>OW285203.1:10055000-20055000 GCA_935421205.1 Xylocampa areola | reverse complement strand
TGCAAAGGATAGTCTATAATCCTAGTACTATGCTATTGAAAAGCTTCGAACTATTTCAATAAAAAAATTAAACCAGGATAATTAAAGAAAAATTATGAGAAAATGTATATTTTACTAACTTGTAAACTATCGCGTTGCATGATATTATTTTAAGTATACCTAACAGGAATTAACAAAAAATAAAATTACAATATTAAATGGAAAAAGAATACGGTCGCGAACAGGATTCGAACCTGCGCCTCCCGGATAAACCATAAGACGTGTTAAAATATGGAAAAAGAATTCGCGGTGGTGAGCAGAGGTCGAGATGGCTTAGTGGTCAGAACGCCTGGAGTATTTATCCAGGAGGCGCAGGTACGAATCCTGTTCGCGACCATATTCTTTTTCCATTTAATATTGTAACTTTAGAGTTCGCTAAGCATGCGTTAATGCTTTTCAAAGATTTATCTTGAAGTAACAAAAAATATATTATCAGCAACGTAGAATCCATGATTAAAATATCAAAACCTCGCTATTTTAAGTCGGTTCAAACAGTGAGTGAAGTCACAGTGACTGTAGTTTGTCGCGGCCTTTATAACAATAGTGAAATCACGGAGGTAGATGAAGAAAAATCTACCGCACCCATGACGGAGTAAACTCGCTGCATCAGTCTGCTTGTGACCACGATCAGTGCAACCTGGTCGAAACGTCAAGCGATTCAAAGTTATTTATTGCGCATTAATTCCTGTTAGTTATACATATAATAATGTATATTTTGTAGAGTAACCTTTCACTATAGGTTCTGATGTGACTAGTGGTGATTAATCTTTGGACCAAGATAACGAGGCTCTAGTTAATCTTTTACCAAATATTAATATAGGAGCTGACGGTAACTGAGATATTGTGTATGACAGTGAAATATTAAAGGCTTAGGGGCTCGGAAGTCATGTAGATAGACGAAATATTTGGGACGGTACAGTATTAGAGGAAGCTCGTCTAATTCCTCCGGACTAGTTTTAGGTGGATTATTTTGTTTATACGTGTTTTCTCGGAATTTTGTAAAGATCAGAAAGGTAGGAATATCTCTGTTTTGAGATATGAGCAGAAAAAATTAGAGTTTAGTTTTTGGCTTTGTTCAGGGGGCGTCTGGCTGAAAAAATTTTTGTGTGTAATGTCATGTCTTGGACACCATAAGACATTATTTATCTCTGGCGATGGCTTAAATATAAATGATGTATTGTTTTGATAAATAAGGTAATTATTTGTCCCTAACATAGTGTACTTAATACCTGCATGTTAGTGCACCCAAAATATTATTTTAATTAAAAGTTTTAACAGATATTAAATTTCAGTAAAAAACTTGAAGCTAAAAACACGACGCCTTGTCGAAAATAGCTACAGTCTATACAAAACCAGTTAATTAGATCTCCGAAGAACCTATTATAAAACGCATAGAATCACAAACAGAGATCTAATAACACTGGTGCCAACGAACTTCAAGATACCATCGCCTTTAGAATATGCAAACAATGAGCACTTGAAAGACCCGTTCGATAAACTGAAACCTCTCCTGTTTTGAATACACTGCTGATTAAATAGAAACGCTTGAATTATACGTATAATAAAAGCAGAAATGTATTTAAAGTGAGTTGAATGAATGAGGGAGATAATGATCAATGATTATACGTGGTAAAGGGTGCAATTGTAAATTTTAAATAATTGGACAATAGTGTGAAATGGCGTGTCGTAGCCAGTAAAGGAAATCACGCGGTGATTTTATTATGGCTAAAGTATTATCTGGCCCATCTATTTTTATATAATGCGGTAGTTTGAATAGTTAGTTAAATAATAATATTTTCATGCTTGTGGAGGCACAACAGGCAGTACTGTTATTATATTTGTATTTAAATGTGCGTGTTACCTAATCGTGGTAAATATATTGTTTCCAGTTAAGAATAGAGCATCTAAATGTTTGTTATGGATATTTTTCACTCTATAAAAACAAATATCAGTACTACTATGGCTCACGACCTTTCCGCGTGATCAACTCATAATCAGATAGGTGCTCAGTTTGCATCCAAAATGAGAGTAAAACAAAAAGATATGAATAAAAAAATCTGATTGAAAGACTGACTTAAAATGGATGATCATTACCTTAACTTTATCGGTTCTGAATACAGTTTCCATGGATGTGTTCTAATAGGCGTTGCACAGTGGGCAGTAGCTGGTGTGCTAAGAGAACCCAATACCCCTCACACTGGGATGATGGTCACCACTAGGATGGTTTTAGTATGGTAAATTTTCTCTGAAGGTCGGACCACTTTTTGAAGGTTTCTCCCGAAAACAAAATGAAAGGCTTCGAATTGGGTGCCCCGTTGGTTAGCTTCCAATGCATGGGTAAGATTTCGCTTAATACTGACCGTGGGTGTGTTACCGGGCATTTAGTTTAGGTTTCTGGCTGTTATATAAATGGGGATAACATGATAAATAAATTAAAATCAAATGATATTATTATTCTATCGATTCGTAGAAAGCGTTATTACGTTTGAACGTCCAAAACAAAATTTTAAGAAACCAAATCGTTTATTCTGGAAATGGGTCTTTTGATGATCTCACTTCATGATTTGGCACCGGCCACGTTTTGTAATCTGACCACCTTTGAAAATAAACACCGAGACAAACTCATAGGAAACCGATTAGGAACGTAATTGGGTCACTTGGTGTTGTTTATTTTGCTCCTGGGTGTCGTAAAAGGGATTCAACAGAATTCCTCCTGGCATATGCTGAGCTGGATACCCATTTTGAACAATTCTAGACACACCTTCAACAGTGTGAGTTGCGTGCGACATGTGAGAAACATTCCTAGTCACCCAATTTCGCTTGTCATATACGAGCTAAACACATAAAAGTTCTTAAAACTCATCCACTCGGCTTCGTACGCTGCGTGTGTGTGTGCGTAATCTATGCTTCGCTTATGACAAGGCAAGGTTAAATCCGTATTTTTTCAGATCCGTGTGTGTTTGAATGGTGTCTCATGTCGTTTCAAATAAACGTGTTTTCTTTTCATTCATTTACGATATTATCAATTTGTTGCAATTAACCAGAAAGTTACAATATTGGGTAAGCAAGCTAGGCAGATTTTGTGACTGCAGATCCTCCATCAAAAATGACTTGTTGCCAGATTTATTTATATAATATTTTCCTAGTCAAACCACTTAGGCGTCTCCTAACTACGTTGAGGTTAGTTCCAGTCCAAATGGATGCAGTATAATACCTGTACTTTACATAGGGCGTCTGCTTATCTGATCACCACAACCCTGTTCCTTGGTAATACAATAATGTTCTGGTAAGACCGGTTGTCCGAATTTCAGATTATTTATAACGATTGTCACAGATCTGCGTTTGAAAACTGGGACACCAGGACAGCTAAACCTTAGTATTAGATACAGGAGCCCCCTATTATTTTACTAGCAGTGTACTATTAATACCGGCCCACATAAAGAGATATGAGAACTTTGTGGAGTGAAAGAGGATGAAGAAAAATATGCTAAGATGGTTCGGGCATGTAGAAAGGATGAATGAACAGCGGTAGACAAAACTAATATACGAGGGGAGTGTGGATGGAAGAGTTGGGTCAGGTCGATCTTGACGAACTTACTGCCATCAAATTCGATGATACCATGATAAAAAGGACGGGTCAAGAGAATCTAAGCCAACGTATAGGTACGTATGAAGAAGTAAATAAACATAGAAGAAGCGAGAGAGATGTGTCAGAATTATAGTAAGTAGAAATTGATAGTTTCTGTCCTAATAGGAAACTAACATGATAAACATATATAAGTAAGTATGTAAAGATCAATGTAGCCGGAAGGAGCTGGATGAGAAAAGCCCAAGAACGTAAAAAAACCCACACCCAGCATATCCATCCAGGTTATAAACATGATGGCTCATAACAAAGAAGAAATATATTAAAGTTCCTCACTTTGTTATTGACATAAACAACAACATTAAAATACTAACTACCTCGATTTTTCCATAGCACAATTCCATGAGGGGCATATAATTTCTTAGGGAGTAACATAAAGTCAATTGACCCACTTTTGAAAGCATTACGAAAGTACTTGCCAGTGGTAATATTTCACGTTTTTACATACAAGTGGAACGTGAGTCGTGTCCCAAGTACTTGCGAGACATTTCTTAATTTTATTTTGAATTTTTGTACAGCAGGAGTGCTACACAAGAATTTCACGTACTTGTAATTGGAATAAGATGAATAAACTTTTAAGAATACTTTTAACCTGTTTTTATAATGAAACTCTTGGTGATATAATGTGTTTTTAATAAACCAATGAGATCTAAAGTTTTCTGGAAAAAGAATACGGTCATGAGCAGGATTCGAACCTACGCCTCCCGGATAAATACTCCGGGCGCTCTCACCACTAAGCCATCTCGACCTCTGCTCACTACCGCGAATTCTTCTTTCACATTTTTAATACGTCTTTTGGTGACGATAAAGGTATTCAGTCCCTACACAGGTGACCGAACCGACACGATTACCATTGCAGTTAATACAATGTCGTACAGATGCAATTACCTTAACAAATACAGATAAATCTTCGAAAAGCATTAACTCATTCAAAGCGAACTCTAAATTATAAACTTTTGTGGAAAAAGAATACTCCAGGCGCTCTGACCACTAAGCCATCTCGACCTCTGCTCACTACCGCGAACTCTAAAGTTTATAAATTTAGAGTTCGCTATGCATGCGTTAATGCTTTTCAAAGATTGATCTGTAATTGCATCTGTACGAAATTGTACGATTAGATCTAATTACAATACTTCATTCTCTAGATGCACCTTTGAGATGCACTGACACTAGCCCTGAGGCAGGCTGTCAAGCTCACATTCATATTTTTTATCAGACTAACGCCAAAGCTTTTGGCCATTCTAATACAACTCTTGCAAATACCAGTTTATTTAACGGGGCCCCTCACATTACATTTTTTTTCTGAATCGTTCGGATGTGTTTTCAAATACTTTCAAGCAAATTCTCAAAACTTTCTATAAATATTTTTGCAGCGGTAACGCCAGAAGTATTAAGGTCTACATAAAATACAGTGACGTCTGAGAATAAAGTTCTTTTATGCATTAAACATATTATTCTTTTTTTTTCAATCGTACTTACGTACTGCATAGGAAAAAATCTTTTGAAATACATGCTATTTGTATTTATGTCATTGGTCCAATGTTGCTACAATCGTGAATTCTAGGTTTGGATTAGATTCTCAGATCAGGCAGTGTCTTCGAATTTTTCTATTAAGAAAATCTTAGTTCCAATCCGGATTATAGAGTTATACTTGGTAAATGGTAATCGATTCATCAACTAGATTTAATAACGGCATTATTGAAATATGGATTTAGACCTGCGTACACCTCTGCTACTCCTTCAGGGAATCAAAGCGTGATGCTATGTATGTATAATCTTGCTGATTACAGTAACAATAATCTAAGCATCGATTTAGCTTAAGATTTGGGGGCTGAGTTGCCCGCGTCCGTAGGAGTGCACCCTTAAAATGGAATCCCTACACGTGGCCCCTGGGTGGTGCAAAACAGGCAACACAACTCTAGTGGGAGGCTTCGGCCGCGGCTGGTTACCACCCGCCAGACGAAGCTATGCCGTGAAGCGACCTAGTCGTGTTTAGGAATGTAGTCCGGTGCAACCGTTGTGGGAGACGGGTCCACTCTACTTAGAGTGAATAGATTTTTTCTGGATATACGTGCTCCATCTTTGGTCACACCGTCGCTTACCATCAGGTTAGTTGGTGACCACCAACGGATCCAAAGAATCGACCTACTCTGTGCAACAAAGTGAACACGTTTATAAATATGAATATTATTCCACGCTGTCTTAGCCGAAATGTCGCCTTCTACGCCACTATTTGTTTTATAAACAAGGTTTTTCCCAAGCGATATTGAACTTTATCTGTGTTGCCGCAAAGTTCAATCGTAGGACGCTATAGATGCGATAAAATACTAGGTCTAAGTGAATTGTGACAGACAAAGATTTGGGCCATTCAGTATAAAGGTCGTTGAGGGTTTTAGAAATTTGATTCTAGACATAAAGCCCCTCAATGATTTCTTTTATAGCAAGCAATTACTTCAAGTGCTTCAATTTTTTTTTATGGTAGAATTTGAAGGCGAATACCTGATAGGTACATTAGTTTACTAGTTAACACTAGTATAAATAAATAGTATAATAGTTGAGCTACAAATAAATATTTGACAACGCAGTTGGCGCAGTGGTTGAGAGACCGGCTGCTGCGTCGCTTGTCGCTGGTTCGATTCCTGCCCGAAGCAAATATTTTTATGATCTACAGATAATAGTTCCGAGTCTGGGTGTGTGTGCATGTGCAGATTATAAGTCTGTAAACGCACCCATAATACAGGGAGAAATCCCTAGTGCGAAGCAAAGTTTCAATTCCAAGAAATGTAATGGAGATGCCTCGTTGATCTTCTGGTCGCAAGCACGACTACTGAACATGAGGTCGGACAGTGTTATTGAATTTTCCTGTTAGGAAATTCTCAGTAGCAGCCCGGATTTTGGAATTCTGCTCTGTAGATGGCACTAAACTCACCACCTATTTATTACACGGGACTTCACATCAGCATTACTGAAATTTGGGTGTACAATTTGTCACAACCTGTGCCTTCCCCTTCGGGGAATACAGCGTGATGCTATGTTTTATGTATTTATTTGTATCCATGATTTATATAACATATAACGTTATAAAGCCATAATTTTAAATGGAAAAAGTATACGGTCGTGAGCAAGATTCGGACCTGCGCCTCTCGGATAAATACTCCAGGCGCTCGGACCACCAAGCTATCTCGACCTCTGCTCACTACCCTGAATTCTTATTCCATATTTTAACACGTCTTTTGGTGACGTCATTGCTATCTATTCACCTTGAACTCTTGAATCACTTTGAAGTTAATACAATGTTGTTACAATTACCTTAACAATTAAAGATAAATATTTGAAAAGCATTAACGCATGCTTAGCGAACTCTAACTCTCTTTCCATTTAATATTATAACTTTAGAGTTTGCTAAGCATACGTTAATGCTTTTCAAATATTTATCTTTAATATAACGTTATATTAATCAAACTGCAAAGCAAGAAAATACATAGAATCAAACGTTTATCACACTTCCATTTAATCCTGAGCATACCTTAACCGACGTTCATCCTTAGCCACATCTCATGACGTACTAAACTCGACCGATGACATTAATGACCATCGAGCCTACCGAGACGTGTCTGCAAGCTGACGTGTGACACGCATTGACAGCTACATCGGAAACTAGCTCCAGAATAGTCAGGGGAGTTAGCACATAAAGACTATAATCGCTTGTGGTGATCAGTGTTTGGTGATGATAGGTGCGAGTTGATTGGTTAAACTTGGAGTGAATTGAAATAAGAATGGTGTGGTGGACTGCCTCATTGGTCTAGTGGTTGCAAGCGTAGTTGCAAGGTTTGAGGTCCTAGGTTTGATACCCGGGTAAGGTGTCATTCGGTTTATCTGTTAAGAAATTCTCATTAGCTTTTTGAAGCTTGGAGTTGTGCCCGGTTGATGGCAATAGGCTGACCACCTATAACATGGGACATAATAACAGCATTCGTAAATGTACAGTCACGAGCACAATGATCTAATCACAAACCTTTAAAAACTCACCTTTAAGCTGTTGCGTCAGTCATTAGCAGACACAATAGATTTTTATTGTTACAACGTACAGATCTGTACGTTACTGAGCCGAAAGGTTAATATCTCTAGCGTGCATTACTAAGATAAATAAGTATAGTAACGCATATAGAAGATCCATTGTCCTACATACAGACACACATTAATACTTCTATATTATTCAAACAACTATTTATGTGGAGTATAAAATAGCAAATGTCTAAATAAAAAAGTATAAAATGTCAAATCATCAACCACACGATAAGAAGAAGAATGTATACATGTTTGTGACTGTACAGGTGTAAAACCTCAACATACCCTTTCGGATTGCTTTTGTGTGTGAATGTATGTATGTGTTTGTCTATCTTACAATCTCTCCCACAAAATCTTCACAACCGTGTCACTCGTGCCCATTCTCCCCAATACAGTAATTCTCCAAGTCAAATATTTCGAAAACAACAATTGCCTTTAGGCTACATTGTGAAAGCATGCTCGTTGTGTAAACAGACAAGGCATAATCATCGCTCGCTGTAAATTATGGGTGTGGGTTCGATACCGGGTGTGCAATTTATTTCAGAGGTTGTACGGGTCGTGCTTTTTATGTAAAGGGGCTATGGTGTCTTGAGAGTATAATGGGTAGGCAGGATAATAAAAAATAAGTGCTTTATTATTATTATTATTATTTTGTTTAGGACATTAAGGTAATTGCTATAGGCCTCTCAATGAAAGCAGTAAAGAACGGTAAGAGAGAAAATTGCCACAGTAATAATGCTTTGTGACGAATTTGTGAACAAAAATTTTACTTTTCCACTGAATGTAGCATATTTTTAGATAAGTTATGCGAATGTAAGTGATACTAAGACGAAATATTTCTAGTAAAGATAGGCATGAAGAGGTCATGGAACGTAGATAGACCGGAAGAGGTTTTTCAAATCGTAGTAGGTAAAAATCAATAGTCTCTACCTTTCTTTTTTGTTTATTTCGAGAAATGCCTTTGCATACCGCTCTGAAACGGGGAGACAGACCGGGTATGTGAGACTCGAACCCACTAAAACTCCACAGTGTACCTCCACAGCTGCTTGAGGGCGGGACGCGGGAACGACATCACACATGACCGCGAACTCGCCTGTGGCCGTCCGTTGCCGGACTCCCTCTCATGGGGTTGGGTATTGCAACCCCCCGCTACGACACACTAGACACATGGCATGTCGCAACTACTCGTACCTTGGAGACCATGTGCAATGGGTGCCAGACGACCCCGTGACCGGACGCCCAAGGCAACCCCAAGCCATGAAAAAAGATCTTCTAAAATAAGATCGTCGAGTATTTCCAATATTACAAACTAACTTGAGCATGCATAAACAAATATATATCTGCCTAGCCTTTTCCCAATTATATTGGGGTCGGCTTCCAGTCAAACCGGATGCAGCTTAATACCAGTATTTTACATGGAGCGACTGCCTATCTGACCTCCACAACCCAGTTACTGGGTAACACGATATCTCGTGGTATGACTGGTTTTCAGACTTTCAGGCCTCTAACTACCCGTAACGACTGTCATAGATCTTAATTTGACACAGCATGCATAAACAAATATGCAGAACAAAATACTTTTTATAATATTATCTTTAAAATAAATAATTTAATTATTACATACAATTTCATATAGTGCAACTAGCTTTGAAGGTTCATATGCTGAATTTGAAAAGTATAGACAGTGTTTAGCTCGTCCACTCTCCCATTGTAAACGCGCCCTTAGTGAATTTCTCCGTCAGTCCGGCTACCACCGTTGTAAGGCACGCCGACCGGCAGTACAAGCGGAAAGTAGCTGGCTAGTGCGGCAGCGGTACGCGGGGTATGGTCCAAGTTATTGGCGTCAAGCGATTATCTATATATATGAAATTGAATCCCTATTTCTTTTAGTCATGCCATAACTTGAGAAAGACTGCACCAAATTCGATAAAAAAAATTGTCGACAACTGTTGGTTTTTTTAAACTTTTTTTTTTAATGGGGTGAGTGAAGCCAAGAATTCGTTCGGTTTATTTTCTACTAGCTGTGCCTGCTAGTAGAAAATAAACCGAACGAATTCTTTTTTATATTTACAATGTCTTTACACATAAATATAACGTAATAATTCAAATTTTATTAAAAGTTTCATTTTGTATTTATTAAAGAATACAGGCACATAATAAGTTCTAATCTACACTTTGGAATATGGCAATTAGCTTTTGACAATTCAAAAGTGCTTGTAAATAGTCTAACTGAAATTAGAGTTTTACTCATTACCTATGCGGTTCCAAATAGGTTGTCGTTTCTTGTGTAGAAGAATAACCACTATGCCTCTAGTATTAAATATAGTTTGTCATACCAAAATAGTGTATACATACTTTGAGATTTTTCTAAAGCATGCTATTTTTTTTAAGCTATCTGTTTTATTATGCCGGGAGCCATGTTTATCTAAAAGCTATCAACGTGAAGGTAAAAATTACTATATATATTCAAATTACACATCTGGTTGTACAGAGTATGTTATTGTAAGATATAAAAGTATATAACTATTTAAAATAAATGTGGTATGACCCTTTGCTAGCTAGAATATCCGATGTCGTGGTCACATATCATTTAAAATGAATATATTTAAAGTCAAAACTTTCCTCTGAAAATAAAATATATATATCTGCCTAGCCTTTTCCCAATTACATTGGGGTCGGCTTCCAGTCAAACCGGATGCAGCTTAATACCAGTTTTTTACATGGAGCGACTGCCTATCTGACCTCCACAACCCAGTTACTGGGTAACACGATAACTCGTGGTATGACTGGTTGTCAGACTTTCAGGCCTCTGACTACCCGTAACGGCTGTCATAGATCTTAATTTGACAACCGGGACCAACGGCTTAACGTGTTCTCCGAGACACGGAGGGGTCTCGGTATGATATGATGGTCACCCATCCACAGACCAACCGCGGCAAGCGCAGCTTAACCTCGATCGATCGATTTGTGCGGCTGTTACTTAGCCACGAGCCCCTCAAAAAATAAAATATGTTCACAAAAACAGGTACCTCGAGGTACAGTACACACCATACATAGTTTATATGGTACAGGAAGGCGCGTTGCACTGGCATGAATCGACAATAGAAGCGGAAAGTAGTCGGCAAGAGGTGAGTCAGTTGTGGTACGAGTCATAAGCGTACAGCGGTTAAAGCCTTTTTAAAACGCTATGTTACTTTGGGTGTCACGATATAGTTGAGTTTTAGATGACTAACTGTACGTTTTGTTTAGAGGAATTAAAGTAAATTTTTCTTTCTAAGTGGGTACACATACACAGAACCGCCTTTTTTCGGTACTTTTGGCAAGCTTCCTCATGTACCAAAGTTTCATCGTAATCGGATGAATGATATAGGAATTATTGGTAGATATAGGAATGCATAGAAGACGAACAAACAACTAACTCGTTTTTATATATTAGAAGATAGATGTAGGTTTTCATCAAACAGTACTGTTGTTTTAAACAAGCAGGGTATGTCAGTAAACCTCGTGGTATTTGCAATCAGATGGTATTCAGCGATATAGACTTTTCTCTATATACTTAGAATGGTATTCCTCTGACTGGCCAAAAAGGTCACACAAAGGTACACTTCACCTATTAATAGATTTATTTAAGTGACCGGAATAAGCTGTGTATTTTAGCTGTAGTATTAGATTTTACTAATCAGCGATATACGCCTGTCCTGGCGAGATTGATGTTGGTGAAGTAATTTTCAAAATGTTTGTTTGAAAGTCTTTCCATTCATTGATTTCTGATCATGACTGTGTTCTAATATTATGGTGATCCGGTGGTTACAGTTGTGCTTTCTAAGCAACAGGTTGCGGGTTCAAAACTGGCATGTACATACCAATGTGACCTTTTACGTAGTTATATGTACTGTTTATTTATATAATTATGATACCACTGACAAGGAAAACATTGTGAGGAAGTCTGAATCTACTAGTTTGTAGTTGCCAAACCGCAGTAAAATTGCGTGTTTATAAATAATACCTTTTTGAAAAGAGGTAATTGCCTTGTAGTTGAGTAATCATAGGCTAATATAAACTTCAGTTCGTTTAGGATACGGAACCTTTTTGAAAGAAGTAATTATAAAATGTACAAACTGCCTCGTAGGTCTAATGGTCTTTGGTCCGATTTCGAAAGTGTTACTGGCTTTTTCCGATAGAAAATTCTCAGTAGCAGCCCGGAGTTTGGAATAGTGCCCGGTTGATAGCAATAGGCTTTTTTACCGTGGGAGAGCCATGCTTCGGCACGATTGGGCCGGCTCGACCGGAGTGATACCACGGCCTCACAGAAAACTGGCGTGGAACAACGCTTGCGTTGTGTTTCGCCGAGTGAGTAAGGGTACCGGAGGCCCAAACCCTTTAAAAGGCCTATTCGCCATTAGGCGATCCGTCTGCTCCGTCTGCTCTGTTGCCCCCTATCCCATAAAAAAAAGGCTCATCACATGGGACTTAATAACAGCATTGATGAAATGTGGGTGTACAATTTGTGTACACCCACAGGTAGGCAGAATCCTACTCTTTCGAAGAATACAGGCGTGATGCTATGTTATGAAATGGAAATAAAAGTCGCTCCAATCTTTTAATTTGTACCTATCACCCAAGTAGCCTCCGGAGGCCAAGATAACCATTTAGCAGTTGCAACAAACCTGCCTATTACGCCCCTGGCCTCTCCATTGTTTTCCCGCTAAAATAATAACTTGGTAAAAATTGTTCGCGTATGCTCTCAGCTCAAAAAACAAGGACTTTATGAAACGAATTAAGAATAAAGTAAATGTGCTTTAAAATAAAATGTTGCTTCATATATTTTTAGTTCTCGTTTATTGTTTTAATTTATATTTCAATGGTTTTCGCGATCACTACACATTATAATAAAAAAACAACTTTTAACCGGATTAATCGCGTGTATGGTTTTTGTTTTTCCTGACGTTTCCTCTGAACGATGTCCTCCTGCGACCACGAACGCTGCAAAGTGTTCGAAACGTCAGGAAAAACAAAAACCAATAATACACGCGATTAATCCGGTTAAAAGTAGTTTTTTTATTTTTTTATGTTATGGGGCAAACGAGCAGACGGCTCGCCTGATGGTAAGCGATTACCGCCGCCCATGGACACCCGCAACACCAGAGGAGTCACAAGTACGTTGCCGGCCTTTTAAGAAGGAGTACGCTCTTTTCTTGAAGGTTTGAAGGTCGTATTGGTCCGAAAATACCGCAGGCGACAGTTTACTGAAGCAAATGTGAGGCGCAAAAGATATTTAATTCGCAATATTCCCAAAAATACTTGAAATATTGATTTTAAGTACGGCGCGGTTGGCGCAGCGGTCGAGAGCCGACTGCAGCGTCGCGTGTCGCAGGTTCGATTCCTGCACGGAGATAATATTTGTATGATCTAAAGATAATTGTTCCGGGTCTGGGTGTGTGTGTGTGCATGTGTGATTATGTTTGTAACCGCACCCACGATACAGGAATTAATTCCTAGTGCGGGGCAAAGTTTTTCTAAAGAAAAAGCTAAAGAAAAGAAAAAAAGTAAAGCGAAGAATTAAAAGGAAAAGATGAAACGCAACTGAGATGCAAAGATCCATTCGCAACAATCTATTTTCGATGACGCATCAAATTTATAACTTTCGAGTTCGCTACGCATACGTTAATTCGTTTGAAAAATTCATCTGTATTTGTTAAAGTAATCGCATCTGTACGACATTGTATTAACTGCAAAGTTAGTCATATCGGTTCAGTCACCTGTATATGGACTGAATAGATAGCACTGACTTCAACAAAAGTATTTATTGTATTAAATCCTGCTCACAACCGTATTATTCTTTACACATTTTTTTTACATTAAGAGTTCGCTATGTATGTGATAATTCATTAACGTTTAGCGGTTCCCAGAATAAAAGTAAACAGCTGACCTCAAACCCGCCGTGAACTTTGAAAAGTCGCGCATAATTGCAAGCGAGGGCATCCCGACGCCACGGGAACAATTGAAGTCAATAACTCTAACTATAACTCCAGAACAACTTACCTAACTTGGCCAGCTCACAAAGCCAACAGCAAATCGAATACAGTACAGGTATTCAGGAGTTCTTGTTCCTGAAACGATTTATTAGCCAAAAGTCACTAATGTTTTCATTTATCCATTGATCATTTTGGAAGTGCAAAAACAATTTGAGGATATTCATCAAGATAAATCTTTGAAAAGCATTAACGCATGCTTAGCGAACTCTAAAGTTATTATATTAAATGGAAGAAGAACACGGTCGCGAACAAGATTCGAACCAGCGCCTCCCGGATGAATAACCTTCAAGGAAGTGTGCAAATTTTCATTAGTTTAATTAGACACAGGTAACATGCAATGTAACATTTAGTCTTTCTTTTAAATATAGTGTGACAAATTACAATTATTCAATTTATTATATGTTAAAAATAATGATAATTAATCCTAATTAATATTATAAATGCGTATTATAATATTATAAACAAACAAAGAAACTTAGTTTCGTAAGTTTGTTTGTCTGTTCGTTATCTTTTCACTCGTAAACCACTGAACCAATCATCCTGAAGTTTTGCATATACGTTGTCAGGTATACCAAAACGGACCTTTCATCCCGAAAAAAATTACTAACGTTTTTATGATAATAGATGGTGCCACGTGTCATTTGAATCAAATTCTAAATTTAGGCGAGCAATGCCGCGGGCAAAGTCTAGCTTCAATAATTAGCGATGCCACTACTTTGCAGGTATGTCTATGCCAAATAATCAATTCTCGGAATAAATTCAAACAAATGGCCTAAGGTAATAATCTTTTCGTAGAACGACACAAATTTACTAAATAAATTTGAGCTTTCCAAATATAATTATATTTTGGGTTCTGGCATTGTAATTTTTTCTATTTTATTTGTCCCTTTAGACTTCTGTGCACTAAAAGAATCTCGGTATTGATATCTTATTGGACCAATAAATCAATTTCAATAACTAACCCACGACATCTTTACAAAATCTTGCATAATATTTCTTACTTGATTTATTCATTTAGTTTATCTTTTAATTTATCAATTTATTCCGCAGCAGGCCCTAAAACGCAGTATGAGGAAAACGCGGTGTCTTAAAAACAGTATCAAGTTGTTTTTCATTGCGTTTTAGGGCCTCCACGGCAGTATTGCACTACATAATTGAATCGGCAGTATCTGTTAATCTAAAGTCTAAATGTTCTTGCCCGAAACAATTTATTAACAACGGCATCGCGTGAGCAGTTGTTTAGAGATCTATGTTCAAAGTTGTAGCCACAGGAATATGTCGAAGTTTCTAGTACCTATCCGACACGGCTTGTAAACTAAGTGCAGACTGGTTAAACCTTTGATCAAATAAAAGCGATGAAACTGCTCAATACTAGTTTACTATATTGGTTGAAGAGGAATGCTCTTTACTGTTTAGATTTAGAAGCTAACATTTATCTAAATTCTTTTTTTAGGTTCGATCCTGCGATCCTGGAACTCTAGCACCTACAGGTTCTAGTAGGTAGGAGTTCAGCACAAGATCTATGATAGAATGATAGATTTCCACACATAGGAAGTCGGGTAAAAATGTCGGACTATGAACTCGCTTCCGGAGTCTAATTGGCAATATAGGCACATACTTTACCCAGTTTTGTCAAAAATGAACCTACGTTTGGCCACAGTGGTGCAGCTAATGCTCAAGGAGCCCTGTATCAAAATTAAATTAAACCTTTTTTATAAAATTCTGCCATTTTTTTCCTTCACAGTACAGACGTTGGGGCCCTTGTGGCTCAGGGACCCCGTATCATTGATACAGTTGATATGGTGTTAGCTACGCCACTGTTTGGCTACTAACTCACCTGATGGTAAGCGACGGTGTGGCCGAGGATGGAGCATGTAGATCCAGACAAAATCTAATCCCTCTGAGTATAGTGGAAAGATTTTGGGAGGTCGATAGTTGGGATGCAACTGCCCAGACTGCCCATCTCCAAAAACGGTTGCACCGGACTACATCCCGAGTTTTTCTCGTTTCCATATCAATAACAAGTAGAAATTAATTAAAAATATAATAAGTATATTACAATGTTTTTAAAATTTTACTAGATTATGTTACCTAATAGAATATAAAGATTCTAACGATACCCCATATATCGAAATCTGTTCAGGTGTTTAGAAGTTATGGTGGATTAAAGAAACTCACAAACATAAAAACATAACACTCTCTTTTTTGGGCAAAGGAAAAGAGAAATCAGCAGGATTCATAAAGATCTTACTCTACAACAAATACACCAACATTAATATTGCGCCCAATACCTTAAAATGCAGTCATATATTATTCCAAACACTCCCTAACTATCGCAGCGAATTCAAAATCTCACAGGCGTTTCCGGTCTGGAGTTCTGCCTAGATATAGGTCCAAAGTCTTTAGTCTAACATCGTCGACTGCTTTTGAAAGCGGGAGCACAACCTCTGTATTTAGTTATTTAAACTTAGGTAGTTGGTAGTTTGCCTGTCTTTGCTTTAGGAGCGGATATAGCTGCGTTCAACCTGTGTAGTTGGCTGGGAATTTCTTGGTAGGGGGAAGGGCTGTGGTATTTTTATACCACTGAGGAGGCAAATAAGCGTACGCCTTTGCGGAAGCTTCTGAACGCTTTCAACACAGGAGCATCGCTCGTGCGTTCCCGTCCCTGTAACAGGAATCGCTGTACTGGCAATAAGGGACATAAAATGATCTCACCTACTGCCAATACAAGACTTCGTCAAGAAGCATTGATGACCAACCTACTGTACAAGGGAAAATGTTACACACACAGTCAGTTATGTAGTCTTGTAACATTAGAGCCATTTTTATGTAGCTTGTTTAATGTATGGTCAATTTTGGATCGAACCCTGCTTTTGAAAAGTCCGAGTAATATTGAAAATTTATTTGCCAAGACGAGACATATGTATTTTACAAAATAAGAAAAAGAAATAGAACTATAGTTAGTATAGTTCCAACTTCTGCGCAAATGCCTTTTTGTCATATAAAAAAGCACAAATATTTAAGAAAGAACCCCCGAAAAGGACCCACGAATATGTATTTAAAACAGCCATTATAGGATCGCCATTAATAGACAAGAAAACTTAATATAGCTTAACATAGCATTACGCTTGTATAGACAGAGGTTTAAAACACCAGTAGTTGTACACTAACATTCCACCACTGCTGCCATTAATTCCCATGTAATAGGTGGTTTGCCTATTGCCAGCAATCGGGAACAATTCGAAACTCCAAGTTGCTAATGAGAATTTCCCAACACAAAAACCCAATAACAATTTTCCCGACCCGGGAATCGAACCTAGGACCTCATTCAGACAGTTAACCAACCGAACAAGATAACTTGGATACATTTTATAGATACATACATGAAGCATTGTGTATTACACGGCTGAGTACGTAGGAAGCGTTAAGATGAGAGATTACGGAGGCTGTGTCGTATTTCATTTAGTCACGATTTATGGGTAGTGGTGGTTGACGTTTGGTTCTCGGAATATGTGGGACCTAGAGGGTAGGTAGGGTTGCAAGTAGGTAGCACTAAAAGTTGTTCATAGCGTGTGGGATAAAAATTATTGTGATTGAAAAATGGGTTAATAGTTTTAATATTAGCTGGCGCGATTGGTCCAGTGAGACTGGTGTCTGTAAACGCTTCTATATACAATATTATAGTAAGGGATTTGATTATAAACGTATTTTTTTTTTTAATTTCAAGTCGATTGAAGTTTGGACTCAAGACATTCGCACTAACATTCGCTATCGCAAAGATTGTTGTTGTATTCCTCAATAGATACAAGAATCATACTATACAATTTTAAGTTTTGTTATATAAAATGGTATTACCCAGATTCGAAAATATTCAAAAATAACAAAACGAAACTCAATTGAAAAATCATAACCTAAAAAAAAAACAAAAAAAGGAACCGTTCAGAAATCAGAAATTCTTTCGAATAAAAAGTACGTTTAATTTTTATTATACACCAGGAGTGCTTAATTAATTTCAACATTATTAATCAGATTTCATTTAGATAATGGAAATGTTACTAGGGGAGATATTATCTGGACCATAAGGAAAAAAAGTGGTTGACAAGATTGTGTTTTTAACCGACTTCCAAAAAGGTGGTTTTCGATTCGCCTAATTTGTTTGTTTGTTAAGCGATAACTCCTGTTGTTTACCGAATTCAAATTTTTGTTAAAATTTAAAGGGCTAGAATATTAGAAAGATAAGATTGCGAACAGAACCCTAACCTACACCTGTCGAATAAATACACCAGATGCTCTACCAACTAAGTCATCCTGACCTCCCTACACAGGTAACTGAACCGAAACGACTAACTTTGCAGTTAATACAATGTCGTACAGATGCGATTACCTTAACAAATACAGCAGAATCTTTCAAATTCATTGTTGGTGGTTGAAATATTATTCGAATATTTCGCAAATTTTATATCTATTGAGGCCTGGTTTACCCGCGTCCGTAGGATTGCACCCTCAAAATGGAATCCCTACACGTGACCCCTGGGTGGTGCAAAACAGGCAACACAACTCTGGTGGGAGGCTTCGGCCGCGGCTGGTCCCAACGGACGAAGCCATGTCGTGAAGCGACATAGTCGTGTTTCGGGATGTAGTTCGGTGCAACCGTTATGAGAGACGGGTCTGGGCAGTTGCATCAACTCCCCAACTGCCGTTCTCCCAAAATCTATCCACTCTACTTAGAGTGAATAGATTTTTTCTGGATCTACATGCTCCATCCTCGGCCACACTGTCGCTTAACATCAGGCGAGTTAGGGGCCAAACGTAGATCCATTTTTGAAAACAAAAAAAAAATGATATGGCTTTCCAACACGTTACCAGGTGGTACGATGACCGCAATATGTGACAAAGTCATTTTTATTTCACATAGGATAATTACCTGCACGAAACGTTAATTGATTTCCTTTAGTTGCATTATGGTTAACAAAACGCAACCTATTACTTTTGCACTTCACGCACATTGAATAGATCTGATAACGGCTTAGTATAAATGTTGTATTTTTAAGGTACGTGCACACAGACGGGGGGCGTGAATGTGCGCACGCGCCGCGCTCAACCATGCTGTCGCGCACCGGTGCGTAGATAATATGGGGTGAGGCCAATTGGTATGGTACTACAGATTCATTTATTGTACACATATCTATTATATAGTTACTTAAATAACTTTCATTTATCATCAAATAGTTTAAAGTTATAAATGTATCTATGTAGAAAGAATAATTCGGTCGTGAGCAGGATTCGAATCTGCGCCTCCCGGATAAACTCCAGGCGTTCTGACCAATTAAGCCATCTCGACCTCTGCTCACTACCTCTTGTCATTCTTGCACATTTAAACACGTCTTTTGGTGACGTCACGACGTGCTATCTATGCACTCTCAACTGCGGAGAGAATACATAAACGTACGTAAAACAAATACAAATACAAAATTCGAAAATAATATTGAGTAGAAAAAAAAAAACAACGTTACAAGGAAAATACAAAATAATATCATTCTTTATCATCACTAGTACTTGACATTACTTGCATGGATATTGTATACGATTTAAACAAGTTATATTATGCTTAATTGGTAAAATGTACAGCATATTTAAAGGCGATAGATACATATTTTAATTATAAAACACTAGCTGACCCAGCGAATTTCGTACCGCATTTATTATTCTGTTCTTTTTTTATTTTATTTTATTCAAACCTTACCCTGACAATTTTTTTTTAATAAGTTACCTAAACCTCTTAGAGAACTACCACTTACGCAGTTTAGAACAAAACTTAAGAAATGGCTTATTGAAAAGTGTTTTTATACTGTCGCGGAATACATGAGCCATAAGTAGATGAAACCAAAAATGTTCCGACATAAAAGTAAAAAGTGTGTTTGGTCCTAAATTATAATTTATTGTTCATAGTGTATATAATGTCGACATAGTAATTCGAAATCTTAACTTTGACAAATTAAATGACATGATTCAGGAATTATTTCAATTGTGATTTATATTTTGTGATTGTATGAAAATAATTATTAATGTATGCCATATTTTAAATTGAATAATAATGAGTTGACTTGCTAATCTTAATAATATAAAATACAACGTCTCTAACATGATGTAATCGTGAAATAAATTTTGTAATTTGAATTAAGCACCTATGTATATCTACGTTATTTTTGCATGCCGATGTTACGGTGAAACGTGCAGCACTATGTCTAATTATGTAAAACCTTTATAACCATGTTTCTCGCAAATAAACAAAAAAAAAAAAACACAAAAAATTATATCCAATTTGGTGCAGTCGTTCGGAATAAATCTTTGAAAAGCATTAACGCATGCTTAGCGAACTCTAAAGTTACAATATTCAATGGAAAAAGTAACTTTAGTCGTTCGGAAGTTATGCGCGTACGAACATTTCAGCGATAAACTTTTATATATTAGATTTTTTGTAAAAAATAACATAGCATCACGCCTGTGTTGACACACACATTTTATCAATGCTGTTATTAAGTCCCATGTAATAGATGGTGAGCCTATTGTCATCTGTCGAGCACACATCTAAACTCCGGGCTGCTACTGAGAAGTTCCTAACAGAAAAACAAATAACACTGCCCGAACCTGCTTGACCTGGGAATTGACCCGAGACCTCGTGCTCAGCAGTCGGGCATGAGGCATTGTTGGTTCTTTCGCTATTAATACGTGGATCAAAATTCAAAACAACTGTGACCTCAATAACGATTTGTTCAGCTCGAAAATCGTACTCAGGACCTCACCCTCAGCCGCCGTTTTTGCGACCACTACACTAAAGAGGCAAAATTAGGATCTAAATTACTTCAAAACATTTAGAGATAACATACTCTGAACCAATTTGGATGCCGGATGACGTCAGCAGTTACGTCACAGACACACAAAGGCTGAGCGGACAAACACGGGGATGCGTCTAGTGTTGTCGCCGTTTGGGACGATTTCACTAAGACAACATACTGAATGTTGGTCAGCCGACAGTGTCCATTATAACATACGGCACGAGAAATATAATTATAGCTAATAACTATAAAGTTATAAATTTTTACGGGAAGTAACATATGTTCGTGAGCAGGATTCGAACCTGCGCCTCCCAAATAAATACACCAGGCGCTCTGACCGCTAAGTTATCTCAACCTCTGCTCACTACCACGAATTATTCTTCGACATTTTAATACGTATTTAGATGACGTCATTGCCATTCTGTCCCTTTATAGGAAAGTGACTCAGTTTGCCAACATTGTATTAACTGCAAAGTAAGGTCGTGTCGGTTCAGTTTCCTGTATTTATCCGGGATGCGCAGATCCGAATCCTGCTCAGGACCATATTTTTTATTTCCACAGAAATGTATAACTTTAAGGTTCGTTAAGCATGCGTTAATGCTTTTCAAAGATTTATGTATATAATAATTGCTTGCTGTGCCCACGGGCACAGCAAGCGACACACTGAGTCTACGTGGATATTGGTAATTAATATCACGTCGTAGGTATATATGAATACAGCGTCAAATCAAATATTAATTTATTTTCATCAATATAGGTTGCAGCAGCAGAAGTTTTTTTTTAATCAAAAACTAGCTGACACGGCGAACTTCGTACCGCCTAACAGACGATTCTTTAATTATTTTTATTTTTTTAATACTTATTCTGCTATTCGGGACACCGGTTTCTTATATATTTAACATGGTATTAAAGTTCAAATTGACTTTTAAATATTATTTCTAATCTGTTTTATGTTAATATATAAAAATGATCTTTTTTTTTCACAATATTTTTTTAATTTTTGTATTCCGTATGAACCATCCTCGTACTTCAAGGAATATTATAAAAAAAAAGAGTAAGCGAAATCGGTTCAGCTGCTCTCGAGATTTGCACTTAGCAACACATTCGCGATTCATTTTTATATTATACAATAGATAGATCTACGTTTGGCCACCAACTCGCCTGATGATAAGCGACGGTGTGGCTGACGATGGACGACACGTATATTCTATGCACTTGCATGCAGTGAGGTATTATTAAGGCTAAGTATCATTATTTAACAAATTGTTAAATTTAATTATTTTGAAACCTTATTCTAATGTCAAAAAACACTTTGTTGGCATGAAAAAATGTATGTAAAAAAACATTTTTTAAACTGGTTTTTAAATCTTGTATATGGTAGTGTCTTTTGGTATAGCATTATTTATTAATGTGTCCTAATAATTAATAAGGATATTAGATGATATTGCTTGTTATTGCTCGTGCCCACCAGTAGGACAAATCTCCTTATGTATGCTCCTCTGTCGCGTGCTATACGGTTTCATAATATCATTTCTCAGGATATTGATATATTATCCTGTAACCAGTCGAAATTCACAGAAGCTGCTTACAATTGTATAGAAAATAATTATTTATTTATTTATTGTGTTAGTTTATAGAAATTTGGGTAATATAATTAAATTGTTTACTGTCTAGTTTATAAGTTAGTTATAGCATCGATTTGGTGTAAACTTGGTTATAATTTGGTCTAATAAATAAATAAATATATAATAAATATACCAAAAGTGTTAGCTAGATTCCAAATTGCTACCTTCTCAATCACGGTCATATGATTGACATATTGTATCTCGTTCGAATCCAGTAAAAAAAATATTATTGTTTCGTACCATTTGATTTGTAGCTATATATAATGTTAAAAATATTTAATCTTCAAAAATATCTTCTCGAATTGCTGTCAAGCGGTGGGACCACTTGACTAACGAAGCAGTTCGAGAAGCGCGACTACTGTGGTCTTGGGTTCGAATCCCAGGACGGACAAAGTATTATGTTATTATATATTAGGGTTTTTCTGTTAGGAAATGCTCAGTAGCAGCCCGAAGTTTGGAATTGTACCCAGCATATGGCAATAGACTCACCACGTATTACACAATTGTGTACACCTCTACCTGTCCCTTCGGGGAATATAGGCGTGATACTATGTTAATGTTTTTTTACTTAAAGTATACGACTTTTCAATCCTTTCGTTGATGTAAGGAATGAATAACATACTATCCAATAAAATAAACGGTGAAGGAAAACGTCGTGAGGAAATCAGCACTCCTGAGAGATGTTCTCGATGGTGTGTAAAGCTATGTCAGAGACCTACGGGTGCTTTAAACTCTGACACTATGTTGTTCATCAACCACACGATAAGACTAAATAAAAAATAACTGAATTATGAACACGCGCCTCAGAAAGTATCCGCCGTAACTGCATGTATGCTGAAGACTCAACTCGCGCGGGCGATCGAACAAGTCTGGTAGATTAGAGCCGAAGAAATACGACCACGTTAGAAACAGTTACACTTCGATTGTTACCAACTGGACAACGTTTTAGATAATATATTACAATGTTCTTCGTATCGTGTGATTCACGAACAACCTAATGACAGAATTTTTAAACCACCCGTACTAACATAGCTTTCCTATTTGAGTGAACTGATCACCGTTCCGAGCAAGTGATAGTGAAATTTAAAAAAGTTTTTGTAAATATATAAGGTCCTCCGAAATATTTATTTGAGTGAAGTTGTAAGGATGCATAATTTTTATTTACGTCTTATTTAAATCTATTCTAATAATATTAGTTTCCGTTTACATAAAACCATTATAAAATCATTAGTACGTGATGGGAGGAACTTGTTTTAATTCTTGCGCCTCCCTCTCCCTCTTACCCTCATATTCATGTACTCATACATGTATAGGTATATTTTTAAATAAATGTGATTATTAACAAAAAACAGAGAATGTATGTAATTATATATACCTACTTATCTTGTTTATCATTTATAGATGTACGTGTTAAAATATTTCGGATTGAATGTGGACTGACGATGATATGAAAAAGATATGCAAAAATATTTATTTGAACCATATTTTAAGATACAATACAAAGGTTTTTTTTTAAACCCAGGGTGGGTTTAAAAAAAAAACATTACACACCACCACAGTATCGTAATATACATTTTACAAAATGTAATGTTCATTGTAATAATAATAATTATGACAATGAAAGTTAAAATAATTGTGGTCTGCGAGTATGTGTGTGTGTGTGTGTGTGTGTGTGTGTGTGTGCGCGCGTGTGTGTGTGTGTGTGTATGTGTGTATGCGTCAGAAAATTGATAAATACATAGTTATGAAATATATACCTTAAATGCTATAAAAAAATTGCCTACAAACTGGCATCACTAGCAGGGTCTTTTGTCCAATAAACGTAACATTGTATGTTTTCTAGTGAAAAATAGCATTTAATCGTAGAATTATTGTGGACTGCTTGGAGGTAGAACCTTCAGATGAAGAATATCTACCTATTGGAGACTGTGGTTATGTGGAGCTTGATAAAGGGTAGGTAGTTAAGGCTTATAAGTGTTTTGCCTGGATCAGGAATTTTAAAATTAATGTGAAAAAATAACTTAATATTTCAATTAAACCGACAAAAACGACGATCATATTATATTAATCTTTAATGTTCTTTAATAACTTTCATGTGAATTTAAATTAATCAAAAAAACGATTAATCTAAAATCAGATCTATTAGGCCACTAATGAAGTTGCCATAATGTAGAAATTGCTATAAAAGATCTAATCTTCGGGTTCAGCAGTAGTAATTACAGTGCTATTTTCATCCTCAACAACATTTCCTCCATCATCTTCATCAACTACTCCTGGGGTAGTTGCATTGTCAGAGTCAGTTCCATTCGTGCCTGATTCAGTTTCGGTAAAGTCAAATGGTGTAGTTTCCTCTTCTTCAAGCAAGTTGATTTTATGAAAATCTGGTGGGAGAGCTCTTACAGAAAATATACACGTAGACACACATTCATACTCGTCTCTGAACATGTTAATATTAGGGAGGCAGCCTCGCCAAATGCCGACTTCACATCTTGATCCTGGTTTCCAGTAGTACATGACTGGTTCAGGAGTCCTTCCACAGTCATCCCACCTGAAGTTCGCGAAACATGCTGGGGGTGGTACTGGAGAAAGATTGAAAGTTAAAACGTGAGACAGTTTTCAACCATTTCCTCCACACCAGGGAAGTCGAAAGGGTATTGGTTATTACATTATAATAAAACAACTTTTAACCGGATTAATCGCGTGTATAATTGGTTTATGTTTTTCCTGACGTTTCGAACACTATCAATAGAGAAGGTGGTTGACGAGGTGGTAAACCTGTTAGGAACCCAGTTCTTAAAATAATCATGTCCCCAATCTGCGCACCACACGAAAAATCTAAATATTGTGAGCGCTAAAGAGCAGTGTGAGCAGGACTCGAATCTGCGCCTCCCGTATAAATAAATACTCCAGGCGCTTTGACCACTAAACCATCTCAACCACTGCTCACTGCTCCGAATTATTCCTCCATATTTTTAAAACGTCTTTTGGCGACGTCATTGCTATATAATCAGTCCCTAACAGGTGACTGAATAGATAGTAATTTAGGATATGATTAGGAACCAAGGCATTGATACTATTATCAATGCCGCGAATCGCACATCTCCAATTACGAAAGACTTAGAACTATTGCTTAAATTGGAAAAATCCAGCATCTAGTTGATCAATTTAATTTGAGGGCTAAAGACTCCGAGCTCTTTCGCGTAATCCTATAATTATAGGTAAGAACAACTGGTACTGATACTGTCAGCCTGTATCATCCCACTACTGGGCAAAGGCCTTCCCACATCTTGTTCCATTATTTATCAAAATTCTCTAACTCATCCCGCCATCTTCTTCGGGGTCTACCATGACGTCGTCTAGTTGTATCAGGGCTCCAATTAGTGGTACATAAGATCAAATAAAGACAATTTCTATCAGATCAAACCAGCACACCTGAGAGATGTCCTTGATGGTATGTAAAGCCATGTCAGAGGCCTACGTGCGGTTTAAACTCTGACACTAGGTTGTCGTTAACCACACGAAGAAGAAGAAGAAGATCAGACCACGGTTTGCGTGGATGTGAACCAGCTAACATTTTAAAATGTGAACAAATTATTATAATTTATGTGAAACTTACATGCGTATACAAGGTCTATAAACGTTGTTAAACCTACGATTGCCACGAGGGCTTCCATATCGACGTTCCGTTTCAAAATGGATTTTGATCATTACCATTTCGAATGTAATTACTTATAACACTGCATTAAGATAAGGTGTTAATTGTTTTGCGCTCGAGTGAAAAACTAATTTGGTGGACTTACGTAATTTCATCGGGCGTACCTAAGTTTTTTTTTTATTAATAAGGTATTGATTTAACTAAAGTTTAACGGCCTCATTGGTCTAGTGGCCGCAAGCGCGGCTGCTGAATGTGAGGTCCTGGGTTTGATTTCCGGATCGGGCAAAGAGTTTTTCTGTTATGAAATTCTCTGTAAGGCAATCTATAACTCTAAAGTCTATTAACTAACTTTTGTCAGACTTAAAAGAATTGTTACAATTATTGCCATGAATCTGCCCTAAATCGGTATGATTTACGCGCGATGTTTATTCCCGAAAATTATCATGAGGCCGAAAAATTTATATATATATTTTTATCCATTGCAATGGTTTCTTTAATGGATTTTCACTAGGCCATTTTTATTAACTGAGTCATATTTCTATGACAGACATCCTGATTGGTCACTCCTGGCCACGTTGAAATACAGCGGAGTCAATTTAGAAATAAAATTATGTGTATCTGTGATTTTTTTGTATATAATATATTTATTCCGGGGTCTTAAAAATATTTTTGAACGCCGAGATTCATTCTTCACCAAGGACCAGTAGTCTAAACTTTTATCTTTTTGGACTATCCCGCTAATATACATTCAAATAATAATACACGTTCACGCATTCAAGTCAAATACTTCCATATCCAAGGCAGGGAGATTAAAATTTCTATGTATATGTACCTACATTGTTTCATAAGCTGAAGGGCCGGGGGGCTCCGTAGCATCTGTGCTTTGACAAGGGTACGGGGTCAGAAGCGCTGACGGATGGCGTTCTCCTATTTTTCTATGTAAATCTATTATATAATAGATCTTATGTACCTTTTGGGTGTTCTATTCCACCTGTCGTGTTCTGTTTATATCAGTAGGCTTACTCTGGAAAATAAATCGGCTTGATTGACATTGGAAATATGTCCGTTTGTACTTTAAAATGCCAAAATGTCAAAAAAATATTATAGAATCGGGATACTAATAAGCCTACATGCTTTAAAATTTTGGTAATTGTAATGTAGTAATTTTATTTTAATTTTACGCATTACTTTAAGACGTCTATTTGATATTGGAATTAGTATTAATTTCAATAGCAATAATTTAGTTATATATAATGAGTATTGATATTTTCAAATACCTTTTAATTTAATCTTATATAGCATGGGAGGTTATGGGGACAATAATATAGATCCGGCTTCTTAAGTTTTAGTTTTTAATTATTTATATGCAGTAAATATAAATATATCTTCGAAAAGCATTAACGCATGCATAGCTAACTCTAAAGTTATAAATTTTTATTTATTATATATTTATACCTGGAGTATTTATCCGGGAGGCCCACGACCGTATTCTTTTTCCACAAAAAAATAAATAAAATGTATAACTATATGTAGTAAATTAATAAAAATATACAGTGATTCAGGGTGATCCAGTAGGACCACATTTACGAGGGGTTATCAGAAACTTATAAAATAAAATAACACAAAGAAAGAAATAATGAAAAGTTTTTTATTCTAGATCAGTACAGGAAATTTCACAAAACAAATTTCACAGCAAAATCTATAAAAATTGCATCCCAATGAACATAACTATGCATCACGTATCGGGTTAAGCAGAAATGTTATGGTGGACACTTACCGATGCAGATATTTTAGTTATTTAGTCCCATGTTATTGTTGGCGAGTCCATCAACTGGACCCAATTCTTAACTCTGGTCTACTATTTAAAATTTCCTGCCAGAAAAAACCCAATAACACAATGTCAGATTCTGAAATCGAACCCGTGCTAAACAACCGCGCTACCGAGTCGTAGACCAACCAAATCAGTAAAATTGTAACAGCAATTTTAGGATACCCATAAACTCAGTTAAAGTACTCACATTTAACTCCAACTGTGGCCCAACCCTTATAACATGTCCCAAAAACCTGAATTTAAAACGATGGAGTGCATTTAATCTCTTTTATACCTTTTTACGCGAAGTTGTGAATGAGTTAACCCTTCTAACAGCTAATGCTTAGTGGCCAGCCAGAAGTGTTTCCGTCGACCTTTTAGGGTCTGTTGTGATGTTAAGTCTTTGTTCAGATGTGTTACGTACACAGTAGCAAAAATATTACTAGGCATAATTTTGTCTTCTTGCAGAAACCCAGATGTGTTTTGTCTGCGTGATCAGTCTAAAGCGAGGCAATTTGATGCTTCCAGCCTGAGTACGACGATAATGAATGGTTCCTACTTTCACCAACAATTGATTAGCACCCATTACTTCGTAGCTGTGAACGAAACCACAATGCAAAACTCTTTTCTAAAATTAAAGCTTTGTTGCTGCAAAAATGTAACTACATACTCGTTTATCGGTTGTGGCTGTCGCAACACTAATTCAAGTAGCCACAACGCCTCGATTCACGAACCACTGTTCTAGTGGTATGATGTGGCTGTAGTACTTCTGAATAGAGCTTTATGGCACGCCGCTTCATAACCAAATGTGACGGGGTTACGATTTGTTATTCTTCTGGTCTCGTGGCAATAACATAATAGACTTAAACTTTCTTCGACCAGTAAGTCGTAAATTCAACGGCCTTACAATAGTTGTTATTGTAAGTTGATGTTTCTCATTCTTGCGTGGAGCATCTTGCGGCGATCTCCAATCAGCTTGATCTCTGGCCTTGCGAATGTATTTTGCATCTCTGGAGCCTGCGAACAAACTATTCAACGTGCTACCAGCCGCTGACTTCCATTCATACAATACCTGCTACAAACTAAAATGTTATCAACACTACCTTGATGATTGGCGGTCCACGGCATTTTTCATGCCTGGCATTACGAAATTGTGGAACTTATAGACTTACCGAAGTGAACCCCTCCTCATTAGAGAAGAAATGAGGAATATGAGAATAGCCAGTGTCTCGACCACTGCACCAAAGCATATCCAACATTTTGTATGGCCCTAACCCTTTGTATATCCTATAAGACGATTACAATCTCGTATCCAGTTATTATTTAAACTAAATCCAAGAGATTGATTCAATGCCGCCTGGTGACTTAACCGTTGGATTAATGGCATAATGGCGACTGGCTCTGTCCATTGTTGGATACAATACGCATTCAGCGGAGCGGACTTAGCTATGGTTAAAGGGAAGGAGACAAGATGCGAGCGGAAGCGGGGACGGCAAGCGTTTAAGCTGAAAGAGTAAACTCCATTTCAATTTTTTGACATTTTTGTACTGTAGATGGAGGCAAGCCTGGCTGAAGTTAAAGGTGCAATAAAAAAGTGTTGTTGAGATTTTCTACCAGCAGTAGATCTTTTTTTTCGTCCTTTCGAAGGTGGTTACACGTTGTAATAATACTCCTCCCAACCGTATTTCGGTCACGGCGGCCTATCTCCACTGAGATTAGCCAAGTACGCAGGAGATATTATAGTGCACAAGTGTATGCGCAAACACAGGTGCACTCACTCTTCCTTCACTCTCATATTCCGATAGGACGGCAATCCGACACTACCGGAGTATGATCAGGCGAAGGACCGACGGCTTTATGTGCTCTCCGAAGCACGGGGGTGTCACACCAACTTCCTGACTCCGGGCTTCTACCGAGAATTTCCTAACAGAAAAACGCAATAACACTTTCCTCGACCTGGGAATCGAACCCAGGATCTCAAGCTCAGCAGCCGCGCTTGCACTAGGCCAACGAGGCGGTCAAACAGTTACAGTACAAGTTACACGTTGTATACGATTAAAGTCGCACCGGGAGTGCACTTGTGTTTGCGCATATAATTGTGCACTATAATATCTCCTGCGTACTTGGCTAATCTCCGTGGAGATAGGCCGCCGTGACCGAAATACGGTCGGAAGAATTATTTACGATTAAAGTCGGTGTATCCTGTACTTTGCACCAAACCTAGCTTAATGGTCTCGTGTCCACACTTTCCAGTTTCCACCATGTTCTCACTGTTCAATAAACACATCCAGATGAATCTACGTTACGTAATATTATGTTCTCTATGTACCTACTAGCTATAAAAGATAAATATTTGAAAAGCATTAACGCATGCTTAGTGAACTCTAAAGTTATAATATTAAAAGGAAAAAGAATACGGTCGTGAGCAGGATTCGAATCTGCGCCTCACGGATCGTCTGGAGCATCTGGTGTATTTATCCGGGAGGCGCAGGTTCAAATCCCGCTCACGACCGTATCCTTTTTCTAGTTAATATTACCTTACCTACTAGCTATCACGAATTAGTGTAATGTGAGACTCAGAGCCACGTAACTAATTTGTTGTCGATAAATACTTGTTCAGGTTAAGCAACATTTGACACGGTCTGTATATGATTTGTGACGTGAGCTATGAAAATAAAATAACAAGTAAACAAGTATACATGAAATGACGTCGGTTTTCCATTGGGGTAGGCAGAGACTATGGATTTCCACTTGCTAAGATTCCGACACACCTCTTTCGGTTTCATCCAAACTCGCCTCATATACTAGTTTTGTTCTGTTCTGTTTTTACCTTTCGTCCATCTTTTTTACATGCCCAAACCATCTTAGTATAAAGATTATCAATTCTCATCACTGCATCCTCTCTCACTCCACAACGTTCCCTTATATAAATGGATATACGTCATAAAACACATTGTTTAAATTGTGTGATTTACAGATAAATGTTCGAAAAGCATTAACGCAACGCGCATAGCGAACTCTAAAGTTATAATATTTTGTGGAAAAAGGTCGAGATGGCTTAGCAGTCAGAGCGCCTGGAGAACTTATCTGGGAGGCGCAGGTTCGAATCCTGCACACGACTGTATTTTTCTTTCCACAAAAAAAAAAGTGATTTTTTTGCGTATAAAAATGCAAGGTGATATTGTCGGAATGCTTGAAGTACTGCTATAGGAATACGTTATAGCGTTTTTCTATTCGTTATCTTTTTTTAAGGCTTTTACTGTTTATCCTTTCCCCTGGTATGGCTCTTAACCGGCTAAATCTGCTAAATGTCAAAATACTTCAGGCGCTCTGAGCACTAAGCCATCGACCCGGGTCGAGATGGCTTAGTAGTCAGAGCGCCTGGAGTATTTATCCGGGAGGCGCAGGTTCGCAAAGGGGCGGGGCCACGATAGAGGCCATTTTGACATTTAGCCGATTCCCGAGCCATTTTGACATTTAGCACATTTCAGATCCGGGAGGCGCAGGTTCGAATCCTGTTCACGACCGTATTCTTTTTCCACTTAATATAATAACTTTAGAGTTCGCTAAGCATGCGTCAATGCTTATCAAAGATTTATCTTGAACGATTTCTGAATATAGTGACAGACCAGGGGTTATATTCTTATGAAATACTATGTAGTCTTTTATTTTTGGTGTAATTGATTTCTAACCGTGCGTAAATAGTCAATAAATCGGTATATTTTCATACATTCTTAAAAATAGATCTAGACTAGAAGGCTCTCCCTCGCCGTCCATTTTCATTACATTTTCTTAGAATGATTCCATCGATCATACCGCCATTCGACCTGAGAATCGAATGACGGTACCATAGACAAAAAAAATTAAACCTTACATACCTAACAATGTATTCAACTGCCACTGAAACACCAAAAACCTCAATTAGAAAAGCTCCTATAAAAAAATCTAAATACAATAAATAAATATTGAAATAAGCGCCCTTAATTCGCTCCACAAAAGATTAAATTTGAATTAGCGCAACTGACAATTAAATAAGTGCCCCATTATATGATTCAAAAACGCCCTTCATATTGTGGTGCCCCCAAAAATTAACAATGTGCGTTAACGTTCATACAATATCCTCTTAACTTTTGGCGTAATAATATATTCGCAGTGTGACATTTTGACAATGTCTCCATGGGTGTTCCAACTTGAAAAGAACGATTCTTAATTTAAGGGTCGTCTAATGTCACATTTACTGATGTCGTCGTAAATAGTTGAAGTTTTTTTTTTATTGCGTCGTATTTTATCTCACTTATAATTATATATTATATAATATTGGTGCCTCAATGTTTTTGTAGTTGAAAGTGTTGTGTGTAGCTGCTGAACGTAAACTTCTCAGTTCGATTCACGCTTCGGGCAAATTGTTATTTTTTTTCTATTTCCTACGCAATCCTCAATAGTAACCCGGAGTTTAGAATTGGACAATAGGGACACAACCTATTACATGGAACTTAGTAATGGTACTGGTAAGATGTGGGTGTACCACTTCTAATGTGTGTATACATTATGCCTATCCCGTCAAGGAGGATATGCATGATGCTGGTTTCTGTCACACATCATCATCCCTCTGCCATCAGCCCAATTTATTTGGTCGGCGCAGCGTACCTATATCTTTTTTTTTATGGAATAGGCGGCAACCGAGCAGACGGCTCGCCTGATGGTAAGCGATTACCGCCACCCATAGACTCCCGCAAACCCAGAGGAGTCGCAAGTGCGTTGCCGGCCTTTTAAAGGGTTTGGGCCTCCGGTACCCTCACTCACTCGGCGAAACACAACGCAAGCGTTGTTTCACGCCGGTTTTCTGTGAGGCTGTGGTATCAATCCGGTCGAGCCGGCCCATTCATGCAGGTGCATGGCTCTCCCACGGTGTAGTAAATAATAATATATCTGGCATACTGCTAAAGTTTTGGCTATGTTTTATGAGCGGCCGTCTGCCTGACGTCAACCCTCTTTGGGAATGCTGTTGTTGGTGGTAACCGCCACCGATACGGTCTCCTTCTATCTAGCTATGCCATACCAAATGTTATCCATGCGCCAGGTTCTGATGTTATCCTAATATCACACTCCACTAACCGGGATATAATATCATATACGGCCTACAATCCGTACGATAGCATAATTATTCACAAAACTACCACGTTTTTGTCACACATTCTTCAAAAATTATCTGTTATAAGAGTAGCGTGTAAGCAGTTAGCAGTTTTCGATTTTATTTATTACTAGAGCTAAGTATTAAAAAACATTTTAGTTAACTTAACTCCCGACATTAAATCCTTATTTGCTCTGAGCGACTCAGTTATCATTGCTGGCGACCTTAACGCCAAAAATGAATCCTGGTGTTGCAATACGACGACCACACGAGGCAGACACCTCGAACAATTAGGTATCGAACTTAACTTCGATATCATTGCCCCGATGAGCCCTACCCACTTCCCTGACAATGTAAACCACCAACCTGACATACTCGACATAGCGATTCTAAAGAACGTAAACCTCGGTTTACGTTCTATAGGGACGCTACAAGAGCTTGACTCTGACCATAGACCAGTAATCCTAGTATTAGGCCCCCGCTCAGGTCCCTCAGACCCAGATCAACCTGTCCCCACTAAAACCACCACCGATTGGGGAAGACTAGAGGAACGCCTCAAGTCAACCTCTTCTGTGCATTTAGACTCAATTCCCGATAATATAGTGTCTGTTGCCGACACGGTGACTGCGATCGACTCCCTCACCAGTCACGTGCAATCCGTAGTGAACGAATGTTCACGGCAAGTCCCGGAGGTGGATGAACACCGCTGGAAACTGCCGGATGATGTACGTGAACTGTTGACAGAGAAAAACGCAGCTATCCGTGCCTACGACAGTTTCCCCAATGAAGCTAACCGTATCCATATGCGCACCTTGCAGCGTACTGTGAGGAAGCGCATATCGGAAATGCGGGAAGCTAAATGGGACAAATTGCTCGATGATATAGAACCCACCCATCAAGCTTTCTGGCAATTGCAGCGGAAATTAAAATCCGATCAATGCGCCGCTATACCCCCGCTCAATAGACCTAATCAACGACCTGCTTTTGATGACGACGAAAAGTCAGAAGTACTAGCCGACAGTTTAGAAGCCCAATGTACGCCTAGCACTCTACCAGTAGACAAAACTCACCTGTCCAAGGTCGATGCTGAAGTCAAACGTAGAACTGCACTCCCGCCCCCAGACGACTCCGACGAACCCTTGCCCCCCGTCACGAGTACGTAGACGAAGTCAGAACGATCGTGAGGAACCTCAAACCCAGGAAGGCCCCAGGCTCAGACGGGATCACCAATAAAGTGATTAAATACTTTCCCGCACCTCTGATAGTACTCATGACCGCCATCTTCAATGCGGCACTGGCCAACAATATCTTCCCACAATCGTGGAAACAGGCAACAGTTATAGGTTTTCCAAAGCCCGGTAAGCTCAAGTGTGAGCCGACTAGTTATCGCCCGATCAGTCTTCTAAACGTCTTCGGAAAGATCTATGAAAGGCTAATTTATATTCGTTTAAGGGATTATGCCGAATCCAATAAGCTTCTTCCTAGCGAGCAGTTTGGCTTTCGAGCCAAACACTCATGCATCCATCAGTTGCACCGTATCGTTGAGCACATAAGCGCAGGCTTCATGGGCAAGATGAAAACGGGCGTATTATTCTTCGACGTAGCTAAAGCCTTCGACAAGGTCTGGCACAACGGCTTAATCTATAAGCTGTACCAATTCCAAGTGCCTGACCGTCTCGTACTCATCATTCGAGATTTTCTATCGAACCGTAGCTTCCGCTATCGCGTAGAGGGCGTTCTATCGTCCCCTCATCGGATCCAAGCCGGAGTCCCTCAGGGCTCTGTGCTATCACCTCTTCTCTTCGCGCTGTACACCAGCGATATTCCCAAAAGTGGCAAAACCAAGTTAGCTCTTTTCGCCGATGACACGGCCATCTATTACACCGGTAGGAGTCTTGACTGTATTACCCGATATCTCCAGACCTCGGCCAACGCCTTAGGCGCTTGGTTCAGGAAATGGAGGATTGAGGTTAATCCAGATAAGAGCGCCACCGTTCTCTTTTCGAGAACGGGCGCCGGGGAATTTCTTCCCCAGCTTCGACCCATTACAATGTTCGGCAAGCCAATCCATGGGAACTGCAAGCCAAATACCTGGGTGTGATTCTAGATCACAAACTGTCCTTCCGTCCGCACATTAAGACGGTACGCAACCGCGCGGCCTTCGCTGTCGGCCGTCTATTCCCCATGACAAATGCGCGCAGTAAATTGTCACTTAACCTTAAGGTTAGGCTCTATACTACGTGCATTAGACCCATTATGACGTATGCTAGCGTCGTGTTCGCACACGTTAAGTATTACAAAATCCATAGGATGCAAACCCTGCAAAATCGATTCCTTCGTAAAGCGACAGGCGCTCCATGGTTCATTAGGAACCATCAACTCCACCTCGACCTCAGAGTGCCTACTGTTAGGCAATTCATGAAAAGGGCATCGAAGAGATACTTCGAATCTGCCCCTAATCATCCGAATCCCTTAGTTGTCTCTTCCGCTGATTACAAGCCGTCCCAGATCAACAAAATCCGCCGACCACGTCACGCTCTCCTCCGTCCCGATGATAGGATCACTGTAGCTCAAGAGTCTAACAGACACACAAGCACACTCCGACGCGCTCGACCGCCTCGTTATAGACCTCACCGGCGAGGTCCGCGTCCGTCGCGAAATGTCTCATCATGTCCGCCCCGACCCTTGCTCGAGCCGGCCCGTGCCGAGCTAGTAGCTTTAAATTCGTCCCTTAATAATAAGGAAACTGATATGACCCAGCTAGTCCCTAGTTGTCCCCCCAGCAACACCCTAAGCCGAGGTTCGTGTCCCGCAGGGGACGCCCTTAGCGCTGTTGCTTAGTTTGTAGTATCTTAAAATATGCTCTGGCTGGAGGCATCAAACTGCCTCGCCTTAGATATTGTCCGGTTACGCAGACAAAACCCCTCTGGGTTTCAGCAAGAGGCCATTATTGTTGTTTAGGTTCCCGAACTTAAGTATATATTATAAATATTTTATATTTTATAAATATTTGATTGTACCAACAGCTGTCACGAGATCTGCAGTAAAATAACATAACATAACATAGCATCACGCCTGTATTCCCCAAAGGGGTAGGCAGAGGTGTACACAATTGTACACCCACATTTCACCAATGCTGTTATTAAGTCCCATGTAATAGGTGGTGAGCCTATTGCCATCAACCAGGCACAATTCCAAACTCCGGCCTAACAGAAAAACTCAATACCACTTTGCCCGACCCGGGAATCGAACCCGAGACCAACGAGGCAGTTATAGCAATAATATATATATATATATTTATATATTATACACTACAGCAAATGCCCAGTCAGCGCTGATCAGTCAACTTTATGGGGCAAAGGTGAGGCTAGGGCTACTCCAACTATGAGTGCCGTTCCATGTAAACAACATTCAAAGCCCGCGGCCACGGGTGGGTTAGCAATATTTTTGCCAACCCTACTGAACTGAAGTACTACATTTTTGTTTAGTCTGTTGTAATGAAAAGTTAGTTATTTTTGTATTCAGTTTGTTTCAAACGTAAACAAGCATCACGCCTGAATTGCCGAAGGGGTAGGCAGAGGTGTACACATTTGCATACCCAAAATAATGTGGGTATACAAATGTGTGTACTGCGTCGAACAAGTTCTTTTAGGGATAGTTTCCGTAACGCGGCATCTAAAGTAGAACGTCAATCAGGGGTTTGTTATTACTGTTTTAATCCTTAAAATTTTCATTTTCCGTTGAGTAGTTTCGGAGCCTACACGAGACAAACTGTCAGACTGACAGACAACAATTCTAAAAACGAGCATTTACGATAAGATATCGTTTAAATAGCAGTTTTCACTTTAATTTTTGCATTTATTTTAAACCCACGGTAATACACTTTAATTTTATCTATTGGTATAGATTCATAAATTCTACGCTGACTATTGCAAGTAATCTTAAATTAACTTTTATGTAAATATGTACCTTAAAACCTGTATGGTAACTAGTGTTGCCAGGTTGACTATGCCAAATTTCGCGACAGTAGGTTAAAAATATCGGGATTTAGGTTTAAAAATCGGGACAGCAAAAAAGCGTGTTGGACGTTCTATTTTTTAACTGACTCCCTTGGCCACAACTTCGCTTACTATCATGCGAATTGGAATTGGAAAAGTTATAATATTAAATGGAAAAGAATCGCCAGCTGGATTCGAAGCCGCGCCTCAGGGATAAATACTCCAGGCGCTCTGACCACTAAGCCATCTCGACCTTACTTTAGAGTTCGTTAAACATGCGTTAATGCTTTTCAAAGATTTATCATTAACCGAAGATACATTTTTGGTAAATGAAAACAATCCTCAACATTGGGATATCGGGCGCTCCGCGTGATGAGTCCACAGATCCTTGAAAATCGGGACGTCCCGCGCAAATTGGGTAACCTGGCAACACTGATGGTTACCCTACCGCCACATGTAAATGTTGCATCCGCGTCAATCCGTTTATGCTAATTCCCATACATTTTATGTGTTTCGGATCGTTTTACTAGCGGTCCGTTTATTTTGCAAGTGTGATAACCGCATCCGTTTCATGGACGGTATTAGGTAATTTGGGCCACTGTATGTTTATATGAATGAGATTATGTGGAGATATCGAGGGGAAGTCGATATTTGTTAAGATTGCTAAGTAATAAAATATTTTTTAAGTACCTAAAATATATTTTTATAGCATCATGCCAGTATTGCCAGGATATTACAAAAGGTTTCCTCTTAATAAAGTTTTAATAGAAATAAATATATTTAGTTTCTAAATAATCTAAAACCTAAATAATAAAATTAAACCGAATTATCTACAAACTATATCTACATGTGTACAAACTATATCTACATGTGTACAATAACTTAAAAACAATTCTAAAATAAAAATCAAGAAAAACTCACGCGTCAAAGTATTCCTCCGCATCGCTGTCCTCCGGGAAGGTGCCCAGGAGACTGGCAGCATTGCCACGTTGGATGGCAATGCTGATTCGTTGACCTAGAAACAAGCCAGCCTTCTGGTCACGCGAAGAGTCGACTTGTCTCCGAGAAATCTCTTTAAACAGGAGTTTCGCACTCGGACCCCATGACCCGAGCGTCTCGACCCCAAACGGCTCAAAGTCGTAGCAACTGAGCAAGTTGCTATATTTGCGCCGTTTGTGGGTCTCCGCTGTCGTAGCAGCGAAGCCAGCACAACCCGCTGAGCTAGGAAGGTGGGATGGTGCAAGGATGTCGACATATGTTGCGTCCCACACCTTTTAAAAAAAAATTAATGTAATAAGAATACGGTCGTGAGCAGGATTCGAAACTGCGCTTCCCGGACAAATAACTTTAGAGTTCGCTAAGCTTGCGTTAATGCTTTTCAAAGATTTACGAGTATCTTTACTATTTAGTTTCTTTTTTTTTTATATGCCTACCTCGTTTCTCTTGTGGTACCAGGCGCGATTACTGAGTTTTGAATAGCGGGTTCGATTTCCGAGTCGGACAAAGTGTTATTGGTTTTATCTATTAGGAAGTTTTTGATAGCGTCCCGGAGTTGGGTATTGTGCTCGGTGGATGAAAATAGGCCCGCCAACATGTTTACATGGGATTTATTAACAGCGTTGGTGAAATGTGGGTGTCCACTTGTGAGGCTGCCAAACTGCTGTGCAAACGTGATGCTGTGCTATATTTTGTTTTATGTGAGACAATCAGTACCTACAACGGCCAGGTGAAAACCAGTAATTTTTGTTTAGAAAGTCTTTTATATTTTAACTTCTTTCGTAGCAGCTTACATAAGTGCCGAAGTTATAAAGATATTATATTAAATGGAAAAAGAATATGGTTATGAACAGGATTCGAACCCCGGATCCGAAACGCCGAAAGACGTGTTAAAATATGGATGAAGAATTCGCGGTGGTGAGCAGAGGTCGAGATGGCTTAGTAGTTAGAGCGCCTGGAGAATTTATCCGGGAGGCGCAGGTTCGAAACCTGCTAACGACCGTATTCTTTTTCCATTTAAAATAATAACTTTAGAGTTCGCTAAGCATGCGTTAATGCTTTTCAAATATTTATTTTTAATTGCCAAAGTTATATTGTGTGTTTCTATTCGAGGTAGTGAGCAGAGGTCCCGATCTCTGCTCACTACCTCGAATTCAATATATGTATAATATGGCTTAATTGGCAGAGCGCCTGGAATATTTATCTGGGAGGCGCGGGTTCTAATCCTACTCTACGCACGACCGTATTTTCCTTCTACAAAAATGTATAACTTAGAGTTCAGAATATTTTCAATATATTAATCTTCATTAAGTTACTGAGTGCATCGACGGCACGGATCGTGTAGTGGACCGGACCAGAGACCGGCTACTACGCCACGTGCTGGGGTTCGGTACCCGCACGGAGTAAATATGTGTATGATCTACAGATAATAATATAAATTATTATTTAAAAAATAAACCCGACTGCACTGAGAAGTGGGAAATAAAATGAAAATAGAGAAACGAATATAATAAATAATTTATTATCCTTTTCCAAAACATTTGGACATGCATATTTTATGGTCGACATTTGTTACATCCTAGTTGCCTGTCCACGTGACATTCGTATCTGTAAAGTCACTCTCCCTACAGTAAAAAATCCTAGTAGGGCAAGGACTAGATGTGACCGTGACTTCGTTCACGAAAGACTAGGACAAATATTCAGGTTTAGCTATTTGAATAAGATTATAATAAAACAACTTTTAACCGGATTAATCGCAACCCTACCTAAACCTAAGATATTATTTCTATTTGAATAAGATTTTGTTCACAATTTCATGGAATTTTTACGAACGCTAATTGTTTTTCTAAAATATATGTGTGTTTTAGTTGCTCCTTATAACATCAGCAATCTGCCAGGGAAAGTCCCGTCAAAATCAGTGTAGCCGTTTTGGAGATTAGCCTAAACAAACAGACACTCAGACAGTTTTTTTTTGTTATAAACACCGTTTACATCTTTTAAGAACTTTGTTTGACTCGCGACATCGCATCTCCGTGAGAGCTCAGCTCATGACTAAGGGCTCCGTTCGAGTTCAAATCTAGTCGGGCAATCCCGAAGAATGCGCGTGAGTAATAACCGTTGAACAATAATTAAAATGATTTTAAGAATTTAAAATTTTTGGCTTTCAGTAAAAACTGTTTGTTGACATTACAAACAGACATAGGTACTTATATGCATTGATAAACTAGCATTTAGACTCGCATGACAATTCAACAAGTGACCATTTTTTTATAAATCGATTGGAATAGAAAGACAAATGGCAAATTAGTCATTCTGCCACCATAATTCGTTAGTATCGACATTCTTTGGCTTCCTCAGGTCTTAACACAATATTTACGATCTCGAAACATTCCCACAATTTATAGCTCTAAATAAAAAGATTTATCGAAGACTAGTCTTCGCCTGCGGCATCACCTTGTATTTTTTTAGCGTACATTATGAATTGAATTTTATAGATATGAGAAAAGTATTACGCAGTGAAAAGGTTACCAACGTCTATCTGTCTGTTCGTCCGTCTGTCAATCTAAGGGAAATAAAAAAGAAACGTGTTTATTATTAGACACGTTATATGACAACCCTTACAATATACTGTTATCTGTTTATTACAACGTACCTGTACCTATATTTTGGACGTTTTATATATTTTTTACAGATAAGAATAAAAAAAGAAATAGATAAAAAAGAAAGAAGGAAAAATTATTTATATTAGCCTCGCAGCATGAAGCCAGAAAAGGCCCCTTTCTCAGCATATGCGGCCACATAGAAATGTTACCGCGCTGATTTTCAGAGAGGTCCAAAAAACAAAGTGTTATTTTCGCTGCCATAATGGTATATAAAAAAAGATATAACCTAACCTGGGTTCATTTATGAAATCTTTAATAGCAATTAATTATTGTTTTTGTAATTGCTCTACTTTAAAAATGGTTATACAAAATGTGTTTCAGACTTGGTGTAATTTATTTTAAATTAAAGAAATACGACAGTTAATTAAAATAAAGTTAACAGTAATAGTTTTAGGGGTACGAACCCATTAGTGCGCGAGCCGATTCACACTGCTCCTCAGTTTATCAAAATTAACACGATTGCAAATAAAAGCTATGAGGGTTAAATTTATATTTAATCCATCGAAGCCTACACATGAAAAGAAATTGAGGATAAATATCCCATCTCTAAATGAGAGCTCGCAGATTTGGACGGTGTTCGAGTGAAGTCAAACTCGCATTATTCCGTGCATATTGTACTTCATTCTACGCGTGTAGCCTGTGTGCTCATTTTACACTAAAGGCGTACAGCGCCCTTCAAGTCCAATATAACAACGCGTTTAGGCCGCAGGTGAGGTTGCAGCGTTTCTGTAGAGCTTCAGGGATGTTTGCAGAAGCCCGCGTAGATTGTTTTTATACAATAATGCGTAAGAGATGCGCATTCCTGATACGCAGGGTGCGGGGCATCAACAGCATCCTAGAAATGATTTCCAGCCGACTGGATTGCGCAATCGTAAACCGGTGCTGCAAACTTTCAGCTGGACTTGCAGCATTATAAAGATGTGCCATGTTACGTATAGGTTCATTTAATTATCTGTATATTATTTAGTTTACTAACATAGATATAAGTCAAATTGTTACTAATACTATGAGTTACGTTACTCGAATAAATAAGTTAAAGTAAATAATAAATAAATAAATAAATAAAAAAAGCGGACACAAAAGTATGGACATAGTAATATTTTTTAGCATAAACATAATGACTACTCTGTTTATCCATATATCTTTACCGCTTTGATATATTAGGGTTAAAGGGTGATTCAACTACAAGGAATTATTGGTGTCTGAGTCATTGATTAATTATTTTATTTTGTAAATTCTACTGATCTATAAAATTGGACGGTGATAAATTGTTGTTCTGTTGTAGAAAATAATCTTTGATTATTTTTTTGTACAAGTTACGGCGAAGAATACAATATGAATAAGATTGGTAATGTATATTTATATACTAATAGGTCAGTCAGAAACTTTGAAACACTTTTTTAAAAATTACGCGTACCTACTGTGAGTATAATATTTGGCATAGTTATGGAGTGCAGAAAGCTAATATTTTATAAAAAATAAAATTGCATACAAATACATTAATCTAATAAAAAAAATATTACACGCATCAATATGCGATTGAAACGCACACTCACAAGCATTACTATGACGTTCAAATTTAAAATTCGAATTAACTGTTGTTGACACAACAAAAAAAGATCGTTTATTACTATATCCATCTTTAAAAATAAAAATCATTTGCTGCATGTATCATCACTTGAGAACGGCTCGATTGATTTTTTGTTATTTAAGTGTTAAGATAAGGTTTGTATGAAAAAATATGTTTGGAAAATCTACCGGAGAAACCGAAAATTTGGATGGAATATTTGTATGAAAATCTCTATACAAAAATCATGCATTTTTGATTAGTAAATTGCACCCATGCTAAGCCAGAGCGGGTCACTAGTCTACTACTATATAAATTTTACGATTTATTTTGATTTAATATTAAAACATGGTCTAAATAACTAGGTGAATAGGGAATATGCATGTGATTCAAATATTTTTATTCGTAATTTTTATTGCTGTAGAATGACACCTATTCAATAACTTTTTTAATTAATCGTGTTTTAACTATTAAATAATAAAGTGGAAAAGTGAGAATCATGCGAGGGAAATTTAAAATGTCAAACCGCACGCTACTGGTTGGAGTGAAACGTGACGACACTCAGCACGATGACAATATCTCGAGTATGTTATTACTGGGTTTTTATCATGTTTTGTGGTTCTTTTAGAGTTTTAACGTTATTCTTAAAAGAAAATCCCTTCAATAAAATGTATAATTTGTGTATTAAATATTCCATATTAAACAAGATATCTTTTAATAAGTATATTCTGACGTCACAGAAAGCGCGCCAAGATTGCCGCGTTTCAAACGCCCGAAACTGATTGCAGGTATGATTGATAATTTTAATACTCAAAAATCATATATTTACAATTGTTATAGTTTTTCGCGGTAATGTACCAACGTATAAAATCGAATAAAAATATAAAAAAATACGTGCATATACACTATTACGCGGTTTTACGCATTGAAAAAAACGTGTATTTATTTTATATGTTTAATCAAAATAACTTACTCAATTAGGTAATTTTATTTCAGTCAAAAATGTTAAAGCATAAAAATAAATCACCATATAATTAATAAAAACGTGTAAAACAAATCAACACGCATTAAAGTTAATTTCGAGTAGAACCACACACAAAAAGTTCTTGACCGCTTCATTTCAAATTAATAACCACAATTTATTTCATATTACCAATTCCATTGATACCGTAAAACACTACTTCACGTGAAACTCAAACGGGAAGTTAATAAAACTGTCATGTATTGTCCATATTTCAATACAACTGTCGCACAGTGAGCCAAAGTTAGTCGAAATGGAAAAAGTAAAATAGAAAATTATAGTTTGTCAAATGGAAACGCCTCGGGCCCAATAATTAGAGTTTGATTTCTGTTATAGAGGTTGAAATGGCCACTTTATTTTAATATCAGGTTTTAAGGTATGGTTTCACTGTCAGACAATCTGCAGTTTGAATTTTGTTCTTGTAGTGTTGGATCCGGAATAATTATAGGACATAACATAACATAATATTACGCCGTCGCCTATAAGATAGGCAGAGGTGTATACTGTTTTATATTCACATTGCAGCAATACTGTTAATAGGCCCCATTTGATAGCAGGTAAGCCACAATTCTTAACTCCTGGTTGCTACTGAGAATTTTCTAACAGAAAAATTCTTAGTATAGTTATAAATTCTTGTGGAAAAAAAATACGGTCGTGAGCAGGATTCAAACCTGTTGCGCCCGGATAAATACTACGGGCGCTCTGACCGCTACGCCATCCTAACTTTAGAGTTCGCTAAGCATGCGTTCATGCTTTTCAAAGATTTATCTGTAATTCTTAGTAAACTTTGGTCAACCTAGAACCTCGCGTTCACCAGATGCGCTTGCGACCACTAGACCAACGAAGCAGTCCATGTATGACACACACAGTCAAAATCAAAAGGAAATTCATAATTTTTTTTGTACCCTAGAATTTCACTTTATTTTGCGGTAGCAGGATTATTCCGCATGGTCATCGATATTTTATTTTGTGGAATAAAATTCTTTAACCGGAAACTTAACAATAAATCTAACAATTTTAATGAAATTGCAGTTAAAATGAATTTTTGTGTAAAGAAAAATATGGTCTGAACCTGACCCTCTTGAAAAAATAGTCCAGAAGTCAAAGAAATTACCGGACTTTAAATAAAAATCTTTACAATTTGCATTTAATTTTATCATTGCACGAAAATAATTTTAAGGGACTTTCCGTAATTCTATTGATTATAGGAGTGTTTTTACATATGTATCCCTACCTTAACGGCCGTCCTCTTTCACTGGAACCCTACCCCACGCCACAATGTCCACTTTGTGATTAAGTTGTCCTGTCTATTAGATCGGTTAATGCCATATACGTACGATTGAAGACAGTTTTAATTTGAAACGAGTACTTCTTAGTCAATATTCATCATATTCATGAGAAATAGACTGAGGTTTCTTTGTATATAATGTAAGGCGGTTACGCAGTACATACATAGGATCACGCCTGTATTCCCCGAAGGGGTCGGCAGAGATGTACACAATTGTACAGCCACATTTCACCAATGCTGTTATTAAGTCCCATGTAATAACTGGTGAGCCTATTGTCATCAACCGGGCACAATTCCAAACTGATCTGCTACTGAGAATTTCCTAAACGAAAAACTCAATAACACTTTGCCCAACCCGGGAATCGAACCCGAGATCTCCGGCTCAGTAGTCGCGTTTGGGACCACTAGACCAACGAGGCATGCAGTACAATTTTATTAAAAGAAGAGGGAGTGCATTTGTGTTTGCGCATACGCTTATGCACTATAATATCTCCCGTACTTGGCTAATCTCCTCGGAGATAGGCCGCCGTGACCGAAATACGGTCTGGAGGAGTGCTGTTACAATTTTGTATTCTTATGTTTTGTTGCGGCCTTTTGTTAGTTTTACGATATTATATGAATGTTTGTTAGGCAGAGTGCGTTTTTTTACGCTTGAGCATTCTTTTGTAACATAACAGTGTCACGCCTATATTCAACGAAAAGAGTTGGGCAGAAGTGTAATATAGACTCATATTTTAAGGTAACTGGATTAAAAAAAAACATACAGGATTTTTTCAAATCGTGTCATTCTTCAAGTTGGATTCTTTGTGTTATTTTAATTAAAATGGTTATTAATACAAGTTAATGGTATTAGTAGGTATAAAACAATGAACTTGTATTATTGAAAATTGAAATATTTTAAGTTAATTTCATATATATTAATACCACGAAAATTACGCAAAGAACTCCAACTTGAAGAATCACCCTAATATGTCCTATGTAGGTGATTCTAATCTTAATCTACTGATTAGGTACAATTCAAGAAAAAAATCTGTTGTTCTGGTTTCTCACGATGTTTTCTTTGAGCGTTATAAGCAAGTGATAATTAATTAAATTATTTTTTAACAAAAAAAGAACCGACTCCAAAAATGCACTAAAAAGTAAAAAAAATTACCACATAAAAATCTGATACGCAAATGTCTCCGAAAAATCTGTGGTCAGTGTATTCAATATGAACTTGCGACCTTTACCTGGCCAGTCCAACGGGTATACCACTAGGCTAGTACTACTACTACACTTTTTCCACAAAAAATTATAACTTTAGAGTTCGCTAAGCAACAACTTTGAAAAGCATTAACGCATAATGCTTTTCAAAGTAGTTTATCTTTATTTATTAAGGTAATTGCATCTGTACGACATTGTATTATCTGCAAAGGTAGTTGTGTCGGTTCAGTTTCCCTTAAAGGGATTGAATAGATGGCAATGACCTCACTAAAAGATTAATAATAATAAAATATGAAAAAATTCGCGTTAGTGAGCAGAAGTCGAGATGGCTTAGCGGTCAAAGCAACTGGAGTATTTATCCGGGAGGCGCAGGCTCGAATATTGCCCACGACCATATAACTTTAGATTTCGCTAACTATGCGTGAATGCTTTTCAAAGATTTATCTGTATTTATAACTTTAGTACTACTTATATTGAATATTGTCTGTCATTATTACCAAACGGAAAAGAGAGTTGGCGTAACGTAATTGCAAGAATCCTATACATTATTATTGGTTTACCGCTCGCAAGCGCAGCTGCTGAGCGCGAGGTCTTGGGTTGGATTTCCGAGTTAATCAAAATTATATTAAGATTTTCTGATACAATAATTCTCAGTAACAGACCAGAGTTGGAAATTGTGCCCGGTCGATGGCAACGGGCTCACTGCCTTTTAAATGGTACTTAATAACTTCATCAGTGCAATGTGGGTGTGCAACAATGTACCTCTCTGCCGAATCCTTCGGTGGTACAAGCGTGATGTAATAGTATGTTAAGTATCTACATTAGAATTGTCACAACTTGATAGCTGACGAGCTATTAAAGATGAATCTTTGAAAAGCATTAACGCATGCTTAGCTTAGCTCAGAGCGCCTGGAGTATTTATCCGGGAGGCACAGGTTCGAATCCTGCTCACGACCGTATTCTTTTTCCATTTAATATTATAGCTGACGAGTTATTGTTTCTTAAGATAAAAAGCTTGATAAATACTTTGTTTAGTAGAGTTTTTCCAGTAAATAAAACTAAAGGTAGTGTTACTTAGAAATAGTACATCTTATAGCTCTTCTTCTGTATAGAGAATCTTTTCACTTTCTTTGTGACGTTATTAGATAGTGTAGTTGGAACATTCGAGAACTCGGTTACAACAAAAACAATAGCGCCCTAAGAGATTGTTGGCTGTTTCTGAGAGCAACACTTACAGGTATCTCTGAAAACTTGAGTTCCGTTTCCTTTGTTATAATTCGTGTACTATTGCAATAGTTGGGATGTTTTAACGGTCATTGTTGGCGGAACTTTGGCTGGATTCTTTTGTTCTAAACAGGAGATATCTTAAACGAATAGCTTGATATTTGCATAGGAGATTTGTGTGTGGTTACGGAAATGTGTGGAATTTTTAAGGCATTTTTCCTTTTTTAAACTGTTTTCCTTTTTGTTAACACTTAAATAAATGCTTGAGGATATTATGCACACATTTTTTGTTGTTCTTTAAGCCTCGTATACGTGAAACTATCTTAATTACATTATTCGGAACCAGGGGCTTAGCTACTGCCGTATCAGCCGTATCAAAGATACGGGGCCCCAAGACAATAAGGGCCCCAACGATGATACAGGGCCCTGTAAGCATTAGCTACGCCACTGTTTGGAACTGATATACGTGAAAAAATATTTTTTACTGTTTACTTGATTATCGACTTCTACATATACTGAAGAACTTATTTTTTTTTTTTTTATACAATGGTTAGTTTTCTGTTCCTTCTTAATTGTGAAAAAAATATTTCATGCATATATCGTCCTTTATTAGAGCACATAAAGCCGTCGGCTCTACTTCTGATCTCTCTCCGGTCGTGTTGGATTGCCGTCCCATTCGACTATGAGAGTGAAGGAAGAGGGAATGCACCTGTGGTTGCGCATAAACTTGCGCACTATAATATCTTCTGCTTACTCAACAAATCTCCGAAAATAAAGGCCACTGTGGTCAAAATTCGGTCCGGAGTGTACATATTATTGATATCGGCCTTTAAACATACCAAAGCAAAATAAATATTCGTGAACAATTAAAATTATTTCGTAAAAGCAAACTGTTGTTTTTAAATAGATAGATATTATGCGACAACAGAAACAGCATCAACAAAGTTGATATGGAGTATTAAGTATGGCTCCATTGACATAATGTAAACCCATCATGTTGAGAATAAAAAAGATAAAGAGGTACCTATTATTTACTGATAATTTTTGGTATCAGCTACCATTCTCACAGCTTTAAAAAAATATTGGAGATATAAACGTACCTGTAGCGGCCTAGTTTCCCAAGAAAATAATAATTTACTAGGTACTATCGTATTTAATAACTTAATAGGTACCTGGATGACAGTTTTTATTGGTAAAACAACTATTTCTAACAATTAAACCTAGCTAGATCGGTTTATCGCCCCCAAAACCCCCTGCATACCTACTAAGTTTCATGAAAATCGTTGGAGCCGTTTCCAAGATTCAGATTATAATTATACAAGAATTGCTCGTTTAAAGTTATTAGATAGATTTTTTTACAACAAAAAATAAATAATAAAATTGTCTAGCAATAACTTTGTCAATTGCCGAAGTTATTTCTTTATTCGCAATTTCATTATTTCTTATGAATCTACCCTACTTTTAACCACAGCATAAAACATAAACAAGCTGAAGAAAATTAATAGACACATTAAAAAACGCAATGAATAAAAAAACGCAAACGTTTCCTCTTTGAGATTCCGGTAATTGTCATTTAATTACCGACTGAGGGGTGGGGGGGATAAAAAAAATAAAGCTTAGAGCCTCTTAATGGCCACCAATTTTCCGGTCTGTGGTCCCGAAACCGTTTTAGACTGAAACATTGTTTTACCAAGTATTCGTTCAAAAAAGTGAAAATATAAATATTTTACTTTTTTGGCCACGCGTGAAATATTTGCGAACACTGTGCACAAAAGACTTGTTTATTTTCGCTGTTTATTTCATCGATTTTTATTGTAACATAACGCAAAAGCAATTTTTTAAAGCGATTACAGTAAACATTTTAGAAAAAAAAACATATTGGTGTGTCAGAATCGTAACAACTGGTAATTGATAGTCCCTGCCTACCCAATGCGAGACAGGCGTGAATTTATGTATGTATGTTATAAAGTCTTATGTGCTGGAGCCAATTGCCATTAACTAGATTCCAGACTGCGGGCTGCGACTGAGAATTTACAAATACTCTGAGAAACAGGCAACACAACTCTGGTGTGAGGCTTCAGCCGCGGCTAGTTACAACCCACCGAACGATGCCATGCCGTGAAGGGACCTAGTCGTGTCTCGGGATGTAGTCCGGTGCATCCGTTGTGGGAGATGGGTCTGGGCAGTTGCATCAAGTCCCCAACTGTCGTTCTCCCATAATCTATTCACTCTAGGTACTTAAGAGTGAATGGATTTATTCTCGATATACGTGCTCCATCCTCGGCAAAACCGCGGCTTACCATCAGGCGAGGTGGTGGCCAAAGGTAGATCCATTTTAGATAAAAAAAAAACAGTAAAAACCCAATAATATTGCCCGAACCGGGAATCGATCCCAGACCCTGACTCTCAGCAGCCCCGCTTAAGTCTACGAGACCAACGAAGTCGTCTTTTACGCTTAATCATTAAAGCATGTTTGGTCAATAAAAGGTGAGAACAAATGAAAACTCGTAGGTACTTTAATTAAACCCCTACTTAACTATCCCATAAAACTATATGAGCTATATAAAACTAAACATAATATAACAATAAAGTACGATAATAAAACTGAGAATATTTTGCCTTAAAATTAAAACATTTCAATCTGGTTTGACGGTGTATTTTGTGATGACTCGCAGCCGTTCAGAATTACGTAATAAAATTACGAACGTTATTTTAAAATGGCTCGAGATGACTTAGTGGTCAGAGAGCCTGGAGTATTTATCTGGTAGGCGCAGGTTCGAATCCTGCTCACGACCGTATCCTTTTTCCATTTAATATAATAACTTTAGAGTTCGCTAAGCATGCGTTAATGCTTTTCAAAGATTTATCTTAAATTGATATTTTAAAACTATGTGCAGGAGTTTGTAAGTAATGTACGGATTTATTTTATGTTGAAATTCGTTTTCAACATATTTTTTTCAATTATGACTTCAATATTTTTTTAACCGATTCATCCGATGAAAGAGGAAGGAGGTTTTCATGTCAACGCGTATGTTTTTTTTTACTAAAAATTTGAGACCGTACCAATTCTTTGACTTGTTTCAAGGTCGGCAAATTGGTGAGAGGTCGAGATGGCGGTCACAGCGCCTGCAGTATTTATCCGGGAGGCGCAGATTCGAATCCTGCTTACGACCGTATTCATTATCCACAAAAAAACTTTAGAGTTCGCAAAGCATGCGTTAATGCTTTTCAAAGATTTATCTGTATGGCGAGTATCATTGAATGATTACAATAGTTTGACTCGCGACATCGCCGCGGGCTCAGCTCATGACTAAGGGCTCCGTTCGAGTTCGAAACTAGTCGTGCAATCCCGAAAAATGCACTCGAGTAGTAACCGGTGAACATTAATTGATATCATTAAATGACTTCAAAGGCTTATTATCAGATCAAAATAACATGAAGATGGAATATGGAATTGGCGCTTTATTGAGACTTAGATTTTTAAATTTTCTGTATACTTTTTTGTCGATAATTTTTTTGTTAATATGTTTTCACTGCTAACATTATCTACGTTATGTGAAAACCAATTATCACGTTGCCGGACCCGGAAATCGAACTCAGTATGTTGCGCAACAGCCACAATTGTGTCTACTAAATCAATATTCTTCTTCTTATCGTGTCGTTGATGAACAACCTAATGGCAGAGTTTAAACCACCCGTAGGCCTCTGATATGACCATCATCGAGAATTTGCAGGTGTGCTGGTTTTCTTTGTGGGTACCTAATTGATTAATAATAGGAACTTAGCCCATAAGGTAGATAATACAAACATTTCAAAATCTTAATTCTTGTCCAAATCTGAAGTATAAAAAATGTTGACGATACCTACGCGTATCTGCGTATTTCAACCCGAACACTGCGGCTGATGGGTTGAAACGAGAAATAAATACAAAATAATAAGTTGGAAATGTAAATCGGTGAGCAGATGTTCCTGGCAGTTGGTGGGTTGATTTTTAAGCTTTTAACTTTGAGAGAATTGTTTTTTGCTTAATTGTGATGCTGTCAAGCGTAAATTGATTTGTTTGCTTGAAAAACAGTCGCCTAAGTATTGTCGGCAATATTTTAATTTTGGGAAGACAAGGTTTTGATTTTATAAAGCATTAACAATTTTACCGCCGTGAGAGCTTTTCTTAATGACCGAATTCCTGCAGTGATGGTCAGGACGCACTGTATTCGTACGGTGACGACGACATTATTTATTTATTTAGGTTTGCCCACAGCTTGTGCATTATCAACTAGACGCGCCTGGTGTTAAATTCCTATGTGTATTTGAGCTCGTCCCATAAAATATAGTCTCAAGTTAGTCCCAAGTTGCTAATCTATAATGTCCATGAATAATTACCAGTCTTTATTATATGTTTAACTAACAGGAAATAACGCGCAATAAATACCTTTGAATCACTTGAATCTCCGACCAGGTTGCACTGATCGTGGTCACAAGCAAACTGATGCAGGGACTTTACACCATCATGGGTGCGGTAGATTTTTCTTCACACATTAATAAAGTCCGCGACACACTGTGTCCATATTTTTAACCGACTTTATATAGCGAGGTTTTGATATTTTAATCGCTGGAGTCCACGTAGCTGATAACTTAAAGCTGTCCTCTCGATTGAAAGTATTGTGTTTTTGGATTTCAATAGCTTCACGCACTGCTTTTGAATAAAAGTGGCGATCAGATTAGAGGACTATTGTGTGGTGGAACTCACCCGGTCTTATTCTTAATAATGAAGAAGAAGAAGAAGAAATACGTCTTGAAATTCATTTTAAGACTTTTTTTGTTTTCTGATAAGAACTGTTCATGACTAGGTACTATTTTGAGTGAAAGTTTTTATAAACATAAATAATAATACTGATAAAGATACAGATAAAATTGTAGAATTTTCAAAAAATATTAGCATTGTACGCTAATGGCATCATGCATACGAAAATATGAAACTGTAAACACGTTCCCTCAAGTAGTGTACGTGTAAAACAATATGGCGTCGCTCTGACGTCAGACACGAGTGCTTGAGCTAATGAGGGGTAAGCAGACAAAGCAGTGTAACACAAAACTCGGCAACTGTTTACAAATGAGTCACTTGCATTTTTAACAGAAATGTTTTTTTTTTCAAGTTTTTTTTTTGTAGTATTGCTAGTTTTGTTGCTGAAGAGAAATACAAACAAGAAATAGATAGAAGAAGGGATTAATTAATGCTATAGACCTTTCTCTAACACTGATTGTGATTAGAAACAAGATCAAATAAATTCAAATGCTCGACTGCCATGTTGAAAGTTTTTATTTTATTCGACACCTTTTTATGTACCACCATTAAATATGTTTAAATATATATTTAATATATTTTTTATTCTTAATATCCTATGTTACTCCGTACAATATAAGGATTCTAACGATGCCCCATACATCTAAATCAGCTTTTAGAAGTTTTCTCCGGACTGCTATTGAGCATTTCCAAACAAAAAAACTCAATAACACTTTGCCTGACCCGGTAATCTAAACCGAGACCTCCTGCTCAGCAGTCGCGCTAGGAACCACTAGAGCAACGAGGCAGTCAGGTGTGAAAGATGATATGGCTAAAAAAGAAGTGACTACCGAGGTAACGGCTAACAGAGATGTATGGAAGACAAAGACATGCTGCGCCGACCCCAATTAAATTGGGATAAGGGGAGGGGAATGATGATGATCATTATATAATTATTATTATTATTATTTTTTAAATAAAACGTTGGCCCACACTAGGAATTTCTTCCTGTGTCGTGGGTGCGTTTACAGACATATAATCTCACAAGCACACTAACACCCAGACCCGGAGCAATTATCTGTAGATCGTACAAATATTTGCTCCGTGCAGGAATCGAACCTGCGACACGCAGCGCAGCAGTCGGTCTCTCGACCACTGCCCCAACCGCGCTGTCAATGTATAGACTTTATGTATCATCGTGCTACTGTTTTGCTTACGAAAACTGCTTCTACATCTTGCCACTGCCATGGGTCTAGCAAGGTTGGCTGCCGAGCGTGAGTTGAGCAAATTTTAATTGTTTTTACGGTTAGGAAATTCTGAGTATCAGCCTAGAGTTGGGACTTGTGATCGGTTGATGACAAAACTCTTTGAATTGTCACTGTAGGATCTAGAAGGTGATCTCTCGATCACTACGCCAATTATGCTCTTATAATAACATAAACATAACATAGCATCACGCCTATATTCCTCGAAGGGGTAGGCAGAGGTGTATACAGATGCACACCCACATTTCACCGATGTCGTTACTAAGTCCCATGTCCCAGCCTATTGCCACCTATCAGGCAAAACTCCAAACTCTAGGCTACTGGTGACTTCCTGACAGAAAAACTCAAATACACTTTACCCGACCCGGGAATCGAACCCGAGACCTCATGCTCAATAGTCACGTTTGGACCTCTAGACTAACGAGGAAGCTATTACAGCAATGCTTGTAAAACGATTGTTGCATACATAACGCTTCCTTATTGCAAGAGGGTTGGCCAGGGAGCCATGAATTTCTAGCAGATCTGATAAGTTCCGTTCACAATGTAGGTAAGCCGTCCGTGACTGACTGGAAACGATAGGATTAACAATATGCAATAAACTGTACGAAGAATTGATTCAAATTATAGATTGTGCCATCTGTTTCGCTTTGGAATGCATAGTAGTTTAGTGGGATTTAGTCAGGAGCACAAACTTAAGAAATATAATAAGTGTTAGTACAGTCATGAGCACCAATATGTAAACAAACTGTTAATAACTCACAAATAATATCTCTAGCGCGTATTACTAAGATAATTAGGTATTTAATACAGATAGAAGAACCTTTCCTTCTATATATTCTATATATTGATATGTTCTTTGGTATTGTAGAACATTTTCTTGTTCTATCATCAACAGTTTCCGCAGCGTATGCGATTAAATACATTTTATGGCAATATTTTTACACCTTGGGTTACATTTTTGAAGATATGGGATAATGGGATCCATAATATTTTCCAGTAATAAATATAGCCTATATTACTCAGGGATAATGTAGCATTCTAATGGTGAAAGAATTTTTGAAATCGGGCTTACAGTTTTTGAGTTTATTCGTTACTAACATACAAAAATAAAAATAAATCCTCTTTACAATATTAGTGTAGAAATGTAGTTTTAGATGTAGATTAATTCTTCTATATTATTCAAATAACTATTTATATACAGTTTAAAAATTGCAAATGATTAAATCTTTGTGCTCGTAACTGTACATATCTTTATTTATAATCCTTTTATTATCCTTTTCCCAATTAATACTTTTTCCAGGTAGTGATAAATGATAAATGATAAATGATAAATGATTTTATTTCTGTAAATAGATCTGTTGAAGACACTTTTACAAGTCATTTTTATAAACTAGATGACGCCGGCGTTTCCTATCTGACTATCTCTGAGAAGAAACGCCGAAACAAACTCAGAGGTCAATGTCTCTTTTAAAGTCCAGACATAATAGTACATATCTATGTGAGTGTAACCATGCAGGGATCGTCTGGAATGGCCTTTTGAGGAAAGAGCCAAAGCAGCTTTGAGGTGACCTGTCCTGTCTGACGGCACGTATGCATCAGTCATCGTGTAGCTCAACCATAACTAAGGGAGCTCAACAACCCGTCACAAGACGATACCAGATCAGGAGGACATTTGCGTAGGTCACATAAAAACGACTCAAAACCGCCAGACAGGCTATGAGGTTCATGTATGAATTTCTGGCCCACATCGTACTCACATTCACAATGCAAATAGTGCTTGATATCCAAGTGCAAAATTAAAATTGTTAATCATGTGAAGGTGTACGTGAAAATGCTGGAAGGGAACACCCTAGAAGGATATGCACTGACCTTATTAGTGATATTCTCCAAAACAATCAGGTGCGTAGTGATCGCAACCAGCGCGCGTGTATGACCAGTTGTATGAACGTGGATCAAGCAAAAGGCATATGTAATTATCATAACAGGTAGCGTTCTGTAGTTTCTGCCTATCCTCTTGGGACATAGTCATGATTTTGTGTATGTATTCTCTAAATGCTTTTTTTTTCAAACTCTTTTACACGTTACTATGTTCTAAAATGTGCAGTTCCTATCTGATTACCTCTAAGAAAGTCGAAACAAACTCAAATATCAAGGTCTCTTTTAAAGTCCATACATTATTAAACACCCTTATGTGAGCGTACCCTACGTATCTGGAATGGACTTTTAAAGAAGCATGGAGCGACTGCTTATTATGATTTGGGTGGACTTCCCGCGGTTGTTCTATCGATGGGGCACCATCATTTTATTTAATGTCGAGATTGCTCCGTGCCTCGGAAAACACGATAAACCATCGGTCGATTAATAATAAAGGTCTACGTCAATCGTTACGGGTAATCAGAAGCCTGAAAGTCTAACAACCAGTTGTACCAAAAACCATGCAATAACTGGGTTATGGAGGTCACAGTAGATTGGAGTAATACTCCTCCAGACCGTATTTTGGTCACGACGGCCAATGTCCACTGAGATTAGCCAAGTACGCAGGAGATATTATAGTGCACAAGTGTATGTGCAAATACACGTGCACTCTCTTCACTGCACGACCAGAGAGAGATCAGGTGCAGGACTGACGGCTTTAAGTGCTCTCGGACGCACGGGGGCATCACACCAATAACTTCCTAATAACAATTTGCCCGATCTGGGAATCGGAACCGCGACCTCACAGCTCTGCAGGCCACTAGACCAACAAGGCAGTCAATCCACAAAGAGTAGAGTAAATCCGCAAAGTGATATTAAGCTGTACTGGTTAGAATGTAAGGCAACTTCGACGTAGTAAAGGACCTAGCTTTGACATTGTGCCTGTAATCTAATCTATGTGAAATTAAAAATAAATTGAAGGAAAATCATGAAAATAGCATTTCTTGAAAGAAATGCCGTCTACTATGGACACCATAATGACAGTCTTATAAACACTTAAGAGATGGTAACTAATTGATATTTATAAATGAATAATTATGTTATCTGAATCACATCAAGATGTTAGAACGTCGAACGAAGTTATAATTTTTGTGGAAAAAGAAATACGGTCGTCAGCAGGATTCAACCTGTGCCTACCGGATAAGTTCGCTACGCATTCGTTAATGCGTTTGAAAGATTTATTTGTACGTCAAACGTAGTTATTCTTAATTTCCAACGAATCGTATTCTTTTTTAAACAAATGGTTTTTTTTTTTTGTGGAAGGTAAAGTACGATTGTGGGCAGGATTCGAACCTGCGCCCCCTGAATAAATACTCCAGGTGCTCTTAACTGGCCTGGCCTCGACCTCTGTATACTGCCCCAATTTTTTCTTCCACATTTTAATATATCAGCATTTGCAGGTGACTCTTTTCTTTCCACAAAAATACATGACTTTAGAGTTCTCTACGCATGCTTTAATGCGGTTATGTTTGCTGAAAGCTACTACATAGGTATGAATTTTTGTCCTATTTTTGACAAAGAAATATATTTATATCTATAAAGCAATCCATTCACGATACGATTAAAGTTAAAACAATCTATCGTCGGCAATCAAGTAAGATGCAAATGCGTCACCGCTACACTACAAAAGATTTTACAATCCTCAAAATGTATTCAATTCTTATAGTCAATAAAATAAGGTATTTATTAGCGTGACAATATTTCTTCAAACCGCAAACGTAATTTGGTTTTAGAATAATCAGAAAACCAAGTAAATTCTGTTCAGTAAAAAATGCAACGTTCTTATATCGGATCTAATAAGGATTAAATTCATTATGAAATGAAGTTTACGTAAGTAACCACAATTTTGTCGGTCCGTTTGTCCTTAGGGCGAATTAGTAGTCGAGCGTTCATAGTGCATGCTTTGAAATAAGACTATCTCGATAGAAAATGTAAATTTAAGTAAGTTTATGCACCGCTGCGTAGGAACTGCCGCGGGCTAACGCCAGCTTGATTACGTTTGAATTTTCTGAAAGCATCAAGTATCTTGTAATATATAAATTACATGTTACTCTTGATATGTCTACTCAGAATGAATATGGAAAATAGTGGCTTTAATGCTCATAAAAGAGAAAAATTGGTATTGCCCTAAGATGTTTTCTTATTCAGGCTTGTTTTAATTTACTCATAGCGATCATAGAGAATTATTGTTCGACCGAAACAGGTTTTTATGCCGAAACCGAAACCAATGTTTTGGCCTTGCTCTCAGTCACCGAAACCGAAACTTACTAAAACTAAGTACAAGTAATAGCTACGAAGTTCGCCGAATACTTAGATAATCTCCGTGGGGAGGCCTCCGAGATCGAAGATTCGGGCGAAGAGTATATATAATTATATATTTTCCAATATTTCATATAGCGATGGAGAGAGAGGTTAGACAGTCATAAAGTTGTTAGAATGACATTGACGCACGATAATTCACGAATACTCGAGTAGCGGCGCGGCCGAAAGTTTCAGCTATTTTATGGCCGAAACCGAAACTAAGGCCGAAACTAGATTTATTGACCGAAACCGAAACCGAAATTTCGGTCGGTCACTATAGAGAATTTATGACCGAATAACAATTTGAGTCATAAAAAGGCATGGAGGATTTTAATAAAACTTGTGTCATTCTAACAACTTTATGGCTGTCTAACCTTTCTCTCCATCGCTTTATGAAATATTGGAAAATATACAATTATATATTCTCTGCGACCAAATCTTCGGTCTCGGCGGCCTCTCCACGGAGATTATCTAAGTATACAGAAGATATTATAGTGCACAAGTGTTTGCGAAAAAACAGGTGCACTCCCTCTTCCTTCACTCTCATAGTCTCCAGAAGAGGAAGGAGAGGAATCCGACATGACCAGAGAGAGATCAGCTGCAGGACTGACGGCTTCATGTGCTACGATGTTACACCGCCAACTTTCTAACTCCGGCCTGCTATTGAGAATTTCCTTAAGACGGACAGATATACACATTTCGTATTTGTACATTGGAATGGAACACCATATGCAATTTTATCGTTGCGCTATTCTCAAAGTGGACAGACCAGTCTTGTCTCCACAGGAAACGGAGATAACTGCGTCCGTTTGATAGTTAATACATTGCTGTAAAACTAGTTATAAGATGTTCTAGTAGGGGCGCCTAAGGACATATCTGTTGATACTAGTTGTATTAGAATATTAAGTGGCTGTCTAAAAGATTAATAGGAAATTTCATAATAATGCTGGTAATGGGTTGTCAACGGTTTTAATTGAGTAAGTTACAGTGATATTAGTTAAAATTCAAAGGTCTCAAGTTCAAATGCAAGACACCTTGGGGTCTAAAAAGGCCACTTTGGCTGAATCATAATAGGCTCCTAATATGATTCATTTCACAAATCGTAAATTGGTCACTTCATGAACAAAACATAATATGATTTGCGTGCAATTCATAAACAGTAATTCATCTATTTGACAGTTTCTATGGAGATTCGTAAAATGGCTCTGAAAATAGGAATTGCTAATGTGTCAAAGATCAGAATCTTAAGAAGTTACTCAATTCAAATAATGATTCATTTTTAAGAAAAATGATCAAAGTGGCCATTTTGGACCCCCTTGTCATCACTTGACTCCACTCATCTATCCATCATACAAATAAGTCATAGTCCACGAGCCCAGTTCGTGTCATCTCTACTGCTAGATAGGTTACCTATGGGGATAATTGCCAAATAAGACGAAATAAACATTCCATCTCACCTGTATTCCCCGAGAGGGTAGGCAGAAGTATACACAGTTTTATAGATAGTGAGCCTATTGCCATCGGACATTATTCCGAACTGCAGGCTGCTATTGAAAATGTCCTCATAGAAAATCCCAGACACTGCCCGCACCAGGAATCGAACCTAGGACGTCATGCTCAACAGAAAAAAGACGCTAGTACAGTCCGCAAAGTGTTTACTTGACCATCTCGACTGCATTTGAACACGCCACAATCCAGAAAAACTACCAAATACAAGTACATATAGACTTAAGGTAGAAGTTTTATGCAAACTATAAAATTCAGTGAGAAAACGGAGGCCCTATTAAGTCGTGACATATGAGGAACGAAAGACCAGTACTACTGATAGTGAGTGAGAATTGTACGACCCATACTCACCCGAGTCTCACTCACTATGCAATTTCTTTTTACACGACAGTCCAAAAAAGGAGTGTTATGTTTTAAGGTTCATGTTTCTTTATTCCACCATAGCTGCTAAACGCCTGAGCCGATGTAGATAAATGGGGTATCGTTAGAAACCTTACATTCCTCGGGTAACACAAGCTAGTAATATTTTAAATAATTGTGTTAAAGTGGCTGTGGTACACATATGTGAAATAAAAAAAAGCACAATTCAAACGTGTTTTTATTTTTTATTTAATCTTGTTTATTATTAGAAAATCTGGCTAGTGACCTATAATGTTGAGTTTTGGATGTAGTACTTACTCAAAAGTGGATTTTGTTTTGAGAGAAGAAAGCTTCTTCCTTTCTTCCCTCAAAACTAAATTTAATAAACTACAAAACAAAAATAAAAAACAAATATACACACAAAAATTTCTTGTGCTAGAATCCGGTGAACAATAATAAATATGAATATGCCTCACGAAAGTTATTAATCAAATAGAATAGCCCGTTATTTTATTAACTAATGTAATTGGCTTGTGACCTTCTAACTGTTTTATTTCAATTATATAGGTAATTAAATAAGGAACTATTTAATAAAAACAATCAAACGAAATCCATTTACGACGATACCATTTTAGTCTACACAAAGAAAATAGCACACAAAAATACCAAGGCAACAAAATCATTATTCCATTATTCTTCGCAAGTAACAAAGACTTGTAGTATAACTCTATAATACATTAGAAATATCATTATTTCGTCTCCGAACTAGCTGTTAAGAGTTCCCTACACCTGGAATACGAACTGTTCGGAGAATACCGCTTGTACAACGAAATTTAAGAACTTCTTTAAGGCTACATTTAAGAACTTGTATCTATACGGCTACATTTTAGACTCAAATAAGTTCTTTGTTGAGAACCGACGCTACCATACGGTTATTTCTTGAAAACAGTGTGGTTTGGTTATAATTTTTCCAGTTATTGTGATGTTTTCTTTTTTAATAGGTTAATTTATTCAGGCTATCAATACTAACATTAGTTTTTAAGTATATTGTTACTAACAAAATATGGACCTAGTCTGAAATAAATGTTTATTTAATTTAATTTTAATTTAATTATGTGGAATATTAGAAGAGTGGTATGTTCTTTTAGTTCTTTTCTAATAAAGGTTTCTTTCTTTATTTCTTTCTATTTGTTTATTCCTCTTTTTTATGAGCTGAGCTCGTATTTGGAGAGGAATTATCACACAAAATCTCTCTGCCTTCAATTTGACCTCTTAATACACTAAAATCGACTTGAAAGAGTTCGTTGATATTTCATGACTTGACTATAACACAACTATAGTATTGTCATCTTCGCAATTTTGTACTTGTGTTAAAATTCTGCGTGTAAGCGACCTTGGATTTTTCTGCTGACATGAAAACAATGACATGAAATGGCGACGTCATTGCTATCTATTCAGTACCTCGTCAAAAAAGATGTGTTAAAAATATGGATGAAAAATTCGCGATGGTGAGCACGTATTCTTTTTCCATTTAATATTGTAACTTTAAAGTTTGCTAAGCATAGGTTAATGCTTTTTTTAAATTTATCTTGAACAAATCTAATATTTGTAATAATCTGGTCGTTTTTAAGGTTCGGTTTCTACTGGACAGGCCTGTTTGCCTGCTATTGTAGACCGCGCCATCGCTTAATATCAGGTGAGGTGGCAGTGACCCGCAAGTCTTTTAAGAATAAATAAATACTAAACACATAAAAAATTGCATAAATATAAGTTTTCTTCTTAAAGCGTTCGTCACTTGCCTTAGGAATTAATATCCTTACGTCACCACCTGATTCCAGTCATCACGTCCATAAAACCTGCCCCATCATTATAAAAACCCAAAAACATATTTCACAATAGCCAACATCGACAATAACATACCAATTTTCACATCGTAAACGTACGTACTCTGCCAAGTTTCAAATGTACAAAAAGCGTAATCTGCGACCTGCCAAGCCACAGCAACCGTGGCCGGCAGCTGCTGTTCCGACAATTCTTTTGTGCTGATTGTACTAGAGTATTAAACTTCTGAATGAAGTTCTGTAGTATTTTCTGGAGCAATCGGCATGCAGTGGGGGTGTGGGTATGGATGGACTTCTAATAGCAGTTTTGATGTTAATTCCATAGTAAAAGTTGTCCGTAAACATGGATACATTCACCCCTCAAAGTATGACTTCTGTTTCACATTGTGTATTCATAGAGAACGCTTGAATCTCTATACACAGACTGATGTCAATTGGTGCAACAAAACAATAATATAAACGATTGCTAAATAAATATCACCAGGAGTCTTCTTAAGACGTATTACAAGGAGACTTGAAATTTAATTCACATGGACAACGACACGGTGGAGTGATGACACGGAATATGAAGGGTCGCGAGTTCAAACCCTGTTCGTGTCTATTATATTTCAATGTTCCCTTGAATTTTTTTAATTATTAAAGGCATTACATGGCTTTACCATGTATAAAAAATATCAATATATATAATAATATAACTAGCTCGTAACTGTCCCACTGCAGGTCAAGGGCCTCTTCTCATACCTAGAAGGCACGAGCATTGATCACCATGCTAGCTCATTGCGGGTTGGCGATTTCAGACCACATGTCCGGGTTTCCTCACGATGTAGTCCTGCACCGTTTCAACGTTTCAACACCAACTTTAAAGCCTTTTCCTCACTACAAAGACAGAATTAAGGGCGAGATAATTTGTGTAATTTATTTGTCAAAGTACCTGGTACACAGGTAGATGGTATTAAATCTAGGATCTGGCAATCCGCTTAGCCAAGCATCTCGCCCGCCGCAATGGCCAGTCATTAAACACTAAATTCCTACCGAAGTATGGTGACCATGATTTTGGGAAACGAAAATAATTCTGTGAGGATCGCCAACAATTGACACCTAACATTAAAGTGAAAATATTTGAGCAGCCGAAGAAGAAATCGCTAAAAGAAACTTTTAGATTGTCACACGTGTTTATGAATAGGAAAGTGAAATAATTTGAGTCTAGTTGACACGTACGTCCTCTTAAGATAATACTGCTTGACGATGTAAACGTTATTACATATCTGTAGTGCAAATTACAACTTCTATTGCATACTTTTAGCCTGATTCTTCCACCCTTCTCAAGTTTGGAGTTGCTCATCGCACAAATGTTTGTTAGTGTCACACGCGTTTTTGAAAACTCTATTTTGAATTCTATTTTCTATTTGCAAAATTGATCTGTTCCCCAAATTGTTGTTCTAACATTCACTATTGAATACCTTTTTACATTTTACATTCGATCTATGGAAATTCTCTGCATTTTGAAACTCATAAAGCCAACCAAATAATTGTCATTCAAAAACATATCCCCACGAAAATTTTTACTCCTTAAAGCTGTCCTGCAAATTCGGGACTCAGGGTTCCCTTACGCAAGGCCTCGCCTACCTCAGAGAGGTCCTTTGAGCCCGTCTCACGGATGCACTGATGCACCCACTACCTACCTTGAGACTCCTTAAAACGCTCTTACAGCAAAGCTTTAAGTAATACACTAAGTGAAAGGCATTTCTGAATTGCTGTTTTGAGAACTAGTACTTGGGGCTACAAAAAAAAACTTGCCGTATCAAAGTATATTACGAATTGAAAAATCGTTTGATTTCGGTTATTACCCGACTGCCTCAAAAGGAGGGTTATGCTTTTCGAGTGTAATTTTGAATTATGCTTTTTGAAGATTACGCGTTTGTTTAAAATAATTATTGGTATGAAGAAAATAGTACGATTGTGAGTCAAAGGTCTCAAGTTCGAATCCAAAGTACGCACTACTGACTGAGTCATATGCGTATTCAAAATTAATGATCACTTCCTTAAAACGGTGAAGGAAAACATCTTGAGGAAACCAGTACACCTGAGATATGTTCTCGATGGTGTCTAAAGCCATGCTAGTGGCTTACGGGCGGTTTATACTATGACACTACGTTGTTTATCAACCAAACGAAGAAGGAGAAGTGCGTTTTTCTCAGTGGAGTTCTCAACAGTCGTACCGTTTCTTTTTTTACAAATGTTATTTTTTTCTGTTGGCCTTAGATTGTGCGCTATAGATAAAAAAAAAAACATATTTCCTTACACAAATCATCATCAACACATTTAATAAAAATTTAACGGATCGGTGTCTGTACATGGAAGATATATGAGAAAAAATATTGTTGGGACCTTTATACCCAACACAAATGGCACCCAAAAAATGATTGTTAGAATTTTTGTCTGTTTGTCTGTGCGTTTGTGCACGCTAATCTCAGAAACGGCTTATCCGATTAAGATGTGGTTTTCATTAATATATTGTGGTAATCTTCACTTAAAATTTAGTGTTTGTTTCATGTCAATCGGTTCATAAATAAAAATGTTATGCCAATTTAAAGAATCACGTCGAACATTTGTTAACGACATGGGGTTAATTTACGACATCTACGCGGACGGAGTCACTGGCATAGCTAGTACATAATATAATTGCAATTACTTTAAGTGGGCTATTTGTTCCTTTTCAATTTTTGTATAATAACTTTCGTGAGACACATTCATATTAATTATTGTTTAACGGAGTTAAAACTTTCAATTTGACTCGCGACATCGCCGCGGGCTCAGCTCATGACTAAGGGCTCCGTTCGAGTTCGAAACTAGTCGGGCAATCCTTTTAAATTGTTAAGTTTTAAAGATTTCCTTCTAAACACTTATTTCTGACGGCCATTTCACGTCTGGCAGCAATTTTGCTACACGCGAAGATGTATCGATGGAGATGAAGATGATCGTAGACAGTTTTACTGTCTCCTTGGTCTAGTGGTCCGCAACGCGACTGCCGTCATGAGGTCTCGGATTCTTGGGTCGGGCCAAGTGTTATTGAGTATTTCTCTTAAGTGTTTTTTTTTTTGTAGCAGCCCGGAGATTGGAATTGTGTCCGGTAGATGGCAAAAGGCTCACACATGGGACTTAATCGGTAGTGAACAGCGGGTGTACAACTGTGTACACCTCTGCCTACCTCTTCGGGTAATACAGGCGTGATGCTATGTTTTACTATAACCACTGGTGCAAGACCATTTTATTCTACTACTGTCCTTTGACGTTACTTTCTAGTACTAGAACCTTCTTTCTCTATATTGAGGTCGTCTATCGGTCTTATAAACAGAAGTCTGTTGCGAAAGAAGATCAACTAACAGATCAGACACCAAAGACGAAATAAACCTCGAATACATCATAGATTGCCCAATTACAATGCCGGGCACAACCGGTTCCCGACAATGGACAATAACTCCATGACATATCGCTTGCTTTGTAACGCATTCTGAAAATACCTCGATAAGTAATTTGAAAGTTGATATGAGAGACTTTAGAGATCCTTCGTTGAATAGAAAAATCATAAAGCTATAAATGTTTATAGAAAGAAGAATACGGTCGTGAGTAGGTTTCAAACCTGTGGCTCCCGGATAAATACTCCAGGCGCTCTGACTACTAAGCGATGATATACGTAAGATATAACAGGTCAAGATGGCTTAGTGTTCAGAGCGCTTGACAAAAATGTAAAGTGTACAGTTCACTGAGCATGCGTTAATGTATCCTATTATAGAAAAAAAAAGACCAATAGAAATCTATTTAATTTATTGTTCAAAAATGTTATACTAAGTTATCGTAGATGAAATAATATCACATAAAACAAATCTCAGATAAACATTCATTCAGTTATTCGCTTGAGGAAATTAGTCCACAATAGCCAAGAAAAGCGAACAGAAGACGGGTGCTTTGGAGAAAATGTCTGGACTTTGTTCATTTAAAACACAGGAAAAACATTTGTACAAGTAATTTACCAGCAACTGTGGTATCGGCAAGTTTTATGCCCAAAAAAATAGAAAGCATCATGTTGCCAGTCTCTTTACTACTCCATGTGCCTGACGCAGTATGGCTCTCGTTCACTAAAAACTGCACCGTGTTCCGCCTAATCATCATTGGCTAGAGTAAAGGGAGCACGTGTATATTTGTCCGCGATTCTAGCAGAGAGACCACGATTTGAAACTCCTTCTCCGCTTTAACAAACTGACCTCCATGAGAGGTGCGCAAGAATACCATGCAGCACCGTCCCAGGCTCCTTGTTTGATGGGCGAGGGACTTTCCCAAGCCCGTCGGCTCCAGGCCACGTTTATGGGGGTCATATAAGGGCATTTCTTCTGGGGTCTTGCACTTGATCTCTCTCCAGTTGTGTCGGATTACCGTCCCATCCGAACTATGAGAGTGAAGGAAGAGAGTACTTGTATTTGCGCACTCACTTGTGCATTATAATATATCCTGCGTACTGGGCTAATCTCCTGTGGAGATAGGGCACCGTGCCGAAATTTGGTCGGGAGGAGTATTATAAATGGCATTATCCCGTCTCCAGTCGTGGATTGGCAGGGTGGAGGAGGTTTCTCTCACGCTTTCCGCTGTCCTTCTGCGATATTACGTTCTGACAGAAAAAGGTTACATGCCAAGAGTTTTCGCTTCCGACCACAGATAGAACAGCTGAGACTGAGATATCAACCTTAGTTTCGTGATTAAGACAGCATGAGGTTCATCCCAAGCAGGACACTGCTCGAGTGGCCCTGTCGGCCACTGCGCCATCTCACTCTAAGTCTAGCCTAACTTAACTAAGCAAAAGAACAAGAAAACTAACTCAAAAACATACGGATCCTAGTACCAAGCAATATATTTCTCACTAAACACAATATACTTTATTGTCACTGCTTCCACATGACGTATTACCGTGATAAACAAAGTATTGAGAATTGTACTGTAGCTGTTTGAACTTTTATAGCACCGTTATATGATCATATTGTTTACAATGTATATGCAGTAGCATTGACAAATGAGTGGGTATCATTGTTATTTTTTATGTGTTTATCAGTATTGAAGGTTAAAGAGCAAAAGATTTTATCATAATAAAAATTTGTTTTAATGTTTGCTTGACTTTTTGGTCTACATAACATCACACCTTTATCTCTGAAAACTTAGGCAATGGTGTATTTTTGTACACCCACATTTTAAAATAATAATAGTATTACCATGTAATAGGTGATAACTGGTGAGCCTATTGCCATCAACCGTGCACAGTTCCAAACTCCTTTCCTTTGAGAATTTTCTAACAGAAAATAACAATACTCACATAACATTTTGCCCAACACTGAAATCGAACTTAGAACCTCACACTTATTAGCCGTAATAAACACCTAAGATAATAAAGATATTATATTAAATGGAAAAATAATACGGTCGCGAACAGGATTCGAACCTGCGCCTCCTCCTCACGGTGGTGAGCAGAGGTCGAGATGGCTTAGTGGTCAGAGCGCCTGGAGTATTCATCCGGGAGGCGCAGGTTCGAATCCTGTTCGCGACCGTATTCTTTTTCCATTTAATATAATAACTTTAGAGTTCGGTAAGCATGCGTTAATGCTTTTCAAAGATTTATTTTGAACCTAAGATAATGTACGTAGTTGCATTCAAAACAAAATTTAATGAAGATAAAACGTAACAGATATACAAAAACACTCGTAAATAACTTAGCAGGCTCGCAAAAGTTCTTGCGAATAAATGCAAACAGCACTACGCAGTAGTATTGCCATCGTTTTGATACTTGATAGACAAGTCTTGATACTTTTAGGCTTAGTAAAGTAACGTATAGATATCCCTATGCTGCTGGTAATGTCAGAATTTTATTTTATCTTTAATAGACATTGTACAAGTCAATTTTTATAAGACTAGATGGCGCCGGCATTTCCTATCTGACTATCTCAAAAGAAATGCCAAAACAAACTCTTTTTTCAATAACTTCTTTGCTCAAACAATATTGACAAGTCCCATCCTCACTGATACTTTTTGTAGCCGTCAAATCCCATGCTGCCACTCTGTGGCTTCGTAAAAATAAAATAGACATTAGTGTTCTTTGGACGACCAAAACGGTTATTAGAAGCCGAAAGTTACCCCCAGAGAGAATTTCAAAACGTAACAACGATAGTATGGAAAAGAAGAATTAATATTATTATCTGGAATACAAAACACAGGCCCTCTCCTGTATCTTTGTACTTTTTCTCTACATAGTATAAATAAGTCATCTGCGGCGTCTGTCTATGCACTATTTTCTTCGTAACGGTCTTATTTGAATTTGAAAATTCAACAAATTAACAGAGTATTTCAAGAGAACAATTTCGATATTTTTATAGTAATTTTTTGAATAAACTTGTGGACATTTTGAATTTCTTTCTAAAAAGCAAATTATCTATTTACAAAGATCACACGCACCCGGGGCGGGTCTGCTAGTTATTTACGAATCTTATCTTCATAAACAATACCAGAGAGTAGACCCAGCATGGCGACCCTAGCTTAACTGGCCAACCCCATCTTAAAGACAAAGGGACACAGATAAAGTTGTTAATTTATAGCTAAGAAACAAGTTAGAGAAAAAAACTGAGCACAATGGACTGACGTTCGTGTTTCCTGAGCAATTTATTAATAAATATAATAAATAATATATATTTATATACTATAGAGCGTCGAAAAATTCATCCGCATCGCTATCAACTGGTAACGTGCCCAAAAGGCTGGCAGCATTGCCACGTTGAATGGCAATGCTGATTCTCTGTGCGAAGAATAGACCAGCCTTCAGGTCACGTGAACTGTCGACCAATCGCCTTGCAATCTCTTTAAAAAGAAGTCGAGCGCTCGGACCCCACGACCCGAGTGTTTCAACCCCAAATGGCTCGAAAATATAATTACTGGTAAGACTGTCATATTTTCGCCGTTTGATGGTCTCTGCAGCTGAAGCAGCAGCACCAGCACAGGACGCTGAAATAGAAATATGAGATGGCGCAAGGGTATCGACGCAGGTTGCGTCCCACACAACGTGGCAATGCTGCCAGCCTTTTGGGCACGTTACCAGTTGATAGCGATGCGGATGAATTTTTCGACGCTCTATAGTATATAAATATATATATATAATTATAATTTTTAGTTCTAAGTATATTGTTTAGGTAGTTTATTATAATTAATTTAAGTAGTTTATGTAAAATTTGTTTTTAGTTAATAATATATATTATGTGGAAGAAGAATTCGCAGTAATGAGCAGAGGTCGAGAAGGCATAGCTGGTGGAGCGCCTGGAGTATTCATCCGGGAGGCGCAATTGCAAATTCTGCTCACAATCGTATTTTTCTTTCCCCAAAAATGTATAACTTTAGTGTTAAACTACGCATACGTGTATTTGAAAGATTCATCTGTGGGGTAACTCTTAAGACTAATACCAATTCCAATCCCATTCCAATATTAAATAGACGCCTTAAAACAACGCGTAATAAATTTACTAGAAAGAAAGAAAGAAAGAAAGAAATTATTTATTTTGACCTCGTAAGCAGGTTAAACATACAGAAAATACATAAATCATAAAAAAATAATTAAGAATACTAAAGGACCTGCACGAGACCAAAAAGGGCCCCTATCTCAGCATAAGCTACTCCATCGAAATGAAGCAGCGCTGGTTTTCGGATAGGACCGAATATTGACAGTGAAATCACGGGCAACCACGGCGTACGCAAACATGCAAAAGGTGAAAAAATGTGATAAATACATATAATTAAACTATTACATAGTCAAATGTAATGAAAAATTTTAACAATAATTTATTAAATAAATATGAGCATAGTAATAATTGCCGTTTGCGACGTGTCCCTGCCCTCCGCAACGCTAATTTGTCTATGACATGAAAAATTAAGGGAGATCATGGCAACACTAAAAGGACGCGCTTATCGCAATACGTACACGTACATACTACCAGTTGCCTCACTTTTATAGCATGTTGTCTTCACATTATCTCGAATCTATGATTACTTTTTAGATATTTTGGCATTTAAAAGTACGAACTGACATATTTCTAATGTCAATCGAGCGGAATTATTTTCAAGAGTAAGCCCACTGTTTTAGAATATATATTGCTGTTAATTTTACTATAAACTAACAGGAATCAACGCCCAATCTTTGAGTCGCTTGATTTTTCAATCCGCACTTATCGTGGTCACCAACAGGCTGATGCAACGACTTTTCTCTGTCATTGTTAAGTATTACTTTCTTTTAAATATTACACACATTACTGTCTATTTGATAGTAATTACAATTAGCCGTTGAATTTAAACAATATCAAAGACACTTTCGGACAATTACATTACAAGTAATCCTCTTTAGGTCTAAAATTATGTTTTCAAAAACAGAAGTAGGAACCGACATCAAACAAAAATGTCAAAGTAAATAAAATACACATCTTTATTGCCTGCGTTCACATACATTTGATAAAAAAAATCATGTCCCTGTAATTCTTTTGAACAAAAACAAAAAGGGTATGTTTTTGTGAAGCACCCTTAACGGCAGGTAACGGCCGAACGATTCTGTATTAAAACGCGTTAATTTGCTTACATTCGGATACGGCTGAGTTTGTAGGGTTCCCTAGTCAAACAAGGAACTCTTATAATTTCATCTTGTTTGGCTATTCGTCAATCACACGTCTAAACCTAAAAGTATTGAACAGATTTAAAAAAATATTAAACTGTAGCAATAAATGTGATATAATAAAAACAATTCATACAAACAAACGACTTACTTATTTCTATAAGTAATTATAAGGATAAACCAATCCCATTTCAGAAACCAATCCCTTTCCTAGCCCATCCACCCTTACCCTGCCTAAGCAAAATTTTAAAAAATCGTACGTTACTGCATCTCATAACGTATCAACTCAACATTATGGAACTACTCTCACTTATAGAATTCACGTGTATACGGAATCCATTCTGCAGGTTGTCCAACACGGTCTTGACTGGTATATTTTTTACCTGCGTATTGTTTGAAGGTACGATATTATTTAGGGATGCTAATAGCCGTAATTAGACGTGACTGAAGTTTAGATTGGGGTCATAATTATTTATGTTTGATTAATAGCTGTTTTTGGTTGATGCTTAAAACGGTGAGTTATTATTATTCTGATGTCAATCTTTAGTTTAAGCTTGTTTTAACTGCACCGCGTTTGATTTACGTTTTAAATTTTCTCTCTCAGTACTTTTTTTTTTGCTGCATAGTAAAATTAATTCATTATTCCTACAAATGGAAGAACAAAATGGAGAATGTAGGAGTAGACTCAAGAATCTGAGGCTGAAGGGAAGCTTGAGGTCTAAATTATTTTTATGACACACTTCCTGAACAGATCTTTGCAGACCAATGGTCACATGTGCAGCTGCTAAGCGTAAGGTTCTAAATTCGATTCCTGGGTTGAGCTATGTGATTGGATTTTGTACTTGAAAATTCTCTAAAGCCCGGTATTCGAAATTCCTCTACCCATCTCTTCGGGAATTCATGTGTGTCTCTGAGATGCACCAAATTACCAAAACTATTTATTGATAATGTAAACTATACAGATAAAAAAATATTATAAACTTGTCAATAAAAATATTTTAATAACGATTGTAAGTCGATTTTCTACTCAAAAATGAAGTAGGTAATTGAAGACAATCAAGAATTATTGTGATGGTGGCAGTCGCTGGTGAAGGCGTTCTTGCGTCAGCTTTGAACAAAATACCTGTATGGGCCATAAAGTAAGCGAAGCATCATCTTTCACCAAGCGATGGCGTAAAATGTACACGTCTCTATATTTATTTTATTTTGGTTTTTCGGGTTTATTATTATATTAATGATAAAATATGTGCTTGAAAGTACATGTCTAGAAAAATATTTTTATTTCAGCTTTCAGAAATAATCTTTCAACCATGGGAGAGCCATGCTTCGGCACAAAAAGGCCGGCTCGACCGGAGAAAACAGGCGTGAAACACGCCTGTTTTCAGTTACGTTGTTACACGCCGTGTGAGTGAGGGTACCGGAGCTATTGGCCCAAACCATTTAAATGGCCGTCAACGCACTTGCATCTCCTCTGGGGTTGCGGGTGTCCATGAGCGACGGATCGCCTGATGGTAAGCGATTCCATCAGGCGATCCGTCGGCTTGTTTGCCATCTATCTCAAAAAAAAAAATGGGTCACAACTGTATGTATTACTATGATATTATATCAAGCCTTATCAAACCGACACTTTATAGCAGAACTGCCCAAAATGGAACCTACTCGAAACTGTCATACGTTTCATTAATCAATTTATAACTTTAGAGTTCAAACTACACTGCTACTAAATATGATGAAAAATTATAAATTTTAGTGGAAAAATTATAAATTTTTGTGGAAAATTTATACGGTTATGAGCAGGATTCGAACCTGCGTCTCCTAAGATAAGTAGATCTAAGACAGCCGTTACGGGTGGTCAGATGGCTGAAAGTGTGACAACCAGTCATGCCACGAGATATTGTGTTACCCAGTAATTGGGTTGTGGAGGTCAGATAGACTGTCGCTCCATGTAAAATACTGGTATTAAGCTGCATCCGGTTTGACTGGAAGCCGACCCCAATGTAATTGGGAAAAGGCTAGGCAAATATATACATCCGTTGCAATCATCCGCTATTTTTATATATGCTGCTTCTCATAGCCCCAACCGAAAAGTGTGTCACTCACCGACGCAAAGCCTTTCTGCAAGATTACTTCCAGCGATATCTTGATACTGCGTACAGACAGGAGACCTGTTAGGGCTGCTACGTGGTGACGCAAAATAGTATGCGATACAACAATAAAATGGCGGAAGGGATGGGGAATGGCATTGCATAAATAAACGGTTTAAACTCTGATACTGGGAGCCTTAACTTGGTGAACAAAAACAAAAAGTTTTTAGGCAGTTGTGTACATTTTCCACCCTGTAACAGGAGGTAACCCTATTCCCATCTATCGGTCATTAGTACAAACCCCAGGCTTCTTCTGAGAATTCCTAGCAGAAAAACCTAATAATACGTTGGTTGTTTACCCGACATGGAAATCGAACCCAGGTCCTCAGGATCCGCAGTCGTGCTTAGGATCACTAAACCAACTTTGCAGTCAGTTAGTTAATTTAACAATTTCTCGAAAATCTCCGTTTGACATAGGCAAAGTTGGTAGCCCTGCGTATATAACATATGATGAGGAATAGCCTATAACCAACCTAAGGGAAAAATGTAAGCGACGTGGCTCATAAAGATTTTACTGGTACAAGACAAAACGGAGACCCAAATTTTTTACATGATTGAATCCGGTTGGCTGGATGGTGCAAAATTTTTGGATTTATAGAATTAGTAGTGATATGGAGTAATTTGGGTTCGATTCTCGGGTCGGGCAAAGTGTTATTAGGTTTTCTGTTAAGAAATTCTCAGTAACAGCTCCAAGTTTGGAATTGTGCCCAGTAGATGGCAATAGGCTTACCTTGCTTATTACATGGGGCTGAATGTTTTGTGAAATGCGGGTATACAACTGTGTACACCTCTGCCTACCCCTTCGGAAAATACAGAGACAAAAGAATTTTATGAATTTTGTAAATTCTATGTACGGCAAACTGAAATAATTTTAAATAAACTGTTGAGACTCCTGCCACCTTAGTCCTCCTGCGACCACGAACGCTGCAAAGTGTTCGAAACGTCAGGAAAAACAAAAACCCAATAATACACGCGATTAATCCGGTTAAAATTTGTTTTATTAATTCAAAATACATTTAACAGATACGAACAAGCAACACAGTTCAGTTGGAAGAACGATGACACGGATTGTCAGAGGTCGCAGGTTCGAATCCGTTTGTGTCGAATTTTTCAATGTTTCCTTAGAAGACAGAATAAAATTATAGGCGTTACGTAGCCTTATCATGTATAAAAATATATAATTATGATTTAAAGGATTGGGATGTTGTTCGGCGCCTAACAACGGCAAAGTGGTAACGCTGAGTTTAGTAAATCTTTAAGTGATTACTAAATAAATATTGCCAGGCGTTCCTTAAGAAGATTACAAGGAAACTTGAAATTCAATACCTAGGTTCGAACAAAGATACGGTAGCTCAGTAAGAGTGATGACACGGAATGTCAAGGTTCGCGGATTGAAGCCCCGTTCGTGTCTATTATTTTTCATGTTTCAAAAAATTTTTCATGTATAAAAGAGTATCAATATATTTAAATGGTATTTACATGTATAAAAATAATTGTAGTATTATCATTCAGTGTATTTGATATAATGGCCACCAATTCACTCTATGCACCAAAATCTTCAAATTAACTAACTCAAAACACCAAGGCACCGCAAGCCAGTGACAAACCCTCAATGAACAGTCGGGTTTCCTAGCAAAAACGTGTCAGAATATTGTTACTGCTAATAGAGGCTTCAAGGGCGCGTCGTTAGGGGAGAAGTGAAGGGTGTGGAAGCGCACCTGAGCCCCTTAAGTGGATGTATTGAAAAAACAATGATCTGAGAGGAAAATTTTGGTGTATTGGATATTCTAGTACTTTTTTTTTCAGGGACTTTGTCAGATGGTTCATGCTTTGTAGCTTTAAACTTCATGTGTTAAGCTCTTTATGTTTTAAGGCTATATGCTTTAAGCTCTTGGTAGACTATTTCATAGTTTAAGCTCTCCGTACCTTAAGGCTTCATGCTTTAAGCTCTTCATAGTTTAAGACGTCATACTTGAAGCTCTTCGTAGTTTAAGACTTCATGCTTTAAGTCCTTCGTAGCTTGAGACTTCATGCTTTAAGCTCTTCGTAGCTTATGACTTCATGCTTTAAGACCTTCGTTGCTTGAGACTTCATGCTTTAAGCTCTTCGTAGCTTATGACTTCGTGCTTTAAGCTCTTCATACTTTAAAGCTTCATGCTCTAAGCTGCAGTAACAGTGATAATCTAGTGATAGGACCATTGAACAAGCAGGATATAGGTCCCGAATCCGAACACATAAACATAAACATAACATAGCATCACGCCTGTATTCCCCGAAGGGGTAGCCAGAGGTGTACATAGTTGTACATCCACATTTCACCAATGCTGTTATTAAGTCCCATGTAATAGGTGGTGAGCCTTTTGCCATCAATCGGGCACAGTTCCAAACTCCGGGCTGCTACTAAGAATTTTCTAACAGAAAAACTCAATAACACTTTGCCCGTGTCGGGAATCGAACCCGAGACCCCCTGCTCAGCAGTCACGCTTGGAACCACTAGACCAACGAGGCAGTTTAAGTGAGTAATCGAACCCAAGATATGCTTAACTGGCTTTCATGTGCGTATTAAAAATCAATCAACAATCACGTGCTCAAAATGACGAAGAAAACATCGTGAGGTAATCAAAATACCTGAGAGATCTTCTTGGTGGTGTGTAAAGCCATGCCAGAGACCTACAGGTGGTTTAAACTCTGACACTAGATTGTTCATCAAAGATTTGACAAGGGATCTTTAAATGGCAATACTTAAAATAACTAATGGTAGTGCAGCTGCTGAGCCTGAAGTCCTGAGTTCGATACTAGGGTCGAGCAAAGTGACCTCAATAGTAACCTGGTGTTTGGAATTATGCTCGTTCCTAAGGCGTACCAAGATACCACCTATTTATATGAAATTATGACTGTATCGGAGCCTTCTCTGTATGAAAAGAGGCCCTTTCCCTGCAATGGGACATTCATAGGCAGGTTATGTTATTGGTAAAATATGGGTGTACCATCATCTGCCGAATCCTTTGCAAATACAAGCGTGATGTTACATTATGTTTTACTCATAGCAATGCAAAATTTATTTTACTTCTGTAATAGAATTCCATCTAAATCTGTTTTGCGTTTTAAGCAACAGATTTGTGAAATACACCCATTCCTTTTTAAGTGAATTTTCTCAATACCATTATTTTTAAACGTATTTTCGCGAAAATCGCATTTCAATAAGTGCCAAACAGCTATAAAGGACTGCAGATATATCTTCAAAAGATTACGCAACGGCGAAAATATAGAAGTTTAATGACGTCATTTTTCGTCACCCCGAGCCTGGTTTATCGGCTTATTAAAGCAAAACGCGGCTATTAAATAAATATCGCGCCATCTACGGTCGGTCGCGACACAGTGTAGGCGTGCTTTAATACCGAAGTACGGTTTGATCATCATGAGGGAGGTATTTTCAGTGAAAAATTGGCTTTTATATAGGATTAACTGCCTCGTAGATCTAGTGGTCGCAAAAGCGGCTGTTGAGCATGAGGTCCATAGTTGGATTCTCGGGTCAGGCGAAGGTTATAGATATTTTCTGGAATTTTGACCGATTGAAGGCAATAAGCTCACCAACTATTACATGGGACTTAATAACAGCATTGGTGAAAGGTGGGTCCACAATTGTGTATACCTCTGCCTACCCCTTCGGGGAATACAGGCGTGATGCTAAGTTATGTTATGTTTTAGTAAAATAAATTAACGATTATTCAAAAAAAGCGAGGGCTTTGTCATATATTGTTCCGGGTCTACGTGTGTGTGCATGTGAGATTATGTGTCCGTAAACGCACCCACGATACAGGAAGAATATCCTAGAGGGACAATGTCTTTTTTTAAGAAAATAAAACTAAGTATTTAATAAACGTAGTTTTTTCTTAAAAAAGATTGAAGACAATAAACATGTATAAAATACAAAATAATATATAAATTATTGCAAACTAAACAATTATGAGGCCAAGGCCAGCAAGTGATCCGTTCCAGTATCTTTTGATGCAAAAGATACCAAAAATCGCGTACCCAATCACAATATAAGTCAAATTGAGTCAGGTCACCACTCAGACCCGATTCAGGCCAATGATTTATGGATAATTTCCTCATAATCGGCGGCCCCTTATGCGCAACTAACGCGACCTTCGTCACCGCTCGCTTGAATGCTTAATTGGTTAATTTAACTTAGTTTTCTAAGTGTCGTTAATTATATAAGTGTGTGTAGGTAGTGGTTTTGTAGGGAACTGGGTCTATGTATGATGCATGGAGTTTGCCTTATGAGAATCCTGTATGAACTCTTCAGTTTGTGTTTAGTAATGATTAACGTATCTCTAAAAGCCTAATTTTCCAAAAAGAATACTAGAAAGAAAGAAAGAAAGAAGAAAGAAAGAAAGAAACATTTATTTGACACAGTTAGTAAGGACACAATAAATAAAATACAAATTTACAAAAAACGTTTGGTAGGTAACTAGCGGGCGTTGTGTGCCTCACAGCTGCGCCAAAACTACTATTATAATATACTCCCGACCCATTTTTTGGTCACATTTTTTGGATTAACCAAGTACATACGCAGGACATATTATTGTACACAAGTGTATGCACATACATAGTTGCACTCGCTCTTCCTCTACTCTCGCACTGGAAGATACCATCCCTACCTTGTTGCTATTCCACCAATTCGCACTAAGCGTTTCCAAACGTCTTTTATAATGCGCACAGCAAAGGAGTGGAACTGTCTACCTGCGTCTGTGTTTCCGAACGCATTCAACCCAAATCTCTTCAAATTTAGAGTGAACAGGCTTCTTCTGGGTAAGCTCACTCCATCGTCGACTTTATCTCTGTCACCTTTGACTTAATCTAGAGTCTAGAGCAAGCCCACCGCAAATATTGAATAAAGAAATTTTGATTTCATTTGATTTGAAATAAAAAACAACTTTAAAATTCCGATGATACGGCAATTCGTCATGATCGGAAAGAAATTAGACGCAGAACCGTGTCTCCGCGGCACAGTGGTGTTACAGCGCCAGCTTTCGAACTCCAACTGAGAATTTCCTAACAGAGAAACCCAATATCACTGCCCGACCCGGGAGTCGCCCCCCATGACCTCACACTCAACAGCATCGCTTGCGGCCACTAGACCAATGAGGCCGTTAATACTACTATTGTCACTTCACTAATTATTGCCTCGTCAGATGCAAGCGAGCATTAAGTATGGCTTCCGGGTATAGGAATCCATAAATGGCAATAGCTTCACCGCCTAGAACATGGGATTTATTAGCGGCATATTGGAGCAATGTCTAATGGGTGTTTATGTAGATATACAATTATACTCCTGGCTGGTTAAGTAGGTATACAATTTTATGTCATTGATGTTGTGAATTCGATGATTCTCCCGACAATAGTGTTCAGATACAAATAAATCTTTTAAAAGCATTATTATTATTAGATTATGATTAATATTAGATTTAGGCTTAGCATTCAGAACGCCTGGAGTATTTATGCGGGAGGCGCAGGTTCTAATCCTGGTCACGACTGTAGTTTCCTTTCCACAGAAATTTATAACTTTAATAGTGTTTCTAAATAATTTTGATTTTTGCGATCAATATCTGCATCTACACTTAATAATAATATATACATATATAATATAATAAAGAGGAAAGATTTGTATTTTTGTATGTCTGTAACGGATAAACTCAAAAACTACGAGGCCGATTTCAAAAACTCTTTCACCATTTGAATGCTACATTATCCTTGAGTAACATATGCTATATTTATTACTATAAAATATGAGGGATCTCTACTAAAACTTCAATAATGTAACCCAAGGTGTTAAAAATTAGCCATAAAATCGTTTATCCCAAAATGTTTTCAAAATTAATGTCCACCCGTGCGAAGCCGGTAAGGGCCGCTAGTATTTCATAATAAAACAATGTTTTACCGGATTTATTTCATGTATTAGTTTTTGTATTTTTTCTGACGTTTCCGAACACTTTACAGCGTTCGTGGTCGTAGAATGTCAATACTCAATACTCAATACTCAATACTTTATTGCACTCCATAAGTTATAAAGGTGTTAAATATAGTAATAATTACAGTACAATATGGACCCTGTAGGGCACGGCAACGTAGAAAAGAGGAGGATGCTAACATTTCTTCTGGTTAACTTTATTTATGTGTAGAATTCGTTATTGAGAATGAATGTCTATAGTACCACTAACTAACTAATTTGGGTTTTCAAAGTCACCTCCAAACATTTAAGACATTACGAAGGTCAAATATCGTCAACTTTTAAATGCAGAATAGAATCCTGATCATTGCGTGACATCATTTTAACAAAAATAAGTTGTTAGCATTATTCAACATCCTCCGGCAATACATTAGCATATTATTTTGTATGCTACTAGATTGTATGACTGTTTCTATTAGTTACAAATAGGTTTGCCGCTTGATTCCTGTGTAAGATAAGTGGTGTTTTGAATAGGTTGGGTATTGATAGATGTTAGCCGAATGTACCGACTTGTAGATTCAACTAAGCATGTTTGTTTTTTCTCCCTAGCCTTTTCCCAGTAACGTTGGGGTCGGTTGCAGCATAATACCAGTATTTTATATGGAGTGAATGTATAGTCTGACCTTACAGTTACTGGGTAACACGATCTTGTGCTAAGACTAGTTATCAGATTTTCTGGTGTCCACTAACCATAACGACTGTCCTAAATCTTTATTTGACAACCGGCATCGTCTGTTTAACAAGCTCTCCGAGATACGGAGGTGTCTTGATATGAAATTATGGTCAGCCATCCACAGTCTAGCTGCGGCAAGCACAGCTTAACTTCGATCCTTCGATCTATGCGGCTGTCACTTAGCCACAAGCCCCACTAACGTCCATTCGACTATGTAATGACTTTAATAGTGTTCAAAAGATCTATTTACAGAAATAAAATCAATTATACTTAGATAACTAGCTTCGACAATTTGTAAGTACCTGTAATCTGCAGCCATATTGGCTAGGGTTGCCTCGGTTGAAATCGATATATATATCGATCATAGTGACGTGCATCGTCAAGATGAATCGTGTGTGTTATTATAACAGAGACCGAACTTGTTTGTTTTGTGAATAATTATGCTATTTAGGTATCGTACGGATTGTAAGCCGTATATATTATTATAGCCAGGTTTGTGGAGTGTGATATTAGGATAACATTAGAACCTGGTGCATGGATAACATTTGGTGTGACATAGCCAGATAGAAGGACCGTATCGGTGGCGGTTACCACCAACAACAGCATTCCCAAAGAGGGTCGACGTCAGGCAGGCGGCCGGTCATAAAACATAGCCAAAAATTTTGCAGCATGCCAGATATAGGTATGCTGTGCCGACCCCAAATAAATTGGGATAAGGGAGGGGGATGATGATGATGAGTGCCGTGTATCATTACGTCATAATATTTTTGCTATAGTGAGTTATCAAATACCTACGCCAGCAGATCTACTCGAAATAAAATAAGAAAATATTGCCTGGATAATGCAATTTTGCCTTGAAGTAACAGAGACAACACGACATTTAGGACCTTTTTTTTTGTTTTCCGGGGGAAACCTTCAAAAAGGCGCCCGGCCTTTGGGTTCAAGACCGGGGAGTGTGGGAATTTTTACCTCACTAAAACCACCCCGGTGGGCACCATCAGCACATGGAGGGGGGCACTGGGTCCTCTTAATAGAGCTCCAGAACCCCCGCCATGCAACGCCTATTAGGGCACATCCCTAGGGAGACCGTTAAGTTGTCTCCCCTAAGCCTCCTTTTACACGGCAGCACGTGACCACTGTGCTACCGTATCTTCTCTAGGATCACTTCATGGGTGAACAGTATTGTCGGTAGAATCAAAATAACGGGACGCGATATTAGTATACAAATATATATCATATATTAGGACCTACTTAAAATTAGATATTTGGCAGTCAGAGACATTCTCATTATTATTATGAATAAAAATAAAACAAATGATAACGCTTCTCGTATAAAATACCAGTTATAAGCAAATTCGTGATATGTTTCACAGAATTCAACAATGTCGAGGGAAACCGTTCTTAATGGAATTAGATTTCAATTTACACAATGCTGCTAAACAAAGCTCATGTAACTCTAAATTCTTGAATCTAAATTAATGCACTTAAATATCCACCTTACAGCTCGAAATTAAGAATCAATTTTGGAACCAAACCGCGTTAATTTACGTACAAAAATATGCAATGATACATTTTCAGTTCGTAAAATGTCACCTTTATAACGTGGACCTTATTTTGAAGAACATAAAGACTATATTCAATTGCGAGGAAGTATTTTCTTAGCAAATATAAGGTTGTATTAACAACAGGTGCGTCCGGTGACTGAGGCACAATAAGTAACTCGATTCTTTTTTTTTACGACATGCTAAGGTATTTCTGTGAGGTCGCATAAAACCACGGGGAAAGTTGCTGCCATATTGAATTTTTGCAGTTAAGACGGTAAATATGGGGTAAATCCTTAAAATTGTAATGTGCGAAATACGAAAAAAGTTATGTCACGCAATTTATTTTAACGTTGTTTTTATGAACAGTTTACGAAGTATTTTTTTTGTACATTTACACAATTCTTTTCATTTTTTGCAATGTATTTAAATTTTCATTTAGAGGGGCTTGTGACTAAGTAACAGCCGCACAGATCGATCGATCGCTGCGCTTGCCACGGTCGGGCTGTGTATGGGTGACCATCATTTCATACCGAGACCCCTCCGTACCTCGGAGAGCACGTTAAGCCGTTGGTCCCGGTTGTCAAATTAAGATGAAGACTAAATGACAGCCGTTACGGGTAGTAAGAGGCCTGAAAGTCTGACAACCAGTCATACCACGAGATATCGTGTTACCCAGTAACTGGGTTGTGGAGGTCAGATAGGCAGTCGCTCCATTTAAAATACTGGTATTAAGTTGCATCCGGTTTGACTGGAAGCCGACCCCAATGTAATTGGGAAAAGCCTAGGCAGATACACAATTCTTTTCATTTAGAGTACCTATTTCATATTTCGGTAGGCAACATAATTCATAACAAGTGGAAGCATGCGTTCCTACGTCCGTCCGTGCTCCATATACATTATTGTATTCGGGTATCTTAAATGTAGGTAAATATGACAAACGACTCAAAAATGTAGGTAAATATGACAAACGACGCAACGACTCAAGCCCATCGTACTTTTGCAATGTATTTAAATTAGAATATTATTCGTTTATTACACAAATCAAAAACATTTACGATTCGGCAGTACTTGAATAGACCAGATTCATTATCTTGGAACTGATTTTTATCCTTCTGGGTACAATTGTCTTTAAGATCCATAATTGTAAATTGTAACTTCCTCATCGTGTGGTTGATGAACAATCTAGCGTCTGACCTACCGGTCTCTGACGTACTGACTACCCCCCGTAGGCATCTGACATGACTTTAGTAGCTACGGATCTCCTCACATTGTTATCCTTTACAATCTAAATTAATTAGTGGCGATTAATTTCTTATATCAGTTGAAAAAGAACTATAATATGATCTTTTTTTTAAAAAAACCTTCACTTAATATATCTTCAACTTCTCACTTTAAACCTGTACCTACAATCTAGAACGTTCCCCCCAGAGACGCGGTACCCTATCAAACCCGGACGTGCTACGTACGACGCCAGTCAGTTCGTGACAAATAGCCGCTCTGTGACTGGTGGCCGCTGTAAAATATTATAGCAGGTGACAGGTTAAGGAAATGCTGAACTTTGGAATCTGGAAGAAAGGCTTGGGATGAATTGGTTAAGGGAGCACTTTTAATCTTATGCAAGTAGTTACAGGTTATACTTATTTAGTACTTTATTATTTTTCCTATCTACAGTATACCTAGATGCGGGTAAAGGCCTCCTCCTGCGTCCTGTGCTACTTATTTCCAGAGTGGGCCAGCTTGGGCACGCCGTAATAGCGGCGGTAAGGCCCGTACTGGCGGAATGGCTGGAGAGGAGACACGGCGTCCTCAGCTTCCGGATGACGCAGATGCTCTCGGACCACGGGTGCTTCGGGAAGTATCTGCGTCGCATAGGCCGGGAGCCGACATCGAGGTGCCATCACTGTGACAGCTGCCCCGAGGACACGGCGCAGCACACACTAGAGGTGTGCCCGGCTTGGGCCGAGCAGCGCCACGACCTTAGAGGGGCAGTCGGGGGGGGCAATCTCTCGCTTCCAACCGTGATCACACACATGGTTGGGAGTGAGAACGCATGGAGAGCCGTCGCCACCTTTTGTGAGGAGGTGATGCTTGCGAAGGAGGCGGCGGAAAGGGAGAGAGAGGCGAATTCGTCCCACCCCTGCCGCAAAAGACGCACCAGGCGTCGGAGGGCGCTTAATGATCTCCGGCCACCGTGAGCTGTGGCCTGCGGGTGACGAACTTGGGTACTTCGTTGCCCGACCAGTGATAAGCCCGAGACGGCGGTGCGCCGCGATCTGGCGCGCACAACTCCGTGGAGCGATTAGCAGGCCAACCGTGGCCGACCTATACAGGCGATGGGGTGACGAGCCATAACCTGCCGGGGTTGCGGTGAATAGAGTCGCGATCCCGGGACCCCGGTAAAGGTTAGAGTAGGACCGGTGTGGTTTTTAGTCGGTAGGAGTCCGGCACAACGTCCATGATGGATTTTCCACACTTGAAAAAAAAAAAAAAAAAAAGCTGCTCTTATGATTTCATCTTTCCAGCGTAAAAAGGGTCTACCCCTATCTCTTTTGCCTTATGGTCCGCTCCACTCTGATGTTCTCAGTGTCCATCTCAGGTCTGTGAGTCTTGCAACATGGCCTGCCCATTTCCATTTAAGTTTTTGTGAGTAGTTCAAGAAATTTGTTGCTTTGGTCATCGCCCTTATTTTGGTGTCTTATTTTATAAAAAAAAAAAAAATATTGAACATACTACGCTCCATTTCTCGTTGACAGGTATTTATTTTGTTTTTCGTCTGGAAGGCATTAAACCAGCCAGCGTTAGTTACCGTAATTTAATAGCGCAATGAGCAAAGTTACATAATACTCTAACCTTTGCGTATTTTTATGGTTAAAGAATCTGCAGATTCAGATAGATAATTCACACTGCAGCGGTACATAATTGGCAACATGTTAAAGTAAATATTTGTATTATCAAGCTATCACTCATAGGGGTCGGGCACCACTATATATTTTCATCATTATCAACAGTTACGCAACCAAGTTGTATTTCTGCAACAACCAAAAATGTATGTAAATGTTTCAAGAAGATTAGTTGCTTTACGCAATATGTTTGATAATTCTACAAAAAAAAGAACATAAGTGAGAAAGTAGAGAACAATTTATCACTACTCTAGTCTCGAGTGTTGCTAACATTAAATAAACAAATTGTAGTGTTTCAAGACACGTCTAGACAAGTTTTTGTAGTTCATTCACTAGATCTAGAGTTCCAGACAAACAAATATAATTTATATGTATGAGTTTCAAAGCTAAATTGCCTGGAAGCAAGAAATAAGGGTCAAGAAAGGTCTCAGCTGCTAACACATAAAACAGTATTACAGAATTTCCGAACAGAATAACTCAATAACACATTGGATGACCCAAGAATCGAACTCAGTCCCTCATGCTTGGCAGCCACTTTACTAAAAATTTTGTGCTTACATTCTAAGTATGCTTCTTCTTCTTCTTATCGTGTTAACAGATTTTTTTCAATCTTTAAAAAAAAAAACCTTGCCCTGCACTAAAAATTTCTTCCTGTATCGAGGGTGCGTTTACATACTCACATACCCAGGACAATTATCTGTAGATCATACAAATATTTGCTCCGTGCAGGAATCGAACCTGCGACACGCGACACAGCAGCCGGCCTCTCGACCACTGCGCCAACCGCATATATTTAGCATAATAAGTAGCCACATCTATAACGTTAGGACTGGCCGAGTGACGTCTGTCGTGCAGGTCATAAAGGCAACATCAGCAGATACGGCCAGCGACAAAAGTAGCTGAAAACATCAAAATTTTTTAAATGGCTTAGCTCTCAAACTATTCATCTATATATATCTGCCTAGCCTTTTCCCGATAACATTCGGGTCAGCTTCCAGTCAAACCGGATGCAGCTTAATACCAGTATTTTGCATGGAGCGACTGCCTATCCGACATCCACAACCCAGTAACTGGGTAACATAATTTCTCGTGGTATGACTGGTCGTCAGACTTTCAGGCCTCTGACTACCCGTAACGGCTGTCATAGATCTTAATTTGACAACCGGGACCAACGGCTTAACGTGCTCTCCGAGACACGGAGGGGTCTCGGTATGAAATGATGGTCACCCATACACAGCCCGACCGTGGCAAGCGCAGCGATCGATCGATCTGTGCGGCTGTTACTTAGTCACAAGCCCCTCAAACTATTCATCTATCTGAAGTACAAAACATGAAAATATTGTCATCAAATAAATAAAGAAAATTCAAGAATGCATTTCATTATATCACAATAACCGGTACTATAGTCAGTGCAGTTCCGATGCGTGTTAATCGACTTTTGTCCCTGACTGTACGACATAGACTTCGCAGTGAATGCTGCTACGAGCTCGGGGCCTCAGTTAAGATGAAATAGGACCGTGAGGTTTTTAGTCGGTAGGGGTCGACACAGCGGCCATAATGGACATTCCACAATAAAAAAAAAGTGACATGGACTGCTCTGACAGTATGCTGTAAGGCTGCAATAGCATTGGAAAGGCCTTGTGCAGTTATCAGTGTTGATATTTAGACAAAAGGGGCGCTTGGACTTTGGATTCGCAATTCTCAATAACACATAATACCTTTTTAACTCATGAATATCCTCCACTAGCAGTGCCCCGGAGTTACACCAAATTTTTCCCTTTTTTCTCAGCTCCTAAAGGAGTTAGCGTGATGATAAATAACCTATACTATCCATATCCATACTAATATTATAAATGCGAAAGTAATTCTGTTTGTTTGTTACCTTTTCACGCCTAAACCGCTGAACGGATCGTAATGAAATTTGACAAGGAGATAGATTGGACCTTGAAGAAGGATACTACCTTTTGAAACGCATACAAAGTCGCGGGCGCTAACTAATTCCTCATGAATCTGGAATCAAATATAAAAAAAAAGTTGTAGCGCGTTAATACTCATTAACACTGCCCTACCCGTGAATCGAACCTGAGACCACATGCTCAGCAGTCGCGCTTGTAAACACTAGACCAACGAGACAGTCAATGTATCCTTAAACCTGTACCATATTTCGTACACCCATCCTTCAAACGGCTTATCTAACTCCAATATCGAAACATCACACGCCCCGCAACATGCAACACTAGCTACAATTTATTGGCAACGTAAACACGTTGCAGATTAAATTCCAAAATATATAACTTTCAATCAACGTCTCACGTGCAGGCATCAGCAGACTGAACTTTAAAAATTTGAAATATTACTCAGCTCTACGAATTGAAAGGTGGTGCAAGTAACAGGCGAACGCGAACAAAGTTTTCTTCAGTGTTACAAAAACTAGTATTTTTCAAGACATATTGTATGCTTGATATATAAAGTCCTAATTTATTATGTTATTTCCTTTTATAGGGTTAAGATATTAGTAATATCTTAGGTTTTCGCGATAACTACACATTATAATAAAACAACGGACCTCCTGCGACCACGAACGCTGCAAAGTGTTCGAAACGTCAGGAAAAACAAAAAACCAATAATACACGCGATTAATCCGGTTAAAAGTTGTTAATATATTAGTCAAATACATTGACATAAACCAAGAATTAAATGGAAATAATAAATTATTTGTAATAACCATAGTACTGGCAAGGCGACAATTGGTGCTTGAACGGTAAACAATAAGAAAAAAAAAATTGTAGAAATTTGAATTTGTAGTGTGTGACGCGCCTTCTCCCTATATAATGTAATCGTTAGTTCTAAGTTAATGAGTATATTATAGACATCAAGCTTGACAGGACGTATTATTATTACTCCCTACAACGCCCCACATTGCATGGCGACCCTGCCAGTGCTGCCATGTTGGCAGCGCTGTGCACATCAATTAATTCAAGGACTGACAAATTATTGAGCCTGATAAGGTCAATGATGATAATTCGGCGAAGAAGGTCTTCTTATATGTGATAGCGGTAATTTTCTGGGCGCTGGGAGTGTTCCCGTTCAATATGTGTGATTCAGCCGGGAGTCGTTGCTGTCCGAAGCACTCTTTCGAGTTTGGAGGATCCCTAAGAGCTGATGACGGAGCGGCGTCAGACCGCTTTTCTAGAAATGATGTGACGTTACGTGAGTGTGCCGTTTAAAAGTTTTATAATGTGAAGTAAGGGAATCAATTCAGTAAATTTTTTAAATGTCGCGGACATTCAATTTTTATATGATAATAGTTTTTTTTTTATATACTTAATTATTGATAATTATATGTAAGAGAAACAATTATTATTTTAATTTTAATAGCATGCCTGTTGACATTGAAACTAAGCAGTTTTGAAAGTTTAGAAAGAACCTATGTACCTTTTTTTACATACATACATTTATTATTAGATACATGCATAAAACTGTCTTGTGTAAACGTAACGTGTAAAGTGTGCATTTTAACTCTATTTCGAGTGTCTTATTTCCGATGCACCTACGTCGAGTTCGGATTTAGTTTCTTGTTCATTTGTCATGGGACAATAAATTCGTAACACTAGCTAACTATCGCAACTATGCTTGTTGATAAAAAATTGTTGTAGCATTTAAATATTCTTGTTTAAATTTATCGCAAAAAGGTTTTTTTACGCAAATAAAAAATCAAATTGATTTAATAAATTAAATTATTTTAGACTTGTAATATCTATGTGTTTTTTAAAGTATTTTTCCATGTGCAGTTTTTGTTTTTTACTGTATTATACTTGTAGCACTGTCCAAATTTTATTTTTTATGTTAATTACTTTTTGTTTTAAGGTGATCGTAATAATGATATGAAAAAATAAACCCGCGCTAAAGCATACATACATAATATATAAATATCAAAATTGAATTATTTAGTAAAATATATTTCGATATTTTTCGATTGTCAGGTTTACCATTTGCATAGCCGTTTATGCATACGCTGCATTCTTAGGTGTTGAAATCGGAATCGCATGATAGGTGGTACTAATAATTTGTTTAAAAATTAGATTGAGGAATATGGTATTGTTTTGAAATGACGAGTTCCTAAGTAGACGAAGTTGTCGTGTATATATAATATGAGATTTATGTTTTATGTTACGATGATTATTAAATGGAAGTGCTCAATAATAAGTTTAGGTTTTAGATTGGATGAAATGGGTATGGTATTAAATATCTTTTGTCATTTTTATGAGTGTCATTAGGTACTGTCCTTATTTAAAAAGTAGAAGGGATATTGGATTGGTTGTTATAGTTACTGGATGAAGATGATGTAATTTTGATGTTTTAGTATGAATAAAAGTATAGTAAACCGTAGTTGGGAATCGTTTGATAGATAATGCTTTGGCACGCCGACGGACTGATCACCCGGAAAGCGTCAGAGACCTTAAATACCAAATTATTCATTTTGAACGAGTTCTAGGTTACGTACTGAAAGAGATTAATAAAAAAAAGTACACATAAAGGAGGTACATAAGGTCAGGTCCTCAATTTGATCATGGTGTGAACGAGCTTTCCTCCGTGAAAATTGTTGGAGACAATAATGTCTTAAATCGTGGTCCTTAGTTATAATAAATAAATAATATAAAGAAAATAAGAAGTCGACTTCAAATAAAATGTTTGTACCTCATTATAAAAGAAACATAATGATGATATGACCGGCCGGTCCAGAACAATGAAATGTGTGTGTGTACTATAATCTAAGGATGATGATATTATGAAAAGCGTATTTATTGAGAAAAGTAAAATAAAGAAATGAGATTTATATAGTGAAGGAATTCATGTGATAGGAACTAAAAGGTATTGAATGGAATAGAAAAAATCATTGCTAAAAATAGTAGAATGAAAGTTGATTAATTACTTAAATGGGTTTTTAAAGTACCGTTTTTACAATGTCAGATTTGAAATTACAAATCAAAAATTGTCTTTATATTTGAATATCCGAGTGGCATTCAACAATGTATTTTTATTTATATTATTGAAAATTATGTAATAAATTGTTAATTACATTGTCAGCAGTGCAGTGAAAAGTAGATTAAGTTTAAAATTGGAATATGTTTAATTTGTAATCAAAACTGTTTATTTTTATTCTGTGTGTTATTGTACTTTTGTTTGAGATATTCAATTTGTAATTTGTTTTTTAAACAAGTCGGTGATTTTGTTGTCTGTTACTTATTCCAAAACTGTGAAATATTTGTTTTGTTAACCGTATATGAACTGACTTTTCAGTTTACCTATTTAAATTGGTTTTTCATATTTTATTATATAATTTTTGTTTGACATATACCTACGCACCAAATTGTAACGACTCGTTAGAATTAATTGTATCTTTATACTTAGAAAAAAAGAAACAATGTATTTTTTTTTTCTCTTAAAAAACGGGGGAGGTGTAGTGTGTGACGCGCCTTCTCCCTATATAATGTAATCGTTAGTTCTAAGTTAATGAGTATATTATAGACATCAAGCTTGACAGGACGTATTATTATTACTCCCTACAACGCCCCACATTGCAAATTATGGCTTAAAATTAATTCATATCACTTATAAATTGACCCTTTAAAAGGAAATTACCTAATAAATTTGGATCTTATATTGTTGTATACTATGATTTAACTTTTTTGTTTAAAGTCCGATTGTCCTGAATAACTTTTTTTTTGAACTTTCAAAGTCCTGTCTGTTCCGAGTGTGTAGATGTTATAATGACACGAGTCAAAATATGGATATTGACCTTTTTAGCCTCAGTATTTCTAAACTTAGAAAATTAATGTGTGATAACCATTTTCACCAATCCTAGTGCTTTATTTGTTTGCGTCTACCGGGGAATAAGTATATAACATTACTGTAATTATTAAGTAAATTTTATTGTAATTTTTGTTAGCAGCGAAAATTTGTAATTGGCCCTATTGTGTTTATTTGATTGTTTAATTTGTGTAATTAGCTGGAAGTCTTCTGAAGATTTAAATAAAATAAAATAGATAAAATACAGCGTGTAAAAGAAGTACAAAATAATAATTAAATATATACAAGGCGCCATATATAAAATATATGGGCATAAGTGTTGAAACCTAACCCCTAAGAATAGAGCGCACGAAATCAATTGAATTAGTTTTGTGAAAATAATGTTTATTTTTATTCAATACTGGCTGCCCGCGGTTCGAGCCGCGTATAATTGTATTTCATTACCTACTTAGTAATAACTACAAATAGAAAATAATTCACAGTTCATCTCGTTGGGCGTGGTTTGTGCGTCACACGGCACGTTTGCGCGGGAGTTATATTCATTTTACATTATCTCTTAAAGTATAGGTCCAAATAACATGCTATAAAGGGCAAATTTTATCTTCATAAAATTGCCTTGGCGATGAATAACTGTAGTCTTTCACAAGGATTATTATATCATGCCAAATAATAATACATACAAGACACTTTTAAATTTTCAATAAAAAAATGTATAAAATACCTTATTTTGGCTTAAATACGTATACATAAGGTAGGCACATAGTACTGCTGGCTTTTTTTAGATGTACTAAAACCAATATTTTTGTAGAACATTCTCCGCGTAATGGTTGAGTAATACGTGAAGTATTACTCAACCATTACGCGGAGAAAGCATTTCGGCAGAGCTTTTTCTTCTGACTTACTGAACAAAAACCAATATTTAAGGTTAGCTGAGAGGTGTAGCCTAATATTAGATAGCCTATACATTATTCCTTAAAATTATTCCTCATGAATATGGCTTAAATAAAAAAATATAAATATAAATCCGACTGAAAGTTCCAGAGATTAGTCCGTTTAAACAAACGAACAAAAAAACTGCCGCTTTATAATATTGGTATAGATATTTGCAGTTGGATCTCTACTTGATATACATTTTCATGACTTCAATATTATTTCAGATTTTTACTACACTTTTTTTAAGGTACTGGATCACTAACCGTTGTCTTAACCAAAATAGACCAAAAACCTGACGATTCTAGTCCAGGTTACGTTTCCAATCTAACCAGATGCATGTAGTTTATTTATCACGCAAGTTAACTTAAAATTGCTATGGCTCTTTCTTCAAAAGGCCATTCCAGACTTACTGTTACTAATTAGTTAATATATTGATTAATGTTAGTTGTCTATACTCTAAATCCTTAAAATAATTATTACAAAATAAATAAGGCCCTACTATAAATACGATCTTGCGAACAAACAAGGCAGTAATGTTGGGGTTACCATGCTTTTGCAGGGCGTCGGCGATGTCCGCGAAGAGAGGTATGACTTTTACGCGCATAATGGAACAACAGACTTTACTATAACTTTGAGTATGGAGTGACAATATTTTCTTATTTAATATTAATTATTGCCTCAAATGCAATTCCTTTATTTGAATGACGTCACAAAATTATTTTACACTCTTCCTCTTTTAACTTTGCCCAACCCATTGAACTCGTTGCGGGAATCTCTCATATCGAGCCGAGGCATCGATGGGCGAGGATGATCCCCGTTTTTACGAGCACCCGAAGTAGGATATAGCACGAAAAAACCCGAAAATATTCAGAAATAATATCGGGAAATACGAGCCATAACTGATGAATTAAACTCGCGGCGGCACGGATGTAGGAAATTGTATATTTTTATTTGGTTTTACTCATTTTTAAGTGTTGGTAGGTGAAAGGTGGTACTTAGGTAGACAGATAATCGTTTTTGGATCTTGCTTATGGTTCAGTAGTGCTCAGTATAATCAACAAATACTGTTCACATAAATAAGGTTCTATTTGGCTTATATTTGAGACTAGTTGTGTCCCGCGGTTTCACCCGCGTATAATTACATTATAATTAGCCTAAGTTACTCCTTATATTATAGTCAGCTACCTGCCAGTAAAATCTTATCAGAATCGGTCCAGCCGTTTCGAAGATTAGCCGGGACAAACAAACAGACAGACAGACAAAAAATTTTAATAACTGATTTTTAGGCATAGGTAATGTGCAAATAACTCGAATAGCAATGACGTCGCCAAAAGACGTGTTAAATTATGGATGAAGAATTCGCGGTGGTGAGCAGAGGTCGAGATGGCTTAGTGGTCAGAGCGCCTGGAGTATTTATCCGGGAGGCGTAGGTTCGAATCCTGCTCGCGACCGTATTCTTTTTCCATATAATATTATTACTTTAGAGTTCACTGAGCATGCGTTAATGCTTTTCAAATATTATTTTTATTTGCAAATAACTACAGGAGCTTAAAAAATAATTTTAACTGTACAAACAGACACTTCAATTTTATTAGTTGTATTGATATCTTGAGACTGCACAAGCTAAACCACAGTAAGCCTGCATTGTGCAGGCTAATTACTGCTGCCTAGCTTGTGCAGTGTGTGTACCAACAAAACATAAATACATAACATACATTGTGCTCAACAATAACAGTAATTAATATTTTAAAAGCCTTTTAAAAGCAGATGCGAACCTCAGTCAGAGTAGAGGTCTCCATTATATTTTCTGCGGTTAATACAACCATTATCCTCATGTTTGTCGAAACAACCATATTATGAAAATAATTATTTTTTCATTGTGTCTACAGTTTTTTTTTTTTTATTCGAATAATTTTTCTTTCTTGCGAGCCGCCCTGGCTTCACGTGTGTGCCCCGCGGTTTCACCCGCGTATAATTATGCTAGTACCTGGATAACCGAGCTTTGCGGGTTTTTTTTTTTGGTAAATCTGCGTTTTCTATAAACAGATAACTAGATCGATTTATCGCCTCCGAAACCCCCTACATACTAAATATCATTAAAATCGTTGGAGCCGTTTTCGAGATTCAGATTATATATACAGATTATTTTCGGAATTTCGGACTAGATTGAAGTGGCTACCAATTCGGCGTCGTCGAGCACTCATGTTTTATCTCTTCTCTTTTCCATCCTCCATAACTCTAACTCTTCCATATATCTTCGTGTTCGTTTTGAGTATCTTGTTCCTAGGAGTAAACCCTGTCGCATAGCTTCATCTCTTCTCCTTCGTACTCCGCGTCACTCCTCTAGCCATTACGATGGTTCCTTTACTATTCGTGCAGTGCGTCTCTGGAATTCTCTCCCTCACTCCATACGTGACAGCCCTTCTCTGAACGTTTTCAGGAGGAGCATAAAGGAGCATTTCTTTTCACATTCATAAAGTATATATACATTTTATGTATATAATAGTAGTAAATTTTTATTTGTTTTGTTTAATAATGAGTAGTACTAAGTTAATTTTATTGTGCAGAGATTTTACCCTCATTCTACCATAATTTCTTCTACAGCTCAAAGGTTTGCTGGCAGAAAACTGTATGTTGAGTTAAGCTCGCCTTTGTACATGACATCACAAATTGAAATGTTTTTGTAACTATTTTATGTGTGTACAAAAAGAATATAAAAATAAGAATATAAGAATTATTTTTACCATGGGAGAGCCATGTTTCGATACGAATGGGCCGGCTCGACCGGAGTAATACCACGGCCTCACAGAAAACCGGCGTGAAACAACGCTTGCGTTGTGTTTCGCCGAGTGAGTGAGGGTACCGGAGGCCCAAACCCTTTAAAAGGCCGGCAACGCACTTGTGACTCCTCTGGGGTTGCGGGTGTCCATGGGCGGCGGTAATCGCTTACCATCAGGCGAACCGTCTGCTCGGTTGCCCCTATACCAAATATATATATATATACAAGAATTTAAAGGTATAGATAGATAATTACCTACTTAGTACTGACCAACAAATTGTAAATAATTCACAATTTGTCTCTTCTCGCCAATGCTCAGTCCTTACCGGGCGGCTAGGTTTACCTCATTACGGCACGGCTCGTTCGTGCGGGTGTTGAAATATTTCCATTTTACATTACTCCTAAAGTATGCGTCCAAATAACATGCTGTAAAAGGCAAAGTTTATGTTCATAAAATTGTCTTGATGATAAAATAACTTTTGTTTGTAAGGATTAATATGGCATGCCTAATAATAATGCTCATAAATCACATTAAATTTTAATTATTATTTTTTGGAACAAGAAATAAAACCTTGTTGTGGCGTATATATATGAGTAGGTTTTTATGGCATTGCGGACTTTTTTAGATGTACTAAAGATCGATATTTTTGTAGAACATTATAACCATTACGACAGCGCACGCGGAGAAAGCAGTTTGGCAGCGCTTTTTCTTCTGTCTTACTTAACGAAAATCTATATTTAAGGCTAGCTGAGAGGTGTAGCCTAATATTAGTCAGCGTATACTATTCCTTACGAACCTGGCTATCATGTACAAAAACTATTTTTCGAATCTGACTAGTAGTTCTAGAGATTAACGCGTTCAAATAAACAAACAAACTGAAAACTCTTCCACTCTTTAATATTAGTATAGATACCATCCAATTGGAGGATATTCTAAAAATTGCGTTTCAAAAATTTTTATGTATCGCGAAATCATTTTCTTTTTATCTTTACATTCAGCGTTAATTCACAACAGTTTATGTTTTTTCCAGGTACAGTCAGCAACGCAGTTATCCGTTCCACATTAAGGTCAGCAAAAAAGTTAAAGATTAGTGCGTAAAAATGCAAATACGATTTTTTACTACTTCTTCGAAAGGCTTGGGGCATAAAAAACATCAGAATCATCGGTTCAGGTTACAACGTTCATATACCACGGACATAATTGTCACTGGCACTGTTAAAAGTTGGCCATTTGATGCAGTGTCTGGTTTTGATAATGAATATATAATATGAATATCTTTGGTTCTTTGCCTCTTGTAAAATTTCTATTGTATGTGATTGTTATTGAAGCTTTTTCATTCTTTTAATGGGTGCGATGATACCTAATAATATTTAATCACAATATTTTCTGTAACTGAGGTATCTAAAATAGGAAAATGCTTTACCAAAATAGTCAATCTGTGTTTTAAATACATTTGCTCGTTCTATATTTAAAACAAACCCATTTACAGTTCCAAACGAGCTGCAAAAAGGTTGTATGTTAAATTCTAACGTTATTTAAAAATGTAGCATAGACAATAGGCAAGTGCTCTATTTTTTACATTCCCGCAACAAACACAGCGTCATTCAGATAAACAATTTGATTGGAAAATGTTCACATTTTCCGGTCGAGCTTCGTTTTTTACGAGAGCATACAATATTCGCGCTTTTTCATACAATCGTTATAGCAATTCAATTCGGCTTGGAAAAAAACTTCGCGTTAAGTTGCATAAAAACCGAGTTTTGGCTTTTATACCCTCCGGACTATGTAATTGGGGCAATGTTTTATTGGTTTTTGTTTTTTTAACGTTGACCAGTTAACATAAAAGGGAAACAGTTTTTTTTTGTTTAAAGACCTGTTGTCCCACTACAGATAAAAACAAGTGATCTAAAAAATTTACGGTCGAATTGAAAAACCTCTTCCTTTTTTGAAGTCGGTTAAAAAGTACCAAATAAGAAAATATTCCAGACAGAAATCAGGACATAGGTATAAAAATGGTCAAAGTTAAGCCGTGGTCGCATACCAGCGGTGCGAGCATGGTTCTTTTTGTCGACACGTTTGTCGATTTTAAACGTCAAATTAGACATAAAGTGTTGATAAAACAATAAAATTCTATACATAAAAACTTTTATCGAGTCGACAAGTTTTTTCTGATCGGATGACGGATCTTTTCAAGTCGAAAAGATCCGTGCTCCGACGCCTGTTTACCAACCTTTTACCTGGGTCGTTATGGGTGCCAGTAACACCTACAAAATTATAACAAAAATTATAATGCCACCTGGTCGAAACGTCAAGCGATTCAAATGTATTTATTGCGCGTTAATTCCTGTTAGTATATAGTAATAGGTATCATGCAACGCGATGGTTTAAAAGTTAGTAAAAGGTTATTTATTATAAAATCATAAATTATATCTAGTTATAACTTTACCATTGATGAATATTTATATACTCTGAAAGTAATTGAACCGGACCTTTTTGGCGCAGCCGTGAGGCACACAACGCCCGCTAGCTACCTAACTTTTTTGTAAACTTCGTATCTTTTGATTGTGTCCTTACTAACTGTGTCAAATAAACGTTTCTTTCTTTATAATTTAAGTATTTTCTTCAACTGTCAACAAAATCTAAACAAAAACTCTTTGTTTAAACTCTTTAAGAACGAGACACATATCATCATTCGCGTGCATATTTATCTCTTCTACCGATAATACCTCAAAATCGACATCAGCAGACGCATTCGCTAACTTTGTAAATACCTACATTGCGTCGTAAGTTTTTAATATTTTTGTTCTTTAAGAAAAGCTGTAACATATGGTGCGATGTCCAGCACAGAAAACACTAAGCAAGGAGTTGGAAATTATATAGAACCGCTTTCTAGTTCGGATGGCAGACCATTGTGGTATGGTGTACCGAGATGGACAGATTCCTTTGTGTCAACTATCCACAAGGAAACTTGGTTAAAGGGGTAACAGGATTCTCCAAGATATGTCTGTTATGTAGATAAGATTTGTGGAGGCTATAAATTTCTACATGGGATTTCGGTTACTATGACATAAAATGGAGTGGTATGGTTGGCGCGTGGTAGCATAAATTGCAACAGCTAACAAATGCAAAAATCTTGTTCAAGTCTGACTGGTAGTTTCAGAGATTACTGCGTTAAAACAAACGATTTACTGTTTTATTATATTAAAGTACTAGTGACTGCGACTTTGTCCACATGGACTTCGGAATTGAGTCCAGCAGGATAAAAAGTATTTTTTGGTTTTCATACTAAATTTCTTCCCAATCCGTTGAGTACGTTCTCACCAACTTTCAAATCCATACTAACATTATAAATGCGAAAGTAACTCTGTTTGTTTGTGTGTTTGTGTGTTACCTTTCCACGATTAGACGACTGAACGGATAGTAATGAAATTTGGCAAGGAGATCGATTGTGTTTTGGGGAAGGATATAGGCTACCTTTTGTCAACTGCCTCGTTGGTCTAGTGGTCCCAAGCGCGACTGCTGAGCATGAGGTCTCGGGTTCGATTTCCGGGTCGGGCAAAGTGTTATTGAGTTTTTCCGTTAGAAATTTCTCAGTAGCAGCTCGGAGTTTGGAATTGTGCCCGGTAGATGGCAATAGGCTCACCACCTATTACATGGGACTTAATAACAGCATTGGTGAAATGTGGGTGTACAACTGTGTACACCTCTGCCTACCCCTTCGGGGAATACAGGCGTGATGCTATGTTATGTTATGTTACCTTTTGTCACGCAGACGAAGTCGAGGGCACCAGCTATTTTATAATATTATTAAGTAGGAAGTAGGATAGATTCTGACAATTAATGAACGAAGCTCGCAAGATGCAATAGGTATGCATTAATAACACATTTCCAATTACTTCATAATAACCATGAGCAAATAAACAAATCGTCATAACAATATTTTGTGACCGGAGAAGCCTCTAAATCTACGCGAAGTCAAGATAATATTTGCCAAAGGTATCTGAAGAATACACAGACCACCCTTATTCCATCTTAATAAGATCTAAATTACAACAACTCATTCCACGATCACACTGTGCAACTGTGTCGAGCAATTGACACCTCGAAAGCCCATGAGATTCGGCCACGCAAGATACAAACGTCACTTTGCGGCTGTCAAACTGATCAATGACATTTAATGTCACAGTAACAAGGTTGAAATCTCAGTGGATCTTGATTAAGCGGTGTTGTGTGTATGTTTGTTGGTATCTGCATGAATTTAACTTTGACAAGTTAAACCTCCTCAGTTGATACATGAAGTGGGTTCAGTAGAAGAGCAGTTGACCCACTTCGCCAGGAATGCCGGTGGGAAATTTTAGTGTTTAAAGTATGATATATGTTTTCGTAGTGTTTCTATCAACATAATGTACAGAAAACTTCTGAGAAGACGCTTACCTCTTTGAACAAGGTATCTCAAATGTTCCTTAACGAAAAATAATAAACGTATTCGCAGTAGAGTTTCATAGTTTAAGCAGGAATTTTATCTGAGAAAATATACAGAAATTGGTAGAAGTTAGAAATCTAACATCGTTTTAAAAAAAAAACACGTTAGATATCCTACTAATATTATAAATGCGAAAGTTTGTAAGTATGCATGTGTGTTACTCTTTCACGCAGTAACTAGGTACTGAACGGATTTAGATAAAATTTGGCATACAGATAGTTTATAGCCGGGATTAACATATAGGATACCTTTTATCTCGGCTTGACCCAGATCCGGAGTTCACGTGGACAAAGTCGCGGGCAGAAGCTAGTAGTATTATAAAATTAAAACGAGACGCAAAAATATTATTTTTATTATAAGTTATGCATTGCTCAGACCTGTAATTAATGAGGCGCCATTACTCGAATGGGCCCGAACACACTATCAACATGTTTTTTATTTTTTTACTGTTACCGAACAATTTTTCCGACTTTACCTACACCACAAAGTGTCCTTTTTAATCTATGAAAGCAAAATTAAAAGATTTTACTTAATTCAAAAACTATTTTGCAACTTATCCTAACATCATAACATAGCATGACGCATGTATTCGCCGAAGATGTAAGCAAAAGTGTTCACAGTTGTAGGTTTATCCACATTTCACCAATGCTGTTATTAAAATCCATGTACTAGGTCGTGAGCCTAGTGCCATCTACTGGTCCCAATTCTAAATTCCGACCTACTTCAAGATATGTCTTTGAAAAAGCATTAACGCATGCTTAGCGAACTGTAAAGTTACAATAATTTATAATTAATATTGTAACTTTAGAGTTCGCTAAGCATGCGTTAATGCTTTTTCAAAGACATGTCTTGAATTATTAAGGTAATTGCATTCTTTACGACATTATATTAACTGCAAAGTTAGTCGTGTCGGTTCGGTCACTTGTATAAGTACTGAATTGATTGCAATGACGTCGCCATAAGACGTGTTAAAATATGGAAGAAGAATTCGCGGTGGTGAGCAGAGGTCGAGATGGCTTAGTGGTCAGAGCGCCTGGAGTATCTATCCGGGAAGCGCAGGTTCGAATCCTGTTCGCGACCGTATTCTTTTTCCATTTAATATTCCGACCTACTATTGAGAATTTCTTAACAAAAAATCCAGTTACAGATAAATCTTTTAAAAGCATTAACGCATGCGTGGCGAACTGAAGTTCTTCATTCCACAAACATGTAAACCCTCACGCTAAGTATTTAGAAACAGAGAGACCAGACCATAGGTTCCCAACGGGACGGTACCGCCCTCTAGTGGGCGCTGGAGTTTTTCTAATGGGCGATTGCGAGTCCAAAGGTCCCAAATGGGGGGTAAATTGGTATTATTTATAGATAATAGACAGAAATATAAAATTGGTATAATTAACTATTATGTAAAGGGGGCGATGTGTTTTTTTTTTTCTTGTAATAGTAGTCCATAAAAGGTTGGGGACTTATGCTCTAGACCAACGTGGCAACCCTCATTCTCAACACAACTAAACCGATATTATTCAACTATACACAAACATTTTTATAATACAAATCTTTAAAACACTCAGCCTTTTTGAAAGCCTGTCGCACTGTCCGAAGCCGTCCAATACGCGCGCTCACTAGCTTTCCTTGAAAAACTTAAATTGCCTGTTAGTTGCTTTTACCCGTATCTTGGGAAAGTTAAAACAGACTCTAAGCCCGGCTTCGATCAGCAAAGATGCAGTTGCTGAAGTTGTAGCTATTTGCTGAAACTATAAGCTTATTGATTCGACCGGGTTTCGGGTGGTTTTTTTAACTAAAAATGCGCTTGTGCTGTTATGTTATCACTTTGTTTTTCCAGCTCTGGTGGAAAGGGTAGCGAGGTATTTGTTTATACAAATAACATAACATAACATAGCATCACGCCTGTATTCCCCGAAGGGGTAGGCGTACATAATTGTACAACCACATATCACCAGTGCTGTTATTAAGTCCCATGTAATAGGTGGTGAGCCTATTGCCCGCAACCGGGCACAATTCCAAACTCCAGGCTGCTACTGAGAATTTCCTAACAGAAAAAATCAATAACACTTTGCCTGAGTCGGGAATCGAACCCGAGATCCCCTGCTCAGCAGTCGCGCTTGGGACCACTAGGTATACCAACGAGGCAGTCTAAACACTGAAAAACAAGGTTGGTGAAGGAGTTTCATCGCAGTTAGGAGGTCATAGTACTGTGAAACATTTTCATAAAGATGCGATGAAAATTATTCATAACATAATAATTCAACGTCAGGAAAAACAAAAAACCAATAATACACGCGATTAATCCGGTTAAAAGTTGTTTTATTATAATGTGTAGTGATCGCGCAAACCTAAGATATTACTATAATAATTCAATTTTAATAAATAAAGAAACTATTTATTATGGAAACATTGAAAAATAATAGACTCGAACGACACAGGAGCTCAGTTGGTCGAATGACGACACAGAATGTCAAGGGTCGCGGGTTCAAGACACATTCGTGTTTATTATTTTTCAATGTTTCCTTGACAAGTAGTAATTAATATAGGCGTCACATGGCCTTAAAATGTATAAAAAATATCATCATAGGTATATGTTTTTATCACAAATATTTTTTAAAGTCTTACTAGCCTATGTTACCCGGAAAAATGCTTCTAACAAAAGGATTCTAACGATACCCCACACATCTAAATCGGTTCAGGCATTTATAAGTTATGGTGGAATAAAGAAACTCCCAAACATACATAAATACATGAACCCAAAAACATAACACTCCTTTTTTTGTGAACTTGTGTAAAAAAAATAAGAAATGCGTGAAAAATGTGTTTGCCAGGGATGTGTCCGCACCGCACGTACTAAGCTGATAAAAGTCCGCTTTGCGTCCTCGCACTAATCAAATACAAATGGAATCCCTGCTAAAATAGATATACATATATATATTTTATTACAAAACCACAACCATTTATTAAAGCACACTCAACAACAAAACTTCTTCACACACACACTACACACACAGATTCATAAACCGTATCATGTTACACACAAACATTGTATTCTTAAAATAATAAGCAAGACAATATTAATATATTTTTAAATCTATTTTAAATACTTTTCTGGTTTCTTCATTATTTATTTTTACTTATATGCATACAATTTTGCTGATATGATTGCCGGGAGAGACACTGGCTCCTGTAACACAGGTGCTGTACCTAGCGCAGGAGTCAGGGCCTCCCGTAGTGGCAGGCGGCGGGGCCACAGACCTGACCCGTCGCAGGGGACCTTGGGCATCCGGACACGGGGTCATCTGGCGTACATTGCACATGGTCTCCATGGTGGTAGCGGCACGCCATCCGTTTGGTGTGTCGTGAGAGGGAGTCCGGCAACGGACGGCTGCGGGCGGGTTCGCGGTTGTGTGCCAGAGCGTTCCCGCGTCCCGCCCGCAAGTAGCTGAGGAGGTATACTGTGGAGTTTTAGTGGGTTCGAGTCCCACATAACCGCTCTGTCTCCCCGTGTCAGAGCGGTATGCGAGGGCATTTCTCCACAAAAAAAAAAAACAAAAAAAAAGAGTCAGGGCCTCAATAGTTTGTTCAAATCAAATCAAATCAAATCAATATTTATTTGTGAACAAAGGTGTACAAGGTCTTGCTATAAAAATGGATCTCTAAGTTCTACCAATATGGTGTACAAACAGTTATTAAATTGCCAAAATTTAATTATTTTTAAACCATTTTATGTCAATAAAGAATTTATTATTATTAATACACACCGTTTTATAGCTTCGCTAGGTAAGTATCTACGCAGTAATTACCTCGTTGGTTTAGCGGTTGCGAGCACGGCTGCATAACGTCCTGTGTTCGATTCCCAGGTCGGACAAAGTATTATTGGATTTTTTGTTAGGAAATTCTCAATAGCAGCCCAGAGTCAGGAGCTTGGTGACCCCCGTGCTTCGGAGAGCAAGTAAAGCCGTCGGTCCTGCGCCTGATCTTTCTGCGGTCGTGTCGGATTGCCGTCGCATCGGATATGAGAGGAAGTGCACCTATGTATGCGCATACAATTAGGCACTATAATATCTCCTGGGTACTTGGCTAATCTCGGTGGCGATAGACCGCCGTGACCGAAATACGGCTGGGAGGAGTATTATTACCTACGCATCCACGCACCACTCAGTTTCCTCACTCACAAAGAAAACGAGTTTCTTTGACAATGCAAACTTTCCCAAAAATCCACCAATAAAACAAAAATATAGATAAAGAGCGTTTATGTCACAAAAAAAGACAATATCTAAGGACATGTTTGTTTATTATTGCATAAAATGATACGCTTACACATTTCAAAGATTCCGCCATTACGTACAAGAAAGACAAAACTTATATTGCATTTAAAAGTTAACACTAAAAATATAACAAAGTTGTTTATTTTAGTAAACGTAGTACTTAGTCACTTAATGGCGTCAATTCTAATGTACCAAACTAAACTAAATTTAGAGTATTTTACTAACCGTTATTATAAGAGCGAAACGGGATGACGTCAGATTCAAATTTAATCATGTCAACCTAATATTTCTATTCCAGATAAATCTTTGAAAAGCATTAACGCATGCTTAGCGAACTCTAAAGTTATTATATTAAATGGAAAAGAAAAAGAGAATGCAATTACCTTAATATAATTCAAAATATATCTTTGAAAAGCATTAACGCATGCTTAGCGAACTAACCCTATAACCTAACCATATACGTATAGGGACTGAATTGAGTGCAATAACGTCGCCATAAGACGTGTTAAAATATGGAAGAAGAATTCGCGGTGGTGAGCAGAGGTCGAGATGGCTTAGTGGTCAGAGCGCCTGGAGTATTCATCCGGGAGGCGCAGGTTCGAATCCTGTTCGCGAGCGTATTCTTTTTCCATTTAATATTGTAACTTTAGAGTTTGCAATTTTATTTTATTTTTATAAATGGCCTCTTGCAGAAACCCAGAGGGGTTTTGTCTGCGTAACCGGAGAATATCTAAGGCGAGGCAGTTTGTGGCCTCCAGCCAAAGCATATTTTAAAATACTACAAACTAAGCAACAGCGCTAAGGGCGTCCCCTGCGGGACACGAACCTCGGCTTAGGGCGTTGCTGGGGGTACAACTAGGGACTAGCTGGATCATATCAGTTTCCTTATTATTAAGGGACGAATTTAAAGCTACTAGATCGGCGCGGGCCGGCTCGAGCAAGGGTCGGGGCGGACATGATGAAACATTTCGCGACGGACGCGGACCTCGCCGGTGAGGGCTATAACGAGGCGGTCGAGCGCGTCGGAGTGTGCTTGTGTGTTTGTTAGACTCTTGAGCTACAGTGATCCTATCATCAGGACGGAGGAGAGCGTGACGTGGTCGGCGGATTTTGTTGATCTGGGACGGCCTGTAATCAGCGAAAGAGACAACTAAGGGATTCGGATGATTAGGGGCAGATTCGAAGTATCTCTTCGATGCCCTTTTCATGAATTGCCTAACAGTAGGCACTCTGAGGTCGAGGTGGAGTTGAAGGTTCCTAATGAACCATGGGGCGCCTGTCGCTTTATGAAGGAATCGATTTTGCAAGGTTTGCATCCTATGGATTTTGTAATACTTAACGTGTGCGAACACAATGCTAGCATACGTCATAATGGGTCTAATGCACGTAGTATAGAGCCTAATCTTAAGGTTAAGTGACAATTTACTGCGCGCATTTGTCATGGGAAATAGACGGCCGACAGCGAAGGCCGCGCGGTTGCGTACCGTCTTAATGTGCTGACGGAAGGACAGTTTGTGATCTAGAATCACACCCAGGTATTTGGCTTGAAGTTCCCAAGGGATTGGCTTGCCGAACATTGTAATAGGTCGAAGCTGGGGAAGAAATTCCTTGGCGCCAGTTCTCGAAAAGAGAACGGCGGCGCTCTTATCTGGATTGACCTCAATCCTCCATTTCCTGAACCAAGCGCCTAAGGCGTTGGCCGAGGTCTGGAGATATCGAGTTATGCAGTCAAGACTCCTACCGGTGTAATAGATGGCCGTGTCGTCGGCGAAAAGAGCTAACTTGGTTTTGCCACTTTTGGGAATATCGCTAGTGTACAGCGCGAAGAGAAGAGGTGATAGCACGGAGCCCTGAGGAACTCCGGCTTGGATCCGATGAGGGGACGATAGAGCGCCCTCTACGCGATAGCGGAAGCTACGGTTCGATAGAAAATCTCGAATGATGAGTACGAGACGGTCAGGCACTTGGAATTGGTACAGCTTATAGATTAAGCCGTTGTGCCAGACCTTGTCGAAGGCTTTAGCTACGTCGAAGAATAATACGCCCGTTTTCATCTTGCCCATGAAGCCTGCGCTTATGTGCTCAACGATACGGTGCAACTGATGGATGCATGAGTGTTTAGCTCGAAAGCCAAACTGCTCGTTAGGAAGAAGCTTATTAGATTCGGCATAATCCTTAAGGGATTATGCCGACTCTAATACGAATATAAATAAGCCTTTCATAGATCTTTCCGAAGACTTTGAGAAGACTGATCGGGCGATAACTGGTCGGCTCGCACTTGAGTTTACCGGGCTTTGGAAAACCTATAACTGTTGCCTGTTTCCACGATTGTAGGAAGATGTTGTTGGTCAGAGTTTGCTAAGCATGCGTTAATGCTTTTGAAAGATTTATCTTGAATTGTTAAGGTAATTGCATTCTTTATGACATTGTATTTACTGCAAAGTTAGTCGTGTCGGTTCGGTCACCTGTATAGGGACTGAATTGATAGCAATGACGTCGCCATAAGAGTGTTCAAATATGGAAGAAGAATTCGCGGTGGTGAGCAGAGGTCGGCTTAGTGGTCAGAGCGCCTGGAGTATTTATCCGGGAGGCGCAGGTTCGAATCCTGTTCGCAACCGTATTCTTTTTCCATTTAATATAATAACTTCTAATAGTTCTATACAATTTTGGTTTGATGTATCTAAATTTAGTGGCTACCTAAAAGTATGCCGACTAAAAACGTTCGGATATTTTAATTTGACGTGCCTAAATTTGAATTTGACTCTTGATTCGTCCCAGCTCGCTCATACAGTAACGGTTAGTAAAAGACAGGAATGTTCTAAATTTAGTTTAGTTTGCTGCATTAGAATTGAGACCAATGACATATTATTTTCTATAACTTTAATTACCAATGTTACTATTTTATTTTTTAATTTGGAACTTTATGGCTCTGCGATGAAGAGAGAACGAGGATGGTGAGGAAACCTGGACTTAATGGTCTAAATTGGCCAACCGCACGGAGCTATCGTGGTGATCAATGCTTATTCCTTCTTTGTATCAGAAGAGATCGTGCAGTCGGACAAACTGACACACAGTTTGGTGGGATTGATTATTTTGTACCATGTGTTCAAACAAATAAAAGCTTTAATTTAAAAAAAAAATGTAGAGTAGGTAATAATTATTAGGTATGTATTACTAAAAGACTACTAGATAAGTATGTTGATAGGGTAAAATGATGATCTGTGCCAAATTAATGTTTAATATCGGGTTTGGCAATGGTTTAAATTGACACAATGCAATGTTGCCAGCTTATCAAGTGGTTCAGTGGAATCCTATTTTTAAAACTTATTCTACTAAGTACTTATAGAAAAGATATTCTATGAACGTTTTAACCGGGATTATGCCGACAGATAAATTTTAGGGAAAAAGTTAAGTAGATGTTTCTAGGGCTTCAAACTAAGAAATAAAATAATAAATCTTATACAAACTACGCGCTATATATACTTACACACAATTATATATTTGTTTGAAACAGTATTATGGGTGATAAATAAAATTAATCGTACATCATACCTCATCGTATTCAGTATGCAAAATGTGCAAGTTAAAATCCACTTCTTGTCACGAAAGAGAAGGCAATAACTCCGTAGGTGTAAAACCCAATTTAGGTGTACAAGATGTATCAATTCAATTTATAATTAAATTAAATTTATATCATATACAGAACGTAAAGCAATTATTTTAGCAACTTTTTTGATCGGAGAAATACAAAATCGTACATTAAAAAATCTATTATATCTGTAATTGTAAAAAAAGTCTGACTTTAAGCGAAGGACGGTTATTTTCAAATTGTAAATAATTTATTTTTATGTGCCTTATTAATTATTAATTATTGTTTTCGAAAATTCATTCATTACCTTTCCCCATAATTAATCTTTGAACAACCAATCAATCCTCCAACCAATAAATCTCATTATAAGTCCAATTATCAAATATAAAAAAAAATGGAAATGTCGCTAATGCACCATTAAATTAAAACATACTACAGTATAATACGGACACAAAATTAATGAAACACGAAATCACCGAATGCGGTCGCGACATATTTAATATCGATTCTGCGATAATAATTCCCGCTGCTGACAAAATCCGCGCTACCATTTACCTCATACCGCACTCGTTTGAGATTTCAATTAATATTGTTTACCGATGCTGTTTTCGTATGGAAACTTTATGTTTATATAGTGGTGTATACTAGCTTATTGGACCCGCTAATAAAGTAAGGATATTCTAGGATTATATGTATACCACGAACTATCCAAGTTTGTCGTTCGACCAGCGTTAATTCGAAAACGGCAGGGCACCACCGCACTCCTGGAAAGTAGTCACGCCAGCTATGGGCGGCACATACAGTCCAGAGAGAAACTCAGCGAAACATCATTTATTTTTTATTTATCTGCCTGTCTAGCCTTTTCCCAATGACATTAGGGTCGGCTTCCAGTCAAACCGGATGCAGATTAATACCTTTCACATTTCACACATTTTTTTTTTTACATTTCTTTGAAAAATAGTAATTAATACCTGTTTTTTACATGGAACGACTGCCTATCTGACCTCCACAACCCAGTTACTTGGTAACACGATATCTCGTCGTATGACTAGTTGTCAGACTTTAAGGCTTCTGACTACCCGTAACGGCTGTTATAGATCTTAATTTGAAAACCGGGACCGACGGTCTAAAACGTGGAGAGCACGTTAAACCGTCGAGGCACGGAACGTGCTCTCCGAGGCACGTATGGGTATCTTTTTTTTTATTAGTTATAGGCTTGAGTTTGACCGCCATCTCGGCATGAAATGATGGTCACCCATCCACAGACTGCCGCGGCAAGTGCAGCTTAACCACAATCGATCAATCTGTGCTGCTGTTACTTAGCCACGAGCCCCCCTCCCCCTTATTTTTATTTTATAACAGTTTAATAAATATACACAAAAAGTGGAATAAAATAAAAAAATTCGTTCAATTTGACCAAATTTGTTTTGCACCAGACAGAAAAACTCATGGAAGAACATCTAACTTATTACATAAGATAATAAAACAACTTTTAACCGGATTAATCGCGTGTATTATTGGTTTTTTGTTTTTCCTGACGTTTCGAACACTTTGCAGCGTTCGTGGTCGCAGGAGGACAGTCCTCCTGCGACCACGAACGCTGCAAAGTGTAATACACGCGATTAATCCGGTTAAAAGTTGTTTTATTATAATGTGTAGTGATCGCGCAAACCTAAGATATTACTATTATTACATAAGATTTATTTGGAAAACCAAAAAGGCCAATAAGTTATGTATTTTTTGGTACTGACATCCAAACTACCTAACTACCAAAAAATTTATACATGGAAACAATTTTAATATAATATTTAAAAGAAATCGCCTTCTAAACCCAAACAGGATTACTTTATACTCACTCAACGGCACACATATCAAAATGCCACCATATAACTTCCTCAGGTATACAGGTTCATTCCCTAAGTCCCACACGTACGCCCCGCTCCCGTTGACCCTGCCAGTATATCTGGCAAAACTTGGCACGGTAGGTTATGACAGGGGAATTTATATCCTCGACGATTTTATATGGACTTATTTCGAGTTTAAAGTAGTCTACAAGTTTTGTACGAAGGATTTGTGAGTTATTGAGATTCGCGAGTTTAGAAAACACGTTTGGTTTAGTTTAGTTTCGAAAGTGTGTTTTGAACATGAGCTTATTTTTTTTTTTGGCCTTGGAAAGAATGAAAGTGTGATAAAATAACTAGTCATACTTTTTTTTTTTTTTTTTTGGTAGTGGCATCTCGCAGGTCAACCTAGGAGGTTGTCGGCTGCTTAACCGGGCTTTCCTGTGGATGCCCTAATAATAAACTATTATTAAGGCCTCCAGCCAGGGGCTTACGAATTAAACTAAATCTAAAGCGACCACGCTAAGGGCACCCCCTGCGGGGTACGAGCCTCGGCTTAGGGCGTCGCTTGAGGGAGGACAGCAAGGGACTGGCTGGATCGAACAAGAATTATTATTATCAGGGGAATTTAAAGCTACAGGCTCAGCGGCTACGCGGGCTGGCACGAGCAAGGGTCGGGGAGGTGATGCATTAGGTGCATTACGGGGACGTCGCGACGGGCCTCGGCGGCGAGGCCTAAATGACGGCGGTCTGTGTTTGTGTACTGTGCTGGTGGCCCTACGGCTCTCTTGGAGCAGGGTTATAGCGTCATCGGAGTACAAAAGTGAATGCCTAGGACGGCGAATTCTACTTATCTGGGAGGGGGTGTATCGGGCGGCAGCCGCGATAAGAGGGTTGGGGTGCTTTTCAGCAGACTCGAAATAACGCTTGCAAATGCGTTTTATAAACTGTTGGATAGTGGGAATCTTGAGGTCGAGATGGAGGTTTTCGTTTCTAACGTAGAGGGGGGCTCCCGTGACCTTACGTAAGGCACGGTTTTGGAGGGTCTGCATCTTATGGAGGCGGTACGATTTCGCGTGTGGGAACACTACGCAGGCGTAGGTCATGATGGGGCGTATGCACGTGGTGTAAATGCGCAGTTTGCACTTAAGGGACAATCTGCTGCGTGCGTTCATGATGAAGTGAAGCCTACCCAGAGCGAAGGCGGCGCGCGAGCGCACCGTCCTTATGTGCTCACCGAAGGTCAAGTGTCTATCTAGGATGACTCCTAAGTACTTGGCTTGCTTCTCCCAAGGGATCGGCTTGCCGAACATGGTTATCGGTTTGGGGTCGGGGGGTCTGATCCTACGCTTTTTCGCGAAGAGTACGGCTTGACTCTTATCGGGGTTAACTTCTATTCTCCATTTCCTGAACCAAGCGCCTAGTACGTTGGCGGAAGTTTGGAGAGTGCTAGCTATACGGTCGCGCACGATACCGGAGTAGAAAATGGCAGTGTCGTCTGCGAAGAGAGCTAACTTTGCCTGTCTATTTTTGGGGATGTCGCTAGTGAAGAGCGTGAACAGGAGGGGCGAGAGCACGGAGCCCTGGGGGACACCGGCGCGGATAGAGTGGGGGGCGGATAGTGCGCCCTCTATGCGATAGCGGAAAGTGCGATTCGAGAGAAAGTCCCGTAGGATGAGCACGAGACGGTCGGGCACGCCGAGTTGGTACAGCTTGTATAATAAGCCGTTGTGCCAGACTTTGTCGAAAGCCTTCGCTATGTCGAAAAAGAGCGCGCCTGTCATCGTGCCGCGCTGAAAACCGGCGCTTATGTGCTCGACGATGCGGTGGACCTGTTGTACGCACGAGTGTTGGGTACGAAAACCGAACTGTTCGTTGGGGATGAGGCTCTTCGCATCGGCAAAGTCCTTGAGTCGCTTATAAATAAGCTTCTCGTAGATTTTACAGAGTACGTTGAGGAGGCTGATCGGTCGGTAGCTGGTGGGTTCGTTCGCGGGTTTTCCCGGCTTAGGGATACCTATGACGGTGGCTTCTTTCCACGATTGAGGGAAGACGTTGTGACTCATGGCGCCATTGAAGATGGCGGTCATGAGTATAATGAAAGGGGCGGGGAGAAGTTTCATTACTTTGTTAGTGATGCCGTCTATGCCGGGGGCTTTGCGGGGTTTGAGATTTTTAATGACCTCTTGCACCTCGTCGGGAGTGACGGGGGGCAGGGGGTCGTCGGGGTCTTCGAACGGCGGGAGTGAGGCTCTGCGTTCTACTTCTGCGTCTACCTTGAGGAGGTGCGCTCGGTCGACCGGTTGGGTGCTAGGAGTGCATTGCGCTTCTAGACTGTCGGCCAGGCACTCGGCCTTTTCGATGTCGTCGAAGGCTATGCTCTTATCGGGGCGGATGAGAGGGGGCATGGTGGCCACTCCATCGGATTGGAGTCTCCTTTGAAGCTGCCAGAATGCTTGGTGAGTGGGCTCTAAGTCGCTCAGCGTCTTATCCCAGTGCGCGTTACGCTGCTCATCGATGCGTTTCTTTACAGCACGCTGCAAATAGCGCATGTGAGCTTTGTTCGCGTCACAGGGAAACGCGCTGTAGGCACGTACGGATGCGTTCTTTTCCGTTACCAATTCGCGTACGTCCGCCGGTAGTTTCCAGTGATGGTTGTCCATCAATGGAACTTCCCGTGAACAACTGTTCAAAACGGATTGTACGTGACCGGTGAACGAATCGATCGCATTCGTAGTGTCAGTGACCGAGGCGATGACGTCGGGAATAGAGTCTAACTGAGGGGAGCTGGTCGATTGTAGGCTTTCGCTTACTTTCTTCCAGTCCGTGATCGTTTGGGTGGGAGGGGGTCGGGAGGGATCAGAGGGCCCCGAGCGAGGTGCCAGTGCCATGATCACGGGACGATGGTCGGAGTTGAGCTCGTGTAGCGTCTCTATAGACTGTAAACGAAGGTTTACGTTCTTTAGAAGCGCCACATCGAGAATATCAGGAAGGTGCGCGGTGTTGTGCGGATAGTGGGTGGGATGCATCGGAGCAATAATGTCGAAGTTGAGAGTGGCACACAGGCCGAACAGTTGCCTGCCTCTCGCGGTCGTCGTATTACTGTTCCAAGCGGGATGTTTGGCATTGAGATCGCCCGCTATGATAACGGAGTCACTCAAGCCGAGGAGGGCAGTAAGGTCGTGGGATAGGATTTCGCGTTTTTCCCCCACATCGGTGGCGGCGGGAGGGATGTAGGAAGAGACGATAGTGATGGGTTGGTGACCGGTCATGGCTAGCCGACAGATCGATACCTCGAAAAGTGAGAGAGGAGGTGGGTCTAACGGGATGCAGTGGAGCGTTTTGCGGTAATAAATAAGGGTGCCGCCCATGTGACATCTAGTTCTATCGTTCCTAACTATACGGTAGTTGGCGATATTCGGGTCCCGACGGTGAGGTTTTAAGAACGTTTCCTGTACGAGGAGAACGTCTAATTGGTGGTCGCGGAGGAACGTGGTTATTTCGTCGCGTTGTTTGGTGATGCCGTTAGCGTTGAAGAAACCTATTTTTAGGGAGCGCGGTTTGGTTCTACATAGGTTCCTATTATCCATTAAAGATTTTATATTTTATTTATTGTGAGCTAGATTGCGCAGGGCTTGCGTAATCTTGGGAAAGGTGTTGTACACCATGAGTAGCTTCATAGGGTCGCCTTTGCAGGCGATGATGTCCCTGGCCATAGCGTGAGCGTTATCCGAAGAGAATACGCTGAATGTGCTGAGAATGACGACCGCGGGGTCAAACGCGAGGTCGTCGTTTACGACCGGTAGAGAGGCGGCGGCGTTAGCCGGTACGGACGCGTTAGTCGGAGGCGATAGAGAGGGGGGCGCAGCTATGGGCGAGGCCATTAGGGCTGCGATCGTGGGCGTAGAGGTGGTTTTGAGAGCTGGGAAAGCTCGTTGTTGCTGGAGGTTGTTGAGGGGAGCCCACGGACTGGGTCTCTGAGGGCTGAGGCGGGCGGGGAGTTGAGAAGAGGGGATCGCCACCGAAGGGCTTTCCCTTTGTTGACGGGCGTTGGCCCGCTTCACGAGCTTGGGCGAGGTTGATTTCGGTGCCTTAGGGCAGCCGCGATAGTTTGCGGGGTGACCGGCTTCGCCGCAGAGCACACAACTGGGAGGGTCGGTGCAGAGTGCGCGATCTTTGGGTCGGGGACAGTCTACGGTGCCGTGGTCACCTAGACACTTGACGCATCTAGGTGTGGCGAAACAGTTGGTCTGAGCGTGACCGTATAATTGGCAACGGTGACATTGCCCTATTACGCCTGTTTTATAAGGCTTCTCTATAATGATGCCGGAAAGGCTACAGATCGCTTTGACCTGGAAGATAGGGTGGTGTCCTTCGGTAGGATCGCATACGACTAGCACCATGTCGTAGGCGGCCCCACCTCTGGGTCGGTGCATCCGGTGCACCTGGGATACTGGGACTCTCTGCGACTGAAGGTCGCTGAGGATGTCCTCTGTTGGGATTTCTTTCGGGATGCGTCTTATGACGACCCTGGTAGATTTCTCCTCGGGGAGAGAGTACGTGTGAAACGACACGTCCCTGGCCTTAAGGGCCTTGGTGAGTTCCCTATAATCGGTTGTGGAGGGGACTTTGACTTTAATGCCTTGCTGAGTAGCACTTGCTGAGTGGCGGTAGTCGCGGGGGCGGGGGAGGGGGAGGGGGCGGGGGGCGCTACAGGTTTTTTGGCCTTGCTGGCCGGGGCGGAAGTTTTCCCCTTCTTCCTCTTGCCTCCTTTGCCGACCTGGATGTAGTCGTCTTCGGAGGAGGAGGAGGAGGGAGAGGACGAGCTAGTCTCGGAGTCGGAGGCAGTGGCATCCGAGAGACAGGGAGAGGGGTTGACGCACACGTCCATGTCTTCCGAGACAGTGACGGCGGTCGTAGGAGGCGCGATGGCCGAAGTAGAGGGAGCCTCTACGAGAGGGTCGATGATGGGCAAGGATGCGAGGCATGGTATACCTATTTTAGCGGGCGGCGGAGAGAGAGGGCTATCTGCGCAAATTATTGCGGGGTTGACATGCTGCAGGTCGGCTATTTGGGTACCGTACCGACGTTGAATGTCGGGGTCCCTGACTATGATTTTAACGAACGCGAGAAGCGCGTCCATATTAAAAAGAAATTATTTACCTATTTTATAATATAATATATGCCTAACAGGCCTAACTCCCCGGGAGGATAGCCCGGGGATGCGTAACCCTCCCCGCCGGGTATAGGCAGGGAGGTGAGTGACCTAATGGTGAGCCCTAAGCTTGCTTTTTACCCGTCGCCAGTCTTAATGTGCGTACGGGGCCCTGAACCAGTCTAGTGCGAAGGGTGTAGACACACCCGACCGACACTAGGTGTGTTGCTGTAAGGGAAACCAGAGCTAGAGTCGACTAGGAGATCCCCCAAGGCCGGTTGTTCTAGCTCCCGTCCGATTTGTAGCTTAACCCTGAAGGGGCTTCAGCTGGGTGTATCGGGTCCACACCCTCTCGGTTTCGTTGACACCGTGAGGTTTCCACCGAGAACCACGAAACTGTGGATTTTCCCAGAAGGGGAATTTACACAACAAACTAGTCATACTCTTAAGTTACAATATTAAATGGAAAAAGAATACGGTCGCGAACAGGATTCGAACCTGCGCCTCCCGGATAGATACTCCAGGCGCTCTGACCACTAAGCCATCTCGACCTCTGCTCACCACCGCGAATTCTTCTTCCATATTTTAACACGTCTTATGGCGACGTCATTGCAATCAATTCAGTACCTATACAAGGTACCGAACCGACACGACTAACTTTGCAGTTATAACAATGTCGTAAAGAATGCAATTACCTTAATAATTCAAGATATGTCTTTGAAAAAGCATTAACGCATGCTTAGCGAACTCTAAAGTTACAATATTAAATGGAAAAAGAATACGGTCGCGAACAGGATTCGAACCTGCGCCTCCCGGATAGATACTCCAGGCGCTCTGACCACTAAGCCATCTCGACCTCTGCTCACCACCACGAATTCTTCTTCCATATCTCGCATCTCGCCTGGAGTATCTATCCGGGAGGCGCAGGTTCGAATCCTGTTCGCGACCGTATTCTTTTTCCATTTAATATTGTAACTTTAGAGTTCGCTAAGCATGCGTTAATGCTTTTTCAAAGACATATCTTGAATTAGTCATACTCTTGTTCCGGAGTAGAAATAATTTGGAGTACTTATCCAGGAGGCGCAGGTTCAAATCCTGCTCACGACCGTATTCTTTTTCCATTTAATATAATGACTTTGGAGTTCGCTAAGCATGCGTTTCAAAGATTTATCTTAAAGAAATAATTGGTACGTAATTATTTTCCTTTATAGATAATTACAATCACACCTCTTTCGCATTGGGGTAGGCAGAGACTATCGATTTCCATTTGCTACGATTCTGACGAACTTCTGGTTTATTTATGATTGCAAACAAGCTGTCCGCCTATTAGTAAGCCGGTTACTATAGCTTTTGGACGCTAGGTACAAAAAAGAAACTCGAGCTTTATGGACCCTGAAAGAAGAATAGCTGCGCGCGCAATATAGGGGACAAAAACAGTACCTACCCTACTCCCAAAACAACGTTTTCTAAAGGAACACTGACGTTGTTGCTCACCGATAGCAACACGACATTTACAAAATAGCACCGTTATTTGGCTACAGTTTTCACAAATTGGAGGTACTTCCCCAGTCGGGCAGCTCGATTTATCAATACCATACCTCTCATTGATATTTTTGTTTCTGATTGAATTGAATTGTTGAAAATTTCGGCGTTTCGACTGAGTAATTTGCAGTAACTCCTAGTCGACTTTCCAAGATATATGCACATTAAACTTCAAAGCAAACACAAATCTTGCTTATGTACTCGAAGACTCCACCGCAATTCAAAAAAGTGATACAAACCATATAAGTATATAAATGCAATCGCAACTCCAAAGCCAGACGATCATGCAGGTGCTCTAGGAAATGAAAAGCAAACTGCGGCGCCGCCACATCTCATTATCACCACCTAATCCTGCAGACGAGAGTGTAAAATATTCATTTATACGAGGCACAGATCGCACCAGAAATAGATACGTCAGAATTGAATTTCAAGTTGATCGATTTTGAAGTTTTCAATCGATTATGGGTTAATCAGTTATGTGAAGTAAGCGAAATTTAACTCCAATATTGTGATTGAAGAATATACAAACCTATCAACAAATTTTTGGACAGAATTAAAGTATTTATGCATGTTAACTTCTTTAGCAATATTTTACCCAATAAATCGTGCTCACTATAACTTCAAGATAAATCTTTGAAAAGCATTAACGCATGCTTAGCGAACTCTAAAGTTATTATATTAAATGGACCTCTTAGAGGTCGAGATGGCTTAGTGGTCAAAGCGCCTGGAGTATTCATCCGGGAGGCGCAGGTTCGAATCCTGTTCGCGACCGTATTCTTTCACTATAACTTTTTAAGATCTATTGTAGTCTTATGTATTATGATCTAAATGAACATAGTTGAATTGCTAATGTACCTATTCCGTATTAATTATTTCTTTAACATAATACTTCAGAGCTCAAGGAAAACTTTAAATAAAATAGCGCTGCAATACCCTAAGTTCCAACTGTTATAGTTACACCGTTATCACTTCAAATCCTTTACAAAGACTTCCAGACTGCAGTGGTCGATAGCGCATAAAGTTTAATTACAATTTCACCGCAATTAATACCAGTACGATTCAATAATAGAAACTTCCCATGTTGCCTCCAAACTCTCTCTGCAATTTATAAATCTTTGGTGAATTCAACTTCTTGGGAATGGGAAATTCCCATTCGCCCCCGACCCGATTGTATTGCTAATGAAGATGTGATTCTACCGACGTTTTATGCACAAATTGAAAATGTTCAGAATCGCTTACTCGGAACTCGATTAGTAAGATTAATTGAACTGGATTATTCGATTTGTCTGGACCTTTTTATTTAATTTTCGAGATTTTATGATTCCATTATACGTTTGCATAAATTATTTAGTTTCATAATGGGATTATTTAATGTGATAGAGTGATTTTGACAATGTCATGTTGTTCACTGGGAGAATGTTAATGAATTCGTAAGAGGTTATGAATTATGATATTACCTACATATATTGTTATTATCAGTTATTTGTGTTCTAGTGCTGTTTTCGGATGTTTTATTGATACTGGAACTTGTCGACCACTCAGTATCAAGTATTATATATACAATGCTTATCCATGATTTGAAATGGACAATACATGAAAATGATACAAAATTAAAATACTGTCTCGTTGGTCTAGTGGTGTCGAGCGCGAATGTTGAGCCTCTTGGATTCGAATCCCAGGTCGGGCAAGGTGTTATTAGGTTTTTTCTATTAGGAAATTCTCAGTAGCAACTTGTAGTTTGGAAATGGACATGGGACTTAATAACAGTACTGGTGAAATGTGGGTGTCCAATTGTGTCTACGTACCGCTTGGGGGTATAGAGGCGTGATGCTACGTTATGTCATGTCATGTTAAAATGACAATTAGAATAGAAGTCATTCAGTGGGCTTACTCTTGTAAATAATTCCACTAAATATGTCAGTTCGTACTTTTATATGCCAGAATGACAAAAAAAATCATTATAGAATCGGGATTATAATATGAAGACAACGTGCTTTAAACTTGAGGCAAATGTAATGTAGGTAAATTTATTTTAAAATTACGCGTTGTTTTAAGGCGTCTATTTAATATTGGAATTGGATTGGAATTGGTATTAGTTTCAAGAGTAACCGCACAGATCATTAAATTATATTTAATTATTAACTAAAATTGAGGCAACTGTAATGTAGGTAAATTTATTTTAAAATTACGCGTTGTTTTAAGGCGTCTATTTAATATTGGAATTGGTATTAGTTTCAAGAGTAACCGCACAGATCATTAAATTATATTTAAATATTAACTTATAAAGCAATAGTTACGGTGAGAATCACTGTAATAACATCTATTAAGGCTTATGTCACCTTCAATGAAAAGGGGTAACTACTTACAAAACAAACCACTCCCTAGTCCCAATTTACTTACTCAAATAACAATATAATTTCCTTTACAATACGGAAAATATAAACCGTTTCATAACAGCACTATCAATCTAAGTTTGAAACAAGAAATCGTAGCGCACGACTATCAAGTATTCCCCGCGGCGTCGAGGGAATTAGTTGCGATGTTGCATAAATCTCATAGTTTTGTGTCTCGTAGTTTCCGAGATGTGGTGTCGTGATGAACGAATGCGCGACTTCAAGGGACGATACAGGGCGTTATTGGGGCTACACGATCGCCGCGGGCTGAACGCGAGACGGGGCCGAGTGTCCATTGTTAGCGGTTGGCAGAGAATATGTGGGTGGGGAAAACAGGGGATGTTTTTGGGGGGTACAATTTGTACCTACGTGGATTTTAAATAATGATGGAGCTAATGTAATTTAAGTGTCAGACCCGATTTAAAAAGATAAACTCATTTTTTTTAAGACGTATACTTACCTGTAGGACAGAACACACACAAAGAGAAATATTGGACAATTATTTATTTCCATGAATCTTATGATTAATTTAACGCTCACTTAAATCGCAGCTAAACTTCTATTTCAAGTTAAAATCATAAAAGTAACTTATTCGCCATCATCATTAAGCCCATGTAGTGCCTGTATTAATTATTATTATGGCTCATATATAATTATATTTTTTAATACATGTTGAGGCCATGTAATGCCTATATTAATTTCTATTTTTCAAAGAAACATTGAAAAAATAATAGACAAGAACGGGGCTTGAACCCGCGACCTTTGACGTTCCGTGTCATCACTCTACCAACTGAGCTACCTTGTCGTGTTCAAACCTATTGAATTTTCAATCCTCTTTGTATACGTCTTAAGGAGACGCCTGGTGATATTTATCTAGTAATCATTACAGATTTACTAAACTCAGCGTTACCACTTTACAGTTGTAAATCGCCGAACAACATCCCAATCCTTTATAAATCATATATAATTATATTTTTTAATACATGTTGAGGCCATGTAATGCCTATATTAATTTCTATTTTTCAAAGAAACATTGAAAAAATAATAGACAAGAACGGGGCTTGAACCCGCGACCTTTGACGTTCCGTGTCATCACTCTACCAACTGAGCTACCTTGTCGTGTTCAAACCTATTGAATTTTCAATCCTCTTTGTATACGTCTTAAGGAGACGCCTGGTGATATTTATCTAGTAATCATTACAGATTTACTAAACTCAGCGTTACCACTTTACAGTTGTAAATCGCCGAACAACATCCCAATCCTTTATAAATCATATATAATTATATTTTTTAATACATGTTGAGGCCATGTAATGCCTATATTCATTTCTATTTTTCAAAGAAACATTGAAAAAATAATAGACAAGAACGGGGCTTGAACCCGCGACCTTTGACGTTCCGTGTCATCACTCTACCAACTGAGCTACCTTGTCGTGTTCAAACCTATTGAATTTTCAATCCTCTTTGTATACGTCTTAAGGAGACGCCTGGTGATATTTATCTAGTAATACAAAGAGGATTGAAAATTCAATAGGTTTGAACACGACAAGGTAGCTCTGTTGGTAGAGTGATGACACGGAACGTCAAAGGTCGCGGGTTCAAGCCCCGTTCTTGTCTATTATTTTTTCAATGTTTCTTTAAAAAATAGAAATTAATATAGGCATTACATGGCCTCAACATGTATTAAAAAATATAATAATATATGATTTATAAAGGATTGGGATGTTGTTCGGCGATTTACAACTGTAAAGTGGTAACGCTGAGTTTAGTAAATCTGTAATGATTACTAGATAAATATCACCAGGCGTCTCCTTAAGACGTATACAAAGAGGATTGAAAATTCAATAGGTTTGAACACGACAAGGTAGCTCAGTTGGTAGAGTGATGACACGGAACGTCAAAGGTCGCGGGTTCAAGCCCCGTTCTTGTCTATTATTTTTTCAATGTTTCTTTGAAAAATAGAAATTAATATAGGCATTACATGGCCTCAACATGTATTAAAAAATATAATTATATATGATTTATAATGGATTGGGATGTTGTTCGGCGATTTACAACTGTAAAGTGGTAACGCTGAGTTTAGTAAATCTGTAATGATTACTAGATAAATATCACCAGGCGTCTCCTTAAGACGTATACAAAGAGGATTGAAAATTCAATAGGTTTGAACACGACAAGGTAGCTCAGTTGGTAGAGTGATGACACGGAACGTCAAAGGTCGCGGGTTCAAGCCCCGTTCTTGTCTATTATTTTTTCAATGTTTCTTTGAAAAATAGAAATTAATATAGGCATTACATGGGCTCAACATGTATTAAAAAATATAATTATATATGATTTATAAAGGATTGGGATGTTGTTCGGCGATTTACAACTGTAAAGTGGTAACGCTGAGTTTAGTAAATCTGTAATGATTACTAGATAAATATCACCAGGCGTCTCCTTAAGACGTATACAAAGAGGATTGAAAATTCAATAGGTTTGAACACGACAAGGTAGCTCAGTTGGTAGAGTGATGACACGGAACGTCAAAGGTCGCGGGTTCAAGCCCCGTTCTTGTCTATTATTTTTTCAATGTTTCTTTGAAAAATAGAAATTATTATTATGGCTTTCCCAAGTGAGCTACCGTGCAACGTGTTTGTATCTATTAAACTTATAGTTAAGAAAGAAAGAAGAAACAAAGAAACCGCTAGATCCCCTCTTCTCGTCTTAAAGAGATGCCTGGCGATATCTATTAAGCAATCGATGAAAGACTTTAGTGGAAGAGCTATGACACGGTATGTCAAAGTTTGCGGGTTTGAGTCTTCGTGTTTTACAATATATCCTTAGAAAATAATATATATATATATATATATATATATAAGGTCCTAATTTATTAGGTAATTTCCTTTTAAGGGGTTGATGTATAAGTCATAAGTATTCAAATGCACAAGAAAATAAATTGCCAAAGGACACTTTAAATTATAAATAATAATAAATTATAATGTTCGGGGATTGCTCTTTACTGAATGATGTCCCCGAGCCGCGCGGCTCGAGGTAGAATTACCGCGACAAGCCCCCCCTCCCCCCCCGCAACACCGCGCACCCCGCCACGGCGTTTTACTACTGAGTACTTATGCACGGCCTTTTCCCGCGCTACAGCCAACGTACCCGGGCACCCGGGGTGACCCGGGGCTCCACAGCTAGAAACTACGTTACTAGGAAACCCACGACAAAATTCAGAAAACTTACAGACAGTGCGGTTGCTTATGACCTTTTCGTTATGCAGCTACACGAATAAAAAAATCGCAAATGTTACAATAGTAGTTCTAAATTCCCATCACACTCAACCAGGCTTTGGATTAGACTTATTGTAATGCTATGCTACATTAGCGATTAGGTACTAGAAAGTTGTTAATTATCAATTATTACGTTAAATTGATAGTACTTATGCTCTACGTAGGTACTTGCATTAATGTTATGGTTATAACAATAACTTGCTGTGTTTAAAAGTTTGAATCATAAACACATAAGTACAACATACCTAGCATCACGTGTATTCCGCGAAGGGGTAGGCAGAGGTGTACACATTTGTGCAACCACATTTCACCAATGCTGTTATTAAGTCCCATAAGCCTATTGCCATCTACCGCGCACTATTCCAAACTCCAAGAATGTTCTAATAGAAAAACCGAATAACACAGCCCGACCTGGGAATCGAACCCGAGACCTCAGCAGTCGCGCTTGGGACCACTAGACCAACGAGGCTGTATAAGTACAACGATTTTAATTAATTTATTACCTACTTACCAATAAATTAAATTAAGTATTCACAAAAATTTGGAAATAACCCGGTCAGAGGGTCGTCTTCCCATGTCCTTGAGATCACATCACTTACGTATTTACTTGATGTACCTCAATACGAGACACTTATTTACACAAACTCAGTAATAACAACACTGTTTGGTTGAAGACTTTAATGGGAATCACTTAGGTATTTTACAACTGTTACGAGATTATTATTTAGATATCACAAGATTGTTGCAACATACTGATTGTTCAAGATATTCATCACTTAAGTAATCTCCAAATATCGCTATTATTAGATTTTTGAACGTACGATTTTTTATCGATTGTACAAAAGCGCCGCGGTCATTCCGCTGCAACCTCACCCGTCACTGGACACACTGGACAATCGTACATCACCGCACCGCACCATGCAGCTGACTGAAGTTACGAAGTATTATAATTGTTGAACTTCTCGGTAGGCATGGTCTATCTTAAAATGCTTTGTTTATCGCCGACAGAACAAGCCGATATCCTTTGACGGTATCCGACACAAGCGAATTAAATACTCATTTATGTAGGTACGTGACCGGTAAAGAAGCCGACGGTGACAGTTCACACACAGACTTCCCGGAAGGAAGAAAGAGTAAGCGTGTCGTCGATTAGTATGAAAGGAAGAGATAGCACAACAGACACACACGCCGCCGTCACCGCCCCCCAACACCCGCCGCCGCCCGCCGCCCGCCTCCACCGCTCGCTGCGAGTGATTGTATGCCTACGAGTAACTCAGTCGGCGCCGGCGCGTTTGATGATTCAATGGCGGTGCTTTTGTACAATCGATAAAAATTCGTAAGTTCAAAAATCTAATAATTGCGCTATTTGGAGAATACTTCTGTGATGATTATGGGGCTCTGGTACGTCACCACGAGCTAGGTGGAAAACAAGAAATACGCCGCAACAGATCTAAGTACTTACATATCTTGTGAATTTAAATGTTAATCTCTAAACAGTTGTAAAATACCTAAGTAATTCCGTTTTAAAGTCTCCAACCAAACAGTGTTGTTCATACTAATTTCGTGTAAATAAGTGTATCGTAAAGCAGTAACTTCAAGTGAATACGTAAGTGATGTGATCTCAAGGACATGAGTTATTTACAGATGATTGACAATGCTTATTCTAATTTATTGGTAAGTATTCAATTAATTAAAGTCATTGTAGGTACTTATGTGTGGTTCAAACTTTTAAACACGCCAAGTTTTTGTAATCACCTTTACATTAATGCAAACCTATACCTACGTAGGGTACGTAAATTATTGTCATTGGTCAATAATTACGTTAAATTGATAGTATGTAGGTATACATACTAGGTATCAATTTAACGTAATTATTGACCATAGCATAAGTACAATAATTTGTCAGTTCAAAGCCTGGTTATGTGTGATGAAAATTTCGAAACAGATATTTTCGTGTAAAATTATAACTTTTAATGATGCTGCAACTTTTTTATTTGTGAAGTTGTCATAAAGGATAGGTATGCAACGTCACTGTCTGTAGGTTTTCTGAATTACTACTACTCTGTAGGTAGTAACAGCTGACGCGACGAGGAGACAGGGCGGCGGGGCGCGCGGTGTTGCGGGGGGCAGGGGGGGAATTGTCGCGGTAATTCACCTACGCGCGGCTCGGGGACATCATTCAGTAAAGATCAATCACCGAACATTATATTCTTTTATTATTATTAATGTAAAGTGTGCTTTGGCAATTTATTTCCTCGTGCATTTGAATACTTATGACTTACACATCAACCCCTTAAAAGGAAATTACCTAATAAATTAGGACCTTATATATATATATATTCTGGTTGAATTTAGTGACTCTATTCAGAAACAAAAAATATGCGTCGAATCCACAACCTACCTCTTTTTAGTGTCGGTTAAAAATAGATATCGCTTCACAAAATATCGTGCGTCATTGGAGACACTCGCCACCCATAGTGGGTAGCGCCACATCGCATTGTCGCCGGCGGCGGACCGCACCCGGGGCCGGCACGCCTGCCCTATGCAAATATGCGACCCCTAAATTGATGATTATCCTGGCCGTACAATATTGTGACCTCTGGGCAAAAACTTATGTTACACTGTTGCTTAGATTTGGAAAGTCTAGATTATTGTTCGCATTTTTTTATACACCTTGAGAAAGCTTTTCCTTAAGAAAAAAAAGGAAGTAGTATGAAAATGTGGTGAAGATCACGCTTTGAAGTTGACAGCATTTTCTGCCCTTTTCACGAAAACCATAGTCTAGAACGAATAGGTTTTTTTTAATTCAAAACTTTTGTTCAAATCAAATGCACATATCACTCCCATAGTACTCTTTACAAAGATACTTGAATGACTTAACTCAAACAATGGTTGACAAATTTAAATAATCCATTAGCTGTGTTTGAAGTATGAGAAGATAACATTCCATGAAACATACCAACATCGTGTTTGTCACTTTTAAGAACTGTCAGCAATTCTTGCCTTTCCGACTCAAATCGGACACACTCCGTCAAAAGATTTTCTCTAGACGTTCTCTCTAGGTGCTCCATCCTCGGCCACGCCGTTGCTTACCATCAGGAGCGTAGGTGGCCAAACGCCCTTTAAGATAAAAAAATATATTTGAAACGTAAAATTGACAAAGGTGAGCATTTCTTTAAGATTTCCAGACAAACCTTCACATAGCCTGCAGGGCCTTTCAGGCTGTCTGAAAGGCCCTGCAGGCTATGTGAAGGTTTAACAATGTACCCACAAGTAAAATCTTACACATACTTTCATAAAGGATAAAATTTAGCTTATGTAGCGACAATAACTCAACTATGTTAGCGCTATAAACTTGAAGACATAAAAGATTTAAAATGCTTGGGGATGCATTCTTTTTTTCACATAACCATATCCAGAAGATTACCATTTTTTTTATGGCATATGGGGCAACTGAGCAGACAGATCTCCTGATGGTAAGCGATTACCGCCGCCCATGGACACCCGCAACCCCAGAGGAGTCGCAAGTGCGTTGCCGACCTTTTTAAAGGGTTTGTGCCTCCGGTACCCTCACTCACTCGGTGAAACACAACGCCAGCATTGTTTCACGCCAGTTTTCTGTGAGGCCGTGGTATCACTCCGGTCGAGCCGGCCCATTCATGCCGTAGCATGGCTCTCTCCCGGTAAATATTTGAGTCTTTATTTTAGGCCTATAATTGCCTTGTTGGTCTAGTGATCCCGAGACCGACTGCTGAGCGTGAGGTCCTGGGTTCGATTCCCAGTGGTCGGGCAAAGTGTTATTGGGTTTTTAGAATATACTCAGTAGCATCTCGGTTTTTGGATTTGTGTCGAATGGTAATAGGCTCATATTACATGGGCAACTCCCATGTAATAAATAATAGCTTTGGTGAAAGTTGGGTGTACAATTGATGAACACCTGTGCCTACCCCCTCAGGGAATACAGGCACAGGTAATATGTTTATTTTGGTATTTCAGATGAATAGAAAAAACTGATTTTTTTAGATACGTTTTACAACACGCACATCTTACCGATGTTAAGTAATATTCATAACAATAATCACTTAGGCTGGTTTTATCGTTACACGTTTCGGCAGTGCCGTTGGAGCGCGCGCGTTCGGAGATGTATGAGGTAGTAATTGCGTTTTAAAGTCGCGCACTTGAGCAGCGCCATTCGGTAAACACTGTTGTCAGTGCGCTGCCCGGCAGCGCGTCTAGTGGCGTGACTATAAAACCAGCCTTACTGTCCCAAGCTCCAGACTGCTTCAGTTTTTTTTTTAATATTTATCATGACTAAAAATGAAGCCTGAATTGGTTCTATAGTTAATTTATGCATTATGTTTTCTTTTTTCATATTAAAAATAAAATTCGTCATTTTTAAATTATCTGATTAAGATAGCTTTCCATATAAATCATATTAATATTTGAGATTCGGTGAATATATTCGGTAATTTTTAAGTTCATTGTAAAACATTTTATTATTATATATTATTGAGTACCTTTTTATCCGTAAACACATTAATGATCAAAAATATATTTATCATGAAATTAGCAAGACTATAATTTTTTCTTCCATCTAAACTCAACATATGTATTAGCTAACAAGAGCTCGTACACATTCGTAACTATTAGACGAGGAGAGAAATCAATCTATCTTGCGTCTTTCCAGCTACATTGGGGTTGGGTTCCAGTCCAACCGCATGCTTACTATCAGTGCTTTACATGGACCAACTGCCCATCTGACCTTCACAACCCAGTTACTGGGCAACACGATATCCCGTGGTATTTCAGACTTTTTGACCTCTTCAAGACTCTGTCTACCCGTAACGGCTGTCGTAGATCTAAATTTGACAACCAGGACCAACGTCTTAACGTGCTCTCCGAGGCACGGAGGGGTCTCGGTATGAAATTATGGTCACCCATTCACGGACCGACCGCGGCAAGTGCAACTTGACGTGGACCGATCGATCTGTGCGGCTGTAACTTAGCCATGAACCCCAAGTTGAACCAAAATAATAAACTATAAATAATAACTGTTTGTAAGACTTTCAAGCATCTGACTACCCGTATAAGCAATCATAGATTCATTTGACAACCGTGACCGACTGTTTAACGTAACCAAATTACGGGGAGGTCAAACATTCCACAAATCGGCGTGTCAACCGCAGCTTAACCTCGGTCGTTCGATCTGTGCGGCTGTTACGTTGAGACCATTCCCCTTAAATACTCGCCTTTTAAAATCGCTAACACGGCAGTGTTAACTTTTACTAATCCAGATTACTACTCCACTATTATAACTTCAAATAATCTGAACTCAAGTGTACAAAGAAAGTTCTCGAAAGAGATTGATTGTAACAATGGACCCTTTATTTCTTGGTGTAAGTCTAAGTGTATTGGTGTTTAAAGTTTCAAAACTTTTATGTACATTGTTGTGTTAAATCTTTCCTGCGGCTGTTTTATGTGTGGCTTTTATATATGTCGTATCTACCTACATACAAAACGTTACATCACTTGCATCGAGATTGCTTCATGCTATGTCAGTCTGCCGCCTGACTCGGCTACCTCATGTTGTATCTTTTTTGTCTGTTGCCTCTATTCCCTTTAATTTTTTTTTTCTTGAGCCATATTCATAATTAGTACTAGCTGATGCCCGCGGCATCGTCCGCGTAGATGTCGGTTATCGCGACCAAAGTAATCATGAAATATTGACCCCGTTCCCGCTTTCCAATTACCGCTTTATAATTGCCCTTTTTTTTAAGTATTAATTAGGATATAGTATGTTATCCTGAAGAGATAGACATATGCCATCCCAGACTTTTCTGTAGACGTACATAAGATACATAATTCCACCATATATAATTTTGTTATATCTCAAAGGGTTTAGGCAGCGTTTTCGTTGAAAGCTCCCAGACGGCTTATTTTTTTCCGACACCTCCAACAAATATCATTATATTTTAGCCAATGTATACAAATACTTGACAAATTATATACTAAAACCTCCCTCGAGAACCAATCTATCCATTGGTGAAAACAGCATGAAAACCAGTATAGAAGTTTTTGAGTTTATCGCGAACAGACAGACAGACAGAAGCGGCGGAGGACTTTGTTTTATAATATGTAGTGCATGGTATGGTATGGCCGTACTCTCGGTGTTTTTTGTGCCGGAGTAGTTTCTAATCGACCAAAACCATATTATTTCAATCATACTCATACTCATTTTAATTCTCATACTTAACGCGTTCCCTGTCCACGAAGCAGACACAATGGTTAAACAATTGCCGTGTACCACATATATAGTTCATTGGACAGTGAAAGGGTTAATCCTGAGTTTCAATATCCTGTCTGTCCATGAGTCCCGATCATTGCCGCTTTGTACAAGATATTTTGATGAACCAATTTTTTTGTACAAGATATTTTGATGAACCAATTTTTTTGTACAAGATATTTTGATGAACCAATTTTTACATCAGTTGTCAATAAATTGTTTGACTTACTTTTCCTGAAAATATAATAACTGGGATGGTGAATCTCTATCCTAAAACCATATAGGAGTTTGTTTTTTTTTGTATCCAAAATGGATCTACATTTGGCCACCAACGCATCTGTTGGCAAGCGATAGTGTGGCCGAGAATGGAGCACTTAGATCCAGAAGAAATCTATTCGGTCTAGCCTAGATTGTATTCCATAAAAAACACGGAAAGACGGTAGGGAGTTCTATTCATGGGTAATGAACATGACCACTAATCGTTGCGTACGAATTCTTCGAAATTACTGTAACATTTTCTCACCAACTAAAACCACTCAACAAAAACCAATTCAAAGGGTTAACCACATACTATAACTAATATTACAGCAAGAAACGTAAATTCTGTCCGCTCCCCACAATCTGTTCCGAGCTCAACCGTTTCAGACGCGGAAGATGCTCAATGATTCATACAAAATGTATGAAGCGAATTCACGCGATTTTTCCATTTCAATCCGCCGCGGTTAGGAGGAGTAGTGGCCGAGTGTAAATTTTACTGCCATGTAATTCCTGTTAATAGCTTCTGTGAGATTTCATTAAAAAATTACTGCTAGTAAACTCTAACGTTATACATATTTGTGAAAAGAAAAATAGGTTCGAATCCTGCTCACGAACGTACTTTTCTTTCCACAATAATGTATAACTTAAAAGTTCACTACGCATGCGTTTGATTTGTCTGTATTTGTCAAGGTAATCGCGTCTGTACGACATTGTATAAACTGTAAAGTAGTCTTGTCAATTCTGTCCCTTGTTTAAGGACTGATTAGATAGCGATAACATTACCAAAAGACGTATTAAAATATGGAAGAAGAATTCCAAGTACTGAGCAGAGGTCGAGATGGCTTAGTGGTTAGAGCGCCTGGAGTATTAATCCGGGAGGCGCAGGTTCCATATAGATATTTCCACAATAATTTATAACTTTAAATTACTGGTTTATTCTTATAGTCGGAGAAGTAGCAAATTGTACTTCATGACAATAAAAAATGTACTGTGTCTGGTATGTAATGAGCTAACAGATTACTATTAAAACTGCCTCGATAATGTAGTGATCGCAAGCACGGAGGTCTTGGGTTCGATTACTGGACCGGGAAGTGTTATTAAGCTTCCTTTAAGGAAATTCTCAGTAACAGCCCCGTATCGAATAATTGTTCCCGGTACATGGCAATAGGCTCACCACCTATTTAATTTATCTTAAAATGGTATTAGTGAAAGGTGGATTTGCAAAAGCTATGTACAACATTGCCTATTCCCTAGGGAAATACAGTTTGTGATGCTATATTACGTAAAAATTAAATAACATTTTCATACAATGCCTGTTTCCCATTAGGGTAGGCAGAGACGAAAGATTGAAAAAAATAACTACGTTTAATAAAACTGACTTCAAAAACTCCACAAAATATATGAAATAAAAAAGTAAAAAATTATAATAAAGCAACTTTTAACCGGATTAATCGCGTGTATTATTGGTTTTTTGTTTTTCCTGACGTTTCGAACACTTTGCAGCGTTCGTGGTCGCAGGAGGACTGTCCTGTCCGCAGATTCCACGCGATTAATCAGGTTAAAAGTTGTTTTATTATAATGTGTAGTGATCGCGCAAACCTAAGATATTACTAAGTAAAAAATTGCTTTAAAAAGATTTAATCCGAAACACTTCTTGCCCAAACCTACTACTTACCTACAATATTAATAAACTATTATTTTTACTGATAGTTTTGTAGTCAACAACAACCTCGGGGTAATCGGTGTACATACATAAAAAAACCGACCGAAATGCTTACGTACTCCTAGTTGAAGTCGGTTAATAAAATTATAACTTTAATTAATTTATTTAATAACCAACTTAAATTTACAGATACATCCACACATGTAAATTATAGGCCACATAAAAAATCATGAAATTAGTAAAATAATAGCAAACGAAACATATTAAACAAATTTACTTATTAATGATACATATTATATTAGAATTACATATACGAGTAGGTTATTGATTTCGTGGAGAGGCACCTGCACAAGCTGCCCCATTATTATTAATATTAAACATATAAAAATGATGAGATAGGTATAACTTAAACTAACTTATGGTGCTGGGAATGGCAATAGACTCCAGATACCTTGAAGGAATTAGTACTGGAGTAGTTTTAGCGGGCGCACCCCTCTCGCCACTGGCATATAATTCCCAATCATATAAAGGTACCTTTTACCAGTATGGTTACAATAATAGTACACGATTTTAATCGTGTGTAACACAATTTTTTGTTTGTGTTTTTTATGTATTTTAATACCGTTAATGTAATGACGAGAGCTATTTTCGCTTTAATAAAGCTCTTTTGTGCTTGTGTGTTACTTCAGCCTCTCCAAAATTGGCGAGCAAATTTGTTCGACATTTAGTCAGAAGGCGTCTCCGGTGTGGTCCTCTAAGCCAGATACCGAGTAGCAGTACTCAGGTATCCCAGTACCGTGCTTGCAAAGGCATCTACTGATGCATCATATAATAATATATTATAAATTTATATATATATTTTTTTTTCAACAACGTCGTTTCTACCTTTTGTTAGTTTTACCACTCTTAGTATTAGTCAAAAGAGTATCGGCAGAGATGTTATCTGGAGATTAGAGGGTAACTTTAACACTGTTTGTGATAACGATAAGGAATATAGTGTGAATGTATAACAAGATTTAATTTTGTTTGTTTGTAAGGAATGAGTTAAGAATTTAAATGGTATCAATCGATGATTATATTTGTATTGTTGCAGTGATAGCCTAGTGGTATGACCGTTGGACTGACATGTCAAACTTCGATAGTTCGAATCCAAGGCACTGTCTTATCGAAGTCATGTGCGTATTATAAATTAATTATCACTTGCTTAAAACGGTGAAGGATAACATCGTGAGGAAACCAGCACACCTGAGAGATGTTCTCGATCGTGTGTAAAGCCTTGTCAGTGACCTACGGATAGTTTAAACTCTGACACCATATTGTTCATCAACCACACGATAGGAAGAAGAATCGTTTTTTTTTTTTAAACACAGATTCAGCTGCTGTTTTTATAATTCCAGATAAATCTTTGAAAAGCATTAACGCATGTTTAGCGAACTCTAAAGTTACAATATTAAATGGTCAGTCCCCTATGGACTGAATTGATAGCAATGACGTCGCCATAAGACGTGTTAAAATATGGAAGAAGAATTCGCGGTGGCGAGCAGAGGTCGAGATGGCTTAGTGGTCAGAGCGCCTGGAGTATCTATCCGGGAGGCGCAGGTGCGAATCCTGTTCGCGACCGTATTCTTTTTCCATTTAATATTGTAACTTTGCTGTTTTTATTACAATCTGCTTACTTAAAACCTGCATGCTAAACTGATGTTTCCACAAGTAAATAATATTTTCTTGTCTAATCTTTTAAATAGTAGTTACCTAGCAGTATAGCGAGACTTCTTTTGGTATTATTTTAAATGGTAGTGTTTCAGATGAGAGGCTAATTACATGCTAGTATTACAAAACACGTCATTAATTTTGTACCCTAGTCAAAAATCTAACGTTCCTTTGAGCTTCCGAGCTCAAGCCGGAACGAGCTCAGATAAGTACTACTAATTAAACATGAACCGGTTAACGTGTACAAACTTCCTAATCAAAATACTTGCTTATCGATAGCTTAGGGCCAGCACACACTAGCCGCCTGTCCGGCAGATAATATTAAATGTATCAATCTAATTAAACTTTTTATGTAAAGGTCGAACACTAGGAATTTCTACAGTATTATGGGTACTTTAAAAAACTGGTAACTCATATGCACACATGCCCAGACCCGCAGACCCGGAACAATTATCTACAGATTTTTTTCCGAGCTGGAACGAAGCCGACATGCGGCGCTTTTTATTAAGCGCAACGTTGAATGGCACGCGGTAAGACTTAATAGACGTTTTATTTTAATGTCGTCTATACACGTCTTGTGTCACCAAAGTGTTAATCAGCGGGCATCACCACGAATTCCCCGCATCTCCCTTGCATGCGTAGTATGACCGCGAGAAACGGGGTTTTGTCGATGGAAAAATAGAGAAAACGACTGATTGTATGAACATTATCTCTCATAGGCGTTAACATATCATAGTTTTACATAGCTTCAGGTGTTCTATTATGTTCTCACATTTCACCAAGTCCGATTAAGTCCCATATAATAGATGAACCTCTTGCTGGGCAAAATCCGTAAGTGTAAGATGCTACTAAAAATTTCCTATCAGAAAACACCATGAGCTCACCATCAACAGCCGTGTTTACGTCAGACTATGGTGCAAGATCAATTAGTAATAAGCAGACTATATAGATTAATAATATATTTATAGATATTAATATTCTCTACAGTACCGTGCGCCTGTCTGCACTCGCCCTTAGTCGGTTCTCGAATTAAAGTCTATTTTGTACACGTGTTCCTTTGTATAAAACAGGAAGGTGGGGCTGAAAGGTGCTATTGTCTGTGAAGACAGGTAAGAAGCCTGTTTGTTCGATCTTCTATTAGCTTTTTTTATAGCGGTAGACTTGGTGTTTGGGAATTCCCGATTTAGATATTTGCTGTTCTTGGTTGTCATGGAAACCTGATTCTGGATTGTATTGTTAGTTTATTAGCAGCCAGTATGCGTTGATTGATACTTTGCAATAACCTTAAAGTATTTTTCTTATCGTGTGGTTGATGAACAACCTAGTGTCACAGTTTAAACCACCCGTAGGTCTCTGACATGGCTTCACACACCATCGGAAACATCTCCTAGGTGTGCTGGTTTCCTTACCATGTTTTCCTTTACCGTTTTAAGCAATTGATAATACGCACATGATTACGAAAACTGATTTGAATCTATGAACTCGCTAATGTAATGGTGTAGTGCTCTATGCTTTTTTAACAACAAGGAATGCGTAACCCCTTCATTACTTTTAGATTTATTACTATTATTAGAGGGGCTCGTCGATAAGTTATAGCCACACCAATCGAGGTTAAGCTACGCTTGCTTCTATGGATGAGTGACCATGATTTCACATCGAAACCCGTCCTGTTTGTCAAATGAAGATCTATGTAAGCCTTTACGGGTAGTCAGAGTCTGACAACCAGTCTTACTACGTATTCTAGAAGTCAGATAGGCAGTAGCTCCATGTAAAGTACTGGTAATAAGCTGCATCCGGTAAGACTGGAAGTTGACCAGACAGAAGTTCGTCTCAATTTAAAAAAAAGTGTTAGGTACTATATTAATCAACGTCAGTTTTCACTGTCTTGGCTAAATGAAATACCTTTCTTAGTGGGAATAAGTTGGTAGTCCCTTAAAAGATTTCCATTAAACCAAATTTGACATTAAAAGTATGGGTTTGATAAAAATAAACTTGACTGCCATTTGGGTGCTTATTTCAATCAACTATGCAATTTTTTAAAATACTTATCAGCCAAAATGCTTAGTAATTTTTTGAAAATTATTTTTTCTGTTAAAAATAATCCCATGTTAAGGGATGAGATTAAATACAAAACTATATGTAACAGACAATTGTATCGTTGGCTTCAAAACATAATTACGTTTTCTTTTCTTATATCATGGGAACTCTTTACCTTATCTCTAAACGTAGTAAAGGTGTTAACCTAAACTAACCTAACTAAGGTTAACAAAAAGGCAAAATGTGTTAAAATATGCAAACTAAACTTAATGTTTTCATTGTTTGTTGTTTCAGGTAATAGAAATATGGTATTTTTTTGTGTCAGGACTGTATTTAATTTCTGCAAAGAAATTTATATTTTATTTTATTTTGTCTATATGAAACCCAATCAATTTAGTAATTAAAACTTAACTTTATAAGTTACATCATAAAAACAAAATTTAAATAAAATGAAAACGGCTCATTCCATAAAGTAACGTGCGTTACCTTTAAGATGCCGTCGCCTTATACAAGGGCCTCTTCTCGTACATTGATCACCACGCTAGCTCACTGCGGGTTGGCGGCTTGGCGTGTTGGTAAATGAATATCAAAGGCCAGGTTTCCTCACGATATTATCCTTTTATCTTTCACCGTACTATTGTGGTCAAACTACAACCTGTGGCTTAAGAAGCAGATCCTTAATCACTTCGCTACCACGACACGACAGCGGTTACAATGATGAATACAAAAAAAAAAAACACTATAAGTTCTAAATGTCTGAATCGATTTCGATGTATGGTATCGTTAGAACCCTTGAATTTTCCCGGGTAAAAAAGACCAGTAAGATTAAAAAAAAACCTAATTAAGAAGCGGTAGTACACAAAAAAGTATGAAATAAAAAGTAAGTATGTTTTTTTTTATTGTCAAAAATGGGTCTACCTTTGGCCACGAACTCGCCTGATGGTAAGCGACGGTGTGGCCGAGAATGGAGCACGCAGACCCAGAATAAATCTATTCACTCTTAAGTAAAGTGCATAGATTTGGGGAGAACGATAGTTAGAGAGTTGATGCAACTGCCCAGACAGTCTCCAACGGATGCACCGGACTACATCCCGAAACACAACTAGGTCAATTCACGGCATGGCTTCGTCGGGTGGGTGGTAAACAGCCGCGGCCGAAGCCGCCACCAGAGTTGTGTTGCCTGTTTTGCACCACCCAGGGGCCACGTGTAGGGATTCCATTTTAAGTGTGCACTCCTACGGACGCGGCCAACTCAGCCCCCAATAAATAATGTAATAATAAAACACACCTGCCATGTGTGAAGTAAAGAGTATATAAAAAACAGGATACGTGAAAAATTTAATTGCGGTCGGGAACCTACGAGTATAAGAACATATTTCACAGTACTGTCCCCCGACTGCAAATGGCATGTTTCTTTCTTTTTTTTATTAATTTCATTTTATTTCTTACTTTTTTGTGTACTAAGAGTGCTTCTATATTTTTATTTTTTTTTAATCTTACTAGCCGTTTTTTCTCTCCTACCGACTAAAAACCACACGATGCTCCTCTAACCTTTACCGGGGTTCCGGGATCGTAGCTACATTCACCACGACACAGCAATCTTCCTAGCTTATGATACCCGGGAAAATGCAAAGATATACATCGAAATCAGTTTAGGCATTTAGAAGTTATGGTAGTACAAATAAACTCACAAACATAAATAGATCCATGAACCCTAGAAATCATAGGTAATATACTCCTGTTTTTGGGAAGTTGTGTAATAAATAACAAAATAAAATTATCTGTTACCAATAATAACAAAATAAAATAGTCATGAACATCATTATTTTAAAGTTATTATATTAAATGTAATAAGAATACGGTCGTGAGCAGGATTCGAACCTGTGCCTCCCGGATAAATACTCCAGGCGCTCTGACCACTAAGCCTTAAGATTGCTTAGTGGTCAGAGCGCTCACGACCGTATTCTTATTCCATTTAATATAATAACTTTAGAGTTCGCTAAGCATGCGTTAATGCTTTTCAAAGATTTATCTTGAATCATTATTTTATTTATTTATTTATGTTCTTTATTGTACACCAATCGAAATATGAAAAAAAAAGAATCAATTTTACAATAGGGCATTTGACACTGATGGTAATATGAAACTTAGCTATAATGATAGAATGTATTTTATTTGACTCTTTGGTATTTTTGAAAATAATAATAATAACTCGTAAATACATTTAATTCGATAAACAAATTCATAATTTTTAATCTATGTGTCACGTGACTCGAAACACCAATGCCTGCGTGACGTCACTACTCAGACGTTTGATTGTCAATTTGCAGTCACTGTGACACATGACACAAAATAAATCGATGAATTTGTTGATATTTGGGAAGCAAGATGCAACCACTTTCTTCGTATTTCAGTTCAATTTTTGAAGTATTGGCATACTACGCACTAATGTTATGATTTACAAAATAATTTCCTTTATTTACAATGGTTCTGTTGCGTAATGACGTCACAAAATGGCGATCGTCATTATCGCGCCTTTTGGCACGACCTTTGAAATTTGAATTTTAAACAGCTGTTATTTAATCAATAGGTACACAAAAAATTGCAAAATATTTTTTTTAGGTAATGTATACCATATTCTTTAAATTTAGGCCCTTTGTGAATTTTCGTCAATAACCCTATTATGTGCACAATGAGCGGCCTTATCGCATTCCGCGATCTCTTACAGGCAACCTTAGGATGGAAAACAAGTAAAGAAACTTTATTAGGCAGTTCTGGCGTACCTATAAATTAAATACCTACTATAAATACAATTAAATATTATAAAAGAAATATAAATATATATTCATAAATATATAATAACCAAATGAGTGAAAGCAAATTAATAACAGAAGTACAAACGGACAAAGAACTATTACAGAGACAAGTAATGGTCTTTTACCAATCTTTTAAGGACAGGTAATGATTGAGTTCGTCTTATTGTAACTGGGAGTGCATTCCACAATCTAACAGCTTAAACAGTAAAAGACTTGTCAAAGAAATATGTTGAATGTACAGGCATTTTTAATTTAAGATTTTCAGATGGCCGAAGGAATCGCGTGTGTGTGTCACTACGAAACATGAAACAGTTTTTAAGATAAGGGGGGTTGGAGGGTACAGTATACTGTAAATAAGGGATAAAATGTGAGCATTCCTACGAAGTCGAATTGGTAACCATTTGAGCTTTAGACAAAATTGTGAAATGTAATCATACTTTTATTCCGCTTTATTACCAACAACAAACCTAATGACAACTTAATAACAGGCTTCTTCTGGATAAGCTCACTCAGTCGAGCAGACCCATTTAAAAATTATAACTATAGACAACTACAATAAGCTAACCCCACTTAGAACTCTACTTACCCATTTAATAAGAAAGGGATGACGCGCCACACATATAAATTGGAGACACGATGACGTAATCAACCAAGATGGCGATGGCTGCCCTACATCGTGATAATGAAAGCATTCAAGACCTGCCTCCATTAATGTCACATATTTACTTCAATAGAAACGTGTGTGATTATTTACTGATATTTGTAAGAAGATTTGGAATACATTATTTTAAAAATTGGACAAATAATTACAGTTTTCAACTACTTTTAAAAATAATACTCCTCCCGACCGTATTTCGGTCACAGCGGCTTATCTCCACGGAGATTAGCCAAGTACGCAGGAGATATTATAGCGCACAAGTGTATGCGCAAATACAGGTACATACAATCCCTCTTCCTTCACTCTCATAGTCCGATGGGACGGCAATCCGACACGACCGGAGAGAGATCAGGCTCAGTATCGATGGCTTTACGTTCCTAAGCACGGGGCTATCACACCACCAATTTCCAAACAGAGAATTTCCTAATAGAAAAACCCAATAACATTTTGCCCGACCTGGGTATCGAACCCAGGATCTCACCCTCAGCGGCCGCGCTTGTGACCACTAGGCCAACGAGGCGGTCAAAGCTGGTCATAGACAGTGTTTTGGGGACCGTTAATGGATTATAGCACGAGATAAGGAGTAAGGGTTCGTCTCGTGTTTTCACAGTGTTTGTTGGATGTGACATTATAACAATCTGTGAAGTCCTACGTTGTCCACTTTAGGCTTAATATAAGTTTTCGTCACCAGGCGAACGATAGATTTACGTTTTACTGTAAAAGTCTAAAACTCGAACCCAAAAATGTAGATTTCATAATGTTTCCAGTATTCTAGTCGGCATCTATACATCTATACATATAATAAAAATGTAACGGATCGCTCTCTGTACATGGAAGAAATATGAGAAAAAATATTATTGGGACCTTTATCAACGCAAATAGCACCCAAAACAATGATTGTTAGAATATTTGTCTGTTTGTCTGTGCGTTTGTGCACGCTAATCTCAGAAACGGCTTATACGATTTAGATGTGGTTTTCACTAATATATCGTGGTAGCTTCACTTAACACTTAGTGTTTGTTTCATGACAATCGGTTCATAAATAAAAAAGTTATGCCAATTTAAAGAATCACGTCGAACATTTTTTATTTACGACATCCATGCGGACGGAGTCGCTGGCACAGCTAGTTTTCCACAAATTAGGCTGTTTCAATACCTTAGGGAAGAAATGTGTAGTACTATTCTTTGCCCAGACCACAGACCTACTAAATTATGTATGTAAAGTTACGACACAACATGAATAACCTAAACATGGCTATTTGCATATATATATATATGTACCAACTAGTAATACATACCGACTTTACTCATACATAATTATTATCGCTGTGTCCGCTCGAGTATGTAATGTTATTCAATGTCGGTATTTACAATCACTCCTTTAAAGATTTATTAGTTTTATACGGAAAACTATTATAAGTCATTTATTAAACGACGTACACAAAATATTTTGCAAAATAACATATTACATTTTCATAATCGATCTGAATCGAGATATTAACGGAAATATTTCATGTTATAGGTACTTTTTAAGCTTTAACCGCCTCTTTGGTCTGGTGGCCTCAAGCGCGACTGCTGAGTGTGAGGTCCTGGGCTCGATTCCCGGGCAGTGTTATTGAGTTTTTGTATTAGAAAATGGAAAGAAAAATACTATTGTCATGATTTCGATATAATTTTTAAGAATGTTATGATTTTAGTATAGTTTTGAGAATGTAATATAGCTACACTGATAACGGGCATGACTCGTTCCACTAAGGAAGTGGTTAAGTAGTGGGGGTAGAGGGGCTGGAGACAAGCTGATATCAGATGTATAGTAGCATTCATTACTTAGCATCGTTGGCGTTAAGACTACTTGAAACTTATTGTAAAACGGAATACCCACTAAATATATTTGAAGTATCGAAGACAACGTGGTATTATTTTGTTCATCACTAGCTGCACCTCCCGGATCCTCTCTGACCTCTGCTTAAATCTTCTGCCGAATCATTCTCTCACATTTTAATACGTCTTAAAGTGACGTCATCGCCATCTATTAAGTCCCAAACAGGTGTATTAATCGCCATGACTAACATTGCAGTTAAAACATTGTCGTACAGTCGCGATAAAAACTTGAACATCATATTAAGGTACAAAACCTTCACCTGCCCAATACAAATGTAAGATCAAGCTGCGCTTGCCGCGGTCGATCTGTGGATGGGTGACCATAATTTCATCCCGAGACCCCTCCGTGCCTTGGAGAGCACGTTAAGCCGTTGGTCCTGGTTGTCAAATTTAGAGCTATGACAGCCGTTACGGGTAGACTGAGTCCTGAAGAGGTGAAAAAGTCTGACAAACCAGTCTTACCACGGGATATCGTGTTGCCCAGTAACTGGGTCGTGTTGGTCAGATGGGCAGTTGGTCCATCTAAAGCACTGGTAGTAAGCTGCATGCGGTTCGACTGGAACCCAACCCAAATGTAGCTGGAAAGAGGCAAGATGGATTGATTTCTCTCCTAGTCTACTAGTTACGGATGTGTACGCTGTGGGCTCTTGTTAGCTAATACATAATATAATTATGTTGAGTTTAGATGGAAGAAAAAGTTATAGTCTTGCTGATTTCATGATAAATATATTCTTGATAATTTATAACTGAATCATTTAGCACTGCCTCGTTGGTCTAGTGGTCCCAAGCGCGGCTGCTGAGCATGAGGTCTTGGGTTCGATTCCCAGGTCGGGCAAAGTGTTATTGGGTTTTTCTGTTAGGAAAATTCTCAGTAGCAGCCCGGAGATTGGAATTGTGCGTGGTAGATGGCAATAGGCTCACCACCTATTACATGGGACTTAAAAACAGCATTGGTGAAATGTGGGTGTACAATTTTGTACACCTCTGCCTACCCCTTCGGGGAATACAGGCGTGACGTTATGTGAAAAATATAACACAAGGAGTGTTGTGTTTTTCATCTTGTTAGTGTTTTGGGCAGTTATGTTAAAAACGAGAAACTTGCAGGAAGTAATGAACGTCGACCGCATATGCTTCGGACTAAATGTTATAATTTTTGTAAAACGATATTAGCTTCTTAAAGTAATAATTTTTTGTGGAAAAAGAATGCGGTCGCGAGCAGGATTCGAACCTGCGCCTCCCGGATAAATACTCCAGGCGCTCTGACCACTAAGCCATCTCGACCTTTGCTCACCACCGCGAATTCTTCGTCCAGCTTTTAATACGTCTTTTGGTGACGTCATTTTCGATTCGGTCACCTGTAGGTATAGGGACTGAATAAATATTGATTGCTATGCATGTGGTTCGCTAAGCATGCGTTAATGCTTATGAAAGATGTATCGATATACGCTTCTCTTTTTTTTTCACCTTTTTTCTCTCTTTTCAGCACAGTCGGTTTTAATAATTTGTTTTATTTTCAACTTTTTAGTTTCATTAGTCGTAGATTAACCTCCGTTGAACGTATGTACTTGTATTTAATGTTACTATTTTGACACAAAAAATTAAATTTTGTTTCAAAATAGTATTATTAAATTGTTATAGTGTAATATTCGGAATTCGCTTAGGTACTAGCTTTCATTTGATACCCATATTGTTATAAACACTAAATCGTTTCATTCCCTCTGTTTTTTATTTGTAGGCGCCATTATTAAATATTATTATAGCCTATGTCACTTTAAATTGAAAGGAACCTAATGACACTTCGTATGTTAAAATCCCTCAAGCCGTTTAGATTGCAGATGTGCCAAAGAAATAGACATACATACATACACTCGAAAAACATAACCCCTCTTCTGGTACAGTCAGGTAATAACATCCACGAAAATAAATAGCACTGCAGAAAAACAACATAAATCATAGCACTTCTGTGCTTTATAGTACACTGATAACCAGTTTAATGAACAATTCCGCATTGTTCCGGGTGCAAGTTTGTTAGTTCGTTAGTGCTTTGTGCAATCTACTTGCTGGTTTATTATCTGATTACAGAATGACAACGTTTATGAAGGGTTTCTATGGAGATAGGAGGAACTGATGTATTGGGATAGGTCTAATAGACCTTTTGAGGCAAATGTCAGGTTGAAGAGGGTTTATTTGTGGTGCTCAAGTGGTTACCCCTACACTCCTTGCGCCAAACTTGGCATGTGAAGTCAAGCCTGGACCAATGTGACTTTTTCAATGTCATCTACACTAATATTATAAAGAGGAAAGATTTGTATTTATGTATGTAACGAATAAACTCAAAAACTTCTAACCCGATTTCAAAAATTCTTCCATCGTTGAGATCTGAGTAACATAGGCTATATTTATTACTAGAAAATATTAGGGATTCTTAATAAAACTTCAGTAATGTAACCCAAGGTGTAAATATTCACCCGTGCGAAGCCAGGACGGACCGCTAGTGTTATGTACTTTCATAATTAATATAAGATACCATCCAGTGTAAAGAAAATACATTAACCCTTCGAATGGAAAAAGTATAAAATTATATTTCATAATAATTCCCCATTGGTTTAGTGGTCCCAAGCGCGACTGCTGAGCATGAGGTCTCGGGTTCGATTCCCAGGTCGGGCAAAGTGTTATTGAGTTTTTCTGTTAGGAAAATTTCAGTAGCAGCCCGGAGTTGTGCCTGGTAGATGGCAATGGGCTCACCACCTACATGGCACTTAATAACAGCATTGGTGAAGTGTGGGTGTACAGCTGTGTACACCTCTGCCTACCGTTATCGTGAGAGAGCCATGCTTCGGCACGAATGGGCGGGTTCGACCGGATTGATACCACGGCCTCACAGAAACCCGGCGTGAAATAACGCTTGCGTTGTGTTTCGCCGAGTGAGTGAGGGTACCGGAGGCCCAAACCTTTAAAAGGCCGGCAACGCACTTGTGACTCCTCTGGGGTTGCGGGTGTCTCTCGGGGCAGTGGTAATCGCTTACCATCAGCCGAGCCGTCTGCTCGGTTGCCACCTACATCTACCATGAAAAAAACCTTTCGGGGGAAAACAGGCGTGATGCTATGTTATGTTATGTATATGTTCATAACAATAAAAATCTATTGTTTCTGGGAATTAGGGAGCCGATAGTCTTAAATCGCCAGCCCGCAGTGAACTAGCATGGTGATCATTGCTCGGCTTTTCCGGTTGAGAGGAATGAATGTGGATAGACAGGAAGCCTCTGTATAACAAAACAGCCTTTATTATTTTTTTGCGTAAAAATAAGTTTAATGTAATATCTGAAAGGTTTTTCAATGCGCCATACATTGTCCTGTATGTTCTAATAAGTAAAAATCGAGTACTACCTCCTCGAAAATTATGTTTTATGTACAATATTAACGCAATATAGTCGAACTGTCACAATGAAGGCTAATTACAATTGTCACATTAAAATACAATTGTTACAATTGTCAAAAAGTCAGTTCCGCAGGAAATAAGCCTATACATATTTTCTAACAACGTTATAAAGTTGAGCAGTGATAGCCTAGTGGTATGGCCGTTGGACTGACAAGTCAAAGGTCGCAAGTTCGAATCAAGGCACGCACCACTGACTTTTCGAAGTCATGTGCGTATTAAAAACTAATTTTCAGTTGCTTAAAACGGTCGTTGCTTAAAAAGGAAAACATCGTGAGGAAACCAGCTCCTGAGAGATTTTCTCGATAGTGTGTAAAGCCATGTCAGAGACCTACGGGTGGTTTAAACTCTGACTCTAGGTTGTTCATCAACGAATGATATGAAGTTACAAAGAGATATTCTTACGTCACAATTAACGACCATTGGCTCATCTGAAAAATAGACCATACATTTTACTTCCGGAATCTTCATGTCCCCACTACCATCAAACGAAGGAGTTTCTAACATATAATCTTCAAGTCCTCACTACCATCAAACGAAGGAGTTTCTAACATATAATCTTCAAGTCCTCACTACCATCAAACGAAGGAGTTTCTAACATATAATCTTCAAGTCCTCACTACCATCAAACGAAGGAGTTTCTAACATATAATCTTCAAGTCCTCACTACCATCAAACGAAGGAGTTTCTAACATATAATCCCAGTAAAGATCAACAAGCAATTCATCATTCCGCAATCCTCCATCATAACACAGAAACGACCCGTATTTCCTTCAGCTATACTTAAAAAATACAAATAATGGACGCTGGTTTGTGGCGGCCTAATGGATTCCCCGGTTGGTTATTCCCTGTATTTTTGTTCGCGAATGAATTTCGTGTTTCTATAAAGGCTGTTTCATTTTTTTGTTAAATACTGTAGTGTTGTGTTAAGCTTAGGTGAATATACCTCTCGGATGTGTGAGGATGAGCCGCATAAAAACTACACTATGTATATGAAACAATACGCATCCATTAGTTTCTCTGAGATTTTATTGTTACGTAGTTTTGTTTTGTTTCATTTAGTATACTTGCCAAACCCAGGACTTTGTTCGCTAATGAGCACTGCAAGTTATAGAAATAGAATATACACGAAAATTGTAGATAAAATTCCTGGTCGATTACAAAAATTTTCAGAGCTAGCAGTTTTGGAGCCTATTAAAGAAAAACTTTCAGTCAAAAATCTAAGAACGGTCATTTATCGATTAAGAATCGAAATACTTAACAGTTTTTATCGTAGAATTAGAATATTTTTGCTAAGGTTTTTACTTATATTTTGGGATTTATCTCAAAATCACAGACAGACACTTGAATTATATTTATTGGCATTCGGGCGATTATGATGATATGATATGGCTAGAAAAGGAGTTTCTGACGAATTGTGACAGCTGATAGAGATGTATGGAAGAATAATACATGCTGCGCCGACCCCAAATAAATTGGAATATGGGCAGGAGGATGACGATGATGATGATGGGCGAGGACCAGGCAGTTTACAAAATTTTATTTCTGACCTGACGTTAGAGAAATTTACATTCATACTTTTTATTTACCAATGTCGCCTTTCATACATAAAAAAGTTGAAATGATGTAAGCATCTTGAGTAAAAAATGAAGTTTAATACATGGAATTAAAAACAAATTCAATTTAAACACAATCTCCGTCCCTCAAGAAAAGTGTAAGCATTTAAAACCTTACGCTGCAATATGCAATAAATCTTGTATTTTTATAGCTTCCGCTGTTTTCTAGTGTGTTAAGTAATTCCTTACAACTTATTATTTGAAACTAACGGTAATATTGTAATAACTTTCAAAGATTGTTGTGATTGTAACATTTAATAAAATTACGCATGCTTAGCGATCTCAAAGTTATAATTTTTTGTGGAAGAACAATACGGTCACGAACAGGATTCGAACCTGCACCTCCCAGATATTTACTCCAGGCACTCTGACCGCCAGAGTAAACCGCTAAGCCATATCGATATCTGCCTGAACCACCTCGAACTTGGAGTATTTATCCTGGAGGTTAGAATCCTGCTCGCATATTCTTTTTCTACAAAAAGTTATAACGTTGTAATAAAACTAGCTGTGCCCCGCAAACGTTGTTTTGCCATATACATTTTCTAGATAGGGCCACCCTTATCACCTAACGATATAAATAAGCCTACGACCTATTCTCAGACCTACCAAATATACACAAAAAATATCATAAAAATCCGGTAAGCAGTTTCTGAGGAGTTCGATAACAAACACAGTGACACAAGATTTTTATGTATTAGTTTATTTCTTCCTCTCCTTTTCTCTTTTTATCGTATATTTGATGAGCAACATAGTACAAGAATTTAAACCAGCCTTTGACAATGCTTTACGCACCATTGCGAATATGTATCAGGTGTGCTGGTTTCTCCAAGATGTTTTCCTTCGTATACCAACAAAAAGTCAGCGGTGGCGCTAAGTTCATAACTGAGATGTCGAACTTGGTAAACCAACGATTAGGTACTAGCGTACCTGCTCCTTTTAAATTCATATAAATAATTCACTATGCTACTACTGCGCACTTCAGTCGTTTATTTAAGATAAAAATATTATTCCTAATCCAGATAATTTTATATCTGGATTTCTCAATACGAATGATAACACAACTTAGTGGCAAAATAAAGCAAATCGAAACGCTGCGATAAATCCATTTCGCACGCAAAAGTATTCGAGAACGCTTTAAAATGTAAAAGCAGCTAACAACGTTCAGTCAGATCGAATAAAATGAAATCTATAAAACTTTAGGAAATCCTCTCAATGGTAATTGTCTTGAAGGCATCTCCCTGGCATCCCTCTGGCACGTCCTTGAAGTTGAGTGTCCTGTACAAAGGCGGACGAATTAATAGCTCGCTAAAGATGCGCTGGAACTTAGTCGAATCCTTTCTTAAACTCCGAATGAGCGAAATGTACTATTGAAATAAATTTTCACAAGGGAACCAAGAACAGAATGAAATTGTGCGATTCTCTTTTTTTTTGAGAATAAAACTGGTGTCTCGCTGCTCTTTTGTGCAACTACACACAGACACCATCGTATATCGAACATGGTACTGGTCAATGAACATTGTATTACCTTGTTTTTCATCAAATCAGGTGGCCTATCATTTTACTGATGGATATTAACGTGTTCAAAAGTGGAAATAATAGCAGTGCAACTACAGACAGCAATTTGTTTAATTGCCATTGACCTTTTTTAACACCGTTGTCAGTCAACGCTTTGAAATTCTTGAGCAGATATGTTAGTGCCCGCAAAAAGCGAACCAGCACCAGTTGGAGGCTGCGGAAGTCTTGAAGGCAGTAAGGTCAGACTCTTACTGACTCAAACCACCACGCAAAATTCTTTAAAGCATAACTTGACACATGGTTAGTCTAAAACTGATTCTATGACATTACATAATTTTGGAATGTGAAATAAGGATGATCTAATTGCAAAATGATTACAAGTATTATTCTTGACATGTGTATTATAACTACAATTATTGTCGTTTTTTTTTTCATTATATGGAATCTTTAGTTTGAATTCTTTAGTTGATGATCTCCGAATAATTAAATGTTATAATTTGAATTAAGTAATAATTGTAATCACAATTTAATTTTTTTTAAATAATCTTTTTTGCCAGTGTCTGGTGGAACATGCAGGACTGTATACTTTTAACATACCACCATACTCACCATGTTTTATACCAATAAAGAATTTCAATTTCACGCTTAGGTTTTTAGTCAGTAAGTGTCTGACAGACGCCCCAAGGCGAAAAACATCCATGAGGATTTTTATACCCGGTACAACAAAAGGGCCTTTCCCACCATGATTATATGTTGGTTACCAGGCAATTCAAGAGCGCTGGTATAAATGCTCTTCCACGTACCCCGTATAAATGCACGACAATTTTGTTCTAACTTTACCGCGGACATATTAATAGTGTACTACTATAATATTTTACACACATTACTCACTTCAGTTATAAATACAATTTCTCGTTACACGGCATACACCAACAATTGTAGCTGGAGTTACTGGCGCGGTGCCACGGACATTATTGAGTAGTTTGTGTTTAAAATTAATTTATTATGTTCTACCTACCTTTACTGCTGATAAAGTAACTGGAACAATGGGAACTAACAGCGAACTAGTTAAAAGTAATATTGCAGCTAGGATGTTTAGCTATACTGATGTTTTTGTCCTAATGTCAGAGTTTAAAGAGAAAGAAAGAAAGAAATCAGTGATGGGTACTACTTGCCAGTGCATCGACCAACGGTTATCGCTGCTTTAAACAAAGATATGTACTTTTTTTATCAAAAATGGATCTATATTTGGTCACCAACTCGCCTGATAGAAGCGAGCGGCCACACCGAAGATAGAGCACGTAGATCCAAAAAAAATCTAGTCACTCTAGTCTTGAATATACTTAGATTATATTTTTCAGAACACACGGGATCTAAGACGGTAGGGAGTTGCACTCACAGGCAATACGTATCGTGAACGCGGAACAAAACCGCTATGCACGAATTTTCAAAATTTCTACTGTCAACGGGAGGCAGTTTGCCGTCCATCTACTGTACTGTAGTAAAAAGGGGTTCGTATGATATTAAAGACAAAAAATAAAATAAGGAAGGTATGCTGCGCCACACATGTAGGATTAAAAGTCTGAAACAAATAGAGTTAGAACGATACGAAGAAGGCATTTATAGTTCAGAACATAACGATAACCAGTTCATGTATCGTTATCAAAGCTAAATTCAGATTAAAGAATCGATATGACATCATTCCGATTGGGAAACTACTCGAGTCTTACTTTGATAAGGAATAATTATGAATGAGGTAACTGATTCCGATACATGTTTATCAAAATCATAGTGTGTGACAGCACAGCCAAATTGCACAGACTCAGGTTTTCCGGACAATTTTTTTTTATATCCAAAATGGATCTACCTTTGGCCATCAACTCGCCTGATGTTAAGCGACAGTGTGGACGAGGATGGAGCACGTAGATCCAAAAGAAATCTATTCACTCTAAGTAGAGTGGATAGATTTGGGGAGAACGATAGTTGGGGAGTTGATGCAACTGCCCAGACCCGTCTCCCACAACGGTTGCACCGGACTACATCCCGAAACACGACTAGAAACGACTCACGGCATGGCTTGGTCCCGGTTGTCAAATTAAGATCTAGGATAGCCGTTACGGTTAGTCAGAGGCCTGAAAGTCTGAGAAACCATTCATACCACGAGATATCGTGTCAGTAATTGGGTTGTGGAGGTCGGATAGGCAATCACTCTATGTAAAATACTGGTATTAAGCTTCATCCGCTTTGACTAGAAGCCGACGCCAATGTACTTGGGAAAAGGCTAGGCAGATTTGATCATTTTGGTTCACCGAACATTAAGGCAATGGATCTCATACATAATAGCGGTTTTCTCATCTCGATATTCATCTGCCTTTCCTTTTATATCAGCGTTCTGTTTCGATTTTACGAGTTCCGTCCGAGAGCCGCGCCGCGTCAATGAGCGAGATGTAAACCATTCGCATATCTATCAAGAATCAGTGTCACACGATTTTGGACTTTATTCTGTAGTCGCAGAGGCTGTTATGAAAACCTGAGATGCTATTTTATGTTTGTCGATCCACAATAAGTCTTGTTTTGGCATTAAACCGCGATTTTGACTCAAAAGGGTCGATGAATGGTTGGTCCCCTTTGATTTTGACATCCGGTGCACGTGAACGATTATTCCTTCGTAGCCTTCAAATTTCAAATAGCAATAAAAATATTGAATTTTTAAACGCAGGGAGTGAGATTAATATCGTGTGGATCATTGTCTTTAGGGTCTTTAGGTTTTATTATTATTTTTATAAATTTTAATGTGTTTGGATTGTTGAGTCACAATGTTAAATCGTTTTTCGAACGAAGCAGCTATTCCACGTTTACATTTCAAGTTTGTTTAAATGAAGCATTTAATTAGCGAGTAATTGAAATGCAAATTGATTTACCAACAGAAAAATATAAACAGATACAACATTGTGTGTGAAGTTCACGAGAATTTTCAACGGTAAACGGTATTAAATTGACACGTCGAATATCAATCATTAACCGCGACGATCAATTATCAATCATGAATGATTTATTATGGTATACAGTTTCCAATTACGATTATATGGGAGTTCAAGGAAAAACGTAGGTACCACATGTTCATGTTTCATCAGCAGTATGATTTGGCCAAATATTATCAGCATGTACATTTTCGATTGTCAAATTAAGATCTTATGATAGCCGTTACGGGTAGTCAGTGACCTGAAAGTCTGACAACCAGCCATACCACGAAATATCGTGTTACCCAAAAACTGGGTTGTGGAGGTCAGATAGACAGTCGCTCCATGTAGAACACTGGTATTAAACTGCATCTGGTTTGACTGGAAGCTGACCCCAATGTAATTCGGAAAAGGCTAGGCAGAATGAAAATAAGAAATATAGAAATAAGAATTCTTGTTCATGCTCACGACCGCATTTTTCTTACCACAATAATGCGTTTGAATTATTATTTTCTGTATTTGTCTGTTGTTGAGTCTACTTCGTGGACAGTGAACCTGTTAAGGTAATTGCATGCTTACGAAATTCAATAGATAGTAATGACGTCGTCAATAGACGTGTTAAAATGTGGAAGAAGAATTCACGTTAGTGAGCAGAGGTCGAGATGGCGTAGTGGTCAGAGCGACTGGAGTATTTATCCGGGAGGTGCAGGTTCAAATCCTGCTCGCGACCGTATTACCCAAAATAATTAAAAATAATGCCGTTTTTAAATACGGATTTATAATTACATGTGTAAAATGCCGAACTCCGGGTTCCTGTTTAAACCACCTGTAGCTCTTTGACAGGGATTTACACACCATCGAGAACATCTCTCAGGTGTGCTGGTAACCCCACGATGTTTGTCTTCATCGTTTAAAGCAAGTGATAATTTATTTAAACTAATACAACTGCTGGGCAAAAATCACATCACACAATGAATGCCTGGAAATGACGTCGCCGAGGCCGGCGCAGAAAGATGTGGTAGGATGACCTGGTTGCGTTCCACCAAGACTGGTTTGAGGTGGCGCAAGTGGAAACGATTTGAAAAAACATGGGGGAGGCCTTTGCCCAGTAGTGGGGCAGTATACCAAAAAAACAGAGACTTTTAGATTTGCGATCTTCGCCTAAGTATCTCTGGACTGACTGAACTGTATTTATTGTTATTGGTTTAGGTTCTTTTAACTTTTTTTCTGAATTAATTCATATTTTGCCTTCTTGAATGGTTTTTAGGAACCGACTCCTTTGAGAATAGTTGTGTCTTGATGCGTAACAAGTAACAGTGTACGCTCGGTTAGCCAAAGGTTTAGTGTTGCCATAAAAAGTTTTGCAGTGACGGCATAGCCTTTGATGGTTGCCAGTACGTTATTTGGAGGTTCATGACCTTAAGCCGGTACTGCGAATTTAAAATCTCAACTATTTTTATGATTTTCCAGAAACAAATTCGTCTCAATATTACGTAGTGTAATAAATGCAATGCAATGCGGTTACCTACAGTGTTAGGTACCATTGGTAACACTGTAATAGGCGACTGCAATGCAATACAATGAATAGGGCACAATTTCAAACTCCGGACTGATACTGAGAATTTCACATAAAATCTCGATAACTAACGACTTTGTTCGACCCGGGAATCGAACCCGGATCAACATCGCAGTCAAAACTAATTTAAGAACAACAAAATCATTTAGATGTAATCAAAAAAAGTAAAACAATACAAAGCTTGGAGCAAAAGTAAAAGCAATCGAAGTAGCCTCGAAAGAAATTGAAAGAGAAAGTACATTATACAAGCGAACAGAAATTGTACGGTTTGATTAAAATACTTTTGCAGTAACAGTGAGCAAAAGACTCCTTATCAATTCAAACGAGCGTGTAAAAAAAAGATGGCCGAAAACTGGCCGGCAACTAGTCGATTTAAAAAAAGTATTTTTGTGTCTGTAAGGTTAGAAAAAACCGTGTCGGGATACACGAAACTCTCGAGCTCGCTTCGCTCGCTCATGGGTCAATTTCGTTTATTTTCTTTCATAATCCCGATAAATTGTCGACTATTATAGTGAATTAGTATTTATGTCATTAAAATTTTCATATTTTTTTTACTATTGACAAGTAAAATAAAGTGAGGTTATTATTGTTAAGACATACAGAGCCATATGCGACAAAATTTCGAACTATAATCAACAATCTGACAGTTTATTTCACACTGTTTTACATAATCTCTGATCGTTGACCCGCTGCATTGATAAACACAAAACGTTCATTCAATTCTGCGTATTATAGTTCAGTAATTATGTAAAACCGCTAAACGTCGTTCAGCTGTTTTTCTTAACAGTACTGTTTTGTAAATCAGCTAGCAGTTTTGTAAAAGAGCTTATTCTACAATCCATTCGCGACATATATATATTTTTGTAATAAAGAAAAATACGATCGTGAGCAGTATTCCAACCTGCGCCTCCCGGATCAATACTCCAGGCGCTCTGACCACTAAGCCATTTCGACCTTTGCTCACTACCCGAAATTCTTTTTCCACATTTTAATGTCTTTTGCTGACGTCATTGGTCCGTTTCTTTTTGTTTATTTATAAATTTAATATTTGCCACGCATGCGTGTTTAAAAGATTTATCTGTAAAGGCAATGTGTTATAGAATATTTATGTTCTAAAATTCTAGGTAGCAGCCCATAGATTAGAATTGTGGCTAGTAGCCAGTAATTGGCAATAAACCTTCTACGTGGGACTTAACAACAGCTTCCGGGAAATGTTGGTGCTACTACAGCAGACCTCTGCCTACCACTTCGAGGAATACAGACGTGATGCTATGTCATGTAGTTGGTGTAAAATTTTCTATTTCATATAGCTTTAGTAAGATTGCTATAGACGGTTCAATTATATAGACGTGTTTCTATCCCTTTGTCTAAATCGCTACATCTTTCAATCTACGAAGATGCACCCCACTATGTTCTGGTTGATCTTCGGGCTTGTCTTTCTCACACACAAACTAAAGGATACGTGACCGTGGACTGAATAAACTAAATGTACAAGAAACGATGTTTAGAGGATAATACCATAATCACAAAACGGTGACCCTGGAGTTACTCTTGACATTAATACCAATTCCAATTCAGTTCCAATGTCAAATCAACCCCTTAAAACAATGTGTCAGGTTAAAATAAATGTACCTATATTACAGTCAACTAAATTTTAAAGCATGTGGGCTTATTAGTGTTCCGATTCTTCAATTATTTTTAGGACATTTTGGCATTTACAAGTACGAACTGACTTATTTCCAATGTCAATTGAGCGGATTCATTTTCAAGAGTAACCCTACATATCTAAAAGTATTAACCTTCTTTCATAAGTTATCATTGCAACAATTCCAAACGTAACCTTTCGATATGCATTTAATTACACGAACATAATATACCGTTAAAATTAATCCAAAATGCTCATTAAAACACATTAAAGCCAGCCTATAATTAACAGTACAGATAATTTCGTAAGTAATTCATGCCGCAAGATCAACCCACTTGTAATTTAAAGAGCAACATTAAATGATTAATTTCCTTTAATTCATATGAAATCAATCAAGTTGCATTCACGTATAAAGTTTAACTGGTATCACAAACTTAATGATAATCAGAACTGCTGCCCTAGAAACGTCACTGGCTTTCTGAATCAACTTATTTATTACAAACAGTCGCTTGGTCAATCAGCGAGCAGTTATTGTGAAGAATATTCCCGCGAATATCACATTTATGTTTTGAAATGTAAAGGTTATTTTCCGTTGCGTTTATGTTGACGACATCATGATCTGAGGGGCACACAAAAGCATCTTTCAGATGTAGCGTTATTATTGATCTTTATCTCGGTATACGGGGCCCAACAATTCGACATGCATTATTTATGCTCGAAGGGAGACCGTTTATTGAAATCGTACGATACAAATGTAAGTATGGCGCTTTCCTTGCTATCTATCGCCACTGATCTAAGCATTTCCGTAATGTCCCATTAAAATGTTGTATGATGCGGGCATGGATATGTAGGTAAATTGTTCTTTGTTGGATGGTATCTCAATTTTATAATATAAGTCGATTTTGGAACAGTTATGTTCAATTTCGTTTTAGTATTTTAAAACCCACAGACATTTAACAATACTTGAATGAACTTAAAGCTAAAACTGAATATTTTGACAGTAAATAATACGTAACAAAAGGAGTTAAGTTTTTACAGCAAAACGGACCCTTTGGGTGCTTGAAAATAAATAAATTAATGTTTCAAAAGTTTATCAAAACATCTATATTAAAACCAATCGAACGGAATGGAGCTATTGAGTCGTGTATTTTTATTCTGCGTTGAACTCACTTTGGGTGAGTTGAAGCTTGAAATTCAAGCTAGTAATTAAAATGAAGTTTTAGTAAGTACTAGCTGTGCCCCGCGGTTTCACTCGCATATCGCCATATTATAATTAGCGTCACCTACCTGCCAGTAAAATCTTATCAAAATCGGTCCAGGCGTTTCCAAGATTAGCTGTAACAAACAGACGGACAGACAAACAATTTAAAATTGATTTTTAGGCACAGGAATCGTGCAAATAACTATATGAGCTTAAAAAGAAACTATACTTTATTTTATTTACAGACACTTCAATTTTATTTATGTGTATTGATGAAAGAAATGAAATTATGTTATTGTCACCGGTCACTCTTGATTTGACAATGTCCCAAAATCCTATCCTACCCCTACTAATATTAAAATGTACAAGTTTGTGAGTTTGTGAATTTAGGTGTTACTTAATCAAGTAATCAAAAACTACTGGCCGCATTTAAATGAAATTTGGTCCTGAAAAGGGACAGGGATATTTGTTTAATAAGGAGGTGAAATTAAATAAAATTATAATTTATGTCCTTAAGCAGTAAATAAAAGGAATAACAATAATGTTTTTATATGTACTGAATAGATAGCAATGAAGTCCCCAAAAAGACGTGTTAAAAATATGGAGTAACCCCACTGCAGTTATTGTTTCATATATGGATTGTGGTTTGGTTTTCAATAGATACTGTCATTTGTTTCATATTGGCACGAGTACAGTGTAGATATCATTGGAAAAAAATTAAGGAACGTAACAGAGAATATGTGGGTTCGTTTTTTATCGTATATTTTGCAAACCCTTATTTAAAATATAAAGTTTTAAGGGGTCGATAAGTTAAGGGTTTATTTTAACCATGATTTAATATTATTTACATATAATAGTGGTGAATGTGGAAGAATTCGGGTTAGTGAGCAGAGGTCGAGATGGCTTAGTGGTCAGAGCGCCTGGAGTATTCATCCGGGAGGCGCAGGTTCGAATCCTGTTCGCGACCGTATTCTTCTTCCATTTAATATTGTAACGTTAGAGTTCGCTAAGCATGCGTTAATGCTTTTCAAAGATTTATCTTGAATAATGATTTTCTTTCTTTAGACTAGTTATATATTTAAAAAACAAATGTGTAGTTCTGTCTTTAGATGAACTATTCGAAGCTACGAGTACATAAAGAGAAAACATGCTACGTCACTTGCATAACGTCTCACACAAAATGTATGGGTCAGCTGAGAAAAATGGGTCACGTGACGTCATGCTCGCGATGTTCGAGTATTTGTAAATTTGTTTACTATAGCATTGTTCAAATTTAATACAAATACTTGGGAATTTTAAGTTCATAACTGAAGTGGTAGCCTTCGTATATCATGTATTTATAGCACGCACTGACTTTTCGAAGTCATGTGCGTATTAAAAATTAATTATCACTTGCTTAAAACGGTGAAGGAAAACTCCGTGAGGAAACCAGTACATCTGAGAGATGTTTACAATGGTATGTAAAACCTTAATAGAGGTCTACGGGTGATTTAAAATCTGACGCTAGGTTGTCATTAACCACACGTTAAGAAGAATAATTATTTTATAGATGCTTATAATATAATAAAACTGCCGAATTGGTCTATTGGGCCAGAGCGACTGCTGAGCGTGAGGTCCCTGATGCGACTTCCGGGTCGAGTAGAGTGTTATTGGGAAATTCTCAATAGCAGCCCGGAGTGTAGAATTGCACCCGGTAGATGGCAATCGGCTCGCCACCTATTATTACATGGGACTTAATGGTGAAATGTTGGTGTCCAGGTTTGTACACCTCTGCCTACCCCTTTGGAAAATACAGGCGTGACGTCTATAATTTATTTATTTTTCAAAATGACTATGAATTATTATTTTAACATTGAAAAATAATAGACATGAGCAGGACTCGAACCCGCGACCCTTGACGTACCGTGTCATGGCTCTTCCAACTGAGAGCAAGTGAAATTAATAATGTAATATAAGCATTACATGGCCTTAACATGTATAAAAAAACATTTGAAAAGGACAATATTAACGGGGCTTGCGTAATTTATCTCCAATATAACACACGATACTCAACCAGCTCTCAAAATAAAACAGTCACCGCCAAAATCCGTTGTAAAAGAACAAATCTCTCCAACTTGTGTGTTTGGCATAATAATTCCATTGAATGATAACCAGGGGATTCGTGGTGCCGCGAAGAATGTATGCTTTTTATGGTGAACGAAAATTAACTTGTTACGGATATAGGGCATGTGAGATCAGATAGATACACATTGTTATGACTTGTCTGATATATATTTGATGTTACATATAAAAGTTAACATAAAGGTCTATGGTGCTACCGTGTTTACTTTTATCATGTCTCTGGTTGATGACGTTCTTATTTTGAATGGGGTCCTTGTTGTTAAGTTTTCGTGTATAATAATAATTTGGTCGCTTTTGAGATCACGCCTGTATTCCGCGAAGGGAAGGCTCGATGAATCGATCGATCTGTGCGGCTGTTATTTAGCCACGAGCCCCTTTAATATTTGCATGACAAATAATAAAAAATGAGCCTGATAATTAATAAACATTATTAATATACATTGGACAGTTGTGTGCAGATGCTAAATTGCAATTCTAGAATTTTCGACGTCTTACTCATAGTTGAGAACTCCAAATATGCTAGCACTATCTTCATCTCGGCTTCACTGAATATTCATATCAAAATTACTAGTTCTATTGGTATTAAAGCTTGCACCAGTGCAGTCTCAGATTAACTCTAGATAGAGAACTGGAGTACTAAAAACCTGATTCAGTCGTTATTACGAATCCTGCTTATACTCTTAAGGGAAATGTGAGCTTTATAGTGAGCTTTATATATACATAACATCATAACATAGCACCACGCCTGTTTTCTCCGAAAGGGTAGGGCAGAGTTGTACACAGTTGTACACCCACATTTCACCTATGCTGTTATTAAGTCCCATGTAATAGGTGGTGAGCCTATTCCCATCTACCGGGCACAATTTCAAACTCCGGGCTGCTACTGAGAATTTCCTAACAGCCATGGTTGACTGGTAGAGAATGCCTAAGGCATTAAGTCCGCCTTTGTACAGACTGTGCATGAAGAATAAATAAATAAACTCAATAACAATTTGGCCAACCCGGGAATCGAACTTAAGACCTCATGCTTGGCAGGCACGTTTAGGACCACTACACTAACGAGGCAGCTTTATAAAAACGTGTTGAGTTAATCAGAATAAGATTTGTTGCTCATCGAGGTTCATCATAAGAATGTAGAAAAAGCGCATTAGCAAATAATTACAAGGCCCTTCCAAAAAACTGCAGCTCTCCTTCAAATAATTGTTTTTGGATGACTAACAACGAATGAAAACTGCGTTAATTTCAAAATAATGAGTTCATATTCAATCTCTTTATAATAAGCAGAACGGTTAGTTTAATTTAAGGTATTATACGGATAGGTATAAGTATATATTTATCATTGTTTTGATACGGTCGTATTATTTAAGTAGATCTTTTTTTTTTTCTATGGAATGGGGGTAACCGAGCAGACGGCTCACCTGATGGTAAGCGATTACCGCCGCCCATGGACACCCGCAACCCCAGAGGAGTCGCGAGTGCGTTGCCGGCCTTTTAAAGGGTTTGGGCCTCCGATACCCTCACTCACTCGGCGAAACACAGCGCAAGCGTTGTTTCACGCCGGTTTTCTGTAAGGCCGTGGTATCAATCCGGACGAGCCGGCCCATTCGTGCCGAAGCGTGGCTCTCCCACGGTGAATTCTTCTTATTCTTATACTGTGGTTAATGAACAACTTAGTGTCGGATTTTAAACCACCCGTAGGCCTATCGAGAATATCCCTCAGGTGTGTTGGTTGCCTCACGTTTATTATGTTTTCCTTCACCGTTTTAAGTAAGTGTTAACTAATTTATTTACGTAGATAATGCCGGAATTTGTAGTCCACAGCGATTATTAATGATTCCACACCATTCCCAAACACCAAAAAAAAATCATCCATCTAAAATCCCGCATCGAAATTCTGATATATCGAAAAGCAAATGTGTTCTGTTTGTAAATATAATATGACGTGAACAACAATGGCCACCAATAAATCACTCACGGTGCCCTGAACACAATCGCGATCGGAAGATGCCGGAACTACACTGATGAATTCCAAACCTCACCATCGTCCATTGTTGCCAGTTGGGAAAATATAATACTCAACGAGGTGTCTGCTTAGAACGAAGTATTGGACTTCAGTATGTGTTTATTCTACTTTATTTAACTGCCTCGTTGGTCTACTGGTCCCAAGCGCGACTGCTGAGCATGAGGTCTCGGAAGTTATTACATTAAATGGAAAAAGAATACGGTCGCGAACAGGATTCGAACCTGCGCCTCCCGGATGAATACTCCAGGCGCTCTGACCACTAAGCCATCTCGACCTCTGCTCACCACCATCTTTTTCCATTTAATATAATAACTTTAGAGTTCGCTAAGCATGCGTTAATGCTTTTCAAAGATTTATCTTGAATTATTAAGGTAATTGCAATCTTTACGACATTTTATTAACTGCAAAGTTAGTCGTGTCGGTTCGGTCACCCGTATAGGGACTGAATTGATAGCAATAACGTCGCCATAAGACGTGTTAAGTGTGAAGAAGAATTCGCGGTGGTGAGCAGAGGTCGAGATGGCTTAGTGGTCAGAGCGCCTGGAGTATTCATCCGGGAGGCGCAGGTTCGAATCCTGTTCGCGACCGTATTCTTTTTCCATTTAATATAATAACTTTAGAGTTCGCTAAGCATGCGTTAATGCTTTTCAAAGATTTATCTTGAATGAGGTCTCGGGCTTGATTCCCGGGTCGGGCAGTGTTATTGAGATTTTCTGTTAGAAAATTCTCAATAGTAGCCCGAAGTTTGGAATTGCGTCTGAATCACATTTCACTAATGCTGTTCGCAAGTTGAGATGCTGTTAGTGAAATCTGGGTGTACTACTGTGTACACCTCTGCCGACCGCCTCGAGGAATACAGGCATAATGCTTTGTTATTTTATGTATTACCTCAACGAAACCAGTAATTAATTATATTTTTTCGATAAAAATTCGATAAAGAATCTTTCGAGATTAACAAAAGCTTTTTGAGAAAAAAAAAACACTTCGGTGTCAAACATTGACATGCATGTCTACCACATCACAATCTTCAAAAATTGGTAAGACCCGATACACAACTTTCAGCTTTCGACAAATCAAAATTTGAATAGAAAGCCTTCATGGTCTGGAGTGCATACTGTAATTCTATGTCAATAACCTTTAACTTCGTGATTCAGTACCGATGAACCTAAAATCCATTTCACAGTCTATGACAAACAATAAAGTACCTACTAATTTCACCCTGACCTAACCTAATCTAAATTTAACTAACCTAACCAAACTTCAACAAGAGACTAATCCAAAATTTGAATTCTAACCTCAACCAGTGTGTCAATATCTAATTCTATTCTATAATTCGAATGCTGTTAATCCTCCTCCCTGCGTCGTTTTCCTCAATGCTGAGGGTCGTGATTATTATGAGCCACTCTACGGACTATGCTCCGCCATTTTGACCTATTATTAGGTCAAAATGGCAGAGCAGTGTGGATGGCGTCGCTTACATTGGTGTCGAGTGTAGATCGAATCTGATCGGACCAACGCATAGGACCCCATTCCCTAGGTCTTTTCCAGTCCATCTTGCCGATGACTAGCTGATAATACTGCATTTGAATCTTCTCATATCATTGATCAAATCATTGCGAAGATAACTAAGGTATACAAACAAATCTTTGAAAAGCATTAACGCATGCTTAGCGAACTCTAAAGTTAGTCGGTTTCGGTTCAGTTTTCTGTAAACGAACTTAATAGATGGCAATGACGTCACCGAAAGACGTATTAAAATGTGGAAGATGAATTCGGGGTAGCAGAAGTCGAAGTGGCTTAGCGGTCAGAACTCCTGGAGTATTTATCCGGGAGGCGCAGGTTCGAATCCTGCTCACGACCGTATTTTTCTTACCACAAAAATTTATAACTTTATATAACTAAGATATCCCTAATTAAGTTACATTCAGTATGTGCTAATATGTCATTCGCCTTTCGTTCCTAATCATTTATTGGTGTAGGTGGATATGTCCGTGGCTGTCCGAGCATCACGATGGGCCCTACCCGAATATCAGCGTATTATGCTGAGATAGGGGCCTTTTTTGGCCTTGCACAGGTTATCTTTTATTTTTGTTAGAATAGTTATATATGCACTTAATTATTATTTATTGTCTTTCTCTAAGTTACCGCTCGCTTACTCTCAGGAATCATAATATTTGCTTCAATTACAACGTACATTCATTAGTTCGCTTTCATAACCTATCTACGTATCATAACCATCTAATCGTACCATATCATCAGTAGGTAACAAGTCAGTGTTTGCCTACAATTCCATATCATTAAACTATAACCAGTATTGTGGTCCGACAGCGATGAATCTGTAAGCCATTTCACGCTCGGTGACAAATTGCCACTGTACCTTTTATTGAAGCGTGCATAATAAAATTGGTTGAGTGCGCCCGCTCGCAATCTTGATGTGGACATCCTGTGGACAAAAAGTTTTGGGGACAATGAAGTAAGGACGGAGGTAATAAATTAATAACAAAACATGAACAAAAGTTTATTGGTTCTGCTAGAATGTTTATTGTTGGGGAGCGGACAGAATTTGACGGAAGTGTTTTGAGACTGATAGGATTAGATTATTACAATAGCAGGATAATTATAACGTGAATAGATGTCCGACTGATGGCAATAGGCTCACCTAGGCGGTGAGCTTACAAAATAACTGCGCCGGTGAAAATGTGGATATTCATTCATATGTCTGTCTAATTCTTCTAGGATTTGTATCCTCATGATTCTATGTATATAAAAATACTAAATATTTGGCACCTTCTTACGTTTATCTTGGGATTAAATTTCGAAACAAATTCTGAAATATTATTTTTATATACTTTATCTGTTATTCGAGTATCAAAAAAATTAACAATGGACACCAAAAAATGGTCTGCAAGAATAACAAGGCATCATTTCTCACTCACGAATCATGTTACGTGACTCGATCATACATCAAAGCGACGTACTTACAAATATTGATAAATGAATCGTGAAATATAAATAACGGCTCCTTTGGTCAAATTAACTCGAGACAAGAGTTTCACTTATACCGTATTATCGTTTTCGTGATAACCACTTGTACCGGTAATTGGGATTAATTTGAGTACATTTGTTTCATCTCCAATCTTGGCGAAGAACAATAATGTTTCCGCGGATGATTAATTTGCTGGTCATTGCCGAGTACAAAATAATTATTGAAAGTTTAATGAACCAGCTATACAAAGTATAATGTTATTAATCTCATAATGCCTTCTTATACATATATTTTGATATTATATAAAAAAAAATGTTGTAGTTCTTTTGTCTTTTTATCAGATCTTTACTGACAACGGAAATCATAAGCACGTGAAAACTCCGAACTGTCAATATATTGCGTTAGATTTCACTATGCCTCCAAACTTACTTCTGTTACTTTTCTCACATTTCAGTTTTTCGAATTTAAGCAGTGTATTCCCTCTTTTAACCACAGGTTTTGTCCGAGCACCATGACCTAGTATCTATACCGCTTGCAGTATTGCTTACCCCGTAATCTTACGTAGCCTGTGATCGTAAAAGCAGGCCGACCGTAAAATATGGCTTCGGGCAAAAGTCGTTTCTCAACATCCAGTGTAAAATTGCAATTTTCAGATGAAATCTAGTTTGTGATCACGTTCAGAAAATAAGCTGATTTTAATAATAAAATAGAATCCAATATCGAAATAGTGGCAACGATAAAGAGCCAACAGGCACTAGTCATTTCACTCAACATAAATCTATTACCAGTATCATTAGCTTTAAAATTGTTAGTATAACCCACACAACTACTATTGTTAGAGAACTATTAGAAACTATTGTATTACAAAATTTCGCTTTGATGTCATTCCGCCACTATATTATAAAAAAAGATCCTTCCAACCAACAGTCAATGAGCTTGCCGACAACTGATAAAGAGACACCCAAGTCGCCAAACCAGTTAAACCTAACTTTCCCCAATCTCCTGCCACTGGACTATACTTAAGTACGAAACAGGACTGATATAATGCAAAATAAAACCAAAAACAGCAGCAGCGTGATTAATAACACTTATTTCGGGCTACGAGAGGGTTTGCCAGGATCACGCCAGGCGGACTCGGATGCGCCCTATGCGTTCGCTCAAGCTAGACGGCCATTCGTTCATCGCTCGTCTCTCCCGTACCATTCCCTCAGTCGGTCGGCCGCCTGCGTCGCGAACGGACGTATTGCGCGATACGAATTCGTCTCCGCACGTAATCGTCGTAATAACCAACAAAAAATAAAATAAACTGCGACTGGTCTGTGTTCACGTAACGTCCTCTCGTAAAGGGGAATACGGCTTTAGCTAACTGGATACACGTCGGTTTTACAACGTTTATTGTTTTTAGTTGGCAAGTGCAAAATGTGATGTTATGTGTGCTCAACGAGCGTACCGTCCTGTGTAACGTTGCCTCAAAGTGAACTACATGGATGTAATGTGCTTTTAAAATTGGAAACTCATAATCTCTATACTTCGCAACCGGATTTTAATTGAGGTTAGTAAAAATATTCAAGTAACACTATTCCAAACAGCTCATGTTCAGATAAGATTATATGGTTGGTGTTTGTGCTAAGAATGACTAATAAAGTCAAGGTGAGCGCTATATAAACACAAATTAATTCTAATATCTAATGTACATTTGGTGAATAGCGCGAATCAACCAAGCCCAATATAGCAATAAGATTAGACCGGTTCGTAGAATTGTGGCCAAAAACATTCGAACGCGTACAACAAATTGGCTCCAGGTTGATTCAACTGATGTCGGAGAAATGAGGAAATGTGGAAATTGCTTTACACAAACTGAATAAGATGAAGTCGAAAGACAACAAAGAAAAATATCTCAAAGAGCTGATATCGTGCTCCATTTCGCAAATGAAGGTCAATTGCATTGCTGACGGCTCATCGAAACGGTCAATAAAGAATCGTGATATAAAATAAATAACGATATACATTCTGATTTCCAGTTGCCTGATTATTTTGGCGCAAATCCAAGCACTGGTGGCATTAGGGGCACTATACAATACTTACCATTTCATGCGAATGTTTGTTAATATGACTATTTATTGCATGGTCAAGAATTCAGACTTATTGCAAGTTCCCTTCTTTTTAGATACTCGTATTAATTCCTTTCTCTTTTATCTGAGTAAGTAATTTAAATTACTGGCCATTTCACTTTACGGACAAAATAAGATTTTGGACAAAGATAAACTTTGTTGGAATTTATTTTTGTTTCTTTTTTAACAGCGCTATCGTTTGCAATGTGATTACTTTTATCGATGCTTGGCACTTTAGCATTTATCTCTTCAGTTTTGTTTTGCTTCTCTACAGTTTTATCTCCGATGTCATTCTCTGTTTATTTGAATTCTTAGTCTTCATCATTATTTATAAAACCTTTAGTGCACCAAAGAATAATATTTCCATAGTCGAAGTATCGACGCGTGGAGCGCATTTGATAAAACAAACATTTACAAACGTTTCTTTTAAAACAGTTTATCTGTGTGGACGTTTAGTAGAATATATTGTGTAAACACATGTAATAGTACACCGTTGGTCCGTGTGTTTGTTTATCATACTGTTTCTTAGAACGTGGTGTCAATGTGACCGAGCGGCATTTCATTAACTGAACCGCGATAAATGTAAACATGGCCACACTTGCGTAATTGTAATCTTAGGCGTTTGTTTGAGGGAATGGATTATCAATGTGTGTGTTGTATTAATATGAATAATGTATTTCTGAGTGTTGGGTAAAATATTGAGGTTGAAATAAAATTCACCGCAAGCAAGTATTTACCAAAGTGACTACGGTATGTCCGTAAAATGTCTTTGTTCGTCTGATATAGTCAATTTATAACATAAACGGTACCCAGTTATTACAACTGCAACATCAAGACGGTATTATATTGTTTGTTTTTCATTTATTCACTTTCCCATAATAAGAAACGCCATTTTGCTAATTTATCTACCAACTCTCAATTAGGGTTCGCGAGTCGTATAAGATTTGTCTTTAGTGTTGGAAGAAAAAATATTTTAGTACTAATAAACTGGTATGGATGCTGAAAGAATTTCAATAGCCATAACCTAAGCATTTCAGTTTTTTAACCTTCAATATACCTATGGCATTTGATCATATCACAGCTTAAATTGAAATGTACCATTATCTATCAAACCAAATCACTTAGAACAATAATATTGCCTTCAGTATTTATTAAAAGAAGATAAAATTCGCTGTTTGAATTTTCATTTAGCGTTAAAGCCATTTTATAATTCTAAAATTCTTCTCAATAAGGATTAGAAAGGGTTGTGAATTAATATTCAAAATTTCTGAACAAAAATGCTTTGAAATATTCAAAGCCCATTGTGATCAGCGTCAGTTCTACGAATTTATTTAGCAGTATTTGAGATTTTTTCTTTAGTTTAACGCCGAGATAATTAAGATTTGTCTGGTGTTTTATTAAGCTAGTCTTACAATTCTTGGTGGTCGAGTTGCTGTAAACCCGCTTCTTGTGGGTTAAAACTTGGCAAATAGTAATGTTATTTCTTCAGCGTTATATTACGTATTTCGGTTCAGTCACTAGTATAGGGACTGAATGGCTAACGATGACGTCATCAAACGACGTAATAAAATATGGAAGAAGAATTCATAATGAACTTAGGTCGAGATGGCTTAGTGGTTAAAGCGCCTGGAGTATTTATTCTTGAGGCGCAGGTTCGAATCCTGTTCACAACCGTATTTTTCTTTCACAATCGTGCCATCTATAGGCCACGGTTTTAACTCTGTGGTACCACAAATAATTTACTGACCGAACTCACTGCCTACTCCGGGAATCGAAACAAGGATCTGTTAACTGCCGTGTTATGGTTGCTACCACTAGACCAATATACCTAGGTACTCTACAGATTATGTTTAATCATTTTGCCAAATTTCGTTAAATTTGGTTTCGTAGTTCAGGCATCAAGAAATAACTAAAAATACTTTAAATTTATAATTTTTTGTGGAGAGGAAAATACGGTAATGAACAGGATTAGAACCTGCACCTTCCGGATAAATTTCTACTACCGCATGCATTGATGCGTTTGAAAGATTATCTTAAATAAATAGACATAATTTTGGATTTTTAATACCTACGGATTACTGCTCAGCTGGTAAATCGAATTTAGGTCCCTACAGGTCCCTAATGGTTGGTAGCCAAAGCAGTAAAAATATTTTACGGCACAAAATAGATGAATTTTCATCCAAAGAATTTTGCTCACGTTTATCCAAACAAAGGCTTTAAGATAAGCGAGTAAATATAAAAACAAAAAAATGGCCGCGTATGTTTCGAATTTCCGAACGAAATCAACATTTTTAGGTTGTGATAAAAAATTCAATGTGCTCTCTATTTTTTAGCTTTGACCAAACGTATTTCAATATAAAGATGGAAATTTGAAATCTAACAGAGATGTGTGACAACAACTGTGAATTAAATTTAGGTTTTATATGTCATCACATGAATCGAGTGTTATATGATAAGGCGGTCTAGAAAGGCCACTTTATTTAATAGGATCCTAATATGATTAATTTCATAAATCGTAAAATGGTTACTTACAAAATCATAATACGGTTTTTAAAATGGTTATTTATTTGTCAATTTTCTATGGAGATTCGTAAAATGGCACACAAAATAGGAGTTGATAATGTGTCAAATAGCAGAATCTTAAGAAAATACTCAATTCAATAATGATTCATTTTTAGGAGAAATGCTCAAAGTGGCCATATTAGACCCCCTGTGCTAATAGGAATGTTTAGTATAGTTCCGAAAGTGGTGATCATGAATAAGATGTTAATCAATGTTTTTTTTTTATGTTTAAGTTACTGTCTCAAATATGACAAATCAACTAGCTAATAAATAATTTTGTTGAAACTTCGCAGAAGAATAAAATTGTCACTCTTGACACTGACGGCCACAATAGCAAAATAAAAACGACTTATAATATAACCTAGATCCAGGAGATCCTGTAGATGGAGTTTCTTGCCCGTTCTTCTCCATAAGAATCTACACTTTGGAACGTGGCAACTAGCTTCTGCCAATTCAAAAGTGCCTGTAAATGGTCTAATTGAAATAAATGATTTGATTTTGTCTTTGATCCCTCAGGAGTCCGGGACGGTGTCATCATTTTCCACGTAATTTCTGTAACAAACAAAAAATCTAAGTTTAACTAGTATTATATATAGTATATTAACTTGTAAACAACAGCTTAACCTTATTTAAATTTTAAAGTTGGTTATGTATTTTAAAACAGCGGTTTGTCATAAAAATAAATGATAAAAATAGTTAACGAGTTTGACGTGAGTCGCCGAAGGTTGTGTTACATGTACATGTATGAGTGTTCATCTCATAAATATGCGGGACATGTACTTTGTACAGATTACGCAACGTCTTCATTACTGTAATCATTTCTTATGTATTCGTGTTCAATTAGTTGCAATAACAATGTTGTAGTTATATTATGTATTGCAGATGGTTTAGGGTCATTTTATGTTACAAACACATTGAATTTTATATTACACGACTATCCTAAAAAAGAGTGTTATGGTTTTAGGGTTCCTGTATGTGTTTGTGGGTTTCTTTATCTAATATATAAAATTCTCGTGTCACAGTTTTCGTTGCCATACTCCTCCGAAACGGCTTGACCGATTTTGATGAAATTTTTTGTGCTTATCTGGTATCTATGAGAATCGGCCAACATCTATTTTTCATCCCCCTAAATGTTAGGGGTAGTCCACCCCTAAATTTTTTATTTATATGGCAAAACAACGTTTGCCGGGTCAGCTAGTTCCACTATAACTTCTAAACGGGGTATCGTTAGAATCCTTACACTTTTCTATGTAACATAAACAATAAAGATGAAAAATAAATAAATTTAAGTAGCTAAAAGAAAAAAAAAAATCGGTATATTTTTAAAGTAGTACCTGCTCTTGAACATTTTCTCATAGGTTACCCAACTGCGATGAAATTAAAGTTATAATTTTTTGTGGAAAAAAGTGGTCGTGAGCAGAATTCGAACTTGCGCCTCCCGAATAAATAGTCCAGGCGTTCTGACCGCTAAGCCACCTCGATTTTGTTTAGGTAATCGCATCTTTACGAGATTGTATTAACTGTAAAGTTAGCCGTGTCAGTTCATTCGTCTGTTTGGGGACTGCATGAGGTTCCGGGTTCGATTCCCAGGTCTGTATTTCGGTTTTTCTGTTAGCATATACTTAGTAGCAGCCCGCAGTTTTAAATTTTGGCAATAGCCTTGTTGCCACCTATTACATGGGACTTTATTATAGCATTGGTGAAATGTGGCTACTAGGTAGCCTGTAGAAATGTACACTTCGCTGAACCCCTTCGAGGAATACATGCGTGATGCTACGTTTAATTTCTTAAAACTTGATAAAGGCAGACAACTGAAGTCTAATATTGTAATATAGTTAAGAACGGTAATATAAACTAGACAGGCCTTAGGGTAATTAAAACATTAAAAACTTTAATCGTAAAGAAACCAAGTATCATTGTAATACTAACAGTTTCTAGTTAGAAGTCATATAATAAAAACTTGAAACTACATTTTACCCAGCATCTCGCGTATATTCCTCGACGGGTTAGGTAGACATGTGCTATTAAGTCATTTCATCACATTTCACTGAAGCAATAATTAAATTTTATTTTTTTACGTGGCTAGCCTATTGACATCTACCAGGCTCACTTCCAAACTCCTAGCTGTGACTGAGAATTTTCTGACATAAAGACCCACTCATACTTCCCAACCCGAGATCATTTTGAAACGGAAGTAAAAGAAACGTTAGAGTCGAAACACGAAGAAAAGATCTTCCTTATCAAATACAGCCTAAGCTTAATGTTGTCACACACGCCTCAAGAGTCCAGTCAGTAAATATGTTTAATAAGCTACCGGGTGCAATTAAAACTAAAATGAATTTAAGAGAGAATTAAAATCATTGTTGAAGAAGAAATGTTACTATAGTGTCGAGGAGTACTTCAAAGATACATTTTTGAATTAATTGTTAATGATATGTATGTTATTATTATGATTATATGAAAGACATGATATTTGTTAAATTGTAATTGAAACTTAGTAGAATGTAATTTTTTTATTATAGTGACTTTATTTGTATTTCTGATTTAATTATGACCACTGGAATTACTTGAAATGTTTGACGGAAATGTAAAATTTGTTGATGAATGATTAAATGAGAATTGAACCGAGGACCTCACGCTCAGCAGTCGCTCTTGCAAACACTAGACCAATGTTATTTTTTATTTAAAAGCCTTTGTATCTTGGCGACCATCGTACTTATTGGCTATCTCGGTTACCAAGGAATTGATTCACTTTGTAGTACATTGCATCGTATGTTAGTAATATTTTTGCTTTTCACAGACAAGCTGTCTACCAAGTGACTATCTAAAATCATCAATTCGATGGTACGCATATCGCCCAATAATGCAGTAATTAAATACACGACATGTAAACGTTGTGCTGTCCGCTCAAGACAAAGTGTTTGTCGTATTAATTTGAGTCGTATCAAAGTTACTAAAATGTTTAATAAGTTAGTTTTGGGTTCAAACTTGACATTGACTTAACAAGATTCGAGGGAATACAAGTTTTTATTAAGTTTACTATTTTCACTCATACTGTCGTTGAACTTACTAAAACTAAAGAGAATTTTGAGTTAATTAGTTTGATTAAGAAATGAAGTGTCCCTTGTCATTATTATTATTAAACGAGAGTTTGACTCGCGACATCGCCGCGGCCTCAGCTCATGACTAAGGGCTCCGTTCGAGTTCGAAACTAGTCGGGCAATCCCGAAAAATGCAAGTGAGTAATCACCGTTGAACAATAATTAATATGAATGTGTCTCACGAAAGTTATTATACAAAAATTATTAAACGAATTCCGAAACACGGGGACAGTGATAGAAATACGTCTAGTGTTTACCCATCACAAAGTAACCTCACCAAACGTTGCTTATCAATTATCGTTTACCAAATGGAGTTTGTAAAAATCGTTTGTTTATTCCGTCATCAAAATTTTGAATTCTTGAAGTCACTGTAATGTAGGGACTGAATTGAATAGATAGCGTTGACGTCACCATAAAACGTAGATATAAAAATTTCGTTATCTAGTGAGCAGTGAACGCATGTGCCTGGATTATTCACTCAAAGGCGCAAGTTCATAACCTGCTCACAACCTCATTTTTCTTTCTCATTTTAACTGTCGCAACTATCGTAAAACATAACCTGTCTCAATATTGAACTGAAAAGCCAAATTCGTAGATGAACCATTCGCATAGAAACCCAAGGTTGTGCCTATTTCAATTTTAATGTCACAACATCTTTGGTCACAACCGTTTCGTCATAACCCTCACATATACGGTGGTACTAGTAAATTTTGCCTTCTTTACTTTACCGAGTAATATTTCAAATGTGGGAGACCAAATAAAATTTACTTTTGCTTTAAATAAAAAACCTCATCTCTGCCTCTTGTAACTGTGATGGGGAAATTCGTGGGTTAGAGATGAGTTGTCTACAGAAGGTAGTCATTGTTACATTAGAGAGTGAACTGGTGTCGCGTCTCCAAGACAAGCGTATTCCATCGTCGACCGCAGCAGCGCTAAACTACAGGTGAGGTCATACCGAAGTTCATAAAGAATAATAAACAAAAAACTGTTTCGCCTCGCCAAAGATCGAAAAATATGCACAACGATTGCCAACCTTTACCTAGCATTAGCTAGAGAAGAATATAATGAAGAAGATAAATATATAATTATATCACGCCAGTAGCCAGCGGATCTGACCGACTAGATAAATGACACAATCTTTGTATACATGATAAGAAGGTACTAACTGATCTTTCCTATTAGCAAAAAAATCGGCTTATGCTATTTTTGGATGCAAATAAATACAATATCTCAATATTGAGGGTAGTATTACATACTACTATTATTACTCCCCCCCCCCACGGGGCATCATCAGGACCTGTTTGCACAGGTATTTGCAAGACTGCCCTCAATATTGTGAAAGTAACTAGATATTGTATTTATTTGCATCCATTGTAATGAACTTCCACAAAGTAACGCCTGCATCTATTCAATATCCTAGTTTTAGCTGAATGGGAGATACTGGCTTTCTAAAGAAAGAAAATACTAGCAGATCTGTGTGAAAACAAAATGAAGAACAAACTCTACTTTTACTAACTAACCAAACAGTGCTATAAATAGGTATTTTTTGTAAACATAACATTAATTTTGTCCACCATGTCAAAACAGAGCAACAAAACACGATGACACTGTACAGAAACATTTATTTCAAAAGGGGCTGAGCTACTTCCCAAGTCTGCCGTCTCCCCAGGGATCCTGGATGAAATATGACTCAATCGGACATCAGTGGATCTAGTATAATTGAGTCCGAAATCGAAATAAATCGGTTAGAGTTTCGTAGAAGATCGATTCAGGTAGTCTCTTAACTTTTCAGTATCAGCCCGCAATATGGAATTGTCCCTAGTAGACTTGAAGGAATTAGTACTGGAGTAGTTTGAGCGGGCGTAGCCCTCTCGTCACTAGCATATGATTCCCAATCAAACCTTTATTTATACCTTTCACCTGTATGGTTACAATGATATTAGACGATTTTAATTCTTGTGTGATACACAATTTTATGTTTGTGTTTAGTTTTTTCATGTGTGGTGTTAATTCTGTGTAATGACGAGAGCCATTGTTGCAAGTTCTTTTGTGATAGTGTGTTACCTCACCCCCCGTAAAAAGTGGCGTGCAAATTTGTTAGATATTTAGTCAGAAGCCGTCTCCCGTCTGGTCCTCTAAGCCAGCAGATGATCAACTGGGACGTACTGGGCGATACATACATAGCATCACGCCTGTATTCACCGAAGGAATAAGCAGAGGTATACACAGTTGTACGACCACATTTCACCAATGCTGTTATTAAGTCCCATGTACCTAATATGAGGTGAGTCTTTTGCCATCTATCGGGCACAATTCAAAACTCCAGGCTTCTACTGAGAATTTCCCAACAGAAAAACTCAATAACACTTAGCCTGACCCGAGAATCGGACCCGACTCCTCATGCTCAGCAGTCGCGCTTGGGACCACTAGACTAACGAGGCAGTCTGTCATGTTGGGCGATGCTGTAAAATTTTGGCGACTTTTATTATTGTATAATTATAATTTTACTTTGTTGTTTAAAATTCCGTTCACCTGGACAAATATAGCAGTTGCATAAATTATATCTTAACCATAAATCATAATTTAACCTTCACATTAATCCAATAAGAATTACAAGATTGGCTCAGTCGCAATTGTGGAGGCTGGTCGTAAGGTGCCAGTTTCAACCACCGGGTTAACGTTGAGCAATCTATTGAGATATTTTCTGTATTTGTGCGTGGTTGATGGAAATAACCTCACCACCTTTTGTATGGCACTTAATAACGGTAAAATACGGTATATATTTCTGCTTACCCCTTTGGGATAAAGACGCTTGGTGCTACATGTATTTATAAAAAGACACACATTTTATACCCTCATTAATTCCCCCACTTACTGCGGGTACTTCTCATTCTATTATTAGCTTCATTACAGTAATAACGTGGCTATAAAAAATTTACGAGCTAATATGAACACGTTTCTCACAGTGACTCAGGGCTTACACACGACTTAATTTATATTTTTTTTGTGGTAAGAAAAATATGGTCGTGTATAGGTCCCACTATGGTGGTGTTATCTAGCTATGTCCACCTATAGCTAGATAGAAGGAGACTGTATCGGTGGCGGTTACCACCAACAACAGCATTCCCAAATAGGGTTGACGTCAGGCAGGCGGCCGGTCATAAAACATAGCCAAAACTTTAGCAGTATGCAAGATATAGGTATGCTGCGCCGACCCCAAATAAATTGGGATAAGGGCAGGGGGATGATGATGATAGGGGGACCTATCATCATCATCCCAGATATACGCAGTGACAGTCTAGTGGTATGACCGTGGACTGCCAAGTCAATAGTCGCAAGTTCTAATCCAAGGCACTTTGCATATGCACGTAATATTAACTATAAAACATTTGCATAAACGAAAATGGCGAATTATTTTAATAATTATTTATTCATTCATTATTTATGGGATACAATAACGCGATAGCAAAAATTTTAAATATGCTTTTGCAGGCTATTGAAATGACTGTAAAAAAAAAAAAGGTTTTAAACATTTGAGTGTAAATTATCTTAAGTATAACATTAATTATAATTTAATCGCTTATTTTGACAAACCAGTATCTACCTATCCTAATCTATGCACAGCAAAAAAAACTCCTGTGGGTTGAAGTCCACGTTTTTAAGTGGACTACATATCCATACCATCTTTAAGTTCTCGAATAATCTTTACTCATCTGTGACTATCTATACTATAATAAAATCGGAGTGTATATCTGTATTTTTTTGTTTTGAACGCACGAATCTCTGGACTACCAGTCGAATTTGAAAAAGTCTTTTTCCATTTGATAGCCCAATTTTTTAGGAAGGTTATAGGCTAATTAACATCACGCTAGGACCCTTAGGACTCGAGCAAAAGCGAGTGAAGCCGCGGGACACAACTAGTAATGAAACATAAAGCTATACCTTATATTTTTTACATAAAAATGTTGCCCCGCACTAGGAATTTCTTCTTGTATCGTGGGTGTGTTTACAGACATATAATCTCACAAGCACACACACACACACACACCCAGACCCAGAACAATTGTCTTTAGATCGTAAAAATATTTGCTCTGTGCAATGGAATGGACATCGAACATGCCACATGAAGCGCAGCAGTCTGTCTTTCGACCACTGCGCTAACCATGCCCGTGGTTAGCGCAGTGGTTGAGGAATTGTTACACCGAGTGTCACAGGTTCGATATCCGTACCGAACAAATGTTTGTATGATCTACAGATAATTATTCCGGGTCTACGCGTGTATACATGTGAGATTTGAGTATGTAAACATACCCAACATACTAAAGTTTCTAGTATTATATAAAATTTCTAGGGCAACGTGTTTTGATAGGATCTTTCCTATTATACTTTTGGTACCCCGGTAAATCGTGCCTCGGCAAAAAAGAGGTGGCCATGGTAATGTAGCATCACGCCTGTATTTACCGAAGGATCAGGCAGAGGGGTACTGGGGTACTGTTTTACCCCTACATTTCATCGTTGCAGTTATTAAGTCCAACATACTAATTGGTAAGCCTATTGCTATCTATCGGTCACATTGCCGAACTCCGGGCTACTAGTAAGATTTTTTTTATTAGAAAATCCCCATTGCTCACTAGTCTAGTCTACCCGAGATTGCAACCCAGGACTAGTTCAACAGCCGCGCTAGCGTCCACTGCTTCACAATACCAAACTTAAGGCTTTTTAACGCAACGAACCCCTCATAATTAATGTGTTCAAAGATGCGGGAATATTATTATTTTTACAACTTTGTAATTGCACCCCTATCAAGATTGAGGGACAAAATAACTCAATGTATGAACACGACTTTATTAGGCATTGTGAGTTTGTGAGTCTGACTAATTGTTAACTGTTTTTATTAAGATTGTTATTTATTTTTTAGTTTTTATGAGTAGATAAGTTGAGCTCCCTCATTGGTTCAATGGATACAAGGGCGGATGCTGAGTATGAGGCCTGTGTTCGGTTACTAGTTAAGGCAAAAAGTTATTAAGGTTTTCTATTAGAAAGTTCCTAGTAACAGCCAGTTTCGAACTGCTCCCAGTCAGTCCCGGTTGATTGCAATAGGCTCACTACCTTTTACATGAGACTTATAATATGTTGTTGATGAAATGTGGGTGTAGCTACACCCTCAGAAAAGTAAAATATTATTCCTTCTACTATCTTTCAGTACACCAATGTCTAACTCTTTAGGAATAGAGGTGTGATACTATGATATGTTATATACGAATTCATTATAACTTTTTTCAATTTCATTTTCTTTTATTTCACATAGACCATATTACAGGCACTTATGAAACGTCAAAGCTAGGTGCACTGTTCCAAAAATATTGATCTTATGGATAATGTCCCGAAGAGTACCGTGGTAGTTCTACTTTCATGTTTATTAAATAAAATACGACCATCTGCCATTACATTCTACATGTACTTCGTGATTGCAATCTGGTAACTTGATATTCTGTTTGATAAGCTGAGTACTGAGTGCTATTAACGCGTTTCGCGTCGGTATTATTTTCAACTGTTTACACCGCAAATGGAAAGCATAAATAAAATAATAATAAGTGACAAGTCGTGTTGGCCTAGTGGTTACCGGCTCGCTTCTTGAGCCACACATTGTGGGTTCAAGTCCGGTCACCAATGTGACTTTTTCAATGTCATATGTACTTTATTAGTTAATCTAAGACATTACAAACATACGGTTAAGGAAAAAATCGTGAGGGAACCTGGACTAAATAGTCTGAAATCGCCAACCCGCAGTGAGCTAGCGTGGTGATCAATGCTCGTGCCTTCTCTGTATGAGAAGTGGTCCTTACCCTGCAGTGAGACAGTTATGGGCTGGCTTTATTAAGTTGTTAAGTAACTGACAGATGCAAAGAGGTCACAATGAAGTAAAAAAAAAAAACGCTTTTATGTTTTTAAAACAGATGGACTAAACATATTGGATACCAAAACGTTATTATAAAGGTGTATCAATAAAAAAAAAACTATAATTTATTTATATTTACATACAGGAAATGGATAAAAAAAACGTGTGGGTACGGAACTCCGCGACATACGGTCTATCTTGATGCTAATGTTTTTTTAACTGCTTTTAATACTTAAAAAACTACCATTTTGTTACAATTTGTTTCTACTATAGCTGTTTAAGGGCAACGGGCAGGTGTACAACAAAAACTATAACCACAGACTATAAATTGAGCGTCACATTGAGATCATGACTTTAGTTTTTTTTTTTACCTTTTTCTTGTAGCTCTGTTTTTTATGGTTTTTTTGTATTAACACGTGCTAGTTTAGAGTAAACATTGGCGGCAGTGAGTTTGAATTTGGAAGGTGTTTCCAAATACAGCTGACGGGAAGGCCAGCATCAAAAATACGAGCGACTGTTTGAAATAATGTGAATGCTCTTAGCTTGTTTAACTTTGTTTAAGGGTTTTTAAAGAAAAAGCGGAGTAGCGGCTTTGGTTGAAAGAAAACATTTATGTTGCACTTAAGTGCATTTTGAGATAGTGTTTTGTCTCTTTTACAGGTTGCAATCATCTTTATGCGGATTTTATCTTGTAGCAGGTATTTTTTTTATTCGTTGACTTTGTTTTTTTAAATATGATTTTTTTTATGATAGTTTAATGATTGCCTAGATTAGTATATCCTTCCAGCCGTATTTCGGTCACGGCGGTCTATCTCCACGGATATTAGCCAAGTACGCAGGAGTTATTATAGTGCACAAGTGTATGCGCAAACACAGGTGCACTCTCTCTTCCTTCACTCTCATAGTCTGATGGGACGGCAATCTGACATGACCGAAGACCGGTGTCACACCACCAACTTCCTGACTCCGATATGGTACTGAGAATTTTCTAGCTGAAAAACCCAATAACACATTGCCCGACCTGGGAATCGAACCCAGGTCCTCACACTCAACTGCCGCGCTTGCGACCGCTAGAACAACTAGGCAGTCAAATATTATTATATTTTTAAACATATTTCTACTTGCAATCATAACAACAATATACACATTATATATTTCGTTACGAATACTTTATTTTCCGAAAACGTTGCTGTTGGTGAAATGAAACAGGCCACTGCTTGCGTCATCAATTACCTACCTCCGAACACACCCTAATCTATTTCATGCTCAATTTATTAGTTGACGATACACGACGGTAGTCTAACAAACAAATTAACAGTCCGTAACTAAACACACGTAACACAATTGTTATAAAAAACATAATATTACGTTATTAAACATTGTTAAATGGTTATTTTTAACGCTTCATTTGCTGTTACGCGCGCTTTTTCAACAGGAATGGCCGCCAGACAGCTGTCATGGCGGTGTCAGTTCTAAATTTAAAATAAACATTTCATTTTTAATACTTTTATGTGTTGGTTGGGTTAGGTTAGTGTAGTTTACTCAAATGTCGTATATTTGAATCATGAAGAAGTTTATGATGTCTATATATGGTTCATAAAATGTTTTAACCTTTTAAGAGGTATTTATATATTGTCCCTGACCAATTGCATTTTTATGGTGATTATTAATATTCCAATGTATTATGTGTATATCCTGTAAATTATGTATTCTCTATACAGTTTGGTTTTACCATAGCATCACGCCTGTATTCCCCAAACCAAAGGCACAAGAATACTGTTGCCCACCCAAATTTCATCGAGGCAGTTAATAACTAGGGAGCTTATTGTCATCAACCGGACGCAATTCTAGACGCTGGGTTGCAACTTAAAATCTCACTCAGTACTGTCCGACTCGAGACCTGAACTCAGGATCCGTTCAGCAGCTGCGCTTGACAACTAGACTAACAACACAACTCTCTAGAAACAACTCCACAATCCGTACTCAAACTAAAAACTCACTGATTTTCACAATAATCTTCATAGAAATCCCTTCAACCTTACTTCAGTGACACGCATCCGTTTTAACATCACTCAAACGATACTAAAGACGGCTTTTAAGGCCTTTGCCTAAAAAACTTTATCTCTAGGGCCATTTGAAGCGTATCTGCGGGATTCAGAGCTTCAACTGTCGTCTTGTCTGAAATAAAGCTTTGGAGAAACCCACGTAAGTCTAGGCTAAGTAAGACTGATGTTTTGTTTAAGAAATGATGGATAAGAAATTAGTTAGCTATTGTTTTTGCCTGATAAAATGAAGATGAATAATGGAAGGCAAAGAAGAAGTCAAAATCCTTTCGAATTATGAAATGGAGTAAAAAACTTAATACGCTAATACGGCAATACGGTCTCAAACAGGATGTGTTTTGCTAGAACCATTCCTACAAGGCTCAACCAGTAGAAGAAGGTCCTGACTCCCAAGACCTCCAAGCTGATTAATTTTATTACTTAGCATGAAATTTAAAAGACTGTGCATTTCCACTCACAAACAATTCACCCAATAATATCATAAATTCCCTTTTATAAGAACAGCTAAAGCAACTTTCTAAATAAATCAAATTAACAGTTCACATCCTTGCTTCCAAAGTTCCAATCAATAGCACAAAGAGACCCGTTAAATGTCACACCTCAATCATGACGTCATGCCAAGCACACCTGCGGGATATCCCCTCTCTTTCGTTATCATAGAGTTGGATAGAGAGGGGAAACGGTAAGCGCATTGTCACATTACGACGCTAATTCACAGAACTGATTGATGTAAATATTACTTAGGAGATGTGTTGGGTAATCGTGATGTTGGTTGTTACATTGTAAATGTAACCTTCGAATCTTTACATATACATAATGTATGTGTTAGAGCATTTATAATATTCCTTGATATATTTTCGCGATCTCTGAGGAAATGAATGAATGAATACTAAGTAGCGTATCCTAAAATATTACAAATACCCGAACACAGCACCTCGAAAAAATTTGAATTCTCAAACTTATAAAAGTACAAATCCCTTCATTTACTCTCACATCTTGCAAAACGCGTTCCGTCCTCACATTCACACGCCGAAAATTCCCGAAAAAACTTGAGAAAACTCCTCAACTCCATATGTGAAGGAACAAGACGCTAAAGTAGGCACTAATCGAAGTCGGGCATGCAAATATCGGGGTACACGTTGCGACAACTTATCAATATGGTGCACGTGACGTGGATTATAAAGAAAATGGCGGCAACAATGGCGGGAGTGTGACCTTGTTGAGGATTTCGGGGATAGACTCCGGAACTTTACACAATGGTACTGCAGTATCCGAGTCTATCATAAAACTGTGTTGATTTACTGCTCTGTATTTTTTATTTGTATAGATTTGTTATGAAGAACTTGGCCTTCACTCCAATTGACATTTAACACCAACAATACAGTGACAATACTGATTAAAATTAACTCGTGATTTTCTGACATCATGAGACACACATGTCATCAATATAGATAAAATAGTTTGACTAGTTGACCAACTGCTTAATTTCATTACTCTGTCACAATTATTTCATTACACTGATCTGATTGGTAGTGTTCCTTCCTGTTCATATGCATAGACGTGTTTCAAACCTCAAAGACGACCAAAAATTTTTTGGAGATAGGTAAGATGCACTGGTGGAAAGAGCTGACTAAATCACGGCTTTGATTTGTATTGTCTGTTTAATATTTCCTGCCTAATAGGTACTCTTATATTAATATACTCAAACAATACTCAATATTCAGAATCCCTACGACGAACTGCTGCCTCTTCCACTTCAAAGCCAAGCAACAGATACAACAAAATATTTGAAGGCTAAAACCGTGTTTTGCCCATTATTCTAATTTACTTACAAAGAATTATATAATCAACAAAGTGTGTTAACAAAAACAAATAAACTGTATTATTCATTGAGTAATAATCTCGGAATTAAAAGACACCGAGTGGAATGGGAGCAAGATTTGCATAAGGACCGCATGCCATTAAAATTCATTACGATAAGTTCCTCAACTTCATTCACCAGGACATCGGAGTAATTACATTCATGAACGACGTGTTCTTTTTCCTCTTCTTTTCATATATTTTATGGATGATATGGCTAACTAACATAAAAATATGTTTATGAAAATAGTGGTGTAGTAGTTATGTAAATTTTATTCAGTGCCTATTATAAAGCCTCTTGATAAATCTTATTAATATAAATTTTCTTGTCTCAGTTAATGTAATTTCTGTTAAGATTAATGAAATAGGTATAGAAAATTATATGAATAACCATTTTTATTCCCTCAGTTGTTTCTTATTTGATTCCTTTAATTGAAATTACGTAAACAGAAGTTGCAATTAGATCGCGTTTTTTGTATCATCTTATCATAATAAACATTCATTTACGTATAAAACATGAAAGTTTAAAATAACCTTAACAAAACCGTTTCCAATAAATGTCTACGTAAATCATCGCGACATTTTTTATAGCTACACACATTTATACAAAAGTGTCGGCTCTCGTCTGAAGCTTATAATTTCAGTCGAGTATTGGAAAACGAGAGGCCGTATTAACTCGGCTATTTGCCGATATTCAAGTAATGTTCACGGTAAAAGGATTAAATGTTCTTTATACTAAATATTGGGGATTTATTTCTGTTCTATTTATACGGTTTCATGTTATATTTGAAGTTATATTGGTAGGTATATGTGTAATTTGCAGAAGTTAAATATGAATACTGAGAATTTTACTGATAGATAAATATTATGTTTTAATCTACCTTCCAAGGTTAAGGTTAGAAATCAATTCAGTTTATGTCAAAAAGGAGAAACTATGAACCTAATTCTTGAATAATACCAGGAGCTAGTAACAGATTCAATAAATAAACTAGTTTAGATTTAAGTAGTGGTCGTACAGAAGGTTAAGCAATTAAATAATAAATAGAGAATGCTATAGATTTGAATACAAGAAACCAAAATAATATACTCACGAAAGACTTATTCAAATATATACAGAAACGTTATCTAAGGATATCCGTCAGAATAATTAACAAGTGCGATAACTCTGGCATAATAATAAGCTCCCTAATTACTTCTAGTAAAATGGCTCTTAATTAATATTCCATTCATATGATTAGATGCCACAATCTATGAAAGTGTGAAACTCATTATTTGTGTCAAATGCTTATCAGTTTCGTTACAATTTCAAAGTTTGTTGATAGATACTGTACTTATATGTTACTTCTTATTACAAAATAAGTCTTCTGCTGTAAAATCTTCAGTAGATATTTTTTTCTTAATAATGTTTTGTATAGTAATATCTTAGGTTATCGCGATTTATCCGGATAAAAGTTGTTTTATTATAATAATGTGTTGTATTTAAATTTATATTCCCACTAAGATACGATTCTTAGTATAAAATATGACAACTTATTATCCAGTCGGATGTTGAATTATGAAACTTATAATGATCAGTATAAAATTTAAAATAAAACGTTGTCTTGAAGGAAAACTGTATACTATAGATAAACCTCATTTGGTAATAAGAGAAGATGAGTTCTTGTTACTTGCTGAGATTTACACAACTCGCATTCAGGACCTCGGAACTGATCAGAAAGTTTTATCCAAATACTCGGATATACGGATTTATTTGTCAAATACGTTTACTGGAAAAATATATAGTTATGACAATTCTCAGTATCGAAAATTGATTCTAAGAAATAAAAAATATCAGTAGTAAGATGCTAACACAAGTAATATAATTTCTAAGAAAAAAAAAAAATTAACTATCCGTAGAAAAGTCTTGGAAGCTATGACATGAACACACCAAAATCGCTGAGAAAAGACTCGAAAAAATCGCTGAGAAATGTTCTTTTTCAATCCGATCTTAATTGTCTTAACCACTCAACAAACCTTTGATATCTTGGTTGTGCCACTAACAAAGAAAAACAATTAATTAATCCCTTCCCCGACCAAAGATTTATAGATACAAACCAAAAATTTAACTGTCATCTGAAACTGGCCGACAGCAACTGACAGCATGATGAATGCATACGATAGCGCCCAAATTATAATTAACATAATTATTTCTATAGTTTTATTACTGCTGCCGTTAAATTTTAATTATAACTGGTTTATCTCTCGTTCGTTAGCTAGTTGGGTAATAAGGGCTTTTCCGGTGTGAGATTGCAGCGTAGCATTCCCAGGTTGAAAGGTGTTATTTGAATCAAGATTTTAAGTTACATAAAGTTGACTAGTAAAAATGCTGAGGGTAACAAAGACAAAACATGTCGAGCAAAGGCAGCAGTTGTTGCAAACCGAAGTACAAAATTAATTTCTATATGTAAAATAATGTTAGTGCGATAGGAATTACGTAAAATACACAGAAAAGAAAAACCCAATAAATGATATTATAGCCAAGTAAGACACTGCTTATCACAATATAATAGTGCGCAAATTAGACCCTGATCATACTATCAAACTTAAGAATAAATAAGAACAAAAGCAGTGAAATGTCGATTCTATAACCTTTTTCCCCAACACTGGATTACAACGGAAATTACTCACGAACTCAGTATTAAAATTAATTTGAAAGTATTCAACTATCTTTTAATCGCAAAGTTGAAAGTCATTTCCAATAAAACCGGCGGTTATGATGAAGATTAATTGCTGGGGAAAAATTTTAACATCGATTTTAGGATCTTTAATTATTACAGGTTTAACGAAATTAAGGATTTTGTGGACCTTAGTCAAGATTATGGCGTAGATTTGGGTGAAATTTAATTGGCCATTCTTTAAGCCGTTGGCAAATCTGGTAATGATTAGCGATATTTCAATTTAGAGATCAAAATTTGACATAGAATATTTTCTAAGAAATATTATAAATTCTTGTAAATATAGTGGTCCGATTGATATAGAAATTATGTCAGTTTTAACTTTTAAATACTAGGCCTTAAAATAATTAAAGAAAGAGCAATTCACTATTAAAACGTGCTTCAAAATTGAGCTTACAGGCATAGTAGCTAGCACAAGAAGAATTATTTTAAGATTGTGCGTTGTTTTCAGCATCTACGCTAATTGGAATTGCATTAGCATTAAAAATAATTTCAAGAATAGCCTTGCTAGAAACAAGTTGTCTCTTATTAGCACTAGTTCCTATAAAAAATTAAGTGTCCCTATTCCACCTGATACTCTCCCGACCACAATTTACCTTTCTCCACACCAAATCAAAAGCTATTCACACACCGGTTCACAATCTTAATCATTCGGATTCAATGTTCGTGATTGTATTAAATAATAATTATTTAGTAGCGGGAGTACTAGAATAGATAAAAGTTGATTATGATACACCGCCTGATAACTTTTAATTAAGTTTACACCCAGAATAATGTTTATTCATTTCAACAATTAATTATTACGTAACGTTAAAAGCTTTGGATGCTTCTGTTCTTGCATTTGTGTTAATTTTTGATATGGTCCGGACTTTATCTTTACTTATCGAATTCTTTCATTCACATTTTTGGTTCTCTCAGATAAATTTATTTTCAATTCGATCATTTGGACCTCGGAGTCGAATAATGTTTAGTCTTCATTAATATTTATTTAGGCATGGTAACATTTTTGAAGATTTTAGTACGGGGTGTAAAGATTTGTCTGACTTGCTTATCTTCTTAAATATAAAAATCTCGTGTTTGTTATCGAACTCCTCCGAAACGGCTTGACCGATATTTATATTTTTTTTTGTGTATATTTGGTAGTTCTGTGGATAGGTCGTAGGATATTTTTTATACCCCTAGGTGATAAGGGTGGCCCTAGCCAGAAAAAATATATGGCAGAACAACGTTTAGCTAATTTAAACATATAAAATTTATTAACCAAATCCTACTTGTTTAAGAAATATAGCTACCGAACGTTCAACTTAAAAACGTTCGAAATCCGTTAAGAAAACAAAACATTCCATTCCAAATTCGAAACGATTGGACAAAGAGCTGTCACTCAAACGTACAACGGACACGCCCATGGAAGGTTCAATCAGAGGCCTCTTACTTCGTAATTACACATGATTCTTGGTCAGTTCCGGCGTAATGACAGGGTAGGATTTGATGATGCATTCTCTAAGGTCATAGAATAAAAAGAGATGACGTAAGTGTATGGTTAGGATGATAGTATTCATTACTTTTTAATTTAGTTCGGTCATTGTCGGCATTTCTTCGTATCATGTTTGGAAGAGGACCATTCTGGACTTAATGTACTTTGGATAGATTATTTATTCTATTTAAACACGCTTCGCTGTTACATAATAAAATACTCGCCTTCCATGAAGCAAATTATTTCCTCTTCAAGTATTAATTTTAACTAACATTATCTCGAGAAATGGAGTTTCCTTATTTTACTACACCAGTAAATTATACCTAATGAAAAACATACTCAGTAGGTATTTGTTAGAATGTCGTAATGAGACGGTCAAAAATAATTTTATCTGTAACCAATTGCAACAACAATATGCAAAGGTTATGTTTAATAATAATTGAGTTCATTGGTATGAAAACATTAGTAATAACAAACAGTAATTTGATTAAAACGATTAATCAGAATTAGAACAGCCACATCACCGTACATGACCATGATTCAGAACTAATTTTAGCACCTCTGCGCACTTGATCTATGATTCAGCGTAGGAAGCGATAATTCGTAGGTACAAACGTACGAATCTGTGTTAATCGCGTTGTGCGCGATGCAAGGCCGGTCGCAGCGGGGCGCGCCGCGTCGCGATTGAATATTTAATTGAATGTGGAGCGTACATGGCGGGGTTAACGACCACGCTGTTTGACCGGCGATGGACACGGTGATAAGATATTCTGGAAGGGACACCCCTTGGTGTAAAAGTTTTATGCGTATACTATGTATAGCTCGTATGTTGAACGCAGCTACGAAAACGCAATAGGCTATGTATCGCATGTTATGTAAACCAAAGTCAATCAAAAACTTAATAATTCGTGTTTTCTTGAAAGGGGAGGGGGTATTCCGGCAATAATTTAAAACAGTTTATAAAAACATTTCAATAACTATTGACATTAAACCTACATATCAAGATCGTTATGCAAATTAAAGTAATTCGTAATTCGCACGTCATTATTAACCCTCTCACGCGAGCGAGCGGTCTCGGAGACCCATTGCAATATTCGACGCAGATTTTGACACAGTGAAATAGACGCGTCAGCTGCTCTGACACAATGCTGTGATCCAATTTTACTGTACATCTGCCTTTTTTTTTTTTTTTTTTTAAATGGCCTCTTGCAGAAACCCAGAGGGGTTTTGTCTGCGTAACCGGACAATATCTAAGGCGAGGCAGTTTGATGCCTCCAGCCAGAGCATATTTTAAGATACTACAAACTAAGCAACAGCGCTAAGGGCGTCCCCTGCGGGACACGAACCTCGGCTTAGGGTGTTGCTGGGGGGACAACTAGGGACTAGCTGGGTCATATTAGTTTCCTTATTATTATGGGACGAATTTAAAGCTACTAGCTCGGCACGGGCCGGCTCGAGCAAGGGTCGGGGCGGACATGATGAGACATTTCGCGACGGACGCGGACCTCGCCGGTGAGGTCTATAACGAGGCGGTCGAGCGCGTCGGAGTGTGCTTGTGTGTCTGTTAGACTCTTGAGCTACAGTGATCCTATCATCGGGACGGAGGAGAGCGTGACGTGGTCGGCGGATTTTGTTGATCTGGGACGGCTTGTAATCAGCGGAAGAGACAACTAAGGGATTCGGATGATTAGGGGCAGATTCGAAGTATCTCTTCGATGCCCTTTTAATGAATTGCCTAACAGTAGGCACTCTGAGGTCGAGGTGGAGTTGATGGTTCCTAATGAACCATGGAGCGCCTGTCGCTTTACGAAGGAATCGATTTTGCAGGGTTTGCATCCTATGGATTTTGTAATACTTAACGTGTGCGAACACGACGCCAGCATACGTCATAATGGGTCTAATGCACGTAGTATAGAGCCTAACCTTAAGGTTAAGTGACAATTTACTGCGCGCATTTGTCATGGGGAATAGACGGCCGACAGCGAAGGCCGCGCGGTTGCGTACCGTCTTAATGTGCGGACGGAAGGACAGTTTGTGATCTAGAATCACACCCAGGTATTTGGCTTGCAGTTCCCAAGGGATTGGCTTGCCGAACATTGTAATGGGTCGAAGCTGGGGAAGAAATTCCCCGGCGCCCGTTCTCGAAAAGAGAACGGCGGCGCTCTTATCTGGATTAACCTCAATCCTCCATTTCCTGAACCAAGCGCCTAAGGCGTTGGCCGAGGTCTGGAGATATCGGGTAATACAGTCAAGACTCCTACCGGTGTAATAGATGGCCGTGTCATCGGCGAAAAGAGCTAACTTGGTTTTGCCACTTTTGGGAATATCGCTGGTGTACAGCGCGAAGAGAAGAGGTGATAGCACAGAGCCCTGAGGGACTCCGGCTTGAATTCGATGAGGGGACGATAGAACGCCCTCTACGCGATAGCGGAAGCTACGGTTCGATAGAAAATCTCGAATGATGAGTACGAGACGGTCAGGCACTTGGAATTGGTACAGCTTATAGATTAAGCCGTTGTGCCAGACCTTGTCGAAGGCTTTAGCTACGTCGAAGAATAATACGCCCGTTTTCATCTTGCCCATGAAGCCTGCGCTTATGTGCTCAACGATACGGTGCAACTGATGGATGCATGAGTGTTTGGCTCGAAAGCCAAACTGCTCGCTAGGAAGAAGCTTATTGGATTCGGCATAATCCCTTAAACGAATATAAATTAGCCTTTCATAGATCTTTCCGAAGACGTTTAGAAGACTGATCGGGCGATAACTAGTCGGCTCGCACTTGAGCTTACCGGGCTTTGGAAAACCTATAACTGTTGCCTGTTTCCACGATTGTGGGAAGATATTGTTGGCCAGTGCCGCATTGAAGATGGCGGTCATGAGTACTATCAGAGGTGCGGGAAAGTATTTAATCACTTTATTGGTGATCCCGTCTGAGCCTGGGGCCTTCCTGGGTTTGAGGTTCCTCACGATCGTTCTGACTTCGTCTACGGTGACGGGGGGCAAGGGTTCGTCGGAGTCGTCTGGGGGCGGGAGTGCAGTTCTACGTTTGACTTCAGCATCGACCTTGGACAGGTGAGCTTTGTCTACTGGTAGAGTGCTAGGCGTACATTGGGCTGTACATCTGCCGCAAATGTCAAAGCTTATAGAATAATCGCGATTTTGGTGACTTGCAATTTGATGGTGTTCGGTTTAAATCATATATTTCGTGATACCATTTTGTTTTGCAAAAGTCTGTAATACATAAAGTACGTCATCATTTGGTTTTATATATATATATATATTAATTTTGTATACAAAAGTTACATTAAGTAACAAATAAAATATAAAATACGGAAATAAATACTTTTCGAACCTGCGCCTCCCGGATAAATACTCCAGGCGGATCTGACCGGATCGACACGACTAACTTACAATGTCGTAAAGATGCAGTTACCTTAACAAATACAGATAATAAAAGATAAATCTTTGAAAAGCATGAAGGTATGCTTAGCGAACTCTAAAGTTATAATATTAAGTGGAAAAATAATACGGTCGCGAGCAGGATTCGAACCTGCGCCTCATGCAAAGCATGCACCAAAGCATGCGTTAATGCATTTCAAAGATTTATCTTAAATACTTTTCACCGAAACCCAAAATGTTTTGACACACCTTTTATGATATTTAACGTTTTTCCTTTCTTTCCAACGAGGAAAACGGAGAACAAAGAAAATTCTCCCAATTAAAAATTAGGATAGACTAGGTAAATTTTTTACTTCAAATTTATCAAAATAAAAAAACAAGGCTTGTTAATCGAGAAGCTATGTTTTTAAATAAACATGCACAGTTTTAGTGTGGAGTGGTGCCAGAGTGGATTTAAATTTCGTTCAAATAAAAAATATGGAATATCTACGAATAATCGAGATTTTATACGACCAATGCTTTGAACTAACAAACGGCGAAAGAAACAAAATAACATAGTAATGTTATGGTAACTAATTGATTCCTTTCACCAGGTCATGTCAGAGATTTTGGTTTCTTCGGATAGTTTAAACACTGACGCAAGCTTGTGTATACGATGCAATAAGAAGATTAATACCTTTTTCCAAATCATTCAAGCCCACACTTATTAATCTCGAAAAAAATAATACTTTGCAACCTACCAACTAACTGGCACTACCGGAATATCACGTTTTTAATATTAAAAAAAGTCTCTCAACCATTATGACTTTCTATTATACTCCATAACGCTATCTCTCCCTCTGGACTACCTCCTAACACGCCGGGTGTCCAAAAATGGCGACGAAATCTAACGCGCGTGAATAATTTTTGACACAAATGCAACCGTTGTTGACTTTACGCTCCCCATTATTACTTTTTACGGTTTAACAAGCTCGTATTTTTACTTATCTCGTTGTGTGAATTGTTATTATGTATATTTTTTTTACAAAGGGTGATAACCCTAGTTTGGATCGGTAGGGCTGACGCTATTGTGGTCGCTTGGATCTCGCGTATATTGTAGCGGTTTTTAAAATACAAAACATTTTTATTTGATGTCTTTTTTACTCAACTTACTGTAGTTTTTATGAGTTTGATGAGCGATCTTGGCCTCAGAATTTAGAAGCGATTGGCATAGTATTAATGTTTTGTACACAATTTTGTCGAGCTCTGAAAATATGTGCAGAATATCCTTATCCTGCAGTCGAAAAATTTGTAATTCACGCTGTCAGTTTCAGACAGAAATATTTTAATTTAAAGAAAATGTTTTGGTAATAATGTTTGATGTTATTTATGAGTTTACTCCGTAAAATAACGATGCTATAATTATTTCGTAATATGAAACACATATTTCAAACAATATAAATATTACACTCAAACTATTTACGTTTCAAATTAGATAATATTCACGTTACCATTTCACCGAAATTGAAAGTAAACGCACTACGGATCCCATTAAAAATAAATCAACATTAATTGTTTTTGTACAACTCTTCGGTTAGGCTCTAAAGCCTAACCGAAGAGTTGTACAAAAACAATTATAATATCAAAATACGATCGAAGTTACAACAGCTGGCAACACACACTCAATCCGATCAACCCGTACACTGCAGCCTAAACACAAAACAATTGAGTGACCTTTCAATAATAGAACATCAGATACCAACACGATACCAATTATTTTTGTCGATACTGGAAATTTCAAATTGATATAGAATTATATTAAAAGTTTATTAGCCGTTGCGATCGGAGTTCGATTGTGATTTTTGTTTGCTGTGTCGGTTAATTGGTATCGATTTATGTTATGTTTTCGACGCTGAAAGCTAATGGATCATTTGGATGTATGATTGTTATTAGAACCGGAACCGGTGTTTTGTTAATTTAATTTTACATATATGTCTTTCGGTAAATGTTACTTATTAGGGATTAAGGGCAATTAGGATACACAGTCTAGGAAAAAAAACAAGGCTATTTTTATACTAGCAGCAGGAATGCTTGAGTAGTTTAAAAATAAAATACCACGGACATGACATTGCTAAAGTCAAAACGTGGCTCTAGTAGCTTCCCACACGACTGATAGGCAGTCACAAAATTTAAAATGGAATTTCCATCGTACGACAAACTGTCAGTGTTGCTAACGTGAAAGCAATATTCATTTGGTTTTTTTAAGCACTGTAACGGAACTATTAACCTGTGTCAAGCAAAGCACAAAGCGTCGGTTGGAGTGACCACGTTTTAACAACAATTTCACCGTACAAAGACCAATTACGATACCTCGGGTCGATCAAACGGGTATGGATGAAAAATGGGTATCGTTTCGACCGGAGCAGCGGAAGGGTTGGGCCCGTTTGAGAGAAATTCTGCCGCGTGATCGATGTTTTTACGGACATTTTCCGGGTAAAATCCTGCGACCATAAATAGAAGATTATATGGTGATTCCGCTGAATTTAGTCAAGTGTGTTTGACGAAGAAATGGGATTTATTCGATTATATCTTTGTGGGTTGCTGTAAGTTAAAAAGCAATAATTTGCTGCTTCATAGTGCTATCTGCTATTGCAACAAAATAAGCAAATACACAAGGAAAAGTGAAGCACTATCCCTCGAACGCCACACATAGGTAGTTGTTCTTTTATCCGAATATAGGTACACAATAGGTAATTGTTTTGAACTATATAACTAAGTATATCCTGAAAGATATTATGACTGACGAAAGAAATCATCTATTAATATTATACCTATAAAAAACAGAACGGAAAACATCTCTTATACCAACAAATATTACAGGAACGATGAAATCAAAGACATTTGCGAGCGACTCGTAACAAGTACTTTCAAGTTATTATTAGGTATTCGCGAAGTATTCCGATCACGAAACTGTTCTCGGGGAAAATAAATTTAATTTATTCTACTCCACCCGTTACCGTTTTTCATAACTTGATATATAAGGAATTCCAATTTTATCTACGAAATTGTTATTTTCTACATATTAGCTGTGTAATTTTACCGTTTTCTCTCCTTTGTTTTGTATCTTTACTTTATAAAACACACTCACAGGTAATAATGTAAATAATACACCTTGCGTAAATATTGAAACAGAAGAAAACCTTGGAAGTGGTGAATATGATGCTGAACTGACAGAGACCGGAATAAATATTCACTATTCCAATCTAGTTATGAGAGAAATGGCATTTTATCTAGAGAAGTTGGCTATAAATCAGAATCTGATAACAAGCAAAACTTCATCTAAACTCGACACCAAACATTATATTATAACATAACTGTAAAGAAAATCTTTCAAAAGCAACAATTTAAGTGGAAACTCCAGTAGTAGAAGAATAAAAATATAAAATAAAAGAAGTAGACGCAGCAGCCACGCCGACTGTTTATCATTTGGCATAAGTTGTAACATTTTACGGCGAGGAACGCTTTCTTCAGAGATGTTTGCAATCTCTCACTAGTTTTGTGTTGGTGCTATTTTTAAATCCAACACATTGTTGCTGCACTGAGTACCTATTGTAGTTTCTTCTTGTACTGTTACTATAGTTCGTGTGAAAAGTTTCGCTTTAGTAACAAGTATAGCATTAGGAATAATGTTGATAGGTAATGAGGGTTTGACCAATGACAATGTTCAATCAATCAATATAATCGATTACAGTTTTCGGTACTAAACTAAATCCAATCTTAGAAGCTCTCATAATAATTAACTGTTACCAAACACGTTTTCTTATAACTTTAAATTTTTTTTTTGGAAATGCAAATCTCACGGGATTTAACAGTGGTAATCAATGTTTTAGTTACGATAGAGGTCAACGGATTTTTAAGCAGATCAGCCGATTGGCCGCCTAACTGTAAAAACAACACACTGATATGGCATTCTATTACCCGTAACGGTAAAATTTCGCCAATAGTTAGATTTTATAGGTAAGATAAAAATATTTCAATGATACAAAATATTAGACTCCCATTACCCGGTTACTTTACATCATTGCAAAAATATATGATAGTACATTTCCTTCACTCTTGAACTTAACGCCCTCATTTCTCTCGACAATACTTACTAACGATACAATTGAAATACTTAATTACTGATTGCAACTGACACATATTCCACGTCCTATAAATGCTATCACATTTGTCACTCGATTGTCGTATATAACTCGTCACAAGAATCTCATCACTAATTATTGCATCTGCCATCTGTCGATTCGAGTAATATCGATTGAGGGGTGCCGATTGTAATGAATTGTGATTGTGAATCGAATTTATTTGATTAATGATCGATTTTTATGGTGTTCGGTAGCGTGTGCAAGGGGTACAAAAGTATAAATGACAATTTGTAAAAAAAAAAAAAAAGTTATGTCCAAGGTTACGCTGAACATTACAAGAAATATGAGAACAATAAGACGAGACAGAAGAATTAGAAGTGTCAAAGCTATTGAAAAAAACAAACAATACCTATTATATATTTTCAAAGTATAATACATTCTATAAAATAAATAGGTACACATTTATATGATAGGTAGTAACTTTATAAAATACCACTCAATAACGCCGCAAATTCCTAATAACACTTCCCTGATCCAGTTACGTGCAAATATAACCAGTTATAACTGGATCTAACCAGTTATTGCCGCGGGTCGTAAATTTTACGTGTACCAATAACGTGTTGCGATGTGCATGTGACGTCAGCCGTGTTCGCCTAAATTGGACACTATGGCAGCATCGTGCTTCGGATTGGTGATAAAAATGGAGAAATTTTACAATGGAAACCTTACGATAATATCACTGTCAAAACCACAGTGATATTATCCAGGTTGATCCAAATGTCAGACTTGACAGATCAAAGTTTAAAATATTCAGGTCATTGACACACTAATGTATTGGTTACACTATAAAAGTGTATGTGATGAATGATGACAGATCTGTTTAAGAAACAAGAATTGCTCTCTTCGAAAACTAAAACTTTTATTTGACTTTTTATAAAAAACTCAAGTTTAGCAGCAATTTAATAAACTTTTATAAGAGCTATAGAGATTTTATGATCGATGATTTATGAATTCTCATTTTTCAGCAGCTATATAATATGCCAGGGCCCGCCTATAAATCAAATAAACTTTTAATACCTTTCAAATATTAAAATAGCTTTCAGACACAAAGAAATAATGTCACAAAAGCCTTTACAAGAGCCTAACAACAACAACATCCATATTTGATCTAACAAATTTAGTCCAAACAACGAGAACGCATCTATGAAGAATAAAATAAACTGGTCTCCTTAGAAAAGATTTATACACGGTACTTTCTGCGCGTTGCATGCATGCATACACAATACACATGCATACATCGGAACACAAAGCCGCTGGGTAAAGCAGTATTATCGGCATTTTATAGAGAATGCATTGCCTTTGAACGAGACTAGAAGCAGGTTTTATTTAAAGTAACTTAGTTGTAGGAATCGTTGCTTTTTGACGCCGAAATTTGCGACTTTAGTGTCGTTTTAGGTGCTTGTATTAGAAGTTTTGTAGTAGAGTTTTGTTCACTGAGAAGTGGATAACTATTTTCAACATTGAAATAAGATAATTAATTTTCTTTACCGTTATGTCATTTTATCTTGATATAAACGGAATGACGTCACCGATAACATGCTCTCAAAAATTGAATCTACTATCACTTATGCCCCCTATATTCTGGTCCTTGCAATGAACATAAGTAATAAACCAAGTAACGGAAGTAATATCTATCAAAGCAATTACTTCACACTCTATCAGCTTCAATACGTCACCTATTGCAACACCAAAACGATAATATTCAAATAAAATTTTCTAATGAAGTACTGCGATCGTTATCGACTAAGTGTAACAGAGCAATATTTAATGTTTGTATCTATCTGGCACAAATCGCAGACGTCGTCGACCGATAGGAGCCGATAGCAGCCGATAACTGCCGATAGCGTGTTGAACACACAAAGAGTGTCAGTGTTGCGAAAGTTTACTATGAATTATAAATACTGTACTAGTACGAACGTTGGCAAGTTGGGCAAGTTCCAATGAGTATGAAAGGGTTGTTTGATCGACTTCAGTGTTTGTTTTTAAAGCTTTGCGATTGTACACTTAACATCTGCTCCCTACATTAAAAATATTTGAGCCAGGTTCTTAGTAAATTCCAACACCGTCACTTTTTTAAATCATCATGAACAGAAATATCAAAGAAACCAATAACAATTTAAGCACGACTATGTCTTCCAATAATGACTGTTTTATATCCACCTACCGTCCTTTATTAATGTGAATCCAAATCAAACAAAAGCGTTTCGATAATAAAAGTAAAATCTTTACCATTTTTATTCTCAAAACATGTCTTCATTAATTTGATAACAATAAATCTTTTACCATAAACTACAGTCAAAAATCAAAATAGAGATTCTATAAAGACACTTAATTTTATAAAACTCTTTGCATTTAATAATATTTTAAGGTGAATACACTTGGGCACCGAATTATAATAGTTAATGTGTTTATCTTAGGGACGCGCCGCGAATCACAATAAGCAATTAGAACGTGAGAATAACAAAGCACAGAAAGCTCACTTGTAACAACAACAGATAAAGTAAGTAGACAGAACAGACACTACGCTACACTATACTCCGCTTCTGTGTTTAGTTTTTGTTGGAGAATTATAATTTAGGGGCCAACCAGGTGCTAGATTTATTCAAGACTTCGATAGGCATGACTTTAAATTTGTACCTTTGAGACCATCAGTCAGTCTTTGGTGACTGTCAAATGATTTCGTGATTTTGGCTAATCGCACACCATTTAGAACACACATGAAATTATCTATATTCATCATCAATATGTGACAGATCGACAGCAATTGCAATCACAAAACACATGAAAGCCTATCTTATTCGTTGAAAACGAAACAACTGGTCGCGATGACGCGCTGTGAATTTGCTGGTGTCAAAGAAACAGTTATTTTTATGATCGCGAGCAACTAACACAAAATGCAAACAGATTATACTTTCTGTACTTAGCTAGTCTGTAGTGACAATAGAGTAATAAAATGAATATCATGTTTTTAATTTATATCGTGTGAAGTAGTTAAATAAAGATGCCGTTTTGCACGTGAATTATTTACTTAAAAATCTACTAGAGAATTATGATTTTAATTTGAAATGGTTTTTATGAATTTAGGATGGTAATGTGGCTAATAAAGAAGTTGTCTTGTAGGAATAAGCAATGGCATAAATAAAGATTAATCAGTGGTTTCAATAGTTAGATTATTTTAGGTTATAATGAAACAGCAATAGGGCATGTATGAAGAAGTTAATGATAGCTAAATAAAATTATTTTTAAATCCCCTGCCCATCCAAAACAGCAACTAACTAAAAGAGCTGATTACCTTGAAACGCTTGAACAGATCTTCATAAATTGTAGCTAAGAACCATCTCGATCACATCAACTTTCAAACCCAAAAAACCGTAGCATTGTGGGTCCATTCGTTTTGGAGCTACGATCCCACAGACAGACACACAGATACGTCAAACTTATAATAACTCTCTTTTTGCGTCGGGGGTTAAAAATTGATATTGACCATGAAGATGTACGGGTGATTTACCTTACACCTTTTGTTAATGTTATGAGTACCGCGCCGCGACCCAGGTTAGGGATTTGAAGTAAAACGATGTTTACACGGATTTATTGGCACTAAAGGAAATAGTTAACAAATCGAACACGAGACACCGCATCGTGAGTGCAGGCGTCAGCATGAAAACTAAACAATACAAAATGTACGGGTTTGCTCGTACAATGCGAAATAGGTGAGTCGAAATTGTATCAGATAGAAATCGATTAGTCTTTGTATACTCCAACAGAAATAAGCGTGATAGTATATTACAATACATGTACGATATACAATCACGCTTATTTCTGTATATCTATATTTTGAAGTCTAAGCACCTTAAAACTATAAATGAGGAATATATACAAACATTACATTACATTAAATACAAATTCATGACTACTAACAATCCAAGTTATTAAAGACATTTTAATAGACATTTATACACTTTCATTATTGTCTCTCAAATAATTCCTTGTACAAATTCCACCAAAAACTCAACACGAAAATCTACTCCTACAAATCTTAAACAATGAATCTAGTGTAAGGGGTTGTTATTGTTATTTGTGCATCCGTTTCACACGGTGCCGTATCCTGAGTTACGTCTCGCTAATGTACACGCGCTTTATCTTGAATGTCGATAGCAGCACCGACTTTACCTTTGTATACATGTATTATCTGGGTCTGTGTAAACGTGGCCTTTTTTATGTTATTTGTTACTAGTATTTTATTGTATAAAAACTTTCGTGAGACATATTCATATCAATTAATGTTCACCGGTTACTACTCACGTGCATTTTTCGGGATTGCCCGACTAGTTTTGAACTCAAACGCAGCCTTTAGTCATGAGCTCAGCCCTCAGACAATATCTCGGACACGACGAGTGGCGGAAACACACGAGTATTTCCGACACCGAGTATTAAATCGGCGCGTGCAAACGCTACGCGTCGCGATGCAGCTCCAGTTTGACTTATAAGGGATAACATAATATCTTAATAATAATGATTCATTACAATGACGTAATAAAAAGATATCAAGAAAATAAAATTCTAAGTATGAATTTTTCTACCTGATTGTGCGGGTTGCGGTGAATGCAGCCAGGATCCTAGGACCCCGGTAAAGATTACAGGAGTATCGTGCAGTTTTTCAGTCGGTCACATATTTATTTATTCAATTAATTTAATTAAACCGGTAGCACATCAATTACATTAATTAAGGACAAGGTAGTGAAAATATACAACATAAAGAGAAAGAAAACAAAACAAGATAAAAAAAAAGAATTTATAGATGACAAAAGTAAATTGTAACAATCAATAATACATCCTTCTAACAGACTCGCCAACATTCTAACATAATATACCGCCATTGCCTACCATTCATCCGCAAAGAAGTCACAATCAGGATTGGAATCGTCCATGATGCATTTTACACAATAGAAAAAAGAATTATCAATTTCTTTGGCGTGCAGGGCAACATGCTCATCACAAAATATTATTACCCACATTACATTTCATGTTCTCGTAATACCTAATCATTACAATACAAAATAAAATTGTAAAAATATTCAATCCACTCAAGCACCTATAATATTTTTCAAAGTATCATTATTATCAAATAATCACAGTTTGTATGAAATAAACACCAAAACACATTACCCCCCTCGGACACAGTCGGGTGTCTTCGGAAATCTTCGGCTATCGTCGTAATCAAAACCCGATATATTTCATAACACGTTAAAAATGGTCGTTTAACGCGACGTCATATAAAAACGTGCGTTATTATATTATAGATAATAACTTGTAATTTATAACTTAAACGTGTATATGGAGAAATTAGAGAAAGTTGCAACCGTAGATGGAATAGACCAATTCTTGCATCAGCCGTGGTGTGTATTCAATTCCCGGGTCAAACATTTTGTTACGAAATGATTTATCTATTGCCTCAAAGACCATAGTAAGATTTTAGAAAAAAAAACTAAGATTTTTAGAGTTCTTGAAATATATATTTGATCCTTGTTCCCTTAAGTACAACTTACGCCATTCAAAATATTTGTGAAACTCTTCAATAAAATATCATATTACTGAAAATCATTAAAAATTCAGTAAACTTCTGAACGTATTCTACTAATCAGCTGTCAATGTTGTGCCGTTCAGAAACTAGCTAAATTTAAATTAGGAATCATTATAATTAAAAACATATATTTTTATTCCGCGGTTTTAAAAATATATTAGTTAAAACGGAGTTTCATTTGATCTTCGGTTATAACTGTACTTCAGTCACCGAAGATCAAATGAAGCTCCATTCTAACTTCTCCAAAATTCTTTTTTGTTTGTGGAAATCAATGTGGCCATGTTTCTTGCTTTTCTGTAGGAAATTCTCAGAAGTAGCCTGGAGTTCACTACCTATTACATGGGACTTAATAATCACATTGATGAAATGTGGGTGTACCACTGTATACACCTCTGTCTACCCTTTCAGGGAATACAGGCGTGATGCTGTGCTATGTGAACAGCTAAATATGTATTTGAATATAGTTAAGGAAAGTTAAACATTGTTAAACTCCTGGGCCTCAAAGAATAGAGAGGTGAAATTTCTCCAATTAGTGCGTTGCCCATCAAATGAATATCCCATAGGTAACAATAAATTTACGGTAACCGGTTTTGGGTAATAAATTAAACTTTTACCATGGATGTACCTTCGAACCTATTGATAGCTCTTTGGAGAGATATTTTGTGTTGAACGTATTGGAAGATTTGTCAAGACTAGTTGGAAAGTAATAGCTGTTTATGAAGCACTAAATAAGATTGTTAAGAATTGTTATTTTGGATTTTATAAGATTAAAGTATTCAGCATCTGCTTGTTTGACGGCAAACATACCATAATATGGCACAAGGCTGTAGTCAGGAATTTATTTCGGAGCGACGACGGGGCGACGAGGGGGGGCTGTTATCTTTTTTACATATAACATAACATAGCATCACGCCTGTATTCCCCGAAGGGGTAGGCAGAGGTGTACACAATTGTACACCCACATTTCATCAATGCTGTTATTAAGTCCCATGTAATGGTGGTGAGCCTATTGCCATCAACCGGGCACATTTCCAAACTCCGGGCTGCTACTGAGAATTTCCTAACAGAAAAACTCAATAACACTTTGCCCGACCCGGGAATCGAACCCGAGACCTCCTGCTCAGCAGTCGCGCTATGGACCACTAAACCAACGAGGCAGGCACTTTTTTAAACATCATATTAAATTCCTTGTATGGGATTTCGGGGGGATTTGTACCGCCAACGTCCCCCACCTATCACGCCTGTATTCCCCGAAGGAATTGTACACCCACTTTTCATTAATGCTGTTGTCTGGTTTGGCAGTTCAGCTCTAATAAGCTAGTTTCTGTAATTATACCTAACTAACTGCCTCATTGGTCTAGTGGTCTCAAACGCGACTGCTGAGCAGGAGGTCTCGGGTTCGATTCCCGGGTCGGGCAAAGTGTTAAGTATTGAGTTTTTCTGTTAGGAAATTCTCAGTAGCAGCCCGGAGTTTGGAATTGTGCCCGATTGATGGAATAGGTTCACCACCTATTACATGGGACTTAATAACAGCATTGGTGAAATGTGGGTGTACAATTGTGTACACCTCTGCCTACCCCTTCGGGGAATACAGGCGTGATGCTATGATGCTATGTAATTATACATAGTTTGGGAAACCATAGTAACCCTAGAAGGGATGTAGTATTGATTTAAATAAGCCTTATTTAGGTTTATTTATCAAAGATTTACATAAATGGTGTGCGAAGTAGTGGGATGTCTTAGGAAGGTGCTACTTCCGAAGTTGAACTAATGTTGATTTCATGATAAACATTTTTCAAAACAATACGTAAGAATAATCCTGAAATCCTGATAATCCCAATACAGCAAGCGTGATAAACGTCACATGATGAGCATCACGCCTATATTCCTTAACGGCGTAGGCAGAGTGGTACACCTCTTGAAATAAACTACAGAAACAACTAGATAACCGTTAATCCATATCGAAAAAAGTATTCTTAAACGATTCACAATAGAATTACCCCATTATCATTTCCCCTAAAGATTTAACCACGTTTATTCATGCATTCTTCGAAAAATCAGTATGTAAATCCCATTACAAAGATTATTCCGACTCATTCATTTGGTCGTTTCTAAGCCTACTCCGTTTGCGTAAGCCGACTCGACACTATTCACGATAAAAAGTCCAAATTTATATCCAAAAGTAATTTGGTAACTGTGTTAAAAGGGAAAGCAGTGATAGAGGTTATGGTGTCTCGTATGGTATATGTCGAAGTCTATCATGATCAATGCCAATAGATATTGGGTATTATGGTATGGGATGAAATTATCGATCACCGCTTAAAAAGCGGTTTAAAGCAATGGCTTTTTGATGGTATAATTCTGTTTGATGGGGTAACTTTTAGTGTTAGCGGGATTTAATGAACTTAATACCATTAAAATGAGAGGTAAAAACATAATTTCACGTCGTGTTGACACGTCAAAACCGAGATGAAATACAACATAAGTGCAACTTATTTTATAATATCAACAGATATGAGGGGTGGTTCCCTTGAAATGAATACCAATTCTAATGTTAAATCGACGCCTTAAATCAATGTATAATGTATTGAATAGATTCAGGCGTAACTTTGCGGAAGTCCATTACAATGGATTCAAATGAATACAATATCTATCTACTTCCACAATATTGAGGGTAGTCATGCAATTATCTGTGCACCAGCTTCGCCCATCATCAGAAGCTGTTAGACTGTGCAGTAGCTAGACGTATTTATTTGGATCTATAATGTTTAAATAAACTTAACTACATCATAGTTATCTCAATTTTAAAGGATGTTTGCTTATTAGCAGATTATTAGCGGATTCATTTGAGAATGAGTCAGGTTAGGATTATGTAGATTAGGAGTATGCAAGTTCCAATGTTACAGCTAAGTTATTTAGCTGTAACATTGCAACATTAACGTTGCAATAACACAAAAATAACAATAACAAATCCTTTATTTTCTCCACAAAACATAGCAATCATAGTTATGTATTTAATGATAAAAATCTTACTGACAGCAATTCATTAAACAAACAAACTCATTTAAAACATAAGAAAAAATTTATTCAAGAGTCTAGGTACTTACATGTACAAACTTAATCTTAGGGAAGTTTGCTGAAGGGAAATGGAAACCCAAACCTAAATGCCATCTGTGTATATATTATTAGTTTTTTGTTAATTTATAAAAACGAACCGCCTTTTTGAATATATCACACACCAAACAGGCAGATACTCTTCACTCTCAAGATGTGTAGAAGTAAATAGTAACAAGAATTAAGCTAAAAGCAGAATTGAAATTGCAAGGAAAGAGGTTGGCAGAGACGCTTAAGTAACACATCACGAAATATTCATACAAGGAAGGAACATCTTAAGATTCCGAGTATGCAAATATTACTTTGCCAACGTTTGAGGTAGGGTACCAGTGAAAGCGGTGAGCGATTTACAGTTACTACTTGTCTACGCTTAATTTTGTGCCGATTTAGCAGAAAACTAAGCTTGACAGATCTTATGTATAGTTTTATGTATTCGTGATTATTGACACATTTTATTTGTGTTTGTCTGTACCAATAGTCTGAAACTAAATTATGCATAGATACATAGATCATGCCTTAGTATTTATTTATTGCAAATGCCTCCTTTGATTATGTTCTCCCTAGTAATATCTTAGGTTTTCGCGATCGCGTGTGATCGCGAAAACCTAAGATAGCGTGTGATCGATTCGCGTGTTTGAAATGTCAGGAAAACAAAAACCAATAATACACGCGATTTATACGGTTAAAAGTTGTTTTATTATAATATATTCTCTCTAATCCTCAGACTGTGCGAACGTGAAGTCTTGCGTTCGATAACTGGGTCGGAAAAAAAACTATTAGATTTTTCTATTAGGAAATCAGTAGCTAGTCGAAGTTGTCTCCGATTGTTGGCAATATAAGTTAATAATGTAAGTTGGCAAATAGGCTCACCACCTACATTATTGGACTAAATAAGGGCATTGGTGAAATTTTAATATACCTATTACATTAACTTCTCCTACCTTACTAATACCACTTGTATTACTGCTATGTTGTGTTAGTATGTACGTGATTCTCGTGAAGACATGTCAGCATGACATTTAAAAGCTTATTTTATCAAATAATTCGCTTCAATTTACAACTTCCCACTAGCGAACCGTCTCCTCCTTTCAAATGTTTAATTTAAAAAAGACATTGCCACAAAAGTTGAAAGTTCATCACTTGCCCGCTTCAGCTTATAACGTGCCGCTCACAAAGGGGCCGTGCCTTACACAAGTATATATCTGCAAGAACTCCGGCTGCGTTTAGTGTGGCGACAATGCCAAGTCGTTATTACGAATTATTGCACTTTTTACTTGCATCGCCATACGTTTTTATATTTTATGGTTGGAAGTTCCGTGTTGGTAGAAAGTGGGTGAATGAAGAATTTAAGATAATTATGCTGACTTATTTTCGGTCTATAGCAGTTTTTATGAGTACTGTAGGTGCTATTGTAATGTGATTTGGCACTTCGTGAATTTTTCTCCTACTTCGCAAGATTTCGCTAATTTGAGATCGGTTTGTTATTTAATTAATATGAAGTCATCACTAATTTTGATTCAAAAAATTTTAAGTATTAATTTGACATTTATTGAATGATGGTAACAATATTAAATTGGATTTTATAATCATTTTGATTTAAATTAATCTGTATTAATGTTATGTATTTAATCCACTGTAATTCAGACACAAGGTAATTGATAAATAAATGCAAAAAGGAAATGAAATGATGCAATTCAAAGACCGAAGTAGGACTGAAATCAAATCAGGGTCATTGTAAAATTTTACGTGTATTGTCATTGACATTAACTATCTGAACCGGCAATAGAGCAAATATTTCATACATTTCAAACTCAAACTCATTTTTATTTCAAATCAATCCTATTACAGGCACTTATGAAAAGTCAAAGCTAGGTGCACGGTTCCAAGAAGTTGGTCTTATGGAGAGGAACCGGCAATTAACTCCATAGACACTCTTTTGAACTTGTGTTCTTTAAAATAAAAAAATATTAATGTGAGTATAGTTAAGTATTTACACAATACGTTGACCGAAGATAGATCGATCAGGGTCTGAAGCTGAAAACTTAGACCTTTGAACAGTGATGAACTCATTCTTGGCACAAGGACGTTTAGTTAGTGTTATTAATTGAAGTGGGTAACGAACTCAATGAATTACTTCACTACTTTAACTAAATCTTGTAACTATAAGATCTAACATAGGTAACTCAGTGTCTTCGCTAACTATTTTTTCAAAAATATGTTATTTTAGGGTTACTACTCTTTTAAACTTTATTCGTTTTACTATTTCTGTAAATATAATTTAAATTAAGAGGAATGGTTTAACAATGTATTCTTAGATGCAAAGTAACTAACATTAAAAATGATTAATAAAATACTTATATTAATTGAATGGCAACGCATTTGGCAGGTTTGTTAAAGAAGCTATATTATATATAACTTGATAAAATTGTTTGAATTGAATTTGATAAAGTTAAAAAATCCTTCGAGAAATACAGGCGTGGTGCTGAGATATGTATTTATTATGAGATGGTATGACCAGTTCTTAGCAAAAACAATTCCTTTCATCATATTTGTATCCACGCTTATATAACCCTACAAAAACAACAGACTAACCGCCATCAAATTACCATAACCGTTTCTAATCTCGAAAATGGTCGCAAAAACAAAGCGTATAGGTGTTTAATACCTTCCATACTTGTTCCTCGGCAGCATTCCTACATCCATATCCCATAAGGCATGGCGAAATGAAGCTATAAAGGGCCTGTGGTAGCGAAACGGCAGATGCATGCGGTTTATGATGATTGCACGTCAAGAAACAATAGCCACTTATTGTTTATAGAGGAGCGAGGTTCGAGAGTTAGGGAGCCTGGATGTGCCTATATGAAGGTACGATACAATACTGTTCGAACGTGCAAATGTAATAATGTGTTGGCAGGAATAGGCGAATAAAATTCATATAGATTTTGTGTGAATACCATTAATGGACGATTGTTTAACAGCTAAATAAAAGGCCGCAAGTTACACCCCAAGGCCCCCGCTGACACATACGCAAGTGGAGAAAATTCCGACTACCACCAACACGCGTTCAGGAGCTGTTAGACCGTGCAGTGTCCGCCACCGAGTGGCGCCACACAATACCTTTGAAATGTATTATTAATTAAACGTCGTGAAGAAACCAGCACACATGAGAGATGTTCTCGATAGATCTCTAAGTCTAGGTAAATTGATTCTCCACATGATAAGAAGAAGAAAGATACTGACTGTGACTAAGTTCCGCGGGATCATAAGGTTTTAATTCCTGTGCAAGTTTTTAGAGACATTTTAGAATAAATCTTTATTAACCTCGCAATAATCTTGATGAGAATACGACATTAGTACTTAAAACTAAATGAAAACGATTTAACAGAACAGAACAAAGTTTCGCTACTCATACATTTACTACTACAGTTTTACTATAACAGTAACTCCAGAACAATCTTCAGCCATTATCTGAATCCCTTTTGATAAAACGTAAAGATACATAGACTCCGCCATTTAAGAAATGGTGCACAAATGTTAGTGAAAGTTTTATGTGAAAAGGATAAGATCTTCGCTGTGAGAAATGTTACGAATTGAACGTAGTTTTTATTATATTTGAGATAGAAGATAGGTAGATATTGTCATGTACCTACAGAAAGTAGGTAGCTTATATCCGGGAGGCGCAGGTTCGAATCCTGCTCGCGACCGTATTCTTTTTCCATTTAATATTTATAACTTTAGAGTTCGCTAATCATGCGTTAATGCTTCTACATAGCTTATACATATGTTGATCATTTGAAACTTTACTTACCGTAAGTATATTTATTTACGTAATTCTAAAAATCGCACCTATTAAACATACATTATATACTAGCTTGTGCTCGCGAATTCTTCTGCGTAGACTTCAAAATGGGGTTCAGCCGGGATAAAAAGTATCATAAGTGTAAATCCAAATTATAAACTATATGTAAGCCAAATTTCATCCATATTCGTTAAGTAGTTATTGCGTGAAAGAGTAACAAACATGCATCCATCCACACAAATTTCGCACTTTATAATATTAGTAGTAGGATGTAATCTAATCGCAATTGTCTTCGTACTAAAACCATATCTTTTTTTTTTCTGGGTATAGATTAAGTACTCTTTTCCAACGCACTAATTAATTAATCAATAGTATAATAACTTATAAGTAAATACCTATTCTTTTTTCATTACAATAAAATAATTAATCAACAAAAAAATTGGTATTTTAATACGTTCCGTCCATTTATTCGAATTCCAAAATTAAGTCTCTATTTCGGCCGCCATTTCCATTCAGCCAGTATCTCGGGTGATACTTTGGTGTTATTCTCGATATCATTGGGCTACATCAGCATGTAGGTCACGTCTTAACCCTCGCTCGCTAACGACACAGGTTTATCAACTACGCTGGACACAGTTGAAAGAGTTACCCGAGGGTTTATGTGAAGGTAAAAAGTTATAAAAATTGTGTGATGTGAAGCTTCTAATAGAGATAGTAGACGGATGGTATTTGATAAAAAAACTTAAGTATTAAATTAATTGAATTAGGTTTTAATTATCGCAGCACGTGGGAATAGATATTGCCCACCCCAATTGGAAACAGGCGTAGTTGTACGTATGTATATGTCTTATATTAAATCCTAATGCGTTCTGATTGAGTTTTACAACACTTGTTAACACTAATCAAACTATAGAACAGTAAATTCTTCTTGAAAATAAATCCGCTCGATAGTCATTGGTGATATGTCAGTTCGTACTTTTGAATACAAATATGGATTGAAAATACTTAATTAAATACGATTCTACTAATATGCAAACATGCTTCAAAATTGAGAAACTGTGATGTTGGCTAATTTATGTTAATATTACGGAATTGGGTTAAAATTGAAATTAATTTTAAAAGCCCACCTCTTCTTATCCTGTGGTTGATGAATAACCTAGTGCCAGAGTTTAAACCACTCGTAGATCTGTGACATGGCTTTACACACCATCGGGAACATCTCTCAAATGTGCTGGTTTCTTACGATGTTTTCCTTCACCGTAACCCCACTGATATTTAGTTGTAGTTTAATAAAGTAAAAAAAATGCATGTATTTCACATCCACATTATTCTCAAACAAACCTCAAGCATAATCTATCAAGCAAAAACATTTCTTCACGTAACACCAGCTTTTTTTATATTTCCACTGAGACATGTCTCTCTCTATACATAAAAAACATAAACAATTCGTATTTTTTCATTCGCAACACGAACCGCAGTGGATCTTTTATTGACTAGTGGCGTAACCCGACGCCGCACGTCTACGCGAATCTCCGCGGAGCGTATGAAATCTGCGGCGCAGAATGTAATATTACACTTTGTCAATGATGTGAAATATGGAGACGCGGGAGTTGTGACAATTGTATTTACGAAGGTGCAAGTAAATAAAACTAACGCGACAGTCTAAGGGGAGCTTTTTTGTCTAAGTGTTTGTCGCGTTGGAAATTTGAGTATCGTGTTCGTTTTTTTTTAATGAGAGTATCTTTTGCTCAATAATTCTTCATAACCAATCAAAAGTGAAGGTGACAGAAAAAAAAACTTTCATAAACGTTCTGTATTTGATCATAATATTGGAATCATGACTCGATTTATATTCTATTTGTTCCTTCCAACATTTCCTTTGATGTCTCGAAGCGGGGAGTACTATATTGTATTTTCATTAGGTAGTATCCAAACTAGATCAGGTCAGAGATAGATAAGATAATTTGAGAGCTCTTTTTTTGTTATATTTTGCGTCATCCACAAGATAACACAATAACATGAATAATCTAGTAAGTACTGTTCCGTTTCTTCAATTAACCCAGTTGACGTTTGCCAACATATATAAAATTTGTTGTAAAACTGCCTATCAGCCAAAAGTGTGAAAAAGGCAGAAAAGAAACGCATGTATCTTACAAAGATAAGCTTGAAACTTAGTTTATTATGCAATAAACTTATTGAAATATTTCACACATTTACTGACTCCATGATATACCTATCTATTCAATAACATGACCATAAATTCCCTCAACGAGAAATTATTACTCTACACGTCGCTTCTATGTTTGCTAACTACTCTATGAGCACTCAGACCACATGAAAGCGGAGAGCGGTACGCTTCTCTCGTCTCGTCCCTTCTGACATTCTGAACTATGTCTGTATTATAACTAGGAACTGGTGAAACTATTTCATGTTATCCCAACGACAAGTTGGAGTCTACTTAGTAATAATAATACTGCTTGTCTTCCAAGCCAGAACAAGGAAATTCAGAGATATAATATTGTGATAGCAAAATAGTTTGCAATAAGAAGTAATAACACTATTGTGCTCGGTTTGCATCTCTTTTATAATGCAACGATTCAAGATTGTCTCAATATTTTTAATATTTTAATGCCAGTGCCATTTCAAAACGACTGGAAATAGAAAATCATGAAAGACTAGACACCCATTCAAAGATTCGAATAAAAGTTTTTAATAATTACAGACTTAACTGAAAACGGTCACATCTGTACTTGTTTTTAAAATGATCTATGCTCAAACAATGCAAGCGTAGTGTTGCGGGTTTTGGCGCCGCTCGGTCCCTGCTGACGCCCCGTATCGCGTTACTTGAGCGAGGTGACGCGCATGCATCTGTGATGGTTTGTAAACCAATTTATGTAACACGATATTTGTGACGATAACAATTGAAACTGAAGTATTTTTGAGGTTATTATGGTTGATAGCAATTCAAATTGTAGTGTAAGTACTATAAGTGCGGATATACGGGCCAAGACACGATAAAAAAAAATACAAATATAACTTCGGAACCAATTACTACAGCTTAGTGAGTGATGAGTAATTCCTGTGTTTTTTTAACATTTATACGCTTCCTGGTAAATCAACTTCGTACCTCCGCACCGTAACATGCAAATACATGTAACTTGAGATAAGTAAATTGCTCAGTCTCGCAAACTAATTCACCAACAATTTAACAACAACATATCACAAATTACAGGTTTCATTACAATATATCAGAGTCCAAAAACGGGTCCAATTTCGCTACCAATCACCAGTAACAATTTACCTATCTCGTGTCCCAGGCCAAACGGCTCCCCAATAAAACATAGCCGCACATAGCCGGCACTAAATCTGCCACAAAGTACTTCTGTTTATTCGCTCAAACTGAATAGAGTACAGTTCCATTTCAAAAGTTCAGTGGGGCTCTCCGAGATTCTTTGCCGTAAATGGGGGCCTATTTTTAGTTGCAACTTGCAACCCGCTTCTGGAGTGGAAGTGAGAAGAGTCTGGATTGGGTAGTATGGTTGAGAGACTTATGGTTCCATACCAACATGTATACAAGCATTACAAGCAATGATAGCGTAGTGATGTGACCGTTATACTTTCAAATAAAAAGGTGGCAAGTTCGAATCCAGGGATTACCACAAAATTTTTGAAGTCATGTGCGTTTTATCAATTAATTACCACTTGCTTATAACGGTGAAGGAAAACGTGGGGAAACCAGCACACCTGAAAAGTATTCTCGATGGTGTGTAAAGCCATGTCAGAGACCTACGGGTGGTTTACACTCTGACAATAGGTTGTCTACCACACGATAACAAGAAGATTGAGGTTAAATGACGGAGATTCCGTCCTCTATATTGAATCATTCTATATTGAAATATGACCTAATGCTATCGCTCGTATACTGTAGATATAGGTACAACACGTTTGTCTAGCCCTTAGGGAATCGCAGGCCAGACGGTCATGCTATGTAGGTTTGTCACATCATATAGAATTATTATTCCCTTTTAATAACGTTAATTAAGGTATGATAACTAATTTAATTGTAAGTTGTTTTTTAACCTGTAATTATTATATGTAAATAGATATAACTAGACACACGTAAGTGAATATACATACTATATTAATATTATAAATGCGAAAGTAACTCAGTTTGTTCGATTGTTACCTTTTCACGACTAAACGGCTGAACGGATCGTAATGAAATTTGGCAAGAATATAGATTGGACCTTGGAGAAGGACATCGACTACCTTTTGTCATGCAAACGAAGTCGCGGGCACCAGTTAGTTTTATGTAACTTTAACTGAGTAAGTTTCATTTCCGTTGTCCGATGATTTTCCTTTTACCAAGATTTCTTCTTTTGCCAAAGGACTGACAGCTGATGGCTCTAGAAACATTTCCAATTCCAATTTTAGATGATATGTCAAGTTTGAATAAATAACGTATTGACATTACCAAAAGTGACCGGTGGCTAATAACACGTTTGTCAAGGCAAGTTTACTGACCATTTCGACGTAATTACTAATGTCAATGTAACATGCGTTTTTGGTTGTAGTAGGAATACGTAGGTAGAGGAGAATGGAAGAGAAAAAAAAATGGCGCCGACCCCAAATAACTTGGGATCAGGACAAATGTAGGTGTTGCATTTGTATTGCCTTCAAAATTGAGCAAATCAAAAAAACACAAATCAACTACCTTTATTTTGTTACAACGTCAGATCAAAGCGTCACTTGACAATAGTTCGGGATAACTCTAGAACGAACAAAGAGTTCAAAACGAACCCTTTTCGCTCCCTCTCAATACTCACGCCACCCAATATTTTGACCTCGCGCGTGCGAGTGCCTGAAAGCAGCTTTTTGCACGAAAGAGGAGAGCTGTACAACTTTTTCTATAAAGAAATGGGGTTTGAATGGAAAACACACTTATTTTGCCCTAAGCAAAGTCTGAATATCGCCTAATGTTGAATGTCTGTCGTTTGCAGGTACGTCCAGTTTCGAGAATATTCGTAAGTACGAACATGTTGATATATTTTATACTAGCTGTGCCCGCGACTCCGTCCGCGTGGATGTCAATAATAACAAATGTTCGACGTGATTCTTTAAATTGGCATAACTTTTTTTGTTTATGAACCGATTGTCATGATACATACTAAATGTTAAGTGAAGCTTACCACAATATATTAGTGAAAACCACATCTAAATCGGATAAGCCTTTTCTGAGATTAGCGTGTACAAACGCACAGACAAACATTCTAACAATCATTGTCTTGGGTGCTATTTGCATTGATAAAGGTCCCAATAATATTTTTTCTCATATATCTTCCATGCACAGACAGCGATCCGTCACATTTTTATTATATATATATTGATTTTATATGTATTGATGATAAGTTGTACTGCCTCGTTGGTCTAATGGTCCCGAGCGCGACTGCTGAGGATGGTCTCGGGTTCGATTCCCGGTTCGGGCAAAGTTTTATTGAGTTTTTCTGATAGGAAATTCTCGAGCAGCCGGGGGTTCGGAATTGAGCCCGGCCGATTACAATATGCTCACCACCTATTACATGGGACTTAATTATAGCATTGGTGAAATATGTGTATGTATGTATCGTGTGAGTAAATAGATTATAGTTTTATTAGGTACGTACCCCCATTTAGTCCATGGTAGCACTTGAGCTGGCCTATCGTAGTAGGGAGTTTCAATAGTATGCGAGGCCAGCTTATACTGGTTTTGTTACCACTGACTTGCGGCGTACTTTACATCTAGTTGTAATTTATCGAATAGGCAGTGATAGCTTAGTGGTATGTCGTTGGACTGACAAGTCAAACGTCGCAAGTTCTAATCCAAGACACGCACCACTGACTTCTCGAAGTCATGTGCATATTATAATCTAATTATCACTTGTATAGGGACTAAATTGATAGCAAGGACGTCGCTATAAGACGTATTAAAATATGGAAGAAGAATTCGCGGTGGTGAGCAGAGCTCGAGATGGCTTAGTGGTCAGACCGCCTGGAGTATTTATCCGGGAGGCGCAGGTTCGAAACCTGTTCGCGAGCGTATACCTTTTTCCATTTAATATAATAACTTTAGAGTTCACTAAACATGCGTTAATGCTTTTCAAAGACTTATCTTGCTTAATTATTACTTCCTTAAAAAATGGTGAAGGAAAACATCGTGAGGAAACCAGGACACCTGACAGATTTTCCCGATGATGTCTAAAGCCATGTCAGAGACCTACGGGTGGTGTAATCTCTGACACAAGGTTGTTCATCAACCACAAGCAGAAGATTTATGGAATCTTTACGATGCTCCTGTAGTGTTGGCTAACCGATGAGCTCACCATGTCCTATAGTACACATAGCTGACTTAATGGGATAGCACTAGGAACTGAAATTCTTGGCCCCAAATCGGCTCCTTGTTCTCGAAACCCGAATATACTGCGTACATTTCACATCGGATATCTTGCCCCAAACTTGACTAATCCTATCTCTAGATTTGTATTACATAACATAAATGCTGCCCTCTTGAATGCTGCCCCAAACATAGACAGCTTGACACACAACGCAACACACAGTCTCTGCAATATACATATAATAAATGGATGAATTCAATACAAGTTAGAAATGCAAATTTTCGCGGCAATTTGACGGCGTAAATGACGGCGCGGTTGTCGCAATGGTCGAGAGACCGCCTCCTGCGTCGCGTGTTGCAGGTTCGATTCCTGCACGGAGCAAATATTTGTGTGATCTACAGATAATTGTTCCGGGTCTGGGTGTGTGTGCATGTGGGATCATATGTCGGAAGAAATTCTTAGAGACAAGCAACCTATATTTTAATTTTAAAAAAAGTTTTTTTTTGTTTTATACTTTTCATGAGACTCATTCATTTTTATTTATTATTGTTCACCTGTGATTACTCACGTGGATTTTTCGGGATTGATTGGTTGATTGTAAGGCAATCTCCGTGAGTAATAACCGGTGAATAATAATAATAATTAATACAATGTAAGATCATACGCAACTTCATGCAAAATGTACTAGCAAAGTCACATCACAATTAGGGCGTTGATTTTACACCAGACCTATTTTGGATGTATTAAATTAAGAGTGCAATCAGTGGTCTTCAATAGAGCCCATTACTTATGTATAGAAACATTCACAAATATACCATTAAACTTAATCGAAACTACTCGTATTTAACTTGCAATCCCGAGCTAACCTTTATTGGAATACAATTCCAAACTTAATCGCTTCAGATCCAATTTCTCAGAATAACCGAATGAGATTAGTGTTAAAGCTTTATTGTATTCTAATTTAAGCCTAAAACATTCAACCAGGTCCAGAAATAATGTGTCTATATTACATAAAAAAGGACGTAATGGCTCCGTTTTTGAGTCCTCTGATCATTTCTTCGAATAACTGGATGCTGTAATAATAGGTGCGAGATTGTGATACGTCTGACTTAGAATTGTTTCCTCATATTTTAGTGGTAGTGTAGTTGGATTGACAAAAGTCGCATGTTCGAATCCAAGGCCGACCACGGACTTTTCGAGTCATGTGCGTATTATAAATTAATTAAAACATGCTGAAAACGGTAAAGGAAAACATCGTGAGGAAACCAGCACACCTGAGAGATGTTCTCGAAATGGTGTGTAAAGCCATGTCAGAGACCTACGGGTGGTTTAAACTCTGACCCTAGGTTGATCACCAACCATGCGATAAAAAGAAGGCTCATATTTTAAATTAATAACCTTGTTAGATTATAGAGACCTCTTGAGACCACGAACGCTGCAATGTGTTCGATATCGAAGTCAGTATAATCAAAAAATTGGTTAATAATACACGCAATTAATCCGGATAAAAGTTGTTTTATTATAATGTGTAGTGATCGCGAAACCTTAAGGTATTACTACATGTTAATGGTTTCAGTTCTCTTGTCTTTTGTAGCTAAATGAGAGTTACCCCTTTGTCTTCCAGTCACTACAGTAAAATTTAAGCACTGAAATGAATCTAAGCTAGTCTATTATAGTTCGTTATAGCAGGATCCAAACGGGCTGTCTTGTAATTAGAGGGCCGCATTCAGCTGGAACACGATTAGAAACTTGAGATGTTAACATAGATTTTACTGATAAAATTACAAGAATACTTACTTAAAGGTAGCTGTATAATATTACAAAGATATGTCCCATATTATTTGAGATTTAGAACCACTATAAGAAGCCTGTGGGTGTTAAATAAACACTTGTGTGAAACCGTTAGCTAATTAACGTTACAGTATAATTAATTCAAGCAATTAAGTATGCCTATTAAAACTGGCGTAGAATTATCGGAAATATCTCTTTGAAAAATTACGTGAATCGGACTTTCATAACCGTCGCCCCCTCCTAAGGTAACCTCCCACAAGTGCTGTCATCAGTCACCATCCATCACTCCAAGGAAATTATATCGAAGATTAATAAGCCATTAAAGGTGACATCTTGAGTCGTGACCTCTTCGGTTTGGTTGGGGTTTTGGAATAGCAATCGCTTGACGATTTTTGATAGGGACATTTGGGATGATATGTCATTTTAAATTACCTTTGTCATAAATCATAATATGAAGTAGGTATTATAATTTACTTATTCTACGCCTTTGTCACCAAGTAGAGCAGGTAATTGGTTGAATATTTTTTGAGATATAAAATGATAATGACTGGTAAAATATACCGTTTAAATACAGAACCCAGAAAGCGTGCCCTTTAAAACTTTACCCAACAACCCGTTTAACCGGAATGAAACGAAATGTGATATAATTTTCGCCCCAAAAAAATTCAACGCACTAATTGCCGGATTTGCTTTTAAACTTTAAACAAATCCTACGCAACGCAAACTGAACTTTCACAATTCAACTTTGGCATTAAATTTACAAACCTTGGTTTAATCGAAACAAAGGAAATGGCGCCTTAAGGTTGTAGTAATAAGATTGATTTGTGTCGTAAAGGTGGGTTTGCTCAATGAAACCCTTGTTTTGACAACTCATTATTGGTATGTTCCTAATTGGGCAGTTCGTTTCGTGCTCGGCTATCGGCTTGATACGACCGAATTCGGTACGCATTCCGACTGTTTATGTTTGCAAAAGATATTTTCGCGTTTGCACAGCTGATTGCGTGCGATGAGGTCACCCCGCGAATCCAAATCGAATGATGGTGAATTCGATTTTAGATTTAACTTTATTTGTTTGAAGGGTGGAAGAAATTATGGTAATATTTTAAAAATCTCTAAAAAAGGAATCATAATATATAATCATAATAAAAATGGTTACACTAATGGCCGAAGTCATATTTATTTTGTGATTATAATTTAACAGAAACAAACCATACATTATCGTTTACTTAGTGGGAATTTTGGAAGATTTACAGAAATCACTCTTATAATATTATTTAAGGTATTTACTTACTAAATATTAAAATTTTACTCAAATACAGAGGCCTATACCGTAAATAAATCGCGTACCCTTGACTGCCTTAGCGGGTGCCGCTTAATTTTGTCAAACAGACCTCTACATTTTGACATATACACGGAGGTACGCGCGCGGCATAACGAATTGTGACGTTTACTGAATAACTGATTAGGAACAAACCGCACCTGTTATTACTTTTATTCGTACTGTTTTTTGTTCATTAAATGTTTGTTGTGAATATGTGTGATTGGGGAATGGAGATGGAATATTTATGAATGAGAAGAAAGAATGATAATGATCTAAATTGAAGGCTACTAACACACAATGTAAGTGCGTTCTAAAGGATGCATGTTTTGGACAAAAAGACCAAATTCAAAACCTTAAAAATACTTTAACACAATGTTAGTAACAAAACCACTGTATGTCACCCTATTAAGAGAAAGAAAAACCTGGTTTTTAAAATACACACGCAAAAGCCTACAATGCATTCAGAACAAAACGCCAAACCAATAGTAACTATTTTTCACATCATCAAAACGATATCACTCACATCACAGGGATAGACCACATCGCAAAAAACAATGGCGAACAACAAATAAGTTAAACAAACAATTTATTCCTCACATAACCATTCCGAAAATTATGTAAATCTCCACGACTAACAAATGGATGTAAACATTGAAAATGTTGACGGCAATAATTGCGACACGATTATTCAATTTGACGTTTTGCAATCAGCGGGCACAAACGAGCAAACACTGGTAATCAAACATGCCCGAATCGATTATCAACTCGATTCAATTCGACCGATAACGCGAATGTCCGAGTCGATACGAATTTATACCGTTCATTCGTATAATGATCTAATTTTATGATCGATACCGTTTGTATCGATATTTTGTGATGTTTACATAGTTAGTAATTTACATTTGGTGGCGAAATGTATTTTGACTAAAGAAAACTTTCTAGTTGCTGTTATAGATGTGGATATAACGCGAAAATTCGCTTAATCCGCCTAGATTACTCAATTCCCCTACCAAAAATACTTTAAACAACCAACAAGAGAATCAAACTTCCAAAGCGAAATTAATGCCGAACATTATAATAATAAATGCGACTCGCAGGATTTAGAGCAGTGGCGGCGTAACCAAAAGCGTATAATATAACTATATGAAGCAGATAGTAAAACAAGTTCCACTATTAATCCCGGGAGTGTGGCTGTAGTGATGTGCAACGGAACACGATATGCAAGACGAAGTTTTGAAGTGTTCCGAGATGTTCCAGTTCGAATATAGCTGTGAATAAGAATTAGTGAGGCAACTGCTTTTAATGTTGACAAGTGTTTCTGTTATTGTAGATATATTTTATTTAGCTCGACTAATATCTCGATTTATGAAATATGAAATTAACCGGAGTTTTGTGATTGTCTAGAAACAACTTTTTTGCTTTTCTCCCGTCAATCTTTGTTAAAAAACTTCGAATCGAAGGAATAAATTTGAATTTCCATAACGAATTAAATTCGTCTCATATAACCTGTGTCAAAAATATATTAGAAGACATTTAAACATTCATGACATAGCATAGTTTAATATAAAAGTCTAACGGCAGTTACATCACTAAAACACGAGTCTATTCCCTGGAGCCTCGTAACTTACTCTCCTTTTATGACACTATAGAATATTTTAAGTGCATTAAAGCATCCGAAACGTAAAGGGGGCTTATAGAGGGGGGAAGAGACGCAGAATTGATGATATAGATTAAAGATTGACTGTCTTAGACAATGCTGGATCTCGTCTTTTTAGAGCAAAGAGAAGGAAATTGAATCATATATTTTAACATTTTGTATTCACGAAGATTTGTAAACAGCAATTTGATTCTACGGCCGAGTTCCATTTGATCTCCACTTCAATTGATAGACTTTGATTGGCAGTGCTTTATTTAGTGGAAATGCTTGATTAAAATTTCAATCATCTCACTGCTTTGAACCTGATTTCAAAGTGACTTTGGTTTAGTTGATCAGTCAGCCTCGTAATTTACTAATATTGGAGCAGATATAGTAAATATAGATGATGATATATATAGATGATGCAGACTATTATGTATTATATAAGGAACACGAATTATTTAGAGTTTTCTTGAAATAAGTAACGAAATATTTCCCAAAAATGTTTTAATCATACAAACAATAGCAATTTTAGTTCTTTAATATTTCCTGTCTCCTGTCTTTATTATTGCCAAGCATAAAGAAATGTCTAAAATATTTAACAAAAAACAACCATTCATCACACATTAAAATTCAAATCAAGCCAAATGCCAAACATTTAGCTTTCCAAGTTATACCAAAATACATTGCTGGGAGCAAGGAGTACCTAAATGATCCCCCTATTGTGCGGAACACAAATCGTCGATGCAGATTACAAAAGACCCTAGGGAGTGAACAGTCGCTCCGAGGAAAGCCCTCCGATCCCATTGTGATGAGCTCTTTGTCTTATTGGATAAGGTTCAAGTGATGAATGACAGCGAAGGTATCACAGTAAACGATCCTTTTATTGAGGAAAAAGTAACGTTAGAATTTGTTGATGACAAACATAAAAACGTTCAATTACTTTAAAAGGTTGACGATGGATTAGCTGTTGAAGAAGAAATTAAATTGGTAGTTAGTTTTTGGACGACTGTTACTGAATTGACTTTGACTGGTATTCGTGCGCGACTTGTGAAAATCTCGTCAATAATTCTTATCTCAACCAACAATTGATAGAATAAGTCATTGCAAAGAAATTACGAATACACTTTTATAAGTTATCTCTCTTAATCTAAACCGTGGCAAATCTTAGGTCAGCTGCCCAATTAACCCAGTCAAAATAACAGTTTTGAACAAAGTAAACCCAACTTCAAGTTAAGCTTCTGAAAATTTTAGAAAAACTTCGTAATCTTCAGAAATCCAGCACGAAAGTTTCGAGCTTAGACTAACATTATCCTAAACCGCTTTATCTCATTGTTTGATTTATAGTTAGCAACTTTACAGAGCGTTTCAGTTGCTGAACAAATTGAATCTACCAAAGTTTTGAGAACATTAACTATTACCTTCGATGCAGTGTTTTCTGTGTCTGTAAAAATATTGGCACTCAAGACATAGCATAGCATCATAGCATCACGCCTGTATTCCCCGAAGGGGTAGGCAGAGGTGTACACAATTGTACACCCACATTTCACCAATGCTGTTATTAAGTCCCATGTAATAGGTGGTGAGCCTATTGCCATCTACCGGGCACAATTCCAAACTCCGGGCTGCTACTGAGAATTTTCTATCAGAAAAACTCAATAACACTTTGCCCGACCCGGGAATCGAACCCGAGACCTCATACTCAGCAGTCGCGCTTGGGACCACTAGACCAATGAAGCAGTTAAGGCGGCACTCAAGAGCCCGTTGTTAACCTAAAACTTATTTCTTAGAAGTAATGTAAAATTTTATTCTACGGAGTATTTATGGCTGTAAGTTTCAGAGTTTTTATTACTTTGTTTTACAGCTTTCATAAACTTCCATAAGTACATTAACAATTCAATTCTGTTCTATCGGAAATCAAACAATAACGTTCTAAAAAAATGTGCTTAAGGTCTTAAAGCTTACCGAAAAATTTTATCATCATCAAAATATATATATTATCTTTATTGAGTTAAATAACTGCTTCCATTAAACTAATGGTCCTAAGTGTGACTGCCGAGCTTGAGGTTTTGGGTTCGACCCGAGTCTAGTAATGTGTAATTAGATTTTTCTGGCATAATATTGAACATGCATCGGTGAAATGTGAATGTACTAGATTACACAACTCTGCTTAACCTTTAACACAACGTTATCTTATGTTAAATTAGCCATTTTGAGAGAGAAAATAGTCCATAATTTTCGGAGGGATGGATAGAATTACAAAACCTCGAATTATATTAATTGTCTTGTAATTGTTGAGCTTACTTTAATTTCTGAAATATTACATTACTATGGAAATATTGTTCAAGTTTCTTTAAATAACGATCATTTTGCCTTATACCTGGTACTAGGGGTTACGTTTATATTAATCTTGGAATTTCTTCAAGCTTCTGAAGATAGTCGGTGACCTAGAAAGGCAAGCTTCATGCCACAACTAGTAATATTGAAACATGCAGACGACCTGACAAGACAGCTATTGGAATTTGTATCAATTTATCTTGTATATCTGACTGATGTTGTAAATGTTTAATAATCTAAAAAGTATTGATATTCATGTAAATAAACTTTTCAAAAATATTACTGTCTATGGATGACTACCATAATTATCTTATTCTTATGGTATGGTTGATGAACAACCTGTCTGAGATTGAACCACCCGTAGACATCATCGCAGGCACCATCTCTTAAGCGTACAGGTTTCCACACAATGTTCTCCTTTCAGATGACAATAAATTTAAAATACGTACATACTTCGAAAAGTCAGTAGTACGTGCCAGATCAGATGTGAGTCTAAACCGTCAAAGAGTGTTAGTTAATCCCAGTCAGACTAGACTTACACCGTTTAAATATATAAATTTCTTAATAGAACGACAGGAAACAATTGAATTATTGTATGCTCCAGTTGTAATTTATACCATTTTAGAACATATTGGTAACACTAATTATAAAGCCAAGTGCTAAGTATAAAACAATTATTTTCGTCAAAGGAGAGGATGATATAATTTACGAATAAGCGGTAAGTACATTCTGAGAACACAAAATCGTGGTTAAACCTAGTTGCACCAATTTCCTTTGCAAGACGGATGCGGCTCATTCTGAAGTACAAATTAACTCACACGGCCATTTTAATAGGATAATATCATGCTTCATACAATTCAAGCTTTATTGAATGACTGACCGGTTAATTGTGGGATTGCTTTGTCACTCTTGTGTTAAGTCTAATCTGTATCAAGATACGGGGAATATATTTAAATGTTTAATTACACAGCAATTGTGAGAATTAACGGAGTGCGCAGTATTCAGTGTTCTGCTTCTGGATTAGCTTCAGAAAATTTCCTTATTTCTTTCGATGTCGGTTAGAAATGAGATTACAATACATATTTATTTAACTAGTTGACACGTTTTTAGTATTTTCTACGATGTGTTTTCGGGCTAAATATTAAATTTGTATCATTTGAAAACTTAAAGGAAGTTTAATTTTATGTTGAACATTTTACATTTTTGCGTTATGTTATGTGGAAACTATAGGCTTCAGTTCATTTTGCAGTGTGAATTTCAAATGTACTCGTCCGAATGTGCGCATTAATTTCATACTCATAATCTTTGTCGTTACAGAGGTGACAGGTCCCCCAACGAAGTAAAGGTCGCACTTTATTTTTATCTAGCTTACCTACTTTTTATACAAAGCCGTTTGCTTCATGACGTCAAATAAATAAATAAATTCACATTGTTCATTCACATCATCATCACAATCAGTAACAACATACACCTTTACAACAAATACTTCCTAAAATGAATCCGATGTGTATATAACATTTATTCTTTATAAATCGATCGCTCTTACAATTTCTGCAGTTGGTAGGTCTATACAAAACTCTCTAAAGTACCAAACGCCAATTTATTTTCGCCAGACGTACGTACACTTCTGCGGGAAAGCTTTTCTGTTCAGAAAAATGTTGTAAAATTTCTCAACGCTGTATTCTTACTTTATCCAGTGTTTATAAATAATTCATAAGTATTGCCTGTACAACTACAATGGAGTTTATTATATAATTAATAGTACTTGGTTTACCTTTAGTTTGCAATAAAGCTGGTACTATGAAATAATAAATCATAACCAAAACTATGGTCCTTTTATTAACAGAATGTTTTAAAGCTATTTGACTTTGTGTAAATTGAACCACTCCCGCTGAATTAAATCTTTAACCTGGAGGTGTATTAGCTGTATCATTTGACTTCGAAACGATTGTCACTTTTAAGTACATTACGTTGTCAGATTTATAAGCTCTTAATAAACAAGCTATAACATACAACGCATTGCAACACAAAGTGAACATCAACAAAACGTCTCCCGTTCAGAATAATCGTTGTCTGCCACAACTGTTGTTCTACTAGCTTAAATTTATTTTCACCGATAACCATCTCTGTCTATAACTTCAGTTATCTAAATCCCCGCAATCTACGTATCGATCTAATCGTTTATTCAAATCAAAATTAATTCAAACTCAAACCTGCTCACAAATTGATTTCCTACACAGAGGCTGTCAAGCCGAATTGCTCTGATTTCATAAACATTTACTACTCTATAAAGTTAACCGCTTCGTTCTATATAAACTGTAGCGATTAACCACAGACGAAGCCGTAAACGGCACTAGTATAGTTAACGTTAGAATCTAATACAAGTTGATGTGTGTAACCAACTAAAAGAACGTCACATGGTTCACAAATGAAGATCTATTTTTTATTCACTTAAAGGGCAATGAACGAGGCTGTTCATTGGAGGTCTTGGCTTGTTTTAATGTTTTTTATAGTAATTGCCGTAATTAATTATAAAAGGTACCAACACTTACTGATACATGAACATTAATGGACGATAATATTTAATGTACACGCCTCATTGGTCTAGCGACCGCAATATCTGGTAGTTATGGCCTTGGAGTTCGATTTGCGAAGTAACTACTTGCTTTTTTTTCTCACGTCTTAGGTTTTTTTTTTCAGTGTTTGCAGCAGTCAATCTTAATTGTGTCAGGTAATTGTCGACGAGGTGGGTTATCACAATTCTCACATGCGATGGAGCGATGGTATAGCAAATAGCCAAGTACTTCTTGAGATGACGTCACCGAAAATCTAGAAGTCACTGATAAAGTTACATAATCTTACCACAAAATATAACTTAAAATTTTTTCACTTCGCATGTATAGATATAATAATAGATAGAATAATCAAAAAAAAAAAAACAGTCAAATTCGGTCGTTTTCATCTAATCTTTTCTAATCTTTATACTTCATTATTGTAACATCTTTCTCTTGATGTTGAGTGTCGTAATCAGGTAATTCAGAGTTGTGACCGTTAAAAAACGAATAAATCCCTAATGTGCTGTGAACACGATTCCGAGGTTTTAAGATGACGATGTCACAATGACGAAATGTCAAAAATGACGGTTCTGTCAATTAGAAAGTTACCGCAGCTTTTTATGTAGCCTAATGATATGTTTTTTGTATCGTCAATAAAGCGTGAGTAAAATTGGGTTAAATGCTTTTAAGTTGTGCGTAAGAGAGATTTATTTATCTCATTTTGTTATTGAAAACAACGAAATACCAACACCCACAAAATTTGTTCAGCAAACCCATTTTTAGGAAATATTTTTGGATTTAAATTGTCTATTGCTCCTTGTACCTTTATTTCTTTTCAACTTAATCAGCTTAGCCTTACAGTAAAAGACTATATTATAAGGAAGTCTGAAATCGCCACCAAATTTTGAATAAGCATACATTATCGCTACACGTTCCATCTCGTTACCAAAATATTTATTCGTACTGTGTGTGTCCTAATAGTCGAAAAAGTCATAAACTTGTGGTTTATTTCCGTCAATACATCCATCCCATCTTGGCATTTTACTAATATGGTATTTTAAACGCAAGTCCCCAATGATAAAATTGTTTTGACTTACAAGCGTCATTGCAACAACGTAAAAAAAATTTAATCCACTATCCTCTAGTATCCCAATCGCCGCTTCTCTCGATGAGTTTTGGTCACATAATAGACAGGTACAAAAGGCCGGCTCTGAACTACATTGATTTTAATTACATACTCTCGATTGTAGCGCTAGGGTACGCAACTAATATTACAGTGAAAATGTAGCTTTGGGCATTAGGTACATACATTCATAATTTATATAAAGTTATAATGTTAAATGGAAAAAGAATACGGTCGTGAGCAGGATTCGAACGTGCGCCACCTATGAAAATGCTTGAAACAAAATTATAAAATGTGCTTTTATATACAAAAGTCTGTAGTTTGGTCACTGAAATGTACTTCTTTTAGTATAGTTTCAGACACAGAACAATAATGACTAAGGGTTCGAGTTCGAAACTAGTCGGACAATCCTGAAGAATGCGCGTGAGTTAAAACCGTTGGCCAATAATTAATATCAATGTGTCTCACGAAAGATATTATACAAAAACTTAAGGAAGGTTTTCAAATGTTTAACCAAGCCTAGGTTGACTGTTGGTATCGTTCGTTGTGTAGAGTCGTCCTTCTGCACTTATCTATTATGTGCTATAATCGTCATCGTCACTTACGCGTATCAATTCAACCGTTTAGCGCCATGAAGCATATAAACGCCTTATAACAACGTGGCGCGAACAAAAGCGTTATTTAATGCCATTATAATGGCCATTGGTGAGAGCGTGGGCGATGATGGTATCACATGGTGGTAAGTGGAAGAATCGTCACACTCCCACATTTGTCTGTTAAGTTACTTAACTTTTGTAATACTTGTAATTGTCTGATGGATATCCGATTTGAAAGAAAGATAAGGCAATTTTATTTAAATGGCTATTTGTAGCTACTAGGAATTGTTTTTGAGAAGAAAAGTTTATATGGCTTTGTGTCCTTGGTTTCTATATTGTGCGTAACTTGAGCTTTGCGGTTCCATTTTCCTGTTGGGCTAAAGTTAAATTCTTAATTCTGGAATTGTTCAAATACAACCACAATTACAACTTGTAAAGACACATTACCGGAATTAAAACCCACGGTTATATTCCAAGTTACAATAACCACATTAACTGATTGCTAGACTCTCAGATTCTGTCGTCCCCAAACAAAAACTAACCCATGAACATATAACTCTATTACACCACCGTAAATTCTCCAAATTCATTTTACTGGAATGAAATACGTCCGATTTTTCGGTCGAGAATCACGGGGTCGGCCGATAAACCCCTTCAAAGCGGGCGCTAGCGAAAATCGTAGCTGAAACCGAATATTCAGTGTAAAATCTTTAAAGGTTTTAATTATAGTAAGTGGCGACCTGCGCGAAGGGAGACCGACATCAATCTACTTAATAGCGAGAGCTATACAACCTGCTCGGTGGAAAAACGATGTATCCGTTTGCCACACCATTCATTACTGGGCTAACGAGAGTTCGGTAACGATATTTGAAACAGTAGCGTCGATAAAATGCGAACTAGGTGAAATTTTCGGTTTGCAATTTGGCTTTCTGATGAAATCGATGTTTTGCAGCGGGAGAAGTCACGAGTACTGCTATAGGAGTTTGGCAAGTGATTTGTTAGTGAATTTATTTAATGAGTGCTTAATGGAGATGTTCTACGGGAATAAAATACAAGATTTTTTTTTAAAATCAATCCCTACCATTTATAAAAGCGATAATAATTGGTATGTTTATATCAGTTTTTCGAGATAAAAAATCTCTGTAATATTAAGGCTCTGGTGCCCAATTTTGTTGATATCGGTTCAATAGTTAAAGCATAAAAAAGTTACCGGACGGACATACTTTGGAATTTATAATGTAATATTAAAATACATAGTAAAAAAGTATAAGGATTATTTCATGTATTTACATACAAATTGTAAAGAGACTAGTGGACGACAGATTTTACGAGAGTATCGCAATGTCATTCCCTGTTGCCGCTTTTATCACTTCACTTTCAAATTAAATACAGCACGTAACACAACGTAATATAAATAAATTCAAAGAGGTACCCCTAAATAGGGCGGTCAATGCGCCCTCACGCGCTCTCAAGACGCTACCCGACAGATTTGAAAAGTGTCTCCTCCGAGCTCTCCCGTCAAATTAAGTAGACTTTTTAAGTTGGCCGGATGAATTTTAAATTAGATTAAGCCCCAGGCCGATCGTGACGGCGCAAAGAGTATGAATGATGACTTAAAATATACCTACATTGTATGAAATGTATATCAAATACCGACCAATTTAAGTTGAGCCTTCAAGGCTTTAATATCTATTCAGTTTTGGGGTAAATTAAACTGGTGGTTAGATAGTTATACAATCATTATGGAATTGAAGCAATGTATATTTTCCGGTGATATAATTGTATGTTTATGTGTGGGGGTCCCGTTAGGCTCATCGTTGCAACGGTACATCTATTACAAACGGATTTCCTGGGTTCAGTTCTCAGGCAAGAGTGGAATTTTTAGCGATACCAAAGCCTGGCGGCTGTTTTTTGTTTTGTTCTATAAGAGATGGGAACTGAATGATTTGAGATAGTATTGAATTGCAATTATGATGAGAAAATGAGATTGTTTTTGTTACGAAGCTGTTTAGTTGTGTTTGAAGTAGATTTAGAAACTTTTTCATGTGGTTTCCTAACATTTTACATCGTACTGAGTTTTTTTATAAACGGACAACCAGTTAGATATTAAGTTTTTCTAAAAGTTGGATGGGAAATTGTTCATGGCATTAAAACTATTATAAAATAGTTAATATTAAGAGTTAATCGTGATAGATCAATAAAGGACAACCTGTTTAAAAAAAATATGTATATTCCTTAACATAACATAACATCACCCAGCTCATAATTGTCCCACTGTATGGCAAGGCTCCCTTCTCATACTAAGAAGATATAAATAAGCATTGATCACCACACCACTTAGCATTGGCGATTTCGGACCAAGTCCAAATTTTCTCGCGATGATATTTTTGATTAACGTAGAACATCACCTAATCAAAGTCACATTGGTACATAACATAGCATCACGCCTGTATTCTCTGAAAGGGTAGGCTGACGTGTACATCATTGTTCGTCCACATTTCACCAATTTTGTCATTAAGTTCCTAAAGTTAGGTGGTAAAGATAGGTGGTGAGCCTATTGCCATCTGCCGGGGACAATTTCAAATTCCAGTCTGCTACTGAGAAATTCCTAACAGAAAAACTCATTAGGTAACACTGTCGGGGAAAGTGTTACCTATTGAGTTGTTCGTTTCGTTTTTCCGAGATACGAATCCGAGACCTCATGCTCAGTACTCACGCTTGAGACCGCTAGATCAACGAGGCAGTCCACATTGGTACATGTCATGCTAGAACCCATAACCTGTGGTTCAAGAGGCGGTCCCGTAACCATTCGGCCTTATATTCCTACATATATTCCTACAGCATTATATTCTATAATAGCCTTTTTTTATCCATAGCTTTATTGTTTTACAACTTAATTTTTATCCCACAAACTTTATCAATGAAATGGAATAGGGGTTAAAAATTCTCTCTAACGGCTCGAGCACAGTTTGGATAAAGTCCAAATTGTGTGACAATGATGCAGTTAGAGTGCTGTCAAAAATGGCTCGCTTTTATAAAAATGTCCAGCTATTGTTTTGTATAATAACTTTCGTGAGACACATTCATATTAATTATTGTTCAACGGTTATTACTTACTTGTATTCTTCCGTTCGAGTTCGAAACTAGTCGGGCAATCCCGAAGAATTCAAGTGAGTAGTAACCGTTAAACATTAATTAATGTTCAGCTAAAGCTCTTGGCTTAGATTATGATATACTGGGCCTTCTCTTGAAAATAATTCTGCTCGATTGACGTTGGAAATATATCAGTTCGTACTTTTAAATGCCAAAATGTCTAAAAAATAATTATAGGTTTCGGATATTATGAAGACAACATGCTTTAAAATTGAGGCAACTGTAATGTAGGTAAATTTATTTTAAAATTACGCGTTGTTTTAAGGCGTCTATTTAATATTAGAATTGGATTGGAATTGGTATTAGTTTCAAGAGTAATTTTACTGATATTATTGTTTTATATATAATGAAACCACAAGGTTTGGTTTTTGTTAAGTATGTTGAGGGAGGCAAGTGAAACTACGGGCTGCTGTTAGCACACTGATTTATTACAAGCGGCGTGGCGGTCGGCCGGGCGCGCACACACACACATAAGTATGCGCGTACACATACATAACATTTCCTCCCCTTATTACACTTATACTCTAAACAATAAAAATAAGTTGTGATGTGTCTACACTAAACATAACTTAAAAATAGGACTTATAATCTACGCGTGGAATATTCCTTAAAAGTCTATTCGCACATCTTGATACCGGGACAGTCGGCTCAATTGTTGCGGGGGGTGAAGATGGCGAATTTGGTACAACGCTTTCCTCTCCCGCGGGTACAGGATCGGTACGGTTTATTGGTGTATTATTACTGTCCGAGTCATCAAGGTCATAGACTTGTTGTTGTTTTTGTGGAACGTTTCCTTTACACACTGTTAACTGATTTACATGTTTTTTTACTTCGGACGCTGTACTTGTGTCTTGAACGACGTACAATACTTTCCCTATTTTCTTTTTGATAATTCCCTTGCACCAATCAAATTTGTTACTGCTTTTAAATTTCTTATACAATACTTGGTCACCTGGTTTGAAAACTTGTTTGTTTCCTCCCCCATATGACTTAATCTGCGAGCACTGTTGACGAGTAACATTATCAGTGGGGGTTGTGAGCGAGGCCGACGCTTTTTGTGGGTCAAATAGATCTAACCGTGATCTAAGCTTTCGCCCATAAACTAGCTCAGCCGGTGAAAAACCTGTGACAGAATGAACCGAATTCCTGTAATCAAAAAGGTACTTTAAAACTTTTAACTTTTGCTTTGCGTTATGTTGTGGCGAGATAATGCTGGTTTTGATGCCTTTTTTCACAATTTTAACAAAACTCTCTGCTTGTCCGTTACTTGCTGGGTTATAGGCCGGTGATGTCAAATGAGTGATGCCATTTAGCGAACAAAAATTCCTAAACTCGAAAGACGTAAATGCCGTACCGTTGTCACTGACTATTGTGTGTGGTAGGCCGTACTTTGACATGAAATCGTATAAATTTTCGACGACACTTGCCGAAGTGGTCGACTTACTGACGTCATACACTTCTACCCACTTGCTGTATGCGTCTACCACTATCAGGAATGTTTGATTATTAAACGGACCGAGGAAGTCGATGTGTATTCTATAAAATGGTATCGGTGGGTACTGCCACGGTGCGAGAGGCGCTCGCCCTGGGGACGGCCGCAATTGTTGACATACCTCGCAGGAATGAATCATTGTTTCCAACGCTGCATCTACACCCGGAAACCAAAACCGAGACCGGGCTTCTGCCTTAGTTTTCACAATACCCAAATGTGAGCTATGTAATTCCTGCAATACTTTAGTACGTAACGTTTCTGGAAGAACTACTTTATGACCCCTCATTAGACATCCGTTTTCGTAAGACAATTGATTTTTACATAAATAATAAGGTTTAATATGTAAGTCTGATAATAATTTCCCAGGCCATCCATTCTGTACGTAATCAATAACCCTCTTTAGAGTAACATCTTTAGCGGTTTGTTCGCGTAACTCGTCTAAGGTCACCGGCATATTTCCCTCGATAACAAAGTTGACGTACGCCGCGCGGTCTATAGCAAGCGCGGCGGCGGCGGCGGCGTGCGTGTCGTCCCTTCCCTCCGCCTTTGACCTTTCAGCCTCACAGCGTATACTCGCCCGTGATAAAAAATCTGCGCTATTTTCGGCACTGCGAACATATTCGATGGAATAATTATACGCACTTAAAAACATTGCATACCTTTGCAACCTGTTGGCCGTTACCTCCGGTATTCCCTTATACGGACCAAATATTGATATCAGTGGTTTATGGTCAGTGCGTAATATGAATGGTTCTGACCGCCCGTACAAGTATTGGTGATAACGTTTTACCCCAAATATAATCGCAGTCGCCTCTTTCTGAATCTGAGAGTATCGTTTTTCAGCAGAATTCAGTGTGCGTGACGCGAACGAAATTGGTCGTTCTAAGCCGTCACCATCTACTTGAGACAGAATTGCACCTAGACCGTACGGAGAAGCATCTACTGTCAATATTATTTTTAATTTACTATTGAAATGAGTTAGTACTTGTTGGGACGTTAAATATTTTTTTATTTTACTGAACGCGTTTTCGTGATCTGTGGTCCAAATCCACTTAACTCCTTTTTTTAACAAGTCGTACAATGGGCAAAGAATACTCGATGTTTGTGGTACGAAATTCCTATAATAGTTCACTAGTCCTAAAAATGACTGCAACGTGTTTACATTGGTCGGCACTGGGGCGTCAACAATTGCCTTTACTTTCAATGGATCTTTCTTCAGGCCGTTTCTATTGATAACGTACCCTAAATAATTTATTTCATCTTTGAAAAAATCACATTTATCTTTCTGCAGTGTCAACCCTGCATCCTGCAGTCGCTCTAATACTATGTGTAGTTTTTCCATATGTGCATCAGCTGACTCTGCAGTTATTAATATATCGTCAAGCAGACACAAAACCCCATCTAATCCGGACAACAAGGTTTCCATGGCGCGTTGGAAGATAGATGGCGCACTCGACAACCCAAACACAAGACGTGTATAATTAAACAGCCCACGATGCGTGTTTATACATGTCATATTTTGCGACTCTTCATCGAGTTCAAATTGGTTGTAGGCCATTGATAAATCGAGTTTTGAAAACTGCTGACCACCATGTAATTTGGAAAATAATTCATGAATGGTGGGTAAGGGATATTGTTCAATAACTAATAACTTATTAATTGTTACAGAATAGTCCGCGCATAATCTAACTGAACCATTTCGCTTTAGTACGGGCACAATTGGTGACGCATAGTCCGAGTGTTGAACTGGTTTTATTATTCCTAAGCTCAGTAATCGTTCTATCTCCTTATCTACTTTGTCGCGTAGTGCAAATGCAACAGGGCGCGCTTTAAAAAAAACCGGTTTGGCATCGTTTTTTAACCTTAGTTTAATTCGATAGTTTTTAAAAGTGCCTAACTTATCCGAAAATACTTCTGGGAAATGAGACTGCAATTGCTCGCCTACATTTTGGCTACCGTTAAAGAAGTTGACCGAAGCTAATTTCAACTTAAATTTCGATATAAAATCTCTGCCGAGCAGCGGTGGGCCGCCGCTACGTATTACATAAATATCGAGCGTGTGCGTGCGCTGCATATATGTTACGGGCAGTCGCACATACCCTGCACACTCCATTATGTTCCCCGTGTAACTATAAAATCTTTTCCGAGATGATAGCAAGGGCATGTCGACAAATAAAGTTTTATAAGTACCTTCCGATATTACCGAAACAGCTGAACCACTATCAATTTGAAATTGAATACTTTGATCATTAATTGTAACCGTTTCTGTCATAGGTTCTCCTTGAGCTGAACATATGTTAAAAAGCGACTTACCATCGTCGTCCTCACTCACATCCCCTGTGGACATGTAATTTACTTTGTTATTAGTACACATCCTACGCAGATGACCTACAACGTTACACTTTTGACATTTATATTTCGCGAATCGACATTCCGACGACTTGTGATTGCGACGACCGCACACAGAACACTTATCACTCGAGGCACTGATCGATTTAGCACTATTTTGTCCTTTCTCGATCTTGAACACCTGAACATGGTCCGCCGGGGCAGCCGGCGTGGCGGCGGCGCCTGCATGCGCGCACCGTACGCTCTCTGCGACCTCCACAGCCTTTGCCAAGGTTAAGCTCTCCAAGTCCCGGGCAAACAACTTCTCTCGTTCTGGACCGGCTACCATTCCCATCACGAACCTATCTCGTAATGCTTCCTCTACATTGCTAAACTCACAATGTGCGGTGAGTCCGCGCAGTCTTGCCGCCCATTGCGTGTGCGACTCGCCTGGTTGCTGCGTTGCCGAGTAGAACTTATGTCGCTCACTGAACCCGCACCTTTTCGGGGTGAAGTGATCATCCAACAACTTGATGAGTCCTTCATACGGTACCACCTGTACGTCTTTCGGCAACGCCAAATCCGCTGCCAGTTTGTAGGTACCGTCATGGAGTGCGCTGAGCAGAATCGCTCGCCTTCTTGTTCCTGTCGGGTCACTTTTGGCGTCGATATCGTTGGCGATGAACCACTGCGTGATTCTACCTTTGTATGTTTTCCATTCGTGTATATTATGATCGAAAGTGGACAATACACCGAACGACGCCATTTTGGGTATCCTCGTCGCCACTGTTAAGTATGTTGAGGGAGGCAAGTGAAACTACGGGCTGCTGTTAGCACACTGATTTATTACAAGCGGCGTGGCGGTCGGCCGGGCGCGCACACACACACATAAGTATGCGCGTACACATACATAACAGTTTTCAATAGATACTGTCATTTCTTTCATATTGGCACGAGTACAAGCAGTGTAGTGTAGCAAGTAGCAAGTAACGTAACAGAAATATGTGGGATTCCTATTTTTATCATAAATTTTGTAAGCCCTTATTGAAAATATAAAGTTTTAAGTGGTCGATGTGTTAAGTTAAGGTTTATTTTAACCATGATTTAATATTATTTACATATATTAGTGGTGAATGTGGAAGATGGATTTGTGGTCAGAGCGCCTGGAGTATTTATCCGGAGACGCTGGTTCGAATCCTGCTCATACCATATTTTTCTTTCCTCAAAAAATTATGAATTCAGTTCTTTTTTTTAAAAGACATTAATTTCTGGTCGATCCTTGAATTGTTGATATTCTTATTACCCAAAATTGTTAATTGTTGTCAAGTGGGGTTGCTGATCGTCAGGTTCTGGGTTCGATAATCGAGTTGGGACTATTTACCGGTGAAATTTGTTTATAACAGTAGATATAGACTTCTGTCTACCCACTTTTAAAAACAAGCGGTAATTGTTATCAAAACATCAACTAACAAAAGAGTCCCATGTCACAACTTCAGCATCAAGCCACGTGCACTACAAAGTATTGGGGTCAAAAATTCCTTTAGCAGTAACAGGTTAGTGCCCTACAAATGCCATGCTGACCCGTTTACCCCTGTTGACATTTATAGCGCAAAGGGACACAGGTGACACGCTCTATAATAGAATGAGGGTTAATATTCCTGATTAATATTTTGTTACGGTTAATTTGTTTATTCTTTATATGTGCGATTAGCTCCCTTATGTATATGACACATGAAATGTCGTCATGGGTATACGGAATGTATTAGTGTGTTTATGTGAAAATTACCGCTTCAATAAAGAATGGAAAGATTAAGCAATGAGTTGGGTCTCCACTTAAACAAATCGAAAACTAAAGTCATGCTAGTGGATCGCACAGCTCAATAGGACACTGGATCTTGAAACCGTTCATGACTTTATATACCTGGGCACCAGCATTTCCAAGACCGGCTCTTGCGAGACTGAAGTGCGAAGAAGGATAGGCATGGCCAAAAACGCTATGAGCCAGCTGACAGGAAAATGGAAAGATAGAAACGTCAGAAATACCACTAAGGTAAGACTTGTTCGAAGCCTTATATTCTCAAAGCAAGTGACCGCAGACGCGTGGATGCCTTCGAGATGTGATGCTGGAGGAGAATGTTTCGCATTCCCTGGACAGCAAAAAGGACGAATATCTCCATACTAAAGGCACTCAAAATATCCACTAGGCTATCATCCACCTGCCTTTAAAGGGTCCTTGAGTATACAGCCAGGAAGAACGAAAGCAAACTTGAAAAGCTGATCGTCACAGGCAAGATCCAATGAAAGAGACCACGAGGTCGTAGCCGAATGATCTGGTACGACCAAATTCGCACAACACTGGCCACAGATATGCACGAAGCCATACACGTTGCTGAAAACAGACCCACATGGCGTGACATTATCAAAAAGAAAGTGATTCTTGGAGGGGGTCACGACCCTCAGCATTGAGAAAAACGACGCCAGGAGGAGGAGGAGAGGAAAGAATCTCGAATGAAATTAATTAATGAAAAGCACGCCTTTCATGTTTGAATTATATTTTTATTATTTTACACAAATTTGTGTATTTACCATAGCCACTATTACTATTAAAACTGTTATTTCTTGCTAACTGTAACACTAAATCGCTTGCTATCCCATTCTACGCTTATTGACATAAAGAAGCTTAATGACATAAAATAAATCAATCCGACTACCAATTTACCGTGGGAGTGCCTACGGCACGAATGGGCCGGCTCGACCGGAGTGGATACCACGGCCTCGCAGAAAACCGGCGTGAAACAACACTTGCGTTATGTTTTGCCGAGTGAGTGAGGGTACTGGAGGCCCATACCCTTTAAAAGGCCGGCAACGCACTTGCGACTGCTCTGGGATTGCGGGTGTCCATGGGTAGCGGTAATCGCTTACCATCAGGGGATCCGTCAGCACTTTTTTTTTGAATTGACCTCTTGCAGTAACCCAGAGGGGTTTTGTCTGCGTAACCGGACAATATCTAAGGCGAGGCAGTTTGATGCCTCCAGCCAGAGCATATTTTAAAATACTACAAACTAAGCAACAGTGCTAAGGGCATCCCATGCGGGACACGAGTATCCGTCAGCACGGTAGCCCACGACCCCATAAAAAAAAACATTACAAAATGCGATGGTTAGTAAAGATGGATGGATGTTCATTACTCTTTCACGCACTATCTAATGAACGGAATTAGATGAAACTTTGCATACAGATAGTTTATAACTTTTTTATCCCGGCTGGACCCAATTCTAACTCCACGCAGACGATGTCGTCAGCAAAAGCTAGTAAATATATATACTTCAGCTATCATGACATAATCGTCTCCAATGATACATGAAACAAACCAAACCGCTCATATCGCTTAATTCGCTCCATTAGGACCCGTATCACAGATTAAATACATCCGCAGTATCGTCTTTGTGCGCATGATTGTACGAATACAGATACTCATCGCTCATGGAAGGAAGCAATTAACTGGTTGTTGATAGCAAAGAAAATAACAGTGATAAACGTGAAGGGAAAATGGAGAGAATCGTAGTAAATTAAAATATTGGGGCTTCGTAAAGAATTTTGGTACCTATAAATTTGAAGTTCAACCGAAAGTGTCTACAACATATGTATTTAATTGGAAAATAACATAACAGAGCATCACGTCTGCATTCCCCGAAGGGGTAGGCAGAGGTGTACACAGTTGTACACCCACATTTCACCAGTGCTATTATTAAGTTCTATGTAAGGCACAATTACAAACTTAGGGATGCTACTGAGAATTTCCTAACAGAAAAACTCAATAACACTTTGTCCGACCTGGGAATCGAACCGGAGACCTCCTCAGCTCGAGCTCAGCAGTCGCGCTTGGGACCACTAGACCAACGAGGCAGTTAAGTAATGCAATGGAAAGATAGTTTTTAAAATAAATAGATGAGAAGATACAAATGTAATTTTAAATGAATAAAATATTTTTTACCAAAAAATGAACCGACTCCAAAAATCTTTCTGTTAAGTAAAATTGCACTAAAAAGTTATAAAATAATTGCATTATTTACTTACTACAATTTATATAAAAATATTTTTTTAATTTTAGATGATTCTGAATAAATCAATTTATTAGGACAATAATATACAATTATTATTTATTTTTGGAGTCGGTGCCAGTAAAGGATAAGGAAATAGTTTTTTAAGATCATACCGTTATTTGCGCGATAACTATGCCTTAAAATCGGCTTTAAAATAGTTTTTCTGTCCGTCTGTTTGTTCCGGCTAGTCTTCAACTTTAACTGAATAACTAACTTACTTTCGTACTAATGCTTTAGTATTATAATTAAAAGTAGGTGGCTCTGATACTCTTGTAATCACGATTTCTGTTAGGCGTAGCTGAAAATATGTACAATTTACTAAAACTATTATAATAAAAAAAACTGATAAACTAATGAAAGCAAAATAACGAAAATCTAAATTAAACTAAAAGAGGACAGGTCAGGAGCTACCTAAATCGGCGAGCATGTACGAAGAGGTTAATGAACATAGATGAAGCGAAAGAGGTGTGTCAGAATCGTAGCAAATGGATTTCCATTTGCTACGATTCTATACCTCAGCTGGTAGGCAGAGACTATCGATTTCGATAGTCTCTGCCTACCCTTATGGGAAACAGGCGTGATTGTATGTATGTATGTATGTAGAGCATCGATAAATTCATCCACGACGCCGTCCACTGGCAGCGTACCCCAAAAAGCTGGCAGCATTGTCACGTAGAATAGCAATACTAATTCTTATACTCGTGCCTGAATAAAATATGCTCACAAATCTTTGACTTTGGATTGTGCATTTCGAAAAAGATGATAAAAAAATCGTACCTTTGGAACAACATTGAGCGCAAAACTACATCATCGGGAAATCGCTTTAAAATACAATTTTGACTTCAATCCCCTGCATAATGAGACAACATTGAACCGAACAGTTACTGTTATAACTCAAAATGGCTGTCGCACACAAAACTTTATATAAACCGAAAGATTCGGATAGCAGACTGACCGCCATTTTGTAAAATTGGGAGATAATATGAAAGCTCTCTGTCATAAAAAACAATACATTAAAATTGCAATAATGATATTAAGAAACAGTCGTGTCTTAGATAGAGAAAAGATGAACTATCAATCATCAAAAAAGCATAATGATCATAGTTTAATTAACACTGAAACAGAAAATACTGAACAAAACCACGCCTAAGATCTCGGAAAAGCGTGTTAATGATACCAGTAAAAACTAAATGAAAACAATAGAGTCGGTACTTCTTCAAGTGGAATTAGAAAATATCCCGAGAGCACGATTTCCGCACCACGCTACCATTGAATAAAAGCTAAGTAGAGTTGATCAAATTAAATGGTAACGAGAGAGCATTTTAAGAAAACGTAGATCTTTATTAAGAAAGTTCAAAGTAAATATTAGTTTGAAAAAAGCTCTTTGTGATTTTTGAAAAAGAATGTCACTTAGCTCGGTTGAAAACTTCTTTTTCAATTTGTATAATAAGTATGGACATCGTGGCTCCTTTAGGTGCAGGGGCCAATTGCTGGTTGAGGCTTAGAATTAACAGGTAATGGTGTTTGGGACTGTACCTCGTCAATAGCCATAGGCTGGCGCTCACAAAATATATTCACTATAAAATCTTTCCAGGGGTGAAACCAAACTTATTGAATTAGTCCGCAACTGTCTCATTGCAGGGCAAGGCTACAGGGAAGAACGAGCATTGATTATAAGGTCCAAATTTTCTCTCACTCTTTTCCTTCACCTGATGCGTCTGTGATGATTCAGATTAAAATACTTCTTTTCCTCTTTTTTATAAAATAGAAGAAAGAAAGAAGAAAGAAAATAATTTTTTTTTTTTTCTTGCACAGGTACACAACAAAAATAATAATATAAAACTAAATTAAAAATTCTGACAAAATACTTCATTTTTACTATTGGCAACAGCTGGCATTGACTTGCCTCGAAGTACAGTGCAGCCAACATGACATTAACAAACATAACCTATGATCAATGTAGGTATTACGTAACAACCTGAGGTAACAACAAACAAATATTATGACTACTAACTGATATTGTGTAACAACTGCACTGCACCAAATTATGAAATAACTAAGGGCCGATTTTTCAATCCTCAGATAAACAGACAGATAGGGTTTATTCGATAGATAGCAAAAAAGTCAGTTGTTCAATGGTCAAATAGGCTTTATTCGTCGAATAATTCACTTATCTGAGGAATAAATATATTTGACGGCCAGATAACCGCTTATTCCTTAGATAACCGACGTTGATGTTACTGGTTTGAGGTTAGTTTTCGATACTGTACTTTAATTCAAATGGTTATTTTAGATAGTATTGACGACATGGCAATTGAGGAAGAAGCCATTATAAATTTATATGCAAAGAAAGAATCGTAAGACCGAGGGTCGATAACTTTAACGTGTGTGATTTATTTTTGTTATATTATTCATCAAAATAAAAATTATACTTGATAATATAATTTTTTTGTCAAAAAAAACTGTCCATTATTATTTTTTGCAAATTTACTTGAGATAGGTCACTAATGATCTGCAGCATTCTAATTGCACGAAAAACACCACACACCCAAACCAATAACCTCGTAATGCAAAATAAACTCAGAAAATAAAAGTAACACGCTGACGCTTGTTTGTTTGACATCGACACCAAACAAAGAAAAGTCCGTCCCGTTCTAACATTAGTCTATCCTGTATATTTGTTTCACCTCTCTGAAGTTAGCGTTGTCACAGATGTGTTATTCCGTCAGATAGTTATTCATAAGTTAAATATGTATTGAAAAATTGACAACCACTTAACAGACGAATAAAGAGACTAACAACTTTATTCTTTAGGTAGCTATTGGTACTTTTATCCGAGGATTGAAAAATCGGCCCTAAACAAACTACAATATTCAAACGTTATGTTAAATAAAGAATAGTGTTTTTTGTGATTCGTTAAGTTGTGTGCCCCCGTGTGCAAAAAAAAAGAAAGGGCGTCGCTCAGCATAATGCTAGTTTAGTGTTGCAGATGAACACCAAACAGCGCTGATTTTCAGAGACGACCTGGTGACGTAATGGCGTCTACCGGTAGTAATTTGGTTTATTAATATGAGTTCCCAAGAAAATAACCACGATTATAAAACAAGGCCATTATTAAGTGATTGATTTAAAAAAACGAGAATAGATAAATTGTGCGAGTAATAGGATTACAAGATAACAATAGATGTGGTTAGCGTCGTGTGCGTGCGCAATGTCAATAGTATCCATTACATAACCCACGAAACATGTTAGATTGGCTTGATGTATTTTTATATTTTGTGCAAACTCGTCAGCTATCGACTTGTCTATGCATGCAGTCATGTTTTATGCAATTGAAAATTACGCAATGGTAAGCATTGAAGATTTTGCGTGTCCACTGGTGACTAATGCTGAGTATCGATTGCGAATATGGAAAAAGTAATATGTATGGTATAGTATTATTGTGTTATCCATGCTAATTCGTTTTAGATAAAAGAAAGACATGAAATATTTGGTGTGATGAGATGTGGCGATTATTGGACATCCCCATTAACCCAAAACGTGATGTGTTGGTGATAATGTCGCATGCCGGAGCCCGGCGACCAGAGCGACTTTTTCGCATCCTGACCCAGATTCATAGGGTAAGTAGAACCTTCAGATTCTAAGTAACCTAAACTTATAAAACACAGATTTAATAGAAGAGTTAAATAATTAATTAGTACATTAATAAAGGTATGATAATTATCACAAATTATTATAAATGAGAAAACAATTAAATTCTTAAACCGGTTTCCAGGTCAGTCATTTAATGTCGCATGGTTGCCAGGCGCCGGAAACAAGCACCCATGTGCACACACACACCCACTTAACAACACAGCAACAATAGTATAGAGGAAGTCCAAAACCGCCCACGAAGCGGAGAACCCCACCAGAGCCTGCCGGCCGTGACCCCTAGGTATGGCCATATTTAAAAAACTAAAATAATAATAAACAATTCAAAGTGAAAAATAGTTCATATCATAATGAGTGTTGCTTAAGCAAATATAATTTCTTTAAATAGTAAATGAAGCATTGTTTGGATTTCAGGCTGCGTGTTGGAGGTGGCAGGTCATTCCAACAACGTGTGGCGGCGTATTTGAAGCTTCCTCTGAAGGCTGTAGTTCGGTGCTTTGGGATTGACAGTGGGTTGACTATGGACCGTAAGCTGTGCATTGCCTGATTCTGTCTCCACTCAAGTTTTTTATATAGATAGCTAGGATTGTGTGTTGCCATAACCCCAAACAGTAGACTGGCTAGGTGCAACTTCCTCCTGGCCTCCATTTTGAGTATGCCATGCTCATTGAGATAAGGTGTTACGTGATTTCTTCTTGGGATATTAAAGCAGTATCGTGCACAAGCATTTTGTATTCGCTGAATCAGTTGTACCGTTCTAGACAGGAGACAAGGGCCATATACTGTGTCACAATAATTTAATTTTGACAGTATCAGACTATCTGTCAACTGTGTTCTGATTGGTATACTTAAGTATTCCCTGATAGCATATAGGACCTTCAGTCTGTAAAAACAAGTTCGTAAAGTTTTCCCAATATGTGCCTCAAATCGTAGCTCAGGATCCATTGTAAGGCCTAAATTACAAGCTGAGTTGACCTGTTCAATCTTTTCACCCGTGATGACAATGTTGGGATTGGCAGATACAATAGCTTTTATTTGTTTTTTGCTGCCAAGCACCATAAACTTTGACTTTGCTGGGTTTAGTACCAGAGAGTTCTGATCAGACCAAGCAACTATCCTCTGCAGGTCCTCATTCATCTTTTGTACTGCTGATGATGTATCATGTGCTTTAAAAGATATGTACAGCTGAATATCGTCTGCATACATATGATATTTGCAGTTTATGAGTGACTTAACAACGTCCGCACTATACAGGATGTACAGAATAGGCCCAAGGATTGATCCTTGGGGAACGCCTCTGAAAACCTTGAATTTGTCCACAGAACCTAAACACTAGCTGTGCCACGCGGTTTCACCCGCACCGTTAAAAACGCTTCAGTACGATTTAAAAAACATCTTAAGTTAAAACCTTGTCCTGACAATGATGAACTCAACAAAAACAGAATTATCCAATTTGGTGCAGTCGTTCTCAAGTTATGGCGTGACGAAGGGAAATAGGGATTTATTTTTATATATACCTATATAAAAAAAATTACGTTTGGCCACCAACCCACCTGATGATTAACAACAGTGTGATCGAGGATTGAGTACGTAGATCCATAAGAAAACTATTCGCTCAAGCTTTGAATATGCCTTTTCAATATCTTATAATTGAAAAAAGTCACATCGGTATATTGCAAAGTTTGAAACCACGACTTATGGCTCAATAGTGGTTCGTAACTCAGCCAGAACGCAGAATAAAATTAATATTACAGCAACATTGTGGTATAGACTCAAATATTCAACTGTTTCAGCCCATGTGTGTTACTTATTCGCTACATGTGACCTGGAGGCACGTGTTAGTCTGACCTTGAGACTTCCAGCGCTGTTTTACTACTCTTATTTTTATGAGCCATCACACATAATGTTTATTAAGGTTAAACTTGAGTTTGGCTTCGAGGAATATAAGCCAAGAATTGGTATAAAAAATTGTCTTAGCTTAGATATGTCTTGATCAAAAGCTGTGTAAGAAATAGTTTTAGATTATAATGAAACAACTTTTTAACCGGATTAATCGCGTGTATTATTGTTTTTTTTTCTGACGTTTCGAACACTGCAGCGTTCGTGGTCGCAGGAGGACTAAGGGGTAAGGTGTCTCAACAGTTTATTTAAAATTATTTCAGTCTACCGTACATATAATTGATAAGTTTCATAAAATTATTTTTTCCTCTGATATATATTTAAAACTAAATCGCGACAGTATTTTTTAACACTATCCCTTACAAGAAATACCGACACAAACAAACAAAAACCAATAGTATCCGCAATTAATCCGATTAAAAATTGTTTTATTATAATGTGTAGTGATCGCTAAAACCTAAAATATTACTATAGGTGTTTATATTTTTGTTACTTTTCCTATAAAATACAAATATATATTTATTAGTATAATTTTTTGTAGAAAGAAATATACGGTCGTAAGCAGGATTTGAACCTGCACCCACAGGATGCACCGGATCCATCACAACCGCTGCTCACCGTTCCATATTTTTCTTTAATTCCCTCTATTCAGTCACTCGATACAGGCGACCGTGTATATGTATATTATACAAGTTTATAGTATCTTGTAATAGTGATTTGTTTAAAACGGAATCCTTTTTCTATTACTCTCAAATATCTTAAAATGTTACTCCAAATTGCCAATCAAGCGTGGTACAGCATTTGTACAGGATCCCGTATAAATACCCAAATCCCGTCGGACCCGGGACCGGACACGGGACTAATGTCGCGAGCAGCAGGACAAATAGAGCGCTGGATTAGCGCGCCTTGATTAACTAAGCTCGATGTCATCCTGTTTTGTTATGCACCCCTGGTACTTGCGACAGATTGGACGACTCTTTTCCACTGCTTTCCGTAACCGTCAAAATAACGCCACGTTTCAACATAATAAATAGAAACCACATCTAAAGAAGAATAATAGACACAAAATTGCTCCAAAATGTATCTCTCTCGTCCGTTGACCTCTCTTTAAAATATTCCAAAATGTTAATCCCGAAAACCGAAGTGCCACAACAAAGTTGGTGATCCCGGATGGATCCCCAATCCCGGGGGGCAAGCCGGACACGGGACTAATGTCGCGGTGCCGGACAAATAGGATGTTGGATTAGCAACGCCTTGATTAAGTAAGCTATGTCAGCCTGTTATGTTATGCACCCCTGGTAATTCGCGAGATTGCATGTTTTTCTATATTCGTCCATAATTAAGGTTGTTGACGTCTATGAGGCCCCGTGGACCGCTATGGTCGAAAATGCCAAGTCAGTGGATTTCGCTAGGGAGCAGTACAAAGTAAGAAAAAATTATTCTCATGTTTTTTTAATCTCTTATTTTTGTCGTACAGTTAGTTATTTATTATAGGACTAATGACTTTTGTTACTAACAATATAGATAATATATAGGTATAGATTTACTGAGTCTTGAAATAAATTAATTTTTCATAGGACCCCAAGCAAAATTTAAACTATAATTTTATGTATCGAAAAAACCATACTAGTAATAGAAAATTAACAAAACTTATGTAAAATAAAAAAAAATCGTAATGATTACCAAATCATTGACAGAGCTCTGGATTGGACTTACAGAGCATGTATTTGGACTTAAAGACTTACCAAAGCCAAATCCCTATCCACTAAATCTATAAAATATTATTTCAACTACCTCAAAATCCACGAACATTATCACTTACATAAACATAATGTCAAATCTTGCTTGTTCACCTGGTGCTTTATTGCATAAGTAGGGGCGCGCGCGACCTTGCATAATGCCGTCCAGACTGCATTAACATTTGCTGCTCAAGTAATGAAACCTCATACGACGGTGCACTGTTATTAGCGCATACTCTTGCAACGCGTGGGGTCCTGGTACCTCAGGGCACAAATTCCTAATGAAATAGATGATTAATTATGGTTGTTCACGAAATTCCTTAACCCTGTGACTTCATAATTACTTGGAGAAAACATCTATGACTACAGAATCATTTATTCGCTAGAGATAAAGTTTTACAAAAGTTGTTACAAATTTAGAAGACACCCAGACATTACAATTTTGGTAGGCATACGAAACCTAAAATACATACAAGATTATACATGCCTCTTTTGAGGATGCTGCCGCCTTAGAAGATTTCAGTCAGCAACAAGAGATGTCACTGCCTCTCAAGGTAGACTTGGGCCAAGAAATAAGGCGAATGCGCAAGGCGTATTCTCCTTTGATTGTCTATGCTCTGTTACACACTAGTTGTTGTTTAACCAATAAGCAATTTTATTTTTGATTATTCTTTACTTTTATTCTTTTATGTTTATTATAATACATATTATTATTTTAAATAAATGTTGTGTTAATGTAGGTATCACGATAGCGATAGCAGATGTTTTTGTTGTAACTATCCGTGAAATCACTTGGTCCTAGCAGAATACCAGCGCTGCTTATTATAAAGTAGCACAATGCTGAGCTAGGGTCCATTTTTGACTCTCTTGTTTTGTTTGTTGTTGTTTTATTTTATTTTTTTATATTTGTGTACAATTTATGTGAGAGATCAAAATAAACGTGTTTTCTTTCTTCTTTCTTTCTTTCTTTATTATTAATATGCAGGAATTGAGGTTCATGATCCCCTGCCCTTATCCCAATTTATTTGGGGTCGGCGCAACATACCTATATCTAGCATGCTGCTAAAGTTTTGGCTATGTTTTATGACCGGCCGCCTGCCTGACGTCAACCCTCATTGGGAATGCTGTTGTTGATGGTAACCGCCACCGATACGGTTTCCTTCTATCTAGCTATGTCATACCAAATGTTATCCGTGCGCCAGGTTCTGGTGTTCTCCTAATATCACACTCCACTCCACTAGGAATTGAGGTTAATCATCACGACTGGTAAAGTTCCCTGGATTTCTTGGTCTGAAATTTTCTACCCATAGTGAACAAGCTCATGCTTTTTACTGTTTGTAAAGCCTTTGTCCTACAGTTTTGAAAGCAACAAGTAAACGGCTATTATACTCTGCAATAGTACCTACGTGACTATAATATTGATTGTTAATATTGCCTTCGAAAAAATATAACAATGCCTTATTTTCTTGCTTTGTCAACTAATTCTCTGTCGCCGGACGCTTGTTTCCATTCTATTACGTTTACAACCTGTAAAGAGAGCTGTTTTTTTTAATGTTATGTATTTCGCAACTTACTAACTTTGACAAGTCTCATAATCTTTACATATATTGCTCTCAAACTGCGGAGTTTTGATGAAGTTATTTGAAATGTCGGACATTGTTCGTATTATTTTAGACCTGTGGGCTTACTCTTGATAAAAAATCCCCGCGATTGACATTGGAAATATGGCCCGGTTAGTGGAGTGTGATAGTAGGATAACATCAGAATGGATAACATTTGGTGCGACATAGGTAGATAGAAGGAGACCGTATCGGTGGCGGTTACTACAACAGCATTTCCAATGAGGGTTGATGTCAGGCGGCCGGTCATAAACCATTGCCAAAACTTTAGCAGCATGAAACTTCAAAAACAATTAGAAAGTGGAAGAAGAATACATGCTGTGCCGTTTATAAGTTATGGCGGAATAAATAAACTTTCAAACATACATAGATACATAAACCCTAAAAACATAACACTCCCTTTTTTAGGCAGTCGTCTAAAAACAACTTAATATTACATTAGAGTCGACTAATTCCATAGTTCCAGTAGTGAAATAATGTTTAATAAGATGAGGTAATACTGTGTTGATTTCTGAATAACAATATTGGTAAATAAGTGCAGAGTGAAAGAGAGCGAAAGAGGTGTATTAGAATTATAGTAAACTATCTGGTGCCCGCGACTACGTCTGCGCGACTAAAAGTAGCCTATGTCCTTCCCCAAGATACAATCTGTCTCCTTGTCAAATTTCATTACGATCCGTTCAGCCGTTTAGTCGTGAAAACAAACAGAATTACTTTCGCATTTATAATATTAGTATGGATTGCAATCGATAAACTCTGCCTGCCCCAATATGAAGCAGGTATGAAGAAAGCATGTACTTTTGTAACGTTAATAAATCGGTATCTCCCTAGGTAAGAAAAAACTAGGTATAATATTTTTGACAATGTTTTTCTTGTTTAAATAAATATACATACATACAAACCATTTATCTAGCCTACGCTGTCGTCAATAATGCGAACTAACAAATGCTAATACTTAGTTATCATTGCAAACTTTGTTTGTTTGCATTTTCCACGCGTTGATCGTAAAATAAACATTGGTAATAATAAAATTTTAATCAATGTTAGTACAGCTTTTAAAATCATTGTAACACGGTACCTATTTTCAATAAAACTATCCTAGGAAAGGAACCGATTCCTGGATTCGAATCTAAAGCGAGATGTGTTTCAAAAAGCACAGAGTACATAGCGAACCCGGAATGTGGGACTTCATTGTCAAAATATTGGAAGTTCTGCGAGGGATAGTTTTAATATTTACACGTTTAGAGAATCTTTCATAGGTAGATTTGTTAATATATAAATTCACATGAAAATAAATAACAATACCCTTTATATAATCATTTATTTATTTTATTTAAGTAACATGCCTCAATTGTGTTAGTAACAGTATTGCTTACCCCTATGTTAGTATTCCTATTCTACGAATACATGTGAATCACTGCCACACGCCTAACATCGACGCTATAGGGCTACTTAAGACAATACAACCATACATATTAGGAACAATTTATAATTACAATAAAATCGGACAACTATTGAACGTATACGAGTAACATAGTTCTTTTGCTAATCCGTTCTTAAGAGCCGGTTCCATGGAACCTCTTACCTAGAAAACAATACAGTGATTTATAGCATATTATCTTTTGTCTTGAAGGCGTGGGTAGAACACACTTAGGACATAAAATATTATCACAGAAGTTCTACTTCATATTATGTTAACCACTGCGCTCCGAAGGATTGGTCCGAGATATGTTAATTCGACCGAAGCCATTACTGAAATCTCTTGTAATGTGGTTGATGGACAACAGTGTTAGAGTTTAAACCACCTGTAGGCCTTTGAACATATTCCCAGTTGTACTGATTTCCTCGCGTTGTTTTCCTTTGCCGTTTTTTTAAGGAAGTGTTAATTAATTTTCGATACGCATAATAATACTCCTCCCGACCGTATTTCGGTCACGGCGGCCTATCTCCACGAAGATTAGCTAAGTACACAGGAGATATTATAGTGCACAAGTATGTGCGCAAACACAGGTCTACTCCCTCATCCTTCACTTTCATAGTGCGATGGGATGATCAATCCGACACGACCGGAGAGAGATCGGCTTTACGTGCTCTCCGAAGCACGGGGATGTCAAACTACCAACTTCTTAACTCTGGGCTGCTACTGAGAATTTCCTTATAGAAAATTCAATAACACTTTGCTTGACCTTGGAATCGAACCCATGACCTCACGTTCAGCAGCCACGTTTGCAACCACTAGACCAACGAGGCAGTCGATACGCATATGACTACGAAACGTCAGCGGTGCTTACCTTGGGTTCAAACTTGCGACCTTTGCACACACCAGGCTATCACTGCTTACTAGGAAGAAAGAAAGAAAGAAAGAAAAATTTATTTCCACACAGAGCCGCAAGGATACTTAAACTAAGAATTATATGAAATAAATAAACAATCGTATTATAAAACCCTACAACGCAACTGTGCGATAAATGTTCGCCACAGGCTTACGTTGTTAAAAGAAGTGATGCTTCTGTAGTTTTCTATTTAGTGGTCATACACTTATAAGACAGGTTGTATACATACCTACTGCATTGTTTACTTAGGAGCCGATGATGTCATCCTAGCATCGTATAGGCTAACATTATAGGTACAACTTGATTCATAGTTAACGAAGATTTATGTGGTTGGAGAATGTAAGGAAACGTGCAATAAAAGCGAATGTAACACAACACCACGCCTATATCCCCGAAGGGTTTGGCAGAGAAGTACCTACTGTCACTCATAGTTAATAAATCGACGCAGTTATTATGGTTATTAAGTCCCATATAATTGATGGTGAGCCTATTGCCACATCTGGGCAAAATTACAAAAACAAAAACGAAAATTGGTCCAAATAATCTTGCTATAATTTAAGACAGCTGTTGTTATAAATATATAGATATATACATGCCTTCTTGATCTGAATATCTTCATTAACAGAACCATTTTTATTGTTACAGGTTTAGCGGGGATGACAGTAGCGCTACTTAGAAAAAAATCCTGGTAAGTACCTAGTCTAATAGTTATCTTAATCTTGGACAAATTCCGAATGAACTTTTTCGCCAAAGCTCATGGAATCGCATCCCCAACTAACCGAGAAACCTTACATAAAACCACTGAAAAAATGATGTCATCAGGATGCACACAGAATCCAATCCTTGACTAGCACAGACACTCGATGACGTCATTTTTGCAGTGATTCTAAGGACTTCGAATCACTGCAAAAATGACGTTATCGAGTTTAAAAAGAGATGATTGTCAAAACTGTTGTATCACGCTAAGGAGGTAGTCACAAGCAAAAACATTTAGACTTTTTAAAATTCGTATAAATTAAGTTACTATATTAAGCAAGCTAAGCATGCGTTAATGATTTTCAAAGATTTATCTATAATTCGTATAAATAGTAATCTGAATAATTTAAGTATTAGTGTATGTCAATATGTAGGAGGAATGGTTCTTCTATCTGTGTTACATACCTAACTATCTTGGTAATACAAGCTAGTAACATTGTCGGAGAGCATAAAAAAAAATTGTTTAGGTACACGTTTTTCTCGTGACTGTACCGACTTCTTAACTTAAAAGCAACGAGAGAAGAGTTAAGTAAAGAGGTTACGAGATAAAAAAACACTATCGCGCAAAACGTTCCACTTTAGCCCCTATTTAAAACTAGAACGCCTATAATAGGGTAATAGGGTGCATAATCTTTACGAAATCTCGTACGCTGCACATAAAACGATAGTCGAGACATTTCTCGTTATCTCGCGGGCGTTCGACGCAAACGATTCGGAAAATCGAACGGAGCCGGCCCGTGTCGACTTCCATTACCGGTATTAGAGTGTCGAACGTTCGTCGCGATCTCTATCGACTTGCGCCCGATAGCCCCGTTTCGATGGCGGTTCGGAGATATTTATGCGAAGATTGACGCGCTTCTGATGTGATTTGAATGTTCAAATCCTTGGGAAAGAATATTTTACGGTTTTTCTTTTTTTTCTAAAATAAAATGAGATTTATTATAAACGGTGATATTTAAACTCAAGCTGCCTTAACTTATGTAGTATTAGGTGTAATTTTATTGACGATCACTCAATAACCGGGACACCTAATTGATAGTTCTGCAGCTATCAATAAGGTACCCTTGAAACTAGAATTTCACTACTGCTGCTAATGGTCACGACATTGGTACCTGCCTTATGTTCAAATTTAAATAATTAGTACCTAACGACAAGCCCCAATAGTAATAGGTAAGTAAGTTATAAAAGCTAGTATTGATTACGAAGAATTATTTCCGAAATTAAATGTTTGATAATCATTATATTAATACGTGAAGCAAAAACTTTGTAGGTACCACTTTGTAGGAAAATTACGCGGACGGTGGAGTATGAAATTTGGTACAGTGAAACTTTATATGGAAAAGGAGAGCAGAAAGCTAATATTTTTATATAATATGCATTAGAAAGGAAAAACATCAAATTAATAAAAATAAACCTTACAATCACCACCATGCGTTTGACACACACACTCACACACATACACACTCACACACACTCACACATACACACACACTCACACACACACACACATACACAGAGAAAGAGACAGACACACATCTTTGACAATAGAACCTAAATAACGTACAAATTAAAAAATAATGAATTATAGTAGAATTTTGGCCAGCGGGCGACCACTTATTATAATAATTATAATTACGATAAATTAAGTAGTAACCAATCCATCTCTTAAACATAAACAAAAGAAAAATACACTCAATACAACAGATTCAACTCAACCAATTCCTGGTTGAATATAAGAGGTACAAACCTGTCCGGAACTATTCGCCGATGCACAACGAATTGTTCGGAATGGGTGGTAGATGTTCCGATAGAGGGTAGCTTCCCCAAAGTTGTTAAACAGGGATGCATATCGCTTCATAGGAGACAATAGGAAATACAGAATTTGGCATTATGCTTCCCCTCCTCTGGGAATCGGAATACAGATCCAATTTTGTGATTCCAAAAAGTTCGTCTCATATATTTTGGTTGTGTAGGTTAATTTACATGATGATCGTTTTATTGGTTTGTTGATTTTGCTGGTCTACCGGGTTGTGCAGGTCAGGTACACAATCGCTTTATGTAAAATACTGGCATTAAAGTGCATCTACTGAGAATTTTCTAACAGAAAATCCAACCCAATAATGCTTTGCCCGACCTGGGAATCGAACCCACACTCAGCAGCTGCGCTTGCGACCACTAAACCAACGTGGCAGTCAAAAAACTACACTACGAATACTACGACAATAGGAACCTATTACACGGAACTTCATAACTACAAGTGTGTGTGTACGACACACCTCTGTCTATCCCTTCCTTATACAGGGGTTTAGGGTTAGGTGTTTTTTTTAATTTCTTGAAGTTTTGTCATATTTTATTTTATTTTATTTTTTTCTTTTTTGAGGAATAACAAACAGCTACAACATAATATAAATCAAATAAATAATTACTAATAAAGTAATGTTGTAGCCCACTACATTATACAGAGATTAATCATTGAGGAGTATGTAAGGATCGTAGTTTGTTTCGTGTTCTTCTTCTTTCTTCTCTTTCTTTCTTTCTTCTATTTATGTAGGTATATATAAATATATATCAACTTGATACCGAACAATACACTTGATCAATTTTAACTACAAAATTCAGGTTCTCTTTTTTTCTTACGCTAAAAAAATTATGGCAGCATTTTCGACTCTAGATCACGAGTTTGATTCCCCTTCAAAATAAATATTTTGTAGGTACATATCAATAAAACGTATCAATATCCGAGGTCAAACATTTTCTAATTAATAACAATTAATTAAAACAAATGGCTTGTAAACTAATTCTCATACAGTAACATAACACGAATGAATCACTAGTATTTCCGGTGACCGCATATTTTTCATATAATTCACGCAAATCCTGCCTAAACACTTTTGTATAGGTACGGTCAGCGACAAAAGTCGTTAACAAAATTCAAATTTTTAAAATGGCTTGCCTCTGAAGCTATTCATCTAACTATCTGGAGTAAAAAAAACAATTTCATCATACTACAACAACCAGCACTGCAGTCGGTGCAGTTTCGACGTGTGTTAATGGACTTCTGTCGCTGACTGTTCTTAGTTTTAATGAATACGTCACGAAGGTGCAAGTGACGTTTCAGTTTTTTCATGTAGTTAGGACTTTAGGAACCAACCTAGTGTAACCTCAGCTAACCTCAGAGCTGTTGAAACCGCCCCGAGACCTCTGCCTTGGCATTCACTAATGCAATTTATTAACAACTCGCTTTTCCGTTTACGTGGACTTTAGAATTGGGTCCAGGTAGGATGGAAAGTATGCATGGCGTGAGCCCTAATATGGCAATGATCTCAATTATATATATTTATAACACCCTTTGTATATTTGTAGCCATAATATGCAAATAAATAAATTTAATTGTGTTAAAAAGTATTCTATATTTTAAAGTATTCTGTGTTAATCCAAACGTTCACAAGTTATTTTGTGAAAGAGCAGCAAACATCCATCCATGTTCGCAAACTTTCGCATTTAAATCATCGGTTCTATATAGAAATATCTCATCATAAACATAGGTCTCCGAATCTCGACCGCAATTCGGTACCGTTCGTGTGACGGTTGCCTATCACGTGACTAGACAATAAGGTCACGGAGAAATATTGATATAAACAAAACAGGAATATTTGTTGTGGTTAACTACGGAAGAACTGTGGAGTCTGTTCTCTTTGTCAGTAACAAAACCAAACTAAAATATTGCTAGCTTTTTCTTTGGTATAAATAAAGCAGGACTAAAAACTGTGTTACTTATCAATAGAACCGATTTTAAATGGACACGGCTGTTTAAATATTTTATAACTTAGTGTTAAACAGATAGTTTTGTCAGGAAAGTCTGTTACATTGTTGGATTTCGGCTTAAGAAGTGAAAAAAAATGGGAACCATTAGAGGCACATCAGAAATACAGGATTAAAGAAAATAAAAGATATAGTTTATAAAGTTTAATATTGCAAAATCACTTAAGATCACTACAGAGTTTATACCACCCGTAGATCCTTGACAACGCTTTACACGCCATCAGGAACATCTCTCAGGTGTGCTGGTTTCCTCACGGTGTTTTCCTTCACCGTTTTAATCGTCAAACTAGATGTATGTCATTGTTGGTACATGCAACGTCATTACGTAGGCACGTACTAATTAATCTACAACTTACATCCGATTACAATTTCTCATAGCCAGGGGTACCAAACCTTTCCACGGCTAGTTAACGAACAATAGCCGTATTGTCTTGTCTATCCGTATTCAATCAGAGCCCTTTTGTTTAGCCACTCAATGACAAATTCGGATACCTCGTGACATCGAGCTTTTTAATATTTATGGTCGGGATTGTTTACCTGCCTTGTTTTGTTCGACCGGGGCTTGGATTGGTAGTATTTTTAACTATTTATTGTATTCCGTGTTGCTGGCAAAATGTGGAGCGTATTGGTTTATGTGCGGGTTGCAGTCCCCTCTAGAGTTTTCGTAACATCATACGGCATTATCATCAATCTATTTGGTGTATAGTAACTATGGCAATTCTAACATAATTACAATATTTATTATTCATACAATATGTATGACATAATGCTATGCATTTAAAAATATATAGGAGACAATTGTATTTTTTTTAACGGCCTAACTTTAGGTCCATGGACAATGTAACAAATTAACAATATCAGTAAAATATTTGCAGTCGCGTGTTTATTTTGAACGTTGACATTTCAAATAATTGTACAGCAGCCATGCAATGTCTTGTACAGTATATGATTATTAAAAATAAAGCAATTATAATAAAAACTTAAAAAATAACTATATTAAAATTCTGGATGGAAACTGATTAAATTCAAGTAAGAAATAAGATGTCACATTAAAGCTGTTTCACGAAAAGTCAAACTTTTTTTAAACGTCAACTTGACGTTTGACATTCCGAATTGAGAACTCGATTCGACAAAAACTCGTATTCGATATCTTGTTACGTGTTAAAAAGAATTTATTACACAATCCCCGTGCATTGATCGCGAGCCTCTACGCGCGATGTTTACATGAATTAAATGCCATTGAAGTTGCGAAAAAAGAATCGATCATTATTCGATTCTCGATTTAATCGCGGACAATTTACTTCGTATGTACGACAGGTGTCATTTTGAATCGAATGTGCCACTTGAGGATTTGTAATCGTTAATTATTTTGGGTAACTACTGAGTGTATACAGAATGATAATTAAATTAATGTATAGTTGGCGAAACGTATCACGCAATATGGCGTCATTGAGGGAAGTATGATGACAGAGTATGAATTCCAGGTAACATTGGTAAGGCAAATTCAATTGGCAGGGAACAGAAAATGTGCATTAAACTAAAGCTGCCGTACACAGCATACCCCTATAATTTCCTCAGTTATAGTAAGGGCAAAATTAACCTTATAATACCAGGGTAGGCAGAGATATAATACTGTCATTACTTCGTTTTAAATGGTGCAATTTAGTTCAGTTATTAAAAATAATTTCAAGTCGCAAATTAAGTACCGATGCCTTTAATTATTGCACGACTTGGAAATTGTATAATTAATGCAATATTAAGCAAATTGTCTGACATGGTGAATAAAGAAATGCATTAAGCATCGCGCTGTGTTATTTTTAACGTAGGTACAATTTGTTATACATAATTTTATTTTCTATAACCTTTTTTTTGCATGCATAATTATTATATGATAGCTAATATGTCTATTTAACGATTCTTATTGTGTGGTTGAAAATCAACTTAGCGTCAGACTCTGATATGGCTTTACACGCCATCGAGAGCATTTCTCATGTGAGCTGGTTTTCCTACTATATTTTGAGTTTGTTGCGGTGTTTCTTCTCAGAGGTTGTCAGGAAGGAAACGCCGGCGCCATCTAAATCATAGTGACGAGTTTTTAAAATACCTATTACAGAATAAAAAAATCTTTTCATTTCATTGTTTTCTTTCACTAGTTTAAAGAGATATTTGGTCATAATGTTTAATTAAACATCTCATTTTTTTTTACTTGTTCCACGACCCAATTTTCAAGTTTTAAAACATACCAAATTAACGCCATTACAATAAAAACAAACCCGGTAGCCGCCATCTTTGTCCATAAATTAAACTAATCTGACAGTGGGCTGATCAGTCATAGTGTCGGAGTTACGTCGCGTTTGCGCCTGCGCCTCGCGTGCTAACTATCATCGGTTGCGATCACCGGTCTATAGCACGCAAGCCTCCCCTGTGAAATGTTCCTTTTATATTTTATTTTATATCCTTCGGGTTTACAAGCAGGTCACGCAGACAAACAGAATTTTACTTAAGGAAATAAAGCATAATTTTTTTTTCGGTAATTAAATAATACTTAAATGTTACAAGTTATAAAAAATATATGGCTTATACAATAAATGAAATGATTCATCAAAGTGAGTAAGTAAAGTACATATTGTAGCGTATAATATTTAGTTATTGCAATTACTTTACGCAATACTTTTTACGCATAAATCGACGATCAATCAATCTTTACGATACGTATCAGACGACCTCATGAATTGTACAGATAATGCAGTAGGTACGTTTAGCAAACTACTAGCCAAGGATTATATGAAAATATAATATTAAATGGAAAACAATACGGTCGCGAGCAGGAATACTTTTACTTCGCTAAACATGTGTGCTTTTCAAAGATTTATCTTTAATTGACCATATGAAAGTGTAACTCAATCTATTTCTTTCTCTAAATATATATATATCGCTAGGTCTTTAATTTTTTTTTTTTTAAAAACCGTCTTCAATACTATACCTACATGTACAAACTTAAACTAAAAAGTACCCTCATTAAAACTTTTGCTGAAGAGATCCACAAACCAAAACGTCATCTGTGTACATATTTTCTGTTTATGTTGATTTTTTCAAAGAACGGCTGTATAATCACGTAACAAACATACAGTCGATAATGTATTTGCAATACCGAGGAGTCATAGCAATAAGCCCTTGAATCTAGTTCCACTTTGTAGCAAGAAACATTCAAAGATAAGGAAATACAGGTCGCCCCATAAAATGTGTACGCCTAACAAACATTTTACTGCAAATACTTTGAACTTTTTATATTGCAAATTCCTTCCAGCAAGTTCAAACAAGTGAATTACTTTAGTAAAATAGTACGTTTCACTCACCCCACTTTACGGTTGCATTGTCGCGTACCCGCCAATTTTTGTTGGGGACCCCTACCACGAAACTTTGAAGAGCAAAAGTTTCGATCGCGAGGGAAAAAGTAACGAGTTTTCAATATGTATTACAAAATAACAAATACTAATATATTTGGGGATTTAGTGTTGCGACGGAGTGGCTTAGGACTAGTTAGTTTTTTGTGCAAAAGATTCAAACCAAGCACGTATCAATGTGACTTTTTCAATGATTCCGATGAATGAAAACATCGTGAGGAAAGCTTCCTTTAAGGTCTTAAATCTCTAAACAACAGTGAGCTAGCGTATTGATAAATACTTGCGCCTTCCCTGTAGGAGGCGAGTCACTTAATCGCACAAGGACTAGCTAGTTTTGGAAGCTTAATTAATTTTTATTTGTTCGATTCTATAAACGAGTAGTACAAATTACAGTATCGTATCGTTCTCCAATTAGCATACATTTTGTAAACACCCACGCTTCAACCTAAATGGAATAATTCAAACAATCAAATAAACAGTCATATATTTAGCAACGAACTGCAAATACATTGAGAATAGATTTAAACTTAAACATCAAATGAAATAGTTAATGCTTCATTCAACTACCAAAAAGACGGGACTGACATGCTCTTACTGTAGAACAAAAGTTCCTTATAAAATAAAGAAAAAAAAGACTACAAAAGAACATAAAGCATCCAACCGTTCTTAGACGCCCGCAATTTTCGAACATCACTTGCCTCTTTCACTTTTCGGTACCTATTCTTATATTTTTCACGGAAATATCACTCTAATAACGCCCTAAAAACTTATGGTAGGGGTGAATTAAGCAGTCAAGTCACGCGCTACCAACTTCTTTCGGTGTTCGTATCACCCGCGCCTAGTTACTTCTGAAGGGGCACTGTTGCCGCCGCCCGTATCGATAGATGCGTAATACATTGTTACTTTTGATTGAAAACTTTTTTCCATCACAAGAAAAAACGGCAACAGATATCGAAAAATGCGTTTCGTTTACATGGGTTAGGTGAAAGTAGTGTGTTAGCTGTTCATCACCATGTATGTATTAGGTTTATAGGTCAAGTGATTGAGATGGGTCGCTATGGGTTTTGGGCCACGACATGTCATTCATACTGTACCGTATTATGGTTTAACATAAACTTAAGTCCAGCAAAACAAAAAGTAAAAGTCAGTTCAAATGTGTAGGTCACTTAGTAGAGCTGCTATCAAAGGTTACGTAACATTTTTCTTAAATAAATTAATTTTTGACAGCGCCGCGGATAGATATTTCGATGCTCTCAAATAGTTTCGGCAGTTTTGATTTTTTATGTTTTTATTATTATCATGTGTAAAAGTTAATAATTACTATGTAAATGTAAAAATAAATATGTACTTTTTACAAATTTTAATAGTTTAGTTATCAATATCACTTTAACACCCAATTAAACACCTTCTTTGTTTAAATAAGTCCTATCGTTTGACCTAACCCTGACCTAAGGCATTGACATTTCATTAGTATTTTACCTTTCACTAGCATTAACTTTTAGTATGTCTTAAAAAAAGCTCCTTAGAAGCCTTTAGACGGCTTTACTTAATTAAATGTATCCAAACTTAAGCCTAATACGTTCCCGTATTATTTACTTTTAAGCTCCGACACTGTGATCCTATAGATACTTACATACTTCTTTGATGTTGAAAAGTCTGATGAAACCACTACAAAGAAGATACATTAGAACGCCTACAATTTTCATTTGATTGAAACCTTTCCAATAGTGTGATGAAAGTTCCCGATATTACAATAATGTTAAAAGCCAAGAGATCAAGAAACTTCAAAGAGATGAAAGATATCCCTATCTGTTTATATAATAAATAAGACTAGCCTAATAGCACTACTGAATTTCTGCAACCATGGGCGAATTATAAATTTAATAGTACTAGCTTAAAAATGGTGAATCACATTGCGAAGAAACCAGTACATCTGGGACGGATGTTCTCGATGGACTTACTAGTGGTTCAGACTCTGACACTAGTTGATAATCACAAGATAAGAAGATGATTTAAGACCAAACCTGTGGGTCTAAGGCTAGTCAGTTTGTCACTTTCCCAATGGTCCCTTCAGTAGTTATAAATTTTCAAACGGGTTTGGCAAACTAGAAGATCCATTTTAGATGGTCTATAAATTGATGGTGATGATTTGTAAATTAATTCGTTATCTCGAAATAATTTTGGCTAGCCTAAACAAACCAAAGATACCCAAATTAAAAGCTATATTGAAATGCTACGAAATAAATTGTCGGTAACCACAATAATATAGCATTTGAAACCAATAACCGCAAAGCGTTCCACCCACCAATCAGTGGCAAACACTCCTTTTTAGAAAGATATTCGAGCCCGATGATGATTTATGATACTTTTGGTTATAAACTACCTCAAAGTTAATTTAAAGAACAAAGGAAGGAAGCTTTAGATCATCTCCTATCGATGATATAAATTGGGAAAATTTAATATTCAATACAGAATAAGTAAGAACACTTATAACCCGAATCTGTTATGCTTGAGTTCGAACAAATAATCCTAAATATTGATAAAGAAATAAACGCTCATATACGCTACAGATATAAGAAAATACAACAATAAATAACTTTTTGCCAAAGAAAATATATCGAGGGTTTTTTGAGAAAAAGTCTGAACTAATATTACGATAGTTCGCAAAGTAAACTAGGCATGCTATACAATATATTCGATTAATAACAATCGCCTTTCGAGGACGCTCATTACTGAACCAATGACACGTAGGAAACGCCACGAGTAATAAGGCAGAAGACCTATTATGATTAATATGTGAGCGTCGACGTGAGCTCTCCACGATTCACTAATGAAGAATGCCCCCGCCCCGCACTGTCGCCTGCTTATACAGCTCCCCCACCCGCGACCCGTGTGATTGATGACGTAGCCACAACGTCACAGCTATCCTGCTGGCTATACCAGTGATGTGGGTGCGATCATTTATTTAATAACAGCTGTTGTGTAAATGTATAAAAGATGATCGTTTTTGGGTCAGTCAGGGAAAATATTAATAAAGAATCCTTTTATCGTGTTGCTCTATTCCCAGGATTTATTTCCAATAATAACAGTTACATCGTCTGTATAAACTTTTGTATTCCATCTTTGATTAAATATAAAACAAGAGCATAATTAAGAATGTCAATATTTGAATTTTCATTAACAGTTTTTTTTTTAATTTCTCCCTTCTTCCGTTTTTTCGGAAATGAGAGTTGAAACAGAATCAAACGGGAAATGAAAATAATTGTTTTTCTCCCCTTGCAAATTGCTGTAGACGCAAGACAGGTAATCTCTATCAATCAAACGCAAAAGTAATTAAAACCGAAATGACAAAATTAGCGGCAAACTAAATCTTTGACGACAACTTAGGAACAGTTTGAAGAATATTTTGATGGCTTTATTAATTAATTTCATAAATATTTCCAAAAACTACAGTTCAATCCTGCTAGTTTCAGAAAAAGTAATTTTTTCGGCACTTGCTGCCGGCCCGGCCCGCTTGCACATAAGACGTATAGGGTCCATAACCTGCCGCCACCAGGGAGTTTAAATTTAACCTGTTTTTAGGCTTTCGGATAATCGCTGCATTTAGCGCAACCCAGGATAGGCAACTACGTCTTCTTGTCTGCTTAAATTATGACCAAAACGAAATTTCCTTACAATGGTGATTATTCCATTTTCCTCTTTGGCTGGTGGTTGTTCCAATCTTTGAGACAGTTCAGCAGTTAACCGTTGTTGCAAATGCAAACAAACCATTGGAATGTTCACTCATTCTCTTTAGAACACTGGTCAAAGCACTATCTAATTTGTATTCCAAGGGTAAAGAAACATTTACGAGGCTATCCCGATCCACCTTAGTGTACTCTGCCACAGATTTTCTAAAATGCATTTCCAAATTACCTCAAATAATACGCAGGAACTCTGGGTTTTGCCAAAAATATCCTGTGATCTATTCCCGAACCTAAAGTAAACTATATTGCCAAACATCCAAACCCAAGTTCAGATATTTTTGCTTATCAGTTTTAAGGTGGGGTTTATAGATATGTGCTATCCAGCTGGCGCGACTGCAACTGCGACCATCAGTTTCTTAAGCGATTTTATCAACGTAATTTCTAATCTTAAAAATCTAACCAAGAATATCACTACCAACCCTATAAAAACAATGTCTTCGAAATTTGAACACAGAATTCATTGTTGCCAACCTTTAGGCAACAAAACGTCGCACCTAAGCCATCCGAACGCGAATGTCGCTTTGATTAATAAGTGCTGTTGATATTTTAATTAACCCGGCTAAAAGTCGGGCATGCTTTGTTTCAGCTGAATGGGGGCGCCAAATGCCCCGGGAATACACTAGGTGTGTGAAAAGGCTTCTATTTCACGCAAAACTTGATGGTTAAGCCTGATAATTTAGTGTCGGTCCGGTGTTTAGGTTTCTTTGTGGTCTTACTTAGCTATGCCAGACACCAGACAAGATATAATAAACCGATAAAAAGTCTTATTTGTGTTTTTTAAAATATGCTAGATGATATCTTAGGTTTTCGCGATCACTACACATTATAATAAAACAACTTAGTCCTCCTGCGACCACGAACGCTGCAAAGTGTTCGAAACGTCAGGAAAAACAAAAACCAATAATACACGCGATATGCTAGATGACTGCTGCGCGTGAGGTTTTGAATTTCATGAGGGATTTGTATGAAGTAATTTTCAGTAGCTACTCGAAGTTTGGAATTGTGCCAAACGATGGCAATTGGTCGGGTAGGGTCCTAATATCAGCATCGCTGAAGTGTATATGTACGACAAAACACCCCTACCTTACCCTTGCTTGATGATATGTAGGTATAAGTGTACAAATAACTTAGTAATTGGTGATGAGATGTCCACGATATGAAAGTACGTAAAAAAATTTTGGTCTCTGAAGGCATCATATGGTTTTGATGAAGATTTGGATGTAGTACCTGATACAATTCTCTCCTAGATCTCAGAGTGGCATTATATTTTGCATACATTGGAAATGTGAGAAGTTACTCGTAACTTACCATCTGCGGTTCTCACCTCATTCAAACTAGAAATCTATTGATTTCTAAATTTTTGTTGACCACAAAACGACGATTTCCTCGAAGCAACGGACGCACTAAGAAACAGTTAATGATAAATACATGCCATCCCTGTCACCTTCAGGTGGATTGACAGGGATAACACTATACTTAACGGTGACTTAAAATTGAGAAGTGTTAGAATATTTAGTCGTTATTGAATTATCACTTTTAAGACGCTCATAAACTATTACAAACTGTGTAAAATGTCGTCGAGGTTACACAACTCTTGGCGCAGTCACTTTGTAGATGGGTGACCGGTAAGAGCATTTTCATCCGAGCCTCTCCGTGCTTCGGAGGGCATGTTAAGCCGTTGGTCAAAGCTATTCCTAATTAAAAGTTGCTAAGCCAAGTCAGGAGCCTACGGGACGGCTTGAACTTGACAGTAGTTTGGCTCAAACTACACGAAAGAATAAGAAGCGCTTTATCGAATCATAACATAACATAGCATCACGCTTGTATTCCCTGAAGGGCTAGGCAGAGGCATACACAATTCTACACCCACATTTCACCAATGCTGTTATTAAGTCCCATGTAATAGGTGGTGAGCCTATTGACATCAACCGGGCACAATTCCAATCTCTGGGCTGCTACTGAGAATTTCCTAACAGAAAAAACTCAATAACACTTTGCCCGACCCGGGAATCGAACCCTAGACCTCCCGCTCAGCAGTCGCGCTTGGGACCACTAGACCAGCAAGGCAGTTAAGTCAAATGCGCTTAACCTTTTGGCTCACCCACGTACAAATACGTACTTATCACAATCAAATATATATTATAACGTGTCTGCTAATGAGTGAGCCATCAGCTTACAGCTTTTTCATTATATTACTAGATATGCCCCGCGGTTTCTCTCGCTTTTTTCCTTTTTGCGCGGCCCCTAAGGGCCTTTAGCGTGATGTTAAATAGCCTGTAACCTTCCTCAAGTATTGGGTATCAAATGCAATAATATTTTTTAAATCGATGTGTAGTTCCAGAGATTAGCGCGTTCAAACAAACCAAACTCTTCAGCTTTATTATATTGGTAAGTATTGAATGATATATGAGTTATCTAAGATACGTCAGATTATTCTTTCCATATACTACGTAGTTACCTAATGACTTATTCGCCGTAACGGACTTTAACTGAGACGCAATCTCCACCATTTTTCAATTTGTTTTCATAACGTAAACTCCAAAATAGTTAATTTAAACTCCACGAAAGCTTTACTTCATAATAGAGCCACAATTGAAACAAAAAGTGTGCTAGTTTTAATAACGCATGACCAAACAATGCACACAAAGAAGAAAGTTAATTTCGCGCCGAGAAAAATATCGCGGGGCCAAAATGGCGGATGCACAGTGTAGCACGCACACGATTTTACAGTAATTTACATTTTTACGAGCCGGACGTTCCTTTTTTGTATTTTTTTTTTGTTTTCTTTTTTATGCGACGAAACAAAAGACTGGCCACAACCAGCAGGGCAGACTTAACAGACTTAATTAAATCGCTATTGGATACTGTTTATTCAAGGGTTACATGTGTTTTAGCTAATTTATGTGTGAAGTTCAGACATTTTATTAGAATTTCTTTTTTGTATTTAAAATAAAAACCTGACATCACTGATGTCTCTATTTTATCACATTTTATAACTTATAAATATTTTTATGGGCTTATTATAACATAAAATATTGTACACGGGATTACGAAATAGTCTCAAGGAAAAAATTAAAACGAATACACAGCTGTTTACTCCATCCAATATTATATTATCGTCTATTTCTTAGATAATGTTCCAGTATCAAATAAATATGTCACTGTCACTGCCAAAATAGTGTACTACTTAACAATATTACATTTATTGCTAGAAGGATTTTATATTTTGCAATACCTAACATAATGCGGAAGTTTTTGAGATTATCAATCACCATTTTTATCTAGATAGCTCTAATTCCCATTTGATTTGTCACACTAACTAGCTTTATATGGATTCGCATATTGAGTTACGCAGGGAAATTTAAACTTTACGCTCTTTCAATAGAGCTGAAATTCTCATAGAGTCGATGCTATAAATCTTGCCAACCCCATTGCAATTTAATGACAAGCCCAGATCGAGTCAGACGGCAAAAAATTGTCGCGTCTGCGGTGATGTCATATTAGATTTATAACAGGAATACGTCGAGTAGATATTTATAGACAGATCAGTGAACCGAAAAAATACTTATGTTTACTCTACTGTGACTACCATAATATTTTTATGGCATTTTTCTAATGTATTAAATGATTTATTACATATCGTAATTAAACGCTCCATCCATTATTGTCGAAGCATCGTCGCGTCGTAAGCCAAAAGTTCAATAACGGATAAAATATGGAGGCTTATTATATAATAAAGCAACACGAATGCCTATAAACAAAACTAAACGAGACAAAGTCACATAACTCAATATGAATTGTGTTCATTTAACACGCGAACGGATCGCAAACTATTCCAAGATCGAATCGATGTTCAATTCGATCGCAATCACCGGGGAACAGCACTAATCCAATGACATCATCGCCAGGTGGGCGGCTCTAGACAATTTAAATTTGAAAATGGAAGCGTTTGTTGGAATGATTTTTTAAATTCGATTGTCTGGCTTCCTTTTTTGAAGTGCTAATAAAAAGTTTATTCGGTAAACGTTTTAAGAATTAATTTGTAAAAAGAATGTGATTATGTTAGAATGTTTTAATTTCGATACAGCTGTCGACGTCGTAAATTTTTATGTTTTGTATTAGAATTTTACTGTGCTGGAATTTTAATAATATCTTGAGCCTAATCCCACTTTATTATGACGGTTGTATAATATTTGGTTACTCAATTATGCCATAACGGTTAAACTGATTTGAATTAACTTTAGTAGATAATAATAAAAACAGTATATATCCTCGATCAGCTTATTAACTAAGTACTATTACGATAGATCTTTACGACGCGATTAACGTTGGAAAATCAAGATTAGAACAAACAGTAAAACTGACTGTTTATTTTTATCTTCAGTTCTTTGATTTTGAGCTACGGGTCATATTAAAATCTCTGAATATTTTTAGTAGGCAGAATTTTAGGTAGCCACAAAAACTAGAGACGTTAAACTAAAATTGTATGGATATTTTAGGTTGAAACGATATAATTTGAATTAGAAGTCTCTCAATTTATCCCCCGTTCTTATAATAACTGTTAGTAAAAGATAACAATGCTCTAGTTTTAGTTTAGTTTGCTACACCAAAATTGCACTATTATCCTTAATCGCTAACCCGCTATATGGACCGAAGAAGGTTGCCACAACTTGTGACCAACCTCTTACGGCACGAGACAATAGTGACTGGCCAGTACGTATTACTGAATTCAAAACAAAACGTTCTAATTCCAAACTATCGCGCCAAAATTCCTCTTTCATGATTCACTCGTCTACAATAAATCCCGGTGCAATTGACTTAGAAATTACTAGCATTACAATTCTTAGTTTATGCGTTATATTTCTCAGAAGAACGTGTGTTGTTCGCTTAATGGCACAAACAGAGGTGCATTGCCTATCGGGTCACGTTGCATTGCACTCGGAGAGTCGGAGTGCACGTTGGAGTATGACGTCAGAGTTGCACTTGGGTTGTGTGTACTTTATGAAAATGTATATTTGAGACGGTTATTTGATTTCAGGGGCGTTGTGTTTTTACTTTATTGATATCCTTGCTACTTACTTTATTAATATTAGACTGGCTTATTGGTTTTGTGGTCGCAAAGTCCGTTTGTACTGGCTGCATAGTGTGAGGTCGTAGTTTCGATTCCCGGCTCTGCCAAAGTGTTATTGGAGTTTTCTGTTTGCAGCCTGAAGTTTGGGATTGAGCCCGGGTAATGGGTTTACGGGGCTATATAAAATTGATGAAGTATGGGTATAATATGTACACTAAGTACCTACTCCTTTACCCACCCGGTAACCGTTAGGGAAATATAGTTGAAACGTGTTTTTTTTTTACTTTCTATAAAAACTACGAAAGTCGTAATTAGTTTTTAATTTCCTAGTTTAGATTTTTCCGTAAACATCAAGTGTGACAGTATTTAAGTGAACATTGCATCTTCTCATAAAATAACAGAATTACGTACTTAGACGTACACACTACCAAAGAATATGCAGAAAACTAGTGCCGGAAACAAACATCAAAGAGTTCTCCAGTCGTTCCCTTATGTTTTATTCCGTGATCAGCATGCAAATTAAAGCTGGTATATCCTCTTAATCAGCTACATATTCATGAGAATTTGTATACTGACATTATTTAACTATGTAGGTATGTTGCCCGCCATTTTTCTCTAACAAGCCAAGTAAAACATTGAAAAAATCTTCAAGAATTTACCTGGTTCGCTGCTTGTAAATTGAATTTTAGTTAAATATAAGTTTTTGTTCATGTTATATCTATGAATATATTTGTTTACAATATTAGGTAAGTTTACAACATTACTTACAAGGTGCATGTATTTTGTAACTTCACAAAATAAAAAAGACATAACACAAAATCGGAATATTCGTTTTTTTTTTAGTAAATAATGATTATAAAATTGGCTGTTTGACTCGCTCCTTTACCACAACACAAGGCCAACGTGGCCGTAAAGCGTACATAAATAAAAACAGACACAGTACTCCTTATAATCCAATAGAAAACCTCCTGGACAAAGCTTAACTAAATGATAAATCATACCATAGATACAATCTATATTTTCTCCCTCCCTTAAACGTCGTTTTGTATGAAACCAATAGTAAATTACCTATATTCAGTTTCCTGCACAACTATCTTGTTTCTCTGTCTTTTAGTTGTTTCCTTCCGTTTGCAATGCCTCATACAGGCCTCTGTGGTCTAAGGAATAAGCGAAATGACGTATAAACAGTCTTAGGCACAATAATTGTTAAATGAATTTCTAATCTATGGCCACATACATTAATTCTAATCTATTATTATTATTATATATTCTTTATTGTACACCAAATAAATAACAAAGGAAATTAACTTAATATTAATATTAACTTAATGTACAATGGGCGTTCTTATCGCTTACCGCGATCTCTTCACGGCAACCTTAGGATGGAGAAGAAGAAATTATTGTTGAGGTAGGTTGTGGCGTACTACTTAAAAACATACATACTATAAATACAACATAAATATTTTAATCCATGTGGCGCAATTGCCGCAGTGTTTGAAAGAAAGGCTGCTGCGCGAGCGTGTCGCGGGTTCAAATCCTGCTTAGAAAAAAGTTCTGTACCTTCTCTTGTGTATCAACCAAGTGTCGGAGTTGTTCAGGCCGCCTGTAGCCCTCTTGACTTAATTTATTGATACATATGCATCGTTAACATACGTGTCAAAATAACACACTGTTCCCAATATAATTGCTGAATAAATAGTCGGAGTATAAATATTCACGAACAGGATTCAAACCTGCGCCTCCCGGATAAATACTCCAGGCGCTCTAACCACTAAGCCATCTCGACCTATCCTCGGCTATAGATGTCGAGATGGCTTAGTGGTCAGAGCGCCTGGAGTATTTATCCGGGAGGTGCAGGTTCGAATCCTGTTCGCGTCCGTATTCTTTTTCCATTTAATATTGTAACTTTAGAGTTCGCTAAGCATGCGTTAATGCTTTTCAAAGAATTACCTTGAATTATAAATATTCAGTTAAAAAAGATAACACTTAATGTGTATAATACCACTTTCGCACTGACGGCCAAAATATATCTTCCACAATGCACCATAAACACAATAAAGGATGGCATTATCAAAATAACAATGAGAAAAATTCCTCACATTTTTAATTATCCAGAACGCATAGCTGTATAAATCTCCGAAAGCGCCCGCTAACGCAACCGCTCGTAAATTAAACGCTCACAAAGATTGTTCTAGAAAAGTCCGAAATAACGCGATTAAGCGAATGAAAGGGCCGAAATGAACAAAGCAAATGTGATTACCGCGTTGCCAGCTAAAAGAAATAGGTAATATTTCTTTTGTGGATTTGCTGGTAGCTGTATTTTTTTTAATTCGCCCTCTGGCTATCCGTTTTCCTTTATCCTATTCCTTTATTCATTGATAGCCGCAAACAATGGCGGTTTTAATCAAAATGGCCGATGGAAATTTATAAATACAGTTTTCGTTAAAAGACGTGGTAGATTAGATTTTACTTTGTTGTGGTTATAAGAATACCTCGTAATCGTGGTTGAGAATAATCCTCACGCGCTGCTATGGGCTGACGGGATGTGACACGCAAGAATCCGTCTAGAGATTAAAGAATAATACTACATCTGAAGAATACGCAGCAATTGCTAGCAATAATATACTTATAACAACGCACAGGGACCACCAATCTCCTTAACAGGATTATAGTTATTGATAATATCCCACACTGTCTGTCTCAAACTTTGAAGGTCAATGTGCAAGACTGGACAATTACCGACAAAATGAAAAAGAAAAAATACAGTTACTTTGTAGTAAAAAGTTCACAGCACTTAATGTTCTAAGTCCAAACCATATTAAAGAAGAAACCTGGAGTCTAGAGTAATACGCACGTCGAAGTTATAAAACTTTCATTACTACTAAAGAATGACAATTCGACGAAAGATCTTAGTGAAGATCTTCAATGGAAAGGGTTCTGTAGAAGTTGTTAAAAAGGGTAAAAATTTTGATTGCGTGGGCGACGATGAATGAAACATGATTGCTGCTCGTGTTAGAAATTCTTAACTTCAATAATGGTTGATTGCTTGAGCCTGAGTTCCCGAGGGAGATTCCGAATTTTTTAGACCTTGGATTATATATTTCTAAAGCAAAATCAATATTGAATTTTACGCCCCATTATATTGCAATTGAAATATTTAGATTTTGCAGTGTCGGATAGATTAGATTGAATTGGACTTTTAAGTACTTCGGACCTTCACCATTGCAGTAAACAGTGATTCTATGAAACTTATCAAATCTGTTAATTTATATGCGGTTTAACATAATAAGTATTCAGTGAGTCGACCAGTAATTCAATCGAACAAATATTAAAAATTAGTCTTTACAATTGGAACAACTTTATTTATATACAGAATTATATTATTGTTACAATTATAAATTTATCTTCACACATGAACGGCTAAACTGGAAAATGAAATTAGGTACCTACTTCTACTAACTAGTGCGAAAAACTACTGGCGTATCAGAATATACTCTAAAAATGTAATTTCTTAACATCAAAAACATTACAGATAAATCTTTGAAAAGATTTAACGCATGCATATCGAACTCTAAAGATAAGATTAATACTCCACAATCCGGGAGGTGCAGGTTCGAATCCTGCTCACAACCGTATTCTTTTTCCGGAAAAATTTATACATCAAAAACATTTATTGCCCTTTTCGATTCTTCAAATGAAATGGACCAAATGTCAGCAGCTATTATAGCAATTGCTGATAAAAAAAATGTAACTTTTCTATTTTCTTCAATTCCATGCCTACTGGCTCATCTCAACCAACCATGAACTAATATGACAAAGCCTCAAACATAACTACGTTCGTTACACCCGACAACACGACGACGCGACGGCGACGTGCCACAGGGAACTGACAAATTGTCGTCTGCCAACTTGACAGCGCCCCCGCGCGGATATTGCCGTAACTGAAGCAAACATGGGGGAAAAGTTTATATTTAATCTGAGACTTGGGAGTGTCGCAAAAAGCGCAATCCAACTTCGGCTTGGTTTGTCGCTTTTGTTTTTAGAATGGCGTTTGTCTCGAATTGGCATCGGAAAAAAAATAAGCGTGGTAGAAAAGAGAGGTTTGAGGAAGCACGTATTTCCAATATTGCTTTCTGTTATAGCTAAGAATTGAAGTATGAGAAGGGCAATTTTAATAGGAACTTACTTATTTAAGACACTTGCAGCTCTTGACTGTAAGTCCAAAGGTTTTCTGTAGAAACTTTATCATAATTACAACAAAAGCCAGTGAAAATTTAACGAGTTCCCGCTACTTTGCAAGAGTATGAGCGATAGCCAGCGAAAATAACCAACTAAACTGAAGAACTAACTTTACCAAGTCGAAGGCTTCTGTGGACGCGCTAATTATTTTTAATCGCCTCCAATTTTGCATATCTACCAGCCTTTTTATCCCAGATAGGGTTAAACCCGTACCAAGCCACGGTGACGACCAAGCCTTATCGCTAAATTCTAAATTGCCTTCTAAGGGTCCAAACGACAGTAGAAGTGGAATGACGTCTGATAGTAGAGGCAGGGTTGACGTTATATTGAGATTTGCATAAGATGCGGTCCTCGACATAGTAGGTTGAAAATGTAAAGTAAATAAGACGAGACTTATTAAGAGTTTCGGAGATAAGTAATTGTACGACAGCCGGGAGGTTGTCAGTTGAAGTTAGTTAAGTCAGAATTCGAGTTTCTAGAATATACGGAATGTGTAATGTTTAACTGGTTAAATTGTACATCTCTTCGCAAGGCTTTGGCTTGTAAGATCAAGTTTATATTTATCAAACAAATACTAGAACCTTTGTTATAAATATTGTTTTATGTTAGATTATCAAATAATGAACAAGTACGATAAGTTTCCTAAATAAATTCCGACACATTCGCAAAATCTTTATAACACAGAACACGAAAAATTTTCAGTTAAAGCTAGTCCAATTAAAACCTTAAAAATTAAAACACAAACTCGAACAACTGCCAGAACAAAAAATACATCATTCTATTTTCCGAGAGATCTTCAAAAACAATCTAGAAATGTAATAAGCGAGACTGGGACTGTGATAAATTCATTACAGCACTCCTCGCAAAAATATTATTCTCGGCCACATCTGGACACGCTAATGTGAAGATAATTGTATGTACAACTATAATAATACGTGCTATAATTGTATGTGTAGTTAGAGAGATAAGGCTTTCTGGAGTTAATGCAGTCGTGAGTTATGTTTGTTGTTATAGCTACCGTTAGTATGAAATGTTGCTACATTTACGGTTATATCATTATTGTCGGTCTGAGTTTCATTAGGTCCTGGATTGTCTTCGTTTGCTGTTTCAAACTCCTATTAGTGGATCTTGATATAATGTTATAGGCGATCATATTTTGGGGAAACTCTACGGACAGAGAAATGGCATTCAAAGGACAGAAAAAATGTATAAGGGCAATATGCGGCATACAAAGTACAGAAAGCTGCGAACCACATTTTAAAAAGCTACAGATACTCACACTTCCCTGTCTCTACGTATACGAAGTAGCAAAGTACGTAAAAGTAAACTTGCACTTATATGACCATCCAAATAGCACTCGTCACAAACAAAAAATATGCCCAAGACAGCACAAAAAAGCCGTTTTCAACAAAAATATTTTAGGTATGGCGCCCAAAATATATAATAAATTACCGAAACATATCGTAGATATAGATTCATTAGATAAATATAAAGAACGTCTACATGAATTTCTAGTAACAAAATGCTATTACTCTATTGATGAATATTTAAATGACAGATGGTAGACCTATTATGTATATCCGATTTGTTTAATAAGCAAAAATGAAACCTGTATTACTATATTATCATGAACAAATTATAATAGCTTTCCCTAAACATGTGACATTTGAATTTACTATTTTATCCACTTATAATGAATTACTGTAATCTTATGAATTTGCTATACTAACCTTACTAATTAGATGATAATGAATACATATTTTAACAAATGACTGTAACTTTTTGACTTACCTACTTAACGTAAACTAATATTGTACAATTTCTTTATCTCATTAATGTATTGTTAATTGTAATGAATTCTACAAAACCAATTATTTGTATTTCTCATATATGTATGTAAATTTGAATTTGTACGCTCTAATGCAAAACATAGATGGACACGCTAAACCAATCATCAACATCCCAAGTACTTACCTATGTTTACAAATAAACAAATTTGATTTTGATTTTTGATTTTGATCAAATCGGATAAAAGTATTATTGTGACCTAGCCAAAACGGAGGAAAAAAATACGCAATAATATAAAAATGAGAACGTGCGTTGCGCTGCTGGTTTTACATAATGAATGCAGCGTATTTTTTTAAAGCATTCCAGTTGTGTAATAAATTCTAAAACCCTTGCAACTTTCATTCTGTACAAGCAAAACCAAAAGTCAACATTCACCCCAAAAAATAGGCTCCGCCAACCGGAACTGGGACAAAACGAACGTGACTGACGCAGCGCCGGCCAATCAGCATGCGAGTCATTAAAACTTCGCCAGAACTAGTGGAGGGGAACTCCCGCCACCTCCAAATGCATAAACTTATACTAATTAGTGAGGAATTCTTTCGCAGTAACGCCCCGCCAAGATTTGGAACTTTGTACTAACTTCGACGGCCCGAGTGTCTCAGCTTTTAATTGGGAATCTTCAGGAATTCGCTTTGTCAAGGAATTCGCTGAACAAACTGTGACTCTGTTGATAATTTCTAAGTTTTCCTTCTTGTTGAACTGTTGTTGATGGTAAACACTTCCAATTTGCTACAACGAAAACTCGTAAAACTCTAAGTTAATGTTGCGGGTACTCCCGGCCTAAGCTCCGCAAATAACATGCCACGTGCCAAAAAAAGTCTTCCACTTTACGACCTGTTTCGTGACCCACCAGCAAAATAACAGAAAATTGGCACATTCACGATGTCTGTTTATTATACCCGAAATATGCCGTAACGAACGTATTTATATTTGGAACTATGTGTTCAAGAAGAACCTATAATTGGGAACGGCGACGCGTTTACGTGGAAATAATACGCAAAGGAAAGGCACACAAGACGAAGTTACGGCACACCGACGGCATGGAACCGGCGCGAGCGGCAGGCGCGTTAATTAAGCAAGAATTTACTGTATTCAAACGCAAACTTTAAGTCAAACTCACCAAACTTGGGCACCGAATTTGTTTTCGCGTACATGTACGTATCTTCATTAACTTTACGAGTGGAAACTTATTACGTATGTTTGACTGGGGACGCATTAGTGCTGCGGTGGCGGTACACACTCCTAATCCGGCCAATGTTCGAATTTCGACTAATTTCCAGACGCATAAGGCACCCGAATTTGACCCAATTATAAAGCCGGGTCGACTCAAATTTGGACCAATTAGATGAGCCAACGAGCTGTGTCGCACTCGGGAGCAGTTTTGTCGGCAATATAATTTATTAGGGCGGCTCAAAGTCGAAGGCTTTAACCCTTAAAGACTCGAGTCAAATTTGATTACGGACGTTTTAAACGTGTCCCCTCAGCCGCACTCGAAGTTTTAAACGAATAGTCTGAGTTACCGTCCGGGCGGACACAATGATGGAGATGAAATGCAGAAGGCCGTATGGCTCTGGGTACAAATATCGTCCTTTTGGCATCCCACGGTACGCGTTAATCTCAAATTGGAAGTGAGACAAACGAGTTTATTACAAGCGTTGATGTGAATTGTCAAATCATTTGTATCAATTTCCACCCTGATATTATCATATCCGTTTCCTAAAGTGGGGTGCGTCACTTAAGAAAGTGTGTGTCACTCACACGCTTTCAACATGACGACTGACACGAAAACGAACTTATTCCGAATGAATTTAATAAAAAGGAATCCTGCTAAAACAAAAGAGATTTTCCCCTTTTCTCAAAATAAACGAATATTAAAAAAGTAAATCGCCTTAAAAATAACGCGGTATCACATTTACATTTTTATTTACGTTTGTAACGGATAGCAAAAAGTATTGGTTTAGAAATCTCCCTAAAAAGACATTCTTTGTTAACAATTAAATTCTTTTGGTATACTTTGTGCCTTGATTATTTTCCTTGGGGCTCGTTTTAACGAGAAAGTAACAATGAAACTTGACGATTAATTTAAATTGAACTAGACATAAATTTGTTTAAGATATAGATCTTTTGTTTAAGTTCTGTATGTAGTGTAAACATAAACAAGGGTCGCTTCAACAAAAGTTTTTCAATAATCTATGATTGAAAATCTTTGATACCATCCATAAAATGTTTACATATCGATTGCACATTAAATTCTCTTCATTCAAGTCGTCGATCAAGCTTCTATTCAAATCCTTCGCAAGGCAATCAGCTCACTTCCACTTCAACAAAATTATTCTACAAGTTACTTAAACGACTTGGAAATTCAACGAAATGCACTATTTTAATATATAAATTCAACTACTAAAACTAAGTACTACAAAAAGAATAAAAAATAAATTTAACCTTCCACTGAACGCGGCTCTGCGAAAATCGGTGGAGACATCAAAAAGGCCAAAAGAGCCCAACCCAATCGTCTTACCTTTCCGAAGTCGCCGAGGGCCAATTAAACGTTTTAAAATTGATTCAGCAAAATTCACGGGCCTTTGTAAACGCTTCTATTGACATTAGGCGTCGCTCGATCGCCGTTTGATGTCGTGTCTTCAGTCTGAAACGCTTTTTATTTTCGTGTTTTTCTTCGTGATTTTCGATCCTGGAGTCATTATGAAAGGCAACAAACAAATGAGTGAATAAACAGGCTCGGTTAAGTAAGTTGTTTTTATCTTGGATTCGAGTCAATTTACTTTGGGACTGATTTGAGGGTAAGAGATAAATTCAAAATATAGTATATCAACTTTTACTAATTTTTTTTGTATAAACTGTTCTTAAACATTATTTTGCCTCTAATCTATTATGTGAAAAGGATCACTGTAATCAGTATTCCAACTATTATCTTCTCAAGCCTAACATGAACAGAGGTTCCTACACACCTTAAATTAATAGAACCTACACTTTAATCAAAAACCCTACCTTTCCCCCAACTTTCCTGCCATATCACTTCTAAACTACGATTAATTAAAGAACTGTATGTAACACTGAAGTAATAAATCATTAAAATTACTCTGGAACCGTCTGATTAATCAATTAATCACTTGGGATTGGTCGCTCGTAGACTCACCGATAGGGCCTGAAAGACCCGCCGTGCGCAGTGGAAGGGTTGATTTATGAGAAAATAATGTTCCACTGGGAAATTTAAAGTGTTAACTAAAACTTAAATTGTTTCGCGAATTTCATATTAATTTGATTCGTGGCAGCCGTTAAGTTTCGAGTGGCTTGTGTGAGCTAAGTTCCTCAAAGTTGTGTTAGTTTACATAGCAATTAGTTAAGAGCTTCAAAAGAAATTTTAATAAGGTACACGAGTTTTGTTTGCTTGTTTTGGAACGAAGTTAAATTTACGTAGGTCGTACCCACGTTATACCAGTGTTTTGAGCAATTAGCAATTATGTCTTCCTTGAAAACGGTCTTGATATCGTAATTTTGCGTTATTTTCCTGTATTTCGAATTTTTTTGTACAGAAGTAAATGGTAAAGGTAAAACATTGTAAATGCGACTTTTAAAAAAAGGTATCATAATACACAATTATTTTTTGTGCTCAACTTTGTTTTCATTAAGAAACATTCACTCATTAAAAAACGCACAGAGATGTTGCTTTCGATTCTCTTGCAATGTGAAGTGATAACTTTTTGAGTTCGCTTAAAAATGTATTTCACTACGGCTGTGGAAGTGCCAAAGACCCTATATTTCACTTAATTTGTACATGTGAAACATATTTACTTATTTAAATAAAATTAATTTTAAAACAATTTAGAGTTACCTATGCATGCGTTCATTCTTTTCAAAAATGTATTTGTATTTGTTAACATTGACATTGTATTATTAACTGCAAAGATAGATGGCAATGAGGTCACCAAAAGACGTTCAGAATGTGGAAGAAGAATTCGAGGTAGTGAGCAGAGGTCGATATGGCGTAGCAGTCAGAACGCCTGGAGTATTTATCCGGGAAGCGACGAACGTTAGTTTCATTCCTCAATTTTTTTTAACTTTAGAGATCGCTAAGCCTGTCTTAATGCTAAAAATATATCCATATTTATCTAGTTATCTAGAGAAGCATTCTAAAGGAACCTACTAGAAAATACATAACAGCTGAAGGTCCCAAACTAGATCATAAAAGCTAGGTCACATTTGATGTTATGGCCAGCAAGCCGACCAGTCGTTACACTTTCATTGCACATAAACCTAATACACTAAACAACTGTAAAGGGAGGCTTGCTATCGTCAATTCTCTGGGAGCAAATTATTTGTACTGAACAAGGATAACAAGGCAAGGATATACAAGGAAAATGTTGAGTGGATTGATGTGACCTAAACAGAATTGAAGACGAGTAATTTCTTCAAAAAAGGTGGTGTATGTCTGCGATTTTCTCAAAAATTACTGATCCGATTTGGATGGAGTTTTCGTTATTAAAATCTGTATTTTTGGGAAGGTTTTTGTATATAATATGTTAGTATATCAGATATACGGATCTTCGGATATAGATAGTGGAAATTTTCAATAACTAACCGAAAATTACCCGCAATTGCTGCGTTCGTATGTCTATATATTGATCCGACCAATCCATTGAAGGCAGTTCTTATACTTAAAAAAATTATATGTGTATATTCTTATTCTCTTAGTGAATATTATGTACCAGATCAGCAAAAGTCTATATTATATACGTAAGGTAAATGGGAATCCGTCCCACTATTTGCAATATCTGTCTATTGGTGGTGTGACACCCCATCGGACTATAAGAATAGGGGAAGAGGCAGTGCACCTGTGTTTGTTACTACACTGTCTCTATTCACAACTCCCTGGAAACATTCCCATCACTAGTAACTGACATTCCATTATCATCAAGATGACTTCCTTAAAGATGTAATTTGGCTTTGTTCATCTTGGTAAGCAATAAACTCTTTCCATATCACATTAACTTATGGAACTACTCTCGCATATGACAGCAAGTGTGGATCAGTGTGATAGGAAACAGTATTGACTTGGTTGCCCACTAGAGTCAAAGTCAAATCATTTATTACAATTAGACCATTTACAGGCACTTTGGAATAGTCAGAAGTTATTTGCCACGTTCCAAAGTGTAGATTCCTATGGAGAAGAACGGGCAAGAAACTCCATGGTTACTCTTTTTATAAAATAGGATTTTACAATAGCAGGTATTGAACAAATACTATACATACTTAGATACATTAAAAAGGAATATGAATACTTGAGCATAAACAAATATTTCTATATATACAACGCCTTCCTCTCTTCTAATTTACTATTTGCTGTGCCCATCAGGGTCCACGATTGCTACCATGTTATTTACCACCTTACCATCTTATCTTTACATTGTGGATTTGCAATAAAGAATATGATTATGATGATTATGATTATGATTGATTACAGTGATGCTGTTCCAAAAAAAATATTTAAATATGTGAGAACACTTTAAGATGATACCAATACTAAAAGAGTTTAGTTAACAATTCAAATGTTTTGTCATGATAGTTGGACAGACTACATATTCTTACCAATGTACCCATTAATCTAAAGATTCTTTGAAAAAGCAATTGTGTGTCTCAGACTTGTCGATTACGAAGCATAGAGACTGCAGAGAGCCAACAAATAAAGAAAACATTATCAGATGCTGACACACATTTCTTTTCTTTTGGCATACAATTAAAGGCTTGGATAATGTAGGTCACTATAATAAACCACTTGGTCCTCTTAGTGAGATACTGAACTTATTCCATTGAAGTCGGGACGTAGTACATTAAACACGTTATGTTCTCGAAGAATCGCAACAAATCACAATAACTGCGAGACTATTGTTGTTATGTCTTTTATGAGTATTGTCACCGTATGCCTCAGGTTTGTGGGATACGTCCCAGTATGGCTGTGGAGATTTCTTTTTTCTAAGAGAATATACTCGTGAGAATTCTTGTAAACTTATAAATTTTTCGACTTCATCTTTGTAAGTTTATGTTTTACAAAAAAAGTGTTAATTGTTCCGTTGAACCTATCAAAGGTTTGAGAATAGGTCTTAGGCTATTTTCTATACCCTTAGGGGATAAGGGTGACCCTATCCCACAGAAAATATATATGACAAAACAACGTTTGCGAGGCACAGCTAGTAAAAATATAAAAATATTGTCAGGGACTATCATACATGCTTAATATAATTAAATACGTTATTTCCCAAAACTTCGGCGTTTAAGAACTAACTCCATAAAGTTAAATAGCGATAATGTCAGCCATGTTTACAAACAAGCTTCTAACAGAACACGCAATACTAAATCAAGTAAAAGTTATTTCGAGAACACTCCATCACGTCGCGGATATCCTGCTGATCGTTACGACCACCATAAACGACCTGCCTTACAACATAGCTTGTTTAATACCCATAATTTATCAATATTGGCTATTATCCCATACTTTCGCGGTGACTCGAAAAATATGGACGGATAACCCAGTCCAAGATGGGGGTCAAAACTAGTTCATCGCTAACTCCATTGTTCACTCGTATTTTTCTACTTGTAAATTCTTTGAGACACTCATTTAATTATTCTAAGCATGACTCGGATATCGTCTAAATATTTGATGCTGAAGTATTTCCTTTTATATCACTATTTGGTTCTAATCCAAGTACAACTCAAATTTATCTTAGAAATATTTTTTGGATTGAAATTAGGTAGTTATAATGAGATTTTGGATGACAATTTATTTATGATCTAGTTTATTGTTGTTGAGACCTCTTGTTATACAAATCGTTTGAATTTATTTGTATAAGCAAACATAATTTACAATTCATAAGTACTTGATCATTGATCTAAATTTCACTATTTCTTGTACGTATAAGTTGAAATAGACCGTTCATGCGTATTTCACAATATCGCGTATTTTTGGGCCTTGGTGCCTACGAATTATATGAATTTTGTTATCATAAACTGATATTGTATCAACAAATAGTATTCCAGGAGCAATTGATTCTGAAATAACCTTCGGTCCCTGATCGGATTACCATCAAGAAAATTTGGCAATCTTTTTGCATCACAGCACTGTGCACAAAAAGGAATTTTCCTAGAAGTGTTTCTGTCATAATTGGATGTCGCCAGAACCCAATGCCTTGGTATTCGGCACGAATCTACGATATCTGCGACTCTACCAATATTGTTATGTTTTTTGCTTCTTCGCCAATTGCCCCATATATTACGAGATAGTACGGCGCGTTCATGTTTTTTTGCCAAAACTTTTTCCTTATTCGCTGTATTTATGAGGGAATCTAATAATACAATCGCATTTGACGTCACACCTTAGATAAGATTATCGCTTCCTCAGCGTGCCTATTTTGGTCCTATTTTCTTTAACTGCGCGTTACAAATTGGGTTCGGGACAGCTCCGTCTGGGTAACACTGGAGTACTGTCCAATTACTCGATACACTATGTGTTCTACAAAAAAAGGAATGAGAATTTTGTTGTTCAACGTTTTTCTTTGTCTTCTCCGATAACTGGCGAATACAGTATATTTTCCATGGCATTGTTTAAATTAACATATTCAACATGTTTGGTTTCAAAGCTCTCAGACGTGAAGATTTTGTATTGGTATAATACCCCGTGTGTACGTTTATGCGATTGCTGAGGGTAAGGTCTTGGATTCGATTTCCGAAACTCACCACGTTAGAAGGTTGTTAGAAGGACTGTTAGAAGGCTCACCACCTTTATAACATAAGCATTAACAGCATCGGTAAAATGTGTAATTTATCTTCGTAGAATATAAGCGTGATTCTATGTAATGTTATATAGGGATGTCGCTCACGTTTTGTGCCCAAATATAAGCCAAAGTTTAGAACTGATATAAAGTTTGCTAGAACCGCTTGAAGCCATTTATAATAAACGCAATAAATATAGATATGGAAGGTTTATCTCCGTTAGTATGGTAACATGAGTCTATGGTACTCGTTATGGAAACTTGTAATGTTGTATTGGGAACTTGTAACTTGTCCTCGCCTAGTGTTGTGTCTATTAAACCGATACATTGTCGATGTAATCAATTCTATCGCTTGTGCGCTGTTTGTCTAGATAGAACAATAGTGTTTAAACAAGAACTAGGGTTTTAATTATGTTTTCTTATGTACCTATACTTGACGTGGACATAGCGATTGTTAGCCTTTTTTTCTAAATTACTATTATATGCAGCGTTCGTGGTCGCAGGAAGACTGTCGCAAAGTGTTCGAAACGTCAGGAAAAAGCAAAAACCAATAATACAGCGATTAATCCGATTAAAAGTTGTTTTATTATAATAGTTAGCATTAGTTACTGTGAAGTTGTATCAATTCAAAAGCAGTTATTTGGCTATCAGTGACTTATGATTTAAAAGCAAACATCAAAGGTGTGGGTGACACATAACATAATATCAAGCCTGTATTCCCCGAAGGAGTAGGAAGAGGTGTACACAATTGTACAACCACATTTTACCAGTGCTGTTATGAAGTCTTATTGCCATCTACCGGGCATCATTCCAAACTCCGGGCTAGCTAATCATACTGCTTGACCTGGGAATCGAACCCTAGACCTCATGATCAGCACTTGGGATCACTAGATCAACGAGGCACGTCCACATATCCCAATTTTTTAAATTTGTTTTATACGCTCATCTAATAAACGTTAATAATGATATTAAATCCAACTTCATAGAGACAAGATTATCCCTATTTAAACAATCATAATTTTCAATAAGCCAATTTTATTTTTTATCAAATTATATTTGCCCAAAATTATTTTACACACGATGTTTGCAAGTGTCAAATCATATTAATTTATGCTGGATTTGTTTCCCGCAACACCTGCGTGTAGGGTGACCCGGTTAATCCTTATCATCGGGATAATTCCCTTTGTGAACGCGATTATGGTACGTTGTGATATTCATATAATTCATGCGTCTAGCTTATTATAAAAGGAAAATTAGATTGTAATGTTACACACTGAGATAGTATACTTTTTGGGGTTTTAGGTAAAATGTAAGGAGTATTAACTGTTTATCGTCTTGCGGGAATTGTGAAAGACAAAGGAAATGGGTTATTACGATGCTCGTAGCTGTTATGTTTATAAGCCGTTACCGTTCATGCACTATCGCATTTTATATGTCAGGTGTCGTTATTTTTGACGGTACAACGTTCAGTAAAATATCGTATTAGTACTTTATTACGACCGCCCGCCATATGAAAATGTTCACGAGTGTTTCTAGGTCACAAATTGCTTTAGCATTTTATTATACAGAATTTCTTATGAAGTTTATTTGGAAGTATATATAAAAACTTATTTATAAATATCAACAAATATTATCAGTCTACAAACTCTCAGTTACTGTCAAGGCTGATATAAGAAAAAATCTTTTTATCTCCCAACCCATCTCAAAACATAAATATGAAGCAAGCACTACAAATAGCCAGGGCACAAGTGGCTCAGGACTATCACGACTTAGCAGGTCTCAATTATTGTCGCCCCTCTTGCGCACAAGCGACATAATCCGCTTACCACGACTGACGCGAAACATTAAGCGATAATAATTAATAGTGGCCTGTAATTACTGGACGAACTTATTTGTGTAGTAGTTTTTCGTGGCTTTGTATTGGGAAAATTATGGTGATGCCACGACGATAAGAAACTAGATTATTGGTAGGCAAAGACGGTAAATAGGGGATCAGTAAAAAGGGAGTGTCCTTTTTTTTCAAGGATCGCTATTTAACGTCATCTTTATGATAAAAATTGTAGGAAAAGAGTATATAAATTACTGGTCTTATATAAAAAATTTAATACGTATTTTTTTTTTCTTTTAAAAATTATAAGCTTTTGCAAATGCTTGCAAATATTTGTTACACCACCACTAATGATTTAAAAACCGTATTCAATTATGATAAAATTGTTCGGGAAAAAAAGCGATAATAAAAACGTCCGCTTTAGGTACGTCGTTAACATTCACGGGCTAACGACGTTATATTAGCTAGATAGAATATTTAATTTCCAGTCTACAGGCACTACTTTAAGGTATGATAAATTGAATAAAATCTACTAACTAATAAAATATCAACATTACTTTTATAAGACATTACTACAGAGATAAATTAGGGCTGTCAAAAATATAATATTTATTGTCTATTTCATATAGTATTTTTTAAACATTCGCAATTCAAAGACATGATTATTGAATACTAACTGGACTCAATTGAACTAAAACATGACATTAGAAAAAACATATCAGAATAAAAACATATCATAGTCTTCTCGTGATTACGGTCAATGCAACTTGATCGTAACGTCGAGGTAAATAAATGTCATGCTTTTAGCGCAGCCCCATTAGACATTTTTAAGAAATTATAAGAAAATTTTATACCTATTTCATGTACACGTATTTGTTTGGAAAATGTTACCCCTAAAATATGAAAAAAAAAAATATATCAAATTTGTATACATTCATCCTTAAAAACTCGCAGCTAAACAAGCTTAAATCAAACACTTAATGCACTCCCCTTTCCATAACAAGAAGAAAAAAACAACCAAACGCAACAAGAGAAAAAATATCTGTAATAACGGCACCCCTGTCTAATGAAATGGGAAGAAAAATCCCGCCGAAATACCTTGTCACCCGCTTGATGCGCGTCAACACAGATTAGTTGGGCGACATCGCGCGCGCTCACTAATGTCGCTGGCTGAGCTTTTTCCTTTGCCATTTTTATAATAAGAAAAATGTGGTGTGAATTATGGATGTTGGTAATTTGAAGTGGTTAGCTGGTAGCTACAGCGGATGCTCAGTTATAGGTTAAGGGTGTTTGAAATAAAATAATTATATATATTATTTAGATGCTCACTGGCTCGTGGCTAGGTAACAGCCGCACAGATCGATCGATCGAGGTTAAGCTGCGCTTGCTGCGGTCGGTCTGTGGATGGGTTAAGCCATCGGTCCCGGTTGTCAAATTAAGATCTATGACAGCCGCTACGGATAATCAGAGGCCTAAAAGTCTGACAACCATTCATACCACGAGATATCGTGTTACCCAGTAACTGGGTTGTGGAGATAAGGCAGGCAGTCGCTCCATATAAAATACTGGACTAAGCTGCCGGTTTCACTAGAACCCGACCCCAATGTAATTGGGAAAAGACTAGGCAGATTTAGATACTGGCTTTCGATTTCCAAAAAAAGCTTTAGTATATCAATATTAAACTTTTGCTCTTTCAAAGAAAGCCTTCTTTTTTTAAATCGTAAAATCGCTTCAAAGTTTATATAAGCAAACTCTGTGGTCAAAACTTTTTCATTTGATCCAATTTGAATTCAAAGCTTTATGCTAATTATAGTAAGATTCATATTACAAAATCTAAATCTTAATTTAGTATCATACCGAAATATGAATAAAAAAGAAAACTGACTCAACTGAAAAATATAGTATAGATCTACTTTTATAAACTAAAGGTCTGTGTTTACCACCAAGTCACTACTATACAACAAAACCGTTCAAAATAAAAAATATTCCAAAGAATCTATATCAAAATTCAAAATATCACGTATTGTTTGCTCAGTTAACCATCGATTCTTTCTGTAACAGATTATATTTTCTATTGACATTAGTTTGTTCTAATAATATCGTTCACGGAACCGATGTTATAAAAACTGAAATCCTCACGAGGAAACAACACAAATATTTAAAAAAACAGCCTAGTGCGAGTCAGACTTGCGCACTTAAAGTTTCCTACCACCTAAACTATTCTAGCTTTCTTTGTTTTTATGATTTTTCCTTTAAAAATAAAGTGTGCACTATAATTTAATTTAATTTGACGGTTAAATGTGTTACCATTTTTTAGATAAAGGAGAAACAGTAAACGTTTAGTTTTTCTTTGTGAAGTTTATTTCGTTTTTTATCGATTAATTAGATACGTGTTACATTATTTGCCATGATAGAGGCCATAATAACATCTATATTCTGTGAAAATATCAACTGACTGCCTTATGGTGGACAAATAGCTTGGGCTCAGCAATAGGGTCCCCGAAACCCTAAAAATTATGACCACGCATTTCTTAAATAAAACTCCATAGCAACAAGTCGGATTACTCTGAGTAAACGTTATATTAATATATAAAGATTACTACCTACGTAAATACTTAAAGTACTTGTAATATTATTCGAGAAAAGGTCAAGTAGATTTGGCTTCAGGCTTAGCTGTTTGTGTTTCTCGAAATTAATAACGTCCCAAATATTATCATAGAACAATAACAAAAGAAGTTTTGATAAATAACTAAGAACAACTGCTACAATAAAAAAGCGACATTATGGCACAATAATCTTCATAATCTGTCAAAATTAGAGCCAAATAAATGGAGATGTTTTATTGCTAATTTGATTATAATGAAGGCACACACAAAATCTGAAACGCTTGGCTTTCATACAAATAGACGTACCTACTTGTAGTATCTAGTTAAATATAAATCTGTGGACACCACTGTTTTAATATTAATAACATTACCGTATTTTACTTATATCTTATTCGAAGGGCTGTTGTGGATCTGATTTATAGAATCCAATGATTATCTAGAACACTTCTCTCTTAATATAGAAGATGTCTATATATTAAATTTATCCGGACTTCATAATAGAATCGGCTTCGAAATCTGCGCCAGCGGACTATTTTTCACATATACTGTCTCATTTGTATACTTAGTGGGTTTAATAGTGGTAATAGGTTTTTTGAAAATTCTCAGTAGCACTCAGCGATTTGGAATTGTGCCCGGTAGATGGCAATAGGCTCACCACCTATTTAATAATGGTACCGGTGAAATGTGGCTGTACAACAGTGGCCCTACGCCTCTGCCTAGTCCCTCGAGAAATATAGCTGTGATTGTATGTGTGTATGTTGGCTATCGTCGCGGATAAACTGTCCGCTCTTCTCCTGTCCACTGTCGGCGCGACGCCTAACCCTCCCAATTGACAAATCAGTGTCGTGACGTATTCGATTCGCGCACCGTCTTAACATGCAAAACGAACTCGGCCTTTACAGAATACTATATTCGCTGCTTTTGCACGATTCCAAGTTTTATTCCTGCCAACTTGTACCCCGGGCTTGTTTTTAGATAAAATTCGAAATAGATGCAATCTCTCGCTTGTCTCAGACGCAGAATCGAAAAATCTTTCAAATACCTGAATACGGACGCGGAATGATTGCTATCTCTATACAGTTTTAGTGAGGGCTTATTTTCGATTGTCTCCCAACAAATGGTAAGGTATTTTTGAAATGTCGTTTTAAGAATGCCAATAAAGAATTGGAGTCTGCGTTGTTATGTTTATTGAAGATGTTTGGAATGTCACGGTGTTCGGAATTGGCTAGATGTTATATTAATTTTATTATTTTGTGATTAAAGTCTCGTTGAATCTTTGTTTAAATGTCTTAGCTATTCGCCATAATACTTGAAATTCATAATTTAATCTCAAGAAAGTTAAACGTCTGTCATTGTTGTTTAAAAGTTCGGCAATTGATGCTTTGAAGTGCGCTGAGTAACGTGCTTTTCAAATTCAATAAAACTGTTTTATAAATATTTGCTTCTATGACTTCTGCATTTCACCAACGCTTTCTTATTCTATCAATACCCATAACTTCTATTCCCATCAAACACTAGTCATCAAACTGTATTTAAAGCAAGCATAATACAAGCCGCTATCAAGTAGATACTCTCCCATAATCACAGCACACCATGAATTTCCATAGCTTATAATGAGCCTATCACTCGCTCATTACCACACCATAGAACATAATTGCAGTACTGAGTTCCCGTTAGGCGACCTGCGCGTGCGCTGCGAACTAATGATAATTATAGACCGAGGCTGTCACTGCGCTGCAATAAATAGACGTTCCTTATTAGCGGGACACAGGAAGGTCATCAATTTATTGTCAAATAATTTGCTTTGAGTATTTGTATATAAATCATATGGGTTTATGTTTGCGGAACTTTGGCAAAAATTTTAGCAAAGATTTTCAGAAAATTTGTTTTCCCTTGTGGGAAAAATTGCTGGAAAAGCAAGATAAAATGAGTATTCTACGCCTTGCAACTTTAATATCTCAATATTAAATTTCCAGAAAACGAAGACGTTGTTTCAACAATTATGCTTCCGAAGAGAGTCTTACAAAATGACTTCTTAATTAATTAATTAAATCCAAACTCCATTGGTAACTCCACCACTATGCAACAAAATCCATTCACATACAATTAAAAATGAATATAATTATGCAAACATCAACTCATCGATATCAAACAATTTTAATTACAACCAGTCCAACATGGCCGCGTCTGTCATCTGCATTCGATTTGTGCGGAAATGTCATTCACAGCTCAGACGTTCTCGTCAATGGACGCGCTCCCTTTTATATGCGGACGCCGTTCCAACAAGCTTTATAGCGAACTGCTGATTAGTTTGCTGAAGCTTCACGACTGAAAAGTGAATGCGATAGTCGTAAATGTAGGATATATGTTTTTAGAAAAACATTTTAGGTAGATACCGTCCGCTGAATTGGGAAATTGGGATGTCCCAAAAAAGAAAGATGATGTGATTACACTATAATTTGTTCATTTAAGAAAGGCTTACATGACAAATTCCATATGATAATATTAAGGATGTGACGTTACATAAATTGGAATTTGAAAAAATCGTTATTCTTTAAATCGATTCAACTTGTTTAAAAGACAAGCATTATATAAATTTCTAATTTATTTCCAGCTTGACTTATCGGTATACTTTGTGTAAAATTATACTCAACTTGAGACCACTAGCAGTGCAACGTGTTACTTAGAAACCAGTCATCTGTCAACGCATTAATAGTCTACATAATTTAAATAACACCAATTAACTGTTAATTTCGATTAACATAAAAATTAACATGAACATGCTCATCATTACCATACATTAATAAAAAATGACCCCGTTTCAATATGCAACAAAAATTTAAATGAATAATCGGAAATTTTGAACCAAATCATAAAGAACGGGTTACGTAGCATGCCCGCTCGCATGAATGGAGTTATATATAAGCGAGCAATGTAAAGAAAAAAGAAATAAAAAACCAGTATGGCGGCATAATTTAGTGGTAAAGCAATGAGTTGCCGCCAGGTGGCCCGAGACGGTGCGTCTGAGCACGCAACCGGTTCGTTCGTAAAACAAGTTGTGAAGAAACAGCGGCTGAGAAAAAGAAAAAAAACTTTCGCTGCTTTTTTTATTTTGGCACACGTACAAGTTTGAATGCAAGATTTAACTTTTAAAATGAGCTTACTTAACTTAACATTGCTGAGTCTTAAGGGATCTGTAGGGTAGGCACAGACTGGATTTCCATCCAAATAACCATCGTGCTGATATCAGTCTGTGAGGTTAAGCTGTTGTTACCCCAGCCAAACTGAAGATGAGAAACTGACAATAAACCATCGAATTATGTCCTAGTCGCGGGGAGTAGAACCTTCAACAGTTATTTTCTTACTTACACTTCGAGAACTGATCTAAGAAATTATATTTTTCTATCAACAACAAATAACTCTTGTGTACGCTGTACGCTTTCCATGCGTTTTTCTTTGTCTTGCGTGTCAGTATCATATAAATTATATTTATATTATTATTATAAATAATTCAGATACCGAAATCCATATTTGTTAATAATAAGTTACAACTTATATTAGTTTAAAATCGATTTTGTAGTTGACCTTAATAATTTTATTAAAGAGCTGACAATGCCCGCTGTCGGCTATTGCTCCCACGATGTTGAAGCTCATCGCATCCGATGCCGCAGAGATGCCTTTTTCCGCATAATTGCATCGAAAATAACTGCCATTGCAAACATTTACGATGCACTGCCATAACGCATCATTCCCATCTGAACCCTGAACGCGTTATTTGACCAAAAACTGTTTTTGATTGACCAAATCTTTTTCGTAATTCATAAGTTAGTGCATCGGTATAAAAGATATTAGAAACAGTTATTTTGAAATGTCATACAATACCTATTAGTAATGGTTAATCCGAGACGAGAGATTCCCATGGTGTCGATATTTCACGGTAATTGGATGACATAGCCTATGAAACAGATATTCAGCTGGATCTAGTCAGACTGAAAGTCGATCCCAAAGGTTGAAAAAGCTACGCAGATAACGATTTATCGAGTTATCGGAACCCTATTAGCAACTATTACACGGTCCTGTTTTAGACCTATATCAATTGCTGTCATTTAGGTAATTATTTGTATCTGAAAATTGTTTTTCTTGGGACACGTGCTGTGATGCTTGATTTTGTTTTAGTTTTGACTATTTTATTGGGTGCCCGGTAGATAGCAACAGGTTCACCGCCTACATGGGACTTAATAACAGAATTTGTGATATAAGGGTGCACCTACAACTTTGTACACCCATATCTACACCTTTAGGGAAAACAGGCGTGATGCTATGTTGTTGTATAAGAGAAAGCGTTGGCTCGCTAATTAGCATTTAAGACGCTCCTCGATTAAACGAAAGAAATAAAATTATTTACTTCATATTAATCTGTCTTATTGGTCTAGTAGCCGCAGGCGCGGCTGTTGACGTGAGGTTTTGACTGACAAGGGTTCGATTCCCGGATCGAGCAAAGTGTTATCGGTTTTTTCTGTGACGAATTTCTCAGTAGCAATCCGGAGTAAAGATGTTGGCGGTGTGACACTCCCGTGCAACGGAGAGCATGTAAAGCCGTCGGTCCTACGCCTGATCTCTCTCTGGTAGTGTCGGATTGCCGTCCCATCAGTCTATGAGAGTGAAGGAAGAGGGAGTGCACCTGTGTTTGCATACACTTGTGTACTATAATATCTCCTGCGTACTTAGATAATCTCCGTGGAGGAAATTCGGTCGGGAGTACATAATTTTTCTACCTACGACACTTATTTGTAGCCAAGCAATAAAAGCGCGACGTACTGACGTTTTATTGCGTCACAACTATGACGTAACGGTCCTGACGATATTACACAGCTAACGTTCACTCTTGTATTATGCACAAGTTTTCAGAAATATTCTATATTTTCTAGAATGTACACAAAATGTGACTATTTTAGTAACTTCTGAAAATTTGTTAGAGTGTGTTTTGATTTAACTATTTTATGACATAAATTTCAAATGACACGAAAATATATCATCACGACTTTATTTCCCGAGGGGGCAGGCAGAGGTGTACACAGTACTGAAACGCTGTTATTTAGTCCCGAATGTTTTAGTACTGAGCGTAAAGCCTTCAATCTGTCACAATTCCAAACTTCGTTCTGTTACTTCGAATGTCCTAAAAGAAAAACTCAATAACAGTTAAAATTCATTTTATTTTTAAATATTATTATTAATTTAACTTCTTTCTGTTTTTTTTTTAGATCTTTAAAACCTAATATAATGTTGCCAGACCCGGGAATCGAATACAGGACCTCAGTCACGCCAGTAGCCCTTGTGACTACTAGACCAATGAAGCAGTTACAGCTTCAAACTGAACCAATAGTAAATTGATTTAGTTCATAAAATATATGACACTAGCTGGTGCCCGCGACTTCGTCTGCGCGACTAAAGGTAGCCTATGTCCTTCCCTAAGATATAATATATCTCCTTGCCAAATTTAATTACCATCCGTTCAGCCATTTAGTCGTGAAAAGGTAACAGACAAACAAACAGAGTTACTTTCGCATTAATAATATTATTATGGATTATCTTAAAATATGACGTAGATAATGTCACATGTGGAAATTCCTTTTTCGTTTAATGTGTAGGGAAAGTCCACCAGGACGCTGTGCCGGACTCCTACCGACCAAAAACCACAAGATCCTCTACGAACCTTTACTGGGGTTCCGGGAACGCAGATGTATTTATCGCAACCATGGCAGAGATGTAGAAATTTCTAACACATTCATAAGATTGCGTTACTACCCAAAATACTAATAACTAGTTACACCACCACTTAATAACATTATTCACATAAAAAATAATATAATCTAAGCTTAACCCATAACTCATCACCACTACTAAATCACCAATTCATTAAAACACCATAAAACATGTCGGTGTTAAATCTTAAACATTCAATATTCCGACGTAGCGTCGTAAAGTATTTTAATTAATTGAATAAAAATGGCGGCCGCGTCAATAAATAAGATATTAAGTGATGCAATGTGTGTCGAAAAATGTGGAAAACGGTGTCAATGGCTTTCTCATGGTGTTCCCTTTTAAGGTAGTATTTTGTTTTTAAATTTATGTTTTATGTTGATGTGGATTGTTTTTCATGGTTTTCTAACCTTGCGTAAGCAATACACCAAACGCTTAAGAAACTTTCGTGCTCGTAGTTTCAAAATCAAACTATTACTAATAAATATTGTCTAGTTAGTGTCCAGTTTGACTCGTGACATCGCTGCGGGCTCTAAGACTAAGGGTTCCGTTCGAATTCGAAACTAGTCGGGCAATTCTCGAAAAATTAACGTGAGTAGTAACCGGTGAACAATAATTGATATGAATATTGTCTAGCTTTCAATTAAACCCTGACAGAAGTTCCGAAACGAAGATTACTCCTTAAAAATGTGTATTGAATACATCGAGCTATATCTATGCTATATCTGGATAGCTATGTCTGTTGCTCTCAATCTTAATAATTCAAGCAATTCAAGTTATTAATGTCAGCAGAAGCAAAAAACCGCATTAATATTAACTACAATGACGAGCCATTATTATTTTAGAAATTAATTAGTACTTACTTAGGTATTCAGTTGCCTCAGTGACCCAAAATCAGTCTTGGCAATATTATACATAATTTACAAACAACCGGTAACCTTAACATGTCATCCCAAAATAACTTAAGACCCCAACATAACTACCACAACAGTCCCAACCGCAATATCCTCAATACTGAAATATTTCCACTAAGAGCTCCCGGACTATTTGGTGCGTACGTCCAACTCACGCAACTCACTAATTACTGCCCATCATTTGTGGACTAAACTCTTGAAGCACGACAAACTTCCACTAAATACTGAGTGGGATTGAGCAAGGTTTTAGTGGGAAATGAGCGAGGAATAATGAGCTGAAATGAGCTTGCGAATAACTTTGTGTCATGCAACGATCAGCTAGTGATATTTTTGGAAATCAAACTTCTATTTCATGTTGAATTGTACTCACAAACTCAATATTGATAAAAATCTAGCTATTGTGAAAAGTCACTGCTCATATTGCATTTTAATTTACATTAATTGGTACACCAAAAGCTATTACTATCCAATTAAGGGGGAATGTAATCAAATAATCTCTATCTCTCAGTATTTAATAGTTCCATTTCCTGCACCAAATTCCATTTTGCATAACGACACATCAACTACCCCTTTTAATTGAAATGACGCGAAGCGAGGAATGATTTCACCCCGCTCTCGCTACAGCCTCTTTCGTCGTAGGACCGCGGGACAGGCGACCCTTCATCGCGTGAGAAAGGAAACTTAGTTCTGTTCGCAAGAATGTGCGGTTCAACCGACACGGTTAATGTTCTGTACCTAACTTGAGGCAGTTTTGGGCTTAGATCATTGTGTGTACTTAAAACAGTTGAGTATAATCATGACTCATAGCTAGACTATACCGTACACTTTAAACAATGCTTAGGCTACACGTCATCAAAGGACTTGAATGAACCTTTTTAATATAACGAGTAATGATTTCAAAGAGCAGCATGCTGCCAATCTTGTTTCTGAGCACTTGTCGACACGATACCGATGCGGAGAAATACTTCGACGCCTAAACCCCGTTGTCTAGTATTTTTTTTTTTATTATTATTATTATCTTCCAGCTGTACATAGCCTTATGTTTCAAAAGTACATTAATAATAGAAACTGCTTCATTGATTTAGTAAATATTGGTGCTGTTGTTAAGCTATAGGCACTAGGTTCGATTTCAGGGGTTGGGCATTGTTATTGGGATTTTTAGTTAGAAAATTTTGGTTTTAATATGTCATCAAATTTTGTAGGTGCCGGTTTGAAGAAGAGAAATAAACAGAATACATTCAGAAAATCACTTTTCAATTGTTACTATATATGTTGTGCTATAAACAATATCAACATTCAGGAGACTTCGACCAAGCCTTGAAAACCCGGGTGCTTTAAACCTCCCCAAGGTTGCTAAGCATTAACCATGCTGATCTTGCCCCACTGTCGAAGTGAATTCGTTCCGCACGTCTGATCCAGTTAGACGCAGATGGTGACCTTACTATGTGATATTATTGGCAATTGAATCGATGGATACAGTTTTCCTTTCCTCATTTATTCAGGAGCATAGCACATATTCAGGATAGCATAATTAAATTTCCGAAATTCGATTAGGAACTGTTATATCTTATAAAAAAAGTAAAGACGTTTATTCAACACGGACACAGCTAAAACACAACAGAGAATAAAAAATCAAAAAGATTATTTACTTGAAATTATTGGACGGTAGATAAACAAAGCGGGATTTTTAAGTTTATATTAGTATTTTTTCTCTATTGCATCCTCAAAGCTGTGTTCTAGCTGGCTAGAACATAGATATATTACCTAACATATGCTTTGGTTAAGCTAGTGACAGGAAAAATATATATTATCTTGGAATAGAATTAGTTGACGTTTGCTCCACAAGCGAATTTCTTAGTTTAATCGAGGTTCAGCAAAAGATCTCTACATTCTGGTAGACCTGACAATATTCAAGACAAAAAAAAATGCATTCACAATTTAACACCCACCCAAAAAGTATCCATTCATCCTTCGATACATCCTGAACACTTCTAAACCAAACAAAATAAGAAATTACAGCAAATACTAAATTAACACAAGACTTATTCTATATGTATGTACAAGAGTAATGAGATTAACGAATGCAATCCCCGGATTAAATTTATTATGCGTGAAAGAACGGGGGAAGAATACTAATCTGCCGGGGTGGAAGAACTCAGGGCTGGCGAATCTAATGGCACGCAATACACTAGCCTACACGGAATTGGTTAAGGTCATAAATCTAAACTGCCTCGTTGGACTGAGGGTCTTGAAGTCTCGGGTCCGATTCCCGGGTCAGACAAAGTGTTATTGAGTTTTTCTGAGAGAAGATTCTCAGTAGCAGCCCGGAGTTTGGAATTGTACCCGGTAGATGGCAATAGACTCCCAACCTATTACATGGGAGTTAATAACGGCATTGATAAAATGTGGGTGTACGATTGTGTTCACCTCTGTCTACAACTTCGAGGAATACAGGCGTAATGCTATGTTATGTTATGTTATGTTGTTTAAAAATCTATAAGTTACCGATAAGAAAATATTGGACAAGATGGCCGAAAGAAGTATAAAGATGTAGTCTGTTAGGAATTCCAAAGAACCGGAGTTAAACTTCCACCGGACTAATTCATCGACCATTGGTCGGTAAACTCTACTTACTCATTGATGAGAGAATGACTAGAAATAGAAGCAGGTCACTGCAAAACAGAGCTCTTGAAAGATACGCATCATCATCATCATCATCATTATCCCGCTGCCCCTATCCCAATTTATTTGGGGTCAGCGCAGCATACCTATATCTGGCATGCTGCTAAAGTTTTGGCTATGTTTTATGGCCTGCCTGACGTCAACCCTCATAGGGAATTCTGTTGTTGGTCGTAACCGCCACCCATACGGTCTCCTTCTATCTAGTTATGTCACACCAAATGTTATCCATGTGCCAGGTTCTGATGTTATCCTAATATCACACTCCACTAACCGGGCTATATAACTTATACGGCCTACAATCCGTACGATACCTAAATAGCATATCTCTTGAAATATGTGCATATGGTTAGATTTTTGTCAATGTTATTCCTCTGCTGGGCAAAGGTCTCCCCCAAGTCTTTCTATGCGCCTCGGTTTCGCTGTTCTCCCACCAATTTTTGTCATGGTCGTCGAGATCATTCTTCCACCGCTTTCTACGCTGCCGTCTCTCTGTGGGTAACCACCTACCTCACTTTCTGTTACATAAAAATTGGGTAGCACCGTACCAACGTATAGGTACTTGTTTAATTAAAAAATAAGAAAAGAAAAACAAACCTTTATCTTTCTTTTCAACTTCTTCAGCTAACAAGTATTTCTTCAGAAAACTTTTTGCGTGCGTACTTGCTACGGTAGCAGCCCTGTTTCAAGGCGACGAACCCGGCCGAATGGTGGCGGGCCTTTGTATAGAATTCCGCTTGAGTTACGAGTACCCTCCAGAAAGTATTACTTACTGTTCACGCTTCTTCTGTTTGGGGCCGAGTTGGACTTCAAACAGTAACGATGTACTCGTGTCAGTTGGACGAAATCGCTTGTCTCTTGAATTTGTGATTTGAATTGCAGTATCGTCTTTTTGCGTAGAAAATAACATAGCATCTCGCTTATAATCCCTGAAGGGATAGGCAGAGGTACCTATAGTACACCCATATTCCACCGATTATGTTTTTAAGCTATTGTCACCTATCGGGCACAATTCTAAACACCGGACTGCTACTTTAAAAGAACACAAAAAACATTTTTCAAAATACATATTTACTTAAAACAATAATTTGCAATAAATATACCTTGCCTCGTTGATCCAGTTGTCGTTGGTGCGGCTGCTGAGCGTGCGGTCCTAGATTCGATTCCTGGGTTGAGCAAAAAGTTACTGGAGAAATTAAAGAAATTTTCAGTAACAGCGCTTAGTTTGATAGATTTGATGGCAATCAGTTCACCATCATTCTATCATGTTTTTAAAGCATTGTTGTAATATGGGTTTAAAACTATGGACACCTCTGCTCACCCCTTCTACGATACAAGCATGATAATATGTTAATTATACCTTAACATAATGTTAAAACCACTTTTTTTTTTTTCAAAAGCCTTAATTACATATCGATTTATATTCACAATAGTATTGGAAGGCCCTTATTCGTAAAAGAGAATTTATTATAAGGCTAGTATAAATAATGGGACCTGGGAGATATTACAAATACGTACTTGTTACACCATGAATACATAATTTACGACATTCGAAGCACTATGTCTGTGTACTAAATCAGTTTGGGCCGTCCTTGAACCAGTGAATACTAATTATGTTAAACGATTTTTATTTTGACTCGTTTTGAAGCTCGCGATAATATAGAACTGCCTCGTTGGTCAGTGGTCCCAAGCGCGACTGCTGAGCTTGAGGTCTCGGATTCAATTACCGGGTCAGGAAAAGTTTTATTGAGTTTTTATTGAGTTGAGTTTGGAATTGTGCCCAATAGATGGCAATAGGCTCACCACCTATTACATGCGACTTAATAAGAGCATTGGTGAAATGTGGGTGTACAACTGTGTACACCTCTGCCTACCCCTTTGGGGAATACAGGCGTGGTGCTATGTTACGTTAATAATATAGAATACATTATCAAAAACTTCAGTACTTTTTGTGTGACATAACCAGCCCATGTCTTACAGCAGGACAAACGCCTCTTCTCATACAGATAAGGAATAAGCATTGATCGTCACGGTTACTCACTTTACTTATTTTTACACGACTGCCTAAAAAGGAGTATTATGATTCAAGATATGTCCTTGAAAAAGCATTAACGCATGCTTAGCGAACTCTAAAGTTACAATATTAAATGGAAAAAGAATACGGTCGCGAACAGGATTCGAACCTGCGCCTCCCGGATAGATACTCCAGGCGCTCTGACCACTAAGCCACCTCGACCTCTGCTCACCACCGCGAATTCTTCTTCCATATTTTAACACGTCTTATGGCGACGTCATTGCAATCAATTCAGTACCTATAAAAGTGACCAGTGACAAGCAGACTGACTGACTGTCTGCTTGTGACCACGATCAGTGCAACCTGGTCGAAACGTCAAGCGAATCGAAGGTATTTATTGCGCGTTAATTCCTGTTAGTATATAGTAATATCATGCAACGCGATAGTTTAAAAGTTAATATATAACTATATGTTTGTGAGTTTCTTATTCCACTACTAATATTAAATGCCTGAACAGAATTAGATGCATGGATTATCCATAGAATCCTTACGTTGTCCCTGGTAATATAGACTATCCCGGGTAACATAAAGACTAGTAAGATTATAAAACAATTAATATAGTGGCTATTGTACACAAAAAGGTGTGAAATAAAAAATATAATTGAACAAGGCAGGCGTGCTTTTAATTCTTTCAATTAATTCCATCTTGTTACGCCGATGTTAATTGTTAATGCTAAGTTTAACTTGCGTCAATACCGTTCGTTTCATCGTTTATGTGATAGAGAATCAACTTCAAAAGGGCCGCACAAAGTAGCCATAACCTAAATTTCAATGGTCTTGCTTTGGGCGTATGACTTACAATACGTATTTGCTGCGTCACATAGCCGAAGCAACAGTATCTGCACGCGGTTTATTCAAAACACCAACAAACCTTCACAGTGTATTTTCAGAGTATATTCTCCCAAAAAAACATAAACAAACACCTTTTAAACCAGGGCTTCATCCCGAGGCTTTTCATCGCACAAAATTGAATCACATCAAGCAAACTCTCTTCCCAAAGCATGTCACACATAATTACATGACTTGCATTTATCCATTCACTTGTCTGTTCTACCCCTTACCAAAGGGTTGCCATTAACCTCCAGCTCATTAGCAAAACCTAAATAAAGCTTGCAATATAAAAGAATGAGTTGGCAACTTTGACAACCCTATTCATCACTGTGAATATTGCTAGGGCTGCGGGCGGACTGAAATGTACGCAAATTGAACTTTTCCCACTTAGGCCTGAATGGGATTTTGTCGATACTGAAAAAGTGGGGCTGTGATAGCCTCCGTAATAGGTGTTTGAGTGGTTGTAGATATAGCTATGTAGTAGGTATTTACATAACAGGATGATGGGGCATATACGATGTTAGAAAAAATACCATTACATAAGTGCACAATCTTTATGAAACGAATGTATACTCCGGTGGTCAGAGCGCCTGGAGTATTTATCCGGGAGTTCGAATTCTGCTCACAGCCGTATTTATAATGATAAAATATTAATTTTACAGTTTGCTACGCATGCTGTAATGAGTTTGAAAGATTTATCTGAGTATTGTATAAAGAAATTCACGTCACCAGATTTCGAATATAACTGTTATTATGAAAAACGTGGGAAATGGGAAACAGGAATTATATAGGAAATACCCAGGTTCGTATATGGCATTTATTTTGCGAATTTTCGATAAATATCTTTCACGTTAAAAACCAAACTTAACAGTCCCACTTCCTTATGTCTCATTTGTTACATCGTCTATCTTCTAATTTAAAAAAATCTCGTGACACAATGTTTGTTATGGAACTCCTCCAAAACGGCATGACCGATGTTTATGAAATGTTTTGTGTATATTTGGTAGGTCTGAGAATTGGTCGTAAGCTATTTTTTATACCCCTAGGTGATAAGGGCGGCCCTGTCCAGAAAATGTATATGACAGAACAACGTTTATGGGGCACAGCTAGTACTCGTACTTTATAATATCCGTCACTGACGTTCTGCCGGACTATTACCAACTAGAATCATACGGTCCGTCACTAACCTCTACCGGGGTCCTGGGATCGCAACTCTATTCACCACAACCCCGATAGACTGTGGACATTTCCAATAGTTTCTTAAGATTGCGCTAGTACACTAAATTATAATAACTAGTTACACCATCACTTACCTACATGTTAACATTATCGGGATCGCAGCTGTATTTCCCAGTAGCTTATGATCCGTCTAATGCGTCGACGGATCCCGTCATTTGAGAAATTCAATCTGCCTAGCCTTTTCCCAATTACATTGGGGCCGGCTTCCAGTCAAACCGGATGCAGCTTAATACCAGTATTTTATATGGAGCGACTGCCTATCTGACCTCCTAAACCCAATTAATACTGGGTAACACGGTATCTCGTGGTATGACTGGTTGTCAGACTTTCAGGCCTCTGACTACCCGTAACGGCTGTCATAGATCTTAATTTGACAACCGGGACCGACGCGACGGCTTAACGTGCTCTCCGAGACACGGACCGCCATTTGAGCAATTATCAGAAATAACTTTTTGTTGTTTGACTCGCGACATCGCCGCGGCCTCAGCTCATGACTAAGGGCTCCGTTCGAGTTCGAAACTAGTCGGGCAATCCCGAAAAATACAAGTGAGTAATAACCGTTGAACAATAATTAATATCAGAAATAAATACATTCTTTCTTCTTTCTTTATTTTCAGCCCACGATGGGTATTTCTAGAGTTATTTTTGCATTCCTGTATAGTTTAAAATAAGAATATAATCATTAAAAACCAAATTTAACCGATTATTTCTTGTTATTTCCAGATCTTTGCGTAGTAGATTGAAATGAGACGAAGAACAGACCAACAGATATGTGAGGTAATTTGATTTATTTTGTTTTTATAAATTTATTTTGTTATTTAAAGTAATGTTTTCAGCGATGTGTCATTGACTTTATACCTCAGACCAATTGAATAAACTCTGCGCATCGTTCTTAGACAATAATTAAAGCAGAATTTCAAATGAAACGTACTGGGACGCCGTCAATGCATCAGATATCTGCCTACACTTGTCCGTTACTTTCTCTCACGTATATTCCAATAATAATAACGCGTATTTCGGAAAATTGGAGGCTTGTCAATTGTAGTGATTTTCCTTGAGAATTAAGGCATGTCTACTTTTGAGACGGGACGTGACCCGATGCTACCCAGTACGTTGATACCGATCAAATCATATATTGCACGTGATCAACGTCCGAAGAATATCCAACGGCTCGATTTTTTCCTTCATAGTATTCCTGATTACAGAAAACTGCCTTTTTGGTCTGGTGGTCGTAAGCGCGACTGCTGAGCGTGAGGTCCTAGGTATAATTCCTAGGTCCGGCAGTGTTATTGGGTAATCTGTTACAAAACTCATAGTATCCGATTATTGTGCCCGATTGATGGGAATAGAGTCACCACGTACTACATAGGACCCAATAACTGCGTCAGTGAACTGGGTGTACAAAAGTATTCTTCTACCCTTCGAAGGGTACGAGCATGATGTTGTGTTGTGTAATAATTATGTGTTTTTTAAGTGTTGCCAACATGGATGCCACACACTAGGAATTTCTTCTGTGTCCTGGTGCGTTTACAGATAGATACAAATCTCACATGCATACACACCCTTACATGTTTTTACTGTCTTCTGCGACAACCCTATCTTAGGGCGACCACAGTTTAGGGTTCAGTCACCTGTTTACTGTATAGGGACTGAAGAGATAGCATTGACGTCACCAAAAGACGTATTAAAATGTCGAAGAAGAATCGAGAGTAGTGAGCAGAGGTCGAAATAGCTAAGTGGTCAGATCGCCTGAAGTATTTATCCGGGAGGCACAGGTTCGAAACCTGCTCACGATCAAAATCAAATCAAATCAAAATTTCTTTACTCAAATTAGGCTAAAAATTAGCGCCTTTTGAACGTCAAACATTAAGACAGCCCCAAAAAAAGCCCACCCTTCACGATTGTATTTCTCTTCCCACAAAAATTTATAAAAGAAACCCTACTACAGTTAAAGAAAGACTGATCTGTAATAGGGTTACCACATTTTATTTTAAACAAACCTATAGAAAAGCTACTCTAAAACTGTAGCATGAATAAAAACCTGTCGGCCGGTCCGTTCATTGATACAAAATCCTTTCCGAGAACCACTTGGCATAATGTTATTCCAAATATATTCTGTTTCTTCTTCTGTGCATAGAATAGAATTACCATTTATTCCACGAGGTGTGTTTAAACTGACCCTTCGTAAAAATAAAGTGTTTTCGTATAAAACTATTGCCAACTCCAATGTTACCATATGAATTACTTGATGCTATAAATATAAATTGTACGTTTTTGGAGGAATATTTTTTTCAATTGGAAAATTCATTTGTATTTAATTTAAAAGAATGGGTCTATGAAAATAAGGTTTGTTGAATGGAAATTCAATTCAATATTTGGGTCGTCTCAGTAGAAATATGTTGTGGTTCGGTGAATACAGATAAGTACATAAATACTTGTTTTGTACTGGATTTTCATGTAAATCGGCCACGTAAAATAATGTTTTATGTTTGCAAGGTTAAATAATTTTTGTTTTTATAAAACAGCCAAAGCTTTAGCAGCATGCCAGATATAGGTATGCTGCGCTGACCACAAATTGGGATAAGGGCAGGGGGATGATGATGATGATGATGATATGAGTAGGCCTCCTGCGAGTTTTGCCGACGTTCTTGCCACCTGAGCTAATGATTTGCACTTATCCAATTACAAGGTTTCCTGTAACGTCATTAGGGAGACGTATGCTGACATATTATTTAAAACTGCCTCATAAACTAACTTTATTTTTAATTATTGTTCAACGGTTATTACTCACGTGCATTCATCGGGGTTGCCTGACTAGTACGTACTACGATATTGCCGCGGGCTCAACTCTTGACAAGGGCTCCGTTCGAGTTAAAAATTAGTCGGGCAATCCCGAAGAGTCCACGTGAGTAATAACCGTTGAACAGTATATAACTTTATTTTATTATAATACGTAGTGATTTTTCTGTTGAATACCTTTAAAATTATTTTACTTATGTGCCTGTTCTCTCCATTCATTTATATTCGAAAATATTACTCATTGTAAACAAAAATATAAACGTATGTACGAATGCATTATACTTCTTTAAACCAGTTGTCCAATTGTAGCAATACTAATAAAATATCACGCACGACTTACTGAAAGCGATGGGGAATCGGCATGCAAGGTGAAAGGTCGCTACGGAATACATTAGCGGTTGCAACCATAAACTATAAAAGCGCAGAAGTACCATATACCAAGAAATATTAAGGATTATAAAAAATGCAGGAATTAAAAAGTGCAAAAAGGACTCCTGCTCTCAGGGTTACCCTCATTCGGTTTTGATTTTTTGCTATTTTGGAGGCTATAATAATACAAATTCTGTAATTTCAACCGGTCAGCTATTACAATCCAAAGAAACAGTCCTATGGTAGACAGAACAAGTCGTCAACAACTAGACTACCTATAACTGTTTTTTAACCGACTTCCAAAAAGGAGGAGGTTATCAATTCGGTTGTTTTTTTTTTTATGTTTGTTACCTCAGAACTCCGTCATTTATGAACCGATTTGGAAAATTTTTTTTTTATTTGGAAGGATTTACTTTCAGATTGGTCCCATTTAAATTTTATGAAAATTGGTTTAGTAGTTTGGTATTTAAATCAAAATAACTGAAAAATAATACGTCATCGAAGTAAACGAAATGGTGTATTTTGCTTTCTTGTGACTTTCCGGTGGTGTTTACGGTCTCTAGAATAGTTCTAATGAACTGCCTATTTTCCACCTTCATCATCAGATGATGATGATGATGATGAAACCGGAAGATAAGCATCGGAAATCCGTCATTTTTTTTATACTATTTAATACTTTTTAGTGTAAGACCGCATTCTCAAACATCTCTTTTTACACGAGTGCTCAAAAAACGGAGTGTATATAAGTATGTATGTAGTTAAGTATGTTTGTGAGTTTCTTTACCTATTCCACCATAACTTCTAAATACCTGAACTAATTTCGATATATGGGGTATCGTTAGAATCCTTACACTGTCCCGTGAGTAACATACGCTAGTCAGTTTTTTCTAACCTCACGGACACAAACATAGGAGCCCCGCTGAGCGGGGCTCCGTCGACCCAGCCACGGAAAGTCAAATCAGAATACAGTATCGCTTTTTTACTTGAGTGGTGACTATCCATTTATTATACCTATACAATAAACAAACCTATCCCACTGTAGATATGTCATTCTGCATTACGTCTAAAGGTGGGTAGCAGTTTTGTTAAACGTATCGCAATGGCAATCCAGCTGAACATTGTTCAGCTGTTTTATAAAACAGTACTGTTTTGTAAAGCAACTAGAGATTTTGTAAAACAGCGGATTCTTCAATCCATCTGCGACAGATATATATGGACAGCGCGTTGAATAGGTCTACCCATATTCACTTCCGATAAATCAGTTATGGTACGCAAGATTCACTAAAAAGTAAGAAATAAAATAATTTTTAACAAAAAAAAGAACCGACTCCAAAAATCTTTCTGTTAAGTAAAATTGCACTAAAAAGTTATAAAATAATTGCATTATTTACTTACTACAATTTATATAAAAAATTTTTTTTTAATTTTAGAGGATTCTGAATAAAATCAATTTATTAGGATAATAATATACTATTATTATTATTTTTGGAGTCGGTGCCAGTAAAGGATAATAAACGTGTAAGTACATTCATGAAGTAGCGTATTACGTTCGCTCTAGGCAGTTGTTGTGTTCATTTGTAAATAGGTTCAATTAGGTATAATACATTATCGTATAAATAATGATGGTTAATGTACCTTTAAATATACTTTGCAAATTTTAGGAAACTTCCTAAATATTTTTAGTTTGTCTGGCACCGACTCCAAAAATAATAATAATTGTATATTATTGTCCTAATAAATTGATTTAACTTCAGAATCAAATCCTCTAAAATTTAAAAAATATTTTTATGTAAATTGTAGTAAGTAAATAATGCAATTATTTTTTAACTTTTTAGTGCAATTTTACTTAACAGAAAGATTTTTGGAGTCGGTTCTTTTTTTGTTAAAAATTATTTTATCCAAAAACAAATACTGTTGGGCTAGCACAATGATCTTTCGAAATGGTGTCGGAAAACTGCATTGCTTTTTATTCCGGCAATGTTCTACGCTTCTGCTTTTAAATACATACATACATAACACCCCATAACTATCCCACTGCAGGGTAGAGGCTTCTTCTCTTACAGCGAAGGCACGACGTGCTTTTCTATTAAAAAATTGTTGGACTAAACAGTATTAGTGAAATGTGGGTGTACTACTGTACACATCTCTACCTGCTCCATCGGGGTGCCTCCACCATACAGACGTGATGCGTTTATGTTATGCATAACAATTTATAGATCTCGACAGAATAAACTATTTGAGAGCTAACCAAATCCACAAAATAAATATAAGATTTAAAGAGCCTGTGTCTTTGGTTCAAATTTTATGATAGTATAACTATGGTTGTTTGGAATTAACCTTCTATAATCTTTTATTTGGTGATTAAATATTAGCATACAAGTTGGGGCTGCAACGTGCGTGCGCGCAGAGCGGCGCATTGGACGCGGGCACGCGCGGTTAGGGGCAACATGACGTGATAGGTTATTGGGACAATTTTTTTTACTTTAAATTAACATTAATACTTCTTTTTTTATACAATCATTTACAATAAAAATTTTGACTGTTATCCTGCTACCACAAAACTGCAGTGTACAAAACTTTTGGGAAAATAAAAATAAAAATCATTGTGATACGTAGTGATCCTGACAACTTAAGAATTACAAAAGTACATATTAAGTTACCAATATTTACTAAAAACTTGATAATATCAATATGTGTTGGAAAGTTTAAACGACATGAACTTCTGATTATTTTGTGATAGTCTTGTATTTTGGTAATGTTTGATCAAGTGGCGGGTAGGTGCGCTTGCACGTAAAGTCGATGCTCATAATCACTTAAACAAATAACTTCTCTAAATACTCTCTAGCGATCGGCTAGTATAGTTTTGGAAGAGTGTGAAACTTTTGTAATATTTGCTGTATTATGTTTAGTTATTATTTTACTTACTTATATTACTTATTATGTTACTATTAGGCTAGGAATATCTCCTGTGTCGTTTCGTGGGTAATAGATACTAATCTTACATTTGTATAATAACTTTCGTGAGGCATATTCATATTAACCTTTCGGCTCAGTAACGTACAGATCTGTACGTTGTAACAATAAAAATCTATTGTGTCTGCTAATGACTGACGCAACAGCTTAATTATTTTTCACCGGTTACTACTAACGTGTATTCTTCGGGTATGCTCGACTCGTTTCTGACTCGCGACATTGCCGCGGACTCAGCTCATGACTAAAAGCTCCGTTCAAACTCGAAAGTAGTCGGACAAGCCCGAACAATACACGTGAATAGTAACCAGTGAACAATAATTAATACTAATCTTACATGCACAGAAACCCAATCCTGGAACAATAATTATCTGTAGATCGAATAAATAATATTTTTTCCACGTGGGAATCGAACTTACCACTGCGACTACCTACTTTACTCATCTTACATAAATATAGTCTCCGAATTCTCAAAACTTTTGGCTCCGCTACTAGCGGCGCTAATCTGTACTGCGCTCGCGCACTATGCGAGTCGCGTCGGGCGCGCAGCCGCACGGAATGCAAGATGACCGATTATGTTTTTTGCTATAAACTACCGCACTGCCTTTTATGTACAGACTGGAGGCGTATTTCATTATTATTTTAATTTAATATTGTTTTTGTATTACAAGCAAACCTCCAGTGTTTGCTTGTAATATGTCATAATTTAAATATTAAAGGTATCATGGAGGTGTAATTTTGTGGTCACAATAATTATGTGGAGTTAGATTGTTACACTAATCCAAGCTAAAAGGCGAACATACCTCGGCGGCCTTTCCATATAGACACTACACGGGGGCCTTCAAGAATAGAGCGTATGTCCTTTTAAAAGTTGAGTGACGCATGGGTCTGCTCTGGAGTTGTGAATGTTCATGGGCGGGTTTGGTCACTTACCATCAGGAAACATCCATCTCGTTAGCTTAATATATCTACTATAAAAAAGCTTATCAAATAGATTTTGAAGCCTAAAGGTAGAACTGCGTAGTTGGTGTAGTGGTCTCAAGCGCGACTAGTTAGCATGAGGTCTTGGGTTCGATACCCAGGTCAGGAAAAGTGTTATTGGGATTTTTTGTTAGAAATGAAAAACAGCATTTGTGAAATATGGGTGTGCAACTGTGTATCTACACCTCTGCATACCCCTTCGGGGAATACTGGCGTGATGCTATGTATGTAAGGCAGTATGTATGTACCTATGCGTACCGATACATTTCTTGCTTATAGTTCTCTTTCTAGTTCCATCTTTCAAACGGTTCTTGCCATCTATAGCTTTCCACCTATATACTCCTCCAGACCGTATTTCGGTCACGGCGGCCTATCTCCAAGGAGATTAGCCAAGTACGCAGGAGATATTATAGTGCACAAGTGTATGCGCAAAAACAGGTGCACTCCCTCTTCCTTCACTCACATAGTTCGATGGGACGGCAACCCAACACGACGGGAGAAGAGATCAGGGGCAGGACCGACGGCTTTACGTGCTCTCCGAAACACGGGGGTTTCCTAACAGAAAAACCCAATAATCTTTTCCCGATCTGGGAAACGAACCCAGGACCTCACGCTCACGAGGCAGTCAATACTGCTATATTAAAAGAAAATATAAAAAGGTACGATATGAAATGAAATTTTATTCGCTCGACATAAATATTATACGGCTGTAAGTTATTGCTTATAAAAGGTCAAGCTGGAGCGCTGGCAAAATTGTTCCCTCTCGGTAAGCAAGAATTAATAGGAAAGTTTCATAATCGTATTTCTCTTTATATTTTTTTTATATATTATTCATTGCGAATTGTTGGGTTGTAATGGCTTTTTATGTAATTATGATAGAGTTGTAAATTGTGTATAAATTTTAAACGAGAGCCCGCTTCAAAGTCTGATGAAAACAATGCATAGACATAACATCGCAGCAATTGCTGGTAATTTGCTATAAGTTATTGAAGAGTTCCATTGTTTGTCTCCGAAGATCTTCATCAGATCCTACTATATTAAGTATAAAACTTTCCCTGAAAAATATGTATTTATATAACGAATGCCCCATCCAAATAAGATCAGTAGTTTTTTAAGAAAATCGCGGACATCCAAACATACATGTGTGTGTATGTTTGTATGGTCCGCAATTGTGACCCGTATGTTGGTATGTGTGTACATACATACGGGTCGAATACAGAACCACGTTTTTTGAGTCGGTTAAAAAAAGATGCAAATGTTCTCCTCTAATGGTATCGTCTTGTGACGGGTGGTTGAGCTCCCTTAGTTATGGTTGAGCTACACGATGACTGTGCATACGTGCCGTTAGATACCTAGCACAGGTCACCGCAAAGCTGCTGTGGCTCTTTCTGCAAAAGACCATTCCAGGCGATCCTTGAAGGGTTATGTAATATTATGTTTGGACTTTAATTATGATAAAGTTATTATATTAAATGGAAAAAGAATACGGTCGCCAACAGGATTCGAACCTGCGCCTCCCGGATAAATACTCCAGGCGCTCTGACCACTAAGCCATCTCGACCTCTGCTCACCACCGCGAATTCTTCTTCCATATTTTAACACGTCTTATGGCGACGTCATTGCTATCAATTCAGTCCCTACACAAGTGACCGAAATCCATTTAATATAATAACTTTACAGTTCGCTAAGCATGCGTTAATGCTTTTCAAAGGTATATCTTTGATATTTTTTCGGCATTTCTTCTCAAACCTTGTTGAAAATCCTGTAATTACCAAAACGTTGAAATCATGAAATAACATCACGGTTAATTCCCCAAAGAGTTCAGAGATTCAGTACCCTACACTCAGCAGTTGAGCTTGCACTAGACAAAAGAGAATTATGTATAGGAACGTGTATTTTATTTTGGTCACACAACTTTGTTTCTTAGAAGACGTATTTCAAATTCTGGGTTCCTAACCCACTTTTATGATATGTCACGTTATTTTGATTTCATATAGATAATCGTGAATTCAGCAGTAATTTAGCTAGAAATGTAAACAATGGTAGCCGCTAGAGCCAGGACCGAACCGCAGCGAATACGTGACGTGTACCGGAGTCGATACACCTGTGTAAAGTTGCATTTATTTATGCGCCACGATGCGTCCATTCTTGTATGGGGCATGCCTTAAGTGGGAGAGGTAGCGGGTGAATATATTAAATAAGGAAGAGGGAATAAAGAAAAGACCCAAGAAATAGGTAGTACAAGTCAAGAATGAAGGAAATAAGTGTAATATTTCAGTCAAACCAGAACTGTTAGAACGGATATTTGTCGATAAAAGTTTAAAGGTATTGATTTTTATAATTTTATCAACATATGCTATTTTAGTGTTAAGCGAATAAATCATAACAATTCAATACACATTGTGCCCGTCGCGTGTAACCTTTCACTGCGTCGTGTTTACGATTACATTTGGCTTCATGTACGCGTCCACGAGCCGCTGGTTTAGTGAACTGACTCACTGAACTGAGTACCTATCGACTCGCGCAGCTTCACGTCCGGCGCGTATTAACATAAACATTGTAAAATAGTACTTCAGCTTCTAACAGGTTCATAGCTTGATATGTTCTTTGAAACTTCTGCTCATTCGACGTTACCAGCGTTATTTCTGTAGCAAGAATTATTTAGTACTAATTTAATATTTCATATCGCTATCACCCATCACTTACACCGACCCCACACTCCATCTACAGCGTAGTATCTCAGCGTTGCTTAGCATAACACAGAGTGCACACTAGCGACCTTTCACGCGGTGGGAACCGGCGCAAGCGCATTGTATTTGAATATTTGCGCACGACAGTGCGGACCCGGCTTTATTCCAGTGTTAATATTTCATGAACTGAAAATTTTAATTTAAAATTCAACAGTGTGTGGTCGCCGGTCCCCTTTGTTCCCTATTGTGTGCAATGTATCTAAGTTTATGGTAAAACACGATAGCTAAATTATCATATTTCATGAATGCTTAAAACAGAAAATATTACTGGTTTTCCAAAAGAAACTACATTAAACACATGCAATTTACTTAATTGTTAATCTATATTGAAGCAGCTTGGACTAAATTGAACAAAGACAAACAAGGTATCGTTCAATGATTTAGCTAAATTAAACTTCAATGAAGGCCGTTAATATTGACTAAACATTCAAACAGCCGTGAGATTGGCGTGTCCATTTTTAATTTATTACTCGCACGAACGTATATCGACACTAATAGTTTTCTATAATTGAGATTCAAATTGAGTTCCCACGACTAGCGAGCGAATCGATCGACAAATATATCGAGAGGTTGATTAATCTAATCAATATTTAGGCGGCACTATGCGAGTTTGGTTAGTGATGCGCTCACGTTACTTCGTGAATAATCGATATGAGTATAAACTACGTGGTTCATTCGTCCTTCATTCGGTTCGCCAAGCCTGGTAGTGGCACTATCTCGTCTGTCAATTTATTGTTGAGGTCGTTAGAAGGCCCTATCATATGAGCAATGGCCGTTCCCAGATAGATTTGTATTTATTAAAGATAGAAGTAAGGAATCTGGCAAGTGGTTTTACAAAACAATCGAGAACATCTCCCAGGTGTGCTGGTTTCCTCACGATGTTTTCCTTCACCGTTCTAAGCAAGTGATAGTTAGTTTCTAATACGTACATGACTCGAAAATTAGTTGTGTCTTAGATTTGAACTTGCGACCTTTGACTTGACATTCCAACGATCATATCACTAGGCTAATGCTCATTAACATTATTCAACTTACTGATTTTTATTAACTTAATCTATATTGAAAGTATATCGAGACCATGAAAGAATTACTATCGTGATTGAATTTTCTTACCTATTTGAAGAATCCATCATTTCAACAAAAACTTTTAATGAAGGATAAATTCGTAATACATAGATTTACTTTTAATCATCACTTGAAAATAAGTACGTACAAGTACACTTTGAAATTCACAACAATAATGGCTTAAACCTTCTTTGTGGACTACTTCTTTTGATCTCAATTTTCAATTTAAACAGAAATTCGTAGCTTATTTAAAACTAGCATCATCAAAACTTTGGTCATACATTTTATATTAAGAACTATACCAATTTTGCTAAGTTTATTTCTATTCAAAATTAACAAATACTTTCACGGCCTAACTTCTTTAACGAAACCTATAATTGTGGAGTAGAATATAATGAACTCGGTTAACTAACTAAACTGATTGTAAAATACTTGACAGCTCTTTTTCAGTAGATAAATGAAACTTTTTGAAATTAAGTTTCAAATTAGGTTCTTTTATGAGATACCTAAACAGTGAGACTACCCACGCATTATTCAATTAGTACCATCCATTTTTTATTAACTTTAGTTATTTACTGCGTCATCATTTTATTGACAAAAATAGAGTAAATATTAACATATTTTGAGATTGAGAATTAATTACATGATATTATAAATGCTTTACATTTTTGTCTCACTTCATAAAACTTTTACCGTTATGTCCCATCACTATAGCTCAATAATGTGATAACACAAATTGTGCGGCATCATTAATCTTGCGCGGCGTATAAGAATTTACTGTGTTGGCACTTAGGCAGATGTAGGCTACAATTTATAGCCTAGTCTTCTAACTAGTTGGTTTAATCAAATAATGCTGAAACTGGTAAATGTTCTGTGGAATATGTAATTAAAAATTAAGTGGGAACTGGGAATATAGTATCGACAAGTTATATACCGCTATATTTGTACTCAGTTACGGGCTTTGCTTAGAACTGGAAGAGTTCGAATAATACTAATATTTATTTTATTTATTAATTGGAACAAAATTTACAGCATCACTACATAACAAGATAAACTACAATAATTACAAGATAGGTCTTCAGAACACGTACTATTCATCAATTAAAATAGGATAAAAATATTCATCCATCATACATTATATTATGGCCCGGTTAGTGGAGTGTGATAGTAGGATAACATCAGAACCTGGCGCATGGATAACATTTGGTGTGACATAGCTAGATAGAAGAAGACCGTATCGGTGGCGATTACCACGGACAACAACAGCATTCCCAATGAGAGTTGACGTCAGGCGGCTGGTCATAAAACATTGCCAAAACTTTAGCAGCATGCAATTACAAAAAAAATTAGAAATTGGAAGAAGAATACATGCAGGGCCGACCACAAAAGAATTGGGGTACATTACCTATGTTACACAAAAATGCACAACGTTCTCAAAAAAATTATAAATCAATACATATAATAAAAATGTAACGGATCGCTGTCTGTACATGGAAAATATATGAGAAAAAATATTATTGGGACCTTTATCAACGCAAATATCACCCAAAACAATGATTGTTAGAATTTTTGTCTGTTTGTCTGTTTATATGTTTATCTGTGCGTTTATGCACGATAATCTCAGAAAGGGCTTATCCGATTTAGATGTGGTTTTCAATAATATGTTGTGGTAAGCTTCACTGAATATTTAGTGTTTGTTTCATGTCAATCGGTTCATAAATAAAAAAGTTATGCCAATTTAAAGAATCACGTCGAACATTTGTTAATTATAAATTTATATTCATACATGACATAGTGTTAATTTACGACATCCACGCGGACGGAGTCGTAGGCACAGCTAGTGTTATATAATTTTGGAATTCACTGCACCATATGCCAAGCTATATTACAATATGTAAATTAATATACTGCTACCTCAAACAACGTTAAGTCAGTCTAATACAAAACTTATAATCACTAACGAATTTATTCATCACATAATATATCGATTCATTTCATTCAAGTTACCATACAAGGAACCAGACATAAATACTTCGCATTCCTTACCTGAACATACCTGCATATAATAACAACCCGTTCTAGCGTATAAACTTCTAACTTACAATACCGTTGTCCGACAGTGCCTGTATTCTGCCATTTCTAAGCAATTATACATGAAAACATCTCAGAATCGACCACCCATCTACTTCTAAGGCCCACTCACATCCCACACGAACTATCAGACACTCTCATTTCAGGCTAATATCATGCAATAGAGTGCATTTTTTAAATTTGCTATGAAATAGAGCTTCATTCTTGCATTTATTGCATAACACTGTAAAGGCAAGCTCACACTTACTATTTCGTTTTCTATTCAAATAACATATTCCAAAAACATGCTACTTTGACCCGATATAAATTGAGACACGTAAAGGCATAATAAAGATTATGATCTTTATCTGCCTAGCTTAAGTTTTCTCTGGTATCGTTTCACGTTTACAAAAACACATCTCACATACCATTACTTATTTGACAGAAAACTATCAATCAATAAATCAATCGATCAATCATATTTATTTGTGAAACATAGGTAAAAATACAGATCTTAAGTTTATATAGAGTATCACTATGCTCCGCCAAATGACTGGCGTACAGTAACTATAGTAACAATATCACTATTAAACTTGTTTAGTATAATTATATATACACACACAATTCAGGTACAATACATTTTATACATGCTTATTACTAATTTTATTGTTATATTATATTATATTTCATTAATGCTTGATGTGTACGGGAATCAGACTCGAAACATACTATGCAAAGGCAAATCATACAGCCGCTGCACCAACAGTGTCCATAAAAACTAGCGGTAATTTACGCATCGATAAGTGGTATACTCGCAATTATTGCTATCGCACATCACTAGTTCAACTTTTCATCTGCAGTAGAACAGTTTGTCCTGAAATAGTATTGCATACATAATTAATACATCGGATGACATTATTGGTATGCATTTTTTGTCTTAATTATCGTAATGTTTCCTATTAGTACTACTGCTGAGCATGAGGTATTAGTTTCGATTCCCAGGTCGGTCAAAGTGTTATTGGGATTTCTGATAAGAAATTCTCAGTATCGGTCCGGAGTTTGGAACTGTGCCGTGGAACTGTGTGATATTGCAATCCATGTGATTGCATGTGACATTGTGCTTCCAACTAATGAGCACACGGTCTCTCACTAACCTTCACTGGGGTCTTGGGATCGCAGCTGCGTTCACCGCAACTTTTATCTTACCTTACTATAATGTACAGAAATATTATTTTTTAATGTTTTATTATTTGGAAGACGTCGCCCACAAAACTACTCTTAAGTTTCTTTGTGATTCTCTTTCCGGCCAGTGTCATAAGGAAATCGAAGTCAATTTTCCAACATTTCCTGTTCCATCCTCAAAAGCCATTTCTTTATGACCGGTGACCTCCACCTCCCTCCGCCCTCTAAGGTATTTCAATATCGATATACCATGATTTATAAATCACTCACAGAGGCTAAAAAAAGTTAAAACTTTTTATTTTTTCATTGAAATTCTAAAACTCACCATGTTCTTTATAGTTGTGTTAAAGCCTGTCAAATATGTTGCAATGACCCGAAACTTATAAAAAAATATTATTATAAATATTATGGTCCCCACCGCAATTCAACACATTATACTAGGATAATAATTAAAAAATAAACCCGCCGTGCCGTGTTCGCCACCGAGTGATCAATATTATGGAAGTAGCTAGATATTGTATTTATTTGCATCCATTGTAATGGACTTCCGCAAAGTAACGCCTGAATCTATTCAATACATACTTATCTTTGCATAAAACATTACGTTTACTGTAAACTAATATACGCGACTCGTACCTGAATGTACCTACTGGTATAGGTACTGTTGTCATCTCGTATCTTAGTAGGCGTAAAGGTCGCTGCGACTCCCACGCTCCCGTTAAATCGAGAACACTAGAAATTACATTTGAAATGCATTATTTAGAACTCGTTCGAAACTATTGTTTTTGGGTTAAGTATTCGTTATAGATTTTATAGTCATAGAAATATGTAGTTTTGGAGACATTTTTCTAGTAATATTTGAGTACGTTAAGGTGATTTGATACGCCAACTGTAAATGAGACATATCTTTGGAGGCTTACTTCTCCTAAACTGATGAACCAAATGCTGCCAAAAAAATATATCATATTTTTGATCTATTAAGCTATAAATTTATATAGTAATATCTTAGGTTTGCGCGATCACTACACATTATAATAAAACAACTTTTAACCGGATTAATTCGAACGCTGCAAAGTGTTCGAAACGTCAGGAAAAACAAAAAACCAATAATACACGCGATTAATCCGGTTAAAAGTTGTTTTATTATAAATTTATATTTTATTTTACTTAATTATTTGGTTCGTTTTTACACAAAAAAAATTCTAAAGTTACCTATGATTCACGTATAAATTTTCGTACTCCTTCTAAATTACCTAAACGATTTTAATATTTTTTTCATAAGATTATAACATTTTTAGTATTTATATAGTATAATGCGTCGGTTATTCGCGATAGGTATAATCTAGTGGTCATCAAAGTTTGGAGTGGCCAGGTTTCTGCTGGGTTAGCGTGTTCGAACGTCGACCACACCATCGCTTAACATCAGATGAGGTGGCGGTCAAACAGGCCCATTCATTTTCTTTCCGCCTTGTTAAAGAAATTGAAGGATTCAGATTTATAGTTATTTGAACAGTTTTGTAGTCTCACTCGCATAGATTGTTCATTAGTAAAATTATATGAATTGTATATACTGTGGATATCGGTGTGAGTTTAACATTTATATAATATCTTTAGTTATAATATTTACGCAGGTGTGTAACTGTTTGTTTGTCCCAAATAAATTAATAAAAAATATAAATATAATTATACACATAGTCTCTAGCCAATGTATTCCCTTTCAATGTTACTTACAAAAAATAAAAGAAATATTGTGACCTAGTCTTTCAACAAAAGATCCGGATCTGGTAGAAAAATGCTGGATTTAAACAAAGCTGAATAAGCTCTAACCGTCACAATTTGCCTGAACTAAATACGGCACTAAAAGTCGATACCGTACCGAATGCGATACCAATAAGTAGAGTTTTAACCTGAGTGCATAATCGTGCTTTTAAAACCGTGAACACATACCTACGTCTAAATTAAAGGCTCTCCCATACAAGCGCGATACGACGCGCGTATAATTATATAACCGTAACATTTCATTATATGTATATAAAAATTCAGCTTCCTTATTATTGTGTCCACAAAACTCTAAATGTAGTCGAAAGATTGACTTGACATTTTTAGATAACGTTGCATTTGTATACTAAAGTCTTTTCATGTAGAGTCCAGGCATGTTGCGAGTTTTAGATAAAAACGTAGCCGGTTTAGCTAGTACCTATATAAAATCATTATAATGAAATGCAGTAACTATGGAAAACTCAATACTTAAATTCGCAATAAACCATTAAATTAGAAATCCCAACGCGACTTGTTACATCAATATTTAAAATCGCTATACAAATCGAGTAATAGGAGCGGTAGAATATGCCTGCCGCAAAAGGACGAAAGAACTAAGAGGCACTCTCATGTATGGCAGGAAAAGCCCAAGCCACAGTCGCTGAGCCAACGGGTCAACAGGTAGGTACAGTCTTAAGATGACATCATCGTAAGGTATACTAAAATGTGAACAGAGGTCGAGAAAGCTTAGTTGGCAGAGCGCCTGGAATATTTATCCGAGAGGCACAGGTTTAAAATCTGCTCATGACCGTAATTACCATAACCTTATACCATACAATTAAACAGTATAATTTCAAAAAGAAATTATACTATTAGTTAGCTAAATTCTTGTCGCAACGACGCGTCGGGCCCGTGTGGTAGAACCTTTAAGTCATACGCGAGCACAATTATAGTTTGTGTGAGTGTACCCGCGACCTACTTCGCGAAATCGATTGAACACTCGATAGGTAACTCGCAGTTTAATCACAATGTATGTTGAAAATTACCTGGTAACTATAGGCGACATGGAGTTTTCTTCGCCATTATACAGTTAAAAGGAAAAGTTTGTTAATACGAGCTTTGTGATTTGAGTAGGGAACTTGGTCATAATATTTTATCGATATGGTATACACTGCCTTGTTCATCTACTGATCCCGTGCGCGATTGCTGAGCATGATGTCCTGGGTTCGAATCGCAAGTCGGGCAAAGTGTCATTGGGTTTTTCTATTAGGAAATTCTCAGTAGCAGCCTGGACTGGAGTGCTAATAGATGGCGAAAACCTCACCACCACATAATGACAGCATTGGTTAAATGTAGGTGTGCCACGGTATACACCTCTGCCTACTATTTCGGAGAATACAGGCGTGATGCTGTAGTCGTAGCTGTAGCCGGTCCTTTGTTAGTACCGAACTTGGGCGATTTTTCATATTTATGTTTTGGATGAGATACAATTTACCATAACTAAAGTTATTATATTAAATGAAAAAAGAATACGGTCGCGAACAGGATTCGAACCTGCGCCTCCCGGATGAATACTCCAGGCGCTCTGACCACTAAGCCATCTCGACCTCTGTTCACCACCGCGAATTCTTCTCCCATATTTTAACACGTCTTATGGCGACGTTATTGCTATCAATTCAGTCCCTATACTGGTGACCGAACCGACACGACTAAATTTGCAGTTAATACAATGCCGTAAAGAATGCAATTACCTTAATAATTCAAGATAAATATTTGAAAAGATTTGGCGCAGGTTCGAATCCTGTTCACGACCGTATTCTTTTTCCATTTAATATAATAACTTTAGAGTACGCTAAGCATGCGTTAAAGCTTTTCAAAGATTTATCTTAAATTACCATAACTAATTTCAAAAATAATCATTTTTTTTTAAATTATAATACAATATAATATAAAATAATATCGCATCTAAACGCAGAACATGAATCAGTAAGCTCAAAAAAAATATTGACACGTGCGGGAATCGAACCCGCAACTCGTCCAGAACCCAATCTCTCAACCACTACGCTAACCGGGTTATCCAATTTCGAACAATGTTGAGCATCCTGCTGTCACATCAGTCTAAATACTTTTCCGAGTAAACAGTACAATACAAGAATATGTACTATGTTTACTAAACAGGATTTCGCTGTATATTTACGATGTAGGAAGTAAACGTTGTTTTTCCCGTTCACTACTCATGTTGGAATACATACACTTTATTAGTCCGATGCATAGAGGAAACAAGTAAAATCACGTCCGCACACAGTAATAGTACGTGGAACCACGCGTCTCTGGTGAAATACGCGACTTTGATTCGCATCACTTAGAAGTTGACGTAACAGTAGGTAGATAAATATATTAATATGTTGTTATTTGTTACTAACATAATTTTAACTCTAAAACTGGAAACGTTAACCGAGATAAGAGATAAGAGCCATGCTTCTCGACCGGAGTGATACGACAGCCTCACAGAAAACCGGCGTGAAACAACGCTTGCGTTGTGTTTCGCCGGTACCCTCACCCACTGTGAGGGTACCAGAGGCCCAAACCCTTTAAAAGGCCGGCAACGCACTTGCGTCTCCTCTGGGGTTGCTGGTGTCCATGGGCGGCAGTAATCGCTTACCATCAGGCGATCCAAGTACTACGTTGCGCCGAATCCCATAAAAAAAAAATGTATGGAATCTGTTGCCATTACAAATTCAAAATAAATGTTCCAAAATGAAACACAAACAAACCCTCCCGTGCTAAACACAAGCAAATTACACCCAACAGGAATATTATGCAACACCTAAGAAAGCATTGCATTTACACATTTAAAAACACGAGTTCCAATTTCAAAACAAAGCTCGCGATATCTCCGTACGAACGTTTGCACTGCGAGTGCAGTAGACAGCACTGCACTGCACGAAAATAAGCGTGCCATGTAAAACGGAACGAGCGGCGTTTCCCGCGCGGCAAAACGCGGCCCGGCTCGGAACGCGATTACTGCAGCTCCAATGGCGCGATTAACCCTCCACTAGCGTGCTTTTGTCGTCTAAAACCTACTTTTTATACCAACTTAATAGCATCGACAACGTTCTCGGCAACGCTCGTGTCCCACTTTACAACATTAAAGTCTTTATTTCAAACTTTAAAATGTTCAGAAAAAATCTGTAATAGATATTGTTAGCGTCAAAAAGTCACCGAGCCACGGCTCGTTGCGGTTTCGTTCAACTGTTCCAAATCCAATTGCACCATTAACCCGTAACTGCCGCGACAAAACACGGGCACCGCAATAAAATCAATGGGACACTTACATCGCGTATTTTCATTCAAATAAATTCGCTGTATAGGCTCAAGTTCGCCGATAAACTAGATATAACCAGTATTCATCGAGTTCGGAGACGTTCGATAGTTACAGTGATAGATGGTCGTTTTAGTACTGATTTGTTTTAGAATTAAAGTAAATTGTCTGTCATTGACGGTAGTATTAAATTACTTGTGAGGAGTACTTGATAAAAACTATAAAAGACATGTAATTCATTGAGCCTTGTATCCAGTAAGGTCTTGCGAACTGCGCTGGAGCTGGCTCGGTGCCAAATTTTTTCATGTTTCTGGAGTTCCATTGTGTATGATCGAAAACCCTGTTGCTTTTATTGGCGTTGAATTCGAAAATCTAGGTATATTGCAGAATCATGTTATGCATCTTGGAGTCTGAAGATATATATTTCAGCATCGGAAATTGCATTTTATTTTAACTTGTTTAGATTTGAAATATTGCCAATGGATTTTTATTTGTAGATTGCGAATCATTCTTAAACACTTTTCTTTACTTGAGTTGTTTGATTTTTTATAGTTTATTTCACTTGATAATAATATTTTTGCAGAATTATAAACTATAATCATTTAATTACATAGCAACGCTAATATGGTTATCTTTGTCTATGAGAAATGAGTAACCAAACTCACTAAAATACATACAGAACCCTTTCACGTCACACTCATACAGTCCTCAGCATTCGAGACATGAAAGCAAGGAAACAACTACCCACTTTATTGGTACATGCCGTCTCGAGCACAGCTTGTTTATAGTTAGACTAGACGCGCCCCGCGGCGCCGCCGCCGGCTCGGGTTCCTTTAACAGCTCATTGTGAAACCCCTCTTAAGTTTTACTTCGGATGTAGGTCCGTGTTCCTATCTTGGGAATTAAATAAAACATTGTGATTAATGTTGGAAATGTTCTGTGTAACGAGAGACAGTTGAAAGAATGGAATAAGGAACTTAAGTGAGTGTCGGTAGTACTCATTCGTGTTCAGAAACATCACAGGGACATAATAATACAGTGTTGTTTAAAAATTTATGCTTGAACGTCACAATAATTTGGTTCTTGCAAGCACTTTCCTGCACAAATCTTAGTAAGTGCAACTCTGAAGTCTATGCATAGATGATGCGATATTTACACCAAATGCTCCAAGTTCCTGAACATTGGAAGGTTTTAAACTTGCTACTGAGAGCACTTTTGTAAAAGACCTTTTACTAACCTAGTTGAATTCATATTATGTTAAAAACAGATTTCTCAAATAGGCTGAATAAGGAACATGCAAAAAAATTCTACATTTTCAACCTCCCAATTGCTTCTGGCCAGTAAGAAGCTATATATTAATATAAACTAAGCTCTATACAAACAGACAACCCAACTGATCCAATAGGTCAGTACTAGGGAACTGATTGCCAGCTCAGATAATATTTTAATGGTTCATTAAACAGCTCCATGGAGCTTTCTAAACCTGGAGAAAGTAAACATTTGCGTGCCTGTATTATTTATTGGAAACTGACGCGTTAAACTATGTATGATGGACAAGCTGAGGAACCTGAAGGACTGGATAAATATAAAGAGTTAAAGGACTAGTTTCTTGGCAAGATAATATGGTCACTGCTCAGAGTCTCAGATGAACAGTTTCATAGACCTGTTCCGCTTAAGCGTAACATTTTTAGCTCAGAGAATTAATCAAGTGACAAAGTCGTGACATAATTACCATATTTTCCAATAGATTGAGTAATTTTCGTATTAATTTAAACAGGAATGTGCTAGGAAATATGTTTATATAGATAATAGGCTGTTTTCTAAATCTCAAAAAGTACAATATAACAAATGCAATAAATTCTTAAGTAAAATAAGTGATTGGCTACTCGGTCAACTACTGCTTTGCATATTTACGATCTCCACGCATATCTGTCTCCCCTACTTTCTTATTTGTTCAAGCAAATACACGATACATTTACCAAAACAAACATGTTCCTACAAAATAAACAAAACAACGATAAGGAACAAAGACGATCACAACAATATGACCATAAACAAAATCAGGCAAATCCATCTAATATCCAAAAGTAGATACAACACTAAAACGCATCTATAAGCAAACGACCAATTACGAAGGCGACTCCTGCGCAGACAATTGTTCAAGCGTTGTGGTGGTATGTGCATTTACATAATAAGATGTTTTCATCGTAGCGGAAGGGTTAGCTCGACTATTATGAGTTCTGCAAATGACATGTTGGCTTTTGTTCCGTGTTTGTGAAAAGACTGGGCTATGCATGCGAGTCTGTTGGGTGGAGCTTCTTGAAATTATTATGTAGTCTGCTCAACAGTTACATTGTTGGGATGTTCAACCAGTGTAAGTGTAGATATTACTGCTTATATCACTATCTTGTTATTTTGTTAACAACTGAGAGATGTTTTTTACAGCTCCTGGATTTAGGCTGCCTCTAATCGGTCACTTTAGAAGTTTAAGTGGCTGCTAATAAAAAAACTAAAATATGTGAAAATATCCTGCAATCAAATATTCCATATTTTTGTTTGTAAGCAAAAATTATCGAACTCGACGGATTCTATTGCAATTCCTTTATTCCCTTTATTGCTTGTCAGAAGTATTCAGGGCATTTCTATTCTTCCGATAAATCCTATTATTTCCCTAATCAAGCCCTCGGATGGCACCGAACAAAATCACAAGCCATCTACCTCCATGCAAATGTTGCCATACCACGAATTCTTCGCAGAAGCGAGTGGAACCTTGCCAAGTGTTATAAATATTCGATTTTATGTTACAGACTATTTGATTTCATTTGATTTGAGATTCAGTCAAAGTCTACGAAATTTGCTAGTTAAGATTGTCTTTTGTGTTAGTGCCAAATTAGTTTGAATCGGGGTTCCAACCATTGAGGGAGAATTTCTCGTTATGCTTGATCGCACATTCTCCTTTCTAGTCTTATGCAATTTGGCGCCACGTGCACAAATATCGTTTGAATTTCGAGATCTCAATGGGAATTGGACAAGGTGTAGTTGTTATCGTCCATTTGCAATACTGTTACATAGTCAATGCTTAGAATATTAGAGCAGTTATCGTTAGCATGTCTGTCGCCTACGGAAACCAGTAGTGATTTGTCTCCGTTTCTTACAGCTAAATGTTATTCAAGACTCGATTTAGTATCTGGGGCTCAAGTTGTTACATTATCGATAGTTTTTTACTACTGTGCGATATTTTTACAAAAATACTAGATAAATACAGTCATTTCGTCGAACGAAGAAATCTTATTTATTATCTCTTTGATCTCGATACTGGGGCCTGGATCTTACTTAACGTTGGATAAAATACCATAAATAAAATATATCGCAGGAAAAACAACATCAGATTAAAAAATAAAAACAGATGTACCGAAAGCTCTTAATCGTCCCCCATTACACTAACCACTATTTCTGGATAACGATGATGATGATTTCTTTCAGTATCGCCCAATAAAGTTTGTTGCGCGTCCGTTGGCAGTTGAACACTCGCATTCGGCCCAACGACTGTCGCACGCCATTTGGACCCAAATGAGTTTAGAAATCGCCCAAATTCTGCGGGTTGATTATTTCGGAATGGAATAAAATGACCCAAATAAAAATTGATGTTATTGCAAATATGGAGAGGTTGGGTGTAAGCGTTTGAGATGTTTTTGCTCAGCCGCCGAATCGATTTTTCGGTAAACGAATTTGGTTGGTTGAACTATACTTGCCTATAAAATGCCGCAAATAAGATAGACTTGGTAAATTTTCGTTTCAACGTAAGCAGCTTAGCAGAAATTGTTGGTTTTATCAAAGGGGCTTAAACGACAAACAGACAGGCAAACAAAATCATTACTTTTCTGGAAAGACTGTTATAGGGCTATTTTTACTAGAAAAAAAAAATGAACTTGGAATAAAGGCATATATTATGAGAGTCTACATATCTTATCAGCTTCATTATTTGAAGCTGTTACTGTCGAGTTTGAAAAAAAATGCAGAAAGATCCGATGAAATACACTCGAAGGACATACATATTTGATGCCAATTTATTTTCTACGAAGGTTACACGTGTTTAGGCTTTTTAGGTAACATCCGTACAGCATCAACTTTATTATACCACGGTTAAAAAATACCACCTTTTAAAACTCAAACTTCATTGTAGCTAGCACTTTATTAACACTTTCGAGTGTTTATATTGAGAAGAAGATTCGTTTTCTGTGCAACACATGATTATAAAGTAACAGGTGGAGCCCATTCCTATACACACATCGGTTAAAAATTTGCTAATTTATAGGACCTATTCAGTTATAGATAGATATAGAAAATTACGAGTATATGGGAGTATTAAGTGCAACAAAACAGTTGTTCCAATTGTAAAAACATGAAAAAAAACGTGGGGCGGTCTTTGGGGACTGCCGATAGAAGTGAAAACTAAGTAACTTGTGAATTGTATTATACTAATAACGCACGGAGGTATATCTATGTACATATAAACTGAGTATACATATAGCTCATGGAAAGCGTGCGGTGCCGATGGGCGAGTTCCACGCTTTTTGTTCACCCAAAAAGTGCTCAACGCGCCTAAAGAAGTTTTCCCTTCAATAAAACATTTATCTTCCTTATCCAATTTGGAGTACAAGGATATTGTTTTGTTTCATATAAATAAATGTGATCAGTTTGAAATACATAAGAATCGGAAACTTTAGTGTACAAACACTCTCTTGGTAGTCTATACCCAGTGTGGCGATGACATCTCGGCAGTTTGAAAAATTGCTAAATCTCTAACAATGTATCGAAAATAGTGAGGCGATACGATAAACAACTATTGTTTTAGTATCGATGGAAGGTTGTAGTTGTATTTTTGGGGTTTGATTTTTGGTTCTAAATAAATGCTAAGAAATTATGTGATGTTTTATTATCACTGATTAAATATTAAAAAAAATATTGGCAGATAAGTGTTACTTGTGTTACGTTACGATGCCGACGTATTTTCCTTATCTTTCTCAACTTTACTACGTCTGACGAGAATCTAAATAACTTTCTAAACGTAAAATGTGAGGGAGACGCTGCTTTAAGTCACAGATTTCGCAAACGAACCGTGCAAGAATTGTGAATTTATCGACTAAATTTATCGACTAGTTAGTACGTGGGCATCACTATCTGTGAAGGTCGCGTTGATTTATAGTGACGTGCAACATGAGTTATCGATACCGGTGTCTCGATTCGATCGGCTGACAGGTTTTGTTTGAATCTTTGAATATTTTATCGTTTTATTTATTGTTGTTTTAAATTCTGAATATAATTTTGCTACGGTCGGTCCCGCCACACGTGGTTTAACCCAACATATATAAATAATACGTATACATCGAAACAAGGATATTTAATTAAGTACACAAGTGAACAATTGAACTCTAGTTAAATAAAAAAATTATAAAATTCTGAATAAGAAGCACTGAGGCGGTTACATTTAATTAAAAACATGCGACTGAATTTAATTAATTTCAATTTTCAAATTTTAAATAATTTACGCACTTTATACTTATAACGTAATCAGCAGAGCACCAGGTGCGACGACCCATACATCTATTTATAAATATTTTATAACCAATTTTTATCTACGAATATTTAAGGCACTTGACGAAAGAACAGGATTGAACTGACTGAAGACATGAACAGGGATTGAACCCGTGACGATATACCTAAGCATAATTAGTATTTAGAATCAATCTGCCTAGCCTTTTCCCAATTACATTGGGGTCGGCTTCCAGTCAAACCGGATGCAGCTTAATATCAGTATTTTACATGGAGCGACTGCCTATCTGACCTCCACAACCCAATTACTGGGTAACACGATATCTCGTGGTATGACTGGTCGTCAGACTTTCAGGCCTCTCACTACCCGTAACGGCTGTCATAGATCTTAATTTGACAACCGGGACCGACGGCTTAACGTGCTCTCTGAGGCACGCAATTTGTATTTAGAATAAAGTAAATAAAAAAGCACGTGCCGGCCATGTGTGAATTATATCACCTTTTAGTGTACCATGGCCACTACATTACTATTTTTTTAATCTTAGCCTATGTTACCCCGGATATTGTAAGGATTCTATCGATACCCCATACATCTAATTCGGTTCAGACGTTTAGAAATTATGGTGCAATAAAGAAGCTCACAAACATACTCTATTTCTAATTCAAGATAAATCTTTGAAAAGCATTAACGCATGCTTAGCGAACTCTAAAGTTACAATATTAAATGGAAAAAGAATACGGTCGCGAGCAGGATTCGAACCTGCGCCTCCCGGATGAATACTCCAGGCGCTCTGACCACTAAGCCATCTCGACCTCTGCTCACCACCGCGAATTCTTCTTCCATATTTTAACACGTGTTATGGCGACGTCATTGCTATCAATTCAGTCCCTTTACAAGTGAAAAGCATTAACGCATGCTTAGCGAACTCTAAAGTAGAGTTCGCTAAGCATGCGTTAATGCTTTTCAAAGATTTATCTTGAATTATTAAGGTAATTGCATTCTTTACGACAGTGTATTAACTGCAAGTTAGTCGTGTCGGTTCGGTCACTTGTAAAGGGACTGAATTGATAGCAATGACGTCGCCATAACACGTGTTAAAATATGGAAGAAGAATTCGCGGTGGTGAGCAGAGGTCGAGATGGCTTAGTGGTCAGAGCGCCTGGAGTATTCATCCGGGAGGCGCAGGTTCGAATCCTGCTCGCGACCGTATTCTTTTTCCATTTAATATTGTAACTTTTACTCTATTTCTAATTCATGAACTCTAAAAACACAACTCTCCTTTTTTGGGCAGTCGTGTAAAAAGTATCAATATTTGTTTTTATTATGGTCGTAACATGTGCAGGTACACAAAAATATGAAGTGATTTTATAACTACGTCACTCACAATGAAACATTAGCCAACAAAAAAAATATAATTAAAGAGTCAAAATCGCCAAAAAAAAACCTTCTAAGACCGAAACTAAATGGCTGCTATCCTCAAACGTCGGTAACCGGAGTCAAGACGGGATTTATAGATTAGTTTGGTAACCAACCATTATACCCCACTTAGCCGGGGGTCGGCAGAGAAGGGGGCTTATTCCACATCTTGCACAAGAAAACCCAGCTTTTGAGATTAGTTACAAAGTATGGACTTTATCATCGGTCTTCGTGTTTTAAGATGCCTTGCCTCTTGACTTTTGTCTGCCCTTTGCTATGTAATTAAATTTTACTAAGCTAAGGGTCGCTGCTCACACCGCAAGGGGAGATAAGGTTGATGATGCTTTGTTGTAATCCAAGTTGATATGAACTTAATTCTTGATGAGTGCGGTATGTGTTTCTGTACAGCTCACAGATATTAATAAAACGCGCGACTGCTGAGCATGAGGTCCTGGAGTCGATTCCTAGGTTGGGCAAAGTGTTATTGAGTTTTTCTGTTAGGAAATTCTCAATAATAGCCCCGAGTTTGGTATTGTGCCCGGTTGATGGCAATAGGCTCACCACCTATTACATGGGACTTAATAACAGCATTGGTGAAATATTGGTGTACAACAGTGTACACCTATATACATATTTAATCATTGTTATGATACTTTTGACTACTACAAATGCATTGACAGGTACAATTGAACGAACTATTCGCAAATATAAATATGAACACTGACCACTCTTAATGCTTTGCAATCATTTGAATACTATTTCTGGTAACATAAAATTGAATGTATGTGCTTCACATGATTTTGACTAATTTGGTTGCATAAATCTATCTGACGCTGACTGTACAGTAAACACGTACCTACACTGATTCTAAATGCCCTGAATTTACACAGAATCTTTGTTCCAAGTTCAAATCCCGATACGCATCTTTGAACATACTATACCAACGTACATACTTTGCACAATCAAGCAGGTGTATCCTCCACCTTAAACATGACATTTCACATACTACAAAGCTATCTAAACAGCACGCAGGTGTGAACTACGAACATAACTCTGTGGTACGTGATCTTTGTGCTCTCTGCCTTAGAATGTTCCTTTATAATGTTGGTAATAAGTTGTTCTATATAAATAACTGTCGTGTCCCATGTTATCTGTTGGACGTGCTTAGCTGAATTAAGAATATGCACTATAAATGTACGACAAAGATGGACGGCGCACTTTGTCACAGGCTGCCTTCTAGCAAAGTGGAACGTAATTATTTAAGCTTTATTTTTATGGCTTGCTGAATTTTCTTTTCTAAATTATGATATGGAAAGATTTTTTTATGACAGTTTTTACTGAGTAATATTTGCAAGTTTTTGTTAAGCTGTTGTCGGTTGTCAAATGAAGATCTATGACAGTCATTACGGGTAATCAGAAGCCTGAAAGTCTGACAAAAAGTCTTACTACGATATTGTGTTACCCAGTAACTGGGTTCTGGAGGTCACATATGCAATCGCTCTGTGTAAAATACTGGTATTAAGCTGGATCCGGTTAAACTAGAAATCGACCCCAAAGTAGTTAGGGAAAGGCTAGGCGGATTGATAGAATAACGTTTGTGATTTTTTGTTTTATTCTATTAATGTTTATGAAGTTTGCTTCCCGATGGTCTTGTGGCTGTACGCACGACTATTGAGCGTGAGGCTATGAGTTCAATTCCCTGGACGAGCAGTCTCATGGTGGTGAGCTTATTGCCATCTACCGGGCACAATTCCAAGCTCCGGGCTGCTACTGAGAATTTACTAATAGAAAAACTCAATAACACTTTGCCCGACGCGGGAATCGAACCCGAGACCTCATGTACAGCAGTCGCGCTTGGGACCACTAGAACAAAAGCAGTTCATATGATAATTTACCTAATAACTTTCGTGAGGCATATTCATATTAATTATTGTTCACCGTTTACCACTCACGTGCATTCTTAATTTTTCAAACTAGTCGGGCAAACCCAAAGAATGCACCTGAGTAATAACCGGTGAACAATAATTCACATGATAATGGTAAAGTTTTATAACCTTCGCTTCACGAAAGCCTTATTGCCTCCTCAAAAAACAAATAAAGATTCTCCATTACCCACGTATATTTTTATTAAATTCACGAGAGATTCTTAGAACATAACACTCCAATAAAACAGATATTCCATTTCAAGAAACTACCAAAAATATCGTTCGTATGACAGAAATGAACACTTTTGTATAAAATTTGAGAACGAAACGTCGTAAAGACATCTTATCTTGCGTTAAAGTTTTTTTATAAACGAGCTAATATTAAGTAAAATATCGTAAAATAGGTAATAGAGTAGCACTAGAGATAAAGATTTTTCATTGCGTCGCTATTGGCGGAGTGGTGCTGAGAGATCGGCTGCTGTGCTGCTTGTGGATGCCCATGGTATACCACTTTGCCTGACCCCAGAATAAAACCCCTCACGCTCAGCGGTCACGCTGCGACCACTAGATAATTTAAGCCACTAGAAATAAAAGATCCTTTTAAATTTTGATGTTTTATGTCAGTCTATTAAAGTCCAATTTGTGAGATTTTGTGGTAATTTACTAACAATATCTGCTCCCTCTGCCCGCCATTATAATTGAATTACGGGATTACTTAATGATATATATTATACAAGACCCAAAGATTCCCCAGACTACCACATTCACATTATACTCCTAGCGACCGTATTTCAGTCACGGCGGCCCCTCTCCACGGAGATTAGCCAAGTACGCAGGAGATATTATAGTACACAAGTGTATGCGCAAACACAGGTGCACTCTCTCTTCCTTCACTCTCATATTCCGATGGGACGACAATCCGACCCGACCGCAGAGAGATTAGGCGCAGGATCGACAGCTTTACGTGCTCTCCGCAGCACGGGAGTGTCAAACCACCAACTTCCGACTCCAAGCATCTACTGAGAATTTCATAACTGAAAAACCACATTTTCATAGCAATCATATTTTTAGACCCCCAAAAAACAATTACTAATTTGTTATTTTTATTTACCTTTTCATCTTTCTCTTACATAACGACATGAATTCTAAATGGCGTGTTAACATAATTATTCGAAGCTAGAACACCATAAAAGAAAACGTCATCAATTACGATTTTTCTAACTAATTTAACTATAAACTTGTACAAAGCTACAACATCTTGTTCGCCCACGCCTCTCTTAAATGATATTACCGAAACCAGCTCATCCTGGCCATAACAATTGTAATTTATTCTTTAGCTACGAATATATTATATCTTCATTAGGTTTTATTGTGTTACTAACTCATTAGTATAATTTATTGTACTACTAATACAGTCACAGACATAAATAGATTCACACTTTAGAAAAAATATTTTTTTTGATGAGAAAGTGAGCAGTGAGCAAGATTCATACCTGCGCCTCCCGGATAAATACTCCAGGCGCTCTGACCGCTAAGCCATCTCGACCTCTGCTCACTACCGCGAATTCTTCTTCCACATTTAAAATACGTCTTTTGATGACGTCATTGCTACGAGTATCTATTCATGACTAACTTTGCAGTTAATACAAATACAATGTCGTACAGATGCAATTACCTTAACAAATACAGATCAATCTTCGAAAAGCATTAACGCATGTATAGCGAACTCTAAAGTTATAATTTTTTTCGCGGTAGATGCCGATGTCGTTCTTGGACGAGAACATGGAGGTGGTACGTGTTTATCCCAGCCTGAACATTCAACTCATCGCTTTCATACTTTAGACTAGCTAGAGGGTAACTAGCTGTTACTATTTATAGCTTTATTGCCAGAATATTTCACAAATAGAATGTGTTACGTGTTCCTACTTTCTAGAACATTATTATGGAAATTAATGGACAAAAAGTGCTGTTTATACTGAAGAGGGAATACATTTTTGAACACATTTTTCCTATGTATTTGTTTTATTGTATATCGGTGAAATTATTTGGCACGAACGTGACATGAATATAGTTGTTTGAACGACTCAAATTACTATTTATCATGCACTATCAAAAGCGCGATGATGCAGCATAAAGCATAACTTAGCTTAAAGAGAGAATCATCGAAAACGGTCGAACGCTTTTCAAGATTTCCACAAACACTCTACGCGGAGATAAGGAAATATTTAACTAAAAGGTTCTTGTCATCGATAAAAATAATCTGTATATTTTCTTATATTAAAACAAGCTTGAGTGCGGGCGAACTGAAAAAACACATTAAGAATATTCTACCTATTGAGATCAATAGAAAGGAGACGGGAAGGAAAAAATATTATGCAAAGGAAAACTCGATGAAAGTGAAGTGAGTCGAGTGAATATACTCCGGTCGGAAATGTTCAGTTATTTTGATTTATATCTAGCGTGCACTTGCGATTAGGGAACTGGGAATATAAATCGTTCTTGTGTTTGAATCAGGCGTTCCAAAAACACATTTTACCGAAATACGGACATTAGCCTATTTTGGCTACAAATGCTAGATTAATTTGTGGTGAAAAAAGAAACTGTACATTATAGTAAAACAACTTTTAACCGGATTAATCGCGTGTATTATTGGTTTTTGTAACCTATAATTTGCCAATATTACATGCGATTAATCCGGTTAAAAGTTGTTTTGTTATAACGTGTAGTGATCGCGAAAACCTAAGATATTACTATAAAGAAACTGTAACTCGTAACATAGTACTAAGTTTTTTGATTAATTATAAATTAATTTATATATTATAAAAAAAAGTTACCTCCAATTGTTGATTATATATTACAAAAAAAAATTAACAGTAACCTCGAGTTGTTCACACACATTTAACCTATTCAGTTATTAAGTTCCATTCCATTGGTGAACCTATTACCATTAACCAGGCAAATTTGAGCTCCACGCTGCTACTGACTAGAGTCCTAACAGAAAAACTCAATAACACTGCTCAATCCGGGAATCGAAACCAGGACTTCACACTCAGCAGCCGCACTTCTCTTCGCCTCTGTTTAACCCCTCAGGAAATACAGGCCTGATGCTTTATTATGTTAGTTTTTTCATTATGTATAGTTGAAATACATGCACCGTCCTTGTCTAGCAACGAAGCGGCTTTCCGGGCGAGTCAGCGGTTGCATCATGCTCTCGTGGAGACATGGTCCTTAGTAGTACCAGAAGGTTAAAGTAAATATTAACATGCACCCAAATTTGTCCACACATCTACTTTATACAATCTGGTTAGCCTTTTCCCAATTGCATTGGGGTCGGCTTCCAGTCAAATCGGATGCAGCTTAATACCAGCATTTTTCATGGAGCGACTGCCTATCTGACTTGCACAACCCAGATAATACTGGGTAACACGATATCTCGTGGTATGACTGGTTGTCAGACTTTCAGGCCTCTGACTACCCGTAACGGCTGTCATAGATCTTAATTTGACAACCGGGACCGACGGCTTAACGTGCTCTCCGGGGGACATCTAATTTATTATAAACTTCTAATTTTCTAATAACTGCCTCGTTGGTGTACTGGTCCCAAGCGCGACTGCTGAGCAGGAGGTCTCGGGTTCGATTCCCGGGTCGGGCAAAGTGTTATTGAGTTTTTCTGTTAGGAAATTCTCAGTAGCAACCCGGAGTTTGGAATTGTGCCCGGTTGATGGCAATAGGCTCACCACCTTTTACATGGGACTTAATAACCGCATTGCTGAAATGTGGGTGTACAACTGTGTACAACTCTGCCTACCCTTCGGGGAATACAGGCGTAATGCTATGTGTTCTAATTTTCATATAGAGTTAAAATCTCTCACTAAATTCAGATAATATCTACGTACAAAATAATCCAAATTCTCCCCATTAACCTAATAGCTTTATGTTTGCAAAATATTACATTTGAAAACGCTGCATATTTAACGAATAAAAATTCTACCGACTTTAAGCCGTGTACATGCGAGCGGCTATCAGATCGCGGAGTCCCGGGGACTCCCGGGCGGCTTTCACCTGGCTGACAATTTTAATATAATAATATTTTCCTTGCGCCATCTCACTCGTAATATTAAAGTCGAGCCCGCCATCACGGCACGGTTTTTATTTAAATTACGATAATGCGTTGTGATGTGACTCTTTTAATGAGTTCTAGTTCTTTATTTTTATGAATTATAATATGCAATTCAAGTTTTAGATGTTATTATAATGCTTGTACAGTTAAAAACATATTTGTAGTCTTGATTTTTTCTTAATTTTTTATGCAGACGATGTCTTATAATTAAAGCGATGCGGTTTTTTTTTTCAATATTCAAAAAAGTGAAAAGTCAAGTTTTACATAGTTTTATCTAAAACATCACCTCAACGTTTTACAGCATTCTGATAGCCACATCACCCGAAGTGAATCACGATCCAGAATTATGTTTGTTCAGCAGTGCTATTTTTTATTATTTCACTTTTCTCTCTTCGCTAAAACTAAGCAAATAGGACGGGATAATACTGTTGCTTCCGCTTCCGGAATTTTTAATTTACGCGCCGATACGATGCTCCAATATCCGGCCATCGTTCAACGAATCGGGTGAAGCTAGACTTTTTATTAAAAAAAATAAAACATCGCAACACTTTTTTCGAAATTAATAAAACAAAGCATTGGTTATTTTTTGCCTGAACTCCGCTCAAAACGGCGAATCCGTACTACCAATAATCAATAATGATAAACTGCAAATTTAATTCAGCCAAACCATTATCCGTTTAAATAAAACCACAATGTAGGTGACATAATTGTAAGTAAGGAAACCTACAACATTACAGAGGGAAATAACATTATTGTGTCATACATTTATGATCGCTTTATTGCAATATATGAATGGCGGCCATTGAATGGGAATTCAGGGGAATCATAAAACGCTTACGGTCTGACGAAAGTAGTAAAACTCGAAGGAAAATCATATACAATGTGACAGACCACAATGTGTACACAATCTTTAGAATAATGTCGCCATTAAACGGTAGAACCACTAAGTTGTGGCGTTCTGAAAGGGGCTGGTAATGTCTGGAATTTTCTTTGGCCTAGATAATAGAAAAGCATAATTAATTGTAATAAACAATACACAATACAGGTATTATAGTGTTGATTTTGATGTAAAACAGCTGAAGTAAGAAGAATTGATGTCCTTTACTAATAACACGAGCAGGACAACGGAATAAAATGAAATGAATGAAAATCTTTGTTGTTCCTATTAAACCACTATCCTCTACTGCATTTTTCTGGAGATCGTAGCTGTATTCAGTAACATGAAGGCATTTTCATGAAAAATATTTTTGGGTCACCATCCGCAAAAGAAATCGGCCAAAACCAGCTTAACCCCAAATAACTTACTAGAAATACCCACGATCAGTCGAACAATCTATAAAATTTCAACCAATCTCCAAAGACAGCCAATAATGTTTGCGCTCAGAAATTTTATGCATAGCACACATCAGCCAAATTCGGTGTCGAGTGCAGACTATCGCATATTCGAGCTATGTACGGGTGTAACACTTGACGGGTTGTAAGCGAAATAGCATAATGGAGGAATCAGCCGGTGACTTGGTAGGATAAACTGGAATAGATCGATATTCTCCATGTTCGTAGTTGAATTGTATTTTAGAATACGAATTTTGGTTTGAAGTTCGATGGTGCTGTGAGGAAGGGAAGATGTATGGTGTATGTTATTCTAATTTACTTTTTGCTTTTATTAGTTTATTTCCATAATAATATATACATGTTTATTTACTAACTTCTAACACCTTAATTATGTTACCTACTATATGTATTTACTATTAATCTTATTTCGTAGTTACTCTAGGTAGTACATTGTACCTTGTTCGCTCCCTAGCATTATGCTGAGCTGATGACCTATGGTAAAATGTTTTATTAAAACTATTTAATAGCATTTTATCATATCAAGAGGTCCAAATGAAAGCAGTGGGTGGGGAACAGTAGCGAATTAAATTAAAGAAGAAAGAAAATTTACTCTGTGTTCTGCGAGATTTATACAGGCAACAATTTTATCTGAATACAATAATAATAATACTTGTCAGGATTTCAGGAATCCTTTCGGCAAATCGTAGCGCAAAAACCAACCTCTCAGCTGACTTAAAGACTAACCTCTCAGTTCACACGAAAATCAATAATTTCAAAGACCATAACTACTTCAAAAACTCTTCAAAGAACCTCCATAACTTTGAACCACTGTTCGCACATTCACTTCCTCCTACATTTGCTAAACAACCGTATATTGCAATATAACGACTTGAAAGACTATTCAAACAGAGCTGAATGCCCGGAGGACTATTTTGGAGACTAAAAGGAGAAAACGGACAGTCATAAACATAGACAATCGTAAATCAAATGTAGCGGACGGTTCTCGTCACACACCGTTGAGACGTACAAAGAAATAAGTTAGGACTATGTTTAGAAATAATACCGGTAAAGGGATGGATGTTTATGTTGATAATATTAACGTTGTCATGTCGTAACTTTGTGCCTTTTATGATTCAGTCTTATTTGCAGATAGTAAACGCTAATTCATTACTTTAACGGTGAGGTACGCATACAGGTTCAGCGTGAGGTGACAGATATGTAGATATGTGGGTACACCCACGTTTCATCGATCTTGTTAATGAGTTAATTGGTGAGCCTATCGCCATTAACCGGACACAATTCTAAACTGTGGACTGCTTATTCCTGTATTAAGTGGTAATACTAGCGCTATTAAGCGGCACAATTCTAAACTGCAACTTCACCCAAATTTCATCGATGCAGTTATTAAGTCCTATGTGAATGACCGGCCACCGGCTTGGGCGGTATTTCCCTTGATCAGATCAATTACGTCTAAATCTCCTTTGTTTTTGTTTCGTCTATTTTATGCTTTGTTTTGTTTTTTTACAATCTATCTGTATTATGCCCTGATGCTGGACTAAGCCTCTTCAAAAACGAACATACAATAAGAGGATTATCTCATTCGATACCCAGGTAGACGCATTCACTACCGTAATCTGCACTGCAAACCCCCAAAAATTTCGCAAATTCCAAAATTGGGACACGATGCAATCTTCTACGTACATACGTATGTTAGTCGTGTCACTCGCATTAGTGCAGCGATATTTATAGCTCGGTATCGAACCTGCGCTAATCCGGGGCGCGCCGGATTGCATACGCATTGGGTGACAAACTGCCGCGGCAATGCTGATTGCTGAATCGATTTTGTGAAATGCTAAGAAATGTTATTTGGTATTTTCGGGAATTCGGATATGAAAGGAAGTTGTGTAAAGTTTAAATGTAAATGTGAGAAGATATTGAATTAATTGATAAATTTTGCTTGGATTGTGTTTAATTGCTCATAAATGACCTACAACTACATTTACATGTAAATCTTTATTTTGTAAATGTGTAAATCTTATTATAATTTATTATATTAACTTGATATAAAAAAAAAAACAAATACTCCAGATTACAAGTACTTATGAAAAGTCAAAGCTAGGTCCACGGTTCCAAGAAATTGGTCTTATGGAGTCGCATATGCTCAGTCACATTGACCTGTATCCATAGAGACAGGTATAACTTTTACTAATTCACACAATCCAAACACAACTGAAAAATCCTCAAACTTATTACAAAATTATTTAAACCCAATAAGCCACAATACAAGAATCGTATTTAAACCACCAACGAGCTACAATACAAGAGTCTCAGAATACCAGAAATCCGTCAATCGCCGGAGGTACCGCGTAAAGATGTCCCCGGCCATTACCCACGCTTTGTGCCCTCTCCTTTGTTCAATGCCAATTAGTCGTAAGTTCCCGCTACCGCACCTTCAGCTCCGACTAGCGCTATTATCGCTTAATAGATTATGGCTCAGCACCGCTTAGCTCGCCGCTTTGTTTCTAGATGGCAACATAATTCGCGAGTTTTGGGGGCATAAATAATTTTAGTCGCTGTTAATAATTTCAGGTGTTAGATATAAAGTTTCGTCATTAGAGTGCCCCTTAAAATAGAAGAGATCTAGTTGCCAGAAATTATTATGAAATCTGTGGTTGATTTTTGTTAATTAAAACTTAGATTAAATTATGTAGACTAAAAGTTTGCCCGTCAGATTTAAAAGCATAGCAAAAGTAAATGCGTAAGTTGTTTCAAAACTTCTTCAGGTCTTAATCCCAATTAAATATAAAAATATTAACTAAAAGTAATTGGAAAAAGCGTTCTAGTGAACATAACTGCACACAAAACTAGTAAAATTAAACAAAATAATTCTCCTCCACAACCAAAAATGGCACGTCACAAACAATCCTCAAAAGCAAGGTACAATTAAATTTTACCTCTGGCAGTATAAAATGCTGAAGTACCTATATCCCACAATAGTACATGGCAACACTGAGATCATTTTTCACCGTCGCGTCGGAAGGAATACGTGTTTGTGTGGACTGACGGCCCCAAAATATAAATCAGACATAATGGTATCTGTACAAAGCGCTTTTGAGTTCACACTTGCCGGTTTTTGGGGTTCCATGGGAGGAAAACTCATTTGTTATTGTCAACATTAAAAATATTGTTTATGCAAAACATATTAAATAAGTTTTCGTTTTCCTTTCAGCTCAGATTTTCAATATTATGTACAGTCTTGGCCATAAGCAGGCATAAATCAAAAGGATTCCGACTTGCTTGCTCCAAAGGGTTTCTACAGCTTCCCATTGGGTCATCGGTTCCTCTAGTGGAACGTCCCACGCTACAGCGGACAGCTTGCGGTGGCGCGAGAGCCTTCTCACTTCAATGGTTATCGGTTACCCTCAGCTACTTCAACTTTGTAATGAATGAAAACCCGTAATCGTTAGTTAATCTCTGAAAGGATTTTCCATTTTAATTTGATAAATCCTTTATTTATTCAATATTTCTTCTGAATCTGGTTTTAACCTTCTACAAGTACCTGCTATAATCTGGTTTATTTAAACAATACAATCAATCGCATTTATTTATACCTATATTGCTAGTAAATATGTATTTATACCTAAAAAAAAATCAATGTATCGTTGAAAACTCGTATAAATCGATTTTAAAATAATGACACAGATTTGGTTACATATCGATATTCCAAACTGCGTGGTAGCAATTTAGATGTCGGATTTTTGCGATTTATTTTGTAGCATCACTGGCTAGATAGTGCGCGTTGGACATCCACGTACATTTCTGCGATACACATACTATTAAATAAGGCAGAAACTGACTATAGATATAGAGTTAAAAAGAAATTACATAATTGATCTCTTAGGAGTGACCGTTAAATCAAAGATCACGCGCTACAAACTTTTCACTATCATGTGCGTATTATAAATTAATAACCACTTGCTTAAGAAGATAAAGAAAAATATCGTGAGAAACCAGTACACCTGAAATACGTTCTCAATTATGTATAAAGCCATGTCTGTGTTCTAGATGGTTTAAATACTGACGTTGGGTTAAATATAATGATATTTTTTTTATATGTGTTAAGGCCAATAATAACAAGGAAGCTTGAAATTTAATAGTATCGAACAACGACACGGTGGCTAAAAGAAGAGTAATGACACGGTAGGTCAAGGATTTTTTATATTTCCTTGAGAAATAGAAAATGACCTAGGGTTGTTCATCAAACAAAAGAAGATAAGAAGAATATGTAGATAGGTTGCGCTGTAGGCTTTACGCATTTTAGGGCAAGTCGTCCTCCTACATCAATTTCATACATTTTATATAAAACCTTCGCAAACTTCAGCTGTGCCGAGTCTCCTAATGTGCTTTACCGCACTTTTTCAACGGCTGCAATGTGCGCTAAGCTTTAGAGGTAGTGGTTGTCCAGTAGTCGAAAGATGCTTGATTCGCGGCGTTTTGATTCTACACAGAGCAAATATTTGTGCTATCAACAGATAATTGTTCCGAGTCTGGATTCGAATGCATTTGAGGTATGTGATTGTAACTGTTAGCAGTGATAGCTTAGTGATATGGCCGTTGGACTGTCAACTCAGAGGTCGCAGGTTCGAATCCAAGGCACGCCTACGCCACGCCCATGCACCACTGCCTTTTCGAAGTCATGTGCGTATTATAAATTAATTATCACTTGCTTAAAACGATGAAGGAAAACATCGTGAGGAAACCAGCACACTTGAGAGATTTTCACGATGGTGTGTAAAGCTATGTCAGAAATCTACGGGTAGTTTAAACTCTGACACTAGGTTTTTCATCAACCACAAGATAAGAAGAGGAAGACCGTTACGAGAAAAAATTGAGCAACATCACATAAAGTCGTGGGTTTGATTCTCAGGTTGCGCAGGGTTATTGGGTTTTTCTGTCAAGAAATTCTCAGTAGCAGCCCAGTCTTAATAATAGCATTGGTGAAATTTGGGTGTACAATTGTGTACACCTCTGCCTACCCCTTCGGGGAATACAGACGTCATGCAATTTTAGTAACTTTTTAAGAAATAAAAATCCGATATCTTCAAAATAGAACCTATCCTTTGATTTATACAAGATTGTAAGTACCTACGGAACACTTCAATAGAACTCACTTCCGAAAGCCTTTATTGTATCCAACAGTGACTGCACTAATTACACGGTGGAAAATTTTCTCGGCCTTGTCTCTAATGAAAGAATGAACAAATGAGTGACTGAATGGAATGTTTAGCCGTGGTGTTTATTTAGAACTCTTTGTTTAAATACAGTTAACTCTGAATGAATGGCAATGTCGTTCATTCTTGTTTGAAATATGAACTGTTTTATAAATGTTTTGTTTTGTTTGTAATGGTAGCGTTTTAGCAAGTTATATAGAAGTTGATGGGTTGGTTTAGATGAATTTATGAATGGGATAATGTTGCCTATTGTACAAGTTTCTTATGTTTTAGTAGTTTAAGCTTTTGTGTATGTATTTTGGGCTTCATTATATCTGATCTAGTTCCAACTTCGCATTGGCTTTCCCCAAAACTCAGGTTTTCACTTCATACCGTCACGTTATTTATGTATCCATCAAAAAAGACGAAAATGAAGTCCATACATCTGTAAGCGTAAAAATGCACGTAATGACGATTCGGCAGGATAGTTGAAATTAATTATCCCACGAACAAACATTGCAACAAACTATTTCCCTCAATTGACTATTCCAGCCAGGAAAAAATATCAGATACACCACTTTTTTTCGTCCACCGCGCCCTAACCCGAACAGAATAATTGTTAAAAAACATGCACAAAAATTGCGAACCATATCCCACTAACAAAGCAACGCAGTATCTATGTCCCTATTATTAAAATTCCCGTGTCCATCAAAGTACAAAGCTATTTATCTATTAAAACCCCTATAAAAGCCACAGACACGTTCGCGCGCTCATGTGTCCACACGCTGCGCAAAAAGTACGAAAAAAGTGCAAAAAGGTGTCGACACGTTCGCGGGACAGGCCCGCCCGTGAAATATGGCCACCCCGGACACTCCCGAATGCGAACACCCTGTAATTTATTTATAACCGTGTATACTGTTAATGGATATATTTTTTAATGATTTTAATGCCGGTCGAGGGTGACTTGATTATACGTGCAATAAAAGGACAATTTTATTTGGATGGATTTTCGGACAAATTAGATTTCATTTAGCAGATTTATTGTTTCGTGTTTTCTGGGATATGGGTTGAATAATGAAGGTTCTTTATTATTATTATCAAAAGACAATAGACTAATGGAATTTTCTTATGTTACAATTGTTTTTGTGTCATAAGTCACATAAGAACTTCAAATAATTATTATATTATCATTAATTATTGTTTACGGGTTATTACTCACGTGCATTTTTCGGGATTGCACGAATAATTTCGAACTCGAAAGGAGCTTTAGTCATTAGCTGAACCCGCGGCGATGCTGTGGCGCATGTCAAACTCTCTAGTTATAACATCATCATTGAAATAGGTATTTATTAGGTTATTCTTCATTTTTCTTTTGAAAAAGTTAATTGGGCAATAAACTTTGTGTGTTCTAAAATTTCAATGAACCAAATTATTTGTAAATATCATTGACACCGGCAAAACTAAAGTTCGTACTGGAGTGGCCTTATTATTTATGAAAGAAAAAAATCTTGATTTATGATTGAAATTAATTCTAATCAACACATTGACTACTAAACTTATGAGTAACGCCACTATAAATTAAAACAACAAACAGATATTACGAAAAGAATTACGTAATTTCGTTGGTGTTTGAAATATAAACATCAACAAATTTGAAAAAGTAAAAGGCTCACGTTTTGTTTATACACCGTGTATTTCGATTCGAACGAAAAATTGTTATTTCAAATAAAGAAGTCTTTCTTTTTTTGCGTATTCGAATTTCTATATTGTACGTTTTCTGCTCCGAGACGTAAGTTAATAAATTACTTTCACATGTTACAACGTCTCGACAAAGCCCAGGTGTTACAGTTTCAGGCCATTGGCCCGACAAAGCATCCCTCGTTCCCTTTCATTTCTTTACGCCATTGACAAATTTCACCTCTGATTGAGGAAGGGTTGATGGTGAATAGAACGTATGTTATTTTATTGTGTAGATATTCGATTTTGAACTTTTTACAGGAAATTTTCACGTTGCAGTTTCAATAACTAACTTTAGTTATTGAAACTGCAACCTAAGAGATTTAGTAGCTTTTACTATAAGAGCGAGACGAAACAAAATAGAGATGTCAAATTAAAATTAGCATACTCAAATGTCAAACTAGAATTTCCAATCAGTTTTAGATTCACGTTTATAAGTTTAGTTCATCCTTAAAAATGTGACTAAATATGATTGGAAATTTTAGTATTCTATGAAAAGATAGCCTACATTTTCTGCGATTTTGGTTTAGTTTGCTTACAACCGAATCGTGATCGGTCATAATTTTTGTTGATTACTTAGTACAATAACTAATAGATCCCTCGTCTTTTCCTAAATGTATCCGTGTTATTTCAACATTTGTTTAGGCAATATACACGTGTTTTCGTCTACGTACATTACACGTGTCATGTTGGCTATGAGCACATTTATACTGTAACTAACTTTCCTTCATTTAACTTGGGAACACGTTTCATTTATATTTTAAAATTGTACGGTATATGTATTTGTGTCCTCGAGGCCGGTTAGTGGAGTGTGATAGTAGGATAACATCAAAACCTGGCGCATGGATAATATTTGGTGTGACTTAACTAGATAGAAGGAGATCGTATCGGTAGCGGTTACCACGCACTACAGCATTCCCAATGAGTGTTTACATCAGGTAGGCGGCTGGTCATAAAACGTTGCCAAAACTTTAGCAGCATGCGAATTCAAAAACAATTAGAAAGTGGAAGAAGAATTCATGCTGCGCCGACCCCAAATAAATTGGGATAAGGGCAGGGAGATGATAATGATATTTGTGCCTTCTGTAAATGTATCTGCCTATCCTTTCCCAACTACGTTGTGTTCGGCTTCCAGTCTAACCGGATGCAGTTTGATACCAGTATTTTACGTGGAGCGACTACTTACCTGACCTGCAAAACCCACTCACTATAGTTTGTGGCGGTTACTTAGGTACGAGCCCTTCTCTACCTGTATTTCTGATGTGTCTTCTGTCTAACTATTTATTATAGTATCTGAATGATGACTTCAGTTAATTTTTATTTTGTTACAGAGTACCGACTCCAGCCTACACAGTTGCAAGAACACATGCAAGTATATGTTGACGGTAAGTACTTTATTATCCTGATTCTCAGCTTTACTTAGGAAAAAGACACTTATCATAAACCTCTCGGCAAGTGTACTATTAGATTCATTTATACTATATTTAGCCCGGTACTGTCGAACTCCGCATAGTTCATGACAGATGGCTTTTTGTTTTACGACCCCTGAGAAAGGTTCACATTTTCTACAAGGACCTTCGCATAAAACTAGGATGTCCAATATCGCGCCATCTGCCATCCAATGATCCCGAGAATATCACTCAAAGAGCAGGAATTACGGGATCTGCTTTATTCGCGTCAAGTGCGGAGGGGACACTTTCTTCATAAAGCCCCGCCTACAAGGAAGGCGTAAAAATAAAATTCCGACTTTACGACGGATGCGGAATGTATCGGTATACACCTCCCCCGTATCCCCTTGCTCTCTCTACCTCGAAATCCTAGCGAACTAATTACGCGAGACGATTTCGCCTCGAACGGAACGCGAAAAACATTCAGCCTTTTATTTTTGTATTTGAACAAATTTGTCAATTACTTTTGAAGAGGGTCTGTTTCGCTTTGAAGACTAAAGAGAAATACATAAATTAGAGAGTTCCCTTTTGTTTCTTTATATCAAAAGGACAAAAGTTTTAAAATCTTGTTTAGACTCATTATTGTGTGGGTATTTTTCTTTGGTTACGCTAAAATTGCTATTTAGCTTTTTGTTGTGTTGTAAATCGTAAAGGCTTATTTTTTAATCCCCCTCCCTGGCGCTGAGTATGCGCTGATTCACCTCGCCGGCCTCACCTCGGACCGCAGATAATAAAACGTCTAAAACAAAGAGAATAAGAGAAAGTCCCGAATAATATTTACGCGGGTGCCCCCGTCCGACGGAAACAGAATGTTGGACTTAAATTTTCGGGGTTTTTCCCGGTTTTTCGGACAAACTTTCGGGGACTTTTCCTTCCTGACTTTGTAACGCGAGTTTCGGACCACGATTCTAAGTTCACGCCGCGGTTTCCTCTTGTCTTTTGTTTGAATTTATGTATTATAATAACCCCGGTAGGATATTATGAACAAGGTAAACTGATTTCGAAACATTCTCTTTTGTTGTTATTTCGGTAATGGCCATCTCGGAATTCGCGCATTTCCTTTCGGTGAAACGGTCAAACTCGTCGGAATTAAAAAATATTGTTGCCATTTCGTTTCATGTTCATTCGGGAAGTTCTTTGAAAAACTCTGCGTGGACTGTATTGGCGCTATTACTAATGTTACCCACCTTCATCGTACAATACCCACTTAGTGCTCCTGAATAATTCATTGTATTGGCAGCCAACAATAGGCAAAACAAACAAACAAGCATAGAAAGCCTTCGGCACTGTGGCATGTTTGTTTCGGCACTTACCCCCCACTCCCCCTCGCTCGGTGCATGTTACCTCTTCCGCTTTTAGAGGGCGCATCTGGAATACGCTTTTAACGACAAATTCATGAGACCCCCCAGATATGTTGGCGTGATAATAAATATGAGCTTAGTGTTTCATCCATAATTCAGTTGCGAACATTTACGAATGCAGCGAAATGTTAGGTTGGCTTAAATTTTTAATTTATATTAGTTTGTTAAAGTGAAAAGTGGCGAAATTAAGTGTACAGACTTGAGCTCGGAACAGTATTTGAGAAGTTTTGTGAATAATTAATGAATGAATAGCATTATAAGACGAGTGTTTCAAAATGTAAATATAGAAAGACTGAACGTATTTTGTTACACATAACTTAGACAGTTTCACTTGAGTAAGACAAAGGTCTTTTTTAATCTGTAGTTCATACATATTTCGCTGGTAACGTTATTAAGTCTCATGTTATAATTGATGAGCCTATTGCCATCAACCGGGCATAATACCAAACATAATCATTATGATCCCCCTGGCGTTATCCAATTTAATTGGGGTCGGCGCGGAATTTCTCTTTCTTCCACACATCTCTATCAGCCGTCGTCTCGGTAGTCACTCCTTTTCTAGCCAAATAATCTTTCACACAATCCATCCATCGTTTCCTCGGTCTTCCTCTACCAAAACTTTCCTCATCACATGATTCTCATTCCTCCGCATTACATGTCCATACGATTTTCACACAACTTCTAGGTCACTGGCGTAACTCTCAGACTTCCTCTTACGTACTCATTTCTAATTCTATCCAAGTGCGTCACACTACACATCCCTCTTAAAAATCTCATCTCAGCTGCATGCTGTAGCCTTTCATTCATCCCTTTTGTGGGCCATCATTCCCAACCATACAAGACAACAGGTCTGATAACTGTTTTATAGATCTTCCCCTTAAGATTAAGCGAATCGCAAATAGTTTCCGTGACCTGTCGCTAATTGGTCCACCCTGTGTTAATTCTATGCTTAACGGTCCGATCTATTTCGCCATCTGGGCATAATACCAAACACCGGACTGAAAAATTCCTAACAGAAAACACTTCCCAACCCAAATCGAACTCAGGAGCACTTTTAGTAACACGTACTCGTAAATAGGTCAAACAATCAGTCACCGTAATGGCGGGCACTTACACACGTACATTTGAAGCTAACCATATCTCGCGCAACAAACATGTACCAAAGCGTATAAATAAATATAAATACAAATACAAAAGTGTTGTAGAAATGGTACAAATACAAAAGCGGAGTACGAGCGCCACCCTTCGATAGAACTGACTCAGACTGGTAATCCGAGAGATGTGAGTATACAATACGGCGAGGACAAGAGTACACGACCGAGACCCAGCTAAAAGCTGTTTGCGAATAAATAGCTGCTTTTAAGAGCTATAGTTTTTCTTCGTTGTTGCAAGAATAGAGGGTTTAAGTGATCGATGTATTTGTCTTGCATTGTTTTATAATGTAGTGCTGTGACGGCTTTTAGCGCTTTCAAGGATACATTCTGTTTGCGTAACATTTATTTATTAACTGTGTATAATTTATGTGCACACTTAACACAAAAAAGCAAAACAATTAAAAGATAATTAAGTACAATGGTACTCCTTTTTTCAAAAGGAATGTCTTTAAGCAGGCCTTCGAAAGAAGAGTTTGTGGTATTATATTTTGGAGTTCTTTGACCACATTCCCAGAAAAAAAACATATACATTAAGCAGCTTGATTACAGACAAGATCAATGACAAACATCCGAGAGGTCGTAGTCCACTTAGATTTGATAAAGTTCGCAAATTATACTGCATGGAGTGCTACACAAAAAAATAGACACACATGACAAAACATCGTCAGGGAAAAATATGACTCTGCTTTGAGGGAATCACGACCCTGAGTAATGATGAATACGACGAGTGGAGCAAAAAGCATGGCAAAGTTAATAAAAGATCTGAAAACGATGGTTCAACACTCCGTCCTTATAGCCAGCATAGATTTACCTTGCTCATAATCGATATATAGCTCTATATAGTACTATTGCTTAGTATCCGTTTGGCAGGCGTTAATTGTTCTTCCTAACCTATCACCTACTCTCCCATATTATAGATAAGCTATCATGTACAACAGACCCGCCTCTCTAATTAACAATACAATCAATCAAATCATTACAATGGAAACAATTAGTTTACACTAATTAAAAACGTTTGTGATCAATAAAATGACATCCGTTAACGCAATGTCTATTGATACTTTAAATTCAAAGGACATTAATTTTGTGCCAGCAAAAGTTACTAAATTCTTATGGAAAGTAACGTAATGAAGATGATTTTCTTTAATTACTCGTGCCTTCTAGGATTAACCCTCAATGTAATAGTTTCAATCAAATTCAATTGATTCTTGTGATTAAGTACTTATCGGATAATTCTGTCTTAAACATCTGTTATACTGTCATGGAGCTGGGGCATAAGTAGTTTTTGTTTGAGAGTAAAAATTGGCCTCCAACATTCCACAGTTCACGAACAATTCTGTAAACCATCAACTCTCCAATTTCATGAAACCCATCACTTACAGGCCTTTTTTATCTACAGATAAAATGTCCCACATATCAATTACGTTTACAGTAACCCACATTTTTTACCGAACGTTTTCATTCACAGTAAATGGATCGTCACCGGGGTCCCGTGAGATAACTTTAATTATAAGCTGGCCATAAATTAACGGGACAAATTGCTGGGTGATAGCATCGTTATCTTTACATTTTTGTTAACCCGCCACGTTGGTTCATATATCAACGAGATAGGCACCGACCCCTGTTTGTTTGAGAACTCCAATTCTGTACGTTTAAATTGAAAACGGTATGACGTAGATAACAGTAGATATATCTGTGTCTCGATTTATAGGATGCAAATTAATACAAAATCGTGGAATAGCTGGTATTCCACGACCTAACAATTCCTGGTGTTGCCCTGTAGAGGGGTGCAACACGTGTAGACTAGGTCGTAGGTAGTTGAATATTTCACCGCTTACGCGTCTGCATATTGGTGGGCGTTCGGTGCAAAGATAATTGCGTAACTACCCTCACTAATGTGGAAGTACGTACCTAGATATTATTTTTAATGTCTGATTCTATTAGTATTGTCTCAATAACTGCTCCATTTCCACGTTTTTAGTACGTTATGTAAATAAAAAGCCGCTTTATTTGAACCTGAAAATATTTCGATCTATGATTCCTAGCTTCCACAACATTGAAAGCTAAGGGACAGAATCAATAAAAAAATTATCTAAGCTCTAATATCTAATCAATCCTCAAGTTATGTATCTCCTACTATATTCATCTTACATGCATGGTTGATGACTTTACCCACATATCAAGAACAAACTAGATTACTGGTTTCCTCATGATGTTTTACTTCATTTTTTTTTAAGCACCTTCCTCGTAAGTCTAGTGGTCCCAAATACGACTGTTGAGCCGGAGGTCTCGAGTTCGATTCCCGGGTCGGGCAAAGTGTTATTAAGATTTTCTGTTAGGAAATTGTCAGTCGCAGCCTGGAGTTTGGAATTGTGTCATGGCAATAACATTGGACTTAATAACAGCATTGGTGAAATGTGGGTGTACAACTGTGCACACCTCTGCCGACCCCTTCGGGGAATACAGGCGTGATTCTATATGTGTGCTATGTTTTTAAGCATACAAAAATGAAATGGTCCTTAAGTTCGAACATTTCAATTTTCAATCACTGCTTTTTGTATCAATCAAAATATAAATAAATTGATTCTTACCTAACGATTAACATACTATATGATGACAGGCGTAACTATGGGCTATGTCTGTTACCTTCGAATTGAAGGTAACTTGTAGTACATTGAGTCGTATGTTTCTGATATTTTGGCTCATTATAGACAAGCTGTAGCATACGACGCAATGTACTACAAAGTGACCATCAATTAGCCAACAGGTAGGCCGGTGCGCTTGTAAGTCACTGTCTTTCAAAATCTCTTCTAGTGTATAATAAAGACATAAAAAATTATAATGTCATTCGAAATACATCAAGTATATGAACTTCAAACAAAGTTTTGGTATCTACAATATATTATTTCATCCTTCAAGAAAGATTATCATGACAGCTCTAATTTATTTGTAAGTCAGTCGAAGTCAAAGTCTGTTTATCAACGGTGTGTTACCAAAAGTAATTCAAGTTAAGCTCGTGATTGCCCGAAGTCACATAACTTTGTAAAATCGTTACTCATTCATTACGTTTATCGCCACAGTACAAATTAAGTCGAGTAGATAGGAGCCCTTAATTCTAAAAGTCACGGAGTTTGTGTAAAGATGTATCGTTGATGTGTTTTTAAGTAACTAGATGTTTTAGCTTTTATCGTGTGACTAATTAAGCAGTAGATATACGCAAGACTTCCAAAAAATAAAAGATAAACACAGACACCAGTCTTAATTTTCGAAATATGTTAGAAAATCTTTTTCCCACATACTTAAATAGTTTCAACAACATAAATCTGCATAACCGTTTCCTCAACGCTCAGCTAAATTTGCAAAAAAAAATAAAAGCCTCCAAAATATAACTGAGAACTGTCTCAAACTGTCCATAAAAGCGATATCGAGTCACCCTCCTGTTGTCCCCTTCGGAGGTCGTAACTAACGAACGAATGGCTTTCGAATGAGGGCCGGGAGCCAAGACACGGTAGACCGTACGAGGGGACCGCACATCTGTCAAACCCTCCGTACAAACGGTTTAATACAACTCCTCGGCCCTTCTGATCGCCTGGTACTTGGCGCGCCAAAACGTAACCTTTGAACTTACGCAGCTCAAATCTTATGAGGTTTTTAAATTAAGATCGGTTGGTTTGATTTGAATGGCTTCTCCGCCATTTACGTACAAGAGTAATTTAATATAACAATACACAGAATCACGCTTGCTTCTATCCCGGAATGTTTTAAGCACAAAAGTACATTTGTATTTATTACACCCACATTTCACTGTTCAGTCTCATAAAGCCAAAAACTCCAAACTGCTTTACTACCAGAAAATCCAAATCAAACTTTACGCGATGCGGGAATCGAACGCTTGTGACCACTAGACCAATAAGGCAAATAAAACTTTATATAACTTATAATGAGAATAACATATCAATTTAAAATATTCTAATTTATGATATTTTTATCAAAAAAAAAAAACAATTTTTTCAGTATATCATTTTTGATCGGTAAAACAAATGTTTATTTATTTAATAATTATAGATATGTACATAATAATTAAAAATACATAGGTACAATAAATTCGATACATCTCATTAAAATGTATTTTTTCTAAAATTATTCTAAACATTTATTTTATTGTAACCAGTACAATTATATCTATACAACTAACTTATTAAATTAACTTATTTACTACCAAATACAGACTATATACATAAAATAAAATTATAAACTATTTTATTAAATACACAAAAAAGAAAAATCCTCAGCCCTCAAAGCATTCCTCCGCATCGCTGTCTTCCGGAAAGGTGCTCAGAAGACTGGCAGCATTGCCACGTTGGATGGCAATACTGATTCTTTGACCAAGGAACAAACCAGCCTTCTGGGCACGCCCCAAACGGCTCAAAATCGTAACAACTCAGTAGGTTGCTATATTTCAATATTATTTCACCATTCTTAGTAAAGCCGGTAACAAATATTTTCAGAGAACCTCAATAACAAAAATTATGTTTAAAGTTAATTTATGAGTCATGTTTTACGTAGTTCAAAACAGATTTCCACGTAAATAATTTTCCAACAAAATAAGAAATATTGGAATGTATTCGGGCGTTATGACAAACGAGGCGTGAGGTTGATTCTCACATGGCTTTAATATTTACAGATTTCGTGTTAAAATCTTATCTATGCCATGTGTGAACATTTTGATAATTACAAATATATACGTTTTTTTTTCGCACCTAGCTTTGACATTTTATAAGTGCCTGTAATTTGGTCTATGTGAAATAAAAAAAAATTAATTTGAATTTGAATTTCCAATATTGGATTATAATGATGTTTATATCCGGAAGAAATTGGAAACTTACTTTCTGAAATTGGCTTGACTAAAAATTGATGAAGTTTCATAGGTATATCCAGTATACCGTCATCAACAGAAGTAGTTACAATATTAAATGGAAAAAGAATACGGTCGCGAACAGGATTCGAACCTGCGCCTCCCGGATAGATACTCCAGGCGCTATGACCACTAAGCATCACAGAGGTCGAGATGGCTTAGTGGTCATAGCGCCTGGAGTATCTATCCGGGAGGCGCAGGTTCGAATCCTGTTCGCGACCGTATTCTTTTTCCATTTAATATTGTAACTTTAGAGTTCGCTAAGCATGCGTTAATGCTTTTTCAAAGACATATCTTGAACAACAGAAGTAGATTAGCACGCACCATACCTGCACTGACTGTAGTGCTGATATTGTGATATGATGAAGTGACTTTTCGCTTTTTGTATCTATATAATAATGACAAGATTGTATTGTTTTGTATTCCGGATAGTTGGATAATTTCAAAGCTCAAACATTTTTATACATTAAGGATGTGTTTAGCGACTGTTTTCGCTAACCGTACCTACGTGTAATATTATATTCTCTCCCTAAATACTCAAATGAAAAATCGATTGTACCGTCGCTTAATAATAATTCAAATAAATCAAATAATACAAGAGCGGGAGAAGCAATACTAAAAAAATCGTCCTTCAGCGTCTAGACGCCAACATGCGCCAGACTTGTTAACGTGTTCACGATATAACATACATTATTTATTACCATTAATATGGCTTACATAACTAATGTTCTAGTACTACCCATCGTACAAATCTCATTATTTCAGTAACGACTTCATTATCATACGCAATTGGAACTAGCTTAGCAACAAAATGATATTGCAATTATTCTATTTTCAACATACATACGAAATTACTGCGTTAAAAATATCGACTCCCATGTCATTCGTAACTCACCCTTTTTATATCGTCTGAAAGCTCCATGCGAAGTCTCATTGTCATTTCTATTCCTCGATCCCATAACTACTTTTTTTTATCTGGCAACAAAGAACCCTTCTTTTATATCAGCTCTTATCTCGCAACTCCTAAGATCGCACAATATCTATAAAATCAAAAACGTATATCCATTATTTGGTGGACACCCTTTTTTGCGCACTTTTTGGAAAAAAGCGTCCCTATGAGCGTAAATTATATGTTTATAACATGCGCATTATCCGGCACAAAGGGTCGAAAGCCTGGGGTGTGCGGCCGCTGCCCTAGTCTCCCCTGACGTTAATTCTCGCCCGTATTTGTGCACTCCCGTATTGGTTTAGATTCTTTGCTCGAGGAGAGAGGGGACAAGTAGTTACTGTAGGCGCCGAATTTATTCCTTTAAAGTACGGAGGTTTTATTTGGCTGTGTCACGCTGGCATCTAAAAACTGTAAGTAGGCTGGCAATGAAAACAACAACTTGGGTCCCCAAAGGTCCCCTTGTTAAAACAACCATTATGTTAAAAAAGGTCTTTCTAAAATCCATAATGAATATGCGAATAGAATGTGTTCGCTAAGTAAGTATGTAATAACACTACGAATCCCCAACCTTGATCTTAAGATCACTCGAAAGTACTAAAAGAAATAGTTTCGAGACCAAAACTAGTCCGCCAAAACTTTTGTAATATGTAACAATATAAGCATCTCCCTTTCCCAGATAATGTTGTTACCAAACTTTATTATAATCACAAAATGTTACCTAATATGTCTGTAACGACGAAATACTACCAAGTTTAATGGTAGTTTCTCGAAAATAATATGGCAACTCAGAGAATAAATAGTTATAATCCGGCAAATGTCATATCCTATTCAGCCTATCAAAAATAACTTCAGACTGTTTTAAAATATAAAACAAAGCGTAACCGACTTTGATGTAAAAATAATCTAAATAACACGTTTTAAAAACCGAAAGACCACAACTAACAGAGCGTCGGCTAATTATAATTTAATCACTAGTTTACACAGACCGGGTCTTTGATCGGAGTGTTATTGTAATAACACGTGCAGTGAATACACGTGCGGGGCTGCGTATTGTAAACACCGGTTACACGATAAATAACCGAATGGCGTTGCGTCGCGCGGGGTAATCGAATTATGAATCGGTTTTTTTTTGTGCGACCAATAGGGATGTATTGGCAGGGTTAAAATAAATTTTGTTATCTACAAAAAATGAAAGAGTATAGTGAATTATTATTATTATAAACTTGTCATATTTAAAGTTTATTTAAATGGCTATTTCAGTTGCATAACATTTTAGTGAAATAGCTAAATTGCATTGCATAAATCAGAAGATTTCTTGTATACATCAAGAATACATACCAGATACGGTGATCACACATTGGTTATTCCATTCAATTTCCTGCAATTATAATGCAAAAAAAACTCTTATCGAAAACTGTCCAAATAATAAGGGCATCCCTGTCGGGCAATACTAACCGATTAATCGAATAAAGCATCCAAACTTTACAACTGGCTGAATGACTGTCAAAGCATTGCACAAAAACGTTAAAAAAAAAACGATCGCGCACAGAAATGAAGCGAAAAATTCCAAAAATGCCAAGTTGCCGCTCGTTTTACACGAAAGGTTTTTTATCGATGGCATCGGTGATTGCTTTTGAATATTTTACGGACCAAACGTATTATGTATTCACGTCATAAACGAAGTAAATATTTGATGGCCCTCTATCTTACCGAGTTATTAATATTATTGTTTGTTCGACGAGAGTTCGGTAAATACAAAATGGCCTCTTGTACAATGCTCTTGTATGATATTGGTGTTATATAACATGCAAGTAGCCTTATAAGGGTCGAAAAATATATACAAAAAGTCACCTTAACAATTAATCGCGTCATTAGTCTTCTTATTGTCCCATTACTTTGATGGGCTTTTTGCTAGAATTTATGTTCATCGGTTTGTGAGCGCAGTATTGTGTTCGAAATGTGAATTTGGATTTTCAATGTTCGGATACACGCTACAACAGAATATGCTCATTAAAATTCCATTCAGTTTAATGTTGCAGTTATATCCAAACGTACATATACGGACACTGCAGGAAGTTATCAAAATGTAATTAGAGAATACACAATACATCTGGTAAGCCTGTATAAGAACATATCGCGTACAATCTTATGGCTCTTTGAGTTATGTCTCATAGTTAATTATGTGCGGAAACAATTACTGACTCATCTTGATTGCATATCTAACATAATCTCGTCTAATCTAACAGTATTGCCTAGATAATATAATAATTAGTAACATTAACAGTAGCTAGATTTATCTAGCTCGGTCTTAAGTAAACTGGAAATAAGCAAAAACTTTTTGGGCCACTTTTGCCCAACGCTAATATGTCATAAACTTACCGAACAAAAGTCAAATACCATTTCCGATAAAAAAAAACAGTCGATACTATAGTGCCATTGCCAAAAAACAGGAGCACTAAAATAGATCGGGCATAAAAAAATATTATAATGTCCTCATTATTTAAAACCATAGAAAGGTTGAAATATTCACGGAATATCGTGAGGTGACTGGGCCCAATCTTTTTGTAAATCGTATCGAGGTTATGCGGTTAATATAATGTTAATGAATTCCGTTTCCGATGTTAATTTCGGGTTGATCCCTAGTAAAGTACTCGTGCCTACATACAATTTTATAGCTGAACGGTGAACCGGCCTGTTAAATGTGTATTAAAGCTTATTTGAAAATAGTTCGGCAGGTTTATCATTTTTGAACGATACTTTTCTCATTTATTGGCAAATGAATAAGTAAAAATCTAGCATTTGTTATGTTGCACTCGTATTTAAGAATATTATAAAAAAGTTAAAGTTTAATTTTGTAGGGTTTTCTTTCTACTATTTCTCTTTTCACAAAGAATGAATTAATAAAAGAGAGCCTAAATAACTTTTTAAATGTGCCGTACGCGGTGCACAGAACACACCCTATACAGCCACTCGCTATTCCGCAGATTAAACTGTCAATTTGAGTCTTGTATTTTTATTTATTTTTCAAAAGGAACCCTTCGTTTCGTGTAAACGGCCAGTAATTTAGACTTCCACAGCTGCCAAGTATGTAATGTTGATTGTATTGTGAAAGTACTTCAGTTGTAATCGAACACTTTACCCTCTTTATGCGGATTAAACGAATATATGAATTTTGTTTACTTTAAAAAAAGGTTTGAATGCTCATTTACTTTTATGTGATTTTAAAAGCACTTTAAAAAATTCAATGAGGTATTTTTTAATGCAAACATGTTGTTCGCGACAGCCCTGCTATTCCCGTTTTTAGATAGCCCTGTGTTTACATAGAATCAGTGCCGTTATTATCCAGAAAGACAGTAAATTCGCGTGTGTGAAATTATTACGTTATTATAGAACAATTTAGAGACAATAACAGTGATATTCATACTATATAGTAATTTAGTGCTTGTAGAATGTCTAGATTTGTATTAAAACACTAAGATTTGTATTCTGATGCCTAGATTTATATTAAGACACTTATATTCGTGTTCATATGCCAATAATTAAGGTATTTTTAATGTTTTTAAATGTAGCAGCCATGTTCCATAAGCCATAGCGTGAATGTAAACAAAGATGTTGATGAAATATTTTATTGAGAATTCATACATAATTTTGTAATCTTAATATGTACATAACTATGGTTATATGCAATAAAAACTATTCGGAATGTTGTTTCATTTGTAGCCGGCATACTCGTCTAGGGGGTGCTGATTGTTTTATAGCTTCAACCCTTATGGTTTAGACACATTAACGTAGAAAAACAACCCCGATTTTTGAAAATGAGTATGTTGATAAATGTATTCTGTGCTGGGTGCCCAAGTATGAGGGCGAGATGGTTGACACATACGTCAATAGATAGGTCTTGTCAGCACCTATCTATTGGTATATAGATAGCTATATATATAGTCATAGTTTAGAAGTATATAGCCTTTATATAGTTTTTATTAAGTAAATAAAGAATAGATAGTGCGAGGTTTTTGCGGGTCTCGTTACGGTAAAGATTCGTCGTACTTAAGCAAATGCGCATGTATTTTCTTCGTAGCTCAAAAACTACCATATATTCAAGCCTCGCCATCTTCAATGGAGTAAGCAGAAACCTCAAGCTTTATAGTGATAGTGCAAGTCGGTGTTTTATTTCATGGAATTATTCTCCCGGTGACCTCGATAGTGTTATAGTCTTCATAGTCCCTGAAGAAATACAAGGTTTCAGCATACGTCGAACCGAACCTATAGGTACAGGACGTCAGCGGCTCGTTTCTAGTATTCGATAGACCGCCCGTCCGGTACATTTGCTGGTCCTTCGATAGCCGGATATAGCGACCAACTGAAACCAACACCTGAAGATTAGTTCCTGAAAACTGAAGATGCCGATTACGCGATCGAAAGGAAAGGCGCCGGAGTCGTGGATAGTGGACGCGGGTCCCCCGAGTACATCCACGGTCCGACATGAGCTGCCACCGCGTTCACCATCGACGACCAGCACCGATCCGCCGCCGCCGCCGCCGCCCCCCCCGCATACCGCGAGGGGGACGTCGCCGTCTTCAGCGAAACAGGGCGCGCAGAGTGATAGAAAAGGAACTTACCAACCGGAAGGTAACTCGGATCGGACACTGCGCCCCTCCGATAGGACATATGCACGCGCAACCCCTCGTACAACAGAAGGAGAGGACAGGCAAGGGGCGCAGCGGCCGATCGGAGACTACGACCCGCTCCAATAGAAAAGTGTTGAAGGCGCGCGAGGAATTATTGAAAATACAGTTACAGTTAGCACAGATAGCATTACAGAAGGCCGAAGAGGAAGCGGACTCTGACGACTACGATCAAGATGGACAGTCGAAGGCCGACTACGTGCGTTCGTGGTTGGAAGAGGCCCCGGAACCACAGCCAGACCTCGAGGTTATAGAAGCAGTCACCGGGAGAAACACCGACTTGGCTGCACCCCCCGCCTCCCCCGTGGAGGGCGTTCGCGGGGAACATAGTGACACACAGCGTGTCAAACATAGTAAAGAAGATGCAGATCCTTCACAACAGAAGGGGGCCCATCAACAGGGAAGTGATTCGTTGAAGCCGTTCATCAGCGAACTCACATCCGCCATAGCCGCATTAGCGGACAGGAAGCCACTGGATACATCGTATGCGTCGCACCATCCGGCGGCTTCGAAAGTCATCATGACTTTACCAAATTTCAACGGCGCACATACAGAGTGGTTGTCGTTTCGTGCCATCTACGACGCCACGAAGAGATACTTCAACAACATAGAAAATACAGCGAGACTCAGGAGGAGCCTTCAAGGACGGGCACTGGATACCGTAAGTTCAGAATTTATAGGTAACGCGCGACCTGATGACATCATGAGGGAGTTGGAACTTCAATTCGGCAGGCCGGACTCCATCGCTCAGGCGGAGACGGACAAGCTGCGGACTCTGCCTCGGTGCACCGAAGCACCCAAAGACATCTGCACGTTTGCGAGTAAGGTAAGATGCGGCGTAGTGACGCTTCAGGCGTTAAAGAAGGAGCATTACCTCATCAACGCGGAGCTGCTGCGTCTGCTGACAGAGAAGCTGCCGAACTCTCTGCGTGCACAGTGGTACCGGACATACACAGAGAAGTATAATTCGATGCCGGACCTCAGTCACTTTAGCGATTTTGTCACAGAGTACGCACACTTTTGCAGCGCGTTCGCACCGGCCGAGAATATCACTGAGGCCCAGCCGAGTCGACGCATCGTACAGAGAACGCACACCGTTACAGGTAAGAGTGCTACTGCTGACACTCGTGCTTCGCGATGCAGAATATGCGAGAAGGAGGGACACTACGCCTCTGAATGTAAACAGTTTCAGGCCGCCGATGCTGATAAAAGATGGGAGCTCGCAAAGAAGCACGGTCTGTGCTTCCGCTGCTTGCGCGCACGCTATCAAGGGCATGCGTGCAAGCCGAGGAAGTGCGACGTAGAGGGATGCACCGCCACTCACAACCGGCTACTGCACTACGTGAGAAAAGGTAAGGTTGAAGAAGCGAGCGCAGAGAAACAAGAGACAGTCGCAAGTTCAACTCTGCGTGCGAAGTCGCAAGCCTACCTCAAGATAGTTCCTGTGCAGATAGTCGGACCGGCGGGAGAGGTGTCAACCTTCGCGTTACTCGACGACGGATCAACGATCTCCCTCATAGATGAAGATATCGCTGTGCAAATAGGCGCTGAAGGTAAGCCGGACCCTTTCACGATACGCGCTATAGGAAACACGTCGCTAGAGATGTCAAATTCGAGACGAGTGAACGCAACGCTCAAGAACGCTGAAGGTAAACAAGTGCCTTTATACGCGCGCACCGTTCCTGCTCTGCACCTATCGCCGCAGAGAGTCAGTGAAGGAGACCTGGCAGAGTGCAAACACTTGCGAGGAATCGAGGAGAAGCTCACGTACAACACCGCTACGCCTAGGGTGTTGATAGGTCAGGATAACTGGCATCTCCTTGTCGCAAGTGTCATCAGAAGAGGCCCGCGTCATCAACCGGTCGCATCACTGACCACACTGGGGTGGGTGCTGCACGGCGCGCACGCTAGAGCGCTAGGCCGCGGCGTACACTCTGTCAATCAGCTGTCATCCGAAACAGAAAATATAGAGGCGCAGTTGAAGAAATATTTCGCACTCGAGTCGCTGGTGATTAACCCGCAGCGTCCGAATACAGACCCGGAGAAGCAAGCTGAAGACAACCTACAGAAAAATATTAGACAATTAGAAAATGGACACATAGAGACAGCACTTCTCTGGAAAACAGAAAATATACAGATGCCGGACAGTTATGAGACAGCTTTCAAAAGGCTCGTCTCTATAGAGAAAAAACTCGATCGCAAGCCCGCTTTGAGAGATAGATATACAGAACAGATAGAATCCCTTATTCAAAAAGGGTATGCAGAAAAAGCTCTCAATATAGGCGACTCGGGAAGGACATGGTACCTGCCTCACTTCGATGTCTTCAATCCAATGAAGCCTGAAAAATTCCGTATAGTTCACGACGCAGCAGCGAAATCAAAAGGTATGTCATTAAATGATTACCTCCTTACAGGGCCGGATTTATTACAGTCGCTGCCGGGCGTGATGATGCGTTTCCGACGTCACCGCATCGCAGTATCCGGTGACATAGCGGAGATGTTTATGCAGGTGAAAGTGAGACAGGAGGACAGAGACGCCCTGCGCTACCTGTGGCGAGGAGACCGGCGGGAGGGCGCCCCTGAAGAATACCGTATGACGTCGATAATATTCGGCGCCGCAAGTTCACCTTGCACAGCCATCTTCGCTAAGAATTGGAACGCGAAGCGGTATAGTACAGAGTACCCGGAGGCGGTAGCGGCTATCATAGAGAATCATTATATGGATGACTATCTAGATAGTTTCACAACAGTAGAAGAGGCTACACGCATAGCTAAGTCGGTACGTGAAATACACAGAAAGGCGAGATTCAACATAGGAAAATGGATCTCGAATTCTACAGAAATTATAGAAAATTTAGAGCCGGGACAGCGTCAAACAGAAACAGTCAGTCTCGCGAGTAAAGGATTTGAAGAAAAAATCCTCGGTTTAATATGGAAGCCGAGTACAGACGAGTTGAGTTTTAATTTAAAGCTCGCTCGGCTCCCTGATGACCTCATTAGAAAAGAGGCGCCGACCAAGAGAGAGGCATTGAAAATAGTTATGTCGTTATACGACCCTCTCGGCCTAGCGTCGCCTGTTACAGTTAGAGCCAAACAGATATTACAGGAAGCATGGCGGCTCGGTACGGACTGGGATCAGCAGCTCAGCACGGATCTATCGGCACAATGGTCGTCGTGGATTCGGCATCTAGAAAATTTGAAAACGGTTAGTATCCCGAGGAGCTACCCGGGATTCAGTGACGCAGACTCGCTACAGGTTCACGTCTTCACAGACGCTAGCGAGACAGCCTACGCGACAGCGGTGTATTGGCGCACTACCACTACAGACGGAGGAGTGAACGTGACGCTCGTCATGGCGAGGGCTAGAGTGGCGCCTCTGAAAATCACGTCTATTCCGCGCCTCGAACTACAAGCTGCAGTAATGGGAAGCCGCGTCGCAGCAGCCGTAATAGAAGAGCACCGAGTCAAGCCGGAGGCCACAGTATACTGGACCGATAGTAAAACAGTGTTGACATGGCTCAGAAAAGGGTCACGAACGTACAAGCCCTTTGTCGCGCATCGCCTGGCCGCAATAGAAGAAAACAGTAAAGTTGAAGATTGGCGCTGGGTGCCTACGAAAATGAACATAGCAGACGCCGCGACCCGCGACGTGCCCGCAAATTTTAACTCGGCGCACGAGTGGTACGTCGGACCATCGTTTTTGTACGCGCATCCTTCAACTTGGCCTATAGAAAAATCAACATTCAAAATAGCAGAGGCGACAGGGGAGGAGCGAACAGTAACAGTAACAGTACAGTGTCGGACGCCGAAAATTACAGAAATTATTCCGGACCCATTTAGATTTTCAAAATGGGAGCGACTCTTGCGAGCTACCGCTAGAGTTATACAGTTTATAGCCTTGTGTCGAAAACCCGAGGCTCAAGTCTTATATAAAAGGACTAAGAAGAACCCTGAAAAGGATCCAGATTGGCGTCGCATGAAGAAGAAGGCGAAGATCAACACGTCGGGGAGCGCCACACCTCACCCTAGCGCCGGCTCCCGGAACTTCGTGCCTCTCACAGCGGAACACACCCGCGACGCCGAGCACCTCCTCGTGAAGGCGGTACAAGGGGACTCCTTCGGCGCCGACCTCCAAGAGCTCCGGCGCGGGAAAGGTGTCGCCATAGACAGCCGCCTGCGAATGCTACCCGTCGAGTTGAACAACAGCGTGATAACTCTGCGCAGCCGTATAGCAGCAACAGAAGGGGTGCCAGAGACCACGAAAAGGCCGCCGATATTAGACGGCGATCACCGCATCGCCCAATTATACATAGATTGGACTCACAGAAGCCTACATCACGCCGGTACCGAGTTAGTGATCAACGAAGTGCGTCAACACTACTGCATATTGCGCTTGCGACCCACAGTAAGGAAAGTCATTTATGAATGTCTACAGTGTCGCATAAATAAAGCGCGTCCGCCGGAGCCCGCAACAGGGGACCACCCGAAGACACGCCTCGCTCACCACCAGAGGCCTTTCACCTACACGGGCCTCGATTATTTCGGGCCGCTCTCAGTCACCGTGGGAAGACAGCATCACAAGCGGTATGTTGCATTATTTACATGTCTCAGTTCCAGAGCGGTGCACCTTGAAGTCGCCGCCAACCTCAGCGCCGACTCTGCCATACTAGCGTTGCGCAGATTCGCGGCGCGCCGAGGCTGCCCTACAGAAATACACTCCGACAACGGGACCAACATGCACGGCGCCGACAAAGAGATGCGAGAGGCCGTGTCACAAGAGGCCAATCGCCGCGGCATCGTGTGGCGCTTCATCACTCCTTCAGCGCCCTTCATGGGAGGCGCGTGGGAGCGACTCGTGAGATGCGTGAAAACCGCCCTCTATACGGTTCTTCACGATAAGCACCCGCAGGAAGAAGTCCTGACAACATTAATGTGTGAGGTCGAATACACAGTCAACAGTCGACCGCTCACACATGTCTCCGTGAACGCAGAGGACGACGAGGCCATCACCCCGAATCACATATTATTCGGGGGCTCAGCGCGACTACCATCGCTCGGCGAGTTCGACGAGTCCGACATAGACAGCAGAAAACACTGGCGGCGAACACAAATCCTAGCCGACATGTTCTGGCGCCGGTGGGTGCGAGAGTACCTACCCGAGCTGCAGTACCGGCGGGAGCCCCACGGCAGAGGGCCCCGCTTCGAGGTCGGCGACCCAGTCCTCATCGCCGACGGTCAACTCCCTCGCAATACATGGCCGCGAGGTAGAGTGACCGCCGTATATCCAGGCGCCGACGGTCAGATACGAACCGTCGACGTGCGCACAGCAGCAGGGATCCTGAGACGTCCGACCAAGAAGTTGGTGCCGCTACCGAAGTAGTGCGCTCACCGGCTCATCTGCAGCATCGCTCCACACCGGGTCAACGCTCTGCTGCACGGCGGGAGAGATGTTCGCGACAGCCCTGCTATTCCCGTTTTTAGATAGCCCTGTGTTTACATAGAATCAGTGCCGTTATTATCCAGAAAGACAGTAAATTCGCGTGTGTGAAATTATTACGTTATTATAGAACAATTTAGAGACAATAACAGTGATATTCATACTATATAGTAATTTAGTGCTTGTAGAATGTCTAGATTTGTATTAAAACACTAAGATTTGTATTCTGATGCCTAGATTTATATTAAGACACTTATATTCGTGTTCATATGCCAATAATTAAGGTATTTTTAATGTTTTTAAATGTAGCAGCCATGTTCCATAAGCCATAGCGTGAATGTAAACAAAGATGTTGATGAAATATTTTATTGAGAATTCATACATAATTTTGTAATCTTAATATGTACATAACTATGGTTATATGCAATAAAAACTATTCGGAATGTTGTTTCATTTGTAGCCGGCATACTCGTCTAGGGGGTGCTGATTGTTTTATAGCTTCAACCCTTATGGTTTAGACACATTAACGTAGAAAAACAACCCCGATTTTTGAAAATGAGTATGTTGATAAATGTATTCTGTGCTGGGTGCCCAAGTATGAGGGCGAGATGGTTGACACATACGTCAATAGATAGGTCTTGTCAGCACCTATCTATTGGTATATAGATAGCTATATATATAGTCATAGTTTAGAAGTATATAGCCTTTATATAGTTTTTATTAAGTAAATAAAGAATAGATAGTGCGAGGTTTTTGCGGGTCTCGTTACGGTAAAGATTCGTCGTACTTAAGCAAATGCGCATGTATTTTCTTCGTAGCTCAAAAACTACCATATATTCAAGCCTCGCCATCTTCAATGGAGTAAGCAGAAACCTCAAGCTTTATAGTGATAGTGCAAGTCGGTGTTTTATTTCATGGAATTATTCTCCCGGTGACCTCGATAGTGTTATAGTCTTCATAGTCCCTGAAGAAATACAAGGTTTCAGCATACGTCGAACCGAACCTATAGGTACAGGACGTCAGCGGCTCGTTTCTAGTATTCGATAGACCGCCCGTCCGGTACACATGTTTTAAGTAACTTCAAAAAATAACTATGAAATAAACTACCCAAAGCTGCTGCCCGACGTAACCTTAAACGGGCGTTACTCATTAGCTGCCACGATAAATTCCTTGAGGCGTCCCTTTATTTTTGTTTAGACAATCGAGAGTAGCAATTAGCACGGGACCTGCCGCGGGACTTTCATTACATTAATCCCGGACATAAATTGTGGCCGGAAATAAATTAAGTCGCGACTTAAACCGAGCACTTAGCACCAGAATTAACCGACGCTTAATTGAAACTAGACGAGTATAAAAACGCCTCAATGTAACAGCTGATAAGCGAACCGGTAATCCGCTCCTAAACAAAGGATTAAACTATAACTCTAGTTTCCTACCTTAGGCCCGTGTTAAAATATTCAACATTGTTGTTTTTAACTCTGATTACAAGTTCTGACGTAATCTCCGGTTTGCTTTTTCTAATCTTTCGCTGTAAAAGTTGTAAAGATTTGTTTCTTTAATCCAACGCTAAGGGTTGATGAAATTATTTCTGAAGGTTTTTCCTCCCATAAATCTTTTAATAGGAAATATTTATTTTTATATGTATTTGACGTTAACACAGATTTTTAATCAAACCCCTGAATGATTTACTTTGTAATGCTTGATAAATTTTATATTGGTGCATTATTATAGTAACTGGCAATTTTCATCTACAAATATAGGTCTCACAAACATGCTTTTCTCAAACACAAACTGCATCAAATACACACACCACATATACTTATAATGATGTCAAATATTTGTTCGAATCTCATTTCCTGATACTATTTTGTTTCAATTTAAACAGTGTTGATATTATGTCAATCCTTGCTTTATGGTCGATATGAAGCAAAATATTTGCTCAAACATCTGCCAGGTTGGTCACGTGGCTAGATTCTAACCGTTTCGTACAATAATGGCATCAATTTCACACAAGTCCCCCACCGGACCCGAGGGACCCTAAACTAATATTCTATAGGATCAATACCGCCTGACAAAGTCACCGCCTGTGTCTATTGTCACTATATCCGCCATTTTGTTAGTTTTCACACGATTCGTCAACACTATTGTTAATAGCGTACTTTTGTTGCAAATAAAAGAAAATTAATGTTGGAAATTTTATTTTCTCATACAATATTAATGATCCCGCCTTCTATAAATGGGGTCTTGTTAATCCTGACCCAATCTTCGTTGTGAGGGAGAAACACAGAAGTCGAATGAATACCAATATACTTACATTTGCTCGTGAAACAAGATATATTTATTATTAATATTTTGTCTGTTATAACGAGGTTGTAATCTCCGACGGACAAGACGACTTACTTTTTATATTTGTTATCGTTTCTTCTATCCGAGGGATTTCATAAGATACAGATGAAACGACGTAAATAATTCTGATTAGATTTATTTGGAACTGGCAACACGGTTATGACACATTTCTTTATAAAACTAAATACGAGCCTATTTAGTTTTATAAAGAAATGATTATACGTTTAAATAAAAGAACTAACAAATCTCTTACAAAGTAAAAGTATAAGTTCTAGTAAAATAAGTTCATTGCTAGAGCGAGATGGCACAAATCAAAAGACATCAGTAGAGTAAATCTTAAAAGTCCTCTCGATTGACATTGGAGATATGTCAATCCGTGCTTTAAAATGGCAAAATGTCTAAAAAATAATTAAAGAATCGGAATACTAACAAGGCAACATGCTTGAAAATTAGGTTAACTATGATTTAGGTAAATTTACTTCAACATTACACATTGTTTTAAAGCGATTGATTATTTAACATTGGTATTTTATTGGAATCTGTATTCATTTCACGAATAACCCCACTGATCCGTACAATTTCATTTGCCGTCACTAATTTTAGTAGCCAGCTAAAAGTATGCCGGCAAAAAATTTATAGAAAATGTAATTTACGTGCTGAAAATCGAATTTGACGTCTTCTAATTCGTAAATGTTATACACGGACCTTAAAAAAATTCGGACGGAGCGTTGCGTACGACATGTGGAAAGCATGCAGAGTCATCGAATTTCGCTTGTCATACACGAGCTAAACGCATACAAGTACTTAAAACTCATCAACTCGGTGCCAGTACGCTGCGTGTAATCTATGTGTGTGTGCGTAATCTATGCTTCGCTTATGATAAGGCAAGATTCCATCCGTACTTTTTTTTAATCCGTGCTGTCAGTAATAAACAACACTGCTCTAATATCCGTTCAGTCGGCCTACGTTAGAATCGACTAGAAACATTATAAAGTGTAAAATCGCACATAACTGATCACGTTACAAGTTCCCGAAGTCTATATGTGACTGGACAGGAGACCAGACCCCCAGGAATACTCGTAACACAAGGGGCAAAGGGTCTTTTAAACAATACCAATATTTTCCCTTAAGGTGACTGGTTCCGGCAGATGTATGGGGAAACGAAGTCCCTCGAGGGACTAAAACCCCCGTCCCCTCCTGTAAATTCTATTGATATGTTTACTAAACTATAGCGAATAGCAAAAATAGGTACCTATGCATGTACTCTGCGAAATTCTTTAATTAAATTTTAGAAGGTGTGACTTAAAACTTCTTACTTTTTTTATTAATAGTTAATTTAATATTGTAAACACATACTATTGAGCACAAGATCGTAAGTTCGATTCCCAGGTCAAATAAAGTAGTATTAGGATTTTCTCTTAGGAAATTCTCAGTAGCAACCTGGATTTTAATTTGTGATTATATATGTTAGAAAGATACATTAACAGATTTATGTTGGTGACTGTCCAAACATGTATTTCGGAAAATATAATCATACATACATACAATCAAGCCTGTTTCCCATAGGGGTAGGCAGAGACTATCGATTTCCATTTGTTACGATTTTGACACACCTCTTTCGCTTCATCTATGTTCATTAACCTCTTCATACATGCTCGTCGATTTAGGTGGCTAAAAAATAAATAAAAAAATTATAAAAAATATCGCGGGCGATTTCGTTTATCCAATTTTAAAATCAATATCATAAAAATTGGGTAAGTCACAAGCAATTTTCTATAGCAACACTTAATACCACCCCTGAAACTATGGATAAGTTTCGTGTCTCAGAAAATTTTCCATTGCTCGTAAAAGCTTAAGCAGGCAGCTTAAGCTCTCTGTTGTACTATATCTCAGTTTCATTATTCTTTCCCAACAGTTTCCGCATGTCGGCAACAGCTATCCGTTTGTACGGACTCCTAAAACCTCGCAGACCAACAAACAATACAGGACAAACTCCTTTAATTCAATTGTAGGTGAAACACACTTCGCCCGGCACCGGGACGTTGTTTCGCACATTACCCGGGCAAAATGCGTTTCCGATGTCTGTCCGGGACATCGGCCGTTTAACTTAATTGTCGCCTAGCATTATCTTATCGGGAACAACGGGTTTATTTATTTTTATGTCGTCGACGTATCGCGAAAGAGGTCCGGCCTTTATCCCGAAATTGTTGTTTTTATGTATACTGCTTTTTTATATTGGCGCTTGTATTTTTTTTTTTTATAAAATTAATATGATGTGATGTATGCATGGGTTTGGCAGTGATTTTCTTGTGCCTTATTCATTATTGTACGTTTTCATATCACCTACTGTTTTGAATTTCGACTGCTACCAAAGGGATTCGTGGAAGTAGAGATTATATATATAGCTATAATATTTTTTTTGTTGAAAGTAAAATACGGTCGTGAGCAGGATTTAAACCTGCACTTCCCTAATAAATTCTCCAGAAGAATTCGGAGTAGTGAGCAGAGGTCAGGATGGCTTATTTGGCAGAGCACCTGGAGGATTTATAAGGGCCTCTCCCAGGTTCAAATCCTGCTCACGACAGTATTTTCCTTTTAATAAAAGATTATAACTTTCGAGTTCGTTAAGTATCTAATAATGACTTTTAAAGATTTATCAGTTTATCTATAGTAATAAAGACATATATATTTATCAAAATAAATAAACAAGACATGTTGTTCATAAAATTCCACTCAATACAACATTTCAACTTATCCTGCCACACGAAAACTACATAAATTCCTCAGTCAATTCACACATTTTCTGTAATATAAATTGGTTAAAATGTGAAACAATTGTAAATTAAAATTACAACATGTTTTATAGTAACTAGAGCTCGACATAGCCGACAGTGCGTGAAGCGACGCCGGTCTCACACTGCAAGCGAAGCGAATATTAACTGCAGCTATAAAATATGTCACATGGAATAGTCGCTGGAAATTTAATTTATTTTGTAGGTTATAATGTCAGATTATTTAGGTTATGCTTTATGGGCGAGTTTACATTATGTTAATTATATAGGTATTAGGTATTTAATGTGTATACGCAGTGTAAATTGAAACTTTATCGTTTGTGAACGAAAAAACGATAAAGTTTACAAGATCTCTTATCTAGTGATGTAACTCACATGTTTTTAACATATCTCATGTTTCTGCTACTAGACTGTGTTGGAACTTTCTCCCCAACAGCATGGGGTGACCCAAAAGCAAATGATTTCAAACACACCTCGTATTGTCCGATTACTGTAGAACCTACCCACAACGAAAAACACATAAACATTCATAAAACTCAAAACTTCCGCACAGGAAAACAAACTTTACAAAATAGGGTGGAGGTACCCGTCGTCGGCGCCGCTATATTTATTATCCGATTATTACCACAAAACGCTTTCACATGCCCCTCGGACGTGTTATTGCACAGTCCGGCAGCAGGGGCGTCCACCCTACCGCGCCATGTGAGACGTGAATTTATTCAATTAAAACCTATTTGCTAGATCGTTATTCGAATATTTTCGACGTGATTAAAAAATGACGGGTTAAAATTGAAAGTGTTCTCTAAATTGAGTCTCGCTTAATCGGTTTTTTGTTGAGCCTGTTTTTTTGAACATCGAATTTAAATTATTTGTGAATTCATTAATATTGTAGCCGCAGTACATAAACTGATTTGAGAACATATTCGTAGGCAAAAATAGACGCAAAATTTCTTCAAACAGCAAATACCCAACAATGCCAAATAAATTCAATCATAGAAGTAACGTTGATGAAACGTAACGTCAATTCAATTCCATAATGGCGTGCAATTTGACTCCTATCCACATTTTCTGTCAGAATTCTGCAAAAGAAAAAATGGAGTAACAAAATAACCACAAACGTCTTGTCATGAAGGTTGATTCGGAGAACGTATTTTCGTTTCCTCCATTCCTCCTTTCAAAAGGAAAGTCTGAATTAATATCAGTTATTTATGAAACGTCGACGAGAACGGACGTTTGTGATGATCAGCATTTGTGGTTTGCACGGATAATGGATTTTTCGGAGGGACGACAAAGTGGTTTTGTCATGGGTTGATAATTAATAACTCGAGACTAGATCTTGAATAAATAATAATATTCATAATTTCCTTTGAAATCATTTTCGCGAAGTGGTAATACTTAGGTATTTAATATTTTTTATGACGCTTATCTAAGGAATTTATTTAATTTCTAAATTTATTCTAAGGACGTTTCTAAAATCTAATATTTGCAGTCTGACAGAGCGAATTATGTGTTCAAGTTTTACCACTATTTTCATAAAATTCTATTCAGAGATTAAATTAAGAACTTTGATCCATTAATTAAGTTTTCTTTTCGAATTTCAAATGACCCTAACTTTTGATCTTAACAACAAACCGGCTGAATGCAAAACTGAGAAAATATAAACTTTAAGGTTCGAAATATAAAAAATCTCTTAATTTTTTTTTAGGTAGCATTATATTCAAACCTTAAGGTTGAAACACTTGTAACCAAAGCTAGCAAAAACTGTTTCTATAGATAAATAAAAATATTTTTAAGTATGTGTATTTTTGATGTACATAAATAATCTATCTATCTATTATTCACTACTTACAATAGGTAATGTACTATTCATGTGACTACGTTCATCAAAGCACAATAAAAACTTTTACAGTTTTTATTTTAACTTTTTTAAAGTTTGTTCTGCCTTAAATGACGTCAATAACAACGCCAATTCTTTATCCCTTAAAGTTAAAACTTTAGGAAAACACTTACGAGAAATACTAACTGTAAAAAACTAACAAACTGCCCTTTTTGGCCACGGTTTCGAAAGCCATAAAGTGGCAATGGCTCATTGCGTACCATCGCGCAGTGGTTTACAATTAGCTAAGAATACGCCGCGACGCCTCTCGGACAAACGATGTGCGCTGAATAGCTAACTGGAGCATTATTCTGTAATTTATTGGTGTAAGGTATAGGTAGGTTGGTTCTAAGATTATGGGTTAGGCAGAATAATTAATATTATTGTACCAACATTAATGCTGTTATTATGTCTCATGTAGGTAATGCGCCTGCTGATGTTGACGACATGGTTTTCCTCTTGGTTTTACATCACACCTCTACCTAATCCTTCGTGGAATAAAGGCGTGAAGATACCGTGTCGTTTGCATATTTAATATCCCTCTAAGCTGACAATAATTCTAATTCATAAGTCCTTAATTATTAAAAACGGTAACAATTTATAGTACACATCGGGGTAGGCAGAAACTATACCACTCCACTTGCTACGATCGTTACATGCTCTTTTTGCTTCGTCTAAGTTCATAGATTTCAGGTTTAGATTCTAGGACATAGATTAGGTCAACACGCGCGCCAATTGTGCCTACTACGTGCGTGACCTTTTTGGAGGACGACACTAATGTGACCTTATTGGTGTCGTCCTCCAATAAGGTCAGGTGTATATCCTTCTAGGAAGTCCCTCTACAGTCCATATATCCCCTTACACCTATTAAAATTTAAATTATTTAAATTATTAATTAGATAGAAATGTATTGTTTTACCAGATTTTTTCTTTTATTACATTTTCCTGTGGTGTGCCATAAATCAGCTCTTAAGTTTCAAATTCCCATAATTATCGCCTGCGTTAGACTGAGAACTTACAAGACAGTAATGTATGGGCAATTAATTTTACAACAGTAGCAATCAGAATGTTTTATTGCGCACAACTTTCAAAATGGCCGCTCGGAATCATGTCTGCCACTCATCAATTTTTATAGGCGCCATGACAGGTACATTCATTACTTAATTACGAGTTATTTAATGTTGATTTTTTATGTAAATTTGTTCATTAAGTGCTTTTAGTGTTGGATTTGATATTTATGTGTTAATAACGTTGTGATGAAAGGTTGATTTCAAAAATTTTGTTATTGGATGGTCGGCATTTCTTTGAACGCGTAGGTAAAATTTTTACGAAACACGCGTTTGAAAATCATTAGTCGTTTTCCAAATTATTAAAAAACAAGCTGTTCTAGCGGTTTCGCTCGCGTGTAATTTCAGGCTGAAAACTTTTTTTTTTTTTGTGCAAATAAAAATACGGTCGTGAGCAGGATTTGAACCTACGCCTCCCGAATATATGATATAATGAAGCATAATATTAATGAATGAATTTTTAAAATCGATCCATTAGTTTTTGAGTTCACTCATTGCAAACAAAAATACCAAAACCTAATATTTTCTCTAATAATATAAGTTATAAAGTTCTCTTCTTTTTATAATAGTTATGTGTAGATAAAATTATGTAACATCAATTTACCACATGAGTGCAATAAATTATTTCAATTTGAATTTGTTGATGCTGAAGTTCAAAATTAAACATGACATCAATCATATCACCGTTTACTAGTTCATATTAAATTCTAGAAAATACCAGGGATATATACCTACTAATAAACACGGAAATGCTTCTATCTATCTGTTTTTGTTAACATCATCCCTTTCAACTCCTAAATGACTCAGGAAGATGGTGACTTGCATTTACCAAAAAACAAAACGAATAAAATCTTTCTTTCACCAATCATTGCTCGACACACAACGCGAATCTATTTCAGCGAAGATCTTTCGAGAAGTATTAGGGGTTGCAAAGTTAAGAATATGGAATACGGGTAGTATCCGGCCGACTGGAATCTTCGTTAGTCGATTCGTCTTAAGGGGATACGACCAGTCGGGTGAAAAATACTGATACCAGTGAACTGGCTCTGTAGAGTGGGTGTTTGTATTTTCTTGGTACGTTATTTTTCTTGGTTTCTTAGTTGAGTCTTCTGATGGTGTAACTGTTTTCGTTTGATATTCAGAAGATTTAGTTTTTCCTATGATGGAATCGATTCACATTAAATATGAATGTGAATGTGCATCGGAACACCTTTTAGTTTATAATTCGATAAAATTGTAAAATTGTGTACCGGACGGGCGGTCTATCGAATACTAGAAACGAGCCGCTGACGTCCTGTACCTATAGGTTCGGTTCGACGTATGCTGAAACCTTGTATTTCTTCAGGGACTATGAAGACTATAACACTATCGAGGTCACCGGGAGAATAATTCCATGAAATAAAACACCGACTTGCACTATCACTATAAAGCTTGAGGTTTCTGCTTACTCCATTGAAGATGGCGAGGCTTGAATATATGGTAGTTTTTTGAGCTACGAAGAAAATACATGCGCATTTGCTTAAGTACGACGAATCTTTACCGTAACGAGACCCGCAAAAACCTCGCACTATCTATTCTTTATTTACTTAATAAAAACTATATAAAGGCTATATACTTCTAAACTATGACTATATATATAGCTATCTATATACCAATAGATAGGTGCTGACAAGACCTATCTATTGACGTATGTGTCAACCATCTCGCCCTCATACTTGGGCACCCAGCACAGAATACATTTATCAACATACTCATTTTCAAAAATCGGGGTTGTTTTTCTACGTTAATGTGTCTAAACCATAAGGGTTGAAGCTATAAAACAATCAGCACCCCCTAGACGAGTATGCCGGCTACAAATGAAACAACATTCCGAATAGTTTTTATTGCATATAACCATAGTTATGTACATATTAAGATTACAAAATTATGTATGAATTCTCAATAAAATATTTCATCAACATCTTTGTTTACATTCACGCTATGGCTTATGGAACATGGCTGCTACATTTAAAAACATTAAAAATACCTTAATTATTGGCATATGAACACGAATATAAGTGTCTTAATATAAATCTAGGCATCAGAATACAAATCTTAGTGTTTTAATACAAATCTAGACATTCTACAAGCACTAAATTACTATATAGTATGAATATCACTGTTATTGTCTCTAAATTGTTCTATAATAACGTAATAATTTCACACACGCGAATTTACTGTCTTTCTGGATAATAACGGCACTGATTCTATGTAAACACAGGGCTATCTAAAAACGGGAATAGCAGGGCTGTCGCGAACAATCACTGTTATTGTCTCTAAATTGTTCTATAATAACGTAATAATTTCACACACGCGAATTTACTGTCTTTCTGGATAATAACGGCACTGATTCTATGTAAACACAGGGCTATCTAAAAACGGGAATAGCAGGGCTGTCGCGAACATCTCTCCCGCCGTGCAGCAGAGCGTTGACCCGGTGTGGAGCGATGCTGCAGATGAGCCGGTGAGCGCACTACTTCGGTAGCGGCACCAACTTCTTGGTCGGACGTCTCAGGATCCCTGCTGCTGTGCGCACGTCGACGGTTCGTATCTGACCGTCGGCGCCTGGATATACGGCGGTCACTCTACCTCGCGGCCATGTATTGCGAGGGAGTTGACCGTCGGCGATGAGGACTGGGTCGCCGACCTCGAAGCGGGGCCCTCTGCCGTGGGGCTCCCGCCGGTACTGCAGCTCGGGTAGGTACTCTCGCACCCACCGGCGCCAGAACATGTCGGCTAGGATTTGTGTTCGCCGCCAGTGTTTTCTGCTGTCTATGTCGGACTCGTCGAACTCGCCGAGCGATGGTAGTCGCGCTGAGCCCCCGAATAATATGTGATTCGGGGTGATGGCCTCGTCGTCCTCTGCGTTCACGGAGACATGTGTGAGCGGTCGACTGTTGACTGTGTATTCGACCTCACACATTAATGTTGTCAGGACTTCTTCCTGCGGGTGCTTATCGTGAAGAACCGTATAGAGGGCGGTTTTCACGCATCTCACGAGTCGCTCCCACGCGCCTCCCATGAAGGGCGCTGAAGGAGTGATGAAGCGCCACACGATGCCGCGGCGATTGGCCTCTTGTGACACGGCCTCTCGCATCTCTTTGTCGGCGCCGTGCATGTTGGTCCCGTTGTCGGAGTGTATTTCTGTAGGGCAGCCTCGGCGCGCCGCGAATCTGCGCAACGCTAGTATGGCAGAGTCGGCGCTGAGGTTGGCGGCGACTTCAAGGTGCACCGCTCTGGAACTGAGACATGTAAATAATGCAACATACCGCTTGTGATGCTGTCTTCCCACGGTGACTGAGAGCGGCCCGAAATAATCGAGGCCCGTGTAGGTGAAAGGCCTCTGGTGGTGAGCGAGGCGTGTCTTCGGGTGGTCCCCTGTTGCGGGCTCCGGCGGACGCGCTTTATTTATGCGACACTGTAGACATTCATAAATGACTTTCCTTACTGTGGGTCGCAAGCGCAATATGCAGTAGTGTTGACGCACTTCGCCGATCACTAACTCGGCACCGGCGTGATGCAGGCCTCTGTGAGTCCAATCTATGTATAATTGGGCGATGCGGTGATCGCCGTCTAATATCGGCGGCCTTTTCGTGGTCTCTGGCACCCCTTCTGTTGCTGCTATACGGCTGCGCAGAGTTATCACGCTGTTGTTCAACTCGACGGGTAGCATTCGCAGGCGGCTGTCTATGGCGACACCTTTCCCGCGCCGGAGCTCTTGGAGGTCGGCGCCGAAGGAGTCCCCTTGTACCGCCTTCACGAGGAGGTGCTCGGCGTCGCGGGTGTGTTCCGCTGTGAGAGGCACGAAGTTCCGGGAGCCGGCGCTAGGGTGAGGTGTGGCGCTCCCCGACGTGTTGATCTTCGCCTTCTTCTTCATGCGACGCCAATCTGGATCCTTTTCAGGGTTCTTCTTAGTCCTTTTATATAAGACTTGAGCCTCGGGTTTTCGACACAAGGCTATAAACTGTATAACTCTAGCGGTAGCTCGCAAGAGTCGCTCCCATTTTGAAAATCTAAATGGGTCCGGAATAATTTCTGTAATTTTCGGCGTCCGACACTGTACTGTTACTGTTACTGTTCGCTCCTCCCCTGTCGCCTCTGCTATTTTGAATGTTGATTTTTCTATAGGCCAAGTTGAAGGATGCGCGTACAAAAACGATGGTCCGACGTACCACTCGTGCGCCGAGTTAAAATTTGCGGGCACGTCGCGGGTCGCGGCGTCTGCTATGTTCATTTTCGTAGGCACCCAGCGCCAATCTTCAACTTTACTGTTTTCTTCTATTGCGGCCAGGCGATGCGCGACAAAGGGCTTGTACGTTCGTGACCCTTTTCTGAGCCATGTCAACACTGTTTTACTATCGGTCCAGTATACTGTGGCCTCCGGCTTGACTCGGTGCTCTTCTATTACGGCTGCTGCGACGCGGCTTCCCATTACTGCAGCTTGTAGTTCGAGGCGCGGAATAGACGTGATTTTCAGAGGCGCCACTCTAGCCCTCGCCATGACGAGCGTCACGTTCACTCCTCCGTCTGTAGTGGTAGTGCGCCAATACACCGCTGTCGCGTAGGCTGTCTCGCTAGCGTCTGTGAAGACGTGAACCTGTAGCGAGTCTGCGTCACTGAATCCCGGGTAGCTCCTCGGGATACTAACCGTTTTCAAATTTTCTAGATGCCGAATCCACGACGACCATTGTGCCGATAGATCCGTGCTGAGCTGCTGATCCCAGTCCGTACCGAGCCGCCATGCTTCCTGTAATATCTGTTTGGCTCTAACTGTAACAGGCGACGCTAGGCCGAGAGGGTCGTATAACGACATAACTATTTTCAATGCCTCTCTCTTGGTCGGCGCCTCTTTTCTAATGAGGTCATCAGGGAGCCGAGCGAGCTTTAAATTAAAACTCAACTCGTCTGTACTCGGCTTCCATATTAAACCGAGGATTTTTTCTTCAAATCCTTTACTCGCGAGACTGACTGTTTCTGTTTGACGCTGTCCCGGCTCTAAATTTTCTATAATTTCTGTAGAATTCGAGATCCATTTTCCTATGTTGAATCTCGCCTTTCTGTGTATTTCACGTACCGACTTAGCTATGCGTGTAGCCTCTTCTACTGTTGTGAAACTATCTAGATAGTCATCCATATAATGATTCTCTATGATAGCCGCTACCGCCTCCGGGTACTCTGTACTATACCGCTTCGCGTTCCAATTCTTAGCGAAGATGGCTGTGCAAGGTGAACTTGCGGCGCCGAATATTATCGACGTCATACGGTATTCTTCAGGGGCGCCCTCCCGCCGGTCTCCTCGCCACAGGTAGCGCAGGGCGTCTCTGTCCTCCTGTCTCACTTTCACCTGCATAAACATCTCCGCTATGTCACCGGATACTGCGATGCGGTGACGTCGGAAACGCATCATCACGCCCGGCAGCGACTGTAATAAATCCGGCCCTGTAAGGAGGTAATCATTTAATGACATACCTTTTGATTTCGCTGCTGCGTCGTGAACTATACGGAATTTTTCAGGCTTCATTGGATTGAAGACATCGAAGTGAGGCAGGTACCATGTCCTTCCCGAGTCGCCTATATTGAGAGCTTTTTCTGCATACCCTTTTTGAATAAGGGATTCTATCTGTTCTGTATATCTATCTCTCAAAGCGGGCTTGCGATCGAGTTTTTTCTCTATAGAGACGAGCCTTTTGAAAGCTGTCTCATAACTGTCCGGCATCTGTATATTTTCTGTTTTCCAGAGAAGTGCTGTCTCTATGTGTCCATTTTCTAATTGTCTAATATTTTTCTGTAGGTTGTCTTCAGCTTGCTTCTCCGGGTCTGTATTCGGACGCTGCGGGTTAATCACCAGCGACTCGAGTGCGAAATATTTCTTCAACTGCGCCTCTATATTTTCTGTTTCGGATGACAGCTGATTGACAGAGTGTACGCCGCGGCCTAGCGCTCTAGCGTGCGCGCCGTGCAGCACCCACCCCAGTGTGGTCAGTGATGCGACCGGTTGATGACGCGGGCCTCTTCTGATGACACTTGCGACAAGGAGATGCCAGTTATCCTGACCTATCAACACCCTAGGCGTAGCGGTGTTGTACGTGAGCTTCTCCTCGATTCCTCGCAAGTGTTTGCACTCTGCCAGGTCTCCTTCACTGACTCTCTGCGGCGATAGGTGCAGAGCAGGAACGGTGCGCGCGTATAAAGGCACTTGTTTACCTTCAGCGTTCTTGAGCGTTGCGTTCACTCGTCTCGAATTTGACATCTCTAGCGACGTGTTTCCTATAGCGCGTATCGTGAAAGGGTCCGGCTTACCTTCAGCGCCTATTTGCACAGCGATATCTTCATCTATGAGGGAGATCGTTGATCCGTCGTCGAGTAACGCGAAGGTTGACACCTCTCCCGCCGGTCCGACTATCTGCACAGGAACTATCTTGAGGTAGGCTTGCGACTTCGCACGCAGAGTTGAACTTGCGACTGTCTCTTGTTTCTCTGCGCTCGCTTCTTCAACCTTACCTTTTCTCACGTAGTGCAGTAGCCGGTTGTGAGTGGCGGTGCATCCCTCTACGTCGCACTTCCTCGGCTTGCACGCATGCCCTTGATAGCGTGCGCGCAAGCAGCGGAAGCACAGACCGTGCTTCTTTGCGAGCTCCCATCTTTTATCAGCATCGGCGGCCTGAAACTGTTTACATTCAGAGGCGTAGTGTCCCTCCTTCTCGCATATTCTGCATCGCGAAGCACGAGTGTCAGCAGTAGCACTCTTACCTGTAACGGTGTGCGTTCTCTGTACGATGCGTCGACTCGGCTGGGCCTCAGTGATATTCTCGGCCGGTGCGAACGCGCTGCAAAAGTGTGCGTACTCTGTGACAAAATCGCTAAAGTGACTGAGGTCCGGCATCGAATTATACTTCTCTGTGTATGTCCGGTACCACTGTGCACGCAGAGAGTTCGGCAGCTTCTCTGTCAGCAGACGCAGCAGCTCCGCGTTGATGAGGTAATGCTCCTTCTTTAACGCCTGAAGCGTCACTACGCCGCATCTTACCTTACTCGCAAACGTGCAGATGTCTTTGGGTGCTTCGGTGCACCGAGGCAGAGTCCGCAGCTTGTCCGTCTCCGCCTGAGCGATGGAGTCCGGCCTGCCGAATTGAAGTTCCAACTCCCTCATGATGTCATCAGGTCGCGCGTTACCTATAAATTCTGAACTTACGGTATCCAGTGCCCGTCCTTGAAGGCTCCTCCTGAGTCTCGCTGTATTTTCTATGTTGTTGAAGTATCTCTTCGTGGCGTCGTAGATGGCACGAAACGACAACCACTCTGTATGTGCGCCGTTGAAATTTGGTAAAGTCATGATGACTTTCGAAGCCGCCGGATGGTGCGACGCATACGATGTATCCAGTGGCTTCCTGTCCGCTAATGCGGCTATGGCGGATGTGAGTTCGCTGATGAACGGCTTCAACGAATCACTTCCCTGTTGATGGGCCCCCTTCTGTTGTGAAGGATCTGCATCTTCTTTACTGTACCGGACGGGCGGTCTATCGAATACTAGAAACGAGCCGCTGACGTCCTGTACCTATAGGTTCGGTTCGACGTATGCTGAAACCTTGTATTTCTTCAGGGACTATGAAGACTATAACACTATCGAGGTCACCGGGAGAATAATTCCATGAAATAAAACACCGACTTGCACTATCACTATAAAGCTTGAGGTTTCTGCTTACTCCATTGAAGATGGCGAGGCTTGAATATATGGTAGTTTTTGAGCTACGAAGAAAATACATGCGCATTTGCTTAAGTACGACGAATCTTTACCGTAACGAGACCCGCAAAAACCTCGCACTATCTATTCTTTATTTACTTAATAAAAACTATATAAAGGCTATATACTTCTAAACTATGACTATATATATAGCTATCTATATACCAATAGATAGGTGCTGACAAGACCTATCTATTGACGTATGTGTCAACCATCTCGCCCTCATACTTGGGCACCCAGCACAGAATACATTTATCAACATACTCATTTTCAAAAATCGGGGTTGTTTTTCTACGTTAATGTGTCTAAACCATAAGGGTTGAAGCTATAAAACAATCAGCACCCCCTAGACGAGTATGCCGGCTACAAATGAAACAACATTCCGAATAGTTTTTATTGCATATAACCATAGTTATGTACATATTAAGATTACAAAATTATGTATGAATTCTCAATAAAATATTTCATCAACATCTTTGTTTACATTCACGCTATGGCTTATGGAACATGGCTGCTACATTTAAAAACATTAAAAATACCTTAATTATTGGCATATGAACACGAATATAAGTGTCTTAATATAAATCTAGGCATCAGAATACAAATCTTAGTGTTTTAATACAAATCTAGACATTCTACAAGCACTAAATTACTATATAGTATGAATATCACTGTTATTGTCTCTAAATTGTTCTATAATAACGTAATAATTTCACACACGCGAATTTACTGTCTTTCTGGATAATAACGGCACTGATTCTATGTAAACACAGGGCTATCTAAAAACGGGAATAGCAGGGCTGTCGCGAACATCTCTCCCGCCGTGCAGCAGAGCGTTGACCCGGTGTGGAGCGATGCTGCAGATGAGCCGGTGAGCGCACTACTTCGGTAGCGGCACCAACTTCTTGGTCGGACGTCTCAGGATCCCTGCTGCTGTGCGCACGTCGACGGTTCGTATCTGACCGTCGGCGCCTGGATATACGGCGGTCACTCTACCTCGCGGCCATGTATTGCGAGGGAGTTGACCGTCGGCGATGAGGACTGGGTCGCCGACCTCGAAGCGGGGCCCTCTGCCGTGGGGCTCCCGCCGGTACTGCAGCTCGGGTAGGTACTCTCGCACCCACCGGCGCCAGAACATGTCGGCTAGGATTTGTGTTCGCCGCCAGTGTTTTCTGCTGTCTATGTCGGACTCGTCGAACTCGCCGAGCGATGGTAGTCGCGCTGAGCCCCCGAATAATATGTGATTCGGGGTGATGGCCTCGTCGTCCTCTGCGTTCACGGAGACATGTGTGAGCGGTCGACTGTTGACTGTGTATTCGACCTCACACATTAATGTTGTCAGGACTTCTTCCTGCGGGTGCTTATCGTGAAGAACCGTATAGAGGGCGGTTTTCACGCATCTCACGAGTCGCTCCCACGCGCCTCCCATGAAGGGCGCTGAAGGAGTGATGAAGCGCCACACGATGCCGCGGCGATTGGCCTCTTGTGACACGGCCTCTCGCATCTCTTTGTCGGCGCCGTGCATGTTGGTCCCGTTGTCGGAGTGTATTTCTGTAGGGCAGCCTCGGCGCGCCGCGAATCTGCGCAACGCTAGTATGGCAGAGTCGGCGCTGAGGTTGGCGGCGACTTCAAGGTGCACCGCTCTGGAACTGAGACATGTAAATAATGCAACATACCGCTTGTGATGCTGTCTTCCCACGGTGACTGAGAGCGGCCCGAAATAATCGAGGCCCGTGTAGGTGAAAGGCCTCTGGTGGTGAGCGAGGCGTGTCTTCGGGTGGTCCCCTGTTGCGGGCTCCGGCGGACGCGCTTTATTTATGCGACACTGTAGACATTCATAAATGACTTTCCTTACTGTGGGTCGCAAGCGCAATATGCAGTAGTGTTGACGCACTTCGTTGATCACTAACTCGGTACCGGCGTGATGTAGGCTTCTGTGAGTCCAATCTATGTATAATTGGGCGATGCGGTGATCGCCGTCTAATATCGGCGGCCTTTTCGTGGTCTCTGGCACCCCTTCTGTTGCTGCTATACGGCTGCGCAGAGTTATCACGCTGTTGTTCAACTCGACGGGTAGCATTCGCAGGCGGCTGTCTATGGCGACACCTTTCCCGCGCCGGAGCTCTTGGAGGTCGGCGCCGAAGGAGTCCCCTTGTACCGCCTTCACGAGGAGGTGCTCGGCGTCGCGGGTGTGTTCCGCTGTGAGAAGCACGAAGTTCCGGGAGCCGGCGCTAGGGTGAGGTGTGGCGCTCCCCGACGTGTTGATCTTCGCCTTCTTCTTCATGCGACGCCAATCTGGATCCTTTTCAGGGTTCTTCTTAGTCCTTTTATATAAGACTTGAGCCTCGGGTTTTCGACACAAGGCTATAAACTGTATAACTCTAGCGGTAGCTCGCAAGAGTCGCTCCCATTTTGAAAATCTAAATGGGTCCGGAATAATTTCTGTAATTTTCGGCGTCCGACACTGTACTGTTACTGTTACTGTTCGCTCCTCCCCTGTCGCCTCTGCTATTTTGAATGTTGATTTTTCTATAGGCCAAGTTGAAGGATGCGCGTACAAAAACGATGGTCCGACGTACCACTCGTGCGCCGAGTTAAAATTTGCGGGCACGTCGCGGGTCGCGGCGTCTGCTATGTTCATTTTCGTAGGCACCCAGCGCCAATCTTCAACTTTACTGTTTTCTTCTATTGCGGCCAGGCGATGCGCGACAAAGGGCTTGTACGTTCGTGACCCTTTTCTGAGCCATGTCAACACTGTTTTACTATCGGTCCAGTATACTGTGGCCTCCGGCTTGACTCGGTGCTCTTCTATTACGGCTGCTGCGACGCGGCTTCCCATTACTGCAGCTTGTAGTTCGAGGCGCGGAATAGACGTGATTTTCAGAGGCGCCACTCTAGCCCTCGCCATGACGAGCGTCACGTTCACTCCTCCGTCTGTAGTGGTAGTGCGCCAATACACCGCTGTCGCGTAGGCTGTCTCGCTAGCGTCTGTGAAGACGTGAACCTGTAGCGAGTCTGCGTCACTGAATCCCGGGTAGCTCCTCGGGATACTAACCGTTTTCAAATTTTCTAGATGCCGAATCCACGACGACCATTGTGCCGATAGATCCGTGCTGAGCTGCTGATCCCAGTCCGTACCGAGCCGCCATGCTTCCTGTAATATCTGTTTGGCTCTAACTGTAACAGGCGACGCTAGGCCGAGAGGGTCGTATAACGACATAACTATTTTCAATGCCTCTCTCTTGGTCGGCGCCTCTTTTCTAATGAGGTCATCAGGGAGCCGAGCGAGCTTTAAATTAAAACTCAACTCGTCTGTACTCGGCTTCCATATTAAACCGAGGATTTTTTCTTCAAATCCTTTACTCGCGAGACTGACTGTTTCTGTTTGACGCTGTCCCGGCTCTAAATTTTCTATAATTTCTGTAGAATTCGAGATCCATTTTCCTATGTTGAATCTCGCCTTTCTGTGTATTTCACGTACCGACTTAGCTATGCGTGTAGCCTCTTCTACTGTTGTGAAACTATCTAGATAGTCATCCATATAATGATTCTCTATGATAGCCGCTACCGCCTCCGGGTACTCTGTACTATACCGCTTCGCGTTCCAATTCTTAGCGAAGATGGCTGTGCAAGGTGAACTTGCGGCGCCGAATATTATCGACGTCATACGGTATTCTTCAGGGGCGCCCTCCCGCCGGTCTCCTCGCCACAGGTAGCGCAGGGCGTCTCTGTCCTCCTGTCTCACTTTCACCTGCATAAACATCTCCGCTTTTGATTTCGCTGCTGCGTCGTGAACTATACGGAATTTTTCAGGCTTCATTGGATTGAAGACATCGAAGTGAGGCAGGTACCATGTCCTTCCCGAGTCGCCTATATTGAGAGCTTTTTCTGCATACCCTTTTTGAATAAGGGATTCTATCTGTTCTGTATATCTATCTCTCAAAGCGGGCTTGCGATCGAGTTTTTTCTCTATAGAGACGAGCCTTTTGAAAGCTGTCTCATAACTGTCCGGCATCTGTATATTTTCTGTTTTCCAGAGAAGTGCTGTCTCTATGTGTCCATTTTCTAATTGTCTAATATTTTTCTGTAGGTTGTCTTCAGCTTGCTTCTCCGGGTCTGTATTCGGACGCTGCGGGTTAATCACCAGCGACTCGAGTGCGAAATATTTCTTCAACTGCGCCTCTATATTTTCTGTTTCGGATGACAGCTGATTGACAGAGTGTACGCCGCGGCCTAGCGCTCTAGCGTGCGCGCCGTGCAGCACCCACCCCAGTGTGGTCAGTGATGCGACCGGTTGATGACGCGGGCCTCTTCTGATGACACTTGCGACAAGGAGATGCCAGTTATCCTGACCTATCAACACCCTAGGCGTAGCGGTGTTGTACGTGAGCTTCTCCTCGATTCCTCGCAAGTGTTTGCACTCTGCCAGGTCTCCTTCACTGACTCTCTGCGGCGATAGGTGCAGAGCAGGAACGGTGCGCGCGTATAAAGGCACTTGTTTACCTTCAGCGTTCTTGAGCGTTGCGTTCACTCGTCTCGAATTTGACATCTCTAGCGACGTGTTTCCTATAGCGCGTATCGTGAAAGGGTCCGGCTTACCTTCAGCGCCTATTTGCACAGCGATATCTTCATCTATGAGGGAGATCGTTGATCCGTCGTCGAGTAACGCGAAGGTTGACACCTCTCCCGCCGGTCCGACTATCTGCACAGGAACTATCTTGAGGTAGGCTTGCGACTTCGCACGCAGAGTTGAACTTGCGACTGTCTCTTGTTTCTCTGCGCTCGCTTCTTCAACCTTACCTTTTCTCACGTAGTGCAGTAGCCGGTTGTGAGTGGCGGTGCATCCCTCTACGTCGCACTTCCTCGGCTTGCACGCATGCCCTTGATAGCGTGCGCGCAAGCAGCGGAAGCACAGACCGTGCTTCTTTGCGAGCTCCCATCTTTTATCAGCATCGGCGGCCTGAAACTGTTTACATTCAGAGGCGTAGTGTCCCTCCTTCTCGCATATTCTGCATCGCGAAGCACGAGTGTCAGCAGTAGCACTCTTACCTGTAACGGTGTGCGTTCTCTGTACGATGCGTCGACTCGGCTGGGCCTCAGTGATATTCTCGGCCGGTGCGAACGCGCTGCAAAAGTGTGCGTACTCTGTGACAAAATCGCTAAAGTGACTGAGGTCCGGCATCGAATTATACTTCTCTGTGTATGTCCGGTACCACTGTGCACGCAGAGAGTTCGGCAGCTTCTCTGTCAGCAGACGCAGCAGCTCCGCGTTGATGAGGTAATGCTCCTTCTTTAACGCCTGAAGCGTCACTACGCCGCATCTTACCTTACTCGCAAACGTGCAGATGTCTTTGGGTGCTTCGGTGCACCGAGGCAGAGTCCGCAGCTTGTCCGTCTCCGCCTGAGCGATGGAGTCCGGCCTGCCGAATTGAAGTTCCAACTCCCTCATGATGTCATCAGGTCGCGCGTTACCTATAAATTCTGAACTTACGGTATCCAGTGCCCGTCCTTGAAGGCTCCTCCTGAGTCTCGCTGTATTTTCTATGTTGTTGAAGTATCTCTTCGTGGCGTCGTAGATGGCACGAAACGACAACCACTCTGTATGTGCGCCGTTGAAATTTGGTAAAGTCATGATGACTTTCGAAGCCGCCGGATGGTGCGACGCATACGATGTATCCAGTGGCTTCCTGTCCGCTAATGCGGCTATGGCGGATGTGAGTTCGCTGATGAACGGCTTCAACGAATCACTTCCCTGTTGATGGGCCCCCTTCTGTTGTGAAGGATCTGCATCTTCTTTACTATGTTTGACACGCTGTGTGTCACTATGTTCCCCGCGAACGCCCTCCACGGGGGAGGCGGGGGGTGCAGCCAAGTCGGTGTTTCTCCCGGTGACTGCTTCTATAACCTCGAGGTCTGGCTGTGGTTCCGGGGCCTCTTCCAACCACGAACGCACGTAGTCGGCCTTCGACTGTCCATCTTGATCGTAGTCGTCAGAGTCCGCTTCCTCTTCGGCCTTCTGTAATGCTATCTGTGCTAACTGTAACTGTATTTTCAATAATTCCTCGCGCGCCTTCAACACTTTTCTATTGGAGCGGGTCGTAGTCTCCGATCGGCCGCTGCGCCCCTTGCCTGTCCTCTCCTTCTGTCCCTCCTCTGTTGTACGAGGGGTTGCGCGTGCATATGTCCTATCGGAGGGGCGCAGTGTCCGATCCGAGTTACCTTCCGGTTGGTAAGTTCCTTTTCTATCACTCTGCGCGCCCTGTTTCGCTGAAGACGGCGACGTCCCCCTCGCGGTATGCGGGGGGGGCGGCGGCGGCGGCGGCGGATCGGTGCTGGTCGTCGATGGTGAACGCGGTGGCAGCTCATGTCGGACCGTGGATGTACTCGGGGGACCCGCGTCCACTATCCACGACTCCGGCGCCTTTCCTTTCGATCGCGTAATCGGCATCTTCAGTTTTCAGGAACTAATCTTCAGGTGTTGGTTTCAGTTGGTCGCTATATCCGGCTATCGAAGGACCAGCAAATGTACCGGACGGGCGGTCTATCGAATACTAGAAACGAGCCGCTGACGTCCTGTACCTATAGGTTCGGTTCGACGTATGCTGAAACCTTGTATTTCTTCAGGGACTATGAAGACTATAACACTATCGAGGTCACCGGGAGAATAATTCCATGAAATAAAACACCGACTTGCACTATCACTATAAAGCTTGAGGTTTCTGCTTACTCCATTGAAGATGGCGAGGCTTGAATATATGGTAGTTTTTGAGCTACGAAGAAAATACATGCGCATTTGCTTAAGTACGACGAATCTTTACCGTAACGAGACCCGCAAAAACCTCGCACTATCTATTCTTTATTTACTTAATAAAAACTATATAAAGGCTATATACTTCTAAACTATGACTATATATATAGCTATCTATATACCAATAGATAGGTGCTGACAAGACCTATCTATTGACGTATGTGTCAACCATCTCGCCCTCATACTTGGGCACCCAGCACAGAATACATTTATCAACATACTCATTTTCAAAAATCGGGGTTGTTTTTCTACGTTAATGTGTCTAAACCATAAGGGTTGAAGCTATAAAACAATCAGCACCCCCTAGACGAGTATGCCGGCTACAAATGAAACAACATTCCGAATAGTTTTTATTGCATATAACCATAGTTATGTACATATTAAGATTACAAAATTATGTATGAATTCTCAATAAAATATTTCATCAACATCTTTGTTTACATTCACGCTATGGCTTATGGAACATGGCTGCTACATTTAAAAACATTAAAAATACCTTAATTATTGGCATATGAACACGAATATAAGTGTCTTAATATAAATCTAGGCATCAGAATACAAATCTTAGTGTTTTAATACAAATCTAGACATTCTACAAGCACTAAATTACTATATAGTATGAATATCACTGTTATTGTCTCTAAATTGTTCTATAATAACGTAATAATTTCACACACGCGAATTTACTGTCTTTCTGGATAATAACGGCACTGATTCTATGTAAACACAGGGCTATCTAAAAACGGGAATAGCAGGGCTGTCGCGAACATTTACTATGTTTGACACGCTGTGTGTCACTATGTTCCCCGCGAACGCCCTCCACGGGGGAGGCGGGGGGTGCAGCCAAGTCGGTGTTTCTCCCGGTGACTGCTTCTATAACCTCGAGGTCTGGCTGTGGTTCCGGGGCCTCTTCCAACCACGAACGCACGTAGTCGGCCTTCGACTGTCCATCTTGATCGTAGTCGTCAGAGTCCGCTTCCTCTTCGGCCTTCTGTAATGTTATCTGTGCTAACTGTAACTGTATTTTCAATAATTCCTCGCGCGCCTTCAACACTTTTCTATTGGAGCGGGTCGTAGTCTCCGATCGGCCGCTGCGCCCCTTGCCTGTCCTCTCCTTCTGTCCCTCCTCTGTTGTACGAGGGGTTGCGCGTGCATATGTCCTATCGGAGGGGCGCAGTGTCCGATCCGAGTTACCTTCCGGTTGGTAAGTTCCTTTTCTATCACTCTGCGCGCCCTGTTTCGCTGAAGACGGCGACGTCCCCCTCGCGGTATGCGGGGGGGGCGGCGGCGGCGGCGGCGGATCGGTGCTGGTCGTCGATGGTGAACGCGGTGGCAGCTCATGTCGGACCGTGGATGTACTCGGGGGACCCGCGTCCACTATCCACGACTCCGGCGCCTTTCCTTTCGATCGCGTAATCGGCATCTTCAGTTTTCAGGAACTAATCTTCAGGTGTTGGTTTCAGTTGGTCGCTATATCCGGCTATCGAAGGACCAGCAAATGTACCGGACGGGCGGTCTATCGAATACTAGAAACGAGCCGCTGACGTCCTGTACCTATAGGTTCGGTTCGACGTATGCTGAAACCTTGTATTTCTTCAGGGACTATGAAGACTATAACACTATCGAGGTCACCGGGAGAATAATTCCATGAAATAAAACACCGACTTGCACTATCACTATAAAGCTTGAGGTTTCTGCTTACTCCATTGAAGATGGCGAGGCTTGAATATATGGTAGTTTTTTGAGCTACGAAGAAAATACATGCGCATTTGCTTAAGTACGACGAATCTTTACCGTAACGAGACCCGCAAAAACCTCGCACTATCTATTCTTTATTTACTTAATAAAAACTATATAAAGGCTATATACTTCTAAACTATGACTATATATATAGCTATCTATATACCAATAGATAGGTGCTGACAAGACCTATCTATTGACGTATGTGTCAACCATCTCGCCCTCATACTTGGGCACCCAGCACAGAATACATTTATCAACATACTCATTTTCAAAAATCGGGGTTGTTTTTCTACGTTAATGTGTCTAAACCATAAGGGTTGAAGCTATAAAACAATCAGCACCCCCTAGACGAGTATGCCGGCTACAAATGAAACAACATTCCGAATAGTTTTTATTGCATATAACCATAGTTATGTACATATTAAGATTACAAAATTATGTATGAATTCTCAATAAAATATTTCATCAACATCTTTGTTTACATTCACGCTATGGCTTATGGAACATGGCTGCTACATTTAAAAACATTAAAAATACCTTAATTATTGGCATATGAACACGAATATAAGTGTCTTAATATAAATCTAGGCATCAGAATACAAATCTTAGTGTTTTAATACAAATCTAGACATTCTACAAGCACTAAATTACTATATAGTATGAATATCACTGTTATTGTCTCTAAATTGTTCTATAATAACGTAATAATTTCACACACGCGAATTTACTGTCTTTCTGGATAATAACGGCACTGATTCTATGTAAACACAGGGCTATCTAAAAACGGGAATAGCAGGGCTGTCGCGAACAATTATAATGTGTAGTGATCGCGCAAACCTAAGATATTACTATGAATGTGAAACTTTTAATTTTAATAATCTTGGTAAATCGTGTCCGTTCCCGCAATATGTAAATTTCGGGGCATAGAAATATTTTTAAGATATTCAAACTTTTTAAATCTGAATACTTCGAGCCGTACTCATTCAGCAGTTCAGCCATTATGTTGAAGTTTTTAAAATCGAAATGAGCGTTCGATGGCGAATGCGTTCGGAACTTACATCAAAAGTCCATTTCGGCCGATACGTCTTGGCATCGACCAACTATCGAGATTCGAACGTCTCCACCTTTTGAAATTCAACGATATTTTAATGGCCACTATCGGACTGGCGCGATTGATTTCTTTTTTTTTTCAAGTTCCGCTCTTGAGCTTTGACAGAGCTCGATATTGCTCCCAAGCCCGACTTTTTATTTACGGTTCGAATGGTAAATAGAGTTCAGTGTTTACACCAAAAGGTTTTGATTTTTAACTAAGAGTTTATTTGACTTATTGATTGGACTTTTGAGTGGTGTTCGCCGCTTTAAGCTTTGATTATGGCCTTACTGAGTACAGTTAATTAATAAAGCTTTTTAGCACTTGTAAAGTGTTGATTGAAGTTACTTTAAATGTTAAGCGTGTTATTTTGACCAACTCACAACTTCTCGATAATAATTCAAAGATGTTATTCCAAGCCCAGTCCTTCGGGTCTTATCCCTTAGAATCGATTTACTCTTCTCTATAACAACAAAATAGAATAACAAACATCATCGCTGTCAAACAGGCATATCCTCAAAGTTGTGCAAGCTATTTTGACCTATACACCTATAGCAGTAAAGGTCGGTATCGTGTGAATAAACCACAGTTATTAACAATGTCATTTTGAGTGCGTTATGTTAGTAAACCACTCTACACCGCAATGAATTTCAGCTTCAAAATGATTTGTGATAGCAATACAAATATATATACTGACGTCCAATTTAAATATACTTGGTTTAATAAGAATTGTTCATGTTCCCGTGTGTCAATATTAATTGGTCGTGTTTGCATAATATTTGTTATAGATTAAACCGATTGCAATGCGGTGGCTTTTCAATAACTTTATTGTTAGGTAACAAAGTTTGGTTTAATATCGTTTTGCATGTCTTTTAACATGTAAGTATGTTAATTAATTATTATAATTCATATGATATTGGAAATGTTTCATAGTTAACAACAACAGACCGCCTGCTAATACATTTTTACATCACATTTACGCAAGTGGAGCAAACTCTTACTGATGTACTTAACTGGAAGGTCTTCGGTTCGAGTTCCGCCTATCCCGATGACGCTATAACTCTCCCCCATGAGAGCAGTAACGCCACCAGCAAAGTACGGAAACACAGACCGCTGTCAATCCGGCCTCGCCGGCGAGGCCCGTCGCGACGTCTCCGTAATTGTCCACCCCGACCTTTGCTCTTGCAAGCCCGCGCCGCCGCTGAGCCTGCCAGTTTTAAATTCGTCCCTAAATAATAATTATTTGAATCTGATCCAGCCAGTCCCTTGCTGTCCTCCCACCAGTGACGCCGTAAGCCGAGGCCCGTACCCGGCAGGGGTGCCCTTACCGTATTGTCGTTAGGTGCAGTCGATAACCTCCTAGGATGACCTGCGAGTTCGAGTCCCGCTTGTAGTAAATTTTTTAGGCCTACACCCAATTTCAAATAGTATGAACGGAATAAATGTAATCAACATTTGAATATAAGCAACTAACAAAAAGTAAAATGAAACGGACAAAATTAAAATGGTGTCATATTAATTTACTTAAAACAGTTTTCTGTCTAGCGAGTTTTGAATTTTTTATTGAAGCTAGTATTGTATCACTGAAATAAATAAGTTTTTACCAGTATTTTTCCGGAAAAATAAATGTTTTGCTTAGCCAAAGTGATGAGCAACTCCTTCAACACCGAATTATTTCTTAAATTAATTTCGTCAGCTTATTATATTATATCCAATAGATAAATGCTCTATTACGATCGTGTCATTTCAGTTAATGTGGGCCCAATGGACTATTAGCTGTCATTTGCACGCGTACCTGCTAGTAATTTGTTAATTGAACTGACAGTGCAAACAATACACTCGTTCTATTCCAAATTCGAATCGAGTAGCCGGCCAAAAATTATTAACCTTCATATTTCGAATTATTGCGTGAAGAGTTTTATATGAAAAGTATTTATTATGCATTTTTTTTATTAAGCGGTACTTGTTTTCCTTGTCTCTGTTAAATTTCACATATTTTTTTAAGAAACAAAAAGTGTTATTCCTTTAACGTTAGTCTTAAAACAGTGTTGTAATTAAAAATCCCAGTGCGAAAGCGCTGTAGACACACTAAGCGATCCTCAATCGTACTACATCAATATTTGCTGTGGCAACACTAACATCATCCTCTATGCAAATGTTTTGGAGTCCTTCATAAACAGAGGTATTGTCGAGGCGGATTAACTTTCCGTTAATGACACCGTTACATGCACCCTCCAGGCTCCAGTCTAGCCTTTATGTATTTGCTTACAAACAGAGTGTGTATCCAGACTGTTTGGATTACTGCCTGAACTCGTTAAGTAGGATAGTTGTTAATTTTAGGATGTTGGTATTATGTTGTTGCGGAGGTGAAGTATGTAAAGGCTTAATGATGTAACTCCCTCTGATTCCATCATGCCTATATTCCCAATAATAGTAAGCACAGGTTTGTTGTCATGTTATAAAAAGACCATCTAGCCCCGTACTGGTATTTCTCGTAAATCTTATGTCATCAAAACAACATTTTCCGAGCTCAAAAATAAGCAATCGTCATCATTTCCAAATTCAAACGAAACCATAGCCATCTTAAAAACATCTACCAAAGTTACTGTTGAAATTCGAAACAAAACAAAACTCAATAAGCACAGTGGCGCCATTGATCACTTGGTAACGCACGGCACAGTTTACGAAAGTTTCCAATTTTCGCTAACGATCCGCGAAAGGACTGGCCGGCTAGTTCATTATTTTCCAAAATTGTACGTGAGGGCTTCCTTTTTCTGTTTCCTAACTTGATGTATGATTAAAGTTTTTTCTTCGCTTGTTTCTTTTATTTTTTCGTAATGTTATTTTGGCGCGGAATTCGAGTTGAAGTGACATAAAGAACTTTTATTATCTGTGGTATTATGAAGTTTGCGTTTTATTTTCTGTTCATAGCGGTTCGTTAATGCGATACTAAACTTTATTTTAATAATCCTATAATTATTACAGCTCATACAGAACATTAACTCGCTAATTTAACGTTTGAATGACCATAATAGAGATCAATTATCGCACATTAATTACAGATTAATAATTACATGTTATTTATGACAGCACTTTAAATTGTCAATTTTATAGTCAAAATAAACGTCATATTCAACATAACATTGATTATGTTGATACTTACTGTGACTTTTAAGGGGCCTATTCAAGTTTGTTGAGTCCTATTCACAATTTGTCTGATTCGGAGCCAAATAGAATGTCTCGGAAGTACAATTTCGTCGCGTAATCAACCATGGCCTCCCAGCCAACATTTACCTGTCTTTTCTCTTAATATCTTAATATTCCAGTACATTAATAACAATTAACGCTCTCTCGCCTTCAATAATTCAATCTTTGCCTTTGGAGTCGAGTTAGTAAGAATTAAAACATTTCCACCAATGCCCCGAGGAGCTAAAAGGGAAATTTTGTAGGCGTTATGAAAATTGACGTTATCTATTTTTGTATTTTACTTTGAATTAATTTGCTGTGGAAACTGGAGTGGAAGTTCACTTTTGACTATGGATTTTACACATGTATTTGTTCTTGTATAAAATTTGTATGCATGGTGACCGAGTGGTTACGGGCACGCCTCTTGAGCTACAAGTTGTGGGTTCAAATCTAACATGTACCAATGTGACTTTTCAATGTCATATATACCTACTTTATTAGTTATTTTAAAACACCACAGTCACAGACAAACACCATCATCTTATGAAGGAAAATATCGTATGGAAACCCGATGGCCTGAAATTGCCAACCCGCAGTTAGCTAGCATGGTGATCAGTGCTTGTGCCTTCTCTGTATGAGAAGAGGTCCTGCCGTGTAACGACAATACACAATTGAACTATAAACAATTTCGGTGTTTGCGGTCGACCTAATAATGGTTAAAATCGCATGCACGAAACTTTCAAATGCAGCGGTATGCACATATAAAGTAGTGCGAGAAGTTCAAGAGATTTTGATAGCAAAAGGCATGTATTATCGCCAACATTTTCGACTTTACATTCCTGGTGTTTAACTGCCTAGTTGGTCTACTGGTCCCAAGTGCGACTGCTAAGCACGAGGTCTTGGGTTCGATTCCCAGGTTAGGCACTGTTATTGGGGTTTTCTGTTGGCAGTCCGGAGTTTGTGCCCGGAAGATGGTAATAGGCACTTCATAACTAGGACTAGGACTTAATAAATCTATCTATCTGCCTAGCCTTTTCCCAATTACATTGGGGTCGGCTTCCAGTCAAACCGGATGCAGCTTAATACCAGTATTTTACATGGAGCGACTGCCTATCTGACCTCCACAACCCAGTTACTAGGTAACACCATATCTCATGGTATGACTAGTTGTCAGACTTTCAGGCCTCTGACTACCCGTAACGGCTGTCATAGATCTTAATTTGACAACCGGGACCAACGGCTTAACGTGCTCTCCGAGGCACGGAGGGGTCTCGGTACGAAATGATGGTCACCCATCCACAGACCGACCGCGGCAAGCGCAGCTTAACCTCGATCGATCGATCTGTGCGGCTGTTACTTAGCCACGAGTCCCTCCTGACTATATAGGACTTAATAAATGCATCGGTGAAGTCCATTACACAGTTGCAGTGTCCAACAGCTCCTGATGATGCCCCGTGGGGAGGGGGGGCGAAGCATGTGTAGAGTAGTTAGTGGTAGTTGCAATTTTTTATCGCTTGCGTATATGCATACATTTGAGGGCGGACGAGCGGTGCACAAGCACAGGTAATTGCATGACTACCCTCAATATTGTGGAAATAGCGACATATTGTATTTATGTGCTTCCATTGCTGTGTAGGTATGTTATACTAACTGGCTTCGATCACTTATAAAACAGTTTTTTATAAGTGATCGAAGCTAACTGGTGCTTATTTCTGTATTTACGTAACTCGAACTAAATATACAATTTATCTATACAATGAATATCTTCAACAGTATCTTGTGACCCATAAACAATAAAAAAATCCGACATAAAAACTAAATTCCATTCACCCGAAATCCGATCACACATAACACACCTCCAGAAAAATAAATAACAACATAGTTATATATATCGTAAAGGCGCCGTATTAAATTCGCCAGCACTTTAGTGCTCTTGGGTTGAGTCCTCGACGCCTATACTCGTAAACTAATGTTATTCGGCGTGTAACGCGCCTTGGGAGACCTTCAACCTTCCTCGTGGCTTCGGATATAAATTTTTCATGAACCGAGGACGAGCCAGAGTGATTGAAAAAGCCTTCCGCAATATTGCCACTCATTGACTGGGCGTGGCTATTTGAGTCAACGCGGATAGAATTGCTTTCTGTGGGCGGTTATGTCCATTTTACAATTTTTTGGAAGCTTCAAGTCAGTTTTTGTAGTTGCACCAAGCACTTTAATTTATGTGCTTGGTGCAGTTCGGTCGCAAGATGGCTGATCGCTAGAACTATTTTTATTTGAGTGAACGCGGATTGAATTGGTATTTGTTAACGGTTGGTGTTATATCCACATTTTTTTTTGGACAATCAAGACAATTTTAGTAGTTGGTCGCTAAACGGTCATTGAAATTAAAGTGCAGTTAGTATCAAAATGGCTGAAAATTAGAACTATTTCTAGCGTAGCGTCTTCGTGCTGATTGACTATTGCATGAGCAAATATATACAACCCTGTTGGTTTTGTATGTGATATACCTGCATAGTTTTGCAAATATTACGAGTATACCATTGAAACAGATGTATTGTGCTATTTTTCTCTCGTTCTAAAGCTCTAGGAAGCGGTGTTGGTTGGGCTGATTGGGTACCTCTAGTGTATTTAAAAATGCAAATGTATGGTCTTTAGCAAGCATCCTATTTCGGAAAATGCGTTTTGAATTTCGAATGCTCTAATGTCGTCAATAAATAACATCTGTCAAACTAAGCCATAGATCACCTAGAGACTTGAACAAATTACCAGTTTAGCTTTTGTGTAAAAGTGTTTTTTTTTTTTGTAATATTACTGCGGTTTTAAATTTCGATGCGACGTTCCAAACTTACGATGGTCGATATGTTATGCCTAAGAAATCCTTAGTCGTTTTAGAAATCCTTCAACAAAACTGTATCTTTGAACACAAAACTTCGAATAGAATTGATGTTGTTTAAATTTGAAGTAAATATAACTTTATTTAATAAATTGTTTGGTGGTTTAAGTTAAATTAAAATATTCTATAAAGCTACACTTAAAACTTTAGTTTCATATGTAATTACTAATCACTCACGTTTCATTTTCCATTTAGACAAAGTCGAATTTATTGTAAAATTTTAAGCACCTGTAGTTACTATTTGTAAGTAATATTTCTACCTATTCACTTATAACTTGTTACCTGCCTCGTTGGTCTAGTGGACCCAAGCGCAAGTCACCACCTATAGCATGTGACTTAATAACAGCATTGCTGAAATATGGATGTACGACTGTGTACCTACACCTCTGCCTACCCCTTCGGGAAATACAAGCGTGATACTATGTAATATTCACTTATTAGTAATCTAATTATTCAGTTCTTAATAATGTATTTAAAGAAGCAACTTCAAATTACTCACTAACCGTACTAAGGGGCTGTCCATTAATCACGTGAGGCCCGAAGAGGGGGAGGGGTTTGGCAAAAATCACGAAATATCACTAGGGGGAAGGGAGGTAGATTAAGATGTCGTGTATTTATTTTCTGTACCTATTTAAAGATAATATTCTAAAAAATTTAAGATTCTTTGTAGGTACTAAAAATACACGTTATTTTGGGTGGGGGTAACGGGTTAGTCTTAAACCTCACCACGTATCACCAAGGGGGAGGGGGTGGGGGGTTTAAAAAATGGTAAAAAAAACATCACGTGATAATGGATGGCACCTAACAGTAAGTAAAACCTCTTTAGACCAAAATCAATCATTCCTGCCAATCACTTACTGCTCCATTACTTCTTTATTATTTTTCCTCTAATAACTTCCATTCCTATTGCGTATTTTCAATTAAAATTCCTTAATCAAAATTGTGATGTTGCAAGTGGCCAGGTATAATTCTCGGCATATTAAGGCAATCTACGCCGACGATAGGACCCACCAACCCGCCTTGTATCGCCGCTGGCCATCAACATAATTGATAGTGGAGGAAGGGGGACGGGATCGTTCCATCTTTACTAGGTTAGAGCTTGCGTATCTTAGGTAATGTCATACCGTGAGATACTGTAGCTCTAAGGGGTTATATAAGCAAGACTGCCTCGTTGGTCTAGTGTTCCCAAGCGGACTGCTGAGCATGAGATCTTGGGCTCGATTCCCATGTCGGGCAAAGTGTAATTTAGATTTTTTGTTAATAAAAACACAGTGGAGTTTGGAATTGTGCCCGGCAGATGGCTCAGCACCTTATCACATGCGGCTTAATAACAGCATTGGTGCCTAACCCTTCGGGTAATACAAGCGTGATGCTATATTATATCTTTATCGTGTCCTATTATTTGTTAAAAGAATATATGATTTTACTTTCTTTCTTTCTTTCTATGTTATATTATGTCTTATTTATGCAGTTTTGGAAGAAAAATGTCCTATGATATTTTATTAATACAAATCTAAAATGTTTTGATTCATCTCTCCACCTCTCGTATGTATATTAATTAAAACAGGTCTCAGAAAACTCAAAAACTTGTTGTTCACAAAACACAAAAATATAAATTTCGTTTCTGATTAACAATGCAGATGCTTTCAGAAAGTTGGATGTTTGTTTTAATTTTATTCCACTTAGACACTAAGTAAAACTTCTCAAAATAATGTTATTAAAATTTTGTTTGAAGAGAGAACAGTGGAGATTTTCTTATATAATTAATATACAATTATATTTCATTATAATTTATAGGACCTTTACCTCATCTTTTGAAATTATTTTACTAGGTCTAATATGCACACTTGTTACATACGTGAAACAATATGAAATATATTTTTTTAAAAATGGTACGCCCGGCATTTTTTTAGAATCTAGCCTATTTTACCCGGGACAATGTAAGGATTCTGACGTTACCTCATACATCGAAATCGGTTGAGGCATTTATGTAGGAATAACGAAACTCAGTAACGTACGAGTACATACTTACTTCCATACATACATGAACCCTTAAAATATAATACTCCTTTTTTGGGCAGTCGTGTAATAAAGCCAGCTTGCATTGTTTCCACGAATTACGAAACTATTACCAAACATTCTTTTGTCAACTTCCATACAGCATGTTGCACCAGCTATTCAAATTAATGATTCATTAATGGTCTTTGAATAGTGTCCAACATTCCTGGCCATCGTGGAGCCAGCCAAAACCACTAAAACATCAAAAACAGTAGTATCACCCACAACGATGTCCGCTACATTATGTCCATTAGCATTTAGTTATGAATCAATTCTACTGTCCATCCCAGTTGTCGGGGGTTTGTGTTCAGGGGGTGTTGGTGTCCGGACTCCAACTGTCCGATTGAATAATCAATCAGCAAAATGCAAATGAGGCTGGCAACAGGCGTCGCTCCACGGTCCTGTTTTTAGGCTCAACTACAACAAGATATTGTTTTGCGGACTCCGTTTCTCTTACAATTAAGTTTCAATTTGTGTTATGTTTGTGAGCTTAGCTTAATGGTGATTATAGTTTTAGTGTTATTACTTTGCGGGTATTAACAATTTGTGATACAGTGCGTTCATATTATCGTCTAGTCTACCAACTTTTTGAGACAAAATATTTTTCTCTATAAAGACTTTTCATTCAATTTACAGCTGTTGTTAAGATAGATCTTAGATTTGTTTTGTTGTAGTAATATTTTTTTTGTTTTAGTTAGGTTTATGTTCTTATTTATTTTCTTTCTATTTGATCAGGGGTTATTGAAAAGTTAATGTAGTTTTTTGTGAGGACCTTTTGTGGGCTTATTATTATCAAAAAATAAATCTCTAGATCGTTAAAAATAATAAGAAACATAAATAGAATTCTTAACCGAGATATAAGTATATTTTGTGAAAACTAATATCATTTCGTGACTCATCACAAATCCATGTTATCGTTTAGAAAACCCATTCAATATAATTTTCTAACAAAAAACATTGAAATTTTATCCCGTTTAATTTTCAGTTGAAATAAAATTCAGAGGCTTATTAAAATCTTTAATCTTATCAGGAGTAAAGCCGTCCTACCATTTAGGATTTCAGCAAAGCCTATTTTTGTGGGAACGGAAAAATCTGGCACAATTACCGGCAGCCATGAGACAAGCATTTTCCGAGAATAAACCTATTAAAGTAGGGAAAAAGGGTCTGGGATATTGTGACTTACGCGTTGTCGCTGGGAGAACGATTGAGAAATTACTACAGATGCCTGTAATTGATACATCATCAGCTAGATTCTCAAACGGGAAGCTTTTAGCAATAGTTTCGAAATAATATACCCATAATGATTTCTAAAATATTATTAACACTAAATAGGTAAGCGCTGCGGACATCTCTGATACATAAATTTTAATAAAACACGCATTAGACCTAGTTTTAAATAAGAAGCCGAAAATGCAAAAAATCCTATTATATTTTGTTTAACCAACCAAAATAATTAAATGGAGAATATTAACCTAATATATACATGTATATTAAGCTTAAGTATTTTGGTTTGGTCCTTACGCCAACCCATAATTTGGTCCTTTCATGTGCGAACCGTTTTAAAATCAGTTTCGCCCAAAGCGAGATTACCACCTTAACAAGTGTTAAAGTGTCTATTGTTAAAGTTCGCTTAAAATCAGTGAGTGTTTAAGCAGTATTGTTTAAAGTTCACTTAAAATCGGGCCCGCTTATTATATCTCGAGCCGACACCTGGGATTTAATCGTACTGCCACTCTTTGTGCTATTCTCAATTGTTTCTTCGTAAAGTGGTGTTCAGATCGGTGTTCCAAATTCAGGCAAAGTATTTCTGAGGTAAATCTTCAAAATTCTATGTGTCGTGGGTTTTTGTGTTTCGTATTGCAAAGACAAAAAAAAATATAATGCCTTTAAATTGCAAATCCGTCTGCTATACCTGCCAGAATGTGAAGTATCACGTTGGGTAAGCTTGGGTTAATGACCGCATAGCCTATAATATGTTCACCAATCAATAATCCATTATGGTATTATAAAATTTGCCGCGACTATCGAGGACGTGCATTACCTATGTAAGTACACACCAATGTCCTGTAAACGTTTACCCGCTGTCAAAGTATGATGAATGGGTCTCGGTAAGGTAAAGTATTTACTTACATAAGTGTTGCGCACTACATGTGGTCCGCATAAATGCTGCGTAGGTACTAATAGTCGGTAATAGTAGGTAGTAATAGTAGGTATTAACTACCGTGATTATGCCAAGCTGCATGTAAGGTTCACGGAATGCGATTTATGGAGGTATTGCCGAATTATAATAAGGGTTTCCAAATATTGCAGCAGTATTGTGCAGCCGGAACAAACCTTAAGGAATATCGTAGTTGATGCAAAAGTTATGTGAGCAATGTGCATATAACTTACGATAAAACAAATAAATTTTAACTCAGTTTGATCTTAACGCACCGTTGATTAAAATGTACGTATCAAGGATTCTATTTGGAAAGTATTAATTAACATTTGCTCCTCAGTGTTGAACATACTCCTTAAGATTGCTTTGTCTCTATAGAATCTTAGTATTCGTATATTTATAGGCAGTTACAATTTAATTACAGAGGCGTGAGCTATATTTGGAATAAATAAGTCGTATTTCTTTGTAAGAAATGTTCTTTCAGAGATTCCATGAACTTAATGTATCGTAACAGAGTTTATTTGTCGAAGTGATGCTTTAAGATATGCGTAGGATTCAGAAAACAAACAACATAATATTAATCTGAACTTTTTGTGTTATTTTCGTAGTATACAAAATTCTGAGTAGCCGTTCGGAGATACATCTAATATGTACTTTGAAAGAGACACAGGTAAACAAAACACAATATTGTATATTCCCATCAAACTGTGTACACCAATATAAATAAAAACTTAAAAGCACAATAAATCACGTATCTTCAATCCGGCCTTATCGTCAATTGTCCCGAATGTGGGTCAAAGCTATGCACAACGACACATGAGTTATCGCGAGATCCCGTAATGGCGTCGTTTGCGTGTTTTAATGCCCAAGTTCCACCATAACATAAGAATATGATGGAAACTTCGCGAATCTAGGTGAATGACGGGCAATACATTCGCGATATGTAGATTTGCGCAAATATGTGACGTCAGTGGCAAAGTTTTAAGGGTTGTTTTAACTTATTATTTGAGTTCAAGTATACTTTTGTCGGTGTTTTTGAAACAGTACAATTTTAGTGCCAAATTCTGAAGTGTATTTAATATCAACTTTTTGGCGCTGTATGACAGGCAGTTGACACGTTTCTCGATACTCCAATCCCTTTATTTGGACGTCAGCGTGTACTGGGCAACGAGCGACGTTTCGAAATATATGACGTCACTAAAATAGAGTGTTATAGACTTATTTTAAATGGTTTTGGTAGCTAAAGCTCCAGTAATATTTTAACTCAAATATAACGGTTATATCTACTAAACATTGCTGTGATTTGTGACACAAATTGAACCTTGTAGACAGCTTCACAACACAATAATAAGAGACAATATTATTCATAAATCAATTGCAAATCTTACATACATAAGGAGAAACTCGAAATGCGGAAAGATAAGAAAAATTAATAAAACAACATAATAACATAACATGTCAGATCAGGATTCCATAATTCAGTGGCGGTTCGTCGGCCGGAAACGCTGTAACCGCCGCTTCCGGTTGCTTTCGGTTCACTCGTTCGACAACTTCTTAGGGTTCAATGAGTGATTTAGTGATAACCTTCATGGAAAATGGCGTAATAAGTAATAAGCAATGGTTTAATCGAATCCAAAGCGATATTACTTACGTTTGAGCTATATCTAAACTAATATTATAAAGCTGCCGAATTTGTTCTGTTTGAACGCTTTGCAACTAAAGTTTAAGTTAGGTTCGAACTTTCAATAATAATCTTTCTGCATTCGTTAGCCCAATTCTTGAAAAGGATAATAGGCAATTTAACTTCAAGCTACGACCGGTAGGAGCCGAGCAAAAAGAAAAAATCGGGGAAATTACTAGCTAATAGGTGACAATTAATAAGTATGTCACTATAATTAAGCGATAATTACTAGGTGACGCTTTTTAGGCAATCAGTTGGTTCCGTATAAGCCTTACCTTTGCCCTGCTTGAGGACAGTTACTCGCCGATTTGTATTTCTATGTAACCAAGCGACTATTTTCTCAGAGCTCAAAGATTCACTATAAATAAACATGTACAAAATCCTCACATTCGTACTGAGGCATAATTTCCGTAAGGCCTACGGAAACTCGTTCTGATATTCCGAATATTTTGCATGCGATTTGTATATGAAAAATCCCACTCGGCAAAAGGAATCCCAGTGCGGTACTATACACAAACGTTTATTTGTTCATCTCATCCTCAGTTTTCACAAACAACTTAATAACAATAAAACAGCCATCCATCATCCAAACACATCCCACATAATCACCGCTCCAATTTCTTATCCACAAGTGAAAATAAATATACAGAACACTGAATTATTTATGACGTATACGCATTCGATACTTTTTTCTAAGATGGCTGCCGAGGCGGATGTCCCCGGCGAATCGTTCCGGAGGCGTTACGGCGACTATATAAATTACATGTTTCAATACATCGGAGTATTTCAAAAAGTAAGAAATGTTTGTTTTTTTGAGATGGAAATATCAAGTAGTGGATCAGACTTGGCCTTATTTTTTAGACATTCTTTGAGGTATTTTTTTAAAGGTGTGAACTAGAAATAAGCCCCAGCTTATGATAAAGTGTTTGAGCAAAATTAATCTAGGTTTATGTACGCCTTTTTTTCTTGAGATATTTTAACTTCAAACGGTTTTAAAGTTGAATAAATATGTATATTGAGATGACGCTTTTTTACCCTCTACGAAAGAAAAGGCTTTAAAAAAAATAAGATGTTTGAAGTCTTGTTTTACCTTAAGCTAACAATGAGAGCTAATAACTCGGAGAGAGGTCATCCTTTCGAACTCTAACCGTTGCACTGTTGACATGGGTTCCCGTTTTCCTCTCGTATCAGGAGGAAAGGGTAAAGGGTTAATCTGCGTAGTTCGAAAGGTTACTGGGACTAATAGTATAAATACATTATTACACAAGCATCAAGCCAACAAGTCATCTAAACAAATAAAAATGAGCAATCTCGAAATATGAGACAGCTTAAAAAATTTATTACCTAAGACTAAATACAAGTTACAACCTACAAAAGATAATAAACTAATTCCTTAAACACACAATTATACCTACTTAACGCATCTATCTGTATCACTAAAACGCTTCATATTAATAAATATCTACTGGTACATTTTTCGCGACACCGCGGCAAGTCGGGCTTCCATTATTTATGGGCCGCACCTGCGTACTACACTTCTTTCTGACACCTCTCAACGCTGTCTAGAGCGCTCTCGCTGTCGCCGACACCGTGTTATTAACGGCTACGGTGTCTGTTGCCGAATATCTCTTGTTTTTATGCTAGATTTAGTTAGTATTAATATGTTAGAATAAGCATGTATAAAACTAAAATTGATTTTATTTTATTTGTTTTTACTCTTTTATATTAATTATACACTGAGCTTCTTCAAGCCTTAAAATATTCTGCGACATAAATAATATAACTGTGTTTTTTTTTTATAAAATGTTTTTTAATGCATATTGAAAAGTTTGGACTTTAAAAGGGATTATGACCGCTGAATTTGCGTTTGTTGACCAACATCATTTGAAAAGTTACATATATGTGGAAAAAGAATTTATAAGTATACTTGTAAGTTATTCCAGAAGGCCTACCAATTTACTACAAAACTAAAATATTTTTTATTTAGCAACACTTTTTCTGCATAGGTACAATAAAATAATTTCTGCAGGCTATTTTACTAACCTTCTTGGTAGCGGTTTTGCGGTCACCCAGCCCACTGCGTACACTTATTGTTGCGCTCAATAATACATTATTATCAAAATTACTTCCAAACATAATAATACAATGTTTCATTGTTACACATGTAGCAGAAAAAAACCGCAGTGGAGCGTATGCAAATTAGACTTTATTTTCTGGAACATTATTTAGACAACTCCTTCGGCGTTTCAATTTAGGGTTTTTTAACCTTCCGTTAAGATTAATTTATTCTACAAAACAAAACATCTATTTCTGAGCTACTTAAAACTTACATTATTATTATTATTTGTATCTCTATAAATTCTCGGCATTTCCTCCATTGGAAAGTAACCCCGGTCCTTTGGAAGGCTTGTCTGGAGACACAGGTCAAACACACAGAGGCCTCTGTGAGAGTTTTAATCTAAATTGAGTTGGGACACCAACCGGAGACTCTCCATGATTACACTATAGGAATGCAGCCATGGAGAGTTCCCGACAGATGTAGAACTATTAAGATTGGAAAAATTACATAAAAAAAAATGGTCTATTGCTGTGTCGTGCATGGAAAAGATTTAAAATTCGGTTGCCGGAATTAAAAACGGCGTCTGCCTTTCAATGATAAAACATTAAAATGTGTTGGCAGACGGTGACTTGCCAACTCACTACATGGGCCCCTGAAACGCCGCCTTAATACAGGCAGAAGGGGCAGCACATGGGTGGGAGCGGCTAGGGGTGTCGAGAGGAGCGGCCCCGGTTTCACCATCGTGGGTCTCGAAGACCCAGAGCGGGTTTCCCCGTTGTTACGCCATTACTTACATAACACTTCCACCCCCGAGCATATAGCTCTGGCGACCCCTCTCTGGCCGGCCAATTAAGGCAAGACAGAGTTGAGAGTCCTGCGGGCACTCTTGAATTCCACTCTAGCTACCCAATGAGGGCAAACTGGAGACGAGGCCCTGACCGACTCTCTAGGGTATTCAGGAACGCAGTGTCGCCACTCACCAACAGCTCGCCACAAGCTGCCCTGCGTTTTGTATGCTTCTCGTAGACTTTATGACACTTATTTTTTGTTTTAGTATCATTGGTCTTAAAAAGCTAGTATAATGTTCCCTTCGGTTTGACGTCAGTCTCATGAGAAGAGGTAACGTCTGCCGAACTGTCCCAGAGGGTTTTATTATTATTATTATTATTCAGCCATTCTTATCCTAATGCAGGGCAAAGGTCACTTGTGATTTTCCGAAAATGGAAAAAAGTTTTTTTCTAAACATAATTATTAAGGGTTTTTCAATTGGCGCAGGTATATTTTGGCGGCCCGTGGCGGCCATTTTGTTTTGGTGACATCTGTCAAATCTTTTTTTTATTATTCAGTTACTTATCTCGCAGGGGTGATGTGAATTGGCCACAAAATTCATGTAATTTGACAGATTCTTAGTCCACAAAAATTTATATCTTTAATTATCGGAAGTTTATTTTTCTTTCTGCTAAATTCTATAAGTACCTTTTTATGTAACGTGCATTTACTGAACACAGTTTCCTTGGCCAATAAATTTTCCTGGTATATATGTACGGAAGGGCCAGTATACCACATAGGCGAAGTTTCCTTGCCAATTAAGTAAAAACATCACGTTTCTCAAACTAATTCTCCAATAAATCACACAGCGACGTAAACCGTTTCCAATAAGTGCGGTCCACCAGCTATTAGTCGCGCCAACAGGTGCAACACTTCATCATAATTAATTTGATTCCGTTTGTGGACCGCGCCGCATACATATGCATTGGCCGGTGTTTTGGTTAGCTCTTAAATCAATAAGTTACATAAGCAAATATTGAATAATTAAGTTAGGTTAGGTAACGGTTTGTTTATTAGACTGTGGCACGGTGTTAGTTTCGATTTACTATACTGTAGCATACTTTGTGTTCTGCATATATTGGCGTGTTTTCGTACTCGAATATTAATTACTTTAATTACCTATAAACTTGTTGCATAAATTTATAATTTAAGTATGTAAGGAAATATGAAAATTGTTATTTCTAAATGTAAAACTTTTTGGAACGCTAAACATATTTAATTATATGCTAAATTAAATAAATTCAATAATTTTAACAGTCTCTACAGGTATTTAAAACACATGACGCAGCTAACCTGTACTACGTTAGATTTTTTGTTTTAGCTTTTTTAATATAATTAAAGTATACGATAAAGGATAATTATATATTTCAGATAATTACCTGATAATTAACCCTGCATGAAGGTTATATAAATACGAAAAGATTTTTAAAAGTCCTGATGATTCACTGACACCCACGAAAAGCTCACTAATAACTTATCAACTATTATAACATAATATTAAAGAATAAATATAAACTAAATATATATCATTTGAGATTACCCACATTTTAGATTGTGGGACCAAATTATACTGGTCACCCTTACCTAAGTTAATTGTTCATTAACATTAATAGACTGACTACTAAGGTAGCATATCTTAATAACCTAATGAACACATACCCTTTCAATCAATTTTTACGTTTCTATTTTGTTTTTACGTAACACTCGTAGTGTATTATTTCAAAACTTTTCTCGATACAAATTTATTTACCTCGTAAAGTATGAAAAAAAAACATTTTGTATCCAAACTGTATTCGAAGCATTGTATATTCAGAACATGGGTGCCATAACAGAAAGTTTCCATAACCGAATAACGAGAAAATACTATTGATTGATGGCGCCACAAGAAGCACTTAAGGAACGTGACAAAAAAGAGTAAATGTCAAAGCATAAGGTGTCATGTGTTAGTTACATTATCTCAACCTTGATTTTTGGTCCTTCCGCACTGGTCTTTCAAGTCGAGTCAGATGTCAGCACGAATATTCACACCTTTGTATTAGGGATACCGGATTTTTAAATTTATTTTATACTGAAACATAATACCACCGCTGTTTATATACTAATAAATAAATACTGAGAACAAAACGCACGCTCCAAAAATAGTAGCAAAGCTCAAAGGACCAAACTTCTAAGCAATCACTATACACAAAATAAACAAGCAACGCTTACATAACTCCCGATCAACCCAACATACCCAGTTTACGCTCAGAAAATAAAAACATAACCGTACATACCCGGCAATGTATCCTTAGACCCGGGTGTATGTCCTATGACCCTCGGCAAACATCTACCCGCACGCGACGCGCAAATATTTAACCTCCTATTATTGACCCCACACCTTGTGTTCTCGACCTATATACATTATTGAGGTCCAAAGTTACGAGTGAGAGCGAGACCAAAGGAAATATTGTCTATTTTTAAGGAATAAAATTTGTACATTGTTTATTTATAAAAATAAGGGATTTAGCATCGATATCTTTCATGGTAACTCGGAATGGAATTAATTTTGCTATTTAATTTTGCCATGAAAATTAAAATATTAATAAATACATACAATCGTCTTTCTGTGACAGCTACAGGAAAGAAGCACTTTCTAGAACGGTATACGTAAACAATTGACGTGTCGTGCGTGTCGCAACTCGATTCCTGCACGGAGAAAATATTTGTACGATCTATAGATAATTATTGCTCCGGGTCTGGGTGTGTGTGTCCTTGTGAAATTATATGTCTGTAAACGCATCCACGATACAGGAAGCTATTCTTAGTGTGGGGCAACGTTTTTTTTTGTTTTTGTTTTATATTGTTATGTTCATGTTTGTGTCAAGATAGCCTGACCAATTCCGAATTTTAAAAAGAGCCCTATTATTGTCTATGATAAAACTGTCAAAAGTTATGGAATTTTTTCTTCTTGTCGTATGGTTAATGAATAACCTAGTATCAATGCTTAGACCTTTGTCATGGCTCTACACATTATAGAGAATATCTCAGAAGTTTCCTCATAGTCTTTTTCTTTCATAATTTTAAACTAGTGATAATTAATTTCTAACTCCCACATGATTACGGAAATCAATAGCGATTAGGTTTGAATCTGTGACTTACCAGTCCAACCGTCGTACCACTAACTATAAATTATTGATGCCAAGAGCCATTACCACAGATATAGATAGATTGAACTAGATAACGCAAGTGTACATACTTCGCGTGCGCAATGCGCCAACTTTTAAACACACTCGTCCAGACCGTATTTCGGTCACGGTGGCCTATCTCCGGGGAGATTAGCCAAGTACGCAGGAGATATTATAGTAAGTGTATGCGCACACACAGTTGCACTCCCACTTCCTTCACTCTAATAATCCAATGAGACGGCCACCCGACACAACCGAAGAGAGAACAGGCGCAGAACCGACGGATTTACGTTCTCTTCGAAGCACGGGGGTGTCACACCACCAATTTCCTAACTCCAGGCTGCTACTGAGAATTTCCTGACAGAAAAAACCCAATAACACTTTGACCGACCTGGGAAAACCCAAGTTTTACGCTACTCCTGTCATAGTTTCCATAGATAAGATACAAGAAAATAAAAAAAATGCCGCATTATAGCACATTAAACTGTGTCTGTAATTTAATTTGCCGGTGAATTGATTTGTTTTATTGCAATTTTGAATTTAATGAAGGCAGACAAAATCTGACAATCAAAAGTCTGGCTTGGTTTTCATAGAATTTGTCAGTATCTAATCAGTTCAGTTCATTTATTTGTATAGTTTTTGTGTAACATAATAAGTTCCTAATAAATTGCCATTAATGGCGTACAAAAGAAGTTATAACAAAAAAAAACCGCTTTCATTAGATTTTAATAACGAATTAAATATAAATTAATTGAAATACAATCAAATGTCAAATCAATTCTCAAAATAACTTGCAACCACACTAGTTTAGTTAAATATAAAACAGTGGCGATTTTCACATCCCACGTAAGTGACAATACAGAGATATACAATATCATTCCATAAAATACGTCCCTTTGACACGCGGTCCTGAGGCCCGGCAATTCGGCAAGAGTTACAGCTTTCCATAGAATTTAGTGTTAAACTTACAAAGTACCAATAGGTTAATGTACCTATGTAAGTCGGTGTAAGCTACCCGTAAATTGTTAGTGACAATGAACGAGGGCAATCCTTTTATTGATATTGTATTGGTACTAATGTATGAATAGGATTGAAGGAACCATAAGATTATTAATTTAAAATAATAACTACCTAGTAGGTGTTGTGGGCGCAAGCGCAACTACTAAACATGAGATCCTTGGTTCGATTATCGGGTGGGGCAGTGTAATTGCGATATTCTGTTAAGAAATTCTCAGTAGCAGTCCGGAGTTTGAAATTGAAGTTGTGTGACATGGGACTTAATAACAACATCGACAAATGTGAACGTACTTGCCGCTCCAGGATTGGTGTATTCAGCCATCAGAAAGAGAGAGATGTCTTTCACAGAACGTATACACTATATTAATAATATGTAACGTACGCCAAGGCCATTGTGTAACAATCATCAATCAAACATCGGTGAAATGTGGGTGCATACAAAGTACACCTCTATCTAGCCCTTGGGGGTCTACAAGCGTGATGCTATGTTAAATTGAAATGTAATTTTAAACGTATTTAATTAACACTGGACTATTAATTAACTTTTTGACAGTAGCTCTGCATATAAACTTTTGAAAAATATACTTCAAGAATAAAGGATCGGCAGATAACTTCAGTACCAAGTCCTTTTTAATCACAGTTTTTTTTTCATTTGAATTTCTTTTATGTGTATGGATGTATTTACCGACACAGATCTCACATTCACCCACCTAGACAAGCAAAAATTATCATACCATTTTTTTTTCGCGCTTTCGCGCCCGATACACGTCGCAGCAACCGGCCTTTCAACCATAACGCCACCTCACCATCTATTAATTCTAGTTATTTCATAAAAACGCTATAATATCTCAATTAAAAACACCAACGTATTAAGTACTTAAAAGCTTACCATTAGCAAGTACTACCGCTGGTACTTAACCAATTTAAGGTTCTTACATACGAACGGCACGTTGTCGACGACACCTTGGCGGTAGCGGTCGACATTCAATTGAGTGTCGTCGACAACGTGCGGTTGCATCAAAGACGTATAACTGCAGCCGTGGACTCCAATTGAGTATCCTCGACGACGCGCGGCTACAGTCGTCGACGTTCAACTTCTGCCGTCGACTTCAATAGAGTGTCCTCAAGGACGCGCGGCAGTTGTCGTCGACGATCACCTGCACTCGTCGACTGCAATTGAGTGTCGTCGACGACGCGTCGACAACGTGCCGCTCGTATGTAACAGCCCTAAGTCACACGTTTTTATTAAATCGCCCTTATAAAAACTTAACCCGTAACGCCAGAGTCTGTATCGTAAAACACTAAACTTTATACGTTACGTTTTACTGTTAGGAAATTTAGCAAGAAAGCGTTGTAAAATAAAACTAGGGTTTAAAACTTTAAATCAATTTAATTGTCGTTTTATAGTCTGCTTAAAAGATAAAGTTGAAGCCAGTTTTACTAATAAATTAAATGAATATGTTTTAAACAGCTCAAACACTAGAGATTAAACTAAACCTAAACTAGGTTTACTGGCCAGCGGTAAGTTTGATTAAATTATTACTACGAAGTTTATATTTCTTCCAGTCTATGGGAAATTTATGGTATTGTTAGAACACACAATAAAGTCTATTATGGGTGAAATTATGGTTCCCTATTTACTGTGGGTAGGCTGTAGATATTTGCTATGACTAGTTTTATTTGGTCTAGTTGCCCAAAGCGCGACTGCTTTGATTTTTTCGGGCAGTGTTATTGAGTTTTTCTGTTAAGAAATTCTCAGTAGCAGCTCGAAGTGTTTGGAATTGTGCCCGGTAGATGGCAACAGGCTGTGAGTTAATAACAGCAATGGTGAAATTTGGGTGTACAACTGCCTACCCCTTCTGGAAATACAAGCGTTATCATAGCACACATGAACTATAACAGGACCAGCAGAAAACAAAGACAACTGCAGGATCTGATACTGGCCTCACTATGCTTCTATTTTCAACATAACAGCATCACGCCTGTAAGCCAAGTTAGACATTTCACCGATGCAATTAGCCTCTTGTCAGTTGTGCAATTTGAAATTCCAGGCTATTGCAACTGTCTCGTTGGTCTAGTGGTCCCAAGCGCGACTGACTGTTGAGCATGAGGTCTTAGGTTAGATACCCAGGTCGGACAAAGTTTTATTGAATTTTTCGTTTAGGAAATTCTCAGTACCAGCCCTGAGTTTTAAATTGTGCTCGGTAGATGGTAATAGGCTCCGGATTTACAACTGCGTATACCTCTGCCGCTACCTTCAGAGAATACAAGTGTGGAGTCAAGTCAATATTACTGGCAATTTCTCAACAGAAAAACCCGATAATAATTTGCTGGACCCGAAAACTAAACCTCATGCATGCTCAGTAACCGTGCTAACGTCCACTGACCTATAAAGCCGTCACAAGTAATATTTTCGTAAATGGAGCCCGGAGACTCAATCACTGCGACTTCCTCAAGCATTACTTAAAACATCTTCCTTTCATCCTTTCAGATATAAAAAATAACCCAAGATGTTGGTTAAAAGCTACGCCTTCCGCCGCGGATCCAAGGTCGTCTTACTCCCATTTCTCTCCGCATATTCTTAATTTACGATCACTGTTACCATAAGAACTCACTCGAAAGCCGTAAAACGCGTCAGTATCAACAAAATACGTTTCTGTCCATTAAACTGGGCCATTTGCGAACGATCGTCAATGCGTATGTGACGCTATAAAAAAGTTGAGTTTTTTTTTGTAGTCACTTGTGGTAAAAACAGTGTGGTATTTTTCCTTATACGGTTGCAACACTATGACATTTTTTTTTTTCTAGTTTTGTTTACTTACGATAGTGTGCGTTACATATGATCGTATATAGAGCCAGCAACATCATTAAAAAATACTCGGAGTACGCTGATTCTAACAACCGATTTGGTATATGTTTTACAAAGAAAATTCTAGTATTATAAGTCCTGGTACAACACAACATAATTGAATCGAAAGCCTCAATTGAACCCGGTGGCGCTGCAATCCGCTTCGAGGTAGAACAAAGTCTGTCGGACTCACTAGTTAACTGATAAAAATGACTATCGGTCAAATTTTTGCTGTCAGAAAAGTCAGTAATAAGTTAAGTTCGCCGTTGTATGTTGTTCGTATTATAATTCAAATTATGTATCGTGTGTGTGTATAATAAAGAAAGAAGTAACTAAAAAAGCCTTCAACTTCTTCGAAACCAGTTTATTTCTCCATAACAGTTTCACTAGTAGGGGTAACCGTTTACTACACCCTCGAATGACAGGCCCCGATCGTCACGCGATAGTGTCAAGGGACAGAGGTAGGTATCTTTATGAAGCTGAAGGTTCCACTGAACATTTAGTGTATCACCCTGTAACTAAAGTGAAAAGAATATTTTTAGGCTAAACACAAACGTCAATTAAGGCTTTAGTAGTATATGATAAGACAGATGTTAGCTGTTGCCTCAGTCATTAGCAGACACAATAGATTTTTATTGTTACAACGTACAGATCTGTACGTTACTGAGCCGAAAGGGTAAACCCTCTATCCAATAAAGAAATTGTCATTAAAATCGGACTACCCTTTAAAAAGTTTTTCGTGGTCATATATAAAAAAAAATACGCGTCAACTTGAGTACCTCCTTTTTACGTCGGCCAAAAAGTTCGTGTTAAACGGATGATTTTATCATAATCTGTCTGTTATATTGTTGGACTTAGGCGTCAGGCGCTTTTTCAAAAGCTTAATACAGTGAATGACTTCATAATGATGTATACTTTGAGCATCAACAATCAACATTTCGGTCGCTTTTCGCAAGCGTACAGCGACTTAAATTCAAACCCAGAGCCGCCAAAAAGCTATGAAGCATTTGGTTGTTGCGACCGAAAGCAGAATCTCCAAAGAGAGTCTCCGGAACGCGACGCAGCATTCGATGTCTACCAAGGGCCCTAATAGATATTTTTTGCCCAATATTTTTACCACGGGCTGTCCATCATTTGTGCTTGAACTTAGGTAATGTTTTGTATGACTTAAGACTAAGCCAGCTTACATTTGATACCAAGTGATATGACAGTTAAGCGGGGTACTTGCGAAACTGACATCAATTGCAATAGCATTTTTGTCAGTCTGACAATATACATTGTGTCGATCTTATTAGTGGAGGAGGTGGTATAGGACTTGTACTTTTTAGAGGATATAGCGCAGTGCATTTCATATTGAAATGTATTGTCTTTGCAAGTCAGTTGCGCAATTACCCCACTGGCACTGATTTCAAAATAAAACATTTGAAAGCTGACTAATCCTAATAGGGTAAACAACGGATTCCGACTGACTGAATGTGCGAATGACTAGTATGACTATTCGCAGATTTGTCTAAATTTCGCAATTATCAAGTAAAGTACACACTGAATATTGTGATGACGGTGTTTTATTTATTTACGTTCATATATAAAAATAAACAGAAAGATAGCTAACCGGATGAAGTACAAAAATAACAAAGCGAAATCTTAAAAATACTTCTGTACGTAACTTGATCTACGAACTCGAATAAGGAAATCATTGCTAAGAAACTCGACTGTTTCATGATTTAGAATTTCGCTCAAGCTTAATTTCCCAAATATTCAAATTTCAAAGGCGCTTATAATTTATATACAATAACACATACTTCAAGTAATTCCTGGCAACAGAAATGTAGGGTCCTATTTACCCTCGAACGGTTGGACACCGGATTATACATCACATAAATTGTGCTGATGTTTGGGCAATGAGCTCGTAGATAGTGTAGAAATATTGGGTATCATCTACATACCAGACGATGGTTATACTGGAGTAAATTATTGTTTTGGGTGATTCATGTTGCTAAGCTGTGTAAATTGATAAACGAATTGTAATGATTTATTTAGTTTAATTTAATTTAATTGCTTGCTGTATACGAAGTTATTATGTTACCCATAATGATTAAGTCCAATCGGTGATCATAAATGATTGCCTCATAAATATAGATTTCTTTTTATCAGGTATCGTAAAACATTCCATGTTATAAGGAAACCACAAGAAACCAAAAGCATAAGAATATTATTATCCCCACCTTCTGTTTTTTTATTCCTAATCAATATACAACATGGTCAATAATCTATAACATAGCATCACGCATATATTCACCGAAGAGGTAGGCAGGCGCATAGGTATACTGTTTTACAAATGCAACAAACATTACATCAGTGCAATCGTGTACAAGTCTCATGTCATATGTGGTGAGCCTATTGCCCTTACCTGGTTACAATTAAAAACTTCGGATTGCTATTTAATAAACTTATTTTCTTTCTTTCTTTCTTTTCTTTCTTGAGAATTCTCTTACACAAAAATCCAATAACACTATAATCTTAAACCAATAATTGAAGAAAAAACTTCATAACTCCATTGCCTACTATTAAATCCATAAAAATCCGCGTAACCAATACCCAGTAGAACTGAATCCTCCCTGTATTTTATTAGAAAAGTAAATCGTAGAAAAAACGAAGCCTACGCCCGAAAGTAAATCAACGGTGTCCAAACTTTCAGCGGAATCCTATCAAGATTTATACGCCGACTAGATCCCATATCTATCCCAGCGGATATCACTCCGATCGCTTAATGAAACTTAAGAGAATACTTTGCCAGTAATCCAATATGGCGAATGGCTACGACGACGCCCCGGGATTTATTCCCCACTCGATACGAATCGCGATACCGACCCGCCTCCTACCATACGTAATTTAAGTTCCCGAATGCGGACTTATTCCGGTATCAAAAAGAAATTATAAGGGAATCCCGGTGTGCGGACGACAGTCGTTGTCACCCTACTTCGTGTAATGGTCTTTTAACGTAATGGCTGCTTCAGTGCTCCGAGGTTTTGGGCGAAATATAGCTTAGGTTTTCAGGTCTTTTGGGTTATTTGAGCTTTTATGTCCGAAGCTCTCAACGTACGAAAGTGAGCCATTTATAACAAAAGTTTCACAGGTATTTCTGTACTAGTGAAGATATATTACACTTTTTCATATTCTATACACCATAATCTACCTTCACTTGTATAAATATGTCGATAAGTAGCTACACTCTTAATTATTTAAGTGGCATTTACGTTCAGATCCATTACGATTCTTTGTTCCTTCAATACAAAACAGTCTACAATAACAAAGACTCACAATTCAAATAAAAGTATCGCGTATTTTGATATAGAAAATATAAATTTATTTCTCATTATATACGTTCTTTTGTGGTGCACCCGACAGTTGTCCGCAAAGTGCACCGAGCGGGGGGAAAACATGACGAATATCTCCGAATGAGCCCGAACTCCACCATTCCTCTTTTCAATACAAAGACATCTTATCTTTCACGATTCGTTACATTTTAATGTGTATATTTTGTATTCGAGGTTGTTTATTGCACAATTTCGGGTTGCATCTGGAGGAAAATGTTGTTCGTACAATAGACGAATGTGGCACAGTTTTTGATTTAGAATGATTTATTACTTACGATGTTTTATATCTGGTAGATGACAGAAGCTATTAAGGTGAAGAAGTGTGGTTAGAAATTGTGCTAGCGGTGCATTTTAATAATTATTATAAATTATTGTTTGGAAGTTTTTGGAGCCTGGGAGCACACGATGGGCCAGACGATTTTGGCGCGACGATAGAACATGCACAATATCCGCATAGTTTAAAATGTCCGCCAATAAACCGTCCGCTGATGTCCGCTGGTCACCAGTTTGTATTCGTGATTTCGTGGCGATCGTGCCGCGGCCAGTCGTGGACAACAGCGATCAAAAGCGGACGTTTTTATCTGACAACCTTACGATATTGGTATCGATAAAAACTAGCAGCTACTCTAACTAGCATTACTTCTAAAATTATATTTTATATCGAATGTAAAATATAATCCAAAGTAGGATTTATACCTGAACCCCCCGATGGATACTCGAGGCTCTCTGCCAACTCAACTATTCCTACCTCATTCCAAACATCCTCCTTCCACATTAATACGGTACGATGACGGCATCTTTAGTCACTATAAACACACTGAATAACTACCAGTAAATTATTTGGATTTTCATAATAAGAAGGATGCATTAACGCATACATAGCGAATTTTAAAGTTATATTTTTTTGTGAAAAAGGTAAATCAGAAGGCAGATGATACCTAATTTAAAGTGTTGCCAAGTGGGTAAGACCTAGAAATTATCCTTTACTTTATTTAAATGTTACTAAGTCAAGTTAGTCCGGTTTTAGTACACAAAGACCATGTCCACAGGCTACTGTCTGCTACGATGATTTTATAAAGCTTTTGGCAGGAATGTCTAAGACATATGTAACCTTCATTATTGTAATGTAAAGCGTATTTAACCCTTTATTCATGTCTTTGGTCCAGTTTAATGTAAAAGTGTTTTTCTTATAAGGATAAGTATTTCTTTAATGCACCGCCATGCTTGTTCACATAGTTCTAGCAATTTCAGACCTTTTAAGTCTAGGTGTCGTCACGATGGTCTCTTTTGCTGTAATGATTATTTAGAGAAGATGAAAGTAATTAAAAAATAGCACGCCAGCCAAGTTTTTTTTTTAATTTCACACCTTTTTTGTACCAGTGACACTATATTATAATTTTACTAGCCTATGTTACCGGGGACAATGTAAGGATTCAACATACAAATTCAATGCAACGATATCCATACATCATAATCAGTTCAGACGTTTACAAGTTATGATGGAATAAAGAAACTCACAAACATACATACATAAATATATAAACCTTAAAAACATAATACTCCTTTTTTATTTTACTCAGTGATAATGTAGCTTTCTACTGTTGAAAGAATTTTTTAAATCGGCCCAGAAGTTTAGGTGTTTATTAATTACAAACATAAAAACTAACTGACCGGTGTAATTCGGCTAAAACTTGGGGTAACGCCTTTAAATTGACCTCTGATACAAAATTAATAAATGCAAATACTTAGGTACATGTTCTATTTTCGATCCTGCATCAAATACAATACGTTTCTATTCGCCAATAATAATAATACTTAAACAAATGAAGCAGCTTCACCGCAGGGTGGTTTCCGCCCCGTTCTCTAGCATCCATTAATCTAAGTCGGAACACTGCACAGATGCCTCGGCGTCTCTGCACTATACTCGGGAGCAAAGACCTTCTCAGACCATTTGATATCTTTTATATAACTAAGGAATATTCTATCCGATATTTGAGAATGTAAGTAAATTATAAAGCAAGTATTATTTCACGTGGGTATCAGGTTTTAATTTTGAGCGCACGATTAAGTGAACTGCCTCATCGGTCTAGTAGTTGAGAGGTCTCTACCGAGCATGAGGTCCTGGATTCGATTACCGGGTCGGGCAAAAAATTGTTATTCGGTTTTTTTATTAGGAAATTTCCAGTAACAGCCTGGAGTTTGTAACTTCGTCCGCTTGATGGCAATCGGTTCACCACCTATATTATATGGGACTTGATAACAGCATTGGTAAAATTCTGGTGTTATACTACTGGTGTGTATCTTCTGCGTACCCTCTCGGGATATAGAGGCGTGATATTATGCTTTGCTATATGTCGCTTGACTACTTATTAAGTACTTGGTTTTAAAATTAATTTGAATTATCCTTTGGTTTACTTTGCTGTACTATAAATGATCCTGTCGTATCACAAGATAATATCGTAGGTCATTCTGCCCGACCTGTGGTTATTCTTTCTTGAAAGGAATACCAATACCAATTTTAAATCAACACGTAACTTACAACAATGTTAAAATTACCTACAACATGGTTATCTCAATTTTAAAGCATTTTGACTTATTAGTATCTCGATTAATTAATTATTTTTAAGACATTTTGGCAAATTGACATATTTCCATTATCAATCGAGCAGATCTATTTTCAAGGGGACTGGGACTGAACACACTACTTTAGACTCAAAAACAGCAGACACGCCCAAAATGACTAAAAATCTGTTTTCCAAACACATTCACACAAATAGGTAAAACTCCCAAAACTAATGAAAATGAAATGAAATGATAGAATCTCACAATTCCCAATAACATCTTAGCTATTCAACCGATTAGCGAGGCAATTTTCTTTTAGCAATCCGAAATTATCTGCAATCAATCGAACAAAACGAATGGCTGAAGTTATTCCGCAAATGTTCACGATTTATCTCGCTGATAATTTGTTTTGTACCGCATTGTTTAGGAGTGGACACTGGACAAGTCTTGCTGACCTTCACGGAAGTTCAAGTTATAATCAAGCCATCTTTGTTGCCCTTGTTAGTTAGAGATGTGTTTTGTTTCATCATAAGTTCATGAATTTCTTTCATAGTGGTTTGTGATAACATACATCTACTTCTAAGCTATAACTAATATCTTTACTTAGACATAGCATCACGACTGTATTCCCCAAAGGGGCAGGCAGATGTACATCCACATTTCTCCAATGCCCATGTGGTGGTGAGCCTATTGCCATCTACCGGGCACAACTCCAGCCTCTGAACAACTATTAAAGAAATCCTAACAGTAAAATCCAATAACTCTTTGCCTGACCTGGGAATCGAACCCAAGACCACATTGTCAGCAGTCGCGCTTGGGACCACTACACCAACGAGGCAGAACTATTTAACACGATACTATATTTTGTAACGGAGCCTCTTCGCTAACATAGGTATATTTTCGATATATAATGAACAACTATGAAATAATAGAAAGCGTTTAGCAAGGTATGGGCCTGTGATGAGGAGGGATTAAAGTCATGTGACAAGGAAAGTTTTGAGTATGAATGTAGATGGCTATAATGCCGCGCGGTTGGCGCAGTGGTCGAGAGACCGACTGCTGCGCTGCGTGTCGCAGGTTCGATTCCTGCACGGAGCAAATATTTGTACGATCTATAGATAATTGCTCCGGGTCTGGGTGTTTGTGTGCTTGTGAGATTATATGTCTGTAAACGCACCCACGATACAGGAAGAAATTCCTAGTGAAGGGCAAAGTTTAAAAAAAAAAGGAAAAGAAAAAATGACTGGAGGAAGATCGAGGAAGCGATGGATTGATTATTTATGATTTGATTTGCTAGAAAAGGAGTGACTGACGATATAACAGTTAATAGGGATGTATAGAATAAGATTACATGCTGCGCAGACCCTAAATAAATTGGGATAAGGGCAGGGGAATGATGATGATGATGATGAATGAACAACCTGTAAAATTACCTATGAATTTGATAAGGCGCTATTGGCAGCATAAAATACCAATGCAACCGGTAGAGTTTATTTTGTGTCGCAATCCTCTACCTTTTTTTTTTTTTTTTTTTGTTTTCGGGGCGAAACCTTCAAAAAGGCGCCCGGTCTTCGGGGATAAGACCGGGGAGTGTGGGATTCTTACCTCACTAAAACCACCCCGGTGGTCACCATCAGCATATGGAAGGGGGGCACTGGGTCCTCTGAACAGACCAGCTCCAGTACCCCCGCTATGCAATGCTTATTAAAGCACATCCCTGGGGAGACTGTAAAGGGGTCTCCCCTAAGCCTCGCTATGCACGGTGGCATGTGACCACTATGCCACCGTCTTCTCTGGGGTCACATGATAGGTGAAAAGAGTCCCCGCTCTATGCACCCGTGACCCCAAAGGCCCGCCTGCTTTATTTAATCATACAGGCGGGGTTTCGGCTGTTAGGTGCCGAGGCGGTTGCTTCCTCGACGCCTTCTTCTCCGAGCGGGATCGGCCCTTTCACGATCCCGCTCAGCGGCCTCCTTCTGGACCATAACGGTCTCGCAGAAAGAGGCCATTTCCTTCCAGTTCGCTGCGTCTGCCAGCATAGCACTTACTACTGCTGGCAGAGACAAGTCTCGCCCGATTTTTGCCCCTAGTACCCGCCGCTCAGCTGCCCACGCAGGGCACACCTCGAGCGTGTGCTGTGCTGAATCCGGGCCACCTCCGCAATGGTGGCAATTTGCCGTAGCCTCTCGCCCAATCCTGTTCAGGTACTCACCAAAGGAACCGTGCCCGGTGAGCACCTGAGTGAGCCTGTAGGAGATGCGCTCCTCTCTTTTCATCCAGGCTTCGAAGTGCGGCAGAACGGCTTCGACAACGCGCTTGCGCGAATATTGCGGCAGTTGTAGCCGCTCGCGCCACCGCTCGAGCGCGTGTCGCCGTTCCTGCCGCCTCAGCCTAACGAATGCGCTTCCTGGCACACTGTTACCACTTTGGCGGATGGCACGGATCCGCAATCCTCTACCTACAGGATGTAAGCAAGCAAATCTCTGTTGATGTAATTAAGCAATAATATTACAGTGTATACGCCTTCATACCTATCAATATACACTTCACAGAGAGCCAATGAGAGTTAACAAACAAATTTAAACAGTCACATACAATATGCAGTTCTGTTGTAATGACACATATTTTAAAGTCAATATTTTGCAAATGAAGTGTAATTTTACATCGGTGCTATTTAAAAGCGAAGAGCGTTTATTTTAAACTCTGTGTTTTCGATGCCACTCACGTGTCAAAACAACTGCAGCATTTTCTTCTGTGGCATAACCTACCTACAGTAAGTACCTACCTATAATATAGGGACATATATGAGTCGTCTAGTTCAGAAAGTCAATCCAATAGCACTAAAGTTATAATGTTAAATGGAAAAAGAATACGGTCGCGAGCAGGATTCAAACCTCCGCCTCCCGGATAAATAGAGAGAGAGAGGTCGAGATGGCTTAGTGGTGACAAAGCGTGGAGTATTAATCCGAGAGGAGCAGGTTCGAATCCTGCTCGCAACCGTATTTTTTTTCCATTTAATATTATAACATTAGAGTTCGCTAAGCATGCGTTAATGCTTTTCAAAGATTTATCTTTAACCAATAGCACTAATCATAATTATCATTTTTAAACGCACCAGAATTGGGCTGCAAACCATTGAAATTATTTTCAGATGCAAACCTCAAAGATACCACTCCTCCAAAATGAGTAGGGTGCCTGGTCCTTCTGGCCAACAATATAAGCCTCCAAGCTTAGTGGTATGACACAACAGGGAGCACCATCGGTTCTCTACTAACGGTGTTGTTATAAATGCAGTAAAGGATTACCCACAATAGGTGTAGAACTATCGTCAGGTGTGGAATATTAGTCGCATTTCCCTTACCCTTCGGTCCTAGCTCGGTCTTTTCGGAAGCTTATGTGGTGACAGGGGTCTAAAACTTAGAAGCAGGAGGCTATAATTAAAATGTGGACAAAACTTAACTAAACTAAGGGTCGGCTTATTAATACTTTAGCTGTGTTCACATTTAGCCTAGTGAATAGATTTAGCTTCCGTGGTGAATTTTTGTAGAAAGAAAAATCCGGTTGTGAGCAGGATTCGATCCTGGGCCTCCCGGATAACGTCACCAAAAGACATATTAAAATGTGGAAGAAGAATTCGGATTAGTGAACAGAGGTCGAGATGACTTAGTGGTCTGAGCGCCTGAGCATTTATTAGTGAGGTGCAGGTTCGAATCCTGCTCACGGCTGTATTTTTTCTTTTCACAAAAAAAAAACTAAGTTTAGAAGCAAATATTTTCAACCGAAGTGCGATTGAAATTTCGATAAATAAAGCTCTTTCTTATATAAATTCAGCTAATAACAGTGCAGTTGTTATAAAGTTTGCACTAGGTACTTATATCTAAAGTCTTTATTCAACCGACTGATATAGAACTTTTATTTAAACAAAATCGACCAATTGACATAAAGTTCAATCGCTTCAGCTAAATAATGTTAAGTCAAACTTACTCGTACTTTGTAACTTTAGAGTTCGCTAAGCATGCGTTAATGCTTTTCAAAGATTTATCTTGAATTATATTAAGGTAATTGCATTCTTAACGACATTGTATTAACTGCAAAGTTAGTCGTGTCGGTTCGGTCACTTGTATAGGGACTGAATTGATAGCAATGACGTCGCCATAAGACGTGTTAAAATATGGAAGAAGAATTCGCGGTGGCGAGCAGAGGTCGAGATGGCTTAGTGGTCAGAGCGCCTGGAGTATCTATCCGGGAGGCGTAGGTTCGACTCCTGTTCGCGACCGTATTCTTTTTCCATTTAATATTGTAACTTTAGAGTTCGCTAAGCATGCGTTAATGCTTTTCAAAGATTTATCTTGAATCAAACTTACTCTTTACGTTGATAACTTGTACCACACCGATGTCCAACCTGTATTGTTAGTAGAATTCATTCAACACTACAATAGCTAATTGTGAGTGTATTATTTCGCAGTCACAGTGGAAAATTATTTATTATATCGAAACAACTTTCGTTAGTAAACACGACGTTTATGAAATATTAACAACTGAATAATTAAGCTTTTAGCTTTCAAATTGCGCGGTGTAACGTCAAAATGTATTTTGTTAAATGTAGGTATACAATTGATTTTGTGTTTATTTATGGAAATGGCGGTAGTTACATCGATGTTTTGTTTAAATATATTCCTTATTTATATTATTGTATTGGTTTATACAAGATGGCGGGTAAGGGAGTATTTATTTCCCATAAGAGTTACGTCAAAATGTTTATTCGTTTTTATCTGAATACCCATGTTTTTTAGGTATAGTTGATCGTTTAAATGGGTATTATCTTACTTAAAAAAAAACTCCTATCCTATATGTTTTTATAGATTACTTTATTAAGCTTAAAACAAAATATACACACACTAGCTGTGCCCCGCGGTTTCACCCACCCCGTTAAGTTTGCCGTACGATTTAAAAAAACAACTTATGTAAAATCCTTGTCCTGACAATGACAAACACAACAAAAAAAAACAATTTGGTGCAGTCGTTCTCAAGTTATGGTCACGACCAAGGGAAACAGGGATTCATTTTTATATATATAGATGTAAACTATTGTAAGTTAAAACCATATTAACGATGAATTTCACTGCCGATTAAACATGACAAATTCTTTAATCTCCTCTTTGCCATCCACCTTATCCAGTCATCATCAAAATATATTGTAAGGATTAATTAACTGAATGGCATCTTCTACGTTAAAACAGTCTTCCAGTAATTAGTTTTAGTTAAGTAATAGTAATTCGCCTTAACTGCACGTGTGCGTACCTCGAAACAAATGAGATTTGAGCCAGAGCTTAAGTTTAATCTGGGTTTGGCTCCAATGTCGATCTTCTGACGTAGCAGGATTCTCTTGGTCCTTAGGTACTAATGAAAATGTTGTTCAAAAATATAGTTATTTTGTTTGCGAGACGTGATGCGGTCCGAGAGCCTGGACTTAACCTTAACTAGATAATCACTATGACTATACTTAAATCGGGAGTATTTATCCAGGAGGCGCGGGTTCGAATTTGGCTGACGACCATATTTTTCGGCCTACATAAATTGATAAATATCTCCTATCTCAGAAATAAAAAACAGGAAATCAGGAATCATAATCATATTATGGAATAAACCTGAGGTATCTTTTGCGGTGCTTGGAGTCTTATGTTTTGGAATTTAAATTATCTGTGCCAAAATGAAAAATAACAATTAGATACTTACTTTATTATTATTATTTATAATGTTTCTTTTCATACAAAAAAATATCTAGAATAGAAGAAAGAAGAGAACAAGAAGAAATATTTATCCCGCACTGGACACAGTGACAGCAGAAAATAGCTTACATTAATAAATAAATTGATGAATTTAATTTCAATTAAAAATAATGCACTTTCTGAAGTTATTTATTTTGCAACTCTTTGAAGTTAAGTACATTTAGTTGAGTAAAATGCCCAGAGGCGAACATTCTATGAAAAAGTCTTATTTTTAATTACTTTCTCAAGTCGGAGCTTAGCTCTGTACTTAGCTTCTTTTTCAAAATTCTTGTAGTTACTCACGTAATTAAATATTACTTCAAAGACTAAGAAGGTAAGTAATTGTCAAGCTTTATTATTTATATTTTTTATCCTAATGTTATTTATTTATAAATTCTCCGTCTAAAATTCATAAGATTACAGTAAACAATGGAATTATAATACACAGTACCTCATCATACAATGTATCGTAATACGAATCGGAATGGTATATTAATATTTATGAGCTAAACTATAAACAATACAATGTTACAAAATAATTGCATAACAACGAACATAAACGTTTACCAGAATAGAGTCCCGTATCAACAAAAATGAATATTATTACAATTTCATTTCGCATAAACCGCTCCGTAAACCCGATTCTTTATTCATAGGAAAATGATCTTATTACCCCTGTATTAAAGTTTAAACTAAAATGTCCTCATACCCGGCCGATGTAAACTACAGCGTGTGCGTTTACAAAGGCCGATAGAGCAGTTTATACTTTTTGCTCGCGATCACGACACCGGTAACGACTTCCCTTGCAAACGCGAAGCGAAAATGCAACGATTCCGAAATACGCGCGTATAGCGACGCCAACGCGTCGCTTAGCAAACCTTTGTACAGACACGAGCAAAAGGCACATCGATTGTTACAATACAAACGGAAATATTGCCGAGCGTGTGAAAAATGAATATTTTTCCAACTGAACGTCCCCAGCGTTAGTTGTGAGAATTCTGACGCTCGAAATTTACCTCGCAATTTATAGACGTAAAACAATAGCGCTTGGAACAAAAACGTCGGAGCAGATTGTCGAAACGTTCGTTAACTCGTTTAAATCGGTGGTATGTCCGTCTGACGATCGGACAGTTTTCCGTGAAAAATTACCGCCGAATGGCGGCTAAGCGGTGCTTTTAGCCTAGTTTCTCAACGAGCGAAGTCACGGCACGACCCGGCGATTTCCTCGGACCACGCCGTTCAATTTACCGGAACGCATCTGCCAACTAAATAGGTTGGCCTGTGCGCTCGGCCCGGAACGTCTTAGCTCCTAATAAACGCTGCCGTAAACGGATTCGCCATTCAAAAGTTGAACGTCGATTAAAATAGAATTAAGAAATAGACAGTCGAACAAAATTCAATATTGGAATCGTCGAATGTAGTTGATCAAAGAGTACTAATTGTACAGAGAGGGCACTACAATTCTAGTGGTTTTATTGCCGGTGGGGCGAGTGGAAGGCGAGCAATTTGGCGGTCTGACCGCAAGAGCCGCGCATGTTTATTAGAGACAAAGAGCCCGCCGCGTCGGCCCCTGATTTGCATAACGGTCTGTGTCGTAATTAGAAACCATCTCGGACGTCCCTCCTTTGTCCCGTCAAGTCTGGAGGGGACAACGTCAAACGCCTTCTATTTAGCCGCTCACAGGATAAGCCGTATAATCCTACTGAATTAAAATAAAATGTGCAACGTGTTCCTAGGGTACGGTGATAGTAAACTCCTGAGCGGGGTGTAATTATCCTAATAAAACATTTCTCCTTTAACTTTACTTCTAAGCTTCTTCTGCTGTAGATGAGGTATATTCCCTCTACTTTATGTATTAATTAATGGATACATTTTACTAGAGTTATTAAATCGTCTAAGACCGTGCTAATAAGTTATTCTTTCTTTATGTTGACCTAAATAATAAATAGATAATAATCGTGAGAACGTGGATTTAATATTAATACGTAAAAATTGTCCAACACGCAGTGAACAAGTTTAGCGCATAATGCGCATTCTTTATCTGTGTGAGAAAAGGCCTTTGGCCCGAAGAATCTAATTTAAAGCAGACAGGTAATGAAAATTTTAATATACCCGCCACAAATGTTGCCTACAATTTTCGCGTCGGTACATGAAAAATAAGCACAAAACGCCACTTGCGCACCTTAAGAACAGGATAATTTATTACTTACACCGTTCATTACTCAAACATATACTTATATATATAAGATGAAAAATCGTTTAAAGAAATTGCTTACGTACTCCCGAGTAGGTACAATAAATCGTTCTCTAAGAAGCGCACAGTGTTACACACAACAGAGGCGGTTGGGCATAACTCATTAACTCGAGGCGCGTTTACGAGGTCCGCTATATCGCGGGCCGCGCCGGGATAATGACGCTAAACCGATATCCTTATTTACTGCAAATTGCGTCGGCTCTTACATCTAGGCCGATATGGTATTGGGGTTCTGCTACAAATATCTTGTTACGTTACTTGATTACTTTTGTTTCATGGTTAAATTGAAAGTTGTGGGACATAATGTCAATGTTTTATGGGAAACGTGTGTCTTAAACAACGGGTACCCCGCCCCATAAAAGTGGTTATAATCTAACGCTTTGCTGCGTGTGAGTTGAAATTTCTATGTGTAATATTTCTCTCCTCGGACACTTCAATTAAAACGCCAATGAATATAATTAAACGGATTTCTCTTGATATTTCAAGATGTTAGGTACTAAAATCTATTTATTTCCTCTCCTTTTTTGATTGAGGGAGAAATAGAGTGAATGAACTTAAACTCCAATTATATTGTACAAAAAAGTTTATCAATAATTATTAATTCCAAACTCAATACACACACAAATGTTTACCTCGTAATACAACCATGAAATTTCCCAAACTCCAAGTTGAATACGGACAAGCAAATCATCCGTGAAGTGAGTTTGCAAAGGGCACGCGTCCGCAACGCAGCGAGCTTCGTAAACGCGTTTACACACGTCAAATGCACAATACGTCCATTGTTGTAGGATTGATTTAAACAAAAATAGATGTTAGTAATGGCGCCCGTTATTTCAAGTGGCAATTATTCGCAACTGTAGATATAATTTATTGTGCAAGGCATAATAAAACGCAAGACTTTCATCCTTTACACTTGAATCGGTCCTCTTAATTATGTTTAATTTTAATAACGTTTAATTTTATTGCTTCTTTTAAAATTCAATGAAATATAACGGTTTTGTTACTTAGGCTGCGTTTTTATATTCTAAGCCATAGACACGCAAAATATATAGTATTCAGTGTTATTTAGTTGAACTGTGAACAGGAAATAACGTCATAATGCCTGCATGTACAATAACACGGAATGTTACATTAAATAATTAGGTATCATGTTTATTCAACTATGTAGCTAATCTAGAATTACGTTTAATAATTAAACGCGAGGTTTTGTGTTTAGTGAAAATTAATTTAAGCAAAATTGATTTATTCTGCTTAATTGCGGGTTACAAAGGGAGCTTGAACTGCTTATAAAGTAATACACCAAGCACCTTGCATTTTTTTAGAAAAATAAATACATATGTTTACATTAATACGTGTAACATCACTTATAATTATAAGCCGTAAATGTTAAATATCACATTCAATAACACTCTTTTACTTGACTTTGAATAAGCATTAACAGATAATGTAGATTCATTATAATGAGTAAATGTTTACAGATAAAGAAGACCATTATCTGTAAATGTCTTAATCAAACATTTAATTACCACTTCGTTCATGCATTTTTTCCCCGATTTGTAACTTGTTTTCTCTCTTTTTTGCGTTTATTCCTTTGCAATGATATAATCTTTAGACTGATATGACTATATATAATTTATTTTTCATTGTTCCAGACCATATTGCAACAGCGTTCACATACGGCTACACAGAGATCTCCAACGGTAAGTATCCCAAAAAAAGACTCAATCCATTATATACAGTCAAGGAAATGGACTATGCCCCACCTACAAAATCTTTCTTTTAAAACTGTCAAAGCAGTTAATACCCGTTCAGTAAATTTTTCTAGTTTATTAGTCACATTTAGTAAGTGTGTACAATCCTAGCGAATAAATAATAGGACTGAAAATGGCGTCGTTTCTATTTTTCTTATCGAGTGATTTCAAACCACCCGTACGTCTCTGACATGGCTTTACACACCATCGAGAACATCTCTCAGGTGTGCTGGTTTCCTCACGAGGTTTTCCTTCACCGTTTTAAGCAAGTGATAATTAATTTATAATACGCACATGACTTCGAAAAGACAGTGGTGCGTGCCTTGGATTCGAACTTTGGACCTTTGATTTGTCAGTCCAACGGTCATACCTCTAGGCTATCACGGCACTTCAACTCTTGCTCACTTACTATCAATATAAAAAGAGAGGTCAGAGGATGTGACGTCATTTAACATCCTTCTTTGTCTTCAAAGGTAAACACTAGAATTAACATTTAAAAAAAAATACTTACGTCATGGTGTTGGTGGATAAACTGTCATTGTGTAATGCAATATTTCGAGTACTGTACATACTTTATTTTTGGAACGAAGTTCCTTATCGCGCGTTGCGAAAGGGGGCTAGACGGATAAAATTAAGATGAAAAGTTGTAACGACACTTTTTGCTATTGTAAGCCGTGCGGCGTGCGCATGTTTCTCTGTCTGTCTCTCTCTCTCTCTCTCTCTTATAGAAAGAAAGCCAGATATATATATATTTTTTTAGGAATTACTTCCTCTATCGTGGGTGCGTTTACAAACACATAATCACACATACAAACCCAGACCCAGAACAATATCTGTAGATCATACAAATATTTGCTCCGTGCAGGAACGGAACCTGCGACACGCGACGCACCAGCCGGTCTCTCGACCACTGTGCCAACCGCGCCGTCATCAATTAAAATTATCAGTTCGCTAATTATTTGCGCTAATGAGTTTCATGACACCAGAACCAATTACTATGGTATTTGTTTAAAAGGTTTAGCGTATTCACACAATTTTGATAGTGTGTGAATTATGACGCGGAAAATTTTAGATTCATCTATTTATGAGATATCGTGTTTTATAAGTGCAGTAAATTTATACTGAGCACCTTGCAGGTTTTATATATAGATTTAAATAACGACAAAAAAACCTTTTTTCATTAGGAGAAAATGTTGGAAATATCATACGAGCCAGGCTTACCAGAGAATCTCATTAACGTGTATAAAATAAAACATTTTAGCGATAAAAATGGTAAACATGATCAATAAAAAAAATCTAAAAATAATTATTATAAAGATATGTTCATTTCCAAATAAAATAGATATGACTATTAGCCTTCAATAACTTATTTCTCGGAAACGACAACTCAAAATTGTAGGTCTACAATAAAAAGTTTCATTTAAAAGTACGGTTTAAAGGCTACGTTCGTTTTGTTTTATTTTGATTTCATTCATGAACTGTACTGAATTATCATAAACTCTACTGAGTTATACAATAAATTCGTAGAATATATATTTCTAAAAACTTATAATAACACGCGCCTGAACGCTGCCATCAGTGAAAACATAATATATGTTTGTGAAATTGGTTATAAACAAAATCGAAATGACACATCTTGATATCAAAAGACATTGAATATCTACAAATAATCGGTAAGGGGTACTTAATCGTTCATTGAACTAATGAAAAACTTCAGATAATCTGGACCAAAAATCCAAGCTGAAACTCAACACAGTCACAAATTATAATTATTTGGTTAGTTAAACATAAAATGCAATAATTTATAAGGTACACACCCAAAGTATACATTACCACACCCCATTGAATATACCATGATTTGAATTTGATGACATAGGTACAAGATGGCTAGGCTACCCTATACCGTCGCAGTAGATTCTGTCGCTTAATTACTCTGTGTCTTATCATATATTAAACCGCTTACTGTGACGTGGCGTAGTAATAATTGTATTACGATAACTAATATAATTTATTAAAACAGATACTGTTCCATTCATATTATTATTATCCTTAATAGAGATTAAGTTAGATCGTCGAGATTTTGCTTTTCCGTAGATAATGCTTGCAATATTGATTAAGTACAAAAGGTTTTGTTTAAGCAATATAACCTAGATTCTAATTGCTTTTAATTCCGATTAAATATAGTAACCACATAATACATATGTTAATTAACTAGTGAACCTTTTTCATGCAATAACAGTTCTTTGACAATTTTCTCATCTGATAACCCTGTACCAAATGAGAAAAAAGGTTTGAATAGTATAGAACAAAAAACAAAAATATACTAATACGATCAAATTCTATACGAAACTTAAATCTTCTTCAATTCTTATGGATATATAATAAAAACAAAAAGGGAAATATATATTAGCAATATTACTGAATCACACGTTCTCTATGCTTCAGAATCGATTGCGCTTTGAAGAGCTACTCTTTAGTTCTTTTGTTCTAATTGTGGAGGCGACACCGCTCTAACCAACTTTGATGCTTTTTTGTTCTGTGGTCTCATTTTGAATAAGCATGAACTGTTTTAAAAGTGTTTGGAATGTACGATCCGTTGTCTATGGAATAGTTAGGTTCTAATTTTGAAATGGCTTCAGAAAATTGTTCAATAGAAATATCGTACGTAAATATCTACGTTTGGATCGTCATTTTAAGACTGAAATCTTTTAACAAATTATTTGTTACTGTCCTTAATAATTTGTCTTAAGTCACCCATGGGAAGAGATGCAAAGTATAGGTGCTAGAACTCGTGCGCACTCTACATAAAATAATTAAAATAAATGAGTCATCGTGCACTCTGTAATTTCCAAACTTTTTGAGTGCAAAGTTTGCGAGGTTTGTTTCACGCTGGGAACTCTGTTACGCTTCCTACAAAAAGACTCTCATGCATATTTTTAAAGAAAATTAATGCAAAATTGCGTATGGAAGACACCGAAAGTCCACACTTATTATTTATAATATTCATTAATAAACTCAAGTTTGCTACATAAAAAGTATTTTAAGATGTAAAAACGACACTGCGCCGTCCCATATTGAAGTTTGTCTAGAAACAAGCCATTTCTCATAATTAGCCCGCGCAAACTTCATTTGCACAGAACCGTTAGCCGCCATATTATTTTTTGTGTTCGCAATTTCATTTATTACAACTGAATTCATAATTTTAACTCTTGAAGTGCAACGCGATATTTTATTAAATGGACCAAGTTCGCTCTGTCAGTGAATACAGAATAAATATTTGTAAATACTTTATGAAATTAAGCTTTACAAAATGTAATTTGTGAGCTGTCAGGGCAAAGTATCTTTTTTTCTTTCGAAGTTTCAAATAGGATTAAGTTAGTGATAAATGAATCAGATTATAAGCAAAACTGTAGAAAATAGGCAAGATAAATTCTTCGTTAGACCTGTTCTGTTCTGCACTAAAATATCGCAGGTCATTGATTGAGGTGTGTTCACAAACCAAACATTCATCAGCGGCGCGATAATTAGCAATGGCCGCGTTCCGAACACGTACGCCCCCCAAAATTCGATTCGGCAGCGGTTAATCAGCACCCGAACGCCAGTAATAGGTACCTAATGCGACAACTAATTTCCCGAAAGAAGTACTCCACCTTCCCAGGTTTTTATTGTGGCCACTCGCGATTCTTGTCACGATCCCGTCTCTACTCAACCCCTGACCCCCCACTCCCCGCATCCACGGTGTGCAGTCATCAAGCCCGAAAACTTGCGAATTAATACGTGCTTAGATTCCGTGCAAAGGAGACGTGGATGAGAAAGAGATTGTTATACAACTTGTCCGCGAGTTGGAAATGAAATCTGTTAATTTCCGAGCGAGTCTCCCGCCCTTTTTGGGTTTCCCTGATGGATGTTAAGAAGTTCCCGAATTCTAAGTTTAAACCGTTGATACAAAGGCTTGTAAGTTTTCGGCTAATTACTTGGATAACTTCGGCAACAGCACCTTCGCCTGTTACATATAAAGAAAAAGTTTTGTCGTTCAATTAATATGTATGATAGTTACTCAACTTTGTCTTTTACAATGTGTGAACATTCTCTCTAAATTAGTCAGATCCACGCTTTCATAATTAAGTTTTTAAAATTACTGCTTAGTTATTTAGAAGAATTCATCTTCGTCGCCTATACCTTTATGTAAATCTCTTTTATAAAGTTTGTTTTTCGGGCTCAAAATACTTGGGAATAATACGATTTTCTCGTTAACGAACTCAGTACTTAATGCATTATTCTTGTGTGTAGTCAACGCATAAGTAATACAGACAAATGGGTTGTTCAACTAAGCATGGCCTTAACTCGCGTCCAAATGCGTGTTACTGGAGCGAATTTTAGTCCTTTATATGAATATTGTCCTACTAAATTTTGTGTCACAAACGCTACAATAACGTGTATATATCATCGTAGCCCGTACTAATCTTGAGGTACTCGAAACGCGAGCAATTTCGCGATCCTTGCGACTGGTGCCCCGGGCGACCTCGCCCCTTGCTAACTTAGTGCCACTTGTCTGCGCCTCTCCGGGTTCCGTAGGGCTGCACACTGATGTTCAGACTTAGATTGTTTCGATAGCTATAAAAAGTAACTGTAGTGTGAAAGATACACGCTTGGTACAGCTGGAACCTAGATAAATACGCTTTTGTTTAAAACGTAGATATCATTTGACATATTAATGTGAAATTTCCCCGGTTCCACATTGAAAACTCAATTAAATGAGACAAGGACGGTCCTAATTTTGTATTTGGCCCAGTTATCGGACATAATATCTAATGGAAAGCATTTAGAGGATCTCGTAATAATATATATAATATTCAGTACCCTTATTCTAAACCGAAAGAACCGTTCACTCCGGATTGATACAACACTAAACAGTCATTAAAATCTAGGGAAACATTTAGTGGGCCTTAAATTACGAGCAACCCTAACTCAAGCGTCGGCTATGTTCGGACCCTCTCGTTGGTGCTCGGGTGCTCTCGGTATTATTCGGGAACTAAACAGAACCTATCAGAACTAATTGGCGGCGGAACGTAGCAAGCCCGCAGATTGGGACTTCATAAGATTAGCAATGCTCTCGGGACTCCCTCTAGTACAAAATTAAAGACCACTTCGATGTATTTTAAGGTTTCGTTATTAGGGAACTAAGTAGAAAGTTATGAGTACTTGAACTTCTATAAAGAAATCACTACTAAACAAATAATAAGCATGTGAATGAAGCGTATCAAAGTCAAACAGTCATATTTCTCATACACGCTTTCAAAGTGTTATCAAAGCTGAGTGAAAGTTACGTAAGTAAGCTCACATTGTAAATACAAAAAGAAATTGCGAAACATCGACATTTAACAAATAATACACGGACCTCGAGCCGTCCAAACAAATCGCTTCACAATTGTCGATCCTGCCTCACATTGGTTAATCCTATATCAGTAAAAGTAAATTCAACTCGCACATCAATAACCATTTTGACAGTTAAGCCGCCATTTTTCATTTGGCGCGCAACGTTCAAAAGTGGAATCCAAGCGAAAATCGCGCAGTCAGAGGTCGCGTTCAAAACAAAAAACCTTCCTTGTACCGAGGCGCGCGCAAACATCGAAACTGCATCGAGAATCCCCTTTTAAACCCCTTATATTGCAGCTTTAATCTCACTGTGGAAACTTTTCGTCGTAACTAACGCAGCGATGGAATGGGAAGAGGAATTTCGCTCTTCTAACGTTGGAACTGGGGCGGTACGGTAGATCAACTTCCGAACCATTTATTCACAATCGAGTTATTGCACCTCTCGCAGATCGCTTTACATAGGTCATTTGTGGAAATTACACGTCGCCGCAACTTTTCGTATTCAGTTTAAGATTAATGAATAAGCTGGTAACAACCGTTTTTTAAGATTAATGCAATATTTCCGTGAAAGTACCTCACGTTTTCTTAATTTCCTCGTCCAAAGTGGTGCATAAGCCTTAATTTATGATATACCGTGGCGAAGATAAATTTGTTCATGTTTATCATCTCCGAGCTTTAATAAACTGAGCTTTACGGTGATGCAGTTTCACATTTATTCACATCAAAATGTCATAATATATTATGAATTTAAACCCTTGTCCCATTAGGACGTCTGTTTGCAGAATTCCACAAAGGCAAATCTAGTTATAAGTGTAACGCCGCGCGTCCAAACACTGTTATCCGTTTATTCCGCTACGTACTGTTGCCGCATATCGCAAATTAAATAACGTGTTTCGACTATGAATAATAGCCAGCCCGGCCTCAGAACGCGCCCCTCACGATGTTACAATTTAAAATTTAAAATAACAACAATTTTATTGTTTATGGTTCAGAATGCACGAGTACTTTCAAATTTGGAACTTGAGCACATTTGTTATACAATACATTTTATGGCATCGGTGATGTGGACAAGAAAACATTTTCTTCGTGTTTCTGAATTCCTTTTCGATCTGGTATTTTTCTTTGGATACTTTCATTTTTACCCTTTGCCGTCTTACTTGACTTAGATATAAGAAAAAATACTGTAATAGAATAACCTTACAATTGTTAGTTCTCTATATATGTAGGTAGTAGGCACGAGCGATGGTTCTTCCTACATTGATATAAAAGATGGGCAAAATGCCTGAATATAAAATATAATAAATGTTGTTTAGCACAAATTGCGTGCATTAACGGGTGCATACCATCCTTTCCACTTTATCATTCCTTCTATTATCTTTGGTCGCACCCAATGTAGGACATCATAGACAAAAAAAATCTCACACAGTCTGGTTAGCAAGAGATCAATTACAAATCACACGAGGTTAAAATGTTTCGCCCCAAATGCTACACCATTAATCCATTAAACGATAAAGTAAGACATTTAATTAACTTTAAACTCTGCTTCCAAAAGGCTACTATGAACAAGTGCCAACCTTTAAAACAAGAATGAATGACAACGCAATTTACGTTATTATAAAAGCTTGTTATCATATCATAAGGCAAAACTGGCCAGGTACAAAAAAATACATTACCAACTTATTTACCGCTACGTATAAGGCCGGTGTTACAAGAAATATTTCGCATATCATACCTGAGCCGTAGTTTCATAAGCTTTATTAAAATTCCCTTGGCAGGGCGGGGTCCGATTCTCAAATATCGTGCGCCAGCCTTATTATATTCGATCTTGGAACGCACGCGAACGTTTTGACGTACTAATTGCAGGCGGGGTAGTTAGATACAAGTCACGGCATACCGTAGGGTGTAAAGCGGGCTTATTATGAGCTGTACACGCTAAGGCTCTAGCAATATTACAGAATAGGGATTTAAGCGTAAGGGACAAATATTTCGGGACATTGTTGCGTGAGGAATGTTGTGAGTTTTAGGCACGGTGTAACGTTAATTTGTAAGTGTGATGCTGTGGATTGTTGTAATGTGTACCTTCATAATATTGTACATGTATAATTAATTGGTATAGGTGTGTGCGTGTTTTGTTTGAACTACGGTGTTGCAGGTATGGTATTTTGTGGAATAATGTTTGTTGTTACACTGCTTTTCACTTATTGTGAACACAATTTTAATGGCATGAATAGGTTGACAGTGCTCATATTCATAACAGGTAACGCAGCGGTTTATACAGCCGAGAGCCGATATTATAGAATTAGAAATGGCTGAACTTTGAAAATAGTGTTAACTAATTCAACTACTGCCTACGACCAGTGGTATAACTCTTGAAAATAATTCCGCTCGATTGACATTGAAAATATGTCAGTTCATACTTTTTAATGCCAAAATGTCTAAAAAATTATGATAGATTCGGGATAATATGAGGACAACATGATTAAAAATTTAGGCAACTGTAATGTAGGTAAATTTATTTTAAATTTACGCGAATTTGTTTTAAGGCGTCTATTGAATATTAGAATTGGACTGGGATTGGTATTAGTTTCAAGAGTAACCCCACTGCCACGAAAAAACAAATAAAACTAATAAATACGACAGTTTTAAGCACACGTAAGCGGCAATACCCTCATTGGCTTTATTTATTCACATCGTCGTCGTATTTCCGCGCCATGCTTATTCAGTTCATTTGCAACCGGTGCACGCGATTGGCGCGAATTTTTACGATTATTTTAAATTTCAAACGTAAAATTCGAACGGCCAGCATTTAGTTCAAACGACTTTACTTTAATAGGCTGTAAGAAATTGCACCGAAGATTATTAAGTAGGTTCAATTTATTAACTATATTTATGTATATGTAAAAATATATGAAATCTTTTTATTACATTTAAAAATACTTTTTAAATATTTTATGAGGTTCAAATCATTCCATTTTACATTTAAATATGAAGCTACAAACAAAACTTTTCCGCTTTTAAATATTAATTTATAGTGGAAACTTATAAACCCTCAAGTCACCACCGAGTAAAGTGTTTGAGCTGTAGTCTTTCCCAACGAGACCTAATATTAATAAACTTTTGTTGACCTTTACAACTTGCGCGGGCTGGCGGAGGATGAGAAATAACTCACAACTTATATTTTCTTTCTTCCTTACAATCCCAGAATAGCGTGTAAACATTCTACACTCATATTACATTTTTATATTTAAATTCGCTGACGTCATGTTTGTTTCTAACATGAAGACGCGTGTATCGCACCCTTTTACCTATTATTTTTATTTACATAGTAACCTATGCGATATATAATTCATTTTCACCACAACCTACTTGCTTGCGTGACGTCTCAACTACTTTTTTTAATGTTCGTAAATAAAAAAGGTCGGACCACATTCGTCCTACTTGAACACGCAAGGGACGTAATGTTTCAATTTTTTTTTCGTCGATCCTATCTTTTTATACATAACTATTCTATATTTCTATTATTGTCTATGATGGTTTGGGTAGGAAATTTGGTTATTAATTTTAAGGCCAATTTAACCTTTATTAATCTAATGGCAGATGGTATCGTTAAATTTAATTTAATTTTAGTAATGAATAGTGGTTAAGGTCAGAATATAAGGGTGCGTTTGTTAAATTATTTGGTCTTGTAACCACGAATGCTGTAAGGTTTTCGAAACATAAGGACAAACAAAAATAATACACGCGATTATTATTAAAAGTTATTTTATTACTATATGGTCTTAGTTTTTTATAATGTAGAGATTTTTTTACTAGTCTAATACTTATTTGAATATGTATGTAAGTTTTTTAAATAATAAATAACGGTACCAGTGTATGTGTTAATTAATATTTAAATAAACTAAATCATTATCCAAATACTATTCAAAATTAAAATAACCATAAATACTCATCAAATTATTACAGAATAATTTATACGCGCTATTTCCCCAATTCAAAATGGCGGCCGGCATATTCATATGAGGCGTGATTTGCAACATTGGCTCTGATTATACCATCATCGTCGTGACAGCTGTTCTATCAATCATTTTCCATCAGCTCTCATGAAATCAATTACGTTCAACAACTGTTGCACAACCACTGTTCCACAAAATATAATTGGTTCTACTTGACGAACAAATCATGTCATTTCAATATGTCACATTCTAGGTATGTTGTTGTGATTAGAAAGTTTGCGATTTCATTCGAATGTTATGCGGAGTTGTTTCGAATGGATTTTTGAAACCAATAATATCCTATTAATTATTCTTCACCGGTTACTACTAACGTGCATTCTGCGGGTTTGCCCAATTGGTTAACTAATTCTAAATGAGCATTAAAATTGCATTCGAAACAAAAAAAGAGCAACGTAGTACATTTTAAGAAAGAGCAATCAACTGACCATATAGGTGTCACTACTACCATGTTTTTAATCATTTATAAATGCGTCTCACCTTTAAAATTAGATATTTACTTATAACTGCATCATAAACACTACAGTCGTCATTATAACGCAACACTACATCAAGACGAATGCCCAGAAAATCTTGGTACGTCTTGGCGGCATTTTATACAACCTCAAATGTCAAAAAAGTGTCAAATTCACAACAAAAAATGATGTGTGTCAAGTTATACTGGTCCCTGTATATGACGTACCTAAAACCTAACAAGGGACACCAGAATACGTGTTCTATCGCACACATACATCAAACTAATGACCCCTGCCGATGACCGCGTTCCTTATATTGCGACATTTCGACGCTCGTAACCGATGGTCGATAGCGCGCTGATAATAAATGCAAGTTTTATAAGGCTTTTTATTGCTGGAACGCAATTTATGCGTTCACCGCGGTTTAACTGTTCCCACGGCGATGGTTTATCGCGCCGAATGCTTTTTTAATTTGCCCATAAAGTATTTGCTTTGATGATACTTTCAATTAATATCTTTATGCGTTTTAAATATTTTGATGGGTACTATTCATAAATTTTGTGTTATAAGCATGAATATTTGATGAGAATTTGACGCTAATTAAATTGTGATGGAGAAGTAGATAAGTATATAATGAACCATTAAACGTACAGCTAAATATTTTCATTCACAAAATATAACTGCACCAAAAAAAGAAACCAAACGATATTCTATATTCAAACACACTAGAGATGCACCGTAATCAATCATGCCATCGATACTCGACTAAACTTATCCGATTACACACATAGTGCATAAACCACGAGCCAAAATCCTGTTCACAGTAAAACAGAACTATGTCTGTGTTGCGCTTCAGTACGGAAACGGGTAGTGCATTTGCCCGCGAATTTAGCGAAGTTATTCGGCGAACGCGGCACGGCCGGTCACTCGCGTATTGTTCCCGACGCGCCGTCCACATCGCCTACTGAACCCTGTTCCGTTCTCTGCCACATAAAGAACCCCCTTTATTGCTCGCCGCTCGTGTGTGTGTAATCTATGCGTAGTAAAACCCTGAGCAAGAAAACTAATTCGAACATAAAGATCGCGGCGTTTTTGCCTGGAATTGTGCGAGCGAAAGTTTCATTTTGTTTCTGCGGGTAATATCTGATGTAATAAGCGGTGGCAGTGTTTATGTTCAATAAACTACCAAGATACAATGCTCATTGTTGAACTAATTAAAATTAGGTTTGAAAACGTTTAATTTTCCTAAGTAACAAAAGTCTGAGCACATGTTCTGTTACGTAGGTAGTTTTATTTACAACACAGAGTACATATATCCATAGACTACAATCCTGCGTTAACGTTCGTTAATATTTAAAATAAGCATAAAGTTTTTTACCCGACAGCCGGAAACGACGGCCATTCCGCGCGAATCTTGTTGAATTATTTGTGCAAAATGGCCGCCTGTGACCGTCACTTACGCTTTGTCCTGCAAACTGTCCAGGAGCACGGCGTGTGAACATTATGGCGATATAAAACCGCTAATTGTTCCCGTAAAATGCACGCTTTTTCGTAATAAACATTCTCACATACCAGAATAAATAAACTAGTAGGTGCTATAGTTGAGCATTAAACCGTGGACGTGTAATTTAATTCACAATAATTTCATTTATTTTAATTTGCCGCTATAATCGTATTTAGCACTTACACGGGTATTCAGTAATAACACCGTTATTTGTTACTACACTCGGTGGAAACCATAATTAGATGATTACTATTATGGCACTACATTTATAAATGAGTAATACAGATTGGAAAAACACTTCCAGTAAAATGTTTTGACGGTACTCTATTTCTCACGCATGTTTTGACATTCGAAATAAAGCCTAATTAAAAACAACAAGCGGCCCGCCAACAACAGATTAATTGGTCCGGTGTAGAGGCGCGGCCGTAACAAATATAATAAATTAACTCCACGTATCGTAATCGATCGTGTGTGCCATCGAGATGTTGACTTTTCAATTAAGTCGACTGCCGATCTTGCGCCGACAACCGTACGATTAATCAATCGTGGTCGGACGAATCGGGCCCGTCCCGTACCATGGGACGCGCTAAAATTATCGCAAATTAATGCACCCTCCATTTGGACAGAGAACTGTACTCTCATGTTTTATTTACTCGTCTTGCACTGGAATAGAAATAGCCAAGGGACGGTCCTGATTTACTTGTTGTCCAAAATACTACTTTTTCAGCGATGATCAAACCTTAGGCAATCGTGGTCTGAGTTAGTACCTATAGCTTAAATAAACTCTTATACTCGTAGATTGTAGTGACTACCTGAGATAAACAGTTTCACATTTCTGATTTCTATAGTACGGGCAAGTCACATCTTGCTTAATTTTAGTCGATTTTTTTTAGCCGAGTCATTAAACTTTTAAATCAAATGCATTTGTTATTCCAATAGTGAGTGAGTAACTCGTAGTTCGGCCCTATCTATTGGGCCGCACATTTCGATTCGATACCCAATAGTCTATGCACGAAGTAATTACTTTTAACATCAATCTTGACCTCGTTTAGATTGTGTTACGATTAAAAGAACAATATTCTATTGAACGCTTTGAAATTCTACTTCAATGAAAGTTGGTAATTTCTTGGAAAGACTAAGAAGGCTGCTTTCTTGGCGAGAATAAATAAGTTTATTATCAGTCAACAAAGAGTACCGTCAATAAAATAGATTACGTTTTCTTCATCAATTGTTTTATAAATCAAATTTTGCTATCGACAATTAAAACAATTTAATCTGATTACATAGTTCATGTTTTTATTGATAAACTTCTTTTGAAGTCGGTTAAAAATGAAAGTACATGCGTAGTTTCTCAAAAATTCCTGCATTTCTTCAAAGTTCCAAATAGAAAAAAATACCATAGATTACACAGCACCAGACAAGTCGTGTAAGCCGACTCCATCCCAATTTTACCTATACCCGGAACTTACCTATATCACCACCATTATACATATGATTTGGGACTAGCAGTTTAATAGTTGCGGTCGCCGTCGGATTGTCGGTCGCATCGCACGACAGTTTGCGGCGTCGGTCCCCAATTAGATTAAATCTAGATGCATACAAACCTAGCCATTACAGTAACGGATCCGAACAATGACGGAGTTTCGACAACTAATTGTTGCGATAGTTATTCGGAAGTAATAAACTTTGTTCCAATGTTCCGTGGTGAGACCGTCTCTGTGTGTACCGGTTGAGTTATAGAGTGTATTGGTTACGAAACTTGTTAGGAGTTGTCTTGGATTGTCTTAGTTGAATGGAATCTGTGTATGAGAACTACAGACAAAGTAATATAAAGCTTTCTCTGTATGCATGTATTGAGTATGAAATTCCTTTTCGTACTCAATACAAACATAAAGAGATATCCTTATGATTATTAATTTAAATAAAACAACAACATAATATTTTAAATATTGTTTTTATTGTGTCTAATTCAAAGTTCAGTAACCGATCGAATCTTAGCATTATCGTTTGTGCTACGACGTAGCCGGCGTAGTCGTGAGGTCATTACGTTAGCTACGTCGTAGCAACATTGCATTTACTGCCTAAAAGCTTATAGTTATTGATTGCTTATTGCTTTTATGGCTGCTCAAGTCTCGTATCGCTTTGAAGATGAAAAATAAAACCATCTATAAACCACACCCCATCTCATCCTATGAAAAAAATATCAGAAGGGTAGTCGGCATACCCACCTGTGAACTCATATACTATCTTACATTGACCATCAATCTGCCAGCCAAGTGCAGTGTTTATGGCGTTGTTCCCCCAGGGATTACTCGTTAAAGCGATGTATGGGGGAGTCCCTTGCTCAGCTGTTGACTTCCAAAAGCTAATGTAATTGAGTCAGTTAAGAAATCCCAAAAAGCCTGGCAATATTACAATATAATACGTATTATATGATAGCAGTTGATGGGAAAACATAATACGAGATTCTATAATATATTTTTTGTTGCACTTAATGCATCTGTGATCCTGGAAACACAGTGAGTGTGAGTGTACAATTGTGTGCACCTCTGCCTACCCCCTCGGGGCATAAGGGCAATTAAAAATATTTTTTGAGAAATATGAAAACTTCTCTAAAGGCATTTATGTTAAGGTTTATTTTTTTAAAGCACAGATATGAATTTTTTGAAGCATTTGATGCAAATAGCCTTTCAACCGTCGATATCAATCGTATCGTACAACTACTCACTTCAATGTAGGACTTTCTCTATGCTTTAACAAGAATTAGGTCAGAACAGCAACACAGTACAACACAATGTTCCCGTCGATAGCACGTCGATTACATTAATACCCGCTGCACCGACCTCCGCCCACTTAATGACTACGACACGACTGCGATACGGGCACTACTTACTTAATGACATCCTTTTTCATCCCGCCATTTTCTCTTCTTATTATGTCGATAATTCGCGCTCTGTTTTTTTTAAAATGGAAATTATGACTTAAGAAACATTTAGACATGTTAAGTGACTTGGTTTAATTATTCAAATCCAAAGTCATTTAATTCCGACAACAGTGATCCATATTGGGTTAGTATTACAAAAAGCTTATACTCTAGTGTTATTATCTTAGTTTAACAAAAAAAAGACACTGCGTGCCGAAGACGACCAGCCAAAAAAACATGTTTCCTATCTAATCACCCTCCGCACAAAATGTTGGATATCTTGGAGTATAGCTCTCTGCCACAGCTCTCAGGTATACTCCGCACTCTGCACAGCAGTGACGCAGTTTTTTTGCGCATTATGGCTTGGAAGCTATCTTTGTGGGTCTCGGCAAACATTTCGGATGCGCTGCAGAAACGGGGCAGTCCCAACAAAATCCTGAAAGCATTATTATATTGCACGCGCAGGACATCCAGCGATCGCTTGGTGTAGTTGACCCATAGATTTCTCATGTAAAAGCTCTGTCAGAAAGCATAAATAACAGTTTTGAGCGCTAAGTTTTCAGTACATACATAGTATTAACGTCGTAGGTTGTCTAACAATTTAAGAGTTCCTTGACTTACAAGAAATATGAACATAGATAAGGCAGAACTGTATCAAATGTTCATCGATAATCTCCGCCTACCCCAATGGGTAACAGGCGTGATACTCTGTATATACAAGGTATTGCAGTACAGCAGTTCAACACAACACAATGTTGCCGTCAACAGCACGTCGATTATATTAATACCCGCTGTACCGACCTCCGCCCATTTAATGAATACGACACGACTGCGATACGGACACTACATACTTAATGGCATCCTTTTTTTATACCGCTATTTTCTTAGCATAGGTGCTTTGCTGTTGTGCGCTCATTTGAAAGCTCTTTCACAAATTATTTCTACTTTATTAGACAAAAGAAGAAAGAAAATACCTTTATTCACTATACACAAACAAAGCAAAGAGGTGAAGCATGTGTAAATTGAAAAACAAAGCTATCAAGACCAAAGCAAAACAAAAGCTTTTTATGTTCTGCAAATATAGTTTTTATGAATATATATTTTTTGTATTCACGATCGTTTTTAGTGCAATATGTTACCTTAATTTACAATAACAGTTGGTCAACGTATAATAAAAAATAAAAACATATCACACGCATGCAAATTGTAAAAGAAATTACAAACGACACTCATCTGCATACAGACAAGCATCAATGAAGGTTATCAAAACAGGATTTACCACAAATTTGTTTTTTTATTAAACTATAAACTTGCTACTTATAACTGTACCAAAAACAATAACATTAACATAGTATATAAACCAAGCCATATTATGGCTGAGAAGTTGGTAAATTATGATAAAATCCGCTGAATCTCCAATGTTATCAGAAACACCGCTCCACGAACGCTACCTTTGCTAATAATATGTTCTCAACGTAATTTAAAAGTATTAGAACCTTGGGAAACTTTTACACGTTAAGATTTTTAATATTCTTAACCTACATTTACGGTGCCATTGAAAAGTGGGCTTTATATCTTGTTAAGTAGGGTTCAATGGATGTTTATATGCAAAGTGCATTCCGTTGGAGTCGGTACATAATCGGATAGACGCTATAAATCTTTCCGGACGGTCCTACTCGTGTTTCGGTTGTATGGAATTTGTTCACACGACATTATTCATTATCTAACGTAGATCTAAACAATTATTGCGCTTCCAACGTGTTTGTAATGTGATTACTATCTAGAAATGTTTTATTAATACTTTCTATTGCATTGGGAAAAGATGAGAATTTAACATAGATTGTTACATAGACAATATTTTAAGTTTTGAAAGAGTTATTGGTATTTTTTTCTTAAAATTTATTACCGTTACATACAAAAATATTGATTAATGGAGGATAATGCTCGCGACTTCGTCTGCTGGATAAAAGGTAGCTTATACCTATTATGTCCTTCTCCAAAGTTAAATCTATTTCTATAGCAATATTGGTTCAGCAGTTTAGGCGGGAAAACGTAACAACTAAACAGACAGACAGAGTTACTTTCACATTATACATGCTTTGAACATAACATAACATAGCATCACGCCTTTAATTCCCGAAGGGGTAGGCAGAGGTGTACACAGTTGTACACCCACATTTCACCAATGCCGTTATTAAGTCCCTTGTGGTGGTGAGCCTATTGCTATCTACCGGGCACAATTCAAACTCCGGGCTGCTACTGAGAACTTCCTAAAAGAAAAACTCAACAACACTTTGCCCGACCCGGGAATCGAACCCGAGACCGCATGCTCAGCAGTCGCGCTTGGGACCACTGGACCAACGAGGCAGTTTATACATGCTTTAAGTGATAAAAAATATAAAAGTAACATCTCAACTAGATTATGGCATCCATTCCGATTTCTCGACCACTGCACCAATCGCGCCGTAAAATTAAACTCCAATAATAAATTATCAATATCCGATAACCATGTATTGGCAAAAAAGGAACTATACCGTCTATTAATTTCAATTTCAGTACGAAACCAATAAATAGTAGTGAATAAATATCCCTTGTCCCAAACGCGAGACAAATGGCCGATTCGGACCATGGACTATAGCAATTGGCCTCGCCGAGGGTCAACAAATACCAGATCCCGGAGCCCGTGAATCACTTGAACTGTTAGCTTGGATAACGCTTTTTTGACTGTAGGGTCGGCAGGGATCTAAGTGATGTTTGAAATCATCAACGAGAAGTATAAGATTTGTTATTTAGGTATACTTTACGTTCAATTTTAGTTAGTAGGGTGAATTTGATGAGGCCATGAATCATTCTCTACTAAGGACCCTCTGCGTTAAAAAGAGAAGCTTGAAATGAAAATAACTTTTTTTTAATATCATAACATGGTGTCATTATCATAACTACTTGTTACATGCCAATTATAAAATGAAACACAAATGCTATTATATACAAAGCGGTCGTGAAAGATATTTTGAAAATAATAGGCAGTTAAAATGATTTTATTCCAAGTATAATTCATATTTCCTCTCCAGTAAAGACTTCACGACGTCAGTTCATAAAGTTCTACTACACACTGATGTAAGTAACATTGCCGATAAAAGGAACAAAAAGCCTCCATTTGCCAAAACTCCAATATTCACCTCTTTCCAACACAAATTGTTAATAGACCGTATTTATCATACACACCCAACAAAATATAGGCGTCCCTTATCGAGGGACGACAAATGTACCTCGGAGGCGTCATGAATTACACCAACTACTGGCATTTGTCACACCATCGCGTCATAACCGGCAGTGTGACCTTCCAGCCGTCAAAACGTGAAATATAAGGCTGGGAAAAAGGACCGCCATTTAAAAATTTCGGCAGAGGTGACAATTTGTTGATTGATTTGGTTAGGTATTTGTAGTTTGGTTCTAAGGAATGGTTTACTGCTTATTGTATTTGCTAATATTACAATGGATAATAAAACTTACACGTAATCAAACTTATAACATTTTATAGGAATAGCTAAATTTTTTGTGATCAATGTCATTTTTGGAAGATAATAGAGGTCAATCAAGCAAACGCTTTCTGAGTTACTGTGCACGTATAACAACTTGTAATTAATAAAACAAACTTTGGTCCTTCGAGTCCGAATCTCAAAACTACAGACTGGAAGGACCAAACTTGAACTAAAACTAACACAGTTTAATTGCAACCGAATCGTGTCCATTATATTACACATGTAAGGGTGACCCCAGTAAATCTCCCGCCATCCTATTAAGATAATAATCAGCAATTCGCAAACATCGACCACGGGACCCAGAGCCCCCATAACTAAGCCCAAAAGGATTCAAATCGTACATTTTTGGTAGGATTAATTAGAATTCCTCTGGGTACGGGATTATCCTGTACCGCTAAACGCTGTCATAACAGTTAGCCAGGGTCCTTGTGCTCCTTTATGTGTAATTTTCAGACCCCATATCTATGTCGGCCTAGGAAATTATGGTACACTCACAGTTATATGGGATTAAACAGTTTTACTTACGCAGTCTATATGAAATAAATGAATATGTTAAGATCATACTTGGATCATATATAATTATATTTATTTATACATGTTGAGGCCATGTAATGCCTATATTAATTACTATTTTTCAATCGCTGAAACCGCTGAGTTTAGTAGATCTGTAAATGATTACTAGATAAATATCGCCAGGCGTCTCCTTAAGACGAATACAAGGAGGATTGAAAATTTAATAGGTTTGAACATGACAAAGTAGCTCAGTTGGTAGAGTTATGACACGGAATGTCAAAGGTCGCGAGTTCAAGCCCAAATTAAAAGCCAAAGAAAAATTGTGACCATACTTGGAGCTGTAATTATTACGTAAATAATTTTGTATAAAATAAGTATTTATTGGTATGCTCAGTAGTTTGTAGCCAAATTAGTTATTTCAAATCGTATAGGTAAATTATGGTAGCCTCATAGTCTTTCATGACGTAATATTTTCCCAGTTAGATAAATAATTTTCAGCCTCTAATATTTCAGATAAACAGTTAACAACAAAACTTAGCCACATAATAATCTACAAAAAATAAATTTCGAAACTAAAATGCCTCTTACTATACTCTTCTATCATAATATTATCGGCGCCACATCACAAAATTGGAGCTAAACGAATTCTCTCTCCATAAAAATACATGAGTGTCTATCACCTATGTACCGAAACTAGTAATATATACATTGGCCTCAATATAGCTCTTGACATACACTCTACATGTAAATGGCCGCTATTCCAAGAATATACCAAATATCGACAACACAAGTGAAATCATCATCTCCTACCCTGATACAATTTATCAGCCGTCGTAGTAACTCCTTTGTTGGTCTAGTGGGCCTAAGCGCGACTGCTGAGGGTCCTGGGTTCGATTCCCGTGTCGCGCAAAGTGTTATTGGGTTTTTTCTATTAGGAAATTCTCGATAGCAGCTCGGAATTATCTTTCTCACAAACTATTCATTCTTAATCTTCCTCTCTTCTTCTAACCACTCACATTTATACTCAAATCTTTTGGTCCTCACATGATCCTCATTCCTCCGCATCACATGCCCATACAACTACTCGGTCTCTGGCAACACTTTTAGCCTACCTTCCAGATAATTAAACAAATGAATTATTATGTCAAATTAACAGAGAAGGCACAACTAATTTTACAATAACACCCTCGAGTTTCACCCCATCCTAATATATTCATGAGACAATAATCGTTATCGCCCATACCGTGCACTTGAGCGAACTTGGAGTTACAATCAAAACTTATTCGCCTATAGAGATGTACCGATAGGACTTACATTAGTTTATTAGTTGATTAATGGCTGCGATAACAATTAACACTTAATTTATGAAAGATGAACTATGCAGGGCACATACATAATACATCTTTATAAGATCGAATGAAGCCTGTATCTTTACCGCCCGCTCCGTCTCCCAATATCTTTGTGCCCATGAATATTCAACTTGTCGCACACAGTACTAATAAAATAAACAACAGTAAACACAGCCGAGACAATTTTAGTACTTCTTAATAGCATTGCTAGACGTCTAGCTGATTCGACTAAGTAATCAGCTTGTATATGGTCGAGTTCTCGGTAATCGAATACTCCAATAGAGTGAGTACATCACTACTAAGTCCTAGGGCGGTCTAAGTGCCCCGGGACACCACTTGGAGCGTGATGAGAATCGGAGCCTCTGAAGGATTTGGAGGGATAATGTGTATGAAATACAATGCTCAGATTAAGTTCGCCCCGGCTTGTCCGACAAGATACATTTTGCCCCGCAGCGACAGTACGGTCCCACGAAGCCGCGATTGTGTCCCGAATTGATTCTCCAATTCTGAGACCAGTTGAACAATAATTTATAGTCAATTATGTCATTTCAATCTATATTTGAATATAATTACCATATTTGATTTAACGTTCATCGGAACAGCCTAATAGAAAACTTAATTAATAAAATTCGGAAAACAAATATTCCTAACAGAGCTTTATATACTGAAGCTGTTTGCTCTCCGCTTTTAGTGGTACAAAACAAATACAAACAAACCGAATTCCCGCTCGCTTCTTAGCTTCGCAACACGAACAAACTTCGTGTAACGAGCACGAAGACGAGCGAGTATCAACCGAGTTACACTCGTTAAAAATACTTGCTGACAACTGACTCGACTGTATGCTATCTGCTAACTAACTTCGATGAGAATCCGATCGCCTTCGGGAGTGCATCGAGGGATGCGCGTGTTATCGGCGTCGCCACGCGGCGCAATCCCCCACCGAACTCCTTCCAACTCCTCTTATTTATTCCTCATATTCCCAGCGAAGTGCGCCAGAGGATTATTGGCCTGTTATCGGAAGTGGATAAATTACTTTATTACTCGATGGCGGGAACCCTTTCGCCGCTGTAAAATGGGAAGCATCGAAGCTATTTTCACGGCGGAATAACGCTCGTTTCGCTTATAAAAGGATTCATTTTTTAAATCGATAGGTATTATTTTGCGTGTGAATAATCGTCCGGCGTTATGGAAAAATGAATGTGTCGCACCAGTGACCTTCCCGCTCGGTCGCCTTCGATATTTTTGGTCAAGTGTTTTTCTATCGCGCCGGACTGAATACTGTGATAAAATGCTATCAAAGTGGATTAGTATTTATATTCTAGTGATCATTATTATCTTGTATGGTCGAAAGCACGTGATCAACAACATAAAAGTAATGTCAATCAGTTCTAGAACTCATCGTATGATGTTAAACATTAAATATTTACATTAATATTAATATATCAACCCCAATCTTATCTTCGGTCAGTCCCATTGCCTTTGGCTACTAAAAACGGAATCATGCTAATTTCGAAAATGGACTACCCTTCAATTAATTATTAAGGAACTGAAAACCCTTTTAACCCCGTTTGGTACGAAACGTAACGGCGGAATGGGTGCGGTCATTTATCTTTATAAGTGTTCGGAGTAGTAGTGGGGGTGCGGGTGGTTCATTAGGCGACTTAATACACTAATAACATTAATAGAATAGAGTGGACATGGACACCCTACTTAAAAAAAAAAACAAAATAGCGGCACTGACGCTGAATCCGTCACATCAGTTCCGAAAATTATAAATGTCACAGAATTTAACATAGAACGTAAGTTCTAAATTCAAATTATCCTTCTTAATGTATGATAACGCGCGCATTATTCGCTGGACCGCCTCAGAAATGGCGCGATTTATTTGCACTGCTTTATTAAACGTAACCACGCCGATACAAGTAGGTGTTCGAATATTCAACAAACAGGCTTGCCCGTTGTTTTGTTAATCCAGCCGGATTATCCCACTTACTTGGAGTTTGATCAATTTAAACACCGTCACTGAAGCTTTTTAATAATCTCTTTGTTTACGTTTAATTCCGAGTTTGGGGTCTTAATTCTAATGTGAGTAATTTTTATCAATTAAAATATGATTTAAATCTCGATTAAAGTTCGCTGTAGTCTTTGGTCGGCAAATTATTAAGTAAAATATAAGTTTATAATTTACTTAGCCATACAATAGTAGACTTACCCACATTCGACACATAAACAACTTCAGAATGTTTTACTTACATCACTAAACGCAATAATGTACATCATCTTATTACTGCCTTAAATATAAGCTTCAATGTTTATGTCGGTTTTAGGTTTACATCGTTTTATTAGCGAAACTATTCCAACAATTAAACAATTCAGGTAACAAGAAAAACTACATAGTAGCCCCGTATAATAATAACGTTTGCATTTTACAGCAACCCAACACATTTTTAACGGTCGGCCATTTTCTCGCACCACGGTCCTGGGCTACGCATTACAAAATATAGTCGTTAGCATAATGCTGTTTCTGACTCTTTAATTACGAAACTATGTGTTATGTAGGAAAATGGCGAATGTTACAGAGAAAGCTTATAATAGCTTGCAAAGTTTCCAGTCGTAAACCGTTGGTTATTATGTTAAACCTCTTTTCTGTCAGTAATAGTAACAATGCTGGAGGAAATGTAGCTTTTTTAATGTCGGATTGTTTATGCTTTCCTCTCGTTCGAATATGGAACGCGAACGAAATTTTAAATATTAATACTACATGTTTTTCGCATAATGTTTGTTACCAGTGTGCATGTGTGAGAATTGGATGAATATGTAAAGTGATGGAAGAAAATAGACAGGTTGCCTTTGAGACAGGATTATTTTATGTTGTATAGATTGTTTACTGTAAAAGCAGCGAGCATTAACTCCAGACCAAGAAGTGTTCGAAACGGATTAAAACTTTTTATCTCATTTTACCTGTCGAACGTCTAAATTTATGGTTTCATTAATAATTGAACATTGCTATAGTGAATAAATTTCAGTAGTTTTAACTTAAATTCCATTGTGCATAAATAACCCCGTTCAATGGGCCGATGTCACAACTTGTCGGACAATAAATTACTGACAGATGAAATGCGCCGCCAGCCCCTACCAGTTAATAATAAACAGGACTTTCAAAAATAAGCTTTTAGATTTATAATTGAACCCATTAAAGGTGACACTTGTCCAATTACTGTGAGTTAATCATCACTACAGTTTATCATCATACGTACTCGAAAGATTTTTTATAAAAAATATATTTACGTCTTTTCATTACATGCACTTACATTTCTCTATATTGACGATGGTTTCTATTTTAGTATTCTTTTTCTTCTCCGTTGGCATAGCTTCCTTCAATGTTCTCCACACACTCTGTCTTGGGCAGTTAGTATTCAGTGGCTGCCTCCACCTTTTTGGTATCACCTCTCTATCTCTTTTACCGTCTCCACAATTTCAACGTATGTCAAATCTTTTGTGTCTATTTTAAAGCGAAAAATATTCTTTTAATATAGGTACAAGAGCAGAAAGGCTTTCGCTAATTACACCAATTGTAAAAGAAAAACCAGCAGGCTTTGATTTAACATTAATATAGTGCATAGTTCTGGTCTGATCACTCTTGCTGTACTTAGCAGCGTCAGAAAACGATAGTCCAATTTAGATTAAATACAGTTTCCTTGTGTTAATTTTAATATGGATTATCTTTTGTTTCTTTCTTTCTTTTATTATAATAAATTGAAAATTCCACAGAGAATTTTATGTCATACTGTCATATGATAACACAACGTGAGTTTAGCTATGTAATAACCAGTGGTGTCCGTTTTAAAGCGAGAAATATAATAATATAATGTAAGTATATCTATGTCATAACCTTGGCCTTCTATAAAGAGCCATAACAGATTTGACATATACTTATTAACTGCCTGTCAGAACAAAATATATCTTCGACAATAGTAGTTGTCTTGATTAAGATATTTATCAATGACAGTGTCTGTTTAACAACAAATCAACTCTACTTAACAGCGAAACGATTGTGATTAAAAATGTCATTAGCAAGCTCTTGTTGGGTTTAATGATTAATGTTGGCTCCATTGTAATTGATATCTGCTAAAATATTTAAAAATAAAATAATGGAATGAAAGACATTGAACACCTGTGCTGAGTAATTGTTTATTTATTTATTTATTTATTTATTTATTTTAATAACCAACTTATATTTACAGATACATCCACACATATAAGTTATAGGCCACATACAAAATACAAAAATCATGAAATTAGTAAAATAATAGCAAATTAAACATAAACAAATACATTATACATATTACATATAGGTTATTGATTTCGTGGAGAGGGACCTGCACAAGCTGCCCCATTATTATTAATATTAAATAAATAAAAATGAAAATGATGAGGTATATAAGTATAACTTAAACTAACTTATGGTGCTGGGGGTGGCAATAGACTCCAGGTACCGAGTAGCAGTACTTAGGAATCCCAGTTCCGTGCTTGCAAAGGCATCTACTGATGCATCATATAATAATATATTATTAATGTGAGTAAGGGCTAAATACAACGGACTGGTCTTAAGAGTTACAGTACTAGTTTGTGGTATAGAAAATAGAGGACGCTGGCGAGGGCGTAAAGTATGTCTGATTGGAAGTGGGATGTTAAAGGAGATGTGTTGTAATAGAGAGGAATTGAAGAGGTAACCACGAATTAGACGGAAGAAATATTTAACAAGGGTAAGATTTCTTCTAACTTCCAAACTCTGGTATTCAACCATACCTAGTATGAATGGTGTTGGGTACATGTATGGGTAGTATCCATATAATTTTAAGTACAGGTAGCGAACGAAGGACTTCTGAATTTTCTCCATTACGCGTGTATAAACTTTCTCATGGGGGTTCCAAATAGTACTGTTGGTTTCTAACAAACTGCGGATATAGGAGTTGTACAATATGGTAAGAGCTTGGCGATTATTAAACATTTTTGCCTGCCGTAACACAAATCCTAGATTTTTTCGGGACTGGTTACATGTCTGTATTATGTGTTGGTTAAAGTTTAAAAGTGGATCAAAGTGTGTACCGAGGTCCCGTACAGTCGAAACGCGTTTCAGGGTCTGATTGTTCAGAGTGTAAATGTTGTGTATGGGATGTCTGGCTTTTGAGTATGTCATGATTGCACATTTACTAATATTTAGATTAAGGTTGTTTAAAATACTCCAAGTGTGAATGTGGTCAATGTCAAGTTGAAGTGTGGCTGTATCACTAGAGTTACTTATTGGAAGAGCTACTTTGACATCGTCGGCATACATTAAAATTGTGGAGTGTTTTACATATGTTGGTAAATCATTAACTACTATTAGAAAAAGAAGAGGTCCGAGGTTAGTACCTTGTCCTATGCCAGAAGTGACCGAGTAGAGGTCTGAGTTTGTGTTTTTATATGCAACATATTGTTTGCGGTCATGAAGATAGCTCGTGAAGAATTTTAGTAGATCCACCGTGAAACCTGCCATAGCCATTTTACTCAAAAGTATGTCGTTATCAACCCGGTCAAAAGCTTTCTGGAAATCGAAATAAGCAACATCAACCTGTGTTCTTTCATTAATATTTTTAGCTAGAAGGGTAGTAATATTAAGCAGATTAGATGTGGTTGAGCGTTTCGGAAGGAAACCATGTTGCTCATCCGCAAACCATGGGTGTATTTGATTATAGATCTTTTTATAGAGAACAGATTCAAACACTTTGGCAAATATGGATAAAACCGCTATCGGTCTGTAATTCTGAATGTTATTTTTTGGTCCACATTTATGTACCGGGAATACTTTTGATGTTTTCCATACAGTAGGATATGTTTTTGTCTTAACAGATAAGTTGAAAATAAATTGTAAGGGTAATTTGAAGATATCGCAGCTGTCTTTAACCAGGTACTGTGGGATTCCATCTGGACCTTGGGTGGATTTTGGAGGAAGCCGAGCCATAGCCCAACGAACTTCGGACTCGTAAATGTGATCAATATTTACAGGACAGGAGATGTTACCAGGATGCATATTCGCCGTACCATAAGCATGTTCGGTATCTAACAATGGCAGATTTGATAGGAAAACACTCCTGAAGTATTTTGAGAATGCATTTGCTACTTGTGTCGTTGTCATGTCCCCAAAGGTGGCCTGCTCATTATTAGTTCTGTTACTTCTCACAAAGGTCCAGAAAGCTTTGGGGTCGTGTTTAATGTTTGATTGAATACGACTTGTATATGTAACAAAATCTGTTTCAGTACTTCTATTTACTAAACGTCTATAGTAAGAAAAGAATGCATAATACAGTTGGCTGTTATTATTCTGTTTATAGAGCTTGTGATAATGGTTTTTAAGATTGTTTAGTTTAATAGAATTAAACGTAAACCAATTGGGGTAAGTCACTCGTAAACCTCTAGTGTTTTTTATAGGTACTGTTTGACTAACAATGTTGTTAATTATATGATAAAAAGTATCAACAGCAACATTAACATTATCGGTTGAATAAACCGGTTCCCAGTCAATACTAGACAGTTGAGAATATAACTCTAAGAAGTCAGCCTTACGGAAGTTTCGCTCTAACGTTGAACTAGTAATATAATTATTCAGGATGTAAGTACTGCTATTTTTATTTATACATGAGTATGGTGTATTAATATTGATAGAAATGTCTAACGGTACGTGATGTATTTCATGCGATACAATGCCGGAACATGCCGAAACTGAGACTCCTGACACACATGAGTTTATTAATATCAAATCCAACATTCTACCAAGATCATTTAAAACGACATTTTTTTGGAATAGATTACATTCTGAAAGAAATAAATCAAAGTCATTACATATGGTTACACTTGCCGAGTAAAGGTTAAAATCACCTAATACAATGAGAGGTAATTTGTTGTTATTATAAATAATCTCTCTTAAGCAATTAAAAATTGAATAATATCTAGCATCAGGTACATTAGGAGCCAAGTAAACAACGCAGCAAACGAAACGTAAACGACCTTTGGTAACTATTGCACAAATTATTTCGTCACACTGCTCAGCCTTAAAGTCCATACGCGTGAGTGAGTAGGGTGAACGCGCAGCTAGCAGTACTCCGCCGCCGCCACGGCCCACACGGTCATAACGTAATACTGCGTATTCATCTGGGAACACTTCGGAATCAAACACGCTGTCGTCGAGTCGAGTCTCCGTTAAGGCTAATAAATTACTTTGAAATGTGTGTAATAGATTTTTAGTTTCTGAACGTCTAGATTTTAATCCACGGACATTCTGGTAAAAGATCATATCAAGTTTTTTTGTTTTACTCACGAAAAAATGTTTCTTTGGGAGTTTTCTTGTTCGTAAGGTAGGTGAACCATTCTTGGAGAGATGTATTTTTAGGCCAGTTGTTGGGTGACAGATAGAAGTCATACAAGTGTACAGGAATTCCCAGTATAAAACAGTTATGTCTGGTGTGTTCAGGTTCAGGTTTCTTTATGGTGAAAGTTTCAACGTCGGGGTGCGTTTTGTGAAGGTAAGAACTAATATTCTCAACCGTTACGTCTGGATGGAAATTCCAAGCATGAATGTGTTTTACATGTTCTACGGTTTTTAAATCAGGATCGGGAGCACCAGTCGCCCGTATGACAGACCGGCGAGGGCGATGTTGAACATTACTTGTCTTAAATATTCTTGTATTGTATTTGTTTATGGAAGGATGCTCGCAACTCAGCAGCGGACGTGATGCTATACTGTGTGTAGATGGTGATGGTGACAGTAGGTTCGGCACCTGTTGAGACGACGCTTCAGGAATATGTAAGTCCAATGATGAATGTTGCATGTTATTTAGCTGACTTGTTTGGGAATATAATGACGGTTTATAGTCAATTAAATGTTTTTCTATTAAATCAATGCGCTGATTTATAATCACACTTTCACAGCCAAGATTTTTCATTTCCAGATTCACTATACGCTTCGTATTCTCAACACACTGCAATTGCAATGTGGCTTGCGTACTAGAAGCAACATCTGAAGATTCCAAAAGTTTGTCAACATCCGCCCGAAGGACGTTATATTTACTGTGAAGATTACTTATGGAGAATTTAATTTCATTTATGTTTTCGACCATTACATTTATAGAGGCTTCTTGGGTATGATATCTATTTACACTTTCCTCGCGAAACGCACGCAATTCCATAAGGACGGTTTCAAGAGTGCATTCTTTCAGTGTTGAGCTGTTTGTGCTTGTGCAATGTGTACTTGATTGGGTCATAGATAAAGCATGTTTTCGCCTTATTGTTACATTAGCTGAATCGTTCAGGTATTGATCCTGAAGGTTACAGGATTTTAAGTCACCATGTACATTATCTGTGCCTGGAGGAATTATTGGGCTTGCCAATGTTGAAGAATTTATCACTTTTGGTTTTTTACAGCGGCATTCATGACATATCCAGTAAGATTTTTCTTTAGCAGTCATAGAATTATTAAAATGGTTTATAGGCACATTAGCGCATTCCAAATCAAACGGATAATTGCAAGTTGAACAAAGTAAGAGCAGGCCATCTATATGTTGCTTACAGCCAGCACACACTGATGCCATCTTGTGGAGAAAGGTGACAGCTCTATTGGTTATATTGACACAGGTGACTTTGACTAATCTGTTTATTAGTTTGGTTATTACACCAATTATAATCTAGATGGCGTTAATTGGTGGTGTGCCCTGTACTAACTATAAATACATGCAAAAAGCAAACACATGTACCGGGACGCGAACTTGCAATGCACGGCGTGTCAGTAGATACAAAATATAGATAGACCATTGCACATTAATTGTATAAGTTGAAATAGCATTTGTGTATCTGGCCAGATTTAGAAAGTTCGTTAGCAATTTGAATTTATTTAGACTTTGGACACGACTATTGCATATTTTCACAGTTTAGTTTTGTTGTTTTTTTAATAAACACGTTAACTTATAACTCATTCTCGTTTACTTTGTTCGAAGTTCGTAATGTTTTTGAGTCACATAAACATATAAACACTAAAACACAGTCACAGTTTGGTACAGTTAACACTCAAGTTTATAATTCGTATAACTTTGTTGTATGCGATAGTTATGTTGAGATAACATTAACAGTAATTATACACACTGATAACAAGATAATTTTAATGAAATTGAATTGTGCAACTCGATTGCAATAACACAGTTTGAATGTAACGTACATAGTGCCGTTACCCTAAAACATAAAAATCCACCTACATGGCTACTAGAAGAGAAAAGAAGACGTTTCTAATGTAAATTTTCGAACCATCTCTGTTATGTAAAGGTTTTCCTACAGACAATACAGAACATAAACTAGGGAGATTCAATATTTTATTTACCCGTATCTGTTCCGAAACATTTAATAAGCTTTTGCGATGACTGGTCTCAAAGTGGTGGCTCAACTCGGCCGTCGCCGGCGCGCGTCGGTCGCGGATGTTCCTAGTTTAAACGTAAACCGTCTGAACGGATAAGATCTCATTTCATTAACATAAACAGCGCTTTGTTTAATCCCCGCTTCACTCGATGTGAGACACCGATTTGTCTTTGTTTCTTTATATTGAATTCAACGGAAAACCACCAAGCGCCATTTTCATTTTACCATTTTCAAGTTGGCAGCACCGTAACGCTACACTACCGCCATTACCGAATGAAAAACCGCGAAATTACAATGAATGTTTAAAATCATCTCATGTTTTTACAAGAATAAATTTACCGCATTATAATTAACATAATAAATAGTGAGTGGATTTTAATATTAATTCAGAATGTTATTGTTTATGAGATGATTTTAAAATATTAATTTGTGTATTCTCATGGCTCACTTAATGTTATTAAATTATGGCTTCCGTTTATTCATTTCTTAAATATACCTAAGCGTTTATGGGTATCTGAGCACATATTGCGTCCATTGAAGTATTAGACGAAGGTACCCTTAATGGGCACTAATCCATCTCAGTCATGTGCACTTCCATTCCCTCTCGACGTGAAGGAACGCTCGGTCATTCTAAACGGCGGATATTTCATACTATATGGGAAAAAATCTATTCCACAAATAAATGTGTTTGAGACCTAAGCGAAACCATTTTCGCAAAAGTGACAGCGAAATACATTACCTACGTTCTACTTTCTTCGCGAGAATAATGATATTTACTTATGAACTATTTATGAAGTACGTGAACGAAAATGTGTCATGGATATACATACTTAACATTATTTCGGATCGTACTAAATAAAGTGTTTTATTAGCAATGGCAACTCATAAACATTAATGTTTTAATTACCTACCTAGAAAACTTTTGCATAAACAATCAAAATAAAAATAGCAAAAGAAAACAATAGATTTCTAAATTCAAATGTCCCATCTCGTTCCACGCGCGATAAGCTCACTCATTCAAGATCACTAGACATAATTAACGCTAACACTGAGTTATTTACACGCCCGCATGTGGCTACGGAAACGACGGAACACGATTGACGCGCCTAATTCTTAAATTATTTACGGAATCTAGCCGAGAAATCCGATAAAAACCAGTCGATGCGCAGAATAAACAACTGGAACTGCTTACTATACATATATTGTTGCTTTTCAGAATTATTCATAAGGCAAGCTTTACCTTTTGATGTTAAAAAGTTGTAATAAAAGTAAAGGCTTCTTCTTTCAAGCCAATCTATTGTCAAGAGTCGTCAAGCCATCCATAAGCGTCTGACTTAGCTAGCGTCAAGCATTGCTTAACCTAGACTATCGTTCACCGACCAAAGACTACAATATGTCAGTATAAAGTAACAGGTTAAAATTCACTTTTATATTATGCATCAACAATATAAAATTTATTGCACAGCCAACTAGCCCAACACGCCCTGATACCGCCATATTTATTTTCTTGTTTATGGCTTTTAATCAAGTGATATTTCCGTGACTGCAACACTTACGCCGCCGCCGTGGATGCACGGAACCTGTTTCAGTTTGTCCATTTCATTATAATTTTAACTTATTGTCGGCTTTATGAAATTTTATTTGCATTTTCCATGTTATTATAACATGAGGTGCTGAACAAGCGAAACAATAATTAACGAACATAAAAAGAATGCTCTTTATTTTAATGGTATTATTAGACTTGACACACACGCACACATATATCTTTGGCAATAGAACGCTAAATAACGTTCAAATTTAAAATTGAAATGCATTATGGTCAAATTTCGGCCGGTGGGCGTCCACTAGTTCTAGTTAAAAGGCATCACGGTGTTCTAAATGATTAGTATGTTTGTTCTTCCACAAATGTTATTTTTGGTTGTACAATGTTTCTAAAATAACTGGAAACTGGACTTACAGAAGTCAGTGGACGTTTAAACATGCGAAATTATAACCAAGTGATTGATGTTAACTGCTACATTTTCCTATGAAAAACTAGGGTGAGTGTCACCCCATCGATCAGGGCTTGCCGGTCCACATCCAACTACTACTTAATGTACTTATTGCGCGTGATCGATCACCAGTAGACGACACCCGAATCCATTAAACCATGTCTAATTGATCGCCGTAGGAATTGAAAACGGCAAAAAGTATCCGAGCCCAGGGACGGCGGAGTCTCAAGTATTTGGTGTGCAACTATGCAGGAAGTCGCTGGCGAGGGTGGACGGAATAGCTTCGGTGAAATTTAGGAAATTCCACTTGGAAATTGTTATTTAAATACATGGGTATAAAACTTAGTAGCGCGTTTGTCGTTCAATGTAAAATATCTAAAGCTACTTCGATCCATTTGTAAGAAATAGAAATCAAAAAAAAAAACTTCAACGATACTTTAAAGAATTGTAGATAAATACCGGCTATGTTTTATCATCATAATTTTTAATAAAAGGCATCTCTAACAATATTCACTGAGTGGCTGAACAGAGCACGTCGCTGCCAACTTTTAATAGCCCTTTCATTATTTTCTTATCGAGCTTTGGTCGATGATTTACGGCACATTATGCTAGTGTTGTGTGTAAACAAAGCATGGCACTATACGGTTCACGTATACAAGAACACATATGTGTAGTGTTGTATATAAAAGCGTGGTATTATCGGTAACGGCGAGCACGCACGTGGATCGCGCTGCGGCATACCTTAGATTGCGGGCACGCCGCCTGACCCGACATGTATGTGCACATAAGCTTACATATATATACTAAACTACACCTAGCACAACAATAGCTATGTACGTAAATATTCTAGGTTAGATACTGTGGCAATTCAGGGAAGAAAGGATTGTTATAGCCGCTTGAGTAACGCGCGGCGGACCTCAAATTCCTGGAAAAGGCGACCCATCTCAATGCTGCCACGTGAAATTGTGTACTTATACGAGAAACCTAAAGCTTGGATACTGAGATGGCATACGATACGCAAACTTAGGAACTGGGGACACTTATTACAGAAAATAGAGACGTGTACTCTCGCTAATATCTAACGTTACATAGTTTATGTCTATTTGTTTGATATTTTTTAATTTATGGAACTGCTATAGTATCGTGGATGTGTTAACATACACAAATCTCACACGCACACAAATATTACAGGCACACACTTCCACATCCAGAACAATTATCCGGGAATCGAAACCCGTGACGCAGCAGCCGAACACTCGACCACTGAGCCAACCATACCGTCTAATATAATTAAAAATTAATAAAAGCAACGCGATGTTTGAATTATATTTCTTACCTTTTTATGGTACCATACCCACAATACTAAATATTTTTTTTTAATCTTGCTAGCCATATTATTTTACTCTAGATAATATAAGGATTATATATCGATAGAATCCTTACAATAGTATTAAACGTTGAACTGATTATGGTGTATGGGGTATCGACACCTTAATCAGTTCAGGCGTTTAGAAGTTATGGTAGAATAAAGAAACTCACAAACATACATATCAACATACATGAACCCTGAAAAAATAACACTCCTTTTTTGGGCAGTCGTGTAAGAAAGCTACTTTACTCAATGCTAATACTGGAACCTGCCATTAAAATACATCTTTTCATCCAAATAATTACATAAGAACAAAAAACTTATTCCTCGAAGCAACCTCCGTGTGTCCTCGAGGTATTGGTAGCTCACAATGGCACGTGATTGCATCGTGTGCCTGCATAAATCACCGTAGACATTGTGTGGGCTACACCATAAGATGTTACATGCAAAGAGAACTATACAGAATAGAGAAAAGAGAGCGTACTGTCATTAAAACGAAAGAAGCTGTTTCAGTCACACTTTTGTGTCAATATAAGAAGTATTAAAAAGTGGTAGAAAGATTCGCCTTCGGCTAGTTGGAAAAACACTTGATGTACCTGTCGAGATGGTACCGGCTCAAACCCGGTTGCGGCATTTTTATCCACTTAAATTTTTACATTAGTGTTCGCTTCGCATGCGAGAATATGTTATTGTGTAAGCTTTTAAGGATGGTTGAATTGAATTAGGTAGTGGTTGGGAGATCTGTAACTATCGAATCGAGCCGAGCCGAGCCTAAACGCCTGCGATTGCAATTTTATCTAGCCGATTTATATGTTGTTCTTTTCCATTCTCCACTATCAGTCGTCAGGTTATGGTTTACTCCCTTTTCATTTATATCATCCTAAACACAATCCTTAAATTTTTTCTTTGGTCTCCCTCTTTCCCATCCATCTATATACATTAATATTCATTACTAAAAAATTAAATTAAAATAGGAACATACGAACTGCTTAAAACTTTAGCTTCGAAATTAAGCGTAGAAATAATTTCTGTATTTTATAATGCATTTGTGTGTAATGTAGTACGAACATGAGACATGAGAGGCTTATGAAATATGTGTAAAGTAACATCAAGTTTATGAGTAGAGCTATGCTTTTACATAAGTTAGCACTAAAGACAACGTGCTTATAACATTAGACACATAAATAAATTAGCATGGTCACGTGGGAATAGACATTAGCTACAATATGTCTTCCATACTCCTTTAGTTTTCTTACACTAACCCCTAAAAAGAGTTTTTAGGGTTCATGTATGTACGTAGTAAACAAACATACATACATGTATATATGTTTGATTCTTTATTACGCTCTTCTGAGCTTCTGAACCGATTTATCGCTAGAATCCTTAAATAATCCCGGGAAACATAGGCTATTAATATTAAAAAAAATAGTAATATAGTACTATGGTACACAAATTGGTACCTATGAAATAAAAAAATATTAGTCACACATAGTTTTTTTTTTATTAATATCATCACGTTTTCTTATATGATTAGAACTCCCAGAAGTCAATAAGGTATCAAAGTTTTTCAAGCCGCCTGTAGGCCTAATATAACATAGCATCACGCCTATATTCCCTGAAGGTGTAGGCAGAGGTGATATGTAGTTGTTTTTTTTTTTTGGACTTGGCCTCTTGCAGTTAACCCATAGGGGTTTGATCTCCGTAACCGAACAATAGCTATGGCGAGACAATTTGATGCCTCCAGCCAGAGCATATTTTATATTACTACAAACTAAGCAACACAGCACTAAGGGCGTCCCCTGCGGGACACGAGCCTCGGCTTAGGGCGTTGCTGAGGGGACAACTAGGGACTAGCTGGATCAGATCAGTTTCCTTATTATTAAGGGTCGAATTTAAAGCTACTAGCTCGGCGCGGGCCGCCTCGAGCAAGGGTCGGGGGATATGTAGTTGTACATCCACCTCTCTATTTAACCCAAAGGTTGACTCGTAGAGAATGCCTCATGGCATTAAATTCACATTGTTAAAAATCCTGAGAATAAATTTTATTTTAATAATAATATTTATATTGCCAGAAAAATGTTTTACAATATTTCATTCACAAACTTACGCTTAGTTTAATGAAATAAAGATGAAAACAGCATCCGTTGCCGAACTAGGTAAAAACCTGTATTTCAGCTAGCGGCGCCATTCCCCTGTATAATTATATTACAATTATTTATTATTCGTGTCACTTTTGTTACATACAAACCAAAGGGTCCGTCTGACATCAGCGTTAGCCGTAGCTGTAGGTTCCAGGTTAACCTCATTTCGCGATTGGCGTTTCGCGTGTGGTTTTCTGCGGACGCCCCATTTCACATCGGCGCGAATATGCGGTCAGTGTTTATGTTAGTGGAACGAAATATGCGTAAATTTGTTTTTTATTTTTTTTGCTATAGAGTATCTTCTAAAATATAGAACTGGCTGTTGTGACCATACATTGTACGACATTGGAGGAAATTGTATTGTCTTCTATAAGATACCGATTAATTTGTATTAAGAGATTGAATTATCGGGAAATTACGGCTAATTTACATAGGGATGATGACCAAAGGACCAATGCGTATTATCTTCTAATATAGACGGCACTACGATCATGAAAATTCCCTGTCAAAAGGTTAAAGAAACGAGCCAAATATTAAGTATACGTAATAAGCATAAGTCACCTCAGATTGCCTCTAAGAAATCACAGATAATACGTTACCAAGTTCAAGGCCTGTCTCAGGCATTTATTAAACTCGCTCCTTATTTATTCGTAATTGCAGCCATATTATTATAATTACCTTTATTCGGTAGGCATTTCTACGGATATTCTCGAAAATTATTAACTTAAAAACAATTTTATTATAATCTTTCTATAATACTGATCAAATATTACCACACATTTGACTTACGTAAGTATATCGCATATTAACATATGTTTTTTTCATCATCAGAATAATAAACGAAATATCTTTGAATTTAATTAATACCAAACTAAAAACTACTCTTTAAAAATAATATTTATTTTAATGACATCGTCGTATCAAATTTATTCCCACAATTCCACCAATATTTTAAAAGAGCACTTCGAAATGCTTAAATCACGTTCATATTGTCTATCGCCGTCAAATCTAATAAATATACCGCTCGACGATCTCGAAGTAATAAAAACCAACGGTACCCGAAAACACGTCATTATCCCGCGATATATCCCGGGCTATTGTCTCGGAAATATCTAACATGCTAATGTTCACTTAATTTGGTCCACCCGACACCATTAAAGAAGAAGACACAGAAAACCAAGTGTTCGTAGAAGCAAAGTCTTTATGGCAATAGATCAGATCTAAAGATTTTTGTGGTTACACTACGTTACAGAGGTAATATATATGCAAATATTGCTCTTTTTTGACACAAAGTCATACTTAGAAAACTTATTACATCACTGTCTGTCCCAGTTAACAAATGTGAAGGAACTAGCCCTTCTAAACCTAGCTTTATCGTGTACGATAGACTCTGCGCAGGAGTACGGGTGGTCCGGCCACCCAGTCATCACAGTTATCGATAACGCACCACACTAGCCGACTAAAGTGCGTTACATGTCGATTTTATCGACCGCTTTAATTATAATAGGTGGCCGCCCGCCTCTATTTATCGATGACCAAGAAATATGAGATAGGGCGACAAGGAAGCTTAATGTACCACAGATAACCTCTGCATCGATTTATTTTGACATTTGCTTTTATTATCTGTGTCACGACAATTTTTGATAGTCGATAGTGTGTGAGTTAAGCCGCGAAGGCTTTGATGCGCCTTTCTATTTTTCCGTTCATTCATTTTTATAAAAGTATGGGATTATTTTTACAATCGCATGTTACTTAAGGGTCCATGCTCTTGCCTTAACCTCTTTAATATATAAGAGACTACTAGTTTACAAAAGTACAACTGCCAATTCAGCGTTAATTTCATAATCCAATTCTTATCGAGGTCAAGTGACCACGCTAAAAATATAGCACAAATTCCGTTAATTAATTAAAAACATCAACATACCCACTAATAAACAGGCTAGGGTATTACGTCATATCATTTTCCAATTTGCCCCTCGCATAATGTTGATTGGTGTGAGAACCTTCCATATCAACGTAATCGGCTTTTAATTACCGGTCCCGAATAAATCCGCATCGCGAACCGACTGTCATGACCGCCATCCGAACAATGTTGGCATCCGACGTATCGACGATTTAGAAACTGTTCCCGTGATTCGATACGCGAGAATCCTCACGGTATTTCCTTACGAAGTATCTTAATTGCGGCTAATTGCAAGAAAAGCCCTCCCATTAAGCCCTCCTCGCAAAGAGTAAACGAATTAACAGACACGTAGCTCGCTAACAAAGAGGCGGTAAATTCGTTTTAAAACACCCCCGGTTCAGGTGCGAAAAAGCCAGCTCTAAGTAGAATAGATTAAAGTATGCTAAAGTAAACAAGGCGAGATTTTCCAACGATAAAATCGTAAAGTTCCATTTTGTGCTGTACTGTGATAACAAAAAATATTTTTGTTTCATTGTAAATAAAATAACACCGTAGCTTTTGTTCGAATAAATTGGAACGTTGTTACATTCAAATTTGGAATTGAGCTGCGTTTTGTTTCTTCGACGCACGTTCTACAAAGTGGTCCGTTAATGTGGCGGTTAATTGACCGACTCATTAGTGGCAGACAGTGGCGGAAGGCGGCATCTCTTCTGAACTATACTCAGCGAAACATTACTTCACCATGACCTCTAATTCGACGGCACACGGTTGAATCTTCAGTGGAAACATTTTCCTAATACTTAGACGTGTTTAGAATCGTGCGAACTGCATTCGGTTTCCGCTCTCGCAAGTTCAATACCACTATTACTGCACGTAGGGCTACCATGCTTTGAAATTTATAGTTATACAATGAATTCCTTCACAGTTTAAATTACATTATTCACTGAATTAAATAAGGTTTATGTTGTATGTTTAGGTAAATATTATGATTGCCTATGACTTCGCGATTCCGACTGTAAAAGTATTTTAAAAAATTTTTCCAAACATTTCATTATTTTACCTCGTTCATTTTACTAACATACAACCCTAATTGCAGTGAGCAGGTGAGGAAATTAAACGCGTCTGATTTAATCTGTGGCGAAGTTATGTCATTCTGTAGATATGATACAAGCGCACATAGCGTCCGTGAAGCATTCACATTAAACCGAACGTGCTCGACAATTAGTCGGTAATATAGTACGCGTTATAGGCGGAATTGCTAATGCAATTTTGCTAATTAATCTATCGATAAACCGCGGTTTTCTCTGTGCACGATAATGTTGGCTGAATGCGAAAATGCTAATGCGCATATACGTGTATTGAAAAGTATGTATATTAGGTTTACTTTTTGCCATCTTAATTTTTACGTCGTTGCCTTATTTTTCCAAGTACCTATATTTCTATTCTCAAAAATAATTTATGTATACATATATATTACGATACACTTGTCCAATTGTGAATCAATGCGTAACTACTTATCCTATTTTATTTATTTAATAAGATAAAGTTTCTGACGGATTCTTTGATGTTTTGCTAATTTCTAATATCAATAAATTTAAGTCGAAATAACCACATGTATTCTTTATCTTTATTTTTTTCTTTTCAGGTATGTGTTATAGTCAGAATATTATAATTCCACCTACAGTACCTAACGTAACACAATATCCAGTAAGTAACATCTTAAACTAATTTCTAAGAAACTTGAACTAACAGTGAAGACTGTCGTTAGCCGTAGGCACATGTTTAAGTCTAATACCGCATTTAGGCTCTCTCACACAGAGGCGATATGAAACCAATACAAAATCGCTGTGTGTCATGTCAGAGCAGTGGAATCGTATGCGGCTTCTTATAAAATGTACTAGGAATAGGTATCGCGATGTCGTGCCACAATATGGTGTCGCATTTCTTTGAAATAGCCTTCCATTTGTACCTTCATAGAAATTTCTTAGTTTCATTGGTCTGCTCTCTGCTTTGTTTTGGGTCCTTCGCGAAGCAAAATAGTTAGTCACCACTCACAGCTTCAGTCTACTCTCGTAAGTTTCTCAATCATCACTTATTCCTTCTAGAAATCTAGCCAAACATAGAGCGAGAACAAAAATCATTGAAAATGAGAATATTTTTATCTTAATAAGGTTTCTTATTTATCTATTTATAATCACAGAAACTAAAACAATATACAAAACAAAGTCCCAAAAAACCGTATTACCGGTTTGACTGTGGGAGCAGGAACGTTAACATTTATTTTGTACTATTTTTTTTACCAATACCTAATAGTAATAAGGTATTAAAACACTACCTAAGTACATGACATAGGTAGTGTTTCAACATCTTAGTTCTAAACCTATCTTGTATAAATACTGAATTATGCCTTTTTATTTCTTTTATTATTTTGGCCGCAATGACACATTTTTTAAAACAACTGGTAAAATCCTTACGATTAAAAAATACACCCTTATGACCGACAAACAGGCAGACGGACGGACAGATAGACAAACAACTTAGGTTTAGTAATAGCACCCTTTGGGTACAAAATCCTAAAAGTTATAATTCTTCTTCAATCCTTCCCCAGGCGTAACAATAATTAATTATACAAGAAAACATCCAACAATACCAAAGTTTTTGTAAGATTTTCAAGTTTCAACCTACCAACAAAAGGCTCTAAACCTTTTTCATTACCTTGAAGGCGAAACGGCCGCCATCTTTCACTCGCTGTCTTCGAGACGCGTCGCAAGTGTCGTCTCGTTCATATCACAACATTAAAACTTTTGGAAGAGGCTCATGAAACTAAAAAGTTTTGCCTAACATTTACATATTTTTGTGGAAACAGTTACAATGGGGGAATGGTAGGTAGCTAAGTTTCTTTTTGTTTTGTGGTATCAGTTTTAAAATAAAACCGTTGTCTGAGAACAATTTACTATTTTCTATCGCTACCTTTTTTTTATTATTAATTTATAATGTTTTCAGGGATTTTGTACCGGATTTGTATCTATTTATATTGAGCTGCCTTTATTTCGATTCAAATTGACTCGCAATAAATATAAATGCTACTACTAATACTAGGTATTTAAATGATAAAATTTCATATTATACTTAATTTATAATGCGTTATAAAAAAGTAAACAAAAGTGATTTTAAAATTATACTTTATTTTCTTCTATATTATAAAAAGGATACCTTCCTATAATGAAACTGCTAATGTAAACGGTGAGTAAGGTGTACTCGTGTGTTCAGCTGACCCTACCATTTAGCGAAAATTACATTCATCGCTCCATTCTAAAACAGGATGCTCATTAGTTGGCAGCCCAGCAACGGACTATAAAACGTACTGCGTTATACACACACCCATATATACATAATGTATAACATATCTACGCTTCACGCACTCATTAAAGTCATCCCCCACATTAATTAACACATACTTATGCATCTCATTCACTCTTCCGCCATATCTAGTGGGATTCGCAACACGTCAGCAGGCAACTCGTAAAACTGAATTAAAATCGTGAAAACGCCAAAGTAAGCGATGGTGGTGTGATGAATTGCGGGTAATGTGAGTTTACGAATACCCTCCTGCGTGACTTGTTACTCGTTATAACTTATACAATGTGTGTCATGTTATCCTCTCGTCTGGCGAAACGCCATAATAAGGAAATAACAATAAATTTTATATTGTGTCAAAAGAAAGCAAGAATAAATAAATTGATGCTTTTGCACAAATGAGCAAAATAAACAACTGTGGTTCAAATAAATAAGGGAAAAAGAAAGAATGCATGGAAAATAGTTTATTCTGCCATACACAAGACAATACAAAAGTTCAAAAGGCTTTCTTGCGGTCTCTATATAAAACTATTTACGGATATTACCCATTTCTCTACCCAACCCAATTTCTACTGGGGATGCTAGGCTACAATTCCCTTGCAGTACGTAGAACTAAAATCCAAATAATTATAGCTATTACAATTTTAAGAAATGTTATAGATTCTCTTGAATTACACAACCTACTTTGTAAGTTTCATGTACCAGACAGTTATCTGCGTCATAGACCGTCTCATCAGCATAGATTATTTGCGGCAGCACATTGTCGCACGGTATCGCGAGCTCATTCGCCACTGTGTCGCATGCACGGCGAAATCAATGCCTTACTCCACGGAACACCCGATTACGATATATTTTCGGATGGGTGGAGTACGACATTATCAGTATGTTTAAATTTTTGCGAAAAGTATTGTGTGTAAATTTGTATCTTTATGTGATTTTTAAGTTATTTTTCATTTGTTTTCTTTTGTTCTCTTTAAAATTTTAGTTACTGTTATTGGTGTAATACCGTTGTAATTAATAAATAAAATAAATAAATACAGCAAAAGAATTTAAACAGTTAACAAGAGAGGAAGATATTCTCGTTATCCTGTGCGATGCCAGAAAAGGCCTCAGTCTCAGCTCTGCGCTTCAGCATAAAGCTGACAAAAATTATACATGTTTTCTTTGACAATAAAGCATAACTTTTTTTTATAAAATCATCTATGATCAAAATAAAATATTTGCCTTTACTTACATAACTCGAAAAATACTTGACGGATTTGAATGGAACTGGCTAGGATAATATGATAGTTCTTAAGATAATTGAAAGAGTATTTTTATTACAATCACAAGAGTGACATTAGCTTCGGGAATATGCAAGTGTATGTGTATTTATCTACGCCAATATAATACGAAATTGTCCGCAAACGTTCCATGTATCCGAATCAATGGTTCAGAAATGATTAAACTTGATAAAGCACCTACCTCATTGGTCTAATGATCTCAAGCACGAATGCTAAACATGAGGTCTTGGGTTCGAGTTCCTGGTCGAGTAATGTTATTGGGTTTTATAAAGAGATTCTCAGCAGCAGCCCGGAATTTAGAATCGCAATAGTCTCACCACTTATTACATAGGACATAATAACGGTAATGTGGGGGAACATCGGTCAAAGGAGGAGGAATGAGGATCATGTGGCGATGAAAGTTTTCAGCATAAATATGGATGACTACACGAGTAGAGGAAGACCGAGGAAACGATGGATGGATTCTGTGAAAGATGATATGGCTAGAAAAGAAGTGACTGCCGATATGATGGCTGACAGAGACATAAGAAAGAAAAACATATGTTGCACTGCTCCCAATTAAATTGTGATAACTGCATGGGAGATGATGGGTGTACATCAGTGTTAATTAACCCTTAAGAGTTAGCTGGAGAATTGTTTAGGTACCCTCACATCAAGTTAACAGCTGAACAACAATCCACTCGTACGCATCAACATTTTTAAATCGCTTAGCTCTGAACGTCATCTTAATGTTACAAATTTTTCTTTCTACAAAAATGTATACCCAACTTTGAGTTCACTACACGTGCGTTAATGCGCTTGAAAGATCTTTGTATTCAGTTTCGATGCGTGTTCATCGACTTTTGTCGCGAACTGTACAGCGCTGGAAAATATGATATTGCAGACCTTACATATAGGTAGATAATCATTTGAGTGGATAATCCTGTTCATCAACCGAATAAATATCCACTTATTTGCCTTTAATAGTCATTAGGGGCTGGTAGAATGTTCTATTCTTAGTCTGGCCCCAGGCAGCTATATGGCATACAGTATAATGTGCAAAGCCCTTTAATACGCCGAATGACAGCCTCGAGTTAATGTTCGAACGAATTTAAATTGGTCATTATTAATAACGAACTTTGTGTCTGCCGTTAAAATTATCTGAAATCCATTTAGCTCGCTCTGATTTAAAATACTCCTACCTAGAAGTACCAACTTCTTTTTTAAACAGAATAAATTCTCTTTTGGGAATACCATAAAAGCTTTTGAAATGTTAATGTTGGCAGAGAGCATTGTAACACACAATGCTTATTAATACAAATAAATCTTCGAAAAGCATTAACGAATGCTTAGCGAACTCTAAGTTATATTTTTTTGTTGAAATAGAATAAGGTCGTGAGCAGGTTCGAACCTGTGCCTCCCGGATAAATACTCCAGGCGTTCTGACCGCTAAGCCATCAGCCTCTGCTCACTACTGCAGGTTCAAATCCTGCTCACGGCCGTATTCTTTTTCCACACAAAGTTGTAACTTTGGATTGCGTATTAAATTTATTATTTGCGTATAAAAATTATGTTGACCACCAACATATTAATTATACATTCAGAATTAGCGCCAACAAATTCATAATCATATAAACTGGCGTAACTCTAAATATTACCTTTTAGCACATCAAAACTGACCCAAAACACGTAAAGGCCGCGCAGGTATATCGTGGGCAGTATAATTAATTCGTGCTCAGCTATGCGCTTGCGTCGCGTATGCATGCATATTAAATGTAGTAAGAGATAAAATGCTAATGTCCGCAATATGCATACATATTTGTCGTGCGGTGAGTTAGAGGGCAGATACGCCTCTCGATAGCGAATAGGATTATCTCGACTTAATGCTGTGTTTGCATCTGTTGTTTGGATTACTACGATTTTTATTATACACACAATGAATAATTTACTTTGGAATGTGTTCGTATTGGTTTTTGAAATCGTTATGCCGATAATCGCATATTTTTCTGTTTTTTACAATGATGGTATAAATATGCGTTCAGTTAGTAATGTCAGTCCTTAAGGCAATGCTTATTTTAGCGTTATAGTACCTACAAATTCTTCATCAAAGTCATCCTGCGACCACGAACACTGCAATGCTCTAAAAGTAACAAAAATACAAAAATATGATGGACTGCGCGATGAATACGATTAAAAGTTGTTATTGTTATATACAAATTTCTTTTTTTATGAAATGAATTAGGAAAAGGAGTACAAATTGAGTACATTAACGGACAAATACCTACCTACGTTATCTACTCAATTTTAGGTTGTGTGAAATCTCGTGCTAAGTTTATCGCTTTAAGGTGAATTGGTAGAGACATTACGAGTTTAAGTACATAATGTATCTATTTAGCAGCTTAACAACTTTCCTTTCCACAAAGAAGACCCAATTCGCCAGTTGCAGAACTAAATATCTAGCCTGCCACCAAACACACCTGTAAGAAAAAGACAACTATATGACTCAAGAACTTAGATTACGATAAAACTTAAGCACTCTTAATCATAATGCGTTGAAACTAGTCCTTCTTATGTACCACACACACACACGCACACCCAACACAAACGCACACACACCACACACATCACAAGTACACAAACAACGCACTAAACTCACCTGCACACAAAACTCTCAACCAAAAATTGTATAAATGATGTACCTATTGCCTTACTACAGAATCTTACAATGTAACTCTGGGTGGAGACCTGGTGGCCTGAAACACAGGCATCGGCCTACCCACCATGGCCCGGCCTATGCACCAATCTCCCACAATATTGTCACTGGTACCTTAACCAAGCAACGTGTAATTTATAATTATATTTTAATATTTTAAAATATAATTATAAATTAAATTATATTTTTATTACTTAGGTGAGAAAAAAAAATTATATATTAATTTTATTTATAAAATAATTAAACAATTTTCGTGTGCCATAAGTGACTCACGGATCAGTGAACATAAAAATATCCGTCTATTGATTAATATTCAGTTGTTATAAATCAAAATATCTTAAGATAGACCTTATTTCAGTTGTATTCTCGGTAAAACAGCTTTCTGGTTTCTGAGAAAACGAGATATATTTACCGAGAAGCAAATAGTTAACACAGACAAAGATAAATACGTGTAAACATAATGTATATATAATTATGTATATTGTGTGTTGTATCGCTTAAACAGTTGTTTGTATTCAATTACCATGTAAATATTCAAATAGGATTCCAAGTTATAATTTCACTCCAATTTATGTGTCTAGGTTAAGATGTAATCAATACCAGAACATAACATCACGCTGTATCACCTTAAAAGTTAGGCAGAGGTGTAGGAAGGTTATGTAATTTTTTGAACACATTTTTTTTTGTTATACTTTTATGAAGTCCCATGGAAAAGGCGGTAAGCCTATTACTAGGCAAAATTTCACCCTAACACATGCAATAACACTTCGCCCGACCTGGGAATCGAGCGCTTGTGACCACTAGCCAGACCAACGAGGCAGCTCCAATGTTTCCTCTCTTATGGCCTCATATCCACTGCTCTTGCTTGCTTATCAACGACCATGGATATCATCACATCATAATCTGATGTGGGTAATCAATGCTGGTTTCGTTCTGGTATAAAAAAATGCCTTGTCCACCAATCGTCTTCTTATCATATGGTTGAAAAACAACCTAGTGTCAGAGTTTAAACCACCCGTAGGTCTCCGACATGACTTGACATACCATCGAGAATTTCTCTCAGGTGTGCTGGTTTCCTCATGATGTTTTCCTTCACCGTTTTTAAGCAAGTGATAATACGCACATGACTTCGAAAAGACAGTGGTGCCCGCCTTGGATTCGAAGTTGCGACCTTTCTCAGTCGACTTGTCAGTCCAACGGTCATACCACTAGACTATCACTGCTGTCCAGCAATGGAACAGGTACACGCTTATATTAATCAAAGTTCTTTTATTATAATGTAATCTGATGATTCGTACCGCATACACTGAGACATTAAAATGGCGAAGATTAACAAATTAATCCGTATTTACTCGCGGCCTGATCGGATCTATAAGCCGCGTGGGGGTTTCCAACAATTTGGGAATATTTTATAACGAAAAGGTTATTTATTTAGTTTTGTTCATCCTCTTTATTTTTATGTTTTTACACGTAGGATTGAGCATCGCTTGATTTTCATATTTGTATTGGTACGTATTCGTATTTAATCGAGTCTTGTATAATTAATTTACTAACGGTCAAATACACGTGTTTTTTGAAAGAATGAAACAAAGAAAATTAAAAAAAAAAACTCGGTGCAATTCTCTCAACTTAAACTTAAACAGTACATATGTATGTAACAAGTGAGCACCAGAAAATTAAAAATATTATAAAAAAAAAGTACAGAACTTACATACTATGTAGCATACATTAAGCTACCTGCACGAGACCAAAAAAGGCCAAGGAAATTTCGATGTGGCCGCTTATGCTGAGAGCATAAGCGGCCACATCGAAATGTCACCGCGCTGATTTTCAGACAGGTCCTGACAAATAGTGAAGCCACGGGTGGCCACGGCTTGGCGCGGCGTACGCAAATATGCAAACTAATGTGTAATAAAAGTAAATAGTAAACTTTTCCTGTCTCTAATAACAAAATAACCCCGAGAAATAACAGCAATTTAAAATTAAACAGTGTTGAATTATCTGACCGTTAAGTATTTTAAACACAAGAATGCCTATAAATGAGTTGTCCCTATATAAAATTTAATTACAGCATTTATAGTAGATATGTCATTTCTAAGGCTGTAATAACCGCACCTTAAACTATAAACCCAATGTGGGTTTATAGTTTAAGGTGCCCCAGTCGAACACAACACAAGCCATCACAATTACATCAATATTAATTTTAAAACCGCACCTCCCAGAGATGCCGCAAAATATCCTTCTAAATTTAAACGGCAAATACCGCGAACAATAGCCGGGCTTTGTCTTTGCGGTATTAACCCATTAATAACATTAACAATGCGGTATACCAGCCGCCGGGTAATTGAACGCCGGTCCATCTGTTATCTTACCGGGCCCTAATGAAATTGTCTGTGAACGCTAATTAATTATGCTTAGACTAGATTTGGATAACAAACGCTAGGGTTGAAAGAAGATGTTATTTAAAAAAAGAACGAAAATTCTACTCTTCATTTTATTTTTTATCCACAAGTTTATACAGAGGTGGACTTAGGTCCGTATTAAACCTCATTTTAGAACTTCGCCCCTTTCAAAATGGCTACTCAGAAATTGAAAATATTTAGCACGATTTTAGCACCTCATTAAGTCTATGTTTATTAAATGGGAATGGCACCCATAGTGCTCTTTGCATTCTCTGCCATCCACCTTAGCGTGGTGCAGGAAACAGATACAAAGATTTACTTTCATTCGGCTTCTTAAATAGTTATTAGATTTTCTTTTTTTAATTAGGTTCTGTTCTGATCACAAATAAGTGCCTATTTGTCATAGAAAGATTGATCAAAGTGCATCAATCGATTTAGTTTCCATCAAAGGCGATGCTTCAATGGACCTAAACTACAACTAAATCAATTGCAAAAATTTAATTCAACTGTAAATATTGGTGGCATCGCGTACTTAGATATGTAAAATAAACAGAATCACCTCTCACTCAAGTGAAACGACTTCAATATATTTGCATATACAAACTGTTAACTCAACAACTATGTTGAATACCAAGTCTAGTTTAATAAGAAACTCAAATAAAATGAACGAAAAAAAAACTCAATGCTTTCATTACATTCGCGATGCTAATCAAGGTTCATACGAACATATTATGGAACGAGATCTTCTCACGTATGCACGAACGTTGACCTAATTGCGTAAGGCGACGGGGGCCCATCACGGCCCATTTAATAAAACCTCCGAAATAAAAAGTAGAGGAGAAACCTACACATGGCGACGCACGAAAATGTTATTTTGCACATTTCCCTCAAGCTGGGCGCTCAGCGTAATCCCGAGGATTGGGGCACACATTCGCAACAATACATTTTCCAAATTGTCTCCTTGAAGACGCAATAATTTAAAAAGGCGTAGCCTTGGGACTCAAACTTGTGATTTCATTGTCGCGTAACGCGGATAACGCGGCCCGAGGTGCCTATTCGCCTTTTTATTTACGTTCCAACACTGTTTGTTAATGACGATGACGTATTGCGTCAATTTCTAGCGCAATCTCTACATTAAATTAAAAAGGGTTCCCCAGGGAGCAATCTTCGGTCCAGTAGCGGTGAATAACTTTTGTAAGCGGATTGGCGTGATTCGTTTTGTCGGTAGCTCCTATCAGTGTGTAATACACAGGTTCATGCAGGAACTAGTCCCCGCGGGAGGCCTCGCTTGCATAAAGCTGACAGCTACACTATGGAGGATGTATTAAATCAGCCAACGTGGAAAAGATTTAATCGGAATGCTTTCTCACTAGGACCACTAAGGAAACGATGCTTTAGCAACATTGTAAATTATAGGTACGTTTACTGCAACTTGAAATGTTCGTAGAAAAGTTGGGGGTACTGGAGTTAACAATGTATAAATTATGAATAGGTAAACCTTCAGTAAATAAGTAGTTTTATTTTATATTTAAGTTTAAATAGGGGCTCTAAACATCGTGGCTAAGTAACAGCCGCACAGAGATCGAGGTAAGGCTGCGCTTGCCGCGGTCAGTCTGTGGAAGGGTGACCGTCATTTCATACCGAGAGACCCCTCCGTGACTTGGAGAGCACGTTAAGTCCTGGTTGTCAAATTAAGATCTATGACAGCCGTTACGGGTAGTCATAGGCCTGAAAGTCTGACAACCAGTCATACCACGAGATATCGTGTTAGCCAGTAACTGAGTTGTGGAGATCTGATAGGCAGTGTAAAATAAATTAAACTGCATCTGGTTTGACTGAAAGCCGACCCCGATGTAACTGGGAAAAAGCTAGGCAGATTGTTTAGGTTTAAATAGAACCGCAATTCTTTGGAACGAGTGTGTGTATTTAATCGCTAATGGAAACATATCACCGCTGACTTTCTATTTGGAGCAGCACAAAAACATGTACATTACTGTAATGGCTGTACAACCATTTACTTTAATGAAAAATTTTAAACGTTTCATCAATGTGATATTCAAGTAAATTACATATGAAGAGCAACTCAACCTAATTGTTTGCCCGAACGTCTAAACGAAATCGCAACAAGATTGCATTTGTGAAATGGAAACAAAGTTACAGAGAGAGAGAAACCCCGAAACAACTGCATCTATTCGACCTTAATTCAATAAAAATAAAGGAGGTATTCGCTTGTATTCTTATTTCCACCTCCACCAGTTGTTCCAACCACGTCTGATTTCCCAAAGGGCTTCATTTTTAAAATCCACCTTAACGTTAAAAAGGTAAAAATATTGTGTACTTGTGAATTTTTGAATCAAGTTTCCTTGTTTCTGTGTGGAGTTTTTCTTGATTTTGCGTCGCCAAGGGATCATTAATGTGAACCCTCGAGGTTTAGGGCCCTAGAAACTTGTAAGGAGACGTGTGGGGTGAGCCTAATCAGGAAGGGTTGTGACGGAGGGTTGAGCAAACAAGGGAAACTTAGGGCGACTAGTTTTGTTACTACAAAAGCTTTCAAGGACTAAAATTTTCTTTGAGAGACTTAATGGCGTTGTTCCCTAGTCTATATGAAAATTTTATGACAACGAGATCATTGGCGTAACAAAAATGTATTTTATAGTTCCAATATTCAAATAGGTTATTGGCAAAATCACTATTCATGGAGATAGATCAGTCTAAACAAACCTGAAACTGAGATATGGCTGAAGTTCTAAATAACCGTGTCTCGATTTAAGAGAAAAGAAAAATTTGGTACATTCAAAGACTTTGAATGACTCTTGCTTGGGACGGTAATCAAACCGATGACGCGACGTTTTCATAGACGACCACATCTCTAAGTTTCGAATTTGTCCATCCCAACCCTAAATCCTACAATTAATAACACTCGTTAACCCATTGATACACAATTTAAACCTTGCGCACTATATATCTAGTTTTATAGCTTGTTTTCATTTCTAAAACTGGGTTGTTGCATAAAATACGAGTACAACACGTAGCTCATAGTGCAGGCAATATGTATATGAAATTGAGCGTAAAACACACAAACATGTGAAACAGTATTGGTCCACTTTGCAGTTTTCCTACTCTGTGTAAATCACTGTAATATCACTGTGCATTAAGCACTGGTCGCGATTTATTCGCGAATAAATATTGTGATAGTTAATACGATATGATTTTATGAATATTATTGTTCTGGAAAGGTTCGTTTGTGTATTATAATATGGTTGACACTTAATTGCGGTCGGATTTAATATAAATGCTTTACATTTCTGATGCTTATAATAGTAGTACTCAGAATTCAATCGAGCTGTTTCGATGTAACTTACTTTATAATCTTACTAGATCATTTTCAATCTTTTAGTCCGGATAATTATCATATTTTCCCGTTTGTAATCACATAACATCATCATATTAAAAAAACTACAAATAGTTTTCGGTCTCATAACTGGTCAACACAAAATGGCGGAGGTTATTTCTCAACCTTTTTTATGTGGTAATTTTTCGATTCTAAGCTTAACTCATAAAAGTTCTGCCACTGGTTACCGTAGGAACTACTCGTGTATATGAAAATTAATTCAAGGATTTGATTTAAAAAAAAAATTGCTCGAGTCAACTTTATACCCACTAAACACGGGCTATAAAATTGAGTTACCGTGTCGTAAACAGTTACTAAGCTGTGGAGCTGCACCGTGCAGATCTGTGCACAGTGAACACTGTGTCGCAGCTGGAACACAACACACACAGCGCCAATAGTGTCGATATGGCGAACAATAACAACCCTCGTAAAATTTGATTAACCCGTTGCATGCCGCACTAAAATATTGATGGTATATTGTTCACGCTAATTCAGTTTCACATCACGTCTTTTTCACATAAACTTACATTATTTAAATAAACTAAATTGTGATATAATGTGTTACGTTTCCGCTAATTGTGAAACTAGTTTAAATAGCGTTTATACGCAATTATTAGTTCGTGGTGTTGTTATAACTAACAAATAAGGTTGGCGTATTAAATGTTGACTTATTACATACTTATTCATAATGTTATTTGTACATTTTATTCGGTTAATGTGTTCGAAATTTTAGATATATTGTAAATAAATAGAACATTGTGTCGCTGAAACCGATAGTTACCGAAAATTAATACTCCATTTTTATGAAAAAAAAAAGAACAAGCTATACCTCGCGGTTTCACACGTTTTTTATTTTATTTTACTCTGTTCCTTAATTTCGTAGCATGATGTCAAATAGCCTAAAAACTTCCTCTAAAATGAGGCTCTTAAATGCAAAAAGATTTTTTCAAATCTGACTGGCAGTTCCATAGATTAGCGCTTTCAATTAAAAAAACAAACTAAATCTTCCACTTTATTATATTAGTATAGATATACTGGTATATTTCTATAAACAATATTATGAACAGTTATATTTTTTGTCTATAGGCAAATACGATCGCTGGGTTCGAACCTGCACCACGTACTTGATGTGCTCTGCCAGCTAAGCTATCGTGACCACCGGTGACTAAGTCGAATCTTTTCTCCACCTTATAATACGTATTATGGCGACGTCATCGTCATCTATTCAGCCGTTATTAGTGCGTGTAAAATATAGAGTAAGCTTTTTGAATAAATCTGACAGATTAAATAATAACCCCTTACTTGTCTGGACAAGTAAGGGGTTATTATAGTGATTCACATATGATACACGACGATGATTGTTTATGAGTTGTACCTATTTCGCGAATAGGGAAACTGTATGTGCTAAAACAAAATTACATACTTTTTGGAATAATGAAAGAAAAAAATGACATAATCTAATACAGATGTAGACTTTTCGCAAACGTTAAACACAAATGTGGTTCTGTGAATATATCCAGAACATTGATCCTGATTTCGAATAAATACTATTCAATTCCTGGCAAAGTAGTGAGTGTGCAAGATATATTACTGAATCAGTTTAATGTATCCCGCAGCAGAATATACTTGCCAAGTAATTCATCTATTATTTCAATCATTTGCCATGATGGCGCTGGCGAAATATTTTAACTATTGCGGTCCGACTCAAAATCATGATTTAATGTTCGTTTCCATTATTAGTATGTACAAAACACAATATTTTTAAATAAAAAAAAAATGCTTTGTTTATATTTATAAAAAAAGAATGCTGTGGCAACATTACCATGCATTTTAGTGCTGCCAGTCCGCAATATGCTTGGTATTAAAACCTTTTAGCTTCCGCACGTAACGAACGGGTTATAGTCTGTGATTTAGATGCCACTTCCATGTTTTATGGGTAATATCGTTTTATGCACATGGCTAGGCGACTGGAACATAATAGCTATTAAATTAAACACGTTTTCCTATATGTTTACTTCGGAAAATTAGAAATATTATTTGCGTATTAATTTATTTAACGCAAATTGTCTCATTGGTCTTTAGTGTCAACGCATAAAATCCACAATAATTATTATCGTTAATGAACAACCTATGGCTCTAACATGGTTTTACGCACCATCGAGAACACCTCAGGTGTGCTGGTTTTCCTGACGAAATTTTTCTTCACAATTTTAACAAAGTTATAATTAATTTATAAATACGCACATGATTTCTAAAAGTTAGTAAATCATACATTGAATTCAAAAGTACTATGGTCATACCTGTAGGCTATAACTGCACAGAAAATCATTTGCAGTGACATAAACATCTAATATAACATTCTCATAGTAGAAGGGCGATAATAATACCCTACTAAAGCTCTCACCACCTATGTATAGTTATAACTTCCCTAACGCCAACAAAAGCCCTTTCTAGAACTTATTTCCGCGACTTTTCGACCCCAAACGGTTCTTTATTAATGCCTTTTGCTCAAATATCGGCCATTAGCCCAGTCTGGTGCTGGTCTCGACCGGGATATAGGGTGATTTATCACAATTATAGGGATTACACACCCGCGGGACTGACTCGGAGTCTCGAAATATCACTGTGCGTAACACATGACACACTGGTTATTAGGTTAGATTAGTATTTGGGATAATCGATTTTGAACGGAAATTTATTTCGTTTAACGTTATGTTTTTTTTTTTTTGGGGTATGAAATATTTGATCTGAAACGGGACTCGAACTCACGACCTCCTGTTTAAGCCCACCAGTGACTTGCCAGCCAAGGTACTTTTACTATAACAGCGTGATGATATTTTATGTTATTATAACGATTTCACAACCTCTTCAGAATTTTGCAAGGTGCCTCAAAAGTCACTATTCTCAAAAGTTAAATAAACAAAACTCCATTAAAGTTTGACCTAACACCGTTTTACCTAAGCAAGTGCCCCATTTCTCAAATTTATAGGTCCTCCCTTTAAAACTTTCTACTAGATAATATTTTAGCAGAATTTACCTCGACTATGCAGGTAAATATTAAATATTCCAAGCAAAATATACACAAAGAGATGCCCTAGGGGATCAACAGTAATTTAGGGCAGCGTTTTAAATAAATACAATGTTGCTCAATTATAAAAACATGGCGTTGGGGTTTGTGTTGCCAATTACTCATGAGATGAAAGAGTGGTCAGTTTTAGCGGTGACACCCTGTTAAACATCCGGCCAAGTGCGGGTCACACTGCGCACTCAGGGTTCTGCACCTTCAAAGCTATTTAGTTTAGATGTTTAATTATTTTTCATTTAACTTCATAGTAAGCACTGCAATAAAACATTATTTAATTAAAGCTGGTGAAAAAGTGTCCTATGTATTAGTCCATTATAAACTATATGTGTACCAAATTTTATCCAAATCCGTCCAGTAGTTTTTACGTGATCGAGTAACAAAAACCCAAATATACAAGATTTCATATTTATAATATATATTAATAGGATTGTATGTGCCTACCTACCGTTTCTAATATACTCAATCCAGCCTTTTCTATCATGTTGGGGTTGGCTTCCAGTTTCCAGTCTAAACGGATACAGCTTAATACCAGTATTTTACATGGAGCGGCTGCCTATCTGACCTTCAGCATCCGGTTACTGGGTACCTAATACGGTATCTCGTGTTAAGACTGATGGTGTGACTTTCAACCTGAATACCCAAAACATAAATCTTCATTTGACAAAATAAAACCGTTTTAAAGAGTGAAGAGGCAAATATGTGCCTGTCACCTTAGTAATACAATAATACATGCGATTAATCCGGTTAAAAATTGTTTCAATCAATCAATCATATATTTGTTTGCGTAATATGTTGTTTCATCATGCGTAATATATCATAATGTGTAGTGATCGCGAAACCCTAAGATATAAAGTGAATATGGTGTAAATCACGCCTATCACCTTAGTAATCCCGCGGCCTCGGACACTGGTGTTCGAAACGCCAGAAAAAATAGTACACGCGATTAATGCGGTTAAAAGTTGATATATGTAATGTGTATTGCGATAACCTAAGTTATTACTATAAAGTGAATATGATATAAAATCCACGTTCATTCTCATCCCTTACAACACATAAATACCTTTTTACTCAATTTCTACAGACTATTTTCAGTTTTTTTTTTTTTGTTAAGGGTTAAAGGGACGCGTGACCTACGCCCTTACTTCGCAATCACTTATGGACCCGTCCAGGGTTCAAAAAGGATTGTTATAGAAAAAGTTTTAACATGTATGTAGTTCAAAATAACTTTAATATTGTTATATTTTTTTCTTCATGTGGCCAGTTTGAAGTGAAATTGAGAAAGTTCTGATCTTATTATTTTTATTATCATTTTTTTTTTGTTGTATGTTACTAGCCATTATTTTTGATGTTGTTGATATAGACTGTCATTCTAATCAAGCTATATTTTACGGATTACAATGTTATTTATTTATTTAGGTTTTCTAGAAACACACCATATTACTAAACCATTACAAATAATTTTCTCGACTGCCTCGTTGATCTAGTGGTCAGCGCGACAGCAATCGTAGCAGAAGATCTCGGGTTCGATTCCCGCATCGGGCAAAGTGTTATTGAGTGTTTCTATTAGGAAATTCTCAGTAGCAGCCCGGAGTTTGGAAATGTGCCCGGTTGATGGCAATAGGCTCACCACCTATTACATGTAACTTAATAACAGCATTGGTGAAATGTGGGTGTACAATTGTGTACACCTCTGCCTACCCCTTCGGGGAATACAGGCGTGATGCTATGTTATGTTATGTTACAAATAATTTTCATTCCCTCAGTCAATGCATTAAATGAAAACTCGATCATGGAGTACAAAACGTACAAGAATATATTATCTAACTACAAGAAAACGCCGACAAAATTCTTACTAATCCTAATCAGCCCACTAGACCACGGCTTTCACCAATTAGTGCCCTAAAGAACTTTCTTCAAATTCATATTCAAGTCTCTACTTCTTCTAACTAGGGGTTTCAAAGCGTAGTCCTCTAGGAGAAGCCTATCAAATCAAAGTTGAAAACTTTCAGAATCAAGTTATGACAAACGCACTAGATTTTGTGGATAATTTAATTTAAGATAGGTACCCACTATAAAGACTGTCTGACATAAGATAGCTTTTACCTAAATGGTAGTTACATTTTCTTTATAAAATATCCTATCTTTACTCTAATATAACTGTTGAAAAATCTAGGCAGACTTCAAGAATTTTTTACATATCGTTATCTGAAGATTCTTACGAGTTTCATAAATTCATGTGATATGATCTTTTTTATTTTACTTGTTCTTGTTTAGAAATATATTTATTTTATGTTTCAACCAGCTTTTTCCAGCGATTTCGTTTGTGTGACCTATAAGCATTGTGATTTTATTCTCTTGCTAGATAAAATCCGTGGTAGATTAGCTCTGCAATCTCGACATCTACTCAGCCATCACGACATCTCATATAAAGTATTATATTTGGATAATATTATAAAACAATTGAGGACAATCAGTCGATTGTGAATCTGAAAACAATAGCTTATTCTGTAGATGCCCCGATTAATCAATCATATTAAAACTTTGTTTATTAAAATAAACTTAACGAAGTAATTACTTCTTCTTAACTTGATTAAACAAGGCTGTGCAAGTTTACTTTATTAGTCAACAGAAAATACTTGATACTGATTTGTTCACTGTTTCAGTAAACAACCAAAAAATATTCACTAAATTCTCATAATTGAATTTTATCATTGATCATTTTATTTATTGGTTGATATTTTCGGACTGCGATTCCTCCCAGCTAGGAAATAAACCTTTATATTAGACGTATTAAAACCTAACTAATTAACTATAATATTATAAATGGTCAAGTAAGTTTGTTTATTTGTTACCTTTTCATGCCTAAACCACTGAACCGATCATCCTGAAATTTTGTACAGAAACGGACATAGGGTACCTTTCGTGTCAAATAAAAGTACTATTCCCGAGGAAAACAACAATAACGTTCTTATGATAATAGATGGCGCTACGTGTCTTTCGAATCATGACTCTATTTTAAATTAAAGTACGTAATACTGTTTGTTTTGGTTTTTCCTCATAATTAACGCGAGGGAAGCCGCGGGCAAAATCTAGTACATAATAACACGCATCGCCTTATCTCATGAAACATATGAACGCAACTTTTGTTTATACTTGTGACATCGCGATATTCCCGCGCTTTTAGCTGTCAAGTTTCAAACAAGGAACAAGTCCGCCATATCGCGAGCGCGCGATATCGCACCGTTGCGTGTTAACTTCCAAAACAATAGTGTATCTGCGTTCACGCACAAACTTTCTACTATTCAGCCGCTAAAAGCCTTTTGTTCTTAACAAAAAGCCTCTGTAACTCATGCAGTAACACTTGAGACTGGCGAATGGTACAAGTGGAAATACGTCTTAAGGTTTTCCTCTTCTTTGAATACAGTGGGCCACGCCTTTCTATGGTCATAATTTCGTAGATTAGGTTTATTCATGTGGTTGTCAAATTATATGCCCAAGTGTAACTTTATTTCAATAATATTCTACTTCAAACGTGTCAACATTGAACCTAAATATAAGGCAATTAACTACTAAAGCCTCAAACTTCAAACTACGTCAGACATACCCAAATTTAATACTATCTTAGATCTCTATATTTCCAACAGACGCAAATATACCAAGAACGTCTGAATACGGCAATTTACACACATCGTGGGCTATTCACGTAAATGGAACATCGAGGCCGCTTCAAATTTCCCAGAAATAGTTAGTAATGTTGATATAACTGGATCGCTCGTCGCTTGGGCCCAGCTTCCCTGCTGGGGGCAATTTCACCCCTTATCTTCTGGAACCTTAGCGCGTGACGCGAGGTTATTTACGCGCCCGGCGCCGCCCCTAATCCCCTATTTATTCCCGAGATGTATCTGAAAATTAGGGATCACGTCTAAGAAGGCTCCCCGGGCTGGTTAATTTGCGGGATTCAGGGATCGCGGTGTTTCAGAGACAACGCCACGTAATGATTATGGTACTGATATGTTGTGAGACACTGATTGCGAATTATGAGTTTGTTTAGATTCTCCATATTTGTTTGATGGAAACCGTCACATTTTCCCTGCACATCATTTTTTATTTAGGAAATTACAGGAACTGCAGCTTTTCAAATTTTTTATTCCATTTAATAGCCAAAAATGTTTAGGTGAATGTACCAATAACACTTACCTGAATATGAGAATTTCTCAACATGACTATATCATAAATTTTTATCTTCAAACAAGACAGCTACGCGACTTAGTCTTATTATTAAAAAAAACTTAATACCATATAACATGCGCAATTCGTCTGGCAGACGCCGTTAAACCCCGCGTTAACCTCTTCGAATGGCTCCATTCGGGTCGACCCCCTTTCCAATGCACTATAACATACCCATTGCCCCGCGAATGGGCGTTTTAAAACACTTTTCCGTGTGTTTAGGTCTCCACCGATCTCTCTTTAATGTCTACGGCCCTGGAATAAGACAAGGAACTCGGATAGTGATTGGAGACGAGACTGTAAGACGATGTTGTCGATACTGGAATAAAAAAAATGGAGGCATTGTTTTTCTCTACAGTTTTTTTATGGAAAAATAAAATACGTGGTGGGCAGGATTTGAACCTGCGTCCTTCGGATAAATAATCCAGAGCGCCTGGTTCATTGTATTTTTCCTTGAACAAAAAAATACAACTGAAATATAATTAAATAACTTGTACCTATTGCGTGGCTTAAGTCTCTGCATGTTTGACCATAGATTTAATTTCCTTCTGTTTTTCACAAATAATAAAACACTATGCGGTCATTCTATATGCACAAAGTACGATATAATCACATAACACAAAATTATAATTAGACAAGTAATATCGCATTTATCTAATCGAATAAATTAAATTTTGTTATGACAATGGATTAAAATAATGTGAGTATTTCAATCGTGGACTCTAAATAAGCTTCGTTATTGTTTAAGTGGTTTCAGATTCGGATTTAATCCTATTGTAGTGAAATAACGAAATCAGCTGTCGAAACTAATTGCAATTATTTACATATTCTAACATTATTGTCCTGATAAACTATTTTAATAAATTCCGGAATATAAATTAGAAAAAATACATTGTCTCATGTAGGCCCATGAATTTCAAATATAAAATTTCATAATTTTTAATTCCTTTTAATTAATAATTTGATCGAATTAAAAGATTTAGCACACCAATTTAAACTCTGATTAATAATTCGATTTGAATGATCGACAATCGAATAACTCAAATACTCGTCGGGGCACACCTCTATTCTGTGAAGACGTGACGAGAAACCCAGTATACGCCTTTATCGAAACCTTAGAGGGCAGCCGAAGGGATTTTCAATTTTGAATGCGCATCTCAAATGTCCTTGAGACGTGTGAGAGCTTAGTTTACTAAGTTGTACTTATGGGGGATTAAGGGGAGATCTAGCCTGATATAAGGGCTGATGCTAATAGTAATAGTAAACTTTATTCTATTGTAATAGTTTGAGTGATTTAATTATTTATATTGTTTCGTTTTGCAGGCAATTTTGGAGTCTGTAATTTACTTTTATTTTGCCGCCTTTTGTTTCTAGCCTTCTGTATTTCTATAAAAGATATATTGAATACTTATTTAATTATTGTAAGAAGTCTTTATTTTTTGTTTCCTACGGACTGCACTTTAATATCACTGGGTTACTATCTGACTTCATTGCGAAAATTATTCAAAAAATTCCAAATTCGACAAAAACCGCAGAAAATGTCAAGCTTTTGGAGTACACTTATGTCCCAGATAAAAGTATCGACTTCTACAAATATATATATAAAAAGAAATATTTAATTCTCTCTAGAATTCATGACAGAAACAAGTCGACGTATCAAGACGTGGTAAATTCACTACCAAAGTTATTTTGTAATTTATTGTTACATTCACGTCGGCAGTACGGAATATAACATAACATAGCAACACGCATGTATTCCCCGAAGGGGCAGGCAGAGGTGTACACAGTTGTAAACCCACATTTCACCAATGTTGTCATTAAATCCGGTGTAAAAAGTGGTGAGTTAGTTGAATGTCTTTGGTATTGAGACAAAAATTTTGGCTGTTACGTCAGACTTGAGATTTAATAACTTTGAAATTAAAAACAAGACAAATATCTCCAAACTTGTCACTAAACAAATATTTTGAATACGACAAAACTTCTTTACTCAAAATTGAACCCTATGTATAATGAATTAACGTTTCTTGTCATGTATACCTATACAAACATATGATTACCTCTATATGTAGTGTTTTCAAACTGGCCGGAACGTAGCCGAGGTCAATATTTAACTTGCTCTGACCTGAACAAAACGAACTAAAGTTTTCCATCAGTATACACTAAAAGCGGTCTCGTGGTTCGTTATTTAACATTTGAAAATTTTTAACTGAATATTGGATTTACTAAAACCACAATTTCGAAAACACCAAATTACTATTGGACGGCCATAGTCATTCTCCTGTCTTTATCCTTTAACTGAGATTGGCGCAGCATATATTTCTCTTCGTATGGAAGTTCACACGTTTTAGTAGTCGTCATCCCAATATTCACTCACCTTCTGTCATCACTTCCTCGTTGGTCTAGTGGTCGCAAGCGCGGCTGCAGAGCGTGTGAGGTCCTGGCTTCGATTCCCAGGTCGAAAAAAACGTTATTGGGTTTTTCTTTTACGACATTCTCGGTAGCAGTCCGGTTAGGAAGTTGGTGCACCCCTGTGCTTCGGACAGCACGTTAAGCTGTCGGTCCAGCACCTGATCTCTCTGCGGTCGTGTCGGATTGCTACTATGGATTATGAGAGTGAAGGAAGAGGGAGTGCATCTGTGTTTACGCATACACTCGTACACTATTATATCTTTTACGTACTTGGCTAAGCGAGAGAGGCCGCCGTGACCGAAATACGGTCGGGAGGAGTATGTCATCTCTCTACATATTATGTCCATACCATACACGATTCCCACAGAGCTTCTTAGTCGCCGGCACCACTTTCTGACTGCGCAGTTACTAAGGTTATTAAAAAGAAACATCGGTATTCTTCCATTATGACGTATGCTAGCGTCGTGTTCGCACACGTTAAGTATTACAAAATCCATAGGATGCAAACCCTGCAAAATCGATTCCTTCGTAAAGCAACAGGCGCTCCATGGTTCATTAGGAACCTTCAACTCCACCTCGACCTCAGAGTGCCTACCGTAAGGCAATTCATGAAAAGGGCATCGAAGAGATACTTCGAATCTACCCCTAATCATCCGAATCCCTTAGTTGTCTCTTCCGCTGATTACAAGCCGTCCCAGATCAACAAAATCCGCCGACCACGTCACGCTCTCCTCCGTCCCGATGATAGGATCACTGTAGCTCAAGAGTCTAACAGACACACAAGCACACTCCGACGCGCTCGACCGCCTCGTTATAGACCTCACCGGCGAGGTCCGCGTCCGTCGCGAAATATCTCATCATGTCCGCCCCGACCCTTGCTCGAGCCGGCCCGCGCCGAGCTAGTACCTTTAAATTCGTCCCTTAATAATAAGGAAACTGATATGACCCAGCCAGTTATCGCCCGATCAGTCTTCTTAACGTCTTCGGAAAGATCTATGAAAGGCTAATTTATATTCGTTTAAGGGATTATGCCGAATCCAATAAGCTTCTTCCTAACGAGCAGTTTGGCTTTCGAGCTAAACACTCATGCATCCATCAGTTGCACCGTATCGTTGAGCACATAAGCGCAGGCTTCATGGGCAAGATGAAAACGGGCGTATTATTCTTCGACGTAGCTAAAGCTTTCGACAAGGTCTGGCACAACGGCTTAATCCATAAGCTGTATCAATTCCAAGTGCCTGACCGTCTCGTACTCATCATTCGAGATTTTCTATCGAACCGTAGCTTCCGCTATCGCGTAGAGGGCGTTCTATCGTCCCCTCATCGGATCCAAGCCGGAGTCCCTCAGGGCTCTGTGCTATCACCTCTTCTCTTCGCGCTGTACACCAGCGATATTCCCAAAAGTGGCAAAACCAAGTTAGCTCTTTTCGCCGACGATACGGCCATCTATTACACTGGTAGGAGTCTTGACTGCATTACCCGATATCTCCAGACCTCTGCCAACGCCTTAGGCGCTTGGTTCAGGAAATGGAGGATTGAGGTCAATCCAGATAAGAGCGCCGCCGTTCTCTTTTCGAGAACGGGCGCTGAGGAATTTCTTCCCCAGCTTCGACCTATTACAATGTTCGGCAAGCCAATCCCTTGGGAACTGCAAGCCAAATACCTGGGTGTGATTCTAGATCACAAACTGTCCTTCCGTCCGCACATTAAGACGGTACGCAACCGCGCGGCCTTCGCTGTCGGCCGTCTATTCCCCATGACAAATGCGCGCAGTAAATTGTCACTTAACCTTAAGATAAGGCTCTATACTACTGTATTAGACCCATTATGACGTATGCTAGCGTCGTGTTCGTACACGTTAAGTACTACAAAATCCATAGGATGCAAACCCTGCAAAATCGATTCCTTCGTAAAGCGACAGGTGCTCCATGGTTCATTAGGAACCTTCAACTCCACCTCGACCTCAGAGTGCCTACCGTTAGGCAATTCATGAAAAGGGCATCGAAGAGATACTTCGAATCTGCCCCTAATCATCCGAATCCCTTAGTTGTCTCTTCCGCTGATTACAGGCCGTCCCAGATCAACAAAATCCGCCGACCACGTCACGCTCTCCTCCGTCCCGATGATAGGATCACTGTAGCTCAAGAGTCTAACAGACACACAAGCACACTCCGACGCGCTCGACCGCCTCGTTATAGACCTCACCGGCGAGGTCCGCGTCCGTCGCGAAATGTCTCATCATGTCCACCCCGACCCTTGCTCGAGCCGGCCCGCGCCGAGCTAGTAGCTTTAAATTCGTCCCTTAATAATAAGGAAACTGATATGACCCAGCTAGTCCCTAGTTGTCCCCCCAGCAACACCCTAAGCCGAGGTTCGTGTCCCGCAGGGGACGCCCTTAGCGCTGTTGCTTAGTTTGTAGTTTATAAAAATATGCTCTGGCTGGAGGCATCAAACTGCCTCGCCTTAGATATTGTCCGGTTACGCAGACAAAACCCCTCTGGGTTTCTGCAAGAGGCCATTTAAAAAAAAAAAAAAAAAACTTCCATGCCGTTGTAAACTAAAGAAAATTAAGAGGAAAATACATAACATAACCTAACAAAAAAAAACCTTAATACGTGTCCAATCAATAAAGTATTCATAGACTTATTTATGTCTGTATAGAGTATACTGCAATAAAACAAACAGAATCGACTATGAAACAAATCGGATTATTATGTGAAAGCAAATGTTACTAATAACATTAATACGTAATAAACAGTCGGAAACACAGCCAGGGCTCCTGGCTGCTCGCCAAATGGAGAACTTCATGATAATCAAATGAACTGTCATATTTTATATAAGTTTGAAATGTACGAATTTAATTAGAGCAATTTATTTGAAAATCAAGCTGGTTTTATTAAACTGTCCGTTTGACGTTAATAAAATAATGCATTTTGTTTATTTAAACTACTTCTTTTGTTTATTTATACTTCTTCACTTGGTAGGACACGCTTATTATGAATAATATTATAATAATACGGGCCTTAGAATTGGTTTGAAGAAACTCCTTGTTTTCTAATAAGACAGAACATCGATACATTTAAAACTATTCCCAATTTAACCTTAAATTCCCAATTCACTTGAATACCTTATCAAATAGAAGACACAAAATCCTTTTCAGTAAGGAACCGTAGTCGAGAGTAGTCAGAAGGGTCGCTACAGGGCAATGGACACCCTCGACAAAGGCCCTCGGAGGTCACATACCTCCTCTAAAAGGGTTTTTGTAAACACTGTCTCCGTTCCGATAGAAAACGCGTTTACTTTATCTAACAATATCTCCTTAGAAAAGGGGTAAACCACCCTTCTTTTTGCAGAAATCACTACTTTAAATGTATACAGTCGTGTCGTACAGTTTTATTTGCGAAACGAATCGAGTTCGAGTGTAGGAGCTAGACGGTTTTTTACGAAATAACTTTATCTATTCTGTAAATTGTATGCTATTTTCATTTATGAGGATAAACAATGGAATCGAGCAGCTGATGATGATTCCCCGGCAATTGTGCGACGGTATAAAAGAAGGAAAGAAAGAAAAGTAAAAAGTACACAGTATAAATATACATACACAATTGGTTGTTAAACTGTGTACGGGCTTGAGGAAAATACATTATGGCCTGATCGCCTTGCTCCGAAACTAGGTAAATCCTGTGCTATCAGAACCTGTGCTTCCTAAATATCGCAACAACAAACCTTATAACTAATTTGCCACTTTTGTTGCTTAATTTAGGTTGGATTGAGTACAGAATAAAATAATATAATAGTGAGTCATATCAATTATTGTTCACCAGTTTCTACTCACGTGCATTTTTCGGGAAATGCCCGACTACTTTCGAACTCGAGCGGAGCCCTTAGTCATGAGCTGAGCCCGCGGCGATGTCGCGAGTCAAATATAATAATTAGTCGGTAAATTATACAAAACTAAAATAAAAATGTAAACATTAGATGTATGTTAGCTAACACAATAAAGAATAAATGTTATTATTTTGTTTACCAATATCGTGTAAACAGTTTGTGACACTTGGCACTTAGAGAGACAGCTCACTGGAGCTCGGCTATGGAACGTAATCCGACGTTCTGACTTGCGCGTCGCTCTAAGGGCACGTCTGATTGGCTAACGAAGCTTAACTGTTGGAACATTCTGGTTGCACAGTGAGAATGAATTTGGCTTGCAGTTGGAGGGAAAATTGGGGAGGGCTTATGTGACCAGTAGTAGACATCAATAGACTTGATTATTTTAAAACATTTATGACAAAGATATTGGCCACTCCATCTAACCAAGAGAATGATTAAGTCAAAAGTTATAAAATTTTATGGAACGGTTTAACGGTCGTTAGCAGGATTATTTGAACCTGCGCCCCCCGAATAAATACTCCATTCTCACCACAAAATGTATTACTTAAAGATTTATCTATGCTTAAGTTAAAACTTATAAAACCTGCAAAGGGGAATATCACTTTTAAAAACATAAATGGTCTCCTAATCTATTACATTTCTAGAAAACCTAGAAACCAGTGTTCGCAACCGTCTTCAACTCAGACCATGCAGCTTAATAAAGCTCTTACTGAAAACACTGGCCAAGCTATTTCCTGCAAACCAACAAAAGCCTTCCGTAGCCAGTAAACATTTTTAAACTAGCACAGTCATTACGGCCATTTTGTTTTGCATTCCACAAATACGTTGGTTGTTAAATTGAAGCCGTAGTGACATAGCAAATTACTTTTTAGAGGAAATTTCGCGTACTCACTGTTGTAACGAGCGTCGGGTGGTCGCGACCGCAAACAAACAGACCGACCAACTAAAAGTTTTAACTTACGAAGTTGCTCGTTCACGAATAGCGTGGTAGTTGAGCCGAGCCGACCCGTCAACCGTAGGCCTCGGCGCCGGCGTCGTAATGAGCGCTATAACTAGTGTTGCCAGGTTGGCATTGCTAAATTTTGGGACAGGAGGCTAAATATATCGGGAATTATGATTTAAAATTCGATTAGCAAAAAAGCGCGAAAAACGTTTGAACTGTTTAACCAATTTCATCTATATATAATATTCGCGAAAGTACAAAATTATACTTGTTATAATAAAACAACTTTTAACCGGATTAATCGCGTGTATTATTGGTTTTTTGTTTTTCCTGACGTTTCGAACACTTTGCAGCGTTCGTGGTCGCAGGAGGACGAATATACAATACATATCGTTGTGATCGCGCAAACCTAAGATATTATTATACTTGTTCTTTTGTATATTGTATAATGATTTTCTTTATAATCAGAGATTGCCTCAAAGTTGACACTCAAAGCCATTGGGCGTCCTGATCAAGGGTATAAATCGGGAAGTCCCGCGCAAATCGGGCCACCTGGCAACACTAGCTATAACTGCATGCCTGTGCCGGCTACGTAATTATATAGTATTATCTCGACGAGGATTGTGACAGATACACGTATGGCTTTCCTGATTACTGTGATGGCGAGTGGACTCGAAGCGGTTTCGGAACACTTAATATTGATAGCTTTTGGTTAAGCTAAATGACTCGGCGCTTTGCTTTTTAAGTTAATGGTGAAATCAATCATGTTCAATGATAAAGCCGTAACATTTTTAAGCTATTTTTAATTTTTTATTATCCTTCATAATAGACAAATCTGCCGGGCAAATGACAATACATTTCAATTTGCCATAAATTACGCCGTATTCTCTACAAAGTATAATAACATCCTATAAGACACCTTTCACTACTACGCAACTGGACGAAGCCATGGCGTGAAGGGACCTAGTCGTGTTTCGGGATGTAGTTCGGTGTAGGGGTTGTGGGAGACGGGTCTGGGCAGTTACAGCAACTCTCCAACTATCGTACAACCAAACTCTATCCACTCTTCTTAAGAGTGAATAGATTTATTCTGGATTACCTTACCATCAGGTGAGTTAGTAGCCAAACGTAGACCTATTTTTGTAAAAAAGAAAACAACAATTATTCTAAGATTGTCAGACTATAAAAAGAAAGCAATTACGTTTTGAACCGAAGCCCTACTGAATAGGAAAACTACATACTGCATAAACCATTTCAAAGCAAAACATAATCAAATAAACTACATACATATTCATTACATAAACTGCATAAAAAGTCAACAGTCAACAAACCTATACTCACCAACAAATTAGCTCGCGTACTTAGTGACCACATCAAAGCGTGCCTATTAATAAATACGCTATTAACCAACTCACTGGCGACTCACAATAGAACTACAGAAATGTACCTAACTATACCGTTTGCAAAATTACGTACCCACCATAAAATTGCTATGAGAAAATGGCAGGTTAAAAAGCGAGTAAAGCCCTCCGATCATTTACCCAGTCCAGTTATGGGAAGTTGGGTGGGTATAATGAAATTGTTATAAACATAGAGGGTGGATCATAATAGTGGGGCTAGTGGGAACTGCCATGTGGGTAGGCTGGCTGGGTAATGCGCGCCGCTGAAGTACTCCAGCTAGGTGATTGGTTTTAAGTGGGAAGAAGGGCTTGGGCGGTGGTGTTTTGTCATCAGATTTTATGGGAATTGATGTCTGTAATGAGTGTGAATATTGTGCCAACATTAAAAACCGGAAAAAGAAATTGCGTTCCGTAATCCATCACAAAAGCTTTTGTAAGACACCACCTAGAAAAAAAACATCTCAAATATTAACTACCAAGAGCCTCTCTAGGCTATGTACTTTTGCTGCTACGTGGTGCTTTTCGGACCAAGCGCTGCGACCAAATCCCGAAACGCACTGTACACAAAGTCGGCAAAACGTGATGCAACGTTGATACAGTCACCACAATCGTTGATACTAAAAATAAAAGTACTGATGAAGCTTTAAAAGTATATATATATTAAAAACCCTACTTAAGTTAAAAATTTTATGTCGTTAATGAAAATCGTCCCCGCTACCGCTCATCACAGTCCACCAACCTACCGGGCTAAGCTCTAATAAGCCCATTCCATTATAACGAATCCAGCATGAAAATTATACAGCACGCGACGAATCCTAGTATTTGCTTCTCAAATAGGCACAGGTAATTTGCACAATGGGAATTATCGTGTGGCGCTACCCACTCATTGAATCGGTGGACCACCCTCCTGCCAGGGTAGGCATGGTATGGTTGACAGGTTGAGGTTATCAATAAGCTATAATTGAGAGCCAGTAAACCATGCGTTCTAAAATAGAATCGGACGGTACTTTTGTTGGGGTTTTTAACCTTAAGTCTATTATAATGATTTCTAGTTAAAAGACGCATACGTAATGCGTTTAAATATTTGATTAGAATTTATAGGACATGCTTTGTTGGTTTATAATGAGAATCTCTGCCTTGAGAAATTTTCAAATGCATATTAGTTGTGCAAATTTCGTCATTTGCACAACAAATATGCACTTGAAAATTTCTCAAGGCGCTGATGCGGCGAACGGTTAAGATAAAAAATATTTCTTTAGATTGACATTAGGGTATTATACAAGAATCCATAGGGTCTGAGAAAAGAAAAGAAAAGAATCCATTGTGGTTTTAGTGGATCCAGATTTTATATTTATGTTTAAGCACAAAATTAATATTAGTACTAGTTTAGGCTTAAACGCTTGTTTGTAGATATCATATTTTTAAGATAACAATAATGCTTAAGTTCTAAAAAACAAAAGATGTATCATCATAATTCAACGTCTTTACGACCAGTTTATAATGTAGCTCCTGTCATTGTTCACAGATGTCGCCGTGCCGTGCCGGACGACGGCTGGCAGCCTTCATCACGTCCAACGCTTTCCTGGTGAGTATCTATTTCTTTACTAAAACTTCTTGGTCCAATTAGCTCAGCACTTAAAGATACGGGAATATTGATATCCTGAAGAAACTCAGGTACTGGCAAAATGGACAAGGCGCCATAAACTATAGTATGATGGACTTGATACGAAACTACATAGACCAATGATTCTATTAGATATGGATATGTCGCAGATAGATTACAAAACTGTTAGCTAATTTACAAAACAGTTCCATTACGTAAAACAGCAGAATGACGTTTAGCTGTTTTTCATAATTTCTGAAATTTATTAAATTATTTTTATTTGTATGTACACACATTTAGACATAACAATATATAATAGAAATGGCGCGTATATTTAACAAACAGAATTGCATAAACCTTTTGCGTTTATCAGTGCAGTAGCCTACCTACTCTTCCTATCAGAGGTTATGTAAAACTGCGTGACACGTCAGATTCTAGGTTTTATTTTCATATATTGTCGCCCGTGGCTCTGTGTGTCGTAACAACAATAATTTAACTTTATTAAATTTGAAGTCAATAGCAAACAAATGATTAGAAAATGTAGAATGACATAATTACTATAGTAAATCGAAATTATGAAAAAAAAAAGAAATCCACGCGTGCTAAGCGAGAATGTGAGGACTGTGTACCCCAACACGGACAGGTCAGATTCGAAGGGGATGAATGGGCCAGTTAGCAAACGTAGTGAGTGAACTACATCTGTCACCCCCTTCGTGTTTAGGTTTTTTCTGACCTTACAGATGCAGAAATAGGAGCTCCGCAAAGCGGAGCTCAATCGACTCGGCCACGGAAAACAAAATACAGTATCTTTTTTTTTACGTTAGTGTTATCTGGCCATTTCATATATCTATACAAACAAAAAATAGATGTTTTAGAATGACTTCGAACTCTTCCATTCTGCCTAGCGTCTAAACGAGGGTACCACTTTTGTTAAACGTAGCCAAATGGCAATCCAGCTGAATGTTGTTCAGCTATTTTACATAATGAATCTGTTTTGTAAAACAGCTAGAGGTTTAGTAAAACAGCTGATTCTGCAATCTATCTGCGACTGATGTATGACGTTTACTGAACTTACTACGACTGTATCTTTTATCTACGAATCTTAATAAAAGGAACACAGACAAAGGCAATGACTACAAAAGACACTTAACAAAAATAATCTTTACATTTGTGATGCAGTCTATTCCACTTACTAATATACCCTGCTTTTGTAATTATAATTAATGGTCGCAATAGTAAGCCAACTGATTTATGTAGATATACCGTCTAGACACTGGATCTAGATTAACGCAACCCGTGACAATGACTGGATTAATTAATCGTGCAAGTTTAAATCACAGGCACACCCAATAACCAGCGTTATTCAATAAAACACATTCACAGAAATTCAATAACTCAAAAAATACATTTGGAGCTCGCTACGGCACGGCAGCGGCACAACTATATGTATCATCGTTTTACCAATTACGGGTTCGTGTAATAAATCTCGATGAAAATATTGATAACGCCGTGACGCAACAATGAATTACGCACGTAAACAACATGCACGTAATTTATCCGCGGCGTTTATGTAATTAATTCAGTTATGGCGTATTTGAGTGGATCGGCGAGCGGTCGCCGTGCGGTCGAGGAGCCAACCTCAGGCTCTGTGACAATTGAATCACGGCTCAGACGGACGATATTATCTTGTTGCTTGATAGTATAGGTTTAGCTATTATAAACCTGTAGTGTTTTGCTCTGTGCGACCAATAATTAAAAAGAGCTAGAATATATCGTTGATGAAATATAAAATCGAAAGTATTCTGTAGTCGTTTCTCACGTATTCTGTGAACTGACGTTATACGACTGACAAGTGGCACGCACACACACAACATCATAATACCTTTCATTGCAAATTAGTAGTGCCATTTTCCTCCCTCTACCAAAATAGAGACACAAACAGATCTAAACGCCGACATCTCTAGCAAATTATTATTTGCCTATTAGTGCGCAGACAATTAACATTCCGGTTGAAACGAAGCGCGGCGGACGGCCGCCGACGCTCCAGTGCGTCGTTCCTGCAATCTGCATAATGCGCGACACTCATTTACCGACCGTTTGTGAACGACAAATGAAGCGAGCGCAACTGAAAATGTTTAAAACGTCCAATCCAACCAGAGCCAGGTCTTTCAAAACCGCCAGACATGCCCAGATGTCAACCGCGACTGGTTATTTCGGCGCGGCCGAAACGCAAATATTCGCAAAACTGTGGCATGTCTAATAGCGCGTGAACCCTGTGATTGTTCGCTTGGGATGGCGTCCGTTTATTTATTTTACGAATCGATGCATTCTTTGTGGAATGCTTGTTCGAATTTCGTATAATGGAACTTTTTGGGAGCGATGCGAGCTTCACAGTCGTACAAAAGGAAATTAATTTAAATTTAAATGACTCGGAATTACTGTAATGAGATTTTCTACCAATTACAATACGTGTAATGAATTTACGTAACCACAGATAAGTAAGCAGACATCGCTAAATGGCTTCTGTTTTAACCAACTAACGATAATAACGCTAAGTAGTTAGAGACCTGTTCAACCATGTCCACCTATCCGCATATTGGATTTGAACATTAGAAATGTCAATACATGTGACAAAATGCCACACTATGTTACTCTATAGGAATAAAAATACCGTTAAAAACGATGGTTCCATATCCTAACAGCATAAAAAGCGAAAAACATACAATGTACATAGATAGAGAAAAAATACAAACATTAAATATTCGTTGAAAACACTCGGCTTTTCTAAATCATTGTCGTTTTTATACTTTAAACATTTTAAAATAACTAAAATTGTGTTATAAAAAAGGGTTTCTAAATCCAATAGTCTAAAACAGTTTCTAGCTAAGCTTAGGGTATAAGTAGTTTAAATGATAAGACATACACAAACTTCGTTATACCAAAATTCATTCAATAAAGATGAAATCCCATATACCTTTATTGAGAGAAGATGTACATACTCCTCACATTATAATTAAATTAAATTACATTACAGACGTTCATTGAGAATTAACCGTTTGTATTAAATCCTTTAAGTAATACGCGAGCAGATTGTGTTTAGTTACAGCCCAGTTTATGTAGAGGCGTATGTATCAATTCGGGGAAGCTGGAGTTAGTTATTGTATAACTCAATTGTTTAACAGTAATCGACTTTGCACGATACAAAAATTTGAATTTATATTGTGTCCTAGTGACACTAACATGCAGTCGCCTCAAAATTATGTTTTATTGTTCGACTAAACACAATTCTTTTCTTTTCTTCGAATACATCTTGAAGATTAATTCGATTGATAATCTTTTTTTGCTGATATTTGATAATTCATAATCGATGGGAAATTTAAGCGATATTAAAATTGTTTGCGATTCTTGCACTTTAGTGTTGGTAATAGAATTGTAGATTTGCTATTAATAGTTTGTTTTGAAATTAATCTGCAAAGCATACATCTTAGTAAAGAAAATACACAAACACCGTAAAATGATTGATGATTCGGCAACCCTCAAAATGTCACTCATCAATAGAGTTGAAGAGAGGAGTTGAACATGTCTATCAAACCTTACACTTGATGATTATTAGATATATATTTATAATATCCAGACATACCTGTCTATATATCGATCAATAATTTGCGTATGACTTGCATCTATCCGGACGTCAAATCCTACTGGACCAATGTTTGACAAATATCAACGCTTCAACCTTGTTGATACAGCATTACGACGCCATAATTTATTTTCTTGCACACTTATTTACAACCCTATATACGTGAGTAATTCCGTTGTATTTCAATATCGGAGCTTAACATTTTACCATATTAACGTGTTCCACCATATTACTACCTGTGTTAGCAATAGACAACACGCCACATTAATTAATAGATGATTGGTTTAGTTATCTCAGAGCTGGTGGATGTTACACATAACTTATGTATGTGGGAGTATACACGCTACGTGTGCACAGTAATTGAGTTCGGTTTAAGTTTTTGTTCAAGCAATAATAATCATTTAGTTATTAACGAGGATCTGGCTTAGGAAATTACTCACAAATCCTTTTAGTGCGGATCACTGATCATTTTGTACGTTTATTGTAATTTGTAACTTGAGTTTTTGGGGTTATTTTCTCTATTATTATGGGTTTTGTCGCAGTTTTTCGGATTCAATTTTGTTAGCATTTCAACTGATTACAAGTATAGTTATTGTGGTTGTCGCCTTAGTAGCCTGATAGTGGTGGAGTTGGACGGTTCGTCGCCTGACCAGTGACAGGCCCGAGACGGCGACGCGACGCGCTTTAACGCATGCCACTCTGGAGTGTCTATGTGTCATTTGTGCAATCCGTCGATACATTTGATGAACTATAACTTGTCGGGGTTGCGGTGAATGTAGTTGTGATCCCGGAACTCCGGCAAAGGACCATGTGGTTTTTAGTCAGTATGAGTCCGGGGCAGAGGCCATATCCCACACATAAAAAAAAAATGGCTTTATGCTAACTATAGCAAAATGTAGAGCTATGAGTGTCTTCCGCTTTTCGACGTGCACTCATGAGTCTTGATATTTTATGTATACGATTTGAAGAACCAATCTACCAAGAGGTGAATTCTGGGCTCTGAAGGTCAGTTATGCAGTCTTCATATAAAATACTGGATTTAGCTGCATCTGGATATCTACAAAATACTAGACAGATGATGATTTCATCAGAATCATATCATTTTATGATCTAGGATCTAACGAAAAACATGATAACTAGATGAAGATTCTAGACCTTTCAAACTTTTTTCACTTGATGACTTTTTAATCAGCTTGTTCGGCTTGCTCCACCGTATAGTCGAAGTCTTCGTATAAATAAGATAGAGCATGCTTTTCTTTAGAATACCTGTTCACTTTGATTTGAACGCCATGATAGTAATCCACATTTGCATTTAGAGATAACATTTCCATATATAATTACTTTAGTAGTACTCTAGTACTTTAAAAATATAAACACGAAACGGGATGCAAATAGGGGGCACGTTTGCTGTACCAAATAGGAATAACCTTACGAAAAAAAAAGTAGAAACAAAAACGGAGAATACAGATTTTTATGCTATGTACTGACTAGAAATTTTCCCCACCAAATTCAAGCACGGAAATGTTTTATTTTTCTTTGGGATAACTGCACTTCAAGATAAATCTTTGAAAATCATTAACGCATGCTTAGCGAACTCTAAAGTTACAATATTAAATGGAAAAAGAATAGGGTCGCGAACAGGATTCGAATGTCTTCGATGTCGAGATGACTTAGTGGTCAGAGCGCCTGGAGTATTTATCCGGGAGGTGCAGGTTCGAATCCTGTTCGCGACCGTATTCTTTTTCCATTTAATATTATAACTGCACTTATTTGAAATTATTGCACTTTGTTGTAGAAGCCAGCATTGGGCAGCGAAAGTATTAAATAAAGTTTAGGTTTTTAGATTTTATATATCACTAGTGTTGTTCTTCCCGTGACTTCGTCTGCATGGACTCAGAATTGAGTCCAGCCGGAATAAAAAGTATCCTACGTGTTATACATTTTTAAATTATAACTTTAGAGTTCTGCAAAGTTGTCGTGTCGGTTCGGTCACCTGTATGGAGACTGTGTTAAAATCTAGAAGAAGAATTCACTGTAGTGAGCAGAGGTCGGGATGGCTTAGTGGTCAGAGCGCCTGGAGTATTTACCCGGGAGGCGCAGGTTCAAATCCTGCTCACGACCGTATTCTTTTTCCATTTAAATTTTATAATAACTTTCGTGAGACATATTCATATCAATTATTGTTCAACGGTTACTACTCACTTGCATTCTTCAGGACTGCCCGACTAGTTTCGAACTCGAACGGAGTCCTTATTCATGAGCTGAGCCCGCAGCGATGCCGCGACTCAAACTGTTTGACGAAAATTGTCGAGCAGTCCCAAAAAATGCACGTGATGCAATAAACTGTACTGGTACCAATACAATATGAATGATTATACTAAACAACGACCTAACTGAGTGCGGGGAGATTACTTCTGCGCTAATGGAATCTTGCATCTCGACCTAGAGCACCAGCAATGTTCCTACAACTATGTTCATGGGTGCAAAGAATATAACATATCAGGAAATATCAAATAATGTGATTCTTCCTTCACGACCTGATTCAGCGTTTAGTTATTCAGTCATTGGCCTTCACATCTTCATAAGTCGCATTTTTAATCAACAAACCCTTGGAGCTCGCTAATTTGAATAACGGTCTACGCAAAAGGGTTGTTTTAGGGTCCCGCACTAATAAATGTGAGAACGGTCGCGTAATGGCGCGTATTAAGGCGCGTATACCCAATCAAGAATTGGATCTCGGTACCGGTATCGATGACCGGGTCAGACTAATTTTAGTGCGGGTAGCGAATGTGTCAGAGATAATTTAGTTTGTAATTATTAATTTAAACTTCGTTAGGTGTTTGATTTATTGTAGGAATTTCTAGAAAACTAGATTTTGGGGATACATATATCGTAGTCTTATAACAATGACGTCCCTATAAGTAGATACTCCGATAATTATCTTAAATCAGGGAATGAAATTCTGTCATTTATTTTAGTACCAGTAATTAATTCAATTACCAACACATAATAGGATGAACATAGATACAGTACATACAATTATGGAAATCTCAATTAATATCTATTATTCCATCATTTCTAACAATAATAATTCTGTTATGTTCCTTCGATATTGTTTGTAAACTCTAATTTCCTTCTACAAACACTTCTATTTTTAAAGATGTGAAAATGTACGCATAATTTGAAATTATATCAGGTAATTCGATACTCATTCAATCCAATATCGATACCAAGTCGCCTCACTACAGTTTTCCAAAACTGGGACATTATCATTTTAAACGGCATGTGTTATTGCCCTGAAGTTGTTGCGGATCTATTAGTGAGTCCACGGATGCGCAGGATTAAGTTGTTTAGCTAATGGCACTCCAGGGCTGCGGAATGTACGCTAGAAAGCCTATTAGGCAACTTGCTACTTTTATTAAGTAATAGAATGTTATGGGGTATTGTTTACCAAACGGAGAGGCAGAAGGTCGGCAAAATGCCAAGTTGACTTTAGAAAAAGTTTGATAAAAAGCTGGCTAAAGGTGGTGTTCGTACAGAAATCGTGTTTAAAATAAATCCCAGATGTCTTAACAACATTCAAAATTTGTCTGTCATAAACCTTAGTAAAATACCTAACTTCAAGTAGTCAATCCTGCCCGATCAATAAACTAACAAATAAATACAAACTAACCATAAACACGCCTACTACAAGTTGGTGCCGCTCCATAATTAAAAAGCGTTAGTACAGGCCCGCAATTCCGCGCGGGCGCACGCTTCGCCGCAATTTTTCCATCAACGGGTGGGCACCACAATTATACAATTTGCATAGCTATCGCGGCCGCCAGTCGCGTCGCGTTTTTGTACGCCTACCCGCTACGCCCTTCCCGTGTACACGGGCCGAAATAATTTGTAACTACATGAGGGGAAATGTGGCAATAGAAGCTTTTTCACGCGTTTGACGCCAAAGAGAAAATACACCAACATTTTTATGTACCTTACGTATGGAGCCTGTTTGGTACCAATATTACGTTAGAACACGGAAGAAAAATGTGACGTTTTCAAACATTGTTTATTTCCTTTCTAAACTTGGAGTGGAAGAAAACAATGGAGTCAATTAGATGCTTATTTGCCGCGCGCAACTTCTAAAAGTCAATTAAGGAAAGCAGGTCAAAGTGCCCAGGAGATCTTGCGAAGGAGGACAGTTTATGCACCTTAAGACATTGTTTACCTTCAGATATGTATTGCAATATTATTATAATGACAGGGTTATGAAAGTACACTGCGTTGAAACAATAAACATATAGGACAACCGAAACCATTAAAAGATACTCGTATCGATCACACGTCGCTATCTGCAAAAAATTCAAATTTCCGTCGTGCATAGTGCAAAACTGTTCAAAACACAACACGTCGGTGCACGGGTTTATTGGATTTTAGCGGAAATTTCACTCGCACACGGGACGAAACGAGCAAAACAGCCAACACTGTTTGCGAATCACCTCCGCATATCGAATTTTGATTCCTGATTTGTATCGGAACAACCACCGACCCTATAAATAGGACGGTACGAGGAATGCGCAAATGGAATGCAAAACGCTGCGGATGCCACCGGACGCACCAGAATCCGTGTTGTATGCATAAAAATTGCACATATGCCGCGGAAATTTTCGGGACAAAAATACTGCTGCCATACAATAGACAGCGCTTTTGTGTGCTCACAGCATGCTATAAAATTGTTTTCGCGCATCTAACGTGAATAAACAAAATTGCACGATAGCCTCAGTACAAGTACTTTATAGTTTCGTTAAAAAGTTAATCTTAGAAATAAAGTCCGCGCTGCTCTCTTATTGCTATAACCGATCCTCAGAAGAGCAACGCAAACACTCGAAACTCGCTCGATGCTATCTTGGATGTCCAATTGAGTTTCATCCTGTGCCGCTTCTCCATAGAATGCTAATAAACCCACTTAGCCGACAAACTACTAGTAGCTTTGTCTTTTAAAGTAAGGAGATTGTCGGCGTTGCATCTATCAGCAATCTCGTTGTAACAAAATTAAACTCGACTTTGTAATTGTAAAGTCGAATCTCCACTACACTCGGATCTTCTTGCTAATTGTTTGAAAGAGAAAACGTAATAAAAGTGCTAGTCTTTGAAGTAAAGAAGCTGGCCCCGAGCGCCTTCGAGGAGCGCATTTTAATAAATTAAAACTGCGCAAAATTCCCATTCCAATATCATTTTATTTTCCTTTTTGTGCCCGGACCGGAGCTCGCTCGCCTTACATTGATTCTATTTTACTGAAAGACCATCAATCTACCTACCTCAGCGTATTAAAAATATTCCATGTATTTTCAAAGAACGTACATGGTCTGTAATAGAAATCATTCGGATTCACTTACACGTTAGTGGACAAACAGCCGACCTACCGTTTGCGGTCCAGTTCACGCTTAACGAAATGTTACTAGCGGAATTGAGATAGCATTCGAGCGTACATTCAGTCTGTTTACAGAGCTGTGATACAGCTATGTTTTTAACGAAATATATTTCATTCAAAGCCAAAATTTGGCTTTAAGACCGACTGCATATTCAGTTTACGTTTAGTGTCAATCGATGATCCGGGTTAACTGGAATGCTTTTGAATCTCGAGTCTCCGAATAGTTTCGAGTACCGACAGTAAATCGATTAAAAGCTCGTACCTGTGTTTAAACTGTTTCCGTGCACTAATGGCATTATTCTCTAAATTCCAGGTGCTGTTGATATCGCTGGAGCTACTAGCGTCGCGGAGCGGAGCAGCGGCGCTGGCAAACTGCCCGACGGGCTGCAATTGCAACGACGACACGCTTGTGGTGGTGTGCGAGGAGAGCCGCCTTGACGTCCTACCCATCGCCCTCAACCCCTCCATACAGCGGCTTATCATCCGCAACAATAAGATCAAGACAATCGACAGTTCGATGCAGTTCTACGCTGAACTGCAACATCTAGACCTCTCCCAGAACCACTTAGTCAATATCCCGACGAAAAGTTTTGCATATCAACGCAAACTACAAGAACTACATTTAAACCATAATAAGATATCCTCAGTAACAAATACAACTTTCCAAGGCCTCAACTCGTTGACGGTTTTGAATTTAAAACGAAACTTCTTGGAGGAACTGAGTAGCGGCGTATTTACCACCCTGCCAAGATTAGAAGAACTGAACCTAGGTCAGAATAGAATATCGAGGATCGAGCCCAGAGCTTTTGCTGGCTTGTCAGCTCTGAGAATCTTGTATTTGGATGATAACCAACTGAGTTCAGTGCCAACCACTTCCTTTAGCCTCTTAGGAAGCCTTGCAGAGCTACACGTAGGCTTGAATGCGTTTTCTTTCCTACCAGACGATGCCTTCGCTGGTCTCAATAGACTGACGGTATTAGATCTAAATGGAGCTGGACTCTCCAATATAAGTGAATTTGCATTCAGAGGTCTTCCAGGGTTAAGAAGTCTAAATCTCTTTGGAAATAGACTAATCACAGTTCCCACGCTTCAATTGGCTGGTCTTACAAGATTAGAGGATTTGTACATCGGACAAAATGAGTTCCTCACCCTGGAAAGTCATTCTTTCAAGGGGTTGAAAAATCTCAAATTATTAGATATTACCGGCGCTACTCAACTGGAAAGAATTGAGAAAGGAGCGTTCGAAGATAACATCAATTTGGAAACAATTGTGTTAGCAAACAACAAAAAATTGGCAACCATAGAAGACTGCACATTATTGGGTTTACCAAAACTGAAGCATGTCTCACTTAAAGATAACGCTATTGTAACATTAAGTGAAACTGTTTTTATTGGAAAAGAGTTGAAGCAGTTAGACTTAACCGATAATCCTATCTTCTGTGACTGTCAACTGTTATGGCTCCAACAATTGCTGAATGATAAGAGTAACTTCACACAAATACACTGTGCGAGCCCCGAACACTTGAAAGACAAACCCCTAAGAAATTTAAACGCTGATGACTTGGGTTGCGTCCTTCATGATACACGACAGCAGACAATAATCTGCATTGTCGTAGTTGCATGCGTAGCGACCATTGCTACATTAGTTTTAATATTGTATAGATATCGGAAGAGCATGCAGGAGAAGCTGAAAGACTACAAGTGGAACAAGGGGCGCAAGAACCTGGAATACCACAAGCCTATCTCCACGGAAGAAGACTGCATAGTGCGAGGCATCCACCCGTCGCATTACCCCGCGCCGCCGCACACGCCCGGCCTCAGGCCAATTCCTGTGACGGAACTGTAGCTAGAGCTTTACGCCTCACCGAGCGTGTTCTTCATGTCAGGCGGCCAGGGCTCAGCGCGGCGGCCGCAGCGCTCGGGAGGCGGCGGCACGCTGCCCGCCAACGGCTTCACGTACATAGGCGGCGACGCGCGCCCGCACCAGCCGCTCACGCTCAACAATGGCGCACCGGCTCATCACCTCAACAACGGCTCTTTGCGCTCGCTGCCCGATAAAAAGAAAAACCGCAACGGAGTCGTCTGTCACCCGGAGAACTTCCAGCGCAACCTCGACACGCGCTACTCGAGAAAGCAGGAGAACGGTTATATGCGCAACTCCGAAACCATAATTGGTTTCCCGCGCAACGACCGGGAGTACGAGCGCGAGCACGGGGACTACAGCGAGCCGGAGTACTCCATCATCCCGGAGAGCGGCTACGGGCGGCCGCTGGACGAGTACCCGCGCTCCTGCACACACTCCAACACGTTCAACTGTTGAGTGCGCTCGTGAACTATCTCAATCGTTTGTGATCTTGTAATTCTAGCAATAAATCTTCATTCCATTAAGTTTTCTATGGACGGAGTCAGTCGTGACGGACGTAGTGCTCTAGAGCGGTTAGTGACATTAGTATTTCGGGTCCGGTGTACGTTCGACCAGTGAGGACTATCCTGTATCGTATTCGTTTTAAAAGAGTACCTTATTTGTAAATTATAAAGTTAAGTAGTGATGGATCTATTTTTCAATGGAACGGTGGGGGCTCGGGGCGTATGAAAGTGAGACTTTCACACGAAACAACGGTACAATGTACAGACTAGTCGCAGGCAGCAGGAGACGGGGGGCAGAGCCCGACTGGGCCCGCCGGGGAGCCCCCTTCTATGATGTACATCATAAAACATTGTGATTTGTATTTTTTTCTACCAGTGCGGTGGATTTTGTATTTGATTTTGTACAAAAAACCATTCCATATGATATCTTTTTAATGTCTAATATTTTATTTATAAATAAATGAATAAAGTAAGTGTGCGTTAAATAAGACACCAATATGAAAAAATATTAGAATTAATGAATGTAAATATATTTATACTATATTGAGATATTTATAAAATTTAATACAATCTTGTTCTTCTAAAAATTATCATAAAATTATTTCGGGATATTGTATTCTTTGCTATAATGACTGATATCCTTATTACGAGATTTCTTATGTCTGTCACTACCTACCTATTATTAAAAACCTACGTACACTACATTGTTATTGTGTAAGAACGAACGCACCCATTATTTCTAATATAAACACATCTTCGAACACTTTTATGCTCAATCCTAATATTGTATCGAATGTTTTATTAAGATTGATGTATAAGCGGATACGATGTCTTATTATCTTATTATTAAAGTACAGTTAATTTTATTATTCTGTTACATAATTATTTAAAGTCCAATCGTATGAATGTTACATGATCTATTCAAGTAAGTTTTTCTAAACGGTTAGGGCAGTAATTAATTTATAGGTTCTCAATTACCGAAACGATGCACACAGATTAACTTAGGCCGTATTAATTAGTTTAATTGTAATCGGATAACATCACATCATAAACATAAAACATAAACAGTATGAGTTAAGCGAGCTATAATAACCAATTGAATTATGCAATTAATCAGGATACATAATAAACAAACTGCCTCATTAGTCTGGTGGTGTCAGGGGCGACTGCTGTGTGGGGTCCTGGGTTCAATTCTCGGATTCTATTAACAGCTTCTCAGTAGCAGTCAGGAGTTTGACAACATGCCCGGTTGATAGCAACAGACTCGCTACGTATTACATGAAAATAACAACCGGTACAATGTGGGTGTACAACTGTGTACACTTCTTTCTGCTTACCCCGCAGGAAATACAGGCGTGATGATGTTGATTTTTTTAAAGCCCAGATGCACAGTGTCATTAATACTTATCTGAATAGATCATACCGTTTACAATAATGTGCCTGGACGGATTGTTACTCGTCAACGTAATTAAATAACCATACTATCTGATTAATTTCCTCTTTTTTTTTTGTAATTGAACTCGAACGTTCTTGCCATATTCCAAAAAGGCATGAAGGTATTATAAAATAGGTATTTGATAATCATTTTTTATTTTGTAGAAACTTTTAATATGTAAAGTCTTATAAAAGCGTCAGTTAAGGTATGCTACGACACTGTAACGGTTAGAATTGTGATAAGAGCAAGCTTTTATAGTAAACGAGGTTAATTAAGTCGCTAGATACCTTCTTAGTGCCATTTTTGTGTCTTCTTGGATTATGGTCGTTTTTTACTCCAGTTTTATATACCCACGACACACTTACCTGACTTTTGGTGTTATTGTTTAATGTAAATATGGAGAAATTAAAGACTAAGCAATTAAAGGCATGTGTTAGTGCCTAGTGAATGCCTAAAAAAGTATACAAGAAAAATGATGAATACATATGAAAACATTGTGATTAGAGTACTCACGACATTGTAATAGAAATCATCGGTCATTTCTGTACTTTATTGTAGTTATTACCTACATACAAACTCGATAAATATAACATACCTCAAATTTAATTGAGTTTTATTTATTGGCAACCCATTGATTAAAAAACATGTCTATAAACCAAAAACCAATAAGAGGAGTTAAGATGATACGTTTAGTCAGTCCCCTTTTGCACGGTTGGTGACATCAGTTTACTGGATGGGGAACTGCTAGTCTACGGAGTTGTCAGAAGTATTATCAATCAGTAATTGACAGCTTCCACGCAGTACCTCGTATATTCTCTGGTCTCCTGTCAGGGGCGTGCCTATCGCCGTATCAGCCGTATCAATGATTCGAGGCCCCGAGCCACGAGGGCCCCAACGTCTGTAGCGTAGAAGCAAAAAAAAACGTAAAAGCACAATGGCGAACTCCCATACAAATTTTTGATCTTTTTTTTGTGTCTACTTATGAAAAATATTTAAAAGTATAAAGTTTGAATCCCTGAACAGCTTTAGTTTCAAAATTTACTATTATAATAAGTCGGTTATTAAAGATATTCTACTTTAAAGTCTTGGAGATAATGTCTTATCAACTTAGAAAATCAAACAAACAGGGCAATTTTAGAGCAAAATAAACTACGGACTAAGTAAATAGTGTTATTAGAAGGTAACTGGTGCTGCTGGTGCTGCTGGCATCTCTATATACGAATATATTTTTTGATACAGGGCTCTTTGAGCATTAGCTACGACACTGTCTCCTGTCACTAATCTAGTGGACGCAAGAGCGGCTGCAGAATGTGAGGTCTTGGGTTCGATTCTCGGGCTGGGTTAATGAGGTATTTTTGTTGAAAAATCCCGCTTACGACCGTATTTTTCTTTCCACTTTATATTCTATGTTCTATGCGTTCCTGGTACACGTAGGCTCCAATATAACAAAATAATCACTAAATAATATTTAAATAAAGCACCATCTGTGTGTGAGTAGGTAAGGTATGCCTAGTAAGTATAACCTTAGTTTTATGCAGTCCTGGTACATGATAAAAGCAATGGACCATCGAAGCAAAGCAAATAGTCAATAGCGCCATCTGTGAGTGAGTAGCTTAGTTACCTAGTAAGTATAACCTTCATTTTATGCGTTCCTGGTATATGTTAAAAGTAATAGATCAAGACCACTGAAGCGAAGGTTCAAATTGACAATAGCGCCATCTGTAAGTGAGTAAGTTAGTTACCTAGTAAGTATAACCTTCGTTTTATGCGTTCCTGGTACTTAGAGGCAAACAAAATAGATTTTTCAAATTGCCAAACCTCACATAACGTAAAGGCACAGATTATAGTGGTCTACTAGAATGTAGTTTTTTTTTATGGTAATAGTTATTCTAAAAATACATCAATTTATAAATTATTGTTCAATCGATGTGATATTTTTAAATGATTTATTATTTATAATATTTTAGAATAATATAAGTTAAGTGTACATTCCTGATATTACATGATGATAACCGGCCAAATAATGAGAACCAAATTACAGTACAAAATAAATATATGTGCCGCTCTGAATTCGTCTACGAAAACCTTACTCGGTAGTCGACAGTACTTAGTGCGCATGTGCGACACGTGGAAAGCATGACTTCAGAGGATTTTAATTCACGGATTTGAAAATACGGATGGAACCTTTCCTTGTTATAAGCGAAGCATAGACTACGCACACACATAAAGATTACATGCAGCGTACTGGGGCCTAGTGAAGGAGTTATAAGTATTTGTATTGTATGCGTTTAGCTCGTGTATGACTAGACATGCTTCTCCCATGTCGTACCTACGCAACGATCCGTCCGTATTATTTTAAGATCCGTGTTAGAGGGGCACAATTAATTCGTACTGTATATTGTAACATCTCTGTAACTACCTTAATTATAGCAATAAAAAGCTTAACTTTTAAAAGTTTTAGCAAATAGATGATACCTACTAAGAAATCATTTAAGAATAGGTAGTTAGTAATTGTTACCTATTGCCAGGGCCGCAGCCGGGGGTGCTAAATCTGTTATTTCAATTAAAGATAAATCTTTGAAAGCATTATCGCATGCTTAGCGAACTCTAGTTATTATATTAAATGGAAAAAGAATACGGTCGCGAACAGGATTTGAACCTGCGCCTCCCGGATAAATACTCCAGGCGCTCTGACCACTAAGCCATCTGGATCTCTGCTCACCACCGCGAATTCTTTATCCATATTAACACTTCTTTTGGAGACGTCATTGCTGTTATTTCACATTTTTGGTGGGAAGTTCTTTACATAGAGGAGACTAACAGAGTCAATGACATTGGTAATTGGCTACGGTACGGCATAATCTTGTGGGGTCATAGCACGGACGCCCACGACTTATTCATCTCCCAAAAAAAATGTCTTCGCATAATTTACAATATCCGACCACGAACAAGTTGTAAGCCCCATTTCATTAAAGAAAAAATCCTCACCCTAGCATCTATATACATCCTCGAAACTGCCGTTTTTGTAAAGAAAAATATCAACCTTTTCAATTTTAATACAAACACACGACATAAAAATAAACTAGCTCTTCCAGTACCCAGAATAGAAATGTATAAAAATAGCCCCCAGTATCGATCTATCCAAATATATAATAAATTACCCGATGAAATAAAAAACACAAAAACAACAAACATATTTAAATTTAAGTTAAAACGTATGTTAGTTGAGAAATCTTACTATTCTAAGGAATTTATGGAAGATACATTTTTAGAATTTAAGAAACCTAGATATTAAGTTACCTTGCAACACCCTTACAGGGTCTATGTCTGTAAAAGTTTATACTATTATTATGTAATGTGTATGCTGTAAACTACATAGTGCAATAAATAAATAAATAATATGTAGGCGGTCATATTTTTTGAAGACATAAAAAAATCATACGGACAGAGGCCAGTGAACTTCGACAACCTCGCAATTTTAACATCACGACTCGAGGTTATTGAACTTTCGCCTTAAGGTGAGGACTAGAACTAATCAAATTGAGGCAGGTAGGTAACAATAGGAAATACAAACAAATTGTTCATTAATTTATTTATAGTATGCAACATTTTATTTATTAACATTACAAAATTGTTCAGCCTTGTGATGGGAGAAGCCGGTTTCAGCCGATGCGCAGATTGACATGATTTTGTAAATAAATAAAAAAGAATTTTAGGCGCCTGTGTTAGAAGTGGAATATTATGAGTAGTTTTCACTTATGCCATAGACTTAGAACTTTTCTTCTTCCAAACCATGTTTGAAGAACATCATGATGGGAACTTGTGTGCCATCAATATCTCTGTATTCCATCATGGCGACCATGCCATCACAGTCCATGGACTCTCCAGTGAAGAACTGGAGTTCCTTAAACCTGCCAAGGATGTCTTTCATGACTTTGTTCATGTTGGTCTTGAAGATGTCGATCTGGTCGGGTGCCTTCTCTTCCAATTTTGCAACTAATCTGAAATAGCAATTTAAATTAGTATTAAATTTTGAATATAAGAAACATCTGATGTTAATGTAAATGATAGGTAGGTATATAACGTTACAATTATTGTGACATTTTTCATAACATAGGGTGGTGGTGAAATGGAAGCCCATTAAGAATAAAAAAAATGTGTTTATATACACCATACAATTTTTATAAGTAATCTAATATATAAAAATCATGTGTCAGTGTTTGTTATTGAACTCCTCTGAAATGTCTTGACCAATTTTTATTATGTTTTTTTTTTACCCCAAGGGGATAAGGGTGGCAGAACAGTGTTTGCGGGGCACATCATGTATATATATAATTCATGGTTGTTCTTTGTTGTGTTACAGGTCAATTGTCAGCTCCATTTCATGAACAAGCATTACAGAATGCATGTTTTTTCACTAAAGTTATATACTCTTGCATCAATAGCTCCAAGGGATGACATTGATGGTCAACCGATGGTATTAGCAGATGCTTACATAAAATACCATACCAAATGTTGTTTGAAGAAAGAACTCTAAAGAACATGGGCTTTAGGCAAGGCATGATAGAATTTACAAATTAATTATGCAATTTATGCTATGTCCTTCCCTGATTGCATGATCTAGAAATCTACTGCAGAAATTGGTCTCTTGAAAACTTTGCACTTAATGATTAATAAGTCAGAATAATAGCAAGTGGAAATTGAGTATGATGATGGAAAACAGGCATACATTTTGTAAAGTTCAACCATATTAAAGTAAAAGGAAACTATATAACAAACTTTAAATTAACAACTTAATTATAATGTCAAGTAGATCTTTGGATCAAATTAGAAGTCTACATTGTTTTGATTAACATGCATATGTTTGCCTTATGACTGAATAGAAAGCTGTTTAAACAAAGTATGAGAAAGTTTGAAAATTAGAGATAAGATTACAGCTCTAGTTTCACATAGCATTCTTAAGTGCATTTACAGCATAAAACTTCACATTTCACTTTCACAAAGGCTTTAAATGTTTTAGGAGGAGGTATGAACACATTTATCTTTGCAACTATGAATCGGATTTGAAAAATATTTATTGTAATTGATAGCAGAATTCTTGAGGAAGGTAATAGGCTATTTAATGTCACACTACATCGCTTAGGAGCTAAGAAAATAGAGGGTGAGACCCTGGGGCACAGCTAGTGTATTCATTAGTGTCACAACTGATACACAATCAACATAAAACTTCTTGAACTTCACCTACACAGAATACTGATAGGAAATTATCTTTAGTAGACATGCCAAAATATAGATAACAAACTGCTTTGATTTTGATTTACATGTGCTACATGGAGAAAGACTCGAAGGAGTAAAAATTATGGAGGTGGTCTTTGTCCAAGCGGTGGAATGATTATTACTGTAACAGTAACATGGAAATTTATCAGACACAAAAGACAGTTACACACACACAAAGAAAAAGAAGTTAGGAAAATATGAAAATTAAAATTATTATATTCAGATATTTAGCATGAAAAATATTGGAGCTGACTTTTTCGGTTTGACATCAAATAATATTTTTGAATATAATTGAGATGGAAACACAATTTAGTTTACTATGTCTCAACTAATTGCGTGTAATAATGGTGTGTAACATGAATACAACATAAAATACATTGTAATGAAGAACTTTTTTGTGCAAAATTAACACATGGTGTGATGACTAATACTTGATACAATTGGATAAATCAACCAATGAGAGGGCAGTGCAGTAAGCAGCAAATACATGATTGGTTAATTTTATCTACACACAGATATTTACTCCAATCTTTGAATTTAAATTGAGAATAAGAATCTAGTGACACACCTTGAAACTAGCTTCAATGACACAGCATAAGTATGCAATTGATCACTGCATTCTATCTATACCTTATATTGTTGATATTAGTTGCCCACAGAATCACACAACTTGCCTTCAAACCTGTAGCACTTTGCAATGAATACACCATAGAACTTTATACACAAAACCAGACGCTAATCACTGTGACACTCACTTTTTCATGTAGTCTTTGAGGTATAATGTGTAGGATTTCTTGTCACCGAAAGCGTATGTCTCAACAAGCCTGTGGTTCAGGACTATGTCAACACCACTTTCAACTGCAGAATCTGTGCCTTCGTCAGCTTCCTCAGCCGAGGGGTTGAAGCCTTCGATTTTAATGTCGCCCTGGTTTCTCGTCACCAGTCTGCCGGTCACTTCGTAAATTACTTCATCGACCAGTTTCATTCTGTATGTGTCTGAGAACATCTCATCACCTGAAAGAAATAAATCATAGTTTGAGTTATAAGTTCACATATTTATTGATCTTCTACACTGTCGATGTGGCAATAAATTTTGCCAAAATTGATGATGAGACATCATCACATCACTGCCCGATGAAATGTCAAAATCACTGATATCAAAGATGCGCATAATAAATGAAATACAGACATAAACTTTATCAGAGAAATACAACAAACACAATTACCAGTAATAATATCTTTATAGATCCTCATTTTGATGGATTAGAGGCGATTAAAAATAATAAAAACCGAAACAACGGCTTCTTGCCCCAAGAACTAAACCGGAAAGGGCTTTTAAAAGAAAAAAAGGAAGTTTGTAGTGTTGCCAAGATAATTTTGAAATCTGCTGTGTCAGCTTTTACTGCTTTTAGAAAGCACACAAAAATTAAATGATGAAGACTAAAATTATCACTTGCAACTACAAAATACAGGAAAAATACATAAAGTAGTAGCTACATAAAATAATTCTTATTTAAATTATTTCTTACATCTTTTGTTTCTAGAACTAATAAATACCTACTAGAAAAACGAAACGTTAAAATGTCAATATGTCATAGTTTATTTTCAGTTGAAGGAGGGCAGGAAATAGGTGGCGCTTGCATTTCATAAAAAGATGGAAGTATATCTTTACAATTCTAATGTTTGTCGATTATGTGGCGAAGAAAACGATAATGGAACTTTATTATATTCAGCTGAAGAAAATAGTCAAAACTTATGTGAAGTAATTAATACATATATGCCTATCAAGGTAAACCAGTTTTATTTATTGTTATTTGTATTGACTTCAATCGATATGAAAATAAAATGGCTGACTATTTATACAAAATAACATTTTATAACTTATTAGTTAAATAAATTGCAAGAATAAACAGGAATATTTGTTATCAACTAATAACTTTTTTAAATATGATATTAAGAATTAAAAATGAGTTATTCTATTTAGAAAAGGAACACTACTCAGATTGTCAAATGTCAAATTTATTTCTATCCGCAATGGTGCTCGCGCCACAATACGAGTTTTACTTTGACGAGAACTCATAGTAAGTTATTACAAACACGAAAAGATTAGTAATAATATTCTATCCAAACTTACGTTTCTTGTCAAAACTTTGAATGGCCAATTTTAGGTTTCCGATGATGGACAACTGCCTCGTACCATTTGTCCAGGCTGCACGATACAATTGGAAGCCACCGTGGAATTTCTAACTCTTATTATAAACGGACAGGTAAGTAGCTTGCATTAAATGTTATTGTGTACACCCACTACTATGGGAAGTAGGTACCTAATATCTATTCTGTAACCATTGTTCACTTAATGTAATACGGTAAGTAATAGTTTCTGTATACACAGGACTCAATAAACGACTACATATTCAATATTTCAGAAAGTTATTCGTGAACTTCATCTCAGAGAGAAAGAATACAAGAAAACAATAGTAAACCCCTCAAATGAACAAGAAGTTATTACAGAAAATATACTATATGAAGGTAAATGTTGATGTCACAGATTTGTAATCATTTCACATTACCTAAATATATATAACATATCTTTATATAAACTTGAATTTTATGTACATACACAAAAGCATTACAGTAAAGGTCTTCTGATAATGTACAAAATGCAAACTTCTGCATAAGATTGTCAGAGAATTGATTAAAAACTTTTATATGCATTGAATCTTTTAGCAACTAATAATTTTATGTTCTCAGTTAACACAAGTAATGGAGTGTACCAAGTTGAGCACCCTATTTCGCTACAAGTTGCTGGTCTTGAGAAACCAAAGCGAAAAAGAGGCAGGCCACCTAAAAAGCAAAAATCACCTGAAGAGTTGGCTAAGGAAGCAGCTAAAGAGCAAGAGGTCAAGTATACAAAAAAAGTAGTTAAAGATGATGAGCCCTCTGGGAAACGGAGGAGGAAAACTCCTACGAGGTTCAGAGAAGCTGTCCAGGTGAGATAAATTGATTTGTTTAGAACACAGTTTAAACTGTCTCAAATATTGATACAGTAGTATTGACTTAATGTGAACAATTAACCCATGCGCTCAGCGACATTCGAATACATACTTCATAACAATAAAAATCTATTGTATCTGCTAATTAGCGAGCCAATGGCTTAATGAGAGAATGGAATTGAAACTGGTGAAACTAGTTTTACTCTTACATACAGAATAGCTAAAACAAAATCATATTTTAATAATTATATAATTGAGTCTCACTAATCCGGCACTATTAAAAACTATGGGATGGATTGGAATGTTTGGATTATTGAATTCTCAAGATTGTATAGTAGAATGCCTAACTCCATATTATTTTTTAAATTTGAAGCTCTTAGTAATTTGTTTTGTTAATACTACCTACTTACCTATCTGTAATCCTATATGATGGACGGATAGATGACCCCTGTAACACAGGACTCTCCTAGCACCGGGGTCATTGATCAATATTTTTGTAACTTAGAAGTAAGGTGTAATGTAACTGTCGCACATTTTGTACTATTTTGAAAATAAAATTATTATTATTATATTCTTTTGCCAATTTGCACATGTTTTCTCCACTATCTAACTTCTTCCAAATATCCATTTTATCTTTCAAAGATTTTTAGCTACACTATTTTCGACTTGAAAACGGTGCTCAAGCACGGTACAAAAGTAGGAAGGCATGAGCGGAGGGTTATTGGACATACCGGGCTACTGAAGTGCCGGATTAGCGAGACGACTGTATTAACAGTTTAATATATTATTGTTCACTGTTACTAATCACGTGCATTTTTCGGGACTAGTTTCGATCTTGAACGGAGTCCTTAGTCATGAGACTAGAGCTTGACCCGTAACGTCAAAGGTCGCGGGTTCAAACCCCGTTCTTGTCCATTATTTTTTCAATGTTTCTTTGAAAAATAGTAATTAATATAGGCATTACATGGCCTCAACATGTATTAAAAAATATAATTATATATGATTTATAATATTTTTATTAAACATCTTAAAGTTATTGCAAACAAAACATACAGTGGAAACTCAATTATTTCAAGCATATGAGTCCAAATGTGTGTTGTGGCATTTGAAAACTCAAAAGGACTTAGTTATTATATGTTAAGTATATTGGTTATTGAACAACCTAGTGTCAGTGTTTAAACCACCCAAAGGTCTCTGACTCTGATTTACACACATCATTTACAGAACATCTGTCTGGTGTGCTGTGTTTCCTCACAATGCTTTCCGTTACTGTTTTAAGAAAGTGATAATTAATTTCTTATAAATCTGTGGTGCAAGCATTGGATTCGAACTTGCTAACTCTTGACTTGTCAATCTAACGGTCATAAGATTAAGCTATCACTCTAATCTGGAAATTTTTATATGTAACATACATCATAAGGTGACAAGTTATGGTCAGTCTAAAAGGTTGTTTCTCCCCCTTTAAGGGTAAAGAGCTTGAGAGGATTTTCAAAGAAGAAGGAGTGACAGATGGAGATGAGAGTGAACCTGACATTAAAACTGAACTTCACCCGGATGTCAAGCTTCCTGTGTCAAAAGAGCCTGAAGTCATAGGCCATTTGGAGGAGTCCGGTGAACTAGTTGTTGTGGTCAAGGGCAAAGGCCGTGGGAGACCTAAAGGTAAGATGATAGAGAATACAATGTTTATATGTCGTGCCAGCACTCATCATTCTGAACTAACATTTATATTAATATTTTTTGCAATTTGAACCTACCACTGTGAACTTCTGACGGTTTTTTTTGTCACATGTTATGTATATTAATACCCAAAAATTAGGTTGAAGGGTGTGCACAATAACGCACCGCTAGTAATAAACCAACAGTGCGGGCTAGGTCTTAGTATTTGAATATACCAAAAAGTCACAATTTATTTTGTCACACAGATACTAAATAATATGATAATATTTTATTTGAAAGTACTCAGAAATAATACTAATAACAAAATTCCAGGTCCAATGCGACTCACCCGTAAAGAATGTGCTATTTGTGGAATGGAGTTCACATGTACTGGCCGCTACATGTCGCACGTGGCCCAACACGGGCCCGTCCTGTACCAGTGTGGGGATTGCTCCGTCACCTTCACCACCAGGTTACACTTCAATAGCCACCAACAGGAGGTCGGACATAGTGGACGGAATATTATACCGTGCAGGAAAAATGATAGAGCTAGGGTTATGGTATGCTTGAAAGTTTTTTTTTTTTTTCATGAAGTGACAACTAATTATTTGGTCATGTATTTTATTCATAATCAATTTCATTACCTTCCATTACGAAGTTTTATAAGGTCGCATATAAGAGCGGGGTGCGACGCAACGCAACGAAACTCAATGCAAAAAGCCTTCTTAAAAATTTCTGAATATGAATCACTGTCATTTTATGTCAATCAGCACACTACGAGCAGGCCACGTCTCCTAATGTGCTTTGGCTCGATTTATTCATTTTTTGCACATTGTAAAGAAAGGATTAATTATAAATAAAATTAATTTATATTATTCACTAACCTAATACGCACATGGCCCTGGTGCTGCAAGTAATAATTATTTTGTATTGCGATGCGATGTGGTCCGATGTAGATACAATATGCGCTAAGCTTATGCCTTTTTCCAAAAACTACAACCATAGTATTTTTTTACGTCCTATCTATAGTACCCGAAAAGGGCGGAAACATGCTGATTTAATAGAGATGATTTTCAGAAAACCGTACCAGCTTCTACGGATACAGTAATAGTAGTACCTGATGAGCCACTACCAATCAAGCCTGATTCACCATCAGTACAAATAATAGACAATGTGTTACTGCCTATACCAAACTCCTTGCCGGACCTTAATCCTCAACCAATTGTTATTGATGATGCAGTGCCGGGGACTGAGTTCCTGAAGACAGATACTCCTACAATTGAGATTACCTCTAGTCCAAGTATTGATAATGATGTGAAAATTATTGGTGAGTATGTAATGAAATAATAACTTTCGTGGAACATACTATACATACATACATAAATACTTTAATAATACCTTTTTTCTGACGTGCCTGATTAGGTTCGAGGTCAAACAAGGCCCTTACTCGTGGCCCTTATTCGTGCACTACATATACATGTGCGTAAAATAAAAAAAAACGATTACCCTATATGAACCCAGAATATTTTTTCAGACTCAACCATAGACGTTACTGTAACAGAGAAATCCGATGAAGTAGATCAAACTGAAATAAGTCCGACTGGTAAAGTGAGACTCAAGTGTCCACACTGTGATAAAACATTCGGCAGTAAACAGAGCAAGTCTCTGCATATCAAGGTAATTGTATAAAAAGTAAAAATATAATAAAATTGCTTCTATGTAATACTACTTGTATGTGTTAACACTTTCTTTTTGGTTCGTTTGTTGTCGTAAGTCATTTTCTAAATCTATTTGCCACGTGTTGCGGGTTCGGTTCCCGTACGGGTCAAATGTATGATCTACAGATAGTTTTTCCGGTTTGGGTGTATGTATGTAACATAATCAACCTGTAAACGCACCCACAATACACACAGGAGCCATTCCTAGTGTGGGCAATAAAATTATAACCTTTTCTATATGAAAATGAACTGAAATATTTATTACTTTAAACATCATGACATTCCACAAAGGGGTAGGCTGAGGTTTACATACATTGTGATACACCCATCGCCGTGCTGGTGAGCCTATTGCCATCTCAGGCATACTAGACTCGGGGCTGCTACTGAGAATTTCCTAACAGAAACAACCAATAATATTGGCTGACTATACATTTACCTTTCACGTTTTTCTGAACATACATTTATCTTTCTCGTTTTTCCGAAAGTACATTTATCCTTCTCGTTTTTCTGAACATAAATTTAGCTTTTACCTTTTTCTGAACATACATTTATCTTTCATGTTTTTCTGAACATACATTTATCTTTCACGTTTTTCTGTATATATATTTATCTTTCACGTTTTTTGAACATACATTTATGTTTCACGTTTTTCCGAATGTACATTTATCCTTCTCGTTTTTCTGAACTTACATTTATCTTTCACGTTTTTCTGAACATACATTATCTATCTCGTTTTTCAGGCAGCGCATCAAGGCGAGCGGCCGTACGTATGCGGGGAGTGCGGGGCTCGGTTCGCATATCCACGGTCTTTGGCATTACATGCTGTGTCGCATAGACGACACAGAGGAGCCAATTCTAAGGGATTCGCCTGTGATCTGTGTGGGAAGGTAATGTGGCTTTGCTGTACAATACCATGTAGAACTGTTGATGTTAGATGGAATAAAGGATTATAACGAATTGGACGCCTTTATGAACACCTGGCCAAAAACAGTAACAACGAGGGCAGGACGATAACCGCTTAATAACATAAACATAGGATACCATCACGCCTATTTGCCCGAAGTCCCCAGTTTCAAACTAGGGGCCGATACTGAGAATTTTTAGCATAAAAATTCTATTACACTTCCTGACCTGAGAATCGAAACCAGGACCTCATTCTCAGCAGCCGTGCTTGTGAACACTAGACCAATGGCAGTCGCAAACCGCTTAATCTTATAATACAACATGAAATTATTATCCAAATGTGACATTCACTCAATATAATTATCTTTTTCAATTTAGGTGCTAAATCACCCATCTTCGGTAGTGTACCACAAGGAAGCTGAACACGCGGGACAACGCTACGTATGCAATAAATGCGGCAAGTCGTTCAAACACAAGCAGTTGCTGCAGCGACATCAACTGGTTCACTCGCAAGATAGACCATATAATTGTAAGGTGAGGGAATTTGTTCGCACAATAATATAGTTTTGAAAACTCGGGGGCTCGTGGTTAAGAAACAGCCGCACAGATCGACCGATCGAGGTTAAGCTGCGCTAGCCGCGGTCGGTCTGTGTATGGGTGACCATCATTTCATGCCGAGACCCCTCCGTTCCTCAGAGAGCAAGTTAAGCCGTCGGTCCCGTTTGTCAAATCAAGATCTATGACAGTCAGAGGCCTGACAACCAGTCATACCACGAGATATCGTGTTACCCAGTAACTTGGTTTTGGAAGTTAGATTGGCAGTCGCTCCATTTAAAATATTGGTATTAAGCTGCATCCAATTTAATTGGGAAAAGGCTGGGCAGGTATAGACTAACTTGAAAAATAGTTAATATAGACTATTGTTTTGAAAAAATTATGTCATGGAAAGGCGCCATTTTACACTCTCCATCTCTCTCGTCGCTGTCTATATCTGCGTACTCTCTCATCATCTTTGTCAACACTATGTGCAACAAATCTGACAAGTCTTTCAAACTCAATTGTTTCAACAACATAAATTGGTACACTCGCCATACAATTAATAAAAGTGAGGTGAATATTTTCATGTATCTTAAACTCGGGAACACAAAAATATACTTAAGCATAAGACACATTAGGGCGGGAGGGAAGGACAAATATTAATGGGAAGGAAAGTGAAGTAATTCAACAAAATTTTACATTTCAAAACCATTAATATGTAGTTAAATATGTTTTATTATCGCGAAGTACCAATTTATTTATCTGGAGCTAAAAAGCAGAACATACTTTTAAAAATTAAAGTGTTAAGTGTTTTCGTATTTTTGTTGCCAGTGCGACCAGGCGCTCCCCCCTCCTTCTTATCATGTGATTTTTGAACAACCTAGCTTCAGAGCTTATTTTACCTCCATAAGCCTCTGACAACATTTTACATATCATCGAGAACATAACTCAGGTGTGCTGGTTTCCTTCACCATTTTAAACAAGTGAAAATTAATGTATCCTTCATAATTAATCTTTTTATTTACAGTCATGCAGTGCGTCATTCAAGACGAAAGCGAATCTGCTCAACCATTCTCTCCTACACTCTGGCGTGAAGAAGTTCTCGTGCGAGATCTGCAAGCACAAGTTCGCGCACAAAACTAGCCTTACCCTGCACATGAGGTGGCATACTGGTGAGAAAAGTAAAGTCATTGTTTTTAGATAGATGTTACGCTAAATAAGATCATTGAAAGTATGGCATGGTTTAGTTACTTGATTAAAGGAGGGAGTTGTTTTTATTTCCTCAACGATTTATAACTTTAAAGTTGGCTTTGCATGTGTTAATGTGTTTTAGAAACACATACAAATATATTATTGCTTTAGAAAAAAAATAGTAGGTTTTTATAGATCTTCAAGTACTTCTAGAAATTCAGAAGAATTGATAAAATCACATAAAAATTAATTCAGATAGATTGCTTTTAAATATATTCCTAAAACGTATAATATTCAACAGATTAACTCCACATCTTTACACTTGTCAGGTCAAAAGCCGTACTCGTGTACAACTTGCGGCAAGAGTTTCAGTCAGAAGGGCAACCTATCGGAACACGAGCGCATCCACACGGGCGAGAAGCCGTTCCAGTGCAGCGTGTGCCCGCGCCGGTTCACCACGTCCAGCCAGCACCGCCTGCACGCGCGCCGCCACGCGCAGGACCGCCCGCACGCCTGCGCGCACTGCGGCAAGCGGTACGTACTCTTACTAGCTCATAAAGGCGTGTCATGTCATTGCGCCTGCGACATACGGTTCAAATTGTAAGGATTCACCCGCCTTCGTGACATAGAAAACTCTTTTGAAAAATAAATGTCTCAATCTGTAACGTTTAACTGGAAACTACAGGACAGCATAGGTCAATGAACTTTTACTCATGTGATATAGCTGATCAACTAATTTGCGTAATAATTCTTTAGCGTATTGTCTGAACTAAAACCTCACGCTAAAATATACTGTTCAAAACAGTATACTTTAGCATTTAGTATACTTTTGCGTAAGGCCCCACATAAACTGATATTAAGTTCAATGTAATCGGCACGTAAAAAACATATATTATACTCTAACGATTATTCTGGTAAAGTTTCGCTAGCTATGCCATAGTAAAAAGCCGTGTTCAATACTAGATCTCACCCAGGTTCATGTCGCGCGGGTCATGGGCGGCGCACGTGCGTAGCGCGGGGGCGTCGGGCGCGGGTGGTGCAGCGGGTGGGTGTGGTGCGGGTGGTGCAGGTGGTGCAGGTGGCGCGGGCGGTGCAGGCGGTGCACGTGGGCACCGATGCGGCGCGTGCGGGCGCACGTTCGCGGAGCGCTGGCCGCTACTGAAGCACCTCCGCTGCCACTCTGGCGAGCGCCCCTTCCGCTGCCCGCACTGCCCGCGGGCGTTCGCCGACTGCTCCAACCTTAACAAGCATAAGAAGGTATGTATAGTATTGGCCGGATAAGTCTGCGCGCCAAGGGATAATTTAAGTTGCCATTATCGCAAATATACAAAGAGGAGAAACTTTTAACTTATACATGAACTTAAATACAATCAGGCAGCTCTCTTTAAGATATTGTTATTGATTATGATAAGAGATTTCCACTTAACCAACAAAAGTGATATTTGCTTATGCATACGATGAGTAAAAAATAAACCATAAAACAAAAACTAAAGATACAAATGACTCTTTGAAACTACCTATTTATTTAAACTGAGTTATTGCTTGAGTTCAGTCTCGTTTTTTGTTTACTCAACCCGACTCGGTACATAAATACACGAATAAACATTACCTTTCACAGCAAGTCCACAAACAGATCAGTCTTCTCGCCAACTCGAACCAGCCACAACTTTCTCCAAAAGAGGAACTTCCAGAATCGCCTCAAATTCCACCGGAGCCCGATCAAACCGTTGTAATAACGGACACGTCGCCCGTCAAACTGATGGAGGAGACACCGGACGACGAACTGGAGGAGCGGGTCATATACGTCACGTATGACGTTGACGATGGTGACTCCACTGCCTTCCATATACTGGACCCTGAGCAGGTAAGGACTTGATCGCTAGCTCGTATGGACATATTATTGTAGTGATCATTGAAAGACGTGTGTATGTCAAACAATTTATCGCTCAAACCGATAGATAGTAAAAAAATAACTTCAAGATTAGATACTCTTGGACAATTTTAAGGTAAATCAGTTTTAGATGTGGAACAAATCCGTTTCATCAAGAAGCAAACATTATAAACGTACTTTATAGAGAAGTCTATAAAACTTTTAACTTGTGTTGAGTTTTGCTTAAAGCTATGCAATATTAATATTGTACCATATTAATTCTAGGCCGCTACACTAGACGACAGTAAAGTGCTGACGACATGCGAGCTGTACTCGGGCCCCTCGCTGCTGGTGCCGCAGCAGTACGAGCAGCTGGAGGCCGCGCCACAACTACCCGACGAGCTCGTGCTAGACACACACGAACAACATAATATTCCTGTAAGTTCCCCATTTATTTAATTGACTAATTTCCACTTCCTAATAACGTAAACTATGTAATGTGATGATAGTTGAGAGATCGGTAGGGTACATGTTCGCGACCAAAATATATAATTGGCGGCCACACTTTTTTCTGGATTGCGCGGGAATAGGTAGCTATAGTATCGCCTTGGGTATCTACGAAGTGATAGGTAGGCCTTCGATTGACAATAATGGAGACGAAGAGCTGTGCGCGTGAAGCGTGCGTACGCGGCTAGGCGGTCGGTCGAACTGGCATGGCGGCGCGGCGAGCGCCTGAACGGCCCCGCGGCGGCAGCGCACCGCGCCGTGTCGCTACGCACATATACATGCGATGCTATATGTCTAGAGCGCGCGCGATTAGTCGTTAGGCGCGCGGCGGCAACCACTCCCCCCGCACATGTCTTCCCCTCTCATTTATTAATTAAATATAAACAGGTACAAATCAAGTAGGCACTAATAAATGTACATAATTATTCTCTAAGTAGGAAATATTAATAATCGTCCGGAACAGTATATATGCATGTTTTGTTTACTTTTTTATTCGATTGTATACGTTGGTACATTACCGCGAAAAAATATAACACTTGTAAGAATATGATTAATGAGTATTAAAATTATCAAACAAACCTGCAATCAGTTTCAGGCATTTGAAACACCGCCATATTGGCAGACTTTCTCTGACGTCAGAGTACACATCTTAAAAGATATCTTGTATAGTTTGGAGTGTTTAATTAACTATTTCTAAAATTGATTGAAGGTATTTTCTTTTAAGAATAACGTTAAAACTCAAGAAGAATCACAACTAAATAAACACCCAGTAACAAGACAATCAAACCCGATTTACTCTGACTTGAAAAATTCACTCCGCATACTAATAACATTCTTGCTTACAATCTAGTACAATATCTTGCAAGATTATAGAAAAAAAAAGAGTTTATATTTGTTTCACTTACATACACTTTCGTGGGGCTTTAATTAGCCTTATTAGTTTCGTCACAATGGGTGCTTAATCTAACTACATGTATTTTTATTCTAGGTGACAGACGAGCAAGGCAATCCGCTACATTTCACTATGCAAGATGGCACACGGCTAGCCATAACTTCTGCTGATGGAAAGTCTTTACAAGTATGTATTTATAATCTTTTAAAACAGATATAAAAAAATCTAAATGCAGCACACCTAAATATATCAACAAATTATTACAGGCTATTTTATATCCTAGCTAGGGGTAACTAATATTGTAAAAATTGCTAATGTAATGTACTAAAATCTATCTTTTTATGAATAAAGATTATTAATATAAAAAAAAAAAATGTTTTTTAAACTTTTCAGGTGATTACACATGATGGCCAAACCATACCTGTTGAGATTAATGGGTATGCTGATGAAGAGGTAAACATTGTTTTCAAATAATTACCTTGTCTGTGTAGTACTATAAATATTGATTTTACTATTACATATTGTTCTCATCTCCGTAAAGATAACTCAGGATCAAGTTGACAAATTAATAATAGGAATTTTTATTTATTTGTAGGAGGTGGACAATCCAGACACCATAGTTCATCAGCTGAACCTACAGAAAAGCGTCGATTCCAACGTGTCGTCGCCTGTCACTCATTACTATACAATTGTTTAACTTAGCTATAGTTTACTACTCTTGAATACAATGATTGTATTGTGAATACAGGCTGATAAACCGTTTCTATTCCATGATTTTTTATAATCAATACGCTAAAGAGCCATCATATAATTTCTTTACAAAAAGTGTTGAACAACATCTCTTACAAAAAATTATGAACATCAACTCTGGAGATCTCACAGAACGAGTCAGAACGCTATTCACTCGTAGATAATAGACTCTGTTTTAGTATATAATGCCTATGATGTAGTAGAATATATTTGCAATTTGTTTGTTCACACTTGATGGACAATTTAATCACTCGTTACTCGCCTCAATTACTAGTGTAGTTCTGATTCACTTACCTCTCTATGATAAGGCGCTGCCCTCCTGCTTCGACGCAATATTTATTGATTGATCTCTTATTAGATATTATTGATCTTATTTTAATTAATTACTATACGTAAATTATAATTTTAATTATGAATAAATGGTAATGTGCTGTTTTAGTTTTTGTAATGTCGCCAATGTAACTCTAGTACAATAAATAATTTAGTCACAATTTGTTGGCCAATAGTTTTAGTCAGTATTATGTAATTTTATATGATATGATTGTTGTGTAAATAATAATAAAGTTAATTTTTGATGAATAAATATCTTTTTTATCGATTTGATGATATCACTGAAACCAACCTAACGACTACGACCTAACTAGTCCGAATATTTTGCTAATAGGAGTCAATTTCGAACAACGTTAAGACGTTAACTACAAAATGCGAACATTTTCGTAGGGTCAACTTTCTTCAACATGTTATCATTCAAAATCATTCATTAGTAGAGTAATAAAAGGAACTAGGTTTATTTTGCAATAAATAATTGTTAATTTAATAATGTTTGCACCTTTCGGCTCAGTAACGTACAGATCTGTACGTTGTAACAATAAAAATCTATTGTGTCTGCTAATGACTGACGCAACAGCTATTTTAGTACTCAATTACAGCAAGAGGCGAGATGTTCTAACCCTTATTTCAAATCACACTTAAAACTGTAGTTGGATAAAAAATATTTTATTGTTTTTCACAAATTTTCATTTAATTATAGAAATAAATAAATTTCCATTCAATTCTATGTATGTTATCCGTACAGCCGATTTTTGACGTCATTCCGTGTGATGTACGTGAAGTCTGGATCCTATTAGAATAAAAATCTATGTAATTAAAAAAGGCCAAGAGCAACCTAAACCGAGAGCACGCATAAAGTTATTAACTTTACCATACAATTTAAGTGAGAAAACGCTATATTGCCAAACTCTAGAGAACAGAAAGCACTGTTCTATTTAGCTTTCCTAGCGAGCGATGGTCCGGTAACAGAGTGGCAGTTGCAATTTTATGTAACGTCAGAATCACTCTCAGAATGTACAATGGGAGCGCCTCCGAATAATAACTGATATCCCGTAGCTCGTAAGACTTTTAAAATAGCACTTTCTACACGTTTTCCGTTATAAAGGAGCGTTTTCCAGCTAAACCCAATTTTATTATGCGTAGTAACGACTGTCATAAGGCAAAGTAGGTCATTTTTAGAAGATTAAGGTTTGCTATTTATCGTGGTATTTAAAAAGTGCCAAGAAGATTCCTAACGCGAGAATTTATATATTTCTATTTGCATTTCAAGCGTTTGTGAATATGAATACCAAGGTACTTTATATAGTCTTTTTGTTCAAACAGCTACTCCTTAAGCTGTATAGGTTAAATTTTAGTGCCAATTGTTCCAACTTCTGCAGCACTAAGCTTATTTCCAAGAATCGCCATGGAAACTTATGGCTGTATTATCATCAGAGTTTAAAAAAATAAAGCAGTTAATTATCGTACAGGAGAAAGGACCAAGGACACTGCCCTGGGGTACGCCATATGCCCTTAGCAAATAATCTCGGGTAATCACCCAGACAAACTCTCTTCTGAGTTCAGTTAGATAGGAGCTGAACCAATCCTGGGTAGAGCTGATACCAATGCGTACCGATGCGTTCGTTTTCTTTTGAAGTATAAGACTGGACACGCTATCGAAGGCCGAAGCCGGATCAAAGCAAAGTCGGATACATAAATTTTTCATTGTCTAGTTTACCACTGTTAACATGTTCCACTAAGTGAGGGACTGCGTTCCTGTAAACCTGCCGTTACGAAAGCCATACTGATTTGCCGATAGTAGTTGCTTCTTTTCTAATTATGTTTTTAATCTCCTGTTCACCAATTTCTTCAGTATTTCTGACAGTGACGTAAATTAATATACCTGTAGTTGGATACTTTGTCAAAGGTTAGGTACGACTGTCGCGTCACCTACTTTGTAAATCAGATAGACATTTGCTGTTTTCAGAGTTGGCACTGTTCCTGATCCTGGCGACATGCTCAAGTTGCATAGGTGGGTGATAGGAGCGACTAGGTAGTGCCGAGTGAGTTTCTTTACCGTTCTTTTTTTTTGTGACTATACACATTCTTCCTTCATGTTAATCTTTGTGCTGCTGTAAATTTAAATCAATTAATTACAATTAATTCTTTAGTGATTTCAAATCAATCTGCCTAGCCTTTTCCCAATTACATTGGGGTCGGCTTCCAGTCAAACCGGATGCAGCTTAATACCAGTATTTTACATGGAGCGACTGCCTATCTGACCTCCACAACCCAATTAATGGGTAACACGATATCTCGTGGTATGACTGGTTGTCAGACTTTCAGGCCTCTGACTACCCGTAACGGCTGTCATAGATCTTAATTTGACAAACCGGGACCGACGGCTTAACGTGCTCTCCGAGGCACGGAGGGGTCTCGGTATGAAATGATGGTCACCCATCACAGACCGACCGCGGCAAGCGCAGCTTAACCTCGATCGATCGATCTGTGCATAATTCTTTAGTGATTTCAAAAGTAGTATTTCAAAAATTTTGTCTGTTCAATTCAGTGGCTGTCTTGAAGCAGCTACTAAATACCTAACATTTTAATCTGAGATCTACATGTCTAATATTTAACCAGCAAAATGCATTGACGCTGACGCAGTGTGATATATATATTTCCATGAGAACGAGTCACACCATAGAAATTAACAGTAAATAAAACAACAAATTAATATGAAATTCAATATTATTTCGTTATGGTTTTAAGTAATACAATATATTTGCATACCATATACTATCGGTAGTATATTATTGATGACCAATCATTAAACAATGAAAAATGATATTCATCAATTCTCCTTTAACATTCGTTTAATAAATAGCTGTATACAAAAAAACAATTATTTACAGGATAAGGCAGTACAATTACCACGTAAAATGTGCCTTCTCTTACTTTAGCTATACAAGCAGTAAAAAAATGGGAATTTAATTAACATTGAATGGGGTCAGTAAAACAAATCTTAGCTCCAGTCAACTTGAACGTAATCACTAACGAGTTAAATATTATAACAAATAAGCGATATTATTAGTTTGTGAACTTGTTACTTTATGTGTGAGGAGACAGTTCTACTAAAACAAAATTAATGTATCTAAATTATCGTCCGTAATCTGACATTTTGGCTGTTACATTTTTGAGACAATTTAATCAATTTGGAACGTATCGACCATCTCACTAATACATATGGCAAACATTGCGATTATACACTGAGTAACACATTGGAACTAACGCAGCATTAATCAACGCATACATACGTTAACCGAAGCGGTCCGCTGACACACGGACGTGTCGCGAACTGGACACTGGACAGTCGGGGCACCGCTACAAGCTCGACACGGAAACTAATTACAACACAAACACGCTGTCGCGATACATCACTTACAAATACAGAACCGATTGAAGCAAACATAACAAACTCGATTCGAGCCGACAACCTTCCTAACTGTACAATATGACACAGGCACCGCTGGGGCGCGCCTCGTCCGTCCGCACGATTACCTACAATTGATTACTATGACTCGAGACTGATTACAGCTTACTGCGGCGGACGGACGAGGCGGCCGGTACAGAACACATCGGTCGACAACACACCTTTACACAAGCAAAATTAACATAATTTCCATGTTCAATAAAACAGCTTCCGCCGAGGAAAACGCACTAACAGACTCATTTTAAAATACAATTGTAATGGACACTGGCACTATTGCCCTACCATAGCGTTTAACTGAAGAGTAAAAAGGCTTGACTCGACTGCCGCCGGCGACTAGATAATGGATTCTTTAAAATTTAGTGTAACGCGTATCACGTCTATATGACGAGCGCCATGTCCTTCTTGCTGGGCAGCTGCACCTTCTTGCCCTGCCACAGCGAGTTGTGTATCGTGAACGCGTCGATCGTTACCGTCAGGTGCTTCGTGTGCACTTGGGAGAAGCATTTGCTTCCCGAGTTGTATCTGGAACAATCACGATGAGAATACGTTACAGTATCAATCTAATTTCTTTTTGATGTATTCGTGGGTATTCTCGGACGTCAAAAGGACTAAATATTATTAAGACAAAGCATTTGAATATCAACTTACTTGAAAAACTTATCGAACATCCTATCGTTAACGTGTTTCGGGCCCGTCCCGTACAGCTTGGTGACCTGTTCGGAGTCGGGGCAGTACGAGTACAGAGCTCTGAACTGACAGCCGGCGTCCCTGAACAGTACGAGGAAGTGTTTGCTCTCGGAGCGCGCGATCTCCTCTAGCACCCGCCGCTTGGCCTCCGCGTTCACGGCGCCCGGGAACACACAGTACTCCACCGCGTTTAGCATTATGCCGCGGTTTGACTTCGTCGTCGGCTGCTTATACAGCCTTGGACCTGCAGAATTTGAGGAATAAATATTTGTCGTAATGAAGACGTTAAATATTTTTATACTACCAAAAGGCCAGAACATTTTAATTGATATCGATAATCGTTACTATAAGCCAACTTTTCCACTAAATTACGCAAAAAATAGATGTCAATTTATATTATTTTCTTCGGTGAGTACAGCAGCAGTCTGTAGCAATATTTAATTCTACTGATTATAAGTGCGATAAAATTGTAATAAACGTTTACTTTTCTATGGATTGCGAAGATGGTCTATGTTTGATTCAAATACCTATCAATGTTATGTATTTAACTAAGCCTGAATAGATAAATTGATGTTTATATCAGAAAGTAACTTCTTTCAGCTATGTTTAATGATGTTTATTTACAGCTAAATTAGTAAAAAAAACTATGTAAAAATGCACAGTGAATGCACAAAGTTAAGTGCCGTGATTATTATGTGTTAATCTCAAGTCTGGTGAAGAAGCGAGTTCGAAGCGAGTCAAAATGCAGGTTCGTTAGATCAAAATGCTTTTCGCAAAACCATGCCTTATAAATAAATGATTTTGTCACTGTTGGCATGACATCGCTCAAGTACGGTGTATCATCAACTTCTTTAGTGATTACTGTGTCGGTCTTTCTACTATACGTGTTGGTGGTCGACTAGCTACCTAGTAATGATATAAGGACCTTTGCGTTTACTTCTGTCGGAGCTCCCTAGAGACAAACAATTCGTTAAAATAAGTGCCGTTGGGTTAAATAGTAGAATTACTTTGTGACCTCGTTTTATACATTTATTATAGGTTTGTGCATTTGTAAGTTTATTTTATTTACGTTAGGATTGTGCTCTGTTTATTGGTGCATTTATTTGGGTAGGTATAGTGAATATAATATTGTATTTAAACGTTTATTTTTCGATATGGTGATAGATATAGCATCTTTTTTATATAAGTCGTCAACAGTTGTGATCTGTAAGATCATTCCCACATAATACAATTAAAACATGTTAAGTAATGTGATCGGTGTACTGGTAACAGTACACCAGAGAGCTAGGAGAATATGTATGATAGACTCACCGGAGTAGTCCATGATGGAGGAGTGCGTGGAGGAGACGTCGGAGGTGTCGTCGGCGGGCTGGTGGCGCCGCTTGCCGATGGCGCCGGGCAGCGAGCCGGGCCCGGACGCGGGCGAGCCCAGCGCGCGCACGCCGGGCGAGGCGGCGCGCCGCGGCGGCGTGGCGCGGCCCAGCCCCGAGTCTGCGGCACCCGCCACGTTATACCACTACTCACGCATGTACCACTGAACCACTGTACCACCACCCCTGTGTTATGACTCTACACTATCGACTTATTATCTCTGTTTTCTATTCAAACTTAACTACCATGTATCGTTTAATCCGTTATCCATAACCTATTTTTATACTGTTTGGATACCCCAGATCTTTCCTAATCTTTTTTTTTACAAATATCTAATTTATTTTTGATAAATAAAACAACAAGTTACTACTCTAAAATAAGCCTTCCAATATCACAGATAACCACCTTATTTTTTTATTACTAACCCTCCAGTTAGTGACATAAATTAAAAGTTATTATTTTATTGACTAGCATAGTATCAAAATTAGTAAGTAACAGAAAATTATTCTGATAATACCTATGTTCCATACTCTAAAATATAATTCATTTATTTAAATATAAAAAGCGTAAAATACTAAATGTGTGTTCACTACGTATAGGGTGTTGTCTACTGCCGCTAAGCAAAACTAAAAAGGCAAAACTGAACATAAAAAGCGACATTTTGTATTTTACGCATAAATATATGATACACATATAAATACAAATTTTTGAACGAAATAATTATGAAATATGTAAACGATTTGGTCTACAATGTAAACACTTACAACCATAATACCATGAAGTTTAATAAGTAATGTGTATTGTGTAGTTAAATGTTATCCATACAATAAATTGAACTAAAAAATCCAACATCTGATTTAGGCCCAGAATACTTAAAAAGGGCCCAAATATGATTATTAAACTTTTTAATTATTTCATCCTTTCTTGTTCATAAAATCAGGTGCAGAATTATCATACTCAAGAAATTCAGGTCATTTACATATTTTTTTTTGTAATAGTCAAAATGGGACTACATTCTCATGATAAAAACTTGGGTTGAATAAAAAAATACCAAGTTTCAAAACATTCAATACATTTTAGCTGACTTTTGTGCCTATTGGGGAAGAATAAAGTAAATCCAATAAAGTCTTACCTTATCATATTACATAAAGATAAATACTGAAAATAATATTATTAGCATCACTTGTAATAAAGTTTCTTAGTCACCTTGAAGGAGTAAGATTCAGTAACAGATACAATTCAAGAACATTGCATTGTTGAAGGGAGAATTTTGTAGAAATTATTCAACAGATTAAAATGTTATTCAACACGTATATCCCTCAGTATACCATTAATGACTATTTATATTAAAAAGGTTGTAAAGTGTTTATTCAACGAATAAAAGACGATGTCACACCAACACCGAGATATAAACATATACATAAAAACATGCGCAAATTCGAACCGAGTTACCAAACCATATAATACCATAACCGAATAGGGGCCCCTGTACACAATGGACGTAGATGGTTGAACTTTCACAACCATTAATAGATGATTGAACAAAAGTTCACAGCATTTATTTAAAATTCTATCGTAAATAGAAAAATGTGAAATCTAGAGAAGACTAGACCATTTTTAAAGATGTATTCTAGGTTCCTACCAATGAAAATAAAAAAGATCATTACATGACCCGATCGTTTTAGGTGGAGTTGTAAAACTTTATTGCTAGTATCCACATTTAAAATGTGTCCACTCTTGTAGACTTTATTCTCTATAAACAACCATAAATACCACGTATTTTTTCAATGATATATGAAACTACAACAGGAAAAAATGTTACTGTAAACTAACTTATTTTCGTGAGTAAATATATACAAGACACACTCAATTTAAAAGTAATTGTGGAAGTACTTTTTGAGATCGCTGCGCAAGAGCGCTGCTCATCAATACAACATCATACAACTGCTAATGTCAAATTAATTCTTTATATCACCCCCACATTAGGTAGGTTAGGGTATCCGACCACAGCGATTGGGTGAAGAGTCTTGTGAGTTTAAGAAAGATTGTTGCGAATGGATGTTGAAGTGTGTCCACCGTGGGCCAAAGTGTACAGGAGTCGTAAATATAATAAATAATATATGTAGTAAGTACTTATATATCGCCGATGACCCAAATGAAATAAATGTGCACAAGACGAAAGAACGCGGACCGACGCGGCGCCGTGTGCCGTGAAATTATAATATGTTCTATATCTGTAGTTTAAATATATGTTATAATAAAGTGGAATCTAAATAATCAATTCCTTTTTTAAAAATTTCGGATTGATTTTTGATATATTAATTTAAAGATTTCAAGCAATTTCTAAAATTCTGAATAATTATACTTTCTGTATTATGTATGTGGTACAATTAAAACAACATTAGTAATTTCTTAGTTGCCGACGATATTAATGTTTTTATATCTTCTACTCTATATTAAAGAGTGCGGAGAGAAGCTATATTTTTTTTCATCTTTTTATAAAAAAAAATTGCTTTGCATGGTAATATAGGATTTATAGACCGACTCATAATATTTTGATGTCGAGCAACAGTAGTACAGAACATTTCAACTAGACACTTGCGCACGCGCCGGTCGCGACAGCAACAGAAAGTAAACCCAACGCACCACAAGCGACGGCAGTATATCGCCGTCTGTACCAACGTGAGTCAAGCCTTTATCTCGTGTTACAAACTGCTCTTACCGCACAAATTCATAAGAGAGCTTGACTTCCGTCCCGCCTTAAAGTTACTCTGGTAACTGGTATATTTAGACCTTCCACGAGACGACTGTGGTTCCTCATTCACGCGCTCTGAAATGTTTCCTATACATGTCATCACGCAACTCTCATGCAATGCGAACTCCGTTCTGTTATATATCATATGCAGCATTCGATGTATTGTGACATGGCGGCGCCACGTCAAAGCATGCATCGATCACACAAGCGAGCTTCGATCTCTTTACACAATATGGCAAACAAAATTAATGCTATACCGCGATAATAAAAATTGTATCACATCACTTTATGTATTTACATATTAAATATTTGGGAACCAATTTAGTAAATGCGCGGAAGGTCTAGAGGGCGTATCGAAAAATTTGGAAAAAAAGCTTTTATGAAAATATTGTACCACTCAAAATCAAATTGCTACTATATATTATATGGCCAAAAAAGGGTATGAAGCATAAATTTTGCAGATTGGAGTGGTGTCTATATCTATGCGATGCTGAAATCATACACATATAAAATAAATCGATTATAAATATAAATAATTCAAATCGAAGCATTCTACTAAAACCAAAATCGGAAGAAGCGCCTTCATACATACTATGGAATGTTTGGTTGTGTTGCCAACTTCACAGTTGGGAGTTCATTTGTTTATCTCAAGCGAAAATATTGGGGAGCTGTTGTGATACAACTTAAAAATATTACAGGGAACAGCTATCACATCGATGACATGAAATTTTGTAATAAACACGAGTTTCGCTCATAATAAAGCTATCTCGACTTAGAGGTGGATACTCCATTAAACATTTTCATATCATCGATACAACAAACATTGATGGAATATTGGCGATTTGTTTTGATACAGAATATGCGATCTTTATTTTGTCAAGGACTCATTGTAAGATCATATGATTATGATATTAAAGGCTAATTACTCAAATGGTAATCAATTTTAAGTAGACCTCAAATCTCTCGTGTACGAAAATTGAGGCCTACTTAAAATTGAATAGCGTTTGATTAATTGGTCATGAGAATTCAAACATCGGTTAATCATACTCATTATCAAAACAAATCACGTTACAAAATGTACCAATTCAATTTACAAATAACGTTATTCGATCATGATATGAACATTAACAACGGATTTATTTTTTATTCCATTGCTTTGCATTTCATACGTTATTCGTAATTCAAATGGTTTAGCGAAGCGAACGCCTTGTGTTAGTGTAGGCGAGCGAGCGAGCGAGCGAGAGAGCGATAGGGACAGTCGGCGCCAGTAGCCGCCAGTAGCCGCCAGGGCCGCACTCACCTCGCGAGGTCTTGCACGAGCCGCGCCGCCCCAGCGGGCCGCTGGACGCGCTGCCCGGGGACATGCCGCCGCGCTCCTCTACAGGAGACTCTGGACATCGTCATAACATTTAATAACATCTCCGACGTTTTAATTACTTGTAATTATGTGGTGAACAAGTGTTGGTATATAATTAGTAATAAATTAAGGACACAATAATTAAAGCTTACATTTATAATCATGCTTCAAAAACTATTTTCAAATAAAGCATAACAATAAAGTAAAAGCGTTAAGCGCTGTTAATTGGCTGTTGGAACTAACGACTACCTTATTCAGACTTTTGTAATGCATTATGAAATAAATATTTGTGATTTGCATTCTAAAAATTCAGACCTCGGTGCCCAGTTTTTGAGGTCGATTGATCTTTGCTAGCGTACCTCGCCTAGCAATTTTTGAGTAAATATACAAAAAGGTATATTCAAGAATATCGGATACAAATAAATAATTCAAACGCTTTAAATCATGCGGTGCGAACTTTAAAGTTATATTTTTTTGTGGAAAGAAATAATGCCATAATTTGTCTATTCTCACAATAATTTGTTGCAGAATAATTGATTATGTCAAAGGTATGATGGAATGGAAGTATTTATCTGTAAAATCCCAAGATAATACGTCGATTTTTCAAATACATGTATTTTTTGTTTATTATTTATTAAATGGTATACAATAATCTTTTTTCTCCATCTCTATATAAATAAGTCATCATATTTAATTATATTTTTTTATACATGTTGATGCCATGTAACCATGAAATGTTTCCTTGAAAAATAGTAATTAAATAAGTCATCGTTAGCCCCAGCAGGCCACCACAGTACAGTGGGCAGTGGCCCCCTTACCTCTGTAGAGTCCGGCCCTCTCGGCGAGGCTGTCCTGAGAGCCGCGGTAGTAGTCGCGCCGCATGGTACCGCCCGCTACACACAACACAACGTCAAGCGAAACTGTGCTATGCTGACGGTACTTGGGAACTTGGCATACGGGATACGTGGGACGGGCTAACGTTGATGTAGTCTCCGTATTTTAATTTGTTAGATTTGTTATAAGCAATTATTTTCATTAATTAGTAAGCCAATTGCCAAGAACATTTGAAGGTTTAAGATTTTTCTTTTTGTAACACTAAACTTGAAACTGACAGTTCAACCGGGTACCCCATTTTAATGACTCATTGAGGATTTCATCGACAAATTCTTTCAAATGAAAATTTTGGAGCGCATTGGCATTTATGCTGTTTTCGATAATAAATAGGTCGTGATCTCTGAGTAACACTTAATCCGGAATTATAAATCCGCCATTGTGCTCTATTTCCTGCAGTAGGGTAAATGAAGATTCAAATCATAGAGTATCGATAAAAACGACAAATAATTTTTTTTTTTTTTGGCAGTAAAAACACTCTGTTTTCTGTGCAAGGAAGGAGTATAAAAGTAGTATTTCCTTCAGAACGGAACAATTATGGGCTTGTATTTTATATATTTTTGAGACTACATCAGCACCTGTCAAAGGGACTTGCGCGCCGTATTACATTTAGTAACTCTTTCAGCATAACACACTTAGTTTGAGAACATAAAAGTGGCAGCATGCCTGTTGGCAAATTAATATTGTAAAAAGGGATAAGCTGACATTTAGTGCGGCTTCAAATAGTTAAGGGAAATTAGCAAAAAATAAGTTTGTAATGTGTTCAGGTAGAAATGTTCAATAATCTTAAAATCTTCATTACTTAATTTTTCTATAGCAAAGTTTGAGCCATTCAAAATTCAAATGCATATTGCATGTATTCAAAAATATATAATTACTCGTATTTAAATTTGTACTAAATTAAAATTAAACCATTCTGTATACTGAAAAATGTCAAGTGTAAAAATGTTACAAAGGAAAACAAAACGGAACTCGTGTCGGCACTGCATCGCGTGCTCTACGCTCAACTAAAGGGCAGTGCACACCAATATTCGTGCGAACAACATAAATAAATGTAAGTAAAATCGTAACCACGTGTTCTACCAATGGTAAAGACAGATCCTGCAGGGGCTTTATGTTGATTTAAAATACTGTTTTCTACTCGCCATTGTGTTATTTAATCGTTTCATAATCACATCATAAACTAAATCCAAAGAAAGAAAAACAAACCCCGTAGCTAAAGGAAATAAAATACCCTCACCCTCTTTCTCTTATCTATTTCTTTGGATGGTAGCACGTTTGCTCAAATATAAATACAAGAAACCGGAACAAAATACGTAACAAAATCCACTCAACCATATATTTTATCATAAGTCAAACACGTGGTATAAGATTATTACTCGAGTGAATTAACACCTGTACAGTGGGCCGCACGTTCGCGGTTAAACTATGACCTTGAGCTGGCCTATCGTAGTAAGGAGTATCAATATTATGCGAGGCCAGCTTATACTGGTTTAGTTACCAGTGTCGTGCGGCTTACTACACAAGCACATACCCGTGAGGTTTGTGGAGGAGGGTTGTTTGGTGGGCAGCATGCCCTCGGCGGCGTGCAGCGCGGAGCTGTCCACGTGGATGGTCTTGGGGCGCGCGCGCGAGGACGCCTTGCTGCGCAGGCGCGCCGCGCCGCCCGTGGGCGTCGGCAGGGGGGTCGCTGTACTACTGCCTCGGTTCAGGTGTTCCAGGAATTCGGATTTGTCTAAGTGTTTGCCCTGTAATGTTTGAGGTGTGAGGTTGAAATATGATTGAACTATATCACAATATGTTTAAAAGTAGTGTAATTCTTTGTTTCTAATTGTTAATTTAAAATTGTTTTTTCCCCCCCAAATACACATTATTGTGTAATAAACATTGAAAGCAATATACATGAAACTCAATGACTACCGATATTCATTTGAACAAACAAAATACTACTTCAACCAAAATTTTTTTTTCTATACCATTACTCAAGATAGCATTTATTCCACCGCCTTTTTATTCTTTAACAATATTACACACGCGTGCTTTTAACTTCGCATGTGTGCAGTATGAGTTTCAACTATTGCAAACCCGGCTCGCGAAAATAACACACGCGCAATTTTAATAACAAAATAATTTTGTTTTATGTTATTAATATTTTTCCTCGCAAGTGCGTCAGCTTTAATTCACACACACACTCCGCAGTATTAATGCCTCGCCTTTTGCTCAGGCTGCAATCCAGCTTCGAGTGTAATGACCAACATAGCTCACATGAATCATAATGCACTATCATTTATATGTTTGAAACTAACGTATAAATTAAAAAGTTATCGACACAAATTTCTTAAAAAAAGTGCACTATTTCGAGTCCACAACACTAACCTCTCTCTCAGCCTCCTCGATGGCCTTCTTGAGCTTGTACTGGTGGAGGATGGCGTCCCGCCGACGGGCCTGTTCCTCCTTCCGGGCCAGCTTCATCTCGTTGGCGGCGTGTTCCCGCGCGCGGCGGGCGGCGGCGGCGGCGTCGGCCCGCGCGCGCGCCTCGTCGGCTCGCTGCCGCCGTTGCAGAGAAAGGAGCATTATACGTTCTTTTTTACGCTCCATTTCCTCTGCCGAGTTCTGTAGGTGACAATTATCTTGTGTTACAATTTTATTGTAGCATTAATTCACAAATATATCAAACTAGTTGTGCCACCCACATATAATTATATTTTAACTACCTACTTAGTACTAAACAACAAATAGAAAATACTTCACAGGTTATCTCGTCATTCTCGTCGGGCGGGGTTTATGCGTCACACGGCTCGTTCGCGCGAGTGTTGAATTATTTTCATTTTACATTATCTCCTTAACTATGCGTCCAATTAACATGCTATTAATGGCAAAGTTTATCTCCATATAATTGTCTTCATGATGAAGTAACTTTCATTCGTATGAATTATTTTTTATATTAATAATAATACTCATAATTTATAATATATTACTATTATTATTATATACATAATAAATTTTTTTTTGGCATAAAATACCTTATTGTGGCTTATGTATAAGAGATAGGTAATGGTGGTATGGTGGACTTTTTTTAGATGTATTAACGACCGATATTTTTGTAGTACCATTACGCCAGCACACGTGGATAAATAGGTTCGGCAGGGCTTTTTCTTCCTACATACTTATCATAAATCAATATTTAAGGCTAGCTGAGATGTAGCCGAATGTTAGATATCCTATTCCTCGTAAATACAGGTATACAAAACGAATTTTTGCTGGTAGTTAGCGCGTTTAAACAAAGAAACAAAAAAAAAACGATTTATAATGTTAGTATAGATCACAGCATTTAAACTTAGAATAAGCCAACCCAAATGTCTAAACCCGAGCTATCAGTCGCGAAATCCAAGATATCGAAGATCCCAAAAGGATGAGTTGTTTGGAATTATGAGTGTTGATGGACATTACAACTTGCAGTTTTTTTGTACATGTAGTAACTAGTCTCAATTAAATGCATAGTTATATTAAAACATATTAGTCAAAACACCACACACTATGTTCAGATGAATAGGTACGTAAAGTTAAACTGACCGGGTCAGGATTCAGCTCTCCGATGAGCAGCGCCGCGGGCTCGGCGTTATTGTTGCGTGGGGGTCGTTCTCTAGGTGGCGTTTCTCTGCGCTCCGAAGAAACGTCATTAGATCGTATCGTCTGCTCCAACCCCGTACTCCTGTGGACCACGAACTCTTCCTCCCGCGCCGGCGCAGGCAACCGATCGTTCCACGTGTTCTCCGGACTCCGCTCCGGACTGATATCCGTCGACCGATCCTTCTTAGGTGAGCCTCGTTTGGCCCGCAAAGGAGGCTTCGGTCTCTTGGGTTGATCGTTGTCGAACGATATGTAGAACCCTTTCTCGTTCTGTTCACTGACGTCCTCCTGGTCGAGCTGCTGGAACGAGTTCCTGCCGAGGGACGGGCGGGTGGGGGAGGGGATGCGGTAGGTGCGCGTGCCGGACGAGATGTTCAGCCTGTTGATGCCCTGCCGCAGCGCGTCGTCCTCCGCGTTGCCGATGAAGGAGATGTTCTGCGGCTCCATGTCGTCGGGCGGCGGGGCCTGCACGGGCTGCGCGGCCTGCACGGGCGGCGCGGCCTGCACGGGCGGCGCGGGCGCGTGCAGCTGCTGCAGGCTGACGGGGTCGGGGCGGCGCGCGTCGGGCAGGGAGCCCTGGCGCTGCGGGGTCTTGGCGCGCCGCTGCGGACTGGCGCCCGGCGGCGGCGACTGGGACACGTACTGGTTGGGGTTTATCACAGTGTAGCTTAAATGGTTTTGTGGTTCTCGAACGTTCTCGGTCCCGTTCTGGTACCGGTCGTTGTTGTAGTGCACCTGGAAGGGTTGCTGCTGCTGGTTGGTTCGGTCGTGTAATACGAAGCCTTGAGGTTGCCAGTTCCGTTCCGGCGGAGGTTGTGGCGAGGGAGACTTCCACATCCGCTGCGGAGGTTCCGGCGTGGGTGGACCGAACTGTTGGTGCTGTTGGTGATTTTGTTGATGTTGCTGGTGCAGCTGAAAACATAAACGGATAGTTTTAATACATATTAATCGTTGTATTAAGTTAGTTATATACAAATATGCAACCCACACCTTGGTGCATCGTGACGCTTTGCTGTAAGCTTGCGACTTGACACTTGCATGAGAAATCGTAACCGATAAAAAAATTCATTACTTATACTGTAAAAACTATTTAACAGTTGGAGACTGCAATATATCTAATATCTGTATTAAAACAAAAACTTAATAATTAAATAATTAACGAAATAGACATATCCATATCAGGTACTTAGTTCAGGTAATTTGTATTTCATTTGATATCACCACGATCTACACGATATAAGTATCCAATGCGTAGCACCGACCTGCCACCCCCTCAGCTCGGTGTCGTGCTGTATCTGCGCGTGCTGTGCCCAGGTGCGGCGCGGGGCGGGCGCGGCGTCGTGCAGGTAGAACTGTTGCCGCCCATAGTCCTCTATGTCCCTATACTGATTGTACTGTGGGTACTGCTGCGGCTGCTGCGGCTGCTGCGGCTGCTGCGGCTGCTCGTAGTTGTAATACTGTTGTTGCTGCACTTGCTGCAGTTGTTGGTGTTGTTGTGGCTGGAAATCGCGCGGAATGTGCGGCGTGGAGCCGAAGCTGGCGAGCCCGGGCCGGGACACATTGTGCTGTGAGCTGAATTGGCTGTGCTGCAATGTTAGGCCGGAGTCAGCGATGTGTGCCTGAGGTGGGTTTCACAATTGCTCTTTGATAGTTTCAAAAAACATTTCAATTGTTAATTTATACTTTCGACAGCTAATTGATATGTTGAGATTCAATACAGTTGTGCAGATCAGACAAAATGTGTCAGGAAAGTTTTGCTATGTGGACGTAACAATTATTAGCCTCAACTGGCCTATATACATGATACATGTTCCAGTATCTTGAATAGCGTCGCTATGAATGTCGACCCTAAATCATTGACATGATAAGTGTTTTTTTAATTTCAGAACAAAAGTAGAAAATTGTGAAACCAAGCCTCATTAATTATATGTATAATGCATGTGAGTTTGTGATTACATAGTGTGTAATGAAGCGCTGAAACTTTATCAATTAATTACAAATCAAAACTTAGTTTATATTCACGCAGGTTAGTTGTGCTCTTCTTTTAAATATTCATTTAAGTATGAGTTTTATTGTTTTATTTCAAAACAGTATTTCAAACAAACGGGGTGTTTGACTAGAATTATTAATCACTATGAAATGACTCACACGAAGCTATGTAAATGTAAATGCAAGTCCGACTAAAGACCATAACAAACTTTTTTACTATTTAAAATTTTATTATTGGAAAAAGAATCTCAGTTTCGATGTCCAAATCAAACTAAACTTTCTCTCTGTAAAAATAAGGTATAAAATCTTTCGTCGAACCCAAAATTACAAACACGACACTCATAAAAGGCACAATACTACAATTTATACAATCGACTTACCAGTTGTGGAATGTTGGGTTGATACTGTTGTTGCTGTAGTTGGTGTTGATACGGCGACGGTGGTGGTTGCGGCGGTTGTTGCGGCAACTGCGGCTGCGGCTGCATCTGCGGCTGTAGCTGCGGCTGTATCTGGGGTTGTTGGAACAACTGCTTCGCCTGCTGTTGCTGTTGTTGTTGATGCTGCTGTTGTTGTTGTTGCTGCAGTTGCGTTTGCTGGCTGGCAAGCCGCGCGATGTCACTCTGTATGTCCTGCAGGCTGGAGTTCATTCTGTAAGTGCCGCGCAGTAACATGGTATTGGATTTTAAGCCAATATATGTCGTGATTTAATGAGTAGGGTGTCATATTGAAAAATAAAAGATAACGTGCAGATGAAGTGGGGCGTGGATGTTTTAGTGATTAGAAACTTTTTACTTGAAATCTACTTAGTACGGAACTTTGTTGGGCTCAGATAAGTTTGTATAGACAATATTGGTCTAGTGGCCCTAGTCCAAAATTCGATTGCCGTAACGACAAAGTACCATACAGTCCTGAAACAGTTGCTTGCAACAAATCGAAAATAATATAGTATACCTTCAGAATCACTAGATTTGTTTGCTCAGGACAAAAAACATATTGTGAACATATCAGCCTATCTCCCTCCCTACAGGGCAAATGCCTCCCCTTCAGAGAAGAAAGATCATTTTATAATAAAACAACTTTTAACCGGATTATTTTTTGGTTGATTATTTATTGGTTTTTTGTTTTTCCTGACGAAACGTCAGGAAAAACAAAAAACCAATAATACACGCGATTAATCCGGTTAAAAGTTGTTTTATTATAATGTGTAGTGATCGCGCAAACCTAAGATATTACTATAAGAAAGATCATTACTCACCACGCTTGCTCACAGTGTTTATATTTATGTAAACTTACATATTTTCAGTTGAGATCAAGCAATATTATTAAATAATGCGCCATTTATTTTTACAAGCCATAACTAGGTACAATCAGCTACACAAGCAGATATACATTTAAAAAAGTCGAATGCGGTTTATGAATGAATTTACAAATTAGTATTTATTCGTGACTAATTGTCATAAATTTTGAATCTTAGACACAATTGCAACAAATTAACTTTAACCATATCCAACAAGTTACTGTGTCATTTTGATAGAATTTACACAGAAAAACTGTTAAAATAATAAAGTAACACTTCGATTACAGTTAAATTTATATTGGTTCAACCGAGCCTTAACAAACCTTTGTATTAAATTATTTTACAAAGTGCCAAACGTTAATCTACTTACATTGCTGACCGTACATAATTCACCTGAAATGTTGTAGAAATTATGTATGCTCCTACTTACTTGGCAATGGATTGCTGGTACTGTTCCAACACCGCGTTGTCCACAGAATCTCGCTGACTCGGCGGATCCACCACCATTTCCTAAACACGACACACTTTTCTATAAGAACAAGTCATTCAAACTAATTATAGTTTTTATTACATCTCGTTTTAATTAACTTTATGCGGGTATAATTAAATGTATTATATTAACGATTGTTAAAAACGTCTGTCTAGTTAGAAATTATTAAAGTTAATCAAAACGCTACATAACAATTATAAAGTGACACTAATTTTGAAATGATAGCTTTAGCGTATATCTCGCACATACGTTCTTTTTTCAATAATCTTTGAGAGTTCATCAAAACATGATCTATTTAAATAAGAGAGAATTATATTTTTCGAGTAATCTGTTAAATACTATAGTAGTCACATTATGTGAAATCTTTATTGACCAATTTACATGCAATTTAATCACAAACTCATGCCAATAATCAAAGTTCATTCGTGAAATTTAATTTTGATATTATCCCTTTACCAGTATTATAAGGCCACGATAAATAAACACTACTAAACAGGTACTTTCGCTTAGCTATGGTCCCGTCTCTATCTTGCACTTGTAGTTTGGCAGCTGTGTGACAGAGACTGGACTAATACTGACCCAAAGCCAGTGGCGGTACCTTCATATAAGCCCAAAAGCATGCCTTACTAAAATGCTCGATAGAGAATCAATATCAAACCCGAACTATTTAAAAGTTCGCGCGCTTAATTCTTATCAAAATAACACAAAGTATCTACCTATGCCACACTACTACACATCGCGATTGTTCGCGCGCAGAGTTTCGCATTTGCAGCATCTACATATAGCTATCTCGCTTACACGCACGGGCTTTTACCGGGCTTTCAAATACTATCTCTGTCACTTTCGCACTTATAGCGATGTGCCGTATAACGAGTATATACCTTGTGCGTCTACAAATCGATCAGTATGGAAGATTTAAGCCGTGCATGCGTATGAAGTTGCACGCGTATGCACACCTTGCCAACTCTGCAGTGTTGCCGTTTTAGCGACGTTGTGAGATCTTGGAGATTTTTAACGAGTTTGGAGACTTTTTAAGATTTAGCAACAATAAAAACTAGCGACTTTTTAAAATAATTAATAGTTTCGAGTCACGTGACACATAGATTAAAAATTATGAATTTGTTTATCGAATTAAATGTATTTACGAGTTATTAATATTATTTTCAAAAATACCAAAGAGTCAAATAAAATAAATTCTATCATTATAGCTAAGTTTCATATTTTATTTCCATCAGTGTCAAATACCCTATTGCGACATCCTGGGGACTTTTTTTGCCTAAATGACAACACTGCAACTCTGCGTAAGTACGGAGTGCAACTCACTTCAGTTTCATTTGCGTGAGTGGGAAAAGTTTTGTTGTTAAAGATTTTTGTGTGTTTTCTTAGTATTTCTCAGTGATAAATTGTTTTGGTGACTTACAATGGAGGTAATTGTACCTTGTGAGGATTTAAAATGCGTTCAAGTTTTGATTGGCGAAGATAAGGTAAAATCTTTAAACTTTTCTCAGAAAAAACAGTTAATTTCTTCATTAAAACCGACGCCTAATGTGTGTATTTCTCAGACTAGTAAATGGCTTAAACGAAAATTTTATAGATCAGTGTATAAAACTAGTTGGATTGTTGGCTGTTCGCACACTAATAAGTTGTATTGCTGGTGCTGCATATTTTGTTCGAATGAAGATTCCGAATACATCTGGTTATAATGATTTAAATAACATATCTGGCGCCATTAAAAGGCACGCAAATTCCCATAAACACCTGTTTGCAATGGTTTCTTTCGGTAATTTTGGTAAACAACGAATTGAGACATCTATATCACGCCAGTTATCTGAGGAAATTTCAAAATATAACACGCGCGTTGATATCAACCGTAGTGTATTTCAAAGATTAGTCGATATTGTTTGTCATTTAACACAACAGGAACTTCCTTTTAAGAGGACATGATGAGTCCAAAACTTCATTAAATAAAGGCAATTATTTAGAACTGGTCTCGTTAATTTCAAAATACGATGTCGTTTAAGAAAAGCATATACAGCATCAGGAAAGTGACAAACCGGGGCCGAGAAGAAGACGGATGAATTCACTTTTAATTTATTGTACCTAACCAGTAGTTTATGAGAAAATTGCGATGATACATACGTAGGTACATACTCAGTTGAAAACTGAACTTATTTTTTTTTGAAATCGGTTAAAATTTTATTGGGCTTGCCTTATTTTGAAACCCTAGGCACGCCACTGCCCAAAGCACATTATAAGTGATATTTATTTATCTGGACCTCAATGTTAATTAGCCATCATTAATACGGCCGATGCAACAAGAATATGGATCAAAGAAAAAGATTAATTTATTTATATACTATTTGGATAGAAGAAGTGATCACTTAAAATAATATTAGACAAAAAACATTGAAAATAAACATAGAAATACCCCAAAGAAAATCACAACAATTACTACCCCAAACAATCACAAAAGCTAATTGGAACAGACCGTTGCTGTAACAACCGTATACCGTTGCATCAACCAACCCACGTAACACATTACCTGTTGCGCCGGTTGTTCCTGCTTGGAGTCGTCATCGGCCGGCGTCCGCGCGCCCTTGCCCTGCAACACGCGCGTGCAACCGCCACCGTAACACAAACGTTGCAACCGAGTTGCGTTACACGACATGCTACTGCATGCTAAGTGTTGGTTGGAACATATCAGGGTAATGGACGAAATAGGGTCTTAATAGGCAACTTATATGACGAAATAAATTTTACTAACGTCAGATAACGTTATCAGGGTTTTTATGTTTTGTATACCCCGCAAAAGGCTGGACAGTATGAATTCAAATTGTTAACAAAAATACTTTAAAACTTACATTAAACTCTCGGATAGCGTTGTCAGAAGTTGGTAAAATTCAGCCAGCCCGTGTTTTTAATTCAACTTGTGAAATGGCCGGCAGTAGACACAATAGGTTTTCTATTATATCTACGTAGTTCACGGCAAAATACTACTCAATTTAATAATTTAAACCTTTAAGTCTCGCGCTGTCTGCCACTCCTCAGTGATACAAATACCATCTGAGAATTTGGGCATCAAAGGATTAAACTTTTATAGAAATTGTAGAGTTCAAGTCTTTACAATTTCTATGAATTAAGACCAAATTGAAGTTGATCTTAGGAATATGGATATATACCAACCAACGAATACATGCTTAATAATAAGTGTAATGTATGGGTCTCTCCTACAAATGTGCTTCTTTAAAACGTGAGTCAAATGCACCGTGAAGTGGACGGAGATGCTCGACATTATAACTAGAAACCAATTTAATTACCTTCTTTATTTCAGTAGTACTAAGATTGGATATTGAAAAAATATGATTGCGCTGCAAAATATTTATGAGCTCGACATAATAATGATATCAGAAAAAGCAGCCTCTATCAGAGAAATAGTTTATGATTTGCTAGAAGCTTCCGTATTTTAAGCGTTTAATTTCAAAATTACAAATCGATAAGGCAATAATATTAAATGAAATCAAGTTTATAATTGGATACTTTTAGATAGGCAAAATTTTAAATGGTTCAATGTCATGTATCAAATAAGCCGTGTAAGCGTGTACGGAACTAAAATCTGTACAATAAAACGATAAAGGAACATGGTATCAAAGTGACAATAAAAAAATAATTATCAAAAAGGTCTAAACTAAACGGAAAGGGTTCGACTCTTGAACCGGCCACTCACCAAGGAGGCCAACTGGTATTGCAATAACGTATCCTAATGAAATAGAAAGAAAGTGTAATTTAAATATCCGTTGAAAATATTAGAATACAAATTGATAGAGGAGCATAATATTAGTAACATTGTGCTGTATACGAACGCAGTTTATAAAGTTATGTGTTGATAATAATTTGTCTTACCTATTGCATTGGATTGGCATTGGTAAAATGTGTAAACCTCTGCCTACCCGTTCGGGGCATATAGGCTTGTTGCTGTTGTTTATAAATTATTTTTATAAAATGCGTTGCTAACGTGTGTGTAGTCAGTTAAAAGTAAACATTTAAAATATCCGTACAGTATTATACCATTTTATTTTAATCATTTCATTAAATTATGTGCTTAATTTATTGAAAGAATTAGTTGTATAATTAGAGGTGGAACTATTCAATAGCTAACTAACACACCCATAATTTTATTACTATTAAAATCCATACTTTATTTGTGCGTCCATTAGTTAAATAACGTCAATAAATCTATCTACCAAATTTTGTAACTCGGCACTCTCAAACACAGTTGACATGACGAAAGACGTATAGACGGAGATATAAACGACGCCAATAAGACAACACAAATAACAATTTTTGACGTCACGAACAGACTCTCCACTTTTTTTTTTAAATGGACTTCAAATTCTCATCCGTTCATTATACATATAACTTCACTACTCCAATACTCTACATTGTATTGAACAAAGAGTTTCAAATTTTACTTCAGCATCAATTTAATTCAGATTTTGCACAACAACTTTATCGCGCAATAATTCTGCAATGACTTTAAATGTTTTAATGTGTTTACGCGCGATATAAGTTATAGGACGCGATAGGCAGTGACGCCAGATTTAGGTTAGAGCGAGACCAAATTTTGGCGCCCCCTCTTTGACCTTTGTCGCCTGGAACATCTGCTCCGTTTGCTCTATAAAAGGACTTGCCCTGGCTATGCCTTAAACGCTAAACGGACACCGATTTCCACAAAAAGGGTACCGAATTCAAACCTATCAAATATATTACCAGATGAGAATTTGACATCATTAGAACAACACAATCACACACACGGATCAAACTCACCCTAGTAACAGCTTGTAAAAACGCTTGTTGTCCTAACTGCTGCCTCTGCCTGTTGACAGCCATTTCCATGCGTCGCTTATCTTGTTCGATGCGTCGCCGTTTCTCTTCGAGCTTTAGTCTAATGTTGTTCAGTTGTGCGGCCATCTGACCACCACTTGACGATGTTGAATCGTCTAAATCGTCACCATCTGAAACGAGATACGATAAGATGGTAGATGATAGGAGTTGTATTTGCCTAAAATGTCGTCCTGATTTTGCTTGCCTTGATTATGGGAATGCTGTGTAAAACAGGCTTACTTAACTTATATAAGGTTAAATTATTTAGCGAAACGTCATCAGAATAATTGTTAGAAGTATGTACAGAATGCAGTATATGTTTGCATATGATCCGGTTACTAACATTCACCTAAATTGACTGATTGGCCACTCGGTGTCGTCACACGATTGAAAGTTCGTTGACCTCAATCGTTAAAACATTAATACGGCATTCTGTTACTAACGACTATCTTCGTAAACTTATATTATATCTAGGTGTAACTTATATTTATACGTCTATACAGGATAGCTTCGAAATCACGAAGACGAGTCACCTGTTTCTCAAAGCTCAAACTCTACCAGTTGTTTTATTAGGCAATTTCCTCAAATCGATAACAATAAGGCATGTACTTGAAGTGTTTGGTTTGAAAGATTCCTCATGTTAGGGAATATCGATGTTAAGTTGCACTGGAGCTCAACATGTACATTGATGGCAACATTACTAACTGGGATGATGTTCTTGCTGCATGAACTGTTGTTGCCACGTGGTGGTGTTGGCCGGCGGTGTCGAGAACGAAGTGCTCTTGCGACGCTCCGCAGTTTCCTCTTGACCGATCTGCGACTGAATACCTGGACATACACCCACCATACGTCACACAAGGACCTTACACACTATGACGTGTGACCATAACAGTTTCTACAACTGCGACATACAATTTGGAATTTGGAAAAATGGGAATATGTGGTCTTTAACGACAGACTGTAATAGTCTAAACGTTTGTATTAGTATGACTAAATTAGAGTGCATTTTTTATTGTTTTGCCAAATACAGTGTGCCGTTAAACTCAAGCGCAATCAAGGCGAACATTCAAAGCGTTACAGTAATGGCCGAATTTTAATTTTGTGTTGCAAAAGCTAAGTCACAGGCTAGGGAATGGGGGAACAGAGTTGTTCAAATACTGTTCAGCGCAAGGCAGTTTTTTTTTGTAACAAATATGTTCTCCCATGTTTTTGCGCGCCGCAAAAAAACAAACCTGTCTGGTCACCATTACTTCTGATCTTATTAAGGTCTGCGAAGCTGGTTTTAATAGCGTCACCGTCAGTCGAATCGCGGTCATTAAGGAAGAACCCTCCATCGCCCCCACCCTTACATTGGAACCCGAAGTTTTCCTGTCTTTCTCTTAACGTTATAGTATCACTGCTCAACTGCCGTCGTATGGGGAAATAAGGCTGTTCATTATCTGTGTTTTGTGGTTGTGAGTTCTGTCGTTCGACTTTTTGTCGATCTTCCGTCTGGGAACCATTTTGGATGTCGCCGTGAAAGAAGTTTATTGAGCCTCTGATGTCTTGTCGGGACGACCGGAGAGGGGGGTTGTAATCGAAGGGAGCTGCAGAAAACGAGCAACAAATATTGAATTATTGACACTCAAATTTGAACAAAGTTTTTGGTTTTATCCTTTCAAGTGATTCACAGAAAGGCAGGGACATCTTAATAACCCCTCGGGAACTGTTAAAATACTGCTCGAGCTGGATGTGAAACAAAATTTAACATCCTTCATATAACCGGAAGGAAGGAGTTAGGCAGCGTCGCTAATGTTAGGGAGATCCCCTAACATTAGCGACGCTGCCTAACTCCTCGGGGATTATACCCGCAAACTTTAGGTAATTGGTCCCACGAGCCGTTAAAATTATATGGTCTGTTATTTACTATAATACTTTTTATATACCTATATACTTACCAGAGGCCACAAAGATCTTTCTGACATCAGTGACGGTCGCTAACTTGTTCTGAAACTTTCTCCTCCCAAAGTTCAATCAGTACTAAGAGCCGAAGCTCTCGACCAGGACCTGGTTAAAATATTTCATACTCTTCATAATTACTTACCGGATGGAGCGGTTTTTTTTCTCCCCGCAAAGTGCAATTGTTTCTGGGAACCACAGTGGTTATCCACGGTCAGCTAACAATATAAACAGTTAAGTTAGAATTACTTACCGGAAGGTGCGGAGATTTTCCTAACATTCGCGACGGTCGCTAACTCCTTTTCAGGGTTTCTCCCCGCGAAGTGCAGTCGGTCCTGAGAGCCGCCGAAGTTCTCAACAGTAAGCTGGCTGTCGTCGGAGATGGACGAGCGGCGCGACCGACGGCCTGCGAACGTGGCGTCGCGGGACTCCTGCCAGTTGGACGGCCGACCTGCCGCTGTCATGTTCATTTCTAACGCTGGGACAAGGAAATAATCCGGGTAATAAATTACGTTCATTGGTTGTAGATGACAAAGAACGGACACAAAAGACAGGTGGGCTAGAATCAATTCAATGATCTCTTAGCAAGTCCAATGTTTCGAGGTTTTATCGAACAGTTCAACAACATGAATCACGCGGAACACTATGTGGATACGTTATGTAATACCCTCAAGTAAGTAGTTTGTGAAAGAAATAACTTTTTTTTTATAATAACTGTCGTGAGACATATTCATATCAATTATTGTTCAGCGGTTACTACTCACGTTTATATTTCGAGATTGTACTAGTTTTAACTCGACTGGAGCCCTTAGTCATGTGCTGCGCCCACGGGATCGAAAAATGCACGTGTGTAGTAATTGGTGAATATTAATTTTGATATATATAACAAAAAATATTTAATAATAGTATAAAATAACATTAAACTCGCTTTGTAAATATCCACCTATAAATGATAACTGACAATGCCACTAAAATAGTACCTAATACTCCATAAATAGATCATCTCACATATGATGATGAGCCAAAAGTTTCTAGTTCTAAGATGGACTTAATTACTAGATAGACAAAATTACCGTAGGTATACCAAGTGACGCTAAGAGATTCGGTTTATCGGTTCTAGTCCACCGTCGCCAGTAATTTTTGGTTATCATTCGCATCATAGGACCACCCAGGGGAGCTCGTGGGTAAGTAACAGCCGCACAGACCGATCGGTCGAGGTTAAACTGTGCCTGCCCCAGCCGGTTTGTGGATGGGTGACCGTCATTTCATACCCAGACCCCTCCGTGCCTCGGAGAGTACGTTAAGCCGTCAGTCCCAGTTGTCGAATTAAGATCTATGATAGCCGTAACGGGTAGGCCTGAAAGTCTAACAACCAGTCATACTACGAGATATGGGGATGTGGAGGTCAGATAGACAGTCGCTCCACGTAAAATACATGGTTAAGCTTCATCCAGTTTGACTGGAAGCCGACCCCAATGTAATTGGGAAAAGGCTAGGCAAATATATATAGTCGCATCATAGGACCACATCTACGCTACATCATAGAACTTACCATTATCCTCATCCCTCCTTGCCATAGCGGCGAGAGTAGTGACATGTCGCGGTCGATGTACTACATAGTCATCTCGCGCCGGACTGCACGAGCGTCGCTCGGGAGTCGAACTCGCTGAACGGGGAGCCACGCGGGACCGGCTGCTGAGTGACGATGGAGACCGGGGAACTGTATATATAAGGAGATTTGTGATTTTGTGGGTAATGTAGTAGGTACGTCGTGTTCATACGATCAGACTTAAAAAGTTCTGATGTAAGCCAACTAATATTAAAATGGAGAATTGCTAGATTTTTTTTTAACAGTTATTCTAAGAGCATGATAGGATAAATTATCGTCTTGAGTACGATGTAAAACTCGTCCTCACCTTTTTATAATAAAATTTTGGTCGATAAACGTATTCGCGTGAGATGGGTACCGTACCGAATGCCTTATTTTTACCTATAATATTTAAGTCTGATCGTTTAAAAAGACAAACAAATGCGACATTCACAAACATAAACGATTAATTAGAAAAATCTACTTGGAACTCACAAAACAACTAGAAATATAAAATAAACATTAACTTACTTGACAGAAGAAATAAACCATAAAACGAAAAAGTTAACATTCATGTCTCAACTTACCCATTCCATTGCAGCACACAATACTAAGGTATTCTACGGGAAACAGCAATAAGCACATCAAGTCTTACTTTAAAAAAAAAAGAAAAAAAAAACCTGACAATGTAGCAACATTATTATTTATGGAGGACTATCATAGCGTTAGGCCGATAGACTTTGGAATTACTTACAAAATACCTTAAATTTTTTACAATAATAAGCTAACTAAAAACCAGTTTAAACGGAATCTGCCTCATAATAAATTTGTACTGTCTTAAAATTGGTCCTTTCATCCTTAAAGGTAGAGTAAAACTTGACTGCCTGTGTCTACTGTGCTAGCATGACTACGTCATAGCTGGGAGCCGTGAGGACATAACGTCATTGACTCCAAAGTGCCTCAAGAAAGCATTAAGATTCCCATGCAAAAGCGCTAGTTCCGAAGCCCACAAAACCATTAATTAGTGTCATATTCCAGTTAATATAAAGCGCAATAATATGTGAACGTGAAATAAATAAAACTTACATTTAGATGTACATCCTATAACACAAATAGACATTCCACTGTAATACATTTATAATGACATTTTTGACGCACACACACTCACACACACACACACACACACACACACACACACACACACACAAACAAAACAAAAACAAACACATTTGACAATGTTTTTTTTTGTGGGGAAGGCGAGTGCACTCAAATGGTTCTAGATAATTGTGAGAAGAACTTTGAAGTAAACTGTTGGTATTTACACGCGTAAACGAATGTTCTATTTTTATGAACATTTTTTTGTGTTTTTTTTTTTTTCATTTATATCATTCGGTTAATTCCGCTGTAATTATCTGTGACTGTTCAGTATCTCATCAGAATAATGTCAAAATAGCGATTATAATGATCGGCTCAACAATAAAAACGAGCTGCATGTATTTAGAATCTTACACACAACAAAGCAATTTCATGATAAGAGAAAAATTTTTTTTTTAAGAAAACAGTGTTCACGGAAGACCATTTAGAAACCTTTCCAGAAGAGATGAAAATCCAATGAATGTCATGAAAACTAAACGTATAAAGTGTTGCATAGTCCGCGCCTTCCCCAGTGTAAGCACGTGTCGTGTCATGTGGTGTAGTGTAGCGGTGCGGTACCTGCGAAGGGCGGCAGCGTGTAGTCGTCGGCGGCGGCGCGCAGGTGCGGGATGTGCGCGGGCGCGGGCGGCGGCAGCAGGCGCGCGTGCCGCACGCCGTGCGCGTTACCGCACGACCCCGCTGCGGACACCACACCGCTCAGCCAAACGTACCACCCGCTACCCCCAGGGCTTCCCTAACTTATTTTTACTGTGACGCCCTTGGGAGTTCGCCTTTGTTTGAGACGCCCCCTTCCCCTCTCCCTGGCTAAGAAGTACCTACCAGAGTGTAGTTCAGCCTAGTAACAAGTTATAAAAAAAAAACTCCTAAACTATACTTTTTAGTCGACGCCTACTTACTCGACTGGGTTGCGTCGACGCAGATAGTCAATCTATTTGGATCGCCTCGCACCAATCCAATGCTGCGACATCCCATGGCCTCACAACGCACAGTTAGGGAGGCCCTGCCCTTTACCCAGCAAACACTATCCGGCTGACTCAAGTTTGCCGATAGAGGGTAACGCTGCCCCCGCTCACCTGTCTCACCACTGTGTCCTGCCCTCGACATCACAAGCCCCAGTGACATCACTATAGCCAACGGCAAACTTAAGTCGAGCGGATAGAACACCCTGTCTTGACAACGCGTGGTGCCAAAATATTTGCACACGATTGTCTTTTGTATACTTTTGACGGAACGTTAACACAATTACTGCCTGTTCAGTGCCACCTCATGTAATATTGATATGAATCCAATATATAAATTCGTGCATCGCACTCGTGATACATCCCATTATAATGCATTTATGCGCATCCAAGCGATATAAACTCCGGATTGCAAAAGCAAGACAGGGTGACAAACATAAGGTACAGAATTTCATTCAGCGAAGCGTCCTTTCGTCCTTAGAGTAATTTAAACTTACCTCCACACACATTGAATCGGCGCGATATAATTAAAAAAAAAGTGTATTTTACACGTAATTTTATAAGGAATACATTAATAGTCTGTAGATAAAAAATATTGACATTTTGGTCTTTGTAATATAAACCCCAAATGTGCCTAAAATTTAGTATTGCCAGTAAATAAAATTAAAGCACTATTCAACCATTTCCGTGGAGGTTTAAATTTTTAATTTCTAATATTAGTAGGCAAAGAATCTTTGATATTATGACCACATACTCCCATTACTATTTAGCATGCAATACGGAGGGTATAATTTGGATGAACGGGGTAAGGTTGATAATCGTGTAACTCACCACTTCCGGGGTATTTAACAGATTTGACCGGGTGAACTTCTAGCATATTGAAGAGATCGGCGAGCATTGCTACTAAATTTTGTCGCATTGACCTGAAAATAAACAACAAATATATTTATAAACGTGAATACTGCAAACTCTCTATCCGTTTCGACGTCCCTGTAGCATTATTACCAAGATCAAAACTTAATATTCAGATGCTATAAACAATGTATTTTCGCATACAAGTGACGTCCGCGAACATTATAATTGTGTATTACTTTATGCGGTTGGGTTGTACCACACAAGTAGAAGTAGAATAACAAAAGCCAGCAGCGCAGTGCTAACAATATAATGAAGTGGTACCAACCCTCGCATATAAGTGACGTCCTCAGGCATCATATGGAATACGTTATGAGGCAGGGCTGTCCTACAGAAGTCGTGGACCAGCATTAGGTTGTGTAAACAGTCTTGTATAGACGCCATGCGGCCTACCCGCACGGCCGTCCGGGGCAAAGCGTCCGGACAGTAGAAGGAGATCAACGCCGCAAGCGCAGTGCCGTCGCAGATTTCTTGGAGACTTTTCAACATCGGAACGTGCGATGATGTGTCCTCCTGGAATTATATATGTTTATGGTGTATATATGTTTATGATTTAGTGTGTTGTGTATGTATCCGGCTCGAAGGACCAATATCTTCAGGGTCTCTCTAAGGTGTTTTATAGAATACATTTAACATAGGTACGTTACATAGGTCTGTGTTTCGATTATTCAAGTGTATTGTTTACAATAAACACTTAATGACTTGTTAACCTTCGGCAGCAAACGCATTTATAGTAAGTACAGTCATCAATTATAAGTATCGAGTAATGATTAAAGCACATACATAAAAATTTTGTTTTTAAATATGGACTAGAATTAGAACCCGTCTTGCCAATATGCTAGCTCAACTATAGCAAGACAGGAGCGCAATATATGCCATAGGATTAGTTACGATATAATTATTTGCATAATACAATAAATAAGTGTTTATCCTCAGTAGAACATACCTCGGCCTTGTTGAGCGCGGCGCATGCGGCGTTGATCCAGTAGAGGATGCCGTCCTCGTGCGGCGCGCCTGTGCTGCTGGGCGGCGGAGCGGGCGCGCCGAACCGCTGCGCCGCCGCCGCCACGCGGTCCGGGGTCACCACCTCCCGCGCGTACAGTACCATTAGAGCCTCTATCACAGCCATGTGACCACTCTGGAATGGAGAATAGAGTTTGGTTAAGACATCATGTAAGACTAAGGTTGTCATCCATCCAGGTTTCCCCGGATTTGTCTTAATTTAGAGGGCGTCCGGGAAACGTCCAGAGGGGCTTCATTTTTAGTCCGGGTGGAGGCTACTGACACATTTACCGAAAATAGGCGGCCGAAATTACGTCTAAAATGCAAGATTGCTAATTGTTTATTAAAACTTTATTAATTAATTTAGTTTACAATTTAGACTAACTTTTTTAGAGTAAAGGTCTAAATCCGGGAGAAGTGTGAACTTCTTGTCCGGGTGAGCAGATTTAAGGACTTTGTAAGACGTTCCGTTTAATGTGGCAAATTCACTCAAGAGATTAGTATTGGTGAGCTGTTATTCAAACTATTAGGTACTATAAAAATAAGAGACTTCAAGCGACCAAGGAGTAACATCTGTCTATTATGGTACCATCAACAAAGATGACATTAATAAATGCACACGATCAATAATGTAATTGTGCATACTTGTTATGTAGAACAACGTTCATTAGTATGACAGTTGTTGATAATCTTAGAAACACAATGTATGTTTACATTTAATTTTATTGATGTCTGCCTGACCAAGTTTTCACACCTACTGTTTATCCACCTGCATTTATCGACAAGATAATGGATTACATGGTCTTCTCTCCCAAGGAAAATGTGCACAAAAACAGATAAACTGTTACCTGTGCAAATACTATGACAAAGGATGACGTAACACGTTTAATTCCAGCCTATTTGTCATTCCTCACGACTGTATGTCGGATTAGCATGCCCTAGAATGGTGTTTATTTTTGTGATCAATGCTAAATTCCACGTGACCATGTTTGATAGCATCAAAGATTGTTAACATCTCGGCTACAATTTTGATTTGTAAGAAGTTGATTTTGCAGACATATATGTATTGAATTTGTTTATTGTTATTAAGTATTTAGTCGATTCCAAAGCGTGAACACGTCAATTTCGCTGTTTCGGCCTTTTTAGATTAGTCACTACTCACCACTCCTGATTAGGCCTACAGCAATTGGTTGGGAAAGTGCGGTAGGCTTGTCTCGTACAAAAAACATCAACCCTCAAACCTTGGCGAAAACAACAGATATGAGAAAAACTAACAAGTACCATGATAGCTTGTAAATGGTGTTGCATAGCTATAAATATAAATATGGTCGTATTATTTGCATTGATAAGATAAATGTTAAGCCTTATCGTACGAAACTCAAATCATTGGCAAACATTTTTATTAAGTCAGCTTTGTCAAATAGAGGTTGTCAATAAAACTTGTCAGTAATATGTAACTATTAACCGCCAAGTGACGGTGACGTAACTACGAAAACCTGGGAAACCGCAATAAATAATGCAAGTAACATCAGATCACTGCAACGCCAGGAACCAATTTTCGAAAGACATTAAATTATATTGGTCCTTATGGATTTACGTACGAAACTCGAAGCGGTAGCATACTAAGTGTCGATGTAAAAGCCGCAATAATGCATAATTTAGGTTAGGTTGGCACTCAGCCATCGCCAACATAGTATTTGGTTAACCTCACCAGACTTGACACAGACTGAATAGGACTATTGCAATTAAAAAGGACCAAGCAATTTGATCCTAGTCCGCGATTGGTCCTTGTCTTAGAGTCTAAACAGACTGTGACTTACGAAATAAACATCAGACGTCAAAACTTTCGTCCAATAACATACAACGGCAAGCGACAAAAAATTCGTTACTCTGTTCAACAAGAGAGGCCACACCCTAAGACTGATGAAAAGTTTCATTTATGGCTCGCGATTTGTGTACAAGACCTTATTACCTTTCCCAGAATGAATACCATGTACGAGGTGTCGATGTAAAGACCGCAATGATGCATAAGTAATGACAGGTCGCCGGTCCGTTACCAACAGCTTAGTAATCTGTTTACTTGACTAGACTAGCTCAGACGGTTACTACAGATACGTGCGCGGAATTCCAATCAGCATCCACCTCATATACTGTGTTTTACTTTCATTGCCAGATGAGGTTGTTTACGATAGCTGTCAAAGTAGGAACTGCAAGGGGTATAACGATCGTCTCTGGTACCATAGAAAGCAAATATGGTAATAATTCAGTCAAAGAATTGACCCGATCGCACCGCGGCAAACAAATAAATCTAATACAAGATAAATCTTTGAAAAGCATTAACGCATGCTTAGCGAACTCTGAAGTTATTATATTAAATGGAAAAAGAATACAGTCGCGAACAGGATTCGAACCTGCGCCTCTCGGATGAATACTCCAGGCGCTCTGACCACTAAGCCATCTCGACCTCTGCTCACCACCGCGAATTCATCTTCCATATTTTGACACGTCTTATGGCGACGTTATTGCTATCAATTCAGTCCCTATACGGGTAACCGAATCGACACGACTAACTTTGCAGTTAATGTCGTAAAGAATGCAATTACCTTAATAATTCAAGATAAATCTTTGAAAAGCATTAACGCATGCTTAGCGATCTTTTTCCATTTAATATAATAACTTCAATAAATCTAAATCACCAGTTTTGTCTTCCATCATGTTATCAGGAGTTCGATGATTTGAACAAACTCAAATACTGAATATTACAACGTCTTAAGTTACAAACATAGTATCACGCCTGTATTCCCCGAAGGGGTAGGCACAGGTGTACACAGTTGTATACCCACATTTCACCAATGCTGTTATTAAGTCACATGTAATGGTGGTGAGCCTTTTGCCATTTACCGGGAACAGTTCCAAACTCCAAGCTGCTACTGGGAATTTTCTAACAGATAACCCAGTAACATTTTGGCCGACCCAGGAATCGAACCCGAGACCCCATGCTTGGTAGTCGCGCTTACGACCACTAGACCATCCAGGCAGTTAATATAATTTAAAAAGCTTACCATTTTAAGGGGGTTAGTTTGTATGAGCACAGTTTCGGTGAGCGCGCAGTCAGGCGGGTCGGGCACGTGCACACCCTTCCTCGCGAAAGTCTGGAGTATGTTCCAGTGGTTCAGGCTGTGGTAGTTGGGGTCGGAGTACATGTTGGCGAGCGCTAGGCAGTACAGCTCGGCGTTCGCCAGACCGCCAACTATAGGCGGTTTCAAGTGTTCTTGGTCCTGAAAATTTAATTAGAAGTTGTTAGTTTAAAATATTCATACATTATTTGTAATCAGTTAGAATATTCCCGTAGTCGGTTTGTAAAGTCCTCCATATTAAATAAAAATCGAGGTTATCGATAAGCACAAGAAGAAATTAAGAATGTAAATATACGAGTTATAAAACTAGCACACAAATATCAGGCTAAACATTGAGAGATGACGTGACGTAGGATAAACCAAGCTTAAATGAGTAGTTTGCACGTATGCAGCATAAATCACCAAAGTTTACTGTAAAGTCTTCACAGGCCTAAAGATAATCTCGCTGACATGATTGATTTATTACCCCTATGAAAGACCCGCTAAACATCTTAATTCAATTACAGAACAGTACAACAGAATACAATCTTTGCAACAGCTTCTAATCTTTTGCAATTTCTTCTCCATAGGACAACTTTCTGCACCGTGTCACTAATTTGTGACGTCAGGCTGGAATATAGTTCCGAACAATTTGTATTGGTAATTAGACAAAAAATAATGTGCTGTCTTATACAATAACCGTACCCCGCAAGTAAGAGTTTCGAATGGGACGTCGTTTTTTTTTTTCTTATGACCTTGTTTCTTAGGCACAGTGGTTTCCATGGAAGATCCATCTTTAAAATAATTCGTCTCAGTGAACCTAAAGCTTATAATATGAAATATCACTTGAGAATTGTTGGACCTTAATAGTTAGGTAAGTAAGAAAGTTTTTTTTTTGTAATACCGAAAAACTTCGATATAAATTTGGATGTTAATTTTTGTATGAATTGCTTCGAGCGGAGTCTAGGTTTTCTTAGTAATAAAAACAGATTCTTTTCGTATATTGACACTGAATAAAGATGTCGCATTTTTTTTTCAACGATTTGGCTGAATCGCAAGTTTAATGAACATGCAACACAAGAGCTACACTCTAAACCTACTTTACGATAGGCCATCTAAACTTTGCCATTGGACTGTAAATTTTAATACTGTCGCATCAAAGTTTTAGCACTAAACGAGAACTAGGTCTTAGAGGAACAGATAACTAAAAAACTTTAAAACTAACTTTCGACAAAAAGATATGCGCATTACACATGAACAGTGTGCATCTAATCAAAATTCTCGGAAGATGTTTTTTATTTAAGTCTGGTTTGGTCAGTAAGGTAGGTAGGTAGATCTAATAAAAAAGCAATATGTTTCCAAACAGGCATATCGTTTCTACTTTCCGAGTATTGAGTCGAACCAAAACACTTCAAGGGCAACATATTTGTCTGAAGTATGTATATGAAGCGACAGAGGATCCAAAGTTAATGAACAATTCAGTTCACCCAAAGGGACAGCTCAAACATTTCCAAGGAATTTGAGTAACTTCGGCCGCAATAACTCAAATACCTGTCTTATGACTGAGATCGTCATCGTAACAAACATTAATACTAATAAAATGTTCGCAATGCATACAAAGTTGGGCGTGTTGTGATGGGCCCAGAATCTAGATCAATGTTAGGTCACGTCCTATTTTTAACGGACCGAGAAACTTAGCAGCTTTTAAGTATCGTCATGACGATAGAGGGTTTTGATAGTATCCATTATCAGAATGACGTAGATGTAAAGTCTAACGATAGACATAGATTAGCTAGTCTAATGGGAAAAAAACATATTTTACCAATTCTAGTTCATTTAATATGCATTAGTGGTTTTGTTAGTAAGTTAGAGAAATTAAACTAATGTAAAAATAGATTGAATAATAATAAAGATCTCATTTGTAAACAATAATATAGAAAAACGTGGCCGACACATTTATTTTAGTTATTCAAACATTTCAATGTCATCAGTTTATTTATATAAAAAATAGCCTTTAGCAACGACGTCAACTCAGAATATAGTAATGGATTTGCTAATTATAATACGTCTCATAATTAACCGATAGAGGTACGTAGTTCAAGATCAATATGAAAATGTAGTTTAGGGAGTGTTAACTCCGTCACAGAATGGGGTGAACGCGTTAACCTTGGTGGGACAGGTGTGGCTAGACTAGACACTGCTATTATTTGTGTATAAAATCCCTTATAAAAAGGTACTTTTATAAAATACGAACTTTATATTACTGCAGGACTGGTATTAAAAGCGAAGCACATAAAGGAATCGTATGAGATATCAATTTGTGCACGTCCGCCCAATGTTACGACTTTCAAGTTTCGACGCCATATTTCTATATTGTGTTAACATTCAATTCATCTCAAATTCCATCTTTCTGATCCTCATTCTCATAAATAATCTATTTCTTAGGTCAGTGACTTTTAGCATTTAAATATTGATTACCAAACGAAATAATTACATCAGAATATTAAGTAGCATCGAAAAGATAACAATCCTAGATTCAGTAACGCGGTTAAGTCCAGAAGATTAGGCAAAATACAAATAAAAAACCGGTTGTATTGCAAAATCTTAAGATTACGACATAAAATTACCATCTCATTGACCATGAAGCGCTGACAAACGAAATGTGTGAAATATGGTTGGCCAGCATTGGCCTCGATAGCTCTCACTTTTAATCTCGATTCTGGATAATCTTGTATCAATTCATTCACACGCATTTAGTGCAATTTCATGCAGTGAATGGGTTTCTTAATGACCACCACGGTCTTGGATTTTATGACAGACATTAGACTGTTGAATGTTTGGCTTCCAATACTGTATTGTGCAAAATTCGCTAAATGGCCGATTTTGAACGTTTCACTCATCAAATACTACGAGTATTTCGCTATCTGTGTAATTAGAAAATATAAATATTTCTAATCCATAATTATGTTCTGCTACCAGGTAATGCGTATCAAGTTTAATATTAATACAATTTCACTAAAAAACTGTACCCGAAGTGGGAATGGAATCAATTATTAAGAGGAACTAGAATTGGAATCTTTGCCCTAAAAAATGGTAATCAAGCGAATGCGTAGAATTGTGAACTTAGCTGCAAACTTTAAGGGTAACCTAAAAAGAACACAGTGGTGTCTAAAGTCACCAGCTCAATGGAAAGTACCAAGAAAGCCAATGACCCGAAAGTCCAATATATATTGTATTAGCAAATAACATAGTAAACCCATAATGACTTTCGAACTTCAAATTACTTAGATTAACAAGTATAATTCAACATAAGGACTGTCTAATAGGGTCTTAACTTCTTATATTATTCTTAACTATCTTAGTTCTCCTGCGAGCTATTAGCAAAATACTGAACTTAAACCCAACGGACAACAGAATCGTATTACTCGGAATCCATTGTTTTGCACGTAACGCCACATTCAAAGGAAGCAATTCCACACGTGGATACAATCATTTTATCCTTTAACCTGGTATGGCTCTTGTCAGGCTAAATCTGCGAAATGTCAAAATGGCCGTTACCGTAGCCCCGCCCCTTTTCAATTTTAATATAAACAACGATTTCTCAATATTCCAATAAGAATCGTATACAACATTGTTACATTATCGTAATCTGTATGAAATTTCTGCTTTTTTTAAAATTAGTTTCGAGTCTTTTTTTTTTAATAAAATAAGTAATTTGAAAGGGAAATTGGAAAATGAATTATTATTATTGTTTTATTAAAAAAACAAAAAATTCAATTAAAACTTTTATTTTTTCGTAACGGTACTATTCATTTCTATAGTTTATTAACCACTCTACGCGATTAAAAAATAAAAAAGAGGATAATAGCATCAAAACATTTACAAAAGAAAATTAAAAGTTCGCGAAAATGCCGGAAAATTCACGCGGAAAATTCGGAAAATTTTGCGTGACTTATCGCGCCTCTATTGTGGGTAATGTTGGTAACAGTGAATATTATATTGCTAGCCCTGTTAGCCCTGTTATTCCTGATTATAATAAGACTAGAATAACAGAGATAGGGCATTTAGTTCCACAGATATACGTATTTTCGTCAAACGTTTTCATACTTCCTGTCACTTGCCGTCCCACGGTAAGTGACAGACAAAGGAGGTTTTTGACCTTGCTGTGGCACAGACCGTGACAGACCAGGGGTTATAAGCAAAAAGTGCGTCAAATATGTAGTTATTATAGAATGTTCTAACAGAAAATAATTCGTGTGATTGTTGGGCAGGTCATCGTTCGTTCAAATAGCCGTAAACACATTGCAGTAATAACAACGTTGGGAGAAGTCAGACGACGTAAAGCGGCGCCAACGCATACATCAGACTGCGAGACTTCTCGCTTATTTATACAAATTATTAATTTAGACGAAAATATTTGACATGTTTGTTGGAGTTGAAATTTGCAGTACAAGTAGATCATCTTAACAATTGTGGAGAAAAGTGGTTCAACATGAGTCATACTTTATAGACAAGCAAAAACTTTCAGAAAATTTATTGTCGGTTTTCAGCAAGTTGAGGGGCAGTTTTATGGTCTCCGAAAATCTTTGAAATCGAGTGAAACTTCTGAACCGATTATTGTATTGGGCATTACATCATAATAAATGAAACTAGATTTATTAGAGGTCCATGTGGGCGGAATACGCGAAATAACATTATTTAGGGTGCGTATTATCTTTTAGTTATTAGATAAGATGTTTATAAAATATGAACTATGTGTGGGAGGGACAAATTAAACAATCAGTCATCCTAAGCCAATACTTTTACTTGAACTAATTAATTAGTCATTTATAATAATCTCTAGTAGATTCTGCCCGCGACTTTATCTGCGTGGACTTCGGATAGGGTCCAGCGGGGATAAAATAACTCCTATGTGTTAATCCAGGTTTTAAACTGTCTGTGTGCTAAATTTCATCCAAATCCGTTTGTAGTAGGACTATCATTCAATAATGACGTTGTAAACAGACCAGTGTTTTATTGGACTTTCTCACCACCAGTTTTAATAATCATTCTCTTCATCAAGGTTTGTAGTTAACTTATCGTAGGAAAGAAAAATCCATTTGAAGTCAGCTTGGGGTACGGCTTTCATCAAAATATACCGTCACCGTCGAGCGCGAGAGGAACAGAGATGAAACAAAAGAAGTATGTGTCCAAAATGAACGAGTCATAGACATTTTTTTTTTTGCCAATATTTGATTTAAAAAAAATATCAATATTAAAGTCTGTACATGATTTCGGTATATCGGTTTAGAATTTGAATGAAGTGCTCTCAACTAATTAAGTTATCTTCAGATCGGATCATTCACACGCTCGTGGGAACGACGCTGGGCATCGTGCCATCTACCGAAAGAAACTTCGCAGACTTTTTGCCTTTGTTACTCGTAAACTATAATTCAGTATAGTTTCGCCCGTACATAGTAAAAGAGAACACTTAAGTAACGTAATGAAACACATTATAATATAGGTCGCACATTCATACCAGCTGTTTCGTAACTTTAATACGTACAAGGAGATATTTTCGCAGAAGTTTTGCGTAAAAAGAGTGAAACAGATTGTGAGGCTGTAATTCATTTCCACGGACGGCATATCAGATTGTACGATCAATTTGCGAGACAACAGTCCAAAGGTTGAACTACAATCTCAAGAATTTACACGTGTACAAGTATACTGAAGGTCCATATTGGAATCCAATCTTTCCCTTTCTGGGCGAACACATTTAAATGCATTACTATGTTGGTGCCGTTTTGAAAGAGTAAAACTCCTAGCGGGTAGTATTTTGAGGACATAAAAACCTTTCAGTAACATCTAGCGTTATAAACCCGTAGTTCACAAGTTCGTATGAAAGAGCCGTAGGCAAAATAACTTGTAGGTAGTTATTAGCACTCACTTTCAAAGACTGGCATTATTCACAGCATCTCAATTAACACAAGGCACATGCTCATAAAACCCTTATTAACAATTCCGATGAGATTCCAACCTGAACTGTACATAATTAAGCAGCGCAAACTGCACGACAAAAAAACGCAACAAGACAAGTCGCACGACAGCGTCTGGCTGCAGGCGTGGGTCAAGGAGAAAAGCACCGGCGACAAAATACCACTATTTAATCTGTAATTGTCACATTTTCTTCAATTCACTCATATCTACTGGTTGGAGTGTTGCTGTGGGCGGCGCTTAAAATACTCTCGTTGTGGTGATAACTAAAACTAGAAATGGCGTTTCTATCTTTAAATGTAAAGATATTGCAACCAACTTATTGTCACTTACAAATTTATTACTTCATGGGCAATATTTTACTTAATTATGTTGCAAACCAATATACAAACACCACGCCAAGCGTGGACGGTACTTATGATATCTAATATATAAAATTCTCGTGTCACAGTTTTCGTTGCCATACTCCTCCGAAACGGCTTGACCGATTTTGATGAATTTTTTTGTGCTTATCCGGTATCTATGAGAATCGGCCAACATCTATTTTTCATCCCCCTAAATGTTAGGGGTAGTCCACCCCTAACTTTTTTATTTATATGGCAAACAACGTTTGCCGGGTCAGCTAGTAATTTATATAATAATAGTTAGCTAAAGTTAGTAATTCGAACTTGTAATGTCAGTACTCCAAAAACAAAATGGTATCATTACGTTTATACCTGAGAATGAATCATAAAATCTCAATATGCTGCAATATAGCCGACTGTTTGGTACTTGATGCAGAATCAAACTGATACAACTTTGTAATGGCGTTGACTCATTCATTCATCGAAGACTAACTTACAGGCCATTGTGGATACAAAACGTGTGAATTTTTATAAGGACATGTTGGTCATTGCGACACTTGCCACCTTTAGCTAACATATTGGTAATACAGTGTAAATAGTCATGATTTCATATAGTTGTCATATTTTGAAACTTTTGACTTGGTTACAGAGATAAATGATTAAATATGATACAATTTCGTAATCATTTTGTAAAATAGTGTTTATTTAACAATGAATTAGTTACATGATCATTAACTACAAGTTGTACATTAACATTGCAATTCTCAAAAAAATATTATTGTGAAAGTATACCAGGGACATACTGAGTAATTTTTAAATAAATTTCCTAAACAAAACCAATCAGTTCTGCTTCGACGAACATCCTTAGTAAACACTGAAGCGTGGCAACCTGGAAATCAAAACCTAGTCCACCGTTCAACAACCACACAGTCACAATGAGGTCGCCGACTTGAAAACAATAACTATTGAAAGACAATATTTTGTCAGCGTCAATAAATACACAGTTATGTATCGTCACCAAGAAAATTAACTAAGCACTGGAAATAAAACTAATACTTAAATAAATCCGGAAAAATATCATCCTGGTATAATAAAACCAGCTGAGCCGCCAGTCACCGGCGAAAAGAACAAAAGATCACCAGTTTCCCAAAGGCGGAAACGACGTAGACTATTTTAAAGCGACGCGACAATTTAACTTTTTGCTTTTTTGGAAGAGATGCACATTCCAAATGCGACCTTATGTCCTTGCCTATCGGATATTTCTTCACTGCATGATTACTTCTCAAAAATTAAAAATATGTTTGTACAACAGCCAGACGAATGTGCGTTCATTAGGGAATATTTTCGACGTGGAAATCGGTTTGAGACAATTTAGATGAGCCAGAACACCGCGACATAACATTTCAAAGGGACATTACTTTATTTATATGGAATGAAATCCGTTTCCCGATACAAAACAAGGAAATAAACCTTTAACTGCGATTGTTTAATCTATGTAAAACTGGATAGCGATTTTATTGCATTGACCATTTTATGCCTTTAGGAATTAAGACTTTATTGTTATAGCCCATCTTTATTGGTCGACACTTAGCGTAGGCCTCAGGAAATAATTGTTCACCTCTTTTTACCAATGTCTGGTTGTCGACCTAAGAACAAAGCAATATCATCCAAGTAACCTTTGTTGAGGGTTTAACCAACTCAATTGTGTCTACGAAATTTTCAAAAGGCTCATCCGACGTATTTCTTTGTGACATAACATAACATAGCATCACGCCTGTATTCCCCGAAGGGGTAGGCAGAGGTGTACACAATTGTACACCCACATTTCACCAATGCTGTTATTAAGTCCCATGTAATAGGTGGTGAGCCTATTGCCATCAACCGGGCACATTTCCAGACTCTGGGCTGCTACTGAGAATTTCCTAACAGAAAAACTCAATAACACTTTGCCCGACCCGGGAATCGAACCCGAGACCTCCTGCTCAGCAGTCGCGCTACGGACCACTAAACCAACGAGGCAGTCTATCTTCTTTGTGACGCAAAAATACAAATCGATCCCCATCGGTTCAGTTCACCCACGCATTCAATGAACAGTTATCTAACATAGATATTAGCAAACAATAGTTAATTCGGATGATAGAATTAAATTATTGTTATTACGCATTACGCCAATGAAGCGTGACTTTATTGAAATTAGATGGTGATCTTATTTAATCTCTCCTTTGAGACCAAATATAACCTTATGTGGGAAAGAATAATACCTTCTTTCTGATTGTCGATGAAAAAAGACAGAAGAGAATAAAGTAAGAGTAAATAAAGTGCATTAGAAAAGGAAGAAGCATTAGAAAAGAAGTGATGGAAAAAGTACAATGAGCCCATTGATCGCACATGATGCACGTAATGGAGGACGTCGTGCATAAGTTCAGCGGATCTGATATAAAGTATGGATCCCATAAATGGATCCAGGCTACGGAGGATTGTTTTGCCTGGGTAACTGGGAAAGTTGGGGACGGGGTTCTGTAATTTTAATGGCATTCATATTTTTTTAGTTATAATAGAGTTCCTGTCAAAAAAACGACCTTTCATTTCCATCCCACACTTATATTTACATACCTTTTACAGGATAGAGTTACTGAAGCTTTAATAATTTTTTCAACCTTCTACTGTAAAATCTCCTATTCAATTAAAAAATCGTACCTGAGAGAGATGCATTATGTGGATTGGAAACCTGAGAACCATTCGCAAGAGAACTTTGCACTTCACTGTTCTCATGCCCTAAGTACAGATATATCTGATCTAAACATAGTGGTCCTTGAACTCGTTCGCAACAACAATCGTTAATGGACATCCGCTGTACCACCAATGATAAATGTACAGGCTTCTTAGAAATCATCGGAGAAAGGCTTACAGACAAAACAAATCACGATCTCGGTGGCTATATGATTCTCTCGTTTTAGAACGCGTGGACAGCTAACATATTTGCAGCACACATCTGTTTGATGAACGTTTTACAAATAAGAGAACTGGATATCGATTACACAGTAGTTAATATTGAAGAACTTTATAACTGTAAATTGAATGTCAGGGAGATTACGTAAACAAGATAACGGCGAAGACAATAAATCCTTAGATATCATCTTAATTTATCTGCGACCTTAATTCTTCGAAGGTCATAGAGAATTCTCAGAGAATTAATTCAATGTATTGCAAAAAGGAGTTCCGAGTTTTTTTTTTTTACAAAGTTCTGCAGATATTTTTGATCTTAAGATATTTTTGTTCAAGCATCACTTGTCCACTGAGAGAACAGCGTATCGCCTTACATTTCTATTGTGGCACCGCTTCTTTCTCATCACGGCCATTGTGTTAAACAAACACAATTCACCACTGGTCAAATAAACTCATAAGGACATAATTACTGAGGACACTCCTATAAGCACATTGTGTTCACTGCTGAAAGCTCGCGTGACACTAGTTACCAACCCCAAGCAACTGTGGTGGGATGGTTGCGATCAATATAATTCCATGTTCATGCTGAACTTTTATTTCAAGGGCAGCCTTCGAGCTGGCAGCTGATAAAAATGGATTAAGTATGAAGGGTAAATTCGAAATATCCTATCGATTAGCAGTGTGACATATGGCTTGCCATTGCGTTTTATTTTATGATGAACTGGAGTCGTTTGGTCGTTTCCCGATCCTCAATTGGTTCTAGGTATTTAAATTTTGCATTTTCTGTTAATAAGTTTAAAATATACACTGCTCTTAATTAAGCCCTATTTAAGCCCTGAATTGACATATCAAAAAAGCAATCAGAATCAGATTTGGAAATATGGGTATTACATAACTTGATAAACCTTTTATTTAATTAATGAACCGGTCTTATTTCGACCTAAACGAAAATAACTTTAATTTGCATAATTTCGGTTGAACAGATTTTGTTAACTTGTTGCGGTTTTTATTGATTGTGTCATCGGCTTGAAAGTAGTTGTGGCCAAATTTGTTAAATAAGAACATATATCTACACAACTGAATGAACGAAAAAGAAAAGAGAATTCTAGAATGAATAAACAACGAATTGAACATGTAACACAGTAGAAAATCTCGTAGCAGTAGGCTGAAATATAAAAAGGGGTCGAAACGAAAGGTCAATCACATAGGCGGTCTGTGGAAATCCACCGCAGTAGGCAATTTCCTTTATACTGGCAGATAGAGCAATGTCCGAGCAGGGAAACTAATCTCCTTTATGTACCAGTTCCTATTGGCACACTGAAGGAGACGACTGCACTTTTATTAAAAGCAATTCGATGTTCAGATGAAACGTAATATTCTATAATAAATGATCTCATGCTACAAAACGGGAACACAGTGGCAGAATTTGAACGATTGTGTAATGAGACACTGCATTAGCCATAACAGTTATGAAATATGAACTGTCTCCATTTGGGACAATATCTGTGTTCAATCTAAAACAAGGCAGACGTGAGTACTGTCCAGTATAAATAATTCAAGCCATAAAACTGTATAAACATACAGACTTCGACTTTGTTTATTATCTTTAGTCAATGATGAGCAAGGATAAAATAAGCAAAAGGAATATGTACTGTTTACAACAGTGAAAGCATCTATTAAAACCGTTTATAGTTCAATACAACCGGTTACGAGTACAAATGTAGTGGAAATTCGACTAGAGAAATGTATGAACATTGACCGTGTTTAGGGGCAACGTTCTTTTATCAGCATCAAAGGATCTAATGTTGTGGTTTGCAGTAAATATATTTGAAGAGATAACAACACGAATCACAGTAAAGTAGAACGGTCAGGCGTTTTTCATACAGCCATATAATTCGTCACGCTTTCTTGGGTTAAATACTGTCGTACTGTTTGTACTTTTAGAAGCTATATGGTTAATGGTATTCAATCACTTATTAGAAGAGTTGATAATGCTAGTATGTATACCAAAATACGTGTAAGTATAGGTAAGGATGACCTGGTTACAGTATGGACTGCCGAGGTTAAAGGCCTTTATCTGCGTAAACTGCGTAAAATAAATGGGGAGCAACTATTGTATTCCGGCCCATAAATGGATTTCGCATTTTGGAAAATATATAAATATCGGAATAATAAGTAAAAGTATATGAAAGTACTTGTATTTCCCTGGAACATCAAATAGTTTCTCAAAGACACAAAACGATCGCGTGGGGTGAAATGATAATGACACTGTCAATTTTGACGGCGGCGTAATCCATAGTCGCGCATGTTATGATGAAACTGATTAAACGTTCAGTAAATAATGCCGAATTTAACTATGTAGTTACCGCGACGAAACCAACATAAAAGTTGGCAAACAAATAGTTACATAGAGTTTCTAAAAGCAAAATCCGTCCCTAATCGAAATATTATTTTTGAACAATACTTAATTTTGTACGGACCATAACAGAGTTTGATTTCTTTCTGTGACATCTACCTTTCTATGAATAAACCGAATAGTGCTTGACGATCGTAGACGATCGACTCCTTTCACATTTCCTTTTTGGAGAACCACAGCTTGCCTTTTGAAACCTTATCTCGCGGTTACGTCATGACTGTAGTTTATACGTTACATGCCAAGGTATCGTTATTAGTTGACCTAAAATAATGATTACAATGAAAAGTCAGGGTAATCAGTGTTTGCGAAAACGCAAAGGGAATATTTCCAACGAATAAGTATCACCGTTTTTAAAAAAATTGATTTGTTTCGTTCGACATTTTGGACATCGGAGCGTGAAAAATCTGGAGATATAAAATTATATTGTTTTGAATTCTTGAAGAACAAATGTATTATACGAAGTCAAGGCCACATGCCCACATTACACGTGTTTTAAAATAATGCCACCTATCATTCTTTGAATATTTGATAGGAACATGGTATACCAATGCCAAAAAATTTGTAACGCCTTTGCGTATATATCACTTAGAGACACAATTAATTTTAATTGTTCAAACTCCACTTTTGCGCTCATATAATGTTAGAACTCACCTCATGATCCCTATAGAATGGCTCCTGAAGGTTATCCGGGACCCTGTTGTTGAACGCCTTCGATAACAGCCATTTAACTGACGCCCGTTGCTTCGACTGAAACAATACAAAACAACATTATTTTATTACGTCACAAAAATGAACCGAAAAAGCTTAAAAAGTTCGCCATATTATAACATGAAGTCCAGTTTCAGTGGCGACCAGTGGTATAATCTTTAAGGCGGAGTTTCTAACCGCGGTCATTAAAACTTGGGTCAGATAAACTTTATTAGCTCCTTCAAGCCAAAGCTCAAAACGGCTTGACCTCATTCCAGTTTCTATTGATCATTGCAACGCACAACAAATAAAATCATAAACGATGATAAACTACTTGTATCTTAGGGTCGTCATCTATCGCTTAACGAAGTAATAATTGCAAATAGAAGTTCTATTGAGCCAGTTGTCGGCTGTCGATTGCCACAATTATTGTCAACCGTCAACCAGTGCCACGTTATGGCAACGTCCGCTTATTGTGATCGCATTGATCAATAAGTGGAACCGAAGTGGTCCTTGTCCCAATTTGTATACTGCACTATCATCACTCACTACTTGTTAATGTGATAGTAAAGTGATTGATTGTTGAGAGTTCAAATGGTGGTAACATTGCAGTAATAAACAAAATGAATAACTCGACGAATGTTACTGTTGTTCAGTAAGATGAAGAAAATTTACAGCATTATTTCGTTATGTCTCCCAGTTACAAAATTAAGTTCACATTAAGTTGATTCATACTTTACATAACAAACTTTAAAAGTTCATACCGTATGTTTTATATTATATAGCATGAATAAATTGACAAACGCGCCTTGAGCACTCAAATGTCATTACTTCATATTCCTGATAATAAAACTTACATCACGAGACTGAATATTATGATGTCATAAAATATGACCGCGAAGAGCATTATCCATATGTAAATATTTAAGTACAATGTCAAGGTTACATGGATAGAATAATCCAATAAAGTCAAATGTGAATGCATAGAGTTGAGAGACCTATCGCGTCGCGGCAACATCCCATTCGTCATGCAAGTGAGAAAGCAAGCACGCTAACCATCACTCTCTGTTATTAATTTACTGTAAACTAATAGTTAAAACATGCAAACGCATCACGATGCTAAGAAATCCGTTGTGATGCAGAATTTTAATAACACGTACGGTTAAGCCTCACGGCACGGAGTAACGATTCGAGGATTCCAGATTGTATCTTAATAGAGATATTAGAAATTCTAACCATGCTAGTGCACGGGTAAGTTGTAAATGAAAGCCAAACTGTAATTAATATGTCACAGGAATATCAGTCAGCAACTTCAAATTTTACTATCTCTTTCAAATAGCATCAAAACTCCTTTCGAGACACCCCGGAGTAACAACCAAAAATAAAGTTACATTTAAAGCGGAAACATTATTAGGAAATGTGTCTAAAACATTGGAGCAGGACGGGGCAACGGGACAACAAAATGAACAAGATGAGCTGAGATATCAATAACAGTATCAGAACGTCGAGAAATCATAAAGCTGAAAGGTCGGGCGCGTGCCGGCGCATGTAGCTACGGTTAAAAATAGTCCACTGCACGGAGACACTCCCAAATAGGAAGCTAGTTGGATGGGCTCGATCAAGAATGTGACAGTAAACAACTGTTGTTTCAGAAATTTAAAATATAACTGATTTTTGCGTAATTATGCTGTACTTTTTGAAGATATGAGCTGTCTAGGACTTAAATTAGCTTTTATTGGTAAATATATCCAATTAATTAAAAGTCTGATGGTTAATAATAATAATAATGCATGACCAATAATTAATTATCATTTAGCTTTATAAGAAATTTAAACATACAGTAACGGTTAATAGGATATCATACATCATAACGAACATTTGTCATTGAATCCAATTAAATTTGCCTACATTGCGTAGGAGTAAATATGTTTTCTCCGAATATAAGGGGACTAAGCCACTGGTTGACTCAATTCATAAATTAATAGCAATAGCATCGAATGAATCGCTCTTGAGAAATAATATTAATATAGCTAATTAAATAATTATTTTATCATAACACTTATTTAGTACTATTGGTGGACAGTATAAAAAATTAAGCAACGCCTTAGATAGGGTAGATCTTTGCGAGGCCATTGTCTTTATAGAACTTGTTTTAATTATGATTATTGACGAGAAATGCAGTTATAAATAAAAATAAACTAAAATTATAAATTCAAATAAACATTAATACTATTAGTATCTAATATTTTTCTATTTGGGTTGCTGCGCGAGGCCCCTGCAAGAGCGAGGCCCCGAGCGGTTGCCCTGCTCGCAACCCCCAAAGGCACCAGGGGACTGTCGTCGGCTTGTTATCTTGTCCAATGCAATATGAAATATATCTTACGAATATTTATGCTGATCAATACAAAAACTTATAGGGCAATAATTACTGAAGTTGTAATTATTGCCCTACCAAGTGTCGTTTGAGTATATAATTATTTAAACCTATAATTATATACTTAAACGACATATAATTATAGTTTTAAATAATTTTATAAGGAGCTTCACTTGGCATAACTGGTTTATCTCCTGTATAATACTTTAATGTTGAAATGATATACCACAAAAGAGGTTACTTTATGGTTTTTGCAAGCTTACAATCAATCTAGTTGAACCACCGCAAATGTTTTAAATCAGTATCTTTTCTACTTTGTTAAACTCGTTAAATATATACCGTTGTTGCTATACGAATCTCGGACGGCATCAACTCTACACAAGAGCTGTTCATTATACCATAGAAGAAATATTCAATTACACCAGAATGTGCTTACTATAGGAATTTTATTTCTAGTAAAAGTAAACAATAATTTCTATAATTTCTAATAAAAGCTAATATACGTATAAATAATTTATACTATATTATAGTTATAATAATTTCATAAATTAAATTTTGAATTTAATTACATAAATTTAAGTCTTTAAATGTTAATATAATAAAAATACGTCCTCCTCTCTCCTAATTTTTGTTGTGTCCCACAGGGTCCATAATGATTCTTGTTTCTTTACAACACCTTATGTACATTATGGTATGCAAATAAAGAATATGAATTTGACTTTTTGTACAGTTAAAAATGTATATATTTCCCAGTTTTACCGGCACCAACCAACAGGCCGTGTACAACTACACAGGTGTTTTGCCAGTACCTTACTTAAATGAATAGGAAAACATTAAACTGGTCTGCGTATAAATATTTTGATGTCAATTAGATAAAACCAACCGTTAAGATTATGTATGCAAACATAATTCACAAACGAATAAATTAACATTGCTTATCTATCAAGAATTCCGTCACCGTATAAAAAGTTTATGATAACCGTCGCCACAAGAACAAGAATGAGAATTATGAACAATGTGCATGTTTTTAAAACAGTACTTTCATATTTCTATTTTTCAAAGAAACATTGAAAAAATAATAGACAAGAACGGGGCTTGAACCCGCGACCTTTGACGTTCCAAACGTTGTCGTGTTCAAACCTATTGAATTTTCAATCCTCTTTGTATACGTCTTAAGGAGACGCCTGGTGATATTTATCTAGTAATCATTTACAGATTTACTAAATTATTAATAGATTACTAGATAAATATCACCAGGCGTCTCCTTAAGACGTATACAAAGAGGATTGAAAATTCAATAGGTTTGAACACGACAAGGTAGCTCAGTTGGTAGAGTGATGACACGGAACGTCAAAGGTCGCGGGTTCAAGCCCCGTTCTTGTCTATTATTTTTTCAATGTTTCTTTGAAAAATAGAATTAATATAGGCATTACATGGCCTCAACATGTATTAAAAAAATATAATTATAGTACTTTCATATTTATTTTATTTCCTTAGTGCATGGTACGTTAATGAATAAGTTCATTTATCCAACATCTCTTTACAGTACATTCAACTTTAATTGTTTTACATCTTGAATTGATAAAACAAACTTATATTTACCAAAGGAGAGAAAAGTGTAGCCCAGACAGCAAGACAGAAGCAAATTGAATTCAAGTCTAAGCGCCAAGTTAACTAATACATTTAAAAAACATAAACACAGTCGGAACAAACTCATTCAATTTGCAAACTTAAGGAGCGTTTCGCTCGTAAAGAGTCGACTATTAAGTACTTTCATACACCACGCTATAACATATAGCAAGTGGAGCGGGCAGGCCACTCTCTACACTCAATTCTTCGTAGTTAATTACAGAGCAATTAGCGAAGTCGCCGCTGAACACACATTTCACTCTCTCCCGTGGTTTGGGTTATTCGACTTCAACGTTGTGGTCAGCAAGTCAGGACTAGCTCATTAGTGCCAGTCGGCTTCGCTACTGGGAATAAGAACTTCCTCCACAAAACATAGAAGCGGCCTAGCTCGAGCAAAACTCAAAGACTAGACAAGTCGCCGCCACATCATCGATGCTTTCACGAACAGATGTCTTGCTTCATGAATTATTACGCGATCGTTTAAAGTACAGGACACGCAGTAGCTAATAATTATTTCAAAGGAAACTTGTTTTGAATGCATGCCCTCAATGCCTTTATCCTTCGCACGGATTAAGTTATTCTGTCGGACTTCGACAAACTACAGTATAGCTGCACTCTCCTGACCTGTAGACCAAAGAGCAATATAACTTACTTGTAATAAAGACTATGTTTATATTTATTGTATGCTTCAACATATGGATAACGGCGCACTTTGAACAATACAATTACCATTGAATGCTGCTATGGAAATAATTGATGTTGCCAACAAAAGTGCAATGCACGAAAACCGACTAAATTCAAGGAAGTTGCCAAATCACCAGGATTGATAAGAAAATAGCTAAATAACAAGATATAATCTGTAAAACGGGTGAAGGTTCGTTGCAAAACAATCGTAAACAGTTAGCTAAGTCGATTATCGTCGATTCGGATCGGAGCCTCGCAGGCCACAGCAGGCGATGCGTGGAAACTGGAAAGGTGCGTTGGCACCTGCAGCCCACGCGATCCACTGAGGTCGTGCGCCCACGCAGCCCCCACACAAGCTCGACGGCATTTTAACTTATGGCTCTGAAGTCTTAAGAACTCTTCTCTACCATGAGTGCGAAGGAGATGTCAAACGATACAAATTTTGACACTTCAATGATTGAGCAAATATGTATTTAGACTGTTTGCTAACGTATTAGTGGTTAACAAAGTGGTTTCATTAGGCCGACCAATAATACACAAGAAGAAAATGAAATACCAATGAGCAAAAAAAGTAATTACACGCCATAGTAAAAAGTAAATAGGAAAGTGAAAAAACAAGACATTAATAAATTATACGGCCGTACCTTTAAAAGGCTGATAATAAAATAGAATTATATATGTAGAGCAAACTTTATAATACCGTCACATTAATAAGGAACGGTAATTAATTTATAAATAACTAGCGTTAAAGTTAAATAGGACGGGAAATCAGAACATTCCTATTGAATAATTAATAAATACATATCGTGTATTGGGTTAACTAGTATTACAAACCAAGCATTGCATTCATTAACCCACTTGTTTTGGCATTTTAATAGGTCATTCAGCCCACAACAAACGATATAGTATACTATGACCTGCATCTGCTGGCAACGGTTGCTAACCAAGCCCGAGTTCCTTCTTTTATGAACATTGTCCAACTTCTAAAATTCAACATAAATAGTCACCTGTATGAGCTAGCTACCAAACAGCTGAAACCAAGACACAAAAGATAAGTCAAATAAGGTCGTACTTCAGAATCCAATGCGTTCAACTCGAGGAAGGACGAGCCCAAAAGCAAATCTCACGATTGCAGGATATACGTTTTATACAAAGTCAATATAAGCTACAAGTCTGACAAGAAGTGATTCATGGATGACCAAATATGGGGGACAGCTTCAACAAGCGGCGCTGAGAAAAATAATTCTCGGCCTAAGAACTTACATTTATCAATACATATTCATTGGAAGCTACTAACATGGTCAAACGACTGAGTTAATTCTAACCACCTGAATGGAATTTTGCAAGGTTTCCATTAAGCACGATTAGATTACCATAAATGGTATGTAGGAAACAAATAACTGGAATCACGAAGTCTATGTAGAGATGAACCTAGTAAGGTTAAAAGAACTTTAACATCGAACGAATACAATGGAGTATTGAAACGTGACCTGCATTCATGTACATATACATAAAAAGCTAACGATTTTAAAATTCACGATGTCTCGCTCAGCCCTCAAGCAACAGGAAGCCGGAAGTTTCAAGAATTTGAATTTAGTACATAATTAATTTCATTTGTAAGTGTGAACGCTCTATGGCGATACGAGCTCAGAGTATAGACTATAGAGGCAATCATTACAGTACTGAGCTTTAGCATCTAGCGGAACTAATGGAACACACAATTAGTTTTGCTGTGCAGGAAATAAGAAATGATTTGCCCTGCTCTGACTCATTTCCACCTGACCAATGGTTACTCAGACAATTTCTGCTTAAAATTGTGGTTTAAACCAAAAAAAATACAGCGAGAGATAATTACAACCTTTATACTATAACCAATGTTGCAAGCGTAGTAATAAAACTGTGCATTACTGTGTGCTGTTAATGTAGCTTAATATAATAGAGAGAACACATTTCTTTCAGTTTGACATTCTAAGTTGTCATCTGATACCGCTTCAAAATGTGTTTTCCACATTCTACGCAAGTATCACGCCCCGGGCGTACTGAAACGTAAAGTCGGATAACATAATACATCTAACACATAACTAAAGCTGACAGAAATGTGGAAGACTTCGTTGGAAATACTACTCTAGCCTGGGTATACACCAGCTAGAAGCCTCCACTGATTGAATTTGTTTAGATATGATTAAATCTAAACAGCGGAACATCGCCATTATGACCACTGAGAGCACAAAATGTCAACAGATCATTGATGCGATGAAGTCATAACTAGCGAGAACTATAAATATGTCAAGCCCACGCAGCCTCGATTAAACATTAACTTTATTGTAGAGCTAACGACTGTTGCCTGTAGGCTGTGGGAGACAACATTTTGGGAAAAATATTAACCAAACACGAAGATTTAGAGTCGATTTTTATTTTGATCGTCTTTAGGCGACAAGGGCATTTTTTACAGCCACACAAGCAATTATATCATATTTAGCAATTACAGAGATGACTGTCTCTGGTACTGATGAAAATTTGTGTGATCAGCCACACGCGAACGATGTTAATGAAAATTACAGTGGCCTCAAAGCCTACGCTGATATTACGTAGCACTGTCAAGGCCCACTGTGAATGCTACTATTGAAGTGGGAGGAAGTTACCGTTCATACTGATTTAAAACAAAATAATCATCATTCTAAATAAGTTCCTATAGAGATTGAAACAAATGCTAAAGAAGCGCTTATCGCAAATACTAATATTTGCGCGTTTATCGTCAGTGTTGTCAATGATAACAAATGCTATGTTTAAGACGAAATCGTCATCTCCGATTAGTTATCGCAATATATGGATGTATTATCCAGTATAATATTCTCCTGGTCTTTCACTTGATACTATAATTAATTTAACTATGTATGTCTGAATTTATTATATCTATGTCCCATCGTATGACCCAGTTGGAAGGTGCAGTAGCGAGATATCTCGGTGAAAGTCGGAGATGTGGCACCTATATGCAAAGGGAGCAGCCGACGACGACTAATATAAACATTTCGTAACTACTATTATAAGTATAAAACTCCAGACGATCGATATGACCGACGGCGACGGCTCATTCGACTATATATTAGACATTAGATAGCTTATTACGTCAGAGCTGAACCGAAATATTGATAAAATGATTACTTGTGTCGAAAGTTGCTTTAAATGAGAGGAAACGTTGCGAAGATACTCGTTGATGACTCCAATACGAGAGTACATATTCTCGTTAGCGACAAGTTTGTTAAGGTAAATATGCCTGTAGGTGGTATATGCATTCCATGCACGTAGTCTTTGATCACATTGTTGGTATAGTAGACGAATAATAAATACTAGGTAGGTACTGGTAAACAATGGTAGGCGTCGTTTGTGCCGACCTGCCGACATCTGGCCCAACGGCCCAGAGAGCTTTTTACCGCATAACTTCACCACACGCACAGCACAAATGTGTGACCTAAATTGAATTTTGGACATGCGACTTTGAGGCGTAATTTTTAATTATATTCTAATACACGACCTAAATGAAAGTATACACTTATGATGAATTCTTTTTATCAGAAAACCTCATAACATTTAGCGAAAAAGGAGTTGCAGAAATCTGAAACAATTAAACTATTTCAACAATGCAAATTAAAAACATTGGTACCACGACCTCTGCAAAAAATCTAAGTAGGCGTTGAGGATTAACTAATCAAAACAATAAATAAACGTTTAACTTTTCAAGGTTTCATGGCCAAATGTTTGGATAGCTTCATTAGAATATGAAGCGTGGAGGCATAAAGAGATCAGCGTGTGAATGGCATTAAAGCTCCGGCAGACTGAGATGCAAATATAATGTGCGATAGATCAAGTCGTATCTGCCGAATATTTTAAGTTAATACTATCTCTCTGAAAATAAGACCATATCAAAGAGTTTAAATTTGAAATAGGTTGTATGAAAATAATTTTATTCAAATAAAATAGATGTTACTGGAAAGTGTTTTTTCGTATTGTTACAAAACAATTAACTTCCTTGCACATCATCTTCCACGATTATAACACATTGTTTGCTATTGTAACTATTATAAAAATATTTATCTACGAAATCAATTAATGGAAAGTTTAATGTGGATTCCGTGATTCTCGATACCATCAAAACATATCTCAAGCAAGCACAATTCGATTCGGTACTCGAAACACCATAAAAACGTGTTTATGGCGAATTCTTACTAAGTTCAGAGTTCTTACGGACAAAAAACTTGAAGAAATAAATGTTCCGACAGCTTCAACTGTTTATGGTAATGCTAGAAGTTTTTCTAGAATCTTCTTAGTATAAATTGGACAAGACTTAGTTCTAAGGAAAAGGTGGTTAGTGTATAATTTGCGTTAGTATTCATAAAGAAGAACCACATACTTAAAAACGTGAGATAAAAATCTTTTCTATTTAAGCTTTCATAACAGCAACACAGTAAATGACGAAACTGCATCCTAACTACCAGGAGCCAGTTACTTATACATGCAAGGCCCGTTTTAGAGATTTCCCACAGATGTTGCGGCGCACAATACTGGCAGTTTGCACGACATTACCACTTGCCATGGAATCCGGCCCACTGAGGGAATTGCACAAGAATCCTTCGCTTCTCCACATAAGATGCGTGAAACGCACTTTCTCGGAACACTATTGGGACTACAATGCTATGATGCTTTTGAGAATTCTGGAAGCACTCAATAATTTCCCGTCAACTACCCGAGTAACACTTTATTGTTTCCTGAGTGTTTAGTGTATGTCATTATGTTCTATTTTGTGTTATTCTAATATATTTCAATGGGTTGAAGTGCTAATGAAAATTAAATATTTAGACGCAAGAAATACTGAAGAGGAAAAATGAAGCAGTAATATAATAGACCGAAAACTTACCAAAAGCAGGTTATATGTTACACTCGACTAGAGATGATTGTTTCAAATAACTCAACGCTATTATAAATGCATTAGAAACAGAAGCGAAGAGCGATCATGATAAGGCATTTTAAAACCTTGATCTTGAAATTAGAGAAGAAAAAACATTGACAATTTAACAGAAACCACAAGATTTCCTACTGTGAACCAATGAATATAAAAGCTGAACTGTTATTTAATCTCTGTTATACAAGAATTTTCTTTTTTTCTAAAAGATAGACCGTAAAAAGCTTCGTAAAAACTGTGAGCATTGGGTGATGCATTTGAGCAGACATTGAAATAAAAAAATATCGTGTATTTATTACTTTAAAAATAATCGCGAACGCCAAATGGTGTCTATGATAGTTTCGCAAATTGTACAAAAATAGATGTAAGACTGTTCAACATGTCACGAATGTCTAAAGCAAGCAAAGTCAGTGTTGATGGAAAGCATATTTGGTTAAGACTTGTCAACTAATAGTTTTGCTGTATTTTATTAAGTTACTATAAAGCGAGAGGTTCCATTCTTAATGAAAGACTATAATGCTATGTTCTAATTTTAGTGGGCTACATCAAAATTGACGCCATTGTGTTGATAACAAAGAATTTTTATCAATTGTTTGATATTAAAGTTAATACAGTCTAACGCGGTCGAAAAGACACCCCAAGAAACATTAATTTAGGTAAATTTTATATATCCACAATCCTCGCATATAAATAGCATCTTTTCGAGCAAATTAACCACCATAAACATAGTACATAACAAGTGCATAAATTCCGAAATAACAAGTGAAATAATATGCAAAATGCTAGATGCTTCCGATAACAAGATAAAAGAGACAGTGAAACGAGATAACACATCTCGTCATGAGAGCTGCTTAGTTTTGGAGAAAGTGATGTTGTAACCTTGAACACATACATACATGCTTCATACGTTGTGTCTGGATTTTCTGTAAGTAATAATGCTAGTTTTACACGTACAACTTCCAAATTCACAATTCTTTTGATGGAGTATGTCTTGGAATGGAAAAATAAAGAATAAACGACATAAATATATATATATCGTTGTTGTACCAAGATGGGTAGACAACGTAAGTACTAATACGTGATGCAATTTATTTTATCGGTACCCAATCATATTTATTCAGAGTAAGATTTGAATAACTGCTTCGGCACCTGTAGTTTATGGAGTTTGCTTAACTCATATACTTAAATGGTAGTATTTTTTCTTGCGCTTTTTTCTCACATTTATATCAATGTATCTTAAAATACAGGCCCAAAAACTTCCTTTTAACTATTGTTTTATCACTGCTCTACTTGTACAAGACGTCTGTCAAAGCAGACTAAGCAATCAATCAATGTACTGGAAAATGTTCAAACATTGGACTTCAGACAGAAGTTATTATAATCAGACCAGCTTTGTCGTACAGTTTTTATGTTTCAACTCGCATGTTTTGAATTGTATAACCGATTGAGTACTTAAAGAGCTTTGTTCGTCAATGGCGTCGGTTCCATTCAGTATACATTGCTCTCAAACATTCGATTGTTAGCATGTGATTTGTACAAACACATTGGCTTCCGGGACTCAATTTCACTTTTCGCAATGACATCATGTTTGTTGCCAATAGTTGGTCAATATCGACACGGCTGACCAAGCATTTGAGCAAAATTATTATATGGTTATTATCATATTAGTGTTACGATTAAGAGGCAGAAATTGAAATTAATTGCTTCATACTGTAAACATGTTCTTCTAGTACGGTGCAGATTGAAACAATTATACACAGGGTTAGGCAAAAATAAGATTATGCTTAAAACCCTGTTATAACTCAGTAGTAAAAGGAGATAATAAAGAAAATAGACTTTATGATTAAAATAATACATACGTTGAAACTCGACGGTTTTATGGGCATCACAGTAATTCACTTCCATCCGCGGGAAGTTGAACATAATTACATGTTATAATTTATAAATATAAATAAATGGGCTTCCTAGTAAGACCTAATAATAACCATTTAATAAGACAAATTAGTATACATTATAAAAACCTCATTATTGATTGCGCTACTGTCTTATCTGCTTTGCATTTTACTTCTGCCTCATCTACACTTTCATTCGATTTCGAATTTACTTTGCACGAGAACCACAACGCACCAGACCAAATATGTATAACACTACAATTTTTTTTAAGCGATCTTATGATTAATTAAGCAGGTAAATCGTACAGAGCAATACAGGTATCAGCATAAACCACTGAAGTAATTACACGATTGCTTGATTGCGAACAGCTAAAATAAAGCGGTTTGAACAGTTAAACGTTATCCCCACAATAAAGAAGCAATGAGAAGAGAATTAGCCACATCGCGAAACATATGTAGGCAATATTAAATTCATAACAGATATGGTTTGTACAGGCAATTTCTTCACCGGCCCGTAATGTAAAGCTCGACCACATGAAAGTAACCGCACTAAACATTCCTCATATAGCTTTCTCTAGTACAGACATCACAGTGCCTCAATACCTGTATTGATGTTGATACGTAACCGCATTCCGTGTTAAGTAATAACTAATAACATTTAATAATAGGTAATGAAAAAGCTGTTCGGGAGTTCAAAATTAATTAAATTGCGCAGCACAGGCGCGACCGACGACGGCGTACATTGTTTTTACCAAATATAGTTGAGCAAGAATGAAGAATAAATCATAGTCTTCATAATTTTTTGTTGGAAATATTTGGTGGCTTTTAAATTCACTAAGTCAATGATGTTTTGAATTTTGTTTTTCTTTTAAATCAACACAAAATTCTTTAGCGTAAGAGTTCCTGTATTTTTTTAAGAGTTGAGCTCGTGTCGTTGGAGCAACCGCCACTGTCCTTTATCACCTGTTTTCATTTTGCCCTTTTGATACTACGCGACTCGTAATTCTCCAGTTTTTCAACAAGACTTCGTCTAGCTCTTACCCTTACTCTCTTTCATTCAAAAATGGCCTTAAAAAGTAATTGAGGGATATCAAGCAACCAATCGTCTCTTTCCTCTCCTTTTAAGTGTAATATATTCTTACTTACTCATTTCACCATAAGCAACACTTCCTAATATATTTTCTTTTTAACAGACTTCCAAAAAGGAGGAGGCTATTATGCGCACAGCCAAGGAGTGGAACTCTCTACCTGCGTCTGTGTTTCCGAACGCATTCAACCCTAATCTCTTCAAAGTTAGCGTGAACAGGCCTCTTCTGGGTAAGTTCACTCTATCGTCGACTTTGTCTCTATCACCTCTCACGTAAACTAGAGTCAAGAGCAAATCCATTTAATAAAAAATAAAAAGTAATCAATTCAGTTGTATTTTTTTTTTGTTTTCTTTTTTTTTGTTAGAGCTCCGTCACTTATCAACCGATTTGGAAAAATCTTTTTTGTATTTTAAAGGATATACTTTCAGATTAGTCCCATAGACATTTTATCAAAATCGGATTAGTAGTTTGGCTTTTAAATCAAAATAACTAAAAAATAATATGTCAACAGCAAACGGAATGGTGTGTTTTGCGTTCTTGTGACTTTTTAGTGGTGTTTACGGTCACTAGAATAGTCCTAATGAACTGCCTATTTTACAGCTACATCATCAGATGATGATGATTAAACCGGAAGATAGGTTCTAGAACTCCGTAGTTTTTTTTTTTGCTATTTCTTACTTTTATAGTGTAAGCCCGCATTCTCAAAAGCCTCCTTTTTTACGCAGTTTACTACTCTCTTTTGAAATAGCCTTAGATCTAGATTTACTACTTTGATATAGGCGTTTCTCCCTTTCTTCGCTTGTCTCAATTAAAGGGCCCTGTCTTATATGGGCAGCGCGATGATTAGGAAGCATTAACATTTTTATAAATCAAAAATAAATCGACCCCAAAAACCTTTCTGATATGTAAAAGTGCTTTTTGGAGTCGTAATTTTTTTTGTTAAATAATATTTTGTTTTTCCATCTGATCTTCTAAATCCTTTTGAATACATTTCAATCGCCGCTAGCTTTACTGGCCTTCCTATAATATCCGCTTTAGATTTAGAGCCATGAGTAAAATATAGCTGCGTAAATATTTAAAATTTGAACCTTGTTCTATTTGGTTGTCGACAATTTTTTTCATATGTTAAGACAACATTTTAAAAATTTTATGTCTGTCATGTTCATTATTTTAGTTCGTTATGTTTAACCTTTCGGCTCAGTAACGTACACATCTGTACGTTGTAACAATAAAAATCTATTGTGTCTGCTAATGACTGACGCAACAACTAAGCTCTATCCATAATTGTGAGAAGTCCATCTAATTTAATAGTATTACCGGCTAGCGCCGTAATATTGTCTGCAAATCTGATAAATCGAATTTCTTCTCCATTACTTAAAGTTGACACCACATTCTTTTTTCTAATGGGCCGGAATAACTGAAGAATGGTCTATAAATTATGACCAATATGGATACAGGACAAAACGCAACAGATGGTGTAACTCAAGGATACCAAACTGTCACAGGCAATAATAATGTTTCCCTGTTTTGTTTGGCACCGATGATTAATGTCCGATTGCCTATTTATACTTTTCGTACAGCATACAATTAACGCCTAAGGACACATGGCTAATATAATAGGACGGCTTGCGGTTTGTAATTAAAGTTCTGCATTAGGAGATACAGTCAAATCACCGCCGAAGTAAATTCCGTAAAGCATACTTGATGAAAGAAATCAGAGATCTCTCAACATAAAAATTTCCCCTCACATAATATAACACTTAAGTAGCAAGTGTGACGAGTTTAATTAATATTTTCTTTGACACAGCGATTGTTAGACGATGCATACGTGCTATAATTATGAAGAAATTCTTAAGCAGACTAATCTGGGAGCGAATCTTCACAGCGAACCGTACACTTGCTTTAAGAGCGTTTCTAATCTTTGATCGACGTCCGCCTTCGATTGTGACTGGTTAAGATTTATTTCGTCCATTCATTTCACTTTGATCATTTTTGAAAGTATTCGTTTCATTATAGGCGTGGGTAATAAGTTTTGTTTGTAGAGCTTCCATCTTGCGTAATGTTAGGCAATGGTTACTTCATCAGGCTGCCTACTTAAATCAAAAGCCGAACAAACTGTACAGATTTTTGGTTGCGTTTGTAAATTTTGGGAACACCCAGTGTGTTCCTATTTCAAATGCACTTCAAAAATTAAAGCAACACCATGGTGACCGATGACTATTCAATCAAAAACGCATCAAGAAATTAAGTTAGGAATGTGATATAAACTCAAGATGATGGAATTTTGCAAATTACAATCTTCCGGACGAAGCGACACAAACGATAACATTGCAAAATCCAGTCGTGTGGATGTGCCTACGTAAGGCAATCGTAACAAGGTCCTCGCCATATAAGAGGGTCGTGGGCGGAAGCATGCACCAAGAACTGGCACCACAATATACTGCCGTGTCGCAACATGTCCGGCTCTCTGCTGGGACTAACTGTGTCAGACAGTAGTTTTAAAGCTTGACAAGATAAAAATACAGAATTCAACCATGGAATAGCATATATAATAAGTGGCATTTTATGTAAGTACCTGCAAACTTGTTTTCCCAAGATTTTCTTACTGGCTGTGAGAATTCTTTTCGTCAACTCTCGATAGCTTTAATTAGATTCTTAAGGCAAACTTGTTGGCCCCATTAACGACAAAATGAGAATTCCAAAAGCTACTTCCAAGATGTAGTCAAACTAGTTTATGTGCAACAGATAAACCGATTCATTCTCATTATTTGAGCGTGAAATAAATCATTTTCGACGATTTTCGATGCGGATCATTTGGTGGATCAGTTTCATTGCAATTTTACGTTACGTTTCTCTTGAAATGTAACGCGAAAGTCTGACATCAACATCAATAGCTTATTCAAATTTGTTTTATCAGAGTTTAAAAAACTAGCGGGTGGGAAAGGAAACCACGGCGAACAATCGCGGTGAATTACTAGGTACTCTCCATTTCCATTGACAGTGTATTATTATCACGGCAATCGTATTGGATTCGTGGCGTTTTCTCTACGCACCGATGCGAGCTAATACAAGAAAGTGCGGAGGAGGAAGGAAGGATTGAGCGTTTATGATCAAGATTATATCCAGTTACGTAAAGCCTTCAAACATGTCAACGAGGTGACTAGTTCTCCAGCATTGTGAGTCCTAAATTATAGTTTAATGCCGTTGAGTAAGTGAGACCGTGGGACGATGGTGACAATTTGCCATATTAAGATGGAACACGATTCATATTAATTTAGGTAAGGTAAAAAGCGAGCAAGCACTGATCTGGCCCGCTAACCACAGAGTGAGTGATACGCTCCTTTCGCGGATGGTGAGCAACGAGCCGTGATCCGCTAGAGATACAGCCACGGTCTGTTGGCCTAACCTTGGCCGTATCCATCCCGCATATGGGGTATATGATATATACACAGATCTATGTGACATCATCATCGAAAACTATTGTTCCAATGGTCCGTGTGAGGCCAAGGCCGGATTTTCGATCGATGCTAATATTACACAGCGGAATAATAAAAAGGAAAGTAAGGTTGATGACCCCACCTACAGTGGACGGATACAGTCAGTAGACTGATGGATTTGTCCGGATTCTTTTTTTAGCTGCCATAATGCGGTGCCGACCAGTTCCGAGATTTTGGTAATATTGTCCGCAGCTCTGAAATAAAGCTATAGTAGAATGGTCAATGAGAAACGGTCTAGCATAATTACAGATTTCGTTATCCACTCACGAACACAAGACTAGCTATTTTTTGCATCAGCCTGGTAATTTTAATACGCACGTATACATTCAAATGGAACTTGTAGAGGGAAACTTTCTATGCTTTTATTTTTTGTGTGTTATTTATTACAGTCAATTTCATACATTTTCTACACATTGTAATCTATTGCGATTTAATCTGAAGTGATTGATAAATTCCAAACGAGGGGTCTGGAAATTTCTTGCGTCGATATCGTCGTAATATCAGAGACGATGAATTATCGAATACTGATTAACGTAGCTCGTAAACCAAAATAAATAAGTACTAAGTAACACATGTTGTGCATAAGTCATATCGTATAGCAAACAAATTTATCAATGGCATCGATTCATAGCGCGGATTGTGGTACATTACAGTCACACCTTGATAAAGTATAACGCATCAACAACTCATTATCATCGGCATTCCAATCGCATAACGTTATCATCCTTCATCGTTACGTTTAACTGTTCCTAACAACTGAGATCTTACCGAGACGGCAACGGAGTTGCTGGGTCCGACCCCTGCTTCAGCAACGGAGTGCTGTCCCTCGGGCACGCTAAGGAAGCGGCGTAGGGTGCCGTATCCAGATGCTGATGCCACCATGGCTACCATAGTTAATACACAATCACAGCACAGTAACCACTGGTTCTCCTTGTGACATCACTCGCGCGGGCGTGTTCGGTAAGTTCGGACGGTTCGCGCGCACGGCGACCTGCGCGCGCGACGCGTTTCAACTGCGCGCCCAACTTTGTGCTGCGCTCGCGCCCCCTACCACGATACCAACAGCCGACAAGTTCGGACAAACTTAGATAAGTGTTAGTTTTGTTTGCACTTCCGTCGCAACTTTTTATATTTTATGAAAGAGTTCCTTATATATGTTCCTTTTCTTACTTTTGTTTACCCCAGGTAAAATGGAGTGCCTTAACATGGTTTTGGAATTTCGATATCTTATCAAAGTAGAGAGATACTAAACAAAAGTGGTATTATTATGACTAAGTTTTAACTAAGCTGCATGTATCATCATAATTTATGAAATACTCATACCATTAAATTTAATGCCTTTATAAATATAGGCAGTACAATAAAAATGCCTATTTACAAACTGTTTAAGCAGTATTTATCAATATACATAATTATATTATATCTCTATTGCAATATGTGTCATTATGGTGATTATAATTATCATCCCACATTAGAATATTACTAAGGTCTCCTCTACTCTAGCCCATATAGAAAATCCATACTGATTATGACCATGGGTACAATGTACTGCTTGTGTAATGTAATGAGTGACATGATCCCCACAGGCTCAGCACCATTTGAGTTCTAAACTAGCTGGGTAGTCCCAAAAATAGATCTACAATATATGTCAATCAATAATCTTATAAAAAATTATAACATACAACTACATATTTTGATCAAAATTTACGAGACATTTAAGGACACTACTGATTTGTTTACATTTTAACTTGTAAATAAATTGGAATGATAATACTTTACAATTTTAAATTTAACAACTTAACAAAAATAAATATCAATCAAGAATCAGGTATTCTATTCAGTATGTGAGTCACAAGCTTAGAGTTGAGTCATAAGAGAAGGTTGGTTACATAAAATTAAAAAACAATATGACTGATTTTAAAAAGTATTAAATTTAAAAATAGTGTCTTTGGAATTTCTTGTAGATTCTTCTCCATAATAATTTTATGGAGGAGAATTGACAAGAAATTCACGTTTTAAAACCAAGCAACTAAAGTCTGAAGTCTTAAGTCTAAGTGTTAATCCAATTAGACTTCAGACTTTGTTGCTTGGTTTTAAAAAGCGAATTTATTGTTGATTCTTTTCCATCAAACTACTATGGAGAAGAATTTAAATAAAAAAGTTGTTATAATGTGAGGCTGTGAACACAAGATTGGCCTATCATTTTCGAGACATAATTGATTCCAATTGTGACTAGAAAAAGATCACAGCCTCATATTTAATTTAATAAATAATATATTTCGGAGCCCTTTATAGTACCTTTGTATTTTAAAGTGTCTGTGTCTTTGTACCACATGTTTGCAATAAATAATTGTATTGAAATATGTTCACAGGGATTTCTTTACAATAACGCAGTCCCACTTATTGTTTGTAAATCTTGTCTCTATTATTTTCTTTCAATAATTCAGGTTATTCAGTTTAAGCTTTGACTATAGTGCTTTATGTTTTTATTTTCATTTAGATAATTCTTCAAACAATGTTATTATAGTGATATATATAATTATATTTTGGAAGTATATATTCATAGTTATCTTAATAAAAAAGCAAATTATAAAAATATTGAGTATTAAATATACAACATTAAATTAATAATATTGTTTGTAAATGATGAAACTACTTATAACTTATTTATAATTGGCATGCACTGCTTGTGTGTTACAAGACGTGCCAATTAAAAAAAAAAACACTTAAGTACCTTATTAGGTGAACTTTCTATCAAAACTCAAGTTTAAACTTCAAAAATAAATATTCAAGAACATTCTAGTGATAGTGAGACACATAAAAGGAGCAACACAGACACACACATACATAATTGTGTGTGATATGACAAATAAGGCTCATAACAATGTTCTAATGCCAATAATTTATTCTACCAGTGTGGGCAGACACCTCCAGCGCCCACTGCTTGCCTTGATATGTTTTGATATATATATGAAACCATGATTCTTTGCTTATTTTTAGCTATTGAAATGGTAATTTACAGTAATTTATCTAAACATATTTTCAAGAAAGATACAAACCAAAACATGCATGAACAAAATACATGTTTTACTGTACACCACAGTTGCAGTTGGAACATTCCAATGCAAATTTCACAAGCACGAAGGCGATATGAGTAAGCCAAAGGTGAAATTATTAAAAACCGGCAATTATCCGAGTAGGGCTCACCTGTTTTGTGTCCACACAGTCAGCGGCCTCCATGTTGGCATGTGATCTCTCCTGCCGCTCCATGACTTAGGAAACATCAGAATCTCTTATACCATTTACAGGGCGTTATAAAAGCACACAACAGAATACTAAACATAACAATCGCGATGGGCTCAACAATTTTTAACGAAACAATGTCAGAGATTACACTTAACACGTACTGCACTATATGTCTGTTACACTGATTGGATCTTAATTTGTAAAGCGCAGTTACTATTTTAGACACATTATAATCGTTTCAACATTATTACAATGCTTCAGACATTTTTTTTTACAAATTTATGAAAAATACAGTTGATCACCATCTTAAAATTTTCACACATTCCGTCATCGAGGCCGACTGACGGTCGCTGCCCTACGAGATGCTTCAATTTACGCATGCTAAATTTAAAATGTCATAATAATTTTGTTGTGTTTGAGAAACGAAATACTAAAAATACACCAACCACAATTAGAAAAAAGAGATACATTTTCACAAACACAATTTCCCTCTAATAGTAGTTTAATTTTAATATATAAGCAGATTTATGGTTATAATTAATTGCTATGCTTTATGTGAAATATCCGTAAAATGGAACAGTTTATAGAGGTTTGTTGTGCCATCTATTGGATTTTAGTAGTACTTATTTTATGATTTGAATTTTGAAAATACCGGTACCTTTGCGTCTTGAAATATGTTTGACTAAATAAATTATGATGTTTTTTTAATTCTACTATTGTTCAAACTTTAATATTCATAATATTGATTACATCTTACTGTATTCAAATTATTCGCCTTACTTTTCTTTTTACTTGATTGCTTATTCCATGGCGGGTATTAAATATTGTAATAGTAAAATAAAAACCTCATGGCATCATTTCACATACCTAAAGTACCAAATTCTTTACGACTTAACTTGTTTTTAAACAAAACTAGCTCTCGTGTTTATGCGTTTCAAGTGCGTTTACTTCTAGCCTAGCTACTAATATTATAAACTGTGGTTTACTTTCTGCAAGCAGTGAGTGACAGGAGGTATTCCATTTTGACAGTTATGTCAAATTATCATTGAGGTTATGATAAAATAAATAATCCTTCTCAAATTTTACTATGCCACGAGAAAAAAGTCGGTATCGAGACAGGCGTAGTTCTTCATACAGTTCTGAGTCATCCTACGAGCGAAAAAGATCGAAGAGTAAACACAAACGTAGATCAAGGTCCAGGAATCGATCGGAGTCAACCAACCACAAGAGGAAGCGTTCTACTTCCCGATCCAAACACAAAAGAAGGAGCTATACTAGAAGTTTATCTAGGGATAGGTACGAGTCGAAGTCTAGAAGGCGATCATCTTCAAGAACTCGGTCAAAGCGAGATCGATCGCGATCACTGTCCAGTTCTCGGAGCAAATCTAAATACATTAAAAAGAAGTCGAAGAGGTCGCGTTCTAGCAGCAGAAGTAGCTCTTTTGATATAGGTAAGTATCTATTGTATATAATCACGCCAGCTCAACTTCCCAATATACCTTGCCGATTGTTTTTGTATATTGGAAAGTGCTTCCATCACGCCAGTATCCCATTGCGGTAGGTACAGACTTTGTTTGTGTATTTTCATTGTTATAAAATACCCAGCTAGCTAGCTTCAGCTTATTCTCACTGTTGAAATGTTATATTCTGCCATTCTCCATTTTAAATTTATAACCCTAATTTTATTTATTTATTTATTTATACTTCTATGTATGGTACATAAGGCGGACTTAATGCCATATGGCATTCTCTGCCAGTCAACCTTCATCAGTCAATCATCTAAGCTGTCACTTCTTTTATTAGATTTATATTTTATTGGCCCGGTATTCTGCTAGCACTATTAATTATTATTCAACGGTTATTACTCATTTGCATTCTTCGGGATTGCCCAACTTGTTTCGAACTCGAACGGAGCCCTTAGTCATGAGCTGAGCCCGTGGCGATGTCGCGAGTCATAAAGTCGTTTTTGATATAGGTAGTCAAAAAGTCCAAAACCATTGAACAATAATTCATCGTCTCACAAACATTATTATACAAAAAAGCTAGCACTATTGTCAGCATTCATTTGTTATTTTCGAGCACAGAGTTTTGGTATACAAGATAAGATGTGAGATGTCATTGTATTTCTTTTATATTACAGAGCGATCCACACATACAAAGAAGGTAAACCTAGATGACACAGAAACTAAATTGGAGAAAGCAATCAAAGCTGCAGAGGCTGCAGGCTTGACTATGACTAAAATACCAACCTATGAGTACAAGGAGGTTGAAATCAAAGAGGATATGCCCACAATACATGATAGAAACCTATTAGCAGAGTTGAATAATGACTCATTTGTGCCTAAAGCCTTCACTTCATCAAGAAATAAGAAGCAGTCACAGAATATTGTTATAGATTTAAACTCTGAAACTGTAATAGTACCTGACTCTGATATAAAGGTCCCTAATGATGATTCTATTATAAATTTTGATGTAAGTTCATTTCAGATGTTTTTTATTTTGTGATATTTTACTAATATACCAAGCAATAGTACTGCTACCTGAGTAGGGGCGTGCCTAATCATTTTAATTATTACCTCTGATTATCAGAATAAATTGTAATATCTTGATAGTCAAAAATCATTAGCAGCTGTTCATTACTATACAAATTTGTAGTCTTTATTATAATGTTTTGCAGGAAATACCAAGTGAAGCAGAACTTAAAGAGATGTGGATACAAAAGCTTTATCATTATAGAAAGAAGATGATTAGAGGTGAATTATGAGAGAAACAAAATAAATGAAGTGTTACAACATTGGGTGTAAAATTTCAATGAATAAACTATCAATGTTTATTGTAACTAATATAATTAATATAAGACTATTTCAACAATGAATGTATTTTTGCTTAAGTATTTCTATATCCACCTTGACCTTTGTAAACTTATTTTACAGAAGTTTATTTCCATCTGTTGCATAAGACTGACTGAGCCAAAATTAACTACTACAAGTAATGAATATTAATGATAGACTATGTTTCAGTATTTTTAATCACCAGATTAACCTCTTTATCTGTTGCAAGGTGGTACCATGCAAGAGACAAGTTTTTTTTTCCTGGAAATGCTGCATCAACTTACAAGAGGTTAAACTGTTACTGAACCCTACATAGGACATAGGATTATTCATAAAAAAGTTCATTACACTAACAGTTTATTTTATAGGAATATTCTGACAAAATTTCACATTAAAATAACATTTAGGAGTGCTGAAGATCTGTCTGTGACACCAGCTACCGCAGTAGAATCAATAAAAACAATTAACAACCTAAAGTACTTTTATTGAACACATTAACATAACTGGCAGTTGCAACTCACAATTTCAAATGCTTTTGTAACTACTAAGTCGTCTATATTTACAGTGACGCAATGGCATACAGCCCCTTAACCCCGTGGTCGCACTCACATGTTGTTTCTCTCTCGCTGGATACGACTGCTGTAAGTCCGCGATACAAGATTCCACGCATCCATATACCTGTCCATGCACATAGCTATACATTTCTGTTCAGAATTGTCCAGTGCTGTACCCGGTTTATTGATACACTTTTTGAAACATTTCTCCGACATTTTCGTCAATAGTTCCTGAGCGTTCGCGATGGCGATCTGCTGTTTCACCTGATCCATTAATTCTTCTTTCTGTGCTCCAGAGAGCGAACCCGTGGACAAGGTATCCATTGTAGAAATATCTTGTTGAGATTTTAGTTGGATGATACAATCTAGAGAATTTTGTGATAATGACAGTATAACCTCAAATTTCTATTTGACAGTAAGTCTTATGTGGAGGCGACCGAAAAGATCTGAAATTGGGCAGATGTTGCAATCTAATGAAAATAAAGTCCCTGCTTATTTAACATTGTGCGAGACTTACTAATAGAGTAGAGAAGCAAAATGAAGATAACTACGTATCGTACTTAAGCAGAGTTGGTGTATTTGTCGCAGTGTGCACCTAGCTTTGACGTTTCATAAGCGCATGTAATTTGGTCTATGTGAAAAAAATAAAAAAAAATATTTGCCGATGGATAGTAGAATCCACCGTTTTACAAAATTGCTATCAGATTTACAAAATAGTACTGTTTTATAAAACAGCTGTACAACGTTCAGCTGGATTGCCATTGCGATAAGTTTAACAAAACTGCTACCCACGTTTAGACGTAATGCAGAATGACATATCTGCAGTGGGACAGATTTGTTTATTGTATAGGTATATTAAATGGACAGTCACCATACTAGCAAAAAAGATATTGTATTTTGATTTGTCTTTCCGTGGCTGGGTCGACGGAGCGGACTGGGCGGACTCCTATTTTTATGTTGGTAACATGGGGGTGACACTGCCATACTTCGTACTGATAAAAATATTTGTACGGCAAGTAGCGCCCTCTAAGAATGAGGACGTGTAAACTTAGTCGCATAGTAATAAAAAAATAAACTAGATGTCGCTACAGTATCTGATTATCATGATTTCTTACATTTTCAATAAAAAATATAAAAAAGTAGTAGGAATCAACATAAAAATTCCAGCAATTTTTTTAATATTGTATTGAATATTAAATTAAATTTGATTTAAATGTAATTAATTGTATTGTCATAGCAACACTGATAACAAATATTGACAGTTGATATCTCATTCGATTTGAATTTTCTTTTCGATGTTGTTCGTTCTGCTGTGTTTTCTTTGCTTTTTATTGATTTTTCTATTGACCTGTGCGTGTTTTCCGGACCCCGATCGATAGTACTTCTTTTGTTGATATTGGATATTGAAAACGGACTCTGACTTCGACTTTTCATTTGATATACCCCGGCTTTGTTTTATGGACTTGACGATATTTTGAAGACTGCTACATTATTTGGCTGTAACGATGTCGAATATACCGAAACATCCACGCTCGAAGTGTTATTTTGGCTGTGAGGCAGAAGGTGAGTTATAAAATCTATTATAAAATTGAGATTTCAAGTATCAGCTATCATAATTGTTGCATGAAGTTTGAAAAACTTTCACTGCTACTGATGTAGTGCTTAAATGTGTTTAAATTTCAAATTACAAGTAATATCTTTCAGTTTAAATTAAGAGTCAACTTCTCTGTAATTGAGTAGGTTACAATAATAGTAGTACAAACTTCATATTACATCTTCAAATTATAACAATCATATGATCGGAGATCAGATATGTACAAAATTATACTTCATAACAATAAAAACCTATTGTGTCTGGTAATTAATGAGCCAACAGATAGTGGTACGGCCAATGGATTATCATATCATTATTTTGTTTTTGAAGTTTTAACTCACGCTTTATTTAACCAAATAAAAAAAAAAACAATCTTTAATTCGCTGAACTAACAATTTTTAGCCTAAATTGAAGCTGTCATATCCTCCAGCACTGCTGCAAATAAGCTTTAATTTAAATGGTAAAATTTCAGGTCCATTGCATCACTTCCCTAAGCCTGATAGTGATGTGGAAAGGTTCAATGTCTGGAAATCAATCCTAGACAATGATGTTAAAGAATATGGAAATAAATATATCTACAATCAATTAAGATTGTGTAATAAACATTTTGAGAATTGTTATACATTGCCAAGTAAGCGGCTTACAAAAAATGCATTCCCAACTTTGCACACTACTAAAGGTGAGATTTTTTTTAAATTATCTTTTATATATATTTTTATTAAGTATTTACTGAAGCTCATTTCACATATCAATATAATTGTTAACATAGAATGAATCAGAAATAAAAATCCTTTTAAGTTGGTAACTGCCAACTTTTTATAAGTGGCATAGCAAAACAAAATCCTTTGCCCCGTGCATGTAGCTTGAACTTTTCATAGGTACCTGTAATCTGGGCAACAATTATTTATTTACTATACTGGAATATAAAAAGTAAAGAAAGGTTTCTCATAAGTGAAAAATTCATATAAATTGCCTCGTTGGTCTAGTAGTCCCAAGTGTGACTGCTGAGCATGAGGTCTCGGGTTCGATTCCCGGGTCAGTCAAAGTGCAGTTGAGTTTTTCTGTTAGGAAATTCTCAGTAGTAGCCTGGAGTTTGGATTTTCCCGGTAGAACGCAATAGGCTCACCACCTATTACACAGGACTTAATAACAGAATTGGTGAAATGTGGGTGTACAACTGTGTACACCTCTGCCTACCCCTTTGGAGAATACAAGTGTGATGCCATGTTATGAAAAACTTAATCATGGATAATGTACACTACTGACTAAAAATGGTGGTCCTCAACTCACCTTTATGAACACTATCTTTATGTGATGATATCTGTGTCTTGCCTATATTAAGTCCTTGTGTTTCGGTATTAATCATCTAAACGCAACTATTTACAATTGCAGAAAAAATTTAATGAAATTTTTATTACTTTACAGATATTAGTTTATCAACATCTACAGAAATATGTACCAGGTCAGTTCCTGGAGTCTTGGTGAATAAGGATGCTAATACTAACATGAAAAGTAAGTAACACTGAATTTTATAAGATCCTTTTGACACCCATTGTCATGATGGCCATATGCTTTATTATTGACTAGTGACCCACCATGGCTTTGCACGCGGTGTGAGACTGATTTTTTCCAACTTCTTCAACAATCATCATCATATTCCAACAAATTTACACAACAGCTTAACAAATTATATACCTAAACCTTCCTTATGAATCACTCTGTCTATTGGTGAAAACCGCATGAATATCCGTTCAGTCATTTTTTAGTTTAACACAAACATACAAACATCTCGGGGGTCTTTGTTTATGTAGTGATTTTGTTTATAAACAAAACATAACATCACGCCTATATTCTCCGAAGAGATGTACACAGTCGTACAGCCACATTTAACCAATGCTGTTATTAAGGCCCGTGGGCCTATTGCTATCTACCAGCCACAATTCCTAACTCCAGGCTGCTACTGAGAATTTTCTAACAGAAAAACTCAATAACACTGCCCAACCCGGGAATCGAACCCGAGACCTTATGCTCAGCAGTCGCGCTTGGGACCACTAGACCAACGAGGCAGTAGATTAGATAGATTTTGCTTATGGATAAAATAAAATCATTGTAAATTTTATGCTGCATTTTATATTAATTTTTGTGTCTCCAAATTCAATAAGGTAATTAATCATTACTATTCTCTATTACAGATGTTTCCATCGAACCATCCACATCGACAGAACTAAGTACATTGACAGTCCCATTAGTTTTGAAAGACCCAAAAAATACATTGGAACGAAAATCGAGGAAAGGTTTGTAATAATACTATTACTTAAATGAAAGTTACGTATAAGAACCAAAGTTATCATAACTCTGGTTAATTGAATAGCCAGAACAATTCATAATACTTAAGTGTTTGACATTTGACTACATAAAACGAAAAAGTTCCATGTTTAAAAACCAAATTGTTCCTAGCGTAAGCCTGGTCAATCAATTTTTTTTTATGTGGAAGATCATGATTCTGAGTATAACAAAAATATATTTTGATTTCAGGTACTACAAAACAAAGCAATCCCTTGAAAGTGATTGAAAGGCTGAATCAGAGGGTATCAAAATTAACCCAAAAATTTAAATCACAAACTAGAAAAATTCAAGCTGCTAAGAAAATTTCAGAAGCTAAACCATTCATGAAAATCATTGAAGCAATGCCAGATTCTTTAAAAACATTCATGGCTATGCAATTGAAATCAAAACAAAAGGCAAAAGCAAGAAAATTTACACTAGAAGAGAAAATCATGGCGGCATCCATTTTAAAACAAAGCCAGAAGGGTTACAATTTTTTAAGAAAATTAATAGTACTCCCTTCAAAACGGAACTATTCAACGCCTTTTAAGTTCTTTTAATATAAAACCAGGGGTGAATAAAAACATTATAACTAATTTAAAAAAATGTGTTGCAAAACTTCCCCTTGAAAAAAGGCTGTATACTCTTCTGTTTGATGAGGTAGCATTGTCGCCTGGACTTTACTTTGACAAAAATGAAATCATAGGCTTTGAAAATTTCGGGGACCAAAGAACTGAAAATATTGCCGATCATGCATTAGTTATGATGATTAAAGGCATAAAATCTAAAGCAAAACAGCCTATATTATTTACTTTTTGCAAAAGTACAACAAAAAAGTATGATCTGAAAAAATTGCTAATAGCCACCATTCAGCAATTAAGGAAAGCTGGCATTATTATTTGAGCTACTATTTGTGACCAAGCTACATCAAATGTTAGCACTATTAAAATGCTACAAAAAGAGACGAGGGAAAAGTATTTGAGACAAAACAAAGAATATTATTCAAATGCATTCGAGGTAGATGATTTAAAAATCTTCCCTTTATTTGATACACCTCATTTATTGAAGGGAGTGCGAAATAACTTTATGATAAAAAATATCAAGTACAAACACAATAACAAAGTAAAATTTGCGAAGTGGGAACATTTACGAATGTTGTTAAATAAAGATAGAGGAATAGATGAAGTAAGGATCGCTAATAAATTGACTGAATATCATGTTGATCCAGAGAAACTTCCAAAAATGAAGGTGAAATATGCAGCTCAAGTTTTTAGTCAACGTGTGTCAGCAGTTATGAGATTTATGGCAAGTAAGTTAATCAATATTTCACCCTGAATATTTTAACTAATGTAACGTCTGTAAAGGGAAAACCATAAACTCATAGTGTAAAAAAATAATTTTTAAGAAGCCACTACACGAAAGATAACGTAATACATTTTACTTTAGTGTAGTTAAGTTCATAAAAAAATATAAATAGGTAGATATCACACCCTTTAATACTAATTTCAAGATATGATTGCTTAAAATAAATAAAGCGCTGTATTAAATAATTTATTATTTAGATACAGCACCTTGGTAATACAATTGAATTTCAAAATCAATAATTATTCAGTTAACGGGACATTCTTGCTTTTTTCTCGCTACACAAAATGTGTGAAGGTAATTCCTTCACAAATTTTTATATTCAATAAGAATTTGAATAATTTCGTTTTGACTACATGTGGTACTTGTTGGCAACTAAAGTATTCTTTCCCTGTTTCAGAACACAATATCCTACCAACGGAGTGTGAAGACACTGCTGACCTATTACTTATCTTTGATAAATTATTTGACTCCTTCAATGGCCACTCATACCATGGTACAGTAAAAATTCTCAAGGGGTGTCTCAAGAATAATTCTGAACACTTCCAGTTCTGGGATGACATACTACCAATTTTAAAGTCAATTGAATTTGAAAAAGTAATAAAAAATCGAGATGGGACAGAAACGACGAAATATGAAAAAGTGCCATCTGTCCAGAACTGGATACATAACATAAATACTTTTAAAGAAATTTGGAAACACTTGAATAAAGAATTTAAAGTCAACAATATTTTGACGAGAAATTTTAATCAAGATCCTCTTGAGAATTTCTTTTGCTGTATCAGAAGTAATGGAATCAGGAATGTTAATCCCACATGCATGCAATTTATGAATGCCTATAAAACATTATTGATTAATAATATGAATTCGCCTCATTCGATTAGCGCTAATTGTGAAAAAGATGAGTATCAACGATTACAATCAATGAAATTCTTATTAACAGAGAAATGTGATTCTTTAGATCCTCCTGATTTTGCATGTGAAGTTGATTCTTTGATTATTACAATGAATGAAATTATAGCTAGTGATTCAATTTTGCATGAAGAAGCAAAAAAATACGTAGCGGGGTATGTTATAAAAAAATGTAAAACTAAAATATTTAGAAATTGTAATCGCTGTTTAAATGATGTATTAAAATCAGAAGTTGATCCTAATTCATTCAATTATATGATTGATTATACAAAAAAATCTTTGTTTAATGCATCGGATGATTTTGTTAAATTACTTAATGAAATTTATTTCATGATTGTGACATGTCTAAGGGATTCTCCTGAAATTATAAATTTAAAACATAAAATTGTATTTTTTATAAATTGTAGGTGTGATTTTTCTTTAATTACATGTAGGAAACATAAAGTTGTATTAGTTGATTACTTAATTAAATTATCAATTAATTTAATAGTCCATAGTTGGTGTACGGGTGTTAATAGAATTTTAATAGGAAAAATTGTTGATTTTGATCTAAATGATAAAGTAAAATTACAGGCTCTCAATTACAATAAAACTCATAGAAAACGAAAGAGATAATTATTATTTCTACTTCTTCCTGCCCTGGTCCAAAGTTATTTGGGGTCGGCACACAATATATATATAATATTCTCTAACCTCCTCTGTAAGTCGTCAAGTTATCGTGTAGAGTACCGTCTCATTGATATCATCTCTCACACAGTAATAATAAGATACAAGAAAAGTAAATAATCAATTATAACGTTCGCTTTCTAAAAGTTATAAATTTTTGTGGAAAAAGATTTATCTGTATTTCGCTTTCTATTTTGATTATTACAATGATCATTGACAAAGGATTGAGTTATATCGAAAGTAATATATTATTTGATTTTTCATGTTTGTTCACATAATTTGGTTTGGGAATATTCATGTTGATTTTGATTATATATGACAAAAAATGTTAAGGTGATGAGTGGCCAACTGAATGAACAGGGGAACTTGAGGTTTTACCTTTGTAATTATTTAATTGACTTTTTGTTATTGAATCTTTACAATTTTTATGTTCTTGTTTCTTCAAAGTAATGTATAATTTTTCATGAATACGTACAATAAACAATATAAATAGATTTGTTCTTTGCTTTTCTCTGTGTAAAAAATCATCTAAGCCAGAAAACCACAGTATTATAGGTAATTTCTTTTAAATTTGTGATTTTCGGTTACAGTTGATTTTTTACATAGTACACATACTTATACTTACCTCAGAAAGATATATACGACATATCTCATAATATCATAGCTATCTATAGCTATGGGTATATGAATGATACAACAGGTATAGGTATATATATGCTCACAAAGAAACTAGCGCCTCTGGTGGAGAGGGCGTGTAAACAAAAACGGCTGATTTGTCAGTGTCGCATCTATCTCTAGTCTATATGTATTATCTATGGTTGGTAAGGTCAGAAAAAAACAAAACACGAAGAACCTAACCTATCCGTGGCCGGGTACACGAAAAACTTGAGCACGCTTCGCTCACTCATGGATCAATTTAATTAATTTTCTTTCATTTTCCCGATTTATTGTCGACTATATTAGTGGTTTAGTATTTACGTCATACTAAATTTTCATTTTTTTTTGCTACTCATGTAAAAAAAGTAGTTAAATTATTGTTGTTAAGATACACAGAGCCATATGCGACAAAATTTCGGACTAAAATCAAAAATCTGTCTGACAGTTCATTTCAATCTGTTTTACATATTCTCTGATCGTTGACCCGCTGCATTATATCTGCCTAACCTTTTCCCAATTACATTGGGGTCGGCTTCCAGTCACACCGGATGCAGCTTAATACCAGTATTTTACATGGAGCGACTGCCTATCTGACCTCCACAACCCAGTTACTGGGTAACACGATATCTCGTGGTATGACTGGTTGTCAGAGTTTCAGGCCTCTGACTACCCGTAACGGTTGTCATAGATCTTAATTTGACAACCGGGACCGACGGCTTAACGTGCTCTCCGAGGCACGGAGGGGTCTCGGTATGAAATGATGGTCACCCATCCACAGACCGACCGCGGCAAGCGCAGCTTAACCTCGATCGATCGATCTGTGCGGCGTTTACTTAGCCACGAGCCCTTGACCCGCTGCATTGATAAACGCAATACGTTCATACATTATAGTTCAGTAATTATGTAAAACCGCTAAATTTCGTTCAGCTGTTTTTCGTAACAGTACTGTTTTGTAAATCAGCTAGCAGTTTTGTAAAACAGCTGATTCTACAATCCATCTGCGACATATTACATTAGTATTAAATTAGTTAGTCATAGTGTGTGAAGCTTAAGATTGTTAAGGGAGTGCTATCACTCTCTTAACATTAATTAGTTGTATTTTTTAACCGTAATTTCGAGCCCGATAACAAAATAGAATTATGAAATACGGTGATTTTCAATTAATATTTTAAATTAAAATTACTGAATATGGGTAAACTGTTATCTAGTGATTACGCGCGACGGCATGGTTGGTGCAGTGGTCTAGAGATCAGCTGCTGCGTCGCGTGGCGCAGGTTTTATTCCTGGTCGGAGCAAATACTTGTATGATCTACAGATAATTGTGCCGAGTCTGGAAGTGCGTGCATGTGCAATTTTGTGTTTATAAACGCACATACAATACGGTACGAAAGATCTAGTGTAACCTTATTATTTAATACAATAACAACCGGTTGTACAATTAATGCCAATTTAACAATAATCTTATAATTACCATTACAGGGTATGCGAGACTTTTTTTTTTTAATCTGTATTTATTTATCGAGGGTTTAATCTTTTAAGATTATGCCACCCTCATTGGAAAAACATAGTTTTATAAACACAATCAGCTTAAATTACCTACACCTAATTCCCTTATTAACGAGTCTATATAGCAACCTGGCAGCCTCCGAAATGGGATTTGCAAGGATGCTATTACATTCTCCGGTTGACAGACTACAGACTTGCTGTTTATAGATAATAGGTTGTACGACAACCTATTATCTATAAACAGCAAGTCTCTTCTCTCCACCTCGTTCCTAACACACTCTATTATTATATGGTACACATCTTCAACAGTATTACACTCTGTACAGTTTGGTGATTCCACTTTACCCATTAAAAAAGCAAATTTATTTAACGGTATGTGTACAGAGCGAAGGCGGAGAGCAGTTACGATGGTCTGTCTCCCCGTATGCGAGACTTAATACCCAATAATAAACTTCAGTACTAGTTAAAAACATAAAAACATTAAATGAACCCAAAATAAATTGAAGATTGACACAATTAGTCTATTCTTATAGCTAACACATTCCCGAGTCGTGTTCAAACTTTTATCTATTACCCAGGTATAGGTATAAGGGATGGTTTTAGTGTAGTAGTAAAGACGATCATAGTAGCAAGATAAATATATCAATAGCAAGGGTGCTCTTCGACTCTAGGAAGTATAAAATTTTACTTCATAACAATAAACATCTATTGTGTCTGGTTATTGGCGAGCCACAAGATTCACGCCATTATTTTTTTTATAAATTTGATATACAGTCCTAAGCCTGTAAAGTATGAAGGTAAATCAATTATTATGTTCAACGACCGACCATTTCGACCAGGTTGCACTGATCATGGTCACACACTGTTTGTGACCATAATCAGTACAAGTGATTCAAAGGTATTGAGCGTTAATACCTGTTTTATATAGTAATTATTACTGTTACTTTGTCACTTAATTGTCTATCCCCGGATTTATCAAATTAACAGTCCTGTGGATTTATTTACAAGCCAGAGTTACCTATCTCAGATATGACATACCACGTAAAGCTAAGAATATGGATATGCTAATCGGACTTATCTTTACTTAGAACGATAATTACAGTCATATCCAATCTTTTACCGGAGCTAGTTAGCCCATGTCTACATATTAGGGATTATCAATTGAGAAATGATCACGAGGAGTTCGATAAAAACGTCCTCAACCAAATCATAGGGTGTTTTAAGATTGTGGTAGCACTATATTAAAAGCACATAATAATTGTCTATGAATTTAGAGTTGCAACAAGTACTCAAGATTTTACGGTTTTTCCTTTAGTGGTGTATACGAGAATGGCAGAATGATTTTTAAGTAATCAGTTTTGTTTTGATTGACATGGACTTTGCTGTCAATTGTCAAATGGTCAGTAAATGTAATGTATCAATACAAACTTATTAAAATAAACGCAAACATTAGGAAGAGGAACTATTTATATTTTTAGTACTTTATAGATGTAATACAGTAACAGTAATGGAAGAAGAAGATTTGGCTAGTTCTTTATCACACGATGAGTTGCTAGAAGTCACGCAATCCTCTCTAGCGACAATACTAAGCAGCGATTCCTTACTAAAAGACCTTCCGAATGATATTATTATCGAGGAAATTTTATCCCAGGTAAATCATATTTCTACATAGTTGTAAGTCAGTCTCGTACTGGTGACGCTAAACGCTACCCGTCACTGGATTGTTTGCCTAGGAAGTAGATCTTCATTCATTTTTGTTTGAAGTCAGCAGTAACTTTGTTTAGGACTGAATAATGCGTTAGCAGTTTAGTGTACCCGGCGGTAGATACTGTGGTGATGGTTTATCTATTGTCTGCTTATACTGTGAATGTGGTGGGGCAAATATAGATGTGGTTTGAAGAATCTTTTTTAAAGGAGAATTATTGTTACAGATAGCTGTGGAACACGGCCAGGCGATCACCATATTTGTATCAAGAGATAGTGAACCTACTCTAAAAGTAATTGTAAGTTATTACAAATCTCATGTTATTTAATAGCATTAAAATAAACAATCAAAATGTAGAGACATAAAATGAATATGTTGCTTTACAGATTCCTCAAGATGTTACAGTAAGTGATCTCAAGAAAGCAATCCAGAGGCACTTTGAACTATTCTTAAAGAGGGCTGGAGTTAAAACAAAGATATCATGGAGGTATATCTGGAGGACTTACAACTTGAATTTTGATAGTATAACCTTAGATGATGACAATGCTCCCATCCAAGAATATGGAGTCACCAACAAAGTCACATTAATGTTCAAGAAAAAGAAAGGAAAGAAGAAGGGTTAATTTCTAAAACCATTTATTTATATCCTTACATTATTGTTACTATGAACATGGAAAATCAACAAAAAATCCATCTCTTGTTGGATGACTTAAAACATAATTTGTTATATTTTTTTCAAGTAACTTAACTGTTAAGCATTGAAACAAAAATAATATGTACTCTTTTTATAAGAAATGTGATAAAATCCTCTATCCTAGTATTAATAAAATGTCATATTACACAATATTTACTAAAAATAAGAATGTAAAAATAATGTGTACATACATTGTTATTTATTGTTTTACTTATAGTTATATAAGCTACTAATGTTACTGAAATATTGCAGTATTGTATAAAACAGAGGTATAAGCCACACTGAAGAACATTATAACATAATCACCCATTCCTTAAGACACTACTCTGGCTTATATATGTGCAGATCGGCAATAGTTGACCCATCAGATTGCATGATATCCTTTTATTTCTTATTGTTTATCTCTATACTCATTTATTACCCACTTAAGGTATCTCTCTCTTTGCGAAGGACCCCCTTACTCTTTACTACTTTGTAATAATGTTTATAAATATTTTAAAGAACAGTTGTATGAAATAATAATGTGGATTATCTCTAAAGCTGCTCGAAGTCAGGCTGTGGCGGGGGCTCCTGAGGCAGGGGTTCGAAATCACCGAGGCTGTAGTGGGGCTCTTCGTGTCGGGGCGTTGCTAGAGGACGGTCGTATGTGTCCTTCAGTAGCTCTTGATCATGCTGGAAAAATGATACAGCAGATTATGTAGCAGCATGTCAGTAGATTGAACATGTCTTCAAATAATAATAATAAATAATGCCAATTATAATTTCTCTTAAATAGTCACTTGCACATGGATAGATTTTATTGCCTGAATCTAGAAAGAAAGATTCAGACAATAAAATCTTGAAGAAAAAGTGTATAATAAATTTATAATTTCCATAGTAAGTAGGAAACGCATCAACCAGTTAAGCCCAAGCTGTATAACGCCTGGTGAAGCTCTATGCACTAGTGACCGCCTTAAGACTACTACCATATCCAGTATACCATGCTCATCATCATACTATATTTAGGACACACTACAGTAGTCTAGTCATACGTGACGTACGTTTAAGTGAATACATACCTGATCGGACTGCAGTACTGAGGGCGGCGCGAGGTCGTCTAGTGACAACTGCGTATTGAGAACGGACGGCGGCGCGTAGTCCGACATGGCTGGCACGTTATCTACTGACTGCTTGGAAAAGAATTAAAACACGGTCAATAGGCAGTTCTAGGTTAGTAGTTAGGTGGTGTATATGCGATTATGTTTGGCGACCAATTTTCTGATATAATAAGCTTTATGTGAATAAAAGATTCGACTGTTTATTCATGTAAAAAAGGGTTTTACAATCTAATATTATCCCTCTAATTTTGAGTTTGGACTTTCATAATGTTAAATTAAGCTACGTTCAAAGATAATGCATAAAGACTTGGCACGCTTCAACAGGATAGTACCATCCATACATCAATAGCTACAATTCTTTCTTCATACTTCACAAATTTAACGACATACTATTGTACAACCCGCGCGGTACAGAAAATAGTGACGTTTCTATTCACCTCTTGCTCACAACTATCAAAATGAAAAAGAGATCAGAGGGAGTAACGCCATTTTATTTGATAATGTGTATGGGTAATCTGGCTCGCACACACGCGCACGCACGCACGCACGCACACACACTCACCGCGTCACCCGCCGGAGTATCGTCAACATGTTTGCTGGCAACAGGCAGGTGTTCCCCGGAGCCCACAGTGTTGGCGCGCGCTTCCTCCTCGGAGCTGTACGCAGACTTGTGGTCGCACACCAGCAAGTGAGTCAGCATGTCAGTACCTAAACACGAGGATCAGTTAAGATTAAATGTTTAATTTTAAAATTCCATATAATATTATAACTTTAGAGTTCGCGAAGCATGCGTTAATGCTTTTCAAAGATTTATCTTTGTCATATCTTTTTTAAACTGGACTTTATCGCACCAAAACATTTATTTAGTCATAAATATTGTCTATAGGGCGATTAAGATCTGTTTAGGATTAAAATACAATGATTCATAAACGTATTTTTTTTTTAATAATTTTTCTTATCAAATAAATTATGAAAGCAGCTGAAATTAGTTTGATGTTGTCGTTAATACATACCGACAGTAGTGTTATACCCGCACACGCAGTGGGAGCGGTAGGGCGCGGGGCGGGGCGCGTCCTCGAGCGAGTGCGGGCCGGCGCAGTACCCGCTGTGCCGCAGCATGGCGCGGTAGCACGCCGTCGCGTACGAACACTTCGTGCAGCTCGTCGTGCCTCTGGGTATTAAATATATACAGTATTTATAGTGGCGTCCCATTGGTCTGGTGCTAGGGCAACAAGCGTCCTCACGGTTGGCAGTTGCCCTTGCACTACCTTGGGACACAATTAACACTTTCACGACCTCTCATAAAAGTGTTAATTGTCTTTTCCCGTTAGGAAATTCTCTGTAGCAGTACAGAGTCCGGATCTGTGCCTGATAGATGGCAATAGTGGACACATGTGACATAATATAGTTAGTAGACAGATGTAATATTAAAATATAAAGGACTAAGCGTGACACTATGCTGTTACTGCGTTCGCCAGATCGCGCATGCGCACTGCCGATTTTATTGTTCCACACACATCACAGTTATAATACGACAAGTGTAAAGGAGTTTCGCTACTCTGATCTAATTGCATAATGTTGCACAAATCACTTATAAAAATTCATTGTGTGATATGGAGGACCTTTCAACTTATAACTAAAGCATAAGCGTATTGTGTCACTGGGAACTTAGACTTACAACCTGTATTGTTGATCAGTTTACAGACTACTGACTATAATACTAATTATACTTACAAGAAATGCTTTTCTCTGTCTAGTGGAGTGTCACACTCTCTACACAGCATGCCATCGGGCAGCACAAGTGTTAATCCTTCGAAGGTCTCTGCAATTGTGTGATTAGCAGAGTCTTTGACTGGTGGACGCGCCTTGTTCTGAGAAGAGATAGAAGACACTAGAGAAACTATTAAGAAAATTTAATTTTTGATCTAATAACAGGTGTATATCTCGCTGAATATTTTGGTGCAAATTATATATTATTGGCAATGACCGAGTGTCTTTTCGATTATTTAGCTGTAGAAATTATTTTAGATTTGAAACATTTTTAATAATTACCAATAAGCAGAATAATTATTTTTATAGAGGTATGGTAACTTGTCTTGAGAAATTAAACTTACTCTAGGCTTGGTAATCAAATGTTCTTCAGAGCACAGTGGAGTTGCGCCTTCAACAGTGATGTGGTCACGAACTTGATGCTCCTTCAATTGGCCTGAAAAAGGGTATTTTATGTAATTATGATAAATGAATGTATTGTCTGTGATTATCATATCTGATGGACATTAAGGAATATGCATGTGATTCAAATTTAGGTCAAATATTTTTATTCGTAATCTTTATTGCTATAGAATGACACCTATTCAATTACTTTTTTAATTAATTGTGTGTTAGCTATGAAATATTATAGTTGAAAAGGTGAGAATCATGCGAGGGAAATTTAAAATGTCAAAACGAACCCTATTGGTTGGTGTGAAACGTGACGTCACTGTCCACGATGACAATATCTTGAATATGTTATTACTGGGTGTTTATCGTGTTTTGTGATTCTTTTTGTATTTTAACGTTATTCTTTAAAGAAAATCCCTTCAACAAAATTTATAAATCGTTAATTAAACACTCCATACTAAACAACATAATTATATTTTATGATGTGTACTGGGTGTTTATCGTGTTTTGTGATTCTTTTTGTATTTTAACGTTATTCTTTAAAGAAAATCCCTTCAACAAAATTTATAAATCGTTAATTAAACACTCCATACTAAACAACATAATTATATTTTATGATGTGTACTCTGACGTCTGAGAAAACGCCCGAACCTGATTGCAGGTTTGTTTTATAATTTGAATAGGTACTCATTATTAATAATTTTACAAGTGTTATATTTTTTCGCTGTAATGTATAACATCGTATACAATCGAATAAAAATATATAAAATATACATGTATATACCATATTGATAGTTGGCAGTAAACAATATTCGAAATAAGTAAGCAACACGTCAGTGGTAACAAAACCAGTATAAGCTAGCCGCGCATACTATTAAAACTCTCTACTACGACAGGCCAGCTCAAGGTCAAAGTATTACCACGGATGTGCGGCCAAATAGTACTTCTTGAAGAATTATGTTAAAGAAAAGAAAGAAAGAAAAAGATTTTATTTGGCACAGCAGGGGCCCATAACGTTGTAGCCTTAAGATTAAACTTAAAATTAAATTATTATAAAATTAAGCAGCTAATGTTAGGACAATGTACCCTGCGGCCGCACCAAAAAGGCCCATGTTCAGCATAACAGTAGGGGAGACCATTTCTTGTTCTCTATATTGCCAACAGCGATTCCTCTTAGACGGTAACGTGCGAGTGATACTCCTGGTGTTGTATCCATAGGCTAAAGTAACCATTTACCATATCACAGACTCTATTTTGTTTACCTTAGTTTTAAAATTACTTTCCATTTCTTTATACCTTTCGAAACCCAACTCATTTTTGTAAAATACCGAATGTTGATACAATATTGCTATAAATATAGTGAGATAGCTATGTTTCCAACTCACCAAGATGTACAAACTTGAGCACACATCTGTTGCACCTGATTTCCATTTCCTTATCCTGGTGCTGTTTCAAGTGGTCCAGGTATAGCACCACGTTGGCGGTAAGCTCGTGACCATCAGCATACACCTTTATGACCTGCAAACAAATTGTTTGGAATTGTGAAATCTTGGACGAGGTTTTTTTTCATCTTTGGGCGGAAGGTGGAACTTAGATTCGAGATAATACATAGATGGAGAGACGTCGTCACAGTCCTTATTAGATATACACGAATCGCATTAATACGTTATAATCATTGGTATAGTGCAGAAAAGAAAAACAACACAAGACTGTCGCTTGAACCCAATAATCGTTCAACCTTCGATGTATAAAACGGCTTTTAACCGTATTATCGTATACATTATTGATTTTGATTTCTTGACATTTTCAACACTTTGCAGGTTCGTAGACACAAGATAAATAATGAGTTTTTATATAAGATAGTTGTTGTTTAGTCAAGTCCTCCCAATCTAAGGCTTCAAGGAGGCTTGAAAATAATGAATCATATTGGGATCCGATTATGATTAAAGTGAAAGGCCAAAGTGGCTTTTTTAGACCCCCGGGTTTCTCTTACCTTCAAGCAGTACGGACACATCACGGTATCGGCACGGCAGTGCACAGTACGGTAGTGCTCGGCCGCGGCGCGGTGGCACGACACGCGGTAATCACACGCGTCACAAGAGTACGGAAGCTCTAAAGGAGCGTGTGTTTTCTGCATATGAGAAGCCAGGGTAAGAACTGCTGCGAAACGGACCTGTGGATGAAATTGTATGGTTCTATAACTTATAGTTTGATGAAGTTAACTTCCAAACTTTCCTAGATAAAAAAAGATTGTTTTACTGATTATATTCAGTAATATCTATCCCACCAAAACATAAAATGTAAAAAAAAAAAAAAAACTCTCTATGCAATCTTTCCACCGTAATAAGTTTTAAAGTCTCATAGAAGCCAAGTCCTATTCAATTAATTTTGTAGTTATGGGCCGTCCATTAAACAGGTGAGGCTCGAAAGAGGCGGGAGGGGGTAGGGCGTTTGGCAAAAATCACGAAATATCAGAAGGGGAGAGGTACTAACATTTCACGTGTATTTATTTTCTGTATTTAACAAATCTAAAAATTTTAAAATTCTTTGTTGATACTAAAAATACACGTGATTTTGGATGGCGGTGGGGGGTTAGTCTTAAACCTCACCACTTATAACCAAGGGGGAGCCCCCTCTCCGTTTAAAAAATACTAAAAAAACATCACATGAATAATGGATGGCCCCTTAGTTATCTATCAACATTTTGTGACTGTATCAATAGTTTTGTTTATATTGTAATTAAGGTGGCCGACCTTAAATGCGGGCCTATAAGTGGTCGTTTTCATTTTCATAAAATATCGTAGCTGTGGTACACAAAAAAAAGATGTAATAAATTATAATAATATAACTTACCTCGCAAATCAGACAGGCGTACGTGAACAATTCAGGCGACTTAGTGTCAGCAGGGTGCGTATGCTTTAGATGTGTGTCCAAATCTTCTTGTGCGGAGAAGCGAGCGAGGCAGTAGGTACACTGAGCTGGGTTTGACCCGTCAGCAGCGGGCGGAACCGCGTGGCCGTACAAGTGCGACATTAGAGCGACATTCTCGTTGAATTCTTCGTGACAGACTGGGCACTGGAAGAAGGGGGTTAATTATGGTAGGGACAACATGTCAAATTAATTTATGATATGCACAGGGTTTTTGTGTCACACTACATACATACATAAAAAGTTTTGTGCTGCTTGCTATTCTTCAAAAAAAATATTATCCACATAATCAGACAGATAGAAGCCAGCTTTGACAGTAACATACCCCAGAACTCGTTATTAACTATTATAATAAAACAACACTTTTACCGGTTTAATCGCGTGTATTATTGGTTTTTGTTTTTCCTGACGTTTCGAACACTTTGCAGCGTTTGTGGTCGCAGAAGGACTGTTCTTATTAACGAAGTTAAATACACCTCTGTATGCTTGTGGTTTTAACAGCCGCACAGATCGATCCATTGAGTGTAAGCTGCGCTTGCCGCGGTCGTTCTTGGAATGGGTGACCATCCCTTCATATCGAGACCCCTTCGTGACTCGGAGAGCACGATAAACCCGGTCCCAGCTGTTTAATGAAAATCTATAACGGAAGTCTGACAACCGTCTTACCACGAGAAATCGTGTTAGCCAGTAAATGGGTTGTGGAGGTCAGATAGGCAGTCGCTCCATGTAAACTATTAGTATTAAGCCGCATGCAGAGGTTGGACTGGAAGCCGACCCCAACATATTTGGTACTGGTTCATTCATACTGTAGTAACATTTACCCAGACTACTGAACTGGGCTAAAGTTGAATAGATGTCATACAAGAAATTAATCTGAATAACAATTCAAGGTCACGTGCTAAAGACGCGTGACCTTATTGCCTTTCTTATGATGGGAACACCCCATTAACATACGAATAGTGTGAGAGTACGCATTATGATTTACCAAGTGTTTTATGCGTTAGAATGGCTGACGCGTTTCTGTAGTAAATTGTAGTGGATAGTATTATATATGTTTTGTTTAGATTTCAGTGATTACAAAAGTAAAAGCAGATATTGTCAAGGAAAACTAGTGGTCGGCGATTATGAGATATACTAATGAAATCATTCGATTATGAAGATGTCTCGAGATATCTCGATTATAACAGACTAGTAACTACTAATTTTGTAGTCACGGTCGATGCAGAGCAGAAAGATCGAAACAGGGTAAGTTGTGTTCGTATCTATAAAACTAGAATAAGTAAACTTTACTGTTAAATTACTCAACGAAAAAAGCCAAAAAGTGACTTTCGAGTCTCTCAACTTTTTACAACAAGATTAGTAGTAGGTACAAATTAGTAACGTCATTCGATTATGAAAACATATTAGTAAATAATTTCATAATCGATTATCAGCATTAGTATTAAACAGTGATTCGATTATACCAATCATTCATCATCGCCGACCACTAAGGAAAACAAAGAATATTTTAGAAAACCAACCTCAACAGCTATGGCAGTCTTCACAAATTCTCGATTTCCTCCAATCTGTCCAAAGTAATATCTCTCCATGGACACAGTCTCCTCAGGACGGACTTCCTTCTTGATATTCTTCAGAGGAATATCATCCAGGTCATCGTCTATGTAAGATTTGGCTTTAGCATTGCGACGGCTTCGGGCTGTTGGCTCCTCCTTCTTGTCTTTTGGTTTCTCTTTTTCTTCTTTAATTTTGGTTGATTTCCGACTTAGGGCTAGAGGAATCTGGTGATGATAAAGTCGACTTGTATTTCGGTTATTGGTTGAAAATAGTATCTGAAGATAATTTATATGAGAATTATGTCTGTAAACACAACCAAGGGTGTTCTTATTAAGATTTTTAATTTCCACGCTTTTCTAATTCCTCGAAGCGGTAAATATACGAGGCTATATTTAAATAGAACAGGATGCGTACTTTTACAAATTAAGATCTATGACAGCCATTACGGGTAGTGAGAGAGGCCTGAAAGTCTGACAACCAGTCGTACTACGAGATATCGTGTTACCTCGTAACTGGGTTGTGGAGGTCAGATAGGCAGTCGCTCCATAATACTGGTATTAAGCTGCATCCAGTTTGGAAGCCGACACCAATGTAGTTGGGAAAAGGCTAGGCAGATTGATGCATACTTTTCTGATTCTCTCAGAGCAGTGTCCACAGTTTGGTGCAAAACTACAAAATAAAAGGCAATTCAATGGCTAACCTCTTCGTCATCTTCTTCGACATACGTAGTCTTCTCCTTCTTCCTCTTCTTGGGTGGCGGCGAAGGCGACGGTTCCTTCTTCTTGCGCCCACGTTTGCCGCGACCCGTTTCCGGCTCAGGCTCTTCAAGTTTCTCTTTTTTCTAGAAATCGCAAATAGTAAAATTTGACTGTCTTTGTGAGAGCTTAGAGCAGCAACATAAATAGTTTGGGAAAAACAAAAATATTGAGATTTAAAACTAATTAATGTAAAAGGTTTATTATTATCACTTCCAGCGGCTGTTATACAGAAATACAAATACAGTAATGCTTGGACCGTATTGCGAACAAATCTCAAGCCATGTTTTGTTGGCGATTTTTTTTAAATCATTTACTCGCGATTTAAAAGTCGCTTGCAAATGAATAAACAACATCCCCAAGAAAACATAACATAACCAGCCCATAACTGTCCCACTACAGGGTAAGGACCTCTTCTCATACAGAGAAGGCACTAGTATTGATCGTCACGCTAGCTGACTATAGGTTGGATATTTTAGACCTGGTTTCCTTACGATGTTTTCCTTCACCACATGTCTGTGATGTCTTAGATTAACTAAGATAGTCTATATGATATTGGAAAAGTCACATTGGTACAATACATGTCAAGTATGAAGCCACGACCTGTGGTTCAAGAGGCAGGCCACACCAAGAAAACACAGGAAAATATAAAATTCTCTAAACTAACCTTGCCAGTGGGATACTTCCAGTTCTTGAAGGGATTAGCTGCAATCTTGTTGAGGCGAACAGTGATCGGGTCTTTGGACTCCATCTTACATTGTTCCGCGATGTGAATCACTATGTTGTCGAAAGCTTGACCGGGCGAAATGCCGTACCTTTTAAAGGGGAAATTTGAATTAGCTGGCGTGAAAAATTCGAGTTTCCATTGTGACATTTGTCATTTAAAAACTTTGCTGAGATGTTTTTAAGGTTGACAGTGTATGGGAATTTCAAGTTACGTAGTTTTGTTTTTTTCAAAAACGTTGCCCCACACTAGGAATTTCTTCCTGTATCGTGGGTGCGTTTACAGACATATAATCTCACAAGCACAAACACACCCAGACCCGGAGCAATTATCTATAAATCGTACAAATATTTGCTCCGTGCAGGAATCGAACCTGCGACACGCAGCGTAGCAAGCACTCGGTCTCTCGACCACTGCGCCAACTGCGCTGTCAAAAGTTCTAGTTTTATATGGGTTATCTTATATCATTTAGGTTTACTTTTGTGTCCTTCAGCTACAAGTAAGCTGCATTTGAATAGTCGTTGGAATCATTACAATTAGTTATCATAATTAAATATAGAATAGAATAGAATAGAATATTCATTTATTTGCTCAGAAAGTAGGTATTTACAATAAGGTGGTTACAATAATATTATAGAATCCTTGTACGTTCTACCATTACGGCATGCAAACATTGATGCAGTTCATCATCCAACAAACAAAATTGGTATATAACTAAAATATATCAGCTAGAAAGTCCGATACGGAGTAGTAAAATTTATTTAATAGAAGTTCAGTTAGTTTCTTTTTGAACGTTCTTACTGGTTCTTCTTTTATGGCATTAGGAATGTGGTTAAAAATAGCAGGAGCCATACCAAAAACACTTTTCCTCAACAAAGCGGTCCTATAGCCACCTGTGCGTAACAAATTTTGGTATTGAGATCGCAAAGTTACGCCTCGGTATCTGCTCTCCGATAAAGTTACAAACAGCTGCCGATTACATTTAACAAAAAGAGCAACTTCCAAAATGTAAAGGCAAGGAAATGTCAACAGTTTCTGGCCCTTAAAAATTGGAACACAGCTGTCTGTAACCTTTAAACCAAATATTGCTCGTATACAGCGTTTTTGGGCCTTAAAAATACTCTCTCTTTCGCTACAGTTGCCCCAAAATATAATACCAAATCTTAAAATGGAAACGACAAGACTATGATATGCTAGTAATACTGTTTTGATATTAACTTTTTTTTTAAGATTATAAAGTGCATATGCAGATGCGCTAAGTTTTTTACAGATAGCTTCTGCCTGTGCCTTCCATGTCAGTTGACTGTCAATTAAAATTCCTAGAAATTTTATTACATCTACTTTGTCTACATTTTGACTATTATAATTAATATTTAGGTCATTGATACGAAGTCTTTGATAAAAATGCATTATCTTTGTTTTTTGTAGGTTTATTTGTAAGTTGTTACTATTTAGCCAATTTATTATAATTTTAATGGTGTCGTTTATATTGTTTTCATAATTTTCATTACTTTTGCATTTTAAGAGTGCTGTACTGTCGTCGGCAAATAGTACCATGGGATGATGGATTTGGAGTGGGAGGTCGTTAATGTAGATTAAAAATAACAAAGGCCCAAGGACGCTTCCCTGTGGTACGCCGAATTTAATTTATCTATGGGAAGACAAGTATTTTTGTTCTAATTTAGACTTAGCACATATTTTGTAAATTTCTGTCATCTGTTTGCGGCCGGATAAGTAAGTTTTTATTAAGTTCAGGATATTACCTCGAATGCCATAGGCGTTTAGTTTTTGAAGCAGTATTTTATGGTTGACAAAATCGAAAGCTTTAGACATATCCGTATATATAGCACATGTAGGCGTTTTAGTATCAACATTTGCCATAATGTTATTCAGCAGGTCAAAAATTGCCATGTTTATATTCCTATTTTTCCTGAACCCGTGTTGCTCATGGCAAAGTATATTAAATTTTGTCAAGAAAGATGATATTGCGTTATATATGACTTTTTCTATTATTTTAGAGAAAACGGGAATTAAAGCTATCGGCCTATAGTTCGACATATCATCTTTACTGTTCTTTTTATGTATTGGTTTTACGATCACAGTTTTTAGGTTTTCAGGAAATGTTCCTGACGATATGCTAACGTTAATAATATGAGTTAAAGGGCCAGCTATACTATTAGCAACAAATTTTATGACTTGAGTGGAAATTCCATCATAACCAAAACTCTTTTTGTTTTTTAGTGATTTAATTATTCTCATTACGTCTTGAGGTACGACTGGTGGCACAAATATTGAGTTTGGGTTATGGTTTATTTTCTTCACGTCGTGCATTGGGTTTCTGGGTATATCAGTAATGTGGTCTATGAAAAAATTATTGAAAGATTCAGCTATTTCTTTCGGATCTGTTACTGTCTGATTATTATTTTTTATCTGTAAAATTGGTTCCCTATTCATTTTACTGTTATTAATGATTTGCCATGAGGTTTTTGATTTATTCTTTGAATTCTTGATCAAATAGTTATTTTGGGCTTTTTGGGTTAATTTAATTATTTTTTTAAACCTCTTAGAGTAAGAAACAAAAGCGTTTTTATTTTCGGGTGACGGCCTTAGTCTATGTTTCCAAAGTAAATTACGTTGCCTTTTACTGCATAATCTTATGCCACGCGATATCCACTTAATTGATTTTTCTGATTTTATTGTCACTAGCTTATAGGGAAAGCATAAGTCATACATAAGCTTAAATATTTCAAAGAAATTGTCATACGCTTTGTTCGACTCCTCTGTGTTATATACGTCAGAAAACGATAGATTTTGCAGGTAGTTATTAAATTTAATGAGATTTTCTTCACAAGTATCTCGAATCTTAGTTCTCCAAGTTTTAATCATGCACGATTTATTTACTTTTATCTTTATTATTTGAGCTGTATGGTCTGAAAGCCCGAAGTCTATTATTTGAGAATCGGATTTTTGTCTGGTATTGCATGCAAAATTATCTAAACAGGTATTACTATTAAGACGTGTCGCTTCATTAATTTCTAAATTGAGGTTGTAACTCTGGAGAAAGCATTTAAAATCCAGACTTATTCTATTATTCTTTAAAACGTTTATATTAAAATCACCGCATACAATTATTTTAGTCTGACGATTAGTACATATATTTTTTAGAATAGTATCAAAATTTTCATAAAATTTACTTAAGTTGGATAGCTTAGGCGGTCTATACATACACAATATAATTAGATTATGTTGTTTCATTTTTATTGCACAACATTCAATTATTCCTGAAACCGAGTGTTTCATTATGTTGGGTAATTCTTTATACTCATGCCCCTTTTTGACCAAAATACAGGCTCCACCCCGTTTCATGTTGCCTCTTGCATAGCATGCAGCGAGTCTATAATTAGGTAAATGAAGAAGATGTTCCTGGCCTGACATTATAAAATGCTCGGTTATGCATAACACATCTACAATTATTTGTTTGCTTAACAAGTCCTGAATGTGAACGGTTAATAGATCAGATTTATTTATAAGTCCGGAAATATTCTGATGCATAACATACAAGTGATCAAAGAAAAAACTGGGTGTGTGTGACCGCATTCGTGTTTACATTATTTGTCAGATCTGTGTCAGGTTCAAATTCCAGTGGTATATGATGCCCTAAAGTTGTTACTTTTTTTTAAGGAAACAGAAAAATAATAGATACGACCGGGGCCTGAACCCGCGACCGTTGACATTTGGTGTCATCACTCTTCCAACTGAGCTATCGTGTCGTTGTTCGATACTATTAAATATTTAAGCTCCCTTGTATTTAGTAATATCTTAGGTTTTCGCGATTACTATACATTATAATAAAATATCCCATTATAATATAATCCCTTGTATTTTTCTTAAGGAAACGCCTGGCGATATAGGCATTACATGACCTTAACAATATAAAAAAATATCATTGTATATGCCCTTAAGTTGTATAAAGATTCACATCTTACCGCTCTCTCCATACCAGTTCATCCAAGAACTGCTGTATAATCTGCCTAGAAAGCAGTGATAATGTGTTCTGGAACATTCTAGGCACTATCCTCCTTAGATACTCCATGATGTTAGCATTGCTGTTCCTAGCTGACGATGAGTCAGTATGAGACGATGCTTGGTGCACATTTTTGAAGCCCATAGAAACTAGAGTGCCCTTGTCTACGGTTAAGTCAGTCAGGATCACGGATGAAGGGTGCACCCATGCTGATAGCGGTTCCAGAATCTTTTGGAACCGCTTCTTGTAGTTCTTTTCGTGTTCAGCTAGAGGTTCAACAGCGCGGAGACGAATCTAAAAGAGATATTTGAGATATTTTGTAAAACTTTTTGATAATGACGAAAGAAAGACAAGTCAAGATAAACAAACAGTGTTAATACAAAATTTTGGGGCGCCGGCGTCGCATCAAATTCAGTTGGGAGCTCGCAAATTGTAACTGCAAAATTTATTTTAGAAAACTATTATTTTTGCTATGATTTCAAAATGTCGACTTACCAATTTCTCAACTGGATCTAGTACACCCAAAACTTCAACCTTCACTTGCCTCTGTGTGCCATCATGACTGGTTGTGCCTAGCGATATGACTCCAACCTCCACTTTCTTGCCGGAACCGCCCAATAATCCCATATGCTGGTGAATAGCTGACGTACATATGGCTCTTAGCCAAGTAAACAGTCCTTTTACGTAAAGATTATCAACTTTCACCCATTGGACGACGTTCTGAACGTTAGTTTGACAAGCCCAATGGTAAATGAGCTTGAGGAGAACACTGGGAGGGAAGGTAGCCCCTTCGAAGATAGAACTGGAATATACAGAGACGAATCTCGTGGGACAACATTCTGATATCCACACATAGCCACCAGAATACGGGAACTTTGATACATCCGAGTACATGCCTGAAATAAAATATATTCATATTATGATGATATGATTTTAGATTTTGCTGAGAGCGTAGCGCGCGTTTTATCTCTGCAATATTTCCGCAGATGCCTGTGTCTAACAATGGACTATGATACGCCGATTTTATAACATCCATCTTGCTCGAAACACTTGCGCAAGATAATTCACAATTCATATTAGGATGGCCTCAGCCAGTGTATAAGGGATTATCCGCCAGTCTCGGTTTTGGGTCCGAGATTCACAGTCGTCCAACTATGAACGGTTGGTGGTAACAAAACCAGTATAAGCTAGCCTCGCATAATATTGAAACTCCCTCCTGCGATAGGCCAGCTCAAGGTCAGTTTTACCACGGACATGCGTTCTACTATACCTCTTGAGAGTAATACTATGCAGAATGTAGTATATTCAGCTTAGATAAGCTTTAATCAGGTTCATAAATATGATAGTCACCCAGTTTGAGCTTGTTCCCAGCATGTATAACACACCACTGCTCCGACCTGACCAGGCCCTGCTGTATGAGCCACTCGGTGAACTTCATGGGCGTGTGCATCAGCACTGACTTCACCTTGCTGTCTAATGAGGACCGGTCGGATGGTGGAGCAGTGTCTTTAGCGCGGAGGTATGGACGGGCCACCACAACAAGAGATGGGAATGTCTTGCCTGAAAAAAAAAAAAATGTAACTTTATCAACAATATTTAATTTTAAATCCTGTGTTCTAATAGTCATCTCTAGGAGCCTCCACATTTTTATTTCGGAAAATTGGAAAAAATTTGACACAAACGGGATATTTAGCCTGTTTTTTCTCATGGACACCATGCTGGACTTCTACCGACTAAAACTACAACATTTACTGGAGTCCCAAGAATGCATGTGCATCAACTGTAGTGTTTTTTAACATAACTTGAATATAATTGCATGTTAGTATGTTTGTGGTTTTCTACTTAAATAAAAAGTTTTTAGTATCTTAATCTAAGACATAATCAAAATAAATTATCAAATAACAACATACCTTGCAACTTATTGAACGAGACCTCCCGTGAATCAGCGACGTTCTTATTCCCGTCATCTTTAGTGAGGTCGACAATGGCGGTGGTCTTCGTTGCGCTGCCGGTAAGCAGGCCACCGATAGCCGTGGCTTCAGAAGGACGCACATTCGTCACTACGCTGTGCACATCTGTGGAAAATTGGGAAGTTAATAAGGTGGAATATAAAACACAAAAATTTGTTTGTTACTAATTCTATGAGCCATTTCGTAACTAAGATATGGATTGTTATTGTCAAAATAATATTTTGTTTTATGTCCTGCTCCTTTATACTGTTTCACAAATACAAGCTGTTGTGTGTGCAGTGTCACATTTACGGAGGTGACCATACCGCCGATACTGAACACCAAGTAATAAAGAAATTTTCACAAAAAAAAAAAAAACATCAAATCTTTCGTAGGTGTTATAATGAAATGAAATGAAATTGTTTATTCTGTAAGTAGGTCTTTTAAAAACTCTTTTACATGTCATTATAATCTAGATGGCGTCGGCGTTTCCTATCTGACTACCTCTGAGAAGAAACGCCGAAACAAACTATAAGGTCAAGGTCTCTTTTAAAGTCCAGACATAATTAAACATCCCTATGTGAGCGTAACCATGCAGGGTATCTGGAATGGCCTTTTTAAGAAAGAGCTATATCAGTTTCGAGTTGACCTGTCCTAACTGACGGCACACATGCATCAGTCATCGTGTAGCTCAACCATGTTATAGGGAGCTCAACGACCTGTCGCAAGGCGATACCAGATCAGCAGGACATTTGCGTAGGCCATATAAAAACCTCAAAACCGCCAGATTTCAAATATGTATAACAATAAATAAAAAATAAGAAAAACTTCCTACATGATGCTCACATTCACAATTTCTGTATTATTAAGAATGTCACAATAAAAAATGTCAATTAATAGAATGTCAATTGTTATGATATTACAATGTCAATTTTATCTTATTTAAATGTAAATTTTTTTCATTATACAATGTCCAAATTTTTTCAAATTACAATGTCAGGTAAAATCAAAACAATATAATTAAGCATTTTTCATATCACTCCCATGCCTTTTTATCGCTTAAACATTCCGAGATAGTGTAATACCCCTTTCGGCATAGTTTAGCTTTAATAGCTTTCTTAAATTTATTATAGGGTAAATTTCTAACGTTAATGGGCAGTTTGTTGAAAAAGCGTATACATTGACCTATGACTGCTTCGTTGGTCTAGTTGTCGCAAACGCGGCTGCCGAGCGTGAGGTACTGGGTTCGATTCCCAGGTCGGGCAAAGTGTTATTGGATTTTTCTGTTAGGAAATTCTCAGTAACAGCCTGGAGTTAGGAAGTAGGTGGCGTGACATCCCCGTCCTTCGGAGAGCACGTAAAAAACCGTCGACCCTGGACATAATCTCCCTCCGGTTGTGTCGAATTGCCGTTCTATCGGAATATGTGAGTGAAGGAAGAGGGATTGCATTTGTATTTGTGCATACACTTGTACACTATAATATCTCCTGTATACTTGACTAATCTCCATGGGGATAGTGCGCCATGACCGAAATACGGTTGGGAGTATATGGTTATTATAAGTCCCATGAAAAAAAAAGTATGTACAAAATCATAATACATAGAATACTTACTAGAAGGAGCCAGTGTCTTGTCCTTAGTTTTGGTGTTCTCCTTATCCTTGTCTTTTTCTTTTTCCTTTTCTTTCTCCTTAGTCTTTTCTTTGTCCTTCTTCTTCTTTTTATGTTTAACTTCAGGAGACTTGTTCCTTTCAGGGGAAGGTGAGTAGTCACGGTCATCTTCATTGCGAATCTTTCTTGGACGACCTGAAATAGAAACAAGGAATAAATTTTTAACTTCATCACTTCAACCTCTGCGAGGTTGTAACAATTAGTTTTGGTCTAAATGGGTTATTTAGCTATTTTACTACTTACTTAAACACATTTTAACTTAAAATTTAATATCAATATATACAAATAAATTAGAGCTAAAAAAATACTATAGTGTTGAAAAGTGCCCAAAAGGCTGGCAACATTGTCTCATTGAATGGCGATACAGATTCTTTGTAAAAATAAACTTATTAAATTATAAAGTATACCTCTCTTTCCAGGTTTCTCTTTAGAGATAGACAATGAACGAGACCTAGATCTAATGATCTCAGCACTTTGCCTTTCCAAATCTTTGAGCACAGGTTGTCTGAAAATAACATGTTAGGTATCAGAGAAATAAATCTTCTTAAGTTAAATAATGTAACAAATATTGGATTCAATTTAAAAGTTCAATAAGTTTGATATTACTACATCATTTTCTTCATCCAAAACCTCACTAAAAGAGGCAGGTAGGCATCTCTTTACTTTTACCACTTTTTGTGGTCACATTGTTTATAATAAGCTTATAATAGATTTTTTTCTTTCAAAACTTTATACAGAAACTTAATGCTTTAACAAATTAACATTTTTTTTTTGTTTCTGGCCCGATCCTAATTTATTTGAGGTTGGCACAATATGTTTTCTTTCTTCCATTCTTCTTTGTCAGTCATCATTATCTTTCGTCATCCCCCTGCCCTGATCCCAATTTATTAGGGGTTGGCGCAGCATGTATTCTTGCATGTCTAATTGGCACGCTGCTAATGTTTTGACTGTTTTGTGACCTGACGCCTACCTGTCATCAAACCTCATAGTGAATGCTGTTGTTGGTGGTAACAGCCACCAATACAGTCTCGTTCTAACTAACTATGTAACACTAACTGCTATCCATGCGCCAGGATCTGATGTTATCCTACTATAACACTCCCCTAACCAGGCTTCATCATCTTATCATTCACTCCCTTTTAATTCATATTATCTCACACACAATCCATCCATCTTTTCTTTGGTTTCCCTATGCATTCACAAACTTATAAATTGATGTAGGACTACATCATACAGGTAGTTATTTCATAGTCAAACTTACTTCCCAAGCAATTGGTATGCTGTGAACTGATCTCCATTGTAAACGATCTCCCCGCCAGTATCCTTTACCATATCATCCAACCTGTTTTGGATGCTCTTGTATTCATTGTCGGCATTCTTATAGGCCTGGAGCTGGACTTCGGACAGTTCTTCCTCCCAACACTCCAGTTCAAGGGTCGGCACGTCAGGACCGAAGTATGAACGCTTGTACAAGTCGGCTTCAATGATCTCCGCTTGAGGGGGTACTACTACCTCCTGGAAATGATCACAACATATAATGTTATTCGATTATAGCAGTTCCTTAGTAACTTCTGGCAATTTGACAATGTTTAGAAGATGTCTACAACCAATATAGGGAAAATATTTCGAATAGTACGATATGCCGTATAGTTTTGACACTGGTACAACCGCTTGTAAACACTAATCATTTTTATAGAAACTTTACCTCAGCGTCGGTTTTCGGTTTTTTCAGCTTCATCGTGCTACTTTTCTAGCAGTCTGCATGCAAAATTATCTTGAATATGATAGGATTTTAGCTGTAAAAACGAATTATTATCCAAACGTAAAAGCCAAGCACAAGACATGACAGTGATGCCAAAAACATTTTTTTTTTTTTATTTCCTTCGCCCTAATCGGGCAGGCTAAGGTCTTAGACCATACCGCCTCGTCTTCAGTGTTCTTGAATAAAAGTAAGGCCAAAGCCTCGTCTTCAGTTACTTCCTTCTTTTTTTAATCAAGTATAAAAAGTTATTGCAGTTATTGCCCCAGTAAAACGGTGGAAATTTTACTGAGTCTTCGATGGAGTTTAGGAGTGAACACAAAAAGTCATGATTTTCAATTTTATACAATTTGCCCACACTCGTACACCTTCATGAACACATAATGGTTAATTATCCACCATAATTACACATTATACTTCGGAGAAACACAAGTTTTGGAAAACAATATAAAATCGACAACGTGCACTTTACATTTTCCCGCCTAAACTCTGATGCCAAAAACAATATAAACTTGTTATTTTTTGTTTTCATTACCACAGCAGATAAAATTTTATTTCAATCATTGATAAGATTTTTCATCATCAAATATAGAAATGATCAATAGATGATTAAAATGAATAACTTCATTTTTTTATTTTACATTTATTAGTAAGAAATACTGATCATAGTTATAATGTTGAAATATCAATTTTCATTGCAAAGATTAGTAAAGACACAGGGCATTAAAATTTTTATATATCGAGAATACTAGTATAGGATAACCGGTTACCGGTAAACTTGCGTTTAACCGAAACAAATGCACTACCCTAAATTAAAACACAAAAAAATGACAGTGGGACAAATAAGCTAATTTGTGATGAAATTGTTTTACCGAGTGAAAAATAATTTAAACGGGTAATAACAGCTTTGGAAATCATGGAAGCCGTTCCAAAATTACCCATGATAAGTTTTGAGTTGAAGGCGAGTCACGAGAATACGCATTTTGGACCTAAATTGAAACAGGTAAGTAGGTCTCGTAATCTCTGATAAAGTTACTTTCAGTATTTCTTTGTCATGTTTTTACGTTGAATTGTTTTTTCTAGTACATCGCAGAAGCTTATAGAGAGGATCCAGACAGCTACAGCAATGAAATACATCAGTTGGAAGGTCTGCGGTCGGCGGCTGTTCGACCTACTATTGATTCTGCGGGGCTGAGCGCCCTAATAAGATATTTTTGTCAACTGCGATCGTTGCAAAGCCGATTCCCGATGGCTAAAGGTCAACCGGCTGCGGTTTCCTTCAGCTGGTAAATCTAATTAACATTGTCATCAGTCTATTGATTTTTCTTTTGGTGTTTGTATGAATCATGATACCAGTATCAAGTTGTTTACACTTTATATGATGTTGATAATATCATTGTCTGATAAGTTTATAGAGTGTCACATACTTTTGTTTTGGGACTTTCTTTATGCTTTGTAAACACCTTCAATTATGTTTTTCAGTAAATATATGATCCTAATTACCTAAATAACAATTCTATTTCGAGATCTTCAATACATAAGATTAATGGAACAGTATGACTAGCATTTTATTTTTCATTTAACCATTACTAAACTAAAGCAGTTATAAATAAATATTTCTTTTTACTTCTAGGAAAGACTTGTATGCTAGCATGAACAGATCTTTAGCAGACATACGGTTTGAAATGGCAAGTATCCTGTACAACACTGCAGCACTTCTCACTCAGCTTGGTGCTTCTGAGCCACGGAACACTGCCGACAGCCTTAAGTCTGCTTGTACCCAGTTCCAACATGCTGCATGGGTCTTCCAGTACTTACGAGAACACATACCGCAGCCCTCTGGAGTCGATGTGTGTTCTGAAATCATGAGGATGATGCAAGAAATATGCTTCGCTCAGGCACAGGAGTGTATTCTGGAAAAAAGTATTCAGGATACTAGGAAGCCTAGTGTTGTTGGTATGTTCACATTATTCTTATTGATTTGACTCCTAGTTAGGTACTTACATGTGAGCTTTGAAATTATTAACATTCATTTATGTTACCACCTTCTTTCTTAAATCAAACTCCACTATTTATATGTATTTTACCTTTCGTATAATATATTTGTGGGGTCTAACCTTTCTATTTAGGACAAGTTAAAGCCTATGTTAGACATGAGTCCGATATATCATATGATATATCATATCATAACTAAAAACGGATATACACATATATCATATCATATTGATATGCCACACACAGAAAACCGTTTTTACAATATCGATCAAATCATATCGAGCTAAACGAAAAACGAACTTTCCACATCCATAACCGTTTACGTAGTTTACTCAACTTCTCATATTCATATCTATCTCGTGGTTAGATATTCGCCGTCTCTCTGTCCAAACGATGACGTTACCGGGTGTGAAAACGAGACGAAGCTAATATCGTTCAGCGTTTGCTGTAGGTATCTAATAACTCTCAATATCAATATCTAAAAACGGTTTTTCATATTGATATGAAAATCATCAATCATATCGGATATGTAACTGTTTACAGAAAATACCAAAAACGCCCATGTCTAGCTGTGGTTGTGGGTGTAAAATGTGTAAATAATACTACCTTAGTAAACAAGAGGGCAGAGGGCAGTAAGTAGTGAAATTTACAAAATTTATTTATACCCATAAATGCTTGTTTTTCATATAGGTATAGGTTTCACATCTATCTGTAAATTAAAACTAAATTTTTTAGTTGATAAAGTCAGTAAGAGTCAAATTTAAACTATTGCAATTTAAAGTCATAAATAATTGTGGAAAAAGAATACGGTTGCAAGCAGGATTTGAACCTGTGCCTTCCGGATAAATTTCCACAACAATTTATGACTTTAAGGTTTGCTAAGCATACACTAATGCTTTTCAAAAATTTATCTGTATTGCAACTTAACAATAACTTTGTAAGGAATAAGTTTACCTTTAGCTTGTTTCTCAGAAATGTACATACTGCACTCTTGCTTACGACAGAATGGTAGTATAGCAAAAATATTTATGTACTAAACATATTCTAAAACTAAATATTGAAAGAGTTACCATGGAGTTATTGCTCATTCTTCTCCATAGGAATCTACATTTTGGAATGTGGCATTTCTTGACTATCAAAACTAACTTTAAATTGTATATCTGAAATAAATTTTTGGACTTTGATTTTAATGTTACTTCAGATAAAAATGCATATACCTAGGCCACAACTAGGCCATTACAGTAGAGGAAGACAGAGGAAGCAATGGATGGATTCTGTTAAAGATGATATGGCAAGAAAAGGAGTGACTGTCGATACAACGGCTGATAGAGATGTATGGAAGAAGAATACATGTTGCACCAACCCTAAATAAATTGGGATAAAGGCCGGGGGATGATGATGAATTAATTATCCATGTATATTCTAAACAGGTGCTGTAGCAACCCAAGTGATGTACTTCTACAAGAACTCTCTAGCCCTGCTGGGCCCATCTGTTGGTGTGGACATAGTCCATGAGATAATCGGCACCAAGCTCTACAACTACTGGCACAGATATATGTCCTTCAAGTATTCTTACATTGGCTGTGTTGTGTGCTTGTATCAAGGTTTGTAATTTTTGTTTTATTAAAAACAGCTTGAGCAATTGAAAGTTGAGGTAAGGCCTGGAGTGCCTACCATTGAAATATTAATTAACTATATTATTGTCCTAAAAGCAACATGCACGAATCTTCATGACTGAATTTGAATGGTTCATGTAAAAAAAAACCTTTTAAATAATCTAAAGATGGTGAGGCATGTTTATTATGTCACATGATAAAAAATTATGCTTCATTGCCATAGAGGTGCGACGGGACGTGACAATGCCACTTTGTAATCTCTATACCTTAGACAGTACATTTTTTTGTAATCATACTGTGCAATCATAGGTATTGCTGCAATTTACTCTCTCCATGTAATAGATTGAACTTTATATGTGTTGTATTTTAACTGGAGAGATGACAATTTATTTCAATGGGCACTATTAGCTAACCATTGTTGTTGGTTAGTACTGTATGTCATTGTCAAGTGCGTTAAAAGGCGAATAAATTAAAGGCGTACTATGTCCCGCATACGATGTATGACGTAGTTAAAGATTATTGATCTTATGACACAACTCACTGGCAGCGCGGCGTGTGTCGAGAGACCGACTGCTGCGCCGCGTGTCGCAGGTTCGATTCCTGCACGGAGCAAATATTTGTACGATCTGCAGATAATTGCTCTGGGTCTGGGTGTGTGTGTGTATGCATGTGAGATTAAATGTCTGTAAACGCATCCACGATACAGGAAGAAATTCCTAGCATGGGATGTTTAAAAAAAAACTTAAAGCGGTTCCCCACGTTTTCTTAATTATATTATATTATTGCAATAAAACTACTTAGTACTTTGTTATCTTCTCATTCGTGTTTTTATATGACTTTTGAAAGTCGTGGTGGCCGAGTGGTTACGGCCCCGCCTCCTGAGCCATAAATTGTGGGTTCAAACCTGGCATGTTTCAATGTGACTTTTTCAATGTCATATGTACTTTCTTACGTAATCTAAGACATGCAGTGGGGCAGTAATGGGCTTGTTATGTTACGTTTTATATGACATACTGGTTCATCATACTATTCATTGTCCAACCTGTCAGAGAATATTCATTGGGTCATTATCTGGTTAAATTATACCTAAAATTAAGCGATACTTCAATGTTCTGGTCCATTTCTGTTCAGATCTTTCGTTTTACACTTTCACGAATTTCGTCCTGCACAGGTATGCACGCAGAAGAACAACAGAAGATGGGTGAGCGTGTCGCCTTTTACCAGCAAGCCCTTGAGAAGCTAAATGATGCGAGGAAACTGACTAAGTACATAGAACCCACACAAGTGACTCAGGAAGCACTCACATTTACCAACGACGTGGTGGAAGGGAAGAGGAAGGCTGCTAAGAATGAGAATGAGTTTATATATCATGAAGAAGTGCCAGAGAAGGATTTGCTATCGGATATGAAGCCCGTATGCTTGGTTAAAGCTTTGCCGATCAACTTTAATGATGCAGAGGTGAGTGGTCTTACTGTTGTCTTTTTAAAAAGCGTTTATTTAATTTGCAATGTATGTCTGTTTGTTCTGGTGGAATCTTGCTACTCAATTTTGAAGCAGATATCTTCAACCGATTCAGCTGAAATTTTGTATACACGTTTAGTTTGGATGACAATACACGATACGTGACGTCATTCTAAAACCAATATGGCGGACCATCCAAGATGGCGGAATAGTTATTTTTAATGCATTTCTACAATATGGGTATCAAATGAAAGGGCTTGTTGAGAGTAACTCGAAAAATAATGTGACTTCATTCTAAATCCAATATGGTGGAACATCCAAGATGGCGGAATAGTTATTTTTTATGCACTTCTGCAATATGGGATATGCAATCAAATGAAATGGCTTGCCGAGAATAATTAGAAAAATATTCTAACATCACGCTTAATCCAATATGGCGGAATTTTGAAGTTATTTATGTTTTCCTATAGTATAGGTATGAAATGAAAGGGCAGGTTAATAACTAAAAAGTAAAAAATATTAAAACAAAAAAGCTTTTATTTAAATGCTTTAAAAAGAAGAAAATAAAATTTTCTTTTAAAGTTTTAACTATCAATTTATAACCTCATTATACACAATTTATATGATCATAAAAGCTTGTATTTTGAAATTTATATTCAATACATTTCAGCATCTCAAGTCATAATTGTTCGACTTTTAGGACAAGCTCACCGATGTTTGTTTTATTTAGATGGGCTTTAGACCAGGAGAATTTCTCCTATTATTGAATGGGCTATCTGATATCTCTTTGTTTAAACTACTCTTAATGTTGCGCAAGAAAAGGATGGCATGGTAACTTTCAACAGTACAATATGTGCACTATCGGGCATAGATCACCTTGCGTAATATCAGATACCGCAAAAGTAAAGGTGTTCCGAGTTCCGCCAGTATTTAAGCGTTTTGTGCAGACATGGATGCATTCAAAAAACACAGACACGACTAACTTAATGTTAATGCTTCTCGATGATTTATCTGTGTTTGTTAAGGTAATTGCATCTGTACGTCATTATATTAACTGCAAAGTTAGTCGTGTACAGGGACTGAATATATATATATGACGTTACCAAAAGACGAATGAAAACATATGGAAGAGGAATTCGCGGTAATGAGCAGAGGTCGAGATGGTTTAGCGGTCAGAGCGCCTGGAGTATTTATCCGGGAGGCGCAGGTTCGAATCCTGCTCACGACCGTATTCTTTTCCCACAAAAAAAACTTTAAATATATACCAATCTTATTGTGTTAATAGATGGTAAAAACATGTCTATGAATAGGTAATTGTTTGTCCACGTTTTCCTACATATTATTACACTTAATCATTGCTATTGCTATGTAAACCTGTAAAAAAATGGGTTTTACCTTTACTAATTAGTTCATGGGTTTTACACTTAGATAATTTTATTTGTTACGAAATTTCCAATACAATACAGAGGAATGTTATTGCTTGTGTTGTGCGTGTTTACTTTTGAGTTTTGTTTACGTGAGCGTCAATAAATAAAAGTGAATACTGAGTTTATTAAATACGTTTAATTTATTTCCACAATTATTGACACAATAACTAGCTAACGCTATACTACGTGGGGGCAGGGCTGTGATATGTAAGCGACTGGCGAACCGCGCGCTTGTTCCTTAGTTGTTAACCAAATCTGCAATTCAGCATTTTACGTACTCTCGCCAGGTCGCTTTCGACACTTGTATCGGAATTTAATAAGCGCATTCTTGTATGTATAACAGTTCTGTCGTATATTTCTTCTTATCGTGTCGGGTTGATGAACAACTGAGTGTCCGAGTTTAAACCTGCGTCTCAGATATGGCTTTACACACCATCGAGAACATCTAATTATATATTGGTTTCCGTGATATATACTTAAATGAGGCAGGCCATGCCATATAATTATAAGCATCACGCCTGTATTCCCTCTAGGGGAAGGCAGAGGTTTACATACAACCACATTTAATCAACGCTGTTATTAAGTGCCGTGTAGTGGTGGTGGGCTTATTGCCATCTAATGGGCACAATTCCAAACTCTGGGCTGCTATTGAGTATTTCCGAACCGAAAAATCTAAAAACACTGCCCGACCTAGGAATCGAATCCCGGACCTCACGCTTAGCGGTCGCGCTTGGGACCACTAGACAAACGAGGCAGTTCTTTTTATTATACTTTTAAACATATTCATAATTCATCTTTTTTCCAGGTTTCAGGCCCTGACATATTCTCCCGTCTGGTCCCAATGATGGCCCACGAGGCGTCATCGATGTACTCTGAGGAGAAAGCTCAGATGCTGCGCAACATCGTCAGTATGGTGGAGGCCAAGAACACGGAGCTGACTGAGTTCATGTCGTCTCTGCAGCTTGACCAGTTGGATGTCATCGAGTCTATACAGAAGTGAGTTGTATTAATGGTTTTGTGAGATAATAAACACTACAGAATAATATAAGGCCACCTAAACAAAAAGTTATTAAATCAATATTGCTGAAGTAATCACGGTTCAAACTCCCCATCTCATCAGAAATAACCAGACTTTGGTAATTACTTATGTATTATTTATGGCTTTGTTTTTCATGTTTGGAAACGATAGTGCTTCCCCTTTATACATTAAAACAAAAATAATATGTAAATTAACCTTCATTAATATGTGAATGTAATGTCATCTGCGATCTCATTTTTTATTTATAAAATGAAAAAAAAAAAGAATAAAAAAAAATATCTAGCTTTAAATTCTTTATTTCAGCTAAGGTTTCGTCTACGGATGTTTTAATTAATACCCAAATAAACACAAGTATTATTTTATTGCCATGTTTTCGTTTTCAGGGTACCTCAAGAGATCGTAGACCGATGTGCCGCGATGAATGCCAAAACAGAAATCATTCAGTCATTGGTTGACTCTATGAACAACCTGGCAGAGATCATCAGTGACGTGGAGGAGTCTCTCGGAGAGATCAAAGAAATTATACAGGTATGACAGTCTTTTGTATGTATATGATTGGTCCTGTATAAACCTATTTATTGAAGTTTATAATACTAAAATAGTAGGCCCAAGTGCTTTCAACTTTAAACATTGTGTACAGCATATTTATATGTATAATATTGATTTCTCCTTTCTTTTGTGGTCATTGTCCAAAATAACTGAAATTATTAGTTAAATGTTGCTATAAATAAAAATACAAACTAAATCTGAGACATAGCCTTTTATTTTATTTTTTGTGCTGGGACATTGCTTATTAAAAAATCCTCCTTATATGCTGATTTCAAATCTTCTAATAAATTTTATACAAAATCAATATTTCTTTGTAGGAAGAGACACTGAAAGAAAAAGAATACCAAAAGACTATGGGTCCGCGTCCCCCCTCTATTGTCCAAACCGAGCTCTCTCGCGAGTACCACAAGTACCAAGAAGCCCACGCGAGAACCAACGAGAGCAACCAAGTGCTTCATAAAGCTATGACGTTACATATCGCCAACCTGCGGCTACTGGCGCAACCGCTAGAGGTGCTGGAGGTCAAGATACCCAGCATTGATAATATTGGTAAGTGCTTTACTGCATTAAAATTAAATGGATTTAAGAAGTTGGCAAGTACCAAGTGGTTCCCAAAAGATGGTGGATTTTGAGTTTTTACGGGGGGGTCTTTGCTTTGTCTGGATGGTGATTACGTCAACAGTATATATTTTTTAAGATTTTAGAATTTTCTATAAAATTTTATCGAATTTGGTTTTGTACACATGGCAATTGGCAACCCTACTTGCTTAACTGCTTGAAAACGAAACACATTTTCGGGGATTCCCGAAACTAATGGATACGTTTACTTGCTTAGACACCAGATAAAGAAACCAGAACACATAAAAAAAAACTTGTACCAATGTTTACGTAAGCATGGGGGGAGGGGGCTAGAGCTTTGCTGACGAGGGGGAGGAGTGAGTTAATAATTGCAAGACACATTTGAGTATGTTTTCCTGCAGTGGGCCTTGACCGTGATACAATGACGGAGATGCGTCGCGTAGTCGGCAAAGTACGCGAGATGCAAACACAACGGGACTCCTTAATACAACAGTTGCGGGAAGCTGTCACCAGCGATGATATTACTGCGCAACTGTTGGCGAGGAACAACGAGCCTAAGGAGGAGATATTTAAGCAGGAGTTGAACAAACACAATCCTATGGTAAGTAATAAACTTAGCTGGTCTATAATGGGATTAGATCCAAGATCTACATTATGCCTAACATTTTTCTGTAATTAAGGTGAATCTCCACTATCGCAGCGGCAAATTTAAAAACTCACAGATTAAAGTTATAATTTTTTGAGGAAAGAAAAATTTGGTTGCGAGCAGGATTCGAATCTGCGCTTTTCGTATAAATATCTAGACACTCTGACCACTAAGCCATCTCGACCTCTGCTCACTACTCCGAGTTCTTATTTCACACTTTAAAATTCTTGGTGACGTCATTGCTATCTCACTATCACACTTTAATAATTCAGTCACCATACAAGTGACTGAACCGACACGACTAACTTTGCAGTTAATACAATGTCGTACAGGCGCGATTACCTTAACAAATACAAATAAATCTATCAAATACGGTCGCGAGCAGGATATGTCAAATTAGACGATTAAAATCGACAAAAAGAACCGAGAAGCTTTCGGTTCTGAAATATAGATAATATATTCAAACTCAAAGTCAAAGCATTTATTTCAATTAAGACTGTTTACAGGCACTTTTGAATTAATTTCTATTTTTCAAAGAAACATTGAAAAAATAATAGACAAGAACGGGGCTTGAACCCGCGACCTTTGACGTTCCGTGTCATCACTCTACCAACTGAGCTACCTTGTCGTGTTCAAACCTATTGAATTTTCAATCCTCTTTGTATACGTCTTAAGGAGACGCCTGGTGATATTTATCTAGTAATCATTACAGATTTACTAAACTCAGCGTTACCACTTTACAGTTGTAAATCGCCGAACAACATCCCAATCCTTTATAAATCATATATAATTATATTTTTAATAATCTTTTTAATTATCTTTTGAATTGTCAAAAAAATAAACTAGTTGCCACGTTCCAAAGTGTAGATTCCTGTGGAGAAGAACGGGTAAGAAACTCCACGGTTACTCTTTTTCATCAAACAATTACAATATTTTGGTTACATTGTATTTATAATATAGAAATCATATGTGAGAACAATTCATAATAATTATTGTTTCAGATACAAATAATAGAGGCGAACCTTGCGGCCCAGGAGAATATTATCAACAAGCTAACATCAGTGTACGCGTCTTACGGTGATTCAAGACGTTTGCTGGCCGATGTGTTGAGGAAACGAGAGGGACTTATAAATGGTAACCAATCTACTCTTTATAGTTATTAACGTCTTTGTATATTATTATACAAGCTAGATTTAACCGAAGGAAATTTTTGATTACCTATTCATCTCGTATTACACATAAAACAAAAAAAAAATACCTACGCAAAACGTAATTCTGGCGTGAGTAAATTTCAGCGTAAAGTTGGTAAGTTCGTGAAGGAAAACATCGTGAGGAAACCAGCACATATGAGAGATGTTCTCGATGGTGTGTAAAGCCATGTCAGAGACCTACGGGTGGTTTAAACTCTGACACTAGGTTGTTCATCGACCACACGATAAGAAGGAGAAGAAGCATAGAGTTTTCTTTGGCATGTCAATCCAACGATCCCTCTGCCTAGCCTTCCAGTCAAACCGGATGCAGATTAATACCAGTATTTTACACGGAGTGACTGTCTATCTGACCTTCACAATCCAGTTTACAGGGTAACACGAGATCTGGTTGTATGACAAGGTGTGACACTTTCAGGCCTCTGACTACCCGTAACGGCTGTCATATATCTTAATTTGAACCAAAGGCAGGGAGGGGTCCCAGTGTGAAGTGATGGTGACCCATCCACAGCCCGACCGCAGCAAGCGCAGCATAATCTCGATTGATCTATCTGTGCGACTGTTACTTAGCCACGAGCCCCTCAAATTGGCATGGCAATCCAACATCATCCAAAATTTCCAGATGTGTTTCTTTATTATAATCAAGTGTCTCAATAATATCATACCTTGCAGCTCTCATCACCTCGTACGATACGTATGAGGAACTCCTGGGCAAGTCCCAGAAAGGGCAGGAGTTCTACAAGAAGCTGTCACATAACGTGTCGCAGCTGCTGGCACGTCTTCGCAGTACGTGCCAGGTGCAGCAGGAGGAACGGGCCCAGCTGTTAGCCAAGCAGACTGGGAAAGGTAATAAAAAATTTTATTATGAAAATGATGTCTGGACTTTAAAAGAGACGGTAACCTCTGAGTTTGTTTCGGCATTTATTTTCAAAGCTAGTCAGATAGACGCCAACTAGCTTAAATAAATGTTTGACTTGTAAAACTGGCTATAACAGATGTATTTACAGAAATAAATATCGTTTAATATTATAAAAAATAGGCAGTCAGTCCATGCCATTTCTTTCTTATAGTTTAACCAGCAGTTGCTGAATATCTATGTTGGTATGGCAACTCTACAAGAAATTAAGAATATTATTTTATTATTTTTATGAGGTGCAACCCTTTCTGGAATTCTTGCTGAAGACCAGCTGTTTTAGCTGGCTATTTGGCTTTGAGTTTCTATCTCCAATGATTCATGCAATAAAATTGAGAGATGGTTAACAAAAGTATTGTGTCCTTTACTATAAATGCAGGCGCTTTCTCAGGTTTGACAGCGTCAGCGTAAAAATGTATTTGCTCTTTTTTAGTTAGTGTGTCAAACCTTTGCTTGTTCCTCCTCGAAATGAACACTTGAACTTTATCGAACAGCACCGACTCCAACCCCAGCATCGTCGACTCCTCCCCTACCGAAGTCAGCGGAGCCCTGCAGCCCGGCCAGCCAGGCGGCGGCAGCAGTAGCGGCGGCCGGGGGCTCCCGCAAGCTGAAGGACTACCTGCCCTACATGAAGCAGAGGAATGGACGGAGTATTACTCCACAAGGTAACTAAATATTTATACATCGGCAGGGTAAACACGTAAATGGGAATAGCTTTTGCTATTTCTGCTCTGCCTGATAGGTTCCTGTGTAGGGTCCTGGGTTCGATTCCCGGTCAGGCCAAGTGTTATTGTGTTTTACTGTAAGACAATTTAGTAACAGCCTGGAGTTAGGAAGGTGGCGGTGTAACACCCACGTGCTTCGGAGAGCATGTAAAGCTGTCGATCCTGCGCTGGTCTCCCTTCGGTGGGGTCGGATTGCCGTTCCTAAGGACTATGAGAGTGAAGGAAGAGGGAGTGCACCTGTGTTGGCACATACACTTGTGCACTATAATATCTTCTGCGTACTTGGCAAATCTTCGTGGAGAAAGTCCAGCGTGATCGAAAATTCGATCGGAAGTTTATTATTATTTCTGATCTTATATAGACACTATAATATAACGTTGCAATGTACTCATTTTTCAAAATATAATTCATGAGTAAATAAACTAGAAAATAGACATGCAGACCATTCTGTATAACTTTTAAACCACTATGGAATTCAAATGACGAGTGAGAGGAGAGCTTACTGATAAGTCCCGAGCTTCTATACTGCGAATCGGGACACGTTATTTATCCAATTAACATGTTCTACAAGTTTATCGTACTTAGCATTTTCGTTACTACGTTGCGGTCAGCTTCTAGTTTAACAGGATGCAGCTTAATACCAGTATTTTACACATCTTACCTTAACAACATACTATCTCGTGATAAACCGGTAGTCAGACTTTCAGGCATCTGGCTACCTGTCTTACACTGTGCTACTTTATTTATTTAATCAGAACGACATATAATCAATTACACTGATTAGATAACAGTTTTACAAAATCAAATGTCAATTTTGTCACAAAGAAATCAGACGTAAAATAGTATCGTTAACACTCACTCAGTCCTCTCGCGAGTGCCGTAAAGCGCGCTAGTCGTGTTTCGGGATGTAGTCCGGTGCAACCGTTGTGGGAGACGGGTCTGGGCAGTTGCATCAACTCCCCAACTATCGTTCTGACCAAATCTATTCGCTCTACTTAACGAGTGAATAGGTTTATTCTGGATCTACGTGCTCCATCCTCGGCCACACCGTCGCTTACCATCAGGCGAGTTGGTGGCCAAACGTAGATCCATTATTGATAAAAAAAACCTTGCTCGGCATTAGTTATCGGGTACAAAAAAATTACACAGCTCCCCGTGCGAACTTGTGTTAATGCCTCCGTGTATGATTTTGCAAGCAAAGTTGGTCGGAAGCTCGACTGACTTGGAGTGAATTAAAGCCTAAACGACTCAACAAAAATCTAGTTCGATACAGATAGGGATAGTATAGTAACTTGTTCCCAGAGGTAGGGATGTTACAATCTAGAGTAATAATATTGTAAAATTTGTATTGCAGCTCAAGTGGACCCCATCCCTCTTGACTCGTACTACCCTGAAAGCATATATCCCACTTCTGTGCGACCTGCGCCCGTTGGATCTGAAGGTATGTTCGCATTTCTACATAAAAAGTAATATATCTGCGAAATAATATATAATCACGATGGTAATGAGGGGTTTCTCATTAATTTAATTTCTCTCGAAATAATTTAAACAGTGGTGCAATGTCTTTCTTGACTATTTGCATATCCGAAGATGGCATAATATTGCAATAGATTTTAATTATATCAGTTACTATTTATTAAATATTTTTGAACTTTCTTTATATTTGTTGTACAATAAATACCACCCTTCCAGTCAGCAAAAGAATAAATGATACTTGTTCCAGCGACAGACGTAAATCAGATGCAACTACCGGACGGCGTTATCATGCCGCCACTACAAGCTGTGCCCAGTCCATACGACCGCTATTTATACGCACCAGCAGAATCAGAACCTTACAACATTCCTTCTAATTACTTATTCCCGGCCACAAGCAAACCGTACGAGAAACCATCACACGAAGACCTTAATAACTACGGATATTCAACTTACACTCCCTCGCAGTTTTCTTCAAATTCCTCTGAACAGCAAATATATTCTAATCCGTATTACTCAAACTCTTATGGCACTCAAAACAATAGCAGTATCGTGACAGATTCCCAGACCATTTCCAATGTTAACGTGAATCAAGTGCATGTGAATCCTCAAGCTCAGGGTTACGAACATTACTTGAACCCTATGGGAGCAATACCTGAGTCTCCGTTGTCGACAATCTCTGCCTACAGTGCTGCCAACCAAACAGATTTAAGTGCGAATTTCGCCCAAATGCAAGTGTCCGATATGAAGCCAGAGCTGCAGAATTTCGGCCATGATTACCCGCACAATTTCTACAGTGTACAATACCCGAATGCGTCGACCCCTGCCGCGGCTGCTTATACCAGCGTGCCGCAGAACTCTAACAGCAGTATGGCGCCATCACAAGTTCCTTCAGAATACAGTGCGATGAACTACCCGTACAGTAGCGAGTCCACGCAGTATAGTCAGCAATTGCCTTCCACTGTAACCTACACCTCAGCTGATCCTAACTACAGCTACGCTACGACGTACGCTTCGACTTCTCAAGGTTACACTTACACAAATGCCAACACTTCGACGTCGAGCATCGCTAACCCAAGTACGCTTGCCTACTCCTACCCTTCAGAAATCGATTCCAACTACAACCAGACTCTGGCACAACTGGATGCTTATGACAAGCCAATAAAATCCCACGTGACAGGCGAAGCTCTCTCCAGCAGTATAAGCTTCCAGCCGTCCTACCAGAATTATACCTCCAATGCAGCGGGCTATTCCAATCAGCCCGAGACCTATAACCCAACCAGCACTTATGGTTACACCGACCAATCAAATACTAACTACGCGCAATCGTACCAAAATCATCCGGGTTACACTTTCAACTCGTCTACGGGGATCTACGAGTACAACTTTGGTTCCCAGAACTCCTACACTGGGTATGACAATACTGTACCACAGAATGTGAATGTTGAGCCGGCGGAGAAAGACCCGAACTGGTCTCAACAAGGAATTTATACTAATGCGGGACAGATGGGGAGTTGCGAGACGGTGCAGTCGCCTATAGAGAACCAGCAAATAGTGCCACAGATGCCCGTGGAGCAAGGAGGCAGCAACCAACCTTATTACAACAACTCTTATGGGTATCAGACGGTGACGTCACCCACAAATGAAGTTGTCCCCGCTCCCCAACCAGTCGCCACGAATTACGTCGCTAACACCAATCAGACGGTTTACATGCCGCCCGGTCATGAAAACAACTCTAGCGTCACATATAGTACCAACCAAGGTAAGATTTTATGAATAATTTGTATCAAAATATTGTAATTATTAATCAAATAAACGAATTTAAAGTATAAAGGAATTTTATTTGCCATTGCAGTGTCGACACCGAAAGAGAATGTTACTGAGCCAAAATTAGAAAATAATCCCAATGTAGATACAATAGATCAAAACACGACAAATGTAGAGCAAAGTGTACCAGAACAATTACCAGAAACAGTTCCCGTTGAAGTTAAACCTGAAGAAGTGAAAACGGTGTTGACAGCGTTCGACTTGTTGTCCGAGATAGATTTTTCAGTTGAGCAAACGCCTTTAACGCCGGAAATTAAAGTGCCTCAAATATCTGAAAACGCTATACGAAAGCCTATGGCGCCTAGACCGGAGCCGGTGAAGAAATTACCAGTGAAGGAGGAGGTTATTGAGAGGCCTGCAAAGAGGGACTTGTTCTCCGACCCGAGTTTACTAAACCAATTCACTCAAGAAGTGAAGAATTTGCAAAAGTTGACCGACTCATTGACTGACAAAACCCCCAGTGGTTTAACAGTTCTCGACGCCAAGTGGAAGACTTTCCAAGACTTCCAGGTAAGTATCACGCATTTAATTGTTTTTTTTTATGGTTGTGCGATTCATCATCTCTGGAAATAGCTTTTGTGGATGTACTTTTGCTGATTTCAATCTCGGCCTGGTCAAAACTTTTATAAATAATAAAACTCCCTAAATTCGTACATCAGATATATAGTCCAAACTAGCATAATTTCTTTTTGCTAAAACCTATCCGAGGTTTCTCTGGACAAAAATATTAAAACGTAATAAAACAGCAGTGATTTTTCCTTTTATATGTACTGCCTAACAATAAGTTTAAATAAAGTAATCATTGACTTTCGGGAGAAAAAAACTTCGCAGATTAATTGTACTTGTTTCCTCATGAACCATTATGGGATACGGACGGGGTATATTAAAACTATGAATATAATTTCCGTTTCTTTTAGACCAAGGAAAACATGACGAGATCCAAGACGATTGCGATGCAGTATACGAACGGCAACATTGTGACAGAAGTAGTGCCTTTTGACGACTCGAGGCTGACCCTTAAGTCGGACCCTGACGCGTTCATCAACGCCTCTTATTATAAGGTAAGATTTATTTTTAATGATGTTCTGCTTTAAGAATTTTGCTGTGTCTTAGATGCGTTTACTGCCACAAATCTCAAGCACACACAGCTGGACCCGAATCTGTAGATAAAACAAATATCTGTTTTATGGAGGTAAAATCCATATCACGCAGCGCAGCAGTCGACCAACCCTGATACCAACCGCGCCATGTTTGTTTTATCAAAAAATGTTTTGATAGGCACTCTGAGTTTGTCAGTATGTTTTAATACCTAGGTACTTTAAATTTGTCACTTTGTTTGGTATATGATTTCTTCTCATCATTAATCAAAAAAACTCGCCCCTCAAAGAAAGGTGTTTTTTTTGAGACCGTTTTAATTGACGTTCTAAATGCGTTACTCAAAAATAGTCTAATTGAATAAACGATATTAAAATATCTTGCAACTTTTATTTGCAAAACGATATATTGAGGTATGAGGACATGATTAAAATAAAATGTGATACCAAATCAAAAAAATGGGAGAGAAAATACGCTCCATTAAAATCTGCGCCTTCCGGTTAAATACTCCAGCACTCTACCAACTGAGTTATCCCGACTTGTGCTCACTATACCGAATTGTTCTTCCACATTTTAATACGTCTTGTGGTGACGTCGTCGCTATCTATTCAGTCTCTATACTATAGGATTACTAAATATGTTATGACTATACTAAATATCTTATTCCCAATGTCTCCCTATAAAATAACTTGTTGTGGAAAAATATTTGTTAAACTAATTAATTAGTAGTTTTTGTGTACTATTCATGATTCATAATGTTTGTTGACAGAACATAACGACAACAAGCCAAGAATCACAAAATCATGCGTTCTCACATGTTTCTCGTAATGCGTTTGATATCTTTTTCCGTTTTTATAGTACGTGATCAGAAAATTCTCTCTCAAATCTACAGATTATCTTTTCCAAATTGAAATTTTCCAAGCTTAAAATAAGTCCGTGTGTTTGTTAAGGTAATTGCATCTTTACGACATTGTATTAACTGCAAAGTTAGTCGTGTCGGTTCGGTCATCTGTATAGGGACTGAATACATAGCAATGACGTCGCCAAAAGACGTATTAAAATGTGGACGAAGAATTCACGGTGGTGAGCAGAGGTCAAGATGGCTTAGTAGTCAGAGCGCCAGGAGTATTTATCCGGAAGGCGCAAGTTCGAATCCTTCTCACGACCTTATTCTTTTTCCACAAAAAATTATAACTTTAAAAGTAAGTCAGCTAGAAAGGATCGACGCCTGCGCCTGCGCTGTTATAGACCTAAGAGTATTTATCATTTCTTGACCACGACCGTTCATATGCATAAAAAAAATAAACGATTCCCGTTTGATATTTGAATATGACCTCTTTTTTCGGATACTGTGTTCATTAGTTTAAAAATACTTTTTGTTGCAGCAACTAGCGCCATGGTGCATTCCACTTGTGATATCTAAGAATCCCAGCGAGACTGAATACAAAACATTCTGGAAAGCAATATTAGAAAATAAAATTAGCTGTATTGTTTGTTTGTTAAGTGAAATCGAGGTAAGCATCAGTTTGATACACTAATTAGAGATAATAAAAACAAAACATATTGAAACAATTGAATTCATTAAATAACGATGTCACTTGTTATTTAGAGATATAGACAACTTTAATATTTTTTAGGTATAAGAAAAGCACATATGTGTAGCAATAATGTTGATCTTATATATATTAATTAACTTAGAATCCATATTATACTGTTCATAAATGAATATCAAATTCACACAAAATTTCACCTTACGTTTTTAAGTCATTGCAATAACTTTGTACAGTCAACCCTAGAATTGCTTTACCACTCTAATACTGAATTGCGTTTGTACATCATAAAATAACAGAGCCTATTATTGCTTACTTCAAGGGGACAGTTCAATACTGTCACCTTTAGTGAGATTTTAATGTACGAGAAGTTATTAATAATAATCATTTATTATCAGACCATAGTCTATAGTAAAAGTACATACACATATAATATTAATAAATAAAACATATTACATATTCGACGTTCTAAATTATTATTTAATATATTTGAATCATCCAATGCCACATATTGGGCTGTCTATTTTATTGGCAATAATAGCCACCAGGCTGTTGGAACTATCACGCACTCGCTGCGTTAGGGACGCTATTCGTGTCCGCATCCGCATAAGCGCGTAAAAATCGGGCACGCCCGTCTCCGCAAACATCCCCGACGCACTGCAAAAGCGCGGTAGCCAAAACATTACTCTGAAGGCGTTATTATATTGGACTCACAGAGCATTCTACGAGTTTTTTGTATAACTAACCTATGCATGTGTACAGAGACTGGCAAACATGGTAATGCAATTTCATGGACGGACTATACCTTATATGTTCATAGTCTGACGAACTATCTGTTCCACTAGATGCAAGGCAAGACTTACTGGCCGACGGCTAAAGGTCAGACCTTAGAACTATCAGACGGTCTAAAAGTTCTGTTAGACGACGTGACGTGTACCGTGCATTGGACTGAAAGGAAGCTGACGGTTGCAAGCGGCAAGACAGTGTTAAACGTCACGCATTACCAGATCAATGTGTTTCCTGCCAAGTAAGTGCTTCATAAATATATATATATTTTTTGTTCGTGTTTGTTTAGCTGGTAACTAAGGGCCATTATTGCCAAATAACTTATCTAAAGAATTACCTTGACATTTTGACAGGTATATAGAAAATCCATTATGATTGTAAAATTGGCCATAAGTCGAGCTTAATAAATATTAAAAACAAAGTAGTAAGTAGTATTGTAACATTGCACTCAGAAATCCGCTTAGACACCTCTGCATCATATTGAGAAGTATTTTTCAATATCTTTTGAGTACTAAAGCAGAAACCAAGAAAGATGGATTGTGTGAAAGATTAACTTATTAGCCAACTAACACACAAATAACTGTAATACATGCATGTTTTATAAATCCCTTTCAAATAGTTAATGTGTCAGAGAACAGTGCAGCTGCAACATATAATAATAAAAAAATCATAAGACGTATAAAAAGCACAGACCGTTCTGGAGTTTTCTACCTTAGGCCAAATAAACTGAGATTATAATTGCTGTCTGTTGCTACAATACTATAAAATCGAGATGGGACGAAGTTAGGCCTGTAAAACTACTACTTTTGTTACCGACAATATTAAGCGCTGGTACCAAATAATATATGAGTATAGAGTAAGGAGGATTAACGGACAAGAAACGGTTATCTAAATAAATAACTATTGTTACAATGTGGAATAAAATAGCTTTGAAAAAATTCATACACTGAAGTTACGGTAAATTATATTACAACATCAGATTTCCTTTAATTGTCAACATTATTGCTGTAACATAAAGTCCAATATTTTTAAACTCTATTTAATCTATATTACTACCCTTTAAATCAATAAATTCTGACATGAGTCAGAAGCAATCGGCCGTCATAACATTGCGTGTATTCGGGATGTTACCGTTAAAAAGGTTGTTGCAGAGTTGAGCACCCTAATTACTTAGCTTATGCCTTTATTGTACCATTGAAATTAAGGGTTTAAGAAATCGAGTCGCTTATATGACAGCAATTTGAGTTGATTGATCGTTATGATAAATAATGTTTGACGTTTTGATTGGTTATATTAATCTTTGATTTAGTAAATTAACTAATACGAATATTGTTGCCCATAAGTAAAATAAGTTTATTTTACGTGAAGATAAGCAAATTTGGATACATAATTCTTACTTTGTGTATCCCATACTATTTTGTTGCAGACAAACACATTTTCTTTATTTCATACTTTTTTGCTTAATTCCCCAATGCCTTGCGTATTAGCACTTTCAAGGACACGACGTCTATAGACGTCATTACAATAAAACTTCTATTGAGTCTCGTCGTGTGTCCTTCTAAGCGTTAAAATAAAATATTTTATTCAACAAATACTTATCTCCCTAGGATCGTCTGTTCTCCCCTGGTGCTTCTCGCAGACAAGATTCTAAGCCAAACGTATGACAACAAGCTGAGCAATCAGCTATGTGGTGCCTGGGTACAATGTGCAACAGGTGCGGGACGCAGCTCCGTGCTGGCGTTGCTGGTGATGGTCATGTGCCAAGTACGGGCCGGCCAGCTGCAGCTGTGCGGTGAGTGGATGTTTTAAACTAATGAGTATGGAGAGTAAGGAAGATTATTATTATTTTTGTTATTATTATCAACCTATAGCATCCCATTGCAGGACAAAGGCCTTCCTTCCCTCCTTCAACTTGTCTCTGTCCACTGCCAATTGTGGCCAATCCTTTAAGTAGGAGTCCAAGTCATCCCGACATCTCCGCCTGGGCCTGCCGCGTTGTCGTTTGCTGATGTCTGGGGTCCACTGTGTAGTAATTTACGCCCATAGCTTCTCCGGCATTCGGCAGACATAGAAACTTGAAGAAATCCAGCAAGCCCAAGGCAATCAACATTATTTAGGATTACCTATCCCACTATATTCGTGACTATATCGTGCAGAATGAGAGTTCTCGTTTCGAAGGCCAAAACTGACTTCGGGTCGCTGAAACAGTGGAATTAGTTACGTTTATATTTGCGACAGTTCAATCAAAAAAAGACAGAAAAGATTGGCGCAAAACAGGCATGAATAGCGTGAAGTAGAGGAGGCTTGTAAAGTAGTGGGATATTATTTTAGATGATGATGATAAAAATCAACGAGCAATTATGTGTCATCGGGACCTTCCCACAACTTTTTGAGGAAATAGGGCCTTTCGCATTAACAGTAAACATATTATTAATTACTATAGACTGATTATGCGTTTTGATATCATCAGCATGCTATAATGTAGTCTACTTGTTCGCAGATATGTTAGACGCCGGCTGCTTGAACTTGTACACTCATAGGAGTAACGTTTTGGAAGATACCAAGTATTTAGCCGACGCGTACAGAACTGCCCTGTTTTATGTCCAAGGAGTTCTTTGTTCTGGTAAGTTTATTGAGTAAATAATTAAGAATGTTAACCGACTGAGGTGAAGATTTTCTTCTACCTATAAATCATAATGCATTTATCCCAAATGGGCTATGGAAAAAGCATAGCATAGCAGTTTTTGAAGGTCATAGACAATACTTCTATTAGCCAAACTGTTGTCGAATCCTAGCGTATTAGGCAGGGACCGGCCGGATATTCGTTGAAAGGGTTTATTTAAGCGCTTAAAAAAGAAACCCTATGATACATGTTACACCCTCGAACGGGTGTAATGTAACCCCTTCCGAACAGGTTACCCTTTGAACCCCCTGTAACACCGTATCTGGGTAAACCATTCCAACTCAAGACATTGTAATATGCACTTTATGTAATCGACATTAGTTTGAAAATTACATAAACACGACCGCATGTGACAACTTACCGCCCGGCGGCGTCATTGTTGCATGTACCGAGCTTGGAATAATAATTATTGTCTATATGATCTTACAGTTCATTTTTGGTTGTTTAACTACAGTAGGTACAGTAGGCAATGAGGCGCCGCCGCCGCCGCTCGGGTGCAAGTATCCCCTACATGCAGCTCAAGTTTATTAGGTAATTCAGGGTAACACGAATAAAAGCTTTTCGTGAAGGTAACCTTTTCAAAGGCTTAAGTCATTTAAGGGGTTAACCCCTTTTCGTGGTTACCATAATAAAGGTGTTAACCATTTCGCTGGGTTTCTAGGATGTAGCTCGAACAAAAGGTAACACTGCGATATGAGTTACCCTATGTACGGGTTACCCTATCAAAAGGCTTAATCCTTAAGCGGGGTTGTCCGGTCCCTGGTGATGAGAAAAAATACAGCTTCTAATATTTTCAGCAATGCAGACTCCTATGAAATATTTAAAAATCTATGCAGGTACATAATATCAATATAAATTAAAGTACATAATTAAAATTGGAAGACTTGCACATATCAACTAGCACACACCAGTATAGTGTATATTTATGAAGATTAGTTCCCGTAGACAATAAACAGGAGTGTCTGATAAAAGGAAAAAGAGACTTAAGCTCTGCTGTCAGTCAGTACAGGCTAGATATGATACAATATATATATAATAGGAAAGTATTTTCAAACTGGTACAGTTCGCAAAACTAGTAGATGAACACTAAAATATTTCGGGTTTCGTGCCTAATAAAGGTGGAGCGTAGAACAGAATATTATAAGTAATCCTGTTGTGGCGCATTTTTAATTAATATCGTCTCTATGATTATCAATTTATCTTGTTTACTGTATCTCTAATGCTCTTCAAATCGCAAGATACTCGCCTTTGCATTTAGCAAAGTCCTACACGTGTTATTAATAATAATACTCCTCCCGACGACGCAGGAGATATTATAGTGCACAAGTGTATGCGCAAACACAGGTGCACTCCCTCTTCCTTCACTCTCATATTCCGATGGGACGGCAATCCGACACGACCGGAGAGAGTATAGGCGCAGGACCGACGGCTTTACGTGCTCTCCGAAACACAGCGGTGTCACACCACCAACTTCCTGACTCCGGGCTGCTACTGAGAATTTCTTAATAGAAAAACCCAATAACACTGCCCGACCTGGGAATCGAACCGAGGACCTCACGCTCAGCAGCCGCGCTTGCGACCACTAGACCAACGAGGCAGTCACCACTAGACACGTGTTATTACTGATTGTATAAACAGTCACAGGAAAGTAATCTTCGCTTTACGCTATTTTTATTCTTCAACCTATATTTATCAAAGTAATCGGTTGAGTATCCATTCCTGATTTAAATCAAGCCATATCTATGACGTACACGATAGCGTAAACAGCTTAATGTACTTGTTTCGTCCAGATATGCAAGTTAATTACAAAATTACATGTTATTTTTATGATATTGCTGATTATATTCATTGTTATTATGAATCATTATTATTAAACTATTAAATGATAACGATGTTTGAAGGACTTGACACTCAATTGTCAATGTGAACGCAAAACGCTCACGTGTTGAGCTGAAAAGTGATTGAAGTCATAATATCATACAAGACATACTTTAAGTGATATTAATACTCCTCCCGACCGTATTTCGATCACGGCGACCTATATCCACGGAAATTAGCCAAGTATGCAGGAGATGTTGTAGTGCACCAGTGTATGCGCAAACACAGGTGCACTCCCTCGTCCTTCATTCTCATAGTCCGATTGGAAGGCAATCCGACACGACCGAAGAGGGATCAGACCCAGGACCGCCAGCTTTACGTGCTCTTAGAAGCACGGCACGGGGGTGTCATACCACCAACTTACTAACTCCGGGCTGCTACTGAAAATTTCCTAACTGGGAAACCCAATAAAACTGCGTGACCTGGAAATCGAACCCAGGACCTCACGCTCAGCAGCCGAGCTTGCGACTCATACACCAACATGGCAGTCAAAGTCGAGTTATGTCATAACCTTCGGCGGTAACCGCGACCAGCTTTACCGCTTATACAGCCTAGCCATCACTATGTCTTTTAATCGCATGAGAAGTTTATTCTTCAGAAATGCTGTAAAATTTTCAATTTTAATAGGTCTGCAAAATTTGTGTGTGGTAAAAAGTCGTAGTGCGCACTAGGATTATCGGCTAACTCTAAAAATAGGTGAATGACCCCGCAAAAGTACATTTGAATAACCTCTGAAATATATAAGTAGGTATAGATTCCTGAAACAAATAAAATTACATTACGTACTGATTTTCCTGTATAGTTTGGTTTTAGCTATCCGGCTCCACAACCTAATACATAAAAAATGACATATTTCGTTGTCAGACATCAGATTAATGACCAAGATTAGGTCGATAATCCAAATAAAGACCTCTAATACGTTTTCCTCCCTAAAGGTACAACGATGTTCAACGGGGAAGCAGTTTCCTTACCGTCGGGTGCATCTGTACTTCCCCCAGTAACTCCCACCACTTCTAACCCTGCCACCGCTGGACAGAAAGCCAACAAATTCTCCAAAGAATCCTTTGAAGAAATGAAACAGTCTCCAGGGTTGAAGAGCGGAGACATGAAGGATCCTCTCAACTTCCTTGACCCACTGTGGAGCCTGAAGAAGAAGTGAGGTGCAGTTTTTTTTTCAATCGTTTGTAAACGATAGTCTATGATAATGACGTCAGTGAATACGGTGCAGCGATACTCAACCATCAGTTCGCTTTTTTACAGTCGAGATTTTATATTAATTTTGGATCTCACGAATAGAAAAGTATTATTTAGTATACAAAAATATAATGTATGAGTATGGGTGGAAAATCGTTCGTCTGTTTGTACTGTTGCGGCTTCAGAAAATAATAGGTTGAGTATCGCTGATGTAGATAGAGCATGCAGAAATTTTACGCCGGTTTTAAGGTATTTTTCTTTTTAGTTCACCGCCATATTGTGGAATTTATTTATGTTACGTTACGGTTTTCTTATCCCCGGACAAAATAGTCTCCACAAATAATAGGTAGACATAATTCTTCGAATGGGAGAAGTATAAAATTATACATCATAACAATAAAAATCTATTGTATCTGGTAATTAGCGAGCCAACAGATTAAAAGTATTAGGCAGTTTGATTTTGCAGTTCATTGCGTTATTTTTAGTAGATCAGTTATGTCTCAGACCTAACTGATAAGTGATAACTTAAAAAGCAGCAATAGAAGTGGAAATTTGCTTCCGAAAATAACGAAGTGCCGAATATGTATTTTATTATTTATATCGATTAATTTTAATTACCAAGATGATTTGTTAAATATCGTGTGTCAACTCAAATGCGTAAAGTGTAAAGATCAATGTAGAATACTGAAGAAAGAGTTTTAGATTATATAAATTATTTCAGTGTTAAGCGGGGTAGCATTCCTCCATATAATAGTTTGATATTATTACAATGACTTCACTAAATACGTTTTTTATTTATTTTTCATAATTATCGTCTAAATAGGTTTTAAACATTCACTTGTAAGTTAATATTAGCATATCTCAGTTCTCACAAAACTTATCACAAAGTATGAAATTAAGTGTCGATAGCACATAGAAATTAGAGATTTTTCATTATGTTGACAAAGTGGGATTTTGCGGAAGCACTAATTACGTATGAGAAATCGAATATTCAGCAAAATTTATTTTGCCAATTATGCAGAATATCCAGTTAGTATTATGATAAATTTGCAGTTTTTTAAGCTTTATGCAATGTTACTTTGTGCGAGTATATTTAAGTAGGAAAGCAAAAAAATATTAATTAAATTACAATACAATAATCTAAATCGCTATTGCTACAGGGTTGCTGGGTGCTAGATTTTTAGTTGATATTTTCTTCCCTTAATTATAAAAGCTATACTAAGAAGATAATTCAACGGGGATCTTTATTTGAACTTTTTTAATCATGCTATAAAATACAGATTATTTATTATTTTTTATTTGGCAGCCCTGTACGCTAAAGATAGCTATGATGGTTATCGAGGTGTCACCAACTGATATTAAGATATAAAATATTGTAACTAAGTAGTTGGTAATTCGAAGAACTGATTGTGTTTTAAATTTAATCGCAAACAGTTTGCAAATGCTATCTTTTTTAGTATTAAAGGTTTTCTTTACGAAATATTGGTAATTTATATTTTTTTAAATTTTGTTCAGAATTTCTATGTTGAAGTATAAAATGTGGGTGCGTTGCTGATATTCCTACCAGTTCTTGCCAACGGCTTTGTCTACACATCAATTTTTAGACCCTCTAACGGGAACCTACTCCATTTGACCTATTATGGGAGGTCTTTTTTTATTAGCTTCGTAAAATAATTTCTTAGTGAGCATTCGCGACCACTTGGAAAAGTCAATAATATGATTTTACTATAACTAAAGTAATCTAAAACTAAAGTATAAAGTGCGCCCTCACATTTTTATATATAGAAATTAGATGGCAAGCCCTTTTTTCGGCAATTTGATTGGACAACATTTATAAAGTCTCGATAAAAAGCATCCTGTCTATCCAGAAATAATGCGCTTTAAGCGCGTGCTAAATGAAATCAGTCTATGTGTTTTATTATTTACATTACCTACTTAATTTTGTACATTTTCCTTCAGTGAACAGTAAAAAGCGGATATTAATCTAACAAATTTAACTACATTCCTTGTCTTTAATTTTTATTTTAATTTTAAAATTGTATCAATATTATCCGATCTTATTATTCATAATGCGCGCGTTTTTGTTTGTATCGTTATAAACTGTGTTGATATGATTGACCGGCTCTCGGCTATGAACCTAATTCTTTAGCTAGACAATTTGCACAATAACCGGTAGATACATATCAACATTGTCCATTTGTAGCCTAGGTACCTGTTTGAACACTATTATCTTATGTTTGAAATTCTTACATTTTAATAAAAGTTGAATTTTTATTATTATAACGAATATTAAGACATGTAAGTAACGAATATTGATGACTTTAATACGTGTAGTTACTGATATTCATAGCATACTCAAATAAAATAATTTTGACTGAGATTATTCTTGTTTCATTACTTATAAGTTTGTTATATTGCCCCATAATTTCTTCTTTTATCGTGGGTTTACTTACAAACACATAATCTCACATGCACACACACCCAGACCCGCAACAGCTACCTGTAGATCATACAAATATTTGCTCCGTGTAGGAATCGAATCCGCGACACGCGGCGCAGCAGCCGGTCTCTCGACCACTACGCCAATCGCGCCGTTAATCTATGTTGAGTCACGGCTATTTAATGGCGTGATCCCTGATGTAATAAGAATCCTGAGGAAAAGCTAGAGGGAACTAGGAAGTGGTTCCGGGGTAGGGCGCATCTTATCGCGGAGGCTGCGACGAGCCGCGCGCCGCCAGTCCGCGCTGAGTCGTCGACACCGCACTACGTGTCACGTGTAGCCACGACCGCAACGCGCACGCGCGATCGCGATCGCGACACCAAAACATTACGAAAAAAAAAATTCACGCCACCCACTTGCCAGCGAAAAGTGACAGTGACGTTTCGGGGGGGAGCACGGTGACAATAACACGCATTAATATTATGTAGTTTACAAAAAATATTAACGTGAATTAGTGAAAAATTTCAGTGGTACGATCAACTGGTGAATTTTGTGCGATCGATAGGTGTCGCAGTGCTTGTGTTGTTGGTTTCGAGGATGGATGGTGGGTGTCCGGCGGGTTAGGCGCGATGATGCGCAAGGAGAACGCCGGCGCGCCCGGCGGGACCGAGTTCTCGCTGGATGCGTCTGACTGCATCACGCTGCAGCAGATCCTGCAGGCTTTCAATTCGACGATAAGCGAGGAGCACGCTTGGGCCCTGTTCTACCAAGCGGCCCGCTGCTTCCAGAAGTGCCTTTCGGACGGGGCCACCTGTTACTTGGTGACGGAGCCCAGACATGTGTTACTGCATAAGGACGGTACTGTACATCCCAGCACGCTGCTACATCCAGGAGGTCAGTCAACATTATCTAAATTTTACTCACTTTTGGTGACCCTATCATGAAATTAGGTATTTTATTACCGAATTTATAGATACCTAAAACTATGTTTATCGGACACGTCAATGAAGGTTTATCACCAAACTAAAATAGTTGATAAGAGTGATGTGCCTATTTAATTCATTGAATGATATAAAATGAAATCGCCAACCCGCACTGAGCTAGTGCCATGATCAATAGCTCTTCTCCGTACGAGAAGAAGCCTTTGCCCTGCACCTATAGGTTAGTTTATTAATTTTTTATTTTTACAACCGGCTATCATTATGTAGCAGTCAGCTATTCCATACAATCACGTTTATCAGGTAGGTACAAAATGATTTGACGACCTTGCGTTATCAGTGGAGTTGCATCAGCAGAATTAAGTAGGTACCTATCTAATTTGTACTTATAATAATTATATAAATCTGACCGGTTTGTGATTACAAATAATAACTTATCAAGTTCACTAACACACACCACGCATTAGGTACCTACTGATAAAAATGTTGATTACAATTATTTATTTATAATACATAAAGAGTTATGCCATTTGGCTAAAATTCTACAAATAATCCAATGTTTGTTCTATCTGCTCTGACTCAGACTACAATTCAAAGTCCACATCACGGATAATTATTGATAGTTTGTTATTCCCCTATCAACAAAACTATTGGAAATTATTGCCTCCATCTTCCTTTACGACGTACCCGGAAAGATTACCGACCGATACCCAATACTGTAGCGAGGTAACATGCTAATAATCATGCTGCGCGTAGTCAAGATAGCATATCCGCGCATAAAACCGCCATAGATGCTTATCTCAACATTCTTAGGCCACATCTGTATTTTACGAAGAACTCTAATAAGTGGTATAAAGTCTGCAGGAATTCCTATTCGTGAAGAAACTCATTGAGGATTAGCTTCAGATAGGATTACTTTGAGAATAATCACTGTGTTATCTTCATTACACGTTATGAATGACAGAAACATGAAATGTAAACGTTCCTACTATGTTTCAAAGAGCGTTATTCTCGTTTTACGAAGACAGTCTGGCAACTTGTTACTGCTACACTATATTAATACACTAGACCTACCACGTAGTTTTACTGATATTAAGCCATGTGTGATATCATTTGGAATAACAGTTTGACCGGACGTTGTAAATAATGTCTCATTCTGTCTGGCTCGTACAAGATTGAAAATTGCAACGTATGTATTTTTAAATTTTGCTTTTAAGATAATTTTAGTCTTGTGGGCGAAGCCTGCTTACAAACGACTTACATCTCGTATACAAATGAAGGCTCCTTTATTGACTTCTTGCTGACTCGTAATTGTGTCAGTCAACGTTCTACTTCTTATTGGCACGCCAGTACAATGTTGAAATGAATAAATAACTTAGAAAAACCACCCGGTATCGATCCGAGTTCACTCATAACGTGTTCCCATTTCCATGGTTTTACGGACTTATCCCACGATTCACGTTTTCAGTCCACGTTATTATTTTATTAACGTAAGTCTTCCCCTATTACATCTGTTTATGTCGGCAGGTAGGTATTTTTGTTTACTACTGAAGTTTGCTCTGTTTACCTTGGGGCAAACTTTACTTATTTTCGAGATCACAAAACACTGATTAGTTGCGTAAGAAAGTTTTCTTAATCATAAGTAAGTAGGTACTTTATTATTAGCAATCGAGACGCTTTGAGTGGTTGGTAAGATCCTTGAGTCTAGCAACGCTAAGGGCCGTCTGAATTTTCGTTTGAGCGTCTCTGAGCTTCAGATCGTTAGTTAAAATGCCTTTGCACGCTAAGCCAAGTAAGTCAGAGCCCTGTTTTTGTTTGAGTGTGGAAAATCTAGCATGGATACTGTGCGTGCAGCACAACCTCCTACCGACTAAAAACCATACGGTCCTACTCTAACCTTTACCGAGGTCCGGGGTTCCTTGCAGCAATCACAGCGACCCGCACAGGTCAAGAGACGATTCGGGATTTGTTCAGGCTGGTTAGGCACAGTTAGCCTGCACAGAAACTTTAGTATGTCAGACGTACTTACGTGGCCCTGTCGGGCTGGACTGCTGGTTAGGCGACGAACCACCCATGTTCGCCGCCCGCAGTTCACGGCTCACGGTGGCAAGCCCTCTTGCATCTTGAATTCTTGACCACAGACCAACCAACACTAGGTTGGTTCCTAATCTCAGAAAATAAGAAGAAGAATTAGCGATTTCAATCTCTTTATTATTTCGAACTTAAATCGTCTTTTAAAATTCTCCACGAAAGACACTGAGCCGGAAGGTCGGAGCTTCAAACTGAACCATTCAGCTGAGTTAGCTATAAAGTCGTTTAGTTTGGTTGAAAGAGCTAACAGCATTAGCAATGCGTCGTGTTTCCAAGCGTTACTAACAGGTTTGAAAACGTTTTCCATGCCCGTGTGAGTTCAATTTTGCGTATGAATATAATTGCTGTTTTTTTTACTGTAAATAGGAACCTAATTGGTGTAGGTAAATATCGAAATATTTAATGTTAAGTAACTAAAAAAGTACAATTAAGGCAGGTTACGCATTGTTTGACATAATGTGGAAATCTATCATGGATTCTGTGCGGGACTCCTACCGTCTAAAACCACCAGATTCTCAGCATCGCAAGATCGCTACTGCATTCGCCGCAACCCCGCTAATGCCTGATCAAAATGAGTCATTACCAAAGACACCGTCAATAACAAGTGCTTTGTGGGTGTGACACCCCATTTTAATACATACAAGGAAATTAAAAAGCCGTGGAGGGGCCTCAGTGCGGCAGCACTGGCCCTTAAGCACGTAACCGGAACACACCACTCCAGTATCCGGCGAGAGGGTGGTCGCTATCTAGACGAATCCATAGGGTCACACCAAGCTATAATAAAGTTTAGTTTTGCTTGTCTTTTATATTGATCCTACTTAACAAACCTCAAGTAAATAGTAATTACATCGAATACATCTCTTTACATCCACATTACGATTGATGGATTGCGTTAAAGTCCTAGAAACTAAGTCACTACGACTACCGAGATGACGGCTGATAGAAATGTATGGAAGAAGACTGCGCCAACTTCAAATGAATTTGGATAGGAGTAGGTGAATGACAAAGTCATCATCATCACATTACGTTCTTTCCTTAGAATTTCTAGACGGGTCAGTGTTAGAAACAAAGTAATGCAAAAACAAACTATCGAACACACAACAGCTGTATCCAATAACGAATGCTCAATCAAAATCTATTGCAAACGAGTCCACTGCTCATATATCGCGGGTTACATTTCAGTATAACGCCTTCACACAAATAGTCGGTTCCAGTGATTGCTGGTGTCTTGTGTCTTCCATGGATCTAGAATTCTAGACCGAATAGCACATAGGCACTAAACCTTAGCGACTTCCTACATTCTTATTAAGTGGATGATCTCCTTCCTGTAAATAATACTTTTTCCTAATAGGTGTATTCAGCAAAGGAAGGGTTCCATAAATTACCAGAAACCATAGCTTTATCAACATGACGAAAAAATGCACAAAATGCAAAACAGACCTTGAAAAATGAAATTGGAAAACGAAACGATACGAACAAAAACCGCGTAATATTTTCCGGATGACCTTTTTGGAACAAAAAGCTTCGCTCGTATTAATCACTCTGGCTGGTCACAGCCTCACAGCGGCAAGCCACACATAAAACATAGCACCACAGGTTGGAAACTACTGGACTAGCCCGATACTACCCGACACTAGCCGATCCAGCCCGAAGTGCCCGATACCAATCATTGCTGACAGCGCACATATATTGTATTGCCTTGCAATTTAAGCGATTTTGCATGAATGTTTCTATTAGGCTATTTACTGCTGACCCATATTCGCAGAATACTTGCTAACAAGGCTGACTTTGTACACTTAAGTCTTCGATCACTAATAAAAAACTTTGTGCCAAGATTTTCGAGATGTAATTCGATTACTTTGTATAAGTAGTTACTTGTCAAATCGAATGTTGCACAATGTCGCAAATCGATTTACTGATGTTAATTTCGATTTTTAATGCATTTTGTTTGTAGGTTAAGGAGTCAATTAAAGCATTAACTTGAGTTTGCTCGAGAATGTTGTGACCTAGTTGTATTTTTGTAAGGTGTGAAACTGTCATCAAGATTAATTACGGGAATATATCTTTTGTCTCTGTTACCCTTGAGACGCTTTACTTTTTGCATGTTAAATATTATAATTATTAAATGTCTACCACAGTCAAAAAGAAAAATAGGTAGTAAGAAAATGTTTTCACGGCTCTTTAGTTTTTTCACAAAGTACTCATTTGTCTTTGAAACTTCATTTCGTAGCCTTTAAGTTTTTCAGTTTGACGTTTTGATTTCGGGGAAGAACTTTCTTTTCGCCAGGCCAGTAGAAGGTAGTTGTATGGTCCTTCAACTCGGTATTTTAAAATTTAACGTCTCAAATACTGAGTCGTATATGTTCCAAATCAAACGTAACGGCTCTAGATTTTTTATCACCTATCTAATTTCGTACGCAAACTAAAAAATATCCTGCATCACTAACTAGATTAGTCTGCACTGACAAAAACCACTTTACCGTACAGTCAAGGTTAGTCAATATGTCTAAGTGCTAACTACTCGATGACAGAATGGTTTCAATGACGGTTTCGTCGGGTCACTTACTAAAACAATCGCCTTGTTTGTATTGATCGCTGTTGCCGTCACGCAATCGCTAGGTAGGTAATTATTGTAATCTTTAAAAAGTAGATATAATTTCTGTAATCATTTAAGCAGACTTTATTTCTTGAATTTTCAATTGGTGAAGGTACTTGTAGCTTGTAGAAATTAGCTACATTTTATGGCACATTTGGTATTTTACTTGGCTTACTTAAGCATGCAGACAAGGCATCGGAATTAATCCATGTTTCAGAGGGATGCATTATTGTTTGTATTAAGTAGTTTTCAAGTTGAAATACTACAAATTGACTTGCGGATGTTAGGATATACTTCCTGGAAAATGTTCATAATGGCTTTTTCTTATTAGTTTGTAGGTACATAGTTATTTTTTATACTAGGTACTGGAAAACTTCTGCTGCAGTAATGATCTATCTTCAAAAACTAAAGCGAACTTTTAATAACATAGGTACAGGAGAAATGAACTGGCTCACTCATTCTACAAGTTCATAACAATACTTAGCGGCTCAACTAATGAAACTCGTTTACAACGCTCTCAACTTTTCCGGAAAATAATCTATTTATAAATCAATTAAGTATTACAATAACTGAATTGAGAAACACATGTGATGTACGCACGCGATCCTATGTTAAACAGCGTGGCATTTCATTGACACAATATTGTGTGACAGCGTTTCTCAAACTTTTACCGCAACGCCCAATGCGGCTTTTGTGTCGCAGTGAAGTTCTGTTATAAACGGCAATTGAAGGGATTTTGAATTTCTTTGTTCCAAGTATTTTTAGTACACGTTCCAAGGCTTAGTGTGATATTTGGGGCAATTGAACAAGACATCTTTTATTAGCTTTGTGTTCCGCGAAGATCTGTGTAGGAATTTAATGTTTCGGATGTTTCGCGTTTCCACGTACCTAATTTGTATATTGTTTGTTTTATGCTTTCCTCGAGTCTTGTAATATACTAGAAAAATAAAACACTGATGCTTAAGTCAAATTCTTGGATCCTTTTCATTCAGTTTAAACAGACGACCACCCCAAATAATGGACTCTTTAAACAGTGAAAAATCCCACATTATTTTTAACCACAACTTTGAAACAGTTGATTACCGCTGTACAGTCAAGTGCAGCGTATCGTTAGTTTTTACCAGCGGTATTCATGTGCCCGTATTGTTCTGTCTGCCGAACGTTTCACCCTGCTCGGGCGCCGCGTGAGAAACAGGTCTCGGTCCCGGAAGGTCTTGACTATCAATCGAGACTTTTTGCGTTGCGTGTCAGAGAAATTACATAGATCTCTTTGTGCTGTTAGGTTTGTTGAACTGCTGTAATTAATCTTGGGGTGTGCAATTTTAGTAGAGTATGTAGAAATCGGACGTGGTTTGGGTTGGGTAGACTGATTTTAGTAGGTGATTGAGTTCGTTACTGTGAGAGAGATAATTACTTATTAGGGGCACAAAAAAGGACTGTTTTAAAACCGATAGATATTTTACAAACCTTTAAAAGTATGTAATGCGAACTTATATTTTTTCATATGTATGGATCAGTATGAATATGTAGAAATATATCAATATGATCAGTTTATTTTCTTTAATCCATCATTTACAAATACATAAAAGAAATGGATATAAATCGCTAACTTAGAAAAAGTAAATAAATAAGTTTGACAGCCACAATAAGGTAACCCTTCGACGATTATAGTGGGTCACTAAGACCCTATGAATGAAGCTTATGACACAAAAAAATAACCGGAACATTGTTATAATAGTGGAATAATGTATTTTACGATCGTATAACTGTATTGTAACGATTTCTTTTTTATTATTAGTAGTTTTTACTGTGGACTACATTTTTCTGCTTAAAACCGGATATTTTTGTTATTTATTGGTGTACGGTAATACGTTATTTTGAAGTGACCTCAAACTTGGAGATGGAATGTGATAAAATTGCAACAATAAGAAAAATAAATAAAGAATAAAAACTTATTTGTGTATGAATTTTGAGAAAGATTATTGTGATTCTATCGATAAATCTGTAGGTGAGCGGACCTTGACTCAATTTTTGGGAAAATTCATATTTTTCATTGATTATGATTCCTTTATTGATAATATAATTCAAGAAAATATAAAATCTTATAAAAAATATGACGGCCTACCTTTAACCTAGAGAAATAAAAGTAAAAAAAACAAGTGTTAGTTACACATATCTCGAATCAAACATTATTAAATAAGCTACCTACTCGATTAGCAAAGTTTTTTTTCATGTTGTAAGGAAGTAGGTTGTAAGCTAATTTATTCTGATTGATAGGTGTTAAGTGGTCATTGTAGCCCCCAGCGACATTTTTGGGTTACAAATGCCGATACAGTAATTACAAAATGATCCGATTTGGAATGCTACATAGCTACTTTCTTGGTCCCAAAATAATATCTTTTAATTAGATATTTGATTAGTATTTATATTGCTAAAGAAAAAATAAACGGTGTAATATTTCATTTATTCTTTAACGGTATCGGGTTTTGTTTTTATCTTTTGATGTCTTAATAATACTGTAAATCACATTTTAGATTTAAAATATTGATTAAGTAACATAAATTAAAACTATGGATTATTTGTAAGTATTGTAATGACTTTTTCTACTTATTTTGAAACCGTAGTTTACTTCCCTTAAATCATTTAAAATAAAGTTAATAAACCATCGATAGCCTTCATCAAAATAATATTCTATAAATACCTAAAATGTATGTTATTAATTTCCCAATCGTAAAAATCATTTCTTGTCGCTAATAAATTATAGGAATCCAATAAAGCAAAAAACATGGCGGTTTCTTTGACTGGCCGATACAAAAACTGATCAACATTGGAATCCTTTTTGTGACTTCAATAAATAGAACAGCGTTCCCAGAGCGGCTTCTGAATACACAAAAAACATAATACAATGGCAACAAATAAAACTATTTTAAACTCTAACACCTAGTAGATACGGTCTATAGATATTTTTTTCTATTTACCCGCCCATTTTCCAGGAATTGCCGAGAGTCTACAGGTAAGTTCTCGAAGGAGTGAATGATATCTGAATATCTTCACGTAAAGCTAGAATCTATGTTATATAATATCAAACAAAACATTTCAGAAGATGAATTGAAGAACTGACTTTAAGGCAGCGTATTAGTAAAAAACATAAGATATTAAAGCATAAATCAAAAATAAATTACCTAGGTACAATTTTAGATAGGGTTGGGAAAACTACCTACCTACAGGATCTACGGCTCTTGTTGACTTTCAATGTTGACCACCGTGTCAACATTGAAAAAGAAAAAAAAAAAAAAAAGAAAAAAAAGTTTAAAAGCGTTATCGACTCATGGCATAATTATTATGAGAAAGAAAATCATGGTCAATAAGAAGCTATTCCATAAAATGTCACAGATATGAATGATCTTCTACTACAGCAGTTAAATTATAACAAAATACATCGTACTTTTGCCACGTATAAAAAAACCTAAAGGTTTTGTATGCCTAATGAAAAAAAAAACAAACACCAGTTTTGGAGAGATAAATGGAGAAAATCATATTTAAAAATTAAATCCAAATATAATAAAATTAAACGCTGTTCGTTAGCAAGCACATAACTTGAGAACGGCTGGACCGATTCGGCTAATTCTTTGTTAAATTAGTCATAATAATATGTTTTTAGGGAAAGAGAAACTGGGACGATTGTCCATAAAATTGGAAATTTCGGGACATTCTGGAAGTGCTTTTTATATGAGATAATACGACAGCACAACGTCTGTTCAGATCAGTTAGTGTGTTAAAAAGGTGTTAAACTTGCCTTTGGGGTATGCTGGTATGCATGATTTACTTACCCTTGTATTTACTTTTACATGCACTTACGAAGTTGCGAACTGGCTAAATTGTTGTCTGTAAACATTTGGAACTACATAATGTAGTTTTAGGTACCAACGTCAACTCGTCGCGCTCAAGTGTTGATATTTCGCTGAACTTACGTTTGGTTGTGACTTTTGATGGCTCCGCAAATATTCTGTGGGTGTAATTGAAAGGAATTTTATGTGCTTTGTATGGACAGCTACATTTAGTTTGTATCTATTGGTACCTTTCAAGCTGAGCATTCTGGGATGTTATTTTGCTTCAACAATGTCACTAACTGGATTTCATAGTAATATCTTAGGTGTTCGCGATCACTACACATTATAATAAAACAACTTTTAACCGGATTAATCGCGTGTATGCAGCGCTCGACTTTTTTCTTTAGTTTTAAATTTAGAGATAAATGTATCTCTAAATTTAAAACGACTATGACTTCTGAGTTGGTTTCGTTATTTCTTCTCAGGGATAGTCTTAGGAAATACCGTCGCGATTTAGTTTTAAATATGTATCAGAGACAAAAATAATTTTATGAATTTTATCAATTACATGTACGGTAGAACTTTTGAGACGCCTGACACCTTAGTCCTCCTGCGACCACGAACGCTGCAAAGTGTTCGAAACGTCCGGAAAAACAAAAACCAATAATACACGCGATTAATCCGGTTAAAAGTTGTTTTATTATAAACTGTATTTCATAAGTACATCAAATCAGTCAGGAGAGCATTAAAGCCGATATCTATCGTCAGATATGTTGCAGTCAAATGGTATGAATAGGGATCCAGGGGTGGATAGGGATAGAACAGGGAAGGTTTATCGAAAACTGTATTTAAGTATAATAAATATGAATCTGTTTCGTCGCGTTAATTTAACGAGAAAATCTGTGTTGAAAACTTTATTCGTACTATCCCTACTTACACCTGGATACCTATTCACCCCATTTGAATGACAGACAAATGAATTTTGACAGCTCAGCATTCTTCAGTTAAATATTATCTGATAATTGAAACACACAACGAACAAATTACTTAAACATGCGAATTTCTCTTCAGACAATTAGGTGAAGTAAGTATTACTGATTAATATCCAATCAAATACCAAAGTCAAAGTCAAAGCATTTATTTCAATTAGACCGTTTACAGGCACTTTTGAATTGTCAAAAAAAATAACTAGTTGCCACGTTCCAAAGTGGCGATTCCTGTGGAGAAGAACGGGCAAGAAACTCCACGGTTACTCTTTTTCATCAAACAATTACAATATTTTTACCATTGATTATACCTACCAATGTTAGTGATAGATTCGTGGAATCGCTTGTATCGATCGGTTCAACCCTGGCTGTGCTTTCTGCGAACTGCAAGTCAGCTTTTCAGTACCAATTCAGTTCTAGCAATATATTTTATGTTGCTTCATCGAAAGCTAGGTATTTACCTAATGTTTATTGTTCATTGAACACTTATAATCATTTACTTTCAAAACTTTTACAATAATGACTTAATAAAATCATCTCAATAGTTATTATAGAAAGTCAACTGGGTATAGTCAATTATAATTTAAAACTCATGTTTGCCATTGCTAGTGTCCACAGATACACAATGTGGTCGTGGTCGCACGACTTCGTGACCCGACCACACCCGATCTAAGAAGATGACACCACCATCTACTGTACGAAGACGGACAATTTCCTTTGAAAACCTTTTTGCATACTGGCATAAAAGACCTTGAATTGTAAATAGGTTATTTTAAGTTTGTTTACGTAGGCCTTTTTCAAATGTTTAGGTTTTTTTTTAGATTTTTATCTAAGGTTTTTTTTTATAGTTGGTATTGGGTGACGTGATTAGTGTACCATAACCTAGTAGTAAAATTCGTGTACATAAATAATATTGAAAAAATATCAGATTGGTTTAGGTGATATTATTTATAACAAATAACAATCAAGGTCAGTTATTAGTTTATGAGTTGCGCGGAGAGCAAGGAAATAGTATTCTTAAGCTGACATGCTAACGGAGTATAACCACAGGGTATAACCTATTCACAGTTTTATAATACAAACACAAAATAATTACCAACACAAACATGGTATAACAGCTCAGCTAATATCTTGCTAAGAGAAACAGTTACAAACACAACTACAACAAAACAATATTGTTTATGAAAAGCTGAATTATTTTGCTGACGCTTAAATATGTAGTAAATGAAACAATGGTAAATATGCCTCGGGGATCAATTGTTTGACCAGCTTTTGTTTCCACTCAAATAATACCTTACAGGTACTTGTGTGATGTTATTTTTGAATTACAATTTGCCAGCGCCAGCACTTAAATTGGTTTGCTAAAGTACTTAAGTTGTGTTTATGTGAAATTACTCGTACAATGTTAAGGTAACATGCATATATTATTATTGTGTGTAAATAGTAATGCTTGTTGTTTTAAAATTAAAAATAAAGAAGTAATACACGCTTAAAATTAACATTGACGTAGAATAACTTAGCTATTGTCTAAAAAAATCGTAAGAGATTCTCACTTAGACGCATACTTACGAGTACATAGTTCAGCAGAATATGTCAATAATTACTTATTTAAATAATTATGTATTTTATAAAAATAGTATAAAAGCGTACCCTTATTATTATGGAGGTATTATTACTGTCTACAATGTCAATAACAAATCTAGTTTTCCTTGACTGATTCTAATTTCGCGGAAAAGATAAATATTCAGTCGTTACGTAGATATTTTCGATTCAAAGATAGTCTAGTAAATTGCTTTCATGTTCAATTAAGTAGGTTGGGTGTTTACAAAACATTTTTGTTGATAAACATACAAAAACACTATAATATCGACTGTTTTCTGTATAATGCTACCTACATGTATGAGTCCAATTCTAATTAGATGGTGTTTATCTTGCATTTTTTGTGTTATATATTGTTTTTACATGATTGATACTTAATTTGGCATCAAATAACTATCGCGGCGAACATAGTTGCGAATCTCAGCAACACGGTAAAGGTTCATGGGGAAATATAACACAGACGGTATGATTTTTAGTCAGTAGGGTCAGGCAAATTACGTGGAGATTTCCACATTCAAAAAATGTCACTAACTAATAAAAAATTGTGCTTTGTTTATTACAAGGTACAATGCTTTGTGCGTGTACTCTACTCTAGTCAATACTAGTGCAAGTTATATTCGAGTAATTTGTTCTATTCATTGTAAAGATCGTAAGTGCCAGTGGTATCTAACTCTAAGATGGTGTGTCGACGTCCTTGCAAAGCCAAGGTCGATCGATATTACCCAGCTCACTACGTCATGAGCCGCCATTTTGCTCAGTGACGTCACACTTCTCTGTAAATACATGCCTTTTGGAAACGTAATGGAAATAGTATTGTAGTAAAAGTGTTTTTTGTTTACTTTAGCGTGAAAGTAGAGTATAGCATTATATTTTATTTTCGTTCAAGATTATTAGTCAGTGCCTAGGTAGGTATTTGCTATGTATTTGTGTTGAGAAACTGTATAGGCTGCCGGAATTCAGAAGTATTCCACTTATTCTACTATGGTGTTAAAACTTAATTGTTTATGGAAGTTAAACACAGGTACATACGTTTTCATCAATTTGTTACCTCTTCAATATATGTATGTACTATCACGTAGGGGCACCTAATAGCTGTCTGTTTCCGTCAAAGCGTAGAATCGGAAAGGGGTAATAAATAAGTAGGGCACAGAATAAATCAAAGGCATGTTCAAATATCAAAGAATTCCCTTGTTGTGGCTCTTTATCCAAAGGGAAATAACAATAGCAATAATACTCGATAAAAATATTTACAGTTACTTAAGAATACCTTTAGGTTAGAGCGAGTGTTGGAGGCAAGAGTGGAAATAAGTGATGCGTCGACTGCCCCGTGTGTGATACACGTGTTGTATATTGGATTACTCGTATTAAGGGTGTATACCTACAGACTCTTTGCCGCCTTCTTAGATGTCAGTCTATGCTGCCGACGAGCTCAGTTAGATGGCCAGTTACTAGAGACTTCAATTCCAAAACGTTGTAATTAACTGAAAACAGACTGTTAAGCACATTTAACCGACAATGAGATAAGATGTTTCCACGTTTGGGATATTTAGATACTGTACATCTCTTCTCTACCTCTACTTAGTATAATACAGTCGCTTTCCGCGTCTGTCAGTTTATCCGCTAACTCCTGCTAAATCACGCAACGGATTTTGATGTGGTTTTACCACCGTTTAGATAACTTTTCACAGATATTTTATTATAATAGCCATTTTTTTTTGTAAGTAGAAAGATTAAAATAATTTGCAACCAAGTTGCCGAAACATAAATTTACATGGCTTACGTAGTCTAAACGAAACTCCACTCTTTTTTTTCTAATTTATACCCGTACGAAGCCGGGGCAGGTCGCTAGTACAACATAATCACGACTGGGGTGGGCAGAGGCTTTTTCCACCAGCTACGATTCTGACAAACCTCTTTCGGTTCAATAACGTTCAGATTTAGATATGACCGCGTTAATTAGGGCACTTGGTAGTGAATTTTGTAAGTATTAATATGCTACGGTTTGTAATTTATACCTCGTTAATTTTACGCTAGTAAAAACTATTATGGAGAGAGACAGTACATATTGAAGATTCGTAATAAATAAGGACATATTCAGTCAGCACCCTGCTGGAAAGTGCAGAAATAAGTGATATAACATGTCATGCTATTCAGCATTTTACATAAATAAAAATTCGCATTAACGTGCGTCGTACCTAACTCGCAGGCACGCGCCACGCGACCGACCGGTCTTCAAGTTCTTGAACTTCGCGCGCAATTACGCGATCGATCAGAATCCTTCCTTATTTGCCGATGTCCCTATAGCCTCCCTATACGCGGTGAAAGCTATTTGTACTCGATAATTATTGTCCTACATGTTTCTGTCGCATATTTTTGTAATGCTATGTGAAAAACTTTATCAATGGTGCCATCCGCTGATGCCGTTATGGGTGGCAAAGAAAAGTAATGAAGAACCGCTTTATTGATTACATCTCCAACAATTATGGCTCTCTGGTCTTTTTTGAGAGATTGGTAATTTATAAAAGTGTTTAACCACTTGAGCCGTATATTGATAAACTGATTGAGTGTCAGAACTGCAAGTTTAGTAATGTTACTGGCGAAATTATACGCGCTTTTACGTTTTAGACGTAAATTTGATAAGGGGTCTAGATTATTTTCAGACTCGACCGGTTCGATTCGCGACTCCGCCGCGTCACCTGCTTTTATAAAATTAAGGGTTTCTGTTGAGTTGGTAACTAGTCGGGCACCCCCACTGTATATAAGAAAGAGGTTCTCTTTTCCACATGCATACTTCTAACAGATTCAAAGGTATTTATTTACTTATAAAGTAAAAGGAACAGGCTTTCATATTTTTAATGGTTCTTCAGCAGGCTATCGGATGTTTATTATTCTTTTTGCACACTAGAAAATGCTTCTGATTGTTTGCCTAACACCACCAATTATTCCTTCACGTAACATGTTTGGTACAGAACGTCAGCACCATCAAATTATCAATTGTAAAGGATGATCTATCAACTTTCTAGTAAGTAATAGTTTGGTGTTTGTGTAAGCTATTATCTTTTAGATAACGAGGCGACCTTTGATTGAGATAAACGTTCAGATTATCTGGTGTGCGTCATGGAGTCTACCTGATAAATTTTGATTTGAATTTTTCTTGTTGTTGTCTATAAATATGTAGCCTTATTTGTCCTCTCCCATGTAATGGTACTTTAAAAACTATAACAATTTTATTGTTATAAATATGAAGATGTTATATTGGGTACTGTACTAACAAGCCCGAGTTTAGGATGAAAGAATTGCAAGTAGCGGAGATTTGAATAATAAAATGGTTGTCTGGAGTGATTCCTTATCAAAAATCAAAACTATCAAATAATAGACACAAGTCGATACTATTAGACCTCACTTACGCTCATGAATTTAATTAGGTTACTATTCTTAGACCTAAGATGCTCCGATATAGAAAAATAATTATTCTGTACAAAATGTTTCATTTTTATTATTTCTGCGCCCTTCATCAGCCGGAAAACGGCCACTGCCTGATGTAATCCTGCCCCATAAAGTCATAAACTCTGGTTCAGAACGGATATTGCCATAATTATGATGCCATTTCCTCTAGGAATAACTTGTGTACTAAAAAATATAAGTTTTATTTAAATCATATTATGACTATGGTACTCTAAATCACATATTTTGTAGACATTTTCGATGGATTTCTTTATGAACGCAGTTTTAAGTACTTTCACGTATGTTCTAAAAATAGGAACATTACACTGAGCGCATTTCAAAAGAAATCTTTGCAAGGGAAATTATGTAAAAATTAAATATTTTTAACAAGTTTTCTTTTTAGTTTCATTTGAGCGTGAGGTTCTGGGTTCAATTCCGGGGTCGGGTAGTGTTATTGGGTTTATCTGTTGGGAAATTCTCAGTAACAGCACGGAATTTAGAATTATGCCCGGTAGACGGCTAAAGGATAACCACCATACTTGGGGGGCGTAGTTACTTAATCGGTGAAATGTGGGTCTGTAATAGTAGCCACCCACATCTCTGCGTAACTTTTCGGTGGAAATACAAAGCTATGTTATATTTATCAATCACAATTTCTTAAAAAAATTGTTAGAAGTTCGCATAGTGTAGTCAATTTCGTAGCTGACTGTACCACTGTATTGTACCAAGTTTTCCACGTGTGTATTCTATATCAGACACAACGTCACCCCTGTATTATAAGGTCACGACCATACCTCTAATTAATTACCTACTCGTTAATGACTTCTCATATCATATGTATTGAAATCATTGTGAAATGCTTATATCAATTAAAATAGCTGCCATATGTGCCTTATCGTGTGCTCGATAAATATTTTCGTTATCATTAATATGTGCACTGTCTGGATCCCATAGGTACAGATGTACCTACCTGCCTATAATGGCTCTTACATACGAGCAGCACGTTGTCGACGACAGCTCTGTGTCTGACAGCGATGTTCGACTGGAGTTGAGCGTCAACGATGACGCGCGGCGGCAGTCGTCACGCGTCGACGGCCGGCGGCATCGTGCGTTGGCGACGTTCGGTGGCAGCCGTCGACAGTCGACTGTAGTTGAGCGTCATCGTCGATACGCGTCTGCCGCAGAGCTGTCATCGACAACGTGCCGCTCATATGTAAGAGCCCTAGGATTCCAAGACCCCTTGAATCCGATGAACTTGTGTTCACAACCACATAATTCAAACGTTTGAATTAATAAGATACTTTTAAAGTATTAATTGAACTTCTTTAATTATAATAAAATAACTTTTAACCGGATTAATTGCGTGTATTATTGGTTTTTGTTTTTTCTGACGTTTCGATCCTTTAGCAGCGTCCGTGGCCGCAGGAGGATCTCCTACACGCTATTAATCCGGTTAAAAGTTGTTTTAGTATAATGTGTAGTGATCGCGTAAACCTAAGCTTTTATTTCTTTCATTAATTAACGCAGTGATATCAACCCCACATTATAAATTACATATATATGATCGTTTTTCAAAACAATACAGCCTTGCGACAAGTTAGCTCTCCGTTACAAGTACTTCTTCATGTCGTTATTCTTATTTTCATTCTTAATTAACTAGTAGATGATGACGTAGGATGATGATCGTTTTTAAATAAACCAGTGTTTTTTTTTGTTGTCATGAAGTATATTTAAATATCCACAATTTAACCCTAAAAACCATCCATTATTGATATCTCGTGTAATATCTGTTCCATATTTACATATAAATTCGGACACAAACAGACAGATCTGACGGGGGACTTATTTTATACTTTGTAGAGAAGAGATTTATCCATCACGTTTACCACTAGGTAATTATAAAACAGTTGCTTCTACTCCTGATAATTTCACTACTAAATTAAACTTTTTTTCGTTATTTTTCTATGACGTACTCCTTTGAATGGCCTCACAAGGTACAGTCAGCGACAGACGACCGCTTAACATTTACGGTACGGTAACTGCACCGGCTTTAGTGCTGCAAATAATGACTTTTTGGACTTAAATAACGACAAGATTGAAATGTTTCCTACTCCAGTCAGTACGATCGATAGTTTTGGCGCTTAGACATTTTTGAAAAGGCATGTTTTAAATCGGGCTATGTCCATAATAAAAAAAGAACATATTTTAGAAGATATACAATTAATTAGTTCAAATATAAAAGTAAGAGTAAAACTCCACAGAAATAATTATGTGTAACGTGAAGTCATTGTGGATTGTACTGTGTATTGCAATTCTGAGTGCAAATTCTTGTTTTGCCCAACTAAGCCATGTTTAAGAACATGGTCAATTAAAAGTGGTTAATTTATATTTACCTATTTAAACATATACTGTACAAGCACACTTGGCTGGGACTACATATATTTTGAAACATCTTTTGAAGTGTTCACCTAATTCTGTCGCTGACAGTACTCTCAGCTCTTTATCTATATCATACAGTTGTAGTGTTCTGTTATTTTAATTGACTTGCGATCTTCCAGTACAACCGAATGGTTTGGTAGTCGGAAACAATAAACTTAACGGTAGTACGTAATTGAAGTTCAAGGCCCGTAAAGTGGACGACTGGTGTAACGTTTACATAATACGTTACGTTTTTGTTGTGTTTCAAGTCACTTTCTTTCATTTTTACTCGACGGTCGATAGTAACTAACGGTGTTCGTGTTTGTACGTTTTTGTAACCCATAACAATCGGTAAAAAGTATAAAATGTTGGTCATCTGGTACTATTTAAGCTTGGCATTTCATATCTGACTATCTCTGTAAAAGAAACTCAGAGGTCAAAGTTTGCTTTAAAGTCCAAACATCTATGAATAAGGCTAGCGTTGACAGGCGTCCGGATAAAGCCAGACAGAGTCAGCTTTTTAGTTGCGTGTCCGGCAAAATTAGACAGTATCCGGCCTGTCCGGCTTCTGTTAGAATTTTTATATTTGTCAATTCTTTTACATTAAGAAGATTTTACGTTAAATGATAACAAAACCTTGTTTTACTTAAACATATATTGTCGTGTTATACTAAGGCTAGAAAAATAAGGGTGTCCGGCTTTTTTATCCAAATGTCCGGCTAAACTGGGAGGTCTGTCCGGCTTTTCGGTTTAATTACCTGGCAACCCTAAATAAGGCTATATGAGCGTAATTATGTGGGGCGGCTGGAATGGCCATTTGAAGAAAGAGCATAGCAGTTTCAAGTTGACTTTACGGCACGTATGCATTTAGTCATCGTGTAGCTCAACCATAATTAAGGGAGCTAAACGACCCGTCTCAAGACGATACCAGATCGGCAGGATATTTGCGTAGGCCAGCTAAAATACGCATAACCACCAGACAGTTACGAATCCAGATATAAAACTTAGGCGTTAGCTGTAGCTATGGACTAATTTATTGAGTAAAATAACTCTTTTCTATCCTCCTGATTTCCTCTGCCGATCGTGAAATATCAGTAACTGTTATTGCTTTGCTCTCGTCAAAAGACAAAAACTACATCAGGATGGAGCTACCTAAGCCCATCCTACTTAATGTGGAAGGAAGCATTATGTTACAGTCCCGTAGTTTTAACGGAGCATAGAAAAACTATAATAGTTAGATTGTCAAATTCACTTGCAAACATTATTCATGAATAGTAAGAATTAATTATTGTTTGACATCAGTTAATTTATCTGGCTCAGCACCTACCCCAACAATATTATTTTACTTTTTATTACAAGCCTGTGGTGTGTAGCCTGTGTATATATATATGTAGCTCTCGCATCACTCGGTTTATTTAGCCATCAGAAACACTGTATCTCGGACAGTACACCATAAATCGTTTGGAATATTATAATTATAATTATTTTGTATTGAGTCATTTTGTCGATAGTGGTCTTTATAGGTCTCTTTGTGTTTGAAAACTAATCAAGATAATAACTCTATATTTTGACAGGATCTATATAACTACAAAATATTAAAAGTCAAAGACTATATTTTAACAAGCCGTAACTTAAATAAATATGACCATTTCACTTTACGTAATCGTCAATTTGAGGTCTCCGGTCTTTCTAGTGTTAATCCTTTTGTTGTGTTCAACCAAACCTAAATATCAAATATTCCTCATCATTTCGTCTCATGACATGGTTGTACATAAATTAATTCTCAAATTGAAAAGACATTATTACGCATTACGGCACAATTTTACATCATCTAAGATCTACGATTCGTTGCAGGTTCCAATGCGCTGCGTTTGTTTCACTTTCAATTTTGACAGCTAACAAATTGCGTGCACCTGTGATGCCCTGGCAAAGATTAAATTGTGTTGAGATAGGTTGGCGTTAGTTATATTTTAATTGCAGATCACACTAAAATGAGATGGAAGATAATTAATTAAACTGACAAAGAAGCTTGGACTAAATCTGCTAACAGGTTTAGGCAAAACACTATGTTTTTTTGGTTTTATCTAAAAATATAAAGCTTAATGAAGAGTAGTCAAGCCTGGTGGTCTGAAACAGCGACATTAAGATGTCATGAATATTTATTTATTTCATATTATTTTAGGATGACATTACGAATCCACGTTTTAAGATATCAGTCGTGGCCTGATGCCAAGTTGTATCAACATTTATATCTTTGTCTTTGTTACCACTAAGAGTAAACTTACTGTTAGACACAGTTGATGACTTTGTTTTATTCCCATATTAACATAAAACATGAGAATCAAAGTGAATAAGCATAATTATTTTCTCAATAGTTTCTCGCGATCATTCGGTGTGTTGGCAAAAGACCCATAAATTATTTTAAGATGATTGTCTTTACATTCTAATTAGGCACACGGTACTTAGGGATTCCACGGCGTGCCAACAAAGCAGGCCTCTGAGCTGATGTCAAGATAACATTCTCAGTTAAATAATGAATGAACAATAGATTCTCACATATTAAAGAGCCAATCCTTTTCTGGCGTACTCTAGGGAAATCTAACGTAAGCTAATGAATGCGTGATATAGTTTTCTGCTTAGTTTACTTTTTGTAGCTGCGATAAATTATATTTTGTTTTATTAAACTATTAATTTTAAATTTCTTTGAAATACGCGCATTCTTTTCTGCTTAAGGAGATTCTCATTCATTTATCATATCTGGGAAACACGGTGCCGCCTCTTCTATGGTCGATGCACCATTGCATACACACTCACCAAAACATTTACTGTCTTAAGCAACACCCATTATTTTACCATGCCCATCGATATATTAAGTAATCCAAAGATGCACTTCACATGCCATCGAATTAAAAATTATGCCCTGCACATTGGGAAATTCGGTGCGTCGAACCGGAACTTTATGTTATGTAACGCTGTGTTTATACCGTGTAATGAGGCATTTATAAATTGATGAACCGGCCTTTCTTGATGGTCGAATTAAAATGAGTGATGTTCAGAATGATAACAATGACATATTTATACTTCTGAGGAAATCGTAACGAGAGAGTTTCCCATTACGTGAATGCCGAATGTCGGTGGACTTGACATGGAATTATTTTGATTGGGTCATATTGGATAGCACTTTTGAATCAACCAGGAGGGCACTCCATCGTTTTATTGGAGTTGGGATTGGGAGTTCTTCAAAACGTATTTCAGTCTCTGAAAAAGAGTGGTGTAGAATGCTTGCCGAGATTTACACTTAGCTTACAAAATTTTATTAAATTTTCTGTTAAGCGGACTCGTAGATAATGAACAGCTTTATACTATATTTGTATAATATCTTTATACTACCCTCTCCCGAAACTTGGAGAAACCTTTCAAGTCCCTCAAAACTTTCTTCATTTAATATTGTTACTAGCTCCAGAAACTTAAATATACGTTCCCAAACCTTTATTTATTAACCTACTACTTATTTGTTCAACTTTTTTTCTTAGTTACTGATTGGGAAACTCCATTGTAGCCCCGGGTGTCGTCGGTTACAAGGGAACCAGTTTTAAATCTGTGTTGTAGATAATTTAATGAAATTGTTGAGTTTCGTAAGACTTCGCCGTATAGATACGCGCCCCATCCTCTGTGTGGGAACCAGCGGAAACTAGTGAGGGAATTAAGTTTAACTAAATCTAATCTGAGGAGAATTTTATGGTAAGAAAAATATGTTAAGAACTCTTGCTAACCAAGCAGCGATCACGAAAAATTGCAGTCTATTATTTTAACATTTTTAGATCTAATTGATGCGTTCAATAATTATTTTGTTGTCGCCTTTTGTGGCATTACGAGTACATAATTATAATAAGCTACAGCAATTATAAAAATATAATTCTCTTAGGTAATAGTATTTCTATATTTTATTATTATCTTTAGAGCTTTCATCTGCCAATTATCCTTACATTATTATATTGACTCTTTACACATGCTTTGAATCATCGCATTAGGTAACACAGTAATTAAACAAATATTTGTAGATACTGGTATTCGGATGTTTATACAAAACGTTTGTTTAATTAATTGTTAATTATGAATTAAGCATTCATTACGCTGTTTAATTAATAGCTAATAACATTGCGTTAATTAGTTAATTGCCCACAAAATTATTTTTCTTTCTGATTAGTTTATTCCCAGCTTTAGTCGGTAAGTAACTGCCCATCACTAGTACTTAATAGTCAAGCGGCTTGTGGTCTATACTCTATACCCCTTTTCTTTTTTTTCGATGTAACGAGCCTTCATCGTGGGAAACACGATGATAGGTGCAAATTTCTACCAACGCAAATCGTTCTGATGGTAGATAAGTTAAAAAGTGCAGTTTATCCATCCTAAATGGTGTGCGCTCTTTTGTATTTTTAAGATCGATATCATCACATTGTATACGTTGTTTCGTTTCCTTTTACGTAACAATATCTTTTATTTATTCTCTTTTATGTAATGCATGCAAATTTGGGGCTATCGACTTTATAAATCTAATGTACTGAGCGTCTTTGTGGTTGTATAAACTGTTCTTTGAGTCTGTGAGAAGCGTTGGTAACAGTTTTTGGTATTGTACGATCAGATAGTAAGGGTATTTTCATCTGATGACAACGGTGTTTTGTTGCTATCAATTTCATTGTATCGTACTTTATCAGTTTAAGATATGTTGTAAGATGCGAAGATATAACTTCGCCTATTTCTATTCATCGTATGATTTATCTACATACATTTTCTTCCTTAGTCACTATTACGTAGGAATCATAATCTAGGTTTCATGGGAAAACTAAACGAGCCTTGGAAAAAGTCTAGACTCAAATTAGTCTCAGCCAGTTTTACATATCCGCAACCAACTGTCGGTCATGACGTCATTCGCTTTGCATATCCAAAATTTGCCACAACCCAGTGGGCGTCGGTTTTTGACCGTTTTATGGGTTTGTTTCCTTTATCGTCCTGTTCTATTGTCATAGATAAAATCTGGGCAACAAAAGATATTTGATTTACCAAATTCGTGGCGCTTGTAAATGTCCAGCAGATTTATTTTAAAGGCACTTGTGTTATTTAAATGTGTAGAATTAGTTGTTTTGATTTAAGCTTTTGTAATGAAAATTAATTTAGGTTAGTTTAGTGGAGCTGGTTGATGTATTATTATTTGATCAGAATGTAATGCACGTGATCAAGCCCTAGGGCCCTTTATAATGTTTCAGAAAATCTTCACGTCACAGCATTTATTACAAATAGAACATTTAGAGGGACTTTTGAAATATCAAAAGCAGATTTTTAGAAGAAAATTAAAGCTGCTTTTATTTTATTACTAGCTTCTGCCCGCGACTTCGTCTGCGTGGACTTCAGAATTGTGTCAAGCCGGGATAAAAAGTACCGTATGTGGTAATCCAGGTTATAAACTATCTGTGTGCCAAATTTCATTCAAATACGTTCGGTAGTTTTTGCGTGAAAGAGTAACAAACATCCATAATTACTAACTTTCGCGTTTATAATATTAGTAGGATTGTATTTTATTATTATTAAACTATACAAAAACATATGATTACAACAATTGCGAGTGATTTGCTGTAATTCATTGAAGAGTTCAATGTCTATCTCCAAAGGTCTACATCAGATGTTCACCAAATTTTAATGAGACCACCGCTGGACAATTAATCTTTCAAACACAAAATTGATCCATTTAAATCCAACCATCGATATCGCTGAACATACATACAAAAACATACAGACGAATTGAGAACCTCTTTCTTTTTAAAGTTGTCTACGGTCTGAAGTACTGTATTTTCGGTAATGAAAACATAAATTATATTTAAAAATAAAGTAAATTTTGTGTATTCTGTTGTTACACTGTTTGCTATTCTCAAAGCCAAGTGTATTGATTGCGACAGTTTTGGTATGTTTTTATCAAGTTTGATTGAGTGATTGACTGTTTTTCTAATAAAAACGTTGACTACCAAAGAGTTGAGTCTTTAACTCGTTTCGATGACTCTCCACGGTTCACTGGATCCAAGCAAATAATTGGACACGCCAATTATAATAACACTTTTTACGAACAAACATAAAGAAGTGTTTTTTAGTGCGTTTTTGTTATTATTTCAACCATCTTCCATTTTTACGGAAGATTTTGATCTTGACGACAAAAGTCGAACACATCTAAATTTATAAGACGTTTCAAACGACGGTCAAAAAATATCCACATATATTACATTTTCTGGAGTACAAAAAATTACAATATTGTCATCCTCTATGTATGCAGATAGATAGAGTATGACAATATTGTAATTGTCATGATGATATGATTGTTTTTTTCTATCGAGAAAAAGCATTGACATATATATTACTAACGTAAATCATTGAGAAAAAGCAATCATTTCAACATGACATCGTATCATAATTAAGTACAGCAGTCTATGCAGCTTTGATGCGTGTTAATCGACTTCTATCACTGATTCATCATCATCCCCCTGCCCTTATCCCAATTTATTTGGGTTCGTTGCAGTATGTATTCTTCTTCCATATTAGTAGAGAGTATGCTACTTGTAATGGAATGCTGCTAAAGTTTTGGCGATGTTTTATGACCAGCCGCCTGCCTGACGTCAACCCTCTTTGGGAATGCTGTTGTTGGTGGTAACCGCCAGGAATACGGTCTCCTTCTAGATAGCTATGTCATAGCAAATGTTATCCATGCGCCAGGTTCTGATGTTATCCTACTATCACACTCCACTAACCGGGACACTTCTATTACTGATTATAATCTGAAAAAATACAAAAAATCGTCATCTTTACACTGAATATAAAAATTGTTCGAACAAAACAAGATGAAATTAATTAAAAAAAAAACTGGCCTGCCAAAATTAATTAAGTATATGTTTTTATTTCACACCTTTTTGTGTACCATAGCCACTATATTACTACTGTTTAAATCTTACTAGCCTACTTAGGTTACCCGGGATAATGTAAGGATTCTATCGATACCCCATACATCTAAATCGGTTCAGGCGTTTAGAAGTTATGGTGGAATAAAAAACACTCACAAACATACATACATACATACTTATTACATATATACATGAACCCTAAAACATAGTACCTCATTTTTGGGCAGTCGTGTAAAAAAGATGCTTGACGCCGCGCCGTTTGCTCTTCACCGTGAATATTAGCATGCAATATCGCGGAAAGTCCCTCCAATCAAAACGGATTTATATGAAGTATGTCTGCATCAAGTTTATTCCATTCAACGTGATGTATTATTGCTTTTGATTTTCACTTTGCTTTTATCTTTGCACGTCATCACTTTCAGATTTCTTCCATCCTTTTGAATAGACTGACAGTATGTCATGTGAATTTTATTGATGTTTTTCTTAGCTGTACGTATAGGAAGATATTTTTATTATATGGACATATACACAGGCAAGATTTTGATGGAAGTGTTGCATGATTTAAGTAAGCGTAAAATTGGTGAAAATGTTTTGAAAGTTATCAATAAGTCCGTTATCTTATTACAAGGACACTCATAAAACGCGGGTTGGTATAAACAATGTTAACCCTAACAATTGTAATGTAACTAATAAACTTGGATAACACGCCACCCGGTAGAATATTTTTAAACATAGTCAATTGACGAAGGCCATCTTAAAGAGCACGTTGACCTATTTAACACTTAGGTAGATCTACGGATATTGTACAACTTGTCAGATTTTACAGATGAAATGGTAAATGGAAATTATACACAGAACAGTTTTATTTTTTATTTGAATTTTGGTGGTTTTGCGACCATATCGCCCATTAAGAAAGCTTACATAAAATAATTCATCAAAATGCTAACATGTAAATAAATTCGTTTTGCCTGACAATGGAAAAGCGAGTATGGAATTGCATGTTTAAATTTATCGATTCTAATAACGCAATGTCATCAATAGGAGTTTTTCGAAATAGAAGAAGAATAGATTTCAATCGATGACTTTCAGGTTTTTTTGTATCCTTGAATATAAACTTGAATATCGTTGATTCAAATCATAGGTATAAGATTATCATTTAGATAAACTTTTATCAATTTGATAACGCATTAAAGTAAAAGGTACAGATAGATGATGCCATTTATTCAAATGAAGAAGCTCTATGTGTTTTTGAGTAAAATCGTTCATCATACTTTTACATAATCACCGGTGACTGAGAAGTTGTGTAGAAATCGTTTAGCATGGTATGGGCATGTGATGCGGAGGAATGAGGGCCATATAAAGTAAAAAAGTTTTGAGTATGGATGTAGATAGGCTATAAGACTAGAGGAAGACCGAGGAAGCTATGGATGGATTTTGTTAAAGATGATATGGCTAGAAAAGGAGTGACTGACGATATGACAGCTAATAGAGTTGTATGGAAAAAGAATACATGTTGCGCCGCCAAATAAATTGGGATAAGGGCAGGGCGGGGGTGACGATGTTAGTTTTATAAAATCACCAAGTAACAGATATTTGAGAGCTTGAAGAAAATAAGCAAATAACAATACATGCAAATATAATAGAAATACCTTAAACAGAGGTGTCGCAATTTTGGCGCACGCGCTCCACTCGCGGTTCCAAGGCCGCGGTGAGCTGTCAAAACGTCATTGGGTTATGATGTATGTATTCATGTCAAGGACAGGAATTGTATGCATCACCATTTTAGTGTAGAAGCTTAAAAAAAAAAGAGTAACCATCTCGACCTAATTTAAATAAATGATTTGATTTGAGGGTTAGGGCAAAATATACGTATTTAGTCAGAGAATGCCTGCTATGAAAATAAATAATTATTGTTCAATTTCCTGATGGATTTTAAAGTTGGGTTTCATCACATTCTCTATACGTACAATAAAGTGACTCCTCGCTCCACATTCGCAACAAACAATATACGCAGACGCAAGATTTTTACCCTGTCACGTGTTACCCAACAACAAGCCATATTACGAGTTCAACAACATACCTAATCACGACAATAAGGCTGACAATGCAAATTGTGTCTAATAATAGCGTCTAATCGCAGACACATGATTCAAATCGTCACAATAGGTCCTTTCTCCTAACTAGAGCGTAGGTGTACGAACGGCCTTGGAGCCGCGGTGGGCGGGAGGTTGACATTTTGATGTGTTGCATACTTGCGAACATATTGTGATGCCCCATTGGGGTACATTAGACCCGTTATAAACATTTTCCGTATTATCTCTCCGCCTACGGTGATGGAAAGTAATTTTTCTCGTTGCCTAATCTTTTGTTGCGGATTCTTTTATGTCTATCGTATGTAACGGTTATGTGATTCTTTATAGGGTTGTATTAGTTGTGCAACTCTATACAATAGTTTCAGTAACTCTTGAGTGATAATCTTTGCCCTCATTAGTATGAACTCGACCAGTTCCTTGATTTATGATATAACACCTTATCACTACCATTAGACTCCAGGTGAGAATGTAACTTTGTTTAGTTGTGCATCATTGTTAGTGTTGTCATCTCTAAAATCTGCCAGTCAGGACAAGAAGTGTGAAAACCCGGATTTAGGAGTTTTAAACTCTGACGTATAAACAGTGTTTTTTTAAAGTAACTCAGTAAAATAAATAATGGTTTTAATTTTATAACTTAACTTTTTATTTATTTTCATACAATCTTAAGTTTAATTTGGTAATAAAGTTAGAGCAAATAACAGCCTTAATACCGGACCACAAATGAAACCCCGCCCGGACGTCCCCGGACCCTCTGTAAACTACGACAAATCTGGGGAAACCCCGACGAATGGCAATCCTAATTATATTACCTATTGACCTATACATCATGGAAAATTCAGCACAGCACAATAAGCTCAAGTTGAAGTTGTATTCGCATAACTGTAGACATGCATATTTTCAACACGTGAATGGAATTAAATAACAATTTCCTTGCAGTTGACTTACGAACTACTTTTTCTTTCGTCTCCTCACTTTGTAACCATTTGGACTGAAGCCAACCTAAATCTGCTGTTAATCTTGCTGGTCGACTTGTGTCCTTGACTTAATTCCCTGGAAATTATTCTGGTTTTGTTTCCCAAATTAATGGCGGAATTATGAGGCTATTTTCCACGTGTATTGTGAAAATGGAAATGATTGTTTATTGCATTGCGCCAGATTTTCCAGCTTATGTTGTAAAATTTGGCTGTATCTCTATTCTTGAATACTAACATATGCTTGCAGTAAAAATAATGCTGGCACGTTCTGCACACTAAGCCGCATTTGCTGTTGGAAATATTCTTGAAACGATTCTTCTGGAAAATCTTTTGAGCAATTCTCTCATTGTTTCTGTATAAAATGCATGAAATTCTTTCAAATATTTGCATACGGCAGTCGTTTAGTATTAGCATCATTTTGAAATTGGATGTTATCGAGAACCGGGAAGGTATGTGTTAAAGGGCCTATCTCTTAATTCATAGTGACAGTAAACACGTGATACCTACCGAGTTAAAATAAAGCGAACATGATAATCTGTTGTGTCATGCTGTGTGTTAACGACTTCCGTCTACTCAGATTAATATACCATCATTAGAACTGTCCGTTTTACTTGTTTCGTTTCCCGTATATCTTCATTAAGAAAACCGAGGAAATTTTAAGCCATTTTTTCAAACTAATGTTCTGTTAGCGTTATCCCAGTGCCACTTTTTATAATTGAAAGACATTATTATTTTAATAACTGCGCAAACTTTCACAATCTCCAAAATAGAACCATTAAAAACCCTACGCCGAATAGCTTAAAAAATCGAAGCCATTTTTCATGTTTCTCATTACCTTAAATTGATGATCTTGACAAGCGTTTACAAAGATCAATAACACCGGTCTACGTGACCGCGGCACTTTGGTTACCGAACACAACGAGGCGTACAACCGACGACTACGTATTGGTTGCTAACACAGTACTTACTGCAACCGCAACCATGGTAGAAAATGTGTACTTCTGAATCATCCAATCCATACATTTCTTTTCTTTAATAGTTTGAACATTTAGGAAATTAAACTTTCTTATATGGTTTTTGATTTGAAGAAACCATATACACTATTTCATTGCAAATTAGGTTAATTATAATTAATAGCCATTATCATGCACAGTATGACTGTAAAGTCAAGCGAATACATCATTAAGACATTGGCCTTCGTGACCCAGTGCAACCTGGGCAGGCGCCGCGCGGCGTTGCAAGAAACCAAACACGACGTATCTTGCCGAGTAACGTTGTGAGCTACTCGACGCGGGCGGCGTTAGTAAGCCTGTCCTTGTAATATATTCAATTATGACAGTTAAAATTATGATGACACGTCACAGCTTTATTTCAATAAATTATTATCTACTACTAGCGTTAACTGCCTCGTTGGTCTAGTAATCCCAAGCGTGATTGCTGAGCAGGAGGTCTCGGGTTCGGATCCCGGATCGGGCATAGTGTTATTGAGTTTACCTGTTAGGAAATTCTCAGTAGCAGCCCGGAGTTTGGTATTGTGCCCATCAGATGGCAATAGGCTCACCACTTATTAAATGGGACTTAATAGCAGCATTGGTGAAATGTGGGTGTACAACTGTGTACACCTCTGCCTACCCCTTCGGGGAATACGGGGAATGATGCTATGTTATGTTATGTGAATGTTTGCACTAACTTTTCACAGTGCAACACCTTCACATTAACATGAAATTCATTAAAAAATTTCATGATAAAAAATTACAATTTTATGAACCCCAAGGTTCATGAAATTGTATCAATATATGCATCGATTCTAATAGATCGATGTTACAGGAACTCTGAAGATATGCGTTAAAAATGCCTATTTCCATAATAATAGAGAATAAAAAAAAAAGAAACAGTGCCAGAAGCAGTCAATACAATCTTCGGCTTATAATTGGCAGTGGCGGTGTCACAAGAAATCGGACACAACGAGCCGTACAACCGCCGTGCGCAGGCGACGAGCCGGTAATGCGATACGAGAAACCGCAAGGCCGCTGGAAAATGCGCATCTCTCGAGTATTATAATTTAATAAAGGATTCTTTATTGATGCAGTCTTTGCGAGTGGTGATTCAATCGATGAGGATTGTGCAAAGGATATAGCTAAAAAGAACGGACTACGGAGTGATTACTGACATGACGGCTGATAGAGAAGAAGTGTATTGATGAAATATACGTGAAATAAACTAGAATACGGACAGGTGAATGATGAGTATCTTTACGAATGATGGTAATTATAACTGTGAGAGAGTGAAGGTATCTTGCATAGAGGAAACATTATCTCAACTATTACTTTCCCTATAAATACTTGTTCTTCTTTGGGCTTCTTCGTTCCATTTGATCTCTTGTCTACGGAACGTGGATCCACGCGAAAGACAATATAATTTTAATTGTGTCTGGAAATGCGGCATACCAGGGGTTAATTCCTTTCTCATTATTGTTCCACACGGTTGTTTACATTGTATCTAAATAAATGTTTCTCCTTATTTATTTTATTTTTTATTCTTCTTGACATAATTTCTACACATATTGTAAATTTGGTAATTGTTGACGCTCTTCGATCTTTCTTATTACTTCTGTAAAAAACGAAATCATGAGTAGAAATAATAGAAATATCAAATTGTTTGGACTTCTGTTACCCTGAGTCGGGTCAAAGAACATACCGACTCTGTCATTTATACTTCAGCCAACATTAATCATTTGAAATTGTACACACGTCTAACCTGTCGCCAGTTTAATTTATCACCACTTAGTTAATTACCAGCTGCGAAGAGCTACATTGTATTTTCCCCTTAACATTTTATTTAGCAACGCAAAAAAACATTATTTAAAATTTAAAATCTCAATCAAATGAGTCGGCAAGATGTAATCGCATTGTCATTCATTAAAATTTCAATGTCAGAAACCTAACTAGTCTGTAACAGAGACTTTTTTGTATATTGTACTTTAGTAAAAAAAAAAAACGTTTTTTTTATTAAGAACATTTTTTGTTTCATATTATGAAACTTTATACGTGAAACTTTCTATTAAGCTAGAGATTTTTAGTCACCTAAACCCAGGATCTAGGGTCTATAGAGCTGCTTTCTCTCATGCAGAAACACTATTTGCCTTTTTGTTGCGCTGCACAATATCGTTGCAAACCTAAGTCCTTGAGGTGTTGGCACTGAACATTCCAGTCAGCCTTGCGTGGTGCAACATTTTCGTAATTCACTTATCTAACTTGCACCTTGCGGTTCGGTTACTAACAATATCTTTAACGATAAAAATGTTATAATCGATGATAAATTCACGATGTTTACAAACGTTCTTGTCGTGTGTTGTCTGCTTTTCATTTATTCAATGTTTGAGTAGCTTCAATTTCAAAGGCCTCTCGTGCATCTTTGTTTTCCTTTTCCGTATGTTTAGTGATTATGAAGGCTATTTTTGCTATGTCAACTATTCTGTCTGCTCTCACGTCCTTATCTCTGTTTAGATTATTTTGTGTCTTTCTAGTTCTTTCCGCGAACAACGTCCGCTTTTAGCTCTTGTGTTAACGAACTAAAGTGATTTCGATTCGTTAAACGGTTTATGGTCAATTCCGCGATCACTCAGTTATCCAATAGTTTAATGACCGTCTGAGTATTTATCAAGTAACACATCGTAATCATAATTGCTTTCCTCGAAGGTCATATCAATCTCTTTTGACACTGTATCCACTTAATGTTTGTCAGTGTAACCATCCTATCGTCAAACAGCTGATTATTGTTGCGTAAAATTCCAAGTTCAACATTTAAAATCAATGTCACGTGGATTGTTTGTCTTTTTTTCGTCCGGCGTCCGGCAACCGTTACGTCACTAAAGCCGCGAAGGTAATTCGACGGACAGCCACCCGTGTCGCCCGCCCGACTTGTCTCCTCTTGCGTAACGTTTACTTTACTCCCCTACTATTCTGCTACTAAATAGGTTCATTAAAACGAATAGGGTTAAAAAAAATACGGCTCACCCTTTTATCTTGAGCAGCAGTTTGTTAACAATTCTTAGTTTATTACGGTACTATTGACAACTCATTAATTTATCGCTTTTCTTATCTGAGAAATTTTCTCTTTAAAATGAAACGTGGGAGTGTTAATCAATGTTTTGTTATCTGCTTTATCTGGGAGTAGGTAGCGTTCATATCAGTTGACGGTCAGCTTTTTGTCTTGTCCGAAATCGACCGTGAAAATTGATGGTGTCATGTTTGATGACTTGAATAGTAAAAAGGTCTTTGTCATTCGGGATATTTGACGCTATAAAATAACAACAGATAAAAGTGGACGCCATTTTGATTGATCGATGTTCTGATTAGATGGGTTTTTACGCAACAGCTGTTGCTATATTTGTCATTAATACTCGTTTACATAATGCTAAGAATACATAAATGGTGTATACTAAACTTTATAATTGAAATATATTATGTTATTTAACAAACGTGAAATTAGTCGCGACGGTATTACGGTACTATTGAAGTCTTTATTAATATGTAGATTGATATTTTATAGCCTTAAGCTAAAACATGCAAATCAGTACAAATGAGTTCGTCAGCCTGAAAAGCAACGTATATATTATTCACGTTTATTGATTCCAGTAGGGGCTCGTGGCTAAGTGGCACAGATCGATCGATCGAGGTAAAACTGCGCTTGACGTCGTCGGTGTGTAGATGGATGACCATAATTTCATATTAAGAACCCTCCAGAGAGCACGTTAAGCTGTTGGTCCCGGTTGTCAAATGAAGATCTATTTTAACCAGTCTTACCTTGAGATATCGTGTTACCCAATAACCAGGTTGTGGAGGTCAGATATGCTGTCGCTCCATGTAAAATACTGGTATTAAGCTGCATTCGGTTAGATGAAGCCGACGCCAATATAGTTAAGAAAAGGCTAGGCAGATTGATTGATTTAATTTAAAATAATGACACTATTAAGATAATAACCCGTCATAATCAAGAGTGTCCCTAGAATGTGACAGTATACTCTAATATCATTACAATACACGTAGATACTGGAAACCTTTCACCCGATACAAATCACAGTAAGTCACTTACCGCACCACCAGACCATCCAAATTTTGCAGTACCTACCATACAAAATGAAGGTACAATTTCTCTTTCGAACGAACTTACAGGTTTATAATAACAACTAATTTACGTTCAACACCAGCAATTAACAGCAGAAATAATTCTCGTTCCACTTGTGTTACTTTCGGCGAGGCATCGAGTAACGGTGCTTGAGCTTTGTCTCAAGTCTGAAGTTGTGTGGATGCCCTTACCATAGATAAGAATGTCGCAGAAGACTTGCTTTTTAGTAATTTGAGAGTTGATATAGATCTAACGAATGAGGAAGCAGTGTAATTTAATCATATTCCTTTGTAAAAGGTTTTTGTATGAAAAACGTTTTTTTCTATTTTCTTTTTTTTTTTGTGTTGGAAAAATCTATCAGGGATGTGGATGAGAAAGCTTATGTTTGGTAAGAGATTAAGCTGGTTTCGCAGAACCGCCAAATAGTCTGGATTAGTTAATAATACATAGGCATATACAATCACGCCTGTGTCCAATGATAATAAGTACATATTTATTTATTTAGTAAGCTAAGCAGACTATCGGTTTCCAGCTCTTTGGCTTCATCTATGTTACCAACAGATGTCTTGATTACGTTAACCCTTCACTCTTAATGTCCTTAATTAAGTTCTATGTTGAATATCTCTCTCGTTTTGTACCAAACTAGTACAGTACCATTATTGTCATTTTTTTATCATTTTGCGATGTGTCTGATGCTTGTTTGTTTGAAGTAGGTTTTCTGCTCGTTATTATTTCGTGCCCTTACCGGTTGATATCAAAGTGTAACGGTATGATTCGTCTAAATGAGATTTTGATTCATCATTCACTGGTCTTTATTTGGGCTTGATGTTTCGGTTGTTGATTCGGTTCGGTGTTTTCAAAGTTAGGTGCTAGGCAAGGTTTTTAATCGTTATATATCTACATATTTATTTTTCCATTAAAACTGTAACTGGTGAAAGTAGACCGCGTGAAGTTAAACCAAAAATATAAAATATTAGGACACACATATTTCCAAATCAAATGGATTTAAATAACATTAAATTTACTAAGACAACACAAATATCTATCCACGTTATTCATCATTATCAACACTACGATACTCATCGGCCATTCTCTTTTACCTTTACCTCGTCTCTATAAAGCTGTCAAAGAATTGAGTTCATCTGATGACAGGTGGTAATTACAAACACCCGTTGTGTATAATATCCGAGTTTTTTCAATGTCAATGTTGGTTTTACCGCTTAGAGACAGCTGCTCGCGTGCTAAGACATTCTTGTTTCGATCTTTGTTTAGTTTACTTCATTTATATGATAAAGGAATTAGACTTAACTTGGTGGATGGAGAAAAGAAAAGGGAAAATGCATATATTGTGTAAGGGATAGTATGAATGCAAAAGTTGTGACCGATAACGTGACCTCTGGCAGACGAGAATAGAAGAGAAAAATATATTGTGGCGAACCCAAATAACTTGGGATCAGTGCAGGAAGGAAGAACTAGACTATGCTTGATTCAGAAATATACTTTGTAGATACTTGGCTAAAATGTTTTACATCGATATTTCTGTTCACATAATGTCTAACACCTTTCACTAAAAAAGTAAGTTTAAATTGTTGTACCCATAACAATATTAAAATTGATTCTGCTAACATTTTACGTCACCCGGCCTACTTCGCAGAACTTTCGTGCGAATTATCAAAACGAAATTGTAATTTCACTTATCACCTTACATTTTCACTTCAGTTAAATTTTCAGGTAACCTGACATTATCTCTCTAATTACGATATTTTCTTAGGCACCCACTCGTCGACATTTTGCCAATAAGACTCTCACGTTCTCATCGTCAAACCTGCACTTGACAATGTTTGCGGCAGTCGGACTTTAATCTACTAAATTGTAAAGTACTTCGTCAGCTTTGATAGTATCGTTTGTATTAATGTTTTCAAATTAGTCGTTTCATACTGCAGTTTTATCGAACAACTTGCGTGAGGTCCGACAGAAATGTTGTCCAGTTCTGTCTCCACCGGTGTCCCAAATACCAATTATGAGGTAAAATTTATAGCGTGGACTGCAACTCGATAGTCATATATCACGAAGGTGCTGCCTGCGGTCGGATTTTACTTTTGTAATTGTCGCGTATTGAGATTTTTTGGAAATCCCATTTCTAGCGTACCTACACGATATTTTGTTTTAAAGTAACATTTTTCTTCATGATTTCTGCGGCAAAATTGTGTGAAATTTCGCTTCGTGGGATAAAGTAATAATGTGGTGGTTTATTAAAAGCTAGGACATTAATTTCTACTGATGTGTTCGTTTATGTAGTTTATGTTATACCAGGCCTTCTGTATGCCCCTAGGGTCTTTTAACAATATAATTACTGTTAACAGCAAAATTATTTTATGACGTTGTTGTGGGCTAGGCTACTGCCAAGGTCTAGCGGTTAATAACCATATTTATTAACTAGTGTATTTATTGCAATCAGTTGTTTACTTAATTGGTGAGAAAATAAACGGTTATGTACTGTCACTTCATTGCTTTCGTGAGACTACAGATCATAATAAGATCTTGACTTATATGCCTGGGTGAAACGAAACTGCCTGTTATTGCAGTTTCTTTAAAATATCATAAATATTTTATCAATGAACATTACGCAGAGGGCATTTGGGTATCTTAGGCATGAAGCCTAACTGCCTAAGTAAAGTACATTTATATTTTTTTCATATCTTTTGCAATTTGTAAATAGAAATTACTATCAGACCCCTTTGTCTGTTGTTTGTCTTTACCGCGACATAGTAACCACATTATTTAACGTTTCCCTTTCTGATTCCGCGAATCTACATTAAATGGTTTAATGTAAGTAGAGTAGCCCCATGGTACCACGGTGTCCCGTGGTGCGTGACGCCCATGTCCTGCGAATGTTCCCATGGGACGCAGGTGCCATTGTAATAAACTTCTTTTGAATTATTTATGGGATCATTGTTCGCCTTTTACGGTCAGATGGTGTTGTAAATTACTTTTAGGAGGTTTCTTGAACAGGAACTTTAAAAGGCCTTTTTATGTGTTTTCGTTGTGTTCCTGGTAAGTAGTAATATTAAGGATCAATGCAGGTTTCGGTTGAACAAAGCTTTTGGATTTGTTGCGTAAAAAAGTGGAATGTTCCGGAAGGATATTAGTTCCCACGGAAATTAAGTTTGTTGTGTCCTTTAAGATAATATGAAAACTAAGGCGTAGTATTGGAAAGAGTAGTATAATTTGCAAACGATCAATATCAAGTTAATGTATGACAACATGACGGTTTACCCACGGAACTTGTTTTGTTTGTTGTTCATTCATCTCCACAATCTTAGGATTATCCGTAGGTAATCTTTTCCACGGTTTTGTATAATCTAACTATATATACTGATAGTTTCTCATTTATTATAATTGGTACTTAGTTGGAAACTATCACTACTAAACATTGGAAATCGGCAAGACATTTAATTACTTTCAACGTCTTTACGATTCTCGTGTATACGCCAAGTTCGTGTTACCGTATCTACAGTTCTGTTTAGCTCAACAAATTAGCGAAATTACTCTCTTCGCAGATAAACTTTACGCTTTAAACCAACCAACTTGTTCACTTCATCTATATTTACAATAACAAATTAATAGTGAACTCTATAGTTTTAATGTTAGGGTTGTGTTTTCAGTGGTGTTAGATTTGGTCTTCGTAAATCTAATTTGGTTTGGTTAGGTACACGTTTCACGGATTACCATCTGTTTACTTTCATGCTCTTGCAATTGTTAGTGCAGGTCATGTCATAGCGTTGCGGGGGGAACCAACGAATGCATGGGGCTCTTCGAGGTCATCATCTAGCGGTCCCACTAATTAGTACCTTGTTTAATTACCTATGAATAGCCGTGTTTTAGAAAACGCAATACGTTTTACTCAGCAGTTTTTATAGCGGTGTTTTACTGTTTAGCGTTTTTCCCATTAATTTTAGTTGCATTTTATATTCTAGCTAAGTGTTTTTATCGTCTGAAGTAATTGAGAAACAAAAAAAAAATGTTCTAAGAACGGCTCCTTATTCTTACGAAATTACTTGCGAAGTTGAAGCAAAGAATATTTTCTTTTCCATGTTTTATGCTTCTACGAAGATTAATTATTATTCTTGTTGAGCAATTTAAAATACAGCTTTACAAAATAATTATAATTCCTACTTAACTTCTCGTTAATTCCTACATAACCTTTCGTTTGTCTTCATGATTAAGTAATCTCCTATTTCTCTTAGAGTATTTTGTACTTTTATATTAATTTTCTTTGTTATGATTTCGTTTTGATGGAGTTATTATTGTTTTCTTACATTAATAAGCGGAAATATACAACGTTGTCTACTTAAGTAAAATCTGTACAGCTCCAATCAATTGAATTGAATTATATCTATTGGAAGCACTTTTTTCCGACAGCATAATTTAGTTTAACGTTAGCAACATTTGCTGCACATGCAGTGCGGTCAAACAACACCAAAGTTATTAGAAGGTTTCTCAAGAAAATTAGATTTCTAATTTGTTCACACTTAAATGTTGGTGTAATTTCTCCATGTTGTATTTCTCTAAGTGTTGCCTTCATCTAATGTGGTTTTAGTAAGATGTCTTGCTATGTAGGGCGTAGCTTTTTCATCATAAATTTTGTCCAACTTAGCGTAAAATTAGTCCTCAGTGAAGTTTATACACAGAAACAAGTTTTTATTAGCAGTGTTGAGTGCTTCACACTGAGATCATTCCGATCGATAAGACGTTTTATTATATGAACACCTATAAACTAATAAAATGAATAGTATAAAACTTATCAGTCAAAATCTATTTGAACCGAATTCAGAAATTTTATAACTTTATCTGCGTTTTAGGAGCGTATTATTAATATTATAGACTACTAAAGATTTTATTAGTGTCACGTAATGGATTGAGTTCCATTTAATAGAAATGTTGACTCAAGGACTTATCTTTACGACTTTCGAAATTATACTCCTTTTTATTGCAGAAAAAATGTTTATAACAGTGTTCCAGGAGTGGCTACTATTTCTAAAGACTTTTATTATTGTAGATGTTCAAAGTCAGTCAATCGAACACCTTCAATTTTTTTATAAGGTCCATATCAAATAATATATAATTAAGGTGTTTGACTTCCATAACATATAGACTCATTTTAAGATACCCTTAGAAAAAAAACAATCTCACCTCAGTCATTAATGAAAAGCCAATTAAGTTTGACTTACATTCTTAATTTCACCGACACCCTTTCTATTTCAATACGTTCTCCATACCTACCAGCTATTGTCTGCCATTTATTTCCTTCAAAGATTTCATCTTCTCTCGATAACCAGTCATTTACACCGCAGTATGAAAGCAATGTCCATTGAGAGTGCCGCAAATGGCTCGTTGCCTCCGTCTAGTGAATTAGCCGCAATTTTTAACCATTCACGACCATTGTTACTAAGTACACTGTTTGAACTCATCTCGTATTAAATTATGACCTTCGTTGGAGCATTCCGGCTTAATGGGTGAAATTTTTGCCTTCGTGTGATAGACTAGGTTACTGCTACTTTCTTCTGTTATGATTTTGCATTCGATTTTGTTCATGATGATGCCGATTTTATTGAATGTGAATCGGTTTTCTCTTTACCAACAAGTGAAATGGAAATCAAGTAAATGTTTTATCAGATTACATATATGTTTCTTTATATTGTTTGAAGGTTAAATACATATAAACAGAATGTTTTGAAGATAGCAAACTAAATTACACAGGGAGTTAGATTTTGTCTTAATTGAGCTTGGTCAAACATAACCTCAGAACGGTTTTAAATTTTTCATTAGAATGTATGCTTTTGACATCAATGTGTCTGCTATTTTGTTTTACTCTAAAATAGCGAATGTTAGCATCTAATCTTAGCTTACAGTAATCCGATATAACAGTTCCCTCTCGTTTAGTTGCGTGTACGAAACAGTTTGTATTTCAGCTAATGGTTGTCAAGCACGGAAGCGGTCGAACGTAGACCTATAACCTCTCAGGAAATTATTGGTATAAATAATAAAATTACGACTTTCTAAACGGTTATTAAGAGTCACTTAGCACAGTTTTGGACAATGTGATGTAAAGGTAGGTTAGTGGCGTCTCGTTGTTTAGTGTCGTGACGCGATCTCGCGCGTTTTTGCGCGTTCAATCTCACTTTCACGTCATGTCCTTATTAGTCGGATATTGTTCAAAATTTCGATTTCGTTCGGATGCCCCGGGCTGAGTCCGATTATGTTCTAAAATCGGTACAGTTATAGTTTCTTTGTGTCTCGTTACGGTTGGAGGCTTGTAACGCATTAAGGCGGTTAAGACTAGTCTTCTGACACGCGATTGTCGTGTCTTTTTTTTTGTTTTAGATCGTAAAGACCTGAAATTCTTTCTAATACATTAACCCTCTTTTAGATGGGTGCACATTATATTATTGCTAGAATTTGTTCTGAATCATTTTTTTAGGTAGAGAATAAATGACAAAATATATGTATGCCTTTCTATCATTAGAGGGAAATGCATACAAAGAGTTTAGTATTAAAGTGCTTATAGCAACTATATGAGATGGAAGCAGACTGCAAATGAGGAAGACACGAATTTGCGAGGTGTGAAGTACCGAAATGTCTCCCAAAATAACGATGATAATGAAATTTATTATCTTGCTAAAATAACAAGGAAACCCTCAATTGCTACGTCTATATCACAGTCTTGACCCTGGCGACGCGAGGTGCGATAACTTGCGATATATTATTATCGCCACACTGTATTTCACAATATGGGTAACAGGCGTTATAATATTCTTATTATCTCATCCTTACAAAATGATATACCTAAGTTTTAGACGACCATACATTTCATATCAACGACAAATGGATTCGGATATCATAGATTTTTTATAAGTAGTAAAAAAATCGTGGGGGCGTTTACAGACACATAATCTCACACGCAAACACACAAACTCGGAACAATTATCTGTAGATAATACAAATATAAGCTCCGTGCAGGAATCGGACCTGCAACACGTGGCGCAGCAGTCGGTCTCTCATCCACTACGCTAACTGCGCCTGAAAATATGTATGGTTTAAGCTCTACACTATGTAAAGTTATAGTGTATAGTGCTCCAATTTATTTCTTTTTTCTTCTCTAGACTGCACTGTCGGTTCTGATATAAGCTATATAGAATTTAGTTAAACCTCGTGCAAGTCCGTCCAAATCGCTTTAAAATGTAATAGTCTGCCCGCTCAAATAGTGGCGGTACACCCTAACGTTATTTAATGTAATAATATAAAAGAGGACGAAAAAAGATGGTGGCAATTTTTTTAATTATATTGTGAAATAAATAAAATGAAAAGCTTTCTCAATCACTAAGTGTTCTTGGAATCACCACCCGTGTTTATAATAAAATGAAATGACAATATTTCTTGCGGATGGACGTCGTATTTTATCGAAGTGCATATTGATCTTCAGCGGCAGAGCAGCACGCGCCTAGCGATAGTTCCAGAGTGCCACTATTTTAGTGGTTGGACTATTACAACACTACTTTTGAGCGTAACTGAGCTAGTGAGCTGAATTTATGATAGTAAAGAGAGCTTCAAGCTTAGAGTTGATGAAGCGATTTAGCGGCTTCAGCGGCACGTTTCATTGAGTTTTAGTTCTGGTATAGGTGCGTTAAATGTCAAATTATATTGCGAAATGCGTTGTTGCCAAGTTTCTCGCTCCATTTATGACGTCATAAAACTGAAGTCGGGACAAGTTGAAAGACAAGTCGGCTTGTACCTCTTTATAGTCTAATCTCATAGACTATAAAGCTTGTTGAAAAGCGATTCGCATCCTACGCAGGTTTTTACCATTCTATAGACGGAAGAGTATTACAGAACCGGGTATTTTTGCTATTAATGTTGCTGCACGGTTCAATATTTTTGGAAGGTGAAAAATTTCTTATATAGCTATTATTTGTAGCACTTTCCCACTGCAAAGCATAAAGTGCACCTATTCTCCATCAATACCTCATGAATTGCGTGTTGCGTGCCCAACAGGGTCCACGATGTACTACATTATTTTACTTACCATCTTCAAACACCAATGTGGAAAGCAAGTAAAAGTTTGAGTTTGGGTTTGAAATTATAATAAATAAAATTATTTATAATATAATTGACGTCAAGCCATGCGAAAGCCTGATGCTTTGTAGTGTGTAGGGGCCCTAACCGCCGTGGTCAGCCAGGAAGCGCGCGCGCACGATCACCCAGGGCGTTTGTTTTTCGTGACCTACTGTAGATCTTAATATTGCCTCACTAAATGAAATTACGTGCTGCTTAACCTTTAGCGTATCGAATGAACTTTTCTAATCAGCTCTCCAGTGTTACAAAAGTTTTGCTTGAAGGTAGTGTATGTTGATGCTTTTATATTGGACTAGCTTCGGCCTGCAGCTTCGTCTACGTGGACTTCGGAATTGTGTCCAACCGGGATAAAATGTATTCTATGTGTTAATTCAGGTTTTAAGCTATCTGTGTGCTAAATTTTATTTAAATCCGATCAGTCGTTATTGCGTGAAAGGGTAACAAACATCCATTCATCCTCACAAACTTTCGTATTTATAATATTAGTAGGATAGGATATAAGAACCTGTTAATTTCTATGAGTGATTATACTTTAGAAGTTTTTTTTTACCAATTACTGGTGAAGATACGTTGTAATGTTGTTAGTATAACGGTTCTGGAGGAGAAAGAGTACCTACGTTTTGTTGTATATTATAAGATGTTTAATTTTGTTGCACAAAACAAGTAAACATCCATCAAACAATGTGTACGTCGATTGACAAGTTTGTATAAAAAAAAATAACAACTGTTGTCATCTCAGTTTTTGAGAAAAATCTTGGTTTATACAAAATAATGAAATGAGCACTTATCGAGCAAGGCTTTAGTATGGAGCACTTATCGAACAAGACCTTAGGGTGAGTACCCACTGGAGGATCAGTCTTTATATCACTAAATTTAAAATGCCAATTTCTCGTTTCTGAGTTGCGGAACGAAGCGATATCGTGGAAATCGCAAGTCATTTTAGCGGCTTTTCTAGAGATCGGGAGAAAGCATATGCCTCGCGGCCTATTTCCATCCGTATCACTGTCACATTACAAATTAACTTTCAAAGCTTCTGCTTCAACTTGTGATCAGTCAGACGTTGATAACTGCTCGTTGACTGACGCTTAGAAATGGTGGAAAAAGTAGCTTTGCAGAAGCAGCTTTTTTATCAAAAATATATCTCCTAGTGTGAAGGGGAAATCTATGAAGTTTCATAGTTTTCTTGAAAGTTTATTCGCGAAAGTTGAGTGGTAGTGGACGCGAGAGTTTTCACTGTAAGCTTTCGCTCTATATTCTATGCCATTCATAACGTACTGTATACCTATAGACCCGGAACTAGTATAAAATTAAGGCCGTACGAATATTTCCTTCAATTGAGTTAGTAACATACATCCTTCAATATTTTAATTGCAGGTGGGGGCATTCTTCATTTTCAACGATGAAATGCTTGCATGTTTTTTACAAATATTTGCGTGTGACAGACAGATAAGAGGACACTGACATGTGTTGATATTATCTATGTCTTGGAAGGCACTGATGTGATCACATGCCTTTCATATTAATTTACCTCAACCGAATCTGAGAAGTCTGAATTCTGCAGTGATTTTTGGTTGCTGAGTTCGAAATACAGAGAAGATAGACGAATAGACGGGCAACCGTATACTTGTAGATAAAATTAATTGCTTATTAGTGGAGGATAATTTATGTGACTCCTGAACTTACAATTGATTAGCAATAGCTTTTACGCAAACCAATTTCTTCAACAGCAAAGACAAACTCGTAAAATGCTTGGATGAAGTAATTTTATCACAAAACATAACTTTATATCAGAAAATTACAGGTATTAGCTCTTTCGCAAGAGACAAGTACTTAAACAGTATAGTCATAAAAGATTAAAGCAAGTGTTTAATTTAAACCAGATTCTGAAGTGAAAGAATTATAAGAAACACGTTGCACAAGCGTACTCTAGATCGAGTGTTGGTGCAGTAGTCAACACTAAACAGTTATTAAATGATAAGAATCAGACGATATCTGATAACAGTCTTCAAATAAACAGTATCGTGAATGATGGAAATACAGTTTACGATCGATTGTTTGAAGATAATCTCTTGTTATCTGATAGTTTCCTCCATTTTGATGTTATAATCTAATTTAGAGTTAGAAGTTACGTTCGTAGTAGTTTTGCTATAAAGTTTTACAGTTGCGGCTAGTTTTATAAGCACTTTATCATTATTATTGTTATAAACCTGTCATTTCAGCTTCTAGTATTCCGAGTCTCTTGTCTAGGATTACTTTATGTATAGGCGAACTCATTGAACGCTCGCAAATGAATGCACGATTCATCATGCGTATGACAAGTTCTTTGATTTCGTCTGGAGTGCTTGCCACTCCATGCGTTTGATGCATGTCGATTTAAAAGCAATACGTAATCTGTAGATGGATGGAGCTACTTATATTTGATTACTGTTTAATCACGCTGACGTCACTAGGAACTCAAATACCTTTTTCGTTATCAAGGATAGAACGCCTAAAATTTAACACTAGTGACTTACGTAACTTAGGTTCTGCTTAATTGTTCTCTTTCGTGACACAATATTGTTACACGTGAATTTCACCTTTCAGGTACAAAGAGTACCTATAAGGTGAAATTCACGTGTATCTTCAAGGTCACAAACAAAAGGAAACCTATTAAGCTTGACGACTAAAATGCCGTAATGATTACATTAATGCTAGCACTGTTACCCCACCTAACAAAGGTTAGTTCATATTTCACATAACCGTTCCCGGCACGCACACCAGTTATATTACACCTTTTATTATACCTTCTATTAAAAACATAACCCAAACAATGAGTCCTAATGACGGAACTTTTCATACATAGATGATTATCAAAAATATTATTATGAGATATGTCTTTAAAAAAGCATTAACGCATGCTTAGCGAACTCTAAAGTTACAATATTAAATGGAAAAAGAATACGGTCGCGAACAGGATTCGAACCTGCGCCTCCCGGATAGATACTCCAGGCGCTCTGACCACTAAGAGGTCGAGATGGCTTAGTGGTCAGAGCGCCTGGAGTATCTATCCGGGAGGCGCAGGTTCGAATCCTGTTCGCGACCGTATTCTTTTTCCATTTAATATTGTAACTTTAATATTATTTTGGTAGACTTAAAAATTACTAAATTGAAAATGAAAATGAAAATATTAATAAATAGTAGTTGCCAATCAGAGGCCTACGGGTGGTTTGAACAACTTGTGGTTCTAGGTTACCTGCTAACCACATGAAGAATAAGAAGAATTGAAAACGTAATTCTTACTTTATTTATTTCATTTTCCATCTTATCACATTATATCAATAACATTTTCCATCATTTCTTCAATCAGGAAAACTGCTCGTATTCCATTGATGTGGCTTTTAGGGTAAAATGTTTGTTTTTCAGGTATACGTAGCTCTAATGGCATGGAAATAATGACTGCATTTGCGTCATTAAAAGCCTTGTTAGTGGCATGGCCTTTTAATGTGATAAAAGGCTAACAGGTAGCGCTAAGTGTGGCAAAAATCGATAAGTACCATTAAAACAGGGTCGCGCCTACGACCTTGGGGCACGCTGCTATCAAACCAAACAAACTGCTCCACTATAGTTATCTTATCACCATCAACAACGCATTCAGGTCAAGTGATGCAAACGCCTTACTTCGTTTCGTTAACTCCTAAACCGATTAACTTCAGATTTACACACCTTTAATATCTACTTCTTTAAGGATTATGTTTGTTGTCATAGTTGCTCCACAATACACATAGTTTCTAAGTGAAATCTCTCGTGGAATGCTTTGGCCAGGTTAATTAAACTCTTGAATATTCATGTTTTTACTTTTAAGGGGTGAACGTAAAAGCTTTATTTGATCTGGACATAATCTTAATGATTACATCTTGTAAACAATTTAAGTTTCCACACTTCCAAACGAGGATCCATTTTCTATTTGATCTCAGATAGAAAATAGATCCTGATGAATACCTTTACGCATTGTCCTTATTGACCTGATCAGACTAAAAAAATAAGCGCAGCACTTAATAAACATGCTATTTGACAGCTAAGTCAGAACCAAAGTAGCTAGAAAATTTCAGATTGGAAGGTGCCTTAATTTCAACCCGTTATCGGCTTGATTATGCAATGACATAACTGTAGAGTAATCAAGAGCTTTTGTGTACCAGTAGGTTTCACGTGACGATAAAATTCTCGCAAAACAATGCCATGTTTGAATTGACCACTTTGTTTTGGTAAATGCACACGCCTACGCCGTCTAGCCGAAACGGGACAAGCGTCTTGTTCAATTATTGTTTGGACTTCTACAATGTCAAAGACAACATTTTTGTCGAGAGATCGTTTAATGAAATGTTTCCAAACTGCTTGATTACTTATAAGAAATATTATTTTGTGTCCAGCGTTTCTGTTATCGTCATCACGAGTCAATCTTTGGTTGTCCAAATATTTCAAAAGTAAAAAGCCACCATCGCATGGTTTGTTTGACCTAAATATCACAGGACACAACAAATATTGACCGCTAGTTAATCATTAACTAAAACATGTTCATCACAGACATTTACTTTGGAGAACGTGATAACTTTCAATTTCACTGTTACCACTTCTGATGGAATGTAATTACTTAGGCATTAGATGATTATCTTTACTCAGATTGATATAGGAAATAACAGACTAATTTGATAATATCTTGATTGCTACGAGCCATTAACACGAGAAAGAAATTGCTTGAATTATTCCTCGGAAGCGATTTCAGAATGAAATAACATTCAGCTATGAAAAATTATGTAATGTAAATTATGTTTTGTTTAACTGTGTTAATAAAATCTAATTAGTAATGGTAGATCTTCAGCTGAGTAACTTTCTATTTCGAATCAGTGTGAGTCTGTCGATAAAGTAATCTCTAATTAATCATTCGGTCTTATTTTGCCTTGTACCGCTAATGACAGTGGCTAGTCTGCTCAACCATTTTCATATAGATATAACGAAATTCATTCATTCACATGAACATAACATTTCAAAATAATAACAGACATTAATATGTCGTTAGGGTTATCTAGATATTGCAGCACGACAGCCAAATGTAAACATGTGTGACTCTGAGAAATGATAAGGTATCTCATAAACAAATGAAATGCATAAGACAACTGTTTGATTTAGAACAACACTAGTTATTACCACGCCTAAAGAGTATGAACATTTTGCACATGCAAAAAATAATGTCAGTGACGACACGCAAAAAGTTGTATGTTTAAATAACATAGTTTGAGATGAAGCACGTCAACTCATTGTTTACCGTACTGGATTTAAGTGTACTTGTAGTAAGTGACACAGAAACTGGCGTGAATAAAATTTTATAGATTCACAAGAGATTGTCCGGAAAAGTGGTTGGTGGGAACAACGACAACCAAGAGAAAGGACTGGTGGTAGCTTTGAAAATCGATAATAATATGTTATATTAAGTGTAGGTAATGAAAATTTGCATACATAATGGTAACATTTACGCTTTCTAGCTATAGGGAAGTTAAGCTTTAAGTCGTGCAAATTATGTCGATAATATGTTTGGAATTAAATTGTATCGGTCTGACGTAAAGTATACACAAGTTTTGCTAATCCTTTAATCACAAATAAATGTAGAGTAAATAATATAGTTATTTTAATATTAGCAGAAAATCTTAGGAACGCAGACGCGTAAAAACTAGGCAGCTAGCATGACGCGTTAAGTCATCAGTTGTCAATCAATGAAGTTCAACCTCGTTAATCAATTCATAAAAACTAAATGACGAAGCAACAGGAACTTGCAAATAAAATAAGCATATTTTTGTATCCTTAATTACATTTTAGTTAAGATTTATAATAAGGTTGAGAATTTGGAATCAAAGTGGGTGAATATTTAACTGGGGTTAATAAAATTGAATTGTGAAACCAAATACCTACTTTGCTAGACAACACAGTGCCGTAAGCATTTGATAATATGTGGGCAGAAAAACCAACGAGATAACCACACACGTCATTCTTTGAACTGGCTGGTTCATGATAAAAGTGTTGATATTTGATATATGGGCGTAACAGAATTGGCAAATGATGTCATTATCGGTGTCAGCATTGACCAGAGCCAAAGCTGGAAAGATCAGGGCCAGTCTAAACAAATTTCATGATTGAAAGATTAAATTGTTGAACTGCAAATGCAATGTTTTATGGAGTTTTATAGCTTTCATTGGTTTCTTATCTCAAAGCTTATTTAGACATTTTCAAACGTAACTAAGGAATTCCGTAGGGTAGATCGTTTGGATTTTACTAAGATCTTTGTACAACAGCAAAGTTCGCATGTAAAATGCTGTGATTAAGATTTTTCCCAAAACGTTTTTTTTTGCAATAGTTTGAATCTTGATGATGGATGTGACATCAAATCTTTTATAAATATTTAAATATGCTCAAGGAAGTAAATACGGAGTAATGTATTTATTTGATGCGCGTAGGCGTAATCATTTCACTTCCTAATACAATTTACATGATATTGTCAATGAAGGTCATGGTTGTGTCATTATTTAGTTTTATAATATGCACACTACATTTTACACAAGGTTACACGGTGTGTCTAAATTTCATATTTTGGACACACTGTGTAACCTAACCTAAAACTCTGACTGTCCTTATTTGCTAGCTTATACTCCAGGAACAGAATCCAACTTAATTTATAAAACTAAAAGAGACGCTGTGTTTAATATTTTATTAACATCCACTGCTAAAAACCGCCATCCACCGCCAAAAATAGGCAAACGTTTTTTACTAACATTTTGTTCTCTGGTTTTCCCATTTAGTCAGTTCCCAGCTATCTTCTTCTAGTGCCAAGCACCACGGTGTGTACCACGCTGGATGTTCACGCACATCTGCACCAGTAGCCATTGATCCTTCTGCTTGGTTATAATAACTTGCCAATTCTTAAATGGTAATAGTAATTACCTAACTTAATATTTTACCTGTAAAAAGGCAATCGATCAAAAAAAGTTAATTCAAAGTTAAACGTCCTCAAACTCATTATAGCTTACGTGCAGTTATTCCCGTCTGTCGGTCTGTCGGTCCTCGTTGTTATAAATTGATTATATTCATCATTACGAGGCTCCGTACGTGAGAGCTAGGTTTTTTACGTGACACCATCTTGCTTTTTGCATGCCGCCCTGTTATTGTCACAGGTATTCCATTTATAAAATATTTTTTCTTGTTGGAGATTTGGTTAGAGTATGTTGGAGTATACGCTTTAGATTTTTCGGAAGTGATGTAAGTTTAGCAATTTGATTGTTATCTCTTGGTAAGCAATTATTCAGTTAGCCAATTTTTGCAGCTTCGCAGCTGTACCCATTCGTATTGTTATTCACTGCGTCTCGATGGAACGCATTGTAAATTTCGAATTAGAAGTAACCTGATCAACTTGTACCACCTGAATCTATTACTAAAACGGGTTGAGTTTCAATTAAACACCTGTGCGTATCCAACACCTTGTTCCAATGCTCAAGACTTATGTAAATTAAGCTTCGACTTGTTACAAAATAACGAGGCGTTGAACTACTCGGACAATTCGATGAAACGGTATTATAAACGCGTTTTTTTTTTTGCGTAATCAAGTAAATCAGATCGTGGAACGAGGGTTATTTGGCGGAATCTCTTTAGTCTTTGAGTCTCCGCCACATACTTGCTGTCGCCATTTTAACTTTACAGTTCACAAATTCACGATTCGCAGATACCTGGCTATATTTAGTTCAAGTTTAAAGTTGTTCAACTGCATCGGCGGGTTGTTTATATAAAAGTGTAATGTGTTATAATGTTATGCCAGGATGGGTTTGTCACGAGCTCGCAGGGGTGAATGCACTGCGCAAATATGTTCGCTCCGGTAAAATATATCTTTGTACGTTTCATTATTTTTCATTACTATATGCCCCGTTGGGCCTACGGTACCTAACTGAAGATGTTTTTTTCTCTTTACTGCCTACAATTATTTTTCTATTAGTAAACTATCCAACCAGTACTACGAATTAAGATAACTACAGCCTCTACTATAACTATGAGTCAATTCAAATTCAAATTCAAATTTATTTGCAAACTAAGTGTACATTATACATAGGTCTTAATTGAAGTGGAACTTATAAACTTAGCAATTAAAGATCAATTGAAAAGAGCAGATCCAGTATAACAGCCAGAAGTGATTTATGTCTTGTAAGTCTACTTGCAGAGAGTAAGGCAGTAGCAATGATATGTATGGTCATATGACAGATGTATAAAGAGATATGGGTCATATTAGTGATAATTCAATTAACTTTCAAATGTGTAAAGAGAATGTAATAGATAACAAATAATAGGCCAATGGTAATTATTATGTAAGTTATATGGAAACCGGTGTCTTTTAATTTGAAGTTAATCCAAAGATAACAGCCGCTCTTTATGATTCCTGTAGTCTTAATTATATTAAGATGACAGAACATATGAACAAAGTTGTGTACGTGCGTAAACATGTGCATTTCTCCCACTTTATCTTATAAGGAAAAGCGTGACTCCAATTTTCTTAGCAAATTTGATGGAATAGTAGAATTATGTAATCGTTCTTCTAACCTTCATAAATCCGGTTATAAATTGGAAAATTCGCGTCAACATGATCTTGATTGGAAGCTGAATGAGATATCTATTGGCACTGTGAAGGATACTTACCAGACGGACTACTAATATTACTTTTAGATTTAGATTGCCATCTTGCGTCTTCAAGCAGTATTGAAGAATTTCAAATTGCTACCGTTCGGAATTCTGCCCGTCATTGTAAGGGAAAAGTGGCGCTATAGATACGGCTTTGGCGCTTTCTGAGAACCAGTTCTCATAACCCAGATGTATTAGTAGATTAGTACGATACACCAACGATACATTTAAATTATATTAAATACTGAGTTCATAATATCTTTAATAATATTCTTCTGTTACGATTATTTAACGTGCTTGATGCGTGACTGGTCCCCGTAAAGCGAAAGGTCAATAGCATCCGAAATGAATTTATGGGTACAAAGTTTGGTAATATTCGCGTTCATTAGGACCATTTTTATGTAGTGTAGACGACGTTACAAAACATTATATTACGCCTATATTCCCCTAAGGGATAGGTACTACTCTGCTTCCACATTTCACCGATGTTATTTAGTCCATATCTTATGTTGAATTTATTGCCATCATCATTTTAACATGAAGCCAGCGCACATTGCCTTTAATTTGTCTGAAGGAAATTATTGTGAGGCTTCATGAAATTAGGACTTGGAAATTGTTTAGAAATGAATCAGTTTTGTAACGGCTTCTTTTGTCAAAGAAACGTTTGAATAATATTGAACCCGTCCAGCAATAAACTGTAGACAGCTGCTGCGTTTGGCACCACAGACAATGCATGATTGAAACTGAATGAAAATGTATGATTGTACAACAAGATGGCTGAACGAGAAGCCGTTTCATTCAATTCTCTATTTGAAACAACTATTACTGTGACACTGGTCGTTTTTGACGCCTTCACACTCGCCTGTTACGATGCACGCCGTAATCATTATGTACTCGTATGTCTGTTTCAAGAAGCATTAGTAAGTCTTATCCACTACTGGCAATATTAATTTACGTTGACGCATTTTAATTATTTAGCATATTACATAAATTATGCATTTATTCGTATTATATAGCAGTGATACTCTGGTGGTAAGTCAAAGGTCGCAAGTTCAAATCGAAGGTACGCAGCATTGACTTTTCGAAGTCATGTGCGTATTATTAATGAATTAGGTATCGTGAGGAAACCAGCACACCTGAGAGATGTTTTCGATTGTAAAGCATCATGTCAGAGACCTATTAACTTTGATACTAGTTTGTTCATCGACCACACGATAAGAATAAGAAGATTACTAGGTAAACAGACACAGCTGGCCCTAGGGTTTTGGATCTCTGGGTTATGTAAATTGTGATTGGGTTTTATGTTGGGAATTTTTCAGGAACATCCCGGTGTTTGGAATGGTGCATGGTGTATTGTAATAGGTTTGCTAGCCACATAATTATCACTCATTTGATTTAAATTTAATAATTACACAGGTTCTTTTTTTAAACGATGCCCCACACTAGGAACTTCTTCCTGTATCGTGGGTGCGTTTACAGACATATAATCTCACATGCATATACTGATATTTGCTCCGTGCAGGAATCGAACCTGCGACACGCGACGCAGCAGCCGATCTCTCGACCACTGTGCCAACCGCGCCGTCAAAATTGGGATCTATTTGTAAACATACCAAAGTATTGTTTGTTTATATTCCATATTCCTCTTCAATAAAACCTACAAATATTTATGATTCATTTTATAAAGGAATACAATAGGTCGCGCATTCACCTGCCACAAAGTACACGACGCGGTTCTAGTTAGCAATGGCTCGTAAAATGGAACGTACCGCAACTGCTCTTAGACACGCCAATGGAAGTAAAGTGCGGTGATATAGCAGATTGTGTTTGTCTGTTTTTGAGTACCCATCTTCAGAAAATGCTGAGCTGGTTTTGGTGAGATATTAGAAATTAAAGCTCTATAACCTAACCTGACCACAATTATAGAATAGGAAGAAGTAATTTTCTGCTTTTACATACACACAAATTCGCACGATAGGTTGATACGTAAGGGTACAGACCCTTCAGATGCTAGTAAAATGGCTGATCATCATCCAGCAGATTACAACTTAGACTACCTCAGCCATAGGGTTCGGAATTCATTCCAGATACGTACTCGGTATGGGTCGGAAGTTTTCCTAGTTCTTCCGAATTGTTTCTAAATCCTTCTAATTTTAAAGCTAATAAATTCTATTCATTATAGTGTAACGGTTATTACTCACGCGCATTCTTCGGGATTGCCCGACTAGTTTCGAACTCGAACGGAGCCCTTATTCATGAGCTGAACCCACGGCGACGTCGCGAGACAAACTTAATTTCTACTATAAATAAATAATATTTCTACTATAGCTAAATAGATTTTTTGTAACCAAATTCCGGGTTGTTGTTTAATAAGTACCTTATTTTACACTCTCAGTGAGAGGGCAAAAAATCAAAAAGTTAGGAGGGCGAAAAGTGTCGTTAAAATTGACAGAAACGAGGCCGGGCCGGGTCGTTTCGCTAGTATTACTGCATGCATTGATTGTGTTATGTGTGCACCGTGATATTGTCGCTAGGTCGTCGGGGTCAATGACCTGGCAATGTGTAACAGGGATTCAGCTCGTTGACTTTTGGATAACTTGCCAGGTGGTCTAGTGGTGCCAAGCGCGACTGTTGAACATGGGGCTCTGGGTTCGATTCCCAGGTCGGGCAAAGTGTTATTGGGATTTTCTGTTACGAAATTCTCACTAGCTGCCTGGAGTTTGGAATTGGGCCCAGTTGATGCCAATAAGCTCACCGCATGCGACTCTATATTATCTCAATTTTAAGATATGCTTGCGTAGTTAAATAATGCTATTGACACAATAGCTAACTAGTAACTGTAACTAGAAGTTTTAATAAATTATTTCTTTCTTCTAAGTACAATGTTGTATCTTTAATTATTTTCAAATTGAGCAATCAAAACTACGCTTTAACAAATTTCGAGCGGAATTCTTTTTTAAGAGTATCACTTATGATTTATTATAGTCTTCCCACGAACGCTGCAAAGTGTTCGAAACGTCAGGAAAAACAAAAACCAATAATACACGTGATTAATCCGGTTAAAAGTTGTTTTTTTTATAATATTATGCTCATTTTCACTCTCAAATATTCACGAGGTACACTGATGCGTGAGCATTTTACGTGAACATGACGTGAACCGTCATTAGAGCATCTAAGATTGCACAGGTTAACTCTCTTCTAAACTATCAAAGTTAATAGAGTGAAGCCATCTTGTCATGGTGTGTAAGTACTATGTGGGAATGTAATGGAACTTATCTTATTAGTTTTTAGGGCATAACGTTGTGACTAATGTTAGTGATTCTGAGTCAAAAGTCGACGAGTCACGCTCTTGTTTGGTTAATGTTTCACTCTACCTACTTTTTCTAACAATAATGCGAGTTCTAGGTGTAAATAAAAGTCTCAGTAGGGCTTGACGACTAGAAGTTTTAACTCGAGCAGTTCTTATTTTGTGTTTGCATTAGCTTTCTTTCAACCGACTTCCAAAAAGGAGGAGGTTATCAATTCGGGTGTTTTTTTACTATTTATGTTTGTTACTTCAAAACTTCGTCATTTATCTTCAATTCTATTCTATTCTTATATACTAGTTCAATTTGCTAAATAGATGTCAAAATGAAACATTTTGTACGTTCTCTTTAGTAGAAATATGAGTTTTACCAAATTATAGAGAAATCGTGTGTTTTATTAAGTTTGATGTTCTTCATTGCTGAACATTTACTCTGATACATAATTGTATGTAGAACTATAAATAAGTAGTTATAAGACAAGTTGTTGAGTAACACCAATATAACCTATGATGTGATTGTTTCAGATGACAGCACCAGACAGGAGGTTGCATCAGAGCAACAGGTATGTTTACAAGCAGTATTTGTAATATTGACGCTAACTGCAAGTATGATCTTCTTAGGAGGCTAATTGTTTTTACTGCCTCGTTGGCCTAGTGGTCCCAAGGTCGACTGCTGAGCATGATGTCTCGGGTTTGAATCCCGGGTCGGGCAGTGTTATTGAGTTTTTATGTTAGGAAATTGTCAATAACGCCTCGGAGTTTGGAATTTCGCCTGGTAGACTCACCACCTACATCTATCTATCTATCTACCTATAAACGAGCTATTTTTGTATATATATAATCTGAATCTCGGAAACGGCTCCAACGATTTTCATGAAATTTTGTATGCAGAGGGTTTCGGGGGCGATAAATCTATCAAGATAGGTTTAATTTTTACAAAAAAAAAAAAATCCAAATGAGATGATGAAAATGATGAGACCGAGCAAATCTCGGTCATCCACTATCCAGGTACTAGGACTTAATAACAGCATTGGTAAAATGTGGGTGTACAACATATGTTATGTATGTCTATGTTTTGGTGCAACATTTACTGTTTTTGCCATAAAAGCCTAGTAGTAAGATTGGCAAGACAAAGGTGACAAGTTTGGAACCATTGAAAGGTCACGTGCAACCTTAATTCATGAGCATGCATGAAGAGGTTAATGCACATAGATGAACCAAACAGGTGTGTCAGAATCATTGCAAGTGGTAATCGATAGTCTCTGCGTACCCTAATGGGAAATAGGCATGATTGTATGTATAAATTGTAATTTTGTAATTATGCAAGTCGCATCAGAAGGCTTGGAGCTGAAAACTGACACGAGACAACCATCAACCATATGATGAGAAGTTAATTATTGTTTGAAGTCTATACTCAGGAGTTAGACTTGCAAAATAATGAGTGACTGATCACTGTATTGGTAAATCTTCGAAAAGCATTAACGCATGCTTACCGAACTCTAAAGTTAAATTATTGTGGAAAAAGAATACGGTCGTGAGCAGGATTCGAACCTGCGCCTCCCGGATAAATACTACAGGCGCTCTGACCGCTAACCCATCACTGTATTGTTAATATTCTTTATCATTGTTGGTATAATAATCAAAAGTCTCATTAAGTGTAGTGTTTTAATTATTGCTACTCAAAAGACCACAGCATGAATTACGAATTACATCAAAGTCAAAGTAAAAGTTAAATCATAGTAATATCTTAGGTTTTCGCGATCACTACACATTATAATAAAACAACCGCCTGCGAACACGAACGCTGAAAAATGTTCGAAAGGTCAGGAAAAACAAAAAAAAACAATAATACACGCGATTAATCTGGTTAAAAGTTGTTTTATTATAATCAAAGCTAAATCATTTATTTCAATTAGACAATTTACAGGCACTTTTGAATTGTCAGAAGTTAGTTGCCACGTTCCAAAGTGTAGATTCCTATGGAGAAGAACGGGCAAGAAACTCCATGGTTACTCTTTTTATAAAATAGGTTTTTACAATAGCAGGTATTGGTTACACTGTTTCTGTTGCAAAAAAAGTTTTTAAATGTGTGAAAGCAATGTAAGATGATGCCAATACTAAAAGAGTTTAGTTTAACAATTCAATTTTTTTGTCATGACAGTTTAGAGTTGACCAATCCCAACTGACATCTCTGGATGACTATTCGTACTCTACTACGTTTAACCTAAAAGACCCTTACAATTTGTCGTTTTGTAACTTTAACCAACTAACACTGTCTTTTAGAGTGTAAACGGTGCACTCTAATTAATCGAGTGTTTATAACTCCTAGATTAGATACCGTTAAGTTAAATTTGCGACTGACTCGGTAATCTTTAACCCAGTTCTAGTATTACCTCTTGATATCAAATAATGCATTTTTTTATATGAAACTGTTAATTTCAATCAATGAAGCGAATTAGCGACGTATTTTGTTGCTGTTTGGAGAACTATTTTCTTAACTAAATTCATGATCATCAACATCATATCAACTGGTAGAGGTCCACTGCTGAACATAGACCCCATCTCCATAGATTTACAATTTCCAAAACGAACAGTCTTGAGTAACGGTGTTAGTAAATTGGTGTGGCAATACGCATTAACGCATGCGTAGGAACTCTAGTGTAAAATTTTTGTGGATGGTAAAATACGGTAGTGAGCAGAGGTCGAGATGGCTTTATTAGTGGTCAGAGCGCCTGGAGTATTTATATGGGAGGCGCAGGTTCGAATCCTGTTCACGACCGTATTTTTATATCGAAAGCTTTTTTACTTTTCGTTTTGAGATATCGTAAACAAATAAAAAACAAACGGTAAAGTGATTGTTATTAAGAAAATTAGGAAGTCTGATATCAGTGATTAACTTATTCATGATATTAATCATAAACTTAGGAAAGATACAATATTTACGGATCGTTTCGCGTTCAGAGACATTGGAGAGTATACAAGGTATATATACCGTACGAATAACTTTATACCGACGTAAGTTCCCAATCATATTACTTCACCTTCCTTCCAGAAAATATAGATACATTTTGAGAGCTCAGAAAAGTCCTATAAATTGAACTGTATGTTAAAATGGGATCCATACGTTACCCCGGTTCCCATTCATCCATGTCAGTGTCAGGTAGGACCACCTCGACGAGGGCACCCCACACGATGTTGGTCTAGTCCCATAAGACCATTTCTAAACTTGTCCGAAGTACGGTTTACCCATATATTAGTGATCGGACGGGTCGATTGTAAGAGATCTGGGTGAATATCGAGGTTTTGAGATAGTGTGTCAATGTAATGTTATACTTTATGGTCAAATGCACCGCGCCTAAATACCGCGTATTAGGTGTTGGTATGCAGACTAAATAAAATGGCAATAGACATTTAGATTCCTCGAGTATTAATATAAAAGGTTTTGTTATTGATTTTATAAGACAATGCGTCACGTTCTCTGAAGGGGTAGGCAGAGGTGTACACAGTTGTACACCCACATTTAACCAATGCTGTTATTATGTCCCATGGTGAGCCTATTGCTACCTGGCACAATTCCAAACTCTAACTCATTAACACTTTGCCCGACCCGGGAATCGAACCCGGGACCTCGTGCTCAGCAGTCGCGTTTGAGACCACTAGACCAAAGCCGCAGTATTGATTTTATATTAGATCATAAATGCGTAAATTTTTTGTTTATCAGATACGTCTTCTGTGATACTTAATTTAAGTAACAATATAATAATAGAACTCCTACTTAATGGATTGACCACAAATGGCAGTGGCCAGAGTAAAGTGGAAGGAGAGAAGGGAGGCCTTCGCCCTGCAGTGGGATTCTATATCCTGATAATAATAGTGGAACATGTGTGACTACTGCATAAGTCAGTAACATTCAGATTTTCGGAAGACAATTTCACTCACCAAAACCAAAACCATTCGCGCCCACAGTAAAATTTATTACATTCATTAAATTTTGCACTCAATTGTAATGTTACTCAAGGACGCGTATCGTACATAATTTTGCACGTAATGGTACGGCTTATGCACAATGTGTGAATGAAATCGTTCCACGTTTCAATTACGCAAACTTAACAGTTCCGAATTAAAGATTAGCGTAAATTATTTCTGGGCTGTTAATTTTCACACAAGTGTAAATGTAACTGTTGTAAATATGAAGGGTGTATCAGACATTATAATTATAGAAATAAAATATGCAAGTCCCGTTTTAGTTTTCGAGAACAATGGAGTTTACGGTTAAAATTATGATAATTCTTTTATGCGTATCCGGATTTTAATGCCGTAGTGTGTTTCGATCGAATTGGTTTTGGTTAAAAAAAAAACTTTGGAGTTTCATGCATAGCATTCTCTGGCATTATTTTCCAAGTCAACCAACAAAACATACCTTTTAGAGAGAACTGATACACTATAGTCACAGTAAACAGTCGCAACGGGTTACACGTACGTGCAAACTTAGAACACCTCATAAAAAACAAAATAACGGCACCCTTTAACGGCTCTAACCTACCTCAGTCCTCCTATCTTCCGTTCATAAACCATCTCCAAGGTTGCACTAACTAGTAGTAGGACAGCCGCAGTATCCACGTTGCTGGCCAAGAGTTACCGCCACCTGGTGGCAGCGCCGAGCATCAATCAACATGATCGATGCACAGAAACTGGGCCTGAGAAATCCGCTCCGGTATATGAAAGGTTTATTTCGATACTAACTTTTATGGTAAGGTTCGTCTACTTTTTCTGGTCCTATGAGACGCGGGAGTACAGTTACGTTATGTATGAGGCAGTTATACCGCATGTTATTGCTGCCGCATATGGGTCGGCCAATTCGTATATTATGTAGTCTCCGGACAGGATACGGGCTTCGTAGCGTAGTCATTTTCAACCGACGAAAAAGGAGGAGGTTCTCAAGTCGACGCGTATTTTATTAGTATGCGTGGTCAACGCATAACTATTTACAGAGTGGTTAATCCAATTTCGATGTTTCTTTTTCATTGAAGAGGATACTTCAAAGTTAGTCCCAAATAAATTAAAAAAAAAAACACAAATCCACACTCAAAATTAGTTTCATTTAGTTATGACTCGGAGAAAATATAATTTTTCACTTTCCGGCGGTTTTTTGTGTGAAAAAGATCTTTTGCCTTCATAAATTTGCTAATGCTTTGAACTACCTTATGCCGATCTAATGACTCGTTTTCTGTGTTCTAGTAGATCTTCCTCGACTCGATAGGTTAATGAGACTAACCTAGCCGCTCCATATAATTATGTCATGTCCAAAATGTGCCACATAATCATGCAAATGCGAAGTGCTAACAAATTACAGAAGCTGAATGAATGGTCTATCCGCAAACTGTTGGGAACATAACGAGATAAAATACGTCAGAACGCATTCTCCTGAAACGTATCAAGCCACATCTAAACCAGCATCACAATAAGAATTCCCATCGGTGGGAATGCAACATTAATTCTGCTGCATCTCAGAAGAAATAAACACTAACAAACTAATAATTTCACGTTGCTTTATATAACACTATTCAATCTCTACCAGTTCTCAAGGATACTAGCGATTTGAGTTCAATCACATCGCTCGCGGTGAATGAAATGCAATCCGACCGAAAAAAGTAGCACAGCAGTTCTAAATACGTGTATCGCAACGATAATACGTTTAAAAATGGTTAGGTTATACAGGAATCGTGGAAAACCGGGGCTAGTGCTGCCCAGCTACTTTTTGCGATAAGAATCGATAGCAGCGAAAGTGATTCGATCGTCGCTATCGATGTTCGAGCCGCAATCTTTCGCTGTAGACTACATGCAGGAAAAGTATGGATAAATATAATAAGTTACTTGCCTATACGACTTACAATGTTTTTGGACGATTAAAAAAAATTCAGTTCAGACATGCTTAAACATGGAATAATGGGACAAAAATTAAGTTTCTGAGGGACCATTTGTGACATCCCATTTTCAAAATGTATCAATCAATTAATTGCCTTTTCGTCGGTTAATATGAAACAATTTATAGGTAATGTGTAATATTGCCCTATTACCATTCGTTATACAAATATATACGTGCTTTCAAACATTCTGTTTCTTTTCAATACTGCTCATTTTCAATAACGCAATATGCGACTCAAACTACATAATAAAGAAAAAGCGTAAAAATCGAATTATGGCTTTCAATTAATAACAATTTGCTGTTAAACTGAAACGCCACTGCGTTCATTACCTCTCCGTTTTTACGCTAATTACCTTAATCAATACATTGGCTCGGCGCTTGTCATCGTAAATAATTATTTTCGTGTCTATTCCCATTACCTCAATTATAGTTATAAAGTTGTCCGTAAATGTAATGTAAAGACCTCTTCTGCACATAATATTTTTATGTGAGAAATTTTGTTAGTGGTTTCATATACCTCCAGGCTCAATAATATTGTAGGTAGGTTCTACAACTCTGATAACTTTATTGACGTTAAGGCCTCCCTAATGTATCAGTCAATTTCGGTGCTGTCTTGTATTGATTATCAACTTGCAACTTCAAAGACACTTACATGAGCGTCTTGATTCTCAAAATTCAGACCCTTCTGTAAATAGAGTTGTTTCCAAAACATTTCAAGTATTCTAACCATCTTTAGTCTAAGTACCTGTTTTACACGATTTTGTGGTAAGATAGTTATTGCTTACTTTATTCAGCTCCAACTTCGACCATAAACCAAAGCTTTCTACAACCGCGTAAAGAGCTACAATTTGAGGTTCGTCTTTATCTTTTACCGCAGTTAGAGCCCGTAACAAATGTTTAAAGTGCAGCTTAAACAGTGCCATTTTAAGAGCATGATTCAAAATGACAGTGTAATTATGCATTTTTTAGACAATAGTAGACATTGAAACGTCTCTTAAAATTAACAGTGGCTGCAAATTTTAAAATCGAAGAAAAAATCTGCGTCTGGCTCTGGAACAAAAACTGGTCGCTATCCCAGACATTTAGCACGGGTCTTTTAAAAACGTCTACAAAAGTCTCTAAATGGACCACAAAAGGTTTCAAATTTTTAGTTCTGCTGACGGCATTCACTTAGCACTAGATCAGCCTCTTTATTTTTTTATAAAAAGGTACAGTCGTTAGAATACAATTTAGTATGCAATTTGCAAAAGCAGAACAGTGAAACGTAAAATTGTGTCTGAAATTATGTTTCTATAAAACACGAAAGTTTTGTCTTGCTGGCGCAAAAATTCTTCTACAAACGAAGTATATTTTGGGCAGAAGATAAAGACTTGGTTTTATTCAATGAAATGTTGTCGTATCCAATTATTAGTTAAAATCCTTATTGGCTTAAAGGAAAATGTGTAGTTGAACCAAAATTTATGGCACAAATTTTGACATGAAAAACAAAAAATATATTTCATAAAATGTCTAACCAATTTTTGATGTATTACCTATCTACTACACCAAACCTAAGATTTAGCCACACATTAAGTGCAATTAATATTTTCTATAGTGCTTTCATTGCCATATCATTACGCGGAACCTCCACAGAAGGGTTTAATAACATCTCCACGTATCTACCGTTATTATTCATCAGGTAAGCTCTTAGTGTGGAAATTATCGGACCCATAGCAAATGAGTAAGTTCATAGATTATTGTAGGAACCTGCCCGCGACTGGTTTACGCATTAGCTTTGACATAGAAGCCTTATTAACTGAATAAATACGTTGCCTCTGTTACCGAGTTATTATCGACACTTAAATTGTTATTATGCATAAGTTATAATTAACTATCAGCGTTCGTTGATTGATTACTGTACATTGATTATTAGTAGGGTGGTAATTAAGTTTAGCTCTGACACTTCTCAGTTTCCTGTTTTTATGTTAACCGTAATTGTAGGTTTCACCATTTCTAATTCTTCATTGAGGAAGTAATTAGCATTCAAACTTTTATTTATTGCTTTTTTTACATTTGATATAATTTTTTAAACGATTGTCTTTTTTGTTAACCTTTTATGTTTTGACCATCTTCAACATCCCTATACCATTATCCTAATTTATTTTGGGTTGGCCCAGCATGTCTCTTTTTTTTCTACACATCTCTGTCAGTCGTCATCTCTTGTTTTGATATTCTTATTTTATCAAAATTCGTTCACCTTTTGCCTTCCTATAATTTGTAATTTTTTGTGCTTTAATTTTAGTTCCTTAAGCTCTTTATTGGCTTGATTTGCATAGATATAACTACTAGAATTATCCCAAATCAAATTTTAACAGATCTTTTATGGATCTCATGTTGAATCATTGACTGAACCTCTATGTTGTTTTAGTGTAATTATGTCTATTATATGGTTATTTTTTGTTTTTTATTTGACATTGCTATTAATGGGTCGTACAGATGAAGTAACATCATCATCGTGTTTCCGTTGGTGTTTGTGTTTCCGGGTACGAATTGCTTCCGGAGCAACAACGTGGTCATTCGTTTTGGAAATTCTATCGGCTCTTATTTATTTACGCACTGGTACAGAATGTATCATCTGGACAAATTTATAATAGGAAACAGTAAAATTCTATTAAGGAATATTTAATACAATGTTTTTTGTTTTTGCGGACTTGCGAAAATTGGTTTCAGTTAACAAAATTAAATTTAGAAATTGTTAGGTACATTGTTAATTTAATTCTACCTATGCACCTATATTTCTTGATCTTAAACACTACAGAATTTTATGACTGAAGAAAATTTTGTTCTACAAAATAGTAAATACCAAACTCTAGATTGAAGTTCATTATTTTCTCATCAAGTCTTCATTTGTCTGTAGTAGTCATCAACTCATCACTATTTACTGTTACCTTGAAGGTCAGCCATCACATTTATGTCAAACATGATTTTGAAGTTAGTTAATTACTTGGCACACAACATAACCATGTTTAATGTAAATCGTAACATCGTCTTCCTCGTGAAGCGAATTATTAAAAACTAAGATATAATTGGATATTACATTAGTTCTTGTTCCCCACGGCTCACTTTGCTGACCCAAATGAGGTCTAAACGGCTTGAAGCTATTTACCTCAGTTAATACGATACTTGCATGATATGTTACATTATGTCTACTGTTAACAGGATCTTAAATTGTAGCTGTTACATCATCTGTTAGACGTTTGTCTATGTCTAGAACTGTCGGATATCCATTAGTGGTGCGGAAACAAAGTATGTCATGCCTTTCTTCCTGAGCGCTCGCGCCGCAAGAAGCTACCAAGGAAAACATTTCTGCTTTCAAAAACTTTTTACTTTTGCATTGCGGTTTTACGTTGATACACAAATATTAACTCTTTGGGATTTTAGAATATGTTTTGTGAACTACAATCATAATTATGATAAATACATCTCACAGCACACCTGACAGATGTTTTCGATTTGTGTGTAAAGCTATGTCAGAGGCAAAAGAATAGTTTATACTTTGATACTAGGTTTTTCATCAACCATGCGATACAATGAATACCATTATAGGTACCACTGGTACTCACTATGTGATTAAGTTATGCTTGATGTTTAATTACGGGTGATTTTATGCCTATTGTATGATTTCCACGATACAGTCAACGGGCTAAATAATTATTTTTTTGCTAAAGTATGCTTTCAAAACTAAATCTGTAGGCTAACTCTTGAAAATAAAACTGCTCGATTGACATTGGAAATATGTCAGTTCATACTTTTAAATGTCAGAAATGTCTTATAAATAATTATCTAATCGGGAGAATAATACGACATGCTTCAAAATTAAGATAACTATAATGTAGGTAAAATTATTTCAACTATAAAATTTGTTTTATGGCACTGATTTAATATTGATTTACTTCAAGAGTAACTCCCCAGATGTGCCTAACCTACCCGGCCACGTTAAAATGATATTCTTCCTCTTAATACAGTTCCATGCTTAATTAAAACGCTAGAAGTAGTAATCCACATGATGATCACTAAATATACCTGTAATTAGGTGGTATACATAAATATTAATCAACACATTATATAAAATCGCTAAGATTAAATAAAAATTCTGACGCGTAGCGGTGAGTTAATTATTATAACAAAATTCACGTGTAATTAATAATAAAACACAGATTTAAGCTTTGGACAGTTATGGTAATAAACTTGGCTGATCTGCCAAACCCGTTCAACTGGTTGGCTTCTGATTTGAGGCCAAATTTTGAATCAATTTTAAATAAAAATTAAGACTAACATCTCAAAATGTCGTAATAAGACCCGCGTTCGTTAATAATATAACAGAAGTTTAAGATATAATAATTCGTTTAACACGAACTTTGTTTCAGTAAACAGTGTTTTCATTTTAAACATCTATTATATTGATAAATCTTTGAAAAGCATTAACGCATGCATAGCGAACTTTGAAGTTATTATAAAAAATGGCCCTAAATATATTTAGTATTGAAATTTTTTACATGATGAAAAAGTATTATGATATCTATACACAGTCCTACAATATAAAACAATACATAAAAAAAAAGAACCTGGAAAATGTCGTTTCGCTGACAAAAAGACCACAGACTTGATAATGCAATTCTCATAGATTAAAATAACGTTTATCTTACGCGTAACGTTACTACTAATGATAAGCTGAGTCAATTAATTTTAATTCACTTAATGTATAGTTTGAATTAGCCGCGAGGTTTCCCGCTTTAAACTTGACATAGTTTCAAAGCTTTTAACGCAAATGCTATCGTAATGGTATCATGCCTGACGAGTTTTTTTTTAACGAAAGTATAGGAGGCTTGTATGCATTGAACATGTTTTTTTTTATTTTTACTATTTTTGCTTAAGGGTGAAGTTTCGCATTTTAATAATAGTTAGAAATAGGTACTGTTGGTAATCTGTATTAAAATTACTTTAAGTCTTTGCCAAATGGTAAAACAGTTCAGGAAAGAAAATGATGGATTATTTTTGTAGCTATTGATACCAACAAGAAAAAAAGAACATTACGAAAATCACTAACATTGGATCAAAATAACATAATTACATGTCTATTATGAATTAGAATTGACGACTAATAGAGCTAAATAATGTAACGTTCTCATGTGTCAGTGTCATAAAACGACAGTAACAATTTCGTTGAAAATACAATTGTGTCAGTTTTGCACCACTATAATGTTACAATTTTCTATGTAACACACTAATGTAACAGAGATAAAGCACAACTACCATACGTGCCTTATAGTATAACGTCACTTAATGCAACTCCGATAGCCATAATGTCTGAAATGGGCTCTCTGGAATTTTAATGTCAGCTTTCAATTGCCTTTTCACATTAATTCATTTCCATATTTTCCGAGAACGTTTAATCTTCATCTGAAATACCGACTTAGCAAGCAACCGATTATCAAGTCCCGATATCGTTTGATAAGCTTGCAGTAAACTTAGTGGTGTTCAAACTACCGTTATCAGTTGATAGGAACTTCTAATGATTTGCAGGCTTCGCATGAACAGTTAGATTGTTCCCATCGCCAGGCGGGCTGCGATCACCTGCAGGCAATCAGCCGGTCTTCGTAATCACCTGATAAGTTATTGCTTCTGTTCACGTAATTATGGGTTTTATGTTCCATAGTAATTGATGGTGATTTTAGCGGAAAAAATTGGGTCGTGACATCAAGTTTTGGGGGCCTGTGAAATTGTGTGAACAATTTGCGCGAAATTAATATGAAATTTTAATGTTTTTTGCGATTATGGGTGGTTTTATCAATTCATCATGGCCTGTTACACTGTTTAATTAATTGATGAACCGGCTAATACTTTTTACACTATTTTCAAATCTCATTTAGTGCAAATTGGTACTACTTAAGCCTTAAGATATTCATTGAAAAGTTCTAGGTTCGAAAATAGTTCTTTTTATTTATGTAGTAGTAGTTATAAGTACCATTTGTGCAAAACATGTACAAGTGCGATCTTAATGCCTTAAGAAATCTTTCCCACTCAAGCTTAACGCACTGTAGAGACCAGCTTTTTATTAGTCCATCGACTAATTTGCAATGAAAGCAAGCAGCTGTTACATTCCATATTTTCCTTATTCTCACATAACAGAATTAAACATTATATTTCTCCATAAACGATTAAATTAGATGTACATTTGAATCCAGCTATTAGAATTGCTAAGCCCAAGACGTGCGTATTGAAGCCTAGCAATGTGTTAATAGAACATTTCCCAGCATGACCACTTGTAATGAATATAATACATTAAATGTCTGCACAGGAGTTACTATTCTCATTCCTGTCACGCCCGGTTATTCTGACTTAACTTTATTAACGTAAGTACCGATTTCAGCTTCGTTGAAATTTGCATCAACTACTTTGAATTTACCTTTATCAAGATTTACAGCTGTTTGATTTTGTGCCCTAGTATTATTTACTTTAAAGTTTCCTGACACTTCTCCAAATGTTACTCTAACGTTATCGTGATTCGTACTATTAGTATTGTTAGAATTTAGTCTAATGTTCTCAAAGATCACTCCCACGGTAGGCGCTGGTTATTATTGTCCGTTGAGTCCCCTGAGACAATTCTTGACCTTGTTCTAAATGTTCATGTGATACGATTTTGGATTGAGAGCATTCGTTTAGTTTAGTCAGTTTATTAATAGTCTTGATTATTTTGAACTATTAATTTTGTTTTAACAATTTTACGTTTCACTAAATGATACGTTTCTTCCGGATGTATGTATAGTTATAGATCTGATTGCCTCGGTTGACTGATTCTGATTTTATTTCTTAGTGTAAACGATGTGTTTGATGTTTTGTGGGAAGTGTTCTTTCCGTAACACAATTATTTGACCCCAAATTTTCTTAATTTTCTTTAATTTTGTTCGCTTCATTAATTTTAATATGGTATCATAGTATATAATAGTTTTACTGTTGGCTTCCGTCTGCCTCATTATTGGCATATCTGATGCTCTATAAACATTTTACTAAGCCGGTGCATAACTTAATACTTGATTGCTTAGATTTGAGTCACAGATTAAAGTTAATGCTTCCACGCCACGTTGCATGTGCCTTTCATATGCTAATTAAAATGTCTGTTTTGTAACAGCAGGTCATAATAGAAGTATTTTTAAACGTTGAGTATTTGGAACATTTTCTTGTTTGGTAATCTATTAAGCATTGATGGTAGCGTAGAGGTCCTTTCGTGGATCAATATATAGAGGTGCATTATTATGATTTTAATACCTTGACATTACTTTGTATCGATGACTGATGCATGTGTGCCGTCAGTTAGGACAGGTCAACTCTGATCAAACCTGATATGGCTCTTTCTTAAAAAGGCCATCTGGAATGGCCTTTTTAATACCCTACATGGTTACGCTCACATAGGAATGTTTAATGATGTCTGGACTTTAAAAGAGACCTTGATCTTTGAGTTTGTTTCGGCGTTTCTTCTCAGAGGTAGAAGATATATAGATAGGAAACGCCGACGCCATCTAGATCATAGTGACATGTAAAAGAGTTTTCAGAAGACCTACTTACAGATTAAACAATTTCATTTCATTTCATTATCTCATAGTTCCAGTTACCTCATCAAATCGGCAAATACAACCCAGTTAAAAAGCGCAAGCAACCAGCCATAGTAAAGCACCCACCGAGTTATACTTAATTCGCTTCTCGATCGAGAGCGCTGAACTTTCGCGGGTGATAAAAAGCGAACGGCTAGCCTTGACCGTGCGCTGCGCGAGCGCACCATAGCTCATTCGTCCGCGACGCCGTAGCATTGAACTTATTATGCTAATTAATTGATACGTATTTAGAAGTTTTGTCGGAATTTTACGTTTACGGAATTAATTAAAGTGTTATTTTTTGGGTTTTGTAGAGATTAGGGAAGGGAAAGAATGTGCGTGTGCTTCCCACGCGATTACCTATGGAAGACGTGATGTGAGTTTCTGAGTTATAGGTCCATAAATCGTAGACTTACGTTTTGAAAACTTTATCTTTGTTTTAAGTTTCAGGATCGGGACTAAATTAGCATTGAACTGATTGCTCCCAAAAATAATGTACAAAATATTAACAAAATTACTGGATTTGGTATAACATAATAATGTATAATAATATTTTTGTAATATATTGCGGTAGATATGAAACACACTGACCCCTAAAAACAAGGTCATATCTACATTTATTTACAAAACAGATATATTTCTAAAACATTCAAGACCCAATGAACATTTAAGCTGTTTTTTAAAAGCAGAATAGGTGAAGATGTGTAATTGAATGAAGTCGCCAATCGCCAATGAAGAGTGAAAGGGCATTACGTGGGTGGACCATAAAGTCCCATCTAGGTAACGTCCATTCCATTAATGAAATATTTATTTTTAACATCAAAGGAAGAGGAAAATGGAAAGCTTGGAAACATTTTAATATTTATAATGAATATTGCCGTCGACTATCTTTATTTATAGAAAATTTTAATAACAGTTTGTCTGGATTTATATCAGTCGAAGTTATCTTAGGTACCTATCAGTTATATTTCTTATAACTATGTAACAACACTGCCTTTATTGGGCGCAAGTGCGACTACTGAGCATGAGGTTCTGAGTTCGATTCCCGGGCCAGGCAAATTGGGTTTCTTTGTCTGGAGTTTTTCAGCAGCAGCCCGGATAAATTGAAATGAGAAATTGTGCCCGGTTAATGCCAATAGTGTCACCGCCTTACTACTTGGTACTTACATAATTACAGCATAAGTAAAATGTGGATGTATAAAAGTACATCTCTGTCTAACGCTTCGGGATATACAGGCGTGATGCTATTTTGTATTATGTCAATTACATGTACGAGAAGTAAAGCTTAACTTTTATGTGTTGATGAGTATCATCTATGTGTTAGGCCTACCGTTGCATATTTGGAGGGAATATCTAATGTATTTACAGTCGAGTGCAGCAATTTATTCGGAACTGGTAGGAAGGCCGGGGTCTTCCGAATAAATTGCCTGTAACTACTGACAAATGATAAATCCTGGCAATAGGCTCACCACCTATTACATGGGAATTAATAACAGCATAGGTGAAATGCGGGTGTGCAATTGTGTACTGCGTACCCCTTCGGGAAATACAGGCGTGATACTGTGTAGAAATGTGGGAGTCATAAAAATATCAGTTTCTGGTTTCCTTTGTCCTTCTTGATATTGGGTATTTACAGTGATTCAGTAATTCATCGTATGAAACATTCTGATAAACTAATATTAAATTGAATTAATTTGTCATAATAAGTTATGATTACCGATAACTTGGTAGCAAGTTCTAACTTTGTATTTAGTATTGAGTTGTGTTGAAATGAAACGAAATAATATGCATGAAACCGTGTGTCTAAGTTCCATTGAAATAATGCCTAATTTGAATGAAATTTCCTATTTAGTTAAATTCAATTTTGCATTATAATGGTCTGACGCGTAAATGTTTTCACTTTCGGTTTAGATTTTACAAACAAGTGAACGTACGTGAATAAGTGGGTTTCAGTAAAAGTATTGTATATTATAGTATTTAAATTTCACCTGTCCTTGCGAACAATGAAGTTTCTAACATTATGGTTGCACTAGAAATTGTTCGGTGCCTCGGCCGTATTGGGATACTTATTTGTTGAAAGAAATGTTGAACATAAAAATCATGTAGACTTGGGTCTATGCTTTCTCCATTTATCTCCCAAATTGGACGTTTATTGAGATACGTCTTGACCCAGTTTGGATATAATGCCACCGTTTGTCATCATGATACTTTATAATATCGTTTCTAACATACTAAAAAAAATATAATACAATTCCTTCCGGAAGTTCTCTTCATGAATATCTTCACTAACCATTTATCATTTCTGCAACACAAACAAACGTCCATTTCCTACAGATTACAATACGTATTCTGGCCACTGATTACCGATTACACGGGAGCGGGCGGCGCGTGCGACTTACGGCGCGTCGACGCAGGCGCAGCGATTTGCACGCCACGAGCACTGCGCGACCGTTGACTTTGAACGTCGAGTAAGATTGACGCGATTCAATTACTAAGCAGATTGGAGATTTATTTATTGACTTCACTACTAACGAGTTGGTTGTGGCCGTCGAAATGTCGCCAATAAGTTGTCTTGACATGTTCTTACGTGTGTTCAAATTTGTATTACTGTATAGTCTTGTCTCCTGTAATAAAAATTAAAATTGTACGGAATTTCATGTTAATTGTAACGTTGAAAAATACACGTACATTATAATACGGCTTCAAAATACCGTCTACTGTCTATGTCATCAATGTGACGGTACCTTTATAATATTATATTTAAAATATAACCCCTGAAGCGCTCATAAAGTACGATAACACGATATTATCAATTTATTCCCGTCGTGCGCGATAATACATGTTATAATAATAAATATTCTAAACAACTGTTTTCCAAAGCGTGATTGTTACAACCCACAACCAGCTATAGTTTACATTGTTATAGGAACACAGAATAGTAAACAGTCCCAAAGATTCCACCGAAGATGGGGTAACATGAAATCTACACAAATACTGTTCGTACAATTTTGATTTCTCTCAAATTAGTTTCAATAATCAAATCGAAATAGAGTTCAATAATGAAACCAATATGACTATGTTTAATGGTTGGTGCGCCCGCGTATATAATTCCCTCGCGCCACTGACACGGTGAACCATAGTGACCGCCAACCACACTGCGGAATGGTCTTCTTAACTATAAAATTATAAGAACCGAAGAACAACTTTATACAATAGGCAATATCGATGTCACATAAATGCCCAAGGCATAAAATCTTTTTAAAGTGAAAGTTCAAAGAGAGATGTGTTTTGGGATGATTTGGTTTAGGTTTCAGCGGTTGTCGTCAATTGTGTTCTTATTTGATCGTCGTTAGAAATAGACAAATAAAAGGCCATTCTTCACTTTCCTAAGACTCTTGCTTAGTAAAAGATCGTGTAGGTTTAATCCTGTCGTACGTCCTACGAGATGAAAAATACGTATACAATGTAAGTGCCATAGGCAATTTTTACCGGGATCATGATTTTCCCGAAACGTTAGTCCTTATCAAAATAAAGCAGTTTTAGGCTGATACATAATAATAGAACCTTCTGTGTAAAGTTGTATTGTGTTCTTGCACTGGTTCCTTCCGGATACAGTGCAATTGTTCCTAATAAACTTCTTTATATTTGGAGTTTCATTAATTGATTGATGAACAGTGTTATGAAAATATTTATTACCCTGTCTGAAGCTTCTTCGTCAAATATACCTACTTTATGATTCTGTGCTTACTATTTTATGATCCTCATTAGCCTATCATATCCCTTGTAAGTTAGTTACTAATAAGTATTCACCCTTTTCTGATGAGCTTGACTTAGTGTAGTATGAACGATTTTATCTTGGGAGTTAGGACCAGGTACCCTAAAAAATTTATCCTTAGTAGGATGATGAAGCTGTTTTATCGACAAATTGGTATATTTAAAATATCCAACATTAGCAATAATAAAATTGATATTGTGTTTATTGTTTCAGGTAATTCCAATTTCGTTTTGGTCGGCAGTTCTTATCGGTCAGTAAAGTATTAGACTGCTTTTATTATTGTCATAATTTGAACTCCTGTTTACAATGATGACAAACAAAACTCTTTAAGAGCAGATAAATATATTGTGTAATAGAAGAAAAACTCCTCCTGGTGGTAAGTTTTGTTGGAAGGAAACAAAGAAATGGCGATATAAAATGCAAGTCCGTGACGGCCATTTTCCCTGCCCCCAATCATTCCGCTTATCTCACGTTCTCGCCCTACCGTTAAGGTTCCAGTGTTGCCATTGCCAACATAAACGCGATCGACTGGTTTATCAATAAATATAAATTGAACACCATAAAAGATGACCGTCGGGCTTCAATTAAGGTTTATTCAAGTTTTACTGTTACTAATGATTATTACTCATAAAACGTAATGAAAGATTTAGAAAGACGATGCTGTATGGTCAAAGTATTATTTATATTTAATAGCATATTCTTGTTCAATATGTATTAGTAGTACCGTCGTCGTTTAGTATGTAATGCACCTGTATAATGTTTTTAGTAATTGCTAGTAGTATTATTATGTCGTTCAAAAGCTATTTGAAATGGAATTTCACGAAACCTTCCATTTCATGTTTCAATCCTCGAGATTTTTTTGCAACAATTATGTTTTATTCATATGAAGTCATTATCTTTTTCAACGTCAGACAAAGTATATAATTACGCACTGAACGCTTTACAACCATAGCTTGTACATACTTGATCAGATATAATTAGATCCAACTTGGGACCAGGTGTAATTTCAAGGGAGTTTAAAATTAATTGGAACCTAATTTAAACTTGTAGCGATAAATATTCCTTCTTATCAGACCATTCTATGACCTAATCCGCCTTCTTTAATATAAGTCTTGTTACATTATTCCTATACTGCTAATTAAACATTGAATGTGTCCTCATTTCACACCGTAACTGGAGAGGTTCGTGTCTTGGGTTATTTCTGGGATCGGGGCCGGCAAGATTACTTCGTTAACGGTGTGCGCCGCGCCCTGCCATCGTTTTTATGCCGATTTACCTGCCAACTAATTAATTAGCAAGTTGCCTAAATCTTTAATATTAATAATAATCTTAAGAGGGTTCAGGTTATGTATCTAAAACTCGCTAAAATTGTTTTGACGCAGCTTGTTTTTAATGAGTAATAATAAAAACTTCTGAGAAAAACACGATGCTTTGAAACTGTTTTGACGTTTATTTCTGATCTAAGTATTATATATTTGAATTTTTTATTTAAAAATATCAGAACGTGGCAAAGGTTAAATAATTAAGGTGAGGTGGAGTCCTTAATAATATCACTTAAAATACAAATATGTGGTACTACATGAAGTTGAACCAATTAATTAATTTAAATGTTGTATAATGTAACACAATATAGGTATATATTACTGCGATATTTGAATATTTCTATTAAAACTGAATTTACCTGAAATATGTTTCCTTAATCTCCGACTTAGCTACGAAAAATAAACCAATTAATCGACCAGTCCATAATGTTTAGCGAAAAATATTTAATCAGAAATTATTACTAATTTGCATTGAAATGAGTCGTTTTATTACGATCAAATAGCTTATCTCAAGTTTGACGTATTTAATTAATTCGAACAATTTGTTATTTCACTTGTATATTAAGATGATCTTATGATTTATAATCGTGCTTAGCAGACAAGTGTTCGATTTGAATACTTTAACTGCCATATAGTGGGTTCCCAAAAACGAGCCTATTATAATAACTTTTAAGGTTAAGAAAATCCTGGAAATTTCACTACTCAAGACAATCTCAACATTGTGTCAAACATAATTGTGACAACTTATGTTCCAAAACTCTGCAATTCTATCCCTTCAATAATTGTAACGCATCATCATTTAAACAAGTAACAAGAATTGCGTCATCCAGTTATAGCGTATAACATTAACTGAATAGACTGATATTATTTAGAATACCTACTGTTATTGAGAACTGTCTTAGCACTAAACAGAACATAATTTTTCAACAAACATCTTCCTCATGACATATTATGTATGGAGTACCTAAAGGTACCATCTTCGGTCCACGTGTCATACTCATGATCAAAGATACTTACGTGTAGTTAGTCGCGTAATGGCGACCATGGTGACCACAATATTAACACCAGTGATACAGATCAAGTGATATCTAGACCGCAACGCTTCCTTGTTACTTCTCTTTATTGATATGTTAGTCGGGTGTTCCGGGATCGTATGATGCATAGATTATTATGTTTACCAGTAGCCGAATTAAATTTTTCGTGAAAAAAAAAAAATGTGCGTTTAGTTTTTATACGTGAAATCGGTTGAATAATCAAGCGTTAACATTTCAAAATGTTATGATATATCATCTCATTATACATAACACATTATATACATATCTTCTCATTCCTTATAATAACATGATCAATCTGGAGCACAATCTGCGTTTGCACATAGATGCAAAATAGTAACAACCTCTCATCAACGCACTTGAATCGTGCGCTGGTAAAAAAACTGGTTATATTTGCGCAAAGTAATTAGGATTGAGAACACTCTTGGTTTCATTGCAGGCTGTAAGGTGTAAATAAAATACTCGCGGTTCAGTTTTATTCTTTTGTAATTTTGTTGAAGCCAAGTGTAATTTATTTGATGATGTGGTGTGGGGGAATTAGAGGAAATAATAAACTGGTAATTTTATTTTTTGCCGAGTTATTACGTTCAAAATTGTATTGAGCGTGTCTAGTATTAGTTCGGAGTATGCTACCGAAGAGCATGAATTAAATTTAATACTATGTGTCGGTTCGTTGCTGTCGATACTTGATGGGGATGTCGTGAGCTAAAATTGGCATGAAACAATTTTTACTCCAAACCTAGGATTAACAGCCTGTAGGAAATTAACTCAATTAATTTGTTTAGCTTCTCATACTGATTTAATTTTCGTGATGATTGTTTCATAATGGCGTCCATAAATGTTACTATGCCCCAATTAAAGACTTCATGCTAAGCAGTTGCTAAAGTACCAAAATACAACAGTAAACCTTTCTCAACACTGCAGCACCTACACTCAACAACCATTTTTAACTTCATCGTCCCACTTATCTCCACGATCGTCACCCAAATTGTTGGTTTAACACTATAACCGACTTTTTCTGTATCATCTTCATTTATAATTCCAACTTGTTCCACATAGGAGGAGAACAGGTTTTTGTCTCGTGTATAGTTTACGCCGACTGTCTTTCCACTATGATTTGTGTGCGCAGATTTTTTACTGGAAAAACGAATCAACGCAACCGGTTATGGTCATTGATATATCGGCTATCTTTAGATAATGTAAAGGCCGGACAATCCGTGCTATATATTCCTTGAGTTAAGTGTTGTGTATTTTGTTGGAAATTACATCAATTATTATTCCGATTAAATCAAAATCGGATAATAATGAAAGCATTTATAAATAGTGTTAATTAACAGAATAGATATAATTTTCTGCAAGATTTAACATAGTCGAGTCAGAATAAAAAAATACTAGGAATACATTTAATTAATTTGAAAGATATAAAATGAAACACCTCTTCAGTTTAGGAGATCTCCATAAAATTCGGATTAACAGAAACATCATTTCTAATTCAATTAACAAACGTGTCAGCAGCTCAACTAATCCTCGTCAGTATAATCTAAGATAACATTCAGATTATCAACGATTGAACGAATAACCAGTTTGGGCGACCGTTAAACTTATGTGTTCGGCTTTTAACGTTAGCTCGATAAGACTAACCGATTGATAAATTTTCGCGTGTATACGATAATACAGAGATCAATATTGACATCATTTCATAAAGTATGTGTATCTACTGTATTTATTACTGTATGTAATTATTTGTTTAATTCTATTGTCAACGGAAAAGTAACTGTTGTTTTTTAAGTAATTAACGTCATCTTACTTGAGTGGTTTGTCTTTTGTGTTATGATAATTTTAAAAGCGAATGTCTGTTTCAAAATATTGGTGGTCATAAGCATTGGTGATGCTTACTTCATGTAGTTATGATGTGATTTCTAAGATGGAAATTATGTTTTTAGGGAGTCTCCCGACCTATTAATAATTAAAGTTGGAAATTGTAAAATATTTTTAGCAAAATGTTTGAACATGGACTGAATTTGAATAATGGAACAAAAAATAAACAATTGTACAATAATAAGAAGAAAGTGCTTATTAAACACCAGACAATCATCAATTTAAACAATACATCACCATGCAGAAATTTCCCCAAAGGCCACAGAAATGTCACTCGTTGGCCGCAAGGGATGTCCCGGAGGTTAACTAAAGTTTAACCATCCATCGATCGTTAGCTTTCCATTACTTTGCATTCTAAAGGTTGTTACTTTCCAATGCGTTTGTTATGTGCGATCGTATCGCTCTGTTATCGCTTTGGACGAGTATCTTCGCTCCTTTGTACGTTTATCAGTAAATCAATGTGTGGGAAGTTGGTGTTACGTTAGATTTGTCTGGGCGGCAATGATTGTCGTGTGTCTTGTCTACTATCCGTTGTTTGTTATTATCGTGTGATGTCTAAGATTTGATTGTGTGCATTTTTATTTGTAGATTCGTTAAGGCTGGACGTATAGTTTTAAGATTCATATGTAAAAGATTCGTTAGATAGAAATTTTTCACTATACTACAAACATTTTTACAGTCCGATGACTTCATAGGGAGTCATTCGGGATTGTTTAACTATTGTGTCTGCTTCGCGGACTGCGAAAGTGTACATAAAACAAATCACCATGCTAAATATTGATTAAATGTATGTATATGGTTCTCTGTTCCTATGTTTAATTACATACACACTGAAGAAGCTTATGAATTATTGCTCACTATTAAACCAGCAGCTTGCATGAACAGCTCAAGCTTGTTACACATCATTATCATAGGAAGGTAAACGTCCAGCACGGGAATATTTATGGGGTAATATCTCGCTTCCTCTGTTATTACTGCTTGCGAATCCCTTACATTGATATTTGCTGATATAACTCATGTGTTCACCGTTAAACCAACAGCAGAACATAGGGAAATTATCACGTTTGTAATGTAGAATTATGACTTGTTGTAGGATGGTGTAGATTGACATCTTGGGTGTTTAGTTATTTATTGAGGCACACGTAGCCTCTTGCAAACTCGGGTCTTTAAGCTATCCTTGAGGCTATGCAACGTTAAGTGCGATCAGTCAGACAGATCAGCTAAAAGCATAAAACTTTCGTGAGATACATTCATATTAATTATTGTTCAACGGTTATTACTCACTTGCATTCTTTGGGATTGCCCGACAAGTTTCGAACTCGAACGGAGCCCTTAATCATGAGCTGAATCCGCGGCGATGTCGCGGGTCAAACTCGCATTGCAAGTGAGTAATAACCGTTGAACAATAATTAATAGCTAAAAGCATGTCCGTCTGAACGTCTTCGTCGTTCGGAGGCCTCTTTTAACCGTGGATAGGTCAAGTCAGAGGTCTATGTGTGTCAAAGTCAAAAGTTTTTAATTTATATAGTACATATAAAGGCACTGTCGAAAGGTTTAGGTAAACGGTTCCAAATACTTGTTTCCTATGGAGAAGAACCGGCAAGAAACTCCGTAATGGCTTGAACGTGGCTTGAATAACTCTTGCCAATTGCTAAAAGCTTGACAGCTGGTTGGTTTCTATAACACGATAAAAGATGATATACATTTTATTAATGTTTTGCAAAGTGGGATTGGGGTTATTATTAGTGCGAGTGAGGGTGATGCAGCTGGAAACCATAATGCCAACACTTGCGGGGCTTAACAATGATAGTTTTGCCACTCTACCTACCATGGTATTAGAAGAAATTATGTCCATTGACTGTGCAGTGAAAATACGAACGCTTTGCCAGATTCGTCAGGTGTTGCAAACGTGACGGAAAAATAAAACGTACTGTAGCATTCACCTGTCAATTAGTGATGTTGTATTACAATTGGAGCCCTGTGTTGTCGATGATATTTTGTTAGAACCAAACTTGATAAAGCGCGAGTCTCTGTTATAAAACCATTGTATGTTAGATTGGATATATACGGTCACGTCTGTTTCTCATTGAGATTGGCAGAGATTATCGATTTCAACCTGTTACGATCTCTTTCGCTTCATCTATATTAATTAACCTCTTCATGCGTGCTCATCTGTTCAGGTTTCTTTAGAAAATTGACTTTATGCTTGCTGAGAAGCATATACATAAAGATAGACATATATTTAAAACTCTAGAAGAGCATAACTGTCAATTATATTTATTTATGGTAAATATATGTGTTAAAGCCACTTGGGAAGTGACATCTATGATATAATCGCTGAAGTAATACATATCTTGTGAGTTCTTTCACAGAGTAAATGCTTCCGTGAGCTCGTTAAACTTTAATCAAGTATAATAAATATCAATCAAGAGCCTCCTAAGAACAAACTTCAAAGAGAATTGAAATAGATACATATAAAATTAAAATATTATAAAAGTAAATGTTTTAAAAAATATGAACCGTTTTGTCTTACATTTAAATAAGCTGATTAATCTTCTTTCAAGATAAATAACTGTCCCCTCAATTAAGACTCTATTAGTCAAACATTTATGGTCGATATAAATTTCGTTGACAAACATGCAGATTTTAGAGTTCTAAAAATAATAAAAACTAATCTAGGAATTAATTCCTGCTAGTTTTGTACGACATTCGATACACATTTATGTATTTTGTTTTTTATTACCGTATAGCAATGACCTAAGTTAATAACACTAACTATTACAAACAGGTGTTGTGCTTAATTGTCCAGAAAAATAAGATTTAGACAGATAACAGCAACAACAATAATAATAAAAGCTATACCTACAGAGTCTTTACCATGTTATACCAGCAGCTGATCCACAGCCCATCAAGAAATTCCCCGCACAGTTAAATAACACTGGCACCACGTAATTCCTACAGGTCTGTTCTGTAACATGCCATAAAATTAAATATTACATTCCGCTCTGTAATGACGATTACAGTTTTTGCGACAAACGCTGCAGGTGAAGCGGTACGGCGAACAACGTGCGTGGTCCCACCTGCCTTGATAAAAATAGTTTTAGCTTGGACCAAATTTTTTATATGTCTTCTGCCTTTTATGAAGTTTCATTTGCCTTTAAATTCGCGTTCAATTGTTAGAGAAATGTAAAGAATGTGTACCATCAACACTTCTGTGGGGTTATTGCGGAAATGACTTTCAATTACACTTAGCTTTAATTTTGACAGTCTCACTATACCTATACTTTTTGTAAATTTTATTAGTCGTGGTGGGGGTAAAGAATTTTTATTTTTAGAGCATATGTGCAAAAGTATGGCAAATTGAAATTAATTGTTATTGCAAGTCCGTTCCGCAATTACCCCGCTTGTTTTACAACTGCTTTTGGCTTCTTTTGGATATATTCCGATTTTAAACGATTGAAAACATCCAGTGATATATTTAAAATTAAAAGTGTAAATAGTCTTTTAACTGGATTAATCTCGTGTATTATTGGTTTTTGTTTTTCCTAATGTTTCGAACACTTTGCAGCGTTCGTGTTCTTACGTCCAGTCCTCCTGTGACCATGAACACTGCAAAGTGTTCGAAACGTCGGAAAAAACAAAAAAAGAACTATAATACACGCGGTAAAGTTGTTTTATTATAATGTGTAGTGATCGCGAAAACCTAAGATATTACAGTGTAAAAATAGTCTTAGAGAATTGCAAAGACGTATTTTTCAAAAGAAATCTTAAAGATCCTACATTATTCGTTATTAATGAAAGTCCTTTAATAGGCCATTGATAGAGATGCATTTAACTATTGAATTATTGAACTATTTAGTGCATTACCTAAACAGTACTTGTTCGAATTCATTTCTTTATCTATAATGGCTTTACATTTGACCATTACGTGTCTTGAAGTTAATTGTCTTTTAAGAGCCATTATTGTATCCAAATTTATATCCTATCCAGTTTTATTAATTCTCTATTTGCCACACCAACGTGCCTCTCATTTAATTTTGCATCATTCATAATGCCGTCTCTTAAATACCACTGCGTCAATGTTGTGTTAGGAATTCAATTAACGGATGTCCCCTCATCTGTTGAGTCTAGGGTTGTTTAATATTTAATTATGAATATGTAAGAAGAGAGGCATGTATCGTCTTCTCCCTTACATTTGTGATTTGATTTATAAACAATTAGTGTTAATGCTTGTGGGAAAAAACTTATGTTCTGCAGTGAAATGCTACGGTCTCGTCATGTCTTGAACGTTAAGCAAAATCTTTTATTGGATTTAAGATATAGTATATAATTATTACTTTATATTTATTTGTTTACTTTCATTATTTCTAACATATAGCTTCCTCCGTCCTGTCGTCGTCATCATTGACAGTCTTATTCCACCCATTGCTGAGTATAGGTCCCTTTTATGCTGTGTTTCCTTAGTATTTGCTACTGCTGCAAGTTGTTCCCGCAATCCTTTGTAGTTTATGCGCTATTATGTTTGTTGTCTGCAATTCGTATCCTTTCCCTCTATCCATCTGAATATTGATCTACCAATATTTACTCGTATTTTGCCATCTCTTGGAAACTATTCAGTTAGAGGTCTACTCTACCTGCACTCACAACGTCATGTATGAAAGTAAATTCCACTATATCGGTGTAAGGTATCCGTCTATATTTAGTGGTTTCGCCATTTCAATGGAATTCCAATGCATCAACCCTATCCCGGTACTTTCGTTCCGTGCGGTTCAAGAATGTCAATTAACAATTACAAACAGTCGCAGTGATCGGCGCGGGCGCACGCTTTTAACCGTCATTACGGAGAATACCGTATGTCTGTCTCTTTGTTGCAGTATTATGTTTTTTTGTGGAGTTTCATTTGTTTTATATTGTTTGTCAGGAATGCGTGTATTAGATAAATGGCAATGTGAAAAAATATGGGAAATACGGGATCTTATATTTTCATGAAGGCTTATTACAATAAAGGTTTCATTCGAACACAAACATTTCAAAAGTCGGACGGATGATGACGGAGGAAAACGGACGGATGATGTGCCTAGTTAAAAAGATATTAAGTGGTCATGAAAATGGGAGAAAAAATTCAGTGAATTGTAATGATTTTATTTATTAAGGTTGAAATCTTACAAAATCAATATTACATATAAAAGAAAACAGATTAAATTTTTTCGTTCACAGACAAAGCCTGGCCACATTCATTGTACCACAGATAATGAGGTTTCATGAATACCCATACGTACGACGGCGACGTTTAGCATCGACCATTCTGCTTAGACACCATATAGACGCTTCGGCATATACGTACGAGCTGATTAGTAAATTAATTGGAAACCGTTTATGCTAAATGCAGACAAGACGGGGAAGTTATAAAGCTTCTGTATTTTGCCTGAGTTCTTTATAACGTTGCATGAAAATGTTTCGTAGGTATATAAATACTTTTGCCGCGAAGTGATTGCATGATTGTCATTCTATTATGAATCTTGATGACTGCCTCGTTGGTCTAGTGGTCGCAAGCGCGGCTGCTGAGCGTGAGGTCCTGGGTTCGATTCTCAGGCCGGCAAAGTGTTATTGGATTTTTCTGTTAGAATTCTCAGTAACAGCCCGGAGTCAGAAAGTTAGTGGTGTGACACCCCCGTTCTTCGGAGAGCACGTAAAGCCGTCGGTCCTGCGCCTGATCTCGCTCTGGTCGTGTCGGATTTCCGTCCCATCGGAACATGAGAGTGAAGGAAGAGGGAGTGTATAATATCTACTGTGTACTTGGCTAATCTCCGTGGAGATAGGCCGCCGTGACCGATACGGTCGGAAGGAGTATTTTATTTTTATGGATTAAAGAGTAATAGGTAGATACTGATCAGCTTCAGCATTCATAAACTCAGTTCATATTCCATAATGACTATACGACTTAGTATTTCCTTTAACTATAAAAGTTATAGAAACACTTAAACGTTCTCAATAACGGTGTTTAGCGCACTCACTGGCTAGTAGTGAGGAAATTTCTGAAGTACTTCCTATTCTCAACTACTGCGTGTTCTCATGGTAACGGGTGTTTTTATAGTTCTCATGAAGCTGTGAAGTTGAACTGTTTGAAGGCTCGATCGATGAATCTTGTTGGAATCGATACTCGATAATTTAAAACATATATTTTCTTACTTAGAAGAAGACTGATACTTAATGTGTTTACGTTTTCGCCCAACAGAAATATTATGCGTTATCAACTATAATTTTGCACTTTCGCGAGTGTATAGATCTGCGGTAAGTTTTAGCGTTACAATTACTAGTGAAAATCAGTATTCAATAGATTGTCTTTCAAAATAGTTATGTCCTTCATTACCATTTTTATCGTAGATGGTGAAACCTTCGCAATCCTAATGAAGTTTCATTTTATATCCTCAAGCTCGCGTGTCTTCTCTATAATCTGTTACAATTTCTGGATCTGTGTCTCCATCGGGGTGTTCTCGGTAGAATACGAATGTATCAATAATCAAGTTTCCCCTAATACCAGGAGTGGAGTGAGGCTAGAAACTGACTTCACAGAGCCAGTCTTAATCTCAGCAATTGTGCTAATCGTTTAGAAACTTAGGGAGGGCGTAAACTGATCGTAAATAACCAATAAACATTGCTTTTAACATTGCCGTTCGGCTAACACTCGGTTATTATTGATATTAGGAGTAAAGGAGTTTCGTTTTGACTAATACACTGTTGTATTCACCCACTTTCCTGGAGTTTATATAATAATGGTGTATTAGTAGCTTGTATAGTGTTAGTCGGATGTTACTGTTAGTTGGATTAATGGGGGAGTCCCAGTCATTCATTCAGGCCTGCTCTTTCATCTCTGGATCAGAAAAATTAAACCGTGATGAGAGACCACTAGTGATCCAAAGTCACTAGTGGTCTCTCACTATGGCATTATTGGGTTCTTATAATGTTATTGGTCAATTTAAAAACAAATGTGTCTATCCTGCCTTTTGGAAATTATAATTACCTAGTTGTTCCCAAAACAATACAAAATACTTATATATTGGATATTACGAGAGGCTCGTGGCTAAGTAACAAACGCACAGATCGATTGATCGAGGTTAAGCTGCGCTTGCCGCGGTCGGTCTGTGAATGGGTGACCATCATTTCATACCGAGACCCCTCCGTGCCTCGGAGAGCACGCTAAGCCGTCGGTCCCGGTTGTCAAATTAAGATTTATGATAGCCGTTACGGGTAGTCAGAGGCCTGAAAGTCAGACAACCAGTCATACCACGAGATATCGTGTTACCCAGTAACTGGATTGTGGAGGTCAGATCAGCAGTCGCTCCATGTAAAATACTGGTATTAAGCTGCATCCGGTTTGATTGGAAGCCAACCCCCATGTAATTGGGAAAAGGATAGGCAGATATATATATATATATTTTACGGGGACCGAAAACGATTTTCTTATTGTCCTATCAAACTTTCTTTCTGTAAGATGTTTTACTTTGCAAAATGATGATTTATAAGAGTTTCATATGCATATATTTTACCTCAAAGTTTTATTACAAGTAAAATATTCACGTTTGCATCGCTATCAATATTCGGCGCGGGGTCACCGACCGTTATTCCTCAGTAGTTTTAACTATTACCACTTGTATAAGAAATGTTCTCACATAAAATTATTACGAACGAAAATGTTTCGACATTGTTGCGATAATCCAAAATAATAAAATACGTAGTTAGATTGGTATTGTTTTTATAACCATCGATAAATTCCTTTGAATCAGATTCGGAAGAGCGCGATATTTTCTTATTGGACCCGTTAAACTGAAGACAGACTGAATATTGGAGACCGAATTGGTGTCAATTATGTCTTCTCTGACATGTTGGTTTTTGGTATTTCAAGAATAACATGTAGGTACTTAAGATCTCATTGCTTTGATGCCTTAATAATTAATTTAGATCAAAACAAATAAAATAAGACAATATAAAACATAAAGAGCAGTATTTACTGTTTATATTGTCTTGTAGTTCCTCATTGATTACACGTCAACCTTAAAAAAAAATTGAGCAAGAATCTAATAGGTATATATTTTATATTTTAATCCAATTCGCTCCGGAATTCTGATTTCCCACGAGATTGATTCTGTTTTTATATTCGCCTACCATTAGGGCTATAAAATGATCAGAGCTTTAAATGGATTAAATACAAAACCGTATGTTACGTAACATGTAAAAAAAACAGCCGATTTTAATTCCATCAAACTATTGAACCGTCTTGCAATAGTAAGCTTCACATAATCGGCTTACTATAATTTATGCGAGATTAAAGTTGATAAATATTTTTATCGGTAAGCGATAATTATCGCCAATAAGGCGGTTATATGCAATCTTGTAAGCTGTCGCAAGTCCCCGACTTATTTCTCGACCGACAGTAGTCGAATCAATGGTAGGGGTCGCGGTGCGCAGGCGCTTGATATGAGATGAGAATTTATGGCATAATTTAGCGATAATGTGTGTCACCCAGTCAACGGTGTTAAGATGTATTGTACGTAAAAAATGTGGAAGAAAGTATTGTTTTTGTTGTAGCAAAAAATTAAAGGAAAAAAGTTAAAATACGTTGGTCGTACAATTTTTTTGACAGTATGCCATGGCTTTGAAGAAGCAAGTATCTAATACAGAAAAAGCCAAATGTGTTAGTTAAGTTTAAAGTCTGTCCTTGGAAACAAATTGATAAAAATTAAGATCGTAGAGGTGCACAACGATGTTAATTTTCGAATTTACGAAGTAAAAAAACAATGACATACCAACGTGAATTACAAAGAACTGGTAATAAAATAAAAACGAAGGAATGTATCAGCTGCTTTTATACTTGCCAGTTGTAAAAGGCAAGTGAGGTAATTATGTTATAATCATTGTATATACATACAATCACGCCTGTATTCCATTGGGGTAGGCAGAGACTATCGATTAATCATTGTACCGCGTATCTATTAATTACTGCAGCATAATTTCTAGCAATCACTACAAGCGGCTTCTCAATATATGTACTTTATGTAGATAGATTGCACAAATACAAACGAATAAGCGCTCATTACAAACTCGGGTCGAGGTTAAGCACCACTTTACGCGGTCGGTCTGGAGATGGGTGATAACTAAAAGTATTTTTATTTACCATCTCCTTGCGTCCGAAGGTACTTTAACGTACGTTATATTGTGGACTCCAGCTGGTGTCAATATTACTCGTTCAAGTCAAGTCAGATCAGCAACTTGATCAACTCTGACACCATCACTCTGGCTTTTAACCACACTAAAGAAGATTAGGTAAGTATATCTTTTGAGTAGTTAGTCTATGGAGGAACGAGGTTTGGTGTTCCTCTATTAAAAAGGGAGGATTCTCCAACCAGGCGGGTGATATTGCCTGGCGACGGCTCAACGGTTAATGTCGGGAGGTGGTATACTCGTATATACGAACTCGCCGTCAAACTTTGATTGCGCGATGCAGCGTGTTGTGCGCGTAGTATCCATGTAGCGCGATAGATGTCGCTACAAGTCCTATTTACATATATACTATTTTATGATGGTCATAATTTACAAAGCATGTAAAGAACTCGTTCCCTGTCATGATCGGGGGATCATGGACAGGGGTGTCCTTATGCCAATTTATTTGGGGTCGGCGCAGTATGAATTCTTCTTCCATACATCTCTGAGCTGTCATATCAGCAGCAGTCCCTATTGTACCCATATCATCTTAGACACAATCAATCCATCGCTTCCTCGGTCTTCCTTTACTCTTATAGCCATCCACATTCGTGAACTCAACACTTTCCTCGTCACATGATCCTCATCGCTCCGCATGACATGTCCATTTGCCATACCATGCCAAACAATTTCCAAGCCACTTTCGGACTTCTTCTCCTCTCCTTCTCCTTTTGTATACTAATTTCTAATTCTATCCATACGCACCACACCATATATCCGTCTTAACATTCTCATCTCAGCTGCACGTAGGTTGTCTTCCATTCATCCCTTTTGTGGGCCAACATTCCGAACCATACAACACAGGAGGTCTGTCAATTGTCTTATAGATTTTCTGTCTTATAATAATTGTCTTTTCCCCTTAAGTTTAACCTTTTGACTGCCGGAACGTGGATCCACGCGAGACACAATGCAATTTTTATTGTGTCTGGAAATGCGACATACGAGGGGTTAAGGGGAATTCGGAGGTCACAAGTAGTTTGCGAGACCTGCCGTCATTTCACACTCTCATAACACTGATTTATTTTGTTATTGACCAATCTTTTGTGCATCCCAAAATGTTTATAGTAAATATATCTTCTGGTTAATCTAAAAATACTGATGCTGATGTCGTGAGAACATTGTCCTAAATGAATTTAAAATTAACGATAGTTTCCCGACAAAAAAGACTATGAATGAAGCTTGGCCCATTAAAAAGACTTATAACAAAAGGCGGTCTTATGATTACCCTTAATGGTAAGGACCAAATGTTCCCTAAAATCTCATAGAATAATAAGCGGAACAACTAGTATAACATTAAAACAAAAAATGTTTCAACTAAAATTCCTTCGAAACTACCCATATCAAATTAAATTATACGTATGCCATACAAATTAAGGCGTGGGAATATAGTGTTTTTTTTTGCGAACAGCCATGACCGCGATTATAAGGCTTGATGATACAAAAAAATTAACTAATTTTGGCACCTCAAGTTTTTATTAATATTTGTAAAAATAATCGTCATCTCCAAAAGTCTACAACGATACATAGACTGGGCTATTGTACAATGACTTGTTATGCATGATCAAAGAAAATTTGAAATAGTTCTATAAGACAAGAAATTACGCTCTGTTACGTAACCTATCATAATGTTTTTTTTTTGACAATATTTAGTAGTTCCGTAGGAGTCCCATACAGCAACAGCACTATTTTCTTATTTTGGTAATGCGTATGATAATATACGATACCACTTTATGCTACATATTTGCGAGTGTACTAAGTACACCTTTGCTTAGCTCTTCTAGAGAGTAAAATCGTTTGGTAAGTTGTGTTTGTTTTATTAAAAACTTGTGCTACCTATTTCTCCCATTTGTTGCGCTTTATAATATAAAGTTTTCCTTAAATATTATATATTATATATATATATTATATATTATATTATATATTATTATTGCTAAACGATGAAAGACCTGAAAACCTAATAACATAAGCGGGGGACCCTACAAGCTCGATGACAGCGGCTTTCGCTCCAAAATTAATGGCAAGCGTACAAATTAGTGCGCTCGCGCAGGTTATGCTCATTCGTTACGCTCCAAGAGGCTCTTGATTGGCATTTTTAGCATAATGCTATACAATTTTAAATAAAGTTGTCAAGTACAAACTGGATCAGGAGATTAAAGTGTGTGGGGTACAATTATGGCTTCAAGATCTAGGCGCCGATGTTTTATGATGTTCATTAGTGTGTACCAAAGTTTAGACATTCTACTTTTCGGAGTTATGTTTTTTTATGAATATTTTTAAGTGGTCTTTCGGAACGCGGGCGTTTTTGCTATGGTCTTTTGAGCTTTTACCTCGAAATGCGTCATGATCTACAGATTGATGAAGTTATAATATTTATAGTCGGTAAATATAATTTTAAAATTGCATTATCTCCTACCTGTCTCTTTATCGCAAACATTAATGATAGGAAGATTGCGTCCAAAAATACCGAACTTATGACCTTTAAAGTAGGCTTATGTCTTTGTGCCCAATTGTTCACCTACAATATTGGTTGTCATCGATGACCCGAATGACAACTTACCGGGTTCCCAATACCGAACGGGTTAGGTTCCAGTAACCTGCCTAACCACTTACTGTGGCTTATTCACAAATGTTTTGTTCCGTGACTTATAGATTAAAGAAATCGAATGGATGACAGCGCGGTTGGCGCAGTGGTCGAGAAACCGACTGGTGCGCTGCGTGTCGCAGGTTCGATTCCTGCACAGAGCAAATATTTGTACGATCTATAGATAAAATTGCTCCGGGTCTGGGTGTGTGTGCTTGTGAGATTATATGTCTGTAAACACACCCACAGTACAGGAAGCTATTCATAGTGTGGGGCAACGTTTTAAAAAAAAAAATGGATGTGACATTACTTTTCGTGACAGCATAAACTTGACACGTGCGTAAACACTAATATAATTAGAATTTGATAATATCATATTTAATCAATATTTGACCTTTATTGATAAAACAGTTCAATCGTTAATTTTACTGCAGCACTTTTTGATTATTAGCCGCATTTTGGTATCAATCAATGTAGTATAATATCTCCTTTATTTCATATTCTTTAGTCATATATTCGAATGACTAAACTCTGCTTGTTTCTAACGGTTCACTAGTAACGTTTGTGGTGACAATTTGGAACGTGTTGTGGTCATTTATCAAATCAATTGTTTTGCCGTCTTTAATGAGATTTGAGTCAAAGAAGTCACGGTCATACATCATGCTTATGATATTTAACAGGGTTAAGCAGAAATACAATGAATACTTCACACAAATTAGTATCACATTTGGCACAGATGGATTTGAAGTTAAGATAAGTTTACCATTCATTTTATTATGAGCATATGTTCAGTCATGGATTTGTATAGGGCATTTTGTGATATAACGAAACGCTTTCGAATAACGAATTTTGCAGGCGTAATAAATTAAAAATGTAGTTCATTATAATGATTAATATATAACACGTTGACATTGTGATAACACTTATCGGACACCCACACATGAAGGCTATTTCCGATTAATTATAACAAATATACACTGATAATAAAATTTACATTTAATTTTTTAGCGCTAATTATGCCTCCAATATCACTTATGACACCATTGCTAAACTTTACATAACAAATAAAATAACCATAAGGAAAACGAAAATGTACCAAAAATCTGAAATTCTCAATAAGAAGATCGTTGAAACGAATAAGGACGGCACAATTGCTTGTTAAGCGCCTCTTGCGAGATTACTTTCCATATTTATTCTGAGTTTGGTACTCTCACCAGTGGAATCCGCGATGTGGGTTATTATGTCAAGTTGCATCCAATTCGCTAAAGACAAGCTTAAGTGGTAATGTACCAATCGGCGAGGAAGCTCATTATACCTCTTTTTAAAAACACAGACCTCCTTAAAACTGTTACAATTAATTATCACAACATATCAGTTCTTTGCCTTTCCAATTGCAAAAGAACACGACCCTAGGATTCCGTCATCCACCCTTTGTCAGACACAATTAGTCACTATACCAAGTCAGATTCTCTTATTGCCCTTACGTACATTATGTGGTGGAATAACGTGTGTGACACTTGTCATCGTGGAAATCCTCATGGATGCCCTCCACCTGACGGCGAAGGATATGTCGGAGTCCTACCGACTAAAACCACATGGCCATCTCAGCACATTGTACCGTTTCAGGGTCCATAATTATACCTTCAAAGGTTTTTTTTGTGGTTATTATATCACTTAGACCAGAAAAGATCTATTGTGATCGCCACTCTTGCGTTTCAATTAGAGCTCATCCCTGAATCCTGCCGCTGTGATGAACTGCAGGATTTTCCTAGGCGTGAGCTCTTTTATTTCATCCGGGCTTAAAATATATTTCCCTAGATGAGCGTAGCGCTTATGTATGATTATGTATATATTAGCGGTCCACATTCCCACAAAAGGTGAAGTGGTGTTTCCTCAGCCTCTTCACACCGTCTGCAGGTTTGTGTCTCGCTTAGCCTCAGATTGAACATGTGCTTATTTAAGCAGCAATGTCCAGTTAAGGCTCTTGCCACAACTCTCAAATTGTTCCTACTTAGCGCTCGGACGTGCTAAACCACCTTCAAAGGTTACACAGTAGACAATAGAAAATTGTTATTTCCATAACATAAAACAATTATATAATATGATTGTTTTATAGACAAGTTAGATGATTAAGTTAAATTATTACAAGTTAAGATTATGACAAGTTTAAGTTTATCATTGTGTTACAGTTTAATGTCACGGAATTCTTCACCACTTGTGACAAGGGTGTCAGCACAGTTCGTTCGTTAGTCATTGGTGTTCCTGTTACAATTCTTATATCTTTCCGGGAAGAAAGACCAAAGCTAGTTGTGTGAGCATATAAGTAACATTTTTGTTACTTATTTCTTGTTACTTTATTATACTCATACGCAAGGCTCTAATAACAAGCCAATCAGCCCAATGGGCTAGTAGTCAGACACTGGAAAACTATATTTTGATCCACGATTTTACTGCTTCACAGGTGATTTATAGAGCGATATAACTATGGCTCTTAAGTTAATAGTGTTTTGCGAAAGTAACCATTGTTCTAATTGTACGGTGTAAGAAGAGATGTTTTGAAGTGTCGTTAAAAGATTGATTGATGATGATTTGAGAGTAGATGATGTAGGAGATGCTTGTTAACCTACGGAAGCTGTAAGCTCCTACACTTGTTAGACACGGTATGAAGCTAATCATCAAAGTCATCGATTTATTTTTAACCGACTTCCAAAAAGGAGGAGGTTATCAATTCGGTTGTATTTTTTTTTTTTTTTTTTTTTTTTTTTTTTTTTTTTTATTATGTTTGTTACCTCAGAACTCCGTCATTTATGAACCGATTTGGAAAATTATTTTTTTATTTGAAAGGATTTAGTTTCAGATTGGTCCCATTTAAATTTTATGAAAATTGGTTTAGTAGTTTGGTATTTAAATCAAAATAACTGAAAAATAATACGTCGTCGAAGTAAACGAAATGGTGTATTTTGCTTTCTTGTGACTTTCCGGTGGTGTTTACGGTCTCTAGAATAGTTCTAATGAACTGCCTATTTTCCAGCTTCATCATCAGATGATGATGATGATGATAAAACCGGAAGAGAAGCACCGGAAATCCGTCTTTTTTTTGCTATTTAATACTTTTTAGTGTACTCGTAAGACCGCATTCTCAAACATCTCTTTTTACACGAGTGCTCAAAAAACGGAGTGTATATAAGTATGTATGTTTGTGAGTTTCTTTACCTATTCCACCATAACTTCTAAATACCTGAACTGATTTCGATATATGGGGTATCGTTAGAATCCTTACACTGTCCCGTGAGTAACATACGCTAGTCAGTTTTTTTTTTTATTTAATTTCATCTTGTTTTCGCAATTTATTACTCTCTTTTGAAATAGCCTCAGATCTAGATTTCCTACGTTGATATGGATATGTCGCAGATGGACTGTAGAATAAGCTGTTTTACAAAACTGCTAGCTGATTTACAAAACAGTACTGTTATGAAAAACAGCTGAACGACGTTTAGCGGTTTTACATAATTACTGAACTATAACACGCAGAATTGAATGAACGATTTGCGTTTATCAATGCAGCGGGTCAACGATCAGAGATTATGTAAAACAGTGTGAAATGATGACAGTTCATTTCACACTGTTTTACATAATCTCTGATCGTTGACCCGCTGTTGATTTAAGTTCGAAATTTTGTCACATATGGCTCTGTATGTCCTAACAATAATAACCTAACTTTATTTTACTTCTCAATAGCAAAAAAAAATATGAAAATTTTTAATGACGTAAATACTAAACCACTATAATAGTCGACAATATATCGGGATTATGAAAGAAAATAACTTAAATTGATCCATGAGCGAGCGAAGCGAGCTCGGGAGTTTCGTGTACCCCGACACGGACAGGTTAGGTTCGAAGAGGATGACGGGGGCCCGTGAGCGAGCGTAGCGAGCGAACAGCCCCCGTCATCCTCTTCGTGTTTAGGTTTTTTCTAACCTTACGGACAAAAAATAGGAGCCCCGCTAAGCGGGGCTCCGTCGACCCAGCCACGGAAAGTCAAATCAGATTACAGTATCGCTTTTTTACTTGAATGGTGACTATCCATTTAATATACCTATACAATAAACAAACCTGTCCCGCTGTAGATATGTCATTCTGCATTACGTCTAAGGGTGGGTAGCAGTTTTGTTAAACGTATCGCAATGGCAATCCAGCTGAACGTTGTTCAGCTGTTTTATAAAACAGTACTGTTTTGAAAAGCAGCTAGAGATTTTGTAAAACAGCGGATTCTACAATCCATCTGGGACAGATATATATGGGCAGCGCGTTGAATAGGTCTACCCATATTCACTTCCGATAAATCAGTTATGGTACGCAAGATTCACTAAAAAGTAAGAAATAAAATAATTTTTAACAAAAAAAAGAACCGACTCCAAAAATCTTTCTGTTAAGTAAAATTGCACTAAAAAGTTATAAAATAATTGCATTATTTACTTACTACAATTTATAGAAAAATACTTTTTTAATTTTAGAGGATTCTGAATAAAATCAATTTATTAGGACAATAATATACAATTATTATTATTTTTGGAGTCGGTGCCAGTAAAGGACAATAAACGTGTAAGTACATTCATGAAGTAGCGTATTACGTTCGCTTTAGGCAGTTGTTGTGTTCATTTGTAAATTTTTTCAATTAGGTATACATTATATACATTATCGTAAAAATAATGATGGTTAATGTACCTTTAAAAAAGTTTGTCTGGCACCGACTCCAAAAATAATAATAATTGTATATTATTGTCCTAATAAATTGATTTTATTCAGAATCCTCTAAAATTAAAAAAGTATTTTTCTATAAATTGTAGTAAGTAAATAATGCAATTATTTTATAACTTTTTAGTGCAATTTTACTTAACAGAAAGATTTTTGGAGTCGGTTCTTTTTTTTGTTAAAAATTATATGAATATTGCTTTGAACAAAACTGGTCTTTTTGTACAATGATTTATAACCAAAAATTCTAATCAAGACCGTTAATGATCACGAAAACGTTATTCGTTTTTAGATGCTCTTACCTACTTGTTATTTATTTTACTTCGTGAGGTACAGGGAAAAAGTGTGCCTATAAAATTTTATAATATATTGTATGTATAATATCGAAGGTAATGTTTTCGAAAAAGTTTGTGGTCCCTTGTACCCGTCAACTTGATAAATAAAATTGGAAAGTGTAGAGTACACAGATTGAAATATCGATAAGTTTTTACTGTTAATTAACTTTCGCCTTATCATTAAGAAACCTTATTTAAAGATATAATTAAACATCGATATGTTTTCTCATCGATTAGGTAACGATATTTAGAACTGTATCGATCAACCAGTCGATTTATCGGGATCGATTAAAGTAGTATGAGGTGTTTAATTTACCATTAGTCTTTCTTGTTTATTTGGTCGAGCATGTATAAAAATTTGTCAAACAGCGTGTGGGAGAATTTTGTGAATGATGTTTGCTTTAGTGATATTTAGTTTAATTTACAAGATTACATTTTATTTAGAATATTATGTCCATTAATCCAAATTATTCTTCTCCTGTTGGTATATCTCCACTAGTAAAGGTCAGCCGTCAGATCGGCGGCTAATAGAAGCACTGTCTTTTACTAGACAGGAGAGGCGTGATGCATTTATTTCTTTTATAGGTATTCCCTCATTTTCATTAATTACTTTAGTCACTATATGCTATACTATTATTCTTGCATCTATTCATTGAACGTTTGTTATCTGTGCACATTGAAAACATAAACACGGAAATCAGATGACAACTATGAATCGTATCCGTTTCTAATAAATCGTGATAATTTCCCTGCACATGTTATTTTCAACGATAGTGTGATTGACACACATTGACAATATATTGGCACACATTATTATGACTCATTCTAATAAATTTGTCGTAGTATCAGTGTCAATAGACTTTGATACGCGCCGGCGCATGCATGGATAGATACCTACCTACCTACTACGATTTTGTTTAGCTTTAGCATAATTATTTGTTTATTTTTCTGTTGAGCTTCATAAATCATTTTCCTAAAAAAAGTCTCGCTTGGAAATTATAAATTTTCTGAATAGTTTGAAAATTAAAATATCACCTAAAATAATAATTGACACACATACTCGGTGTGAGTCATTCTAACAACATTGGTACAGTATGACTGTCGTGTATTTTGGTAGTACTACTGTTTAGTTTCTCATATGAGATTTTTTGTTGAATTGTTGTAGAATTGACTTAGTGTTCGTAATTTAAAAAAAAAAACATTTATCTACAAGAAGAGTCGTTGATCTACAAGATCTTTTTGGCTTACATGGCTCCCATGTCATAGGAACACCTACTTTGGGAGTCAGGCTTTAGGTACCCTATTTATGTATCTGAAATGTTTCGCAAATTTGTTTGTGAAGTAGTGGGAATCCATTGCTGTCTAGGTAAGTATGAGCAGCCCTCGCGTTGAGTAGGTTTTATGTACAATGAGAGTCTATACTGAAAATGTCTCCCGTCATAGCTAAATATGTCACCGTGTCCATGCCCGCGTGCCATTTCAAACGGACTCATTATGAACTCTTGCTAATATTAATCTAAATAAAATCTACCTACAATACTCTATAAAAAAATAACGTATAGTGATATTAAAAGGAACACGACGGCCACACCCACGCTTACCATCAGGCGAGTTGGTGGCTAAATGTAGATAATTTTTAGATTTAATCATAAACTCGATGGTGCTTAAACTTCTATACATTTTAGTGAATCATTTGTGAGAAAGTTTCCTATAGTAGGGTGTCAGTCACAATTCGGTGCGTCCCCAGACCTTGCACATTTCCTCTGCATTGTCACGCGATGCGTACCTAATGGTTGCACTTTTTTGCATACACTACCGACGCATAGTATTCAAACACATACATAAGTATATATCTATTGTTTTGCAAAATGTACCCATGTAATGTAGTAGGTATTTAATTTCATTTTTTTTTTCAATATTTACCAGATGTTGACAGATCATGCTTCATATTATATTGCTCGCATCAAAACATCTAATCGGCTATATACAGGCAAGAGGGTAGAGGTATGAGTTAATTTTATAATTCCAATATGATTTCCGTTTTGTAAAATCAAACAATATTATTTACCCGTTTAGTTTCCGGATGTAAACATTATTTGATACTGTTCAATGATGTGCAGACACAGACAGACAAGGAAAGTTTATACATGTATACCTACCGCATTCACCAATTGTTTCAAATCAAAGAATGACTGAGCACAATAAAACAACACGACGCTCTGACATTGAAACAAGTGAAATCCTAACCCCTCACGATGTGTCAATAACTATTCGTACACAGATACAAAACAAGCACATAGAATAAGAAAATACAGAAGATTAACTACGAAAAAGATTGCAACTTTTTTTTTTAAACCTTTCCTCTCTCGCGGTATTTCTCTTGTATTATTAGTTTGTTTAAAACAACGGACACAGATCATACATACACGCACACCCAAACCCAGCTCTCCCTGCTATCCCTGTCCAGGCCTAGATTAAGACCTAAAAAAAGGTTTATTGAATACCGCGGTTGTGGTGCATATGGGAGTGAATCCTGCCGGCATAAATAAACACCAAGTTGGTTTAATCAGTAAAAGTCTCACTGAAGGTAGACTCTGGCAGTCTTGAGGAATTCCTTACGTCAATTTAAGGATGTTGGGCGCCAAGCCTTTCCGTTTCTCTTTCCAGTTATGTACCTTCTGCACAATACTGTATCGTGACGATGCTGTCCATCGCATGAAAGCGAACTCAATCACTTTCATCTCAGCTTTTTGTGATCCACGTAATGAACGACACAAAAAGATATTTTGCATCTATGTGGTACATCTTTTTTTTTGCTGTCAAATAAATTTGGGCACCTTGAAAAAAGTTAAGGTGCCTGGTGTATTGAAAGCTTTAATATAATTCGACAAGTAAGTGTACATGGGCTTTTAGTTTTTGATATCCCACAAATACGCTTGGCTTCAAGATATTCAAAATTAAAACAAAATCCTCACCCCTTCTAATGTTTTTTTATTAATTTTATATTTTAATGTTATTCTTCTCTTTTTTCGACTTTCCGTTTCCGTTTTAACGGCGCAAATATGGTATTTTAACAAAACATGCTCTCTAAAAATTAATGGTTATAACTGCCTATAAAAATCGTCATAGCACATACTGAATGCGTTTTAACTGGTAATCCCTATCCATGCTAAGCCTGTTGACACAGTGGTCTTATACCATGATGTAACATAGCACCAGACTATCTTGTACCCATCTATCACTGGATTGCAAACTTAACTCATAACCAGTTTTCTCTCCGACCTGTTGTCTGGACTCCATTAATCAAGGCGGTGAATAAAAACATTCATTTTATTAAACATCATTATACTTCAATTTTTTAACGCGTACAGTTTCCGGACAAACCGCTATTAGGTACTTTGTTTCAAATCTTATTGAAAGGCTTAATTTACCCTGATTGTCTATTGTTTAAATCATGACGCTATTCTTTCAACAGTTAGATTTTTCTTTTAATTCTGTCCTTTCATCTATTACAATTTGTAGTTATTATGACAGTTGAATGTATAGTTCTTTTTATTTTATTGTGTCCTGATGATGTAATGATATCGAAAGTGAAATTCAAAACATTAAGAGCATTAATGGTGAATTTTAGCTGAATGCTGAAAGAAAATTGTATATCCTAAGAAATAACCCATTTGAAGTACCATAAGACCCCAATTAGCTTCCGAGATAAAAGTCTAAAAATAGTGTAGAATAACGCTTTTATAAAAAAAAAAACTCGTGCCGTATGAAAGTTACCATGTTAGTATGTTATTTTCAAATATTTATAAAATCGTTTTGAAAGTTCAGTTCATTTAGTAAAATGCTACAATTTCACCCGTACTCAGCTTTCGATTGTTTTGTATTTTATTGACCAATTTGGGCACACACGCGATTATTTTCAGTGTAGTACCGAAATTATTTTCAACCGCTCTCTTTAGGAAATTACTGTTTACTTTGAGAAATTTCTTGTTTACTGAAATGTCTTTAAAGAAGATTGAGGTAATGGTCTCGTTATACTAAACATGGCCATTGACCATGGTGCGGGCTCGATTTTCCCGTTGAAAATTATACTATTAACTATTATTGCTACCTATTATAAAATTAACTACGCTATCAGAATTGTTGGTATTCCAATATACTTCTAAATCTAAATCTTCTTAATCATCCTAAAACACATAGGTACGAGTACTTTCACTTCCTGACACATTCGGATAGTTTAATACAGTTACCAATATTGTTCTATCGTTAATAAGGAAATCCAATAAGGAAAAGAGTCGACACTCTCAACGTGATCAGAATTTCTTTACCATTGCTCATTAAAAACAAACTATTAAAGAAAGTGACAAGTATCTTTGTTATTATTTCTCTAAGTTCATTCACCTCTAGATAGTATGATAACACGTCATTGTAGACACAAACCGAATCTTATTACAGCACGGTCACTTGAAAGTTTTTAATTATCACTGCCAATCCCATTTTATATTCTATTGCTAACTTTATTTTGCAGCTCTCCAACATTCTCATCTACATCTTTCTTAACAAGATTTGGTTTTGTAACCGCAAATATAAGTTTGTAATCAAATGCCTTTATTAACGCCAATGAAAGCATAATACATAACGTTACGAATTCGCATCGAGAGTACAACTTTCTTCGTACTATTGTAGTTACGATATAATTAATACACCAGCCTCCGGGCCAGTCGGGATACGTGTCGATAGAATCGTACTTGCTTTCATCTTCTATTGTATAAACATTAGATTCCTTTATGTCTGGTGGTTTCACTATCGTTGGAAATATATCCTGAGGTATGAAGCAATCTGACAACTTTATACAGAAGTATTTGAATAGGCGCAGTTAACGGAATCGATAATCCTCTGATTTCACTTCCCTTTTAGTTTAAGAATACGGAAAACTAAGAACAGCTTAAAGAGGAACAGATAATATGAACTTAATTAACAGGATCAAGAATAAGAATAGCGTTGTTGATTGCACAGTTCACAAAGTGATTTCCTACTTATAATAATTCTACGATAATCCAGTTTCGTTAAGGGTTCTCGAGTTCAGACGGCGATGTCTAGAGTAAAACCAGAAGCTAACTACATTATAGATAACGGAATTAATCTTACGCTCGTTAATGACCACATGATGTTCCTCAAAGAAAATTACTATGACCCTCTCCATGAACCGGAACATAGCTATGATGACGAAGACGTTAATTACGAAGAACAAATGGAAGACTCCAAATATAGACTGCAATTAGAAAAATAAAATATCAAATCGATTAATACCTTGTTCGATGTCTGAAGTCGTAAAAATGCCATACATAAATGGTAACGCATCCATTAACTGGTTGAACAGACAGCGCTAATAGTGTCGATTATAATCGGACACAAAGCGAGCATTAGATTGAAGACAATCCAATCCGTCCGTGTCCACCCACGTACACTCTCGCGTATAATGTGGTGGAAATTCCGACATCCGTATCTCATAACTTTTCCTCTTTTGGAAAAAAGCAAAAGTGCATGCGAGAACAGTTTCATTTGTTCTGCCTGTATTAGAATTCAGTTAAATTTCGTAGCCAGATACTCCTTACTATTAGAAGGACTCTCTGCAACCTGAATGTTTACCAAACTGGGTCGGTAGTATTGAGATTTACTTAAAACTTTATTTGATCTTTATACTTATCCGGCTAGTTTTAGAGCAGTTTATAAGTTTTTAAACCTATTTCTACTAATTCAATCATCACATTACATAATCTTTTATCAAAATAGCGTATTTTTACGTAATTTAAGTATATAAATACAAGTAGAAAGGTGTCGGCACGCTATCGAGCCATCTTTATACCTAATTCATCCATTTGTCTGGTAGCAGCATCATTGTGTATCATTTTAGTTTCGAAACTGACGTACTCGTATATGAAGATGAATTAGAGACATTACGGATTGACCGTTGTAATAGAATGCAATATTGCCAGTACCTAACGCAGTACATAGACTTTAAAAAATAAAGATCAAAGCTTTGGAAATGTCAAAGCTACTATTTTCGACAGACGAATTACCAATTGCAGCTTGTACATGATGTAATGACTACTGATAATGCCTGTCTTTTTAGCCGACTGCGCCAGAAGGAGGGTTATGTTTTCCAGTGTATGTGTATGCATGTATTTCTATTTCCTTGGCACACTCTACAGTCTAATCAGCTTAATGGATTTTAACAGACGAGGTGTCATTAGATTCGTCTGAATTGCAGAAGTGACATAGGCTATAACAATATTTTTATATGATGTGTTCAAAAAAAGAATGGAGTTGGAGGTTTTTTTAAGCAAACGAAAGCTAAATGATAACCTCCTCCTTTTTGGAAGTCCGTTAAAAATTGCCGATTCCAAATAAATACGACACGTACAGTCGTACACTTAAATGCTACAAAAGCTTTGACACAAACTACAAATGATTCACAATGATGACATAACATGCATTTTAAGACAAACAAATTATTTCAAATTTGTCACTACCAATTATAGCTTACATATTAGCATGTAAGTGGGCGCCATACTATATCAAGTTACTTGTGTCTCCCACAATGAAACTAAGACGATTTTCACCACATAACGTTAAGGTTAGAAATCAAAAGTCTGCTTTCGCTATCGATTCAGTTTAATTAATACAGATACTTTGTCGGACAGTCCCCGGCGAATTGGACAAAAGAAATGTATATGTTGAATTTAAATTTGGTTTGATGAGCCGTTTCACGTGCTTGACTTTGAAAGCGTTTTTATGATTGTTTATTTTTCTGTCAGACTCTTAATCAACAGCATTGAGAAGTCTAATACAATAGTGTCACATCTTTACGCTTTTGGTGTTATGAAACATTAATTTTGTTTAGTGGACACAATCTCTTTATCGAGCTAAATAATTTAGAAGTTGGCTCTCGGATTTTTAGACTGTTTGTTTGAGGTTTCAACATAGAAATTAAAATAAAAAACTAACAAAAACTCCTTCAGACCGTCACGGCGGCCTATCTCCACGGAGATTAGCCAAGTACGCAGGAGATATTATAGTGCACAAGTGTATGCGCAAACACAGGTGCACTCCCTCTTCCTTCACTCTCATATTCCCATGGGACGGAAATCCGACACGACCAGAGAGAGACGAGGCGCAGGACCGACGGCTTTACGTGCTCTCCGAAGCACGGGGATGTCACACCACCAACTTCCTGACTCCGGACTGCTACTGAAAATTTCCTAACAGAAAAAATCAATAACACTTTGCCCGACCTGATAATCGAACCCAGGACCGCACGCTCAGCAGCCGCGCTTGCGACAGTAGACCTACGAGGCAGTCAAACAAAAATATTTGCACATCGAACGGTAACATAGGTTATGTTAGTCGTGGTATGGTCTGAATCCGAAAGCAGTGTCCTCCGATTGCAAGCTTTGCTATAGGATTTTAATTTACACAGTATATTCTAAGAATAAACATATTGTAGTTTTATCACCTTGTTTCCAATCAAAGCTATTAAATCGCTAATGAAATTTTAAATAATGCCACCATAGTGCATAATGCAGACTTTCAGTTTATCATATTAGGTGATTTTATGGTTGAAAGCATAATTTATTTGCGAAGAAAGTGTTGCAGTGTTTTGAGGAAGCAAAGTCGACACCATTGCAATTTAATAGATATAGGAACATGGTTATTTTTTTATTATTTATCTTAATTTCCGTATCATATAAGTTAGCTCTAAGACTTTTATATTAATTTATAGACTTTCTTATGTTTATAGTGATCGATTAATTAATTGGTTTGGTTCAGTGGCTGTGAAACTTATGTCGCTAGTCAAGTTAGGAGTTGAAGCTTTTACTTTTTAAATTAAGGAAATCATTAATCGCTTCTGTTCCGTGGGAAGAACCATTATATCTTTAAGGATATACCTACTAAATATATTTTACGTTTGGTAAGTCTTCAAAAAGATTAAAGACATTAAATTAATAATTTTCTGTGCTGAGTCTTATGCCACCAGGATTTCATCACGAAAAGTTTCCAATTCATCGATGACAGCTCAAATGATATATCGGAAAGCATCCGACCCAGTTTAATTTCGACTACAAATACAGTTACTCCTATTATTGTTATATCTGAAGAATATATAGATAATATTCATTCAATAATTCTTTTCAAAGATTTATCTTTAATTGTTAAGGTAATTACATCTTTACGACATTGTATTAACTGCAAAGTTAGTCGTGTCGGTTCGGTTATCTGTACTGAATAGATAGCAATGACGTCGCCAAAAGACGTGTTAAAATATGGATGAAGAATTCCCGGTGATGAGCAGAGGTCGAGATGGCTTAGTGGTCAGAGCGCCTGGAGTATTTATCCGGGAGGCGCGGGTTCGAATCCTGCTCACGACCGTATTCTTTTTCCATTTAATATTATAACTTTAGAGTTCGCTATGCATGCGTTAATGCTTTTCAAAGATTTATTTTTAATTGTTATATCTGTTGGTATGCCTTTCAAAATCATCTCAGATACATCGGCCATTGTCTTTGATTGACCCCTTGCGTCACGCAACCAAATTGTTGGCATAACGACTACATTATCCGTCGTTTGATATTGCGAAACGATGCAACGAGATTTTTGTTTTATTCAGATGCAGTTCTGTTGCATTGCCACATTGCCGTTATACTTGTTAACTGTTGCCTGATCATGTATGTAAAGTTTTGGTTCTGATGACTTTGTATTTATATTAGCATAACATTAGAACATGGCGCATGGATAACATTTGGTGTGACATAGGTAGATAGAAGGAGACCGTATCGGTGACGGTTACCACCAACCAACAACAGCATTCCCAAAGAGGGTTGACGTCAGGCAGGCGGCCGGTCATAAAACATAGCCAAAACTTTAGCAGCATGCCAGATATATGTAGGTATGCAGCGCCGACCCCAAATAAATTGGGATAAGGGCAGGGGGATGATGATGAACATGGCTCTAACATATCGATGGTTGAAAGGCTAATGGATCTAAGCGACATTTTTGTGTCATATGAAATGTCTCTAAAGAATTTTTTTTAAAGCACCGTAAATACAATTGAACCAAATAGCATTTCACCCCTCGATATATAAAAAATAAACATTTAAAATAGGTTGTTTGTGTTCTTTTTCCAATTTTCATGTTATTTCAATCGTAGACAAATGCACTGATTCCGGCTATTTTTTGCAATATCTATAGTGAATTATTACTTAAGCGTCGATTTCAATAAAGAAAAGCTAAAGTTATTTTGCATGACAAATCTGTCAATCAAATACCATTTTGATTCACTATAGCCCTTCAAAACAAACTATCAATAGTATCAATAAAACTTCACCGCTCATACAGTAGGTTCGTTACACGTTTAGCTCCACTTTGTTTTGTGATACCTTCGTTTTATAACATGTGTAAGCCATTATGGCTATTGTTTGGTTGCTGTCAGTCAACCGAGACTGGTGCTTCCGACTTCTGTCCCGAAGGGTGTAGCTGTAATTAATTTATATTGTCTAACATGTAATGTTTACTGCTGGTAACTTTTGTTTACAGTGGACTCCTTGTTTAGATGTTAATAACTCGAAGTCTTAATCTACATATTACTATACTTGGCAGGTTATTTACGTTCTTATTTATATTTGTTTTTGAAATTAGCTCATTAATTGAACCGGAGAAAGTGTTAACAATTTTACTGTGTGGGAATTGATTGATAGTTCCAAAATATATTTTCCTCTATTTATGCTGAGAGCTAAGATGTTTTAGTTTTAGCTAGATTAACTTTGCAAGGTTGAAGTTGGTTTCATAAACACAAATAATTTGTACATATGCATAATATTTACATAATTATGTAACGTCACGGTTTATGCTTTAGAGTTGTGAACTATTTTGAAAACAAGCGATCATAGATTACACTGTACAGAATAATTACTTTTATCTCACTTACATTTGTAACGATTACCAACGAAATTAGTGAGAAAGCATTTCGCGAAAGCGTATTTGCATCGTAATTATGACGTTGAAATTCAAAAAGTTTCGAGGGAAAGAAATAAGATTTACGTTTCGATAAGAGAGTACTAGGCACGAATTAATATTATGATCTCACCTTTCCCTTATACATTGTTGCACAACAGACTTGGCCGTGAGAAGAGAATAATGAGACATTGTGGAAGTTGGTGCACTGAGCTTAGAACGATTTGGAGTTAGTCGCGTGGAATGTCTGCTTTGATATTTTTAAATTAAAACCGAGATAAGATTGAAGCTTTTTCAGATTGAAATAATATTACCAGTGCTCGTGGTCAAGGACTGAATATTATGTATCGGGTCAATTTTGACACTACAGATGAAATAGATGTCAAGAATCTTCGCGAAGGTGAACTAGAGCATCAATAGGCAACTTCAACCTTACAAGGTTTATCTGGCCGCTTTAATATACTAAGGCTCCAAATGTGTTTGCTACAATCATCCACCTAAGGGGTATGATTGTAGCATAATTATTCCACGATCGTTTTTTCTATGCGGGTAATTTTACACGCAAAGTTACATATTAATATGGTTGTTCACTATTATTCATATTTTCATTACGAAACCCTGTCTTACGAAACAGATTGCGTCCATTTCATAAAAATAAAAGAGTTCATCAATTTCTAATGGATCGAACTCGGAAGTATCAACTCGTATTGAAAACGGCGCGCACACTGTTTTCGGCGCGTACGCATTGTTTACTAACAAAAGGTCTTATGATATTGGATAACAACGGCACTTGCATTTTGTTACGTCATTACGTAATTGGCGCCGCGCGTCGTCGCGGTTCTATGTTTAGTGTCTAATAGGCAAATTCTGACCGTTGGATCGTAATTTTACATAATTATATTAATCGATTGATGACTTTGATTATTACCAAAAAAAAAATATTATCTTATATTATAGGGTGTTTAAAAGTAGAGCCAGTGACGAGGTGAGGAGGAATGAATGAAATGTGACTAAGAGAGTAATGAATATGAATGTTGACGGATGAAGTGTGATTGTGTAAGGGATAATATGAATGAAAAGAGAGTGAATAATAAAGTGACATCTGACAGAGGAGGACTGAAGAGAAAAGTATATTACGCCGAACGTAAATAAAGTGGTCACCCTAAATAATGAGCTGCAAATTGCAAATTACAAAAATCCCAAGAAAAAAATATTTTCGTGGAATACCTAAGTACATTCGTATTAAACACAGTCTTCGGGGCTATGTTAATGGTATTGGTACAGGAGCGTCGATTAACCAGTAATATTATGACGGTAAAAGCAAAACTACGATCAATTTCCAAAGAAATAAATATACTTGAGTTTGGTTCTTAAATGGGATGAAATAATTGATTGGAACTACTGTCAACACATGATTATGGCCGCAGCCCCCCCTGTTTTTGACTTCTGGTGCTTATCTGTTAACAACACAATTTTTCGATATTATAAGAAACCTATATACTTACAACGGTTACTGTAGTAATATAATATCTCAGGTTTTCGTCATCACTACACATTTAACCGGATTAATAGCGTGTATTTTTTGTTTTTTTCCGTCGTCTCGATCACTGCAGCGTTCGTGGTCGCAGGATGAGCGTTTCCTACTATTTCGTAAACTATACAATATTTCTTATTAATTTTTATGACTTTCATGTAATTAAACAAACAAAAAATATCATCATCATCCACCTGCCCTTAGCATAAACACAGCAAGCCATGATCAGAGCAAATGTCACTTTAGACAAATAACACGAAATTTGACCAACCTCAAAATCCAATTTAATATTTGGTAACTTTCACACGGCAAAAACTAAATTGAGTCTCGTATCACGCGTCATACGATCACAGACAATGCCGTCATATTCCCATACGCATCGTGAAAGCCATTCCATTACTCGGTCGGGGTGTCGGGGTGTCGGCGAAGCGAAGCCCGGCTGAACAGGGTCTGGCTTTCAATGGAAATTGTTTGCGTCCTTGGATGGGACTTTCGCAGGTAACGTAGATTTAGGAAATCATTTCAGTATGAATCTGGTCTGGATATGTGTACCTACCTGTGATATTTGTCGTTTACCATTAGGCATGCAGGCTTGTTCGCTCACTATACCAGAAAAATACCCATTAAACAGGGAGAAGTGCACAGTCGAGTTTAGTGAAACTTTTTTTTTGCTTAAGATATTTTTATATTTTTACTAGCTGACCCGGCAAACGTTGTTTTGCCATATACATTAAATAAAAATAAAAAATTGGGGTGGACTACCCCTAACATTTAGGGGGATGAAAAATAGATGTTGGCCGATTCTCATAGATACCGGATAAGCACAAAAAATTTCATCAAAATCGGTCAAGCCGTTTCGGAGGAGTATGGCAACGAAAACTGTGACACGAGAATTTTATATATAAGATATATATATTTTAGCGTTTATTTATATCTCTCATTCTGGCATTTTCTTTAGTTCGAGACGCTTCAACAAGTATTTAGAAAAAGCAAGATAAAGTTGAAAAATAACATAGGGTCATCGAGATTGCCGACAAAAGTTGAAACTTATAACCATGAAATAACAGTGTTCTTTTTTATTTACCCACGTCGGTGAATAGGTCCTTAAGGTTTTTCCCCAACCATAAATCGCTCAACTTCCATAGACAAGTCCTCGATTCAAAAATATTTATGAGGTTACTCACTGATTGAACTTGAACTTAACACTCTAATAATATAGTACAAATTAAATATTCAACCATGGTAATTTAAAATCAAAACCATATTGTATAATCGTTTGAAATGTATCTCATTGATTTATGCATATCCGAGCACCTATTGTTCTCTCAATAAAATTGTTGATAAGCAAACCTACATTGATGGTGTGAAATTGAAATCTCTAATAACTTCAAAGATTGCATTTCTGTTTGTGTAAACGCATGCGTTTGCGTTAACACGCAATTTAACACCGTTACATTGCCTGCGGTCAAGTCATCGCGTGTCGCCTATCTGAGATGTCTTGAGATGTCGGTAATATTAACGCGCGGAAAATGACAATCATGATAGCTTTATTTATAAGTTATAAACTTATAAATTATGGTTTGGGATATAGGGCTCGTGGCTCAGTAAAATATGTACACATTGTTTGATTAAGATTAAGGGATCCTACATACGAGCATCACGTTGTTGTTGTTCAACCTGCTGGCTGCAGCAGAGGGTCTACGACTGCCGCCGAGCGTTGACGAATACCGCCGAGCGTCGAAAAATACCGCCGAGCGTCGACGAATACCGCCGAGCGTCGACGACTGCCACCGAGCGTCGTCGACGACTGTCGCCGAGCTGTCCTCAGCAACAGCAAAATATGAGATTGGCGCGAGTGGTTGGTCTAGGTGGGCTGTGCTGTGTGTGTGGGATATATTGCATTGCCAGAGAACTTACTCAGTTAAGTTTAGACAGACCTTTCGTGATTGCAATCACAATATTGTTTCACACATAGCTATGCAAATCTAGGTTTTGAGAACACGCACACATTATCGACTTTGTTATTAAGTCCCATGGTGTCTATGGTGCCTCTACCCCTATCTGGGCTGCTACTGAGAATTTCCTAACAGAAGAACCCAAGAACACTACCCAAATCAGGAACCAAACTCAGGACCGTACGCTCAGCAGCCGTGCTTGCAATCACTAGACTAAAGATGCAGTTAATATTGTTACAAACAATAATTTAGTTCAACGAGTCTTCATAAACTCTTCTCATTGTAACTGCTACTGTTTCTTGCTTACAAAAACAAAATTACTAAACAAATACACTGTTTCATAATATTACCTGTTTCAACAAAAACTTTGAATATAAACAAAAATGTGATAAGTTCGTTGAACCGACATTCTCAATTGAAAACACTAGTCGGCAAAAAGTGTGACACAAAACAAACAACAATAGGTCTGATAGCGTTAAATTGTTTTTTTACGGTAATGATTCTGTGCTCTGTATAACCATATCTGTCACCATGATAAAGTATTAAGTGGTAAGTGAGAAGAATAGAAAAAAAAGTAAGTGATAGGCGCCATTCTTGGAAATCTATAAATGTAAATGTTTTTTGTATAACTTTCATGAGACATATTCATATCAATTATTGTCTATCTAAAATCTATAAATCGCGTCAGAGAAGGTTTTGTCTTGAAAACCCTATCAAACGATGTGTGTGGATAAAGACATGGAAACTAAAATCGTAAACAATATCAATAATTGAATTACACTAGTAAAAGCATGAAGAATAAAAATAAAATGGAAGGGCCGGTATTGGTTTTATAAGGTACACTATTTTCAACATACCTACCTAACAACTTTTTACTACCAACAAGGCAGATCATACCTAACATATTTTTACTACCATTAAGGTAGATAAATTTCTTTATAAGTACCACAATACTGCCTGCCTCGTTGGTCTACTGGTTCCAAGCGCGACTGCTGAGCATGAGGTCTTGAATTCGAGTCCCAGGTCGGGCAGTGTTATTGGGTTTTTCCTGTTAGGAAACTCTCAGTAGCAGCCCCGAGTTTCGAATTGAGCCCGGTAGATGGCAATAGGCTCCCCACCCGTTACATGGGATTTAAAAACAGCTTTGGTGAAATGTGTCTCTTGTAAACGTCTATCGAAACATTATATTTTCTTGTTGAACTTCATAGTTTCTGTAAGTTCTGTTGAAAACGGTCTCAACGGTCTGTAGCTATTCGGAGTTTTGAATTGTGCTCGATAGTTGGCAATAGGCACACCACATTTTCACCTTCACACCACCACCACCACATTACATAGGACTTTCTGTGTACACCTCTGCCTATCGCTTCAGGGAATATAGGCGTGATGCTATGTTTGATGAGTTTCAATGGCTAGGAAAGTGAGATAATCAAAATTGCTATCTTTGTGTTAGCCACAGACATTCAGCTCTACATATGTCAGTAAGTCAATCAAGTGTAAGAATAATCAATTATTAGTTCACCGAAATAAGAATTGTTGAAGCCACTCTTACGCCTCTGATTGCTATTTATTTACATCAACCTGGACCGACTGTTGAACGTGCCCCGAAGCACGAAGACGTGCACATGAAAACATGCCCATCCATAAACCGACCATGCCATGTGTTGCTTAACCTCAACGATTGTTTACACAGTTTTAAACAGGCTATGATTACCATAATCAGTTGAGCTAAATTTTCAATTTGCAAGCTCATATTATCATATCTACATCTGGAATACTATGTAAATCGCGAACAGATACAGTAACAATGCGTTACGTAACACGCCTCAAATAGTTTGCATGTTGACAGGTGACATTCCTGCGCGCGCGCCGAACTGACAACAGTGTAGTATTTACCATTGTCAGCAGCTAACCTGGTCGATTGAGGCATTATATTGGTTTGGCCGTGTAAGGTAAGGAAGGTAGCGATTTCGGATGACAAATATGGCCACGTAGGTACCCATAGTCAAATAATATTTGGGTATAGGCACGGACCTTAAAAAAATACGGACGTAGCGTTGCATACGACATGTGAGAAGCATGCCTAGTCATCCAATTTCGCTCGTCATACACGAGCTAAACGCATACAAATACTTAAAACTCATCTACTCGGGGCCAGTACAGTGTGTGCGTTATCTATGCTATTTTTTTCAGATCCGTGGGTATAGGTTCCTCAGTATGTGGCTAAAAATAGGCTAGCCGAATTTCCTACGCATAGTAGCATATATAAGAGCGTTATCAGAACCAACACAGAAATAAATAAGCATTATATTAATCCTCCTGATTGAATTTTCAGTCGCGGCGGCCTATCTCCACGGAGATTAGCCAAGTACGCAGGAGATATTATAGTGCACAACATGTGCTAACACAGTTGCACTCCCTTTTCCTTCACTCTCAAAGTCCAATTGGACGGCAATCCGACGCGACTGGACACTGACCCTGAGATCAGACGCAGGAGCGACGGTTTGGCCGAAGCACGGAGTCTCATACCGCCAGCTTCCTAACTCATAGCTGGTATTGAGGTTTTTTTATAGAAATACCCTATAATCCTTTGACCAACCTGGCAATCGAACCCAGGACTTCAAGATCAGTGATTAAATGTAGCACTTTATAAGCACTAGTACCTTAAGTTCATATAGGTACTCGTAGGCATTGCTTTTATTATATAGGTCCTCTATAATTTCATTGCATTATATAATAATTGTCTTTCGAATAATAAGGATAACATAAAAAAATACTTACAGAGTTTTCATTAGAATAGGATCTGTTATTTCATCAACATTTTCAAGGGCGCCGTGGCTTAGTTGGTTAAAGCGCCTGTCTAGTAAACAGGAGATCGCGAGTTCGAATCTCGCCGGGGCCTTTAGGTTGTGTTATACTTTTTGTCAATTGTTACAAAATGGTGACGGTCAGCACAATATTTCAGACTAATTTATTATTATAGATAAATAAAAGTTTGTTATCTCTTTTAAAGTTAGTTTTAGAACTAAAGTTTATAACTTCTACCGTTTTCAACGCAACTTTTGAATCAGGAAGACTTGTTGGCGACACAAGACGCAGGTCTGCGTCCATTCTGCCGTCATTTATTTGCATAGCACTTTCTATTTCCGCTAGATGGCGTTATTTAGACTACCTGTTGCGTAAGGAGGCTGTATAGCAAGTTTACATGTACTTTTTTTTGTAAACAATGCTGCCTTAATTTTGTTATTGTTTTTAATTTCTATTCTAGATTCTGTGTGAAAAAATGTGTCTTGTATAATTATTACGACACACAAAATATGATTGCTAAGCAGATTGATGGTAGTAATAAAAAGCTTTTGCATAATTACGACAGAAAAGTGGTAATATTCATAATATCTTCGTATTCATTTTATAGTGACTTTATTCATAGGTAGTGGGATAGTAGATTACTGTCTTATTATTTTAGTACAAAATGTATGTTATTGGAAACATGAAAACTATGAAATTACCTAACTGACTTTATTAGCGGAAGCAGTAACAGTTATATTATATCGTCGCCTTGCATTAGCATTAAAGTGTTATTTTATTCATAGTATTATATTAAATATGAATAAAATAACACTTTATTAAGCTAAGGTATCGTTATTGATATTGCTTATAGTAAGGACTTTATTATCCATGTTTCGATATTCCTGAACTATCCCTTTCAATTACATTTAGTAGAATTCTATAGAATACCTTATTCGTCTAGTGGTCCCATCATCATGGAGTTCTCAAATCCCGGGTCGGAAAAGAGATATTGTGTTCCGTTCGTGTCTCCAGACACGGTATATCAAAGGTCGCGGGTTCGAGTCCCGTTCGTGTCTATTATTTTTCAATGATTCCTTACAAAATAATTGATATATTTATTTGCTAAGAAATTCTCAGTAGCAGCCCAGTTGCTGATAATAGGCTCACCATATTGGACTTAATATCAGTATCGGTGAATTATTTTGCAATACAGTACACCTCTGCTTTTTGAGAAGTCGCTACATTGCGTGTTGAATGAAACTATAACTCTACTTGAAACATATCAATACAGTTCTGATTTACAATATTTTGCATTCAATCGCTCGTCTGATGTATAAAACATTAGCTTCCCCAGGGTTGTCACCACTCAACAAGAGGCCCTGCCAACTGTGAGTTATGCTCTCTTGAATATTTAGCAGTCGACAAGAGATATCGAGGTTTTGAGACGGCCCTACAAGGGTATGTAAATAAAAGTCGTAACCTAGCAACGGAATGCTGTGTGTTGTGATTTTTGTGAGAGACAAAGAAATGGAAATTGGATTTCGAACTGTATATATTTGTTTTTTGTGAACCTTAGTGTGGTAGGGATTAATTCACAGTGTAATTTCGATATTGATACTTACTTGTTGACAATAACTTTGACATTGATATGCATAATTTTTCTGTGTGACTGATGTTATAATTTTTGGAAACTTATATTCATCTTGTTTCATTATTTTTAGTGCAGTCCGGTTTATTAATATTTTTTTTGATTAAATGTATGATGTGTTTTTATACTTCCTATATATTTAAAAGCAATTAAAATTATTAAATGAAATAATAATTCACTTTCAAATAAAATAGTAATAGTAAATGTGGTTTTAATTTTGAGACGTTGTTTAGTTTTTCTTTAGACAAGACATGATAATGCTGATTTCAAATGGAGATGCAACAACCTATATTCATGACAAGAGACGGACAAATAGAAAGAGTTTCATTTGATATAGAAAGCTAGTAACTTTAAAACAATAGACGAAAGTCAATGTCAGCGGAATGGCTGACTTCATAATTAAAATTCTTATTCGAACGTGCAGTCTCAAAGTTTAATTATTAACTATTGACCATTGCTATGTTGCATTGTTCTAATATTAATCATTACGTTGTATACGAGTTGATTTGAGTAGCCGCGACTAACAACACAAACAATTGTAACTGATTTTCAATGCACAACAATACGGGTACCACAAGAGAATTCCGTCTTTGAAGTCTCCTTTAAAATATTTAGGTACAGTCGGGAAAATTGAATCATGCATCACGTACCCCTAATGTATAATTGTCTTATAATTCTGTTCGAAGATAGCATGATATATTTCAATAGACTGTGACAGTTCAAAGTTTACTTAACGCCGTTCTATGGTATAGATTTTGTTAGCTTTATTAAAAAAAAAATGGTTAATGTTCATAAATGCAGCAATTTTGTAAAATGAAGAAAACTTTTAATCACTGTCAATTTTAGATAAATATTACATGTAGGTGGATAATAAATCAGCTTCGTCGTCTTTACTCTGTTGTTCAAAAAGTTAAACAAACAAATGACAATATGGCCTTTAGAACATTCGTTCGTTTACGTCACTGGTTGCTCTTGTGATGCAAATTGTGAATGCGATGTATTCATAAGATTACAGTTAAAACAGAAGCGTTGATGAGAGTTACGAGTATGAGTACCTACATACGTTCTAGTAAATGATGGTCATGACTATTTGTATGAGATGTTGTGCAATGAATGGGAGCCATATTGTTTCTGTTTACAAGCGAAGTGTTTATGGATATGTGTTAGTCGGCACTTTAATATTAAAGGAAATGTCTTTCTATGGTTATCTTAATTCTGAGTTATGACTTTAATAATTTGGGTAATGGGAACATCAAGCCTTGCATTTTAAAAATTAACCACATAATTTGACTTTGCGGCTGTCTTTGACTGCTGATAGTGACTGAAACTGTAGCGATCTGTTTTCCGCCATAGTAAGATTGAAACGGATTTTAGCCGCCCACTTTCTTTGGCCCTGCTTTGTATTACTTACTTAGTTTATCGCATCTGTAAAAATATTCTTTAAACCGAGAAAAACTGAAAAGTTTCTTAAAGAAGATTTCATAAAATAAACCCCCCAGCCCCCGGGGTAAAGGGAGCGTTATCAGCTTCTTTAAGAAACACTGGTCAAGGTCAATATTTCTGTCATTTGATTGCTTTAGTACTAGTCTCATAATATTTATACGCAATACATGTTACACGTCTATCCTGTCATCCTGCGTAGGTACCATTTAAACATATGAACCGTATGTTCCTAATTCAACTAATGCAATATAAAGTGCGGCCGGGTACGTCCGCGACCAAGTGGTTAATTAATTTGATTTGTCGCCTGTCCCCGCTCGGATTGCGCACCCAAAACATTGGGTATAGTGTGTTTGGAAATTATTACGTTTAGGCATTTTGTCTGTCTATGATGCCTTTAAAACTGACGCGTCCGTTTCAAATTTGCTAATTAGAACATACATACGCCGCATCACGCCTTCATCCCCCCAAGGGTAAGCAGAGTAGTAGGTATTATTGTACACCCAACTACATCATATCCTCGGGGCTGCTACTGAGAATTTTCCTAACAGAAAAATCTATTCACATTTTTTTTCTTAATATTTGCTATTTGAGGGCCTTATTCATATTGCTGTTAATAGTATCAGCAGGATAAAAAAGCTCGAGTAACGGTAAATAATAAAAAAAAGTACCCTTATAATTATTAGTAATTAATTACAAATAATTAGTTAAGTCCTTTAAATTCTGAGCTTAAGTTAATGTATTGATTTATGTATTAACCCTTTCAAATACCTAATATAAAAGTCAACACCCTATACTGCCCAACAAGCGTGTATGCAACAATTGAATGTCATTCACGACTAATTTAATCGAATTGCCCTACGCCTAAGTACCAAATAATAAACGTATGACATACATACAGATATGTTTATCTATTATACTATTAGGTATAGCATTTTATGCCATACGAAATTGCTTCATTAGCTGTAGTTATGTCGTTAGTTTATGCAATTTGCCGTAGTGGTAGAATTTTATTGTATTAGATCAGTATTTCGGATTCAGATTTCAGTGGCCTCGACTTTCGACACTCCAAGATAATGTCGGAGAAAATCTTTAAAATATTATCACTCATATACATAATGTTATCGGAAGCGTGTTTGCTTAGCGTGAGGTCTCGACTTCGATATCCAAGTCGGGTAAAACGAAATTGGATTTTTCTAAATTCAATTTTGTAACTTCATAGTAGCCCCCCATTGTAGTTGTGTTGGTTGGTGACGATAGGCTTATAATATGGCACTTAATAACGGCATCTGTGAATTGTGGGTGTACAATTCTTAACCCTTTATGGAATACGGAAAAAATCTGTATTTCCGTCGGTAATGTATCCAAACTCCTAGTTGAGACATGTTACCTACAAATAGACACTTCTCTCCTATCAGCAACCTTGAGAACGCACCACACATCATTATCGCTTTGCGTTTTCCTTGTGACGATACATACGACTTGTGGGGCTTCCTTCCGGAATCATAGGAAACAGGTGATTGACTTCTGGAAGGACTTCTTGTTCATAGATGTAGTAATAAGTGTTGTGTTAAAAATGCATCTCAACTAGTGTATTATAAAGAATTAATGTGTAGCGACATCTATCTCGCTACGTAGCTACTACGCGCACAACACGCTACATCGCGCAATCAATGTTTGACGGCAAATCTGCATATATACCACCTCCCGACATTAACCGTTGAGCCGTGGCCCGCCAGGCAATTCCACCCGCCCGGTTGGAGGATCCTCCCTTTTCTATGGAGGGACACCACACCTCGTTCCTCCATAAATGAACAATGAGATTAAGATTTTAATTTAAACAAACTTTTTACTGAAATACTTGACTTTAGCTTTGGCTCGTGGCTAAGTATCAGCCGCACAGATAGATCGAGGTTAAGCTGCGCTTGCCGCGGTTGGTCTGTGGATGGGTGACCATCATATCATACCGAGACCCCTCCGTACCTCGGCGAGCACATTAAGCCGTCGGTCCCGGTTGACAAATTAAGATCTATGACAGCCGTTATGGGTAGTCAGAGGCTGAAAGTCTGACAACCAGTCATACCACGAGATATTGTGTTACCCAGTAACTGGGTTGTGGAGGTCAGATAGGCAGTCGCTCCATGTAAAACACTGGTATTAAGCTGCATCCGGTTTGACTGGAAGCCGACCCCAATGTAATTGGCGAAAGGCTAACCGGAGACTTCGACTTTAGCGTTGTTTTATTTTTAAATAGTTGTTAAGTTAGATAGATATTCAAGTCGTATTTTTGTAACCCTGTTTAAGAGCCGAATGCCGGTCGAGTCCAATTTCGGAAATTTGGTACAATCCGATTCCATGTTCTAACAACTGCCGTATGTCTAGTTACCATACTCTAACTTCGTATTGAATATTATACACATCAGTTGCAATCTTATAGATCTACTAAATAACATGATTTTGACTAAATACATTATATAAGCAATAATACCTACTAAAGCGAATCCCGCAATAAAACAATTTTCACACATAAGCCCATAAATATCTAATAACTTAACCCTTACCGCGCGACTTTCTCTCCGCGCCGTATAAGGGTCACAAAGACCGCATGTTTCCTTGTAAGACAGTGACCGAGTGAACTTCGGTTAACTAGACAGTGAAGGGTTATCGCGGGCCGGTCATCGCGCGATTGTGTAGTTGTATGGGTATTAGAATATGAGATTGCTAGGAGTGTTCAGTAATTCGGTATTTGGGGGTTAGGACCTGGAATTGATTGATTTAGGGTGAGGTAGACATAAACACATAGAATGACTGAATAGATTCAGGCGTTACTTTGCGGAAGTCCATTACAATACTATTACTAATTTAGCTATGATATACAAAAAAAAAAAACGAATCCGACTGGTAGATCCAGAGATTAGCGCGTTTATACAAACATACAAAAAAAGCTATTATAATATTGGTATAGTATAAAGAAATGACTGCTTGCATTTTTTGTATTTTATTAATGACAACATTGTTATATTTTGCACTCCAAATAGTTACATGAATAGTTTCAGAGCTAAATTTTGATGTGTACAGAGACTTTTGTCGCTAACCTTAGAGATTAACATATGGAGGAACGAGGTGTGGTGTTCCTCCATAGAAAAGGGAGGATCCTCCAACCAGGCGGGTGATATTGCCTGGCGAGGTTGTTTATATGTCGCAGATGGATTGTAGAATCCGCTGTTTTACAAAATCTCTAGCTGCTTTAAAAAACAGTACTGTTTTATAAAACAGCTGAACGACGCACGGTGGATCTAAAATCGGCTGTAGATGTAATTCATAATTACCATGTCATTTCAAATAAGTAGGTAATACGACTTTGTGATTTCTTAGAATGTTTTGGTCTAAGCATAAAAAATATTGTAAGTTACACTTGGTATAGCCATATTTAAGCATTAAAATGTACATATCATAAACATTTCTAATTTTTTAATTTTGACTATTTAAAAAAAGAACCGCCAATAAATAGTACTATAAAAGTATGTCAAAAATTCACAAATATATAGTACTACTAGCGGTCCGTCCCGGCTTCGCACGCGACTATAATTTGAGATTTAAACTATCCTATCTCTCAAGTTGGATCGAACTGCACATGGTGTGCGAATTTTATTATAATCGGTTAAGTGGTTTAGGAGTCCATTGAGGACAAACATTGTGACACGAGATTTATATATATTAAGATAACAGTGTGCAAGGATATAATGGCCATCCTAGCGATTCCAGAGATATCCTCATTTTTCATGTCAGCTCCATACATGTAGGTAATACGACTTTGTGATTTCTTAGAATGTTTTGGTCTAAGCATAAAAAATATTGTAAGTTACACTTGGTATAGCCATATTTAAGCATTAAAATGTACATATCATAAACATTTTTTTTTTTTTATTTCGACGATTTAAAAAAAAAACGCAAATAAATTGTACTATAAAAGTATGTCAAAAATTCACAAATAAATAGTACTATAACAGTGTGCAAGGATATAATGGCCATCATAGCGATTCCAGAGATATCCTCATTTTTCATGTCAGCTCCATAAATTTTTTTCTTATAAAAATTATAACTCTTCCATTTGTGCACACAATTACTTCATATGACATTTTATAGAACAGTAATGATCGGCAGAAGTCAATTCCAGCAAAAAAAAAAACATTTAAGACATCGAGATCCTATGTCTTCTACAGCCGATTTTCGATCCACCGTGCGACGTTCAGCTGGATTGCCATTGCGATACGTTTAACAAAACTACTACCCACCTTTAAACGTAATGCAGAATGACATATCTACAGTGAGATAGGTTTGTTTATTGTATAGGTATATTAAATAGATAGTCACCATTCAAGTAAAAAAACGATACTGTATTCTGATTTGACTTTCCGTGGCTGGGTCGACGGAGCCCCGCGAAGCGGGGCTCCCATTTTTGTTTCTGTGAGGTTAGAAAAAACTGAAAATACAATTAAAAAAAAAACAAAAATTTTACAATCCATCTGCGACATATATACGAAATCGCCGTCGAACTTTGATTGCGCGATGCAGCGTGTTGTGCGCGTAGTATCCATGTAGCGAGATAGATGTCGCTACAAACACCTTGTATTATCGTATTTATTTACCTCAGAAATTATTACGCAAATCCGCATAACAAGTCGCGCACGTCATTTCCATTCACAAATGATTGATGCGATGTCAAATCAGCTGGTACATCTTATGGCTTATAAATAAATGTGTATTATGCAAAAGTGTCTTATGACTCCACGTGGTTAGATTCCGTTTTTGCTGACATTACTTAACGAGGTTGTGAGGTGGGAGTGGCAGGGGGCAATAGCAGTTGAAGCATAAAGTACTATAAACGATATGATATTAAAATTATTGAATTTGGACCTTTCTAACTGCATTAGGAAAAATTGACTTTTGATATTTACTAGAAATTTCTGCTTTTCATTTGTTGTAGCTTCGGTAACGGAAGTTGTACAGATGCGTAATGCTTTCATTGTTTTATTTTTGTGTCCTTATTTAAATAAACTCATGTGTCTTTCAGTGATGATTTAACATCTTTTAATATTATATTAAAATAGTCTTAACAAATCTTGTATTCAAATCAAATTTTACATTAACTTTCGCTAATTTAATAACTGTGGTTATTCCTATAGTAACTATAGCTTCTTATTCTTCTTCTTAAGGTGTCTCTCTGATTATCAAAGGTTGGAAATCAGATCTTGAATATTTATTTTGCTCATTCACGGGGTGAAACAATTGATTCATATTGGAGTCCTGTCCCTTCTCTAAGGTTTTTCAACTATGACTTCTTTCTGCAGCCGACATGTCTTTTACATACGATTTTGCTCATCATAGTAAGATGCAAAAGACTGTATCTCTTCGTACTTTTAACTACTATAACAAGAAGCATCACCCTGCTATTAGAGCTCAATATTCAGCTTCCGGCCTCCTAATTGATTCCGCAGTTATTAGTTCCGCTTCATTGGAGATTGTGAAGCCCTTTGTTTATTATCCTATACATTGAATGCTTTAATTTATTTCTTACTTATTATTGCTATTACATCTTTGTTTTGTTTAGAATTGAACTTGAAAACTGGAACTTAGAGACAACATTTTCTTTATACGAATTTTCTTTCATAATTCATTAGATAAGTTATGATATATAATAAGTAATATAAGTTTGAATTCGCCGGAAAAATACGTTATGGATTTCAAAAATAATATTGTTCTCCAATTTGCATTTGATTGCGTTCATCCTAAAGCCTTTACCTAAATAGATTCAAATCTCTCCTTGCATAGAATTTTACTAATCACCGTACAAAGGACTTTTATTGTTTACCGGTCATACATCGATCGTTACAGTTGCGTGCGCTTGCACAACTTCACGATCATATTGCAGGCGATTTGCATACAATGAGTGCGATAAGCGATGCTCTGACGAAGTTTGGCTAATCCGAAATGGGTAGGTAATATTAGAGCAAGGTGTTATTATGAATGTTACCATTTAACCAATAACAGTTTGTAATTATTGTCTGTTGGAAATGTACTTAAAGAAAAGATTAAGATAGTAAAAATAATGATAATGGAATGTAAGAAAAATCAAAATCAGTATATATGAAGCAATTCCTAGCCATAACACTATTCTGTGAGATAATTTAAAGTAACTCATCAACTAAATGTTAAACTCTTTTGTTTCTGTTTAATATTTAATGGATGAAAGACTTTAACTTTCGTTCTAACTAGTCTACGCAGATCATAATAACTATGATTTTGACTAATAGCCTCACAACAGAACTAATACTATATATTCTTTTGTAACTGATACTCATTAATTAGGGCTTCGGAAAGAAACATCACGAGAGAGGTTTACTTCGAAAAGTGTACCATATAACAAAAAAGTTAGACCTTTAGAAAGTTTATTCACAGATGGGGAAAATAAATTTGCCTTTGGATAACTAATACGAAGATACAATTATAAGTTTTGGAACAATAAATGAAAAGCTTGCAAGAATGGAGTCAGTTGTCAGTTTCCGAAATAAAGTCGAATTAATTCCGGTCACAGTGTTCACACTCATATTTACTTATTGTATAACGGTTAACGTTTAATACAAATGTAAAATTAAAAAAAAAAAACATCTAATTAGGCTAATAATTGAAAAGCACATTTAAAGTCCGATTTGATGAATTGCCATCAGGTCGATGACAACAATAATATAAAGCAATAGATCTATGAAAATAACATAGATGCTTTGTCTGCAATTGGAGAAATCTGATACGAAGCCTCGATACTCTACTTCAGCGTTCTCGGGAGTGATCCTTCTGTACAATCTACGATCCTCCTATCCTCTACCATTAATCTTGTTACCAAACATCGGTTTAATGGAGTGTGTAGTTGCATGTACGGGAGCGGTTGCATTCAGATGAGTTGGGCAACCCAAGCCTACAATGGACCCGGTGCCGGGCGATACGGTCGGTGCGTACGATAGTTACGGTGGCTGGTACTGCTGTGTAGATCAACTTAGTGATGAAACGAAAGGTAGAAAAGGATGTTCTATTGTGGATTAAAAGAAAACAAAAGCTTGTCAGAGAATCATTGGTAATTGAAAAGTCACCAAAAGGTAATGGAGAAGTCTGACGTCACTATAGGACAGTAAAAGTAGATGAAGAGGTATAGTGAGTAGCGGTCGCAGTATTTTAGCATAATTTTGATGATATAATGCTAGGTTTGGATAATGTTTGTGTTATTATAGATTTTTATATCATAAAATATTAGGATTTGTTTCGGTAAACTGGTGCCTCGGTAATTAACAATGGAGTAAGGTGTGTCATTGTTCGCTTCAGTAAACTTTTTGTAGCATTTACTCTAACGTGTATCACGCCACGTAAGAGTAGAGCTAGTAAATACAGTGTAATGACATAAAATTACTTCTTTCGCAGAAAAATATTATTATGTTCTATGTCACTAGGGCATCTTAGCTTTGGTTTTCCATTTGTCGTTATTAACTTGGTTGACAATATTATTATTTTTATTATGTTTGGTTTCGTATTTTTATAATCGTCACATCCGTCTATATTTTTTTGTCAACAAAATAAAGATGGAGCATAAAGTGGTACAGCTTTGTTTTATACTCAATAAATATGTTATTGATTGTAATTTTGTTGCCAACTTTTGATAACAGATTCTCTGACTGATACAAATTTACCCAAACGACCAATATTCTTAACATTTTGAATAAAAAAATCAATAAAATTCTTAAATTGTAAAACAATAATATCAATACTCCGAGAAAACTAACACAATATGTCGTTTGTTACAGTTGGTGGTGAACTTGGCGCTGGTGACGTATCATGCGCTGGACTACACGCATGCAGAGGACGAGGAGCGGCTTATATCACCCGACCTTGAGGGACTCATCACTGAGATGACGGCGTGTGATACTGCAGGTAAGATCTATAATAAAGCTAAATAACACATGGCGATAGAAGAGAATCGATTTGATTCGATTTTCTCAAAATGGAAAGCTATGATAATTCTTTAAATTTTGGAGCAGGAGCGGAAAATATTGTGTTAAATATATTTAAAAAAAATACGTAGTAATTGAAATGTTTTATAGTTAGCTGTGTTAATCGATGTATATCTGGTTTAATTTTAAAATACTAAAAACAAGAATATCATCACAAAAAATAAAATATCATCACAAAAAAATTATATTATTTACATTCAACATTATTTCGAAGGTATCCTTTGTATTTCGGAAGTAGGGTGATTACTTTCAGACAGAATAAACGTTCATTACGTTCAGCCTTTACTTTTGGAGGAGCTTTGCATTAGAAGAAAGAAAGTTAATACGTTTATTCAGCACGGCATTAGTGGGCTATTTAGTATGATTCCATCAAAAGTCTCGAGCCTTATTTCAGTGGCACCCGGAACACAACACTCCTAGCACTCTTTAAGCAATCCTCAGTTTCTCAACGCCCTCATTACGGCCACTTACCTATCAGTAATTTTCTGACCGCACCCAATTACATAACCGCAACATTATCCATTTACTTCCAATAAAACTTATCTAGTTTGATTCTTTGGGGTCCTAACAAAAAATTGGCAGCTTGTTTCTAGCCTTCTACCTGTGCTTGCAGTGTTTATGCAGAAATAAAATTAAGCTAAACAGTATTGACATTGACTGAGCTAGTTTTGTATTTTTATCTTCTGTTATCTGTTAGTCAAATTCCTTGTCAGCGTTTGTGTTCCCCTTCTGCCTATAACTTGAAAACTTTCAAAGCAAACGTTTATAGGCATCTTCTGGATATGCTCATCCCACCGTAGACAAATCTTTTCGCTTGCCATCGATATCCAGAGCGGACCCATTTTGTAATAAACAAAACACATCAAAATATAATTAATTCAGATTTGTCGCTACTATCCGGACATAGTTTTATAACTACATACTTCTTACAGTTGTATCAATATTCATCTCACTTTATAATATTGGTACTATAAGTTTTCTCTGCACTTTCACCCTGTTGACCTTTATATAGTGTCTCATGGAGTACGTGACGATCGTTAACGATACTTGAACGACTGTTTGTTTGTTCATATTAGCTTTATTTATGTTTGATCTTGTTAGAGATAACTAGCTGATGTAAGAGCATAAACAACTAATGGAGTAAGGGGAATTTAATGAGGTTCTTCTAAATGTTATTGATTTGTGTTCAAATGTTGAGGTGGAATTGTATGACACACGTCTTCTATTACGTCAGTAACTGCTTAGCTATAGGAGTTCATTGTTTTGATACAACTTTGGTTTCCTTTGGCTTACAAATATTTTGTTCAAAGAAACGCTATAGCATTTATAGGTTAGTTGGAGCAAGAACTATTCCAGTATGATAATCACGAGGAAAATTATAAATGCAAAACGTTATTAACTTCTCTTCTTTCTGTTGTGATCTTTTAATAATATTCACTTTGATTCCAAGTCGCCCTTTACCTTGCCACAAATGTGCATCGATGCGAAAGATTCTATCATTCCAAAACGTCACCCATTTTTTCCACGGAAATATAATATTAAGCGCATGATTTTCCATCATCTGCAATTCGTTTTTAATAAACGTTACAGTTTTCTTCTTAAACGATTGAATAGTTCCCGCTGGGCTGTCATTACCGACGTGCGTGCGAAATGTTGGCCAAACTTTTGCAGTACCGTTAAACTGGCCACATGTTTGGACAAATAATGAGACCAACATTTAGTGGATGACATGCATTACTTCTCTTGTACATCGTTGCTTCATCTAAGTTCTAGGAAATGCGGCAATGAACTTGATTTAGGTGTTTGTCAATGTGTGAAAATGGGGCTATAATGTCTAATGATGGGAATTTGGACAGTAATGATTGATGTTTGCATGTTCTGCCTTTCCACTTCTCCCTTGAATGCTTTAGTTTGGTATGCGACCTTGAATAATATCTATCAGTTTATAGCTTAATTATATTTTTGTCATTTGCACTTTTGTTTATTCACGCAATTGGGACATACAAAAAGTCTCTATAATTAAATATATTTCTCTATAATTATGATAAAACAGCTGTTTGTTTAATCCTGTAATCTTTGCTATAAAATAGAAAAAGGCTTTTTACAAATATTACAGTATCGCACCGTAATAATTAAAGCTTTACAGTATAAATTGAACCGGTGAATTTTCATTAGTTTTGGAGCCAAATCCCTTTTCATATTAATCGTCAATAGAACCCAGTTAGCTAATTAAAAACAAAAATCACTGAAAATAAGCGAAAGGTTTAAATTATTGCATTTTTTATGTTACTGTATATGTCGATTTTGATCTTGTATATGGATGCAAGATATATTTTTTTCTGTAATGACGTTAACGGCCCTCCAGTGATAATTCCTGGTTTATACTTTCATTAAGTGCATACTTGTCTGATTGCATACTTAATCCAAACCGAGTTTCAGCAATAATTCAGTAAACCCGACAGTAAAGTAAAAGTATTATTTCTATAAATGTAGGTAACATAATAGTTCAAACAATAATGCCAATTTGTAAAAAGAAAACAAACAACCAGTTGAGTTTGTAACAAAACAAGAGAATAACGAGCTTCATACATCTAGTTAGTTGAGTCAACAAGAATTGTTTACTTTTTATATATTACTGTTTTCCACCAATAAGGCCAAAAAATTGTTTATTTATTTATTATTTATATTAATTACTAGCTGACCTAACGAACTTCGTACCGCATTTTTTTTCTGTTCGTTTTTATTTCTTTTATACAAACCTTGTCCTGACAATAACGAACACAAAAAAAAAGAATTATCCAATTTGGTCCAGTCGTTCGGAAGTTATGCGCGTATAAACATTTCGGCGATTCAATTTTATATATATGTTTACCTTTATTTATAACCAGTGTAAAAACATTCAATGACACGCCTGTATTCCCTGAACGGGTAGGCAGAATAACACTTTACCCGACCAGGTAATCGAACCCAGGACCTCATGCTCACCAGTCGCGCTTGGGACCGCTAGACCAACGAGGCAGTTATATTTTCTTAGTTATTCTAAAACATCACGGACATACGGTCAAGGAAATCATGGTAAGGAAACCAGGTTTGAAATCGCCAATCCGTTGTGAGCTAGCGTGGTGATCAATGCACGTGCCTTCTCTTCATGAGGCCTTTGCCCCTAGTTATGGGCTGGTTATGTTATTTAATTAACATGCAAACAAAGCGCTATTAAAGGCCCCTGTAGTATCACTATGATGCCATGGGAATATCTTTACCACACCACTAGCATAGTATGGGATTATCTTCAATACCTGGTGTTAATACTGCCGTATTATTGTTGACATTGGGGTCAGGTATAATTATGTTTTTGTTAAGTGTTTTGTAAGCAATGTTGCCTTAATTGAATGTCCGTTAGTTGTGTCTATGAATAATGAAGTTAGTGCATCTATGGACAGATTTTGGTCCAGTGATATAATCGGCATAGCGTCGGTGATATTTCAGTACCGCGTAAACATTACCGCTCATCTGATTTTGAGAAAAATTACAAGAAACACCTTAAGGATATATACAGATAAATCTTCGAAAAGCATTAACGCATGCTTAGCGAATTCGAAAGTTATGAACTTTTGCGGAAAAATAATACTCCGAGGCGCTCTGACCGCTAAGCCGTCGAAAGTTATAATATTAAATGGAAAAAGAAAGTCGTTTTCCACAAAAGTTTTTAACTTAAGGATGTAATCTTATGGCTTATTAATTACCAGACACACAATAGATTTTTATTGTTATAAAGTATAATTTTGTACTTCTCCCATCAAAAGAGTTGAATAGTCTCAAATATTAATAAAATTTAAATGCCGAATTACAGAAGGATTATTTTTTATATAAAGTTTCAAAATTAAGGGCAATACCCATTGCAATATCGTAAAATAATTCAGTTTTATTTTTGCCATGTAAGCTTTTGTCAAACTATTATTACTTACGCGATGTTGAATTATCACTGACCACGGTGAAGTGGGCGTGAGATTGACTTCTGTGCCGCGATTCGAGGGTTTCATTCCCGCACGGATCAATTAAATTAAATTATTTGTGTGACATATGATAAGGTTATCATTAAAACTATGTTATTCATCTTATAGCACGGTGTTTAAGGTAGATCCGTATAAATCATATGTAGCAAAAAGGTGACCAATATGAGAAATGGTGTGTTCAATGACACAATCGTCATGAATTTCTTCCATTGCTATGTTCCCAGTGCATTCCAGTCCACCAACGGTGTTACTTCCGGCCATTCTCAGTGTTAGTTTATCTGAATTGTATTCGCCGAAATACTGACACTGTTCACAAGTAATTAGATAGAAGTTCATTCAAATAATACCCTTTTACTTGTTCTTTGTAAGCGTATAAAGAGTTGAACACTTTTGAACAAGATCTCGATGTTAACCATTGAAGGATTAAGATTATAATCTTATTATTTTAGCTCGACAAGTTTAGATTCGTGATCACGAAAAGGATTGAGGGTAAAGCACAGTTAGAAGAGATTTGGCCACAGCAATTTTATTTTGTTGCGTCTCCCTCTTATTGTGAATGTTCAATTCTAAAACATGCGTCTAGCCTAATACAACCTTGTACATCGATGTACATCATGATATGCAATCGACTCATCTCTGTTCGCACGCCCCATTTCATTAACATACACAGATATTATCGTGTTCAACAAGATTGGATATTAATTTTCACTTTCTATAACATCGTCGAGTCCACCTTATGCATTCTTCTATCTCAGGCAGACAGCCTGTCTACACGATGACATTTGGGCCGTACCGGGCTGTTATCAGGGACCTTTGCTCTTACGCCGGCTCGGTCGCCTCCCATCGCGTTTAGTTCACAATGCAATGTTACAATTCGTTCCGGTTGTCTTTCACCTCCCTTTCCAACTCTCACGGACCCGCTCAATCTAAATTAACTTGTCATATTTTCTGATTTTCCCTCAGCAAAGGCAGTTTTTGCAACAACATCGAGCCGACACAGTCTCGATTCGTTAATCGAGTTGTAATTTCTCCGACTACATATTTAGAGTTTCCTGCAATGTTTCCTATACGTATAGGCAAAGATGAATTTATCGCCTTTTAATAGCTCGCACAGGAAAGTATACCGTTTAGTATCGCCCATAATTTTATGCCAATCAAATTGTAAACACCTGGCTGCAGTTGCAATGTCAACAGTTTGTTGTTTATGAATAAGAAAATCGTGCTGTTAAACAACGCGGCTTGGATAATTTGTGAGTGGCTCGAAGGGAATGTACACACTTGTTGCGATCGTAATCGACAATCGATCGTGTTGTATCGAGCGCTAGATAGTCTGATATAACAGGGCCATCATAAATCTTAAAAACGATTTCGATCATGAAGTTCACGGCCATTGATGTTTGACGTGTAACTGTTTATTTTGGTACAAGTGGGCGATCGAATGGAATCGCATCGAAAGTATCGATTGGATGCGATGCGAGATGTAAATACCGGTCAGTGGGTCACATTGGACAGGTGAATAAGTGGAGAACACAATGGATGATGTGATGGCTTGGTTATTGTCCGAAAACATCCGAATGTTTGAACGACGACATTATCTTTATTGATCAGACATGCTCAATACTGCTTGTACCGATTCGAGGTCGTCGGGCTTCGGTCTTAGATCACATTTTCTTATCAATCTTTGTACACTTTCTTCTTAAGTATTTTTCCTTAGTACTGCTACGCATGCTTCCATGTAAGCATAAGCTGTGTCATCGACAGTAGTTTTATATTCATTTCATCACGTTCTCATAAGAATATAAATAATCGTCTAAATGTATACCGAGTAAGATTAGAGCCAATCGTCACAAAATACTACAAAATTTTCTAATACATTACATACTTTAGTAGGCTGACCAAATTCCCAGCCCTAATTACGGGACAATACGTCACCACAACGCGCACCACAAGGCCGCCACAAAAAACTTCACGAGAAAGAAAGTTTTATTTATCTTTTGCTTTAAATGCAGATCTAGGGAACAATGTTCACGATTTTCTCACGACTGCGGAGTTTTTGTATGGTATGCTTCTTTTATGTACGTAAAAGGGTAACGCTATCTTAAATAATGATTCGGATTTGAAGATGCGCTTTGTGATTATTAAAATCATAACGTTATTTTTTGTCAAACATAGCATCACGCGTGTTCATCAGTAGGATTAGGCAGAGAAGTAAGTAGTGTTGTGCACCCACATTTCACCGATGCAGATTATTCCCATCAGCATACCTTTTGTCACTACCTATGGTCACTTTTTAGAACATAGCCTCGTATAGTAATATCTTAGGTTTGCGCGTTTATTATTATTATAATGGATAGCCTCGTATGTTACAGCTTGATTATGATGAGCAATAATATTTAAAACTTACGGCGAAATCTACTTCAAAGCTTGAAGGAATGACTACTGGAGTAAGTTAAGCGGGCGTACCCCTCTCGCCACTGACATATGATTCCCAATCAAACCTTTATGGCTTTTACCTGTATGGTTACAATGATAGTACACGATCCATCAATTTGTTGTTAACTGAGGTAGGTACCTTGGTCAATAGGTACCTTGGTGTGGTGGTGAGTTTATTGCTATCAACCGGGCACAAACTTCAGGCTGTTATTGAGAATTTTCTAAGAGAAAAACTTAATAACTGCCCGATCCGAGAATTGGACCCTGGACGTTATGCTCAGTAGCTACGCTTGCGTACACTTAATAAACAAAGCAATCAAATATGGTTTACTGTGAAAAACCACATTGCTTGAAAAATATCTAAAAGTATTACAAATCATTATCACATTATTTGTATAATAACTTTCGTGAGACACATTCATATTAATCTTGACTTTGTTTAAGTTTGAATCGCGACATCGCCGCTAGCTCAGCTCATGACTAAGGGCTCCGTTCAAGTTCAAAACGTAACGTTGAACAATAATTAAATAAGTATCACTTTTATTTAATTTTAGGGTATAATGCACTGCCTATATTCAGCCCGGTTTTTAGCCCGGTTAGTGGAGTGTGATAGAAGGATAACATCAGAATCTGGCGCATGGATAACATTTGGTGTGACATAGCTAGATAGAAGGATACCGTATCGGTGGTGGATACCACCAACAACAGCATTCCCAAAGAGGGTTAACGTCAGGCAGGCGGCCGGTCATAAAACAGCCAAAACTTTAGTAACATGCCAGATAGGTATATGCTGAGTTGACCCCAAATAAATGGGGATAACGGCAGGGAGATGAATGCACTACCTATATTCCATTTCCATTATTTCATTCCTCGAATTTTTCTGACCTTAGTCACATGTACACGATACTGAGGTCAGGAAACTGGAAAATTTAATACATAAATAAGTACATTAATATCTTTGTAATGTTATCTCATCTAGCTTTCTAGGAACAGCTGATCTTCAAACAATGAAAAAGTAAGACCATTTAGTTCAACCACATCTTTCTCAAAAAACAATATGAATGGGAAAGAATGAATGGAATTACGGTATTCTATGACTATTGTAACCATTCTTCAAATCCGGAACTATTGGACAGGCATACATAACACTGTTTTATATGTAATATACGGTTTTGCATCAGTAACGGTTACTTTAATTACTCGGGAATGTTGCTCGCTTCAAGTTTATTTGAACGAGATAAAATTTTGACGATTTCGCGGTACATTCTGCACGGTCCGTTATTCTGTTTACTTGAAGGTACAAACAACAATTTATTGTGAGCTTTATGATTTAGGAAAGAAAGTTCTGAATCGCTTAATTGTTTTTTCGGTTATTTGTAAGTTAAAATGTGAAGAAGTTGTAGATAATCTAATTGGGTACCGTGGCTGATGGGTAATCTTAGTTTTATGTGATCACCTTTTGATTCAGAAACGGTAGATTGATTGAGTATCATGTGTATGCCTATCGAGTGTGATGCCCTTTAGGTGGGTGAAACTACTTATTTTGTTACATAAGAACAATTTAAATTACAGATAGGTAAATCATTCACACGCATTATTGCATGCGTAGCTAACTTTATACTTAAACTTTCTGGAAATAAACAACGGTTGTGAGCAGAATTTAAACCTGCGCCTCCCGAATAATATACGCCAGGCGCCCTGATTTCCATACGCCTTTTTGTGACGTCATCGCTATCTCTTCAGTCCCTATACCATAGAATTACCTTATAACTTTACTTGATTTAATTATATTATGACTTTGAATTAATTGCAAAGTTAGTTGTGTAATTTCAGGCGCCTGTATAGAGACTAAATGTTTGTTTACTCACCAATACCAGACACAATGGAAATATAATTACTATGCGTGTATTTTTATGAGTTCGCGAGAATCTTGAATTTATAGAGTTTGTCTATAGTCAAACCAACTGCTCAAACGTCCACTATTTAAAACACACCGACAGGTTTCCTCATAGCATAATGTTAATTATAGAAAAGCATTTCCCACTCTAAACGATTGTACGCATGCATAAAGTCATTTGAAATTACTGTTGTTTCTAACAAATTGATTGTACAATAAAGAGGTATATTGAACCATAATGTGTGTGCGCCTGCTGCACGGCCATTGGAAACGCTTTATTGGAAAATAATGTTCCGTAGTTAGCATTGAGGACATTTTTGCTATGAAACTACTGGTTTTACGTGGTGTTACTTGTGGTTGTGGTGGTAACATTTTCTATAAGGAAAACATAAAAAATTAACAAGAGTTATTAAAATGATACGAACTCAGGTATGTATATTTTATGAAATATTTTTAATAAGGAATCAAATCTGGAATGAGGTAAAGCTTTAAAAAACTTTACAGAAAAATCTTCAAACACATACACCGTAATAGACAGAACCGGTCCTTTCATTAGCTTAATAACCAGGAAAATGGTAGACATTCTTGTTCATCTTCCTGAAACAGAACTCGATAGATAAACTAATTGAATGTATGCGTAATACCAAACCTCGTTCCCACATTAACGTGAAAGCATAACATATTATCTATTTTCCCATAAATCACGAGTATGTTACCTCTAGAGATGGTTCCCCGATGCAGCATCATCAATCATTCGGTGACGGGGCGGTCGATAGCTGTCCATGTAATTGATCTGCGTCCCCATCTTGCGTTGCCATCTTTATTTTAGAATCGATGGTTTGATCAGCACTGATTTGTTTAATTGTATACTGGCCTAGATTTTGTGTATCTCTTGTTTGTTTTGTCTAAGGTATATATCGATGTTTTCAGGTTTTAGTATTATGTCCTATTTAGAGTTATTCTCCGCCGGTAGTAATTTTCCTCCATTCTTAGAAATGATTCTGAACTTCTATTCCTTTAATGTATTTCTTTCATGTTTCTTGATCCTGCAAACTTACTTTACTTAACAATAAATGTTAGACAATGTAGAAAACGTTTTTATAGACACTTTTGTCGGTTTATTTTTATTCCCATTTCCCTACAATGAGAGGTTTATCTGACTTACAAATAGGTGATATCTGGACAAACACACAGATTTACTCATACATTCTCCCTTTCAAAGCTTAGCCCTGTCCTTTGTGTCCAAGTGTCTATATTTTCACCGCGACTATCAGATTCGCACTCGCAAATATAATGGTTCTATTTGTCCATTTTGAGCTGAGCCGTGTGCCTGTGTTCAATGTTATCGCTTTGTATGTATTATTTATAAGGATTAGGAAGTGTTTAGACTTACTGAGCTCCCGTGAAAGTTATTTTCAGTATTTTGTTTTGTGTGGGTTTAGTTAAGTGATTTATTTGTTTGTATCTGTTGGGAATTGGGTTGTAATTTAATTGTTGGTAGTCATTTATCGTTTATTTTAATAATTATCAGCATTTTCGTACAGTGTTTTAATTTGTAGTTTGTGTTCTGGTGTAATAAAAGCTTCTTCAGGAATATAACATGTATGAGACGTCATTTATCCACTCACGTTTGGATGTTTAACATCTTTTCACATTAAAATATGGCACATGATTAAATTAATAATGCTAACTCCTATTTATATAAAGGTATCACTAAGCCATCTCGACGTCGAGATGGCTTAGCGGTCAGAGCGCCTGGAGTATTTATCCGAGAGGCGCAGTTTCGAATCCTGTTCGCGACCGTATTCTTTTTCCATTTAATATAATAACTTTAGAGTTAGCTAAGCATGCGTTAATGCTTTCCAAAGATTTATCTTGAATTCCTATTTATATATTACCAATGAGAGAGGTATCTTGAATCACAGGTATTGCTATACCTATCTCAGACATCGGTTTTATCATTTGCATATTTATAATTCAGCGATAATTTACTCCTTACCGAATTCTAGCAACACGGAGATTAGCCAAGTATGCAGGAGATATTATAGTGGCAGTTATTGAGAATTTCCTAACAGAAAAATCCAATAACACTGCTCGGGCCGGGATTCGAACCCAGGACCACACGCTCGGCAGCCGCGCTTGCCACCACTAGGCCAATGAGGCAGTTTTATGGGTTTATTATGAGAGAATAAATATAAAATATTATTTATGGTGTTTATAGTAGAAAATAATTATGTATAATAATTGTTTCGATAGGCGAAACTAGCAGACTATATTTATGCAGTTTGCAATAATTATGAATACTTTAAGTGCCATTTAACTCACCCACGCGAAAAAGAGGACTGAGCTTTTACTAGTTAAACAACAAGCAGGTTTCTCTTAGTTGACTACTAAAGCTAAAAGTTAATGCTTTCTCCAGAGCTCTTTAAATTCAACATTAACATATACATCGTAAATACTTCATGAAACTGTCGTCGCATTAACTAATCCTTACAATAAACCAACAAAATTTAACAATCAAATAATAACATTAAACAACGAACGTATGCGTTGAGCGTATCGTAAAGTTAGAGTGTGTCCTGTTTCTAATGTGCGAATTTATGGTCACCCTACGTTTGAGGTACCGTTACGGCGTTTAAGAGTTATACACACTGGTGCTTTTCTCTCTCAGCTGTTTGTCAAGGTTCTTCTGAAAAAGTTTAAATTAAATAGATGCTTTCTTCTACCGTAGTTCTGGGAAAGACACAAGTCAGAATTACTAACTTAGGAGATGAGAGATGAGTCATGAACGTGAGCTATTAGAGGATGTGTGATGGGGAGGATTTCTTGTTTTCATGTCTAGGCTTAATGACTTAAAGGTCAAGAGAAGCTCGAGATTTTTGAGCTACTTAATTGTTGAGTAGCGTTTCAGTATTTCACCATGATTATGTTAAAAGTGGGACGAATGTAAATGTAAGATCTGTAGGCTTACTCTTGAAAATAATTCCGCTCGATTGATATTGGAAATATGTCAGTTCGTACTTTCAAATGCCAAAATGTCTAAAAAATTGTTATAGATTCGGGATAATATGGAGACAACATGCTTTAAAATTGAGGTAACTGTAATGTAGGTAAATTTATTTTAAAATTGCGCGTTGTTTTAAGGCGTCTATTTAATGTTGGAATTGGATTGGTATTGGCATTAGTTTGAAGAGTAACCAGTAGTAAGTAAGAGTAACAAAGTTTAAAAACCAAACCACCTGACATTTATAGTTATGTAAGAGACTATATTATGTTGATTATTACGACAGAAAGTAGAGCGAAAAAAAGCGGAAGAAGAATGCAAAATAATGCTGCCTGAATAAAATTGCGCCATGAACAAAATGAAAAAAAAAAAAAAACGAATATCAATTATCGTTCACCGGTTATTTCTCACGTTCTATTTTCGGGACTACCCGACTAGTATCGTAATAGTTAGTCGGGCAATCCCGAAAAATGCGCATGAGTAGTAACCGGTGAACAATAATAATTGATATGAATACGCCTCACGAAAGTTATCATCATCCCCCTTCCCTTATCCCAATTTATTTGGGGTCGGCGCAGCATGTATTCTTATTCATAAATCTTTATTAGCTGTCATATCGTCAGTCACTCCTTTTCTAGTCATATCATCTTTAACACAATCCATCCATCGCTTCCTCGGTCTTCCTCTACTCTTATAGCCATCTACATTCATACTCAAAACTTTCCTTGTCACATGACCCTCATCCCTCCGCATCACATGCCCATACCATGCTAAACGATTTCTACACAACTTCTCAGTCACCGGTAACACTTTCAGACTTCCTCTTATATATTCATTTCTAATTCTATCCATCCGCGTCACAGCACACATCCCTCTTAACATTCTCATCTCAGCTGCATGTAGTTGTCTTTCATTCATTCCCTTCGTGGGCCAACATTCTGAACCATACAAGACAGCAGGTCTAATAATTGTTTTATAGATTTTCCCCTTAAGTTTAAGGGGAATCCGGAAGTATCACGAAAGCTATATAAAAAAAAAAAGTTAGGTAAACAAACAATCCCTGCAATCGGCTGAAAATGGCTAATAATAGATTAAAAATAAAGTCTACAAAACAAAACGAGACAAAAACGGTCCTTGCCTCAGCATTATGCTGCTTCATATTACATTGTCGGACATTCATAGTTTCATGCTCAGTGTAGATAAAACTTTACTGAGAAAGACTTAAAATGTAAGCTCGGCCATAAACAAACGTTTGGTGGGAGACACATTCCTGCAAATTTTATTGTACCACCACTTTTTATTAGTTTCCTAGTATTTGTATTGTTACAAAGATAAATATTCACAATCGCGGATGTAGGTTCTGACCCTGATAGTATTTCCTGTGTCGTAGGTTATAAACACAAATCTTGTAACCAACATCTAGTAGGACTTGACCCATTCTGTTGAATCATTGGGCTTAATCTATTGCAGTCCTATACAAGATATGTTTTTAACTCTACAGTAAAAGAGAGGTAATGTTACAATGAAAAAACCTGGCTAACCTTAAAGTTGTACAGTAATTGAATCCACCACCTATTTAAATCAAGAAACTTAATAACTGCATCGATGAAATATGGGTCTGCAATAACTGCATCGATGAAAAATGAGTGTATAATTACTGCATCGATGAAATGTGGGTACCAACAGAACTCATTTACGCAACCCTTCGGAGATATTAGCGTGACACTGTGATATGTATTGTTTGTTTATGATGTCAGTCAAGCTTATATTATACTGCTTATGAATACTTCACAACCTATAACATGGCACTTAATAACAGCATTGATAAAATGTTGGTGCACAACTGTGTACACCGCTGCATACCCCTTCGGCGAAAACAGCTGTGGTGATATGGTTATGAATATACTTTTCAATTTACAGGATAATTTTGATTAGATTTTTGTATTATAGGTACTTTACCTAGGAGAACGAAATAAGAAAGTTGAAGTCCTTAGAGACGAGACGAAAGCCATTACTGGTAACAATGAAATTCGGGATATCTTAGACGGCAAATTGTTTTGGGACTAGCCAACAATTTGATCAGGACACACATCAAAGAAGTAGGTACAAATTCGGGTTAGACTGATTTTCCTCGGTAGAAAATGATTGCTTTTATTTGATTTAGTTGTCGTTACGTCGGGAGGAGTTCTTTGGAGATTTCAGGGCTATCAAAGCTACAGCGAGAGCATGGATTTTGTTAATAAACTTGTCGAGTCGATAAAATGTCACTGCAGGGGTGCCAATTGAAAAACAGCGCTGCATGATCCACGTCCAATACACGTTGAGTTGACAACCCTTTCAGTCACTGGTATTTTCGTTAGCTTCATTCTCCCAACCTTTGATTAGTTATTTTTTGTTTTTATAATATTGTTTTTTTTTTTAGCTGTCTTCATTTTATTTTTTGCTGTCATGTCAGAATAAAAGCCTTTTCTTACTTACTTTGTTTCAAAAATTTAAAAGTAATTGAATTTTATCTAACACATTATGTAGGTATCTATAAAAAACAATTCTTCCGAACACATTATTTATAAGTTCTTAAGGTTCCTTTTTTCGACATATATTTTGTCAATTTGAAACGTCAAGATTGTCATAAGATCTTTTGTGAAAAAATAAATATCGTGAGCAGGACTTGAAAACCTGGGCCTTCCGGATAAATACTCCAGGCGCTCTATTTATCCCGGAGGCGCAGGTTACAATCCTGTTCATGGCCATATTTTTCGTTTCCAATTGACAAATGTGTCGACAAAAGGAATCGTGCTCACACTACTAGTTCGGAATTGCTTACATCAATGAAAATATTTTAGTACTGACAAAAATACATCAACTGTTACGTTGTTGGCATTTTAATCCCGAGATGTAGGCTGTTTTGTTGGTTTAGTGCTTCTAAAGTCGGCTGTGGATCGTAAAGTCCTAGGTTCGATATCCAGGCGGACAAAGTGTAATTGAGTTTTTTTGTTAGAAAATTATCAGTTAGCTTTGTGGTCGGTTGTTGGGTCGCCACCTATAGGTATATTACTTGGGAAATAACTGCTTAGGTAAAAAAAGGCGTACGATGGTAGGAAGTCCTCTGTCTTATACCTCGGAGATCCAGGCATGTTGCTATGATGTTAATTAAGTAGGAATTTTATTCTTTTTTATTTGCAGCCTTTTTAAATAAATTTAATTTGGACTTGCTTAAAATTCTCCAAACTCCCAAAACGCTTTCCCAGAAATCGCTTAACAGCTCCACCCATAATCGTTATTCTGGAGAATAACAGTACACAGGAAGTAAAATCCAGGTTTCATCCAATTACAGTCCTTATATCGCTTCGAATTCTGCCGGTGACCCAAACTGCTGTGAAGCCATGTTCGGCAGAGAAAGTTTGTTTTCACAATATTATAAATTGTTATAAATAGCTCCAAGGTACAGCTGGGCTTTCTTTGGTCATATGATGAATTGTTATGGTGAGTTTTCGGTTCCATGGGAATATTTGATTGACAATGCAAGTTATACACCACAAAAATTTAATTCAAGATAAATGTTTGAAAAGCATTAACGCATGCTTAGCGAGCTTTAAAGTTACAATATTAAATGAAAAAAGAATACGGTCGCGAACAGGATTCGAACCTGCGCCTCCCGGATTAATACTCCAGGCGCTCTGACCACTAAGCCATCTCGACCTCTGCTCACCACCGCGAATTCTTCTTCCACATTTTAACGTCTTTGCATGTATAATGCATTTAATAGTATGAACTGACGTATTTCCAATGTCAATCGAGTGGAATTATTTTCAAGAGTAAGCCTACTGAAGGAGTTACACGCTTTTAAATTCTTTGAAAATTTCAACCATAACAGACGTAACACAAAATAACAGCATTATTTAACTAAATTGTGTTGTACTAAAAAAATACAACCATTCCAAATAATATTAGTGAATTCCACAAAAACTCTTTTTATATATTTTGTCGCAACTATGATGCAAAATCTGCGCGGAGACTTTGATGAAGATGTTGTAGCTTGTAGCATATAGCTATACCGACTACAAAAGATGTTTTTTTCAAAGGCATGACACATGGACCAGACTACTCATTGGCCTAGTGGTCGCAAGCGCGGTTGCAGAGCGTGAAGTCCTGTGGGTTCAGTTCTCAGGTCAGGCAAAGGAAATTCTCAGTAACTAGCAGCAGAGTTTAAAAATGAGCCTGGTGGATGTCTATAAGCTCACCTCCTATTACATGGGACTTAATAACAGCATTGATTAAATCTGGGTGTACAATTGTATACATCTTTAGCATTGGTGAAATGTATGTCTCTCTGGCTACCTCTTCGTAGAATACAGACATCATGATATGTGTTAAGTTAAAAAGAGCAGGAGATAACTTTTTTATCACAAAATGTGTCCGTAGATGTCAAATATATTTAATTTCTAGCAATATATTTAACTAGTTCTTGCCCGCGACCTCTTCGCTGACTTCAGAATTGGGTCTAGCCGGGATAATAGTAGGTATCCTATGTGTTAATCCAGGTTATAAGCTATCTGTGTGCGAAATTTCATTCAAATCCATTTAGTAGTTATTGCGTGAAAGAGTAACAGACACCCATCCATTCATCTATCCTCACACACTTTTGCATTTGTACGCACATAACTTCCGAACGACTGCACCAAATTGTTTTTTTTTTTTGTATTCATTATTGTCAGGCCAATTTGAAAAAAATAACTGAAACAAAATCCGTTACTAAGTTCGCTGGGTCAGCTTGTTTATAATATTATTAGTAGGATATGATTCTGTAGTTTGTCACATTGAAAGTTTGCAAATCTGTTATGTTTCTACCCACGTGGTTATCTAACCAACGGGAGCGTAAAAGGAAAATTGAATCGGCGCGGTTTCCTCTGCGACTGGTTTCTATTCATCATGGCGGTGGCTGCCGTGATATTTCCGTCTTTTTACTTTGCATAATGTACGTATTCAAAAGTTCAAGGATGTTATGTAAAAGGGTTTCTAAATGCAAACTTGGTGGTCATCTTAAGTGTGTGACGTGTAAATACATATATAGCATCACGCCTGTATTCAGGTAGGCAGAGGGGTACACACGAGCTGGACACCCACATGTCATGTCACCAAATATAAAATAGTCCCGGGTCATCGTGGACCGCATCGTCGCTTTACATCAGGCGAGGAGTAGTCATCTATCGGGCATAATTCTAATAATTCTGAGAATTTCCTTACAGAATACTCCGTTAATTTGATATAAATAAATAAATAAAAAAATAAAAAACAAAATTTTAGCTGCCTGGGATTCTTGTAAAATAAAGCAACGGCGCGGCGGCGGTATGAACCTAGCTCTTCAGGTCGACACATTTGTCGAATTAAACGTCAAATTTTACATATTTGTTGATAATTTCAATACATTTTCAACCAAATTTTTTTATACCTTGTTCGTACGCTACTTTAGTTGAAATGACTGATGAGGATAATGACTATGATGACAGATGGAAGACTAATGTCAGAGCAATGTCTTCATAGATAACGCAATTATTACTACTTTTTTGCCACAGTAACTACTCGAAATTCGTCGCGGTTCCACCGGGAATAGTGCTCACATCTTAAATCAAAAAGATACGTCTACACATTTACCATACGACGGGTAGAAAATAAACTGTCTGTGCCTACAAAACATACTACCTCCAAGATAAGCCGCCACACGCAGCCCTGGGAGGCTGGGAAGCTAGGCAACGCTTATCGGCAACAAAACGCTTGAACCGTTAACAGACTCCGACATCTCCCACGATACACGCAAGTTTGTCGATTACAACTATTACATGCTGATATTTCCGACTACTAACTGGCTAACTGTTTTTATTTATGTTCTCAGAAAGAAAATGTTTACATAGCATCTTCCCAAACTTAGAGGACCAGACGGGAGACGGCTTCTGACTAAATATCGAACAAATTTGCATGCCACGTTTGGCGGGGGGTGAGGTAACATACAACCCAAAAGAACTTACGCTAAAGTAACAATAGCTCTCGTCATTACATTAAAAGTATGAACACAAATAAAAAATCTAAACACAAACATAAAATTGTGTCACACACGATAAAATCGTGTAGGTACTATCATTGTAATCATACAGGTATAAGTATAAAGGTTTGATTGGAAATATGCCAGTTGCGAGAGGAGAACGCCCGCGAAAATTACTCCAGTATTAATTCCTTCAAGTTCACCAACATATCACTCCTACGAACAAACGTTGAATATCGTTTACAACTTAAGCTAAGAAAGGGACGCGCATTTCAATTGAAAAGTGTAGATTGCAACGAAACTGTGAAGATCAATCATGAAGAAGATTGAATGAACTCCAATGATCATATTCAGTAGCTTGTGAAATTGCGTTCAATTCACACATTTCATAACTAGCTGTGCCCGACATTTTGCGTCGACTTGGAGAAATAGCTCTATATATTTATATATGAATGTAATATGTTAGATGATACAGGAGTAAAGTAAATAACGCACAATTTGATTTATCTAAAAATAGAAAAATCGACAATTAATGGTTTTTTACTTCCAATATTTTAGTAGGTCGACAATGTATTACTTTACTTAGTTAAACTAGCAATTTTATGAAATACTTCTTTTCCTTATTACTATTAAACAATGAGAGATAAATCACTTTACGAATAAGCTTAAATTCTCTGTCTCGAGTGTGTCGTCTGTCACTCATTCGTCGTGTGTCACGTCATACTTGTTAGGCGGCGTACACATACTCGTATATTGGGCCACGTACACAACATGCAGTATACAAAGCTTACATCTCCCCCCCTCAAAAGAGCAAATTAGCTGGGGTTAATTTGAGTAATCAAACTGGGGAATGAGCTTTGTCACATGGTACAATCCCAGGGACTTTTTATTCTTTCCAGTGTTGATTCTACATAGTGAATCTGATATCATTTCTTCGATCTCAAAAGGACCAATTCTAATTTCATCCATTTTAGATCTATTTAACTTATTACAGTCCATTATGTAAACCATATCACCTTTCTGAAATTTGTAATCTATTCTATTTTTGTCAAAAATGGCCTTGTTCAATTCATGTGATTTTTTTGATCTGAGAAATGCTGTATATCGGTCTTTTTCCAGTTCTCCGGGTTCCATTTGTTTTTTTTTTAGGTGCTTTGGTAGTACATCGGTTGGTTCTCCACTTAACAGATATAAAGGCGAATAACCTGTCACTGTGTGGTTTGTTGAGTTGTAGGCTTTCACACAATCCATTGCCACGGTTGTCCAAGCTGTTCTTTTTTCTTTGCTATTCAAGGCACATCTAATCCTATTTACCAGCGTCTGGTTCAACCTCTCATTATGACCGTTTGAAAAAGGAGCATCCACTGCTGTAAAAATTAAATTAACAGAGTGGTCCTTTAAATATTTTTTAAACTCTTTTGAATTCAGAGCTGGATATTGATCGGAGAGCAATATGTCAACTTCATTGTCCTTGATCACTTGATCTACCAGTTTTATAAAGTCCTTAGTCAGTTGTGTCTTTGAGCATGAAATGTAAGCATAACGTGTGAAATGATCCATTAACAAGTGTAGATACTTTTTTGAAGACCTGTTGCCACCAAATCCTCCTACTGTGTCTATGGACATGATTTGGAAAGGTTTTTCTGCCGGTCCTAATTGTGACATGAGTCCATAATTTCTATTTAATCGTGATTTGTTTTTTATACAAACTTCACATTGACGGCATATCAACTTTATATTATCCAGTAGGTTTGGTGCTGTGTAGAATGGTCTTATTTTTGACTCGATCTGATTTATTCCTACATGACAGAAATGCTCATGCACCTTTTTTATTAATATCTTACTGTAGTCTTCGGACAAAACAATTTTTTTTTTCTTGTTGTTCCATTTGTAATATATACCATTTTCTCTAATAAAACTATGTTTGTTCTTTATGTTTGAATTTTTGTTCTGGTCCTCCAATATTTCCTCAATCCTTACAATATTTACTGTTTTTAAGTTATCTTCTTCGTTTTCGTGGCTTTCATACACAGGATTTCTGCTTAAGCAGTCCGCTTCTGTATTGTCTCTACCTGGGTTGTATTTTATTACAAGGTCGTATTGTGATAGGTAATGAGTCATGTCTCCCAGTTCATCATCTGTTCTGTTTTTTATATTTAAATTCTCTAGCGGCTTGTGGTCCGTATAAATTGTGAATGAGTTTCCGATTAGCCAGTGTTGCCAAAATTTTAAACTTTCTTTTATGGCTAAGCATTCTAAAAATATGGCTTTCTTCTTTTTTTGTGATTCATTCAACTTCTTTGAGAAGTACGCCACTGGTTTGATTTCTCCACATTTCTGTGTTTGTTTTAGTATTGCACCAATTCCTTTTATACTTGCATCAGTGTATATAAAAGTTGGCGCCTCTCGGTCAAAAATAGCCAGAACTGGGGCAGAGCATAAATTATTTTTTATTGTTTGGAAAGCTTTTTCACAATCAGGTGACCAATCGAAATTGACGTTTTTTCTAAGTAAATTGTGTATAGGGTCAAGAGTTATTGTAGCATTAGGAATATATTTATTATAAAAATTTACTTTACCTAGAAATTGTCTTATTTGTTTCTTGTTTTGTGGTGCTGGAAATTCTGCTATAGATCTTAGGTTATCTTTCAAAGGTGTGATTGTATTACCTTTTACTATATGTCCCAAGAATTTTACAGACTGTGCTGCAAATTTACATTTTGTTAATTTCAGACGGAATCCTTCTTCAGCAATTGCATCCAGCAGTCTTGATAAATGGTCCATATGTTCATTAAAATTATTCGAAAACACCATAATATCATCAATGAAGTTCACCACAAACTTTGACAGGTTGTGTTTTCTTATTATATTAGTCATGATTCTTTGGAAAATTGCCGGAGATGTTTTTAGTCCAAAAGGAAGGCAAGTCCATTGATAATGACCTTCCTGTGTAACAAAGCCTGTCTTTTCTCTGTCGCTGATCCTCAATGGTATAGACCAGAAAGCAGAATTAATGTCGAGAGTAGTAAAATACTTACAGTTTATCGTTTTTACTATTAGATCTTCTATTAGATGAAATGGCTGTGGCTGTGGGATAATAATCTTATTAAGATCTCTAAAGTCGATACATAATCTTGACTTTTTTCCTTCATCCCGTTTGAATGCCAATGTTACTGGTGCCGCAAATGGGCTATAAGATTCTTCAATTAATTCATTCTTTAGTAATTGTCCAATTTGCTTCTCGATTTCTTCTTTATCATCTAAGGAGCATCTATATGGTCTTTTTGAGCAATATTTCTCTACTTGTAGGTCTATAAACGCTTCATAGTTTTTCACTTGGCCTACATCGTATTTATCTTTGGCAAATATGTGTTTATAATCATTTAATAATGCACTAATTTTCATTCTTTGGTCATGTTCCAAGTAAGTAGTATCTATATCAAATTTATTCACATCTATGCCCTCATTGAAATTTATTTCATAATTAAATATTTCTGACTTAAACTCTCTGGTTTCAACTTCTTGATTACTATATTTTTTGTCTTCAGTGGGGCTGATATATTGATTTGCACTTGGGTTGGCATTTTCCTGAAGTTGGATATTTAAATTCCCATCATGGGTCAACCCAAACCGCTTAATTGTATCCAGTCCCAAAAGCAAATCATGATTGAAGTGTTTATCATTGCAAATAAATGCATTTATTTCCTTTTCAATATTTAGTATTTTTCCATTTAATCTTATTAAACCTGTTGTTTTTCCCCCACCACCAATTGTGTTGAATTTATTTTCAAAGTAATTTTTCTTTGAATTTGTTACTTTTATTAATTTGTAATTTATTAAGGTTATATTTGACCCAGGGTCATAAATACCTGTGCATTTCAGTGTGTCATTCAGTATAACCTCAACTTCTATTAGTGGGGGGATATTTAGTTTTTTGTATCTTGAAATTGATCAATCTCCAACATCAAGTTTTTGCAGTGTTTTACACTGTCATTACTGTTCTTGTCTTCTTTGAACCAGCACAAATCTTCGGGGTGAAATCTGTTTTTCTTTCCCATCTTGTAACATATTTGACAAGGTTTTTTTTTATATTCCACTTCTGATTTAGTGGAGCTTTTCTTCTCAGTAAAATGTTTTTGTACATTTTTATTCTGATTTTCATGCATCCGTAGGGCACTAAACAGAAGAGTTGGGTCTGTCACCTCTTGTCTATCTAGTTTACTTGTAATATAAGTTGGCAATCCTGCGACAATTAAGTCAGTAAGAGTTCTGGTATCTATGTCACTATTATATTCTAGTAACAATCTCTGCTTTTTCAATGCATATTCCAGCAGAGAGCCATTTAAATGTTTGAAACTCAGTGCATACATTACAGAGGACCAACTTTTATCTGCAAACGTGTTTAGAAAACTCACTTGCCATATTTTCCACAGCGAGTTTAAACTGTGTTTAATTAACATAGACTCATACCAGTCACTTTCTGAGTCATTCAAAAATAATCTCAAAGCACTAATTTTTTCTGTATCACCATTTAAATCAAATCTTGCACATTCACTTTCAAAACTTTGCAACCATTGTTTGGCATTAGCGATCTTGTTATCAAACTTCTTTAAAACAAATTTTTCATTTAATTTGCTTAAATTGTTACGTTTATCTTTGTTGACATTGGATTTATCACTTAATTTCTCTAAAATTTCCAATAATTTTCCATCTGTAATAGATTGGCTTGTGACTTGAGTCATTTCTTGTAATAAATAATCATTAAACACCATATTTCCAGCATCATCTTCATATAATGCTAAAACATCACTTGGCACAGACATCCACACCTTTCTATTATGACCTCTTCTCTGTAAAGTTTTTTTTATTTTCAAAAATTCTGGTAACTTTATCAATTGAAGGTGGTATTTCGCTGTTTGGAAACATGGCGGTATGAGATATGTTATTCCATCCTCTTTCGTTATTGATTTTATAATTATGATGTTATTCTTCGGATCTTCATCTGCTGCCAGTTCAACTTCAAATTGTAATCTTGTCATGATCTGCTATTATCCGATCAAACTGACAATTGTCGATTTGTAATATGTTAGATGATACAGGAGTAAAGTAAATAACGCACAATTTGATTTATCTAAAAATAGAAAAATCGACAATTAATGGTTTTTTACTTCCAATATTTTAGTAGGTCGACAATGTATTACTTTACTTAGTTAAACTAGCAATTTTATGAAATACTTCTTTTCCTTATTACTATTAAACAATGAGAGATAAATCACTTTACGAATAAGCTTAAATTCTCTGTCTCGAGTGTGTCGTCTGTCACTCATTCGTCGTGTGTCACGTCATACTTGTTAGGCGGCGTACACATACTCGTATATTGGGCCACGTACACAACATGCAGTATACAAAGCTTACATGAATATCTTCTGAACCCTGCAATATATCGAAATATAACATACACGAAAAGTTAAAATCCCAAAAATGTTTATTTAAATGTAATAATTATTTAAGCTGTTTTAGAGCCTATACGCGACAGGCAGACAGACGGACAAAAACTCTAAAAACGGTCATTTATGATGAGGCATCACATAAATAGTAATTTTACAAAAAAAGAACAGTCATTAATTTAGAAATCATAGACAAACACTTAAATTTTATTGATTGGTATAGATATTGCTGTACTAGGAATTCATAACACGACAGCTGAGACAGTATTAAGCTTTCATACCCACCATGATGTCGTCATAATTGGCGCCGGGCGCTCTCGAGCGAATAAATCTACGCACAGCTATCCGAGCTACTAGACATCTCACGCTTGCGTAACGAATTCACGTCTATTTATTACCATTAGCTCACTCTGACTCATGACACCCTGATATTAGCATGTCGTCTCTTTGTGAATTCGACTTAATAGCGTCATAATTTGTGTATTGTAGATGTGTTGGTAAATAGATATAGAGATAACTAGCTTGTGCCCGCGACTTCGTCTGCCTGGAATTCAGAATTGTGTCTAGCCGCGCTTGGGACCACTAGACCAACGAGGCAGCTACGAGTGTTATATGTTCCTTCAACTCTGTGCACATCTCTAATGTCAGGTTAGCGTCTCATTGCTTATTTGCATCGTCATTCCCTCCTGCTTTACACGCAATCTAAAGATAGGTTTGTGAACCAGGCACACAAAGGCATGAGTAGATGCTTACTCCAACCAATATTTTAAATGTCTTAACTCCCTTTTTTCATTTTTAAAAGGTCGAATAATAAAAATAGCTCTATTTAGTCGGACGACATGTTAAATTTCACATCAATCAAGTCGTTTCAGATCGTCTATCCTGATTGCCACTTATAGCCTGCCATTGTTTCGTTTATTGTCCACTAAACAAAAATAATGAAATTTATAAGAGCTCTATTCGTTTCCTTCTAAAATCTATGGGTCCTTTCACATCAGAAAAGAAAAACCGCTGCGACATTCCTTTTAAATATTTTCTGGGGATGAAAAACATTTGAATTTTTTATTGTTAGGTTATATGCCAATTAAATAGTAATAGAAACCCATGATCACCTAAAATACCACATTTATTTGTCTTACGAGATAATTGTTAATCAAGAAAATAATTTAAGACAAAGGGAAGTGAATCTATAATGCGTTTCCCTACAGGCTTTTAGTTTCGGTATTACGTAATTACCTATTTATATTAGCACATCAAGTAAAAATATAATGTGAACTGTTCGCTAATGAAATTCAACATTAAGTTTGAAAGTAGACTCGGACGGAAGTTAGCTCAGAAAATGCTACGCATAGTAAAAGCGTATACCTACCTACTGTTACTGTGACGTCAAAACTGTTCTTTAATAAACGATAAATGTTACGTTAAGTCCTTTTTCCCTTTTTATGGTCCTTTTGGCACCGCTATTGGTAATAAAATATTTTGTTATCAACTCCCAAAGCGTACTAAACCGCGCGTCACAGTCTGCTAGTGTGCGAAACCCCTTTACAAAACATTTGTTACCCAAATATATGTGTACGAAAAACGTAGTAAACTGTCAGAGCCATTGTCTGTTTCAGATTAATGGCTCCACATCAATTTTGTTGCTTTTAGTTCTTCAATATTTGAGAGAACAAAATGGCTTGATTTTAAAATTACTTTTTTTTAGTGTTATGACAGCAGTAATTAGTTTGGGCTGATGGTTTCGTGTAGGGTGATTGATTAAAGTCGATAGTTGGTAGCTGTTTAGAATTATTCTATTTATGTTTTCAACAGATCATTAATGTATGGAGCCTCGTCAAATTACTCTCATTTAAAAAGGGGTATAACATAAAACTTGCTTAGATAACAGTGTGTAATTTTTTTGTTGGTCATAATAGACATAATAGACATTAATTGGTACAAATAAATTTGTAAATATAATAAGGTGTGGATGAATCTGAAAGTGAAGACAGCTGTTTACTCATACAAAGAGTTTGTAACCAGCTTCTATAACGAAGGGAAACATTGGCACAAAAGATTTGAAAAAAAAAAAAATTGTTAGTAATATCCATTTTGCACTATCAACGCCTACTTTGGCCAGATTGTATCACAGTCCCATAATGCCTTGTCTTAAATATCTTCAACGAAAAGTCCAAACATACCGCTCACACACATTAATTTTACTTGTTTCGGCTTCGTAATCGGGCTCTTTATGAAAGCTTAGCACTTACTTTTGAAACAACGAAGTCAGGGGTTTACTTTGCAAACTATAAAATCGAGGTACCGCTTACCATTTTTAGACTGCCCCCTGCAGATACCAAAGTGATCAAATCAAATCAATCAATAATCATGCATTTCGATTCCTTGATAAGTAAACTTATGCCATTCCACAAACATTTTCTATTATTACTACTAAATAATTTGCATATAACCTTCAATTACCGATCGTCCTATTCCCATACATCAAAACAAAAAGCTGTCCCCAATTAATCATAAACAAAATAAATATTATATATATAAAATAGATTTCTCATGTCACTGATGTCATGGTCACATATCGGAGACGGTTGATGAAAGTCCGCCCACTGGTTACTCAATTAAAATTGTATTATCTATTATAAAAATCGTGATACCTTTACTATAATAGCACTCATCGTTAGGGCTGCCATAACAATATAATTTATATATTATTCACAAAACATAAACTTTATCGTATCGTCCTTCACTTTGCTGCTTTTTGTATTCAACTCAGTGAAAGCATAACATATTGGTCGACGAACATATATACTTACATTGATTTTTTACGTTATTTCAATAGATTAATTATCGAAATATTACCATTTAATAGGCCGGCAACACTAATATTCTGTTTTTTTCACCGAAAATCTGTACTCATTGACAATTCTTGACTGCATTTATGAAGTAAAATATTAACAAGCAACAACTGTGTACAACTGCTTTTGAAACATACGACAACCCTATATACTGACCATTGACACATAATCCGCGTCCAATGTCAAGAGTCAAGCGCCGATGACTGGTCAGCGGCGGCGCCTCAAAGCCCGCAAATATGCGCTGACGCAACCGAGCCGATATGCCTTGTCGTTGTCAATGCAGTGTCAATATCGGTCAGATATTGACAGGTCGTGAACGCGGTGTGCAATACGACCACATGTGGTGGCTAGATGGATTAACCTATTATTTGAAAATCGATAAGTGTAATTTTGTGTTTCTGAAATTCTCAGTAGCAGCCAGGAGTTTGGAACTGTGCCCAGTAGGTGGCAATATTCTCACGATCTATGTAATACGTGGGGCATAATAAGATCACTGATGAAATATGTGTGTGCAATTGTGTAAACCTCTGCCTACACCCTCGGGATATACGGGCGTGATGCTGTATGGGAAATAGATTTAAATGGAACAGATAGATATTGCAAATATAATATGAAAAAATCTAATAGCATTAACTTCTGAAAAGCTTTAAAAAAATACTACTGACGGTTTCTGTACAGATTATATATTTATGGCAATATATTCTATACTTTTAATATCATATATGACTTAGTGTCACAACAAACTACTGACGTCAGGAATTTGGTTTATAGAGAAGAAATTGAAATTGTTTCGGTTCTTGACGCAAATTCCTCGCTTTGTAGGTAACTTGATAATATCCCAGTGAAGCTTTGGCGTCAATATCAATATAATCCTTTGAGTTTTAAATGATATTATGTTCCTGTAATATTGTGTTTTTGATACTCAGTACGCATTCAGGAAAACAGATTTATTATCTTAGTGTTATTTGATTTTTTAATATACGTCACGGAAAGGCTCGTCAATTGAAATATTTTAATAGTTCTTTTTACATTATTTTACTTGTGTTATGTTTTTTAGTAATTAGTAGACCCTAATTTGTCTGTAAAATGGCTGTCAATCGAGGTGATCCGATAATGATGAAACTGCTCTGGTTCATACCTCCAAAGGCCATTTCTGTCTTTGTCATGAACGTCCGTACCATTTGCATAAAGATAAAAAGGGAGAGTATAACATCACACAAACTGCAAAGTTAGTCGTGTCGGTTCGGTCACCTGTATGGACTGAATAGATAGAAATTACATCACCAAAAGACGTGTTAAAATGTGGAAGACGAATTCACGGTAGTGAGCAGAGGTCGAGAAGGCTTAGTGGTCAGAGCGCTTGGAGTATTTGTTCGGGAGGCGCAGGTTCGAATCCTGCTCACGAACGTATTCTTTTTCCATTTAAAATTATTACTCATTTATAATGTAGCTTATTTTATTTTCCTTTACAGATGATGACGAAGAATGCGGCGCCCTATCCGAGGGTTCAGAAACCTCGGAGTGTGGCCGTGCTGACACTGACGATGAGGGAATCGAGCGAGACTCCGAGCCAGCCCCTCGGAGACGGCGTCGGCGCAGACGGTTCATGCTTAAAGATGTTGTTGAGGTAAGAAAGACCAGATTAATTCACTGTTATCACATAAATAGTCTATAACTGTTCCACTGTAGGGCAAGGGCTCTGGGGGCTTTTCACACAGAGAAGGCACGAGCATTGATCACCACGCCAGCTCACTGCGGGTTGGCGATTTCAGACCATCATGTCCAGGTTTCCTCATAATGTTTCCCTCCACATTATATCTGTGATGTCTTAGATTAAGTAATAAAGTACATACGACATTGAAAAAGTCACATTGGTGCATGTCAGATTTGAACTCACAACCTGTGGCTCAAGAGCGGGTCTGTAACCACTCAGCCACTATGGCAAAACAACGGCGACAAAGGTCAGTGAAAATTGCAATTAACAATGTCACTAAGTAGATGGATTGTAGTTTTCGTGGCAAGTATTTGCAATTTTAGCAGACTATAGTTCATTGCTAAATTCTTGGAGGAATTAATAATGGAGTGGTTTAAGTAGGCGTACCCCTCTAGCCATTGGCGTATGATTCCCAATCAAACCTTTATACCTTTTACTTGTATGGTTACGATTATAGTACACGATTTTAATCGTGTGTGACACAATTTTATGTTTGTGTTTAGTTTTTTATGTGTGTTAAAACTTTTAATGTAATGACGAGAGCTATTATTCCTTATTGCAAGTTCTTTTGTGCTTGTGTGTTACCTCTCTCCCCGCCAAAAGTGGCGAGTATATTTGTTCGATATTTAGCAAGAAGCCGTCTCCCGTCTGGTTCTCTAAGACTAAATTGGTCTTTTAATGAACGGTTAGATTAGTTATAACATTTCGCTGTTATTACTAAGCACAATCTTCATAGCGTGAAGAATTAACTATTTTCAATTTGTACAGTACCGGAGTACGGGAATGGTCCTAAGTGGACCATTCCATGCGGCATTGAAATGTGACAGCCAAGCACCTATCCATTTTTAAACATCTGAAGACATTGACCTAATCAGCGATAAAATTATTTATTCTCTTAACGAAGCTGAACAATTACTCTGTCTCAAGCAATTACCGTGTCCCGGAATGGTCCTAAGTGGTACTTCGATCCGTAACGCCCTTAATCAGAAGAAACGAGAGTAATTGAATTACGTAGTATTGTTTGGCACACAGTATTATGTAGCTCGTTACAAATAGAAAGATCTTATTTATCATTTCTAAGGAAACATTGAAATATAATAGACACGACCGGGACGTGACCTTTGACAGTCCGTGTCATAGCACCCCCAACTGAGCTACCGTGTCGCATGTTCACATCTATTAAATGTCAAGTTCCCTTCTTCTTGTCTTAAGGAGATGCCTGGCGATATCTATTTAGCAATCATTTAAATATTATCGCATTAGGTACATGGCCTGAACATGTATAAAAAATTATTTAATTGTTTGGTTATGATAAGAGTTCTTTTAAGGATAAAGGCCTCCATAACATGGCTACTATAATAATCTAATATGAAAATCTCTAACGATTTCCTTCATTAGGCGCTCCTCTAAGTAAATATTTCTTTTAATTTATCGATCTCTTAACTACCAGTTCCGAAGATTCTAACTCTGATTAAACTCCAAGTGTTCCAAAATCCAGTTGTATCTATATCTGATGTACACTCTTTTATAAAACACTAGTGTACACTGTCGACTTTCTCTTAGATATCGAACCTTAACGAAATAATAAGGCTGGGTGTTCATTTACTGTTGAGCGTTGATAGAGCCCCGAATAACTTGTTACTGGGTTATTTGGATCGGATAAGGATAGTACACGAGTGTGGGTTTAAGAGATAAATCATGAGTAATAGAGATTTATCACAGATTATGTAGTGAGGCGGTGATAATATTATTAGAGGAGCTCTCTTTTTTCATATTACTGCCTCGTTGGTTTAGTGGTCCGTAGCGCGACTGCTGAGCAAGAGGTCTCGGGTTCGATTCCCGAGTCGGGCAAAGTGTTATTGAGTTTTTCTGTTAGGAAATTTTCAGTAGCAGCCCGGAGTTTGGAAATGTGCCCGGTTGATGGCAATAGGCTCACCACCTATTACATGGGACTTAATAACAGCATTGGTGAAATGTGGGTGTACAATTGTGTACACCTCTGCCTACCCCTTCGGGGAATACAGGCGTGATGCTATGTATGTCTTTTTTCATATTGAATTTATCTTTCCATCGAATAAAATAGTTGGAAAATAATTTATTTAAATATAGTGAAGACATTTATCAGTTAATTTATGAGATGAACTGGTATATTTCTTGCAATTTTTCAAACTTATTTATACAAATAATATACAAAATTAGATGTAAAAACTTTCGTGAGACATATTCACATCAATTAATGTTCACCGGTTACTACTCAGCTGAGCCCGCAGCCATGTCGCGGTCAGACTTGTGACATCGGCGGGCTCAGATCAAGACTAAGGGCTCCGTTCGAGTTCGAAACTAGCCGGACAATCTAGAAAAATGCACGTGAGTAGTAACCGGTGAACATTAATTGACAGAATTAGATACATCAAATTTCAATATATTGTCTCACTTCCTATGAAATAATCGAGGACACGCCGACAATTACATTTCCTTCAACGCTTTGTACTAATTTCTCATGAATCCTCATGTAGGGTTGTTAAGTTACAGGAATTTAGAGGTACTTTCCGGTAACAAAATATATGTGTGATCGATACCAGGCATTTTTACACAATATGTAGCTCTGCAGTGTCCGGCTTTTTAGTCTTGGGACCTGGTAACCTTAATGCTATTACCCTCACACTTATAACGTTGCATCATTTATACTGGTGGTCGATGTCATCTGCTTTCTCCGTCACGTATTAGGAATTTATTAGTGGATAACCTGACGTTATGGGGTTCTGATGGACTTGTTAAGTGAATCCGATATCGTTTAGGGTCTGAGCGCATTCGTGTGCTCGTGACAAGTTTTTTACTCTAGTAAGGTACACGATTATTTTGTTTGGTAATGCATTTTATAGAGTAGTGTGTTTAAAAAAAGTTCATGTAACTAACAGACAGTACAAAATTGTACTTCATAACAATCAAAATCTATTGTCTGGTAATTAATGAGCCAACAGAATAATTAAGAATGGTTGCGTTACACCGGCTGTACGATCAATAAAAAATGTGTTGCCAAAAGTTGTACCTCTAAAACATTTCTTACATATAAGATTTGCAGGCTTATTGCAATATAGCATAAAATTTCATAAAACAAAGAAACAAGCATTAATTTTGACTGAAATAGTAATTGGCGAAATGCCATTGGATCCTCTCGTTTGGAAGCCCAGACTAGTTTTGGGTCAATGAGCAACAGAGTAAGTCATTAAAAGGTATATAATAATTCTTCTCCGTAAATATTTGTATATTTACTACTTAGACATTCTTTATGTCTAAGTAGTAAATATACAAATATTTTTTATGTCAAATTTAGACTAGATAGAAAGGCGAAAAATCCTTATTCTATAAACTATTTTACGCTTACTTTAATATTACAATTTTTTGTTGTGCAGCCATATTTGTTACGTCGCAGTTTGCCGAGACCCTAACGATTATAATTTTTAAGTTATAAAGATAAGTGTCGATCTCAAATTTCTATGCGTTTGTTTTATGACCACAGTTAATATCCACGGTATAGTTGTCATTAAGCAGGTAATTAGCCGGTATTATGGCTTTCCGAATGATATCGATGGCGTATTATGAAATCGTATTATGATATCATCGGGTAAGTGAATAGTGAACATAAATTCGAAATGGTTGTTGCATCAGATGTTACAATGTTTGTTTTAAGATGTTGTTTAAGGTTTTGGTTACCTGTGTTATAATATTTTATAGCTTTTTGGCTCACGTTATATTTGCTTTTGATTTATGTTTTAGGTTCGATGTCGGTGTTGTTTTTAGGTTGTTACTTAGTAGTTGAAGTATGGAAAGACGTCCAGGAGTGAATATATATTCCTACCCAAGTACCCGCTGTCTGGCAGTCTTTTCAGCATCGTATATCTATGAGCTATTTAATAAAAAACATCTTTATGGAAATAACTGCATGTTATACTAGCGTTCTATTGAATTTTGGAAATAAAAAACTGTGAACGGGTTAAGGGATTTGGAATGACTAAGTTGGCAGACCACCTCGAGTATTCATCCTGGAGGCGCAGATTAAAATCCTGCTGGTGTCTTTCCACAAAAAAAAAAAAAACAGTATTTGATTCTGCTATGCATGCGTTAATGCGTTTGAAAATTTTATTTGCATATTAAACTAATTAAAAACTGTTGTACCTATATTGGATCAATATAATTTATTTATTTATTTTATTTTATTTGGGAAACAAACAGATACAATATAAAAGAAAATACATACAAATCAAACCATATTTTATCCAACACAGTTTCCACAATAATATAAAACATTTGTAATATAAACTTAAAGCATTTGAGCCGTACCATAAACCTATAAAAAATCAAACTATCAAGCAAACAACAAATGAGGTGCTAATAAAGTGAATATTAAAAAGAAAAAATTTTGAAAACTATAATTATTAGAGGTTTTCTAATATTTTAATGAAATTGAAATCGTACAGTTTCTGCTTACCCCCAACGGGAAAAGACGAGGAGTTTAAGTATGTATGAAAACTTACACTCACAAGAAAGTTACAACATGCGAATAAACAAACAGTTTTTAGTTCGACTGAATGAATATTTTAAATTCAAATTCACTATAAGAGGAAATTTTAACAACATTGTATCAGCACTAAATGTAATGGAATAGTAATGGAAACAAGTAACTGGTGATTTTTATTACAATTGTGTAAAAGGGAAAGTCAAAGTGCAACGTTACAGACTATAAATTACGAACGAACGGTGCACATTACAATATTGTAATGAAATCTTGCGAAGAAGTGGTGAAAGATTTGTTATAAGAATGCAAACATACATATTATGTGTTTTTCTTATTGTGTAGCGTCATTTATATACCTGTACTATTATAAAAGAAATCTTTAATAATATTACAAATCCAAAAGTGTCTGATACTGTTTCTTTGACTCTGATACTTTTTTTTATGTTAAAATGCTTGACTTTTTCTTAAATGCACTCGTATTCTCTGGATCTAGGTTGTTCATCAACCATACAACCATTTTTAATTTATTTATTTATTCTTTATTTTCAATTACACTTACTAAAGGAATAACCAAATTTAACTTATATAAAAATTCTATAAAACTGGCGACCCGCCCGGCTTCGCACTGGTACTAGAGCGTCAGTGTCGCATCCGTTATAGCATTTCAACCAATTAATAAATCCTTTCTCATGAATCGCTCTGTTTATTAGTGAAAAAAGTGAATACCATGAAAAACCGTTCAGTAGTTTTTGAGTTTATCGTGAAAGTACAGATAGGTGCGGCGGGGAATTTGTTTTATAATATGTAGTGAAAAGAAAAAGAGACATTTTAAATAAATATTTATACACATAAATGTCCAAATTTTAAATAATAAAAATAATACTATTTGGGTGTTACATTCATCTCGAATTTATATAAATTAATTATCACTTGCTTAAAACGGTGAAGGAAAACATCGTGAGGAAACCAGCACACCTGAGAGCTTTTCTCGATGATGCGTAAAGTCATGTCAGAGACCTACGGGTTGTTCATCAACCACACGATGAGAAGATTCATCTCGAGACCGCAGCGCGCCGCGCTTAGTGTACGCACCTCTATGGAGTGTCCGTGCAGGCTAACTGTGCAGCCTGCACAACTGATTAAAGGATGGGGCCCGTCGCTGCGCCCGACCAAACCTGCCGGAATCGCGCGAATGCAGTAGCAACCCCGGGACCTTGGTAAAGATTTTAGAAGGAAAGTGTGGATTTTTGTCGGTAGGAGTCCGGCACAGCGTCCATGATAGATTTTCCACACAGAAAATATCAATAAATTAATTGTAAAAACAAATTTCTTAAACAAGCTCTCAAGACGAATCAATTGAGCCCAAACTAGATGGGTTTATCTTGTTTAGTTCAAAAGTTCCAAGTGCGGAACATACATACATACAAACATTGCAATTTAAATAAAAGCTTGTAAAAAGGTATAACATAACATATATAGCATCACGCCTGTATTCCCCGTAGGGTAGGCAGAGGTGTACACAGTAGTACAACCACATTCTAACAATGCTGTTATTAGGTCCCATGTAATAGGTGGTGAGCCTATTGCCATCTACTGGGCACAATTTCAAACACCAGGCTGCTACTGAGAATTTTGTAACAGAAAAACACAATAACACTGCCCGACCTGGGAATCAAACCCAAGACCTCATGCTCAGCAGTCGCGCTTGTGACCACTAGACCAGTGACGCAGTTTAAAAAGGTATTACATTCATAAAAATCCAAGGATTAGCATCACAGTCATCACACGTGGTATCGGTGACGAGGCGCCGGCATCACGCGACAGGCAACACGAGTACGCCCAGTACTCGATGTCTCCTGCTACGGAGATAATTGTTAGGGATGTAAAGTAAAACTATAATTACGAAGAAAAACATAAACAGCATATCATCACGCACGTATTCCACGATGAATTGGCAGAGTTGGAGTAGGTACTGTTGTGTTGTTAACACATTTCACCGGTACCGGTATTAACGTACATACAATTATAATCACGCCAGTTTCCCATTGCGGTAGCAGAGAGTATCGATTTCCACTTGCTATGATTCTGACAAACCTCTTTAGTTTCATCTATGTTCACTGACCTCTTCATGCACATTTCTTGTAGCTCTATTTTTAAAATTGCAAAGAGGACGAAATGTGTTTTTATTTGTTAATTCCAAATTCCGAGGTAAAGCAGTTACGCGGTTTTCATTGCAATTAATAATTAGCACCATAGAATTATTAGGCATAATTAATTAGGTGTAATTACTCTAAGATTAGCACTATGTGCTTCGTTGGTTTAGTGGTCGGGCAGTGTTGTTGACCATCTGTAAGGAAATTCTCAGTAACAGCCCGGGGTTCGGAATTGTGCCCGGTAGATGGCAATAGGCTCACCACCTATTTATTAACATGGGACTTAATAACTTATTACATGGAACATAAACCTGGACCTAATCTTATTAACAGCAGAGTTTAAAATAGCTTGATTGCGGCAGTTTAATTCTTAATAACAGCATTGGTGAAACGTGGGTTTACTGTGCACCTGCACACCTCTACCGACCTTTTCGGAGAACACAGGCGTGATGCTATATGTAATTATTGCGTCATCACTAATTAATGTGTTAGGTAAATGTTTAATCACGCGTTAAACTATCTTGCACTCGTTTTATAAAGTTGGTACGTAATAATGCAACAAAAAATACGTATGCAACACTCTTTAGGAGCAATTAGTTATGAAACCTACACCTCCCAATAAATAAAATTGATGAGTGTATCTGTGAATTTTTATGATGCGATTGCGTAAATTTGCATTATTGTTTGTCCGTCTGAAAGTTTGTTTCGAATAGGCTCCGAAACGGCTTGGCGGATTTCGATTAAAATGCTAAGGATTAAAATAGGTTTTTTGTAACATTTTCTAGCATGTTCTATTTCTATAGGGTTCAGAAGGTATAAGTATCAAGTGCTAATTGTTTCAAGTCCCGTGCTAACGAATAAATTAAATTCATCCGCGGCACACTACACTACCTTTATATTGGGTGTACTTACCTTGTTAATCACATTTGGTACATGTGTAAACATTATAATAAGAATAATTTAACTTTTTGTCTGGTATTGGGGGGGTTGAACATCCAAACTCCCCTTCTGGCCACAGCCATGCTACACTGCCATGCTTACGTACGTAAGGGATGTGTAGTGTGACTTGCTAAGTAGTCTCAATGACTCCAAACAGGTCTTAGCGTTCGATACGGGAGATCGCCACTTGGTTCTATTTTTCGGCAATCATTAGTTTTTTTTTTTATATCAACTGGTGATGGAAGCTGGTATAATCATTGCACAAAACCCTAAGAAACAAATAATAAATGTATAAAATTAAGATTTTACTCAAAACGATGACATTAATGATGATTGTACTGATGGCAAATATTTAAGGCTGATTAAAATGGATAAAAATAATTTAGCCTACGAAAAATAAGTTCTTAATTTTCTTCACAATGGGGGGTTCTCGGACACAATCTGAATAAAGCACCCAAATTGCTTGTTTTGTATGCAAAGGCACGACGGGCACGTACTTGGAACTGATTTATTTATAATAGCATGGACGTGTGGCCATCTGCCAAACCTTGCCAGTACGTCCCTGGAGTTTAAGTTATAAACCATCCTTTTAAAGGAGAAAGATTTGCTGTTTTTGGTTAAGTATTTGTTTCTCCTCGTTTTATGACTTTTAGATATAATTTGACGAGGCGTTGCAGGAATCGTTTCAATTGATTTCATAATCATTGGCCGTTTTCTTCAAACGGATGATAAAAGCAATGAAAATATCATTGGAAGAGATCACAATAGACTTTAAAACCATTTTAGTTAAAAGACATTTTAAGCACGATTGAATAAGGGATTTTTCTTAAAGATTTTACAAAGGATAAAGTTAAAGCAATCATTTATTGTAAATACCGTTTCTGGGTTTTGCAATATCAACAGTTTTTCTTTGTGTACACAAGTATGTAATCTAAATCTACCAGGAATCAAATACACTTTCCCACAATTGTAAATTCTATTCATTTAAATATTGTCGTGTGAATGAAACTTAGATAGGCGACTTACATTTCTAGAATAGGCAGATATTCAACGCCAAGTTTTCAATGACGGACAACGCAAAGTCGTAATTAAACTAAGTGTGGATAATGACCCCTTAACTCTACTATAGAAAATATGAGGGGAAAACAGTAAAAAACAAAAGCCTCTAACACGGCTTTATACACCATCGAGAATATCTCTCAGGTGTGCTGGTTTCCTCACGATGTTTTCCTTCACCGTTTTAAGCAAGTGATAATTAATTTATAATACGCACATGGCTCGAAATGTCAATGGTACGTGCCTTGGATTTGAACTTGCGACCTTTAACTTGCGAATCCAACGGTCATACCTACAGGCTATCACTGATCATAAACCATAGCACTTTTTTAAATTAAATTATATATGTATACTAGCTGACCCGGCAAACGTTGTTTAGCCATATAAATAAAAAATTTAGGGGGGACTACCCCTAACATTTAGGGGGATGAAAAATAGATGTTGGCCGATTCTCATAGATACCGGATAAGCACAAAAAATTTCATCAAAATCGGTCAAGCCGTTTCGGAGGAGTATGGCAACGAAAACTGTGACACGAGAATTTTATATATTAGATGGGTATTAAAAATAAATATATGTATATATTTACAGAAAATTACTACTATAACATACATACATACATAGCATCAGGCCTGTATTCTCCGAAGGGGTAGGCAGAGGTGTACTAACTGTACACCCACATTTCACCAATGCTGTTATTCAGTCCCATGTAATAGGTGGTGAGCCTATTGCCATGAACCGGGCTCAATTCCAAACTCCGGGCTGCTACTGAGAAAATCCAATAACACTTTGCCCGACCCGGGAATCGAACCCGAGACCTCCTGCTCAGCAGTCGCGCTTGGGCCCACTAGACCAACGAGTTACTACTATAAAGTACCTATTATTCATGAAAAATAATAAGCGGATTCGAACTAGTGATCTTTGACTTGTCAATGCAACCGTCATACCATTAAGCTATCACTACTCCTTACTTTCCCGAAGACCTAAGGAATGACAATTAACGGTCCTTTCTCAAAGACATGTGCACTTCAATAGGAAGTAGACTCGCGCAATTTCCCCTACTTTTCTTCAGAGGGTTATCTTAGCGGGTAAGTGGCCCGTAAGTGGGTCACTGGAGCGTGGCTGGGCTCATCAATAATAAATGTTTGCACACTTAAGTTCATTTGTTGTTTTAGATTTAGGGTAATGGACAAGCAAAATAGTTAGGGAATAGAGGACTTAAATTTTTTTTCGGCACTTTTCCTCAGATTTGTAGAAAATAACTAGACGATAACTAAAACAATGAAAAATGGTTTTCTCAAAATCAAAGTCAAAGGTTTTTATTTCATATAAACCATACAAAGGCACTTATGAAAAGTCTGAATTTACGTGCGCAAAATGATTAGCATAGTATTGACAGCGATATCAGGTTTTATAGTTTTTCCTATTTCAATTTCGGTGAAATTATTTACCTGACCCAACACTGTCCTGTTAAAAATCTCATAGAAAAGAGACATGTCGTTTTCTTCCAGTTTCTAAAACCTTTCCAATTTTTCTTTCCCTAAAAACCTTTAAAAATATATCGGATTATTATGAACATTCAAGGCTATCGTGAATATATTTCTTCTGGATCTACGTACTACATGTTCGGCCACACCATTGCTTACCATCAGGGGAGTTGGTGGCCAAACGTAGTTTATTTTTAAAGCCTTAATTTTGCTGGGCAAAGGCCTCCCCTTTCTTTTTCCAGACCTCTCTATCGTCTCCAATATCTCGCCACATCTGTCCCGCAAACTTATCTAAATCGCCACGCTACCTTTGTTGCGATTTTACATTACAAAAAAACTAAGTATTAGCTAAATCGATCCAGATGTTTTCGAGTTACTCGTTTGCCAACGAAAAGCATAATTGTATTTTTTTTAATAAAAATGGATATGTATAGAAAAGCTGTCAAAAAATTGTTTATCGCATGGATAGCGCAATTTTGGCCTTAATCATTCTATTAAAACCACTTTCGGAGTCGTCATAATAAATCTCCCAATCTCTTTACAATATTAGATCAGATAATTCATAGTCAAACCTATAAATCACTGTTTATTCAAGATTTATAGATAAGAGGTGGCATTACGATAATGATAGTGATGTGGGTGGCTGTCGACCGATCGTTATTATGTTGTTTCTACCGGAGTTTGGACAAAGGCTACTTGCGAAAGTGTTCGTGTTTGCCCTCGTTGCTCCTAGCGCCCTTGACATGTTGAATCATATTCTGCACTTTAGACAATAAAGGGCTTTGGTGGGACTATGTATGTATATAGTATTTTTGAATTTAATGTTGTAATAACGTTTATAGAGTAAACTTTCGTTATGTGACATTTTAGAAGTTATCGGTTGTCTCAATAATAGTAATAGGCACTTAGGTATTATTGTTTTAGGTTGTTCCTTTGTGTAAATTTGGTGCAACTGTGAATGATCTATAACTTTATATAGGTGGGAAGGTCTGTACCCAAGTAAAAAAATCTCATAATTATGAAATGTGATAATATTTTGTAAATACACGAAATTAACCAAGGAAACGAAATCAAAAGTAACGAAGGTACGAAATACATTAGGTCCCTACAATGTATGCTGAGTTAATTTATTTTATTAAAATACCTTTTTATTTTTAAAGTCTGATAAAATAGATCATGGGGATAACGTGGCCGTCAGCGCCAGAGTAAGTTATCTTTTTCGAGACATAATCCAATCTAAAACCTACTATAACTCTGTTTGTCTGCTTGTTTATTACTTTTTCACGCGTAAACTGCTGTTACAATATTGATAAATTTTGGTATAATTATACATTGGACCTTGGAGGACTTAAGCTACTTTTTATCGCATTCGTGATTGCGGGCACCAATTACTAAATTTAAATTTCTAGAAAAAGTGTAGCCCACTCTAACGCCCAAAGCTTCTACTTTTTTTCTATAGCTTTACAGTTTTAACAGTGGGTACCCTGCAAAAGTTACAAATCTAAGGCTATTTTGTAACTGTTCACGTTTTATGTGTATTTTATAGTGGGTATAATGTTGCCATGTGCAACGCCAAATTGCGTACCGGCCATTATGTTACCATATTAATTGACAAATTGGCAACCATAAAACATTGAATAATTACCATTGGTGTGGCAACTTAATGGAATTTCGGCGATCATTTTAATTGTTGCGTCTATAGTCACACTTATAATTTGAATTGATAATTATGAATAGGGTTTCAATTGAGCAGCGGTTTTAATGGCACTGCTAGCCTAGATGACTGATAAGTCAAAGATCGCATTTTCGAATCCAAAGCACCACTGACTTTTCGATGTTATGTGCTTATTATAAATGAATTATCTCGTGATGAAGGAAAACATCGTGAGGAAACCAGCACACCTGAGAGATGTTCTCGATGGTGTGTAAAGCCATGTCAGAGACCTACGGGCGGTTTAAACTCTGACACTAGGTTCATCAAACAAACGATAATAAGCCTATCGCAGTCTACCGGAAACAATGGCAAACTCGGAGTTGCCATTGTAAAATTCCTAATAAAAATACTACCATAACACTTTGAGATCGGTAATAGTACAAAAAATAATAGTAATAGATTGTAAATATAAACGTTAATATTGGGTAATTGCAAATAATACGACCGTTTGTACTCGACTGTTATTTATTGACAAATACGTGTTGCCACAGCAACCACAGATATACTCCATCCCTCCAACCTTATTCAGAAACTACACAATAAGCCAAAACAATAATTATAAACTCTTAAAAATATTTTTTATAACACGTAGGCTTCCTAGGCCTCAAAGACCGCTCAACTGTCTCAAGGACTGAACCACTAGTTCCAGCATTCCTATCTGGATCAGGCTCAGTTCCCTGCAACCTCCTGACTCTATAGACAGTTGGTATCACTATTCTGTGGCCGCGGAACAAACAACCCTCTATTAATTCTAAATCCGTCTTGCACTGGAAATACGGTACTATTGATTTACACTTAATCTTTTTCGGCCAACCAATATTCATGTATTTGACCACCGTCTGTAACACATCATCGTCAGCGATAGCACGTTTAATATCACTAAATAGAACAGGCTCTACGCTCGCTTCTAAGAAAAAGAAATATCTAGAACTTCCTTCCTCCAGCGCATCATGACAGCGGTTAGCTGTGACCGATAACGGTGCCCGGGAAAAATAATCTGCAATTTCATTATTTTTGCCATCTATATACTTTACGGTGAAATTATATGCCGATAAAATTATCGCATATCTTTGAAGCCGTAAGGCCGCTGTCACCGACACCCCTTTACCCTTACCGAAAATAGATAGCAAGGGCCTGTGATCAGTTTTCAAGATAAAAGGTTCTTGACGACCGTACAAGTATTGGTGGAAATGCTTAACACCGAAAATAATAGCCGTCGCTTCTTTTTGGATCTGGCTATAATTTTTCTCACTTGCCGCTAACGACCGAGATGCAAATGCTATCGGACGCTCACCTCCATCGGCGTCCCGATGTGCTAAGACCGCTCCCAGCCCACACGGGCTTGCGTCTACTGTCAGCACCAACGGCAGGTCCGGGTCAAAATGCGCCAGTACCCGCTCGCTAGCGAGCGCACGTTTCACACTATCGAAAGCTGCCTGCTGACGTTCACCCCAAAGCCACTCTGCACCCGAGCGTAGAAGTTCGTGCAACGGACTTAGTAGCGTCGATGCACCCGGAATAAAATTTCTATAATAATTCACCACACCCAGAAATCGTTTAACTCCTAGGATGTCGGAGGGCGCAGGTGCACCTATGATCGCATCGACCTTAGTTGGACTAGTTCTTAACCCGCTCTTATCTATAACATAACCTAAGTACGTTACACTTTTTTCGAAAAAGACACACTTCTCTTTTTGTAGCCGTAATCCTGCATCTTGCAGTCTACATAAAACCTGCTGTAACCTAGACAGGTGTATTATTTTCGTAGGCCCGGTTATACAAATATCGTCAAGCCACACGCTCACTCCCTCTATATCAGCTAACAACATTTCCATAGCTTTTTGAAAAATAGCGGGTGCACATGCTAAACCGTAAACTAAACGCGTATAGGAAAATAAGCCTTTCTGCGTGTTAATGGTGGTCAGCTTTTGAGACGCTTTGGACAATTTAAATTGATTGTAGGCATTACTCAAGTCTATTTTTGAGTAGTGTTCCCCTCCCCCAATCTTGGAAAATACCTCTTCTATACGAGGCAAAGGATATTTATCAATTTCTAAATCCTTATTTAAGGTGCATGAAAAATCACCCGCAATCTTTAACTTCCCATTTTCTTTTAAAACAGGAACTATTGGCGTGGCGTATTCAGAGAAACTAACTGGTATTAGAATACCTAAGCTGACTAGCCTATCCAATTCTTCAGTAACTTTATCCTTGAGAGCAAAAGGTACAGTACGTGGTTTAAAAAATTTTGGCGTTGCAGTGTCATTTAATTTCAATTCGATTTCGAATTTGTTAAAACACCCTAATTCATCTTTCCAAACGGCTGGATACTGTTTTAATAACCGTTTCACCTCTTCAATATTTTCATTGAAAAATGATATGTTGTTATTTGCTGTTTCCAAATAAAAACTAAACATTTTCATGAAATCACGGCCTAACAGCGGTGGTCCACCGTTCTCAATCACATAAATTTTAATGCTTTTGCATGCGTTTAAATACGTTATTTTAGTCACAAAATATCCTATCGGCGTGATGTTATGGCCGTTATACAAACACATTTTAAGATCACCGCTATGCAACTTTTGATCTGAAAAATAAAACAAATACAACTTTCTTGAAATTACAGAGCATCCTGATCCTGTATCTAACTCCATACACAAATCTACATCATTAACTTTAACTGTGATTTTGATAGGGTTATAGTCTACGTACCTTAAGTTAAAAAGTTTGCAGTCTTTACAATCACCTAGAGACGCACTCGTCTCCTCCGTGTTAATATTATGTAAATCGGACTTTCTGAGCCCACATAACTTTTTTAAATGACCCCTCTGCCCGCAAATCAGACATTTGAAGTTCTTGAATCTACAAACAGTAGCATTGTGGTTCTTCAAACCACAAACTGCGCATCGCAGAATATGCTCGTTGCCAACGTTGTCAGTTTTGCGAAACCTCGTGCTGGTTCCGGCCTGGTGCTCAGCGGCCACGCGTCTATCAGCCGCCCCAGCACGCACGTAAGAAAATGGCTCTTCTCTTACGACTGTAACCTCAGCGCTGCCGTTGCACGTGCCCATAGCGCACGCCTGTCGTGCACACGCTGCCTTCTGTGCCACCTCGACCGCCTGCGTTAGCGAAAGAGTCTTGAAGTCGCACTCGAAAAGCTTGTCACGCTCGTGTCCTGTTCTGAAGCCTAACACGAAGCGGTCACGCAAAAGCGTATCCAGCTCCATGCCAAATTCGCAGTACGCAGCTAGCCCTCGCAGCCGCGCCACCCAATCCTCGATGCTTTCACCGTCGGATCTGCTTGCCTCATAGAACTTCGCCCTATCGGCGAAAGTCGACCTTTTCGGCGTGAAATGTCTATTAAGTACTTTTACTAATTCTGAGTACTTCAGGTCCTCGAGTTTCTTCGGATGCACTAGATCCCGAAGCAAACGGTATGATTCATCAGAAAAATGAGTTAGCAAAACCGCTCTCTGATTCTCCTCTGCAATCCCGTTTAGCTTGATGAACTGAGACATTTTTCCAAAAAAAATATCCCATTCATGGATTTTGTGATCAAATATGTTTAAGTTGCCCAAAAACGCCATTGTGCTTAATGCGTAAGCTGATCCCGCCTCGTCGCCAAATATTATAACGTTAATATTGGGTAATTGCAAATAATACGACCGTTTGTACTCGACTGTTATTTATTGACAAATACGTGTTGCCACAGCAACCACAGATATACTCCAAAATAACAAATACATTTATAAATTCTCAAGAAGAAATTATTCTTCATGAAAACATGTCATCACTTACCTATAATGTTTGTCATGATAGCGCTGGTCGCGCAGTGGTCGAGAGATCAATTTCTGCGCGGGGCGCGGGTTCCAAATCTGCACCGAACAATTATTTCTAAAGCCTTACAGTACTGATGAATGTTCTTGGTCTGAGTATATGGGCAATTAATCATCATCATCCCCCTCCCCTTATCCCTATTTATTTGGAGTCGGCGCAGCATATACCTATCTGGTATGCTGCTTAAGTTTTGGCTATGTTTTATTACCAGCCACCTGCCTGACGTCAGCCCTCTTTGGGAATGCTGTTGTTGGTGGTAACCGCCAACGATACGGTCTGTGAGCAACTACTGCTGTATAAAAAAAATGGCTTCTTTTTGTTACATAGAGCATTCTGCTTACACTCGTTAGTATTTAAGACTCCACATCAACGTTCACACGATGCAATTTGCAAATACAAACGCCTGATGGACGCTTATGTCCATTCAGGGCTACTTGAATATGAATGTGCGTTCATTGACTATGAACAGCCAGTTGCAACAGTTATGCTAAATGATATCTATTCGTGTAGGTTCCCCAGGCGTTCCAGGTAGCTAGGTTGGTATTGAAAGTAGTAAAAGATGAAGGATGTGTGAAAAAAGGTGCCAAGTTCGGTACTAATAAACGACACCAAGGGGGAAATTCTTGAAGACTTCTGTAGATTAAAGAACGGGTCACGTTTCATATCATTATTTCGCCGTAACGTACGATGGGTTAATGAGATTAATATAATGAATTGTGTGAATAAAACTGAAGTGTTTGCATTATCAGTTTGAATTGTTATATCATCATTGACGTAAATCCGTCCCACGTTTTAGGAGATAAGCTGTATTATCTAGAATGTTCTGTTTCGAGTGCCTACAGTGAAGTGTCTGACCAAATATGATTTTATATTAAAGATTTTTGATTTGACTTAATACATTTATTGTGTAGATTAAACTATCGTTTTCCCTACTAAAGAGTCACGTAATTTTATCATACTCTAACACGTAACTTTGCTTCTTTTTCATATTTCGCTCTAAGGACTCTTACATACGAGCGGCACGTTGACGAGGACTGCCGCACATATGTAAGAGCCCTAAGTGTTGAGAATTAAGACTATCTAAACGCATCTTTAATTTGTTCAAAGTATTCCTAAGTAGCCAAAAAATGTAATCCCTAATATGATGAAACAATAAAATGCTCACTAACAATGTTTTCTTCCCCAGCGTTGCGTATGGCACTGCGGAGGTGGTGGCCGCTGCGCCCGCGAGGCTGCGGCTGCGCACTACCGCGCCGTGTGCCGAGCCCTCGTCGCCGAAGCCCTGGAGCTCGCCTCCTTCCTCGCGAGAGTCAGGGTTGGAGGAGCGCGAGACATGGGCGCCGCTGAAGACTCCGTCGCGCATCTCGACACACTACGGTTTTCTGACTGGGTGGGTATTTTAAAGGTAATCAGAGGAAGCCAGTAAGCCACCCACTCTAAGATTGAATGGGGGAAACAAAGTAGATGTATAGGGAGAATTGTGTGTCCAGATCGATAAAGTTTTATGTTTTAGATTAGGTAGGTCACTGAGGATCGTGAAAGCTAGAGAAGGAACTGTAGGAATGAGATTGTTTTGTGATCGGGGATTATACTAACCACTAAATTTAGATTGGGATACCAAAGAATTGCTCCGAGCCTCTTTCCTTGATTTTGGCTATTACATAAAGAACCTATGGAAGCGGTGTGAAAGGAAATCTGAAATAGAGCCTATATATAATACCGTGACAACTCAAAAATAATTTAAAAGCTTTTCGAAAACGTTTAAAGAGCGGTTTGCGTCACCATTGGGTTCCATTCCATTTTCTGAGTTGTCACTTTATTGGATATTTGTCCAGAAACCCCAGAGACCACCGACATAGAGCACCATACAAACTAAAGCTCATTACCTGCGTGCAACGTCCCAAAGCAACGCACGCAGATTGTTACGCGTTGCCTAATGTACCCGCAATGCATTATTAATGTGCTGAGCTATACGCAAGTAATTCGCGTAAGGCCGCGCTTATACCACAGCGGAGCGGAAGCGTGTTGTGGCCATAGATGCACTTCCTTTAGAGTAGCCTCACACTCCCTACACACTAGGTTATTGCAAGCCCGAGAATCGCTCACCTTAAGATCACATCATTTATCGCCAAACTGCATGGCGAATTCGCTAACTCAGTTGGCAGTAAGATGTCGAACCTAACTCTAAACTAAACACTTAATAAATTAACGACATTCCCGCAAAGAAGTATCTAAGAGTAATATATCAAGGCTAAAATAACACGACCTCCTCGTTTGAAAGGGTTCTGTCCTCTACTGTGTGCCACTCTAGTCCTGGGACCAATACATTCCTAGATATGACTTCTTATTTATAATGCGAGACCGATAGATCTAAAATCCTAGTTAGATACGTTGATAGTCGGGACATATCAACTCTCATTTAGTCCCTTAAATAACCCGCCACTCGCTCCACGCTCCGCTCGCCTCTGTCGTAACCGCCGAGCTTTATTCTACGCGTAAATATTTATGGCACTCAGGACTTATAATGAGAATTCCTGGACATAATGCATGCAAGGTATTTATGCCTGGTTTTAGTGGCGCTGTCCTGGCTGTGTGACAATTTGAGTTGTTGAAAAGTTTGTCTTGATAAGCATTTGTGGTTTTTCTTATGGTGTTGGACGTACAACATTAGGGAAAGATATTTATAATATTAGATATTGTCTTGTCAGGGATTTTGTTGAACTGTGGGGTTACTCTTGAAACTAATACCAATTCCAATCCAATTCCAATATTAAATAGACGCCTTAAAATAACGCGTAATTTTAAAATAAATTTACCTACATTACATTTGCCTCAATTTTAAAGCATGTTGTTTTAATGTTATCCCGAATCTATAATTATTTTATAGACATTTTGGCATTTGAAAGTCGAACTGATATATTTACAATGTCGATCGAGCGGAATTATTTTCAAGAGTAATCCTACTGATCATATTACTAATTCCTACTTACTAACCAATTTGTTGAATCATTTGTAATTAAAATCAACAACTTTTTCTGAGTTTGATAATAACGCGTTCTTCTCAGATCGCAGTAAATTTCGTTGTAACTTGCATGTGCCCTTAACTAAGAGAATGTCTCTGTCTATTATAAACTGTCAACAATTCTATTTGAATAACTTTTTTACGTACTAAACTTCCATATTGTAACTCAATGTTATTTTCAATTGTAGTCTAACCGAAGGATATGGAGAGCATTACAAGTACGTAGAATGGAAAATTGATGGTTTAGTTGTCGCTTCTAGAATTCTATTACGCAGTATATAATAATTTTAATATTAAATAGCTGATATTAGCTTTGAACAAGGTATTTCATTAATATAGATGAACTGCATGCCTATTAGATGTCACAACGTTGAATATCCTCCTTGAAATGTATTTGTATTGTCATTAATTGATCATTACTCACATTCAAATATTACGTACATACCGTAGGTTAGTATTTTATATGTCAAGGCTTCACCACAAGCGGATATCAATTTTAAGTACTAATTAATGACTTGAGATATTACATAGTAAATACTAAGTTAACTAGAAAATTAATTAACGTTGAATATAACGAGCTTTCCTCAGTAAAATTTAAATCACACACTTCAAATGCTTTTAAATTAATTGAGGCTTCTCTGTTAACTGCGAAGTCTTGACTTACCGCCTGCAAGAAATCTCATAGCAACACTATTCCGCACAACTAATTGCTTTTAACATATTTCAGGCGCGGTTTTGGATGCAAGTCATTGGTGAATTACGAATGGGTGTAAAATTAAAGAAGGTCAACTATTCAAGGACACCGATAGAGTACGAGTTAACGCCGTATGAAATATTGATGGATGATATCAGATCGAGGAGGTACACGCTTAGGAAAGTCGACGGCGCGATACCTCCAAGGTAAGATTTTATTATTCCCATATAATTTTGGTTATTCATCGAAGTTATAATAATTTTTTTGGCTGGCGGTTTTTGAGATCTCTCTGTGGCCTACGCAAATGTCCTGCCGATCTGGTATCGTCTTGCGACGGGTCGTTAATCTCCCTAAATTATGGTTGAGCTACACGATGACTGATGCATACGTGCCCTCGGTTGGGAAAGGTCAGCTCAAAACAGCTATGGCTCTTTCCTCAAAAGGCCATCCAAGACCTATCCCTACAAAATTACACTCATATATTGAATAAAATGATGTCTGGACTTTAAAAGAGACGTTGTCCTCTGAGTTTGTTTCGGCATTTCTTCTCAGAGCTATTCAGATATGAAATGCCGACGCCATCTAGCTTAAAAGGTGTCTATAACAGATGTATTTACAGAAATAAATATCATTTATCATATCATTTAAATATAACCTTTTGCGTCTTGAACCTAATTTCAATCAATCAACTCGTTGGGAGTAATGATGCAATTAATGTCAGTTTTTTAAAGTCCCGGCAATCTTTACTGTTAGACATGGGCAGTGCAGTGACCTTTACTATTGAATAATAGCACCCGGGAATATTTCCATAAAATACATACATAAGGCTATGAGCATGAGGCCCGGATTCAAATCCAGGGTCAGAAAAAGAGTCAGTCTTCTGACAATACTTTCAGTAGCACATCAGAGTCTAAAATTGTGCCCTGTTGATGGCACTAGACTCATCACCTATTTAATGGGACTCAACGGTATTGTTATAATGTATGTGTACCTAATACATTAAACCCTTGCTGAACCGAAAGCATGATGCTATACTAATTGTTTTTAACGCATTTATTTTGTTTGCAGTGTAAAGAAAGACGCCCATGCAATGATACTCGAATTTATTAGAAGTAGACCTCCACTTAAAAAGGTAAGCCTGTGTATTTTTTTTCTTTTTTATTATTAGGGAGCTAGGTGCCACGTGTGGCAAGAGAATTTTCCCCTACCAGCTGGCTATATTGAACCAGCCGAACAATTACCTCCAGGTGACGGGCTGCAGTGGCCGATTTTGAAGTCCATTAATCGCCTACAAGTGGTCGCAGCAAAGATAAAATAGCTAATTTAAAAAACAAACTTTGGCCTCACACTAGTATTTTCTTCCTGTAACGTGGATGCGTTGATATACATATAATCCCACATACACACACCCAGACCCGGAACAATTATCTGTAGATCATACAAATATTTGCTCCGTGCAGGAATCGAACCTGCGACACACAACGCAACAGCCGGTCTCTCGACTCTCACTGCGCCAACCGCGACGCCAAATTTTTATTTTTATTTTATCGGTATTCATTCAAACATCAAACACCAGCTGTGACTGCGGAACTCCGACGTATAAACTATGTCAGCTTGCACTATATACCTGATGTCCTGCCCGCTATACATATTCCCGGGAGGATCTAATGCGAGCTTTATGTCAAGGGTATCCAGTGTGCCACTTCCTGGTGTACAAATGTATTTAAGAAATTAAATATTCAGTCATTAACACCAAATGAACATTTATAATATTCAATAATTTCAATTCTCACTAGATACAATTGCGCACCATTTGACTTGGCTGATTAATATGCCTAACTAACCGTAAGTGAATTTATTCGAATAGAACTCTCCTGTCTTTGTTATTTATCTTCTAGGAAATGTATGTTGTATATCTAATATTACGGTTAATCATTTTAATTAAACATCAACACCACCTCGATTAACACCACCATCACCACTCGTTAATGTTTTCTAAGTTTATGTAACATTTAAACCACAATGTTCAAATAACAGCAGCATTAACCTGAGTTAAATATTTCAATTACATACGATACATTTAATATTGATATTTTTATTTTAACACGTCTTATGACGTCGCCATAAGACGTGTTAAAATATGGAAGAAGAATTCGCGGTGATGATATTTTACTTTATTTTATTCTCAATGAAGCTATTGTTAGATGTGTCAATGTTACCTAATCAATCTTTCACTTATGCAGGCATCAGACCGAAAGCTGCCACCTCCTCGACGAGAGGTAACGCCTCGGGAGAGACTCCTCGCTTCTATTCAAGTTGGCAGACAACTGCGGCCCACCCCTTACTCCAGGCGATTATGTGAGTCTTTCTAAAAATCTTATCATAACACTTGATGAACGTTAACTGCTGGGTGATACAGACGCGTAAGCAAGCATGAATTGCTTCTTTATGTACGAGAAGGTCGCTTGATTTAAGTCGGTAGGAGTTCGATATATTCCTCGCCGTCAAGTGGATGATTCCATGAAGACTTCCGTATGTTTATTAAAAAAACGTACTTTGCAGCAGTGATTGAATAAAAAGTTTGGCTTTGTCACTCATCAGAGGGCCTAAGCTAGGTAGCTTTCACTGCACTTATGCACTGATTCCGCTAAACGCAAATTTTTGGGCGCCTGGTCTGCCGGCGCAATTATCATCGACTCCACGCCAGCAGCCTGTTGACCCTCGTAATAGAATTAGTCTGTGTCGTTATATTGGATTGGATAACATTTTATGTGTTGGTTTTTCAAGTATTTATGTATGGCTGAGTAGACGAGGACCAACGTCACAACATGTATCTGTATAATGTTAGAAATAAATCGCCACTATATTTTAGGTACCTACAAACTGAACATTCAAGATGCGTATTCCTAATTTTCTTTATAATTACAAATTCGAAAGCCCCTCTTTCCGTTCCGTTTCCCTGTCCTACATCACATCCTTATAAAGATACTTGTTTCAGATCATGCCCCACCTTCGAATCCTTTTCCCGCATCAGAAGTCCAACAAAAACCCTAAACCTCCTCCTATATAATTTTGTGAACGTAAATTAAACAATTTTATAGTTTTCTAAATAACCAAAATACAAAATATGTGTAAGTGCGTAGTGATTAATTTAAAAACGTGCTATCAATTTAAAATAAACATTGGTAATACGTTGTATTAACAAATATTGCAATTGAAACTATTGTAATAATAGTTGATGCAATGCCTTTGCGCCTTAAAAAAAGCTGTGAGCAACTTCATCATTTGTAACATATTGCTATTTAAATTACTAAGGCGTTGGAGCCAACGTGGGACCTCGCAGTCCAATTGATACCGTGCTTAAAGTTATTTTGTTATGTTTTGTCTTATATTTTTTCTGTTATTAATGTTTCTACGTATTTGTATATTCTTCACAATCAAATAAAGATTTATTTTACCTATTTAATACTCATAGATTTTATTTTACAATGAATGTCTGTGTTTTACTAATGTGCAGGCATAAAATTAATGGATTTCTCCCTTGCTTGCATTTATCAAAAGAACCTAACAACGTAATGACTGACTTATTTATAGCGGTTGCTTTTTCAATATATGTATCAACAACGATATTAGTTTATTTTCCTTTCACGATCATTGCATAATATAAAGAACGGGACCTACATATCTATGAGATGTGCGACGCTCCAGTTTCGTAACAGATCGGTACACAATGGTGTGATTACATGTTTTATAGCAGTCTTGCTAGGTACTCTTGTTTGTTATACGAAATAATGATTTAACGGCCAATAAATTAAAGGAAATTGGTTTGTTTCACTATTATTATGGGTCCATTTTGTAGTTTTGTAATATATGTAGTGTACCTAAATTCAGTAGTAGTAACAGTGGTTTAAATTAGGCTCATATCTATAATTTTAACTAAAACTAAACTAAAAAAAATTAAAAAAAAATTAAATGACCTATGAAACTGAGATTCGAAAAACTTAACTCTATTTGACAAAACTTTATACTGACCTGTTGCTTAAAATGGTAAAATTGTAATGCAAGGGATATTAGCATCTCTTAAATATCTATGCTAAACATTTTTACTCAGTTAAGATTGATGGAGTATTGATGATGCGGACACCATGACTGGTAGGAATTTTGAGGCTGGGGAGATATTGAGCAGTTTAAGCTTAAGTGTCAAAAGGCGATACTGTTGTTGCGTAAGATTTTCCTCAGTAGCATACTTTCACAGTCTTTTTTTCCTGCGTCATATTTTCAATGTACCTGCAACTACTTCATAGGTATAGTGGCCGCAAGCGCGGCTGCTGAACATAAGGTCATGGGTATGATTCCCGTGTCGGGCAGTGTTATTGGGGTTTTCTGTTAGGAAATTCTCTGTAGCAGCCCGTAGTTTGGATGTTGGAGGTGTCACACCCTAGTGTTTCGGAAAGCACGTAAAGCCGTCGGTCCTGCGTCTGATTTCTATCCGGTTGTCACGGATTGCTGTTCCACCGGACTATGAGAGTGAAGGAAGAGGGAGCGCACCTGTGTTTTGAGCATACACTTGTGCACTATAATATTTCGCGCGTACTTGGATCATCTCCGCGGAGATGGGCCGCCGTGACCGGATTATGGTCGGGAGTATATTATTATACTTGCAACCTGCAATCAAGACAAACTTGGAATATTAATGACTAATAAAAAAAGGCAACAGCAGAACATTTAATTCTCATTTTTTATTTTTCAATTCATTACAACGTTTAATTCTCTATGTATTCGTAAATTTAAAGGTAAAGTGGTGTTTTGTACCTATTAATTGAATGTAATTAATGTTTCTTTCTAATTATGATAATATGACACATTCAAGATAAATCTAAGAAAAGCATTACCGCATGCTTAGCGAACTCTAAAGTTATTATATTAAATGGAAAAGAATACGGTCGCGAACAGGATTCGAACCTGCGCCTCCCGGATAAATACTCCAGGCGCTCTGACCATTAAGCCATCTCGACATCTGCTCACCACCGCGAATTCTTCTTCCATATTTTAACACGTCTTATGGCGACGTCACTCACACGAATGCATGCAATACATGGAATAATACGAAATATAATATACTCCCGTCCGTATTTCGGTCACGGCGGCCTATCTCCACGGACATTAGCCAACTATATTATATTATAATGCACAAGATATTATAATGTGTGCGCAAACACAGGTGCATTCTCTCTTCCTTCACTGTCATAGTCCGATGGGACGGCAATCCGACACGACCGGAGAGAGAGACTTCCTGACTCTGGGCTGCTACTGAGAATTTCCTAACAGAAAAACCCTATAAGACTTTGCCCCTCCTGGGAAATGAACCCAGGACCTCACGCTCAGCAGCTGCGCTTGCGACTGCTAGACTAACGAGATAAAGGAATAATAATAATGATTTATTGAATAAAGTAACAAGTTCACAATAGTTAAGTCTATACATATTATATCACGTGTGCCTGATACAAAATATAATATTTAAGAAAACTGTACATAATTCATCGAAGTGACATACCAACTTACTTAACGTCTTTCCTGTTACAATTTCACAGACCGAGAAGATCCAATAAATACTGACTCAGTCACCGAATATCTTCAGGCTCAGTTCACACTTTTCGCAGATTTGGTCCATAAAAATAAACTTGTAAATCCTTACTTGATACAATACCTTATCACGTTGTAACAAGATTTATTTTTCTTCTTCGTGATGAAGCGCCTTTCTGTCTCTAGCGTAAGATAATCTGGCTGTCTAGGTCACTGGGAACTCGAATATCGACCTGGATACTGATAGTTACGTAATGGACACCCGCCTTATATAACGGAGTTTTCAGTCCTTTTATGTTGGCTGCATTGCGTACTAAAGTTTATATAACCAATTAAGCATATAACAAAGTTACATATAGGTCGTTAGTTGTTATGTAAATGGCTCTGATAACTTCAATTATATTTTATAATTTATCAAATTTCGTGTAAAGAAATTGCAGCCGAAATGACTAATATCAAAAGCAAAAATATTTATATTATGCAAACTGAATTTATTATTGACTGTGAATTGTCATCAAACATCGAATTTCATAAAACAAAAGGACAGACAGAGTTTCTCAATGTTAAATACCGGGTACCTTATTTTCTTTGCTTTGCTTTAGTGCTTTTCTAATTACAGTTCCCAAATAAGTAGAGCGGTAAAAATGGAAAAAGTGTGCAGTTTCTCGTTCACAATAGTTCGCGGAAAGCAAAATGAATAAGTATTGTGTTGCATAAAACCGGTCCGTCTACAGGTCTGAGGTTCGGCAAGTTTGGGGCTAATGCAGACATTTTGCTGATTTAACTAGGTACTCTACGGCTTAATTTTTTTTCGATATACTTTACTGACTTTTGTTTTTTTTTAATGCATTTTGCTAAGACTTCGATCATAATTGAATAATGATTACTTTATGCAGTTGTGTTTATGTTAAGTAAATCTTCAAATTCAAAACATTTTCTAATGTACTCAGCCTAAATCTTACAAACAAAATTCCCCAGAAACGATAGAAAACGGCATTAGCAAACCAAACACTTAGTCACAAACAAGAGGTTTAGTTACAATACAGATGGAAAACCCGAAAGATTGAGAGCCGGTTGCTCAAAGCAAAGCATACACCGTCTACAGTTCCTACCGCAGTCTGCGCCAGACTTTATAGACGCGCGGTCGTGCGCGTTCGATATCGAAAAACGTTTCAAAAATGGAACTGTGACGTCAAATATCGCCGGTGCGTTTAAAATTCGAACAAGGAAGGGTAGTGGAGCATAATTAGATTAAAGATTCTATGAGGCTTCAACCCTTACGTGCAGTTACTCTGCTAACAGGATTTGTGTTATATCAGTGTGTTCGTATCAGTATTTACTGAACCAGTGGAGTGGAGTGTTTTGTTGTTTATTTTGTACTTTCATTCTTAGGGTTGAGAATTGATTTTGGAATTTAGTGACTTGGAATTTTTTTGATAACCCTGAAGATGGGAGTGTGTATTACGAGTACACTGGCTATGGATATTACCCGTAAGTACATTTTTTTTCTTGTTTATTAAACAGTATTGATTTCGTTATAATCTACGAGAAATTTTATATCAAAATTGCATCACAAATACATTGCACCAACTAGGAATTTATTCTGTCATCGTAAATTCAAGTTTTCCGCTACAATTTAGAACATAATTTCGCGTATGCATGCAAATTGTTTGTATTTTCGTCAAGGTGCTAATATTATGACATTGTTTGCAAGAATCCGTCATCAAAATCCTCATTTACGTCATCGAGACCCCGTTTTGTACACTTGACAATAAACTTGAATAGCTTTACAAATCCAATTTTGGCGTACATTGAAAATTTCCTACTCACCTAGAACAATTAGGGCAATAGGAAACGAAAAATGGTTTCAGTGTTGAACATAACAGTTGATCCAGTACTACTTGACATTCTCAACATTTTATGGCGCTTGTTAGGGTTAAACATTTTAAGGTCAGACATTTTTTTCTAAGACGCGTCACAAAATGTAATGTTACTTTATGTTGTAAATATTTAACATTCTAGCAAGTTCTTATAAGTGTCTTAATGGAAGGAAATTCTTTACGAATGGTACGTTATATTAATAGTGATAACATAAACCAGTCTAATTGAGTCTTTCGTATCGATATTAAATATCGGTTTACATTAAATATTCATTAAGATATTCGGGGAATACCAACAGCAGACTTAGGTATACCGCAAGGAAGTGTTCTAGGTCCTGGACTATTACATAAGAATGACGTAAAGAATATCAGGTTTAAGCATGTTGATATTGATTAATTCAACGGTATTCATTAGTAAGTAGTTCATTTTAAAGAGGAAAAATTGTACTTAGATCGTGACTCGTAACTGATTGAGGACTTCACGACTGATAATTTAGTAACTTAACTACATATATCTAACATAACATAGTATCGTGCCTATAAGGGTTTGGTAGAGGAGTACTTTTGCATACACATATTTCATCGATGTTGTTATGAGCCTGTTGCCATGAATTGGACACAGTTCTAAGCTCCGGGTTTTTACTGAGAATAGAGATAACATTTGCAAACATATTAACAGATGCGTACTGAACTCTAAGGTTTTATTTTTGTAGAAATATAAATATGGTTGTGAGCAGGATTTGAACCTGCGCTACACACCGCTTGCTTGGCCCACCAAACTTACTAGTTGCTACTTGCTGGGACCAAACCGGTTTGACCAACCGTTCTCAAACGCATGTGGAGCGAACTCAGTTATAATATTTTGTGGTAAGGACTGCGTGCGGGACTTGAACCCACGACCTTCTGGTTAAGTATACCAATACTGAACTTGGCCGTACGGGTGTACTTCACCAGATCATAGGTACGTATTGTCTCTTGTTCTAGAAGATTCTTTGTTAGTGAGGATATTAAAGACTGCAGCAATTGAAGTAATATAGGTTAAATAAAGTATACATGTCGCATGTGTCATTGGTCTAGTGGCCACAAGCGAGGCTACTGTGTGGTCCTAGCTTCGCTCCCAAGTCAAACTTTTACTAGGCTTTTCAGTTAGGAAATTCAGAGTAGCAGCCCTGAGTTGGGAAGTAAAGCCGTCGGTCCTGCACTTGAACCCCTCTCCAATCGTATCGGATTGCGGTCCAATCGAACTATGCGAGTGAAGGAAGAGGGATTGCACCTGTGTTTGCGCATACACATGATCACTATAATATCTCCTGCGTACTTGGCTAATCTTCGTAGAGATAGATCGAAAATTCAATCGGGAGTAGTTTATTATTATTATTACATGTCGCGTGTTAAATATTATGAAATCATATTCTTCCATGTTTTAATTTTACTAAAATGTCTGCATAAACTTCTATTGTAGTTTCTTAAGCTTCAGAATGTTTGTATAATACTGTCTTGCTGTTCAATGAACATTTGTTATCTTATCTGTGATCTGTACTCGAGCGCTAAAAATCTTGGTTATCAGCGCGATAAGTAATCTTGTAGTATTGTTATGTGAGAATTGAGTTTATATTGTAACCTACTTGCTTTGGATTGCTTTAGTCGTCTTCAGATTATATAGTTTTTTATCTACGTTTGGTCACCAACTCGCCTGATGTAAAGCGACGGTGTGGCCGAGGATGGAACACGTAGATCCAGAAGAAATCTATTCACTCTAAGTAGAGCGGATAGATTTGGGTAGAACGACAGTAGGTGAGTTGATGCAACTCTCCAGACCCGTCTCCCACAACGGTTGCTTGCACCGGACTACATCCCGAAACACGACTAGGTCGCTTCACGGCATAGCTTCGTCCGGTGGGTGGTAACCAGCCGCGGCCGAAGCCTTCCACCAGAGTAAAGACTAGTAAAGTAAAGTCTATTTGTGTATCGAAGTTGCTTGGTGAATTGTTTTATGAATGTGAAATGTTTTATGATTTACTCCAAGAGTAGTAGAGCAGAAGCTTAATCGATTACTTAAAAATTCTTTGTCATCAGTAGAAATGTGTTTAATTGCTTTTTGTGTGCAACCTCCCTAAGATTTCGCCTTATTCAATATATCCCCTAATTTCTTTACTTGTTTCTATATTTCTGAATAGTGTATCATTCCTTGGATAGTATTATTACATACTAGCTTCTGCCCGTGATTCCGTCTGCGTGGGCTTCAGAATTGGGTTCAGCCGGGATAAAATAAAATTTCTGTGTTAATTCAGGTTATAAACTATCTGTGTGCCAAATTTCATACAAATCCGTTGAGTAGTTATTGCGTGAAAGAGTAACAAACGTGCATCCATCCTCACACACTTTCACATTTGTAATATTGGTAGGTTTAGTCTTGAAAGACTATTCCTTCTTCCATTTCTGTTAATAATAATTACACTCAGTTTTCCTTTCCATCTTATAATTCTATAATCAACAGTAAACGCTTTCTTCTGATATTACAATATACTTAATCATTAATATCTTTATCACGTTTTCATTAGTTACACTGTTTTTTACATTATATTCGTTTTAAAGTTTTTCTTATTCAAGATTATTTTTAAACGCTTCAAAATCAACTGGTCTCGGGTCATTTCGTTTGCGTCTAATGTTCGGTTTCATCAGAAAAGTGAGAACAAATCGTTTCGTCAGACTTTCCTTGGCAGTCGGTTGTATTGTTTCACTCTGTTGCGCCTGCGGTTATCAACGACCACATTTTTCATTTACTCGGATTGGGAAATCGGTTTATTAAAAGTTATTGTTAGAGGGAAATCAATAGGCAATCAATATCAATACAAATAAATAAAATTGAAGTGTCTGTTTGTAATGTCAATTTTTTTAAGATCCTACAGTTATTTGCACTTTCGTCACCTAGGCCCAAGAATCTGATTTAAAATCTTTGTCTGTCGGTCTATCTGTTTATTCCGGCTAATCTTCGAAACGGCTGGCAGGTAGCTGGGAGTAACTTAGGCTAATTATAATATAATTATACGCGGGTGAAACCCCGGGGCACAGCTAGTCCGTAATATTCCTAACTTCAGGAAATTAATTATTGTACGTTTTCGTAGAATAATTTGTATCTCTATCGTCTATTTTCCTTCTTGTTAACTTTAAAACGATGTAATTAATAGAAACATGTTTGCTATTAACAATCTTTTGGGCGGCAAATTTTTGCTGTACATTTCCTTCTTTATGGTACCTTACGTTGATCTGCAGTTGCTTTCGTCTACTTAGGTTAGTTCTAGATTTAAAGTTGTGAGGATGAAAGAATGTTTGCTACTCTTACACGCAGAAGCTACCGAACGGATTCGGATGAAATATTGTATACAGATAGTTTATAACCTGAATTAGCACATACACGGCAGCACCCGATTCTGAGTCCACGCAGACGAAGTAGCTGGTAGAAGATAGTTTCAAATTAAACAGTGCAGACTTAATTACCTTCTCACGTACCAAAGTTTCTTTAAAGAAATACTTGGTCTATAAATTATAAATATTGAAGTCGGAGTACGTCTTGAAGTTTTAATTGAGTCATAAATCATGTAATAAACATGGAGCGCTGTAAATTTAAAAAGTCACATAAACTCTTAGCTCTAGTAAGAAGCTTTATTTTTGGTATGATTTATTAATTAAAATAGATTTTATTTGAGAGTCTATCTTCGAGTAGGTACAGAAAAAAAAACTTCGCCACTGGCAAGATTAATTGATTTGACCTAATAATAGTGTGGGACCTTGACCCATAACCATTTGCATAGAATTTTCTGTAACTTAATATTATAGGATTGTCATCTATGATGAATGCAAATCCGGAGATGAGCCTTTACCTTCAATATAATATTGACTGGTCTGATTGCAGCATCAAAAAACTTTTGCCATTATTTAAAAAGCTAAAAACACTCTTACATTCTCTACGGTCGCGTACAGAAACTCGGTTACAAAAACCAAAGGGCCATAAAAGTAATGGCATCTTTCTTAATGGTATACCAAAGCCATTGATTTATTCATTGTTCTGATGTAACTTCTGCCGATGTACAAAGAACAATACAGGGTTGCCACACGCCCGTATTGTAACGATAGCATATAACATATATCATAATGACTATTGCGCTAACGATCAAAACGTCATTTTCTGGGACTAAACTTGCACAATATCAACTTGACATAATGTGTTTAAAAAAAAAATACTTAATACTATCCCAGCAGATACCTATTTGGTGGGATAGTATTATGTATTCCTTGCTGCATGTATAAAAAAATCATCACTAGTGACAGGTTCGACTGGTTAGGGAGATATTTTTATCCAAGCAGTATGTTATAAATAAAACTTTTTGGAATATCCGCTGGAAAAGTATGAAATTTGGATGTTTTTTTTTTGATAAATTGTGTCCATGCTAAGTCGAAGTGTTCTTTCGTGTAATTTATAGGAGCTTAACTAATTTGAAGAAGTGTTCAAGCAGCCGTTAGGCCTCCAATTTCCCTTAGCGACTGCCAATAACAGTAGCCAAGATCCACGGTTTTAAATGCCCGACAGACTTCGAAGCACGGAACTGTTCAGATCATAAATGCGGACTCATCTACAGACTGACCTTTATCAACCAGAGGTCTTTATTGGCTTAGAGCAAATACAGATAAATCTTTCAAACGTATTAACGCATTCGTAGCGGACTCAAAAAAAAAAATTGCTCGAGGAGGATTAGGTTGAGCATTTGTACAACATTTACTTATTAACTGCAAAATTAGTCATGTTGGTTCAGTCAGCTGAATAGTTAGCAATGACGTCACCAACAGACGTATTAAAAATTTGGAAGAAGAATTCGGCGTAGTGACAAGAGGTCGAGATGGCTTAGCGGTCAGAGCGCCTGGAGTATTTATCCGGAAGGCGCAGGTTCGTACCCTACTCACGACAGTATTTTTCTTTCCATAAAAATGTATAAGAGCATCTTACATAATTAACCTATAAATTGAATTGAAGTCTCCTTTACTGACAACCATACAAAAATAGCACACACAACACTTAATGTTGTGTGGCCAATTTTGTGCATCGTGCAATAATCGTAATTATGTGTAATCGAAACCGAAACCGAATGACTAATCGATTTTATATAATTTACACTGTGAAGTCCTACATTCACCGATTGACCGGTATGTTGGATGGGAAAAAATCTTGGCGTACCTTTCGTTTATAGTTACGTAATATTTAGGACATTATGTTCATGTAGTAGAGGGGCTCGTGGCTAAGCAACAGCCGCACAAATCGATAGATCGAGGTTAAGCTGCGCTTGCCACGGTCGGTCTGTGGATGGGTGACCATGATATAATATTGAGACCCCTCCGTGCCCCTGAGAGCACGTTAAGCCCTCGGTCCCGGTTGTCAAATTAAGATCTATGACAGCCGTTACGGGTAGTCAGAGGCCTGAAAGTCTGACAACCAGTCATACCAATAGATATCGTGTTACCCAGTAACAGGGTTGTAGAGGTCAGATAAGCAGTCGCTCCATGTAAAATACTGGTATTAAGCTGCATCCGGTTTGACTGGAAGCCGACCCCGATGTAATTGGGAAAAGGCTAGGCAGAAGAAGATGTGTCACTCTAGTGAATTTGATTTGTTTGTTATTTGATTATTGATTGATGTAATATGTTTGATATATAAATATTTAAAGAAGTGAAGTGATATGTTTACATCGCAAATATTTATATGAGTAGTTGGTTTTGCTAATACAGGAAAATAAAACAAACGCATGTGTTGCGTAATTGAAGTTATAATTTTTGTGCAAACCGGTATACGTTTGTGAACAAGATTAGTACGTTGCGTGAACCAGCGTTGATTAAAGTTGTCTAGTAGTCTCTCTAGGGGGCTCTAGTAGTCTAGTAGTGTAGGTGTTGCTCGTGGAAATAAATCCGCTCGATTGGCATTTGCAGTATGTCAATTCGTACTTTTAAATGCAAAATGTCTAAAAAATAATTAAAGAATCGGGATACTAATAAGCCAACATGCTTTAAAATTGAGATCACTATGATGTAGGGTAATTTATCTTAACACTAGCTGTACCCCGTGGTGTCAACCGCGTATCATTATATTATAATTAGCCTAAGCTATTGCTTATATAGTCAACTACCTGCCAGTAAAATCTTATCAGAATCGGTCCAACCCTTTCGAAGATTAGCTGGAACAAACAGACAGACAGGCAAACAATTTAAATACGGATTTTAGTGTAGTGCAAATAACTGTACAAGCTTAAAAATAATCTATTATTTCGACATTACAAACAGACACTTCAATTTTATTTATTTGTATTGACTATACATTGTTTTAAGGTGTTGATTTAACATTGGATTTGGATAAGAATTATTTTAACAACATCATTATTTTAAGGCATTGATTTAACATTGGAATTGAATAAGAATTGGTATAAACAGTCAAATGGGGGAATAGGGGTCCAGGGGTGAATAGGGATAGAAGAAGGGAAAGGTTTTCGAAATCTGTATTTAATTGTTATAAATATTCCGTTTCGTTGCTTTAATTCAACGTTGACGTTGATATTGTGACGCGTCGATTAAACGAGAAAATCAATATTAACAACCTTATCTGACCTATCCATATTCACCCCTGGATCCCTATTCACCCCTTTTGACTGAATTTCAAGATGTTTTTGGCCTATCAGGCACACATTAAGTAATTCTGTTTTTTTTTTTTCTATGTGACCTTGTGTTTGACCATTTTGTCTTAGTGTATTTTGTGGCAATTTTTTTTTTCAATTGTTCTTTCTTTAGTTTTGTACAAAGCAATGCATTCACAGGTACTGTATTTTCAAAATTACAGTTTACCAGAATACCAATATAAAGTTGTTAAAAATATATTACAGAATTTGATTTCTTAACTTCACCACGTATCCTAAATGAAATTTTACCTTCATCAATGAGGAAACGAATTCTCGGAATTAAGTGTTGCTGGGTTGCGTGCGCGCATGCGACCGCCATGAATGCAATTTAGATAATAACTCGATGTTCTTCAAAATTACGTGTTTTTGTATTTTTTTACATATGTGTTGATTACCAATCTCTTAAAATTAATACATACATATAATAGTATCACGCCTATATCCGTTAAGGGTTCCGCAGAGAAGTAGGTATTATTGTGTGCCCACATTTAACCGATGCAGTTATAAAGCTCCTTGTAATAAGTTGCGAGCCTATTGTCGTCAACTGAGAATTTCCTAATGGAAAAACGCAATAAAACTTTGACTGACTCGATAATCGAACCCAGGACTTCGAACTCAGCAGCCACGTCTGCGAATACTAAACCAATGAGGTAGTTAAGTTTGCAATGAGCATCCTAATAGTAGATATTTAAAACATCCATCCCTTACCATTAGGCTAGAGAAGGTATGGATATTATCAATACAAAAATTCTCAGTAAAATAAATAATGTAAGGATAAGTAAACCTACCTTATTGGCGGTAAAGCGTGATCATGTTATCTAGTTACAGGTTCATAATGCGGACGGTTAAAATCACACGCGAATTTTGAGGACATAGCCATCGTTTAAGTAGGTCAAGGTAAAAGGTGTAATCTATTTAGTTTATGCAGATCTAACTGGTGCCCACGACTTCGTCTGCGTGAAAAAGCCTATGTCCTTCTCCAAGGTCCAATCTATGTCCTTGCCAAATTTACTTACGATCCATTCAGCTGTTTAGTCGTGAAAAGGTTACAAACAAATAAACCAACTAACAGAGTTTTGGTAGTGTGTAGTAGTGTCAACTTTCGCATCTCTAATATAAGAATGAATCGCCGAAATGTTTGTACGCGCATAGCTTCCGAACGACTGCACCAAATTGGATAAATCTTTTTTTTGTTTTCGTTATTGTCAGGACAAGGGTTATATAAAAGAAGAAAAAAAAACAAAACGAACAGAAAAAAAAAATTGCGGTACGAAGTTGGCTGGGTTAGCTAGTTTATAATATAAGTATGGATGAAGAGTCAACACTCGAACCTTGTTTCACCACGCAACGTTCGAATAAGTAATCTCGGAGCAGCAATTTAAATTCAAAATAGCCACTTATCGAAATTCGCTTCTGACCTTGAAATCAGACGAAGATCTGGGCTAGCTAGCGAGGCCACTGGCCAGTCGATTTACACATGAGACTTAGCCGACTTTTTTCCTGTATATGTCGTGACCGAAGTCTGTATGCCTTTCCCGCGTCTTCTTACGAAACTAGACAGACAGATATGCATTTTAACGGTGCAAGTGATAGATTGTGAACGTGAGATTCTGTGGTAACGAGTCACGAAGCTGGTCTCGCAGCTTTTGCAATACTTAATGCAGTAAATGCTTTGCGGAGGACCTTCCCTTGTACTTAGTTTTTTGACAGCTGTCATCTGTATAGAATTCTTTTTTTTAACCGACTTCCAAAAAGGAGGAGGTTATCAATTCGGTAGTTTTTTTTTATGTTTGTTACCTCAGAACTCCGTCATTTATCAACCAATTTGGAAAATTATTTTTTTATTTGAAAGGATTTACTTTCAGATTGGTCCCATTTAAATTTTATGAAAATTGGTTTAGTAGTTTGGTATTTAAATCAAAATAACTGAAAAATAATACGTCGTCGAAGTAAACGAAATGGTGTATTTTGCTTTCTTGTGACTTTCCAGTGGTCTTTACGGTCTCTAGAATAGTTCTAATGAACTGCCTAACTGTCAGATTGTTGATTTTAGTTCGAATACGTTACTTGAATGGTGACTATCCATTTAATATACCTATACAATAAACAAACCTGTCCCACTGTAGATATGTCATTCTGCATTACGTCTAAAGGTGGGTAGTCGGTGCCAGTAAAGGATATTAAACGTGTAAGTACATTCATGAAGTAGCGTATTACGTTCGCTTTAGGCAGTTGTTGTGTTCATTTGTAAATAGGTTCAATTAGGTATAATACATTATCGTAAAAATAATGATGGTTAATGTACCTTTAAATATACTTTGCAAATTTTAGGAAACTTCCTAAATATTTTTAAAGTTTGTCTAATAAAAATATTATTGTCCTAATAAATTGACTTTATTCAGAATCCTCTAAAATTAAAAAAAATTTTTTATATAAATTGTAGTAAGTAAATAATGCAATTATTTTATAACTTTTTAGTGCAATTTTACACAGAAAGATTTTTGGAGTCGGTTCTTTTTTTTGTTAAAAATTATTTTGTTATGTTTTATTTATGAACTGAGTAATATTATTTGCTATGGATAGTTGCAAATGTTTTTTCATTGCCATGACTGAAAAAAAAATGGCGTCCAAGAAAATTACACTTACTAATATAGTACCATTTATTATTGCTACTTCATACAATGTTTTATTTAAATTTGAATACGTAGCCTTGAGAGCGTGAATACAGCATTATGTAAATAGAAAGCCAGTTGTATAAATAGAAAAATATTATATTTCGTCTCGCTATCAAACCTTGAGTTGGAGAATTGTTGAGACAGTATTGTTAATTTAATGCAGAAAAAATATATCTGTGTGGTACAAAGAAACTAGAGTATACGCTTGTTGATTTGCAAAAAGGAAGCTGGGACATTTTGGGGTTAACGCAAAAACTATGCTTGTAGCGTACGGTATATGAATTAATAGTCTAGACGTTAAGAATTATATACATATCGAATCCTTTGTCCAGTTCTAAAGGCAAGTTGAAATATGTAAATTGAAATCCGTATGCCAGATCTTTGGAGGTTTGGCACACATCATCGAGAACATCTCTCAGGTGTGCTGGTTTCCTCACAATGTTTTCTTCCACCGTTATAAGCAAGTGATCATTAATTTATAATACGCACATGACTTCGAAAAGACAGTGGTGCGTGCCTTGGGTTCGAACTTGCGACCTTTGACTTGTCAGTTCAAAGGTCATACCACTAGACTATCACTGATATTATATGCGAGATGAGTGACAGGAATTACATTAAAATTCGTTGAACATTTGGGGAAATTGCGAATTAGATTGCATTTGTTTCTAATACAAAAGAGACTTGTATTATAATTGATAATGATTACACAAAGCAGTTGTTAAGTTGTTAAAAGTTGCTTAAACAGCTCATAGAAGTCCTATTAGTCTGTAACAAAAATCATCATGATCTTACAACTTCTATTTCTCCAACAACAGTTACGCAATTATTCAATTAGGTGTTATTTTGTTTTTGTTTCGGCACGTGCATTGAACGTCCAGTTAGAAGTACATTATTCTTCATTGATGCGTCAAATGTGATGGGTTTCATGATAGCATGATGACACTACGAATTACATCACAGCACTGTTTTAACATAACAATGAGTTGGGTAGTGGTAGAATGTTGGGTATTAGGATGTCGTGTATATAAGGGTTCTAATAAAAATTAAGGTACTATTGCGGACACTCCCGCCTGACCACCAACAAGTTCATTAACGCTTGCATTAAAAAAATTGAAGCGCTCTGTAGCCCCGCCAAGGAGAGGCCAAGGGAGTACACGTGATGCGTTACTAAGCTGTGCAGTGCAGATTGCAACTAATTACGTTCTCGCTTCCCTAATAGGCGAACACTTTAAGCGGGCGTGGCATGGCGCCGGCGCTGGATTTACATGAAAATTTTTTTAAGTGGTCAGGCGGAAAAGGCCGCGATAGTGCACTTCTGGTGGACATTGAAGACTGCATGTTAGGGTTGGCCGCACCGCAACGCATTTAAAAACTCTTCCTACATCAACTTCGTATATTTTCTAGCTGACCGTACCATTGCAACGCACATGAATGGCAGGCGTAATCTTATAATGGATGTTATGCGTTGCGATGTGGCCGGCTACAGTGTGCATCAGACTCTACTATAATCTGAAATAGGTAATTATAATTTCAGACTTATCTTTAAGGATTCTTCAGATAAGATTTCTAATTCTTTTGCTCAAAGCACCGTAAAAAAAACAGTACTAATTAGTACTGATATTTTTTTAATGCTTTAGGTAATACAGGTGAAGCGAACATAGAAACATGAAACATAATCTTAGCTTCACGTATATATTCCCTAAAGGGGAAGGCAGAGTTGTACACCCATGTTTCAGCAATGCTGTTATTAAGTCCCAAGTTATAGGTGGTGAGCCAACATGGGACCATCTGCCGGGCTCAATTCCAAAGTTCGGGCTGCTACTGAGAATTTCCTCTCAGAAAAACTCAATAACACTTTGCCCGAGCCGGGAATCGAACCATGCTCAGCAGTTGCGCTTGAGACCACTAGACAAACGAGACAGGCGAGGCCAATTCAAAAGTTTTTTCTTTATGGACTTTCCATCCCAGTCTAGGGTGGGGTGCAAATCCCACTCGCAGTCGTATTTCTCGGTCCACAAAATATAATAAACTGGTCTTAAAGTTTACATTTGCTCTTGTTTTGTAGATTTTACAATATTTCAATGCACGACCTGACTTTGAAATAACGGTTAGGTAATCTTATACATTTTTTCTGACGTTTTATTTAAAGCTAAGAATCTTAAAACGGTATTTGTATTTGCATTGTAAATTTAGTTTGGCCAAAATTGCGGTGTTCAAAAGATAGGCCGTGATATTCAACTATGACAGACAAGATAGATGTTTATGTAGCGTGATTCTCAACTCACTAATGATTTTAGAAACACGAACAGCGAAGTTTTGAAACTGGTCTATTATACCTATTATATTATCAGGGTCGGCACTGAGGTCTTCAACAACAGAAAGCTTCAGGTCAAGGAGATATTGCTTGGAAATCTGCCAGAAGCAAGCGAATTCTCAATGAAGTGCCGTCATAACTTGCAAGATGATAAATTTAAGTTACTCTTTCGTGGTTGTGCACAAGGAGGATTATAGGTCACGATCCCGTGAAAGGTTGTAGTTTTGAATAGATTCACGCGTCACCTTGCGGAAGTCCATTACAATGGATGCAAATAAATACTATAAATAGCTACTTCCACAATATTGAGGGTAGTCATGCAATACCTGTGCACCACCCGCCCGCTCGCAAATATATTATCAATTACGCAAGCGGTGAAAAATTTCAACTACCACGAACTACTCTACACCTGTTGCGCCCCCCCAAGGGGCATCACCAGGAGCTGTTAGACTGTGCAGTGTCCGCCACCGATGATGTTGATGACACTGTACCATCATCATTGGCGGCGGACACTGCACGGTCAAATCCAAAGAGATGTAGAACATATAATAATAACCCTTATAATTTTGCAATTGACTTTTCTGAATCATATGCGTATTATTGAGTCATTATTCATTGTGGCTCCTGGCTAAGCCACAGCCGCACAGATTGATTGAGGTTAAACTACGCGTGCCGCGGTCAGTCTGTGGACGGATGACCATAATTTCATATCAAGACCCCTCCGTGCATCGGAGAGCACGTTAAACGGTCCCGGTTGTCCAATGAAGATCCGCTGTAGCAGTTACGGGTAGTCAGAAGCTTGAAAATCTGACAACCAGTCATACCACGAGATATCGTGTCACGCAGTAACTGGGTCGTGGAGGCAGATAAACAGCCGCTCTATATAAAATACTGGTATTAAGCTGCATCCGGTTAGACTGGAAGCCGAACCCAACGTAGCTAGGAAAAGACTAGGCAGATTTGATTATCATTAGCTCAAAAACAAAGAAAACATCGTGAAGAAACCAGCTTAACTGAGAAATTTTCCTGACAGTGTGTAAAGCCTTGTGAGAAGCCTGTTCATCAACGATAGGAAGAAGAAAAAGAATCTTTTATCGTGTAAAGTGTGATCTCCAGATAAAACGGTTTAGGACGGTAGAGGTTTCGTTGTTTGTTAGTTGAGTTTCTTTCTCTAATTGAGTTGTTGGCCAAGACTTATGCACGCAATTTACTCGAGAGCCAAATTAAGTTTAGTTGCGCCCCGATTTCGTACCTTATTTGGTGTTAATTATTGTGCTTTACTTTTGTTTTAGCGCTCCACTAAGTGGTCGAGTTTCTTTCTAGCTGGTAACTGCGAAATAAGAAGAAGATTTAATAAGGTTTTTCCTTATTCTGTGTAATCGGTAATTTAAGTAGGGTAACGTTTTTTACAGCAGCCATCGCAGCCTTAGTTTTGCTAACGGTATTCGGCTTCTATTTCTATATTTTTTCTAACTCTCCAGCTGTCGAGGAAGTAGTTATATAATATATATGATTTTTGTTATAAATAGCAGTAGTAACATTCTTATATCAACTAGAGAAGAACTACACAATACATAAAAATATATTTCCCGATATGTATGTCCCAATTTTAATTAACCTGTCAAGTGCGTAGCTGAAATACCTATATTATAGTGATATTGATTGTATTCGTTTACGTCATAACCCTTATCTATAGTAATGTCATAACCTATTAAGATAGTAAAAGACTTATTAGTACCAATCGTATTGTTATTTGATAAGACGTTATTGTTTATTGTGTTAAATGTTTCAATTATTAATGTACAATGATAAGTGAGGTGAGATTTTGAATTATTAACATAACATAGCATCACACCTGTATTCCCCGAAGGGGTAGGCAGAGGTGTACACAATTGTACACCAACATTTCACCAATGCTGTTATTAAATTCCATGTAATAGGTGGTGAGCCTATTGCCATCTACCGGGCACAATTCCAAACTCCGGGCTGCTACTGAGAATTTCCTAAGAGAAAAACCTAATAACACTGCCCGACCTGAGAATCGAACCCAAGACCTCATGCGAGGCAGAAATACCTATACGTATATTTTGCTTATTTGGTTGCAGTATAATACTTACTTAGTAAGGAGGCGCTAGTGGCCGCATAGATCGATCGATCGAGGTTAAGCTACGCTTCTCGCGGTTGGTCTGTGGATGGATGACCATAATTTTATTTCGAGACCTCTCCATGACTCGGATAGCACGTTAAACAGTCGGTCCCGGTTGTCAATTGAACATTTTGGATCTTTGCTTTACACTTTTTGGGGCTATACACAATCATAGGCAATTGAAAGTAGGTAGGTAGTTTAATATTAGTATTACGAATAATAGTGACAGTCCTGAGATCCGCATTTAACGGAACAAAGTGTAACAGTAACCGTTTAGCACATTTTTGTGCGCCAGCGCATCTGACCGTTATGCCTCACGATCGGGTGGCGTTGCGTCATCCTAACGTTACCTCTTTGTCAGCTTCGATCACTTTTTGGTATTTCCACGGTTAATTGAAGATTGTATAAAGTTTTTGGTTTTGGAAGATTTTGAGTAAGATAAGTTCATTACAAGATAAATCTTTGAAAAGCATTAACGCATGCTTAGCTTTTTTTTTTTTCAGTTATGTAATAGATTGTGAGCCTAATGACATTAACCAGACATAAATCGATACTCTGGGCTGCTGCTGAGAATTTCATAACACGGTAGTTTTACCGTGTGTGTGTTGTAACGTGAGGGCCTGGCTTAGATACCCGGATCAGAGTTTTCTGATCCGGGTATCTAAGCCAGGTCTCTCTCTCAGGTTCACGAGCAGCTCTGAAGATCGCTAGAAAACGGCTATTTGAACAATAAATAATACAATATCTCGTATGAAAAAAAGTATCGTATAAGCATTTCAGGACAATTTTGTAATATTTTTTTTGTCATATTAACCTACGAGTAAATCCGCGTAAAAGCTTGTTACCAAAATATTAAACGCAGTAAGCAAAAGTCGCATTGCACACTTCATTACCCGAAAAATTGCGTTTTTTGGAAACAACTTTAAAGACTTAATATAAATAAAAGGGCTTTTCCGATTTCTCTTTATAAAACTGAATTTATTTAGGCTGGGCGGCTGATTTAATGGAAATTAAACATAATATATCTTCACGCCTGTAAACCTCGAAGGGCTAGCCAGAGATGTAATTTGTAAAATATTTGACTTTTCCCTAATGACGTTTTTAAGTTCTATGGTAGTAAACCTATTACCGAGCATCAAGATGCAAGAGCGCCTGAGGAGCGTGACCTTCTGGGTTCCATTCCCGGGTAGTGTTATGAAATATGAGATAGATATTATAGTAGGACAATTTAGACTTACCACCTTAAAACCGGCATTGATAAAAATCCAAGTGTCCAAGGTACACCCCTGCCTACCCTTTCGTAAGGGGGGCGTGTTGTAATTTTGGATTTCAGTAATTAAAACATAACATCATGCTTGTAGTCCTTGAAGGGTAGGTAGAGGTGCACACGCTCCACTAATTTGTACACCCACTTTTTACCAATACCGTTCTAGGTGGTGAGTCTATTGCCGTCTACCGAGCACAATCTCAAACTCCGGACTGCTATAGAAATTTTACTAACAAAAACTCCCAATAATACTGTGCTTGACCTAGATAGCGAACCCAAGATGTCGTGCTAAGCAAACGCACTTGCTAATTCCGAGATGCTATGAACATTTATACATATAGAAACTCTTAGGTTTTCGCGATCACTACACATTATAATAAAACAACTTTTAACCGGATTAATCGCGTGTATTATTGGTCCTACTGCGACCACGAACGCTGCAAAGTGTTCGAAACGTCAGGAAAAACAAAAACCAATAATACACGCGATGAATCCGGTTAAAAGTTTTTTTTTTAAACTTTCCCGCACTAGGATTTTCTTCCTCTATCGTGGGTGCGTTTATAAACATATAATCTCACAAGCACACACACACACCCAGACCCGAAGTAATTATCTATAGATCATACAAGTATTTGCTCCGTACAGGAATCGAACCTGCGACACGCAGCACAGCAGTCGGTCTCTCGACCACTGCGCCAACCGCGCTGTCATATTTTGTTTTATTATAATTTAGAAACTCATTGAAAATTTGATGAAATATACCAAATATGGTATTTCATTTTAGAATCCCAGCAGTTATATGGATTGTTAGTTCAAGATTTACGGTTACGAATGAAATTAACTATGTTATCACGACAAATCGCGTGTTTAAACAGATATAATAGTTTAATAACCAACCGGTTGCTGTTGTGCGATTATGTGGTTTCTAGATAATTGTAATTATAATTGTTTCGCGGGTAAGTAGTTAATGCTAACGTAATTTTAGTGAACTGAAATTAGTTACCTGCCTTTTTGGTCTAGTGGTTCCATGCGACTGCTGAGCATGAGGTCCTGGGTTCGATTCCCGGGTTGGACAGTATTATTGAGTTTCTCTGTTAGGAAATTTTTAAGAGTAGATTGTTGTTTGGAATTGTGCCCAGTAGATGGCAGTAGGCTCACCACCTTATTACATGGAACTGGAAAACATAAAAACGTCTCGGGTCGATTCCCGGGTCGGGCAAAGTGTTATAGCAGCCCGGAGTTTGGAATTGTGCCCGGTTGATGGCAACAGGCTCACCTATTACATGGGACTTAATAACAGCATTGGTGAAATGTGGGTGTACAATTGTGTACACCTCTGGCTACCCCATCCGGGAATACAGGCGTGATGCTATGTTATGTTCTTTGGCTACGATTTTCTGCAACATGGAAGCACTTTTTCAGTGGGGCAACTCCAGTTTTCCAGGGCTAACAAAATGGTTAAAATATCTTACTTCATAGAATGACGCATAACAAAGCCAGAAAGAATGAACCACTATAGTAAACCTGTAACTACTTTCCCTTTAAACGTTGATTTAGCTTGATACAATCAGAAATGGTAGAAAGTGTGGTGATTGGGTAATTGCTACCAACATGAACAGTGAAGTTGAATAAAATGTTTGTCTGTCATTGATGACACGTGCGGATTCTTTTGATGTTAAATATATATATATATATAGGAAGTATGTATTATTGATACTTAATTTACAATGGACGCTAAAATACCTTAAATGATGATGATGAAATTAATGATTGGTAAATGTGACTATAGTCACATTGATCAACCTAATTCTAATCTGATTGATAATTAAAGTTATGATTGGTAAGATGACTATAGTCACATTGATCAACCTAATTGTAATCTGATTGATAATTAAAGTTATGATTGGTAAGATGACTATAGTGACATTGATTAACCTTCTGACCTGATTGATAATGACTGTAGTCAAATTTATCATCTCATTCAGATCGGAAAATCCGGTCCTCTTCTATTTCCTACTAAAATTATAAATGGGAAAATTTTAGGTCAATGATTACGTTACTGGCTGCCTCATTGATCTAGTGGTTGCAATGGCGGCTGCTGAGTATGGTACTGGGTTCGATTCCCGGTCTAATAATAATAATAATAAATTTCATTGATCCAAAAAAGATCACATAACAACTTAAATATTAGGTACAAATTGTTTCGTTGCTTATATTAACATGTAAATACAAGACCTCTGTGTCTGAACTAGATAATTCATTTTTGACATAAACGCTCTTCCGTATGTAGGTATTATGAGTCTTTTAAAATAAGCTGATTTAGTCTCTGTTCATCGTTTTAATTATTACATACTTAGGTTATAAGGAATATTTATTTTCTACAGTAGAATTGGAGATAACTAAATTCGAACATTCGGGTTGGGCAGTGTTATTGATTTTTTTATGTAGACGAGTAGTAGGTATATACAATAATATGTATTAATTTGCTGATTAAATTCGTATTATGATTAACTTGGCTATTGAGACATATCTGCAATACTATTTAAACAACTGCAGACCGGTATCACCAGTAAACAGACACGTTCAAATAACTTGTATTCAAAAGCTCCATTTAACAGTCAAAACTCTATAAGGCATGAATGCCATTCGTAGGCTAACCTGTTCGTAAACCATTTAATATCCAACTTTATTACCATATACGTAGAGTACTAATTTTAAAGACAAATTAATGGTCACGATTGGCAAGATTGGTCAGCAAATGCCAGGGTACGACAAGGCTAACCACCACTCTCACGGAACTTATAATTAAGAATGTTATAGTTAGGTTACAAAGTTGGGAATATTGTGAAAGGGCTAACTTACATACATGTCATGTCTTTGCTGCAACCTGAATAGACAAATTTCATACTGTGGTCGTTGCTGCAACATGAAAGGACTTACTTGCATACTGTGGTCGTTGCTGCAACCTTTATTGACTATCTGGCATGCTGTGGTTATTACTGCAACATAAAAGGACTTACTTGCATACTGTGGTCTTCGTTGCAGCTTGAAAGGGCTAACTTGCATACTGTGGTCGTTGTTGCAGCATGAAAGGACTAACTTGCATACTGTGGTCGTCGTTGCAACCTTTGCTGTGACCCCGGAACCTCGTTAAAGATTAGAGTAGGATCGTGTGGTTTATTTAACGGCCTCGTTGGTGTAGTGGTCTCAAGCGCAGCTGTTGAGCATGAGGTTTAGGGGGCTGAGTTTTCCCCGTCCGTAGGAGTGCACCCTTAAAATGGAATCCCTACACGTGGGCTCTGGGTGGTGCAAAACAGGCAACCCACCACCACCAGCTCTTTTCTTATTAATAGAGTAATTATAATGCTATTGCGTTTTAATAATTACTAACTATGGAGGTCGACCTACTTTAGGTCAATATTTCATAAATCTAGATAGACCGCAATATTGCAAGAATTTTAAATAAATTCTACGTTCTACTATGGTTTGCAATCCCACCTGAATATTAAAATTGCGTACACCGAATCTAAATTAATCTTGCCAATACAGAAATTTCAAAATCATCCAACGTCACAATTAAACTGTAACATGAAATTTAATTATAATAGATAACAAAGATTAAAAAGGTATTAAAGTATATTTATAATAAGAATAAATGGCATTTATCTTGTCTGGCATTTGGGTATTCTAGTTATTTTTTCTCGCACTTTACATTCAAAGGCTAAGGACAAGTAGAGCTATAAATAATTATTATCATTGCAGCGATATTTTTTAACGAAGTTGTATATAAAGCTTTAAGTACTGCAAGAAGGTCAAGTACAGTAAGTAGCGTTTGGAGGTCTATATGGAGCGCTGCTGGTATGAATATAACATAGCCTCACGCCTGTATTCCCCAAAGCGGTCGTTTTTTTTTGGACGTGGCCTCTTTCATTTAACTCATAGGTATTTGACCTGCGTAACCGAACAATAGCTATGGCGAGACAATTTGATGCCTCCAGCCAGAGCATATTTTATATTACTACAAACTAAGCAACACAGCACTAAGGGCGTCCCCTGCCCTAAGCCGAGGCGAGCCTCGGCTTAGGGCATTGCTGAGGGAACAACTAGGGACTAGCTGGATCAGATCAGTTTCCTTATTATTAAGGGTCGAATTAAAAGCTCGGCGCAGACCGGCTCGAGCAAGGGCGGACATGATGAGATATTTCGCGACGGACGGGCCAAAGCGGTAGGCGGAGGTGCACACAGTTGTACACCCACGTTTCTCCAATGCTGGAGCTTAAGTCCCATGTAATAGGTGGTGAGCCTATTGCCATCTACTGGGCACAATTCCAAGCTCCAGGTAGCTACTGAGAATTTCTTAATTTAAAAAAACCCAATAACAAAAAAAGGGATAATAAATATCCTATGTGTTAATCCAGGTTATAAACTATCTGTGTGCCAAATTTCATCCAAATCCGTTCACTAGTTATTGCGTGAAAGTGTAACAAACATCAATCCATCCTCACAAAATTTCGCATTTATAACATTAGTAGAATTTATTCCGGAAGAAAGAAACGCCTTTTAAGAATAGTAGTAACTTATACAGTTCAAAGATCATCTTTTGTTCACAGATTATCGAATCACTAGCATACTACCTAGAACTAACAACGACTACAAATAGGCAATTTCCTTTACACTCTAGACAAAGGAATAATTGCATACCACTGCACAATTACTTCGAACAATACCTTTTCTGGTGTGATGAAATGTACCTACCCACTTGCTTGTGCTGTAGAAGCCTTCCGCATAGTAAAAGATTTTCCCATAAAACTAAGATATAATTGAGAATGTTGGAACAAAGCAATCGCTTATTTAAATAATTCGGTTAATTGAAATACGTTGACATAGTAATATCTTAGGTTTGCGCGATCACTACACATAATAAAACAACTTTTAACCAGATTAATCGCGTGTATTATTGGTTTTTTGTTTTTCCTGACGTTACGAACACTTTGCAGCGTTTGTGGTCGTAAGAGGACTCACCAATAATACACGCGATTAATCCGATTAAAAGTTGTTTTATTATAATGTGAAATACGTTGTTTAATAAGGTGTTTCAATAAAAATGAATCGATGATAACGTAAGTTGAGAATATGATTATGGATAACTTAATATAACCAGCCCCATAACTGTCCCACTGTTCGAGGCGAGAGCCTCTGCGAGAAGGCACTGATCACCAAAGCATTGCGGGTTGGCGATTTCAGACCATCAGCTGTCTTTGGAAACCTCTTTAAGTGTTGCTTTTTTTCGAGATATCATTTTGTTTTCTCAGTAAGCGCCATCAGGTAGGTATCTGTGTATGCAACATAAAAATTATTTTTTCTCTGCATGGAACATTCGCACATAAATTGTATGTTTACACATGTTTGTAAACGCTCTAATCTTTTGAATGTGGAATACCAATTTTTATATGTGGATGTCGCAACGTCATTTTTTTGTTTGCTGGCTGGTATCGTTTTTTAGGTAAACCCTTTGTTTACTTAAAATACCATACTACAAAGTAAAAAAAAAAACTAATTATCCTAACGGTACTCTATGATGGCTGTTTTGACAGCTTACATTACATTACATTTACATTGCGTACGGCATGTGAGAAGCATACCTAGTCATCCAATTTCGCTTGTCATACACGAGCTCAACGCATACAAATACTTAAAACTCATCCACTCGGCGCCAGTACGCTGCGTGTGTGCGTGCGTAATCTATGCTTCGGTTATGACAACGCAAGGTTCCATCCGTATTTTTTTCAAATCTGTGATATTTACAATAAAAATTCTATATTACATAGACAAGCTAAAAATGACAATGTTACTATAATGAAATTGATCTTTGTGATATGTCAAAACGGTCATCGTAGCGTCCTTGATTAAGGCATTTGCTAAAAATCTAATTAAGGAATAAATTATGCTAATTTTACACAGACTTATTTGGGCACAGAACGTCGACATTTCACTGTGGTATTCGGGTTGTCAACATTAATTATCCATTCTTTAATTAAAATATTTTTTTGCTGATGTCGGTCGTAAGAATTAAGATGATTGATGGAGTTTTAGACGGGAAAATGTAAAGTGCACGTTATAAAATTGAAAATCATGACTTTTTGTGTTCATTCCTAAACTCCATCGAAGACTCATTTTAATTTCCACCGTTTTACTGGGGCAACGCGCGCAAGAACTTTTAATACTTGATTATTCTGAATACTTGACACTGGCAAGCACAAAAAGTGTGGCGCCATATAATAAATAATCCCATGACGGGAACTATTATTACTTGATTACTCCATATACTTCACATTGGCTAAATGCACGAGGAGTGCGAAGCCAGAAGAAAAAAAAAAGATGATTGATGCAGGTGTTGTTTGGCTGTCGATATATCTATATAATATAAATATAATAAATTAAAATATAAATAACTGTCTCCTACATGCAACAACATAATTATTGAAACCGGTTATTATGGTTTTTAGAACACGTCAGTCGAATATTAATATAATTATTTTATTACAGGTCAAATTATAATTTGCATAAAAATCACTTAGTTTATCATATTCGGTGTGCTAGATACAACTAATTATGATAATGCATGTTTGATATCGGCTTACGTTGCAAATTCTTCCATAAAATGTACATATAAATTAATAGTTTTACATTAAATTAACCCTGTGGGTGCGATTGTTTAACTATTGTGTCTGCTCCGCGGGCAGTGAACGTGTTAAGATTTATGTATTTGTATTTAGATACATAATTGAAGAATAATTATACATAGCTCGAGTTTGAAAACGTTGAAGAAGAAGGTTTTTTTACAATTATACTTGCTCTAATACCCCATTGATTTAGTGGTTCCTTCAAGCCGATGGCAAAAATCACAACAGAATTTAACTTGACAACTTGTATGTTATTGTTTAGCACCAAACGCACAAATATATACACACACACATGTACTCATCGGTAAGTATGAGTACATGTGTGTGTGTATATTTCATTCAGCACATTAGGTAGTAGGTACACATCGCCACACGCACACACAAAATCTCTCCTTACGATCGTCCATTCATTCCGTTTTTTCATTTCCATTTTTCATTTACCATTTCCGACAAAGAATAATAATAATATTGGTTTAATTTAGTTGTAGTTTTTCATTATTACTATTATTTATTGCTATTACTGGAACGCCTAACGCCACAATTTTTTGGAGTTGGGCGCTAATTACTGTGATACAGTTTTAATAACTTATGCATTTGTGAACGTACACAAATATTTTTTTAAATGTGTTTATTGTTTCAATAAATATTAATGTATTTTTTTTTTACTTTCTCATAGACGTCGTGTATTTATAAAACTTATGGCATGTAGGTTGCCAGTCATCCTTTCCTGACACAACGGATAGCAACTTTATTACTAGTTTTCTTCATATTCTTGGGAACTTCGAAAATCGTCCTTCTGCTACCACAGAATAGATAAGAGTTACTAGAATAATGTACTGTCAATGTGAAATCATTCCCGTGGACCTGGAGTTGACCGTACCTAATGAATTAAATACATAAAGTTAAATATGTTATGCAAATATACAGTCTCTCCTTTAATATATGGAAAATAAATCTTTGAACTTCTTAAAAACGCTGTGGGTGTTAGAAGTTGTACGAACTCTCTCAATTGTCTAATAATATTTCAACTTGGTATTTAAAGTAACTGTTTTATGTACGGGACTGGGTCACGGAGCATACAGGTAGATATGATTGATCTGTGCTCGATACTGTTTGACTTGTTACTTCGTACAATCATGAAAGCATCAAGTCAATCCGTCGGCCGCATTTGTTTTTTTTAACTTTGTCCTATACCAGGTTTTTTTTCTTGTATCGTTGCACACTTCACGCACCCAGACCCGCAAAATTAATTTTTAATATAAGTTAAATGTAACTCTTCTTCTAAATAAGCGAATACATAAAGTGTTATCTTCGTAATATCAATAACGCTAACTTAATGTAAAAAATAAGTTTTACAAATAGCATCACTAAGGTTTTGTATATAGTATTTGTCAAAAATTTATCTCTTGGTTAACCGTAAAAAAATTAAGTAATTTTACATGAATAATCATAAAGTTACAATATTAAATGGAAAAAGAAAACGGTCGCGAGCAGAACCACTAAGCCGAGAGAGGTCGACATGGCGGACATTCTGCTCGCGACCGTATTCTTTTTCCATTTAATATTGTAACTTTAGAGTTCGCTAAGCATGCGTTAATGCTTCTCAAAGATTTATCTTTAATGAATAATCATGTTTTATTGTTTGCTTTACAAATATTTCTGGGGTACAGATCGACAGCTTGTATGTAGAGGTAGTTTATATTTCCTTCTATTTATTTGGTAGCTGCACTTACAACTTAATAAATATGTATTTGCCTAGCCTTATCCCAATACATTGGGGTCGGTTTCCAGTCCAACCTGATGCTTACAACTTAATAAATATGTATTTGCCTAGCCTTATCCCAATACATTGGGGTCGGTTTCCAGTCCAACCTGATGCTTAATACCAGTATTTTATATGGTGCGACTGCCTATATTACCTCCACAACCTAGTTACTGGGTAACACTATATCTTGTGGTATGACTGGTTATTATTCAATTCGTAAAATTTAGACATGTAATCTAAGTAAAACCTTTGCAATGTTATCCTTTAACCTCCAAAATGTTAACTTTGATACACCCACGCTATTCTCGATCTAAACTTCTAAACGTGGATGATCGTACGTGGGTGAAATTGCCTGAAGCTGTGAGAAAGTTTCCTTACCTTTCATATAATATAATTAATTAATCAACAGAAATAATAGATTTCTTAGAGGATTTTACTACCTACGTAGATAACGTAGGTAAATGCCGAAAATTCTTACATGTAAAGGCAAAGGAATTGAATTATAACCACCTACGCAATAATTCGTTTGACATTGTAAAAGAAAGAAAGGATAAAATATTATTAAAAGCATAAATCACACACACACATACAGTAAGATGAAGATGGCAAACAGTTTATAAGTACACTCACACATTAGCTATAGAAAATTTATGCTCTGGTTGGAGGCATCAAATTGTATCGTCATAGCTATTGTTCGGTTTACTCAGATCAAACCCCTAGGGGCTAATTGCAAGAGGCCCTGACCATAAAAAAGCGATAGAAAATGTTAATATAATAAAAGAAAGTACAGAAAAGAAATATAGGTATAGAAGCAGTTAATATTATCTTCAGTTTATTTGAAAGCTGCACTTACATCTTCAGAAATTTAATTACTTACAAAAAACCTCGTATGGGAATAGATAAACTTTTAACTGGCTATTTTTATTAAAATAGATCAAGATAATTCAACCAAAATACTCGTAAATAAAATGCTTTGCGAAACAAGAGTGCGAAGGTGGGTTATGATTCCGTTTCGTCGACTGTACATACAAAATTAGGAACTTAATGTTATTGTTGTAAAGGTCGTGTATTAATATCCAATATTATATGTAGTTTACAAACCTACAATTAACGTGTGCCGTTGTTTGTAATGCTGGTGGAACTTTAAAGGTCAATCCTAAAATATCCATACTGCTAAACGCCCACAGAGCTATTGCAGTAGCTTTGCAGCTTTTATTCCTACATTCGGCTGGCTTCCATCAGGCTCAGAATTTGAAAGCCTCATAACATAGCATTCACGCATGTATTCTCATAAGGGATAGGTAGAGGTGTAGACACTTGTACAGTCACGAGGACCAAGATGTACTTATACATTTGTGCTTTTTAAGCTCCGTTTAAATAGTTATCTGAATAATGTAAAAGTATTAATGTAGACATATGTAGAAGCAATGGTTCTTCTATCTGTGTTACATACTTAATTATCTTAGTAATACACGCTAGAGATATTATAGGTGAGTTTTCAAAAGTTTGTGATTACATATTCGTGCTCGTGACTGTACCATATATACCACATTTCACCAATGCTGTTATTATACCCCATGTAATAGGTGGTGAGCCTATTGCCATCAACAGGATTCAATTCCGAACTGCAGGCTGCTGCTGAGAATTTCCTTACAGAAAAAGCCAATAACACTGCCCGACCCGGAAATCGGACCTAAGACCTCACGCTCGGCAGCCGCCCTTGCCACCACTAAACCAATAAGGCAGTTGGTAAAAACTTTGTCGGTAAAAATAATATCGCGTACATTTTACCATTTTGCCATAACCCCTTATAAAAGCCGACTAGTTAGTCTGATTGCCAATTAGAAAGAAACATTGATTGGACGAATTTGCTAGAATTCAAAATCCGATGAGAAGAAGGAAATAACAAACAGAAACTTCGACGGAAATAAAATATTTAAAGGTATATTTTACCAGATGCATTTTACATGGCACAAATATTACAATACCATTTTGCCCCGACGCATACTCGGCACAAAAATTACAATATCATTTTTCCCATATGCATATATGGCACAAAAATTACAATATCATTTTCCCATACGCATTTAAGGCACAAAAATTACAATATCACTTTCTACGCGTGTAAATCCATCGTGGACGATGTGCCGGACTCTTACCGACAAAAAACCACACGTTGCTTCACTTATCTGCAGTCCCGGGATTGCAGCTGCACTCACCGCTATCCCGGTAGGTTTAAATTTAGAATACCTACAATAACTAAATTAACTTTATGATGGTGCTATACAAGTATTCAAAATATTCGTCAATGCATTTTTGTTTCTGTAGATATCAACCTTCTATTAATTTAATTAAGGTGCACTGTCTGTTAATAATATTGGAATACCCTAAAATATATAATATCAATTTTATTATTTAACCTTAATTAAGATGCAACAATAAAAAACTGTCTAAAAATAGTGCGCATGAAATTTATTTTCTCTCCAATGGTTCTATTTATCGAGTGTAAAAGGTTTTGATTTCAAAGGCCACCTCTGAACAGGACAGGAATAAATGCAAGAATGGATGCATTTAAGCTCTTTGAGCATCATGTAGGATAAGTACTTTTATATCATGATTCGTAACTGTCTGGTGGTTTTGAGTATTTTAGCTGGCCTACGCAAATGTCCTGCCGATCTGGTATCGTCTTGCGACGGGTCGTTGAGTTCCCTTAATTATGGTCGAGCTACACGATGACTGATGCATACGTGCCGTCAGTAAGGACAGGTCAACTTGAAACTGCTATGGCTCTTTCTTCAAAAGGCCACTCCAGACGCCCTACATGATTACGCTCACATAGCCTTATATTCTGATGTCTGGACTTTAAAAGAGACTGTGACCTCTGAGTTTGTTTCGGCTTTTCTTCTCAGAGGTAGTCAGACAGGAAAAGCCTTCTAGTTTTTAATTTGACATGTAAAAGAGTTCCAAAAAACCTATTTACAGAATAAATGATTTGAATTTGAATTTGAATTTGCTTCTATGCAAGCTCAACCGGATAATATTAAAGCTTTTCATCCGAGCTTACGTGCTTTATCTAATAGTTTGCACACTTATAGCTGCCACGATACGAACCCCTATACTTCACTTAAATCTGAGATTTTTCATGATACCGTATCGTATTCGCATTGAATCGAAAGTGTTATTTCTCTTTATTTACCGGGCTCTGTCAATTTTGACTTTGTAGGGCGTGATACAAACATTAAGTTTCACATAATATTATAAAAGGAACTTTTGGTAACGATTTCATTTATTTACACTCTCGTATTACCTCTTAATTTCAACCAAAGGAGAGGAATAAATTTTCTATAGGTACTGCGAATTTTCGTTAGATCATAGTAATGTTTATACCTAGTCCTAAACTTTAACAGTAATAAACCAGCCTTATTTTACTTTCAACTCTGATACAGCCAACATTCCTGCAAACGTACACCGACCCTCAAGGCTCCCTTCACACTAGTACGCGATCAAGGCCACCTATTGTCCTAACCACCACTTAACTATCTACTCGACATCGCACGATTCTGTTGTTAGCTTTAACAGATCATTTAGTGTTGCCACATCTATTTGTCTGTAAGATCTTATGACGCATTATTTATTGGGTAATATTTTAAAATAATTAATCTACTAAAAAGGATTTACAAACAATTTACTTTGTTGTATTGATATATTGAAGAGTGATAAATAAGTATTGTTAGAAGGAAAATGGGTATATCACCAGATGACTTGGAAAAGGTCATAGGAAATCTCTAGTTTGTTTTTCGGATACAACAGAAAGAGGGCACCAGAATGGTAGTGATTGAATGCTACCAATAACGACGATATAATTAAAATTTAAAATGGGTGACCCCATAATTCCTTAGACTAATATCTTGATGAAAAAAGATGAGACCAAAATTACCGTGCCTTAAAATTTCTCAACATCAAAATGTACTTTGCTGTACGTAATTTAATTTTCACAATTCGTACAATATGTAGGACAAGAAGAATCGATTCTGTATCGCATTCATTCAAACACGTTCCAAAGCTGAATATTATATAGGTCATACTGATGGCCTTAATCCGGTCATTAGTAAATGAAACCGTCGTTTGCTGTGACGTAAAGATGTCGTTAGTATAGGAGATAGAAGTACCGACCGATATTAATCAAGACCAAGTGAAAGTAAGCGAACATACCTCACTTTACAAAGAAAACAATCCTTCACCGGGTTATTACTTTGCCCCTAACCAGGGCCGGTGTAATTCGGTTAATTGTGGGGACTTCGGGATAAAAGGACAGTGCGAAGCCTTAAAATTGTTTAATGTAATATACATAGACGAAATATTCCGTGTCCCCAAATCAAAGAATAGTTGGTTTATAGTGCGTAAAGGGCATCTTTACAACTATTAGAAGTGTTTGAACTTATGTTAGGAAAGACATGTAATGTTAGTCCTGAAACAATTACTTACACGAGAATCTGTAAACACCAAAGATAGAACACAATGCGTTTGTGATCTTGAAATATTTTTACTACACCAATGGGGCGATACTTTTCATGGCAAATTTTGCTATGAGAATTTTTAACCGACTCAAAAAGGAGGAGGTTACCATTTTGATTGTATATTTGTTACAGGTTTATTCCGCCAATTATTCATTGATTTTGATGATTCTTCAGGTATGATCCCCTAAAAAAATTATCGAAATAGATGAAGTGATTTCGTTATGTGGGTAGTAAAGTCGGGCATGTTTTACTTTTTTCTAAAAATTAACTTTAATTAAGTATCAGAAACTAAATACAGCGTAAATTACGTGTCTCGTCACAACTACTGACCACTCATCGGAATATTCCTAGTGGAAACCTCTCCGCAAAGCTTTCAAAGATCCAGCCAGTCGTGCCAAAATTCTCAGAAGTTGAATTGTTTATTGTAGACTGCCGTTTTTAGCTTTAAAATAAATGTGAAAATAACAGCGTTTGACTCGCAACGTACTCTGCTTCGTGTTTTATCGGGAGTACCTAACGCACGTGTTAACAAAATTCCCAGTTTTGGAAATATTGTCGATAACGTTAAACCTTTTGGAAACATTCATACCCGCAACTCGCAAAATTACGCACGCTTGGCCTTTAGAAACCTGTCCGTTTTTTTGGACAGAGGCTTAAGTGATTATTTTGACACAGCACGTTCATGTTGCAATGAGAACATTTAGTCTTACCACATGATTACACACTCAATTTTAGGATGAGGTTCGTTATAATACCCCTGTAGTTATAATGAGATTTAAGACCTTCTTGATGAGGTTAAGTAATGATAGAGTTGAATGGTCGGCAATTACATGAGGCAACGAATCTATCATAAAACATTTTTTTTAAGTGCTCCATTATTCTGTTGGTCGCAAGTATGGTTGCTGATCCTGAGATCTTAGATTCGATTCCCGGGTCAGGCAATGTTGTTACGTTTTTCTGTTAGGAAATTCTCAGTATCTCTTTACCGCGTAACATCTGTAAATGGTGTAACTTCCTTTAAGAAAATTTAATATGATAGGAATAAAAGCATAATTATTTCAACATTTTCTACTCGTACCGTAAAATATTAATTTATATAAAAAGATGAAGTTAAAGCCTATGTTACCCGGGATAATATAAGGATTCTAACGATACCCCATACATCTAAATCGGTTTAGGCGTTTAAAAGTAATAGTGAAATAAAGAAACTCGCAAACATACATACATACTTGTACATAGAGACACATACAAACTTACATGAACCCTAATTAAATAACACTCCTTTTTGGCAGTCGTGTAATAAGAATGATTCTTGAGAAATCCGCCACTTATAATTATTTTGTTATATTAGAGGTTACTTAAACTTAGGGAACGTTGGTAAAAACGGGCATAATTAGCCCTATTTTTTTTCTATATGTAACTTTAAAGTTCGATAAGCACGTGTTAATACTTTTCAGAGATTTATCTGTATGCATCTGTACGACATTGTATTAACTGCAAAGTTAGTCGCGTCGGTTCGGTCACCTGCAAAGGGACTGAATAGATGACAATGACGTCACCAAAAGACGTAATAAAAAGTGGAAGAAGAATTCGCGGGTGTGAGCAGAGGTCGAGATGGCTTAGTGGTCAGGGCGCCTGGAGTTTTTATCCGGGAGTTTCTAATCCTGCTCACGACCGTATTCTTACAAAAAAAATATTACTAAGATTTTAAGGTTTAATTTTCTTCTTGTAATTGCTTTCTATGTTACATAGTTGAGCTGTATTTAACATTGCTAGGTAATGGACTATCACCGACGTTTAGGTTTCGGACTGCACTAAATATAGCATAAAAAGCGTAAATTAATATTTTGGTAAATTCAATTTTAAACAAATAATAAATCGAAGTACTAATTGCCATTACCTTTATCTCGTTTAACTTTCGACGTTAAGCATGTAAATAATGAATCATCTGTTCCCAACAAATCCTCTTAGCAGACCGCGTTGTTACGGAATACAATTAATTTTGCAAAGTCTGAAGATGTTAATTTCTAGGTACCTACCTTAATACCTTTTGACCTTTGCTCTTACAGCGTGACGTCATTAATTTAAATTTATCTTAAAAAATGGCGCGATTTTATACTTACGTAGGTACCTCTAAAAAATAAACAATCGCAGCCCACGAACTGCTACCATTACTCAAAAACTTACGACCAACATTTCCCTTTAGTGTTCATGTCTGCTTTTGTGTGGCATCGCTTTTGTTTTCCCTCAACACTCCACGCGATGGTGTAGTGTGAATTCGCGTCGTAGTAGCTAAAACGAGGTGGCATTTCAAATAAAGAACCCTAAGGGCTGCGACTAGTGCGCATGCGTTAACTGGAGCAACCCTCACATTTCCAATATGGCGCCGACCGCCACAAGTTGAGCACGCGTTTGCTATTTACAACACATTCTATTAGATATTTTATCTATGACTTAAAAATAAAACACATTACCATATAGTTAATTTTGCAGTGCTTGATTTTTTTAAAATGTTTTGGTGAATATTTGTAGTGGTGTTTACGGTGACGCAGTGCGATCAGATGTGTTTGATCACGTTAAATGTGTAGTAGGACGTTTACCGTAGGTCAACGCTGTTGTGTCGTGCCAATGCGTCAATTATTATAGCCAATTAATTCTCTTACGTAATTAGCTTAGTCAAATAAAACGAGACATATTTATAGACTGTTAGAAACTATTTAGATAAAGATTAAAACGAATTTCTAATAGGTGCAAGTGTAAGAGTAGATAAATTAATTTTAAAAATATATTTACCTAATAATTATTATTATTGTGCTAAATAAACAAGTAACTACTACTTACTACTAATATCTAAACACACAACTCTAAAATAAAATAATTTCGGCGTGTAATTGAAGAAATCTTTTACCGAAAAACAAAGGAACTAGTAAACTCTCGCGTCTAATATCACTTATTAAAAATAAAACATTCTAATTTCAACTTTCGCGGGTCTTCTGCACCAAGCGACAAACAGCTGTCAAGCTGCGTCGCTCGAAGGTATCGCCGGCGGCTCTGCTGCTGGGTACAAGGCCAGTCTCTGGACTGGTCGAGCCTGTGAGAAGCCCTGAAGAACCAGCATTGGACGTCGCGCAAGATAAAGCTTACTGGGGCAGTGTCGCTACAGCTATGACGAGTAATTTGCATGATTTTAAATCTTAGAATTTAGTTAGAACTGACCATGATGTGTCTTACGGTGTCGTCGGTACGTGTACATTTATGCTGAAGTAGATTGGACTATGAAAAGAGGTACATTTACAGGTTCTAGGATTATTATTAGTGTCACACTACAGGGCAATGCCTTCTCTTTCTTTTTTAGACTTTTCTCATTCTATAGCAATTCTGTAGCTCATGACGCCATCTCCTGAGCCTGCAACCATCTGCTTCTGCTTCTCTCAAGAGACTACGTGGTAGATTTCTCTTACATATTAGCCAAATAGGCACTGCTAACCACAATCTTATTATTTATCTACCAAACCTTCTTATTGACCTCTATTTAGTCTAATAGATAATACTGATAGAGATTTTCAAAAATCTATTGAAATAGGTTTCTTTTTGTTTTCGGGGGGAAACCTTCAAATGGTGCCCGGTCATTTGGGATAAAACCGGGGAGTTTGGGATTTTTACCTCACTAAAACCACCCTGGTGGTCACCATCCGCACTTCAAGGGGAGCTCCGGGTCCTCTTAAGAGACCAGCTCGGGAATCCCCCTGTGCAACGCCTGTTACGGCACCTTCCTGGAGGGACTGTAAGAGAACCCCCTGAACCCCGCTGTACACGGCAGCACGTGACCACTGTGCCACCGTCTTCCCTGAGGTCACTCTATACGCAGACAGAGCCCCCACTCGGATCGTCTACGACCTCATGAAATAGGTATCTGTCAATCAATTAAAGTTTGTAAGCTAGTTAAAACTCCACTTATTGTAGAACATAGTGAAGCCATATCAATATTTATACCCTTTGTCAATACTTATGTAGAAATGAGTTCGATACAATATTTTTGTTTCATTGAGATTGAAAAATGCTAAGGAATTGCGGCTTTACTTCTCAATATATGTGCATTTATTATGTTCATTAAGGAATCACTATGAGCGTTTGAGTCATACAGTCATAGGTTTGCTAGCAACTGCAATGAAATCTTATTATGAACGCATCCATTTAGATACAGTTTAGACACAGTTAGATATTCGACGGTTGAACGCATTCGAATGCATTTAAAACCCGCTATTTTATATCATAGAATACAAATAACGCTTAAAATATTATAAGTAAAATTATTTTCATCTGTTAATGTATTGACATTAGGATTTAAAAAGTATATTAATTTTCATCTGTTATTGTTTACATTGATAGCATTAAGCTTGTCTACGAATTTCTGAAGGGTTAGGCAGAGGTATACCTACTGTTTTTCACCCAATTTCACCGATGCACCTACTAAGTACAAAACTCCTGGTTGTTACTGAGAAATTCCTTACAGAAAAACCTAATAACAAATTGCCCGATCTGGAAATCGAAAGACCTTTCGCTTGGAAGTCGCGCTTGCGTATAGACCAATAAGGGAGAGGCACAGAATAGAAAATAGTACTGGTAGCCCAGCTTTCAGTAAAAAAAAAAACATCAAAAGAGCTTTTAGAAATCCGAAAAGATATTCCTTAGAATTTTAATTTTGGTTCCCTTTGATAAGTTTTTTTGTGTGTAATTACTGTATACAAGAAAAAATTATTAATTCTTAATATTATAATTTCAGAACCTTTATAAAACTAGACCTTCAACAAGACATTTGTTTTATAAACAAAATATTTGCTTATTTAGTAGCGAAATTGTGTTCACAAGGAAAATTCCTTCAAATAGATCTCTAAGTAGGTTTCCATTACAAAAGAAAATTTAACTAATTAAATTATTACGAATTAGAAAAACGTGAATTGCTCTATTTATAATTTAATTAAAAGTTTGACCAACAAATTCGAATGTAAACTAATGACGTAAAGAAAGCGGAAAATTGCTCTATGACCTTATCGATGGGGTTCAATAACTATTAGGGACTGACCCTTTCGAAGCCTTTATGTAGTTCGTATAGTAATTTAGGTTGTTGAATGATACTTTCGAAGAGATTGAATATATTTCCAATACCTAATAATAATTATTGTGAACAAGATATTTGCAGAATGTATTTGGCATAGCATATCTTTTAGCCTAACGGAGATAAATATTTAATTTTTTCGGGAACTGATTTTCATTGCTTATTTATTTTAAGTTTTTATCGTCTATTGTCAGGCATTTATGAGTTTGTAATGTTCGCTAAAATGTCCTGCTGATGGTGGCGTTGTACATCGGGTCATCGAGTTCCCTACAATATGGTTGAGGCTGATGTGCGCATCATGCTCGTGAACGGGTGCTGTCTGTCGGAACTGGTCAGCTCCTAACTGCTGTGGCAATCATTTTAAAAGGCTATATAAGTTATTGTTATTAGTGATTTCCTTTGTTATTTTGCTCATTAACCTGCATTATTATCTCTTATTTATTGTTATAACAATTTATTTTATAAGTGTCTGGAGTTTCATGCCGGCTCTTCTCCATAAGATAGCTTTAAATTTTCATAAGTACCTGTAATATGGTTTATTTGAAATAAAAATATTTGTATTTGAAAGTACGACTGTAGATATAGAAACAAAAGAACGTGGTTCGAAGTCCCCTAAATCGCGGCACCCCTACTCTCTCAATCTTCTTTAACCCATATCCAACCAATGTAGGTCTTCTCCTTATCACGTCACACTTTTTACGTTCTGGGGTTTCCTCATCCAGTTTGTTTCGGCTACCTTAACCAGGCACCGTTACTATTCAGTCACAATTATAATGGTTCAACCCTACTCTTGCTTAAGTGGCTAGCAAACGTAATGGGCGGAAAAAATGGAAAATTATGCTTAAATCCAGTTCTCATGGACCATTTTCCGGTCACATAGCCTAAGTTGTTATTAAGAGCGGACGGTAAACGGCAATCAATTTAGCGTAAATTGTAACTAGGACGGACGCGACACTTTTTAAAGGCGATTTAGGTTATAAGCGATGAGCGAGAGAACCGCTGCTGTCTGCACGATAATTATGAGAATTTAAATTTAACGCTGAGATAAGTTATTTTAGTTAACATTGACGGCATTGTAGTACTTACTAGTGTAAGAGAGAGATGTATTTTTTGGCATGGAAACTTGTCATAGTGAAGTTAAATTTTGTCAACTTTTATTAGGCTTATTGCTACAGATTTGGCCTGCAAAAGCAAGTGTCGTCCTGTATGCAAAAGGAAATTGCATACTCGAAACCAAAAATTGTTAACCACCCCTATATCAATGGAATTATTTTAAAATTTGGAAGTGTGCTATAACATTCAAACACAATGGGAATTGTTAATGAATAAATGATAAATTTTAGAAGCGTATTCCAAAAACTGATGTCCTGTAAACGCTTTAAATATATCTATCCCTGTCACTATGATGTTAATGGAAAGAAATGACAACAGACGTTGTATAGCACAAAGCATATAACCAAGTTTGGATTGGTCTTCTGAGCTCTGTTGCACTGCACTAGTTCACACCTTCGATAATATGCAAGGAGGTTTTACGGTCTAAGACAATGGTATGAAAGGTTATGTAACTTTCCGACAAACACTAGTCAAGTATCAATTATGGGTACTCTTCAAATTATTATAGAAGATCACAGCATACACTTTAATTACACAACTATCAAAACTAACAGATTTCAGTTTGCATAAATAATAGGACTCTGAGACGTGTTTGAAACAAACTATTGGTTTGAATCCAACTCACGACCGTATTTACTTTTCCACAAAAATGTGTAACTTCAAACTAGGTGAAATTTTGCAAAAAAGAGTAAGAAGTTCTCTGCTTACCTACCTCAGATCGGTTCACGCTTTTATATCTCAAGCTTTGTTACGATATAACAACGTCTACATTATTTTAAAACCGGATATTGGTTATCGAACCGCTACCAGTACATCACTTGAGCCCTTTATGTGGAAATGTCAAGGTTCGCGCACATTTACGTCACTCATCCCGCCATTTTCTATTACCATTTGAAGCCCTGTTAATGAAATGCGTATTTCGTTTGTTTTAAACAAAGACATTAACTATATACTAGTCATAGATCGGACATCAGACACAAAATCGAAGTCGATTATCACTAATTGGTAACAAGTCACTTAGACATCTGTCAGACCTTGAAGTAACCCAGGTAGATGGCGTTACTGATGCTTGGTGAGAAAACATTAGCATGAAAATCTTCCCAATGTTTACTCTAGGTACTTTAAATCTCTTTGGTTTTAAACTTCTTACTAATAATTTATTATAACTAGCTGGTGCCCGCGACTTCGTCTGCATGACAAAAGGTAGCCTATATCCTTCTCCAAGGTCCAATCTATTTCCTTGCCAAATTTCTTTGCGATCAGCCGATTAGTCGTGAAAGGTAATAAACAAATAAATAAACAGACAGAGTTTCAAATTTATAATATTATTATGGATTTATATCACATGTTTACGTGTACTTCTCCAGTTTTCAAGGAAATAGCCAACCTTAGAGCCCGTTACACAAAAGTATCGTTAAAGATAAGTTAGCAAGTTAATTATGACTTGCTTAAAAAGGTGAAGGAAAACATCGTGACGAAACCAGCACACCTGAGACATATTCTCAATGGTGTGTAAACCCATGTCAGAGACCTACGGGTGATTTAAACTCTGACACTAGGTTGCTCATCAATCACACGATAAGAAGACCGACCTTGCTCGAACTTTTTTTTTTTTATATGTTGAGAAATGCCCTGCGGTTATGTGGGACTCGAACCCACTAAAACTCCACAGTGTACCTCCACAGCCGTCGGGGCGGGACTCGGGAACGCTCTCGCAAACAACCGCGGCCGTCCGTTGCCGGACTCCCTCACGGGGTTGGGTATTGCAACCCCCCCCCCCCCCCTACTGCACACCAGACACATGGCATGCCACAACCACCTCACCTCGGAGAACATGTGCAATGTCCCCTGCGACGGGTCACAGGCCGCGGAAGGTAGGGAGAGCGGCGTATCGACATACCGGCACTCCTCTCCCGCCGCGGCCCCCATCCTTCAGCTGCGGTGCCGCCCATACGACACCGCAGCCCACCTCAGTTGCGACACCCCCCATAAGGCCCGCAACCTACGCCGGCGCCGCTCCAACATGGGCTTGAAGGCAAAGCCCAGAGGAGCGGCCCTCCTCGGGTTCCGTTAGCTTCACCGTGGGTGACCAAGCCACGGCTACTAGAGCCCCCCCACCACGACAAGGTGGAACCCCTGGGGGGGACCTTGCTCGACCTGGGAATCGAAACCAATAGACCAACGAGGCAGTTACCACCCCGTACCACCGTTAAGGAAGCCAATAATGCAATACTAGACATAAAAAAATTGTGACGTCAAAAACCATTTTCATTTTTCGCTATAATTCGCCCCTTTCTTGTTACCTTTAACCTTTTCCAAGCAAGGTTCGTTTATAATTGAAGTAGACATAGGGTAACATTTGTTATAATTTTAATAATGAATGTAATTGTATGAAATTGAGATGGATCGTGTGTTGTTATTGACCTCAATGAGCGCGTTACTATGGTCAATTAACTGTATTTTAAACGCTCGAAAACAGTAACAAAATCAGTGCCATTTAATTAATATTTCGATGATGATAAATTAATAATGATGAAAATATGAATAATATTTAAAGATGTTTTTTTTGAAAAGACTTAAATTGAATGGGTTTTAAATTAATATAAAAAAAATCGTAGTAGCCAAGTGGTTACGGGCCCTCCTCTTGAACTGCCGGTTGTGGGTTTAAATCTGGCGTGTACCAATGTGACTTTTTCAATGTCATATGTATCTATATACTTTCTTAGTTAAACTAGGACATCACAGACAGACAGTGTGTCAAAAAATCGTGAGGAAATCTAAAACTTGATGATCTGAAATCGCCAACCACTGTTAGTTGAGAGCGTGGGGATCAATACTCGTGCCTTCTCTGTATGAGAAGAGGCCTTTGCTCTGCAGTGGGACAGTTATGGGCTGGTTATGTTTATTTATTTAACGGTTTATATACACACAGACAGAATAATAAATACATTTAAATAGGAAAGACGAATACAAAGGTTCTCCTTAATTCTTAAGAAATCTCTTCCAGTTATTCTCTCGTATGTTGTGTTTAAATGAATACTTTTTACTGGCATTTGAGATGAAAAAGGACATTTGGAAAAAGGGACACGACGTTTTCCATTGGTTATGCAATAATAAGAGGCGGGGCTAGTTCAAAACCAACTTGCATTCGAAAAAGTTTTGAAATTGGTATAGCAGGAATGACGGTGTATTTTCTATTCACCTCTCTCACGATCTCATCTCGCCATACAACAAACTGAACACAAAGCGAAGTTTACTAACAAAAAGCACTTAAACTTTTAATACACTTAACTGCAGGTTAGTAAGTAACACACCGGGTAATTTAATTGCTGCCGCGGTTTCCAGTTCTAGATTGCAGTTAACGCTATGCATCGTAATTAACTTTTAGTTAACATCAATCGACGTTGCCGCGTTACAAGCTGAATTAACTGATAGTTAATTATAGTGTTAGCTTTAATATTAAACTGATTAAAATTCACCTTATGTTCATATAGGATTGCTTATGTTTGCTGCAGTTGTAATGCAGTAATATCCCGCCCTTTACTTTTTCTTTTTGCACAGCTCCTAATGGTCGTAGCGTGATGTTAAATACCCTTTATCCTTCCTCAAGAACTGGGCTATTAAATGTAAAAATATTTATTTTAATACAACAAAAAAAAAAACAAATCATTCAGCTTTAAATAAAAATGTATTTACAAATTAGGCTAAAAATTAACCTACCCTTCACTGCCTCCTAGTGTTTTAGCTTTATTGTATTAGTATAGATGTTATTTATATTATGTTATCAAAGCTAACGTAGCATAGTATAGTATTAAAATAACGTGTCAGATCATCTTCTTCTTCTTGCTCGCTTGCCATGTTGCGTCACATCATTCAACCATTTCTACGATTGGAAGTATATGAATACCAACAAAGAAAAAACAAGTTAAAGTGTTTACCTAATATAACCTTTTTGGTAGTACCTTCATTCTTCTGTTTTCGAGAGTGCAGTGATAGTGAACCGGTTCCCGATCACATAGCTTAAGCATCAGAAAACTGTTACTTCCGTGACGTAACAACTTACCACATAGCCACACGCCATAATACATCGTTAAAGTTAATAGTTTGTATTCTATACCTTTTGTAAAGGCAAAATTTTCATTATAACAAAAAAATAATGAGAAACCAAACGTCAAAATACAACAACAGTTCGTCTCCAGTTTGAGACTAACCAAAAACGCTATTGTAAAATTTTGAGTTATAAAAAAATTAAAGAAAAAAAAAATGTTTTATTTATTTTATTAACTGTTGTGGAGGAAAGCTAATTTCCAAAACTTTGACAACAGTAGGTACGTAATAATAATTTAAAAAATCATATGTTTGTTTCTTTTAGTAAAATGTGTTGTCAACAATATTGAAGATGTATTTGTTGTAAAAGTCTTATTTTTCATTTTAGAAAAGCTTGCAAATATTTTGTGAATATTTGTTAGTACATGATTTCAATAATCAGGTACTCGTCTTTATGCTGATTATAATAAACTATGACTTGAATATCAAACTAAACCACGGCTAAATGCTTACAATAATAATAAATGCTTACAATTCCAACAAAACGGTCGTGCTGTCGTAAAACTACGCTTGGCGGGCTTTAGATGGGCGCATTGTCATGTTATTTGGACCCCAACTGTTGCGTATACACCTGATATAATCTTTTAGTTACCTCTACGTCTCCAAAAGGGCTCTTTTTTACTGTTGTGTGTCCCTTTGTCGACTACGAGTATAGTAGTCTAAACTTGCTCCTAATTGGCATAGGCTTACCAACGCCATGGCCAAGTGTAAGGAAATTGATTTAATATCAAACAAAATTATTTTTGTCTAGAAATTATTTATTAGGTATATATGTCTCTGTTATTTTGCTTACAAGATTATGTTGTAGCTAAATAATAAGGAAAACAAAAATAGATCACTCATATTGGGAGATATCTTCCACATCATCTCCCGGGAGTTACGTAGATAATATATGTTTTGAGTTATACTATTATTTTTATATTGTTTGCGCCATACGGCATGAAGGACAGTGAAAGTGAACCTCAGACTTCGTACGTGCATACATCACGCAGTAATTGGCCGGTACAAAAAGTACAAATAGAGCAATTCTACACATCGTTAGTGGCGCAGTGGTGCTCAACTAACAATTTTAAAGTCGTCTTGCTTTTTTATTCATGCTCAGTTACTTTTGTGGGTGGTTGATTTTTAAGTGCTATTCAATGTAGCTGAAAAGAAATGAGACTATGATTATTAAATTCTTATGTAAATCTAGTAGGTGTGTAGTCTAGTATATGTGTTTGGTCTTTCCGTTTGTCGCACAGAATAATGATATGTGAATATTTTTTCATTTCTATCATTTATGAGTTTAATTGCCATTTAAATGCAGCAGTTCACATGCATAAATCCTTGTTTCATGCAATATCGAATTTTATTCAGTAACGTATGAGTTCCGCTCCATTTTTCAACCAACTGAATAATACACTACGAGTACAATAAACTCAAATCCGCAAAAAATGCAGTATTGATCCCCCATTATCTGCAGAGCAAGCAATTTACAAATTTTATTTCCAAACATACTCGAAATAATTTATAGCGAAACATAAAATGCATCGAAAATACTGGCCGAAAAGAATCGGCCATTTTGCTTTCGTCATTCGGAATTTATTGTTAAGGCGCGTTGCGGTACGATCGTAGAGTAGATATCGAGTTCGCAACCTATACGTGAGAAGTAATTACGACAGCTAATCGTGTGAGGTGTGCTAATGTAGTAATGGCGGCAATGTGCTCGATTAAGACTGAAAGGTCTGATGTAGAAGTCTTCTATGTTTATTTTTATTTATAGCGGCCGTTGGCGTCGTTTATATTAGTTGAATAATGAATTTGCAAAATTTTCGCAACGGTTGTTTGGTATAGTTGAAACGAAGTCTCTTAGTTCAAGATGAATTCTAATATACCACAATATCAATACTGTTTTAAATAAGTCATATATTTTTTCTTTTTAAGTGAAGTATAAAATGGTGACCTGTATTATCCTTTGCACACTAGGTACTTTGCTCTGTTATTTAATAGAAATTATAGAAAACTTTTATACAGTATTCTCGTCTAATGCTTTACAAAACTTTTTACTCAAGCAACGTAGCCGGTAAACTGTGTTGACTATATTGTTAACAACTCCTAATGGCAGTTTACAGAATGTTTTGTGCCAGCATTATTTCGTTCAGTTTTTTAGTGGGTGTAACACGCGGGAATAAATCGCAGCTGCGTTTACGTAACCGCTACCCTTAAACGCGAGCAGACCATAAAGAACATACGAAAATTATACGAATAATACAAAGAAAGTCTTATTTGAAATTCGAACCGGTTGATGGTCCTTTTGTTTTCTTTTGAGGTTTTATTATGGCTGAATGCTGTGAGTTTCAGATTACCGTGGCCTGTTGCCAGATCTAATTCGTGAAATATTACTATTTTCATGATCAGGAACTTTGACTGAAGTAGGTGAATCTAAACATTTACGAAATTATCGGTTTAATAAGTACCTACTTACACCAAGAACAAAAGTTACTGAACAGGGTAAAAATAAAATGATTTAGTCCAACAGGTACACTTAGAGCCATGCCATGAGTAACTGGCATATTATCCAGAGTTAAAAAAAAATACAAAGAACCTAAAATACTACTTTTAATACAAAAAATATTATGAAATTAAAGCAACATACACAAGGGAGTATCACGGATCATGTTTCACAGTCAATGCGCGGTTATGGGCCATTTTTTCGTGTCGCCGATAAAGGGTCATTACTTAAGTGGGTTATGTTACGTAAACCACGCGCTTTGGACGGGTTGATTTAACAAATTACTGTAAGATTTGTAATGTAAGCATGAAAATGTGTAATCAAGCGTGTTGGGGAGTTATTATATATTTTTGGAGTTAATTCAAGTGGGTAGCTGAATTAGTAAGGGTGGATTTGGATTGTCGATAAAGATCGTTATATTAGGCTTTTAGACTTAGGTATGGTAGAGATATGGTAAGTAATAAGGGCTTTAAAAAAGTCTTCGATAATTGTTCCGGGTCTGGATGTGACCACGATACAGGAAGGAAATTCCTAGTGCGGAGAGTGCTATTTATTAGAAAAGGGAAATCAAAAAAAAAAAACACCGTGTTTAGATTTACGAGTGTTTATTAACTTACGTTTTCGCGATTACAACAAAATGCCATAAAACAGTTATCAACCGGATTAATCGTATATTATTGATTTGTGTTTTCCTTGACGTTTCGATCACTGCAGCGTTTGTATTTCCTTCTGCGACCACGGAAACTTAATCCGGATGCTTCATAATGTGTGTTTCGATACAGTATAAAACAATCATAGAACATTGATGAATTTTAAAAATTCCGTAACGAGGTCAATTTGAAGACAATTGTTAGACTAAAGTCTCCTTTTACGAAGGTGTACCTATTAAAGTCCGTTTTTTTTTTAATGACCCACAACAATGAATTTTCTTCGTGTATCGTGGTTGCGTTTACAGACATTAATCTCACATACACGCACACACAAAGACCCGAAACAATTATCTGTAGATGATACAAATATTTGCTCCGTGCAGGAATCGAATCAGCGACACGCGCTGCAGCAGCCGGTCTCTCGACCACTGTGCCAACCGCGCCATCAACCTCGTTGTTTATTGGTGACTTCAGATTTTAAATCTGCGTACCATAGGTCATACCTATAGTATCTGGATCACTAGCATAAGCGTAAGCCGTCGAAATTACGTCGAGATCCCTCAGGATTACATTCGATATGAATATAAGCCTGCCAGATTGTTTGCCTTCTACAAATATTAATTTAAAAGCAAAATACTGTTTATTGCCTAGCTTTAAATATCAATAGGAGCAAGAAATATATCATTAACCAAATTCTGGTCGGTTTAACTTTATATGATTATGTTATGATTGTTCCTTTTGCCCAAAAAGTTTGGGTGTAATGAATTGGTCCTTCGAGCCAGAGCTAATTTATCTATATAAATATATAATATACCTACTTGTAGATGTCCACAGATATAATTCACGTGTCTCTGCCATGTCCTCGTTTCCCATCATTAATCTTATACCTAACACGCTTTTTTGGTGCGAGGTAAAAAATCACCCTTCACTCGTTCGTCCATCGATCTTCGCAATCTGTCTGCTAGAAGCCTGTTATTGGGGCTTTTCAATTTTGTCTGGGTTTACCAGTGGCATTTCGAATGACTGGTTTTCGTTTCAATACGAAGCAGTTGATCGATTCAATGTGGGTGTCTGATGGTAGTATTTTCATCTGAGCATCAGGCTTTGGACTACATCCTTAGGGCAAGCTAATTTGTCGGACCCAGTTGATTATAGAAATTGTCACGTCTAAGGTTGCTGATAGTTTGAGCAATAGTGACGTCAACAGCACAAACAAAAATAAAGTTTATGGTCCTAGAATATAATGCTTTTATATTATATCAATGAGAGGTGGAGGAACTGTAAGCTTAAATTAAACATAATTGTAGAGCGACATGCCCGAATTAGGTTTGTTCAAACCTGTGTTTATTGTTAAGTGATTACCTGAAGTCATCACTTAACTATGGGATTTAAGTGGGACAGTGCATTTATGTTAACGCTACGGAGTACGGTGCTAATAATATTGTTTCTTTGTTGCAGCCACAAGTGGTACGGGCAGCGGTCCTGGAGGGGGCGAGTCGAGGAGGGGCGGTGACGTCACACCGCACGCGCAGCCCCAGCGCCGTCTCATCAAAGTCGACTTCGATAATCTTGAGGTAATTTACACTTTCCTTCAGTTTATACCTGTCTATCTTAAGTGAAAGGAATTAATGGTAGGTATTTTATAACCGTGTAATGACGCAATATATGTATAGATATTTAACTGTAGAAATAAGTTTTGTGATGGGTATTGTCTTTCATAAAAATATCTAGTCGATAATTAGATATAGATCGTCAGTAAGAATAAGTTTTTTTCGAGGATTTAAGTTAGATCAGATGATCCACCGTGAAAGCCTTATCTGTCCAATTTAATCCCCTAGATCCAACTTTAAATCAGTTGGTTAACTTATTACATCGTAAATTAAATTACGTGTAACTAACAACTCTAGAACACTGACCATTAATTAATTCAACGATAGAACTTTGTTAGTTCATATTTAAACCTCATGTGTACTCAAAATGGGACCCAGTAGAGTTCTGAGAGCAAAAGCTCGTCACATGAACAAGCGTAGGACATTGCACGCGAGAAAATATCTCCGCTCTTGGCACCAAGCCACACGGCTGTATAATTTTGGATATCTGGATTATCGTATAACTATACAGCAGCGGTTTGCGCCGTTGGCCAAATAAAGATTAAAGGGTAACTGAAAACTTATGCGAAAGAATATCTTTTCTTCTCCTTGAATTTTGAGGTTATTTTTTTTTTGTTTATTGAGGTAGAAAATGCTCTTGGAAAGTACAATTTTCATTCTTAACTATTGCTTTTAGATTTAACACGAATTCTTAGATGACAATTTGATTCGATTCTGCAGTGTTTTTAGCTTTATTTCGCAGAGCTTTTACTGTAATTTGGTTCCTAATCTAATTCAGCTCTCTGACCCACTTACTTATTTCCGTATTGACGGATAACTTCGTTAGATCCTACCGCTGATAGCTTAACTTGAATTCCGAGATATTCGATTTCAAGTGCTTTTCTAACAATGTTATGGAATCTTAAAACATATACGTGAACAGCCTCGGATACTAACAACCATGAAATTAAAAAATAGAGCACGCTTGCGCAAAAAATTAAAGCCAGTCATAAAACTGGAACAATTTTGGCTACATTCGGATAAAAAAATATGTAAGCATATCATTCTGGTCAATGACACGTAATTTTGATAAAAAACTAATGGGAAATGCAACCTCACGAGTCTCTATAGTGGGTAGATGACTAGCTGTTATAGTTATATAGTTATCATAATAAGTACTATTGTAGGTAGGTATCTATACGAGTGGGTTGAAAATCGTTGGCGCGTGAAATGAGTTTCTGTACCTATCTTTGTAATATAGCTGTCACATTGTAGTTAAGAAAGATGGAAGACAAATTAATTTTGTGTACTCAGATTACGAGAACAAGCAATAATTGTTTGTGAAGGAATAATTAAATGGAGCTTAGTGTTTTCATTTTGTTGTCACCCTTGTGCGTCAGTGTACTTAAGAAATAGATGTAGGTACCTACACTATGCTATCACCTGTATGCCTAAACTTTATCATTACAAGCTTTTATTTAACTTGCAATGTTTGTATGTATGTTTGTTCGGGTGGAATCTTGGAAGCTAAATTAGAACCACTTTCCGATGTCTGATTGGGCTCAATTTTGGCAGACATATGTATCTTCGGTGACAATATAATAATATGTTACCATGAAGCTGTTCTTATGATGGAGCCGGAAGGCGGCCATAGGAACTTCTTAACTAAACAAGATAAACCCATCGAGTTTGGGTTCATTTGTTTTGTCTTGCTGAGCACTTTGGTGCTACATGATAATTCAGGGTCTGATGATGGAGTCGGAAACTGGCCATAAGAACTTCTGAACTAAACAAGATAAACCCATCAAGTTTGGGCTCGATTGATTCGTCTTTAAAGATTGTTTAAAAAAATTGTTTTTGTGGATAGAGAAATATGGTCGTCACAGGATTCGAACGCACAGGTTCGAATCCTGTGTGAATCCCTGCTCAGGACCATATTTTTCTTTCAACAAAAAAAACCCTAGAGTTCGCTATCCATACGTTAATGCTTTTCAAAGATTTATCTGTATTTGTTAAGGTCATTGCATCTGTACGAAATTGTACTTATTAACTGCAAAGTTAGTCATGTCGGTTCGGTTTCCTGTAAAGGGACTGAATAGGCATCATTGCCATCTATTCAGTCCCTTTTACCAAAATACGTATTTAAATGTGGAAGAAGAATTCCGGGTAGTGCCAGCTTAGCGGTCAGAGCGCCTGGAGATATATCCGGGAGGCACAGGTTCGAATCCGGCTCACGACCATATATTTCTTTCAACAAAAAATTATAACTTTTTATTGTCTTTCTTAGCTTAGCTTTTCATTATGAATAGTTTTTTTTCTTATTACACACTATTTAAAAGAGAACAAAGCGAAATAGACCTGTATACCTACCGTTGCATTGTAGGAAACAAAGAAAGGAAACCAATAAAACGCCCCATGGCGTTACTTAAGCAGAAGTCGTAGATTTGGGTCACATGCGAACCCATATATTGACTTTATAAATCCCATAGCACCCATAAGAAAGTGTGGCGCAGTTTTTTTATAGCATACAGGTCGTATTTTCAACCACTGACGGTAAAATGAAAAGTTTGGAGGAAAGACCGAAACGCATTAAATTGTTATCATTTTTATTTCAAATTCAACAGATAATATAAATTACGAACATCCTACTAATATTAAAAACACGAAAGTTTGTAAGTATGGATGGATCGATGGATGTTTGTTACTCTTTCACGTAAAAACTACTGAATGGATTTTAATGAAACTTTACTTTAATGTAGCTTATACATCAGAATAACACTTAATATTGTGTGAATTGTCCAAAATATGACAATAAGTGTCAAGTCAGTAGGAAAAAATCTACCATCTGTGAGATATTCTGGCGTGCGCTGCCTAAACCCTTTGAGATATAACAAAATGATGTATGGTGGAATTGTGTATCTTATATAGGTCTACAGAAAAGTCCATGATGGCATATGTCTATCTCTTAAGGATAACATACTTCATCCATTTTAATACTTAAAAATATGGGCAATTATGAAGCGGTAATTGGAAAGCGGGATCGGGATCAAAATTTCATGATTACTTTTAGTCGCGATATCCGACATCCACGCGGGCGAAGACGCGGGCATCAGCTAGTACTTAATATTACTATAGGTATGTATAACTAATAGGAATTAACGCGCAATAAATACCTTTGAATAGCTTGACGTTTCGACCAGGTTGCACTGCTCGTGGTCACAAGCACTTATCTGAGAATGAGTCTGCTTGGGACCACGATCAGTGCAACAAATACTTATAGTAATGTCATGCAACGCGATAGTTTAAAAGTTAATACTTAATACATATTTATTACATTACGAGTCACTTATTCTTAAAGTTATTGTCAGTCGCTTTTATATGTTTTTCATTTCTAAATAAGTATTTTTACTTTTCTATATAAAAAGCTCTGCGGTACCGTCGGTGCGTTGACAGACACTCACATTGACTTTTAAATAAAAAGTATCTACCTTTTATATTGCCTCTGTTATCGATAAAGTATTCTCATAACAAGCTTTCGGAAAAACTTTGAATACCACTTCCACATTTCCAATTTCGAAACTCAATTCTGAACAATCCTTCTTTTAAGAGATTATATTTTTCCCAACGGCTTCATTAGTCTACTAGACGCAAGCGCAGCTTCTAAGAGTGAGTTCTTGGGTTCGATGTCAAGGTCGCACGTTCTTATTGGGTTTCCTTGTTAGGAAATTCTAGTCCGGCGTTTTGAATTGTTTTTCTTCTTATTGTAGGGTTGATAAACAACATAGTGTCAGAGATTAAACCACCAGTAGGCCTCTGACATGACACACCATCGAGAACATCTTCTCTGATGTTTTCCTTCAACGTTTTAAGCATTTGATAATTAATGATAATACGCACATGACTTTGAAAAGTTAGTGGTGCGTGCCTTGGGTTCGAACTTGCGAGCATTAACTTGTCAGTCCTACGGACATACCACTAGGCTATCACTGCTTTATTTGGAATTGTGAAAACACGGGACTTAATAATTATTGCACATGTAAAATGTTAATATACCTAACAAAAGTAAGCCTCTTTCTAATTCGGATACGGGCATGATAGTGTTGTTCTCAATGTAGCTAAAATCTTAGCAATTTAAAAACATAGATCGTGACAAATAAATAGAACAGTCCTAATTACATAGACTAAAATATCGTGAGCATGTGCTTGCGTCACTTGCATGCAATTTATCTGACTTCAAAATTGTCACGACTTATTCGACAACCATAGACTAGTTACTCTTAAATATATACTTATTTGACTGCCTCGTTGGTTTAATAGTCGTAAGCGCAGCTACTAAGCGTGAGGTCTTGGATTCGATTCCCAGTTCGGGCAGTGTTATTGGGTTTCTCCGATCGGAAATTCTAAGTAGCGGTGTCAGAACACCAACTTCCTAACTATGGTAGTTATGAAGTTGGTGCTATGATACTGCCCTATGGTGCTGCGCCTAATCTCTCTCCGGTCCGGGTGAAGGAAGATAATATAATCTTTTTGTCCTTAACATAACATAGCATTTAGTTTGAATACCCTCAAGGATAAGCCAGAAGTGAGTTGTTGAACATGGACCTAATTAATAGTATAGGTATCTATTCCCCTCGGCTACCTTCGCGTGTTATGTTAACTACTCTGTATTTTCCCCATCAAGCATGGGAAAGTCAGAAAGCTAGCATAAATCATATACCTATAAGTATAACTGTGTTGCTTTCCATTTCTATGACTTACCATCCTACTCTTAATATTGCTTTGAAAATACTACTCATTACGGTGTCCGCCATAGATATACCTATTTACGTACGTAGAAGTAAGTAGTGCAAGAAACGCGCGTAATCGTCGTTCATTTTAAAAGTTCACGTTAAAGGTGATTGAACTGCCTCTGTGGTCTAGTGGTCATAAGCGGGACTGCTGAACATGAGGTCTTGGATTTGATTCCCAGATCGTGCAATTCTCAGTAGTAGCCCGGAGTTTCGAATTGTGCCCGGTAGATGGCTATAGGCTCAGCACCTATTACATGGGATTTAATAACATCATTGGTGAAATGCGGGTGTACAATAATTGTGTACATCTCTGCCTTCTCCTTCGGGGAATACAGGCGTGATGCTATGTAAACGTTATTTTATGGTAAAGTTAATTTCTTGTTATGTCGTTTTTAAATATACACACCATTTCCTAGTGATTGTGGTGATTTTAAAGATTATTGTTATTAAATGGGCACCTGCTAATGATAAGAATCAAATACGATCTTGGGGAGTTGCCTTTGCTTTTTAAGACAATTTTCATACCACATCTACATTTCTCTATATATATGTTGTCAACGCTAATTACAACCTAACTGTACAAGAAATGGTATCTTATTATCTATCTTTAAAACGTGTACACTTGTGTAAACTAGTCCCACTAGTCACAAGGCTTCTGTGCCCCAGTTCTGGTAGTAACGGGACTTTCTACCATAATGATACAAGCATTAGACCCCTTTTTGTGTAGACAAGCGATATGTTTTGATTAGTCTTAAAGTAGGCTTTGAATTTTAGATAAGTTAATCATAAGTCAGGAATAATATTTTAAGCTTCACTTTACGCCAACAAGAGTAACGCTCAATTTGTAACACTAAGTTTTCGAAGGAGATAAAATTATTACCTGTTTGTTAAATCCATCAGAAGTAATCTAGTCAGCTATAACAGATTCGTTTAATGGAAACCTAAATATAACTTAAATAAAGGGATAAAATGAATTCCTGTACGGACACTCTTGAAAGTAATACCAATTCCAATCCAATTCCAATATTAAATAGAAGCCTTAAAACAACGCGTAATTTTACAATAAATTTACCTACATTACAGTTGCCTCAATTTTGTAGCATGTTTTCTTCATATTATCATGGTATTATCCTGAATCTATAATAATTTATTAGACATTCTGGCATTTAAAAGTACGAACTGTGTATTTCCAATGTCAATCGAGCGGAATTATTTTCAAGATTAAGCCCACTGGTCTTTTTTCTACTTAAGTTTAGTTGGATCAACTAGTCCTTATGTAGACAAAAAACCACCACGAGTATGAAAATACCGTCCGTTTTCTATAATTCCAAATTATTCAGTTTACCGTCAATACATTTTTACGTTCCAACTATTAGGAGTTCACAGCGAACACGTACGATTTTTCACTCTGAACTGTAGACGTAAAAAAAACCTATTTTAATCAAATCAGCGCTTGTACAGACCGTTTGGAAACGTTCCAATTCATTAGGTTTTCACCTAAATTGGATTTATGTACCAACATACGAACGAGGCTTTATGTATGTACATTATAATTTGCCTAATGAAGGATGTTGTTCCATTAGTCTCTTTGAATGTCAAAAGGATTACCTTTATGAAGGCTGACATTAAGTTTTTACTAAGGCATGGCAAAGACAAAGAGGGTTATTTATTTTAATACTGTATTGTGTACGTGTAAGGGAACGTTTTTGTTCTCGTGTTATATTGAAGGCTTGTATTAGATGCTAGGTTATACAACATTGAGGTGGAATAATATTTGTAGAGTGTACAATACAAATACCTATTATGTACGTTCTGCAAATATTATTTCACGTTTCTGAAACATTGTTTGGGTAAGTGTTCTCTTTGAACGATTAAAACAATTGCGTTGCGTATCGATCAGTGTAAGTGATAGTGTGGCTCTCGGCTTACAATAGGCTACCTTTTACCCACTATTGTGTGTCTAAAAGTCTGCTAAAAGAGACTGTCGGGGGTATGAGCAGTGGTATTCTCTTTTTAGAAAATATTTTCACATATTTCCAAATAATTCAGTAGGTATTAAGCCTATCGCATAATAGATCCTACCTTCAAACCTTGGTCAAGTTTAATTACTTTAACAGACAGTAGGAAACAGTATCTGCTTGTCCTAACACTTCAATAAAGGGCGGTGAAACCAGAACAATAAGTACCTACCTTTACGTATACAGATGTGACATGCTACACGTCTCACAGTTCCGAGTATTTTCCTTTAGTTTTATATCTCAATGGGAAATACCTGTTCCTCTGTTATGCCTGCACCTTTTTGCATTATGCAATGAACCTACGTATTGCATGCATCGCTGCTCTCTGACATTATATGTTCACTTTCACGATGAAAGGTATTCAATGGAATTCTTTCAGGTATTGTCATTGCTTCCTTTTATGGAGAATTTTGAATGGGAAACTGAGTATATTGAAATTTTGTACATAACAAGGATTTACGATGAAGTCTTTTAAATAAAAATATAGTCCCAATAGAATTTTATTTATAGATATAAACTTGACAGATTCATCTAAGATAAGTGATTGCCTTTGGGATCCTATGTTTGTTAAAACTTTGTGTCCGTTGGGTGTATAAAGTGGCATTTAAGGCGTCATTGACACTTTTATAATATTGACAGTAATGGACGTCGTTCTTACCCTTATCTCGTTTGACGTAATATTGTTTACCGCGTCGATAGCGTTGGGACACCCCAAGGGATAATGCTAGGACCATGGATAAAAGTAGCCATTACATTGTATTACCTCATACGAGAAAATTGAATTACAGGTTTGAGGAAGTAGACATATAGTACCTTTACTTCTAACCAGTAATGCTCCAAATTAGAGCGTGCTTTTCAACTGAAAATCATTCGTCACTTCACCATTTTAGGTCATCTTTCCAAATAATAATAACAACATTTAAATTTTCTATTCCACCGAACTTTCTTGAAAGACTGATTTCTCAAATCATGATTTCTCACGATTTTATTGACACGGGCGAAACAACTGATACATTATTAAACTTCCAATCTAAGTGCATGAATAACAAAACAACTGAGAGAATTGCTACTGAAGCTTGTAAGATATTCTGTTGTAAGGTCAAAGGAGGGTTAATAGTATTCATAGATTTCTTACGATATTCTGATCAGCTCTTTGAGTAATAAATTGTCTACTTCAAGATTAAGACCATTTTATGGCAGTATTTATGAAGGAAATATTGAAGTTATATTTTTCAGAGCGGTGTCTGAACTACCATCTCCTAGATTGGTCTGAAACTGGCTTGCGATCATATTTTTAAAAAAGTATCCGATATTATTAATAACAACAAAATGTATTTTAAGTAGTATTCATTTTAGAATAGGTTGCCCTGTATCCATGCTGTCTATGAGGGTAAAGGTTACCAATAGTGGCCGTTTTAGTGCTGATACATATTAAGGGAAAATAACTTGTCTCCAACAGTTTTCAGCCTTAACAGCTAAGACTAAATCAGTAGATAAATGATCTTTTCCGCGATAAACCAATTACCATCTGATTTCCGTAAACCTATTGAATCTACCCTATTCAAGATGAACCAGTTGATTCTTATTTTACATAATTTATACATGTACGAACTAATTATTTACTCGTACAATCATAATAGCCTGTTGATCGTATCCAATCGTGTCAGTTCACAGTTAATTGAACATGTTGCGAATGCGTCAATGTAATTCAAGGCTTTATTTTTATACACAAACTTCGCATTTTGGAATAAATAAATCATGTATATTAACTTTTATCTTTTAAATAAAGGCTTTCGCCATTGATATATTATATCGTAATAAAAGTCGGGATAAATCTTCGAAAAGCATTAACTCATAGCTAACTCTAAAGTTATACATTTTTGTGGAAAAAGAGTACGGTCGACGAAGCCATGTCGAGATGGCTTAGCGGTCAGAGCGCCTGGAGTATTTATCCAGGAGGCGCAGGTTAAAATAATGCTCTTTTTCCACAAAAAATTATAACTTTGAAAGTGGGATAGTTTCCGGTTTGAATTTCTAATGATTCTATATCGATAACCTACTACGAAAATAGTTACGCCAATGTAATAAAAAAAAAATAGCTATGCGAAAATGAAAAGGGAAAAATATTTAAATTTAAATAAATTATTAATACTTATGTTCTTTTTTTATTTATGATCTATTAAAGTTCTCGCTATAGGCAACATTGATTGACTCAATTCTAATTGGTTACTATAATCGAAATTCCTTTGAAGGTAAAAGTGAATAAAATCAGTTCGATATCCCCAGATTCCATGATCAAATTAAAACTATAACATGCAGAGTAATAAAATACCTATTTAATGTGTAATAAGAACCATTATTGCAGTAGTAAATCGGTGTGAAGACGCTCGGACATTTTATATTCTTTAATTTTCAGTTAAGCCTTGGTCTATTTCTTATCGAAATAGTAACTAATAAAAATAATAGAATATTGTGCTATCTTTGCGGCGTGGAAGACCAGAATATCTATAGTTGGATCTAAAGAGTCCTTATAGAATACCTTCTATATATATTTTTTTGTCTAGGATGATGAAGACGAGGATGACACAGAAACCTGTACGAGCCCAGAAGTATGCGCGCCTCAACCTTTCCCAAGGCATACAGCACCACAGCAACAAACGCCTAAACCTTGGAAGAGGACCGGTAAGCAAGGTTATATGATATTACTAAAAATAGAAAGTCTAATTTTGAAGTGATATTGTGCGCCAGTCCCAAAGTAAAAATAGGTTTTAATTAAGAATATATTCAAAAGACGATGGGAAAGGAAAGGTATAAATAAAGTCTAAGCCCAAACTGACACTGGATGTGGGAACCATTTCTATTGATGGATGGCCCAGAATTTCCCATTCGCCTTTTGCCTTATGCACCAAATCCTTCAAATGCACTTGGCAATGACTTTGTGATTGACATTGATGATGTCACGCAGAAGAGATGCCTCCCCGAGCGCCGCCACGCACGCGCATCTCCCACGACGAGTATCATCAGTTCTGCGACGAGACCCTCGAATGTATGACAGCATGCCGTGTTAAAAGCATGTTACCACGCTTATTCCTTTGCAAAAATTTGTTCGCTTTGCAAAATCACCTCTCATTGTTTTTTCAGTTCAGTGGTTCTGCGGACGATAAAGAATCGAAACTACGATTTTCCGATGTCCCTTTCTGTCTTCTTAAACTTTAAGTGTTCTTTTGTTTATCAAATTTATTAGCTCATCAATACATATTTTATTGTTAGTATTAACTAAATTGTAATCAGTGTTAGAATTGTGTTTCATTTGAATGTCAACGTTGAATGTAACAATTTTGGCATCATCTAGGACTTAGGTTAGATTTAGATCACTTAATTATGAATCATGTAACTCAACTAAAATTCACATTTGGAAATTCTCGAGTTCTTTAAACACGTTTTTTTACTAATTTTGTAACCATCACTATCATTGTTGTAATATTCAGTGTTTAGATGTTTTAATAAATATGTAATTACACTCCTACGTCAATTATTTGTTCTTCACATCTTTTGGATCTTCACAATTCAAATTTTGCCTAATATTATCAAAATGAAAATCATATACTGCCTTCTGCATTCAAATTATAAGCAATTCAGTCTTTGAATACTATCACCGCAATTTAAATTTAACTCTGTTATGATCACGTAAACATTCTTGGTTTTATCTCATCATATTTTTTTTTGTCAGCATCTTAAATGGTCCTTCTATCCGCAGCATATGATCTGGCGACTCAGTGTCCGTCACGGCGGGCGTCCATGAGGCGTCACACCGTCACGCACGCTGCCTGCCCACCCACCGATGGAGCGCATTCATTGCCACATTCAAGGTAAGCAAAGTCCTTGGATGCAGAAAATTGTTTTCTTACGTATGTCCAGAATTATTATAAAATGCTAATTAGAGCTTATATATGTAATAAAAATGAAGAACTAAATGATAAACCTCGGAAATGTGACAACGTCAACTGCCAGTCAGAAAAAAAACATTCTTTCGTGATTGGAATATTTACAGTACGCCCCATTAGAAAGTTGCCACTTTAGTCTGAGATCTAATGTCAGGAGGTCAAGATTAAATATTTCTAGGTGTTGAACGTAAGGCCATTACAATAAAGTTAAATTTTTATATCATCAGATACTACAAATTGATTTCAATAATCTTAGCTGTTGCGACTAATTGATTAGGCAACCTTTAATAAAATAATATATTATTATGTTTCTGCATGTATTATGAAACTCGATTAAATTTGCGCTATCATGTGATTTGAATACATACTTTAGACAATGTCTAACTTCACTTTCCTGTAAAGGGACTGAATAGATGGTAATGACGGCACCAAAAGACGCATTAAAAATGTGGAGGATTTATTCAGGGTAGTGAGCAGAGGTTGAGATGGCTTCATGATCAGAGCGCCTGGAGTATTTATCCGGGAGGCGTAGGTTCGAATCCTGCTCACGACCGTATTTTTCTGTCCACAAAAATGTATAACTTTAATGTCCAACTTGATCCCTTAAATTTATTAACCGCTGATCTTTCACCTGCAGGCCGGGATCTCGAGCTTCATGTGCCGGCGCCGCTTCCATTGCGAGTAGCGACGCGGACGCACAACTCGGAGAGTTATCCTGGTCACGATCTAGTTTACAGGACGAGCTTATCAAGTCGGTTAGTGGAAGCCCCAACAATGGCTCGCATGTGAGTAGAACGTAGTTTAGACGGTGGAGGAATTGAATTCGTTTGTAAAGAAGGACCAATAAATATTGTGTTTGGGAAAAGTTGGTCTTTTTGGACTAAAATTGACAATGTTATTGGCATATTATAGGAGTATGCTTGAACAAAATTATACAATAGATTTTTTCTATTGTCTTCCGGGGTTAACTACCTGCGGTGATTAGTAATATTATGCAGACAATCGCTTGGTGTGTCCATAAATAATTGAAAAATGTAGATTTAGTGGACGCTATTTATTGCACATCATGCATGCAGAACACTGTGACTAAATGTTAGCGGTTTGTGAAATAGCACAAACTTTGCAATCATTACTGTGCATCTCAGTAGTTTTGTTGTGTAGTTGGTTTCCAGTATACAAAGGCTCTTTTTCCTAAAAAAATATCGTTCAATATCTCAGCGTGTCTTAGATGTGTTTTAGTTGGAACTGTACAAAATATTTCTGGGTACTCAAAATTGAATTTAAATTTCAGAAACAGTGGCAAGACGCCATAATGTCTGACGACCGGTTGTCTCTGACTCTGGAAGAGATTGTCCACATCAGGTCTGTGCTGACGAAGGCTGAACTAGAAGTACTGCCAGTTGAAGGCAGGGTCAAGGAAGACGTTGAAAAGAGAAGAGTAAGTTGTATTTTTTTATCTCATATTTTTATAATTCGGCATAATTTCTTTAGTACGATGAGAAGGATTAGATTTGTACACATTTATAATCAAAGTTATAAGTTTACCTATTTCTTATATTAAAAAGATTTATTAATGTTTTTTAAATAATATTGAATTGAACACAGCACTATGCCTGTAGTATTCCCCAAAGGGGTAGGCAGATACGCATTTGTACGCATATATTTCACCAATGCTGTTATTATTCATGTGAGCCATCTATCGGGCACAATTCCAAACTACAAGCTGCTATTGAGAATTTTCTAAAAGAGAGATCCGTAACACTGCCCGATGCGGCACTACCTGAACCTTGTGCTCAGTAGTCGTGGTTGGGAACGATGCAGTTGACACTTGAGAGTCTAAATTGTTATATTTTGAAGTACTTTAAATGTTAGCCTAGGATGTCTCAGTGGAAATATATCTCCAAGATAATCGTGGAATATTTTAACAACGGTTTCTTTTCTTTTCTAGGTATGCTTCTTATGTTTGAAGACCAGATTCGGCATTTTTGGTCCTTGGGGCCAGAAATGTAAACTATGTAAAAAGACTGTCTGTCAAAAGTGTTGTTCAAAGGTAAGTTTATTATATTTTTTTTATTTATTGCCTAATACCTCTAATGCAGTATTAACGAGCACTTGATTAGCTTTTACTTACCTTCTATATTAGCGGAAGTGCAAATGTGCAAAGTGCACACAATATTAAGGTGTCCTTAATTACCAAAGCCTTTGTGCATAGAAAATTTAACTTCAATTTGAGTACCGTTCGAGCTGAGATTTCACTTCAAGATAAATTTAGAATATCTCATTCCATTTCTTTTATTTAGCGAGTCAACGGCAAAGACTCAAATTTTGTTGGCTTAGTATTCTGCAACACGTACTACCCCCTCAGAACCGATTATTAGCTCCTCCTAGGTACAGGGCATGCAGCGCAGAATGTAAGGTGGGCCATTATCTGCGGGGAGACACCACATAGTATAGCTCTGAGTCTATGGACCCTCACATATGGGCATGTCATTCGTCTCATAAACTTTAACAAAAGAATTAATCATATCTTGGATGATTAGTTTATGTCCTGGATAACCATTCTTCCAACTTAGATGGACCCAATTTCTAGTACCAAGTAATAAATAAGTAGTAAAAGTACTTAAAAATTGCACGTGTTGTCGTAGATGCGAATTCCGACGGAGCACTTCGCGCACGTGCCGGTGGTGCTGCTGAGCCCGTCGCTGCTGCCGTCGCCCGAGGACGAGGCGCACTCCTCCTTCCCCAGGAGTCTCATGTCCAGGCTCGTGTCTCCTGAGTACTCGGTAAGATAAATAAATAATCAGTTAATAAAATTTAATCAAACGTAGAATGTTACCTGAGGTTAGGCGTAGCTCCAGAGCTGGTAGGTACTTATGATTTACCTTGTGTTTTCGGGACCAGTAGGCTTATTCGGAACCATTCGAAAACTTTTCCGTATCGGAACGGAAACTTTAACTTAGATGGCTGTGTATTTATAAAATATGTACAAACTGTCATGCTTTATTAATTTCATCGTTTTTTAATAGCGCTTAGAAGTTGGATCGGAAACTTTCCGTCCGGATTTGAAAATGCCAGTTTCCGACGGTTCAGAATCAGGGCCCAGGTCTCCAGGACCAGGGCCAGATTTGAGGCAAAGAGACCTTTTTTTTAAATTATTACCTTAAATAACTTTTACCGGCTTTGTTCTGATTTACTTTATGATAATCAGCATCTCACATTGTAAATAATTTTGTTTTTCTATTGATCTCAAGTTGGTTTATAGAATATAAGTGTATATAAATATATAAAATCATTTGGTTTACTCACTTCTTACCTATGCCATTTTTGGAGGAGTTAATATCGTAGATTTCAATAAAATAAATTTTGAAATGTTCCTGGTCATCCGAATGATTTGGACAGGACAACGTCTGTCGAGTTAATTAGTATCCAATAAAATCGACTATCGAGAAGTTTATAAGACAAAGCAAAGAATAAATCAAATCCAAGGAATAATTAATCAAACGGCAAAGTAGGGATACTTTGTCAGTAATACCTGAAGACCGGAGAACTCAATACACGATACATTCCGCGTGAATTACATTACCGGTAACGTGATCTCCAACGACTGATAATGCGTGAATGGTTTACCGCAAATTGCAATACACGCCGTCAATAGATGATAGACGATCATTTAGTTTTATGACGTCATTTAGTGATCGTCTTCCGTTATTATATTGCAGCATACTTAGGTTACTAACTTCTAGTCGTTGCTGATATTGTAAGTTAGTCTTTACATGGATACAAAACCAACATTCTTTAATCAAATTAGGCAAAACAAAATTCCTTATTAAACTTCAGACACTAAGACAGCCCCAAAAAAAGCCCTTCACCGCTTCCTAGTGTTTTAGCTGGTAAGAAGCGGTGCAACAAACTCCCTAGCAACACAGAACCTTGAAGAATATATTTCCTTTATGATGATAATAGATTTGGACTGGAAGAAGTAGAACCTCTACTGGTAGAACTAGTTAAACAGCAAATAAGTGTAATTCTCCAAAAGTTTTCAAATCTTGCTTCACCTTTCTTTTTTGACAAGGAACTCCGTCACTACATTTCCTATTTGTACAAACTAAACTAATTATTTTTCAACGATAACGTTACATCACGTTAGACGCCATTCTCAGAATTTGATCCTTATTAGCGACACCATCGGATTGTGTAATAATACAGTTTTTTTTTCTAAGTCTACGTGTTTGTTTCCTAGCTAGGAATATAGATTTTACAAAAATCCAATGATGCAGTTTTTTTCCATCCAAACCGGGTCCGATACTCTTGAGTATTTTTTAGCAATTCCTTACATAAAGCTTAGGTTTTGGTCTACACGTCCCCTTAAAAAATTGACCCTGTATATTATCTAATTAGTATTACATTTACCAAACAGAGCATGGTAGAGAACAGCGTGGGTAGTGCACCTAGTAGTCCCGCGACGACCCGGCGCGCGAGTACTACCGCAGGCGCGGGCGGGGCGGGGGGTGCGGGCGGCGCGTCCGCCCACAGCGCGCCCGGCTCGCGCGGCGGGTCTGCGCTGGGCTTCTCCGACGTGCTGTCCGTGCCGCCGCACGCCATGTCGCGCAGCGTGGAGGGGCCGCAGGCCATGTCACTCATCAATACGCCGCCTTCGACATTGGACCGCAGGTGTGTACATTATGTGTTTCTAGATATCCTAAATAAGGATCAGTACTTTATACTAAGTGTTCCACATCAGATAGTTGTTCAGTAGCAGTGAACTGAGAAATTGGTAGCGCGAAAGGCAGTAGCCGCCTACCATTTCCGGTGCCTGCCTTACCTTAGGCATTCAATTTACGTGTTGACACGTGAACCGGAGCTGTGAGTCAGTTCCGATTCCATCTAATTTCCCATACTTGCTCCCACTAATTTCGAACTGAATGCCAAACAGACAAAGATTTAAATGCATATACATCCGATTACAATTTATCTTCTTGTTCAATTTAAGAGCTTAGCTCTTGTCGGTGGGGCAACCGCCATCGCTCTCTATCCTCTGCTTTCATTTTGTTCAAAATTCATCGGCAATGTTGAATTCGGTTCCAGAGCTCGGTACGGTCGCAGCACGACGGGCGCGTCGGCGGCGGAGCGGCTGCGCGGCGTGCAGATGGCGGTGTGCCACGACTGCAAGGCGATGGTGCTGCAGATCATCAAGTCGTCGCGCGCCTCCCGCTCCGCCTCCCGCGACCGCGCGCTGCGCCACCTCACGCTGGACCTGGCGCCCGTCTACACGGCCGACTGTTAGTGCGCGCGCCATACGGCCCTACGGTAACCACCACATATCGATGGCTGGATTTGGTATTTACCACATTTACTCAACATCTATCACAGCTTGTCCCATGGTGGATGCATTCGTTCAACAATTAATGCATCCCAGCGTTGATTCTGAACGCGTAGAATTGTGACTGCATCCACCACTACAGCATTCGTCCGAACAATAAGTGCATATAGTACGGTACAAAACGGGTGCGTTCACCACATGGAAATGATTGGTTTATCTGAACTTCATTCAACGTGATCGGTTAAAAGTGGATCTACCAAACACATAAAGTGCAATCACGAGACTTTTCCAGCCGTGTTAGCCACGTCGCTGTGGTGACTATCTATTGGTTTAAAAATGCTGTTAGCGCGTTCACCACACAGTTTCGATCGTTTAGCGACGAAGTCGGTGTATTCCCAGTGGACATACAAAGTTGAGTTGTTCGTATTTCTACTGCGACGCAACATAGAACAAAAATTTGAAGGATCAACAACTTCGCCTCATGAAGCTTACAAACAAATTATTATTGTTAATTTTATCTTGCTTTAATCTGTTATTTTATTTTTTTCATTACCTCACTAACGTTGAATCAATCATTAAGATGTATTAGAATTTAATAGAAGTATTATAACGAATCTTTTAACACTGATTGGTCAAATTTTGTTAGCCCCTAAATGTCCTACTATATCATTAATCTCCTTGTTTATTCATTTTGTAATTAAATAATAGCACAGGTTATTTTTATTCCCAGTCTATTCTAAAATTATTTTGAAAATTAATTATTCTATTAAAATTCTTTTTTCTATACCTAGACCTTATAATATCAACATAAGTTTCCATCATATAAATACTCAATGACATTAAAAAATAAACATTAATTATTAATTATCAGGAATTTATTGACATTCCAAATAAAATTTATCGAACTTGACCCATAATTTATTGAAATCGTCACTCAAGGTTCAAAAATCGAGCTTCCAAGGTTGTGTAGTGTCTATGTTGTGTTTCGTACGTGGACCATACATTTTGTTTAGACAAAATGAACTTTGACAATACCCTTTGACCTTTGACAGACGTTAATACCACTATTTTTCTTTATCGCACAAATCATAAGTTTTAAAAGTCATTAAATTATTAATATATTTATCCTACATTTAACAGAGATACTCGTACATAGTATATTGAATAAATAAAAAATAATGTTATATTCCAGAAATTTACTAAATAATATTTTGTCACATACTAATAGATATATTTATATTTTTCTCAGAATGATAGAATGTTTTACTATGTCTACAATTTCAATGTGAAATAAAAAATTGTGTGTTCAAAGAAATATTATAATGTACTAATGGATGTTGTTATATAAAACGAAATTATATTGTATAAATGTTATGAAAATCTCTTAGAATCTGTGTTATCCATCAAATATTATCGAAGCATGAAATCGTTTTTAAACGTCAAATTGTAGAAAAAATCTCTTTGAGTCAACCTTTTATTGTTTTATAAAATTTGCTAAACAAGTATAAGATTTATGTAAGTATATCATAATTATTCTGAGAATTATCGTATTTTTTTTTCTACGATTTGATGTCCACATTTGTTCTCTCACAGTAGCTGACCCTGACGCTAAATATTTCCACGACTAAAGTCGGATACTCACGATAGATTATGAAGTTTAACATTTTATGTCCACAATAAATTGTTTACTAAAATATTTTTGTAAACTTTATGCGTTGAATAATTTTATAGACATTGATCTAAAATCTAGGTGACGATCCGACATGAAATTGATTGCTTTTTAAATACTTATTATGTGTGACATTCAGAGCAATTGTGTTTTCAATAAGTTAAGTTTCCCGTGCCATACCAATCGAGATGAATAATTTTATCAGTGACTAATGATTGCATGTGCGTTTAGTCGCAAGCATGTCACGACTTTGTTTGAAAATCCTACGTGCCTACCTATGAGTACAGATCAAGACCATATTTTGTTTTAAGTTACTATTTTTCTTTTAGTTTTTGGTTTCATTACTCGAAAAACAGAAAATAACAAAAAAACTAAATATTTAATCTCCATTAAACAGGTTGCGTGCTTTTGATAAAACTGTTGGTTTATGAAGGATTTAAATTTAATGTTGAATGATTTTATTTTAAGCATTCTTCAGTGATTCGTGATATAAATATTGCGTGTGACAGTTCAGTCGACAGTATGCAACCAGCTTATTAAGTCTGATTGTTTGTATGAGATTTATGATTGTGAAAACGTTTGTTAATCCATTCATATTCATACAAGACAGAACTCTAATGCGGCAAGAGCAGTAAAAAAAAACGGAGACGAGTTAATGCCTCTCGAAAATCTTGCCACGCATTTGCAATTTCACTCCAATGTGGTAAAGAAATACCACCATTAAAGTTGATACTGTGGAGCCAGAATAAAGTGAAAATTAAAAATTTGATTACACTCGTGTGTAAACAGCCTTATTGCTTGTGTATGTTATTGCCGCATTACAGTCTTGGCTTTAAATTTATTTAGAATTAACTAAATTATTTCGCGAAATATACCCATTATCGAGTACTTATTGTAAATATAGATGTCTAGTGTAAAACTATAGTAGCGGTTCAAAATAAAACGGTAGTACTACTTTCAATGTAATTAATCATCGTAATTAAAAACTGGGTTTTCCCCTAACTCTTACATTCCCTCCGTTAATTTAGTTATTTTTAAGTTAATTATTTAGACAACTGATACATTTGTTTTTAATATTGTAAAACTAAATGGCCTAATATTATTGTTTGACATTTTTGGCACTATAATGATTTTCTGTTGCGTCAGGTAACTTAAAAACTTGCAAAAAATATTTTAAATCAAAACTTGTACATTAAAAGCCCAGTTAATATAACTTGTAAATGTGTAATTTAGTAGTCTGTTAGATGTTACTTAGATTGTAACTGTTTAAAGAACTTAAGAACTTATGTAAGTGGAAATTATCGATGATGAAAACAAAACCATACTTAAATAAACATGAATACAAATCGTTACACTTGTGATTTTATTTCCCTAGATATTATTATTTCGTTTATTCCTCAACTAAACATATAAATTATATTCTTAACTAGGCATATATCTGGGTTCTTTATCTTGTTCTTAAGCAGCTATAATATATTTTATAATAAAGAAAAGGAATAAAAAAACATTCGTAACAGCAATCAGATTTATTGATTGTAGATGACGCCTATTGATTTACATTGAAACTGTATTCTTAATATAAATAAATTGTCTAATAAATATAGTCGTTTAGCCTACAACTAGGAGACCCTCCTCAACAAAGCTATGTGGGGGGACTTCGAGGTTTAGGGGCGCAGGGCCCTTGCGGATGCGGCCTGAAGCGTCGTAGTGGGAACCGTGGCAGGGGCAGTAGTAGCCGCCGAAGTCTCCGGCGTTAGCAACGGGTACGCAACCGAGATGAGTGCACACGCCAATTACTACCAGCCACTTGGGGTTCTGTGTACGCTGGTTATCGTGCTGCGGGTCACGGAGAGTCTCGACTGGGACCGCCTGCTCGGTCGAAATCTCAGCTTCAGTTCTGGGAATTTATAAGGAGCATGTTAGACATACGTATTGCTATTCATACAGATGCGTTCAGCTATTGTTTCTACCACTGTGGTCAGACATGGACCATAAACGTGGTAGGTGGCAACACAGGTTGGTAAACATTTCGTCATTTTCATATTATAATTTCTCAAAATATTATTATTATTTAAAATTGTATGATTTTTGTTTTACTTAAATAATTCTGCAGTCTAGCGAAATTAGTCACAAAAAGAATAATCAGGATCACTACTGAAACCAATTGTTTACCTACTCATGTTGCTAACTGTACATGTTTTGCAAGTGTATAAAAACAAGATGTGAGCTGGAATATCATCCGGAGGACGGAGGATTTGCAACACCATATTTTTATCACAAAAATGTATTTTCCATAACATAACACATGTCACTCATGTAACTCATGTCTGTATTCGAAGGAGTACGCAGAGGTGTACATAGTTGTACACCCACATCATACCATTGCTGTTATTAAGTTCCATGTATTAGGTGAGCCTATTGCCATCTACCGGGCACAATTCCGATCCGTGAATGTTGTTACTGAGAATTTCCTAACAGAAAAACTCAATAAATCTGCCCGCCTCCGCAACTGAACCCAAGACCTCATGCTCAGCAGTCGCGCTTGGGACCACTAGTCTAACAAAGCATTGGTCTTAATAAAAAAATCTGTGATATTTTCTATTTAAGGTCCTAATTCAATAGGTAATTTCCTTTTAAGGGTTCAATGTGTAAGTGATAAGGATTCATTTAAGCCATAATTCAAATTTTTACAATAATTTTATTTTTTTCTTTATGTTCACGGTTCAAGGAGCAGTTTTCGTCTAACTAGTACTATTTTAATTACAAATAATTTGTTATATCCATTTAATTCTTGGCTTAAGTGAATGTATTCGACTTATATATTACCCGTTTCAAAGGAAATTACCTAATAAATTAGGACCTTATATAGATATAAAAATATTAAAGCAAATAAACACGGAAACTTTCCGACATCTATAACGCTCGTGGCTCAGTGACGCTTATATCCATAACTGCGCAGATAGAAGACGAAAGACTACTTCGTTGATAATTTGGCAACGGAGATGAAACATTTACATTGGTTGGTACGGGCTAAATGTCAGTGGTAACGCTTGAACTACAAAAACAGTCTCTATTGCGAAGACATAAAGGCGCTGTCAGTGTCAAATTGTTACCATGAACGTGCGTTTTGACTGTACAATCAGAATCGAAGGGTAAAGTGACACTCATAATGTTCAAAATAATCTAAACAGATAAAAATGGATCTTATCCCAATTAACTTATGGTAAATTTCCAATTGTTTGCAGAAGAACACTAGATTCAATCAAAAGTGCATCTTAAATTAATTAGTATACAGTTGATTTTTACTGACTGCTCCAATTATATTGAGCCATTATACTTTTGATGCCAACTTACATCAGACATGCGGAAAGGGGATTCAGTATAACATGGACATGTATTAATAGTTGTTGAAAGAATTCCTTTACAGAGACAAGTATAATTTGGCACATGGCGAAAAATGGAAGTAATATTAAATGTAATTAATTTGACAGATGGCTGACAGTTTTCTTTGCAAGCAGAGCCTCCTCAAGATGCCAACTTATATTGGTTACATTGAAGCCATTTCATTCCAGTGATGTACTCTAGATAGATACACATCTTTTGTTTATTCATAAAACTGCACATGTCTACAACCACATGTCACATGATTTTTGTATACAACATTCCAATTAGTAAAAGACAATGGTCAATACCAATTTCTATTAATACTGGGAATATGCCCTGTTATTTTCATCATATTTAGGGGCCATCCGTTAATCACGTGATATTTTTTTAGCATTTTTTAATGCAAAAAAAAATGTGATGTGATTAATGTACGGCCCCTTTCTGTAAGAATTGGGCTATCAAAAGCAACTGGTAATTCCAGAGATTAACATGTTCAAACCAAAATACAAACACTTTGGCTTTATTAAATTAGTATAAATAAATTGATTCCAGAAATTGCTATATCAATAAAGATTAAAAATATCAAATAATAAAAATAGCCTAGATTCTCTCACCTGTGACGGATGAACAGTGGCTTACCACGCCACTTGAACGTAACAGACTTGCCCTCCGGGATTTCTGTCAGCTTAATCTCAATCTTGGCCAAGGCCAAGACGTCGGCAGCAGCGGCCATGGATGACACGAAGTGCGTCACCAGGGACTTGGCTGCGTAGGCGCCCGCGACACCACCGGCTGAGGATTTTAAGAAAATATTTATTCAGGGCAATCCTTAGGTTTTAGTAGATATTGGGTTGTGGTACGAGTTTATATTTATAACAGTTTTATAAAAATATTTTGTATTATATATACATTGCAGTTGGAAAACATTGTGAGGAAACCAGCACACCTGAGAGATGTTGGAGATTGCTGTTTAGATTCATCATGTATAGATAAAGGGCTTGACTCAAACATCACACTGTTTTAAAGATCAAGGTCATGATTTGGAATTGTGTTATTAATTTTGATAAATTTGCATAGTCTAAAGAGGAAACTCCTACTTTCAATATGGTATACTTTTACAATAAATCAGTCTAGGGCATAGTTTCCCAACCTTTTTTTTTTATTCCAATGCCCCCTGTCCATAATAGTTAATTATACCTGTTGTATATTATCCATTAATAATCATAAATTACCCTTAGCCTTAGAACCTTTGGACCCGCTTTGGTACCGCCCCCCATGAAAAACTCCAGCGCCCACTAGGGGGCGGTACCACCCCCCATTGAGAACCTATGGTCTAGAGCTAGTATGTAGGGGTAGAGGTCTGACCATACACAATCAAATTACATACATTCTCAGAAAAGGACAGGTTAGGAGTAATGTGAATGAACGAGCATGTGTGAAACCTCTTCGTAAATATAGATGAACCAAAAGAGATTTGTCAAAATTATAGAAGTGGAAATCAAGTCTCTAGCAACCCCAATGGGAAACAGGTGTGACTGTATGATTTTATACAATTGAAATAATTTTATACAATTCCAACAATGATATCTAATACAGGACAGTAACAAAAACTTAATTACAAAAAGAACTACATAAATACTAGAGTCTTAATAACCAACTACAAGCATTCATAATGCTTGTGTTTAGATATATGGGTATGTGATAGTATTGCATAATATTAGAAAAAATTATCTATAAGAATTTATACTATAACAAAATTTATTACATTAAAATTTTAACTTGTGTCATTCTACATTTTCCTTGTATTCATTTGTACACAACTCGAGTGAGATGTGATTGCAAAACTCCCAATGAATGAAAGCATAGTGTTGTTTACTAGACATTTCAAGGTTAATGCCAAGAGCTATTAATAAAGGACTACATACTAGCATACATAGCTATGGCTATGTATCAATAGGCCTTGTATGCACCAATTATAAGTTTAATCATTCTTTACTATGTTTTGTTGACATGAGAGTTCATTTTTAATGTCTGATAGATGCACTGCAGCACCCTAACTCATATTGATCTATAAAAGTTAACAATAGGTACTGCACTTTAAGTCTAGGTACATATGTGTAAATATCAAGGACTAACCTCCGGCGATAAGATAAGTGAAGGACTGGCGTCCATCAACGGTCTCGGAACTCTTCGCTGTAGGATTCAGTGTCTCCTTGCGACGGTACGCCGAGAAATCCGGGTAGGCGATGTCGGTATGCGCAAAACGAACATGACTGGGAGCTAGAAATGACAAGGTGTTATGTAACACGATTTTTCGTCATAATTTACTAAAACTATCCATCAAAATCGAAAAATTATAGGGAAAATAACTCACCACGACCGTTTACTTTGGGCTTCAAACCCTGGATAGGTAGGGATCCATGCAAAGACTCCACAGTCGAAGTTTTTGGCAAGGGGTGCACCAACACCTTGTCGGTTGACGTGTGAGCTACAACCAGGGGCTTGAGCCCATTGGACACCACCGATGAACTTGCCTTAAAATACGGAGCCAAATGCCCAGCCCTTGTGACCGAAGTCATTTTGTATCACAGCAGATATACGCAACAAAATTGCTTTATATTTTCGCTGAGCGTAGTGCTCGAATTAAAGAAATGTCAAATTTGGTGTTGCCAGAGTATACCATATGATGTCATGTTTGTTTCAATAACCTCAGTAATATAACATTTTAAGCATATAATGAGACTTGGTTAGAATATGATCAAGGTTAGACGCCTATAATAATTTTAGAAGTAATTTACGATAGCACATTTTTAATTTTTGTTACCTTATTATTGTTAGAAACCTTTTTACTTCAGTGAGGAGACAGAGAGAAGTAGGGATAGATAATGTTTGTGACACGGCAATACAACAATAAACTTGCGACAATAAAATGTATTAACTAAATCCCCTGTGATCTTATTAATCATCAACCCAATATTATAAATAATTCTTATCATCATATAAATCATCAAGTAAAAACATGTTTAATAATCATGTTTATTATTAGTATGTTATAGATGAAACCTATTTAGATTATTATGTACTTACAATATATTTCTTTAAAGGTCTGCTTGTGACCACGATCAGAGCAACCTGGTCGAAGGTCGGTCTAGCGATTCAAAGGTATTTAATGTCCTGTTAGTATAAATAACATGCAACGCGATAGTTTACAAGTTAATATATTTCTCTAAAGCTAAAAATATTGCAAGTATAGGTATGGAACTTCTTTTACGTATTGATTGGCTAATTTTACGTTTTACATGACAGCTCTCAGTATTTTGTGTTGGTAACTTTAAATTATTGAAGCGTTCAAGCAACAATTTATTAATATGTTGTATGTATGTAAAGCGTTCAAACCTAAAATATTATTATCCAGCATAGCTAAATTAAAATAAAATCATGTCATCTAGGATTCGCTCATTTTCATGGTAAACATTTCGGAAATTGTATATTTTTGCTTCTCACGACGAGTACACTTCTTAATCCGTGTCTAAAGGTAATTTATTTCTATGAGAAAAAAATAATACTTTAATCTACCGTCTCATATAGTTTTACACCCATACTTGCCGTAGAGGTGGAAAAATTTATAACACACAGAAGAAAGAAACCGTCTAGATCCGCCTTACTCAACTTGCGGCCTGCCTAGCTTTTGTGCGTGGCCCACCTGGCCTAATAGTTAGATAAATTGTCAACAATTTTTATACGTGCGAACCCAGAGAGCTATACCAATCTAGAAATTTTATTTAAGGAAACAAGGGGGGTATGTGGAATTTTGGATTGTCAAAGATCTAGGTACATACGATTGCGAATCGTTATTTTTGCGAATGAAATAGGTACGCAAAGATTGTGTACAGAAACAAAGTCAGGGACTCCCATCTTGATGATGTAATAAAGTTACCATGCAGGAACAGGGCAGATCTTGACAAAGTTTTGAAAAACTGGTCACAATTTTAGAAATTTAACTAAAACTATTTTCTATAATTATATTTTTTAATACATGTTGAGGCCATGTAATGCCTATATTAATTAAAAATTTTCAAAGAACTTGGATATTAACGAGACAAGGTAGCTCAGTTGGTAGAGTGATGACCCGGAACGTCAAAGGTCGCGGGTTCAAACCCCGTTCTTGTCCATTATATTTTCAATGTTTCTTTGAAAAATAGTTATTAATATAGGCGTTACATGTCCTCAACATGTATTAAAGAATATAATTATATATGATTTTTAAAGGATTGGGATGTTGTTCGGCGATTTACAACTGTAAAGTGGTAACACTAGTTTAGTAGATCTGAAAATGATTGCTAGATAAATATCACCAGGCGTCTCCTTATGACGAACACAAAGAAGATTGAAAAATTCAATGGATATTAACGAGACAAGGTAGCTCAGTTGGTAGAGTGATGACCCGGTCAAAGTTCGCGGGTTCAAACCCCGTTCTTGTCCATTATTATTCCAATGTTTCATTGAAAAATAGTAACTAAAACTATTTTTTTATCTTTTTCATTAAAACTAATAGTTCAAAGTATCAGAATCGCTCGTGGCTGTATGATAATTTTACATTATAACTCTGATCATAAATTTACTTTTTTCTCTTAATGAATATTTTCTAGTTGCTTCAGAGCAATTCATGTGCACCAGTGTTTCGAAAAACTTAATTGACTTTAGTTTTAAAGTTTTTCGAAAAAGACGAAGTACTAAGCCCTTATTTGTAAGACCTATATCAACAAATGTTTGTTATAGAATGAAGTGCTGTTACCGTGTCAAGTTGATGTTTTGACAGTCGGAGGAGATGTGTCATTCCTCCATCAATGCCAGTTAAATCCTTGGCCTGTCCTACACTCACACCGCACCGCCAACTCAAACTTGGCTCAAAACACATGGTATGGTCATATGCGGTCTGTTAGACATTGCTCAAACTGCCCTGCATCCTACTTCTAATGTATTTTAGTTTAAATGTGTGTAACGTCTCTTTCTACCGGCATTCTTGGTGACAAGGACAGGTATAGAGATAAGTTTTTTTTTTATGAACAAGGCTCTTTTTTGATGAGGACTGGTGCTCAGCCACTTTTTAAACATTCATCTCCTTCATCAACGCATTTCCGGGTGAGGTTATGGTGGCATTTTACCAGTCATACTGGCTTTATCTTCAAAGATTAGGACAATCATGATAAGTCGACTATTTAGCCTGGAGACATTAACTGCAATGTGTACATGATTATTTTTGGGTATTCCATGAAAATATTTAGATACTTGTTATTAGTCTTTTGTATCTTTGAAGAGTCAGATTGGCTCTGGTATCAGTGTTGACGCTGTTCACCGTTACTAGTAATTTGCTCATAGCCTGTTGCAAAACTGTGGTCCATCAACGACGGTTAAGGTATGGCAACATATGGCATGGTCCATCTTTATATGGGTGACGGCTGGGAGGATTTTCATTTCAGCGTCTCCAAGCTTCGGAGGTTAAACCATCAGTCCCGGCTGTTATGAAGTACCTTAAAGCAGTCGCCAACTCAGTTGCCTATGGGTGGCTTAACTCTGACACTAGGTTTAGGTGCCACTCCAGAGGGATGTGCTTAAATAGGTATTTTGCAGAGGGGTTCCAGAGCTGGTCTCCTTAGAAGACCCGGAGCTCCTCTCCACGTGTGTGTTTAGTGAGGTAAAATCTCACACTCTCTCGTCTTACCCCCAAGGCCAGGTGTCTTAAGAAGGTTCCCCACAAAAAAAATAAGTTTTAGGAGCCAACCTTATTTCACATGAAAGACGAAGAATTGCCAATAGTCAGCCTATTTGGTATTCACTTCTTGACAAACTACATTATTAATTCCAATGAGTTTAAGTGAGCCTCATCCGTGAAAGTCACAAATGGATACCAAATCGATGCCCCACAACCTTAGCCTTGGACATCAATAAATATTCATTAATCACCGAATTTTGCATTAGCATTGGCATTCAGTGTTGAACCGCAACCAGTTCGGCTCTTGAATAGTAATAATAATAGAAATGAGTTGTTCTTGTAATTGAAAAGCCTTATAGGGATAATTTTGATGTAAAACCTTTATAAAGAGATTAGGATATAAGCAGGTAATCACGCGACGATATTAATAAATATATTATGAGGAAAGCCACAGCAACGGTGGCTTTTCAAGAAAAAACGTCCCCAAATGACCCTGCACCAGAATCCATGCATTTGTGCTCATCACATCAAATATAAATTTGGCTGTTGTAATGCTGTGAAGAGAAGATGTTTTTGTCAAAGGGACCTGCTTAAAGCTTGCTGCTGTATTTTTCGAAGGGTTTTTAGGTATGTTCAGTGGCACACCTCATCGATGCTGGGAGTGGCGCCGTAACATGGGTTGGCACCCTGGACAGTTTTCTATTGAGCATCTCCGAAGTAAAACAACAAATATTGCTATGCGACTAATTTAGAAAGTTCATGACTTAGTTGGTATCTGTCTAAGCGAAGGCCTTTTTAAACTATCCGGACTATCCTACTATTGTTCCAAGCTATAGGAATATGGCTAGTGGCTATTAACCTGCGCTAGTGAGCTGTCACCACGTTGTCACCCCTTGCTGCTTGGCACCTGCGGCGGACCGTCACTACGCCACCACTGGATGCTGATAATCACCACAACATTAAGTCCAATTTAGATGGTGAGTAGCCATATTCCGGGTGAAATTCTAAACATCAGGCTGCTACTGAGAATTTCCTAACAGAAAAACTCAGTAACATTTTACTCGATTCGGGAGAAACTCAAGATTTCACGCTCAATAGCTTCTATTGCGACTATTACTCCAATATGGTAGCAGCTAATGGTATCTTTACTTAGTTTTTGCATAATATACCTCTTTCAATGTTTGGTTTTTAACTTTTTTATACTTATTAGGTAATAATATTTGACGGATATTATGCATTGTTCTAGATAATTTCTTTAGCTTCAACATTTTGTAAATGTGAGTACCCCGAAAACTTGTCATATGCGTCGCAATTCTAATTTTAATAATATTTAATATTAGTGACTGCATCCATGATTACGTTGTTTTCACATCCCAACTAAAATTGTATTAACATAAATTGTGAAAGATATATAAAGTTTCATAGAGTAACAATGGAGTTTCATGACTTATTGGAACCGTGAACCTAAATTATAACTTTTCATAAGTACCTTTGTATGGTTTATATGAAACTAGCTTTTGCCCGCGGCTTCGCTCGCGTTAATTTGTAATTTGACCATGATTGAAAAGACACGTGGCGCCATCTATTATCATAAGACTGCTTGGTTACTGCCAAGATATTAGTTATTTTTCATCATGCATGCTGCTGTCGCAAACCATTGGCAGGGCCGCTCTTACAGCGGTCGACCTATAACTATCTCTTAGAAGTCTAAACACCGTAGTGCGACACGGCCCGGATGCGAGCGTACGTGATCGTATCGCGTCGTCTCATTTGATACGATTTCTATTCAGTCAGCGATCGTCCGTGATTTGTTATCTGTACTAATACAGTGTTTATTATTTCCTTCTCACTGCAAGGCGCCATTACCGAATATAGTTTGCGTAGGATGAAAATACTTAATCGATAAGGAGAGAGGAGCCACAGAGTACGAGTAGATAATAGTGATGGAAAAGCTAAGGTCTTCACTTTCTGATAACATACATAGGTACATAACATAGCATCACGCCATCATCCTTTTCATTTTCATAATTTGTATTGTGTATCGTGTGTACAATAAAGAATAACACTTTGCCCGACCCATGGCAAATGGATGTACGTTTTAAATAAATAATATTATTAATCTTTATTTCCAAAAATACATACAAAAAAAAAAAAACATTCTAAGACTTAAATACACATGTTCTTTCTATCAAAAAACGCTGACTTCTAAAATAGGACATTCCTGTATCTTAGAAGTCAGAGCCCTCGGTATGGGTAAAATTTTACAAGCCTCTTATCTGTTTTCATAAATTACATTTCAAAAAACCGAAAAAATATTGATTAATAATAATAAAAATATAGTTAAAAAAAAGGAGATATTCTCTCAGTATAGTTTTGCATTTGAATTTATTTGCAGGGTATATATATAAGGTTTCGTTGAGATAATTATACAATTTCGAGCTATTAATATAATACTGCCTTTGAGTAAATGAGGTTTTATGGCGTTCCAATGGAAAAATCCTATGGTTGGCTCCACCAGTTGGCTCTGTGAAGGGACGTTTTGAATGTTTACGGAGCCTCGATTGTAGCAAAAAAATCTGTCCGACTGTTAGTATTTTGCATTCAGAATACAGTTGAAATGTGGAGTATCTTCGTGGTCGATAGTGCATAACTTTTGGGACAGCCCTCTATGCTCGCTCCAGTCGGATGAAAACGTTTTCTGTGGCTGCTCCCCAGACTGGCACACAATAAGACAAAACCGATTGGCCATCAACTCGCCTGATGGTAAGCGACGGTGTGGCCGAGGATGGAGCACGTACATATAACCAGAATAAATCTATTCACTCTTTAGTAGAGTGGATAGATTTTGGGAGAACGATAGTTGGGGAGTTGATGCGACTGCTCAGACCCGTCTCCCATAACGGTTGCGCCGGACTACATTCCGAAACACGACTAGGTCGCTTCACGGCATGGATTTATCCGGTGGGTGGCAACCCGCCGCGGCCGAAGCCTCCCACCCGAGTGTGTTGAGTTTATACCATCCGTAGATCTCTGACATGGCTTCACACACCATCAAGAACATCTCTCAGGTTTATTGGTTTCCTCACGACGTTTTCCATCACCATTTTAAGCAAGTGATAATTTATTAATTTAGTCATGTGATCTTACAAGCTAACAGATGTCATGATCAATTAATTTATAATACCTACGTCATGTAGGTAACATGACTTCTAAAAGTCAGTGGCCCTAGATTCAAACTTGCGACCCTTGACTTGTCAGTCTAAAGGTCATAGCAATAGGCTATCACTGGTTAAACTGGTGCTGGTGTCTGATGGTTACCAGATGATGGAAAGAAATAACTCATCACTTTGAGGTAGAGTATCCTACTGTCTATCTGACTAGCTTTTTTCCAATGGTGGTGGGTGAGGATGACTAATACTTTTCCCAGTTACTGGTCTTTAAGATTTGAACTCCAGGCCACTGCCAATTCAGCTATCTCAACCACTGTTGACTATATCGAATTCTTCATCCATATGGTGACATCATCGCTATCTATTCAGTCCCTGTATAGTCACTGAACCGACACGACTAACTTTGCAGTTCATTCAAGAAATATAAATAGATATTTATTCGCAGAACAAATAATAAAATATAGTAGGTACAATCTGTTCCGCCTTTGTAACTGCATGCAAATTATAAGCTTTATATTTTTTCTTTTTTTATTAAGCAACACTTAATGTTGTAAAAATCAATAAAGTATATTGGTATTTTCATCTATACAAGAAAACGTACGAGACTAACAGATGGCGTTGCACGCAAATACGCAGAACGTGTAGTGACAGCAACAAATTTATTTGGAATAAAACCACGTTATTGGAATAAATTATTTTTTGAATGCCTATAGGTCGGTACGGTACTCTGTCGGCGACCTTGAGTTTGTAAGGCGTTTTATGAGGTTACGTACTTGTTGGAGGGCGTTACGTATTTTTTTTGTTATGTCGTAGGGCATCCAATAATTATGGTTGTGTAATTAAAGTAAACGTACCTACGGTATTTTTTTACAACAATGTTTTTGATTTTTTGAATATATCTTTTATCATCACCAAAAATGACTGGTATCACGGTGATATTGTAATAAATTATTTTATTAAGCATAGTAGGTAAGCGTTATTGATGAATTATTATTTCATGTGGTAATTTTCTAGATCGATAGAAAAATAAGTTAATATAGTAAAATGAGTAAATATTCGTTGTAATTTTAATAAAATTATACCTTTAGATTAGATGTAGCAAAAAACTATTTATTTTACTAAGTAATTCATAAAAGTTTCAGAAATTTCAGCCGCATCACAGTGACACTTATTGCACCTATCGCTCTTGAGGCAACCCTGTTACGCAGCGGCACAAACATTTTCATGGCCATTGCTGCGCTTTGTTCGGCTGTCCGTGAGCACCGCAGTTACGCACACATGCACAAAATGCCTGCGTGTGCATGTAACTGTTACAGTAGGGGTGTTGCATCTGAAAGAGGTTTAAAAGTTTGAAGTTTTGGATGTATATCGGGTTGAGTATGTGATGATAGCAAATATAAGAAGTATTAGCTAGAGATCCAACATTTTGATATTATTGTTTTTATTGTAATATTCCTGTGGTACATATTTTTTATATTTCCACTATTCTATGTCAAACAAAACAACAAAAGCCAGTCACAATTAAATTAAATTCAATATGTTCTCGCAGAAATAGAATTCCCTGAAATGCGAAACATTTCCCTGAAATGTACAGTAAAACATACAATGAGCTATTAAACCACAGGTGGCAAGTGGTAACCCCGACGCACACATACAAAGCAATCCTTGACGACGCCTCATAGATACACAAATACACACATCGGCAATGAATAACGCAGTTGTGAGTTAAGTTGCGTGCGCCACGTAAATTGCTATTCGTCCGCTTATTTTGCATAGAATTATGTACCACTGTTAACTTTTTCTTACAGGTACAACCAAAAATAGTTCTTTGTGCATGCATGTATGTATGTATGCATAACACAAAAATAGTTTTTTACAACACCAAATAAAATGAATGTCCTGAAAGTTTTAAACTCATCAAAGACCACTTGGTCTTTCTTCTACTTTTTTTTGTGGTATAGTTGATTAACAACTCAGGTGTTAGAAACGTCGACAGATGACTGCCTCGTTCATCTAGTGGTCTCAAGCGCGACTGCTGACGACGAGGTCTTAGGTTCGATTCCCAAGTTGGGCAAAGTGTTAGGGTTTTCTGAAAAGAAATTCTCAGTAGCAGTCTGGAGCTTGCGATTGATCCCGGGAAATAGCAATAGGCTCACCACCACATGGAACCTAATAAAACAGCATTGGTGAAAAGAGAGTATTTCTTTTTAATATAACATCACGCCTGTATCCATTTTCAGGAAATACAGGCGTTATTCTATATTATGTTGTGTTAGGAATCACTCGTAGGCCTCTGAAATGGATTCGAACCTGCGTCTCCTAGATAAATACTCCAGGCGCTGTGACCGCTCAGCCATGTCGACCTCTGCTTACCACCGCGAATTCTACTTCCACATTTTAATACTTATTTTGGCGACGTCATTGCTATCTATTCAGTTCCTATACAGGATGAGGGTCCCGGGAGGCGCAGGTTCAAATACTGCTCGCGAACGTATTCTTTTTTAAAAATGATTATGCTCTGGGTTCGAATCTGTGACCTTTGAATAAACAGTCTAACGGCAATACCGCTACGATAACATTGTTTCTATACTCTTAAACCAATTAATAAAAACTGAAGCAGATGTTCACTTTTTATAAACGTATTTAACAACAGCTTTATCATTCACACGCCGTACGCTATTCTAATTACACTTTTATTATTACCTACCCGAAATAATCGAACCATAAAAAAAACTTACCGCACAGCAATTTCCTTTATCAATTTACTGTTATGTACCTATTCATCGAAACCTGTGCGTACGGCCTTAGTTACAAGAAATACTACGTTTTTAATTATCAATTAGCCATGCCTTATAACTTTACGATAGTCGTTCGTGTATTTTTTTTTCGTCTATTTACTAACACTAGCCTATAAGATAAGTGAACAGAATCAGACAAATAGGTAGTTTTACGATTCCAATCAATACCACTGACCTTGAACTTACATCTGTGGACGGAAAATAATGGTATCGAACATAAAACGCACAATTTATACACATCCAAAGTTTTAAAATAACCACATAGATAATTAGTCGGCCTCATAGAAATTTACGATAATAGTACAGGAATAAAAAACTATCATAATAATGACTTTGATGACCTTACATGCATTTGAGCGTTTCCGGAATGCCAACATTACTTTGTCACGCACATGTTTAACGCACACATTCAATAATTTGTTTAGGACGTAGTTCGGTGCATAAATCAGAGATGGCGCTATGTGTTTGTTTAAAATCTGTGCGGATAGTTTCGTAGATGCGTTTCAGAAATGAATAGTTGTATCAGATAAACGACCACGATGCGCGGGGCACACTTGGGAGGGACGGCCCAATTCGATGCGAGCTCTGCCCATTACACAATGAATTTATTGCCGCATACGGCTGACACATATTGCGTGCATGTCATGTGCGCCATGCCACTGGAATATTTGAGCAATTAGCGATCACAATCGTGTAATGCGGGCGTGTTAAGACGTTATTGTTTAAATGTTAGAATTATTATAATAGAAAAATCTTTGTGCACGCACATTATATATTTATATTATATTTGGTATAATTCGGTATAAAACACAAACTATTTTATTATATGGTATTTAAACACAATAGTTATATAAGTTGATTTTGAAATTTTTTTAATACCTTATCCTATTTATTCCAACTCAGCTGTATCTTTAAGACAATAATACTCCACCGTAACAATTAAAGCGGACAAAAACATAATGAAATTAGTTCTGATTTAAAATTGGAGATGGACACTGTAAAGAATTCCACACGAGGTCGTTTCGTGTTAAGTAGGTATGACATTTACGCACTCCTATTGTAGGCACAGTATTACACATTTATTTACACATAAGCTGCATTGGTATACTAGTAAATAAATTATGTTGTGACTTGAAGGGACTTGAATCAGAAAAAGGTAAAAGAAAAAAACAGTGTGGTTTTTAGTTGGTAGGAATCCGGCACAGCGTCCATTATGGATTTTCCACACGTACAAAAAAAAAGGCTTTAGATTGTCAAGTTTCATAAAAAAGCGAAACAGGCTAATGTAGGTAAAACTGGTCCTTCGATCTTTGTTTTTAATATCCACTTATTTTCTTATCTACTAGTTTAGATAATTATCTCAATGATTATTATCTTCTATAACTTATTTGTATTTTTATACCGGATTTGTAATGGAATAGTTTATATGTTGGTGCGTTTAGCCTCGGATTTTTATCTTAATCATTATCTCATCCCAGATTTTTAATCTATGGTTTTATTTATCCGTAACAAAAAAAAAAAAAAACTGAATATAGATTAGCTAAAAATTAATATCATACAAAAATCAGGGGTCGGTGTTATGTCCAAAAAACTAATGTATTAATATTAAATAACGTTTAATGTATCAAATCAAATGCAGTAGGACATAGAAGTGTAAGTAATAATATAGATTACAGTTTCTTAGTTGAAACATTTTTAAGGCAAGGCATAGTAACAAATGATTCAATACAATTCTTGTAATATCTAATGTCAGTATAGTATAATAATTTCACTACGTCAATGAAAACTGTGTTCACAAATTGAAGCAAGACAACTATCGTACCAGTAGCATAGAATTATCGTACATGGAGCAAAATAAATCGTATTAAATGTGATATCTATATTTTTGTGTAAGCTAAAAATTAATTACATGGAGCAAAATTAACGTTCTTTTCAAAATAATCACTATAATGAATGAATATATAGCATAATGAAAATTATCGTACCATCTGCGTATGATAATAATGATATCGTACATCGCCCGTATGCATGAAATTATCGTACGGGTACGATCATTATTGTACGGCTGCAAATACTGAGTCAAGAGGTAGGTACATCTACTGTCAAACTGCAGAACCCTTGAAATTGTAGCCAAACCAGCCAGTTACCATGTAGTTTGGCGTCTGTCCAAATTGACCGGTCATTTTGTGTGATTTGGCAACTTTTCCTTTTTAACACGACACCTGTCGTCGTGGGATCTGTCTACGAAGTTCGGACCTTTGGTACGGAGTAGGGTTTTAAAGAAGAGTAAAACTGACATTTGTTATGATATATTTTATTGTTAAATATTTTAATAAGGAGGAGCTTTGTTTGAAGTATTTGAAATCGTTCGTAACAATTACGTAGAGTGGGTTTTTGAGATGGCGCAGAAGGGCTGCCTGGGTTATGGGGGATGAAGCTGCGATCCTGGGACAGTCCCACACAAATCCCGCTAAAGGTTAGTAGAGGATCGTGTGGTATTTAGTCGGTAGGAATTCGGTGCCACTATCAATTTCGCGAGTCAGACTGCCAGACTGCTCCCGAAGAATGCACGTGAGTAGTAACCGGTGAACAATAATAAATTTTCCATATCACCCTACTATTATGAGTAATGACGTTTATCACTTGTTCCGTAACATAATATTACTGCTAGTATTCGACAAGTGATTACCAATTCACGACGGAGGGCAAGGGCGCGTTCAATGTTGTTTCAATTCAATGTAACCATTATGTAACTACTCGTTTCCGTGTCCAAATTTATTTAATAATAAATTGTGTACGTAAGTTTGTAATAAAAGGTTTTACGACTTAGTAGGTAAATAAGAAAAGATGAGTGATATTTCAAAAGCTTCAGCACTGTTTCTTTCAGTATTAATTTTTGTGTAAGGATTCCCCTCGACCGAGTTTTCTGTCGCGGCGGCCTATCTGTACGGATAGAAGCCAAGTACGCAGGAGATATTGTAGTGCACAAGTTTATGCGCAAACATAGGTGGACTCCCTCTTCCTTTACTCTCATAGTTCGATGAGAAGACAATACTGTACGACCGGGGAGAGATCCCGCGCAGGACCGACTGACTGCTGCACGTGCTCTCCGAAACATGGGGGTATTATACTGCCAGCTTCCTAACTCCGGGTTGCTACTGAGAATTTTCTAACAAAAAACCGTAGCAGTCTTGTTTCGGGAATAACTCCGGTGCAACCGTTGTGGGAGACGGGTCTGGGCAGTTGCATCAACTCCCCAACTATCGTTCTCCTCAAGTCTATCACGTAGAATGAATAGATTTTTTCACATCGTCGCTTACTATTTATCGGCGAGTTGGTGGCCAAACGTAGATCAATTTTTGATAAAAAAATGCCCATATCTTTGCCCGAACCGGGAATCGAACCCAGGACCTCACGCTTAGCAGCCACGCTTGCGGCCACTAGACCAGTGAGGCAGTTTACATTAGAATTGAAACTAATAATGAAAAGCTAATAATATTATTTCATATAGCAGTTATTAAGATTTTAAGAAGGAAGTTGTGGGGCCCTTTTTATTATAATAATTGATATGAGTGCTAATAATCACTTCCTAGGCGATACCACTCGGACTGCTAATCTAGGCTTATCTAGTAGATATTAAAATGCACTAAATACTTCAGCAAAATAGAAAATGTTAAATCGTAATACGGTACTTATTTGATAAGGTATCAACATTACTTCATAACATAGCATCACGCCTGTATTCCCCGAAGGGGTAGGCAGAAGTGTACACACAGTTGTACACCCACATTTCACAAATCCTGTTATTAAGTCCCATATAACAGGGTGGATGGCAATAGATGGTACCGCGCACTATTCCAAACTCCGGGCTGCTACTGAGAATTTCCTAACAGAAAAACTCTTTTGCCCGACGCGGGAACCGAACCCAGGACGTGGCATTTTATTTTCAATTTTATGTTCAATCTAGGCACATTTTTTTTCCCATTACATATTAGGATTGACGACGCGTTTGGTGCAGTAGTCGAGATACCGGCTGCTACGTTGGGTATCGCGGGCTCGATTCCCGCACGGGGCAAATATTTGTATGATCTACAGATAATTGTTCCGGGTCTGGGTATGTATGTGAGATTATCTGTCTGTAAACGCGCCCAAGTTACAGGGAAAAACCCTAGTATCGGGCAACATTCATTAAAAAATAATTTAATAAATAAATACTACTTTATTATAATTATGTATTAATGACTAATCATTAAATGAAAAATAATTGTCAAAATCTTCATCAAAAAATTCCATTAAATTGTAATTTTTAGTATTTATTGTTTATTAAAACGCAATTGCGTCGGTTCAATGTTGTTGGCACGTGTAACACAAATGATTCATATGTTATCGTCATAGCCTAAGTATAGTGCATCGAGTTCGTTACCTCGTCATTACCTCGTTTCCTCGACAAAACACACTAAAACTCAATTTCATACTAATCTGTACTATTCTTCTTCTTCTCATCGTGTGGTTGATGAACAACCTAGTCTCAGAGTTTAAACCACCCGTAGGTCTCTGACATGGTTTTACACAACATCGAGAATATCTTTCAGGTTTACTGGTTTCCTCACATTGTTTTCCTTCACCGTTTAAAGCAAGTGATAATTAATTTATAATTCGCACATAACTTCGAAAAGACAGTGGTGTGTGACCTTTGACTTGTCAGTCCAACGGTCATACCACTAGGCTATCACTGCTACGTACTATTGCAAATCTACTTTCATGTTGTACTGAGATTTAGAAAATTCTGGTAAAATTAAACTTACTAATTCGGTTACCTATTAAAGTATTTGAAATTGGATACAATTTATTTCACGATGTGCTTCTAGCAATCATTACCTTACGATAAAGTCAAAGTCAAATCATTTATGAGTCAAATAATTAATATCAATTATAACATTCACAGCGTATTTATTTACAGGCACTTTTGAATTGTCAGAAGCTAGTAGCCACTTTACAAAGTTAGATTCCTATGAAAAAGAATATGCAAGGAACTCCATTTTAGAGTGACCATGGAGTTTCTTGCTCGTTCTTCTCCATAAAAATCTAACTAGAATACATATTAATTTTGTATTTTTTTATGATTTATATAATTTTACATAATATAAGCATCACGCGTGTACTCCAAGAAGGGGAAGGTAGAGGTGTACATGGTTGTACACCCACATTTAACTAATGTTGTTATCAAGTTCCATGCAATAGCTGGTGAAGCTATTGCTATCTACCGGGTACAATTCCAAACTCCAGGTACTACTGAGAATTTTTTTACAGATAAACTCAATAGCGCTGCATGACCCGGGAATGGAACCGAAGACCTAATGCTCAGCAGTCGCGCTTAGGACCATTAGACCCAACGAGGCAGAGTTGATTTAGGCTTGCATATTACCATGGTGTTTTAACGCAACATCACTTCCCTGTCACCGAAGGGTAACTGGTAGAGACCTATGGTCAAAAAAAAAAACTTAGTCCTTAAACGAACCTAGGACCCAGGCTAAGCGGTCACGCTTACGACCACTAGATGAACGAGGCAGGTCGTAATACTACGTAGTAAATGGTAGTTATTAAGCATCAATTCACAGTCAACAATTCAATGCTGAATCAAACAGGATGAGCCATCCAGCACTCACGAATTTACAATTTAGTTATTAACTCTTCAAATAATATCCTCTCGACCCAATTTTTCGATCACGGTGGCCTATCTCCAACAATTGCGCAGGAGATATGATAGTGCACGAGATATCATAGTGCACAAGTGTATGCGAAAACAAAAGTGCACTCCTTCTTCCTTCACTCTTATAGTCCTTTAGCGGCAAGTTGTTGCAGCTAATTTTATTATTGTGTTTGTGGTAGGTGAGTGAATAAAACAGTTTGGTATCAATTACGTACTCACGGTTATATTGTCCACACAAAACACAGGTATAACAGTCAGAAGGAGAACAGCACATAGGAGATAGTCACGGAACAGTATATAAGCACAAGCAGAAACACAAGAAGAAGCGCACAAATGTATACAAGCAGATTTGAGGTAAGCAGGGCTTAGGGCAAGCAGCATAGGCTTCGCGTCGCGATAGCGAAATCTCGACTGCGGTCGCGCAAGGTGAACGGCCGCGCGCTGCCCGGCTCCCACCTCATATACAACGTAGGTAGGGACATCGGCTACGTCACAGTTACGTAGGCGATGCGCGATTCCACTGCACTGTGATGACCATTGCAATATGCAAAGTATGAAGTTGTGTGGAAATAAATATAACAATTGTATTATCCGATAAGTTATTATTATCATGTAAATAATATTATAATTAGATAAGTAGGTGTAATATATATTATATGAACATGTAGATTTAAGTGTAAATATATAGATATGTGTAATGTATATATTGTATTGTGTTGTTAGTGGACATTGTTAAATTAGAATAATTTGTATTAAGCTATTAGTGGGGGAAAGGAAATTGTAGTGGTTAGGAATGCCACATCACTCCCCCCCAGAGACCGTCCTACGGGCGATAATAATCAGGGAACCGGACCCTTCGGCCAGACCTGGTCGTTTTGACCACGGTGTCCGAAGGCTGTGACTCCTCCTCCTGGATATCTTGATGAGGTGGTGGTGTGTCGACCATTATGTAGGCCGGTTTGAGCCGGTCCACGGAGACCGTGACCACCTTACCCCTGACCGAAATTTTGAAGGTCTTGTCGCCTTTTTCGACCACTTCGTAAGGACCGGTGTATGCTGGTTGTAAGGAACCGCGCAGCGCATCTTCCCGAAGAAATATGTGGCTGGAGGTTGCTAAGTCCTTATAAATAAATATAGTGTGCTTAGTATGGCGTGCAGCTGGTGCTGGTTTTAATTTCGCAGCAAACGAGCGTAAGCGTGCGGTGAACTCCGTGATGTCGGTGGTACCATGGGCACTTGGGTTAAAAAAATCACCCGGGAGTCGTAATGGTTCACCATACAGGAGCTCGGCAGAAGAAGTCTGTAGATCCTCTTTAATAGCGCTCCGGACGCCCAGTAAAACTAATGGCAGTGATTCTGTCCAGTTATGGTCAGCGTGGCACATTATCGCAGTTTTTAGTTGCCGGTGGAACCGTTCCACCAGGCCATTACACGCTGGATGGTAAGCAGTGGTCCTCCGGTGTTTGAAACCGACTAGTTTGGCTAGATATTGGAACAGAGCGGACTCAAATTGTCGTCCTTGATCTGTCACAATATCTGTTGGGCAGCCAAAGCGGGAAATCCAGCTGGTAAGTAAGGCTTTGCCCACTGTCTCAGCGGTAATGTTTGAAATGGGCACTACTTCAGGCCACCTGGTGAAACGATCCACGGCCGTCTGATGGCGGGAGTGGACCTATTAGGTCAATGTGCACAAAGGCAAATCTAGCGCGTGGTAACTCGAATGTGCCCAATGGTGCTGACACGTGGCGATTTATCTTTGCGCGTTGACAGCTAAGACAGTGTCGTGACCAATCGCGACAGTCCTTACGTATTCCAGGCCAAACGTATCGCTGAGCAACTAATTTAGCAGACGCGTTTGCCCCAGGATGACTAAGGCTGTGAAGGCTGTCGAAAACCTGCCTACGGAGTGGTTTGGTTACGAACGGTCTTGGAGTGGCGGTACTCACGTCACAGAGTAGCTCGACCGGGCTGCTGTCGATTTTAAGCCTCTTTAGTCGAAGTGACGATTCAGACTTCAGAAGTTGCAGCAGTTCAGGGTCGGATGCTTGAGATTTGGCGAGAACCTCGAAATCGATCGGAGTTTGCAGTTCACTGACACGAGACAAAGTATCAGCGACAATATTGTCCCTGCCGGAGACGTGTTGTATGTCTGTCGTGAACTGCGAAATAAAATCAAGGTGTCTATACTGACGTGGAGAGCAGTTGTTTTTTCTCTCATGGAAAGCGTATAACAACGGCTTGTGGTCAGTATAGACAGTAAAGTGTCTCGCTTCAAGCATGTGGCGGAAGTATTTAATGCCTTCGTAAATCGCGAGGAGCTCACGATCGTATGGCGAATACTTCTGCTGTGTTGGGCTCAACTTGCGTGAAAAGAAAGCAAGTGGTTGCCATGCTCCATCCTTGAACTGTTGCAACACTGCACCCATTGCCAGATCTGATGCATCTGTCACAAGGGCGAGCTTAGCCTGATAGTCGGGATGTGCAAGCAACACGGCGTCGCAGAGGCTGTTTTTGCACTGATTAAAGGCAGTGAGTGCCTCGCCTGTCATATCGACAGGGTGGGACCCTTTGACTGAACCCGTCAGCAGGGTGTTGAGAGGACCTTGAAATTTTGCGGCTTGTGGAATAAACCGCCTGTAGAAGTTCAACATCCCTAAGAAACGCCTCAGCTCCTTGACGGTTTTAGGCGCCGGAAAGTCTTTGATGGCGCCCACTTTGGACTCCAAGGGCTTGGTTCCAGCTGCAGAGATGCGGTAACCTAAAAACGTGACCTCGTCAGCACCAAATACACACTTAGAGGTGTTGATGACGATGCCATACTTCTGCATCCTGGTGAAGAGCTGCTGCAGGTGAGTCTCGTGCTGGTCCTGGTCTCGCGAAAATATTAAAAAGTCATCAAGATAACAGTAGCAGAAGTCAAGCCCACGCGTCATTTCATCGACGAACCGCTGAAATGTTTGACCAGCGTTCCGAAGACCGAAGGTCATGTACGGAAACTCGTACAAGCCGAAGGGAGTGGTTATCGCGGTCTTCTGAATATCGTCTTCGCTGACAGGAATCTGGTTATAGGCCTTGACCAAATCAATGGTCGAGAAGACCTTGCAGCCTGCAATGCTGTGGGTGAGGTCGTGCACATGTTTTATTGGATACCTGTCAGGAATCGTCCTTGAATTGAGCAACCTGTAGTCGCCGCAGGGACGCCAGCTGTTGTCCTTCTTCGGCGCTAAGTGCAGCGGCGAAGACCAAGGGCTCTCGGATGGACGAGCTGTACCGTTGCTAAGCATGATATCAAACTCTTGCTTAGCAATCTGCAGTTTGTCAGGAGCTAGTCTGCGAGGGGAACAAGTAATGGGCGGGCCGGGTGTGGTGCGTATATGGTGTACAGTGTGGTGTGTAGGTTTGCGTGGCGTGCCAGCGGGTCGCGTAATTTCGGGGAAGTTATTTAATAAAACGTGAAATTTAGTATCACCAGTCGAGACCTTCACCGAACACGTCGAAGAAGCCGTTGCAACAGAAGCTACAACAGACAAAGAAGTAGTCTTATCTACTAGACGTTTGTTGCGTATATCAACCAGCAAATTATAAAAACTTAGAAAATCTACACCTATTATAGGCTTGGTGACATCCGCAACAATGAATCGCCATGGGAAGTTACGGCGCAAACCAAGATCTAAGTTTATTTGTAAGTAACCGTAGGTATGGATTACCGTACCGTTAGCGGCCGACAATTCGTAGTTCGACTTGGCACGCTGTTCACGTAAAACACTCCGCGGAAACACACATAAGTCACTACCCGTATCCACAAGAAACTGAGTTTTTGACTTGCGGTCGGTGACGAAGAGGCGACCAGAAGATGTTGGACAGTCGTCTGCCGCCATTACCGACTGCCTTTGAAGTTTCCCTGTTTCTGGAAATCACAGGGTTTAATGCACTTGCGAGCATTGGCCCCGTACTTCTGATGGTAGAAGCAGAGAGGGTAATTCCGGTGGCTGGACTCGGATCGACGACGCTGATGCTCCTGTGAACGAGACTGCGAACGAGGCTCTCTGTTCAGCTTCATGGTGAGCTCTCTCACGGCCTTCTTCAGCTCAGCAATCTCGTTGGCCATCTCCTGCATACTGGGACTGGGCGCGGATGATGCTGAGACTTGGCAAGGGGTCACGATATCCTGGACCCTATCTGCCAGGTCTGCTAACGCCTCGAGGGAACCTTGGGGTTGTGATGCCAGTAGGGTCTGGATGCTACTTGGCAGACGGCTGCTCCAAATCGTCCTGAGAAAGTCTTCAGGGACGGTAGGGCCAGCTAAACCCTGTAGGTGCCGCAGGAACTGTGAGGGCTTGCGGTCTCCTAGTTCCTCATGTACGAGGAGCTGCTTCACCTTCTTCTCGTGCGATGCTGAGAGTCTTTTAATAAGCTCGTGCTTCAGCTTAGCATATTTGTTTTGGGCCGGCGGAGCGATCAATAAATCCCTCACTTGTTTGGAGTACTGATGCTCGAGGTTGCCAATGATATAATTAAATTTCGTGGCGTCGTTGGTGATGTTCGCATTCGCAAATTGCGCCTCCACTTGTGCGAACCAAACCTCGGGATCATCCGGCCAAAACGGTGGTATCCGTACTCCGATACGGCAAATGTCGGACGTCTCGTCAATGGAAACGCGCGTGGCGCGTCGTGGTTTCCGGTTGCCCGAGTGTGTACTTATATAAGATTTATGCGAGTCACTGCTGTCAGACATGTTGTTTTTGTGACTTTACGTACAATAAAATCTTAGGCTCTTCTAGCACGTTCTTTTTCACGGGGTCACCACTTTAGCGGCAAGTTGTTGCAGCTAATTTTATTATTGTGTTTGTGGTAGGTGAGTGAATAAAACAGTTTGGTATCAATTACGTACTCACGGTTATATTGTCCACACAAAACACAGGTATAACAGTCAGAAGGAGAACAGCACATAGGAGATAGTCACGGAACAGTATATAAGCACAAGCAGAAACACAAGAAGAAGCGCACAAATGTATACAAGCAGATTTGAGGTAAGCAGGGCTTAGGGCAAGCAGCATAGGCTTCGCGTCGCGATAGCGAAATCTCGACTGCGGTCGCGCAAGGTGAACGGCCGCGCGCTGCCCGGCTCCCACCTCATATACAACGTAGGTAGGGACATCGGCTACGTCACAGTTACGTAGGCGATGCGCGATTCCACTGCACTGTGATGACCATTGCAATATGCAAAGTATGAAGTTGTGTGGAAATAAATATAACAATTGTATTATCCGATAAGTTATTATTATCATGTAAATAATATTATAATTAGATAAGTAGGTGTAATATATATTTTATGAACATGTAGATTTAAGTGTAAATATATAGATATGTGTAATGTATATATTGTATTGTGTTGTTAGTGGACATTGTTAAATTAGAATAATTTGTATTAAGCTATTAGTGGGGGAAAGGAAATTGTAGTGGTTAGGAATGCCACAGTCCGATGGGACAGTAACTCGCACGACCGGAGAGAGATCAGTTGCAGGACCTACGGCTTTATGTGTTCTCCGAAGCACGGGGGTCACACCACCAAATTTCTAAGTCCCGACTGCTACTGAGAATTTTCAAACAGAAAAATCTAATAACACTTTACATTGCCCGGGAATCGGACCTAGGACCTTACGCTCAGCAGCGGCGCTAAAGTCTATTCCAATACGTGTCTCATGATAAAAATGCACTTGATATTCTAGAATTATTATTACCTTGAAATACCAAAGCTTAATGTATTAGGTAGTCTCGTTATCAAAGAGATTGCGCATCAACGTCAACGCCACGTTACCGTCAGCGCCACGTCGCCGCCAGCGTGACTTGACGGCGCGCTAATCAAAGTACATAAGAGGAGCCGAGCAGTATGGTTTACGAAATACTTAGATGGGACGAGACTAATTAGAGCTTTTAGCTGGGTCTTTGATGTTGTATGCTGTCAATACAAGCGGAGTCAATTATTGAGATGTATGCATTTCAATAGGCTAAGTTGAAACGATTTTGTTATCGTATTCCCGATCGTTTTCCAAATGCCATCAAACCAATGAAGCTAAATTATACATATATGTTTGTATTTATTTATTTACAGAAATTATATTACCCTTTATAATAAAACAACTTTAAACCGGATTAATCGCGTGTATTATTGTTTTTTTCGCGAAAACCTAAGATATTACTATATTACCCTTATGAGACTTATGATATTTTAAGAAGATCATTTCAGAATTTTAGTAAAATATTTCTGCTTCCAAACAATGTGATAAACCTGAAACGTGTTAGAACATCGATATTAGTTTAATAAAGTAAGAATATATATGATTTAAATAGTGTAGAATGTAGATTCTTATGAAGAAGAACGGGCAAGAAACTCCATGTTTACTCGACAATGGAGTTAATTGTCTGTTCTTTTTCATAAGAATCTAACTTTTGAACGTGGCAACTAGCTTCTGACAAATCAAAAGTGCTCTTAATTAAGCTGTAAATGTTATAATTTATTTGACTTTGACTTTATGGTAAGGCAATGTTTGCTAGAAGCACATCGGGAAATAAATTGTATCCAATTCCAAATACTTTATTGGTAACCGAATTAGTAAGTTTAATTTTACTAAAAATGTTCCATAGAAAATCCCTCTACAACATGAAAGTCAACCTACCCGACGAACGTTTGAAGGATTACGAAACCTCTCAATAAAATAAAAAAGTCCCACCCTGTTTCAAAGTCATTCGGTTTCTCGTTAACTTCTAAAGGGAAAAGAAAAAATGCATTGAAATGCAAAAAACAAACTTTACATTATTTTGTTTCTTTTGCTAGATAGCGTACAAGTGCAGGATTTCGCAACTCTTCTAAAGTGAAGGGGTAAAAAGGGTCCGTTTTAAAATGTTTTTAGGGAAAAAAGGAGGTACCCTTTGTGTTTTGCAACGCTGTTTCCCCGTTTCCTTAATACGGGCGCATTGCAAGCCTCGTGATTGTGTGAATCCTTATCGTTGCGCTCGTGTTTTCTTGAAATTATGTACCTGGTCACCCGTCTTTAAACGACATATATTTTCTCGTCATGATTGCAAAATGACATTTATGACCGCATCTTTAGTTTAATGATCGTAAGAGCATGGTCATAGGTTCAATTTCCAGGTCGGGAAAGGTGTTATTGAGTTTTCTTAGAGAAATTCTTAGAAGCTGCACCACAACCACATTGGCATCATGGTCAAATGGAGTAATAGTAAATCTCTGCTTAATCATTTGAGGAACACAGGCGTGATGCCATGATTATGGCGACGATGATTGCAAAATACATAAATTAAATGGTACGAAGTGTTCCTGCATTTTGATAATAATACATTAATAGACTTTTAGAAAACGCTTTAATATATCTATGAAGATTGATCTAGAGGTGAAGTCAAAGTCAAATCAAAGTCAAAGGTTTTTATTTCATATAAACCATACAAAGGTACTTAAGAGAAAAGTCAGAATTTACGTGCACGGTTCCAAAAACTCGCTTCCTATGGAGAAGAACCGGCAAGAAACTCCATGGTTACTCTTTTAAACTGTATATCTTTTACAATTTCTGTAGATACAATTTTGGGCGGGCTGTAAAAACAACGTAATCTTGGATGCAGTAACTAATATAAAAGATAATTACATAAGCTTTATTATATGAATAGCGTATTTGACAAGTTTACGGCGTTCTCACATTCACAAAATGTTGAAGCTAAAGAAGCTATATAAAACAATGCATAATATCCGTCAAATATTATTAGTAAGTTTAACAATAGTTAAGAACAAAAAAAAAGGCAACGATTGAAAGAAGTATATTAATCAAAAAAACAAAGTAAAAATATCATTAGAACTGTGATAGAAATTACACGTACATTGTCAGTGAGTAGCCAAGGAAGCCACATATGCAGAAGGTGTTATAGCCAAACATCCCTATCAACAACGTAGTCTTTGGTCTTATAATAGGCTTTTTGAATAAGTACGCGTTTAATGTGGGTTTTAAACTTTGTCTCGGTTAGATCAGTTATTGACTTTGGCAGTTTGTTATAAAAACGTACACCATTTCCCATACATGAATTATTTGTTTTTCCTAATCTAAATTTAGGTACTACAATTTTATGTTTGAAACGCGTGTTTCTATCGTGGAAATCGCTTCTTTTAATATACATGTGCAAATTTTTCCGAACGTAAGTATATTCTCAAAAATGTAAAGTGAGGGCAGCGTAAGTATATTGATTTCTTTAAATATGTTTCTAAGGGATTCGCGTGGTCCCATGTTATATATAGCGCGGATTGCTCTCTTCTGTAAAATAAATATAGAATCAACATCAGCTGCTGATCCCCACAGCAGAATGCCAAATGACATAATGCTGTGGAAGTATGCGAAATAAACTAATCTAGCTGTAGCTGACTGACAGTTGTCTTATTTTTCTTACTGCATAAGCAGCGGAACTTAACCTATTTGACAGAGCAGTAATGTGAGCACCCCACTGCAATTTTGAATCGATCTTTATACCCAAAACAACGGTGTCATTACTAATATCCAGTTGTTTGCCTTCAAGCTTTAGATTTAAACCTACTTGGGGAACATTCAAGGAGCATTTAAGACATTTTATTTTACTGGCGTTAAGTAATAGATTATTTGCTGCAAACCATTTCGAAAGATAGAGAGAAACATCCTTATCCTTTCTATCTATTTTAAAAATTAGGGAGGTGTCATCAGCGAATAAAATTATCTCTGCTGAATTAGTCATCATATACGGAAGATCATTGATATATGCCAGAAACAAGAAAGGCCCAAGGATTGAGCCTTGGGGCACGCCCATCCTCATTGGTGACCCCGATGAAATCGTACCATTAACACCTACATTTTGCAGTCTATTTGATAAATAAGAAAAAACAAGATCTGCAGCACGCCCACGAATACCGTAATGGTGTAGCTTACGGATTAGTGTAAGGTGGTCAACGCAGTCAAAAGCTTTGGAGAGATCACAGAAAATGCCAATAGCATCCTGGGAGTCTTCCCATGACTCCAAAATGTGAGTGATTAACCTTACCCCCCGTCTGTGGTAGACCTGCCTTTCGTGAAACCGAACTGCCGACTATGCAATATCCCGTTTATGTTGAAATGTGACATCATCTGATCAAGCATGACCTTTTCAAATACTTTACTTAAAACTGGAATCTATATAAATATAAATTACTCATAATCTTAAACTTAAATAATGAAATTAAATCTAATTATTTATCTAGTGGTTGGTACACGATGAATTCATTGAGTTTTTCTTGAAGTTTTTCGAATAATGTCAAACTTTGGATCACAAAAATAAGGATTGAATAAATACTAGTGGTCACCGACTGGACGAAATTCGATTTTAAATTTGAACGTTAATAAGGTTCTATTGTCAAAGATATAAGTGTGTGTGCGTCAAACGCATGGTAGTGTGTGTAATGTTTTTTATTAATTTAATGTATTTGTAATGCGTATTTTATCAATATTAGCTTTCTGCACTCCTTCCCCATATAAACTTTAACTGTGGCAAATTTAATAATCCTCCATCCACGTAATTTTCGTAAAAAGAGCACAAAATATTTGCTTCACGTTTTAATTTAGAGATAAATTTGGGCTTCTGACATGACTTTACACATCATGGAGAACATCTCTCAGCACTCATGCTAACCAGCACTCATGCTGCTTCATGATGTTTTCCTTCACAGTTTAAATTATTTTTTAATTCATATTATGATTATGAAAAGTCTGTACATGACTGTCGGTTTGAACCTGCAACTTTTTGCAATACGATGACAAAATCTTTATGCCTATCCATGCAAATGTGAGAGCCAATATAAAGTATCAGGTTATATTATTAAAACGTGTAGCCTTCTTAAGGTCGGAGTCATCTCCGACCTTGAGAAGGTTACACGCGTAACACAGCCTTAAGGAAAGTTAGGCATAAAATACCCATGCCATAGATAATTAACAAAAGTTCTATGAATTATATTAAAATTAGTATATTAAGATGAAATATAGTGGCCTCAATTCTAATGTAGCATACTAAACTTAATTTAGAGAAGTGCTGTCTTTTACTAACTGTTACTATATGAAAGGGACGGGATGACGTCTAATTCAAAATTAATCATGTCTACCTAAAATTTCCACACAATTTCGTTTGACGTCTCTAATTTTGGTGGCTATCTTAATCTATGCCTACTAAAAACGTTCGGAGATTTTAATTTGACGTGCCTTAATTCGAATTTAGCATCTTTTGATTCGTCCCATATTGCTCTTAATTAACTGTTAGTAAAAAACGGGAAGGTTCTGAATTTAGTTTATTTATTTAATTTAACTATGAATTTCCAACAAGGGATACACAAATAACTTGACATATTTATAGAACATATTGTATGAGTTGTGTTCCTTCGATTATAGGAAATCACAGAATGCACTTTTTATTAGGCGAACAAACAAAATAAAAAGTATGGTTACTGAATTGATAGCAATGACGTCGTCAAAAAGACGTGTTAAAATATGGATGAAGAATTCGCGATGGTGAGCACAGGTTGAGATGGCTTAGTGGTTAGAGCGCCTGGAGTATTCATGCGGGAGGCGCAGGTTCGAATCCTATTCGCGACCGTATTCTTTTTCCATTTAATATTGTAACTTTAGAGTTCGCTAAGCATGCGTAATGGTTTACAAAGGTTTATATTGAAAAAAAAAAAGTTACTAAATACAGGAAAAAAGCAATGAGAATTTTGTAACAATAACACAGTTACACACACAAACACATACTAGAATAGACCCACAGAATAGTTTAGTTTGCTTATAGTATTAGCTTGAGAATTGACGCCATTATCTTTTATATGGACTATGAAAAACATAACTATCTGTTCAACATTACAATCAACAATCAGTTTGACTGTTTTAAAGATCTAGTGGCCGTGGATGCGGCTGTGGAGCGTGAGGAACAAGATTAAATGTATATATATAAGAGAGATACGATTTCCTGGTCGTGCAAAGTGTTAATTATAATTATTAAACCTTTATTATTAACTTGCACGATGCAGAGATGTTAAACCTGCAACTTTGATTTTTTGTTTTTATATTCTACAAAACTGTGTAGGTAGCTACGCAATGTCCATGTTCTGATTTGGCAATTTAAATTAAAAAATTACATTATAATGTCCGAACATAAAGTTATAAATCTTTAGAGAAAGAAAAATACGAACAACAGTTTTTTCTTTTTTCATAAAAAAATATAACTTTATGTTAGGACATTATAATGAAATATTTTAATTTAAATAGCTATTTCAGAATATGGACATTGCGTAGCTACCTACACAGTTTTGTAGAATATAAAATCATTGCTTGTTTATTTGACAAAAAGATAAAATCAACGTTGCAGGTTTAACATCTCTGCATCGTCAGCGCCCGAATCTGCCGAGTTCACGTATTGGAGTGAACACTGGTTGTAATCGCAAAATCTTTTTTGGCACAGCTTTATCGGGATAGGAAACAAAAATACAAACGTTTCGTCGAGAAAGGAACTTGTTGGAACTATTTGCTAGAATGTGTAGATTGCACAAAATACAATATAACTAATATTCCGAGTTCTAACTTATCATTGGTGTGATTCTATGTTAAGTTAGAACTCGGAAAATTTGGATGATGGATGATGGAATGGATAACAGTATAACGATTAAAATGGCATTTATGTGATTCTATGAGAGACTGTAAAATTCTGTTAACATATTTTAATAAAACATAACGCCTGTATTCCCCGAAAGGGTAGGCAGAGATGTACACAGTTGTACACCCACATTTCACCAATGCTATTGTTTAGTCTCATGTAATAGATGGTGAGCCTATTGCCATCAACCAGGCACAATTCCTAACTCCAGGTTAAGATTTTTTTTACTGAAGATCCCGATACCTCTGCCCGACCCGAGAATCGAACCCAGGTTCACAGTCGCCTTGCGACCACTACCAACTACCACGACCAATGAGGTAGTTATTCCGAGTTCCTATGCAATTGTGATTATGTATTTCTTTATGTGCTTAAAAAAGTGTATTAAATTGTTGTGAGGATAATGAGTGGTAGCCTAGTAGTTTAACGGTTGCAATGGACCGGTAGTACCTATGGTAAGTCCGTAAGGTATATACAAATTACCTACCCTTTTTATTCCCGACTGTACGATGCATAAGACGAAATTAATTTAAAAAAAAAGTAGTACGCCTGTTGTGCTGTCGGTGCCATGTGTTGTACGATTTTATTTCAGAGCTTTTTGTGTAATTTTTTTTTTAAATCTTACTGGCCTGTTACCCGGGATAAATGTAAGGATTCTAACGATAACCCATACATCTAAATCAGTCCAGGTATTTAGAAGTTATGGTGGAATAAAGAACCTCACAAACATACATACATACATACATGAACCTTAAAACATAACACTTTTTTTTTGGGCGTGTAAATAGGACGATTGTGTTTTCGGAGTATGTGTTTGTGTGTATGACTATTACTTTGACATGCTATATCGCCTAAACGGCTTAATGGAATTTATAATCATTTCAATGCAGTCCGGTTCTTTGTTTTTCAATAAATTGTTTATTCAATTTTAAATTCAAATCAAATCAAATTCAAATTATTTATTAATTATTTAAATGGTATAAATAATAATAATAATAATCTTTATTGGAACTAAAAACAGGTTTACAATTAAACTGTGTTCGATAATAATAAAAAATATATAAAGAATCTTAGAGACTATAAGATATGAAAAGGTAGGGTGCCTGTACTAGGATAAACCTGTGTCACAGGCGGAAGTCAACTAGTCTGGTTACTAACCTCACGAAACAAAGATGAATTACAAAACATAACATAGCATCACGTCTGTATTCCCCAAAGGGGTAGGCAGAGGTGCATTCAGTTGACCACCCACATTTCACCAATTCTGTTATTGAGCCTATTGCAATCTAACGGGAACAAATGCAAAGATGTATTATATATAGTCCTTCATTTTATGACTACAACTAAAAATTTTTAAAATATATTTGTTACGCATTCACGTATGTAAGACAACGATATTATATAGAAAAAATCACAGGTACCCATCCTGCAAAAGAAAATCTACGCACACTGGTCAAACGCACCGAGTCCCAAGATTTGGGGCCCTCATACCGGTCTCAAACCAGTTGTGTGGCCTTGGACTCGCGGAAGGTTCTAATGCGGCCCCTGCGCAACTGATGCGTCGTGAATGAGTTCAAGATACATTTTTTTTTTAAATAGGACCTATTTATCTACAAAATGGCGCTGGTATAAATATTGATATTGAAGTGGTTTTTTCGGTATTATTGCACAAGGATATTTGGTTTTTGAATTTATTTGCATTTATTTCTTGAATTATGATTTATGTATTTTGATAATTTGAAATTATTAACTGGTGTTAGGGAATTATCTGTAACAGCCCGGTGCTTGGGTTTGTGCCCGGTAGGTGGCAATAGGTTCACCACCAATTACACCGGATTTAATAACAGCATTGGTGAAATTTGGGTGTACAACTGTTACACCTTAGCCTTGCCGGTTGCCGCCTGTGACACAGGGTTATCCTAGTACAGGCACCTTACAATTTATACCAATATGTATTAATAGTGTAGTTCTAAGATTTATATTGTATTTTACCTTTTATATTTGAATAAATTTTATTTATTATTATTTATTATATAAATTTCTTACGTAAAATAAAATAAATAAGCGTTTATTTCAGATAGAGTTTTTAAAACGTACGTGTGTGTCAAAGTATCTTTGAAACGATTTCGTAAACGCCTAAAACGCTAATGAATGAAATATCAACTAATTAGCATTATTAGCATCTGCTTTACATGTTTGTGACAACGTTTCCTGTTTTAATATTATTAGTGTATCATGATTGATTACCAAATAACACTGATGTCATTAATTTAAATACAATGCATACAAGGTTGACTTTTAAACAAATTTAATTGTTTAACTCAATAATGCGTTGTTTGAATACAATTATTTAAAATGTACAACATATCAAAATACGGCCTTAGTGGTCTAGTGAGCGCTGGTGTATTGAGCGTGAGGTCGTGGGTTCTATTTCCGGGTTAAGTAGTGTTTTTGGGATTGTGTGTTTTGAAATTGTCAGTAGTAGGCCGGAGTTTTGTATTGTGCCCAGGAGCGGGCGATAGGCTTAGCACAGTCACTCCATTATATGGAGCTTAATAATGGGGTTGTGGGTATTTATTAGGACAACTCTGCCTGATCCTTCAGGGTAAATAAGCGTGATGCTACGTTAAATATGTAGAATAAGGACGACTTGATAAATAATATTGATAGTAAAATTGATTAAATATGACTAATTAATACACTTTGTACGAAACATTATATCTTGTTTCATGTCGCGATTGGAATATTATGATTAGCGATAACCGTGTTATGATTGGAATTTCTTAAGAATAATTGTTATATACTGTACGTGTCAGACCCAATACAACAAAATGGTAGGCGTCCCGAAATTCTCTCAAAAACTACTTGCGAATATAAAGTAGAATTCAATAAAGTTTTAGATAAATTTACCCTTATTATGTTTCATAGGACGCCGTGTATATAATTTAATTATTAGACTACGTCAGTTTTAGTCTTATAAATTTCATAAATGTGGAGTTTGCAAATATTTTTTGCACATATGCAATTTCGTAGCACTGCTACGGTTCGTAGACATTATCGTAGCTGCATTGCTACGCGGTGCATCGCTGCACGTAGCGCATCTCGTAGTCACCTACGGTATGCATTTCGTAGCAACCAATCGCTACAGTTTCTTGGTAAATGATTTCTTAATACGATGTTTTTACAAACAAATTTAAAACATACTTAAGTTCACACGATCACAATATGGAATCATAAAAAATGGGTATTTAAAATGGACATAATGATTTCCTACGATTTTCTAATAATTTACATACACTTAGCAGCATATTTTTATGAATTGCGTATATATTATACATGCAACAAGACTTAAATGGATATTAACATTGCAAATGTAATAAAAACCACCAAAATTAAAATTTCAATTTCAATGTCATATTCTAGAATGGCATAATAATTTAAAATTTAATTGCTAATGAAGCCGTTGGGTGTGTTCTACGCATGCGCGAACTCCGTGACATAAGATGCGCGTGAGAACGCTCCCGGCTAACGAACTCGCGCCGCTGGTTTATTTTCATTCGTATGTTTTGGCCAGTGCGCTAGCGCAGCTGGTGCGGATACGTGAAATGTGGATATGGATGTTTCTTCAACTCGTATAGATCATAGGACTCTTCGTAAGAGAGAGTAAGAAATCTGAAGTCTCCTTGCTTGTCAGTTACTGACTCGAAACACATTTGGCTTCCAATCTTAGGACCATTTCAGCAAAAATAGATAGAAAGTTTGAACAATAAATTTGATACCTATCTCATACGGGTATCAATCTAATTGATACAATGGCATAAAATGTGTTGCTCTTGTCTTTACCTATATATTTACGTGAGACAACATGTTTTTAAAGATAAATTTAATCCGGGAGGCGCAGGTTTGAATCCTGCTCGCGACCGTATCCTTTTTCCAAACATGTTTTTGTTTGACAAATCTTAAGACAGTGACGGCACCTCTCGCTAATACAAATTATTATAATTTTCTATGGGTTCTAGTAGTCTGATATAAATGAATAAATAAAAAAAAAACTCTGGGCACTTAAATAATGGTCAATAAATATCCAAAAGCACTAGGTCAGGTAAATACAAAGTCTGACTGAATTTCGATATTACACGCAAATCTCTTTTCATCGATCTCCGTGACGTCGAAGACAATGGTAAGCCTCCAATCCCTATTAAATTAAATAGGTCACAAATAATTCTAAGAACATATAAGGCACCTTAGAAACCCGATATAATGTTAATGAGTTAGGTAACTCGTCACTTTCCCATCAACCTTGATATTAACACGTCCTATTGTTTCCAAAATAATTCGTATCCAACCTTTGTTTAATCTACGACGCTACTAAAATAGTACACACTGAGACACGCATACGTACACCACACACATATCTTAAAAAACCACAGTCTAAAAACTTTTTTTACTGTCATTCCTTTTTCTATGCAAGCGCAAAAAGTTTTCTTTGTTATTTTTTGGCATGTGACAACGTTATTTTTAAACGATGATTAGTTTGGAATGGGCAAAGATTAGGGTTATAATTTTAATGTTGGATGATCTTTTATATATTATTCTATATTATTTAATCCTGTATTCACAAAAGAGTACAAAGGCGGTAATGCCACAACTATTTTATGTCAGGTAACTTTAGGGTAATTCAGAGATAAAACATAGTACCAGAAGTATGGGAAATAAGGAATTTTTACTAGAAGTTTTTTATAAATGGAAAAAGAATACGGTCACGATCAGGATTCAAACCTGCGCCTCTCGGATAAATACTCCAGGCGCTCTGACCACTAAGCCATCTCGCCAATCCGGGAGGCGCAGGTTCGAATCCTGCTCGCGACCGTATTCTTTTTCCATTTAATATTATAACTTTAGAGTTCGCTAAGCATGCGTTAATGCTTTTAAAAGATTTAATCTTTAATTGAAGTTTTTTTCTATATTTTTGAGCAATAACCGATTTCATTTTCTAGCTTGTCATAAATATTATGTCCCACTGTAGGATACCATCTTGAGTTCCAATAAAAATAGTGATGGTCAAGCCCCCATTAAGGCTACAATCACTTGCATAAAATGTACAAATACAGCGGGAGACACGTGTGAAGTACCGCGAACTAGCCAAAGGACTTCGTTAGCAAAATACACTACTGCTAACACTGTCGACTGTATTTAATCGCTTTGTCGGCCATTTCAACGCCCACGTGTAGCAAGAGTGGTCCTTGTTATTTTGTGGAAACTACACGGCACTCATAGATCATTATTGTTTGGGACCCCCAGTATTGGAAGCTGCCTCACTTTTTTCAACTTTCATCCAATTTTCGCGACAATTTACATCAATTTATATTTTCATTCATACCTATATCAATTCGGTATTTCAATTAAGAGGGGCTCGTTGCTAAGTAAGAGCCACACAGATAAATCGATCGAGGATAAGCTGAGTTTGCCGCGGTCGATTTGTGGATGGGTGATCATAATTTCATACCGAGACCCCTCCGTGCCTCGGAGAGCAAGTTAAACCATCGGTCCCGGTTATCAAATTAAGATCCATGATCCGTTATGGGTATTCAGAGGCTTGAGAGTCTAAAACCGAGTTACTGGGTAACACACACACAGTAACTGGTTTCTGAAGGTCAGATAGGCAGTCGCTCCATCTAAAATACTGGTATTAAGCAGCATCGTTTGACTGGAAGACGACCCCAATGTAATTGGTAAAAGGCTAGATCGATATCAATTCAATATTTTCTTTAGTAAATGATAAATTGATTTTATTTCTGTAATATTTTAAACATAACACATAGCATCACGCCTGTATTCCCCAAAGGGCTAGGCAGAATTGTACCCAGTTGTACACCCATATTTCACCAATGCTGTTATTAAGTCCCACGTCATAGGCGGTGAGCTTATTGCCATCAAACGGGCACAATTACAAACTGCTACTGAGAATTACCTAACAGAAAAACTCAATAAAACTGCCAGACCCGGGAATCGAACCTGAGACCTCCTGCTAAGCAGTCGCAATTAGGACCACTAGATCAACGAGGCAGTTCTTGGGTACACTAGACCAACGAGACAACTCTGTAATATTTACAGAAATAAAATCAATCTTTATCAGTCACTTTTACAAGACCTGATAGCGTCGGCACTCATTCTGACTATCTAGGAGAAATCATGAAGTATAATAGTACCTTTACAGGTAGCACAGTACGCCAATGTTATATTTATTTAACTAACAAATTGCATAGTGATTTAAAATAGACAACGTTTACGAAACTCTGGTCCGCATCAGTGATTCATGGCCGTCATATTTCAAGGATTCCTCTCTCCGTGGTTTTCCTAAAATCTGAAACATCTGTAGCGTTATTAACTTTGTCTAATTTACTGCCTGTTTTAGGTATAAAATATTTGAAATAAAGGTCTTGGGACAACCGTGTTTGAACAGCATTTATATTCTATGTTGTTAATAGTACCCGCTTTATTCAAATAAATGAAGAAAAAATACTTCTGACAAAACACAAAAGTTTTACGTAATGTGACCATGTAATACATACTTTCATATTCTATTATTATTTACATTATATTATACACTAGTTGTGTCCTGCGGTTTCACCCGCGTATAATTATATTTTAAATAGCCTAAGTTACTTCTTATATAGTCAGCTGCCAGTAAAATCTTACCAGAATCGGTCCAGCCGTTTCGAAGATTAGTCGTAACAAACATATAGACTGTCAGACAAATATTTTATAAACTGATCTTTAGGCATAGGTATCGTACAAATAACTGTATGAGCTTATAAAAAAACAATAAGTTTGGAACAAATAGACACTTCAATTTTATTTATTTATATTGACTGTTAAAACATTTTATGAATAATTTATTTTATTGATTTAAAGAAAAATTAAATTATTATAACTAAATTAGAGATTAGATAATGTAGGTGGTATACTATATGGGTGGGGTGGCAGGTCTAAGATAACCAGGACCATCGAATTATTATACTTTTCCCAGCAAAGGAGTCTCGAATGTTTGGTCGTCAATATTAACCTCCACCACGTGTCCAGTCGCCATCTTGTATTTCCCCGTCTGTGGAGAACCGACAGTCGGTCGATTGCAGCGTTCGAGTGACGACGTGCAAATTTAATTAATTTTAGGTGACATTATTTGACTATACAGAACTTCGAACGGGTATAATAAAGCATAATCTACCCGTCCGAAGTTCTGTTACAAAGTGCATAGAAATGTAAAAAAAAAAATGGACTACTAATTTAAATTATTAAACATGAGTATACTTATAGGACGGATTTATCTAACATCAAATAACGTCTATGCGATGAATATATTTGAAATTACACAGTTTTGTATGAGAAAAATCTGCCTAAAATTCAAATTTATCTCCCGGATAATGTTACACTACGTAAAATAAAAATAAAAAAACTAAATTAAATAAATAAAAACAAAATCACGTTCTAATAGATCAGAGTTGATGCATACATCAACTCCATCTTTATAATCGCGGTTAGATACAAGATTTAACTAGTCCCATTTATTTTAAAATAAACATTTATTTTCCACAGATTTACATAAATAAATATTAACATTTATTACAATATCTAAACTGAATAAGGCCTTGACGCATCGGACAGATTTTTGTTACGTACTGTAGGCTGCACTTTAGTGGTAACAAAATCAGTATAAGCTAGCTTCGCATACATCGAAACTCCCGACTGAGAGCCGATTACACCGCTGACATTAAAAACCGAGTTTAACAAAACTCAGTTCTACATAATCCAGTTCAAATGTTGGTTTTGATCTCAGTTAACGTCAAGCTGATTTTACCAGCTACATTTTGATCGCGTTTACGAAAACGCACTTCACTTGGATAAATAATGTAAATTTTGTTACAATTATAGATTTAAACGATTTTGAGATGTTGTTTCCAATTTTTTTATGTGCATGTAAACAATTCATATAACAGAATTAAACATATTTTGGTGCTAACATATGACATACGTGTTTAATTTTATTTAGTTATCGGTTTTATACACATTTCATTTATACAATAGCGTAATATCACAATTAAGTCAAATAAAAACAACATCAATATTCTATTTCTATGTTAAACAATATTCCGCCAGTTTGACAAGTCCGCTCTTGAACGCGTTTAGTTAAGCTAAACTTCGAAAATCGGGCGTTCAGAAGCCTAAACTTGTTTCACCTTAAAATGCGTTCAGTTTATGTTGGTGAAATGCAAATCTGAGATCTGAACTCGGTTAACGCGTGAACTGAGTGAACAGTGGGGTTACTCTTGAAACTGATACCAATTCCAATAGTAAATAGACGTCTTAAAACAACACATAATTTTAAAATAAATTTACCTACATTACAGTTGCTTAAATTTTAAAGCATGTTGTCTTCATGTTATCCCGAATCTATAATTATTTTTTAGATATTTTGGCATTTAAAAGTACGAACTGACATATTTCCAATGTCAATCGAGCGGAATTATTTTCAAGAGTAAGCCCACTGATCGTGTTTAGTTTGAATGGTGAAATCGGCCCTAAGATAGGCCAGCTCAAGGTCGAAGCGTTACCACAGACTTGCAGACTACTGTACTTACCTTTGCCTATGACAACTCTTATCAACTTGCGACTTCTTACTAAATTGAAAGATAAACAGATAAGTCATTCTTCATGTACCTTATCAATAACGAAATGATATAAAACAACTTTTAACCGGATTAATCGCGTGTATTATTGTTTTTTTTTTGTTTTTCCTGACGTTTCGAACACTTTGCAGCGTTCGCAGTCCTCCTGCGACCACGAACGGTGCAAAGTGTTCGAAACGTCAGGAAAAACAAAAAAAAACAATAATACACGCGATTAATCCGGTTAAAAGTTGTTTTATTATAATGTGTAGTGATCGCGCAAACCTAAGATATTACTATGAAATGATATAATTTAAATTTTCATATGGCATAAGTAACATGTTGTTACTGCCTCGTTGCTCTAGTGGTACCAAGCGCCACTGCTGAGCATGATGTCTTGGGTTCAATTCCCAGGTCGGGCAAAGTGTTATTGGGTTTTTCTGTTAGGAAATTCTCAGTAGCAACCCGGAGTTTGGAATTGTGCCCAGTAGATGGCAATAGACTCACCACCTATTACATGGGACTTAATAACAGTATTGGTGAAACGTGGGTGGACAATTGTGTACACCTCTGCCGACCCCTTCTTTTCATACAGGTGTGATGTTATGCTATGTATGTAAATTTTCAAGACTGCCTCACTGGTTTGGTCGCACGTGGCTGTTGATGAGTTCCTGGGTTCGAATTTCGGGTCGTGCGAAATATCAATACGTTTCTCCTTTAGAATATTCGCAGTAGATACTCGGAAATTTGAATAAGCTCACTGCCTATTACATGGAGGTATTGGGAAAATGTGGGTCGGTGCAAAACATCACACCTTTGCCTTACCCTTAAGGGAATACAGTAATACTATGTCATGTCTTTCTTGTCATATAGCTGTGATAGGCTAGTGGTATGACCGTTGGACTGGCATGTCAAAGGTCGCATCATCGATTCCAAGGCAGCCACCGCTGACTTTTCGAGTTGTGTTAATTAGAAATTAATTTATCACTTGCTTAAAATTGTGAAGGAAAACATCGTGAGGAAATCCATGTCAGAGACCTACTGGTGGTTTAAACTCTGACACAACCACACGATGAGAGAGATCTAACTTCTGAAGCACGAATAACAGATGCAAAATTATTAAAATAATCCTTGATTACATTGTCGCATTACTCATAATTGGAAAACGCACGTTATAATTTCCTTTATCGTTTTATCAAAAATATACCTACGTATTAACTAGTTATAACATAGCGCTGTTATAACCAAATTATAGTATGGACTTAATATCAAACAATTTTTTGTGCACATCAATGCCCCCTAGCGGCCGTGTTCAACACGTGAGCTAAACATATGCAGAGTTCAATCAACCCTACATTACTATTGACAGTACTAGTTATGCAGGGGGCATACACCAAAACATATTTAATTAATAATGAGCATTTTTCGAAGCTAAAATCCGTTTTGAGCGCGCAACCATTTTATCTTTAGCTGCAGCGTCCCCTCGATCTGATGTATTGTCCGGCGTTTTCGGATTATTTCGTATAGTGTGTAGGTGTCAAGTTGTGTTGGTCGGGTATTGAAGCAACGCACTCTGTTGCTAAGGGCTCCGTTCACGCATAATTGGCCCCCAGCCGGTCGCAGAATTACGTCATCGCAATGTGCTATCAGAATGTATGGGACGCCTTGTTGGACATACCTAATCGATGAGAAGGAAGTTTTAAACAAACACTTATAGTTATATGAAACTTTATAGATTTAGGTTCTCTTAAGTTATAAACTTTTTGTGATACTTCTGATGAAGAGGTCTAGATGGGTAAGCGGTCAGAGCGCCTGGAGTATTTATCCGGGAGGCGCGGGTTCGAATCCTGCTCGCGACCGTATTCTTTTCCCACAAAGTTTATAACTTTAGAGTTCGCTATGCATGCGTTAATGCTTTTCGAAGATTTATCTGTATTAGGTTCTGTTTTTTAAATCAAAATGCCTCATTGGTCTAATGTCCCTCTGGGTGTGCAATAGTACTCCTCTGCGGAGCTCTTCGGAAATGTAGACGTTCTCTTCTATAAATAAGTAAATAACCATTTATTTCAGACTAGAGTCCATGATGTGTTAGAAACATTTTACTTAATATAATTATAGTGTTAGTATTTAATAATTAATTATGGTTGACAATTGAGTGTGGAGCTGCATCCACTTCTTCGACGGGGGGGAATCACACCGGTCTGCAAATACATTGAGGGTACTACTGCTCTGGACACGAGCCATCATGAGGAAAAGATGCGCCTCCCTCGCCCCGCTGTAAAGCCATCGATTCCCGTTTGTACAAACATCTCTACACTACAGCACCACGGCAGCCCCAACAGTACTCTCAAAGCATTATTATATTGGAAATGGAAGTCGCTGTATACCTGCTGAGTAAAAGCTGTTTATAAAGTACAAAATAGAGGATAATATCATCACCATCATCTCCCTGCCCTTATCCCAATTTATTTAGGGTCGGCTTAGCATGTATTCTTCTTCCACTTTCTAATTGTTTTTGTAACTGCGTGCTGCTAAAGTTTTAGCAATGTTTTATGACCGGCTGCCTGCCTGACGTCAAACCTCATTGGGAATGCTGTTTTTCGTGGTAACCGCCACCGATACGGTCTACTTAGAAGGAGACCGTATCGGTGGTGGTTACTGTGCATTTTTAAAGCTAGTTTTTTTTTGTGGATAGAAAAATACGGTTGTGATCATGATTCGGACCTGTGCCTCCCGGATTGATACTCAAGGCGCTCTGACACACTACGAGCTCTCTTACAGGTTGAGATTATTAGAGTTCGCTACGCATGTGTTAATCCGTTTGAAAGATATATCTGTGGACGTAATTTTTTTAAGATTTTTTTTTACCTCGTTTACTATCCTACTGCAACAATTTTGATCTATTTAGGCTCGGTTGCACTATCATAGCATTAACCATAACCGACGTGCTACATTCTTTATACTTTAACAGATTTTATATGTAAATTCTGTTAAAATAACACAGTAACATGTTGGTTACGGTTAAAGTAAAGTTGGTGAAATTGAGCCTTAATGTTCACGAATCTGGTTTCTTTTTTATTTAAAACGGAGAGTAGTAAGAAAGTTTTTATAATAATATTGTTCGATAATATCTTTGTTAGATACTTGATTTGGAGGAATTATTGTTGAAAACTGGGATATACACGTGTATTTGATTATCTTTATTATTAATATTATATAACATTACGCCACACTGGGAATTTCTTCCTGTGCTGTGTGGGTGTTGTATCGCAAATTTTTTGCCTGCCTATATTTTTCCAACTATGTTAGGGTCGACTTCCAGCCTAAACGGATGCAGCTTAATACCAGTATTTTATATGGAGCGACTGCCTATCTGACTGCTTACCTATCTGACTACGTAACAGCTTAGATCTTCATTTGACAACCTGGACCAATAGCTGAACGTGATCTCTGAGGCACGTACGGGTCTCTAAATTAAATGATGGTCAGTAATCCAGAGACTGACCGCTGCAAGCGCAGCCTAATCTTGATCGATCGATCTGTGCAGTTTTTACTTACCCACGAGCCGCTCGTATCGTCTTTTTTATATATTTAAATTAAAAATTACGACTTTGAGCCATTTTGGGTCTACTACTGGTGGTACTGCACATTGAAATTTCGCGGAAACTGGTCGACACTTTGCGTGACCAGAGGGCTTGCTTTTATTTCGGTCAAACAAGCAGTTTTGCCATAAAACAAGGCAATGCTGCCAGTCTTCTGGGCACTTTTTCAGAAGACAGCGAAGTAGAGGACGCCTGAGTAAATTTTCTTATTTTTATTTTAGGCTTGAAGTAGTGATACCCTGTGATATATAGGTATGATAGTGTATGACAATTGCACTGATAAGTCAAAGGTCGCAAGTTCGAATCCAAGGCACCACACCACTGACTCTTCGAAGTCAAGTGCGTATTTTAAATTAATTAACACTTGCTTGAAATGGTGAAGCAAAACATCGCGAGGAAACCAGCACATCTGAGAAATATTCTCGATGGTGTGAAAGCAATGTCAGAGATATTCGGGTGCTTTAAACTCTGACCGTAGGTTGTTCATCAACTATATGTTAAGAAGAATCATTTAAGGCTTAGGATAGTATATCATTTATAGGTGTGTAGTGTTTAGTTTGTACATGGCTTTATTTAACAGGTTCCCTGTTCAATAAGCAGACACAATAGTTAAACAATCGACATGTATATACCACATGTTATTCATTGGACAGTGAACGGGTTGAACTATGAATATCAGAATTATCTCACTTACAATGAAAGGCCCGATTAGGGTTGTGATTGCGCGATTTACTTGTGCAATAGTAGTCGCGGGTTCGAATTCCTGTATGGAATTTGTTTAAAGGTCCGTTTATATCTGTAAATATACGCAAGATATACTTAATCTGTAGTAATGTATGAACAAAAACGAACAATCCCTCAAAGGTCACATGATAATGACTTTTTATTGTATATTATGGCCATTAAAATTATATAAATATAACATAACATACCTAAGAAAGTACTAAGTTTGTATGCCATGTTAATTATCTGTCTTAATTTTTAACCAAGAGTAAACTTGTTAAACTATGTAGAGTTCATGAACTGTTAAACTTGTGAAAATATTTTATTTTAATTAATCACATACTGATTTACAACTTGACTTTAAATAGTTAAATAATAATTTAAACGGTAGCCTTTCAAATATATACAATAGGTACATTGGAAAGATGTGACAAGACAAGGTATTATTTAATCCTGATCATGTTTATAAATGTTTAGGTTTAACCATTACCTATCTTTCATTTGGTGCAAGTGAAATAAAACCCCCACCCTCACCCTTCAGGTTTATGGACTAGTTACGCACTCACGTTGTTTGTAGAACACAAACAACCCCCCGTTCATAAATACGTAAGTACAGATCAATCTAGTGAGATCGCATTGAGGTTATCCTTTGTTCTACTATTCATTGTAGCCCAAATATTCGACAAAACCTATAAAGCTGGTCTAGGCTATCAATGGTCGCCTCATCTGCAGCCTCCGTCCCTGACACGGACAAGGCCTACATTAAGTCCTTTATCTAACGAGACACTGCATAAAGACGAGCCCAAATTTGTCCCCCAACTTTACCGACGATTACGACTTTGAAGTCCGCGCTAATGATTTGAGGACCAACTTTAAACACCCCACCTAGAAGCCAGAACAAAGGGCAATTCAAAACTAGCATCAACCAAAGAATATTTTTAGATAAAGCTACATTCGTCAGTTACGAACCGGGCATAATTTAAAACCTTAATAAAGCTCAGTACCCACACTCAAAATTGTTGGAGAGGCTTTCAATTTGCTTCATAATTGGCACCGTTCGGATAGGCAGATGATGTTTAAGTGCTTTTAATGTTTGGCGCTCGCAATATTATGTCGGGGATATCTGGCCGGTCCCGGCGGAGCGCGAGCCGGATTAGGCCGCCGGTGGGGTTGCACAGCTCCCGGCTCACCTTGGAGAGTAATTATAATGATCGGCGCCGGAACCCTAGTCTGGGACGGGAGTCTTCCTGGAGAGGCGTGCCGGGCGACGGGTGGCGCAGCCGAGGTACGCCCACGCGTCGCGCCCCCCCTTCCCCCGCGCCGGTCCCGCACGTCCCGCACCCGCCGCCCGTTCGCTCGTGCGGCCCGTCCGCACCCCCACCCCCACGCACCGTAATAACCCAATTTGTAAGAACCCCCCATTTTCAAGGACGGCCGTCGGTCTTTATGGCGGCGGCGACGGCGGCGTTGATTCCCGACCTTGTTTATTTCAGTTTCTTTTTGTTTAGGAACTGGCTGAACTTATTTTCGTACGTCTGTACCCGGCCGGGTCTCGCTTGTTTTTGTAGTGTCCGATGGTGATTTGATATGTCGATCACAAAGGACGCCACGGCTACCTTTGTGTACCTGTCCGCGGTGCTCTATATCAATTATGTAGTTCGCTTCAAAGGCGAAACAGAGAATTTCTATTCCTTTAGCTGTGACACGATAAGTAATTGGTTGTATTTTGTTTGAATGTCGATCATCAGCCCGTGAATTTGTTCGTTACGCTGGGTAAATACGAAGTTTTGGGGATGGTTTTAATGTGAGCATTTGTGTGAAATTGACCTATTTTAATGATATCTGAATGTTGGTCCAGTCGTTTTTCGCAGCGCTCGATATTGCTCCTCGATGGCAGGGTTATATAAGATGTAAAAACCGGCGTTACATGCAGACATGTAAGGCGGGGGTAGCCTCATTTGTTTAAGCCATTCTAAAGTTCAAGGTCGTCCAAGGCACCCTTATCAAAACCCGTCCTTTTGGTCCGTCTAGACGGCTTCACACCTCCAAGCCTTTGGGGGACCAGTTCAATTACGGATTGTATTTTTTTCTCGGACTTAACAGCTATTATTGCTCAAACAATTTAACTGTCTCCGAAAATGTCGTTGACTTCTACGAAATCCGTGAAAATTTTCATCTCCGTCAAACAAATATTGTTTGATATAAACTTCACAAACAGTATATTAGAAAACAAAATGAAACGTTCGTAATTTGTTCTTCCCCGAAATATATTTTAACTAAACATCGACGTTAATTAAAATCGCCTCTGCGATTTGATTGGATTTTATGAGGTCTCATTAGTTACGTAGTATTTGGTGATATTAAAATTTATTATTTTCCTAGTTTCATTTTTATCGTTATGTTCTCTAAATAAATTTGAGGCGCTTTTTTATTGATTAGACATGCTCTATGATTGCCATCGTATAGGAAAATGAGTGTTTAACATTCAAGGTTCTCCACAACACATGTTGGTGGCGCATGCAGTTTACCTATCATTCACAGGTTTTGTATTGGAGAATATTAGTTGAAAGCCTTCCATCAATCAACTCGGTCTATTCAGTACACCGGCGAGCTTAAAGCGACGAAAAATCTAGGTAAACTTAAACGTAGGCTACGACATGAATGACGTAAAGAAATATTTCAATACTTAATAATATTTTTTGTATTATATTTGTAACCGATCAATATTATCCTAAAAGCCACATTTTACCACATTTCAACAATGCTGTTATTAAGTACCATGTAATATGTGGTGAACCTATTGCCATCAACCGAACATACTTACAAACTCCGGGATGCTACTGAGAATTTTCTAAAAGAAAAACCCAGCAACACTTTGCCTGACTCGTGATTCGACCCCAGGACCTCACGGCAGCAGTCATTCAAAATTATATCATCAGATTATTTACGTTTTAAATTTAAACACCTGCTTCCTGATTAATTCGTTCAGCCATGTTGCGGAAGTTTTCGAGACAAAATTGATTGAATTTGGCACGTTTTTGAAGCTCCGTAAGTACTCGAAAGGTTGTAAAGGGCGGCTTAGGGATTATATCGAGCGGGCAGCGACTTCCTTATACTGGTATAATATTCTGAACACCTGTATATCTATATACAGTATAAAACAATGTCGCTTTCCACATCTGTCTGTCTGTTTATCCGTTAACTCCTCCTAAACCACGCAACGGGCTTTGATGAGGTTTTCACCATCGTTTAGATAATTTTTCACAGATAGTTTTTATACTTATATAAGTTATTTGTAAGTAATATTTAGGGCTAAACGTAACCTTCACTCTTTTTTTCTAATTTATACCCGTGCAAAGCCGGGGCGAGTCGCTAGTTTTGTAAACGACGTCATATTGGTACACATGTAACATGCAAAAAACATTTAAACACAAACTTTTGAGAACTCACCGACAATATCTCTCGCGTGTATTATTAAACTGCCTCGTTGGTTTAGTGGTCCGTAGCGCGACTGCTGAGCAGGAGGTCTCGGGTTCGATTCCCGGGTCGGGCAAAGTGTTATTGAGTTTTTCTGTTAGGAAATTCTCAGTAGCAGCCCGGAGTTTGGAAATGTCAATAGGCTCACCACCTATTACATGGGACTTAATAACAGCATTGGTGAAATGTGGGTGTACAATTGTGTACACCTCTGCCTACCCCTTCGGGGAATACAGGCGTGATGCTATGTTATGTTATGTTATGTTATGTATTATTAGGTATAGATAAATAAGTATGTAACACAGAAGAATCATTCCTTACACACAGACATACATTAATACTTCTATATTATTCAGATAACTATTTATATAGGGGTTAAAAGTGCTACCTTAATGTATACATACAATCATGCCTGTTTCGTACTGGGGTAAGCAGAGACTATCGATTGCCACTTGGTACGATTCCGACACACCGCTTAATCATTTCACATTTTTAACTGACTTCCAAAAAGGAGGAGGTTATCAATTCAGTAGTATTTTTTTTTCTTAATAAAAAAGTGTCCGCTATCAATAATTACACGTGCCGATTCCGTACTTTTGATATAAATTCAATTATTCAATATTCACAAAGTTGGTAAAGTTTTAATTTGCATGAGTACTTGTATTTTGGAGTACCTACACAAATGTTAGCTTAACATTAATATTCGAGGATCAAATATACTGAAATAGAGCCTGTTGGAATAGCATAGTTTTGAATTCACTCCTAGCTTTTAGACTGGCTCTCAAACTTCCTAACATATTCCTACACTAGCTGTGCCCCGTGGTTTTATAATATTTTTTGCCCGACCCGGGACTCGAATCCGGGACCTCATGCTCAGGAGTCGCGCTTGGGATTACTAGATCAACGAGAGAGTTACTTTAAATCCACATGTCACAGATTAAGTCCCATGTAACAGGTGGTGAGCTGATTACCATTAACCAGGCACAATTCCAAACTCCAGGCTATTGATAATTTCATAACAGAAAAACCCAATGATGCTTTGTCGAAATTTGACCCGGAAATCGAACCCAACACTTTATGTTCAGCAGTTGAGCATAAGACCCCTAGGCGAACAAGGCAGTCATAACCATCATGTCAAAAGATCTTTTCAAAATGGCGCTCTCCCCGAAAAGCCATGCAATTTTTCGAGTAAGAAGTGTTTTATGCATTTTTGCAGGTCATATTTATGTTATTTATTAATTAATTAATGCTTTATGCACAACTTAACATTGCACTTAGTTCGAATTAATGTTAAAGGCGTTTTCTAACAGTCAACCGACTGCATTAAAAGGTTTTTAATTAAGAGACACAAATTAGAGCAAAATATTATTCAATATAACTACATAGGTACTACATTGATACTAGTTAAATAAGTTGGAATAACTAATGTAGATGTGGAGTCGACCCTAAAACAATGTCCTGCCTACTGTCCCGTCTTGCTCTTTGTGCCCTAACACCTACCCATTGAGGGAACTATACACTTTCACTAATAACTCCATCAATGTGGTAAAATTTTGGGCACACCAAGTGTGAATCTAGGGAAACAAAAATTAAAATTATAACATCGACACAAAATAGAATACTTTATATAAAAGTGAATGATGAGATGATTCTTCCAATTCCCACTGGGAATGTTTGCGAAGTTTGATTTTAAAGGAATAGCGACTATTGGCCAGCTCGACATCCTTAAGTTTCGTAGAAAAGCCGTTGAAATCGGTCCAGTAGCGGAACTACTGAACCGATTAACAGACAAACAAACACACTTTCGAATTTGTATTAAGTGTGGATTCTAGAAATATTTAACATTACAACTTAGTCAATGGAGAATGAATTACAACTGGTTGACATGTACACGATTATTAAATTACTGGATCTGTTTGATTTGGGTCTAGTCCGGGGCTGTGGTCTAGCGCTGCGAATTGTGTCTAATTTCACTATCAGTTCCCGTGGGATAAACTTCGAGAGTAATCTGGTGTTCTATTAATGTATTACACAGCCTACGAGAAGGGTTGACCTGAATGTTATTAAATACTTTTATATATTATAACTAAGATGGAAAACAAAGGCCAAAGTCTGATAATTCACGAAATGTTCAGTTGAATGTCGATAGAATGATTTTAGTTAATTCGATATTTTATTTATCCCAATTTATTTGGGATCGGCGCAGCATGCCTTCGTCTTCCACTGTCTAATTGATTTTGAAATTGCATGCTGCTAAAGTTTTGGCTATGTGTTATGACCGACCGCCTGACGTCAACCCGCATTGGGAATGCTGTTGTTCGTGGTAACCACCACCGATACGGTCTCCTTCTATCTAGTTACACCAAATATTGTCCATGCGCCAGGTTCTGATGTTATCCTACTATACAGTCCACTAACCAAGTCACAATATACGAGCAACAATCCGTACTAATACCTAAATAGCACAATTATTTACAAACCGACCAAGTTCGGTCTCCGTGAGAATCGTGTCATGTCAGAATCGTGTGTCTTCTGACAACACACGATTTATCTTAATTCTGACAGTTTAAGATACTCTAATCAGAATTTGTAACAACGAATTCATCGTCTATAACAATTTGCATTCATCACAGTATCTCTCAAATTACTTTCTGAACTTGTCTGTCTTGTGTCGTAGAAACCACATGAGTATATTAGTTAATTTGGTATCCTGCTAGTTATTTAAGACTAGTGGAATTTTCAAAGACTTTCCATTGAACCGCCATCCAACTATTATCGAGTTATTTGCTATTCTGCATTACAATAATGTATCATTGTAATCTCTATGGTATAAATATTGGTAGTCTACTAGTTTTTGTATAAAAACTTTCGTGAGACATATTCATATCAATTAATGTTCACCGGTTACTACTCACGTGCATTTTTCGGGATTGCCCGGCCAGTTTCGAACTCGAACGGAGCCCTTAGTCATGAACTGAACCCGCGGCGATGTCGCGAGTCAAACTACGGTGAACATTAATTGAGTCTACTATTTGTTTGGCATTTCAGACGATAGTCTCAATGACTTTTCTGAATTGAACTACAACTGAGTTTAGCAGGCTACTAAATTTGTTACAATTATATTGGAATCACAATGGTATGGTAGTTGGATGGCAATTGTATGTAATCTTATTTAAATTAGCAGACTTGGGCCTCAGGTGTATGGCCCGCCTCATGGTAAGACACTGGCCGACACTGGCTCCGCTATCGCTGCTATGAATCGTGACCTGGATTCTATTAGTGCATGGGCTAGGTCCTATGGCTTACAAATAAATCCTACTAAATCCCAGACCATGATCATTGGTAGCAGGTATGTTCGCGGTGCACTCGACGCGTCAGACGTGCCGTCGTTATTTCTTGATGGTATCCCCATAGACTATACCGATACCGCTAAGAATCTTGGTGTTATGATTGATTCAAACCTCTCCTGGCGGGCTCATGTCAGTGAGGTCAGTCGTAAGGTGCACTACTCCTTTCATTCGTTAAAATGCCTCCAGAATGTATTGCCCTTGAAAACTAAGATTTCTCTTGCCCAATCTCTCATTCAGCCTATCATCGATTATGCTGACGCTTGCTATCTGGATGCCACGGAGGAGCTTCTAAATAAACTTGAGCGCTTGCAAAATCTGTGTATCCGTTTTGTCTTTGGTCTACGTAAGTATGATCACGTTTCTCACTTTCGCAAGGAACTCAAGTGGCTCCCTATCCGACTTCATATTCATATTCATATTTATTTATTTATTTATTTGCGTAAAAACATGGTATACAGAGGTGTTACATGAGTTAAGGATAAGTTCATACATGTTTTGCTTAAGACTAAAGCATGCAAATTGGTTAACACAACTTATGTTCAAGGTATTCCTTAATGCTATAAAAATTATTATCATTTAGCCATTTAAACAAGTGAATTTTAAACAGTCTGCCATTTAATCATTTAAGTTTACATGGTAATTTGTTATATATACGTACAGCCATGGCTAAACAGCTTTTACTATATTTTGTTGATCGAGGGAATTCATCTAAAACAAGTCTAAATTTGTCACGCCGATTCCTAGAACTTACATTTGCTGCTGTTCTGAATAGGTATTTGTGTTTGCGTACAAACATACATGTTTCATAAGCATATAGTGAGGGTAGTGGTAGCATACCGAGTTTTTTAAATAATGGTCGACAAGATACGTCCGGTGGGATGCCCTGAATGGCTCGAACACATTTCTTTTGAGCGATAAATGCTCTATCATGGTCGGTACTATTTCCCCATGCAATTAGTCCATATCGCAGCGAGGACTCCACATATACACGATAAGACATTACAGCTGTTTTAATATTTGTAACTTTTTTAATCCTTCTAAGAGCGTATACGAATTTATTGATTTTGTTACATATGCTATCGATATGTGCTTTCCAGTCTAGATGTTCGTCTATGATCGTTCCCAAAAACTTAGTTTGTGCTGCTTTTTGAAGTTTTAATATATTCAATGTAAAATTAAATTTGTTATTATAAGATTTATTAAATTTTACATATACTGATTTATTAAGGTTAATACATAAATTATTATTATTAAGCCAATTTATAAGATTTTCTATTGTATTATTAATATCTGTTTCATGATCAGTTATTGATTTACTTTTTTTATCGGTAGAAACTATTATCGAAATATCATCAGCGAACAGAAAGCATTTATGATTAGTCATGTCAACAATATCATTCACATAAAGGAGAAACAAAATCGGGCCCAATATACTGCCCTGGGGAACGCCTCGTTTGGTGGTTTTAAATGCGGAGTGGTATGAAACCATATCTTTATTGGCATTCATATTAGTGATTGTAACACACTGCTGTCTGCCGGATATGTATGACATTAACCAATGTAGTGGCGGTCCTCTAATTCCCATAGACTCTAACTTCTGAAAGAGCATGTTGTGCGAGACCAGGTCGAACGCCTTAGATAGATCGAGAAATAAGCCCGTCGTTAGTTGATTGTTATTCATTTTAGTCAGTACTGCTTTCAAGAGTGAAAAGATAGCTAAAGTTGTTGATTTACCTTTTTGAAAACCAAATTGTTCTTTCTTTATAATATGAAATTTCTCGCAGTAGTTAATAAGCCTTTTATACATGCATGTTTCGTCTATTTCTGTTGGTTCCCTAACTATGGTATTATTAATTTTAATGGATTCTATGTTATTTTTAGGCCTAGGATTATGTATTTCATTTTTTATTACGGTCCATGTAGCCTTACATGTGTTCTGATGTGTATTCATAAATTTTATATTAGCATTTCTTTTGGAGTTATAGATACATTTTAGTAACAAATTTGAGTATATAATGTATCTGGTTTTGTTGGGTTCAGTTTTCTTCTTATAATATTGATAACGCAAAAATCTCTTAGTTTTACAACTCTGCTTAAGACCTTTACTTATCCATGTTTGTTTTACTGTTTTGTTTAGATTTATTTTTATCTTTACTTTAGGAAAACACAGATAATAAAAAAGGCATATTAACTCGTGAAAACGATTAAATGCTATATTTGCATCTTTTTCTAAATATACTTCTGACCAAGTCAAACTTTGTAGACATTTTCTGAACTTGTGTACATTATGGAGATTGTAATCTCTTTTGTAAACGTAATAAATTGCATCTTTTATCGATTGAAGTTTTAAGGGGAAGTCTATCATTTGTGCCGTTTCGTGGTCCGAGAGATAGAGTGATAATATTGTTGTAGTTGCATCTGGGATATTACTCAATATATGGTCAATACAAGTGTATTTGCGAGTAGCTTCATTAATATGAATTTTTAAATTATAGTTGGTAGCCAGATCTTGGTATTCATTACTGATTTTACCTTTTTTAAGTGTGTTTATGTTAAAGTCTCCTGCTAGAACTATGTTTTTGTAACTACTTCGCAGAAACACTCGGATATTATGTCTCCTCTTTAACATCCTACACAATCCTTTATATCCCTCTTACATGCGAGAGCGTTTTTCTTACGCACGTCCTTCTGATGTTCCTTCTAGGTCTCACCTCAGATCCCTCCTTAAATTCCCATCCCATAAAACAGATTTTTATTCCTACTCCTACTCCGTTCATGCAGTGAGATTGTGGAACTCGCTTCCGCCTAATATACCAAGTTCACGGACTATCTCTATATTTAAAAGACGCGTTAAACAGCACTACCTTTCCACCATAGTGTAATTTTAGTATATTTATTTATTTAAGTATGTATTTATTGAATATTTAATTAATCAGTATAGTGTGTTTATAGTTATATATATATATATATATATATCGTTTTTAGTTAGATACCTAGTATTGTATTATAGGTTTTAGTTACCTTAGTTTAATTTCGTATGTTGTGCCAATGTTTATATTATTCCTGTCCTATTGTTTACACACTGTGTTCTCTGATTTTACTTATTATTTCTCCTTTCGCAGGTCTGCTGTAAGAAATTTCTAAAGAAATAAGCAGTACCTTTGTACTTAGTTTTCTTTTCCCTTTTTTTTCCTATTTATATATATTATGTAATGTGGTGGTGCAAGAAAGGAGCCTCCCCGTGTGGCGCATCGAACTATATGCGCCCGGCGCACCCTGGGCAACAATCTACGAGGACAGCTTAGTCGGTAACGCAGATTGGCTGATCCTTTCACCACGATCAATGGCGATTCAACGCAACCGGTCCTTTTCAGGGCCAAATCAAAGGCTTTTGTCAAAGTCAAATCAAACCTCACGACAGGTTAAGCAACATACGACCTCAGATCCAGTTTTGAGCGTCATTTCTATCAACATAGAAGGGTTTTCTGAAGATAAATCAGAAATCCTATCAGAATTGTGCCACAAAGAAAAAATTGATATCATATGTGTCCAAGAGACCCACCGCGATGTCAACCAGACTAGACCCCATATCCCTGGACTAACTCTTGTAGCCGAAATACCCCACTCAAAACACGGCAGTGCCGTTTTCATTAGCCCCGGCGTGAAAGTGGAGTCTGCAGAATGTACTTCTCGGGATTCGGTTGAACTCATCACATTAGATCTCAGTAACTGCACTATAACATCGGTTTATAAACCACCTGGCGTGCCATTTTCCTTTCACCAACCTGGTAACCTTGGTAACCGTAACACCAAAATTATTGTTGGTGACTTTAATAGCCATAGTTCAAATTGGGGGTATCGGGATACGGACAGAGATGGCCAAGCAGTCGAAGAATGGGCGGATGCACATGAGCTAACTTTACTCCTTAACTGTAAGTTGCCGGCTTCCTTTAATAGTAGCCGGTGGAAACGCGGATATAATCCAGATCTTATTTTCGCCAGTTCAAATATTAGCCAACAATGCATGAAAACTATATATCATCCCATCCCGAGAACCCAACATAGACCAATTAAATGCTCTATTCATTCCGTAGTACCACCTGTATACGTGCCATTCAAACGACGGTTTAACTATGCAAAGGCCAACTGGGAACATTATGCAAAAACTATCGATGATACCCTTATAAATATTTTACCGACTCCCGATAATTATGAACAGTTCGTAAAAGTAGTTGCATCCACATCCCGTAAACACATTCCAAGAGGGTGTCGCACATCATATATCCCCGGGCTATCCCATAAATCAGCAGATCTTTGCAAACAATATGAGAAGTCATTTAAGAGTGACCCTTTCTCGGAAGAAACAGTTAAAAGAGGAGAGGAATTAATGTCACAAGTCAATGAAAGTCGGCGAGAAAAATGGACAGCCACAGTAACAAATATTGACCTAACACATAATAGTAAGAAAGCCTGGACAACCATCCGAAAACTTACTGGAGAACCTCCACAGCCTTCCATGCCAGGTCAAGTTACGGCTAACCAAGTGGCTCACCAGCTGCTCCTAAATGGAAAGTCTCCGCACTGTTCAGACAAAAAGTTGAGGACTAGCAGCTGTCTGGAAACTTGTGACACAATAAGCCGACCCTTTGCTCTCGCAGACATCGTCACAGCCATTAAATAACTCAAATGTGGCAAAGCTACTGGGGCTGACAACATATCTGCTGAACAACTAAAAAACCTGGGGCCTGTTGCTGTATCATGGCTACTCCAATTGCTTAATACGTGTATGGCTGATACCCGAATACCGCGCCTATGGCGAAAATCAAAGGTAATAGCTCTTCTTAAACCGGGAAAGCCGAGCAATGACCCTAAAAGCTATCGGCCTATATCTTTGCTGTGTCATACGTACAAGCTGCTCGAGAGAATGCTTTTGAACCGCCTGGTTGGTGTTGTTGACCCTAATCTCATCCCTGAGCAAGCTGGATTCCGGCCAGGTAAGTCATGCTGTAACCAAACTCTTAACCTCACGCAACACCTAGAGGATGGGTTCGAGTTGGGTCAAGTCACTGGGGTTGTCTTCGTGGATCTGTCGGCCGCTTATGACACAGTAAATTTAAAAAGGTTATTGTCGAAAGTGACCAACATTACAGGGGACCTCCATTTTACAAGGATCCTCAGTGAACTGCTTCATAACCGACGATTCCAGGTCTACCTTTTGGATGAGAAGAGCAGATGGAGACCGCAGAATAATGGCCCTCCTCAGGGTAGCGTATTAGCACCTTTGCTCTTCAATATATACACTAACGACCAGCCGCGGACTCCAAATACAACTCGCTTTGTGTATGCAGATGACTTAGCACTGGCTTCCCAAGCACCTTCCTTTGATGAAGTGGAAAGACACCTAACGGCAGCACTTAAGAACCTCAGCTCCTATTATGAGAATAACTCTCTAAAACTCAACCCGTCAAAGACTCAATCCTGCGTTTTTCATCTTCGCAACCGGGAAGCCAATAGAAGTTTAAAAATTAATTGGGGAGACGTTCTGATTGCTCACTGTTCCCATCCTAAATACCTCGGCATCACGTTAGATAGAGCGCTCACCTATAAGCAGCATTGCATAAATACAAAAATGAAGGTTCACGCACGAAACAACTTATTGCAGCGACTTACCTCTACCAAGTGGGGAGCATCACCTCAAGTGCTGCGGATGACTGGAATGGCTCTCTGTTATTCAGCTGGTGAATACGCCAGCCCAGTTTGGAGCCGTTCTGCGCACACTAATTTGGTGGATAAAGCTCTAAACGACACGTGCCGAATTATAAGAGGCTGCCTAAAACCAACTCCTGTTGGAAAGCTGTACCCACTAGCAGGTGTTGCGCTACCAGAAATCCGTAGGCAAGTAGCTAGCTCAATCGAGAGGAACAGGATGGAAACAGATCCACGACACCCAATGTACCAACATCTTCCTGTGCCCCAAAGGTTAAAAAGTCGGCATAGTTTTATTAAAGACGTGGTCCCATTAAATGGTGACGCTCCACAAACTAGGCTTGACCTTTGGAGGGACCGATATCAAATATTATCGCCTATACCGCTAGCCGAAAGACTCCCCCCTGGACACGACTTACCATGGCCGACGTGGAAGTCTATAAATAGACTCCGGACCCAAGTCGGTCGATGCAAAGAAAATATGTTCAGATGGGGTTTCAGCTCGGATAACACATGCGAGTGTGGTTACTCTCCGCAAACAATGGCACATCTACTGACTTGCCCAGCGTGCCCTACCACCTGTACATGTGAGGATCTATATAACGCCACAGACAATGCCGTTTGTATGGCTAAGTATTGGTCTGACAAAATATAAGATGCCATTGATCGACACGATAAGAAGAAGAAGAAGATGTAATGTGTGTGCATAAATTATAAAATAAATAAATAAATAAGAATGCTTGAAACATCAGAGGTTTTACTCGCGCGTTACCAACTCTGTAAGAGGCATCGCTGCTCCGGTAAAATAAATTATAAAAACGGTTTCCTCTACTGTTCACATCGCGCTTCCTCAAGGAATACTGTTGACCTTGCCAACAGTTAGGAACATGACACTACAAAAGAGCATAGTTACGGTTTTCTGCAACGTTCTGCAAGGAGGTACTTCCTCTTCCTCCGTATAAAATATGTAAAAAATATACTATACAATTATTTTAGGATAACACGTGCGCATACTGACCCCAGGGTATCCACGGAAAAATCATAACATATATAGCATACTGCTGCAGGGCAAAGTTCTCATCAAATACAATACTAATACTGACTACTACTTGGCTGAATTATTACATATGTAATAATTCAGCCAAGAACTTGGCTACAAAAAGTGACATTCTGAATAATTTAAATTAGATTTTAAGACAACAGAGGCAAACTCTAGCTGTAATAATGTAATTCATTTAGATACCAATTTAAATTTTATATCACACCCATCAAAGTCTAATATAATTAATAATAATAAAAACTATATAAACATAGTTCACCAGAATATTCAGGGTTTGTTGGGTAAAGACTTGGAGTTGGAGTTGTTCATGAACTCGGGTTGTATTGATATTTTATGTATTACTGAACATTGGTTAAAAAACAGCCAGTTCATGTTCAACTTTAAAAACCATAACGTCGCTAGCTCATTCAGCAGAGTAAACATGGTACGTGGTGGCTCTTTAATAATTATAAATAAAAACATTAAATTCAAAGAAAGATTAGACATAGTGGGCCTCTCTGTTGAGCGAGTTATTGAAATAGCTTGTATTGAATTTGAGCAGTACATTGTAATGAGTGTATATAGACCTCCATGTGCACACTATGATACATTTGAAAACATTTTGGAGGATGTGTTATTTAAATGTTGTATTTCTAATAAAACAGTTGTTATCTGTGGAGACTTTAATATTAATATATTAGAAAAATCAACTATTACTAATAGATTTATAAGTTTATTTAAATCACACAATATGTACAACATTTTCTTTGAACCAACACGAATAACTGCCACTAGTGCTACTTGTATTGATAATATTTTTACTAATATAAAGCCAATCAACAAGTCAATCATAAATAAATTAGACTCTGATCACTCTGGCCAATTATTGACACTTCTGAGGAAAAATTTTAGAATTCAGAGAACACAAGTGACTTTTGTACCAATAAATGTGGGTAGATTAAGCTGCTTTAAAAATAACTTGGTACAAAAACTCCCTATATTGCCTTACCATGAGAATCCAGATTCAGCATATAGTGCATTATTTAATTTAATTAATCATGAATTCAGTAAGGTATTCACACCAAAAACTATAGTGGTTAGTGATCGCGTTTCTTTTAGTGACTGGGCAACTCCTGGTATTTATAAAAGTAGACAGAGGCTATACGAATTATATAATGAAAAATCATATAATTACAATTCTGACTTTATAGAATATGTCAAAAAGTACTCTAAATTGTTTAAAAGAGCCTGTTCCGCTGCAAAATCAATCCATTTAAAAAATAAAATAAAAATATCTTCTAATAAAATTAAGACCACCTGGAACATTATAAATACGGAAACGGGAAGGACTACGGTGCGTAACCGTGACTTCAACTTGAAAATAGATAATAGAAAAATAGAAGCGGATATGGAGGTGGCAACAGAGTTTGAGCACTTCTTTACTAATATTCCCATCATTACAACCAAAACTCTTTTGTCTTCTTCTACTGCTGCTTATTCTCTGCTGATAAGTTGTGTAACAGAGTGTGACTCAATTTTTGAATTTACGTTTGTTAACGCGAAAGACATTCAAAATAGTTTTAAAAGTCTTGATGTAAAGAAAACATCAGACTTGTGGGGACTTTCAGTATATACTATCTCTTCAATAATTGATGTTATTTCTCCCTATTTAGCAATCGTGTTCAACTCTTGTGTCGCTTCTGGTGTATTTCCTGACTTGATGAAACTAAGTAAAGTAGTACCATTGTTTAAATCTGGTAGCGCGTCCGACCCCACAAATTTTCGACCTATTTCAATTCTACCAACCCTAAGTAAAATTTTTGAAAAAATTGTTTTAAACCAAATGCTAGGTCATTTTAATAAAAACGATTTACTCCATAAAAAGCAATTTGGTTTTACGCGGGGTCGTTCGACTGCGGATGCAGGCGTGGAACTGCTGAAGAATATTTTCGAGGCCTGGGAGAATTCGCAGGATGCTGTTGGCATATTTTGCGACTTGTCAAAGGCCTTCGACTGCGTCCATCATTGTACACTGGTCAGAAAATTGCACCACTATGGAATAAGGAACAAGGCTCTCGATCTTCTAACTTCGTATTTAAACAATAGAATTCAGAGGGTTGATGTTAATGGCACAAAATCTTCAGGATCTGCGGTCACCATGGGAGTTCCGCAGGGTTCAATTCTTGGTCCGTTTTTGTTCCTCATTTATATTAACGACTTGCCCAATTACATTAAAGAAAATCATGAAATTGTACTGTTTGCAGATGACACGTCTTTAATTTTTAAAATTAAACGACAGTTACTCAATTATGACGAAGTAAGTTGACAGCAAATTACAGTGGGGTCCGCACATAGAAAAACTGTCAGCTAGACTTAGCTCAGCCGCATTTGCTGTTAAAAAAATCAGACATTTAACTGATGTAGATACGGCCAGGATTGTTTATTTCAGTTATTTCCATAGCATCATGTCATATGGAATTCTTCTCTGGGGAAACTCGGCTGACATTAATATCATCTTTGTCTTGCAGAAAAGGGCTATTCGCTCTATTTACAACTTAGGCCCAAGAGTTTCCCTCAGGGAAAAATTTAAAGAAATTAATATTCTAACTCTTGCTTCCCAGTACATATATGAAAATTTAATGTATGTATGTAAAAACATTACAAAATTCATCAAATTGTCAGATGTCCATGCTGTGAATACTAGAAGTAAGCACAACCTTGCCGTTCATAGTACTCGTCTCCACAGAGTAAGCAACTCGTTCATGGGTCAGTGTATACGCTTTTACAATAAATTACCCATTGATATCCGAAATTTACCTGTAAATAAATTTAAAAATGTTATTAAAACCAAACTTTGTAAAAAAGGGTATTACACAATTTCGGAATATTTGAACGACAAAAATGCATGGGATTGATCTGCTATTAAAAATAATATTATGGATATGGAACAATATTTAATAATGTTCAAATTTTTTGAGATTGGTTGTTTTTGACATTGTTTAAATCTGACATTGTTTATCTCTGATTTTGACAATTACTTTGACATTGTAATAAAATTTAACTTGACATTTTAATTAAATCATAATATATTTTTACATTTTGAATATAATAATAGAAATTTGTGAATGTGAGCATCATGTCGGTTATATATTCCCTTTCTTTTAGATTTGTAACTGTCTGGCAGTTTTGAGTATTTGTATGGCCTACGCAAATGTCCTGCCGATCTGGTATCGCCTTGCGACAGGTCGTTGAGCTCCCTAAATTATGGTTCGAGCTTTACGGTGACTGATGCATGTGTGCCGTCAGTTAGGACTGGTCAACTTAAAATTGCTACGGTTCTTTCTTCAAAAGGCCTTTCCAGACACCCTACATGATTACGCTCACATAACCATAAAGATGATGTCTGGACTTTAAAAGAGACAGTGACCTCTGAGTTTGTTTCGGTTTTTCTTCTCCGAGGTAGTCAGATAGGAAATACCGGCGCCTTCTAGATTAAAAAATGACTTATAAAAGAGTTTGTAAAGACCTATTTACAGAATAAAAATTTGAATTTGAATTTGAATTTGAATTTAATAAAACATACTGGCTACTACGACTTATTTGCAAAAGAGGAGGCTCACTGCCTGCCAATTATACAGAAGAATTTATAGAGATGGGTCAGTATGCATTAATGAAATTATTGGAGGTAATGGAATTTGTTCTAAGTTACCCAGTAATGGGATAGGTTTTGAATGTAGTATTTATTATTGATTGAAATTGAAGTCAACGTTTTTTTATTTGAACAAATTACCCATTTCTAATATGTAGATTTTCGTATAATTTTTGATTGCGTCCATACTGACCCCTTACAATGAATTATCCTGAATATTACGTATTTTTTTTGTGCATAACAATAGGTACATGCGTCATCAACTACATAGTAATTACTAACTTTAATTAACGACGGTGCTATTAAAGGGTTGAATATAAAAGTCGTATACAACCGTAACGCGTTCCACGATAAGATCGGAAATGAACCAAACTGTATGACTCACGAACGTTTATACTGTGGGAGAGCCATGCTTCGGCACGAATGGGCCGGCTCGACCGGAGTGATACCACGGTCTCACAGAAAACCGGCGTGAAACAACGCTTGCGTTGTGTTTCGCCGAGTGAGTAGGGGAGGCCCAAACCCTTTAAAAGGCCGGCAACGCACTTGCGACTCCTCTGGAGTTGCGGGTGTTCATGGGCGGCGTTAATCGCTTACCATCAGGAGAGCCGTCTGCTCGGTGGCCCCTATTCCATAAAAAAATAAACACACGAACGTACAGAAATGTCCAAGTTTTATGCATGAATAAATAGTGTTAGCATGCACGTTGCGCACCACTCTTGTAAGTTTTTCTAATAAATGTAGGTAGAGTTGGCTTTGTCATAATATTGTGTGGGATAAAGTCCTACTACATTACTTTCTATAGCATACAAAAAGTAATGTTTATAAATATAATTTATTCAATTAACTCTTTGCGGCTCACAATTACATTCGCGGAGTTCCCCTTCGCCTGCAACCCAACTGTTTTTAGGATAACACTAATTTATATATTATCAAAAATGGATTTTCGTTTGATATTATTTCAGGAGCTAAAGTAGGTAACTGTATAATCAAATCCATTCATTAGTTTTTGTGTGATTGAATAACAAACAGCCAAATTCACAAGTTGATAAACATTCAAACTTTGATACTTATAAAAGACTAGCTTCTGCCCGCGACTTTGTCTGTGTGGACTTCACAATTAGATCCAGCCGGGATAAAAGTATCCTATGTGTTAATCTAGGTTATAAACTATATTTGTGCCTCACTTCATGCAAATGCATTCAGTAGTTATTGCGTGAAAGTGTAAGAAACATCCATCTTCACAAACTTTAGCATTTATAATTATATTGTTTTGGGTTTTTTTATTATCACTTATGTGCCTTTTCCTAAAAGGGTTGACTCCTTTTTTTAAATTACTTAATGCCATTAAATAATAACATTTTTATACGTAGGAATCGCCGTGACGAACGATACTAAATTTGTGAGCATTATCGATATACCAATGGTTAATTGCTGTTCAAACTTCAGATAATACATGGCAAATGGATATAGGAGCCATCAAAAAATCGAGAATATGTCTACTAAATACTCGTGGTTTAGTCCACTAAAAACTCGCGATTTAGTCCACTAAAAACTCGCAAAAGCATACATTTTTATATAATATGATTCTTGTCTGTTTTGTTTACGTTTGGTTGCAATATTTGTGACGGCGTCAATGCCAAGATCACGCACTCATTCGCCATGTTTTATTCATGGGGGTAAATTATGAACGAATTATCACGTATTCGCCCTTTTGCGGTGGAAATTTTTGGCTGGTTTTAAAATTAATATGTACGATGTATCTGTCCCGCGAAAAATTTGAATAAGTGTTCTTTGTTTTTATAGGTATATTATTTTGTAAGAGAAATTTAATTAAAGTAACCTTTATCATAAAAAAGATAAAATATTGGTGATTTATGTCACCTTAGGAAGCTTTTCGACACGGCGCGAATGGTCAGGAGGTTTCTTTCTCTGGAGCTCTAACCACAGGTGGCTTGAAACCTGTTCCTGACGACGATGGCCTACCATACCATATTTTATATTTTTAAATATAGATTGTTACCTAATTACTAAATATGTATCATCATCATCATCACAATTAGGGGCTCGTGGCTAAGTAACAACCGTTCAGATCTAGTGATCGAGGTTAACCTGCGCTTGCCGTGACCATCATTTCATACCGAGACCCTCCGTGCCTCGGAGAGCACGTTAAGCTGTCGGTCCCGGTTGACAAATTAAGATCTATGACAGCCGTTACGGGTAGTCAGAGGCCTGAAAGTCTGACAACCAGTCATACCACGTGATATCGTGTTACCCAGTAACTGGGTTGTGGAGGGCAGATCGGCAGTCGCTCTATGTAAAATACTGGTATTAAGCTGCATCCGGTTTGACTGGAGGCCGACCCCAATGTAATTGGGAAAAGGCTAGGCAGATATATATATATATATCATCATCACAATCATTATCCCAATTTAATTAGCGTCGTTTTTACTAAGTATGCATTTGAAACAATAATGAATATATATATATATATAAATACCCTTTCGGGTGAAGGGGAGCCAATAAAGACTGGTAGTTTATGTTTTTAATGCAATAGAGTTTAAAGCAAGATTATAAATCAATAGTCTCACGTGTCAGCCGATTTCTACTAGCAAAAAAAAAAAAAAATAATAATAAAGAGTTACTGGCTGTCAGAAAATATATGTGCTTGATGATATGTATATGTAGAGATACTTTATCCATAGCGACTGCTAGAGATATGTATCAAAAATAAATAATAGACAATTTTCCATATGATTTTCGGAAAACAGCTTTTCCAACCAACTTTTCATAGTTCACGGAAATTAAATTAAACGCAGACATCAATTTAGAACGCCGAGAAAAATATCTTCGAAATGACTTTGTTCTTAGCTCGTCAGTTTGATAAATCATGCCATCTTTAGTCATCATTTTAATGTTGGGAGGCGGGAAAAATTAGTGCCTACATTTAGGTTTTGGGAAAGGTCAAAGGTTTGTCTGCGTCTCTACATAATGCCGTTTTCTGTTAGGTGCTCCGATTGTAACTGGAGCATTTTGTCAAATACTGTACCATCAGGCTTGAGGCTACTGGGATTGGGGGGAGTCTGGGTTGGGTGTGGGGGTGGGAGGCCTGTCGCGCCAGTTCCCAGCCCCCAGAGCGGCGCATAGGCTGAAATGTGCCGCCGATAAAGCAGCCGCCAAAAACATGAACTTATTTTTTTTGGTTTGTATTTTGTAGGCTCGCGTTAGATCGCATTTTATGTCGATGTTTGTCGTTCTAGATTTCAGTGGTTCCGCACTTTCTAGTGTTATGTTTTGATAGTATCTTTCCTTCTTTAGTAGGTTCGATATTGCATGTTTCTTAAGGTATATAATAAACCTGAAAGTAGTTTGTTCAGAATTAGTAACAGAATCGATTGTAATAATTTTGACACCATGTTATATTTTCTCCAAATAAATACTTAAACGCAGTACGCGTTGGACATAGTACGCGGGCTTTAAGCTGCGCGTGCGTGTAACTTTGTGAGGTTTCATTAAACATTTTTCAAATTTTTGAAACAGTGTTTTGATATGAAAATATTTGACCAGTGTCTCGGGTTTCTTATATACTAAAATTACTTAAATAATAAATGTCGTATATAAAGTTAAACGGCTCTTAGTGTTAATTGGCGCGTTTGACGCATTGATCGAGAGATGCTGCTCTGCGTACTGCAGATCGATTCCCGCACGAGGCAATTATACAATACAATATTTGTATGATCTATAGATTCTCGATGCACTTACACCTAGTTTAATGTGCATGCCAGTTTCTGTTTGTAAATGTGATGCAGGATATATTCATAGTATGGGGAACGTTTTACATCAATTATTGAAAAAAAAAAAACATTTTCAGGTTTGAAACAAAGTAGAGTGCCTAAGTAGTCGGTATATTTGTAAGTTCGATTTTGAAAATTATAAAACTTGAATTACTTTTCCGACATATTTTAGCTTTATGTAATATCCAGCTTTTATAGAACAGATAGATTAAAATCACGTCATTGCTCTCCACCCTTTCAATATTCGACTCACTGACATGTAAGAGCAAAAACGTCAAAAGATTTATTGCTCCAAAAAACTAGGTTTTAATAAAAGAAAATTCAAAGGCCTACACATCGTATGCAGGGCGGAATAACTTATAGAGGCATAAGCGTTGAAAATTGAGGCCGCCCAGTCTGATATTGAGGGAAACTGACTCGAGACACGCACTGAAACTCACGCCAGTCCAGTTTTGTTTCCATTATGACACAATAAACGACAGTACTACCAACTACAACATCTTCTCAGATAATATCCATTGCGCAGTTGGTACATAAGAATAGGATACGTAAAGTATTTCAGCCGCCAATGTATGCCTAACTTTCGAGCTACCGTGCGAACTCAACATCATTGCGTACATGTACAATAATCTGATATTCCCCGCTTTTCCATTACGAGCGATAATATATTCTACGATGAAGCAATAAGGGTGGGAATCGCGTGAATTTAATATTCAAAGATTGTTATAGGGCTTCCTAGGGGCCGTTGTGGAGGTTTCATCGCCGCCTAGATTATAGACTCTAAGGTTTTGTACACGCGAATATAACTTTTGATATAATCAATTAGTTATGTATGTACCCTTATTTATTATTTTAGTTGGCAGAGGTTCAAAGGGAATTTAACATTGAGGATACAGTAATCGGTTTGCCGTCTATTTGTTTATCGACTAAGATAAGGACTTGAATATTTCGACTGCTTCTGTTTGTAATACCAAATGTTATCAATATTGGTTTTTAGCTGAATAATTTTTGATAAAGCAAATAGCTGCAAGAAATTGTTTACACAAGATTATGTATAGGTTGCATAAATACATATATTTCACGTTTTATATCGTTCGAGACATTTATATAAAATTCAATTAAATTAAAAAGGAACGCGAAATCTTCCATGTTGTTGATATTTTTCGCGTGAATGTCAGATAGTATATTAACGTCTAAAAAGTCAACTTACCCACTAAATCCCAATTGAAAATAAAATAAACCATCTCAATAAAAAAAGAACGGAATAAAACCCTGAGGCACACATAAAATACAAAACTGCATCACAAGAAAAATACTTTGACGACCTTGAAAAAAAAAACACATCTAGTATACATTAGCGGAAAACGCGTTGTTTAGATCGTCGTCAAAAACGCTGGCAAGCGCAAATTGATAGCGACAAGTGACACACAATAGATTATGTACAAAAGGCTCAGTTGATTCAACACACGATGAGAAATAAAAGCAAATAACGATGAGAAACGAAATGGAAAAATCGCTGAAACGTGACTGTGCAATCTGCGACTGAATTTTAAAAAGTGATTTTACGGTTTCACTATTTACCTACTAATTCAGAGATTTCAAAAAGACAACTAAACTAAAGACAACTAACTTCTAATAATCAATTTGAGATTTTGAAATAGTGACTAGCCTTGTCAAATGGACTGGTGATTAAATATACTAATTGCTTCTATATTACTATATATATATATATATATATATATATATATATATATATATATATATATTAGTAGGTATAAGTATAGGCTCATGCTGCTATTTACCTTAGGTATTGAGCCGCTCTTTACGATACGGTAATGCAGACGACGGGACCAACGCATACAGACATACATGAAGACAAAAGGAACAAATATTCAATCGTGACCTATCTTCGATATCATACGCTGTGGTTCTTCTTAAAATATTTACTATTCACCTAAGCTGTAATGCCTATTGATGGGTACTCACACTGCGGTGTTAGATATGAACCTTCTGAGAGTATCCTATCTAATGCTTGCAAGTAGACGGGGCTATTGCCCTCCCCATTCCATTGCAAGGCTACCCAGAGCCGCACTCGACGCCGGCTCCGTAGCCATGGCGATGGCTCGCGCGGGCTCGTTGCGATAGTGACACCCCTACCACCCCGTCTCCCGTGTCGCTTATTATGGGCTCTTTTCAATTCGCTCTCAATGCCGGCTAAATCCTTACCTGAAGGCCGCACGAATGCTGTCAGGTACAGCCCTGGATCTGAGCTCTGATTCCGTTATATTTTTAGGGTGTTGGTAGTATGTTTTGTTTTGTTTATATGAGATGAAGATGTACAAATGTTTGACATTGTTATTTGTAAGTACTAAGCAGAACGATAGACTACAGAAGTGGTCAGAGCTTCACGCTTCATTTCTTAACATAACATAACAGCATCAAGCCTGTGCCCTTGATGGGTTAAGCAGAAGTGTAGCGTTAAACGATGGTTCGACGATGCTTTTATTAAGTCCCATGTAATAGCTGGTGATTTTATTTTTATTGTTTTTTATATGCCGCAGTAATTTACTTCAGATTTCTAGGAAACAATTAACTGATACCGAAATTATTAAGAAATAATATAGCAACGGAAATCAGGTAAATTGTTTCTCTATCTATGTATATGTTGCATTAGCTGGTATTAGATTGGTAGCTACCAAAGATCGAATCGATTGAGATATAGATAGAGAATATAATAAGAATTGTTAAACTTATAGACATTGGAAGTCGGAACTATGAAGTAAAAGGAATATTACAATCTGTTTTGGCGTTGATTTTGTGGTCACTTGGATTTAAAACATACATATTATATGTAGTGATTTCAGGCGTGGCCAACATATTTTTTGGTGTCCTCTATTCAAAACTACAAGTAGAGATCGAGTATAAAAAATTTAAGGAAATAAAAAAATACTTTTCATTACGGTATCGTGAATCTTTTTGAATGACTACCAACTATAGCCAAATACATAGATGACTTCAATTATGTATTTGTTTTTCTAGACTCTGTTAATGTTAAAAATAAATAATCTATAGTTTGTAGTTTAAATAATAGGGATAAAAACAAACAAAACGAGTCAACTCACAACAAAGATCATGGACCTCTTAGTTAAAATGTTGGGTATTCCTAACACTTTTCTAAGAACTACCTTTTTAAAACCTTGAGGATATTTCTCAGAATTTTATTTTGACACAAAATGTCCGTTAGACTATCCTGTGACACACAGAAGACAACATGCTATTTCTGTGTAAGTGTGTGCGTGTGTATGTGTGAGCGTGTGTTTGTTATCAACATTCTGCCTTAATCTTTATTTCAAAATAGTTATCTTTATATAAATATTTTTCAAGAAAGTACGTAAAAAGGAAAGAGTATTAAGGGTAAATAATAAGCTAAAATTTTTTTGTCACTATTGTGTCGTATGTGTCATGTTAGTGACCAGAAATCTCTTTTTTTTAAATAAACATCTAAGAATTTTACAACGCATCGACCTAGGTTTAAGTAATAATTTTATGTGATTATAAAATATTTAAAAACCTTCTTAGCTGTTATCTATAATGTTATCTATATGTAATGTTTAATGTCTATTGTTTAATAATTGGATTTATAATTACTTATATTTGTACGCTTGTTTTAAGCAGATTTTATACGGCATCTCGAATTGTAATATCATCTAATTTATTGTACCCAGAATCTATACAAATAAATTCTCTTTATCTATCAACCAATAAGATTCTCAAGTTTGTCTAACCGCCCTAAACTTTAAAATATTTTTTTACATAAACATCATAGGAAAATGTACTAAGTACGTCCCTGTACTGGACGTACAGTGGATGCCAAGTCGCAGTTTGCTATTTGTGCGCGCCGGGCCTCCGAACCGCGTACCAATCGCCGCCACCACCGGGGGGGGGGGGTCCTCCACCAGCCCATTACACTAATAGTGCAAGTATCTCCACGTACCCAGTGATCTAGTCTATTGAACTGTTTTATTGAGATTTGTGTCAGATTCAAATGTTTATGACTTTTGTGTCATCATACAATTTCTTCATAAAAAAACTTTGAACTTTGCATACGCGGGTTTCGTTTTAGACTTTAGTAGAAACAGTATCATTGGTAAGAAAATTCGATTTTGGTGTTGATTCTGATTTAGAAACTTAGGTTAAAGATAAAAATGGTTCCTAAAAGATAACTCAAAACTCCGGGAAGAATTTCCTAATAGAAAAACCCAATAACACTTGGTCGACCTGGGAATCGAACCTAGGACCTCAAGCTGATTAGTCACGTTCGAGACCACTAGACCATCGAGGCAGTGAACTAGTAAACGAGGTAGTTTTAAGTTCTCGCAATAAAATATGATATTCCTAAGAAAATCATTGGAAATTGAGTTCACTTCTGAACGTGTCATACTAATGTACAACTGTCAATGTTGACTAGTTCAGAAATGAGCCCAATTAAAATATATATATTTTTTTATTTTGGGGATAGAAAAATATTCATATCAATTAATGTTCACCGGTTATTACTCTCGTGCATTTTTCGAGATTGCCCGATTAGTTTCGAACTCGAACGGAGCTCTTAGTCATGAGCTGAGTTCGCGGCGATGTCGCGAATCAAACTCAGATTCAGTTTGACACACGAAATTGCCGAGAAAATACACGTGAGTAGTAACTGGTGAACATTAATTGATATGAATATGTCTCAAGAAAGTTTTATTACAAACATAGAAAAATATTCCTAAATATTTTCTTTCTGTATTACATTTTTTCTAAAACGTACAAATAAATCTTTCAAACGCATTCACGCATGCGTAGCGAACACTAGAGTTATAAATGTTTGTGGAAAGAAAAATACGGTCGTGAGCAGTAATCGAATCTGCGCCTCCCGGATAAATAGTCCATATTTAAACACTAGGTACTCCATATCTGAATACTATTTTATTTTTTTGTCTGGCCCGTGGCTGAATATGTGGCTCTCGCATCGGTTTTATAGTCATCATCACTGTCTTCCAGACAGTACACCATAAATCGCCTGGAATAGACGAAAAGGCCATTATTTGTTTTTTTTTTGGTACAAATCAATTTATGGGATTCGCCATGATTCTCTAAACATGACATAACTACGGTCAAAACAGTATAGTAAAAACCCACTGCAACGATAGGTAGAAAAAACATTTATGGATTAATTAGTATGCGTTTTGCCTGTTTCAGGACCTTTCGTGGGAAAACCACGGTTTATGAAACGGAAAGCCCCGGTACCAAAATTAGGTATCTATGCATACTTTTTGATAGATTGCTGTTTGTTGCAGCAGGAATTATAAATTAATAATATTTACAGATTAACTTTATGTTGTAACTAATACTAAATTGCACCACCAACTTAATTTTGACCGTGGCAGACATAACTGTTTGTTTTGACAGCAATTTCTTGGTAAAATCTGTCAAAATGACACAGTAACGTGTTGGTTACGGTTAAGTTTAAGTTGGTGCAATTGAGGTATGAATGGAAGGCTACTGAGATGAGAATGTTAAGAGGGATGTGTGGTGTGCCGCGGATGGATAGAATTAGGAATGAGTATGTAAGAGGAAGTCTGAGTGTTACGCCAGTGACCAAGAAGTTGTGAGGAAATCGTTAATACTCCTCCCGACCGTATTTCGGTCAAGGCGGCCTATCTCCACGGAGATGAGCCAAGTACGCAGAAGATATTAACCTTTCGGCTCAGTAACGTACAGATCTGTACGTTGTAACAATAAAAATCTATTGTGTCTGCAAATGACTGACGCAACAGCTTGAAGTGCACAAGTGTATGCGCAAACAGAGGTGCACTCCCACTTCCTTCACTCTCATATTTCGATGGGACGGCAATCCGACACGACCGGAGAGAGATCAGGCGCAGGACCGACGGCATTACGTGCTCTCTGAACACTGCACACACCATCAACTTCCTGACTCCGGGCAGCTACTGAGAATTTCCTAACAAAAATATTCAATAACGCTTTGCCCGACCTGGGAATCGAACCCAGGACCTCACGCTCAGCAGTCGCGCTTGCGACTGCTAGACCAACGAGGAAATCGCTAGTCATGGTATGGACATGTAATGCGAAGGAAAGAAGATCACGTGACGAGGAAAGTTTTGAGTATGAATGTAGATGGCTACACGAGTAGAGGAAGACCGAGGAAACGATGGATGGATTGTGTGAAAGATGATATGGCTAGAAAAGGAGTGACTGCCGAGATGACGGCTGAAAATGATTGATAGAAAAAGACATGTTACCTCGGCCCCAACTAGATTGTGATAAGGAGAGGGTGATGATGATGGTGCAATTGAGGCTTACGAAATGCTGCATTATAGCACCAACTAAAGGAAAAAAAAAATTGTATGTATGGGTTAAGCATGGGAAAATTCATTTAACTATTAAAATAAATAACCAGCCCATAACTGTCCCACTACAGGACAAGGGCCTCTTCTCATACAAAGAAGGTACGAGCTTGATAACCAGGCTCGCTCCCTGCGGGTTGGCGATTTCAGACTACCAAGTCCAGGTTTCCTCACGATGTTTTCCTTCACCGTATGTCTGTGATGTCTTAGATTAACTAAGAAAGTACATATGACATTGAAAAAGTCACATTGGTACATGCCAGGTTTGAACTCACAACCTGCAGCTCAGGAGGCGGGCCCGTAACCACGTACCACCGTACCCATAGTTTTTTAATAGTTAAAGGGAAAGATTGGCATCTTTCCCTTTATAAAACGGAAAGATTGTCATCTTTCCCTATATAAAACGGAAAGATTGGCATCTTTCCCTTTATAAAACGGTAATTTTTTCGGTTCACGAGGCTTAAAGATGCATTATGGTTACAACAAATAAACAGCTTGCGGGGTTGCTAGTTTTAAATAAATTACTTACTTAACCCAGTCCACGCTATTCAACAGTGTTGCCTGTTTACAATATTCATTCCACCTGTCAATTACAAATATAACATTTAACCGAGTAGTTCTAACAATAGTCCCATTCATAACTAATTTGTTTAACTTTGATCTTCACAATTATAGAATCTATTGATCGACAGATAATTGAGCTACGGTTCAATGTTGTTTAAATAGATTTTTAATGTCAATTGTGTGTATTAACATTTTTTATTGCGTACCGGGAAATTATCGATATGCCATTATTAAATCCAGTTATGGTAAGGAGGTCTAGTTTTGAAATCAAAATGCCTGTGATAGATTATTAATAGTATTAAAAACAGAAGAAAATTTATAAATCGCGATATTTTGTATACATGGCTTTTACGGTACCTTTTTTGTTTCCTGACGTCTTGACCGAATTGCACAGGCCGTGGTCACGGGCAGATGTATTAAACTTCGTGTAGCAAGAATAATACCTACTTATATAGCGTAGACAAATTGTAACTTGTAACTGGATGGATAGCAATGACGTCGCCAAAAGACGTGTTAAAATATGGATGAAGAATTCGCGGTGGTGAGCAGACGTCGAGATGGTTTAGTGGTCAGAGCGCCTGGAGTATTTATCCGGGAGGCGCAGGTTCGAATCCTGTTCGCGACCGTATTCCTTTTCCATTTAATATAATTACTTGAGAGTTCGCTAAGCATGCCTTAATGCTTTTCCAAGATTTATCTTTAATAAACCTTTAATTTCAAATACGTCTCTGTCTAACCCTACACGGCTTATAATCGTGATCCTAATGAAGTAATCGCGATTTCTAATTAGCATTTGCTTGACCTCATCTATCAGTACACAATAAATAAATAAAATAAATAAATATTCCACAACTATCACACAACGCCGTCTAGTCTCAAGCTAAGCAGAGCTTGTGTTATGAGTACTAGACAACTGATAAACATACTTATATATTTCTAAATGCATACATGTTATAGATAAATTACACCCAGACACAGAACAAATGATCGTGCTCATCACACAAACATTTGTCCTGGGTGGGAATCGAACCCACGACCTCCGGCCTAGCAGTCAGGGCTACTAACCACTAGACCAACAGGACAATATAGTAAACTTATCGCTAGATTTTAATAACAAGTAGGTAATAGCATGACTTTCAGAAAATCCATTCATGAATGGATATCTTCAAAGGAAAACATAATTAGTATACGCTACACAATCCACGCAATAATTTTTAGCGTAGAATGTGTGGCATATGCTTATGCACCAGGGTTATGTTATGACATTATTTCTTTTTAAGATGGCGGGGCGTCTTTATGTTCTTGGATATACTTTTGTAAAGGCAAGCTTCGTTGAATATTATTAATGTAACAGGACTGCTCAGGGTGCGCTGGATACACTTAGGTATTGTTACTCGTGATGTATTTATGTCATATTAATAAAATGTATAAATTGTCACTTCAATCGTTAATTCAGATAAGCAAGATAGTATTCATTATGTTATTCTTTAGGGTAGGTCGTTTTTGTAGGCATGGAAAAACATTAATTCGGATATTTTATCATTTATATCTATTTATTCAGCCCACGCTTACCCACTGTTGAACATAGGTCTCCTCTTTTTTACGCCACTTATATATTTTTTCATAATTTACCTCATGTTATTTTATATGAAACAACTAAATGAAAAATTAACTCAAAAACTTCTATATAGTGTTTATAAGAAAAAATATGTGTGTTAGGAGAGTTGACGTAATTTGACATAATGTATATTAAATATGCTTCGTTTAAGACATTTCATGTCATAAAGTTTAAAGTATGCGAAACGGATATCGCAAATTCTTAGAATTTTATAAAAGAGACATATATTATGCAGGTTTACAATTTTATTGTATAAATTATTACTGGTTTGACGAATAAACTTTGGGTTTATAAAAATCTCCTACCAATACTTTTTCAACTAAGTACCTACATAATTTGATGACCAGCTTTCAGTCAGTCTTATAGGAATCAGGTGCAATTGAATCAGTATTTTATACCGAGAAAAGCCGATAGAGTAATAAATTATTTAAATCTATCAGATTTATGACCCAAAACATAACGTAACATAGCATCACGGCTCTATTATACTCTACAGCTGTACACCCACATTCCACTAATGCTGTTATTAAGTTCCATGGTGGTGGTGAGCCTATTCCCATTTACTGGGCATAATTACAATCTCCGGGCTGCTACTGAGAATTTCCTAAAAGAAAACTCCAATAACACTGCCCAACCTTGGTATCGATCCCAGGAACTCACGCTCAGCAGCCGCGCTTGTGACCACTAGATCCATGAGACAGCCATCCCTTTACTGTATCTGAGAGGCTCAGGTTCAAACCGTGATAACAATTTAATTATATTATTTTTCATACCACAACAAAAATAACTTTATATTACAATTAACTTATATTTTAAGGTTTGTTTTGTAGTTCTAAAAAAGTGTGACAAATCCATGACGTGTATATACCAATATGTACCTACATATTATGTAATACCCCTTTAAATTTAACCGGTGGTAGATCGACCCTGATCTCGGCAAAGGGATGGTTACTATAGAAACGGCAAGACTTGCCAGGTCTCAATTTAACACAGATATTATTGATTATTCGTCTCCAAATGAGTATGGAAGCCATTTTGTATAGTTATCATTCTGTATGTCAATTGAATTTTAACGTATTATGAATTTTAACGTATTATGGATTTTATATTTCCATTGCTCCTTTTTTTTGTTTTAATTTATTTCCTACCACTTTAGTATAGGGATACTTCGTTGATTTTTATTCAAATCCGTCGTTTAAATTTATATTTTTTCTTTGTAGAAATTATAATAAGATCGTGAGCAGGATTCGAAATAATTACTCTCGCATAAATACTCTATACCTGTTTTAAATATCGAAATAATTGCTGTGTTTATGTAATAAGTAGTGATAGTCTAGTGGTGTGATAGTAGGATAACATCATATTCTGCGGCATGGATAATTGGATAATATTTGGTGTGACATAACTAGATAGAAGGAGACCGTAACAGTGGCGGTTACCACGAACAATCATTCCCAATGAGGGTTGATGTCAGGCAGGCGGCCGGTCATAAAACATTGCCAAAACTTTAGTCGCATCCAATTTTAAAAACAATTAGAAAGTGGAAGTAGAATACATTCTGTGCCGACTCCAAATAAATTGGAATAAGGGCAAGGGATGATGATGAGTGTAGTGGTATGACTATTGGACTGGAACTTTTCACCGTGGGAGAGCCATGCTTCAGCACGAATGGGCCGGCTCGATCGGATTGATAAGAAAACCGGCGTGAAAAAAAGCTTGCGTTGTGTTTCGCCGAGTGAGTGAGGGTACCGGAGGCCCAAACCCTTTAAAAGGCCGGCAACGCACTTGCGTCTCCTCTAGGGTTGCGGGTGTCTATGGGCGGCGGTAATCGCTTACCATCAGGCGAGCCGTCAGCTCGGTTTGATTTCGAAATGATATGATTCAACATCATCTTCATATCAGCCGGTAGACGTCCAATGCTGGGTGTAGGCCTGCCTCATAGATTTCCAATCAATCAATGACCATTAATCGTCTGGAATAGACGAAAAGTACATTGATTGATTGACTCAAAACTCAAACTCAAACTCAAACTCAAACTCAAAATTTTTATTTGCTTTCCACAATGGTGTTTGAAGATGGTAAGTAAAATATTGTAGTACATCGTGGACCCTGTTGGGCACGCAAACATTAGGAGAGAGGAAGAACATTTGTAAGAAGGTACTTATAGCATTGGTAAGTAATTCTTTTTATTTATTAAATAAAACGGACAGTCTTGAGTCTACTCCATTCACGCATCCACCATCCACGTCTGCGACCTTTAGGCAAATTATTTGATTTTCTCTAAGTAAATACTCAGTAGTTTTTTTTATGCAGATTTAGGAGAAAACCTAAATATTGTTTCAGGTACCTAGGCTGCTTACAAAGTTATCCGCGCTAGACCGTGATATCCGCATCCTTACTATCTTTTTTTCCGTAGTGTGTCTATTTGTTGCTAATTTTTTGAGGACCAAACTACCGAACCGATTTCAATGAAATTGGAGATACACATAAGATATATTTTTTGGGGAAAAAAGTTAGTTTTAATAGATGGCGCTAAAATCAACTTTCTTTTATAGGTGAACGGTGGACGGTAAAAAATGAAATGCATAGGTTGCAAATTAGTTTAATATAGAAAATTTAGAATTTTTGTGAATAGGTAATGATAGTTTCAATGCATTTCAATTAAATTGTTTAGTTTTTGCTTCTAAAATTGTTGTATAAATCCTTATGTATTTTAAAATATTTTTTTAATATAATCATATGAAACATTAGCAATCATTCCCAATTTCCTAGGAACTTGACACTTGGTGTGTTACAAATCATTATTTATTTTGAATTTATTCTGTCATTGAAAATTCTACAGGACATCTAAAAATAGCCAAAAACAAAAACAAAACACTTGCGAATCTCACAAACCTCTCACACAATTGTTGGGTAGGCGAAAACCTAAAAAAAAATTTATTCAAACTTCACGCGTTAAAACTCGAGATCGCCCCAAACGTAAAATGATACAATCTTTGTGTTAGAAGTTAGATGGTGACCTTTTAAGCATACATAGCCATGACCATGAATGCCGAATCGTCTCCATTACGTAATCTATGCGTTCATCTTTCCTTATCCAATACACCGAGCAAATACAAACTTTAAACCTTTGACACAAAGTTGAATTTCCTTTGTGGTAAGTTTGGCAAATTTGACGTACCGGTAACTTGTTGCATCGCTGTTTAGGGTTAACTATAGTTCCTTATTGATATTTTTAGTGTTATCATAACAATTTACTTACGATTCGTAATGTGTTTTGTTGTTTTCTGCGCGATGTTAAGCGGATTTGTTCTGGCGAATTAAATGTGTTATTGCATAGTTGTTTTCAGTTTCTAGATAATAACTACAAAAGATATATATAAAATGTTTTTTTTCGACTTTTTTCGGCTGCCTAACCATACGCCTAAAAACACCATAGTTGTTCAAACGGACTTGGCTTAGCGATTGCTACAGATATAGATGATAAAAATATAGTTGTATTGAATTGTATCTGCGCCCCCTACATATTTGAGTTCTTTTTAAATTTTCTACCAATTTTCCAATATGTCTTTTAAGAACGACTGGTAGAAAAAGACCAATGTCTTTCAAAACGGACGGGTTTTCTTGAAAATCGCATGTGCCTCTTTCGTTCGTGCGTGCATGAAGGGGCTCTGAAATCAGGCATAGGTATAGCAACACAACTTTATGCGTGACGCTCCTTTGGTTGAATAAGTTTCTTTGCAAAAAATACAGTACAGTGAGCTGTGATGCACTAGAACTAGATCCACGACAATACCCCTTACACATCATTATAAAAAAAAAGAGTACAGTAAGGACCCTTGACTAAAATTGCTCTACATAGTTTTTATAGGTGGTAGTAATTATTTTTGTAACTAATTATTTTTTTACTCGACCGCCATTTGTAAACGGAGTGTTGTCATGGGGGATTTCTGTGGAACATTGTTTGTGATGCAACTGCTATGAATATTATCTACTACCTAGTTTTTTTCCATTCCACACTAGCACAACTTGTTTTTCACTTTTTAAGTCACACGTGGCAACGGTGTGTTTTTGTTTTTTTAATTTTTGTTCAATGTAAGGAGTGTTATGTTTTTAGGTTTCATGTATGTATGTAAGTATGTATATGTTCGTGAGTTTTTTTATTCCATCGTAACTTCTAAACGCCGGTACCGATTTAGATGTATGTGGTGTCGTTAGAATCTTAAATTGTATCGAGTAACATAAGTTAGTAAGATTTAAAAATATTTTAGTATAGTGGCTATGATACACTAAAGGTGTGAAATTATAAAATATGATTCACACATAGCAGGTGGGCTTATTATATATTTAATTAATTTCATCTTACATAACATAACGCAGAGGTGTATATAGTTGTACACCCACATTTCACCAATGCTGTTATTAAATCCCATGTAATAGATGGTGAGCCAATTGCCATCTACCAAGCACGATTCCAAACTCCGCCGGGTTGCTATCGATAATTTCCTAATAGAAAAACCCAATAATAATTTTCCCGACCCGGGAATCGAACCCATCAGCAGTCGCGTTTGGGATTACTAGACCAACGAGGCACTAATTTAATCTTGCTTATTAATATTCTGTGCTACGTTTGTATATACTTATGTTTGCTAGTGCAAGCCAGTACCTATTATAATATTTCCTTTATTTTTTCCTTTTAATATAACTATTCTATTGTGTATTTTCTTAGCTCAACAATATAATCAAGGGCGTCAAGATCAAAGTTGTTATGTTATAGTTTCTGTAGGATGGAGTGGCTATTCGACCGTAAGATCTGTCGACCCCCTGGAGACTTTTAATGAAGCTGAGGAAGGTGGTGGCGCCATTGGCACTGTATTTAAGTAGTTAATGTTGATTATACGAAAATACCATAAATTAAGGGGTTTATTCGGAAATTTGTGGTTATAGGTAGAATGACTGTTATTTTTGTAATACACAAAGTTATAATAAAACAACTTTTAACCGGATTAATCGCTGGTATTATAAGTTTTTTTGTTTTTCTTACTTTGCAGCGTTCGTGGTCGCAGGAGGACTGCATGAACCACCACCACCGACCACGGACGCTGAAAAGTTTTCGAAATGTCAGGAAAAACAAAAAAACAATAATACACACGATTAATCCGGTTAAAAAATGTTTTATTGTAATGTGTAGTGATCGCGCAAACCTAAGATATATTACTACACAAAGTAATCTTAATAATAATGCTGTTATGACGTAAAGTTCACCACGTCTACCAGTCATACCACGAGAAATCCTGTTACCCAGTAACTGGGCTGTCGAGGTCAGATAGGCAATCGGTCCATGTAAAATACTCGTATTAAGCAGCATCTGGTTTGACTGGAAGCCGACCCCAATGTTATTGGGAAAAGGCTAGGCAGATTGATTGATTGATCAATGTAAGTCAAAGCAAATTTCAAATGCAAGTGGTCGCAAGCGCGACTACCGAGGATCTGGATTTGATTCCCGGGTCGGGCAAATTGTCATTCGTTTTTATTGTAGAAAATTCTCAGTAGCAGCTTGGAGTTCGGAACTGTGCCCGGTTGATGGCAAGAGGCTCACCACCTATATATTATGGGACTTAATAACATCGGTGATATGTGGTTGTTAAACAGTTGGTAGGCACACATCTGTCTACCTCTTTGGGAATTACAAGCATGATGCTTATTTATATCATGTGAATAAAAATATAAATACATATATAAATTAGAAGATATTCCGTCCCGATGGTAGGACCACTGTAGTTCAAGAGTCTAAAAGACACACAAGCACACTCCGACGCGCTCGACCGCCTTGTTATAGACCTCACCGGCGAGGTCCCCGTCCGTCGCGAAATATCTCATCATGTCCGCCCGACCCTTGCTCAAGCCGGCCCGCGCCGAGCTAGTAGCTTTAAATTCGACCCTTAATAATAAGGAAACTGATCTGATCCAGCTAGTCCCTAGTTGTCTCCTCAGCAACGCCCTAAGCCGAGGCTCGAGTCCCGCAGGGGACGCCCTTAGTGCTGTGTTGCTTAGTTTGTAGTAATATAAAATATGCCCTGGCTGGAGGCATCAAATTGTCTCGCCATAGCTATTGTTCGGTTACGCAGATCAAAACCCTATGGGTTAACTGCAAGAGGCCACGTCCAAAAAAAAAAAAAAATTAGAGGATAGGCGACCGTAATGAGTAAATTCTGTTGGTCCGGTGGTATTCTTTCTAACAATCAATATTAGTATTACTATATAGCAACCTGCCCCGGCTTCGCTCGGGTATAAATTAGAAAAAAAAACTGAAGTTACGTTTAGCCTACGTAAGCCATGTAAATTCAGTTTTCGGTGTCTTGCAAAATATTATTATTTTCTACTAACAAAAAACTTAATTAGGATTTATTATACATATTATGAAAACCATCTGTGAAAAATTATCTAAACGATGGTGAAAACCTCATCAAAATCTGTTGCGTGTTTTAGGAGGAGTTAGCGGATAAACAGACAAACAGATGCGGAAACTGACTATGTTTTATACTATGTAGAGATTAGATACAATCTAGTATTTTATGAACTTCTGAGAAAAGGGAATGAAATGGAGACCTCCATTATGGATGTTAGCACTTCAATCAGTGATAGCCTAGTGCCATGAACACTGGATTAGCACGTCAAAGGGCCCACGTTCGAATCACTGTGCAACACTGACTTTTATGAATTAATGTGCGTATTATAAATAATTACTTGCTTAAAACTGCCTCATTTTAGGGCTTGTGGTTGTAAAGGGGACTGCTGAGCGTGAGGTCCTAGATTCGATTCCTGGAGCGGGTAAAGTATGATTAGGTTCATCTGTAAGTAAATTGTCAATAGTGGTCCGGTGTTTGGAACTGTGCGCGGTTGATGGCAATAGGCTCAATATTATTGGGATTTTCACTGCTTGCCTATGGGCTATATTTGCAGGTGATTACTATCCTCAATGTTGTGGAAGTAGCTAGATATTGTATTTATTTGCACCCTCTGTAATAAACGCCCGGAAAGTAACGCCTGAATCTATTAAGTAACTTAACACAGTATCACGCATGTATTCCTCGAAAAGGTAGGCACAGGTGCACACAATTGTACACCCACATTTCACCCATGCTGTTATTAAGTCCCATGTAATAGATGGTAAGCCGATTCCCATCTTCCGGGCACTATTCCAAACTAGCTGTTGCTGAGAATTTCCTGACAGAAAAACTCATTACACTTTGCCCGACTTTGGACTCGAACCCGAGACCTCAGGCTCAACAGTCGAGAGTATAATTTATTATTATTTCTAAAACAATGTATGAAACCAAACAAAAAACCTATCTTTATGATACTCGTATATTAAAAGCCAAAGACTATAAATAGTAATATTTTATTTGATAAAAAGCTCTAACTTGATCGTTATAACGTTTATAAAAAAAACTGATGTGGTTTTTATAATAACACCTGCTTTGATTTGCATGTTTTAAAACTTGTTTGAATAATAAGATGGCTTATTAAGACCCTTTTAGATATAAAACAACTATTCTTTAATACATAACATTGATAACAATATATATTATTATGCGTGTCTTATGGTTTTCACGTGTGTAATATCGTGGTGTCTGACTGGTTACGGGCCCGCCCCAGGTTACCAACCGCAGGTTGTGGGTAGTTCCAGAGATAAGCGCGTTTAAACAAACAAAAAAACTCTTCCACTTTATAATATTAGTATAGATGAAAATGTTACGTTAAAATAAGATGGCGGACCCCTACTACCCTCGTTTTTTTGTGTAAGGTGTAGGAATTAAATACTATTGATGCGTCTACTCGAATATAATTAAGCGAACTGCTTCTTTGGTCTAGTGGTCTCAAGCGCGACAGCTGAACCTCATGTTATTTCATTCGATTTCCGGATCAGGCAAAGTGTAATAGGTCTTTAATATTAGGAGATTCTCGATAGTGGCCTGGAGTTTGGGATTGCGGGCTTAATAACAGTATTAGTGAAATGATGGTGTTCAACTGTGCACACCCGAGCATACGCAGGGGCCTACCCCATCGGGGAATATAGGCGTGATGCTATCAATCTGCCTAGCCTTTTCCCAATTACGTTGGGGTCGCCTGTCGGCTAAACTGGATGCAGCTTAATATCAGTATTTTACATGGCGTGACTTTATATCTGTCCTCCATAACCCAATTACTAAGTAACACGATATCTTGTGGTAAGACTTTCAGGCCTCTGACTATCCGTAATGGCTGTCATAAATCTTAATTTTACAACCCGGATCGACGGATTAACGTGCTCGAGGCACGGATGCGTCTCGATATGAAATGATGGTCACCCATCCACAGATCGAGCGCGGCAAGCGCAGCTTAACCTCGACCGATTGATCTGTGCGGCTGTTACTTAGCCACGAGCCCCACTATAGACCTGATGCTATGTCATGTAAAAATAAGATGGCGAACGTTTCTACTTCCCTCGTGTTTTTGTCTAAGCTTTTAATACTCCTATTGATGCGCGCACGCTGGATGCGAGTACTATGTACCACCTGGGGTATTTAAAGAACATAGATCTACATACTATACAAAATATTCGGTCAAGGTCAGAGGCTCTGTATAGGTTTTATTCGTTCTTTTTTAAGATGATTCAATGAGTCGAGAATCTAAGTACATTCACCTCTGGTTGTTGCCAATGCGTCTCGTCATTAGATGACCAACATGAGTAAGGCCTTTAATGTGTGTAAGATTCATCACTCTCTAGTGGGAGGCTTCGGCCACTGGACGAAGCCATGCCGTCAAGCGACTAGTCGTGTTTCGGGATGTAGTTCGGTGCAACCGTTGTGGGAGACGGGTCTGGGCAGTTACATCAACTACCCAGTTATCGTTCATCTATCCACTTTACTTAAGATTGAATAGATTTATTCTGGATCTACGTGCTCCATCCTTGGCCACATCGTCGCTTATCATCAGGCGAGTTGGTGGCCATCGGTCTTTTATTAATCGCGGTCTTTTATTAACACACGGTATTTTATTGACACACGGTCTTTTATCAACACACGGTCTTTTATTAACACACGGTCTTTTATTAACACACGGTCTTTTATCAACACACGGTATTTTATCAACACACGGTCTTTTATTAACACACGGTCTTTTATTAACACACGGTCTTTTATTTAACACACGGTCTTTTATTAACACACCTGGGATTTTGTCTGCATTCACCGCAACAACATAAGTAAGTTCTTCTGGGCAAGTCGACAAGGCAAACGACTTATAAGACCATTTCGTTTTCGTTTGAGGTAGATAACGTAACACCTGTACTCCCCGAAGGGATAAGCAGAGGTGTACATACTTGTATATCCTCATATTACCAATGCTGCTATTTAATCTCATGGAATGTAAATAATAATGGTCCAACGCTTTAGCTTCGTTTATTTTTATTTTACATATTACTGTGTTTCCTTCTAAATACTGTTATTAGCTTCAGTCTTTGTATTCATATAATAAATAAATAATAAATGTAACAGTTGGTGATCCTACTATAAGGCAACATTCCAAATTTCGATGCTACTGAGAATATCCTAATTGAAAAACCCAATAAATCTTTGCCCGATCTGGGAATCAAAACCAGGACGTCATCCGTCCGGTCTCTAGACCAGATAGTTATTAGTATTACGTTATTTGAAATCTTATTATTAACATTTAATATGTTGGCTGTAATTGTTGTCTTGTAGGGGTAAAATACTTATATTCGATTTTTCCAATCAATTTGTTGACTTGCTAATTAGCCGACACAATAGAATTTTATTATTTTATAGCACAATATTGTACTTTAACGAGCCATGTGTTGTCATTGTATATATATTTTAATGACTTCCTGGTGTACAGGTAGCTTACATTTTGGAGAAATGTATTTTTTTATAGTAATAATTTATGGAGAACTTTCGATTAGTATCAAATATTTTCTTGATAACATTTTACTATGAGAACCACAACTGTATTCTTGTAAGGGAACGCTTAAAGTTAATTAGTTTTTTTTTTAAGTCGTGTTTATTATCTAGTGTTAATATATCGCTGCTACTAAAATACACGAAAAACAACTTAAAGGAAATATAAAAATAGCAATTACCTTGAGGTGCATGTACACAAAAAATTTCCAAATAAGGTAACACTCACACCACCGCGTTACACACTTACACACGGTATAGTTAATATTATGCAATTTGTTCATTTGTTTTGTTTGTCAGTGACGTCACAATCGCGCAGTTCATGGCCATGATCAAGTTCATACAATTTTTCATACATGATTTACTGGCAATTATTTGTGTGTGGGTAGGTTTATTTTCGTGTTTATCGGTTGCACAACTGCTGGTGGCTCGATTGTCATGCGCTAGCTGCATGAGTCAGTTGTTTGGTGAACAAAGTTCGTGTTGAATTATTATAATGTTGCTAGAGTGAATTGGAATACGTCATCATAATATTACTCCGAGAATTTCGAGAAGTTCATTATCAATTGGATTTTTTACTATTTTATTATGATAATTACATAATTATCCAATTTATTGACAATCCTCGGAGAGCACGTTAAGCCGTCGGTCCCGGTTGTCAAATTAAGATCCATGACAGCCGTTACAGGTAGTCAGAGGCCTGAAAATCTGACAACCAGTCATACCACGAGATATCGTGTTACCCAGTTACTGGGTTGTGGAGGTCAGATAGGCAGTCGCTCCATGTAAAACACTGGTATTAAGCTGCATCCGGTTTGGCTGGAAGCCGACCCCAATGTAATTGGGAAAAGGCTAGCCAGATATATATTGACAATCCTCACTGTATGTTATAAACGTCATCCGTGTGATAGATTTGATTTTTTGACAGGTAACGTACAGCAGAAGAGCTGTCAAAAATTTAAATATATCCCGTTATTCTTGTTTTTAGTTTAATCTTGTCTAACAAAGATAATTTTTATGCAAGATTTTCCTTACCTCAACTAGCCAAGAGTCAAGAGACAATTGCTGTGCATCTCAATTTGTATGCTACTTGGACATGCTACGTCTTCCTGTCATTTTCTAATCAGGACAAGTGTAAAGTCACTCCATACCTACGGTCTAGTCCTAATTTATGTACATCTTTGACTCTCTTTATTCTACCTATCAAAAAGCTGCAAAGATAAGAAAATATAATAAACTACCAAAAGACATAAAAGAAGAAAATAAAACAAATACATTTTTAAAATAAACTAAAACGTTTTCTAGAACTAAAATGCTACTAAACAATAAAATAATTTTTTGATGATAAATTAAACTAAAAATAAATATGTAAATCAAACACATTACAAATAAAAATACACAAATAATATTAAGTACCAATATAATATATTATATACATACACTAAACACCAACAAAATAAATAAAGATACATACATGTAAAATAAATAAGTTTAATACATATAATATTAAACACAAATATATTTCTTACACATTATATATTACAGTATATATATATTTACTTATTACATACAAATATAAAGTAAGATTTTGGACTTATGTGTACTAATAGATATAAAGTTATTACTGCTTAGCCCTCTTCCTCTCTCCTAAGTTTTTGCTGTGCCCGACAGGGTCCATAATGCTTCTGTATTTTTATATTTTTAAGACCATTTATACATAAGACCATATATTTATTTTATACATTATGGAACGCAATAAATGATTGATTGATTGATTGAAATAGTTGTTGTGAATGACATAAAAATTGAGCTTGTTCGTACTTTTAAATGCCAAATTAGCTTAAAAATTGTTAAATAAGTTACATTTCATTGTTTTTATGAGTTAACTTTGATTACTGAAATGGGCAGAAATCTATACCTATCTCCCTCCCTCTCTTTTATCTATATACTTATAATAGGTATATATGTAATCTCACACTCCTCCATGTGCGCAAAATGCTTATGGAGTAAATATATACGTATCGTTACCTGAACCCCTTTTTAACCATTCTGCGCACACGGAGGAGTATGAGATTTGATTTATATTTCAAGTTTATATTGAGAAGGAGTGCCGGAAGCTTGAATTTATATTGAATACTCTTTTTTATCCCTAATAAATGAAATTTAATCGGCTGTAGCCAAAGCCAATAGCTTTTTTAATAAATCAAAATTACAAAAAGTCTATAATCATTATAAATATGGATCCTATATGGTGATTAAATATGGCACCTAAAGCAAATTCAAAGATCTCCAATAACTAAACATTTGTTGTTTCTCTAGAACTATTGGATAAAGCCTGGGGGGTTGGAAACTAGGTAGAATACCTAACTATTCATATTACAACTAACATCTAAGTTTGATAACAATTTTGTTCAGACTTGAGACGTCCTCACCATTCCGGAATAACTGGAGTCCGGGATGGAATGAGTTGAATATCTTATCACAGTCCTTTATAGAGCTCGGAAAATTGCATAGTTTGAATTCCAAACGAATTCTGGTAATGGTAAATTTAAGTTCCTTCGCATTAGTTTAGTGTTTGTCTGCGCAGCTGTTGCGTATAATGTCCTGGGTTCGATATCCTAGTAAAGCAAAGTGTTATGAGATTTTCTGTTAGGAAATTTTCAGAGTTTGAAAATGTGCCCGGTTGGTGACACCACCTATTGGGACTTAATAACGGCTGGTGGATGTAAAATAGGTAATGCATTTCAGTCTAACCTAACCCAACAATATAGTACCAGAAAAATAATAGACACAAGTGGGACATGAACCCGCGATACTTACTGTAGTTGTTAGCAAGTTGTTGTATAATTGCCACAGTAAAAATATAAATTGTGTAAGCCAAAACATTTATAAAAAATCGTTAGTTGGCTGCACTTTTGTTATTTTTCCAGTTATTTTTGCCCGTAAAACGTTTTGTGTACCACCTACATTCGATATTCCATGACGATATAATATGAAGCATGGAAAAATAATTATTTCCGTATAATCAAAACGGTTATTAAGATTAGTTACATTGATACTTCCCGAAATAATCTTAAAAATTATATTCTGTGGCCTTCGGAATAGAATGACCTTTACAATGTCTTTGGAAGGCCTTGGTCTCAACATTATGGTCATAAAATGGAGGGTCAGCTATTTATAAAAATATAAATTAGGTGATTATACCTACTTTGTATAACTATGTATCTATGCAATGTGTTTGATGAACACTTGATTATATGATAAAAGATTTGTTATTTTAATTGCAATGTATATTTATTGAATTAATGTTTTTGATATTATCTAAGTAGGTGCAGCTTGCAAAATATATAATCGCTTAGTGTTTAGAGCACTAACTATCATGAACGTATAAAAATATGGCGTCTGATTCCACATTCAAACATTCAAGGCAGCCTACTAAAATGCATTTGTAATTATTTCAAAAAGAACGCGTTTTTTTGTTTTTTAAATTTACGTAGCAGCTCAAAGTATGTATTCCCAATTGTGTTTGAAAAAACGCATTAGATTCATCAACTATGTATTATGAGACAGTTTTATCCACCATCAGGGATGAGTGAGTGATGCTGTGTTATGAAACACAAATACTACCGGCAGATACGATTTTGAGTCTGTTTGGGTTCAAAATTCTATATAAATAGAATTTATAATAATAATATCTTAGGTTTTCGCGATCACTACACATTATAATAAAACAACTTTTAACCGGATTAATCGCGTGTATAAAGCCTAGCCCTCCTGCGACCATGAACGCTGCAAAGTGTTCCAAACGTTAGGAAAAACAAAAACCAATAATACACGCGATTAATCCGGTTAAAAGTTGTTTTAAAATTTATAAGTTAATATTAAAAACCACAGAGGTATGAATGTACGAATATACACGCTACATACTTGCTTACTAAGAACATAGTCCTAGAGAAACTCACCTCTTTACCATCAATGTCATTGTCAAGAATTTTCATTAATCTTTTAAAACGTAACGCGAACGATTCCTTTTCCAAAACCTACGAACTGCGGCCTCAAATTCTTGTCGTGGCCTTAAACTCTACGGTAGTCAAGGCCAGGGTGACGTCACTGATTTTATTATATTTGTTATCGCTGCGTTGACGCTGCGTTTACGTTAGGTTTCTGTCACTGCGCTGAAGACCTTGGCCTAACGATGCCTAATCGTATCGCAGTCACATTATGAAGAGTAGTTAAATGTTTATGAGTTTGTGTATTGACTGTTTAAATTTATCGCATAAAGAACTGTAGGTGAAGTAGGTATGAGATTTATTTTTGTTTTTTAACCCCTCTTTCAACGAGGTAGGTAAATTACAGACCGCGAAATTAGCCTAATTAAATTAATCTTGCAATAGAATCAAAGATAAGCTTCTAATTGTTTTTATTTTGAAAACACTGCTTCTGCCATTTTAATTAAAACTGATAGTTATAATAAATATTTAGTTAAACAACAATAATGAGCTGTTAAAAATCAAGAACACTCTTTAATAAAGTTTTATGGTTCTAGTGTTTCAAAATCGATTCACATAGCAATAAATTCTTTAGTTACGAATATATTGTTATAAACAAACTGCATCAGTTTCCTAAACGTAGCCCTGAGCAATTTCACACACGGAAATCGAGAATTTTCCCCAATTGGTTTGTGTGCTAAACCGTCGTGTGTATATGTGTGTGAGAGAACCGCGTGCAACTACTGTCGAGGTCGCCCACATTCGATCTTTGCAAATTTTCGGTCGGAGTCACTGGCCGCTCTCAGGGTCGCACCGCCGTATCTCTCAATTTTGTTTGTTAATTATAAAAATAATGCGTTATATAACTAGCTAGTAGTCTCTCGCTCGCACTCGAGTAAATTCGCATATCACCCTCTCACCGCCACCGGCGTAGCACCGCACACATGCGCAATACCTAGAAAAATACATCCACAAAATTCGGCGGTGCGTTTGGTTGTGTGCGTGAATGACGTTAGCATACAATGCGATTACAGGCCCGCACTGGAGGATTTGTTTAATACTTATTACGCATTTGAAATGTTATTCATTTACTATTGTGTCGTAATTATTTTTTTGGATTCCGTACCATCCGTGCCATCGGGACCTTATAACTAATTCTGCGCCGTCTGTGCGCGAGTCTGGCTCGCACTTGGCTGGTTTTTAGTTATTGTAATTGTTTTCGTCGATTACTTCATTGTCTCGATAAGGGGTGACAGTTATGGCGGCGTGTCAAACAGACCGACCCATTGATTTCTCGCCAAGAAAATTAAGAATAGACAAAATATGACACGTGCCAAGTTTTTTTAACTATACGCCATAAAATCCGGAATTCTGCTCAATTTCTCAAAACGGGTACATATTAACTTTTAATGCGCATTAATTTAATTTAAAGTTTACGTCAAACCCGTATCTGTGCGCGAATAACTAATGATGTATGAACTATGTATTATATTATGACAGGACTTTTTTAAATCCGAAGCTTCGCAGTTTGTTAAAAACACGTGTGCTGTTAAAGCGGTGGTAACATTATGGTATAAGAAGACAATATATTACATATGCGATATAATAGGAATTTGGACTACAAAGTATTTATTTTAGAGTAGTTAATAATATTTAGTAAGTTTTAATTATGCAGTCATGATACACAAATTTTGCATAAATTGCAGATGATTATTTGAGTAGCAAATGGTGTGTTTTTTATTTTAAAAGGCCGCGTGTTTTTAATTTTTATTAAAATCACATTAATATTAAACCCGGAACCACTAGCTGCAGGTCATACCAATATTTATTTAGAGCCGGTACAAACCAGTGACCCATAGCGTAGTGCCAACTGCTTAGCCACTATGCTAATCGAGCCAATGTGAAATATTAATGATGTCATAATGTTTAACAAGCTATATTTGAAGTCCGTAGCAATTAATATTTTCAAACAATTAATTTTTAGCACCTGTTCAATGTAGCAATTTTCAATTGTAGCTATTAGTATTTGTAGCAATTGCAAATGTTGCAATTGGAATTCGTAGCAAGTCGTTGAAGTAGCAATTGGAATATGTAGCAAATTTATTTGTGGCAAGTTATATTTGTAGCAATCTAAATTTTAATTTATTATTATGTTGCAAAATTACAATACATAGCAAGTGGGTTTTATTATACATTATACATAGATTAAATTATACCTACCTTGTTTTCTGTGAAGGTAGGCATGGACAATGGATTTACTCATTATTGTATATTTAATATATAATTGAAACGTTTTTATTATAATCATTAAAAATAGAACGGTATCAACTTTTGTTGCACTTTACATTCATACTGACCTTTTGTAAGTGTGCTGGGTCATGTAGGTTAGCAACATAGTTTAATAATGTAACCCATTTCTCTTTGTCGGCGCACTACAACTTGGGTGGGATGATAACGATATAAATAAACAAACGTTGCATACATTTGTTGTTTATTTACGAAGAATTCTGTTCCAAGCCAAACAATATAGTGATGCTTACAGATTATTTAGTTAAAATTATTCCGCCATCGCTTTTGAGTACCTAGGATACCAAAATATTTTTAATGCAATATTTTATTTTTACATATACATTTCAATCGATTTGCACGTAAAATGTTTTCGGAACAATTATTAAGTTGAATCACTGCTATACTTTCCTATTGATTTCTAAGTACTTAATTCTAATTTTCACAATTCTTATTGAAATTAAAATAAAAACAAGCGCGGTTTTTGATCATATTTCATAACCGTAAATTACCTACTCCATTCCAAGAAAACGGTTTCTCCAAAATAAAACGTTGCATAAATATACAGCAGTCGAATTCGGCACTGTAGTTACACGTGCCGCGGTTTTTGTCCGGGATGCGATGTTTGGCAGTCATTGTATGCAGCGGGTATTTGCGCACCGGAGCCTTGGACCGCCCCGCGCCCCGCACACGCCTGACACATGCACGCAACGCATAGATAACGTTAGCACTGTTCGGGTTATTTGAAACGTGAATATTATTTTGAATGAATGTGATATTGGAGACGGGGTACTTGTTCTTTGGTTTTTGTTTACTTGTGATTTGGCTCTGGCATTACAGTTTTTCTATCTCTTCACGTTGCATTAAAAAAATAGGCGGTATTGCTTAGCGTTTTTTAGTTTCAGGATTATTTTTTGTAACATGTTAATGTTACTGAAATATTTTGAACACCCGAAAAGACGTAAAATTGATAATGGTTTGTCGCTCAATTACGCATTTTAACGCTCACAGGCAGCAATTTAACATTTTTATCTCCATAATAGGAACGCCTAGAAAGCGCCTTACACTCAATGTGCGTACATTAACATGCATGAAACGGCACACAAAACTTGCTTTGAATTTGAAAGTGCCTGGTTATTGTTCTTTTTCAGTGTTGCCAGTCATTGGGCGTAAAGTTTTAGTCCACAGCTCTTTGACAGTTAATGCAGTGACAATTTGGGCACGCACTTTGCGAAATGGGCAACTGGGCACCTAGTTTGCGAAACCAGCGTTTCGGGTCACGCTGTCGCCCCTCGCAGGCTAATTTACATTTAAGGTCTAATCATGCATGCAAAACATGGGTTTAAATATGCAGTAGGTACAGTGGATGAAAGAGATACATCAGTATAATGTCAAAATTTTTGGGATCATTACGCATTACATGATTAATTTAGGTTTTCCGACGATTTGAACACTTTGTAGCATTCGAGGTCATCAGTCCTCCGACAATTCATAGTATTTGTGAGATAATTAAGGCAGCTTTTTAATTTAGCGTTAGCTCTATTTTGTGTCACAAGTAACACAAAATAGAGTTGTGCATAAAAATATTTAAAAACAGTTTTTTTTTATACTGAGAGTGGTCGGTGTAGGGCATACAAGCTCATTGTTTGTTTGTATAGTGTGTACTAATCTCTTTCGCTCACTGTTCCTACAATTTGAGTAACTATTTATTCGTAAAGGCTATTCAGCTATTGTTTTATCAGCATTTTGTTTAATGTGTTGCAGGAAGTATTATTTTATTTTAACCTTTCGACAGGTGCGATAACTGATGCTTTCCGGGTTTCGTTTGCCAAAATTAAGGTTTATATATTTCAAAATAATTATACGAATATTTTGTTTTAATAATACTTGTTTTGATATTTGTTTACCAAGAATTATTTTGTTGTTGGTTTATTTCTAGTTCGAAAAATGTGCCTCAATAGTCTAGTGCAGTGTTCCGCAAAGTTTTTGTGTTCAACGTACATCTAGGAAATCAGAAAATTTTGGAGGTACACCATAAATGAAAAATAAATTTTCACATAATAATCAACCTTATTAATCAACAAAACAATATTTATTAACAATCAACAATCCATTATTTATTTGTAATCATCATATCAGTGTTTATTATGAATCAACAAACCTAAACTTATATTGCATAAAAGGTATTTAATTCGAAACATGAGCTTGTTAAATTGAGCATAGGTGGTCCATATTTGGTCTAAAACGCCTCGCTGGCGCGCTCGCGTATTTTGTGGCTGTTTATGTATTCTTTTGTTATTTATTTTTATTAGCTTATAGGATTGCTTTTGACCGCCATCACGCCGGATGTTAAGCGATAATGCGATCTACGATGTCACTCGCGTCATAATTAGTATAGTAGGCATTTTTCTTCCATCTGTTTATTGAATTTTAAGAGATAACCTTATTTTTCTGAGGCACACCGACTAATGACTACGGTACACCAGTGTGCCGTGGCACACACTTTGCGGAACACTGGTCTAGTGGAGTGGATGCAGATGCGGCTGCCGAGTTTGTCCTGGTTTAATTCTCGGATCGGGTCGAAGGTGCTTTGCTATTATTAGGAAATTCTTAGTAGTATCTCAGAGTTTGTAATTGAAACTGGCCATGTATGCACAATTCCGAGGCTTAGTAAAGGCATTCGTGAAGTTTAGGTGCACAAAAGCACACCTTTGTCTAACCCTTCGGCAAATAGGGGGATTAATTATATGTGTATGAAAAACTGCCTCATTGGTCTAATGGTCGCAAGCCTGCTGTTGGCTGTTGGGCTTAATAACAGCATTGGTGAAATGTGGGTGTACGACTGTGTACACCTCTGCTTACCCCTTCGGGGAATACAGGCGTATGCTATGTTATGTTTATGTTATGTGATATATGAGATATATATATGATAGTGTGTTTAATGCGATGTCAGAAGCCTATGGGAGGGTTTAACTTTGACACTGGGTTGTTCATCAACCACACCATCGAAGACGAGTTTTATAAATGTTATTAATAAACCTGTTGAGCCCTTTCAGAGCCTATTACAGACAAACTTTCAGAAAGACTGACCGAGAAAAATTCTAACAAGATGAAATTAATGAAAAAATTTAATACATAGTTCGCCTGCCACTTGTGAAGTTTTGTTTTTGTTTCATACCTTTTTGTGTATCATATCCGCTATATTACTATTTTTAGCGACCAGAAGAGAGATTAATTAAAAAAAAAACAAACGTACAGACAAAAACTAACTTTATTCTAACCTCTAATCATTTAAACTTTGATATTCTCAATATAAATAGATCACTAAATAATCATATCAACAAACAACCGTTAATCAAAATAAATCCCTAATTATGCACGATAGCAAACTGCGCCGATCACCTGACAACCTTTCCGTTCGAAAGCCAACGAGCCAATGCCCGAACTACCCTCACAACGCTCTATTTATAGAAGTGGTGTCAGATGACGTCACTTGTTTACCATCGGCGATTACAATCATCCTAATACGGCCTCTCCTGACCGTGCGCCGTCCTCGGGCACATCGTCCACGCGTTCATTTCTTGATGCTGCAGGGGCCACAGAAGGCGGGCCAGCTTCATCGTCATTACCGCATTCATCGTCAGTGTCTTAAAAGAAATAGAGTTGCAAACATATTAATTGTGATACACGCATAAAAAAAAATACTTCATTAAGAAAATGACTATTCTTCCATCCATCTCACATTCAAGGCCCTCAATCAAAGAATCACTCGCTTCTTAAAATAATCCTAAACGAGAACATTCATCATCAAAACACACATCATCAGTGACATTCTCTCGCACTAAGATGCGATGTAATTGCACATGTGTCTGGAGGACACTCAGTTCAATACACGTTAACAAACGTGTCTGTAAGGCTACGAATGTGCCCATACACATATCCAACATATGTGTCTGCAAGACATTAAGTCCAATACACGTTAAACACGTGTCTGCAATGCTACGTATGTGCCCATACACATATCCAACATATGTGTCTGCAAGACATTAAGTCCAATACACGTTAAACACGTGTCTGCAATGCTACGTATGTGCCCATACACATATTCAACATATGTGTCTGCAGGACATTAAGTCCAATACACGTTAAACACGTGTCTGCAAGGCTACGTATGTGCCCATACACATATTCAACATATGTGTCTGCAGGACATTAAGTCCAATACACGTTAAACACGTGTCTGCAAGGCTACGTATGTGCCCATACACATATCTAACATATGTGTCTCCAGGACATTAAGTCCAATAGGTGTGAACACAACAGCGCGTCTGTTCAACCAGCTCGAGGTGCACAACCACTTGGGGATTCTATCCGCTCAGAAATAGTTATCCGTCTCACGTGCATACTCATCCATAGCTAGTTCACACCATATCTGTAACATAAAAGTAATTAAGGCACACTTACTTTCAAAGAAAGCTGTACAACTTTCGGGACACCACTCTCCTTTCCAAGGCACCATATATTGTGCGGCAGCCTGAGTCGTTTTACCTCTGGCGCCACCCAATAGCTTCAGCTCATAGCGATTGCTTGGGAGGACCTTTATAACTCGGTAGGGACCTCTCATTCCAGAGTCCAGTTTACCAGTTGACTGTGAGTATTTAATAACAAACGCCAGGTCGTCAGTCTTGAAAACTCGAGGAGGGTGTCGTTGACGATTGGTATAGGAATCCTGTTTATTTTGGTTCCTGTCAAGCAAAGCCTTTGCCCGGCTCCTGCAGATTTCCCTCCATGCTTCACGATTAGGGTTCGCGTTTTCGATCGCCACGTCGCGGACCAGCGCACGGATTACAGGAGTGGTCGCATCAGTGCCGACTAGTAAGTTTAATGCTGACATTTGTGTTGTTTTTTGTTTAGTAACATTTAATACAAGCTGAATTTTCCAAAGTGAATCTGACCAAATTACATTTTTATTACGACTTTCTACACGAATTAGATTTAATACAGTTCGCACATATCGCTCTGCCTGCCCGTTTGCATGATGCATTTCGGGAGTTATATGGTGAATGTCACAACCTAATCCAGATATCCAGCTGGTGAAGCCAGCTGCTTCGAACATACGACCTCGGTCACAAACAATTAATTTAGGGACCCCAAACAAAGAAATCGCGTTATTAAAAACACGCTTAAGTTCGCTAGTGTCTTGCCGGTACATGGGATAAAGTAAACAAAATTTAGTGAATGCATCTATTAATACAAAAACAAATTTGTAACCGTTTGATTCCGGTAAAGGGCCTAATGCGTCAGCGTGAATAGTGTCAAAAGGAACTTCAGATTTTACCCATGAAGTAATAGGTTGGGGCGGTGCCCTAGGCACTCGTTTCTTGGAAATACAGATGAGGCAATGTGAGGTATATTTGGAAACAAAGTTTCTCAACCCTGGGAACCAGAAATGCTTCAGTATTAGGCCTAATGTTTTGTCGGCACCAATGTGCTCATGCTCGTCATGAAATAGTCGCAACAAACTAAGTCGGTGTCCTTTGGGGACATAACACAACAATCTGGACTCTTCGCCGACTGGCGAGTAACGATAATAAAGTAAATCGTTTTGGCTAACATAACGCCGTGAATCTAATCGACCATCTCTTAATTTTTGTATGAGGTCCTGTGTTTCACTGTCGGCAGCCTGCGCCATTTGGGCCCAGTTTAACGGTCTATCGATGTGGTTCACCTGCGCAACTGGTGGATTTCTACTGAGGTAGTCAGCATGAGACATCATGACTCCCTTTCGGTATTCAATTGTGAAATCAAAATCCTGTAAGTAAATCCACCAGCGCGCAACGCGTGGAAGCAGGTCTTTCTTACGCTCAGTGGCTTTCAGGGCGTTGCAGTCGGTTATAATCTTAAAGTTTATGCCAATTAAATAGTGTCTGAAATGCTGCAACGCCTTGACTACCGCTAGCGTCTCCAGCTCATATGAGTGGTACCTGCTTTCAGCGCCCTGGGTGACCTTACTAAAATAGGCCACTACTCGCTTATTACCACTATGAATTTGCATAAGTACGGCACCATAACCCGCACTACTAGCATCTGTGTGTAATTCCGTGGTCAGTTTAGGATCAAAAATTGCAAGTATCGGTTCACTTGTCAACTGTTCAATAAGGTATAGGCGAACCTGTTCTTGTTCAGGCCCCCATTCGAATTTGACGTTCTTTTTCGTTAATCGTGAAATACTCGCAGTTTTTGTGGCATACCCTTCGATGTAACGCCTAAAATATCCCGCTAGACCTAAAAATTGTCTAACCTGTTTAACGTTAATGGGTACCGGAGCATTAGTCAAAGCTTCGATCTTATTAGGGTTCGGCCTAACCTGACCATGGCTTATTATACGCCCCAAATATTCCACCTCGGTCATGAGAAATGAACACTTTCGAAGATTGATCGAAAATCCGGCTTGTGTTAAAGTTTCTAAAACTTCACGTAAGAGTTTAATCCCGTCAGCAATTGTCATGCTCATAAGGAGCACGTCATCAATGTACACGAGCACGTTGCCAGATTCGATGAACCTTCGAAGCGTTTGGTTGATGATGCGTTGGTATACCGTTGGGGCATTACATAAGCCGAATGGCATCTTTAAATACTCGTAATGCCCCTCAGGTGTTACAAATCCTGTTTTATGTATCGAACCGTCCTCGATAGGGATTTGGTGAAAACCTGACGCCATATCAAGCCCACTGAAGAATTTCGCGCCTCCCAATCGATCTATGTGGTCCTCTATGAGAGGAAGTGGATATCTATCCTTTACCGTTATCCGATTGAGTGCACGAAAGTCCACACACATCCTGTCGGTACCATCCTTCTTTTTCACCAGGATGATAGGACTTGCGTACTCTGAATTGGACTCCCTAATTATCGACTTATCTAATAAATCTTTTACGATATCTCGGACTTTTAATTTTTCCTGATAGGATAACCTATAAGGGTGATAGGCCACAGGAACGTCGCTATTTAAATTAATTTGCATTTTTCCCGTTTTAACCGTGGTAATGGCTGTGCCAGATATGAAAAAGGGCAAGAAATCACGAACAACATGTAATAACGAACTTCGACCTTCGCCTTCCAAAGACGTGTTTATATCACTCAAACAGTCCAGTTCAGCAGTGTTAATGCATAGCGTTTGATTAGAGGAGTGAGTCAAGTACTGTCCTTGTTTTGTTCTGACAAAGGTTACTCCATCCCTATTCAAGACATCCGTACCAACAATAATAGATGTATTCATACAAGATGAAGGCACGATAATAAAATCTATTTCGAGTGCAATGTTGCTGAACTCAACCGTAAGGGTGACATATTCACGAGCAATAATTCCGCCATGACTAATTCCTTTAATTACGCAATGAGTTGGCCTTCGAACACAGGAAAAGTAATTTACGACGTCAGACGATATGAGGGAAACGTTAAGTGCGCCGCTATCTATTAAAATATCGACTGGTATACCCTGTATGACAGCAGTACTAATATCGTTATTACGGGAAGCGTTAGATACCTCCCTGCAAAGGTTAACCTTCTTCTGGTCGCCGTTTCGTGCCTCGGTTCGTGCCTTGGTAAAACATTCGCTTTCTTTGTGTCCATTCTTTTTGCAAAATGAACAGGTCGGTTTCGTATTACTGTTGTCGGAATGTTTACGCCTTTTGGTACAGTTAAAGCTTTTGTGTCCAGCCTGGCCACACGTGTAACACTTACTGGCGGGTCGATCGTTAGAACGTTTAGTGGCCGAAGTGTTAGTAGACCCGCGAGGATTATCTTTGGTACGCCCAGGCTTGACATAGATAGCCAAAAACGAAACTATGGTTTCGGCTGTAAGGTCCGCATTTGCGGCAGCCGCGCGTACCTGAGCATCATTAATACCGCGTATGATTATCTGGACCATTAGATCATCACTTAAGCCCTTAACGATGCGGAGTCGCAATAAGGAACGTCGAGCATATTCCGCGTACGTTGAATATTTATCGGACGTTGTATTCATGACGTCAAAGAGTATGTTGGCATGGTCTTGCTTCCGCGGGCAAAGGGATTTGAATTCTTTCGAAAAATTTGACCATGAACGATCATTCGTCGTCCACTCATTCAGCCATGTCTTAGCGTCCCCTCTAAGACAGTTAGCAACACGAGATAAACACTCTAAGTCAGACCAATGATTCACTAACCTGGCACGCTCCACCTCGCTACACCACACCTCAAAATCGTGAACAGCAGGATCAAAGTTTGACACGTAGTAATTATGCGGCTTACTTCCGATGGTAGCCAATGCGTCGGCCAGCAATTTTGCTGCGTTTGGCACACCATTATCCAAGTTATCGCGTCGAGGTGTGATGGCACGATTTGGGGGTAATGGCGTATGCGACGTACTCGCGGTACTCTCCTCAATTGCGTTCAACCGCGACACAATTGCACTTAACGCTTGTTTTACGGAGCTTTCGCGACTACGGGACCGAGAGCGACGCTGCTCAGAAACGCGATGGCGTCGGCGCGATCTGCTATGCTTCTTATGTATTCTACGAGGTGATATTTCCTCAGAACTGCTACGCGAACGAAAAGATCGCGGCATTATTAAAATTAACGGCTGTTTTTATTTATTTATTTTTTTATTTGAAAATGGGCACAGGCCAATCCCACTTCTGATTTTAGCGACCAGAAGAGAGATTAATTAAAAAAAAAACAAACGTACAGACAAAAACTAACTTTATTCTAACCTCTAATCATTTAAACTTTGATATTCTCAATATAAATAGATCACTAAATAATCATATCAACAAACAACCGTTAATCAAAATAAATCCCTAATTATGCACGATAGCAAACTGCGCCGATCACCTGACAACCTTTCCGTTCGAAAGCCAACGAGCCAATGCCCGAACTACCCTCACAACGCTCTATTTATAGAAGTGGTGTCAGATGACGTCACTTGTTTACCATCGGCGATTACAATCATCCTAATACTATATTTTTAATCTCTAACCTACGTGACCCGGGACAATGTAAGGATTCTAATGGTACCCCATACTTCTAACTCGATTCAAGCGTTTAGAAGTTATGGTGGAATAGAGATACTCACAAACATACATACATACACAAATTAACTCTAAAAACATAACACACCTCTTTTGGGCAGTCGTGTAAAAACTGTCATCTAAGTAAAATTCCTATTTAAACGATGCCTTCTGAAATTTTCGTAATTATTTTGAAAGCACTGACAGAGACTTCGACTTTTTTATTGGTATAGATTATAAATCCCAACGTCCTAATATATAAGCGTTACATAAACGCACACCGATGTATGTAAGTAGTTACTTCAAGTTAAATTGCTAAGTGTAGTGTTTGGATAAAGTTGCAGTGTCAGTTAACTTTGATTACATTAGACTGTGTGGGCATATAATCTTAATAAGTTATCTATCTCTTCTTAAAGGTGGGCAAGTTTCAATATTTTGTGACTATTCTAATGTAGATTTTAATAAATCCTGTATGTTTATATAATTAAATAAAAAGTGAATAAATTATACTGGGATATAATATCAAAATTGTCGACATGTGGGGCGTGAACTCTGCAATCATTGTGCTGATAAAACCGTTTTGGCTATCGCTCTAATAGCGATGAGCAACACTTTAAAACGCTCTCGCTTGGTGGCTTATTAAGGGCCTGATGCAGAAAGTGATTCTCGTCATCAGAAAAAGTTACAGTTTGGGTGATATGTTCACAAAGCCACAAAAAAAATGATTGAGACAGAATAAATTATTAAAAGTATATAAATTAAGGATTTACGTCTCTAATTTTAGTGCCCACCTAAAAGTGTGGTGATAGTTGAAATTGAAATTAAAAAGAAAAAAAAAACTATTGATTCCAAAACAAAAATCCCGTGATGTCGCATAAGACTATGATATATTTATTTTTGTAAATTAAAGGTAACATAAATAGGATAAATACTGACTCCTAAACTAGATGATCATGTGATTTCATTGTTATTCATGTGGTCTCTATGATATCAAAAACCTTAAGCCATTTAGTCGTGAAAAGTTGAGTTGAGTTGCTTTCGCATTAGAATGGAAGTATGGATAGATATTATTGATAGAATTTTTATTTTTTTATTTTATATGTTATTCGGGTTTTCAAAATATATCAGTATCTTGAACGCTTCATTTTAATTATAATTCTCTTATAGATATTTATCTGCTGTTTGATGAACAATTTTTGTCATGCTCAATGCTTTTTGGAATGAATCTTTTTTTTTAACGTATATATCAGATTCACAATGTCATTAGACAGACTAAAGTGGAAGAAAGAAAAGGAGGCATTTGCTTTGCAGTGAAACAAAAAAGCCTAAAATAGCATATTATGGGGAAACCGATTGCAGCGGAAAATATGGTTTCTCTTAGCAGAATTGCTGCAAAATCATATGAAAATTCATTAAATATCACGTAAAATGGCACAATACTGTTAAACTTTCATAATTTAAAAGAAAAACAAGGTCATAATGGTGTGAAAAACTATATTTAACAGTCGCAAATAACTAATTTATTTCTCATTTTTATTTCTAACTACGGTAAAATCAATCAATCCTCAAAATATACTTTTTTTTTTCAAATATGTCTCTACGATAATGCAGTTTCCCCTTAGCTCTTGAAAAATAATTCACTAACAAAGTAGAAACATGTTTAATGCATTAAGAATAAACCAATGAATCTATACTATGTAACAATAAGACTATGCAACAAGCGCACAACACAATAAAATTCGGAAGATAAGTTAGCACACAAAAAACTTACTAAAAAATTAGACAGTCAGCGAAGCATTTATTCTGATTCCTATGCACTATTCTATAGTGCCTTGAACTCTATGACACAACTGAAGGCTAAGGAGTAGGTATGGGTGACGTCATAAGACCAGTTAAACGTAGCTTTGTTGCGTTTCCTAGTATAGATTGTTTTGTTTAGTTTTGTGTGCCAATGTAGGACCTTGGTTAAATATAGAATGCCTAAGCCGATATGTTTTGTACTTCAATATTAATTCCACTTTTCATAAAATTGTATGTCAAAATATTTAACGGATCGTAATGAAGTCTGACAAGGAGATAGATTGTATCTAAGGGAAGGATATAGGCTACCTTTAGTCGCACAGACGAAGTGACCTACACACAAAATTAAAAAATATTTGTACGAATATTGAACATCAAAATGACATAAAATTGTTCTCCATTCGTGGAAACTGACATGTCGTATTATTTTTAGTCGCGTCCACGTTTTTCCGATTGAATTATATAATTTAATTATATAATAACAAATATAAATAGTAAAACAACTTTTAATCGGATTAATTTTATTGTTTTTTGTTTTTCCTGACGTTTCAAACACTTTGCAGCGGTCATGCAGTCCTCCTGCGACCACAAACACATTATAATAAAACAAAAATTGTTTTATCATAATATGTTATGATCGCGAAAACCTAAGATATTATTAAATGTAAATAGATTATTATAACGATAGGTAGTTTTTGTTACATTATGAAATAAATAACTAAAGAGCTCGTGGCTAAGTGACTGCCCCACAGATCGATCGATCGAGTTTAAGCTGCACTTAACGCGGTTGGTCGATGGATGGCTGACTGTAGTTTCATATTGAGCCCCTCTGTTTCACAGGCCACGGACAATTTAAATTATTTATTACAGACGCAAAGGCCATTACATGGATCAATGTTATATTGGTAGCAATGGCCATCATAATTACTCACAAGCTCACTTCGTCGTTGTCATCACAATGCACATGCGTGGCAACCCTGTAATGAATGCTGCCAAAGGAAAGTGACAACGCTGGTGTTTGTGTTAGTATGTTGCATTCACACAAGCATTCCTTGCAGGTCGTAGTAAATAGGTCGAATACACACATGCAACCTCATTCATATTTTTTTACGTAAATACTATGAAATCAGTGATAGTGGTATGACCGTTGGACTGATAAGTCAAAGGTCGCAAGTTCGAATCCAAGGCACGCACCACTGTCTATTCAAAGTCATGTGCGTATTATAAATTAATTATCACTTGCTTAAAACGGTGAAGGACAACATCGTGAGGAAACCAGCACACCTGAGAGATGTTCTCAATGGTGTGTATAGCCATATCAGAGACCTACGGGTGGTTTAAACTGTGACACTAGGTTGTTCATCAACCACACGATGAGAGAACAATACTATGTATTGGGGAATCATCTTGTCTTTGCATTATTCTTGAAATTTATTCAGTGTACTGTGTCTTGGGTTTAGTGGACGTAAAAACGCTGCTGAGCATGAGGCCTTGGGTTCGATTTGTAGATCGGGTGAAGTTTTATTGGGTTTTTATTTTAGGAGATTTCAGTCGCAGCCTTTAGTTTGGAATTATGCCCGGTAGATGGCAATAGGTTAACCACCGATTTCATAGGATTTAAAAACGACATTTGTGAAGTATGTCTACAACAGTAGGTACTAGTAATTAAGTACACAGATGCCTATTTCTTCCGGGTATAGATAGCTTAATTATTCCTCTGGATTAAATTATTCGACTCCTCCCGACCGTATTTCGGTCACGGCGGCCTATCTCCGACGAGATCAGCCAAGTACGTAGGAAATATTATTTTGCACAAGTGTATGCGTAAACACAGGTGCACTCCCTCTTCCTTCACTTTCATAGTCCGATGGGACAGTAATCCGACACGACCGGGGGGAGATCAGGCGCAAGGCTGACGACTTTACGTGCTCTTCGAAGCACAGGGGTGTCACACCACCATCTTCCTGACTCCAGGCTGCTACTGAGAATTTTCTAACTGAAAAATCCAATAACACTTTGCTGGAACTGGGAATCAAACCCAAGACCAAAGGCTGGCTCAGCAGCCGCGCTTGCGACCACTAGACAAACGAGGCAGTCAAAATAAAATATATTATATTATTATTGACCCAATGACCTCACCTAATCGTGTATTTAGTTCTAGACAAAGAACTCAAATTGTTGACTATGCAGGAATTATATCTATAACTCCGGCTTGCTCAGGTGAGGGGATCAGGGGGTCCTTTATTACCTTCGGCGGACCATAACTTGCCGGGGTTGTGGTGAATGCAACTGCGAGCACGGTACCCCGGTTAAGATTAAACGCAGACCGTGAGGTTTTACATGACTGCCCAAAAAAGGAGTGTTATGTTTTAGGGTGTGTGTGAGATTCTATAATAACTATTATTTTCCCATAAATTCTGAATGCCTAAACCGATTGAGATGTATGTGGTATCGCTAGAATCCTTACATTGTTCCGGGTAACATAGGATAGATAAGATTTAAAAAAACACACACAGTAATGTCGATGCTGGATTCTCCACACTAAAAGAAAAAAGAGTTCCCAACAAAATTTTATTTTACACGATGTTTTTATAAAAAATACGAGACCATCATTGGTCTACGCTTTTTTAAGGATAATATTTATTTGCAATCATAATGACCGAAAACGAGCTGTATTGCTTAAGGAAATGATAGAGTGTAAGGTTTCCGATAACGATGTCAAGGGCAGCGAAGTGGAAGAAAAAAATAAGGAAGGTTAAGCCCACCACCATGTGGGACACATAGCCAGGATAAGAGACGGGGATAGTTATTTCCAATCATAAACATTATTCTTCTTATCGTGTGGTTGATGAACAACCTAGTGTCAGAGGTTAAACCACCCGTAGGTTTCTGACATGGCTTTACACACAATCGAGAATTAATAGAGAAAGATCAGATTTATTATAATTAAATCCTGTTATTTTAGATCATGTTTAGTTAATGAGCACACAGGGTCGGTCACCCCAGCTATAACCTACATAAAGCGTTTAAAGAAATTGAATAATTTACTATGCAACACTAAAAGCCACTGGATTTGACCTACATAATGTAAATAGACAAGCTGTGCACTATTTAGATCACGGATATCTTTAAGAATGCAGTTTTCATTGAGATATTTTATATATTTTTGTCCAGTTAAATACATTTATAGACCATCCTATTCTGTGACTGTGTCAGAACAGACGGATGGTCTGATATGTTTTATGTTATAATCACAACACATACTTAATAAATATGTATCACCAATGCATCTATCAGACATGCTGATTTATCTACAGGTACTTATTTATGAGTTGTACTCATCCGATATATTTTGCGCAGATAAATATTAAATGAGAACACGAAAAAAGCACTATAATAAAACGGCGTAATATATTTATAATATATACCATATCCTTTTAATTCACAGTTAAGGTACTGAGGGAAACGAGTCACTTTGTGAGTCATGAGCTGTGCAATACTTGCATATATAATATTGCAGGATAGAGAATAGGGGGAAGATGCTTTAGGGTGGGAAATGCTAGAACGATGTTTAAGATGACGTAATGTCTAGAAAACAAGCAGTACCAACTAATTCTAATTTTTATTAGGTAAATGCAAATGATTACAGTATGGTATAATATTTTGTCACATACTAGATACATATATACATTTTATCTTCCAATATCTACAAATGAATATTAATCGTAAATATAGTAATATATATGTACCTACGTATATTATAAATTATAGTATACTTTGTGGATATCACACCCGGAATATAAACGATAGTAATTATAATGAAAACATAATTAATTACACTGGAGCCCCTGTTACACATGTATTGTTTTTATTGTATGTTGTATAATTTATGTAAAGTGTGTGTACCAAAATAAATGGTTTAAATGGTTTAAACATAACATAAAGTTTCCTATCAGATTTTGTACGGCCTACGATTATATAAGGTCCTAATTTATTAGGTAATTTCCTTTTAAGGGGTCAATGTGTAAGTGATAAGGATTCATTTAAGCCTTATTTAAATTTTTTACAACTATTTAATTTTTTTCTTAATGTTCTAGGAGCAGTTTTCGTGTTGCTAGTACCTACTATGTTAATTACAAATAATTTGTTATATCCATTTAATTGTTAGCATAAGTGAATGTATTTGACTTATATATTACCCATTTCGAAGGATATTACCTAATAAATTAGGACCTTATATATCTGACAGTATCTGCCGATATCGGTCAGTATCTGCATATACTTATCGAGAAAATATATATTATGTGTCGTGTGTCTACTTTTACCTTTTCTGACTGTGATGTTGGTTTTTTATTATTTTTTATTACGAATTATTTATTATCTCCTCAAAAAGCCTTAATTAGTTACTCGAAAGCTGTCATGACTGCCAATTAGTGTTTGTATAAGAGTGAAACTCACTCGAGGCATATAATGTTAACGATTTATTTATGCATATTGCAACCTCTAAAGCCAATGTTGCAGTTGTTACGTACATAATCTAATTTTAAAGGACTTAAAGCCTTGGTTTTACTTTCACCTAAATTGTGTTAATCCTATAATTATGCGTGTAAACAATTAAAGTTTATTTTTTTAACAAAATGTTGCAATTCGACTAATGAACTTGGGAATATTACACAATTTTTAGGCTTCAAGAATTGGCAACAAATGTGTTGTTAAGCTCAGGCCATAAATATCAGTTATTAAATTTTATAGGCGCACTGTGGTCAATTTACAAAATAAAGCGCGTATGATGAAATTATAATGAGTGGGAACGCACTGTTTCTAATTTTAAATAAGCTTGAAAACTGCGTCCATGTGTTGAAAATATTATAGGACATTGTCTATTTTTTTTTAAGAGATCCTTTGGGATTTACAAAAAAATCAGTAACGAGTATGTAAATAATGCATTTAAATAACAAATGAAAAAGACAATAGGCAAATTATCATTCTTTTAATATTTGAGCAAAAAGACACAGTCCACAGCAAAATACCATAAACAATAATATAACGACAAACTATCAAAATTGGTCCGATATTTTAACTTGCCTACTTCGTAAAGTCCCTAGATTTTGCACATTATTGCTGTCAAAACAAATATAGAAAAAAGTATCGTATCGAAACGTAGACGCATCGTTCGACCCAGTTATCGGAGCGGATTCTATTTCGGAAAAGAGCACAGTTGCTGCATTATTTTTTGGCCAGCCATGGTGACCTCGTTTCACTGGGCGTCTCGGCAGTAGGTCCTTTGTCTACACGGAATTAATACCAAGGTGCGGATTTAATGGAATGTGTATATACGCACTCCTACGTAGCTACTCGTTTTAGTGTGTGTAGTGAATGTAGTTTTAGTGACTTATTGTGAGTCTGAGTGTAGTCTCATTTTAGAGATGTGAAACAATCGTTGTAAAATAAAAAATGAAATACATATGATGAATGTCTACCTATATCCCTGAATGGTTAGGCAGATGTGTATGCTGTACACTCACATTTCAACAATTCCATTTGTGATGTACCATTTACCGGACACAACAGCAGATTATTACCGAAAATTTCCTAACAGAAACACCCGGAAACATTTCACCCAACTTAGAAGTTAAATCCATGATCTGACACCGTACTTGTGACCACTAGACCAATGGGGCAGTAAAAACCAATGGTAAAAACCTGATTTTTAACAATATGCTACCAAAGGATTCTCAACTACTTTGGTTATTTCCTAATGCCCTAAGGCAGGCAGAGAACATCGAGAAGCTAGTAGTTGTAAGGAAGGTAGAAGGCAATAGATCCCGCAGCTGATCACCTAGCTGATGGTATGACAATATCTCTCACTGGTCTCCCAATAACGATTGCGTTGAAAGAAGCTGAAAGCCGGAGGAATTAGAAGCAACTTGTAAATAAAGGTACGAAAGCCTTCTAAGGACACGACCAGAGTATGACAAACAAGATCAGAAAGCTAAATTATAATTTTAATTGATGTATTTAGATTCAAATCTATATCGGTAAGGCATCATACACATGAAGCTAGGGATGTTATGTTAGAATCGATAATTCTATATTTGACGGCTACATGTACCGACTGAATACTGCTTTCTTTGTAAAACATATTGTATATGCAATCAAAATTTTATTCGAATCCAACCTTTGCACCTAGATGCCTAAGAATTCGGACATGCGTTTTCTAATGATTTCACATCTTAAGCAACCAAATAGGATTGAATAAATAAAGAAAAGAAACACGCATTCTTGAGAAATGAACAGGTATTTTATTTTTATTAGGTACCCGTTTTGCAAGCACAAATCAATGAACTAGTAGAATGCCAACCCATTAAATAAAATTATCTTAAAATAATTCCACATTTCATTCATTCATTGGAACAAATCAATTTAATTTAGCTGACGTTTTATTCTTCGCCTGGGACGTTTGTTAGGTATTTATTTATTTATTACTTTATGCATGAAGTAGAAACAAAACAAATGCGGACTTAATGTCTTAGGCATTTTTTACCAATCAACCTTAGGGTGATACAGAGAGATGTGAAGAAGAAATTGTGTAGGTCCAATATTGAAACATGTAAGACAAAACGCAATATTAAGGTAAATTACACAATATATTAATAACATTATAAATAAACTCTCTCTAAATGAGTGGAGCCCACATAACGTTAAACGACGTCGCGGCAGGCCCAGAAGGAGATGGCGGGACGAGCTTGACTTCTATTGGAAGGATGGGCCGCAGAAAGCTTTAAATCGAATACTGGTTTCATTCTTAATTTTACGAAAGCAGAAAAAGTTGAAAATTTTAGCGCTTTAGTTTGTCGAATGAAAGTTGTGTCGCGTTATCGTTCGTCGACCAAAAAATCCTTCGTTCTGCCGTTTGTCGAGCAAACAATTTCTCGCGCTAATTTTTGTCGAACTGATGTGCTGTCACAACAGTGATGGTCAAAATATGGTACTGTCGGCCTAATATTTGTCATTAGGTAGGCCATACACTGGTTTCCACCTTAGCGTTATAAAATACTTATTTTATCTAACAGACTAAAGAATTTCTCGCATTATAGTGACTCAATAGTGCATTGCCATGTAGAATAGATATTATTGAGAATAGAGTGTAGTGTCAAAGAAGCCGTAGGTGTTCAGAACAAACAGTCATTTAGGTTAACTTTTGAACAGAAAAAAAAAGGTTTCCTACATCATTATCATCACAGTCCACAAAAGGTAGATTACCATTCACTACCTTGCAAATGTTTTCGAGCACTACGGAAAGCAGGTAGTATAGTAAAATAAAAAATAAATAATTAGTACTTTAAAAAAATGCATTGAAAACTGCCTCGTTGGTCTAGTGCTCCCAAGTGCGACTGCTGAGCATGAGGTCTTGGGTTCGATTACCAGGTTGGGCAAAGTGTTATTGGGATTTTCTATTAGGAAGTTCTCAGTAGCAGCCCGGAGTTTGGAATTGTGCCCGGTAGATGGCAATAGGCTCACCACCTATTACATGGAACTTAATAGCAGCATTGGTGAAATGTGGGTGTACCATTGTGTACACCTCTGCCTATCCCTTCGGGGAATACAGGCGTGATGCTATGCTATGTCTGTAAATGTATTGATAGATGGAATCGTGTTACTACGAGTATATAATAAATCTTTCAATTTACAATTTAATGACTGAATTTAAGGGATGTAAAAAGTATGTGAATTTTAAAAAACCAGTTCAATAAGTTCTTATCCAGATATGAATATTTACTAAGTATGTATGTGTGTACACATGCCATAATACAAAAACGATTCCGATTCATTTTTTAGAAATCGGAATCGATTCCGAAATAGTGGAGTCAAAATAAAATAAATAGCGATAAATCTCTCCAATTAACTACCCAGTATGTAGAACAGAAAAATGAGGATCGTACTCAGTATCGGTGGTAGTATTTTTAAATAAGCACGCGAGTGTAAAGGTAGTGTAAACATCGGACTAAAACTATAACTAGAGTATTATTCACGCCACCTAGCATGATCGGCTAAACAGATGATTTGTTTACGCTAAACAACGGTTACTATACGGATTTGCGGGTTTTTTCGGAAACACGTTTTCTCTAAAAATGATTTCTGATGATACTGATAAGGTGTGACCGGTACCAGTTGGTGTCCGAGTTTCGATGTCGAGATTCGACTTTAAATTGCATGAATTTATGTATGCAAGAGCCAATGCATATTTTCGTAAATAAGATAAAAATAAAGAAAAAGAAAAATATTGATTGAGTTTAGACGTATTATTTTTAAGTTCACCGGAAAAATACCAAGTGAAAAGTACTAGAAATACAGGAGTAGTTAAAATTGTATAACACAACGAAACAATGTAATCCGCTGAGATAGTTTTATTTAAAAACGTTTCAGTTTAAATATATGATCGGAGAGACCATTAGTGGGGGCACTGTGTCCTCGCCCGAAGCAGGTGGATAATTGATTGGGCAAACATTCACGGGAATTTATAAAACCGTTACGCAATGCATTTTTTAGGGTCGGCGCGGGTAGTCAGCGCTTTTCAGAAATTACACGGGAGGTGGGTGGTGCGAACGGTGTGCGGGATATGACGTTCGATTTAAAGGGTAGGTTGGTGGGGTGGGTTTCTCCCCGTTGGCTGCAGGGGCGGCTGTTGACGGGCGCGCGGCGCATGCGTGCTTGGTGCTCGGCGCTCGCCGCCGCCCGATTTCCGTGCCGTTGACAGTTCGCCGGGACTTACTTCCTCGATACCGCGCGTTCGCGGCGTCGCTGCATCCAGGCCGTTCGAGGCCGACGCACCAGCAAGCTAGCAAGCTCCACGTCGATGGCACTCTGAACACGTTGAGCACACGTGAGTACAATCGTCGACTGCATTTGTGAAGTCAATTAGTGTTCTATGGTTTTGAAAATAGGTTACTTCATACAGTACAGTTTATACCAGAAGTATTTTTTTTTGTTTTTTTTTTTGTACTAATTAGTTCCTTCTTTCTAAATTCAAAAACGTAGAGCAGCAGTTGGACGTGTTACGTATTTTTACGGCTCAGCTGTTTTGGTGTTTGGATATTTTCGTGTTTGCTTGGATGTCGTCATTGTTATCTGTATTCAAATAAAGGAATGAATGTTTTCGTACGTTTATTTAATTGGAATGTCATTTATAAGTGATACATGTGGTAACGGCTTTTGAAATATAATTTGGTTGCCGGGTAAGTCGAAATACGTAATAAATTAAACAATGAATTTTTTTTAAACTAATTATATGTTGATGAGGCCTTTTGTGTAAAGATCAAATGGATTGCAAATATAATTTAACATTGATATGCATTTTTAATGAATGTATATAGTGTTATATGCTAATTAAGTGCGTATTGAGTGCCTTTGTTTTGTCTAATTTAAACTTCCTTATGTATATATTTTTCTATTCAATTGTGCGTCAGTCAGTCAAAACAACATAATGATGTGCTAATGATATTCAAAAACAGTTTTTTCCTTGTCTAAATATATTTTTGGTTGAAATTAAAAATTAATGTATTGTACTCATATCAAATTTTGATAATATGATAAACTGCTAGTGCATATTTTCTATAATATTCTTGCTTATTGATTGTTGCTGAAAACAAGAGACTTTTTTATATAAAACAGGAATTAATTTATAATAACCTACTAAACGCTTAGTACACAACCATAATTAAAAATATAATATACCGTATTTTAGAACTCACTTCACTTTTCAGCTGCCAGTGCTTTTGAGATGCATTTGAAAAGTCATATATATATTTTTATTAAAATGTTAATAGCATCGAAACACAAAATCAAATAAAAGACAAGAAAAATATTTTTAATAATCATGGATAAACTAGTTTTACTCATAATGTTATTATATATCACAATAAAGTTTATCTAAATTGTTCCCACGATAAAAACAGTTAAAATACGGGAAAACATGAAACATTACGGACAAATATTTTATAATTTAAATAAATAATAATAAAATTTAATTTCCAAAAAAATAAATACACGTCTCACGCATTGCTTTGTTGTAAGTTTTCATTATTATTTTGAACTTCGAAATAAATAGTTATTGATTTATATCACAAACACACACATAATGTAGAAGGTAGTTAAATTCATAACCCTTCTGCATTTTTTACATCTTTGTATAATGATTAATATGTTTTGTATGTGACCAATGTTTGTGTATTGCGTATTTGAAATACATTGGTAGATTTAGAAACTATTTAGACATAATTTTGTAAACAAATGGAGTAATGAATGTTGAATTTTAGGCATTTTCACCAAGCAAGATGCAGAAGTTTGACATTGAACGCCGTACGTACGTTTACGCATGCGCAAATATTTATCCAGATGTAAAGCTACACCGGTATAACACGAAGTTAATTCAGAACGCACTCGCGTTTGAAAAATATTTCGAATATGGAAAATAAGAATACATTTTGAATTTCCAGATTTTGTTTTTCCAACACAATGAACCTTTGAACTGCAGCGTGTTTTGTAATTCTAATAAACAATTGTACTTCATTTTGTCTATATAATTTTAGCACCTTTAATATTCTTTTTAAAATACTTGAATTAAGAATGATCTGTGATATAAACTTGTTTCTAATATTATTTGAATATGCAGCTTTTTTTCATGCGTACGAGACGTAGGAGTGCGTCAATATGCCAGCATTAATGTCACTAGGTGACATTGAGGTTTTATTGAATCTTGAAAGGTTTAAAGAAGGGGCAATTCGTATTTTTAATGGTTCTATTGACATGATAGCATATGAAACTAAAGGAAGTTCACATTGAATGAGCAGTCTATGACTGAATCCATTAAAATTGCGTTGATAGTTGTTTAATCAGTGACGTGCAACGCCTTCGCGGACTGCAAAATTGGAGTACTGCATCTATAGATTAATTTAAAAAAATATAAAAGAGAATACCCTTGTGGAGTTTATCAGAGACAGTGTGTGGGTTTAGTAAGGAAGATATAGATATATGTATATAACCCTCCAACTCCTCCAGGTAGAAGGTTTTGGTGGTGAAGGGTTAGGTGGATCCATAAAAGTTTTTTTATTTTTTATTAATTATTTATATTGAGGTTTTTGTTCACACGGATATGGCAACTCCATCGTACCTTATACTAACAAATGTAGGTACTAGATAACAAAGTTTTTGTGCAATTACTATGTTGGATACGCAAGAATTGACTGAACATCCCGTCAGCACCATCAGAGTCCAAGCAGAAGATTTAGCACTTTAGTTCCCTATTATTGACGAACGACCCAAAGACGTCGCGGGAACATAAATACTCGTAATTATACGAACTATATTACGCGGCGAAATGTCTGCATGACCTGTCAATTAGCCGCGTCAGCCAATCAGTAGCGGCGGTCGGAGGAAAGCGGGAGACGCGGGGAGGCGGGGGATAAGCTGAGTCTACACATTATTTCCACCAGGTAGAACAAGAAGTTGGAGAGCAGTATCAGCGAGATCCAAGTGTCAAAATATTTTAGTAACATGAACCTTTCTACATGATATATGAAAACTAACGTTGGGGATGGACGGAACCACTTTAGGGTCAAAAAGATATACAATAATGTCCTGTGTTTATAGAATATTAATGTGAGGTTCGATTCTCTGGTTGGGCAAAGATGTTATTGATTTTTTCTGTTTATAAGTAGTAGCCCGGTGTTTCGAATTATGCTCAGGAGATGACAAAGGCTCCCCACCATCATATTACATGGGATTGAACAGTGATAGTAGTGATATTTTGGTGATAACCTGAATTCCTCGAAGGTAAGCAGAGTTGACGTATCTACACGTTAACTCTGCTTACCTTCGAAGAATTCAGGTGCAATGCTATTGATAGAATAAATATATAAACAAAACTAAGCTAATGTTTTTTTTTTCTCCATTCCTACCATTATAATTAATTATTTCCATCAATTTAATAAAATTTAATAACTTGTTTAAAGTTAATTCAGAAGATAACCGCTTTATGTCATTGCGCTAATGACCGTTAAATTTTTATGACGTGTATAAAATTTTCTTTTGTTTACGTACAAGGAAAAGTAATAGTAGTGAAAATTACTTGTATTATAAAAAAAAGATAGGTATTGTGATAGATTTAATATGCATTGTGTTTAATTATTTTAGTTTGTGTCTTTAAAATTTATCCCCACTTCCACTTATATGAATAACGTACGAGTACCAATTTCATATCAGCGTTATGCAGTGATACTTTCCATCAGAGCTATAATAGACTTCCTGAAAAAACTAAGTTATTTTTCAGTATAAAAAATATCTATGTTTCTCCGGGCCGTGTTTAAACTGTGTGCTAAACATTGAAATTGGTTGAATAGTCAAAAAGTAATAATAAAAAATAAAACACGTATACGCGCGACAATCTAAGAAGTCCGATTAGACGTTTCTCATTTTACCTTTGTATGAACGTCTTCGTAAGAAATTGAAAAATCAAATTCTTTATCGTAAATAATTAGTATCTTATACACTACAACAACGAGTATCATTCGATAACCACATTATTTATTTAATATTAAAAAATTGCACTCGAAAAAGAAACGTCGAATCGGACTTCTTAGATTGTCGCAAGTTTAAGAGGCACACTTTCGGGATTAAAATTAATTCGTCGCCATCTTGATAATAAAATAAAAATGGTAACTCAGGAAATATGAAATACATAGTTTGCCAAAACTAATTTTTAATTACTTAATGCTTTATTAAATTATTAACTTTTGTTTTTCTTTAATTTAAATCAATTAAATCTTCACTCAGAAAGTGTTCGCGGGGTCTGAAGGGGATGGGAGGAAGGGTGGCCACGTGTAACCAAAAACTAGGCTACGCGTAGGTTTCAAGGAATAAAACAAGAATCGAGCCTCAAAGGTTATGTATATTTAATAAATAATAATTATGTAGCTTCATTAAATAATTTATCATTATTTTGGAAGCAAAATGTATTTCATGATGTTTATTTTGCTTTGATCAGAGTGTAATTTCGGTTCTAAGGGAAACGAAGTTGACGTTTTAAAAATATTATTTACGGACTAACTTTCTACTTTTAAATTCCACTAATCAGTCGATTTTTGTGAACAAATAAATACTACCGAGCAGGGTGAGTTTTAAAAATATATTAGTGAGAACTAAGGCCCGATTAGTCGAGTGTGCTAGAAAGATAACACCAGAACCTGGCGCATGGATAACATTTGGTATGACATAGCTAGATAGAAGGAGACCGTATTGGTGGTTACAACCAACAACAGCATTCTCAATGAGGGTTGACGTCAGGCAGGCGGCCGATCATAAAACATAGCCGAAACTTTAGCAGCATTACAGTACAAGTAGAGATTATGTATGGAATCAGAATACATGTTGCGCCGACCCCAAATGAATTGGGATAAGGGCAGGGGGATGATGATGATGATGATTAGTGAGAACTAAGATTAGATGCTGATCTATAAAAACTGTAACGTTAATTTCGAAATTGGTTCATTTTCGTAATTTTTTAAAGCGAAAGCATTAAGATAGCCCGCGAAATTCAACTTCCTCTTAATTTAAATACACATGTCACTATAATCTCATTGCTTTTCCGTCAGATGGTGCGTAAAAAATAAATCTTTCTCTTTTTTCTTTCTTTAATTGATCTGTGTGCGAATAGAAGTTGAATTCTCTAACACTGCGCCAACCAAGCCATACCTAATATTGACCGCACTATGCACTTATCCCCAATGATCGTTTAGTTCAATAATCAATCCTCATTTGTTCATAAATGATGTAGGCTTTTTACACTTCAATAAAGTTTTAATTTGTGAAATAGGAATACACAATTTAATATATCTGCCTAGCCTTTTCCCAATTACATTGGGGTCGGCTTCCAGTCAAACCGGATTCAGCTTAATACCAGTATTTTACATGGAGCGACTGCCCATCTGACCTCCACAACCCAGTTACTGGGTAACACGATATCTCGTGGTATGACTGGTTGTCAGACATTCGGGCTTCTGACTACCCGTAACGGCTGTCATAGATCTTAATTTAACAACCAGGACCGACAGCTTAACGTGCTCTCCGAGGCACGGAGGGGTCTCGGTATGAAAAGATGGTCACCCATCCACAGACCAACCGCGGCAAGCTCAGCTTAACCTCGACCGATCGATCTGTGCGGCTGTTACTTAGCCACGAGCTCCTCAATACACAATTTAATAAAAAAAGAAAAAAAAAAGTGCGATGGGTAGATAAATAACGTCAAATGATTTCAATGAATATTCACCGGTTACTACTCACGTGCATTTTTCGGTTGGTTGTCAAATGATTTATAAAATTTAATTAGTCAATGAAATGAAAATATAATCAAATATTATAATAAAACAACTTTTGATCGGATTAATCGCGTGTATTATTAGTTTTTGTTTTTCCTGGCGTTTCGAATCCTTTGAAGCGTTCGTGGTCGCAGGAAGTCGTCGAACGAACGTTATGTTATGTTATGTTAGGTAGTGCCCGCGAAAAATTAAGATAATTAAATAATTATTATAGTTTTCATAAATTTATAAAGACCATGGCATGTTTGCTGGATAAGCCAGCGTATTACTTGGAGCTGAAATTATGCTAATGGGAAGCCGGTTAGACACACTCGGACCCATAACATGAGTCAGCTTGCTGGACTGAGTGAGAGACAGGTACTCCTACGAACTACTGAGCGTTGCGATTCTTCTGTTCTAATCATATCGTTGGCAACAACCTTATGACAGAGTTTACAAACCATAGGGAACAACTCTCAGGTGTCCTGCCTTCCTCGCGATATTTTCCTTAATCATTTTGAGTGATAATTAATCAATTTAGATTACGTATACGACTATGAAAAGTTGTGGTGCCTTGGATTAAATTTTAAGGCAGACACGATCTTTTATTGAACAGAAATCGTAACCGGCCCACATAGGTTACTAGAAAAATGCGCAAAATACTATTATTTCAACTCTAGCTGCATATCTAATGGTTCTTTAACAAAAATATAATAAAAACAAGTAATCTTATTTTTGTAACATTATCCGAAATGATAAGCGATACACGGTGCAGCCATCTAATCAATATGCGTGTCTAACGCTGATTAGATAGGCTTGCAAGAATGTTGTAAGCTGTTTCATAGTATACGTATAGGCTGTGTGAAAATACATTTATTTATATATAATATTTTTTAATTTATAATGCAACAATTTTTAACCGGATTAATCGCGTGTATTATTGGATTTTGTTTTTCCTGTCGTTTCAAACACTTATCAGCGTTCGTGATCGCAGAAGGACTAAGGTGTCAGGCGTCTCAACAGTTTATTTAAAATTATTGCAGTCTACCGTACATATAATCGATAAAATTCATAAAATTATTTTGTCTTTATGTTTAAAACTAAATCGCGACGGTATTTCCGATATATAAGACAATCCTTGAGAAGAAATACCGAAACAAACTTAGAGGTCACAGTTGTTTTGGTATTTCTTCTCAGGAACAACTGTCCTCCTACGACCACGAACGCTGCAAAGTTTTCGAAACGTCAGGAAAAACAAAAACCAACAATACACGTGATTAATCCGGTTAAAAGTTGAGCAAGAAGTGTATTTGTACTTTTATCATAATTGGAAAGAAAAATGGGGTGTTTAAACCTATTATGTATTAAAATGATAATCCAAAATATTCTAAATTAACAACTATACGAAACCAAAAATTGCTTTTCAGTGACTTACTACGACAAAACACTTACCACAAGCTTATTAAGGAACGTCAATAAAAACTTTCTTACACTACACGACTCTACAGATTTAATTGTTCTAAACAAAATCTATGGAACAGGAAGTGTAGTGGAGTCGCCTCATAAGTAGTTAGATGCATTTAAATATTTTTTGTAACGATGACGTGTTTAAGGAAATGTTTAGTGTTTTTGGTCGCGGTGTAGTTTTTGTTGACTCATTCACTGGAACATTGCGTTATTCCAATGCTTTGCGTATCTTTTGTTCAATATAAATATATTAGGATTGGGTTTTCTACAGCAGTGATAGCCTAGTGGTATGACCGTTGGTCTGACAAGTCAAAGGTCGCATGTTCGAATCCAAGGCACGCACCACTGTCTTTTCGAACTCATGTGAGTGTTATAAACTAATTATCACTTGCTTAAAAAGGTGAAGGAAATCATCGTGAGGAAACCAGTACACCTGACAGATGTTCTCAATGGTGTGTAAAGCCATGTCAGAGACCTACGGGTGGTTTAAACTTTGACACTTGGTTGTTCATCAACCACACGATAAGAAGAAGAACTAGGAAAATAGGACATTGAAAGCAACAGCTGATAGTTAAATACATATGTTAGCTCTTAAAAAAGTCAATACTAACATGATTCAGGCCTGTGAGGGGTACAGGAGCTGGTCTGTTAAGAGTACCCAGTGATCCCCTTCACATGCTAATGGTGACTACCATAGTGGTTTTAGTGATGAAGGAATTCCACACTCTTCGATCTTATCCCTAAAAGCCGGGCGCCTTTTAGAAGATTTCCCCCAAAACAAAAAAAGCCCTGAGAGTTATTTGCGCAACTAAATTTCAATGTCAATTGTTTTATTACAATAGGCTTGCGTTTGACTACTAGTTTAGCTATTGGTAAGCGATGGTGCGTTAGGTGCTGCATGCTTACTCATCACAAACACGAACCTATTTTCCCAATCACGATGACCAGCGTCACTCTTAGTCTAAATCGTTTCAGATAGTTTAATCCACGGAGACCCATCCTTCATTTGTTGTGAGGAAAAGCTACAGGCCGCTGAAAACAAGTTCAAACATCAGTTAGAATATAATAATAATAATAAGAGTATCTATAGGAAGTAAAATAGTAGGATGCATCTTCATGCATTTACATTGCTCTTTTCTGTAGTGATTAAGGCAAAAATTTGGGCGCTTCTTAATTGTCTTTAGTTTGTCTTCGTGGAATGAAAATACTAAAATAATGTCTCCACTTGGTGTATTGATTTACGTCGCATTTTTTGTACCACTAATGTTACAAACGAGTACACGGTTCGCCTGATTGTAGGAGGTTACGGTAACCCGAATACATGCAACACCAGGGGTATCTTTCGTACACGTGCCCAGCCTGGGCCGAGCAGCGCCACGAACTCATCAAGGCAGTAGGGGCGAGCAATCTCTGGCTTCCGGCCGTGATTAGATACATGGCGAGAGTGCATGGGGAGCCGTCACCCAACTTCTGCGAGAAGGTGATGCTCGTGAAGGAGGCGGCGGAAATTGACAGAGAGGCGAACCTCGCTCATCCCTGCCGCAGAAGGCGTGCTAGGCGCCGGAAGGCGCTCAATGATATCCAGCAACCGCGAGCCGTGGACTGTGGGTGGCGGATATGGGTGGTTCGCCGCCCGACCAGCGCCAGGCCCAAGACGGCCGCGCACCACGCTTTGCACGTACGATACAGTGCAGTAACGGTGCAGGCTAACTGTGGCCAGCCTGCACAAACCCTGGAGTGTTAGGGTAGGAGTCCGGCACAATATGCATGATGGATATTATTCGTGCGTTGCCAAATGTCGGTTAATCAAATAGAAAATAATATCCCATTTTCCGAAAACTCGATTTAAAAAAAACTTTGTCATATCGTAATGGTGAATTCATGTTTACTATTTTAAATGGGGCTTATGACCATGTTGTATTAATAGCAGGTAGTACAATTTTATTTACAAAGCCAGCGCTTATATAAACGTTAGAAAATCTGAATCATAGAAATTTGTTACCATTTCCAACGACTATTACAAAAGTACGGTAAATGACTAAAAATAATGTATGTGTCACTTTATTTGAATACCATAACTCTTATATAAACTTCTCTTTGGACGTTTGTTATGAAAACAAGTCTTCAGTTTAAACAATGAATAAAAAAAAAAACTTTGTAGTTAACTAAAAAGGGAAAAAACAATTACTAGCTTTGCCTTGTAAACTTTTTAATAAAAAAAAAATTTAAGTAAATGGTTGAGCTTTTATAGAAATAATTTAAAGCTTTGCCAAATACAGTTATGGATTATACAATTTATTGACAAAACCAACCAATTATTGAAAGCTACTAACATAGAATAGCATCGTGCTTGTATTTACCTCTAGTGCTTTAAATTTACCCTATTCAATCTAGAGCATATCATTCTCCATTAAAGCGTATGGTTCGTACATCACACAGTTTATGCTATCTCTCACAAATAAAATATAATTACCGTAACCTTGAAGCTACAAGTTACTCAAAATTTACCCTACTTCTTCTTTCGTGTGGTTAATAAGTAATATAATGTTAAAGTTGTTCAAGCCATTGTAGACCCTGGCCTTGCTTAACCTACTTAATAACGTAATATATTACAGTATATCTTATTAGAAAACAATTACCGTTACAAAATTTTTCTAACTTCATATAAAGTGTTTTGTGTTTCAAAGTTTGGGTTATGCATGTTTTGCACCCTAATTCTACTATATTAACTTCAGGATGAATTTATTATACATCAAACCAAGTATTGAAAGCTACAAGTTGCTTCAATTTACCTTGTCTAAAACAAATACATTTTTTTTTTGAAAATCACACTTTTAGTTAAATAATCCGTAACCAACTTTTCCAAGCCTTAAGTAGCTTCAGATTTACCCTATTTCATATAAAGCGTGTTATTATCCAGCAGTGCGTGTTACGCACATCCCGTATCCTAATACTGTATCACTATCACAGCTCACGTGTCCTTGTCAAACGGCGCTGATAAGGAAACTAGTGTGCGTTGAATTTGTTATTATTATATTTGGGCATTGCACATTTTTTATGTAAAAATGTATAATTTAAAAGTAATGTCAAATATCTGGGTTGATTTCGCCATATTAATGTGCCAGTGGACTAAAACTGAGAGAGGCTCGTACGGCTAAACAACTAAATTACTTAACAGAATCCAACTAGACGGGAAGTCGAACCCAACGTATTAGGGAAAAGGTTGGGCATATTTTTAGAAATGTTTAAATTTAATATCTTTAAGCACATTACACATACAAGCTACAAATTTTGTGGACAAAAAGATGTGGTCATGACATGAATCGAAACCTACGCCTCCCGGATAAATACTCCACGCGCTATGCCAACTAAGTTATCTTGTCCATTGATAGCTATACCGAATTCTTACTTAATATTTGAATACTTCTTTATGGTGACGTCATCGCTATCCATCAGTCCCTGTACAGGGACTAATTTTGTAGTTAGTCTAATGTCGTACTAAATGCGAGCACCTTAACAAATACAGATAAATCTTTGAAACTCATTAACGAATGCATAGCGAACACTGTAGTTAGGTATAAATTATGGGAAGAAAAATAAGGTCGTATATTATACAATTTTGGGGCAGTATTAGTATATAAGATTATAAAAACAATATTGAATAAATATTTTATATAATTGTTTTTTTAACAAAAAAACTTTAAACACAGATTTTCACTACCGTAGTATTAGTTTGTGCATGTATGTGTTTCATAGCATATAAATTCCAGTCCAATAGGGATTGTCTAAGGTATTATGTGTATCAGATGCATGCCAATGTTAATATAATAAATATTAATTAATAAATACAAATATTTTGTTCCCACATGTCCGCACCACAGGCTGTTTGATCATGAAAAGGTAAGAAATTAATTTTGTAACTGATGATTGATGTAAAAATGAGGAAATACGCGAGCTGGTGGACCGGACTTGTGGTATAAATGCCATAGAATGACAAATGTATGAGGAAAACTTTGTTTAACTATGATTATGGGGCATTTATGTCCCTCTTTGAAAGAAGCTTATTAACCAGGAGAGGCATGTGATAGACGAAGTAGACACTAAAATATAATAAACATATCATAACATCACGCCTATATTCCCCGAAGAGGTAGGCAGGGGTATACACAGCTATATATCCAGATTTCATCAATGTTGTTATGAAGTCCCATGTAACAGGTGAGCCTATTGCCGTGTACCGGGCACAATTGCAAACTCAGGGGTGGTATCGAGAATTACTAATATAAAAACCTAATAACACTTTGTCCGACCCGGAAATAGAACTTAGGACCACATGTCCAGCAGTAGCGATTGGGACCACTAGACCAACAAAGCAGTGAAATGAAAATAAATGAATTTGTTTATTCTGTAGATTTTCTTTTAAAACTCTTAAACAAGTCACTATGATCTAGCAGGGCGTTTCCTAATTACCACTGAGAAGAAATGCCATAGCAGTTTCGAGTCAAATATAATAAAGAATATTTATATTGAGAAGCTGAAGAATTCTATAATGTTCAGTATTTTTATGTCCTGGTCGAGGATATGAAACCACCGTATATATTGATTGATCTAGGATAATCTATCCTTGCTTGCTGTAAGTCTATGGATGGGTCACCCGGCATTTCATGTTAAGCCACTTCTGTGCTCGGATATCACGTTAAATAAAAATCTATGACGGCCGTTAGTAGCCAGCTTTAAAGTCTGACAACCAGTCCTACCACGGGATATCGTGTTACTCAGTAACAGGGCTGTGGAGGTCATATAGGCAGTCGCTCAATGTAGAATAGTATTACGCTGCTTCCGGATAGACTGGATACCGACCTCAATGTTGTTGGAAACAGGCTAGGCAGGTAGATCTTTCGTTAAGAAAGTCAGGCGTAAGAAAGTAAATGTTTGAGAGATTTTTGCAGAAATCTAGAATCAAGTTTGTTTGAGAAGAAGATATAAATTTATTTATTTTTAAAAAAAACGACTAGAATTATTATAGCAATAACCAGTTAATCGTCACTGCAGAATACGAATATTCTTCGTAGACCAGCTTTTATTCTACATGAATATGTTGTTACATCAAAAATAAATATCAGGGAGCCTTTATGATAATCTCATTTGTTACCTGTAAATTCATAACATAGCATAGCGTCACGCCTATATTCCTCGAAAAGCTTAGGCAGAGATGTACACAATTGTTCACCCACATCACCAATGCCATTATTACGTCCCATGTAAGAAGTGGTGAGCCTCTTGTCATTTTACGGGCGAAATTCCAAACTCCAGACTGATATAGAATTTCTTAATAGAAAAACTCCATTTTAAAACCTAGGACCTCATGGTCAGCAGTCGCATTTGGGACTATTCAAAGACCAATGTCGTTAGATGCTCGCTGGGACCATTAGACAAAGTCGGCAGTTAGCTTCAAATTCCTGTGGTTGAGTTTACATTTCAATCCAGAATAAGTAAGTAGATACTATCTACTTGTTAAAAAATCCTGAAAGCAGAATTCTTCGGCAGCATGTTGCATTTTCACAAATTTCGATATTCTATGATAATCAAAGAAAAGTTTGTGACGTTTTATCAAGAAAATTGTACTATGTTTTTGTGATAAATTTATCAACGTATATAACGTATTTTTTTAATATTAATTTTATTTGAATTGTACTCGTTAAATTTTATAAAATATTATTTGTTGATACTGCAAAAAAATAATTTCATAAAATTTTGTCATTTTCCATTATTAGCCTCTTTCATAAGCTGGCTTTTCAATCACTTTTCGATTTATGAATTGAATGTAATGAATGATTGATCAGTCAAAAATTTGTGGCAATGAAGACGACTTAATACCATGCAAAGTACGAAACGATCATTGTAAATGATGTAAAGGAAATAAATAATATCGGGTATTTTATGAATTAAATAGGTCACTTGGAAAATACTGTCAATAGCCCATTGATTCATGGGTATAATTTTCCTTATGGGAAATACCTGTAGAGGCTTGCACTGGCATGGAGCGACAGAGTCCCCGTAGTGACAAAATGAGATAGATAAAAAAAGATTCAAAGCATTATAACATTCTTCGTAGAGTGACGTATTTAGTGTATTTCAAACCTAAAATTAAATCAGAAAAGGAATAATTTATTAAAAAGTTATTTATAAGTTTAAAATAAAAAGTATGCAAGATGACTAGGAGCTGGGCTACGAAGATTAAAAAAAAATACTTTGAAGTTGTTTTTACGTGTAATGTTGTGAAATGTTTCATGATCATTCAAAACTCATTCTGCAATGTTTTAATAAAAAAATATTGGTATTTAAATGTTTTACTGACAGTGCAAATATCAAAAAAGGATTCGGCAAGCATAACAATAAGAAATTCTTTGGTTAAGTATGTATAAAGTACTAAAAATAATATAAATCACTACACGTACTCTTCTGTGTACATAATGTCAATAGCCTGCAGACATAATACAGCGAGCAGATACTCAACTACACAATTTACGCGGTGCCTATTCTCACTCACGCAGTGTGTGTGTGTGTGCGGTATGTGATCAAGAAAATATACGAATGCGGCAGTGAGGCGGCGCGTTTGCAGAATCGGCTGCATCACGAGGGCCCCGAGGGGCGCCGCTCTAGCCGTCTTTTTTCATTTTGCGTGCGTCTTTTTTTGGCAGCGCGCGTTAACCTTGGATTTTTTCATAGCGAAGCGCTGCACGTACGCGCGCAAGTTTCGGATAGTCGTAGAGCGTCCCCCACTCGGCGCGTCCGAATTTTCTGCATTCGGCCGGCTTGAAGAGTTTTCGGCGGTCGCATTCGCGAGCGAGGCTCCCCACGACTAGGAGCGAAGCGCGCACCGACACACACGGGCTGCGGACGGAGCGGCGCGAGCGCAAACGCGCCATGCAATATGCGGAAGTGATCGCGACCACGACCGAACGGTGCTAAACTAAACGAGTGTAACTCAAGTGTAGTGAACGCACATTCAGTGATACAAACTATGGTATTTGTGCATAGCTCAATAGAGATCTAATGGTTTTCTAATAAACATACAAGGACTGTGGAATTTGCGACATGGAATCGAGGAAAGTATTGGCTTTATTAGTATCTATAAACTAGGATATGGTTTACATACCACCTGGCTAGATTAGTCGGGAATTTTGGGTGTGACCCGACCAGGAAGTGACAATAGGGTTATAGAAAATATGCGTTTCGCGTAGCCTCATTTGGGAGTCAATAGAGATTTTAAAAATAGGTATCATGATACAGAGTCATTGATAAATACGTGTTGACACCCCGCGGCATATGATAAATGTTAAGCGCGTGAGGGTGTACAGCAGTTTGCACCTTAAGTTGATCATGCATGAGAACGTTTTTGCGCAGTTTAGAATCGCCCCCGAATTTTGCATACACGTGCTGCCGTCTCGGGGCTATTGAACTTGATAATGAGACAACCGTATCTCCCATTTTTTGTTCAAAGTTATTGCATCACTAATTCTTTATGCGCGATCTCCACCAACCGGTTCCCTTACACTTCCCCGTAACTAGAGGTGTGTTATCTAAGATGATTCACGTGGTGCGTAAGGCCGCACATCATCCTAACTATCTAATCTGTAGTTCGCAACAAAAAACGTGATTATTAACGAGCCCATCAAAAATTCAGTTATACCACATAAGTTTTGGGATACATAATTAATAGGCGCGTATAAATCGCGTTCAAACTCGGCCCGGAACCGCTGTGAGGCGAAAACTGGTCGCGCAACGCATTAACATTTGCATAGAAACTGTCAAAGTGGCCTCGTACCGCGGCCGTCCATGGGCGAGCTATTAGCACCTAGACACCGGCCGCGGTCAGCGTCAACCGATCGCCTTGTGTATCGTTTGCGCTTCTGCACATGTCTGTTTAAACGTCTTTGCTGTACCACACGTCATAGATCTCGTCGATTCAATTATAAATCTTATGCCCTTTAATATACAGCCACTTTTAATTATTCTTTACTAGAACATAGGCGTGTGATTTGAATTTTCGGTTACGGGCTCCCAATGTTGGTCGTGTAATTTCGTTGCATTGATAAAATTGAAACACGGTTATCTTTTTGTCTGAGACTTTCATCTTCGTTAGTATCTCTGCTAACGTTTGCTGAGTAAATTCTCGTGTAAACATTCTTAGTTAATTTTTCAGCAATTATAGTAATTTCGTATGTTTTTTTTCGTCTGTTTCTTAAAGGTTGGCTTTACAATATTTGTGACAACACGTAATCTTGATTACCCATTGATTTTAATGAATTGTCCGCAATAGGAGAATTATGGTAATTTATTTTGAATATAATTGAAAGTTGACTTCAAAATGATTTGTTGGCTTATGGAATGTAATTAATGGGTACCTAAACGAAGATATTACAGATGCAAAAACATTTAAGTGTTTGTTCCTTAAATAATGCCGTAACACCTGAAGTGAATTCAATGAGATTTGAAATGGAATTTATGTAATGAACTTTAAGGTCCTCAGTGAATGGTTCAATAGTTACAATGCCTTACAAATTATTTCTAATTTATCAATTTTCTTGCATTTTTGTTTCATTTCCACCAGGTGGGTTACTATTGTTTTAGTTAAATCAATTTTTTAAGACTTAAGTTGTTTAGCTTTTTTCTTTTTCTTCTACATCTTGTTTGAGTTTTGTCTAGTGTCATTCATCTAGTGAATGCCTAAACTCGTATTTCCTGCTTCGTACGCAGTGGTTTTTTCGGACCTCAAATCTTGTTTATCATCATTCTTTTCATCTCAATGTATTATAATGGCCTCTGTGCGAAGTCCAAGTTTGGAGTTTACAGAATTTTTAGTTTCAAGTGTTTCTTCTTATATAATTACTATAAGTTTATTTCAAATTATATTGTTACTTCATAGTTACGAAATTTCAAATTGTGGGTTAGAAGATTAACTCTGTGATGTAAATGTTATGAATTCCGAAGGAACATTTTACATTTAAATGTACTACACAGCGGTTGTTAACAAGCAAAAAAGAAATATGGCAAAGAGTCTGTTAGTTATGTAGATCATATGTTATGATAAATACGAGATAAATAAATAGTGTAAGAAGAACTCTCCAACAATGTTTTGCAGCGAAAATAAAAAGCTATCTAAAACTCGCTAAAACTATATTTCCTAAACTAACTTCATTTGTTTTCCCCGACAGTGTAGTTCAGTGACCCGTAGTTATACAATTAGACCTGGACATGCCTGCCAACGCTTTAGATTTGTCGCACGCTTGTCTACTTCAATTAGGTCAAAATAGTGCTTGCTTCATATCATATCGATACATTTTTATTACGTATTTTGGGTCATTATAGCTTGCCCGTTTAGCATAATCCAGATTTCTACATTATTTTAAACTACTTAATACGTAAATTGAAATTTATTTATATGAAGTATTACGCGTAAAGTTGCAATGTAATCTAATCTGAATAATAAAATTATATAATATATACGGTTATTCTACATATACATACATAACATTAGCTACCGCGAGTCGTATAGAACTGAAGCAAGCAACATAATTATAAATGCCTAAATATGTGTGCGTGAAGGTCACAAAATTTTTACATTTGTCGCGTCACGAATAACAACAGCCAATAGGAAGCGTTTGTTCGAGCGCATTATTCCAAATTTAATTCTATGTTCGATTATCGATGTCGATTTTCGAGGTTAAGTCAAGCATAATTATTAGTTTTTATCGCTACCAGATTATTTTAATTCAGAACACGTAAGGGTAAGGGTAGATATGATTGATTTTCTACCAGTATTTAATGTATGAAACTCACTGTAATTTTTCCAAAAGTGATAACTGGACGGACCTGCAAGTCGCAAGTTCGAATCCAAGACATGCACTACTGAAGTCATATTATTAGAAATTGTCACTTGTATATATCGTTGAAGGAAAACAGTGTGAGGAAATCAGCACACCTGAGAGATATTCTCGATGGGGTGTAAAGCCATGTCAGAGGCCTACGGGTGGTTTAAACTCTGACACTAGGTTGCTAACCAACCGATGAGAAGAAGAAAAAGTCAGCAATTATCCTTAATATTGTCTAGAACTTTATTCGTGGATGTTACTATTATGATCGTCATTCGTGTTGTACTGGGCCACCTTCATCATCATCATAGGCCACTGTGTCTATCACAGACGATTCATGATGCAATGACTGCGAGGCATCGCTTTTGGTGGCTGAACAAACTAATGCGAGAGCGGTAGACTCTATCACAGGTCTGACAAGAGAAGTTTGCGGTGTTTGGTGTTAAGCTGCCTTGGTGTCGTTTCTGTCTCTTGTCAGCAAGTGACTCAAACCAGGCCGCGTCGCAAAAACTGCAACGATTACCACGACGTGTTTGGTAGGCGCAATAGCGAATGGGCCACCTTAGTGTTAGAGTTATTCGAACTGTGCTTAAGCCTCTGAATTGGCTTTGCAACTACTCCTAATATATAAAACACAAAAACTGTTTCTACCTATGTCCGTTATAGACTTTGAAACCATCTAACCGATATGCCCCAAACCTGTTTCATTGGAAAGGCCATAATGCGAGGATTATTTTAGACCAATAAAATAAAGAAAAAACCGTAGTAACACACGCCGGGTACAAGCTAGTATTAATTAAACAGCTGGGACGGATGGTTTAAAGTGCTCTACGATGGTCAGGTGAAAATTTTAATGCTCCTACCGGGCACGTGTCTTTAAACTGATCTCGCAAAGCGCTGCTTAAACTTAATGATCGTTAACCGACCAGAGATCGGGCTACGCCATAAGCACTTCATTACTATGATAGTAAAAGATAACAAATCCTTTATTTTAACGTGATATCTTCATTTGTAGTTGATTGTGTTGTCAATGCCCGAGAACGAAAGCGATTTTATTCTTTAATTTCAAGAAAAAATCATAGTCACGCTTCTCAGAAATATCTATTCAATTCTTAGATGCTGTTCGCAAATTGAATAGAATTTACTTAACAGTGAAATGATAACTTTATGAATGGTGTTTATAATACAGATATATCTTTGAAAACATTAACGCATGCATAGTGGACTATAAAATTCTGTGGAAAGAAAAATACGGTCGTGAGCGGGATTTGAACCTGCGCCTCCCGACTAAAGGCGACGTCACCAAAAGACGTATTAGTATGGGAGAAGAATTCGGGGTAGTGAGCAGAGGTCGAGATTCAGTATTGATAATAATTGTGAATATATTATCAGTTTCCTAACTCGTTGTCAAACGCGCATGTTAATCTAATGACACAGAACTAATTATTATCGTATTCATAAATAAAAAATCAATATGACGGAAGTTAACAAAAGTGCCATAAAAATTGCTTCAAAATTACCACTATTGCGAGGCAGTTGCTCGCAGTAAATAGACGGAACTGACTGATTACTTAATTAAGTAAGAAAATAATGTTATACGTAATTGAAATCAACATATAGAAAATGGCTGTCATACTATCTTTACTGACATTAAGAATTTAAATTGATTAGCAAGTTAAATGAGCAACAAAAACTAGAAGACGTGGAAAATGATAATGAAGTTGTCTTGCTAGTAGTACTTTAGATACTAAGTACTATCGGCGTCTTAATTAGGTAATCCAAAAAAATCCGAAAACGGGGCATATAAAAAAAGACTTTTAAAACCAAACAAAAGTCTAAAAAAGCATAGAGTTTTATTAATGAAATGTTTCAATTTATTTTTGTAAAATGTGAATGATGATGGGACAGATGATGTGGTTAATTTTGAATACATAATGATAAGATTTGCGCTTCTTGCTCTGATATATCTGTTGCTGGCTTCTTCTTATCGTAAGGTTGAGGAGAAACAAGTCTGACATATCTTTACACATCATCGAGAACATCTCATAGGTTTGCTGCTTTCCTCACAGCTTTTTCCGTCTCCGTTTAAAGCAAGTGATAATTAATTTATGATACGCACATAATTTCGGGATATCAGTAGTACGTTCTTTAGACTTGCCGGTTCACCGGTCACATAACTAGTCAAGCTGATGGTACTGCTTAGAAACAATTTTGTAGGCACGTGGTATCTTTGCAACGAAAGATAACCTCGGCCCAGCGCACAATGATAAGAATGATTAGTTAGAAACCAGTTACATTTTTACAGTGCGTTGAATTTCAATATCAGTTGTTAGGAGTAATGTCGTTGTTTTTTAGCTAAATACGTTGAAAGTTAAGACATTTATATTATTAGCTAAGAATATAATTAATCAAGTTATACATTTTTGTGGAAAAATATTTTTTTCCACATACATTTATAACTTTAGAGTTGGCTAAGCGTGCGTCAATGCTTTTCGAAGATTTATCTGTATATAATTATTACATTTAATCGGATTAATCGCGTGTATTATTGAGTTTTGTTGGCTACACGTAGAGGAAGATCAAAGAAACGATGAATGAATTGTGTGAAAGATGATGTGGCTAGAAAAGGAGTGACTACTGAGATACATACGTCTCTGCTGACAGAAACGAATGCAAGAAAAAGACAAGCTGTGCTAACCCCACTCGAATTGAGATAAGAACAGGGGGATGATTATTGAGTTTCGTTTTTTCTGACGTTTCAAACACTTTGCAGCGATCGTGGTTTCCTAAGTGTAGTGATTAAAAAATATTAAGACATTACTATAAAGTTATCAGTTTTGATGTAAGTCATCATCCCACTGCCCTTATCCCTATTTATTTGGGGTCAGCGCAGCATTTATTTTTCTTCCACTTTCTAATTGTTTTTGAAATTGCATGCCACTAAAGTTTTGGCAATGTTTTATGACCGGCCGCCTGCCTGACGTCAACCCTTATTGGGAATGCTCTTGTTCGTGGTAGCCGCCACCAATACGGTCTCCTATCTAGCTATGTCACACCAAATATTATCCATGCGCCAGGTTCTGATGTTTTCTTATTATCACACTCCGCTAAACGGGCCATGTTTGGCCTACAATCCGTACTAATACCTAAATAGCACAACTATTCAAAAACCGACCAAGTTGTGGTAAAAGTATTAAAATAAATTACTAAAATTATAATATTTTTGTATGATAAAATTTTCGTCTTCTACTTTTTCTCCGATCTCCAATGTACGTTTTTTCTTCAAAAATAAAAAACATAAAAATAATTTGTCCATACTAGAGCACCTGAGCTATTCATCCGAGAGCCGCAAGTTCAAATCCCGCTAAAGACTGGAATTTCTTTCCACAAAAAATATTACTAGAGTTCGCTACGCAAGCGTTTTAAAAATATATCAGTCTACTTGTCATTTACTAAAATTACATTTTCTGGCAATTTAGATTCTAATATTTGAGAATATTTTAAAGTATTCGCTTCCTTAAAAAATATGATGTATTTGTACACATTACATAAAGTACTCTATTTTCTTTTTTTAGCAATCATTTATGTTGTTACAGAGTGATTGAAATGTTTATTATACATTTTAAATTATACATTCACAACGATATTATTACATCTAACTGTGAAGGTTTTACGATTAATACCGCACCCTTCTGACACCTGATTATTTATAACTGCAGTTAACATTTAAAAGCCTCCCATAATATAAAATATTGATATAATATATTAGTTTGTATATCCAATTTTGGCTCATTTGCATCGTTCATTTTAAAACCTGTAGTCATAACGGCCAAAACGTGTTTGTCAGAAAAAAATATCTGTCAGCACTCATACTACTTATGAATCGGTTTTTAATCTATTCTTATTTATCGTATTTTTAATTATAATAATACTACATCACTAGAATGGTTACAAAATTGCAAACCTATACCTAATTTGAATTTTTTTTACTACTTTCGATGTAGTTCTTTTCGTTGTTGAACTTTGAAAACCATGCATCAAAATTCTAACATTTTATAAATAAAATAGCTTTTTTATAATAAGAAATTTTTTTTTTAGTTTACTGTAGACATATCACGTCTGCATCCCCGAAGGTTTAGGCACAGAGTACTGTTTTAAACCTCGAGTGAGGTGGTGAGTCTATTCCCGTCAACATAATGCACAATCGCTGGGCTTAGGTCCAAACTTCGGGCCGCCACTAAGAATTTCCTGACAGCAAAACTCAATAACTCTTTGCCCGACCATAAGGCCCATGAGGCAGTCAGAACTTCAGAACATTGTTAAGTTTAACTGTACATTAATTAATTTATTATTACTGTAGTGATACGAAAACGTCGGCCATTCAATTTCGATTCATCTTCTGCGTCTTACTTCACCCAATTCTCTATCCAAAAGGTTTATTAGCGTAATGCGTCATCTATTAATAGAGTGTGTCCAACCCGAAGCAGGCATCCGAGCACGGATCTTTTTGACGAACTTGTCGACTCGATAAAAGTATTATGTATTGAATTTTAAAGTTTTATCAACACTTATGGTCATGTAAAGCCTACTTTACAATATAACAACTTTTAACCGGATTAATCGCGTGTATTCGTTTTTCCTGACGTTTCGAACGCTTCAAAGTGTATACACGCGATTAATCCGGTTAAAGTTATATTATAAGGTTATTTTAATTATCCTTTTTTGTCTAGTTGTACCAGTATACTTGACAATTTTGGGCTATCTAATAGATTAACTCTGAGACAGTTTTTCAAGGTAATTCATCAATGTCTAGGCTCATTCTTTTGGATAGCGAAAAAGCTGCCTGGATCACCTCAAGAAAAACATATGTCAACTTATTTCTTACTGATTCCAAATTTATATTTTAAAGAATATATGTGGTCCTATATTTCTTATCAACATTTATTATATAACTACCTTTAAAGGGCTTAATATTTGAGTCAAATACATTAACTTATGGCGAGAATTAAATGGAAATAATAAATTATTTGTTTGTAATTTGTACTAAAGTCACAGAAAAACAAAAGATGGTCGAGTCAAGGCAAATATAGAAAAAAAAAAAAAAAGAATTTTCAAATTATGTTTGAAGTGAATCTTTATTACTTACTCGTACTGTTGGGCACTTGCGTATGTAGGATTGTAGAATAGAAAATGTAAGTTTCCGTTGTTTATTATTACAGTTCAAGCTTAAACATTCATTTCATTTGATTTGATGTCTACTTTTTATTATGATAAACCCTTTATTTCGTTAGTCTTAACTGTTTCCCAGGTGTTACCAACATTGGCATTTTAATACCAAAACTACTGCTCCTGAAGCTACATCGAGTACCATAAAATATGTTAATTCACCTAATAACTTGGCCACTAAAAAAATATTTGCCAAAATATTACGTAGGGACATGGAACATATTTGATGTGTTTAAAGATCTATTAAGGGCCACCCACTGATTTTCTAATAATGTACCAAATATTATTTTCATTTCCGAACGGCCTTGTCTAGGTTAGGTCCCGGAGGGGTGGGGTATGGGGGGTGTTAGGGGGGAGGACCAAGGACACCCTCCGAGGTCCTTTGGGGCGCGACGCTTACGTAACTTAGCAACCAAGGCCGTTGCGTTAGTGCGCGTGCATAAGTACCTATGTTACAGCTACGTGTGTGTATGAGATCGCTGGTGGTAGGTCTAGGTATCAATATTTGGTGATGGAAATTTGTATGACCTTTTATATAGGTACTTTTGGATGGAAAATATTTTTTGATAGATTTTATGTGATTAAATATTCAAACTCCTAGATACGGATTTTATTACATTTTACTCATTTGGCAATGTCATCAACAGCATACTGTAGGCTTCGCTTGCAAAAAATATTTTTTCAAATAATAATTACTTACAATATTTTCATAATGCTGATCCAATTTTAGTGTAGGTAATTATAGAAACCGTCACCTTAGGTTGATTGCATTTTTTTTATATTAACTTTCGTGAAGTAGTTCTTTAAGTTCTACTTAATCAATATTACATCATATGTTTTAAGAGAACTTAAGTATTAGATATAACTATAAAACCTTAGACTGATTACAAATTTTAGAATTTGAATGGAGTTTTTTTAATCGATTTGCAGTTACATGTGAAGAAAGCTAGGTTGTAAAATCACATTTGAATTTTCAATACGAGTGTAAATATAATAAGTCGATAAATAGAACAATAAATATATCATGGAAATTACATATTGACACAGTATTTCGATCATTAACGTAATAATTTTCATGGAAGTAACAATATTTGGTGACTCACACATGGAGTGTGAACAGCCGTCGATGCACAAGTAAAATATTATTATTAACGAAATTATCAAGGTTTAAGTCAAAATATATAAAATATACTAAAATATATCAAATATTGTATGTAAAAGTAGCAATATATTATTTAGATTAATTATTTTTGTCTAATAACTTTCGTGAGACACATTATTAATTATTTTTTAACGGTTATTACTCACGCGCATTCTTTGGGCTTCGGCAATTAGATTAATTATTGTTCAAGGGTTACTCACGTGCAGACTAGTTTCGAACTCGAACGGAGCCCATAGTCATGAGCTGAGCTCGCGGTAATGTCGAGAGTCAAACGAAAACTAGTCGGGAAATCCCGAAGAATGCACGTGAGTAATAACCGTTAAACAATAAGTAATATGAATGTGTCTCACGATGGTTATTATACAAGAATATAATTTATAGTTTATTTTAAAGTTATTATTGTAATATAATGAGCATAATGACTACCTCGTAGTGTTCGTAACAGTCATTGTTAAGCGTTAGGTTCTAGGTGTAATTTTCAGTTCGGCAAAATGTTAACGGGTGCTTCTACAGTTTTTACAGTAGCTTCCCGGAGTGGCGAGATTATTAGAAAAAGGCTCACCTCTATTACATGGGAAACTGTGAAATGTTGGTGTACAACGGTACACCTCTACCTAATCTTTATGGGAATATAGGTGATATATTGTATGATACTTTATTAAGTGAGCCCTTTCTTCTTATCTGACCTCCACAACCCAGTTACTGGGTAACACGATATCTCGTGGTATGACTGATTGTCAGACTTTCAGGCCTTTGACTACCCGTAACGGCTGTCATAGAGCTTAATTTGACAACTAGTACCGACAGTTTAACGTGATTTCCGAGGCACGGAGGGGTCTCGGTATGAAATATCTAATGGTCACACATGTACAGATCGACCGTGGCAAGGGCAGCTTAACCTCAATCGATCGATATGTGAGGCTGTTAGTCACGAGCCCCTTTTCTGTAGTATGAATATAAAATCCAAATTTTTTCTAAGTCACCCGTGACCCCTGAATGATGTATACAATATTTTTGCAACAGATTGTATTTCTTAAATTTGAAAGCTTTAAAGCACAATGCACATTGCAGCCAGATCACATTGCAAAACTGCGTCTAAATTTCAGGATACGCAGCCCGCTTAAAGAGTGAGGCGATTTATTCAGAAGATTTTATGTCACTGCATACAGCGTCACAAGTCACTTCAAATATAATCGTAGGCGATTAACGCGCGACATCGTTCGACATCGCATGAGATTATAGAAACTTAAATTCATGCATATTATTATTAGGTTATCTTCTGCAGAATTATGAAAATGACGATGGAGGTTGCTGTTAAAAATCCTAAAGGAACAATAAACATTGTATAAAATGTCAAGGCCAATGAGCGCCGTAGTGTCATTCTTGCGTCATTCATAATAACGTGGAAACCGAAACATCTTTTCACATCGTTATACTAATATCTGTCGTTGTTTTTTATTATAATGCGTGTTTTATACCTGTTTTATATGTTATTTATTTTAATTCAAGTAAATTGATTTAGTTAAATATTCATTTACAAGCTTCCACGGACCGCGATTTTAATTTTTGTATCTTTAAAAGTAGGTAGTTATATTTTACGCACGAATAACTGTATATGAATTGATTATGATTTCATAAAAAAAAGTATGTTCTGTCACTTCACTGTCTCATATTATATACGATATCATCATCCCATCATCCCCCTGTCCTTATCCCAATTTATTTGCGGTCGGCGCAGCATGTATTCATCTTCCGTACATCTCTGTTAGCCGTCATATCGTCAGTCACTCCTTTCTTCGCCATATTGTCTTTAACACAATCCATCCATCGCTTCCTCGGTCTTTCTCTCATAGCCATCTACATGCATACTTAAAACTTTCCTCGTCATATTATATACGTCATATAGAAAAAGATGCCATATTTAGTGCACAATCAGTTAATTTCAAAATTAAATATTTAATTTGATTCATAACCCCCTTATTTCCATACAGAACTTACCCTTCACTCGTTCAGTTAAAATTACTGCAATTATTTTGGCTACAAGAAAAAGCCACTGGAAATATTATCACGATGATTGGAAACATCATTTTTAAATAGAAGTCGTCTCTTCAAGTATTTGAGTCAATAAAGCGCATCACTATATAATATTGAAACGACGCAGTCTTGCATATAGACAGAGGAATTAATTTTGATTGAACGCTTTTACGTTGCTCTCCGACTCAGTTGTCATAAACATTTTCTGTTTTTATTTACGCAATAGCCTTGGTGCACAATACTAAGCCCTTTGTACCTTTGACCCGAACATCGATCTGTCATTACGATTAGGAACGCTATAGTGAGGGACTTTTCAAATTGTATGAATATTTTCACACACTTTCACATCACTAAGAGATATTTCGGGCTGTGTAGGTGTACGATATGCAATTAATCGTACAAGTAAAAGCATCAGTAGGTATTATATTCGACTAGGTCTTGCTAATGGAATATTATATTTTATTTACAGAACCAAGTAAATTTTAGGGAAATCAACGAATTCGAAGTGCAGTTTATTAGGTAGGTAGTATGTTTTAAATGTTTGAGATAACCTAAAAAAAATTGTCAACGATAACATAAAAAATTTGTAAATTAAAGGAGATGTTGATATGTAATCATATCTTACTTTTACTTTCCTCTCTTTTTAATAGTCATTAATTAATGACAACTGAATGTTATCAATTCATACAGTTTTGTCGTAACTTACGTAGGAACTAATATGTCAATGGCCATAAATACAAATAAAAAATAATATTCACAATTCTATTTAAAAATACAAAATCTAGCGCTGCGTACAGCTGGCCAGTTTCTTTACATTTCATGATCAAATTTCTGATATTACACAGGTGTTTCAAATTTCGAACACTGTATTTCCAACAGATTGTTCGTTTGGCCTTGCATGATTATACTGACGTCATCAATATACAAAAGAGTATGTATGTATGTAGGTACATACATACTTACTTGATTTCTTTATGCTTGGAATTTTTTCTCGGATTCATTTCAGGACGCGTAAAACAGAATTTTGATTACTGAATCATCGAATAAAACCTTCATCGATATTGATTCAGTGATTTCTGAGAATAAAATTCAAAACAAAAATACTTACATATAGTTTGGTGTAGACTGTAGGATCATAGATAAACGCACAAAACGACAACCAGGAACAAAAAAAGACGTTTTTATTTTATTAAAACAACAAAATAAGCGCCTGGAGTATCTATCCGGGAGGCGCAGGTTCGAATCCTGTTCGCGACCGTATTCTTTTTCCATTTAATATTGTAACTTTAAATAAGTAATTTTTTAGGAAACATGTAATGAAAACCGAATCTTCCAATCTGTTAAATACATATATTATTTTAGCCTTGAACAGACGAACTGAAATTATAATTTTTGTAAGTCCCAGACTGTGATAAAGTTCTTGTGTCGATAATTATGGTAGAAAAAAACTGTATCATTCAGATTACGAAGTTGCACTTACTTACACAAACAAATGCGCTATATAATCATGTGACATGATTATTGTCAATTCATATTTAACGTCTTAAAATATTGGTGACAATTCTGATTTAGTCCAACTGAACTAAAGTTAGAGCTTTGCTGTCTTTTACTAACAGTTACTATAAGAGCGGGACGGAATAAATTAAGAAACGTAAGACTCAAATTGAATTATGTTAGCCAAAAATTACCATACAATTTTAATTTGTCGAGTAATTCGAATTTGATATCTCCTAACTGATCCCGTCTTGCTCGTTTAGTAACTGTTGGTAAAAAACAGCAATGCTCTAAATTTAGTTTAGGTCGGCTAAATCAGAATTTACGCTGTTATTTGGTATCTAGCTCGGTTAGTGGAGTATAATATTAGGATAACATCAGAACCTGGCGCTAGGATAACATTTGGTATGGTATAGCTAGACAGAAGGCGAGTGTATCGGTGGCAGTTACCACAACAGCAATTGCAAAGAGGGTCGACGTCAGACAGGCGGCCGGTCATAAGACATAGCCAAAATTTTAGCAGCATGCCAGATATAGGTATGCTGCGCCAATCCCAAATAAATTGGGATAAGCGCAGGGGGATGATTTGGTATTTAATATTTTACATATAAATAAATAAATTTATCGTTATTACAGAACGAAGCACGGTACTACAAAAGGGCAATAAGTTTGATTTACCAAATATAATTTTGCAATACACTAAAACAGAACAAAACGAAATTATAATCATAATGGGTACAAAAGTGTTTTATCATAAAATACTAAATAATGTTCGATGCATGCGCATTTGTCGGCTCAGAATTATATAGGTCACGGCTATAACGAGTAATAAATATTAATAACAATACTATTACACATATTTTGTCGTTCGCCTATGAACAATTATAAGGAAAATACCAAAAACCATGGATTTGGTCACGTTCGGCGTTATAATAATATGTTAAATATTTGTACTGAATATTTAAAAGTTGTAAAGTAATTTTACCTCTGAAAGGACATTTTCCTTCCCATTTATTATCACTGGCCATAATCATAATCATGCAATCATCATCACTATAATATATAATCATTTAAAAATGCTCTTAACGTTATGTTTTGTGAGTCTACTTGTGACTGGTCTTTGTGATTACAAACTTGAGGTCGAGAATTGTGAGAGCACAAACATACACGTGCAATAATTGACCAGAACAGCATTAAAAAACGACTAAAGGACATGCCCTAATATCTCATCGTGTTAATCCTCTGAACAGCCCTAACATAATACCAAAAAACTGAACAGCTTAATCCTTTACACCTATAAGAATAAAGCCCAAAATCGCTCAACTAATCTTCACAATTATGTTGTCAACAAACTTTTGTCAGAACAAGAAATTACGCTGCACATTCTAATTATTATTTTGTGGCAACAATACGTAATTTAACCTGTGTGGGACAGTCCTTAAACTGGTTGTCCATCTGGTTTTGGACATGAAATCAGGTCAAGGATTATTTCCTTTACAAAAGGACCTCGGTCCGGTTGGTGCATTATTTTGGCCACCCTACACGGAACTTGGGAGCTCATATTATTATTTTTCAAGTAAATTTATGCGGAATTGATGTGGGGAATGACGAATGATCTGCTGTATTAGAAAATATAAGAAGGATTTCTTGTTAAATAAAGGTGCACATAAAATAGCCAGGATTTTATACGGAAGGGGTTGGCAGTTTTGGTTTATCTCTTGCTGTTAAATCTTTGGATAAATTACTGTGATTATAGTACATTTAGATACAAGTGGGCGAAATTGGTCATGTCACTCTAGATTGGATTATAGCCCAACTTTTGTTCACTTGAATTATGTAGTATCGTAGTAGTAACAAAATATTATAGTTATAACTAATTGGAGCTGTTCTTGGAATGTGAAATTAATAAGTAGAAATTAGATTTCTTAGTAAACACGGCTTTTTTTCTAGAAGAACTTTTCTTTGATGAACTGTAACATAATTGTGCCACCAACGTGCCTGATGGTAAGCGACGGTGTGACTGAGGATGGAGCTCATAGATGTAGACCCTTCCGCGTTAAAACGTCTTATGGAGACATCATCGTCGACTAATGAATTTTTAAACAGTTTTTTTCCCCAAAACAATATAATGACTTTAGGGGCGTGCTCTAAATTTATATAATGTTTTGGGAAATAAAAACTGTATATGTGTGTACATTTTATTTTCATATATTTCAAAATTTTATTGAAATAAATATTCATAAAAGGTACAAATAACATTTTAAAATTACTTGCTCACTTTGCCAAACAGACACACACAGAAACAGAACCATCCAAAATAATCAAGATATAAACAAATGATAATTCAAAAACGATCCTATTCACAGAAATGATGCAATTCAATGAAAGTTGTCATCCATGAATGGACGCAATTACTGAACAAGTTTAGCTACGTAATATTTTATAGCTTTCGGTACTTTTAATGGTTTATATTTGATTAATGGTAAGACTATTTCCTTTAGTTTATCAGTGTTGAGTAACACGAAGGTACTTATCGCCATTTAATATAGACATAGATTACGAGACGTACTTTGGTTACATTATAATTTAAATGCTTTATAACACTGTTTTGACATATGATTGATTTCAAGATCACACCAGTGGGCTTACTCTTGAAAATAATTCCGCTCGATTGACATTGTAAATATGTCAGTTCGTACTTTGAAATGCCAAAATGTCTAAAAAATAATTACAGATTCGGGATAAAATGAAGACAACATGCTTTAAAATTGAGGCAACTGTAATGGAGGTAAATTTATTTTAAAATTACGCGTTGTTTTAAGGCGTTTATTTAATATTGGAATTGGATTGGTATTGGTTTTAAGAGAAACCCCACTTATGGTGTGATTTAAGTATGGCAAAGATGATATCCGTAAGTCCGTAATAATGGTTTCTTTTTCAAAAAGTTGGGGCCAAGCAAAATTGTAACGGTAGGTACCTTTATTGAAAAATAATTTGTTGTAATGAGTGTAGGCCACATTGGAACTCGTGTAATTTACTGCCCGATTACCGCCGCCTCTGAACACCCGCAACCCCAGAGAAGTCACAAGTGCGTTGTCGGCCTTTTAAAGGATTTGGGCCTCCGGTACCCTCACTCACTCGCCGAAACACAACGCAAGCGTTGTTTCACGCCGGTTTTCTGTGAGGCCGTGGTATCACTCCGGTCGAGCCGGCCCATTCGTGCCGAAGCGTGGCTTGGTTAAAGAAGGTTCCCTCGTTTCTGTTAAGCTTGCTGCATTGCTCAACCTGGGAATTAAACCTATTCCAAACTATGTTTTTTTAAGGGTTTTGTTCGCATACAGATAAATCCTTTTAATATATTATCGCATGCGTAGCGGGTTTTATTTGGTGTTTTTTATATGTGCCAATTAGGACGACTGAGTGATTTAAAAGAGCCATTATAGAATCAGTACCTAACTAATCATTTAAACCAGCAATAATTTTGTAGAAACGTGATTTCCAAATTGCGTCGCATTTTATATAGACAAACAACATGTTTTGATCAAGTTGCAGAAAAAGCAGATAATAAAGATTATTTTTGTTTTACAACGCAGTTGTTTAAATAAACAGTTCTATGAACCGTTTGCACCAATTTAATGCTTGTGTTCTTTGCCAGAAACCTAGCGTCGGTTTCTCCAGATCTAAAGGAGATAAAAAGGAGTGGAGGAAGAGGGAGTGCGCTTGTGTTTGCGCGTAGACTTGTGTGCTAGAATATCTCCTGCGTACTTGGCTGATCTCCGTGGAGATAGGCCTCTATGACGGAAACTTCGGTTGGTAGTATATTATTGTTATTGTTGAAATGTAGATATACAACAGTGGTTTTACCTCTGTGTTACCATTCAGGGATGACAATTTTGCAATTTTATATATGATTACGTATTTGCTAGTAAAATTTTTGAGGTAACAAATTAGTTATGTCAAAATCTAATTAGTGATCACTTAGATTCCTGGCGGTACCGTTATATAAGAGAAAGGCTTTGCTTTCGAACTGCAGTGAGTGAAAGGCTTATTTCATAATGCACGCACTGGTTCGCGTTTGCGCGTACGCATGCAGGTAGGCGCGCGAGTTGATTTTTATCTTCTTTATTATAGGTATATTTTTGTAATAACGTACGTGTACCGACTTTACGTGTAATACTATCATTATAATATTACATTTATGATGGTGAATATTGCTACGGTATAATCATACTTAAGTTTGTTTTATTTTTGTTCATTGATACATAAATGTATTTTATTATGTATTTATGATCAGCAGGGGTACTCTTGGAACTTAATCGGCTCGATTGACATCTGGAATATGTCAGTTCGTACTTTTCAACGTTTAATTGGTTTATAAATGATTAAACGTGTAATTTTTTACTTTACTAAGCTTAAATAAAAAATAAAAATAAAACAGGATTCTACTATGAAAACATGTTTTGAAATTGAACTGTTTTGTAGGTAAATTTATTTTATGATTAGGTATTCACTGTTTTGTGGTGTTGATTTTAATTTTGGTATAAAGAAATATTTTATTAAGGATTCGTTTTGTCTGAATCCCATTTTAACAGTATTAGTGTCAAAAATGTAACTTAAAATGGTGTTTTTTTGCAATTATAGCGAAAAAATAACACAAAATTAAATCTCCAAATATCACAGGCCAATCTGTATCTCCAAATTTTGAGCCGTTGCGTTCGTTGCGCGTACGCATTGCAACGCGTGTCATGCAACTTTCTATTTTGACGGGCCCCGCGACCCGTTCATCGCGTTTTGTGCCGGAAAAATGTTGCAATAGAAAGTTTTTTTTGTTTGCAATGCAAGGTGACTTAGGCTTTGTGTTGAATTTTTTGCTAATCGCGTGCGTTGCTAAGGAAGAGTTTTGTGTCAATGATATCCCAGTTGAATAGTTGCCGGTCTCCCGATGGCGCGGTTGGCGCAGTGATCGAGAGACCGGCTGCTGCATCGCGTGTCGCAGTTTGGAATCCTGCATGGAGTAAATATTTGTATGATCTACAGATCCGGGTCTGGGAGTGTGTGCATGTGAGATTATATGTCTGTAAACGCACCCTTTATACGGGAAGAAATTCCTAGTGTGGCGAACCGTTTTTATAAATAATTATAAATTGTAAATAAGTAGTTTAATATTATCTGCCTAGCTTTTTCCCAATTACATTGGAGTCGGCTTCCAGTCAAACTGGATGCAGCTTAATACCAGTATTTTTCATGGAGCGACTGCCTGACCTCCACAACCCAGTTACTGAGTAACACGATATCTCGTGGTATGACTGGTTGTCAGACTTTCAGGTCTCTGACTACCCGTAACGGCAGTCACAGATCTTAATTTGACAACCGGGACCGACGGCTTAACATGCTCTCCGAGGCACGGAGGGGTATAGACCTGTGCGGTTGTTACTTAGCCACGAGCCCCTTATTAATTAAAATATATAATACCTAACTTATGAAATCAAATCCTCTATCAAAACTAAAAAAGACAATCACTAAAACTTAATTGTATTTGTGATTCTTATAACTCTTATAACCCTTGAAGTACTAGATCTTAGCTGATTCAATATTACACTCGTTAAACTATGGGTCCCGGCTTTCAAACGAAAATCATTGATTATCACTATGAGTAGTCAGGTATCTGAAAATCTAACAACCAGACTCTTACGAGATATCCTGTTACTCAGTAACTAACTGGGTTGCGGAGGTCAAATAGGTAGTCGTTTCATGTAAAATACTGGTATTAAGCTGCATCCGGTTAGACTAGAACGGGCTAGGCAGATATTACTCGTGTCTATAGGTACATGGTTGTCCAAAAATCCTCCGCGCTCATCTTCTAGCAAAGTGTTTACATTCGCTGCACTATAAACTTCTTAAGAGAACCGTAACTTGATACTAATAAAACCTTCCAATCCACACAATTTCATTTACTTTATGAAGTAATAAACGATGTAACAAATTAAGTAACTATTGCCTCTATATTTTAATTACAACAGCTGATAAAAACCACCTGTTCCAATCAAAATTACAACCCACACGAAAAATCATGCACTTTAATATTGCATCTAGTGTGTCGTGTGGGAATTTAGAAAACCCGTTCTCGTGGTGCGTCCGATTTCGACACCCACTTGCGTAACAGCACTGTGCGTTAGGAATACGAGGGCCGGGTGTACACGCGCGAAAGCCACATCTTGCATGCAAGACCGTACTGTTCTTCGATGCAGCAGTAGAACTGTGAATCGAGCGAGAAAATAGGTCCGGTGCTTAATATTGATAGAAAGACGTATATGAATCCTGTTTTTCTTGCTAACTACAAAATAATGAATGCAAGCGAACCAACAAACCTCACAGAAACCAATATTTACTTACTGATAGAACAGGCTTTTAATTCTAAACCAAGCAAGCCAACCAACTTTGGTAAGCCCAAAGTTTACAGTGACCAAAATCAAGAAGGAAAGAAATGGCATGATGATGAATGACCCATCATTACATCCGCACCATAAAACTTTGCATATTATATTAGTATTACAAAACATTGCTTCTGAAGGCACCGCCTCTGCCTTACTGGAAGCACGTGTAGAGTATAATTTTATTTAAATGGTGTTTTGGATATCCGGGCACCCGTTTTGGGGAGCTATTACTCATTATTTATACATTAGTCATGGATCGATTTATGGCAGAAGACATTCATTGTTTCGACTTTTGATTTGTTACTCTATTTTGATTTATATCAGATTAATTGTTAGCGAATTAGATAGAATTACAACTATAAAAATGTTGACCAACATTTCGTAAAAATGCCAGGTTTAATACCATTTACAATGGTCAGTTCATGGTTTTACATACAACGCAATTCGTAACCACAACCGCAATGCAAGTCCCGTTTCGGCCACAATTTAATGCGTCACGGTGACGTCGCGGTCCGCCAGTGTGCTACCAGCGTTAAGGTAAATGCATTTTCTACTGTCGTCCAACTCGGCTGACCTAGAAAGCTGGGCGTTGTATGAGGAAGTCTTAAGTGGTGTAATTGTGTTGTCTCTGGGTTGCAATGAACGTGATCATAGGGCGTGTAAGGTTAGTTGTGATATGATTTATTTATATCTATACCTATATGTGTGTAAAATGTCTTTTTGGAACCGTGCACCTAGCTTTGAAGTTTCATAACTGGTAATAATTTTGTAAAGAGTTTTAATTTGAATAGATGTATGAAATTTTTATGTAATTTCGATTCATCGTTTTATAAATTTATTTAATTGTGGGTGTAATGAGACACTAAGTTTCACTGCCTCGTTGATCTCGAGCGCAACTGCTGAGCATGATCTCCTGCTTGCAATTCCCAGGTAGGGCAAAGTTCACCACCTATTACATGGAACTAAATAATAGCATTAGTGAAATGTGACAATTTATTGTGTACACTACTGCTTACCCCTTCGGGGAATACACTCGTGATGCTATGTAATGTATGTACAAAATTTCGGGATAGCAGCGAATTTTTCTTCTCTTCGTAAGAAAAAATATTTCGAAATCTCTAGCACGTTTCTAAAATTCAGCTATACCTATGTACAAAATAACCCTACAATAGTCTTGTTGCATCAGCTTTTAAAACCTAGAAACTACGCGAACGTTTTCTCTACGCGCGTTTCCGATAGTATCCCTCGTAGCTCGTAGCAATTTTCAGTACATTCTCTGCGAAGTTCCATAGTTATAGTTGTGTAGGCGAGGGGGAGGAGGGAAGGGCGAGGGACGAAGGGCGGTGGGAACTCAGTGCAATAGTTACGAGCCGTTCGATGCAGGCCTTTGTTTAAGCACCGTTAGGGGCCCGGGCATTGCACAGAGTAGCGAAATAGTTGTACCTACAATCAGTCTTCGAAGTGTTAACATGAAGAATGTGCCACCAGTATTCCGTAAAAGGTATGAGAAACTTCTCGCACTTTTTAATATCATGTTTTTACCAATAACTTGTTGCATATTTAAACGAGTAATTATTTAACGCTATCAAAAACCACATAAAAAGCTCTTTACATAATCAAAATAATAAATTAGTACCTACCTCTCAATACCAACCTATATTATATATGTTTGTTATAATTTTATGTGTGATCTTGATCGTAAATCGTAACTAATTGAGACATATAAATAAACAATATAAAATAGGTCAAGTAATAGGGCTATAAATTAATTTAGTTCAATCGAATTTAAGATTTTTCTACTGTGACGTCATCTTAACCTTTGTTTGAAGTTTCACCAGTTGCACAATATGCAACCAGTGAAACTAGAGAGTGTTTTATTTAAAAAGAATGAACTTTGAGCAATGTTTTGGTTATTAATCATTCATTGTATCTGAAACGCATCGTGCAAGACTTTTTTATTTTTGTTATGTTACTTATTCAGTTGAAAGGTGTTAAACTTATTTTATTACTATCATATTTATATCCAAAGAGCTATAACATACTGATGTCATTCGACTTCAATTACTCTGTGGTGCGGCTGCAGAGTGACCGCTGCGTCAGTTTGCGCAACTCGGTGCAGCCGCTCCCCGCGCACAGCACCTCCCCTCGCCACGCGGCTAGTACGCTTGCGCGTGTGCTGCATGCCGGAACCGGGTCGCAACCGAAATTCCATTTTGGCCAGCCTATCTAGGCCTACCCCGCGCCTCGCGTCCGCTTCCAATTTCCCCAAAACGGGGACGCTAATAGAGTCATCGCGGTTCAAAGTTAACTGGCTCAGTACATTGCACGCATGCAAATATACAGTTAGGCTGTAACGGAGCTGATGGGAATCGAATCGATAACGTATTGACTGTCGGTGCAGTGTGCGTACCTTTGTTAGACGCTCGTTATAACCTGCTCCGGACTCTCCGGTACAGAGTACGGGAGTGCGCTATCCGCGAAGGTGACGACTAAACGTACCTACTTTGTTTAGTAAATCTATCACGGTTCGGTGACTACCTAATTATGCAAATGTAAAACATGGCATTGTTCATTCTGCTGTAGTAGGAAACATAACTTTTGAAGGTTTTCAAACTACTATTTGGTGCGACGGACGTTAATATCAAACGTAGACTCTTGAGATCTAGACAATTTGATTAATCCACACTGACATATTCTCTTTGCTATCACTAAAGATACGAGGAGACGTTGCGGAGACAGAAGATGAATAAGAAACACAAGAAGCCAAGGTACTGAATGCCAAATATGTGTCAAATAGGTTTGACGTAATGTGTCGGAGCGTGGTTTATTTGTCAAAAGGTTAAGTAATAAAAACTTTGGCTCAGACTTCGGAAATTCACTTTGGAACATTCGATTTGTAAGGTACTTCAAGTGTGGGTTAGGTTTTTAAACTTTACCTGTATCTAATCAAGGCCGTATGTTTTAGTACATTTCCAGGTAGAATTTTCATTGTTTTCATCTACAATATTCTTTTCCTACTTCCTTTATAGTCAAAGTGACTATTCTTCAGGGTTTCTGTTTTCGGAAATAGTTCACATCTTTTTTTCAGTTTCTTTTATAATAGCTTCTTCAATTTTAATAGATCGGAGAAGAAGTTAAAGGTGATCATTGTCTTATTCATAATTAATTATGGTTCAACACATAGTTCCTATTTCGTTTTTTTAATCATAATCTCTACTATAAGTCTTCTTCTCCAAACATCTAATCTCATCATTAGGCTTATCAATAGCAATTAACTAATCCCTATTAAAAATTTAGCTAAATCCTTATCGTCTAAAAGGGTAGTTTTGCCACGTTTCAAATCCATTTGAATATTAAATTTTACAACTTCTGCCGTCGTAATAACAATTTGTTCGAATAGGCTTCAGAATGTAGGTTTAGTGCTTAAGCCACAATATCGTTCGCATTCTTATAAGGTAATAGAGGTTCATTTTTTAAATTTGAACTTGAGTATTGGTAAATGTATTTGCATTACTTTCTTGAGCAAAAGACGTGGAACTCATAAAATGGGTTATGTATAGTCATGCTGTTCCCTATTGTGTTTTGTTATGAGCAATGAATAACATAGCACATAGTATCACGACTGTATTCCGCGAAGGGGTAGGCAGAGGTGTATATAATTGTACACCCAGATTTCACTAATGCTGTTATTAAGTCCCATGTGTCATAGAGTATTATTGAGAAATTATAGGCTCGCCTTAATAGGTGGTGAGCTTATTGCCATTTACCGGGCACAATTCCAAACTCCAGACTGCTATCGAGAATTTCCTAAAAGAAAAGCCCAATAACACTTTACCCGACTCGGGAATCGAACTCAAGACCTCATGCTCAGCAGTCGCGCTTGAGACCATTAGACCAACAAGGAATGAATAAGATATTACAAAATTCTCTTCAATCAATAACTACAGTACCTATATACATTACAAAATCAAATGATGAACGCGTCACCAAATTAACTGGAACGCTTAATGAATTACACAAAAGTGTACAAAATGTCAAGGATGTATGCGTGAAGCTAGGAAAACACAGTAATTAACCACGTGACAAGGAAATAAAGTCTTGAATTATACAGTGCTTTAATTAATTAATCATAAGTTTCGAAGTACAGCGTCCACGTAAAAACAGGTCAACGGGTCAATCAATAGTGGTCGATCTAGGTGCAGCGTGTGTTAGTATACGTGCATGTAACATATAATAGCCACGGATCTGAAAAAAGACGGATGTAACCATGCCTTGTCATAAGCGAAGCATAGATTACGCACACACACACAGAGCGTACTGGCATCGAGTGGATGAGTTTTAAGTATTTGTATGCGTTTAGCTCGTGCATGACAAGCGAAATTGGATGACTAGGCATGCTTCTCACGTGTCGTACGCAACGCTCCGTCCGTATTTTTTTAAGGTCCGTGATCATAGCATCATGGCCGAAATCTTGAAGGATAAGTAGAGGCATATTTTATACCCTCACATTTTACCAATGATGTTATTGAGTCGTTTGTTGTATGTGGTGAGCCTATTTCCACCTACCGGGAACAATTCCAAACTCCGGGTTGCTACTGAGAATTTCTTAACAGAAAACTCAACAACACTTTGCCCGACCCATGAACCGAATCCGAGACCCCAGCAGTTGCGCTTAGGATCACTAGCTGAACCACGACTAACTGAGAATTTCTTAACAGAAAAATCTGTCAGAAAGTCTTTGTCAGAAAGAAACAAGTAGTGCGGGGATCAACGACGCCACGGAGCACCATAGACTATAGTTGCCGCCTTGAGAATCGACTTTTAGATTCGACTATGTCTTCATTTTCCGACTTACAGTAATTATTTATTTGTTGATTTCAACCCTTGCTTTTGTCTCTGGAGATTCAGATATGATTGCAAAGGAATTACCATTTAGGGGTGTTAACTTGTTGCATCTGATTATCTTATTATTTTTGCCTTATCTTACCCGCTTCGTCACTGTCGATTGGGTTCTGATTATAATTTATTTTTATAGTAGGATTCATGATACAAATGTTTTACTTGCATTACATCATGCAAGCAATGCATTTTGAAAGTTTAAAGATCTGTCTATATTAACATTGTTTAGGGGCATTAAGTGGAACCTTCCAATTAATTATTATAAATGGGCATTAGCAGTGATAGCCTAGTGGTATGACCGTTGGACTGACCAGTCTAAGGTCCAAGGGACGTACCACTTTTTGAAGTCACACACGTATTATAAATAACTTAATGATCACTTGCATATAACGGTGAAGGAAAACATCGTGAGGAACAGTAAACCTGAGAGATATTTTCGATCGTGTAAAGCAATGTCGGAGACCTAAGGATAGTTTAAAACTGACAGTAAGTTGTTCAACAACCATACGATAAGAAGAAAAAGAAGATGAATAGGCATCAATATGTGCAGTCAATCAAATTATATTAGAAAAAGGGTTTCACTTTAAAAAAATCTTTAACATTATTTATAGCTTTAATAATGTTATATCACAAACAATATCGATATCACGAGGTACCTTTCAGATAAAGACAAAGATTTCAGACAAATGTTATGGGGTAGCAACTAGGTACATACTCGCCCACAATAGCCCTCAATAAATTCCCTCCTTTAACATTATCCGGGGCCCAGTCGTGGGAATCCAGGGTATTACGTATTCAGCGGGTGGGAGGCATCGATCATGCATCGGTTGTTCACCCCACGAGGCCACGACCTTCGGCCAGCCCAACCGAGCCTCGAACAATGAAATTATAGAAATAACCCTTTATTTAATATGCCTATTTTAACATCAAGTTTTGTATGTACCGGCACAATACTGTGGTTACGAAACTCTGTAGGATTTTTTATAAAAATATCAGGTATGATATTTTTTATACAGATCCTGGATTCATCATAGAGGTGGTTTGAAATACCTAAATATAATTACATGACATAACAGAATACCCACTACAGGGCAAGGGCCTCTTCTCATACAGAGAAGGTACGAGTATTGATCGCCATGATAGCTCATTGTGGGTTGGTGATTTCAGATCATTAATGTCCAAGTTGTATCATGATGTTTTCCTTTACTGTATCTCTGTGATGTCTGAGAATAACTAATACATATGATAAAGTTATAAAACTTTTGCGGAAAAAGAATAAGGTCGTGAGCAGGATTCGAACCTGCGCCTCCCGGATAAATACTCCTGACCGCTAAGTCATCTCGACCTCTGCTCACTACCGCGAATTCTTCTTCCACATTTTAATGTCTTTTGGTGACGTCATTGCCATTCAGTCCCTTTACAGGAAACTGAACCGACACGACTAACTTTTCATTTAATACAATGTCGCACAGATGCAAATTCAATTTTTAAATTTGAAAAGCATTAACGTATGCTTCGCGAACTCTAAAGTTATAAATCCTGCTCACGACCGTATTCTTTTTCCACAAACATTTATAACTTTAGAGTTCGCTAACCATGCGTTAATGCTTTTCAAAGATTTATCTGTAGTACATGTGATATTGAAAGTCACACCATTACTTGCATTAGTGGTTATCATCATCAATACGTACATATAATAAAAATGTAATGGATCGCTGTCTGTACATGGAAGATATATGAGAAAAAATATTATTGGGACTTTTATCAACGCAAATACCGCCCAAAACAATGATTGTTAGAATATTTGTCTGTTTGTCTGTGCGTTTGTGCACGCTAATCTCAGAAACGGCTTATCCGTTTTAGATGTGGTTTTAACTAATATATTGTAGTAAGCTTCACTTAACATATTTTAGTGTTTGTTTCATGTCAATCGATCGGTTCATAAATAAAAACGTTATGCCAATTTAAAGAATCACGTCGAACATTTGTTATTTAGCGGGCACAGCTAGTGTTAAAGATAAATGTTCCAATTCTGTGTGATTTTAGGATACTTGCTAAAAAAGAGGCAACGTTAAAAAAAACCTAAATTATTTATTTCACCTATTAAACCTTTAAGTGTGGAAAATGCATCATGGACGTTGTTCCCGGATCCTAATGACTAAAAACCATATGATTTACCGCTAACCCTTAACAGGATCGCAATTGTATTCACCGTCATTTCATCTTTTAAATCTAGCCTTAACGGTTTGAAGCGATTTCCGATGTACGCCTTTCGACGATTAGTTATTTTACAACAAATACTAAATACAAATTTTCTATTCCAGGGCAGGAATACGAGGCGGCCCGGGAATGGATTCCCAACAGCAACAGTACTGCCTAAAATGGAACAGCTTCGGTTCAAACCTGGCCACTTCGTTTGCGAACCTGTGGAACTCGGAGAGTCTCGCCGACGTCACTCTATACTGCGAAGGTAAGCCTCTTTCTTACATGACTGCCCAAAAAAGTTGTGTTATGTTTTAGCGTTAATGTTTGTATGTATGTATAATATATGTTTATGAGTTTCTTTAATCCACCATAACTTCTAAACGCCTGAATCGATTTAGATGTATGGGGTATCGTTAGAATCCTTACATAGTCCCGGGCAAAAAAGGCAGACGTAAGATTTAAAAAAAAAGTGGCTATGGTACACAAAAAGGTGTGAAATAAAAAAAAAATTACACATGGGAGACGTGCTTTTTATTTTTTTATTTAATTTCTTTTTTTGGCCTTCTTAAAAGGACTCAGTGCTGATGGTGACCATCTTGGTTTAGTAAGGTGAATCCTACACTAACCGCTCTTATTCCCAAAAGCCAATTCTGCTGGTTTGCAGCTTTCTGAAGGGTCCCGGAAGATTCCCATGAAGTTTTTCGGAAAACAAAACCAAAAAGTACGGTCTCTTTGAAGCTTGAGTTTAATAATGCTACTAAGAGAAATTTCAGGGATAAATTTGAATTTCTAACAGATATTCTGTAACTTAATATTAGGTATTATTGTGTAGCGTTATGTAGATGTCTGTATGTATGTATGTATATCAGCAACAGACAGACATCTATTTCCGATAAAATATGAGAGTCAAGGAAGGATCGGAATATGAGAGTGAAGGAAGAGGGAGTGCACCTATGTTTGCGCATACACCTGTGCACTATAATTTCTTCTGCGTACTTGGCTAGTCTTCGTTGAGATAAGCCGTGGCATATTCCGACGAGAGTATTTTATCTTAAGGTGGTAAAAACTCTGTTGTGTAGTTAAAACATGGAATCGGAGTTCTAAAAGCTCGCAGGCGTATACTCGTAACTGCGCTTAACGACTCTCTTAGCCAATAACGGTACACACAGATAAACGCCCCAAAAACATGTGCTTACAAATTTTGCCTTACAAAAAGCATTTTTCCATGAATGACTTCTTTCGTTTCACTTTCATTTGCGTTTATTATAAGATACACACCAAATGATATCTCCATTCATTTGTTATGATGATATGAGGATTAATAATTATATCATAAATTAATCGTAATCTTAATAATGGTTTTTTTTTCGAAGCTGTATGTCTTTTCAAAAAGACTAAAAAGGAGTTTTTATGTTGTTATATTTATTGGTAATATTGACTTAACAAATATATGGTTAAGAGTGACCGAGAGCGAGGCTGCTGGATGTAACGTCCTTAGTTTGATTTCCGGGTCGGGAATGTGTTATTGTGTATTTTTGTTAGGAGATTCTCAGTAACAATGTAGCCTGAAATTTCGGCCATTAGATGGCCGTAGGTTCTCCATTGCACTTATTAATGGAATCAGTTAAATGTGCTTACAACAGTTTCCTTACCAACTGCCTTACCCCTCGAAGAATACAGCCGTAATGCTATGTAATGTTATGATCTGACGGCATATAAATCAAAGCAACACAAATTGTCTAAGAATTTGCAGTATAACCTGTGAATGGAAGCACAAGGCCACTGTCTCATAGATATTATTAGCTTACGTTAACACAAAAACGTCACTAGCCTGCTAATTGCCTCAGTACACTCGTCAGAAAACCGAGGCCTTTACTTTTATGTCCATAATTTGAATACCTTTGTTAGAAAAAATGCGGCTATCTGCCTACTTTACTTTTTAGTGAACAATGCAGTGATTAATGGCATATTGATGCTGCATGGTCATATTTTTTCGAAATTGAATTTTATGTTTGTGAAAACGTCCTGAATGTTGAATTATGACATGAAATAGAATATAGGGTATATAAATAATGATGATAAAACTAGATACAAAATGTTTCTATTAAGTTTTTTATTGAATTTTTTGTCACTTACATTTGATTTATTATGTTTTTCTAAGAATGAAACATTTTGCTGTTCAGTTGAAAATATAAATTTTATATTATTTTTTCTATAAAACCACAATATTAAAATTCGGTCATGAATCACGAGAACAAATCGCCCATATTCTTAGAAAAGAAAAAAGCACAACATGTTCCTTTACGCAATTTGTTGCTAAGCGAGTGACTTAATAATCAATAAAGAGATCGTAAACTTTTCACCCGTAACCTGCCGGATGTTAAACGATTAAATTTTAACTGATTTAAGTTTAACATAAACTCAGCTTCATTAGTTGACGTGACTTTCGAAGGATCATCTATAATTATGTATTGATCGCAGTTTTCAGTAGTTGACAAAAAAAAATTTGACCTTGACATTTGAAATTTATTTTTGTACCAAGATATCTACGCATAAATTATAAGGTGCCTATCGTAAATTTTCGTTCATAAATGTCTTGTATAGGGTGTTCTGTAATTAATCATAGCACGAACTGGTTGTATGCATAGGGATTTAGGCAAATTTGTTGAAGCAGCTGTATAAACACGTACAAGAGACATAAAAGGAATCTTTCTTCAAGAGAAAAAATTTCAACATAGCCTAAGTACTAGTAGTTTTAGCGTGACTGAATTTCATTGTTGATCTCACCTGAAAGAAACCAAGCATTGAGATCAAGGTCATTCGATTCATCGTGCACAGTTGAGTAATTTTTGCATAGTAGCCTTAATCAGTTTCTTATCGAACACTTATCTAGTAGCTCAACCGAGGTAAATGGGTTACTAAGTGACTAGTATTGTAGTTCTATCCAATAAATCAATTCATGGATTCTCTCTCATATCTTTCACCTCTTTACTTTCCATATCTTGGTTCTAGCTACCATGTGTAGCCAGAGCCAGTGTGTCTTAACATACGGCCCTCAAACCCTTAAAATATTGAATTTGATTGATTGATTGAGGCGTTACTTTGCGGAAGTCATAGATAGATAGATATTTCATTTATTTACAACAATGGTTGCAAATAAATATAATATCTAGCTACTTCCAAAATATTGAGAGTAGTCATGCAAATACCTGTACAAACCCTTAAATGTTCATTGCGGTCTTCTAATATTTTAAAAGACAAATTATTTTTGCTCCACAGAACTGGGGGTAATCATAATTCTATTGACATCTGTAATGTGTATTAGTATCATTGCTAGTGGCAAAGTCAAATTCATCAATAACATCACATAAAATACTTAACGTAGTTAACATCATTGGTGCCATTTAGATCCCTGAACATATATTTATGTAAGTATTTCGTAACTTCGCAAATTTTATTATCATTCACTTATCACTCTATACCTACCGAAATAATATCTTACAGACATGCATGTCCGCGAAATCTTGTTAAACCGATAAACAGGTCGTTGACACCGTCGTGCGATAATTTGCCACTATATAATATTTTTTGGCAATGTTTGCGATATACATTATCAATTTTTTCTGTCACTAGTCCAATGCACGTGGCTTTTATTGCGGGCTTGACCATTATATATCGGTATTAGTTTGGTATTAATTTTTAGTTTCAGCTTCCTTCGATTCATCATCTATTTTCTAATTGCTCTTGTTGATTTAGCAACCGCCAATGCTTTCTATTCTCTGCCTTCATTTTGCCTTCTTAATACAACGAGGCTTCCACATTCTCCTCCACCTTGTTATATCTAGGTTTTCTTCGTCCTTACTACCTTTTTCATTTTCCTTTGATTTACTTCACATTCATTCAATTTGATACCGTTTAAAACAAAAAAATAGTACCGTACCTAACCTTTTAAGTACAGTTGAGACAATATACAAAGGAAAACGATTTTTAGATTTCTTCCAATAGCAAATTTCATGAATTGGAATGCTCTGGTGATATATAATCTAGGAGAAGTTATTTTTATATCTACTTTGAAAAAAATATCTAAACACATCAGAATCGAAACAGTTTTTTTTTTGTAGTAGGTTATAACACTAATATAGAGAATACTAATAAAAACATGATTTCTTATATTTTTCTTGGAACCTTGCAAGCAAGCTACTGAATTCAAGTTAATCCGATAAATAAAAATAGGTGTCACCTAAAGTAATAGAAACACGTGTAAAATGTAAAAAAATAAAAGTCGCAATTATCCTCAGATAACCTTGTAACTAGATACAAATAAAATTTACGAAGCCAGCCAAAACCCATTCTTAACGCCCATCATTTCAATCAAATGCACATAAAAAAAGTACACGTAGACGAAAAAAAAAAAGATTCACAAAATATATTACAAAACCAGTGCATTTTATTTTAGTGTACAAAAATTTGGCCTTCAAACTTACACGTGTAGCATCGAGATAATGAACTCGGGGTTATCTAATTGTAGCCGGAATTTATAAAAAAACAAAATGACGAGTGCACTTCGTTTTTATCCACGCAGATGCCAAAAACATGTTTGCAACACAATCGAATCGATTATTTCTAGCGATGCTTTCGCGTGTAAGATTAGATACGCTGTTTACACGTTCTACGATGGTTTTGCGGCGACGCACTATGTGTTGTGTCATTGAATATTTTGCGAATTTTCGCTTGAAAATCACGAATTTGAGACAGCTCTTGGCAGAAATAAAACTGACTGATTTGAGTCAGTTTTATTTCTGCCAAGGGCTGTACCCACTGAACTGAGGATAATTATTGCAGTGCAGAATCAATAAAAAATCTCTTCTATAAGTCTAAATCTTGAAAATGTTTTCCAGTAATATTTTACCACAAAAGGTTTGTGCATGACGTCAAACGCTAGGTCATAATAAATCGCTTCCACAAGAGGTCCTAGGCTTAAGAGGGTAAAGGTCGAAGGACACAATGATAACAACAGATGTCGCTTATAGACAAAAAAAAAATACAGGAAAAAGTTGATTCGTACCGTGCCTACGTTGAATTGAAAAATGTACACGTTCCGAACTGATATTGGAAAACTGTTTCTCGTTGTGCCTACAGTATTTTTGCATTTTATTAATTATAATTGACATCACCATTTTTGCAAGCAAAGCGATGAACACATTCGATATGTTGTTCTGTTGTGAAAAGCCAACGTTACCCTCTCTTCCCCTAATTATAATCCTGCAGTCGCCCCTTGATAGGGAAGAGAAAGGGTGACCTATCCTAATTAGAGACCACCAAACAAAACCCCCAGTCACGACATACTTAGCTAAAATAAAACTTTTTTTTTTTTTACAATCGATCATTATTACTCCAATAAGTTTTCGTAATAGAAATAAGAACATCAAGCTTAATCATTATTTTAATAGTTTCTGTAACACAGCTTCACAAATTCAACCCCTGTAATTACAGAAATCGAAATGTTAGTCGTGCATGCATAGAGTATTTGAGGTACCTATATTTATTCAAATTTGACTGTTAATATAACGCGTCACGTCTTTCGTATGCCTACTGCGAAGTTGCTAAATTTCGAACAAGGTAGATATGGTATGTATTTTATGTATATAATATACATGATAATGAATCTCTATAGCTTATACTATTGTTTTTAAGCTATCATAGTATAAGTTCATCATTTTATTGAAGTCCAAATATAGTGCCTTGTGGAACACCTTCAGACGTAAAATAAGAAATTAATTTTCTATTATGATCATCATAGTTTTTAGGCATAAAAATAACATGGTTTCGTGTGTTATCTGGCTGTGACTCAAAAGGCATGACTAAAAATACTACAAATTTTTATTAATATCCAGCGATAAAGGAAAATACCTTAATGAATGTGAAGGTGAAGATGTGTATGATAATAAATCCAAAATGTTGAACTGGATATTTAGTTAATGAAGTAGATAATGTTCCAAATATTAGCATTGTTAAGATCTCGTATAATTAAGATTAGGATAAAAATGCTAATAACTCACCATGTCTTTAACTAACATAACCGAATTCATAAATGACAGAAATTTTCGAACATAATGAACCATTGTTACACAAGAAAAAAAAGCAGCTCTACAGAAAAGGCAAAATGAAAATTCATCAAGTTTAACAATAAACCTTGGCCTTAAACTTAACAAAGATGTTATAATTGCAACACGTTTTTGTTAAAATAACTCACGTTACTTTGCACAGGGTTAATACTTTGTTAGGCTTCTTCGTAATTTTTATGAAGAACAAGGTTTTTTGAAGAATTTCAAGTTCGTACACACTTTTGCATTTATTAGTGAGACGTCAAATTTTGTTGCGAGTTTAAAATACAGATTATATTTTTAGTTAGGTAGCTTTTGGGATTCTTAGAGAATCTTGAGTTAGTGTTTTAATATTATTTACAGTAGTGGTTTCTTATAAGCTTAATAGAAACCTTCGCTAGGCAAAAATTGCTTTACATGCATGTTGGTGAAATCGAAAAAGATAAAGATTACAAACTTTCTATTACAATCTTAGCCTTCCTCGTGTGTAGCTTCAAAGCCTACAAAACCTATATATACTAAACACCCCCACTGCTCTTTACATTTTTTACACCCTAAGCGATAGCAACCCACACATGAAAAATATAGTCATCTATTTCTCCGTCACTAATATTACATACGGTAACTTCAGCCCTAAGTTTTCGAGGCCGTACCGAACAAGTGCTAGACGCAAGGAGAAGAGGGAGGGAGGAGGGTGAACCCCCCGGCGCGTGTGAACTTAGGGGGGGGGGGTTAGGAAGTTTGCACTCATGGCCCTTCTGAAATGGAAGGCTTATAGTTGAAGCATGTCCTTTCAGAGGTGTTTTAGATTTAACGTTGCGATTAATAATTAATTAGAAGCAGTTCGATCATAAATTATGCAAATTAATTTCAATTATATTATGGTTTACTTTTTTGAGTTTGAGCTAGGATCTGACTTTATTTTTGTTAACTTTAGTCTTTGCTTTGATCCACCAGACCAGTGTAAGTAGTTACTAAGTAGCACGTCCCGTTATTGCAATTTTTACTAAAATGGCTGGTTAAAAAGCTGTTTTTAACATGTTTAGAGTTTAGACCAAAACGGAGACTGAACATCATTTTATTTATAGAAAACAAAGTAAAATACTACTACTAATTTTATTTTAACAAGAGTCTTAAGTATCATAGCAATCCGAGAGCTTATGGTGCCCAAAACAATAAAGTATTTTCATTGTATAAATGTGAATGAAAGACGGTCTACAAACAATATCAGCTGCTTACCACCCCTGCAACTTGTGCGAGTCAACTTAGGCCACGAGTTATTACGGCTCTTCGCAATCTGTCACAGAACAAGCAATTTTACATAGGACCCTTAACACTGACAAATTATTGTACATAGTTAAGATAAAGTTCGGCTAATAGGTTGTAAGCTGGAGGGCTCTAGAACTTAAAATAACTGAGAATTTGAAAATGGTCAATTACCTTGGCTTTACGTATGGTGTGAAGACTTAATTTCGGGTTACAACCTTAAACATTAAATCGATAATATTTGATTAATTAATGATAATAGTGATGATAGCTTTAAGCCGGCTATGTTAACTGCGTTCTATGGCTTTCTATATATCTTCATATTATCCTGCCAGAGTTTAAGCCAGCTATAGGCTTGTTATATCTGACATAGCTTTACACACCATCGAGAACATAATTATCTAAAGTGTGCTGTGTAAAGGTTTTGTCATGATGTTGTCCTTTACCAATTTGCTCAAGTGCTGATTGATGGATTCCTAATACGCACATTTTTACGAAACGTCTGTGGTTGAATAGTTAGAACCTGCGATTTTTTGACTTGCAAGTCTATCGGACATCAGACTAATACTGCTCATGCAGTACTGGGTTTGCGATGAATATCGTAACGAACCTGCAACCTAGGTAATGGTTAGAGGAGGATCGTGTGGTGGTTTTTAGTCGGTAGAGTCCGGCACAGCAACCATGATGGAATAAAAAAAGACTAATACCAGCAGTATTCAATGTCAAAGAAAGTATTTATATTTATGTGCTGCTCACAAACACTCTTTAACATTTATAACATTAATGGGACACATACCCATCCTTATGAACGTGGAAAAGTACCTACAATATTTTGATATTATATTGGAAAAAACTAAATTAAACTAGAACCAGTTTACAAAACCTGTTTAGAATGTTAGCACGTGTAATACACACGAATAAAAGCTTTTTTTTTTAACTGGCCAAGTGTGATTAGTATTTACGATTTATGTTCCGTTGAGAATTTTAATATTGACATGATTTTGATTCGATTTTATGAGATGTGGATAAGATAAACTTCATCATCATACATATCGCCAGCCCACATCTGCAGGTGCAGGCATAGCCAATAGGCTATCTCGGTTGACATCGAATTGATGGTCACTTTGTAGTACATTGCATCGTATATTTTACATAGATAAGCTGTAATATAATATGTACATACTGCGGGTCATTATTAGCCTCAAAGTAAGTGCATAGTGCCAACTTTTGCGCTGCTGAGATCAGTCCGCTGTAGACAATGTCCATAGGACGATATCAGAAAATAGAAAAAGCCACGTTTTGGTACAATAACCTGTGAAATATATGTAAATTAGTCATCCGAGTGAATTCTGAAGCTCTTGGTTTTCATAGAAGCAGACGTAGTTGCGAAATCTAGTTAAATTATAAATCTTAGAACATGCCTTTATTCCCTAAAGGACACCCAAATGTTAGCGATGCTGCTATTCCTATGGAATATGTAGTCTATTGCCATCTAGCGTGTACAATCTGAACTTGCTATTCCAAATTTCGTAACAAAATTCTAACAAAATTGACATACGCAGTTTTAAAAATGTCAATGTATTGAATTGAGCTTGTTACAAATTTCAAGGAACCAATAACGTTCTGTATAGATAGGATAACAATATCTTTACACCGCCTAAGTTTCTATAAAAATAAAAATGTCTATTTCGAGCGCATAAATTACAAATAGATAACAAAGCCAGCTAATAGGACTTTATAACGGCATGGGTACATCTCTGTCTCAACTATCGAGGAACACGGGCGTGTTGCTATGTACTTATGCAGAAATTCAAGATAAAAGAACATTTTAACTTTTATTTGTGCGCTGAAATGAACAATTAATTACAAATTATTTTGTGGCTCCTTTTTCAATCGTCAAATATTTTTTTAGTTTTAAGTTATCTGACTATTAACATTATCTGACTTATATTTAGCAGTAATAAAATAAGAAACGCACATTTACCAATTGAATTAATGTTTCTTCATTTCTTTTATTTGTAGATAGGTACTTCTAATAAACTAGAAACGCATTTTAATTATATTCCAATTGAAGCCAAAAATAATAACGGTACAATTGTCACGTCCTTGCATTGAGAAAGAAATACGAAAATCTCTGGAGACGCGGATAAAGCCTGGATTTCTTCTGCCACTTACCTTTCGAGTTAGGGGGGGATGATTCTCGTTTTCTGCATGGCTTGTTCGTATCCTCGTTAAACTGGAGGTACTTTCTAGTTTTGGAAAATAAGTTTAACATTGTATATTTTCCTTATATATTTTTTTCTAATTCATTTATTTATTATATTTCAAACACAATGCGAGCAAAATGAGTTTTAAAGAAGTACTTTAAACATGTCAGGTGAATGTGGAACTCATAATTATTGGTTCACATACCTACCTACATTGATATGATGTTGCAATGGAAACGTGCAATCGTTCTTTTTTGGTTTATAAGAAAACAACGGCCGGCAGTATTATGTAGGTATCAAAAATTTTGTGTAAAGGGAAATGCCCATTTGATAATGAAGTTTTGGCCAAGTGATGCCCAAGAAAGAAACAAATGATAGGCATCAAAATTTCAAAGGGAAATAGAATATTATATAAAAACCATAAGAACTTATTTTATCTATGATACTATATGTTGTGGTAGATAAATAATTAGTCGTGGAATCACATAAGCACAAGATTAATTCTAATAAGTATTACGTTTTAATTTTAAAATGATTATAACACATTTTGTTACACACAAACTGGATGCAATTTTGTATTATCTAAATAAAAAGCATTGTTACAACAATTCACTTTAAAAAATATTTAATTACCTATATTTTTAACATAGATCTGACGTAGGCTTTCTAAAGAAACATATTGTTAAATGAGAAAGAGTATAAAGCAGATTCGAAAAATCGTATTTATAAAGCTCTAATGGTATATTTTGATAGTAGAATTTTCAACCATTTACCATCTACCATAACATCAGCTGACGCATCCAATTTCCTTTGCAATATTTACCAAAAAGCAAAAACATTTTGCTAACAAGATTTCTCCAAATTTGTTTCCAATCCCATTCAATTTTAACAGTCGAATTCACTGCGTTTTCAGTCTATGCCGAACGCATCGAGTCGGCCCGCTTTCCTTATCGACCGTGCCGGTATATGTGTCGCGAGGCAACCAGCCCCCCCTCCCAGACACCCCCCGGATACCCACCCTCCTGCTGTCTCTGTTTTCCAGCTGCGAACACAGAAACTACTGTGTTCAATGTTCCAACTGGACAAGTTTCCAATACTTAGTAATTTAGACGTTTGAAGTTCAGTTTTCAGTTGGGGATTGTTGTCATTAATTTTGGTTAACAGTATATTTTTTGTTGTTTTGATTGTAGTAAACTAGATTAATAAATATTATCTATTACATTGTATATCTAATTTTGAAATAACTACAGATTTTTCAAAAATGTTTACAAATACAATCCGTTGTATACACAGTGTCACTGTGTAGGTGGAGGGGAGTTCGCAGATTCTTTTTGCATCATTTTTATATCCTCGCCCTCTGGTGTGAATTGGTCTTGCATTTATTCAAATTTACGCTCCAACTGTTTTATGTTGACTATTGGCGGGAAATATCTGAGGTTTACGAGCGTACCACCCGGTAAGTTCATTTGTAAGGAAAATGTAGAAACGTAATGTTTCAAACATTGCCGTGACAAAGTTTTCTAGTCTATTTTCTACATGTATTTCAGCTAGGTATAATAAAAACATTAAATAAGTGTGTATTTTCACCTGATAAAAGGCAGAACTGGCTTTACCAAGCTGATGGACAATCTCCAGTAGAACCAATAGTGGCACGGAAAGCGGAAGAATAAAATAAAACATATTTTTAGAAAATAATTTGCTACTAATAAAACTGCAATAACCAATACTTATTTTAGTGAATTTCAAGTACAACACAGGCAATATAACATTTATCTATATCGTAGATATGGCGGGTTACTATATCATATCATAGGAACGTGATAAAACAGAGATAAAGTTATAGGAAATATCTAAATAAAATAGTCAAACGTCAGTTATAAAATTGTTTTAAATTCAAATGTAGCAGCGCTCGATCACGGTACGGATACGGAAGAATTAGAGATTAATTCAAGTTTTTAAATAAATAAAGAAAATTAAGAAGAGACACCAAATTTAGGCCATAACGTATATAAAGAAAGGGTTATGGTAGTCTTATTAGAAATAACAACATTAGTATTCATGAATAAATCTGGAAGGTTCACGTATTCAATTGTGATAGAATTGAATCAACCTTACGCAGTCCATTCTAGATCTATCTCTCGTATCCCTTCGTAGTCAATACTATACAGTAAATTATTAACTTCATACATATTGTTTTCGTCTATTTCAATAATTTCGGAACAAACAATCACATATCTTTGAGGTTTTATCTTGAAACCAAGACAGCAAGGCCATTACTTAGTGATTTTATTGACATACATATATCACTGGTAATAGTTAGTCAGTTAAAGTAACAGTTTGGTTCTTGAATACTTGATAAGCCTGCCACTGTTCACTTTTACGTGTGGTAGATGCCTTTTATGTGATATTTATAGCTCTATTTCAATGGTACTATCGATTTTATGTTTTTACCCAGATTTTGTAATGAAATTGTTTTAAAGGGAAGAAAATGTTTTGTTTATTATGCTTCTGATTAAATTTACTCAGCGAAGGGTAATGGATGCTCAAGGGGGTAATAAGGCTCGAATTACACTAGAGCATTAAACAGAAAACGTGTTATGTTTTCACACGAAATGATATTTTTGCCTGGTCTTAGTGCCTTATTGGTTCTATTTTAGATTCCAGTATTGAACAGCATTATAGGGATTTATTGTCAGCAATTTCTCAGTAGTGTCGCGAAGTAATATAATAACATTTGGTGTGACATAGTTAGATAGAAGGAGACCGTATCGGAGGCGGTTACCACAAACAATAGCATTCCCAATGAGGGTTGACGTCAGGTCGCGGCCGGTCATAAAACATTGCCAAAACTTTAGCAGCATGTAATTTCAAAAACACTTAGAAAGTGGAAGAAGAATGCATGCTGCGCCGACCCAAAAATTATAAATTGGATAAGGACAGGGGGATGCTGATGATGATAGCGTAGTTTTCAATTAGGCCCGGTAGACGACATTAAGCTTACCATCTTACTACATGTGTGTTTAATGTCATCGGTGATATGTTGGCGTACATCAGCACACTTCTAGATAACCCTTCGTGGATTATAGGCATGATGATGCTATGTATGTTATTCTTAAAATTCAACATGGCGATAGAGGCCCCCAACTGTGCTCATAAATCTATCATTAATACAACTTTTGGTTGTCACTACATTAAGCCTACCATTCATCTTCCAATTTATCGTCGCGTTATCGAAATCGACGCACACGTCGATATTTGGGATTATTTATGTGAAATCTGTACCGTCAGTTTTTTTAGCTACGAATTTTTTATACACTATTGATTACACGTTAGCTGGCCTCGGGGAAAATTGTAGCTGCCGACAGCTGTGCATAGGTAATGATATGGTGACCCACCGATTAGGAGCACCTAAAATAACCCATTTCCCCCATTGGTAATTTTAACTGCTGTGAGATAATAACAGCTGTTAAATTCTGTGGTTTTACAGCACATTCTGGCTAGCTTTGAACGTCTTCCTTAAGTATTTGAAGGCGTAGAATAGGAAGGTTATAAGTATGAAAAATAATATCATGTTTTATAGCCACCACGACTTTATAATTACTATCTACTCTATGTAGATAGTATTGTTGTATAGAGTACTAAATTAACACATAATTTCTTTCTGGTCTATTATTTTATTATGTATTTGTACAAATATATAATAATTTTATAATGAAATATATGATAATGAACGCTGTATGTGTGCATTCTTTAGGGCAGATTTTCTTTTATTTCTGGTTTTTTACATTAGAGCTCTAGGTCTCTGAATGGTTGAAAGTATAAACTAAGGTTAAAGGAATAAATTGGGCAAAATTATATTTATTGAGTATATTCTTTTAGTTACTTTAATAGCTGCCTTAAAACTAAATAAACATTTTAAATTTAAACTTTGTTTAAATCACGGATTCTCTTCTCACTGGTTTACGTTCGTACAACCGGTTCCTTCGTTAGTTTAACCGGACTATAATGAATTATATTGTTAATATTAATGAATTATTATTTCTCAAGTAAATGGTAAAAATCTCGTAAGTACCTATGATAAATGCTGCAGATTAATAATCAACATGTTTAATATCTGTTTTACAACAAAGTATTTAATAGTAATATTTCACATCTACTGCAAAAGATTTAATAAGAAATCTTCTAAACCAAAATGTGTAGTCAACATAATTAGTGTCTGAGAAAGACGGTACATACCGTCTTTCTCAGACACTAATTATGTTGACTGTATATTTTAGGTACATACCTAAAATAGGAAAAACAAAAACATAATAAAGTTTTGGAATGCGTACCAATTCTGAGCTATTTAGTTGCTAAGCAGTAACAACGAACATGAATGATGATCCGTTGAGATAAGTTACGATCGACGTACGCGCCCACAACTTTATATTTTACGCACAAAAAACACATAGGTACGTCAACCCGTTTCGTGCCAATACGACCTCTATTGTTATAAACATAAATTAAAATGCGCTACACTGTGCGTAATAAAAACAACTATAAAAACTAACAAGGCATAACTCGCACACTCTTGTAAAAAAAAAAATAGGTATATCGAAAAAACTTTTCATCACGAAGGTTTGGTCGGAAAATCAAGGTGTTGCTGCGGCCGGCTAAACATCAGTGTGCGGGGGTAGAACCTCCCCTTAATACCGCAGCGGAGCCCTCCCCCCTCGCAGTCTATACTCGAGTGCATTATACACGTAAAGCAGCCCACCCGAGTGGGGCCTGGAGTCTCCTGTATAGTTGTGCATATTTAGTGTAGGTCTAATTTCTACCCCCGTCGCGCGTACCCCTATTGATCTCCGAGGGATGCGGCGGAAGGGTTAAATCTACCTTTTGCCAAATTGTTCAGTCACGATGATTGAGCAGTTTTGGTAATCAAAGAGATCGATCGTGTGCAGCAGGGCTCGCTTTTTGTAAAATTTTCTGTTCGGTGACACATTTTCCATGGGTGTACGTTTAGGCACAGTGCTTCTGGTTCATATTTTTGTACTTAAAATTAGGTATTTAGGTCTTCTACTTGGTTGACCCTATAACAGTTTAAAGGGGAGTAAGAACTTAAAAAAATCGAATAGCTTCGAATTTTTTTTCAAGTAACTGATTAATGATCTTTATATTTTGATAAATTTTATTCTATTCAATTTTCAATAATGTAGAAACATGCTTACATTTTGCTAAGACATGTCAAAGACACACAAAAAAGACTTCCTTCGTACCTGTTTCAAAGACTGTCACGTCACAAATGTGTTTGTGACGTCTTTCTTAAACATTCTCCTTGATTTTCTTTTGTGAACTTCCGTTGCTATTACTATTGACAAGTTAAATATTGCTACGGCTTCTTGATAGAAAAAATGCCGAGAATGTAGAATAAAATGGCGGCCTACGTGCCGCATACCTAGACCAAATCTAGGCCTCTTGCTTTCACCTATTTTTGACTAATTGCGACATAACGGTTCAGTATTTCGCCGATGCGATTGGTGGCTCAAGCACTAAGTGAATGTACAGCCTAAAACGTATCTAAAAATTCTAATTGCAATACCATTAACAATCACCACACGTTCCGAAACCGAACGTCCGAAGCGGTTCACCTAGTTTTCCAGCCGCCCCCACTCCCTGCAAGATTGATTTTCTCTCGCGCATTTCGCTTGCACTTTCAGTGGGGGTGTGTGCCTCTGTCTCGCTCTGGCAAGCCTGCGTGCCTCCCGCGCCGACCTTGAATTCGGGAGGCACACCCAGCGGGTGGGATGCGTTGTCATATACAGGGTGCGTGCGTGTGCGTGCGGGCGGTGTGGAATGGGGTTAGTCGTCCTCCCCGTGATGTCGTTTTCACTTGCATCCGGGCTTTGAAGCTTATATCTATGGGTGAGGAACTCAATTTTCAATTTGATTTCGAATTCGCTCCGAATTTTCGGATTCGCTCCCGGATGTTGGGGAAATCATAGATGTTTGTGCTATTTTCATGATTCTTTTTCGCTTTGAGTTTTTTAATATTGGCCCGCTTATTTAATTTATTACATCGAATTGAATTTTAAAAGCAATATTTTTATATTGTATTTCAATTAAAAATTCTGACATTCGACACAAAGACATACCAATTTGTAATTTAAACAAATATTAGTTAAATATTATATATTTTTCTCAATACATTTCACATACCTAAATTATTTTCATTGTGAAACTATAAAACGTCAAATTAAAATACACACGAAGCGCATCTGTTTATATTTGCTAAGGGCTGTGTCAAATAGAACACACGACACGACTACGTTACGTGACGAAAAAACAACAATATATTAATATATTAAATTCTACAGTGCAGTGGCGTCATTTCCCTTTTCGAATGACTAAATTTAAATTACAGAATTGTTTTCTTTTCAACTAAAACTCACTATAAGAACGAGATGGGGCAAATTATGAGGGGAAAATTAGTTAACCGACGTGTTTTTAGGCGGAACAAATCTGAGGTGGCCCCTAAAATTGTTCGGAAATGTTGTTTTGATCCAATCTTACGTTTCCTAATTCGTCCTATCTCGCTCTTATAGTGAATCTTAAAAAATGACAATTTTTACCCGACTGTGCCGGAAGGGGGGTTATGTTCAATGTCATTGTCGTAAATTTCATTAATCATAAAGTTATTATAGTGTTAAATGCGTTATTTAAATATTATTTTGGTAAAAGTACTAAACTATTTAATACAACAACGTGTTTTAGTATTATTACTTAGATATCTTCTTACGTGCGATGTGCTAGTACTAGCCTCATTATTTTGCTTTCAAAAAAATTGACGGACAGCCAAGATATGTCTGATGAATTTAATAACATTTTCAATTACCAATCCGCACATTAGTTCCTTCTTTATTATTATTAAATAATACGATTTGAAAATACATTGTAAATATTTTCTACTGTCCAAGATAATGGTTATGGCACTATTTCTCTAGGGACGTTCCCTAATACCGGCCTATGGGATCCCATGTTCAGTACTGAACATTTACGGCCCATAAAGAGAATAAAGGTTTATTGTAGCAGTAAATGTCCCAATTCCTATTTATCGGTTACATAATGTCATTGTAATGCATAAAAATCAATTGTGATCCTGTTTTTTTGACAGTTACACGTGTCCTATAAAAAAATTAAAATGTCATTATTTAATAAATAACGCGTTACGAATTACGGTATCGATTCAAAAACACACAGTCAATAACAAACAAAATATTCTAACTAGTTCATTGTAATTTTACAACACAAATACGCTACCATTCAATCAATAACGTTTTGTCATTGAAAATTGTATATTATTGAATTTTTAAAGGTGTTCTAAATAAAAGAACGAGTCGGTACCATCCTTATAATCTATTCAGTTACTGTTGACCTATTTACGTTCGGCAATGCAATGTCGTATGGTCGCAGGGGCCCTCAAATGATGAGAACAGCATGTTTGGGCTTAAACATGACGGAATTGGGACACACCGTGCCAGTAAATAAAATGGTGTAACGTTAGATATTATTATTAGATGAAAGTAGTTTAGTGACGTTTTTTTGGTCGGTTTTGTAAAATTATTAAGCGTAGATATTAAATTGGAAGATAAAAATGTTAATAATATGAAAATTTGTAATTGTTATTTCATATTATTTGCGGTGTAATACTGCGTAAATAATAAAGGTACTTAAATGCAAATTTACGTTTTTTTTTTTAAATTTAATTACGTTGCATTTGGTTTAATGCCTTAGTATATTTTTTTTGTTAATCAATTTCAATCCTTTTCTAAACAAATTTTAATTTTAACACAGGCCTATTTGACACACAAATCTACATTAGAATTATCATAACGTAAAAATAAAGCGTCCGTAGCATGCACACATGCAAGATAAGCGTTAGTAGGTCCCGAAATGGGGCCAATGTCAGCTGTGTTGCAAGCTGCCCGGGCGACCAATGTCGTTCGCCCATTTCCTCGTTACAGCGCGGCGGCGCGGGCGCAGCGGTGGGCGCATGCTTGTGAAACTGCAGTGATGTATACGTTGTGAAGCTTTTGATGCTACCAAGCGTGAATTGTCTTTGTTATGACGATTTTGTTCAAGAGTTTCAATATTGGAGGCATAAGACAATAATAGTAATTTTGTAGGGGAATTTCAGCTGGTAGTATAGTCATCCGCAGTATGTGAAGAGGCGATGCAATTTGCTTGATTTTAGTAATATCTTAGGTTTTCGCGATCACTACACATTATAATAAAACAACTTATAACCGGATTAATCGCGTGTTTTATTGGTTTTTGTTTTTCCTGACGTTTCGAACACTGCATCGTTTTTTTTGCGTCCTCCTGCGACCACGAACGCTGCAAAGTATTCGAAATGTCAGAAAAACAAAAACCAATAATACACGCGATTAATCAGGTTAAAAGTTGTTTTATTATAATTTCCTTGGTTTTGTTTTTATTATGGACAAAAATATATTGATCTAAAATATCTTCCTCAAATTCAAATAATGATTAAGCTCTACAGATTAATCTTTATTCTACGAATACCTAAATATTTTTTAATATTCAATTGAACACGCGCGTACCTACGTAATTTTTTGTCTTAATTTTCAAGGTTTATTATTTCCCACGAGGACTGATTTCTTGTTTTAGAAAAATTTTGGAGTATATTTTACAGTTTGCTAACGTGTGTTATATTATATATACACGGTAGAATGACATTGATGTCAATGATATATTATCAAGAATTAATGAATGATAAGAATGAGATCTACTGTGTACGCGCCTATCACGCACGTGGCATGAGTGTGACCAAACAATATTGAATTATGCTGCGCTGAGCTGTGCTGTTCTTAGGTAGGCTAAAATGCTTTATTCTCTAGCATGTTTGGTTTCTTCAAGGAGCAAACCTAGGCTAAGGTTAAACCGCACATACAGAACAGAACAGCGCAGCACAGCTATTAGGTTACTTATATTCATAAACTAGTACCAAAACTTACTTCCATTCCATTCAGCAAACAAATAAAAACATAAAAAACAATTCTTGTTTACAATTTTTGCTAACGTAAATGTACATTTTTATTAAATAAAGGCTTATACAAAATCTCTCAAGGTTGACGCAGTTTGGTACTGTGCTAATGACATGATCCGTCAATTTACATATATTATATAGATCTACATCTTATGTATATGTTTCCGTATTCAGTTATAGGTATATCCAATGAGGCTTCATATCATATCTCAAAAGGGCTTGAAGGCTAACAGATACTAGATTAAAGTAGATAGATAGGATTAATAATAGATTGTTGCTACTTTATGTAACGGTTGCCTACTTAGTAGGTAAATATTTGTAAGGTATCTATTTTAAAGATGTGTTATGATTTGTTTTTTTTTTTTTATTATACTTGGATGGTTAATAAGCAATTGATTCAGGGGCATAGCTACCGCGTTATCAGCGATATCAATGATACAGGCCCCCCCAGCCACAAGGGCCCCAAACGTCTGTACTATGTAAGAAAAAAATCGTAAAATGTTATAAAAAGGCCTGAATATAATTTTTGATACAGGGCCTCTCAAGCATTAGCTACGCCACTGATTCGATTGTTAGAGTTTAAGCCTCTAATAAGCCTCCGACATAGCCATAGACATTTCACTTGTGTTGGTTTCCTCACGATGTTTTTCTTTACCATTTTAAGCAAATGTTAATCCTTAACTGCCTCGTTGGTCTAGTGGTCCCAAGCGCGACTGCTGAGCATGAGGTCACGGGTTCGATTCCCGAGTCGAGCAAAGTGTTATTGAGTTTCTCTGTTAGAAAATTCTCAGTAGCAGCCCGGAGTTTGGAATTGTGCCCGGTAGATGGCAATAGGCTCACCACCTATTACATGGGACTTAATAACAGCATTGGTGAAATGTGGGTGTACAACTGTGTACACCTCCCCTACCCCTTCGGGGAATATGGGCGTGATGCTATGCTATGTTTATGTTATGTTAATCCTTCCTACCTACAAATACGAAAGTTTTTAAGGTTAGGTGGATGTGTGTTACCAACTCTTTTATGCAATAACTGCTGAACGGAATTGGATGAAATTTGACACAGAGATAGTATATAACCTGAATTAACACATAAAATACTATTTATCCCGGCTGGACCCAATTTAAAGTCTACGCACGCGAAGTCGTGGGCAGAATCTAGCTAATTTGTACTTAATATACATAATTGTAGAAAAGTTTGTAGTTCAATCCTGGGAAATAATATTTACTTGTCAGTCATACCACTTTATTAAGGGCTGTATTAATATCAATAATAATTGTCTTTCTTCAAATTCAAATTTAATTTATTGTTGTCTTAAAACGGCTCCTAAAATATATCTCTTCATTTCACTTAAAAATTACATTGGAAAGAGATGGCAACAGAGTTGAGAGACATTGTAACTAAAATAAATTTGAAGAAATTAAGGGGTAATAATAATAAAAATTTAAAATTATTTTCGTTATTCCTATCTATGAAAATAAATAAAATTTGCCGCGTGTATGGAAATCATTACTTGAGAGTCGGCTCGACTGATTTGTCATATTTTAATTTTTGCATGTTTTTATTTGGCTGATATTTATTTTTGTTCGTAATTGTCAGAACAAGGAGAGTATGAAAGATTTTTTTTTTAAATCCTCTGTGAAAGGCGAAAATGTTGAGGTATTTCTGTACAAATGTACCCATGCGAAGCCGGGGCGGTTCGCTAGTTTAAAATAATTATACGAAACGTACCTATTACAAAAAATAAACAAACATGTAGTCACTTTACAGCCGGTATAAAGAAACTGCTTTCATTAGCAACAACCTAATAATATTCTACAACTGACTGAAATAGAATATAAATAGGCGTACGCGCATGATATGAGTTCAGGCGCCGCCTGCACACAAAATGGTGATCAGTGAACAAGATAGAGCCCAATTTCGAAAACTATATAGCGTTCATAAAATTATCATGCCCTTTTTAAAGTCGGAGACGAATATTTCAAAAAAGAAAAAACAATTAGAAAAACGTACCTGGCACAAAAAATATAGTTCAAGTTTTGATGATTAAAATCCTGACATAGGCTACGAGATATTTTAAATTTTCAGTTTGTCTTAAAAATGTTTTATTAAGTATATATCTGGGAACCTACCTAGGAACTATAATTGCAGAACACGTATGTAATAAAATGACTGAATTATTGAGCATCTGTTTATATTTTATCTTGTAAAGCATTCAGTGTTTAACTACTAGAACTAAATCACCACTTTGCATACTCTTAACATGTTTAATAATCAAAAAGAGTACTATAGCAATAAAACTTAACAAAATAGATCGAAGAACGAGGAAGTATTTGAAATAAATCCGTGGGCGGGGTTTGTAGAAGCGAAACGGTCGTGCAGTGCTGTGCCTCAACTATAGGCTCGCTGCACGCATACGATTGTATTGAGATACTTCGTACATAAAAAATCTTGGGATGTTCTCAGCATTATATTCTTCACCATTTTTTTTTCAGTACCTTATTTAGTTAGATTTATACAAAAGTTTATAAGGATTGATGTTCTGATGGATGGCTGGATGGATATTTGTTATTTAGCAAGATGAAATTAATTCAAAAATAAACGTTTTATCTTTGAATTAAGCACGCTTGCTATATTTGAAATATATTTTTATATTCCACATCTTTTTGTGTACCATAGGCCCTATATTACATTTTAGCCTATGTTACCCGGGACAATGAAAGGATTCTAACGATACCTCAAACTCTCTTTAACTCTTAATAAGTTCAGGCATTTAGAAGTTATGGTGGAATAAATAAACTCACAAACTTACATACATATGTACATACTCGTATATATATCTATACATGAACTCTATAAACATAACACTCCTTTTTTTGGGTAGTCCTGTAATAACACAAAAACTACATCGTTCCGCCGCCAGGAATTTGAATGTATCTACTCTCTAAGGCAATATCGTGAATTCGAGCATGTTGAATAAACAATTATGTATTTTCTGGTAAATAATTTATACTTCTACCGTTACAAAAAGTAGGTTAGGTATTTCATATGCCTCTAGTAAATATAAAAAAACATAAAATATTATTTCCTTCTAAATACTGAGTTAAAAATTGATGAAATATACGTGTGGACGATGTTGATATAACATTAATTTGTTGCTAATGGATCTAACCACATACCATATTAAGTAGTATTTCTACACAACCTCAAACATATAACATATTTGGAAATTTTTCTCTATTATTTAATGCGTAAATGCGTCAATCAGGTGATACGGTGTACGGAACTTTAAGGTAAATAACTAGTAAAATATTCTTTGTTTCGACTATATATATAGCGGAAAACAGGAAGAACCCGAATACAATTTTATAGCTAAAGGGCCTTCCTGTTACGGTCTGATATTAATGTAGTATTCTTTTGAAAGGCATATGGTGTGTAGGTAGGCATTTAACGCTTATATTTACGTAGTTGCCAAATGCCTTAACACAGAAAATCCACAAAATTTGATTTATAAAAGCTTTTTTGGTGATAATACTAATAAAATAAAATAGAGGTTAGGTTAAGGATTACACACCCACATTACACTGATGCCTATTGTAATAGATAGTGAGCGTAATGCCATCTACCGGGCACAATTCTAAAATCCGTTACATATTTTGCAAATGTTAGAGAAATTATTTAATAACATGCAGCTCAAGAACACAATATTAAAAAAATCTACTATCTACTAATGAAGTGCTTTCATTACTATGTTTGGAGGTCATACATATTACAAACAGGTAGCAAATATATGAATATGCTTAGAGAATAGGCATGAACATGCAAATGTTTGTAATGAATACCTACTTTAAGGTGTATATTATATAATTTTTTTGCGAATACCACGGATTTTGTTTTTGCAACCATTTAATTGAATTGTATTTGTTTTATTTATATTATGCACATAACACTAATATGTACAAATCAATCATCTAAATATACATAATAGTATCTTAAACAAATACGAAGTTCTAACAATTATTTCCAACACATTCTACCAACGCGAGGGCTTCTATTGATCGTAGTGTAATCGGAGTGCGTGCGGTCGGCCTTCTGCGGCGCATACGACCGCGGGTCCAAGGCTACCCGTATTTTGTTCCGCGCTCCGTGAGTAATGACGTAATAGACGTAAGTACTCTGGCTATCTATAGTGCGACCGGCAGATACGCGTGGCCTATATCGACACAATAGAAAAAATAATGCTGATAAAAAAAAATGGTACGTGCTCGTTTGGGCCCTGTTACAGTTTAGTACCAGTTACATTAAGTATTGACAATTCCGTCTTAGCCTTGAGTTTTAAACTTTAATGTCAAAATTTACAATTTAATAGTCATTTATAGAAATCGTAAATAAGAACAGAAGAGAAAAAAAAAAGGAAACATTGCGTTTTTATCTAGTAACTTTTGTGTGTCATATTAATTTATATTGAGCTAATACTCAGTACAGCGTTTACGTGTATTTTGTTGGAGGTATCCGACTAGTTTCCAACTCGACCGAAGCCCTTAATCAGGAGCTGATGACGCGTCGGAATCGGAAATAAAAAGAATGTCGCGTACCTAACCTAATACACACATTCTTTTTTCTCAACTAGTAAAAGTTAGGTCTAGTAGCGCCATCTATGATTATATTACTGAAATAGCTATTGTGGTTGTGCGATTGATCACAGTCAAAGTGTTTGATGTTTGTTTTAACGCTGCGTCTACGTCTGTCGCTTTGGTAGGTTTTATCTTTTACTTGTCTTTAATAATAGTAAGAGATAGCAATAAATCACATTGAACACAAGTGTGAACGCTGAATTATAACCGTATAATAAAAATTACGTTACAAACGAGGTTCATCAATTTTAGCTGAAACATTATTTGATTTTAGTAATCTTGTCTATGTTAGTAGGCCAAGGGTAATCGCTAGAAATACTTAAGAAAACTTTCTTTAAACTTTTTTACTACCTCAGTGATAAAAATGCTCATTTAAGAAGAAATGATTACGATATTAACGATATGTTTAATTATTAACAATCTTTAAGGTAGGATAAGAATAGTGTTTATAGGTGGTTTAGTAGAAGCTTATCGTGTGGATGAGGAACAACCTAGTGTCAGAGTTTAAACCACCCGCAGGTCAGTGAGGTGCCGTAACACGCGTTGCACGGGGGGGTTCCGGAGCTGGTCTCTTAAGAGGACCCGGAGCTCCCCTTCAAGTGCGGATGGTGACCACCGGGGTGGTTTTAGTGAGGTAAAAATCCCACACTCCCCGGTTTTATCCCCAAACACCGGGCGCCTTTGAAGGTTTCCCCCCGAAAACAAAAAAAAAAAAGGTCTCTGACATGGCTTTTTCCACCATCGAGAATATCTCTCAGGTGTGCTTGCTTCACGATAAAATAATTAATTTATAATACGCACACGACTTCGAAAAATCAGCAATACATGCCTTCGATTCGAATTTGCGACCTTAGACTTGTCAGTTCGACTGTCATACCACTACGCTATCACTGCTTCAAAATACATAATTATGTACATGGAACTGCATAGATATATAAATATAGGGGGTTTGCAATCAAACAATATGGTTCGCGCACAGTCTGTATTTCTGTCAGTCCTGATAGATCTGCCTGGTTGGTTTCAATAGAAAAAAGCCATTAAGCTGTTAGGAGCCTCCAGGCGGCTTCAATAACACTACCATTAAATTTGGTTTCACACCACACGAAAAAAAGCAAAACACAAAAAGAAAAATCAATGCTATAACTAATCTATGTTTAAAATACACAGTCAAGACATTCCCCTCGTACACTTCGGCGAATTGCTCTGGGACCAGTTACCTTGACTCTTGTTTATTGTTTATTGCATCGTGTGGGAGGGACTTACGATGTTTAATATATTCAAATATATAAAAATAGACAATAGGGTCATCAGGGTTTGGAGATTTATCAAATACCAGCTAGTTTTTTAGCAACTGTTTTGAGATTCCCTTGGAATGGATTCCTTTTTATTTGCTACATATTTTTAAGTTTAAGTCTTTGTTCTTAAATAAGTTTTCAGGAAGGAAAAATATTTTACAAGACATCGAATATTTATGTAAACAGTATTCATCTAATCAATCATTAACCAGTTCTAAAAAATAAACTTATTTATTAAAAATATAGGTAGATCTCATACTCGTATAAATAATAAAACCTAAAATTTACCCCAAACTTCTTTTGTTTTAGGACGCCAATTCAAAGCTCACAAGGTGATCCTCGCAGCTTGCAGTAAGCATTTCCAAGAGTTGTTTGACACAGCGCCCCCAAGTCATGCAGGCGCGTGTTATGTCATTCTGGAAGCCACCACGGCTGACAACATGCAGGCTCTTCTCGAGTTCATGTACAAGGGAGAAGTGCACGTCAGCCAGGATGCGCTGTCCAGCTTCCTCAAGAGTGGGGAGAATTTGCAGGTGGGTTTAATCTAAGACAGTTTTACCCATAAGGATATTTTTGATAACTGGATGTACTATCATTGTAGGGGTATATTTTTTAAGTCCAAAGCTTCTATTATAATCCAGAGCAGCCTCATCTAACAGTAAATAGTTCTTGGATTATAAATTAAAGTTATATTTGAGAATGTAATGCAAAATGAAAAACATACATAATTATAGAACCGATAATATTGTTTAAGAAATCCGCGTAATAAATCCAAAGTAACACACGTGTATTTTGTTTACCCTCCGCGTCAAAGCTATTATTGACGATATGCCATTGATTCAGTTGCTTCGAGCAAAACCAAAGCGTTCTAATTTAAAATATTTCTATTCTAGGTCAAAGGCCTGTCTATGGAGATGTCTCAGGATGCTTGGGTAAAGCAACAGACACAGCAAAATTCTGGAGACCGCCATCAGACTCGCATAAAAACCAGTCCGGTATCAGGGTCAGGGAATTGTGAGGTCCAGGAGTCAGCTGCTCCGTCATCACACACAGCGACGTTTGCTCCAATCATGCCGCAGTATGGGATGCCAATTCATGGCAGTGGCAGCATGGGGCGGTACGCCCCGCCGGCTCACTTGCCTATTCATGCGGGTGGACACCGCAGACCAGCGCCACCTAAGCCGTCTCCGTCTCAGAGCCCACACGCAAGGAATTACAGGTAACGGATAAATCAAAATATAACAATGCAATTCGATAATAATAGTGAATTAAATTATATGTAAAATCTGATTGTAATATAATGTAATAGCAAACAACTATAAGAAAATAACATTATCCTTGGACACAAATTTAAATTTTACTTATAGTTTCCTATAATTCATTTCAGCATTGCAATCAATTTATTTGTACCGTGTTTTATTTTTTGGGTTACACTTGAACAAATAATCTCAACCTAATTGAACTGCTTTACTAAACGATTTTTCCAATAATACTAATTTTATGTCGATGACTTATTATTGGTCGACAGGAAGTAAATAGAAAATGTAGGAATAGGAAAAATAATTCCAGTTAATCTTGGTGATAAAAATAATCAAACTTGACCTACATAGCAAAGAAGTTCATAGCAAATCGCAACGAGGCCTATCTATATTATCAACATTTTGATTGATAGATTTGATTTTTGTAACTTTTTATCCAAAATTCTAGCAACAATCTTCTATAAGTCTTCTCAATAAATATCAGTATTCAGCAAAAATATAATCTTATTCGGAACCGTCGCCAATTTCAGGCAAAGCTCATCCTCTTCACATTGCGGCAGCGTCGCTGATGAGCCAGACACCCGTTCCTCACCGGGCGCTGGAGCCCGTTACGAAGAGAATCCACCCGACTGCACATCAACACTCGGCAACCCAATCAAGAACAATGGATACGAACGCAGCGCCTCGGCCAACGACGACATGCCTGAACGCTTAAACAATGACCAAGGTGCAGAAGGTAGGTTTTAGAAAATTATGTATTTGCGTGATGATATGGAAGAAAGGGATTTAAAATTTAATTTATTTTACTAACATCATTTCGAAATCCATCAATCAATTATAAAAGTAAATGTGGTATTTGGTAATGAGAACCAGTGAAGAACAGCTCTGCCCCATACTTAAATGGTGTTTAGATATTCGTATTCAGAATCAAGGGAGATTTTACGCTAATTAACATGTCTCATCTCAATACTTTGTCTAGTCGACGTTGGATCATCATTCTACATGTTACTTCTTAATGTGTCACTCTGTAATGGAAATGTTCAACCAAAAGCACTAAGCCGTTCATATTTAAATGATTAAAAGACCATTTATTTTCATAATTCTCACCAGCCCATATAAATATTCTCTCCTGAATATTAACTTTTTTATAGATGCTATGAACGGTCACAAAAAATCTTCATCTCATTATCATCATAACACATCATCATCCTCTTCCATTATCACCACGCACGGCGAATGAATTGGCGATGGCAGTATGTTGTTATCAACTCATAAGGATTGAATAGTTCATTCACTTTTGATTAATACCTTAAAACAATGGCCGTCTTTAAAAAAAATGACGAACCGAAGGGTAGCCAATTCTTCGCCAAGATATACACTGCTTCACCAACCGCATGCCTTGCTGTAGCTAGTTTTGAGTGTCCATGTAGTATAGTTAATATTGAAAACTTCAAGTTTTATACAGTTTAACGACAATATCTTCGTCTTTTATAGACTTACGGATAAAGAGCGAGAATGATTACCAACCGCCTGGATACAACAACTCTCCGCCGCCGGCGACGTCGCTTCCTAACGCTAACTACCACGATAAGCCAATGGAGACGTCGCCTGTTCCGCCTAAGCCAAGCCCCGACATCTGGCCAACGAAACTGATCACGAGCAAATCTGGTGGAATTGCTACTGCTGACGGTGAGAATGTTGTCTTTGCTTCATGAATACTAATATGTACTTGCAAAAACTCTGCAGTATTTGGACAATATTTTAATCGAGGCTAAGGAAACATTTGTTAGTTGCGTTGAAAGATTGACGTTGCCTAAAATTAAAACATCCCAACAAAATTTCCAGGTAAGAAGCTGAAATGCCCATATTGCGAGAGACTCTACGGATACGAGACGAATCTGCGTGCTCACATCAGGCAACGGCATCAGGGCATTCGAGTGCCATGCCCGCACTGCTCGCGCACCTTTACGCGCAACAACACCGTGCGGCGCCATATTGCACGCGAGCATCGCCATCAGGTCACACCCCACCTCCCTAACCAAGGCCCCCTCCATAACCATACGCAGTAAGAACCCGCGAAGTTTTGTTCTCAATCTAATTTCAACCGAACTACCTCTGCTCTTGAAGACCGGCCCGGGCGACTGTCTTATCTACCTCTGAAAGCGGCACATGATCGACGGCTAACGAATGGATTACGAAGACGGTATCTATGTTATCAACTCATGGTCGCCCGAGCCGCGTCTGGAACTGTGTATAACACGCGTACAATAATATACCTCGTTGATGCATATTATGTAATCAGTATCTACCTCAGAATTTGATCTTAAGATTTTTTAAGGTTTTGAAATTGTGCGATAATTGTTACTTAATTTAATAATCATGTGTGACTTTGAATGGTTGCTCAGTACTCGTCTCTGTCTGGTACCATGTTTGAGAAATGTCGTACCTTTTATTGCACCCTCATTGCGTTTAAGTACCTTAATATTTTTTTGCAAACTTTAGTAATATGTCCAGTTGACTGTGAGAAGAAGTTACCTTTTATAGACGATTTATTTTGTGCTCTCGGTCGAGTTATGACATAGCTTATATTAAAATACCTGAGCTAGGGAATCTTAGAATTGTTGTTGAGACTGATGGTCATAGGCTAAGTGTATGTAAATAATAGGAGATGTTGTAAATCGCCTTGGCCTAGGTTGAAACACGCGTAAAACGACACTCTGTGGCAAAACTACCTCTGTTTTACATTTTTATTTTATTTTTATTGATTACACTAACATTTAATGACAATAGACTAGATTATTACTGCTTTAGTTACGCATTCGACATATCTGTGATACAATAGCAAACGGGCTGTATAATTTTTTTTTCACATTTGCCACACTGTCGATAAAGAAACAAATGGAAAAAATGTGCGAAAATATACGGAAAAGTAGAGTTTCAGCAGTTTTTTACTGTACAGTGAATGAGGAACGGTTTTAGTTTTGTACAAAGTACAATTTTGCCCTAGATACATAAGTAGTTAGGTAAAAAAACGTGTTATTAAAAAAATTGCATGTAAGGTTAGATGCATGAATGTGTAAGCAAATCCATCATTGTCGTTCGTAGCAGGCTCGCCTGACCGGATGTTACTATTGAGACCAAATAATTATATGTTTCAATGGGATGGTGTCGATTTTAACATTCCGTTAAAGCTAAAAAAGATTTTGTTTTCGTCTTAGTGCATTTATATGAAGGCCACTTACTACTTTTATATTCCTAGTCATTTCAAGTGCAACCAGTTGAGATTTTTTAAAGAAAATAATTATTTAAATGATAAATGTAAGGGTATTTGCTGGTGTCATTGTATTATATTTTGTTGTGTTGACACTGGCGATGCCCAAGGTGTAATACTTCATATTTAAACATTCAGCTGCAATAAATGGTTTAATTTACATAAAGCAGATGGTACAGTGCCAAATATCCTCAATTTTAAGTTCACATCGTATTATTTATTTTATTTTATTTTTTGTTAAGTGTGAATGTAGCGACTGTGTGTTATATTCCTGATATTTAGGAATAAGTTGCATTCATATTTATTATTATATTTATATTTTAGGATACACGTCTTATTGAATATATTTATGACGAGAATGATTTATAAAGGCTCAGTGACTTTTTTTAAATATTTAGTTTCTGTTGTTTAGTACCATTTGTAAGACAGCGTTTTAGTTCTCTTTGAATGGTTATCTCGTGTTTGTTATGAAATACAAAAAAAGGTTCTATTCATATATTAAATACAAACTGTATGGTCAGATAACAATAGATAGATAGTATAAATCGTGCAAGTGAAGTAGTTATGTAGTAGCGCCACCTGTTAGCAAAATATAAAACTAGTAAATTTTTCTCCGTTATAAATATAAATTACACTTTCCAATTGACTTCGTCTAATATATGAATAGAATTAAATCTATATGTAGTATCAATAGACCGAATAGAAGCTAATATACAGTGGATATCTGAATATTTTTAGATTCACATAGACAGGCTATTTTGAACTCTATATGTACACTATACTTAAATTGATATTTTTATTGAAAGTTTTTTTTACTAAAATAATAAAAAAGATTTGCCAAAAACATTAAAAGTAAATCTATATTGATTTCTGTATCATTCAAAGTTGGGTCATGGAAAGGTAGTAAAAAGTGGCAAGAGTTCACAGGCTTTGTTTTCTAAATAAAAGTTAAATAAACATATAAATTTTTATTTAAATAATGGCAAACATATTGAAGTAATATTTTCTTTGAAGGACATCATGAATGAGCGAGTGAATAGCTGTTATGGTTCCATAATAAATAAATATTTTTACTAAAATCCTAAAAAAATAATTAAAAATAGCACATCCCTGATTGGGGAAAAGCCCGGGGAACAAATGTCGATTTTTGAGAATTATCGCACAGAAAATTACCTTCATTTTTATTTTTCTGTCTGTGACCTCTCGTGGAGTTGGTAGGGTGGTATTCAACCGATTAGTTTAGGTTGCATTATTTCGCAATGTTGCACGATGTGACACTGTGTGCTGCAGTCTTAGAAGACAATGATTAATAACGTACTTTGCTCTGACGCGTTGAACATCTATAAACGCAGTGCCTTCAGTAACACCTAGGTGGAAACGGTCTGTAGAAGAATTTGAGGGAACCACATACTTATTTTTTACGTTGACCGAATCCTTTGTAACTATTGTATAAATTATTATCTTTCATTTTACTATTGGCATTCTTGATTAAGTGTATTATTGTTAAGAAAATGGTTTTTGCTACTTCAATTGCAAATTGTTAACAATTATGTTTATTATTATAAATGAGAAAAAAATATTGTTCTATTTTTGTCTTTTCGTTTATTTTGTCTCTTATGAATTCAAAATTCATAGTTGTGATTTCTTTTGACATTTAATGTTTTTTGTGATACGTAAAAGAGAATTGCATTAATGCATCACGTTTTTTTAGCTTTTTTCGTTTAAGTAATGGAGGGATTATGAGTATGTCTATGGACGGTTGCTAATATTAGCAGTGGGCACTAGGGGCTCGTTATTTTGAAATCAATTATTGGATTTGCTTCTTTCTAAATTTTATAAGGTACAAAACTTAGATTACAATAACATCACATGTCAATTTTGCTTGTTTAACATAAATGTGTGTCGTTCCACAATATTGTTTGTGGCTACAATAAATTCTAAATTTAATTTCAAGTGATTATTGTACACAATTCAATATACATACGGGATATTGGATAACACGTCTAAATTAAGTTGTCGCATTGTTAAAGCTAATTAGTGGACAATTTACTAGTGGTCCCTAATAGTTGTAATGTTATATTTGATGTGATAGGAAAATTCACATTTAGTCGGTGTATTGCAATCCCTTTTTCATTGGACTTGGCCGATCTCCCTCATATATGTGGCTGTAGCTCTGGTTAGATGGTAATGGTCTAGCAAAGGTGCATCATGCAGATCTCATAAATAGTTTGGAATTTGCGGCCAAGGTTGGCCAATGTTTGTGAGATCTCCATGGCGTCAGTAATAAGATTGGATCCAACAGTACGCCATACAAAAGCTTCAAGCGAGCGATGTTAAGGGTATCGTTTCGAGTCAAATTTTAATATTTTTAATAACTTTACTTTTGTTGCTTGCTGTGAGGCATTATTGCTGGATCAAACTTGCATTTAAGTATAAGCACATCAATTGGTTCCGTTTTGAATTTCGTATGTAAGCTTTATGTTTAAGATTTACTTTTAATTTTTTTTTCTCTTTTTGTGTACATAAAATCGCGAAATGTCGTGATGGTAAAGCCAAAGATTGTTACGGGTATGGTGACCCTCTGCCGTCACACGGGCTATGTAGTGACATTACATTCAAACGTCATCGCCACGGGAGGCACTTGTTCAAAAAAAGTTACAGATAATAAATTCAGTGTAACTTTGAATGTACTTTTCTACATAGCTCTTTAGTTTAATGTACGTTTATCTACCTCGAGGATGTAATTTAGTTCGTAAGTAAGCTTTTAAGTAGATTTTTTATATGATGGAAAAATATAAAATTTTAGATATTAAGAGTAATGTGAAAAATTAAAAAAAAATTATAATAAATTTTAAAGTACAAATACGCTACCTCAGGATTCAACTTTAGTCATTTTTCAAATTCTATAACTGTTCTGCAGATGTATTACATTTACGATGTTTAATGAATATTAAAAATTACTTGTCAGACTTTTTCTAAATACTAACTTGTTCATAATAAGTGCTGGTAATTACATTTTTGGAATTTATGAAAATAGTTTTAAAAATGTAACTAAGGATGGTATTCAGTTGGAAAGCTGTCGATAATAATATGAAGCACGTTTTTTTGAATCTCTGCAAGGTAGTCAGTGCTCTCAACTCAGTGTCATGCTCAAAAGAGGTTCATACATCGACGTCAGTGTGTTTAGCGACTCTATGGGCTCGCAACGAGCTGGGTTGACGGTCTAAGTTAGTGTGTAAGTGTTAATTAGGCTAGTTGTAATAATCTCATTGATGTACCTCATTTGTAAGCACAGCACTTGCGGGGGGATCGGCCACAAGTCAATATCAAAGTAATCTAATTGTACCTTCCTTCACTCTCCGGAGTATAAATTTTTATTCGTAATTTTTATTATTAATTTTTCCCAGTTACTTTTTGTGTTTCATAGATGTTACTATGTTTTAAGGAGACGAAAGAAAAAAAAATGGAGAAATTATTGTTTGTTAGGTTTCTGCGAATTAAAAAAATGTAACAAAATTATTTTTTGGGTTTTTTATTATTTTTTATTTCCTCTTTAGTTATTATTATTTCCCTTTTATTTTACTTCGACAAGTTACACCCGTCCATCGTGTTTAATGTTTATTATAATAAATTTAAGTACCTACATTATTTAAGGAATTGACATTTAAGTACCTAATTCATAAATAGTTGCACTTAACTGGACAGGAAATATTTAAGTAATTATTGGATGTTTTTATATTTTAAGGGTGCACTATTATTGAATTGATCGCGAGAGCATCTCGGGATCTCTACGAATTTGGATATGAAAAAAAAAATTGTTCTGTCGCATTAAATGTTATGTAAGTTGTAAAATTATGCTCACTCCCTCACTAGAATAAAATCACAAATTCTCGGACTGAACGTAAGGTGATTGGAAATAACTGTCGCGAAGGTATGTGAGAAGAAATGAGTATGATCATTGAGTAATATATTCCATTTACTTCACTTTTCATGATAAATACTGGCTCTAAATATATTATCGTCGTACATTCAGAATAATTTTGATGTTTCAAAATAAAGCGATTATAGTCATTCATGACTGTATATAAAACATTATATTTCATAAAAAATATACTTACATGTTTAACCTTTTCATCTTGTTAAGTTCAAATGAGATAAGTCTCGGTGTCACTTAAAACTATGTTCTTGGTGTCATCTTTGTGTAAGTGTACGAGATATAACTCTTATTAATATTCAAAAAACAAAAAAAGTTTAAAAAAAAGCAACGAGCACTCTTGTCTGCAAGAACTAAAGTACAAATTTCTGAAGTCTTAAAGAGTTACTGCCAGTACAAATTAATTAATTGGAAAATAATAAATGGTATCCGTTTTTTATGTAAACGTTGCCAAAATTGTATTTTTTGGGCATCACTAAAATTAATTTAGTGTAGGTTATTTCTTGGAAAGTACAAAAACAAATGATGATGATGATGTGTGATGTACAGCAGCCCGCAGGTGGTAGGCGAACAGAGGGCGACCATATATCATTTGATGATTTTTTTTTTATTTCTTCAGTTGCATTTTGCATTTGTCATTCGAAAGCGAGGGTATACAATACGGCCAACATCTAAGTTAGTTGTCAGAATAGAACGATTAAAAACGTTGACTTATCGATTGTAAACCAGGATGGTTGTAAAACTAAGTAGGATTTTGTACGTAGCGATGTAATGCTTAAAGAAAAAAAAAACGGTCGTCGGTTTGGTGGTCTATGTCTGTAAAAGAAAAGTGATTGTCTGTGATTTTTTTAAGCGACTTTTTTATATATATGGAAGAATATATAATTCTTTAACAGTAAGAATAGCACTACTTGTGATTTTTACATTAGAAATTATTAGTTGACTTCCTTTTTTTGTACTATATTATAGGGTTATGTAGCGATTGGTGTAGTGGAGAACGATGCGGGTTGAGTGTACATAAACTATACATAATGTAAAAAAAATATCTATGGTATAATGAGAAGGTGTTCTGGTAGTAGGGGACACAAGAGTAGCTTGAGCATCTTTTGTTTCGTCCACATATGCGCGAGTGACAAGGATGGCGCTACACGAATTTGATGATCCCCTACTATGAGTGCACTCTCCGACATCGGGTAACGTTTGGCAAATGGTTAGACCACATGCGATGCTTGTTTGTTTTTAGAGTCTCGTGTTCTTCAAACAAGGCCGTTTGAAAGGCCATATACGAATTAATTACTACAATTGAAGGACGCGTGACTCTTTCCGGTAATTAGTAAATTAATTTGTGCGTAAATGTAAAACGGTAATAACTTGCCGAGTTCTAGCGAATTTTTTAGTGTGGTATACATTTGGCGTATTTCGTTATTTATGTGGTGAACGTAGTAATTAAATGTTATGTTTGCTTCGGATAAATTGGTCTTGTATTAGCTGAAGAATGAACCTTAATCTGAGATCTGATTACTCTATCTTACATCTTTTAATATTCATATTAAATATCAGATGAATCATTAAGTGATGAATTATTTTCTTAAGCTCTCCATTTCATACAATAGGTACGTAAAGGTCACTCGTTTAATGCTTCATATTTATTAAAATAAAAGTATTTATTATACATACATCACTCTCTTCTTTTCTTATTTTCCGTTTATGGTACCTACCCACAATTCATTTAAAATTGAACAGTTCCTTTCGAAGTTCATAATATAGAGGCTTATTATGTTAATTTTCAAGTATTAATGCTTCACATACGTAATTAAATCAGCATCCAGGAAGATATTTACGTTAAAGAGACCTTAAATATTGGATATATTTTTATGTTCTCCTTTGATATAAGAGCAATGTAAGATAATTTCAAGAAGACAGGGTGTTCTTCAGCTTTTCAAGTTTCTTGTGTGAATATTTATTATGTTCGGATGCATGTGCTGGCAATATGTTTTTAAATAAGAACTCTTTTTATCTAAAAAAAACCGACAGAATTTTTACCTGAAATTTCGAGTTTCAAGAATAATTTAACCATTTTTTTGTGGAAATTGTATGTATACATTGCTACCATATAACAAATCATAAACACTGAAAATAATACATAATTTTACGTACAATCAAGTATTTGCTAACAAAATAATTGTAGGCGCCGTACAAAAGACAAATTCATAGAAACTCAGTACATGTATCCGATCATAAAAAATATGATCAATAATTGTAAATTGTATGCTATGGGAAATGGCTTCTTCTTATATATAAGCGATCTTTCAAAATGTGCAACAGTTTGCATCGTCGTAAGTTAATTTTTAAATAAAAATTTCCCGCCATTTCCCACGGTAAACTGTGTGCGAAGCGGGCTATAGGATTCTAATACAGGTATTATAATTGTCCATTTGTGCACTAATTATAAATTTGTAAAATAGATTATTATAAATAATAAACGAACATACAGTACCCAAAACACAATGTCCTACCTACAATCTGGCTTAGGTCTAGATATTGTATTGATGAAAAATTTGTTCCATTGTGGAATTCTTAAATTAATAAAAAAATGTTGCTAAAATTATTTTTTGTGTTATTTTATTTTAGAGCTAAGATCCTTTGTGACAATATCCTGAAAGGTCAAAATTCAATAATAACTGGTGAACTATTCTTCAATAATTTCTAACTGTGGATAGTTTAGTTAAATTGCGGATGATCCATTTGTTTTCGTTGGTCAATTAGTAAGTAATCGTTTCGAACATAAATCCAATAAATACATAGTAGGTACATATTTTTAAGGAACTGGTAAATAATATATAGACAGATGCCCAGACAGATGCCCAATATCTGAAGAGAAATCTGATTATAGCAAAAACATAACTGTTTTCTCCAGTATTTTGTGTGTAAGTTACAGGTAACTTTAGTTATAGAAAGTTACCTATAACTTACACTCAAAATACGTAAACAAGAAAACGGGAAACTAGATGGCTAGCTGGGTCTAACGCATGCTACGGATCCAATTTTCTGATTATAATCAATTATCTATTCCTTAGTGTTTCCCTTGTATAGATAGTCATCATGGACGTTGTGCTGCACTCTTGCCGACTAAAATCACACAGACCTTAAAGGACCCGACGAGAGACGGCATCTAACTAAATATCTAACAAATATGCTCGCCACTTTTGGTGGGGGTGAGGTAACACACAAGTACAAAATAACTTCTAATAAAGCAACAATAGCGCTCGTCATTACATTAACAGTAATAACATATAAAAAAAACTAAACACAAACATAAAATTGTGTCACACACGTTTACTATCATTGTAACCAGACAGGTAAAAGTTATAACCTTTTACCTGTTTCATTGGGAATCAAATGCCAGTGGCGAGCGGGGTACGCCTGCTAAAACTACTCCAGTAGGTACTAATTCCTTCAAGTCCAACGATGGACTTCCCGGTTTCCGGGATCGCAGCTGCATCTCTTGCAACCACGCTAGATTCGTCGATTGTTCCTTCAAAACTTACAAATACTTGACCTAATTTGAAACCTCTTCAGTGTGTTTTAACTTTCAAGTTTGCCATAGAACGTGTAAATACTATACCACTGCTTACACCAATATGATCTATTGCCAATAATGAAAATATAAAAATAACGTCATCTCCGAAGTAATTCCGCAATTTAATCTAGTTGTCCGGAGATGACTGTTGTGTCGCTAATTACCAGATACAACAGAAATATTATTGTTATCAAGTGCAATCTTGTACTTTTGCGAGTATATAGATTATTTTTTTAGGGCTATGTTGTAGCATTGGTTTATTTGCACGGGCAATAAAGTAGAAAAAACATCAGGTCTTTACGTTAAGTGGCAGGTTGTGCCCAAGATTATGATTCAGATAGCCCACTACGGCTTCCGAATCTGCCGTTTACATATTTAAATTCAGAACCCTCATTGTATGCAAATAAGTAGGTAGGTACTATTTAAATGTCAGTTGGTTAGTTTGTTAGTAGTGACATTCCCATTTTTATGCAATTACGATCTAATAAGATAAAAGCCGTTAAGATCTGGACCAGTTTTTATGATATTAATAACTGCCTGGTTGGTCTTGTCAGGATCAGAGGCTGTCAGTGAGGTCTTGGATTCGATTCTCGGGTTGGGTAGTATTAGTAACAGTCCAGAGTTAAGACTATGTCCGATTGATGGCATTAGGCTGACCACTTATTTGCCTTCATAAATGTATCGGTGAATTGTGGGCACATACTACGACCCTACTCTGTATTACGCGGAGATATGGGCATAATACTATCATTATGTTTAAGTTTAAGAGTAACAAAGATCATTCATTGATTGCATGTTACTCTAAGTTGGTAAGTAGATACTGGCTGCAAATATAAAAGGAGGTCAATATCGGTCCAGTAAACTTTAAAAATGTTTTATTTAAAAGTATATAATGGTTAATCTCAAATGAAGTATAGGTTACTATAAATAACAGTACCTAGATACTTAAACTATTTCGTTCATCAGGAATTTAAAAAGTGTGATTAAAAATTTTATGTGAAAATGTGATGGTTCGTTAAGGAAAAATACAATACATGAATAAAATTGAAATAACTGTAGCAATAAATCCATTGTATTGTGTAAACAGTATCTATTTCATGATTTACAACTCAATTTATTGCATTTAACTGACTCGAAAGAAATATACAACTTGCTTACCTGATTTTATCCTTTGCATTTATCATTCATTGATTAAGTTCTTAGACAGTTCAGTTCCGCATATAAAACACACATCATATAAATTTCATCAAGTGGCCAGTTCAAGACGACTAAGTATACCTAATCATTATATCCACATAAAATACTAGAAGTTCACTTTACTTTTATATAGGAAAACACAAATAAACTAGCACTAATTGCTAGCAAAAAAGGTAAGACGAAGATGTGCTCGCTAACTGTGCCTTTGAAAAAGCATAAAGTATTTTCTGTTTTGACAAGATGGCGCCAGTTGCGCGACGTATAGACAATCACATTGCAAATGGCGCTAAATTAGAATAGGTATTTGAAAATGGAATTGGATTGTAATTGAATACCAAAAGCATAATGGATGGATACCTACCTATCTCAAATTTTATGACAGATTTAAATTTGAAAATCGAATTCGAAATTATATAGTGTGTTCTTTGTATTGCAGTTTTGCAGTAAACATTTAAATATCTCGTGTATGGAAAACGTTATGAAACATTCATTTAATTTATATCAAATTTTAATTGCAGAAGGGTACATTGTTGTAAAGACACGATACATTCCATTGCAAAATAATAACAATAGAAAACTATATTAACCAAAATTCACGCAAAGCTATCTGAAATCGTAAATCGAATTATGCACCTTTGCATAATCAAGTATGCATCTATCTAGTGGTTGCTTGGCGTTCTGCCAAGTACTCTGCGAGATTACCAGGGAGAAATAAGTGATGGTGGAAGCTGAGCTTTATTTACATAGGTATGCTTGGTTTTGTTTCCAAAGATAGTAAAATATTTGATAGTGATATAAAAATGCTCTTTTAATAAACTGCCTCGTTGATGGTCTAGTGGTCCTAAGCGCGACTGGTGAGCCTAGGTCTAAAGGTCTCGAGTAAAGTGTTATTGAGGTTTACCGTTAGGAAATTATCAGTAGCAGCCCGGAGTTTGAAATTGTGCCCGGTAGAAGGCAATAGTCTCACCACCTATTATTACATGGGACTCAATAACAACATTGGTGCATTGGGCATAAATGTGGCTGTGTACACCTCGGCACAACTCTTCCGAGAATACAGGCGTGATACGGCGTGTCTATCTATTTATAATTAAATTACATATCAATATTGCTTATTAGGCGTTGGGTGTTCCACGTACAGCGCATGCTCCGCACTAGCATTTTAAACAGGATTGAAAAGGGCTAGGGACACTTCTCATACAGAGAAGGGACGTGCTTTAAGTCCAGGTTTCTTCACCAAGTTTTCCTTCACCATATGTCTGTGATGACATCATGAATATCAGACAAATATAGTATTTACAAACACATCTTAATTTACATTGATAATGATCAAGGAGCGTAAACTTGATCACAATGAACGTACACAAGATAAATTATGTAAAACATGCAAAACAAGAGTCGTAAAAAGAAATGGAGAACTGGTCGCATTATTGTGGGCATCGGTACATCGATACATATTCTCAAGGATTTTATTAACAGTGAAAATAAAACCACGGTGCGATGCGGAAGCTAGTGAAATGAATACCGAGGAAGTATCGCGAGGTGGCATTGTAGCGATACGAGTGTGTCAAATGACATTTAAGTAACTGTGTTTGTAAAGTCATTATATTTAATGGAAAAAGAATACGGTCATGAGCAGGATTCGAACCTGCGCAAATACTAGGAGGAGAGAGAGAGTGATCCGGGAGGTGCAGGTTCGAATCCTTTTTCCATTTAATATAATATCTTTAGAGTTCGCTAAGCATACGTTAATGTTTTTCAAAGATTTATCTTTAACTGTGTTTGTCTTTAACATAACATAGCATCACGAATTCCCCAAAGGGGTAGGCAGAAAAGTATACTGTTGTACACATTTCACCGATTCTTCTTTTTTTATCGTGTGGTTGATGAACAACTTAGTTTCAGAGTTTAAACCACCCGTTGGTCTCTGACGTGGCTTTACACACCATCAAGAACATCTCTCAGATGTGATGATTTCCTTACGATGTTTTGCTTCAGTTTTAAGCAGGTGATAATTAATTTATAATACGCACATGACTTCGAAAAGACAGTGGTGCGTGCCTTGGATTTGAACTTGCGACCGTGACTTGTCAGTCCAACAGTCATACTACTAGGCTATCATTGCTTATTTCATCGATTAATCGGGTTCAATTCCAATCTCCAGGCTGCTGCTGAGAATTTCTTAACCGAAAATCCCAATAACACTTTACTCGAGCTGGGAGTTGAACATAAATCTCAGTAGCCGCGCGCACAACCACAAAACCAACGAGGCAGTATGGGCCTTTATTTGTGTGTTGGTAAGGCTAAGAGGGACAGCCCTCTTTACTAAAGAGTTTGCATTGTCTTGTTAATAAATGAGAAAAGGAGAGAGAATTGGCTCTCAAAATTCGATCGGTATACGAATAGGCATGGGATAATTTTGAGAAGAGGAGTTTAGTTTTTCATATCGTGTCAACAATTTCACACGAGTTTTCGACGTCGAAAAGTCGAAATCATGTCAGAGGTGTACTATATATGTATACCCACATTTCATCGTCATCATCATCATCGATCATCGTGTGCATTTGTGAGCCTATTGCCATCTACCGGGATATTTGGAACTCTGGACTGCTACTGAGAGCTTCCTTTTGGAAACACAATAATGCTAAGCGGATTTTACGACCATTTGGCCCGCAGTTATTGCCAGTTAACTACGATTATTAGAAATAAAGAAAAAGCTAGTGGAGCATCTGAAAGTTTTCTTTTTTATTCAAATAACATAGGAGCCGGTATTTGTATTTTGTAAGGTTGGTTCAATAAAGAGGTTAGCGGAGTGTAAACTAAGCTATATAAGCACATGCCAATAAATAAAAATAGATGTTTTTTTCATTAATTATGATTAAAACAAGGAAAGACAAGAGTTTATTATTGCAAATCGGAATGCCAAGGACAAATCTTTTTGATACGTACGCGTAATTTTTTGACAACATACATTATGTACTATTAGCATTAACGACCTATTAATCTGTCATACATATTTAGTACTATATTTTTGCACGTATTATTTTACTAGTCCAAAGGTAGGGTTGACAAATATTAGAACACAAAATAAAATCATGGGTATTCATTTTTGTACTCACTAGAACTTAAGGACGCTGGCCGCAGCTGAAAAGAAAATGTAAATGCTTTTTGGTGCTACTTGGACTAAATTATTAATTAGACTACTTTAAAAGAAATAAAAGTATGTATGATTTATCTTTAATTATTTCTTTTGTTAAGGAAGAGCGGAGACTTCTACTACAGGCTTTATTTGCTTAGAAGAAGGCTCCAATCACAATTTAACTGTCAATAATTTGTTAAAGAAATAACTAATTTGTTTTTTTTTTAATTTGAACTTGGACTGGCACTACTCAAACTCATTTGTTTGACATTGCCTTTCAGTAGAACAGCTACAGGCTGGCTATTTTACGTCATTTAATTAACAGTACAGTTAAATAAAATCTGTTAATGAAACACGCTGTTTTAATATATACCTAATGTATAGCAGTGATAGCCTACCGGTATGACTGTACGACTGACAAATCAAAAGGTCGCGAATTGTAATCCAAGACTGACTTTTCTAATTCATGTGCGTATTATTAATTAATGATTACTTGCTTAAAACTGTGAAGGAAAACATCGTGAGGAAACCAGCACACCTGAGAGATATTCTCGATGGTTTGTATAGACATGTCAGAGACCTACGGTTAGTTTAAACTCTGACACTACGTTAAACATCAACCACACGATAAGAAAAAGAATGTGTACATACATTCTTTTTCTTATCGTGTGATTTACGTATGACAGTATAACATTTTAATGATTACCAAAAAATTACAATGTATTATAATTCAAATTACTAGCTACCAACCTGATATGAATACAAAACTACAATCATGATAACATATTTTTTTTTCCCTCCAAATGTTTTAGCTTTCGCCCACTTTGCCCAATCTGCTGCCAAATATAGCAGCCCTATCTCGCGAGCCATCACAATCCGGCCTATATCTCAAGTTCGTCAAGTGACCGCTCGTCGGTGGCAGCAAGAGGACCGGTATATAAACACGCTACGGTATGTAGTCCGCATTCATTCAACACGTGAAGTACCTCAGGATTAGCAATGGCAGCCAAGGTAGGTTGTCATATTATACCTAAATAAAATAAATATATTTTTAGTCTTGAGAGATTGGGAAATTATATTAATATCTATTTTATATTGCGAAATACATACTTTTTCTTCTAATGGTTTCAATGAATCATATAAAAAATTGAAACTCAGCTTAGCGTTTCAACTGCGCTTATTTGTGAAATGCAATAATTTTGAATATATAGAGGAAGTAAATTTGTTTTTCTTTTTTTAACTGAACCGGCCATAATCGTTGTCAAAAATCAACTAGCAAACACCCCCAAAGTTTTAATTTAATGCCATGTTATAAAAAAATATGATTGTTTCAGTTCGTAGTTCTCGCCGCCCTAGTGGCCGTGGCCCACTGCTCAGTGGTGCCAGTGGCGCGAGTAGACGCTGACTACAGCAGCTTCGCGTACGACGTAGCCGACCCCAACACTGGCGACTACAAGAGCCAGGTGGAGACCCGCGTCGGAGGCACCGTGTCCGGACAGTACTCGCTGTTGGACGCCGACGGCACCAAGCGCACTGTCGACTACACCGCCGATGACGTCAACGGATTCAACGCTGTCGTACGCAAGGATGCCGCCGCGGTCGTCGCCACTCCCGTGGTCGCCGCACCGGTGGTCGACGCTCCCGCGGTTGTTGCCGCCCGCACCGTTGCTGCTCCTGCAGTGTATTCTGCTAATGCCGCTCCTGCTGTGTATTCTTACGGTGTACCATCTGTCTACTCCTCTTATGGTGCTCCGTCTATCTATTCCTCTTATGTTGCTCCTTCCGTCTACTCCGGTCCTCTAACTTACGCCACTCAATGGTAAAATAACAACGCGTGTATATCGCTACTGGTGCTCTTTTGTAAATAATGTAATTTTAAGTAAAAAGTGAAACTACCTTATCTCGTTGTTTTGATTTTTATTCGAGTCTAGCCTCAAACCTACATTGCTTACAAAAAAAATCGGTTCTTAGTTTTGAAAAAGCAGTTGATCTCATATTGCTACAATTATTACATTAACCTCAAAAATCAATGCAAATCAAAATAAAAAAAAATCTGTATAGAAATTAAACTTACTGGTACTTTTTGAACTTCATACATTATAATAAGACAATCCTCAAAAACGCCCACCTTTCACTGCTTCACTGGACAAAGAAGGGTCAAAAGTGCAGAGACAACATTGATTAATAACTTTCTATGTGATTAAATTTCTTGATGTACGAGTAAATAGAGGATCGCAATGTTTTTCGGTGTGAAGGACTGATCTTTGTTGATTTTTCACAGATCGCACCTTTAATTTATAAATCTAAATTCTCTAATTCCTTCATGCCTTGCAGACACGGGCTTTCAGAAGCTGGAAGATGAACAAATCCGATGTGATTTGTTGAAATAGCTCAGATGGCTCTGTGGTGCAAGGGGCATTCTCTTGAGCCACAATTTATTAGAGTGAAGCTGATCACAAAATAGTAACTGAAATCGACTTTTTAGTTTTTTAGTAGGTAGTATATATTTATGCAAGTCTCAAGTTGAGAGGTTAAGAGTATCAGGTGTTTTTTAGCCCAATTCGGGTTTTATCATTTAGATTTACTTTAGTCGGTGATGGTTTCAGATACAAAATAAAATGATGCAGATGGCAGAATTTATCTAAATAATTGAGAGCCTCCTGGCTAAGATACAGGTGCACTGATTGATCAATCGAGATTAAGCTGCACTAGCCGTGGTCGCTCTATGGCCCCCTCCTTGCCTCGGAGAGCACGTTAAGCTCGGTTGTAAGATGGAGATCTATGACAGCTGCTACAGGTAACCTGGAAGACTGAAGACCACTCTTACCAGAAGATGTCGTGTTAATAGTACCCAATAACTGGGTTGTGGAGGTCATAGGTAGATTTTAATCTGCATCTGATTAGACTGGAAGCCTACCCCAACTTTGTTGGGAAAAGGCTAGACAGAATCAAGGAAAATCTGTTTCACTATGATGAGCAGTGATAACCTAGTGGTATGAACATTGTGCTGGCAAGTAAAAGATCGCACGTTCGAATCCAAGGCATGCATCCTTGTCTTTTCGAGTCAAAAGCGTATTATACATTTATTATCACTCACTTAAAATGGTGAAGGAAAAAATCGTGAGGAAACTGCCACACCTGAGAGATGTTTTCGATGGTGTGGAAACCATGTCTGAGACCTACGGGCGTTTTAAACTCTAGGCTATTGATCAACCATACCTTAAGAAGAATAATTATGTCGAAATCTACTATTGATTAATGGTTGACAAAATGGGTCGGGAATATTCTTGCATTTTAATTAGTTTATATTTTTCTAAAGGGTAAGCCCCTTTAGATATCTGTATTTTGTGCTTAAATTCCTTAAGTTATTATATTAAATGGAAAATGAATACATACATATATATATATATATAATATAATAACTTTAGAGTTCGCTAAGCATGCGTTAATGCTTTTCAAAGATTTATCTTGAATTATTAAGGTAATTGCATTCTTTACGACATTGTATTAACTGCAAAGTTAGTCGTGTCGGTTCGGTCACTTGTATAGGGACTGAATTGATAGCAATAACGTCGCCATAAGACGTGTTAAAATATGGAAGAAGAATTCGCGGTGGTGAGCAGAGGTCGAGATGGCTTAGTGGTCAGCGTACCTATTCGTTACCTCGGTTGCCAACCGAATTGATGGACACTTTGTAGTACATTGCGTCGTAAGTTTTTACTATTGTTGCTAATCATAGACAAGCTGTAACACACGACGCAATGTACTACAAAGTGTCCATCAATTCGTTTGGCAACCGAGATAGCGAATAGGTACGCTGAGCGCCTGGAGTATTCATCCGGGAGGCGCAGGTTCGAATCCTGTTCGCGACCGTATTCATTTTCCATTTAATATAATAACTTTAGAGTTCGCTAAGCATGCGTTAATGCTTTTCAAAGAATTATTTTGACTTAAATTCCTTATTTAATTGTTACTGTACTAATAAGGGACAAGCAATTTTAAAATGTCGCACTTAGTTTTAAGAGACTGAAGAAAATATTAAAATGGATGATCCTTTCAGTTGCTAAAATAATATAAAAAATATTGCTGGTGGTGACTTTACAATCGTTTAAAGAATTTATATGTAATTTTACTCCCATATAAAAGTTATAAACCTTCATATAATATTTCTAAATTACACACATGCATTCTTACGTACACTTAAACGTCATATAAGGTTCACGACATTTGTCCTGGAGGTCGGTCAATCGCTGCGGTTCAAAGAAATCGTTCAAACCTGTTATACCACATGCACTGAATATGTACATAGTAATTACTGTTGCTGTCATAACTCTTCAACGTCCGGCAGTTGATCTTTGTTTTACGAACTAAGTGTACCCTATCAATCACAGGGCCAGCACCATTCACTCATAAGTACTAATTTCTAGTATTTTTCTAGATACTGATCTTACTAGTATTTCTGTTTTAACCTCTTATTATGACTCATAAATATCGTTTATTAGTAACTAACAATAGCCCTTACACTGTTGATGTTCTCAATATGTTTCTATGTAGGTACAGTCACTGAAATCTGGGATTCCTCCGTTTATCTTAATTTTAAGGTAGTATACTGAATAATAAGTAAAATTTTATCAACGATGAGCTGTTCCATTCCGTGATACTATAATTGTGTCATATTCTTCGTACGGCATTTTGAAATCAAAAGATTAAAATATGGTAGTTTCACTTTTTACTTAAAAATACATTATTTACATATTTATAGCACCATTAACGTAAAGCTAAAGAGACTTTACCAGCTGGCGGCGTAAGTCAGAGGAGCAGAGTAGACGGAAGGAACATAAGAGGAGTAGACAGAGGGAGCAGGATAGGTGGTGTAGAAAGAGGGAACACCGTGAGAGTACACAGCAGGAGCGCCGTAAGTAGCGTACACGGCAGGAGCGGCAACGGTGCGGGCGGCAACGGTGCGGGCGGCAACAACCGCGGGAGCGGTGACCACCGGTGCGGCAACCACGGGAGCGGCAACGACCGCGGCGGCATCCTTGCGTACGACAGCGTTGAATCCGTTGACGTCATCGGCAGTGTAGTCGACAGTGCGCTTGGTGCCGTCAGCATCCAACAGCGAGTACTGGCCGGACACGGTGCCTCCGACGCGGGTTTCCACCTGGCTCTTGTAGTCACCAGTGTTGGGATCAGCTACATCGTATGCGAAGCTGCTGTAGTCAGCGTCTACTCGCACCACTGGCACCACTGAGCAGTGGGCCACGGCCACAAGGGCGGCGAGAACTACGAACTGAAACAACCGTTAACACTGTGAATTTTATCTATGTATTTGTAACATAACATTTAAGAAATAGAAATTGAAACAGATGGTAGATTAAATAATTACATTTACTTCCAAATATATACAAATTTTCTTGCTCTCTAAACAATTCAATCTATTCCTCAAAAAAAAAACCTTGATATTAGTTTTATGAACTCTTATTTTTTAACCGACTTCCAAAAAAGGAGGAGGTTTCTCAATTCGACCGTATATTTTTTTTTTTTTTTTTTTTTTATGTGTGTTCGGGGATAACTTCGTCGTTTATGAACCGATTTTGATAATTCTTTTTTTGTTGGAAAGAAGATATCCCAACGGTGGTACCATGATAAGGAAACCAGGACCTGATGATGGCATCCCCGAGAAATCGAGGAAAACCTTCGAAAATCGTAGGGGCGACTAGTGCGTTTGTTAATTTTTTCATTAAGTATTTTAAAGCACTACTATTCAATGAAGGTCTGGAGTCGATCTGATGATGGAGCCGAAAGACGATCTAGGGAACTCTTTAACGATTTACAGCAATTACCTGGTGTTTGGGCTTGATTAATTTGTATTGATGAGAACTTTACACCTAGATGGGTTGTGACTGTCATTAGGGGTCTGATGATGAAGACGAAGGACAGTCAAGGGAACTCCTCAACGTTTTACAGTAGCTACCTTGTTTTGTATGTATGTCCGTCGATATAATTGTTTGAAAGAGTAGTCCCCAGAAATGGTTCCATTTCAATTTAGTGACGATCTGATGAAGATCTTCGAAGTTAGACAATGGAACTCTTCAATAAATCACAGCAAATCACTCGCAATTGCTGTAATCGCATATCCATGTATAGTTCATGCCACTCAATACATACATAGCATCATGCCTGTATTGCCCGATGGGGTAGGCAGAAGTTTCCACTGTTGTACACAAACATTTCACCCATGCAGTTATTAAGTCCTAGCGGCTTTCGAAGGCCTACCCATATTATTAAATTACTAAATTAACTTATGTATGAAGTATACAAACATATATGACCTATACAATATATTTATTAGACTTAAAACTAAAAAGAATAAAATAAATTAATTTTAAACAAAAAATAAAAACCGCCTTCAAAAATCCACTACACTAAAAAGTTTAAAATAATATCAAAATTTGCTTATAATAAAATAATTTTAAAATAACAATATATAATAATAATCTGTTAATTTTGGAGTCGGTGCCTGATGTATGTGGGGTTTACAACCAGATACAAAGGCCGGTAACATAACGACAGCACAACGAACATAAGTGACTAACAAGAGGAAACAATAACCCTCTCCCAGTACAGGCACCGACTCCAAAATTAACAGATTATTATTATATATTGTTATTTTAAAATTATTTTATTATAAGCAAATTTTGATATTATTTTAAACTTTTTAGTGTAGTGGATTTTTGAAGGCGGTTTTTATTTTTTGTTTAAAATTAATTGCAAGATTCATTGAAAAGTGCGAAAATTATTATAAGAAAAATATATTGCTAATTCTAATGTCGATTGATGATCGCGCTACAACACTGCCCAAGTCCTTAAAACCAATAAAATATATTTTTATTAAGGTACATGACAACCTACCTTGGTTGCCATTGCTAATCCTGAGGTACTTCACGTGTGGAATGAGTGCGGACTACATACCGTAGCGTGTTTATATACCGGTCCTCTTGCTGCCACCGACTCGCGCGATTAGGACCAGTTTTGGGTGTGATAGACAAAAACAGCATGCAATGATCACACTTATAGTGACGCATCTGTAAGTATTTATGATGAACTGCATACAAAAATAAGTTTCGAACTTTAGGGTGGCATTCCACAAAGCCGTGAGAGACGCGTTCAAGCTATAAAACGGTGTTTCGATCGTGATTGGCGGGGAAGCTGGGTAGTGCGAGAATGTCTAGCCCTAAGCCTTTTCCACTAGAACTACGCTGGGAAAGGCTAGGAATATGAAGAAGTTCCTTTGGTTAATTTATCCTCACTCACCGGTTCCGGTTTCTCCGGATATGTCCCTAGTTTAGAGGGCGTCCGAGGAGCGTCCGGGCGGGGTTTCATTTGTAGTCCGGGTATTTTGCAGTTGACCCGTCTGCCGAAAACACGTGGCCAAGATTCTGTCTTAAAATGCGAGACAGCAAATTTTTTGTTAAAACATCTTTGTTAAATTTAGTTTAAAATTTAATAAAATAAGTAAAATGCTATTTTATAACAAATAAAACAATAATTTATTATACTGTTGATATGTTCGGGTTTAGCGCTCCATAATCCGGGTTTTTACACTTCTTGTTCTAGTTGGCAGATTTTAGAGATGGCAACTCTACTCTGATGGGTGTGGCTTTATTGGTCTGTATTGTTTGATTTGGCTCAACTTTAGTTTAATACTGATAAATTATATTTCTTTCTCTAAGTACATTTGTTAAACACACTTTTACAAGTCAGGAATTTTTTAAACTAAGATGGCGTCAGATATCACGTTAAACTGTCGGTACCCGCTGTCAAATTAATATCTATGACAGCCGTTACGGGTAGTCAGAGGCCTGGAAGTCTGACAACCAGTAATACCAAGATATATCGTGTTACCCAGTAACTGGGTTGTGTAGGTGAGGTAGGCAGTCGTTCTATGTAAAATACTGGTATTAAGCTGCAACCGGTAAAAACAAGCCGGTAGCAACGGATTAGAAGACGGCTTCAAAGTAGTTGGGAAAATGCTAGGCAGATTGATGGCGTCGGCATGTCCTATCTGGAAAGCTCTGGGAAGAAATACTGAAACAAACACAGAATCCAGACATTATTTTACACAAAATAAGAGCGTAACCATTTAGGGATAAGTCTGGGATGGCCATTTGAGGAAAGAGCCTTCGTGTTTTGATCAGACCTGTCCTAACTGAGGGCACGTATGCATCAGTCATCATGCCACTCAATTTAGGAGACTCAACGACCCGTCGCTAGATGATACTAGATGTTCAGGACATTTGCGTACAACATAAAACAGAACATAGCATCACGCCTGTATTCCCAGAAAGAGCAGGCAGAGGTATACATAGCTGCATACCCACATTTCACCAATGCTGTTATTAAGTCTCATGTAATAGGTGGTGAGCCTATTATCTACCGGGGACAATTCCAAACTCCGGGCTGCTATCGAGAATTTCCTAATAGAAAAGCCCAATAAAACTTTGCTCGCTCAAACCCAGGACCTCATGCTCAGCAGTCACGTTTGGGACCACTAGACCAACGAGACTGTTGCCACACATCTAAACTACTTATTCTAAACTACTTAAGTTTGTTGTTCTTATTTTTGCGTAGTATTCTATAGATTGAATACGAACGTGGAAGTAATAGACGTTTCATAAACAAAGATTTTGTATAATAAAGTAGGAATACATGAGGAACTTCGTACGTGGTAACCTTCAAAGTGGAGTATTGAACGGAAACAAACTTGTTAGTGACATTATGAATACCGCTCTTCGATTCCGGAGTACATATTACGCGTGTATGAATTATATTAACATAGACTATAGATTTACAGTCAAACTGATACACAGTTAAAAGTAGTTTTGATTAGTTAAAAATAATTGAGAAATATGTAAACCATGATAAATAAAGTAAAATTTATGTTATCATTCTTGTGAATAGAAAGTATAAAGTATTTTACTATAATAAGTATTGATTACACACAGTTTATAACAAGGAATAACATATAGAATACTTTATATTCTGGCTGGACCCGTTTATGAAGTCGACGCAGAGGAAGAAATGAGCAGAAGCTAGTCTGAAAAAAAGAATTCGGCGACATATAGTAGTTATACGTTTATAAGTTTATTAACATTTTATAGCTTAATATTTCACAAACGGATCCCTGAATCAAACGAGCTATCCAATGATACCCCACACCATGGGATAGACGAGACAAAAAGTGATCCCCACTTTACGTGTAGGGGAGCTACACTAAACAAATATTTTGTTTCTGTATTTTATTTTACCACTTTGTCGGCGTAACTCACATGCCATGGGTTTCTCGTTGACTATGGAACCCTAAAAATCAATTGCCGCATGTATAACAGATCATCACTTCAGATCGAAGCAGTGATAGCCTAGTGGATGACCGTTAGACTGACAAGTCAAAGACCGCAAGTTTGAATCCAAGGCTCGCACCATTGACTTTTCGAAGTCATTAAAAATTAATTTTCACTTGCTTAAAACGGCGAAGGAAAAAATCGTGAGTAAACCAGCACACCTGACAAATGTTTTCGATAATGTCTTAAGCCATGTCAAAGACCTATGGGTGGTTTAAACTCTGATACTAGGTTGTTCATCAACCACACGATAAGAAGAAGAAGAAGACTTGGGAACGAGTCGATTTATTTTGTTGTGTTTGTAATTGCCAGGACAAGGTTTTTATGTAACCAAGGAGTTTCTTGCAGTTCTTCTCGATGTTGCCGCTTTATGTTGAAAGGGGCCTTTTTTGGTCTCGTGCTGGTGTAATTTAGTAAGTCTTGTATGTATTTGTAATCTCTATTTTCTGTTTTTTCTTTTCCTGCTATTGCAATAGTTGTAAATTCGGCCACAAGACTGAAATAAATACTTTCTTTCTTTCTTTCAAACGAATTTTTGGAACCTTGCACCCTTGATTCATAAGTGCCCTTTTATGGTTAATATGAAAAAACTTTCAAAAGTCAAAGGTTTTTGACTTTTGAAAGTTTTTTTTGGAATAGTTGGGTGTTTGGATGGTATTTGTGTATAAATAGCACTCGTGCGAAACCGGGGCGGGTCGCTAGTTACATAATATATAAATACTTCTCCAGACCGTATTTCGGTCACTGCGGCCTATCTCCACGGCCAAGTACGCAGGCGATATTATAGTGCACAAGTGTATGCGCTAACACAGGTGCACTCCATCTTCCTTCACTCTTATATTCTGATGGGACGGCAAGCAGACACGACCGGAGAGAGATCGGGCGCAGGACCGACGGCTTTACGTGCTCTCCGAAGTATGGGGGTGTCACACCACCAACTTCCTGACTCCAGGCTGCTATCGAGAATTTCCTGACAGAAAAACCCAATAACACTTTGCCCGACCTGGGAATCGAACCCAGGACCTCAAGCTCAGCAGCCGCGCTTGCAACCACTAGACCAACGAGGCAGTCAATATATAAATATTAAAGGCAACAGGAATATTTGCGTATTTAATTACACAACGCCCAGTTTTGGTCATGGTTTAATTATTAAAGCAGTCAAGATTAATTTATGGTCCTTTTTACGAACAGGTTTTTGTAAATTTTTATTATACCATGTACATGTTTGATTATAATATTTAATTACTAGGTAGTACAGTATTTTAAATATTTATAAAAAAAAACAAAACTTTATGTGGTGGTTTCTTGGGGTGTATAGTGCTTACAAAAGTTCAAGAGTGCGTAGATTGTTTTTTTTTTTATGAGATTCATCATGGACGCTGTGCCGGACTCAAATCCTGTTGCTGTCTATTATTTTATAAATACCTTCCAATAAGAAATATACCCTTACAAAAAAAGTTCCTTACAGAAATAAAAATATTGCACAGGCATCCATTGCATCTGCCATAATAAATAAATAATATTATGTAGGATTAGTACAAATGTAGGTATAATGGCCTTAAGATTACTTATTAAATCTTTTATAAATTCATATTTTAATAACCTTACTACCATCCCGGCATGGCACGAGTACAATTTATACAAAAATATCATCCGAATTTCCGATGATTCCAGTGAATATTCCTAAAACAACAAAAAAACATCTGTCATATTGGTCGAGCCGTTCTCAAGCAGTAGATTTTTATTTATTTAAATTATCAGATATATTATTAACTATTAAAGTTTTAACCCAAAAAAGACTTCTTATATATTTCGCCAGACATCTCCCTTAACCCGTTCACTGTCTATTGTCTAATAAACCATATGTGGTACGCGTCGATTGTTTAACTATTGTGTTTGCTTTGTGGAGAGCGAATCTGTTAAGGCGAGAAAAAAAATACCTTGAAATTTGATGCAATATAAGCAAAACGATCGCTCAAACGATAGTTAAATTCCCGTTCACGTTTGTCACATATAAATGCTAGTCATAAAAATAAAAAATGCAATGCCTGCGTGCCATAATGTTGCGTGCTCATTCCGTGTTCTCTGAGAAAAATGCTTTCTTAAACTTCAACCCAAAGATTGATTTTTAAATGATTTAATAAATAATACCACTTACCATGGTGTCATTGTTGAACTGACTGACTACCTTAAATCACATCAAATCAAAATCATTTATTTCAAATAAACCATTTACTTTTATTATATTATATTTCTACTTTTGAATTGTCAGAAGTTAGTTACCACGTTCCAAAGTGTAGATTCCTATGGAGAAGAACGGGCAAGAAACTCCACGATAACTCTTTTTCATCATATAGGTTTTTACAATAGTAGGTATTGGTTACAATGTTTTTGTTGCAAAATAGTATGTGAGAAGTATGTAATATGACGCCAATACTAAAAGAGTTTAGTTTAACAATTCAACATTTTGCTATGACAATTTAGAGATTACCAGTCCCAACCGACAGCGCCCGTTCACGAACATAACGCATGCGTCAGCATCACCCAACTCAACCATATTATAGAGAATCGAATGACCCAACACACACGCCACCATCAGCGGGACATTTTAGAGAGCCTGACATACTCTATCTGCCAGACAACAATAAAAATAAACGAATAAAATCCTCGTTGGTCTAGTAGTCGCAAGCGTGGCTGCTGAACATGAGGTCCTGGGTTCAATTCCCAGGTCGGGCAAAGTGTTATTGGGTTTTTCTGTTAGGAAATTCTCAGTAGCAGCTCGGAGTTAGGAAGTTGGTGGTGTAAATACCCCGAGCTTCGGAAAGCACGTAAGCCGTTTGTCCTGCGCCTGATCACTCTCCGGTCGTGTCGGATTGCCGTCCCATCGACTTTGAAAATGAAGGAAGATGGAGTGCACCCGTGTTTGTGCATACACTTATGCACTATACTATCTTCTGCGTACTTGTAGCTTAAAGGAACTGAATTTTTAATATTTAAACTCGTTTTACTTTATTTAGTATGTTCATTCATATTTATAAAGACATGCCATTTACAACGTCTTACCATGAATTATGCAATTCATGTGTGTATGTGCTTCCTTCAACAGAACGGTGAACTAGTCTAGAATGCAATGAGTTATAGTTCTTATTTGTTATCTTAAAGATTCTGTCATTGCATTATTGATTCTTGATCTTTCTTCTTCGGTAAAAAATTATAGAAAACTTATAATATTGTCCTAAAGAGCTTATAATTTCAAAATCCTTCAGCATCGTTTATATATAATAGCAGTCCATTGTTGGACATATGCTTCTGCCCTCTCTCCAAAACTTTTTAATAATTCTATATTTCCATCTCAGTTTTAGTCTTACGTGAGAACAATTCATGAATTTTTTCCCCGAAATTTAGGCATATTATACTTATTTTAAAAGTTTTTATGATAGAGGTGTATTGTATGCAAATTTCCAAGGTTATTGTGATGAATATTTTATAATGCACAGTCACTATATAGGTAACAATATTGTTACGTGATAATATTCGGAATGGATGCCTTATTGTAATAAAAATATAAACAAAAGTACATTAAGGTATTCGATTTATTTAATACATACATGTATGTACAACTAGAAACAATATTTACATGTCGTTTAACAAAGAAACACGTCGCTGTCTATCGCTAAGGAGCCAAATATGGCTATCGAGTTTACCAGTACGAGACCGGGGCGGAGTAGGCTGCGTAGGTTAAAGGAGATCCGTAGTAAGTGGGGCCGTAGGCCCGAGAGATTACTGCGGGGGCAGCAACAGTGCGGGCGGCATATACGGAGGGACCGGTACCATACACAGTGTGGGCACCTGTCGCGTAGGCTACAGGGGTTCCGGCAGTGTAGGCTACAGGTGCACCAGCTGTGTACGCAACAGGGCTACCAGCGGTATATGCGACGGGAGCAGCCACAGTACGTGCGGCAACTACCGGAGCGGCAGCAGCGTAGACCGCAGGAGCGGCAACGCTGTGGGCAGCGTAGTACGCAGGAGCAGCGGCATAGGTACGCGCAGCGACTACGGCAGGAGCGGCGGAAACAACAGGAGTAGAAATAAGAGCGGGGTCTTTGCGTACGACAGCGTTGAAGCCATTGACGTCATCGGCGGTGTAGTCAACAGTGCGCTTAGTGCCGTCGGCGTCCAACAGCGAGTACTGTCCGGACACGGCGCCTCCGACGCGGGTCTCGTGCTGGCTCTTGTAGTCGCCGGTGTTGGGGTCAGCCACGTCGTATGCGAAGCTGGTGTAGTCCGTGTCTACTTGCGCCACTGGCACCACTGAGCATTGAGCTGCGGCCACGAGGGCGAGAACTACGACGAACTGGAAAACAAAATAATCCGTCAGTTTGAGTTCACTACACCATATTTGAACCAACGGATGCTAAAATGCGGGATTCAATAAAATTTTAAGATTATAGTTCGATTGATTTTGTAGAGCGACTTAATGTCGTAAGATTTTTCATGGTTTTATTATTAAGTTCACGAGACGTTTTGCAAACATATTTATAGACACCTATGCCAGAATTCGCTTAAATTATAAACTGTTTCGCATTGATTGAAATTAAATATAATAAAAAGTATTTTATTGCACCTGCCATGTTTTCTCTTCAACAATCTAAGATTGGTAGAAAATGACTATGGCATTAAGTCGACCTCTGTACAATTTTATTTTGTGCATAAATTGTTAATAAATAAATAAATATTTGACTAAATAGCATCCTAGCATCATGCCTGTATTTCCAGATGGTTAGGCGTGGGGTAAACAGTTGTACACCGACATTTCAGCAATTTTGACTTGTAAATAGGTGGTGACCACAATTCAAAATTATAGGCTGCTACTGAGAGTTCCTAACAGAAACTCAATAAAAATTTGCCCGACCTGGGGATCGAACCCAGAACCACATGCTTAATAATCGCTTGGGACCACTAAACTAACGTGGCAGTTTGATTTGTTTACAAAATATTTAAAAGCAATCAAATATCGATCAACTAATGCAAAAAAAATATCATAGCTGTTCAATTCACTGTCACTAATCAAAGTAAAATATCTATAAACACTTGGTTGCACTTCACTAGATATAAAAATAATCACCTTAGCTGCCATTGCGTTAGACTGAGGGTTTTTCACTCGTTGACTGATTCTCGCTGAGATTGCTAGGAGCTTTTATATGAGCTTCGACGCACGAGGGCGTGGTCAACGACTATGATTACTTGTTGATCTTTAAAAATTAAGCGAAGTTCATTTTCTTAGGCCTGAGCGGGTTCCGTCGGAATAATTTGGGAAAGATTAATAATAAAGTCAGAATTATTGTTGGGATCAGTTAGGATGTTGTTACTTGCGTGTTGAATTTGAATATTGGACATTATGTTTAATTTTTATTTTTTGCTTATAGTATTTTCAAAATAAAGTGTGTAATAAGAGTACCTGTTGTATTAGTTTAATTAATATGTTGAAGGTACTCAAATAAAATTGTATGGATAAACTACTGTGCATGAAATAAAGTCAGTCGTTATCTAGCAACGTTGTGTTTTACTTCAGTACCTACCACACTTACTTTTACCGGGGTTCTGGGACCACAGGCACACTCGCCGCTACCCTATAAGTAAGAGTAAGTACCAGATTTTCTTATATTCGACACTTAGATTCCATAAAGTTTCTCATTCACCTTAATCATTCCGAAAATTAGGGGTTGACAAGCTGGTACTCGTGATTTTGTATCAGTAACAAAAGGTAGCCTATATTCTTCTCCAATCTACAATATCTCTATACCAAAATTTCTCAATATCAGATCAGCAGTTTTGGAATGAAAATCTAAGAAACAAACAGACAGACAAAGTTACTTTCGCATATTTAATATTAGTTTAGATTCAAGAATATTGTTCATACTAGTGTAATGTTTCAAATAATGCTTCTTTTACAAGTTTTGCCAATATAAAATGTTCGACGGATCCCTAAATACGTACGACAAGCGTAATAGCCTTTGTGGTACCGACGGATCCGGAAGAGCAAGGTCGCTGATGAGAATCTGTAGCGACGTCGAAGAAATGGGTCCGCGCCTCAAAAGGTTGCATCTCAGTACATGCATGATTGGTCAAGTTAATTTGTTTCTTGTTCATTGTTTCTTTGTTTTTTGTATTGGGATTTTTGGTTTCCTGTATTTAATTTTTCGGAGTTGAGCATAATTTTTTGGGGCACTGAAGTGAATTATTTTCCATACAAAGTTCAAGTATGGTAAAAGGGAAATTAAATTAAGTGTTAAGTAATTTCGAATATTGAGCCCGAAGTTGTGGCATAATTACAAGTATAATATTAAGGATAAATAGGTCCTAATGCATTGTTTCGTTTAATGAGAGTTGTATGCTTAATAAAAGATATTTTAATCTAATCATACAATGACATTAATTACCAATTCCAATTTCAATTCCAATTTTGGAACATTAATTACGTTTTAGTTGTCGTTGTCATGACTTTTTTAAATTATTCTTTAATATATAAAAATCTTTGACCAGATCTATGAACGTGAACGAAGCAAAAGGAGTATGCAAGGATAGTAGCCGGTGACGTTCCGTAGTGTCTACTTACCCCCTTGGAAAAAGGGGTGAGTCAATAATTTTTTTGGCAATATTTATTTAAGATTCTCGGCATGTAACTCTTGTACATCCACTAACCAGATAATCTTCTTAAAACATTCAGAAGGATTGAATAGAATTACAAATGGCGTAGAAACAAGATCGTAATCCTAATGCGTTTGCTCCACATTGGCACTTCAAGGCAATCCCCACGCGATGCCTAACTATATTTATATGAAACTATAACTTTCTTGATTAAAGTTACAATATTAAATGGAAAAAGAGTTCGCTGTTAATAGCACAAACATAACATAACATCACGCGTGTATTGCCTTATTGCCTCATAGGTACAAATCTTCGCTAGCGCAGCTGCAGAGTATTTTATTTCTGGGTTCGATTCTCTGCTAAGGTCGCGGTGAATGGTGCAACGAACCCGGGACCTCGGTTAAAATGAGAGTAAGATTTAATGGCATAGCGTCTATGAGGGAATTACCACACTAGGAAAAAAGAAAGTGTTATTTCCTTTATAAAATTATTATTAGTTATTGCCTGAAGATCGGAATTGTGTCCAGTGGTTGGTGGTAGGCTCACGACCTACTTACTACATGCAACAAAATAACCAAATTGCTGAAATGTAAGTGTACAGCTATGTATATCTCTGCCTACCCCTTCGTGGAATCCCGCGTGATGCTATGTTATGTAATATTTTAAGTACATTATATATTACTAGCTGTGCCCCGCAAACGTTGTTCTGCCATATAAATTGTCTGGATAGGGCCACCCTTATCACCTAGGGGTATAAAAATAGCCTACGACTTATTCTTAGACCAATCAAATACAAACAAAAATAAACAAAAATGGTCAAGTCGTTTCGGAGTAGTTCGATAAAAAACACTGTGACACGAGTTTTTTATATATTAGAAGATAATGCGGGTACAGATAGGGTCCGGCTCTAAAATAGCTGTGATTTCATTAATTCATAATATTTTGATTCAGCTTCCATTGAAATTGTGTTCATACATACTTAGGCGTGTGATCAAAATTTTAACAAGTGCAAGAATTTAATTTAAAATGTAAAGTGTTATGTGTTTGGAATTTTAAGTTCACGTCCAAGCTAACGATTTCGAATCTTATCATACCGTGTTAAAGTTCAACATCGAGTGTCGGTATCTTGATTCTGGCAACTAAACCATAAATAATAGTGAGATATTTTGGCGTAATAGCAATTTGTTACTTATTTTTTGCAACACTGATCTCTAAACTAGTCAACCGGGAAGTACTTATCGACAAAAATATAAAATTTTAAATTACCAATATCTTACTAATATGTAGATATGACATATGTAGTTAGATACGTTAATTGAGACCGGATTAAAAAAAATACAGGCTCTTATATTATATACTTATATTTAATAGTTATTGGATTCTTGTGCTTAAGAATTTAATTATAAAGATTGAAAAATTGTATTGCCAGCTGAAGAAATTTTAGAGTTAAAGGTAGGTAGTACTAATCACAATACGGCAGTGATAGCCTTCTGGTGTAATAGATGGACTGACAAGTTAAAATTTGCAAGTCCGAATCCAAGGTCAATCAAAGGCCGAAACCACAGAGTTTTCGAGTCATGTGCGTATGGTAACTGTGAACAGCAGACTGATTTTAGCAGACTAAAAGTTGGCGATATGTGCCTTCTTTGAGGTTATTGCACGCTAACTACACTTGCCGTACCAAGTTCAAACTATATCTGTGTGTATAGTGTTTCAAAATATTAACTTTAACATGAACCGTTGATATAACCAAAAACTACCTACTGTATTTTTATATAATTCTTTTTAAAATATATTCAATGAATTCCCTACATAAGGTAAAAATAAAACAATAATAATTGGCACTTGAATTTTTATTTCACTGACCACATTTTTGCGTTCAAATTAATCAATAGGATATTCTTTATGAATCCATATCATTGGAGATCAATATTAAAATAGTAAAACAAAATCGAAGAAAATAACAAAAATTTAAACAATAAACAACCATTCCAGAAAACCTAGCCAAGTTCATGAGTAATCTAGTTTCAATCGTTTATCAGTTACCAACCTGTAGGGTTGTTGTAACTAACAGCATTGGATCCATGTACGCCATAGCCATTAGCTAGAGGACTTGCGCCATACCCAGCATAGCTGGATGCTCCATAACTACCATAGCTTTGGGGCCAGTCATTATTGCCATAAGCTCCATTGGCATTGTAGTTCTGTGGCCAAGCGTTAGCGCCATACACATTAGCACCAGTGTTGGCTGGCAATGCATTTGCACCGTATACTCCGTTGGAACCATAAATATTAGCACCAGTGTTGGCTGGCCACCCATTTGCTCCGTACACTCCGTTGGCACCATAAATATTAGCACCAGTGTTGGCTGGCCACACATTTGCTCCGTGCACTCCGTTGGCACCATAAATATTAGCACCAGTGTTGGCTGGCCACCCATTTGCTCCGTACACTCCGTTGGCACCATAAACATTAGCACCAGTGTTAGCTGGCCTTCCATTTGCTCCATACGTTCCGGCACCATAGCTGTTGGGCCATCCAGCTCCATATGCGCCATTGGCAGCATAGTTTTGGCCATTGTAGGCTCCATATCCACCATACGCACCACTGCCGTAATATGCTGAGCTAGAAGCTGGATTCCAAGCGTTTAGACTACCATATGCCAAGGGATTTACACCAGCATATCCCAATCCTCCATTTGCTAAAGCACCTCCATTGTATCCAGCGGTAGCCGGGTGTACACCGACGGCAGGATCTTTTCGAACTACAGCGTTGAAACCGGTATGGGGGTGAGAAGAATATTCGACGATACGTTTTGTTCCATCAGCTTCGAGGAGAGAGTACTGTCCTACTACACTGTCTCCCACTCGCCTCTCGTGCTGGTCCTTTACGTCACCGGTGTTTGGGTCTGATACTCCGTAAGAAAAGCTAGAGGTCCCCCCTGAGGCGCTGCATCGAGCAACTGCCACTAGCAGCACGATGAAAGCAAACTGTGAAAGCGTGAAGATACAAATTAGACACGGATGCCATACTATGCGAGGCAAAAAAAATAGTAAAATAAATGGCATCAGAACAAATATAATAGAACCATAACGTCAAAGCAAGGCAATAATTTAACTGTCAAGAAGTGTTTAAATCTTTATAACAATTAATAACACTTCATATAATAAATCTCAACATTCCCTACAAAGTCAACGTGAGTTCGAGCATGAGTATTCTTAAAAAAACCATCCCCAAGTATATACAATTAAGTAGAAGAAAGTACACTATTCAAATGTAGCCATTGATAATTCCCATTACTTGATCAAAAAGGAAATTTCATAATACATTTTTCAAATAGATCTGGAACACAAATCTAAGGCCCTCATGTATTTTTATAGCAAATTGCAATGCGTCGTTTCTCATCACCGACAAACACAAACTAACAACTTCACACGCGCTTGATTAATGAAGCAAAGTCTACTTAAGAATCTTCCTTATAAATCATATAAAAATCCACCAAAAACGAGATATTTCAAACAGATGTGGTTGGAAACTATGATAATAATAATTGTGGAGTAACTAAGCAATATTGGGTAACACGACACAAGAATCAAAATACAAAATTTTCACAAGTAATGAGATTTTTTAAATTATCAACCTAATTGTTCTTTGTAGTTCTAAGTTTACTCAATTACCTTTGGGAACATTTTGTTGTATTGTTTACACAAATACTGATGAGTTTTGGTGCTCCATGCCTTTTATATAGGTGCTTTTTATAATCTTTAGTATCTGTATCGCAATCAGTTGCCGGAAACATTTGAGAATTCATGTTAACCTATGATAGTATACACATCCTCTTTTTTTTTATGTATATCAAAAATGTGGTAACTACAATCTAATGAGTGTAGCAGCACATAACAATGATTAATGTTATCATTATCTCATACTGATAAGACCGATTCAGAAAAAATATTTTACTGAACTTCGGTTCACATGAAATGCATTTCAAAATGATTAACATCGTGCTTCTTATTCTATCCTATTATTTGCGTATTTATCGTCACAGTTAAAATTCGAGTATAAGCGGGGATATCTAAAAAAAGTTTTTTTTTTGTATTGACGAACTCTGAAATTACTAACTCGATTTTTTAATAATTATTTCACAATTAGAAAACTAATGTTATCCTGAAAGACTATCTTTTTACTCATTAAAAGGGGTGTGAGCCTGGAGATCTGTCACAAAGGTTCTAGCATAAGGCAAAACATGTGTAAATAAATAACTGTAACAATGTACCTTTATGAGATAAATAAACTATATATAAATATTATTATTATTATTATGATAATAATAAGCAACGCTACCTGAAGCCAGCTTTGGTAGTGTGTAATAATTGTGATAATGATCCCCGAATAACACTTTTGTTTCATAAGCTTCTTATGCAATTTATGAATACCATTAGCACGCGTAGGCATAAATCCAGAAAAGTAGTGCTTTAGTTATTGATCCTCAGTTAAAAATGCCATTACCACTACTTTTAATAATGGGATTGGCAACAGCAGTTCATTGTTATAAAAATGCCTGGAAAACCATGCATACTTACCAAATTACAATTTGTAAAGAGTTCCTCTTTGTACGTATTTTTAATATGCTTTTATTATGTAAAGATATGTAATTAAACTACTTGCAGTTTTAAAACATTCGTGTAAAAATTAAACGATATCATCTTAATTCAGAACAAACTAATCGACGTCTTAACATGTTGTTAACTCATCAACGAGGCCAATGTTACCATTCTAAGTGCAAAATTAATTTACATAATAGGTATTTCAGTTCCTAATTAACCTCTGAAATAGAATCTTTCGAAATTTAAGAGCAGATGTGAGCACAATGATTGCAAACTATGACCCCCAAAACTACAATGCGAAGCCTCTGTGTGAATATAAATATTTGAGAATGACGGGGTTAAATCATTCACAAGCCAAAGTTGAAGAGGAACACACAGCACCATGGCAGCTAAGGTAAAAAAAACTAACGCAAAAGATTTCGGTGAAAGATGTTCTCCGGGCCTAGTATTGGTCCTTGCAATACCCCCGATTATGTATTCATTCTAATTACTAAAATGGGACGAATATAGAATATTCAAAGATTTTAGAGCTACGGTCGAAGCAAAACGAATCTATAATTTCTTAATAGCAGAACTATCTTTACTAATAATGTGTTATTTTCAGTTTATCGTACTCTCTTTGCTGGTGGCATCGGTCTACGGTAGTGGTGGCTACTCAAGCTTCTCCTATGGTGTCTCCGACCCTAATACTGGGGACGTTAAAGACCAGCATGAGAAACGCGTCGGAGACAGCGTCGTCGGCAAATACTCACTCCTGGAATCCGACGGAACTAAAAGGATTGTGGAGTATGCTGCTAACGCCGCCACTGGATTCAACGCTGTCGTCCGCAAGGAACCTGCTGTTGGTGTTCATCCATCTGGACCTCACTCACCGGTGGCCGCAGCTCATGCACAGGCAGCGTTAGCGCATAAAACTCAATTGGCTCATGGACCAGTAGCTCCTAGCCTAGCCCATCCTGCGTCCTTTGCGCCTGTCGGTGGTCAATTACCCCACTCGGCACCTCTTTCTTCTTTAGCTGGGGCTGGCTCTCTTGCTCACCATGGTGCCATTGCGCATCCTGGTGCATTGGCCAATCCTGGAGCTTACGATCATCCTGGTGCTCTTGCGCACCCTGGAGCCCTTGCTCATCAAAATGTTTTCGCTCATCCCGGTGCACTTGCCCATCCCGGTAGTCTTGTAAACGGTATTACCCACCCTGGTGTTCTTGGCCACCCTGGTGCTCTTGGCCACCCTGGTGCTCTTGGCCACCCTGGTGCTCTTGGCCACCCTGGTGCTCTTGGCCACCCTGGTGCTCTTGGCCACCCTGGTGCTCTTGGCCACTCTGGTGTTCTTGCTCACCCTGGTGCCCTAGCTCATCCTGGTGCCCTAGCTCATCCTGGCGCCCTAGGCTACTCTGGTGCTTTAGCTCACCCTGGAGCATTAGATCACCATTCTGGTGCCTTAGCCCATCCTGGTGCTCTCAACCCTCTTGCCAACCGTCTCCCTGGTAACTTTGGTCACTCCGGTTACGCTGGTGCCAACGGATATCTTGGTGGCCGTGGAGCTCCCGCCGTCTCTCACTACTCTCACTCTATTGTTCATGATGCTGCTCGTCCATACCCCGGACCTTACGCTGGAGCCTACAACGGTGCTGCTGGTGGAGTTTACGGTGGTGCCTACGGTGGTGCCTACGGTGGCGCCTACGGTGGATATGGTGCTCATGGCCAACATGGTGCCTATGGGTCTCCATTGACTCATGGAGCTGTCAACCCTCATGCTCAAGGTCTTGCCGCTCCCCTTGCTCACAGTTATGCGAACTCCGTAGCCCATCCCGCACCTATTGCTCGTGGTGGATATGGTGCCCAAGGTGGAGCTGGTTGGGCCTGGTAAATCAAACGACTGCTTTAAATCTGTGATTTAGTTAAAGACAAATAAATTATAATGATATATAACTTGAGTATTTCATTTTGATCCCCGTGATTCCTAGTAAATTGAATGATGTGTCAACAAAAATAAATATACTTAAATCCATATTTTTGATTTGAATTAAACTTGAAGTAAAACTAATAGAAGGTTTACCGTCTGAGAAACTAGTGTGGCTCATTACAAAATAATAGACGAATTATCTCAAGAGACAAGTGTAACAATGATATAATTAAATTAACGATCCGTACGTGTTTCACAAAAAGCGTGGAATTCAACGATGTGTTGTTACTTGGGAACTGACCTACTGTTCTTGTTAAGTTGTTTATGTATAATTATGTTGTAAACAAAGAATTATGAGCATTTACAATTAACTTCCTTGATCTTTTGTAAAATTATTGTGGTTCCTTTAAAAGTAAACATGTTAAATTCTACATATTGTATAAAAATTCAATCATCTTAGGAATCTGGTATCAAATCGATTAGTTGTTAATCAAATTCTGTGATATTTGTATTGACTCCAGTTAGTGTTTTGTATGTTTTCATAATAATTTTGTATCCATAACTAGTTGATTTATAGAAAACACAGTTTTACTCATCATCAGCTTCGGATAAAGTAGTCCCCTTTTCTCTGTTTTCTTTTTTTTTTTTAAGTTACTTACACGAAATAAAGATGTTCGTACAAATATCTCAAAATGTGACGATTGGGTAAATTATGAAGCGTCAATTTGAAAACTAGGGATTTAGCTGGACATATAGAGAGTATAAACGATTTGAAACCTACCTCATAATTATACAATTTACATTCAAGCTCATTCGTAATAATATTCATGCAAAACTGGAGACTAGTTGAACATTCTCAATATTTTATCTATTAATTATGACAAAATAAAAAACCAAATTCATTTACCCACTTGATATCACCAAAGGAACAGTAGATAAAATTAAAAGTAATTTAGATCAACCTAATTTACTATAATATTTTCGTATGACCAAAATTTACAAAATTGTCGTATTTCCTCGAATTTTCATTAGGCGTTATTTAAAATTATTTCCTGTAATGCGATTACTAAAATAGTAAAATTATTAAAGTACCCAATCTGGGTCATTCAAGGTAAACCAGATTTTTGCACTCAGTTTTGGTATTTTACAAGCTATATAATTAGAGCTACGGATACGGTTAGACCTTCTCGTTCTTAAGCTAGAGTTAATAACTTACAAAGGTTAAATCGCTTTTCGGACCGAGTAACAAACCATTACTGACCAAAAATTGAATTTTATGGGCATTGTATCAGTATACATATTATAACTATTATCGTTTTGTTGCCAACAGCATTATATACTGGCAGTAATGCCATGATGAAGATTTTTGTCGTTCAAACAAGATTCACTTTAAGTAATAAATTAAACAAAAAAAATAAGGTACTTCGAACTATTTTATTTGATCACAGCATCGTTCATTGGAGTTTTAGTATAAATAATTATCTTAACATTATTTAATACAGATGGGCACCGTAAAGACCGTGGGCACCATGGGCACCGTAAAGACCGTGGGCACCATGGGCGCCGTAGGCGATGGCACTATGAGCGAGGGGAGAGACGTGAGCACCGTAAGAGATGGCACCATGGGCTAGGGGAGCGCTGTAGGCGAGGGCACTGTGGGCAATGGGAGAGGCGTGCGCGCCGTAAGAGTAGCCATGGGCAAGAGGAGCGGCAACCGCGCCATAGGCGGCAACACCGTGGGAGTAGCCGTGAGCCAAGGGAGCGGCGGCGTAACCGTGGGCAAGAGGAGCGGAGTAGGCGACGGGCGCGGCGACCACGGGAGCGGCGTGAGCGTACAGAGCGGGGTCCTTGCGGACGACGGCGTTGAATCCGGAGTGCGCGTCAGCGGCGTAGTCGACGGTGCGCTTTGTGCCGTCAGAGTCGAGTAGAGAGTACTGGCCGACCACGCTGTCTCCGACGCGGGTCTCGTGCTGGCTCTTGACGTCTCCGGTGTGGGGGTCGGACACGCCGTATGAGAAACTGGTGTAGTCACCGCCGTGGATAGCGCTGCCCTGAGCAGCCGCCACCAGAAGAGCAACAACGACGAACTGCAAAAATAAAGTAAATCATTATTGATGATAAGGCAGGAAAGAAATAGCGATTTAAAAAAAAGTTGCTTATTGATCGACTCGAATTAAGTAGCACTTTTTTATTTTCACTAATTGGATTATTTTTATACCTACATAAAATAAAGAAATTCCAATTCAAAACAGTTATCGTCGCTTTTTTTTTGTTTAAAAGAAATTAACTACCTATGAGTTAACAGGGAGGCATTTTATGTAAATATTAGAATGCTCATTATTACTTTTTGACTTAAATAATTAATTTATTAGTAAAATTGTATGAAAATTTGAGAAAATTGTAAAAATATTTATTAGTTGTTCCGATTTTCACTTCTTTCTTTTAATAGCAACCACATGGTGATATCCAAAACATGGTCAAATAATCATATGAAATGATGACAAATAAAACAGAAAAAAAACTTAAATTTTGTTCTAAAGAAAACTACGCGCCAACTATCACCGAACATTTCCACATCAAACTATTTTTGTTCTACAATTTTATAACACAAATGAAAACAAACCTTGGCTGCCATTTTTAGTTATTGTTAGTTACACAAGTGAACTGCGAATGATTAGTCAGTGTAACCAATTCACTTTATATACTATTCCTGCATGACTGTCTTACTATTAACAGGAAGTAAAAGAACTGTGCACTTAAGGTCAAGCATTTGAAGTTTTTTTCGACTATAGGTACATTTCGTCGCCGAGTTATGCGGAACTTGGTTAGAACTGACCACTGTATTAGAGTTAGTAGATTATGTAGTTATAAGTGTTGGGAACCTATTGTTGTTCTTGTTTTGTAGTTGCATGTTAGCAGTTTGCTTATGAAATTTCTGTTGTACTGTTTTCAGTGCTTACTAAGGATTATACTGTGAATTTGTGTTTGGAGAAATGTTATGGAAACTATTATTGTGTGCTATAGTAACAATGTTGTGGTTAAGGAAATAATAAGGACTAATACGTTCCAAGAAAAAGGTCGCAACGAAACCATGCTGATTTGTCCGGTCTCGAATAAATTATTTGGGTATTTCTTTCGTCAAAAGGATAGATGAATATTTAGTGCAGTATACACCTGACTGCCCATATTTCTGTGACTGCCACCATTTGCAATTATTCACGTCTTACCTGTCCATCCAAAGGTTGCCATTGTACCCTTAATTAATTATTAAATTTTATAAATGTTACTCAAATCGTGTACAATAAATATTATTCTATATATCTATCTATGGAATATTTGTTTCCTACAGAAATCAAAGTTCCAATTATATTTTTCAACATAATAGATATATAAGTCTAATTTAACATACGGCCTATATAATACGTACGTATAATAATAATAATAATCTTTGTTCATAAAAATACAGATTGTAGTACATGACATTAGCAATGTTTACAATATTTGTTTTTACATTTATCTCCAACCTGGTGGCTCCAAGTGGGTGAAGCGCTGTTCTACTGGATTAAATATTAAATTAAAAGTATGTATAATGACGGTCATATGACCCGGTTCACGTTGATATCAAAACTTTTTGTCACAAATTCCACGTCCAGATTTCAGGTTTACATACATACATACATAGCATCACGCCTGTATTCCCCGAAGGGGTAGGCAGAGGTGTACACAGTTGTACACCCACATTTCACCAATGCTGTTATTAAGTCCCATGTAATAGGTGGTGAGCCTATTGCCATCTACCGGGCACAATTCCAAACTCCGAGCTGCTACTGAGAAATTTCTAACGGAAAAACTCAATAACACTTTGCCCGACCCGGGAATCGAACCCGAGACCTCATGCTCAGCAGTCGCGCTTGGGACCACTAGACCAACGAGGCAGCTTTCAGGTTTACGATTAGCAATTACTAAAAAAAAAATTGGGTAGAGGAATTCCTATTTATACTACACTGTCCAGCGTAGCAGGGGCAGTAGGGGAAGCGTAATTAATAAACCTCCTCATTCCTGGATAATCCCGTGACCAACAGGACTTCACCCAATTCTAACCATAATCCTGTGGTAAGGTTTTATGCTAGCAACTATGCGCTATCTGATATTATACGTCACATGTTTAAATGTATGCTCTTATAGGTGTGAATACTAACATCTGTAATTTTAGAATACCAGTAATATACCCACGACCGACTTCTTGGTCACAGTGGCCTATCTCCACGGAGATTACCCAAGTACGCTGGAATTATTATAGTGCACAAGTTTATGCGCAGACAAAGGTGCACTGCCTCTTCCACTCTCATAGTCCGATGAGACGGCAATCCGACACGAACGAAGAGAGATCAGGCGAAGGACCGACGGCTTTACGAGCTCTACTAAGCAAGGGGGTGTCACACCACCCAATACGTAACTCCGAGCTACTACTAAAAATTACCAAACAGAAAAACCCAATACCATTTTGCCCAACCCGGGAATCGAACCCAGGACCTCACGCTCAGCAGCCTCGCTTGCGGCCATTAGACCAATGAAGCAGTTGAATCCTGGTGAAAGTTATTGAAGGCTTGGTATGGTTTTACTCGACAAGAATTTTCGTAACATACATCCCGTATTTTTCTAAGGGGTAGGCAAAGGTATACGGCTAAACACATACACCACCGATGCCGTTATTAAGTCCTATGTAATAAGTGCGTAGAGTCTATTGCCATTACTCGGAAAAAAATCTGTACTCCGGGTTGCTAGTAAGAAATTCCTAAAATCACAGCCCGGCTCGGGAATTTGCAAATTGCAAATGCATATTAAATTTCTAATAAACTTGTAACCGATGGTGATTAAGCTCGTGCCTTCTCTATATGAGAAGAGGCCCTTTCCCTGCAGTGGGACAATTATGGGCTGTTTTTTTTAACTTTCACTATTGAGTGTCGGATTGAGTTAGTCAATACAACGAACGGCCTTTAAATTCACCGCATTCTTTAAATAGTGGTGTTTTTTTTTTGGTTAAAGAACGGAAACGGTTACCTTCTTTGCAAGCTTGAGTGATCAGCGTAATTAATATATATTTATATTTAAATAGGTTTTTTTGGTCCTTGTGTCCATTACGGGTATAATATTATGGTGTGAAACGTGGGATCTCTTAGATACAATAAAATATTATTTTGTATCATAATTTTGCTTACAGGAGTTAATTATTCAAGCTACCTGGCTATATTCAAGAGAAAATGATAAAAAATTTGTACAATTACTTTAAAATTCTATGGTTATATCACCCAAATTTTCACTTCGAACCATTAGTGGGTTTTTCAGAATAAACCCGTAACGGCTTGACGGCGAAATCATGTGCCTATTTTTTTGGTGATTTTGCAGGGGTTGGATAAGTCGCGCACAGTGTGTCGGGCAATTTTTTACTAAAATGATTTTTTCTTGGGTTTATGTCTTTTATCTAATCTGTTGTCTTTGATTCGGATTTAATAAAAGAGCTCTAAAGGATTAAATTCTCAATCACTACTGAACTAAAATTAAAAAGAAAAGTGCATAGCATCACGCCTGTATTCCCCGAAGGCAGAGGTGTACACAGTTGTACACACGCATTTCACCAATGCTGTCATTTATAGGTGGTGAGCCTTTTGCCATCTACCCGCCACAATTCCAAACTCCAGACTGCTACTGAGAATTTTCTAAACAACACTTTGGCCGGCCAGGGAATCGAACCTGAGACCTCATGCTCAGCAGTCGCGCTTGGGACCACTAGACCAACGATGCAGTTATGTTTATACTTAAAATAATGTTGTATAGCACCTGTAACTATTTTTCAATATATATTTTTATTGTTTATGAGACAAACGAGCAGACAGTCGAAAGGAAGCGAATTAAGATTCTAATTAATCGAAGGTAAGCGATTACCGCCGCCCATGGATAATATTATTTTTTATTTTAAATCGTGACTCTATAACACTGGATAATTATAGAAGATACCAGTATTGTGGGTGCCTTAACAAACACGAATCTCACTTGCACAATTAGTCCGACCTGGAAGAATTAGGTATTTGTTATAGGTAATCAAATATTTGCTTCGTACAGGAATCGTATCTGCGATCACTTTGTCAATAGTTGCTTATAAACTTTGTGTTAAAACAATTAACATTAGTAGGGCTACTTATTGTTCAACGGTTATTACTCACGTGCATTCTTCAGGATTGCCCGACTAGTTTTGAACTCGAACGGAGCCCTTAGTCATGAGCTGAGCTCGCGGCAATTTCGCAAGTCAAACTAGTCGGGCAATCCCGAAGAATGCACGTGATTAATAACCGTTAAACGATAATTAATATGAATCACGAAAGTTATTAAACAAAAATTAGTAGGGCTAATGCTATCAATATAGCTTAGTAGTGTGACCGTTGGACTGGGAAGTCAAAGGTTGCAGGTTCGAACTCATAGTTAAACCCACTGCCTTTTTGTATTAATTGCACATACATCGTTAGGAAACCATCTTACTTATTTAACAGATGTTTCCAATGGCTTGTAAAGCTGCATATATCAACAGCACTATGTTGTTCATTATCATACGATAAGAAGTCCCATTTCATAAGGGTATTAAGGTATTGTTAGGGTTTTTTCTAAATCCATCATTTATTTTGTTAATAAACACACACACACTTCACTTTGAATGCATTTTGTATGAGATAGTTATATGCTTTCACGAAATAAAATACAGTAATATACCAGGGGTATAACTAGCGCATTGCCGTTTCTATAATAACTTAGAGTCCGCTACGCATGCGTGTATATGTACCTATCTTTTATATTCTGGATATCCGAGTAATATGACCTTCTTCTCCAATACAAAGGCTACTGCGATTTTGATTGATTGGCGAAGGACGAGTAATCGATAAATATTTCTGCAATTTTCCTTCTCTATAATCATACTAATGTTAATGTACTTGTGTATGGTGTACAATAAGGAATACCCTATTTATATATCTATCAATTATATATACGGGTTTTCGGGTTAATGCTCAATAACAGAGCATTGTAACCGATTAGCATAGATGCAATGCAATGCCTAGTGTTATAGTCGTTTTATGTGACCTACGCAAATGTCTGATATGGTATCGTCTGTGACGATTGTGACGGGTCGTTGAGCTCCCTTAGTTATGGTTGAGCTACACGATGACTGATGCAAACGTGCCGTCAGACAGGACAGGTCACCTCGAAGCTGCTATGGCTCTTTCCTCAAAAGGCCATTCCAGACGATCCCTGCATCGTTACACTCACATAGATATGTATATACTATTATGTCTGGACTTTAAAAGAGACGTTGACCTCTGAGTTTGTTTCGGCGTTTCTTCTCAGAGACAGTCAGATAGGAAACGCCGGCGCCATCTAGTTTATAAAAATGACTTTTAAAAGTGTCTTCAACAGATCTATTTACAGAAATAAAATAATTTATCATTTATCAGTTACACTTTTTAATATAATCCGCCAGAAACACAACTAATACCTTAATAAGTAAAAAAAATATTTGGTTCTTGGAACTATTTTATTTCATCACAGCATCGTTCATTCGTCATCATGTTTCAGAATAAATAATATTATTAGATCTTAACATCATTTAGTATAGGTGGGCACCGTAGAGACCGTGAGCGCCGTGAGCGCCATAGGCGATGGCACCGTGAGTGAGGGGAGAGGCGTGAGCACCGTAAGCGCCATAAGCGATGGCACCGTGAGTGAGGGGTGAGTCGTGAGCACCGTAAGCGCCACCATAGGACAGGGGAGCGGCGTAACCTCCGTAAGAGTATCCATGGGCAAGAGGAGCGGCAACCGCGCCATAGGCGGCAACACCGTGGGAGTAGCCATGAGCCAAGGGAGCGGCGGCGTAACCGTGGGCAAGAGGAGCGGAGTAGGCGACAGGCGCGGCGACCACGGGAGCGGCGTGAGCGACGACGGGAGCAGCGTGAGCGTACAGAGCGGGGTCCTTGCGGACGACGGCGTTGAATCCGGAGTGCGCGTCAGCGGCGTAGTCGACGGTGCGCTTTGTGCCGTCAGAGTCGAGCAGAGAGTACTGGCCGACCACGCTGTCTCCGACGCGGGTCTCGTGCTGGCTCTTGACGTCTCCGGTGTGGGGGTCGGACACGCCGTACGAGAAGCTGGTGTAGTCACCGCCGTGGATAGCGCTGCCCTGAGCAGCCGCCACCAGAAGAGCAACAACGAAGAACTGGAATCGGAACAAAAACTTATAAGAATAAACACAATAAAATATCTGATTCACATTTCATATAGTAATTATGATTTTAATTAATAATATTATAATTTCTGCAATCAACATTTATAAGTGAAACCAGCTTTCTGAAATAGGTCATATTTAGATTTCAAAGATGTATAAATTTCTTTTAGGCAAAAATAATTGAAATATTTCTAATTATTCTTGCACGTCCCGCTTCTTTTTTCACTGCATCCATTTCATTTATTTAAAACAAATAAATGTTAAACAAACCTTAGCTGCCATTTTGTTTAGTTAATGTTTGTTTCACAAGCGTACTGCGAATGATTGATCGGGGCTACCAATTCTCTTTTTATACCATTCTTACTTGAACGTTGGGTAGGAAGTGACTGACGTGGCGGTAAGGTCACCGGTCGAACTGAATCCTGGTGTTTGCCTATGGGTTATTTACTATGAAATGGTTCGTACGTTGTGTCGGACTCTTACAGAAAAACCCACGGTCACTAAACTTTACTGTAGCTTCATTCATCGCAACCCCCTACTTACCCTCCCCCCTAAGAGGTTCCGGGATCACAGATGCATTCGGCGCAACGCCAGGTTCATAATAGACTCACTCTAAGAAACTTTAGATACTAGCATCTGTTAAGAACTAAGTTAAGATATTATTATACATAACATTACGGTATGAAGGGGTAGGCAGATGTGTACACAAAAACTCAATACTTTATTGCTCATACACATTTCTATCTATTCCCGATGGAGAGCTTATTGCCATTTATGAGGCACAATTCGAAGCTCTGGAATACTTTTGAATACTTTCCCTGTCCCTTCTTTATTTGTAGAAAATCCATCACGGATACTGTGCCGGACTCTTACCAATTAAAAACCACACCGTCATACACAAAGCTTCCCGGGACGTGGGAATGCAACTGCATTCACCGCAACCCCGGCAGGTTATGGTCCGTCGAATGTATCGACGAACTCCATAATTTTTGCAGGTCCGGCACAATTGATCTGCACAGGAAACTCCAGAGGAACGCTCGAGAGGAAATGCGCGCGAGTTGGCTTAGTTGCCGCGATGGCGACCACTAACTAATTATTCTATTTTTAAATATATTTATAATTTTATAATATACTGGCTCTGCCCCGCAAACGTTGTTCTGCCGTATAAATTTTCTGGATAGGGCCTTATCATATAGGGGTATAAAAAATAGACTGCAACCTATTCTCAACCTACCAAATATACACAAAAATTTCATGAAAAAATCGGTCAAGCCGTTTCGGATGAGTTCGATAACAAACACTGTGACACGAAAATTATTTGTCCGATTTTTTATCATGGATAAATGATAACAATTCTTTTCAAGCATTATGTTTATTTTATTTAGTAAGTCATACTTAATACTTAAATTACATTCACTTTTAGGATATCGCCTGACGTAGGTATATTAATTACATTTGACATAAACTGTCAAAATGCGTATTGGAAATAAGGTCAGTTAAATCAACGTGCTACGTTGAATATAAGATATAGTTGCAATATATTTTTCGTTGGATTTGAAAGAAAGAAAGAAAGGGACATTTATTAGACCAGCACAAAACCACTTAAACTTTTCACACTGATCACTTTGTTCGACCATTGATAAACCCATAAGTATCTCCGTTTTGTTTTATTATTGACGGCGTCCGCGTGCAGATTCGATTCCTGCAAGAAGCAATTATTTGTATGATCTAGGTACGGATAATTGATACGGGGCTGGGTGTGTGTGTACGTGAGATTATGTGTTTGAAAACGAACCCACGATTTATTTAAATTTAGCCCACATTTACTACTAAAACCAAAAAAATTGTGGTTTGCTAAATATCGAAACCAATTTTATTAGAACATTTACAGAGGTTAATTTGAGGCACTCATAGCTCGTTGCAAACAGTGGTTGGTAAAGGAAGATTGAGGTTAAGCAACGCTTAGCGCGGTCATTAAGTAGATGGGTGACCGCTAAGAACATTTTATATTAGTGTCTCCTGAGGACACGTTAAAATGTCGATTCCAGTTGTTGTTAATGATGTACTAAATTTAATTGAAAAGGAAATTACGTTCGTAAGCAGGATTCGAACCTGCGCCTCCCGGATATAAAGTACTCACGAACGTGTGCTGGAGCCTTACTGACTCAAACTTCATGGTCGAAGGACCGGCCATTTACCGGAACCCCGGTAAAGTTTAGTCTTCACTAAAACGGGTTCCGGTAAGCTATTAACATGATAAACTAGTTACCTTTACGCATACCTAATTAGAATTAAACAATAACAAAAAAAAGTATCTCTGTACTTTGTAATTCCACTCTGCTAAACAATAATGGCCCATTAAAATATCGAGACCTGAAAGTCATTAGTCATTGAACAATGAATCGATCGGAGTGATACCACGGCCTTACAGAAACCCGGCGTGAAACAACGGTTGTGTTGTGTTTCGGTGAGTGAGGGAGGGTACCGGAGGCCCAAACCCTTTAACAGGCCGGCAACGCACTTGCGACTCCTCTGATGTTGCGGGTGTCCATGGTCGGCGGTAATTACTTACCATTACCCATTCAACAAGACCGACCATTACAATCGAAAGTAACATAGGAGTAGTGCTATCACATACATATGTGATAACATTACGCTTATGTCCCCCGATAGGTTGGCAGAGGTGTGCAAAGTTTTTACACCCACATTTCACCAATGCTGTTATTAAGTCCCATGTAATAGGTGGTGATACTATTGACATCTACCAATTCTAAGCTCAGGGCTGCTACTGAGAATGTCGTAACAGAAAAATCCATTAACGTTTTGCCCATCCTGGGCATCAAACCCACCTCATGTTCAGCAGTCGCACTTGACAGCACTACACCAACGAGGCAGGTATGTTTTCGTTCTTTGGAAAGAAAAGCAGTTACCGCCTCAGACACGGTGACTGTCTTTCACAAAGCCCAGTTACTGGGTAACACGATACCCACATATATAGCCTGGTGTAAGTTTTTCAGGAATCTAACTTATCGTAACAAATGCCATAGATCTTCGATTTACAATAGGGACCATCGAGGTTTAACCTACTTTCCGAAGCACGAGAATATCTATCTTCTAATGTATAAAAATCTCGTGTGACAGTGTTTGTTATCGAACTCCTCCGAAACCGCTTGACTGATTTTGATGATTTTTTTTGTGTATATTTGGATATATCTTAGAATAGGTCGTAGGCAATTTTTTATACCCTAGGTGATTAGGGTGGCCCCTTCAGAACAATTATATGGCAGAACAACGTTTGACGGGCACAGCTAGTTATATATATAAAATGAATCCTTATTTCTGCTTTCTGCTTCTGCGTCCAGCAGTACCTACAACGCAGCTGTACGTGTCCCGCCTACATTACTCCACGAAGGTCGAGGAAATCGTGGAGTATGTCCGAGTGAAGACCAACTGGAGTTTGAGGGTGGATCAGTTGGAGTCGCGCCACAACACAAATTTCAAATCGTTCGTGGTGCGAGTTCCGACACAGCATCTTGAGACCTTCCTCAAACAAGAGTTTTGGCCGAAGGGTGTCATTTACCGACGTTTTCGCGGCCGGCTACGCGACACCAGTCAACGAAACACGATGCCGTCACTTCGTGTGCAGTAGTTATAAGTTTTATTGTAATAATATTATGTATTAGTGTATTTATAAATTGTTTATTTTTTGTGTATTTTATTTTATGGGCCAAAGTTGCCTGAAATAAAGGATATATTATATTATTTCCCTTGGTCCCGCCATAACTTGAGAAGGACTGCACCAAATTGGATAATTCTTTTTTTGTTGGGTTCGTCATTGTCAGGACAAGCTTCTTAGATTTTTTTTTATCGTACGGAAAAGTTTTAGTCACAGTTAGTTTGTAACAATGTTGTGATACTAATGTACATATAAATGCTCACCAAAATAATTTTTAGTACCTAAGACTAAGTACCAAGTAAAATATATTAACTTCATATAAATTAAACCCACTCTATACCGAGGTGTCTAAATAACAGCGTTTTAAGTTCCAAAATAAATATAAACTCATCAGAATAATTGTATGTTTTGTACTTATATTCTTTTTGCTTGCCAAAATGGATAAATGCTTACCAAATATTGTATTGCACCCCGATACGGACAGGTTAGGTTTGAAGGGGATGACCACCTTTGTATTTCTGACCTTACACACGCGGGAATAGATCGATCAGGTAACATCCATTTAGCAATAATATAAAAAATTTGGTCTGAAATTAACTTTATAGACATTCATATATTTTTATGGCATAGAATAAAAAGGAAAATAAATTCATTTCTATAATACTTCATGAAACAATTTGAATGATTGGATAAATGCTCTTTGCATTTATCCAATCTGGCAGGTATTTCGAATTTGTTGGTAGTAAAATTGGTGCATTTCTGGTAGGCGTTTAAACACAAGCCGTTACCAATGTTTGTTTCATATTCTTATATTTTGTTAGACTTACCATTTGACCAAAATCTTTTGTGTGTGATGTACCTACATTGTTATAAACAAAAAACAAAAAGTACTTAGTAGAAGATGGTACTTTTTTCTTTGAGTCTACCGTGACCACGGTCAATGCAACTTGATCAAAACGTCGAGGTAAATAAATATTATGTCTTTAGCGCGATAAAGTCCCGTTTGAATTTAATAACTATTAGAAGATATCAGCAAAGTTGTATCATTAAAACACTTTTTCTTAATTCCGGATGATGAACTCAGCGACTCTCAATTTCATTGGGTTAAAAACCCTGTTCGCTACTTGCACTGCGCACTTTTTATTGAAATGTTTCGATGAGTCAATTATACGAGAAAAAAGGGATTGAAAACCCACCAGCTGCGGTATTTTCATATGGCCTTATAAATAATAATATGGTTCGGCATTTTAATCTACCTAAAAAAGAAAGATTTGAATTAGAATCAATATCGAATGATAAGTTCCTGGGTACTTGATTTGGATGGAAAATGTCTTCTTTTACATACACAATACGGTTCTTTTTCGTGACCTCATTCGTATGCCTCTTACTTCTTATTAAAACAACAGCTAAGTCATGAAGGAATAGTATAAAAAGAGAATTGGTAACCCTGATCATACATTCGCAGTTCACTTGTGAAACATATAATAACATATCAAAATGGCAGCTAAGGTTTGTTATGTTTTAAATAATTTGTATTTTAAATAGTAAGAAAAAAGTGGCATAAAATGAATTCGTTATTGATACTCTTAAACGTTCGGTGCCCACTTTTCATTCTTACATTTCTTAAAATGTTGTTGATATTTATACAAACATAACTCAAATTAGCCATTTTCATAACCCTCCCGGAAACAAAATTCTGGTTTGGCATTATAAAATTACCATTTTTATAAAATCATTTTTCTATTTTCAGTTCTTCGTTGTTGCTCTTCTGGTAGCGGCTGCTCAGGGCAGCGCTATCCACGGCGGTGACTACACCAGCTTCTCGTACGGCGTGTCCGACCCCCACACCGGAGACGTCAAGAGCCAGCACGAGACCCGCGTCGGAGACAGCGTGGTCGGTCAGTACTCTCTGCTCGACTCTGACGGTACAAAGCGCACCGTCGACTACGCCGCTGACGCGCACTCCGGATTCAACGCCGTCGTCCGCAAGGACCCCGCTCTGTACGCTCACGCTGCTCCCGTCGTCGCTCACGCCGCTCCCGTGGTCGCCGCGCCCGTCGCCTACTCCGCTCCTCTTGCCCACGGTTACGCCGCCGCTCCCTTGGCTCATGGCTACTCCCACGGTGTTGCCGCCTATGGCGCGGTTGCCGCTCCTCTTGCCCATGGATACTCTTACGGAGGTTACGCCGCTCCCCTGTCCTATGGCGCCGTAGCTTACGGTGCTCACGCCTCTCCCCTGACTCATGGTGCCATCGCTTACGGTGCTCACGGCGCGCACGGTCTTTACGGCGCCCACCTGTACTAAATAATGTCAAGATACTATAATATTATTTATTCTGAAACATGACGACGAATGAACGATGCTGTGATCAAATAAAATAGTTCAATGAACCAAGTATTTTGTTTTTTTTTTATGGTATTAGTTATGTTTCTGGCGGATAAAACATGATGATTAATGAACGATGCTGTGATCAAATAAAATAGTTCAAAGAACCAAGTATGTCTCTCATCATCCTTATTTCTAGTAGAGCCAGACACATAGCTGAGCTCAAATTTGTAATACGCGACAAAGTGGATAGCTCTACGTGCTCTTGGCTGTATCTTATTTATAATTAACGAGCCTAAGGAAGCGAGGCACTATCAGTCTTTTCTGGAATCTTTTATTCTACTTATCATAGCGTCGGCCTGAATAATACTAGAAAGCTAAATTTTAAGGGTAAAATTTCGAAAATAGTATTAAATTGCGGCGAAGAATTCGCGGTAGTGTTCAGAGGTCGAGATGGCTTAGTGGTCAGAGCACCTGGAGTATTTACCCGGGAGGCGCAGGTTCGAATCCTGCTCGCGACCGTATTCTTTTTCTACAAAAATGTATAACTTTAAAGTTCGCTAAGCATGCGTTAATGCTTTTCAGAAATTTATCTGTAATTATATATCTTTTATGGTTTCAGATTTATTGACATTTGAAATATGTCGATTTCGTGTCTCACTCACTGACTGACTGATGATCATCAAAACCTCTAGGTTACATCCTGAAGTCCGAAAAAGGCTAAATTTTGGTTTGTAGTGTGCTGAAGTCGTCACAAACCCTCATTGATGCTGGAAAATAATGCAAAATGAAACAGCATAGTTTTTTTAAGGTTCTGGAAAATCTTATGCTAATAGTCTGTTTGTAATTTGTCATGTTTGTTCTCATTATGTTAATTTTATTACAAAATAATACCCATAACTGAATAATGTTGGCTTGCAACTAAGTACTGCCCTCATTTATTTATAACACATAGCTAACCAACAAAGAAAAGATAAGACAACGATAGAGAGGTGGTTATGAAAAAACAATTACCTGAAGTACCTACAAGAAACAGAAACAAAAACAAGAGGCAGATTATAGCTGAGGTCGGATTGGTTTAAGCGTCATAGTCTACGGGGCCTATCAAAAGTCCAAAATATATAGGTTTACGTGCTCTTGGCTGTACCTCATTAAAACAGTGAATAACAAATAACTCTACATATAAGCACTGCCTTACAAACTCTACATCTTGATTAAAAAGTATGGCTTGATATAACATTTAAATCCTTTCAGAAACAGTTTGTGATTATTGTTGCAAATTCAGAATATAATAAATATTTAGTAATATCTTAGGTTTTCGCGATCACTACGCATTATCCACATACATAGGGCAAACAAAGCGTAGCATTGGCACCAGGTTGAAAGAACACATAGCTGACGTCAAGAATAGACGCTCAACAAAATCTGCAGTCTGTGAACATACAACAGACAAACCAAACCATTTTCTTCATTTCGATAAACCCCAAATCCTCGCGAAAAAAAAACCGATATATACCGAGAATGCTCTGCGAGGCTATTGAAACTAAAAAACACCCAAATTTCAATAGAGAAGATGGTTGGCAATTACCAACTGTTTGGAACCCTGTACTGAAAATAATCAAGTCCCAAACCAAGTCAAGTCACAAGAAAAATCAAGATACTGTGAGTGATTACTGCGTGCATCGAAACACCTTTTAGTTAATAATTCGATGAAATTGTAAAATTTTATCTCTAAATTTAAAACGACTGTGACCCCGGAGTTTGTTTAGGTATTTCTTCTCAGGGATAGTCTTAGGAAATACCGTCGAGATTTAGTTTTTAATATGTATCAGACAGAAATAATTTTATGAATTTTATCAATTATTTGTACGGGAGACTGAAATAATTTTAAATAAACTGTTGAGACGCCTGACACCTTAGTCCTCCTGCGACCACGAACGCTGCAAAGTGTTCGAAACGTCAGAAAAAGAAAACAATAATTAAGTTGTTTTAATATAATAATTATTATTGTGAAGAGTTAAGCGTTGAACAAAAAATTGAGCTTAGATTCAAACAACGGGTAGTGGAACATACCTAATGTATGAATCAAATATATTATTTAAAAAAAAAAAGGTTTTTTTTATTTATTTTTTATTTGATGCCTTTGGTCACTTAGCGACCATATCACCCAAATATGATTATTAAAATTCAACATTATCCTTTAGTTTGCCGTATGTCATTACCTACTTTCCTTGAATTTGATCCCTATTAGCAACATTATCAGATGGTGTAATAGTATAGTGTGTATTTTTTTTCCAAAATCATTGGGTTCAATTCTTCACTAGGAATATTGATTTTTCAAAAATCCAATGATGCAATTTACGTTTTCATCAAAATCGAACCCGAGACTTATTTGAGTGTTTTTTACTATTCTTTACAGTTTCATTTGGCCATCTAAAACACCTGAATGTTGAATGAAATTCTGTACACACAGACAGAAGAATAAATACATTTAAATAGGAAAGACGAATACAAAGGTGCTGCTTATTTCTTAAAAAATCTCTTCTAACAGACATGCGAGAGGAGAGATTGAAAAATGAGATGTAGACAAAAGTGTGTAAAGAGGTAATTTAAAGAGACACATGAATAAAAATGTACACATATACGGGTTCTAAGACAATGATATATACTACAAATATATATACAGGTTATAGATACTTTATAAATAAATGTAAATATATATTACATACTTAGACGCAACTATGCTAATAAAGAAAGATAGTGATCTTTTACTCGTCTTTTTAAAGAATTAACAGTTTTACAGCTTCGTATATCAGGTGGGAGCGAGTTCCACAATCGCACTGCGTAAACGGTAAAAGAGTAGAAGTAGTAGTCAGTACTGTGAGATGGAAATTTCAGGAGGTTTTTAAGGTGCGACCTGCAGGGTGCATCAGTGGAACGAGTATAGGAAAAGTGTTCCCGCAGGTACGACGGAGATTTAGGACTATGCAGGGTATTGAAGATATAATATCCGAGTGTTTCTGCGAAAACGGATAGGTTGCCACTTGAGAATCTTGCGAAAGTGAGAGACATGGTCATACTTTCTTAACATAACATCTATCATAACATCTAAGGCCGCCGTGACCGAAGTACGGTCGGAAGGAGTATTTTTTTATAATCTCGCTCTGTTTAATATGCTTTCTGGCGTGGCCAATTCAAAATATTGAGACCTGAAGACCATTATTTACTTACTTAACAAGTTAATTAGAATCGAAGTGTATATTTTGGTTACTGGTAACTAGATGTGTACCCGGCAAGACTGGATAGTTAGAGGACCTAAAATGTAGCTTCGTCTAGCCATATCTTGGGTCGAAATATGTAGATGTAAGGCCTTCTCAAATGAATAACTTTTTTTTGGCATATTGCATTACATCAAACATTGTTCTCTCTTGTAGGTGTTTTGGTAATAAACCTAAATATGAAAGAAAATATGAAGACATTAACCATTACAAAAAGGCGTTATGATTTTGTATGATAAGTTTTACCTTAACACCTAAAAGGACTGTATATTTTAAAAGAAAAAAATTACACTCAGCCAAAATAAAAATTACTGGAACTTTCTCATCTGACAAGCTATCAAAAAAGGTATCACAGTCGATGTTTGTAGTAGTACAACAATAACAAATCGTATTTTTGTTGTTATTTATTTAAGATACAAAGTAACAACTCAATCATTAAAACAAAATCCAACAAAACCTTTGTTATGACCTTTGCTTGGCTATGACCGTTTGGCTATGAAGAGATAGCGAATCTAACATAGACGTAAATTTCAAAGTTAAGTGTAAATGTTTTAAATGATTGTCAGGAAGGTATAAGTCCCATGTTATAGGTGGTGAGCCTATTGCCATCTTCCGGGCACAATTCCAAACTCCGAGCTGCTACTGAGAATTTCCTAACAAAAAAAACCCAATAACACTTAGCCCGACATGGGAATTGAACCCAAGACCTTATGCTCAGCAGTCGCGGTTGGGGCCACTAGACCAACGAGACAGTTAAATATAACTGCCTCGTAGCTTATGTTTCATATCATTATATTTTGTTAAACTTACCATTTGACCAAACACTTTTGTATGTGATGTACTTACATTGTTCCTAAATAAAAAACAAAAAAAAACGAGTCCTATCTACTGAGTACAATGTCGGCAAAGTGGTATCGCTCATACACTTTTTCTTAATTCCGGACGATGAACTCAGCGACTCTTAATTTCATTTAATAGTAGGTTAAAAAAACCTGCCTGCTACTTGCGATGCCTACTTTTTTATTGAAATGTTTCGACGAGTCATATAATCAAGGAACAAAAGTGATCAAACGTCACTAAGAGCCTTATTTTCATATGACCTTATAAATAATATGGTTTGGTATTTTAATCTAACTAAAAAAGAAAGATTTTAATTAGAATCAATATCGAAAAATAAGTTCCTGGGTACTTGATTGCTAAGATTTGGATGGAAAATGTCCTCTGTTACATACACAATACAGTTCCATTTCGTGACCTCATTCGTATGACTCTTACTTCCTATTAAAACAACAGCTAAGTCATGAAGGAATAGTATAAAAAGAGAATTGGTAACCCTGATCATACATTCGCAGTTTACTTGTGAAACATATAATAACATATCAAAATGGCAGCTAAGGTTTGTTATGTTTTAAATAATTTGTATTTAAGTACATAGTAAGAAAAAAGTGGCATAAAATGAATTCGTTATTGATACTCTTAAACGTTTGGAGCCCACTTTTCATTCTTACATTTCTTAAAATTTGGTTGGTATTAATACAAACATAACTCAAATTAGCCATTTTCATAACCCTCCCGGAAACAAAATTCTGGTTTGGCATTATAAAATTACCATTTTTATAAAATAATTTTTCTATTTTCAGTTCTTCGTTGTTGCTCTTCTGATAGCGGCTGCTCAGGGCAGCGCTATCCACGGCGGTGACTACACCAGCTTCTCGTACGGCGTGTCCGACCCCCATACCGGGGACGTGAAGAGCCAGCACGAGACCCGCGTCGGAGACAGCGTGGTCGGCCAGTACTCTTTGCTCGACTCTGACGGCACAAAGCGCACCGTCGACTACGCCGCTGACGCGCACTCCGGATTCAACGCCGTCGTCCGCAAGGACCCCGCTCTGTACGCTCACGCCGCTCCCGTCGTCGCTCACGCCGCTCCCGTGGTCGCCGCGCCCGTCGCCTACTCCGCTCCTCTTGCCCACGGTTACGCCGCCGCTCCCTTGGCTCATGGCTACTCCCACGGTGTTGCCGCCTATGGCGCGGTTGCCGCTCCTCTTGCCCATGGATACTCTTACGAAGGTTACGCCGCTCCCCTGTCCTATGGCGCCGTAGCTTACGGTGCTCACGCCTCTCCCCTGACTCATGGTGCCATCGCTTACGGTGCTCACGGCGCTCACGGTCTCTACGGCGCCCACCTGTACTAAATAATGTTAAGATATAATATTATTATTTATTCTGAAACACCAATGAACAATGCTGTGATCAAATAAAAAGTTTGGACAACCCATATCATATTTTATTTCCTAATTGTTATGAAACTTTTCAGTCGTTGTAAATATCATCGATCGAACCCGCAATCTATAATTATAACGTGAACAATAGGATTCCTTCAAGCTGTGATACATTACTGGCTCCCTAGCAGTTCCATGCCCAGTTCTGCCCAAATGTCTTTGTATATACTTCTAAGGTACTCCTTAGCTCTTTAAAGGCACAAGCCACTATAGATTGGTATACATATTTGTTCCAAAACGAAAGAAGAACAAAACAAGGTTTTGATAAAAGTCTTTGAGGTACTGATATTTGTTTGAATTTAAAATTTTTGATTCAGTAGATACAGGCCTTTCGGCTTAAGGCATGCTCACGAATCACTGATGCTGCTCGAGATATTTTTTTCCGAAGTACTATTTTCAGTTTAATATCGAAGAGCGAAGTTTTCTGGTTCTTTAATTGAAAATATTAGACATGTCTCGGATTACAAATATAGAGATATAAATATAAAGATCTTTCCAAACGCATTAACGCATGTGTAGCGAACTCTAAAGTTAAGTATAAATTTATTTTGAAAGTAAAGTCCTGTTATTAGCAGTATTCGAGGTTAGTCGAGATGGTTTAGTGGTTAGAGCGCCTGGAGTATTTATTCGGGAGGCGCAGGTTCAAATCCTACTCATGACCGTATTTTTCTTTCACCAAGAAGTATTTATTACTTTACTAAAAATATGTTTTTATACAAGCCTTGAAGTGCAAGCTAGTTAATTACGAAACCACCAAACCGCAAACATTGGTGTTAATTGTACGATTTAAATTTAAATAGAACGGTCTTACTTAACGTGAATTTGTGAATAGATCTCATAATTAACGTTAGTACTGATGTTATCGTTGTTAAGAAATGGTTTGAACATTATCTTGTTGGTTCAAATAGTTGATAATAAATTATGAAAGATGAATGATTAGTATGGTGCTTGTCTTGTATGCGTCAAAAGACAACAATAACTTGAATCTTCTTAAGTTCTTATTGTTTTTTAACGACACAGTTACTCATGAAAATTTAATACAAGTGATTAAGTAACTTAGAAAAAATAGAGCGGTAGTGGAGCTGTTCGCGGTAACTAAGTGGGTGTGGACGAAATTAAGGCACATCGACTGCGATAGCTCGGTTACGTCGTCATGACAACGTAACAACCCGATTTTCATCTTGGTATCCGACCTAGATGAAAATCGTGTTGTGAAGCGAGCGTACCTGGGTTGACCTAAACAGGCCATCTTCTAGTATGTCTTGCTTCATACTAGTGACTGGAAGAAATTGAAAAGGATTTACACGAGATTCGGATAAGAGAATGGTCTTCAACCGCCCAGTGCCGAGAACGGCGGCATCTTTAGTCGTCGGAGGCTAAAATAATATAATCATTTCTTGACATCAAATTATGGGTACAATTTGTGTTAAGTTTTTGACTCCTATGCTTGGAGATAAACCTGTGTTACAGGAGTCAGTGCCCTCTCCCAGGATTAAGGAAAACATTAAATACTAGCTACCCGCGACTTTGTCTACGTGGACTTCCGAATTAGGTCCAGCCTGGATAAAAAGTACCCTATATGTTAATCCAGGCTATAAACTATATGTTTGCCAAATTTCATCCAAATCCGTATAGTAGTTATTACATGAAAGAGTAACAGACATCCATACATACAAACTTTCACGTTTTTAATATTATTAGGATTATGCAACGAACTAAACTTAAATTAGAAATTAATCAACCACAAAAAAGACCCTGTTCGGGATCACCATGCTATCGTAGTTAATTGTAGTGTAACCTAAAATATTCACTACTTTAGTGTCTTGTGTAATGTCAGCATTTTTTATATAATAGTAGGTAGAAATAAGTAGCCACAGTGAATTTCTTCTGAATCTTTGGTGCATTTGCGATCCGGAATAATCCAAACTAATATTATAAATGGGAAAGTAACTCTGTCTATTTATTTTTTACATTTTCACGCTTAAACCACTGCACCAATTTTGTTTGTTTTTATATAGAGATAGATTAAACCTTGTTAAAGGACATGGGCTACCTTTTTCGCTCAAACTAATGATATTTTTAAATAGCAGGTAAAATATTACTAGCCACAAGGCTCTTCTACATCGAGGGTGCATTTACAGACACAGATATCTCATGCACCCATAACCCAGACCAGGAATAGTCATCTATAGATCATACAAATATCTGTTCCGTACTGGAGTCGAGCCCAATAGCTGGTCGTTTGACGACTGCGCCAATCGTATCCTCATAGTTTATCTGCAGTTCCAAAAATATTCCAGATTGTGAATGTAGAGTTTCAAGTATCTAGAGATAGAAAGATGAGTTTACACTATCAATTTACCTACATACCCAGATGAAAATCAGCGTCAGGCACTAACGTTCTAGCACTTTGCTGAACTGGACCTTTTTGGCGCAGCCGTGAGGCACACAATGCCTGCTAACTACCTAACCTTTTTATAAATTGGTGTCTTTTGATTGTGTCCTTACTGACTGTGTCAAATAAACGTTTTTTTTTCTTTCGTCACATAATAATAAATAAAAAATAATAAAGCCGTTTATTCCATATTTCCAATGGTGTTAGTAAGTTATTAGTAAATTTATTTATTGAGTATTGTTAGTATGGTTAGTCTTCTTTCGTTGAAATATGCACCTCTGTTTTAGTAAAGGCTTTTTCCACTAATCCCTGTCCTTGCCTGTATTTGTCTACTCATTTCCTGACACCTGGATTATGTCATCAGCCCACCGTCTTATCGGTCTACCAGCATTCCTCTTTCCCTGTGGGCCTTTCCATCGTATAGTTTCTATGGTCCATCTATTATCCGTGTAACGTGCGATGTGTCCATCTCATCTCCATTTTAGTCTGAGTGCATGTGTGAGAGCGTCAGTTATTTTTGTTTTTTATCTATGTTTATTCTTTACTTTGTCTACATACAAACATGCGTTTCTTTACATAATATATACTCTATATATCCGGTACAGGTGTAATCAAATTTTGCGTTTTTTTCAATTAAAAGTGGACTTTACCTTTCTACAGGCCTTATTTTTTACACAGAGCCTATTCGCAATAGTTTCTGATGTGTCTACTTTATTCCATCTCCTTAATTCATACGGTAGGTATATTTTAAAACCACTTCTATATAATATAAAGTATTTATTTTTCTCTGATACAGATTAATATAATAGAATATACCTAAATAAATAAATGTTCGCCCCGAACTTCACTTACCGTCTAAAACAATGAGAGCGTGAAGATAAGATTTTTAAATTAATTATTTAAATATTAATGATATAGTATAGTAGCCAAGGTAGAGGTCAAAATTAATAAGTGTACACCTATTATTATTATAAATGTCCAAGGAAAAGTAAACAATGGCAAGGTTACATGTTTGCATTACAGAATAGAAAAAATAAAGATCCTTGATTTGCACCACATGTTAATTGTATTATTGTTTCAATAACAAATGTTCCTCATAATTGTTTTATATTGACAAGGGGGCTGACAGTGACAAAAAAAACGGCTCGATTTCCATCATTGTTTTCTTGTGGCATCAATAAACCACGAGTAAAAATGTAAGATTATCTACTTGAACGATCACTTGGACAAAGCCTTTATTCCAGTACTTTATAAAAACACTGATGTCATTAGGAAGTCAGAAAAAACATAATTTTATTTACAGATCCAATATTTACATATAATAATAAGTTGTCAATAATAAGTCGTCATATATGTCTTAGAAGTAGCGGGCATACGGGAAGGGAGCACCATAAGCAATACCTCCAAGCTTGGCGAGTCCGTAGGGACTGGCGGCGATCGCAGGAGCGGCAATGGCAGGAGCGGCGTAGGCGATAGCTGGAGCGGCGGCTATGAGAGCCGGGTCCTTGCGGACAACAGCATTGAAACCTCCAGCACCAGCTGCATAGTCCACAGTGCGGCGTGTGCCATCAGACTCCAGGAGAGAGTATTGTCCCTGCACGTTGTTGTCCAATCGGTTCTCAATCTGGTGCTTGAAGTCACCGGTGTAGGGGTCTGCTACGCTGTAAGCAAAGCTGGAGAAATCGTTGCTGGCGCTGGTGACAGCCACCAAGGCGAAGAGTGCGACGAACTGCAAGACAATAATAATTGTAATCAATAGTCATAATAATTGTAAATTTGTCATAACAATTGTAAATCACGTTCTTCTGTAAAGTACTTCTAGTTCCTCAAGTTATCAATTCCATAATAACTATCCACGTGAATTATAAATGGAGTTCAGAGTAAAAAGAGGCAAAATTTTAAGTGGATCGGTTTAACTTGTTTATCTTTACTTTACTGTTTTAAATATTAAAATAACATATTAAACATGTTTTACCTTCACAAACATATTAAAGGAAGGATTTTTTGTTGTTGTGACTACGTCGAAGAATCCTGTGACTCTGGTGCTCTTCTCAGAACCTGCCCAGCTTTTTATATCGACCAGCAACTGTTCCAGTTTTACTTTAAACTTTTTTTTTCTTTTGAAGAAATTCAGGAAATGTCTTAAAGTCAAGTTCGTATCAGGGCGATGCACCGAATGGAAAGGTCTCAGTTCTCAGTTGCGTGTATAAATAAACTAGTTAATATTTATTTTATGTGTTCACTGTATATGTAACGAACATTATATATAGACTTCCTTTTTATTTAAGGCACTACCTAACTATTTATGTATTATTGTTGCTACGAGCGGATCTAAGTCTAAATCAAATCACGATTATCTCCACACAAAAAGTGTCACCAACAAAAACTCGGATTTGAGATTGCAGTTTTTATATTTCACAAAAAATACAGTACATAATATTAACATTACAGGATATATATCAAGTAACTAGTAAAGAGTATTTGTTATCTCATTAAAATTCCGGTCGTAGACTTCGTTGAACCAATTTCCTTTTGAAACTGACCACAACGCAACAAGGTCAACTGGGTCCGGTATACAATTACGTATATTACCACTTAGTCATTCTCATAGATATTCATAGCATAAATATTATACAACTTAAAATATAAATGCAAAATATCGGAGTCATTTTTTCTTGCGGAGTCTAAAAGCTGGTTTAGATTTAGGGCCAAGAGTTGTAGGCGGTGGGTCCATGAGAGAAGGTTTGGACAAAGGAGGATCTCGATGTGGCTACAGGAGTGGGTGTTGGAGGGGGATGAGAGGCACTGGAAGCAGATCCATACTGGTATGCCTGGATCAGATTCTGGTACCTAGACACGTCAACGTTGTTGGCTTGTTGTCCGTGCTGATTCGTAGATCTACCATTATTGTTGACATTAGCTTGGAAGCCTGTATGGTCGTCTGCTCTGTAGTCCACCGTCCTTCTGATGCCATCAGGTTGGAGCAAAGAGTACTGTCCAAGTACAGTGTCTCCTCGCCTGCTTTCATGCTGGCTTTTGATGTCTCCCGTGTGAGCGTCATTTACTTCGTAAGCGAAATTGTAGTTAGGATTGCTGTCGTACTGCAGTCCATAAGAGGGGTGTAAGGGCTGATGCAGAACCATGCAGGTGGCTGAGAGCACCAGGCCTGAGAGGACAGCGAACTGTGGAAAAAATTTATTGATTGAAATATGTTGCAAGATAATTTTTGAACAAGCCGAATTACTAAATCATCTGGCGAGAAATGAGAATCGAAAGAGGTATACAATATCTTTAATCATATCACCATTATCATATACAACCATTACTATGCCTTTGGCATAAATTAATTATATTCTCTATGGGTTTATAAACAAGGTCAGAGACCTAGGGGTCGTTTAAGCTCTGACACTAAATTGTTCAACCATACAATAAGACGAAGAAGAAGCTCTACAGTACTGCACGACAGAAGAAAAAGTATTGAAAAAATTACCTTATGAATCATGATGATATCTCGGTTGTCTCTACCACAGTACTGTGATATGTGATCCTCAGATAATTTTCTATCAATTTATATGCAAAATAAAATGAAAACCAATACTATTTGTGCAATACAGATTGAATTTCTAAGAGTATTAGACCGTTGAACGAAACTGGTTTATTGGTAAAGTTAATACTAGTAACTAAGATTTGCTTGAAAATAAAAAAATAAACTCAGAGCACTTAAAAAAAGTAATTTAACCTTAAGCTCTGTTCAAGGTACAAATAGTTTCTTGGAAGAATCGAGAGTCCCATATCTTGTAATTTTTTAAGTTCGCAAGAAACGTCGTAAAGAAGCTGGACCAGTGATTATAAAGTAATCATATTATTATTGGACAATGTGCTTATAAAGTAAACTAATTAATTGTACATCCTATTTTACCTTCTAGACTTTTCTATTTTGTGGCATTTCTGACCATGACTTTTGATTTTACTTTCCAGTATTATGCAGAGCAATTAATTTTGCTATCACAGCTGGGTATTAGGCTTTTTGATGTAAAATTATATTTTTTAAACCCCATATTTATGAAGTACTTAAGATAGGTAGATTATTTTCACTTTTAAGTTCTTTCTACCGAAATGAAAAGTGATTATTTGTTCGGTGCCTTTTCACCTATTATATTTATTAAAAATAAACATTTAAGTACTTACTTGCCAACGGTGTTCCTACTCTGGCTAATAAAAAAACTAGTCATATTCAGAGTACTGTAGTATTCATAATAGTCCTATTTATGGACGCTTTTAGCTTTAGTTTTAGTGTATACTAAACTTGAAATTAGTTTGTTCAGGCTCAGTAAGAGAATCGATTGTAATATTTTTTCACCATGTTATAATATTTTATCCAAATAATATTTACAGTTTGCATTAAACTCAATATGCTGCCAGCTGCGCGTGCTTGTTAGTTGGAGATTTAAAAAGAAAATGCTGTTAACATAAAAAAAAAAACTGAAAATATAATTTTGACCCATGTCTCGGTTTTCTTATAAACTAAAAATAATGTTGTACATCTCCATATGAGTCTACAAAAGAATAAGCCTATTCGAGTTTCATTTAATAATTATGCAAACTGTGCAACTATGGTGTAATACAGAACAAAGATTTAATAAGCTTTAGTCAACTATTAGTCATCCTGTGGAAATCTAGTTTAGAAGTCGGTATTAATCTGTAATTGAGGAGAACGGGTGGCTACCATTAAGCATTGGACACGTAGTCAGTTTGCAGGCTACATGTACTACCATTTTAATTTGTTTGTTTTAATTGTACCCATATTACGAGTGGCGAAGTGATAGTCTAGTGGTATGACCGTGGGACTAACAAGTCAAACCCAAGGCACGCACCACTGACTTTTCGTAATTAGACTTGTTTAAAACGGTGACGGAAAACATCGTGAGGAAACCAGCACACCTGAGAAATGTTCTCGATGGTGTGTAAAGTCATTTCAGAGAGCTACAGGTGATTTAAATTCCGACTCTAAGTTGTTCATCAACCACACGATAAGAAAAATAAGTATCTATATACTAAAATGACTTGATTAATACAAATTATCATGGCAATTTTACTTTGTAGAATACGTATTGTATTATATGGACAGTATAATTTAAGTTCATTTAAGCCCATTTTTTTTTTGTTCAATATCAGGCTCCTGACGAATCAATTTATCATAAGCACGGGCTAGGTTATGACTTTTAGTGACTTCGCAGAGCCAACTGACTCCTAAGCTTTCAATTTATTAATTCATTCAGTAAGGAGGCCTTGAACTGTTACTTGCATTTTAAGTTTAGACAACATTAATATATTTTTTTGTCAAAATTAGATCTACGTTTGGCCATCAACTCGCCTGATGGTAAGCGACTATGTGGCCGAGAATGGAAATCATAGATCCAGAAGTGCCCTCTGCACTTTAAACTCAGGGTACAAATCAAGAAGGAGAATGAGAAATGGCATTCTCCAATAAACACGGAAGGACTATTTGTGGAATGTATGTCATTCATATTAAACGACATTATCAAACATGCTTTGCGTGGCAGTAGAAACCAAATAAGTCGTTCAATATTTAATAGGAAAACGCCTACTTATATTTATGTCGGGCATTTTTATAACATGTCAGAAATTCAGTTGTCCAATGCGGAATTACGAGCAATAATCGTTGGCCTTGTAAATGCATGCTCGTGTTCTGGCTTTGGGCCATTACTACCGAGCGGGCTAGGTGGCACTGCGAGCGAAAGCGTAAGATCCTGGTAAGAACTAGTTTTTACTGAAATAAAGCAAGATCGGAAATCTACAAATATAAAATTAATGTATAATATAATAATAATAATAATAAAAATTTATTTCAGACTAGGTCCATATTTTGTTAGTAATAATATGCTTAAAAAAACTAATGTTAGTATTGACAGTCTGCACCACTACACTACGACATGAAGCCGCACCCATCTTTGCAGCTTGGGGGACTCCCACCTATCTACAAAAACACTCAGTATAGTGTTGGTGTCGCCACGAACGCGAGTGAGTAGCGAGGCGCATTTTTTTCTGATTATGGTGGCAAAGCCATCAACCCGCGCCTCAGCAAACATCCCTGATGCACTGCAACGCCACGGCAGCCCCAACAGTACCCTGAGTGCATTGTTATATTGGACGCGCAGGTCGCTGTAGGCCCGCTGCGAATAACCGACCCACAGGCTGCAGGTGTAGAACGATTGACAAATGCTTTAAAAAGCGTGATCTTCACTGAATTCGTACACCGTGCAAACCTGCGGGCTAGCATATTACAACGGACAGCCAGCGACCTGCGTTCTCTTTCAATATCAACATTATCACTTAAATCATCGGTGACCCAGTGACCCAAAATTTAAATTTAGAGACCCTACGCAATGGAGTGCCACAAATTAACACATTTGGAAATTCTGGATAAGAAAAACCACTTGCTTTAAAGAGCATTAGTTCACTCTTAGAAACATTATATTTGAGCCCATGGGCCACCGCATATGATTCACAAATTGACACTAGCCTCCTCATGGCATTGATTGATGGACTCTGCAACACCATATCGTCTGCGTAACTAAGATTATTAGTACACACTCCGTCAATATGACACCCGACCTTAGAGCTGCTGAGTTCAGCAATCAGCTGGTTCACGTACAGGTTGAACAGGCGAGGCGAACTTAATCCCCCCTGCCTTACTCCGCATTCCAACCGGTAATATAATATAAAGGTATTTAATAAAAAAAAAAACTCAATTCAATTTTAATTCAATTTAACCCTGATAAATAAAATAGATTAGAAAAAAAATTTACAAGGTATTTAAAAACTTGAAAACTCTGTTTTTGCGCTAGTTACTGTCTGTTCCAAACTATAAAACAAATTATTGTAGTTGGTCCTTTTGAATTATTCAAATAATAAGTTGCAACAGTTCCAATATTTCATACCTTTGGATGACCTATATTATTTTTACTAACTAAAGTAACATTTATAAGCTGATTATGAGGAACTTTCTTTCTTTACTCTCTATTTAAGACTTCAATATTAAAGGTAGTAACGCAGTCAATCAAATAAAACAACTCCAAACAAATCGCTCACAGTGGAGCATAGGGTCAACAGTTTTCCATAAAAATATCATAAATTCCATCACATATTGGATTTTATTTTAATATTTCATTAATACGGTTATTCTCTTTGCAGTATTTATTGAATATATACCTACGTTAACTCACACCTCTTTCGTGCTACACAGTAACTGGGTCGTTAGGCAGTCGCTCCATATAAAATACTAGTATTAAGCTACATCCGGCCTGCCTGGAAGCTGACCCCAATGTAATTAGGAAAAGGCTAGTCAGATAGATGATGAAAATTGCATAAACAAGTTCGCCTTTTTAGCATAAACATCATAACCAACCTTCTGTAACCAAAAACCAGTTTAATTAACCGAAACATACCTACGCAATCTTAACGGTTCATTATATAAGTTAACTCATCTTATTGTAAAAAACGTGCTCATCGCAGCCAATTATAGTTTACGTATCAGTTGACCTCATACAGTGACCGACCGTGGCATTGAACTCGGGACTGCACGCTGCGATTGCCTCGAGCGCCGAAAACTGACAACCACGGTTGCATAATGTTTGGTACAATTTAAAAGATAACGCTAAGCCTTATACGTTGATTAATCTTGACTAACCATGTCGCGGTTAACAAGGAAAAAAAAAGAAAATAGGTTAATTTTATTCAATTTTTTTTAGCCACAGAAAAGCCCGGTTAAGCAGTCGATAGCCTCCTAAGTTGACCAGCGAGATGCCATACATAAAAAAAAATTACATACCACAGCAATCACAGTTCAACCACGATCGATCGGTGTGTGCGGTAGCCACGAGCTCCTCGAATCATTGACAAAGAAATAGGTTTAATTCCTATAACTTGCACCGTACAATAACGGTGAGCGATTCTTCAGTAATTAATTTAACTGTCTCACGTGATGTAACATGCTCTCACGTTCTGTTTTTATTTTAGTCAATCTTGTTAATCTAATATGCGGGTAGCTTGTTATTTTGGTACTCTCATTAAGTTTTGAGGTTTTTGTTTAGTATCAGCTGACATCTAACATGATTAATTTGAAACCCGTAATTAATTAGATCGATTTATATCGATATAGCTGTGTGCTGTCCTGCTAGGAGTTATGCTGAGGTGTACTACTACAAAAATAAAAATCCGCGATACCATATGGCAATCTCTTATAGATACATAAACCACAATACAGTATATTGAGCCCAAAAGAAATTGATAATTTATAAGTAGTATTTATGAGCATTATTATTAGGCATTGCATATTAATCCTTACAAACGAAAGTTACTTTATCATCAAGATAATTTTATGAAGATAAGCTTTGCCCTTTATAGCATGTTATTTAGACGCATAGTTTAGTAGATAATAGAAAATGAAAATACTCGTACTTCATCACTCGCGCAAGCGCGTAATGTAACGCATAATGGCATAACCCTGGCCGCCCGATGAGAACTGAGTATTAGCGAGAAAAGACGAACTGTGAATTATTTTCTATTTGTTGGTTGGTACTAAGTAGGTAATTATAATATACGCGAGTGAAACCGCGGGGCACAGCTAGTTTCTAAATTAATTACAAAACGTAAGTACGTAACTGAAAACTGCGATTTATTCGATGCCTAATCATAAATTACCGTTTATAGAATTTATGTCTGTCTTTCTGAAAGGTCTGGAATACGCTCGGAAAAGGCTCAACGGATCAAAATTAAAATTAAAGGGCTTAATACTATTCAATATCTTGCAGGGTTCAGAATAGAATTGTAAATAATGTAAAGCGCCATTTTTCCAAGTCATACGCGAACAAAGTCGTTTAAAAACTATAATTTATCTACCAAGTAGATACAAGGTTGTCTACAATATACAATAAAGCTAGAGATATAATAGTATTTAATAATAAAATTAATTAGTCCAACTATTTAGTTTACGTCTTAATAAAACCAATTTTGATATGCTAATATATTTTTAATTACCCTATAAAACATAAATAGTGCATGAATTCTGTGTGGCCATTAATTTAGCGTAATAATCCGGTAATACAAATTCACTAGACGGAGAATTGTCTCCATTATCTTTGGAAAAATATGACTGATCAAGAAGAAGTACAGCCGGCTGCATCAATATACCCCCTACGATACACGCATGTGTGTGCACGTGCACGTTTGCGTAAGGGTTAATCAATTGGTGCAGGCCACTGCACCTGGTTTGATGACTGTACATTCCTGTATTTACACCGTTTGGAAAATTAAAATCAAACACGAAATGTGAAAAAAAAAATAGGTTTACTCGCAAAAATTATTACACTCCTTTTGTGCGTGCGGATATAGTTAAAAATATTCATGCGACCTTCGATATTTTGAAAATTATTCTCATTTGCATTCGTGTAGTTGTGATTATAATTCCTATCTGCCTAGCCTTTTTCCAATTACATTGGGGTCGGCTTCCAGTCACACCGGATGCAGCTTAATACCAGTGTTTTACATGGAGCGACTGCCTATCTGACCTCCACAACCCAGTTATTGGGTAACACGATATCTCGTGGTATGACTGGTTGTCAGACTTTCAGGCTTCTGACTACCCGTAACGGTTGTCATAGATCTTAATTTGACAACCGGGACCAACGGCTTAACGTGCTCTCCGAGGCACGGAGGGGTCTCGGTATGAAATGATGGTCACCCATCTACAGACCGACCGTGGCAAGCGCAGCTTAACCTCGATCGATCGATCTGTGCGGCTGTTACTTAGCCACGAGCCCCTCGAGTTGTGATTATAATTAATTTAATAAATTAGTTACATGAACCCTAAAAACTTAACACTCCCTTCTTTGGACAGTTATGTAATTAGATTTCTACTTTTGTTTCCTTTTATTTCTTTTACCTATTTATTTGTATCCGATATTATATTCTATGGTCTTTGGAACTTCTGAGTTGTGCTGACGTGATGAACAAAAATATCGTCATGGTATGTAGGTACATAATAAAATAAATAACTTAATGTTCTTTACCCGGAGAGAACTACCGAGTATTGTCAGCTACATCTGCATTCAATTAAGTGATTGTAATTATTTTATATACTTACTCAACTTCTCGTTGGCCGCTTATACCTACTGGGTTTTTAAAGTTATGGAGATATGTTGTGTTGTTGTCACTTTATACGGATAAATAATAAATTATAACATAGCATCACGCCTGTATTTCCCGAAGGGGTAAGCAGAGGTGTACACAATTGTACACCCACATTTCACCAATGCTGTTATTAAGTCCCATGTAATAGGTGGTCAGTCTATTGCCATCAACCGGGCACATTAACAAACTCCGGGCTGCTACTAAGAATTTCCTAACAGAAAAACTTAATAACACTTTGCCCGACCCGGGAATCGAACCCGAGACCTCCTGGTCAGCAGTCGCGCTTGGGACCACTAGACCAACGAAGCAGTCAAATAAAAATGATGTATTTATTCGGTTAATATGAATTGTATTAATGCATTAGATTTTTTTTTTTATATTTGCTCGACCTGTTTACACGACTGTTAAAAAAGCAGTATTATGTATTTAGGGTTCATGAGTGTATGTTTGTTTGTGAGTTACTTTATTTCACCATAACTTCTAAATGCCTGAACCGATTTACATGTACCCATACATCTATAATAATAAATATCTATAATAAATATAAATAATAATCTATAATCGAATAATATCAACTATTTAAGACCGTAGTAAAGAACAAAAAGTATTAAAAGACAAAAAAAACAAATAACTGACCTCATAAAATAAAACGATCATTACCTACAAATGACATAACAGAAAAACATCTTCAATAAAATTACCATAAAGAATTCTCACGTGGTAATGTATTCAAACATATTATCATAGAGATGAGTAATACTCATCTGCGTCGGGTCGATGACACTGAGGTTCTTATGAATGGAGGCACGTGGTATATGTGCATTAACTTCGAAGCTTAGGGCTGTCACGAATTTGAAAATAACGAAAGGTAAACATTATTTTGTTCCAGCTTTTACTAACGGCTTTATCCACTTAGTTAATGTCTTTCAAATCGAACCTGATTGCTAAAAAGCTATAAGGTACCTAGTTGATCATTAATAAAGTTCCATTCTTGTACTACAAACATAGGTCGATCGACCATCACAAAATGTTGTTCTCTTACAAATTACAGAATTTCGCTGGACCATCTGGTGGTGATAAGGTTGACTGGTCCTTGTAGAGCGGGGGGAATAAAGATGATTTCGCAGGAACAGGGAAGTGCCGTGAGCAATAACGTCTAAATGAGAGCCCCCAACGGAGTTCTCTGGTTTGTTTTGCTTTTATCAGCACCTGTTCTGTAGGTTGTTGTGATTGCAAACTAATAATAATAATAATAATAAACCAGCCCATAACTGTCCCACTGCAGGGCAAGGGCCTCTTCTCATACAGAGAAGGCACGAGATTAATCACCACGCTAGCTCACTGCGGGTTGGCGATTTCAGACTACCAAGTCCTGGTTTCCTCACGATGTTTTCCTTCACCGTATGTTAGTGATGTCTTAGAATAACTAAGAAAGTACATATGACATGGAAAAAGTCACATTGGTACATGCCAGGTTTGAACCCCCAACCTGTGGCTCAGGAGGCGGGCCCGTAACCACTGGGCCACCACGACACTACTACTGTGATTGCAAACATGCATTTATAATTAAATAGCCTTACAGTAGCCCATTCGTAATCATCAAAAGCTGAAGTCCTCAGATTTGATGATTACGGATGGGTCAAACTTCCTCCTCGTGAGAAGCTAAAATGATTTCACGTGGAAAGCTGCCCCAAATGGTGCGGTACATAAGGGACAGGGCTTTCTGCTAGAACCATGTATCATCTATAAGGCTTCGAACAAAGAAATATATTCGAGGCTGCATTTTATTTGATTATAATACGCAGCTTAAAGTCTCATGAGGCGAGTAAGGACTTAGGAGATATTTATTTACATATTCATGTACGGTTTCATATGTAATTTGTTAGCAGTTCCGTATGCAAATATACTTCATAGTTTTTTTCCGTTTGGCGGCTAACATCTTATATCAGTTATGATATCTAAATCAATTAAATTGCTAATATAAACATTAAAGTGGACGATTGCTTTAGAAAAAAATATGACAACCCTGCACGTCAGTAAAGAATAAATTGAAGCATTATCGTAATCTTAGTTTCATCAAAGCTCTTTCTTTTAATAAATATATTGAATTGAAAAGATCAGAAAGAAATATAGAAATTGAAAAAAGAAACAAAACACTGATATCAAGATTTTAAGATCGATTTTGAAAAAGTTAGTTGATAGATATGAATAAGTGAGCTAAGCAATAAGTTATAGGGTCGACGACACTAAAATGAGTATCGATGAATGATGTAACGTAACGTGACGTAGATCAGATGCGCAATGACATTGCCGACTGCGCATGAGTCTGTAACTTTAATGGAATGCGGATTGAGGGCGTTTGGTTTGGCTTGGTACAGTTGACAAAAAAGTGGGGCGCTGTTACTTTTTATGGAAAATGTCAACCTATAAAGGTAAACGGGTTCCTTCAGGTGAAACTAGAAACATATCTGACTGATTGAATATGTTAGGTATTAAGACAAAAAACTGTTTTAAGATTGTCTTTAAAAAATTGCATTTGTTTAAAAAAAATGTGTCCTGTGTGCATGTCATTTTTAATTATATTATATAACTAGCTGTGCCCGCAACTCCGTCCGCTTGGATTTTGTAAATTAACACCATGTCTTGTATGAACACAAATTCATAATAATTAACAAATGTTCGACGTGATTCTTTAAATTGGCATAACTTTATTCTTTATGAACCGATTGACATGAAATAAACACAAAATGTTTAGTGAAGCTTGCCACAATATATTAGTAAAAAAAACATCTAAATCGGATAAGCCGTTTCTGAGATTAGCGTGCACAAACGCACAGACAAATAGACAAAAAATTTAACAGTCATTGTTTTGGATGCTATTTGCGTTGATAAAGGTCCCAATTATATTATTTATAATATATCTTCCATGTACAGACAGCGATCCGCTACATTTTTATTATATGTATTGATTGATTTCTGTACTTAAACGCATGTGGTGTTTGCCTGCGATAGGTTAAGCATCTTGAACAGGTTTCCAGTCCGAAGGCGAGAACACTCAATAAACTTACAAACTGTTTCAATTAGGACAATTTATTTGACCAGGAATTCAATTTTACATAACAAATCTAAAATTATATATGGTTTGCTCGGTAACGAAACCATAGCGCGATCTATTTCGATCTCAACGCCATCTAGGGAAGCGTCAGGTAAACTTTTGCACATATGAAATATTAGACACATCTAGCTTGTAAGTTTTTACATGTTTTATATGTTAGTTATAATTTATAATAGAAACAATAACACTATATTTCAATTTTCCAAACATCACAATAGTATATGTTACTCGGGACAATATAAGGATTCTAACGATACCTCATACATCTAAATCGGTTCAAGCGTTTAGAAGTTATGGCGGAATAAAGAAACTCATAAACATACATACATACTAACACATACATACATACACCTTAAAACATGACACTCCCTTCTTGGGCAGTCGTGTCAAAATAAAATAAATAAACCTTTTAAAATATGTGTCTATTCAAGATATGTCTTTGAAAAAGCATTAACGCATGCTTAGCGAACTCTAAAGTTACAATATTAAATGGAAAAAGAATACGGTCGCGAACAGGATTCGAACCTGCGCCTCCCGGATAGATACTCCAGGCGCTCTGACCACTAAGCCATCTCGACCTCTGTTCACCACCGCGAATTCTTCTTCCATATTTTAACGTCTTATGGCGACGTCATTGCAATCAATTCAGTACCTACACAGGAGTATCTATCCGGGAGGCGCAGGTTCGAATCCTGTTCGCGACCGTATTCTTTTTCCATTTAATATTGTAACTTTATATGTGTCTATGTTTAAATATCCCACACAGATAATCCTTGAGAACAAGGAAATAAGTTTTTATTTTATATGTGCACTGTGAACTCAAAGTGACGGGCTCCGTCAACACCTTCGACGGACCACAACTTGCCGAGGCTGTGGTGAATGCAGGTGCGAACCCCTTATAGGTATGCAGGTATACGACTGTGTGGTTTTAGACCGAAAACAAAAAAGGTAATAAAAAAAAAGCGTCGGTTTGCGTGTTATGTTAATTTCACTATACAGCATTTTGCTCCGACCGGAAATCAAAAATTATGAACAATTTAAGATTCGATATGTTTTGTGTTATAATAATTACTTTAATGGTTACATGTTGCGCTCTATTGAACACGTGACCATTTATTTGCAGCCTATAATTACGAATAGTTTACTGATTACCTATCTCATATTTTGCTACACTACCATAAACGATAATCTTAATTGATATTTAAAACCAGTTACATACAAAAATGAATTTAAATAATTATAAAAAAATATAAGTCACATATTGCCTTTATTTTTAAAACCCACACATTTATTTTTAAATCTCACTATAAATGTAGTCTTCTAAAAATAAACCAAATTACTTTCTTATGTCTGCTGGCGGTACATTTCGTCGAACGAGATCGAAATCGGTGTGCGCACACAGCTACCGACAGCAGCCAAGGTCGTTTCGTCATATCCAAACTCTTTGTTTATCCAGACACATAATGTTATAGAGACAGAAGGCTAACAATATAAGGAACTTAACTAGTATCAAGCTAGGGTTTAGATACGAAGTTTTTTCTGCCATTAAAGTGGCAAACAGGTGGTAAATATTAGCAGTATCATTCGCGCATTGCCAACCCTGAAGATAAAAATTCGAACAACCACAATTTTTATTCATTAAAACAATTCTTTGACAATATATTGTAATGACTCGATTTTGCACGCTATACTACTCAAATAAGCAAAAAATTATTGACCTTAAATATAAGGTCCTAATTTTTTAGGTAATTTCCTTTTAAGGGTTCAATGTGTAAGTAATAAGAATTCATTTAAGCCATAATTCAAATTTTTACAACATTTTTTTTTCTTAATGTTCGCCGTTCAAGGAGCTGTTTTCGTCTTGCTAATACTGTGGTTATAACAAATAATTTGTTATTTCCATTTAATTATTAGTTTAAGTCAATGTATTTAACTTATATTGTATATTAACCCTTTCAAAGGAAATTACCTACTATATTAGGACCTTATATTATATCTACTGCAACAGCTTATTACACCATGTTTTATCCAAACAAGAATTCTGAATTGAATTTGAAATTACTAACTGAAAGAAACGATAATATTAAACACATTCATATCTATTAAATATTTAATGTGTCATCGACGGCATTTATTTTTCTATAGCAAAACGAATTCTAATTAAATGTCTTAAGTATCATCTTCTTTTTTGTCATTGTAGAAAGGTCAAAGCGATTCATTATCATATTAAAATTTTAAATCCATCCCTGTGTTTCTTCATTGCACTCGCTTTAGCACTACCCGGGGCATTTTAGGTGTTTCGAGGAGTTAGACTACTGACAAGTATTTTTTGTGCTCTACCTACCTCTACAGATTAATAAAGACTAGAAAACAGTGGCTATTTTTACGTAGTTTTTTTGTGAAGTGATATAATTTGCGTGAGGAGAATGGTCATGGTGAATCAGTAGGTAGTTACAGTCGAGGGTCAAAGGCTTGGCATATCCTTGTACTTTTTAATGCAAGATTTTATTTTTGGATGTATTGTGGGTAGAAATCTGAATCTGATCTTAGTAAAAAATTGCACACTTTGCCCGGACGTAGGACGAAAGAATATTATTACCTAAACGTTGGGGATGACGAAAGTAATAACTTTATACAGTGACAAATATTAAAGAAGTAACTATAACGAATATTATGACTTATTTTACTAGATTAACTGCCTCGATGGTTTAGTGGTCCCAAGGGCGACTGGTGAGCATGAGGTCCTGGGTTCGATTCCCGGGTGGGGGGCAAAGTGTTATTGAGTTTTTCTTTCTTCTCTTTTGTTAGAAAATTCTCAGTAGCACTCCAGATTCTGGAATCGTGCCCGGTAGATGGCAATAAACTCACTACCTGTTACATGAGACTCAAATTAACAGCATTGGTGAAATGTGAGTGTACAACTGTGTACACATCTACCTACCCCTTCCGGGACTATAGGCGTGATGCTATGCTATGTTTACTAGAAGGTTATAAATACAAACAGTATGCCACTTAAGGCCAAGTCCAGATGACAATCACTAGTTATTGTCATATTTTGCTGATGTGCCATTTAAGAGTAAGTTGCTATGTTAATCGGTTGATCAAAATAGTCGCACAGCAAAAGGCAGGTTTTATACGATTGTCATCTAAACTTAGTTTAACGAGTAAACGCTCACGAATTTGCCCTTTCATTATAATAAAAAGTAATGTCCATTGTTTTTGTGTACTGACCGATCTAGAACGATTATATGTGGCAATGATACCCCGTAATAACCAATTCGCAGTGCATTAGATCTGGCATTTATTAATTTAACATAGCCTTCAATCAAGGACGAACACAGACTTTAATAACAGCAGAGTATTTAGATAATCTAGTCGTAATTATATCCTACTAGATCCGGCAGGTAGGTAAGCATTACTAGTATATCATTTTTATATTGAATATCAATTCAATTAGACATAACATAGCATCACGCCTGTAGTCCTCGAAGGGGTAGGCAGACGTGTACACAATCGTATACCAACATTTCACCAATGCTGTTATTATGTCCCATATGATTTGACTCTATTGCCATCTACCAGGCACAATTCCAAACTTCGGGCTGCTACTGAGAACTTTATAACAGAAAAACTCAATAACATGCTCGACCCGGGAATTGAACCCGAGACCTCATGTTCAGCAGTCGCACTTGGGACCACTAGACCAACGAGGCAGGCAATTGAATTAGACCTTCAAATTAATACGTGTTGTACTTAAAAAGACGTGTTTTATTTATTGAATTAATAGAAATAATGTACGATTGTAGAATAATAAAATAATTTAAATCAAGTGGCATTTAACAAATTAAGTAATTGGATTTTTTATCGAATTAGAATCGTGGCTGTAAACTCCCATAGTTTACAGCCACGTTTAAAGATAAATCTTTGAAAAGCATTTACGCATGCTTAGCGAACTCAAAGTTATAATATTAAATGGAAAAGAATACGTCACCAAAAGACGTGTTAAAATGAGGAAGAAGAATTCACGGTAGTGAGCAGAGGTCGAGATGGCTTAGTGGTCAGAGCACCTCGAGTATTTATCCGGGAGGCGCAGGTTCAAATCCTGCTCGCGACCGCTTTTTTTTCCATTTAATATTATTGGTGTTTAATTATAATTTAGTATTATACCTACTTATATATAATGATGTTATACGCCCTATTTGATAACAAAATCCAATTTTTATCGAAATATCAAGATCCATAATAAGAAAAATATCTGATGGATTAAGGTATAATACCCAGGTAATAAAAGTTTGAAAAATAATACATGGCTCAGTAAAAGAGAACACGTACATAACAGAAAAATAAAACTGCATTTTTCACTATAAAAAACTATGATAAAAAACTATGACCTTATCTTTCGTAATTTGTCATTATCCGTTATTAATATAATTGGTGCTAGTAAAAGTGTTGAAACTATAGGGGTTTCATAAAAATCACAGAAGATATCCCCTATGTTATAAGTATTACTTATAGGTAATATTCTTATGATTTTAATAAGCACAGTAAAAGTCGTTGAACGACTAAGGTTGATTGTATCAAGCCATTTATAAGTGATAAGTTCAAGTTATTCAATGACAAATTGTTAAGAGTCAACTCATTTTAAATGTAAATATGTCTGATATGTAATCACATTACGCATTCCGCGTAATTTACGTTTTCATCCGTATATGGAAAGGTTTTTTCCATGCTGACGTCAAAGCATAACGGTTAATTTATTTATTTATTCAATATAAATCTTTGAAAAGCATTAACGCATGCTTAGCGAACTCTAAAGTTACAATATTAAATGGAAAAAGAATACGGTCGCGAACAGGATTCGAACCTGCGCCTCCCGGATAAATACTCCAGGCGCTCTGACCACTAAGCCATTTCGACCTCTGCTCACCACCGCGAATTCTTCTTCCATATTTTAACACGTCTTATGGCGACGTCATTGCAATCAATTCAGTACCTATACAGGTGACCGAACCGACACGACCAACTTTGCAGTTAATACAATGTCGTAAAGAATGCAATTACCTTAATAATTCAAGATAAATCTTTGAAAAGCATTAACGCATGCTTAGCGAACTCTAAAGTTACAATATTAAATGGAAAAAGAATACGGTCGCGAACAGGATTCGAACCTGCGCCTCCCGGATAAATACTCCAGGCGCTCTGACCACTAAGCCATCTCGACCTCTGCTCACCACCGCGAATTCTTCTTCCATATTTTAACACGTCTTATGGCGACGTCATTGCAATCAATTCAGTACCTATACAGGTGACCGAACCGACACGACCAACTTTGCAGTTAATACAATGTCGTAAAGAATGCAATTACCTTAATAATTCAAGATAAATCTTTGAAAAGCATTAACGCATGCTTAGCGAACTCTAAAGTTACAATATTAAATGGAAAAAAGAATACGGTCGCGAACAGGATTCGAACGTGCGCCTCCCGGATAAATACTCCAGGCGCTCTGACCACTTACTTTTTATCACAACCGGATCTACGTTTGATTACCAACTCGCCTCATGGTAAGCGACGGTGTGGCCAAAGATGGAGCACGTAGAGCCAGAATAAATCTATTCACCCCTAAGTTGAGTGGATAGATTTTGGGAGAACGATAGTTGGGGAGTTGTAGCAACTCCTGACCCGTCTCCCACAACGGTTGCACCGGACTACATCCCGAAACACGACTAGGTCGCTTCACGGTATGGCTTCGCCCGGTGGCTGGTAACCAGTCGCGGCCGAAGCCTCCCACCAGAGTTATGTTGCCTGTTTTGCACCACCCAGGGGCCACGTGTAGGGATTTCACAATACTTCACAATTCAAAATTTACATAACAATGTGATACTGCTAGTGGTAATTGGAGTAGTTTCTTAGTTCTGAAAGTGATCGCTTTTAGCGATACGACCCTGCGTTGAACTATGTTGTACATGTTTTCACTACATAGCATCGCGCCTGTATTCTCCAAAGAGGCAGAGGTGACACAGCTGCACACCCACATTTCCCCAATGTTGTTATTAAGTCTCATGCCAACCATCAGTACCATTAGTACTGCCCATGCATGGAACTCCCAACCGTCTTCTGTGTCTCCTGAGAAATGCAATCTAGGCATATTCAAGGCTAGAGTGAATAAAATTCTTCTGATTATACGTGCTCCATCATCAGACACAGTCGTTTACTATCAGGCGAGTTGGTGGCCAAACTATCGAAAATTTTAAACGCACGCCCGCCGATTTTAACGATATCCAATACATCAAAATCGGTTCAGGCGTTTAGAAGTTATGGTGGAACAAAGAAACACACAAACATACATACTTCCAGACAAACATGAACACTAACAACATAACAATCTATTTTAAGGCAGTCGTGAAAAAAAAAAACACGCCGTTAATCTAACATAGGAAGAAATATGGCACAGTTAACATTTCAAACGAATTTACTATTTCCATGTCGGTTGTTGATCAAATGTCAAACCGCCATTACGGCCATTACGATCAATTGTAATAACTATTTGAATTGAACAACCCACTGGTTATTGAAGGTCAACCAAGGTTACTTATTCGGTTTACACGTTTAATGGTGCTTGTAAATATAAGAGTTTTTGTGATATCTTTCGATCTTAATTACTTCATGTTTGGACCGCATTTTTTAATAGATTCTGAGTTAATTATAACTTTATCACATGCACAGATATTTATTGGCGATATTAAGTTGTTAAAAGTTTTTTGTTTAATGTGGGATGTAGTTAGAACTATACCTTAGGCCTGGGTGGGGCCTAGGCGGTTCCAATAAAACAAGGAGCTGAGATTGACAGACTAATACCTTAGGCCTGGGTGGGGCCCAGGTGGTTCCAATAAAACAAGGAGCTGAGATTGAGGGACTAATACCTTAGGCCTGGGTGGGGCCCAGAAGGTTCCAATAAAACAAGGAGCTGAGATTGAGGGACTAATACCTTAGGCCTGGGTGGGGCCCAGGCGGTTCCAATAAAACAAGGAGCTGAGATTGAGGGACTAATACCTTAGGCCTGGGTGGGGCCCAGGTGGTTCCAATAAAACAAGGAGCTGAGATTGAGGGACTAATACCTTAGGCCTGGGTGGGGCCCAGAAGGTTCCAATAAAACAAGGAGCTGAGATTGAGGGACTAATACCTTAGGCCTGGGTGGGGCCCAGGCGGTTCCAATAAAACAAGGAGCTGAGATTGAGGGACTAATACCTTAGGCCTGGGTGGGGCCTAGGCGGTTCCAATAAAACAAGGAGCTGAGATTGAGGGACTAATACCTTAGGCCTGGGTGGGGCCCAGGCGGTTCCAATAAAACAAGGAGCTGAGATTGAGGGACTAATACCTACTATACCGTTTTGATAACATTCGATTTTATTTGCGTACCTACTACCCCAAGTTGCAAATTGCAACATAAAGACATAGTGCAATACAAGGGACACTCCTTTTAAACATATAACATAGCATCACGCCTGTATTCCCCGAAGGGGTAGGCAGAGGTGTACACAGTTGTACACCCACATTTCACCAATGCTGTTATTAAGTCCCATGGGTGGTGAGCCTATTGCCATCTACCGGGCACAATTCCAAACTCCGAGCTGCTACTGAGAAATTTCTAACGGAAAAACTCAATAACACTTTGCCCGACCCGGGAATCGAACCCGAGACCTCATGCTCAGCAGTCGCGCTTGGGACTACTAGACCAACGAGGCAGTTTCACACTCCTTTAAAATGTGAAGGTTTTAGGGAGACTGTTCTGTTTACCCCGGGAGGGGTCATAGGCATGGCACAAAAGGGGCACTAGTTTGATCTACTCGGTTAGCGGTGCCCCTTCTTTATGTGCTGAGATGGCTGTGTGATTTTGGTCAGTAGGATTCAGACATATCCCTCGCAGTCAGGTAGAGGGCATCCATGCTGATTTCCACATAATTATAAAAAAAGGTCGGGGACACTCCTTACTTGTGTGGTGGCACTTATGCCATTTCCGGAAGTAAATTCTGGGTCGGCCTTTGCCTAGGGGTGATAAAGGTGTTAAAGGTGAATTCTACTAATATTATAAATGAGAAACTTTGTGTGTATGGATGTTTGTTACTTTTCAACGCAATAACTACTGTACGGATTTGGATGAAATTTGGCATACAGTTTCTAACCTGGATTTACACGTAGGGTACTTTTTATCCCGGCTGGACCTAATTCTGAAGTCTACGTAGACAATGTCGCGGGCAGAAGCTAGTTATAAATAATATATATCTGCCTAGCCTTTTCCCAATTACATTGGGGTCGGCTTCCAGCCAAACCGGATGCAGCTTAATACCAGTGTTTTACATGGAGCGACTGCCTATCTGACCTCCACAACCCAGTAACTGGGTAACACGATATCTCGTGGTTTGGCTGGTTGTCAGATTTTCAGGCCTCTGACTACCTGTAACGGCTGTCATGGATCTTAATTTGACAACCAGGACCGACGGCTTAACGTGCTCTCCGAGGCACGGAGGGGTCTCGGTATGAAATGATGGTCACCCATCCACAGACCGACCGCGGCAAGCGCAGCTTAACCTCGATCGATCGATCTGTGCGGCTGTTACTTAGCCACGAGCCCCTCCTTAGCCACGAGCCCCTCCTTAAGCTAGTTATAAATAATATCGTAATAAAATAAATGAGTGATGTTATCAACCACGTGATTTAGTTAAAGTAAGTATTAAAAAAATACAAACTTTCTATTAGAAAAAAATTAACAAGTTTTTGTAGTTCATTTTATAGGTATTATAGGAGAGCTGTTCTCAATCTGTTATTCGATTATAAACCAGTGAAAAATAAAATTTAATTTAAGTGAATATTAGTAAATAATTATGTAGTAGACGAAACGTGTGAAAACGAATTGCCCGTCACGACGTTTCCGTAATTGTCCACCCCGACCCTTGCTCGTGCCAACCCGCGCCGCTGAGCCTGTAGCTTTAAATTCATCCCTAAATAATGATAATGATTTGAATCCGATCCAGCCAGTCCCTTGCTGTCCTCCCACCAGCGACGCCCTAAGCCGAGGCTCGTACCCCGCAGGAGGTGCCCTTAGCGTGTTGTCGCTTAGTTTATAAGTTGAATGCCCTCGCTGGGGGCTTTATTAAGGCAACCACAGGGAAGCCCGGTTAAGCAGTCGACAACCTCCTAGGATGACCTGCGAGATGCCATACACAAAAGCAAAAAAAAAGTTTCTGGGATATATCTGTAATTATATTAAGTTGACCATTAGGACCAAAAGGAAGTAAGAAGTAAAAACCCACCAACATAATGTGACGTCACTCGTAGGTACAGTCCACGCAGCAGGTGTGGAGGGCGTGACATTTTGTGTACACTCGGCCTTGCAACACTTCCGCGAAGGAAAGGGCAGACGTGTGTGTGATACATGGTTATTGTGTGTGTTTACCTAATTACTTAAGTAGAGTTATTAATTGAGTAGCGAGTTTGACACTGTCATCATGATTCAGCCTTTTGACACCTGATAATTAGTGTGAATTTTCCTTAAATGTTAAATGGCGCACGACACTACGTGGGCAGTATAGGTATTACAAAACCTGATCTCCTTTCAAAGAAATTATAGGACTTGCGCTTGTGTGTGAATAATTCTGATTGCCGTTCACAATTGAAGGTCTATATATACTATCATCCCCCTACCACTATCCCAATTTTTTTGAGGTCAGCGTAGCATGTCGTTTTCTTCCGTACATCTCTATTAGCCGTCATATCGGGAGTCACTTATTTTCTTGCCGATATGGCTTATATTATTATCATTCGCCCATCGCTTCCTCGGTCTTCCTCTACCCTTATAACCATCCACAGTCATACACAAAACTTTTGTGGTTCCATGATTCTCAGCTCTTCGCATCACATACACATATGCCAAACCCTGCCAAACAATTTCCTTACAATTTCTCAGGCACCAGTGCCATTTTCACTCCCTCTTAGATACTCATTTCATATTCTATCCATTCTCGTCACACTACACACCACCTTACACTAGCTATACTAAGGAGATTAATGTAATGAGTAAAAAGGAGGAAGAAAGTATTATATATGTAGATGATGTAGAAGGTAAGCCGTACCTATTCATATTATTTTGGTTTACTTATCTATGGTTTACTTAACTATATATAAATAATAATCTATAGATAAATCTTTGAAAAGCATTAACGCATGCTTAGCGAACTCCAAAGTTATAATATTAAATGGAAAAAGAATACGGTCGCGAGTAGGATAATGAGCAGGTAATTGAATATTTACGTATATAGTCCTCCTGCGACCACGAACGCTGCAAAGTGTTCGAAATGTCAGGAGAACAAAAACCAATAATACACGCGATTAATCCGGTTAAACGTTGTTTTATTATAATATGTAGTGATCGCGAAAACCTAAGATATTAGTCGTGTCGGTTCGGTCACCTGTATAGGGGCTGAATAGAGAGCAATGACGTTGCCAAAAGACGTGTTAAACTAAGGAAGAACAATTCACGGTAGTGAGCAGAGGTGGAGATGGCTTAGTGGTCAGAGCGACTGGAGTAGGTATATATCTATTGTTTGCGTGATATATTAAATTTGATACTCCCAAGAAGTTTATAAGAACAGTATATAATTTAAAGTTTCTATTTTATTATGAAGTTAATTATCTAAATCGGTCCTACCTCAAAACAGTATGTGATTTTAAATCAAATTTAACTACATCAAAGTTATCTCAACTTTAAAGCATGATGGCTTATTAGTATCCCAATTATTTAATATAAATAATTTCAAGACAATTTGGCATATAAAAGTACGAATTAGACATATTTCCTTTTTTGCAAGTGTGCTGTCGGTAGGCAGTAATACTTTCCATAATATATTGGGTAAGACTCGTAATATGTATTAGATACCGTGTTAGTACGAAAACCCCGGCTCCTGGATCCAAAATCAGTTCTATAATTAGACAAGTTCGATTAAGTTGACTTTGGCGACACTATCAGGAAGTAACACGTAACACTAAACGTTACATTTCTATGGAGAACTATATGTGTAAATATTTTAAATACATGCCAATAGATGGCGCTAAATCACAATATGTAAAGTTTACCTGAATTTGTTTAGCTGAATTATAAAAATAAATAACTTCATTCATGTTTCGGTTATAAAACGTAGACTTTTTACGTGAACCGATTTTATTTTGATGATGGTAGCGTAAATAAAAAAATACCGACTTGTAATTAACATAATAAATAACTAAAATCTGATGTCAGCGAGAAAATTATGGATGAACGCCGAAACAAAGCTTGCCCTGCCTACTTTTTTGGATGTTGTACGTTTGGCCAGCAATTCTCCTTTGTCTATGAACTTAGGAGTATTTGAACATTTCGAGAACTAATTATTTATAATGGAGTAATATTTTGTTAAAAAACATTGGTCCTAACGCACGGTGTTCAACAAAAGCGCCACCAATTTTCTAGTGGGAAAAGACGGAGGTAATGGAAGTTTTTCTCATGTAAGCTAATAAATTACTTGTATTTTTTGAGTTATTATATATTTTCTGTTTTGCTTAATTAGATATTTGTTATTTATGTAGACTATACAGGTGCTGCCTATTAGTGTGTACTTAATAATATTTTGTGTTACCTTTTTTATCATAGATGGCGTTCGTTCACATTAATAAAATTAAGTAAGAAATTAATCTTCGTTTTTTTTTAATTATTTTTAACTAATTTGCGAATGTTGTCATTTTGCAAACTGTTTAAAAATGATACGTTAATTCCTATTTTTATAATATTAGTAAACCGGATGACAGTTTACAAAAAATTAACAACTTTTCAAAAATAAAATCTAAGCAATTAATGAAATTTTTATACAAGCGTAATTTCAAAAACATGCTGGTTTAATCAGTGAACGATGTTCTAAATATAAAATCCGACGGCTAAGCGCCGACTATTTCCATTCAACGTGGGAGCTTGTTCTATTTTTGCACCTGTTATTTCGAACTCTTCGAGTGTTCTGCTCTCCTGGTACTTTCGGGGCTAGAAGTGACTTTTGTGACGTAATGGACGAGAGGCCGTCACTGTCACGCGGTTGTCATGTCGACGTGAAGCTGAAAATGCCGTGTGAAATACAAGCCTGAACGCATTTGATTGATTGATTAAGGCGGGTGGCTGGGTGGACTTTTTATTGAGAGCTTTTTAAGACGGAGAGGAGCGTTGTTATAATTATGTGCCGATATAATATGTCGAGACTAATTAAATTAAGCTAATACGAATAACAATTAAGTTTCTTTTTTATTTATATCAAAAGATGGTATAAAAATTATGTAACAGTGGAGTTCATTTTCCTAAAGGATTTTCCTGAAAACGCGTGAAAAGAAAAACGTCATAACGATCATTAGAAACTAATTCATAGATACCTCGTAAATGCCAATTTATTTCAGAAAGCGAAGATTTCAGAAGCACCCGAGCAACGGATTTCCTTGAAATTTCAGGAATAAGGTTAACGATACCAGGACGTAATAAATCAACAGGATATCAACAGTGCGTCGCTGTGTCTATACAGATGTGAGTGTGTGCGTAACACTTTATAGGACACCTGTTACGCAAGTGCGTTTGTGTGAGTGTACTTGAAAAAGTTAGTACACAACAATGTTATATTATAATTTTCTGCATAAAACTTGAAAGTTTTAAATTAGAACGAAGTTTACTCGAATAAAATGTAATGATTAGAACACCGATATCATTTATATATTAAATAAGTTTGGAATAAAAAAAAAAATAAGAAAATCCAGAATTTCGTGGTTTTTGAATGCCAACGTGTTATTGACAGCACCCCAAAATATCCATCCGTACCTAATCTTTAAATATATACCTACCCTAAGAATAAAGCTTAAAATAAATCCCATTTAATAAATATAGTAGGTATCTACATGTATAGACAACGCCAAATCATTGTATGAAGATCAGACTTTTTTTTATTAACAATACTTATTATTAGAATTACACGAATTTTTTGCATAGCGCTTATCTTTTCCTCACTATATATGTAAAAGATAAATTTATAAAAGGGGCATACTGGAGTACATGGCGTTAAACTCTTACGTGAACGGTATTTTTTTGCCTTTATTTTGCGGCTGCCCTAAACTTTATTGTTTTAACAAAAACGCTATTATCATGTTATCAAACATTTGTTAAAAATTGTTCTTACAATGGATACTTACTATTGAAAATATGACGCAGCAAAAATGCAATACTCATTTTTATACTCAAGCAGTTAATTAAATAAAGATACACACATATATTCTTACTGAAAATATTTCAGCAATACCTAATTATTTTAATAATTGTTCAACCGTTACTAATCAAATTGAGAAACTCAAAGTTTTAGTCGTCGGCTCAGGTCGTCACTAAGGGCTCCGTTCAAATTTGAAACTAGTCGGGCAATCCCGAAGAATACACCTGAGCAATAACAGGAGAACAATAATTAATATGAATGACGTGTTTCACGAAAGTTATCAGTCAATTTAATTGTTTCATTTTATGTATTTTCTTTCGCGTAAAACGAACAAGTTGATTAATTACCACTTAATCCAGTTGCGCCCCATAAATAAGTTTCTAATCTAAGCACCACTCCAACACTTAACTTTCACCTGAAAGTTACTAAACTGATTTACATTTGTATGCGTTAACACACACAGAAACACCTGCCAACTTTTCAGACTGCTTGGCGCTTCCGAAATTAGTCCTATAACCATCTCTTTTCAACCCCTATTTTTAGAGTATTGGTCTCTCGCTCCCACGTGATGCTTTTCTTGAGCTTTCCCTGACAGTTGACGGGCATGCGCAGTGCGTCCCGACGCACGTGGTTCAACATCTCCTGGTGTATTCTGATCGCCTGGTATCGGGCGCGCCTAGGGCGGCCGCGTCGCGCCGCCGCCACCCATTGTCGCGGCCGCCCTAGCTAACCCGCCCGCCCAGAAGCACAGACGGTCGCCTACGATACGGTCCGCTGCCGAGTTGTGGGAGAAAGCCGCGAGCACGTGCACAACTTACGCGCGAATATAAAATATTTTCTGCAAGAAAAGAAAATGTTCTAACCAGTGTTTCTGATTTTTTCTGAGAGTTCTTATATCCTCTTTGACATTCCCATCCCTGATTTTGTTACTTTATTTATTTCCTGTCCGTCGAAGTTTGTATACTTTTAATTTATTGGTGTTGTTATCAGACAGGTGTGTAGTGGAGTGTGTGTGTCTGCGGGGCTGCAGACTGCTGATGATCTTCGGATCCTGAGCCGACTTCTGTTCCAGTTTCAAGTATGAGGAGATACCCAGCTATGCCAGGTAAGTGATAAAAATATTTATATGCAGAAAATTTATATTTATCTGTAGTTGAGAAGAAGCACGGTAACATGGAAGAATGGTTCTGATATTATGAATTGTTATTTTTCTAAGTTTCATTACAAATGTAAATCACGAAACTTATATATTAAAACCATATTATATTATTAAAAAAAAAACATTTTTTGCTATGCAACTTAATTTAGTAATGACCAATATATGAAAACAATGTCATAAAATTTCAAATTCGATTAACACATTAACCTCAATATTGCTATTAAGTGATAAAAACAAGATTTCACCCTTCAACACTCACCCCGTCTATTATGTGGCTTTCGAAGGGTTTCCAAATAAAAAAGGGGCTGTTTTACTTTCAAGACTCGAGGGTGTTTCAAAAGATGAATTAAGGCCACAATATTGGCAAATAAGTTTTATCATAAAACAAGTTTAAATGGTTCCTATATATTATTTGCAATATATAGTCATATTTTTTTTTGGTGTTAACCAGAACATTAAATTAAATATTTTATTAAATAATAATCTTTGCCTAATATTTATTATTTCAGTAACGATTAAAGTTTATATATGTTTTTATTTACCGATGATCGGTAAAATTTCACCATTTTTATTATTTGACAGAACATTTTCTTAAATTTGTAACGTCACTTTATTTTACGTTGGTAAAATTCATGCCTTAAAATATAATCGGTAATCAAACTAAATGAACTCGTAAATTAATTATATAATAAATATTACGTATATTATTTGTTTGTCCGTATAACTATCTCCCCCGAACTAGATCGTAGCGTAGTTATTGATGGTGATACATATACTGCTTTATTTATAATAAATGAAGCTGATACTTGATATATAATTTTTATACCTTACTTCTTTAATTAAAATTAAGTATCTAAAAATGTTAGAAAGTATTTGTTTAATTTTCTTTAAATAAAACAAAAATGTTTACAGTGACGCCAAAAGGTGGCTTCTTTGAGCTGCCTGTTGGATATTTTCCGAGTGCCTTGTATTGGTGAACATTCTTTTAGATAGTTAAATAAATAAACTCTAAGAAATAAATTTAAGGAAACTTAATTGAATTTAATAGGATAAAAGTACATTATGGTGTGAATATAAAATGGTTAGTATGTTTTATTATGCTAAGTTCTAACGATTCGACGTACATTTGTCATGTTGTCCACGACTACGTATTAAATTAATAATTATATTATGCTACTGAACTGAATACATATTTAATGTGTAATAATCTCATCCCCATTGAAACACAAAAACAAACTGGACATCTTACTTTATATGCGGATGACACATGTCTTTTTTACTTCGGAGCTAATATACACGAAATAGTCAAGCAAGCCCAAGAAGATTTAAATGTCATTTATGAATGGTTTCAATATAATTTACTTACTGTTAATATTTCCAAAACATGTTACATAATCTTTAGAGCAAAGAATAAAAAAATCCCTCTGCATAATAATTTAACTATAAATAACATCCCATTAGAACAAAAAACTTGTGAAAAATACCTTTGCTTAAGAATGGACAACCAACTAACATGGCACAATCAAATTGAGCATATCAAAAATAAACTGTCAGCACTTGCGGGATCACTTCATAGTATTAGCCAATGCATACCCAAAAAGATACGCTATACTATTTATAATTCTCTTGTTAAATCACATCTGTTATATCTCATAGAGATTTGGGGAAGTTCTAGCAAAACAAAACTACAAGAGCTGCAACGAGTACAAAATAAAATAATAAAAATCTTATTTCGGTATCCATACATAACTTCAACTCGTAAAATATTTGAAGAAACTAAGTTAATGAATGTCAGACAGCTTTACATGTACTGTACTTGTGATCTAATTAGGAAAATTGTAGATAAAACAATTCACAGTAATATAACGTTTATAAAAAAATCACAAGTATCTAAACGTAGCCTTCGTCGGCCAAGTTTACTTGTATTACCGAAAATTCGTACTAATTACGCAAAAAAAGTATTACCTATGAAGGAGCACAATTATTTAATAACTTACCTTCCGATATAAAAAATGTAAGCTCGTTCAGTGTTTTCAAATCTCGGCTATCCAAATATATAACAGAGAATCACTACGTGTAGACTCAATTTAGGAAGATACTTATGTGCCTGCCTGAATTGAGTTTGCATGGTAATCTACTTAATAAAAGTCGAGACTGAATTCACTGAACCAGTCCTCAACATCGCAATACACTAATTCCTCATTTTACTAACATAATATAAAAATAAATACTAACGTCGGTGGCGGTTACTTAATCTTAAATTATATTGTATTTTTAGTGATATTCTCATGTAAGTGGCTTATATGTCTTTTTGAGAATAAATAATTTAAACCGAACCGAAACTCTATAAAATATCTAGAAAAGCTTTTGTTGTGCACTCGTTGAGTAATTTGCAAATATAAATAGTGCAGTTTGTTCCAAGCGGTTTCTTTTTCTCTCTGTGGAGAAGGGGAGGCTTCAAAAGATTAACCTCTTTACTCAAGAACGTTATTTAAACCTATTTCATAAAAGGAATAGTCCAGTTTTTTTTTAGAATGAATCTTTAGCTAGCAGTACTGATAAATAGATATATGCAAATTCGGATCGACCCAAATTTGTATTGTTATACAATAATGTAGCGTACAGCATTAATGTTAGATATTTATAATATTTATTATTCCTCTGACCATTTATCTGTAAGACCCGTGATTAAAGATTTTTGGTCGACTGATACTTTACCCAGTCACTAACAAGACAAAGTTTTTAAAGTGTAATCTTAAGTGAAATATTATGCTTATGTTAATAGTATGAAGTTTTTACTCCTCTTGATAGTCCCCATGACTGCGTATTTTTTTTGTTTTCGCTGAGATACTTTCAGCAAGGCCTTCGGACATAAGGGCCAGTATCACAATTATCCCATGGAGGGGAGAGTTTGGTCCTTTTATGACACCCATACCAAAGCCCCAACGTGAATGCTTGTATGGATCTATAAGAAGATTGTCCCTTGATAGACGGACAAAGTGACCTCTCTCTCTGAACACGTGCAAGTCTTAAGGCTTAGGGGAGTGCGTGAATTGGTGGACTACTCAGATGTCTCTAAAAATGTGTGTGTCTGTAAATATGTGTCTCTCTAAAAATAAATCATTATGGTATCGTTTTAAAGTTTGGTCTGTAGTCTACGAGGGTTTTGAGTATATCGCCAAAACTAATCGTAGGAGAAATTTTAATATAATAATTTCAGTGCCCTTAACTGATTGCTCAAATATAAAACTTGCATATTTGGCTTAAAGCCACAAAGCAGAGTATAAAATTTAAAGTCGCAGACACACAGTGTTATGACAATTATTTTAGTGGCGTTGATCGGTTGTGACGACAGCTAAAAATGCAAATTTAAATTGCATAGTAAAATCGTAGACGATAGGTATTTGTTTTATTTAAGATCATGAACGCCGTGATACGGCTATCTGACGTAATTAACAGCTTAGAACACGGTATTGCGGGTTCATAGTGTGTAGGTTGTCACCCCACTGTAAAGCTATAAAAACTATAGTGTGAACTGTGATTTAGTTGACTTTACGATTCACGTGGAAGTCATTTCACGCGTAAAACGCTTCAGACAACCCTTATTACATCATTGGGTGAAATATAATCGTGCTCTGTAGTTACATAATTAGAATTAAAAAAGAAGACATAATAACACTTTAACACTTAAACACTTAAACTTAAACACTTTTTTTATGGTATTATGGTTTATAAAACGGCCATTTATTTTTTACGCGACTGGTCAATAAAGGGAGTTTCGTATACTTTTTTTTATCAATAGTAGATATATGTTTGGCCACCAACCTGCCTGATGGTAAGCGACGGTGTGGCCGAGAATGGAGCACGTATATCCAGAATAAATCTATTCACTCTTAAGTAAAGTGGATAGATTTGGGAAGAACGATAGTTGGGGAGTTGATGCAACTGGCCAGACCCGTCTCCCATAACGGTTGCACCGGACTACATCCCGAAACACGACTAGGTCGCTCACGGCATTGCTTCGTCCAGTGGGAGGTAACCAGCCGTGGCCGAAGCCTCCCACCAGAAATCCTACCTTATGTATTTTTGTAAGTTTCGTTATTCCACCATAACTTCTGAACGCCTGAACAGACTGATTAAGATGTCTGGAGAATTTTACGTTAGACCTTTGCATTTTCCTGGTCAGCATGGGCAAGTAAGATTAAAATGAACATTATATACTAGCTGTGGTATACAAAAAGGTCACCATTAATGTTACTGCGGGCCTGTATCATCCCACTGCTGGGCAAAGGCCTCCCTTTATGACTTCCATGTTGTCTGTCTAAAGCTAATGTGTTCCATTCTATATTAGATCTGTCTAGATTATGCCACCATCTTCTACGGGTTCTTCACTAAAATATATAAAATAAAAAACACGCCTTTTACGAATATTTTCACAGCAGTCGGTGGACAGTGCTGTGGAACATTTTCCTATGGGTATCCCGACTTTTTATTAAAACACTCATTTTTTTTTTGTAAGAAACAGAATTTAAATACGAACACGGCTAAAACCCACGACAATTGCCGTATCAACAATATTCTGCCAGAAAAATATTCAAAGAAGTTTGCTGTCAAAGGATACCGCGATAAGCGTAACTAATTAAGAGTTTCAAATTAATTAGTACGTACTGTGTTCAGTATTTATATTTTTAACTAGCTGTGCCCCGCGGTTTCACCCGCGTATAATTCAATTATAGTAACCTTAAATTACTCTTTATATAGTCAGATACATGCCAGTAAAATCTTATCAGAATTGGTCCAGCCGTTTCGAATATTAGCCAGAATAAACAGACAGACAGACAAAATGTTTTTTAACTGATTTTTGGACCTTGCAAAAACTGTTTAAATTTAAAAAAAAAAATTTACATTACAAACAGACACCTCAATTTTATTTATTTGTATTGATTGATGATACAAACAGACACCTCAATTTTATTAATTTGTATTGATTGATGATACAAACAGACACTTAAATTTTATTTATTGTATTGATGTATTGATAGTCTAAGTCTAAACTAATAGAAATATTGAAAAACATCTTTTGTCATTCAGTCAATTTACTACTGGGTTCAAATCCCGGGTCGGGTAAAGTAGTAGCTAGGAATTGTATTTTAGAAAATTCTCAGTTACACCCCGGAATCTAGAATTGTGCACGGTTGGTGGCAATAAGTTCGCCGAATATAACAGGAGACCACCCGTTCCGGCAATCGAACCGAGGACCTCATGCTCAGTAGTCGCACTTGGGAATACTAGACCAACGGCAGTTTTCATTATCATAGTTAATAATTATTTTGTAAATATGTAGTTTTAACATAATATGTCAGTTATCAATATTCTGATTAAACCTTTATTTTAAAACCAAAATGAATTAATTTAAATCCTCTGTATTTTGCACGATCCACGCGTGTTAATATATCTGTCAAGTACTCTTTTATACAAATACGATATGAAATCAGTTGCAAACAAATTTTCCAACGTTGAGTGTATAATTATGTCGGTTAGAGTGAATGGAGTGTACCTACTAAATAATCGGAGTTTATGATTTTCTTTGTATAAATAAACAAGCCTCCAGTAAATATTGTTCACCGGTTACTACCCACTTGCATTTGTTTCGGGGTTACCCGACTAGCTTCGAACTCGAACGGAGCCCTTAGTCATGGGTGAGTTCGCGGCGATGTCGCAAGTGTGTTTGTATCGCAAGTGAGTAAAGTTATTAAACGAAGACTCCACTTATATCTACGACTATTAAAATTATATAACTGATTGGTGCCCGCACTGAACTTCTTCTGCGTGACAAATGAAACTTATGTCCTTCTCCAAAGAAAAATCTATCTCTAACCAAATTTCATCCAAATCCGTTCAGTCCTTTTTGCGTGAATGAATAGTACACATACAACACACACATTAAAATTAGAAGGATTTATGTTTGTTTTTCAATGATTTTATAGCGTTGATAACCTAGTGGTATGACCGTTGGAAAGTCAAAGAACAGAAATTCGAAAGCCCATCACGCACCAATAACTTTACGAAGTCACTCGCTTAAAATGGAGAAAAAATATCGTGAGGAAACCAGCACGCTTGAGAGAAGTTCTCAATGGTGTGTAAAGTCATATCAACGGCCTACGTGCGGTTCAAACTCTCACACCAGACTGTTTATCAACTACACGATAAGAAGAAGAAGAAAATATAATGCTTTTTATGTATTAAAACTATACATCTGTAAAAAATATTTTACGTAATTAATATTTAAGCACAATATTAAATTACACTACCTAACTGTAATTGAATATTGTTTTCAAATACACGTTGAATATCTCGTAAACGTGTTAGTCAAAAAGCCAAGCTGGTTCATACAAATTCAAAATAACTTTAACCCTTTGAATTTCGCTCCGGCTCGTATGCACCCGTCGAGTACACTGCAAACACAAATAAACCGAGGAAGCCATTGGAACCACTGAAAGGATGCTTCAAATGATTTAGAGTAAAGGCCGATTTAAAAATTAAAAAAACACGGGCTATTTTGTTTTTTAATCAAAAATGGATCTAAGTTTGGTCAACAACTGCCCTGATGGTGAACAATAACGATGGTGTGGCCGAGTATGGAACACGTATATTAAGAAGATATCTACTCATTCTAGCCTTGAATATGCGTAAATTGAATTTTTTTATCTCTTTAAAAAAAACGTTGCCCCACACTAGGAATTTCTTCCTGTATCGTGGGTGCGTTTACAGACATATAATCTCACAAGCACAAATACACCCAGACCCGGAGCAGTTATCTATAGATCGTACAAATATTTGCTCCGTGCAGGAATCGAACCTGCGACACGCAGCGCAGCAGTCAGTCTCTCGACCACTGCGCCAACCGCGCTGTCACCGTCTTTCGTATTTCTCAGGAAATACGAAAGACGGCAAGGTAAATGCCTGAATGAAATTTCATGGACATTACGTATCATAAACGAAACATTCCGAAAATTCGCACGCAACGATTTAGAGCCACTAAATCAGTTGGGCAAAGCGTTAAGGAGTTTTTCTGTTAGGAAATTCTCAGTAGACTTCTCAGTAGTCAAACTCTGAGCTTTGGAATTGTGCCCGGTAGATGGCAATAGGCTCACCACCTATTACATTGGACTCAGTAACAGCATTGGTGAGTGTAGGTGTACAACTGTGTACACCTCTGTCTACCCCTTCGGGGATTACAGGCGTGATGCTATGTTATTCATACTTATTAATATTTTTTACCTTTTCACGACTAAATGGCTGAACGTATAGTAATGAATTAGGCAAGGAGATATATTGTATCTTGGGGAAGGACATAGGCTACCATTAGTCTTGCAGACGAAGTCGCGGGCACAAGCTAGTGTTATGTAAAGCGTTGCGTACGAATTATTTGAATTTAAAGGATGAAAGGATTTTAGTGACCAAATAACGACCGTCCTACTTGTCTAAAGAATTGATTGCAGAGATATTATGAAAGAAAATGAATATGAGTTTACAGTACAAATTAGATATTGCAATTCAAGGTATGTCTTTGAAAAAGCATTAACGCATTAAATGCTGTATATATATATAATACTAGCGGTCCGTCCCGGCTTCGCACGCGACTAGAATTTGAGATTTAAACTATCCTATCTCTCAAGTTGGATCGAACTGCACATGGTGTGCGAATTTTATTATAATCGGTTAAGTGGTTTAGGAGTCCATTGAGGACTAACATTGTGAGACGAGATTTATATATATTAAGATTAAATGTAAGTACTGAATTGATTGCAATGACGTCGCCATAAGACGTGTTAAAATATGGAAGAAGAATTCGCGGTGGTGAGCAAAGGTCGAGATGGCTTAGTTGGTCAGAGCGCCTGGAGTATCTATCCGGGAGGCGCAGGTTCGAATCCTGTTCGCGACCGTATTCTTTTTCCATTTAATATTGTAACTTTAGAGTTCGCTAAGCATGCGTTAATGCTTTTTCAAAGACATATCTTGAATTATTAAGGTAATTGCATTCTTTACGACATTGTATTAACTGCAAAGTTAGTCGTGTCGGTTCAATCACTTGTAAGTACTGAATTGATTGCAATGACGTCGCCATAAGACGTGTTAAAATATGGAAGAAGAATTCGCGGTGGTGAGCAGAGGTCGAGATGGCTTAGTTGGTCAGAGCGCCTGGAGTATCTATCCGGGAGGCGCAGGTTCGAATCCTGTTCGCGACCGTATTCTTTTTCCATTTAATATTGTAACTTTAGATATTGCAATGTAAGTTTTAAATATTTATTAGTATTATGAGTTTCATACAGTATTACAACTGCCTTATGGGTTTTATACCCGTAAGGTGGCAAAGAACTATACCGCCTACCTGATGGTAAGCGCACTCCCTTGTTGCTGACCTGTAAGACCGTCTTTCACCGTGGGAGAGCCATGCTTCGGCACAAATGGGCCGGCTCGACCAGAGTGATACCACAGCCTCACAGAAAACCGGCGTGAAATAACGCTTGCGTTGTGTTTCGCTGAGTGAGCGAGGGTATCTGAGGCCCAAACCCTTTAAAAGGCCGGCAACACACTTGCGACTCCTCTGGTGTTGCGGGTGTCAATGGGCGTCGGTAATCGCTTACATCAGGAGATCCGTCTGCTAGTTTGCATCTTATCCCATAAAAAGAAAGGAATATATTATATTGTTATTTGGCTAGGATTTTCATCAAATTAGAGATACTTCTCTAGTTTGTCATCTCTTTTTTGGAGTATGGAAGTCTTCATCAATGCCAGACTCCCACCGACAAAAACCATACAGCCCTCCACTAACCGTTAATGGGGTTCCGGAACGCAGATATATCCTCCGCAACCTTGCTAGTTTGCCGCCTACAGTTTCACCGAGCCCTGCGTCTCTTCAAAGATCTTGTATACTAAGCGGGGTGCTATTTTGGTAATAATAACTTTCGTGAGACATATTCATATTAATTATTGTTAACCAGTTACTACTCACGTGCATTTTTTGGGATTGCTCGTATCGAACACGAACGGAGCCCTTAGTCATAAGCTGCGCCCGTAGTGACGTCGCGAGTGAAACAGTTTGACTCGCGACATCGCCGCGGTCTCAGCGTGAGTAGTAACCGGTGAACAATAAATAATTGATATTTAGGCAATGTTTATAAAAATATTCCAGATATTCGTTCAGTATCGCGAATTTTTGTCACGTGACACAAGCCGATTTCCGACTGCGTCAACGACCGTATCCTCAAGTAATATATTCATAATTCTAATCCTTGACAAATACGAATGATCTATGACTATTCATAACTATATAACTGTTACAGGAGACCCTATCAACGAAGGGTTTAGAAACTAAACAAGACAAAAGGGATTCAATTCAGTTAATCTGATCATAACTCAATTAATTGGGTATCATTGCGGTGGGATCTCCGTTAGAAATTGAACTGTGTTGATCCTTTGCTAAGTATATTCACGAATGTACATAGTGTTACTTCCTTAGGTATTAGGAGCTTAGATAAATATTGAACGTTTACATAAACAAGATTTTAATTCAGTGATGAGGATTTGTAGCGACATCTATCTCGCTATATGGATACTATGCGCATAATATGCTACATCGCGCAAGCAAAGTTTAACGGCAAATCTGCATTTATTAACCACCCGACATTAACCGTCGGGCCATGGCTCGTCAGGCAATAACACCCGCCTGGTTGGAGGAGCCTTCCTTTTCAGTGGAGGAACACCACACCTCATTCCTCCATAGATTTAACTAAACCATAGCACGTAAAGCCGTCGGTTCTTCGCCTGATCTCTCTCCGGTCGTGTTGGATTTCTGTCCCATCGGACTATGAGAGAGAAGGAAGAGGGAATGCACCTATGTTAGCGCATATACTTGTGCACTATAATATGTCCGGCGTAGTTGTCTGATCTCTGTGGAGATAGGCCGCCGTGACCGAAATGCGGTCAGGAGGAGTATTATATTATTATTAGTTTTAAAATTCTTTTACAATTTATTTTAATCTTAGTTTGCCGTTAGAGGAGCAGTTCTCGTATGGGCTGGTACTACGGTAATTACAAAAAAAAAAAAGAAAAAAAAAAAATACAACCGAATAGATAACCTCCTCCTTTTTGGAAGTCGGTTAAAAAAAAACATTTAATTTTTACTTCACATAATGTATCTGACATAAATAGAAAAATCAATCTTCCTAGCCTTTCCGGTCTAACCGGATGCAGCTAATAATATTTTAGATGGAGCGACTGCCTATCTGACTTCCACAACCCGTTTACTGGGTAACAAGATATCTCGAAGAAGACTGGTTGTCAGACTTTCAGGCCTCTGACTACCCGTAACGACTGTCATAGATCTTTATTTGACAACCGGGACCGACGGCTTAACATGCTCTCCGAGGCACGGAAGGGGTCTAGATAACCGTACGGTTCTACGGTTAAATTACCCCTTCAAAGGAACCTAAAAATTTGGATCATGAATATGTTGTAAAAAAAAACAATTAATTGTCACCGGTTACTACTCACGTGCATTTTTCGGGATTGCCCGAATAATAATTTTTTTTTTATTCAAACTTTGCCCCACATTAGGAATTGCTTCCTGTATCATGGGTGCGTTTACAGACACATAATCTCACATGCACAATTAATGACGCCGAGTTTGATGTAGCCCATCTAAAATTAGAGCAATGATTTACTAATATTGTACGAGTGAGGCGGTACATATTATGAATATTCAAATACAAACCTCCAAAATCCTTTGACTCTTATGGCAATTATTACCAGTGCAGCGCCTCAAAAGTTATTTTATGCTAAGATAACATTGTGTAACGTGGTCATTTGAGGGTTGAATGTACTCCTGTATGCTATTGAACCATCAACATGCTATCAACTTCGAAAGCACGAAAAAAAATCTGGTTCTCCATACATTTTAGTTGAGTCAGCATCGTCCATCCATGCCCCTATCCCAATTTATTTATGTATTCTTCTTCCATACATACTCTCTACTATTACTGGAATGCTGCTAAAGTTTTGGCTCTTCATTGGGAATGCGTTGGGAATTGCATACATTTTAGTTGTGTGGGTATGCAAATTTCTATGAAGCAGCAGACTTTTTTTTTCGGGATTTCGAAGTTGGTTTCATAGTCAAAGTTGTACATGGACCCCCAACAGGAGTACATTCACCCCTTTAAGTCTGACAACAAATTTTTGTTACAGCCTGTATAATTCAAAGTATGACAACAGATTTTTATTACACTCTGTATAATCTCCGACTTCACTAAATAACTATCAAGATTACGCTTAAAATTTTGTAAACTATCGGCTTTACGTCACATCCTGATGATAGGGTACTAGGATGTGACGTACGTACTTGTGATCCATCACTAAAGCAGTTAAGGAAATATCAATAAATCTGTAATTATTGACTGCATCCGATTTTCGCTCTTGTTGCGCTAAATATAAAGGTGGAAATAGAGTGGAGATTCGAGCAAAAATCACATTACTGCCATCGTTAATGCGTTTCCGATACAAACAGAATTAGTTACAAATTTAACATAGTATGAAATATAATGTTGTTTATCAAACTGTAAACCGAAGTTTCCGCAAACTCGGTTGCCAAACATGAGGTCTTCGTTCCATTTCTAAGACGAACCAAAATTATGACTTTTTCAAACGCATTTTCACATGCATAAAGAACTCTATAGTAAAAAAAAAAATTGTGGAAAAAAAGATACGGTCTTGAGCAGGATTCGAACTAGCGCCTCCCGGATAATTACTCCAGGTGCTCTGACCACTAAGCCATCTCGACCGCTGCTTACTACTCCGAATTCTTCTACATTTTAATACCTACGTGTCTTTTGACGTCATCGCTACCTATTCAGTTCCTATACAGGTGACTGAACCGACACTACTAACTTTGCAGTTAATACAATGTCGTACAGATGCGATTACCTTAACAAATACATATAAATCTATCAAACGCATATATATATCGCATCCGTAGCGAACTCTAAAGTAAAAATAATTGTGGAAAGAATGATACGTTCGTGAGCAGGATTCGAACTTGCGCCTCCCGGATAATTACTCGAGGAGGATAATAATGAGGGAAGCTCAGGTTCGAATTTTGCTTACGTCCATATTTTTCTTTCTACTATAATTTACAACTTTAGAGGTTTATATGCTATATACGTTACTGTTTTTCGAAGATATATCTGTACTTCCATCAAAACATTTGAACACAGGATACATAGTAAAGATATGGAAATATGTACCTACGCTATCATGTTTTGCCAAACAAGACCCGACAGTGAAAGGTAGACAAACAAACCATAGAAAGTTAGTTCAAAGCCAGAATAATATTGTATTCTCTGTCAAATTTGAGTACAAATATGGGGCAGAGGCCAGAGAAGTTTACATTTCGCAACTGGTATACGTTTCTAGTGTGTTGAAGCAAAATTGGCAAATGGAACACTAATTGAATTACTTTACTGACGGGCTGACGTGTTTGTTGAAACGATTACCGGTACAATTATTGCAGAGTCCACCCACGCCCCACACTACGACAACCTCGTGTTTCAGATCTTCTTTTTCTTTGTCTGTATGTGATTTATAGTTAATCGCTTTTATTTGTTTTAAATATATAACTTAACTAGCGGTCCGTCCCGGCTTCGCACGCGACTATAATTTGAGATTTAAACTATCCTATCTCTCAAGTTGGATCGAACTGCACATGGTGTGCGAATTTTATTATAATCGGTTAAGTGGTTTAGGAGTCCATTGAGGACAAACATTGTGACACGAGATTTATATATATTAAGATTATATTTCTACATTAATTGATAAAAAAAAACAGTAGGCCTCCGGCGTCTGGACCCTTCCAGGACACCGGTGTTTAGGGCTCCAGAGTGAGAAACCTCCTGACAATTTGCAACATGGCTAAGCTACTTACTGCTTTCTGCATCAAACTCTCGACCTAGCTGCCTAAGGATTATGAGGATGATGTGACGAGAAAAGTTTGGACTATGAATGTAGGAGAAGACCGTGATGGATGGATTGTGTTATAGATAGGCTAGAAAAGGAACCGATATGACGGCTGATGGAAATGTATGGAAGAATAACACATGGTGCACCGATCCCAAATAAATTGGGATGATGATGATATTATTATAGTTATACCCAATTACTACGAGAATATTGGTGACAATATTTACTTGAAAATAATAGTTTATCTTACAAATAAACAGACCAATTTAATTTAGTTCAAGCCATTGTACTGGCCTTTAGTCAATTTGTGGGAAACCATTGTGTCCAAGTTAATTTAAACGATGTCTCACGCGATAGTTAAGATATTCCTTCAATTAGAGGTTAATAATTAATCGTGGGTTTGTCTCTAGTTTTGTTTGTGAGTGGTCGGTGTTTAAATTAAACTTAGTCTTGTTTTGATCGAATTTTTGTTTTTTACTTTTACCTATGGGGTTACTCTTGAAATGAATACCAATTCCAATCCAATTCCAATATTAAATAGACGCCTATAAACGACTCGTAATATTAAAATAAATTTATCGAAATTGCAGTTGCGGCAATTTTAAAGCATATTGTCTTCATAATATCCCGCATCTATAATTATGTTTTAGACATTTTGGCATTTAAAAGTTCGAACTGACATATTTTCAATGTCAATCGAGCGGAATTATTTTCAAGAGTAAGCCCACTGTTTAGGTATGAAAATTCTAATTATTACCTGTGTCTATCTTGGTAATCAAATACTAAAATCTTGAAACAGATGTCAACCTTTTCTATAAACGATTCCCTACACCTGTATTTGTAGCAACTTGTTGTATAGCAAGAAAAATGTGAAAGGTCTACCATATAAGGGTGGCGTATTGCCGTGCGTCTGGTTGTCCGATGACAGAACGGACTTAGGGGAATTAATTATTGCACAAAGTCGCCGAAATGCAAACAATCAAAATATAACACTCTTTTTTTGGGCAGTCATGTACAAATACTGATTTACTTAAACTTATACAGTTTTTTTATTTCAAATTAAAACAGAATCATCGAAAAAAAAAGGCATACGATAGCAGCAATTGCAGGTCATTTGCTGTTCATTGTTGATGAGTCCGAGATCTTCATCGGATCCTAATATATTATACACTAAAACCTTCCCTGAAAAATATTATGTGAATAACGAAAACCCCATCCGAATCGAATCAGTAGTTTTTTAGAAAATCGTGGACATATAAACATACATTCATTTTTTTGTTTGTAGTCGATTAAAAAACCAATAACCCAGCAACTCTGAGCCAAATATATTACAAATATACTACAAAATTAAATTCAGTTCCATTCAACGCAACGCGTCTACTTTAATATATATTTTTTTTCGCATAATTAGGCGTAGTATATAGTAGACATTCGTCCCGAAGCACACGTGGTTCAAAAAGTGCTATTCATTGCGGAAAAGAAAGCATGTCCAGTCTCTAGTGGGTGGACATTCAGGGGATATGAAGTAAGATAAATTGAATCCATCAGTCACACATCAGTGCAGCCCGTCGGGTCTCGGGTCATTACGGCTATTGTGTCTTGGGTCTACCTGAAAATAGTGTGATATTTATGTATCTACCTAGTTTAGTGGGTGTTTTAATTAATGAATGTAGCTGTTTATTATTCAAACTGCCTCGTTGGTCTAGTGGTCCCAAGGGCGACTGCTGAACATGAGGTCTCGGGTTCGATTCCCGGGTCGGGCAGTGTTATTGAGTTTTTCTGTTAGGAAATTCTCAGTAGCAGCCCGTAGTTTAGAATTGTGCCTGGTAGATGGCAATAGGCTCACCACCTATCACATGGGACTTAATAAAAGCATTGTTGAAATATGCGTGTACAACTGTGTACACCTCTGCCTACCCTTTTGGGGAATATAGGCGTGCTATGTTATGTTACGTTATTATTCAATTCATATTTTTATGCGATACAACACGACATGAAGATGAAGGAATGGGAGTCCAAATATCATTTAATTACATAGCAAACATAACATTACGCCTGTTTTCCTCGAAGGGGTAGGCTGAGATGTGCCCGAAATTTCATCAATGCCGTTTAAATTTAATTTTAATAATATGTGGCAAGCCTATTGCCATCTACCAGGCACAAGTCCCTGCTGGCTCCTATTGAAAAATCCTTCAAAGAAAAATCTATTAACACTAGCCGACCCGGGAATCGAACCCAGGACCTTACACTCAGCAGCTGCACTGGCGAGCAAAGCAAATAACTTTACTTTGCTTGCAAGCGCAGCTGCAGGACTGGGTACAGGATACAGGAATACAGGATTTACAATAGATTTAAATTTGTCATACTTGTTGCTGTATAAAAATTTAATATCCAACACCACCTCTTCATCTACTAAAATGTATGCCAAATATGTCGAAGTGGAAACTATTGAAACTGTAAGTGATTTGCTCAATAAACCAGCAGATTTAACCACAAAAAGTCCCTCATTTTTCCACAAAATATTTCAGAAAACTCTATTCATTTCTTCGCAAATGAGAACCGCCGACGCGTTGTACTATCTACGGAAATATACTTCACTACACTTTGCGGAACAATTATGAGAACAATGGAGAGACTCATGAATTGTTTCTTGCCATAAATAATACTGAGGAGTAGTCTAGAAAAGTACATTTTCTTTATTTCTTAGTCCTCCTTTAGTAAATTGGGTAAAACATTAAGTTAAGTAACAAACCTGAGATCTTAGAAAGATTTAAAAGTACTCTTTAGGTTTCCTAATGGGATAAAATAGTAGATGCTCAAAAATATATACCACTAACTGGTGATTTTGTCAGTGGGACAAACGGTAGCTATGTACTTCTCCAAGGTCGAATTTATCTTTACATACGTACGTAACCGGGCCCGGTTAGTGGAGTGTGATATTAGGATAACATCAGAACCTAGCGCATTGATAACATTTGGTGTGAAATAGCTAGATATTAGGAGAACGTATCGGTGGCGGTTACCACGAACAACCGCATTCCCATTAAGGGTTGACGTCAGGCAGGCAGCTGGTCATAAAACATTGCCAAAACTTCAACAGCATGCAATTTCAAAAACAATTAGAAAGTGGAAGAAGAATACATGCTGCACTGACTCCAAATAAATTGGGATAAGGGTAGGGGGATGATGAAGATCACATCACGCTTGTATTCACCGAAGGGGTAGGCAGAGGTATGCACAGTTGTACAGTACACCCACATTTCACCAATGTTGTTGTTCAGTCACATGTAATATGTCCCAAGTGACCCTATGTGAGCAAGACGGTATAAAATTGAGAGATATCGTACTATGAAAATGCCATTAGATTCCATATCACACAGTTAATTTGTAATTTGATAGAATACGCAGAAACAATCAAGTTTGAAAATAGGATGAGTAACTTTACCTAATCCTGGAAAGATCTGGATGCGGTCACCACAGAACAAAGATAATCATCACAAGGCACAGGAAGAATGCTCTATTGATAAGGGTTGATGATGAATCTCGGGAAATATTTCACAAATCTATTGAAAGATAGCAATATCAACATAAAAATATATTTATTCAAATTAGGCCAAAAATAAGCTTTTTAGTTCACTATTCACTGCTTACGAGTGTTTTAACTGAAAAGAAGAAGCGTTCCTCGTTGCAGATAAATCTTCGAAAAGCATTAACGCATAGCGCACTCTAAAGTTAAGAATTTTTGTGGAAAAAGAATAGGGTCGTTCCACGTTGGTCTAGTGGTACCAAGCGCTACTGCTGAACAGGAGGCCTCGGGTTCAATTCCCGGCTCGGACAAAATGCTATTGAGTTTTTCTGTTAGGAACTTCTCAGTAGGAGCCTGGAGTTTGGAAATTTGCCCGGTTAATGGCAATAGACTGGTGAATCTATTGCCATCGCCCGGGTACAATTCCAAACTCCGGTCCGGTGGTGACCTTACCATGAAAACGTTACCATGGAACTTAATAACAGCATTGGTGAAATGTGGGTGTACAACTGTGTACATCTCTTCCTACCCTTTCAGTGAATACAATCGTGATGCTGTAAGAAGAAGTGGCGCAACAAACTCCCCAGCAACACAAAGATACACATATCACGGCATACGAATTACTTCTTCATGAGCGTATTAAAAATTACAGAGAGAAAATTGTGAAACCGTGCGTACATTGCATATGGAAATGGAATGTAGTACATATGAAGTGGTAAGTGGTGCTGAGTGCTCGAAAAGCTCGAATATATTCCGTAAAGATATTTTGGAGTCAGTACATACATAAAATATTACTAGATTTATTGAAAGATATTATGATAATATAAAATATATTCCGCATAATTTTTGTATATGCGTGGAATGGATACCTTTGATAAACTTCCATGATGAACATGATGAACTGATTAATGATTTAGTAGCAAGTACGGGTTTTAAGCGTGAAGATACAGATTCCATTCCCGTTTTGGGTAAGGTATGAGATTAGGAAATGCTTGGAGTTTGGAATTGTGCCTATGTATGGGTCTACCGTTAATATTGGCCCCTATTTGTGAAATGTAGCTGTACTATAGAACTCTGTTTTTTTTTTGATATTACGGTATGTATGTGCTCTTTTGGAACGACAGACATTAAGACAAGCCCTAAAAAACCCACTCTTCGCGGAATACCTACAGGCATGATACTATGATACTGTTCTGTTATGATATGTTCTGTGCTTCGTAGAGCACGTAACCTGCGCGCCTGATCTCTCTCCGGTCGTGTCAGGTTGCCGTCCCATTGGACTATGGGAGTGAAGGAAGATGGAGTGCACCTGTCTTTGCGCATAAACTTGTGCACTATAATATCTCCTGCGTACTTGGGTAATCTCCTCGGAGATAGGCCGCCGTGACCGAAATACGGTCTGGAGGAGTATTATTATGTTATGCTGTCAATCTGCTCGATAAATAAAATAATGCCTTTGTCGACTTCTACGACATTCTGTCAGTTCTGGAAAATTCTAAGCTTATTCATTTCCAGGAACCAGATGAAACCCTTAACGAACAAAAATATGTATCTATATTATTATCCACATGATAGGTTTCTATATTCCCTGTCCTGTGGGGTTACTCTTGAAATTAATACAAATTCCAATCCAATTCCAATATTAATTTGACGCCTTAACACAACGCGTAATTTTAAAATAAATTTACCTTCATTACAGTTGCCTCAATTTTAAAGCATCTTGTCTTCTTAATATCCCGAATCCATAATTATTTAATAGACATTTTGGCATTTAAAAGTACGAACTGACATATTTCCAATGTCAATCGAGCGGAATTATTTTCAAGAGTAGGCCCACTGTACTCCAAATCTAGTGCACGGTGATTGTTTTTAGTTTTGTCTGCTTCGCATACATTTAACGAGTTCAGCGATCCCAAATCAACTAAAGTAAACTAGTTCCTTGGTGTACAAACATTTAATTATCTACTCAAATATTAACATTTATAAATGATCCAGGGAATTGTACTTAAAAATCGAGGTAATCCAAATTAATTAGCTCGTTACTAAGGCTTAAATATTTAAATTAACTTTTTCCAATCAATTTGTGCTTCACGCCAGTGGAAAGTGGACGGTTCGAAGCGAAATTGAAAATCAATCCACGTTGGATACGTTGTCCTAACTATACTTATTACGTCACTGCTATTTAAAAGCTTATTTTTGAATGAAATGAAGTAGTTTTACCCTTCGTGTATTGAAATCCGTCATGAAATCATAATCCATATTAACTATATTGGAAGCAAAATGTTTGACAAAGCTTGCAAGATTGTTTTCCGAATTGGTGACGTAAGTAGTTCCAATTGTGTATTATAAATAAATAAATGAATTACATAACAAGCATAATATGGTCTTTCAATATAATAATTAAAGGGGTCAGCCCCGATATTACCTCGAAAAGACAATGGTGCGTGCCTTGGGTTCGATCTTGTGACCTTTAACTTGTCAGTCCAACGGTCGTACCACTAGGCTATCACTGCTCCTAATATAGCTGATAATAATTTTTTATTACATGAAATATATTGCTGGCACTCGCAAATTTTTACAACGACACGATAACTAAAGAAAAAAAATCCGTCTCTAGTCGTGATGGCTATTTGCTAGACGCAAATCTAACTTTTATTAATTAAATGAGATCAAAAAATTTATCATAAGAAAATTAGAACCTAATGCTCTTACCGATATTAATCTTAAGTCAACTGTCAAAGAGCGGTCTAGAATTAATTGGTTCCTTCACAATGGAATATAATAGATGAGTTACTGAAATTAATTCAGATATCGAAATTCAATTAAAGATTATGTTTTTGTGAGATCTGACGATAACCTGGAGAGCGAGATTTTTGATAGATGTTTATATGTATGTATACACCACAGCTTACCTCTTTCGGTATTAACGGTATATAAATACTTATATATATATATGAGTTTGTTCATAGCTTATCTATTCAGTCACTTTGTAGTGGCTGATTAAATGACGGTGTCGTAATTTATACAGAAGTGGAGGAATATTTCGACTATGCAAGCACACGTCGTGTAATAGCAACAATAGCGCACAATAGCGTAGTTAGAAGAGTGTATTTTCTAACCACAAAAAAAAGCTTTCCCTTCTTGAATATAAAGTCGCATATTATATAACATAACATAACCAGCCTATAACTGTCCCAATGCAGGGCAAGGGTCTCTTCTCATACAGCGAAGGCACGAGCATTGATCACCACGCTAGCTCACTGCGGCTTGGCGCAGCCATTAATTCCAAGTTTCCTCATGATGTTTTCCTTCACCGTAAACTCAAACTCAAAACTTTTACTTCAAATAGACCAGATCCCAGTTCTTATGAAAAGTCAAAGCTAGGTACACGGTTCCAAAAGGTTGGTCTAATGGATAAGATGTCTTAGATTTGCTAAGAAAGTACATATGAAATTGAAAATGTCACTTTGGTACTCGGCAGGTTTGAACCCACAACCTGCGGCTCCAGAGGTGGGCCTCACCACCACAACTAGCAATCCGCCATCACGATAGTAGTATAGATATTATATAAAACTTTATATTCAAGGAATACCCGTGCGCGTCTGATAGATTTGTCTGTATTCGTTAAGGTAATTGCATCTGTACGACATTGTATTGACTGTAAAGTTAGTCGTGTCGGTTCAGTCACCTGTATAGGGACTGAATATATAGCAACGATGTCAGTAAAATACGTATTAAAATGTGGAAGAAAAATTCGGGGTAGTGAGCAGAGGTCGACATGGCTTATTTGGTCAGAGCGCCTGGAGTATTTATCCGGGAGGTGCAGGTTCGAATCCTACTCACGTCCGTATTGCCCTCTCCATAAAATATTATAACTTTACAGTTCGCCTCAAATTTTGCCTAAGACAAATCCACCACACCTAATCATTAACGATGAGTAAGGTGCTGTCTGAAATATAATAATTATATGATATAGACTCGACTCGTCCCAGATCTTAGAGTTGCTTGTTAGTTCAGCCCGCGAGATCTCTAACAGATTAGGTACCTATCTACTGACGTCGAACAATCTATGACGTCACAAGCTCTGATAGATTTGTGATAACCAAAAATAGGTTCCTCTTCTAATAAATAAGTACTCGTGGTGTGCCAATGGGGGGCGTTAAGGCAAATAGTTGCATTACAGATAAAGCTGTCAAACGCACTTACGCATGCATAGTAAACTCTAAAGTTATATTTTTTCTGGAGAGAAAAACGGCCGAACAGGATTCAACCCTGCGCCTCCCAGATAAATACTCCGAGATAGCTTAGCGCTCAAGCTATCTCGACCCGATCACTACTCCAAATTCTTTTTCCACGTTTTAATATGTCTTCTGGTAACGTCTCGCTATCCATTCAGTCCCTATTCAGGTGACCGACCCGAGATGACTAACTTTACAGTTTGTTTTAGAATAAGCCCATTTCACTGTACAAAACTGTTGTCGCTTTATATGACATATTGGCGTCAATTCTTATGTAGAAAACTAAACGAAATTAAGAGCATTGCTGTCTTCTACTACCCGTTACTGTAAGAGCGGGACGGGATGACGTCAAATTCAAATTTCATCATGTTAACCTGAAGTTTTCATAAAACTTTAGTTTGATGTCTCTAATTTTAATGAACAACTAAAACAGGGCCTCTTAAAAAAAAATCTAACCAGCTCGTTACTGTCCCGCTGCAGGGCAAGGGCCTCTTCTCATACAGAGAAGGCACGAGCTTAATCACCACGCTAGCTCACTGCGGGTTAGCGATTTTAGACTACTAAAGTCCGGCTTTCCTCATGATGTTTTCCTTCACCGCATGTCTGTGATGTCTTAGATTAACTAAGAAAGTACATATGACGTTGAAAAATTCGCATTGGTACATGCCAGGTTTGAACCCACAACCGATGGCTCAGGAGGCGGGCCCGTAACCACTTGGCCACCACGACAACTTCTAACTTATTCTTTTTTTTAAATCGGAACTTAAATCGATCTAAGATTTAAATTTGACGTGGCTAAATTCGAATTTAACATCTCTTGATTCGTCCCATCTTGCTTAAATAGTAACTATTAGTCTTCTTCTTATCGTGTGGTTGGTGAACAACCTAGGTCCAGAATTTAAACCACCCGTAGGTCCATCGAGATTCTCCCTTAGGTGTGCTGATTTCCTCACGATGTTTTCCTTCACCATTTTAAGCAAGTGATAATTAATCTATAATACGCACATGACTTCGAAAAGTCAGAGGTGCGTGCCTTGGATTCGAGCTTGCGACCCTTGGCCTGTCAATCCAACGGTCATACCCCTTGGCTATCACTGTTAGTAAAAGACACGAATTTTCTAAGTTAACTAAATCAGAACTGACGCCATTGTTAAATCAATTAAGGAATTGCGTCACGCTGAACATTGCACGGCCTGCTAACACTTGTCTAAGAGTGCGAAAAAGTACTTCGTAACTTTATCAAGTTTCATCGTAAGGCCTCTCGTTTATTATAAAGATATCATTAAAAGTGTATCCTGGAACTACGAATAAATTTGATACCTTCCTCATAAATTACTCCAAGTAACAAGACAAGACTTCGCTAGATAGGACAGGCTGTTATAATAAAATTAATACTACCTATGCTGTTCCTTGGAAGTCGGCGCTCTTGCATTAATGAGGTAAACTCTTATAGCTCGATGTTTTAACCAAAGAAAATATTTATAACATCTAGTTTTGTAGTAATATCTTAGGTTTGCGCGATCACTACACATTATAATAAAACAACTTTTAACCGGATTATGATTTGATGGAAAACCAAGTCACTGGCCTTCCTTGACATATTACTTATCCATAATCCGGATCATTCTGTTAGTCACACTGTGTATAGAAAGCCCACCCACACAGAAAGATACTTGAACGGTGAATCTCACCACCATCCTTGTCAGTTAGCTACTGTCGCCAAATCTTTGTTACAGAGAGCACAAGGCATCTGCGACGCCGACCACCTGGCAGGGGAACTCAACCATGTGAAGCAAGTTCTCAAACATAATAACTTACGAGCTCCACATCCCCGTCGCAGAAGCCGCCCAAAGCCCACCACAGTTGATCGCAGACCTGCTGTCCTACCTTTCATCAAAGGGGTCACCGATAGAATTGGTCACATCTTGAAGCGTGCTTCTATCAAAACCTACTTCAAGCCACATAGAAAGATCAGCCAACTTCTCAGACCGGTGAAGTGCCACATTCCCTTACAAGATGCAGGGGTCTACAAGATTGATTGCGATTGTGGGCTATCATACATAGGGCAAACAAAGCGTAGCATTGGCACCAGGTTGAAAGAACACATAGCTGACGTCAAGAATAGACGCTCAACAAAATCTGCAGTCTGTGAACATACAACAGACAAACCCAACCATTTTCTACGTTTTGACCAACCCCAAATCCTCGCGAAAGAAAACCGATATATACCGAGAATGCTCCGCGAGGCTATTGAAATTAAAAAACACCCAAATTTCAATAGAGAAGATGGTTGGCAATTACCACCTGTTTGGAACCCTGTACTGAAAATAATCAAGTCCCAAACAAAGTCAAGTCACAAGAAAAATCAAGATACTGTGAGCGATTACTGCGTGCATCGGAACACCTTTTAGTTTATAATTCGATAAAATTGTAAAATTGTATCTCTAAATTTAAAACGACTGTGACCCCTGAGTTTGTTTCGGTATTTCTTCTCAGGGATAGTCTTAGGAAATACCGTCGCGATTTAGTTTTAAACATGTATCAGAGACAAAAATAATTTTATGAATTTATCAATTATATGTACGGTAGACTGAAATAATTTTAAATAAACTGTTGAGACCCCTGACACCTTAGTCCTCCTGCGACCACGAACGCTGCAAAGTGTTCGAAACGTCAGGAAAAACAAAAAACCAATAATACACGCGATTAATCCGGTTAAAAGTTGTTTTATTATAATATCTAGTTTTGTGCCTGGTTATCTAGTGGTCACAAGCCCGACTGCTGAGCGTGACGTCCTTTTAATATAAATTAGGAAATTAAAGTTATTATATTAAATGGAAAAAATGGAAAAAGAATACGGTCGCGAACAGGATTCGAACCTGCGCCTCCCGGATAAATACTCCAGGCGCTCTGACCACCAAGCCATCTCGACCTTGCTCGCCACCGCGAATTCTTCTTCCATATTTTAACACGTCTTATGGCGACGTAATTGCTATCAATTCAGTCCCTATACAAGTGCTAAGCATGCGTTAATGCTTTTCAAAGATTTATCTTGAATTGATGTATCTTGAAATGATAGTAGGCCGGAGCTTGGAATTGTGCCCGATAGAGAGCAATATGCTGATCACCTATTGCGTGGGTCTTACTAACAGCATTGGTGAAATGCTGCCTCAGCCCGCCTCTTCGGAGAATATATGCGTTATACTATGTTATGTCACGTTATTAAGTTTTTGTATATTTTTATAGTTAACACGCGATTTAAGACTAAAGAGTTAGGTGTTATGCTTAACCTTATTTTGATGTTTATTTATTCTAGTGAAGGGTGAGCGTTTTGGGGACTGTCTTATTGTAATGTAAGACGTACAAAAAGTACCATTTCAAATGGTCTAATATGAATAAAGATGTTTTTGATTTAGGTTTCTAGTAGTTTTTGGTAGTTAACTAGTTATTAAAGTTTTGTTCTGTTAAGAAATATACGGCGTGAGCAGGATTCGAACTTGCACCTCCCGGATAAGTACTCCAGGCGCTCTGACCACTAAGCCATTTGAACCTAGAGCTTAGCGTTATCAAGAGCTGGATCGGGAGTCTTAGGTTCGAATCTCGCTCGCGACCATATTTTTCTTTCCACATTTTTTTTAACTTTAGCGTTCGTATAGATACATCTCATGCATTGATGCGTTTGAAATATTTATCTGTATTAATTAATTTTAGAGTCAAAATTTGGTTTTTTTTGTACGTTTTAGTAGTTTTTGGTAGTTTTTAGTCATGTTTGGAAATTGCTACAAAAACTTTGATATATATTCCATATATTCTATACCAGATAATGTGTATGTATTCATAAAGTATTCATAAAAGCTGTCATTTCTAAAAAAAAAACTTAGAAATAGATAATACATAACAAAAAAAAATAAGCTGTCCAATTGGGAACCTCCTTCCTTCTTCTTTGGACGTTGGTTAAACATGTTGACTGTTTATTGTTTCATACTGTGCATGAGTCATAATTTATGATAGGATTATATTAAAACTTCGTAAACAGGAAGTTTAGAATACGCTGTGAAACGCGCGAATTGAAGGAAGAAGTAAGAAAGCCGACCAACGTAAAGCAATTTAAACAGGCTGAACAAGCGAGGATGTACGTGACAGAAGCGCATCTTGTTTGAATCGTTTACTACTAACAGATGCTCCCAAAGATCTGGGTAATGCAAATCTCCTATACAACGTTCCAAGTTTATATCGGGATATTCTATGATAATTTAAGTTCCTCCTAATCACAGTGTATTAGTTATTGTTCACCGATTACTACTCACGTACATTCTTCGGGTTTGCCCGACTAGTTTCGAACTCGAACGGAGCCCTTAGTCATGAGCTGAGTCCGCGGCAATGTCACGACTCAGACTGGCGCTGCATCGTGCCGCGTGCCGCTTCGCTCGCGCCGATGCATGATGTACTTGGTGCCGCCGTCGGGAGTGTTCGTGTATTCCCGTCATTCGTCGTTTCCGTCGTACCGATGGTGCATACAGCGCTAACTGTGTCACATTCCAGACTCGACTCACTTCTACATGATGTAGACTTCAGTGCTGGTTTCCAGGCAGGAGGCAGCGTCCAACCACCGTTGAAATTCGGACGACGGCTTATTTCGATAGCCTCACGTACTTTTCGCGGAACGAAGTATTTCTCCCTCGACATTGCCGCGGACTCAGCTCATGACTAATGGCTCCGTTCGAGTTCGAAACTAGTCTGGCAAACCCGAAGAATGTACGTGAGTAGTAACCGGTGAACAATAACTAATATGAATATGCCTCACGAAAGTTATTATACAAATCACAGTGTATTGTCACAAATATTGAAAACATTTAGTCTTTCTACTAGCACGGTAAATTAAGTAATCAATTTCAGTTTACTTTTATATGAAATACAAATTCAATGCCATTTGACTCGTTGCATTTAATCCTGCAATCCATCAAACGATATCAGGCTGACAGATCGAAACAGGCTTTACATATGGTAACAATTCAACAAATAAATGTATGTCATATCAATAATTAAGAATATGTTTTCAATTTTAATCAAATTACTTAGGATATAAAGGATAAGAGCGACTCAGTAACTTGATAAGTTATAGAGGAGTTACAACTTATTACAACAACAAAATCAACATAACATATTACTTAACGAAAAAAGAAGAATTGTTTAAACTAAACATCATGATTACAAAATTTTATGAATATTATTGTATAATATAGACCTTTAATATTTAACAAATAATTTTGATATCTAATCGTAATATCATTGTATACCATTAAGACAAAATTATTCATAGAAAGAGACTCGTAAATCGATAAATGATAAATGATTTTATTTCTGTAAATAGATCTGTTGAAGACACTTTTACCAGTCATTTTTATAAACTAGATGGCGCCGGCGTTTCCTATCTGACTGTCTCTGGGAAGAAACTCCGAAACATTTCATCTTATTTTTTTAAAATTAATATTGGCTCTAATTTAAAATCACCTATGAGGCCATGAGAAATCGCGTGTATATTTCGCAGTGCCTCTTAGCCTAAGACAATTGAACTTTGATGTTTTCTATGTTTGTTGAAAATACATGAACAACATCGATAACAAAACCGAGAAGGGTAAAGGGTACAGCTTTTTCACAGTATTTTTCAACTGTCTTTTATACTAAACACTGCATTCGTCTAAGAAAAGCTGAATGAAAGAATGAAAGATACTAGCGAATCTAAAGGTATACATGTATACGGCAGAAGAACCTGATCGAGTGAAGAGGTGTGTCAGAATCGTAGCAAGGTGGAATTCGATAGTCTCTACCTATCCTAATGGGAAATAGGCCTGATTGTATGTATTTATATAAGACTAGCGGTCCGTCCTGGCTTCACACGGGTGAACATTTCGGTTTAAAGAAATTTATTTTATTATAAAAACTGTACAGTTCATTTAAAATAAGATATGCACAACAAACTCAATTAGAATATAGTATAGTATCTCCAGCGCTTATTACAATTTATTACACATACATATATTTTTTAATTAAAATTATTTAAATTACAATTCCATAATAATAGTATATGTTATTTACTATTAATTTTATATTTATTTATATATTCTGAAATTATTTATCCATATCAAATCAAGATTCTATTGTAATAATTATATTCATTTTCATATTGCAGTGCGTATAGGATTATTTAAAGTATTGATTTAATGATTCCCCTTATAATATAAGAAATGTCCATAATATAATTAAACAACAATAAGTAAACAGTTCCTAAATTACATTTACACCTTGGATTACATTATTTTAGTAAGGATCGAGGAGAAGTTTTAGTAAGGATCCCTAATATTTTCTAGTAATTAGTTGCTGGAGACGGGTCTGGGCAGTTGCATCAACTCCCCAACTGTCGTTCTCCCCAAATCTATTTACTCTACTTAGAGTGAATAGATTTATTCTGGATCTATGTGCTCCATCCCCGACCACACCGTCGCTTATCAGGCGAGTTGGTGGCCAAACGTAGATCCATTTTGGATAAAAAAATAATATATATATAGCCTATGTTACTCAGGGATAATGTAGCATTCTAATGACGGAAGAATTTTTAGAAATCGGGCTGGTAGTTCTTGAGTTTATTCGTTACATACAAACATACAAAAATACAAATCTTTCCTCTTTATAATATTTGTGTAGAAGTGTAGATATTGAAACCAGGGTATTGTAAGGTAACACGTTTCGAACTTCGTGGTTGTGCCTAAAAGCTTTTACATCTCGATTACCACCCTTCTTTGATCATCTATTTTTAGGCTTGTAACAGTTTGTGATTCCAAATGTATAACAGACTGCCTTTCATAATATTAGGTACTATGACGTAAGAAGAAAATAGCACTGTAAAAATTGTTTTACAACCCGTGAGAATGAATCTAAATTACATATGATGTAGTTTCTATTCATCTCTTTCTCACATACCTACTTTAGGATTAAAAGAAAGGCCAGAGGAAGACTCTTTCTTAACCGACTTCAAAAAAGGAGGAGGTTTCTCAATTCGACCGTATATTTTTTTTTTTTTTTTTTTTATGTGTGTTCGGGGATAACTTCGTCGTTTATGGACCGATTTTTATAATTCTTTTTTTGTTGGAAAGAAGAAATCTCAACGGTGGTACCATGATAAGGAAACCAGGATCTGATGATGGATCCCCGAGAAATCGAGGGAAACCTTCGAAAATTGTAGGGGCGACAAGTGCATTTGTTAATTTTTTCATTAAGTATTTTAAAGCACTACTATTTAATGAAGGTGTGGAGTCGATCTGATGATGGAGCTGAAAGACAGCCGAGGGAACTCTTTAAAGATTTACAGCAATTACCTGGTGTTTGGGCTTGATTAATTTGTATTGATGAGAACTTTACATCTAGATGGGTTGTGACTGTAATTAGGGGTCTGATGATGAAGACGAAGGACAGTCAAGGGAACTCCTCAACGTTTTACATTAGCTACCATGTTTTGTTATGTATATCCGTCGATATCTTTGTTTGAAAGAGTAGTCCCCAGAGGTGGTCCCATTTAAATTTAGTAAAGATCTGATGAAGATCTTCGAAGTTAGACGATGGAACTCTTCAATGAATTATAGCAAATCACTCTCAATTGCTGTAATCGCATGTTCATGTACAGTTCATGCCACTCAATACATGCATAGCATCATGCCTGTATTGCCCGATGGGGCAGGCAGAAGTGTCCACTGTTGTACACAAACATTTCACCGATGCAGTAATTAAGTCCTAGCGGCTTTCGAAAGCCTACCCATATTATTAAATTTCTAAATTAACTTATTTATGAAGTATACAAACTTATATATGACCTATACAATATATATATAACACACTTAAAACTAAAAAGACTAAAATAAATTAATTTTAAACAAAAAATGAAAACCGCCTTCAAAAATCTACTACACTAAAAAGTTTAAAATAATATCAAAATTTGCTTATTATAAAATCATTTTAAAAGAACAATATATAATAATAATCTGTTAATTTTGGAGTAGGTGCCTGATGTATATGGGGTTTACAACCAGATACAAAGGCCGGTAACATAACCACAGCACAACGAACATAAGTGACTAACAAGAGGAAAACAATAACCCTCTCTCAGTACAGGCACCGACTCCAAAATTAACAGATTATTATTATATATTGTTCTTTTAAAATGATTTTATTATAAGCAAATTTTGATATTATTTTAAACTTTTTAGTGTAGTAGATTTTTGAAGGCGGTTTTCATTTTTTGTTTAAAATTATTCGTCTTCTTATCGTGTGGTTCATGAACAACCTAGTGGCAGAGTTTAAACCACCCGTCTGGTAATCTGACATGGCTTTACTCACCATCGAGAAAATCTCTCAGGTGTTCTGGTTTATTGGCTTCTCCACGATGTTTTCCTTCACCGTTTTAATCAAGTGTTAATTAATTTATAATACGCACGTGGTGCGTGCCTTCGATTCGTACTTGCGATTTTTGACTTGCCAGTCCCAACGGTCATAACACCAAGCTATCACTGCTGCTATGACATAACATACCATAGTATTCCCCGTGGGGAGAGGCAGAGATGTACACAGTTGCACACCCACGTTTCACGAAAACTGTTATGAAATCATAGGGTTCACATAGGGTTCACATAGGGTTGGTAACAAATTATGCATATAAACGAAGTAAATTTTTTTTTGGACCTGGCTTCTTGCAATTAACCCATAGGGGTTTGATCTGCGTAACCGAACAATAGCTATGGCGAGACAATTTAATAAATAAATAAATAATATAAATATTCCACAACTATCACACAACGCCGTCTAGTCTCAAGCTAAGCAGAGCTTGTGTTATGAGTACTAGACAACTGATAAACATACTTATATATTTCTAAATGCATACATACGAGTATTATAGATAAATTACACCCAGACACAGAATCCAGCCAGAGCATATTTTTATAAATTACAAACTAAGCAACAAAACACTAAGGGCGTCCCCTGCGGGACACGAGCCTTGGTTTAAGGCGTTGCTGGGGGGACAACTAGGGACTAGCTGGATCATATCAGTTTCCTTATAATTAAGGGTCGAATTTAAAGCTACTAGCTCGGCGCGGGCCGGCTCGAGCAAGGGTCGGGGCGGACATGATGAGATATTTCGCGACGGATGGGGACGTCGCCGGCGAGGTCTATAACGAGGCAGTCGAGCGCGTCGGAGTGTGCTTGTCTGTCTGTTAGACTCTTGAGCTACAGTGATCCTATCATCGGGACGGAGGAGAGCGTGACGTGGTCGGCGGACTTTACTGATCTGAGCCGGCCTGTGGTCGCCGGAAGAAACAACTAAGGGATTCGGATGGTTAGAGGCGGAGTCGAAGTATTTCTTCGATGCCCTTTTAATAAATTGCATAATGGTGGGCATTCTGAGATCGAGGTGGACTTGAAGGTTCCTAATGAACCATGGGGTGAATCGATTTTGCAGGGTTTGCATCCTATGGATTTTGTAGTACTTAACGTGTGCGAACGTGACGCTAACATAAGTCATAATGGGTCGAATGCACATAGTGTAGACTCTGATCTTAAGGTTAAGAGACAGTTTACTGCGTGCATTTGTCATGGGAAAAAGACATAAAGAAGTGGTCTCCTATAATTGAAGGTGTACACTTAATTGTTACCCAATTATGGTTAATTTATGATTTTTTGTGTATATATATATTCTTTGTTGGAGACCCTGAAATAAATAAGACGGCCGACAGCGAAGGCCGCGCGGTCGCGGACTATCTTAATGTGCGGACGGAAGGACAGTTTGTGATCTAAGGTCACACCCAGGTATTTGGCTTGCAGTTCCCAAGGGATTGGCTTGCCAAACATAGTAATAGGTCGTAGTTGGGGAGGAAATTCCTCGGCGCCCGTTCTCAAATAAATAATGACCTCGATACTCCATTTCCTGAACCAAGCGCCTAAGGCATTGGTCGAGGTCTGAAGAGATCGAATAATGCAGTCAAGTAAATATTATGACAAACTTGACATTTATATATCATTGTTTCAGAAATTCAGTTGAGATACTGAAGCAAATATTAATAATTATGATCAACAAAATAGTAATATTTTATCCGGGTCTAAGTGTTTGTAAAAATGCTCAACATACAAGGGAAACTAGTGTGGGCCAACGTGCTTACGTGAGGAAAAATATCTGTTTACGAATACTAAGTAATCAACGTAGCAATCGAAATGTTTTTTTTTAAAAGAAAACGATAATAAGTCCGTGCTGCTGTGATACCAAGCCATATTGCTTGTAAAACATTTTTATCTGTGTCAGATCGGCTTTGATCCATACCTAAAAGTCCTTTATCTCGTTCAGTACCGAGAAACTCGGAACTTTTCACTTTTCAAGATCGTGTTACTGAACTATTATTGAATATTGACTTTCCTAAACTTTTCTATTTGAACCTCTAAAAGTTCAGGGTTTTAATAAAGATTGATATTGTTTGCAATGCTGGCCTAATGGGCTGTTTTGTTCTGAAACTTTGTTTTCCTTGGCATTTAATTTCTTTGTCAATGTTATTACAATTGTTTAAACAGTTTCAGTTAATATTTAGGCGGTTATTATTTTGTATTTATGATTGAATTACAATTTGTTTGAATAATTTTACGAGAATTGTAATATTAATTACTTTATGTAAATACCAGCGGTCTTGGACCTAAAAAAATATGGATGTCACATTTCTGAGAGATCTCAGGTCATCCAATTTTGCAGAGCATACACGAGATCTACCCATACAAATACGTTAAGGTAATTCAATCGGCACTATTTGCTGCGCGCGCTCCTACGATAACATATGGATTTGTTACAATAAAAAATTCAAAAGATCAATTTTGTTTGAAACACTTCTCATGCGTAAATCTATACTATTATTTAATATTATAAAGAGAAAATTTGAGATTTGAATGTTTGCAATCGATAAACTCTGAAACTACAGTACCAATTTCAATAGTTTTTTCACCATTAAAAACTATTTTATACAGAAATAAGATGCGGGCGAAGCCGCGAGCGCAGCTAGTAATAAACAGATTATTCTTAAAATATCTCTTAACAAACTTTAATTAGTTTACCAAGTAGGTACTAACAGTAATTAATTTAATATAATAACCCGAACCACGTCATCCCAGTTACTTTGAATACTACAAAATTCACGTGGAAACTTGTTTCATTAAACTAGTATAATATAAGTTTGTACGTAAAGCGAGGGTAGTCGACTCTCCCCACATTGTCGCGTCATTCGTTCGTTATTAAGAGCTTCTCAAATAGTGTGTTCTTGTTAGAGAAGTATATGAGAATAGTAATTCTCATATACTTCTCTAACAAGTTTTAATTTAAGAAGAAGTTTATCTTTTATAATAAGACTACTTTTAATCGGATTAATCAAGTGTATTTGGTGTTTGTTTTTCCTTAGGAAATATAATATATAGTGTATAGTTTCAGGAAGTACCGCCGCGATTAATTTTAAAAATGTATAAGCGAAATAATTTTATTAATGAAATGTACGGTAGACAGAAATAATTTTAAATAAACTGTTATGATGCACGTCACCTCAGTCATCCTGCGACCCCGAACGCTGCAAAATGTTCGAAACGTTACGATTAATCCGGTTAAAAGTTGTTTTATTAAAAATGTGTAAGTGATTCGCGAAAACCTAAGATATTTTAAAGTTTTTCTTTTAAATGTTGGCGAAGCTCGTGGCTCAGTGACAGCCGCACAGATCGATCGGTCATGGTCACTGCGCTTGTCTCGATAGTCTGTGGATGGGTGACAATTATTTTATATCGGGACCCCTTCACGCTTCGAAGAGCACGTTAAGTTGTTGATCCCGGTATCGAGTGAACATCTATAGGTAGCCGTTGAAGAAAATCTTCTGCCTATCCCTTTTGCAACTATTGTCGGCTTTCTAACTTCTCAGATGCCTCCATTCTGACAACTATTCTTACCATGAGATATCGTTATACTCAGTAACTGGGTTGAAACTGAGTTTCTGGAAGCCGATCCCAACATACTTAGTTGGGAAAGGGCTAGGCAAGTAGATTTATTTGTGGAACGTGTGTGCGTGTGTTAGAAACTTGAACATTTGGATTATCTGTGACTTCTTACACATAACCAAACATCACGCCAGCATTTCCCGAAAGGTAAGGCACAATTAATGTTAATTTTCAGTTTAAAGAATTGTGTGAGAGACCTGGTACCCATAAAACAAGTTAAATCATATCAACCAGAGCTGCTTCTTACCTCAGTCAGCCATCAAAAACTATAATGTGTGTAATGTGTACTGGGTTGGACACATGGCTTTACACACCATCGAGAACATCTCTCAGGTGTGCTGGTTTCCTCACGACGTTTTCCTTCACCGTTTTTAGCCGGTGATAATTAATTTCTAATGCGTACATGACTCGGAAAGTCAGTAATGCATGCCTTGGATTCGAAATTGTAACCTTTGAATTGCCAGTCCAATGGTCATACCTCTAGGCTATCACTCTTTGGATGTTAAAAAAGGGTTTTTATAGAGTTCTGAGGAATTTCATTACACATGGGGATAACATTAACCACATCACCATAATATGCGGATATATTACGCGTCAATCTGTCGCGACCATTAAGTTTCCTTAACGGCACCACTAAAATTGTAAGTACCACTGAAATTGATTGCTCTAGACTGCCTCAGATATTTTTATTATAGTACTTTGGCTGTTCTCGCATAAAATATATGCCAATAGTTTGATGACGTGGTATTATGATGGTCGGCCATTATTGAGGCTGTGAAATTGTGATTTTATATGCATATGAATGTTACGTAAGTACCTTATTTATGTGTCTTCCTATCAAGTTATATATGTGACTTTTTTAGGTGTTGTTTAAGAAAAATATTGCTTGTGGCTTAAGACATAATCTTTATGATTTTGTTCGGTATCATCAAATAATAGCAGGGATAGCCTAGTGGTATGACCGTTAGACTGACAAGTCTAAGGTCGCAAGTTCGAATCCAAGGCAAACACCACTGTCTTTTCGAAGTCATGTGCGTATTATAAGTTAATGATGACTTACTTAAAACGGTGAAGGAAAACATCGTGAGGCACACCTGAAAGATGTTCTCGATGGTGCGTACAGCCAAGTCATAGACCTACGGGTGGTTGAAAATCGGGTGGTATTTGCAGCATCACGCCCGTATTTGCGGGGTAGGCAGAGGTGTACAGAGTTGTACACATTCCACCAATGCTGTTATTTAGTCCCATGTAATAGATGGTGAGCCTATAACTGCTACCGGGCACCATTGCAAACTCCGAGCGGCTACTGAAAATGATTTATCAGAAAAACCCAATAACACTTTTGACCGATCAAGAATCGAATCCAGGACCTCATAATTAGCAGTTACCTTTACGACTGTTAGACCAATGAGACAGTTTTACTAAAGAATATTTATAAAATGTACCTTATTCTTTATTGATTAAGTTAAACACATAATTTACGTTATGTAAGTTAAAAATATTCAATTAATAAAACTATTAAAGTACTAGTTGACCCAGCGAACTTCGTACCGCCTAACAGTCGATTCAAAAATTTTTTTTCAAGCAATTTTTTTAATTTTACCCTCCTTAACCCTCGGACTTCATTCAAGGAATATTATAAAAAAATTATTAGCGAAATCGGTTCAACTGCTTTCGAGATTTGCGCTGAGCAACACATTCAGCGATTCATTTTTATATTAAAGATTATAATATGTAAAGGTTATACAAACTTCTGACAGCGCGGTTGGCGCAGTGGTCGAGAGACCGACTGCTGCACTGCGTGTCGCAGGTTCGATTCCTGCACGGAGCAAATATTTGTACAATCTATAAATATTTGCTCCGGGTCTGGGTGTGTGTGTGCTTGTGAGATTATATGTCTGTAAACGCACCCACGATACAGGAAGAAATTCATAGTGTGGGCCAAATTAAAAAAAAAAAAAACTTTTTTGGAAATAAATTTTTTTTTTCTTTATTAATCAATCAAAGACTTGTTATGGAAAAAAAAAGAAAATCTTTCAAACTTTTTTGTATTGTCATCAATAAGTAGTTGTTCTTATCCTATCAATTTTAATAATGGTCGAAATACAACTCGAAATAACTTAAAAGTGCCTAATTGCTCAATTTAAGTAAAGCCAACGTGCCTATAACTTTAAAAGTAACTGAAGTTTAATTTGAACCATTTATAAGTTTAAGTTGGATAATTAATCTACACATCCAACGTTAACCTACCATTAAGTCTCATAAACTTTTATTTAAGATTATACCTTCAGTTTTGGTACAAGGTAAATGATCTAAATGGTTTTTTTGGTATATTTTGTACCATTTTTAGAGTACTGTTTGTTGAAAAAAAAAAAAAAAACGACTCACCATTTCTCAAAGCGTTTCGTCATATTTTTAAACCTTTATGTCTCGGATAATACAAATTCTAAGATGTAGTTATTAGACACCTACTTTTTTTCATTTGTCTAGCTTTTATATAATATAAATATATACTTAATCTTTTATTATTACCTTAAATACGTAAATTTTGCTGATTAAGCCAATGATTTGCAAAGTAACAAAAAAAAAGTTATTTCCAGCAACCTTTGGAGGTATGTACCCTATCATATGTACCTATGTTTTTATTTAAAATAGGTTGCCAAAACTGACAAGGTCATAAAGCTTTAACTGTTAAAAAGTTATCAAATCTCATGAAGAGCCAAGCTCCTAATCCTACAAGCTGTAGTGTTTGAACACTACACTACATCTTGGTCAAAAATAATGGCTTGGCCGTTCTGCGGCAGTCTCACAGACACTGCCATGGAGTTATAGTGACATATTAATACTGTCTGGTCCACCGGCGTTGCAACCCAAGCCAAACTCTTTGATCAACCAACCTATGGTTGCCAATAGTTTCTACCTAAGTATCGATCCGATATTACTTGTGATGGTAAAGTGTAAGAAAGTTAAATAGTAAATTTCAAGGTTATAGTAAGCGCTGTTTCGATAGAAAGAAAAAGGTTTTTATTCAGCTTCAAGGCAAGACATAACAATAACATAAACATAGCATCACGCCTGTATTCTCCGAAGGTGTAGGCAGATGTGTACACAATCGTACATCGACATTTCACCAATGCTGTTATTACGAGTAAGTCCCATATGATATGAGTCTATTGCCATCTACCGGGCTCAATTTCAATCTCCGGGCTGATACTGAGAAATTCCTAATATAAAAACTCAATAACACTTTGCTCGACCCGGGAATCGAACCCGAGACCCTATGCACAGCAGTCGCGTTTGGGACCACTAGATTAACGAGGCAGTCATAACATAACAATAAAAAAGAATAAATAAAAACAAACATTAGTTAAAAACAGTAAACGCAATGATAGGGTGGAGCTTCTCAATAAGATTGGTTTATACCAATGCCTTGTCACTATCCCAAATTGAGAAGGTGTGACAAGTAATTCCAGGGGTTTAATAGGTTAATACCTAATCAGGAAGGTCGAGATTAGCAACCTTCACTTGGTAGGGTCCATGTTAATAAAGGTGCTCCTCAAGGTATTTGGGACAAGACGATCTTGGGTATTAGAAGATAGGGTCTACTCTGTAATCCCTTAAACTATCTTTGCTGCCGATTTAGTATGAAAGGAGATTGCCCACGGATGGGCCCCACTTTTGTGGCGTCGTGTCTAAGCTGTATCTTATTCTAAAATTATGTCTTATTTTTTCAAGTCTAATTGTTTTTTATCAACATTTCTTTCACCCTGGCATTGAATTACAAAATAATTAATATTTATCTGAATCTAAGGACATCCGATATATCAAAAATATCTAAATGTTGCCAGCGTTAAATCAAATTAATGAAATCGATTAATATGTCGATACCAAATCGATTGTAAAATAATTCCAATCCGAATTCCAGAATCTCAAACTGGGGCCTAGTTCTGCTAATTTACCAATGCTTCAGTTGAGTGTCGATGTAATTACGACTGTTGTTTTTTTTTTAAGTTTATTTTCATTATTCTGTGCTCGTGGCTAAGTAACAGCCGCACAGATTGATCGATCGAGGTTAAGCTGCGCTTGTCGCGGACGGTCTGTGAATGGGTAACCATCATTCTATAGCGCGACCTCTCCGTGTCTGCAGAGCACGTTAAGCCGTCGGTCTCGGTTGTCAAATCAAGATGTATGACAGCCGTTACTGGTAGTCAGAGGCCTCAAAATTCTGACGGACAGTCATACCACGAGATATCGTGTTACCCAGTAACTGGGTTGTGGAGGTTAAATAGGCAGTCGCTCCATGTAAAATACTGGTATTAAGCTGCAACCGGTTTGACTGGAGGCCGACCCCAATGTAATTGGGAAAAGGCTAACAGATTGATTTATGTTCATAATTTATTTATTTTATTATATATAAATTATAGCGTCCTGCACTCCTTCTCCATAAAAATTTTAATTATGCCAAATATCCCTTTTCCATAGACGCTATAATGATGCAAGTTTTCTTTTTAAATGAATACATAAAATATACTCATAGACCTAATCATAAAACACTAGAGTAAAATACTTACTCTAAATTACATTAAAATTATGTTAATAACATTTAAGATTACTAATTTGATGTAGGTTAGTTCCATTATATTCCCCTAAATATACATTAAAAAAATATTGCATAATAATATATATAAATAGATAGTTAAAGACATAATCTCTGAAAGATTTCACTATGTAGGTACCACAATTCACAAGATGGATTTAAAAAAAAAGAAGTTCTTCAAATAATAACTGGATTGATTTGAAGGAAATTTTCAGGAGCTACTTAATAACTGAACTGAGTGGCACTGTATTAGAATTAGGTAAATTTTAATAAAATCTCATAACAGAAATTCCAATATTCAATCAGTTAGGTTAAATATTTACTCAAACACTGGTGTTTATCTTGCCCATAAAATTATTCTATATTTGACCGAACGCTGAAAGAGATTTGATCGTTCGATAAACGAGTGAATGATGAACGATTGTATGGTTTTCTGTCTATGTATTTGGGCATACGTTGCATGGGGTAAGTACCTAGTAAATAATTCATATGTCCTATTAATTTGGTTAGTGATTTAGTAATAGTATAGCATTACGCATGTATTCCCCGAAAGTGAAAGCAGAAATGCAGTTATACTGTTGTACACCCACTGCTATCTTAAGGCCCATGTAATAGATGGTGAGCCTATTGCCATACTCCGGGCTGCTATTAAGAATTTCTTAACAGAAAAACTCCAACACACTTTGCCCGACCCGGGAAACGAATCATGCTCAGCAGTCACGCTTGCGAATACTAGACCAACAGGCTTAAGGGTCTTAAGCCCTTAAAGTCGTTTATAAGCCAGTAGGTAGGTACTAAGTTTGGGTTATGACGATTCTACCATATTTAATCAATATTGCAGCATTAGTGAAATCTGGATGTACGTATACAACTGAATACATCTCTGCCTACGCCTTCAGGGAATACAGCCGTGATGCTTTGCTTTGTTATATTTTAAATGGGCTATAATAAGAACATAATTAGAATATATTACTAGCCTGCTTTATCCGGGACAATGTAGAGATTCTAGTGATACCCCATACTTACATCTAAATCGGTTTAGGCGTTTAGAAGTAATGCTGTCATCAAGAAACTAACGAACAAGTCGTGTAAAAAATTACATCTTGTTGGAAATGTCACTGTTCAGCTATATTGTCAGCTTAATATCTATATCTATATTGGCAACTCTCTCGCTGTAATGTGTTGTGTGGTATTGCGCAAAATCTTGCAGTACGTAGGCGCCATAGAGTCGACAACTCGATGGCTATACAATTGTATCTAGAAATTGCCAAAAAAACTAGCCCGGTGACGAGCGCCTTTACAAATGATACAAATTTTAACACGTATGAAGCGAGGTGCAAACCAGCGTTTTTATAGTTAAGTACAGGAAAATTTAAAATGAAACTCATAAAAATAATAATTAAAAGGACGGTTATATGTGAATATTTTTTTTTAATTTCAAACCTTTTTGTGTACTATAGCCACTACATTGTTTAATACACTATAAAATACTGGCTATATAATGTATTTACTTACAAAGAAAAACAGATTGATAAAATTAAAATGTTAGTAGTCCTTCGTGTCATCAAAAGAGGGATAAGGCGCAGGTGGGACGGTAATCTAAATCGCTCCAGTAATTACTTTTAAACGCAGCTGTTGTAAATATTCTTAGACACGGATCAATAAAAGGCCAGACAGTGTATCACTACTTCGGTAAAATGTTAACTTTTCTATACTTGTTAAACATGTCTATAATAATCTTGTCTTGACTATAAGTCGGGTAGAACAACGTTTTTTTTTTATCAAAACTGGTTCTGCGTTTGGCCACCAACTCGTTACCGAGGATGAAGCACGTAGATGCAGAATAAATATATTCACTCTAAGTAGAGTGGATCAAATTAGGAAGAACGATAGTTGGGGAGTTGATGCAACTGCCCAGACCCGTCTCCCACAACGGTTGCACCGGACTACAACCCGAAACACAACTAGGTCGCTTCACGTCATGGCTTCAACCGGTGGGTGGTAACCAGCTGCGGCCGGTGCCTCCTACCAGAGTTGTGTTGCCTGTTTTACACCACACAGGGGCCACGAGTAGGGATTCCATTTTTAGTGTGCACTCCTACGGATTCGGGCAAGTCAGCCTCCCAAAGTTATTGGGTGTTACGGATGGATCTACTTTTTGCCTTTGGGTTGAAAATACTACAAACATCACGTGATTAATGGATGGCCCCTAATATCATCAAGAAATAATATATATTTATTTAGATTGTATTTCTAAGAGAACATAAAGGACTGCAGAAAACTCCCTCCCATTCATATATTATGAACGTGGATCCAAATTGTTGCGTATGAATTTTAGAAATTTCCATGAGGAACAGGTAGAGTGAAGTCCTTTTAATTGTCCTGTAGTAAAAAGGGGAAGGTGGAGTGAGGTCTGAGAAACAGAATTATATCCTGTAGAAAATAAACAGACATGCTTTACAGCGGTACTCAAAACTTACCAACTTTTTCGCGACAAGTAGGCCATCATCAGCTTCTAGCACGCCGATCTACTACCCAAAAGCTTCCAGCTGGTCTTGGTCATTCTGTCAAAAAGGTGGCAAAAGTACCACACATGATCGGACTTGTGCTTGATACAGGTACAACAACGGTCCCAGTGAGCCTTTTTTTTTTAAATGTGTTTACTCTTAACTCTAGTCTAGGTCAGAGGTGACAGAGACAAAGTCGACGATGGAGTGAGCTTACCCAGAAGAAGCCTGTTCACTTTAACTTTGAAGAGATTAAGGTTGAATGCGTTCGGAAACACAGACGCAGGTAGAGAGTTCCACTCCTTTGCTGTGCGCATTATAAAAGATGATTGGAAACGGTTAGTGCGAATTGGTGGAATGAGCCCAACCTTACTGAGGATACTAAGTTGTTGCTAGCCAGAGTAGTCCTAGAGAATTGTGCCCGGAAGAAGGTAGCAGGCTTATAAAAAGACATGAGATATAAAAACTACTGTGTAACTCATATTAATTGTTGTTCATCGGTTACTACTCACGTGTATTCTTCGGGTTTGCCCGACTAGTTTCCAGCTCGAACGGAGTCCTTAGTCATGAGCTAAGCCGAGTCAGACTGACTCGCGACATTGTCGAACACGACAACGACAACGACAACCCGAAGAATACACGTGAGTAGTAATCGGTGAACAATAATTAATATGAATATGCCTCACGTGATTTATTATACAAACACTGTGTAACTCTTCGGAGATTACTGGTATGATAGATATTTAATACATTTTCTCGCTATTTTCTTTCTTTATGTTTACAATTACCTATTTCTATGGATGATCAAAAGAATACAGTTCGAACAAGAAAAAAAGACCTTTCAGGGCATATAAAAATCAGCCAGTATTAAAGTCAAAGAAGACATTCTAGAAAAAAAAAATGTACTATTAAAAGAAATCGTGTTTTTTATTAAAGCTAGCTATCTAATGGTCGTCTCGATATCTTTAACAAGATACGAAGAACCTAGTGTTTCTCGGCTCAATGGTTCGTTGTCAAAGAAACTGGTCACTCGATCATTAGTAAGTCGAAGACTTTTCTTATGTCTTTTAAATGGGAGATGGGTTTATGCAGTACAAGTTCAATTAAATCGATACGAGTTTAACTAAGGCAGACTTTGAGTTAGGTAGATTTAAATTAGATAGACTTTAACTCAGGCGTTGTTTAACTCGGGTAGACTTTAACTCAGCGGAGTTTAACTCAGGTAGACTTTAACTCAGAGAGACTTTAATTCAGGCGGAGTTTAACTCAGGTAGACTTTAAGTTCGGTAGACTTAGTTAAAGTCTATCGAACTTAAAGTTTACCTAAGTACACTGTAGGGCTGACGTACACGGCACGTAGATTGTATTTATAAGGCCGCTTCAAAATACCTGCTCGTGTCAAAATAAAAGTCGAGTTTTTATGTCACATTAGCTGTGCTCGTAATTTTGTTTGCGCGGGATTAGAACAAATTTAAATTTGTTCAGGAAAAAGTTTTGAATGCCTTATTTTGAACTGATGCCAGGCTACTTTAGTCTGCCATCTAGTGGGTATCGTCAACAACATGCAAAGTGCTATTTGTGCAAGGGAAAATTAAATTTCCATATAATAAAAAATATATTTAATACTGCCTCGTTGGTCTAGCGGTCCCAAGCGCGACTGCTGAGCAGGAGGTCTCGGGTTCGATTCCCGGGTCGGGCAAAGTGTTATTGAGTTTTTCTGTTAGGAAATTCTCAGTAGCAGCACGGAGTTTGGAATTGCCTCTGCCTACCCCTTCGGGGAATACAGGCATGATGCTACGTTATGTTATTTTATATTTAAAACTCAGCACAAAAATTCTATTAGTTCAAAAATAGAAAACATTTTAATCAATTACTTTCATCTATAGGCAAAAGCATATATGTCTATAATGTTTTATAGGTATATAATTCAACAACTCATAATCGATATCGTTAACCACATCACTATTTTTTATGTGGATTATCTACCTACCGTCATCGGTAGTAGCAATACTCGGTTCAAAATACGCTGACTACCCACACTAGTTAGGAATTATAAAATATATTATAGGTAAAAAAAATATGTAGTGTTATATCTTGTGCTTGTATTAGTTATTAAACTAATTCGGTGCATTACCTTAAAAAGGTAAACATTATCGGTATGCGTTTAAAGTCAGTGCTAAAACTTTTGTGCATATGAAACTAAGTATCGATGTACTAAAAAAAATATGCAAATTCAGTGTAAAACCGCCATTTCTATTATATATTATTATGTCTAAATGTGTGTACATAAAAATAAAAATAAAATAAATAAATAAAATCGACCACGAACGCTGCAAAGTATTCGAAACGTCAGGAAGAACAAAAACCAATAATACACACGATTAATCCGGTTAAAAGTTGTGATTTATTGTAATGTGTAGTGATCGCAAAAACCAAATATATTACTCAGTGTAAAATGTTTGCAAAGGTAAGTTAGCTAAATTTATAATTGTAAATAATAAAAATAAGATCGTAATTACTTTGATGGCTCGTTAATTATCAGAAACAATAGAAATTTATTGTTATGAAGTACAATCAACCGTGGGCTTTGTGCTAAACATTTTTGTCCTATTTTATTTTACACAATAATTGTTCTCATGTTTTACAAAATAAATATATCTTTATCTAATACTTTTTAAACAAAATCAATCAACTACTAGGTGGTAGCAGTAATAGCTTTATACATAAAATTACGTATTTATATCTTCTGAACTCAGCGAGATGTAGAATGGTACGTACACGAACATTTCAAGTTAATCTCTGTTTTTTTTTAGTCCTTAATCTAATATATAAGAATATCGTCTCTCAGTGTTTGTTATCTCTGGCTGGAGGCATCAAACTGCCTCGCCTTAGATATTGTCCGGTTACGCAGACAAAACCCCTCTGGGTTTCTGCAAGAGGCCATTTCAAAAAAAAAAAAAAAAAAAGTGTTTGTTATCGAGACTCCTCCGAAACGGCTTGACCGATTTTTAGGAATTTTTTTGTGTACTCGTAGGTATATTTGGTAGTTCTAGAGAGTAGGTCGTAGGCAATTTTTTATACCCCTAGGTACTATATCCAGTTTTTTTTTATAGAACAACGTTTGCGGGGCACAGCTAGTTTTGATATAAATCTTTTGAGAAAGACAGACAAAAATTCTAATAATTAAGTCTATAACAATCTATAAATAACTATAAGAAATTTCCAAGCCATTTCTTGTCAACTATTCCCGACAATCTTAACTAGAACGTCTGCCCTACTAAGTGGGATCAGAAACTTCTAATTGAACAGCTGTTCTATAAATAACGAGATTTCCCGTTTCCCGAACGTTGTAGAGTAGGGTAAAAGTATCTTCTCATAATATATCGCTAAAGTGTAATAAAGGCACATGATAGTTGTATTTTCTCCAGATCACAATACATTGCGCAAAACAGGTCCGGATTCGATGCCCCCCCGAACGAATAGGCTGTTCTTTCTTACGTTCAAAGGAGAAGTTGCCTTATCCCAGTATTGTCAGTCACAGGTGCCTGACCGACGTCTATGTTGTCAATATATAAAATGGATCAAATCGATATTATAGTCGACTAAAATAATTTAATTTACTGCGATTATTTCAAAACCTTAGAAAAGGGCTGTAAAAATTAAGCTTTCGAACTAAATTTGTAGGAAAGTATGTATGAGCATTCATGTAGGGTCCAATCGTGTCACGTACTAAATATAACTTTCATTTCTTTAACAAGTTTTTCTAAGCAAATAGAATTTAAAATCCCTTTTTAAAAGATTTCCGTAAACAGAGGGGGTTCCCCATATGACTGTTTTTTTATTGACGTTTGTTGTGCTACATCTTTTCCTATTTTGAATCGATATTAGTATAGTGTTTTTTTTTTTAAATCAAAAGGTCTATGCCGTCTATGTGGTTCCATAAAAATTTGGTTGATATAGAGCTTGGTGTACGAAATCTTGTAATTCAGGATCTTCGGACCGTGCAACTTTATTAGATTAAATTTTTTGATATCCGTTTTTATATTACTTCAAATATCTTTAAATTAAACAAAATACTATCATTATCATCATCCGCTTTGACATTACAATCTTCCGGTTTCGACGTAGTACGTCTTTTTCTCCCACACATCGCCGTCACCTCTGTGTTTACCAACTTGCTTCTAAGTTAAGTAGCCATATCAACTTTCACACAAACCTTTCTTTCTTCTTTGTATTTTCTTACACCTAACTCAGTAAATCTAATCTTAACAATATAATATATCTATCTTCTGTTTTTTCCAGTCTTTTCATGTTATTTTGGTATTCGTAATGTTTATGGCATTGCCACGTGTTATCGAGACGGAGGTGCGAGATGTCGTGACAAAGTGTATTAAGAATATTGTATTATGTATCAGAGCGGTGGTCTAAGTTATAAGGAAAGAATGTTATTTTTTTTTTGTTGTTTTTTAGGGGTAATATTTATTTGACTAGCCTATAACAAGGTAAAACATACGCTCATACTTCGTGTTTCATTAAACTTATTAATTTTGTTTTTTTATTTAAACTTCTATTTTGAGTAGGTAAAATGTATATGGCATGAGAGATTGGATTTTTTTATTAGATCTTATATCTCATAAAATTATTCGCCCTTTATACAATAATTACAGAATGTCACCTTATGCCAAAAATGCCCATAATTAAGGAAACTTTGTTCTGCTATTTATAATGCTGTAATTAAAGATAACTGCGTCCTTTTCCAAGAATAATAAATTAAACATTATTTATAGTATCTTGGTTCACTTTTTTGTGTTTCAGTCACGTTGTCTTTTTTTTATCTAAAATGGATTTACGTTTCGCCACCAACTTGCCTGATAGCAGTTTGGCTACGGTACAAATTATATGACTAATATTTCCGCCTTCTTTTGCAATCTTTATCATAGTATATTAAGAATATCTACACGCATTAAACTGCAAACATAACCATGTTTTTGATGGGAGTTTGCAGTTTCAATGTAGAATGGAAAAAAATATACACTGTGCAGTAAATCATTCATTGCTATCAACACAATTTGACAATGTCACGCGCGCCATGTTTTGTACCAAAACACACACCACAATCTCGATAAATGCGGCACAGATGTAAATATCCTGTCGGTTGAAATACGATTTCCGATTATGTATACTTTGTGTGAATATTGAACATAGGATTTATGCTTTTAACACCTCAAAAAACGAAGGGCCATCAAAAGGAATCAATAAATGAACATTTGCTCTCAATGCTGCGTTGATGGAGTTCTTTGCTCGCTCTCTTTTTTGAAAAAGAAATGTACACTTTGGTGGAACTTGGCAACTTGTTTTTGACACAAACTTTTTAGTTCTCCTATATTATATCTATCTGCTCAGAGACGTTTAGTACTAGAACGCTGTAATTTGGCAATATGCATTATCGCCGACAAAGTGGTAATATTTTTTTTTCTCGTCAATTTCATAGAATTATAAAAAAAATACCCTACCTTCACTAAGGTAAAAAAAGGGTATTTTTTTCTATCATTATACATCTATAAAACAAGCAGGTAATCGGCTAGAAAAAAGAAAAGTGACGTAATCGGATTATGCCATTAAGGCCAAAATAGATCCGAGAGCTATACCATCACTATTTTGTGCACTATCTCTAATGGAATGCGATTTACATTTGGGTAAGGTAAGACAAATCTAAACAACAGACAAAATTCCCCTATTTTTGGAATCGCATTAGTGCATTTATTTTGACAGGTCTACAGTATCAGTAATCCATTACAGGAAAATAACAACATTGTTTAGTCTTACTCATTTTTAGTAACTCATACTCATGTTATGTTATAGCCTTTTTATCTCACTATGACTTATCTTTTTATTTAAGGTTCGAAGTGTATAGATTTGAATTCGAAATTAAATATCTCTAACAACTTACCTGTCCACGAAATAAACATCATATGACAGAGAAATTATGAAGTACATGCCTTTATTCTTTTTATAAAGAATGAAAAAAAAATATTTCAATGTTGGTAAGCGTTTGACATAAATAATTTGAAATTAATTTATGTAGTTAATGTTTGGTAATAGAATTTGTACTACCATGAATAGACTATTATAAGAGACTCGTGGCTAAGTAACAGCCGCACAGCTTGATTGATCGAGGTAAAGTTGCGCTTGCCGCGGTTGGTCTGTGGATGGGCTACCATCATTTCATACCGAGACCCCTCCATTTTTTGTTTTTACTTAAATGCCCTCGAACACCTATCTGACACGGGGAGACAGAGCGGTTATGGGGAACTCGAACCCACTAAAACTGTGTACCGTGTACCTCCTCAGTTGCTTAAGGCGGGACGCGGGAACGCTATCGCATACGACCGCGAACCCGCCCGCGGTCAGACACATGGCATGCCGCAACCACCTCGGAGACTATGTGCAATGGGCGCCAGACGACCCCGCGTCCGGATGCCCAAGGTCCCCTGCAATGGGTCAGGTCTGTGGCTACGCCGGCTACCACTACGGCCGCAGAGGATAGGGAGAGCGGCGCCTCGCTATACCGACACTCCTCCTCCCCGGCAGCCCCACCGCGTCCACTATCTAAAACGGTGGCGGCCCCGTCAAGGCCGCGGAAGGCAAGGAGAGCGGCGCATCGACATACCGGCACTCCTCTCCCGCCGCGACCCCCATATCTCAGCTGCGGTGCCGCCCATATGACGCTGCAGTCCACCTCAGTTGCGCAGCACTCTCCATAAAGACCGCAACCTACCGCCGCTCCAATATAGGCTTGGAGACAAATCCCAGAGAAGCGTCAGGTTGCTCTAGCTTCACCGTAAGTGACCAAGCCACGGGTACTAGAGCCCCCCACCACGAAAAAGCGGAACCCTTGGGGGGGGGGGGGGGACCGAGACCCCTCCGTGCCTCGGAGAGCACGTTAAACCGTCGGTCCCAGTTGTCAAATTAAGATCTATGACAGCCGTTACGAGTAGTCAAAGGCCTAAAAGTCTGACAAATAGTCATACCACGAGATATCGTATTACCCAAGAAATGGGTTGTGGAGGTCAGATAGGCAGGCGCTCCATGTAAAATACTGGTATTAAGCTGCATCTAGTTTGACTGAGAGCCAACCCCAATGTCATGGGGAAAGGCTAGGCGGATTGAATAGACTATAATACAAGCTGTTAGTTTTACTTATTATATGTTAATCCTTTCAACAAAAACTATCATTATCCGTCTGTCACTTACAACGCCTGTCTTAGAACCCACTTTATTACTAGCGCTGATGAACTATCAGCTAATTGCCACTAAACCCTACTTTATGTAGGTACTACTGCGTCGTGAAAGTTTTACTGCCGCGGTATGGGTCGCCGGAGTTGTGTTATTGTGGCCAGACCAAATTAAAATGACTTTATATCGTCGGGGTTATAGATTGATAAAAATAACAAAACGTAAAAAATATGGTTTTATTTTACACTTTAAGCACGGTTTTTATAATAGATTTAAGATTTTCTAAGGAAAAATAATAGATACGAGTGTAACTCGAACCCGCGACCCTTGACGTACCGCGTCATGGCTCTCCCACTGAGCTATCGTGTCGCGCTAGCGTCCATAAAATTTCAAGTTTCCCTTCTTGTCTTAAGGAGACGCTTAGCGATTTGTATTTAGCAATCATTTAAGATGACTAAGTAAACTTTCTTGTCTTTTATTTAAATATTTAATTTTCTGTTTGAACCAAACGTCTATAATTTTGAAATTAAGTAGAATATTGCAGGCTGTGTAATTAGCATAATTTAGCGAAGTTTTTAATGCGAGGAGTGCGTACACACAACAAATCCCTTTTCAAAATGATCAACCAAAATATTCCATACCTACATTCCATATACTTTTTTCCTTATTTGTTTCTTACAAAAAGTACGAGTAATATAGGCAGGTATTACATCAAAGAAAATACCAAAATCAAACTGGAATACCTCGAATTGCTAGGAATCAAATCAAACAACACAGAAATCTATTTAGTTGCAAACATAACTTGATTTATCGAGACAGAGTCAACTCAAACTCGTGATGAAGTTTTCACGGAAAACTGTTCGAAAGATAAAACATTTGACAGAACAAAAGTTACCTTGGATGGATGAAAGGCGATTGACAAAATTAGTATATGGCGAGTGTGGATGGAAGAGTAGGGTAGACCGATTTCGACGAACTATATTCTCAAAAAAGACAGGTCAAGATCAACCTACGCCGAGCATGTGTGAAGAGGTTAATGAACATAGATGAAGCAAAAGAGGTCAGAATTGTATCAAGTTTAATTTCACAGCTTCTACCTACTCCAACTGGAAATATGACTGTATGTATGCATGTAAAACTTAACTTGATACACAAAAGCAGCAGAGTAAAGTAAAAAAATAAGTAGAAAAATAAACAATTCATTATAAACGATAGAAATCCCTTTACAAACTCTAAAAGAGAAGGAAATGTATTATGAGTTACAAAATATTTTAATTTGAGGCATAACGGTGCAATTCCGTTGCGTTGCACGTGCAAATGTTCTGTCAAAAAGTAAATAACAACAGTTAGCAATACCAACGTTTAAACTTGAAAAGTTTTGAACACTAAAGCTCAGTATCACCAATTTCACTTTAATGTAACTGACATGTTACTATGTCATTTTAATAATAGTTTATACTAGCTGATGCCCGTGTCTTCGCCCGCGTGGATGTCGGATATCGCGACCAAAAGTAATCATGAAATATTGATCCCGGTCCCGCTTTCTAATTACCGCTTCATAATTGGCAATTTTTTTTAGTATTAAAATGGATGTAGTATATTATCCTTAAGATATAGACATACATATGCCATCGCGGATTTTTCTGTAGCCTATATAAGATACACAATTCCACCATACATCATTTTGTTATATCTCAAAGGGTTTAGGCAGCGCACGCCAGAATAGCTCGCAGATGGTAGATTTTTTCCTACTTACTTGACATTTATCGTCATATTTAAATTGCACCTACCACGTTTCTGTTTCTCCACCACCCTATGGTTGACTGGTAGAGAATGCCTAAGGCATTAAGTCCGCCTTTGTATATATATAGTCCAAGAAGAATAAATAAAATAAATAAATAAATATTTTGGACAATTCACACAATATCTTTATAAATTGTATTATTGTAAAGTTTCATTAAATCCATTCAGTAGTTTTTACGTGAAAGAGTAATAAACATCCATCCATCCATCCATCCATCTCTACTTACAAACTTTCGCGTTTATAATATTATTTTGTTATATCCCAAAGGGTTTAGGCAGCGCATGCCAGAATAGCTCGCAGACGGTAGATTTTTTCCTACTTGACACTTATCGTCATATTTTTGACAATTCACACAATATCATTATAAATTGTAGCCAATGTATGATTCTGATGTATAAGCTATATTATTGTAAAGTTTCATTAAAATCCATGCAGTAGTTTTTACGTGAAAGAGTAACAAACATCCATCCATCCATCCATACTTACAAACTTTTGCGTTTATAATATTAGGATTCATACAGCTTTAATGTGTAAATTCTGTCAAAATGTCACACTAATATATGTTGGTTACGATTAGAGCTAAATGGGTGCAACTTGGCCTAAGCTATATAATTTTAAAAGGTACTTCTTTGTTTTAGGAGTCTTCTTGTGACCACGGTCAATGCAACTTGATCGAAACGTCGAGGTAAATAAATGTTGTTTAAGCGCGATCTGTTGGCTCGCTAATTACCAGAAACAATAGATTTTTAATGTTATGGAGTATAATTGTTTACTTCTCCCATTCGAAGAGTTAAGTTCTGTTTAGAATAATTAATAAATAATTTAATTTAAACTCAATCTCAAACTTTTAATTGCTTTCCACAATGGTGTTTGAAGATAGTAAGTAAAATAATGTAGTACATCGTGGACACGCAATAATTAGGAGAGAGGAAGAACATTGGTAAGAATGTACATAAAGTATTGGTAAGTAATTATTTTTATTTATTAAGATATCTACATAAATAAATTATATATTATATATGTAACGCTGCTAGCCTATTATCATAACTAGCCAGCTATTTAACGCAGCTAGCCTCTGCGTGAAGGAGTTTTGATTATCCGAATTTAATCTGCACACCTGTAGGTGCTTTAAATAGACTTATTTTGACCTTTTGTTCACTGTTTGTCGGCATTCGTCCTCTTTAATGAAACTAAGTGGAGAAAATAAAACAGAACTTATAAAAATCAAAATCCAAACCACACGAGAACTCGCTGAATACAAACGCTTCCTTTGTCCAACTTTATAACTGGTTCTCACATTACTGGCTCTCTGAAAAGCTAGAAAAATAGGTGGCCTTTTTAAATAGTCGAGTGGGCCAAGTTGGCGCTGCATTTGAAGGTTGGGTAGGATTTTTATTCCAATTTTCCTTTTTGGTTCACGGGGTTTTAGTTTAATCTTATTAAGTAAAATGTTATATCGCACACTTATGGTTCCGTGCCTTCAAAATTATCATAATTTACCTTATTTTTATTTTGCTCGTTAACTATAGAGTACACTTACCTCTGCACTACGAATTGTATGTGTTACCGCTTAAATGATACAGCATGAACAAAATCGTCGCATAAATTATATTTATATAATATTTTAGAACATGTTTTCATAAAATTGGACTACTCTGAAAAAACTTTTTTTTTTTGTACTTTGTCACACTCTTGTAGTTTCTTCCTGTATCGTGGGTGCGTTTACGGACATATAATCTCACAAGCACACACACACCCAGACCCGGAGCAATTACCTATAGATCGTACAAATATTTGCTCCGTGCAGGAATCGAACCTGCGACACACAGCGCAGCAGTCGGTCTCTCGACCACTACGCCAACCGCGCTGGCATATATAAAATATCAGCACTGTCATATATAATATCAATGAGATATATAAAACAATAATAATTATATTATGGCGATGTTGTCTCACAGCATCCCCAACTTTACGTCTACACCGCACATATTGTCAATCGAATTAAAACTCGCAGTAGAACAATGATCGGGAAACTAGGCAGTTAGTCCAAACACACAGAGGTCCCCTGTGGCATTCCTCGGAGAAATCAACTTTGATGTCAATATAACTAATAAATTATTTATAGACATTATAGGTGAATGCATCCGTTTATATTGATCTGTTTCTGTGACAGATGGAGCCAGTTTTACATAATATTAAGGATGTATTATGGATTTGTATAGATAGGGATGAAAATGAGGGGTTATGGCCAAGGAACAGCCGCACAGATCGATCGTTCGAGGTTAAGCTGTGTTTACCGCGGTCGTTCTGTAGATGGGTGACCATCATTACTTACTGAGACCCCTCCGTGCCTCGGAAAGCACGTAAAGCTGTCGATCCCCGTTGTTAAAATTCTATCACAACAATCACCTTGTAACGGGGTTGTAGAGGTCAGATTGGCAGTCGCTCCATGTAAATTACTGGTATTAAGCTGCATCCACTTTTGACTGGAAGCCGATCCCAATGTCGTTGGGAAAAAGCTAGGCAGATAGATTGATGGTTATGGATGACAATCCTTTAGAATGTCCTAAAAATAATTATCACTTGCGGTGAAAGAAAACATCATGAGGACACCAGCACACCTGAGATATGTTTTCAATGGTGTTTAAAGCTATGTCAGAGGCCAACCGGCGGTTTAAACTCTGATACCCAAGTTCATCAACTACAGAATATTAAGAAGAAGAATAGAATGTCCTATTGTTTTGAACAATCGGTTCTTGAGAATTGTGCCATTTACATGATTAGTTAATCGAAGGCATATGTTGAGTCAAGGAAAACATTGTGGCGAATTTTGCGTTTAAATGTCTGAAAACGCCAACCTGGAGTGAGCGATACATGTTTGTACTTTCTCTGTATGACAAGATGCTCTTGCCCTGCAGTGGGACAGTTATAAAAATGACATAACTAATTCAAAATCCAAAAATATAATTTTGCACTGTAAGAGTGTGGCCGCGTACCTGCTGAACATAGTGAAATAAGTTTCAAGTGCCAGCAAAGAATAGACCTATAAAAGCATAATAATTTTATTTTACTCTGTAATTCATTAAAAATACAACAATGGACAATGTCCATTAAGTACAGTACACGACCATAATCATGTTAAACCCCTGTTAAACAAAACATTTCATTAATTTTAACACCGTAAAGTCCCCGAAATAATAAACAACATCAGACCCGCATTCGACGTCACCAAAGTGGATATAATTTGGACTCTAGGGTCCGATTGTTTATAAAGGACTCACGTTTTTTCCTAAGCCTGTACCTTCAAAGCCTTCTTTCGTATCTTAAACGTTATCCTTCCGGTTTCCTTTCTTATTTTTTTTTTATCTTTAGTCATCTTGTGGATCCGGAATTCCGTTTGAGCTGTTTTTGCTTGAAAACTGTGTTTGAAGTATTTTTGCTTAGCTTTTTTTTTACATGTCAGAATAAACTTGACTAGTAGATTTTCACACGAATGCCCAAAAAAGGTAAGTTTTTATATGGTTATGGATTTATATACATATGTATGGCGTCGTTGGTCTAGTGGTCCCAAGCGCGACTGCTGAGCATGAGATCCTAGGTTCGTTTCCCGGGTTGGGCAAAGCGTTATTGAGTTTCTCTAAAAAAATCTCAATAGCAGCCCGGAGTTTGGAATTTGTGCCCGGCAGATGGCAATAGGCACACCACTTATTACATAGGACTTAATAACAGCGTTCGTGAAATGTGTATGTACAAATGTGTACACCTCTGCTCACTCCTTCGAGAAACACAGGCGTGATATTCTAATAACTACTTCTTCTTCGTATGGTTGGTTTAAAACCACCCGTAGACCTCGGACATGGTTTTACACACCATCGAAAATATCTCTAAGGTGTGCTGGTTTCCTTGCGATGTTTTCCTCCATCGTTTTTAGATTATACAGATACCACTGATATCAGTGATAATACTTGCTCTCAGCGAATGTACTCCGAAAATTCGATAGCCACGCGCCGCAACACTAACTTAAGGCTATCTCATAATCTAATTACCCAAAAAAGACTTCTACTTCTTTGACATAAGCTTCACAATTGCTTGAATTGGTTATGATTTAGTAAGGCAAGATGTAACAACAGGATAGTTAACAAGTTACTAACTTTCTAGCCAAATATGGTTTACGTGTTATCTTAGAAGCTTTAGATACATTAAAGATAAATCTTTGAAAAGCATTAAAGCATGCTTACCAAACTTCGGTCACCTGTATAGGGACTGAATAGATGGCAATGACGTCGCCAAAAGACGTGTTAAAATATATATGGATGAAGAATTCGCGGTGGTGAGCAGCGGTCGAGATGGCTTAGTGGTCAGAGCGCCTGGTGTATTTAGCCGGGAGGCGCAGGTTCGTATCCTGTTCACGACCGTATTCTTTTTCCATTTAATATAATATCTTTAGAGTTCGCTAAGCATGCGTTAATGCTTTTCAAAGATTTATGTTTAATTGTTAAGGTAATTGCATCTTTACCTTAACCTATCTTTAACTGCAAAGTTAATCGTGTCGGTTCGGTCACCTATATAGGGACTGAATAGATAGCAATGACGTGTTAAAATATGGATGAAGAATTCGCGGTCGGCAGAGGTCGAGATGGCTTAATGTTCAGAGCGCCTGGAGTATTTATCCGGGAGGCGCAGGTTAGAATTCTGCTCCATTTAATATAATAACTTTAGTTACATGTTTAGAATTGATTACCGTTTTGTCCTACAAATAAAAAATAGAAAAATGTGGTAAAATGGTCCGGTAAAATGTGAGATTGTTGTTATGGAAGGCGCCTTCTTCTTTTTATCTATCACAAGATAACTCAGGGTTTAAACACACCTGTAAGCCTCTGACACGACTCTACACGCTATCAGGAACATCTCTCAGGTGTGCTGGTTTCCTCACGATGTTTTCCTTCACCGTTTTAATCAAGTGATAATAAATTAATAATACACACATGACTTCGAAAACTCAGTGGTGCGTGCCTTAAATTTGAACAAAAGACCTTTGACTTGTCAGTCCAATGGTCATACCACTAGGTCATCACTGCCTATAAGGTTAAGTAGGTCGTTATTTGTACCTATATACACCTCTGGCTCTAAAATAAAATTCAATTGCTCGATATTTTCAGTGTTTTCTAGTATTACTGAACCTCTTTTATTCGGCTCATACTTTCCTAGTCTGGTGCATTTTGACGCAGTGTATAAAAATTTCAATGCACGCTCGAGCACTCAGCATCTATCTTTCAGTATATAGTCGTATGAATAACATAACATAGCGTCACGCCTGTATTCTCCGAAGGGGTAAGCAGAGGTGTACATCGCTGTACACACACATTTCACCAATGCTATTATTAAGTCTCTTCCAATAGGTGGTGAGCCTAATGCCATCTAGCCGGGTACAATTCCAAACACCGTGCTGCTACTGAGAATTTCCTAACAGAAAAACCCAATAACACTGGCCGACCTGGGAATCGAATCCAAGACGTCATGTTCACAAGTCGCACTTGGGACCACTAGACCAACGAGGCAGCGTATCAATAAGATCTTGATCAACTTTACCTCGTTTAACTTTGATCTAAAAATGTAGTTAAAGTTTCAAAGAAGTATGCGATTGCAATTGCTACATACTTTAACTGTGTATACGTATAGACAAATCTTTTTAAAGATAATATTTCGATGAAAAGCGTGTTTTATTTATATTTAATTTTACTTTATCTTCTATATCAATAAAAACCATTTGCAGCATGTGAGGAAAATCATCATTTGACGGCTCGACAATACAGCTTTTTTTTGGTTTGTTCATAAGTATCAGGACAACATTTTATGAAAGAATATTTTTGAAAATTCCACCGGGATTGTCAGCATTTTGGATGGTATTTTTGTATAAATTGCAAACGTGTGAAGCTAAGGCACGTCGCTAGTTTGATATCATTATGTGAATACAGATTTAATTAAAATATTTGAATGGAAAATTATGACTTCCAGCAGGGTTGGGACTGCACATTATGGATCCAGGTGATCAGAATCTACCTGGGGGTAACAAATAGTAGTGGACCGTGTGGTTTTAGTTGGTAAAACGCCAGCTCAGCGTCCAACTATATAAAAAAAATAAGGAGGTATTATGGGAGTGAATAATAGTAACCTGGCTTAGTGGTCAGAGCGCTTGGAGTATTTATCCAGGAGACGCAGGTTCGAATCCTGCTCGCGACCGTATTATTTTTCCATTTAATATAATAACTTTAGAGTTCGCTAAGCATGCGTTAATGCGTTTCAAAGATTTATCTTTAATTGTTAAAGTTATTGCATCTTTACGACATTGTATTAACTGCAAAGTTAGTCCTGCCAGTTCGGTCACCTGTATAGGGACTGAATAGATAGCAATGACGTCGCTAAAAGACGTATTAAAAAATTTATAGGAAGAATTCGCGGTGGTGAGCAGAGGTCGAGATAGCTTAGTGGTCAGAGCGCCTGGTGTATTTATAAGGGAGGCGAAGGTTCGAATCCTACTTGCGACCGTATTCTTTTCCATTTAATATTATAACTTTAGAGTTCGCTACGGATGCGATAATGCGTTTGAAAGATTTATATGTATTTGTTAAAGTAATCTCATCTGTACGACACTGTATTAACTGCAAAATTAGTTTTGTAATTTTTGTGAAAAGTAAATGCGGTTGCGAGTAGGATTTGAACTTTGTTTTTGATACTATATCTAATACCAGAAAGGAAATATAAAGAAACGAAAACCAATTATCGAACAGTAGATCTGTTCGATAAACCTAGCCCCAAATTTTAGCAAAACCAGCAAAATTTCCAACAAACCGATAAATAGATAAGTCAAAGTCGTTATCTCGATTCGTTCCGAAGAAACAACTCGACAAAGATTTCCTCACACTTCCTACAGTTTCCTACTTACTTTGCCAGAGATACTTTGCCACCGTTAAAACTTTCATAAAGACACTCCATTTAGTTGTCATATTCCCTTACTTCGTAAACTGTTATTAAAGTCCTTTGAAGGATACACTGTGATCCTTGTACTGTAGCGAGAGAATTTACGATACATTCTGCTTGTTCGTGTTTTAAAGTAGAAAGTAAACCTACTTCACCTTGGTTAAGGTCGGGAATATGGGGTCCGTATGGCTATATTGCTTGGGAAACTCGGATATAAATGTTTTAAAGGTCTCCGGGATGCACTTTAGGTGCGAAGAATATGGGTTTTACATGAGATAACTTTAATAAGACAATATGTTGTGTGACTATGGTTTGCTTAAAGACTGCGTCATTGATGTAGTGGTCGCTATAATCGACTGCCGAGCATGCGGTCCTGGGTTCAGTTCCCGATCTAGCAAAGTATTTGGGTTTTTCTTTTAGGAAATTTTAGTAGCAGCCCGGAGCTTGTAATTGTGCCCGGTTGATGGCAATAGGCTCACCACCAAAATGAAATACGGGTGTAGGACTGTGTACACCTCTGCTTACCCCTTTGGGGAATACATACAAGTGTGATGCTATGTTATGTTATGTACTTTCTAAGTTATTTAATACATGACAGATATGAAGTAAAAATACCCCAGGATCTTTTTCGAACTAGACGAATATAATTAAAGAAGATGAATGCTATAATGAAACTGCCTCGTTGGTCTAGTGTTCCCAAGCGTGACCGCTGAGCAGGAGGTCTCGGGTTCAATTCCCGGGTCGGGCAAAGAGTTATTGGGTTTTTCTGTTAGGAAATTCTCAGTAGCAGCCCGGAGTTTGGAACTAGCTTCTAATATTACACCTAAACCATATTTGGCTAGAAAGTTAGTAACTTGTTATCTATCCTGTTGATAATACACATCTTGCCTCACTAAATCATTTCCCATTCAAGCAATTCTGAAGCTTATGTTATGGAATTAAAGGCTATTTTGGGTAGTTAGGTGATGGGACAGCCTTAAGTTATTGTTACGACGCGTGGCTATAATGTTTTAATCGAATTTTCGGAATACATTAGCCGAGAGCAAGTATTGTCAGATAATACCCTTTCAGAAGTTACAAGATCATATCAATGGTAGCTGCGTAATCTAGGTACAGTATTTAGAGATACTACCTACACCCGATCGAATTTTCGGTCACGGCGGCCTATCTCATAACATAACATAACATAGTATCACGCCTGTATTCCCCGAAGGGGTAGGCAGAGGTGTACACAGTTGTACACCCACATTTCACCAATGCTGTTATTAAGTCCTATGTTATAGGTGGTGAGCCTATTGTCATCAATCGGGCACAATTCCAAACTCCGGGCTGCTACTGAGAATTTTTAACAGAAAAACTCAATAACCGTTTGCCCGACCTGGGAATCGAACCCGAGACCTCCTGCTCTGCAATCCCGTTTGGGACCACTAGACCAACGAGGTATCTCCACGGAGATTAACTAAGTACGCAGCCGATATTATAGTGCACAAGTGTATGCGCTAACACAGGTGCGCTCCTGATTATGGTTAATAAATTAAAATATATTTTGTTCCAGATATTTTATATTGATAAGTAAGGAATAAAACACAAAAGTAATCTCGAATGATGATACTCTTTGATATAACAGATTTTTTGCGTAAAGAGGATTTCATTTTGTGTTTACACCTTGGTCTGTTACACTCTGTAATCTCTTCCTTCACTCTCATAATCCGATGGGACGGCAATCCGACACGACCGGACAGAGATCAGACCGACAAGAATTATTATATTAACATTTTAAGTTCCACGAACTAACTACAATATAAAAAAAAAAACGATTTCCAATTATTACTTTTGAAACGATTAAAAAATAAAATGATTTTCCTGACGTTCCGAACACTTTGCAGCGTTCGTGGACCTCCTGCGACCACGAACGCTGCAAAGTGTTCGAAACGTCAGGAAAAACAAAAATCAATAATACACGCGATTAATCCGGTTAAAAGTAGTTTTATCATAATGTATAGTGATCGCGAAAATCTAAGATAAACATAACATAACATAGCATCACGCCTGTATGCCCCGAAGGGATAGGCAGAGGTGTATACAATTGTACACCCACATTTCACTAATGCTGTTATTCAGTCCCATGTAATAGGTGGTGAGCCAATTGCCATCTACCGGGCACAATTCCAAACTCCGAGCTGCTACTGAGAATTTTTTAATAGAAAAACTCAATAACACTTTGCCCGACCTGGGAATCGAACCCGAGACCCCATGCTCAGCAGTCGCGCATGGGACCACAGACCAACCAACCTAAGATATTACTATTATATCCAAAAAGCAGATTATTTCTCATTGCTCTAGAGGTCGCAAGGGTGACTGCCGAGCATGATTCCTGGCTCCGATTCCCGGGTCGGGTAGTGTTCTCTTACGAAATTATCAGTAGCAGCTTTGAGCTTGTACATTTACATGCTTTATAACAGCATTGGCGAAATGTGGGTGTACAACTCTGGTGTGTTCAGCTCTGCCTACCCCATGTTATTGTCAAAACAGTTACTTTTGTTTGTTATCTCCGTAGATCACATGTATTGTCGACAAATAGAAGACCTTGTTGAGATAATGAAATAACCTTGGCACCAAAAACATATACCAAATTTTATTATTTTCTTTAAAAGCAATTATTTTTTATAGCCCTCTATGTCAGTCCGCATATTAATTATACAAGTGCCAATTAAAATCTTTTAGCATTTAAAATTAAGCGGAATATTTATTGAGAGCAGGAAGAGAGTAAGTACTTCTTCCAATGCAATTTGCGATGTTAATGAGATTCAAATAAAGCAGTATTTTGGTGAACATTAAAATGAGGGAGTTCGTAGAAATTCAAGGCCACTATTTTAAACAGTGATAGCCTAGTGGAAAGACGGTCGTAATGGCAAGTCAAAATTCACATTATAGGCACGCACCACTGAGTTTACGCAATCATTAATTTTTGTTCGAACTGGTAATCGAACCCGAGACCTCATGCTCAGCAGTCAGGCTTAGAACCACGAGACCAATAAGGCAGTTTTGGTTAGCTTGTGTTGCATGTTTATTTTGTTATTTGAATACATTTTTCTATATATAATTTATTTACTATTTACTGCCAGCAAAAATTAATGAAATCGATCGAATTGCGTCTTCGATCATATCTTAAGAAAGTCCGATTGAGTCTTTCTACCATATGAAGGCGTGTGATGTGATTTTTATTGACACTGATATTAAGTTCAAATTGTAATTATTGACCCGACTTTATGCATACAAAATATAATTGATTACTGGATTATATAAAAATAGCTGGTGCCTGCGCCTTCGTCTGCGCGACTAAAGGTAGCCTATGTCCTTTCCCAAGATACAATCTATCTCCTTGCCAAATTTCATTACGATCCGTTCAGCCGTTTAGTCGTGAAAAGGTAACAAACACACTGAGTTACTTTCGCATTTAAAATATTAGTATCGATATTGATATTAGTATGGATGGATATTTCAATTGAAGAAAGAGTATTTAATCCACAGCTCCCAATTGTTACGTGGATACCATATCGACCTTGTTAAAATAAATTGTTTGGGCGACGTGCCAAAAACTTTGTTTCAACTTCGAATAATAGTAGTCATAGTCATAGTATTTAATCTGACGTAAATTTACGGTATATATTATTTGCAATTTTAATACCAGTGCCGTAGTTTGGAGTAGGTAAGGCTTCATTATTTCCTGTCGTTGATATTGATACAGGTATTTAGGAGAATTTATCACGTCGCTCGTCGATCGGATAGGTTGTAGCTTCTTGCTACAAAATAGATTATATTTTACTGCGATATTAATATTTTAGATCATATTTTTAAGTTATATAATTGAAACAATTTTAAATAAACTGTCTTCTTATTGTGTGGTTAAGGAACATACAGTGTCAGAGTTTAAGCTGCCAGTGGGCTTCTGACATGGCTTTCTACACCATCGAGAACATCTCTCAAGTATAATAACTTTCGTGAGGCACATTCATATTAATAATTGTTCACTGGTATTACTCACGTGCATTCTTCGGGTTTGCGCGTCTTGTTTCAACAGTTGACAGTCAGCCCAGTCTAACTTGCGACATAGCCGCGGACTAGCTCATGACTAAGAGCTCCGTTTTAGCTGGAATCTAGTCGGGCAAATCCGAAGCATGCACGTGAGTAGTAACCAGTGAACAATAATTAATTTATTTCATGTGTGCTGGTTTCCTCACGATGTTTTCCTTTACCGATTAATTAGTGGTTCGTGTCTTGGATTCGCACTTGAGACTTTTGAGTTGTCAGTCCAACGGTCCTACCGCTAGGCAAACACTGCAATAAACATTCATAACTGTTCCCGTCTTTTACGTCATCCTGCGACAACGAAGGCTGCAAAGTGATCCAAATGTCAGGAAAAACATAAAACAAAAATACACGCGATTAAAACCGGTTAAAAGTTGTAATATTAAAATTATAACAAGTTAAAACTCTCCTAATATGTATACAAAATATCTAATTTAACTAAAAGTACCTCATAACAAGTGTAATCTGGCACAACGCCTGTCTTAAACTTTATTAAGTCCGAAAACGTGAGAACAAAAATGCCTACAAACTTTTTATCTTATTATGACTCAAACAGCCGGCGACTTAGTAATATACAGACACTTCTACTTCTTAGTGGTTTCCTGGGTTATTATAGAGGCTTTTTTATCAAAAATGGATCTTTGTTTGGCTACCAACTCGTCTGATGGTAAGTGACGGTATGGCCAAAGATGGAGCATGTAGATCCAGAAAGAAACTATTCGTCCGGTGGGTGGTAATCGGCCGCGGCCGAAGTCTCCCACCAGAGTTGTGTTGCCTATTTTGCACCACCCAGGGGCCACGTGTAGGGATTCCATTTTAAGGCTGCACTCCTACAGACGCGGGAAACACAGACCCTAATTATTTCTTCATAAGATCTATGTGTATCTTCAATATTTTCAGCCGTTGAGAATCTATTATTGAACTTGGGTCCAATACTTGGGTGCAGCTAAAACAAAACGTTGAAGTTACAAATTATTGTGGAAAGAAAAATACGGTCGTGGTTGAGATTTGAACCTGCACCTCCCGGGTAAATACTCCAGGTACCCTACCAACTAAGTTATCTCTGTTCATTACTCCGATATCTTCTTTTTATAGTGTTCTAGTAATCCCAAGCGCAACTGCTGCACATGAGGTCTTGGGTTCATTTCCTAGGTCGGGCAAAATGTTATTAGGTTTTTCTGTCAGGAAATTCTTAGGAATAGCCCGGAGTTTGGATTTGTGTCCGTTAGATAGCAGTACGCTCACATGGGACTTAATAACAGCATTGGTGAAATGTGCGTGTACAACTATGTGCACCTCTGCTTACCCCTTGGGGTACCATAGGCGTGATACTATAAGTAAATAGTAAGCAAAGAGATACGTCTTCAAGTTCCACTGCTAAGGTCACTTAGGGCAAGCTATGAAGTTGCTTATTTTTTTTTATCGAACATTTCTTTCTCGTATAATATTTCACATATATTGACGAACATCGATAATTGAACGTAATGCTGTGATAATTGAACATAAAAATCAATTCATTCATATAAAACAAAATTTAACTGCGTTTATTTGAACATAACATAACATATCACGCCCGTATTCCCCGAAGGGGTAGGCACAATTGTACACCCACATTTCGCCAATGCTGTTATTAAGTCCCAAGTAATAGGTGGTGAGCCTATTCCAAACTGTGAGAATTTCCTAAGAGAAAAACTCAATAATACTTTGCCGGACCCGGGAAACGAACCCGAACCTGTCAGCTCAGCATTCGCGCTTGGGACCACTAGACCAACGAGGCAGCTTATTTAGTTTATTTGAAGTAATCTGTTATTCAATAAGGATATAGGATATAGGTAAACGCCTCGTTGGGCCTATATATTATGAAGGAACAAACCCACTTAAATTAATAACAACGGTGGTAAAAAAAAAAGCAATAAAACAAACTAAGGACTATAAAAATGGTTTGCGTGTAAAGAACTATTTCACAAATATTTAAAAAGTTACATAAATCAAGCGATAGACAAAAATAAAGAGTTGTTTTGGTATATCTTTCATTCCTGCCAGTCACAGTCCACTTCGTTGGGCCTAATATCGCCAACGTCATTTGCTGGTTTTTGTTATCATCTGAGTAACCACAGCATAATAAGTGATATAATATTAGTTTTGTATAAATATACATAGCAAAAACCGAATGTAAATTCTGAACAACGTGTACGCATTATAAGTTACGCACAACTAATTTGATCATAACAAATACAACAATAACTCACCTAACCTAACACACAAACACGTGCATACAGTCAGTTTTACTTTACTTTAAAACCTTTTCTTTTAATAATTTTCTTTTTTTTCAACTTTGTAAACTAAAACTATCTATGTAAGATGCATTATTGTATTCAGGGAAGAACTGTCAGCTGAAATACAGGTTAACAATCTAGTTTAGTAGGCAGGTTAGTTAACAGTGTCAGAAACGGTAACCAATAAAGATAAATATTCTTTTATAATACTTTAAAGCTGAAATAAATTATAACCCCGGATATAAACTCGGAACTTCATGCTAAGCGTCCGCGCTTATTTCAACTTAACCCATCAGGCGATGAGTTAATTATTTTTTAATTATAAATTCATTATTTTAGAAGCATCTGTCAACTTCATTACAAAAACGAATAGGTACCTACATTTATGGAACTCGTTACTTTCTAATATTTACTAAAACCTGACGTTTCGATTTTGCTGCGTTGCTGGTCCATTAATTCTGGATACGTACATTTACTGATGTGCTAAAATACAGGCGTAATCAGACACAAACAGACTTCAGATAAACAAATCCATAATAATACTTTAAAGTAAGCGTTAAATGTTGACATTAAACTAGTTGTCAAGTTGCTAAGGACAAATGAACGGCCAGGTGGCTATTCCGAGTAACATTTCCTGTTGTCAGACCAACAATTTCGGAATAATAAATTGCTTTTCGGATGTTTCTGCTGTTGCATCAAATAGTGAGGAGTTGTATTTAGGGCTGGGGTTTGTATCAAGAATCACAGTGACGATTAATTTTCATGGCTTGAGAGTGTGATGAATGGGCTATGAATAATTATTTAGATAATGGACTGCCCATTTGTCTTGTTAACTTATAAACAATTAAAGTTGAGGAGAATTTATGTTCATAGACACTTATGATTTTGGCACTGCTCTAAACGCTAACAATTGGTCAAGTCTTCTCAAATCCTGGACGTTTTTTATCATAACGTAATGTATTATCACGTCTGTATTTCCCAGAGGGTTAGGTAGAGTCGATTAGGTACTTCATCCACATTTTACCGATGCCGTTATTGTGTATTTGTAATCAATTTAGTATTAAGACTAAGTAGTGTTTCTATACCTGTATAAAACTGGGCCAGCTGAAAGTGGAATGGGAAACTGTAATGCTTTCCTTGGGCATATTTGTATAAAAAGATAAGTTAAGTCCTATTGCCATCAACTGAGCACAATTCCTGTCTCCACGCTCAGACACTTTACCTGACCCGCGAATCAAACCCAGAACCTCAAGCTCAGCAGTCGCGTTCGCAGGCAATTGATCATCGGGGCAGTTAGGCCTTCTTTTTATCATCTGTCAAATTCTTGAACCCCAATTTAGAGTGTCAATCACAATGAATTATTGGTACCTATTTGGTGTCTCTGTGTTGGGTTGTGTCTATAAAACTGAAAGTGATGGATGGGCGTTATTCACCTACAGTGAGTTTCACCAATTGGTTATTCGTTAAATGTACCTACGTATATCGTGGGGAGGTAACCTATTAATGCAGCTGTGTGTACATCCAAGTTTCTTTATTGATCAGAACTTCTTCTTCAGCTACTTAGTAAGCTAAGAGCAGTGATAGCCTAGTGATATGACCACTGAACTGGTAAATCAAAGGTCGCACACGCACCACTGAAATTTCGAAATCATGTGCATATTAGAAATTGTTATCACTTGCTTAAAACGTGAAGGAAAATATCGTGAGGAGACCAGCACACCCAAGAGATGTTCTCGATGGTGTGTAAAGCCATGTCAGAGGCCTACGGGTGGCTTAAACTCTGTCACTAAATTGCTCACCAGCAAGTAGAAAAAGCTACCTACTTTTAGCTGGTGCCCGTGACTTGGCCTTTGCAACAATAGGAAACATATGTCATTTTCCAAGGTCCAATCTATCTCTATATAAAAATAAATCCAAATCCGTTAGCAGTTTTCGTATGATTAAGTAAACATCCAAACATACAAACTATAAAAAATATATTATTAGTACGATTAAGTAGCCATCTTTAAATAAGCTGTTAATGATTATTATTAATTAAATTAATTAATAAAACTGTAAATGTCAGTAAGACGAATGTTATGGTTTTTGAAAGGGACGAAATAATAACAGAGTGCAATATTTTGATAGGTGACCAAAGAGTGGAAAAAGTGAAAGACATTGTATATCTGGGATCTATGTTTACGAGGGATGGGATGCATGTGAAGGACATAGAAAGGAGAGTGACTCCTGGTAACCAGGTGAATGGGGCACTACACAATTTCATGGATAGCCGGGATGTGTCTAAAAAGGCGCGGCAGGCCGTTCATGGAGGGGTGTTAGTGCCAACTCTTATGTATGGTTGGGTGTAGCAGAAGAAACATGAAAGTAGAATTAATACAGTAAAGAAGAGGAACAGCGTGATAAGGGACCGTTGTGGAGTGAAAAGAGATGTAGTGATAAAGATTGAGAAAGGTATGCTAAGATGGTTTGGGCATGTAGAAAGTATTGATGAAAGGCGATTGACTAAACTAGTACATGAGGCGAGACTGGATGGAAGAGTCACGGTAGGCCCACCTCGTCGAACGTACCGCTATCAAATTGCGGACGTTCTCAAAAAAGGACAGGTCAGTAGCCACCTAAGTCGGCGAGCATATATGAAGAGGTTAATAAACATAAATGAAGCGAAAGAGGTGTGTCAGAATCGCAGCAAATTGAAATCGATAGTTTCTGCCTACCCCAATGGGAAACAGGCGTGATTGTATGTATGTAAAAATGTCATCGATAACATAAACAAACTGTTGTAAAATACGTACATTATGTTTCATTTACACTTTAAAATTCAAGGGCATTTTATCGCGTGCGAAAGTGCGGCGACACTGTCAAGAGTAATGAGATGAATTTTATTCAATCTTTAATCAATTCAAGAGCACCTTGTTTTGGACATAAAGTTCCTTATTGTACAAAACTGGATTACGTTTTAAAGATATAAAAGGGTGTGGAACCGAGATCTTGTATCACTTTTGTGCCAGACGTAGTCAGAACAACAATATATCAACATGTTCGTGAAGGTAAATTATGTTTTGGATTATTCTCATTGATATATATATACATGTAAATTCTTTTTTTGTGGAAAGAATAATGTGATCGTGAGCTGGATTCAAACCTGCCCTTCACAAATTAATACTCCAGGCGCTCTGACCATCTCGACATGTACTTACAAATACGATTTTATTTCCAAAAAAAAATATTACTTTAGAGTTCGCTATGCATGCCATAATGCATTTGAAAGTATATCCGTCAAAGTAAAAATGTTAGAAACTGAAAATTATTAATAATTATGATACATAAAAAAACAAAGTGTCTTATTAACACGCTAACTGTTACGGGCAATTTTATAATTATTGTGTTCGCTTCGCGAACGACAGTGAAAGTGTTATGTTTCAAAAAACTTCTAAAAGTAATTCGTCGATATCTTAAACTATTGTATATTATTGAAGATATCTTTGAAAACCATTAACGCATGCTTAGCGAACTCTAAAGTTATTATATATGTTATATAAATGGAAAAATATGCGTTAATGCTTTTCAAAGATTTATCTTTAATTGTTAAGGTAGGTAGTTGCATTCTTTATAACATTGTATTAACTGCAAAGTTTGTCGTGTCGGTTCGGTCATAGGGACTGAATAGATAGTAATGACGTCGCCAAAAGACGTGTTCAAATATGGATGAAGAATTCGCGATGGTGAGCAGAGGTTGAGATGGCTTAGTGGTCAGAGCGCCTGGAGTAGTTATCCAGGAGGCGCAAGTTCGAATCCTGTTCGCGACTGTATTCTTTTACCATTTAATATAATAACTTTATTGTATATTATATTTGATAAACTTTTTTTTCTTAACTGTAATTTCTTTCTTTTTCGAATAAATGAAATGTACAGAAATGGCGGACGGATAAACAAAGCAGAACCATAATTGAGTATTTTACTTATTCTTGCAGTTCGTCGCACTCCTCGCCTTGGTGGCTATCGCCAGCGCCAGCAACGATTTCTCCAGCTTCGCTTACAGCGTGGCGGATCCCTACACCGGTGACTTCAAGCATCAGATTGAGAACCGATTGGATAATAATGTAAAGGGACAGTACTCTCTCCTGGAGTCTGATGGCACCCGCCGTACTGTGGACTACGCCGCTGGTGCTGGTGGTTTCAATGCCATCGTCCGCAAGGACCCCGCTTTCATCGCCGCCGCTCCTGCCATCTCCTACGCTGCCCCGGCAATTGCTGCTCCTGCCATCTCTTACGCCGCTCCAGCACTTGCCGCTCCTGCTCTCTCCTACGCCGCTCCCGCTCTCTCCTACGGTGCTCACGGTCTCGCCGCTCCCGCTCTCTCCTACGGTGCTCACGGTCTCGCCGCTCCCGCTATCCCCTACGCTGCTCCTTACGGTTTCGGTAAATTCGGAGCCATCGGATACGGAGCCCTCCCCTTCGCCCGCTACTAAATATGTACCTGAATTTCTCCCGTTTGTAAATAAAAAGTTTATGGAATTTTGATTTTAATCTGTGTTTGATTGTTTTATTGCACATATGAATCTCAGTACATAATAAATTACTATTTACATAGGCTCTCAAAGTAGGTAAATAGTTCCGTTATATCAGTAACATTAGATAACCAATCCGTAATTGCCCTGTCCTGCCCAAAGACAAGGGCCTGTTCTCATACAGACAAGGCATTAATCGACGTCCCTGATATTAGATTCAACCCCAGTATATATACTGTACCCGGTTAATGGCATAGGTTTCACTTATTACATGGGACTTAATAACATTGGGAAATTGCATTGGTGAAATCTGGGTGTACAACTGTGTATACCTCAGCCTACCCTTTCCGGGAATACAGACGTAATGGTATGTTTTTATTTTTCTATTATGTAAGTTATTATGTATTTGAATTTAATTCTGTATGATAATAAAGTTTCTTCAAACTGAATCAAAGGAAGCCAATTTTTAGGATTTTGTTTGAAAAATATTACAAAAAAATTGTTACAGATCACTATTTTGAACCAAATGTATCATTCTATATGTATTTACTAAGGACATGAAACCATGCTGCTAAATGCATAAGCGTTGAAAAACAGAAAAACTACTATGACAAGTTTTAAAACACGTAACTTATCCGGCTTTCTCGGTCGCATCTTTTGGAATGTAGATCAATTAAAAATATATTTTAGCATTCCTTCTATCACAAAGAGTTTGTAAGAGTGTAAAAGGAATACTAATGAAAGGCTCCATGATATTGCAACAGTTTGTTGTTTTGGTCCCTATTTTGCTTCAAAATAGAACATTGTTTGTTTTAAATATGAGATACCTACGTTTCAAATTAGCACCCGTATTGTTCTTGTCGCTGGGGTGTTAATTATTAATAACTTTCGTGAGACACTTTCAAATAAATGATTGTTCAAAAGTTTGACTCACGGCGATGTCACAAGCTCAGCTCATTACTAAGGGCTCCGTTTGAGTTAGAAACTATTCACGCAATCCCATAATATCGTACGGTAATAACCGTGAAACAGTAATTAAATTTATTTAGGTATAGGTCGACCTATTTTCTACCTATATTTACAAACACACAATATGATGTGCCCGTAGCTTTCCCACGGCAGGGCAAGGGTCTCTTCTTATACACAGAAGGCAGGAGTGATAATCACCACGCTAGTTCTCTGCGAGTGTGAAACCATTCGGTTAGCTCAGTTGTCAAACAAAAGGCGTCAAAGCAAGAGCGATCTTACCAAATCCAAAAACAATTCTTTAACTGTATTATCTTATTTAATATATTAATTGTAACTAACGTACTAAATTGCCTCATTGGTCTAGTGGTCCCAAGCGCGACTGTTGAGCATGAGGTCTTGGTTTCGATTCCTAGGTTGGGCAACGTTTTATTGAGTTTTTCTGTTATGATATTTCTCAGTAATAGCCCGGAGTTACAACCTGTCACATGGGACATAATAACAGCATTGGTTAAATGTGTTGTATAACAGTAGACACCTCTGTCTATCCCTTCGGGAAATGCAGGCGTGATGCGAAGTTGTAGTAATTGTATCTTAAATAACTTAAAATTAACTTTGCTAGCAACTTCATTCGTCTTGGATATATAATTTTATATTTATTTATATTCATATATTCTCTGAACTGTGCAAGATATCGAAATGGAACATACACGAAGTTAAGTTAAAATATCAGGTTTAATTCCTAAAATGTTCATTTCAATCCGTTGAGCCGTTTTGTTGCCTATTCGAGACAAACTTTCAGACAGGCAAACAGATAAAATATTTAAAATCGGTCATTTATATATTTTCTTTTCTTTTCTGTACATAAAAAAATCACAGTGGACACTTTTATTTATTGGTATAATTTATTGGTATCTCATAGAGTTTAAGCAAAAATGGTCACTATAATTCTATATTCGGACTTCCATTTATACAAGACGATAATTAACACAACCAAAACTTCTGTCTGGCCGCAAATAAACTACAGATTTGCCCACGCTTCAGAGATACATAATTAATTTCGTCTAAGAGTGGTAGGGCTCGGAAAAATGGAGCTGCCCGACGGGGAGGTACCTCAACTTTGCAGATAATTGTTACCAAATAACACTGCCTTTTGTAATCGTTTATTAATATTCCACCACTTTTTTTCAAGGGTGGAAAGTACAGTTTGAGAACTTCATCTCGAATAAAGTTCGCAATAAAATATTAACTGATCATTCCTTGCAGAATGGTGTTAAAAATATATTAATTATTGCTTGAACCAGACTGAATCGGTCTTCAATAAAAACAATACTTTCAAACCAAAGGTGTTCGAACAACCGAAATATATTATTAAAAAAAAAGCGTCGTCACTTAGTACTCCCGACCATATTTTGGGTCATGGTGGTCTATCTTCATGGAGATTAGCCAATGGCGAATGGCTAAAAACCGGATTCCGAATAAATTTGACATAAATATAGTTTATAACCTGGATTAACACAGAATACTTTTTATCCCGGCTTGACCCGATTCTAAAGTTCACGTAGGTGAAGTTGTGGGCAGAAGCTAGAATATAGTATTAGTAGGATTATAGATAAATAATGGACACGTAATTCTACTAATTTCTCTTCCAATAATACCTTTTGCTGCTGTAACAAACACATTTAAAAATCCGAGTCGTATTATATTGACACTCTTTTCCAACTTGGCTCAGGCTCGGCTTTTATTTGCTTCGAATCAGTCTCACATGTCTGAGGCGATACGTGCCAAAACCTTATTAAGATTTCAATAAGGTTCTATGTAACACGACTACAACACGTCTTTTGGAGTAACGTGACATGCAAGAGTCTTGTTTATTCCTCACAGGTTGAAACTTGCCAAATATATGCGGGGTAAAATGTTATATATGCTTTTCTTGGTATTATATTGCATTTTAGCTTGGATGAGAAGAGCTAACTTTTGCTTTTAAATTAGAACAAAGTTATTGTTTTAAAGTTCCTCTGGTGGGAGGCATCGGCCGCGGCTGGTTACCACCCACCAGACGAAGCAATGCCGTGAAGCGACCTAGTCGTGTTTCGGGAAGTAGTCCCGTGCAATTGTTGTGGGAGACGGGTCTGGGCAGTTGCATCAACTCCCCAACTATCGTTCTCCCCAAATCTATCTACTCTACTTAAGAGTGAGTAGGTTTATTCTGGATCTGCGTGCTCCATTCTCGGCCACACCGTCGCCTACCATCAGGCGAGTTGGTGGCTAAAGGTAGATCAATTTTGGATTTTAATAAAAAAGTTACTACAAACGCGGCTGCTGTGCGTGAGGTCTTGGATTCGATAACCGGTGTGCAGTGTTATTCGGTTTCTGTAAGAATATTCTCAGTAGTATCCCAGAGTTAGGAAGTTGGTGGTGTAACACCTCCGTGCTTTAAAGACCACGAAAGAGTTGTCGGTCTTGCACCTGATCTGTCTCTGGTCGTGTCAGATTGCCTCATCTGACTGTAAGAGTTAAAGAAGAGAGTGCATCTGTATTGCATACACGTGTGATATTTGATATATCCTGCGTACTAGGCTAATGTCCATGAACATAGACTACCATGACCCAAAATTCGGTCAGAAGTATAAGTGATGACGCTTTTTTTAAATAATATATGTCGGTTGTTTCAAAGTACTGTTTTTATTGTAGACCACTTCAGTCTGGTTCAAGCAATATTTCACAATATAGTTTTTTAACACCATTCTGCTAGGAATAATCAGTTAACATTTTATTGCGAACTTTATTCGAGATGAAGTTCTCAAACTGTACTTTACAGATTCCAAGATATATTCGTGAAATTCTTCAAACTCATTCTTGGGAGCAGTATTGCTAAAGGTGGGGCTGCACTGTTAGCGAGCCGGTTTCAAAATTGCTCGTCAAAAGATAATATTCGCAATTCAAACCAAAACCAGAATAGAATAGAAACACAACAGCGGCTTATAAACTTGCACCTTATTTTATCGAACTAAAAACAAAGTAAATAAGAAAAACAACGAAGATAGCAATTATTTGTTCCACTATTGATTTATATAATATTAAACATACTTTACTGCTGCCATCCCTTTTCTGAGTCATTACCTACCTATATACCTACGGGCGAACTATTGTTACATAATTATCTTTTGATAAGTATCTATATGTATAGTTCTATGCTCATAAGTGAACTGTCATGTTCTTGAGGAAATAAAGTTCGTTAAACCAAATTAGGGTTTATTCACCTAAAATAAATTGCAAGTGGTCTTGACCAAATTCAACTAATTTAATGTAATTTTTTGACTGCCTCGTTGGTCTAGTAGTCCCAAGTACGACTACTGAGCATGAGGTCTCGGGTTCGATTCCCGGGTCGGGCAAAGTGTTATTGAGTTTTTCTGTCAAGAAATTCTCAGTAGCAGCCCGGAGTTTGGAATTGTGCCCGGTTGATGGCAATAGGCTCACCACTTATTATATGGGACTTAATAACAGCATTGGTGAAATGTGGGTGTACAACTGTGTACACCTCTGCCTACCCCTTCGGGGAATACAGGCGTGATGCTATGTATGTATTTTTTGTTGATTTAAGACGCAACAATTTGAATGTACCTGCACTACAATATGTAACTTCCCAACAACCGCTATCACTGCGACCTGTTCTCGTACCCAAACTTCGCCCAGATGTACCATTTCGTGTTCCCTCCGCGCTTTACGGCCAGTTGGGACAATATTGCCTACTTCAGGATCTGATAAATAAAAAAACTTTGGCCGACGACGGTTTTATGGGACACATTTTAAGTTGGAAGTTCGGTAGGACCAGAATAGATGACCTTGAATTAGAAAATACGTTTGAATTTACTTTTTAAAATATAATATGAATAATGAAATAATAACGTAACATAGCATCACGCCTGTATTCCTCTAGGGAGTAGGCATAGGTGTTTACTTTCACCAATGCTGTTAATAAGTGAGCTTATTGCTATCAACCGGACATAATTCCAAACTCCGGGCTGTAACTGAGAATTTTCTAACAGAAAATCTCAATAACACTTTTCCCGACCCGAGAATCGAACCAAGACCAGCGTATTAAAATATTTCGCATCAGTAATATAAGACCTTCTACGTACAGTATTGAATGGTCTATAAATAGCAATTAATTGCTGTTCCAGAGACGTCTATTCAACAATATTGCAGAACTATTTATATGTAAGTACATAGTTTGCTCTCCATGTACTTGGTAAACTAATTTCTAGTAGGAGTTTCTATTCTCATTGTATTATTATTGTCTATACTTTTATATTCCAACAAAGGTTTGGAATGGCTTGATATTTTAGAATAATAAACATTCTAGTCGAAATTATCTTGCATTCGTAGAAGTGAATAATGAAATTCTAAAATTTCTTAAACTATAATTCCGCATACGGCAGCATCCTATTGCAGTAAGCGCAGACAATTTCTATGTAATTCTGACACACGTCTCCTATAATTAATTTAGCATTATGGAAACGACATTTTCCATTGTATTCTATCATGGCTCATCCTACTACAGTTTGGCCCCGCAATCAGCTTTAGTTCACCTTTCCATAGCACTTTGTTATTTAAACGAAGGCTTAATATAAATTAGGTATTTACCTTCTAACATTGGCCAAGCTATGATTTTCCGTGCGACCGAGCGCGCTTCCCTGAAATAGCCTGCAACTAAAATAGAAGTCCAATATCAGCTACTGAGTGGCTCTCGATCAGGTAACACCTGTATTGACCTCCATCCCTGTCTAGTTCCGTCTCGTCTTGTTTCTATTGTTATTTCAACAAGGGATCCGATTGAGGTCGCATCTGTGCAGAATATTGAATCAAAGTGTGAAATATCTTGGGTTTACAGATGTCTGTTTTGTATCTATAGATTGTTGTTGGCTTTGAGTTGTGCGATACATTTATAGAAGGTTAATAAAAGGTCTGCCTTGCAGATTCGGTTGAGGAACAGTTTTATGTAAATAATGTTTTTTTATCTCGTTGTACGCGGCTGATGTAATAATTCTGCAGAACTGGATTATATTTTGAAGATATAAAAGGTAAGGAATCGAGATTAAGAATCAGTATCGTGTCAGACGTAGTCACAAATACAATACCTGCACCAAAATGTTTGTGAAGGTAAATTTATTATTGTGTTTTTATTTCATCAAAAGTGCAAAGTTATATATATCTATCCTAGTTAATATTATGGCCGAGTTAGTGGAGTGTGATAGTAGGATAACATCAGAATTTGCTGCGCCGACCCCAAATAAATTGGGATAAGGACTGGGAGATGATGATGATGATATCCTAGTTAATAATATAGTGTGGATGTGTGAACAACAGTGACTGTCTACCAAATAACTGGCTGACTTCAATAGTAACTCTGTGAAAAAATATCATATACTTATGAAAAAGAAAATAATAATATTGAAAACTTAAGTTCACTAAATAACGTGGACTAAGTTACAAATCACAAAACGGATATTAAACTCAAGATAAATCTTTGAAAAGCATTAACGCATGCTTAGCGAACTCTAAAGTTATTATATTAAAACTTATCTGCTCATACTGCTTATACTTATACTGCTTATACTGCTCATCACCGCGAATTCGGTGATGAGCAGAGGTCGAGATGGCTTAGTGGTCAGAGCGCCTGGAGTATTCATCCGGGAGGTGCAGGTTCGAATCCAGTTCGCGACCGTATTCTTTTTCCATTTAATATAATAACTTTGGAAATTAAACTTCTAAAATTAGCAAAGGAAATGGTTCGAATGTGTTTTGAATATTTTTAGCTTTCAAAAAAGCATCAAATTTATTATTACTCACGACCAGCCACGAGAATATTGAAGAGCTACTACTTTAGTGAAATCAATAACACTCTTTTAGTGCTTATTAAAATTTTGTATATATGTCCACTTCCATGAGATTTCAAATGTTAAACTAAATCAGCTATTCTGATTTCGAAATGCACTCTGAAGTATTTATTATGATGACAAACTGGGGCAATTATCTGAATCTGTAAAATAATGCACCAGTTTTGATTACGATTACTTTGTTAGGTTATAATATTAACACAAAATTCTTGCAGTTCGTCGCACTACTCGCCTTGGTGACTATCGCCAGCGCCAGCAACGATTTTTCCAGCTTCGCCTACAGCGTGGCGGACCCCTACACCGGTGATTTCAAGCACCAGATCGAGAACCGATTGGACGACAATGTAAAGGGACAGTACTCTCTCCTGGAATCTGATGGCACCCGCCGCACTGTGGACTACGCCGCTGGTGCCGGTGGTTTCAATGCCATCGTTCGCAAGGACCCCGCACTCATCGCCGCCGCTCCTGCCATCTCCTACGCTGCCCGAACAATTGCTGCTCCTGCAATCTCCTACGCCGCTCCAGCCCTTGCCGCTCCTGCTCTCTCCTACGCCGCTCCAGCACTTGCCGCTCCTGCTCTCTCCTACGCCGCTCCCGCTCTCTCCTACGGTGCTCACGGTATCGCCGCTCCCGCTATCCCCTACGCTGCTCCTTACGGTTTCAGTAAATTTGGAGCTATCGGATACGGAGCCCTACCTTACGGCCGCTACCATTACTAAATATGTACCTGAATTTCTACCGTTTGTAAATAAAAAGTTTATAGAATTTTAAAAGTACTTTGTTTTTATTTCTTTGTACCAATTTTTGATCTTGACACCTGATCTCGCCATATCGATCGTACTGTTTTTACTGACCGTTTGATATCGTCACTGCTTGTGCGGAAGCAGCAAACAGTTTACCGAAGTCAAAAGATTTTATTTCACATAAACTAATTTAAAAGGCACTTATGAAACGTCAAAATTTAGTTGCACGGTTCGAAAATGGTTGATTCCTATGGAGAAGAACCGGCAAGAAACTCCATGGTTACTCTTTTAAACTTCATCTTTTTTACAGTGTGTACATACAATTTAGAATGAGGAATACGAGAACAGTGTAATCTTCGATACAAAGTAATTGATATTAAAAATATTAAGCTCTAATGTAATAAACACAACGAATTTGACAAGTTTACTGAGTTCTCACAATCACAAAATATTGAAGCTATACAAAACAAATCAAATGAAATTGAATGATGTTATGATGGAACTTTAAAAGAAATGTAAAAGTACAAATTATCTAAAAAAAAACAGATTTGTTATTAGACATACATAAACGTGCGTTGCCAGTGAACAGCCGGGGAAGCCACATGTGCAGAAGGTATTATTACCAAACTTCCCTATCGTCAACGTAGTCTATAACCTAATAGTTTGTGTTTAATATAGGTTTTATTACATTCTTTAACTCCTTTATTATGCCACGACAATATGCATATTGTTATAAGCGTGGGATGATAATGATTGTTTACAGTTTTATTTTATTATCCACAAGTATTTTTCAGAGTTGGATGACTAGTTTCTTGAGCTCCAACGGCTCTTAATCCAGATATCGTGAGTCGAATTTACTAATGACTTATACCGTAAAATGCACGTGATTATTATGCGTAAAAATTATTATTGTCTCGCGAAAATGAATCATTATAATTGTTCCTTCTACATAACATAACATAACATAGCATCACGCCTGTATTCCCCAAAGGGGTAAGCAGAGGTTTACAAAATTGTACACCCACATTTCACCAATGCTGTTATTAAGTCCCATGTAATAGGTGGTGAGCCTATTGCCATCTACCAGGCAAAAATCCAAATTCCGGGCTGCTACTGAGAAATTCCTAATAGAAAAACTCAATAACACTTTGCCCGATCTGGGAATCGGACCTGAGACCCTATGCTCAGCAGTCGCACTTAGGACCAGTAGACCAACGAGGCAGTCATATATTCCTGTCATGTATTCCTTCTAAATATGTGTATTTTCGTCAAACTATTCCGTTCACTCTAAAATATAATAAATTGTGTGAGGCAGACATGGTAGGTGATGTGAAGTGTAAGATGTATTATTAACAAGACTCTGCGATATCAGTGTAGACGACGTTTCCTTATTTTTTGTATTGATATTCCACTTCAGTTCACAAGCGAAGATTTTCTTGCCAACGATATAAATATTCGTGATATTTGACGTACATATTCGTAGTGATTATATTGTTATTTATGGTAGGCGATATTGGGTATGATTTAATTTCATAATTTCTTTTATCATATCAAGTTCAATAGAACGTTGACGCCTGTTTAAGACCAGTAATTTCTAAATTGGATTTTTTATAAAATAGCTCCTGCAATTTAATTAGTCTTGAAATGAATTGATTAATTACTTCTCCTTTCCCGTTAAACTTTTTTTATCTCTCTTTTTTTTTGTACAAATAGATTAATGTTTTAAGGCATTGCCGTTGCGTAGGCCATAGCGTAGGCAGATTATTTGTTTATGATTTCAGGGCTATAAAACTGATGACTTAATTGATTAACAACAATAAAAAAATATATGATAAATGCAGATAAAATTCTCGAAGCAAGCAACAAACCCACGTCACGATAATAATACCCCCTTATCGGTCCCTGGAGAGTACAGCTGCACAAACATCCCGAGGTTTCTACAGATCGTCACAACGATGTCGTAGATTTACTCTAAGTTACCGATATTCTACACTGTGTACATGTTTGCCAAAATCACAGGGGACTACAGATCATGTTTCCGAAATGTCAATAATGGGAGAAAGCATAGTCGCGTAAGGTTAAAAAAATTAATATAGTAACAGTCTTGTACAAAAAACACTGAAATAAAATTAATTAATAAAAAATATATATTAAAAAGTACGCCTGTCGTGTGTGTTTTTATTTTTTTATTTCTCACGTTTTCGTGTATCATTCCACTATACTACTATTTTTTTTTAATCTTGTTGCCTCTTTTACCCTGCACATTATAAGAACCCCAATGATACCCATACATCTTAATTGGTTAAGGCGTTTTGAAGTTATAGTGGAATAAAGAAAACACTCCTTTTATTGAGCAGTCGTGTAAAAACAAGGTAAGTGAAGAATTTTCATCGCAACCTATAAGAAAATGTTTCACAGTACTATCCCCCTTTCCTAAATAATAATTATTGGAATCCGATCCAGCCAGTCCCTTGCTGTCATCCCACCAGCGACGCCCTAAGCCAAAATCCGTAGCCGCAGGGGATGCCCTCAGTGGCGTGCATTGCATATAGGCAAATAGGAAGTGTCTTCCTCAAAAAATTACTTAAATACAACCTATATCACAGTAAACTGTGTAGTAGTAACTAAATTTTTTGAGGTAGGCACTGCCTATTTACCTATATGCAATGCACGCCACTTGGTGCCCTTAGCACGTTATCGCTTAGCTTATGACAGGAAAGCCAGGTTAAGCAGTCTACAACCTCTTAGGATGACCTGCGAGATGCTCTACATAAAAAAAAACCTTTCCCCGACTGCCACGATAATTATTTACCTGCCTCAAACAATAATGGCTCTAAAGAATTGGATTGGAAGATTGAATTGAATTGAAAGAACCAAGCAGCACTTTCACAGCGCCTGTCAGAAACAAGACAATCATTGAGGACTGTCAGAATTTTGAATAAAGGTAAATGTGATAAGATGCAAATTATGCACTTGTTTTCAAAACAGCACGTGACAATTGATGCATTTCAGTTACTAACTGGATGCATCTATTCTGCATCAATTTCTATTGATTACTCTATGTCCTGCGGTGCAAAGGACCAAAAAAGTTTAAACACCATTGCTTTAATCAATTTATCTAGACTTATTTTTATTTATTCCAAGTCAAAAATGATTCTAAGACATTTCTCATACGATGTGTGTAAAATATTTAGGCAATAGGTATATATTTTTATTAGTACTTATCTTTATGATAAGACTCCGAGCGGCAGCGGCCATTTGCATAATTCCTCAAGAATTTTTATTAATACTGCCGGGACGAAAGAATATTTCATTCAATTTATTTTCATAATCTTTTTAATTATCATAAATTATATCAACCCTTGCTAATGCGTTCTATTAAGTCTTAATTTAAAATTATATATTTTTATTCTTGTGGACGTTTTATGAATTTCCCATTTTAAGCTTTACCTTTAAGTATCTTTAAGAGTGATCTCCCAAAGTATGTATGACAAAGGAAATCCATATGTTCAATTAAACATATAGGGATCTTCAGAATAAGTGATTCTAAGAGAATCCGGAGCCAATTTAATATTTTTGTTACACTTACATATACTTGAAAAATAATAATAATCTTTATTTAATTTCTCTCTTCACAAAGGTTGTTAATATTATATTTTCAAACTTAAAGAAGACACAATTACCAGTATGCTATGAACATGTACGGTTTATGGTCCTTTGTGAGAAACTGAAGTCCATATTAGGATACCCTATGTGACGGATCACCCCGAATATGCAGTGCTTATCTATAATTTTATTTAATAAAACAAGCATGGTAAAATGTAAATGTAATAGTAGACCAATACCTTCAATACTTGTAATAATAATTCTTAAAGTGTACTTATGTACTTTATAGAAACTAGGGCGGTTCTTTTTAATCAGTTGTTTAAGACAAAGCAACTAGTCCTTTTATATGAAAATAGAGTAATTTTTAAGTTAATAGACAGACAAGAAAATAGAAATGAAAACAATATTTATTGAGTCAGTCATTATGGTACATAATGCTCGTACCAATTTCATTTATTTGTCATAACACCTTGTTCCTACTAGTACGAATACATAGTGTGTCCATTCTCCAATAACGTAATTATTCATATTTCATCCCAATATGCTAGAATTTTCTTAAATTTTCATCTTATTGTGTCGCTGAATTAATAACAGAATAAATTAAAATGTTCCCTTCGCAATCAAAATGTAATTGCTTTTTAATTCCCCAACTGTTTTATGAGTATGATTTTATATGAGGTCCAATTTTAATGTGAAATGCTTTCAAAGTTGTGTAGATTTTAATTAAAATAGCACAAGAGTAATAAATTAGTGGTATTTGAGAGCTTAATTAAATGAGATGATATTTTGAATTCATATGTATAATTCTGTTAGCTGCAACAATAGTGTATCATATTAAAAGTATAATTATTTTCTTTTAATCAGTTTTGTTTTTTTTTTTTACATTCCCCAGTATAATATACTTAGATACTTAATGAATGTTTTTTTTTTATAGATATATAGAATAAAATTATTAGATAGAATATTAATAAATATAAAATACACTTTAATATTAAATGTATAATAAGAAAATGTTGTTATTGCATGTAAGGCATAATTATTACGTCTTAAATGAAAGTTAAAATATTACTTAATTTGTTTGTGCCATATCTCCAAAAACCCACCTAATCTTAACCGCGTCACTAATTTAAATGACACCTAAATTTTTAAAAGCTCATGTGAGGAACAACATCGAGCCATAATCATGCAAGGGGTTTATGAATATAGATATGGTGAAACCGACAGTCACTGTCTTCCCCAATGGGAAACAGGCGTAGTTGTATGGGTGTATGTACGAGTAGCTCTGTTACAACGCACTGAATACAAAAATACCCCCTGAAAAGCTATCCCAAATCATTAAACCCCGAAAGAGGTTGTACCATAAATACAGATAAATCTTTGAAAAGCATTAACGCATCTTTAGCGAACCTTCAAGTTATAATTTTTTGTGGAAAAAGAATACGGTCGCAAGCAGGATTCGAACTGCGCCTCCCGGATAAATACTCCAGGCGCTCTGACCACAAAGCCATCTCGAGATGGCTCGAATCCTGCTCGCAACCGTATTCTTTTTCCACAAAAATTTTGTAGAGACCATGATCGATGACTATTGATCTTATTCATAATCAACAAAATATACGCGAGTTGGACCCCAAACTTCACTGTTAGTTTAGGGCACAAGGACCAATCAATGTTTACTAAGTTCGTTGATAACGGTACCATTAGCATATTGAACATTTCATGAGATACAGTTGAGGTTATGATTGAGTTAGGAATTAAGTTGGTCATGCTAATTCAATGTGGTCGTTAGAATTAAGTTAAATAACATTATCACGGTTTTTTGGGTTACAGCCTATTGACTGGTAAGTGAGGAAAATGCATTTTGCACACTAAATAATAAACCAGCCCATAACTGACCCACTGCAGGGCAAAGGCCTCATGTTTTCTTTCACCGTATGTCTCAAAAGTACGTATGTAATTAAAAAGTCACATTGGTATATACCAGATTTGAACACACAACATTAATTAGTTTCGAACTCGAACGAAGCATATATTCATGAGAAAAAGATGGTCAAGTGTTTGACATTAATTAAAATATTTAATTATTGGCACTGAAAAAAAAAATACGTTTAAATAGTATGTCACTATGAAAGTTAAATTTCTATGCGGTACGCGGATAAATAGTCCAGGCGCCCTGGATAACCAAGCCATCTTGAGCTCTACACACTCACAAATCCTCCACATTGTAATGTATCTTTAAGTGGCGTCATCCAATCCAATTCTCTTTAAAAAATATAATAAAAGTTTAATTACTGAAAGATATAAATATACGTTAGTCATTTTAAAATGTACTCAGTAGGCTGTTTAAGTAAGTTACACTGACGTGGGGGTGCATTTGAAGTGACTCGTTGAATTTCTAGATCGCACTATAGTTAAGCTTGGTAAATTTTATATACTTAGGTACATTCGGCAATGACAACATAGTCCCATGTCATTTCAATATGCAAATAATACAATAAGGAAAAAAAAAAACAATTATCTGTATAGTATCTTGTTATACTGATTATAATAAAAAAACTTTTAACCGGATTAATCGCCTGTTTTATTGGTTTTTGTTTTGATTATACTGGTAAACAAAATAAACACATAAATAAACCAGCAGGGTAATTGCGGAACTGACTGTAAGGTAATTGCAGTAGTTTTCATTTCAACAGTCTATCAATATACGAGTACATTGCGTCGATCTTAGCCATCGAAGAGTTAGTTTAGGTTTACTTAGATGATACGGCGCTATATATCTATAGCAAATTGAAATGTGTTGTCAATACAAGTCAGTTACGCAATTGCCGAGCTGACAACTTCAATAAAACTTCAATTAGTCAAAAGTGAAGCTTATGCATAAAACAAAAAGGGTTTTGAGTCGATTTTTTCGTTTGCTCTTTTCAGTAAAACTTGATTGCTCAAAGCAATTTGCCAGCGGCACTGAAACCGGTAAACATTTCAGAATGGAAAGTACCACTTGACTATTATCCCTACCCTTAATCCGGGAATTTTCTTTTCGACAATTTTTACGAAGATCTTAGTACACTTATCTTGAGTTGTGAATCTTAAATGCATTAGCACTTTCTTCGATAGGTTGACGTTTTCATATAGAATTAATGATATAAAATATCTATTGTAAAACGCCACTCATGCACGTATTCAATATATACTCCTCCCGACCGTATTTTGGTCACAGCGGTCTATCTCCACGGAGATTAGCCAAGTACTTAGAAGATATTATAGTGCACAAGTAAATACAGGTGCACTCCCTCTTCCTTCACTCTCATAGTTCGATGGGACGGCAACCCGACACGACCGGAGACAGATCAGGCGCAGGACCGACGGTTTTTGCGTGTTCTCCGAAGCACAGGGGTGTTGCACCACCAACTCCCTAACTCCGGGTTGAGAATTTCCTAACAGACAAACCCAAAAACACTTTGCCCGACCTGGAAATCGAACTCAAGACAGCACGCTCAACAGTCGCTCTTGAGACTACTAGAACAACCTGTCCTGGATTCCCGGGTCGAACAAAGTGTTATTGGGAGTTAGGAAGTTGGTTGTGTGAAACCCCCGTGCTTCGGAAAGCATGTAAAGCCGCCGGTCCTGCACCTGATCTCTCTCCGGTCATTTCGGATTGTCGTCCCATTGGAATATGAGAGTGAAGGAAGAGGTAGTACACTTGTGTTTGCGCATACACTTGTGCACTATAATATCTCCTGCGTACTTGGCTAATCTCCGTGGAGATAAGCCGCCGTGACCGAAATACGGTCGGAGTATGTAATTATTTCTTGTTACCTCCATATTCAGATGCAACTGCCTCGTTGGTCTAGTGGTCCCAAGCATACTCCCAAGCATGAGGTCCTGGATTCGATTCTCGAGTCAGGCAAAGTGTTAGTAATTTTTTTTAAGAATTTTTTTAGTTATAGAGTTGTGCCCGATAGATGACGATAAGCTCAAAGCTCACCACCTATGTATTATTACAGATGTGGTTTAATAACATAAATGTGGATATACAACTATATGTGCCTCTGCATACCCCTTTGGGAAATACAAGCGAAATGCTATCCAGATGAATATCGAACTCATAAAACGGTGAGGCCGTTCGAGTTCCAAACGGGAGCTCCGAAAAATAGACTTCCGAAAAATCCGCTGCACATCAGCGGATTTTTCCAAGTGAAAAAAAGCTAAAGATGATTCTTTGAAAAGCATTAACGCATGCTTGGCGAACTCTAAAGTTATTATATTAAATGGAATAAGAATACGGTTGCGAGCAGGATTCGAACCTGCGCCTACCGGATAAATACTCCAGGCAATCTGACCACTAAGCCATCTCGACCTCTGCTCACTACCGTGAATTCTTCCTCCACATTTTAACACGTCTTTTGGTGACGTCATTGCTATATACAGTCCCTATACAAAAAAATATGAAAAATAGCTATTAAATAACGGTAGAATTTTTAAAGTAATTCTACATGATTGAATATTTTTTATCATTTACTGTATAAAGATGGCATGGGATGGTATCAGCTGCAGGAGGTCTAAAATGGCCACTTCATACACAATCATATTATGTTTTGTCCATGAAGTGACTATTTTACGATTTATTAAATGAATTATATTAGGATCCTATTATGATTCAGCCAAAGGGGCTTTCTAGACCCCCAACAGCTTGAAAGATACAGATATATATTTACAAACACTTTTGTTATATATTTTTGTGAAATAAAATATACGGTTGGTGGCAGGATTTGAACTTGTGGCCCCCGGTGAATGCAGGGTATTGTAGGTAGGTCGGAATTGCTTAGTTGGTAGAGGGCCTGGAGTATTCATCCAAGATCCTAGGGTCAAATCCATATTTTTATTTTTTTTGAATGTGAAAATCCATCATGGTCGCTGTGCCGGACTCCTACCGACTAAAAACCACACGGTCCTACTCCAACCTTTACCGAGGACCCGGGTTCGTTGCAGCAATCACCGCGACCCCGGCAGGTTATGGTACACTCCAGGTTTGTGCAGGCCGGCCACAGTCAGCTATGTTATGTCACACGTGCGTGGCCGTCTCGGGCTGGACTGCTGATCAGGCGGCGAACCACCCGTAACCCCCTCAGTCCACGGCTCACGGTGGCCGGATATCGTTGACCGCCCTCCGGCGCCTGGCTCGCCTTCTGCGGCAGGGGTGAGCGGGGTTTGCCTCTCTCTCCCTTTCCGCCGCCTCCTTCGCGAGCATCACCTCCTCGCAGAAGTTGGCGACGGCTCCCCATGCGCTCTCACTCCCGACCATGTGTCTAATCACGGACGGAAGCGAGAGATCGCCCGCCCTTACTGGCGGTTGTAGCGCTGCTCAACCCAAGCTGGGCACACCTCCAGCGTGTGCTGCGCCGTGTCCTCGGGGCAGTTACCGCTAGGGTCAAATCCTGCTCACAACCGTATTTTACATTCTACAAAAATATATTTCACAGATCTTTTTTCATATGTTTTTAATTAATTTGAACAGTTAAAATGCCATTTTACATTTGATGCTTGCTAAATATCCGGTACATGCGTCGCAAAATATCCCGGATACTCATTGTTTCGCGGATATTGTCTGTCCAAAATTCCATTTGAACGCGTATTTCGTATCTGATCATCAATAACAGACACGGACTACCAGGTGTTTTGCAACCCTGATTAATGACACCACTTTGTGCAAAGCGACTGAATAGGTAATTATATACAGATAACGGAATTTATTTGTGTTTCACATTGTTTTCAATCAGCCTTGCTGAAGTAAGGAATAGTCGATTATTCAAATAAATTGGTCCAAATTCTGCCTTCCCATTTAGTTTTACATTAGACTTTAATTGCCTGTCTTTAATTTGCGTTTCAGTTCAGTCCGTTAGATTTGCAAAGTAAACCGTTGAATTTTATTCATTTCTTTTCAGAGATAGTCAGATAGAAAATGTCAGCGCCATATAGTTTTATAAAAAACTGACTTGTAAAAGAGTCTGTTAAAGACCTATTTACCGAAATAAAATCATCACTCCAACAAAATATAGGGGGTATATTCATGGAAACAAAAAATATGGGACGCGTCATCGTTTTCCGTTGACAATAACTTATTTCTTCAAGAATTTCAAGTGACTGAAGGCGCGGTCAAAACCTAGTTACGTTATCGACATGATTCACTGACAGATTTATTGCACAGAAATATATAAGATAAACTTAATAACATTAATATCAAGAAGAGTACCCGAACCTTATTAGTCGAGAAATTCCGTATAGCGATTTGACCAGCATGTCATGGCATTGCAAAAATGTACTATTTTCTGATGTAGCAAGGATTCATTTTAACATAACCAGACTATAACTGTCCCACTGCAGGTCAAAGGCCTCTTCTCATACAGAGAAGGCACGAGCATTGATCACCATGCTAGCGCAGTGAGGGTTGGCGATTTCAGACCATCAAGTGCAGGTTACCTCATTATGTTTTTCTGTGTCTCATCATCAGATGATCATTTGGTAAATTTTTATACATAATAATTTCTACGTGCAAAATTACAATATTCTAGATTCTCAATCGAAAAATCCGATGTTTTTACTTTCATATATTTTGCGCTTTTTCCAAGGCTACTATGCAGAGAAAAATTCTTTCCACTACCGTTCAGTACGTAGCAAATATTTGCTTTAAAGCTACACTGGATGGAAATGCTAATTTTCAAGTGTTAGCTTTCCCTCGTCACTTCTAGTTAAACCGTTAAATACTTTATCAACTTGACACTGCACTCACTGTTTCATTTTTACAAGACTGCCCAAAAAATGGAGTGAGTTTTAAGGGTTAATGTATGTATATATGTATTGTGTTTGTGAGTTCCTTTAGTCCACCATAACTTCTTGATGCCTGAACCGATTTCAATGTATGGGGTATCGGTAGAATCCTTACATTGTCCCAGGTAACATAGCCTACTAAGATTTCAAAAGCTGGCAGGCGTGCATTAAACTTTTTTATTTTCCATATTATCTTGTTAATTATGTAAGCTTCAAAATACTTATCGTGTACTATCTTTTCTGTACCTTCTTGAAATTGTATATGCATCAGAAAAAATATCTGAATTATATCTAAAGACATTTCTTTCAAACGCATTTACGTAGCGAAATCGAAAAATATGTTACGTGAAAAAAAAAACGGTCATGAGCAGGATTCGAACCTGCGCTTCTCGGATATAAACCTGTAGTTTTTATGAATAATATATTTATCCGGGAGGCGCAGGTTCGAATCTTGCTCACGACTGATTTTTTTCATTTAAAATTATAACTTTAGAGTTCACTAAACATGCGTTAATGCTTTTTAAAGATTTATCTGTAATAATAACTCATTGTAAGTTGGTAAATCACTATTATTATCTATCTTATTTGATAAGGTTTATTCTGTTTTATAAGGGGTAGCTGTCTGATACCGATTGTAGTGGACATCTTTAGGAGAGACCTTTGTCGAGTCAAGGACGTATGATGGGAGATAATTATGATACTGTTATAGCTTAGCCGTCTTTGAAAACCTTTTCTTTAGCTGTGGAAGACTTTTGATGAATTTTGGTCATTTTTGTATCACTTATCTTCATTGATCCCTTCTGTTAAATCAGGCAAATTATTGTTCGATCGTCACTTACATATTATAATTTTCTTTTCTTGACAATTTGAGGTCCGTCAACTTTCCAAAGTCTCCTTCACTTTTTCCAAGTTGCAATTTATTTCACTTACATATTTTACCACAATAAGAGAGAGGGGCTCGTGGCTAAGTAACAGCCGCACAGATCGATCGATCGAGGTTAAGCTGCGCTTGCCGCGGTTGGTCTGTGGATGGGTGACCATCATATCATACCGAAACCCCTCCGTGTCTCGGAGAACACGTTAAGCCGTTGGTCCCGATTGTCAAATTAAGATCTATGACAGCCGTTACGGGTAGTCAGAGGCCTGAAAGTCTGACAACCAGTCATACCACGAGATATCGTGTTACCCAGTAACTGGGTTGTGGAGGTCAGATAGGCAGTCGCTCCATGTAAAATACTGATATTAAGCTGCATCCGGTTTGACTGGAAGCCGACCCCAATGTAATTGGGAAAAGGCTAGGCAGATTTTTTGATTTTACCACAATAAGATTTGTTTACAAAGATATTCGTGGCAAGTAGACAATTTTTTATGTGTTTTTGTAACTCGAAACGAAAAAGATTTTAATAGATAAATCGTAAATACAATTTTAAAAAAATTGGTGAAGTTTTATGATCGATGGGGCAGCAATCTGTTACTGTTCTTTTATCGTAATTATATTAAGTGCCATTAATGGATGCTTCACTCTCCGCTGACTTATCTTATTTACGTTGAAGACAGCCAATCAGACAGCTTAAAGATTACACAGAGAGCTGCTGGAGTATTTTTTATTAAACACCGAGTTACATAGAAAATAGAGACTTGTAAAAACATTATAATACATATTTATTTTAACATTAATAACAATAATATTATCACTTTCATAAAAATCTTATCTCCATAAGAAGGGATCTTCACTATACTATAATGTGGATGACTAAAGCCAATAATAAAAAAAATACATAATTAAATATGTTGGAATTGGTGTACAATAATAGACTTTTTAGTGGTATAATCTATGAATCTTCTTCTTCTTCGTGTGGTTGATGAACAACCTAGAGTTAACTCAGAGTTTAAACACACCTGTAAGCCTCTGACACACCTCTACGCGCTATCGGGAACATCTCACAGGTGTGCTGGGTTCCTCACGATGTTTTCCTTCACCGTTTCAAGAAAGTGATAATTAATTTATAATACGCACATGACTTGGAAAAGACAGTGGTGCGTGTCTTAGATTCAACTTGCGACCTTTAACTTGTCAGTTCAACGGTCATACAACTCGGCTATTACATACTTACTTACTTACTATTACGCCGAAGAAAAGAAGGTTCATAGAAGACTCAGACCTAAACTGAGTGAGTTCGGTGTTTTCCCGCACATAAAATTTAAAGAAAGAAAGAATATAAATAAATATATTTATTTGGGTCGCATAACAGGTTTCCATGATTCAAGATAAATCTTTGAAACGCATTAACACATGCTTAGCGAACTCTAAAGTTATAATATTAAATGGAAAAAGAATACAGTTATCCGGGAGGCGCAGGTTCGAATCCTGCTCACGACCGTATTCTTTTCCCATGTAATATTATAACTTTAGGTTTCCATGATGATTAGAACAATGAAAATATATATAATTTAAAAGGCAAATCATATTTAATTAAATAAAAGATATTTGTGAAATATGCAGTGACAAGTTTTAGTTTAAAAGGAAATGATAAAACTTTACGTGGTATAAGTATTTTTATCTCCCGGGAGAACTTAGAGTAAATGACTTTTGCGTGACTCGTTTTGTGTTATCATATTGTGTGAGAAGAATTTTGAAGAACTTTTATGTTGTACAAGTTTTGTAGATTATGTTTTGAGGTTACTGAAGAGGAACTAAAGTGCGTTTATAAAGGTATTTGTGTACCTATATAAGGTTTTGGTGGCTTTGGAGGAAAGCTTAAAGGAAACTAGTACCGAAGTTCAACAAAAATATGAAACTTGAAAACTATAATAGGTATTAATAGTTTTGGTTACTGATTTTTGTTTAAGTCTAATATACGCGATGAATCTCTGTTCTTGTATAATAACTTTCGTAAGACACATTCATATTAGTTATAGTTTAACGGTTATTACTCACGCGCATACTTCGGGATTGCCCGACTAGTTTCGAACTCGAACGGAGCTCTTATTCATGAGCTGAGCCCGCGGCGGCGATGGAGTTAGACTCGCGACATCGCCGCGGGCTCAGCTCATGAATAAGAGCTCCGTTCGAGTTCGAAACTATTCGGGCAATCTCTGTTCTACGCAATTTTTCTTGTGTACGTTTTAAATGACCATTAACTTTTTATGGACTTTAGCGTTTTTATATATGTATTTCTTGTTTTCATTGTATTTCATACAATTACTATGTATTATAATTACTTTTTAATGCAAATCTATCTCTATCTAGCCTTATATATATAATTTAGTATTGTCATAGCAGGGCAAAGGCCCCGCTTTTCTTTTTTCACACACTTCTGTTCCTTTGTGTAGGATTCAAGGTCATCCCTCCATCTTCCCTAGGTCTGCCGCGGTGTCGCCCAGCGTTTAATGGTCACCATTATTCTAGTCCACATTAATGCAATGACTATACTAAAAAAACAAGTTATTGTAACAATCAAAAGAAGCTGAATAAGTATCTGGAAATGCAGAAACTATTATTGGGATTAACTTTGCGTTAATTTATTATACATTTCTTTTATACTTTCTTACTATAGGTATATAAATTAAACATAATATATATATAGGTAGGTTTAAGTAGTCATTTATGTAGTATATTTAACAACATTATATAAGTAGGTATATATTATAATATATATTTGGTAGCCTAGTATGTATGGCACTGGATTTCTGCACTCTTCCTATTTCTTCTGTTCATGTTGTACACTTGACTCTGTCCTCATATTTGTTTCTCTTCTCTCTATCACTCAAAGGTTTGCTGTAAGAAAACTCATAAATGGGTTAAGCTCGCCTTTGTACATCCTTTTTCACTATTATAATTTGTATTAGGTATCGTGTGTACAATAAAGAATATAATATATAACATAGCCTGTATCCCCGAAGGGGTAGGCAGAGGTATACACAGCTGTACACCCACATTTCACCAATGCTGTTATTAAGTCCTATGTATTAGGTGGTGAGCCTATTGGCATCTACTGGGCACAATTCCAAACTCCAGGCTGTTACTGAGAATTTCCTATCAGAAAAACTCAATAACACTTTCAAGATCCGGAAATCGAACCCGAAAGCTTAGCAGTCGCGCTTGGGACCACTAAACCGACGAGGCAGTTTAGAAATTATAAACCTAATCCCCATAAGAAGTACACAACTTATTATTTATAGCGTAGTAGTAAATCTTGTATAAATAGATGATGTTGTACCGTAAACACTAAATAATATTGCACGACCGTGTAGGGCTTGAGACTGTGACACTAAGAGACATTTATTACTTTGAAGATGAACTACCTGTGTTTATGTAGCTACATTTACTGCTTGAACACATTACGAGGTTCCTTCGTCTTAGGACATTCCAGTACCGCAAAATTACTAAATAATGCACGGGTACACTGAATCCACACTTTGAATAGTGCGATTTGAACCTAGTATTTGCATAAAAAATTCAAACTAGGTAATCCTACTATAATATTATAAATGTGAAAGTTTCTGAAGATGTTTAGATGTTTGGATGTTTGTTACTCAATCACGCAAAAACTGCTGAATGGACTTGGATGGACTTTTTCCTACAGATAGTTTGTAGGCTGGATTAACATATAGAATACTTTTTATCTCGGCTGGACCCAAATCTGAAGTCCGCGGACGATGATTCGGGTAGAAGTTCTCAAAATAAGAGTGTTGTGTTTTAAGGGTTCATGTATGTAAGCATCTACGTATATTTTTGAATTTATTTATTATACCATCACTTTTAAACGACTGAAACGATTGAGATGTACATATCATGTACATCTTAGACCTTAGGATAAAGATAAAATTTGTAAAATGAATTTCATCAGACATATTCATATTAATTATTGTTCACCGGTTCCTACTTACGTGCATTTTTCGGGTTTGTCCGACTAGTTTCAAACTCGAATTAAATCCTTAGTCATGAGCTGTGTCCAGCAAGCATTTTATTGGTCTTTGGATGTGTCCTACTAAAAAATGCACGTGAATTAAAGTTTTACTTACAAAAACTATGTTAGATAAGATTTAATTTTGTAATAAGAGAGATAAAGTCAGTGATGCGACTACACAAATACCTACCTATGTAAGTACTACCTCTGAGCTCTCGCTTCATCAAACCGACCGCATTCCACCCAAACCAAACTCGTGTTTAAAGCTTAATTTGTCTAATTTCTCTCTCAAATTCATGTACGGAAGTAAAATGATACACAAGTCAATGTTAACATGTAAATATGCAAATTCTTGTTTCATGCGAAATCACGAATGATCTTCTTTGATGTCAAAAGGGTAGAAGTGTCAATATTGAGATTTTTGTGTGATAAATATTGGAGGGTAGCCCGAAGGGATGGAACGAATGATCTCTGTTTGTATAATAATTCAATTTTGATAACTCGTTTTAGTAAGTTTAGTTTACGAATTTGACTTCGGAGGTTTGTGGTTGCGCATACTGATATTAACTTTACTCGATACTAGTTTTTGCCCGCGGTTCCAGACGTGCATAGTTGTATGCATGTTTTTTTTTAAATTTGATTGTCTACGTTGGTATATAACCGTGAAAAAATATAACATATGCAAAAACATGATTAATGAAAATTAAAATTATCAAACAAACCTGTTATTAGGCGTTTGAAACGCCGCCATCTTGGCGCGCTTTCTCTGACGAGAGTACACATCATAAAATATATCCTGTATAGTTTTATATATATCTATTATTTTCCGATTTATATATTTTATGAAGTGATTTTCTTTATAGAGTAAGGTTAGAGCTCAAGAAGAACCACAAAACATGATAAACACCCAGTAACAACATACTCGAGATATTGTCATCGCGGCCAGTGACGTCACGTTTTACTCTAAGCAATACCGTACATTTTGACATTTTATATTTCCCTCGCACGATTCTCATTTTTCAACTATAATATTTCGTAATTAAAACATGATTAATAAAAAAAGTAATTAAATAGGTGTTCATGCTACAGCAATAAAGATTACGAATAAAAACATTTGACCTAAATTTGAATGACATGCATGTTCCCCGTTAAAATTACTACTATATTTCCTAGCCTGATCTATCCACATGCTTCATATCATCGATATAAGCAAAAAAAAAAGTCCATGAGACGTCATTGAGTGAAAAATATAGTTTTTTGTAAAGTTATGCATAAAGTATCCGAAACAGCAATACCTAGTAACCCCATTGTGTAATTTACTTTAACAATATTCAGTAAACAATCTGACATCATAATAACAAAAATGTAGAAACATCAAAACAGAACAAATCGATAGATCATTCACATGCATACATATGTTTGTTGATGGATGGATTGTGTGACGTATGACATGAATGAAAACGGACTGAACTACATAATCACGACTGACAGGGAAGAATGGAATAGAAAAACGTATTGCGTCAACCTCAAATAACTTGGAATTGGGGCAAGAAAAATTAAAGTTAGATGCTGTGGTTGAGCAAACTTCTCTTGCACCACGAGTTGCAGGTTTTAAAGCAAAGAACAGATATTTGTATAGCCTACGGATTGGGTCTTGGTGTGAGTGTATAAGATGAGATTAAGTCCGTAAAAGTCCCTACATTATAGGAAAAAAATAAGAGTGTGCAAAAAAGTTGAAAATAAAAACGTCCAAAATAAACCAATTACTTCTTTATTGCTACTTGTAACATAACATAACATAACATAGTATCACGCCGGTATTCCCCGAAGGGATAGGTATGCCTACATTTCACCAATGCTGTTACTAAGCCCCATGTAGTAGGTGACGAGCCGGGCGCAATTACAAACTCCGCGCTACAACTAATAATTTCCTAACAGAAAATCCCAATAATACTTTGCCCGACCTGGGAACTGAAACCAAGACCTCATGCTCAGCAGTCGCGCTTAGGACCACTAGACCAACGAGGCAGTTCTACTTTACATCTTACTACTCTACTTCACCGCGTCTATAATTTCTGCCGAATCCAGCCAGTGCTCCAACTTGTCACAAGTATTTTATGAATATCTGAACACTTTCAAGGACTTGCGTCTGCTTCATGTTCTAGAGAATGATGAACTAGCAACCTGGCAATTCCCATGCGTAGGATGAACTTTTGAGACCTACCTTTTCAAAGTAATTAATATTCATGGCTTCTAAAGTTACAATATTAAATGGAAAAAGAATACGGTCGCGAACAGGATTCGATACTGCGCCTCCCGGATAAATACGTATCGCGCCCGTATTCTTTTTCCAGATAATATTGTAACTTTAGAGTTTGCTAAGCATGCGTTAATGCTATTTAGAGATTTATCTTGATTCATGGCTTCTATTAGTCATTCTTGGGATTGGGAAACCTTTGCTGACTGTTAGACTCTAAACAAAGTCCCAACAAATTTGTTGCTGATGTAAAATAATAATAATAATATAGGTGGTACCCCCGACCGAATATTTGGTTGGTCACGGCGGCCAGTCTCCTCCAAAATTAGCCAAATACGCAGGAGATTTTATAGTGCACAAGTGTATACGCAATAAAGGTGCACTCCCTCTTCCTTCAATCTCGTAGTCCAATGGGACGATAACCCGACACGACCGGAGACAGGTCATTCGCAACACAGTCGGCTTAACGTGCTCTCCAAAACATACACACTGTCAACTTTATAACTCCAGGCTGATACTGACAATTTCCTAACGGAAAAACCCAATATTTTTTTACCCGACCTGGGAATCGAACTTCGGAACTTAGACCACTAGACAATTTTCTTAAAATGATGAAGCAGGGAGTCCAATAATTTTCAAACTTCATAATACATACAGACGCCTGTATTCCCCGATGGGGTAGGCAGAGATGTACACAGTAATTGTACACCTACTGGTACTGACCTGTTGGTCTAGTGGTTAGTAGCCCTGACTGCTATGCCGGAGGTCGTGGGTTCGATTCCCACCCAGGACAAATGTTTGTGTGATGAGCACGATCATTTGTTCTGTGTCTGGGTGTAATTTGTCTAGTACTCATAACACAAGCTCTGCTTAGCTTGAGACTAGACGGCGTTGTGTGGTAGTTGTGGAATATTATTATTATTATTATTATTATTACCTACATTTCAACAATGCTGTTATTAGGTCTCATGTAATAGGTGGTGGGCCTATTGCTATCTACCGGGCACAATTCCAATCTCCGGGATGCTACTGAGAATATTCTAACAGTAAAAAAAACTCAATATGACTTTGCCCGACCCGGGAATTGAACCCTAGACCTCATGGTCAGCAGTCGCGCTTGTGACCATTAGACCAACGGATGGGATTTAGACTAGTTTCCTAAAAAAACAAAGCAGTAAAGCCAATAATTCCATTACTAGGACAATTCCTCCTACGTCACAGTTATGGCGGGGTCCACTTTGATCGCAAAAAGGGCAAGTGCCCTTACGTGACGAGAAAACTTAAATTATAGTGGTCCTAGTACCAAGTTCGTGACACATTTTAGTATAGTTGATGACCCTTATTTGACCCTTATTTTATGGCTTTATTATTCTGAGGGGTTTAAATTATGATTAGGGATATTGCTATCTTGATTTGAGGAGTCTTTAAGTGGTCTGTACAAGTTAATATATTAATTAAGGGTGCCTATAAAGTTAATATAGGATGTGGTTGTATGTTAGTTTAAATTTATTAGCAAGAGAGGTTAATTCATAAAGAATTTGATGAACAAAACTTGGTTTTAAGTAACGTTTTGAATACCTATTCTTTTTCTTATCTGTATGTACTGTAAATATATGTATTATGTAGTTTACTAACTGCCGCTTTTTCAGTCCATGTCAAATGATAAATGATGATGATAAATGATATTTATTTCTGTAAATACATCTGTTATAGACACTTTTACAAGTCATCAAAAAAATTAAGCTAGATGGCGTCGGCAATTCCTATCTGACTAGCTCTGAGAAGAAATGCCGAAACAAACTCAGAGGTCAACGTCTCTTTTAAAGTCGTCGCACAACTTATCTATCCAAAGATTACCCCTATTTGCCTGGATGAAATCGCCTGGTGTGATAAGGCCACCCGTTGTAGGCACCTGCCTCTACAAGACTGCCCAAAAAAGGAGTGTTATGTTTTTAGGGTTCATGAAAGAAAAGAAAGAAAGAAAGAAATCAATTTATTAAAAACACAAATATCATGCATGTATGTTTGTGAGTTGCTTTATACTACAATAACTTCCAACCATCTTAACCGATTTAGATGTACCCCACAAGTCTAATCATTAGAATCCTTCAAAATCAAATCAAATCTAAATCATTTATTTGAAATAAACCATTTACAGGCACTTTTGAATTGTCAGAAGTTAGTTGCCACGTTCCAAAGTGTAGATTCCTATGGAGAAGAACGGGCAAGAAACTCCACGGTTACTCTTTTCATACTTACTTACCTGTTATTCCCGGGTAAAATAGGCTAGTAAGATTTAAAAAATGGCGGGCGTTCTATTAAATTAATTTAATCGTTTAAATAATGTCATTAATAGGGAATATGCATGTGTACTCTGACGTCAGAGAAAGCGCGCCAATATCGCAGTGCTTCAAACGCCCAAAATGGATTGCAGGTTTGTTTGATAATAATTTTAATACTCAATACTCATATTTTTACAAATGTTACATTTTTTCGCGGTACTGTACTAACATATACAATCGAATAAAAAAAAACATACATATTGTGTTTTATAGGTATTCAAAAGAGTAATATCTTAGGTTTGCGCGATCACTACACATTATAATAAAAAAAAACAACTTTTAACCGGATTAATCGCGTGTATTATTGGTTTTTTGTTTTTCCTGACGTTTCGAACACTTTGCAACCCTCCTGCGACCACGAACGCTGCAAAGTGTTCGAAACGTCAGGAAAAACAAAAAACCAATAATACACGCGATTAATCCGGTTAAAAGTTGTTTTTTTATTATATTCAAAAGAGTTTAATAAATATGTAGATAAAAATAAATAAATAGGGTTAATTAAAACTTTTTTGTAAAGTACGTACGTTATTATGAAGTGCATGGAAATTACATAAGAACTTTCTAAATTAATAATATTTATTTTATTCACAGGCTAGAACATAATGAAATTATCAAGCCCTCTAGGTTATTGTAATATTTATGAGGTACTTTGAGTAACATGTATGCCAAAATTCTTCCTAAGAAAGAAAGAATTACGAGAAAATATAAAATTCATAGCATGGAACCGACAACAGGTGGCCCGAAATCCTTACTTCCTTACTAAAGATTCTAGCTTTGTGTATTTGTCAGCTTGTAAATTTTTATCGCTTTAATTGGTGATACGATTTCAATGATATTTTTACAAAGTTGACCTGCATTTAAAAATTCTCCTGTACCTTGTTTACAAACGCAAATTGTACATACATACACATTCAGACACAGATCTACAGATCTTGAAGGCTTACTCTAGAAAATAATTCCGATCGATTGACATTGGAAATATGTCAGTTCGTACTTTTAAATTCTAAAATATTAATTATAGATACGGGATACTAATAAGACAACATGCTTTAAAATTGAGGCAACTATAATGTAGGTAAATTTATTTTAATATTATACACCGTTTTAAGACGTCTATTTAATATTGGAATTGGATTGGAATTGGTATTACTTTCAAGAGTATTGGTAATAAGTTCGTCTGGTAATCAAACCCGTCACTGAAGGCCCATAGTTTAATTTGACACAGAGGATATATCCCGGACAAACACTTAATTAAGACTTTTTCATCGGAGAATTCTTGAGGTGTCCCGGGGATTTTTTTAGAAGTACTAATAAAATAACACTAGATGGCGCTTACATCAATTAGCCACGTAGTACGATAGTCGGGTTAAAAAAAGGCTGTACGCGGGTGTACCCGCGTGTGTAAACTAGTATTCCATAATTTCTGAATCTAAAAGGAAATGTTCCGCATTAAAACAAAGAAATAAAAATCGGAATATAATTTCTCAGCAAGACAATAGAAATGTCTTCTATCGACGCTTTAGAGAATCCGAAATGAGGAAATGGAACAAAATGAAAATTTCTTCAGGTGTACGGGCCGATATTAAAATTCATTCATTGCCGCTTTGAGAGCTCGGGGTTGAATTTCAAAATGAGATTCAACCGACAGCTTACGGAGCCCTGTTACTAACATCCATTTGAAATTGTAAAATAAGGGAATTAGGGTTTTTTTTTTTTTTCTCTAATTGGTTGTAAAATACCACGGTAATTATTTAGGTATTAGTCGGTCTATTATGATCAAAATTCCCCTTTAAAACGCATTGTTCACATCACAACTTTCTCTCTGTGACGGAACGTGTATTAACGTATTATCTAAATAAATAAAATCTCAATATTGTCAAGTTAATAACTCCTTGCAAAATGAATATTTGCAAAGTAATGGGATGTCGTTTGGCGCCTTTAAAACTGCAAAGTAGTAACGCTGAGTTAGTAATCTGCAAATGATTGTTAATAAATATCATCTGGCGTGTCCTTATGAGGAAAAGAAAAGATCTTATAATTTAGTAGATGCGAACAAGTGACACGGTAGCTCAGTTGGGAGAGCGGTTTCATGCTTTGATAAGGGTTGCGGGTTCAAATCCTTGACTATTATTTTTGACTGCTTCGTTGATCTTGTGGTCCCAAGTGCGACTGCTTAGCATGAGATCTCGGGTTCGATTCCCAGGTCCGGCAAAGAGTTATTGAGTTTTTCTGTAAAGAAAAGTAGCATTTAGAAATTGTGCCCGGTATGGGAATATGGTAGTCTCACCACCTACACCACATTGGACTTAATGACAGCATTGGTGAAATGTGGGTGTTCAACTGTGTACACCTCTGCCTACCCCTTCGGGGAATACAGGCGTGATTTTATGATTTTGTGGTTTTACGTTATTACATTTCTGTTTCCTTAAAAAAAATTTGGATGCGATACTTACATAGTATAAGTATGTTGTCTATTGTACCAAAATGTTATCTCCTAATTTCTTGCACAATTTTTCTATACGAAATTCATAATTATGACGCTCACGCTCACCTGCGAATATTAAAGGGCTGGGACACAACACTTTCCAGGGTTACGATCACCCTCATTTATCTAGCGAATAATAATCTAGTAAAATATTACCCAATGGAGGATTAAAAAGAGAAAAAAAAATCATTTTTGGAACAGCTATAAATCTAACGTCAGTCCGTTTTGAATAATGTTCGAGATCATAATTTATTTTAAGAACATTTTCAAAGTTTTTTCTGTCCTAGTCGTATTTTCACTGTTAAAGTTCGCTAAGGCTTTTTAGATTTCTGCAGACTTATTAAGGAAATAGAACTCTATTAGTTACATATGTCATAGAAATCTCCTCTCCCATCTGTCTACTCGTCCACATGAACCTGTCAAAGTCGAAAGTCTCTAAAATATAAATGAATAAGCACGCCGTTTTAATTCATTGGATTTAATTCAATGGAATTCATCTTATACTTCTTATCGTGTGGTTTGATGAACAACCTAGTGTCAGAGTTTAAACCACCCATAGGTTTCTGACATGACTTTACACGCCATCGAGAATATCTCTCAGGTGTGGTTTCCTCACGATTTTTTCCTTTGTAGGTAAAGGAAAAAATTGTGACGAAACACACCTGAGAGTTATTCTTTTAAGCAAGTGATAATCATATATATAAAAATCTTTTGTCAGTGTTTTTTTTTGTATATAATAGGTCGTAGGCTATTTTTTTATACCACTAGGTGATAAGGGTGGCCCTATCCAAAAAAGTTATATGGCAGAACATCATTTGCGGGGCACAGCTAGTTAATTTATAATACGCCATGACTTCGCAAAGTCAGTAGTGCGTGCCTTGGATTCGAACTTTGACTTTTCAGTGCAGCGGATACCACTAGGCTATAATTGCTTACTGGATTTAATTAATACTTACATTTTCCAGGTTCGCAACCGTATTCTTTTTCCACAAAAATTTATAAATTTTATGATTTTTAAATTTTTCTTCACAGATTTTTTATGTTTGCTTCTAAGCCCTGAACTGAACCCTGAAATCTTTCGTTATGCCTGTCTACATTTACAGCCTCTGTCTAACCGGATATACCTATATCACAGTTCGATGCCTCCATATTTCCAGTAACGATACACTGACATGTTGTTTCCGACATGCTCTTGACATACAGTTGACATATCGTTAGCCAGACCAACCGACAGATTCAGGTTTTGCCGGTACTAACTTTTTCACAAAAAATAAAGAAAACGACGATAAAGGAGACAGAAAAGTGAAAAATAAAATTTTATCTTAGTCTTAAAATAACTAAGTTTAAAAGAAAGTTAAACAATACCTCATAAGTTTGTAAAAGCATGTAAATTTATTATAATAAAAAGTAAATACCCACAGTCAAACCGCTACTCCGGATTTGTGGGACAATTTGTGGGACTATTAGGTCTATAATAAATTGTACATTTAAGGTTAAAAATTGTTAGGTTAAGAAGTTATTGTTATATAAGTTATATTTGAAGTTCAGTTTTGTTTTGTTTTTGTGTACTAGCTGTAAGTTTAATTTTATTCATCTTGTATGTGTATGGCTATGGAAACCACTATTGTATTGGACCACTCTGTAATGATAGTGTGTGTATGTTTAATAATAATAAATAAAATAAATAAAAACTTTTATTTATTATAATTACAAAGTATGTAGTTATAATAAATAGAAAATAAATAAATAAACTAATTTGGAGTCAGCGTCAATTCAATGTTGCATTTTTGTGTTATTTTTTTTTTGAGTAATTTAATGGTATTCGTTAACTGTTTGTTTGGATGACAAACAACTTAGATGTATAACATTAAAAAAAACGGACTACTTTGAAAAATTTTATGCAGATGTAAAAAATAAATCAAAATACATATATCAAAAAAAAAACAAAGAAAATCAAAAATGTTTATTATTCAATAGTAATATCAGTGGTATAAACGGTCATCAGTGAGCCACAAACTAAGTGTAGCTTGTATCTTGTAGCTCGTGAGTAGGATTACAAAGTAAAGATTTTTACAGTCATCACAGTATTAGTAATTTACGTAGGTTAATTTAATCAATATGTGAACAAAACTAATTAATTATATATATTAAAAATTAATATGCTTATATATATTGTAAAATTATTAGTAGAGAGAATCCAAGTATGAATGTCTGTGTGGGTACTACACCTGTGTAATGACACTTATCAGCTTAGGAATCTCAATAATCGTATTGTGTGCGATTGACGATAGTTAGGTGCATACACCAATGTTTACCCAGATTAATTGTGTCTCGTGTGTGATTGTTGGACGGAGAAGTCAAAGATCGGCAGTTTAAATTAACCTGATACCTTGCTTAAATCAGACACAATAGAAATAATATTGTTAAGTGTACAATCGTACTAATAATATAATAATTTTATTCCTTTCACAAAAATTACATAGCACAGCTATGTAATTTTTGTTTTTATGCCCGCAAGCGTTGTTCTGCCATATAAATTTTGGATATAAAGTAGCACGTAGTCCACGCAGACAAAGTCGCGGCCATAAGCTAGTTATATATGTTCAAGAGCACAGTATATAAAATACAAAGAGAGTGGGTAAGGAGCGCAAAATTGAGACCGAATGCTAGAGACAGAATTAGACCATAATAGATTCAGGCGTTAATTTGCTGAAGCCCATTATACATCATTCTGCATCCACAATATTGTGGGTAGTCATGAAAATACCTGTGAACCGCCCGCCCGCCACTCGCTGGCGGACACTGCATGGTCTAACAGCTCCTGATGATGCCCGATGAGTTGGTGGTGGTTATCAACGCTTAGTAGGAGTATTTTTTTTCGCTTACACAGGTATTTGCATGGCTACCCTCAATATTGTGGAAGAAGCTAGATATTGTATTTATTTGTATCCATTGTAAAGGACTTACGCAAAGTATCGTCTGAATCTATTCGAAAAGAATTCTGTCTGGAACTTGCTGTCTCAATTTTGCGCTCACTAATATAGCATTCTCGCTAATATTTTAAGACTTTTAGATAAAACAATGTCTCTACAAAGTAGGTACCTATATAACAGCGTCAAACTATATGTCGTTGGTGCAAACATGCTGCAGTGTTGTAAACATTTGCCATCGTAGGCTCCGCGTATCGACATTCCTAGATTAGATGTCAGTCACAACGGGAGGTACTAAAGACAGGCGTCTCAGTAAGCGTTTAGCGATAAACGTGTTTCTTACATAATTTTTGTGGGGCAGTTGTTACGAACGAATGTTTCCATGTGACTTATAAATGATATATTTATTTTCTTAGTTATTATAAAACATTATGTACATGATTATGTTGAAGAAAAATTATGCAAAGACTGTGTAAAGGTCCAAAAAGTCAGTTATGTATGACGTTTAAAAATATTACTGTTTAAATGTTAAAGCTAATATATAATAAACTATACGTAATAAGTAGGTAGTCAATAGTCAAAATCTGATATACGACAATCGACTATGAATACAATGATTTTGTGGTGCATATTAACGTAGAGTTTTAAATTTCGATGATAAATCAATTAATTTCAAATTAGATACAATACATCCGAAATAATTTATTTTATCGTAATTATTATAAATGCGAAAGTAACTCTGTATGTCTGTTTGTTATGTTTTCACGCCTAAACCGCGGAACTAAGTTTGATGAATGCTGGCAAAGAGTCAGCTTGGACATTTGAAATGGACAACGGCGAAGAACGAATGTTCACCAGCAACTTTTATTTAGTATAAATTTTCTCAACAACGGCATGTAATCATAATTATTAATAAACATATTACTGCCTACGTCGCTAACATCTTGACCTGGCCTTACCACCGCTACATGTAAGTAAATACGGGTGAACAATCCGCTGAAGATTGGTTGCATCTTGGTAGTGTTACCTCACATGAAGACTCCGTAGTTAGATATGCTCATATATAAAATACGAAGCCATTATGAGTTAGACAAGGATAAAATAAAAAACTAGATGATAATTATGTAGTATGGTAAGAATTAAAGAGACATTTATTAGACCAACACAAACATAGAAACACACACTAAAGAAAACAATAAAAAATATACACATAAAGGGTCTTAAATTATATATCTGCCTAGCCTTTTCCCAATTAATTGGAGTCGGCTTCTAGTCAAACCGGATGCAGCTTAATACCAGTATTTTACATGGAGTGACTGTCTATCTGACCTCCACAACCCAGTAACTGGGTAACACGATATCTCGTAGTATGACTGGTTGTCAGACCTTCAGGTCTCTGACTACCCGTAACGGTTGCCATAGATCTTAATTTGACAATCGGGACCGACGGCTTAACGTGCTCTCCGAGGCACGGATGGGTCTCGGTATGGTATTATGGTCACCCATCTACAGAACGACCGCGGCAAGCGCAGCTTAACCTTGATCGATCGATCTGTGCGGCTGTTACTTAGCCACGAGCCCCTCTTTTCAGGTATTAAATTATAAAAATGAAAAAAAAAACATAATGTCTATTTAGTTTGAAGTCTATCTAGTTAGTCTATCACACGGGAGAGAAGACGCACACGCAAACAGGTATAAATAGTATGATCGCAAAAATATGAAATAAATTTATGTGCCTTTATAGGTAAATATAAAGAGGCACGGTCAAAGGAACTGACTCAGCCAATGTTGGCAGTTTACAGTACGTCAGACGGCGCGGTTGACGCAGTGGTCGATTCCTGCACGGAGCAAATATTTGTATTATCTATAGATAATTGTTCCGGGTCTGGGTGTGTGTGTGAGATTATGTGTTTGTAAACGCACCCACGATACAGGAAGAAATTTCTAGTGTAGGGCAACGTTTTTATTAACAAAAAAAAAATATCACTGATCGACGTTGGGTTTTAACCCGTAACTCTAGTACCAAATTAAATTTTAAAAGAATGCCTAAGATATTAAAGAAAGAAAACAAACTCAGAAGACTTAAACAATCAAATATCAAAGGTGCGTGCGACATATAGGTAGCAAAAAGTACAAAAAATCTTAATAGGATTGTGTTAAAATTTTCACATAAAAGTACAAAAAAACCGTTCCGTTGTACAAACATATACCTTAAATGGCCGCATTATGCATCCAGGTCATAGAACCTTTTAACTATCATGCCATAACGACCAGCTCGTTAAGAGGCTTGCCATTAAAACTTTAACGGTTAATTAGCTTCAGCAAGACTGCAAAATGCCACTGACGTAGGTACTGCACCTGTAGTATCGTGAAACGTTTGGTTAATTAATTTATGACAGTAAAGGGGGCTTAAAGTGACTAGGTTTTAGAAAGGCAGGGTAATTACGCAACTTGCATGCAATGACAATGCCTTCGATTTTGGCATATACTGTGCCACAGTGTGCTCTTAAAGAAAAAATCAATCGATACAATGTATATCGTCGAACTATCAAAATGAAAGCTTTTGGTTGAAAGAGAGTTGTAGAATTACCGCTCGTCTTAGTAATATGATGACAACTAAAAATTTAACATAATATCACGCTTGTAGTTCCCGACGAGTTAGGCAGTTAAGTGTACTTTGGAGAGATGTCATACATAATAGTGTTTCCGCAGAATTAGTACTGCGACTACTTGTAGGACGACATTTCTAGTCATAAAATTGCGTTTTATTTTGTTTAACAGTCTAATAAATAACTTTCACCACATTTCCACATTTTTATATGATATTAGCTGGTCGCCTTTGTCTGCGCAACAAAAAGTAGCCAAAATTCATCCAAATCCGTCCAGCCGTTTTTGTGTGATCGAGTGATACAAACATCAAAGTAAACAAAGTAGGCTAAGCGAGACACAAACCTGCAGACGGAGTAAAGAGGCTGACGAAACACCACTTCACCTTTTGGGGGAATGTGGACCGCTGATACACAAGCGCTACACTCATCTAGGGAAGCATATTTTGGCACCGGATGAAATGGGGGAGCTCAGCCCTAGGAAAATCCTGCAGTTCATCACAGCGGCAGGGTTCAGGGATGAACTCTAATTTAATCACAAAGTGGCGATCACAATAGACCTCTTATGGTCTAAGTGACACTATAGCCACATATAATAAATAAAAAATAAATAAAAAAAGTTAACAAAGTTTCACATTATTAGTAGGACTAGCCGGTGTCCGCGACTTCATCTGCGTAACAAGCTACGGTAGCCTACGTTCTATCTCTAGAACAGTATTCCCCATCCGTTCATTATTACTATTTTGCGTAATTGAGTAACAAACATCCAAACATACAAACTTTCACATTTGTAATAAGTAGACTTAAATTCTTGCAAGTAATTTTGGTATAGGAACCGCCATTATTTTAGTGTATAGACTATATGTACTGTATCATATTCTTACTATATTTTACATAACACACCGACGCTAACTGGCCGAGAATTTCTCCTCATCAAATATTCAGTCTGGGATATTTTTAGACACATTGTCTCACTTGGGGTATGTTGTATAAACATTATTACATGCGTACCTTCACCGTACCGGTACTTTATAGGTACGATGAAAATATGGGCCTGAAGGAAAATACGTTTTGTTGGGTGTTTAATACTAAATTATGAAGCTCGTGGGTCTGTTGAAGGCTGATGTTTGTACCAGGTGGTTTAGGTGACCACTCTTGTCTTTTTTGGCAGGATGCTTATTTATCGTATACAAATTTAATATAATATTTCAGTAAGTTTACGATGGTATTGTTAAGCTAGCAGTGCTTAAGGTATTTTTACGTCACGACGTAAGAAACTCCATTCCTTAGCGTTGCGTATAATAAAACTATCAGCTGAACGTTTGGTGCGTAATTGTGGAATGTTCACTATAATTATTATGGTGGTGTCCTCTGACGTTAATAATCACTGCAAAAAAAAAACTTCCTGAGGACATTTTCGATGGTGTATAACGGTTTATCAAAGGTTTGCGGGGCGGTTTTACTATGAGCGGACTTTTGAATGGAATTTTTTTTTGCGTCATCTAGTTTATAAAAATGACTTGTAAAAGTGTCTTCAACAGATCTATTTACAGAAATAAAATCATTTATCATTTACTAGAAGAAAAACTAAAATAATAAATAATTCCCAAACTGGCCGTAACATAAGACAACGATGTATCCATTTTATGTACGTGTAATTATTCTTAAAGAGAATATAAATACAACGTAACAGTTGGGCACATTCCCATTGCGATGACGTCAAACTTGAGACGCGCCGTTTCGTCCCCTCTGACCGATGCAGACTTTATGACTATTGGTATAGTACGTGGATGTATTTAATTATTATACACTAAGTTCTGCTAGCGACCTCGTCTGCATGGACTTCAGAATTTGGTCCAGCGAAGTATTCTTATGTGTTAAACTAGATTATTAACTATGTGCCTTCATCCGAATCCGTTCAGTTGCAGTTATGACTGAAGGAGTGAAAAGCATCCATTCATCTATCCATCCTCATAAATTTTCGCATCTATATTATTAGTAGGATATATTACTATGATGTTTGTATAATTCAAAGTCATCCTTCTGTTAAGATAAAAGCATTAATTATTGTTCAACGGTTATTACTCACTTGCATTTGACTCGCGAAATCGCCACGAGATCAGCTCATGATTAAGGGCTCCATTCGAGGTCGAAACTAGTCGGGCAATCACGAAGAATGCACGTGAGTAATAACCGTTGAACAATAATGAATATGAATGTGTCTCACGAAAGTTATTATACAAGATATAAATAATATTACTTGTGGTTCTTTCTGATTCCAGTTTTTTTTATTTATTGTACTGCCTTATTGGTCTTAGGTTACCAGATTGAGCAAAGTGTTATTCTATGAGATATTATAAGAGTAGATGCGATAGGCTCCTGGGACACTAAAGACCGCATCAAATACAAACAAAATAAAAAAACTAAAAAAAATATAAAAACGTTGCCTTATACTATGAATTGGGGGCTGAGTTGTCCGTCCGTAGGAGTGCACCCTTAAAATGGAATCCCTACACGTGGGCCTTGGGTGGTTCAAAACAGGCAACACAACCCTGGTGAGAGGGTTCGGCCGCCGCTGGTTACCACCCACCGGACGAAGCCATGTCGTGAAGCGACCTAGCGTTTCGGGATGTAGTCCACAGACCCGTCTCCCACAACGGTTGCACGTTGTGGGAGACGGGTCTGTGCAATTGCATCAACTCCCCAACTATCGTTCTCCCAAAATCTATCCACTCTACTTAAGAGTGAATAGATTTATTCTGGATATAGGTACGTGCTCCATCTTCGGCCACACCATCGCTTATCATCAAGCAAGTTGGTGGTCAAACGTAGACCCATTTTGAAAAAAAAAGCTTATATCGTAGCTTCGTTTACAGATATATAATCACTCACTCACATGCACACAGATATGTAAAATATAATTTCAGTTTTTCCAACTGATCGCAAACTTTTTTTTGATTTGCGTACATTGTATAACAGTATACTCCTGTCTAAACCACTGGGGAATACGGGCTTGATGCTATGTAGTATAAATAAATTACGTTTTGTGCCTACGCAACATTGCTAACGTAGGTACATATAAATTAAATAAACTGAATATCAAACTCCGAATAAACTAAAATAACTGTACTTGTTAAATTCAACAATTTAAACGCTACATATTCGGTTAATTTAGGTGAAATTTCGACCTGCCAATTAGGATGTAACTGTTCGTTAAATAACGTAAGGCACTCGAGACTTTAATATTTCCGGTCGCTTGTCAAAGCTCCACGTAAGATACTTGAACATTTCAGTAATTGGAAATGTGACATTATACATTAATTTGAGGTTTATTTTTTGACAGCCAAATCTCTACATAGTATAAAACAAAATCGCTTTACGCGTCTGTCTGTCCCTCTAGTCGTGGCAGCCGCCCGGTATACTCACAGATCAGAAGAATGTCTGACCTAGGCATGCACTCTCTTATCCTGACGATGCTATAACCCTCTTCCAAGAAAGCAATAGGGCCACTAGCACAGTACACAAAAACACGCCGTCGTCATTTTGGCCTCGCCGTCGAGGCCCGTCGCGACGTCTCCGTAATTGTCCACCCGACCCTTGCTCGTGCCAGCCCGCGCCGCTGAGCCTGTAGCTTTAAATTCGTACCTAAATAATAATGATTTGAATTCGATCTAGCCAGTCTCTTGCGATAGCAAGGGGGAAGGCGTCGCTGGTGGGAAGATATTCCCACCAGCGGCGCCTTAAGCCGAGGCTCGTACCCCGCAGGGGGTGCCCTTAGCGTGTTGTCGCTTAGTTTATAAGTTGAATTCCTGGGGGGTTGGCTGGGGGCCTTTGTAAAAAAGCGTCTGCCTGTCTGTTTAACCGCTAACTCCTAAACTACGCAACGGATTTAGATGCGGTTTTCACCATAGTGTAGATATTTTTTTACAAATGTATTATGTATATATAATAAAGCCTCATTAAATTACTTTGTATGTAGTAAAAAATAATATTTTGCAACCAAGTCGCCGAAAAATAAATTTGTTATTTCCAATTAGTAAATTAAATTAATTGGAAATAACAAATTATTAGAAAAACTGCCTCTTTAGTCTTGTGGTCGTAAGGACAACTGCTGAGTATACATTCCTGGGTTCGATTCCCAGGTCGGGCAATGTAATTTGGTTTTTCTGTTATAAAATTCTCAGTAGCAGCCCGGAGATTGGAATTGTGCCTAGTAGATGGCAATATACTCACCACCTGTTACACGGAACTTAATAACAGCATTATTTAGCATACCGATGAGGCAGTCAAGTCCACATATACTGTATTTCCAATCTGAACTTTACCTGGGCCTAAAAAGTAATCATTAACATAATTATATCATAACCAGCTAATAACTAAAAGTCCGGTTAGTGGAGTGTGATAGTAGGATAACATCAGAACCTGGCGCATGGATAACATTTGGTGTGACATAGCTAGATATAAGGAGACCGTATCGGTGGCGGTTACCACCAACAACAGCATTCCCAAAGAGGGTTGACGTCAGGTAGGCGGCCGGTCATAAAACATAGCCAAAACTTAAGCAGCATGCCAGATATAATGCTGCGCCGACTCCAAATAAATTGGGATAAGGACAGGGGGATGATGATGTTGATAACCAGCTAATAACTGTCCCACTGCTTGGCAGGCCTCTTCTCATACTGAGAAGGCATGAACATTGATCTCACCACTCTAGCTCATAGTTGGCGATTTCGGAGTCCAGAGTCCAGATTTCCTTACGATGTTTTCCTTCACCGTATGTCTTAGATTAACCAAGAAAGTAGGTATGACATCGAAAACGTCACATTGGTAAATGCCAGGTTTGAACCCACAACCTGTGGCTCAAGAAACGTATGCGTAACCAATCAGTCACGATGACAAATAAAAGGTAAACTAGCACATACAAATCTACAAACAAATTTTCAAAACAATTGATAAGCCGCCCACTGCGAAGCTGTACCGCGCACAAAACAAATCTCGCCAATTGAATTTTCTTGGCAAAAACAATTGAGCTAAAACCAAAGAAAACAATGACAGTCGCATTTCGATTGAACCCTTAAGATTGGGGTCTGCCCTGTGGGGTTACTCTTGAAACTAATACCAATTCCAATCCAATTCCAATATTAAATAGACGCCTTAAAACAACGCTTAATATTAGAATAAATTTACCTACATTACAGTTGCCTCAATTTTAAAGCATGTTGTCTTCATATTATGCCGAATCTATAATTATTTTTTAGACTATTTGGCATTTAAAAGTACGATCTGACATATTTCCAATGTCAATCGAGCGGAATTATTTTCAAGAGTAAGCCCGCTGTTCTTAAGACAAAAGATTAATGTTTGTCGAGATTTTATTGTCTATTTAATGTTTTGGTTGCTTTTGATTACAGGGTCGTTCTGTTTTTTAAGGATAAAATAACGATTAAACATTGTAAACAACTTGATAGAAAGTAATTGTGGAGTTTATTTCCCAAGTTATGGTTTAAATTAATTTTTATTTTGGGGGCCTAAATTAGCCACTTTGAGCATTTCTCCTAAAAATGAATCATCTAAAAATTTGTGACTTCTGCTGTTTAACACATTAGCAATTTTTGTGAGCTATTTGAAGAATCTCCATAGAAAACCGTGAAATAGATGAATTAGAATTGCACGCAAATCATATTATGATTTGGCCATGAAGTGACCATTTTACGATTTATTAAATTAATCATATTAGGATCCTAATATGATTCAGCCAAACTGGCTTTTTAAGACCCCTTGGCCTTTATTCTAAATCGTTCAATAGCATTAAACGATTGACATTTTGCAGCGTTCGTGGTCGCAGGAGGACTTTATTATAATGTGAAGTGACCGCAAAAATCTAAGATATTACTATACACAAGATCAATAAATATAATAATTAAAAATATACAAATAAAAATAGTTAATTATAATATGCCCTGAACTGTAGTACAATAAATAGTCCATGAAACACCAGATATCTGATACAGCGCTGGTACTCTGCTAATACAAAACGTGAGTTCAGTAGCTTGAAGAAGACTTAGATATTGCCTTCTATATAAAAGTAAAGCCTTTTCTACTCACTACGCAAAGCTCCACATTACTCCACAAATCAAGTAAAACGATGCGCACTCGAATGATCTCAATAAAATCGATTGCGAACCATCGCGAACCATCGCTTATAGCTATTACCTTGTAATTGCATACCTGGTTCGAATGAGAGTCTCAATGTGTGTGTGAAAAACTGCACTAGATTTAAACTTGTAAACAGCTCTCTATTACTCAAAACATATTTTCCCTTTTATCGATTACCGTGATTAACCGCTATATGAGCAATAAAGATAACTCTAAACACCACATGAATTGAGACATAGACATTTGCTGTCCTCTTTGTTTAACATAGCTGCGTTGCCCCATCTTTGATCAGTATTCTCCGAATAAATAATTAGACGGAGACAAATTTATTAACACGTTCTTTTACCTGGGACTGGAACCTGAGACCTTCAGATGCTATGTTCGCATAGCCATTGATAGAACAATAAGGCAGTCCTCCTTCTTTGAGTACCGTCCAGGTCAATAACTACGTCTATTAGGCCAAAGCTTAATACACGTAGGTATGTACTCTACATTAAAATTTGTCTGTGTTAAGAAAAATACGGCCCTAAGTAGGATTTAAACCTGCACCTTCCGGATAAATGCTCTAGGCGATCTGAATCACTTCTGCTCACTGTACCGAATTCTTTTTCCAGGTTTTAATACGTCTAATGGTGACGTCTTCGTTATCTATTCAGTCCCTATTCTGAACTGACACGGACTAACTTTGCAATTAATTTAATGTCGCACAGATGTGATTACCTTAAAACTTGTAGTGTATTTAAAATTAAATAGCGTTGACATATTTCGTTAAATAATAAAGCTAATGTATCCTTGCTTGTATTTGGTATTTTATAATACCGGATAACAGGTAACAAAAGGCCGCTTCACTACCGGGTTAGACAAGGGTAATTAATCAACCGGAAACCCACTTGTGTATGTTTTCACATTCGACTTCCCTCCTTCTGAGGTTTCTAGCCTCAGGTGAGAAGGGTGCAAAATATCAGTTCAATCTTCACACAAATAGATTGCTCTTCATTCGCAGGTAAAAGGTACGCGTTCGGTCTAATAATCATCCGTGAGGGAAGCGCTCGACCGTTTAATTTATTAACTGCATTCACACAGTTGTTCTGCGTGGTTTCCGACGAAAGATATTGACTCAAGGCCTTTTATATATTTATTATAAGGTATAAGGGATAGACCCGTTAGGGATACAAAATACTACTGAAATTAAATACTGGTATGCTAGAGATGAATTTGAATTTGTGCCAATTTTTGTACAGTTTTCTTTTTTTGCCGAATATGTCATTTATCTCAGGGCAGCTCCTATTTGTGTATAGTGGAGGAATGAACCGGGCCTGAAATATGAACTTACTTTATTTAAAAACTCTTTCAAAATGGCACCGAAATCAGAAAATGATAGTTTCATTCATTTTATCAAGTACCCTACCACCGGTGTCAATATTAACAGCAATTTTCTGTGATCGCAAAGCTCACTTTTATTTGACGTTATAAGTATATTGTTCAGGCTCACAGCCTGATGATTGGACAGTGCAATATATAGTGCGTCAACAGACTGCATTAAAGAAACTGTCAGTCGTTCAAGTATGTCTAGTACTTTCTTTGCAGTTGTCTTGTCTGTCGTCATTCTGATTCTGCTACCGCCGCGACACGTATACCGTAATTTGTATCTTTTATTATAATAATTTCAAGAGTTCAAGAGATTTATTTGGCTCCATTGTGTCAAGCGAAGACATATTTTGGTGACCCATGAGGGGAACGAACCCGCGACCTTCACGTTATCAGCACGATATGGCTCCATTTTCTCAAGCGAAGACATATATAATTAATTATTATGGGAAAACTTCCTATAACCACGCAGGTAAACCGTGGGTCAAAGCTAGTGTACCTATCCTTGTATATGTGAGGGAAACCTAAGAGTTAATTAAGGTTAATGGATTGTTTTAATGCTCTAGGTAATGGATTAGCCACTGACCATGCGATGTAAGTTATAAACTTAATTTTGTAATGTTTGTTTAATTTTCAGTCTCCTAACTACATTTCTATCATCAATCAGTATTATAATCTACCCACATTTACTACCGGTTATGATCTCTTACTTTAATGATAACGTTTAGCTACGACAAAATATATATTTCACTGTCAAAAATAATAATAAAAAAAAAACTGGAAAACATAACATATACGTATATTCAAGATAAATCTTTGAAAAGCATTAACGCATGCTTAGCGAACTCTAAAGTTATTATATTAAATGGAAAAAGAATACGGTCGCGAGCAGGATTCGAACCTGCGCCTCCCGGATAAATACTCCAGGCACTCTGACCACTAAGCCATCTCGACTAGGTCGAGTATCCATTTAATATATACATATATATTTAAATGTTATAATGTATGGGTAGAGAACTTTGAAGTTATAGATTTTTGTGACAATACCCCTGGCCTCTGCCAACTAATCCATCCCGACCTCTGCTCACTACTCCGAAGTCATCATCATGAATACATCTTACGGTGACGTCATAGCTTGCATTCCAAAAATGTATATATTTAGAGTTTGCTACGCGTACAATATGCGTTTGAAAAATTTATTTGTATTACTGCCTCCACATTAATACGTCATAATGGTGAAGAAGTAGGTATTATTTCGTGACCATGGCTATTTAAAACCATCTGCTCGGCATAATCAGCTCTGCATGCGTGATATTTCAACACACACAAATGCAGTGTTACGCGACACAAGACACATAATTATAAATTAATTATCACTTGCTTACAACGGTGAAGGAAAATATCGTGAGGAAACCAGCACACCTGAGAGAAATTCTCGATGGTGTGTAAAGCCATGTCAGAGGCCTACAGGTGGTTTAAACTCTGACACTAGGTTGTTCATCAACCACACGATAAGTAGTAGACAAGACGCGACCAAAAATAGGTGACAGGAAAAAAGCCCTTACCTACCTATGTATAAAAATCTAAATAATCTTTGAGAAGAAAGCCTAATTAGTACAGGTCAACTCATTAAAATTGCATAGGCCGTGCGGTAATTAACCGCGGGCTCCTAAGCGAGGTAAAAATGCCTTTTGTGATGCGTCTACATTATGAAGCTGCGGCATTGTGGGTCAGTTTAAGGCCGGTATTTTTCTTTTAATATTTCATGAGTCTCTCTAGCATTATGTTATGAAAATTTGTGGAATTTGTTGATAAGGTAGTATAAAAGGTCATTTTTGTGTTTTACATGAAGGATAGTTAACAAGACAAATTTAATTAATAAATTAATACATATAAAGCGCGTCTACTATGTGTGAATTATATTGTTTATTCATACCATTTTGTGCCACTACATTACTATTTTGTTTAAATCTTGCTTACCTATGTTACTCGGGATAAATCGGTTCAGGCGTTCAGAAATTATGGTGACCTCACAAACATACATACATTAATGAACCCTACAAAAATAACACTCCTTTTGTTGGGCAGTCGTGTAAAAGTATGAGATAAAATTTAGATTAATACATCTTATCATAATATAGATCCTTTATTTTGAACACCAGAAAGATACATATGTATAACACGTATGTGTAAACCTTTTCAAATAACTTAAACTAACAAATAAATATCTGTTTAGCAATATATTATTATAATATATTATTTTTTGATATCTCTAGCTTATTATTTCTAATTCTATATAAAATGGATCAATTATTTTTGAAAGAGAAAGATACTTTATGTATGTTCTTCTTAGTAATATCTTAGGATTTCGCGATCACTACACATTATTTTATTTTATTTAAATAAAAATTATAATAAAACAACTTTTGTCCTTCTGCGACCACGAACGCTGCAAAGTGTTCGAAACGTCAGGAAAAACAAAAAACCAATAATACACGCGATTAATCCGGTTAAAAGTTGTTTTATCTTCTTCTTTTTTCTAAATCAAAGAGATCGAATTTGTTTTATAATTAGGTTTATGACAATAATCACAAATAATTTGTAAAATGTTATGAAAGATCACCTCCTTTTCTATTATTGGATCATATTATCTCAAGTAAAATGAACGAATTTGTTTTTGACGTTAACAATTTTGTTGTCAGTCACAAATAAATTGGAAATGGAGACGGCGAATCTGATATTTGTCAACAAATATTATTGTTCTCAGAAGCGGCCATCGTATCGCATCCAAACGTACCTATCCTATTTGTATTTTTATTCTATCCACCTTTAATGTTAAGGCTATTCGTGGTTTTATATTTATAAATACGTACAAATATTTAATTTTTGTGACGGTGACAAAGACTTCTTCGCTACGGATTCCGAAGTCCCGGATTTGATTTACACATGAAACTAATACAATGACGATTGGGTTTACAAATAACTATTCATACATACGATACAAAAGAAAACCCAGAGAGAGACTTAATAATATAAAAAAATTAAGTTTCGCTCAAAAATATTTGCCGTGCCAAAAGTTTCACAAATGCCAATATTCTCCATTATTAAAACTACGTAAAATACCAATAACTACAAAAGGCAGTTCAACGTTATTTGAGCTACAAATAAAGGCGATAGGTAATGCCGAACGTCCTTTTGAAGGCATAGCATCGATGACTCGAGAAACGAACGAAATTTCGTAATGAAATTCCAAGTAGATTCATAACCCAGTCTTCGAGACCCTCTGCTTTCATTTCGAGGGTTGAGAAAGGCAAAATTCATTCTTTGTGAGAAATATAAAATGGTTAAGTTTTTTTTCTATTATTTTCGATTCGTCGAGGGTTCAACTATGTATGTATGTATGTTTGTGAGTTAACTTATTCCACTACAACTTCTAAATGCATGAACTTATTCCAATGTATGGGGTATCGTTAGAAACCTTACATTGTCCCGGGTAAAATAGCTAGCCTATTTTACGATTAAGATAAAAAAAATACAGGCGTGCTTTTTAATTTTTTAATTAATTTCGTCTTGTTAAGACTCGGTTTGATTGAAATGTACTTTTTGTCTGCCGTTTCATCTTGAGAAGCTTTCTGTTTAAGTTTAAAATAAGAAATGCGAACGTTGTATCTTAGATAGTTTGAGAAGACTTCTGTAACTAATTCATTAGCTACTCTTACCCCTTTCAATTCGTAGCCTCTCATTTTTTGTGTCATGCCAACTTCGTCGTTGATGTTGTGGTCCTAAGCACTCCTGGTCTTGGGTTCAATTCCCAGGTTGGGCAAAATGTTATTGGGTTTTTCTGTTAGGAATTTATCAGCAGCAGCCCGGAGTTTGTAATTGTGCCCGGTAGATGGCAATAAGCTCACCACGTACATGGGTCTTAATAACAGCATTTTTGAAATGTAGGTGTACAATTACTGTGTACTCTGCCTACCTCATCGGGGAATACAGGCGTATGTATTTATTATGAAGTTTGAAAATTATTGGACACCCTGCTTCATCATTTTAGGAAACTTGTCTAGTGGTCTAAGTTCCGAGGTTCGATTCCCAGGTCGGGTAAAAAAATATTGGTGAAATGTGGGTGTATTATTATTTATATCTCTGCTTAACCCTTCAGAGAGTACAGGCTATGTATGTCAGAGTCATTTAAGCCGCCCAAAATTTCTGAATTGGACCTGATAAAAGAAAGACCAGTTGTCTTTCATTGGATTTGGCTTCGGAGACAAAACATCGTAATAAACTTTTTTTGTTTTTGTAATGTATTTTATTTTATATTTTTAGGAGATCTTACATCTAGGCAGATACAATATTTTATAAAGAAGAAATATGTAGTAATATGGCCAATTAAAAGTTTCCACCAATAATAAAAAAACAATAAATACTTATGACGTAGATTGAAAGCTGTAGATAGAAAAATTAAGATCGCGTAAATATACGCTTACAATACAATATAATATTTGTAGTGATTACAGTAGACGAGCAAAATAGCAAGGTTTATTTTAATATATAAACTTGAAATTTACAAAAAAAAAAAAACTGGTACCCATTAAACTTATTTGTAGTATATTCTTAGTTGGTCACCACGGAAAATCCTAGTTTACAGGAGCGGCAGTAAGTAGAAGGATAGGCAGACATATCTCAAAAAAATCCTAGTTTACAGGAGCGGCAGTAAGTAGAAGGATAGGCAGACATATCTCAAAAAAATCCTAGTTTACAGGAGCGGCAGTAAGTAGAAGGATAGGCAGACATATCTCAAAAAAATCCTAGTTTACAGGAGCGGCAGTAAGTAGAAGGATAGGCAGACATATCTCAAAAAAATCCTAGTTTACAGGAGCGGCAGTAAGTAGAAGGATAGGCAGACATATCTCAAAAAAAAACCTCACCTTCACTTAGTTTACACATTCTCCACATTGTATCCAGTCGGAGTTATTCTTACTTAAAAATGTATTTATATTCCAAAGCGTCTCATTCTTGTCTAAAAATTTGTGTCACTAGTTTCTAATAGTCTTGTTTACTCTACCAGTGACTGTGAATACGTTCATGGAGGTACTTAAACTAATGGTTAACTTGATTAAGCTAAATGGCCACTATGCTAATGGCGCCCGTAGGCAATGGAATAAGAATTGTTACTACTAAAGGCGTCATTACAATTCTTACTGGCTTTGCAAAACAATTTAAATATTTACAATGTTTAGAGTCTTCATTCTCGTGTTAGTAAATGACCTTGAGGTCCTAGTTCTTATTTATTTGACTACTGGAACCATGGAACGGAAGAAAGTGTGATTAGATTTTTCTGAATCGAAAACTATAATAAGATCTATAATTTTGTATAATAACTTTCGTGAGTCACATGCATATTAATTATTGTTTAACGGTTATTACTCACGCGCAAACTTTTAGTTTGACTCGCAACATCGCCGTGGGCTCAGCTCATGAATAAGGGCTCCGTTCGAGTTCAAAACTAGTCGGGCAATCCCGATGAATGCGCGTGCGTAACGTTTAAATAATTAATAAGACCTTTATGTTTTACCTTAAATAAATAATGATTCGGCAAATGGGATCCATTGACGCTTAAATGTCAAGTCATTGTTGTGATTTGTCATCACTAAGAGCAATGGAAAGGTAAAAAGTGGTCATGACAATGAGAAACAGGAACAAGTGGTGGACATGTTACCAGAAAGACAATCTCGTGGTGTAAAATAATCCTGGAATGAGGACTATGATCAAACTTAGACGCAGATTTCAAATGAGTCGGGAAGATGACATTAAAATGGCGGCGGGCAGCAACTGGATGCATGAAGAAGATAATGAACATAGATGAAGTAAAAAAGTTATTATATTAAATGGATAAAGTATACGGTCGCGAACAGGATTCGAACCTGCGCCACCTCTCATCTGAGAGGTCGAGATGGCTTAGTGGTCGGAGCGCATGGAGTATTTCTCCGGGAGGCGCAGGTTCGAATCCTGTTCGCGACCATACGGGTCTTTATTTATTTAATATAATAACTTTAGAGTTCGCTAAGCATGTATTAATGCTTTTCAAAGATTTATCTTGCAGTAAAGAGGTTGTCAGAATCGTAGGAAATAGAAATCGATAGTCTCTACATACCCCAGTGGGAATGAGGCGTATTGTATGTATGTAGCAACTGGATACTAACTCCGTAACATAGATGGAAAATCTATTAGGTGACGGTAAGATTGCTAATTGACGTAAACCGTAACTGCCCAACTGTAAGGCTAGGATTTGTTGTCATACAGAGAAGGCACGAGCATTGACCACCACCCTGGCTCACAGTGGGTTGGCGATTTCAGACCGCTGTGTTCAGTTTCTCTGTTTTCCTTCACCGCATGCGATGTTTTAGATTAACGAAAAAAAGTACTAGGACTACACACGGATCTTAAAAAAAAATACGGATGTAGTGTTGCGTGCGACATGTGAGAAGCATGCCTAGTCATCCAATTTCGCTTGTCATAAACGAGCTAAACGCATACAAACACTTAAAACTCATCCACTGGGTGCCAGTACGCTGCGTGTGTATGTGTACGTAATCTATGCATCGCTTATGACAAGGCAAGGCTACATCCGTATTTTTTTCAGATCCGTGTCATAACACGGACCACCTACCATTGGACTTTTTCAATGTCATAACATTGAAAAAGTGCGATGGTACATACTAGATTTGAACATACAACGTGCGCGTCAAGAGGTTGGCACGGAAATTATTATATTGCATATATATCGTTATAAATTTTAGCGATTATTTCAACGCCACAAGAAAATATAATTTTAACTATAATGCCGAAACATCCCCTTTGACTATTATAATGTAATTAATAGCTTTTTTATTCAATATTCATTTTACCCCAAAGTGTAATCAATCAAAAGTTCCTGAATGACGATTTTACTCCGGCAATATATATTTGCGTGTTTAAAAGCGTCAACCGCAGCCGTGTCAAATTCTCTGTGAAAATATCGTTGCACTTTAAATTTAAAGGCAGAGGTGGAATAAATCGTAAATCATAAGGTAATGTTATTGAGTTTTTCAATCGAAGAAAAAAGCAGGGAAAGGGGTTCTCAATTCGAAGCAAACCTATATTTTTTTAATTTATGGGAATGCATAACTTTTTACTGAGTTGTCCGATTTTGATGATTCATTTTTTATCAGGTAGAGGATACTTTAAAGTTCCATATTATTAATTTAAAAAAGAATTTCACCCCTAAGGATATAATATAATATAATATTCCACAACTATCACACAACGCCGTCTAGTCTCAAGCTAAGCAGAGCTTGTGTTATGAGTACTAGACAACTGATAAACATACTTATATATTTCTAAATGCATACATATAATAGATAAATTACACCCAGACACAGAACAAATGATCGTGCTCATCACACAAACATTTGTCCTGGGTGGGAATCGAACCCACGACCTCCGGCATAGCAGTCAGGGCTACTAACCACTAGACCAACAGGTCAGTCAAAGGATGGATTATAAGTAAATTAAGGAATGAAAAAATCTTCAACTCTAAGCCGATGCTGTTGAAACTTTGCACGGATATGTTGGAATGACACTACAATATAATGGAAACCTGGGGTTAATCTGATGATGGAGATGAAAGATTGTTGAGGGAACTCAATGGTTTACAGCACCTATCTCGTGATTGGGCTTATTTCATTCATCATAATGAGAACTTTACACCTGGCTGTTGTATTGATTAAAGCCACTAAAATAAAAAAATACACATAAAGCTGAACCGCCGAAAAAAAACAGAAAAGTGATTAATAGAATGGACTACTCTGTAAGAAGTTATGCGTGCTCAAATTATTAATAAGTAACTGTTTTCTACTAACATAAGGATAAGGAATTACTAACACATTTGTATGGATCTCTGGTCTGAAATAAATAATTTATTTATTTATTATTTATTTATTTATATATGAAAAAATCTATATATAGGTATCCCCAATTTTTTTTTTTTATTAATTTATTTTGTAAAACATATAATATCTACTAGCAATTCACCCCGGTTTCGGTGAATTGCTAGTAGATATTATATGTTTTACAACCAAAATTATGGAAATTCGATGGTATTTTTGTATTAAATGCACCTAGCATTTAATACAAAAATACCATCGAATTTCCATAATTTTCCAGAAATTTGGTTCACACAAACCTTACTTGATTTACTCTTGAAGTAAATACGAATTTCAATAATAAATCAGTGCTATAAAACACGTTTAATATTAATGTACCTACATCATAGTTATCTTAATTTTAAAGCAAGTTTCCCGATTCTTAAATTATTTAAAAGAAATTTTTGCATATAAAAGTATGAACTGACATATTTCCAATATCAATCGAGCGGATTTATTTTCAGGAGTAAGCCTACTTGTCCTTACAATTACGAACTCAACAAAAAATCTGTCAAATCGTTGGAACTAGATTTTTATTTAGGTATTGGATAAGATAGGTGATATGACTAACTGCCTCGTTGGTTTAGTGGTCCGTAGCGCAACTGCTGAGCAGGAGGTCTCGGGTTTGATTCCCGGGTCGGGCAAAGTGTTATTGAGTTTTTCTGTTAGGAAATTCTCAGTAGCAGCCCGGAGTTTGGAAATGTGCCCGGTTGATGGCAATAGGCTCACCACCTATTACATGGGACTTAATAACAGCATTGGTGAAATGTGGGTGTACAATTGTGTACACCTCCGCCTACCCCTTCGGGGAATACAGGCGTGATGCTATGTTATGTTATGTTAGGTGATATGGCTAGAAAAGGAGTGACTGCCAATATGACGGCTGATAGAGATGTATAGAACGATATATGCTGCGCCGATCCCAAATAAATAGGTATAAGGGCAAGATAATGATTATAATTTTGGGGGCTGAGTTGCCCGCATCCGTAGGATTGCAACCTTAAAATGGAATACCTACACGTGGCCCCTGGGTGGTACAAAACAGGCAACACAACTCTGGTGGGAAGCTTCGGCCGCGGCTGGTTACCACCCACCGGACGAAGCCATGCCGTGAAGCGACCGAGTCGTGTTTCAGGATGCAGTCCAGTGCAACCGTTGTGGGTACGGATCTGGGCAGTTGCATCAACTCTCCAACTATCGTTCTTCCCAAATCTATCCACATCAGTGAAATTTCTTCTGGATCCTGACCACACCGTCGCTTACCTTCAGGTGAGTTGGTGGCCGAACGTAGATCCATTTTTGATAAAAAAAAATGAGGACAGATAGGTGACTTAATGACGGCATTCTCGAAAACGTGTTTCTTCATTCTGTTCAACATTACTTAGCTATACCTGACACTTCGGGGAATACCTATTTCTCTTAAAGAGCTAAGTAGAGTAGCTATGTGTGTATATGTCATTAGCTGAGTGATGTTTACGCCCGTTTAATTTTTAATAAGCTACCTTAATTAATTTCGGGACTTCGTGTTAAGTTGAAGTTGTTTGAAATTGTTTCGGGAGTTGTTTATCGGATTTATGTTGAACTGCTTAATTTGTTGCCTAAAATTTAGGTGTTTCGCGTTTTGTTTCGTTTCAGGGAGAGTTCATTATTAAGGAGTTTAGGAGTTAGACCTGGTCAGTAATAGATGAATTCCTAAAAAGACTTAAAATTAGGTTTATTAGTATTTCTGAACTATAGTGGACACTGTCCATTGTAAATTGACGACTATAAGGACAATGGATTACAACACATTACCGTAGAATTACGGTATCCGTGGTTATTTTTTATTAGAATTTTATAATGCACTGATAAATTTTTAAAGCGCATTAACGCAGCAAAGCTTCTAGAGTGTGCATCCACGGGCTGCAGGCTCAAATACAGGTCGAGATTGTATTTTTCTATACACAAAGATATTTAAAGCTAGCCAGCTTTAAATATCTTGTCTCAATCTATCGATTATAGATCGTACCTGAGATACTGATTTATGACGTCACACTCTCTGGATTAACAAAGTGAACTATGCTACTGCATTATGCAGCTGTGCCAAAGGTTAAAGCCTTGTACACACAGGCAAAGTAAAAAAGGCAAAGAAATTTATTGACTAGAAGAGGACTTATAAAGTTATAATATTAAATAGAAAAAGAATTCGGTCGCGAGCAGGATTCTAACCTATTGTGACTGTTCCACGGAGACCCAGGCTAATAAAATTTTCATTTTTCCTAATTAATGCTTAAGGGGCTTCCCTCTCTCTTAGAGAAAATAAGAAAGGGGGGAAGGGACTGTGCTCCACCAGTTCCGCACAGCCCTGTAGAGCTCGTCCCAGACTGGTCACTCTCCCACCCCGTGGAGGACTTCGTTACTTATTCTAAGTTAAAGAAAAATAATAAATATTAAATTAAGATAAATTACGGATTTCACAATTACTAATTCTTGACATTTTGGCATAATGGATTTAATTTGACATTATTACCTTGACATTATATAACTTGACTTTAATTGGTAATTTAAAAAACATGTAATATTGAACTCGAATGTATTTAAATTTCTTTTTAATTAAGGGACTAACCACTTTCCGAACTAAATGTTGCATGCCTAGTGCAGAATATGGTGACACTAACAACTTTCCTGTTTCTCAAAATCCAACTGTATTACTACCCATATTTGCAATAAATGAATTTGAATTTGAATTTGAAAGTTTAAACTGTCGACAATAGTATGTCGGCACAATAGAGGTAAGAAAGATAAAGAGAGGAATGCAAGGGGCCTACAAATGATACTTAACGCTTGCGTTCGTTACAATATTCTACCAATATGTTCCATTACAATCGAACCCATATCGTGACGAGAGGCGGCATACTGCCGCTGACACGTCAACCGTGTACCGTTAAGGCTATCACTACAATTAACGGACACGTTTCCCTAAGCAGCATGTCTTACTCAACCCTACACAGAGTCCTGCGAAGTCCAACTGCTGTCCAGCGAGACATGCTTTCCAGTAGTACTGGAAGATTATAATATTTTACAATACGTCCTTAGTGAAATCTACCCCTTTAACAAAATGGTTAACTTTAGTGCAAGCGTAATGTATTGTCAGTCGTTTGCACGATACCTCACAGTTGCACATGAAATACGTCCGAGTGGTATATTAATATCTTCACTTCACACTCCCTTAATCTACCCGGTATGTGGAGCTAAACTGCCAGTACTTGAGCAGCCGCAACCGATTTCCTGTTTCGCTAAATATTCTGGAACTCTTTTATAAATCATAGGCTTACAATAGCCGGGGTCTTTAGCGAGACAGGTTCCCTAGCGTTCTTTCGAACGACTATACATCCAGTTTGGGGTACTTGGTAAAGCCTACCCCCGCTCCCTGGGAGTGCACGCAAAGCAAGTGCAACATGTAAAGCATAATGCTGTCGGTCAGTTCAATAGGAAGTAACCATCACTAACGTTTGGTTGGTATTCCGGTAAGTTATAAACGTGGTGGCAAAGTAGCCTAGGTTAGTCTAATCGAGTCACTCACTCGTTAGAGTGCAATATGGGTCGGCCTTCCATAGGCAGTGTATGTGTCCCCAGTTTTGATAAAATATATATATGTAGAGGTCCATGTGGATAATGTGTTATTTGTCTGTATAAGGTCGATATAAGCCAGATAGGAAGACTTTCCCCACTTCCCTATAACCAAACGTAGTTACAAGTTACTCCGGCCATGTCAGCTACTTTATATTGATAAACATACATATTATAGAACATGTTAAATACAACATTATAAGCCTAAAGTAAATATTATTATAATTAAAACACTCACCCACACATTCACGCGCAGTTCGCACTTACACACAACTAAACTAGCCTTACATTAAACTTAATCTAGACTATAATAACATCGCACTAATAAAAGCCTTCTTCCTCTTACGACAAACCCCACGCGTCGCTCTAGAGACAACACTCAACGTGGTTTGCCTCCTGTGGTCCAAGACCAACCGTCCTGACTATCGTAACTCGATCCAACACGTCCAACCTCTCGTGTCGTCTCAGACCAACTGTCCCTTCCTTCGGATCCTCAATCTCCCACTTTACCTCGTTCCGACCATATTCCCATGCTTTAGCATGATATGTTTATTACCCTTTTTGTATACTTTCTCAATTGTGTCGTTTGGGTCGCCTTCTCAATTGATTTGGGTCGTCTTAATTACTCTACACAGATGTGGCACTTCTTTTGTGTATCTCTCATAAAGGTTGCATATTTCACCAAATTCATAGAGCTTGTAAAAACATTGCATCTTAACCGATGGCTAACACTTGTCCCTAGTCTGTTACCCATAAATTTATGATTGAATGTGTTCCTAAGTGGCCTGATATCGTGTGACAGTGTTAAAAATGAAATATTATTTATTTTTAAATGGGAATACGTGACAGACCGTCACACTATGCCTCCCGGATAAATACTCCAGGCGCTTTGACCATTACCTGTATAGGGACTGAATAGATAGCAACAAAGTCGAATCCTGCTCGCGACCGAATTATTTTTCCATTTATTATAATAACTGCTTGCAATGCTTGGTGTATCCTAAAGGGGTCGTTGTTCCCTGTAAAGCGTTCTCTTAACTATTTAATTCACAAAGATAAACATCAACAAGGCATACCTGCAACTGTAGGAACACTAACGTTTAAGCTTATCCAAAGGACCTTTACCGAATCAGCTCAAATAAATCTAGAATGGCGAAAAAGGTACCCTACATAACGTAATAATTCAATTTGTCGACACAGTAATAAAACCTTTGAATTATTATGATTATGATGAAGATGGAATGTTTTTCCTCATTTATTGATATTTTTACGTCCACGACAACTTTCCTATGTGAATGGTGCCTAAAAAGGTATTACGTCATCTTTCCGGTTCAAAGGCGTTTAAGTAATTGCATTGGATAACTGAGTACCTAGCCGATGCAATCGCTTAATTGCCTCTTACCTATTGTGTTTAATTGCTAAGCCACATCGTTCTGTAAACCTGATAAGAGCATCACCAACTTCTGAGTGTAAACTAGTTATGACGTCAATTGACAAAATAATATTGTTTTGAATGTTCTTTTACATAATTATTCTGTAATAATGTGACTTTACGATAAATTAAAAACACGTTTAAAAACCTAACTATTTTATCGAGTTAAGTTACAAGTCTATTATCGTCATCATCATCCCCCTGCGCTTATCCCAATTTATTTGGGGTCCGCGCAGCATACCTATATCTGGCATGCTGCTAAAGTTTTAGCTATATTTATAACCGGCCGCCTGCCTAACGTCAACCCTCTTTGGGAATACTGTTGTTGGTGGTAACCGCTACCGATACGTTCTCCTTCTAGCTATGTCACACCAAATGTTATCCATGCGCCAGGCTCTGATGTTATCCTTATATCACACATAATTCATAATCTATATTAAGAAAAAGTTCCAAAGTTAGTGCCCCCGATTTGTTTGACTTAAAATGCTCTATAACATCTTCACTTGGCACCGACTTCGGACCGTATGAATTTATGTTATAACTAAGTTAAAACAGAAGCATCTAGACCCTTTCAAATAAAACATCTTATTCATCAAATCCCTCCACGGTCGACGACGTTATTGCTGTAGCCGTTATTGTAGTAGGAGGGAGGATAGGGGGGTTTAAAACCCCCATGTGATCCCAGACAAGTAGTGAAATGATCAGTTCCAGTTATTGTTCGTGAAAAGAAGGGAAACACCTCCACCCGAAATAAATTAACCTAAAAGTAACCCCCCCATTATATTCTTGGCTACGGCCTAGCTGAACATACATACAAAAATACAGTCTAGATGGAGAACCTCCTCGATTTTTAGAGGTCGTTAAATCTACCAAATTCGTCCACTTTTAGCTAGCTAAACTTCTTTCTAAATTTATCTGCCTCTAAAATCGAACTGCAGCTCAAAGCCAGCCAACTCAGTTCTGTGGAGGGTCTCCCCAATTAGTGAAGTTGTTCTTGTCTTTGCTAATGATGCAGCTAGGCTGGAGTGCGCTTTTGTCATCTACCGTCGGCACGTATGTTTGTGGAAACTTCCTCGGAGTTTGCTTTTTGACCCATTGTCAAGCGAAAATGTCGGGCTTATTTTTAGTCTTTGTGAGTGATGGTCACGTTTTAAATGTTATAGGTTGGTTTTGGTAGATTTTTGTTATTGATTATTTTTTACACGACTGCCCAAAAAAGGAGTGTTGAATGTTTTAGGGTTCATGTATGTTTGTTGGTTTCTTTATTCCACCATAACTTCTAAACGCCTGAAACAATTTAAATGTATGGGGTATCGTTGGATTCCTAACATTGTCCCTGGTAATAGTAAGATAAAAAAAAAACAGAGGGGCTATGAATTTTCAAATTAACCTTTCGGCTCAGTAACGTACAGATCTGTACGTTGTAACAATAAAAATCTATTGTGTCTGCTAATGACTGACACAACAGCTTTCGTCTTGTTAAATGTTTGTAATTTATATGTTTATCGTCGTATTATTTGTTTGTCGTCGTGGTGTACCTGCCTCTTGAGCCGCAGATTGTGGGTGCACACCAATATGACTTTTCAATGTGATATGTATCTACTTTCTTAGTAAAACTAAGACATCACAGATATAAGGTGAAGTAAAACATCGTGAGGAAACCTGGCATGGTGTGCAATCAATGCTCGCCTTCTCTGTATGAGATGAGGCCCTTGCCCTGCATTGGGACAGTTATGGGCAGGTTATGTTTTGTTGTTTGTGGTATATGACTATGTTATGCGTCTCACCACCTATTACAGAACTTGGGATTTAATATTAGTATAAGTGAATTATAGCTGTACGAGAGAACCTCCACCTCATCCTTACTCTGCGGGGAATACAAACTACTTCGATATGCTAAGACTATGTATAGTCGACCATACAATTGCTTTACCACCCTAATGCTGAATTTCGTTTGCACATCATAATATGACAAGATCTATTTTCGCTTACAAGATCAAGGTGTCAGTCAGATACTGTCAACCTTATTGACATTTTAATTTACTGGAAGTTTTTGTCAAATATGGTATAGCAATTTCGTGGTCGACTATACATAAGCTGTTTATATATTTGATGTACACTACTAAAATGGCTTACATCTATTACATTTGGACACACAATCATAGACGAAATTTACTTAAAAAGTTTTGTGGGTGCGTAAAATATCATAATCCATCCAAAGCTTGCCTGTTAGAAATCGCAGACAGAGATAAGGCCGCCCATTGTATAACTAAAAAATAAAATATTTTCTGTCTGTATATGTCCATTTAGTTTACAATATATTACAACATAGCATCATCATCATCATGTATTCCCCGAAGGGGTAGGAAGAGGTGTATACAGTTCTACACCCACATTTCACCAATGCTGTTATTAAGTCCCAAGTAATAGGTGGTGAGCCTATTGCCATCTACCGGGCACAATTCCAAACTCCGGGCTGCTACTGAGAATTTCTTAACAGAAAAACTCGATAACACTTTGCCCGACCCGGGAATCGAACCCGAGACCTCATGTTCAGCAGTCGCGCTGGGACCACTAGACCAACGAAACAGTTAGACTATAAATTATATATAAATAAATAAATAAAATCTTACTAATTTTGACATGTAGACATCTAACCCTTTTCCTGTTCCATGAAATTATTGTTTAACTATAGTGTGTGCTTCGTGAACAGGGAACCTGTTAATAATAACTATAGCTACAGTTATCAGATTAAATGGAAAAAGAATACGGTCGCGAACAGGATTCGAACCTGCGCCTTCCGGATAAATACTCCAGGCGTTCTGACCACTAAGCCATCTCGACCTCTGCTCACCACCGCGAATTCTTCATCCTTATTTTAACACGTCTTTTGGCGACGTCTACGCTATCAATTCAGTCCCCATACATGTACTATTAGCAGTTAATTATAAACTTAAAACTTTACATCGAAAATTAACCTCAGTACGAAAGGTCAGTCGATTTTCTTTCTCAATATACAATCCATTAAACTACGGTTTTATTGCTATCGGTTCCGGATCCGGTATTTTATTTCGTTGGATTTTCTATAAGTTCTATTTTCGATTTTCCCTTAGTCTTTTAGTAAATGTTTATTTTTTTAGGACACCCCTCTCGTGTATTTGCTGAGCGAAATGGCGTCAAAACGGTTCGCAAATAAATCAAGTGTATCTCTAGAGCCGAAAAAAGGAAAACACGTGGAACGTTTTATTATTTTCATGGGCGTACTAGATTTTTACGAGTATAAGCAATCTTGAAGGAGTTAAATTTGTTTTTTAATCTAATTGTAGATGAAATTATTTTTGATGTAGTGTAATTTTTCCCTAGAGATATTGCCCTTGAAAGCCACATCCGGATGCAGCGTTATACTCAATAATATATCTGCCTAGCCTTTTCCCAATTATATTGGGGTCGGCTTCCAGTCAAACCGGATGCAGCTTAATACCAGTATTTTACATGGAGCGACTGCCTATCTGACCTCCACAACCCAGTTACTGGGTAACACGATATCTCGTGGTATGACTGGTTTTCAGACTTTCAGGCCTCTAACTACCCGTAACGACTGTCATAGATCTTAAATTGACAACCGGGACCGACGGCTTAACGTACTCTCTGAGGCACGGAGAGGTCTCGGTATGAAATTATGGTCACCCATCCACAGACCGACCGCGGCAAGCGCAGTTTAACCTCGATCGATCGATCTGTGCGGCTATTACTTAGCCATGAGCCTCTCGTTATACTCAATAATAATAAATTATAATTTTATCAGACCAGAAGTCAATGATTATATCAGTAAATAATGATATATAACATAACATAGCATCACGTCTGTATTCCCCGAAGGGGTAGGCAGAGGTATACACAGTTGTACACCCACATTTTACCAATGCTGTTATTAAGTCCCATGTAATAGTTGGTGAGCCTATTGCCATCTACCGGGCACAAATCCAAACTCCGGGCTGCTACTGACAATATTCTAACAGAAAAACTCAATAACACTTTGCCCGACCCGGGAATCGAACCCAGGACCTCATGCTCAGCAGTCGCATTTGGGACCACTAGACCAACGAGGCAGTTTGTATGATATATAAAACATTATAATATCCTGATCGGCCTCGAGCGCTGACAGTGTTTTGAATAAAAATAATCTTTTTATATAGCTTTTATTCTACCATATTTATTATACGGAAAAGGTTATTTAAAAAAAAAATCCAATCACGTTCATCGGTCCTTTTACGTTGTTCTCTCATTCCAAATAACCGGTCCTTTCGTTAAGAACACATTATTTATTTTTATAACACTTTTGACCTAGAAAAATAGAAACCAAAAGACCATTTCTATTAAAAAAAATTTCTCGAAACATTGGGCCACTTACGAGGGGCTATGAGATAAAACTATTTCTAGCTAGGTACCTGTAATTACGGTATCTTGTTAAGATGCTGTCCACAAGCTGTGGAGGACGTGATCAATAAACTTGAGACTTTCGTGTTGGTTCATAACAATCTGGACGACTTAGATAGCGCTATAAGCCAAGCAGCGCCAACTAGAAATGTCGACGGTTTAGATAAATTAGTTTATGTCATAAAATACATAGGCTACAATTAATGTTACGTCTTGTAGAATAGGAATATTTTTGAACGTACAATTAAAACTATAGTCTTAACGTTTTTATGTTTTCATATATAAGAATTTCAAATCACGATAATGCCGTCCATTTGTGTATTGAAAATCATAATATATTAATTATTGTTCAACGGTTGTTACTCGCGTAATTTTTTTATGATTAACATACTAGTTTCGAACTCCAACGTAGCCCTTATTCCATGACGATGTCGCGAGTTAATCTGGTGAAAATAATTAATTAATAATAACCGTTAAATATTAATTACTATGAAAGTATTTCACGAAAGTTATTATACAAAGAATTTAAATTACGTTTTTCTATGTTGTTTTTTGTTTCTGGTGTACAATAAAGTATATATTTGCCTAGCCTTTTCCCAATTACATTGGGGTCGGCTTCCAGTCAAACCAAATGCAGCTTAATACCAGTATTTTACATGGAGCGGCTGCCTATCTGACCTCCACAACCCAGTAACTGGGTAACACGATATCTCGTGGTATGACAGTTGTCAGACTTTGAGGCCTCTGACTACCCTAACGGCTGTCATAGATCTTAATTTGACAACCGAGACAGACGGTTTAACGTGCTCTCCGAGGCAAGGAGGGGTCTCGGTATGAAATGATTGTCACCCATCCACAGATCGACTGCAGCAAGCGCAGCTAAACCTCGATCGATCCATCTTTGTAACTGTTACTTAGCCACGAGCCACTCGTAAAATAAAGTATAATTAGGTATATAAATATATACATCAATCACCCTACCTAACCATTTAGTTTTACTGGCTACGCATTTTAATATCAACACGTCTCTATGCATCTAGGTACTTTCATACCAAACGGCTTTGGCGTTTATACTTAAATTTTGTTACTTAAATACGGGTGGAGTAAACTCAACAAAATTTAAAGTCAAATACAACACAAAAGGGACCTTAAAATAGCCGCCAGCAGATAACTTGATCCTCTTGTTCCAAGGATGATTATATATAAAAACGAGAGAATTAATAACTGCGTACCTATCCAACAAAAATAGCCCGGAGTTAAACATGTATTTAAATAGAATTAAGAACATCTGCCAAAGAAGCTTGGTGCTCGTATTTCTAATATGTAAATATTATGAATTTCTCTTTTTATGTTACAAGTACGTAAATACACGTAGGTTTGATGTTTATTATTATACAACTTTAAGACATCCAAATATATCATCTCTATATTAATATGTATTAACCACATGGCTCTCAAAATGCTTGTATGTAATTTAAATGGGGAATGAACTGATTTCTAGCTTAGCTAACACACAGCTTAGTTTAGAAATCAGAGCTTTCAACAAAATTATGTACTTAATTAGTGTGAACTAAATTAACAAATCTGTTTATTATATAATCTCCGCATCCGACTTTCATAATATAGGCAGAGTGGATTAATGATGAACGACTAATGAATAGTAGACTCCTACTATTCATTAGTCGTTCATCATTAATCCTTGTTGCTAGTTGTTGCAATTCTCAAGTATTTTTTCGCATGATTTTGAATGAGTTTCAACGAAGACGACAAACACTCTTTCCTGTGGGGTTACCATGGACTAATTATAAAGAGGACATGGCTTAAGCGACTGTGCACCGTGATTTCAAGTGAGTCCTGACGTCAAATAACTGTGTGTGTGGCCCGGTCAAGCCACGCCCACTCATGCTCAGTCTGCCAGCAGTCATCTTGTGCATACGACGATCGCTATCAAATAGTATTTTTTGATATCCTTCGATATTATTATGAGAAATAAAGAACTGTTGTATTTTATCCTGCAAGAATTAATCGGATAAACGTTCTAATGCCATGATAGGTATCACATTTCATTCGTAAGTAATTTTAGACGCAATTTATTAGGCAAGTTCCAGAAAAATCTATAAAACGTCATATTAGTTCTATAGTTTTTCTACTCGCCGCCAGACGTCGAAACCTTTAAATATTACATAAATAGCTAAAAATGTCATAGAAAAATACTTTTCAATTGATAACTAAACGTATGAAAGTAGATTTAACACTATACAAAGCTAATTTTGCCAAAAAATATCGTATTAAGATTTAACATTATTTCAAATTTTCGAATGATAGAATATTCAATAACCGCCATCTACAGTGTAGAAAAGGCAATCCTTGAATAGCCGAGTCGTACTGTAAGTTACGATGTTTTGATAATGATATTTCATAACATTTAATACATATGTCATTTTATTAACTTTTTTCAATACTATCACGACTAAAATATAATTCTTTTTTAGCGGTGCGTACACTTATTTCTTAATAAAGTTTAAAGAAACTAGAGACATCTAGCGTAGTTTAGCTGAATTACGTAAGAATGAATTGAATATTGTAACTTTCAGCTTTCCCTATTCACCGCTAGGTGAATAGTGTCGTAAGAATGAAGAAGTGGGCGGCGTTTTCGGCGTTTGACAGCCCCCCTCACCCCGCAAATCGTCACGCAGTGTTCCTTTAGAAAAGGCCCTTAGAACATCTCCTCTTAATAATTGCTTCATGGGGGTTAATCTCGAAACTAATACCAATTCCAATATTAAATAGACGCCTTAACACAACGCGTAATTTTAAAATGAATTTAGGTACATTACAGTTGCCTCTATTTTAAAGCATGTATGGCTGCGGGCGTGTGTGATAATAGGTGGTGGATATGGTCCAACAGTAAATAAGTCCAACACGTAAACACGAGACAGTTTTTATTTATTCACAAGCACAGAAGAAGTTCACACACAGTAGAAGTGATAAACCACAGAATAGAAGAAGGAGTAGCAAGATCTAAGCAATAGCAATAAAGTCAGTAGGAAGTAAACAGTTGATACGCGATGTATTGCAGTGAGCGTTAGGTAAACGGCCGACACGGGCTTCGCGGCAAAGGTTAGCAAACCGACTGGCGAACTGAACCATACGATCTGCGCACGCGCATCGTGTATTAGTTAAAACAATAGAAACGGGTTCCGGGCGGTGGCTATAACGCGACGTGGTACGTTTCCAATGCACAACAAGTATTAAATTATGCAGTGTAAATATATTGATATGTTTGTGGAATGTTTGTATGTATGTTTATTTAATTTTGTAAATATTTATAATAAATATAGATATGTATTATTGTTTAGTGTTTTGTATAAATAATATAATAATGTATTAGAGTAGGCTACAGTACTCCCCCCCAGAGACCGTCACTACGGGCGATAATAATCGGGAAAACGAACTGTGCGGCCTGAACGCGTCCTTATGACGTTATCCTGAGCTGGGACAGGATCGGGTAAGGAATTTGGATTAGGGCGAGAAGTAGGAGTAGGAGTGGTAATGGATGTAGGATTGGGAGATGGGTCGACAAGCACATAGGCCGGTTTGAGGCGATCTATGGATACTGTGACACGTTTCCCTTTGACCTGTATTTTAAAGGTCTTGTCACTTCGTTCAAGTACTTCATAGGGGCCAGTGTAAGGTGGCTGTAAGGCGCCACGCAAGGCATCGTCCCTTAAAAATACGTGACTGGACGTTGTTAGGTCCTTATAAATAAATATTTTGTCCCTATTGTGACGTGCAGCTGGTGCCGGTTGAAGTCTTGATGCGAATTTATGAAGGCGAGTGATAAAATCCGATATATCGGTGGAGTGAGTTGGAGCGGCCTGGAAAAATTCTCCAGGTAAACGCAACGGCTCACCGTAAACCAATTCAGCAGATGACGCCTGAAGATCATCTTTAAATGAACTTCGAATGCCCAGCAGCACCAAAGGTATCGTGTCGACCCAATTGCAATCAGCGTGGCACATTATGGCTGCTTTCAACTGACGGTGGAATCGTTCCACTAGCCCGTTACAAGCTGGGTGATACGCGGTTGTCTTGCGATGTTTGAATCCAATCATTTTTCCAAGGTACTGGAAAAGTGACGATTCAAACTGTCGACCGCGATCGGTGACAATATCCGTTGGACATCCAAACCTGGATATCCACGATATTATTGGATTCCCAACAGTTTCAGCAGTCATATCCACCATAGGTGTGACCTCTGGCCAGCGAGTGAAACGATCCACCGCTGTGAAACAGTAGCGATAGCCTTGGGAGATAGGCAAAGGGCCGACAATGTCCACGTGAATGAAGGCAAATCGCGCGCGAGGAAGATCGTACGTGCCCAATGGGGATGACACGTGGCGATTGACCTTGGCGCGTTGACATGCCAAGCATTGACGAGACCACTCTCGACAGTCTTTGCGCACTCCAGGCCAAACAAATCGCTCGGCGACTAACTTAGCCGTTGCGTTAGCGCCTGGGTGGCTGAGACTATGGAGACTGTCAAAGAGTCGTCTCCTCAATGATTTTGGTACAAAGGGCCTAGGTGAAGGGGTGCTGACGTCACAATAGAGTTCTGTTCGTGAGTTAGGGATCCTCAACTTTCTAAGGCGAAGTGAAGATTCTTCCCCCAGAAGTTGTGTCAGCTCAGAGTCAGAAGCTTGTGCTGAAGTCAGCTCGTCTAAATCGACTGGCATCTGCAGTTCATCGACACGTGACAGGGGATCAGCAACGACGTTATCTTTTCCCGATATGTGTCTAATGTCAGTCGTGAACTGCGAGATGTAGTCGAGGTGACGGTACTGCCTAGGCGAACAGTTAGCTTTTCTTTCGTTAAAAGCATAACTGAGCGGCTTATGGTCGGTATATACCACGAAATGCCGGGCTTCTAGCATATGACGATAGTATTTTATGCTTTCGTATATGGCTAGGAGTTCACGGTCATAGGGTGAGTATTTCTGTTGAGGAGGACTCAACTTCCATGAGAAGAACGCTAATGGTTGCCACACGTCGTCTTTCAATTGCTGCACAACTGCACCCATTGCCAAATCAGATGCGTCTGTTACAAGAGCGAGTTTGGCCTGACAGTCGGGGTGTGCGAGTAATGCAGCATTAGATAGGCTCTCCTTGCATTTATCAAAAGCCAGCAATGCGTCACCAGACAGCTCGATAGGCTGAGATGCTTTAACGGAACCAGAAAGCATGGCATTTAAAGGAGCTTGAATAATAGCGGAATGAGGCAAAAATCGCCGATAAAAGTTAAGCATGCCTAAAAATCGCCTAAGTTGCCTAATAGTCTTAGGTGCGGGGAAATCTTTTATGGCCTGCACTTTGGATTCCAAAGGTTTGGTGCCGGATGCGGAGATATGGTAACCTAAAAACGTTACCTCGCTCGCGCCGAAAGTGCATTTAGACGTATTGACAAGAACGCCGTATTCTTTCATGCGATTGAAAAGCTGCTCAAGGTGGGCCTCATGTTCGGCCTCGGTCTTTGAGAACACCAAATAGTCGTCAAGATAACAATAAGTGAAATCGAGACCTCGCGTCATCTCGTCAACAAATCTTTGAAATGTTTGGCCTGCATTTCTCAGACCAAAGGTCATAAAAGGGAATACATACAGGCCAAAGGGTGTTGTGATGGCAGTTTTCTGAATATCGGCCTCAAAAACCGGTATATGGTTATAGGCCTTTACGAGGTCAATGGTGGAGAAAACCTTGCAACCAGCAATAGATTGCGCAAAATCGTGGATGTGCCTATTAGGGTAACGGTCCGGGATGGTCCGTGCATTAAGCATACGATAATCGCCACAAGGTCGCCAGCCGTTATCCTTCTTAGGTGCGAGATGTAACGCTGAAGCCCAGGGGCTTTCAGAAGGACGCGCTGTGCCATTGCTCAGCATGAGCTCAAATTCTCGCTTAGCGATTTTGAGCTTATCGGGTGCGAGTTTACGGGGTGTACATGCGACTGGGGGACCTGGTGTGGTCCTGATGTGGTGTACTGTGTTGTGCTTTGGAATGACCATTGTGCCTGAAGGGCGTGTAATCTCCGGAAACTTACTTAAGATGTCGTGATAGCGCGTGTCGCCCGTTGAAACCTTAACAGAAAATAAATTATAAGCTTTAGCAAGAGAAGCAATGGATGACAAAGTTGTGGTGCTGTCAATAAGGCGTTGATTACCGCAATCTACAATTAAATTATAAAAGCTAAGGAAATCAACACCTATTATGGGTTTAGTTACATTAGCCACAATGAACCGCCAAACAAAATTACGCCTTAAGCCTAAGTTTAAATTAAGCTCGATAAAGCCGTAAGTGTCGATAACCGACCCATTGGCTGCACTGAGTTGAAAATCTGTCTTGGCGCGACGATCCCGAAGTGCAGAACGAGGGTAGACGCATAGGTCACTACCAGTGTCCACCAGGAACTGGGTGTTCGAGCTGCGATCGGTGACGAAAAGGCGACCCGTAGAGGATGGGCAATCGTTTGTCGCCGCTACTGACTGCCCGCGGAGTTTCCCGACTTGGTGTAGTCACAAGGCTTCAGGCACTTGCGAGCCTGTGCCCCGAACTTAGCATGATACCAACAGACGGGATATTTGCGATAGCTGGAGCTAGATCGGTTCCTCTCCCGCGACGATGAACGTTGACGATCACGTTGCCAACGATCGGTGGAGCAGCATGATAAACGAGTATGCTCCTCCAGCTTCTTGGTAAGATGCTGCACCATCTTCTTCAGCTCTGCGATTTCATTAGACTGGTTGGACGTATGTGGTCTACTGGAAGACGTAGCAGCAACATTGCAGGGTAAAGTTAGCTCCTGTATGCGATCTGCCAGATCCGCAAGCTGTTCCAGGGAATGTGTAGTCTGGGATGCTAGCACAGTCTGGATATTTTGAGGAAGTCTATTGCTCCATATCGACTTCAGAAAGTCTTCGGGAACGGAAGGTCCAGCTAAGTCCTGAAGATGCCGCAAGAACTAAGAAGGCTTTCTGTCTCCAAGTTCTTCGTGAGTCAGCAACTGTTTTACCTTCTTTTCATGAGAAGCCGAGAGCCGCTTGATCAGTTCTGATTTAATTTTGTCATAGCGGTTCTTTGACGGAGGATTGATAATTATATCCTTTACGGCCTTTGCATATTGCAAGTCTAAATTATTGGTGACGTTTGTAAATTTTATGGAGTCATCATTAATATTGTGGCTTTCAAACTGACCTTCTAAAAGAGCAAACCACAGTTCCGGATCCTCTGGTGAAAATGAAGGAACTTTTATTTTTAAATTGCGCAACTCATTGTTGTCGCGTTCAGTGGAAACGCGCACTTTGTGAGTCCGCCGCGTAGTAACATGGCCGCCGCTTCTCGAACCAACAGTTTTCACTGAGTCACTGCTGTCGCTCATTTCGGTACCTTGAATATCGATCCTGTGTCCTTGTCGGGGTCACCAGTTATGGCTGCGGGCGTGTGTGATAATAGGTGGTGGATATGGTCCAACAGTAAATAAGTCCAACACGTAAACACGAGACAGTTTTTATTTATTCACAAGCACAGAAGAAGTTCACACACAGTAGAAGTGATAAACCACAGAATAGAAGAAGGAGTAGCAAGATCTAAGCAATAGCAATAAAGTCAGTAGGAAGTAAACAGTTGATACGCGATGTATTGCAGTGAGCGTTAGGTAAACGGCCGACACGGGCTTCGCGGCAAAGGTTAGCAAACCGACTGGCGAACTGAACCATACGATCTGCGCACGCGCATCGTGTATTAGTTAAAACAATAGAAACGGGTTCCGGGCGGCGGCTATGACGCGACGTGGTACGTTTCCAATGCACAACAAGTATTAAATTATGCAGTGTAAATATATTGATATGTTTGTGGAATGTTTGTATGTATGTTTATTTAATTTTGTAAATATTTATAATAAATATAGATATGTATTATTGTTTAGTGTTTTGTATAAATAATATAATAATGTATTAGAGTAGGCTACACATGTTGTCTTTATAATATCCCGAATCTTTAATATTTTTTTAGACATTTTAGTATTTAAATGTACGAACTGACATATTTCCAATGTCAATCGAACGGAATTATTATTCAAGAGTAAGCCCACTTTTCCTGTCTTTGAGTTTACTCTACAACAGAAATACACTTAAATGAGTTAAGTATAGATAATAACTGTTACTAGAGACCTACTTTTAATTATAGGCCAAGACATTGAGACAATAAATAAGCTTAGAAAAAAGCGTAAGTTAAATATTATGACATTTAAGTATCTAATATCTATAGCCTCGTCGCTCACAGTAAATATAATACGCGAAACGTGTCTGTTTTGCTGAAAACAAATACTACTATAATAAAAGTCTTAATTTAAAATATAAAATAATGGATCCCTTTGAATATAGTTATGGAAAAACAACTTTTAACCGGATTAATCGCGTGTATTATTGGTTTTTTGTTTTTCCTGACGTGGTCGCAGGAGGACTGGTCCTAAAAACCAATAATACACGCGATTAATCCGGTTAAAACTTGTTTTATTATAATGTGTAGTGATCGCGCAAACCTAAGAAATATAAATAACTTTACATTTTAGTTGCAGGGGTGTAATGAACTCATAATTTGTATTTTAATCTCTTTAATAGATTTCATAGGTACCTACTAAAGCTCTGAATCTAAAATTTCATGAATATTGCGACAGGTATTGTTGAAGTTCTTGTTGGAACTATGTAGCGAGTGAGTTAGCAGACTGCCTCGTTGATCTAATCGAGAGTGACAGCTGCTAAACGTGAGGTCCTGGGTTCAATTCTCAAGTCGGACAAGGTGTTGGGTTTTACTGGTATGCAATCATCAGTAGCCGCTTGGAGCTTTGAAATTTGCCAATAGGTTCACGACCTATTGCATGGGACTTGGTAACCGTTGCGGTGGAATGCGGGTATACATGTATAATAGAGTACATATACAGTAGAATATAGTTCTGCCTTACCTTTCGGGGATATAGCCGTAATTACGTTAAAGTTTTGATGGAGTCGTTGCATTATTTCGACATTTTGATGTTACCTACGTACTACCATTGATGTTGAGCGAAAGAATTGACAAATATTTTTAGATTGCATTTGGACTTTTTAGTAAATAAAATGTAACTGCTTCATTACTTGAGTGGACGCAAGTGCTACAGCTGAGCGAGAAGGCTTCGATTCGATTTCGGTGCCAGGCTCTGTAAGGGTTGATGGGTGTGACAGTTAAAAAGAAATCAGTACCAGCTCGGAGTTTTAAAGTTTGTTTTAACAATCGTCAACTCGACCTAAGTATTAAATTACTATTTAACAAAATCTAAAGTTATTATATTAAATGGAAAAAGAATACGGTCGTGAGCAGGATTAGAACCTGCGCCTCCCGGATAAATATTCCAGGCGCACTGACCACTAAGCCATCTCGGCCTCTGCTCACCACCGCAAATTCTTCATCCATATTTTAAAACGTCCTTTGGCGACGTCATTGCTATGTATTCAGTCCCTATACAGGTGACCGAAACCAACATGACTAACTTTGCAATTAATGTAATGTCGTAAAGATGCAATTACCTTAACAATTAAAGATAAATCTTTGAAAAGCATTAACGCATACTTAACGAACTCTAAATCTATTATATTAAATGGAAAAAGAATATGGTCATCAGCAGGATACGAACCTGTGCCTCCCGGATAAATACTCTCCAGGTGGTAAGCAAAGGTCGAGATGGCTTAGCGGTCAGAGCACCTGGAGTATTTATCCTTGAGGCGCAAATTCGAATCCTGCTCACGACCGTATTCTTTTTCCATTTAATATAATAACTTTAGAGTTAGTTAAGTATGCGTTAAGTCTTTTCAAAGATTATCTTTAACAAAATCTATATTTGAATAATGATATATTTCATGAATAACGAACAGTTTATTTAACCTACTGTCGCAGAAGAAGGGTTATGTTTATAACTTATATTCTGTAACAACATATTAAAAACACGATTTGTATGCATTATTCTTGAAACGGACAGATTTCAACGCGAATTAAAAATTGGAGTGCAGTGAAAATATGCTGCAGTTTAAAATTGGTTTAGTCTACGACACAAATTGCCTCGCTAGTGTCGGGAACTCATTTCCGCGAAGGTCGTAATAAGAGTGGAACATTCAAATACGTCTAGAAAACTAGATACATACATTAAACGAGTTTAAATGGGTTACTGCCCCGTTGGTCTAGTGGTCCCAAGCGGTAATGATGAGCATGATTCTCTCGATTCCCGGGTCAGACAAAGTGTTATTGAGATTTTCTGTTAGGAAATTCTCAGTAGTAGCCCGGCGTTTGGAATTGTACCCGGTAGATGGCAATAGGATCACCACATGGGACTTAATAACAGCACTGGTGTAATGTGAGTATATAACTAGATATTCCTCTGCGTACCCCTTTCGGGAATACAGGCGTGATGCTATGTATGTATGTGGATAGAAAGAAACCTAGGGATTTTAAATAAGAAAGGAAACTGACATAATAACTCATTATATGCAGAATATACAACCGTTTGTTGTAGGTATTAAAACAAAAACTAAAAACTTATATACATACAAATTAATTTGGCAATGAGAAGTTCAAACTGCAATTTAATATTAATGTTAATAACTAAATTATAAATTAACTCATGTTAATAAAACCTTTTACTACCTCCTGTACTCAAATGACGTTTACATCAAAAAAAAATTATGTCCTATAGCTAATGTAATTTTGCACTTACCAATTTTTTTTTATTGAACCTCCTGTCTCTTATCCATACATCTTCTTTGTTGCAGGTATGTTTGGGCCGACTATTCAACGTCAATTAACTTGGGAACACACAGAGACTTGGTAAACGACTACTGCTTTCCAAGAATCACAATAATTAATATTTAATGTAAGTACAGACGTATGTAAGAACATTGGATATTCCATATATATATATTTAGGCATCTGGCAAGTTTTAGTACAGTTATTGTCCGGTTACGCAGACAAAACCCCTCTGGGTATCTGCAAGAGGCCATTTAAAAAAAAAAAGTTTTAGTACAGTGGTGGAAAGTGATCATAAGGCTGATAAAGTTCCTGCGTACCGTTGGCTATTTATTGGATTACCATCGAATTGATAGTCATTTTGTAGTACATTGTGTTGTAAGTTTTATCATACATTATCTCTTTAAAGACTAGCTTTAATATACAACGCAATGAATTATAATCTAGATATATTTTACGATGAGGCATACCAAATTTACGAAATAATTCATTATTTTTTAAGTATAACGAGTTAAATTTACGTCTAAGATTGAAAAAAAGGTTATGTTTTCAAAATATTTTTATATAAAGATTTAACCCATAGGGGTTTGATCTGCGTAACAAAACAATAGCTATGGCGAGACAATTTGATGCATCCAGCCAGAGCATATTTTATAGTATTACAAACTAAGCAACACAGCACTAAGGGCGTCCCCTGCGGGACACGAGCCTCGGTTTAGAGCGTTGTTGGGGAGACAACTAGGGACTAGCTGGATCAGATCAGTTTCCTTAATATTAAGGATCGAATTTAAAGCTGGCTCCGCGCGGGCCGGCTCGAGCAAGGGTCGGGGCGCACATGATGAGATATTTCGCTATGGACGGGAATATTTAATATAATACGGAATGTATATATATATTGTAATTGCCTAACGTGTAGAGCAAGAACAAGGCATGCATAAGTAATATTTAATCTGTTTACCTGGCTAGCTGTAGGCGCATCTGAAGCGGTAATCTTATTTATAAAGCTCCGTATATACTGAATTTTACCAGCGTTTCCTAATAATTGTGTGATATCAACGGAATTTCTTGGTTTACAAACATCACTGTTATGTATACGTCATAAGTATGTTGCTAACTTTTTGAATAGTAGGTAAATACGTTTTCATTTTGTTAGAATTTCATAGACACATCACGCCTGTATTCCCCGAAGGGGTAAGCAGAGGTGTTCACAGTTGTACACACAAATTTTTCATAAATTTTGTTATTTAATAAGTCTCATGTTGTTGATGGTGAGCTTAGTGCCATCAACCGGGCACAATTCCGCCGCTTTATTAACTTGACACCTGTCATATTATCATGACAAGCGCTACTCGAGTGAGGTGTTCACTCAGCGCAATTACCGCGCGGCTCATGTACCGGCCATCCAACATGCGACGGAAAGTGGCAACGAACTAGCTACATATGTCATTCTAGAAGTGGCATATTTTTTGTGAATTTCATATAAGATAATAGTTATGGTTTTTGTGACCTTATATTATTTCACAAATCGTGTTCAAAATCGACACAATTGAGTAAATCAAAATGTTTATGCGACAAGGATTTCATTTGGAGTTTCTTGCCGGCTCTTCTCCATAAGATCAACGCCTTGGAACTGTGCACCTAGTTTTGACTTTTCATATATGCCTGTAATATGGTTTATTTATTTGAATTTGAAATTGAATTTATTATTATTATGAGCCTAAGTGTTCCACTGTTGGGCAAAGGCTTCTCCACTCTCCTTTCATTTATATCTGTTCAGACCAACGGGAGACTAGTCTTCTTGCTCTACCTCATAGATTAATATAAAACACTCCAAAATAAAATTTTAATAAATTGCTTTTCAAAATATTTGCCACATCAGTGTACATTTTCGTCTTTTTCGTATTTAACTTACGCAAGTTATCTTCTTAGATTGTAAAAATGTTACTATTAAAATAATATTATTATTCCTTCCTTCAAAGAAGGACAAAATATTTTGTCCTTCAAAAACTAAAAACAAAAAAGTGACACCCATCTTATTTAATAATATTTGTTAACAATATACACAAAGAAAATAAATTACAAGGGCATAACAAGTAATTTAATCAAAATTATTTAAAAGGAAAACGTTCCTTATTTTTCCGCAATACGTCCGTGACACGATTTTGGGACTTAACTTATTTATTTTTCCGAAACCCTTGTATTGTCAACAGGTTATTCTTGAAATATATTTTTGTCTTAATTTTTCTGATCTTCGTTACCTTTCGTGATTTCAAATAGAAATCGGTCAACAGATACTAACAGGTGCTTCGAAGCCGCACGAAAAAGTTTTTTTAAGATTTCCTTGGGATTATTCTGTGGTTTTGATGTTTCTGAAACGAACATTTCCATTTTGAAACTATAAAAAATCGTAAAATCTATATTTATAGTCGGCACTAATAATGGCTGTCAATACTTCTTACAGTTCGGTTTTGTTAGGTTTGGGTTAAATTTGTTATATTTTATTTATATCATGTGTAAGACATTGTTTTAAAGGTAGACTGTTGCTGGCAAACATGGTGCTTGCAATAACTTCATAATATCGAGAGCTCAAAATTCTAAAAGGAAGAATTATAACCCATACGTCACATTAGTATTATCTGGTATGCTATTTGTCGAGTTGACGCAATTGCGGTTGCTAAAAAGTAAATGGTCTTTAAAAACCAAACCTTTGTTTGATTTTTGAGTTCGATAGTGTCGATCGGTTTTCTGTTAAGAAACTTTAGTCAGTAGTCCGGAGTTTGAAATTGTACAGTAAACTTACTAGTATCCACCTATTCAATGTTACCTAATAATGGCATCAGTGAAATGTATACTCCTCTGTCTACCATTTCGGAGTAAACAGGCGTGATGTTGTGATAGGTATGTTAAGTATTTTTATTATTCATCTTCAATTAGCGTGAATCACCTATCTATTCTAGTAAGTTTACCTCTATGTCGATATGACATAACGACCTAATGACTGCGCTCTCAACTGTCGTGTCACCGAAGTTATAGCGGCCATGTTAGCGAGAATACGGTGCCTAGCTCAATAGTTTAGCTGTAGCACTTAAGGCTGTCTGTCCACAGGAGCAGGGCGAGGCTGCGGAGTGAAGTGAGAAAGTAATGTGGAGCGTACTTGCGGACTGTGTTTTTTCATACGCGGAGCTAGGCCGCGAGCACGTGACGAGTAATTTGATCTGCCGGCGGCGGGCGATTACTTCCCTGCACCGCCCGTGCTCGTTTCTCCTCTCCGCTTCCTCGCTCTGTGTTCTCGCTCCGCGTCCTAGCTCCGCTTCCCGGTTTTGTATGAATTTTTAAACTAATTCGCAATTCCCCGTCCACTGAAGAGGAGCGGAGATTTTATGTATTGGTGGATTTTTATCTCGCTCACCGCTCCGCAGCCTCACCTCGCTCCAGTGGACAGGCAGCCTTAGGCCTAGTAAAACGGTGTGCTTTTCTAAATAATACACGGAAAAAATAAAACAAGAATCCTGTTACACCAATGATGTAAAGTAGGTACAAGACACGTACTATTTTCATTCGCTCTATTTTTCTCAGTAGTAATTCTAGTGGTATGACGTTGGACTGACAAGTCAAAGGTCGCAAGTTCGAATCCAAGGCACGCACCACTGTCTTTAAGAAGTGTCTTAATAATAAATTAATCATCACTTGCATAAAACGGTGAAGGGAAAAATCTTAGGAAACCAGCACACCTGAGAGATGTTTTCAATGGTGTGTAAACCCATGTCAGACACCTACGGTTAGTTTAAACTCTGACACTAGGTTTTTCATCAACCACACGAAAAGGAGAAGATTTTTCGCAGAAATCGTGCATTCTGACTCGTTAATCACATGGCTCTTTAGTTGCGAAACTACGTATAGGTAATTATGTTCTATGCCATAAGGTGTGTGATGCTGCATTGCGTTCGTTGCCTTTTTTCCAGAATGCATTGAAAAACAATTCTCGAGAAAGTTAAACCTATCCTATCTAATTATCAATTATTGTTCACCGTTTACTACTCACGTGCATTTTTGGGATTGCTCGACTAGTTTCGAACTTGAACGGAGCCCTTAGTCATGAGCTGAGCTTGAATCGTAAGTATAACCAACCCAATACAAACAAAACATTGTTACCAATTTATTCATATTATCCTCTGTTCCGCAACCGAGACTGGGCATCGCATTTCAATTGACCCAGTTCTTCCTGTCCCCTCTCATCAATCTTTTGATGCTTCTGAGAATACCGACTCTTCATAAATTAACAATTGAAGCACAATTAATCTCTGGGGAAGGACATTATTGTCCTTTATCTCATGTCTAATTATTTCTCACGATATAATAATTAATACAGGCCGTAATTGGAATGTGTGATCATATATGTATGTGTGGCCTACGGTACCTATGTGTGAGTATGTAATGACATTTGTGTTAAATAATCTACTAGTTAGAGTTTTATTTGCATTAATTCCTCAGAATAAATGGTTATTGTAATTTAATTGAATTGATTTATTCGTTTATTCTTTTTGCACATCTAGGCATTCTTTATCAGTCAACCATAGAGTGGTGCGGATACATAAACATTGTAGATGCATTTTAAAGATAACAGTATGTCTGACTTGACGCAATGTGTTTGCGGTGCCGCCACACACACGGTGTCTCACCTGCTTACCTGCTCGCTGTGCAGCACCCTAACCGACTTAAAAACGACTTTGCAAGAGAAGTGGTAAAGTTCTGGTTGAAGTTAATTTAATTAGAAGATACATAATGTTTTTAAAGGGGAAAATTGAAAAATAATAGATACGAACGTGGCTTGAATCCGCGACCCTTGACATTCCGTGTCACTCTTCCAACTGAGCTACCACACGGTAGCTCAAAAATGTTGATTATTTGTTTAATCTTAGTGTAAATTTAATAATAAAATAATGTTACTAAATGCATGCCATGATGATTCTTCGTGTAAATGACGTAATCAAAAAAAATACATTGCCTTGATAGTCTAGTAGTCCCAATCACGGCTGCTGAGAGCGAGGTTCCGAGTTCGATTCCCGGGTCGTGTAAAGTGTTATTGAGTTTTTCTATTAGGCAATTCTCAGTAGCAGTAGCAACCCAGAGGTTTGAATTTTGCCCAGTGCCCAGAATATGCAAAATACAATGTAAGATAACAAAATTATTTAAAGAATCTATGCTTAGACCAATAAAACTGCGTTGATAATACAGCAAGCTTCATGACAGACTTGGCAATTTCCCCTTTTACCGGCCATACAGATAAAATTGGAGGCTAATTTCTATAATTGACCATTGAAGACTAATTAATTATACATGTCAGTCTATTCGTATGACAACGTTTGTCATCCAACATAGGTACATAGTAGTTCAATTATAGTGTGATGGGCAAACGCATATTTGTTGACACTCGCGGTATAAATAACGACCCACTAGGGACTCTTTAACGAAGTTTATTGGATTTTAAAAGCCCTCGTCCAATACACGAGCCTTGTACTAAGTGCCTTGGGGCCGTAATGGTAGGCACAGTTTCAAATATTTTTAGAGAAATAGTTTTTATAGATAATTTTCTGTTTTGCATGGCAACGAAATCCGATCTTATCTATACTGATAATATGAAGAGTTTGTTTATTTTTTGGACGTACTAATCTCTGGAACTACCAGTTCGATTTGAAAAAAATATTTTTGCAATTGACAGCCCAATTCATGAGGAAGGCGAACATCACGCTACGACCCTTAAGAATTGAGCAAAAAAAAAAGCTGCTGAAACCGCGGGGAACAGTTACTATTAGGTATTTAATATGTTTTTTTTTTCGATGTGGCCTCTTGCATTTGACCCATAGGGGATTGATCTGCGTAACCGAACAATAGCTATGGCGAGACAATTTGATGCCTCCAGCCAGAGCATATTTTATATTACTACAAACTAAGCAACACAGCACTAAGGGGACACGAGCCTCGGCTTAGGGCGTTGCTGCGGGAACAACTAGGGACTAGCTGGATCAGATTAGTTTCCTTATTATTAACGTCGAATTTAAAGCTATTGGCTTGGCGCGGGCCGGCTCGAGCAAGGGTCTGGGCGGACATGATGAGATATTTCGCGACGGATGGGGACCTCGCCGGTGAGGTCTATAACGAGGCGGTCGAGCGCGTCGGAGTGTACTTGTGTGTCTGTTAGACTCTTATCCTATCATCGGGTCTGAGGAGAGCGTGACGTGGTCGCAGACTTTACTAATCTGAGACGACCTGTAGTCAGCGGAAGAAACGACTAAGGGATTCGGATGGATAGAGGCGGAGTCGAAGTATTTCATCGATGCCTTTTTCATGAATTGCCTAATGCTGGGCTTTAGGGGATCGAGATAGAGTTGAAGGTTCCTAATAAACGATCGGGCGCCTGTCGCTTTACGAAGGAATCAATTTTGATATTAGAAATGGACCTTTGAATCTTATTGTTTTGCAAAGAAAACATGAACTGCCTCAGCACGGTTGCAAAACTTGACGACTTAGGTTAGGAATCTTGTCTCGGGTAAAATATTATTATTATTATTTTATTCGTAAACTCTCGGTAGATAACGAATCTCAGGAATTTGGAGTTGTGGTGTAGATGTCAATAAGCTCACCAGCTCTTGCAATGGACTTATTAATAAATAGCATCAATATAATTTACATAGGTGTAACAACTCTACCAAAACCTTTAAGGAATACAGGCGTCATGCTATATATGTATGTGTGTAGAAAACACGGCCTATCTCGGCTTATTCTCGTGAGTAATTCGGAAGCGCTTGTGGGTTTAACCGGCCTCTGTCGCCGCCGGCTGTGTTGTCGAGATGTCACGTCTGTAAGCTTCTGTACCGGCTCAGACGCTTTTGGCTTGTAGTCCGAATATTATCGGATGGTCGAGAAGCCGACTAGTTGAGCTCGGCTGTAATTCCGGCGTATTATGTCAGTGTTCACACCTTTAGACAGAATTGGCAATGGTTTGTAATGTTTGAGGACGATTATACGGCTTCTTTCATTTTCTACTCAGAAAAAAAAACGTATCAAAAATTGCATCACGCCTGTATTCCCGAAGGGGTAGGCGGAGGTGTACACAATTGTACACCCACATTTCACCAATGCTGTTATTAAGTCCCTTGTAATAGGTGGTGAGCCTATTGCCATCAACTGGGCACAATTCCAGACTCCGGGCTGCTACTGAGAATTAAAAATAAATTAAATGGGCGAATTACATACCTATTATTTTTATGAGTTGGTATTTATAATACAAGTATTATTGCTAATCAAGTAATGGCCAAAATTAGAAATTTAAATTAAAATATATAAACTGTTCGGATTTTTGCCACCTTGATTATTATACGACTGCCCAAAAAAGGAATGTTATTTTATTAAGATTACTTCCCAAATAATAGTACCAGCCGCTTTTTCAGATTCCATTGATAGTACTGATATTGCTTGTTAGTGCAGATATTGTTTCTTGGCTCATCGTGCTTCTCAAGTAGGTCTTAATTCATCCAATAAATACTATTATAAGTAGTCGTAGAGAAACCTGTATAGTTACAAAAAAAAATATAAACTCGAAAAAATATTCTTATTACTTTTTCGCGGGGCGCCTAACCGTCAGTGGTCAGCGCCTAAAGCCGCCACTGATAATAACCGCATAGTGTGTCCCCGAAGGGTTTGGCAAAGAAGTACTGTTATACACCGATGCATTTATTAAGTTTCATTGTGGTGAGCCATCAACCGGCATCATTCCAAAGTTCGGGTTGCCACTGAGAATTTTCTAACAGAAAAACCCAATAACATTACCAGACCTCAACCTTCAAGGAATTACATACTCAGCATCTCGCTACGCTAGCTCACTAGCCCCCGTCATCCTCTTCGTGCTAAGGATTTTTCTGACCTTACAGACACAAAATTAGAAACCCCGCGAAGCGGGGCTCCGTCGTCCCAGTCACGGAAAGACAAATCAGAATACAGTATCTTTTTTTTTACTAGAGTGGTGACTATCCATTTAATATATATATATATATATATTATATATATACAATAAACAAATCTGTCCCACTCTAGATATGTCATTCTGCATTACGTCTAAATATCGCAATGGCAATTCAGCTGAACGTTGTTTAGCTGTTTTATAAAACAGTACTGTTTTGTAAATCAGCTAGCCGTTTTGTAAAACAGCGGATTTTACTATCCATCTGCGATATATACACATGTTTGAGCAAATAAAATTTCGTATTCTTATTCTACGGTTATATAATAGTCAAATATAGACTTCCAAACATTAGCGAGTTTTTGAGAATAAACCCGTAACAGATCTCAGAAAAGAAACACGAAACGTAATAAGATTTGAATATAGGACTTTTTGTGCGTACTTTTTATCATAATGACATTATTATTAGAACATTACTGGTTATAAAAGTACGTGGAAGATCGCAAAAATCCAAGAGCACGCTGAATATAAACGGCCTTATTTGTATAGCTACATGTTTTGTACCTACCATAATTCGGGTTTACTGTAATATCTGTGGTAAGTACAGTCAGCGACAGAAGTCGATTTACACGCATCGAAACTGCACTGACTTTCACAAACTCATCATCCCCCCGCCTTTATCCCAATTTAATTGGAGTTGGCGCAGCATATAGTCTTCTTGATTGTGCTATACATCTGTATCAGCCATCATATCAGCAGTCATTTCTTTTCTTGCCATATCATCTTTAACGCAATCCATCCATCGCTTCCTCGGACTTCCTCTACTCTTATATTATTATCTACATTCATACTCAAAACTTTCCTCATCACCGACGTCCGCATCACATGCCCATATCATGCTAAACGATTTCCACACAACTTCTCAGTCACTGGTGCTACTTTAAGACTTCCTCGTATATACTCATTTCTAATTCTATCCATCCGCGTCACACCACACATCTCAGCTGTATCTCTTAAGGCTGCCTGTCTTACGAAGCGGGGCGAGGCTGCGGAACGGTGCGAGATAAAAATACATGAATAGAATTGACGAACGTATTTGTTTAAAAATTCATACAAAACCGGGAAGCAGAGCTAGGAAGCGGAGAGGAGAAACATGCGCGGGCGGGGCAGGGAACTAAACCAATCGCCCGCTGCTGGCAGCTCAGATGACTCGTCACGTGCTCGCAGCCTAGCTCCGCGTATGAAAAAACACAGTCCGTAACTCCGCTCCACATTACTTTCTCACTCCGCTCCGCTACCTAGCTCCACGTCTATGGACAGACAGAGTCGCAACTCCGCTCCGCAGCCTCACTCCACTCCGGTAGACAGGCAGCCTAACATTCTCACCTCAGCTGCATATAGATGTAATTCATTAATTCCCTTCGTGGGCCAACATTCCGAACGATACAAGACAGCAGGTTTAATAATTGCGACTTTCACAGACTAGTGTGATGTATTATGATGTATCTTGCATTTTCTGTATTTATTTGATGACAATATTGTTATGTTTTTTCTCTAGACAGAATATAGACTAGAGGTGAATAGTTTTAAAGCGAAGCCATTTTAAAAATTCGGATTTGTTCAGTGAAGTTTGTCGCTGACTGTATCATTGTAACCCGTATCTAAAATTCTTTAATCAACCGTCACAGAGTATAGTTTCTTTCACAAAATGTAGACTATAAGAAACCAATGTTTTAACCTCTCCGATGGCGGAAGAAATTTTGTAATATTGCCCAAATGTAATATTTCGGTTTGCTGTTAGAAGATTCTCGGTAGCAAACGCGGTTAGGACATTTACCCAGTAGATGGCCATAAGCTTCCCATTTACTACGTCTGACTTAATGACTGTATTGGTAAAACGTGTATGCTTCTGCTTACCCGATTGGCGAATACAGCCGTGACATTATAAAATTATTTAAAAAAACTATAATTGTAACATTTGTATTTTTATTATGTATTAATTTTAACACTAGCATCCAAGTACGAAAATCATCATCATCCCCCTGCCCTTATCCCAATTTATTTGGGGTCTTCCACTTTCTAATTGTTTTTGTAATTGCATGCTGCTAAAGTTTTTGGCAATGCCGGCCGCCTGCCTGACGTCAACCCTCATTGGGAATGCTGTTGTTTGTGGTAACCCCCACACATACGATCTCCATCTATCTAGCTAGGAAAATAATTTAACTGTAATTTGCATAATTTTCTTTTAATTTATCTCTTAAGCGTTCATTTACACTCTACAACAAAGAGTTAAAATATTTTTTAGTAAGAATAGTACACTCGGGAAAAGTAGGTGTTTAAGCTAACTGTATTACCTTTCCAATAAAGATGCGCTCAGGCACTTCCCTTCACATATCTTGTGCGTTATTATGCGTAATTATAGTGCAAATAATATCTATCGTAACACGTATCAAGTAATTTGTAGCGCGTTGTTCAACTAGACACTTTATTGTCGTTTATACTACGTATCTGCTTCAAGTAATCAAGACGAAGTTTATTGAAATTGCTTGAAGCTACAAGTATCAAGTAACATCTAAATCAATAAGCAACGAACTGATTCAACCAGTAAACAAACTGGGACTGCACTTGCAATAGTATAACATTTTAATAACGAGATAAATTACAGTTTGTATTGAAATTAGTTGATGTTACAAAATGAAATTAATTTAAAAAGCACGCCTGCCATTTTTTTAAACTTACTATTCTATGTTACCCGGAACAATGTAAGGATTCTAACGATACCCCATATATCTGCCTAACCTTTTCCCAATTACATTGGGGTCGGCTTCCAGTCAAACCGGATGCAGCTTAATACCAGTATCTGACCTCCACAACCCAATTCCTGGGTAACACGATATCTCGTGGTATGACTGGTTGTCAGTCTTTCGGGCCTCTGACTACCCGTAACGGCTGTCATAGATCTTAATTTGACAACCGGAACCGACGGCTTAACGTGCTCTCCGAGGCACGGAGGGGTCTCGGTATGAAATTATGGTCAACCATCCACAGACCGACCGCGGCAAGCGCAGCTTAACCACGATCAATCGATCTATGCAGGTGTTACTTAGCCACGAGCCCCTCTAACGATACCCCATCTATCTGAATTGGTTCAGGCATTAAGAAGTTATGGTGGAATTAAGAAATTCACAAACATTCATACATGCTTACATACATACATACGTGAACCCTAAAAACATAACACTCCTTTCTAGGGGCAGTCGTGTAAAAATTTGCTAATATTCATGATGAATTCATAACCTATAACTTATGACGGTTTTATTGGTCAGTATAAGCTAATATTTAAATGTATATTTACTAAACAACAGATTTTGAAAATTCATTAATTTCTCACCAGTAACTTCCAACGTGCATTTAACGGGATATACCGAGAGATTGAATCGCGACATCCCCGCGGGCTCCGCTCATAGCTACGTTTGAGTTCGAAACTGGTAGGGCAATCCCGAAAAATGCAAGTGAGTAGTAACCGGTGAACAATAATACTTAATATGAATGTAACGAATTAAATTTTACAATTATTACGCATGTTCTTCACAATATTTATGGTGATTAGTGTTGTTAACAGAATGAAAGTTGGGAGGATTTATAGGTACAGTCTAACTATGGGAATAGACCACCAAACCTTAAAATGCAGAACGCATGTTAAAGGCCCAAGTTCATAGCGAAGTGTTTTCTATTATTAGCAAAGACCGTAAAGCTATTGTTTTTTATCTATTTCTCTGCAAAGTTCATTAAGTGAGGGCGAAGTAGAGCGTAAAATCGATGAGCGCCTCGGGCCCTTGCGACCGGTAAATCAATTTGCGAATATATCTGATACATCCGATAGATCGCATGCTGGAATAAACACTTGGTTGCAGAATGCCCGCGCATTAAGATGTGTATTCATGCGTATACATGTGCGATTGTGTGTGTGATTGCACTGGTGCAGCCGTGGGATTCAGCGCAGTTATTCAAAAGCGTTATTCTCCTTCTTATTAATTTATCTTAATCGATTAAGGTACAAGTCAAATTCTAGATTTGATTTGAGGAGGAAATTAAAGCAGAAATTTCTGAGTGAATCATATCCATTACGGGAATTCCAAATTTATATTAAAATTTCAACAACACGTGGAACACCAAGTCTGTAACGCCAAACATTAAAACCAAAATACAAAATTCTTTCTGCAAAAGCCTATAAAAAGAAGTAATGAAAGCTATATTATGAAGTCTTCTATCGATATTTTCCTGTCCTCATTGCGATCCCACAATATTATCCGAATACCTCTGTTCTTATATTAAAGGACAAAGTTTTATTTTCCTCTACTACCTCCCTCAGGGGAAAATTTAGAAATTGACGTAAGAATTGGCAGTTTCTCGGTAAATTTTCCTATTATCCTTATAAAGATAGCTTTAATGAGGTAAAACAGAAACAAAATCTTGATTTTATTAGCCCATTACACAATACACCTATTATATTTCCCTTTTGATGATAAATACGTTTATTAACTGAAGGTTTTTGTTTTTTGTAAAACATTTTTGCGAAGTATTTCGCGAAGTTTATCAAACGTGGAATACATGTTCGTATAAAAGCTTATAGTCATGTGTGTTTTGAGACAAAGAATATGCTTTGAGGAAGATTCAGAAAATATTATGAAGGCTGTTTTGACTTGGATTCTCCTTATTATAACACAGAATTATTTATTTTAAACTTACACAATACGGATGTAAACTTAAACTATATGCATTATTTTCCATTCAAATTTGGGGGGCTTTAGAGATGACACGAGACGTGCATTTTTCTCAAAAAATAACAACGTTATCGATTATAGTTTAAAAGATTATCTTAATGATGTTATAAAGAATTAATTGTTGCACAGACATGTCAAATTAGATATTCCTGAATCCTGACATAGTAACTATTATTTGAATTTATATTGATTCATCATCATCATCATCATCATCCCCTTGCCCTTATCCCAATTTATTTGGGGTCGGCGCAGTATACCTATATCTGGCATGCTGCTAAAGTTTTGGCTATGTTTTATGACTGGCCGCCTGCCTGACGTCAACCCTCTTTGGGAATGCTGTTGTTGGTGGTTACCGCCACCGATACGGTCTCCTTCTATCTAGCTATGTCACACCAAATGTTATCCATGCACCAGGTTCTAATGTTATCCTAATATCACACTCCACTAACCGGGCAATTTATATTGATTGCGCCTTGTCCATGTCCTTTCTTACTCTTATAAAGTGTTACGTAAAACCTATTGTATGCCATCATGGCGGTTCATAACTGCGTATATATATATAGGTTTCTGCTTTAAGAGGTTCATGTTTAGCTATGGTCATTGCTGAGCCAATAAGTTACTATTTCACAGATTATTCATAATTTGCAAATCTAAGGTGAAGGTATCTTAAATAATCCTTAATCTTTAATGATCCCTACAAGTTAATAGTACAAATGAATATGCCATAAACCCTGGATCTGGCAGGGAAAGTGTGATTATAAGTAGTTGGTTGTTATTTTCAGATATGTCTTAACTTCATGCTGGGTTCATACTGCCTCGTTGGTCTAGTGGTCCCAAGTGCGACTGCTGAGCAAGAGGTCTCGGGTTCGATTCCCGGGTCAGGCAAAGTGTTATTGAGTTTTCCTGTTAGGAAATTCACAGTAACAGCCCGGAGTTTGGAATTGTACCCGGTTGGTACAATGGGCTCACTACCTATTACATGGGACTTAATAACAGCATTGGTGAAATGTGGGTGTACTACTGTGTGCACCATATAATGCATCAGTGTAAAAACCTCTTTGGTAAAAAAAAAACTTTCTTTATTTATATATGTAGTTCCGAATTTAAGAAACGGCATTCAAACGCTATTTTGTAACTAAAAACCATATTTCACGTTGTCATTGAGCTAGAATAACCAAGCACCACGCCCCATTACCTAAATAGGTGCACGTTTGCGAATTTTCCGTACATTTCGCTATAAATCGATGCCTATGTTCGAGTATATGGTGCCGTAGTTTTATTATACAGCTCAATGGATTGTGAAACTGATCGGAGAATCATTTTTTTCTATATATTTTTTGGTGGAAAAATTGGCTGGTGGAACTTCACTAATACCTGTCGTGCGCAGGTGCGTTCAAATTTTTGCAGTTTTTATTTTATTTTGGTATAAATTTTGGTTCATTTAATTAGTCAAGTCAGTCAGATCGGTTGCTACTTTAATTGTGTTTCTATCGGTAACAATCGGATTCACGGATTGCTTGTGTTTAAGTCGTGTAATTTACGAGATTGATTGCAGGAACTCGTTTTACTTTTTATTTTGTAGACAAGCAATTTGATTTTATTGTTCATTAGAGATCCAGCTTATACATAATTTTCTTTTTTGTTTAGAGACATGCCTCGTGTACATCAACACTTCCAAAGGCATTAACGTATGCGTAGCGAACTCTAAAGTTATACATTTTTGTGGGAAGAAAAATTATTTCTACCATAGAGATTTGATGATAATTACATTGACAACTTTAATTTTTGTTCATTGTTTCATTATTCAAAAATAAGTCTACAAATATACAATACATGCCAGAATACATTGATGTTGATCTACCTATGTGTACAATGCATTTCGCCAATTTTACCAATGATTTTGAGTTATATTCTTTTAGTTTCTTTGTTAATTTGCATCCGATCCAGATCCCTAAGCCGAGGCTCGTACCCCGCAGGGGGTGCTCGTGCAGGGTACGAGCCTCGGCTTAGGATTAGCTTTTTGTCGCTTAGCTTATAAGTTGAATGCCCCAGGGCATTAAAATTATTAAGGCAACCACAGGAAAGTCCGGTTAAGCAGCCGACAACCCCCTAGGATGACCTGCTAGATGACATAAACCGAAAAAAAAAAACTGAATAATTGTTTATGATCAATTTATTCTATGAATACAAGTTTTTTTACCATTGTAACAAGTGAATTTTTGAAATGGGGCCCCCTTGAAAAATTCTTTCTGTAAATAAATATGTTATACTGGCTACTCTTATTTAAGTAAAATAATATTTATTATTTTTCCACAAAATCATATAATTTTAGAGTTCGCTGAGCATGCGTTAATGCTTTTCAAAGATTTATCTGTATTTGTTAAGGTAATTGCATCTATACGACATTGTATTAACTGCAAAGTTAGCCGTGTTGGTTAGATTTCTTGTAAATGGACTGCTTAGATGGCAATGACGTCACCAAAATACGTATAAAAAATGTGGAAGAAGAGTTCGCGGTAGTGAGCAGAGGTCGAACTTAGCGGTCACAGCGTCTGGAGTATTTATCCGGGACACGCAGGTTCGAGTCTTGCTCATGACCATGTTCTTTCTCCACAATAAATTATAACTTTAGAGTTCGCTAAGCATGCGTTAATGCATTTCAAAGATTTATCTGTACAATAACATCCCTGATTTATGCCTACGACTCTCCCGTGTACCACATTTCATAATTTAGGCAACTCGTTTACCATAACTCAGAATACTCCTTATAATAATAAATTGTACGGAACGTGTCTGCGCTTAGACAAATTAAACTGTAAATTACAATGTGGAATGTTTCCTTGCATGGAGATTAACCGTTGCTATGTTTTGCGGTACGAGTTATTTTGGTTTTAACTCTCCTACTATTTGTTTTGGTGATAAAATAGTGAGTTATTTTTTCTTGAGTCAATCACGTCTTTTGATGGCCGTAATACAATACAATATTTATTTATTTCTCACCACAATATTAAATATTACATAATTAAATTAACTGGAATAGAAAATCGTAATGTATATTGTGGGAGACTGGTGCTTATACTAGGTAAGTACCTGTATTTCAGGTCACCAGGTCTCCACCCTTATGTATTATTTCCAGTACCTATTTATTTAGCAAGAATTTGTACTCGTATGTGTGTGTGTGGGTGCGTCTCTGTGTGTACACACACGTGTATGTGAGTATGTGTGGGTATGTGTGGGTGTGTGTGTGAGAGAGTGTGTGTGAGAGTGTGTGTGTGTGTGTGTGTGTGTTTATGTGTGAGCTTACATTGAAATGCATTAGGTAGATTTAGTTTTGTATTATTAACAAATTTTCGGTACCTTCGTAGTTCAGAGTCATGAGCCAATCAGTTACAGCATCTTTACACCTGTACTTTGTGAGCGTGTAGATTTCAAGATCTTTGTTAATTTTATTATATAGATAGCCCCCCAAGAAACAGAAAAAGCGGTTTGTAAACTTAGTGCTATAGATGGCAGAGGTCCGGTCAACTGGTTTTGATTGCCTCTTACCTTGGAGAGCAAGTGGATTGTACGTCAGGAGTGAGTGTTATTTGGTGATGATGTGGAGTATGAAGAGACAAAACCTTGCTCTCTTTGTAAATTATACAATGATATGAACGTGCATATATGCCTGTTTACCCTCAATATTATGGAAGTAGCTAAAGCAATATCACGGAATGACAAATGTCGCGTGTCAAATCCCGTTCATACAGATATTTTTCAATATTTCCCTAAAAACAATGAAACCCGACCCTAGGTTTCCGTATCTTTATTACCATCGACCATCCTGATAATATATCTTAGTTCAAATATCTGTCTATCAGAATTAATAAGGTATTAAGATGCATTGGATCAGCTCCAAGTTACTGCCTTAGTTTAACGTCGCGTCAAGTTTAAAAGCACAATTTTCTAAAATGAGCTTAAAATTTATAATTACTTGAGAATTTAGAGGTTAATAATTAAGTTAGTTTTGAAAATTTATGCTAAGTTTTCGTTCATGTGTTTTTTGCCATTTAGTGACTAACCATAACTTAAAAAATATTATTTTTCGTATTTTATTGTAGACCATTGATGAGAGACTTATGGCTAAGTAACAGCCGCACAGATCAATCGATCAAGGTTAAGCTGCACTTTTCCCGGCCAGTCTGTGGATGGGTGACCATCATTTCATATCGAGACCCTTCCATCTCTCAGAGAGCACGTTAACCGGTCGGCTCCAGTTGTCTGTTTTAGAATTAAGATCTATTACAACCGTTATGGCTATTCAGAGGCCTGAAAGTCTGACACCTAGTCACACCACGAGATATCGTGTTACCGAGTAACTAGGTTTTGGAAATCAGATAGGCAGTCAGACCATGTAAAATACTGGTATTAAGCCGTTGGCTCGCTAATTAACAGACACAATAGATTTTTATTGTTATGAAGTACGTATTTGTACGTGGCTGAGCAGAAGGGGGCTGCATCCGGTTTGACTGGAAGCCGACCTCGATGTAATTGGGAAAGGTTAAGCAGATTGAAGACTTTAGATGATGACTTTTCAGTTTAATATATCCGTTTACTAATGAATAATTATTCAATTTATTGGTAATAACTAGGGCCCGGATAAATATGTAAATACATATTAATTGGATGTATAAATAAAAAAATAAAAAAGTAATTAACCAGCCCATAACTGTCCCACTGCAAGGCAAGACCTCTTCTCATACAGAGAAGGCACGACCTTGATCACCACGCTAGCTCACTGCGGGTTGGCGATTTCAGACTACCATGTCCAGGTTTCCTCACGATGTTCTCCTTCACCATAATTATGTTTGTGATGTCTTAGATTAACTAAGAAAGTACATATGACATTGAAAAAGTCACAATGGTACATCCCAGGTTTGAACCCACACCCTGCGGCTCAGAAGGCGGGCCCGTAACCACTCGGCTACCACGACACGACTAATATAATACATACTCGTATTATTTAAAAGTAGAAAATTTAATGTTTATTTTCCATATTTCATTGGCAAGTCCAAATTTTTACAAAAAAATTGCCTATAAATATATAATTTTGTTAATTTAATTCTTTATCGTCGACGCAGCGAGAAAAAATTCTACGTAAGTTAAAAGTAAATTGTGATATATGTAGGTCATTCGTCGTCCGACCAGCAACAGGCCCTGTGCTGCGCGCCTCCTCCTCGGGCCTGGCACCTCAAATGTCAATAATTCTACATTTAATGTCTCATCATATATTTTTCAGGAATTATCATAGACTGAGAAGTTGAAGTTTGCAGGTTGAACCCAAAATACTCACCAAAGACTTTTCATAATCATGTTCGTATATTATCATTACTACTCGGTTAAGACAGCAAAGGAATACATCGTGAACCAGCACTTTGAGTACCTAGCAGAGAAATAGAAATTTGATGCCGTGTAAATCGATCGAACTGTCTCAATGGTCTAGTGGTCCCAAGCGCGATTGCTGCGCATGAGGTCTCGGGTTCGATTCCCGAGTCGGGTGGTGTTGTTCAGTTTTTCAGTATCAGCTCGGAGATTGCAATTGGACCCAGTAGATGACAATATGCTCACCACCTATTATGTGGGACTTAATAACAGCATTGGTGAAATGTAGGTGTATGACTGTATACACCTCTGCCTACCCCTTCGGGGAATACAGGTATGATGCTATTTTATGTTATGTAAATCGATATACGATAGCTGCCGGGTGGTTAAACTCTGACATTACGTTGATCATAACCATACGATCTACGTATAAATTCCTTAATTTTTCATTTCATTCAGAGGTTGTCTGGAAGAAATTACTTTTATTGGTAAAACTGCCATTTGTACCGTTTGTGTTTATTTCTGTTTATATACACGTTTCTGTTCAGTATACAATAAAGTATTGTATTAACTATTTATATATATATCTGTCATACTATATAAAAAACTTCATTCTACTCTGAAAAGAACTCATAGTACGTTCTACCATATATTATGCTACAAAACTACGACAGTTAAATGTAACAGAACCTCGCTATTGTTGCCTAATTTGATTAAAATAAACTCCGTACATGTAACACAAACGTCCTACTTGTCCATTTTGTTAGAAATTCGTTAGTACAAATTTAATGTAGTTCAAAATATATTGTCATTATGAAATTGTCGTTGAGGTGTGTTATTTATTTAGTTTGAAAGTATTTTATATGTTTGTTGAGAGTAATTTTGTTCCTTACTTACCTACTTTTTATTTATTTCATCCAAAATTGAAAGAGAGAACATGGCAGTTGTTGGGTAGTGGGTGTTTTTTGTTAGAAATTCTCTTAAAAAACGATACAAATGGTATAAATATTTTTATAAATTCTTTTTTAAATCTTATGTGTAGCAAATTTTAACTCAATATAATATTTATGGATCATTGTCATCACCATAGCAAGTAGTAAAAAAATGGAGGAAAAATTGAACTTGGAGTACCGAACCAAAAGGGATGCAATTTTAAATCCTGTTCGCGGTCATATTTATTTATCAATAAGAATTGATGAATCATTCTACATGATTCTTTTCATGGTTGTTATTGATTTCTTAAGTCGCTATTATTATTATTATAGTATTTTTTATTAGAAATCAAAGCTATAAATAAAATTAGGCAGACAAGTCAATAAATATTTTCTAATTTTCCTCATGGAGATGAAAACTCATTGCGTCGATGTCACCTTAAAAGCCCGTGAGCAAATCTTGTCGAAGAGAGTCCCTTTAGGGTCGAGTTAAACTTCAGTAAATTTCAACAATTACTCCTCTTCCTGTTGTGTTGATAACTTGAATGAACTTGCCGAGATATTAATAGAATTTCCTTAAACTAATTTTCCTGAAGGAAATTGGTTCGGCTTAATTGTGTTACAAAGTTCAGTAAGACAGTGGTGCATAAAATGGAATAAAATATAGGTATTTATTGCATATTTTGTTTTGTCCTTGTTCTTATTTTCATTGCTAGGAATGGGGAAATAAATAATATATATACATAACTCATACATTACAGACAGTAGCCTATTACAATGTAAGAGAAAATTATATACATTTTATTGTCTACTGTTTGAATAAGTTATTATTAATATTTAAAACCTTTCATCGTACCGAATTGAAATGGGGAACCCATTTAATTTAACTATATAATAATCAAGCAATTGTATAATTGGGCATGCATGAAAAATATAAGTTTTTTTTTATATAGTTTTTCGAATGTTTATCTAATGAGAAACTGATTTGGCTATTTTATTTTTAGACCATTATTTAATGTTTTATTTTATTTTTTTATTTGCCCAAATGACGTAATGTGTTCAGATATTTCTAAACCAACTAAAACAAACAGCTGTCAGTTTCATGTCAGTTAGTAATGTCAAATAAAGGTCACAAACGTCAAACCGACAAGTGTTGCCAGCTCTAGTGTTACAATTTTGATGTTTATTAATATAAAACGCATGTTTTTAAAGTTTTTGGGCATAGACCTATTTTGATTTACATATAGAAATATACATAGAAATCTTAGTTCAAAAAATAAAATACATTCGTATCATGAAATGCGATTTTAGTCAAAATAGCTTCACTATAAAAATGACAGAAAACATTTCCTTTTACGTAGTCTGGCATCACTAAAAATGACAGCATACCTTCAGTCCACGTATTATATATAATATGAACATGTGACTTCACTGCAAGTGACTTCAGGTCAAATGAAGGTTATTAGTTATTTTTGCCTTTAATTTTGTAATATCTTACTTTTATGAGCGGAATTTAACATAATAGCACATAATCAAAAAATCTCCAAATGGTTTTTCCGTAAGCACGTCTTACGAAAAATCCGGCATGCCCAATTAGAGTTAGCTAGCGGTGGACAAGCACGATAACAAATAACTTTAATTACAATAAATTTTATTAAAATACATTACAGTTAATGTTATTACTTAAAGTTAAATTAAAATAAAATAAAATATTGTAATTACGTTAATTCGCCTGTAGAAATAGCAAGTATCTGTGTTGAGCCACACTAGAAAGATTTTGTGCGTTTACATATATAAATCTAAAATACAGTCTAGGAAGAAAATCTCAGTCTGTAGATCATACAAAATATTTGTTTCAAGCAAAAATCGAACCCGTGGCACTCAGCACCACAGCCAATCTCTCGACTACAGTTCCAAGCGCACCGTAAATTCAGTTCAATTATCTCTAACTACCCACTAGTTCGATTTTATTACAGTTAAACTGTACTACAAAGTAGACCGGAGGGTCTGCGTCCAATCCATTACTTTTACAACCAATCCAGAAGTAAGTTGGACCAAATATATTACCATAGAACGTGACCAACTTACATTTCAAGATGTGAAAGTCACTCGTACGAGTATAATATAGTCCAGCGTTTCTTAACCTTTTTCAGTCCACGGACCCCTAGAAATTTAAGCACAATTTCAAGGACCCCCTTAATAAAAAACAAAGGAACAAATTTCGGACAATTTATATAAGTACCGCAAAAAAAAACTTTTCATATATTAAAAATACTGTATTAATGTGAAGGTTGGTGCTGGTTTTTTGCAACTAAATTAGCAATATTTGGGTTGATGTTATTACTTATTTTCATTTATTCATTTATTTTGCATTCCATATTGTAAAAAAAGATGTTACAAAGGGCTTAAAGCTAGGTACATAAATATGGACCCTGTAAGGGCACTTAGTTGTAGTCTCAAATCGGATTCCAATTGTAATCTGTTTCTGTATTTGTTTTTGATATTTACAAGAGCAGAGATACCTTTTCACAGAGGTATGTGGATGAGAAAAGCAATAAATGTTTCAGTGCTTCACTTCACTCGGTCAGTCTCGGTCGGATCCCGCATTCCCGCCTGCTGGCGCACGCTCGCCGTGCTAAGAAGCATACTCGTAGCGCTTGCGAGACTTGCTGGCATTTATTAATTAATTTAAATATCCATAGATAAGACGGCGGACCCCCATACACATACTCGCGGACCCCCAGGGGTCCGCGAACCACAGGTTAAGAAACATTGGTCTAATCTAATGGACTATATTATAGTCCATTAGATTAGACCAATGTTTCTCAAAGTAAGCAATAATCTTTGTGCAGAGCAATAGAAGGCCAAAAACCAAATTCAGGTTGGTTAAGGTCGTTTAAGGCGGCAATGACAGACAAACTCTATAAGATAGAGTTATATCTAGATCAAATCTAGAGACACAATAAGTTAAAGAAAAAAAGGTGTTTAAGATTATTTTTTACTCACAATGTATGGTAGGTGAAATAAGTTTGAGAACCTTTAGAGAACACTGTTACCTTCTTCACTAACATTTTAGTTGGAAACTGAGTCACCGGAGTACGGCTAATTGCACAAAATATAAGCAGCATGATTTGAAAAGTTGGTAGTTAACTAACATTTCATTCTTCTTTTAGTGTACCATACTTAAAAGGTGCCTATAAGATCGCATACGCCATATTGCGGCTGTCTGTCTGTCACAAGGCTGTATAACTGGCCCTTTAACTGTAATAGGTAGCCTGTTAACATTCACAGAATATGTGTGTGTTTACCTATCAATTTATTAAGATTAAAAAAAGAACAGGCATATGAAAACTCGAAACAAAAATGATTTTTTCAACGTTTTTTATTCCTAATATATCGTTAAAATAATAATAGACTAGCGCTTGGCTGGTCTTTTTACAGTATAACTCTTTTTGGGTGGGGTGATAGCCACCGATCTCTGCACTGCCTGCCTTAATTGTAACCTCAATATACCACAAAATAACCACGTACTGCTTCATTAATTTAATGTCTAAAATAGACACAACTTTAACGATTTGTTAATGTCGTCAAAATGCCCCATATACGAGTCCACAAAAGTACATATACTTACGCAAGAAATTACTTACAAAGTTTTTTTGCGGGACCGTGGAGGGTTCCTTGGGGAAGTTCATTTTAATTATTTCTTCGGAACGACCCCTCATGTTTTGAAATCATTATTCTTCGTTGCCTAAATATCCCAAGGAAATGTGGTACTCGTTTTCACATAACAATATAAACATAAACGTGATTAAATTAAAGTCAAAAGTTTTTCAATTTCAAAGTTTTGTTTTATATAGCCCATACAAGGGCATATAATTAAGAAAAGTACCAATCTTGGCGGAGTTGATCGTTTTTAAAATAGACTCCATGGTGCCTATTAAAAACATTATATTTAATATAGCAGTGATAGCCTCGTGTTATGACCGTTGGACTGACAAGCAAAGGTCGCGACTTCAAATCCAAGACTCGCACCACTGACTTTTTGAAGTCATGTGTGTATTATAAATTAATTATTACTTGCTTATAACGGTGAAGGAAAACATCTTAAGGAAACCAGCACACCTGAGAGATGTTCTCGATGGTGTGTAAAACCATGTCAGAGACCTACGGTTGGTTTAAACTCTAACACGAGGTTGTTCATCAACCACACGATAGGAAAAAGAATTATTTTCTACAAATTTCTTAGATACAATAATCATTAATTAGAAGGATTAGACCCATATTAACTTTATACAACACAAAATATACAGATAGGCACAAAAAACTCATTCGAAAAGAGGTAACTAGCAAGGTTCTTACATAAAATGTGATTAATAATTTCCTTCAAGATATGTCTTTGAAAAAGCATTAACGCATGCTTAGCGAACTCCAAAGTTACAATATTAAATGGAAAAAGAATACGGTCCTCCTCACCTCCGAACCTCTCAGAGGTCGAGATGGCTTAGTGGTCAGAGCGCCTGGAGTATCTATCCGGGAGGCGCAGGTTCGAATCCTGTTCGCGACCGTATTCTTTTTCCATTTAATATTGTAACTTTAATAATTTCCTTGTCTGAGAAACAGATACATACAATAGTTCCATAATCGCCGTGCATCAGATGTGAGTGACTTCAGTAAAAGATTAATCTACTCCACAAAGCTTTGGATAACTCCCTCGTCACTTTGAAACTCGCTCATAAGTTGTTCGAGAAATGTGAAAGTTGACAAAGAGAGTCGGATGTGGAATGGTCGGTACTACTCATAATAACCTACATGTACTTTAGTTCAATATATAAATGTCGCAGATGGATTGTAGAATCCGCTGTTTTACAAAATCTCTAGCTGCTTTACAAAACAGTACTGTTTTATAAAACAGCTGAACAACGTTCAGCTGTATTGCCATTGCGATACGTTCACCAAAACTGCTACCCACCTTTAGACGTAATGCTCCGCGGGGCTCCTATTTTTGTGTCTGTAAGGTTAGAAAAAACCTAAACACGAAGAGGATGACGGAGGCTGTTCGCTCGCTACGCTCGCTCACTGGCCCACGTGATCCTCTTCGAACCTAACCTGTCCGTGTCGGGATACACGAAACTCCCGAGCTCACTTCGCTCGCTCATGGATCAATTTCGTTTATTTTCTTTCATAATCCCGATATATTGTCGACTATTAAAGTGGTTTAGTATATACGTCATTAAAAATTTTCATCTTTTTTTAGCTATTGACAAGTAAAATAAAGTTAGGTTATTATTGTTAAGACATACAGAGCCATATGCGACAAAATTTCGAACAAAAATCAACAATTTGACAGTTCATTTCACACTGTTTTACATAATCTCTGATCGTTGACCCGCTGCATTGATAAACGCAAAACGTTCATACAATTCTGCGTGATAAAGTTTAGTAATTATGTAAAACCGCTAAACGTCGTTCAGCTGTTTTTGATAACAGTACTGTTTTGTAAATCAGCTAGCAGTTTTGTAAAACAGCTTATTCTACAATCCATCTTCGACATAAATATAACTAGCTGTGCCCCGCGGTTTCACCCACGTATAATCATATTTTAATTACTTAGGACTAACCAACATATAGCAAATAATTCACAGATCATATCTCGTCTGGCGGGGTTTAATCATCACACTGCTCGTTCGCGCGAGTGTTTCTTTATTTTCATTTTACATTCTCCCCTAAAATATGCGTCTAAATAACAGGCTGCAAAGGGCAAAGTTTATCTTCATAAAATTCTCTTGATGATGAAGTAACGTTTCGTTCGTAAGGATTAATAATTATATTATGGCTATTAATAATGCTCAAAAATCACTTTTTAATTTTAAGTAGTTCAGTTTGGCATTAAATACCTTATTGTGGCTTTTGTATAAGAGATGGGTACGGGGAAGGGCATGGCAGATTATTTTAGGCATACTGAAGACCGATATTTTTGTAGACCATTCAATTATCTACGTATCACTAACCATTAAGCCAGCGCACGCGGGTAAAGAGTTTCGGCAGCGTTTTTCTTCAGGCTTACTTAACAAAAATCAATATTTAGGGCTAGGTGTAGCCGAATGTTAGATAGTCAATTCTAGATACTATTTTTTATAAATCTGGCTTACCAATACAATTTTTTTTTCAAATTACTTGTAATTCCAGAGATTAGCGCGCATAATCAAACAAAAAAAAATCTTTTCCGCTTTATAATATTTGTATAGATTTCTTCTATCTTCTTCTACCTTTTGTCATGTCTAATATGGTTGACATAATATACGTATTTTCTTATTTTAACATCTTTATATAATACTTGTTATAATACGTAAGTGCATTAAGCGTATTGAGTATTCAGTTTGGGCATTACATGACTAAAGTAATCATTGCCTATACGCCGTCCTTGAGTGTTAAGAGATGTGACCACAACGCGAGCATTTATTAATAAGTATTTCTTAGCGAGAATTTTCTAGCGAGAAGTTGCTAGCGAGAATTTTCTAGCGAGATTTTGCTAGCAAACATATCGCTCGACGTTCAATGAATGCTCTAGCCAATGCTGGAGCATTCATTTTTCAAATGTTCGTGAACGTCATCAAAGGAACTTCATGATGCAAACAAGTTTTGTAAATATTAGTTCAACGTACTCATTGCACAAGTGCGCATAATTGCTTATATACATTTATATATTATTTGGTGAGGACGTACTTAGTTTAGGACGTAACAAAAATGAAACCAAGTAAAAATCTAATGAACAATAATAAGGCAGGATATGAAAAAAAAAATGGAGCTTTCCTACGATACATATAATGTTTTTAGGGTATTGGCTATTTCAATAGTTTTTGTAGTAATAGTGTAACAAAGCAATAGACTTGAGCAATGGACCGCGAAGTATCATTACGGAAGTGATATTGGTAACCCAAGTTAATCTGAGAGATATAATGTTTCAGTAGTTTTAGATGAGAACATTTCTTGTGAATGAATAAAATAATATGAAGTTTAATAATCGACTTAGCTTAAAACGTGTAATGTACTTAGTGGTTATGATGTTTTTTTTACACCTATATTATACCCTAGAATATGACACACATACCAATATGCACACACACATACACACACACGCACACGCACGCACATACGCACACACGCGCGCTCATGCATCACAAATTTCGATTACCGATATCCATGTAGACGAAACAAAACCTAGTACAAAATACATGTATAATCTACTCAATTACTTTAGTTTGCTTGTAAACTATCAGAATCTCAAAATAGAAAGTGGGTCAAAACCAAAGAATCTCCAATCGATAAGGTCCTTTATGATTTATTTACCTCTCATTTGTTATTTATTCAATGGATCAGGTGGATCCCAAATGCGGGTTACTGGGAGCTTATAACAAAGTTTTTAATAGATTTAGATTTGGTATCTATACAAACCTTGCTAATTTAATTATTTATATGCAAACAAGTAGAAGAATGGGTAACAGAATGATTAATATACTATAAATTATGAGGTACATAAATATTTTTTCCGTAGAAGTATGGTACAAGGAACGGACTCAGCAAGTGAAGCAAGTGATTATAACCACGCGTTGATCAACGCTGGTTTTCAGTCCGTCCCTTTTACTTGGACACAATTTCTTTTATGTTGACAATTAGTAATTTCTCGGTCTCAAGCAGAACCAGTTAAATTAAACAAGTAAGGTCCTAATTTATTAGGTAATTTCTTTTCAAAGGGGTATATGTAACTCAATTACATTCACCTAAGCTAAGACTTGAATGGATATAACAAATTATTTTTAACTAGATGACCCGGTGAACTTCACCTCGAACGTCAAATATTCGACAAGAAAGTAGGTAGAACAGTTTATATGGGCAAATGAAATTGTTGTTTTTACTATCTTACTCGCAATTTTTCTAAATTTTTCAAACATTTCAAAACCAAAATCAGCTAAATCAGCCCAGCCGTTCTCGAGTTTTAGCGAGACAAACGAACAGCAATTGATTTTTATATATATAGATTAACATAGTACTAGCAAGACGAAAACTGTTCCTTGAACGGTGAAAATTAAGAAAAATATAAAATTATTGTAAAAATTTTAGTTATGGCTTAAATGAGTCGCTTATCATAAATAGATTATTATTATTATTATCATTTACACATTGACCCCCCTTATATATAAAGTTATGCTTTATTAGGAACTAAACTTTCCAATAATTTTATGATACAATTAATATAAATGTGCCTCACAAAAGTTACTGTATTAAACAGAAATAATTCAATCTTTAGGTTTAATTTACGAATAGCAGAAAAGGACCATTATTTATTAATTGCTAATTTAAAAACTATAAACGACTCTGATGTCCATAAACATCGATATAGCTTTTCAACGGCTTCAACAATCTTTCTTTATGGCTTTCCCAAACAGCTTGCATTGACCACATTGTATTTTTAATGCATGCAGTGTTTTTTATGGCGTTATCGACTTTATGTTCTATTTTTATAGAGGTCAAAGTCGTTCGGGCTTTGGGTTAGTTTTGGGAGCTTTGTTTATTACATCATCAAGCTAAATCTATTGCTTATATCTTCCATGAGGTTTACGTAGAGAAACTGATTAGGGTCTTAAAGAGATTTACGATTTTTATACTAGAAAATGTGTAAGAAGGCTGTAGAGATTCACTGAAATCGTAAATGTTTATTTGTATTTTTCTCTAACAGAATTTCTTAAAGGCTAACACGAAGCAACCATGAAATATGAAAATGTTTGTATGCTTTTTTCAATAGCAAAATGCCTATCTTTTGCAATCGTTTCTATCTTGCGCAATTTAGACTACGATTAACTACTGACTAACGTAAACGTAAACGTCATAAGTTAAACATACCTGTTTAGTATGGCGTGCACACTATATTGCAAGTAATTTAATAATAAATAATTATTAAAAGTCTACGTATGAAAAAAGAAGGGAGCATCCCTACAAATGTTCTTCGAAGTACACAAAAACAAAAAGTTCACACTTTGCCTACATAATCTGCCTAGCCTTTTCCTAACTCCGTTGCGGTCGGCATCCGGTCCAACCTGATGCAGCTTAATACCAGTATTTTACATGGACCGACTGAATACCTGACCTTCACAACCGTAGCGGCTGTCATAGATCTTCATTTGACAATTAGTATCAACCGTTTATCGTGCTATCCGAGGCTCGATGTAAAATGATGGTCACCCATCCACAGATCGATCCTTGATCGATTGACCTGTGCGGCTTTTACTTAGCCACGAGCACATTGCAAGAAAGTCATAATATGGAATATTATACCAAAGTTATTTATTTTAATAAGAAAAAGAAACTTATCAACAAATTCTAGAAGCGGTAAAACGCTTGGTGAAGGAATTCTTCCATGATATTTCAGACATCCTTTGAAATTTTAAACGTAAAGAATATATTTTATAGCAACCATAGGCTTCTTAAAGCTTAAGAAAAAAAATTGTAAGATTGGCTCTCACATGTCCAACTTGGAGAAAATTGTAGAAAGGCTCACTTTTTTTTTTATTGCCAATTACATTGGGGCAACTTCCAGTCAAACAGGATGCAGCTTAATACCAGTTTTTTAAATAGACTGACTGCCTATCTGACCTTCCAAACGCAGTTACTGGGTAATACTATATCATGTGATACGACTGATTGTCATACTTTTAGGCCTCTGACTGTAACGATTGTTATAGCTCTTAATAGCAACCAGGACCTACGGCATAATGTGCTCTCCGAGGCAGGAGGGGTCTCGGTATGAAATGATGTTCACCCATCAACAGACTGACAGCAGCAAGCGCTGCTTAACCTCGATCAATCGATCTGTACGGCCATGATATAGGCCATAGTTAGCCATGAGCCTCTAACCTAACGTACACATTATACCTATGCAATTACAGATTATAAAATGATATGAAAAATATATACTGGTTAATCGTGATCGCCGGGACCTACGGGCTCGCCTCTTGAGACACAGGTTGTGGGTTCAAATCTAGCATATACCAATGTGACTTTTTAATTCTATATGTACTTTCTTAGTTAATCCAAGACATCACAGGCATACGGTGTAGGAAAACACCGTGAGGAAACCTGGACTTGATGGTTTGAAATCGATCAATGCTCGTGCCTTCTTTTTGTGAGAAAGCCTTTGAAGGGGCTGGTAGGTACAGGCAGGTCAAGAGATTTTTTTTTAATACATTGCATTGTTCAGTTTTATTGGTAGTAGGTATCTACCTTAAAAATGGTTGATTATTTAAGTAGTGATAGCCTAGTGGTATGACTATTGGACTAGCAACCTACTACTGACCTTTGACTCACAGGTTCAAACCCAAGGCCACTGACTTTTCGAAGTCATGTGCGTATTAGAAATTATTTAGCAATTGCTAGCACTAGGTGAAGGAAAACATCGTCAGGAAACCAGCACACCTCAGAGTTGTTCTCGATGGTGTATAAAGCCAGGTCAGCCTACGACTGGTTTTGGTGTGATTCTAGGTTGTTCATCAACAACCAGATACAAAGAAAAAGATTTCCACTCGGTATTTATCACACAAGTTTTGTTATACAAATCTAATAACAAATTGAACACAAAAATTCTCAGTGATAGCACGACGTCTGAAATTGTGCGCGGTAGATGGCAATAGGCTCACCACCAATTTATAAACTTATCAACGACATTGGTGACGCGTGGGTGTAATTTTAATGAACAACTGTCTACATCTCTGCATACTCCTTTGAAAAATTCAGGCCTGATGCTATGTTATGAACTCGAAATTTAAGAAAATACAGAATACTCAAATATATATAATATAGTCTCTGTGTTTATTCTTCCAAACAAAATGAGATGAGAAATTCATAGATGGTTATTTCGAGTTTCGCCTAATATCCGGGATTTAGGTATGTAGGTAAAATCGGGACCGACCCCGGTTTTGATGAGTTTCGAAGTATGTGTGAAACTCGTATAATAGTTACGAATGGCGGTTACGGGTTGGGATTTTCGGATATTGGGTTTTAATTTTAATGGAATAGTGATTTTAATTAAAATTTATTTCTTATTATATGTTTAAAATAACAAGGATATATTTCTTTATTCCTTGGTATTGTTTAAATACATTATAATTGCCTCATCGGTGTACTGGTTGCAAGCTTTACTGCAGAGCGTGATATCTTGGGTTCGATTCAATTCTCCACAGAAAAAACCAACAACACTGAGATAAGCTTTGTTGTCTTTTTCATTGCATTTTCTGTTAAAATTATCTCAGTAACAACCCGGAGTTTGGAATTATGCCCAATAGATGGCATTAGGGTCAGGGCAATCTTAGGTTGTGTTAAATCATAACAATTGAATATTTTCTTTGTCATTTGAATCCCCATCAAATATTTATATTTCTCTAATGACAGTCCCTGAACAATTAAAATGTTGGTAATTTTGTTTTCCACCTTAGGCCATCTTGGCGTTACGTCTCAAAACCGTTGCATTATTATTATACACCCTTGCGCACCACACATATCGAAATTGCTCTTCACTACTTTATAGGTCTTTCCTATATCTCATAGGTCGGGGTGAATGCACTGGGCCGTGGTAATTGCAGCTACAATCCCGGGGCCCGGAAAGGTGATCGTGTGGTTTATTGTTGGAAGGAGTCCGGCACAGCGAGCATGATGGATTTTAATAATAAAATAAAAGCCAGTGGGATACTGCTAGTTGCAGAATGCTCTACCTTCTTCAATTATCCCAATTCATTTTGGTTCGGAGCAGTATGCCTTTTTCTTCCATACATCTTTATTCATAGATATAGCTAGAAAGTAAGAAGTTTCTAGTCAAATCTACTCCTTTTTAAATGTGCGGAGTAACTATGGGCGTTGTGCCGGCCTTCTAATAACTAAAACCACATGGTCCTCCTCTAAGCTTTACAGGAGTTCCGGAATTGCAGCTGCATTCGCATTCAAATCAAATCAAATCAAGCATCACCTCCTCAAGAAACGTGATGATGGCTCTCTAGTTCAGCCTAAAATCTAGTATTCGAGAAGTTTTATGTTATGTTTGTCTTAAATTTTAATTTATCTAGTTAAGGTGTTTTATTTTTATTTAACTGTAAGCTTACAATTTATTATATAGATTTTGGCACCAGTAAACAAACACGCTCTCTGTACACTCTCAAAGCTTTGAGTGAAAATTACTTGTAGCTATTGAAAGCCCGACTTTGAAACGGTGCTAGAAATTTATAAAGTTTAGAGTATTTATTTACAATATGAAACTGTAGAGGGATTTTCTATACATTTATTATTTTTTAAAACAACAATTGCAATAAATGCAGAAGCAAAAAATGTTTATATGGAGAGCCATGTAAACTTAAAATATGCTAAATATCACACTCCTCCATCGCATTATATATATATAATGCGATTAATATTATAAATTCTTTTTACGTGATCTGCCTAGCTATTTCCCAATAACATTGTGGTCGGCTTTCAGTCAAATTGGATGCAGCTTAATACCAGTATTTTACATGGAGTGACTGTCTATCTGACCTCCACAACCCAGTTACTGGGTAACACGATATCTCGTGGTATGACTGGTTGTCAGACTTTGACGCCTCTGGCGACCCGTAACGGCTGTAATAGATCTTAATTTGACAACTGGGACCGACAGCTTAACGTGCTCTCCGAGGCACGGAAGTATACATAGAAATAGATTATATTAATGTTTACTACCTGTTTTATTTAACTTATTTCGGCTTCGTTATTAATTACAGACAATTTCACAGCAATAAATTCCTCTAACACCTATTCTACACAAATAAGTCTGGATATTTGATTTATATTTACTTCACTATATCTTGTTAACATACAACATTGTTATCGCCGCAAGAAAATGGTTACAAAATGGTTATTGTTTGAAAGCTCCTTTGATTTATTTTCATATTAATTAAACAGTTTCTTTGATGCTGGTTTGACCAGTTTAATATACTGCTAATTTTCAGATCTAGTTTATTGTTTTCACGGTAACCTGTCTTCTGAATTACAAACAAAAGTTAATATAGGCAGGGATGATAAGTAGGTATGAATAATAAATAAAGTAAAGTTGTGACGACATAACGTTTTAGAAATTGAAAGAAAATTAACTCAGCCTATCGGCAGTCTAAAGGCTCTCTTACACAGATGGGACGCGATACGACACGATAAAGGACAAGAAGGACTTTATACAATATATATTTCAACAGTACCTACATTTCATATTAATGAAGAACTGTGTGTTGAATTCGTATAGTCAAGTCATTTCGCAATATCGCTTATCCGGGAGGCGCAGGTTTGAATCTTGCTCACGAGCGTATTTTTCATTTCAATTAAACATTATAACCTCAACTTTAACTTTATTATGAAATAAATTTCTGCACGGCCTACAAATATATGATATGTTTGTAAATGCGCTCACATGCAAAAAATATTACAAAGCTTAAAAAAAACACCTAAATAATTTTCACCAGACGCCCTCAAAATTAACCCCAACATGGACTCTTTATCAGAAACATTGACATATCGTAAATAGAGTCACTAACCACCCAATTTGTAACATGATACACAATTTTAACGACGCAAAAGCAGCGTATTATAGTAATAACCGTAATTCCAGTACTTCGACCCGTCTACTTGTGTTAACACAATTTGTTTTGAGTACAAAACGCACACTTAACCTGTAAAATGTTTATTAGTCTTATTTAGCGTTAAGGCCACTATTTAGCTTGGCTTGATAAAACAAATTTGGAGTTTCGTATAATATTTTTGTTTTTTATTTGGAGTAGAATGAAAGATGTTTATCTGTAAAGTGAAGGTGATATAGCATATGTCTCTCTTCTGTTATTTTACTAATGTTATGTCATCCTATTTCAAGAGCCTGATTTATATATATATATGTTTTACACTTTTTTTTTCTTTTGCAAAAAGACATCGTGCGCGTAAATTTTGGCATACGGCCATTTCTTCTATTAGGCATTATTCTTGGAGAGCATAATAAACATGTTTTCTTTCCATCTACATTTATTTATTTATTTAATAATTACTGCTAAAACAAAAAAGTAAAATAGGCCTCAGTGATACTTAAGTTGCTAATTCAAAAATGAAATATGAAATTCGATCGCTATTCAATCACATGCTCAAGGAATTGTCTACTTAATAATTATAACATTACACCTGTTCTCCAAGTACTTCATAAATAAAATAGTATCAATATTTCTTTCTTTTTTCTGTTGCATAAACCAGCCTAAAATATATATTTTTATTTATTCGTAGAATAAGCGCAACATACTTTACTTCGTAAAACTTCTGTAGCCGTATTTCTATAGTAAGGAGTTAAAACACAAGCCAGGGTAAAAGCCATCAATCTTCCTAAGGAGACATCCCAACCACTTATCCCCTAATGATCACACCCTGTCCTTTCTAACGCCAATCTTGGTCAACAAAATACGGGTAAACCCAAGTGCATTTCCTAGCGACACCACAGAACATACGAAGATAAATCTTTCATAGTTCACGACGAAGTAAACCGTATCTAACGATGAGATACGAGTGTCCTCACACTGCTACTCAGCTGATATTAGAAAATGAAAAATGAAAAATATTTTTATTTTATAAACTTGGAAAGTTGGCACGCTACATTTTTATGGGTCGTCGTTCTGTTAAAGTACTAAATATAGTGTCCTTAAGCTTTTTCGTTTAAGTAGTTACGATTTAGTGGACTGAAAATTTGGTGTTGAATGACAAAATAGTGTGTTTTTTATATTTAGTTATAAGGGGTTTGATGCCTAGCAGCTGTTAACGCTTTAGACAAAGCATCGTTATTTTATTAATTTTTAGCTATTACTAAAACTTACATATATAAGAGACTTCTGCATTTATTTTTAGGTATATATTATAATAACCAACCACTTGGTTACACCCACGATGAACTTTTCAGCAACACAGAAATAACACGTAAAAATAAATTGATTTTAAATTCTCGCCCGTTTTGTCGAAGGGTGCAAATCTGTACAAATCCCACCCTGGTGACGGTGACGGTGACGGCGTAACGGGTACCTATCGATTACCGCAAAATTTATGACCCACGTTTTTGCTTTGACGTTGAAAAATATCAAATTTAAGCCGACGCCCATAAAAACTGTGCCCCTGGTGTAGAATATGTAAATGTAATGTTTTTATTTACATTTGTCTGGCATCTCTTTTTTTGAAGACCCTATTCGCAAATGAGGGTTATGATATTTGAAAGATAGACGTATTTATGGTTAATTAAGCAAATATTAAATGGTTCTGGTATTCAGTGGGAATATTATGAATTATTTATGTAATTAAAACATAGCTTTAATTATCAAGTTGAAGTTTGATCCAGGTGCTTTTGAAATATACATTTATTTGGGTTTCTGTTCTTGATTGTGTAGCGATTTCTTTCATTTGTTTTATTTTATGATTTGAATAAATACAGTGATAATAATAAACGGTTCTACGGAATTAAACCAATTTAACGTCTACTGTCCCAGAAGGCGACTACTGATCGTCCTGGTTCGGTTTATGGCTCGGGAAGTTGTTATTTTGTTTTCCTGTTATTTTTACATAACATAGCATCGCGCCTGAGTTCCCGAGGAGTAGACAGAGGTGTATACAATTGTACAACCACATTTCAGTAATGCTTTTATTAAGTCCCATATAATAGTATTGTGTCTATTGCCATCAACTGAGCACAATTCCAAAATCCGGCTGCTACTAAGAATTTCCTAATACAACCAACCCAATAAGATTATGTCCGACCCGCGAATCGAATCAAGGATTTTATGTTCAGCTGTCACCCTTAGGATCATTAGACCAACAAGGCAGTTATTTTAAATTTTAAATAACCCCCCAGACTTTGGAATTGCAGATGATACATGGTAATATACCATAGGCATCAATTAAATGTGGATAAAAAGCAGTGTACACATCTACCTATCCTTTTAAAATGTGATGGTGATAATGATAACGAAAAATATTTGTAAGAATCACAGAATATACCTTTCCAATTATATTACAGGAAGACTCCGGCGACCACGAACGCTGCAAGGTGTTCGAAAACATCAGGAAAAACAAAAACCAGTAATACATGCGATTAATCCGGTTAAAAGTTGTTTCATTAAAATGTGTAGTGATCTTAAACCTAAGATATTAAGATAAATAAATACAAACCTAACAAAACAATATTGACACTTATATCGACACCTTCACGAAAACTTTATAAATGCGAAAATAGATCGTATTTCATATTTACGTGTCTGCGAATCTCTATTTTCTGTCTCGACTGTTTCGGATATGTTTCGGTCCGTTCCAACAATCGACTAAGCTATGTGACGTGTCACACTTAGCCCAACTGTGTACAATCGGAAAAATAGATCGTATTTCATATTTACGTGTCTCGGAATCTAAATTTTTTGTTTCGGATATATCGGCCCGTCCCAACTATCGACAAAGATATGGGCCATGTTATGCCCACTCCAAATGTCTACAGGCAAAATAAGAAAGTATTTTTTTTATCTTCTTTACTAGCGCTACTCGCACGGGAGCAATTCGTAAAAAAGTCAAAATTTTTTTGAAGAGATTAAAAAAATAAATGTCTTACAAACCTTGTTCTGATAGCGAAAAAATAAAAAAATCTGCATAATTGGTCGAAGTCGGGCCATCTCAAATGATGATCTTCCATACATGCAGCAATTGAGTTTTATTTGTACTAATAGATTAAGTAATCAGTCGCTAAACCATTATAAGCAAATTCGTTTCACGGGGTAGTGCTGCGCCTCTGATTTATAAGGTATTTCTACCGTGGCCTTTCGCAAGAAATGGTTCTGAAGGGTCTGCATACTATGGATACGGTATGATTTTGCATGTGAGAACACGACGCAGGCGTAAGTCATGATGGGGCTGAAATACTAGAGACAACCTAGTGTCAGAGTATAAACCACCCGTAGGTCTCTGACATGGCTTTAAACACCACGGAAAACATCTCTGAGGTGTGCTCGTTTCCTCATGATGTTTTTCTTCACCATTTAAAGCAGTAATAATAATTAATTTATAATACGCACATGACTACAAAAAGTCAGTGGTGCGTGCCGTAGATTTGAACTTGCGACTTTTCAGTCCAACGGTCATACCACTAAGGTATCACTGCTTTGGTACAACAGTGACAATAATTGAAGTCGTTCTCACCAGCCATTTTTGTTGTTCGGTTTAAAAAATCTCTCGAGAATTCTCGTAGGAGTCATCCCGAAAAATGTACGTGATTAAGAACAATCATTAACATATCAAACTCGTCATTATATTGTGGTCCTTTGTGTAGAAAAACGGAAATATCCAAATATTCGTATTACCCTTTTGGTCTTTGGAGACTTTTTCCTCATTAACGTCGCAGTAAATTACAATATCTTGATGTAAAATTGTTATCTGAGTATTTTGGCTTTAATTACAGAAAGATTTACGTGATGCTGTTCGTTTTTATGTTTTTTTGAAACCTAAGAGTTTATTTATATATTTTTTTCTGTGAAAGAAATAATGGTAAATGAAGATGGGTATGAGAAGCGAGGGTTCCCGCAAGTACATTGTTATACCGCAAGTATATGTTTACTCACGCCTTATTTGTACGTTATACAATTGAAATAAAGTTTAGAATATAATGAGCAATGTTTCCAACTGGCCCATAATGTTCGTCTTAATTTGCTGGCGATATTAACAAAAATGAAAAATAGAACATACTAAAATCAAATATGTAACTACAGATACCAGTAATCTTGAAACTAATACCAATTCCAATCCAATTCCAATATTAAATAGACGCCTTAAGCAATGCCTAATTTTAAAATAAATTTAACTACATTACAGTTGCTTCAATTTTAAAGAATATTGTCTTCATATTATCCCGAATCTTTAATTATTTTTTAGACATTTTGGCATTTAAAAGTACGAACTGACAACAAGAGTAAGCCTAAAGATAATAAAAATTAAATGTGAACTATCAATTACGAATGAGGAACTGGTGAACAGCCCCATTAACGACACTACGACTAACCGAAGATATATGAAGCAGATAAGGACTAGATAAGAATCTAAATTATTTTTAAATAAAATTAAAAGTACGAACTGACATATTTCCAACGTCACACACATGCCCACAGATTGAGTCCTGTACATATTATTTAGAATTTATTTATTTATAGATGATTATATAATGATTTAATGATTATATAAACCCTGGCTACATATTCAAACAATTACCAAATCTTAATTTATGTTTACTGGTTACTACTCACGTGTATTTTTAGGGTTTGCCCGACTAGTTTCGAGCTCGAACGGAACCCTTACTCATGAGCTGAGTCCGCGGCAAGCCCGAAAAATGCACGTGAGTAGTAACCAGTGAACAACGAAAGTTATTATACACTTACGAATCCGACACAAAGTAGCTTCGAAATATTTGTACATAAGTAGGTACATATTTTTAATTCTCACCTTATTAGATACTTCGTCATCAATAAGTTATGGAGACAGTTATTCATCTAATATTTGAAGCCATATTCCCTCGAAGTTGCCTCAGTTGTATCGTGAAAGCCTCGCTGAGTTTGCGACACTGTGTTTTCTATAGATTTCACGCTCACTAACTCTGTCAGCCAACGCTACGTTGCATTTCTAACGAGTTCAGCTTCGTTGTAAAATCAGTATACAGATCTTTTTCTCAAAGAATCAACTTTTACATTTAATTCTAAGGTAAATTTTCTTTTGGCAAATTGATTTATGTTATTTGTGTAAAGTATCTAGTATTTGCTGGTTTCTTCAAAATGATTTTAATCCTTTCTCCATCTAATTAATCACATATGATACAGAATGATTATTTAATTATTGTGTCTGGTTCGTGGACCGCGAGCCTTTTAAAATATGTGTGATACCAATGTTAAGTCTTTGAAGTATTTATTTTCATGTTCAGGTTAATGGGTCTGTTTTAAATTAAATACCTCTTAATTTACATTTCTATGTAACGCCCTAAATCGTCAGTTTGACATTCTGCAGGTATCAGCTTCATTCGTTAATAATAATAAACAAAAAACCGGACAAGTGTAAGTATGACTCGCGCACCGAGGGTTCCGTATTTTTTTTTTTTTTTTTTTTATAGTAAAAATTTGCCCACTAGGAATTTCTTCCTGTATCGTGGGTGCGTTTACAGACATATAATCTCACAAGCACACACACACCCAGACCCGGAGCAATTACCTATAGATCGTACAAATATTTGCTCCGTGCAGGAATCGAACCTGCGACACGCAGCGCAGCAGTCGGTCTCTCGACCACTGCGCCAATCGCGCTGTCAACGGAAACGGAAGCATACTTTTACGGGTGTAAAAATTAACACTACTGAAATTCATAAACCATAAACATTACAGACAAATCTTTGAAAAGTCTTAGCGCATGCTTAGCGAACTCTAAATTTAGATTTTTTGGTGCCATCTTGCCATCTCGACCTCTGCTCACTACCACAAATTCTTCTTCCACATTTTAATACGTCTTTTGGTGACGCCATTAAAATAACTTTAACGACGAAAGGAAAAGTCAAATTGAACGACAATTTTAACTTTGCAATTGTGTTTTTAGTGTGATAGTAGTACACAGTACAGTAGTACAGTAGTGAAACATCTACAAATTAAATATTTTCGGATTTATTCCTTTACTTTTGATGCCTTGCCTTGCCATGCTTCTTGCCAAATATGTATTATAAATCTAGGTCAATGGGAAGTATCCCATATGTTTAGATTTACCGGCGAAAGTCAAAATATGCGGCATAAATGTCCGTTTTGTTTATTGCTCGGCTTTGTTGGTCTTGTGGTCTCAAGCGCGACTGCTTAACAGTTGGTCTCGGGTTCGATTCCTAGGTCGGGCAAAGTGATATTGAGTTTTTCTGTTAAGAAATTCTCAGTAGCAGCCCGGAGTTTGGAGTTGTGCCCGGTAGATGGCAATAGGATCACCACCTATTACATGGGACTTAATAACAGCACTCTCTTCTCGAGTGGCAATTACAAATACGCCCGTAATATAACAAATATACCCGTAAATAAATTTAAAAATGTTATTAAAACCAAACTTTGTAAAAAAGGGTATTACACAATTTCGGAATATTTGAACGCCAAAAATGCATGGGATTGATCTGCTATTAAAAATAATATTATGGATATGGAACAATATTTAATAACGTTCAAATTTTTTGAGATTGGTTGTTTTTGACATTGTTTATATCTGATTTTGACAATTACTTTGACATTGTTATAAAATTTAACTTGACATTTTGATTAAATCATAATATATTTTACATTTTGAATATAATAATAGAAATTTGTGAATGTGAGCATGATGTGGGTTATATATTCCCTTTCTTTTAGATTTGTAACTGTCTGGCAGTTTTTTGTATTTGTATGGCCTACGCAAATGTCCTGCCGATCTGGTATCGCCTTGCGACAGGTCGTTGAGCTCCCTAAATTATGGTTCGAGCTTTACGGTGACTGATGCATGTGTGCCGTCAGTTGGGACTGGTCAACTTAAAATTGCTACGGTTCTTTCTTCAAAAGGCCTTTCCAGACGCCCTACATGATTACGCTCACATAACCATAAAAATGATGTCTGGACTTTAAAAGAGACAGTGACCTCTGAGTTTGTTTCGGTTTTTCTTCTCCGAGGTAGTCAGATAGGAAATACCGGCGCCTTCTAGATTAAAAAATGACATGTAAAAGAGTTTGTAAAGACCTATTTACAGAATAAAAATTTGAATTTGAATTTGAATTTGAATATCCATAGCATTTTTTAAACGGGTTTGCTCTTGGCTCTTGTCTAGGTCAGAGGTGACAGAGACAAAGTCGACGATGGAGTGAGCTTACCCAGAAGAAGCCTGTTCACTCTAACTTTGAAGAGATTAGGGTTGAATGCGTTCGGAAACACAGACGCAGGCAGAGGTTCCACTCCTTTGCTGTGCGCATTATAAAAGATGATTGAAAACGCTTAGTGCGAATTGGCGGAATAGCAACAAGGTAGGGATGGTAACTTGCAGTGCGTCTAGATGTTCGGTGGTAGAAGGGGGCTGGTGGGATGAGGTCGTGGAGTTCTCCACTCCATTGCATTAAAAAGGTTGTTTTAATATTGCTGTTTACTTAATTATGTGTATATTCGATAGTGAAGCAATTGTATGCAATATGTGTGTATAGGTACCGAAGCATACTTTTACGGGCGTAAAAATAACCAACTTTTGGTAGAATATTTCAACTTGACTATTGGCCAGCCACTATATTCAGGGATTGGCTTTTTGCGTTATTAATTTTTCTTTCCACACAGCGTACATATTTTTAGGGCGTCGATATTTCGAACACAGATTTTTTTACCTGTGATTTTTTACTGTGAATTTACTGCCAAAAACAGAAAACATCTAAAAATCATTGTGTTGTATGCGAACTTTCTACTGAAAATAAAAAATTGTGCCGTATTCAGACGAATTTCCTTTCATTCGAAGCCACAAATGTACATTTTGTTTAAACTACAAAATAAACCAACCTCAATACCTTGTTCACTTTTGTACTAAAGCCTATAGAAACTCCACTAAATTAATTGCTAATCTTCTCAGTGTACATAAAATGGGAGCCTCGCTTTCAGTTGCAGCTGCGCCAAATCCGGTGTTACTTGAACTTGTCTATTTTCGGTGCCCGGTCAATGAATGCGCTGGACGAAAAGAGAAAATATAGTTTTTTTGGAGTTTCCAGTGTATCGAAAATAATATCAACATTTTTGACATATTAATTATAGTTTAACGGTTATTACTCACGCGCATACTTCGGGATTGGCCGACTAGTTTCGAACTCGAACGGAGCTCAAACTCAACAGTTTGACTCGCGACATCGCCGCGGGCTCAGCTCATGAATAAGAGCTCCGTTCGAGTTCGAAACTAGTCGAGCAATCCCGAAGTATGCGCGTGAGTAATAACCGTTAAACTATAATTAATATGAATGTATCTCACGAAAGTTATTATACAAAAAAAATTGACATAGCAAAAGCCTTTGTCAAAATCAAAATCAAAATTTCTTTATTCAAATTAGGCTAAAAATTAGCGCTTTTTGAACGTCAAACATTAAGACAGCCCCCAAAAAAGCCCACCCTTCACCGCTTCCTAGTGTTTTAGCTGGAAAGAAGAAGCGGCGCAACAAACTTCCCAGCAACACGTCTGTCTGTATCAAAATTATTTACAGATTCTATACAAATCTAAAATTGAATTATTAATTGTCGAAAACATCGGTAAGCTGACAATTCTTTATTTTATTTTTTGTGAATATAAATTTCCATCTAAATACACTTCCGTCTGTTTTTATATATAAGGTCCTAATTTATTAGGTAATTTCCTTTGAAGGGGTTAGTTAATACATAAGTCAAATACATTCACTTAATCCAAGAATTAAATGGATATTGTAATAATAATGGATGGCAAATGATGTTGGTCTAGTGGTCTCATACGCGACTGCTGAGTAGGAGGTCTCGGGTTCGATTCCCAGGTCGGGCAAAGTGTTATTTGAGTTTTTCTGTTAGGAAATTCTCAGAAGCAGCCCGGAGTTTGGAATTGTGCCCGGTTGATGGCAATAGGCTCACCACCTATTACATGGGACCTAATAACAGCATTGGTGAAATGTGGGTGTACAATTGTGTACACCTCTGCCTACCCCTTCGGGGAATACAGGCGTGATGCTATGTTATGTTATGTTATAAAAACATTCGTGAGACATACTCATATCAATTAATGTTCACCGGTTACTACTCACGTGCATTTCATTCAGTTTGACTCGCGACATCGCCGCGGGCTTAGCTCATGACTAAGGGCCCCGTCGAGTTCGAATCTAGTCGGGCAATCCCGAAAAATGCACGTGAGTAGTAACCGGTGAACATTAATTGAAATGTAATAATTATCTATTTGAATCGAAAGAGTTTGGGATTCCACCCGCTAGATGGCAATAGGCTCGCCACCTATTACATGGTACTTAATAACAATATTGCTGCAATTGTGTAATGCACCTCCGCCTACCCCTTCGGGGATATAATTTCTAATATTAATATCTTACACAACCAGATCCGGGACCATTATCATTAGATTATATAAAAATACAGTCATTAACAGTAATCGGTATTTAATACTACTCTTTAATACTCAGTCTTTATTGCAGTGATCATAACAGAGGGGCTCCTAGCTAAGTAACAGCCGCACAGATCGATTGATCGAGGTTAAGCTGTGCTTGCCGCGGTAGGTCTCTGATGGGTGACCATCATTTCAACGATCCTGATAAACCTGATGAAAATAGACTCAAATAAGTGAGGGACCTGCAATATTGGACTAATGAACGTAAATGCGATTGCCGATGTCCTGGACTTCTGGGTATCTCTGGGCAATATGTGTTGTTGACCTTCCTGTTACGAAATTGTTAGTACAAACCGTAGGTTGGAATTGTACCCGGTAGATGGCAGTAAACTTATCACCTACCACTTCACGTGTGAAATGTGGGTGTACAAACTTATGATTCCCCCTGCCCTTATCCCAATTTATTTGGGGTCGAAGCAGCATGTCTTTTTCTTCCATAATCTATTCTAAGATTGCGCTTGCTCAATCACTTCTTCTTCCTATCCTTGATTATGCTGATGCCAGCTATCTTGACCTTACAGTAGAACAACTAGATAAACTTGAGCGGCTTCAAAATATTGCTATACGATTCATATTTGGTCTACGTAAATATGATCACGTTTCAGACTATCGTAATAAGCTCAAGTGGTTACCTATTCGCCTTCGCCGAAATACTCATATTCTTTCTCTACTATATAATGTACTTTTTCTTCCTACTACCCCCTCTTACCTTAAAAAACGTTTCGAGTTCCTTGGTGATACTCATGACAGATTCCTAAGATCATCAGAAAACTTACGTCTTAAAATGCCGATGCACTCGACCAAATTTATTGACAAATCTTTTACAATTCAAGCGGCTCGTTTATGGAATTTGTTGTCAGTAGAAATAAGACGGGCTCAATCCTTGCAAATATTTAAAAAATTGGTCAAGGAACATTATTTGTCGCAATCACATCACACTCGGTAGGTCAATATATTTCTACTATAATATTATTTAATTATCAATATTTATTTCCATCATATTTGTAGAATGTATGCATCGTATGTATGTATGGTATTTATATTATATAATTGTATGTACCTATGTAATATTTATTATTAATATTTTTTATTAATATATATTTTGTACACCACATACTGCCCCTTTTCCAGTCCATGCCACACCTATTCATCCAAAGGTTGCCTGGAAGAAATCGCCGGGTGCGATAAGGCCGCCCATTGTACTTCTTTTTATTAGAATGTGTCCTATATGTTTGTTCTTTTAGGTGTACAATAAAGAGTTAAATAAATAAAATAATCTCCGTTAACTGTCATATCGGCAAACACTTGCCATATCATCTTTAACACAATTCATCCATTGCTTACTCGGTCTTCCTCTACTCTTATAGCCATCCACAATCTTACTCAAAACTTTCCTAGTCACATTCTCATCCCTCCATGTACAAACTGCATATTGCGTACTAATATATCTGCCTAGCCCATGAATACAGCGTGGCGTAGACATGTTAAAATAAAAACCAAAGTATTCAAACCTGACTACATCTTCAAGCCTCAAAGGTGCCTCAGACGCAACACATAAATAAGGCTATTTCATTAATCCCGAAGGCACTTAATTATTCAAGGTAATGAGAGATGTGGAGTGACCTTTTCCAAGGCCGATGAATTTCGTTCCAATTGGCTAAAAGGTCCGATTTACTGTGATCCTTAGCCTACTCAGCTGAAAACGTATTGGACACGGTGAAAGATAAAATAGAATAGCTAATGTTATTTAGTTATTTGTATGGGATTTTGCAGTACTATAAATAGAATACTAACTGTCGAAATGAGAATGGAGGGACGCATTGCATTCTCGGAAGGAATGGTAGCAGACCGGCAAGGACCGAAAGAGATGGTAGAACTTGCGGCAGACCTTTGCCCAGAAGAAGAACAGAATACACTAGAATAAACAATAAAAAGAAGTAACAAAGTCACGTTTAGTGTCAATATTCTAATTCTATGGTCAGCGCCGTCTACTGACACTTCCATATTTTTAAAGTTCTCTTTCAAAAAACATTTTTAAGGATGTAATAAATTCTTATAATATTGGTGTTTTGTACCAAATTTTATTGTGATCAATTCAACAGATAAGGCTTCAAGAAGGATTAAACATACAGAAACACCTTTACTTTTACAATATTACTAATTAAATATTAATTAAGGATAGTTTGCTTCTGACTAAAATCTAAACCTGAGTGCAAAGTGCTTGAAAAACATGATTTTGGTTCTTCATTGTTGCCAAAAAATGCAAATAATATAAATATCTTTCAAACAAGTGGATATCATAGAATATAATGGCTATTTGTTCCAGCTGTTGTCTTCTCAATGACTCGTAGGATTCGTCTCATCCACATGAAAGATACCCTCATCTTATTAGAATATTTTGAAAAGAAAATATGTTTTCTTACTTGTTCACGTACATAGATCTGAATTTAATTTATTACAATAGCTTAACTTCGTTTTTAGATAAGAAATTATTTGCAACTTTATCCTTGTGTAGCCTTTCACTATTCAAAAGGATGAAGAATAAATATTATGGAATAACAAACAAATACTGCCATACGTATTTCATTTTACATTTTATAATATTAATTACTTCTACTAAATTGCATGTTAATAATTGACATAATTTTAAATAATTTGCGCTTGCTTGTAGGCGTAGTACAATGACTTTTAGGTAGTAATATCTTAGATTTTCGCGATCACTACACATTATAATAAAACAACTTTTAACCGCGTGTATAAATTTTAATTATGTATATATTTGCGAGATAATACAAAGATTACAAATGTAAGATCATAAAACCTAAAAGTCATTACGTCATCCTGACGTTTCGAAAACTTTGCAGCGTCCTCCTGCGACCACGAACGCTGCAAAGTGTTCGAAACGTCAGGATGACGTAATGACTTTTAGGTTTTATGATCTTACATTTGTAATCTTTGTATTATCTCGCAAATATATACATAATACTTACTTATAAATTAAAATATTTTTATTTTATTTATACCGTATGGCTAACAGCTTGATTAAGTTAGTACTGAAAAAAGAGTTCGGTGCACGATCTAGATCGAAGAACTAGATTCCAGAACACATTTACCACCAATCTCCTTGCTATGTGGTGTAATTGAACTATTCACGGTTAAAGACCAGGGTCTATTCCTACCTATTGTAATATCATTGAAAACATTACTTATTATTTGCTTTATCAAACTGAATCGTTGGTTTAAGGGTGGCAAATACAACTGCTGAGCGTTCGAAGGGTACGACTCCCAGGAGTTCCGGCAGGGAGACCGGGCATAGTATTATTGGATAATAGACCGGAGTTTGTGCCTGAGTGATGGCAATAGACTCACCACGCACCACATGAATGGCGGCATCGGTAGTTTGGTGGATGTGCAACTTTATAGACATTTACATAATATATATATTGTCCTAATTTATCAGGTAATTTCCTTTTAATTAATTAAGCCATAATTAAAAAAAAAACAGTTTTTTTTCTTACTGTTTGCTTTTCAAGTACCGGTTTTGTCTTGCTAGTACTATAGTAATTAGACATCATTTGCCATCCATTATTATTACAATATCCATTTAATTCTTGGATTAAGTGAATGTATTTGACTTATGTATTAACTAACCCCTTCAAAGGAAATTACCTGATAAATTAGGACAATATATATATTATGTAAATGTCTATAAAGTTGCACATCCACCAAACTACCGATGCCGCCATTCATGTGGTGCGTGGTGAGTCTATTGCCATCACTCGGGCACAAACTCCGGTCTATTATCCAATAATACTATGCCCGGTCTCCCTGCCGGAACTCCTGGGAGTCGTACCCTTCGAACGCTCAGCAGTTGTATTTGCCACCCTTAAACCAACGATTCAGTTTGATAAAGCAAATAATAAGTAATGTTTTCAATGATATTACAATAGGTAGGAATAGACCCTGGTCTTTAACCGTGAATAGTTCAATTACACCACATAGCAAGGAGATTGGTGGTAAATGTGTTCTGGAATCTAGTTCTTCGATCTAGATCGTGCACCGAACTCTTTTTTCAGTACTAACTTAATCAAGCTGTTAGCCATACGGTATAAATAAAATAAAAATATTTTAATTTATAAGTAAGTATTATGTATATATTTGCGAGATAATACAAAGATTACAAATGTAAGATCATAAAACCTAAAAGTCATTACGTCATCCTGACGTTTCGAACACTTTGCAGCGTTCGTGGTCGCAGGAGGACGCTGCAAAGTTTTCGAAACGTCAGGATGACGTAATGACTTTTAGGTTTTATGATCTTACATTTGTAATCTTTGTATTATCTCGCAAATATATACATAATTAAAATTTATACACGCGGTTAAAAGTTGTTTTATTATAATGTGTAGTGATCGCGAAAATCTAAGATATTACTACCTAAAAGTCATTGTACTACGCCTACAAGCAAGCGCAAATTATTTAAAATTATGTCAATTATTAACATGCAATTTAGTAGAAGTAATTAATATTATAAAATGTAAAATGAAATACGTATGGCAGTATTTGTTTGTTATTCCATAATATTTATTCTTCATCCTTTTGAATAGTGAAAGGCTACACAAGGATAAAGTTGCAAATAATTTCTTATCTAAAAACGAAGTTAAGCTATTGTAATAAATTAAATTCAGATCTATGTACGTGAACAAGTAAGAAAACATATTTTCTTTTCAAAATATTCTAATAAGATGAGGGTATCTTTCATGTGGATGAGACGAATCCTACGAGTCATTGAGAAGACAACAGCTGGAACAAATAGCCATTATATTCTATGATATCCACTTGTTTGAAAGATATTTATATTATTTGCATTTTTTGGCAACAATGAAGAACCAAAATCATGTTTTTCAAGCACTTTGCACTCAGGTTTAGATTTTAGTCAGAAGCAAACTATCCTTAATTAATATTTAATTAGTAATATTGTAAAAGTAAAGGTGTTTCTGTATGTTTAATCCTTCTTGAAGCCTTATCTGTTGAATTGATCACAATAAAATTTGGTACAAAACACCAATATTATAAGAATTTATTACATCCTTAAAAATGTTTTTTGAAAGAGAACTTTAAAAATATGGAAGTGTCAGTAGACGGCGCTGACCATAGAATTAGAATATTGACACTAAACGTGACTTTGTTACTTCTTTTTATTGTTTATTCTAGTGTATTCTGTTCTTCTTCTGGGCAAAGGTCTGCCGCAAGTTCTACCATCTCTTTCGGTCCTTGCCGGTCTGCTACCATTCCTTCCGAGAATGCAATGCGTCCCTCCATTCTCATTTCGACAGTTAGTATTCTATTTATAGTACTGCAAAATCCCATACAAATAACTAAATAACATCAGCTATTCTATTTTATCTTTCACCGTGTCCAATACGTTTTCAGCTGAGTAGGCTAAGGATCACAGTAAATCGGACCTTTTAGCCAATTGGAACGAAATTCATCGGCGTTGGAAAAGGTCACTCCACATCTCTCATTACCTTGAATAATTAAGTGCCTTCGGGATTAATGAAATAGCCTTATTTATGTGTTGCGTCTGAGGCACCTTTGAGGCTTGAAGATGTAGTCAGGTTTGAATACTTTGGTTTTTATTTTAACATGTCTACGCCACGCTGTATTCATGGGCTAGGCAGATATATTAGTACGCAATATGCAGTTTGTACAGGGAGGGATGAGAATGTGACTAGAAAAGTTTTGAGTAAGATTGTGGATGGCTATAAGAGTAGAGGAAGACCGAGTAAACAATGGATGAATTGTGTTAAAGATGATATGGCAAGTGTTTGCCGATATGACAGTTAACGGAGATAATGGAAGAAAAAGACATGCTGCTTCGACCCCAAATAAATTGGGATAAGGGCAGGGGGAATCATAAGTTTGTACACCCACATTTCACACGTGAAGTGGTAGGTGATAAGTTTACTGCCATCTACCGGGTACAATTCCAACCTACGGTTTGTACTAACAATTTCGTAACAGGAAGGTCAACAATACATATTGCCCAGAGATACCCAGAAGTCCAGGACATCGGCAATCGCATTTACGTTCATTAGTCCAATATTGCAGGTCCCTCACTTATTTGAGTCTATTTTCATCAGGTTTATCAGGATCGTTGAAATGATGGTCACCCATCAGAGACCTACCGCGGCAAGCACAGCTTAACCTCGATCGATCGATCTGTGCGGCTGTTACTTAGCTAGGAGCCCCTCTGTTATGATCACTGCAAAAAAGACTGAGTTTTTTTTTTTTTTTTGGTAATGTCATCTCGCAGGTCAACCTAGGAGGTTGTCGGCTGCTTAACCGGACTTTCCTGTGGATGCCCTAATAATAAATTATTATTAAGGCCTCCAGCCAGGGGCATACGAATTAAATTAAATCTAAAGCGACCACGCTAAGGGCACCCCCTGCGGGGTACGAGCCTCGGCTTAGGGCGTCGCTTGAGGGAGGACAGCAAGGGACTGGCTGGATCGAACAAGGATTATCATAATTATTATTATTAGGGGAATTTAAAGCTACAGGCTCAGCGGCTACGCGGGCTGGCACGAGCAACGGTCGGGGAGGTGATGCATTAGGTGCATTACGGGGACGTCGCGACGGGCCTCGGCGGCGAGGCCTAAATGACGGCGGTCTGTGTTTGTGTACTGTGCTGGTGGCCCTACGGCTCTCTTGGAGCAGGGTTATAGCGTCATCGGGGTACAATAGTGAATGCCTAGGACGGCGAATTCTACTTATCTGGGACCCCGGGTGTATGGGGCGGCAGCCGCGATAAGAGGGTTGGGGTGCTTTTCAGCAGACTCGAAATAACGCTTGCAAATGCGTTTTATAAACTGTTGGATAGTGGGAATCTTGAGGTCGAGATGGAGGTTTTCGTTTCTAACGTAGAGGGGGGCTCCCGTGACCTTACGTAAGGCACGGTTTTGGAGGGTCTGCATCTTATGGAGGCGGTACGATTTCGCGTGTGGGAACACTACGCAGGCGTAGGTCATGATGGGGCGTATGCACGTGGTGTAAATGCGCAGTTTGCACTTAAGGGACAATCTGCTGCGTGCGTTCATAATAAAGTGAAGCCTACCCAGAGCGAAGGCGGCGCGCGAGCGCACCGACCTTATGTGCTCACCGAAGGTCAAGTGTCTATCGAGGATGACTCCTAAGTACTTGGCTTGCTTCTCCCAAGGGATCGGCTTGCCGAACATGGTTATCGGTTTGGGGTCGGGGGGTCTGATCCTACGCTTTTTCGCGAAGAGTACGGCTTGACTCTTATCGGGGTTGACTTCTATTCTCCATTTCCTGAACCAAGCGCCTAGTACGTTGGCGGAAGTTTGGAGAGTGCTAGCTATACGGTCGCGCACGATACCGGAGTAAAAAATGGCAGTGTTGTCTGCGAAGAGAGCTAACTTTGCCTGTCTATTTTTGGGGATGTCGCTAGTGAAGAGCGTGAACAGGAGGGGCGAGAGCACGGAGCCCTGGGGGACACCGGCGCGGATAGAGTGGGGGGCGGATAGTGCGCCCTCTATGCAATAGCGGAAAGTGCGATTCGAGAGAAAGTCCCGTAGGATGAGCACGAGACGGTCGGGCACGCCGAGTTGGTACAGCTTGTATAATAAGCCGTTGTGCCAGACTTTGTCGAAAGCCTTCGCTATGTCGAAAAAGAGCGCGCCTGTCATCGTGCCGCGCTGAAAACCGGCGCTTATGTGCTCGACGATGCGGTGGACCTGTTGTAAGCACGAGTGTTGGGTACGAAAACCGAACTGTTCGTTGGGGATGAGGCTCTTCGCATCGGCAAAGTCCTTGAGTCGCTTATAAATAAGTTTCTCGTAGATTTTACAGAGTACGTTGAGGGGGCTGATCGGTCGGTAGCTGGTGGGTTCGTTCGCGGGTTTTCCCGGCTTAGGGATACCTATGACGGTGGCTTCTTTCCACGATTGAGGGAAGACGTTGTGACTCATGGCGCCATTGAAGATGGCGGTCATGAGTATAATGAAAGGGGCGGGGAGAAGTTTCATGACTTTATTAGTGATGCCGTCTATGCCGGGGGCTTTGCGGGGTTTGAGATTTTTAATGACCTCTTGCACCTCGTCGGGAGTGACGGGGGGCAGGGGGTCGTCGGGGTCTTCGAACGGCGGGAGTGAGGCTCTGCGTTCTACTTCTGCGTCGACCTTGAGGAGGTGCGCTCGGTCAACCGGTTGGGTGCTAGGAGTGCATTGCGCTTCTAGACTGTCGGCCAGGCACTCGGCCTTTTCGATGTCGTCGAAGGCTATGCTCTTATCAGGGCGGATGAGAGGGGGCATGGTGGCCACTCCATCGGATTGGAGTCTCCTTTGAAGCTGCCAGAATGCTTGGTGAGTGGGCTCTAAGTCGCTCAGCGTCTTATCCCAGTGCGCGTTACGCTGCTCATCGATGCGTTTCTTTACAGCACGCTGTAAATAGCGCATGTGAGCTTTGTTCGCGTCGCAGGGAAACGCGCTGTAGGCACGTACGGATGCGTTCTTTTCCGTTACCAATTCACGTACGTCCGCCGGTAGTTTCCAGTGATGGTTGTCCATCAATGGAACTTCCCGTGAACAATTGTTCAAAACGGATTGTACGTGACCGGTGAACGAATCGATCGCATTCGTAGTGTCAGTGACCGAAGCGATGACGTCGGGAATTGAGTCTAACTGCGGGGAGCTGGTCGATTGTAGGCTTTCGCTTACTTTCTTCCAGTCCGTGATCGTTTGGGTGGGAGGGGGTCGGGAGGGATCAGAGGGCCCCGAGCGAGGTGCCAGTGCCATGATCACGGGACGATGGTCGGAGTTGAGCTCGTGTAGCGTCTCTATAGACTGTAAACGAAGGTTTACGTTCTTTAGAAGCGCCACATCGAGAATATCGGGAAGGTGCGCGGTGTTGTGCGGATAGTGAGTGGGATGCATCGGAGCAATAATGTCGAAGTTGAGAGTGGCACACAGGCCGAACAGTTGCCTGCCTCTCGCGGTCGTCGTATTACTGTTCCAAGCGGGATGTTTGGCATTGAGATCGCCCGCTATGATAACGGAGTCACTCAAGCCGAGGAGGGCAGTAAGGTCGTGGGATAGGATTTCGCGTTTTTCCCCCACATCGGTGGCGGCGGGAGGGATGTAGGAAGAGACGATAGTGATGGGTTGGTGACCGGTCATGGCTAGCCGACAGATCGATACCTCGAAAAGTGAGAGAGGAGGTGGGTCTAACGGGATGCAGTGGAGCGTTTTGCGGTAATAAATAAGGGTGCCGCCCATGTGACATCTAGTTCTATCGTTCCTAACTATACGGTAGTTGGCGATATTCGGGTCCCGACGGTGAGGTTTTAAGAACGTTTCCTGTACGAGGAGAACGTCTAATTGGTGGTCGCGGAGGAACGTAGTTATTTCGTCGCGTTGTTTGGTGATGCCGTTAGCGTTGAAGAAACCTATTTTTAGGGAGCGCGGTTTGGTTCTACATAGGTTCTTATTATCCATTAAAGATTTTATATTTTATTTATTATGAGCTAGATTGCGCAGGGCTTGCGTAATCTTGGGAAAGGTGTTGTACACCATGAGTAGCTTCATAGGGTCGCCTTTGCAGGCGATGATGTCCCTGGCCATAGCGTGAGCGTTATCAGAAGAGAATACGCTGAATGTGCTGAGAATGACGACCGCGGGGTCAAACGCGATGTCGTCGTTTACGACCGGTAGAGAGGCAGCGGCGTTAGCCGGTAAGGACGCGTTAGTCGGAGGCGATAGAGAGGGGGGCGCAGCTATGGGCGAGGCCATTAGGGCTGCGATCATGGGCGTCGGGTTAGTTTTGAGACCTGGGAAAGCTCGTTGTTGCTGGAGGTTGTTCAGGGGAGCCCACGGACTGGGTCTCTGAGGGCTGAGGCGGGCGGGGAGTTGAGAAGAGGGGATCGCCACCGAAGGGCTTTCCCTTTGTTGACGGGCGTTGGCCCGCTTAACGAGCTTGGGCGAGGTTGATTTCGGTGCCTTAGGGCAGCCGCGATAGTTAGCGGGGTGACCGGCTTCGCCGCAGAGCACACAACTGGGAGGGTCGGTGCAGAGTGCGCGATCTTTGGGTCGGGGACAGTCTACAGTGCCGTGGTCACCTAGACACTTGACGCATCTAGGTGTGGTGAAACAGTTGGTCTGAGCGCGACCGTATAATTGGCAACGGTGACATTGCCCTATTACGCCTGTTTTATAAGGCTTCTCTATAATGATGCCGGAAAGGCTACAGATCGCTTTGACCTGGAAGATCGGGTGGTGTCCTTCGGTAGGATCGCATACGACTAGCACCATGTCGTAGGCGGCCCCACCTCTGGGTCGGTGCATCCGGTGCACCTGGGATACTGGGACTCTCTGCGACTGAAGGTCGCTGAGGATGTCCTCTGTGGGGATTTCCTTCGGGATGCGTCTTATGACGACCCTGGTAGATTTCTCCTCGGGGAGAGAGTACGTGTGAAACGACACGTCCCTGGCCTTAAGGGCCAAAGACTGAGTATTAAAGAGTTGTATTAAATACCGATTACTGTTAATGACTGTATTTTTATATAATCTAATGATAATGGTCCCGGATCTGGTTGTGTAAGATATTATTAATACAGAAGATATTAATATTAGAAATTATATCCCCGAAGGGGTAGGCAGAGGTGCATTACACAATTGCAGCAATATTGTTATTAAGTACCATGTAATAGGTGGCGAGCCTATTGCCATCTAGCGGGTGGAATCCCAAACTCTTTCGATTCAAATAGATAATTATTACATTTCAATTAATGTTCACCGGTTACTACTCACGTGCATTTTTCGGGATTGCCCGACTAGATTCGAACTCGACGGGGCCCTTAGTCATGAGCTGAGCCCGCGGCGATGTCGCGAGTCAAACTGAATGAAATGCACGTGAGTAGTAACCGGTGAACATTAATTGATATGAGTATGTCTCACGAATGTTTTTATAACATAACATAACATAGCATCACGCCTGTATTCCCCGAAGGGGTAGGCAGAGGTGTACACAATTGTACACCCACATTTCACCAATGCTGTTATTAGGTCCCATGTAATAGGTGGTGAGCCTATTGCCATCAACCGGGCACAATTCCAAACTCCGGGCTGCTTCTGAGAATTTCCTAACAGAAAAACTCAAATAACACTTTGCCCGACCTGGGAATCGAACCCGAGACCTCCTACTCAGCAGTCGCGTATGAGACCACTAGACCAACGAGGCAGTTTGCAATGTTTTTATACAAAAAAATATTACATTATTATAATCGGCATCAATTATAGTAATGTACTCTTATAATCACAATCTGAATTCCAGGCGGGCGAAGCCGCAGGCACTGCTAGTAATAAAACATATCCAGTGGAACCCTAAAGAATTTCTTCTGACCTATTTTGTAGACAGTTACACAAATAACAACCCAAAAACAGTATCTAAGTTATCTGAAGCGAAACCCACGTAAACTTGCTTACAATTCGATTTCGGCTTTCCATCATCGTATTATATTACGGCTATCCTATCAGCTGTCAGCTGCGTGATATCAAGTTAGTTACTTAGTTACTCGAAATACGCTAAAAGGCCGAGTTAGACGAGAAGAGTTTCTTGTAACTGTTCGAGAAACTGAGGTTTTCGAGAAAATATGTCTATTGAGACGGTATTTACATGTGAACTGTGGTTTTAGAAGTTGATTGACAGACAAAAAGGCTAGGGAGTTTCTTGTAACGATTTTTATCGCCAGCAAATCGGTCCTCGATAGATTATTAACAGACAACGATGTTGGAAAGTTTCTTGTGATAATTTTTCTCGCCAGCAAAGCGGTCTTGGATAGATACATTGGTAGACAGATATGCTAGACAGATTCTTGTCATGTTTCTTCTCGCCAGCAAAGCGGTCCTCGATAGATTCATTAACAGACAAAGATCCTGGAGAGTTTCTTGGACGATTTTTCTCGCCAGCAAAGCGGTGCTCGATAGATACATTACAGATAACATCACGCCCATATTCTCCGAGGGGGTAGGCAGAGGTCTAGTACACACCAGTACTTTAACCTTCAATGTTATTAAGTCCCATGTGGTGAGCCTATTGCCATAAACCGGGAAACTTAATAACACTTTGCCCGACCCGGGATTTGAACCAAGCAGGACCTCGTGTTCAATCACCCAATTTCTAGCCCAATGAGGCTGTTATATCTGTAGAAGATTTATTGTCTAGTCTAAATTCATAAATTCTTGTATTTCAACAAATTATTGCACTAAGTAGCGATAGGAGCTGAATGATTTGGCAAATTGTAGTTAAATGACATTTTATTTAGTTTTTTTATATATATTTTTTATATAAGACTTACTTAAAATTTTACATCAAGAATTATATAAAAGTGCTAAATATTCAGTCTGGAAGGAGATAAAATACCTAGTTTAATTAATTTGGAAAGTGCTATAGTGTCTTTGTCTGAATCGGCCCTGAGTTACTCGGTGATCAGTGACAGAAATGGACAAAGTTAGTTGAAGTTCTATCATTTTAGTTAAATTACAGTTAACCATTGAGATTCACACAGACAGTTCTAATAACATTATTAAAGATCTTACGTGCAACTGATTGTTGTAGAACTCAAACTCAATTATTTATCTTTCATTAAAGTTTATAGTGAAAATGGTTTTGACAGATTAACTGCAATTTCGAATCCATTGATTTAAAGGTAAATTCATGTCATTTTAATGATGCTGACCGATTTATAAATGATCTTTGTGGCGGCTCGTGGTTAAATTTAATGTCATTTTATTTTAATAATACTGACCGATTTATAAATCATCTTTGTGGCGGCTCGTGGTTAAATTTAATGTCATATTAATAATACTGACCGATTTATAAATGATCTTTGTGGTGGCTCTCGGCAATTTTTAACGTTATTTACAACTTGATATCGTGAATGTAGACATTATTATTAATCTGTTGACTCACTAAATAGCAGACATAATATATTTTTATTATTAAGAAGTATAATTTTGTACTTCTCCAATTCGAAGAGTTGTAATAAAATAATGATTTTACGCTTAGTTTTGTCTCAGTTAAGGTCCTATAACTCATACTGTATAAATAAATATAAGATAATCTTACTAATATTATAATGGATTGATGTTTATTACTTTTTTAAGCTCTCCTGAAGGATTTGATGAAATTTGACACGCAGATAATTTATAACCTGGATTAATAATTAAGATACATTCAACATGTGACTCGCGACATCGCTTTGGGCTCAGATCATGACTAAAGTCTCCGTTCGGGTTTGAAACTGGTCGGGCAATCCCGAAAAATGCACGTGAGTTATAACCGTTGTACAATAATTACTATTAAACTGTTTTTCCAAACTAATATTATAAATGCGAAAGTAACTCTATTTGTTTGTTTGTTACTTTTTCACGACTAAACGGCTGAATGGATCGTAATGAAATTTGGCAAGTAGATAGATTGAACCTTGGAGAAGGAAATAGCCTTTTGTCACGCAGACGAAGTCGCGGGCACCGCTAGTTTCTTATAATTTTATTAATATACTAGCTGTGCCCGCGACTCCGTCCGCGTGGATGTCGTAAATTAACAAATGTCCGACGTGATTCTTATTTTTTTTTTGGCGTGATTTTGCTTTCTGAACCGATTGACATGAAAGAAACACAAAATGTTAAGTGAAGCTTACCACAATGTATAGTATGTATAGTGAAAACCACATCTAAATCGGATAAGCCGTTTCTGAGATAAGCGTGCACAAACGCAAAGACCAACACATAAACAGACAAAAATTCTAACAATAATTGTTTTGGTTATTGCGTTGATAAAGGTCCCAAATCATATTTTTCTCGATTATCTTCCATGTACCGACAGCGATCCGTTAATTTTTTATATGTATAGATCACTGACACCTATGTTGCATATGTTTTTCGCAATTTCTTTTAATACACAAAGTACCACATGAAAATCCCCAGAATTAAATAATCTTGCTGTATAAAGATTATGTTTATGTATGAAATGTTTGTTCCACATTTACATACATAGGGCTTTTGTTTCTGTTCTAATGCACTGAGCCATCTTAAATCTCGAGATCTTCTCAAAGGGGACTTGTATGTTATCTAATATGTACGCTAGACACGTGATCTAAATAATAATACCGTATAGTGTCGTGTTTTTTGGTTAACTCTTCGAAAAGGAGAAGTAAAAAAAATATACGTTCAAGATATGTCTTTGAAAAAGCATTAACGCATGCTTAGCGAACTCTAAAGTTACAATATTAAATGGAAAAAGAATACGGTCGCGAACAGGATTCGAACCTGCGCCTCCCGGATAGATACTCCAGGCGCTCTGACCACTAAGCCATCTCGACCTCTGCTCACCACCGCGAATTCTTCTTCCATATTTTAACACGTCTTATGGCGACGTCATTGCAATCAATTCAGTACCTATACAAGTGACCGAACCGAAATATACGTTATTATAAAAATAAAAATCTATTGTGTCTGCTAATTAGAGAGGAAACGCTTTTGCTTGGAAAACGTTCAAATAATTTTTAATTTCTTAAACACAACATGGCGTAGCATCACGCCTGTATTACTCGAAGGGGTAGGCAGATATGTACACAGTTGCTTGCTGTTATTAAGTCCCATGTAATCGGTGGTGAGCCTATTGCCATCTACCGGGCATAGTACCAAACTCCGGGCTGCTACTGAGAATTTCCTAACAGAAAAACTCAACAACACTTTGTCTAACTTATACTGTTACTAAAGCCCATGTTATAAGTGATGAGCTTATTGCCATCTACCGGGCACGATTCCAAAATCCGGGCTGCTACTGAGGATTTCCCAATAGAAAAACTCAATATAATTTTGCAGGACCCAGCAATTGAACGCGGGACCTCGTGGTCAGTAGTTGCGCTTGGCATCAGTAGACCAACGAGGCAGTCACAAGGTCTTGTAAGAGTTTTGATCCTACTAATCCAAAACCACACACATTCTTTAATATGTATAATACATTTTAAAGAATATGTGTTTGACTTAATAACGGCTTTGGTGAATGTGGGTGTACAACTGTTAGTACCTATACTCAGGGGCGGATTTCCCCATAGGCCAAGTAGGCCCGGGCCTAGGGCGGCAAGATTCAATTGTCATCAAAAGTCAAAAGACTCATTGCTTCTCACAAATAGAAATGGTATGAAAACAAATAGAACAATTACGAATAGAATGGTATCTGAAATACTGATTGAGATAATTGAATCATTTACTGACAAACGGTTTTTTTATTTTTATTTTATTTCTATAGTTTATTTAATTTTTCATGCTATCAAATCTGCCCCTGCCTATACTTCTCTGCCTACCCTTGGGAACTGTGTTTTATTCTGTCTATTTATTATTATATATTTATTACGGAATAAAAGCGTGACGTGTGTTCAATAACTAATTTCAATAACTACTTACTAATTAATTTATAAACTTTGATAGGCCCGCAATTAAATTGGGTGGAATTTAATTCACTTCCCAAAGATAAACACGAAACCAAGTTACTACCATTCAAGTTAACGTAACAGCACTTTAAACCGAATTTCTTCGGAATATAACTTAACCTAACAATAAAGTTGAGGTACTTGTCGGTACGTAACATCAACATACATATTGAATTACATTTTTTAATACATGTTGAGGCCATGTAATGCCTATATTAATTACTATTTTTCAAAGAAACATTGGAAAAAAACGGGGTTTGAACCCACGACCTTTAACGTTCCGGGTCATCACTCTACCAACTGAGCTACCTAGTGTACCTAGTATAGTAGCAAGATTTACAACTGTATAGTGGTAACGCCAAGTTTAGTAGATCTGAAAATGATTGCAAGATAAATATCGCCAGGCGTCTCCTTATGACGAATACAAAGAAGATCGGAAAATTCAATGGATATTAACGAGACTAGGTAGCTCAGTTGGTAGAGTGATGACCCGGAACGTCAAAGGTCGCGGGTTCAAACCCCGTTTATGTCCATTATTTCTTTCAATGTTTCTTTGAAAAATAGTAATACTATCGTTCATTCGTTTATTGCACACCATATGTTTAATACAGATGTTATTTATTGGTAATATAGTTACAATATGGACCCTGTCGGGCACAGCAACATAGAAAGAAGAGAGGAAGCCATTTTAAATAAATTATGTTAATATTTTTTAGTAATAGATTTACCTAGTTAGGAATAACTGACAAATTTGAGATTAATTATTCATTTATTTATATATACTTTATTGTACACCAAATGGTCAAGCACTGAAAGAAAATAATTGATATTTAAAACATACAATGCGCGGCCTTATCGCAGTCTGCGATTTCTACCAGGCAACCTTGGGATGGATTGGATTTAAATAGTCAGATATGGGGTTGTGTGCGGTGCAAATAAAAGTAGATACCTACTTACATAAAAATAAACAGTAATAATAACATATAGGTATATATAAACAATAACAATACATCATTATTATAATACGTATATACGTAAATATATGTATTATCAGATTGTTGAATTATTAATTTGTTTAATTTATAATTATATTTCTATTTGTTTATTAGTTTTGTATTTCTTAGTAAAGTATTTACGTATTTAAGTACCCAATACTACGTCTACTTACTCTCTAAGCAGCGTTTACGCAACTCAAGAGTGATTTATTATCTTGGGCCAGTATTTTAACCCATTCACTATCTAATGCACCACTATCTGCCTAGCCTTTTCCCAATTACATTGGGGTCGGCTTCCAGTCAAACCGGATGCCGCTTAATACCAATATTTTATATGGAGCCACTGCCTATCTGACCTTCACCAGTTACTGGGTAACACGATATCTCGTGGTATGACTGGTTGCCAGACTTTCAAGCCTCTGAATACCCGTAACGGCTATCATAGATCTCAATTTGACAACCGGGACCGACGGCTTAACGTGCTCTCCGAGGCATGGAGGGATCTCGGTATGAAATAATGGTCACCCATCCACAGACCGACCGCAGCAAGCGCAGCTTAACCTCGATCGATCGATCTGTGCGGCTGTTACTTAGCCACACGCCCCTTGTCTAACTAATGACTTTCTAATGTACCACCAACATGGTATAAACAAACAATTGCATTTGTTTAACTGTCGTGTCACCTTCGTGGTCAGGGAAACTGTTAATAAATACATTTCCTGCGGAGTTTAAACCCGCAACTTTTTGATTGGTACTTCAAGTTCCCGAATAAATCGCTTTTCTTTCTTGCTAAGTACCAATCCAGGGGCTGCTGGTTCATATCCCGGTCGTATTTTTCTATTCATAAAGAAGCTATTCAGAGTTTGCTTCGCATGCGGTACTGTGTAAAATGTATCAGTAAATAAATTTCTGTTTTGAGCTTGTGTGATAAAGTCGATATCAGATCGATATTAAGTCAAAAGTAACCCGGCCAAGTGTGATTCGGCCTCGCGCACTTAGGTTTCTGTACCACCTGAACTACCTATAACAGTTCACATCTTTTAATCTTGAAGTAGTAGTATGCACTGCAATCATACAAACTTTGATGTTTTTATGCCGGGTTCAAGATACAGCAGAAACGAAATAAATTGAAATAATTTTTCATTATTTTTCAAGGTTTATTATATATGGCCTTCTTGGATATTGTTATTTTTTCCATATGATATATATTTGTCATGATATAAAATATAGTTACACATATTCTGTGAAACCTTCAACTACCTATCAGTTATGCTTCTAAATATATAGCCTTGTGGAGGACAGTTCAACGGCGCTGGCGTAAGCTTATTATAAGGTAGCCTTCTGTTAGAATACTCTAACAAGATTAAATTAATTGATAAAAAAAGCTCGCCTGCCATGTGTGAAGTTTTGTTTTTATTTCACCACTTTTTGTTTAACGTAGGCACTATATTGTTTTTAATCTTACTAGCATATGTTAACCGGGATAATGTAAGGATTCTATCGATACCCTATATGTCTAAATCGGTTCAGGCGTTTAGAGGTTATGATGGAAAAAATAAACTCACAAACATACATACGTCCATACATATATACATACATACATCAACCCGAAAAACAAAACACTCCTTTATTGGGCAGTCGTGTAAAAATAACATCGTGTTATTAGCGCAATGTTTTAGCATTCTCGATGACGTTCATTCAATTTAGAAAAAATCTATGCAGATCATCTGAACATTCTAATAAAAATAAAACTTATAAGTAAAATCGACGCACATAATGTAAGCATTTACGAGAGCGATTCAAAGCGTAACACATAAGAGGTTGACTATCTAAGTAACGGACGTCCGGAAAAAAAATACTAAAAGCTAAGACGCGTACGCCGCTTTGGATAAAGATGTTGCCTTTTTACCGGGGAACTCTTTTGAATTGGCTTTAGTTTGAAATGAAAAAAAGTTGACACAATACTGGATACTTTGTTTGGGAGCGAATATTATATTGTGTATACGGACGAGTGTAAATTTTACAGCATAGTTAAAGTTTAATAGAGGAGTGCATAAAGCTAAAAATTATTTAATTATTTCAATAGAAAACAATCTAATGTCGGTCGAACTTTTACCACTGGTAACACTGATCGGGCGACATTAATTACACAACTAAAAAATATACTCAATAATGGTTGATTTCGGCGCAGCGAATGATTTTGTCTTGATAGTACAATAGATACATTTTAGAATCAAAACACGGCCGAATAATTGTGAAAAACTAATCTCTAAAGCAACTTCGAACCAATAGTAGTTACCTAATACCGAACTTGGCGCAGCGTGCATGACCCAGCCAGTCATTGTGGTCGTTACCCCACGCATGCGGTTTGAGTAATATCTGCTGCGTTATTTATTAATGAATTACTATTGTTTCTCATGCTTTTGAGTTAATGTTTCTCATAGTAGGGGTGAGTCAGGTTTCAATGAAGAGCTAATTTGGACGGTAAAAACTTTAATAAACACTAGTCGCAATACATAAACTTTAACATGCGGTCATTCTTCTAAACTCTCTGTACCTACCTGTATACAATATCTGTCGGTATGCACACAACCCAATCATAGGACTTTGTCGCACACGCAGGCGCGCTCCTATTGGTCAACGTGAGGCGCATGCGCTAAGCGGTCGTAAACACGCTACGGTGAATACCGAGCAGGTGCCTTACCACGACCTAAGCGGGGGACCTGGCGTTCCGATACATCAACTATTTTGTTTTTTTTTTAATTTTACTCTGTACAGTACAACTGAGTGCAAATCGTTCTGCTGCTAGAATTTAAATCATATTACTAATAAGTTGCCTACTTTTAGGCCATGAATTGCTTTCAAATCAGAACCTGGCGCATGTATAACATTTGGTGTGACATAGCTAGATAGAAGGCGACCGTATCGGTGGCGGTTACCACCAACAACAGCATTCCCAAAGAGGGTTGACGTCAGGCAGGCGGCCGGTCATAAAATATTGCGAAAACTTTAGTAGCATGCTAGATATAGCTATGCTGCGCTGACCCCAAATAAATTGGGATAAGGGCAGGGGGATGATGATGATGAATTGCTAACTTCTTAAGTATATATTTTTTTCTTCTTTGTACTTCTTAATTCCTTCATGATGCACACTTGTATTTCTGTTTTCTTTCAACTTTTTTTCATGAATTAGTGGACAATGGTGTGGGTTACATGTATAGTAACACTAGCTTCTGCCCGCGACTTAGTCTGCAGGGACTTCAGAATTAGGTCCAGCCGGGATAGAAAGTACCCTATGTGTTAATTCAAGTTATAAACTGTATGCCAAATTTCATCCAAATCCGTACAATAGTTATTGCGTGAAAGAGTAATAAACATCCATAAATACAAAATTTCGCATTTATAATATTAGTAGGATAAATATAATTAGATTATGTATCAATGTATGTTGAAGTGTTCATTTAACATTCTGTAGTTAAGCTCTGGCATGTAATTGTCTTTTGTCCCTAACAAATAAAATAAATATAAAATAAAAGTTAAGTACCTACATGGTTATTTAGTATTGCTCCAATGAAAAAATTGCCTGCCATATTAATCATTTAAGATAAATCTTTCAAAAGCATTAACGCATGCCTAGCGAACTCTAAAGTTATTATATTAAATGGAAAAAGAACACGATCGCGAGCAGGATTCGAACCTGCGCCTCCCGGATAAATACTACGATAAATACGCCAAAAGACGTTAAAGTGTTAAAATATAGATGAAAAATTCGCAGTGGTGAGCAGAGGTCGAGATGGCTAAGTGGTCAGGGCGTCTGGAGTATTTATCCGGGAGGCGCAGGTTCGAATCCTGCTCACGACCGTATTCTTGTTCCATTTAATATAATAACTTCATATTAATCATATCAATAAAACACATACCCAAGACCTCAACGGTCCATCAAAACCACCGAATCCCGTTTTTATTTCGTTTCGAGATCATTTTACGTTTTAATTAAAAGCGTCATTACCGGTAACGGAGGCGAGCAATTACCGCAGTCGCTCGCAGCGATACAATGACGTAGGCAACGCGGTGCAGACTAATGTCTAGTACATTCTTTAGCTCCGGACTCGTGGAGTTAAGTGATTTCTTGGAAAAAGAAAGGATTTGTAAGAGTGATGCTTGTTAGCAAGTGGCTTGTTAGTTACTCTTGTTTTGTTGTTGAAAATTGGATGTATCATCTTTTTATTTTCGAAGGACCCGTATAGGGATTGAATTGATAGCAATAACGTCGCCATAAGACGTGTTAAAATAAGGAAGAAGAATTCGCGGTGGTGAGCAGAGGTCGAGATGGCTTAGTGGTCAGAGCGCCTGGAGTATTCATCCGGGAGGCGCAGGTTCGAATCCTGTTCGCGACCGTATTCTTTTTCCATTTAATATAATAACTTTAGCACGTTATACGTTAAAAATAAGCTGTAATTAGCTATGTCAGATCATATGGTTGTTTCCGTCAAAATATCCGTCACTTTATAAGTTGTTATTCTTCTTCTCATCGTGTGGTTGATGAACAACCAAGTGTCAAAGTTTAAGCCACCCGTAGGTCTCTGGCATGGCTTGACACACCATCGAGAACATCTCTCAGGTGTGCTAACCCCCTACTTACTCAAAACGGTGAAGAAAAATATAGCGAGTCAACCGCTATATTTTTCTTCACCGTTTTGAGTAAGTGATAATTTAATTATCTATCACTTACTCAAAACTTTACCTGATTTGTGTTAGCAGTTACTTTAAAGTCATGTGCGCACAATACGCACATGACTTTAAAGTAACTGCTAACACAAATCAGGTAAAGTTTTGATTTTGTTATTAATGCCATCACATTGTGATGAGATTAGTTTATTAATAAGTTTATGATTGTCGTATTGAATAGATTCAGGCGTTACTTTGCGGAAGTCCAAATTGCGACTACCACCAACTACTACAGGAGTAGTTGGTGGTACTCGTAATTTTTGACCGCTTGCGTTTGTGCATATATTTGCGGGTGGGCGGGCGGTGCACAAGTAATGCATAACTACCCTGAATATTATGGAAGTACAATATCTAGTATTGTATTTATTTGCATCCTTTATACTTGTCGATCTAATATTACTAGAAAAAAATTTCAACGTTTGAGATTTTGCCATTTTGACAGGAGCGACGGTGTTCATTTTATTAATATGTCAGCAAAGGTGACAGAATATCAAGTAGAATTTTTTTCGAAGATGTGCCGCTCATTATTAATGACGTCATTGGCTAATGACGTCATTAATAATGAGCGGCACATCGGAGCCAAGTGATTACTGAGTCACCCCTGGCTTTTCCCGAAGCTTATCTTACAATGGTGCACCTTCATGCAGAAATTCTAATGTTTCAGTAATTTTCATCACTATTACGTAACTGAGGAATAAGATTAAAATTACCAAATTAAAACTACCAGAATTTTTTATTTCAAGCTTTTTTAAATCTTAATTAGCCTATGTTGCTCTAGATAATGTAAGGATGGCGTTTAGAAGTTGGTATTGGTATTCGTAAAGCGAGCTGATTTCCGCAACTCCCCGCTCTTGGCGATTATTTTGCGTCCGGGGTGGGAATGGATTATTCGATCCACCCCAACTCCTCGAGAAAGGCCAGCAGGAACTTGATCTTGCCGGCGACCTCTAGGTGAGTATCTGGGTTTCCGGAGTACTTAGCCCTGTAAGTGGCGACCCCAGGGCAGTGAAGCACCACGTGAGCCGCTGTTTCATCCTCCTCCATGCAGGCTCTGCAAAGAGGGCTGTCAGTAACACAGAGGTGTTTATTAAAAGACCCATGGCCCGTGAGAGCCGCTGTGACTGTACGCAACTGTTGTTTTGACAGTCGAAGAAGCTGCTTGGTGATCGAGCCGTCGATAGTCAGAAGAGCCTCTTTGGCCTGTCTGCACTCACCATGGTTCGTCCAGAGGTCACTGTGTTGGTCCCTAGTGCGTTGTCTTACCAGGGTACGTAGATGTCCGAAGGGGAGTGGTACTATGGGTTCTGGACCTATAGCGGCCCTGTTTGAGCCACTCTTTGCGAGCTCATCTGCTGCATCGTTCCCTCGGGAGCCGCTATGTCCTTTGATCCATTGTATGGTTATATTATTAATGGTGCCTACCTGATTAAGTTTTTGATGGCACTCGTAAATGAGCCCAGAGTTGACAGTTTGACTGTTCAGGGCTTGTAGGACTGCGTTTAGAAGTTATGATGAAATAAAGAAATCACAAATATACCTAAATACTTACATAAACAAACATAGCATCAAGTCTGTATTCCCCGAAGGGATATGCAGAGGTGTACACAGTGGGACACCAACATTTCACTAATGCTGTGATTAAGTCTCATGTGTATCCGTTATGTATGTTGTGTGTGTGGTGGTGAGCCTATTGCCATCTACCGGGCAAAATTCCAAACTCCGGGCTCCTACTGAGAATATTCTAACAGAAAAACTCAATAACACTTTGCCCGACCCGGGAATCGAACACGAGATCTCATGCTCAGCAGTCTCGTTTGGGACCACTAGAACAACGAGGCAGTATTAGTTTTATTAGAAAAAGCAGCGTATATACATACATGAACCCTAAAAACATAATACTCCTTTCTTGGGAAGTCGTGTAAAAAGGGAAAGTGTGTGAAATATTGGTCTGACCTATAAAGAAGATAGTAATGTACTCATTACTGTAAGATCATGATGATTGATTGTTTTGGTATAAAAAAATCGAGGTGAGTAGACTTAACGTAGCATCACACCTGTATTTCCCGTAGGGGTAAATAGATGTGTAGACAGTCTACACTCTCATTTCACCAATGTTGTTATGAAGTCAAGTATAGTGGTGAGCCTATTGTCAGCTACCGGACACAATTCCGAACTTTGGGCTAGTACGGAGAATTTCCTGACAGGGAAATCTAATATTACTTTGGTTGACCCGGGAATTGAACCCATGAACATTCATTATTAATTACTATGAACCCTTGTTAATTCTAAATTATTATATCATTACCACATCCATTTATCTATGTCAAGTTTTAGGGAATAATTATAATTATAATTTATTTCCGTCATAACACTTCTGTATATTGTTTTTGACAAAACTCAATATACCGGAAAGTCGTTAGCGTATACTAAAATTGTTCAGAACTTTTGATGAATTTTCAGATGTGGCCTACATTGTAGGAAAGTCAGTAAATCAGTTTGTGTAAACTACTCTAGGATCGTGTGTTGCTTAGGTTAGGAAGTTACAGAACTAAGTTACATTGCAACTTGATTGATGATTGACCAATACTTCAATTGATATTTGACTGCATCGTTGGTCTAGTGGTCGCAAGCGTGGCTGCTGAGCGTGAGGTCTTGGGTTCGATTCCCAGGTCGGCCAAAGTGTTATTGAATTGTTCTGTTAGGAAATTCTTAGTAGCAGCCCGGAGTCAGTAAGTTGGTGGTGTGACACCTCCGTGCTTCGGAGAGCACGGCAAGCCATCGGTCCTGCGCCTGATCTCTCTCTGGTCGTGCCGTCCCATCCGAATATGAGAAGGAAGGAAAAGGCAGTGCACCTGTGTTTGCACATACACTTGTGCACTATAATATCTCCTGCGTACTTGGCTAATCTCAGTGGAGATAGGCCGCCGTGACCGAAATACCGTTGGAAGGAGTATTTTATGTACTTCAATTGAGTATCCATAGTGTGTCAATGGAATGATTCTGCTAGTTAATATAAGACCAGTATTCTTTTAATTACTTTCCACTGAACCGCCATTCAACTATCATCGAGAGTTATTTGCTATTCCGCACTACAATACTATAGCAGTAGCAGTATTTATAAGGCTGTGACTACTTTTGAAGAGCATCGGTGAGTGGACCTCGATGCCGAGCGTCAAGCCTTCCTATAACTACACATATAACGCCAGCGGTCACTGGCATGCCCTGCAACAAGACCTTTAAAACCAAATTTGGCTTTGCAAGCCACATTCGGGATTGCAATAGAAAATAAAGCCTCTCCACTAAGCCCTTGACCGTCGAGATGGCTTAATGTTCAAAGCGCCTGGAGTATTTATCCGGGAGGCGCAGGTTAGAATCCTGCTCGTGACCGTATTCTTTTTGTATTTACTATTATAACTTTAGAGTTCGCTAAGCATGCGTTAATGCTTTCCAAACATTTATCTTTAAGATATATTTTGTTTGAGTAAAGGGTTAGTCTTCTGTTCTATAGCTTTATGTGCTCATTGTTAAATTTAAAGGGTTAGATGTTTTTGCTGATTAATTTCATATCCGAATACATTGTGATAGAGTATGTTTCCAGCAAATTTTATCAAGTATGATTTAAATCGCTGATTAATTTCTACTCTCGTATATTCCAGTCGCAAGTTTTTGGTTGAGCATGGTAAGGCTGCCTGTCCATTGTAGCTGAGCGAGGCGGCAGAACGGTGAGCGAGGTAAAAATCCACCAATAGAATTGCATAAAATCTCCGCTCCTCCTCGGTGGACAAGTAGTTGCGAACTAGTTTAAAAATTCATACAAAACCGGGAAGCGGAGCGAAGACGCGCAGCGAGGAAGAGGAGTGGGGAAGCGGATAGGAGAAACGAGCGCGGGCGTGTCAACTAAACCATTCGCCCGCCGCCAGCAGCTCAAATGACTCGTCACGTGCTCGTGGCCTAGCACCGCATAAAGAAAAACACAGTCCGTAACTCTGCTCTACATTACATTCTTGCTCCGCTCCTCTACCTAGCTCCGCGTCTATGGACAGACACACTTCGCAACTCCGCTCCGCATTACTCCCTCGCTCCGCTCCGCCACCTCGCCCCGCTCCGATGGACAGGCAGCCTTATCGGTTCTATCCTTAAGTAACAGTTAATCAACTATAGCTTCGGATACTGGGTGCATAGTATATCAAGATAATCAAAACATTCTTCTTTTCAAGCTTACTTGAAAGAATTTTGATGAGATTCACAAAATACCGTTCACAGTGACGAAATAATGGCTCTTCATTATTTTCAGATAGACAGCGATCTTTACCTATGCGCGTAGGAATGCGACTGCTATATTATGACGATAAATTTATGATGACTGCCTTGTTGATCTAGTGGTCTCAAGCGTGACTGTTAGCATGAGGTCTCGAGTTCGATTCCCGGGTTGGGCAAAGTGTTATTGAGTTTTTTTAATAGGCTCACCACCTATTACATGGGACTTAATAACAGCATTGGATGTGGGTATACAACTGTGTTTAACTCTGTAATTTAAATATATACTTATCGACCTACTGTTATTCGACTTTACACGGTATCCCCACAAAACTTACATAGCTATAGGTCGACGCGTCCAATCTGTAAATGGACGGGCATCCACATTGTGCCGCCATTGGACGTCGAACAATGCGCTTCCGACGTTTCGCAAATTTTTGAGAGTTAACTTTTTTAACATAATGGTTTTGTAATTTAATTATTTATACATTTAGTAATATCTTAAGTTTTCGCGATCACTATACATTATAATAAAACAACTTTTAACCGGATTAATCGCGTGTATTATTGGTTTGTTTTTCCTGACGTTTCGAACTTTCCTCTTGCGACCACGAATGCTGCAAAGTGTTCGAAACGTCAGGAAAAACAAACCAATAATACACGCGATTAATCTGGTTAAAAGTTGTTTTATTATTTATACATTTGTTTGTGGATTTAGTTTACACGCTTATATTTTAATTTTATACAAACATTTAGTTTTTAAATGGTTAAGCAAAATTGTACTTTTCACCGACACCGTGTCAAGGAGCCCAGTTCCTAACTCCGAGTCTGCTACTGAGAATTTCGTAACATTTCTACCTGGTAATCTAACAAATATTGCACTGGTGTTCTTTACAAACAGTGTATCTTTATCTATTTATATGAAATACCACCAACTGCCTTCATTTCCAGGAAAACCTTAGACTTGCAGATCAAGGCGTTACCATGAATATGTGATTGACATTAATTAATGCAGGATCACGGCAACGGTGTTGTTATCTGTATGTACTGAAGACTATTACCACTAGATATGATTGGCAATGTGGTTAGATACACAACAGTACAGTACACTCAGTACTCCTCTGGCAAGCCCTTTGGAGATAAAGGCGTCATGCAATGCTATGTTATAATTGGCAATAGCATCGGTTGGCATGAAATTGATAAAGTAATCATGAGTTCAAACCGGTGTAACCTATGCGGGGTTCTTTCTTTTAATAAAAATGTTTTAAAGTACGAAATGATTAAATATTTGAGTCATACCATGAACTTAATAAGTAAATCATTCACTCAAAAAGTGGATTTTAAGTAAACTTATTATTCTCATTTCCTGAAGTCCAATTGTTACAAATTTTACACATATTATTTTATTTAACATTGAAAATTATACTGATCCAAACGGAGATTCAACCCTCAATACTCGTTGAACCGTGACAATGCTCTAACTAGTTGAGCCATCGTACCCTATTGGCACCTATCCATTTTTAAGTTCACTTATATATCGTCTTAAAGGAGGCACCTGGTACCATATATTATATGCAATCCTTCTTAATCAAGATCACTTAACATGATGTGATGTGATTCGACAACGTTGCGGTATAAAAGAAGACGTAGTGACGAAAATTTAAAAGCGTATGCTTAGATGGTTTGGTCATATTATGAGAATAAATAAAAGACGGTTCACAAAAGGCAGGTATAACTGGAAATGCCGGAAGGGGACGCCCTAGAAGGATATACACTGACCTTATTAGTGATATCCTCCAAAAAGGTAAGATGCATAGTACTCGTAACCGCCGCGCATGTATGACCAGATGTATGAACGTAGACGAAGCAAAAGGCATACGAGTATGTAAGGATCGTAGCAGGTGGCGTTCCGTAGTTTCTGCCTACCCCCATGGGAGAAAGGCTAAAGTTTATGTATGTATGTATGTACATAACATAAATTAGAAAATCTTTAACCTAAATCTATACCATTTTGTACTTAACACTGTTCTTTTACAACACCATAACTCTCACTTTGAATTAATCACCAGGAGACGGAAGGACAGAATATGTCGTCCCTTCAAATGCAACTACACCTTCACTAAAAGATTCTATTGTTTCCAAGGACCTCATTTTTATAACAAGCTTAACAAAACACATAACATATTCTCCTTACACACGAATCGTTTAAAAAAAGTTCTGACTACCTGTTTACTACAAATGAATTATTATGATACAGAACAACTTCTTTCGTAACTATATATACTCGTATATACCAAACTAAACATACCACTGACATACTCAAACAAGCACACGCAAAACACACACACACAAACACACACACATAAACACACTCACACAAACACACACACAAAACACACGCACGATACTTACCTAAAATACGGGCTGATTCTTTCTGTATTTTTTATTTTTTCCTTTGTTTTGTTTTCTATACTATTTGTTAATTTACTGTAACTTAACGCTTATATATCCCAGAACTTTATAATACTTTGAATTACTGATTCTATGGGTTTGGTACTGGTGCCTTTAATACAAGTTATTTGTATAACTTAGCAAGGGCGCTAGCTGCAACACACATGGGACATTAGTTTAAATATTGTTTGAGTACCTATATTACTGTGTTTATATAAGAGTAAATCGTGTTTTTATGCAAATAAATCATTATTATTATTATTATTTTAGAGAAAATAACATAACTTACTTTTCAGGCTCAGTGACCTGAAATGAGTCTTAGCCTCCAAAAGAACTCTCCACTTCACACAAACTCGCGGGATCGTGAAAATAAGATTAAACTATTCCAAAATTAAAGTTTTCGTATAGAAATGAAAATGGAACTCATTTATAATGGAGATGCACTTTCAATTATGTAACAAATTGAATTGCTATTCAAGCATCTGCATCAACTTGCAGACTTTTCTAACTTATCCGTTTGAAACTCAATAAGTCAATTTCAACTTCGACCTTATTTTTAATGATTCCATTCAAGTTATTAACTTGAATACTGTATTGTTATTTGTACTGTATTGTTCTTTTTAATCGGATAAAATCGATGCTTAAATGACGGATGATACAGATGTATGGAAGCATTTATCGAGCGCCTGCCCCATGCAAAAAAAATAAAGATGCGATAAGGACAGAAAAATGATTAGTGGAGTGTGATATTAGGATAACATCAGAACCTGGCGCATGAATAACATCTGGAATGACATAGTTAGATAGAGGGAGACCGTATCGGTGGCGGTTACCACGAACAACTAGACATAAAACATTGCCAAAACTTTAAAAGCATGCAATTTCAAAAACGATTAGAAAGTGGAAGAATGATACGTGCTCCGCCGACCCCAAACAAATTGGGATAAGGGCAGGGGGATGATGATTATGATGAAGGACACAAAAATGATTATTCAGATTACGGGTTTATCATTAGAATATTTTGTTTTTTATCAAATGTACATTTTTTTTAAATCGAACTTCAAACCTTGTTAATTGTTTTAGTTGTTTTTAGACATAGACATGACACTATAATTATTTCTAAAACTACGACAAGGTATATAAAAAGGAAACCATCTTACACTCCAACAGCATAGACGATTTGAAATATTGCTTTTGTATTTACTCCTTTGTTTGTATTTAATATTTAAGTGTTTTTTTATTTAAAACGAAAATTAGTATATAAAGACCAAAGGAAAACCCAAAATAAAGGACACAAAACCATAAAGGAAAAACACATGGGTAAAAACTAAATTCAGCTTGAACAAAATAATTTAGAGGACACTCATAAAACACTTCAACACACTACACCTATTATTAACCCTAAACCTCTATAAAACACCCTTTCAGTGAAAAACTAAAACAACACTAAAGACCCGGGTAAATACCAAAAGGTTGTGTTCACACCATGAATGTTATAGCGTTTTCCACCAAGTTACACGGGGGTTATTAGAGCATGAAAAATTTAAGCTTCAGCAAAATGAGATAAAGTACTACGGCCACGCGTGACAAAGGTGTTCAGTCTGACAAAATTACAACAAAGGAAATTTAGCCTTAACGAGTAAGTGTAGAGTCGAATTTTGTTTAAAAAACGTTATGTACTTTATTATTTTTCGTTGGACAACCTAATCGGCCCTGACCGCAACGCCGCCGCCGCAACTTTGTTAAAATCAACGCTAAGAAGCGGAAAGTGAAAATGTGTTTTTTTCGTATTTATATGTTTTATTTTTTTCTTTTTTTATTCGCTTGGATTTACTTTGTGATGTTCCTGTCGGTTTACGTTGTGAATATTGTTGGATTGATATAAGAAGAGCATACATGAAAGGCTATGTCGGATAATATTTGAAATGGTTTTCAACATCAAGGCAGTTTACGTATTCAAATACAAAATTGCAAAAGCTTTATTATATCTGCCTAGCCTTTTCCCGACTATGTTAGGGTCACTACTGTTGAAATATTTTCCTGTATTTACAAAAAATCTTTGAAATGCATTAACTGGTTAAAATGGTTTTAGAGGTAAATATAGAAACATAGTACCTACTCTAAATAATTACCTAGTTTTAGGATTTTCAATAAAATAAAAGTATAAAATGGTGCAATCCGCCATTTTGACTGAAACATCAATCACAGCGAATGACGTCACGCCTCAGTCAAATGTCAATCATCGCCGTACATTATGGCTTCATCTTATGTCTAATATGCTGAGGCATGACGTCAAAACGGCGCCATGACACCTAGCAGCGTTTTCGCGGTTAAATCGAATTAGATAGACTAAAATGCAATAATTTGCGTTGCAACTTAGTTTATGGCTGAAATAATGTGTTTTTCGTATATAGTAGACGTGTACTTACATTATAAAAGGAGATTTAAAAATCTGTCATCATGCCTATTCTGTATTTTTTAAGGTCATCGCATCTGTATGACGTTGTATTAACAACAAAGTTTTCTCCTTTAGATAAAAAAAATACTAATGTCGTCTTTCCTCGCCCCTCCCAATAGCACTAGTTAAGCCTACTGAGCATATACCGAGAAGTTGTGAAAAGATTATCTCTTTTACATGGCTTCCATGTCCGGTATTAAATGGCAAAATTACGGATTATTGAATTAGCTTACTGGGTAATTGATCACTCTTGAGCGGGGCAAGTAACCTCTGTGTAACGTAATACTTTGTAAAAAAGTAACTTAGATAATTATGAAAAGTAATATTTTCTTCTAATTATTTTATAGTCGACTGCCTCTTTGGTCTAGTGGTCCCAAGCGCGACTTCTAAGCTGGTCTTGGGTTAAATTCCCAAAAGTGCTTCGTCACTATGTTACTGACTTAAATTATAGCTCATTATTGAAATCTAAAACCACTTAATTGTGCTAAAAACTTAATCAATTATCAATGCAACATGATTGAAACCTTGACGTAAATAAATACAATGTTTTTAGCGCGTTTAACACACTAGGTTATTCATCAACCATACGATAAGAAGAAGAAGCGTGATTAAGTCCAGTTAGATTTCAATTATTATGAGTTAGAAACGGGAAAGTTTAACAATTACTAATATTATAGATTTTTTTTAACTTTGTTAAGTAACAAATAATATTTACATCTTATCATAATATCATCTCTGCTAATTAAACTGCCTCGATGGTCTAGTGTTCCCAAGCGCGACTGCTGAGCATGACGTCTCTGGTTCGATTCCTGGTAGCAACCCATAGTTTGAAATTGTACCCAGATGATGGCAATAGGCTCACCACCTATTACATGGGACTTAATAACAGCATTGGTGAAATGTGGGTGTACAAGTGTGTCTACCTCTGCTTACCTCTTCAGGGAATACAGGCGTGATGCTATGTTATGTTATGCTAATTAAAGTTTAAATCTCATCTTTCGTTAGAACATATCAAAGAAAATTATTAAATTTTTTGCCGAGCATTAGTAAATATATGACATGAAAACTGTTTTTATACAGTATGAAATAAAAGCTTTGTTCATATTTGAAACAAAACAAATAAAAAATAAACACAAACAACAAAAAGTGGCACCGCAATATTATTTAAAAAATATTTATTGAAAAGCCACAAGTACTTAAACGCATGCATTTATTTAAAATAAAGAAACAATATTTTGTTTTATTTTAAGCGGAAAAACGTTGAAAATTACAAAATGGCGGCGGTTGACCGCTACTGTTTCAATTGTCACGATAAATTACTTGGTTACAGAAACCATGTGTGAATTTGTTCCGTTTACAAAACACTGATCGGTGCACGGGTTGTAAAACTGTTTTTATCGACACTAGACTTTTAACGACTAAGTCCAGTATCGATAAAAACTCTTGTAATGTCGCTACTCTAATTATTTTCAATCAATAGGGTTATAAAAAAGGGGTTTTCTTTCTGTGGACCACCATTTTTATATTTAAATGGTCAAGATTTAAAATTATTAATTCATCTTCTCTCTGCCCTTATCCCAATTTAATTCAGTCCTTTTTTGTCATACATTTCTGTCAGTTGTCATCTCGGTAGCTTCTTCTTTTGTAGCCATATAATCTTCCACATAACCCATCCATCGTTGCCTCTTATAACCTTGTCACATCATCTTTATTCCTCCACGTCATATATCCATATCATAACAAACCATTATCATTCAAAGTAAATAATTATAAATATACTAGCTGACCCGGCAAACGTTGTTTAGCCATATAAATAAAAAAAATTGTGGTGGACTACCCCTAACATTTAGGGGGATGAAAAATAGATGTTGGCCGATTCTCATAGATACCGGATAAGCACAAAAAATGTCATCAAAATCGGTCAAGCCGTTTCGGAGGAGTATGGCAACGAAAACTGTGACACGAGAATTTTATATATTAGATTATCTTTGTGTAAAATCGACTGCATCGTTGGTCTAGTGGTCCCAAGCGCGACTGCTGACCAGGAGGTCTCGGGTTCGATTCCCGGGTCGGGCAAAGTGTTATTGAGTTTATCTGTTAGGAAATTCTCAGTAGCAGCCCGGAGTTTGGAAATGTGCACGGTTGATGGCAATAGGCTCACCACCTATTACATGGGACTTAATAAGAGCATTGGTGAAATGTGGGTGTACAATTGTGTACACCTCTGCCTATCCCTTCGGGGGGATGCTTTGCTATGCTATGTAAAATCGAATTATGATTTTAATTTCAACATCAAGCATTGTGTACATTACTTATATTTTTATGCATAAACGTACAAATATTTTAACAAAATTAAGATTTTTCTAATGAAAACAAGCTCAAACTAATCTTGCATATAAATTGCAGAACTAAAAGAAATCCGCTCGCTCGTTCTAGAAAGTTATTCATTGCTATCGCTGTCAACATTCTTCTACGAGTCCAGACCTTTTTTATACATCCAACGAGATAAATTCAAAACATTTTCAACACTTTAAAATTTATTTTAAAAGCACCTTTTGCAGTTCCAACTCGGCTGCCTTCAACTTTGAATTCAGCTAATGAACTATTCCAAATAACTTTTGGAATTCATTTTTAAATTTTTTGCTTAGCTGTTGAAATGGACTAACCAATGCAGGGCAGGTATACGTAATACTTGTGAAAGTTTCCAAGCATGAAATTTGATTAAATGGAAAAGAATACGGTCGTGAACTGGATTCGAACCTGCGCCTCCCGGATAAATACTCCAGGCGCTCTGACCACTAAGCCATTTCGACCTCTGCTCACCACCGCGAATTCTTCTTCCATATTTTAACACGTCTTTTTGGCGATGTCATTGCTATCAATTCAGTACCTTTACAGGTGACCGAACCGACACGACTAACTTTGCAATTAATAGAAAGTCGTAAAGAATGAAAAAACTTTAACAATTCAAGATAAATCTTTGAAAAGCATTAACGCATGCTTAGCGAACTCTAAAGTTATTATATTAAATGGAAAAACAAATGCTTTTCAAATGAAATTTGATTTAGACACTATATTTCGGACGTAGTTTTGACCACAGGTTCTAAAGAAGGAACTTTAAGCGATTTTAAAATAACTTTCAAAATATATATATAAAAAAAAAACGTTTGTGTACTCTATGTGGGTTTAAACAACCCGAAAGTTTCTGACATGGCTTTATATACCGTCGAGAATATCTCTCAGGAGTGCTGGTTTCCTCACGATGTTTTTCTACACAAAAATTAGGGATTTGTTGCTTGGCTCCGAACCTGTGACCTTTGCCTTGATATGATATGACCGTCGACTGTCACTGCTAACATCATCACGCCTGTATTGCCCGAAGGGGTAGACAGAGGTGTAGGTATAAAGTTGTACCATCAGTTTTTTACCAATGGTGCTATTGAGTTCCATGCAGTAAGTTCAGCCTTTTGCCGTCAATTGGGCACAAAACCAAACTTCTAGCTGATATAATACGTTATGCTATATGCGTTATTGGTTTTTCTGTTAGGAAATTGTCAATCAGACCCAAAACCAAGAGCATACGCTTAGAAAACTCCCTTACGACCATTACATCAAGCAGTTAGTGTGTAACATAAAAATCATGCACCAACGTCTGAGATACTGAATCAAAAATTTACCATTCCTCACCGTTTACACTGAAACCCGAGGCCTTTCACCAAAAGGAACGGTTGATATCAAATATTTATTCACTCACCCGACTGCTATCCTGCCGTTTATATTACACCCGGGATCCGGTTTACACAGAATTTACGGAAATTAAATTATATGAAGCAAGCATTGGGATACATATAAATATTCCTTCTACCTTTTATACATGTTAATGATACTGAAGCAATATCAAAGGAACAAGAAAAAATAATTATGATCACGTTTGTGATTTTTTTAGCAACGGTACCTCATCGTACCTGAAACATTGGCGTGTATTAACATAAATATGGATGTTGTCTATCGCAGAATTCTATATATCTTAATAGTCGGTAAGAAAAGTAGCATAGCCGAGTGGTACGACCGTTGGACTGAAAAGTCAAAGGTGGCAAGTTCGAATCCAAAGCACGCACCACTGACTTTTCGAAGTCATGTGCGTATTATAAATTAAAAACAACATAAAATAACATAACATAGCATCACGCCTGTATTCCCCGAAGGGGTAGGCAGAGGTGTACACAATTGTACACCCACATTTCACCAATGCTGTTATTAAGTCCCATGTAATAGGTGGTGAGCCTATTGCCATCAACCGGGCACATTTCCAAACTCCGGGCTGCTACTGAGAATTTCCTAACAGAAAAACTCAATAACACTTTGCCCGACCCGGGAATCGAACCCGACACCTCCTGCTCAGCAGTCGCGCTACGAACCACTAAACCAACGAGGCAGTAAATTAAAAACGGTGAAGGAAAACATCGTCATAAAACCAGCATACCTGAGAGATGTTCTCGATGGCATGTAAAGCTATGTCAGGGACCTACGGCTGGTTTAAACTCTGACACTAGGTTGTTCATCAACCACACGATATGAAGAACAGTCGGTGCATTTATGGTGCTCAATCGGCCTAGCTTTTTTTTCGGTATTGCTATACTAGTTTCGAACTTGAACACAGAGTCTTTAGTCATGAGCTGAGCCCACAGCGATTGTTTTATCCCGTAAAATTACTACACTTTATATATTTCTTCTATATTACTAATGCGGTTATATACACAAATCTTGAGTACTTAAACACCCAGACCGGGAACATATCCATCTTACAAAAATATGTTCTGTGCGGGAATCAACCCGCGACAAGCGCGGTAGCTGTTCTATCGACCACTACGCCAATCATGCCGTCAATCTTTGCAGTGCTATCAGTCTCAAAATATAAACTTATGCTTGAAAATTTCGTGGTGGCCGAGTGGTAACGGGCCCGCCTCCTGAACCAGAGGTTGTGGGTTCAAACCTGGCATGTACCAATGTGACTTTTTCAATGTCATATGTACTTTCTTAGTTAATCTAAGACATTACTGACATACGGTGCAGGAAAACATCGTGAGGAAACCTGGACTTGGTAGTCTGAAATCGCCAACCCGCAGTGAGCTAGCGTGGTGATTAAGCTCGTGACTTCTCTGTATGAGAAGAGGCTTTTGCCCTGCAGTGGGACAGTTATCGGCTGGTTATTTAATTTATTTAAATTTAATACAAATTTTAGGATGTAGTCTTCTAAATACTTTATTATACTCTAAAACTAAATTCTCTCCCCCATCGTCTCTGGCTTTGAAATTCTAAGTACAAAATGGTGCCATATCTACTCGCTCGGCATCCAAATTTAAACGGTCATCAATCGAAAGTTCCAGACAAACGCAGAATGTCAGGAATTTCTCAATATAACGTTCACTATAAATTTTCCATTAACGAAGATGTCGGAGTGACGGTGGTTACGGATTGAAGGACGGTTATAGGTTCAAACTTGATATTCACCAATATAATTTACTCATTATACCTAAGTTAACTTATAAATAAAATACGGAGTCTCTTATATATTTCAACATATCAAGTCAATTTTAAGTCATAACAGATCGACACGTAATCTGCTAGCTCGCTAATTACCAGACACAATAGATTTTTCTTGTTATAAAGTATAATTTTGTACTTCTCCGGTTGGAAGAATTAAGATAAGCTTATATGGGATTCATTTATTAACTTAGGTCTTAGTCGTAATTACATTACGTAAGACAATTGTATTCAACTGTAGCAATTTTTTGAGAAATAAGAAAGAAAAATGGAGAAGACTAATAAGAGAATGGTACCAATTAGACAGCAAAAGTAATAGAGGTAGACAGACTAAGAGATGGGAGGATAACGTCAAGAAAGTAGCGGGTCTAACATGGACTCGTACAGCTCGTAGATTAGAAAAGACTGAAGATTTTGAGAGGAAGCCTTTGTCGGAAGACAAGTTGTAATAGAACTAACGTTTCCCCATATTATATAGTAAGAAAACATATAATATGTATTAGATAATAGTCAATTTATATTAGTTTTAGGCAAACATAAACTACGGTATGTAAAACTAGAAAACAAAAGTAACGGCTTTTTATTTTAATTTTATTTAAAGCAATTTTTCAATAATGAAATTTTATTAATGAGAACAAATGATACAATTAGACTATTCACAAATAAACCTAAATAATGGCACTAAGTGATCAAAAATATAATGACGAACAACTTACAATGCGGTCATGAGCAGAATTTGTACCTGTGCCTTCCAGAAAGATATACTCCAGGCGCTTAATTATCAGGGAGATGCAGGATCAAATCCTGCTTCTTCAAATTTCTGCACGTGAAAGATTTACCTGTAACAACTTATAATAGGTATTTTTGTATAATAATTTTCAGGAGACATTTTTATATCAATTATTGTTCACCGGTTACTACTCACGTGCATTTTTCGGTATTGCCCAACTAGTTTCGAACTTGAACGAAGCTCTTAGTTATGAGCTGAGCCGGAGTGATATCGCGAGTCAAACTGAAGTTCAAAACTAGTCGTTCAATTCCGAAAAATGCACGTGAGTAGTAACTAATTAACAATCAATACAAATAAATAAAATTGACGTGTCTGATTGTAATGACAAAATAATAGGTTTTTTTTAAGCTCATACAGTTATTTGCACGTTACCTAAAAAACAGATTTAAAAATGTATCTGTCTGTCTGTTTGTTACGGCTAATCTTTGAAACCGCTGGACCGATTCTGATAAGATTTTATTAGCAGCTGCCTGCTGACTTTATAAGGAGTAACTTAGGCTAATTATAATATAATAATATGCGGGTGAAACCGCGGGGAATTCATTTAATAGGTATATGTTAAAGACTGGCAAAAAGTAAAATAAACTAATCATCAGTGAATCCATTAATCATGGTAATTATGAAAACAGTAAACAATCTATATCAGGTTCTTATTCCTTATAAAATATAAGTCAACATTTATCAATAAAGAAATTGAATTTAACCTCAGAAACTGTCCTATTTCATCCAATAACAAAGGTTTGTCTGCATCGTCTAAGAAATCATATTTCCGCTCACGTTTGGACTGAGAAAAATATGTAAGCAATAATAAAGGTCGTACAACTATTAGGAAAACATATCAACGCACAGACGGCCCAGACGTACTAAGTCGTATTAGAGAAAATGGTACAGAAATGGGTACTATTAATTTTATTATGATGTTATTATTATACGTAGCGTGTTCGCGTTAACATTGTTCGGAGGCGTCGACTTTAGCGTCAACTAGTTCTCTTCCAAAAATTACGAGCACCAGTCTTTGTACTGGTTTGTTGGTCTAGTAGTCCCAAGCACGACTGCGGAGCATGAGGTCTAGGGTTCGATTTCCGGGTCGAGTGAAGTGTTGTTGAGTTTTTTTGTTAGGAAATTCTCAACAGCAGCCCGGAGTTTGAAACTGTAATGTTTTGTGCGGAGTTTGAAATTGTGCCCAGTCGATGGGAATATCACCTATTACTTGGGTTTTAATAACAGCGTTCGTGAAATTACGGGTGTACAACTGTATACACCTTTGCCTACCCCTTCGGGGGATACAGGCGTGATGCTATGTATGTATCTACTATGTACTGGTCTTATTGTGTCTGTTAAGGCTACAATGTCTTCAATTAAGCCAGTAGTTGAGGTAATTATATAATTCAAGATAAATCTTTGAAAAGCATTATCGCATGCTTAGCGAACTCTAAAGTTACAATATTAAATGGAAAAAGAATACGGTCGCGAACAGGATTCGTACCTGCGCCTCCTGGATAAATACTCCAGGCGCTCTGACCACTAAGCCATCTCGACCTCTGCTCACCACCGCGAATTCTTGTTCCATATCTAACACGTCTTTTGGCGACGTTATTGCTATCAATTCAGTCCCTGTACAGATGACCGAACAATTGTATTTATATAAGTTGCTAATTCGTTTTGAGGTTCTTGAACTGTCGTTACCTGTAGTTTGGTATATACTGTTGTGACGAAGTGCAGACATTGGACGCAGAGTTTCTATTACTTTGATTTAATTAAATTGGGCGCAATTAGTAAAATAATAAAAATTAAATGATTACAACAGCCATCTTGGCGGGAAAAATTCGTAGTCATAGACAATTTCCATAGATATTATGATATAAACAATCCACCACAGATAAAACATAATAAGTTTGAATAACAAAATAGGTTGAAGTACGCAGTCGCCGCTTGTCAGTGATGTAGAAGTGACGCTGAAGGCAATTATTGGAACACTATACTAGCTATAAGTAGGGGTTGTAAAATGCGCAGATGTTGTGCGCTGGATATTGGATTAGCATCGGCATTCTAAGAAACTGGTGCTTCCCGACTGGGACCTTACATAAAATCATACCCAAATAACACTGCTCTTTTGTAGTGATGTGTTGCTAACGGTGAGTAAGGTCGCCAGGTGTTTATTGATAAATTATTGTACTGGTAGCAGGGAGCACGGTTTTTGTCCCCTAAATTGCCAGCGCAGCGATTCCCCGTACAGGGTTAGCAACGTACAAGTGATACCCTTATTACAAATGTTCGTAAGCGGTACGGTAGCCCTTTAACCATTAACCGTTTACCATCAGACGGGCGCTTAGTAGATTCTTAATTCATATTTTTCCAAGGAAACTTTTAAAAATAATAGACACTATACCTAAGCTTGAACCGATGACCTTTGACAGTCCGTGTCATCACTCTTCCAACTCAGCTCCCGTGTCATTTTTCAATACTATTAAATTTCATGTTTCCATGTATTATATATTTCCATTCGTCTTAATTTCTTGTATGCTGCGAACGTGGACCCACGCGAGACACAATATAATTTAATTGTGTCTGTAAATGCGCCATACAAGAGGTTAAGGAGACGCCTGGCGATATCGATTTAGCAATCATTTACAGATTTAAAAAAATATTCTTGTTATGTTATGCCTAATCGTAAGAATATTGCGGTGAATCTACGGCAATATTTCTCAGACAGTGGCTCCAGCTTCTATGGTCTTTTAAATTACCCTCTACCTATTCTATTCTGATTGACCGATAGTTTAGTATGTTAAATATTCATTTATTTGTCATCGATTGCTTGCTGCTCATACATGAAGAGGTACTATGGAGAGTGCACAAGTTAACGCAGATTTCTTACACTAAACTAAACCAGCCAACTATCGTTTGAAACTTTAGTACCTACTGTGGGGGTGTAAATAGTCCTTAATTTTTGAGTCTAACTACTAAACTATAATCTGGCAGACTAAAAACAATACGAAGAATGTCTCGGGTTCGCGGCTGCATTCACCGCGACCCCCGTAGGTTATGGTCCGTTGAAGGGCGTCAACCAACCGTCAACAGACACTCCACTCATTAATCTACCTAAACCGACACATGCAGAAAAAAAAATAAGAGACAAACTCATGTCAAATATTTTCTTAGATTTCAAAAACATTCCAGCTTTACCCACAAGATTAAACGAGCGTTAAGATATATGGGTGACCAGTAAAAGAAACAGTAGTATTTACGTTTGTGCCACAATAAAAGTTAACAGTGGGAAAAGCTTAAGTGTCTTCCAGAACTCCTTCCAATCGTTCAGCTAAAATTTATTACCTAATGGTCCAAGTGGAGTGGAAAGTTACTGTGTAAATGTATCTGGCATGCCTAGTAGCTCTTTGGTGGCCACACACGTTAATATTTATTTTGATTCAGATACACAAGTTGTCATAACGGTGGCGGTTTTTATTTTTTTATCACAATTTGATCTACGTTTGGCCCCCAACTCGCCTGATAGTAAGCGATGGAGTGGCTGAGGATGGAGCACGTAGATTCAAAGAAACTATTCACTATAGCCTTGAATATGCCAAGATTGTTTTTCTCAGGAAATAATTATGGAAGACGGCAGGGAGTTCCATTCACGAGTAGTATGAATCATGAAAATCGATCCAAACCGTTGTATACTTTAAAAATTATTCGGAATTTACAAGAGGAACGAGTGATAGTATCTTCAAGGATCCTTCATCATTCAAATTCTTCCCAAGTTATTGTTTCTACCATCAAGATAGCAAACAAGCATACGGCCCGCCTAATGGTAAGCGATTACCTTAGCCTATGAATGCTTGCAAAACCAGAGGTGTCACACGCGTTTTTGATCCGGGAAGGGGCACACTTAGGAGGAAATATAACTCACTAGCTGGTACCCGCGACTTTATCGGCGTGGACTTCAGAATGGAGCCCAGCTGGGATATAACGTATCCTAAGTGTTTATCCAGGCTATAAACTAACTGTGAACCACATTTCATCCAAATCCGTTCAGTAGTTATTGTGTGAAGGAGTATCAAATATCCATCCACCCTCACACACGTTCACATTTATTATATTAGTAGGGTAGAAAGATTAAAATCACTCACGTATCATAATTCTAAACCAAATTCCCCGTCCAAAAGTCAACCACAATTAATCATTTCCATAAAAACGACTCAATCCTTTCGCAGAAGATAAGAGAATCACAATTACATCCTAAATTGCTTTCGATTGCATCTACAAGTACGTTTTAAGGCACCCTTTACGTTTTGAAGCCTCTAAAGAATGTATGAATATTTTGGTGACCGGAAATTGCTCCCAGACGAACCCCTTTTCACTCTATATTTCAAAGGATTCTTGAATCCGCGAGATTATTAACGTTCGTGGGAACTGGGAATGCGGCCCTATTGTCTATTAATTTGACAAATATTAGATATTCAAGTTATTATTTTTATTTATTGTTAAGAATAAGGCAATATAAACAGCGAAATATTTTTTATTTAATACAAAATGCTCCAATAACAATTTTTTTGATGCAAAACAATATATTTATATGGAGCAAGTAAATAAAGATACTCCAACTTGGTTCAATTAATTAATTTTGCATTAAATATGTATAATATTGCATTAAACAGCTTCAAGAAGGTACATTCAAAATTTACAAAAAGTCTAAACTTTATGCCTAAAATATATTCAAACGCTATTTGGTTTGCTGCAAAGTTTGCTGACTCTCAAAAGCGGTAGGTTATAGTTATAGTCTAACATTTGCCAATGATTAATCAAGTTTTTTTTTTGTTGGCTCATTAATTATCATACGCAATAGATTTTTATTGTTATGCACTACAATTTTGTAGTTCTCCGATCATGAGAGTTAAACACTAATCAAACAATAATTTAGTTTTTAATCTGTTGGCTCGCTAATTAGCAGACACAATAGATTTTTATTGTTACGAAGTACGTATTTGTACGTAGCTGAGTCAAAGGGTCTTGCATAAAACGGTGAAAAAAATTATTGTCAGGAAACCAAAACACCCGAGAGATGATTTTTAAGGTGTGCAAAGCCATGTCAAAGACCTGCAGGTGATTTAAACTCTATGAAAAATATACCATACATAAAAAACAGGATTGAAAAGTAACGCCAAACACCACACGTAACAAAACGTACCGTCGCGTCGGTAATTCTAAAGCAAATCCTCACCCAGCTAAACCGTCAATAGGTTCTGTTCTGTCGTTCAATCATATTTGTACCAAGCTAAACCGGCTCAGAGAGCTTAAGTTGAGCTTTTTTATATTTTTACATTTCACGACGAAATAATATTTTCCCCGTGTATTTCTCGCTTCGTAATCCAACGTGTGCAAAAGGATGATAGGATGAAGTGGTTTAATAAAATATATTTCATGTCTGTTTCAAGTTTTGTACAGTTTTCGAAACTGGGTTAGCTCATCGAGTGTTAAATCCGATTGTAGGTAGTTTTAACATGATTTTTTAATATATTTGGAGCGCTTCGCTTTTTGTGATTAAATAAAATATCCCAAACTCTATTAAGAGTTTCTTAATAATGCTTACTTGATACACTTGAACTTAAATACAGTGATTTAGTCTCTTTTTTACACTTTTGTTTAATAACATATCTTACTTATTATGTAATGCACGCAAGAGGTACTTGTGAAAACTACTGACAATAACATAGGCGTAGCTAAGTTCTGGGCAAAAAAAAACTGTCCCTAAAAGAAAAGGACCAGTAGAAGTTAATCTTAATAAACCATCACTTAATTTTGGTATTCTTTATTCATGGAAAAGTTAGGCGAAGATTTATGGGCCACAAAATCCCCATTGACGCTCTGTAATGAAACACCTTAAGTAGATACTTTCGCACCCACCAAAAAATCCCATCAACGCAATATAATGAAACACAAAGGAGTTTCATAAACCCTTAAAAACACCAGTTACGGCTTACATAACATTTTTATAAGGCAATAGATATAAACAAAAAGATAATAACGCTATAGGCCAGATGTTTCGAATGTTCTAGAAATATAACAATAAGAATAATAAATTCTCACAATATTATTGTAGCGTTTAGAGCGAAAATAGTGACCGTATGTCAACAATTTGATTCTTTCTATTTTATTTTGCCGCAATAGTGTAATCAGAATCTATGTATTACTAGCTCTGCCCGTGACTTCGTTCACTGTACAAAGATATGTATTCATATCTTGTAGACCCTGTAAGATTTCAAAATGTAACCAGACGAAAATTTTAGTTTTAATTCCTATTTTAAGATCTTTGAAAAGCATTAACGCATGCTTAGCGAACTCTAAAGTTATTATATTAAACAGGATTCGAACCTGCGCCTCCCGGATAAATACTCCAGGCGCTCCGACCACTAAGCCATCTCCAGATGGCTTAGTGGTCGGTATTCTCTTTCCATTTAATTCCTATTTTAATTTACTAAATTTCCATTTAAATTCATTGAGCCGTTTTGGAGCATATTCGAGGCAAACTTTCAGACTGATAGAAATTCTAAAATCGGTAATTTATCAATAGCATTGTATATACTTATCGCATTTATTTTAAAACCACAAACAGTGTCTCCACGTTTATTTATTGTGTCATATTAAAAGGAGATTCACAAAATTTCAAAAACCAGTGATTGAGATGTCATACGTTTGAACCCGATCTATCCTAAAGCTGCCCAAATCCCCGAAAAGGATGTTTAGTTGGAGTGGTTAAAACATAAACACACACACATAGCAAATGTATTCTGAGCAACATGTAACTACATTGTTACGCCAATGTATTGAGGCAATCTTGAAAGCCGTTTTACAACACAAAAAAGGGAGACACAAAAACTATTTTATGTTTATTCCCTGCCTAAGACACTAAGGGCCGATTTTTCAATCCTCGGATAAAAGTACCAATAGCTACCTAAAGAATAAAGTTATTAGTCTCTTTATTCGTCTGATAAGTGGTTGTCAATTTTTCAATACATATTTAACCTATGAATAACTATCTGACCGAATAACACATCTGTGATAACGCTAACTTCAGGGAGGTGAAACAAATATACAGAATAGACGAATGTTAGAACAGGACGGACTATTTCTTTGTTTTGTGTCAATGTCAAACAAACAAGCGTCAGCGTGTTACTTTTATTTTCTGAGTTTATTTTGCTGTTATTATGTTACGAGGTTGTTAGTTTGGGTGTATGGTGTTTTTCGTGTAATCAGAATGCTGCAGATCTTTAGTGACCTATCTCAAGTAAATTTGCAAAAAATAATAATAATCGATAAATGTGTCTGACAAAGCCTTTCATTATCAAGTATAATTTTTATTTTAATGAATAATAAAACAACAATAAATCGCACACGTTAAAGTTATCGACCCTCGGTCTTACGGTTCTTTCTTTTCATATAAATTTATAATGGCTTCTTCCTCAATTGCCATGTCGTTAATACTATCGAAAATATCCATTGGAATTAAAGTACAGTATCGAAAACTAACCTCAAACTAGTAGCATCAATGTCGGTTATCTAAGGAATAAGCGGTTATCTGGCCGTCAAAGAGTCAAATATATTTATTCCTCAGATAAGTGAATTATTCGACGAATAAAGCCTATTTGACCATTGAACAACTGACTTTTTTGCTATCTATCGAATAAACCCTTTCTGTCTGTTTATCTGAGGATTGAAAAATCGGCCCTAAACTAATTAGTTTTTTTTATCGAAACTATGAATAGGAAAAGTAATAAGTAGAGCTTACTGTGGGGCATCGACTCTTAATTTGATGAAGTGGGCACAAAGTCTAATATTACCATGAGATGTCAATTGAGGGAATGTATAGGCCAAATGGCTAACATTGGCCTTAAAACTAATGACATAAGACTCAGAACAATAATTTATTTTGATGATAACAGTTAGGAACAAAATATTATCTTAAGAGAATTTTATTGATGAATATTTAATTAAATTTAACTTACCATCGTGATCTATTTGGCCGCGAACTGGTGGCCAAATTAGGTAGACTCATTTTTGATAAAAAATATCATTTCCTTTACAGTGGTATTAATGATATTGATATTAGTAAATAATATCTACCTGTGATTTTTTGCAATTTCACTATAATTAATAATTATAGTGATTTATATACCTAATATAATATTGAAGATGACTTCGTCTTTTCAGGTTCTGGGTGTTGCAAATAATTCAGAAATGATACTTCTGTAACAACAATGGTACCGGAAAAACGAAGATACTTCCGTTTTAATAATTCAATAGTGTGTGCAAGCCAAATACCACAAAACAATAATTAATATTTAACAATATTTAAATTAAAACAATTTTGCACCGCTTTATATGAATTTGTAAAAGGTTTAAAATTTATTTTGATGGCGGTTACCAGAATTTTAAATGAGCCTACACGTACAACATAGTTTTAATCAACCTGTATAGTACCTATATTGTATTGTATTTTTATTAAAATACTATCCAACCATAATTATAGGCAGGTCTAGTAAACATAATTATGGAATACATTTTACACTAGCTTCTGCCCACGACTTTGTCTGCAATTGGGTCCAGCTGGGTATTCTATTTGTGTTAATCTTTTGCTCACCACCATGGGACATAATAACAGCATTGGTGAAATGTGGGTGTACAATTGTGTACACCTCTGCCTACCCCTTCGGGGAATACAGGCGTGATCATGCTATGTTAATCTTTTTTTTATGGGATAGCGGGCAACCGAGCAGACGGCTCGCCTGATGGTAAGCGATTACCACCGCCCATGGACTTGGGCCCCAGAGGAGACGCAAGTGCGCTGCCGGCCTTTTAAAGGGTTTGGGCCTCCGGTACCCTCCATTCACTGGGCAAAACACAACGCAAGCGTTGTTTCACGACGGTTTTCTGTGAGGCCGTGGTATCACTCCGGTCGAGCCAGCCCATTCGTGCCGAAGCATGGCTCTCCCACGGTCCAATCCAGGTAATAAACTATCTATGTGCCTAATTTCATCCAATCCGTTCGGTAGTTATTGCGTGAAAGAGTTACAAACATCCACCTATCCTCACAAACTTTCGCATTAAAATATTAATAGGAAGAAAGTATTTTTTTATTTTATTTTTTCAAAATAGTCTCCCCCTATCTCTATACACTCCATCCGTTTGCTCATGTTTCTCCAACCTTTCGATTCCTTCAACATAATGGGATTAGGTAACCCTCATAATAGGCAGTGCTTTAGGTAAAAAAATTTTTTTGTCATAACTCACTTCTAAGTTTTTCGAAATGTTGTGTTGCTATACGTCAAATATGTTCAATGCCTCCCTAAATTCCTAGCTACAGCTTTCTTTAAGCAAAACATTTTTTTTATTCCTGGCCTTTATTTATGTACAATATATTATGCAGACATTGCGGATACCAGCAAGCTCTAGTACCTACAACTGCGGTTATAGTATCTACAAGTACTTCTTGAATATTGAATATCGAATATCTGCAAGGGTCCGATTCAGCTGTATTATTGGGTAATGTATTTGGATAGTTTATTTTATACAAAAGCCTTTGGGAATACTGCCGTGCCTAGTGATTTAGGATTCCAGTCTTCAAGTGGCCGGTTTGTGAACTGGGGTGAAGTCTGCACGATCTATTATGCTTATTATAGGCGATCAATATAATTATTGTGGTCCATACTGACATGCAGTCTGGGAACAATGTTTTTTTTTTTATAATTAACGTTAAGAATGCAAGCGCATTTTTAATGTTGTGGTCAATTTCATCCATTGTTTTAAGTAGATCCTATATAATTACATTATATACTGGCTACATAATATACACAACTAGCTGTGCCTGTGGTAAATGTTGTAAATAAAATCATATCGTAAACACAACGTCGTAAAATAATAAAAAATAAATACAAAAATACAAAGCGATTGCTGGATTCGAATGAGATATAGAGACAATTTAATTTTTTGTTTCATTGCTTTGGTCACCATGAATATCCCATCTAAATCGATAGATTCTTCAAATGAATGTTATCTATTGAAATCTACTAAGTGATAGCGTAATGGAATACATGTAAGATATTGCTTAAGCTACTAAGCTAGGCTACAGTGAAAATCCCATCAAAATCGGTCCACTGATTCATAATTTATATATACGTTTCCAAAATAATGATTTCTGATTCTATATCAACTCCAATATATTTTTTGGAAAACGATTCAGTGTACAGAAATAGTGCCTCTACAGTTTTATAGTATATATAGATTATATAAGGCTTCATGCATCCACTTTTGGACATAAGCCTTCCCCATAGACTTCCACTCAGAATGGCTTGGAAACGTTTATATGGCACCTTGTAACCTCTATTACATCGTCACTCGGCGGCTGGCCTACAATCCACTTCCCAGCTAGTATATTGTACATTGCAGCGAAATCATCATCAATGTTCACAGCTTTTGTCCATATAAGTATCCTCCATTATTTTACGGGCTTATAAAGACCATCATCGGTATATTTTTGCTAGATTATAGTAAAGGCAAGACAGCAGATGGTCTTCTCTCTGTGGTTCAAAAGGCTCAGTTGTACGAATCCAGAACAAATAAGAGACCTTTTTTGTTAAAGACAGGCAAACAAGCATACAATACATAATGTTAAATTGTCACTGTCTCCTATGGACATCTGCATTACCAAAGGCATCACAGATGTGTTGCCTACCCTACGCAAAAAGAACTCTCTTTAACTTTTGTTTGAAGCTGTTCATATTGTAGCCCTGCGGGAAACCTCCGGAGGAAGATCATTCCACATCTTGCATGTACGTGGTGAAAACAATCGTGATAAATGAGTTGTGCGTGATTGCGTTGCATGGGTTGGCTTTTTTGGCGGAGAGACATGTTGAATAGCTGTTTTGCAATTCAATAAATAAACGCCGTAATGTTAGTCGCTTAAATGACAAAGCCGATCCGACTAACATTAGTATTTTAGAACAAATAGACGTATAAATCTAACCACTAAACCAAAGAAGAAGCCTTTACAAATAATTCGGTCCGTGCCTCTTGTGGGACGTAGGAGGATAGCTTCGGGCATCGAGAATTGGATGTGGCATACCACACAAGAGTCGTTCATACAACTTATATAGCGACAGCTGCAGTACGACTGTGGATTGCATAATGTCGGCGGTTTATTGGAAAAGTTTCCGATAAAATAACGTTTAAAAGGTAGGTGGAATAAAATTGAAGAGATTATCAATATTTGATAAAAAAAAAACTGTTAAGGGTGCCAAAAAGTAGAGTAAATTTGTAAGTAAAATTCGTTACTAAATAATATGCCTTTTTTTGTATGAATTAATTGAATAATTAGGAAAGAAAAAAAAATTTTTAGTTGATGAGATTAAAATAGAATTACTTACTAGTTATTTCATCAAAAAAAGGAACAGTCCAAGTTAGACTTCCGCTTGCTATCATACTTTGCTAAGCACAAAAATAAAAAAATGGATTATTCGGATTTTTTGACCAATTAAACTTTTTTTTTGTACCTGTAATACCTTTCGTGAGACACGTTGATATTAATAATTGTTTAACGGTTATTACTCACGCGCATTCTGCGGGACTGCCCGACTAGTTCCGAACTCGAACGGAGCCCTTAACAAACTCAAAGTCAAACTCTCGAGGGTTTATTAGACCATATTTGTACCACCACAGCTTGTGGGACCATGATATAAAATATGCACCAATGTATGTTCGAATGTTCCCAAAATCCACCCAAGACCAACATCAAATATTGTCCTGGAAATTATTTCATACATATGTAATTTTAACTTCCAAATCGTTGTGTAACATGTGGTTCCCGAGTATTTGTTTGTACGGTCAACAGTATAGATTATTTAAAATTAAAAATAATAAAAGATAGATACATTTTTAAATCTAACGCATTTAAGCATGTGTAGCGAACTCTACCATTAAGTAAGTAAATTTTAGAAAGTTTTGAATGTACCCTAAATATGTATATTTGTAATTTTAATAAAAAAAGAAACACCATATTCTAAGATTTACTACACGCCTTCATGAAATATATTTTAAACCCCGTGTAATGAAAATATTCGTGTTTTTTTTATAATATTTTAAACGGATTCAATTTATACAAATACTTGCTGGTGTACGCGACTTTTTTTGCATGACAAAATGTAACCTATGTCCTCCTCCAAGGTCCAATCTATATCCTTGTCAAATTTCATTACAGTCCGTTCAGCCGTTTAGTCGTGAAAAGGTAAGACACAACAACGTTACTTTCGCATTTATAATATTATTACTAGCCGTGCCCCGCAAACGTTGCCCTGCCATATAAATTATCTGGATAGGGCCACATCATATCCGAAATTTTCGGCGATTTCAACTAAAATAAATCACATAAATCCTCACAATTACAAATTGGTCGAGCCGTTCTTGAGGGATTATTTTTCATACGTGAGGAAGGGTTTTTTTTTACTAATATTAAATGCGATAATTATTCTTTATGGATCAATGCCTTTGTGTCGAACTGCGGCCCAAACTGCGTCTCCCGTACCGCGCATGTTGACCGCACTAATTAAGCTCGTGGAAGCCAACCTGGACTGCGATCTATTCGCTAATAAATTCGCCAATTTAATGGTTATGTGCCTACATTTTTGTGAGAATTATAGTATTTAGCTGTTGTAATTAGTTTATTTTTTATATTGGTACTTATTATAATTATATACTCTGATTTATGTTATTGGTTTCATAAGCCGTGTAAATAAAATAAAATAAAATAAATACATAATAAATGAATCAAAAAAAAAAGGGTCTTTTCTTGTATATTGCATATGTATATCCTTTAAAATTATTAAATCCTATTGAAAAATATTATTACATTCATTAACCATTTCTAAAACATTTAAAAAAATATTACTTTGCTGACCGTACAGTATACGATGTTGTGCTATAAAAAGCTTCAACCATCGCACATAGGGACCTTTTATATTTTTATTCAACTTTTTGTACTTCGCAGATGTCACACGCAGACTCCCCTTTTGATCTTGCTATAGAGATGCACTTGTTTTGCTTAACGGGTAAAAAGTATACAGAAATTAATGCAAAAGATTTCCTGCTTTTAGTTTACCTTTTAGAGTGAGAACGGGTTTACTCAAACCTTGTAATACATAGTTAAGTCTTTGAAAAGCATTAACTCATACTTAGCGAACTCTCAAGTTATACATTTTTGTTGAAAAACAATACGGTCGTGAGCAGGATTCGAACATGTGCTATAACTTTAGCGTAACCTTTTGTGGAAGAAGAATACGGTCACGAGTAGGATTCCAACGTGCGTCTCCCCGAGATGGCTTAGCGGTCAGAGCACCTGGAGTATTTGTCCGGGAGGCGCAGGTTCGAATCCTGCTCGCGACCGTATTCTTTTTCCAGAAAAGGTTGTAACTTTTGAAGTCTATACAGTCATGCACATTTTACCGATTTATTAATTTCCGTGTTGGGGGTATGTCTTTTACTATCTACCGGGCACAATACAAATCTCCAGATTACTACTAAAATAATTTCCAAAAAAAGCTTTATAATACTGCCCGACCCGCCAATCAAACCCATAATTCCACGGTTAGCAGCTGCATCAGCGTCCACTAATTCACTAGATAGTCTAACATCATCATACATATAAAACATGTTGAAGAAACAACGTTTCAAAACGGATACAAATAAAACATATCGCCATAATTTTTTCTCATATCAATGACTTAGAAGGATACGACAGAATAATAAATTCAACAAAACTTAATGCAGTCGCTAATGCTACTTTATTCGCTTCAAATCTTCGCCAGCCTCCTTACGAAGACAACGGTGCAGTGAAAAGAATCCAAGATTATCAAGTCCAACATAGAAGCTTGAAATTTAATTGATTCACTGTCAATGGAGTTCCGATTCAAACATCTAAAGCATTAGGATCAATTTCCTTTTTATTCAAAAAGGGAAAATGCCATTCGCCGGATCACAATTGCTTTGCTCGATACGGGAGGTTAGAGAATTTTATGATCCATGGATTCTTCCGAATCCGGGGATTTGAAAGTTCGCGAAGGCTTAAGTGAAATCTTTCCAGTTTTATTATTTTCTTGGGACCTAGCGTAAAATGGTGGTATGAAACTGGAAATATAATTGATGAGAATTAATTTTATAAACTACTTTTTAGAATATGTCTATGATTAATGTGTTAGGTACAATTAAAGATAAATCTTTGAATCGCATTAACGCATGCTTAGCGTACTCTAAATGTATAATATTAAATGGAAAAAGAATACGGTCGCGAGCCGGATTCGAACCTGCGCCTCCCGGATAAATACTCCAGGCGCTCTGACCACAAAGCCATCTCGACCTCTGCTCACCACCGCGAATTCTTCATCCATATTTTAAGACGTCTTTTTGGCGACATCATTGCCATCTATTCAGGACCTATACAGGTGACCGAACCTACACAACTAACTTTGCAGTTAATACAATGTCGTAAAGATGCAATTACCTTAACAATTAAAGATAAATCTTTGACTCGTTGGTATTTTGCTGAATGTGAGGCCCTGGGTTCGATTTGCGGCTCAAAGCGAAGATTTAAAGGGTTTTATAGATATTTTTAAGTATTTTTTTAACAATGAAGAGTTTGGAATTGGGCCCGAAAGATGACAAAAGAGCTAACCGCTTATTATTTACAACGTAATAACGAATTCGATAAAATTTGGGTGAGAATTTTATACACAATATAAACTATTTATAACATCACTTAACTACATCTACTGAAACATCTATGTAACACATCACACAGACAAATGGTTGATAGCACCGTTAATCGCAATCAACCACTTAATTTGAGCTTTAATAAGCGGAGATTAAACATTGAACTGAACACTATTCACTAATGAACTGGCAACACGCGCGGCGACAGCCCATGTCGCTATAATCAATCATAATGAACGATGCTAATTGATTTAATTGAGCCACGGTGCCATCAGACATACGTGTTATTCAAACACAATTGCTGAAACAATTTTGAGAACAATTAATGTGTCGATTAGTATGCAGAACATGACATTAAGTGTTTGTTAGTAGACGACAGTTTAGAGAGAACCTAAGATCAACGGCAAAATAACATCGTTTATGAAAAAAATAAAACTGTTTAAAATGAAGTTTTGCATTTAATATATATATTTTTACTAATAAAATATAGCCTAAATCTTTTGCATTTAAAATATATATTTTTACTAATAAAATATAGCCGAAGAGTTTGTTTCAACGCGCTAAAATCTGGAACTTTCTCACTTTGTCTATTATTTAAGTAACGAAGAATGCATATTATTTCTTTAGGTTTCCGATTGTAGTATCAGTAGATATAGGTATTTTATTGCTCATATTTTGGTTCAACTATAAAAACCCTTAGGCTCGGTTGCACCAATATAACTTTAACCATAACCGACGTGTTACTTTATTATTTTGACCGCTTTTCCTCCTTAAATCCTTAGTTTTGTTAGTGTCATAAGTCGTGAAGTGAATAAAAAGTTTAGTCGTAACAATAAAGGTGTGAGGACGTTTACCGTCAAAATGCTATAAAAAAACCCGGACAAGTGCGAGTCGGACTCGCCCACCGTGGGTTCCGTACAAATTTGTAGGTACATATAAATAGTTCAGGAATCAAGTCTCGTAGTTTTTTCCGAGCTTATCCCAAAATTCAGTTTCCAAAACCTTTAATTACTTATATTATTGTGTTTTATGATTCGATGATTGATTACGTACTTTAAATAAAGACTATATTTTTTATGATTAATTACAAATGTTTTCAAATTGTTCCGTGTACTTGTAGTATAAGACGATATTACTTGCCAAATGTCATAGTTCTAGGTTAACAGAAAGTACCCTATAAATTTTCATTCCCTTGAAAGTGTCGAAATATATATTTTTTGCTGAATAAACGGCTGTATCTTTTTTTACGTTAACTTAGGAGTTTGATTTTTTTTACAATCTCAAGGGACTTTAGATTTGAGTATGTAATTTCAACTCAATACTTCTACGCGTTTCCGAGATAAACGGTCTTGACAAAAAGACGGACACGCAGAACGACAGACGGACCATCCTATAAGGCTTCCGTTATTTCCTTTTGATACCTCAAAAGGAAATAACGGAACCCTAAAAAGGTTGGAACTAAATTGTGGGTAGGTGCTTCAGTTCCTGGAATTATAGTAAATAATTTACAAGAAAAGACTAATGGAAACTTTGGTACTAAAGACGGATCAGAAATTTTAACTCCTGAATACCGAAGTAAGTTTGAGAAAGTAAATACTTAAAGAAAGGTGACAGATTCAACTTTAATAAACATTTGCTTGAAACATTTTAGGCATAATAGCTTCTGTATATATATAATAGCTTCTGTAAGCAAAATATAAATAACATATTGAAAGTGAAGCTAAAGCACATACTATTAGTAAAATGCGATTATACAATCAAAGAATTCATGGATAAAAAAATAAAATACCTTCTTATCGTGTCAAATTACTATGTATAAAATAATTTACCTACTTTAACTAAGTAACAGAAAGTTGTATGTAATCGCCAAATTTAATGAAATAATATTTTTTTATTTATAATATAATTGTATGTCTTGCAACACCCTTGCAGGGTCTTTGTATGTTTGTGATAATTAAGTTGTCTGTAAACTACATTGTGCAATAAATAAATAAATCTGCGTATAGATCTGAATACCCAGATTCCGATTTTATCTATCATCAAAGTAAGAGAGCCTGTCAATATTATGATAGCAATATTTTGCAGTAACTCTGTTTGCTTTTACTATTATTATTTTCTTCCTCATATTCCAATATTTCGCTATTATCATAGTTTTATTTCATAGCTTACTTTTAAACAGACTACCAACTGCTGCAAACCGGGATATCATGGACTTATCATAGTAAAATGGTCATAGACGACCAAACAATACAATACAATTCTTTGTTGGGATTCCCACAGTACCTTTTTATTGATCCTTACATAACGAAATGATAGTTAATCGATAGATTTTTAAATCTTTGCCTCACACTTTAATTTTATCCTGTACTAGTGGGCCCGGAAGACGTTGTCCAGCCCTCAGCCCGATTGTAGCGCCACCCGGTAGGGTACAATTGTGAATCTAATCTATACAAAAAAAAACTCAAACTCATACAAAAAAAAAAACATCAAAATCAGTCCAGCTGTTTAGCAGTTGATCTCTAGAACACAGCTCCAAGCGCGCTAACACCGCGGGCTCAGCTCATGACTAAGGGCTTCGTTCGAGTTCGAAACAAAGTTATTAGGTATACAAAATTCAAAAATCAAAATTATTTATTCTGTAAATAGGTTTTTTGGAACTCTTTTACAACATGTCAAATTAAAAACTAGAGTATCCTATCTGACTACAAATATACAGACAAAAATAAAGTAAATTTGTCAGAGAAATTTAATGCAAATTGCAATTGCAAATTAATACAATATCTAGCTACTTCCACAATATTGAGAGTAGTCATCGCCATCATATATTATTATTCATACGTCATATATTATTTCGCTTTTTATCACCCAAAGTCTATTTAATATCCTAACAACTCAGCACCCTAATCTAGATTCCTCAACATGCCATGGCGTTAATAGAACGCGTCCCTCCATTCCTCCAGACAGTGACACCATACTAAATAGCTTCAATTAATTTCATAAAGGTCTTGGAAATGCGTTTCACAAGACTCAGAAAATTTTATATTCCTGACACGTCTTTGGCGGTGAAAATAAAAGGGACGTATAAGTATTTTATTTGGTAATATCTTAGGTTTTCGCGATCACTAAAACTTATGATAAAACAACTTCCTCCTCCTACGACCACGAACGCTGCAGTGTTCGAAACGTCAGGAAAATAACCCAATAATACACGCGATTAATCCGGTTAAAAGTTTTAATTTGTATAATTTGATGTTATAGACTTAGAAAATCATGTTTTCAGGGTCCCGTTCCTCAAAAGGAAAAACTTATGACTGACATTTAGATCATTTCGCTGTTCGTACCTGGTCAAGACCCTATTTCTCAGGAACGCTAGATCTCAAGTTGAAAATAATATCAAATAAGTACCTACGGTACCTTGGAGCTGTACAAAAATCAAGCTCAGCAAGTCAACGCAATAAAAAATAAGGCAATAAATGCCGCATATTTTGACACTCGGACATTAAATCAAAACGTATTGAGTACGTCCCATTGCCCCCCCACCCCCCCTAGAATCATGAAATTAGGCAAACATAAGCAAATGAAGAGATCCGAAAATTATTAATTTTAATTGTAGTTATATCATACTTTTTTTTGGGATTAAAACCTTACATTTGTAGTTTGAAAATTTACCTTGACGTATATCAATATCTACGAGAATATTTTTTCAACTCGACTTTAAAGTTATGTTTGTTCATCAATCCAACTTTTTGCCTGACTTTAAAAAGGAGGAGATTTTTAATTCGGTTGGTATATTTTTTTGCGGTGCTGTTAATTATATAATATGTTCAGTAATGTTGATTAAACGGAACCCTCGGTCCGCAAGTCAGACTCGCACAAGTCCGGTGTTTTAGTTTTTTCTGTATTACAATATTTAGAAAACTACGATGTGATGTATAAAAGTACACTTTTGCTTATTCCTTTGGGAATATAAGCGTGATGCTATAGCATGTTATGTGATGTCAGCTGGCATTTAGTCCATCCCTTTTCTCAAAACACATAATTATATTGTATAATAGAACTCCCACTTGCTGATTTACAAACGTATCCGTATTACTGACACCATTTTACTCGTATACTTATAAAAATACTCCAGTACTACTAAATTGAGTGCGATAAAATCTTCCCTAGAATATAAATGAGACTTAGAGAATTAAAACTCGGCATTCCGAGGTGATATCACGTAAAATACGAATCTTAATAGAATTTTGTGGATTCTGAAAGATTCTTGAGAAGTTGGCTTCTAATGAAATAAATTGATGTCGAAATTATGTTATGTCTATAGAAAAATTCGGTTGAGTGCAGGCCTTGAACATGTGCTTCCCGAATAAATACTCCAGGCACGTTGCCAACTAAACCATCTCGACTTCTTCATCTCCAATTCGACTAAATTGTTAATGATTCGTAGTTTAAGATATCTGCAAGTCGTTATAAAAGATTATGACACAATATTCACGAGCATGTTACAGCGGCACTTCAAGTTGCGTATTTTTTACTAAAATTGCGTTTCTTGGTCAAAACAAAATGAACTTAATATTATATGTTATGTAGTTTATTTTGTTTTGGCGAAGTTTGAAAATTTGCGGTGTGATGTGCCACCACCATATAATATAATTGAGTCAACAAAAATTCTGTTTTTATTGTGAAACTGAAACATACAGCATTGAGGACAAGAATAAATATTATTAGACCAAAATTAAATTTAATAGTCTAAGAACATACTTTTCGTTTTGCCAAATCTCTATAGCAATGCCAACGTCTCAAAAGCATTATTTTTTGTCTCAGAAGAGTCCTTTAATTACAAGCGAGAAAAAGAAATATCCATTTCGACTTAATACAAGACTCATAATAAGTGAGTGAATAAGCAAATTTTCATCAGAGCAATATTTCATCAGAGCAGTTTGACTGGCTTTACCCCGGAGACCATTTCACGTGAAATTAAGTTCCATGAATAGAAATAATTTACAGTGAAGCACTTAGCGGTTTGTATGGATTCAGCGTAGTTTAAGAACAAATCTTCATGCTGGGCAAAAATCTATCTTGCCCACCACAAAAGTGAGTTTATTTTTGAATGATGGAAGTTTTCTGATTTATCTAATAGCGTATTCTCGGTGACTGTAATTTTAGTATCTGTCAGAAAACTAGTTTGGGTCCTATTCAATGAACGTTGATGTAATTTGAAAGTTTAACCAGGTAATTCTTATGATCTGGATTATTGAGCAGAAGGAAAGACAATTTAGGACTTGTATAATAATTTTGAATCCTCTTACTTCTAGTTTAATATATTTTTTAAGTCATCTTCCATACTTTTTAATTTGCTTAATTAAGACCGTGCAGTGTCCGCCACCGAGACACTACACGGTCTAACAACTCCTGTTGATGCCCCGTAGGGGGGGGGGGGGATACGTGTAGAGTAGTTGGTGGTAGTTGCAATTTTTCACCGCTTGCGTATGTGCATATATTTGCGGGCGGGCAGTGCACTGTGCACTGTTTTGCATGACTACCCTCAATATTGTGAAAGTAGCTAGATATTGTATTTATTTGCATCCATTTTAATGGACTTCCGCAAAGTAACGCCTGAATCTACTTAATAGAAGACATAATAATATCTTAGGATTTCGCGATCACTACACATTATATTAGAACAACTTAAAATTAATCGCGTGTATTATTGGTTTTTGTTTTTTCGGACATTTCGAACACTTTGCAGCGTTCGTGGTCGCAGGAGGACTGTCCCCCAAAGTTGTTTTATTATAAAAGACATACTTTAAACCTAATTATTTGTTACTTTTTAATAGTGGTTCAATTATGCGATATTTACCATACTTTGGTACCTTTTTATTACTTATATTTATTATTTATACTTTTTTTTGTTTTCCAAGGCATCTTTACATATCATTTTTGGGAAAACTTAACATTTAAATAGTTTATTCATAAAAACTGCGTACCTACTCATTCATCCCAGATTGTTTCAACATTCCTTTTAACAAATTTTAAACTAGGAACGAGTAACATCTTAAATTATCACGATTCAAATTAATGTTAAAGTGTCTGACACGTAGAATCTTTGAGTAAAATATAAGTTGGACTACCTTTATAGCAGGTTTCACTTGCAAATATGAAACTCTGTAGACTGAGTAGATATGGGATGAGTTACTCAGAGTGAGTTTTATTTCATTTATTATTCTATTAGCAGTAGATGGTACTCTTGAATGTTTGAGGCATTTCATTCCTCAACCTCTCCTTAAAATGACGTGGTTAGACGTCGCCGTACTGTAGAAAGGAACGTACGCTTATCGAGATATCTAAGAAATTTTCTGCAAGTTCTGACGTCGGGGGTTCTAGGAGCACTTGCTCTCATATAGCCCGAAATATATTTTGTGTATTAAACCATTAATTTTGTGGTGGCTGAGTGGTTACGGGCCTGCCTCCTGAGCCACAGGTTGTAGGTTCAACCCGTGCCAATGTGACTTTTTCAATGTCAAATGTACTTTCTTAGTTCATCTAAACATTACAGACATACGGTGAAGGCAAATATCGTGAGGAAATCTGGGCTTGGTAGTCTGAAATCGCCAACCCACAGTGAGCTAGCGTGGTGATTAAGCCTTCTCTGTATGAGAAGAGGCCCTTGCCCTGCAGAGGGACAGTTATGGGCTGTTCTTTTAACCATTAATTAAATTGAAAATAATTTAATAGAGTTCCTTCAACAGTTCATCTTGTCTCATAACATGTATTCATTGTTTTTCATGCCAAATTCCGAACGAAACAAAATTAATTATTATCAGTAAAATTAAACTATAATATACGTGAATATATTTGGCAATGTGGTTTTCAAAATGTTGATGATGACAGACTTCAGCCCGTTGGAACAAATTTATCATAATTATGCTTACTTAAAATAATTAGTACGATAAGCAAAATAAATATCATTTCAAAAATTTTCATCAGATTAAGTTTAAGATTAAAAACGTTCCAATAATTTACTACTTAACTTTTGGTTACTACTCAAGTTCTTTTTTTGGGATTGCCCGACTAGCTTCGAACTCGAACAGAGTCCTTACTCATGAGCTGCGCTCACGGCGATGTTGCAAGTCAAACGGTTAGTTGAGTTGGAGTTCGAAACTAGTCGAGCAATACCGAAAAATGCTCGTGAGTAGTATTCTCCTTATCGTGTGGTTGATCAACAACCTAGTGTCAGAGTTTAAGCCACCCGTAGGTCTTTGATATGGCTTTACACAACATCGAAAATATCTCTCAGGTGTGCTGGTTTCCTCACGATGTTTTCCTACACCAATAATTAATTTATAATACGCACATGACTTCGAAGAGTCAGTGGTGCGTGCCTTATATTCGAACTTACGACCTTTGACTTGTTAGTCCAACAACGGTCATTCAAGTAGTAACGGGTAAATAATAATTGATATGAATATGATCGAAAGTTTTAATACAAGAAAAGATTAATATTTTGTGACCAATTATGATAGAGTACAAATTAGTTATTATAAATTTTAACCATATTCTGGAAATAACAATAAATTTTCTATTTTCTATTGGTTGACACTTGAAGGCTTAACTTATTATTTTCGATGCCTCTCTCGATCTATACGTAATAGTAATAAATTTTATATTTTATCTGGTATTGAAAGCGCAATGTTTTTTAATAAATAATAATTTATTTAAAATTACGAAATGTTAATCAACCTGATGTTTTTGACTGTACAACAGAGTTTTGTCCAATTGACTTTACAACGAACTTACAAACTTGAACACAGTAATAAATGTTATTTGATTTTCTCCGCTGTCAAATTATAATGGGCAATTTTATAGGAATTTGGGAGAAATCCAAGTTTGTTTCCATTTGTCTTATAATTTATTTTGAAACATCTGTCTTTTAGGTTATTAGCATTTCTAAAGCAACAAATAATATTTTGAGAATTTAGGGAATTAAATGGATCAATTTCGGAATGAACGATTTTCTTGATGAATTAAATGCTGCACAAAGTGGAGCTTTGTTAACCAATAATTGAGATATTCTAATCAATTAATTTAGGAGGACTAATGCAAAAATTAAAGCAGTGAAAGTCTAGTGGTATGACTGTAGGACTGACCAGTCAACGGTCGCAAGTTAAATTTTAAGGCACTTTATGAGATCTTAGGTTTTCGCGATCACTACACATTATTATAAAACAACTTTTAACCGGATTAATCGCGTGTATATGTTTTTTGTTTTTCCTGACGTTTCGAACACACAACAGAAAAACCCAACCATTTTCTCCGTTTTGATAAACTCCAAATCCTCGCGAAAGAAAACCGATATGTACCGGGAATGCTCCGCGAGGCTATTGAAATTTAAAACCACCCAAATTTCAATAGAGAGGATGGTTGGCAATTACCACCTGTTTGGAACCCTGTACTGAAAATAATCAAGTCCCAAACCAAGTCAAGTCACAAGAAAAATCAAGATACTGTTAGCGATTACTGCGTGCATCGGAACACCTTTTAGTTAATAATTCGATAAAATTGTATCTCTAAATTTAAAACGAGTGTGACCTCTGCGTTTGTTTCGGTATTTCATCGCAGGGATAGTCTTAGGAAATACCGTCGCGATTTAGTTTTAAATATGTATCAGAGACAAAAATAATTTTATGAATTTTATACATTATATGTACGGTAGACTGAAATAATTTTAAATAAACTGTTGAGATGAATGACACCTTAGTTCTCCTGCGACGCTGCAAAGTGTTCGAAACGTCTGAAAAAACAAAACCCAATAATACACGCGATTAATCCGGTTAAAAGTTGTTTTATTATAATGCACTACGTGAACCTCTGACTTTTCGTACACTGCATGTTATAAGTAAACTAGCTTCTGACTGCAAATTCATCTCAACACCGCAGACGAGATCAGACGTATTCTATGTGTTATTAATCAAAGTTGTACACTATCTGTGTGCCAAACTGACTAAGTAGTTATTGCGTGAAAAGGAAAAAACATCTATCCATCTTCACAAACTTTGGCATTTATATAATAAATATAATAGGAAGTAGGATTAGTAGGATTATGTCTGACGTGAATAAAACTTGCTTACTAAATCTGTTCGCCTAGTGATCCAAAATAAGCCTTAGCTCCCGATACGAGAGAACGCCAAGTCTTTGGTAGTTTTTCACTAATAATTTTGGTTTGGATGAAACAGTGAACAATCACGTGACGAAACCAGCACACATGAGACATGTTCTCGAAGGTGCGTAAAGGTGTACAGAGGCCTTTCAGTGATTTAGGCTCCTACACCAGGTTGTTGATCAACCAATAAAATCGAAGAGATATCTTCTGAAGTATGGTTACACTTATAATGACCATAAAAATTGTGTACCGTAGATTTTCCAAAATAGAGAGAATATATTAATTCCATGAAGTCTATAGATTAAAATGCGTCACCACCATAGCAAGTGCAGTTTAATGACCGGTGACGAAGCATGAGATTATGTAAGGAAGCCTGTAAAGAATCCGCAATTTTTTCCCTACGTTGAATAGCGCGTTGAAAGGAGACATAATGTATTACATCCAACTCGGCTCGGTATTTTTAGGGTAGGTACGATTTAGAAGCAAAGCTATCTTTTTTTGGGTGTTTATGTTCTTTATTACGTATAATGGAAATGTTTTACATACGCTACAATCTGAATAGAAAAATATGTTTTAACGTGAATCTGAAAGAGACTTGTTAAGGAGAAAATTTGCCTGTTGTTTAGCAACACAGCACACCATAACATGACAAGCTCATAACTGCCCCACTACAGGGCAAGGGCCTCTTCTTCTACAGAGAAGGATCGAGCATTGACCACGACGCTAGGTCACCGTGGACTGGCGATATCAGACCTTCAAGTCCAGGTTTTCTCACGATGTTTTCCTTCACAATATGTCTGTGATGTCGTAGATTAATTGAGAAAGAATATTAGTATGTATAGTGTACGACATTAAACAAGATGAAAAAACAGGGACGTTTGCCATTTATTAAAATCTGCCTAGCCTATGTTACCCAGGACAATATAAGGATTGTAACGATACCCCATACATCGAAATCGGTTCAGGTATTTAGAAAGAAACTCACAAATATAGGTACATACATAATATGTATGTATATTTGTGAGTTTCTTTACTCCGACATGACGGTATCCATATATTATATGGACACTAAAAACATAACACTCCTTTTTTGGGCAGTCGTGTAAAAAGAGGCCCGTGTCCAGTCGGTCATCACGACATGCTACTGCCTAATTGTAATATATAAGAACGATAAATGGATGAAAGCGACGTCACATAAAATGGATTTAAATATGGATGAAGTATTCAACTCAGTTAGCAGAGGTTGCGAGAGTATAAGAAGTTGATAGAACAGGTCTTGAAGATTGATCAAAGGTTGCACACCTGGTTAGGATACTAAAAGGTTATAAAGGTTTATTTTTGGTATACTTACTTTTTTTGAAAGGACAGTTTCATAAAACTTTCTAGCTTTCAGTTCCTGAATGAGATTACACACATAGCTGGTGTATGGAATTCACTCGCAGTTCACTATAAATTTCTTTCAGTGTATCTTAATAGCGCTGTTATTGTTTTTATATTACATTTTCTTATACTGTGCGCTGCCAAGCCGTGTGACCCGTTTAGTATCTTAGTTGACTCCCTTTGTTTTCATAGCACCTTAACTTTTATAGTATCATGACAACTGTATTCCTCTAAAGTGTAGACAAAGGTGTCCACAGTAGTACACCAAAATTTCACTAATGCTGTTGTTACTGTGTGTTAAGTCCCATGAAATACGGGGTGTACAGTCACGAGCACAAACATTTACACATTTGCACTTTTTAAACTCAATATAAATAGTTAAATGATGATATAGAAGTATTAATGTACGTCTATATGTAGAAGCAATGGTTCTTCTATGTGTGTTACATACCTAATTATCTTAGTAATATACGATAGAGATATTTCCAGTGAGTTATTAAAAGATTTTGTTTACATGTTTGTGCTCGTGACTATATCTATTGCCATTTACCGGGCACAATTACAAACTCCGGGTGATTGGGAATTTCCTAACAGAAAAAATCTAATAACACTGCCCGACCCGGGAACTGGCCCCAGCACCTCATGTTTAGCGGTCGTGCTTGGGATCACTAGACATCGAGGCAACTACAACTTTTATTTTTAAGTAGGTAATCATTTGTATAGACAGCGTCATTATTATTCGCAACAACGTAAAAACACTTCAAATAAAGATAGTAAAAGACCCTACACTGAAGGCTTGTTTCATCCTGAAAATCCCTTAAGTCCTCTCAAATCTTCCATTGCCAATAAATCGTTTTTATTTCCCTTTTGTCCTACCCTAACCAATATTATAAAAACGTAAGTGAATTGTCCCACTTTCACGCTTGAGTGTGCAATCAATCACCATGAAATTCGCATACCTTTATACGTTCAGAGTTATGTAAATGAATAAGAAAAAGTTTTGATCTCGGTAAATGAATTCGATTCGAAATGAACAACCATATTTCGACTGAATAATGGTATCGTACATTTGATACAAAAAAAAAACCGAGTTCTAGAAATTGTATTTGTAACGTACAAAGGGAACTAAATAGTAGATATGCAAGACGAGAGCACATTGAGCACTTACTTCGATTTAAACTCAACCAATTTTTATGGACATACGAAGATTGGAGATGGACAACTCAGAGAGTACGAATTGTTCTAATAATATTTGAGATATCAATGTGTATGAAACAATAAATCACCTTTTTTAAAAGTCGTATAAGAAATTATTTGTGGATAATGTGCAAGGATATACTCGCTAGATATTCCGTATGCAGTATTATTTACCGGCACCTAACGGATGCTATGTAAGATAAACTCATGGCTTCATCATGTTTCAGGCCAGTTTTCTTCAGTCACACTTAGCCCCGCTGGTTTAAAAGTCCTGATGTGGTTCAACACACACACTCACGCACAAACACGAAAAGACAAGTATAAAATCTAAAAATAATCTCTTGCTAAATAAATAGGTACTAGAAATAATACATAGGAGTGGAGACTCGGTGACCTCAAATACAGGTGCTTACCTAATTTAGGTACCAGTCTCCCACAATATACATTAAGATTTTCAATCCAGATAATTTAATTATTTAATATCCTCCTCCTCCAAATATTCATAGGTGGCGAGGATCCCTTACCATCAGTTGACGCGCAGGAGCTTCTTGCCCTTTCTCCTCCATAGGAATCTACACTTTGAAACATGGCAACTAGTTTTCTGACAATTCAAGAGTGCCTATAAATGGTTTAATTGAAATAAATGCGTTGACTTTGACTTATTTGCTTACTACACTATAAAAAAGTGGACCTGGATTAGCATCTAGGTACGTGCTTATTCCATTGGATTGTTTGGAAAATATATTATCGATAGCGAAATTAAATGTGTGTCAAGTAGTCAGTCGAGTAGCAGAGTCGTGCTGAATGCTCCACAATATATTTTAGTTTCATCCATCACACTGCAGTCTCCAACAATTCAGTTTTCCATGAAATTTTATTCAAGTTCCTGCCAAGTCGTTTCATATTCATGAGATGTTGTTTTTGTCAAAGATAGCTGTTTCATTTGTGTGTTAACGAATGGCATCAGCGATCATCCCGAAAAGGAATTTCAATTAATGTATTTCGATTTGATGACACAAAGCCGGATTGTTTTTAATTAAACTTTCGTAATTATCGGATTACGAAATGTAACGTTTAGTGAAAACTGGAAACTGGAGAGCCAATGACTGGAAAAGTTGTAATTAAAGTTTTGGGTTTTTGTATTCGGAAATGGTCGAGAATTTTTAAGCATTTAATTTGTTATCGTCGGTCTTGTGCAGTCAGTGGAATAAGAGTCAGTTAACATAACTTCGACCATAACTAACAAACACGTTATGGTCAAAGTTATGTTAATCGTTAAATCATTAAATTTCGTGGAAAACTGTAGGTAACAACCGGCTATAATATTTTAACAGCTTTTTGATGTACTGAAAATTCTGTCAAAATGTCACAGTAACATGTCGGTGATGGTTATAGTTAATGTCAGACTAAGTAAAACAATTTCGCTTTATATTCGAATTAATATAATATTATTATTACTATTTTGTCCGACGGGCAAAGGCTTCCCTCCACTCCTTCCATCTCTCTCGGTTTTGTGCTGCGTCTTGCCAATTAGTAAGAAAGTCATCCAGTTCGTCCCGCCATCTACTTCGCGTTCTGCCGCGGCCTCGTATCGCTGTCTCGGGATCCCAGTCCTGTGTTATGCAAGCCCACAGCTCATGAGGCATACGGCAGACATGTCCCTCCCAGTCCCATTTCAGCAATTAATTTATTACAAGAGCTTTGTTAATTATGACCGCACCATTGGTCTTGTGGTCGCAACCGCGGCTGTCGAACGTGACGTCCTGAGTCCTATGCCCGGGTTGGGATAACTTTCGTGAGGCATATTCATATTGATTATTGTTGACCGGTTACTACTCACGTACATTCTCACGTACTCATGAAAGTTAATATACAAAAATAGTACAAAATTCACATTTCTATGTTTTTAATGCCATCTTGCCCTATTCACAAATACTATAAAGTTTTAAATCTGCAACACAACATAATTATTATATGGTTAATAACATGTAATATTGACTCAATGTATTCGATTCTAAGTAAGCTCTTCTGGGATTTGAATATACTAAAATTACTGAGTAAAGGCTACAGATAACTTATATGTATATATGCACGGTATCTCTGGGGATCACTAGCTTCCTTTAATCCTGAGTGGAACGTATTTTGAAATGTACCTGCTGCTAATTTAGTTCAACATTGGAATTGAAAACTAAACCAAAATTAGAAAATTGATATTTTAGTAACGGTCACTATTATTATAGCGAAAAGGGAAAGTGCAAGTTTAGTTTGGCATTAATTAATTTTAGTTGCCACCTAAAAGTTGACATACTTTACAACACTTTACGCTATTAAAATGTTTGAAGTGTTTTGTTTGACGGCTCATATTTTAAATTGGGTTTTACTTAATTCTTTCCATCTTGCTCTTATAGTGGCTGTTAGTAGTAAGTACTATTCTAATTTTAGTTTTGTCTATCTGTGTTAAAATGCATGTTATTTATGATGCTTTTGAATACATAACGTTTTAATTATTGTTTTACTTGTATCTTTATTCAGACATTAAGAGGGGCTCGTGGCTAAGTCAACACAAAACAGCCACACAGATCGATTGATCAAGGTTAAGTGCGCTTGCCGCAGTTGATCTTTGGATGGTTACCATCATTTCCTATCGAGGCCCCTCCGTGCCTCGGAGAGCACGTTAAACTGTTGGTCTTAGTTGTCGATTGAAGATCTATGACGGCCGTTACGCGTAGTCTGAAATCAGTCAACTATTCTTACCACGAGATATCGTGTTACCCAGTAACTGGGCTCTGGAGGTCAGATAGGCAGTCGCTCTATGTAAATTACAGTAAACTCCGATAAGTCTGGAAGCCGAACCCAATCTTGGAAAAGGCTAGGATATATTTACATCTATACTAATATTTTAAAGCAGAAGATTTTTTTTTGTTTATTTTAATGCACTCACGTTTATTTAATCTCTGACTACCAATCGGACTTGAAAAATTCAGCTAGCCTTGTTTTTTTTTTATTATGTTATCGGAAGAAATAATGCTTCCAAACTGCTTTATAAATAATATACTTTATTGTTATTATCTTCTTTTAGTAGTTGAGTTTCTTTAATTGTAGCTTTAATTATATTACCTGTCGATACATAGCGCCACGTGCGCTGGCGTAATGGTAAGTGATACGTAAATACAATGTTCTACAAAAACATTAGTCCTTAGTACCTTATACGAACATAGCTACTCTCAGCAAATAAGAAAAATAATTTTATATTGATTTTCTGTAAAATTACCTATCATTTGATCCAAGCTGAACATCGGAGAGCTCATCAAAAATGTTCCTTTGCCAAGCGAAATTGTACCATTACCTTGTGAATTAAGAACTCAAAATTGAGTACCATTGATCCAATTTTGCCCTGAAGCTATAATTTCATACGTACCTTAAGAACAAGCCTGTCATTGTTATAAACCAGTTAGTAGGTAGGTTACAAGGAAATATTGAATTTCGAATTGTTCCGGATTCGACGTGACGTCTTGCTAACTTGGTTGGAAAGGACAAAATAGACTGTAGACCTTTGGAAGACGGTATAATTTACATAGTAATATCTTAGGTTTTCGCGGTCACTACACATGTAGAATTGGTTTTTGTTTTTCCAGACGTTTCGAACACTTCGCAGCGTTCGTGGTCGCATGAGTACTGACCACGAACGCTACAAAGTGTTCGAAACGTCTGGAAAAACAAAAACCAATAATACACGCGATTAATCCGGTTAAAAGTTGTTTTATTATAAGTATAATTTACGTTAGGACTTTGATTAAGTATCACCTTTACTATTTTATTGGTCAAGAGTTACGGCTGGCCGGTCCTGGGTTCTACTCCCGGGTCGGGAAAACATTATTGGGATTTATATTAGGAAATTTTCAGTTGCGGATAGAGTTTGGAATTGTCCCTAATAGACGGCTTAAGGCTTACCATGGGTCTTCATTACAGGATTGAGGAAATTCATACATTCCTCATTGCTTATAGGGTCAACAATTGTGCTTACTCCTTAGGAGAATACAAGCATGAATTTATGTATCGCCAGGCAATGTAATAAAAAAATAGATAAAATTCATGAAATCTAATCAATGTTCTAAATTCTAAAATTATTTAATAAGGTTAATATATTCTATAACCTTTCTAATTTATATCACCCATAACGACTTTGCGTGGTATAATATCGGCATATCTCAATCCCCATAAATTATCTTTATCATCGCCATCAAACGCAGGATAATGATTTATAATTTGAATTTAACGATGGGCCCACGACGCAATTAATTTACCAAAAATTCATAATTATTTCATAAATTAATACGCCACTGATGCCGCAAAAATTCCGGATATTGGTGCTACTTATAATTAAAATGGATGAAGTACGGGAATTAAATTACTTGGGTGTAAAATTATCTATGAGTAGGTTTGAGAAAGATAACTTCAAATTATTAGGAGAAAATTAAATATAACCAACTTAACACCTGTAAGGGGTAGACAAACGTGTGCACAGTTGTACAGCCACGTTTCACCAATGCTGTTATTACGTCCCACGTAATAGGTGGTGGGCCTTTTGTAATCAACGGGGCACAGTTCCAAACTCCGGGCTGCTAAAACTCAATAACACTTTGTCCGACCCGGGATTCGAACGCGGGACCTCATCCTTGACAGTCGCCCTTGCGACCACGATTGGAAAATATAACTTTTGGCTTGGATGGCGCATTGTTTGAGAAACATACTGTATGCATATACAACAAGTATTTGTATGATCAACAGATATAACCCATATTAAACGCGTCCTTATTTTTTTTGTGTATGGCATCTCGCAGGTCAACCTAGGAGGTTGTTGACTGCTTAACCGGGCTTTCCTGTGGTTGCCTTAATAATTTTAAGGCCCCCAGCTAGGGCATTCAATTTATAAACTAAGCGACAAAACGCTAAGGGCACCCTCTGCAGGGTACGAGCCTCGGCTTAGGGCAACGCTGGTGGAAGGACAGCAAGGGACTGGCTGGATCGAATTCAAATCATTATTATTTAGGGACGAATTTAAATCTACAGGCTCAGCGGCACAGGCTGGCGCGAGAAAGGGTCGGGGTGGACAATTACGGAGACATCGCGACAGGCCTCGACGGTGAGGCCGAAATGACGGCGGTCTGTTTGTATACTGTGCTGGTGGCCCTACTGCTTTCTTGGAGGAGGGTTATAGCGTCGTCGGGATATAAGAGCGAATGCCTAGGTCGGCCAATCCTACTGATCTATGAGGGCGCGTCCTTATCCAAAAAGCCTACTGCTATAAGGTTAAAGACTACGTTAACGATAAGCATGTTTGGCAATAATACCTTCTGCACATGTGGCTTCCCCGGTTGTTCACTGGCAACGCACGTTTAAGTATGTCTAATAATTATTACTTTACAAAAAAAAAATTTTTTTTGCTCATAAAATGAAACATTTTTTTTTACATAGGCTGCGTTAGGTAATTAATTAACTCTTTTTACTTTACAGCTAGCACGTCACAATTACGAGATAAAACCTTTTCTGTTTTTGATCTACTCGCAGTAGTTTTAATATTTTTTTGATTTTATTCTGTAATCAACAGTGTGAGGTGAATACTATATATTCTTTTAATATGTCGCCTAGAGTATGTAAAGTTAACCCAAATCGTTTTTGCTACGTTTGTGGCAAAATCGTTTGGTCAAATCGAGGATATCCTATAACAAATTCACTGCAAAACGCCTATTTACATTATTTTGGATTTCCGGTGTCACATCATGATAAAAACTGGGTTCCTCATGTGGTTTGCACAAATTGTAGACTGGTGCTCAATTCCTGGTATCAAGGTAAAAGTAGATATTTGAACTTTGGTAAGCCAATGATTTGGAGAAAGCCAACTAACCATGCAACCGACTGTTACTTTTGCTTGACTAAAACTTTTGGTTTTAATACGAAAAATAAAGATAAAATAGAATATGCAGATGTTCCATCAATATCTAAGCCGGTACCCCATTCAGAAGATTTGCCAGTGCCTAAACCACCCGGTAGAAGTGACCAATCGAGCAGTATTCCACTGCACCAGAGTAGCGACAGTGAGCAGTCCAGCTCGGACAACTTTGTTGGCGATGAAGATAGTCCACATTTAATAACTCAGTCTGAACTCAACGATCTTGTAAGAGATTTGCAGTTGTCTAAGTCAAAAGCAGAATTGCTTGCCTCAAGATTGCAACAGTGGAAGTTGCTTGATCCTAATACAAAAGTTAGTATTTATCGTTCCAGAAGTAAGACTTACGCTGATTTTTTTACAAAAGAAAATGAGTTTTGTTATTGTCATGATGTTACCGGACTTTTCGAAGAAATGAAACAACCATACAACCCAGAAGAATGGCGCCTTTTTATCGATTCCTCGAAGAGAAGCCTCAAAGCTGTTCTTCTACACAACGGGAATAAATAGCCATCTATTCCAATAGGTTATGCTGTGAATTGTGAAGAAACGTATAAAACAATATCCGAATTAATTAAATTGATTAAATATGAATGCTATGATTGGTACATCTGCGGTAATCTAAAAGTTATAGGAATGCTTTTGGGCTTACAAGGCGGCTACACTAAGTATTCTTGCTTTTTATGTTTATGGGACTCAAGGGCAAAAGAGGAACATTATAAAAAAAAAATTGTCCTGTACGAAACGAATATGTTCCAGGTAAAATGAACATTAAATATACATGTTTGCTTGACCCAAAAAAAAATATATTACCACCACTACATATTAAGTAGGGTTTAATGAAAAATTTTGTTAAAGCTTTGGATAAGACAAAGCCGGCCTTCCGGTTCTGTATTTATGCAGTGTGTTCACGAATCTTTCCGAGGCTAAACTAAAAGAGGGAACATATGTGGGTCCTCAAATCAAAAAAAATTTAGTCTATACTAAATTTGAGAGTCTGTTAACCGAAGTTGAAAGGCTGCCTGGAATTCTTTCAAACTTGTTGTACGGAATTTTTTAGGTAATAAAAAAAGTGATAATTATGAAGAAATTGTTAAAGACTTATTGCATAATTACGAACATATGGGTGTAAAAATGTCTCTAAAAATTCATTTTTTGCATTCTCATTTGGATTTTTTCCCGGAAAACCTTGGGAATATGAGTGATGAACATGGTGAAAGGTTTCATCAAGATCTAAAATTATTTGAACAAAATTATCAAGGTTTTTGGGATCAAAGTATGCTTGGAGACTATTGTTGGAGTATTGTGAGAGATACAGATCCAAGTACTTATAAAAAAAAAACGAAAACTCTTCATTTTTAATTTTTATTGCTACTTATAATAAAAAAAATCGTAATTCTTTTTCAAATAATTATCTCGAAAGTTTGACGTCCTGATTTTTTTTTTTATATTTTTCCCTATTTGACGAGGCTTAAAATAACAAAATTATATATGTTTTATTTCATGAACAAAAATCTTGTAAACTAGTGTTATTATAGTTTAATTACTATTATAACAATATATTAATATTGTTCAACCTAACATGAGAGAAAAGAGTTTTGTTTATAATCCATATTGGTGTTAATAAACCATAATTATCAACGACTAGATGACCCGGTGTACTTAGTAGCACCTCGAACGTCAAATGTTTGACAGGAAAGTAGGTAGAACAGTTTATATGGGCAAATTAAATAGTTGTTTTTATTATCTTCCTCGCAATTTTTCTTTCTCACCGTTTAAACCTTCCTTGGACTACGACAAACATTTCAAAACCAAAATCAGCTAAATCGGCCCAGCCGTTCTCGAGTTTTAGCGGGACAAACGAACAGCAATTGATTTATATATATATATATATGTAGGAGAAAGGTTTGAATAATAGGATCGGGGGTCTCTATGTCTGTCAGGATTTCAAAGGTAATCGTCAATAAAACCAATATTAAGGCTCTCCGCCACTGAGAGCACATTTACATTGGGTTAGTTATTAATAGTGAGTCACTTCATATTACAATGTAGGTATTCAAATATCATTAAATCAGAGGTAGGCTTGATAAGTCAGAGTGAAGAGGTCCGTCCGCCACGGCGGCTCGCAATAGACTAGCGTCCTGCCTCCACTCGCCGTAGTCGCCGACCGTCCGTAGCGCTCGGTGCTGCCATCTCCGACATATATATATATATAGATTCTATTTTCTCTCTCGCACTCAACCTTACTTCAACATCATAACATCTCATGAATGAGCAAACAGCTTGTTCTACATCCATATGTTCTGTCGGTAATCCTTATCGAAAATATTATCGTCTTAAGATAATAATTAATGTCTACATTGTTCTTGTCTAATTAAATTCCAAGTACCCAGTAATGTCAATTTATTGGAGGCTTTAAACGTCACTGAAATGTGTACCTATGATTAGAAGGAATTTCATTTTAATATAAATACATCTTTGCCTCGTTGGCCTAATGGTCGCAATCATAGCTGTTGAGCGTGAGGTCCTGGGTTTGATTTTCGGGTTGGGTAGTTTTTTTTTTTTTTTTGTTAGAACATTTTCAGTAGCAGCAGTGGAATTGTGACCGGTAGATGACAATTGGATCATGGGACTTAATAACAGCATTGGTGAAATGTGGGTGTATACCTGTGGACACCTCTGCCTACCCTTTCTGGAATACAGGCGTGATCCTATGTTGTACATTTTCATAATTATACTCATTGTGAAAAAGAATATGGTCGTGAGCAGGATTCGAACTTGCGCCTCCCGGATAAATACTCCAGGTCGAGATGGCTTAGCGGTCAGAGCACCCGGAGTATTTATCCGGGAGGTGCAGGTTCGAATTATGTTCACAACCGTATTCTTTTTGCACAAACAATTTATAACTCGAAGATTTAACTGTATATTTAAGGATACATTTATAAAAAAAATGTGTTCAAATAATGTTATGAATTGATAAACTAGGCATAGAAGTTAAATACGTAAGGGAATTGTAATTGTATTACCTAGGGTCCATAATAGGTTATATCATAATAAATTAAAAAATATAATAATACGCTTGAAACTCAATCAATATGCCTTTTTTATTTTTTTTCGGGAGGTAACCTACAAAAGGCGCCCGGTCTTTGAGGATAAAACCGCGGAGTGTGGGATTTTTACCTCACTAAAACCACCCCGGTGGTCACCATCCGCACTTAAAGGGGAGCTCCGGGTCCTTTTAAGAGACCAGCTCCAGAACCCCCCAATCAATATGCCTAGGCTTTTTTCAAAGTGTAAGGCAAAGGAGTGTAGGGAGTCCATTGCTATCAACTGCCTACTATTGAAAATTCATTAACATGAGAATGAATAAATTATTTCTGGATCTTCATGCTCCATTTTCGGCCACACCGTCGTTTACCATCAGGCGAGTTGGTGGCCAACGTTGGTGGAAACGTAAATCTATTTTGGATTAGCTATGCCCCGTGGTTTCTCCCGTTCCGTAACGAACTTTCAGTACGATTTAAAAAAATCGTATGGAAAAACCTTGTACTGACAATAAAGAAGACAACAAAAAAAAAAATATCCAATTTGGTGCAGTCGTTCTCAAATTATGGCGTGACCAAATAAATAGTATAAGTATATAATAATAGGAAATAGGGATTTATTTTTATTGATAAAAATACAACTTAATGACACTTTGCCCGACTCGGAAATTGAAACCACGACCTCACGCTCAACAGTCGCTCTTGCTACTACTAGACTAACGATGTAGTCTCCACAAGAATTCGATAAAATTAATCGCTAACAATTCAAGCTGGTATATCACCTCTAGATTCATAATAAAACACATATAACACTAAAATTTGATACAAGTTTAGTCAAAAAAACATTTGTATGTGTGTGTCTGTAAGTAATATAAAATTAATTTAATTGTAAAACTTACAAGTTATAATCCAACATAAATTAATGCAAAAACAACTTGCCAAACTAAGTGGACTTACCTTTTACTAATTAATATTAAAATGTTCGTAACAGAATATTAAAAATAGCGGCTAAAAATAACACTAGCTACATTTCACCCTAAATTTTATCTACATAAATTATTTTTTGTACCCTTGTCTTTTGAAGTACTCTGTCTTTTGGGTCGATTGCAAAAAAGAAAATAATTCTTAATAGCTATAGTAACGACATCGATTTTTCACACGTAAATTTAAGAAAAAATTACAAACTATATATAAAAAAAACTGCCTCGTTGGTTTAGTGGCCCGCAGCGCGACTGTTGAGCAGGAGGTCGCGGGTTCGATTTCCGGGTCGGGCAAAGTGTTATTGAGTTTTTCTGTTAGGAAATTCTCAGTAGCAGCCCGGAGTTTGGAAATGTGCCCGGTTGATGGCAATAGGCTCACCACCTATTACGTGGGACTTAATTACAGCATTGGTGAAATGTGGGTCTACAATTGTGTACACCTCTGCCTACCCCTTCGGGGAATACAGGCGTGATGCTAAACATAGCAATGTTATGTTATATAAAAAAAAAACAACCATTATCACCCTCCTGCCCTTACCCCAATTTAATTGGGGTCGAACGCATGTTTTCTTCTTCGATCCATCTCTATTAGCCGTCATATCAGCAGTCACTCCTTTTCTAGCCATCATCTTGAACACAATCCATCCATCGTCGCTTCCTCAGTGTTCCTCTACTGTTATAGCCATACATTTTTTTTTTTTTTTTTTACGGGATAGCGGGCAACCGGGCGGACGGCTCGCCTGATGGTAAGCGATTACCGCCGCCCATGGACACCCGCAACCCCAGAGGAGTAACAAGTGCGTTTCCGGCCTTTTAAAGGGTTTGGGCCTCCGGTACCCTCACTCACTCGGCGAAACACAACGCAAGCGTTGTTTCACGACGGTTTTCTGTGAGGCTGTGGTATCACTCCGGTCGAGCCGGCCCATTTGTGCCGAAGCATGGCTCTCCCGCGGTAAAAAATGTAATAAATCTTTGAGTCTAATTTACGACATTCACAAATGTCTGTACTTATCCCCGATGGGTAAGGCAGGGATGTATCTACACCAACATTTCACCGATTTAGTTATGAAATCGCATGTATTAAGTGGTAAACATATTGCCATCAATTGGACACAATTTCAAACTCCGGGCTGCTGATAAAGTCAATCATACTTTTCCCGACCCGGGAATTGAACCCAGGACATCACGCTTCATGACGCAACTGCCTCGTTGTGGCCCCAAGCGCGACTGCTAAGCATGAGGTCTCGGGTTCGATTCCTGGGTCAGACTGTGTTATTGAGTTTTTCTGTTAGGAGATTCTCAGTAGCAACCCGGAATTTGATATTGTCCCCGTAGATGGCAATAGGCTCACCACCTATTACATTGTACTTAATAACAGCATTAGTGAAATGTGAGTGTACCGCACAACCGTGTACACCTCTGCCTAATTCTTCCGGGAATACAGGCTTGATGTTTACGTTACATCACGCTTCACATTAAGAGAGTTATGTCATGAACTGTGAAGGGTCGTGGATCCAAACCTCGTTCGTATAGACACGATTAGAATTCAAACTTGTGTTTCCTTCCTTGCGTTTCCTTGGGTATACTTAGAAAAACTGACTTGTTGACTGATATTATGATGAAGATAATGTATTAAAGAAACACAGGTGTGCATTACCTGCCGTCTCTTCAGCAATAAATAAGCATCCATAAAGACACTTTCGGAAATAAATGGGTTGTCTTATTTCGCCGCTCAGCAAGACGTGAAAGACGAAGGAATATAAACAAATTATTCCGGAACAAACACTTGACATATACTGCGTCATCTTAATGATATTCTAACAGAATATGATATATATTAAAGGCTTTGTATTATAAGTAACCCTTGTTTGCGACACAATATGCCTTTATAGGCTCTCGTAATTGATTAAGGTACGGCACCTAATTTTAAACATAAAACATAAACATAACATAGCATCACGCCTGTATTCCCCGAAGGGGTAGGTTCCTCTACTGTTATAGCCATACATTTCTTTTTTATTTATTTTTTATGGTATAGCGGGCAACCGAGCAGACGGCTCGCCTGATGGTAAGCGATTACCGCCACCCATGGACACCCGCAACCCCAGAGGAGTAACAAGTGCGTTGCCGGCCTTTTAAAGGGTTTGGGCCTCCGGTACCCTCACTCACTCGGCGAAACAGTAGGGTTCAAACGGGTTCAGTAGGGGGTTCACCAATGCTGTTATTAAGTCCCATGTAATAGGTGGTGAGCCTATTGCAATCAACCGGGCACTGTTCCAAACTCCGGGCTGCTACTGAGAATTTCCTAACAGAAAAACTCAATAACACTTTGCCCGGCCCGGGGATCGAACCCGAGACCTCCTGTTCAGCAGTCGCGCTTGGGACCACTAGACCAACGAGGCACCTAATTTTGTCCAATAAATAACTTTCAAAACTATGTAGGTATCATTAATTCCGCTGACAATTCAGATATTTGGGCCACATCGTCTTGCGAAGACTCTCTTATAGTTAGGAGAGAGTAGTTGACAGTAGAAAGAGGCAAGGGAAAAGAAGAAGAGGCGATACCCAAAAACGACAAAGGAAAAAGACCTAGAGAGTGGTCAGATCACCGGATCTAAAGGTGTAAAGGACCGCCTTTACACCTTGGAACTCTCTTTTCATGATGTGACAAGTATGTCTTAGGGTTAAGACTTTTGGTGCCATTCCAAAGTAAATAATTACAATCAGATGAGTCACGATCCTTAGTAGAGAGGGACTATAAAGAATCATCATCATCATCATCATCATCCCCCTGCCTTTATCCCAATTTAATTGGGGTTGGCGCAGGAGTTATTTTTCTTCCATACATCTCTGTCAGCCGTCACCTCGCTAGTCACTACCATTATAGCCATAAAATATCATCTTTCACACAATCCATCCATCGCTTCCTCGGTCTTCCTCTACGTGTGTAGCAATCTACATTCATACTTAGAACTTTCCTTGTCACATGATCCTCATTCTCCGTATTACGTGTCCATAATATGACAAACGATTTCCACATAACTTCTCGGTCACCGTCGTAACTCTCAGGCTTCCCAGTACGTACTCATTCCTAATTCCATCAATTCGCGTCACACCACACATCCCTCTTAACATTCTCATCTCAGCTGCATGCTGCCTTTCATTCATCCCTTTCATGGTCCAACATTCCGAACCATACAAGACAACAGGTATGATAACTGTCCAAAAAGAATATGACAAAAAATATACTGATAAAATAATATCAGTTTCGATAACTGTTTTTAAGTCTCAAAACAGCAGTTCCATTATGGAACTTAATGTTTAAGTATTCTGTATAGTAATGAGTCATAGCTGGTTTATGGTAGTATTCTAGTAAGATATCTGCTAAGCTTATGCTAATAAAAATACAAAGTGATGATATTAATACTCCCGGTGCTCTGACTGCTTAGCCATCTCGACCTCTGCCCACTACCGCGAATTCTTCTTCCACATTTTAATAAATCTTCTGGTGACGTCCTTGCTATCTATTCAATCCCTATACAGAAAACTGAACCAACACGACTAACTTTGCAGTTAATACAATGTCCTACAGATGCAAATAACTATATATAAATAAATTTTTGATAAAATTAAATAGAAAAGTTTTGATTTATCGTTGGCACCGTTCATCAAAGTTCATGTTAGTATCGTAATAAATGCCTTTTAGAAGGCCGTTGACGAAGTTTATTTTTAATGGTATAAGTGTGACACCCGCAACTACAAAGGAGTCGGAAGTGCGTTGCCGGGTTTGGGCTTTTTAAAGTGTTTGGGCCTCCGGTACCCTCACTCACTCCGCGAAACACAACGCAAGCGTTGTTTCACGCCGGTTTTGTGTGAGGCCGTGGTGTCACTCCGGTCGAGCTGGCCCATTCGTGGCGAAGCATGGCTCTCCCACGGTATAAATGGTTCCATAACTTGGTGGAGCGAGGCAGAAAATAGCCTGTGAAACTTGTTGTGGTAGATCATCAAGATAATGGTGAGAAAGCTGGTAATAAGCCATCCAATTTAACGTGAATATGTTATTTTTAATATAAAACGTTGCCCCATACTAGGAATTTCTTCCTGTATCATGGGTGCGATTAAAAACACATAATTTCACATGCACACACACCCAGACCCGGAACAATCATCCGGAGATCATACAAATATTTGCTCCGTGCAGAACTCCGCGAATCGAACCCGCGAACGCGGTGCAGCAGTCGATCTCTCAACCACTGCGCCAACCGCGCCGTCTAATATGTATTATGTTCGCGTGTATTATTATAAAATGAAGACATAGTATATTTTATTTTGGCGTGCAAAGCATATCTTCTGGTCCTACGCAATAGGTTGCGAGCCTATTACCAAATTCCGGGCTATTAATGACAAAATAGAAAAACCTTAAAACATTGCCCAACCTGGCAATCGAACCTCTGAACTCAAGCTTTGCAAGCGCGCTTGCGTACATAAGGCAGTTGGTTTATTATTATGGCTGTCGTTAAACAAAACTCGATTCCACCATAAAAAAATATTTAATGGCGGATAAGTGGTGGAATCTGGGTAACGCATGGCTGGGGTTTATTTTCGTTGCTATACAATACTTATTGTATTGTAAGGAAGTAAATATTTATTTTATTATGTATAGAAAGAAAGAAAATACGTTTATTCAGCAGAAAAACAGAGACAACACAACAGAGGGAAGAAAAGATACAAAACCCAAAACAAAAAATTTAATTAAGGAACATAACATACGTAGTATGTAGTAATTACAGTATGCCGTCAAGTAAACCCATGAAAGGGCAGCCAGCTCTGCATTTGCTGGACGCGGAGGGCCCAACGCTGATTTAAAGTTGGCACCCCAGTGATGCACTGACGATAGCAAGCAATAGAAATTGAGGCCGTGAACGAAAAAGTGGCGATACGAGACACTTTAAAAAGATAGGTCACTCTTGCGCTCACGGCCTCATATATCTACAACACTGCTGCAAACGATATACCTTTAGTAAGTAACAATTCAAAATGGAAAAGAAAAGACGGTCGTGAGCAGGATTCGAACCTGCGCCTCCCGGATAAATACTTCAGGCGCTCTGATCACTAAGTCATCTCAACCTCTGCTCACTACGTGAATTCTTCTTCCACATTTTAACACATCTTTACATGACGTCATTGCTATTCAATCCCTATGCCACCTGTATTTAAAATTGTAACTTTAAAGTTTGCTAAGCATGCGTTAATGCTTTTCGAAGATTTTTCTGTAACTTTAGTAAGTCCTATAGTTTTGAGTATAATGCAGTGCCATCCCGAGATCCCGGTAAAGTTTAGTAGAGGGCTTTGTGGTTTTTAGCCGGTAGAAATCCGGAAAAGCATGTATGAAAGACTTTCCAATCAATGTTCCTAGCCTTTTCCCAATTAATTTGGGGTTTGGTCTTCGAGTCTAACCGGATGCATCTTAATACCAGTTTCTTATATTGAGCAGATGCCTATCTGACCTCCACAAGGTTAGGCTGGTCGTCAGACTTTCAGGATTCTGATTACCCGTAACGGCTGTCATAGATATCTTCATTTGACAACCGGAATCGCCAGTTTATTGTGCTCGCTGAGACACGGAGGGGTCTCGATATGGAATGGTGGTCAACCATCCACAGACCAACCGCGGAAAGTACAGCTTAACTTTGGTCAATTGACCTGTCCGGGTTTTACTTAGCCACGAGCCCCTCAATGAAAAACTTTCCACACAAGATAAAAAAGTTAGAGGATAGATTTAAACAAACATTTAAATACTCGCCTTTTTATTTATCATGACAAAATTTAGTTCGTAATTATTGGAAACTAAATTAAAACTAATCCTTTAAACTGTAGTTGAACTTTAACCCTTTGGGGATCCAACTATAAACTACTGTAGGACAATGTAAGACGTACCACAAAACCCCCAATCAGTTCCCCAACCGATCCTGAAAGTCACAGTTAACTTTCTACCTCTACAAGCTTTTAAACCTAGGCGGGAATGAAAATTTCACCTTCCATTGTAATAGTGACGTTCAATTATAAACTATATATTCTAAGTATAAAGTATATTTGGATGCTAATGTGTAATTTGTGAACGTTTTTAAACGAATTCAAAAAAAGGAGGAGGTTTCTCAACTCGACCGTATATGTATATATTTTTATGTGTGTTGCAAATTTTTATAATTCAGACTCGTATCGCCCATTATCGTGCACCTCCATACGTGCCGTAACAATATGGTCCGCTTGACCTTTTTCTTTTAATATCATTACACACATACACCCGATATCGTTTAGATTTTTGCAGTCTAACATAGCCAGTTTATAACTGTCTAATACATAACCTCTTCTCATACAGAAAAGGGACGAGCATTGATCACCACGCTAGCTCACTGTGGATTTGCGATTATAAACTATCAAGCCCTCGTTTCCTCATGATATTTTCCATCACCGTATGCGGTTTTATCCTTAAAAAAATAGAGTCAGTTTTTGCTATGTGTTCCATCTAATGAATTGAATATTTTGTCGAGTTACAAAGTGTCAATATAACTCCCAGTCCTCCCTATCATTGTACAAAAAATACGTCATTCGTTTTTACCATAAAGAACGACAAACAAACTAACTTTTGCATATTTTGTAAAATAATATCTACTTTTATCAGTCTGAGTTTATATTTTAATATCGTATAGAATGTACAATAATAAATTCCTGAACTGTTTTAACGAAAGTTTTCAGCTAATTAATTAGGAATACTTACCCAAAGTATTTCTTTAAGCTTTTGATTAAATTAATTTTATCTTTTCTTAAACTTCTTTCTGCTGGATCTTCATTGTTCTACTTCACAATTATTATTATAAATCGTAAGCTTTTAAAGACAATATCTTATTGTTGGCTTATATACTGATTTAGACAAACTAAACTAATATTAAAGCAGTTAGTTAGTCTTTTACTAACAGCTACAATAAAAGCGACACGGCACGAATTAAGAGACACCAATTTGAATTGAATGTCAAACTGAAATTTGTGATATTTTTTTTAGTCACGACCTTTTTAGGTGGACACTAAAGTTAGATATGTCAAACTAATCTTGTATTGAAATTTTTGTATGACTTGACTAAATTTGTATTTGACGTCTTTTAATTTATCATGTCCCGCTCTTATAATAACTGTCAGTTTAACTATGCCTTAATTTTAGTTTACATTGGCTACAATTATTGACGTCATTATATCGATGTAGTACCGTTGAACTCGATTGACTCGGTACAGATTTAGATTTTATTTACTTTACCGAAAACGTATTGTACAGAATAAAGTGTGGGCGGTTTGGTATGCTGCCTTAAACTTTGTCGACGTAAATAGTAAAGGGACTACTCTATTTTAAATACATGTTATTTTACATACAATCACGCCTATTTCCCATAGGGGATAGGGGTAGGCAGAGACTATCGATTTCCATTTGCTACGATTCTGACACACCTCTTTCGATCTATGCTCATTAACCTCTTCATACATGCTCACCGATTTAGGTCCTTTTATGAGAACGTCCGCAATTTGATTGCGGTACGTTCGTCGAGGTCGGCCTGTCCCGACTGTTCTATCCACTCTCGCCTCATGTACTAGTTTAGTCAATCGCCTTACATCCATCCTTTGTACATGCCCAAACACTGCATCCTCTTTCACTCCACAACGTTCCCTTATCACACTGTTCCTCACTCAATCGCCTTACATCCATGCTTTGTACATTTGTCACTGCATCCTCTTTCACTCCACAACGTTCCCTTATCACACTGTTCCTCACTTTATCTTTCAAAGTAAAGCCACACATACTTCCCAAAGCTCTCATCAGATGCTATTTTCATTACTAATAACCTTGTTTTTTATCCAATGGTCGCAAGTGCCGTGTAGTGTTATTGAGTTTTTCTTTTAAGAAATTCTCAGTAGCAGCCCCGAGTTTAGAATTATGTCCAATTGACGGCATTAGGCTCACCACCTGTTTTATAGAATTTAATAACAAGAAAATAAATCTAGAAGAGACAGGGTGCGAAGAGAATTTCTCTCTTTCATGAAGGAGACTACTAGAAGAAAATAAAATATTAAAGTTGTTTTTTTTTTTGTTTCAAGAAAAATATGGCCGTGAGCAGGATGTGAACCTGCGCCTTTTTGATAATCCAGGCGCTCTGACCAACTAAGCCATCGCGACCTCTGCTCACTACCCCGAATTCTTCTTTCACATTTTAATACGTCTTTTGGTGTGACGTCTAACTGAAAATAAAAATGTTTTAAACCTTATTAAATTTATAACTCCATTTTTCAGGTAAGCCACGGCCTGATTAAACTTGGTCGGCAGTTTTCCGCTCTCGGTGAGTACAAATTTTGTGTTCTCTAGGACATAGAGTTTTTCATGGATGAATAAGGTCCATTGTGGCCCAAAATGGGTGTAATTGGTCGTGAAATGCTGAATAACGTGATAACCATAAAGATTTATTTTTGTAGTAGTAATAATTTGTATGTAGGTTTTTGAATAGATACTTGTATTATCAATTACGAGTATGTACTCGTGCATTTTTCCATGTTTATCGCGATTGATCAAATCGTTTGACATCGCTGTGGGCCCAGTTCGTGGCCCTTTCTGACTTCGAAACTAGTCGAGCATTTTCGAAATGCACGTGAGCAGTAACCGGTGAACAATAATTAATATATCTTTTATTTAGTTTGTTTATTTGAAAGCGATATACCTTACCTATCTAAATAGATGAACCGATTAACTTTTAGAATATCAATTGTAAAGACTGTTTTACTTTTTAGATCACTGTTTAAGCAACCACGGTTCATGCATTTTATTTTACAGGAAGCGAAATATTAATCTCTAAGCTGAACTGATCACAAAATTGTTACCACGGCAACCAGAAATTTGAAATGCCTGTGGCAATAACTTGTTATTTTGAAGGTTCAGCTTTTGTTACTGAAGTACTTTATACCTTGGACATTTACTTGATAAAACAAACTATTCCGAAGATCCCTGGGGCTGTCCACAAAATCGAGTTTGATCCCTTTCCGTTCCTTTGAGATCAAATCTTCTTTTAGGAACATCTTTCTTGCGATGTGAATTGTTTCTGACGTATAGTAGTAAATAAGTTTTTAAATATATTTTTAACGGGTCTAGATTTCGTTCAATATTAAACGGGCTTTTAAACTTTAATTTTATTATTACTTACCCTTACTATGTTATCAAATTAAGATCTATGACAGCCGTTACGGTTAGTCAGAGGCCTCAAGGTATTAAGGTGCATCCGGATTTTTTTCTTTTTTTTAAAACGTTGCCCCACACTTGGAATTTCTTCCTGTATCGTGGGTGCGTTTACAGACATAATCTCACAAGTAGACACACACCCAGACCCGGAGCAATTATCTATAGATCGTACAAATATTTGCTCCGTGCAGAAATCGAACCTGCGACGCGCAGCGCAGCAGTCGGTCTCTCGACCACTGCGCCAACCACTCCAATGTAACTGGGAAAAGGTTTACTAGTATTATGTGAATCTTAGCCGTATACCTATATCCTAAATACTTTATACAATGTTTCTGCGCCAAAATAAATATATTATTTCATATCTTTCGTAGATAATATTTTTATTTTTGTATAATAACCAGTTTAACTCGCGACATTGCCGCGGGCTCAGCTCATGACTAAGGGCTCCGTTCGAGTTCGAAACTAGTCGGGCAATCCCGAAAAATGCACGTGAGTAGTAACCGGTGAACAATAATTCATGTTTTTGTTTGTTCTATCAAAATACACTTCTATGCAAGTATAATAATAATCCAAGAAATGAGTGGAATAAAAAATATATATTTGTAATTACTATAGTACCCAAATATTAAGAAATGTAATTGGTATAGAATTTTAATTATAGTTTATATAGATACCTCCACTTACACATTGATCCCTTATAAGGAAGTTACTATATAAATTAGGACCGTATGACCGTTAGGTACGTATTATGTACACTTTTATAAATTAGTATATATTTAAGTATCTTCAGTTACTCTGTTTTTTTTTTTAAACTTCCCCTTTTTTTGACTGCCTCGTTGATCTAGCGGTTGCAAGCGCGGTTGCTGAGCGTGAGGTCCTGGGATCGATTCCCAGGTCAGGCAAAGTGTTATTGAGTTTTTCTGTTAGGAAATTCTCAGTAGTAGCCCGGAGTCAGGAAGTTGGTGTGATACCCCCGTGCTTTGGAGGGCAAGTAAAGCCGTTGGTCCTGCGCCTGAGCTCCCTTCGGTCGTGTCGAATTGCCGTCCCATCGGACTATGAGAGTGAAGGAAGATGGAGTACCTCTGTGTTTGCGCATACACTTGTGCACTATAATATCTCCGGCGTACTCGGCTAATCTCCGTGGAGATAGGCGGCCGTGACTGAAAACGGTTTGGAGGATTTCTTTTTTTTTAACAATATGTTCGGTCACCCGTATAGGGACTGAATTGATAGCAATAACGCCATAAGACGTGTTAAAATATGGAAGAAGAATTCGCGGTGGTGAGCAGAGGTCGAGATGGCTTAGTGGTCAGAGCGCCTGGAGTATTCATCCGGGAGGCGCAGGTTCGAATCCTGTTCGCGACCGTATTCTTTTTCCATTTAATATAATAACTTTAGAGTTCGCTAAGCATGCGTTAATGCTTTTCAAAGATTTATCTTGAATATGTACTACGTAATAAATCAATTATCTAATACATAAAACCAACATGTAAAACGTATTTAGGCTAAGGAATAAAATTTTTTTTTCTAATTAGAAAGACTCAATAACACTATTTCCGATGCAAAAATCAAACCTAGGGACCTCACGCTCAGTAGCCGTTGACAACCACTCGACCGACGAGGTAATATAAAAACCAGTTGATTAAACTTTTGTTTGTCCCTCCTATGACCGTGGCAGAATGTAAGAGCATCAAGCATGGCTCATTCATGAAGGCTACGTTAGATCTATGCGAAGCCAACATTCCGAGCGACGCAAATGAACATTCCTCGTATAAAGCCGTCTGAGGAATGCAATTTGTATCCGAACGAAGTTTAAAAGAAAGAAAATATGTGTTTCAGAATGAATTAAATCTAAAGTTACAATATTAAAGTTACAATATTAAATGGAAAAAGAATACGGTCGCGAACAGGATTCGAACCTGCGCCTCCCGGATAGATACTCCAGGCGCTCTGACCACTAAGCCATCTCGACCTCTGCTCACCACCGCGAATTCTTCTTCCATATTTTAACACGTCTTATGGCGACGTCATTGCAATCAATTCAGTACCTCAGTACTTTCAGTCACTTGTATAGGTAAATGTAAAAGAACTTTTTTTTTCGTATTTTTAGTCTACCAACCATGTTTTTATATGCAGTTTGCACATAAATAAAAAAAATATGCCGTCGCTATTTTTATAAAAGGTATTAATTTCTACAACACTCACAATCAGTTTTCCCTGTGCTTTAGAGTAAATCTGTGTCGTTATAAAAACATGGAGTCCTATAAAGATACTTAATTATCTTCATTGTATCTCTAAAATAACCTAACAATTAAATGTTTTGAACATATTAAGTCTGTTCAAAACATCTTACCTACAAAATATTTAAATATGTATGTATTTCGACAGCGCGGTTGGCGCAGTGGTTGAGAGACTGACTGTTGCGCTGCGTGTCAAAGGTTCGATTCCTGCACGAAGCAAATATTTATACGATCTATAGATAATTGCTCCGGGTCTGGGTGTGTGTGTGCTTGTGAGATTATAAGTCTGTAAACGCACTCACAAAACAGGAAGAAATTGCTAGTACGGGGCAAGGTTTAAAAAATAATATAATATATACCTAAACAACCTTAAAATAAGCGGGGTCGGAATCGTCTGCTGTATGTTGGAGTATTTATGGGATAAAACCCAAAAAATAGGATAATAAGTTGGCCTAAAAAAATATTTATTTTTACCGCTTTTGGTCTATTAGGCCTAGGTGAAAATGAAGGGACGATAGAGAAAAAATTCGAAGAAAAGAGAGGCGTTTGCCTTGTAGTGGGACAAAACAGGTGGTAATAATACATAAGTGCATATTTATTTATTTATCAGGAACAATAAATTGTGTTTGATACATAACATCAACTCACGCCTTTTATTACGTGGGTACAAACTAAAGCAAGCTACCTGCTATAATCCTGAAATAATAATACCGCAACCTTATATCAAAACTGTTTTAATTCAAAAACCTCGCCTTTTGAGGTAACCTCATTTACGATTTATTCTCTTCAATCAACGGTAATAATATTAACTTCCGACAAATCAATATTTAAATACAGTAAAGAAATTATGAAATTATAGAGAAGTAGCTTCTGCCCGTGACTTCATCTGCATGGATTTCAATATTGTGTATGTGTTAATTCAGGTTATAAACTATCTGTGTGCCAAATTTCATCTAAATCCGTTCAGTAGTTATTGCGTGAAAGAGTAACAAACATTCATACATACAAACTTTCGTATTTATATGTATAATATTAGTAGGATTTATCTTGAATTCTAAATGTTTTTATTTCATCCAGATTTCGCATCTTATTATGAATTTTACTTATGCTGATAAACTCAGAATATTTTTGTATATATTAACTTGCATCCGGGTGTTGAAACCAATCCGATTGAAGAGAAAAGTCTCTAATTTATTATGTGCATATGTAGAGTAAGTGTTATGTTTTATTCATGCTTTTATTTCTTCCGAGATAGAACAAGCTCTTTATTAAATTAAACTTTTTAAAATGCTCGCGAAGGCACCCAGAAGAGATTTATTTATTTAAATTTAATTTCGATAAAACAAAACCTAGAATTCTATAATAATTCTATTCAAATATTCTGTGCCTTCTAAAACACATATATTAGCAAGCTTACTGTTTGTTACGCGGACAACTCCTGAAGATTTATGTGATCCTAGTACTTTTTCACGTAGTGCTAAAGCCTGGCTTATCATCGTCGGCACTACGGGGTTTCTCGTAACCCCAGCTGCACTTATAACTGCGCCATCTACGTAGTACGGACTAACACAATATTATTTCAACTAGAATTTCTAAAATTATTTTCACAGATAATAATTGTCGTTTGAAAAACGTCGTGATTATTATTAAACCGATATCAAATACTATACTTATAAATAGCATTTTTTTTGGAAAAATAAATCGGTCGTGAGCAGGAATCGAACCTGCGGCACCTAGACTATTCCAGGTGCTCCAACCGCTAAGCCATCTAGACAATCTTCTCTATCGCATAAAATTATAAGAGTTAGCTATGCATGCGTTAATGCTTTTCGAAGATTTATCTGTAAACGTATAGTAATAAAGTGTACGCCTGGTCGCAGCTGGTGCGCAGGTTCGAATCCTGTTCACGACCGTATTTTTCTTACTACAAAAATTTGTAACTTTAAAGTTCGTTTTGCATGCGTTAATGCGTTTGACCGGCCGAAGCCGAAGCCCACCAGAGTTGTGTTGCCTGTTTTGCACTTTTAACGAAAATAAATTAGAATACAGGCTTGATGCTGCAAGTAGTATGTTATGTTTATAAAAGAGAAAACATCTTATAACGCCATAGCCGCACAATAAATTATAAAATTGCAATAGAATTTAATTAATAATGTAAAATATTGGAATTCTCAATATAATTATTTTATTAAAATTACGAGTGAATCCGGCATTAATTATACCGTTACACATATATCAAATGTCTTTTGGAGTTCCTAATGAAAACGATATATTTTTCTGACACATCTTAAACAAAATCCCTTCATAGAAAAGCGGACGCAAGATTTTCATACATCCCCCATATAAAGATTATAACTTTTATCATTAACCTGAATAAAGCTTTCAAGTATTTTCCTACCCACAAAACTTTTGTTATATCGCTTTCACACAACGTGGTACCATTGGAAAAGTTTCCACTACCTCTTTGGGTTCCATGCTACCCTAGTACTTCTCAGCGAAGTGCTGAAATCGTTGGCAAGGACGTCGTATCCATGGAGCGCCTGTGGCGGCGGCTTAAAATTCTCTTTGGTGTTCTTAACGCCATCTATCTGAATTTTAGAGAACAAATAATAATAAACTATTTTGTAAGTTATTTAAGTTAAAGATTCCAGATGTACTTCTAGATGTTCTACAAAACTATAGTAATGCGATCCATTCACAGTTTTACAATAATACAATTAATTATATTAGCAGTACTATAGACTAACTTATTATATTTTTTGATCTCCTACGCAAAAAAGGAATTTTTAATTCAAATAACACAAAGCATTTAATTTTCAAATCTTTGTATCAAATATTTCAGACAAAACTACTATTTTTATATCTGCAAAACTTTTGTTACTTAAGTAGATACCTACCTAAAAAGTCTCTATTGTACAAACCAGTATTATTGTAGTATGCACGATTAGGATAATTTTCCCCTACTCTTTGTATTTTATGCTACCCTAGTACTTCTCAGCCAAGTGCTGAAACCGTTGGCAAGGACCGTCGTATCCATGGAGCGCCTGTAGCCGACGGCTTCAAGAAGGCTAAGTAATTCTCTGTCATATTTGATAATAACGCCATCTATCGGGGTGTGGAGGAACTATTAAATCTAAACTTCGTCAAAGTATGTTACCGGGTTAAATTTATTTGAATGCCAACTTCATGTCGTAGGAGACAACTTTTTGAATCTCTTTTTATGTACACATTTACGAAATAAAATTAATTATAAATTTATGTTGTGATTATTTGTGGAAAGAAATACTCCAAGTGCACTTTTATCCGAGAGGCACAGGTTAAAATCCACACATTATAACTTGTCTAAAGAAGACTTGGTAATATAGATTTTTTGTTTTGCATTGTCATTAATTATATAAGAGTAACTATAATATATATTTATTGTTTAAATATTTGTTTATATCACTATCGCGTTTATCAGTTATAACTGAACGAAGGAGGCACTTTTCTAACACTTTGTGTCGTATGCGATCCTAGTACCTTCAACCCGAGCGCTGAAACCTTCAGTCCGCAACCACGGGTAACCGAGGCGCATTTTTATTTCATTTACACATAATAAAACAAAAAAAAGATACAATGTTATGTTAAAAGGTTACAAAAATTATAGTTATTATAATACATACGTTTTTTTTATATAAGTTTTATTTAAAGCTCTTGCCATAAATTTATTTATCCCAGTAAAGATTTACAGTTTATGCTGCCCTAGTACTATTGAGCAAATACCTGAAATTTTGACGGCTACGGCCGTCGTTACGATTGCTACGAAGCTACGAGCGACGCGTAAAGCGGCTACGACGACCACTCATACTCCCAAACAGAGAATGATCTATCTATTCATCAAATATATCTTCGTGGTTTTAAATTCTGATGTAAGCAGGTAATGAATGATTACTTGAACGTTATATTTTTATTTTAAACACTTTTTAAATTATAAATAAATAATTATATAATATTATAAACTTCTTACGCAACTAAATTCAGAAGCATCAGTGGCGCCGCCCTAGTGAACAACAAGGTGCAACCTGTTCTGCAGGCTGTACAGTATTCTACGAGGTTGCAAATGAAACTAAACAAAGAGCTTGGTGTTTTCACCGCCCGCCAATAGATGTCTCTGTTAGGTGAATTTAGTAGCCATTATTGAGCATTCACCTATATAAAAGTAATTTATATAGAATACTAGCGGTCCGTCCCGGCTTCGCACGCGACTATAATTTGAGATTTAAACTATCCTATCTCTCAAGTTGGATCGAACTGCACATGGTGTGCGAATTTTATTATAATCGGTTAAGTGGTTTAGGAGTCCATTGAGGACAAACATTGTGACACGAGATTTATATATATTAAGATTTAATTAATGTTTCCATTTTAATTGAAAAATAGAGCGCTTAAAATTTTTGAAAAAAAAAAAAGTACAACAAATCCAATATATATAAAATTTTTACCTGATGTTACTCCAATTTCCACCCCAAGATCCTTGCGGACTTAGTAGAACCTTTTAATACAATAGCAATTGTATTAAAAGGTTCTATTAATTTAAAAAAATATGGCTACTAAAAAATTAACTCATTAAAAACAAAGGAAAAGAAAAATATTTAAAACAAACAATATTCTACAACTATTCGTTGTAATGTACATGTAACATACATACAATCACGCCTGTTTCCCATAGGGGGGTAGGCAAAGACTATCGATTTCCATTTGCTACGTTACTGACACACCTCTTTCGCTTTATCTATGCTCATTAACCTCTTCATACATGCTCGCCGATTTAGGTGGCTCCTGACCCGTGCTTTTTTGAGGACGTCCGCAATTTGATTGCGGTACGTTCGTCTCATGTACTAATTTAGTCAATGGCCTCGAGTCGTCGAGTACTTCGATGCCTAAATCACGTTTTTCCTTTTTTCTCACTCTCTTTTTTTTTAGTAGTAGTGTAGTTGATATAATTTAGGTTTTATTTTTGTAAATATTTTTAATTATTATGTACATACCTATAATTCGTTGTAATTATTTATTTAGTACAATAATTATTTATAATTAGATTGGTTGAACGCGAGGTCCTGGGTTCGATTTCCAAGTGGGATTACATGCTGTTTGGTTTTTCTGGTTTGTTTATTATTTATAATTATGCTCTGTTGACGGCAATAGGCATTACATGGGACTTAATAACATCATCGGTAAAATAAACACATACATTTTCTCAGTTACCTTAATTAACTAGTAAGGAAAATTTAAAAAATAATAGATACGGACGTGGATTGACCCCGTGACCTTTAACAGCCGTGTCATCAGTCTCCAAAACGAGCTACTGTGTCATTGTCCGCTACAATTAAATTTCAAACAGCCTTCTATTCGTCTTACAGAGCCTTTCATGCCTCTCAATATAGAAAGAAAGAAAGAAAGATACATTTATTAGACTAGCACAAAACCACACATACATAGAAACACATTGAAGAAAGCAATAAACAATATATATATATATATATCTATTTACAGTTTTACTAAAAACCCTATGTTTAATAAACCTTACCAGGCGTAAGATGTTATCTAAAATTATTTTGGCTGAAAACGTTGTCTCTTACAACTTTCAATTTATGTTGTCCTTGTACTTTCAACCGTATTACTGAAAACCTTCAGTCAGTCGCTACGGATTTCGTAGCGCTACCGTAGCGACCGAAGCATGAATTACTACTACTTACTACGCTACGCACACCAGAATTGTAGAGAATGACTGCTATCTGTCTCTTTATAGGTTCAGTTCGGAATATACTTGCATCCCTTTCTGTATTTCATTCATTATTGCTAGGATGGGAGGGGTTGGTTAGAAGAGTAGGTAGTTACCTAAACGTTGAGACAGCGATATTTTCATTTCTAACCTTATATAGCTGTTTCCTTAGTACAATTTGACCGCCGCGCTTAGTCATTTTACTGGGTTCGAGGGCACTCTGGTTGTACGTCAATTGAAAGAAAAGTTTTCTGCCAAACTTTATTCGGCTACGATATTTTATGCCAGGCCTACGGTGATGCTACGAGTTCCGTAGCGGTATTTTTATATATATGTTTTACTAGCGGATATTATCTATTGTAGTGGTCTAAAACCATTTTCACATTATTTATTGGCTTTCTAATGCAATTGGTTTAGGGCGCATTGGATTGATGGTTTCAAAGTCCAAAAAAAAGGTTTTATCAAAGTCAAAGTCAAAGGTTTTTATTTCATATAAACCATACAAAGGCACATATGAAAAGTCAGAATTTACGTGCACGGTTCCTAAAAGTCGCTTCCTATGGAGAAGAACCGGCAAGAAACTTCATGGTTACTCTTTTAAACTGTATTATAATTATATTAGGATATATACATCGTTATGGAAATTTAATAGTTTTTGGATCATATATTTAAGGTGGTAAACAGTAGGTATATTTGAAGGTGCTCTATAATGTTTGACCTTCAAAAGGAGCTGCTAATCTTCGTCAAATTTATGTGAAGTAGTAATCAATTTTATTTATCAGCTGCACCGCGTTTGGTGGGTTCGATTCTTACACGGAGAAATATTTGTATGATCTTTAAAAAGGTGCTTAAAATTATGACTACGTTTTACCATAAACAATAATTGTATGAGCATTATGTTAAGCTGAATCTGGTCCACACTTGAAAACTTTACTAAAATGTACCTACTGATGTGTAAAAAACATAACCACCTTTTAGGGGCAGTCAGGTAAAATGACAAATTACAAAGATAGATTCATGTTATTAAATTTTCCATTTTGAATTTACAGTTTAATTCAATCCTGTAATTTCTTACCTATTTTTCAGTTCATTTCTATTACCCTCCTATTTGTGTTTCCCTAGTACGTCTCACCTGAGAAATTCACCGGCTGTAAACAAGAAATGCTGCTACGTACGGGCAACGCAACCACGTAGCCGCTACGACTACGACATACTACGGTGAAGAGACGTAGTCATTTTCGTAGCACTTCGTAGCACATTATGTATCAACTAAATGATTGTTCAATGGAATTAATTGTATTGCACTGCATTTATGACTCGTTTTTTAAGTATGTCAGTTTTTATATATATAATAAAATATACGAAAGATATGAGATAAAATAAAACAAATCATGATAAACTTTTATAAATACAAAACCATATTTAAATGAAATGAAAACGGCGTATTTTTCATCCTGTGTATTAAAGTAGGATACAATCTCCTAAAATAATTTTTATTAATCACTTCATAGTTCATGATACCCTAGAGAATGTTACGAAGGATGTGTGGTGTGACGCGGATGGATAGAATTAGAAATGAATATATAAGAGGAAGTCTGAAAGTGGCACCGGTGACTGAGAAGTTGTGTAGAAATCGTTTAGCATGGTATGGGCATGTGATGCGGAGGGATGAGGGTCATGTGATGAGGAAAGTTTTGAGTATGAATGTAGATGGCTATAAGAGTAGAGGAAGACCGAGGAAGCGATGGATGGATTGTGTGAAAGATGATATGACTAGAAAAGGGGTGACTGACGATATGACAGCTAATAAAGATGTATGGAACAAGAATACATGCTGCGCCGACCCCAAATAAATTGGGATAAGGGCAGGGGGATGATGATGATGAGTTCATGATGCCCTAGTATGATGGAGCCGAAATCGTCTGCGAAATCCACTGTCGCTACTTGGAACTTTTCAGTACCGTGGCGGATACTGCTACGACGTGATGCGATGGATGATCGCTTTGGATGTTGCAACGAAAAAGTAAATCTGATACATAACATATGCCTATTTATTTAAATATAGCTATTAATATTAAAATATTAAAAGGCGTCATTATATTGAATTATTCCAAACATCAGATAGAGTATATATTTTTACAAAATCATCAATGTTTTGTAAAACAGTAGCTGTGCTGTTTTATACTTGGTCATGTTTCTAGCGGCAAAAAACGGCACAAGTGATATTTTTGTAAAAGTTGGCAATAATGTAAACTTAATGAAACTTCAGCAATAAATGACGGCGCGGTTGGCGCAGTGGTCGAGAGACCAGCTGCTGCGTTGCGTGTCGCAGGTTCGATTCCTGCACGGAGCAAATATTTGTATGATCTACAGATAGCTGTTGCGGGTCTGGGTGTGTGTGCATGTGAGATTATATGTCTGTAAACGCACCCACGATACAGGAAGAAATTCCTAGTGTGGGGCAACGTTTTTTTAAAAATAATAATAATAATAGTATTTAAACACGTTACGTTTCGGACCAAAATTGACAATACCAACGACTGTAACAGCAAGGTAGTGTCGATATAAAAATCCACTTGCATTTAATATATACTGCACATAAAACACAACTAACTGCTAATGAATATTTTAGTGAAAAAAAAAATACTATAAGCTATATAAACATTTTAACTTAGTTTTAGTATTAGTCAAACTACAAATAAAATATTATAACAGTACAAGATAAATGTTTGAAAAGCATTAACGCATGCTTAGCGAACTCTAAAGTTATTATATTAAATGGAAAAGGAATACGGTCGCGAACAGGATTCGAACCTGCGCCTCCCGGGTAAATACTCCAGGCGCTCTGACCACTAAGCCATCTCGACCTCTGCTCACCACCGCGAATTCTTCTTCCATATTTTAACAAGTCTTATGGCGACGTCATTGCTATCACTTCAGTCCCTATACGGGTGACCGAACCGACACGACTAACTTTGCAGTTAATACAATGTCGTAAAGAATGCAATTACCTTAATAATTCAAGATAAATGTTTGAAAAGCATTAACGCATGCTTACCTGAAAAAGTACTAGGGTAACATGAAATATAAAGGGTGACAATATCTGAACTTGACCGCTACTCACTAATGCTGAATTCTCTCCACATTTTCAATACGTCTTATGGTGACGTCATCGCTATGTACACAATATCCGTCAATACCAAATGAGTGTAAAAGACCGTTACAAAATGACAAGCTTTGTTCATAAGGTAGGAGGTAGTCTTTCCAGACATAGGAATTACAAAAGAGAATTATAAAAAAATACCACTCACGACACAGGGAATCCTAGTGTGGGGTCCAAGGAACTTGAAGAAACCTTGCTAAACACTTAATGCTAAAATTATAAAAAATATATGTCGGATGGCAACACTGTTTTATATTGTTGGTGTTGCAACATCGAGTGCTGCGGACGGTCGGCGAGTGGAGGGTGGACGGCAGTCTCTTGTGAGCCACCGTGGCGGACGGACCTCCACGCTCTGAATTATCTATCGAGACCTCTGATTTCATATACCTACATTGCACATTGTAATATAAAGTGACTCACTACTAATATCTAACCCAAAGTAAACGTGCTCTCAGTGGCGGAGAGCCTTATTATTGGTTTTATTTACCTTTAAAATCCGGTCAGACAAACAGACCTCCGATCGTATTCTTCAATATATTTCCGACATATATAATAACAAATTTTATATTTTTTTAAATAGTTTAATATTAGGTAACAAATCTATAATTTGTCTAGTATTGTGTCATTTTTAGTTTATAATCAGCATTAGTAGTTACAGCAAGTGTGTCCAAAATTCAAATGTAATGTATGTTAGTTATTGTTCACCGGTTACTACTCACGTACATTCTTCGGGTTTGCCCGACTAGTTTCGAACTCGAACGGAGCCCTTAGTCATGAGCTGAGTCCGCGGCTATGTCGCGAGTCAGTCTGACTAGTAACCGAGTAGTAACCGGTGAACAATAACTAATATGAATATGCCTCACGAAAGTTATTATACAAGTAATGTATGTTGTTGGATTTCGTTTCCACAGTTCGTAAAAGGGAAGTTTCGTTATAAATATATTTTATTTATTTAGTTTTTAAAATATTCAGTAACAGAGTAAATTACTCGTAAGTTTTACAAAATGGCTATATATATTATAATAAAACAACTTTTAACCGGATTAATCGCGTGTATTATTCGTTTGTTTTTGGCTCTATATATTTTAATGTTGTTATAAGTGTTACAAAATGGCTCTTTATTGGTATTATTACCAGTTAACTAAACGATATCTATTTCATAGATTAAAGCTAACTATAATTTTTAAAAAACAAAACATTTTCGTAAAAAATAGCTACGTGTTTCGAAGCAGTGCTCCGTCGCATCTCATTGGAAGACGCCACGACACTGAAAGCTCAAAGCAGCCATGTCGTTGCATCGGGCCCAATATTTCAACGGCGCTCGCCTGAAAATAGTACTAAGGCCACATAAATAACAAGGATTAAATCGAGAGCGGTAACTCACATGAAAGCATGTGAAATTGTGCTTCTCTTTTTGGAGCAATGAACTTGCATACATTTTCATTGAAAAATAATCTTACCGGCTATATTTTTGTTCCAGAAAGGATGCTTCAAAATAATCGTATTTTTTTTCTAAAGATGTAAATGTATGTTATTTACATTTATGTGTTAGTTTATGAAACAGATTACACATTATGAATGTATCAAAATGTTCTGCCGCATCAAGCGTTGAATAATTATAAGGTAAAATTCTACTTTCCAATAAAAAGCTATTATTTAACATGTAGACATTATCCGGGTAATCTGAGCGTAATATAGCTTATATTGGATTGCCGATAGATTAATTACTAACTTTGTTTTCGGAGGCATACTATTATAAATTCAATGCAATAAATACATCTTCACTTTCCAATATTATTTAATAAAATACATAATAATATATAATTAATTTAAATTTTTTATGCTGACATGTGCGAACCATGTGTGTATAATGTTTGTCGTAATTATCACCTAGTTTATCAAAATATAGGTACTTAACTTCTCTGTCTCTCTGATTCTTTAAATAACTATTGTAAATATTATAAAAATAATAATTGAACTACGACTTTCATTTTGACGATCATTCTATCACCTCTTTTCCCAATGATAGCCGCGAACTAAATAAGTCCGCTCCAAGCAGCCAAGCATGGTCCGGCTTTGAACCGATATGTATTCGGCTAAACGTACCAGGGAAGCATAATCTACAAGGCGATAGACGGGACTAAAAATTGAAACGATAACTTGAGAGTTTCGGTAGCAGTCAACATGTCCTGTGTCGGCGGTATCCACCGCGGTACTGAAAGCTTCAGCTATTTGTACCAGGGTAGAATCAACTAAGCAGAGATGTATAATACTGAAAACTTTCCCATACAAATGTGAACTGTGACTGAATTTTGGCTATGTACTTGGCCATACAAGTGGGAATAAAGAGACCCACTAGTTCCACTATTTTGTAACGACTAGTGGGAAAAAAAAAACCATTAGTTCTACGGTGGAACTGTTTAGTAGAACTACTGGGAACAAACCAAGGATATTGAAAGGATTTGGGTTTGAACTAAAAAATAAAAGTTTAACCTACAGTTATAATAAAGTTATGATATTAAATGGAAAAAGAATACGGTCGCGTCTTTTTCCATTTAATATAATAACTTTATTATAACTGTAGGTTAAACTTTTATTTTTTAGTTCAAACCCAAATCCTTTCAATATCCTTGGTTTGTTCCCAGTAGTTCTACTAAACAGTTCCACCGTAGAACTAATGGTTTTTTTTTTCCCACTAGTCGTTACAAAATAGTGGAACTAGTGGGTCTCTTTATTCCCACTTGTATGGCCAAGTACATAGCCAAAATTCAGTCACAGTTCACATTTGTATGGGAAAGTTTTCAGTATTATACATCTCTGCTTAGTTGATTCTACCCTGGTACAAATAGCTGAAGCTTTCAGTACCGCGGTGGATACCGCCGACACAGGACATGTTGACTGCTACCGAAACTCTCAAGTTATCGTTTCAATTTTTAGTCCCGTCTATCGCCTTGTAGATTATGCTTCCCTGGTACGTTTAGCCGAATACATATCGGTTCAAAGCCGGACCATGCTTGGCTGCTTGGAGCGGACTTATTTAGTTCGCGGCTATCATTGGGAAAAGAGGTGATAGAATGATCGTCAAAATGAAAGTCGTAGTTCAATTATTATTTTTATAATATTTACAATAGTTATTTAAAGAATCAGAGAGACAGAGAAGTTAAGTACCTATATTTTGATAAACTAGGTGATAATTACGACAAACATTATACACACATGGTTCGCACATGTCAGCATAAAAAATTTAAATTAATTATATATTATTATGTATTTTATTAAATAATATTGGAAAGTGAAGATGTATTTATTGCATTGAATTTATAATAGTATGCCTCCGAAAACAAAGTTAGTAATTAATCTATCGGCAATCCAATATAAGCTATATTACGCTCAGATTACCCGGATAATGTCTACATGTTAAATAATAGCTTTTTATTGGAAAGTAGAATTTTACCTTATAATTATTCAACGCTTGATGCGGCAGAACATTTTGATACATTCATAATGTGTAATCTGTTTCATAAACTAACACATAAATGTAAATAACATACATTTACATCTTTAGAAAAAAAATACGATTATTTTGAAGCATCCTTTCTGGAACAAAAATATAGCCGGTAAGATTATTTTTCAATGAAAATGTATGCAAGTTCATTGCTCCAAAAAGAGAAGCACAATTTCACATGCTTTCATGTGAGTTACCGCTCTCGATTTAATCCTTGTTATTTATGTGGCCTTAGTACTATTTTCAGGCGAGCGCCGTTGAAATATTGGGCCCGATGCAACGACATGGCTGCTTTGAGCTTTCAGTGTCGTGGCGTCTTCCAATGAGATGCGACGGAGCACTGCTTCGAAACACGTAGCTATTTTTTACGAAAATGTTTTGTTTTTTAAAAATTATAGTTAGCTTTAATCTATGAAATAGATATCGTTTAGTTAACTGGTAATAATACCAATAAAGAGCCATTTTGTAACACTTATAACAACATTAAAATATATAGAGCCAAAAACAAACGAATAATACACGCGATTAATCCGGTTAAAAGTTGTTTTATTATAATATATATAGCCATTTTGTAAAACTTACGAGTAATTTACTCTGTTACTGAATATTTTAAAAACTAAATAAATAAAATATATTTATAACGAAACTTCCCTTTTACGAACTGTGGAAACGAAATCCAACAACATACATTACTTGTATAATAACTTTCGTGAGGCATATTCATATTAGTTATTGTTCACCGGTTACTACTCGGTTACTAGTCAGACTGACTCGCGACATAGCCGCGGACTCAGCTCATGACTAAGGGCTCCGTTCGAGTTCGAAACTAGTCGGGCAAACCCGAAGAATGTACGTGAGTAGTAACCGGTGAACAATAACTAACATACATTACATTTGAATTTTGGACACACTTGCTGTAACTACTAATGCTGATTATAAACTAAAAATGACACAATACTAGACAAATTATAGATTTGTTACCTAATATTAAACTATTTAAAAAAATATAAAATTTGTTATTATTGTCGGAAATATATTGAAGAATACGATCGGAGGTCTGTTTGTCTGACCGGATTTTAAAGGTAAATAAAACCAATAATAAGGCTCTCCGCCACTGAGAGCACGTTTACTTTGGGTTAGATATTAGTAGTGAGTCACTTTATATTACAATGTGCAATGTAGGTATATGAAATCAGAGGTCTCGATAGATAATTCAGAGCGTGGAGGTCCGTCCGCCACGGTGGCTCACAAGAGACTGCCGTCCACCCTCCACTCGCCGACCGTCCGCAGCACTCGATGTTGCAACACCAACAATATAAAACAGTGTTGCCATCCGACATATATTTTTTATAATTTTAGCATTAAGTGTTTAGCAAGGTTTCTTCAAGTTCCTTGGACCCCACACTAGGATTCCCTGTGTCGTGAGTGGTATTTTTTTATAATTCTCTTTTGTAATTCCTATGTCTGGAAAGACTACCTCCTACCTTATGAACAAAGCTTGTCATTTTGTAACGGTCTTTTACACTCATTTGGTATTGACGGATATTGTGTACATAGCGATGACGTCACCATAAGACGTATTGAAAATGTGGAGAGAATTCAGCATTAGTGAGTAGCGGTCAAGTTCAGATATTGTCACCCTTTATATTTCATGTTACCCTAGTACTTTTTCAGGTAAGCACCTTCGAAACCTCCGGCTCGTTGTTACCGGTACGGGCAGGTACTACTTGTTCTGAAACATTCAGTATTGCGGCGGCTCCCGTCGCAACCAGACATAGTTCACATAGTGTTACGAATGTTATTACAATTTTATCTATGTTAACGTAAAGTGAATATTAAACAATTTAGTAATATCTTAGGTTTTCGCGATCACTACATAAAACAACTATTAATCGCGTGTATTATTTGGTTTTTGTTTTTCCTGACGTTTCGAACACTTTGCAGCGTTCTGTTACGATTTCCCGATGTTCCCCAAATTCCTTAAACATCACAAATACTTGCTGATGTCAGCTAAAGCCCCTCTACTCTGCAAAAGTGCATCATCAGCACTTTTGCACGCCCATACTCAGGGCGCCCGCGCTCCTGCAGTCTACATCCTACCTCCGTCGCGACACTTTCCTATGCTACCAGTTAGCAAAAGTTCTAAATCTGTATTTCTAAAATCTAATATATTACTAACTCAATTAAAGTGTGCTTTTTTTTAAAATTCAAATTCGGGAGTGCCGTATAACAGTTCGTGGTCGCAGGAGGACTAAGGTGTCAAGCGTCTCAATCGTTTATTTAAATTAAAATTATTTCAGTCTACCGTACATATAATTCATAAAATTCATAAAATTATTTTTGTCTCTGATAATTATTCAAGACTATCCCTGAGAAGAAATACCGAAACAAATTCAGAGATATAGTGATAGAGATACAATTTTATCGAATTATTAACTAAAAGGTGTTCCGATGCACGCAGTAATCACTCACAGTATCTTGATTTTTCTTGTAACTTGACTTGGTTTGGGACTTGATTATTTTCAGTACAGGGTTCCAAACAGGTGGTAATTGCCAACCATCCGATATACAGTCGCGATTTATTTTTGATTTAGATCTGATTTGAACTACCATCTTTGACCGAATTATTTCTCAACTGGTGAGATGGCAATCACGCATAAGCACAAACAAAAAAAAAAACAAACAAAATTTAATTTGAATCATTCAATATATTCATTTAACAATAACCGACGTGTTACTTAATAATTTTGACAAAGTTTGTATGTAAATTCTGACAAAATTACACATTTACATGTTGGTTACGGTTAAAGTAAAGTTGGTGCAATTAATTGAGCCTAAGGATCGGTTTCATTCGATGATCCTTAAATTTATGAAAACCTGGTACTTCTCAGCTGAATAGTTCGATTCAAAGCTGGACCACGTGCAGGGTCGTACTACAAGGAAAAAGCTCCGCCTAGAACTCCGACTTAAAATAAGGCGAGCTTCGTCTAGTACTCCGACTTATTATTATAGCGGTGTACAGTAAAACCTTAATTTATATAGACACTGGCGCTAATTCTAATGTAGCAAACTAAACTAAATTTAGAGCATTGCTGTCTTTTACTTATCGTTAATATAAGAGCAGGACGGGATGACATCAAATTCAAATCTAATCATGTCAACCTAAGTTGTCCATACAATTTACGTTTGACGTCTCTAATTTTAGTGGCCACCTAAACCTGTGCCTCCTAAAAACGTTCGGAGATTTTAATTTGACGTGTCTAAATTCAAATTTGACATCTCTTGATTCGTCCCATCTTGCTCATATAGTAACTTTTGGTAAAAGACAGGAATGTTTTAAATTTAGTTTAGTTTACTACATTAGAATTGACGCCACTGGCGTCAATTCTAATTTAGCAAACTAAACTTAATTTAGAGCATTGCTATCTTTTACTAAACGTTACTATAATAGAGGGACGGGATGACGTCAAATTCTATTTTAATCATATCAACCTAGAATTTCCATAAATTCTTCGTTTGACGTCTCTAATTTTAGCGGCTAACTAAAACTGTGCCTCCTAAAAACGTCCGGAGATTTTAATTTGACGTGCCTAAATTTGAATTTGACATCTGTTGATTCATCGCATCCTGTGGGCTTACTCTTGAAAATATTTCCGTTCGATTGACATTGGAAATATGTCAGTTCGTACTTTTAAATGCCAAAATGTCTAAAAAATATTAAAGATATTATGAAGCCAACATGCTTTAAAATTGAGGCAACTGTAATGTAGGTAAATTTATTTTAAAATCACGCGTTTTTTTATGGCGTCTATTTATTATTGGAATTGGATGGTAATTGGTATTTGTTTCAAAAGTTTCAAGAGTAACCTCACTGATCATATAGTAACTGTAAGTAAAAGACAGGAATGTTCCTAATTTAGTTTAATTTACTACATTAGAATTGTCGTCACTGTGTCAATTAACTTTTATTTTAATTTTTAATTTTTTAAGCCAACTTAAACTGACATTTAAACAAAAAACATAAGTTATTATTAAAGGTAAAGTGTTGATTTCTAAATAAGTGTAAGTCGGTTTATATGAGAATAAAAGTTTTTTTAACGAAATTACAGTTTCTAGGTACTTTACTCGTAGTGTCACAGAATAGATTGAAGAAAAATATATCTATATCATAAAGTAAAGAGTAGCCAGAGACGGTCTAACAAAATATGAAATTACATTAGAAGGCCCGAAATTAACATTTCAATATAAAGTTATACACTAAAGATAATGTTTTTTTTTTATTTGAATTTTTTCCACTTCGTGTGCATCTAATCTTTTGTACAAATTCTTCTTAACTATTAATAAATTAATTTTTAAATACCCAAGCCGGGTTTCGCGTGTATCATGAAAAACTAATGTATATTTAGAATTCATCTTATTGTTTGTATAATTTTGTTATACACAACCATTTTAAATTGTAACTTAGGCTATCTCACCAACCAATTTCAATAAATTAACCAACCTAACAATGGCCGCATTGCCATTAACACGATGAAGCTTTTCACTTCCCATTTTCAGTTTTCTTTGCCACCTCGTACTTTATGATGCCCTAGTACTTTTTCAGTCAAACACCTTCAAAACGAAACCTCCGCGCTCCGTGTCTCCGTCCTACGCCGCTACGGCAACGCGTAGCGTGTTCATTCACAGGTGCAGCGGCTACCGTCAAGACAAAACGTAACCCGCTACGAAAGTTGTAGTACCATTGACGCTAAAACAACGTTGTCTAAAGCGTACGTGTTCAGGAGGCAAAGTGATATAAAAAACAAATTAAAATCATAATATTGTTTTTCTTTTTTCTAATAGAAAATTAACCCTAACTCCTTAGTGATTTTTTATATTTTTGCTTTATGAACAGACACAAATAAAAATCATGAATTTGTTGGAAATATTCCACATCTGAACATTGGAGACTGAAAATATTATTCAGCCACTATTCTCCATCCCTTCATAGTTCATACTGCCCTAGTACGTTTTCAGCTGAGCGCTGAAACCTTTGACACGTTACGGACAACGCGTGGTTTTAGTTTTATACCAAAAGTGCTTTCAGCCGATTCAAAGGCGGCGCTAGTATCGCAAATTATGTTGCCGCTGTTTTAGAGCCATCAATACCAAAAACCTTTAATTTTATTTATCTAAAAACGTAAATGATTATTTAATGTAAAAATCCATAAACAACTGAAAATACATCATCATCATCATCATCATCCCCCTGCCCTTATCCCAATTTATTTGGGGTCGGTGCAACATGTATTCTTATTCCATACATCTTTATTAGCTGTCATATCGTCAGTCACTCCTTTTCTAGTCATATCATCTTTAACACAATCCATCCATCGCTTCCTCGGTCTTCCTCTACTCTTATAGCCATCAGCCACAACTGAAAATACATAGTCTCCTTAATAATATATCTCTTTCTGTGAGAAACAGTCCGGAAATCCTTATTTAAAAAATCCTTATTTAGTTATAATAAAGCCATTATACGGCGTTGGAATTTATATTGGAATTGGTATTTAATTACAAGAGTAATCTCCCTGGATAAATAGTAGAATGCTAATTATTTAATTATTTTCAAGCCATTATTGCATTTAAAAAGGTTTGAACAGTGGGCTTACTCTTGAAAATAATTCCGCTCGATTGACATTGGAAATATGTCAGTTCGTACTTTTAATGCCAAAATGTCTAAAAAATAATTATAGATTCGGGACAATACGAAGACAACCTGCTTTAAAATTGAGGCAACTGTAATGTAGGTAAATTTATTTTAATATTATTGTTGCTTTAAGGCGTTTTTATAATATTGAAATTGGATTGGAATTGGTATTAGTTTCAAAAGTATCTCAATGTCAATCAAGTGGATCTATTTACAAGTAGCCCTGCTTATGAGTTTTATTCACGTTACATTTATCATTTGTAATATAATCGTTCTTCTTAATGCTGTGGCGTCCGTTATAAAAACATGCCACTATAAATCTAATATTACAATTAAATTAACTAATCTAGCATTATTACTGAAAAGTTTTTATTTAACTTCACTTAGTTATTTCGTTTAACCAAAAATACTGAATATCTTAAATGCTTTCAAATGTTTTAAGGTTTCAAATTGAATAAATGCTTCAAGTGAGTTTCCATAATTATATAATTTTTATTATATTTTGATAATAGAAGTCAGAACCTTTTTTCAGACTATAAAACGAAATTCATGCATTTTCATGATCTACAAACAACCTTTCTGCACCTCCTCACAGTTTATAAAATCCTAGTACATTTTCAGATGAGCGCTGAAACCTTTGACACGTTAAAGACAACGCCGAACCTTGCAATTCTAGTGTAGATGGCGCTAGTATCGCGACGCATTTTGACGCATCTTTTTTTTTGGCGTTACCAATTGTCTTAAAAATAAAATAATTTCCTTTTCAAAATGAGTCTAGGTGTCATCAAATTTATCTAGTCTAGCAATGTAACATTTTGTGCGCAGCTCAATTGCTAAATAAACGTAGTCTGAAAATAAAAGGTTATAATTTGTTACGTTGCTTTTTAATGAAACGAATACATAAATTTTAACGTGATTATAGCCTCCAAACAAATATGAAATTAGATTTTTGAAAAACCCGTTCCAAAATCCTTTTTCGTAATAGTAGAATTAAGAAATTTAGTAGAATTAAGAACTTTAATAGAATTACGAACTTTAGTAGAATTAAGAACTTTAGTAGAATTAAGATCTTTTTTTCTTTTTTTTTAGTCAATTAAAATTTAAACAGCCTAATATAAGGATTTAAAACTTAGGATTACATTATCTAGCATCGCGACTGATCCACTGTAAGATATTTGGCAAAATTTTCTTTGCCGAAAAATATCAACTGATAGTTTATGTCATCCCAGTACTTTTTCATTCAGAATTGTGCAAATTCATCCCCCCGTTGCTACGGCAATGCCGTAGCAGTCGCTATGGACTGGTGACGGATGCCGTCACTACATGACGTAGACCACGCTACGAATATTGCATCGCCAGTTACGATCAAATAAATATCACATACATAAACATACTCGTACTTTTATGTAAAATACAATGTATTTTAAACATAGTAATCAATTTTAATAAAGCATAATCTTTGTTCAACCCTCACATTGGCAGAATTTTCACACGATGGAACCTTTAATCAGCTTTTGGCTGAAGCGAATGAAAATGGGTATTTTCATTAACCACCTACTACCTTATGATGCCCTAGTACTTTTTTCAGTCAAACACCTTCGAAACCTCCGCGTCGATGCTACGGAAACGCGTAGCGCCTTTAGTGTTGTGGTGGCTATCGCTATGAGATGAGCATAGCCCGCTACGAAGTCGTAGCACTAATTGCTTTGAATTCATGCTAAGAGCGTAAATATTAAAAAAAGAAAAGATTTTTTTTTTATTATCCGTTACATACCGATTAATCAAAACATGCTGATATCTCCTATTTTTATTTATTTATTCAGCTGCCAAAGAATACACATGAAACATGAATACGCAACAAGTAAATTACGATATTTTCATAAACTGATGAATGTTGATAATATTCAAATATTTATTTCATTATTAAATTATGAACATATATATAATCTAAACCTTTAAAACTAATACTACTGATACAATGAAAATAAAAACTAAAAACTAAATTAAAACTAGAGGAGGGCAGCGAAAAATTCGTCCGTGTCGCTGTCAACTGGGAGTGTACCCAAAAGGCTGGCAGCATTGCCACGTTGAATGGCAATACTTATTATTTGTGCGAAATAGAGACCAGCCCTTGGGTCACGTGAAGTGTCGACCAATCGCCTTGCGATCTCTTTATACAGAATATGAGCGCTCGGACCCCACGACCCGAGTGTTTCAACCCCAAACGGCTCAAAAATATAATTACTAATAAAGTTATTATATTTTCGCCGTTTGAGGGTCTCCGCAGCTGCAGCAACAGCACCAGCACAGCCCGCCGAGCTGTTTATTGCTATTTATTGTTCATCTCCTAACAATTTATACTACCCTAGTACTTTTTCAGTCGAGCGCTGAAGCCTTTGATACGATTGTACGGACAAAACACGTGGTACGTAACAAAAATTACCTTTAGTTACTTTAAAGGCGACGCTACTATATGCTTTTTCTGCGCCTAAAATACTTGGCATAGAAAATATTTTATAACTTAATTAAAATGTTGATTTGATTTGAATTTCTGTGTAAATGGGTATTTTTTAATACAACCACTTTTAACCGGATTAATCGCGTGTATTATTTATTGGTTTTTGTTTTTCATGACGTTTCGAACACTTTGCAGCGTTCGTGGTCGCAGGGGGATTAAGGTGTCGGGCGTCTCAACAGTTTATTTAAAATTATTTCAGTCTTCCGTACATATAATTGATAAAATCCATAAAATTATTTTTGTCTCTGATACATATTTAAAACTAAATTGCGACGGTATTTCCTAAGACTATCCCTGAGAAGAAATACCGAAACAAAGTCAGAGGTCACAGTCGTTTTAAATTTTCAATTTTATCGAATTATTAACTAAAAGGTGTTCCGATGGACGCAGTTATCGCTCACAGTATCTTGATTTTTCTTGTAACTTGACTTGGTTTGGGACTTGATTATTTTCAGTACAGGGATCTAAACAGGTAATTGCCAACCATCTTCTCTATTGAAAGACTTATAATAGCACTATAATACATATTTTATTTAAAGAAATACATTTAAAAAAGTTTTGTTGAAGCGAATTTACAGAATAACCGATTAGTATTTTCACGATGTACACGTGTAACCTCCTCACAGTTTATACCACCCTAGTACATTTTCAGGCGAGCACTGAAATGTTGTTACTGACAACGCCCCGAACCTCGCAACTGTAGTACCTATGGATGGAGCTAGTATCGCGACGTATTTTGACACAATATTTTTATAGCCTTGCCAAATGGTGAAAAGTCGTTAAACTTCAAGATAAATCTTTGGAAAGCTTTAAATCATGCTTAGCGAACTCTAAAGTTACAATATTAAATGGAAAAATAATACTGTCGCGAACAGGGTAAGGTGTCGAATTGTCGAGATGGCTTAGTGGTCAGAGCGCCTGGAGTATTTATACGGGAGGCGCAGGTTCGAATCCTGTTCGCGACCGTATTCTATAACCATTTAAATAATAATAAATAAATATTCCACAACTATCACACAACGCCGTCTAGTCTCAAGCTAAGCAGAGCTTGTGTTATGAGTACTAGACAACTGATAAACATACTTATATATTTCTAAATGCATACATATTATAGATAAATTACACCCAGACACAGAACAAATGATCGTGCTCATCACACAAACATTTGTCCTGGGTGGGAATCGAACCCACGACCTCCGGCCTAGCAGTCAGGGCTATTAACCACTAGACCAACAGGACAGTCGATTTAATATTGTATGTCGTTGTACATTATTTTTCTTGCTTACCTACCTGGACACGTTTTCCTCTTATCTTGTTCCAATTGATATCCTTTAATATAAAGTACCTGGACGACACGAGTTTTTTTAATGTTGGTAAAACGACGTTTTCTAAAAATGAAACCTAGCTAGATCAATTTATCTGCCCCGAAACCCGTGCATACTAAATTTCATGAAAATCGTTGGAGCCGTTTCCGAGATTCAAAGTTTAATGGTATAGATAACTTATAATCTTTCAGAACCTTACAATTGTTATTGGTACACTAATCCAAGTCCTGATTATTATTAATCTGTATTGTTTATTTATTTCTTTTTATTACTTTTTATTTTATTTATTTTTTAATGGCATCTCGCAGGTCAACCTAGGAGATTGTCGACTGCTTAACCGGACTTTTTTTTTATTTCTAACCACCTTGCATAACTTTTATACCCGTGAACATTACCTTGGCTTTTCCACTGGTCAAGTTTTGTTAATATTTTTAACGTGTTTTATCAAACCTTGACATTGGCAGAATCATCGTTAACCCGATGGAGCCATAATTATCTAAAATTAGCATTGGAATTTGTGAAAAATTAAAACTTTGTCGTTTTCCCTTGTGTCTAGGTATTTGCAAATTTACCTAATGTAGGAATGTAACATTTGGGTGCACCTCAATTGTTAAAAAATCGTAGTCTGAAAAATGAAGTTTTTAATTTGTTACATATTGAAACCAATACATACATAATTTTTAATGTAATAAATAACGAATTAGATTTTTGAAAAAGCCTAATTCTATAAATAGTATCAATTCGAAAATACTTTTTGTATAATAACTTTCGTGAGACACATTCATATTAATTATTGTTCAACGGTTATTACTCACTTGCACTCACTAACCGTTGAACAATAATTAATACTTTTTGTGTTTAAAGAACTATTTTTAGTCTAGAATTAAGAACTTATTCGAATATTCGAGTTAAGAACGCGTACCGTGTCATGGCTCTCGTAACTGAGCTATCGTGTCATGCTAGTATCCATTAAATTTCATGTTCTCTTTTCGTCTTAAGGAGATTCGCCTGGCGATTTCTATTTAGCAATCATTATGATTACTAAACTCAGCGTTACCAGCTTGCAGTCGTAAGGAGCCGAACGATATACTAATCCAATATAAACATTTATAAATGATTTTTATACAAGGGCCGCGGGTTCGAGTTCTGCTCGTGTCTATTATTTTTCAATGTTGTAGAAAATTATAATGAATATAGACATTACATGGCCTTAACATATATAAAAATCATTTAGAAACTTATTCCATTTTTAGACAGTTAAAATATAAACAGACTTAAATTAGGATTACGTTAAAGTTACAATATTAAATGGAAAAAGAATACGGTCGCGAACAGACTTCGAACCTGCGCCCCAGGATAAATACTCCAGGCGCCTTGACCACTAAGCCATCTCGACCTCTGCTCACCACCGCGAATTCTTCATCCTCACCTTAATATTGTAACTTTAGAGTTTGCTAAGCATGCGTTAATGCTATTCAAAGATTTATTTTGAATTAGGATTACGTTATCTCGCATCGCGACTGACTTATAGTGGTACGGTATTTGGCTGAATTTTCGTTGCTGAAAAAGATCAACTGTTAGGTTATGTCATCCAAGTACTTTTTCACTCGGGACCGTGCAAATTTGTCGTCTCGTTGCTACGGCTGGCTACATGGCGTAGCAGTCGGCTACGGACTGGCGGCGGATACCGTCTGCTACGCTATGACGTACATCACGCTACCAATTTTGTATCGCCAGTTACGATGAAATGAATATCATCCAACGTAAACATACTTTTATGTAAAAAATACACTTGGCATCATTACATTGTTATGTATAGATAGATAGCATCACGCCTATATTCCCTGAAGGGGTAGGCAGAGGTGTACACAATTGCACACCAATGCTGTTCATTTCACTAATGCTGTTATTACGTCCCATGATGAGGTGGTGAGCCTATTTCCATCTACCGGGCACAATTTCAAACTCCGGGCTGCTACTGAGATTTCCAATAACATTTTTCCCAACCTGGGAATCGAACCCAAGACCTCACGCTCAGCAGTCGCGCTTGGAACCATTAGACAAACAAGGCAGTAAAAAATACACATGTATAAACATAGCATCACGCCTGTATTCCCAGAAAGGATAGGCAGAGGTTAACTAACACAGTTGTCCACCCACAGTTCACCGATGCAATTATTAAATCCCATGCCTAATAGGTAGTGCGCTTTATATTAATTATTTATTGTTCAACGGTTATTACTCACTTGCATTCTTCGGGATTGCCGTGATTTGACTCGCAACATCACCGCGGCCTCAGCTCATGGCTAAGGGCTCCGTTCGAGTTCGAAACTAGTCGGTCAATCCCGAAGAATGCAAGTGAGTAATAACCGTTGAACAATAATTAATATAAATGTGTCTCACGAAAGTTATTATACAAAAAAAAAAAGAAAAGGTAGTGCGCTTATTGCCATCAACTAGGTAAAATTCCAAACTCCGAGCTGTTTATGAGAAAATTTCTAACAGAAAAACTCAGTAACACTTTGGCTGACCCGGACATCCGACCCATAATATAAGTCAATAAAATACACTATAATTAATAAAATACAAATGAATCGATATCCTCCCGTTTGGAAGTCGGTTAAAAAAAAAAAAAAGTGTGAACCAACTTGCTTTTGCCCGCCGCTTCGCTCGCGTTAATTAGGAGGAAAATACGGTTTATCGACTGTACGACTCACAAAATGTATTAGGTATTTAAATTTAAAATTTAATCATTATTCGAATGACACGTGGCGCCATCTTTTATCATAAGAACTTTATTGTTGTTATCTTCGGGAACAGCACTTTTTTTGGGGATGAAAGGTACCCTATGTCCGTTTCTGTACACATGACAACGTTTGTGCAAAATTTCAGGATGATCGGTTCAGTGGTTTAAGCGCAAAAAGGTAACAAACAAACAAACTTACTTTCGCATCTATTTATATAAAAATGAATCGCCGAAATTTTTTTACGCGCATAACTTCTGAACGACTGCACGAAATTGGATAATTCTTTTTTTTTGTGTTGGTTATTGTCAGGACAGGGTTTGTATAAAAGAAAATAAAAAAAAAATTACAGAAAAAAAAATTACGGTACGAAGTTCGCTGGGTCTGCTAGTTTATAATATTAGTTAGGATTAGGATACACAGATAAAGTTACTCTACTTTTAAGCAAAATATACTTTTTATTATTACGAGCTGTAATTTCATTGTAAAAATATATAACACTAGCTGGTGCCCGCGGCTTGGACTGCATAACAAAAGATAGCCTATGTCCTTCTCCAAGGTCCAGTCTATCTCCTTGCCAAATTTCATTACGATCCGTTCAGCCGTGGAAAAGTCGTGAAAAGGTAAGAAACAAAGAGAGTTACTTTCGCATATATAGATTGTTTCTCTTTTATTCCTCTATTGTAAATATTCTACTTCCAATCTTAATGTTTCTAGGTTATATTGATGTGTATATTATATTATTTATTTATTGGTTAGTGGCCCAGTTACTGGAGTGTGATAGTAGGATAACATCAGAACCTGGCGCATCGATAACATTTGGTGTGACATAGCTAGATAGAAGGAGACCGTATCGGTGGCGGTTACCACCAACAACAGCATTCCCAATGAGGGTTAAAGTCAGGCAGGCGGCCGGTCATAAAACATAGCCAAAACTTTAACAGCATGCAATTTCAAAGACAAATAGAAAGTGTTAGAAGAATACATGCTGCGCCAACCCCAAATAAATTGGGATAAGGGCAGGGGGATGATGATGATTGTATTATTTGTGTGTATATTGTGATTACAGTGGAATCAAATTATTTTACTAACAATTTCCAGTACATCATTTGTACTGATTGATGACTTTATAATAATGTAGGCCGGTCGCATGAAGTGTTTTCCGAATTCTCAAATTATTTTTTATATGCCTCTTTTCTGTGACTCATTCAGGATAAACTGTAACTTTGGTTTTCTCACCGATCAATTAGAATAAAATATTATCTTCAGCCTTAACATTGTTAGTATATGGCACAAGATGGAACCCATAATCAGCTTTTCTCTACGTATTTTCATTAACCACATGCATACAAAATAGGAGATTTTATGATGCCCTAGTACTTTTTTCAGTCAAACACCTTCGAAACCTCCGCCTCGATGCTACGGCAACGCGTAGCGCCTACAGTGTGGTTGGCGGCTATAGTTATGATACGACGTAGCCCGACACGAAGTCGTAGCAGTATTTAATTGACGTTAAAAGCGTTAGTATTGAAAAGAGAACAGCGGGATTACTCTTGAAACTAATACCAATTCCGATCCAATTCCAATATTAAATAGACGCCTTAAAACAACGCGGAATTTTAAAATAAATACCTACGTTACTGTAGCCTCAATTTTAAAGTATGTTGTCTTCATATTATTCCGAATTTGTAATTATTTTTTAGAAATTTTGGCATTTAAAAGTAAGAACTGACATATTTCCAATGTCAATCGAGCGGAATTATTTTCAAGAGTAAGCCCTGATTTAATAAACAAATAGCATTCTTAATATTAAATAATTTTTTACATACTATTATTTCCTTATTTTTTATTTTTATTGATTCCGCTACGAATGTTTACAAAAGAGACAGACAACAAGGCACAACACAAAAAATTACGATATTGTCCATCTCTTAACAGCTTATTCCGCCCTAGTACTTTTTCAGCCAGGCGCTGAAACCTTTGACACGTTTTTACGGACAATTGTACGATAGCAAATGTACTTTAGATATGCCTTAGTAGCGGTGCTAGCATCGCGAAGTATTTTCCCGTTAAGCTGTTTTTAGTGTCATCTATGCCAAATATGTAACAAGCTAAATTAAAAATATTTTTTCACATAATATCAATCTGCCTAGCCTTTTCCCAATTAAATTGGGGTCGGCTTCCAGTCAAACCGGATGCAGCTTAATACCAGTATTTTACATGGAGCGACTGCCTATCTGACCTCCACAACCCAATTACTGGGTAACACGATATCTCGTGGTATGACTGGTCGTCAGACTTTCAGGCCTCTGACTACCCGTAACGGCTGTCATAGATCTTAATTTGACAACCGGGACCGACGGCTTAACGTGCTCTCCGAGGCACGGAGGGGTCTCGGTATGAAATGATGGTCACCCATCCACAGACCAACCGCGGCAAGCGCAGCTTAACCTCGATGCAGGTTAATTATTTTTTTAAGAAATGCTCGACTTGTGGTTATCTCGCTGAAACTATTTTGTTTAATCATGTGTGAAAAAAAAACTCGAAACGTATTATCTAGTCACTTTTGTTGTCTGCCCTGGGAGAAAACCAAGGAATGACATTGTATAGTAATATCTTAGGTTTGCGCGATCACTACAATAAAACAATAACTATAATAAAGCAACTTTAACAGTCCTCCTGCGACCACGAACGCTGCAAAGTGTTCGAAACGACAGGAAAAACAAAAAAAAAACAATAATACACGCGATTAATCCGGTTAAAAGTTGTTTTATTATAATGACATTGTACCTTCGCTACATAGGTATTAAAACCACTTTTATATTATATCATATAACATAAAGACATATATTTTAAGCACAAATTAAAACTATATAAGACATATAAAAGTATTTCTCTACATTGCTAACATCTGGTAAAATATCCAGAAGACTGAATTGCCTCGACAAACCAAACCTGACGCTGAGTATATCTTTGCACTTTAAATAAGGCCCGTTTACGCAGACTCCGCCATTTTCGACCCCATATGGCATGAAGTCATAAAACCGAAATTGTTGTATTTACGCCGTTTGATAGTATACGCAGCAGTGGCGTCAGAATACACCGCTGAGCTTGGAAAATGGGGTGGAGTGATGTTTTATATCGTTTATGGCCTTACTGAGATTTTTCATCTCAGTAAAACCATTAACGATATCTTCTATATATATAAAAATCAGTTGCTGTTCGTTTGTCTCGCTAAAACTCGAGAACGGCTGGGCCGATTTAGCTGATTTTGGTTTTGAAATGTTTGTCATAGTCCAGGGAAGGTTTAAACGGCGAGAAAATGTAGAAACATTGCGAGGAACATAGTAAAAACAACAATATCATATAAACTGTTCTACCTACTTTCCTGTCAAACATATGACGTTCGAGGTGATACGAAGTACACCGGGTCATCTAGTCAGTAGGTCTCTTTTTATACACAGCCTAAACTTAGTGCGTACATATGTGTATTAGATATTTTGTAAAGAATAAAGGCAGATTTGTGGCACAAATAAGATTCAGGTTAACCCATTAGAGGCACAACAAATCCTTCTTGTATGGGGTAAGTATTATAAAAATATACTATCAAAAAAGTTGTGATTTTTTTAAGAATGACGTTTTATTTTATTTTGTTCGACTAATCCAAAGTAAAATACTGAATATTTTATAAACTTTCAAAGGTTCTAAATTTAAAGTAAAAAAGAAAATGTGTAGAATCAAACAAAAATGTCTCAAAGGTCATAAGTGAGTCCTACTTACTATTCAATTCCAAATTTAGATAATTATAGCTGCATCGCTTTACAAACTATCAAATTTATTTATTTATTTCCTCTTTATTGTACATATTATCAGGTACATTAAGTACCTGATAATATGTAAATACTTACAAATTAAAGTGCAAGTCTACATGTACAATTTTTTACAATGATCAGTGTAAACAAAATGGGATTCATTCATTCTGATTCATTCAGTGTTCCATGATGTCCAACCAACCTTTCTATCTCCTTATTATTTATACAACCCTAGTACTTTTTCAGGCGAGCGCGTGAATGAAACCTTCGAAACGTTGTTACGGACAACGCGCCGAAACTTGTAACCGTGTGGCGCTAGTATCGCGATGCATTTTACCGCTAAGACAATTTTAGGTTTATAAATTTCGATTTCACGATCAGTTTTGTAAATATTTCTGAATGGAATGGAATCTCCAGGCGCTCTGATCACTAAGCCATCCCGACCTGGAGTATTCATCCGGGAGGCGCAGGTTCGAATCCTGTTCGCGGCCGTATTCTTTTTCCATTTTAATAATAACTTTAACGGCGCAAATATAGCAATCTTGTCGGCTGCTACGACTTTGATCCGTTTGGGGTCGAAACGCTCGGGTCATGGGGTCCCAGTGCACGCCAGCTTTTCAAAGAAATTTCTGGCAGATTGGTCGACGCTTCGCGTGACCAGATGGCTGGCCTGTTTCTTGGTCAGAGAATTAGCATTGCCATTCAACGTGGCAATGCTGCCAGTCTTCTGGGCACATTACCGGATGACAGCGATGCGGAGGAATACTTCGACGCCTAAACAACGCTTGGTTTTTATGTTATATATTTTACTTTTATTATCATTTTCTTGTACATAGTTAAGTAATTTAATTTGTTTGTTTTTTTATATTAAATTAGAACTATAGCCTCAATATTATAAATAATAATAACATTCAAGAGAGAACATTTTAATATAATAACTTTTTAATAACCAGTTATTTGTCTTTAATTTTGAATAAATAATATTTATTTGATTATTTAACTTTAGTACCTCGGCATGCATCGCCAAGTGACGTCGTCGAACTTGATCGCACCTTCCGTCATTATCACTAAAGTTAATGAAAAAGTTAGATTCACTCTCCGTTAATAAAAAGGCATAAGCTTAACTTAATAATTAAATTTAGTTTTTTTTTAAGTGCTAATATAACCGCAGACAAACAACATTTAAATTAAGACAGGAAAAGATCATATTTTTTTCAAAAATGTTTTCCCCGCTGTTTTACCCCACTCACCAAATCTTCACTGCTTTAAAGTTTATGTTACCCTGGTATTTCCTACCCTTATTTCAACCCCAGCGCCGAATCATTCGGCTACGAGGTTGCTACGAGGGCTAGATCGTGGCGTAGCACCGCACTGCTACGAATTTTGGAACGCTTCCCCTTTTTACGTCTACCCAAAAAAACAATGTTATGTTTCTAGGATTCATGTATGTATGTAAATATATATGTTAGTGTGTGAGTTTCTTTATATTTTATTGTTACTTAATGTACTTTATGACCACTTTTTGTTCAATAAGTTTCGTAAAACCCAATTAAATATTTTATGTGTTTATAACAATAAATTAATTCATAATTACTAAAACTACTTAATTAATTTATAAATTGTATAAAGCAAAAAAACATAAAATAATTTTCGATATATTTTAAGAATGTTTAATTAATTGATCGTGGAAAAGGTTCTTCTTAATTTATAGTGTTTAAATGTATGAAAACAAGGCCATGTTTTAAAAAAATATGTTAACTTGGCTAACATAAACCAGTAAACAATAATTTGTTATAATAAATACTCATCATCCCCCTACCCTCATCCCAATTTATTTGGGGACACCGCAGCATGTATTCTTCTTCCACTTTCTAATTGTTTTCGAAATTGCATGCTGCTAAAGTATTGGCTATGTGGTATGACCGGCCGCCTGCCTGACGTCAACCCTCTTTGAGAATGCTTTTGTTCGTGGTAGCCGCCACCAATACGGTCTCCTCCTATCTAGCTATGTCACACCAAATGTTACCCATGCACCAGGTTCTGATGTTATCCTACTATCACACTCCACTAACTGGGCCATAAATACTCATAGAATTATAATTCTTGGGTAAAGAGAAATACGTTCGAGAGCAGGATTCGACCTGCGCCTGCTCTATCGGGACTGAATAAATAGTGATGACGTCACCAAACGAAGAATTAAATGTGGAAGAAGATTGTGAGCAGACAGACGTTGAGATGTCTGAGTTAGTTAGAGCACCTGGATTATTTATCCGGGAGACGGATGTTCGAATCCTGCTCATTTATCCGGGAGGCGGATGTTCGAATCCTGATCACAACCGTATATTTATTGTCACAAAAAATAGCTTTACAGTGTGCTACGTATGCGTTAACCATAATGTTTACAAATAAAATCATAGTCCACATTGTTATGAACGCGGAATTTTTCGATATAAACAGGTTTTTCACAAAGCTAATGCCTTAATACGTTGACACGTTCAGTTCAGCTGTGTTTAACTGCAAGTCACTTGATACGTGCAACAAACACATCGTAGCAATCAACCGTGCTAATTCAATCATCATAATCATCATCCGCTGCCCTTATCCCAATCTAATTACGGACAGCCTAGCATGTCTAATTCAATCATCATCACGCCCCTACCCTTATTCCAATATAATTGGGGTCGGTGCAGCGTGTCTAATTGGTATATTGTCTAATGAATGTATTATTGTTACTATCGTCAGAATTACACAACATCACGCATGTAATCCCCAAAGGGTTAGCAAGAGCTGTACACAATAAATTGTACATCCACATTTCACCACTGTTGTTATTAAGTCCCATGGTAGGTAGTGAGCCAATTACCAGCTACCTACCGAGCACAATTCCAAACCCCGAGCTGAGAATTTCCTAACAGAAAAATTGATTAACACTGCCCGACCTGGAAATTAATCCAAGACCTACTGACTGCTCATCAGTCGCTCTTAGGACCACTAGACGAACGAGGCAGTCAAAATTATTTAGTGCATTTATTTTTATTATATGGGCTACCGTCACGTTTATATATATTTTTTAATTAATTATTTTTAAGATGATTGTATGTATATTTTTAATCAGTGGAGTTCACATACGCTACAAGTGTAAATAAATGAGCTTACACTAAAAAATCTAATCGTGTTTCGGGATTTAGTCCAGTGCAACCGTTGTGGGAGACGGATCGGTGCAGTTGCATCAACTCCCCAACTATCATTCACCCCAAATCTATTCACTCTACTTAAGAGTGAATAGATTTATTCTGGATCTACGTGCTCCATCCGATTTTCGACATCCGACATTTCGATAAAAAAAAAACTGCTAAAATATCCAGAATACTCTATTGCCTCGTTGAAGGTGAGTCGACAAACCAAACCCGACGCTAAATGTATCATTGGGCTTTAAATAAGGTACGTGCACTCAGGCTCCAAAATTTCGACCCCATATGCCATGAAGTCAATTAACCGAAAACGTTGTATTTACGCAGTCAATATTAGATTAAAAAAAACCTATATCGCTCAAAGTTTTGCTGGCTCAATGTTGCGTTCTGCTCGCCTTTGTGCTTATAAATATACATTTACATTTAGCTGTGCTCTGCAAACGTTGTTCAGCATTTTCTGGATAGGGTCACCCTTATCACCTAGGGTGGTATAAAAAATTGCTTACGACCTAGTCCCTGATTTAACAAATATAAACAAAAAAATCATAAAAATCGGTCAAGCCGTTTCGGAGGGGTAACAAGCACTGTGACACGAGATTTTTATGTACCTATTAGAAGATTATGCGTGAGTCCCTCAGCGTGAAGTTCACCATGTGAACGTCTAATTTATCACCGAAACTTTACTTCCACAATACCTCTTAATATTCATGCTGTCCTAGTACGTTTGACCGGAGCCTTCAATGTCGCGCCTTGGGTTGCCCTTCAAATGAGTTGCCTCGTATCGCTTTGCGTGTCCCGTTCCGCGGCATCGCTAGCTGTTTCTTGTCCGTTTATTATTATGACGGAATCCTACTACTTATATATTAATGCAAGGAATGGATGTCTGTTACTCTTTCACGCTATAACTACTTAACGGATACCGATACATATTTGTGGAAAAAGGTCGGTTTTCTAGAAAGAGACTGAATAGATTGCAATTACGTCACCAAAAGACGTATTAAAATGTGGATGAAGAATTCGCGGTAGTAAGCAGGTCGAGATGGCACAGCAGAGTATTCACCTGAAGTATTTATCCAGGAGGTGCAGGTTCGAATACTGCCCACAACCGTATTCTTATTCCACAAAAAAAATATTATAACTTTAGAGTTCGCTAAGCATGCGTTAATGCTTTCACAGATTTATCTGTATTTGTTAAGGTACTTGCATCTGTACGACATTGTGTTAACTGCTAAGTTGTGTTGGTTCGGTTTCCTATATAGGGACTAAATAGATGTCAATGACGCGTCATCAAAAGACGTATTAAAATGTGGAAGAATCGAATCTCGGCTACTAAGCTTAATTATCACAAATTAAGTATCCTAGAGTAAGAAACTGCGTTAATTATTTGCTTGTTGCTTCGTAGCAACGCAAACTCTGTTTCGACTGAAAGTTTCAGTGCTCCAGTGAGAGGTACTAGGATAGCATATCATCGAGATGGTGGATATTCCATTGGAAAATTAAATGAAAATTGTTCACAGAACACACCAATAAATAACACATCCATATGCACCAAGCAAGGGAGATATGCTTATGGGGTTCATCAGTTTTGCGAGCGAGAAAGATATAAGTTCAATGTCCTGATATTAACCTGTGGAGAAAATTTCTGTCTCGCTTACACTCATGGTGATAGGATAAAGCCCTTTCTTGTTTACATTGTTACCTGTTGATTATTGAATGAAAAGTTGTAAAGCTATGCCACGGAGGTAACACGACAGAACGCAACAACATCATGTTTTTTTTTTTCGTTCGTGTCTTTGAATGACAAAGTAGCGATTAACAACTTTCTTTAGATCCTTTGTTTATCCGGGAGGCGCAGGTTCGAATCAGTTCCATTTAATATTATAACTTAACTTACTTAAATTTGTGTACAAAAGATTTTTTTCGTCGTTTTGGTTTAAGAAACAAAATTTTTAATTTGTTACCAAAATCTTGAGTTTTCATATATATTATTAACAGTCATATCCTAAGATAATATTAAACGATGTGATGGTCTGAAACTTTTCACGTCACACCATTTCTAAGGAATTTTCTCTACTGTCTTGTAGTTTATGCGATCCTAGTACCCGAGAGTTGCAACCACCCCAACTGGACGCATTTAGGATTACATGCCATCACAAAAAATAATAAAATAATATGTTAGTTTTTTCTTTTTCAAATTCCATAAATTTTTGTTTAGCTCACCAAATTACATAAACCCACTTGACTGTTCAGAACTATTTATCTTTTCCCAAAATAGATAAATTTAAGCAGCCACAAACACAAAAAGATCTGTATCGATGTAATATAATAAACCCCAGATTATTGTATCTGGGGGTTTATTATATATATATAAATTAAGTAAGTGCACTGGGCGTATTAATTTAAACATAAATATAAAATAACCAGACCATAATTATCATATTGCAGGGCAAAGGCGTCTTATTATACAGAAAAGGAAGGCACGAACATTAAACAGCACGCTAGTTCCCGGCGGGTTATGTCTGTGATGTTTTAATTAACGAAAAAAGGAAACGATAATAATCTGACGACTGACAGAAGAGAATGGAATAGAAATACATAATGCACCAACCTCAAATAACTTGGATCTAGGGCAGGAAAAAGAAGAATGTCTGTGATTTTTAAGATTAACTAAGGAAGTCCATATATACATATATTACGTCGTTGAGAAAGTCTCAACCACTGGCTCAAGAAACGGGGGCCCGTTAACTCTAAACACAGACAGGACAATAATCTATCAAATAAAATAAAGTAAAATAATACGCTTTTTCTGTGCAACCTGGCAATATTTTTCTGTATGGGATGTAGCATAGTTCTTGCAATAACAGTATGAGCACGACCAAAAGCGACTCCAGCATAATATTGGTTAATAATTAACAAAGAATATGAATATCTGTTTGTGTGTGATGTGTTTTTGTTGTTATCGTGGTCAATTATTAGGCAAGTCTGCTTTGACTCCCATGAAAGAAAGAAAAAGAAGAAAATTGTAATTTGAATGAGCCTTTAATTCTCATTAAAAATATTTACTATTAATGAATTATGTATATTATTTTATTGGTAATTCTTACTAAAAAAAAAAACCGTATTGTTCATAAGCGATTAGGTACTATTTACCCATACGTATTAATTCAAACGGGTACCAAAAAGAAAACAATACACCCCTGCTTTACCCCTTCATTTATTGCCTCGTGCACACAGGAATATATTTGCCTGTGTGTGTGTAATCTCTCTCCCTTTCTAACAACAGTTTTCTCGCCGTATGCGTAAAGACACTCCGCCTACTAAGCACTTTCTTTCTCTCTTCCACTTACCCTTAGACTTTTCTATTTCACCCCTCTGATACTTATGTTTGCCTGGTACTAAGTAGACATTTTCCGCTCTAATCGGGATTTCCAGAAATCTATTAGCCAGGCGCGAATTAGATTTTCCTTTATCCGTTTTGCCCTGATCCCGTCTACTCGATTTTCACGCGAATTTTCATCACTCTGCTATCTCTTAGGTGCTGCTAGTACCCTAGTACTTTTGACTGGAGCGCTGAAGGCTTTCCTTGAATCGTTGCCACGGCCACGGTCATCGCTACGAAATCCCAGTGCTATCCCCTTCTCCTCGATATTGTCACGCGAACTTTCATTGCCGAGGAAATTTCCCATCCCTTTACATGTTATGCTACCCTGGTACTTTTGACTCGAGCGCTGAAGGCTTTCCTTGAATCGTTGCCACGGTCACGGTCGGTACAATGTTTTTCTAACGGTATCTGTTTGCTACGAAAACTTTGCAGGTCAAGGCTAAACTTGCATTCAATTAAATAAACGGTACTTGGACGGTTTCTTTTTGCATTAATAAGTTTTACGAAAATAATTAAAACAAATAATATATGTAGTTCTATTAAGTCGTTCAACCTTTTCTTTTTCTATGTGGAAAATCCACGGACGTTGTGCCTTGTGACTTCTACCGACTAAAAACCAACACGGTCGTTCACAAACTTTTACTGGGGTCTCGATATCGCAGCTGTAATAACCGCGATAGTCGTTCAAACCTCACATTATACAATATATGTATATATATGTCGGGAAATGGTTTGAAGACAGGATCGGAGGTCTCTATGTCTGTCAGGATTTTAAAGGTAATCGTTAATAAAACCAAGATTAAGGCTCTCCGCCACTGAGAGCACATTTACTTTGGGTTAATGATTAGTAGTGAGTCACTTCATATTACAATGTACAATGTAGGTATTCAAATATCAAGAAATCACAGGTCTAGGACCTGTCTAGATAGGTCAGGGTGTAGAGGTCTTTTCGCCACGGCGGCTCAAAAGAGACTGTCCCTTCACTCGCCATAGTCGCCGACTGCCTGCAGCGCTCAGTGTTACCACACCAATAACGTAAAATAGTGTTGCCATCTCCGACATATATATATATTTGACTTAGAGGAAAGGTTAAATCTCTAAAATATTTACTAAAAGACCATTGTCACCTTAGTTAATTTCTGTAGCTGTATGTATATATTTCACCTCTGAGAAGTCACCAACGTTTTAGTTACGGTAAGGGCTGTCCAGTTTAAATGAGTTTCGTTGGTAAGGTTTTTTTTCACCTCTTATATGTTATGCTCCCCTGGTACCAGAGACTCATAGCCTCCCCCAACTCTCACTAGTCAATGCCACCTCTGAAAGTTTGCACGCTAATTAATCGATATGAGATTTTTGTGTATTGGCTCAGCGTAAATGGCGAGTAAAGTATTTAATTTGGTTTTCAAAACATATCACCACGATTTTTTTTACGTTATGGACGATATTTTTAAGAGTTTCCCGATTGTGAACACAGAAGTTAAAGTATTATCTATGTTTGAATATACGGATAGTACAGCCAAATATTGTTGCTGTGGCAAAATATTATATAAAAGCAAATGAATTTTGCTGTACATTTTCCACCGCTATGAAGTTACAATAAATACATATATTTATTATTTTCGTGAGTTCTTCTATAGTCAGAGCAAGCAATTTCCAGTTGGAGTGAGTTTCATTGGTAGGTATTTTCTCCCCATCCCATATATTCTATGCTACCCTGGTACCTGAGAGTCATAGCCTCCCCAACTGTCACAAGCCACTTCCACCAAGACGCCACTTATGAACGTCAGCCCTGACTGGTGTCAAATATTGTTGATATTATTAGAGATTATATGAAAAACAAAAAACTTTTTTTTAAATTGGGTTACTATAGGTTTATCTTAAGTAAAAGTTCTCTTTTTTCCTTTTCAAAACATCACCGTCGATACCACGATATTTTAAGTTATGGATACGTCAATCTATATTCTCTTTTTTAAGCATTTTCCAAATGTGAACACAAGTCACTATTTGGGGAGAATACATTATTTTTAGACAAAGCAATGTCACCTAAACCTAGTCGTTCAACCTTCAAATAATTATTTGTGGTATTTTTTTAGATAATACCAAAATAAACAAAGTTAATTTATAAAACAACAATATTAATATAAATTTATTTCGGTAACTGTCTCTGATTTAGTAACATAAAAAATAAAAATTGAAAGGGTAAGGATTCTAAACGGTTTTATTTAGTTTCACGGGTATATATTTTGTGGCATTGATTCATTCCTTGCATCCGACTTTTCACTTACTTTTTAACTTCTAAGCGTGAGTTCCTGTTGTTAAGGCAAGCAATTTCTCGTTGGAGTGACTTTCGTTGGTAGAGATTTTCCCCATCCCTTATATTATATGCTACCCTGGTACCTGAGAGTCATAGCCTCCCCTAACTGTCACAAATCAATGCCTCCAAAAAGGCCCGTTTAAGGAAGGGGTTTGCACGACAGATTTGACACAACATTAGAGAATATTATAGCATGAATAAAAGAAAATAGTTCTTTTTTTGGGAATTAGTTTAGTGAAGTTAATACATTTTAGTTTTGTTTAAAAACACATTATTATCGCTATAAAGGTAACTTTGTAAGTTATGGACAATTCAACGTTTTTATTTTCCCGAATCATATAGAACTCAAAAATTAAATATTAGTTAAGCTTGGGGTGTATTATAATTGTACAATGTTTAATAATCATTATTTGTTCTAACAAAAAAATCTACATCTCGAAGTGAAAATCATTTAAAAAATAAAGGAACCAATCAAAAAATATGTTGCTAATACATTCTTACAGTGAACACTAGATGGCGTTATGATAAAAATGTTTCCAGTGGCGCTGAGTGACGTGGCACGATGCGTCGGGGGAAGCTCCAATATTCAAGTACCAGGGCAGCATAACTAAAAGATGGTTACGAACACTTTGAGACTGTATAGTAAAGCGTGAAATCTGATCGTTTTTTTTTTTTAAATATGAGTTTGTCTAATTCATTTATTTTATATATATTTAATGAAATCTTTTTCTTTTTCATTTACCCTAATAAGAATAAATTTAAGCAGAATAAAAGCGTAATATTTTTCGTTCAATATTTATAATACACCAGTTTTTTATTACGGTAAAAACAAGAATAACACAATTTTTATTTTTCTACATTGCTTTGGTAATATATATAGAGAAATTACGTTTCTGATTTCACAGGAAATGATTTTGGATAAGCCCTTCACTTTTTACGGTTATAATTTTTGTGGTATTTATGTACTTAAAACAAACTTTACTTGCTAATATAGTACAATATTTTCACTGAGACTAATTTATTAAACTGAGCAACAACAACAATGTTGACAGTGAACAAGTTGACTGAAAAATCTCACAATATACTTAAAAAAAAAACCTGGAACAATTATTTATTGTCAACTATATTGGTTCTAAGTTCTAATTCAACATTAAATTCCCTTGATCCCCGTCTGTCCGATTTTCACGCAAATTTTCATCACAGAGTTTTATTTCCCATCTTCTTATACATTATAATGCCCTGGTACTTTTGACCGGAGCGCTGAAGTCGTTGCCTACGAATCGTTGCTATGGCTACGGTCACATTATCTTGCTACGTGTGCGTGACTACGAAAGCTTCGTGGCACTGGACAAAAATTGCGTTTGCTATGGATATTTCATTCAAATTCCGTTTCAGTATGTTCTTTACACAAACGAATCGTTAAAGTTTCTGACATCTATTGAATTAATGATTTCATTTTATCAAGTCGACTGTTATTATTATAACGTTTGTTTTTGAATACAGATAAATATATTAAAAGCATTAACGCATGCTTAGCGAACCTTAAAGTTATATTTTTTTTGTGGAAAAAGAATTTTAGTTTGTTTTTTAAGAGGCACAGGTTCGCATCCTGTTCGCGACCGTATTATTTTTCCATGTAATATAATAACTTTAGAATTCGCTAAGCATGCGTTAATGCTTCTATTAGATTTATCTTTAATAATAAACTAGAAAATTCTTAAATAATTTATTATTTTTCTGTACCTAACTTGTTTGTCACCTAACTCTTCCTAAACAGCTAGACCGATTTCGATTAAATTTTATATGTATATTTCAATGGGTTTTTGGATGGTTTGAAAATACAACTGGACCCGGTAAGTATGTGGAACTTCAATCGGGTTAGGGCAGGACAACGTTTGCTGGGCCCACTAGTTAATTATATTATTGTTTGCGGATCAAATACGGTGACCGTATGTTATCTACAATATAGAAAATATTAATATTTATAATAAACTTTTTAAAAAAAAAAACGTTTTTTTTTGCATATAATATTTTATGTAAGAATTTTATTTCTATTAAATAAATAATTATTGAAATGGAAAAAGGTGTGTTCTCACTCTCTCTCTTTTGTGATCCCAGTCAATTTTATCAGATTAAAATTATCTGAGTATTAAAAATACAGACCTTAATTAGTAGGTTTTCATAAAGGATTCGTATTTATTTCTCTTGGATGAAGGACAACTTCCATCACCAAGGAATTTTCTCCATCACCTTCAAGCTTATGCTGTCCTAGTAAAGAATACTTGCAGCCTCCCTCAACTGGACGTATTCAGAATAATGCCAACTTGATCAATTAAACTGCTCAAAGTTCCAAAAGTAATAAAAGATGTTAAATCTAAGAATTAAATGATATGAACGAGACTGATTTTCTTTTAAATCTTTCTTAATAGAATAAAAAATAGGTCACAAATTTTTTATTATTTTTATTTTTTATAAAAACGTTGCCCCACACTAGGAATTTCATCCTGTATCGTGGGTTCGTTTACAGACATATAATCTCACAAGCACAAACACACCCAGACCCGGAGCAATTATCTATAGATCGTACAAATATTTGCTCCGTGCAGGAATCGAACCTGCGACCCGCAGCGCAGCAGTCGGATTATTTGTTACTTAAAAATATATAGAAAAGTAACAATAATTTTATGAATCACACAGGAAATTAGTAAATACCAATAGTAAGATGATATTCTAAGTATATATTTGCAGGCTATTTATAGCAAAAGTTTTTTTTATCTTGAAAAATGTGTTGTCAGAAAAATATTATTTCAATCAAACATTTGATACATATTTGTAAAAAAAGCTACGAGCATATAAAAAAAATAATAGCTTAATTATTGAGCTAGAAATAAATCGGTGAGTTCATCTTAGTCGACAAATTAACATGCTTTAATTTTCGCGCAGACTTCCCTTTAAAGTTGCTAAGGTTCCATATTACACCATCTCTTAATTATGCTACACTAGTACTTGAGTATTGAAGACTTCTCTGACGCGTCATGGTCGCTCAGCGCAAATTGTTTTTTTTTTTTTTATCATAAGCGCCCAATAAATGAATACTAGATTGTATATAGATAGATTAGAAAAGTAACTTAATATGATCAAATTTTCGCCCATAGAGGTTACTATTGTAGTCTAGACTAAGCTAATAATAAAATAACATAAATAAGGTTACTTAATTGTTATAATATGTATGAAGACTGTTGTTGGGACTCACCAACAACTTTTTGCTAACTTGCAATTTTTGTTCTGAAACGTCGGCATTATGGACGAGTATTTTGTACCGTGAAGGACGCGAAATTATGAGAAAAAGTACTGAAAACTAAGTTCAAAACAGGTTTTGGTTTATTTGTTTGAGGAAAATAATATAGCTCACAAAACATACCTACATTATAAATTGAAAACATTATAAGTTACAAGTTAACTTAAAAAGAAACTAATTACTGATTTCAGTTTATGTTGGAGTAATATTTTTATATTTTGAACGAATTTCCCTGAGTGACAAAAGTTTTCTTTACCTCTTTTTGAGTTATGCTGTCCTAGTACTTGAATATTGGAGCTTCCCCGACACATCGCGCCATTACGTCACTCAGCGCCACTTGAAGATTTTTTAACTAACCGCCATCTAGTGTTGCATGCATAAAAGCGCTCCGAAGAGGAAGGCAGAAGTGTACACAATTGCACCCTATACCCACATTCCACAAAAGCCATTATTATTATTAAGACCCGTGTAATTAATTAACTTTTTATTTTTTATACGCCTCAGAGACTTGGACGATTCGACTTCAAGATCGACGTAAAATTTACGTTCTGGAAATGTAGTGTTGGAGACGGCTACTTCAAATACCATGGACTACACGCCATACTAACGTCACCATCATAAAATAACTCAATATAAAAGAGAGATTATCGCCGACTGTTCCAATAAGAATACTCAAATATTTCGGTCACGTCATCCGTAGCGAGAGCTCAATGGAGCGTCTTGTAGTCCAAGGGCACGTAGAGAGAAAGCGATCACTTGGTAGACCACCCACACGCTGGACAGACTTATAAAAATTGTCACACAATCTTCCATTGTACAATGTTCTCGTGATGCCAAAAACAGAAGCAAGTGGAGACGCATAGCGCGAACTTGTGAGGGGTCGTGGTTTCATGACTCCCACTACAAGTCTATGCGTCTCCACTTGCTTGTCAAGAGTGAACGACTGAAGAAGAGAATAAATACATGGGAGCCTATTGCCTAAAGTGATATTTGTCTACGCTCGGATGATGCAGCGGCCGTTTTGGCGCGCAACTCTTCTCTACGACGATTTTCCGCGGCGGTCACGTAGCACGATCGGGCGCCGTTTGAACTACCTTTGTTTTTATTATACTCTATATATATACAGTCCGCTATTTTATTGCTGCTGTTAACGATAGGACCCCGACATATTAGTATAATTCAGATGCGGCTACAACTGAGCTGTATAATATTTTTCGTGAAGACAAAAGAATTCGATTTATATAAAATTAAATAAAATTATTGAATATATCTACAAATTTTACTACTCCTTTGATAAAATTAAAAAAGAAAGTGACTCCAATTCAGTACCCTAGAGTGAGTCTTAGAATCTGAAACGCAATTTTTTACACGAGAATTAAAAAAAGGTATTCCCCACCCCTTATATTGCGTGAGACACCGCATGTCATTGCGTTTTATGCGGCCCTAGTACTTTTTAGCGGACTGCTGAAACTTCCGCAATGGTTAGGTCATTGTCGACGTCACTAGTGCTCGACAGCAGACGTAGCGCCATCTACTCAACGGTATGTTGGTTTGTAGAACTAAAAATACTGTTGCACTGCTTTTTGTTCTGAAGATGACAGAGATAGGACTTTTTATTTAAAACCGCTAACGGCGAACTTCGTACCGCCATTTTAGGTCAGTTCAATTTTATCGATTTCGAATATTTTCATTCTTTTGTACAAAAAAAACCGTTCAGTTTTATAACAAAAAAAACACAAAATATTCAATATAATTACTTAATTACAAACACAAAACAATTATAACTTATAGCGTTAGGGCGCGTTTAATAGACAACTGCCTTGTTGGTCTATTGGTCTGAAGCATGACTGCTGAGCATAAGTTCTCGGGTTCGTTTCCCGGGTTGGGCAAAGTTTTACTGAGTTTTTCTGTTAGGAAGTTCTCAGTAGGAGCTTGGAGCTTTGAATTATGCCCGGTAGATGGCAATCGACTCACCACCTATTACATAGGACTTAATATTAGAACTGGTGAAATGTGGGTGTACAACTGTATACACTTCTGCTTACCCCTTCGGGGTATACAGGCGTGCTATTTATATTATAAAATTGCATTAACAACACGCATATTATGAACAATATGAATGTTACTAAACTAAACAAACATACCTTTTATATTTAATTACAATTCAACAGGTTATTGCATCTCCCTTTATTTTGTGAGGGAGACAAAGTGATACACGTGGTCACCGACTTGCTATCCTATTCGCACAACCGAACAAACCCATCTCCCTAACCTTGTCGTTTCAAATAATATTATGTGTGAACTTCATGTAACAGTGTGGATAGCTTTCACTTATGTTTCCACAGCTAGGGAAATTTTCTCATCGTTAAAGTTTATGCTTTCCTAGTACACTTGACCGGAGTTCTGATACCTCCGGTTGACTTCGTTGCTACGGGACACGGCGCTAGGCTACGAGATGGCTACGGCAAGTATTCGTAGCATAATGAAACGTTGTCTTGTAGTCGATTTTAAATATTATTTAAGTCCCTTTTTGTGTTACAGTAGTTAATTGTTGTCACTTTTTTATGACTATAATTGCCATAAAAAAAATCATGGTTCCTCATCACGTATACCTTCCTAAAGCGAACAATTTAAATAAAATGTGATTTTGTAATGTTTAGGGTTTCAACAGCTGCATTTTGTTATTTGCGAATCTTTTTTTACAAGATCGTATTCTTAGATAATCATAAATTTATAAACCACTAATACCTAATACTCAATCATAGTAAAATTTGTCTCAAAAAACGAGTTATTGGAGAGTTTTTTTCTTTCAACAAATCATTTACGTTAATTAATTGAATAAATAAATAACCAGCCCATAAATGTCCAACTGCAGGGCAAGGGCCTCTTCTCATACAGAGAAGGCACGAGCTTAATCACCACGCTAGCTCACTGCGGGTTGGCGATTTCGGACTACCAAGTCCTGGTTTCCACACGATGTTTTCCTTCACCGTATGTCTGTGATGTCTTAGATGAACTAGAAAGTACATATGACATTGCAAAAGTCACATTGGTACATGCCAGGTTTGAACCCACAACCTGTGGCTCAGGAGGCGGGCCCGTAACCACTCGGCCACCACGACCTCTTAACTTACGTTAATTACCGTACTGTAATATTTTTTCCTACGTTCCTTTCCTACTTATATTAAGTAATCTTAATATTCCATTATTTTATAAAACCTATTAATATAGTAACCTTGTTCATCAAAATACGTAAGTAAATTAAATATCTACAAGTGCAAGTCCGACTGATATACCCCCCGTCATGAGCTTCCATCGCAACAATTCTTTCTCCACCTCTTTAAGGCTATGCTACCCTAGCACCATAGAGCCACAGCCTCCCCCAACTCATCTCATTCAACTGTTGCCTAGCACATTCGACTGTTACCTAGCAACGAAATAAACAATGTAGGAAACACCATCAATGATTTTTTATTTTTTTTTATTTAATTTCATACACTTTAAATCTCACCACGCCGTTTTCCTAAAGGAGTAGGCAGATACTACAGAAAGCCACCTACTAAGATTATTTTGTAATGTTTTTGCTTCGTCTACCTTCATACATCTACACATACTTACACGTCAAAGCGTGCGCTGGTCCGAGTACTATGCACCTTTTTTTTTAATTTCTTACATTTTCATTCAAGCTACTTAATTCTTGAAATTGAGTAGCGTCTGCGCTGCCTAAGTGCCACAAACAAAGGTGTTCACTAAACATTAAGTGATCCGCCCGATTTTCGCCACTTAATGACATAAAATAAATATAATTAATTGTTTGTACCAAATAATTACAGATAACTTTAGAATTATCTTTTGCGTTATTGAAAGATTTATCGCATCTGTATAACATTCTAATAACTGCCAAGTTAGTCGTGTTAGTGCAGTTACCGTATAGGAACTGAAAATATAGCAATGACGTCAACAAACGTTCGAAAACGTGACGTTTGTAAACGTGAAAGAAGACAGAGGTCTGAATAACTCAGTTGGTAGAATTGCTGGAGTATTTATATGGCGGTGCAGGTTCAAATCCTGCTCACGATCGTATTTTTGTTTCCACAAGAGTTTATAACCGGTATTTAAATGTCGTACTTAATTACTTTGATCGTCTTACGGCAACTTAAAAAAGGTTACTGAAATTCATCGTTATTAAGTTAAAATACTCAAAACCCTGAAGTTTCACTACAGCCTCATTCAATAAACATCCATTCATGTTTGAGCCTTGACAACTGAATCTTTAACGTCGGAATTTCCTCTATCTCCTTACAAATATGTTTTCCTAGTACTGTAGAGTCATAGCCTCCCCCAACTCATGGCTTTCATTTAGCTGTTGCTTATCACCGAGAAGTAATTGAGTTTCTTGTATATTTTACTTGTGCTCTTTTTTATTATGTGTATAAACTTTCTTAGATTTGTGTCTTAGAGGGTGGCAAGGAATATTTTAACTTAAATTACTTAATTTGTTATTACTCAGTGCACCTAGTCTTTTCCCAACTATTTTAGGGTTGGCTTCCATTCTAGTTTAACCGGATTTATTGGTGGTATTTCCTTTGAAATCAATATCATCATATTAAAATAAATTTACCTACATCACGGTATCTCAATTTAAAAGTATGCTGGCATGTAGTCTTCTCAGATTCTATATTTAACAATTTTTTAGACGTTTTGGCGTTTAAAAGAACCAGCCGACATATTTCCAATATCAATCGAGCAGATTTATTTTCAAGAATAATCTCAAAACATGTTAGTATTGAGTGATAATATCTTAGATTTATGCTGATCACTGTAAATTATACAAAAATATTTGTAACCTACCTCATTCCGTAACTAGACATTTACATAATGACAAATAATTCAATTAAATGATAATTAACAAAATAGCCATCTTAGTTATCATTCAATAAAAAAACTGGTACACTGAAGTGGGCTTCTTGGAACTACTCAAGTATGCAATTATGTTTGTTTTCACTTTTTAAAGACGATACTTATACAATAAGAGAGTGATCCGCAAAGTGAGTGCCGTGGCACACTGGTGTACCATGGTCATTAGTTGATGTGCCACGGACAAATAAGATCATCTCTAGTTAAACAGACAACAAAATACCCAAAATGCGCGAGCGCGCGAGCGAGGCGTTTTGGACCAAATTTGGACCGCCTATGCTCAATTTAACAAACTCAGATTTCGAATTAAATTCCTTTTCTGCAATATAACGTTTAAGTTTGTTGATTGATAATAAATACTGGTATGTTGATTACAAAAAAATATTGGATTGTTGATTGTTATTAAATATCGTTTTATTTGGGTTGATTATTTCTATTTTTCATTTATGGTGTACCTCCAAAATTTTTCGATTTCCTAGGTGTCCCTTGAACACAAAAAGTTTGCGGAATACTGCAATAAGACAAACTTTTAAAAGATTCATAAGCAAAGATCGAAATTGGCAAAGTAAGTACTTATATTAATGTAACTTATAATTTTTTGTGAAAATGAAAATACGGTCGTGAGCAGGATTCGAACCTGCGCCTCCGGGATAAATACTCAAGATCACGATGGCTGATGATTTATTACACGCAATTAATACGGTTAAAAGTTGTTTTAGTATTTTATTTTTTCTTATTAGTAAGCTCTTCCACCACCTGATTACATTTTCATGGAGTAATTAACTGATACCTGATTACAGAATAAAATGTTTTTTGTTCCGAAATTAATAGTTATATTTATCAGCCCTAATGTGCTTAAACGGCACTACAACACAACATTCATTTGGCAGGAAGGAACATTTGTATCTACTACGGAATTTTCTACGTAATAAACTCTTTTTGGCTATGTCGTCCTAGTACAGCAGAGTCAGCGCCTCCCCCAACTCATTGCTTTTAGCCGTTGTTAGCACTGCAGAGAGTTAAGCTAATCGCCATTAGATTTTATATTTATATCCTTTCCTTAAATATTATTGCCATTAGATTTTATATTTATATCCTTTCCTTAAGTATTATTTACACATATGCACACACCATTAAACATTTGCCTCGTTGGTCCCAAGTGCGACTGCTGAGCAGGAGGTCTCGGGATAGACTTCCGGGTCAGGCATAGTGTTATTGAGTTTTTCTGTTAGGAAATTCTCAGTAGCATTCCGGAGTTTAGAATTGTGCCCGGTAGATTGCAATAGGCTCACCACCTGTTACATGGGACTTAATAACAGCATTGGTGAAATGTGGCTGTCCAATTATGTACACCACTGCCTACCCCTTCGGGGAATACAGGCGTGATGCTAGGTTATGATATGTTATTAGACATTTGTACGCTAAGGTTCGCGCCAAATGAAATGAAGGTGTGTGACTCATTCACACACCTTCATTTCCTTATTCTTCCATAACCTTTTTATCGATCGCTACGGAATTTCCTCAAACTCCTTATCTATATTGCCTTAGTACTGCAGAGTCATAGCCTCCCCCAAGTCAATGCTTTCAGCCATTCCTTTAGCACTTAGCATCGAGTTAAGAGATCAGTCAATCGCCGTTAGTCTTTTGTTATATTTATTTCTGTTTTTACCCGAATATATATATATAGGAATCAGAGTTTATATTATATAATATACTAGCTGTGCACCGCAGTTTCACCCGCGTTAATGCTCCGCTCCTACTGGTCACAGCGTGATGTTATTTTAGCCTATGTTACCCGGGGATAGTGTAGCTTCCTAATGGTGATAGAATTTTTCAAATCAGTCTTGTAGTTTTTTAGTTTATTCGTAACATACAAAAATACAAATCTTTCCTCTTTATAATATTAGTGTAGATATCATGTATGAAAGTGATATGAATAAAAGTATGTATGTAGTCGACGTCACTCGCAGTTGGTATTTTTTATATTCCATTTGCGTTATTATTTAAATGAAAATTAAATGATGTTTGTTAGTTGATAAGCGCATAACTTGAGAACGACTAGACCAATATGATAATTTTCCTGTTAAAGACCCTACAGGTTTAGTATAACGTATTTAGGGAAAGTTAATGGATTTCTTTCCACGAAAATTGAAAAATTTGGAAAAGTCGGTCATCTAGTATTACAATAAATAGGTCTCATTTCCTTCACGTTCACACACATGCTAATAATTGCTCTATGCTCTCATTCCATACATTCATAATTTTCAGAGGTTTCATTCACAATATTTGGCGCGAACTTTTTATCGCAATGGAATGTTCGGAAACTCTTTACAGCTATGTTTTCCTAGTACCGCAGAGTCATAGCCTCCCCCAAGTCACTGCTTAGCATCGAGTTAAGCAAATCAGTCAATGGCCGTTAGCCGATTTTTACAATAAATATCTCGTTTCCTTGCCTTTCCGTTAACACATACATTCGCCATTAAACCTATGCTCCCATTCACACACTCATTCATGCGTAGGAAATCAGAGGTTTTATCGATCGCTACGGAATTTTCTTAACCTCTTTACAGCTTTGTTGCCCTAGTACCGCGGAGTCATAGCCTCCCCCAACTCATTGCTTTCAGCCGATGCCAAGAAAAATAATAAAAATTTACTTACCTATTTGATATTTTGTTTGCTTGCCTTTTTTACAATATATGTCAATTAAAATTATCAAGGCATCCTTCTTAATTATTGCGATAGTAAATGTTCAATATCAAAATATAGTTTTTTATTGTAAATGTATTTTTTTTTTCTTTTTTAAGTTTAACCTGCGGAAACTTTTACCACTGAGGAATGTTGGCTGTCTCCTTACATCTCTGCTACCCTAGTACCGAAGAATTGTAGTCTTCCCCAACTGGTCGATCGAAAGCTTTTGAAAGTTGTTTTTTTTTTCTTTCAACAGGCGTGTAGCGAACTGCATTCTGAGTGGAACAAACGTTAGTGGCTTGCGAACATTTATAGCTACTATACCTTACCGCTGCTAACAATGCACTATCTCGGACGCATTGTTTTCTCATAAACCGGGGTCATCAAATATTTACAATGTTTGTTTTTATTAGATTTATACCATACAATTTTCAATGGATAAATAATTTATTTATAAAAAAGTTTATATTTTAGTTTTCCGACTTACATTAGTTATTCCTTATGGGTTAACTTTCCTATACCCTGCACCTGAATACGAGGTTTACAATTTTAACATATGTAGATCTTGTCATACATATTAAAAGTTTCAGCAAAATCACTAATTACGCAAATTCATTGTTTACGAGAAAAATAATTATAAAGTTACAATAATTTACGATAATTTTCCAATAAATGACAACAACATTGGCGCAGATTATTTTAAAATTTTGCACACGTTTTTGTTGTATTTTACGGATTGATCAAGTTAAGCACGAATTATTTGTTTTTCAAAATTAAATTGTGCTGTTTAAATAAGAGTACAGTTTTACATATACTTTTATTACTTTTCATTGATTGTTTGTGTATTACGGTAATACGAATAGGTACAATTAATGTCGAAATTTCGCTTTATCGACGTTTCGTTTGACGTATGTATGAACTGAAGTCGGATTTATAAAAAAAAAAAAATGGCGGCAGTTTTGGTGCCATAGCGCTGTGTGGAGTGCTGCTGCCAGTCTGCTCCGACTTTCGGTATCTAGGTTCTATCGTACAATGCGATGGCGAAATAGACCGGAGCGTCATCACAGAATTAACACAGGGTGGATGAAATGGCGGCAGGTCACGGGAACTATTTGTGACCCCCGAATACCCCATAAACTTAAATCTACAAAACAATTATTAGACGTAAGATCATTAAAGCTACGAATTTGCGAAAATTATGATTTTCTCATTTACATAACAAACACACTACTCTACAAGAAAAAATTGCTATTATATAAAATCGGCAGGGTATGTTGGAAAATGCTTCCGTTCTTAGTCAAGGCAAGCAATTTCCAGTTGGAGTGAGTTTCATTGATAAATATTTTTAACCCTATGCTTATGCTACCCTAGTACCTGACAGTCAAAACCTCCCCCAACTCATAGTCTTGCTTATTTGGATTTAGTGATTTCTTCGTGAGGAAATTATTTGTTTAGGAGTTGACTAAATTATGTAAATCAACGCCTTATCACAATGAGTAATGCTAAAATTAATTGACCTACATCATAGATAATCTCATTTTTAAACTATGTTGGCAATTTAGTAGCATTAATTATTTAATTATTTTTAACATTAACATTTTTATTTAAAAGTAGGAATTGCCATATTTGCAATGTCAATATAGCAGATTTATTTTCAAGAGCAACCCTACCGAACAGATATAACATCTTTTAATATTTTGATTTTGTACCAAATTAAAAATAACATCACAAGAATACAAGATAAATCTTTGAAAATCATTTACGCATGCTTAGCGAACTCTAAAGTTATTATTAAATGGAAAAAGAATACGGTCGCGTTTTCGGTCACCTGTATAGGTACTGAATTGATTTCAATAACGTCGCCATAAGACGTGTTAAAATATGAAAGAAGAATTCGCGGTGGTGTGCAGAGGTCGAGATGGCTTAGTGGTCAGAGCGCCTGGAGTCGAATCCTGTTCGCGACCGTATTCTTTTTCCATTTAATATAATAACATCACAAGAATATTTAAATAAGACTTCAAAAATTATAATATATTAAATAGCGTAGTTAGCACATTTTTTTGACGCTCTATAGTTAACAGACACAGAAAGAAAGAAAAAACATTTATTTCAGTCTCAGTTTGCCAAGAAGAATTACATAATTTAAAAAATCTTACTTACTACAGGAAAATATAATAGGGCCTAGTTGAAATAAAAAAAAATAGTTTTGAGTTTGTAAAATTAATAAAAAGATACTAGTGAATTTTAGTTTAAGCTACTCTAGTACCCGAGAGCTGAAGCCTCCCCGAACTTGCTGTCGAATATCTCTCATGCTATTAAATATCTCTCCAGGAGGTTGATGAGAAATGAGGTTGACTTGAATGAGGCAGTGGATTCCTTTTTCTTCTTTTAGTTCACGCATACTCACAAACAGGCTGATCTTGCATGACTCAAATATTGAACCGGTTCGGACTGGTCTGTGATGAGTGAGAAACATAACAAAGCATCACGCCTGTAGATATTCTCCAAAGAGTAAGGCAGCAGTTTACATACCTGTGTATTAAATACAGCCATATTTAGCCAATGCTTGTCTTATGCCCGGTTTCTGAGGTTGTTTTGTCGGGAGTTTATCTTTCCGTTAGCGCTATTGGTTCGATAACTCTTGTAAAAGCGTTTCCGAACAACGCATCATAAGATAAACTCCGATTAAACGTAGGTTAACTTAACCGACCATTCTGCGCCGTTTATCGGTTCCATAACTTTATTGATGTTTAAATTTGTGACAAACAACAAGGACTTTGAGGTCATTACGTTTTATTTTAGTATTAATATTGATTAAATAGGCAGTGAAAGTTATTTTTTTAGATTATTTGAATAATAAATACTAGTATAATGTATGATTTAGAAGTAATGGAGCTATTTCAAATACAACAGTGCCAAGAAGTTTAAATAAATACCACTAAATAAAAACAACTTCGCACTGACTTTCAGGCAAAACAATTGCCACGCACGAGAGTAATAAATACTAAATAGTTTTGTTGATAATTTGTAATGTTTTGAAGTTACCCAAGAAGTTACCGTTACCTTTAACGGTTTGACATTTCTTTCGGCAATGAAGTCATTCTCAGAAACCGCTAATAAATACAAATATCATATTTTATTTACTAAAATAGTGAACAGAGAGTTATTTATCTTTATAAAATATATTTTTATTAACAAAACTAATACTAACGTCGAATTTAATCGATAAAAATAATTTTAAAATCGATAGTTGAAAAAGACCCATCTAGTGGCGAAATAAGGAACTGATTATTGGTTTCATAGTTATTGAAAAGCATGTTGGGTGCTCAGAAACGCAGCACCAGTTAACCGGCGTTTAACCAATGCATAATTTTATTGAACCAATAGTTAGTGAGAGTTTAACCAAGAACTCCAGAAACCGGGCATTAGTGCCATTAAGTAATAGGTGGCGAGATTATTGCCATGAATTGTATAAGAGAGTAATTCCAAATTCTAAGCCAATTTTGGGCGTATATCATCAATTGCAGACAGGGAAGAGAAAGAAACAGACTTGTTAGTAATATTTTCCAGGACATACCGACACGAAGTCCGAATGTCAGGTGTTAAGGCCTAGTATAGAAATAATAAATTGATCGCGATATGTGTCCTATGTAGCACGTATGGACCACACGGTTTATGTCGGGAGGTTGTATATATACGAACTCGCCGTCGAACTTTGATTGCGCGATGCAGCGTGTTGTGCGCGTAGTATCCATGTAGCGAGATAGATGTCGCTACAAACGTAAATAGATCGGAAAAAAATATATGAGACTAGCTGGTACCCGCGACTTCGTCTGCGTGACAAAAGGTAGCCTATGTCCTACTCCAAGGTCCAATCTATTTCCTTGCCGAATTTCGTTACGATCCGTTCAGCCGTTCAGTCGTGAAAAGTTAACAAACAAACAAAAAAACAAAATTTATACGATACTTTCCATTGACCTAGAACTATGAAATTTGGCAAGTAATATCATCATAAACCACAAATACAGGGAGCAATCTGAAAACATACATTTGTAATTAAATCATAAAAAATATAGTCGTTAAAATAGATTGTAGATAGTAACAAAATAAATAGGTGTTTACTTTATTTCCTGACACTAGCTACATTTTAGTTTATGGTATGTCTATGGTCAAACTTTAAGTAATAAAAAACAGTTAGTCGTTGCCAAGTAATCCTTGTGTTATTATTTATAGGTTTTGGAAACTGAATTTCGGGAAGAGTTCGAAAAACACTGCGAGTCTCGATTCCTGAACTATTTATAATATGTACCTACAAATTTGTACGGAACCCTTGGTGAGCGAGTCCGACTCGCACTTGTCCGGTTTTTTTTATACAAAAAACGCGTCCTCTCCCTATTTACAGGTAAACGCTTCAACGACGAGTTGGGGGAGGCTAGAGCTCTCAGGTACTAGGTTAGCATAAAATATAAGGGATGGAGGAAATTTGTCTACCAAGGAAACTCACGCCAACTGAAAAAACCATTTCCCTTACCAAAAAAACTCGTTCGCAGTATTGAGATCATTAATAATTTTTTTATAATAATAATATTTGTATAGAAAAGTACTAGGACAACATATTTATAAGGTTATGTGCAGAAGTTTGACTATTTGTTTAACAATCCATATTAATATTATAAATGCGAAAGTAACTCTGTTTGTAATATCTTAGGTTTGCGCGATCACTACACATTATAATAAAACAACTTTTAACCGGATTAATCGCGTGTATTATTGGTTTTTTGTTTTTCCTGACGTTTCGAACACTTTGCAGCGTTCGTGGTCCTCCTGCGACCACGAACGCTGCAAAGTGTTCGAAACGTCAGGAAAAACAAAAAACCAATAATACACGCGATTAATCCGGTTAAAAGTTGTTTTATTATAAAGTAAGATACTCTTTTCAATTATTGTTTACCCATTACTTACGACTAGTTTCGAACTCGAACAGAGCCCTTAGTTATGAGCTGAGCCCGCAGTGATGGTAGGCTTGTTTGACTCGCGACATCGCCGCGGGCTCAGCTCATAACTAATAGCTCCATTCGAGTTCGAAAGTAATCGAGCAATCCCGAAAAAATGTGAATGAGTAGTAACGGGTAAATAATAAATGAAATGAGTATCTTACTCTTACTACCATTTTTATATGTTTTATTTGGATTTGACTTTCAACCCGTCAACAATAATTGATATATGTTTCATGAAAGTTATTATACCAAAAAGATACTCTTTTTCCCAAAGAAAAACAATAGAGTCACACAATATACAGATGAATTTTTGCAGTTGTGGTAGGTAGTAGGTACCTTTACCGTTACTGGAAGACTGGCCTATTTTTGGAATGATTTTGACTTGCATACACAGATAATGTAAAAAAAAAACAGAAAATAAAATGGACATAAAAGACAAAAACTAATTTTTATCGTGTTTTTAATAAACTTTAACGGTCTACCTCAAGACCGTTAAAGTTACTTAGCCACGAGCCCCTCTTAGCCAAGACGGGCTCGTGGCTAAGTAACAGCCGCACAGATCGATAGATCGAGGTTAAGCTGCGCTTGCCGCGGTCAGTCTGTAGATGGCTGACCATCATTTCATACGAGACCCCTCCATGCCTCGGAGAGCACGATAAGCCGTCGGTCCCGGTTGTCAAACTAAGATCTATGACAGCCGTTACGGGTAGTCAGCGGCCTGAAAATCTGACAACCAGTCATACCACGAGATATCGTGTTGCCCAGTTACTGGGTTGTGGAGGTCAGATAGGCAGTCGCTCCATGTAAAATACTGGTATTAAGCTGCATCCGGTTTGACTGGACGCCGACCCCAATGTTATTCGGAAAAGGCTAGGCAGGCAGATAACGGTCTACCTCAAAAGGTCGAGATCCTAAGGAATGTGTGCTCTAAGGTCTGGATGGAGCTAAGCGATGACTGGAACTTTTGATTATATTGTGAGAATTGAAATGATGTCCTTTTCACACAAATTGCTGAAATGGTTCGTTTATCAGGCGTTACCTACGTCAAAACTTTTTCCAATACGTCCGATGTATCGGGGAAAGTTTGGCGTTGATCCGTTACGTTATTTTGTCCATTTTTGCATTTTGGCTCGTAGCATCTATGTAGCGTGGTAGATGTCGCTATATCATAAAGCGGAAGAGTTTTAATGTTTGATTGTTTAAACGCGCTAGTATCTGGAAATACCAGTCGGTTTTCATATATTTTATATATATAAGCCAGATTCATGAGAAATATTATAAGCTATCTTATGTTACTCTACACCTCTCAGCTAGCATTTCGATTATTGTTAAGTAAGTCGAAAGAAAAAGCGCTGTCGAACTTCCTTATCTTCGTGCGCTGTCTTAGTAATATGGTAAGTAAATACTATATACTATGTTCTACAAAAATATTGGTCTTTAGTGCATCTACAAAAAACCCCTTAAACCACATGCCTATCTCTTATACATAAGCCACAATAAGGTATTCTGTGCCAAAATTATTGAAAATTAAAAAGAACAGTATTATTAGGCATGGCACATTAATCCTTACGAACGGAAGTTACTTCATCACCAACACAATTTTACGAAGATAAATTTTGTCTTTTACAGCATGTTATTTGGACGCATAATATGGAAATAATGGAAAATGAAAATAATTCAACACTCGCGCGAACAAGCCGTGTGACGCATAACCCCCCGTCCGAACAGAGCTGACGTTGCCGAGAAAAGATGAACTGTGAATTATTTTCTATTTGGTGGTTATTAATAAGTAGGTAAATAAGATATAAGAATAAATTATACGTGGGTGAAGCCGCGGGGCACAGCTAGTATAAGAATAATTCGACTTTTCCGACTTAAGCGGTATGACATTTTTTATGTTGAGATTTTATCCCATGCGCTTTGCGTTTCTATGGATACAAATATACTTCCTTGTAGTGGATGTGATACTGTTACTTTAAACACGAAATGTTTTCGACTCGCAAGCGACATCTCGCCTACGTTAGCAACGTTCTACATTAGGGCAACTATGACCGCTATCCTTTGATATGGCCCTAGTACTTTGCACACGAAATGCTGAAATGTTTTCTCGGATGTCAAGTGGCAACTTGCCGCATTACGTTGGCAGCAACATTTGTATTTTGTTCCAAAATTATGTATTTCACTGTAATTGAAACAGAAAACCCATCTAATTATAAGAACAGTTAAAGAATTGAGGTTAAGAAAATTACTTTCCTGCAACTATTTAATAAGATTTTATTCAGATCAAATCAAATTAAATCTTTTATTTAAAATAAACCATTTACAGGCACTTTTGAATTGTCAGAAGTTAGTTGCCACGTTCCAAAGTGTAGATTCTTATGGAGAAGAACGGGCAAGAAACTCCACGGTTATTCTATTTAAATTTATTCTATGAGTTTTCAATATTCACAATGTTCAAGACACTACTAGCGACATCTGTCTTTCGTAATGATAGTTTGCGCACCGGTGTGAACTAAGCAAGCTGTCAACTGTCATCGGATGGTTTTAGATGGGTGCGACAAGGGCAGCACATTCAACAAACTTCACTCCTCTCGACAAGCTCGTTACCTATGTCGGTTGTACGTTTTTATCTTGTTAACATTTTATTTAAAATAAACGTTGTTATTTCGTTAAACTTAATATAAACTTCATTGAAGACGACCCTGGCTGTATTTCCCGAAAAATCCGATCACAAGCTCAAACATTGGTCCTTCTGAGCCAAATATCGAGAACTACGTGGCCACGTGGAACGTCTGCTGAAAACTCGTTGAAAGAGGAACTAGAAGGGCAGGATCAGCGGCGAGTCACAAGCGGTCTGGTGATAAAACCCATTCTATCCTCTCCGGTTCCAATAATTTGCGTTAATCTGTATTATTTTTCGTGTTTTAGTCGTGCATTACCTCGTGCCGTGTTGCGCCGGGACTGGTGCTGAACAGAAAACTGTAAGTACTCTTGCCTTGTATAATCTGCCAAAATGAGTGAAGATGAAGGGTTTCAGGTAGCCACGACTCAGGAACGTGTTAAAATTAAAGGTGATAGACCAAAATCTCCACGGTTAGATATAGGTACAAATTCTATTAAACGCCTCGTTGATTTAAAAAAGCAGCGAGGTATACTTAACGGAAGACTAACGTTATTTGAGAAATACATGGCTAGATTTGAAAGCTTAGAATGAAATCCTGTTCTCAAAGCGGAATTAGATTTACGAATTCAGTCAAATACCGTTATATTTCAAAATTTTAATAATATACAAAGTGAAATTGAAAGCTTAGTTACAGACTCTGACCTCATGGCTCAATTAGATTACAGAGAAGTATTCGAGGAACAGTATTTTTCTCTTATGGCTTCTGCGAAGTGTATGTATGACCAAAGTGAACAAAAGCAAGCTTTTTCTTCTGAAAGAGTAGGTGATCTTAGTCCTGTATCGATTAGGCTACCACAAATAAAATTACCTGCCTTTGACGGTTCATATGATCAATGGCTAGAATATAGAAACTCGTATGTAACCATGATTCATAACCGTAACGATCTTAATTGTATACAAAAATTTCATTATTTAAAATCTTCACTTAGTGGTTCCGCCTCTCATGTTATCAGTGCATTAGAGTTTACTGCTCCTAACTACTCTCACGCGTGGGATTTACTTGAAAATAGATTTCATAATAATCGTTTATTAGTACAAAATCATGTAAAATCGTTGTTTGCCTCAGTCACTTCAAAACGAATCCTGTGCTCAAATTAGGAAGCTCATAGATTCGACATTACGTAATTTACGTGCACTCAAATCGTTGAATGAACCAACCGATTCGTGGGATACGCTCATTGTTTATTTAATCGTTTCAAAACTTGACCCATCCACGGAGCGCGAATGGGAGACGCATAAAGGCTCACTCGTGTCTAAACTAAGTGATTCGCATAATAATATTAAGTTAGATGATTTACTTGAATTTCTTCGAAACCGGGCCGATATGCTAGAAATGATAAATTCAAAAAACAGTAAAACCGTTAATTCATCTAAACAAAGCACTAACGATTCCAACAGGTTTAATTCCAATATAAATAAAAGGCAGTCTCTCTCGAAATCGAACCCGCAACCCCACATGCATTCATACGTTTCTACACAGAGTAAACAGAACACGTTTATAAATAAAGAAAATATTGTTTGTGAGTTATGTGGTGCCAACCATTTCTTATATGCGTGTGCACGGTTTTTAAATATGTCAGTGCAAGATAGGCATACGATAATAAAAAATAAAAACCTTTGTCAAAATTGTATTCGTTGTAGGCATTCGCTAAATGAATGTTCATTTGGCCCATGTAAGTTGTGTCGTGAAAAGCATAACACGCTTCTTCATAATAACAATGTTTTAAATGAAAGTGTAGGTATGGTCTAGTCCACACCGAGTGCGCGATCAAACATCGTAAACAGATCAGCTGATGCGCAAGTACATTCCGAGCGAAACGTACTCATGTGCAATGCCGCGATACAACCGGTTTTGTTATCAACGGCACTGATTGATGTCCCTGATTCAAATCATAAATATCATACAGTTAAAGCACTTCTTGACAACGGGAGTCAAAATTGCTTTATAACTGAATCGTTATGTAATCGTTTACAATTACCAATTATACAGTCCACAGTTCATATCTCGGGGGTAGGACAACTCGTTTCAAAATGTTCTCACACCTGTAAAATAAACTTTCGTTCAAAAGTTAATGACTTTATCACGGAAATACAATGTTTGGTTCTCCCAAGAATTACGTCAAAGTTACCTTCGATAAACTTTGATTGCGAGTGTATACGTATACCTAAACATATTTCACTCGCAGATCCCACATTTAATGTCCCGTCTGACATAGACGTTCTATTAGGCGCAGATATCTTCTGGGATCTATTAAATAAAAATAAAATAAGGCTCAGTTCTGGTCCGACCCTATACGATTCGAAGATAGGGTGGATCATATCTGGCCCTATTCGTATGAAACGTTCGTATAAAATTGACAAAGTTCAGTGTAACTTAGTTCAAATTGATTCACAGTTACGAAAATTTTGGGAGTTGGAAGAATTATCTGACTTACCTACTTTGATGTCAAAAGATGATCGTTATTGTGAAGCGTTATTTATAGAGACTACTCAGCGTGATGAAAACGGTAGGTTCTGTGTGCGAGTTCCTTTGAAGGAATCTGCGAATTCTTTAGGTGATTCGTACACTATAGCGAAAAATCGTTTTATTTCGCTCGAAAGAAAGTTAGATCGTTCGCCTCAGTATAAAAAACTATATTGCGATTTTATGCGGGAATATGAGGCACTTGGTCACATGTCCACGGTGTCAAATGTTAAGGATTTATTGAGTCAACCACATTACATTTTACCGCATCACGGTGTTTATAGAGAGAATAGTGTCACAACAAAATTACGTGTTGTATTTGACGCAAGCGCAAAAACATCATCTAATATATCTTTAAATGATATACAATATATAGGGCCACCGTTACAAAATGATATTTTTTCAATATTACTTAGATTCAGACAATACAAATACGCAGCATGCGCTGATGTTGAAAAAATGTACAGGCAAATTTTAATTGAAATAGATCAGCGTAATTTACAACTTATGTTGTGGAGGGAACATCGAGATCTACCTTTGCAATTGTTTACGTTAAAAACTGTGACGTACGGCACTGCGTCAGCGCCTTACCTTAGCATGCGGTGCATAAAACAGTTAGCACAAGATTGCAATGATGATGTGGTTGCTAGGACAATTCACGACGACATGTACGTCGACGATTTGATTACTGGGAACGATGATCTAGACTCGTTATTATCGATATGTAATAAAATGGCTGCAGTATTGCGTAAAGGGTGTTTACACAAATGGACGTTCAGTCACAAAGTGTGCCCTGAGAGTACTAAAGACTTAAACATCGGTGAAAGTCATTTATCTAAAACGTTAGGGTTAGGCTGGAATACGGAAAGTGACGAATTACATTATACTACTGAATTCACGCAAAGTGAGTCAGCTGTTACAAAACGTATTATGTTATCAATAATCTCACAGGTGTATGACCCGTTAGGTTTGTTAGCACCTGTTGTAATCGCAGCGAAAATATTATTGCAAAACTTGTGGCTTCTTAAATGGGACTCTTTAATACCTCGTTACATTACAAATATAAAATCGAAATATAAAGAACTTCACATATTCACAGATTCGTCTCAACATGCCTACGGTGCATGTGCATATATTCGATCATGTTATCAAAACTGCGAGAATTCTATACCTATATCTGTACATTTATTATGTGCAAAAAGTAAATTAGCACCGATAAAAACGGTGAGCATTCCTAGGCTCGAATTATGCGGGGCACTTGTAGGTGCAAAATTATACAATAAAATAAAAGGATCCCTACGTTTAACTTTCGATAAAGTTTATTTTTGGACAGACTCGACAATAGTTCAAGGGTGGCTACGTATGTCTCCGCACTCACTCAAAACATTTTTCCAAAATCGTGTTGTACAAATAAATGAGTTAACTGACGATATAGTTTGGCGTCATGTACAGGGCATAGAGAACCCTGCTGACCTCATAACGAGAGGCGTGAGTATAGACTCTTTAAAATACGATAACAATCATCACTGGTGGTGCGGGCCTAAATTTTTACGAGAACCTAGCATTAATTGGTCTTATAATAATGTGGAACTAATATCTGTCGAATTGCCTGAAACTAAATCTCAGACAATCAATTTACTATCTAATCAATCAATTCAATTAATTGATGTTGACCGTTTTTCATCATTTATTCGTTTACAAAGGGTTTGTGCATATGTGTTGCGTAAAACCGGTTTGTTATCTATAGATGAACTACAACATTCACTAATTGCTTTGACGCGTTTCGTACAGCTGCAATCGTTTATTGATGAATATTACAATCTTATAAATAATTTGCCGTTCAAATCTATTACCAACAAATTAGTTTTTTTAGATAAATTTAATTCGTGTGGGTGGTAGAATATGTGACGCTACCGACTTTAGCTATGATAAAAAGCACCCGATATTGTTAAGTGGTAAACATCGTTTTACGAGGTTATTGTGTGAATATGAACATAAACGATTACTTCACGCAGGACCTCAACTTCTGGTATATTCCATGCGTGATAAGTGGTGGATACTGGGAGCTCGAAATTTAGCCAGGCAGGTGGTACACAATTGCGTTATATGTACACGCATGAAAGGGAAGACATTGACCCCGATTATGGGTAATTTACCATCCGAGAGGTTAGAACCAAGCTTTCCCTTCATGCACTGTGGTGTAGACTATGCAGGGCCATTGCTTATATTGGACCGTAAAGGCAGAGGTGCTAAGTTAATAAAAGCATATATTTGTTTGTTTATTTGTTTTGCAACTCGGGCTATACATTTAGAGTTGGTTGGTAGCTTGACCACACAGGATTATATCTTAGCTTTAAAACGTTTTATATCACGTCGTGGAAAGCCATATCAGATATTTTCAGACAACGGGAAAAACTTCGTTGGTGCTGAGAAAGAACTATCCGTAATTTTCGAAAATTCTAATGATATTTCTGATTTTGTTAGTCATAATCAAATTCGTTTAACGTTTATACCTCCTTATAGTCCTCATTTTGGCGGGTTGTGGGAGGCGGGAGTCAAGTCCTGTAAGTACCACTTGCGGCGGGTACTGGGTGATGCGAAGCTGACGCGCGAGGAGTTTGAAACAGTATTAACGCAAATTGAATCTGTCCTCAACTCCCGTCCATTGTCCCCTCTGTCCTCAGACCCAAAGGATTACCTTCCTCTGACTCCAGCTCACTTCCTGATCGGCCGACCGCTGACTGCGCCAGCTTACGAAGACTTGACGACTCTGGCGCCTACAAGACTGGGACGCTACGAACGAGTGGAGCAACTCAGACAACATTTTTGGCAGCGTTGGTCCAAAGAGTACGTGTCAGAGCTTCAACGGCGTACTAAGTGGAAGGTAGACAGTGAAGATATTACCCAGGACAGCCTAGTTCTTATCAAAGAAGATCATCTTCCGCCTTTAAAATGGAAACTGGGCCGAATTACGCGTGTGTTCCCTGGGAATGATGGAGTTACACGCGTCGCTGAAATTCGTACAGCGGCCGGCATAATACGGCGGGCCTTTTCGAAGATTTGCCCGCTACCCGTGCAATAGTCGACTTATTGCACACCGACTTCTTCATGTTGGAAGCCTGGACCGTGATGCTTCCAAGGCGGCCGGCATGTTCAAGACGACACTACTAGCGACATCTGTCTTTCGTAATGATAGTTTACGCACCGGTGTGAACTAAGCAAGCTGTCAACTGTCATCGGATGGTTTTAGATGGGTGCGACAAGGGCAGCACATTCAACAAACTTCACTCCTCTCGACAAGCTCGTTACCTATGTCGGTTGTACGTTTTTATCTTGTTAACATTTTATTTAAAATAAACGTTGTTATTTCGTTAAACTTAATATAAACTTCATTGAAGACGACCCTGGCTGTATTTCCCGAAAAATCCGATCACAAGCTCAAACATGAAAAAAGAAACATAATGCTGTCGTTTTTAATTTCACTATTATCTTAGTAATTTAACGCACTTAGCCGTAGATATAGTATTTACATTTAACCACATGTTAATAATTACCACACATTTTATTTATGGTTAGTTTTCCATAAGTTTATTATTCCGCTTTATTTCATACCCTTGTTTAATTATTTTAGATAGCGCTTGTATTTTTATCCGTACGGTCTCCCATTTTCGTGTTTGTCGTGATCGTTTCCATGGTTACAAACACACCTCCTACCAGTTGCTGCGGCCCTAGTATTTAGCACACGAAAAGTTTTCAGCCGGCAAGCAACTCTCTGTACTATGTCAACGGCGATCGTTGATTGGTTGATGTGAATACATGAATCATCGGTTTATGTTATCCTAGTACCCTCCTGTGAAATCCCGAAGTCACCCACACCGGCTACGTCATTGCCGACGTCACATTTGGTCCAAACAGAATCGTTTTGAGGACCTCTCGGCTGAAAAGCGGCAACTTGGTCTACCACGTCGGTGGTTGATTTATTGACGAGTACACGTGATCCCACCAATAGCGTTTCCGTTACGTTTTAGTTTATATTTAGTTTCGCATATTGTATTGGTACTTTGGGTCTATATGAACAAGACTTGTATTTCAATAATATAAATTTAATTTGCATATTGAACTCCTGTGCATGAAGTTGGCCTACAAAACGAGAAATCTAAACTTCTCGCCAATCTCACGAGGATGACAACTCGTGACTTTAGGACAAACAAAGTTCATAACTTATGCTCAGCTCCACACATTCATCTCTACTAACTTCTCTAAAAGTTTATTTAATCTACACGTAAAATTAAACTAAACTTTTTGTTTTCTGCCACAGCTTAAGTTACTTAGAAGTTAATTATGGGATTTAAAGGAAATTATTTATTTTAGTCTCGTGGCCGAATTGACAATTATTACAATAGCAAAAAATTTTTTTTCGAGAACTATTTAGTTTATAGAATGCTTTAGTCATGTTCTATCTATAAAAAATACCCGCCCAAATTAGCGCGTAATTAACCGTAGCAATGGAAGCTCTCCTATTGGACTATGTTACCCTAGTACCCTCTTGTGGAAATTCGGAGTCACCTACAGCGGTTACGTCACTGTCAACGTCATATAAGCCCAAACTAAATCGCTTTGGGAACCGTTATCAGAAAAGCACTAATAAAATTTTGAACAAAACCGAAACAAGAGCGAATTAAATTTTAATTGATGAATATATAGTAAAAAGTGGCTAAAAAGTTTTTTTACTGATTAATATATTGACAGCTTCTTCAATGAAGCAGAGAACTAAGACTCAATGCCGTACGTTGAAGTTATTAGAAGTTTGCGTCCCACTCAAAATATACTTATTAAGGGTGAGCCCCATTATATCAGTATTCATTACGTACGACTTACACACACACACAAAATTATCAAACGTGTGTGTAAATCTTCCTTCACTCTCCATCCAATACAGGGTGTATTGGATGGAGAGTGAAGGAAGATTTACTTCCGAACGAAATGTGATAGAAATAACCCCAAGCCACGCCTCTCGATTTTCCATCCCTTACTTTACTGACACACGCGATTTTCCTAGCAACGGCTTGTGCATGCCTTTGTATTTTATGATATCCTAGTACTTCGTATCGGAATACTGAAGACTCCCACTGTTATTACGTCAGCGCTGACGTCACCTTGGAGATCAAATACATATCTATACTAACTAATATTATAAAAAGCAAAGATTTGATTGTTTGTTTGCATTGAATAGGCTCCGAAAGTACTGGACCGATTTGAAAAATTCTTTCACCATTAGGAAGCTACACTATCTCTGGATGACATGGGCTACATAACATCACGCTACAACCAAAAGGAGCAGCGCATCATATCGAGAAAAATATATTTCGTTTGAGAGCTTCCATTTAGTGCGCTGCGTAAACGATTGAAGTTACGCAAAAATCATTTACGACAGAATTGTTTTCCATTAAAAGTTCTAAAAAAAAGTCCGGGACAGCATACGTCTATCTTTTAAGGGGTTTAAGGGTGACTCACTATAAACTTTTTTCTGGTTATCAAATTGGTTCTAAAATAATGCATTATTTGCGAAGGTGTTTTATAAACATGATATTGATCCTTATCCAAATAAATACGTTATTGATCACAGATATTTAATTTTGAACAAAATTGCCCTTGATATCATTTGATTTCAATAAATATTTTAGGAGATATTATAGTTTTAAAATAACGTGATTACTTAGATTCATTTGTCGTCTGCATAATATAATTTAGCATCGTACATGTATATTATTCATTGAAAATAAATGATAATACAGATTTTCCATTTAAGAGCTCTAGTACTTATTTACTTATTAATTATCGTAATGCATTTAGAATATTATTTTAACTTTTCATGGTCTATGAAGCCTTAGTATTTTTACCGAAGCATTGAATCATCCCCGTCAGATTCATTGCTACGTAGCAACGCGTAGCGGATCTTCTCGATACTACGTATTCGACGTGTAGCACGTCTTCACGCTACGAATACTACGAGAAAAGATCCGTGACCTCTAAGTTACTGATCTCCTAGTACATTTGACCGGAGCATGCATTGTTTGGCTGCCTCTATCGAAGGGCAAACACGTGCCAAAGGTTTACTTACTTACTTACTGACTACCTTTGAAGTGGTGGTAGGTTTAATCAAAACCATAATGTAATGGGTATTCAAAATAAATCTGTGAAAAGCATTAACGCAGGCTTAGCAAACTCTAAAGTTATTATATTAAATGGAAAAAGAATACGGTCGCGAACAGGATTCGAACCTGCGCCTCCCGGATAAATACTCCAGCCCACTAAGCCATCTCGACCTCAGCTCACCACCGCGAATTCTTCTTCCATATTTTAACACGTCTTTTGACGACGTCATTGCTATCAATTCAGTCCCTATACGGGAGGCGCAGGTTCGAATCCTGTTCGCGACCGTATTCTTTTTCATTTAATATAATAACTTTATGTAATGGGTAGTTACCGAAAATGTTACTTTTAACACTTTACTCAGCAGTAGAATTATACATGCTTATACACAAAAAAAAACCATAGCATTACGACTGTATGTCCTCGAAAGGTAGTAGAATGCTGTACACCAATATAACTGCCTCATTGGTCTAGTGGTCCCAAGCGCGACTGCTGAATAGGAGGTCTCGGGTTCGATCCCCGGGTCGGGCAAAGTGTTATTGAGTTTTTCTGTTAGGAAATTCTCAGTAGCAGACCGGAGTTTGGAACTGTGCCCGGTTGATGGCAATAGGCTCACCACCTATTACATGGGACTTAATAATAGCATTGGTGAAATGTGGGTGTACAATTGTGTACACCTCTGCCTACCCCTTCGGGGAATACAGGCGTGATGCTATGTTATGTTATGTTATGTACACCAATATTACCTTAATGCAGTTTTTAAGTCTATTGAAAATAGGAAGTTATCTTATTGCCATCAACAAGGGCAAAATTTAAAGTCCTAGCTACTGAGAAGTTTTGAACAGATATATCCAATAACACTGCTTGACCTGAGAATTGAAGCCAGGACTTCACTGAGGCTGCAATGATGCAGGCACAGACACAACTAGAGTAATAAAATAATAATTTGAAAAAACGACTCATAAAGTGTAAAAAAAATATATGTATTTTCATAGAACTTTTCTTTCTATAATTTTTTGAAATTTTTTTTTATCTTAATCAGACTTAAAGATTATACCTAGATGTAAAAACTTATAGTAAAACATTAAACACTGTTTAAAGACAGTTAGAACAAAGATTGTTAGTCCTCACAAAAACTTTTATAAAATCTTTTGTTAAATGGAACCACAAACCAAAATGTTGGCTGTGTATAATATATTTTTAGGCTTTGCAAATTTTTTAAAAAAATCCCAGAATCTATTTCGATAAAATTATATATGGGACCTCTGAAGTATGAACTACCAAACAAAAAAAAAACATCAAAAACAATTTTTAAATCGCGGAATAATCGCGTAACATACATACAAAAAACATACAGTCGAATTGAGAACCTCCTTTTTAAAGTCGGTTAAAAGTAAATCATTTGTTTACATATTTTTTTCTGATAAATGTTTGTTTACGTTCCGGTTCGTTCACCCTTTGTCGTAGGTTATGTTTGATACGAAACAAGGAGCGCTACGTGGGCGGGTGGGCGGTAATTTTCTATCTCACTCGCACGTCCCGTTAAATCGTTCCATCCCTTTCACATGAAGTTTGACTGCGTGCTTCTTTAAGTAAGGGTGTTTGGGTCGATGTAGAGCTTCACATGTTTCCATGTTGGGGGAAATTTATACCTCTGTGAATTGATGTCAACCTAGTACCTTTGACCGGAGCACTGAAGACTTTGGTCATTGCCGTTGCTACGGATTCCGCGTAGCAACGACCTACGAAAATTATTTCGTAGTCCTTTGCTACGAGGAACTTGAAGAATGAAAGTTGTAATAAACTTTTTTATTTATAGTTTAGTTAGCTGTGTAGTTAATTTTAATTTACCCTTCGTCTATAAGAAATTGTTCTTAATTATTTAGAATGCATATTAAGTTGACATTAAATATGTAAGCTCAAACAAAGTTGTGTCAGAATCGTAGCAGAAGCAAATTAATAGTCTCTGCTTAATCAATGGGAGACAAGCGTAATTATATTTTAATATTATTTTTAATAATTTAATTTGTGGAGATGACTTATCATCATAATTAACAATATATTTCCATTGTAGAGCCTTATCTTTACTTTTGCGTCATGATTTATGAAAGTTCTTAATTACATCAATAAACAAAGATACTTTTAACTACAGCAAACTAAAAGAAGCAGAATTTTAGTTCGAAGCGACGCAACCGTAGCAAAGCATATCGTTGCGATTTATGTTGTCTTAGTACTTTTCAGTGGAGCGCTGAAGCCTCCCACGACGATTACGTCATTGCCTACGTCACTTAGCAACAACAACTGTTTGGCGCCATTTAAGTTCAATTCATTTGATGGGCACGGAAAAATAAGTTTTATTTTTAATTATAGTGGAAACATTACTGCAGTTTTTTTTAAATTATATTTTTCATAATTATTGTGAATCAGATAAAATATAAGCGATGTTTTTTTTTATGTAACATAACACTGTGTCCATACTACAAAATACGAGTATTTTCTACCTCCTTACTTACATGCTGCCTTGCTGAACTTCGCGCAAGCGTTTTCTACTTCCGCTTCAACTTTGTCAGTACGGTTGCTACGTGCTACGTGCTACGTACGCGTAGCTGATTCGTAGCAACCAAGTTGCTCCGATTCACGTAAATAAAAATTTGCCGTGAGTGATAGGTGTATTATGATCTCACTTATTATGAATTAATTATGACTAATAGTCACCCGGTAACCAAATTAAGCTTTTTTTTTATTTTAATATAAAGGATGACCTCGACGCTTTCAACCGAGCTTGGATGGAAGCGTCAAAGAACCGAGATCGCTGGAAAGATGAGGGAGAGACCTTTGTCCAGCAGTGGGACACAAGAGGTAACTAAGAAAAAAAACGATATCTGTACTTCTCCATATAAATTCTATGCCAAATCTCACACTCCTCAGTTCACACAATATGCTTAAAAAGGGTTACAAAGTTTAATCTTTACGTATTAATATGTAGATTAAAAATGGAGAATATGAAATGAAATAATACAAAAAACTGGAGCTTTTAGTCTGAACTTGCGTGGTTATATATAATCAGAAACCAACTTGGCAGTGACTTTACCCAGATATATTAATCAATATATTTTGTTAATCTATAAATAAAAATATTGCTCCTGTAAGTTTAGTCTGACAGCGCGGTTGGCGCAGTGGTCGAGAGACTGCTGTGCTGCGTGTCGCAGGTTCGATTCCTGCACGGAGCAAATATTTGTATGATCTATAGATAATTGCTCCGGGTCTGGGTGTGTGTGTGCTTGTGAGATTATATGTCTGTAAACGCACCCACGACACAGGACGAAAATCCTAGTGTGGGGCAACGTTCTTTAAACAAAAAAAAAAGTTTATGTCCGTAAAACTCGAAAAGAAGTCGACGACGACTGACTTCATCAATAAATTTTTATGCAGATGGACTTTTACATAAACAGAAACAGCAAAAATATATGATTTACAGTGAAGCGTGGTTGATTGAAAATAGATTTTTTTATTTATTTACCAAAAAAAAACTATTATTCAAATTGTTTACTCATGACTTTTGTCCGCATCACTACAATATTTTGGTCGGACGAAAGTTTGACCGTAGTTAACGTGCCACGTTGTTGCATTGCTGTCTCGCTCGCACATACGTTCCGTATGTGTATTTCTTTAACTACTGTTAAATTTTCGTCTAATATTACCAATTATCACTTTTTGTCTCTTTTCAATCTGTAATTTAATTACTGTAATTGGTGTTATACATCTATATCTATACTTATAATAAAATCGTAACTCGAAAGCCCGAAAATTTCAAATTCGCTGTTTGGATTTTTTTTCTTTCGCAATGTGTTATTTAATCGATACTACTGCCAAATTTGTTGTTTTTAAAATTTGAGTATTTTTGTCTGTTTGTATGTCCGAGGTTGGCGTCCAAACCAAGAAAAAGAAACAACTGAAAATTTGTAAAAAATATCGTCAAAAGCCGGGTCAACTTATAGGCTATTCAAAATTGCGCATTTCCTCAAGGGAGCTGAGCAGTGATGTTAAATATCTCACACCCAGAATCTAAATTGGACGGATTTCAATAAAAATGGCACTGTTGTATAGCTTATCAAAAATGATAAGCACTGCAAAAGGTATCATTGCGCTTTATCACATGGGGACCAAGCACTTACCGGTTTGGTATTTCTATTAGTAGATTGTGAATGCCTATTGTAGTAATATTGTCAACTGAGTAATTAGTTGCATATCGTACACAGGTGACTGGCACAGTCTTAGTATGAAGATCGAATCCAGGTACAAGAGATTCTTTTTGCAATTCAAGATTTCTGTTCATTCGCAGAAAAACAACTTTATTTTAGTTTTGCGTGTCCGTTTGTAATATTATTCCATTTTTATGTGTTGCTGTATTCGCTTGCTGTCTTATATATTATCAATATGGTGAACACACAGTGAAGATGTTACACGTTAGCGTTATGTACAATTTTTATCAATCAGATCTCATCATTAATCATGGTACTTCTTTCCATAGAAAAGTCATTTTTAAACTCTGTCATAAATTATAGAAAAGAAAAATATATATAAAAAATGGTTCTACGTTTGGCCACCAACTCACCTGATGGCAAGCGACGGTGTGGCCGAGGATGGAGCACGTATATCCAGAATAAATCTATTCACTCTTAAGTAGAGTGGATAGATTTTGGGAGAACGATAGTTGGGGAGTTGATGCAACTGCCCACTCCCACAACGGCTTCGTCCGGTGGATGGTAAACAGCCGTGGTCGAAGCCTCCGACCAGAGTTTGTTGCCTGTTTTGCACCACCCAGGGGCTACGTGTAGGGATTCCATTTTAAGGGTGCACTCCTACGGACGCGGGCAACTCAGCCCCCAACACCTATTTAGTAACAAAACTACACATTCCCTCAGCCTGGCCTTAGGATTAATTTAATTGCCTGATCCATAAGTAAGTAAAATATCAAATAAGCATTACTGACAATTTTGTTAGAGGCTGTCCAGCTATTGAGGTGGTTGGAGAGTACATTCTCGATGATATTTTGAATTATTTATTTTATCATCCTTTGTGAATTCAATTAAAATTTAAAGTTTTAAGACCAAAGGTAATAATCAAGAACGTTGTGCGTACTAAAATTTCTTTTGAACTGAAGCTTCACCAAAAATAAGTCCTACAAGATCCATGGCGTGTTCTATACTTGGCATCAAAAATTTCTCTTTTACGATGTTCTAGAAGCGTCAACAGTTGAAGTCGATCGATGTCTATTATCAACAAATGGGACTGAAATCTTAATGGGCCATCCAATGCACGAAAGGGCTTAATGAAAATGAATGTATCGGTAACCAAAATCAAAATCAAATCAAAAATATCTTTATTCAAATTAGACCATTAGAAATGGTACTTTTTGAACGTCATACATAACAATAAGACAGTCCCCCAAAACGCCCACCCTTCACCGCTTCCTAGTGCTTCACTGGAGAGAAGACGGCGGCTTATCAAATTTTTCGGTAATCCTATTGGGAAACAGAAAATGACGTAAGATCATCTATGTCGCATCTAGCTTTCAGCTGGTTGTTCTACTGCTGAATTCGTTCATCATCCGTGTTTCTCAATAAATATATATCTGTTAGTTTTCAAGGCTCAAGTGAATAGGTATTTAGTGGTCAAGCGTGTTGATTGCTTAAAATCAGGTGAGTTGGCGGTGAAACGCAGGCCCATTGAGAATAAATAAAAATCTAATTGATGAGTGGAATCATAATATTGCATCGTATAATCTACACCACTTTAAAAGCTGTACAAGCTGCAGACAATCGCGTGTGCTGTGGAAAAATTAAAGCAGGAGTCAGACCCTAGATACCCACTGTTTGACGGCCAGATACCAGCACAACACCTAACCACCTAACAAGCCCGGCACAGTTATTTAAAATCGACCGAGGTAGTGTCAGGATGTCCGTCGAGACTCACCGCAAAACTGAGGCTAGAAACTTTGCCACCACCCGCTAACAAATTAAGCATAAAGTGAACCTACCTGAAAACAATTTTGGACACACCAAGTGTGGATGTAGGCAACCAAATAATTAAAATTGTACCATAGACATGAAGATGAAGAATAGTTTATTAATTATATTGTAAAGTAATCCTAATCCGAATAAATACTCCAGGCACTCTGACCGCGGTATTAAGATTGCTGATTCGCGGTAGTAAGCAGAGGTCGAGATGGCATAGCGGTTGGAGTTCGAATCCTGCTCACGACCGTATTCTTTTTTCCACTACAATTTATAACTTAAGTGTTTGCTATGCATGCATTAATGCTTTTTGAAGATTTATCTGTATGAGTTTGGGTTGCTAGGGCAACTGTCAAGTATCTGAAAAGTCACGGCTGTCTGTATAAGGGTGGCGTCAATGAGGATAGACAAAAATAGAATAATGCAACAATTATTACCAAAAAAGGAAGGGGTGGAGGGCTGACATGAACAAACATACCGGACCTTCTCAAAAAAGGCAGGTTAATAAACTGAACCATCGAGCACGCATTCTTCATGCATGTAAGATGAAATCTATAGTTTCTGCCTACTGGAATGGGAATCAGGTGTGAGTTGGTTTGTATGATTAATTGAAATCTTAGTTTGGCGTCAAAATTACTTTGACCTGAGCAAAGCCACGAGTACAGCTAGTTTATAATAAATAAATAAATACATCGAAGCACACAGTTCTATATTTCATATTGTGGGTATGATATTTACCTGTATGAACTGCGTATGTGTTCGTAAGGCTTTTCACGGCTTTAAAAAGGTAGTATCTTTTTGATTATGGTCTCCTAGTACATTTTGTCGAAGCGGTGAAATTTTTTGCCTGTAGACGGTCTCTATGGAGTTCACGTAGCGACGAAAATGGTTTGTTTCTAAATTATTTTGTTACTGGCTTAACACAAGTGATTGTAGATTTCTGATTCGATAGACGATATATTTATAAGTATGCTTTTATTTAAGGCTCATGTACTTGTTTAAAATTAAGGCATTCAAATGATTTAGTGAGAAACTAATATAGATACTTCTTAGCAAGGTACAATAAATAAATAAAATATTACTTTAATATTACATCTATAGGCCATACAAATACAATACTTTATTCATAAGACAATCGAACCCGAAAGCAATGGCCAACGGCATGACAGTCAATCTCTCATCCACTGCGTCCAAAGTCCGTAACCAAAGTCAAGTGTTAAATAAAAGTTTTAGTAAGTTTGCATCATCATCTAATAATTTATGAAAAATCGGCCGATCATACTGAAAACATCGTATTCAAAAAATGTTTAATTAACCGTGAAGTATCTAAAGGCAGATAGGTAGTGTATAAAGTGAGAAGAAAGATAGAAAAGAAGAACTTTGCTTTTTAACCAGACTGAAGATAACATAAAAATATTACGAACTCATACAAATCTTTCAAATGTATTAACGTAAATTACTATAATTCGATCACAGGAGAACAGCCTTAACTCTAAACACTCTTGAAAAAAGTACTCCAACAAGACAACCGCAGTTTACCAAAATTAAATTATTGTTATTACTGCAAAGTTAGTCGTGTCGGTTCGGTCACCTGTATAGGGAATAGATAGCAATAACGTCACCAAAAGAAGTGTTAAAATGTGAAAGAAGAATTCACGGTAGGCAGCAGAGGTCGAGATGGCTTTGTGGTCAGAGCACCTGGAGTATTTATCCGGAAGGCGCAGGTTCGAAATCTGCTTACGAACGTATTCGTTTTCCATTTAAAATTATTACTTTAAAATTAAATTATTGTTGCTATCATTTCAGTTCAGTTTCAGCGTATTTAAATAAGGTCCTAATTTATGTCATATATGTAAGTCTTATATATTTTTATGTGAATATATATTTTACTTAAAATTGTTTTTTCAGTAATTACTTTTGCAAGGTAATAATTAAATGGAAGAAACAAATTATTTGTAATAACTATAGTACTAGCAAGACACAGCTGCTCATTGAACGGTGAATAATAAGAAAAAAATAACTTACAGAAATTACATTAATTTTGGCTTAAATGAATCCTTATCATTTACACATTGACACGATAAAAGGAAACTACCTAATATATTAGGACCTTTTATTAAGAGTAAACATAAGCACGTGGATATTACGTCATTGGGGAGCTATCTCGGTTATACAGCCTTTGAATACCATTACTCTATCCCTTTCGCTTAAAAATGTACCTATTTAATGCCGTATCTGTGTAGGGTCCGTATAGAAAATTTGCGTGGGTTTCCGGGATGACTCCTTTAAAGTCTGCTATCCTAGTACTTTCAACTGGAGCGCTGAAGCCTTCAGTCATTACTGTCGTCGCTACGGAGTTGTGAATAGCAACGATGGATTTTTCATTACTCCGTGTTTCTTCGAATGGAAGTTGCGCCATTGCAAATGTGATTCCGAAAACCCGATAAAAATTATATTAAAAAAAAAGGGTAGATGGAGGGCTGTGTGATTTTAGTCGATAGGAAATCAGCACGACGTCCTAAAGGGATTTTTACTCTAAAAAAGGCCTCTGTCGTACTTACAATAAGGCAAACGAAACATAATTATAATGTAAAAATAAGAATAAGTACTGAAACAAAACCTTACTTATGAAAAATTTTAACGTCACAAACGCACGTGTATTTTACGTCATTGTGCTGCTATCTCATTTGCACAACATTTCATCACTATCATTCCATCCCTTTCTTGTAGAGGTTTACTTGTGTAACTATATCCTACATGTGTGTGGTCCGTGCAGAGCTTTTCCGTGAGTTTACATGGCTGTGTAGGATGACTCTTTTAAAGTCTGCTATCTTAGCATGTTTGACGAGAGCGCTGAAGCCTTCAGTCGTTGCCCTGGCTACGGAGTAAGGCGTAGTAATCAACGTTGAATTTTAATTAATTATTTACGCAACTTACACATGCTAGACTAATATTTCTTTGACAACTGATTATATAAAAACGAGTATAGGTTTTAATTTTAAGTCCGAGTGACATCTTTAGTTTTTTCTTATTGCGATAAATAATCTAGAAGTAACAAATTTTGAAAAAAGCGTTTGAGATCAAACGAAAAGTCTATAAGGCGATTATAGAAGTAACTTAGCTAAGCCTTTCACTTAGTTTTATTATTCATTCAGTAATCCTTACTGCTTTAAAGCCCTTAACATAAATATTAAAAAATGAAATGAGTAATATTTAACCCATCAAATGAACTATAACACTATACTTCATAACAATAAAAATCTATTGTGTCAATCTGTGTCTAGTAATTAGCGAGTCAACAGATTAAAAGCTAATAAATAATAGGTGATACGACCATTGAAAATAGATTTTTCTTACAAATTTAAAATTTCTGAAATACACATACAAAAGAATTTGTTAAGTTCACCAAAATTAGAACATACGAAAAATGTTTGTTGAAATATTATTATTTAAATTTGTATTTCAGCCAAACAAAATGCATGAGAACCTTATTTGGAGAGTTATTCTCGCTTGCACAACCTTTCAACACCATTAATGTATCCCTTTCCCTTATACGTTTATCTGTGTGACTATAATGTCATATCTGTGTGATCCTTGAACAACTTTTGTGTGGGTTTCCATGGCTGTATAGGGTATTTCCTTTAACCTCTGCTATCCTGGTATATTTGACGAGACCGCTGAAACTTTCAGTCGTTACCTTCGCTACGGGGTTTTTCATGAGGCAACGATGGATTTTATTTAATATCTAACATAAGCTCTTAAACACTCCCGCTGCCTATTGTACATACAGGCAAAATTCCTATCTGTGGGGTTACTCTTGAAACTAATACCAATTCCAATCGAATTCCAATATTAAATTGACGTCTTAAAACAACGCGTAATTTTAAAATAAATTTACCTACATTATAGTTTCCCCAATTTTAAAGCATGTTGTCTTCATAATATCCTGAATCTATAATTATTTATTAGACATTTTGGCATTTAAAAGTACGAACTGACATATTTCCAATGTCAATCGAGCGGAATTATTTTCAAGAGTAAGCCCACTGGTCCGGGTGTGTACGTGTTATAATGACACGAGTCAAAATGTGGATATTGACCTTTTTAGCACCAGTATTTATAAACTTAGGAAAGTGATGTGTGATAACTATTTCCAACAATCCTAGTGTTTTATATGTTTGCGTCTACAGGTGAATAAGTGAATACTATTGTCATTTTTGTTAGCAGCGAAAACTTGTTATTGGCCCTCTTGTGTTTATTTATTTGTTTAGTTTGTGTAATTAGCTGTAAGTTTTCTGAAGATTAAAATAAAAAAATAAATAAAATCTCCTTTTTTCTTACTTGTTATAAAAAAAAAATGTATCCAAAATCAGAATGCTATAGAATCAACTTTTAACCGGATTAATCGCGTGTATTATTGGTCGCAGGAGGACTCCTCCTGCCTGATCTGATCCTGATCTTTTTTCATCCGTCTTCTTCATTGCCCACCATTCCGTCTTTTAATAGATTCGTAAATTTTGCCCTTCAACTTGAGAGGCAGTCGTGGATCACAAGTTGCTTATGTGACCTGTCGCCATTTCATCCACCCTGAGTTGATTCGGTTCGTAACGTCTCGGTCTATTTCACCATCACCTTGGAGCAGTGACCTACGGTACCGGGAGTCGAAACAGACTGGTAAGGGAACTCCATCCACTCCATCGGCGGACCGCCGAAATTACGAAACATATAAAGAAATAAAGTATTTATTTTGACTCAAAATAAATAATTTATTTCTTTATATGTCAAGTTGAAGGGCAAAATTTACGAATCTATTAAAATACGGAATGGTGGGCAATGAAGAAGACGGATGAAAAAAGATTACATGTAGCAGAGATGATAATGCTGAGATGGATGTGTGGAGGGACAATACTGGATAAGATAAGAAATTAGTGTATTTTGAAAGTAGAAATTGGCCAGTGACGGAAAAGTTGAAAAGAAACCGTTTATCTTGGTATGGACGTATATGGACGTGGAGAGCAGGGATGAGACACGTGTTACTAAGAGAGTAATGAATATGAAAGTAGATAGATGGAGGGGAAGAAGGAGACCAATGAAAAGATGAATGGATTGTGTGAGGGATGATATGAATCAAAAAGTAGTAAACGAAAACCTGACGAATGATAGAAGAGAATGGAAGAGAACAACATATTGCGCCGATCCCAAATAACTTGGGACCAGGGCAGGAAGAAGCATAGAAAATTTTAACTTACCTCACTTAACAATGTTTGCCCTGTCTGTTGTACAATTGTACACTTCCCACGCGATTTTCCTGGATTATGGAAAAGTTAACCTCTTTGAATTATGCTATCCTAGTAAGTATGGCCGGAGCACTGAAGGCTGCGGTCGTTTGACGGTCACTACCTTGTCAGTACCGAGAACCTGTAGCAAGAGATATAAGGGAGTTTAATACCTTAACCTTAAAACGTAGCTTAGCTTATTTCTTTCTAGAAAATATACAAAAACGTTAAAAATATTTCAAGATATTTATAAGGCGGCAGTATATTATTGTGTAATTTTTACAATCAAAAACATTTTGCGACTTAATTGATAATGATTGGTATAGAATTCAGGTGTCGTGTTGGCGTATTTGGTGGTACCTCTTGAGCTGCTGCAGGTTGTGGGTTCAAACCTGGCATTTACCAATGTGAATTTTCAATATCATGTGAACTTTCTTACTAAATTTAAGATTTATTCATTTGTTACAATAAGAATGGCATTAGGCCAATTACACTTAAACGTATCACATTATACATAGTTAAATTTTCAAATTAACGAAACATCACAAAATTAATAAAAACATTAGATTAATTCGATTAAAAACTGCATATCACAGACATGCAGTGAAAGAAAACATCGTGTGGAAACCTAGACTTAATGGGAACACTTACTCAAGCCATAGTAAACCTCCATGAAAGTGTCTTCAGAAAAAGAAAACATAACTCTTTATTCTGTAAAGGATGATGCGACTAACTGGGCTCAAAAATAAAAAGTTATTGCTTACATATAAATATATTATAATGAAACAACTTTTAACCGGATTAATCGCGTGTTTTATTGGTTTATGTTTTTCCTGACGTTTCGAACACTTTGCAGCGTCCGTGGTCGCAGGAGGACTCCTGTGTAATGTGTAGTGATCGCGCAAACCTAAGATATTATTATATAAAACATATGTCAAGTTATAGATCTCGTTCATAGAATATTTTTTACTATGGCGTCAGAAAAATACACTTCAGAAGAAAAAAAAAAATCTCTTAAACGTTTGAACCTTGAACCTGAGATGTTTTATATACTTGTTTATAGTAATATGCTTGTAAAGTGGAATGGTGGACTGGCAGGTTAAAGGTCGTAAGATCGAACCCAGGCACGCACTACTGACTTTTCAATATCTTGTGCGTCATCATTCACCTGCCCTTATCCCAATTTAATCGGGTACGACGCAGCACGTCTATTTCTTCCATACATCTGTACTAGCCGTCATTACTATGCAAATCAGCTTTTGCCTGCTTAATATATGAGCGTATTTATCCTATCGTGTTCAACGTTCACGCGAATTTCAGACCCACGATTTTCATTCAGGTTATGAGTAAAACCTTTTTAAAATATGCTTTCCTGGTAAGTATGACCGGAGGACTGAAGCTTTCGGACGAGTAAAGGTCATTCCCGCGAAGGCGATGTTTTATATATATATTTTTTCTTTTACTTTTGATGTCACAGTAAGCAAGTATCGAATCAGCTAAAAAAACAGTTTTTTTTATTATTATTAACAAACTACTTTACAGCCTATAAATAAAAATATGTTGGTTTTTATAACGTTTAAAGCTGTCGCTTATCTAGTTTAGTTTAGTTATCAAAATACTAAAAGGTACCTTTACTATTTACTACGTCACTCGGCTGTTTCTTTAGTATAATGTGGCATGTTCTTAGATCCCTGTAGCTACCGTAACGGTAAGTATTTCTGATAAACTCACTATTAGTACTATTTCTAATTGGTTTGCCTAGTCAATTCTTTACCGAAAGTTTATTGTACATCTAGGACATAATATATATATATATATAGCATCATTCTTGTATAGCCTAAACGGAAGCTGTTATTAAACCCATCCAAGGCCAAAAGAATCACCGCACTATCTCAAGTAAGTCGTTAGGACACTTTAAGGAATTAGTACTGGAGTAGTTTCAGCGGGCGTTCCCCTCTCGCCACTGGCATAATTATGATTCCCAAACATATAAAGGTACCTTTTACCAGTATGGTTACAATGATAGTACACAATTTTAATCGTGTGTAACATAATTTGTGTTTAGTTTTTTTTATGTATTTTAATACTGTTAATGTAATGACGAGAGCTATTTTAGCTTTAGTGCAAGTTCTTTGTGCTTGTGTGTTACTTCACCCCCCACCAAAAGTGGCGAGCAAATTTGTTCGGTATTTAGTCAGAAGGTGTGTCCCGTACTCTAAGGCTACACAGAATATAAAATACCACTCACTTGCGACGCAAACTTAAGGTTGTATCGGCGGGCTTATCTAACATAAATATTATGCTATTCAATGAAACAAGGATTACGTCTCTAAATCTTATCATTTAAGAGTTATCTATTTTTATTTAATACTTTATGTATACACATTAACATATCAAAGAATAGTTGATAAGAATTAAGAGTACAAAAGCCAGCTTATTTCTAAAATAAATCTCTTCCAGTAGACCTGCGAGAGGAGAAATTAAAATTAAAGTAATGTAGACGAATAAAGAAACTACTAAGAAATAAATACGTACACATAAGAATTACGAAAAAAGAACACAAAATTACATAAATAAACATAAGAACATACACATAAACATTCATACTATACAATTCCATACATATACACAATACAATAATTATGTAGAGGAGAGATTAATACTCCTTCACTAATTTCTTAAATGATTCAATATTTTTGCTATCTCGTATGTCAGGCGGTAATTATTAAGGCAAGACGATATTATAAACCTTTCCGTTATGGTTCAGTTTATGTTCTGTTATGTGTGTGATTTTAAAGACATTTCACGTTAAAATAAAACTAAATACCTACAAATTAAGGTCCAAATATAATCACAAATACTCTTACAATATGTTATTATGAATCTGCGATACCAAAACGCGTCTCCTATTATATTTAGCAACTTTTTACCCATCGCTTTCCAACTTTTGCTAATGTGTGTGAGATTAACACACATGGATATTGAGAATATACTGCTATCTCATTCACTCAACGATGCCAGCCCACCTTTCCATCCCTTTCGCTAGGCGTTTCACCTGTTTGAATTAAGTTACATTTGTGTGCTGTCCATGTAGAGCTTTCACATGAATTTCCACGGAAAACATTAACCTCTTTTTAAACATGCTATCCTAGTACGCTTGACCGGAGTGCTGAAACCTTCAGTCGGGTTATGGGCGATAAAAGTGCGCGTTGCGAAGACAACGAGTGTAAATTAGTAACTTTTATTTTCATTATTCTGTTTTTTTTTTTACTTTTATTTTAGTTGAGTGAAATGGTTTAACTTTTGGAAGCCAAAAATATTTAGTCTGTCTATTATGGGTTAACACAAAACTTGTAATTATTTCTTTGGATTTTAGTGGAGCAAGTTCCATTTGACAGATTAGAAGGAAATAAAGTAACGTTTTTAACTTATGTAGTGGACTTTCATCGTTAATCACTACACAACACAAATTATTAAAGATTAGCTTGTGATTTCAATAATAAATATGTCAATAACATAGCTTTATCATAATTATAAGTTGTGTTCTGCCCAGATTAACTATAATTGTACTAGTAACTGCCTAATCTTTTTAGTATCGTGTGTTTGATGAACAATCTAGGATCAGAGTTTTAGCCACCCGGTAGACCTCTTAAATGACTTTACACACCATCGAACTGTGTGCCAGTTTTTTCAAGATTTATTATTTATGTAGTTCTTAATAATATATCAATGCCCACAAAGCTATTACTGCCCACAAGTGGTAATTCATTTCTAACATTCACGTGATTAAGAAAACTCGGTGTGTGACTATTTCTATAATTGTCATTCCGAATTTAATGTTAGACTACACCAAACTTCCATCAAATAAATAATATTTAATTAATACGGGACGGAATACGTCCTGTTGGGGGAGGCAGCAGTTCTACGGTACTAGGATTGCATAAACTAAAAGATGATGGAGAAAATTTCGCAGTGATGGAAAGTTGAAAGTCCACATGGAGTTTTCACATTAATTTCCACGGCCATTAAAACGTTAACCCCTTTTAAAACATGCTATCCTGGTACGATTGACCGGAGCACTTACCTTTAGTCGGGTTATGGGCGATAAGAGTGCGCGTTGCGATGACATGAGTGTAAATAATTATCTTAATATATATAAATCTCGTGTCACAATGTTTGTCCTCAATGGACTCCTAAACCACTTAACCGATTATAATAAAATTCGCACACCATGTGCAGTTCGATCCAACTTGAGAGATAGGATAGTTTAAATCTCAAATTATAGTCGCGTGCGAAGCCGGGACGGACCGCTAGTTATATTATAGATTATAGAAGTAATTATATTATAGATTATAGAAGTAAGTAGTACTACATATAAATCTTTAAAATTTATTAACGTATGCGTACCGAATTCTGAAATTGTAAGTTTTTGTGTAAAGAAAAATACGCCGAGAGCAGGATTTGAAACTGCGCCCCCCAGATAAGTACTCCAGGCGCTCTGACCACTAAGCCATCTCGACGTCTGCGCACTTTTCCGAACCACCAAAACGTATTGGGGTATATGTGGAAGCTCTACTTCCACGTATTCAAATGTGGAAGTAGAGCTTCCACATTTTAATACGTTTTTGTTGACGTCATCGCTATCTATTTAGTCCCTAAACAGGTGACTGAACCGAGTTGACTAGCTTTGCAATTAACAAAATGTCTTACAGGTGCGATTACCTTAACAAATACAGTTTTATTTAATAGAAATATTATTATGATTATTAGTTCGTTTTATTTGTATAGTTCAGGTGGGCACACATTGTCACTCACTGGACATCTTAGGGAGGATATAGAGGCTGACTGAGGCAAAGATGGCGTGATAATTTGTATTTACATGCTCCATCTTTGGCCACATCATCGCGTACTAACACACTTAAAAAAGTGTTCCTACGTCTTGTGAAAAAGTTTTTCGAAAGACGTGGCCTGATAGAGCCAGTTTTTTTTTAGTTCTCAATAGTTAAAGTTAATGTTGTACAAAGGTGAACTTTTAGGCATTTTCTACCAGTTAACCTTAGGGTGATGCAGAGAGAAAATTTGGTAGGTGCAATACTCAGATATGACAAAACGCAATTCTAAGGACGGTACACAGTTTTATTAATAATACATATTATAATAATAATAACTAATAAGTAAGAATATAAGAAGATGAATAAATAAATGTAGCATAATATATATGTATAAAGAGATATGTACATACTACATACTATATAAATAAATAAAGTGAAGTTAAAGTTGAAATTACAATCAGCATTATTGTGCCTCGTTGTATGTGATATCACGAGATATCGCGTTACCTATTAACTGGGTTGTGGAGGTCAGATAGGCAATCGCTCCATGTAAAATACTGATATTAAGCTGCATCCGGTTTGACTGGAAGCTGACCCCAATGTAATTGGGAAAAGGCTAGGCAGATGATGATGATTATTGTGCCGCGTTGGTCTAGTACTGCCTCACTGGCCTAGTGGTCCCAAGCGCGACTGCTGAGCAGGAGGTCTCGGGTTCGATTCCCGGGTCGGTCATGGTGTTATTGAGCTTTTCTGATTGAAAATTCTCAGTAGTAGCCCGGAGTTTGGAATTGTGCTCGGTTGATAGCAATAGGCTCACCACCTATTACATGGGAATTAATAATAGCATTGGTGAAATTAGGGTGTACAATTGTGTACTCCTCTGCCTACCCCTTCTTGGATAAAGGCGTGATGCTATGTTATGTTATGTATTGTGAAGGTGTTCACGCAATTTTATTTTAAAAGAGGTTATATAGAGAAATCCGGAAAAAAAGGGTGGCCTTTTTAACCAACTTCCAAAAAGGAGAAGGTTATGAATTCGGTTGCATGTTTTTTTTTTCATTATTACTTCATATTTACGTAACAGAAAGTTTTTTGGATCGATTCTTTTTTTGTTAAAAATTATTTTATACTATCAGTGGGTTACAAAGCAGGCATAAAAATTGCTGTAGTTGGATGAAATGATATGTTGACGTAATATTTATTTTTACAATATATTTTTTATTAATAAAATAAGAAAAAAAATGAATGCTTACAACTTGTTTTTATTTATACACAAAGATTTGACGTACCTGGTTGATGTTTCTCGTTAGTCACTTTATTGATAGAATTGAGAGCGGGTTTTTTTTGCGATATATATATATTAGTAAATAAAGATTAAAATCCGTCTTACCTTATGATATATAAATACTTTTTTGTGCTTCCTTTATTCTTCGATATTTTGTCGAGTTTATTCTTCTTCCTATCGCCTCTAATGAATAACCTAGTGTCAGAGTTGATGGCAGCCGCACACCTTACATGGCTCATGGCTTTAAACATCATCGAGAATATCTCTTAAGCTGTACTAACTTTTAAACTATCACGTTGCATGATGCACTGATCGAGTGTCATCGTGGATCAGTACAACCAGAAACGTCAAGCAATTCAAAGGTAATTTATTGCGCGTCAATTACTGTTATACAGTTTTCTGGTAATATATTAAGCTGGTTTCCCCACGACGTTTTCTTTATTTTATTTTTTTATCTCTAGTCTATGAAGCAACCGCACGGCGGTCGAGTGCAAAATATGGCGCATCTGTGGATCAACCGCCCTGCGGTCGATTGACGTCATCGATTACGCGAGCCCACAGATACCCATTTGCAAGGGCTTCACGTGCATACGGTGTTTTTTTTTTGTTTTTTTTTTTGTGTTTTTGTGTGAGAGTTTTTAATATTCACAGAACTACCAAAAATTCGTTCAAAATTATTTTGTGATAGAATGAATGAATTAAGGAATGATTTTTTCTTTATTTGCGATAAGTGTTGGTACAATTAGGTCTTATTTAAATACTGATAAATTCTTAACAGTCATAGTCTTCTCCGTTATCGTTCCTTCACTAATGAGGATTGTGACCATATATGATTTGTCTCTATTTTCTTCTGTCCTGCGCCAGTTCAATAAATCGTTGGAGAGTTTCTCCTGTTGCCTCTACAATATTTTTAGACCGTCGTGTTGGAATTCGGCCCCTGGAGTGCTTCCCTTGCTCTAGCGCCCTTGCATCTATCCCACGATCGACTACTTCTCCAACTCATGCATATGTGATTGCATTACATGTCCAAAGAAGCTTAGTTGACTTTCTCGGCATAGAGCGGTAAGTCTTTTTTTTTGATGTGGAGCTCTTCTAAAATCGATTCATTTGTCCTCATGGCTGACCATGGTATCTTTAGCATTCGTCTCCAGCACCACATTTCAAAAGCGCTTATTTTACTTATGTCTCGACTTTTGAGGCACAAGTTACAGCTCTGTACATAAAATTAGAAAATACTAAGGAATGCACTAGACGTATTTTGGTAGCTTGACGTATGCCTTTGTTTCTCCAAATTTTCTCGAGGCTTGACATTGTGCTTTTAGCCATTCGTATAGGACGACCTAGCTCATTAGTACAACCGCCGTCCTTGGTAATGAGAAAGCCCAGGTAAATGCATTGTTCTACTTTTTCATAGGGCTAGTCGTGGATGAAGTTTGTGTGCCCGATCTACCAACTTTTTTTTTTACATTTTGTATTTTTTTTTTTTTTTATGGAATAGGTGGCAACCGAGCAGACGGCTCGCCTGATGGTAAGCGATTACCGCCGCCCATGGGCACCCGCAACCCCAGAGGAGTCGCGAGTGCGTTGCCGGCCTTTTAAAGGGTTTGGGCCTCCGGTACCCTCACTCACTCGGCGAAACACAACGCAAGCGTTGTTTCACGCCGGTTTTCTGTGAGGCCGTGGTATCAATCCGGTCGAGCCGGCCCATTCGAATTTCGAAATTTTTGAAACGTTAATCTTAAGGCCGAGTCTGACGCTTTCTTTTTCTATACTTTTAAGGAGGGTAGCTAACTCCTCTTCACCAGATGCAATTATAGATTATGATAACATTAATAGTAGTACATTATGAATTTTATAAGTTTACATACATTATTATAATATATATTTTGCATTAATAAATTGTATATACAGCGTATTATTGGATGTCAATTTATATACAGGCTATGGTTTTATCTAAACAGTGGCCAAATTGAAGGAGGTAAATCTACTTCTTCTGCCTATCTATCAATTTTGAAAGTAAGAAAAATAAATTATATTTATTCAGGACGGAATACGTCCAGTTGGGGGAGGCAGCAGTTCTACGGCACTAGGATCGCATAAGCTAAAAGGCGATGGAGAATTTTCCACAGTGATTGAAAGCATGAATGAATGGACTTGGAAAATCATAATGTTTCACAATTTGAGTTCAAGTATTCAAAAATGTTATTACATTGTATTACATTTGATTTCAATAAATTATTTATGTTTATGGAGTTCGTAAAAAAAAAGTATTATTTTAAATAGCCATGGTGCAGTAAATAATATATCATCCAACGTTCTATGGTATTTGGAATATATTCAAGGTAGACCAGCATTTGATTTTGGTAACAACAACAATTGGCAAACTAACACAGTTTCACAGAGACAGAGAATAATTGTGTAGCGTCCAACACAAAAGAAAGAAAGAAAGAAATGTTTATTGTTATGATAAAAGGCCTACCTACCTCATTTTCTATGAAAATATTATTAACCCAAGGCCAATGTTGTTTTGAAATACTATTTTAGTTGAACAGGAGATATTTTAGGTACAAATAAATAGTCAAATAATCACTCACGCAATTGAACACTATATTTAAAGAATTATTTCTCATATTATATACTCAATATTATGAAATTTTCGTTGAAAGATGAACATTAAATTAAAGTATTTTTTTATTATTTATTGGTTATTTGTTCCTTAGGATAAAAGAGCACTAGCGTAACCTAAATAAAAAAAAAAAACTTAACAAATTAATAATTATGCAAGATCATCATATTCTTCATTATAAACTTCGCAGCATCATATGTCGGTTCAGATTATACACCCAGAAATACTCCCTGATCAATTTTGTTTAAGTTTAACTAAAGTGGTGCAGTCTGAATACGTCCAGTTGAGGGAGGCTGCAAATCTCTGGTACTAGGATAGCATATCCTACAAGGCATTACAGAAAAATCCTCGCGGCGAAGTGACTTACAATTTACCGTATGCGTAACATTTACTACAGCCGGTTTCAGAATTGAGAATTTGAGAAAATAATAATAACCCCTATTTAATTGGACACAATATTTTTTTATTTAATATCCCACAGTTAAAATAGTAGTTGAGTCGTAGGAAAATGTATAATTATAATTTAGTATGTAAACCGACAGCCCTTAATTTTTATTAATGTACCTTTTTTCCATCCTAAGGTTGCTTGGAAGATATTGCCGTGTGCGATAAGGCCACCCATTGTACTATTTCTAAATAATAAGGTTACTCATTGTACGTTCTTGGTAAACAATAAAGAAAAAAAAAATGCAAGTTTTACGGTTAGGTGTACCTACCTATTCAACTGATCAAAGAAAAATAAATTGAAACAGAAAAATCGTTAAAAAATATTACTTGTCAGAGTAGAGTAGAGCTTTCCATTCATTAGGGGAAGCAACAGGTGAGTGTGTAAGCGAGAAAGAGCTTATTTTATCTATATGTGCGTAAGCTAGATAGGACTTATCAACACAGGTCATTGAACTTATATTTATCTCGCTCACACAACTGATGAACCCTATAAGCACGTCACTCTCTTGCTTAGTGATTTACCTGTGTGTCTATTATCTAGTGGTGTGCTATCCGTGTACAATTTTCATTTGATTTTCCTAAGGAATGAACCTTCTCGATGATATGCTTTCCTAGTACTTAAGACTGATGCACTGAAACTTTCAGTCGTTACGGAGTTTGCGTAGATACGAAGCGAATGTCAAGTAGATTATATTTTTTGCTTGATAAATAACATGGTAGGTACTTAATTTGTTTTTGTAGCTTAAGTTCCGACAAGTTTAATGTTGTTTTTATTAAATATTGTTTTAATAAAAATATGGCTTAAAAAAAATATCAGATTCCGAACTTGTGCGGAAATCAACCTACGATACGCAGCGTAGCAGACAAATTCTTTGACCAATCGTTCAACTCTCACAGAATCACTTGATTTAGATAGAATTTTAAAAATATATGGGTATAAAACGAAAATTTGGTTAAAAAATCTTCTTAACAGGAATGAAGACAGTTCTACCTACAATAAAATTTCACTTTTCTGGCCTCTTTACCAGAAGATTGCGATGTGGAAAAATACCTCGGAAGCTTGATCACATAATCACTTACGAAATCGCATGTTAGATTTTATTTATTTACAAATGCTTATTGCGTAATCACCATACATATCCTTTAGAAAAATAAGTTTTTTAATGTGGTGGTGTTCATAAATTTAAATTTAGTAGTTAACCAACCTGAATACGTCCAGTTGGGGGAGGCTACAGCTCTCAGGTACCAGGGTATCATAAAGCACAAGGCAATAGAGAAAATTACTCGCGATAGTTTCAGAAGTTTTGTGTGTTTTTTTTTGTGTCTCATAGCTTAGGCTGAAGACTAATAATAAGAATATTGACTTGGAATAAAAAAAAAAAACATAGTAAGAAAAAAAAATTGTGGAAGTTTAATTATAAAATAATTACCTATGAACTTTATTGTAGTAATTACATATTATGTAAATGTAAGACAAAAAAGCGTTTGGAAATGTATTTTTTTAGTGTGTTTTGTCGTGTACGCTTCCACGTGGTATGGGGATTATTTATCCCCATACCGCATAAGCGTTCTATTAAATTAGGGGAATCAACAGGTGAATATGACAAAGCGAGAAAGGGCGTATTTTATCGATATTTGTGAAAGCGAGATAGGGCTTATCAACACACGTTAATATCGGGACATTGTACTTATATTTTTCTCGCTTCCACAACTAATGAACCCCGTAAGCTCATCTCTTTTTCTTTTACAAGAGTCTTTTGTTTATTTGTGTGCTATCCGTTTCCAATGAAAAAGCCACCTTCTCGATAAGAATGCTATCCTAGTACATTTGACCGGAGCACTGATTTCAGTCGTTCGAAACGAATGTCAGCTATGCTCGCACGATCTTGCGGGCCAGGCTGTGTAATTAGAAATATATTTTTTTTAAAACTTTTTTTCATGTTTTTTTTTATAGACTATATAATAAATTTAACACGTTTTTTAACAGGATTCTTTAATTCCTCGTTATACAAAACTTGCCTGACAGCAAAAAAATAACTATTGAAAACCAATATTTAACCCGCCTAATAATCGTCAAATAAACACTTTTCTGTATGGGAATTGAACATGCGGCGCAGCAAGGGATCTCTCGTCCACTGTGCCAACTGCCCTAAAGAAAGCAGTTTTAACTAAAATTTATATGTCAGTATTTTTATCACTTTACCAGAAGACAGCGATACATACATACATACATACATACATACAATCACGCCTGTTTCCCATAGGGGTAGGCAGAGATTATCGATTTCCATTTGCTACGATTCTGACACACCTCTTTCGCTTCATCTATGCTCATTAACCTCTTCATACATGCTCGCCGATTTAGGTGGCTCCTGACCCGTCCTTTTTTGAGAACGTCCGCAATTTGATTGCGGTACGTTCGTCGAGGTCGGCCTGCCCCGACACTTCCATCCACTCTCGCCTCATGTACTAATTTAGCCAATCGCCTTTCATCCATCCTTTGTACGTGCCCAAACCATCTTACTGTTCCTCACTTTATATTTCAAATACCACACAAGGCAGTAGAATATTTTGAAGCCTGAGACACGTTTTGTATATTTAGTAATTATTGAATAATAAGTATAGAGTTAGTAGAATTAGTAATTTTAAAGCAGTACTTATTAAATTTTGTTTAAAATTCATATATATTATTATAACGTTTTTTCTTCAAGACATTGAATTAAAATCCAAGTTAATTATGTCAAATCAGTCACTCTTTTAGTGATTAAATAGAAAAACAATAATGCGATGTGGGGTTTAGGGAGACAAAAACAATAATGCGATGTGGGGTTTAGGGAGACAAAAAAAGATAACACTCCTTGGTTAATAATAATTTACTAATAACCCTTACTTTTAATTAGTCAACTATGCTTTATAAATAGTTAACTATTTATTTATTATTATATAGTTTATAAAAGAATGTGCATACAATGCTATGGGATAAGCATCTCTCGGAGAGGCACGTAACATAACACTGTCCCCACCGTAACACATTATAAAAAATATGCGACGATTTCAGCATGACAGCAACAAGTCATGATAACTTAGTATGCTCGGAGAATAGCTCCAAATGTGTAATTGCTCCAAGTGTCGGTCGTAATATTATAATGCTCACAATTTATTTTTTACTATTAACAAAACCAGATAATTTAATATGTGGACTACAAAAACATACCACGATACATAAAATGGTGCTTAGTAATATATAAAATACAAAAAATATTTCGACATATTTCCGTTATAGACTTTGAAACCATCCAACCAATATGCCCCAAACCTGTTTAATTGGAAAAAACGTAGTCGCGCACGCCGGGTATCCACTAGTAAGTTATATTGCAAAGAATGAGCTAAGTGTAGGAGGAGAATAAAGAAGGCCGCCTCTCTTTTTGGAAAAAAACATTGATTAACGTTTCGTACATGATAAAAAGGTTAGTATTATAACACTTATAAGTAAGAAATGTATAGTAAATAATCAAATTAGGGCAGGTCAAGATTGACAGAGCCTCTTAAATAAAGAGAAATCAAATTAAACAAATCAGCCACTTCTATGCTATTAAGACTTCGTGTAATGTAAACCGTTTCAGACACGACACCACGGGATTATTACAGTCGGGAAGCGAGAGAGACAGAGACTTATTTCTATAACTCAACCATAGAATAAGAATATTTTTGCTACCACATACGTTTATGAACTTAACCACAAATCTCTCACCTCTACTCCATAATCAACATTTCAAAAATGAATTTTCATAGAAATAACATTTCCTCTAGTATTATGCTACCCTAGTATATTTTTCAGCAGTACTGAAGTCTTTCAGTACTCCGTCGTGGATGACGACAGCCATTGAGCCCATTCATCTATTTATTTATCGATTTCAAAATAATATGATATGTTTTGATTATTTGATTGCATTTTTTGTCATTTATCTTTGAATGATACGGTTTAGTGACCGGTGGCATAGATACCATCGGGGTTACCTACTCTTGAAACTAAAACCAATTCCAATCCAATTTTATAATTATTAATATTTATATTAAATAGACGCCTTAAAACAACGCGTAATTTTAAAATAAATTTACCTACATTACGGTTGCCTCAATTTTAAAGCATATTATATATATGTCGCAGATGGATTGTAGAATCCGCTGTTTTACAAAACTGCTAGCGGATTTACAAAACAGTACTATTTTATAATGTTTTATTATGGATTGCCATTGCGATACGTTTAACAAAACAGCTACCCACCTTTAGACGTAATGCAGAATGACATATCTACTGTGGGACAGGTTTGTTTATTGTATAGGTATATTAAATGGATAGTTACCACTCAAGTAAAAGTTAGTTAGTATCTTTACTGTTGCTTCGCAATTTATTTTTGCCAACATTATTCACATTAGGCAAAATATTAATTTATTTGTTAAAAAGAGTGATGTCCACAACATCAACACAAGGAACAAGCACAAACTTTGCGCACCTATTCATAGACTTCACAAGGTGCATGAATCATTTGTGGGGCTCGGTATTCGCTTTTATAATAAACTACCTCTCTGTATATTAGAATTGCCATTCAATGCATTTAAATTTACTGTTAAATACTACCTTTCCCAAAGGGCATACTATACAATTAATGACTATTTAAATGATAAGAGTAGTTGGTCGCTGTGTTGAATGCAGGACAATCATATAATTTTTTTTTAATTTTCCAATGTTAATTTGGTTTTATAGTGACATTATTTTTGAGTTGTTTAAGTTCATGACATAATCGATGATAATAATTTTATTGTAATATCTGTAATGACAATAATATGTTTCAAACACATTGCCGTTAACTGGTGACCTCGGCTATTGAGTAATGGTTTTATTTCTATTCTTCTGAGAGGCAGCGAGTTCGTCATGCTCCCCTTGACGTCATTGCTTGCGGTAGCGTCATGGATCGGGTCGCCACCTTCCCTCTAAAATGGCGAGGGAGGCGATGGCTGATCTTTGCGTTATGCTCGTGAACGGGTGCTGCTTGTGGTGACTGGTCGTCTTGCTGATCGTAGTTCCTAATTTATTAAAATGCATTTATTGAATTAGCCAAGCTGGTCCTAGTTAATGTGCAGTTTCTATTTCTTGGCATGTGTAAGTGGGTACGACCTTCATACGAAATAGTTTTAGATTGGACGCTTTCGGTAATTTTACATTGTTTCTCGATTCATTTAATATTTTCATGCATTGGCATGCATAGGCTCGTGCTAGCTAACTGTGCCCAAGATATTTTATCTCACTAGATATAATTATTTTATATAAATTCAATTTTAGATTTGTATAGAATCTATGAATAATTTTGATACAGACAGACGTGTTGCTGGGAAGTTTGTTGCGCCGCTTCTTCTTTCCAGCTAAAACACTAGGAAGCGGTGAAGGGTGGGATTTATTGGGGGCTGTCTTAATGTTTGACGTTCAAAAAGCGCTAATTTTTAGCCTAATTTGAATAAAGAAATTTTGATTTTGATTTTGAAAAAAAGATACTGTATTTTGATTTGACTTTCCGTGGCTGGGTCGACGGAGCCCCGCCCGGCGGGGCACCTATTTTTCTGTCACTAAGGTTAGAAAATACCTAAGCACGAAGAGGATGACGGGGGCCAGTGAGCGAGCGTAGCGAGCGAACTACCCCCGTCGTCCTCTTCGAACCTAACCTGTCGGTGTCGGGATACACGAAACTCCCGAGCTCGCTTCGCTCGCTCATGGATCAATTTCGTTTATTTTCTTTCATAATCCTGATATATTGTCGACTATTATAGTGGTTTAGTATTTACGTCATTCAAAATTTTAATCTTCTTTTTGCTATTGTCTAGTAAAATAAAGTTAGGTTATTATTCTTATGACATACAGAGCCATATGCGACAAAATTTCGAATTAAAATCTGACAGTTCATTTCACACTGTTTTACATAATCTCTGATCGTTGACCCGCTGCATTGATAAATGCAAAACTTTCATACAATTCTACAATCCATCTGAGACATATATATATTATCCCGAATCTATAATTATTTTATAGACATTTTGGCATTTAAAAGTACGAACCGACATATTTCCAATGTCAATCGAGGGGAATTATTTTCAGGAGTAAGCCTACAGATAAGGCTAGAATCATCCGCTACAACAGTTGTGAAAGCGAGAAAGACTTTTACGCACGTGGGTAACCGAACTTTATCAATCTCTTTGTAGCTTATGCTATCCTAGTACTGTTTACCGGAATCCTGAAACCTGTCACTACGGTAACGCCACCGCCGTCGTCGCGTAGCTACTACGAATTTCGTAGCGCTCGGCTACGATATTCGTAGCACATAAAAAAGAAAACTGTTCAATTTAACACTCTTGTTTCCTTGTTACTAATTATTATATGTCTCTCTTTTTCCATTTAATATTGTAACTTTAAAGCAACATAATTTTAAAATTACGGCAACTGCAATTTCGATAAATTTATTTTAATATATAGCATTGTTTTAAGGCGTCTATTTAATATTGGAATTGGATTGTGATTGGTATTAATTTCAAGAGTAACCCCACTTGTTTGATAAGTTAATAAGATAAAGAATTTTTATGTGTGTGTGACGTAGGTACTATAATTGTGTGTAATTGAACCGTTTCATACAGGTGGTTTATGAATCCTTTAACTGCATTATAAAAATGAATAAATACATGTTGCAATTCCCGGCAAAATTAGATAATTTATAAATAAGAACAAAAAAAAACAAAAAGATAATTAAAATACTGAACAATCTTCGTGTTACGGCTATATTTTTAGAAGAAGTAAACTATTTTTAAAAAATTCTGCCTAATATTATTTTTTTAAATACTGATACTACATAAAAACGACGCGGCATAGTTTAGTTGTTATAATTGCTACGCGAATCGTAGCAACTTGCTACACATTTCGTAGTACGTAGTACTTGCATCTGACTAAAAATATTAATTTATTTTTGATTTTTGTTAAACAACTAACAGTGTTAACATAAATGTGTACTTAATAAGAACTTAAAGTTTTATTCAAAAATTAACATTTAACCCATTACAGTAATATTGTAATTAACACAATAAAATCTTCAGATAAATATTAAATTCATAGAAATTATATTTCATTAATAAGAGCCGATCTTTAAACAACCAAATATTATTTTATATATGGATTAATTTTGACAGGTATTTTATGGTAAATCGGAACGGTTAAACGGAATTATAACTAATATCTGGTAAAGCTATCAAAATTCATATACATTTAAAGTTATTATACTTACCGAAATTTTTTAAGTATAAATTAAATGGAAAAAGAATACGGTCGCGAACAGGACTCGAACCTGCGCCTCCCGGATAAATACTCCAGGCCATTTCGAATGGAAAGGCGAATTCTTCTTCCATATTCTAACACGTATTATGGCGACGTCATTGCTATGAATTCAGTTCCTATACAGGTGACGGAACCAACACGACTAACTTTGCAGTTAATACAATGTCGTAAAGAATGCAATCACCTTAACATTTCAAGATAAATCTTTGAAAAGCATTAACGCATGTTTGGCGAACTCTAAAGTTATTATATTAAATGGAAAAAGAATACGGTCGCGAAAAGGATTCGAACCTGCGCTTCCCGGATAAATAGTCCAGGCGCTCTGACCACTAAGCCATCTCGACCTTTGCTCACCACCGCGAATTCTATCTTTTTTCATTTAATATAATAATTTTAGAGTTCGCTAAAAATGCGTTAATGCTTTTCAAATATTTATCTTAAATTCAAATACATTTGTCTGATAAAAAATAACTGACGAATGAAAAACTCAAACTATAGTTTTTTTTTTATTGTATTTTTTTTAATTTCGTACTGTCTCAGTAAGTTTTTACGTGAAGGTTCACGGCAACGAAGCTTTCAATATCTCTATGTTATTTATGCTGCCCTAGTAAAGTTGGTTGCAAGTCCTGAAGTCTCACATAACGTCATTTTATGTAATTTGACGCTACAGACAATAGATATCTCTATCAACGCTAAAATTGGAGTTATAAAATATAGTTTTACTGACAAAACAACAAAAGAAATATTTATTTTTACACTAAATGTGTCAATGTAACATCTGAGTCGTTTCAACTAAAAACATAAACATTTTTTTTTTATCTGAACTAACTATTGTTTAAACTAAAACTATTATAATAGCAAGAATCGTGCCATCCAACGTGGCAATGCTGCCAGTCTCCTGGGCACCTTCCCGGGGGACAGCGATGCGGAGGAATACTTCGACGCATGAGTTTTTCTGGATTTTTATTTTAGAATCGTTTTTAAGTTATTGTATACATGTAGATATAGTAGTTTGTAAATAATTCGGTTTAATTTTATTATTTAAGTTTTGGATTATTAAATAAAGTAAATCATCAGTTGACGATAGCAAGAAATACTATATCTTAGTATAACTATACAGTATCTAGATAAAAAATTAAACTTATAAAACGTTTATTTCAATCGTTTCTAGTTTATCTTATTTATAATTTTTCGGTGTTCTACATATATTAGTTGATAATAGGTGTACCTACTAGGAGTTTAGAGTTTTTAGGCTAGTATTTATTTTATACTAGCTGATCCAGCGAACTTCACATCGCAATTTTTTTCTTTTTTTTTCCAAATTTTTTTTTTATACTATTCTTGCCCTGATAATATCAAACACAAAAAAAATATTATCCAATTTGGTGCCGTCGTTCGGAAGTTATGCGGGTACAAACATTTCGACGATTAATTTTTATATACATGATGATTTCTATAGGTATGCATAAAGTGTGTAGGTATTTATTTCTATTTCAGATCTAATTATTGATAAATAAATACATGTAATACTAACTTATTCAATAAAATTATTTACAAATTACACGCTTTACCTACACAATAATTATATAAAATAAAACTATACAAATTTATAAAAAAGGAATAGAAAAATGTATAGGTAATTTGTATTTAATGATATTTAATTCATAATTCAGATGTAAACAACTCTGGGAGGCACAACTCAGGTTCGAATCCTGCTCGCGACCGTATTCTTTTTCCACAAAAAGATTTCAATAATGCTTAAAGTTGAATGCTTAGTTTAATGATTTTCGAAGATTTATCTGTATCTCTTATGGTAAATATATAGTAATATCCGCCCTTCAAAAATAGCCCACCTGTCCCGCTTCTGTATTTTTTTCCATACACTCATTACCTTATTAAAAAATATTAAAAGTTTTGTGCTATCTGTCACAAAAATTCACAGAAAGTTTTTGAAAAAATCTGTTCACTACCTTGCAACAAGAATTTCATGAAAACAACTTCTCATTGTTTATGGCAGCCTGGTACTACCCACCGGAACGCTGAAGCCTCCGTCAGCGTAAACGTCACTGGCAACGTCACGTTGTGTTCGTTATACGTTCAGGTTATACGAAATTAATTTCTATCGCTACGTATTTTCCAATTTTCTACCCTTTATAGTTTATGCGACCCCAGTACATTGTACCGGTATCCTGAAGTTACCCTCAAGTATTACGTCATCGCAAACGTCACGTAGCGTCTGGCGACAGTACCAGTGCCTTTATTTAAGGAGTTTAGATTTTAGACTAGACTTCACAGACATTTCCTCATCCCACCAGCTCCCTTCTACCAGCGGACATCTAGACGCACTGCAAGTTACCATCCCTACCTTGTTGCTATTGCACCAATTCGCACTAAGCGTTTCCAATCATCTTTTAAATGCGCACCGCAAAGGAGTGGAACTCTACCTGCGTCAGTGTTTCCGAACTTATTTAACCATAATCTCTTCAAAGTTAGAGTGAACAGGCTTCTTCTGGGTAAGCTCACTCCATCGTTGACTTTGTCTCTCTCACCTCTGACCTAGACTAGAGTCAAGAGCAAACCCTTAAAAAATAAATAAAAAAAAAACCAAGCCTGTCCGCTTTTAAGTGCCCTTGGATAAAACATGTTATATTTAAACATATAAGAAGATATTATAGTATGTTTAACAAGATTATAGATTATAAGTAAAAGACCTGACGGCATGACATTACTGCCATGGAAATTTGGTAGGCCTCTGGTGTGGGACGCAACCTGCGTCGATACCCTTGCGCCATCTCATATTTCTAGTTCAGCGTCATGTGCTGGTGCTGCTGCTTCAGCTGCGGAGACCCTCAAACGGCGAAAATATGACAGTCTTACCAGTAATTATATTTTCGAGCCGTTTGGGGTTGAAACACTCGGGTCGTGTGGTCCGAGCGCTCGACTTCTTTTTAAAGAGATTGCAAGGCGATTGGTCGACAGTTCACGTGACCTGAAGGCTGGTCTATTCTTCGCACAGAGAATCAGCATTGCCATTCAACGTGGCAATGCTGCCAGCTTTTTGGGCACGTTACCAGTTGATAGTGATGCGGATGAATTTTTCGACGCTCTATAGTATTTAAATATATATATAACTATAATTTTTAGTTTTTATTATAATTAATTTTGTTAAATTGTAAATAATTAGATTTAATATTATTATTTAAGTTTTAGATTATGTAAATACAATCAAAGACAAACCATAAATATTGAACATAAATATAAACTAACATTTAGGTAACAGTTCAATTTCTTAACTAAATAATATTTAAAACATGCCTAATGAATTCAAATTTAGTAGTTCCAAGGTATTATACCTGTTACAGTTTATGCCCTCCTGGTAGGTTTGCCTCGTGTACTGAAGCCTCCCACAACGAAAACGTCACACAACGCCTGAAAACCCGAAAGCAGCCTTCACAACAACTGAAAAATCACCTGTCTCAGTTTATGCTATCCTAGTACTTTCCACCGGATTGCTGAAGCCTCCCACAACTTTTACGTCACTACTGACGTCATAGAGACAGTAGCACCATCTATGTTTTTAACAAGGTATTTATTAAGGGGTAGCCTCGGAGTGGAGAAGGCAAATTGTCTTGCGTTAACTAGCCAGATGGCAGCACTTTATTAAAGCAATCAAAATAAAGTAAAAAAAAGAAAATCGAAGAAAAATAACAATTCGAAAAGCTTATTGAGCATATTAAATTGGGTGAGTTTTTTTTTAAATTGTTAATTAACCCGCCACCTTATCTGATGGTGCGGTCGAAGATGAAACACACGTCGTATCATAAATATCCAAATAGTTAATAGCAATTTAATAACATTAAAGCAACATTATTAATTATTACCGTGGGAGAGCCATGCTTCGGCATGAATGGGCCGGCTCAACCGGAGTGATACCACAGCCTCACAGAAAACCGGCGTGAAACAACGCTTGCGTTGTGTTTCGCTGGGAACCGGAGGCCAAAACCCTTTAAAAGGCCGGCAACGCACTTGTGACTCCTCTGGGGTTACGGGTGTCCATGGGCGGCGGTAATCGCCTACCATCACGCAACCCATCTCATCACAGTAATGTATTTATGTCCTTGATAAATAAAATACCTACATTTAAGTTTTTCAAAATTTGTGGAAGAAGAAATCATAATATTTAAAGGAATGCTAAAAACTAATGGGGACACACTTTTCAAGATTAGATTATAGTAATATATTAGGTTTTCGCGATCACTGCACATTGCAATAAGACAACTTTTAACCGGATTAATCGCGTGTATTATTTGGTTTTTGTTTTTCCTGACGTTTCGAACACTTTGCAGCGTTCGTGGTCGCAGGAGGACTAAGGTGACAGGCGTCTTAACAGTTTATTTAAAACGACCGTTCGACCAAAAACGCTGCAATGTGTTTGAAACGTCAGTAGCAATAAAAACCAATAATACACGCGATTAATCCGCTTAAAAGTTGTTTTATTATATTAAGATTTGATTTTTCATGAAATAAAAATGAATCGCCTATTTCTCGACAAAGTCCCGCTTCTGTAGAAGCCTAATGACAACAAAATAACTCTCTGAGTTTATGCAATCCAAGTACCTTTGCCGGGCGTACTGAAACCTTCGTTCGCGGGCGTTACTACGTAACTAAGGACGTGGCTGTTGCTACGAAAAGCCTAAATGGAAAGCAAAGATATGTCTGGGTTTATGCGAGCCTGGTACCGTTGCCCGGCACGCTGAAACCGTCGTTCACGGTTGCTACTATGAAACCAAGGGCGGAGCCGTTGCTACGAACGGCCTAAATGAAAAGCAAAGAGACGCCTGGGTTTATGCAAACCTGGTGCCTTTCCCCGACGCGCTGAAACCTTCGTACACCGTAACCAAGGACGGAACGTTGCTACGGACAACCTTCGTGGAAAATAAAATTACGTCGATTTCCTTTCAGTTTATGTTGTCCTGATACTTAGACTGAAACGTCGATGCTTTCGGTCGCGATCGCAATCGTCGCCACTGAACTCGTAGCGTCGCGTAGCAGCTACAAGTATTCGTAGCACACAGCGTTCAATTTATACTTGAAAACACCAACACGTTTGCCAAAAGTGGTAATTATTTCAATATGTGAATGCAAACATTTATTTGGGCTACGTAATTATTAGAAAGGGTGGTGCAGAGATGGTAGTTGCTGTGTGACTGGTTTCGATTCCCATGTGTGACATAAATATATTATTTTATGATCTACTTTTAATTGAACGTACCGGGACTAGGTTTGTATGTGTGTTTATTAACATTTATGTGTGTCAACCCAACCATTTAAAAAGAAAATAATTTGTAATATGTTCTATTGTATCGGTGACTTACAATAAGATTATTATATTTTGTTATTTTATATTCTCCTCTAAGTGGCAAAAAAAGACAAAACATTTTTCATGTAGATAAATGGCTTTTGTCTTTTTTGAGAATAATCTATTTATAACTAACCTAACTGTACGCCATTACCATACAATAGAGGTTTTACAGTGGAGAGGTTTTTTTTCATATTTATGTAAAAAAGCTACCACGAGACAGTTAATTACTTTAAATTTAAAAGTTATTAAATTGCCTCTAGAACTTATCCACCTATTTTCGCGCCACTCTTCGAAGCAACGGATACGTACAGCCTTAAATTCCTTTTATATATGCGTTCCTGGTACATTTGACCGTAGCGCTGAAGTCTTGGGTCACGACCACCGTCGTCGCTACGAAAGCGAAACACGTGTAACGCCATCTATAGCCGGATTATAGAATATTTGAACTCAAACATGAACTCAAAGGATGTTTTTTTTTTGTTTATAAAATTTTCAAATAATTGTCTGTTAAATATAATAGGATAATATTGAAAAAAATAACTGAATGTAAACCTATAAAAAAGAAAATAACAAAAAAATAATTAAATGGGAGCAAGATAGTAATCTTAATATATATAAATCTCGTGTTACAATGTTTGTCCTCAATGGACTCCTAAACCACTTAACCGATTATAATAAAATTCGCACACCATGTGCAGTTCGATCCAACTTGAGAGATAGGATAGTTTAAATCTCAAATTATAGTCGCGTGCGAAGCCGGGACGGACCGCTAGTATTATTTTATAAATAGGTTTGAAAATAATTATGTAACACAGGTTAACACATACTTTGAATAATCGTGTGGTAGAGTTGCTACGAGCGAGGTGCTACGAGGAAACCGCTACGATTATCGTAGCATCTTTGTAGCGTCTTACTACGATAAAATAAAGCTATGCTAGTCAGTACCTTACCACCTTAAACACATATATTTGTTATTTGAAGTGTTATTGAACTCCATTTAAAGATGTTGCAAGCGCCACGACATGGAAGAAAGTAGAATATAAATAAAAAAAGTATACAAAAAAAATTGTCGGGCAATCCCGAAAAATGCACGTGTGTAGTAACCGGTGAACATTAATTGAGTAGTAATATTTTAAGAGATGTGAAAAGTGCGGAAAATATTCTACATCAGAATTTTTTAAAATATATAACTTAAATTTCAAATATTGGATCTTCTTTGAACGTTTTGTTAAGTGTTTAGCTTATAAAAATCTAGCTAGTTCTCGCGGTAGCCTATATAGTTCCCCAAGATACAATCTATCACCTTGCCAAATTTCATTATGAAGCCGTTTAGTCGTGAGAAGGTAACTAACAAACATACAAACAAACAGAAGTACTTTTGCATTTATAATATTAGTATGGATTATGGAGCTTACATATTATGGACCTACTTCATTATAAACAAAACATTTTAATCAATTTTAAACTCCGTTAAAATGCACGTTATCACACCCTACCACGTGCCATATGAGTACATATTAAACATTGTTTACCGACCACTACGAGTTTCTATGACGATGAACTTGAGTCGTTTATTTTATATGCTATCCTAGTACGTTTGACGGGAGCGGTGAGGCCTCTCGCTAAGGCCGAGGCTACGTAAGAGACATCACCTTTGTAGCGCCATCTACGGTAAATTTGAAACTTGGAAAAATATAATTCAAATTCAAAATTCAAATAGTTTTGTTTGTAAAACATGGGTACCTACATAAAGTTGGTAAGCATATTAAATTAAAAAAATGTTTCTCCATATTTTTTTTATTTTTTTTTATCTTTATTTATTAGGAACTTTTGAACACAGTTCATGTCAGTTCCATCGTAACTTATACTTAGGTTATCTCACAAAGAAAAGTTAAATATCTACTAACTAATCCTTAAATACTTATTAACTAACACATAAATACTTTTAGCCTCACTTGACATAGGCTTCGCTGAAATGCTATTAAATATTCCTAAGTCTAGCTTGTTTACATTTAAGTCCCTAACTATTTTGTTTCTTTCAGATTCGTTCCTGACACATTCAACTAAAAGATGATGCACATCCTCTACTTTTCCACAAACCTCGCAATTAGGAGAACTTACCTTTTTCATCAAATATGCAAAAGCTCTCAGTGGCATGTGTCCGGAACGAATCCTATGCACAGTAACTAAAGTACTACGACCAAATATATTACTACCGTACCATGCAAAGCATGGATGCGAGGAGGCTCATTTTGTATAATTTTGTACCATATACCTTTTAATTTAGAAAAGAAATTTAAAAAGAAAAGAAATTGATACAACAGAGCAGATTCAATTATTAATTATTGTACAATTATTAATTATATTATTTTAATTTATCTGTCTATATACATATATATAAATCAATTGCTGTTGGTTTGTCTCGCTAAAACTCGAGAACGGCTGGGCCGGTTTAGCTGATTTTGGTTTTGAAATGTTTTTCGTAGTCCAGGGAAGATTTAAACGGTGAGAAAATGTAGAAAAATTGCGAGGAACATAGTAAAAACAACAATTTCATTTGCCCATATAAACTGTTCTACCTACGTTCGTGTCAAACATTTGACGTTCGAGGTGATACGAAGTACACCGGGTAGGTCTAGTATTTAATAAATAAATCGGACGTAACAAGAGCCCATTCACAACGAGGTATGAAAATTATATGTAGGTTATTGTTCTAGATATTTGCCATAAAGATACTCGTTAATAATTGTGTAATAGGCTTTTCTGATCATCAGGTCATTTAATTGTTTTTTTAAACTATCTACTATAAAGTCAAATGTATAATAAGATGGTGAGCCAATTGCCACTGACTAAGTACAATTCTCAACTTTGGGCTATTACTATTACTACTGCGAATTACCTGATAGAAAAACCTAATATCAAAGCCCGACCCGGGAATCGAACCTAGGACCGCATGTTAAAATAGGTAAAAGTAGTATCACTCATTTCTGAGTACACTTCTACCTACTCTTTTGGGAAATACAGGAGTGAAGCTAAGTTATATTAAAACCAGTGGGGTTACTCTTGAAACGAATACCAATTCCAATCCATTATAAAATAGAAGCCTTAAAACAATGCTTAATTTTAAAATAAACTACATTACAGTTGCCTCATTTTAAAGCATGTTGTCTTCGTATTATCTCGAATCTATAATTTTTTTTTTGACATTTTGGCATTTAAAAGCACGAACTGACATATTTCCAATGTCAATCGAGCGGAATTATTTTCAAAAGTAAGTATCTAAAATGATCGTTGTCTACGCTCGGATGATGCAGCGGCGCGGGGCAGCGAGAGGGCGCGCGGGACGAGGAACCGACGGCGGCCGCGCTGTCTACTGCGCAGCCTGAGGGGTGCGCGGGGGCGGTACGCGACGCGGCGGCTGCCGCTCTTTTCCCCGTTTTGGCGCGCAACACTTCTCTACGACGATTTTCCGCGGCGGTCACGTAGCACGATCGGGCGCCGTTTGACCTACCTTTGTTTTTATTAAACTCTATATTTTTACAGTCCACTCTTTTACTGCTATAAACGATGGCTCCCCGACATTGGTCCTTCGACGGTCAAGAATTGTTCCAGCCTAATATAGAAGAAACAAAGCATCATCGGTCTAAGAACCCGCATCATTCAAATGTGCCAGTCATCGCCGTCTATGCTTGAAAATTTTACTAGAAGTCAGCAAACTGCGAGTTATCGACGACAACGGATGAAAATATAAGCTCGAAATAGAATTTGTGGATAAGGATAAAGACATTTGTGAGTTCGTTCCAATTTTTCCTTTCCGTCGCCTATTTATTCTATATTTTCAGTCTATACTTGCTTAAAACTAGCTATCTTATTATGTATTTTCTCAATTAACCCCTTATTGAGTCAAGCATATAGCTAATTTCAAAAGACCTTTCAATTTGTACGCAACATTTGCTATTGCATAATTTTTGTTAGGCTTGCTAATATCATATTATTATTACGCAATAATATAAAACGGCCTTGAATGCGGTCACTATGACGTAACGCATTTACTTATTGCAATTGAATTTACTAAATTCATTTTCGAATTTTATTGTTCTAATTTTAAATTTGTGTTCATAATTTTATTTTAATTCGTCGGCAATTTATTTTAAAATAACATTATAATTTTTTATTTGTGTGTTCAATTTCTCGGAATTCTTTTGCAAAATGGCTGATAAATTAATTAAAAAACGTAGCAGTATGAAAGCCAAGCTAACCAATGTTAGTACTTATTTAAATGTGCTTAAGAGCTGTAATAGCTTATCTGAATTGCAAAGCATCGAGTTAGATTCCCGCTTTGATAAGTTCAATGCCTTGTATACTGAATTTGACGATTTACAGACCGAGCTGGAGACGCTATCGGATAAGCCAGCCGAGGCATACGCGACGAGAGCCCAGTTCGAGGAGCAGTACTTCTCATTAGTTGCGGTGGCGCGAAGTTTGCTGTCTGCCAAGGACAGCAAGCGTCGTGGCTCTGCAGGGTTTGTAACAGGCTCTGAGGCATCAATGGCAGGTGGGACAAAGAATTTTATTAGATTGCCGAAGATAGAGTTACCTCATTTTGATGGCAGTTATCAATGTTGGCTCGAGTATAGGGATACTTTTACATCTTTAATTCACGATAATACTTGTATCGATGACATTAATAAGTTCCACTATTTGCGCGCTTCGCTAAGGAGTGCCGCATCAGAAGTCATTAAAAACATAGATTTCAAGAGCGACCACTACCGCATGGCCTGGGATTTGTTATGTGAGCGATATAATAACAATCGTCTTCTTGTTAACAACCACGTGCAGGCACTATTCAATGCCGAGCCAGTTTTAATTGAGTCTAGTGTTTCTTTGCGACGTCTTATTGACGTAAATAATAAAAATATAAGAGCGCTTAAGGCATTGAACGAGCCAACACAATATTGGGATACTCTTATCATATATATGATGTCTATGAAACTAGATTTACACACTAGTCGCATCTGGGAAGAGTATCGCAATACGTTGTCAAGTGCACCTACCCTTACTCAATTTTGTAACTTTATTAACAACACTGCAGATTTATTAGAAACATTGGAGGACAACAAGAAACAAAATAAAATAAATGACACAAATAAAAAAGAAAATACAAATAAATCTAAAAGCTTCATTGTTACGTCACAGAATTCATCAAATAAATATAGTAATTCATACACATCTAAATTTAAATGTCCGATGTGTTGTTGCAGTCATTTCCTTTATTCTTGCGAATCTTTTAGAAAACTTGATATAGAGTCACGTGTAAAAAAGGCAAATGACTTCAAAGTATGTATGAATTGTCTACGTTTAGGGCATGTTGAAAATCGATGCAAGTTTTCACATTGCAAATACTGCAAGGGTAAACACAATACTCTGTTGCATATCGAACCAACTACAACACCTATCGTTCAGGACCCCATGCCTTGTACATCTGAAAGTGTTGCGCTTTCAGCTAACACTTCAATGTTACGGCCTACAACTCCTTCCTGTGTTTTGCTTTCCACAGCAATGGTGAAGGTGATTGACAGTAGAGGCGTGAGGTGCGATGCTCGCGTCCTACTGGATAATGGTAGTACGGCAAACTTTATAACTGAGAACCTTTGTGAAAAGCTGCGTTTGTCTCGAAACGACACGAGCTCTACGATCACAGGTATCAACAGTCAAACCAGTACTTGTGCGCAGTCTTGTAAACTCACGATTGAGTCATTTTATAGTGATTATTCGGTCAACATTGACTGTTTTATTATTCCTGAGATATCGCAACTATTACCGTCATTTCAAATTAATATTAATAATATTCCTATACCTACGGGTTTACAATTAGCTGATCCTACATTTAATATTCCATCAGTTGTAGACATACTAGTAGGTGCAGATGTATTTTGGAATATTATTCAACGCAATCACATCAATTTAGGTAAAAATCAACCCAAGTTATGTGAAAGTAAACTGGGTTGGATAGTTTCTGGTTCCCTGACTAATTACTCCCAGCCATCACATTCACATGTTTGTAGTTTTACGAAAGTCAATATTGACTTGTCGAAATTTTGGGAACTCGATTCTATTTCGGAGAGGCATTCCTTATCTTTAGAAGAAAGAGCATGTGAAGATAGTTATTACGCTAAAACTAAACGAAAAAGTGTTAGTCGTTTTATAGTTACGATCCCTTTAAAATCAGATCCGAATGTATTGGATGATTCGTTTGAAATACCTAAACGCCGTTCTTTATTTTTCGTTCATAATCGTGTAAACGAAATTCAGGAAAGTACCTCAAATGCTACGTGGAGATACGTCCTGTCAAGAGACAATCCTGCAGACTTAGTTTCTCGCGGGCTGAAGGCTGATCTGATCAGCGAATCTGTACTTTGGTGGTCAGGCCCTTCTTTTTTAATTCAAAATGAGAATCATTGGCCAAAACAGCCAAATAAGTACGTAAAACAGGATTTACCTGATGTAATATCAAATTTTATTGATTCTCAAAATAATAATTACAAATCTTTTAATAACAGTACAATTATTCAGCAACTTATTCATAAGCATTCTAATTTTAATCGTTTACATAGAATCGTTGCCCACGTTTTAAGCCTTAGTAATAATTTAAAATATAAGGATTCTAAGATGCATGGTTCCCTTTCTAGTCAAGAACTAAGAAATGCATTGAATTGTCTTCTACGTGCAGCTCAATGTCAAAGGTTTCCCGATGAGTACGTTTTGTTAAAATCAGGAAAATCACTTCCACGTAAACATAGGTTAATATCACTAACGCCATTTTGCATTGCAATTATATTATACGTGTGGGTGGAAGGCTTGATAATTCTCCTTACGAATATGATGTTAAACACCCAGTACTACTGTGTAGTAAGCATCATTTAACTAAAATCATATTTCAATTACATCATGTAAAGCTTCTTCATGCGGGTCCGCAATTATTATTAGGTAATATTCGTCAAAATTATTGGCCATTAGGAAGCAGAAATCTCTCAAAATTAACTGTAAGTAAATGCGTTAAATGTTTTCGATTTAAAGCCCAAAATGTGCAGCCTATAATGGGACAATTACCTACCGTTAGAACCAATCTGGAATACCCATTTTTAAATAGTAGTGTAGACTATGCTGGGCCAGTATTGATATCTGACCGAAAGGGTCGTGGTTCAAGACTTATTCAATCCTACCTGCGCATTTTTGTTTGTATGGCAACTAAAGCCGTTCATCTAGAGCTTGTTACAGATCTTTCCAAAGAGGCTTACATGGCTGCATTAAATCGCTTTATTTCACGTCGTGGCAAGCCACGCGCAATTTTGTCTGATAACGGAACAAATTTTGTTGGTGCCTGTAATGAGTTAAATAATCTTTTAAAGGATAAAAATATTGCATCTGAATTAGCTCAGGAAGGCATTGAATTTACATTTGCACCAGCCTATTCTCCCCATTTTAACGGCCTTGCCGAAGCAGCTGTACGTTCCACAAAATTCCACTTGAAGAGATTGCTACAGCTTACTCACTTTACTTATGAGGAAATGACTACATGTTTGACTCAAATAGAGGCATTATTGAATTCTCGACCTCTAACACCTCTTTCTACTAACCCTCTCGACTATTTTGCCCTTACTCCTTCCCATTTCTTAATTGGACGCGCACTTATGTCTGTTCCGAATCCGCAGATCTCTGACGCCAATATCTCTACCTTAAAACGATATCAAAGAGTAGAGTACATTAAACAGCATTTCTGGAAGAGATTTAATATCGAATATGTCTCTATGCTTCAGCAGAAGACAAAATGGCCTGTTTCCTTAGATGGCGACATTGCAATGGGGTCGCTCGTTCTTGTTAAAGACAAGGCGCTTCCACCTCTCAACTGGTTGCTGGGGCGTGTTGTACATGTCTACCCTGGCAACGATGGTGTCACCAGAGTCGCGGAGTTGAAGACGAAGAAAGGGACCATTCGACGCGGCTTCAACAACATCTGTCCACTTCCATTTTGAAGATCGCTCTTCAACCCGGGGAGCATGTCTACGCTCGGATGATGCAGCGGCGCGGGGCAGCGAGAGGGCGCGCGGGACGAGGAACCGACGGCGGCCGCGCTGTCTACTGCGCAGCCTGAGGGGTGCGCGGGGGCGGTACGCGACGCGGCGGCTGCCGCTCTTTTCCCCGTTTTGGCGCGCAACACTTCTCTACGACGATTTTCCGCGGCGGTCACGTAGCACGATCGGGCGCCGTTTGACCTACCTTTGTTTTTATTAAACTCTATATTTTTACAGTCCACTCTTTTACTGCTATAAACGATAGGACCCCGACAATCGTAATACTATATAAGTAAGCCACCTGTTCATCAATCATTTTAGGTTTATGAACTAAATAAAGACATTGACATAATAATTATAGTGTGTTTATTATAAGTCAATATGTTTATGTTTTTATTTAACGTACGTACGCGCTTTCAGTTGTTATCGTCTTTACCAAAGGTAACGTACAATTGAAATGTAGTTTCCTACATTTCATGCTATCCTAGTACCTTTCACTGGAGTACTGAAACCTTTGTCGCAAGACCAACATTACTGTTTGTTTACTACTCTCCACGTGCGTTACCATAGCGACAAACTTGGACCGCTTTTATTTTATGCCGTCCTGGTACTTTAAACATGGACACCGACGTTTCAGTGGAGGCTACATGTCGTGGACTGTGTGAGGCGCCATGGTAAAATTACGTTACTGCATTTTTTATGAAGAAATCCGATTCTCCTAATTGTGATGTGTATGGCATAGAATTAGAATATTTTTGCTACCCCAATTTAGTACATTCATAATGAATGCGTTAAAAACAAGAGAGAACAAAAAGTATTAATCCAGCGATTAAAAATAAATAAAGAAGTTCAGGGAGTATGTGATGCTGCGACGTTTATATAAATAAACATTTTTTTTACGTGGCCTCTTGCTGTTAAACCCGTAGGGGTTTGATCTGCGTAACCGGACAATTATACATAATCAAGAATATGATCTTGCATTATTATTAATTTGTTAGGACAGATAGATAATGTATTATTTTCTGTTGTATGTAATTAAGGTTATAATGGGGCTCTTATATCCTTAGGGACACATACACCTTAACAAATAAATCATAAAACAAGATGAAATTAATTCAAAAATTAAAAAGCATCCCTGCCATTTATGTTCTTTTTATATTTCATGCCTTTTTGTGTGCCAATATTTTACCTAGGACAATGTAAGGATTCTAACGATACCCCATACATCAAAATCGGTTCAGGCATTTAGAAGTTATGTTGGAATAAAGAAACTCACAAACATACATACATACATACATAAACCCTAAAAACATAACAATCCTTCAAGATATGTCTTTGAAAAAGCATTAACGCATGCTTAGCGAACTCTAAAGTTACAATATTAAATAGAAAAAGAATACGGTCGCGAACAGGATTCGAACCTGCGCCTCCCGGATAGATACTTCAGGCGCTCTGAGAGGTCGAGATGGCTTAGTGGTCAGAGCGCCTGAAGTATCTATCCGGGAGGCGCAGGTTCGAATCCTGTTCGCGACCGTATTCTTTTTCTATTTACTATTGTAACTTTACATAACAATCCTTTTTGAGCAGCCATGTAAAAAACTAAACTGTAGCGCCATCTACAGTAAAATGTATGAACGACTCTCTAGCTTTATTCGTACTGGAGGTTCCCGCTATAATCGCTTCTCTACGACCTTTATGGCGCCACTGACGATAAACATACTCACGCTTATTTAGTTTACTATCATAATTAAGAACAACATAATAACATCACTAAATTACTTTACTTCCTCTAGAGAGAGAGAGAGGTCGAGATGGCTTAGTGGTCAGAGCGCCTGGAGTATCTATCCGGGAGGCGCAGGTTCGAATCCTGTTCGCGACCGTATTCTTTTTCCATTTAATATTGTAACTTTAGAGTTCGCTAAGCATGCGTTAATGCTTTTTCAAAGACATATCTTGAATAATAACATCACGCCTGTATTCCACAGTGGTAGGCAGACGAATACACAGTTGTACACTTACGTTTCACTAATGCTGTTATTAAGTTACATGTAATATATGGTGAGCCTATTGCCGTCTCGCGGGCACAGTTCCAAGCTTCGGGCTGCTAGCTGCTACTGAGAACTTCCTAACAGAAAATCCAAGTAACACTTTGCCCGACCTGGAAATCAAACCCAGGGCTTCATGCTCAGCAGTTGTGCTTGGGACCACTAGACCAACGAGGCAGTTTAATATTTCAATAGAATATATAGGTCTTTTAACAAAAGCTTTTTAACCAAATACATAGACAATACTTTGTTTAATCCTACATTTACTTGCTTGGCCATACACAGGAGTACTGCAAATACTGGTGAGTTTTTTTGTATATAAGTTCATGTTTGTATAAATAAGTTCATCTTATGAGTATTGTATTAAAAATTTAGTGTATACACAAATTTATAAGAAACTAGCTGACCCGTGCCCATTTACCCAACCGTCTCGAAATATCATGTCCGCCCCGTCCCTCGCTTGAGCCGGCCCGCGCCGAGACAGTAGCTTTAAATTCGACCCTTAACCTTTCGGCTCAGTAACGTATAGATCTTTACGTTGTAACAATAAAAATCTATTGTGTCTGCTAATGACTGACGCAACAGCTTAATAATAAGGAAACTGATACTGGTACTCCTCGACACGGCACGCATTGTGAGGAGGTTCCTCTCTCTGGGGCCCTAACCACCGGTAGCTTGGACCCTGTTCCCGATGCCGGCGGTTTGCTATATTTTATATTTTTAAATGTTTTTTTTTTTTGTAATTGATATATAGTTAAAAATATAATTTATATGTAATTTAATAAATAAAAGGAAACTGATCTGATCCAGCTAGTCCGGAGTTGTCCCCCCAGCAACGACCTAAGCCGAGGCTCGTGTCCCGCAGGGGACGCCCTTAGTGCTGTGTTGCTTAGTTTGTAGTTTATAAAAGTATGCTCTCGCTGGAATAGAATAGAAAGTTTTATTTGTAAAGAATGTAGGTAGTACAGTAAGATGTTACAAAGTATCTGGAGGCATCAAACTGCGTCGCCTTAGCTATTGTCCGGTTACGCAGATGAAACGCTTATGGGTTAACTGCAAGAGGCCTTCGTTGGGCGGTAATCGGGCAGCGTTCCTAAGAAACGTTTTCGTTCGACCGTTTTTTCTCTGACTTACTTTGTAAATCCGACTACCACAAAAAAGTCTTTTTATTTTTCGGTTTAATATATAGCCTATGACACTCACAAATAATATGGCAACCTATGGGTGAAAGAATTTTCAAAATCGTTTCAGTAGATCCAGAGATTACACCCTACAATCTCACAAACTTTACCACTTTATAATTGATAAAGATTAGTGTGACTCTGATAATATTAACTAATAATCTCAGTAGGTACTATAAAATACTGTTAATAGCACTCCCTACCCGCTCACCTACAAACTTGAAATTCCTAATCCAATTTCAGTGACAATTTAACGCATAATATCATCTTTAACTGAGTTTCCCAATATTTTTTCAATTTTGAAGCAACTCGCATATAAGAATTCTCTTAATTATTCCAATTTGGAATCAATCGAGCAAAAATCCAGTAAAAACAATAACATCATCGTAACCCTTCCTTTTGGCTTTGTCGTAGTCGGGTAAAAAGGACTTATTTGTTCTAAAGTGCTAATTATTAAAATCAATAATTTTCAGCAAGCAGGTTGTCTACTACATTTACTAAATTGGTTTTTCCTGAAAGTCAATCAATCGGACCCCGATCCAACTACTAGGAAAACAGGCATTTCAATACTGTTTACATGCTACCGGGCTCGTTACCATAGCGATGAACTTTAGCCGCTTTTATTTTATGCTACCCTGGTACCTTTGACCGGAGTTCCGAAGGTTTCCGTGGCTACCGTCGCACCGAGAAGACACACTAAGCTATGTAGCGCCATCTACACATTGATAAAGGAATATGGGACTTAAAAAGTCATGCTCTATCCTAAACTTCATGTATTGTACATAATTATCGATTATTTGTTTTTTTAATTAACATGTACCTCCAATTCCAATTTTGGACTATTATAACTCCATCGTGTTACTGATGATTCTGCCAATGTCAAGGTCGTATAAAACGACCTACTACTTTCTTATGTTTTTTTTTTTTGCTATTGTTCTTTATAATCGTACGGTATGCAGGATAAGCTTGCCTCGCATAATATTTAAAACTCTGAATTACGATAGGCTAGCTTAGTCCAAGTGTTACCAAGGCCGTGCCACCTACTGTACACAACCAACCGACCAGAAACCTCACCACATAGTATAAAACAAAGTCGCTTCCCGCTGTCTGTCCCTATGTATTAGCCTTAGATCTTTAAAATTACTCAAAGGAATTTGATGTGGTTTTTTTTTATAGATAGAATGATTCAAGAAGAAGGTTTTAATATATAATTTGTCAAGTTTTTGTATACATTAGCTAAAATATAATGTTGCTTAAAAATGTAACCTAAACCCTTTGAGATATAACAAAATGATGTATGATGGAATTGTGTACCTTAAATAGGTCTACAGAAAAGTCCACAATGGCATATATCTATCTCTTAAGGTAAATTTGGTACCCATATACCATTTTGATACATCTCATCGATTTTTCGTATCATTTTTAATGGCATAACATGATCGAACAGCCACAAATTTTTAAATCATATCATAAAGTTTTCCATATACATAGGTATATGGAAAACGTACGGTAAGCAATTATAACAATAAAGAAGAAAATGTTTGTTTTCTAGAAATTAAAGAAACACATGTACTTAAACTTATCACATAATGACTTCGCTATCTGTTGCAAAAGATAAACCATGTCGGTTAAGTGTTACTCATCGATGGAATGCTTTTAAAAGCTTCTAACGTAACTACAACATAGTATTGTGCACGTTCACCACTCACAATGGAAATTATCAACCGGTAGCTAAGGCCTATACAATGTGTCCTTCCGGTATCCGATCTTAACACTTACCAATCTAAAACAACCATACTACATCCATTTTAATACTTTAAAAAATGGGCAGTTATAAAGCGGTAATTGGAAAGTGGGAACGGGATAAAAAAATTATGATTACTTTTGGTCGGGAAAACCGGCATCCACGCGGGCGAAGCCGTGGGCATCAGCTAGTGATATATAATTCCAACATCTTGGTTGGCATAGAAAATTTTCTTTTTACGGAGTTGAGTTCCAGGGGTAACAAAACTATTTGTATATTCTACGAAAAGGCTTGGGCGTTTATATTTACGAGATTTGTCTTTTGTATTGAAAAATAAAACAATAGCATTGGCTTCGGATCCCAAAACCAAAATGACGTTCTGGACCAATTATAATCTGTTTTATTTATGTATCTAATTACTATACACATACATATTTTGAAGGCGCGGTTGGCGCAGTGGTCGAGAGATCGGCTGCTGCGTCGCGTCTGTCGTCTGCGGCTACACGGAGCAAATGTATTTGTATGATCTACAGATAATTGTTCCGGGTCTGGGTGTGTGTGTGCATGTGTGATTATGTGTTTGTAAACGCACCCACGATACAGGAAGTAATTACTAGTGTGGGGCAAAGTTTAAAAAAAAAAAAAAAATTATACAGAGATCAATCCACTATAAAAACACAAAAAGGTAATTCTACCTTTCACTTGTCACGTCACCTTCAATTCATCGACATACGAGTTTAATATATGAAATAATTATATTTATGGTGTAAATCTCTGTATTTTAGTGATCAGTCAGATCAGTAACTTAAAACCTTATGAACAACTTTGCGAGACATAACAGCTTAACCTTTTTCTTCCACACCTTTTATAATGCAACGACCACAATTTATATAAATTTTCGCACACACCCGAAGTTAATCCTTGCATATTTGCTAAACTGTCTATCTTGCTCAATACCTGACGGGAACCGTTAATAATTTATGATGAGGATAAAAAAAAGCTACTATTTATATTTATTTCTGCTGTGTATTTTTAGTATAACGTTTCTGAGATTATGGATGTTCCCTATATTTTGACAGGGTGATTTCTTAGTAATATCTTAGGTTTTCGCGATCACTAAACATTATAATAAAACAACTTTTAACCGGATTAATCGCGTGTATTATTTTTCCTGATGCTTCGAACACTTTGCAGCGTTCGTGGTCGCAGGAGGACTAAGGTGTCAGGCGTCTCAACAGTTTATTTAAAATGATTTCAGTCTACCGTACATAGAATTGATAAAATTCATAAAATTATTTTTGTCTCTGATACATATTTAAATAAACACCAATAATACACGCGATTAATCCGGTTAAAAGTTGTTTTATTATAATGTGGTATTTCTTCTGTTAACCGAGAACCATTACGTTAATTTTTCTCGGTTATAAAATTATTTCTGTTAGATGATTTGTTACTTGTAAAGAAAAATCTTTTTTACTTTTTTTGGCTTGTAGCAAGTGATACAAAACCAAACATTATAGAGGTATAAGGCTCATTATATAATAATATATTAATTTATTAAAGTGACATCATTAGAATAAAAATAATATCTAAACATTGCCAGAGAAAACCTATTAACATATTATGTGCAGGAGTGTTATAAAACATAATTTAATTTTTTATTGTTAATAACATAAGTGTAAATAATTACATTAATTATTTCAGAATCAAAAAGGTCTCAAATTAAATATTGAATATGTTTATTAAATGAGAAAGTATAATTGTAAAAATTTAAGGAATATTGAACTTTGTCCTCCAGCTTATGTTTTCATTTGAGCTCCCATATATCTTCACTGTATCTTTTCCAATTTCCTTTGTATGTAATACATTCTATATGCACAAAAATAAAAGTATTTGAAGTTCAGTCAAATTGGAATTCTATCGTCAGACCTATATACCGTAGTAAAGCAATTTGAATAACTAGGAAAAAAATATATAATTTATTATCTCGGCATACAAAGGAAATTTTTGTTGACGCTGATCCATCTTCATTGAACAACGTACCATTAATTATGTAGGTTTCATTAGGTATAGGCAGCTGAAATTACTTTTAGTTATACATACTCCTGAAACAAATTAATCAAAATCGAGCCCGATAGTCCTTTGAGTATTGTTTACTACCTACTTATAGTTTCGGATTTGGCCATCCACGCCCACTAGAAAAATTCATCCGTATCATATATATTTAAAGCGTTACTTAATAAAAAATTCTTCTGTATGTTCACCAACCTCGCCGTGAAAATATTTTATTACTATTTATAGTACACATGCGTTTTACTTCATTTAGTTTTAACACAGTTCGCAGCCTACAGGAGCCGTAGTAATAAATCAACGTGACACGAAAAAGTTTCAGATGTTTAACAACTATAAAATATTGTATCCTGTCGACCTTTCATCAAAACAAGGGCGAAATAAATGGGAAGGTTGGTAACAAAAACAATTTTTGAGGACAAGCCACCATTTGCTACTACTCCCGGGGGCCTAATAGACTGGTAACGTTTTTCTGACGAAAGTCGATGAACTAATTTATATTGGCGTCGTGTCTCAGATTATTTTTAGAACTATGTAGGTTTCGTAGGATTTTTGTAACCTAAACTGAATATTTTTTAAACATAAATATTTGAAAAGCATTAACGCATGCTTAGCGAACACTGAATATTTTTTGTATAAAAAAAGCTTTCGTGAGATACATTCATATCAATTATTGTTAACTGGCTACTAACGTGTATTTTTCGGGATTGCTCGATTAGTTTCGAACTCGAACGGAGCCCTTAGTCAGGAGCTAAGCCCACACTGTCGCGAGTCAAACTCTTTAGGTATATTGAGATGCTAAACTATAGTCTAAAATCATCAACCAGTGGGCTAGCGTGGTGATCAATGCTAGTGTTTTCTCTATATAAAATGTGACGCTTGCCCTGCTGCATTACGAGCTGCTTAAATGATAAATGATTTATTTATGTACGGAAATCTTTTGAAGACACTTTTACAAGTTATTTTTATAAACTAGATGGCGAGAAAGAGAAGAAACGCCGTAACGAACTCAGAGGTCAACTGCTCTTTTAAAGTGGAGACATAATAGTACATATCTATGTGAGTGTAACGATGTAGGGATCGCCTGGAATGGCCTTTTGAAGAAAGAGCCATAAAGCTTTTAGGTGACCTGTCCTTTCTGACGGCACGTATGCATCAGTCATCTAATTAGGGGAGCTCAACAACTCGTCACAAGACGATACCAGATCAGGAAGATATTCGCGTAGGTCACATAAAACGTCTCAAAACCGGCAGACAGACTATGAGGTTCAAGTATGAATTTCTGGCCCTTACGTTTACGTATCATACCAAACTAATGACTTTATGGTCACATAAAAAGTTATGGAATATACACAGATGATATCAGCCCATCAAAAGTTTATTACAAATTCCTTTGACGTACTTACGAATTCTTATGGCGTTTTCATTAACTTTTTAGGTAGCTATAGAGATGTGTTTATGTTTATATCGGCACTTCAGCGAATACGTGTTCATGTTTAAGGATCGCAAGTATTTGTTAATGATCATTCTCATTAAAAATGTTTAAATGAAAATTGACTCTGTTATTTATAGAGGAGTTTTTTTTAAAATTATTTTACTAGTGGTCGCTCACTGGACGAAATACAACCATAATTCATTTATATTTTAAATTCGAACGTTATTAAGATTCTATTGTCAAAGATATCTATTGTAAAAGGTATGTGTGTGTGTGTAAACGTATAATAGTGTGTGTAATGTTTTTTAATTAATATAATGTATTTGTAAAATATTAGCATTCTGCACTCCTTCTCCATATAAACTTTAACAATGACAAATTTCATACTCCTCCGTTCGCATAATTTTCGTAAAACTGGTACAAAGTGTTTGCTTCTAATAAATAAATAATATATATAAATTAATTTTCAGATCATGTTGAAGTAGATTGTTTGAGTTCTTAAGCTACTGTAGTACGTCACGTAGGTATTTAATATTTATTGTCCTGTATGTAAGTCGTGGTCCCCGAGCGGTTTCGGAACGGCCTTTACACCAGAGGTTGTGGGTTCAAACCTGGCATGTACCATTGTGACATTTTTAATGCCATATGTACTTTCTTGGTAAATCTAAGACATCACAGTTATACGGTGAAAGAAAACATCGTAAGGAAACCTGGACTTGATGGTCTGAAATCGCAAACCCGCAGTGAGCTAGCGTGGGATATTAATGAGCTAGTTATGATTATGTATATTGTACATATTGTATTCCACGACTCTCTGTTTAATTTTTTTACACTATCCGTTAAGTATCCGTAATAGCATCAAGACTAAATACTCGAAGTATACGTAAATACGTAAAATATTAACTTAATTATTCATTGTCGTATTAATGTTTGGTGTGGAAACGTTCCAAATATACTCGTAGTTATGAAGATCTCATCCGCAGGTCAATACGTTACAAAACAATAAAAATTATCTTCATTATTATGGATTTTAACGTAAAAACCAGAATACTATCTTAACCATCGAAAAACACCGTACTTTACACAAAAAATAAAAATAATTATAAACGAGAAATATTTATTAAATATAATATATTAAAATCTCGTGTCACAGTGTTTGTTATCGTACTCCGTTTTTTTTTGTGTATATTTGGAAGCTCTGAGAATAGGTCGTAAACAATTTTTTATACTCCTAGGTGATAAGGGTGGCCCTATCTAGAAATGTTATATGGTAGAATAACGTTTGCGGGGCACAACCAGTACTTCTATAATACTATACCCATGTCAACTTAAGCAAATGAGCTTAAAACAGTTCCTACTTTAACAATAGCATAGCATAACGCCTGTGTTCCCGGAACAGGTAGGCAGAATACATACAATGTACACCCACATTCTAATGCTGTTAAGTCCCATGCAAATACCGTGTACCTAGTAGATGGTGAGCCTATTGACATTTACCGGGCACAATTCTGAACTCCAGCCCGCAAATTCTCTAACAGAAAAACCCAATAATACTGCCTGGGAATTGAACTCAGGAACCCTTATGCTTGGGGCCACTTGGTCAAAGAGGCGGTCAGCTTTAAAAATACTTATTATCATCTCTATCTTTCTACCTAGCCTTTTACCAATTACATTAGGGCGGGTTCCAGTCAAACCGGATGCAGCTTAATGCAAGTGTTTTACATGGAGCGACTGCGTACCTGACCTCCACAACCCAGTTACTGGGTAACACGATATCTCGTGGTCTGACTACCCGTAACGGCTGTCATGGATCTTAATTTGACAACCAGGACTGACGGCTTCACGTGCTCTCCAAGGCACATATATAATCAAAGATCCGTATAGAACACCCTAAAACGGCGACTAATTAAAAATTCCAAGTTAACGCAATCTCCAACTTTTGTTTGTTCTCTTAATTATCTGAATTTCGAAATGGATGAGCTGACTGTTGGAAGTTAGTTGAACTTCGGTGACAGAGTTTGTTCGCGCGGTTTGTTTTACAACGACCTTTGCGCTTTGAGCCTTCAAATTTATCTACACATATGTGACTCGCAATTAAATGGCTGACATCAGACTTTCGCTAAGACTTGATCATAGCATCACGCTTGTATTCTGTTCGAAGAGTAAGGCAGAGGTGTATTTTTGTACAACCACATTTTATCGATACAAAAATCAAAATGTCTTTATTCAAATTACGCTAAAAATTAGAGCTTCTTAAACGTTAAACAAGCTGTTGCCTCACTCATTAGCAGACACAATAGATTTTTATTGTTACAACGTATAGATCTGTACGTTGCTGAGCCGAAAGGTTAAGAAATCCAAAAAAGTCCACCCTTCACCGCTTCCTTTTTTCTGGGAAGAAGCAGCTGCGCAACAAACTTCTCAGCAACACTTTAGTCTGTATGATGATTAATTATAGAATTTATACAAATCAAAATTAATTATAGAATTTATACAAATCAAAATTAACCTCGTTGGTCTAGTGGTCCCAAGCGCGACTGCAGGAGGGAGCGAAGCAGAAGGTCTCGGGTTCAATTCCCCGGTCTGGCAAAGTGTTATTGAGTTTTTCTGTGAAGAATTGTACAATCATTGTAACAGTGGTTGATGGCAATATGCTCACCACCTATTACATGGGACTTAATAACAGCATTGGTGAAATGTGGGTGTACGACTTTGTACATCGCTGCCTACTAGGGTAGAGCGAAATTTTTAATTGTTAGAATACAGGCGTGATGCTATGATATGTATGCAAAATGAAGTTTATATAAAATACTAGCTGACCCGGCAAACGTTGTTTTGCCATATAAATAATTTCCTAAAATAAGGGTTGATCGTAGAAGGGTGAAAATTGAGGATTGTATGTATTTTTGTATGTTGTATCATAAAAAAATATATATAGAAATTAAAAATTTTGTCTAAAAAATAAAAAATTAATTTAGGGGTGGACTACCCCTAACATTTAGGGGGATGAAAGATAGATGTTGGCCGATTCTCATAGATACCGGATAAGCACAAAAAATTTCATCAAAATCGGTCAAGCCGTTTCGGAGGAGTATGGCAACGAAAACTGTGACACGAGAATTTTATATATTAGATTTTTGAACTTTTCAATATAAGTGTAATGGTAGTAAATCTATTGCCAACAACCGGTCTCTATACAAAACTTTGGGCTGTTACTAAAAAATTACTGCAGAACCCAACAGTTCTTTGCCAAATTTGGAAAATTAGCTTTTCACATTGAGTAGCTTCGCTTGCGGCCAATAGGCAAAACAGATAGTCTTAATGGCAAACGCGTGATGTTATCAGAAACGATGATTTTGTGGGGATTTTAGCTAGAAAATGTATCTAAGGAGGTGAATTTTTATTGCATCTGATGTCCTAATAATTCTACCACTTTTTTTAAAACTTCTCTTCTTTCTCTTGGCTTGAGTAGCTATTTCGAATCCGACAGTGTATTTTGATTTTAGAGTTAATTACCAGAGTTTGGTTTTTCTTTTACCTCGCACTAGGAGGGTAGGTATTTCTCCTCTATTGTGGGTGCAGTTACAAACATAAAATTAACAATTAAAGGTAAATCTTAGATATCATTCTGAAAAGCATTAACGCATACTTAGCGAACTCTAAAGTTATTATATTAAATGGAAAAAGAATACGGTCGTGAGCTGGATTCGAACATGACACCGGACAGGTGACTGCAGGTGACCGAACCGACACGACTAACTTTGCAATTAATACATAGCATCATACATAGCATCACGCCTGTATTCCCCGAAGGGGTAGGCAGAGATGTACACAGCTGTACACCCACATTTCACCAATGCTGTTATTAAGTCCCATGTAATAGGTGGTGAGCCTATTGCCATTTACCGGGCACAATTCCAAACTCCGGGCTGCTACTGAGAAATTTCTAACGGAAAAACTCAATAACACTTTTTGCAGTTAATAGAATGTCGTAAACATGCAATTACCTTAACAATTACAGACAAATCTTAGAAAAGCATAAACGCATGCTTAGCGAACTCTAAAGTTATTATATTAAATGGAAAAAGAATATGGTCGTGAGCAGGATTCGAACCTGCGCCTCCCGGAAAAAAAATCACATGCACTTATACCGTAGACCTGGAAACACATAAATATTAATTACCGTGATTAGGATAGGATATACTAGTGATGTATGTACTACTGAAGCTATTAATCCGTAAATTCGTGCCATATTTATAGAGAAAATGATAATGAAATATGCTTAAATATTACGGAAAATAACTTAAAAATTCTACGGTTATTTTTAGCCATTTAACCATTCGAAAAATTTGCAGGTCTTTCAGAATGGCTCTAATTAAGAATAAGTTATAGGGTTGGTGTTAGTCACACGCAGCACACGGAGCGAATTTGTGTGTTAAGAAACATATCAATAATGAAAGTGTTTTTTTATTTTTATTAAATCGTACTCATCGTCAGATGTTTTTTTTATTTTTTTTATTTAGTACATATCTACATTACATAGTTTAATTACGTAGTACATACATTACATAGTTCAAACATCACAGTATAACAGATTTAAAAATAGCGGAATTCTCTGGTACCCACGGTATAGTCACTCAATGTCTATATTTTAACAAAATAATATCTTAGGTTTGCGCGATGACCACGAACGCTGCAAAGTGTTCGAAACGTCAGGAAAAACAAAAAACCAATAATACACGCGATTAATCCGGTTAAAAGTTATTTTATTATAATGTATATTTTAACAACTTTACCTATTCTGTTATACTACATCATCGCAATAAACTCATCCTTTAATCACGAAAAAAACAAACTACTACCAATTAAGTTTAAAACTAAGTTTACTTTTTCTATGAAGAGGTACCTTATGAGGGTTCTCCGTAAAACTTTATGTTAATAAGATACCACAAAGGGGATATTATTACGTGACTCAAAAGTAAGTTGGCTGACGCTTCAGTGCTTACTTATAATATGAAAAATATGTTCGCTTCTCTTAGATAAGGCTTTAGAGGAACAGAACCGGGCGTCTTTGAGAGCTTATGAGGCTTATCCAGTTCTGTAACAAACAAAGGATGGGAAATAAATGTTTACATGCTAGCTTTTGTCCGCGAATTCGACCATGAGATAATTTTTGGTTAAGGTAGTGTGGGCATGGAAAGTATGCGTGATATATAGATTGGAATGTGAGTGGAAATAAAGAAAGTTTAGAATAATTAGCAAGGCGTCGTTTAATTAATACAGAGAAGCTTTTTATCTCTAATTGTCAAATCAATAACTGTCAACGTCTCGAACACTCTGGCGAGCAAAAGACCCATCATAGCTGTGCCGGCCAGCTGACAACTAAATAACTAATAATAAAAATATCTGTTGGCAATTACAATATTAAAATTGATCGTAAATTTATGTAATATAAATATAAGTCGTTCACTACAGTAGTATGACTGCCTCATAGCCAGTTTCAACCTCTTATCAGTTACTGATCGTTGAAGCTAAGTGACTTTTGACACTATCAGTATGAAGGTACCGCTAAGGGCACATTCATTTAAGCCTCTCTATGCTTCGCAGGGTACATTAACGTATTCTTCTGTTATAAGATTCTTAGTAGCAGTCTTGAGTTTGGTATCGTGTCTGCTAGATGGTAATATATTCACCACTGATTATAATACTACGTATCTACTAAACAGCGTGAAGGTAACAGGAGTTTACCGGGCAGCAGGACTTTTATAATAACAGTATCGATAAAATATGGGTGCACAGCAATGAACCTCTGCCAACCCCTTAAACTAATACAGACGGTCACTTGTATAGGGATATTGATAGCAATGACGTCGCCATAAGACGTGTTAAAATATGGAAGAAGAATTTGCGGTGGTGGGTGGTGGGGGTGGCGCGGTCGAGATGGCTTAGTGGTCAGAGCGCCTGGAGTATTTATCCGGGAGGCACAGGTTCTAATCCTATTCGCGACCATATTCTTTTTCCATTTAATATAATAACTTTAATACAGACGTGTTGCTGTATTGGTTGTAAAAAATGGCTTTCTTACTTATTCACCTAAAAACAACAAAAATACCAAAATCTTAAAATGCAGTATATGTTTCAAAGTCATCATCATCATAATATGAGCCTATAGGCCTTCCCCTTAGATTTCCAAAATTGGCGGTCATGGGCCCATTCCATCCACCGTCTGCCTGCGCCCTTTATGATGTCATCGGTCCATCGTGTGGGATCCTACACTGCGTCTGCCGATCCATGGTCACCATTCGAGAACTTTTGGGAGTTTTCAAACTTTTCATTAAAAATTCGGTGTTGCAAGACAAAAATAACTTGATACAGATGAGCAGTCAATAACTGGTAGCATTACAATAAAAGATCAAGATATTTTTTCGTTTCAAATTACTCTGATAATAATTTCCGTACCATAAATATTAATATTGAATATCGTGCAGTGAATGAGCGCGTGCCTGATAACATCAAAATGTTAAATTAGCATAGATACACTCTTGGAAGAGGCTTGTACACGAACCATGTAGAGAATCACAAGTTGATTATGAAATACGGGCGGGGTAAATAAAGTCTAATTTTGTTAACGATTTTTATAACTAGCGGTCCGACCCGGCTTCGCACGGGTGAACATTTACACCTTGGGTTACATTATTGAAGTTTTAGTAAGGATCCCTAATATTCAAGATAAATCTTTGAAAAGCATTAACGCATGCTTAGCGAACTCTAAAGTTACAATATTAAATGGAAAAAAGAATAAGGTCGCGAACAGGATTCGAACCTGCGCCTCCCGGATGAATACTCCAGGCGCTCTGACCACTAAGCCATCTCGACCTCTGCTCACCACCGCGAATTCTTCTTCCATATTTTAACACGTCTTATGGCGACGTTATTGCTATCAATTCAGTCCCTATACGGGTGCCGGAACCAACACGACCAACTTTGCAGTTAATACAATGTCGTAAAGAATGCAATTACCTTAATAATTCAAGATAAATCTTTGAAAAGCATTAACGCATGCTTAGCGAACTCTAAAGTTACAATATTAAATGGAAAAAGAATACGGTCGCTTAGTGGTCAGAGCGCCTGGAGTATTCATCCGGGAGGCGCAGGTTCGAATCCTATTCGCGACCGTTTTCTTTTTCCATTTAATATTGATCCCTAATATGTTCTAGTAATAAATACAGCCTATGTTACTCAGACATAATGTAGCATTATAATGATGGAAGAATTTCTGAAATCGGTCTAGTAGTTTATTCGTTACATACAAAAATACAAATCTTTCCTCTTCATAATATTAGTGTAAATGTAGAAGTTACGAGTAACAATGCTTAGATTAAATGCTAACTTATTCCAAGTTATAAATTGCATTGTTAAGTAAAGTATTTTTAACATAGCATGATTTTATTACAGTTTTAATTAGCAGCATAGCGTCACGCCTGTATTCCCCAAGGGTACGCAGAGGTGTACACAGCTGTACACCCACATTACAACAATGTATATGTTGTAATAGGTGGTGAGCCTATTGCCATCTACCGGGCAAAATTCCAAACTCCGGGCTGCTACTGACCATTTCCTAACAGAAAAACTCAATATCACTTTGCCTGACCCGGGAATCGAACTCTAGACCTCCTGCTCAGTAGTCGCGCTCGGATCACTAGACGTTTTTCTGGCAGGTAGTTATAGTTTTAATTAACACTCACATATTGATGACCAAAAGCCTGAAAATATTATTGTTTCCCAATATGTCACAAATTATAACAAATATCATATACCTACATACTAGCTGTGCCACGCAAACGTTGTTCTGCCATAAAAAAATTCTGGACAGGGATACCCTAATCACCTAGGGATATAAAAAATAGCCTACGTCCTATTCTCAGACCTAAGAAATATGCACAAAAAAAAACATAAAAATCAGGCAAGCCGTTACGGAGGAGTTCGATAACAAACATTGTGACACGAGATTTTTATATATTACTAGCTGACACCGCAAACGTTGTTCTGCCATATTAATTTTCTGGATAGGGCCACCCTTATAAAAAATAGCCTATGACCTATTCTCAGACCTACTGAATATGCATATAAAATTTGGTAAAAATCAGTAAAGCCGTTTCGGAGGAGTTCAATAACAAACACTTTGACACGAGATTTTTATATATGATATATGTACACAACAAAAGCCTCTTTTTTCTGGTTAAATCCTGATAAATAAACGAACCTAGGCACTGATGCTTTTCGTTAATTTTAACGGTCTACTGTACAAAACAAGGAACTTATACTCAACCAGTGCCTTATAAACATTTATACATCAGTCTAGACAAATGTTTAGCATAATTTGTTTTTTTTATATTTTAGCGATGGCTAGGTCGTCACAAAAACCATTTATATTAAACAGATGTTGTTTCTCCACCTAGCCTTAGTCTAACATGTCTTCTCTCTACACCGTTCAGCAGAACCAAAATAAAAGTTATTACCACTGCAAGTTGTGCAATTTGTGAAATCTTCAAAAAGTCGGACGTCCTTCCGGATAAGTTACTCATCAGTAAAACCACTACAATTGTCACTATTTATTATAACATATAACATAACATAGCATCACGCCTGTATTCCCCGAAGGGGTAGGCAGAGATGTACATAGTCGTACACCCACATTTCACCAATGCTGTTATTAAGTCCCATTTAATAGGTGGTGAGCCTATTGCCATCAACCGGGCACAATTCCAAACTCCGGGCTGCTACTGAGAATTTCCTAACAGAAAAACTCAATAACACTTTGCCCGACCTGGGAATCGAACCCAAGACCTCATGCTCAGCAGTCGCGCTTGGGACCACTAGACCAACGAGGCAGTTTATTATATTCATTGATAAAGTATTAGATTGAATAAAAAACTTAATAGCACGACTGCCATTTTTAAAATGTCACTAGCCTAAGTTACCTGGGACACTGTAAGGATTCTAACAATACCCCATACATCGATATCGGTTCAGGCATTTAGAAGTTATGGTAGAATAAAGAAACTCACAAACATGCAATCAAAAATGAACACTAAAAACATAACAGAGTAATATACGTTTTTTGGTCAGTCGTGTAATAAATATGCAAGCTTGGAGAGGACACCGGATTCTTTTAAGAGGTCAACTGCGAAACCCGTCCAGTGCAACACCTGTGACGGCATATCCCTGTCGTGCGCGATTACCCTACCATCCTTCAATCTTCAAAATCTAGAATCCCTGTTTTAACAGTCAGTGTCTCAGTTCTAACAAGCTTCTCGTCGTCTTACTCTCTACACATATAATATATATAATAATGACATGTTGTGTATTATCGTGTGTATACAGCGGCGTTATTATAACCGGGTTCAAGGAGTTTGGCGGCGTTATTATAATCGGGTCTGAAGAGCTCTAAAAAGTTGGATGCGGTAAGAAGGTAAATGTTTAAAAATAACTATATTTCCTATGGTTTAGTGAGCAGTATATATAAGTATAATTGATGTTTAACTCTAGAAATCTCACGATACTACCGTACCATAAATAACGTATCTCATGAGACATCAAGATTGCAATTAAGATTATATTCACATAGGCTCAGTGTAGCTGAGGATTTTAGTACACTAAATAGACGAGGCGTGATGATCAATAATGCCTTCAATTAGAAACGACTTATTCACCCACTTTTACCCAATTCTGAGTATTAATTTCATAAATACTTAATCAATTTAATGATTATTCATTATAACATAGACTGAGTATTGAATTTATTGATTTGAATTATTGTTCAACGGTTATTACTCACGTGCATTCTTCGGGATTGCCCGACTAGTTTCGAACTCGAACGGAGCCCTTAGTCATGAGCTGCGCCCGCGTTAATGAATTAATTGAAGACCGATCACAATACCACATTCAACTGTTTCATAACTCTAAGCTTAATATTTTGGTAAATGAAATTTCATTCAGAAACGTAGCCAAGTTTCTTGATACACCCGTATCATATGTAAAAGAATAATCAACTGAATACATTGGCTTCGATTTGGCGAAACATTGTGGCAATCTTCACAAATCTTGTTAATATGAAATACGAAAATGTTTTTATATTGAGGTCATGTTTTTGCGTGTAGAAAAAATTTATTAGTCTATGGTGGTAATATGATTAGGAAAAATATTATAAGATAAATAAGTATTTTCTTGGATACGAGTTATTTTAAATGGTACCACGTGATCCAAAGTTTGGGTACTGCGCCTAATGTAGCGGGTTCAATTGCCACACGCAACAAATACACCCACGATACAAACGCGCCCACGATACTAGACATTCCCAATACTTTGGGGCAATGATTATAACAAAAACTAGCGTCATAGTTTAAATTACCTACTAAGTAGTATTTTTTTTTTAAATTCAAGCGCGTAAATCTAATAAAATAATTATTTCCCTGAAGATAGCTGAAAATAACATTAGGCGGCGCTTTATCATTATAATTTAAAATGACAAGTTCAGGTCGTAAATCTTATGAAAACATCTGAGTTGTCCTCACTGCTGAGTATTTCAAAATTAATTTAATTTTAATTTTGAAGCGAGAAGTATTTTCTCGGGCTACCTACCAGTACTGTTATAGGTGAAGATGACGTCACAATAAGACGTATTATTATAGAATAAGAATTCGGAATAGTGAACAGACATTGGGATAGTTAATTTGGCAGAGTAAGTTATCTCTAAAAATATTGAATCTGTATAAAACAAATCATAAAACTAGCTGTGCCCCGTACACGTTGTTTTGCCATATATTTTTTCTGGATCTTATCACCTAGGGGTATCAAAAATAGCCTATGACCTATTCTCAGACCTACTAAATATACACAGAAAAAATCATAAAAATCGGTTAAGCCGTTTCGGAGGAGTTCGATAACAAACACTGTCACAAGAGTTTTTTATATATTAGATTAGATATATCAAGACTAAATCCAGCACCACCAATGCAATAACTATATCGAATTTTTCGACACGAAATACCAACGTGACCTCGAAATATAAGCATTTTGTATGACCCGAGCAAAGTCCAAGGTCGGGAGGAAATATGCGCATTAATTATTCTAAGACCGTCCGTTCCCAGAGCAGTACAAGTACCTGCAACCCAACTGTCATGTTAAGTACTCCACAATTTTATACATTTTATTTTCTTTTTCTTTTTACTTATAACTCTTTACCGATCTACGAGTATTAGGACTAACATTGTTAAACCTGAGTAAACTCAACCTCAAATTGTTTATTTCAAATAGACCATATTACTTAAGAAAAGTAGGCACTTAAGAAAAGTCAAAGCTAGGTGCACGGTTCCAAGAAGTTTGTCTTATGGAGAAGAGCCGGCAAGAAACTCTATAGACACTTTTTTTAAATTATGTGTTCTTTACAATTAAAATTTATGAATGTGAGAATAATGCAGGTTAATGTTGAAGAAAAGGCAGAATTTTAATTATATAAAAAGCCAACATTAGAACCAAAGCTATTACGAGCTGACCAGTCCCAACAGACATCAACCGTTCACGAGTATGACGTGCGCATCAGCATCGCTAAACTCAACCATTTTGAAGGGAACTCAACGGCCCAATACACAACGCCACCATCAAGAACATCCAACAAAGCAAGACATTTTAGTGAGCATGAAAAACTCATAATCCCTGGTCATAGGCTGTTATATGCAAGTACTTCTTTAATGTAAAGATTAACATTAATGTCCACATAGTGCTCACATTTTACAGAACAGTAGTGAAGCTTTAAGACATAATACAATAATTATTAAGATAATTTCATTAAATAACTGTTAAAAAAGAAACAGTTAAGTCAAATAACAATACCAAATTTTTCGCAAATTTAATCTACTAATTAAAAACAAATGTAAGGTACTAGATTAGAATAATTGTCATGTGATTATAACGATATATATAATATCTAATAAATAATATAAAGAGTAAATGTTTGTTATGAGGATGCCCATTTACTTTATTTAAAGTAATGACAAGATGTGATTAAGAGAGGACTGTTTTAATAATCTACACTATTGCTAACTTAGATCAAGAAGAATAATCACTCAAATAAAAACTTGTAATCTTACAAAATATAAACTCTTCCACATCTTTAATCCTTTTTCTTTTCGTTCAACGAACGTATATATAAATAAATAAAATAAATCGCTGGTCAAGACAGCGTTTGGGATATCACTTTGGTTACATGACAAAATAATTAATAAAAAAATTAAAAAGCAAGCCTGCTGGCTGGCGTGCTTCTTAATTTTTTTATAAATTTGTTTTTAAATTTTGCTAGCCATGTTACTCGAGAAATGCAAGGATTCTAATGATTATTTATATGATATAGTGGGATAAAAAAACCAACAAACATACATACAAACTTGAACCCTAAAAAAAAAACACTCCTTTTTTGGGCAGTAGTGTAAAAAATCTCCGTCTAGAGTTACAAGTTCAAACAATAAACCACAACAATTTTTCTAATAAAAAGAAGTTGAAATCGAATAAAAACTTCATCAACACCGCGGACAGAGTTAACAGAATTGCGAACTTAAAGCTGGAACGATTTCCTTCTGAAGGAATTATCACTGTGAACAAAGACGTGATTTTCACACTGAAGACTGAACAACAATAGCAGAATTTTGAATTGTTCACTTGCGACTTTATCTGCGTGACTTTATGTAACTTTTGTTAATGGATTTATAGAAATGAATTATTTGATATTTCGTATTCAGGATTGAATGCCACAGCAGACCGGTAGATAACGCGTACATTGATACTCTTAAATGTTTACCTTTCTCTTACAAAAAAAACCATTAGTAACCTCTAAATGATACGGCTATGTTTTTAAATATTTTTAAAGGTGGACTAGACTCAGCTCATGACTAAGGGCTCCGTTCGAGTTCGAAACTAGTCGGGCAAACCCGAAGAATGTACGTGAGTAGTAACCGGTGAACAATAACTAATATGAACTCATATTTTTATTGAGCTTCGCTTCGATTCAAATTTTATACTATCTGACATTTATACTTCAAATTTTTGACTGACTGAAAATTAAAATTAAAATTAAGTTTAGCCTGTAAAATTTTAGTCGCCACCTCAGATTACCAACCATTGTGTTCATATGCATTTTTTCGTTCTTAATCATACGTATTTTTTCGTTCTTAAGGTAGCTGTTAGTAAAATCTGACAAATCTCAAATTTTATTTCAGTGTATCTAATGTCTACGATATTTGAATTATATTTTTATATTTAGAATAAAATTTGTTAGTGGACACTTTCTAAGCGCTGCCGACATCAACACTAGATTGTATTATACGAGTAATTTATCGGACACTACAATGTTCTAGAATTGATTTCTGTAAAGGTACGCTATTTTTATTATTACTGGATAATAAACCTGCACTACTCGAACGACTCTCGTACTCTACGTGCTGAGAGTAATTTAGCGCAATCAATTCTTGACTCATTAAAGTGTTTTATTGAGCTGTTTTGTACGGAGTTCCATTGCGACTACAAAACTATGGCTATAATACAAAATGGTGCGAATCCTCACTATGGCTGTGTGGTAGGTCAATTTTATTTTATAACAGGTATAACAAATAATGTTATATGGTTATGTGTTAAATTGAAACTTACGGTGAAACCTCGACGTGGATGGCTTTACACTCTGTACTCTCTTTGTACTCCCGACTATATTTTGGTCACCTGTAACCTATCTCTGAGGAAATTTACCAAGGACGTAGGCAATATTGTAGGTGTACAAGTGTATGCACAAACACAGATGTACTGCCTCCTCTTTCACTCTCCTAGTCCCCTGGGATGGCAATCCGACACGACCGGAGGGAGAGACTGCAGGCGCAGGAGCAACGGCTTTACGTGCTTTCAGTGTCACATCACCAACTTCCTAACTCCAGGCTGCTAATAAAAATTTCCTAACAGAAAACCCAATAACACTTTGTCTGACCTGGGAATTGAACCCAGGACCTCATGCTCAACAGCCGCGTTTGCGACCAACGAGGCAGTCCACTATAAACTTTATAGTTCTTCTATCTCTTTAAAATTTCGGGAACTCTTTCATTGGTCAATCAACCCGGTCCTTTGGAGGGCTTGTCTATTCTAACTCGCAGAGGCACTTATGACGGTCTAAATTGGTATAGAAAACCCGGCCTCTTTTTGGCTGCACTATAGGGATGCAAATGGTATCGGTATCATACAACAATCGATAAAATTCTCTGCACTCACGCACACACTCACGCACAGACACAAACACTTTACGTTTACGTTTAACCGTGGGAGAGCCACGCTTCGGCACGAATGGGCCGGCTCGACCGGATTGATACCACGGCCTCACAGAAAACCGGCGTGAAACAACGCTTGCGTTGTGTTTCGCCGAGTGAGTGAGGGTACCGGAGGCCCAAACCCTTTAAAAGGCCGGCAACGCACTCGCGACTCCTCTGGGGTTGCGGGTGTCCATGGGCGGCGGTAATCGCTTACCATCAGGCGAGCCGTCTGCTCGGATGCCACCTATTCCATAAAAAAAAAAAACACAGACACAAACGCACGCGCGCGGATCAATCTGTAGGTCATACAATTATCAATATTATTGTTCCATGTGAGATTGACAGTGGAATAACCACGTCATCAAATTCCTATGGAAACACTTGTCTTGCTGAAAGCGTATTTTATTTTGTATTTCTTTTTTTATATTTGTACGCTGAACGTAATGTAACCTTTATTGCATCGTTAAGCGAGGACTCATTCTCTGTTTAACGTCCCCTAAAATTTTTATTTCTGCCCCAGTGTGGATCAAAAATGTCAGACATGAAATGCTGAAGAAAATAAATCTACAGTAATATTGTTACAGGTTTTAAGCGCAGAGGTACTTCAGAAATTGCTTTTTATTTATGATGAAGATATTTGATGTGGCTATGAGATTGGAGGTAATCTTGCACTCGTGTTTTTTTATTCAGGCACTGAATCTCTTATATAGCTATAAGCTAGAATCATAAACTTCGAAAAATATTTTTTGTTAAATCAGAAAATTAGCTAAAAAGTCTAGAAATTCATTAACTCTAATCGCCATTTATTTACGTATTTAAAATATTTTTTATATTAGACTAGACAATAATGAATTGCAGATTTTAACTTTCGCCATTTTTACTCATTGCTTTTAAATAAAGCTTTAAATATAGGTGGTCCTCTAGTGTGTCTTATTTAAAATCCAGTGTATGTTTCATTACAATTAAGTAAATAATGAGATGCAGTTTGACGCCTTCGTGTATGCAGTTTCGTAGAATGATCAATTGGGCTTAGCAAAATAGTGTTGCTTTTTAATTCTACGTGGTGATACGTTATCATTTTGATGATGTTAGTTTCTATCACCCTCGCAGACGGGAAAGTGAGCACAATATTATTTTCCTACTATGTAATATTTCTTGTGCTAGTTTTAAGTTAAAAGAGTAACTAAGCCGACAATTCAATAAAATACAAAAAAAAAAACGTTTTTAATAAATAAAGCAATCTTGCTTCTTCTATCTTATTGTGTTGTTGATGAACTTAAACCCCCCGTAGGCCGCTGATATGCCTTTATTCACCATCAAAACATCTCTCAGATGTATTGGTTCCGTCACGATATTTTCCATCACCGTTTTAAGAAAGTGATATTTAGTTTATAATACGCATATGACTCGTAAAGTCAACGGCCTTGGATTCGAACTTGCGACCTTTGACTTGTCAGTCCAATGGTCATACTACTAGGCTATCACTGCTCTCTTTGTATTTTTATATGATTAGAGTTTTCTCAGGAATTTAATAATTATACTGTCCAGTTTTTGTTTGAATAATTAAGAGTAAAAATATTCTTATTAAGCAAGTTCAATATTCTTCAAAAATCTAGTTATATTTATTTTATCTTGCCACCAAATAACAATACTTTAGAATTTATATTGTAGAAATCATAATACATAAATATTAAAATGTACTCCAAGTAGATATGTTTTCCGTGGACTTCGTTTGTGATATTGCCAAAAAATTTTGGCTAGTACTAGAGGACAAACTATTATTTAGAATTCTGAGAGTGAAAAACACTTAAGAGTACATAAAATGTCTAAAGCATTTTTGTGCTTTAGACATTTTATGTATAATATGCTATTAAAGTTATCACTACATAAATTGATATATCTGCAAGGATAAGTCTTGTCATTTGTCAAGCCTTCAAAGAACTTTGGATGAAACGCGATGAATCTTCTTTTTCTAACTGATATTGGCTATTATAATACTTTTGGGTGTATTTGCGGATATCCCTAGCCTAACCTGTCTGTATTGTCAGAAGCTATTTTTAGGTGCATAAAAATATACAAGTACGAGCTGTTTGAACCCCCCATCTGTCGCGAAATATCTCATCATGTCCACCCCGACCCTTGCTCGAGCCGGCTAGCGCCGAGCTAGTAACTTTAAATTCGACCCTTAATAAAAAGGAAACCGATCTGATCCAGCTTGTTGTCCCCCAAGCAACGCCCTAAGCCGAGGCTCGTGGACCGCAGGGGACGCCCTTAGCGCTGTGTTGCTTAGTTTGTAGTTTATAAAAATATGCTCTAGTTGAAGGCATCAAATTGTCTCGCCCTAGCTATTGTTGGGTTGCGCAGATCAAACACCTATGGGTTAACTGCTAGAGGCAACATCCAAAAATAAAAGCGTTTGATACTTCACACCCTATGTGTGAGTGTATGTATGAGTGTGGAAAATAGTAGGGAATAAACTATAGGTGGTAGGATGCATCCACTGCTCACCATTTACAACGCGGTGACACTCAATTAAGTAACCCTTCTTGGTGCATGAGAAATGGGGTCATCGTTCATCGTTATTTCCTTTTTAATAACACTAGGTACTTATTATTTGCTTTGACTTAGGCTTTCTGAAGAAAATTATTATAAGGTAATATGGATATTATCATAGTTGAAAATTCCCAAAATACATTCAGCAAGGGTTGATTCAATGGTCGTCATAATAATTATGAGATAAAGCCTTTACTTTAGTTGAAGGGTAGTAGGCTTTACCTTTTACTTTAGTTGAAGGGTAGTAGCCTTACCTTTTAGTTTAGTTAAAGGGTAGTATGGTATTTAGCAGTATTTTTTAAAAGGGCTTAAACAGATCTTGAGTTCTGCGTTTGTTTCTGTGTTTCTTCTCAGTAATATTGCCTTCTCAACAAAAAAAAACATGTATAAGAATTTTGAAACGACCTATTTACAGAATAAAGAAAAACATTTAATTTCAATATTTTGAATTAATAATACAATGTAACATACAACTCCCTTTATTAATAACTCATTGATAAAATATATAAAAAGACAGCCCAGCTTCGTTAATATAGCTGTATTAATGAATTTGTATTAACTATAATCGTGTGGTTTGGAAATCCAGGGCTTAATATTAATAGCAGTGGGCACAAAGAACTTCACAGTCGTTTGTTAATAAAATTATTTGCTATTGTAATTTTTTCAAAGGAATATATATAGAAGTTGATAAAGAGTCCCGTGGTAGACTGGTATAGCCTGATGATTAAGAAAGCAAAATTAAAATGTGATATACCTATGTGTACAAACTATTTAATAGGTAGTGATAGAACATACACAATATTTGCCGTGCCAATGCTCTCTCACTGGCATTGCTCGCATTGGCACGGCAAATATTGTGTATTCTGTTCTTTGTCTATACAATACAACATGGCCGTTTCAATGAATTTAATAAAAATACGTTTCAGAATTCTCCACGACTATTTTTTAATATAAAAATAAGTATTAGCCGCACAAAAGCTAAGAATAATCTATGTTGCTTGGTTTATATAAAACTAAAAATGGCACTCGCTCAAAAGCTTCTGAGATAATCCGTGTTTTTTTGTAATTAAAACTAAGACAAAAGAGTTCCTCAAATGGAATATTCCAGGAAAATTTATTAGCACAATGCATAAAGGCAGAAATTAAGTCTTAGGCAAAAAATATTAGGATTGAAAAGTTGTTTTCTAATTTTTTAGAGGGGATGATAGCTGTGGGGCGCAATATTTTTGGTCTATCTTGGTTTCTATTTTAGATGGAACATATGGTCGTTCTTCTCCTTTTTTACCAAATAAGGTTCTCGTACATTATTCATATTAAATATAAACTTATAATTAATTAAAAAACCTAGATACATCCTTCTCAAGGAGTTTTACCACCATAAAGGAAAATATAAAAAAAAGAAAATTAATTTGCATGCTTTATGTAAGCAGAATATGATATCGTTCCTTAACCACCAACTTTTACATCTGGTACCACCTGTATTCTATGCAAATAAATATTTTCTTTCTTTCTTTATATATTTGTAGCATTTTTCATCTACTATACCTCTATATTAATATTATTAAAAGGAACAATTTATTTGTTTGTAAATAATACATTCTGAAAGTAATGAACCGATTTTAATAATTCTTTAACCATTAGAAAGTTACTTTATATACCAGAAGTAAAATAATATTTTATTTCAGTAATATTAAGATTTTTAACCCTTTAATTCCAACATTCCATAATTCCAACCTACGGACTACTAATAAAATCCTGATATGGAACCCAAGATCTTACGATCAGCGGTGCGTACATCCATTACTAAGATGATACACTCATAACATTTTAATTTCATTACTCAGAGTGAAAAAGGTAGATTCAAATCATACCTAAATGTAGGCAAAATATTAATGCAAAACATTTTGAACTAAAAGTTGATATAAGCACGTATGCCTCGTCATATTTTGCATAAACTCCCAGCGACGAGACTGACATGTATTGGATTTCCATACATAATGCAAGCGATAATATTGAAGGTTGCTAGATTTTACAGTTTATATAAATGTTGTGGGTATTCGTGGAAAATATTAAAAAAGGAAACAAAATGAAAAAAAGGAAAGACGAAAAGACTTCTGTGATTCCCTTAGGAACAATTCCTATTGCATGACGACGATTTGTGTATTTTTTCAGGATCTGAGAAATTTGTACCTCATGCATACATTATTGAAGACAGGAATTGCCAATATGTTTTCTTTTAACTTCATTTTTTCACATACTCGTAGTATTATTCCATACCTCTATTGACACCGCTGCATTAATAGTTTTAGCTGTCTTAAAAGTACACTCGAAAGCCTTTAAAGTTTGCACTCGTATTTTCTATTACTGTGATAAATAAATCATTGTTAAAAAAAAATCCTTTGAGTGTTCAACTTCTAGGATCATAATTGTTCAAAAATATTGGTTGATCACTTCAACATTACATCTCCTCAGATTTTACCAGTAATGATATTGAAACCATCGCAAAAGTAATCACAAAAATCTTACAATACCCATATCCAGTTTAGCAAATACAAGCAATATCTTCTACATTACACACTGCGGCACTCCGTCGAACATTGCCTTTATTTCAAGACGCGTGCAATCTCTCGAGGCCTCGACTATAGTATAACGTACATTCTCGTATAAAATGGGTTTACATCCTTATTGCCGAACCGATCTTACTGCCAAGAACACGGAGGATCGGTTGCTGGATGTTTCAGAGTCCTTTTCGATTAGGTTCTCAATTTAATCGTCAATGGAATAAAATATCCCGCGAAATACACCCTTACAGTCAGCCGGTAGTTTAGTTGATCTAGGTTTGCTTAATATGGCGTGAGGAAGCGAGTTCGCGAGGTACAAGACTGTTGCAGCGACAAATCACGCTGCGTCGGTCGGAGCTCCACCAGGTCATGGTGGTGGAATGGCGGGATAGGCTTCTGCGCCCTACCGCCTTAATACCATCGAGGCGGTGCGGCCGGTGCTTAATTACTGGCTTAGGACGAAGCACGGCTCTCTGACATTTAGGGCGACGCAGGTACTCTCGGAACATGGTTGCTTCGGAAAGTATCTGTGTCGCTTGGGCAGGGAGCCGGACGCTCGGTGCCATCACTGCACCCATTGCCCGGAGGATACGGTATAGCATACGTTGGTAGAGTGTGTTGCTTGGGAGGAGACACGCAATGCCCTCATCTCTGAGATGGGAGGAGACCTGTCGCTGTCGGCCGTGGTTCATTCGATGGTCGATAGCGCGGGGTCCTGGGAAGCGGTGATTTTCTTTTGTGGCGGAAGACATCCATGAGGATTTCCAAACCGGCAAAAAAAAGGTTTGCTTAATATGCATGATATCTTTCTTTTTTTAAATGTAAAAATAAATCTTCTGTCATGATTTATAAATCTGGTCTCTACTCTACATAATATCTATGCCCGAGAGTAACAGAATTTGACAGGTACTGCGTTTAAAGAGAACCTATCAAAAACGCATAACTCTAACTTAAATAGTATAAAGTTGTGGTAGCCTAGTGGGAAGACCGTTGAACTGACAAGTCAACGGTCGCAAGTTCAAATCCAAGACACGCACCACTAACTTTTCGAAGTCATGTGCGTATTAGAAACTAATAATTACTTGCTTAAAACGGTGAAAGTAAACATCATGAAACCAGCACACCTGAGAGATATTCTCGATGGTGTGTAAAGCCATGTCAGAGACCTACGAGTGATTTAAACTCTGACACTAGGTTGTTCATCAACCACACGATAAGAAGAAGAAGTATAAAACAAAGTCCTTCGCTACTTTTATCTATCTGGCTTGGGATGCAAGATTTTCTCTACAACTTCTGAATGGTTTTTGTATTTCCGATAATGAATAGAATATTGAAATTTCGGACAACAACACTACCCTGTATTGATTATTCCACAAAAAAATAAAAATTTTACTGTATTTTTTATGATTATTATTATAGCTTTCTGGCAGAATCAGAGATCCGGGCTTAGAGTCTTCCAGATAGCCATGGAGCGCAGCATATTAGGTTTGAACTATTCGATCGTATTGGAAACACTACGCTGTGCCCCAAAACAAAAATTAGGGACGTAGGTCAAGCGGCGGCCAAACTTAAATATAACTGTGCCCCGAGGCAGACCTCGTAGGTGGTGGCGAGATAAACTCGACGCTTTTAACAAATAGTGGCGACAAGCCAACAATAGAGAAGTGTCGAAGAATCATGGGGAGGCCTTTGCTCAACTGTGGGACTATAAGGGCTAAATATAATAATATAATATTATTATTAAACGAAATGGTCAAGTGCGTCTACTCCCAAACGGCGCGCGTATGAACGTAGACAAAGCAAAAGGAGTATGTAAGGATTTTATCAGGTGGCGCTGTCGCTGCTTATCCCCATGGGAAAATGCATGAGCTTACGCATGTAGGTATGTAAAAAAATTGGTTTAGGTGAAGATTTTTGAGTTAATTTGCGGAAGTTTTGAATAAATTTCACGGGGTCACCAAAGAGCAGTTTTACTTCAATAGGCGAACCCATGGAGGGTTACACTTTGTGTGATGCGGTTAACAATGCACATATATTAACATTATTATTGTTAATTATTGTTCAAATTTTCATTCTTCTTGTTGCATTCTTCGGGATTGCCCGACTAGTTTGACTCGCGACATCGCCGCGGTCTCAGCTCATGACTAAAGGCTCCATTCGAGTTCAAAACTAGTTGGGCAATCCCGAAGAATGCAAGTGAGTAATTAAACCATTGAACAATAATTAATACCAATATGTCTCACAAAAGTTATTATACAAAAAGTTAATAATGTTATTCAAAGGGTTATGCCTATTTTAGTTTCAATGTATGTATCTATGTAAAAGGAAGTGCAATAAAAAAGCTAAGAGTAGTAGAAACAGTACGTCACGCATACCATTTAGATTATATCCATATATCCTGGTACTTCTTAACATACAGAATACCCATAATACTATACCATAGTTTTGGCTCGTTCTCTTGATCGTAGATCGTAGGAATAGGCGAATTTAGTATTATCAAAGTCAAGACAAGACTTTGATAATACTAAATTCTTTGACGATATTAGGCTATTGAATCTTGTTTATCGATATGAGAAGATATTTTTTTTTCCTTAATTTAACGTCACGCCTGTATACCCGAAAGGTTAAGCAGAAGAGTATTGTTTTACATTGTACACCCACATTTCGTTGACACCGGTATTAAGTAAGTACCATGTAATTGGGTGGTAAGATTATTGTCATCAACTGAGCATAGTTCTGAACTCCGGGTTGCTACTGAGAATTTTCGTACTGGAAAACACGTTCTTCGACGCGAAAATTTAACCATTTAAACAATAATCAAACACACACACACAGATATTTATTTATGGGATAAGGGCAGTGGGATGATGATCATTATATATAATTATGTTAAAAAGGTTGTTTAAATAATTTACGACAAAATTTACGTCAAATCTGAAACAGTCAACAGTTCAGTTACTATGCTCAGCAAGGTGGGCACTTTTAGGTGGCCACTAAAATTAAGACGTGAAACTAAAATTGTATGGAAATTTTAGGTTGATAAGACTAAATTTGAATTTGACGTCTTTTCATTTATCTCGTCCCATTCTTATAGTAACTTTTAATAAAATACAGCAATGCTCCAATTTTATTTTAAAATATATTTACCTACATCATAGTTATTTAAATTTTAAAGCATGTTGGCTTATGCGTACTCCGATTCTTATTTTTTTTTTGTATTTTTAAGACATTTTGGCATTTAAAAGCTCGAAGAGATTCTGGTCTTAAAAAAAAACACTAGATACTATTAGATCTCTTAGATGTTTAAAGAAAACTATCGTGTTGAAACCAGCATACAAGAGAGATTTTTTTTAAGTGGTATTTTAAGCTATGTCGGAAGCCTATGGCTAGTTTGAACTCCGACACTACTAAAATCTTATCAAACAAAGAAAAGAAGAGGATGATAACGTAAGGCAAGTATTAAAAAAAATATAGTTTGTATATTTTCTTAAAGAAAGGAATTATTTCATGGGCGGTATTACTAAGCACCTAAGCAGTTGTTGGCAATTTCTGCGAGAATGTTTTGCATTTGTATTGTGTTTCAAGATCACAAAGATAGGATTAAAAAACGAATAAAAAGCATTTCTGTGTACAACTGCATTGGCACTGAGTATACTAAAAGTTGTGAAATTTTAAAAGGACTGTGGGCGATGATATTAGAATTCTATAGCTTTATAAGTAAGATGTATTCTCAAGTTGCACAGTAGTAGTGTGTTAGAGCCAGAATGAGGAATATAACATTAAAACGGTTTAAATATTGTAATAAAACAACTTTTAAACGGATTAATCGCGTGTATTATTGGTTTTTGTTACCGAAACAAACAAAAAGGTGACAGCGCGGTTGGCGCAGTGGTCGAGAGACCGACTGCTGCGCTGCGTGTCGCAGGTTCGATTCCTGCACGGAGCAAATATTTGTACGATCTACGGATAATTGCTCCGGGTCTGGGTGTTAGTGTGCTTGTGAGATTATATGTCTGTAAACGCACCCACGACACAGGAAGAAATTCCAAGTGTGGGGCAACGTTTTTTTTTTTAAAGAAATAAAAAAGTTGTTTTAAATTTAGAGATAAAATTATATCAAATCATATTATTAAAAAGTGTTCCGATGCAAGCGGTAGGTAATCGCTCACAGTATTTACTGCAATCTCTGAGTTTGTTTCAGTATTTTTTCTCAAATACATCATAGCAAAATATACAGTCGTGACCTACTCTTAAAAAAGTATAACAATGAAAAAAAGTTACAATTATAAGCACGGTAGACAAATAATTGTAAATAAACTGTTATGACACCTGTCACCTTAGTTATTCTGCGGCCACGAATGCTACAAGCGTAGGAATCTACAGAAACAAAAACAAAAAACAATATTACATCCGGCTACAAGTTGTTTTATTATAATGTGTGATCCGTAAAATCTGAAGATATTACTACAGTTTAATAACTTGAAAAAAAGCCATAATTCTTCCACTTTTATTAAATTAGGTAGATGTAACAATTTTACTTCACAAATAAAACTCATCCACAATTCACAAAATAACATTCGACATGTAAATACCTTCATTTCCATAACACCACTTTACGAAATCCTATTAATATTAGCATACATATATCTTCAATTCACAATCCACAAGAATTGCTACTAAAAACCAACAAATGTTTAACATGAAACATACGAACGCAAACATTGTAATCCTGGTGTTTCTACAAATCAACCCGCTCGGAATAAACCCCTTTATCTGGGCAATGCAGCGAACGTACTTGCGAAAAATCTCACTCGTTCAAAGAACGTCGACTAAGCTTGACGTTCACAAGAATTCAGATAACGGTTCAGGTCAGTTGTGTAGAATATTTGAATGGATATCGTGAGATGTATGTTGAGAAAAGGGGCAATGTTTTGTATGTTGCAGTTAGCTTTTTTAAAGTCATTGCGACAGCGGAAAGAGTTGTATTAAATATTCATTGATTACTTGCTTACTTATATGCACAACTAAATAATAATAATTAAAATTAGGCTGCTGGATCAAGGGCCTGATACAGAAAGCAGTACTCCTCGATACGGCACGCATTGTGAGGAGGTTCCTTTCTCTGGAGCCCTAACCACTGGTAGCTTGGACCCTGTTCCCGACGCCGGTGGCCTAGTATTTTTATATTGTTTTTAATTCTGTATTTTTATATATATATTTAAAAAATATAATTTATATGTAAATAAATGGTACTGGGAAAATTAAAATTAAATTAAAACATAGTATTAAAACAAAAATGGTTTATGCGTCTAAGTATTCCTCCGTATCGCTGTCTTCTGGAAAAGTGCCCAGTCTTTTTGCCGTTTGGGCATTTTATCATTACCTTTTTTATCGTAAAACCGGTCCGACGACAAACAGTCCCGCTTTCTGTGCAATTTTTTTCATACAACACAATGTTTTAACTGGAAATAGACACAAACATATCATTAGACCGTAAACACAATATGTTGTAAACAAAATACTACAAAGTGGAGTCTATTTATAAGACGTACAATACCGTCATGTACAAGCCACAAAACCTTCCGGTCGTGTAAAGAAAATTTCATAGAGCTATCGATCCCACGTCAAAACCACAAAAGCGTTTTTTTTTTATCACTAAATTCTGCGCAATTTTGTTAGGCTGCAGACACAGTGGCGACTCGACATTGAAGACAGTAATCGATGTTGCGATTATTAATCAAATAATCAAAGTAATTACCACAGTATGGACTTACACAGATCATTGAAGTCTAATGGAGGAATTGTATGACATAGATTTATTTAAATGTAACATAATGACGACGAATATAATGATGAATCAAGTATCGTGATCTACTACAATATGCCAAGGAACACTTGAATGCAAAGTTAGATTCAAGTGCCGCTTCCGATAAATATTTAATTGTTTTGGCCAAAAGATTATAACTTAAGCAGACTTACTGCTATTAGCATCCATGATCAGCGATTTTAGATGCTTGTCAGAATGTTAGTTTTTCTGCTAAAGCCCATAACTGTTTGCTTCGCATGCATTCTTTTCAAATCAAAAGTAAGTAATTATAATTTTCCACTTCCGTTTTTTAATCTTAAATGAATATTACACGTGCGATATTCATCTAGATTCTTAGCGTAATATTTTTTGTGTCTAATGACAATCAATATCAAATTACCTCTGTCTCTGAACCGATTGAAATCGATTTGCGTCCAACCAGTGACAGACCGACTTTTATTCGATTAGGTAATCGAGTAGTCGATCGTTTCTCACCCAACGAGGTTGTAAAGACGGTATAAATTCCTTGGGAAATGAAGTTGTCAGCTGTCTGTTTTCATTATACCAAGATTGGAGACCGAACGAGATAGGTTTTACGGTACGGTGGCCGGTACCGTTTGTTTGAATAGCTTTGTTGTGCTAAACAGCCTTTGTATTAGAAATCAACGATTAAAGCCGTATCGCAGTCCTATAGTGGGATGGGAATGGGATTCACTATTTTGGGTTGAGTATAGCTCTGTATAATATTTGTGAGTAAATGAAAGATTTGTTAGATATACAATCCAATGTATAAGGTACCTTATGATTACTTTTATTTCGATCTGTCTTACTGCAAGGCTTCATTATTATATGTGTTTAAAAGGACAGCCTAACTATAGCCTGTGATTTAGTTTTTTTTTATCATAATATAACCATTACATAAATAATATAAGGAGTTGGCTCCTATCAGTTTAAAGTTATTATATTAAATGGAAAAAGAATACGGTCGCGAACAGGATTCGAACCTGCGTCTCCCGGATGAATACTCCAGGCGCTCTGACCACTAAGCCATCTCGACCTCTGCTCACCACCGCGAATTCTTCTTCCATATTTTAACACGTCTTATGGCGACGTTATTGCTATCAATTCAGTCCCTATACGGGTGACCGAACCGACACGACTAACTTTGCAGTTAATACAATGTCGTAAAGAATGCAATTACCTTAATAATTCAAGATAAATCTTTGAAAAGCATTAACGCATGCTTAGCGAACTCTAAAGTTATTATATTAAATGGAAAAAGAATACGGTCGCGAACAGGATTCGAACCTGCGCCTCCCGGATCAATACTCCAGGCACTCTGACCACTAAGCCATCTCGACCTCTGCTCACCACCGCGAATTCTTCTTCCATATTTTAACACGTCTTATGGCGACGTTATTGCTATCAATTCAGTCCCTATACGGGTGACCGAACCGACACGACTAACTTTGCAGTTAATACAATGTCGTAAAGAATGCAATTACCTTAATAATTCAAGATAAATCTTTGAAAAGCATTAACATGCTTAACGAACTCTAAAGTTATTATATAAAATGGAAAAAGAATACGGTCGCGAACAGGATTCGAACCTGCGCCTCCCGGATGAATACTCCAGGCGCTCTGACCACTAAGCCATCTCTCCTATCAGTTTATTTCAAGCTTACGTTGACAACAAAATAACTATCAGTATTCTAGGTGGACTATTTTCACACTAAGGCTCACATTATTAAACCAATTTCAGGTGTGACTATGTATGTATTTCTAAACATCGATCCGAAATTATTTGTAATGTTGTAATGCATAAAATTTTAATGTTTTCAGTAGACGCCGTTTAGAATGGATTGGTTCTTCACTATAAAATTGTATTAAAAGTAGGCTTCAGATATTTTAAATGTTACTTTAAAAACACATAGTCAATGAACAGTGCTCAAGAGGTATAATATTCGGGTTTTCTGCCCTATACATACAAATAGGTTTCGAAGTAAAGCCTCCCTTTGGGTTTACATGAGCCTTATTTGTGAGCCACGAAAATAAATGCAAGTATTACACGAAGCTGTAAACCTATCACTTTATTAGTCCTTTGCAAAGAAAAATGAAAATTACCCTCCTTAAATAAATAAGGGGTGGAATTTCGGTTTTGTATAGATACGTTATGAATTCATATTTTTATATGGTTTTGATTAAATAAATATAAACCTTTAAAGTTAAATCTTTGAAAAGCATTAACGCATGCTTAGCGAACTCTAAAGTTATTATTATTTATTTATTTATCCAAATTACATCTATCATTATATTAAATGGAAAAAGAATACCACTAAGCTTAGTGGTCAGAGCGCCCGTAGTATTTATCCGGGAGGCGCAGGTTCGAATCCTGCTCACGACCGTATTCTTTTTCCATTTAATATAATAACTTTAAATATAAACCTGCTATGGATTACATAGATTACAAATAATGATAGTTCATATTTTTGTATATTAACTTTCGTGAGGCATATTCATATTAGTTAATGTTCACCGGTTTACTAGTCACGTGCATTTTTCCGGGTATGCCCGTCTAAACGCGCGACAATCTAAGAAGTCCGATTTGACGTTTCTCATTTTACCTTTGTATGAACGTCTACCTAAGAAATTAAATCAAATTCATAATCCTTAATAATTACTATGTTACATACAATCCAATACATAACAACGAGTATCATTCGTGAACGTCAAGTTTAAATTTATATTGAAAAAAATGCACTCAAAAAAGAAACGTCAGATCGGACTTCTTAGATTGTCGCGAGTATAGTCAGTTTGACTCGCAGCATCGCCGCGGGCTCAGCTCATGGCTAAGGGCTCCGTTCAAATTCGAAACTAGTCGGGTAAATCCGAAAAAATAAACTTTATTGTTCAGATGCTGAAGAAACAGATTAAGCAGAAATAAAGTCACTCACGTAGCCAGGCTAGAAAGTCGAAAAAAAAGAACAAAATGGATACCGACAATATCTTCGAAAAGCAATAACGCATGCACAAGCAACTCTAAAGTTATTATTTTTTGTGGAAAAAGCCGGTCGTGAGCAGGAATCGAACCTGCGCCTCCAAGATCCTGGAATATTTATCCGGGAAGCGTAGGTTCGAATCCTGCTCTCGGCTGTATTCTTTTCCATAAAAATATTATAACTTTAAGAATAAATTATGTTTGAAGTTTTTTTAAGACAATTTTTTTTAATCACCTAATTTGTGTCCGTCTTCTGAGCAAAGGCCTCCCCTTTTTTAGGGTGTAAGGGGTCCGATTAACATCTTCAAAAGACCCAGGCCCTCCTCACCTGCTTGCAGTGCACCCTGCTATCCAACGAATGAGGCCATAGCGAAACATCCACAAACCCGCATCGGACAAGCGTGGTAGAATATATATAATAACTTTCGTGAGACATATTCGTGCGTTTTTGAAACTAGTCGGGCAATTTCCGAAAAATGCACGTGAGTAGTAACCGGTGAACAATAATTGGTAGAATATAGGCCAAATCCCCCCTTTCCTCAAATTTGAGTCAAATTTGTACCAAAATACAAGACAATTATCAAAATAAATTATTTCACATTCGGTAATAATTATAATGAAAGATCATCGGAGTTATCTTAAAGTTAATTATTAACTTAGTTTCTACTGAAACAAGGAGTTCCATGAATAATTTTGATTTTGAATAGTTTGACGGGAAAAGTTCCTGTGAATAGAATAGTTTGGTTTTAATTTAACATACTTGTATACTTTGTATGTCGCAATTCGTATTGTAGGATATGAATTATATATTATACCAGTTTTTAATGCTACAAGTCACTCTACAGAAAATGTCTGAAGTTGAATCTGCCCGGGAGTCTGCTTAAACTTCACACGATATCAAGGCTAAGTGTATTGGCACTGAAATTGTATAAGCTCTGTATAGGTGCCTCACAAGTTAAAGAAAATTCAATATGTTTCTATATTTTCTTTGAAGATTTAGCTTCATATCGGATGCTTTCTTAAAATATGATGATCAACTTTGTGCTCTCTTACAGTCTCACTAAAGAAGCTTTTTGGTTGGATTGATGAATATTATATGATTGAAAAAAAAAAAAGAAATTTAAAAAAGTTGCATCACATTTTTTTTTGTCTAATCTTAGTCCATATCATAAATAATGTTTTAAGATTATTAGCAAATTTTTGGCAGGAAATTTATTTAGCAGACAGTATTTTTTGGTAATTGCACATATAAATATATCCACTAAAGGGTGGTAGGTGATATATACATACAGTCACGCCTGTTTCCCACTGGTAGTAGGTATAATTCGGGAATAATCACAAAATAGCTCATTGTGTGCTAAACTACCTGACTACACTACTTCCATACGTAAACTATTAAATAGTCACCGAAAGTTGAAACAATTAGTACAATATTACTTACCTACTAATCTATTTATCTACAACCATAGATCATAATATAAATTTTATATTATTTACTTTGTTTGTTGGTCAACATTGACGACAAAAAAATAGGTAAACCACGTAATCGATTGATTTACGGTAGAATCGATTTTAGATGTAACAGTAAAAGTTTTAATTTTAGTTAAACTATTTAGTACAGATCCACAAAGTCACTCCTAATATAAAATAATATTCAACCGAGTTATCTATTCGTTACAAGCTTACCCTAAAGCAGATATTCACACAAGCTTAACCCTCTTTTGACCCACTTCAACACGTCATTATGCAATCCAACAACCTGAATCTCCAAGATTACCTACCATAAGGTACGTGTTACCTTTTTATGAGGTCCCTTATAAAGGTAAATTATGTGGATTGGGGTACTCACTTAATGGCTGGAAGTCATCCAACGTTCGTTGTTAGGGGTTTGATTTTTACTAGGTGCGAAGATTTCCTAACAAAACGCCAATATTTACAAGCTTCATGAATTATTATCGTAGTAAATTAATAAATATTTTGTGATAGCGTTGGGTTGGCGTAGTGGTTGAGGGGTGACTGTTGCACTGTTTGTTGCGGATTTGATTTCCACGCGGATTAATTACTAACCTAATATATGTGTATAATGTTTATAATGTATATTGAGAATGTTGTCCGTAAATGCACTCATTAAACAAAACAAAATTCCTAATTTGAGTTCGTTATTTTTTTATATCAAAGGTACGCGTCGTATTCCCAAAATTGAGGCGCCTTCCTGTTACTAAATTAACTCCTTTAGAGTCTTATGGTTTTCTTTGCCACTTTGTATTGTACCACTCTGGTATATAATAATCATATCCTTAAACAAGATCTAAAGCGTACACAAAAATTACTCACGTAACTCAAAAAAAATCGCTGCATTTTTTGTTGCTTTATAAATACTTTTTCGTTACGTTCCACGCCAGGTTTTTTTCTTATGTCGATCATACAGTCATAAGTGGAGTGTAATATTAGGATAACATCAGAACCTGGCGCATGGATAACATTTGGTGAGACATAGCTAGATAGAAGGAGACCGTATCGGTGGCTGTTACCACCAACAACAGCGTCCCCAAAGAGGGTTGACGTCAGGCAAGCGGCCGATCATAAAACATAGCCAAAACTTTAGCAGCATGCCAGATATAGGTAAATATCCCACGCCGACCCCAAATAAATTCGGATAAGGGCAGGGGGATGATGATGATGACAGTCATTAGTAAACTTTCGCAATTCGAACACAAAATTTTGAAGACACGGTCTTCTCGTGACCACGGTTAATGCAACTAGATTGAAACGTCGAAGTAAATAATTAATATTTACTAATTTTCAAGGAAACATTGAAATAATTATAGACAAGAACGGGGCTTAAACCCGCGACCCATGACACTCCGTGTCCAATCAAAGTTTCCTTGAAAAAGTTTAAATTCATAAATATAGGCATTACATGGTCTCAACATATATAAAAAATAACATTATAAATGAAATAATTATTATATTTTTAGCGCGATTAAGTCCCGCCACAACGGCGAAACATGATGAACTAAACCGAGAGTGTAGTAACATGTTTAAATAATAATAAATCAATAAATATTTTTTATTTCAATAGTTTGTTAGCAAAGGTACAGTAATATGATACAATATAATGACCATAAAGTATTATCTCCTGGCTCCCAAGCTAGGTTTATAGCCTGTGACTTGGGGACCAGTGATTCCATGAGGGTAAGTAAATCAAAAACTGATTACACCAGTAACATGGTTAACATAACAAGTGCCTAATTAGTAATTCAAATTTTTGTGAGACTGAGTGTGTAGGTGTAGTGTGTGGTATATGTGTGAGTGTGTAAGTTTGTGAGTTTATGTGTGTGATATAGTGGAATGATGGTAGAAGTGTCTTAGGCATGTGGAAATAGCAGCTTTTCGGTTTCATGATACGATTTCTCAATCAGCCATTTTTTACTGTAATTTTGCATTGATGATAATTTATACTGTGGATATGGAGAAACTTATTGATTTTATTAAATAAAGTATAACTGAGGTAGGTGAATTGGTGTTGTGCGAAGGTGGTTTTATGTTTTACTGGTGGAAAGACAATATCAGCACGACGTTTAGTACTTACAGTGAAGGGCAGGCGATGTTTTCTTAATGTTTCTGGCAAATAAACCTTAGTCTTCTCTTATCTTATCTTATATTTAATAATTAAATATCACACATACACACACCCGATCGCTGTATAAAACCTTTATACATATATTGAAATATCTACGTTCTACTAACATGAAAGGAATTTTCATAATATTATAATAATTAATTGGTAATCCCATCTCAGTTACAAAGCTTCCATTAGTTTGTAACATTAAGTAGTTTGAACCAAGATTATAATTTAATTCACAAACTTCGTTAACTTTGTCTACCGTTTGGGAGATTTAAAAGACAGACCAATATTATGCTGGAGATTTGGAAATGAAAACTTGCATATACGACGCCAGTATTTCTTGAAGGGGTAGGCAGAGGTGTACATAGTTGTACATTAGGTACCAAGTATTGGGTAGCACTTTATCCTTGGCCTATCGTAGTATGGATTTTCTATAGTATGCAAGGCTAGCTTTTACTGGTTTTGTTACCAGTGACGTGCGCGCTACTGAACCCAGCCTTCACCAATGCCGTTATTTACCGGAAACAATTCCAAGCCATCCATACTAATATTATAAATGCAAAAGTAACTCTGTTTGTTTGTTTATTTGTTACTTTTTCACGACTAAAGGGCTGAACAATGAAATTTGGCAAGGAGATGGATTTGACCTTGAAGGAGGACTTTTGTGACGCGGACGAAGAAGTAGTACAATATATTATATTTCTATCTATAATATAATTTTTCCAAAATTGTCTATAGTGGAAAGAAAAAATACGGTCGTGAGTAAGGCTTAAGGCTCGCCTGTCTTTTTGTGTATGGCATCTAGCAGGTCAACTTAGTAGGTTGTCGACTGTTTAACCGGGCTTTCCTGTGGTTACCTTAATAATTTTAAGGCCCCCCAGCTAGGGAATTCAACTTATAAACTAAACGACAACACGCTAAGGGCACCCCCTGCGGGGTACGAGCCTCGGCTTAGGGCGTCGCTGGTGGGAGGACAGCAAGGGACTGGCTGGATCAGATTCAAATAATTATTATTATATTTAGACGAAATTAAAGATACAGGCTCAGCGGCGCGGCCTGGCACGAGCAAGGGTCGGGGTGGACAATTACGGAGACGTCGCGAAAATGACGGCGGTCTGTTTTTGTGTACTGTGCTGGTGACAATACTCCTTTCTTGGAGGAGGGTTATAGCATTGTCGTGATATGAGAGTACATGCCAGCTCGCTCTGCATGTGTTATTGCGCTTAAAAGATTTATACGTATTTCTATAGAGAATTTCCTAAAAGAATATCCGAACCCAGTACAAAATTTAGTTTATTCGACGCTTCTTCTAGTTTAGTTATTCTTTTCGCATTGAAATATAATAGAATAGAGTTTTGAAATGTCTAGACTATGAATTACTAAGTCATTTAGTACAAAGGAATGGTAACAAGAGAAGGAAATTGAGTTAAGTCTGCTTCTATTTGAAAATGTTAACTTCTTGAAGGATCAAAATATATTAATCTATATTACACTTAACGCAATTAAAGTTAGCTGGCTTAATGATAGTTTTTTTTTCGTAGGGAGTTACCCGAATTATAAATAATTCAGTATATAAAAAATATGATGTTATTGACTGCCTCGTTGGTCTAGTGGTCGCAAGCGCGGCTACTGAGCGTGAGGTCCTGGGTTCGATTCCCAGGTCGGGCAAAGTGTTATTGAATTTTTCTGTTAGGAAATTCTCAGTAGCAGTCCAGAGTCAGGAAGTTTGTGGTGTGACACCCCCGTGCTTCGGAGAGCACGTAAAGCCGTCGGTCCTGCGCCTGGTCTCTCTCTGGTCGTATGGTCCCATTGGAATATGAGAGTGAAGGAAGAGGGAGCGTACCTGTGTTTGCGCATACACTTTTGCACTATGAAATCTCCTGCGTACTTGGCTAATCTCCGTGGAGATAGGCCGCCGTGACCGAAATACGGTCGGAAGGAGTATTTTTTTAATCGCGCTTAAAGGATAATATTTATTTACCTCGACGTTTCGATCAAGTTGCTTTGATCGTGGTCACGAGTAGACTCAACTCACAGGACAACACAAAATTTTTGAATTCAAACGGGACCTCCGTTTCCGAATTTTATTTCCGAATTCAAAAATTATGTGTTCGAATCGCGAATCATTAAAAAGTACTAATATTACTTTTTTTACTACTTTTTTTAAGTACTAATATGATATTAATACGTAAATCTATAAACCAATAAATATAATTTAAGTGTCAATGAAAATCTCTTTATCTTGCAGAATTAAAAAGATATGAATACAACTTGTACAAGTACCACTAGTTATCAGATATAATGTACATTATTTTATTGTAATATTTAGAATGCGTCGTTAGTAGTCCCAAGTGCGACTGCTGAGCATGAGGTCTTGGGTTCGAAAGTGTTATTGGGTTTTTCTGTTAGGAAATTATCAGTAGCAGCCCGGAGTTTGGAATTGTGTCCGGTAGATGGCAATAGGCTCACCACCTAATAACAGCATTTGTGAAAAGTGGGTTTACAATTGTGTACACCTCTGCCTACCCCGTCTAGGAATACAGGCGTGATGCTATGTTATGTAATATTTTAATAATCGTCAAGAGCATTATCTCCAATATAAAGCACACAAGATTTTCATATCATACGTGACGCGTTACGTTTTATTACTTGTGACTATAAAAATCCCATAAACTCGACCTTATGTTGGCAATGGTATGCCCGCTGCTCTAAATGTCGCTGGTCATATTCCGAAATTCGGCCATTTTGTGGCTATCGTGAAATATGACGAAACACTGAATCGATTTCACGGCTATTCATCCGAATGCACGGCGACGTTATTGATGCCCGTTTTAAAAAGTATTCGGATTTAGTTTTGTGTGATTCATAAATGTTAGGTATTATGGTGGATGTGTACCGATTGAAAACGAAATATAAAAAGATGAATATAAAATCGATAAATGTGAAATAATTTACTAACGAAATTAGTTTTTGTATTCAGATTTTATTCACCGCGTCCTAGGAGAAAGATCTCTCTTTTTTGTCGAATGCTTTATAACAATCAGCTGGTTATAAATGCTTTTTTTCTGGTAAGGACGAGACCGAGGTAAGATTTCGATAAGGACGAGTATTTCTTTGTTCCTCAACCATACGATGAAAAAGAAACAGTAGATGATGACTTTTTTATGACTGCTTAAGTGAATTCCTTTGCATAAAATGCCTAAAATTCCTTGTTTACATTTTGCTAAAGTTACTCGCAAATGAAGATGCTATCTTCTTATTTTCCTTCTTGTGATTAACAACCTGGTTTTAGAGTATGCTGTAGGCCTCTAAAATAGCTTTACACACCATCGAAAACATGATAAATAATTTTATTTCTGTAAATAGATCTTTTGAAGAAACTTTTGCAAGTCGTTTTTATTAACTAGATGACGCCGGTGACAAGAAACGCCCAAACAAAGTCAGAGGTCCACGTCTCTTTTAACTTCCTGACATTTTAGTAAATATCTATGTGAGTGTAACCATAAAAGTATTGACTGAAATGGCCTTTTGAGGAAAGAGCCGCTAGAAGCTTTGAGGTCATCTACCAGGTGTACTTCTTGCCTCACTGTGTTTTCTTTCAACCATTTTAAGTGAAAAATAATTTATAATAGACACATGACTCCGAAAAGTCGCTGGTGCGTGTCTTGTATTCGAACCTTGGAAGCCTCATTTCTCCATAAGTATACACTCCCTTATAAGTCTATGAAACGTCATTCAAACCTAAACCCAGTTTAAAACAGGAAGTCCTGAGTTATCCCAAATATTTTCCTAACTATAGTATATTGCAAGAAGAGCGTGTCCCAATTGGAGCATTCCAGCGTGTGACCAACAATTGTCTACGAAGCACTTTCTATTGAAAGCCTCGCTTTGATGGGCGCATAAAATTTCATGGCTTTCGAATGCTATAGGACGGGAAGCTGTATTGAGTATGTATACTAGACGCGGCATTTATGACAAAAAACTGCCTCATTGGTCTAGTGGCCGTAAGGGCCACTGCGGAGCATGAGGTCTTGGGTTGGATTCCAAGATCGGGCAAAGTATTATTGAGTTTATCAGTAAAAAAAATCAGTAGTAGTCTGGAGTTTAGATCTGTCCCCGGTTGATGGCAATAGGCTCACTACCATGGGACTTATTAACAGCATTGATGAAATATGGGTGTACAACTGTGTATATCTCTGCCTACCCCTTCGGGGAATTCAAGCTTGTGTTATGTTATATGTCTCAAATAACAGTGCAATATTTTTTTCTTGTGAAATAATGAATATTGGTATTGAAATACGGATAAAAATTAATTGTCTTTTTTTTGTTTTTATGTCGTTAGCGTAAAATCTGATAGGTACTGATTTTTGACTTTAAAAAGGCTGCGCGTGAGTTGCAATCAAATTTATTTAATGAATAGAACGGTAGAAAAAACCACTTACACTATTCATAACATTATGATACAAATCAAATATATTTATATAAACTTAATAAATCAGAGGTATCACATACCAAATAATAGGACACTATCACACATCTCACTCACAGAACTTCAAAGAATCATTCAAAAACATACCAATAGTGATAAAGTTCTATCGGCCTCCCTCGTTAGATTAAGAGTTTTCCATCTTAAATATATTTAAACATAACATAACATAGCATCACGCCTTTATTCCCCGGTAGGGGTAGGCAGTGGTGTACACAGTTGTACATCCACATTTCACCAATGTCCTTATTAAGTCCCATGTAATAAGTGGTGATCCTATTGCCATCTATCGGGCACAATTCCAAACTCCGGGCTGCTACTGGGAATTTCCCAACATAAAAACTTTGCCCGACCCGGGAATCGAACCCTCATGCTAAACAGTCGCGGTTGGGACCACTAGACCGACGAGGCACTTAAAGATATTTGGTAGCATCGAATATACATGTCTTTTTTTAACATCATCAGTTGTATTTTTTTTTTCTTATTTTGTAGCCACAAATACCCACAAGCTTAAATAACTTAGTAACTCCTATTACATATACAACATAATAACTAAGGGTAAAAAATATTTCAAAGAAAATAAATAAATAATAATAATATTCCACAACCACCACACAACAATAAATAAAAAGTAAATAATAATATCTTAGTTTTCGCGATCACTACACAACTTTTAACTGGATTAATCGCGTGTATTTGGTCCTCCTGCGACTACGAACGCTGCAAAGTGTACTAAACATCAGAAAAAACAAAAACCAATAATACACGCGATTAATCCGGTTAAAAGTGGTTTTATTATAAAGTAAATAATAATATTGACTGCTTTAGACTCTCACCGTTTGTTTTTTTTTTCATAAATAAATTTATTCTGTCAGGTACAATATGCTTAAAAACCTGAATGGTATTTAGTTTTCAAAGGCTTCTCTACACAATAGAGCTATTCAATAAAGCCTGCTTTCATGTAGAGTTTGATCTAGACAGCACATCTAGATTTATGAACACTATTATTTATTTTTTCATTGAAGGTAGAAAATAATTGAAAATGAATCTTTTGAATAATTTATGGAATTTACTGAAAAATACGTACTATTACTTAATAAAATGTTTTTTTTTTCATCAACTATGGTAAGCGACCGTGTGGCCGAGGATGGAGCACGTAGATCCAGAAGAAATTTATTCACTAACTAGAGTGGATAGATTTGGGGAGAACTATAGTTGGGGAGTTAATGCAACTGTCCAGACCCGTCTCCCACAACGGTTCCACCGGACTACATCCCGAAACACGACTAGATCGCTTCACGGCATGGCTTCGTCCGGTAGGTGTAACCAGTCGCGGCCGAAGACAGAGAAAACTACACATTTTGTTTTTACAAATTAAATAATAAACTAGGCGGCTATGTACATAATAATCACAATATGAATGTATAAAAACTTTCGTGAGACATATTCATATCAATTAATGTTCACCGGTTACTACTCACGTGCATTTTTTGGGATTGCCCGACTAGTTTCGAACTCGAACGGAGCCCTTAGTCATGAGCTGAACCCGCGGCGATGTCGCGAGTCAAACTGGTTTGACTCGCGACATCGCCGCGGGTTCAGCAATCCCGAAAAATGCACGTGAGTAGTAACCGGTGAACATTAATTCACAATATGCATACCAAAATGCTATATATGCGTTATAAAAACAAAGTATAATTTTAATATCTCTCCGATCCGATTACATATTTCACCAATTGTAAATGCCTACATTCTTTGCAAATAAATGATGATTTGATTTGATCAATTTGCTTACCTTCATAGTTTTAACCGGAAGATTATTATTCGCGATGCGTAAAACAGATTATCTGAGAATAAGTTATCGTTAGGTTATAGTCATTGGCTACTGGATTTGTGGTCACTCTGCCAAAGACGTGCCATTGTGCGGTTTTATTCCCGTCAGAATTTCAGATGGAAACCGATTAGATTATCTTTTTTGTAACAATATCTTATTGATGCTGTGTCAATCCCATTAAATTTAAGTGATTGGATATTAAATAAAGACATAGAAGATGTATTGTCATACACCGATATTTCGCTAATGCAGTTATTGTCTCATTTTATAGCATAGGTTGGGAGCCTATTGCCATCAACCGGTGTTACGGTAAAAACCCCGATGTTACGGTATGAACTGTTCAATGTTTTTAATGTTTTTTGTAAATAAATATCACAGTTTTTTTATGGTTTTGTCGCTTACTTCAATTAAACACATGCATTAAATAATTAACCTTACAGCTAGCATATAAATTATTGGAGACGTTTGGTCTTCAAAGGTAAAATTTTTGTTGTTGTTTTGAGGCGCAATAGTTTATATATATTATTATTTTTAATGTATTGCTTTATAAATAGTAAACCAATAGTAAACCAGCGGTGGTTGGAACGCCAACCCAGAACTAGCAATTTTTCGATAGTGCAATAAAAAAAAAAAAAAGAAAGTGCATTGAAAAAATATTTCCAATGCGGTGCGATTTATTATATCATCACGCATCGTGATCAGAAAAAAATTATGTCATAATATATTATCATGTTTTTGTTTTCTTAAAGGTAAATAAACGCAAAATCCATACAAAACCTTTGGCTATATATGTTATGTATAAATGCCTATTGCCATAAGATGCTACTATGAGAACCTATTGAAAATGATTAATAGCTTTCGGAATTCGGTCAATATCTGAATAGGGAGCCTTCCGCATTTGCCGAAATTATGTAAGCGTTAGATCATTGAGGCTTGCTCCAATAAATCGCAACATCGCACCAAGTACCAGAATAACATTTAATAGAAGAGGAGCTGTCAAAATTATAGAGATAAAGCAATTTTTTCTCCCCCGTTCGCAAGCACTCCTTGTGACGTCCTAAGTCTAATTACGTGCAAAGCGGTATCAGCTTTTTGTCGATTTTCAGTGCTCAATAAATAGCATTAAGCACACCACGTATTATATGGGTCATCATTAAGAACGCCATAGTTTAAATGAAGGGTACGGACACCTTTCATTCATCATTTGACCGTAAGAAATATGCAGAGCTGATAGCCAACCTTCGGAAGAGGAACCTAAATAAAAAGAAATAAATATGAGACAAGCGAAGGTTGGCAATCAGGTCTGCATATCTATCATCTGACGTAGTGCTATATAATGGTAGTGTTTACGAAAACACTACCATTATAATAAATAAATAATGGTCTTATAAAACAATATTTTTCTTTTATTTAATATCAGCTCATCATAGCTGCTACAATAGTATTTTTTTTTATATTACGAACCTATATTACCCGGGATAATGTAAGAATTCTAACGATACCCCATACATCTAAACCGGGTTCAGTTGTTTAGAAGTTATGGTGGAATAAAGAAACTTACACACATACATACATACATGCACACTCCTTTTTTTGACCAGCCGTGTAAAAATACAACAAACACGCGAGTTGGAAATGTCACTTCCCGTCTGACATAAGCAATTACGTGTGACCTTACGTTCACATGAGCATCTTTTGTGTTCCCAATCCGGGGATCCATAAATTTGGCGTTCGGTTCATGGCGCTCAGCGGGGTGGAAAGAAAGCGGTTCCAGTCCAGAGGTTCAGGATTGCGCAGTCTGCGTTTAGATGTTCTTATTTATAGAATTTGCCAAGAATGAAGAATGCTTAGTCTAGAAGTGGGTATTAAAATATTCTTGAGCTTCCTTTTGAATGTAAAGGTCGGGACACACGGGGGAGATATATATCTATACAAGCTGTACTAAAAATCTAATGTTTCATAAAAGATACCGTACGTAAATACCTTTAAGGTCATAAATAACCGTAGAATATTTTTACAGTAATTTTATTCGTTCAATATCGTTTAATATATAGCATACTACACGATTAGTGAATATCTTACGGATAAACAAATAACATGAAAATATTTATTTTATACAAATATAATCATATTAACAAACACCTTTTCCTGCTAAAACCCATACATTCTTACCTATAATTTAAATATAATAAATAATAAATAAATACATAATATAAAAAAATGAACAATAAAATATTCAGCTGTAACAAAAAATTATAAAATATTAGCAGCAATCAACAAATATAAATAATACAATATAATAAAGATAACATAATAAATTTATACAAAATTTAGAACGGATAATCTAATAATATATAGTACTAAAATACACCTAAAATACTAATACCTCCTAAAAATACAAACATAATAACAATATGTATGAATACTTGAGCATAAACAAATATTTCTATATATACAACGCCTTCCTCTCTTCTAATTTACTATTTCCTGTGCCCATCAGGGTCCACGATTGCTACCATGTTATTTATATTACCATCTTATCTTTACATTGTGGATTTGCAATAAAGAATATGATTATATGATTATAAGATAGATTCAAATTATTTTATGTTCATTTGCTTTATAAATATAGCAAGAGTATAAATCAACAGCTTTAATTTCTAACTCAGAAGAAAATCTTTGAATGCATTTCTTATCTCCAAAATACAAAGCACTGTTCTTTTGAAAGAATTTTTCTATCTTCAATAATTACAAATTTACCTTTACCTGTCTCAGTACGTCAATCAGCCTGTATAGTTATACAACTCCAAACCAAGCCAAAACAAAAACATTACTTTAAACCGACACCGATTTTCCACCTCACAAAATTAATAAAAAAGTGTTCTTACAAAATTTCTTGTTGAGGTAACTCTTGGAAAACACTCCTAAGCTGGTTTAAATCCGATCAATCCCTCCATTGAATTGGGAGAGGAACGGAGTATAACTTATCTTTAAGTATCTATGCAAGAGTTGCTACATTGAAAACTGCAGAAGTTTCAAACGATATGTTTCATTTTAAGTTGTTTGAAAATGGTTTTAGTTTCTCGGTTATTTGATGGGTGTTTGAAATTGAATAAAGAGGGCATGTGCGTCTCATAACAGGATCTTCACAGGATCTTATCACTGGATAAAAAGCCATCACCTAATAAGGTGATGATGGCTATCAGTTACAGTGAAGGACCCATCTTGTTTGGCCAAATTTGAAACTATTACAATAGCGAATTTTTGTCTGAGTAAAATTGTCTTTGATTTTAGAATTGAAGCGAATTGCACTTGAAGCTATTTAAAAAACATTGATTAGTCATCGGATCGCCTGGTCTTATTAAGAAGGATCAACTGTTATAAGTGCATAATATTACAATTAGAGCCTGTTGCAAATAAATGGATGACGGAAATTCTGACTAACTTGCGTTATAGGTTATTTAAATTATTGTGAGCCAATTTCTATATTTAGAGTATTTGTTTAATTTTTTTGTAATCTACTACAGTTTATTAAACGTTTAATCTGAGATTTACACCCGGTTTCTGAAAGGCTTGTCAAAACATTGTTCAACTAACTCATCGGTTAATTTAACAACGCTGTCAAATCAATGTGGGTTTCTGAAACATTGTTTAGAGAAAAATTTACTAATCTATGATCATTGTGATTTGACACACAGATGTCCAGTGTATCATTCAATAGTTCATTCAAAACGGTCAAAAGGTGTTATAAGATCACTGCTAGGTAACCGATATTGTTTACATTACAGATATTTTATGATGTATAGCGATCTTGTTCTGTACCGAGCATTGTTATGAAGTGAGACCTTAGTTCAGCAAAATTTTTTAGTTTTGTATTATTCTACAAACTTTGGAATTATGGACCCTTTCATGGAATAAAAAATGCTCCTATTGCAAATAAACTTATCGATAACAGCACTTGTTCCAAGGCACTGATGATTTGTTCCTCATCATGCAGGGTTTTATATTTATTTGTTTGTTTATTTATTTATTTATATTCGACTTCTATCGTCACCCTCCGGCTTTTGTCGTCCGGTATCAATTCTTGAACTCCTCGTCGTTATAGAATTCGCAAGTCTCATATATTATCAAAAATATACACTTTATTAGAGAGAATTATGTTACAAGACATCTAATTTTATAGGTGAATATAATTAACAATCTTTTAAAATTACTATCTGTACAGAAACTAGCAGATTAACGTAAAAAAATGATTATATTCATAGTTAATTCGCCCACAACCACCGATTACTTGACCAAGCTTTTGACACTAGTTTAATTCATGATTAAGGCGTAACTAACGTTCTAGAAACCCAAAACGACGTTTGACATACGATTCTGAACAGCTCTGTTAACTGACAAGGTGATCAAATCAAAGTAGCTAACCATGCTTTTAGCAACTCAATTGACACATAACAAGAGATTTGACAGGCAATTAGTTGATTTTTGCGTTGACCAGCCTTTCAGAAACTGGGCGTTACTGACCTAAAATATTGGTATAAGCTAAATCTTCAGTTTACCGAGCAAACTCGAGATTTCTCAACCTTTTCTTACTCTGGACGATTTCCAACTACATTTCCGCTCAGAATAAACATGGGCGAAGTGATTTGGTACATTCGTTGCAAAAAGTTTTTCGTGCCATCATTACTTTAGTTCCTTATCTGCTGAAGACTCAAGAAAGTTCTCCCGAAGATACACGGAAGCAATTGTATTAGAGACATAATATTTTATATGAGGTATAGCGAATTAAGAACATAATTATCTCATTCGAAACCCCTTTGTTCTAAGATATAAATCTTAAGGTGAAAAGGGAAGAAAGAGGTATAAAAATCAAGGATTCAATCAACCTACTTAACGTTTTCTCATGTTATTCAATCAGTTTCAAGTCTGCTTCTGGTCTAATCGAATGTACCTTACTATGTGCCAGTATGTTGCAATACCTATGAAAACAATATCTAGCTACTTCCACAAAATTGAGGGTAGTCATGCATTACCTGTGCACCGCCCGCCCGCCCGCAAATATATGCACATACGCAAGCGGTGAAAATTCCGACTACCACCAACTACTCTACACGTGTTTCGCCCCTCCACGGGGCATCATCAGGAGCTGTTAGACCGTGCAGTGTCCGCCACCGAGATATATGCGGGCGGGCGGGCGGTGCACAGGTAATGCATGACTACCCTCAATTTTGTGGAAGTAGCTAGATATTGTATTTATTTGCATCCATTGTAATGGACTTCCGCAAAGTAACGCCTGAATCTATTCAATACATACCTATGAAAAGTTTAATATTTATCTTTATAACTATGCAATAACGTTGTTTTTGGTGCTATATATTTATGGCAAAGGCCTTAGTAATATATAATATTATAATAAATAACGTCTGTAATCAGTTTTGTATTTATTTGTGTACCAACATTTCATCGATACCGTTTATAAGTTCTTTGTAAAAGATGTGTTAAATAAAAAATGTGATTTATCTATGGCAGGTAATACTTAAATATTAAATCAGCTACAACAACATTAAACATATACACACAATGGTTTTAAAACCATTTTATATCTACCCCATTATTCGCACTTATCACTGAATTCGACATTAGTAGTATTAGAAATTGAAAAGATGATGCATAGTATCGTCCCGCTCTCAATTCAACAATAGCTCGAATAGGTAATAGTAAAGCCTTTGATTACGTAGTGTAATGAGCTTGATTGACATGAATACACACGTCTGATTCAATAGGAAATTACACATCTATTGGAAATCGGGAAACTAATCTATTTTCGTAAGTACTGCTAGTATGAATGAAATATAATCTATAATCACACATTGCGTCAACTCGCTAATATCAAAGATAAAATAAGACTGCCTCATTGGACTAATGGTCTCAAGCGCGACTGCTGAGCATGAGGTCCTTGGTTCGATTCCCGGGGCGGGCAGTGTTATTGGGATTTTTTATTAAGAAATTCTTCATAGCTACCCGGAGTTTTGAGTTGTGCCCAGTAGAGGGCAATAGGTTAACCACCTATTACATGGGACTTGATAGCATTGGTGAAATTGATGTGTACATTTAAACAACCGTGTAACCTAATCATGTAAAATAAATATGTAATATATAAATATATAATATGTAATATAAATTCAGTAAAATCAAAAGCAATGCGCATCTCAAAATGACATTTTCTCATATAAATTAAAATAAAATTACGCGGCATAACCAAAAAGAAACTGGGGTTTGCGTCAACACGATCAAAATATAAGGCTATTCATGTCACATTAATATTTGAATATTCTCAAACAAATAGGGTACCCGTAGAAGCATGAAATTTAGTAAGAAGGTAGGTTAAAAATCGTTAATTCATCACTATGAATAATAATAAAAAATATTATTTGTACGGAAGGCGCGATTCTAGAAAAACTCTCATATTATACAGGGTATTCTAATGTATTAAAAAAAATGTACTTATAAGGCAGGTGAACACCGGCCAACTGTATATGTTAAGAACAGGGTCGGCCCATCCATGAGGTGAACGGACCGGCCGCTCCAGGCGCCAAGAGTCAGTAAGTCTTTAGCAATGCTTGCCGTAAAAAGTGAAGGTGTGGGGGCGCCTAAATTGGATCTCGCTCCAACTTTAATCATACCTAGTGCTGGAACTATTTAAGAATATCTTTTGCCTATGTGTTGTGGTATAATCATTTGGCTATAATACCACTTTGTTGTCTAGCATGTATAACCCCAATTTGCTATTTACCACGTTAGGCGTCAGCGTCCTAACACTCTACAATAATATTCTCCATTTGGATAATCTTATCCAATTACCCCTAATTCATGAACACGTAAGACGATAATTGAGATTGAATGATTGAATTATTATTCACATGCCCAAATTACAGATGACAATATGTATTAATTAAAAGAGGATTATGACTCTTTTATCAAGTAAAATTTAGGGGATAAATGGTGTAGAAATATCAATTCTTTTATATTTCCATCTCTTACATGATTCATGATTAATAAGAATAATTAATTATTTATTTTATGAGCATCATAAAAAAATGACTAACTCTATAGTATTTTGGAAGAGAGTTTAGCGACCTCCTGTCTACTTATAACAACAAACTGCCTTCATTACACAATGACACCATTACGGGGATAATTATTATTAGCATAGTTTTATAGGAGAAGAAAATAAGTAGTTTAATAATAGTTTTATTAATAATAGTAGTTAATGTAATAATAGTTTTTGTAGGTATTTTATATTTTACAATTGAAGGTTTACAGAATAGATAACAATACTAAATTAAATATTTTATTATTCAACTTTATACTCTCGTCTGTCAAAACAACCATAAAGAAATACATAATATAGTAAAGGGACTGTATAGATGGTAATGACGTCACCAAAAGACGTATTAAAATATAGAAGAAGAATTCGTGGTAGTGTGAAGAGGTCGAGATGGCTTAGTGGTCAGAGCGCCTGGAGTATTTATCCAGGAGGCGCAGATTCGAATCTAGCTTACTACCAAATTTTTCTTTCCACATTTTTGTTATATTTTGAGTATGCTATGTTCGTAATGTTTTTAAAATACTTAAAATATATTTTTTATCAATTCAACATACAGAAAGAGGGGAGAGTAATTATAATAAAACACTGCATCAATGCAACTAACGATGATAATGGTTACTATTATCCAAGACAATTACCTAATGTATATTACCCACAATCTTCTTTACAAAATGAATACAGACAGGACAAAGACCTTAGATAACAAATTTCAATTAGCTAGATACAAAATAATGGGGTTACTCGCCGTCTCCCTCGAAATTGCTTCTATATTGAAATAACACAAATTTTAATAGAAGACTCAACATCGTTGTACAAACAGTAAACAAAACAAATAAATAACATTCAACCATAAAATGGGAAACGTGGTCAAAATTTACAGTACCTTAAATAAATTTAAAAAAAAATACATGTTAAGTAGACATAGACATCATTTATTTATGATCATAGGTAAAAAAACAGGATGACAGAAATATTTTAACAGTATCACTATGTTCTGCCATATCGCTGGCGTACAAATCAAGAAATTAAAAATATTATATTAAATTAAAGTAATATCCACATCTATTAGATCAAACTCATATTAACCTTTCAAGTGCTGATATTGAGACACAATTAATAACCCTATTGTTTTCGGCCTCCAGAAGCCTAGTGACACTCACTCAATTAATTAAGATAAAATCTTACGGGTCTTTTACATCGATCATATTGGTAATTTCAACCATATTCATTTTTGTATAATAACTTTCGTGAGACACATTTAAAATATTTGAGTAGTGATAGCCTAGTGGTACGACCGTTGGACTGACAAGTCAAAGGTCGCAAGTTCGAATCCAAGGCCACTGTCTTTTCGAAGTCATGTGCGTATTATAAACTAATTATCACTCGCTTAAAACGGTGAAGGAAAACATCGTGAGGAAACCAGCACACCTGAGAGATTTTCTCGATGGTGTGTAAAGCCCTGTCAGAGACCTACGGGTGGCTTAAACTCTGACACTAGGGTGTTCATCAACCACTCGATAAGAAGAAGAAGAAGAATATATTAGTTAGTGTCCACCGGTTATTACTCAAGTGCAGTCTTCGGGATTGCCCGACTAGTTTCGAACTCGAACGGAACCCTTAGTCATGAGCTGAGCTCGAGTTATAAATTGCCCTAAATGCGTACAAGCTTCATGCAATTTACAGTGTTCGTGATCAAGGTAAACATATCGTATAAATGACGCTTTGCTTAATGCATTTATAAAAGTTGCGCGTTTTCATTGCATACTTGTATTGACCGTTAGAGACGCTCTCAAACAAATGACATATGGCAATAATTGCGTGACTAATAATCTGTGGGGTTACTCTTGAAAATAAAACCACTCGATTGACATTGGAAATATGTCAGTTCGTACTTTTAAATACCAAAATGTCAAAAAAATAATTATACCTAGTTTCGGGATAATATGAAGACAACATGCTTTAAATGTAGGCAACAGTAATGTAGGTAAATTTATTTAAAAATTACGCGTTTTTTTAAGCCGTCTATTTAATATCGGAATTGGATTGAAATTGGTATTAGATTCAAGAGTAACCCCACAGTTTTTCCCACCATACCTATCAATAATGACATCGCTGAAACCAACAAGATAACCGTAATAGAAGAACCGAAGTGTCGTTGAACTCAAATATCTGAGGAACAACGATAAGGGTCTGGATTTAATGCACCTAGCGGTATGCATAGTCAGGCTTTCAGTGTCACGTGAATTTAAGGCATGATTGATCAGTCTAGAAATCCAATTTGTAACATAGTAAGTAATTTCCTCATAAACTAAGTGGTTTCTCGATAGTAGGGCACTGAAATTCTTCATGAAGTTATCAATATAAAGCGGTTATAAGTTGAGTTGAATAGTAATGGAACTTCTGCTGGTTGTGATAGAGGTAGATACGATTTTGTAACCTCAGTAAAGATTAGTAGAAGTTACAATATTAAATGGAAAAAGAAGAGTTCGCTAAGCATGCGTTAATGCTTTTTCAAAGACATATCTTAAAAGATTAGTAGAAGTTTAATCGATAGGTGTCCAGCACAATGTTCATCAAGATCTTCCACGTAAAAACGTAAATTTCATTCGTTCATTTGGGCGGAATTATATAGGTAATTGTACATCCACATTTATACATCACCGTTAAATAGTCCACCATGACGTCGTAGTTGAGCATATTATCGTCATCCGGCCACTATGCCAAACTCCGAGCTGCTACTGAAGATTTTTATACAGGAAATCTTAATAACACTTTACCAGACCTTAGATCTCGCGATCAGCAGCCGTGCTTGTAATCACTAGACCAATGAAGAAAGTATTGTGATAAATTATATTAAAATAAAGAATATTCATTTTCTATTCATATTTGATTTGACACCTTAATTTTAAGATCACTTTGATTCCTCGAAGTTATAATTGTTTTTGACTACTTGACTAACTTTCTGTCGCAAAAGTCGCAGCTTTTAACTTGAGCAACAAGTTGTAATATCATAATTAGGTCTTCAAAGCCACAAGCAATTAATACTTTTTAATAGCTCTTGACGTTTAAAGCAGGTATTCAAAGGAAGGCTTCGTGAGTTCCTTTACAGAAGTCTTCTTCATATTGGGCTTGATTAGGTATTTACGAACTGTAAAAATATGTAACAGAGGGGCTCGTGGCTAAGTAACGCCGCACAGATCGATCAATCGAGGTTAAGCTGCGCTTGCCGCAGTCGGTCTGTGGATGGGTGACCATCACTTCACACCGAGATCCCTCCATGCCTCGGAGAGAAAGTTAAGCCGTCGGTCCCGAATGTCAAATTAAGATCTATGATAGCCGTTACGGGTAGTCAGAGGCCTAAAAGTCTGACAATCAGTCATACCATGAGATAGTTCAAGATATGTCTTTGAAAAAGCATTAATGCATGCTTAGCGAACTCTTAAGTTACAATATTAAATGGAAAAAGAATACGGTCGCGAACAGGATTCTTTTTTAATATTGTAACCATGAGATAGTGTTACCCAGTAACTGGGTTCTGGAGGTGAGATAGGCAGTCGCTCCATCTAAAATACTGGTATTAAGCTGCATCTGGTTTGACTGGAAGCCGACCCCAATGTAATTGGGAAAAGGCTAGGCAGATTTATTAAAAGATATGTTACCGCTTTTTATTGTATGACATTTAATTCACTTGCTTATTCAGGTGCCTCAGGTTGTAGGTTCAAATCATTTGACCTGTCCTTTTCATGTCATATGTACTTTCTTAGTTAACCTAAGACATCACAGACATACGGTGTAGGAAAACAATGTGAGGAAACCTGAACTTGATGGTCTGAAATCACCAAGCCGCAGTGAGCTAGCGTGGCGATGCTTGTGCCTTCTCTGTATGAGAAGAGGCCCTTGCCCTACAGTGGAACAGTTATGGTCTACTATTCAGCTTTTTAAATCCTCGATATTTGCAAGGTATTTTTGTTTTCTTAAGTACAAAGTATAATTAAGAACATGTCATGCAAAAAAATAAGCAACCACTTTACTTACGAAATTCGTTTAAATATCAAAAAATCTTTACAAGAAAATCCTTTGATTTCAGCCTGAAAACCTAATATAAAGGGTTATTTGAGTACATAATTGAACGCAAGCTATATTGCTTTTATTCTTTTGTGTAGCACATTTTTTGGACAAAAAAACATTGTGAAGACATTTAATACAGATAATCGTATGTCTGACCTTGTTTTAAAAACTTCGTTAATGTGTTACATTAGACACAAGTGGGCAAAGTACACCAATCTGGGTGTGTCAAAACCATGGACTAATTATAATTGCTTCATGGTCAGAACCTTTATTCTACTAATAATGTAAATGCGAAAGTTTGTGAAGATGGATGTTTAATTGTTACACTTTCACGCAATAACTACTGAACGGTAGTGTTAAATTGGGCACACTGATAGTTTATAACCTGGCTAACCACAAATAATACTTTTTATTCTAACTGGACCCAATTCTTAATTCACGCATACGAAGTAGGGGGCAGAAGCTAGTATTTTATATAGTGACTTCACCAGTACTTGTCTGTCGAAAATAGTTTAATTTTCTTTGAACGTGTGACACAATCTCAGAACTGTGCATTAATATAGTTCTGGATTAAAGACGACAGTCATTCAACTCACCTCCTATATAGGCAATGGACTCACCACTTATAACATGAGACTTAATAATGTCTTTTTTGTATCAAAGATGGATCTGCGTTTGGCCAATAACTCGCCTGATGGAAACGCGTAGTAGTGCACTGTGGCTCTATTCACATATCTATTCACGATATTATCTATTCGATAGTTGGGAAGAAGAAGTAAACCGTGCAATAAAACCAAATATACCAATAATACAAATTAAAACCTTTTAAAAGTATAATAACCTAAACCTAATACATACCTATAGAACCTCCTTAAATACTTAAATAAATATACATATAAATATAAAATATAGAAACATATTATAAAAGCAACACTATCTAATTACTAAAATGAAACTATAATTACTATTTCTATAAATACTTAATTTTCACCTAGCTGTTCAATGTTACTCAAAACTATGTTTAATTTTTTTTCAATTATTATTTTTTTAGAGCGCTCTTCATCCTCTCCTCTATATAAATCTAACTTTGCTGTACCCGACAGGGTCCATAATTGTTTCTATTTTTCAACATACCTGCTGTTATATGTACACATTATGGAATGCAATAAAGTATTGAGTATGGAGTTGATGCAACTGCCCAGACCCGTCTCCCACAACGGTTGCACTGGACTACATCCCGAAACACGACTAAGTCGCTTCACGGCATGGCTTCGTCCGGTGGGTGGTAACTAGCCGCGGGCGAAGCCTCCAACCAGAGTTGTGTTACCTGTTTTGCACCACCCAGGGGCCACGTATAAGGATTCTATTTTAAGGGTGCACTCCTACGGATGCGGGCAACTCAGGCCCCAAAAATTCATTGTCATTGTTGCAACTGTGTACATCTGTGCTTACCCCTTCGGAGAATACAGGCGTGATGAATCGTCATGATTAGAGGGAATGCATCTTTAAAAGAAAACTTGGAAAGGAGTTCATGACACATTAAAATATCCTAAATAGATGTTTAGGAGCCACGCACTAAAGATGAAAAATAAAAAATGTTGCAATTTATATTCAATATGGCCGGTTGAATGGGGCAGCCTGTACTTAAGAGGTGCTTTATGTTAAGGGTATCTTTAGCGGTATTGCTGATGTGAGAAAAGATGTGATTATATAACTTTTTACTACAAAATCAATATTTTACCATGGAGTAGTAAATATGGCAATGGTAAATAAGTGTGTCCAATGATTAATAATATGTTTGCATTAAAAAATGATTCAATATTCAAACCACTAGGCTATCACTACTCAGTCCAGTTCAGCGTACAACATTGATAGAAACATGTGTAATACCAGAAATAACCTGCATTATCTCGAAAATTTCACCAGTAACGTCGAGCTGTCCTTTAATCTGATAGGCTACCGCGTTCATTTGTACAGCAAAATCACTTTACAACAAAGACTTCAGCACAATTTCCAATCTCATTCACGTCATTTTGTTCCTTTCACATCGTTTCGAATAGGTAAGCTTTCAGTGCTCCGCTATTCATTTGTCCATTCCACTTTATTTTCCCTGACCAGGTCCAGATTTTTGTTTTTAAAATTTTCCTCTTAAATATTGTGTAGAATAGTGTCATTGTATCAGAATTCAATTCTTTTTTTACATCTGCTTGTACTGTGAAAGGTAGGATTGAGTTATGAATATGTTTTATCTTTACAATTTTTACATTGCTAAATCACTATCATAATTATTGGTGTGTTGCTAATAACCTGCCAGGCTGTTGATTTCAATTGTCATTAAAATGTGAGCTTTTTGAAAACATTGTGTCGGTAATACATTGAAAATATATTTGCCGTCGTCGTCGACCAAAGTTGTTAAAAGTAAAAAAGAACATTAAAACATACAAACTTTCACATTAATAATGTTAGTCCGAATATCACTAGGTTTCTAACAGACAGGAGCATCATTATAAAAAAAACTTTTGTTACAACCTCATTTAAAATATAATTCTGTGTCTAAAACAAGAAACTTCACCTAACTTAATACTTATTATATTAAAAGCCTTATTTAAGTTCCACATAATATTAATTTATTTTCCAACTTACTCTTCTAAAAATGTCAGTGCAAAGCTAATATTACTGAAACCTTCTTAATGAATTCAAATGAGGTCCCAATTACATAATGATGTAATTAGATCTTGTACGTTATGAATAAGATGAAACTTAGACAATAGGTCAACTGATTATGTTAAGTATAAATTTATTTAAATGTTTATTTGAACCACCACTGCAGCACTCAAACACAAACTAATTTTTTTTTTATTTCATATAAACCATATTACAGGCACTTATGAAAAGTCAAAGCAAACTTCTAACACTCAAATTAATAACTTTGGAGTTCGCTAAACATCGTTATCTGTACTGTATCCACGTATAAATATAATTACTAATTTAGTACTAACCAACAAATAGTAAATAATTCACAGTTCATCTCGTCAGGCGGGGTTTATTCTTCACATCTATATCTTAATGGTGCCTAAAAATAAAACTGATTCTATTACGTAAAACTAATATACTTTTGTCATCTTTTCAGGTAATTGCTGACTCTTTTGCAACAAGTTGAAGTTTTTATGCAAGTCATACAAAAGGTAATACTACAATATTTATAATGGTTGTTACTGACCGGTTTCTGGTGCTGGTTTCTGTGCATTAAACCAGGATACATCATGAAACGAAAAACCAGGACGATGTGAAGTATTGTTTTAAGTAGCGGTGGACATTGTGTCTTATAATAAATCTAATTACTTGTTTGTTCTGAGGCCTAAGCCTGCTTCAAATTAAATTACATGCAATTGCATGCAACTATCATAATATTGAGATTCGAAAGTCTGCAATACTCAGATGAAGTTCGATGCAAAAAACAAATTGAGAGACCATCGGCAGAAATGTCAAACAACTAATAGATTATCAATAATGATATCATCGAGATTACACTGATAAGTAAGTTAATATATAAAATTGTAGTGAAGAATAGCAAATAAGTCAATGTCATTCGAATGATGGTGTAGACTTGTAGAGCAAGATCCGAGGGCCCCTAGAGCTTACTTATTTTCTGATGGAAAAAATATAAATGATAGAGTAGTGTTGGTGTGTATGGTGTATGTAGTCTTAGAGCAGATTTTTACGTATGTTGTACGGGATACCTGGTACGTGAGAATTGGCCGTCGGCCCAAACTAGCAGGTATGTATGCGTTCACTGAACACATTAACACTACTCAATCGTATACATTTTGTCCATCAGAAAATAAGTTAGTTCTGGGGGCTCCGGGATCTTGGACTAGGTTCAATGAAAAGTCATTCAAAAGCCACTGGTCATAAACATTGACTTGTTTTATAAACTCAAATGTCATAAATAATTCCACTAGTTATTTATGACATTTACCAGGTACCAAATAACTAAAATCATCGACATTAATTGAAGAATTCGTAAATTAGGAGACTTGGGCTCCTGTCTTTTCGATTGTAATCGAATTGTATTGCTACGATTTGATAGTTTTATTGTTAAGACGATTAAATAGAAAATCGATTGCTCGCTCATTCAATTGTCGAATCAATAGGGTTTTTGTTTTTGCTACAATAGCCTACATACACTTTGAAGCACTAAAAACTTCGTTAGTTCATTTAGCACTAAAGTCTATCGAATAAATAGTCACACAAAAAGATAGTTACTTAAATATCTCATCTTTAACCAAATCTATTTTATTTTAGACCAAGAAGACTATTGAACTCAATTTCTATCCTTACCATCACAAGACGTTTTATAAAAGTTTGACTTAATACACATTTGAGAATTAAATCAAATAAAGTTATAATTACTCTTAACGAAATCAGGAGACTCACAACAGAAGCTTCCAATTTAACTTCTTCCTTATCATTCCTTTAAAGATTTGTTTGCGTTATCTAGTTTATGTTTCTACTTTCTTTTGAGGTTATGATCGCCGTAAGAAAAATGACGTAGTAATAACATTTGATGATGTAGATTTTATTAACATACTCGTAGATTTCAATTAATGATTATTAATATATTCCGATAAAACCTGACGACTAGGCAGATTACTGTTGAAATTATGTAATTTATAAGTTAAATGCTACCTCATTGCATGATAAAATTCCGATGCATATGTGTTCGTAATTTCCCTCGTAAACGGCTGGGGTCACCTTTGTCGCTCTTATGAATAGTTGGACCCATTAAATGGCGCTGTTGTCGAGAGCCAGAAAATGTGGCAGGACAACGTGGCAGACGTTGTCTTGTGGATCAAGGTAAGTAAAAGTATATATATTAAACGATGAATGATAATCCAATCTAGGGATAAGAATAAAAAAAAAATAGTATGTTACCTTGTGAAAAGAAACTGTAATCACAATTAACTGGGCCTTATGTGTACTACAGAAAAGATTTATATATATTATAGTGTTTTTACCATTTTAAAATATAACTATACTAATATTAATGTTCTAAAGTTAATTAAATATCTCAAAATGGAATCACACTCACACAGAAAATAGTGACAAAATAATGACGCATATAAAAATAAGTTCATATATATGTCGCAGATGGATTGTAGAATCCGCTGTTTTACAAAATCTCTAGCTGCTTTACAAAACAGTTCTGTTTTATAAAACAGCAGAACAACGTTCAGCTGGATTGCCATTGCGATACGTTTAACAAAACTGCTACCCACCTTTAGACGTAATGCAGAATGACATATCTACAGTGGGACAGGTTTGTTAATTGGTATATTAAATGGATAGTCACCATTCAAGTAAAAAAGCGAAACTGTATTCTGATTTGACTTTCCGTGGCAGAGTTGACGGATATACGGACTATTTTTGTGTCTGTAAGGTTAGAAAAAACCTAAACACGAAGAGGATGACGGGGGCTGTTCGCTGTTCTTCGAACCTAACCTGTCCGTGTCGGGATACACGAAGCTCTTGAGCTCGCTTCGCTCGCTCATGGATCAAGTTCGTTTATTTTCCCGATATATTGTCGATTGTTATAGTGGTTTAGTATTTACGTCATTAAAAATTTTCATCATTTTTTTGCTATTGACAAGTAAAATAAAGTTAGGTTAGGTTAGGTGAGGTTAGCTTATTTATTATTGTTAAGACATACAGAGCAATATGCGACATAATTTCAAACTAAAATCAACAATCTGACAGTTCATTTCACACTGTTTTACATAATCTCTGATCGTTGACCCGCTGCATTGATAAACGCAAAACGTTCATTCAATTCTGCGTGTTATAGTTCAGTAATTATGTAAAACCGCTAAACGTCGTTCAGCTGTTTTTCATAACAGTACTGTTTTGTAAATCAGCTAGCAGTTTTGTAAAACAGCTTATTTTACAATCCATCTGCGACATATATATTGGGGCATATAAACCTGTGATTCGGTAAAAAAATAAAAGTGAGATAGATCAAGATATCGAAACAAAAATAAATTACTAAAATAATTAAGTTATAAATATAATAAAAATTAATTACAAATAAAAATATGTACTTTTTTTTTTCTATTCAAAACGCTATCGTTCTATGGTCATCCACATTTTGTATTACAATAAATTACTGTACATGGCATGTTGCCCAAACACTATATAAAAACTGAAACTTAATCATAGTAAACTCATTTATCTCTGCAATATAAATATTCTAGAAACAATTAATAATATTTGTATAAGGCCTTCAAGAACACACTTTGTTAAACTTAACTATGTGTATTGCTTTTATATATGGTAGTGAAAGAGGGGCTCGTGGCTAAGTAAAAGCCGCACAGATTGATCAACTGAGGTTAAACTACGCTTGCCGCGGTCGGTCTTTGGATGGGTGACCATTTCGTACCGAGGATTAACGTGCTCTACGACGCCCCTCCGTGCCTCGGAGAGCACGTTAATCCGTCGGTGTCGGTTGTCAAATTAAGATCAATGACAGCGATACGGGTAGTGAGAGACCTGCAAGTCTGACAACCAGTCATAACACGCCATATCGTATTATCCAGTAACTGGGTTGTGGCAGTCAGATAGGCAGTTACTTCAAGTCAAATACTGGTAATAAGCTGCATCCAGTTTGACTGGAAGCCGACCCCAATGTAATTGGGAAAAGGCTAGGCAGATTGAGTGACGGGGATTGAGAAAGGTATGCTGAAATGGTTTGGGCATGTTGAAAATGGATCAATGGCGATTGACAAAACTAGTATATGACGTGTGTGTGGATGGAAGAGTCAGTGCAGGCCGACCTCGATGAACGTACCGCATCAAATTTCGGACTTTCTCAAAAATGGGCAGGTTAGGAGCAACCTTAACAGACGAGCATGTACGAAGATACACGTATAGGGACTGAATAGATGGCAATGACGTCGCCAAAAGACGTGTTGAAATATGCATGAAGAATTCGCGGTGGTGAGCAGAGGTCGAGATGGCTTAGTGGTTAGAGTGCCTGGAGTATTTAGCCGGGAGGCGCAGGTTCGAATCCTGCTCACGTATTTTTTTTCATTTAATATTATAATTACACTATTATAACTAACGCTAAGCATGCCTTAATGCATTTCAAAGATTTATCTTTAAATGTAAGAAGATATTCATGAACATAGATGAAGCGAAAGAGGTGTCTCCGAATCGTTGCATTGGAAATCGATAGTCTCTGCCTACCTCAGTGGGAAACAGGCGTGATTGTTTACATGTATGTGTATTGATTAACTAATTTACGGTTATTACTCGCTTATAATTTTTAGGACAGGCAGCCTAGCTTTGAACGTGAACGAAGTTCTTAGGCTGCGAATCCAACAGAGATGTGCGAGTAAGCTAAGCGGTCAGCGAAGAGAAAATCCAGCAATGATCTCACTGCATTTTCGTGCAATTAGCGTCGTGATCACCAATAGAATTATTTCCTATTACTCGCTCAGCTTGCTCGCATATTTCTGGTGGAAACGCAGCATTAGTCATGAGCTGAACCTCGGTGATATTGCGAGGCAAAATCGCAATTCAATCCCGAAAACTGTACATCAGTAAGTAATAACTATTTAAGATTAGATTAATTAATATGAATATGTCTCACATAACATAACATAGGTACCATCATGCCTGTATTCCTTGAAAGGGGTAGAGATGCTATTATTAACTCCCATGTAACTGGTGCCAAGCCTTTTACCATCTATCATAATTCCAAACTCCAGGCTGCTACTGAGAATTTCTTAACAGTAAAATTCAATAAGACTACCTAATCCGGGACTTGAACCTGGAACTTCATGCTCATCAGTCGCGCTGGGGAGCACTAGACAAACGAGGCAGTGTCTCACGCAAGTAATTAATTATTATATTAATATGCGAACCATAAACGTATAATGTATGCTACTCCACACTCTTCGCGTTTGTTTGTTTGTCTTCCAAGTCAAAACAGATAAATGCCGACGTGATTTTAGCGTAGAGAAAGTTTGAGTCGGTGAGTCACATAGCTAACTTTTCATCCCGGGTATGTCCTCTCGGAAAATTCTACACCTAAATGCAAATTCTCCATAATTCAGAACTGAATAAAGGATTTTGATCCTGTTGAAAAATCCTAGATATTATCTAAATCTAGGTATTAACTTGCCAAAACAAAAACATTACTAACGCGAAATACTTAAACATATACCTACTCGTAATACAGTTTTTTTTTTTTGAAAAGCATTAACGTATGCTTAGCGAACATTAAAGTTATAATATTTGTGGAAAAAGAATACGGTCTCGAGCAGGATTCGAACCTGCATCTGCCGGATAAATACTCCAGGCGCTCTGACCACTAAGCCCTACTAAGCCATCTCGACCACTGCTCACCACCGCGAATTCTTCGTAATATACTCGTAACTTCATAAAGCTCCATTACTTTACTATAGGACTAACATGAATTACCGCGCAATAAATACCTTTGAATCGCTTGACATTTCATTTCTTTATTCATACTTAATATATAAAAAACTGAATCTAGATCTTTGGGGTTACAATAGGTGTATTACAAAAATCTTACATAAAATATGTGGCCTACAGTTTTACAAACATAGGCAGAATAAGAAATTTTTGAGAAAAAAAAAGTGCTCTTAGTTAAACATTTCTCAAATAAAAGAATCCTCTTTTAATAAACACGTTTTGGCTTACACTACTCAATTTTACATTTAGAGTATTTAGTGGGATTCGAACTGTGGGGCTCGTTTTTAAGTAACAGCCGATAGATTGAGGTTAAGCTGCGCTTGCCGCGGTCGGTCTGTGGATGGGTGACCGAGTTCATATCGAGACCTTTCTGTACCTCAGAGAGCATATTCGCCGTAGGTCCCGGTTATCAGATTAAGATCTATGAAAGCCGTTACGGGCAGTCAGAGGCCTGAAAATCTGACACCTGTCATACCACGAGATATCGTGTTACCCAGTAACTGGGTTGTGGAGGTCAGATAGGCAGTTACTCCATTTAAACACTGGTATTAAGCTGCATCGGGTTTCACTGGAAGTCGACCGCGATGTAATTGGGAAAAGGCTAGGCAGGGCATTTCGAACTAGCTGGTACCCGCAAATCTGTCTACGCAACAAAAGGTAGCTTATATCCTTCTTCAAGGTCCAGTCTATCTCTATACCATAATTCATTTAAATCCGATAGTAACGCGCGTATATAATCCCTAGTATAGCAACCGTTTACCATCAAACGGGCCGTACAGGTACTTCCAACCGTAGTGGTATAAAAAAATATTTAAGACACGTTTCATAAACTGGTAAATGGAATAGGATACCAGTAATGGTTCGAATAACTCTGTGATAAATTGGTTACCATTTTCCTCAACCGACTCAAGTGAGTTAGATGGAAGTTGGCAAAGGGACTAAGCTCATATACAAATAATGTTTTCTTTTCATTACAAAAGCGATACATAGAACATAAAACGATACGGAAGTTTCATAAAATAATACTTAAGTATTTGGAGCTTTGAATTCTTTGATGTTTTAGAACCACTGTTTTTTTACATTTTCTCTTAAAATTTGTTTTTTGTGAATAATATTTTTATAGATAAATTCATATTACTCAAGTATAACATTTGTAACATATGATAAAATAAATAATTCTTGTACATTTCTTTTATTTTTGATTGTGGTGCCTGCCGCCTGATCTAACCTACCGTTGGTCTCTATTGTATAAAGCTTGCTTAAGGGCCACTTTTGAAAACAATTTTTCTGATGTTTTAAATTAAAAGAAGTCTTTAACGACTTGTTATATTGTTTGTTCATTTAGACCTTAGGATCACATAGTTATTTGTAACTATCTAATCTAATCGCAAAATCCTAAAATATTTCCAACAATACGCCGTACAAATCCGCAAATCTTTATCCTAGTCATATTTAGATCGATCCCATAATCAATCAAATGTCTGAAAACTTTGCAATCACCAAGTTCTGTTTGAACACACTCTGCCCTTCAGTGTATCGAGTTACAGAAGAACGACAAACTGAGGCCTTGCGTCGTATAATGCAGAATCTCTGTAATACAATTAAAAACCTACCTTATTAAGTAATAAATAGAGTTTGTTTAAGTTTGCCAAGTTGTCACTGACGACTGTAGATTGGAGCAATTACAGTATGGTTGCGAGACAATATACAAAGTACCGCTTAAAGGAGGTTTTATTAGAATCCAAGTGGTTCCAATCCGATTATCATCGACCAAGCAATCATGATACTTGCTTTTTATCTAAATAGTCAGCAAGGTAACTGCGCAACTCACGCAAGGCTTTAAAAAGAAAAAAAAAATTATATTGGATGTTTTACTACTTTCAACTACGAAACCCAACGCAATTTACATTGTCCAGCTGTCACAATAAAAGCTATTGCTATAAAAGATAAACGCCCTCTTCAATCTTATATTTTTATAGATAACTGTTTGTGGTTAGAAGATAATGTATCACATGGTATCACGACCTAACCGCCCAGTTGTAAAAGTTAATTGAGGAAAATGGGTAGCGTTCACAAGCGATAGGGAAACGCGTCAAGTAGACCACTAAGGCGCAATTCACACTGTGATGACACGGAACACAGACACGGACGGACTGCGGACGTTTGCTTTGCTGAACCTTGCTTGTCCCGTATATGATGTATGACACAAATATTACGTCTCGTAAATTTTACGTAAACAGAGACGAAAATGCATAAATGCTTAGGATGGCCAAAGCATTCCTTTAGCATTTCATTTTAGTATGATTTTGTTCAAGCCGTGTAAATTCTACTTTAAACTTCTAGGCGGATATGTGTTGTTTTTTCTTCAGCACTAAAATAACTTTATAAAAACGTACGTCATGTTATGTGTAATGTTCATACACAATATGCACCCTAATGCTAAAAAAAAAGATAAAATTTAAATGTAATAAATAAAACTGCGTGGAACGTATATAAAAAAACGCTATTTCTATTTAACCTATATTATAGTTTAGCATGCCATTTGTATAAAAATACGAGGTTTCCAGATACAACAATAAGTCTTTATCATTTTTCGTCAGGGGTTGACACAAAAATATGAGGGTCAAACGACGCAATTCTGACACGATTCACACTCCTTTATCTTGTTAGAAAATCGTATGAAAATAGGAATGTGGATACTCCATAAGATCCATTTTTATTGGGAGATTTGGCTGTATCAAAAATGTTTTAAATGCAGGGCAGGCTATAGTTTATGGCCGATACTTATGGCTTAATAATGACCGTTAAAAAAATTGTATGTAATACTAGTAACTAAAAATATACACAACATCATCAACACTGCAATATAAAAAGCATGTTCTTCAAGTTTACCCTCACGTTACAAAATCCAAAATACGGTGTAAAAAGCGGTGCCATTTTAAAATGACGGTGGCATTAAACTCCTCAATAACCGTCGGAAATTCAAACGGAAACAAAGTACCTCCCCTAATTTTCATTAGCGGAAATACAGTACGAATGAAAAAAGTCGACATTAATTCGCCCAGGGAATCCGGGAAACGATTAAATTACCACAAAAGGCGAGGAGAGCCGAATGACTGCTATAAAGCCATATTATGTTATGACGCCGCCACTCAAATCTTGGCCATTAAGGAAAACGAATTCACAAATGTATTAGGTATCTACGCTGCACTCAATGATTAAAAAGTAAAATTCCATAATCGAAGGACCAGTAAAAACGACATGTTTTAATTACCGCTGTTTCTATACTATTTCTGCAGACCCCATTAGTGGAAAAGGATTATTCTTGTACTCGTTACGGTGATAACAATCCGCTTAAAGTGTTTCGTAACAGTCTTTAATAATCGCGATTATTAAGCCCACACGCCAGTTAAGCTGCGCTCAAAAGCATTACTATCAAAGTTTCAACGCTTTACTCTTCAAAGTAGTGCAAGATAAAGAATTAAGTAGCAATAATGAGCGATTTAGGTTTATACGAGCGCAATGCAGTTATAGAAGTAGTTGTAAGGGGGTCGGTGCGAGGCGAAAACGCCAGACGCGCCTATGACGCTTCAGTGAAAGCACGGGTCGCGGAAACGTTACGCTCGCAGTTACGTAAACGCGTCGCGTTTTTGTGTTACCGGTGTTTTTGAATACAAAAAGTGTACTTTAGTGAACAAGTTAGAGAATTTTTTGTGCATTTTTATGGAATATGTGAAGGTTTGTGATATTTTCTTACATGTTTAAAGGTTTTTAATAATTAATATTTTTTGTAAGTTTTCCTTTGATAGTGAAAAGTTTTCGTTAAATATAGGTTGTTACATGGTACTTTTACATTTTAATAATGTTAATTTATACTTATGCAAACTTGCGTGTGTAAATTGGTTTATATACAAATACTTATTCGGATTGAATGTGCAAACGGTTTAAATGTTTGACTTTTACGGGTGTTTTAATTGGAGCTTTTCGTTTCAGAATAGTCTCTTTTTACGTTTTTATTTAATTTAGCACTAAAGTAAATGCATAAATAGGCAGTTGCCAGATTAACAAAATTACTTTGTTCTATATGATCATTATTGTTTCTTATACAACTTTTTTTATATAATTATATGTGATATAAATATCTGTTCTCTGACACAAGCGTTGAAAACTTATGAATTTATTATTTTTATAAAAGGGTAATCCTTTTTATTAATTTAGAAGTCATCACTTACATGTATTTCCATGCATATTTATACGTTTTTTAACAAGAATCTTAAACTGATACAGTTTTTTTTTTAAGCAATCTTTCTTTTTTATTATTATTATAGAAAATGATAATGTGTTATAGAGACAGAATAACTTAGGCCTAAGCATCTTGCCATATGGATATTTTAATTATGAAACACAAAAAAAACCTATTAGATTTGCCTCAAAAAATATTTCATTTTCACCAAAATTTTCGCAAACATGAATTTGTCTCCTTTATCTCTAATCCAAATTCACACCTATTTTCATAAAACCCTAAGCAAACATGATTAAAACGTAATAACTTGTCACAATATGGAAATAATCATGTTTTCGAGGCTATAAGCACGGACGAGATTGTCACGGGAATTCTATTATCAGATCAAATATCTTTATTCGACACTTTTGCCAGTGTCATATTACATACTTCGATTGCCCCAAATATGTGAGATGAACAAATATGGACTGAACAATAAAAAAGGATTGTTCCATGTGACATCACATAATATAGTTAATTCACATCATTTATATTTGTTAATTTACTTTGACATAACAATTTAAGGATTACTTTTAATCGCATTATAATTCTTTGACATAATTTTTTTTTTGCTTATCATTTGGCTAAATTTATAACTAAACTTTAGAAGACATAAAATGTTATGCAAATCAATAGTAAACCGACATTTGAAACCTCAACTGAATTTCTGTTTTAATCAAGAAGATTTTTGGAAGAACTGATTTATAATATAACTACATATTATAAAACAAATTCCCACGCCGCGTATGTCTGTCAGTCAGTTCGCGATAAACGCAAATACAACTGAACGCATTTTAATGTGGTTTTCACCAATAAGCAGATTGATACATGAGGAAGGTTTAGATGTATAATCACTACTTACATATTATAAAACAAAGTCCCACGCCGCGTCTGTCTATCTGTTCGCGATAAACTCAAAAACTACTGAACGCATTTTCATGCGGTTTTCACCAATAGTGGTTCATGAGTAAGGTTTAGATGTATAATTCCCTTACAAAACCGGGGCCTGACCTAGGCTATAATTAATAATAATACTAGGGACCCGCTAGTATTATTAATAACTATAGCCTGGCACAGCGTCCATGACCGATATTCCACACACCCAAAGAGCTACCGCCAAAAGTACCATAACAACAATTAAACTAGTTCACTAAGGTTACTATTACGGGTCGTATCCCATTTGATAGTTAAGTGAAGATAACCCTTTGTAACTTAATTGGCTATGAAATTAATACTGTGGTGAATGTTCGACACCCCACGTAATCAGATCGAACATCAGCCTTGTAATAAATGGTCCTATAGTCAGTTGTTGTATACCTATGTTGGTCCGGTTAGTAGAGTGTGATAGTAGGATAACATCAGAAAATGGCGCATGGATAACATTTAGTGTGATATAGCTAGATAGAACGAGATCGTATCGGTGGCGGTTACCACGAACAACAGAATTCCCAGTGAGAGTTGACGTCAGGCAGGCGGCCTGTCATAAAACATAGCCAAAACTTTAGCAGCATTCCAGTACAAGAAGACAGTATGTATGGAAGAAGAATACATGCTGCGCCGACTTCAAATAAATTGGGATAAGGGCAGGAGGCTGATGATGATGACCTATGTTGGTAGTTGGGTCTCCTAAAAGGTATTTATTTAAGGGCCGATTGTACCAAGCATCAGATTTCTTCTATCAGAGGAATATATTTTTGAATACTGTCTTATTTGTCTTTGGGGCTGCCACAAGGCAAATTAAAGCATCTGAATACTGAAAACTGATATCTTCAGTTCGATTCCCGGGCTGCGGAAAAATGTTATTGGGTTTTTATGTTAATACATTTTCAGTAACAGTTAGGATTTGTGCCTGGTTGGCATTACGCTCACTACATGCATAGACACAATAACGGCATATTTGATATGTAGGTAAATTGAAAAAGTGTATAACGCTTCACCCAACCTGGGCCTCGAGTCCAGGATATCAATGGACTTTGTGACCATTAGAAAAATGAGGCTTTTAACATTACCCGTCATTGATGACATCATGGGTGTGGCAGAAGAAACATGAAAGTAGAATCAATGCAGTAGATATGAGAGCTTTGAGAAGTATGTGTGGCGTAACTTTTAAAGATAAAGTGAGGAACAGCGTGATAAGGGAACGTTGTGTAGTGAAAGACTATGTAGTGACAAAGATCAAGAAGGGTATGCTAAGATGGTTTGGGCACGTAGAAAGGATGGTTGAAAGGCGATTGGCTAAATTTGTACATGAGGCAAGAGTGGATGGAAGTGTCGGGGCAGGCCGACCTCGACGAACGTACCGCAATCAAATTGCGGACGTTCCCAAAAAAGGACGGGTCAGGAGCCACCTAAATGCATGAGCATGTATGAAGAGGTTAATAAGCATAGATGAAGCGAAAGACGTGTGTCAGATTCGTAGCAAAAGTCTCTGCCTACAGCCGTAAACAGGCGTGATTGTATGTATGTATGTATGTATGATGACATCAGTCATCAGTCTTCGGATGCTCGAATCGGCCTTGCGGCAGTCTCAAAATACTTATACTTCCAATTTAGTTGCAAAATGTAGGGTACGCGCTCACTGTGGGTGCATGTCGTCGGTATTGACCACACGTTCCCGAAAGCCGTTGAACGCGACAACAAATTTATGTCTTCCGTCTGAATGGAGCTTAGCATTTTTGAACAACTTTTCATCTAAATTTACAATATTAAATGGAAAAAGAATACGGTCAAGATAATAAGCCATCTCGATAGTCGAGATGGCTTAGCGGTCAGAGCGCCTGGAGTATTCATCCGGGAGGCGCAGGTTCGAATCCTGTTCGCGACCGTATTCTTTTTCCATTTAATATTGTAACTTTAGAGTTCGCTAAGCATGCGTTAATGCTTTTCAAAGATTTATCTTGAACTTTTCATCTTATTATTAGTTTACATCGCTACGGGCTTAGCTTATTATTAAGGTCCCTGTTCGAGTTTGAAACTAGTCGGGCATTCCCGAAAATAGTTCGTAAATAGTAACTGTAAGTAAAAATTAATATTTTATTCCCGGACGCATCTTTGTTGTTGTGGTATGGTTTTGTACGAAGCATGCCATAACAGTCTTTTGTCAATCAATCAATCAATCAAAGATGGCGGCTCCGTGTTTGAACATGAGAGATTGATATAATATGTTTCGTGAATAGGAGTTTAGGTGAGAAAATGTAAAGTGCACGTTGTTGGTTTTATATTGTTTTCCAAAACTTGTGTTTCTCCGAAGTTTAATGTGTAATTATGGCGGATAATTAACCATTAAGTGTTCATGAAGGAGTGCGAGTGTGGGCAAATTATATAAAATTGAAAATCATGATTTTTTGTGATAACTCCTAAACTCCATCGAAGACTCAGTAAAATTTCTACCGTTTTACTGGGGCAACGCGCGCAACAACTTTTAATACTTGATTTTTCTGAATACTTGACACTGGCAAATACACAAAAAGTGTGGCACATTACGGGAATTAAAAAAAATGATTCGGGAGTCCTATTCATAATGAGTATCTATTAGATCGGCTCTACTCACCTGAATGAACCGAACTTCCGTTCGTCATTCCGTCGTCGCATCAGCAGCGAAAGGCTCCAATGTAGTTAGGAATGAATGTAGAGTAAATTAATCCAGATAAAATGCATGTGACTACAGCTGTATCTAATAATCATACTAACATAACATAGCATCACGCCTGTATTACCCGAAGGGGTAGGCGGAGGTGTACACAGTTGTATACCCACATTTCACCAATGCTGTTGTATAATATTAGTATATGATATAATATCAATTTACAATTTAATTAATTGCGACACAGACAAATATTTACAATTAAACACTATAAAATAAATAAATACTATTCTAAGTTTAAAATAAAATAAGAAAATTTACTCAGGCGTCAAAGTATTCCTCCGCGTCGCTGTCTTCTGGAAAAGTGCCCAGAAGACTGGCAGCATTGCCCCGTTGTATGGCAATGCTTATTCTCTGACCGAGATATAAGCCAGCCCTCTGGTCACTCGAAGTGTCGACCAGTCTCCGCGAAATTTCTTTGTGCAGTAGTCGTGCACTCGGACCCCACGTCCCGAGCGTCTCGACCCCAAACGACTAAAAGTCGTAATAGCCGACAAAATTACTGTATTTGCGCCGTTTGCGTCTCTGCGGCTGAAGCAGCGGCGCCCGCACAGCCAGCCGTGCTTGGAAGGTGAGATGGGGCAAGGTTATTGCTGGGCAACGTTGCTGTTATTAAGTCCCATGTAATAGGTGGTGAGCCTATTGCCATCAACCGGGCACATTTCCAAACTCCGGGCTGCTACTGAGAATTTCCTAACAGAAATACTCAATAACACTTTGCCCGACCCGGGAATCGAACCAGAGACCTCCTGCTCAGCAGTCGCGCTTGGGACCATTAGACCAGCGAGGCAGTAATCATACTAATATATGTATATATGTCGCAGATGGATTGTAGAATCCGCTGTTTTACAAAATCTCTAGCTGTTTTACAAAACAGTACTGTTTTATAAAACAGCTGAACAACGTTCAGCTGGATTGCCATTGCGATACGTTCAACAAGACTGCTACCCACCTTTAGACGTAATGCAGAATGACATTTGTACAGTGGGACAGGTTTGTTTATTGTATAGGTATATTAAATGGATAGTCACCATTCAAGTAAAAAAACGATACTGTATTCTGATTTGACTTTCCGTGGCTGGGTCGACGGAGCCCCCCTAAGCGGGGCTCCTTTTTTGTGTCTGTAAGGTTAGAAAAAACCTAAACACGAAGAAAATGACGGGGGCTGTTCGCTCGCTACGCTCGCTCACTGGCCCCCGTCATCCTCTTCGAACCTAACCTGTCTGTGTCGGGATACACGAAACTCCCGAGCTCGCTTCGCTCGCTCATGGATCAGTTTCGTTTATTTTCTTTCATAATCCCGATATATTGTCGACTATTATAGTGGTTTAGAATTTACGTCATAAAAATTTTTCATCTTTTTTTTGCTATTGACAAGTAAAATAAAGTTAGGTTATTATTGTTAAGACATACAGAACCATATGCGACAAAATTTCGAACTAATATCAACAATCTGACAGTTCATTTCACACTGTTTTACATAATCTCTGATAGTTGACCCGCTGCATTGATAAACGCAAAACGTTCATTCAATTCTGCGTGTTATTATTAGTTTATTTATTTATTACAATTAGTTCAGTAATTATGTAAAACCGCTAAACGTCGTTCAGCTGTTTTTCATAACAGTACTGTTTTGTAAAGCAGCTAGAGATTTTGTAAAACAGCGGATTCTACAATCCATCTGCGACATATATATAATAATAGATAGCTAATTAGTATGACGTATCGGTAATACGTAGTGTATAATAGTAGGTACTCCTCTGTCGAAACCTTCGGGACTACAGGCGTGATGCTATGTTATGTTATGTAAAAACACTGTCTGTCTCGTTAGTCTAGTGGTCCTAATGGGTTGGATTGCTAGGTCGGACTGTGTTATTGTGTTTTTCTGTTAGGAAATTCTCAGTAGCAGCTCGGATTTTAGTATTGTGCCCGGTAGATGGCAATAGACTCACCACCTATATTATATAGGACCAGGAGTGTAACATTGTGTACACCGTTGCCTAGCTCCACGGGGAATACAGGCGTGATGCTATGTTATGTTATGTAAAAAACTGCGTTATTTTCTATGATTAGTTGTAATTTGCCGTTTTTTTATTTTCGAATATTACTTTGACCCAAAATAGGGGTTTTCTTACCATGTCTGCAGTACATCGATCACTATTCGGTGACAGGCATAACGAGCGCGTGATGGATAGATCAAGGTTCCATCCCGTTTCTTATAATCGCAAATTATATTTTTGTTTCGTGTTCCTATAGATATACAAACATTAACTAACTTGAAGAACTTTAGGAAATATTTTTTTTAAATAAAACGTATTTGTAGTGCAAATAATATAAAATTACTTTAAATTCTACGGTGATTTAATAGATTAATTTATTTTAATGTGACGCATTGTTATTGGGAATACTATTTAATTAAACATTGTTGAAGACATATATAAGTACAAACATACCTAATTAGTATTTCTTCTCAGGGATAGTCTTAAGAAATACTGTCGCTATTTATTTTTAAATTTAAATTGTATCAGATAACAAATATTTTATGATTTTCATTAATTATATGTACGGTAGACTGAAATAATTTTAAATAAACTGTTCAGACGCCTGACACCTTAGTCCTCCTGCGACCACGAACGCTGCAGTCTTCAACACGTCAGGAAAAACAAAAACCAATAATACACACGATTAATCCGGTTAAAAGTTGTTTTATTATAACATAATTACTATCTACATAAAGTTAAGTACAAACTATGTCTAGTTTGTACTTAACTTTATACACCTATAAAATACATACTATTCTAAAATAGCTTAATGTTCACTGTACAGTCTTAAACTGTTCATGTGTTGATGACGCTGCGACCTCGATCGATGATCATTTTAATATTCAGTGCGTTTCCATACACGGGCCAAACAACATGAGAGGTAAGAATCGTCAACAGTTTTATTTATAATTCATATTGGTGTAAATAAACGTCACTTATCAACTATATGATCTTTTCTCTCCGCACTAAACTTACTTCAACATCATAACATCTCATGAATGAGCAAACAGCTCGTTGCATGTCAGCATGTCGCGTGCAGAACACAGACGAATTTGTTTACAAAAAATATCACAAATAAAAATAATGTTTTGGTATCAGTTTCTGCCTCGTTGGTGTCAAGCGCGACTGCTGAGCATGCTGAGAGGGTTTGATTCCCGGGTCGGGCAAAGTGTTATTGAGTTTTTCTGTTTTCCTTGGAGCTTGATCAAATAACAGAAACAATAGTCAGTTTTTCAAAGGAAACTCGAATGGGTCAAAGAATAAGTTGCTCGCATTGTCAAAGGCAATTATGCCTATTTGTTTCGTGGTTTTGCTCCAGTTGTGTTTGTTGCGTGCAGCACACAGACGAATTTGTTTACAAAAAATATTATAAATAAAAATTTTGGTTTTGGTATCGATTTCTGCCTCATTGGTCTAGTGGTCCCAAGGGCAACTGCTGAGCATAAGGTCTCTGGTCCGAAACCCGGGTCGGGCAAAGTGTTATTGAGATTTTCTGTTAGGAAATTCTCAATAGCACACCGTAGTTTGGAATTGTGTCCAGTAGATGGCAATAGGATCACCACCTATTACGTGAGACTTTTCGTTAGAGGAATGTGGTTGTACGACTGCGTACACCTCTGCCTACCCCTTCGGGGAATACGGGCGTGATGCTATGTCACATGTTTATCGGAGGTGTCCTTAAATATGGCACAGTTACACTTACAGGCCAACAGCTTCTATATGCAGCATATTTTTTACTCTATGTACGTAATCTCTGAACATTAATATATTCACAGCTACTCTATATAGGCCATATATAGCCACAGCTTTAGGCAATCAATCTCAAAGCACCACAAATGCAAGGCTCGACCACTGGAACCGATATTTCAATACATTTTCACAAAAACTCTGTGAAACCTTTTCATTCTATACCATCGTTATTTATTCGCTTGATTAATAGCTTTTGTACTGTTAAGAGCGTATTCATAAATTGGAATTAACTTTTTGTATTTTGAGTAAGAAGGAACAAAAGTAATGTTTGATTTTTCATAATATAATAATTATTCTTGATATAATGTACAGTCACGACCAAAGACAGGTAAACACAAACTCAAAAACTCGTCGACAATATTTCTAGCGTGTATTAATACAAATAAATAAAATTTAAGTGTCTTTTTGGAATGGCAGCATTATAGTTGTTTGCCCGATAACTAAGACTAAAAATCTGTTTTAATTCATTTATTGTTCCTGCTAGTCTCGGATACTGCTGGACCGATTCTGATAAGCTTTTACTGGCTGGTATCTGACTATATAAGAAGTAACTTAGGCTAAAGTTATTATATTAAATGGAAAAATAATACGGCCGCGAACAGGATTCGAACCTGCGTCTCCCGGATAATTACTCCAGGTGCTCTGACCACTAAGCTTCCTGTTCGCGACCGTATTCTTTTTCCATTTAACATAATAACTTTAGAGTTCGCTAAGCATGCGTTAATGTTTTTCAAAGATTTATCTTAACTTACGCTAATTATAATATAATTATATGCCGGTGAAAAAACGGGGAACAGCTAGTTATTAATATAATTAGGTATGTAGCACAGATAGAAAAACATAATAATCAGATAACTAATTATATCGAATTTAAAAAGTGCAATTGTATACATGTTTATGCTCGTGTCTGTACCTCCAAATGAACAACGTTAGACACAATAGAAAATTGTTTTTAGGCAGTGACTTTAAAGCTCTCTGTATTTCACTATTATTTACTGAAACTTTAATAAAGTATAGGTGTATCTTCAAGATGTCAGTGTTAATAGTTCCGAGAAAAAATAAAGCTTTCTTTTAACAAGAAAATATGCAACCAAACTTTTCCTAAAAGAATGTGTTATTTTATTTTTCTACTATTTCGTAACCAAATTCGTAAACGGGGCACTTATTCCTACATTTACAAAATCTAACTAGATTCTACAAATTGCTTTGCTCGCCTTTAAATCGGATAAATCAGACGATGTCTCCGGGGACCGAATTCGATTCACCCCTAAAAAGCCTACACGTCCCCTTTTCAAAAATTCCTTTTCTGTATGTACGGCGGTTGAAAATTTGATTTATTCTCGTGTGAAGCTTTCCAGGAAACTCTTTGGGTAATACGAAGAAGGAAACTTTATTAAATAACTAATTAAGCAAGGTTTGGTATCAGATTTCTGAAAACTGTCACTTAGGGCCTGTTTTACAATGTCACATCAATAATTTTTGCTACCAGATAAATTTAAAACTTTCTAAACACAGCGGGGTAATTGCAGAACTGACTTGCAATGACAATACATATCATTTTTTTTAAAACGTTGCCTCACACTATAATTTCTTCCTGTATCGTGGGTGCGTTTACAGACATACAATCTTACAAGCACACACACACCCAGACTTAGAGCAATTACCTATAGATCGTACAAATATTTGCTCCGTGCAGAAATCCATCCTGCGGCACGCAGCAGTCGACGTCTCTCGAACATTGCGCCAACCGCGCTGTCTATTATTTGCATACATTGCGGCGTATGTTCTAAAAAGTTAAAATCTTATACCGTTTCCTCAACTAATAAGATAGACGCAATGTACATCGTCGAACTGTCAAAATTAAAGCGATTGCAATTGAAAGTCGGTTCCACAGTTACGCCGTGGGCACAGAATGCTTTTTTATATATCCCGCACGTCAAATTCACGCCCTTACAGTTTCCATGGGTCGCACTGTCATGTCTGTGAAATATCTATTTCTACTCGTATTAGAGACGGATGAACAGACAGACGGAGAAGGCATAGTTATTACTATTGGGTTGCGTTAGCACCCTGCTAACTAAACCACTTTAACAAAGTTTATGATATGCCCGGACCGACTTGCGAAAGCTGTTTGTGGCTATGTATTATTACCTGTAATAAAAGATGCACCAAATCAACCTGTAACGAAGCTAATCATTGAAAATACATAATAAAACTTTATACTAATTAACTATAACAAGGTTATATTTTGACACTAAAACTGTCTTCAATAACCTGGGCTTGTTTACATATCTATTACGAAAAAAATCTTCATGAGTTCCTTACCTCATAATCTAAATAAAAATTCTATTCACTTTTGCTTAAGCACTAAATCAACCTGCATACTAAAAATATTATATATATATATATGTTAAAATAATTTTAACAAAAAAATCTAATAAATCTTCAAAATTTTCCATTTACGTTGCTCTAACAATATTATAGAAAACGTAAAGATGACCTTTACGTTTTCTATAATATTGTTACATCGCTTGTACAATTTAATGGTCTTGAAATCGACTTTCGCATGTTTATTAAATATTGATATGAAATGAATGAAGAAGAAGAAGACCTATAGATAAATATTCCGGGCCGGTGTGCATATATATATGTGCATGAGTCAGAGAAGAGATATTTAAACAAACCCAGGTTATTGAAGACAGTTTTAGTGTCAATAATTAATCTAAACACTTATTAAGGTCGTATAGAAAAGGCTCCTAATTTAAAAGCCTAGTTCTGATGAATTAGAAATTTCTGCCGTCGAAGTCTAGCGAATTCACCAGTTCTCTCACATTCCTAAAACATTTTGTTGCGATCTCGACATAAACAAGTCTATAGACACACATTAAGATGACTACAAGCACCGCAAACCAATTTATTTAAACACTGCTGCCAAAAACTGTACCATTCAAACACTAACAGATACCAACCTGAAAAAGAACCTAGTATTTTGTACAAAACAGACGTGTAAAAATACTATAAATAACAATAAATCTCACCTTAGTACAGCTCATAAAGTTCACGAATCGAAACTCACGAGTCCAATCGGTTCAACTGAATCGGGATTTACAACTCGAGTGTTATTTTTAGACGCTGCAAACGGATCTATGTAACAGATGAACGTAACGCACTTTTATTCATGTCCGACATGCCTATTTGGAGGTCATTGGTCATTCATTGATCAGTTATTATAGTTTTAAGATCCATCAGAGAGTAAGTGTACATAGTTCATTCAGGGATGTTTATAAATATAACAAACAAGTGAGAAATATCACGGTTTGAACTTTTGAATACTCATTTTGACACATTCAACAGCATTCAACTAATATGCTGTATGAATTTAAATGGCTACACGATAAGGAAACGATGGATGGATTGTGTGAAAGTAGATATGGATAGAAAAGAAATGACTACCGAGATGACGACTAACCCTTGTTGGTTCTCCTTTTATTAAAATTCTATGTAAATTTCTTACTGTAAATAAAATCAGAATTTAAATTTCTTGCTTTCCTACCTAAAAACGTATTTTTCTGGTTTCAATTGATTTCCTTTAATCTAAATACATAACTTTTAATCTTTCAGAACCTTGTTGTTGGTACGCTAAATCTAAGTCCTGATAATTATTAATCTCTATTGTTTATTCTTTTTTTTTATTACTAAACACTAATTGCTTAACTTTTAGCGTGAACCGTACCTTGGCTTTCCCACTGGTCAAATTTTGTTAATGTTATAAACATTAATAAAATTTGACCAGTGGGATACGTGTTTTATCCATTCTTGACATTGGCAGAATCATCGTTAACCCGATGGAGCCATAATTAACCAAAATTGGAATTGGAGATGACGGCTGACAGAGATGTATGAAAGAAAAAGACATGTTGCGCCGACCTCAATTACATTGGGATAAAGGCAGGGAGATGATGCATATTCTTCCGGAAAAAAGTTATTATTTTAAAATATGCGTTGGTCCCATGTGTACCTAATATAAGTATTATGTACACATTACATTGGTAATAGCTATACTATACATCCGAAGACCGATGTTTCTCGACAAATTTGTCAAGTCGATAAAAGTATTCATTTATGTTGAATTTTAACATTATATCAACAAATTATCTCAAATTTTACGTTTAAAGTCGATAAATGTGGCGACAGAAAGAAACATGCTCGCGCCGCTGTTATGTGAATTACGTACGTTTTCATCGCTGTCAAAAATGACAGTTATCAAAACTACAGTTGATAATTCATTCAAATTTAAATTATTTATTTTTAAAACATAGCTACAATATAATAAGATCCAATTCTAATGTTAGGATCACTATGCTTAACCTAATAGGTATACAAATTTCAGATACATATTTACGAGTACATTTGTATTATCATTTTTTTTTTATGCATTGTATTATTTAAATTATTACTTAAGTTTAAGTAGGACAGGCTGATTTACAAACTGAGCTGTAATCTGCGATATCGCAAAGGTCAAGTAACAGTGAATACTTAAAACCCATTACAGCCTTATCATGCAATTTTCGATACTGTTGCTGACAGTGATAAATAAATAATTAACGTTAAAACATATTTTTATTATACTAAGTATTGGGTTTTTCATTGTTTGGGATTGCGCCCGGTAGATAAATGAAACGAAATAAAATGAAATTGTTAATTCTGTAAGTAGGTCTTTTAAAAACTCTTTTACATGTCACTATGATCTAGATGGCGTCGGCGTTTTCTATCCGACTGCCTCTGAAAAGAAACGCCAAAAAAAACTCAAAGGTCAAGGTCTCTTTTAAAGTCCAGACATCAAACATCCCTATGTGAGCGTAACCATGTAGGGTTGATGATGATGAGATGTCAGTAGGCTCACCACCTATTATATGGGACTAAGTAACATTGTAATGCATTGGTAAAATGTGGGTGTACAATTGTATACGCCACTGTCTACCACCTCAAGAAATACAGGCGTGATACTATGTTAAGTATTCTTATATATTTTAATAGTATTCGTGAAATGCCTTTGCTTTCAATGAAGCTGGTAAGCCCATTTCGCATGCGGACACTTCAAACCTTAATGTAAACTTTCAATTCCCTTTATTGAAAGTGTTGACGTACGTTCCGCGTCAGAACAGACATATCTTCGTTCATTTTAACATCGGTATAAGAAACCATACATATATATTACGTATGCAATTGCATTTTACACACATACGGCATGCGGAATAAATTGTTATTTTCTGAAAAGTTACCTTGGCTTTTATAAAATAAGATCAAAGCCAAACGTTCCCCATTTTTGGGCAACCATTCAAGTTATGTTTTTGTTAGGTTAGCATAGACGTGTGTTGAATTTTTTCTCAATAAAGAAATACTTATATTGTTTATCGTTTACCTACAAATGGATTCAACATAGATGACCTTGGCTAACTGCCACGAGGCTTTTAGTGTTTCCGAGTAACGAATTCATCATGATACACATGACTTGGCGTTTTTGTTCAACTTGTCAATGAGGTGAAAATTGTATATGGGGTTTTATACATTCCATTTCCATTGAATGTGATCGATGAGTCCATAGTCAGTTCTACTAAATGTTTTTGTTGGATTGTTGACAAAAAAATACAATTTATTACTCAAATATTTATGCAGGGATAGCCTAGTGGTATGACCGTTGAAATGGCAAGTGTAATCTTGCAATTTCAAAGACAACTTCAAATTATTTTTTACCTTATTAAAACAGTGAAGGAAAATATCGTAAGAATGAAGCAATATCAGAACCTAAGAGTGGCTTAAACCTTGGACACCAGGTTGTTCATCAACCACAAAACAAGAAGTGGAAGTAGCGACATACTTAATTAATTTTATTAATTAAACCAGTACTATTATTTCTATACTACTAACCTATTAAATAAACTTATTTACTACTAAAAAGAAGTGGAAGATTCAAGACAATCTTAAGTTTTCACAAAGATAGAAAAGGGCGGCTTACAAAAGTCGTTTGTGCAGTTAACACGTTATCAAAATAAATATAAGATTAATACTGTCCAACAAAGATATTTGAAGCCAACTCTTTAAAAGTCTTTTGAACTATGTGTATTATTGATGCGATCGATTAAGGATCATGGTACGATATGAATGCGGATGACTAAAGGAGTAAAGGGAGACTGAGGAAACGATGGATAGACTGTGTTAAATATGATAATATGGCTGGAAAGGGAGTGATTGTTGATACCTATAAGGGCTGATAGAGATGTATAGTAGAAGAATACAGGTTGCATCGACTCCAAATCAATTGCTATAAAGACAGGGGTATAATGTCTATTATTGTTGTTTTTATATATTCGGGATTACGCGATTAGTTTGGAACTTGCACAATGTATAGATGATCATTAAAAGTAATAATGGTTAAATTCAACCATTGATAAAAAAATATACTTTTAATTTCATCTGTTGACTCGCTTTTTTTTATAAAAACGTTGCCCCACACTAGAAATTGCTTCCTGTATCGTGGGTGCGTTTACAGACATATAATCTCACAAGCACACACACACCCAGACCCGGAGCAATTACCTATAGATCGTACAAATATTTGCTCTATGCAGGAATCGAACCTGCAACACGCAGCGCAGCAGTCGGTCTCTCGACCACTGCGCCAACCGCGCTGTCTATTACTAGTAATTATAATTAGTAAACACGATAGAATTTATTGTTTTAAAGTAAAATTTTGTACTTTAACGAGCCAGGTGATAGTAAGATATATATTAAAGTTTTAATTTAACCAGTTATATATATATTTATAACGTATAACTTTTAATTAATAATATTTTTTAACGTTTAATCACATTGCTACCTAAGTCGTCAACTGAGTCTGCTCGCAGCGATGTCGGGTGTTGTAGTAGTGTTACATCGCGCTGCACATGTTGCGCGCCGATGACGCTTTGGATGTCGAGGATGCTCATGTTTTTCGACACACAAACGGCTTTTTTACTGCTTATCATTGATACTTTATCTAATGCGACATCTCTCGTCGACATGGTTTAGTTTATTGCTAGAAATCGAGATATCCAATTCAGCGTGGTAAAGGAACGTTAAACTGTCTCGTAACTGACACCAAACTTAATCAGAGCTACAATAGATACCAATCTGGAGTGTAATTACTGGCAGCTGATATTGATTATATCGTTAGATAGTACAGTCAGCTGCACAAGTAACTGAATATTTTTGAAAGTTTTGATGGACATGGTTTAATATTACACTTGGTTTATTAATTTCTGCTGGAATAAATAAAAAGAAACGGTCATATAATTGTAGATTATTGCACTTTAACATGATCTCGTTAGAAAAACGCTTACATTTATAATATTAAATGGAAAAAGAAATTAATATTGTTACTTTAGAGTTCGCTAAGTATGCGTTAATGCTTTTCAAAGCATTCTTTACGACATTGTATTAACTGCAAAGTTAGTCGTGTCGGTTCGGTCACCTGTATAGGTACTAAATTGATAGCAATGACGTCGCCAAAAAGACGTTAAAATATGGATGAAGAATTCGCTGTGGTGAGCAGAGGTCGCGATGGCTTAGTGGTTAGAGCGTCTCGAGTATTCATCCGGGAGGCGCAGGTTCGAATCCTGTTCGCGACCGTATTCTTTTTCCATTTAATATTGTAACTTTAGTGTTCGCTAAGCATGCGTTAATGCTTTTCAAAGATTTATCAGGAATGATTTAAGAATATTTTTGTTAAAATTTAGAAGTTTTTACTACTGTAGGTACCTTACTTAAGTTTTTTCGATTAGGTACATGCAATGATAAAATACTAGTGATTTTTTAAATTAAAACAGCAGCAACTATTACATATTTTTTTAAATTATTATCTCTCATACTGAAATTTTATAAGCTATACTAACGAATATTCAGAATATGGCACAATTGCTAACATTGTAGCCAATTTAGGATATCTATAGATTTTGGCACTCGTACTAGAAAGTTGAATCTTCGTATGAATAGGTTGCTACTGCTCTAAATCACTGGTTACTACGACAAAGTTGGACGTAAGTCTGAAACGGTTGGGTGTCGGTTTCCGTGAAGCATTTAATAAAATGGGTAAGTGATCTTATAGGATATCTCAGAAATAACCGTCGTTAACTTTCAAAACTTATTTATTTCCAGAACTCTTATTGATTAAAATATCTAAACTTATTTATTTTAGACGTTCCACGACCGCCCAGCGCCAACTCCCATCAAAAAGTGCCCGCTCCGTCCGAGTGACCGTAACCCGCCACTCCACCAGTGTTGCCAGTACCCACAATTAAATCCCCTGAATTTATTAAAATACATATTTCCGTTGCCAGTGTGGCCAGTGTGGCCAGTGCTATCCTTTTAAATCGTCGTAGTTTTAGTAAAATCAATAAAACCTTACAATCTGTTATAGGTAGGTAATTTATATGAATAGAAAATGGTAGTTTTACCTGCGTGGTCATCAGTAATCGCAATAAAACATAGCGAAAATATTTATTTTATTTTATTTAGTTTTACAAAATTTGTTAAGTAGGTTTTGCGTAATTGTTTGACAAAAAGAGGTCGTAATTGAAACCACCTTAAAAACTTTCAGATTTATAATATTAAGATAAGCCTTCAGATTCACTTAGTGACTTTTAAGAAGTAAATTCAAGCCTTTAAAAAAATAAAGAAAGAAAGAAAAAAAATATTTGATCACAATACCACGAGACACACAACAGACAAACAACTATAGTTTTAACACAAAAATGAAACGAAGAGAGTTATTAAATTATTATTCTAAGTACTATCTAAACAAACAATATATATAATATATATATTATATAATGGAATTGCGTTTTATTTAGTTTTCATAAATAACTGTTTAAAATTAATTACAATTTGTTTGATCATTTTTCTTATTCTTGCATCATCAGAATCCATTTTTAAGATTTTCTATTTGACATTTCTAATGAATCTGTACTGCCAATCATATTTCAAAAGGGGGCAATACAGACAGACAATCCAATATAGGGCTGTCAGTCAGTCATCTACATGTCTACTAAGGTCTGTGGTTTGCCAACTCAGTTCATGTTTGATGCAAACGGTTGGTAATTCCGTAGTCTCTCTATTTACGTAACTACTTGGGTAACTACTGGAGTTTGTAGGGATATTAATTTGGCTTTTGAGCAATAACTAGTAGGGTTGTGATAGTAAGTTTTGAGTTGTGTGGGATATTACGGAGAAGAAATTTATATTTTTTTTTTTTTTTTTGGTTACGATAACTAGTTGTTGTAGTAACTATTCATTGTAAATGAATTAATTTGAATATTACGGATTATTTTTTAACTACATTTGGTACTTTCGTTACTTAAGCTTCATCGATGAGTACTAGATGGTATGCAATATAGAGCTAGTTTGTTTCGGGATATCGCTGCGGGCTTAGCTAATGATTAAGGGTTCTGTTTGAGCTCGAAACAGGTCTACGCAATACGCAATACTAAAAAGACAAAACCCAAAAAAAAACATGGATTCTGCCCAGTATCATGGCAATAGGCTCAGCACCTATTACATGGGACTTAATAACAGCATTGGTGAAATGTGGTTCTACAACTATGTAAGCCTTTGCTTATCCCTTCGGGGAATACAGGCGTGATGCTATATAATGTTTTTAAAAATACCAGAAGCAATAGTTATTACGATACCGCTCACGATTGAAGTAAGTCCCACTTAAGTATATCTTATAGGTAAGTGAAGCTTTCCGTACCAGTTGACAAAAAATATTCACTATCGATTTATACAATACTAGCTGTGCCCCGCAGTTTCACCCGCGTATAATTATATTATAATTAGCCTAAGTTACTCCTTATATATTGAATAGATTCAGGTCTTAATTTGCGGAAGTCCATTACAATGGATGCAAACAAATACAATATCTAGATACTTCCACAATATTGAGGGTAGTCATGCATTACCTGTGCAGCAACCGCCAGCCCGCAAATATATGCACATACGCAACTATTACGAGTAGTAGGAAGTAGCTAGATATTGTATTTATTTGCATCCACTCCTTATATAGTCAACTACCTGTAAAATCCTATCAAAAACGGTTCAGCCGTTTGGAGGATTAGCCCGACAAACAGACAAACAGAAATAAATTAAAACAGATTTTAAACTAAATATTTTTAGCTATATTTATAACTAACTATTTTATATTTTATTTTGTGTTTATTGTTTTGTGGTTCAAGACAATGTAGAGAATTATAAATAGCTTATGCTTTATTTTATTTATTGCGAAAGTGTATTAATTTGTTTATTTAGGTATCTATCTTTTAAACGTCAAAACGAAGGTATGGTTGGTACTGATTATAGCTAGAGGACGCAAAATACACATTTTTACTTTGTTTTTTTTTTCTCTGTAACGCGAGTGAATGTAAAATTAACTTAATTAACATAACTAATCACCAAGCCCGTATTTCTCGAGGGGGTATATAGAGGTGTGGACAATTATACACCCATATTTCACCAATGCTGTTATTATGCGGTGGTGAGCAGAGATCGAGACGGCTTAGTGGTCAGAGCGCCTGGAGTATTTATCCGGGAGGCGCAGGTTCGAATCCTGCTCACAACCGTATTCTTTTTCCATTTAATATAATAACTTTAGAGTTCGTTAAGCATGCGTTAATGATTTTCAAAGATTTATCATTAACCAAATATCACTTTGCCCTACCCGGGATTCGGAACCTAAGGATCTCATGCTCGGCATTGAGCAATGAGGCAGCAAGGCAGGTAAAGAAGCTAAACATATTCTGTGTTTGTTGAAGCAACTTTCTAATTTATGTTTCCCTATTGTTCAGTTTTTTGAACGAAAGCATTCAGTAAACACAAACAAAAGAACCCTAAACTCGGCTCGAACATATTTTCTTCAACAACAACATTATTCTGAAGCATCAAATTTCTATAAATACGCAAATTGAGAACTGCTCGATGTTATCGAACGTTTTCACGATCCAATGCGCAACGACACGACATTTCCATCAAATGCTTTATCAATATTACAAATATAGGAGTTCCGGCCTCAAAGCATTACTTAAGTAAGAGCTAAATACTGAGACTATGAATTATATAATATTATAATAAAACAACTTTTAACCGGATTAATCACGTGTATTATTGGTTTTTGTTTTTCCTGTCGTTTCGTACACTTTGCAGCGTTCGTGGTCGCAAGAGGACTGACGGACAATATTTTTTATATAATATCATACTTTTACACGACTGCCCAAAAAAGGAGTGTTATTTTTTTAGGGTTCATGTATGTATGTATGTAAGCATGTATGAATGTTTGTGAGTTTCCTTAATCTACCATAACTTCTAAAAGCTCGAACCGATTTAGTTGTATGGGGTATCGTTAGAATCCTTACCTTGTCCCGGGTAAAATAAGCTAGTAAGATATATACTATTAATTTTTTTTAATCTATTTCATCTTTTTATTTATTTTGTGATGTATCCACAAGTATACCTATCATTTAGCGAGTAACAGTATTCAAAGACCATTAACTAAAAAAATATTAAAGATATAAATTTTTGTGTAAGGAAAGTTGCGGTCGGGAGCAGGATTTGAACCCGCGCCTTTCGGATGAATACTCCAGGCGCTCTCTTTCCATAAAAATGTATAACTTCAGAGTTTGTTATGCATGCGTTAATGAGTTTGAAAGTGTATTCAAAATATTAGTTTGGTTCCGTAGACAAAACTGCTCTTGAATTTTATTTAAATCGTATGAAATGACGAAAATCCCAAGGAGACGCATTGGAAAATATCAGTTTTATTTTTGTTCTGCGTCATTGTTCAAGAATTATGGTCTCCAACGTACTAAATGGGAAATCTATTGTCTTAGGATGCTCATTATATTTATTGTCATCATAATTTGAATATAAACATGCTACGATATCGAAAGCTATAAGCAATCAGACTGCGGTTTTTATTATTATCCGTTTTAGTGTCTATAAACTATGTAGGTATCTTATAGCCATGTGAGATAGGGTGTAAAATATATAGGTCTATCATGAAGGTTTCCTTATTCTTCAAGAAAAGATATAAACGTAGGAAATGGTGGTATGGCGCACATTTATTTTATGCCTAGGTCGGGAAGGCAAAGGTTTAAGAAAGGTCGTTTTGTTTTTTAGATTTATTTCTTCATTTTGGTGTATGGTTTGATATAAAAACTGCAGAGGATAATATAAATGGGTAATAACTGAATGGATGATGACGTCATCGTAAGTCTTATAGACTCGGCTTGGGGTTATATCATAAGACATATAGAGCAAGCTCGGGGTTGTGTTCTTTCCATCCAAAATAACAAAAACCTGTAGCTAAGTTTTTATTTTTTAAGAATATCACATGATTTATTTAAGTAAAGACAGTCGCCTCAAATCGCTCTCAAAATTCCCTTAATATTTATTATATATTTGAATATTATAGGATTGGCTCGTGGCTAAGTAAAAGCCGCACAGATCGATCAATCGAGGTTAAACTGCGCTTGCCGCGGTCGGACTGCGGATGGGTGACCATCATTTCATACACATGGCCAGCACGTAAAGCCGTCGGTCCCGGTTGTCAAATTAAGAACTGTGATAGCCCTTACGGGTAGTCAGAGGCCTGAAAGTCTGACAACCAGTCATACTACGATATTTCGTGTTACCCAGTAACTGGGTTGTGAAGTTTAGATAGGCAGTAGCTCCATCTAAAACACTGGTATTAAGCTGCATCTGGTTTGACTAGAAGCCGACCCCAATGTATTTGGGAAAAGGCTAGGCAGATTGACTTGAATATTATTCCAAAATATACATTACTAATTTCAGAACTTCAGTAAAATTCCTCTTTTGATCGATGAACTTTTTGGATGAATGATCTTTTGTGCTTCAGAGATTTGTATTTCTTATAGCGTGTATTTTTCATTCTCCTTCTATTTGAGGTCTATAAAAAGAATCCAACAAACCAACCCCAATGAACGCTTCATTTGAAATTCAATGAGCAGCTTTAAAATAACAGTTAAAAAACCTTTCTAATGGATGTGCGTGCTTCGCATGCAGTACATCGCAAATTATTTGAAAACATACGTGGATTATTTTTAAAACCACACACAGAAACATATCATAAATCTTTGTGGTAAGGGTGATGTGAATACATCAAATTTGTTTTTAATTACATATTTTTGCTCACGTACTTTATATTTACAAATAATAATCATGAGGAAAATAATAATAAAAAAACACGCCTTCCATTTCTTAAAATCTTACTTACCTATGTTACACAGGAAAATGTGAAGAAACTCATAAAAATACATGACTGCTAAAAACATAACACTCCTTTTTTGGGCTGACGTGTAAAAAGGATAGAGAACAATGATGATTGCTTCGTTTGGCAATGGAATTATATAAAAGATATGGAATTATATATACCTCTTGTATATTTCCTGTGTGTACTGAAAAGATAAGACCTGTGACCTAGCATGTATGTGTGGTGGCGAGGAGACTTCTCTGTATGAGAAACGGCTTATCAATGGAACAAAAACGAGCTGGCTATGTATGAAATATATATATATATATATATTAATAAAATGAAATAGTTGAAACAATATACATACAACATTTCAGTGGCTAATGTAATTCTGAAGACGGCCGGTATACACGTGACGGCAGAATCAAACGAAGCGTGCAAGGATCACGCCAATTGGGGCGTAAAATACTATCTACGCAGAAAAACTGGACGCAAAAATGGATTCTTTGTGAAACTTTTCTTCTTTGAAGACTACTTGCTTGAAAACGTCTAAAATGTTACTTAAAAATTATAGTGTATGTGTTACAGTTAAACTTCGAAGCTCAGGTGCTTCTAGGTTTAGCTAGGCACACCTCAGGTCTGACAAGAACATATATATCATCACGCCTGTATTCCGCGAAGGGCTAGGTAGAGGTGTACACAATTGCACACCCACATTTCACCAATGCTGTTATTAAGTCCAATATAATAGGTGGTGAGCCTATTGCCATCAACCGGGCACAATTCCAAACTCCGGGCTGCTACTGAGAATTTACTTACAGAAAAATTCAATAACACTTTGCCCGACCCGGGAATCGAACCCGAGACCTCCTGCTCCTAGACCAACGAGTCAGTCTGACAAGAAGTCTTAGTTAAATTCCAAACCAGTACTGTGTTTCGGCCTTGGACTAACGAATTTATGTCTAATACAACTCAGAAGATCAACTCGGAAAGTCAAACGTCGAAACTCAATACAATCAAATTAACTTAGAATCTTTTGCACTCTCCCTTAGAGTCAGCTGAAATCGGGCACATCTTCAAAATTAAGAAATTTCTTAATTTCGTTCTTAATTCCTAGCAAATAGTATGAATTTTATTTCGTGATTCGTTCCTAGTCTATATAAACCATCAACAAAACATGTTACAAGTGCAGTACAAATCGATGATTGTTGAATTTGTCTTAGTTGATTCTAAGATGATGATGATAAGATGACTTAAAAAGTTAGGAACTTCTAGGTTTGCCTTAAAATACATTAGTCAGAAAATGGTATTATTTGGGGATTTGCCGAAAGGCGTTCGTCTAACCTAGGATAAACCAGTCATTCCGAAAAGGGGCTACATATCGATCTTTGACTATAACAATATAAATAATTACAAATCACTGCCCCGCTACCATTTGCAACTTGTAGTCAGTAATCAATCGTTGATGTTAAGCAACGCTGGCTGGTTCAATCTGCAGATGGGTGACCACGAGATGCATTTTCATCTGAGCGCCACCATGCATCAAAGATCACATTAAACCAGTCCTAGCTACTGTTAATTGATAGCAGTTGCTTAACCAAGTCAGAGGCCTTGGAGCAGCTTAAATAACTCTCGCCACAAAGTTGGCTCTAAACCATATGAAAGAAGAACGCTACTAACCACTGTGTTTCCGTGCAATGCTCAGCCTCTTCAAACTCCACAGTTTTTGCGGAAAGCCAGCCAAGCGATCAAACTGTCATTGCATTTTACGGTTGTCAAGGCGACTCATTCCCTTACGTGTCACTGGGTCTTTCTGATAGGAAATTATCAGTAGCAGCTCGGACTTTGGAATCGTTCTCGGTAGCGATAGGCTCACTGTCAATTACAGGAGGCATTGGTAAAATTTTGTAAGTCGGACTGACAGGTCAAAGGTCACAAGTTCGAATCAAAGGCACGCACCACTGCCTTCTTGAGTCATGTGTGTATTAGGAATTAATTATCACTTGTATGAATCAGTGAAGTAAAATATTGTGAGGAAACCAGCCCACCTAAGAGATGTTCTCGACGGTATGTGCTAGGCCTACGGGTGGTTTAAACTTTGACACTAGGTTGTTGATCAACCGTACGGTAAGAAGAAGAACGTTTAAGTGTAATCAACATTCAACAAGATGGAGGTACCAATAGTTAAAAAACAATTATAATTCAGTACAATTGCCCCTTATCTGAGTAAAAGACTTGACAACAGTTACTGTCTAGGCTAAACAAACCAGTGAATCTTAATAAATATTAAATTTTTCGCTCACTTTCTACAGAGTACCCACTGAATTATTTATTTTTCCAATGATACAATTCTAAAGAAGGAACCTTTCGTTTCCACGACGTTTTGTTAATTCCATTCCAAATGAAGAACCCACTAATTGGAAACTCGGGGATTATTAACATCTTCACAGAAACCATTATTCAAAGACCCACAGGCCAAAAGCAACAGTATTTTATCAAGAAGCCTTCAAATAATGGTACTTCTTCTGGTTTTCATTTATTTTTATTCTTTTCATCTTTGGCACTCTCAAATTCAATTTCGGTAGAACCAATCATTGGCAGCTTTTAACGACTTTTAAAAATAGAGCTTGTAATTAAAGTTTTTTTCTTGATTGATGGCATTCTGTTTGATCACTTTTTATTTAATAAATATTAAAAATAAGTCAAGCAAGATAAATCTCTGAAAAGCAACGCATGCTTAGCGAACTCTAAAGTTATTATATTAAATGGAAAATATGGATGAAGGATTCGCGGTGGTGAGCAGAGGTCGAGATGGCTTAGTGGTTAGAGCGCCTGGAGTCGGATCCGGGAGGCGCGGGTTCGAATTCTGTTCGCGACCGTATTCTTTTTCCATTTAAAATTGTAACTCTGTAATTATTGTTACAAGTAGTTAATAGCCAGAAAGTCTGACAATCATACCAAGAGACATTGTGTTACCCAGTAACTGGGATGTGGAGATCATAGTGGCAGTTTTTCGATATAAAATACTCGTATGGTTAAACTGGAAGCCCACACAATTTAATATTACACGACTACTCTAAAAAAGAGTGTTACGATTTTACTGTTCATGTATGAATGTGCGTTTCTTTATTCCACTTTATCTTCTAAATATACGAACCGATTTAAATGTTTGGGATATCATTAGAAGCCTTGCATTGTTTCGTATAATATATGCAAGACAGATTTAAAAACGAAATTGTGGGTACGGTACACAAAAAAGGGAGAAATTAAAAAAAAGCATGGCAGGCGTGCTTTTAACTTTTATTAATTTAATATTCTTAAAGTCTGAGCTGATGTATCAGTAGAATGTTACTTTAATCACATAATTGTTGACCGCAACATACTTTTTGACACAAACAAAGCCTCCTAGCAGTACTAATATCAAGATAGGATATTAAAGCCATACAAAATACACCGTAGTAATACATAACAAGTATTGATAGAACATGCCCTCACAAGTAGGTACTCATAGATAACACATAGATAATTATTTTCAGTAGACAAAAACAACGTTGCTAAGCATCGCATGAGTTTCAAAACATACAGTATAATAATATAAGCAGTATAATTCTTTACAGTAGTTTAGTAGCAATTATTTACAGATAATAATTGCTAAATAGATATCGCCTGGCGCCTGAAGACTTGAAGGAACTTGAAATTTAATAGATGCGTACCAGCGACACAATAGCTCAGTTAGTAGAGGGATGACATGGACATACAGTATGCTAAAAACCCTGTCCAATCCGTGAAGGTATTATGTAGTAATATCTTAGGTTTGCGCGATCACTACACATTTTTTTTTTTTTTTTTTTTTTTTTTTTTTTTTTTTTTTTTTTTTCAAAAATAACCCTGCAAAGTTTTCGAAACGTCAGAAAAAAACAAAAAACCAATAATACACGCGATTAATCCGGTTAAAAGATATTATGTAGGTATTGAGACTTGATTCTAGTTATATAATCTTTTTCAGAAAACAAGTGATTCATACGGAATATATAACAAAAAATAAACTTTTGCTTTTTATAGAATAGTATGTCGTTATGGGTACTAGTATTTATTAAACCAGCTTTACCCAATCTTATTAATGTACAATAAAACAAAAAAAAACATGATATTATGTTTTCAAAGTTTTCTTACTTCTAGTTACTAGTTTTTCTTTTCTTTTTTTCTTGCTTGCAATTACAAAAGTTAGGTTATTTTTAATTTATCTTAGTCAGTTCTCTTTAACGAAAAAACCAAGAAGAAAGAATCATTATTGTATCGATAATATACAGCACTACATGATTTTGCAAAGATAATCTTCATTACCGAAGTTACCAAGCGTTAATTGCAAACGATAACACGTATCTAAGCTTTTGCAAATCGTACAATGTTGTTAAAATGCTTATTAAGCCCCATTCTCATTTGCACGACCGCATACCACCTTAGTATTAAGGCTTAATCTCTTACCTTACACGCCATCGTATTATTACAATGGAAGCAAATTTCTATACCAGAAACAACACTGCAATGGATTACAAAACAGAATTTGGAACGTGGTTCCGTCAGTAATTTCCTTGCGACGACGCGCCTTAGCTATTTCCCGCGGTGGTGTGTGAACATAGCCACATATAGCTAATATACGGCAAGTAATCGACAGAGCTATTACGAACAGGCTGGTAGGTACATTCCCCCTTCTTGTGCGCAAGGATTGCGAAGATAGGCTTAAAAACGGAGCCCTGAGGACAGCGGGAAGTCGCTGTTGGAAGTGGAATCTTTTCTAGTGTTCTTCATATTTTTTGATTTGATTGGCTGTTTGATTGCAATTTTCTCTCACTAATAATGCTCTTTTCGACCGAAAATTGAAATAATTCTTTATTGGCGCGCTTTGTCTTACAAAGAAAATCACCTAGTAAGAACATAATTGTACACAAAGTCATCGTGGTCGGTGTCATCAATTTTCGTTCCAACCAATATTTTTAACAATTTAAAATACAATAAAATAAAATAATTATATTGGTTAGGTGTCATTCTAATTCAGTCAGCAATCAATATTACAAATAAAATGATTTCACATGTTTTTGAATCACATGCATATTCCCTTTATGTTAAATCTTACAAAAATCGCTCATTTCGTGAATACTGTCTAGACAGAACATCCACACGTTTTCATAGGCCATAATACCTACATACAGGTTGTTTGTGTTTATTGCTGGTTGTACTGATTGCCGCGTTATGTTGGTATGATCCTGCAGAATCAGATTTCAACGCAATAGTACCTACTCAACGATTTGTGGAAAGCTTAGGCAGGTATGATTTTGTATGTCTAGATTCTAATTTTATTTTCGTAGCTTACGTGTTTACTACATACATGAATTCTTGCTATAGAAAACGTGAACCCAAAAGAGAAAATCACAAAATAAAGCCGAAATGCCAGCATGTCTAGATGCTGGCATTTTGTGTTTTTCTTTATGTTGCGTAAAACCCTGCAGATACCTTTTTTGTAATTTAGCTATAAATATTACAATTTGGTTTTGAGTCGATTTTTGAACAGGATAACCTGATAACTACGTGTGCCCAAAAATGTTGTTGAAATCATCAAAGATGTTCAGCTTCGAATTATTTTATTCTTTTGGTTAGGAGCTAATCCAAAGTTAAATTTTGCTCAAACCGCCCATTACGGCTCTTACAGATGAGCGTGACATTGTCAACGACAGGTCAGCGGCAGCCGTGGACACGTGATGACGTCGCTCGGCGGCAGTCGACGGCTGCATTAAAACGTCGACGTCTGCCGCTAACTGGCGACGACTGCAGTCAAAGTCAAAGTCATTTATTTCAATTAGACCGTTTACAGGCACTTTTGAATTGTCAAAAAAATAAACTAGTTGCCACGTTCCAAAGTGTAGATTCCTGTGGAGAAGAACGGGCAAGAAACTCCACGGTTACTCTTTTTCATCAAACAATTACAATATTTTGGTTACATTGTATTTATAATATAGAAATCATATGTGAGAACAATGTAATATGAAGTCTATAGAGTCTAGTTACAATTCAAAACTTTGCCATGACAGTTTAGAGATGACCAGCCCCAACCAACGGCGCCCGTTCACGAACATGACGCCAGCGTTAGCATCACTAAACTCGACCATATTGTAGGGAATCTAATGACCCAACACAAATGCCACCGTCAGCGGGACATTTGAGTGAGCATGAAATACTCTAGCTGCCAGACAATAATCAAATATATATATTCATGTAGAATATGTAAATGATAACATGGTACTCACATTTTCAGTATAATAAAAATGAAATGCTAAATTATTAAACAAACGTATTTTTAAATATTATTAGATCTAGGACTGAACAAGACAAAAAAAAATTGTCCATCAAAATTAAATAACAATGTCAATGTAAGAGATAGTACGTCGAAGTGATGTTATTTGTAACATTGATTCGTTAGTCAGAGTGCTTGTGGAGCAGGACCAGCAGTTAACCAAGCTTTTTTATCAAGTCAGCTGTTATGTATTGGATTCAATTAACATTCTACAGATAGACCTGCTCAGCATTTTTCCAAATACGTTAGGATCGGCTTCGAGTCTAACAAGCGGCACGTTGTTCACGATAGGTCAGCTTCAGCCGTAGACGCGTGATGACGACGCTCGGTGGCAGTCGACGGCTGCTATCGAACGTCGACGGCTGCTATCGAACGTCGACGTCTGCCACCTGTAAAAGCCCTAACAGACGGTTTGAGCAATTTCGTCCGGGTTGGCTCCTAATCAAACGAAAAAAATAATCGAGAAAGCTGAACATCGTCGATAATTTTGAGTCAATATTTGGCCTTTGACTAGCTAGTGTTATTGAATATCAAGAGTCGACCGTTTAGCGTACCCTCTGAAGCACTCTACGCTAAGTAGAAAATGCTCTTAGCGGTCACCCATCCACAGAATAGCCGCATCAAGCGTTGCTTAACATCAACGATCGTTTACCGACCACAGTTTACAAAGAGCTATGAGCAACCAAAATTAATTCTGACACGCGTCTTTACATTTAATTCAATTTCCTCAAACACATTTCACAAACAGGTAACCAACAACATAAAAAGTTTGACTCAATACCTATCACCGGCCTTTTCGGGGAAATATTCTGAACACACATCACTGACACAATAAACGACCTCACAGAACTGCTTCAGTAAACATGATAAATAAAATAAAATAAAATCTGACACAGGAAATTGGAATGTTCGGTAAAAATGGAAGGAGTTTTTTGTACATTTTCGGGATCACGCAATTCAGGACAGGTATACATTTCGCAGCGTAAATACGACAGTCGAGTTCTTTCCGGTGCAAAAATGGATGACGGAATTGGACGCTGTCATAGAAAAAGTTTTACTTTTTGTCATCGCAGCAAACGTGTTCGTTTCTAGTTTTGTGAATGTCAAAGTGTAAGTAAAATATATAAATTGCTTCAATTCTAGCAGTAAAGGAGATTAGCCCAAAACAGGTAAGTTGATGATAAAAAAAAACATATTCTGTAATCTTATTCAACTTTTATTTGTACTTTTACAATTTGTTGAAACATATGAAAAAATAACAAAAACGCAAACCTTTCAAATTACCCGTGTTGTTCGTAGCGGAGCCTTAAGCAGAAATAACCTTTTTTATCTTACCTTAGAACCGCGTGTATTAGGGAAGTGGACTGCCTGTGACTGACGGCCGGCGGAACTCGCGGGAATAACATCCAAATCTGTTCAGAAGTTATTGCGTGAAAGAGTAACAAACAGCCATCCATCCTCACAAACTTTCGCATTTATACTATTAGTAGGATAGTAGAATTAATTATCACTTCCTTAAAACGGTGAAAAATGCATCGTTAGGAAACCAGCACACCTGAGAGATATTCTCGATGGTGTGATAGACATGTCAGAGACCTACGGATGGTTTAAACTCTGACATTAGGTTGTTCATCAACCACACGATAAGAAGTAGGCGCCTGATGGTAAGCGACGGTGTAGCCGAAGATAGAGCTCATATATCCTGAATAAATCTATTCGATTATACGAGTGGATAGATTTTGGGAGAACTATAGTTGTGGAGTTGATGCGACTGCCCAGACCCGTCTCCCACAACGGTTGCACCGGACTACATCCCGAAACACGATAGGTCGCTTCACGGCATGGCTCCGTCTGGTGGGTGTTTTAATGTTATATAATTAAGATCGTGATTTAAAATTGTGCTTGATAAATGGTAACAGTATTTAGCAATCATTTACAGATATACTAACTTATCGTTACCACTTTGTAGTTGTATTGGATTGGGATTTCGTTCGGCGTCTTACAACTGCAAAGTGAAAATAGGAATTCCACCTATCTTCCACATGGTACTTAATAAATACTTAAGGTATCCACTCTCCGCCCCTTCCTTTTTTCCACTAACCTGCTCTATAAGTCTTGTGGAGTACTAACAGTTCGTCAATTGTTTATAATGAGCATTATCTTAAAGCAGCACGCAGCCCTTCCATACAGCACTGATTTTATTAACAAAAGGAGGAAAGATATTGTTTGCCCTAAAAAAATAGGAACAAAACGTGCTTTTGCAACCAAATTTTATATTTTCTTAGGACCACTTTTGTACAATAAACTAAATGCAATAACAAATATCTATTCCTACAATCATAATAATTGCAAAAAAAATCTCAATGATGCTCTACAAAATATGTCATACGAAGATACAGAGAAATTAATATCCAAAAAGAAAGTATTAAAGTAAAATCTTTTTTTATTGTATATTCTTTTATTTAGTTAAGATGTTAGGCAACGATTTTTATTTGTGCTCCGATTAGGGACTATTGCTTAAATTATATAATTGTTTAACTTTACATTAAAATATTACATATTTTGTACTTTTTTATAATAACAATGTGATTATGTATTTAATTTTAAGACTATTTTTGTTCTGCATGCCTGAGACATAGGATCTCCTAGTTCAGGCACATGTGTATATAAACTTATAAGTAAAACTTTGTACTTGTTATTTTATTAATGTACGATATTTTATTCAATAAAAATATTATTATTATTACAATATACGGTAAAAGAGTGGAATAATGGTGTGACCCTAAAGCAAATATTTTAAAATCAATATGATCGGATCCAAACATAACAATATCATCCATCGTTACCTATACGTATTATGCTAATGATTTCTGGGAAGGTATTCTATATTCCTGAAATATTTATACCAAAAAATCGCATATGAATATGAAACTGCTCAGTCAATGTCACAAAAATCCTTCACTCTTCGACAAATGACATGTCATTCGATTCAATTCACACCCAAATAATATTTAGGCGATATTTTCCAGGAAATATAAAATAAAAAGAAATATGTTTGATGTCCCATTTTCTTCTATAGAACTCTTGATATTGATGTATGACTTTTGTATCATCAATCATTTCATTCGATTGTAAATTTTGGTGATGATATGATATGATATGTATATGTAAAATGGTCAGGTGCGTATTGCACACAACCGGCGCGCGTGTATGCCCAGTATGAACGAGGACATGTAGTAATTGGCGTTCTATACTACCTAAGCTCATTGGAAAACAGAGTATGTATATTTGTATGGCAATATTCAAATTAAAACATGTTCACAAAAAATGTGAAAACTGTTGGTATAACAACACATAGGGTAGGCAAAGGTGTACACAATTGTACACCCACATTTCACCAATGCTGTTATTAAGTCCCATGTAATAGGAGGTGAGCCTATTGCCATCAACCGGACACAATTCCAAACTCTGGGCTGCTACTGAGAATTTTCTAACAGAAACACTCAATAACACTTTGCCCGACCGGGAATCGAACCCGAGACCTCCTGCTCAGCAGTCGCGCTTGGGACCACTAGACCAACGAGGCAGTATAACAAGATATATTTTGTATAACAAGATGCAATTTATTAAAAAAATAAAATGCACACCGGCCACTTTTTTAAACCTTTTACCCGGGATAATGTGAGGATTCTAACGATACCCCATACATCGAAATTAGTTCAGGCATTTAGAAGTTATCGTGCAATAAAGAAACTTACAAACATACATACATGAACCCTAAAAACATAACGCTCCTTTTTTGAGCAGTCGTGTAAAATAAACACATAATACTATACTCGTATATTATAGCATAACATAGCATCACGCCTGTATTCTCTAAGGGGTAGACAGAGGTGTAAACTTATTGTTTGTACACCCAAATGTCACCAATGCTGTTTATACCACTTATTAAAAGACTAGCTGTGCCCGCGACTCCGTCCACGTGGATGTCGTAAATAACAAATATTCGACGTGATTCTTTAAATTGGCATAACTTTTTTATTTATGAACCGATTGATATGAAACAGCCACTAAATGTTAAGTGTAGCTTACAACAATATATTAGTCCACCAAGTTATATGTATTGATGATAAAGCGATCATAATCTATACTTAATATTATAAAAATGTAACGGTTCGCTGTCTGTACATGGAAGATATATGAGAAAAAATATTATTGGGACCTTTATATATAATCAGAAAAAAAAATAGGTTTAAAAATGTTTGTTTACGTAACTGCATAACGTAGTCCTCAGTAGCTGCTTTGCATTGGGCGCAATATCAACGTTATTAATTATTGTGAATTTGTGTTCATACACGACATGGTGTTAATTTACGACATCCACGCGGATGGAGTTGCTGGCACAGCTAGTTTAAAATACAACACGAGAGACGGTAATAAAAATGATTCTACTTACTTTATGGTGTAAGAATGAGTCAGAGAATGACATTCAGTCAACTATTACTTCATACATTGTAATGGTATATTAATGGTGCCATTTGTCACGGAGTAGCTCATTATTACTAACATCTGGAATGACAAAGTTATTACTCACAAGCTTGCTTTGACGAACATTTTATTAGCTTTAACTGGAAATGTAATTTGCGCTTAAGGAATACTTTGTTAGCCACTCTTCATTTGAAATTTCCTCATTTCAATGTCGCAGTTTTTACTAAGATAGACGCCATTTTTAGTCTTTAGTAGATCTGTAAATGATCGCTAGATAAATATCGCCAGGCGTCTCCTTAAGACAAATACAAAGAAGATTGAAAAATTTAATATAATAACTTTAGAGTTCGCTTAGCATACGTTAATGCTTTTCAAAGATTAATCTTGAATTGTTAAGGCAATTGCATCTTTACGACATTTTATTAACTGCAAAGTTAGTCGTTGCGGTTCGGTCACCTGTAAAGGGACGAATGGATAGCAATGACGTCGCCACAAGACGTTTTAAAATATGGATGAAGAATTCGCAGTGGTGAGCAGAGGTCGAGATGGCCTAGTGGTCAGATCGCCTGATGTATCTATCCGTGAGGCTCGCGACCGTATTTCTTTTCCATATAAAATAATAACTTAAGATTGAAAACCGATGTGATGTAGAGTGATGACCCGGAACGTCAAAGGTCGCGGGTTCAAACCCTGTTCTTGTCTATTATTTTTTCAATGTTTCTTTGAAAAATAGTAATTCATTTTTAATCTCGTTCAGGTCGCCATTATTTATTGCGATTAATTTTAACATAGTTTTTGTATCACCTACTACGATACTTAAATATTTTTTTCTACTGTGGCAACATTGGTTTAGCGATATTAGTGTTTATGTAGGTTTCATGATTCCAGGTCAACGGGAAGTACACGATAAGTTTTGATTTAGTAGATATCTCAAAATATGCGTCATTAGACGTATTTCTTATTTGGTTGACTTAGAAGGTAGATTTTTTTTACAGCTCCAATGGATTGTAGACTTTATATTTTGTATAAATTTCAACGTGAAATCTCCAGGTGTTAATGAGAAAAAGGTCTCTTGATAGACAGTGGGACAGAGAAACGGAAAACGAATTATCTTAAGGAGATTTTTAAGGGAACCCTATTTTCTATTACGATGTGATTATTTGATGTTTAAAAAATAATACATAATTAAAAAAATATGAATTGCAAATATATATTTTTTATTGGTTCATAAAAAAAAATTGTCCATTTCATCTGCCTTATTAATCTAGTGGTCGCAGGCTGTCGACTGTGAAGTCTTCGGTACGATTCCCAAGTCGGGCAAAAAGTATTAGTGGATTTTCTATTAGGAAAATCTCAGTAGCAGCCCGAGTTTGGAAATGTTCCCGGTTATATACCGGGCACATTTCTGGTAATGGTAATGGGCTTTGCTTGGTTTTTTTTTTACGACGTTTTCTAAAAATGAAGCCTAGCTAGATCAATTTATCGCCCCCGAAACCATACAAAATGTCATGAAAATCGTTGGAGCCGTTTCCGAGATTCAGATTCGATATATATATATACAAGAATTGCTCGTTTAAAGGTAGTTTAAACGTAGATAGGACTGGTAAAAAAAAATGCGGGTTTACTGTATGCTACCTACCCCATGCTACATAAACTCTATAGTTTGTTTGAACAAAACTTTCCGCGTCTTTGAATCTCATGTAAAGTAGTTTCCTTCGACAACACTCTCCACCTTAGTTCCTTATTCAATTTGAAACCTAGTGTTAATTCAAGTACCGACCCAGTCTTAGGAACAAAGATTCTACAGGATTTCCAATTTGTGGAAAAGTCCAACTTGCGACGATAGTAAAAGTGGCAACGTGCCAGAGGGTAGATAGATGATATTGTGGCTTCAAACAGAATTGGATGCTTAGAATAAGTCTGTTCTTTAATGCTTGATGGCTATAAAATTGTGGAAATGAGGCTAATAAAATTAATGAACAATGAAAAAGTTAAAAAATGATGTACAGAACTTAGTTAAATGTTCGGATCTGGTTTATTATTTTATCAGTCTATCTTGTTGCATAACTTTTCGAGTTCTTTTTTTTATCCAAAATGGATCCACGATCCCGAAACACGACTAGGTCGCTTCACGGCATGGCTTCGTCCGGTAGGTGGTAACCAGCTGCAGCAGAAGCCTCTCACCAGAGTCGTGTAGCCTATTTTGCAGCACCCAGGGGCCACGTGTAGGGATTCCATGCTAAGGGTGCACTCCTACTGGCGCCCCACTCACTCAGCCTCCAAATTCATAATTTGCATTTTATTAGACACGTTGTCTTTTACGTACGATTTGGAGCTCATGGTTGCATTAATTGCCGCGGTCTACCTGTGGGTTTGCCGCGGTCGGTCTGTGGGCTTCCCGCGGTCAGTCTGTGTCCATCATTTCATACCGAGACCCGTCCTTGCCTTGAAGAGCACGTTAGGCCGTCGGTCTCGGTTGTCAAATTAAGAACTTTGGCAGCCGCTACGGGTAGTCACAGGGCTGAAACTCTGACAAGCAGTCATACCACAAGATATCGTGTTACTCAGCAACTGGGTTATGGAAGCCAGATAGGCAGTCACTCCATGTAAAGTACTGGTATTAAGCTAAATCCGGGTTGATTGGAAGCCGACCTCAATGTAATTGGGAATAGGCTAGGCAGATAGATACTCCCGGTTGCATTACAACCCTCGCCTGTGATTTGAGCTGTAATCCAACTCCGAGTGTCGTGATCAGCTTAGCTCACTTGTATCTTAATGTACTATTAATAATTTAAATAATTATAATTTTCACACATGAACAAAAAAAATGCCACAATTATAATATAATTTTTGTAGTAAAATCTATTGTCACCTAGGTCACAACTGTGGTAACTGTTGTGACGGTTACGGTGGTAAGTGTTTACTTTATTTACAGTAATGCGTTATAAAAATATTATTCAAAGTCAAAGTCAAAGTAAAAATTAGTGACTCACTGGCTCCTTACGCTGAATTATAACCAAACGCAAGAATTTATTAAAATTCTAGAGTAGGTGATGCAGAATTGCAGACACGCATACAAACACACACACACAGAGACACACACACAACAGCACACTCACCATACCACACACACACCCCACACACACACACTCAAATTATGTTGATTGTTCTAGTTTAGGATTTAAGTTCTATAATAAAGTTTTTGTGAACGGATCAGAGCCTAGGTCCTACAATACAGGGAATCCTAGTGTAGGATCTAGGGCATAACTAATAATGTAAAATTTCTAGCAATAAACGATTTTCATTTTCATTTTCAAAGGTTTTTATTTCATATAAACCATACAAAGGCACTTATGAAAAGTCAGAATTTACGTGCACGGTTCCAAAAAGTCGCTTCCTATGGAGAAGAACCGGCAAGAAACTCCATGGTTACTCTTTTAAACTGTATATCTTTTACAATTTCTGTAGATACAATTTTGGGCGGGATGTAAAAACCACGTAATCTTGGATGCAGTCACTAATATAAAAGATAATAATAAATAATATATAAAAGATAATAAATATGATATTGAAAAGGTATCATATAACTATAAACTATTATCAAATTTTTGTATAATAACTTTCGGGAGACATATTCATATCAATCATTGTTCACCGGTTACTACTCACGTGCATTTTTCGGGAAAAAACGCGAGTAAAACTTTTTTACTCGCGACTTCGCCGCGGGCTCAGCTCATGACTAAGGGCTCCGTTCGAGTTCGAAACTAGTCGGGCAATTCCCGAGAAATGCACGTGAGTAGTAACCGGTGAACAATGATTGATATTATCAAATTGGCCCATATTTGTTGTTATTATTATACGATTGACCAGGTCATGGTCAAAGGATCTAATGGTATTGCTAACAAATTACAATTACATTACTCAACACTCACTCAAAGGTAAAAAGTAATTAAATTAAAAATGATGACGTCATTTCAAAAAGTATTTGTGTAGTCATGTTTTTGCATAGATATTATAGGAGACTAGCAGTTTAATAATAAAAAGGCCTAGTTTAATTTATCAAATAATACTATTAGGAGTGATGAAAAAAAAGGTCATGAATTACCAAGCGAATGTATAGCTACTGTTTCGCCACTTTAATACTAATGATCAGAGGTCACAATAGGTCACAATCAGTTGACTCTATTATGTCTATTTATCCGAAGGCATAGGACTAAATCCTACTCACGTCCGCATTTTCCTTTCCACAAAGATAATTATGAGGTAGTAATAAGTATTATCAATTTAACTAGCTGATGCCGTGACTTCGTCTGCGGGACTAAAGCCTATGTCCCTCCCCAAGATACAATCTATCTCCTTGCCAAATTTCATTACGATCCGTTCAGCCGTTGATTCGTGAAAAGGTAACAATCAAACAAACAGAGTTACTTTCGCATTTATAATATTAGTATGGAAGTATGGATTAAACTAAGAAAACAATACACAAACACATTTTAACCCTCAAAATGTTGGACACAGCCGTACTATTGGCAAACAAGGAAAACATTTTAATTAATTCTATGTTATTTCGTGGCTAGCGTGACTAATTGCGTTGTATCGGCTTATAACAAGCGTGTTACAATAGAACGGTAAGGGTTATACAGAAAAACTAGGCCAGGCTATGATAACGTTATTGAATGAAATTAATAGATATTTTATAAGTAGGTAAGAAAGCCATTGAAAAACGAGTGATGGAAGTGAAATGGAGTTAGTCAGGACACTTGGCAAGGTGTAATGATGACAGATGGAGTAAAGGTGTGACCAAATTGCGTCCAAAGACAGGATGTAGAAGTGTTAGTCATCCGGCGGCAAGACGGCCAGATGATATTGTTACTATCGCTGAAATATCCTGGGAAAGACTATCATAAGAGCGTGGAGATTGGCACAAGCACAGAAAAGCCTATGCCGTGGATATATATATGAGGATGATTATGATGAAGGCCATGTTTACTGGAAACTGGGGCTTCAGAATTCCATGATTTCGAATTAAAAATAGGTTTGTATAAATTGGTTGATAACGCGAATCGATACAGCAATTTTTTTTAATAGTGTCAGTCGTTATCTCTGTTGAACATGTGCGTGACGCGCCCCTAAGCAAGTACAATTATGACTTGAAGTTAACATTTGACGACATTTAATCGATTAAGCTTACGAAAGGTTACAAAACATAAAATTATTAAAATAATATACATCAATAATTTTGCCATTTCATTAGAACCTTCAATAAAAAATTTGCAATAAAATCTTACCACCAACTATTTCTGGCAAATAAACATTGCATTTATAAGTAGGAGTTCACCGGTTATATAAGTAAGTACTTATAGGTTTGGATTGAAAAAGTATTTTATGTTCCCTTAACTATTACAGCTTGATATATAAAACAGGTTCATAACTATGAGATCTAATTAAAAGAGTCTATTGTCAAACTCACGTTTTAATCAGTCAATAAAAAAATAGTACACTATTTTTATACTCTATCGTTAATTAATTTTTATGACTTAGGTTAAGTAGTATATCTAACTAAAGTCATTCAGCATCAACCTATATTATTAACAAAACTAAGTTGACCACCTGACATTTTAACAACGACCATTTTCGTCAAAAACAATGATCATTCAAATATCTCAATCCCATTTGATGCGCCGAAACAGCTTTGTCATACAGATTTGAGAGGACTGCATATTGATTGATAGCTCGGTACGAGTTTGTGCAGCGCAACCTAATTTCATACTATCCACTTAACAAAATATTATAAATAATTAGTAGAGTTTATTTATCATGTAAGCTCACGCACGTATAAGCATGTACGTCATAACAATTAAAATCTATTGTGTCTGCTAATTAGTGAGTCAAAGGGTTAAAAAAGATGCCTCGTTAGTCTAGCGGTCCTAAGCGTGACTGCTGAGCATGAGGTCTCGGGTTCGATTCCCCGGTCGGGCAAAGTGGAATTGAGTTTTTATGTTAGAGAATATTCTGCCCGGTAGATGGCAATAGGCTCACCACCTATTACATGGGACTTAATAACAGCATTGGTGAAATGTGGCTGTACAACTGTACACACCTCTGCCTACCCCTTCGGGAAATACAGGCGTGATGCTAAGTTTTGTTATATTTATTTTAAAAATATATTATAACTCATAACAAGCCGGAAAAAAATTATCCTTAAAAAAATACAGGTGAAAAAAAGATACCAAAACAACATTGTCACACAGATTTGAAAATCAAATATTGATTGACAACCCAGTATGAGTTTGTACAGCTCAACCTAATTTGGCAGTGTCCATAAAGCATGGTATTACCGAAAATAATATTATTGTTAAATATTTACATAACTCATAAACACTATACATACGTAAAATAAATAAAATAATAAAATTGATGGTCCCTTTAAAAATAAGACTATTAAAAAAATGGTGGATGCAACCCCATTCAAATAAAACGCTGAAACAGCTTTGTCATACAGATTTAAGAGGACTGCATATTGATCGACACCTCTTCAACGTGGGGTTGTACAGCATAAACTAATTTGGCAGTATTCACAAAAGCAAATTCTATGAATTTGTAGACCGCAGCCAAGCGGTTGTATTATACGGACTCCTAGCTGACTTACGAGGGCAAAATTTGGGTCGTTTTAGCGTAAATTGTGTCGCGTTTGTGTTCATGAAAAGAAACAGGATTGTAGTAAGGTTATGGATACATTGAGTTCTTAAGAATTTACAGTAAAAATTGGACAGACGGAAGAGTCATTGTAAATGTGAGCAGATATAATGATAAAGGGTAGATTAATGTTCACCGGTTACTACTCACGTGCATTTTTCGGGATTGCCCGACTAGTTTCGAACTCCAACGGAGCCCTTAGTCATGAGCTGAGCCCGCGGCGATGTCGCGAGTCAAAAACATTTTTATACAAATATAAAGGGTAGAATTCATGTAAATATCCATCATGCTTTCTAAAGCACAGAGACGCTCAGATAAAAAGAAATGTCTTTTTATACATTTTTGTAGGCGCAGGTTTGAATCCTGTTAACGTCCGTATATTTCTTTCCACGAAAATTTATAACTTTATAGTTTGTTTTTCTAATGCTAAATCCGTGGTTTTTAAGTTTCTATGAAGAAGTGGCCCTGTGTAGCCACCATTTTTAACCGATTTCAAAAAGGAGGAGGTTCTCAATTCAGGTGGTATATTTTTTATTAAATTAACATGTTCGTATTCTTACCTAATCATTTTGTAGAAATAAGGCCTTACCACATTGGGGTTGGTGCCTTCCGCGTATTCTAATTTAGTATGCGTCACCCCCGTTTTTCCATTACCCTGTCTAGAAAAGGGAAGGGTAGATAATGCTGACTTCTCAGCTGATACCTTACTCGAGGAATAGGTAAGACATGCATATGAATGATGCGACACAGACATTCTTATTATTTTGTATTTGTCTTTGGTCTATTAACATCCATATATAAATTTATAACGTCTTCCACCTTTAGGCGATTTTTTGTTTGAACAATGAACGACTTAACTGACAGAGAAGAATGAAAGAATAATACACCGACCCCAGATAACTCCAGGGCAGGGAACAAATGCAAAATGAACAGAAATTCTTGAGGCGGAAACGTTACGTATAGCAGTGATAGCCCAGTGGTATGACCGTTGGACTGACAAGTCAAAGGGCGCAACTTCGAATCCAAGGCACACACCATTGTCTTTTCGAATTAATATGCGTATCATAAATTAATTATCACTTGCTTAAAACGGAAGGTGAAGGAAAACATTGTGAGGAATCCAGCACACTTGAGAGATATTTTCGATGGTGTAAAGCTATGTCAGAGACCTACGGGTGGTTTAAACTCTGACATTAGGTTGTTCATCAACCACACGATAAGAAGAAGAAGTCGGAAACGTTAACATTATTTTTTGTGAATAATTATTTTAGATTCTCTCTATGACTATTGACTGCATAATCAGCAGTTATTTACATGACTGCCCAAAAAAAAGAGTGTTATGGTTTTAGGGTTCATGTATTTAAGTATGTTTGTGAGTTTCTTTATTCCAACATAACTTCTAAATGCCGGAACTGATTTCGATGTATGGGGTATCGTTAGAATCCTTACATTGTCCCGAGTAACATAGGCTAGTTATTTTTTTTAAATGGCAGGCGTGCTTTATATCTTTTTTAATTAATTAAAAACATTTAACGTACGTCGTAATAGAAATTTAATTTAACGACTTGTTTAACAGTACATTGCTGATTAATTTATTTGGCCGATCTAAAATGTCGCTTTCGAGTGATAGAATATCTAACTTCTTCTTAGAAATAATTTAAAAAAATCATATACTTATAATGTTTTGTTGATGTACATTATATTACCTATACCAACGTATCCTATGACTTTTTATACCTTCTCCAAAATTGAACGCACTTGTAAATTTTTTTAAAAGTCAAACGCCTAATTTTCGCAATAATAAACAAACTAAACATTAATGTGAGAGCAAATCCGATTGACGTATGGCAGTACGACGGTATGCGCTTGGTTTACAAATGATTCTGTCATGCAGATCAAAGCACAGCGGTCTCCATTGAACTACTTTCGGACGTTTCCGCACTAGATACCCAAGATCTCGACTATTATAGCCACTCGCGCACACTCTTGTACAGAGATCGTCTGAAATACAATTTTAGATAATTTATCTACACTATATAAAACATTTTTACTTGGAGTAAATTAAATTAATTTTACTTTTTATTCTTAACGAGATTGCATTTGGTCGCCACCTCACCTGATAGTAATAACTTAGATTTATGCGATCACTACACATTATAATAAAACCATCTTTAACGGGATTTATCGCGTGTGGCTTTTTGTTTTTCCTTAGTAAGGTGTCAGGCGTCCCAATACTTTATGTAAAATTATTTCTGTCTACCGTACATATAATTGATAAAAGTCATATAATTATTATTGTCTCTGATACATATTTAAATTATAATAAATTTATGTTGTGACGCCACCACTTTAGTCCTCCTACGACCACGATCGCTGCAAAGTGCTCGAAGCGTCAGGAAAAACAAAAAAAAACAATCATACACGCGATTAATCCGGTTAAAATTTGTTTTATTATAACCTCACTGATGATAAGCGTGCGGTCGACAATAGAGCGCGCTTGCCCATAATGATATATACCTATTCTGGTCCGATTACTATAACGATACCATTAGGAGATTAGTTTTATTAAATTGATTTGTTTATTGCGCTACTATATTGATACCCTAATTATTAGATCCGATAAATATTCAATTGTTGTTATCTACAAATTTCATGCAATACCTGTACCACACCGTACCGTATATTTTTATTTGTTGGTTAATATATGTAATAAAATTTATTCTCACGTAGATGAATAAATGGTTGTACGTGAATGCTAAGAATAGTGCCGAGACTGATGTCCACTAACTAAATTAAACTAGTGAATTGCTATCTTTAACTAAAAGAGGGAGACGGACATCAAACTAAAAGGTCCACACAATTTTAGTAGTCACCTCAGTATTCCGACTAAAATTGTTTGGAATATCCTTCTCTAGTGAATTCGCCCTAACCTCAATTGAAATCCCAATTCAATAGCCATTATACAGAACCATTAAGTTTACCGACACTGCATTTGAGCTATGAAATCTGTTAGCTAGTACTACAGCACCTACGTGTATACAACAGGTAGGTACTATAGGTTTAACGACTGCTGAGCATGATGTCTCGCGTTCGATTTCTGGGTCGGTCAAAGTGTTATTGAGTTTTTCTATTAGAAAATTCTCAGTAGCAGGTTGGAGTTTGGAATTGTGTCCAATAAATTACGGTAGGCTCATCACCTATTACATGGGAGATAATAACAGCATTGATGAAATGTGGGTGTACAAATTTGTACATCTCTTTAGGGGTCGTGATGCTCTATGTTCATGTATTATTAAAGTAAAAGTTTTAACACGATTTAATAATAATTTTGTGGTATGGCAATTTTTAGCTTTCGGTTACTTTCGGTCTTCATATAGTACTATCGTCATACGTTTAGATCTAGATCCTTTAAATATTTATCTAAAAGTAATAAACTCGTTATAAATTAGTACCTAATCTCACAGGTACATTAAATATTTATATTTACAGAATCCATATTCCTTTCGGGTTTTACAAACATACAATCAAACCTGTGTCCTATTGAGATAGGCAGAGACTATCGCTTTCCACTTGCTACGATTCTGACACACTTCTTTAGCTTCATCTACGTTCATAAACCTCTTCAAGATATTCAGGTTTTACGAATTATATCAAACATATATAGCATCACGCATGTATTCCCCGAAGGGGTAGGCAGAGGTGGACACAACTGTACACCCACATTTCATCAATACTGTTATTAAGTCCCATGTAATAGGTGGTGAGCCTATTGCCATCAACCGGGCACAATTCCAAACTCCGGGCTGATACTGAGAATTTCTTAACAGAAAAACTCAAAAACACTTTGCCCGACCCGGGAATCGAACCCAAAACCTCCTACTTAGCAGTCGCACTTGGGACCACTAGACCAACGAGGCAGTCCTAAACCAATTATATTCCTAAAACAATCATTGTACACTTTCAAAAGAGCATTTGATATTAAACCGCTTCTATATAATCTTCTCTTTTTTTTCTTAATCCCAAATCACTGGAACAACAATACAAAAGGAGGCCGAATCTGTATTAAAACTTCTTAGGCAAACAGCCGACAAATTTAGAAAAAGATACTTCCCCAAAACCGACGCGACGATTCTTATGACCTGTTTACATACAAACGACTGCAGATTTACAAAGAAGATCACACTCAAAGGTCGAAGGAGAAGGGACAAGGGTCAGGGACGAAATTGATCACATTTTAGATGACGTATTTAGTATGCTGAGCTTAGTTAGGCCTATCTACCTGTTTAAGCCTTCCCTATTCGACTGCGTATGCGACTTAATGTTGATTTTTGAAATTATGGTTCGGTGAGTGTTCGTTGTCGATTTAAGATTCGATTAACGTTTCTTATAGTCACAGTGAAGTAGTTCATGTAGTGAAGTTCACATATGCAGTGGTCTATGTTTGTAGAATCAAAACATATTTTTTACCGTGGGAGAGCCATGCACCTGCACGAATGGGCCGGCTCGACCGGATTGATACCACGGCCTCACAGAAAACCGGCGTGAAACAATGCTTGCGTTGTGTTTCGCCGAGTGAGTGAAAGTACCGGAGGCCCAAACCCTTTAAAAGGCCGGCAACGCACTTGCGACTCCTCTGGGGTTGCGGGAGTCTATGGGTGGCGGTAATCGCTTACCATCAGGCGAGCCGTCTGCTCGGTTGCCCCCTATTCCATAAAAAAAAAATTGAAATCAAATGCCAAAATTACACAGCGGCATTTTTAAAATAACATTGATAAATTTTCAGCAACTGTTTGAGTGTAATAAAAAATATTAGAAAATTGCCCTTTAAGTGTTAAGAATGTTTAAGCTTTGAAAGATGGTGTTTTTTTTTTGTACATAATACGAAAGTAGTAGAAGTTTCCATTCCACGAATAATGTTCTAAATGCTATAAAAATACTTATCATTATTCACTTATTACAGTACAAATATATAGATATAAGCTGTGTACAACGGTTGCCAAGGAAACCTGAAAAGCATTCAATATTTTATTCATACGAATTTCTACGTACAGTCGGTATAATAAGTAAACTAATATTCCAATATTCCAGATTGTCTCGTTGGCCTTGTGGTCCCAAGCGCGACTGCTGCGCATAAGGTCTTCGGTTCGATTCCCAGGTCGGGTAAAGCATTATTGGTATCTTCTGTCGGGAAATTCTCAGTAGCAGCCCGGAGTTTGGAATTGTGCCCGATTGATGGTAATAGACTCACCACCTATAACATGGGACATAATAACAGCATCTGTGAAATGTTGGTGTACGACTCTGCCCCTTCCGATAATATAGGCGTGATGCTATGTTATATTACGTTAATATACCAAAATAACGAAATTACAAAAGTTGTTTTTTTATTATATATTATGACCCGCGACAGCATTCCGAAGGAAAAAAAATTGAAATACCCATAATTATTATTTAATTTTCATGTCGACAGTACATGTGAAAAAAAAATGGTAAAGCTACGAGCGGTACTTATAATTTTTAAATATGTAACTGGAGATTTTAGCTGCCTTTGTTTTGAGGTTTCGCAACGATTTTGTGTTCATACATATGTATTTATGCCAAAATAATGTATTATGAAACACTTATTTCTTATATAGCATTACGTCTGTATTCCCTTTAGGATAAGATAGAGGAGTACTCTAGTATACGTCTAACAGATGCCGCTAAGTCTCATAATAGACGAGAGCTTATTACAATTAAGCCCAAGCGTATTCACCAAAACAAGTGCACACTCTCTTCCTTTACTCCTAGTCCGATGGAATGGCAATCCGACACAATCGGAGAGAGATCAGGCGCAGCACCGACGGCTTTACGTGCTCTACGAAGCATGGAAGTGTCACACCACCAACTTTCTAACTTAGGGCTACTACTGAGAATTTCCTAACAGAAAAAACATCCTGGACAGACCTGGAGATTGAACCAAGGACACAGAAACGCCAAGTTATTATTACCTACCCTATTAACTAGTTTTATTACTAAACACTTTATTTTTGACGTTTACTACAAATGACGAATTATGGCGACCGATGAAGTAAGTAGTAATTATTACATACTGTTTCTTTTGAAGTAATAACTTGGACAGCCATAACTTGTTTTATGTTTAGTACTATTAGTCGTTTACCTGGATGACTTTATGAGTTACAACAAAGTTTTTTTATGACAGAGTACGGTTACTACTCACGTACATTCTTCGGGTTTTCCCGACTAGTTTCATTAACTAATATGAATATGCCTCACGAAAGTTATTATACAAACAAAGGATACGTACTAGAAATAAACATAAAAGCCTGTGAAAGTCACAGTTGATTTGCATGTGTCAAAGCATGTTTAAGTATGGGTAGTATTAAAACGGAATTAAAAAAAAAAAAACTTTGTGTATCCAAAAATAATCCGAATTCCAATCAAAATTACTGATTGCATAGCAACTCAAAATATTAATAAATAAGTAACAATTTATATTCGTGGCGCACCGCTATTTATCTTTAAGTAAAGCTTTAAATGAGGCATCTGTTTTTATATAACACAACAGTTTATTTAAATAAAACAGCATTTTATTTGACATAATCATCGAAGTATTTTTTAACTACAACAGAATGAGCTGTATATTGTTTTATAGATAAAATAATTTCCCCTCTACGGCCGGGTCGACAGAGCCCCGCTTGGTGGGGCTCCTATTCTCGCGTCTATAAAGTCACAAAAAACCTAAACACGAAGGGGATGACGGGGGCTGGTGAGTGAGCGCTGCGAGCGAACCTAACCTGTTCGTGTTGGGGTACACGGGGTTCCCGCATACCAAGAAAAAATAAACCAAACAAACAATATTCATTAAAAATATTCTACTCCTTGATAAGTTTTCGCTTATTAGGATAAATGTTACACGGATATTTATTTTGCTATGAGTGTGAGTATTATGTATGTACGCTCTGGTTAATTTGCTGTGCAGTCAGTATTTATGATACGATTGTCGTAGTGTTGATTTATATTTTCAAATTATCTGCCTATACAATTTTTTAAACAATTAGTTTATATGTAGTGAAATAATTTATTTGGTTTTTTTTTTTATAAATTAGGCAAATTGATAGGTGATTATTTATTTGATGTGCAATTTATATTATTCCTTTATGTATGTATCTATTTATTTTAATAGCATCATAAGTTTGTTGCTTCATTTAAATTGCACAAGTTTTGGGGTCATACCTGGCATCTACAATGTAATAATGTACTTTCTTAGTCAACCTAAGATATTACATACATATGGCGAAGGAAAACATTGTGAGGAAATCTAGACTTTATAGTCTGAAATCGCATGGAAATCGCAAACCCACATTAAGCTAGCGTGATGATGAATGCTTATGTCTTCTCTGTATAAGAAGAGGCCCTGTAGTGAAATAGTTATGGGTTAATTTAATCAGTATCTGATAAGATATAATTATCTAAAAATAATTTAATTTGAATGTCACTAAATAAAACAAAAAAATAATTTAGTTAAGCATATGTATTGTGCAAGAAAATATATATAGATATTTATATAATTCATATCAGTATCAGTGCTCGATTGACATTGGAAATATGTCAGTTCGTACTTTTAAATGCAAAAATGACTAAACAATTATTATAGAATCGGGATACTAATAAGGCTAAAATGAGGCAACTGCAATTTCGGTAAATTTATTTTAATATTACGCATTGTTTTGAGGCGTCTATATAATATTGGAATTGGATTGGAATTGGTATTAATTTCAAGAGTAACCCTACTAAACTCTATGAGTTAGATTGATGCTGTCAAATAAACAATACAACTGCCAAATCACTATATTATTTCCTCATACATATCTGCGCAACGCTAGTAGTCTAATAAAATGCGTAAGATGTTGATGCAGCATCATAATGTCTAGCTCTGACGTCACTTGATATATTAATCGATAAATTGTAGATGCTTACGTAATGTTGGCATGCATTTGTACTTTCGGATATTATATTTGTTATCTATTAAATAGTTGTACGAGTATATCAAATGTCTTATAGCTGTTTCCGTTCTTCAATTCATTTTTAACCGACTTCCAAAAAGGAGGAGGTTATCAATTCGGTTGTATTTTTTTTTTTTTTTTTTTTTTTTATGTTTGTTACCTCAGAACTCCGTCATTTATGAACCGATTTGGAAAATATTTTTTTTATTTGAAAGGATTTAGTTTCAGATATAGTATTTTGGTATTTAAATCAAAATAACTGAAAAATAATACGTCGTCGAAGTAAACGAAATGGTGTATTTTGCTTTCTTGTGACTTTCCGGTGGTGTTTACGGTCTCTAGAATAGTTCTAATGAACTGCCTATTTTCCAGCTTCATCATCAGATGATGATGATGATGATGAAACCGGAAGAGAAGCACCGGAAATCCGTCTTTTTTTTTGCTATTTAATACTTTTTAGTGTACTCGTAAGACCGCATTCTCAAACATCTCTTTTTACACGAGTGGTCAAAAAACGGAGTGTATATAAGTATGTATATGTGTAAGTATGTTTGTGAGTTTCTTTACCTATTCCACCATAACTTCTAAATACCTGAACTGATTTCGATATATGGGGTATCGTTAGAATCCTTACACTGTCCCGTGAGTAACATACGCTAGTCAGTTTGTTTTTTTTATTTAATTTCATCTTGTTTTCGCAATTTATTACTCTCTTTTGAAATAGCCTCAGATCTAGATTTCCTACTTTGATATGGATATGTCGCAGATGGACTGTAGAATAAGCTGTTTTACAAAACTGCTAGCTGATTTACAAAACAGTACTGTTATGAAAAACAGCTGAACGACGTTTAGCGGTTTTACATAATTACTGAACTATAACACGCAGAATTGAATGAACGTTTTGCGTTTATCAATGCAGCGGGTCAACGATCAGAGATTATGTAAAACAGTGTGAAACGATGACAGTTCATTTCACACTGTTTTACATAATCTCTGATCGTTGACCCGCTGTTGATTTTAGTTTGAAATTTTGTCACATATGGCTCTGTATGTCCTAACAATAATAACCTAACTTTATTTTACTTCTCAATAGCAAAAAAAAATATGAAAATTTTTAATGACGTAAATACTAAACCACTATAATAGTCGACAATATATCGGGATTATGAAAGAAAATAAATTAAATTGATCCATGAGCGAGCGAAGCGAGCTCGGGAGTTTCGTGTACCCCGACACGGACAGGTTAGGTTCGAAGAGGATGACGGGGGCCCGTGAGCGAGCGTAGCGAGCGAACAGCCCCCGTCATCCTCTTCGTGTTTAGGTTTTTTCTAACCTTACGGACAAAAAAATAGGAGCCCCGCTAAGCGGGGCTCCGTCGACCCAGCCACGGAAAGTCAAATCAGAATACAGTATCGCTTTTTTACTGGAATGGTGACTATCCATTTAATATACCTATACAATAAACAAACCTGTCCCACTGTAGATATGTCATTCTGCATTACGTCTAAGGGTGGGTAGCAGTTTTGTTAAACGTATCGCAATGGCAATCCAGCTGAACGTTTTTCAGCTGTTTTATAAAACAGTACTGTTTTGAAAAGCAGCTAGAGATTTTGTAAAACAGCGGATTCTACAATCCATCTGCGACAGATATATATGGGCAGCACGTTGAATAGGTCTACCCATATTCACTTCCGATAAATCAGTTATGGTACGCATGATTCACTAAAAAGTAAGAAATAAAATAATTTTTAACAAAAAAAAGAACCTACTCCAAAAATCTTTCTGTTAAGTAAAATTGCACTAAAAAGTTATAAAATAATTGCATTATTTACTTACTACAATTTATAGAAAAATACTTTTTTAATTTTAGAGGATTCTGAATAAAATCAATTTATTAGGACAATAATATACAATTATTATTATTTTTGGAGTCGGTGCCAGTAAAGGACAATAAACGTGTAAGTACATTCATGAAGTAGCGTATTACGTTCGCTTTAGGCAGTTGTTGTGTTCATTTGTAAATGTTTTCAATTAGGTATACATTATATACATTATCGTAAAAATAATGATGGTTAATGTACCTTTAAAAAAAAGTTTGTCTGGCACCGACTCCAAAAATAATAATAATTGTATATTATTGTCCTAATAAATTGATTTTATTCAGAATCCTCTAAAATTAAAAAAGTATTTTTCTATAAATTGTAGTAAGTAAATAATGCAATTATTTTATAACTTTTTAGTGCAATTTTACTTAACAGAAAGATTTTTGGAGTCGGTTCTTTTTTTTGTTATTAATCATTATGTACACAAATCATGGAACATTATCGTAGACAGATACAATACGAATAATAAAAAAATTTAACGGAAAAGCACGACTGCCATGTGTGAACTCAAAAGTAAGTAACCCTCCTTCTGGGTCAGTCAGGTAAAATTTGGTATTCACATTTTTTATACATTTATTATTGTTCAACGGTTCTTCCAGCAATCTTCGTGTTTGCCTGACTAGTTTCGAATTCGAACGGAGCCCTTAGTTTTGACTCGCGACATCGCCGTGTACTCAGCTCATGACTAAAGGCTCCGTTTTAAATTCTATTTCTCTAAAATATTTTCCGTCTTTCATATTATTAATTATTACTCTTTATGATTGTTATTTCCTTGCATTTATAATGATTTCCCACCTAATTTTGAACTTGAACTTAATCATAAGTTAAGTCCACGATGTCGCGAGTCAAGCTTGAACCGAAAATGCACTTGAGCCCTACTCTTATTACCGTAAACAATAATTAATACTTGTATATGTGAACAGGCTCTTAGTAACAGTGGTGTTTGTAAGTTCGTGGTTAACGACATGCTCCAGGCTTAGTGACGACTTAGGGAATCGCCTTGGAAACTGTTTAAGCTTGTGTACTTAGTAAAGCTTAATAATGAAGTTGTTATTGAATAGGGTCGGTGTCGCTAGTTAGGAAGATCCTCTCCTTATCGTATGTTTGATGAACAAACTAGTGTCAGAGTTTAAACCACCCGTAGGCGTCTGACATAGCTTGACAAACCATCGAAAATATTTCGCAGATGTTGGTTTCCACATTATGTTTTCATTCGCTGTATTAAGCAAATGTAAATTATTAGTCTTTAAAGCACATGATTAAGCGAATCCAGGATATAAAACACTTAGTTTAAGGAATAACATAAGGAAAAACATATTTGTTTAGATCCTAAATAGGAACTAAGGTTGTGGACATTATTGTGTGACAGCTTGTAAGGAACATAAAAAGATACACTATTTTTAAATTATTATGATTTTGTCAATATTCAATACGTAATGATCATAGTAATGACTTAGGTTTTTACGATCACTAACATATTATAATAATTTATATTATTTTTTACTTTTTGAAATATTTTATTATATTAATAGCTGTGCACCGCAAACGTTATTCTGCCATATACATTTTCTGGATAGGGCCACTTATCACCGAGGGGTATAAAAATAGCCTACGACCTATTCTCAGACCTACCAAATACACACAAAAAAAACATAAAATCGGTCAAGCCGTTTCGGAGGAGTTCGATAACAAACACTGTGACACGAGATTTTTATTTATTAGATTTACATTCATAACCGGATTATTTGTATTTATTATTCATTCTTTCTTTTTCTGGTTTTATCCGGTCACCTCATTAATCTGCTTACCTTACTGTTATAAGTTTGTTATTATAACGTAATTTTATTTTTCAGTGTTTTCTCCTTCACAAAGCTATAAATTTAAAAAGAAAACTATTTTTTCAAGTTGGTATTTAAAGGTGGAACTCGTATAAAGTATCAACAGTCTTTTATTTATATTTACGTATTTATAATTTGCATTCACGATGTTGAAAACGCGAGTCTTGGAATATATATTTTTATCGCCCTGCATGCTAAGCAATCGATCATCAACTTAATACCAGTTTGACACGCAGTAGGTAATATGTTTGGTATGTTCCTTTGTTTATGTTTTTATATATATTCCTTGGGGGATTTGTAAGGTCGTCAGCCTCAGCCGGTCATGTAAATATTTGTTAGAGTGATTGTGTCTGTGTTTTCCATGCGTATGCAATCTAAGTATAAAGTAATATTCTGAAAAGATTGAAAATGGCACACACTTCAATAAAATCTGGGACGATATTAGCACCAAGTGTCCAGCAAAAAATCTGAACAAGGACAGTAGTGAAATTGTGTATGAATAATTTTTGATGTTTTATAACATAACGTAGCATCACGCACACACACACACTCACCCATGTGTACTTAATGTTGTTTATTCATATTTCACCAATGCTGTTATTAAGTCCCATGCAGGCTATTCTTAATATCATAGTATATATACTCCTCCAAACCGTATTTCGGTCAAGGCGGCCTATCTCCGAGGATTTCAGCCAAGTACGCAGGAGATATTACATTTGCGCATACACTTGATGCGCAAACATAGGTGCACTTCCTTCATTCTCATAGTCCGATGGGACAGCAACCCGACACGACCAGCGAGAGATCAGGCGCAGGACCGACGGCTTTACGTGCTCTCCGAAGCACGGGGTTGCCACACCACCAACTTCCTGACTCTGGGCTGTTACTGAGAATTTCGTAACATAAAAAACCAAATAACGCTTTTCCCGACCTGGGAATCGAACCCAGGACCTCACGCTCAGCAGCCGCGCTTGCGACAACTAGACCAACAGGCAGTCAATAAAAAAAAAACATAGTTACAACATTATAAATTATATAACCCGATCTTAAAACTTTGGCAGTGTTATATACCTATATATTCATATTTACCTACTAGGGCAAAGGTACATACACAAAATAAAAAGCCAATTTATCTGTTATATTTTAAAATTAACTTAATATAAGTGGTGGAATTTTTAGCTGAAACATTCTCAGACTATAACAAAATTGATGGGGAATTGTTCAAATTTTTATACAGATACAAAAAATCAAACGATTTTCCAATTATTTTTTCATTAATGCCTTTAATTACCCATCCATTGCCAGCATCAAATACTTCAAATTCTACTCAAATCAGGAGAGGCAATAATACTTAAACCTTTTATATAATATATCGGGACTGACTTATCCTTCACTGCCCTTGACAAAAAGGGTTGAACATTTTGGACCGTCGATATGACATATTGACATTTGAAAACAGAACCGTTTGAATTTTTTTGTCACTCGTCAGATGGGCTGAGGAATTTCAGGTCACTTGGTTAGAAAGGTAGTTTTAGAAGGATTTTTATATATAAAAAAAAATGGCTGGTGATATTACTTTATGCAGATAATTTGTTCTCATATTATGTTTTTTCGTTGAACAGAGTTGCGGAAGACTAATCTTTTTTTTTAATAATATTAGGTCTCTGTAATATTTGTTTTGTTTTGTTATTGGATGTAACATTAAAAACATAGAGCTTGATAATTCAGAATATTTGTTCGTTCTGTTTGTTTCCGATATTAATTATTTAATCAAATGGATTGATGTCAAAATTACCAATAGTAATTCAATATTTTATCTGTAAAGTTTTTTTATTTTTATCAAAAATGGATCGTTTGGCCACCCACTCGCCTGATGGTAAGCGACGTTGTGGCCGAGGATGAATCACGTAGATCCAGAATAAACCCATTCACTCTTTAAGTAGAGTGGATAGACAGACCCGTCTCCCACAACGGTTGCACCGGACTACATCCCGAAACACGACTAGGTCGCTTCACAACATGGCTTCGTCCGGTGGGTGGTAACCAGCCGCGGCAGAAGCCTCCCACCAGAGTTGTGATGCCTGTTTTGCACCACCTAGAGGCCACGTGTAGGGATCCATTTTAAGGGTGCACTCCTACGGACGCGGGCAACTCAATAGAAAGGGTTATACAGAAAAGCTAGTTAACGGGTATTTTTTACATACCTATGTATTCTTAACCTCATTCCTGTTACTTAAACAAACACCTTGTATCAAATGTGAGTCATAGTACCTACCTATAGTCAAATGGTTAATATTATTTACTCCAAAAATATATTTAATCAATCTATAAGTCAGTGTTATAAGAATTCAGATGTAGATACAAGTTATATTAATTGCCTAACACCTACTCTCTACTAACTACCTAATAACATTCCAACGATAATTTATGAGATGACCTTTAAGAGGAAAATTTCAGTTGAACTTTTCAAAGTTTTTATGTCAAATTAAGCAATTTACAGTACATAAAGGTCAATCAACCAACCTGTTGTTGGAAAATTCTTTGAGACTTCGACATTTTCGCGCGCCGTCATCCTACATTATAGATATATAATTAATTATTAAATAATATTTTTCTATTATTTAATAGTTAATTAAACTATTTTCATATAATATGTTTAATTATCTAATAATTAAATAAACTATTTTCAAATGATATTTTTAATTATCTAATAATTAAATAAACAATTTTCAAATAATATGTTTAATTATCTAATACTTAATTATATTAATTTTGTAATAGGCTTTATTTGCATACATTAACACTGAGTTGTGTGACTTACATGTAATGCACATAACAATACCTATACATACACCATGTTAAACTCGCGACAGTCCCGCACATGTTCATTCCCATACCCTCGGGTCTTTGAAAGAAATACATTTCTATTATGAGTGAATATTGAATTAGAAATAATTTATCATCAAATGAGCATTATTATTTTAAAGAGTGAAGCGTAAGTAGTAATGAAACCTTCTAATGTTATTTTTGTTTTTATAAAATAAGCTAAAATGCTTTTATGCTTTCGAGTATACACCCACATTTCATCAATGCTGTTATCAAGTCACATGTAAGTGGTGAGCCTATTGCCATCAACCGGACACAGTTGCAAAAGGGCAAAAGAAACTCAATAACACTTTGCCCGACTCGGGAATCGAATCCAGGACCTCATCTTCAGTAGTCGCGCTCGGGACTACTAGACCAACGAGGTAATTGTCTATGCTTACTATTTAACCCTCACTTAACATTATTAACTAATGGGTCATATCTCGACATGATCACAATGCTTTGAAAATTTAATGTTGATTAAAAAGTGCGCACACAACTGATAGGAGAATATGAAGAAAATAATGACCTGAGATTATTACATGCTTACTCTTTATCAAGTTATTTTTGGGGGAAATAAAAACACAGATCAGTTTAGCAAGATTAGAATCTGCGCCATACAGATAAAAAGCTACTCCGAGCACTATTATTTATCTGTGAAGAGTGGGTTCCAATCCTGCACACAAGCACGTTTTTCTTCAAACTTTCCAAAAAGAAATGAATTTATAGTGGGCTACGCTTGCGTAAATGCATTTAAAAGATCTACCTATATTTTTTTATCCTGATATATTAAGATAGGTAAGTTAACTGAACTGCTGCCCAAACACAAAAAATATCAAATTAAAAGTAAGTATTTTACAATTAAAGCTACGTCTATAACACAGAATTTGATTGTCCTGTTGGTCTAGTGGTTAGTAGCCCTGACTGCTATGCCGGAGGTCGTGGGTTCGATTCCCACCCAGGACAAATGTTTGTGTGATGAGCACGATCATTTGTTCTGTGTCTGGGTGTAATTTATCTATAATATGTATGCATTTAGAATATATAAGTATGTTTATCAGTTGTCTAGTACTCATAACACAAGCTCTGCTTAGCTTGAGACTAGACGGCGTTGTGTGATAGTTGTGGAATATTATTATTATTATTATTATTATAATTCGGTAACAATAACTGGAACAATTATTTCGTTGGCACTTACATTGGCAGCCTAATTACTTAACTGTGCCCTCTAACTGGGCTTCGATGGCCTAATTGTGGACACAGCCCACACGGGAATAACAAACAGCCGACATAATATCGTGCAAATTTGAAAATTTTGTGTAACAGTTGAGTTCATACTACGGTGGCACTTTTAAACTAAAAGTTATCGAAATATTTGTTTCACTTCCGATTAAGATAAATCGTTTTTCTTTTTTGTAAAACTAAAATAATATGCATACAAGTCGTGTCGGTTCGGTCACCCGTATAGGGACTGAATTGATAGCAATAACTTGGCCATAAGACGTGTCAAAATATGGAAGAAGAATTCGCGGTGGTGAGCAGAGATCGAGATGGCTTAGTGGTCAGAGCGCCTGGAGTATTCATCCGGGAGGCGCAGGTTCGAATCCTGTTCGCAACCGTATTCTTTTTATATTTAATATAATAACTTTAGAGTTCGCTAAGCATGCGTTAATGCTTTTTAAAGATTTATCTTGAATTATTAAGGTAATTGCATTCTTTACGACATTGTATTAACTGCAAAGTTAGTCGTGTCGATTCGGTCACCCGTATAGGGACTGAATTGATAGCAATAATGTCGCCATAAGACGTGTTAAAATATGGAAGAAGAATTCGCGGTGGTGAGCAGAGATCGAGATGGCTTAGTGGTCAGAGCGCCTGGAGTATTCATCCGGGAGGCGCAGGTTCGAATCCTGTTCGCGACCGTATTCTTTTTCTATTTAATATAATAACTTTAGAGTTCGCTAAGCATGCGTTAATGCTTTTCAAATATTCATCTTGAATATGCATACATTTTAAGGCCCGGTTATTGGAGTGTGATTGTAGGATAACATCAGAACCTGGCGCATAGATAACATTTGGTGTGACATAGCTAGATAGATGGAGACCGTATCGGTGGCGGTTACCACGAACAAGAGCATTCCCAATGAGGGTTAAAGTCAGGCAGGCGGCCGGTCATAAAACATTGCCAAAACTTTAGCAGCATTCCAATACAAGTAGAGAGTATGTATGGAAGAAGAATACATGCTGCGCCGACCCCAAATAAATTGGGATAAGGGCATTGGGATGATGATGATGAATATGAATTCATTTTATGGTGGGATTTTAAATTACATAATTTTATACTCACGAAGGAATGGAATTCCTTGCTGTCTATGTTTTACGATTGGTTGTTATAATCTGATGGTTTTCAGAGCTCGAGTGGACAGGTTTTTGCTGGATAAGCGTGTTCCATCGTTGACTCCACCATAGCTTAACATCAGGTCATGGCGGTCAAACGCAAAACCATTAAGAATTTGTTTCTAACAGAATTCATTATTTAAACTTGTATAGATAATGGAATCCATTTTTATCTCCCTTTCATTTTTTCAACAATCCGATCTAGCACAACACTTCAATCTAAAATCTCAAATATTAAAAATACATTTTTAACTCTTACAAACCGATATAACTGTGCAATTCATAGCGTATGATCTGAATGATTATCAGGAGCTCCACAAAGGCGATGAACAAAGGAAGACAGGGCCATTGTCACAGACCGATGGAACATTTTAATGATGCCACTACGCCCGGGTGAATTGTTCACAGTGTTGAAGAAAGGTTGAAATTATGCATGTTTTACTTGCGTGTAATTTTTGCGATAACTGATTTTTGTTTTATTATTGGGGGGTAAAAATTCCCCTGTCCCATGTACCACATAATATATATGGCAATTGTTTAGCTATTATGTCTACTTCGTGGACAGGGAACCTGTTAAAACAATGTCTCAAGTAAAAGGTTTCTAAATTTCTTAATAGTTAAAACAAATGTCTTGGGTTTCACGATCACTACACATTTATTTTAAAACAACTTTTAACCGGATTAATCGCATGTATTAATGTTTTTCGATTATGATGTGATCTGATCTAGCAGAGATATGATCAGGCATCCGGCGACCATGAACGCTACAAAGTGTTCGAGATGTCCGCGTCAGGAAAAACAAAAACCAATAATAATACACGTGAGTGATCCGGTTAAAAGTTATTTGTTTATAAAATTTATTGATGGATTGACACATTATACATGTTTGTGGAAAAAGAATACGGTCGTGAGCAGGATTCGAACCTGCGCCTCCCGGATAAATAATCCAGGCGCCTTGACCTTGATGAAGCTTGGTACAAAGAAAGCTTTTTTCCTGGAGTCTGGCCTTTACTCGCCCCCAAAATAGAAGGAACAAAGAGTATTACTATGAAACTAGCGTATGCCAGTATCCAGACTAGAAAAGAGGAAAAAAAAACCGGTCAAGTGCGAGTCGAACTCGTGCGCCGAGGGTTCCGTACCTACCCATTATACCGTCTGCCCGTGTGTCACCAACAATTTTCTCAGGAACGGGTGGACTTAGCAAGTTGAAATTTATACCAGATACTGAGGTTTTCGCGAAGATCTATATTTACCCATATTTTTTTATCGTGTTGATTTTTATACACCTAATAGGGACTATAGACGTCAGTATCTGGTATAAATTTCAACTTGCTAGGTCCACCCGTTCCTGAGAAAATTGGTGGTGACACACGGATAGACAGACAGACGGACAGACACATTTATTATTTTATTATTATTATCTTTTGAGGTAAGGAACCCTTAAAAGAATAATCTACTGGTAGAAACTCTCAATAAGACTGCTTGACTCGTAAGTCGAAGTTTAGACCTCACACTCAGAAGTCGCGCTTGCGTCTTTTAAAAACCAATGAGGCAATCCATGCACATTCATATTATTATAACATAAAATAACATAGCATCACGCCTTTATTCCCCGAAGGGGCAGGCAGAGGTATACACAGTTATACACCCATATTATTATTGTGGATAAAAATAAAATAACTAACATACTGTTCCTTCTCTAAGACTTCTGAAATACAGTAAAAAAATCTAAGTACATAGGCCACTGCGTTTACGATCTATTGTGATTTCTATGAAACGGTTTCCAATGTCCAGCTTTAAGCACCACACAGCTTCTACAATCTAAAGTCTAACAGAATTACTGAATAGTTCTCTGTCAATACCTTTTGTGTGACTGTCGGCGGAATTTCATCCCCTCCACTTGCCCCCTACTTGGGAAGTTTGTTCTCTATGACATGTCCTAACGACTGACTTCACGTCGTCGTCATGGAGTAAGATTAATTGTCCGTTTGTCGGCTCCGGTGCGCACGTTAGTGTTGACTGAGATGTGTAGGCTATTTGTTATAGATGAATATTTGTACTTTTATGTTGTAGTCTTGTATGCAATTATTTAATAATGTATTTGATTTTATGTTGTATTGCAATAATAATACAGCATAAATAATAATTTAGTTAGGACACGATGAATGACGGAGATACACGAACTATGCCGATGCCGGTACCGGGTACATCAACGGCGCGTGCGAAGCGGCATGCGGCATGATGCAGCGCCAGTCTGACTCGCGACATTGCCGCGGACTCAGCTCATGATTAAGAGCTCCGTTCCCTCGAAACTAGTCGGGCTAACCCGAAGAATACACGTGAGTAGTAACCGGTGAACAATAATTAATTTAGTCAAATTGAAAAAAAAATTGCAGGACCTACGGGCCTTTTAATGAGTATCCTTTTGCTTCGACCACGTTCATACATTCTGGACGTATACGAGTATTAAAAATATGTGCCTCTGGTTGATTCAGTGGCGGACACTGCACGGTCTAACAGCTCCTGATAATGCCCCGTGGGGGGGGGGGGGGGTGGACACGTGTAGAGTATTCGCTGCAACTTTTCACCGCTTGCGTATGTGCACATACAGCACAGGAATTACATGACTACCCTCAATATTTTGGAAGTAGATATTGTATTTATTTGCATCCAAAAATACAAGTCAGCCATCTTTTATTTCAAACACCTAAATAATCCAAACTACAAATAACATAACTTCATCTATAGCCTATTACGAAAAGACACACATATGTGTCAATCGTCTTTCAACAAACTCTTTACAAAGAAAAGTTTTCGCCCCCATTATTCTCAAATGATACGAGTTTCATAAACTTCTGTTTTCAACACTGAGAATTGTTGAAACTTCTTCAACAAAAGAACTCAAATTAACTAGCATAATATAGCGTAACATCACGCCTGTGTTTTCCGAACGGTAAGGCAGAGACGTAGGTACTATTGTACACCCATATTTCACTGATGCTGTTATTAAGTCCCATGTAATAAGGTGGTAAGCGTATTGCCATCTTCCGGGCACATACAAGCTCCGATCTGGTACAGAACTGAGAAAATATAATTAACCTTTCACTCGTCAATAAACAGTACAAATATTATTGTATATAAACTAAGTTTGATTTTTGTATAATAACTTTGGTGAGGCATATTCATATTAATTATTGTTCACTGGTTACTACTACTCACGTATATTCTTCGGGTTTGCACGACTAGTTTAGAGCTCAAACGGAACAGAGTCATGAGCTGAGTCCGCGGCAATAACGCGAGGCAAAACCGAAGAATGCACATGAGTGGTAACCGGTGAACAATAATTAATTATTGTAAAGTGTATAATTTTATACGTTCACGAGTAAGCAGCTAGTAATATAGATGAACTTTTCAATTATCTTGTAAGGCAACGAATCTCGAATGGAACCGAGTTTATTGTTTAGGTTACGCGAGTATTTTTCGGGATGCCCGACTAGTTTTGAATTCAAACGGATTCCGCGGCCATCTTGCGATTCAAACTAAGTGTAAGCAGCTGTTTTCAACCCCACTACACAGGGAATCCTAGTGTGGGATCCAGGGAACTTGAAGAAACCTAGCACTTAAGCCTCTTATGTATCATCATTATTGATTAATTATTGTATATTTTTTGGTTAATAATAATAAATTTAATTTATTTTTACCAATTTTTATGTTCTAGTACCAAAATATATAAGGTCCTAATTTATTAGGTAATTTCCTTATAAGGGGTCAATGTGTAAGTGATAAAGATTCATATAAGCCTTAATTCAAATTTTTACAACTATTAAATTTTTTTCTTAATTAATGTTCGCCGTTCAAGGAGCAGTTTTCGTCTTGATAGTGTCATGTTATTTACAAATAATTTGTTATATCCATTTAATTCTTAGCTTAAGTGAATGTATTTGACTTATATAATATTACCCCTTTCAAAGTAAGTATAAGTAAAAGTACTGGGAAATTAACTTTCTGAATGATGTTAACATTTTAAAGAGAATCTATGCAAATGTTTTATTTTCAAGTACCTACCTATCGATTTGATTCCTAAGTAATTTAATAAGTATTCTCGCAATCATCTCATGTACATTATTACCCGTATTGCGAACGGTGAGAGTTAATGTTGGCTCTTTAACGTTCAGTCCTAAATTTAGGTTTAATTTGAAAAAGTCATTTTGGTTTTCAATTTCATTACGGAGTGTATAGTAAAGATCGTATTTTCTTTACAGAAAACCTCTTTGAATTGAGAACCAAAGTAGATATGCTTAAGAAACCTCTCAGAGAGATTTGAAAAGGTGTTTTATAAAGGTTTGAATTAGTAGTAAGCTTAGTAACCTTACTTAAATGAGCCACTTTATACGATTACACTTAAGTGTGGAATATCTCCTATACAAGACCTTTCTCAGCCATATTGAAAGTTTTTTGGCGTCAGCTGAATTTTTATTAAAAAAGTTTCATATAGACCAAAAGGTGAAGCTACAAGCAATAAAATAAACTCGTAAATATTGAATATACGAAATGAACATGAACTTGGATTATAGGAGTAAAAGTGAGTTTATTGATGATGTTTCAATACAGTACAGTTTTTTGTATGTACTATACTATTTAGAAATCCTTCAAGTACCCTGGAATAATGTCTTGCTTAAGATCGTGTAGCTTAGAGTTCGTTGCGCATGCGTTTGAAATAAGAAATAAAAATAGAAATATTTATCCGTAGAAATGTCATTTTACTGTCATCATTTGTATTGATATAAATCCTAAAATTGAATTTCCTGATCATACATTTTACAAACGCTAAGTGACATCTAAAGTTACATTTCTCGTGGATAGAAAAGTACGTCTGTGAACGGGGTTTGAACCCGCACCGCAAGCACTTGGGTGCACCAATCCTGTCGAATTAATAGAGCTGGTGCCCGCTACCTTGTCTGCGCGACAAACGGCCTATCTCCTTTTCCAATCTATCTCTGTACCAAAATTCATCAAAATTGGTTAAGTGGTTCAGTCGTTACAACGTTACAAGCATACAGATAGAGTAACTTTCGAATTAATTATATTAATATGTATAGAAGTAAATAAAATACGTTTCTTTATGTAGTAAAAGCCTTTAGTCGCTTCTGAAGAGTAAAATACAATAGGAAAATTTCACATGTACGTATATACAATATAAATGCCTATACAATTCTTCCTTTGTGTCTAAGTTTTGGGCTGTGTCCTTCAACGAAAATAGTTTTCCTCGAGTCTTTGTATGACCTACATTCGGCACTAGTTTCGCGCAAAAAATCTAGACCCATTTTTATTATTAGATACCTACATAATGCTGCGGTAGTTCGATGTTTTGGTATGTACACATGTGGATTGGATATACATATACTTCCGTCCGTTTACTCATAGGCCGTTATGTGACATTCTGTCCTTTGAGTTAAAATTTACATAAAAGAGCATTTTTTTTTTCTCTTATTATTAATCCTGGTTATATTTTACTAAAAGATTTGAAGACTACGTACCCGGCTAAGTGTATCATTTTTAGGATCGTTTAATACTGAAATGCTATATCACTTTATAGCTGCTAATCTACTATATATATATTCACTTAACGGCTTTTTAGTAAACGGACGACAGCATAACGAGGTATAGATTTTCAGATTATTCTTTGTTGCTGGGGTGGAATTCCTCATGCATGTCCTCCGCCTTAATGGTAGGCGGGCAGTCTGTTAGGCTATGACAGATAAATCTTTGAATAATTGCATGCTTAGCGAACTCGAAAGTTATTTTTTTTTTGTGGAAAAGAATACGGTCGTGAGCAGGATTCGAACCTGTCAGACTCTAAATGACTAAAACCACCCCAGTGTTCCCTCGCACACTTAGGTCTCCGAGAAAGAATGCATCTTCTGCAATCTCTGACTGGTGCTGGCCTGCCGCGTACAGGCCCCGCCGGATAAAGGGGACAAAGAATGTAAGCGCTGACCAAGCATTATAAAGGCTTTGCATACAATAAGATGTCCGCTTATACTGATAATGTACAGATTGCTATGTACACCACGTGACATTAACCTAAAAGTGTACAATAATTGTTCATGAATGCTCTTGTGTTTGCGCATACACTTGTGCACTATAATATCTCCTGCGTACTCGGCTAATCTCCGTGAAGATAGGCCGCCGTTACCGAAATACGGTAGTATATTATTATGATTGTTAAATATACTAATTTGACTTTTTCAATATCATATGTACTTTCTTAGTTAATCTAAGAGAACACAGACATACGGTGAAAGAAAACATCGTGAGGAAACTTAGACCTAATGATTTGTAATCACTAACCCACAGTGCGGTAGTGTGGTGATCAATGCTCGTACCTGCTCTCTATGAGAAGAGACCCTTGCCTTGCAATGGGACTGTTATAGGCGGGTTATGTTTATGTTATATTCAATTCAACTTGAAATTGTTATTTTTGTGGGCTCGTTGGTTAGTAACCGCCAAACAAATAGATTGATGGAGATTTTTGACGTAGACAGAAGAGTAGAGATTCTAGACTTCCCTCCGATATCCCTTCACGCCTCGGAGAGCAACTTAAACCGTCGATCCCGGTTGTCAAATGAAGATCTATAACGTCATGAGTATCATTTTACCACGAGATATCGTATTACCCAGTAATTGGGCTGTGGAAGTTGGATAAACAGTCGCTTCATGTAAAATATAGATATTAAACTGCATGCGGTTAGACTGTAAGCTGACCCCAACGGTTAGGAAAGTCACGTTATTTTTGTTATGGTATTTGTATTTATTTAATTATAAATAAAAACTTAAATTAAAAGACAATGCTCATTAATTTATGAAATTCCGTACTAAGTTGCGTAAAAATCAAACTTTAATTATTGTTCAACAGGTATTAGGTACTCACGTGCATTCACATGACTAAGGGCTCCATTCGAGTACGAAACTAGTCGGGCAATCCCGAAGAATGCATATGAGTAATAACCGTTGAACAATAATTAATATGAATGTGTCACACGTAAGTTACTATACAAAAATCAAACTTAGTTTTTTATGCGCTACAAAATTATTTTTGAGCGCAAAATCCGTGTTCCGCCGTAATTTTATAAAACCGAATATAATTTAAAACAAAATAAAGATCACAATAGAACTCTTATGGTCTAAATGACACTATAGCCACATATAATAAATAAAGTAGTGTCTTAGTAATGTTTATTCAAATAATTAAACAAGTTTGGTCGAGCAACATTAATTTCAGTTTGTATAATTGTTTGCCTCCCAAACTTTGTATCACTGGAATTTACAGATGAAGTAATTAACTCTATATGCTGTAATGATCTACAAACTCATTATTTACGAATAGTATCTTAACTAATTTACCATATAATCGTTGTTTACAGCATGTAAATTATTCTAATAGCGTCGTTGTCCTAATTTCAAAGGAATGATGTCATGAAACACAATGCAACGCTTCCCGCATTGAAATTCTATTGAAGAGCCTACAATAGGCATATCTGGATGCGGCGGTAGCTCCGTTAGTTATATTGACTTGAAGACTGAACTATACTGACAACAGAATACCCTGGTACACCATATCGATATTGCATTTCCAGCCCTATTTTGAAGTAGTTAGAGTTTATAATGGATTGAGTAATAAAGTTTGCATAAGCTGTTTTGGTGTTGTATGATGTAAAAGCCCGGAAGACGAAGGTTCTTGATGTTACGTAAATTGATGCGTTCATTTTTATCGGCTCTGCGGTCATTGGCATTTTACGTGCCAGTGCGAAAACGATAAAGAGAGAATAGTTTTTTTTTTGTATTTCATTTGAAAATATGGTTTATTTGATCAGCAATTGCAAAAAGAACTCATCAGTAAGCATGAATGTAAAAGTGGGTTCTGAAAGAGATACATATATTAACAAATAGCTGACCCGAAAGATGTTATCCTGTCCAAAATCCCATTGAAAAAAACACTTTCAGTTTATCTCGTATTTTCCAATTTAATGGGTAACTTTTCTAATTTCTATATCCCTAAAAATCTTATTCGGACTCTTATGAACATTTCAATAAAGAATTAGCAAAATCGATGCAGCCGTTCTAAAGATATGCGTTCACAATCGAACTGCATTTCATTTTTATTGATATGTCTTCCCTTATCTATGTTCACGTGGATTTCCACGGAAAATAAACACGTAAAATTTTAACATTCAGCCTAATATTTATGCTGAAAGAAGCTAGCTTTTGTATTTACATATCGAGACTAGATTATGAAACAACTTTTTCCAATAGACAACTGAATCAATATTAACAAATTTTAACATAATTTAATTAAGATAATGGTTTAGCTTCAATGCCACAGACAATGACGTCATCATATTCGGTTTATAAAATCTAATACTAAAATTTTATTAATAACATCACGTACTCTTTACGTTTCTTGCATATAAATACGTTTTATATTTGAATTTGTATTACTTTGCTTCAAGAAAAGTATGTTTGTGTTTCAATACAATATATGTAGCAAATTCTAGAAAATTGCTTGAAAAACAAGAGAAAGTAGACAAAGGAATATAAAGTGAACTAACATAGAGACCGGGTGGATTATTTTTATGCTGTTTTAATACAATTTTGTTTTTCTAGCAGTGTCTAAGAATTTAAAAAAGAATTCTCTAGAGTAAGTTCAAGAAATACTTAATATACAAATAATATTGTTCTGTTGTGGAGCTTTTCTCATAAATTGGTAATTTTATTTGATTTATATCTGATAAAATTAAATACAAAAATCTTTGGATAAGATAAGATAAGAGATAAGAGATATTTATTTGTCAAAAAACACGTGTAGGATTCACAATCAGTTGGAACGATTACAAGAAAAAAAGAGTTTCAACTGTAAAAAAAATATGTAAATAAATGGTAGTGGAAATAAGAATGAAAGGAATCTTAATAATTATGCTTTTATGTTTTATTACAATGTATATTTTACAGTTCCTTTGCTTTGGATATTTTCATGATTATTTATCCTCTTCTTGATTTATACAATTTAATATACCTACTTACTGGTCTGCGAAGAATTTAAAATTGGGTCCAGAGAGAAAAAAATCCTCCATGTTAATCCGGGTTATAATCTATCTGTTTGCCAAAATTTCATCCAAATTCAGACCTTTTTGGAGTGATTGAGTAACAAACATCCGAACATAGAAGCTTTCACATTTATAATTAGCAGCAAGTACTATCGCGGACACTCCCGCCTTACCACCACTAAGTTCATTTTCATTGCACAAAAAAAATAGAAGCGCTCTGTAGCCCCGCCAAGTGCAAATAAGATCGTCCTTAAAATTCACAAAAGGGGGTACACGTGATGCGTCACTAAGCTGCGCAGTGCAGATTTCAACTAATTACGTTCTCACTTTCCTAATAGACGAACACTTTAAAGGGGCGTGACATGACGCCGGCGCAGGCTGTACACGAATTTATTTTTTAAGTGGGCAGGCGGAAAAGTCCGCGATAGTACATGTATTGTAAGTATGTACCTAGCACAACTGAACTTAAATTTTAAAGTTAGGACTGTAGGCTTCAAAACTTAGGTCGTTATAATAATTTAAAGAAAAGCCTACTTTAAAAGTAAAGAAAACATTACCAACAGTTTAAGGACATGAAGAGATTTTGTTTGAAGAATTTCTGAATCATAAAACAGTTATGAAAGAGAATGCCTGGTTTTTATGGCCAAAAAATTGTCTTTATAATACTAAAATGTCGCTTTGTTAGCAGTTAGAGTTTGTAAAATGTCCGCTAGATTTAGCTTATTATGAGTTCATTACTACTTTACTTTATATGCTTAATAATTAATAAAAATGTTCACTTAGATGGCTGGCAAAAAAAATAACAATGTTCTGTTCTGTTTCAATTAGAACATTGAATATCACAGAACTGCGGAGGAATGAGATTTATAGACTAGTATTTGATGACATTTCCAGAGTTATATATAGATATGTGTATGAGTTTATATTATGATACCTCGCGAACTTAGAATATTAATTTAGACACATCTGTGAAAGTGAATACACACAATTTTTATTCATCAAAACAATACTTTGACAATAATTATACTTTTATTTAAGTTTAAGATTATGTTAAAAACTTTTTTATTATAATAATAAGTTGATTTATATTTTCTTCATAAACTAGTACATTAATATAAATTTAATTTTTACATTAATAATGTCGTAGACCCCTTTAACAATATATTGTAATGATTAGATTTTGCATGCTATAACACTAATTAGCAAAACATAGACCTTAAAAATACCCACTGTAACAGCTTCTTATGGGTCCCCCCCGCCATTTCGAATTCCAGTGTATCGGAATTCATTTGATCGATGATGAAGAATCATCGAAACCTTAATACCTACTATGTAAATTATGTAAATATTAATTTTGACTTTGAAGTTTTGGAGGATACAAAAATGGAGGTATGACAAGAACACTATGGATGGGTTATGTGAAAGATAGTATAGCTAGAAAATGAGTGACTACTGTATATGTATGAAGTAATGTATGAAGGAAATAGACGTGCTGCGCCGACTTCCCAGATGATGATGAGAATCAGAGTATGCTGCTTTTAGTGTACCATTTGTTTACTAAGCCATTTTTACTTCGACCGTGATTCTATATTTTATTTTGAAGCCAGATCGCAAAGTGACCATTAATAAAATTATAAATTTAAAAAATTAATAAAATTATTTACACCTGTTTTAGCACTACTACTCCTGAATCTCACACTGTTTAAATAGAAAAATCTCCACCTTCAAAAACAGATCACATTTCACCTGAAACCATTAATTTCCCCACATTTTTATTTACCTTCAAAGTGATCGTAAACATCTCTGGTACCGTCAGTTCCTATTACGTCGGCACGGCTTCATTGAGACCCGAATATTTTATATGCTCAGTCCCGACCCACTCGGGCCATCAGTGCAGACCCTTAATAATTGAATTTTCAGGTGTTTGCTCGCGAGATTCTCTTCGTCAATCGTAAAGAGGAAAAGTTGTTATAACAAAAGATCATAAAAGAGGAATAGTAAATGTTTTATTATTAGTAGTATTGTCAGAATTATGATAGGATAACAGATCATGATATCGTGCTTGCATATTAGATGGGTTGTAGAATATAATAGACTTTAGTGGAATGTTTCATCTATCTGTCAATAAAAAAAAAACTATGCTAAAGCAATTGAAATCACTATATTTTAAAGGTCGTTAAAACTTAAGAAAAGCGTGAACTACTCCACCACACCGCTTTCAGCAATGAAGCCAATTAATTGTTAAGAAAACTCATTTATGTGCTAGTGTGTTTGACACGCTACGTCTAATACAAGTAGCATACAAAATGAGATCATGTTGAATAGCGTAACGCTTTCATACAAAAAAATATGGAAAGAAAATACTGCCGTGAACAAGATTCGAACTTGCGCCTACTTTTAACAATATAAACTGTGTGCCATATTTCTCATCCAAATCCATTTGGTAGTTATTGCGTAGAAGAGTATAATTATTGTGCAACGGTTATTACTACGAGATTAACTCGCGACATCGCCGCGGGTTCAGCTCATGACTACAGGCTCCATTCGAGTTCGAAACGAGTCGGGCAATCCCGAAGAATGCGCGTGAGTAATAACCGTTACATAATAATTAATAAAAATCATCCATCCATCCTCACAAAATTATTGCACTGATAATATTTGTACGACATTGCGAAACACTCCGAATTTGAATAATGCACATTATTAACAGCTACCAAAAACCGTGTAAATTTTGTTTATTTTGATTATTTAACATATTCAAATAATAAATCTAAGTTGAATAAGTTAATTGCATGACTAGCTATGCCCCGTGATTTCACCCGCCCGGTTATAAACTTTTCCGTACGATAAAAAAGAAAACTTATGTTTGCCCTGACATTGACGAACACATAAAAAAAATGAATTATCAAATTTAGTGCTATCGTTCTCAATTTAGGGCGTGACCAAGGAAAATAGGGATTAATTTATATACAGATAGATGTAAAATTACTAAATAATGACTTGTCCTACGGTATATTGCTATGCTGTGGCATAGAGTTCGCATTCTTTTACTCTGAGCTACCCACCTCTAAAATATATTTGTTTTGACGGTGGATTAGAATAGTTTTTAATATACCTATATTTTATTTGTGGTGAAGTATAGTGAATTTTGTTCTTAAAATCAAATATTTAAGTCCAAATATCAGAGTGTAATTAAGAATGTTAATAATGTATATATTGTTTTATGAAATCTTCTCATGTAAGTGAAACTTTTGTTATTTCTTTTTGAGAAAATATTTCTTTTAACCTTATTAATGGAATTCTACGATTCTTTCATTGAGATAGTGAACCTAGTGAAGTTTCGTTAACTTTTTTGAAGCGGTTATTATAACCCTGTTAAGGTGGTCGAGTGGTTACGGGCCCGGGTTTGCCCCACGATGTGGGTTCAAATTAGACGTGTACCAATGTGACTTTTTCAATTACATATGAAGTACTTTCTTAGCTGTTAATCTAAGACATCACAGACATTCAGTGAGGGAAACTTGTACTTGATGGTCTAATATCGCCAACCCGCAGTGAGCTAGCGTGGTCATCAATGCTCGTCACCTTCTCTGTTTGAAAAGAGGCCCTTGCCCTGCAGTAGGAAAATTATGTGCTGGATATGTTATTGTTAATTTTTGTATAATAACTTTCGTGGGACATGTTCATATCAATTATTGTAAAACAGTTACTACTCACGTGCATTTTTCGTGATTGGTCGACTTGTTTTGAACTCGAACAGAGCCGTTAGTCATGAACTGAGCCCGAGGCGATGTCACGAGTTTGACTCACAATCCCGAAAAGTGCACGTGAGTAGTGTTAGATTTGGAAATCTAAACAGATTTATGTTCTAATAACATTTATTATATTAATATGAAACAATTCAATAACTTCACAACGTTTATACGCAAACTGCTATTGTTAGAATGAATATAGTGCGAGGATCAACGACGCCACGGCGAACAACAGACCAAAAGCTGCTGCTTTTCGATAATATCTTCATTTTCCACCTTACCGTAGTAACCGGTGAACAATAATGGTTATGTTAATTATCACGATCATTTTTTAATTTTATTGTCTAGACATTATAATAAAACCACTTTTAACCGGATTAATCGCGTGTATTAGGTATTGGTTTTTGTTATTTCTGACGTTTCGAACACTTTGCAACGTTCATGGTCGCAGGAGGACTCAGCGTCTGAGTCCTTAATTCGATTAATCCGGTTAAAAGTTTATTATAATTTCTAGTGACTGCGAAAACCTAAGATATTACTATCACAATGATATTGAATTTGCTGGATGAAAATAAGTACTCAGCAGAATTCGTTACTGCATGGCCTTGCTATTCAATGCGGTATTCGCTTTAATATCAAATAACTGTACAGTGACGTCATACAATCCCCATAGACTGTTGGCGGTCAGATGTGGGATGTACTTTTTGCCCTCAATTCGTAAAAATATGTAGAATTTTGAATACAGATGACATTAATAAAATGTCTTTACATGAATGTTTTCCGGCTCATTGCCAAAAAGCTCAAAGTTATAGTGGCCAAACGTTTTGCTTTAGCTAAGTCTTGAACCACATATTTCTTTTGTTTAAAGTAAGTACCTAACATTAAAAAAAAAATGTGAAGAGATAAATACGGTCGTGAGCAAGATTCGAACCAGCGCCTACCGGATATAAGAATACTCCAGGCGCTCTGACCACTAAGCCATCTCGACTTCTGCTCACTACCATAAAGAGACCTCCGGGAGGCGCAGGTTCGAATCCTGCTTACGACCGTATTTTTCTTTCCACAAACATGTCTAACTTTAGAGTTCACCACGCATGCGTTACTGTGTCTAAAATAATTATTTATTTTTATAGTATTCGGTTTTAAAAACCTTGACTGAAGTCCTAAATTGTAAAATTTAGCGGCTTTCCAGATACTTCAATTTTACTTTACTTATATTGAATTTATTTGTATACATAACATAACATCACGCCTGTATTCCCGAAGGGGTAGGCAGAAGTGTACGCAGTTGTATACCCACATTTCACCAATGCTGTTATTAAGTCCCATGTGGGTCCCAGGTGGTGAGCCTATTGCCATCAACTGTTCACAATTGACATTATTCAACCGGGTAGAACGTTCATACTACTGGATTAAATAGGTATATTATAATAATAATTCGATAAAAACACGGCACAATGATTGTCGATATTACTATTTCTCATGAGGAGAACGATGATGTTAAAGACGATGCGCCGAGCACGTTATTGACTATTCCAACATTTACCGCGTCTTTGAGGTAAATCCGAAGATTTACCAAGTAAATGATGATCATCGTTCATTTCTAAGATTTACCACATCTTAGAACTGTACGGACTTTTACCATTAAGAGTTGGAAAATCTTAGGTTTTACTGGAATATTTTACCGGATTTACCGTAGTTCGGGGTTTTAGAGAGGATGAAAGAAAGTATTTATTTCAGTCTCGTGGCCGAACTTACAACTAGCAGGAAAAGAAAATTAAATAAAATAATGATAAAAAAAATACAAGACTTACTAAATTACACCTGCAAACTACCAAAAAAGGTATTTCAGCATAAAGTGGCAACATCGAGATGTTACCGCCGTTTTACAGTAACATATATTATTATTTAAAATGATACTCTAACTAAATTGCACTCTGTATAGAAGAACACAACTGACAGCTCGTGTGTACAATATATAGGGCAGATGCAAATAGACCACACATGTCTTTACTATCGAAGGAAGTTATAAACACGCCACAACGACGGCTTCTAGAAATAAAGGATCGTAATTCTATGTATTATGCCGCGTTTCCAATTGTTTCACGTTTAATGAGTTCGTTAAAACTTTAGTTTGTATTGTGACCTATATACTAATGAATTAGTGAAATATTAAATTTTTAGGTATTAATTGTTTGAAGGCACTTATGAGTAGGTACCTCGTTGGTCTAGTGGTCCCAAGCGCGACTGCTGAGCTTGAGGTCTCAAGTTCGATTCCCGGGTTGGGCAAAGTGTGATTAAGTATTTCTGATAGGAAATTCTCAGGAGCAGCCTGGATTTTGGAATTGTGCACCGTAGATGGTAGGGTAGGGAAGGTAGTAGGTAGTATAGGGAGGTAATAGGCTCACCACCTATTTACATGGAACTTAATCTTGTATTTTTCGTTGGTGTTTACACACAAAAATCACATGCACAGACAACCAGACCCGGAACAATATCAGTAGGCTTACTCTTGAAAATAAAACCGCTCGATTGATATTGGAAATATGTTAGTTCATACATTTAAATGCATTTTTTTTTTATATTTAATGAATCGGGATTCTAATAAACCGACGTGCTTTAAAATTAAGATAACTATGATGTAGGTAAATTTATTTTTACATTAAAAATTGTTTCATGGCACTGATTTAATATTGGAATTGGTATTAACTTCAAGAGTAACCCCACAGAGCTGTATAAATACTTTTTCCGAGCGGGATACGAACTCAGGAACGGAGCAATAGCTAATAAGTACAGCGCAAACATTTGTTTATTGTTGTTATTCTCAAAATATCGATTTAAGTCGACAAAACACTTATTATAAGTTATTTATATGCCTCAGTAAACTCTTAATAATTATATATAAAAGATTTATCTCCAAATACTGCGAAAATTTCAAAAACCAATGCGCAAATAAGATAACTTTTAACAAGTCGTTCCCGGAATCCACTGAGAGATTATAGACGTGACTTTGAAATGACCAAATTATAAGCTTATCAAACAAAATATCCTGAATTCGGAAGAGACTTCAAAAGGCTCATAGATACTTATTTCGATTAATACCAATGCCGCTTCCGATAACATCGAGGGAGAGTAAATTGTGGTGGAAATTGGAAAATGCCGAGGAGATTTATCTGATACGAAGGCCAATATCGGTCAGGGCCATTAGGGCGGCCCGGAGAATGGACTATCCTATTGTCGATTACCAACGGCCCAGTTTTTCACTCTATAAAAATAAATGATGGGTGAAAGGATGGAATAGAAAATTTATATTGTGTATCTTTTTCAATTTGAGACGTAAATGGCTTGTTACAAATGTGTTTTGTGCGCTCGTTGCTGCGAAGTGGGGCTGTTTGTATGACAAGCGAAAGAAATAGGGTAATTTTATATTTATTTGTCTTATTATTATAAACATGGTAGGAACAGTATAAGTTGTAAACGTTGAGGATAAAATATCTACCCATTGGCATTACATCGTCATCATCTATCTTCTAATATATAAAAATCTCGTGTCACAGTGTTTGTTATCGAACTACTCCTTTAGGTTTAACCGATTTTTATGATTTTTTTGTGTATATTTGGTAGGTCTGAGCATAGGTCGTAGGCTATTTTTTATACCCCTAGGTAAGGGTTACGTTTGCGGGGCACACCCAGTAGTTATTTAAATTTTAATCAAAACTTATTTCGGAATTTTAATCCTACGGCCTTACAACATTTTATGTAAAACAAAAACCTTTAGGATAGATTTACAAATACTTACTGTTCTAGCCAAAACATTTTTCGTACTAGGCTAACAATATTATTGTAAGAATTACGCCTCCCAAGGCCAGCTGACATCCCTTCGGCATTAACGCGTCAATCGATGAAGTGACACCTGAATATTTTTACCTATTTACGAATAAATTTAGGCTCCAAGGTCTGGAACGAGACGTGGCTGTGGGTCCTATTACTAGATAGAACAAGTTTTTCTTAGATATTTTTGTCAGAGCATTTTCTGGCACCTACTGTTTAAATTATTTCTGATAAATTTTAGTCCATCTGTAGGTCATATATGTCTACACATTAGGTTGGTAGTTTCTACCTATGCCTTAAGTGCTGCTACTACTGAGCGTGTTCCGACTAAAATCTTTTTACGTTTACTGGGCTCCCGAAATCACTGCAACCCCGCCATTTCGCACAAACGGCCCCTCGAGCTTATGAAATGACACACAAACGACCTGTCGAGCTTATGGCATGTTGCACAAACGACCGTTTGACTTTAAAGCATGTCGCGCAAACGACCCGTCGACCTTATGGCATGTTGCGCAAACGCCCGTCCACCTTAATGCATGTCGCGCAAATGACTCGTCGAGCTTATGGCATGTTGCGCAAACGATCTGTCGAGCTTATGACATGTCGCGCAAAACAACCCATGGAACTTATGACATGTCGCGTACTTATGTGTCACACTTTCGGCATCAATCACTAGATATCTACATTTAATACGCTTTGAATTAAATTTATGCTACAAACATGTTACAAAATATATTGTTCAGTGCTCGTTAACAATAGGGTAGCAATCTGTTACCTAAAATTTACGCACTATTGTTAAGTATAACCTCAAATGGACGTGCGGTGGCTTTTGACCGCTTGATTAACAAAGTGCGTTGAAATTATATTGTTATTCCAATGTTTACCTACCTGTGGCTATTCATTGTTTTCTACTCTTTGGGTTTTAGTAAAGAATAGGTCTATTCATGACGACACACACAGACATTATAAAAGGGCTACTTGAGAAGTTAATTACATTTAAAGAAATATTTGCCCCTTTCTAGGTATTCCTTTATTGTTCGCACGCTTACAGACACAATTTCACACGCGCACACACACCCGGAATACGTCTAAACCTACATCGACTGTACTGATGGTTGTTATGATGATGATGAAATGACGTTTTGTATTTTTTGAGTCTTAATTATGGTTATGGTTAATGATATTTATTTCTCAAAAAGAATAACATATTCACTTAGCGAGAAAACTTAAACTATTTTGGTAACAAAAGTGCGTAGCGAAATGGTTCAAATTACATCTGTCCACACAATATAATAACAACATGATAACTTAAAACAATAAAACATAGTCACAAATAAAAAACAAAATAAAGGAAGTACTAGTAACTAAATTGTGAAGGATTATGATGACAATATTATAATGTAATACTTCAGATAGACTTTCCGAGCGACTTTCTCAGACATTTTAAAAATCAGGATGTATTCTGGCCCTATTGTCTCTGACCGTACGTCTTGAGTTGCTAAATCCGTACTTTCGTGCGGAAATTAAACCCACAACCTACGCTATAAAAGCCAATCTCCCAACCGCTGCGTCAATCATGCTATTTCTGCTTCTTTCTTTCAATTAGAGATAATCTGCAGTCAACAGCCAGTCTCCTAAACGTGGTGAATCAAATATAATGCAATCTTCAAGATACACATACTTAAGCATGTTCCCGGTTCACGAAGCAGACACAAAACCGAGTTAAACAGTTAACATAACATAACATCACGCCTGTATTCCTCGAAGAGATAGACAGAGGTGTACATAATTGTACACCCGCATTTCACCGATGCTGTTATTAAGTCCCATGTGGGACTGGTGGCGAGCCTATTGCCATCTACCGGGCACAATTCCAAACTCTGGGCTGCTACTGAGAGATTCCTAACAGAAAAAGCCAATAACACTTTGCACGACCAGGGAATCCAACCCAAGACCTCATGCTCAGCAGCCGCGCTTAGGATCACGTGGCCAACGAGGTAGTTATGGTCATGTAATGCCCACACTCGTCTGAATTAAGTGACGTCATACGAACAAAATTATTCGTGCAAGCGCAACTTCAATGTCTCATAACTTTTCCATTTCTAGATATATTTTAATGATTCCTTCACATAATAATATCTTAGGTTTTCGTGATCACTACACATTATAATAAAACAACTATTAACCGGATCAATCGCGTGTATTATTGGTGTATGTCCTTCACATTTATGTTTTATATTACTTTCTTTTATTTTACCTAATATAAGGATGTCATTCAGAATTTTTTATAGTTTTAGCTGCCAGACAGATTATTCAGAGGTATTTAGACGCCTCGAAGAAGATGAATTGAGTGCGTAATGAGCACGTGTAGGTATCAATCACACGAGATTACGATGGGTGGGTTACATAAATCTAACAGGTTACCTACGTAGATATCTACATAGATGTGTAGGCGTCAGAGAGTATGCGGGGAGATGACACAAAATATACTCCCTAAATAGGTACTCATCATTCTACTGATTGTAGAGATTAAGTGGTGGGTGAGAGAGGGTTTTCTTTTTTGATAGATTACTTTTATTTCAGTACCTTATTACAGTATTTCTCTGTATTTTCTATAGTACTTCTGTTACTTATTTAATTATATAAAAAATAGCATTACCTACGCCTGTCTACCCAAAGTACAGTTGGACTGAGGTAGAGGTTTACTAAATAAATGTAGCTTCCTTCCTTTCTTTATTTACAACTAGCTATGCCCCCCGGTTTACCCATTCATTAAAAACGTTTCTGTACGATAAAAAAAACTTATGTTATAACCTTATCCCGACAATGACGAACACAACAAAAAAAGAATTATCCAATTTTGTGCAGTCGTTCTCAAGTTATGCCCTGACCAAGGGAGATAGGTAAATATTTGATGTAAAAAAAATAGGAATTCATTTTTATATATTAAGGTAGAATGGACACGCTCATCACTGAAGTTGTTATTAGGTCCCATGGAGATGAGCCTATGATATTTTCCGGACATAACTCCAAACTTCAGGATGCTACACCAAATTTAGTAGTTTTTTTTTTCTTGGTCGTTAAATCGAACGCATGAGTTGCCCTCTTGGCTAGTAGATCAATAAGTATGTTTGTTTAAGTATATCTTAAAGATCGTACCTAACATAGCAAATAATTATTAAGTAAGCATTTGATTTCCTTTACAAGTTCACTGTTAAAGCGAAGTTAATTGATTCTGTAACTCGGTAATAGGGTTAACTCTGTTTTGTCTCTGTCAATACGGAGAGGAGCAGAGACGTTAATTAGACAGATTTGATTTAATATGGAGAGAATCAAGGACAGTATTATTGTATATCAGGTGTATTTATTTTTACTAATAAGATGTTTATTAGTTAGTTATTAGATAAAAATTATCTCAATGAGCCTAATGATACTCCTCCATACCGTATTTCGGTCATGCCTGCCTATCTCTGAGGGGTTTAGCCAAGTACATAGAAGCTATTATAATGCACAAGTGTATGCGCAAACACAGGTGCACTCCCTCTTCCTTCCCTCTCGGGCCAACGGGACGGCAACCCGACACGACCGGAGAGAGATCAGGCGCAGAACCGACTTTACGTGCTCTCCGAAGCATGGGGGTGTCACACAACCAACTTCCTGACTCCAAGCTGCTACTGAGAATTTCCTAACAGAAAAACCCAATAACGCTTTTGTCCGACCTGGGAATCGAACCCAGGACAGCAGCCTCGCTTGCGACCACAAGATCAACGAGGCAGTCAATGGCCCAATAATTACCACTTCATAAGCACATAACTAGATTTTTTTTTACTTGTTGCCCGTCTCTAGCAATTTCTCCTGTAAAGTGCTGTTCGATTTCAGGCATAAATTCACATTGTTTTCCGTTTTCGGTAGGAAACCAGTCCTGGAACATATATGTGTAGTCAATACATATAATTATACCGAGCGGATATGGAACCCGTTACACGCGTGTAACGGAGTTGGCTCAGTAGTCGAGCGAGAACTTCTCGAACAACTCCGTGTCATAAAATAACAACATAATGGAGGCTTCAGCTTAAAGTGGTCAGGTTATTTAACCGCTATTTCTTTAAACTTGTTTCGAAGAAACTGCATAAAGTCTTACTAATATGGATCAGATATCATCCAAAATAATAATTATTCCAATTTCCATTCTCACCTAAACATAATATGTTACAGGCTTAAAACACTTCACTTTAAATAGGTATCATTGAAACCACTTCAGCAAAGAGTCTAGTAGCTCAAGTGTATGGTCTCCCTAAAGATATTGGTTGAGGGTTTTACCGTACTTCAGCAGATTTGCATTATAATAAAAAGCATTTCTAAAATAAGCACTTTACCAATCTTCCCCGCTTAAGTGATTGAGCTAAAATGGAGTTGGGCGAGGTGTGTTGATGACAGGTCGACTAAGGCTTCAACCGAGAAGTGTCCAAGAGCAGGAGTGTAGGATGTAGGAGTATTGGTCGTCCGGCGGCCAGATAGGCGGATGATATTGTTACCATCGGTGGTAAAACCTGAATGAGACTAGCAAAGAACGTGCAGAATAGCACAAGCAGAGAGACACCTATGGCTAGCAGTGGGTGAATTGGGGCTATGAATGATTTTAATGGAAGCTGACTCCAGTGTAGTTGGCAAAAGGCTAGGCATGTTTTTGTAAAAATATACTCCAAAACCAGATACAAAATAAAAATATAATCTAGACCAAGATTACAACACTCAGGCGGCTACGAGTTAAATATTTATCAGCAAAAAATACATTTTCATAATACAGAATCACGTATGAAGATGCTAGACCAAAATCCTAGGTGTTTCTCATAACGAGAACAATTTACTTTTTTTGTCTCAACACAAAAGGCTTGGTTGGAACGTAATAAAAATTTCATACATTCTGTAACAGGATTATTCTGAGCTTATATTCCAGCAGCATCCAGCTTATGAGGTTAAATAACCTTAGCTTTGTGTTTGCTCGTTTTTGGTAGGATTGTTAGAGCAGCCTACAGCCTATTGTGACGTAGGGATAGCAATATCTATACTATATTTAAAGCATGAGTACAAATTATAAAAAAAAATTGGTGCCACTTTTGAGAGTGCAGTATAATCATAACCGGGTATTAATTGTGATTTATAATAGAAATCGAATCATTATAAATCTTGTGATTCATTTTGTGAGTACCGAGCAATCTTCGAAAAGCATTAATGCATACATCCCGAACTCTAAAGTTATAATTTTTTGTGGAAAATGATTACGGTTGTGAGCAGGATTCGAACCTGCGCCTCCCAGATAAATACTCCAGGCGTTCTGACCGCTAATCCGAGAGCCTAAGCTAAGAGGTTGAGATGGCTTAGCAGTCAGAGCGCCTGGAGTATTTATCATTTTATGACATTAGGAAAATCGGGTACTATTCAGAAAGAGCGTTAAGAAACTAAATAATTATTGTTTACTCACAGTATCATAAAGTAACAGTATTAAATCTTCATACAAACCGGCCGCAACGACGCGCATCAAAATCTCGGTAAACTTCGGTACGTTGGTATAGTGATGCACGGCTGCTAAATGTGAGGTCCTTGGTTCAATTCTTGACTCGGGAAAAGTGCTATTGGGCGTTTTTGTTAGAAATTTCTCAGTAGATGCCAGATTCCCAGTACGTGCTGATATTTTTACGATCAAAAGTCCACATTTGGGACTTATTAGAGCATTCAAGAAATGTTGTAACCTTCTGCGTATTTGTTAAACAAACGTCGTGCTATGTTATATTAATTAATATGGTTATCAAAAAAAACATTTGCTGCCAGTATCAGACGCGTCTTAATTGATACCAATGGATCACTACCGAACATTTGCCTAAAATGCTAACACTTTAGTACAGTCAAGAACAAATGAAATAAAGACGAAAGAAATAATTTATTTCAGACTTATAATAGCGTAGTTTAATTTGTCATGGTGGAATTATGATGCAGAGGAATATGATGATGAATGTGAATGGCTACACGAGTGAGGAGATTGTATAAAAGATGATATAGTTAACACAAATACTTCTTCAAAATTAGTATACATTCAATCGTTTGCAAAATAAACTATTTTTTCTTCACCTACACATACTCACGTGAGTCTCGTTTCCCACTCAATCTAAAATACGTCAGAGACCAATATTTTCCGTTGATGTGTTGTTTTGATTTCAATCGATTAAAGTCATCGACTCGGTTCCGTTTTGAAAGTTTTGTTCGATCTAAAGCTATGTTAATAATAAAGATAATTATTTCAAATGCATTGAAGCATGGGTAGCAATCTCTAAAATCGGTTCAGTCACCTTTATAGGGACTGAATAGATAGCAGTGACGTTACCAAAAGACGTATTGAAATATGTAAGAAGAATTCGGGTTACTCAGCAGAAGCACCCGAGAGATGTTCTCGATGGTGTGTAAAGGTATGTCAGAGGGCTACGGGTGGTTTAAACTCTGACACTAGGTTGTTCATCAACCACACGATAAGAAGAAGAAGCAAGTGGAAGTCGATAGTCTCTATCTATCCCAATGGGCAACAGGCGTGGCCAATAATATCTTACAGTAGAGCATCAACTTTATCATGTGGTTAGTATCTATGTACATAGAATATTATATGATATTTACACGTTGGCGCCTCAGCTAGTCGGCACAGACGGTATTCGGTAAATAAATGTTAATATAATCAGATCACAGAGATCTAGCGTAATATTATGACGTATATTACTATCAATCAGAATGTTTTATGAAGTAGGAACCCTTTCATGTGGAGCCGGTTTACTCACGCTTAGGAAAATATTTCTTTGGAGAAAACACAAAATACTTTGAGTAAGAATATATTGCAACTCTTTAGCCTAGCGGTCAAAAGCGCGGCTGTTGAGCGTGAGGATGGTTTGATTGCCGGATGGGGTAATGTTATTGGATTTCACTGGAAATTCTGAGTAGAATAGGCTCACAAACTGAGCTCCACCACATCGTCTTAAAATTACACCATCAAATTGATCCAAGTATAAAGTCCAAATACCTAAAATTTATATTTAAATAATAAATAAATATAAAATATAATAAATACGTCTAGCTATATTGTCATTGTAGCAAAACTTATAACTATCATAATTGTATCGGTGCATTGTGTGTGTACATAAACACCTCTAACTATTCGGGTAATATAGGCGTGATACTATGTAAAGTTATATTATACTTTTATAATACATCTGCTTTAACCTAATACGGAACGCTTTGCCTGAACCGGTTATCAAACCCAGGACACTCAGCAGCCACGCTTACGACCAGGCAGTTTTGTTTATTTCTTCGATGATAGACTAAGAACTTTTACATGCTACGTAGGAAGTAGGTAGCAGCAGATATATACCATGCAAGTCATACAAATTAGAGATGGGTAACACTGCGCTGTGCCGCGCAATTGCGTCAACTTTGTTGACTGCGCTGATTGAGTTGCCTTCAAAAAGTACACACGTCTTCGAAAAGTATTGCACAGCACATAAATTATATAAATGTTGAGGACTCTACAGTCTGTCGCAGTGCTGGTCAACACAGTCTATTTCTCTCACTCAATCGTTACGCCAATCTAGTACGTACGCTGCTGTACGCCACTTGATACCTATGAGCGCGGGGTGCCCTTCACAGCTCACTAGGCGCGTTGCAGCGCAATTTTGAGTATGATCCGGCACAGTAAAGTGCGCTTGAGTTACTAAGTTGACGCAAGGAATTTTGCTGAGTTACCCATCTCTAACTCAAATTGATGTTTGAAGATAATGATCCGTAATATGGACCATGAGTAAGCAAACTAACATTTCTTCCTTGTCATGTTATTTCGGTGTTAGCATACGGTCAGGGTTGATACTGGCTACTCATTATAACCACGCGTTCTACGGACGTTTCAATTCAGAGACCCAGAAAACTATCATCCAAGAAATCAGTTAACAAAAATATTTTGAATATAATGCTTCAGTCCTTTATAAGAAAAACTGAATTACACTTTACCAAACCCGGAACGCTCAGCAGAGCTGTGTTTAATTTTTGATACCAAGAAATAAAATTGAAGTGACGGTCTGTCCTTTCAATATAAATGACAAAATTTTAGTAAAAGAAATTATTCATACATTGCCTATATCATAAATGCAACGTGCATTTATGATATAGGCAACGTACTTAGAACTTTTGCCTGTTATTCTAAAAATCTCGAATAGGCTCCAAAATGTAGATTAACATGAGAATTTTAGAGATCTGGATCGGGAATTTTAACTAAAATTTTCGTTATCAGATAAATCCTTCAAACGCATGGGTGGCGAACTCTAAAGTTACTTTTTTTTAATGCACAATTTGAACCTGCAATTTGGGGATTTGCCCGCGCCCGCGCTTTCTGTGTTGCAGGCACAGCTAGCTTCTAATATACTTTTATAAGGCACTAGTGTTCCACCTCGACTTCACACAGGTGCAATTTATACAAGAATACCATTCATACCCGCCTTTCCGTGACAAATTTCCAAAAAAAGATAACACACACCTTGTCCTGACAATTACGAACACAACCAAATGTCAGCCACATCAGCCATGCCATTCTCAAGTAATGATTAATTCATACATGATTGTGGTTTTTTTTTCAGTATGGCATCTCGCAGGTCAACCTAGGAGGTTGTCGACTGCTTAACCGGGCTTTCCTGTGGTTGCCTTAACAATTTTAAGGCCCCCAGCCAGGTCATTCAACTTATAAACTAAGCGATAACACTCTAACAGCACCCCTTGCGGGGTACGAACCTCGGCTTAGGGCGTCGCTGGTTGGAGGACAGCAAGGGACTGACTGGATCGGATTCAAAACATTATTCTTTAGGGACGAATTTAAAGCTACAGGCTCAGCGGCGCGGGCTGGCACGAGCAAGGGTCGGGTTGGACAATTACGGAGACGTCGCGATGGGCCTCGATGGCGATTCCGAAATGACGGCGGTCTGTTTTTGTGTACTGTGCTGGTGGCCCTACTGCTTTCTTGGAGGAGGGTTATAGCGTCATCGGGATAGGTGAGAGAAAGCCTAGGTCGGCGAATCCTACTGATCTGTGAGGGGATATGATTATGGCAACTGATTTGTATTTATATAGATTAACGAACACATGTAAAATTCACATGTAATATTTTACCGCGCGGGCAGTACTCGAACACGATAATTTCATCTATTTCTATGCAGAGATAGGACAAGCTCCACTTTCCAATTAAAAGTAAAGCAATCGTAAACATAATTTAAATTAACAATTTACCCTCTCCAGCCCTTTCCATTAATTTTCTAGAACATAAATCAAGTATATAAATATTTCAAACTTGTAATAAGTTTCGAAGATGTTTATTTCGTACCAGTTCGTTTGAATTAATATTTTATTTGTTAAACAGTGTGATGTTTCTTGCATAACATAAACATTGACTTGGTCCGTTTGTCTGTCTGTTAAGTTCTTGTTACAGACATTTCGAATTAAAAGTTTATTGTACTGTAGGGTTACTCTTTAAATTAACACTAATTCTAATGCATTTCCAATATTAAATAGTCGCCTAAATAGTGTGTAATATTAAATTACCTACATAAATTTTGAAGCGTGTTTGCATTGCAGAATCTTATTTAACGACATTTTGCTATCCGAAATCCTATGGACAACTTTGAAGTTTCACTTTGTCCCGAAATTCAAACTTATTTTACAAATCGGTCGAGACGTCAAGTCATGATGTTTTCTTACATATGGCAATTGATTTTTATTTATATCTATGGATAATATTTACTGTGTTATTGTTTTATAAATTTACCTACATAAAGGAGTTCTATAAGGTTAAATAGAAAAAAAAAAACGAAGCTTTATTTACAGAAATACAAACTTAACCTAAAACGAACGGTAAAACCTAAACCACCGTCGCGTTGTGAGAGTACAGATATTAATATTGTGAGTTAAGTATTTTATGTTTTACTTACATTTATGATTACATGAGAAGTGCAATCGGTAAATTATAAAATATAATTTATTCCAGGCGACATTTGGATGGATAAGTGTGACATGGCATAAATACATAGTACGGAATACACCGTGTTTACCGAAGTCGTTGTATAAAATTAGCATATCGGTGTGGTACACAACCCTGTCAGCGGTTCGGCCTAGCTGTGTGACATTTGTTCCTAATTTAGAATTTATATTTTCATAAACATTTTCAAATTTATTGTGTGTGTAATTTTTTTTACTCACTTATTTTATAAATTTCCTTCTACATGAAAACTAAAGTCACATTTTAGATGAATCTTTGAAAAGCATTAACGCATGCTTAGCGCACTCTAAAGTTATTATATTAAATGGAAAAAAAAATAGAGACTGAATTGATAGCAATAACGTCGCCATAAGACGTGTTAAAATATGGAAGAAGAATTCGCGGTGGTGAGCAGAGGTCGAGATGGCTTAGTGGTCAGAGCGTCTGGAGTATTTATCCGGGAGGCGCAGGTTCGAATCCTGTTCGCGACCGTATTCTTTTTCGAATTCTTCTTTTGGCGACGTCGACGTGGGACATTGTATAAGTTTGTTAACACTATATGGATACCTATGTACGTTGGGTCGAAATAAAGATAATATATTATTTATTGGTCTAATAGTCTCAAACGCGCTTGCATGAGGTTCTGGGTTTTATTTCCGGGTCAGGCAGCCCCTGATTTTTTCTGTTAAGAAATTCTCAGTCGCAGCCCGGAGTTTACAATTTTATTGTTGTCGGGAGATGGCAATAGGATCATCACCTTTTACTCGACATCAGCTTAATACATCTATTGGTGTAAAATAGTATATGTACACCTCTACCTTTCCTTCTGGGAATACAGGCGTGATGCTACGTTTATGTTTAGTTTCGTAGATAAAATAAAATTTCATGATTTTCCTGCAACAGATTTATAACCTTCCTTAGAACGCTGGTTTCTTGGAAGTAAAAACGTTGTAAAAACAGACAAATGGTGTCTTTTGGTTAGTGCAATCATCGGTTTGAAAGAAGTAAGACAAATAGTGGGATGAAACCCGAGTAAACGTTACTAATAAAATAATAAATGGGTCTTCCTAAAGAAATCCCGGAAAACGACGGTAAAAAATTGCAACTTTTTCATTAGTTTAAAAATAAAATTAATGTCAAAGGTTTAGCGGATTAATGAAACTTTATAACTCATTTAATACAGAATATTTGAAATGTTAAACGAGTAAGTGTGAAAACAAGAAATACAGTTGTACAGTCAGCGACAAAAGCCGATTAACACGCATCAAAACTACACAGACTGTATTGCTAAGGATTTTCATTTGATGGGGCAACTTTTAGCTTTATCCATATTAATATGATGTCTAGACTGTCATGTGTTGTACTCCAGACTTTAAGATGAATAGTTTCTTTACTTAGACATTTAATAAATTAGAATGTGTTCAGCGAGTTATGTCGCTCAAAACTTGTTAGGTTATTTTTAGTAAACTCTCAGTAGCAGCGTGGAGTTTAAAATTATGCCCAGCAGATAACAATAGACTCACCACCTATTACATGGCACTTAATAACAGCGTTGGTGAAAGGTAGTTGTTCAATAATACACCGTTCTCTGCCTTTTGGGATTTTAGAATCTTTTGGATGAACTCCATTGAAAGGGAGGATCCAACCAGGCGGGTGATATTGCCTGGCGGGCCACGGCCTAACGGTTAATGTTGGGAGGTGGTATATATACAAACTTGTTGTCAAACTTTGATTGCGCGATGCAGAATTTTGTGCGCGTAGTTTCCATGTAGCGAGACAGATGTCGCTACAAACTTATGACTTCCAAAAGCTGCCAAGTTACTGATTTGACGCGACTAAAAGCAAGTATATATTTTTATACTTAGTTTATAGTATTTTAAATGACGTCGACGGGAATAAATTGCGTTATAATCTACCGCTCGGTGCAGCCAGTGATGTCCGTAAAACCGGGATTCACGGGATTATCATCAATTATAGATTTTTAAAAATTTTAGTTTTTGTGTTCTCTTTCACACTAAACGTAGGTAATTTCCAGTGTCCTGTATTGTCCATAATTTTTTATTTTTTTTTGTTTAAAATAATGTTCAAGACATTCGTCATTGTCATTAAATTAGGTACTTACTAAACATGAAAATTAAAACAAAACAAATAAGAAACTACTTTTTTATTATTTACTTGTACCCACTTAACACAGATAAAATCGTGTTCATATTTTTGTCAAATAAAAATAAGATTTCACAATATATTTATAATTTTAACCTACCTCCAACGTATGTCCCTGTAACCCAATCCCGCAGCTATATTAAATGGACTCGAGCTTCCCGAGCAACGGGATATAAATTTTACACGTAAGCCGGGTGTAATGAAATGCCTGCCCTTACCTGCGAGTGGGTTAAGTATTTTGAATTACGGAAACTAAATGGCAAAAGTAAAGTTGTAACTATTCTTAGCCCCGTAATAGTAAACCAATCATATTTCTAAGATCGTTCCTTTTTCTTATCGTGTGGCTGATGGACAACCTAGTGTCAGAATTTAAACCACCCGTAGGTCTCTGACATGACTTTACACACCATCGAGAACATCTCCCCGGTGTGCTGGTTTCCTCTCGATGATGTTACCTTCACCGTTTTAAGCAAGTGATAATTAATCATATATAATTATATTTTTTAATACATGTTGAGGCCATGTAATGCCTATATTAATATCTATTTTTCAAAGAAACATTGAAAAAATAATAGACAAGAACGGGGCTTGAACCCGCGACCTTTGACGTTCCGTGTCATCACTCTACCAACTGAGCTACCTTGTCGTGTTCAAACCTATTGAATTTTCAATCCTCTTTGTATACGTCTTAAGGAGACGCCTGGTGATATTTATCTAGTAATCATTACAGATTTACTAAACTCAGCGTTACCACTTTACAGTTGTAAATCGCCGAACAACATCCCAATCCTTTTTATAAATCATATATAATTATATTTTTTAATACATGTTGAGGCCATGTAATGCCTATATTAATATCTATTTTTCAAAGAAACATTGAAAAAATAATAGACAAGAACGGGGCTTGAACCCGCGACCTTTGACGTTCCGTGTCATCACTCTACCAACTGAGCTACCTTGTCGTGTTCAAACCTATTGAATTTTTATTATTTTAGTAAATCTGTAATGATTACTAGATAAATATCACCAGGCGTCTCCTTAAGACGTATACAAAGAGGATTGAAAATTCAATAGGTTTGAACACGACAAGGTAGCTCAGTTGGTAGAGTGATGACACGGAACGTCAAAGGTCGCGGGTTCAAGCCCCGTTCTTGTCTATTATTTTTCAATGTTTCTTTGAAAAATAGATATTAATATAGGCATTACATGGCCTCAACATGTATTAAAAAATATAATTATATATGATTTATAAAAAGGATTGGGATGTTGTTCGGCGATTTACAACTGTAAAGTGGTAACGCTGAGTTTAGTAAATCTGTAATGATTACTAGATAAATATCACCAGGCGTCTCCTTAAGACGTATACAAAGAGGATTGAAAATTCAATAGGTTTGAACACGACAAGGTAGCTCAGTTGGTAGAGTGATGACACGGAACGTCAAAGGTCGCGGGTTCAAGCCCCGTTCTTGTCTATTATTTTTTCAATGTTTCTTTGAAAAATAGATATTAATATAGGCATTACATGGCCTCAACATGTATTAAAAAATATAATTATATATGATTTATAAAAAGGATTGGGATGTTGTTCGGCGATTTACAACTGTAAAGTGGTAACGCTGAGTTTAGTAAATCTGTAATGATTACTAGATAAATATCACCAGGCGTCTCCTTAAGACGTATACAAAGAGGATTGAAAATTCAATAGGTTTGAACACGACAAGGTAGCTCAGTTGGTAGAGTGATGACACGGAACGTGAAAGGTCGCGGGTTCAAGCCCCGTTCTTGTCTATTATTTTTTCAATGTTTCTTTGAAAAATAGGTATTAATATAGGCATTACATGGCCTCAACATGTATTAAAAAATATAATTATATATGATTTATAAAAAGGATTGGGATGTTGTTCGGCGATTTACAACTGTAAAGTGGTAACGCTGAGTTTAGTAAATCTGTAATGATTACTAGATAAATATCACCAGGCGTCTCCTTAAGACGTATACAAAGAGGATTGAAAATTCAATAGGTTTGAACACGACAAGGTAGCTCAGTTGGTAGAGTGATGACACGGAACGTCAAAGGTCGCGGGTTCAAGCCCCGTTCTTGTCTATTATTTTTTCAATGTTTCTTTGAAAAATAGATATTAATATAGGCATTACATGGCCTCAACATGTATTAAAAAATATAATTATATATGATTTATAAAAAGGATTGGGATGTTGTTCGGCGATTTACAACTGTAAAGTGGTAACGCTGAGTTTAGTAAATCTGTAATGATTACTAGATAAATATCACCAGGCGTCTCCTTAAGACGTATACAAAGAGGATTGAAAATTCAATAGGTTTGAACACGACAAGGTAGCTCAGTTGGTAGAGTGATGACACGGAACGTCAAAGGTCGCGGGTTCAAGCCCCGTTCTTGTCTATTATTTTTTCAATGTTTCTTTGAAAAATAGATATTAATATAGGCATTACATGGCCTCAACATGTATTAAAAAATATAATTATATATGATTTATAAAAAGGATTGGGATGTTGTTCGGCGATTTACAACTGTAAAGTGGTAACGCTGAGTTTAGTAAATCTGTAATGATTACTAGATAAATATCACCAGGCGTCTCCTTAAGACGTATACAAAGAGGATTGAAAATTCAATAGGTTTGAACACGACAAGGTAGCTCAGTTGGTAGAGTGATGACACGGAACGTCAAAGGTCGCGGGTTCAAGCCCCGTTCTTGTCTATTATTTTTTCAATGTTTCTTTGAAAAATAGATATTAATATAGGCATTACATGGCCTCAACATGTATTAAAAAATATAATTATATATGATTTATAAAAAGGATTGGGATGTTGTTCGGCGATTTACAACTGTAAAGTGGTAACGCTGAGTTTAGTAAATCTGTAATGATTACTAGATAAATATCACCAGGCGTCTCCTTAAGACGTATACAAAGAGGATTGAAAATTCAATAGGTTTGAACACGACAAGGTAGCTCAGTTGGTAGAGTGATGACACGGAACGTCAAAGGTCGCGGGTTCAAGCCCCGTTCTTGTCTATTATTTTTTCAATGTTTCTTTGAAAAATAGATATTAATATAGGCATTACATGGCCTCAACATGTATTAAAAAATATAATTATATATGATTTATAAAAAGGATTGGGATGTTGTTCGGCGATTTACAACTGTAAAGTGGTAACGCTGAGTTTAGTAAATCTGTAATGATTACTAGATAAATATCACCAGGCGTCTCCTTAAGACGTATACAAAGAGGATTGAAAATTCAATAGGTTTGAACACGACAAGGTAGCTCAGTTGGTAGAGTGATGACACGGAACGTCAAAGGTCGCGGGTTCAAGCCCCGTTCTTGTCTATTATTTTTTCAATGTTTCTTTGAAAAATAGATATCAAGTGATAATTATCTAATTTATAATACGCACATGACTTCAAAAGACAGTGGTGCGTGCCTTGGATTCGAACTTGCAACCTTTGACTTGTCAGTCCAACTGTCAGTCCAACGGTCTTACCACTAAGCTATCTATCACTGCTTCCTAAGTGTCTATCTAATATTACTATTATACACTGGCTTCTGCCCGCGAATATTTCTACGTAGACTTCAAAATTGAGTCGAGCTGGAATAAAGAGTATCCTATGTGTTAATCCCGGTTATAAACTAATAATAATACTCCTCCCGACCGTATTTCGGTCACGGCGGCCTACAAGTACGCAGGAGATATTATAGTGCACAAGTCTATTCGCAAACACAGGTGCACTCCCTCTTCCTTCACTATCATATTCCGATGGGACGGCAACCCGACACGACCGTAGAGAGATCAAGCGCAGGACTGACGGCTTTACGTAGTCTCCGAAGCACAGAGGTATTACACCACCAACTTCCTGACTCCGGACAGCTACTGACAATTTCCTACCGGAAAAACAATAATCTTTTGCTCGACCTGGGAATGTACTGTGTGTAAACCCAGTACCTCACGCTCAGCTCTCGCTTGCAACCGCTAGACCAAAGAGACTATCCGTGTGCCAAATATCATCCAAATCCGGTCAGTAATTATCACTGGTCCGTTGACACAGTACATTTTTGATGTCACTTACAATTTTAACAGTTATAATTTGGCACCATTTTTAAAAGGCTCTACCGCCTTTAAACTTAAATCGATTTATCAAAACTGAATTCAAAGACAAAATTAAAGAGAAGCTCTTTGATTACTATTGAGAACTTAATCGGTAGGGCAAAAACAAAACGGCTATTTTTAGATGTTAAATACGTTCTTAAGTTTCACGTTAAGGCAATTAATCAATGAGTTGTTTATAAATAACGTTATTTGTTTTAGCTTTGTAATTGGAGGATAATTAATTGTGTTTAATTTGTTATTACGTGTTATTTAATCCGTAAGAGACTTGGATAGGGTAATCATTGACTAAAAACAAATAAATACTGTTAAAGATATATATTTTGAAAAGCATTAACGCATGCTTAGTCATCATAGCATCGTGTCGGTTCGGTCACCTGTATAGGGACTGAATAGATAGCAATAACGTCACCAAAAGACGTGTTAAAAATGGGGAAGAAGAATTCAAGGTAGTGAGCAGAGTTCGTGATGGCTTAGTGGTGAGAGCGCCTTTTTTTTTTTATATTGATTAATGCCCTCGCATACCGCTCTGACACGGGAGGACAGAGCGGTTATGTGGGACTCGAACCCACTAAATTTCCACAGTATACCTCCTCAGCTGCTTGAGGGCGGGACGCGGGAACGCTCTCGCACACAACTGCGAACCCGCCCGCAGCCGTCCGTTGCCGGACTCCCTCACAGGTTGGGTATTGCACCCCCCCCGCTACGGCACACCAGACTAATGGCGTGCCGCAACCACCTCGGAGACCATGTGCAATGGGCGCCAGACGACCCCGTGTCTGGACGCCCAAGGTCCCTTGCGACGGGTCAGGTCTGTGGCCTGGCCGCCTGCCACTACGGCCGCAGAGGATAGGGTGAGCGGCGCCTCGCAATACCGGCACTCCTCTTCCCCTGCGGCCCCACCGCGTCCGCCATCCAACGGTGGCGGCCCCGTCAAGGCCGCGGCAGGTAGGGAGAGCGGCGCATCGACATACCGGCACTCCTCTCCCACCGCGGCCCCCATCCCTCAGCTGCGGTGCCGCCCATACGACGCCGCAGCCCACCTCAGTTGCGACACCCCCCAAGGCCCGCAACCTACGCCGGCGCCGCTCCAACATGGGCTGGAAGGCAAAGCCCTGAGGAGCGGCCCTCCTCGGGTTCCGTTAGCTTCACCGTGGGTGACCAAGCCACGGCTACTAGAGCCCCCCACCACGACAAGGTGGAACCCCTGGGGGGGTGGTGAGAGCGCCTGGAGTATTTATCCGAGAGGCGCAGGTTCGAATCCTGCCCACGACCGTATTCTTTTTCCACTTAATAATATTATAAATTTGAATAAATACTGTATTGTATTTGATTAGGGAAATGTTTGGAATCGAAATGGTCACTAGGGTATCTTTGAAGAGTATGTCTGGAGATTTCCCTTCCTCCTTTTCCCATTACCCATGAATTCAAACACAACAGATCTCACAATCAACCCATTCACATGACTGGTTTCCATCGAAAGTATATTCAGCCTATTTGCAGTAGGTAATAGGCCAAATAAATTAAATACACATGGCGTGCTTTTAAAGAGCATGCCTGAATTATACCTTTTTGTGTCCATTGCCACTATATTACTTTTTTTAACTTATTAGCTTATGTTACCCGGGACAATGTAAGGATTCTAACGACACCCCATACATCTAAATCGGTTCAGGCGTTTAGAAGTTATGGTGCAATTAAAGAAACTCACAAACATACATACATACGTGAACCCTTAAAACAACACTTATTTATTCGGGCAGTCGTGTAAAACACATTATAATTATGTTTAAGTTACAAAAGTCAAAGACATTGTCTCCCTTCTAGATTATAACCAATCAAAAATATTCCTGGATCTTTGTTTTTTTTATCCGCCTACACACGAACTGCCTGATAAATAAATAATACTTTATTTCTTCAAATCGATACGTAGTGAGCTTTAAAATTGAAATGATAAACTATCGCAAACTTTATAATTACAACACCTCAAGAATTTCGTTTATTTATTAAGCAACTTTTGGCTTTAAATAAGTTTTAATGGCCTTCTGTAAAGATTTTCTCTTACCATTACAACTAAACTTTATACTATTTAAACTTTCGCGATTCGAACACATAATTATTCAGTCACGAGTAGAGTCTACTTGTGATCATGATCAATGCAACTTGATCGAAACGTCGAGGTAAATCAATATTAGGTATGTTTTTAGCGCGATTAAGTCCCGTTTGAATTCAATAGTTATAAATTTTTACTATCAAATAAGTAACGGTAATATGTAGGTATATCGAGGCTCTCCTAAAGGCGCTACAAAACGTACTTGTACGACTTTGTAAAAAAGATTAAAGTCACACCAGTATGCAAAGATATACTATTTATATTATAACCACTAATCACTAGATAGTGACAACAAAGAAGATGTTCAAACGCCTTCATAAACCATATCGTCTAACTTCCACGAGGTAACGATAATACTTAATACCCTGTACATAAGCCTAAGTTTAAATCAACTTCACAGATTGTATTCGTTTCCAAATTTCCATTTAGGCACTGCCTGAGGCTCCCTACTTGCAGTACGGTTTTTGGAAGGGGGTAAATATTTTTTCCTATTAATTATGGTTCTTACTCACGTGCATATCGCGATATATACATGCGGCGATGTCGCAAGCTCAGCTCATGACTAAGGGCTCCGTTCGACTTCAAAACTTGTCGGGCAATCCCGAAGCTAATTATTGTTCAACGGTTATTACTCACATGCACGTGAGTAATAACCGTTGAACAATAATTATAATTCACCTTTTTATGAAGTAGTCGATTTAAATTAATTCTGTATTTAGGTAAGCCCCAGTTGACAGAAACGCGGATGAATATTTCGATATTACATATTAGTTTTATTTTCTGTTAAAATAGATTTAATTGTTGATCATTATTCTGTTATTAAATAACCTGACTTTATAAAAAAATATCTTGATACAAAAATGAATTACATACGTATACATACTTTCGCTCCTGTGTGCGAACCTGCACCCTTAAAGTCAACAGTTATATTATTTTCTTATCTATTAGACAACAAAGTTGAGTGGCTTTTTCAAGAACTCAAATCTTTTATAAACTAGTTATTTTTATGGGGTTACGTGACAACCTCGACAGATTGAGGAACTAAGCATTAAATACAAATAGAACTTTTAGTTCACTGACACACGAACATTTTTATTCATGCAGCTTTTGTTCATAGTAACTGTCTGGTGCTCGCGACTTCGTCTGCGTGACTAAAGGTATGTCCTTCCCCAAGATACAATATATCTTCATGCCAGATATCATTACGATCTGTTCAGCCGTTTAGTTGTGGAAAGGCAACAAACCAACAAACAGAGCTACTTTCGCATTTAAAAGTTTAGTATGGAAGTGTGGCCCGTCTCGGCTTTGCACATGTACAATTTACACAAAGATACCATCCAAATTTACGACGTTTTCGGAGAAGACAATTTTTTTTTATCTCATACCAGCTGTGCTTGCGGCTTGGCTCGCGTGAATTTTCAGTCTGTAATCTTATCATCACTGAAATAAAATATAACCTATGCTTCTCAGTCTAATGCCTTCAACTGGTGAAAGAATTTTTAATATATGTTGAGTAGTTTTTGAGTTAAATCCTTACAAACAAACCAACGAGCAGACGGATAGCCCGCAACCCCAGAGGAGTCGCAAGTGCGTAGCCGGCCTTTTAAAGGGTTTGGGCCTCCGGTACCCTCACTCACTCGGCGAAACACAACGCAAGCGTTGTTTCACGCCGGTTTTCTGTGAGGCCTTGGTATCACTCCGGTTGTCTGATTCATTTATTATCGACGTCAACGCATCTGTTGATGCAAAACGTAACTAGATGGCGTTGGCGTCGAATTAGAAGTCGCTATGGTTTCGTTACCTCTGTTTATTGACTAGGATTAGTATTTCGTTAATAAATTGTTTCCGTTCTGAGGAAGTGTTTCATTTCGTTCCTCGGGTTCATTGGTTATTTTGTACCAAAGCAGTACAAGGTCCTTCGAGCCGGATCGGTTTTTGGTGAAAGCTAAAGCAGTTTAGGTGGCGCTAGTAGTAGCATACAGTAAAGGTTAATTCAAAGCATCTAAGTTTGGTTGGCGAGTTTGGCTGCACGATTAGTGCGCCCTCCAAGTTCCTGAGTCCATCTGGTCAGCGGGTGCACGGCAGAGCAACGTCAAGTTCCTGAGCTGAATATAAGGGTCAAGACACTGAATGTGAAGTGGTTAAGTGCAAGATAAACTGTAAGTACAATTGAATTCTATAAAAACGTGTGAAGTGTCAGGGACTTAGAAAATATTGCGAAGATTAGAGACTTAGAATAATTGTGAAGATTAAATTAGCGACTTAGAATAATTTTAAGAAAAACGAAGAGACGGGGAACCTATGCCCGATTTCTTAAAAATTTTATAAGTGCAAAACACTTAGAAAAATTTCGTCTTCATACTGAGCTTGGAAAAAATTTCGGTTTACTGGACTTAGAAAAATTCTAACTTTACGAGACTTGTTGAGAATTTGGAATATTGAAAGTACACATTTTAATACTCAAGATGGAAAAAGAACTTAGAGTACTTGATGAGGTGAAATGTCAAATAGAGAAAGGACCAATAAATTTTAAAAAGTCTCCAAAGGACAGAATCAATCAAAATTATATAGAGGTTAGATTGGAAACATTGGAAAACCAATTTAAGAGTTTTTCTTCTAAGCATGAGAGAATTATCGGCGAGTATGGGAGTAAAGCAGTAATGGATTACTTCAAGGAGGATGTATATGACAGCGTATACGAAACATACCTTAATTATAAAGTGGATCTAAAGAATGCGTTATCAAAACTAATAGTTGTAAAATCAGATTGTGAAGCTAGCGATGTTTCGGCCGATAAAGGAGCTAAGGAATCAGTGGTTAAATTACCAAAAATAACAATACCGACCTTCAGTGGGAAATACACGGAATGGACTTCATTCCGGGATTTGTTCGTATCCTTAGTACATAACAACAAACGGTTAGATGATGTCCAACGGTTGCATTATTTGAAAACTCAATTATCGGGCGAAGCAGAACAATTAATTAGGCACATTCCTATAACTGATAATAATTATAAGAAGTGTTGGGAGATGTTGGAGCATAGGTACAACAATAAGAAGTTCATGTCTACCTGTATTTTAAAGAGATTATTTAGTCAGCGCAATATGTCAGTGGAATCTGCAAACTCATTAAAAGAACTTTTAGATGTTACTAGTGATTGTTTGCATGAGTTGACTAATCTAGGAATAGATGTTAGTTCATGGGATGTAATTGTGATCTACATTGTTAGTTTGAAGTTGGACGACGAGTCGCGAAAACAGTGGGAATTACATGTCAGTAAATCCTCCGAAGATTTGCCTTCGTTTTCACAATTTACAGAATTTTTAGAAACGCGTTTTCGAGCTCTTGAGTTTGTGGAGCCTAAAGGAAAACATAAAGCTCCATCAAGTAATACTGCAAATCCCAAAGTCATGCTCAGCACGTCAAAATTAGTATGTCCTCATTGCTCTGAGGACCATAGACTCTCATCTTGTAAGAAATTTGCGAAGGAAAATGTTGACCAACGTCGTAATATTGCCCTGTCCTTGGGAGTATGTTTCAATTGCTTAGGAAGTAGCCACATTAGTAAATTTTGTCGAGTTTTCACCAAATGCCGTATATGTAAGCGAAAGCACCACACCTTATTGCATACCAATAACCTGAATAATAATAGTGCGGTTGCTACAACAATGGAATCTGGCACCGCAGGAGATGATTTAAAAGATAATATGGCCCAGAACGAGATCACTACACATATCGCAACTCATTTTTCGAATGGGAATGAACATAGTCAAGTTCTTCTAGCCACGGCTCTTATTAGAGCTGAGTCGAGAAATGGGTCCTCTCATGTTTTGAGAGCTTTGTTGGATCAAGGATCACAAGCATCCTTCATAACTGAAGCAGCGGCGCAGTTACTACGTGTACAAAAGATAGCTACAAAGAGTGCTATATCGGGTATAGGAGGCGGTCAGGGTGGCGTTACCTCGAAATACGTGGTAAGGATTAGTATACAGTCACTGCATGACCCATCTTTTACAAAGACAGTAACTGCGCATGTTTTAAGTACGCTGACATCGGTTTTACCTGATAAAGGTTTTGAGGTCAACCACTGGCCAGGGCTTTCTAAAATGCAGTTGGCTGACCCATATTTCAATTCGCCTAACAAAATTGATATGTTGTTGGGCGCTGAAATATACTGTCACATTTTAAAAGAAGGCCTAATTAGAGGTCCTAACGGTTCACCAATGGCTCAAGACACATGCTTAGGGTGGATTGTGTCTGGCCCTGTTAAGGGAATCGCTAGTTTTCGAGATGAGCATAATGTTATAGTCAGCATGCACACTCGAATTCAAGAGAATGACATGCTTAAGCGATTATGGGAGCTTGACTCCGAACCGTTGCTGGGCAAAAGGCCTCTGACACCAGAGGAACAGGCGTGTGAAGATTGCTTTGCAGTAACTACTCATAGAGATAAGAATGGTCGCTTTATAGTCGAACTACCTTTCCGATGTGAGGACCCGCCCTGTAAATACGGCAATTCAAAACCTATTGCCATTAAAAGGCTACAAGGTCTGGAGCGCAAGTTGGCTAAGGACGTGGAACTCAAACAGCATTATTGCGATGTCATTAATGAATATATAGCCCTCGGACACATGGAAAAGATTACCGATGAATTAGAGCGTAGTAGGAAAGATGCAGTATATCTTCCTCATCACGCAGTTGTCAGACAGGATAAACTGACAACTAAAGTTAGAGTGGTGTTTGATGCTTCGTCCAAGGGGACTAATGGAGTTTCATTGAACGATAATTTGATGGTAGGCCCCACTCTACAGGCAGACTTACGGCACATTGTGATGAGATGGCGGCAACACCCAGTTTGTTTGACAGCAGACATCGTAAAGATGTACCGCCAAATAAAAGTTGCCAAAGAGCACGTGGATTTCCAACGAATCGTCTGGAGAGCTAACGTTACAGAAGAAATTCACGATTATCGTCTGTTAACAGTCACCTTCGGTACTTCATGTGCCCCTTACTTAGCAGTAAAGGCGTTGCAGCAAACAGCTTATGACGAAACTCATAGATATAGTTTGGCGGCGGAAAAGGTTATAAATGACTTTTATATGGATGACTTAATGACAGGTTGCCAGTCTGAAAAAGAAGCTATAACATTATATAGAGAGATGAATGAGTTATTAGAAAAAGGGGGGTTTAAACTTCAAAAGTGGGCAAGTAACAAAGGTAATTTGCTTGAAGGATTGGAAAAAAATAGTAACAAGAATCTAGAGATAAAAATCGATACGGTAACAAAAATATTGGGACTTACCTGGAACCGGAACACTGACGAGTTTAATTACACAGTGAAGATGTCTCCTCCAGCAGCACCTGAAACTAAACGAAGTATTATTTCAGAGATTTCACGTTTATATGATCCTTTGGGATGGATAGCTCCTTGCATAATTACCTCAAAGGTTTTCATCCAGAAACTGTGGAAAGCTGGCGTGGATTGGGACGAAGAGTTGCCTCCTGATCTCCTGCAAGAGTGGGGATTTTATAGAGAACAATTAGCAAATTTGGTTAATTTTCACTTACCCAGGTGGATTAATAAGAAAAATGATGACATCTCGGTGGAGTTACACGGCTTCAGTGACGCCTCAAATATGGCATATGCGGCTGTCGTATACTGTCGTATTGTTAATTCCGAAGGCAACGTTTATTGTAACCTTATCACTGCTAAGACGAAGGTTGCTCCAATAAAACAAATTTCTATTCCACGCCTTGAACTGTGTGGTGCTGTCTTAGTAGCTAAGTTAATCACCGAAGTGGCCAATGTTTTGGAAGTTCCTAAAAATAAATTGCACGCATGGACCGATTCAACCATTGTTTTGGCTTGGCTGAATGATCATCCTAGCCGCTGGAAAACATTTGTGGCTAATCGCACATCAGAGATTCTCAATTTGCTTGAATACGCTCAGTGGGCTCACGTTCAGTCAAGGGATAATCCCGCAGACGCTGCATCTCGTGGTTTATCTCCGAGCGCGCTTTTGGTGAATGATCTCTGGAGACAAGGGCCAGAGTGGTTACGGCATGATCAAATACAATATCCTGAAACTGATTCGTCACTCATCCGTACAGACGTTGAACAAAAAATCAAAGTACATAGTGCTCAAGTAAACTGTGACGATAGTGACAGCTTATGGTCAAGATTTTCTTCACTGCGTAGATTGATTCGCGTCATTGCATATTGTAGAAGATTTCTGTTGAAAGGCAAATATCGTAAAGCCAATATAATTATCACTCCTTACCTGTCCGTAGCAGAATTAAGGGACGCGTCGAATATTTGTCTTTATAAAAGTCAAAGACAGTGGTTTGGCGAAGAGATAAAGACTCTGGAAGAAAAAGGATCTTTGAGCAAGAAAAGTTCTTTGCTTTCGTTATCACCCTTTGTTGATGATAATGGAATATTACGAGTCGGCGGAAGAATTCAACATTCACAAGTGCCAACAGAGATGAAACATCCAGTTATTGTTTCGCCGGAGTCATATATCGCAAAATTAATAGTAACAGATGCTCATGAGAGAACGTTTCATGGAGGACAGCAACTGATGCTCAACTTCATCCGGACCAGGTACTGGATAGCCAGGGTAAAACATTTAATTCGAGCTCATATTCATACTTGCGTCCCTTGTATACGTTACGCAGCTGTGACAAAGACTCAGTTGATGGGTGACCTTCCATCCTGTCGGGTAACTCCCAGCAAGCCATTTTCGAACGCAGGAGTGGACTATGCAGGTCCCATCAATTTAAGAGTATCAAAGGGTCGAGGACAGCGATCTTACAAGGGATACATTTGTCTATTTGTGTGTATGGCCACGCGTGCGGTCCATTTGGAAGCGGTGTCAGATATGACAACAGACGGTTTTCTAGCCGCGTTTAAGCGCTTCGTTGCCAGACGTGGATACTGTCGCCATATCTGGAGTGACAATGGGACAAATTTTGTCGGGGCCTCGAAAGAGCTTAAGATTTTACTGGGTCAGGAGAGCTCGATGCTTAAGGAAGTTGCTGCCGTTTTGGCAAATTCACAGACAGAGTGGCATTTTATTCCACCCCACGCTCCTAATTTTGGAGGACTATGGGAAGCCGGAATTAAAAGTGTAAAGCATCATTTGAAACGCGTGATTGGAGAATCGACATTGACATTCGAGGAAATGTCTACCGTGCTTTCCCAGATTGAAGCATGCCTTAATTCAAGGCCCTTATCTCGACCTAATACTGACCCAAATGACAGTGCACCATTGACGCCTGGTCATTTTCTGGTTGGCGGCCCGTTGGTAGTACCACCCGACTATAATTACGAAGGCTCAACTATAAGTACTCTGCGAAGATGGCAATTGACTCAAAGGATGGTGCAGAGCTTCTGGCGGCGGTGGACTCAAGAATATTTAACTCATTTCTTCCAAAGACATAAATGGGCTACTCGGCTTCCTCAGTTTAAATTAGACGATATAGTACTCGTAAAAGAGGATAATTTACCTCCAGCCAAATGGTTGTACGGTCGAATAGTAGAACTGCATCCTGGGAAGGACAGTATTACACGTGTGGTCACTATTCGTTGTAAAGGCTCCACTTTCAAGCGTCCAACTTCTAAACTATGCCTAATACCTGTCACAGAATGATTTAATATGAACGGTATTGTATGTTACTATTCGTTTTCATATTTTTATGAACATTTATTGGTGTGTTGCCATCCGTTTCATGTTTTACGTAACTTAGGTAATTATTTTGTATGTAACTATTCATTTTCATTGAACTTCGTTTCTGCGTAACGAACCATTTTATTTGCTTGTTTAAACTTTTATGTATTATCAGTAAATTGCACCAAATGTATTAGCGTCCACAAGGATTTGCTGTAGAAGTTTATGTTTACTCAGGGTGGGCGGTATGTAAAAGGACTAATTCCTTTTGGTGGGCGGTATGTCTGATTCATTTATTATCGACGTCAACGCATCTGTTGATGCAAAACGTAACTAGATGGCGTTGGCGTCGAATTAGAAGTCGCTATGGTTTCGTTACCTCTGTTTATTGACTAGGATTAGTATTTCGTTAATAAATTGTTTCCGTTCTGAGGAAGTGTTTCATTTCGTTCCTCGGGTTCATTGGTTATTTTGTACCAAAGCAGTACACCGGTCGAGCCGGCCTATTTGTGCTGAAGCATGGCTCTCCCACCATGGGGCTTCGGCACTTGCCAATATAATGCTGTAATAAGTAGTTTTTTACTTTATCTGAAATTGTATTATGCTGAGCATTAGGTCTTGGACTCAATTCATGAGTCAGCCGAAGTGTTATTGCGTCTTTTGTTATAAAATCTCAGTAGGTACTAGCCCGGAGTTTGGATTTGTGCCAGGTTGACGGCCATAGGCTTAACACCTTTCACATGGAAATTAATAACAGAATTGGTGAAATGTGGGTTTACAACTACCGGTCTGTACACTGCCTATCCCCTTGGAGAATACAAACGTGAAGCTACGTTTATTGATAAAAGTTTCGAAGGAATAAATTACCTATAGGTACGTTGCTACGAAATACTTTTACCACTATATACCTCTTGGCCCATAAATTCTTTCCCTTTGAAAGACAACGTGATTGTGGCGATGACGGGTCAGCTCCTTATCACTTTGGGTCCTAAAACTGTCATCATTGAAATTAGGACGGCAGCGGTGTTCTCATAACGATAAAAATTTATTAACGACATTCATTTACATTTTCAAGTTTTTTCCATGTAGGTAGGTAAGTTGACCGCCGCACGCTGTGTTATAAAAATAAAAACTTAGTTTTTTACTGTACAAATTGAAATTGAAATTGAAATTGTTTATTGAAATAATTAGTGCACATACATGTTTACAGTTTTTTCTTAATAATATAAAGGTATATAATAATAGGATTATACCTGAACTAGGATAATCCTGTATCTCAGGTATCTGAAGTGATCTTTAATATTACAAATATTTCCTAGGAATAAGTATATCTGGTGAATAACTTAACAGACTAATAAATGGTTAACTTTAATTAATTTAAATTTATTTATTTATTAATAACTTAATAATACAAACAATAACTATAGTTTTGCAAAGGCAGACAATTTCTGTTAATTATGATTATTTTTACGAGTGAAGCATTATTTACAATGCTTTAAGCACTCGAAACGTTTAATGTAGGACACATGAATTTCATATCATCATTTTTGTAAACTGGGTCATATTCGATATGATGTAACGTGTGTACAATGTTTTTGTTAATTATTTTATGAATTGAATGTGTTTAAATATACTTAATGAAACTTCCTTAACAATATAAAAATTACCATTGACGATGTTATGCACCCTCATTATAATCTATGGAATTAATGTATCTTGCTTCTGCAATTCTCTTAGCGGGGCATTCAAGACCACCTGTTTTGTGATTGCTTGGTTTTTTAAATCGCAAGCATGTTGCACACTGATTTGGTTCGGTATTCTTAGTACAATCATTTGCCTGATGACCTTGTTCACCACAGTGTCCACACGTATAGGTGGCTTCCCGGCAGGACTTTGCAGCATGCCCGTACTGTTGGCATTTGAAGCATCTGGTCACAAGTGTAAAGTCCTTGACTGGGCAGGATGTCCAATTGATGAACACTCAGTCTTGGTTCTAAGATAAAATTACATGTAAGTCCGTCTTTTTTACCCGACTTGTGACTTAATTTTATTGATGACAAAAAAGAGTCACGGGGCAAATTAGGCAACTTGTCGGCTAAGTTTTGATCATATATGCAATCACAAACTTCTTGGTCACTTAAGCCAGAGGGCACTCCTATAACAATAATTCTGGGTCTTCTCTTATGAGGCTCTTCAAATTTCAGGCCGGAACTACTCAGCTGTGCTGATTTCCGAAGTTTTTCGATGTCATCCTTTGTCTCAGTACTGATAATTACGCCACCGTTCTTGGTTTTACGCAATCCTCTAACATGTTATTTCATTTGTTCAGGACGTATAATTTTTTGAACAAGCGATTTAGTATCTTCACTAGACTTCAAATGATCATTAGGATAGATTGCGATAGAGCTGAAGTTATTGGGGCGCAAGTAGTTATTGTTATTAGTTTTCACCATATCAGCGAAGGAAACTTGTTCTACCGTCGCCGCCGTAGGTTTGACGCAGTTTTCTTGAATGGTCTCTTGGATCGATTTTCGGAAATTGACGAGGCAATCCGCGAGATCTCGGTTTTCTCTCATACCTTGAAGAGAGCTTTGGACGTCTCTGGCCTTTTGTTTTAAGTCCTGGTAAAATACTGCCATTTGTGAAACGCCATGTCCTACCTTGCGTGATAAGGCACTGATCCTTAGCTTTAGTTCGGAGTTCAGTTTTCCTTGAGCAATATTGCACACTTCATTCAGGCATTTTTCGATTGAGATTAACCAGTTGCTAATTTCGCTGCTGTCCAGTGACTTGATATTTTCCTGAGCCACATGATATGGTGTTTGTGGCTTGCTGGTAGAGCTGTTCGAGTTTAGGGCACTCCGAGGGCTATTTTCAATATTAGACATAGTACTTATATACGTTTTTCATATTTTAATATTCACTAATTTAGAATCACAAACTTTGCAAAAACTACACGGATTGTTTTCTAGGTCTCAGATCACTTGAAATATTTAAATGCCATGTATTATATTAATATCGCTCAAAGGCACGTCCGTTCTACTTGAGAGCTCAAAGATTGAATCATAATAAACATCAATCGTTAATGACAGTGATTATTCAAACATTAGCGTGGTTATACATACTGTTAAGCCAGTAAAACGCAAGAAAGTACTTATGACATACAAGATGTCACATTGGTACATAATATGGAGTATGGAGTAAGGTTTGACCCCCAATCTGCAGCTTAAGATTTGGACCCGTACCACTCGGCTACTATGACATAGTAAAATGCTATTACTAACATTTAAAAGTATTCATTAAAAATACTGATTTGCATCTACTTTTGATTCTATAAACTCTGAAACTAGTTTATTTAGAATAGAGAATAAATCAATTAGTAATTGTTTTTTTTTAGGTTTTTCATTATTTAAATTAATAAGACATTGTATAGCAATATGAGTTTTAAATAACACAGTATAATAATTATATAAACCGCAAAAAAGCGACTATACACGCGACTCTTAAGTTCTCATAAATTGAAGTTCTATACACGGTAATCAACCTGAATAATTATAAAGCAACAATTAATATTCTTTCTTTCTTAGTAAATATATTAAACACAATATAAATAGGAATTAAACTCACATGCATGGCTAATCGTTTTTACTAAAGAAAGGGTCAGCAATCAGATACAGCAAACCTCCATACATTAGACTATGTGTGACGCAATAAATATGTGTGTGTCAGCCGTGAAAGGGCGCTCAAACGCATGCGACTTAAAGCATACGACACGACACAACTGTACAAAATATTGCAATTGTCGCAATGCAACTTTTTAAAGTAATGGCACAGAATAAATCATAGTACAAATGGCAATGGATAGGATTCTGTGTAACTTCATATGCTAACCATACTACATGGTTGGCACAGAAATTAGACACGAAGAGAGTTGTTTTTAATATTAACAGTGGTGAGAAAGCAATTTTGGTTATTTAAGTCAATGAGATTCAATACGTTATATAACAAACTAATAGTTTGTTATTCAAAATTTTCAACATTTTTTTGTCTTCATTGTCTATGAATGAATACATTTGATGCTTTTTTTATTATGGTTAGTAAATTCATTTTAGTGAAACTGACGTGGGTCGTGTGAATAAATATCACAATACCGTGTCGCAACTGTGTGCTAGAGTCCTAAAATCACAAACAATAGGTGAGGGAAGCACGGCATTTTGTTAGTGTTTACATATGGTCTCCGATACGCGAATGGGTTTGTGCACGCGAAGCTGAGGGGTTAAGACGATGTTGAGCAATAGTTGAGCTTTTGTATTTTTATTATGTAAGTATAAATACTTTTATAGCAATATAGCATCACGCCTGTAATCCCCGAGGGTGTAGGCAGAGGTGTACACATTAGTAAACCTACCTTTCACCAATGTTGTTCTTTAGTCCCATTTGTTAGATGGTGATTCTATTGCCAACAACCGGGCGTAATTCCAAACGGTTACGGGTTCGAGCCCCGTTCGTATCTATTAATTTTAAATGTTTCCATAGAAATATAGTAATCAATTGCATCGCATTAAAATTTTAAAAACAAACAATTTGAATTTCCTTCAATTTGTACATAATATACAATATAAAGTACCGTAGCGTTAGATCTAAACATTCATCAAAAAAAATCTTTCATTAATACTAATGAAATTGGCTAACAAAATCGTATTTCCTACTCTCAAATTAGCTGTGAAATCTCCAGTTACGGGAATTTTGCCTCAAGTTCAGCAATTTCTTATCATCCGTATTATTAAGGGTTTCCTGCCATCAAAGACGGGTGAGATGAAGATAATTCCATAAAGTACAGATCAAAGTGGAGCGAAACCGAGAATATACACTTTAATATCATGTCACTGACACAGGCGAAATTATAAGATAAGTTTGTGTACATATTTCTATATGTATGAATAATGGTTAATTTGTGTTTAAGATAACTGAGAGATGTTTCAATATTCTTTAATAATAAGTAAAGGCCGCAGTTTGACTCTTAAAATTTTTTCAGTACATTTTTGTTTACTTTTGAGAAGACTTTTTTTATCAAAAATGCATCTACGTTTGGTCACTAACCCGCCTGATGGTAAGCGACGGCATGGCCGATGATGGAGCACGTATATCTAGAATAAATCCTAGAATGCATAGATTTGGGGAGAACGATAGTTGGGGAGTTGTTGCAACTGCCCAGACCCGTCTCCCACACAAACACGACTAGGTCGCTTCACGGCATGGCTTCGTCCGGTGGGTGATAACCAGCCGCGGCAGAAGCCTCCCACCAGAGTTGTGTTGTCCGTTTTGCACCACCCAGGGGCCACGTGTAGGGATTGCATTTTAAGGATGCACTCCTAAGGACGCAGCACCCGTGTGTGAGTCCAAAGCAAAGTATGGGGCAACGTTTTTTATAGGATAAAAACTACCCTGCAGTTTCCACCAGAAGAAAAAATATTGGCGAAGTTCACTACGATTCTTCTTTATCAAAATATCAGTCTATAGAATCTATAGTTTAGCGCAACTCGCTTGCAAGACGTGAATAGCGTTTAATTTGCGATACATTGCGCTGTAGGCTCTTAAAAAGAAAAAAACAAGTAAATACCTACCACCAACCTAATGATCTGTGTACGTTTAACCAGTTGCCATTACATGCGGATACCCTCGAATAAGTCTAGATTCTTCTTCTTATTTCTTATCGTGTGGTTGATGAACAACCAAGTCTCAGAATTTAAACCGCCCGTAAACCTCTGACATGGCTTTACATATCATCGAGAACATTTCTCAGGTGTGTTAGTTTCCTCACGATATTTTCCTTTCCAAAATGGAGGTGTACAACACCTGTTTGGTAAACATCTCCGTAATACTTCGGGGAATACAGGGGTGATACTATGTTATGGTAATGCCTAATTAGCGTCAAGTAATGTTAATTAGTGTCTCCTTGTGTAAACTGAATATCCTTTATAATCTAAAGCTGCTAAGACGCTGAGTTGGTAAATCATAATAAAATATTTACTTTAATTAAGCAGATAACTTTCAAGATCATTAGCACATCCATAGCGAACTCTAAAATTATAAATTTTGGAGAAAGAAATATACGGTCGTGAGCGGAATTGGAACCTGCGTCTCCCAGATAAATACTCCAAGAGCTCTGACCAAATACGCCATCTAGACTTCTGCTCATTAACTCAGTCTGGAAACTTGCTTTATCAACAATTTAAGTTAATAACCTCTTGTTTCTAAACAATTGTTGAGGTTTAGCAACGCTTGGCGAGGTCAGTCTGCTGATAGGTAACCGCTAGGAACATTTACATCTGAGCGTCTCCGTGAGAAGGCACGTTAAATCGTCGGTCAAGCTATCGTTAATTACTTATAGCAGTCATTAACCAATGTCGAGTGGCTGGAAAACATATTGACTAGGTTAGTTTCTAACCACATCATCATACCCCTGAAGTTATTCAATTTATTTGGGGTTGGCGCAGCACGTATTCTTCTTCCACATTCTAATTGTTTTTGAAATCGCATGCTGCTAATGTTTTGGCAATGTTTTATGACCGGCCGCCTGCCTGACGTCAACACTCATCGGGAATGCTATGTCACACCAAATGTTATCCATGCGCCAGTTTCTGATATTATCCTATATCCTATCACACTCTACTAACTGCGCCAATTTCTATCCATATGAAAGATGTAAAGTAAGCTAATTTCTAAATCTCTTTCTGCGATGGGAAATCTTACATGTAGGTTTTGCCGGACTCCTACAGATTAAAACCTCAGTTCTCCTCTAATCTTCACTGCTGGTCGGTCGACGATCTGCTTAAGTCCGTCTCCCGCAGGTTACGCCGTACGCTAACCAGTGACCTAGAATGCCCTCCGATACCTGGTGGGTTTTCTGCAGCAGGGGTGAGCCGAGATTGCCATTTCACAAGCATTACCTCTTCGCAAAGGGTAGCGAAGGTTTTCCACGCATTCTCGCTCCCGATCTTGTATCTGATCACAGCTGGAAACGAGAAATCACCCGCCCCAACTGCCCTGAAGGTCATGGCACTGCTCGGCGCAAACAGGGCACATCACAGCTTAGTTAATTATTACTCTGAGGCTCTAGCAGCACTGCAAAAAATATCATGTAGTTTATTATTGGGGTTTTTCGCATTGCGGCAATACTAATATTATAAATGCGAAAGTAACTCTGTTTGTTTGACTAAACTGAACGGATCGTAATAAAATTTGGCAAAGAGGTACATTAGACCTTGGATAAAGGCATAGACTACCTTTTCTCCCGCAGACAAAGTCGCGGTCACCAGCTAGTAGTGTATTAATTACTTTTGACTTTATAATCCAGACTTTTTTACAAAATGCTAATCTAAGATATAATATCTTACCTAAGGAGTTTATTATATTAAAATTACAATTTGTTCAATTAGCCAAGGCAAGATAAAGTTTGTCTAATTTTATTAATAAAATACCTTTTGATATTATTTGATGAAAACATTTTAGTTTAGATACTCAGATATGATGGGTTTTGAATATGAATTATCTAGAGTTTAGATAACAAAACTTTTGAGATGTTCCAACCATTATACACAAATTTTCGCTACAAATAACTTTATCATTTAAATATTCTGTACTGATAATATGTACATATTAATGGTACGCCTATTATCTTAAAAATAGCTTAATAACAGTGATTATAAGTCACAATTTTGAACTGACTCCAAAAAAAGAGGTTACGTTTTCGATGCATGTACATTATATGAGTTGAAGAAATAACATATCACTATAGAATTTGAAGTAACATGTCTTTACTTACTGAGTTTATATGTAGGTATGTATTTTTTCCTTTGAATTTTTGTGTTCAAAAATAAATATTAATAATAACAAACATAATACTTGTGCTTTTGTTTTGTCATAGTTTTATTTGGACAATAACTTTCGTGAGACACATAGATCCCACCAAAAACAATTAGCATTGCCATTCAACGTGGCAATGCTGCCATTGCCGGATGACAGCGATGCGGAGAAATACTTCGACGCCTAAACCACGCTTTGTTTTACGTTATATATTTTACTTTTATTATCATTTTCTTAATTTTACCTTTCCTACTTAAATATTTCCCAGAAAACACTTTCTAAGATTCCATCGCGTTTATTTTCGTCGGCCATGTTTACAGACTGCTGTGTGGTGATCTTTATTATCTTTACGAGTATGTATTGCGTACGCGGCGCGGATCAGAATCAATTAGACTATTTCGATAAGGTACCTAGATAGGGTTGCGAGTTACTAAAACTGAATTCAGATTTTTATGCATAGTCATCAATCCTGAATCTTATCATACATTTCTAAAAACAAAATACACCTGTGTCGTAATATCTTAGCTTCTCGCGATCACTACACATTATAATAAAACAACTTTTAACCGGCGTGTTGTATTTGTTTTTGTTTTATTATAACACACCTGTGTCATTTTAGTGCATTTTTTATGCATACATATATACTATCTAATAGGAAAAATTTGTTTGTTTGTTAACGATAAACTCTGACACTACTGAACCAATTCTAATAATTCTTTCATCATTAGCTAGCTACTTTATCCAGAAATAACATAGACTTTATGTTATTTCAGTAATGATAAGTTTTAATATCAGTGCGAAGCGGGGCGGGTCTACTTTTAATTATGGTAGCTTAGCGTCCGGACGCTAGTTTTAGGTTCAATTATTGCAATTTTTTGTTAGGAAATTCTCAGTAGAATTTTGAATTGTGCTCACAAACTATTACATGGGATTTAATAATGACATCGTCGAAATATTAATATTAATAGACCTCTGTTCCCCTCTCAATCTAATAAAATAATTAATTAAAACTAAAGAGTAATAAACTAGATAGGTGAAGAATTTTCATCGCAGTCGCAAGTCAGTACCCACTGTGAAATTTTTTCTTAAAAATAAAAAGTAAAACATCCCATATCTTTGCCTTACCGGATCCTAAAATGCCCGACATAATCCGGCTTGAGCTGAATCTGTAACCTAGCAACCCTATTGGATACCTGTAGATATTGATGGGATATTGTTCATGAAAATAATATCTTAGATTACAGCTGCATCATTGATGAAGCAAACATGATTGCGGAGCGCGAAACATTAGGAACATATCAGATAAGGTATGGCATTTAAATCTGTAAACGTGTATTTGTGCACGATAAATATTGGCACCTGAAACCTGGCGCATGGATAACATTTGGTATGACATAGCTAGATAAAGGAAACCGTATCGGTGGTTGTTACTTTCAACAATAGCATTCCCAAAGAGGCTTGACGTAAGGCAGGTGGCCGGTCATAAAACATAGCCAAAACCTTAGCAGCATGCCAGATACAGGTATGCTGCTCCGGCCCCAAATAAATTGGGATAAGGGCAGGGGGATGATGATGATGATGATTGTGGCAGTGTTCTTCAAGCCACCATGAGGCTTGTGGTTTTGCATTAAGATCAGCAAAAAATTATAAAATAGACATGAACTATTAATTACGCTTTCCGAAAATAAAATTTCGAAATAAATCAATATAAATATACCTCTGGCAAAACTTGGTAAAGATAAACTCTGGTTTATCCCTTTGGAGACCACCAGCATACTTAAATAATGTCTTTTATTACTAACATGTTCCCCGTTATTTATGGTGTAAGCTCTAGATTTTATACAGAACGACATTCATCCGACAATCGGACTTTGAAACCACATTTTTATTATACCATTTTATCATGGTATAGATTCATCCTGTAATCCAAGTATGAGGTAGTCAATATCTTGCAGTTTCATAAGAACACACGCAGGGGCTTCAGCAAACATACTACTATTGGCGCTTTTGCAACGTCATCAATTCCATACCGCGTTTTGGTAAGTCTCTGCGTTTGATTGCTACAGCCTAAGTGTGCGTTTCAGCTATTATTTCGATGTCTCATCGCGCTTTGGTAACTCTTTTTGTCCAGAATATAACTTCTGAAAAACTCTAAGTTTTTATGCTTAAATTAAGTGGACGTTAGAGCTCAGTCCCTGTATTAAGCCTTACAAAGCGACGAAATTGTTTATCACCGATGCTGAAATGCTAAAAGTCAACTTTTAACCGGATTAATCGCGTGTATTATTATTCGTCCGTGGTCGCAGGAGGACATGTCCTCCAATAAAATACGCGATTAATCCTATTAAAAGTTGTTTTATTATAAAGTCTAGTGATCGCGAAAACCTAAGATATTACTATGCTAAAAGTCGTCACTTAAGGCACTTAAATTCCCGATTTTGCAAACAAACCTTGCTAAAGACATTTCCTGGAAAACCGTAATTACTTTACTTAATTTTCGTAAAATTCCTTTTGACGTGACCGTGGGCTATTTACATTTATTTCTTATCATTTGACAACCAGTAATAATTTGATTGAAGTGTTCCAGAAAATGTTATCCGATGATCAAAGTACGTTATTATTTTCCTATTGATGTTTCATCCATCTTATCAGTGGTTTTTAAGATTAATCTTTTGGTATCTAAATCCTAGGAAAATGTATGTATTCTATTTTGGTTTAAGCTCACTAATTATTTATTACTGGGCTCAAATTCACATGTTGTTGATTGGTAATCATAATCATTAATACATATTTGCTTAGCTACAGTTTTGTTTCCTTGAGTGAAAGTGTTTTGCTAAATGCTATTATAATATTAAGATAGGAATCATGTAGTTGACAAAAATGATTATAGACCATATGAATGTACTCATATTAAATATCCGAAATAGTAAATATGATATTTTTAAAGGCCGAGATCTAACTTCTGTAAATATATATATATCTACCTAACCTTTTCCCAACTAGGTTGGACTCGCCTTTATAACCTCCAATACTCAGTTACTGGGTAACACGATATCTCGTGGTATAACTGGTTTTAAAATTTTCAGGCTTCTCTCTACCCGTTACGGCTCTCATAGATCTTCATCTGAAAACCGGGACCGACGGTTTAACGTGCTCTCTGAGGCACGGAGGGATCTCGATATGAAATGATGGTCACCCATCCACAGACCGACCGGTGGCAAGCGCAGCTTAACCTCGCTCTGTCGATCTGTGCGGCTGTGACATAGCCAAGAGCCCTTCAATCTAACTTCTAGAATATTAAAAAAAAAACTCCTAATTCCGAACAAATTGAGAGCTATGTACGAAATCTTTTGTTCAAAGAAAAACGAGTAATTTAATTCAATCCAGTACCTACATTCATTAGTTAGAATCACAATAATTTTACATAAAAAAAACTTCCTCTATGAATACTTTTTTTAAACAAAAGGATGGAAATTTTGCCTTCGTTTATTACGCGAAAATGACCAATGACCGATAAAGAGCGAAGCAAGATGCTAGATATACCTACAATGCAGTCACGAAAAAATAGGGGAATGACCGGAACCTTGCTAAGTTTCACCTAAAAAGTACCACAATTTACAATTTTAATAGACTTAAAATATATTTTTTTTCTAACCTAACCTAACACGGGCTGCTACTGCGCATTTTCTAACCAAACCACGAGAAAAACCCAACAAAACTTGCCCGAACTGGGAATGAAACCCAGAATCTCACGCTAACCAGCCACACTTCCAGCCACTAGACCAACGAGGCAGTCAAAGGCAGAATAGGACTTACATGCTTTATGTTGAATACCTTTGCACATTTTAGCAATGATTTTGGTCTAGCCCAAAGCGGCGTCAACTCCTAGAGTAAAACGCTTTTGGTTTTTGTGGTTCCAGTAAACACTGTTTACCTTTTTGCCCGGCGGTATTTATAGTCTCGGTGGTTACGGTCAGAATGCCAGTTACGAGACATTTAGTTAGTCACTATAGATAGGTACTTGAACCATTTTTTTTAATTTCGGTGGTTATTCGGCTAAATGCGGTAGGTATTCTACGAATATATTGAATGTACTAGCAAGACGAAAACTGCTCTTCGAAGAACTCGAACTTCAAACAATATTTTTTTTATATTAGTTATTGTTCACCGGTTACTACTCACGTACATTCTTCGGGTTTGCCCGACTAGTTTCGAACTCGAACGGAGCCCTTAGTCATGAGCTGAGTCCGCGGCTATGACACTATGACAGCTGCGACAATTATTACGGTCGCCAAAGGATAAGGATCCGCTAGGCGTTCCCGGGGTGTACATGATACCGTGCGACTGTGGCCTAAGTTACATTGGAGAAACTCGTCGCAACATCGCAACCAGACTCACTGAACACATACGTAGTATGAAGAGCATGGATACCAACAGGTCGGCAGTTGCAGAACACGCATGCAGCACGGGCGCGGCTCATTTCATACGGTTTGATAAAGCATCCGTACTATCGAGGGAGAAATACTTCGTTCCGCGAAAAGTACGTGAAGCTATCGAAATAAGCCGTCGCCCGAACTTCAACAGAGACGGTGGTTGGACACTGCCTCCTGCCTGGAAGCCAGCTCTGAAGTCTACATCATACAGAAGTGAGTCAAGTCTGGAGTGCGACACAGTTAGCGCGGTATGCACAATGGACAACACTGACACGACGAATGACGGGAACACACGAACACTCCCGACGCCGGCATCGAGTACATCATCGGCCCGCGCGCAGCGCTATGCGATGCGGTGCAGCGCCAGTCTGACTCGCGACATATCCGCGGACTCAGCTCATGACTAAGGGCTCCGTTCGAGTTCGAAACTAGTCGGGCAAACCCGAAGAATGTACGTGAGTAGTAACCGGTGAACAATAACTAATATGAATATGCCTCACGAAAGTTATTATACAAATATTTTTTTTCTTACTATTCGGCAAATAGTAAGAAAAAGATAATTGTACAAAATTTAAATTATAACTTAAATGACTCCTTACCACTTATACATTGACACCTTAAAAATTACCTAATAAATTAGAACCTTATATATGACAAACCAATGGACGCAAGTGTTGAATCACTTTTTCGTTGGTCAGGCTGTGTTATTGGCTTTTTTCTGTTAAGAAAATATTAATAGCTGGTAATAAATAGTAAATGTACTGACATTTACTATTTATTACCAGCTATTAATATTTAAAAACTGTAACTGAGTGACTGTTTAATTTTCTTTGTTACAATAGGTATTAAAGGTGTTAATAAATAATAAATACTTGATTTCTTTAAACTTTCCTACGTGTATCACATTATACACACCGACCAAATCCACATATAATACGTTAAATAGCGTATGTATATACGAATGTCGTAAGAAGGGAATTTATATGAACACAGCCCAAAATAAACTTCACAGCAATATCACTGGTATTGTAAACACACCTTTATAAACACAGGGCCGTCGTAAAACTGTATTTAAATCGTTTAACAGTCTGTGTTGTGCAACTTTCTCTAATATAATGATTGATTTTAACGGTCGACATAGATATAATTCCTCACGATGCTTTCCTTTATCGTTTTCAGCAAGTGATAAATATTTTTTTATTATGCCCATGATAGAAAATTTGGTGTGTGCCGTGGATTCGAATCAGTCCTTCGGTTACGAGTGTTTCGCATGAAATGGTTTCGAGTACATTTCTTAGGCAAATTCCAATTTATTTTTAAGATAAACATTATCTGACTATTGTAAAATTTGCTCTAAATAATATTAAAATAACACAGTATACTCACACTACTATCTACTTATAGTAAATTGTCGTAAAAATAAGGTGGTATGTTCAGTTCGTAAGAAGTAATATTTATCGGAAAAAAAAAATATCTTTCGTGAGACACATTTATATTAATTACTAGCTGTGCCAGCGACTCCGTCCGCGTGGATGTCATAAATTGACACCATGTCGTGTATGAACACAAATTCATAATTAACAAATGTTCGACGTGATTATTTAAATTGGCATAACTATTTTATTTATGAACCGATTGACATGAAACAAACATTAAATGTTAAGTGAATCTTACTACAATATATTAGTGAAAACCACATCTAAATCGGATAAACCGTTTCTGAGATTAGCGTGCACAAATGCACAGACAAATAGATAAACAGACAAACAGACAAAACTTCTAACAACCAGTGTTTCGGGTGCTATTTGTGTTGATAAAGGTCCCAATAATATTTCGTCTCATATATTTTCAATGTACAGACAGCGATCCGTTACATTTTTATTATATATTGATTGATTGATTGTTCAACGGTTATACTCACGTGCATACTTCGGGATTACCCGATTAGTACGAACTCGAATGGAGCCCTTACTCATGAGCTGAGCCCGCGGCGACATCCCACTCATTTTTTAAGTAATGTAATGTAGCAACATAGAAAATAAGAGTATTTATCTAACTTCGCAGAATCATTGCGCAAAAGACATCATTATCTATTGCCTGATCCTTTAAATAGTAATAACTGCTCACTTTGCATAAGTAGGCACTTCATAACAGTCATGAAACAAAATTATACTCTAAACGTGATTAAATTAACGATTAACTTCTACCTATTCAGGACTTATCGGATGTACACGATTCAATGAACAGACGATTCTAGATTGAATGTTTTCATTATTTCATTGTAGGTACTTCAAGTAGCTAATCTGTTGAATTTCTAACTTTATTGTGATATCAGATTATAATAGACAATAGGCAGTCATGTCTGCGAGTCCGCGACAAAAGGTAAATCCAATCTATATCTATGCCAAGTTTCATCCTAATCCGTTCAGCCATTTTTGTGTACCTAATCGATTTATAGACATCTAAACATACAAACTTTCATGTTCTGATCTATCTATGATGAAAATAATAAATATGAACAACCTCATTTTTTTTACACTACTGCCCAAAAAAAGGAGTATTTATTTCTACTTATACTTACGATCAGGTGACATGCAAGCTCGTTTGATCACTATACTATCAATAATAATTAGCCTCTGGGACATTTCGACAGACGTTCCCGCATCTCATAAGACTAACGTTAAACCCGAGGGAACATTCTAAAACAAAATTTATGTGTCATATAGGCTACGAGAAGCATATTAAACGTAGGGAGCTTGTGGCGAGCGGTTGGTGAGTGGTGACCCTGCGTTCCTGGGTACCCCAGAGTTTCGGTCAGGGCCTCGTCTCCAGTTTGCCTTCATTGGGTAGCTGGTGTGAAACCCAAGAGTGTCCGCAGGACTCTCAACTCCGTCTTGCCTTAATTAGAGAGGGGTGTCAGAGCTATATGCTCAGATTTTGGAGAGGAGATCTGGAGCTAATCCTAGATGTCAATTCAATTCATGCTTACCAATAAAATGTGTTGTCATCGGAACTGAATCAGCATGTAAAAATTCAGTAGCATAAGAGAAAGTGGTTCTAAATTACTTTCACAATATGATCTAAACAAACTCAAATTGATCATACATTGCAAGTTAATTAAGAGCTTGTAAAACACTCTGCAAAATGTGTATTTTTAACGATTGTAAATACGCTAAGGAATTATAAATAGGCACTTAGAAAGTCTCCATAAAAATCTACATAATATTTGACCTTCATTAGCTTTGGCCGACACTCTTCTTAAACGAGCATATTTAACCAAAAAGGTCGTAATATTCATGCTATATTATACTTTAATCGAGTTAAGCAAGCCGACATTAAGCCTAAATGGCCAGTAAATTTCTTGACGTAAACCCAGAAGTTATCCCTTCCTTGTTTACTACGATTTGTTGGTTATTTATTCAAGTTTGCTACGACGGTTCTATGCCAATATTTCGGGCAAATTGTAGCATTGTCTGAGTGTAGCAGGCTACGAATATCGGAAACATTTTGGTGGTTATAAAGTGTACTGTTGTTGGTACTAATGTAACAATTCGTGTGCAATTTGCAAATTCATTGAGAATGGTATTATTGTGGAATTATTGGTAGATATCGGGTTTTGGCAGTTTGAAATGTAAGTGAAGTATTGTTTACATTACTTAATAGGTAACATTTTAGTATAAACGCGAAATAGTTTTCTCAAAGTTAAAATTGTAGAATGCATATGTTTATAATCATATACGTGTAAAACAACATGATCATACCAGCGTAGTAGTAGATTAAATTAGCATTTAATGCAGCGTCAAATATCAGAAACTTTGTAAAGATATAAATAAATCGTTCCACAACATAACATCACGCCAGTAGTACTGAGGTACGTTCCATCGACGCAGTTACTAAATCCAATGTGTGAATTTTAAATAATTATGTACATATCTTATACCCGGTTAAAATTTGTTTAATTATATTGTGCAGTGATCGCGAAATCCTAGTCAACTTTTAACCGGATTAATCGTGTGTATTATTCGTTGTTTTTTTTCTGAATTTCGAATAAGTACTTTGTCATAACAGTTTATTTAAGATTATTTCAGTCTACCGTACATATAATAGATAAAACTGATACAATTATTTTAGTCTCTAATACATTTTTTAAACTAAATCGCGACGGTTTTTCTATGAGAAGAGAAATCGAAACAAACTCAGATGTTACAATCGTTTTAAATAAAGAACAAAAACCAATAACACACGCAATTAATCCGGTTAAAAGTTGTTTTATTATAATATATATCAATTTTTTTACATAATTAATTTAACATAATTAAGCCAATAAATCCAAAAAATCGAAACTCCTAGCTGTTACTAAATATGTTCTAACTGAAAAACCCAACCCAACACTTTGCTTGACCCAAAAATCAAACCGAGGACCTCACGCTCAACAGCCAGGCTTGAGCCAACTAGGTCAATGATAAAACATTAATCGTTATAAAATATATCTAATGTTGATTAAATTTCCCGTACCGACCGGAGTACTCAAGAAATGTTTGAAAGGCACATTAGCTGATCAGAATTTCGCGGAATCATTGTATTATTCTAGAGAAACTTCAGAGAAAAAGTAGAGTAAAAGATATCCAAAAAAACATCGAACCTTCTGCAAGAAAATAAGATCGTTACATAGGCTTTCTTATGAAGTTAGATACAAAATTGCTTAATGTTCTAAACGACTGACTCAACTTGAAAAAATATCTTGAGAGAACTAATACGCAGTTAGATTTCATTACGTTTTTTTTTTGTATAACATAATAATCGTCACGTTTGTATAACCCAAAGGTATAGACAGAGATGAACACAGTAAGCAGTCATCCACCGGGCATAATTACAAACTCCGGGCTGGTACTGAGAATTTTCTAACAGAATAACTCAATAACATTTTCTCGAACCCAGAATCGAACCTGGCAGCCGATGCCCAGCAGTCGCGCTTGGTACCACTAGACCAGTCACTCTCAAGCCACGAAAAAATATATCTCAAAAACATCTTGAAAAAGGCTATTTATTTATTAAGAAAATATATATATATGAAATTTGTTTGCTGTGTAATATGCACGCGGCAATGGGCTCTGTATTACATGGGACTTAATAACATAATTGGTGAGATATGGGTGGACAACTGTGTACACCTCTGCCTACCTCAGAGACATCACACGCGTGATTATGTTGAGGGTGACAGAATCTTCCGCTAGTTCTGTCATTATAATTAGTTACTCCTGGCATGATATTTCTATGATGTATTTTTTCATTCCTGAATCTTAGGGAACCTCAAGTAAAATTAATACTCAATACCTACAAATAAATTAAACTGAAGTGTCTGTTTGTAATGGCAAAATATATTTTTTTTAACTCTGAAAGTTATTTGCACGATACATATGCCTTAAAATAAGTTTTAAAATTTTGGTCTGTCTGTCTATCTGTCTGTTTGTGCCGGCTAATCTTCGAAACGGTTGGAGCGATTCTGATAAGATTTTACTGGCTAGGTAGGTAGCTGAATATATAAGGGGCAACTTAGGCTAATTTTCTACCCGAAAATATTAAGGGGACTGAGCAAAAAAAGTTTGGAACTCAATCTGATTTTGATGTAATTAACGTTTATACGAGTAACTTACGCTTATCTAAAGCCGAAAAAAAGGTTTTTTTTTATGAATAATAGATCTACATTTGGCCACCAACTCGCCTGATGGTAAGCGATGTTGTGGCCGAGGGTGGAGCACGTATATCCAGAAGAAGTCTATTCACTCCAAGTAGTGTGGATAGATTTGGGGAGAACGATAGTTGGGGAGTTGATGCAACTGCCTAGACCCGTCTCCCACAACGATTGCACCGGACTACATCCCGAAACACGACTAGGTCGCTTCACTGCATGGCTTCGTCCGGTGGGTGGTAACCAGCCGCGGCCGAAGCCTCCCACCAGAGTTGTGTTGCATGTTTTGCACCACCCAGAAGGTCACGTGTAGGGATTCCATTTTAAGGTTGCACTCCTACGGACGCGGGGAACTCAGCCCCCATAAACTCCTAAAAAATAGCCTTTCATATTCGGTGAAAAAAAAATCTCCTATCAGTAAATCCAAATTCCACGCGGAAGTTGTGGCGGGTATCACCTAGTTTAAAATAAAATCCAGTAACGTTTATTAAATTACAAGCCATTATATATAACTAGCTTCTACCCGCGACTTCGTCTGTATGGACTTTAGAATTGTGTCAAGCCGGGATAAAAAGTATCATATGTGTTAAATTATGTTATAAACTATCTGTGTGCCAAATTTCATCAAAATCCGTTCAGTACTTTTTGCGTGAGAGTACAAACATCCATCCATACATCCCACAAACTTTCACTTTTATTATCATAGTAGGATAGGATTTGTTACGACAGCAGTTTGTGCAGATGACAGGGTAGTAAGCCTTCCTAATGAGTTGTATTGTTTCCGTTAATAATTATTTCTATCTTAGTGTAAGATTTTCTTCTTAAAAGTGTCACTTACTCTCGAAGAAATGTACACTACCCGTTTTTTTTATTTTGATTTGCTATATTATAAAAAAAAAATATCAGTATTTCGTAAAATAATGCAATGCATGAGTGATTAATGAATTCTTTAGCCAACAAGTATGATGCAAATATTCTTAAGATGGAACTAGGTGTTTTTCCAATAAAAAGGAAGACAATCAATAAATAATTCGACCATATTATCACGCCTATATTCCCCGAAGGGGTAAGCAAAGGTATATTCACCGATGGTATTATTAAGTTCCATGTAATAGTTGGTGAGCCTACTGCCATCTATCACGATTCCAATCTCCAAGCTGATATTGAGAACGTCCTAAAAAAACGCTATGACTTTGCACGACTCAGGAATCGATCCAGGACTTCATGCTCAGCAGTCGCGCTTAGAACCATTAGACCAACGAGGCGTTTCTACCAATAATTTTGTTTTTATTAGCGTGCTATATTAACTCGGCTGTGGACCAAACGGTTACTGATATTTAAGTTGATCGCTGTCGAAATTGTACTTCCTTACTTAAGTACAATTCTGACAGCGATCAGGACCAAGATTCGTGACGTCATCTTTATATAAGTATGCCGCTAGTCTGTATTATAAGTATTTGACTATTTGCCTACTTGGTATCTATCAGGCATCATCGTATATATTTTAAAAACGTATGAAACTATGCGAAGTGAGTAGTAGTTAGGATCTTTGTGCAATCAATGTTTTGTTAGAATGAAAATTACACCTCTTTGTTCAGTTCCCAAGAACTCTGCCAAATTAAGGCGAACACAAGCAACATTGAAAATCCAATAGATTCGAAGACGACATGGTAGTGAAGACACGGAACGTCAAGGGTCGCGGGTTCAAGCCCCGTTTTTATTTTATCAATGTTTGAAAAATAGTTATTAGTATAGGCATTAAATGGCCTCAACATGTATAAAAAATATAATTATATATGATTGATAAAGATTCATTGGTGAAATGTGGGTGTACAATTGTGTACACCTCTGCCTACCCCTTCGGGGAATACAGGCGTGATGCTATGTTCTGTTATGTTATGTTATGATAAAGATTCATGCAACCCATCATTAAAATTTTACAATAATTATTATTTTATTCTCTATGTTCGCGGTTCAAGAAGCAATCTTCGTCTTGCTAGTACTATGATGATTACAAACAGTTTGTTACTTCCATTTAATTCTCAGCTTAAGTGATGGTATTTGTTTTATATATTAACCCTTTCAAAGGACCTTTGGGCTTACTCTTGAAAATAATTCCGCTCGATTGACATTGGAAAGATGTCAGAGTGCACTTTTAAATGCCAAAATGTCTAAAAAATTATTGTAGCTTCGGAATATTATGAAGACAACGTGCTTTAAAATTGCGACAATTGTAATGTAAGCAACTTTATTTTAAAATTACACGTTGTTTTAAGGCGTCAATTTAATATTGGAATTGGATTGGTATTGGTATTAATTTCAAGAGTAACCCCATTTATATACTTTCATGAAGTGTGGAAAATACACTTAAATATTAACAAAAATAATAACTGAATCCTCGTTCTTAATTACCTGCATCTTAGTTCCTCCAATGTAGATTAATCTCCTTCCCTCGGTCTGTGGATGTTGTGTCAGAGTAAATTAAAGCCGAAAATGTTTGAACAGTTTTGTCGCAAAATATATATACTGAAATGCTATAAAATACGTACTTAATTACGTACCTACCTAAGATAGAAATGTAGTTTCTGTGATTACAGTTATAAAAAACATAGAGTTTTCTAGAGAATAAAGTACAAATATCTTACGCCAGTTAAATAATATGTCGCCAATAAGTACATGAAAACAGCGCATAACACACTCACGGTATAACGAAACACAACTATAATAAAATTTTAGAGTATACCTCTTTTAATGTCTTTGAGTATAGCCATCACATCATGATCATCATCATTGCGGCGCAGGTAATATGTTTGGGTGTAGGCCTCCTCCAATTTCCTCCATTTTTAGCGGTCTTGAGCCCTCGCTATCCAATTCGGTCCTGCGAATCGCCGAATATCGTCCACCCAACGTTAGGGTGGTCGTCCCCGCATCTCATGTTATGTCGTGGTCGCCACTCCAGTAATCTGCGCGTCACATAATATCTGTAAAACTCTTTCAAAAAAGATTATAGGTACCAAATTTTTTATTATTTTTAATACAGGTTATACTATAAAAAAAGGCATGTCATCTTGTAAAAAAAAAATTGGCGCTTGCCAATCATATTCAAATAAAGAATTCAAGTATGCACTGCAGATTTTAAACTTCGAATAGGACGCTCGGTTATAATGTTAAAGTACCATGTAGCACCTATTCGATTTATTACAAATACCTATTCTTAGAAATAGTTCGTAAAGGGTCAACAAAAACTAAAAGAAAATTTATAAAAGAAATTGTTAAAAACAAAAGCATTATTAGCTTAAATTACAAAAAATCCTAACACATGAATCTTTCCTTCCAGTGACATAGTGTACTGTGACGAGTGATGTATAGTGAACAGTGATCAAGATGGACAAAAATAAGGCCGAGGCTAGCAAGGGCGGCCGATTGTGCGGGCAAGTGCATCGGTTCCGCGACAAAACGCCGGATCTGTCGACCGATTTGTCGTTCGAGGAGTTGAGGAATAAGTTCGATACTAGTGCGCCACGCGCGGCGAGGAATGAAATCGCTTCGAACCCCGCGACGCACGGCAGCGCCACCCGACAGGTGGTCAGTGGCAAAATCTTCAAGAAGTGCAAGAGTGCGACGTTTCAGATAGATGGCGCTACTTATACTATTGGTAAGTGTGGGATGATTTAGTTCAGATTTTCGCCGTTGTTTGACGGTGGCGTTAGTGTGAAGGTTGGAGAGCTTTCGAAATTAAATATTTTTTCCGACGACTGCGTGTTGTTATTACATTGGTGTACACATTGATGTTTATTTAAATACTTGTATTTAATTAAGCAACGTATTAAGTTACATGGAATACAAAGAATACAAATTATTATCTCTACCTACAGCAATAATTAATGACTATGATGAATTATATTAGAAACTAATTAAATAATAAACACAAACATACACTCAATAGTTAACATGTACTCATCGACCACACTATTAAACTATCCATTATTTAGTTAGGGTTGTCGAATTCTAAAATAGAAAATTTCATTGCTGGTAATTTTTTTAAAGAGTACAGGATGTAGGCCGCGATGTTACTGAAATTTAAAGAGGATAAACCAAATAATTTAATTTAATGGACAAGAAAAATATTCCAACCCAATTTCCAATAGTAAATCTATTTGAATTTTGCTCCAAACAGCGCTGAGAGCTCTTAATCGCCAAACAAGCCCTGCTTAACAGGACGACTGACAACCCTACATATATAATATAATCACGGTAGGTAAGATAAATGCGTTAATATTAAAATATTTGTGTTTTAAGTACAATAGTTAATTCAATTTAATCTGTTTAATGTGTTTATATGTTGTCTTATTATGGGCTGGTGATGTTTCAACCACCAACTTCTAAAAATAAAAGAGGGTCAATTCGATTATTTTGAATATAGATGAAGAGAAACAGGTGTTAATGTATAGTCACGCAGTGCCAGATAAAGCCAGCAGCAAATATGAATAAGAGGCCATTGATCGTTTGTGCTGTTGTAGACATGCAACATCATAACATAGCATCACGCTTGTATTCCCTGAAGGGGTAGGTAGACGTGTACACAGTTGTACACCCACATTTTACCAATTCCCAACCTATTGCCATCAACCCGGCATAGTTCCAAACTCTGGCTGCTACTGAGAATTTTCAAACAGAAAAACTCATTAACACTGGGAATCAAACCCAGGACCTCATTCTCAGCAGTCGCGCTTGGGACCACTAGACCAACGAGGCAGTTTTCAAAAGTAACTAAATTATCTACCTCGTTGGTCAAGTGGTCTCAAGCGCGACTGCTGAGAATGAGGTCCTGGGTTTGATTCCCATTATTAATGAGTGGGCAAAGTGTTATTGAGTTTTCCTGGTAGGAAATTCGCAGTAGTAGCTAGGAATTGTACCGGATAGGCTCACCACCTATTACATGGGACTTAATTGCATTGCATGCATTGGTGAAATGTAGGTGTACATACAATGTGTACAGCCCTGCCTACCCCTTTGGAGAATACAAGCGTGGTGCTATGTTATGTCATAAATAAATAAATAAATAATACATTTCTTGTATGATTTCAATAGAACATGTCGGTCGCGTGCTTCGCCACTCATTTTACGAAACTATCTGACATTTGTAATTCAATGGAATTGATTTATTATCATGTGTTAGTATTGGTTATTAACCCATATATGAAACGGCATGCGATATTTATTTTTGTTTAGATCGCATGCCCCATACTTTTATTGATAAATCCATTTATTTGGTAGATATTATCATGTTCGTCGTGATGACGTAATTATTTGGAACATTTAGATATTATCTGTTGATAGTTATAAGTCTGAATGAGGTGTACGTAATGACATACTATTATACTGTACTGTTTGTTTAGCGATAGCAAGCAAGTCCAATGTTGTGATGACTCGCGACACTAACAAAAATAAATGAAAAATTGAAAGTAAAAACCTATTTAAGTAAAACGGTTTTATTTTACGATAGATGATGTAAGTAATTAATAAAGGTTACAAAATAATTATGTTTATCCTGCTAGGAAATCGTGAGGCATATTCAATAATTATAATGAATGTTTTAATATTTATCAACATCATAATATATATTTTTCTTCAACACCAAAGCTAATAAACAAGAAGCTAACATTTACGAGAATAATTCCGCTTCAAATTTTTTTCACAAAAATACGCTGAAATCGAATATAATCGTTTTATCCGTAAACCTATATGGTAGTAAAAATATTCCGATTCTATGGTTTTTTCTCTATACAAAACTAAATTTATAGGCTTATTATGGATAGACTTTACGGAATTGTATTAACTGCAAAGTTGGTCGTGTCGGTTCGGTCACCTGTATAGGGACTGAATAGTATTTTTTTTCTTTTTAATAAACGTTGCCCCACACTAGAAATTTCTTCCTGTATCGTGGGTGCGTTTACAGACATATAATCTCACAAGCACACTAATACCCAGACCCGGAGCAATTATTTGAGATCGTACAAATATTTGCTCCGTGCAGGAATCGAACCTGCGACACGCAGCGCAGCAGTCGGTCTCTCGACCACTGCGCCAACCAATAGATAGCAATGAAGTCACCAAAAGACATGTAAAAATGTGGAAGAATTCAGGGTAGTGAGCAGAGGTCGACATGGCTTAGTGGTCAGAGAGCCTGGAGTATTTATCTGGGAGGCGCAGGTTCGAATCCTGCGTATTCTTTTTCCATTTAATTTTATAATTTTAGATGTATAGAATTTGAAAAGAAGCTATGAAAAATACCATAACCCGCAGCAAATAAGTTAAGGGAAAATAACGCACCAAGTCATTTTGAAACGAGTAAACCAACTTCGTTTTAAACTTGCCTCAATACGGAACACCATAAAACAAATTTAAATATACCAACATAAAAATAAAGAAAAACCCCAAACAAAATGGCGGGGAATTTCCACAACCCCGAGTTTATCTTGTGCAGCGATAAAACAAATTGTTGCCGTGCCGGGTTGAAATGCCCCGCGTCACGCGAACCAGGGCTTACGGTAGATCCAATTAACGCAAATGTAGATGTAGCCTTATAGGTACTACACCGTGTTCCCGTGTATACAGAGTCTTTGAATCATAATTTAGTGGGGATTTTGGAATTTTATAAGCAGGCATATTGGTTTGACTGTTAGGCTGTGTATCCACCAGAAATGAGTAAAACTGAGCGGTGAGCGAGGAATGAATCACCAATGATATTTTGCTAACGGTGGATTTATTTCCTTAGTCACCGCTCGGCTTCCCCGCATATCTCTATTGGAAACAACCTTAGATCGGCAAGTCAAAGGGTACAAATTAAACTTTGCACGCGCCACTGATTTTTCAAAGTCACAGTTTCAAATCCTGCTCTTGACTATATTTTTCTTGCCACAAATATACGGTTAAGTGCAAGTCGAACTCGTGTCCTGAGGGTTTCGTATAAAATAATTGTATGTAAATACAGATAAATCTTCGAAAAGCATTAACGCATGCATAGCGAACTCTAAAGTTATAAACTTTTGATGAAAAAGACTACGGTCGTGCAGGATTCGAACCTGCGCCTCCCGGATATATACTCCAGGCGTTCTGACCACTAAGCCATCTCGGCCTCACTACCGCGAATTCTTCTTCCACATTTTAAAACGTGTTTTGGTGACGTCATTGCTATCTATTCAGTCCCTATATAGGTGACCGAAACGACACGACAAAGGCCGTTTTTTTTATTGCATTGACTTAGAAGCTTAATTTTTATTTTCAATTTCCAAGGCAATGGTCCCTTGGAACTTGAAAATAGACTTAAGTATTAAGTTAAGTTCTTTATTCTTATAATAAAAGTTCTTGTCAGTCAAATATACCGACAGATAGACAAAGAAGTGATCCTATAAGTTTCCATTTTTCCATTTGAGGAACGGAACATAGTAATTTTTTGGGTACTCGAGTAAAAAGGAATTTGGTGGGGATACTTTTATCATTTATTGCAAAACACAAGCGTTTGTGTTACAGTCATTTGTCACGTGTAAATGTCATACCTTCGCAAAACACAAGCGTTTGTGTTACAGTCATTTGTCACGTGTAAATGTCATACCTTCGCAAAACACAAGCGTTTGTGTTACAGTCATTTGTCACGTGTAAATGTCATACCTTCGCAAAACACAAGCGTTTGTGTTACAGTCATTTGTCACGTGTAAATGTCATACCTTCGCAAAACACAAGCGTTTGTGTCACAGTCATTTGTCACGTGTAAATGTCATACCTTCGCTAAATTAACAATAACATTAAGTGTTCCTTACAAAGTACCTATTGTATTTATAAAATATTGGACATATATTACAAACCATGTACAAATACGGGTTTTAATTATTTCATCAATTACAATCGGTACTTTAGATAAATTTTATTTGTAAGTCTTTTTTCTAGAGGAAACCTTTACCTACATATTTTTCCACGTGATTTTCTACCTCGTTGGTCAAGTGGTCCCAAGCACGACTGCTGAGCATAAAGTCTTGGGTTCGATTCCCAGGTTAGGCAGTGTTATTGGGATTTTCTGTTAGGAAATTCTCAATAGCAGCCCGGAGTCTACAATTGTCCCTGTATATGACAGATGGCTCTATAACAGCATTGGTTAAATGTGGATGTACAATTGTGTCACCTCTGTCTAGCCCTTCCCAGCTTGTATTCTCCAAAACAGGCTATGATGCTATGTTATTATGTTCATTTTCTGTCCCTTTTTGTTAATTGCCTGAATAATATATAATAATATAAAATATAATTATAGAAAGTGACCTTTTGAAAATGAACCAATATCATTTGGTTTCGCAGCAAAGATAATTAAGCCTTAACAATGACTTCTGCATTATGGGTCCCGAGGTCTTTTCCATAGATGCAGGCAAATAAAAATTGGGTTAGTAAATAACTAAGAAATTAAGGTGTTCTCTTTGTCCTGTCTGGCAGCACTACAGCACTGATTGTTCCACAATAAATTTATGGCCAGGTATAGCATATACTTATAAAATAAAATACAGACGTTGTCTTTGTCACCTCTGACCTAGATAAGAGTCCACAGCAAAACCCATTTAAAAAAAAAATAGTATTTATTCTAAAAATCATATTTTCTATTTACGTACGGGCAGTAGGTACATAGAAAATAGGACCCTAAAAATAAATTTAAAGAATGTTGATAAAATTTATATACATCATAAAAACAGTTGTGAAGTGATTTTGTTTATGATTAGATACTGTTGCAGTGTGTGGAGAGTAATAATACAACAAGATCGTGATCTTTATCAATTTAATCAATCAAGTTTGTCTGTCACAGTCCTCTATTATATAAAGGCCGTCCCCAATTTACGCACAATACGAGTACTTGAGTCTCTTAATTGTTTAGCGAAAGTTAATTACTTTTCGTGGCTCTACTGATTCTTGTGACGAAATAAAAATATTCTATAAATCAATTCTATTTTTCAAAGAAACATTGAAAAAATAATAGACAAGAACGGGGCTTGAACCCGCGACCTTTGACGTTCCGTGTCATCACTCTACCAACTGAGCTACCTTGTCGTGTTCAAACCTATTGAATTTTCAATCCTCTTTGTATACGTCTTAAGGAGACGTCTGGTGATATTTATCTAGTAATCATTTACAGATTTTACTAAACTCAGCGTTACCACTTTGCAGTTGTAAATCGCCGAACAACATCCCAATCCTTTATAAATCATATATAATTATATTTTTTTAATACATGTTGAGGCCATGTAATGCCTATATTAATTCTATTTTTCAAAGAAACATTGAAAAAATAATAGACAAGAACGGGGCTTGAACCCGCGACCTTTGACGTTCCGTGTCATCACTCTACCAACTGAGCTACCTTGTCGTGTTCAAACCTATTGAATTTTCAATCCTCTTTGTATACGTCTTAAGGAGACGTCTGGTGATATTTATCTAGTAATCATTTACAGATTTTACTAAATTCTATAAATCGTCGATTTAGATAAGAGATTTTGAGAAACCCCATGATCTCCTTTTTTTATCTGTGGAAATCCATCATGGACAGTAATATCTTAGGTTTGCGCGATCACTACACATTATAATAAAACAACTTTTAACCGGATTAATCGCGTGTATTATTGGTTTTTGGTTTTTCCTGACGTTTCGAACACTTTGCAGCGTTCGTGGTCGCAGGAGGACTAGGGTCCTCAGGGCGATTAATCCGGTTAAAAGTTGTTTTATTATAATCCATCATGGACGTTGTGCCGGATTCCTATCGACAAAAACCAAACGGTCCGGCTATAACCATTACCGGGATCTGGGTACGCAGCTGCATTCACAGCGAGGCTACATTATACCTGCTACCTGCAACGAACCCTGATCCCCTCCTAATAGCGTATTTGAGTCAGCTGATTGGAATTACAGACCAAATTACACAAATTAAATTGTCGCCAGAAGAATAAAAACTTAAGCGATTTAGTGTCAAATTATTAACGTTAACCCATAAGAGAAAAAAATTAAGATCAAAATTCTCTTCATTTCGTGTAGTCATGTACCTAATCAAGTGTCTGGGTTGTTCGAGTCACTCTTAGGCCTCTGTATTAATTAACAGATAAGTCAGTTTGACATGCCATCGAAAGCAGGCAATCTCTCAAATGAAAATGCAGCACTAATTTACAGCATCCATCAGCAGTCACCCATCTACCGATTGTCCGCGCCAAGCGTTGCTTAACTTCAAGCTGTGAGCCCCTAAGAAATTATAAGCTCCTACTTCAAGGGCATGGTTCACTCTTGCTTGTATGCTTTCAGAATGCATAGACGTATAGGCTTGATACCCAATTGGTGCGTCAGGTTTGTCGAAACATAACACGGCCAGCCATTTTGCGAACTTCATAATTTTATTTTATACTATCTGTGCCCGTGACTTTGTTCACTCGATACTTGGACAGATAGGTATAATTATATTCTAAAAACATTTAATTTAAAAAATGTTGCTTATATTAATTTTTTTTTTGTTAACTCCGTTGCGCTCTTGCAGTAATTAGTAATGACGTAGTTTAAGCAGGCGAACCCCTCTCGCCACTGGCATATGATTCCCAATCATATTTGATATTGTATAATGAGAAAATTTGACACTTAAATAAGATAAAATTGACATTGTAATATCATAACAATTGACATTCTATTAATTGTCATTTTTTATTGTGCAATTCATAATATTACAGAAATTGTGAATGTGGGCATCATGTCACCGTGGGAGAGCCACGCTTCGGCACGAATGGGCCGGCTCGACCGGATTGATACCACGGCCTCACAGAAAACCGGCGTGAATCAACGCTTGCGTTGTGTTTCGCCGAGTGAGTGAGGGTACCGGAGGCCTAAACCCTTTAAAAGGCCGGCAACGCACTCGCGACTCCTCTGGGGTTGCGGGTGTCCATGGGCGGCGGTAATCGCTTACCATCAGGCGAGCCGTCTGCTCGGTTGCCCACTATTCCATAAAAAAAAAAAAAATGTAGGAAGTTTTTCTTATTTTTTTTTTTAATTATTATTATACATATTTGAAATCTGGCGGTTTTGAGGTTTTATATGGCCTACGCAAATGTCCTGCTGATCTGGAATCGCCTTGCGACAGCTCGTTGAGCTCCCTATAACATGGTTGAGCTACACGATGACTGATGCATGTGTGCCGTCAGTTGGGACAGGTCAACTCGAAACTGATATAGCTCTTTCTTAAAAAGGCCATTCCAGATACCCTATATGGTTACGCTCACATAGGGATGTTTAATGATGTCTGGACTTTAAAAGAGACCTTGATCTTTGAGTTTGTTTCGGCGTTTCTTCTCAGAGGTAGTCAGATCGCCGACGCCATCTAGATTATAATGGCATGTAAAAGAAAAAAGACCTACTTACAGAATAAACAATTTCATTTCATTGGAAATCATATGCTATTTATTGTAACCAAACAGGTAAATAGTATAAAGTTATTATTTTATACTATTTACCTGTATGGTTACAATAATAGGTAACAATTAGAATCGTGTAGATACTATTTATGTTTGTGTTTAGTTTTTTTATGTCTGTTGTTACGGTTAATAATGTAATGACGAGAGTTATTGTTGCTTTAGTGCAATTTCTTTTATGCTTGTGTGTTACCTCACCCCCCGCCAAAAGTGGCGAGCAAATTTGTTCGATATTTAGTCATAAGCCGTCTCTTCATCTAGTCCTCTAAGGTTGTGCTATTTCGAGTTCTATTTGAGACAAACTTTCAGATAGATAGACAATAAACCTAAAAACGGTCGTTTAGGATTAGACATCGATTGAACAGCAGTTATATTTTGAAATAATAAAGACTTCAATTTAGGTACTGCCAAGGGTACTATTGGTAGGTGTACAGTCACGAGCACAAACATTTGCACTTTTTTATCTCCATATAAATAAGTTACAATATTAAATGGAAAAAGAATACGGTCGCGAACAGGATTCGAACCTGCGCCTCCCGGATAGATACTCCAGGCGCTCTGACCACTAAGCCATCTCGACCTCTAATTAAAAGAATACGGTCGCGAACAGGATTCGAACCTGCGCCTCCCGGATAGATACTCCAGGCGCTCTGACCACTAAGCCATCTCGACCTCTGCTCACCACCGCGAATTCTTCTTCCATATTTTAACACGTCTTATGGCGACGTCATTGCAATCAATTCAGTCCCTATACTGGTGACCGAACCGACACGACTAACTTTGCAGTTAATACAATGTCGTAAAGAATGCAATTACCTTAATAATTCAAGATATGTCTTTGAAAAAGCATTAACGCATGCTTAGCGAACACTAAAGTTACAATATTAAATGGAAAAAGAATACGGTCGCGAACAGGATTCGAACCTGCGCCTCCCGGATAGATACTCCAGGCGCTCTGACCACTTAGAGGTCGAGATGGCTTAGTGGTCAGAGCGCCGGGAGTATCTATCCGGGAGGCGCAGGTTCGAATCCTGTTCCCGACCGTATTCTTTTTCCATTTAATATTGTAACTTTAGTGTTCGCTAAGCATGCGTTAATGCTTTTTCAAAGACATATCTTGAATCCATATAAATAGTTATCTGAATAATATAGAAGTATTAACGTACTCGTATGTCTATATCTAGAAGGAATGGATCTTCTATCTGTGTTACATACTTAATTATCTTAGTAATACACGTTAGAGATATTGCTGGTAAGTTTTTAGAAGTAAGTACGTCATCATTGTGACATTATTTTTCGTTTACTTGTGAAACATTATCGAGAGCTTAAACAGCCCAAATGAAAAAAAAAAACGTTTTCTTTGTATCTTTTTTTTCTATTTCTGAACAAAATCTCTTCAGGCAGAACTATAACAACTACGTTTTAACGTAATTCTCACGCGTCCCTTTAGTTAGTTTTCAAGGGCCGTAGGGCCCAAGGTTAAGGTCCAAACAAAGGGACTCGCTCAACTGAAACAGTGACGTCACTTGTTAGCTGGTTGTCACTTCGTCTCGTTACGAGATGAAACTACGTGACGAAATAAATGTTTCTTGGAGAATAGAAATCTATACACTAAAAAGACGGATCACTCAGTTGTTTTGTCTGTCTGTCTGTCTAACCTGGTCATAGAAATAGCTTGAACTTAAAACCATTATTCATTTAGAAGAACGGAATTTGAAAAAACTGTATTGATTTTATGTTATAATTATTTTTGACTAAAGTATTTTTTTTATTTGTAGGTAAATAAATACTTAAACATTTTTTTGTGGGGAAAGAATACGATCACGAGCAGGATTCGAACCTGGGCCTCCCACATAGATACCAGACCTCTGCTCACCACCGCGAATTCTACTTCCACATTTTTTAATACGTCTTTTGGCGACGTCATTGCTATCTATTCAGTCACTTAGGACAGGTCAGAGTGCCTGGAGTATTTATCCGGGTGGCGTAGGTTCGAATCCTGCTCGCGACCGTATTCTTTTTCTACAAAAAGTTATAACTTTAGAATTCGCTATGCAAGCGTTAAACATTAAGCTTTTCGAAATTTTATCTGTAAATACTTAGACACTTTTTATAAGCTTTGCTCTTTTACTGATTCCAATTTTTATGAAGACATTTTATGTATTAATTAATTAGTAGATAGATTCTGATTAATTAAAAGCAATAAGTCTATTGAACATTCTCAGAATCGAATTTCATTATCCATATTAGAAATCGATATTTTTATTAAGAGCCCGACGAAAATAAGTCCAGGCTTAATTATTATTTTCTAAGGAAAGCTTGAAAACTAATAGACACCATCGGGATTCAAACCCGCGATCTCTGACAATCTGCGTGATCGCTCTCCCAACTGAGCTTGATTCCTGTTCTTTTTCATCTTTTGGAGGAACCTGGTGATAAAAGGCATCATTACCATGCCTGGACTTGATTGTATGTACCTTCTTTCTAAGACATCACAGAAGAAAACGACGAAAAGAAACCTGGACTTGATTGTCTGTAATCTCAAACACGCAGTGATAGCTCACTCACAAAGAAGGTACATATGATATTGAAAAAGTCACATTGGTACATGCCAGATTTGATCCCTGCAGCTCAATAGGCGGGCCCATATGCTAGAGTGGATAGAAGAGTCGGGGCAGGCCGAGCTTGACGAACGTACCGCAATCAAATTGCAGGGGTTTTTTTTGCAAAGTGTATCTACATTTGGCCACTAACTCGCCTGATGGTAGGCGATGGTGTGGCCGAGGATGGAGTACGTAGGTCCAGAATAAACCTACTCACTCTTAAGTAGAGTGCATAGATTTGGGGAGAACGATAGGAGTTGCAAGAGGATGCAACTGCCCAGACCCGTCTCCCACAACGGTTGCACCGGACTACATCCCGAAACACGACTAGGTCGCTTCACGGCATGGCTTCGTCCGGTGGGTGGTAACCAGCCGCAGCCGAAGCCTCCCACCAGAGTTGTGTTGCCTGTTTTGTAGGGATTCCATTTTAAGGGTGCATTCCTACGGACGCGGGCAACTCATCCCCCGTATTATCAAAAAAGGACAGATCAGGAGAAACCTAAATCGACGTGCATGCTAATAGTTAATGAACATAGATGAAGCGAAAGAGGTGTGTCAGATTCATATCCAATGGAAATCGATAGTCTCTGCCTACCCCAGTCGGAATCAGGCGTGATTTTATGTATGTAAGTTTAGCTAGATTTTCAATACATGAGGAAATTCCAGGACACAGTGTTATTAGGTTTTTCTTTTAGGAAATTCTAAGTATGCCAAGAGTTTAGAATTGTGCCCGGTAGATACAATAGTATACCTAATACAATGGGACTTTTCATTGATGAAATGTGTTTGTACAAATGTTTAGGTACACGTCTGCCTAACCTTTCGGGGAATATAATGTTACATACCTACGTTTTATTACTGCTTATAGACAATAAATATCAATGATTATTATTAATTATTGTTTAACGGTTAACAATAATTAGTATGAATGTGTCTCACGAAAGTTATTGTACAAAAATTATTATTGTACCCGTAAGACGTCATTTTGTGAGTAGGTCAAGGACTGAAACCATAAAAATTAAAAGTTTTGAACGTTTTTCCTTTATTTTTTTCTGACAGCTTTTCTTAATAAGTTTATTTTACGTCATCATAATGACGCTTATTAATTACAGTTTAGCAAGTCATTAATTCTGTTACACAAACTAGGAAGCTTTTTATTAGCCTACCCAACGTGTTTAGTATAAAATATTTACATTTAAATAAGCATATTTACATAACCCTGCCAATTTGGATTCATACTTTGTCATAAGTAAAAGCCCACGATTTAATTTAATATGACACCGTTGAATAATAATACATATTTAGGCTGATATACAATACGCTACGAATAGTTAAAATTGTAATAGAAAAACTTTCAAAAAAATATCACCCGTATTTAATTACCTTTCTATCAAATAGTGTGCCACTTTTCTTCAATATCTCACAGAAGATCGAAAACTATAAACTAGAATTATAAGATCGCGGATTTTTTAAATCATACCTATTACTTTAAAAATAGCTTAACCGAACAAAACTTTCAGAGCATTTAAGAAAAAAAACGCTTGCTCTATGCTCAATTTCCCCGGGATTTGGATTTGGAACTGTAAGTTTGAGTACTACGTACTAATGAGAGCTACCTGTGGCGGATCATATGGAGGGAGCGACAGTCGCGCGCAGGCTTCCACGCCGTTCGGTAGCGCCGCCATGTCGCTCACCGCTCCCCGAACGCTCCGTCCGAACATGTCCGAACATATCTAAACGACAGAAAAATTCAAAACTACAAAAAAATCCCCACATCTCGGTATATGATCAAGTGAGTTCAAAGTTCGTTTTGTTGACGTGAATTTAAGAAGGAAACCACCTGTTGGCCGCGATTTGGCATAGTCCAGTGGACAGCGTCACAATCTGTTTACAAGAGGGGGGACCACCCCCATGGGTCATGACGCAACGGTTTATGGGCGCCTTGCGTTGCGTTACTATGGCGGAAAAACAACACTCGTAGCTTGAAAATAGATTTCCGCGTTCCCACCTGCGTTGAACCAAACATTCATTACCTACGCGGTTTCGCCGAAGTCGGATAAATTACGATCTGTTTAAAAATGAACATTCCCTATTCGTGTATTACTACAAAAATGTTATAAACAACACATGACGTATTGTTTATTACCACTTGTAAACGCTAACTTCGCGGCTAATTTGTAACAACAATAGCTCTTACATACTTCCTAACTAACACTGTTTCAACCAGTGGAATTAACAGTTGATACAATCGTTCCGAAAGAAGCAGTCATTCATTAACCAAGAACAACCACGAAGTTCAAGGTTCGATCAACATTCAGGTGATAATTTCGTCTTCAGTGCTGAAGAACCGACTAATAAACAACGGAAAATTAGACCAAATGTTTGAGCAATAAATATAGGCAAGTTTCATTGAACCGGCAAAACTATAAATATAGTAAACTATTTTAAACGTGTTTAGTGAAAAGTTCACTAATAATAAATTATCAATTATCCAAATTCACTTCACATTTAACATCTTATAGATTAAATGATCCTAAAGTTAATCAGTAATCGTTAATCCCTTCCTATTCATTATCAAGACTATTACGAGTAAACCTAATCTTTCCATGTTAAATATCTAAATATGAACACCGCACCGCGGCAATCTCGCGTCATAATCCTTACCAAAACTCTATCGAAATAACTGGCGTCAAAAATAACGATATTATACAGTTGAGTAATAACTCACAATTTATTAGTTTTAGGTCGGCGGAGCAATGAAAATGTCTAACGTATACTCTTAATTTACGCGAGTGCTGTACCATATCAAAACATAGTGTTGAACATAAACATATCCGAATTTTTGAATGATTAGTGAACCAGTGCGAAGTGAACCGTGGTGACGTGATTTAGTGACGAAGTGTTTGTGACAGTTTAAGTGGAGATAGCGTATGATGTGATGATGAGGCGTGGGAAAGTGCTGCTTGAAGGCAGCAGACAGGGCTCTGTCGACAGCAAGGGCAACGTAGTGGCTAATGATAAGGAGCTGGTGCATAAATGCCACAGTGATCCTGGTGGTGGGCGCGCTCTTGGTGCCGCCCCACGGACGCACAGGCATCGATCTGCGTCGGGCGCGACGAGGAAATGTGTGCTCACGCTTGATGGATACTCGTATGTTATTGGTGAGTCGGTTCTGACCGCTTCTAACAGGTTTTTTTCTATTAGATTGAAGATTGGTATCGCATGTCATGTTAGCAATTAATTCCACTCCGACAGTAGCGGCACTTGTAATGAGTGCTGATTCTAGTTTTAATTACAAAACATGCGGCTTCTTTTACTGTTAAACTAACTACTTGTATTGCTTTATTGATTATGTTATATATATTATACATTCTTACTATAAATGTGTTATCAAAAACAACACTTCATTTTTAGCTTTTCAAATCCATTGACGCACTTTCCTATTGAATACCAGATGTTGCAGGTAAAAATACTTGTGTATACAAATTAGCATCTTGGTGCAGTGAAGTAAATATATAATAATACAGGAAAGTGTTTTTCAAACTTAAAACTCCGTGCAATTTTCATGTCTATTAATTGTACATATAAAGGATTCCTTGCGAGATCTAATAAAAAGTAACGAGAGGTAGTTAGGTTCATTCGTAAACTGGAAAATGAAATCCCGTAAGTTAATATTAGGTACAAACTTTAAGACACGTTCTATTAGATTTTATTCTATTTGAACAACAACAAACAAATTTAACTTAACTTTAATTTAACTAACTGTGGGTTTTGATATTGTTGCAAGTCAAATAGTGATGGAAAATTACAATAAATAACTTTAACATTATATCGATAACTAATTTTATGCAGTAGTTAACATCGACTTGCTATTGAATTGTTACAATAGTATAAATCACAAAAGTTCAAGCACTTTATTTGCATTATTATTAAACTGGACGAGCAACACTGATTTGGTAAAATTAAAGATTTTCCACTAGTGTCCTATAATTATAGAATGAAAAAGACGGGACCTCGAAATGGTATAATAAACTTTCCAACTGGCTAACTTGATCCTAATTAAAGTCCCGGCTTTGCTTCATTGTGCAAGACTGTTTCGTCATCCAATAAGGTCTTGTAACAGCTTCATTATCGGCTTGTTCACTTCCCACCATTTATTAGGGCTACCCCGAACTAGTGTCTTCTAAGATGTCAATCCTTCCTTCCTGTTCTTTATTTAATTTAGTACTTGTCGTTTAGTAGATATTTATTAAGAATGAATGAATACGTAGGTTAGTCGTTGATATAGCTGTTTATTGCATAGATATTATAAATATATATATTTTATTATATTGAAAAACATCCTATATTCACTCACAATATCAGATTTGGATTGAGAGAGCCCCTTATATACATATCTCTACTTCGATGTTTTCATGGTTGCCAAAAAAACTAACCACGAAGTCGTCTACATAAGTATTTTGTTAACGTTACATCGTATTATGTTTACAGTTATCCATTAGCTGAGTACATACATGTACATATTGGATACTATCTATTTCGCCTACATTCAGCATATTGAGTGTTGAACTCATCCTTGTTACTCCAAATTATGTAGCGATGTTGCTACAAACAGTTGTAAATAAGCTAGAGAAAAGTCAGCAACAAAAAATATTTTTTTTTGCTTTTTAAATGTAATTTATCTACATTGATACGCTATTATTAGCATATTACAACCGATTTTTTCTGGGCACAAGCCCACAGTTCTCTCTTACTTCAAAAATAATGAATTCCCTTTTTTTAGCCTTGGAATTTCTATAAGCACACCTTTGTGACCAATTTCTAATCCCATAATATATTCTTTGTCTGAACCTACGAGTATATCTGCGTTAGAAACTTTCTGTATTATTCTATTTTATATTATGAAATCTACATACAATAATAATGTTTTCCTCAAAATTGTTTTTTGCACTATTATTAATTTTATTATTAAGATGTTTTCATTCTATATTAATAAGATATACAATATATTTGTCAAACTCATCAATGCATGCAAAGAGAACATAATTATATTTTTTGTGAATAGTTTTTTCTATTCACAAAAAATATAAAAATTCAGCTCGTGGTTTTATTTTTATAAGTGCTTTTATATGTGCTTTTAAAGTTCTCTTATAACATCTTCCTAAGTTGCCTCTCTATCAAAACAAAATATTAAGCGTGATGAGTATCATGTCTATAAACTCGTTTTTTTCCATTTCTTGTTTTTACAAAATGTACATTCACATTATAATTATTTACCAGATTTCATATTCATTAAAAGGTTTTTATAAATAATATGATCGTTTAAAATGATGTCCCGTTTTCAGCTGCATAGCACAGGTTCAAAAATGCATAGAGGATAAAATGGCATGAAGGCAATTCCACAAACACTCGTGCTTCAGAGATCGTTGTATTAATTAATAAAAAAAACTGGCTAATTTAAAACGTTTTTATGAGGAAGATAAATATTTTTGACGGTAATTCAAAAGGCAAAACTAAATTTCATGTTTAAAAAAAATATACTAAATTAAACGGGTTACTTCTTATCTTTTTATATTACCGAATCAATTATTCCTTAATATAGATCAAAATTAGAACAATGTTGGCAAAATTACTACAATTATTTTTATTCGAATCGCTGTAGATTCCAATATAATTTTCACAATTTGCACCAACACTGAACAAATCACGGTTCTGAAATGGTGTTATAATACAAAATAATCTAATAATACTCTAAGAAAAGCCAAGAAGCGTGTTCAGATCATTTTGGAGCAAAGACGAACGCGATGTGAGAGAGGATCAGAAGATGACAATGCCTTTAATCCTATGATGTGGCCCACTTATTAATGTAATCATCCTCCTAAGCTTTTTGGGACGGAGTGAAGCGAAGGTCTTTTAAGTCGCAGGAAACAAAATTGATTTTATTAATGTACATTTTGGCTTACTACGAAGACGTTGATGATTTTAAGAGTACATTTTTATCATAAATGTTCATTTAAGCTGCTTGAAATTTTCTATGCAATTTCAGAGTTTAATACATTTTATTTATTTAAAAACTCACTGATATCAGTAAAAATATATTTGTAACTTTAGAATTTATAGTGCACGTTATGTGCACGGGAAAGTGGTTAGAATTTTATAATTTTGCTTTTTGCTTTTGCTTTTTAATAAAACGTTGACAACACTAGGAATTCTTCCTGTATCGCGGTGCGTTTACAGACATATAATCTCACAAGCACAATTGGTGCGCAGTAGATCACTTTATCAGCAAATACTATTTCTAGCGGCAGTCAAAGGTATTAGTAGACGGCCAGTATTGAATGCAAACATTTTGGAACCCGCATTCAACTTTTACCAGCTACCATTAAATAATAAACAGTTTCATATTTCGTATAAATATCAGTAACACACACTTTTAACTTGTAATGGAGAACTGATTATGTGTTAAAATATTAGCTTCACACAAGCTTCGCCAACCAACACAGTCCTCTAATATCGTCAGTGATTACCAAAATCTGGCGTTCTGTCCACCATCTGTGACTACGGGTTTACCTCGATGACGTCATGAAGATAAGTGATAACTAAGCGATAGCACGTTATCCGATAACTGTGATGTATCACTAATCGAATTTGTTTGTAGTTTTGTTTTACCAGCTCGTAGCTGATAATAATGCGAAGTCTACTTTAGGACGTACGTTGCGTGGAAAGTTTAGTTTTAGAACGCATATGCGTAATGTTTTAAACTAGTTTCTTCCGTACCTGTTTTTTGTTAAAGGTATTATATACGTACTATGATTGATCGTACTATGATCGTATTATGACACTGTTTTATTAAATTTCAGGCTTTTGACCTGGCCTGGCCACTGCCAAAGGTACGACTGTATCTTATCTACACTAATATTTTAAAGAGGAAAGATTTGTATTTTTGTATGTTTGTAACGAGTAAACTCAAAAATTACTAGGCCGATTTCAAGAATTGTTTCACCATTAGAATGCTACAATATCCCTAAGTAATATAGGCTATATTTATTACTAGAAAATAGTAGGAATCCCTACTAAAACTTCAATAATGTAACCCAAGGTGTAAAACCGTGTAGGGCCGCTAGCCATGGATACGTATGGTAATTAGAATCACTGATCATTGTTGTAACATAAGCCATTAGTAAGTATGTATGTGGTGACTGGAACTGATGACTCCGCGTATTCTAAGAGGAATCTCAAGGAGAAAAGTATATACAAATTGACCGCGACCATACCGCTGTACCTTGAGTTTAGTTAAATTTGCGTATAGAATAAATTAATACTATTTTGTAACTAGCCTAATATACTATACTAATACTTTACAATATTACCATAATAATAGAATATGCAAACTTAGCAGTAAATTATACTGATCCGAAGTTTGTTAATCATGTGTCAAACACAATTAAGTTCGGGCGACACTCGCCCGCCGGAGGGTAGATTGTGGTGAGAATGAATACGCCTCTATTGATCTATTGCGATGAAGCAATTTTCAATATTAACACCTATTGCTTAGTTGGAATCATTTACATGAATGTTTGTATATTTTGGGAATTTCTGTAGCTGTTATTTCTATAATAATTTAGTACTTAAATATTGTAGTTGTATTTGCATGGTCAAAGAGAATGATCTTTTTATGTCTATTTTCGGGAGAATACATTTACTTACACGTATAGAAATTTGGTACAGAAATGAAATTGCAATGTATGAAATTTTTTATGTTGTCTATTATAGTTCCTTGTGAATAGAAAAATTGTACTTTGAGCTAGGTCTTGTCGAACTTGTACCCCTTGAATCGGTGCTTCAGGTGCTCTGTCTACTACTAATCTAGAACACATTCCTTATTTTGTGTTTTATTGTAATCACTTTTGGAATAAATGTCATTATTTACATCGTTCCGTTATTGTTACTGGAATCGAGAATATAACGATATATTTCCTGATATTGTGTTTATTTAACATTCGTTTATGTATATGATAGTCTATGTTTTGTTTATGGAATTATTTTGCCCAACTAGACTCAGTTGCACTAACATAACTGTAACCTTAAGTAACGGATTACGGTGTTATTTTAAAAGTCCAACCGTTAAAAGAAAAACATGCAAAATACATTGATGCGTCGATTACGGCTATAGTTAAGTTGGTGCAACTGTGCCTTAGAATGATTGAATTTTGATAATAATTTTGGTTATCATCTCAGTTTTCCTTTCCCGTGTTCATAATTTTCGAAATCTTTTAAATTGTTCCATGAGCTTACAGACTGACATTATTTGTTATGAGCCCAAACTGTCCCACTGTTGGGCAAAGGCCTCCCTATTCTTCTTACATTTATCTCTGTCTAGAGCAATGAGGGACCAGTCTTTTTGGAAGAAGTCTAGCTCATTCCTCCATCTCCGTCTAAGCCTGCCGCGCTGTCGCTTTCCCTATATGGGGGCCCATTAGGTCGTGAATTTAGCTCATTCATAGTTTGACATGCGGCATATGTGTCCAGCTCAATTTCATTAGCATTAAGAAACTAACCGTAATTCAACGTTATCCGTCTTCAATCACAAGCTCATACCAAACGTGATTTAAAATAGAGCTCGGACACTAATTGTGACTCTGTATAACCTGTTAGAGATCGTAAGCTTGATGTTACGTACGTATGAAATATCAAAGGCGTAATTGCGTAGATATGAATCAACGGTCCTTATAGAGAAGTTGGCACGCCTTCTATCGATGCCAGACAATGCAAGTTGTTTGACGTGAGCGCAAGCCAAGACTTGCATCTAATGTTATATTTTAATTTAAAGGTACATATTAAATTATTGATTTTTGGAAAAAGAATTAGGACTAGTACGCAGAGATTGAGATGTCTTAGTGGTCAAAGCGCCTGGAGTATTTATCTGGGAGGTTTTTGTGTACCATAGCCACTATATTTAATTATTTTTTATTCTTACCAATCTATAGGTATATGTTACCCGGGAAAATGGAAGGAATCTAACAATACGCCATACATCTAAATCAGTTCAGGTGTTTTGAAGTTATGGTGGAATAGAGAACCTCACAAACATACATACAGTCATGCATACATACATCAACCATAAAAATATAACACTCCTTTTTTTGGGAAGTTATGTAATTAGGGTCAAACCAGTGTTCTTATTTCATTGGGTCAGACACCACAGGCTCACTGTATGTGTCACGTGCGTGGCCTTCTCAGGCATGGCGCTGGTCAGGTAGCGAACCACCCATGTTCGCCGCCCGCAGCCCACGGCTCATGGTAGCCGGAGATCGCAATCCCACCTTCTGCGGCTAGGGTGAGTGGGGTTCTCCTCTCTTTCTCCCTGTCCGCCGCCTCCTTCGCGATCATAACCTCCTCACAATAGGTGCCGACGCCACTCCATGCGCTCTCAATTCCCATCATATGCCTAATCACGACTGGGAGCGAGAGATCGCCCACCCTAACTGCCACCCTAACGGTGGGCGATCTCTCTCAGCATCATGATGCTGCTTGATGCAGGTTAGGCTAGGCACACCTCTAGCGTCCTCGGGGTGCCCCGAGGAGGCAGTCACTGCAGTAGTAGCACCTCTGTGGACTATGAGTACCTTAAGTGGGTTAGTTAAGCCAGTATGAATAAATAGATTTATTTTTTTAAACCAATATTATCGAAGATTTATTTTTGGTTCAGACTGACTAAATTCATCTACTTGCTCGATAAAGCTAACCTTCAAGCTAAGGATTAAAGTACAACCTGATTACTGAACCGAAATCAAATTAAGGCCCAAAATTGGTTTATGCGAGAATAATAAATATGATATAATTATAACAAATAGATAGCAATTGGCTCACCAACGAGACTTAAAATAACTTCATCGATGAACTGTCGATGTATTATTTTATATCGGATAGGATCGCAGCTGCATTCACCACAACCCTAGCAGGTTATGGTCAATTGATAGTGTCTACGGACTCCGATGGCAGGACAGCCACAGATAGCCCGCACAGACATTCTCAAGTCTCGAGTTTAGCGCTAGTTGCGCGGTGAACCGCCCGAGTCCGGTAGAACACTTCTGCCCAACCCTTCCAGAATATAGGCGTGATATCTATAATATACCATCATTAGCTAATTATGTGTTGATCTTTCAGGCAAAAACTTCGAAATAAGTTTTCAATTTCGATATAAATTATCGAAGTGAAATATGTACAATAATCTACCAAATTGCTCGGCATGAAAATCGCATGTTGTGTCGAATATTAATTAACTAATGTGATGACTCATTAATATTAAGTAATTAAAATTTTCGATTGATATATTAAATACACACCTGCATGGAATACGTATTCAATAATATGATCACCAATTATTGTTAATTGAAGTTTTACTTAAATTGATAACATATTTTATTTACTGTGAGATTCATTGAGAAGGATTACCTTAAAAATATATAACTATTAAAAATAGGGAGAACCTTGTTTGTGATTTTGGAGACAATCAACTGTCAACTTTACTCTTCTTGGATTGGGGATCGAATTAACTTTCCTAAATAAATCATTTGTGTGGCGCCCCAGCTCGATACCCGACCCAAACAAGTGACTTTTCAAAAATAATTAAGAACCATTATGAACCATTTTCGTATCATTAAAATCGACGAACTATTTGTAATAGAGAAAGTTCTAAGGAACCGTTCCTTAGAACTTTATCTACCTCTCTCATATTTTGTCTATTCTGATCCATTAAAATGAATGGCTCTGTATAGAAATAGCCCCAATGGACCGATTTGTACTTGTACCGAAGATAACAGAAAAGTGTTATGATATCTCAGCATCTACGGAAATGATTAAGGAGAAAAAGTATAACATAAACAAACATGGCTATTTATTTATTTGAGTCTAGGTCTATCAGACCTATAAGAAAATGTTTTACGGTACTACCCATGCGATGGAAATTCTTCCCGTTACTTTTTCGCTTTTTAGTTCACACAGGGCAGGCGTGCTTTTAAATTTGTTATAATTTTTTTTTTACATTTAAATCTTCATAAAAACAGTAACGCATGCTCGAAATCGAAATTTCTAGATCATATACTCAGACAGTATAAGCGATTATACACTCTCTTCCTAAAGTATTTGAGTACATTTTCTGTAACTAACTTGTCACAGTTCTAACTTAACCTAACCTAGCCGTTTTTAATGTAGTATGTTAATAAGAACAAACATGAAAATTAAAAACATAACACTCCTTTTTTGGGCAGTCGTGTAAAATACAAGCGTTAGCAAATGAAATCGTCGTCCAAGTCTAAATAGCATGTTTTACGTCATTATACCATGTATATCTATGACAGATTATAACCGGACAAGCTAGATCCTAAGAATACTACACGAAACTAGTACTTAAATATAATGTGTCACATGTAACAATAGTGTAAAGCTGTGTCTACACTGCGACAATTCGGAAGCGAGCATTCCCGTGGTTGTGTTTGTAAAAACTCCATTGCAATCCAAGCATTTCATTTCCAGAGACTTTTGATAATTCAAGATTAGTGTAGGTAAATATGTACGTCGTATTTTAGCTTTGTAATTGCACTCACAAATCTACGAAAAACTTAAGTTAAACTTTACTATAGAATTACAACTTTTATAGTACTATATCTTAGGTTTTTGCGATCACTACACATTATAATAAAAAACTTTTAACCGGATTAATTGCGTGTATTATTGGTTTTTGTTTTTCCTGGCGTTTCGAGCACATTGCAGTGTTCGTGGTCGTAGGAGGACTAAGGTGTCGGGCGTCTCAAAAGTTTATTTAAAATTATTTCAGTCTACCGTACATATAATTGATAAAATTCATAGAATTATTTTTGTCTTTGATACATATTTAAAACTAAATCAAGACGGTATTTCCTAACACTATCCCTGAGAAGAAATACCGAAACCAACTCAGAGGCCAGTCACTGCCTCATTGTTCAAGTGGTTACAATCGTGACTGTTGAATTTGAGGTCCTGGCTTTGAATCCCAAGCCGGACCAAGTGTTATTGAATTAAGCAACAGTAGCATTTATATAACAGTAGTTTTTTTTTTCATTGTTTACCTAGCATAGCATCACGCCTGTGTTCCCCGAAGAGGTAGGCAGAGGTGTACACCCACATTTCACCAATGTTGTTATTATGTCCCATGTAGGTGGTAATCCTGTTGCCATCTACCGGGCGAAATTCCAAACTCTGAGTTGAGAATTTCTTGACAGAAAAACACTTCGACCGATCCGAAAATCAAACCCGAAACGTCACGCTCAGCAGTCACTCAGTAGGGACAACTAGACCAACAGGGCAGGCTTTTTCATGCATATTTATTATCATGGCACGGGTACTAGTCAACAATTTGTATACATTGACGCTTCATTGACGAAATGCTCGAAGCCATTGTAACTGTGCTCGTTTGCGCAAATGCTAGTGTTGTAAACACACCCTTATGATACTAAATTATGTCAAACAAAATGCTACACCACATTGTATGTTAAGAAGTGATATTTTGTACTGATACGCTACTCAGGAATACAACATACGATACATAGTCATTTATGGGTTGGTATGTGCATATTTAACCATATTTGTGGGGAAGAACATAGGTATGTGGTAATTATTGACGTGGCAAGTCGGATGCATAATTACACACCTTTTGCGTTAATGGCACTGCATATTTTTAGTTTTAATAGATTTCGGGAATATATTGTCAGGCAAAGTGTGTTGGATTATCTGTTAGGAATTGTCTATGTCAGCCTGGAGTTTGGAATTGTACCTAGTAGATGGAAATAGGCTCACCACATTCAATTTGTTGAAATGTGGATGTACAACTGTGTAAACCTCTGCCTACCCCTTCAGGAAATACTGGCGTGATGATACTGGAATACAATCAATAATCATAGTACTCTCTGGGCTACTGAATATTTTTTTCATTTGAAAAGCAAAAAAGAACTTTAAATCACTTCCGAAACATTTTAAATGGAAACTTATCAATGATTCCGACTGTACGCGTAACAGTTGACGCCACACCTTTAATTCCAAACGACTGATTGGAACCGAGCCACAAAATAATGAAGTACGACATCTGTAATAACAGTCATACTTCTTATAATTAAATATTACAAATGCCTTTACCGCCAATGCTTTATGAAAATTTCTTAACGAGCTTAATTAAATTAATGAAGGCAATCAAAGGAAAGTTGGTGGAACTGGTTCCGCTCGCATCTAGACTTTTGTTTAAGATGAGAACGATCATATTAATGTTATTTATTTTAATATTGAAGAGAAATGGCTATGTTTAGTTTATTTTTCAAGTATAAGATTTTGCTTTTAAATCAGTACTTACGTTATTATTGACTTGTACAAAAGTTTAAGTAAGAGATTATTATAAAAAAAAAACACATAGTAACAAGAAAGCACATACTCACTTAAGTTTTATAATACTCCATACAATTTTTGTCAAAAATCTTCAGGAATCTTTACAAAATTACTTTGTTTATGACCAAAGACATCCTTTTTGATTAAATTTACACCACAAACCGTTGTTTGGGACAGCACGTGACCTTTTGTGACATTTTCCGCTTGATTTTAGGTCGCAGCGACCGCGCTAGATTGACAATTCCAACCGTTTGCCGACCGTACCTCTGTTTGTTTTAAACGTTCAGTTTGTAGACGAGATTTCGAAAATTATGTGTACCGTACATAATTTTCTGTATCGTTTCAAAGGAAGATGGATTCGCTTTAAAGAGCTAGTTGGTTTTGCTTTGAGAAATTAATTTCAACTATGTTCATTTAAATTCGTGTTTGTTTCTAGTGTAGTTCCATGTTTAGTGTTAACTGTTTTTAGTAATGGCTGTTTATTATCTCCGCCAGTTTGCCTTTTTATCACAAATTGCATGTGATGTAATCGAACTTTGAGTATGACTTTATCAATGAAACTATATTAACCTGAATGATTTGAAATGTATTTTTATCATGTATCTAAGACAAAGGTTTGTGATTAAAATCTAATCATTTGTTGACACATTCGCTAATAAAGGCAAAAGCAGGAGAATCGGATATTCGATGTAAACTGACCTAAAATCGATAGTGATGACTCCTTATGTACTTAATTTCCGAAACTGACGCTTACATTGTACCGATGACATCAATTTTATCGATAAGAGTACTAAAGCACATACCTATATACACACATTTATTCGCAGCACGCAGTTCACACCCTCTCTGCCGTTTGACATCGGCTGTCATAATATTGAACACAATCGGCTTTTATAAATAGACCGACGGCTCTCTGCGCAATACAAAACGTACGTACACGTAGGTATAAAGGCTATTTTTGCATGAAATATATTTTGATAAGGCATTTAATGAGAAAATTGTGCCAAAATAATCTCTGTACGATGCGGAATTGAGTTTTACTGGGTGTGTGATGAATCTAGAGAAAGATGAAGCTTGGTTGGTTGAAATTAATGACCCGAATATATGGAGTAGATTTAGTCACCACTCAGATTTCATGAGAGGGGGAATTTGGTTTCTGGGTTGTGTAAGGTCGTTCGTTTGTTTGTTAAAAGATCGACCATATTACGACCCAGAAACCAAATGTTTAAATAAAAATGTTTATCATCCTGAAATGGTGTAAACCGTTGTGTATTTTTTTGATCGTAATAGTTAAGAAACATATGAATGTAGTGCCTCTAAAAAAAATTGAATTGGTTTAAAAATAAAACTTACAATAATTAAATTAATAACGTCGTAATAATTCTTAAAATACAGAAATATTTAAGTTCAATTAATAAATCCGTCATTATTCTTACTATCATAGAATGGCAGTAAACACATCCCTTTAAAGTTAACCGAACGATACTTTCAAAGTTAATAAATAGGTTTAACTATAAAGATGTCGAAATGTTATAGGTCATATACCGTCGTATATCTGAAATAAATAGCTGAATTTGTACAAAAATTACAGATGCTAGATTATAATAATTTAGTTACTTACAAAAACGGCACTGAAGACAGCAAGATGGAAAAGGTAGAGCAATACGTGATACGTATTTGTAAATGTTTGCACACAGTAAACAAATTGACTAAATGAATGAATAAAAATATAGCTATGTGCTGTTCTTTTAAATATTGCTAAGTGTGTACATATTTATGTTGTTGCCAGTACCTAGTTCTATTTACGAAACTCGATACACTTTTGATTGTCGATGCGTGAGGTTTGACGCCCATTGCAAACCAGTTTGACGACTACTCGCGATTTGATATGTGTTAGTAGCGAAATGTGAATGAATGGATGTGTAATTATACCGACTTTAAATAGAAGGAGGTCGGGATGTCGTCAATGGGACAGTTTTTTTTTTCTTGTAATTTGTGTTCATACATAAATTAGGCATTTGGAGCGGTATGACATACAGGATTTTTTGTTTTGGTTTCAATGATTTTAATCTATGTAAAATAAAAATATCATCTGGGAATTATTCATTCAATTTAGGGCTTTTATGTATTAAAAATAATAAAACAAAAATATAATAGCATGCTTGATATAGATGGAACTTTATGAAACATGATAAAAACATAAAAGAGGTTTTGATACAAATTGTTTGATTCACGCATTTAACCGTCGTTGTCGCAGTCAATTCACAGATGGCTGACCAATTTAAACACATCGAGACCCCCCAGTGTCACACAGAGCAGGCAAGCCCATCCACTTTGGCTATCATGTGATACAGTTAACCTCTATTTAATTCATAAAATAATGAAACACGACAGTGTTTATGAACAGAAAAAATATTTTTGTATAATAAATATCGTGAGACATATGCATATCAATTATTGTTCACCGGTTACTACTCACGTGCAATTTTCGGGAATTGAAATCTCGTACGTTACCTGTTGAAGGGTATGGTAGACATAAATAATAGCCTTAAATTGCACCTTAAAAACTACCCTGGGTACGCAATAGACACAATAAATATTTATTTCAATTGTCATGTATCACATGTGACTCGTTGTACAGGGAAAGGTTAAAGCCGTCAGTAGCGGTTTTCATTTCAATCATGGGCTGATATAAGTCTGTACATCGTCTGGAGTCGTCACATCAAAGATCGTTCGTTGACCCCGAGCATAAAAATGCATGTAGGTACGTAGGCCAAAATCGCACGTGATTTATTTTATTTTTCTTTTGTTTTCTTATAACAATTATAAGTTCAACCTTCTACAAGTTTTAAATAATGATTTCTTTATTTATTTCGGTTTTTCACTCTTTTTACTCAACTGCCAAAAATTTGCGAGCCAACAGATTAAGCAAAATACAGTAGCACTTTTAGCTCAAAAGCCGATTTCAATATATTCGCGAAAAAACTAGATTAACTTCTAGAAATAAATTCACCTTAAGTGTGAAAGCTCTGAACTCAACTAGACAAGTTTTGCCGGTAATTCAACTGCAGAACGGGTGTCGTCACCTCTCGCCGTTCTCCAATTTATTACAGCCTACAGTTTAGATTTTCTCACGATAGATATATTTTGCGTTAAAATATATTTTTTGACTGCCTTCTTGGTGTATTGGTCCCAAGCGAGACTGCGGAGCATGAGGTCTCGGATTCGATTCCCGGGTCGGGCGGTGTCATTGAGTTTTTCTGCTAGGAAATTCTCATTAGCAGCCCGTAATTTGGAACTATGCCCAGTAGATGGCAATAAACTCACCACTTATTACATTGGTGGGAATTTAACCCGCGATACGCATCACAGCAGCCAGTCTTTCGACCACTGTGCGTTCCATACGTTAATTTACATTTAAATAGTATCACACTTTTTTGTGTGGAAAATCCATCATGGAGTCTGTGCCGGACTCATACCGACTAAAAACCACACGGTCCTACATAGCATCACACCTGTATGCTCCGAAGGATTTAGTTATTACACTTAAGGAATGACTTTTGCAGCACCTAAGTGGAATATGTTAATTTTAAGCAGTTAGGTTTGAATAAGGATGACTTTGATCAACACTCAAGTTAATTATTAGCTGATTTTCATCTTACGAAGTTTAGTTGCGCTTGCCACCTTCAGTATGTGGATGGGTGACCATATTGCACCCCTCCGTACCTAGTACATGAAACTACCGGTCCCAGCTTTTGTTGTTTCTTCGCATGAAAAGGAAGAGGGAGTGTACCTGTGTTTGCGCATACATTTGTGCACTATAATATCTCCTGCGTACTTGGCTAATGTTCATGGAAATAGGCTGCCGTGACCGAAATACGGTCGCAAGAAGTATAGTATATTTATTTTTGCAAGTATACAAACATATGTAACTAATAAATATACTATACTTCTTGCGACCGTATTTCGGTCACGGCAGCCTATTTCCATGAACATTAGCCAAGTACGCAGGAGATATTATAGTGCACAAATGTATGCGCAAACACAGGTACACTCCCTCTTCCTTCACTCTCATATTCCGATGGGACGGAAATCCGACACGACAAGAGAGAGATCAGGCGCAGGGCCGACGGCTTTACGTGCTAAGCACGGGGGTGTCACACCACCAACTTCCTGACTCCGGGCTGCTACTGAGAATTTCCTAACAGAAAAATTTAATAACACTTTGCCCGACTTGGGAATCGAACCCAGGACCCCACGCTCAGCAGCCGCCCTTGCGACCATTAGACCAACGAGGCAGTCAGTAAATATCAATCATTTAAGTTTTATTTATGAAGATAAAGGATTCACTTATTCTAGTACGACGTCATTGACATCATTTCTAAAATCAAAACCTTCCTTTTAAAATTTAAGATTACACACTTTTCATTCGAAGAGGAAAATTCAGATGAAGATATATAATCTTCATTTGACATCGGCCGAGTACCCAGTATGAAGTCTCAAAGTCTGACAACCAGTCTTACCATGAAATATAATTCTACCCAAAAACTAGTAGATTATCGAAGTCAGATAGGCAGTCGCTCCATGTAAAATACACTAGTATTAAGCTGCATCCGCTTAGAACAGTTCCAACCCGACCCCAACGTAGTCGGAAAATGTCGCTAAGAAAATTGATTCTCATCAAAAGTTTCACATAAAAATGTTAAGGATAAAATGTAGCCTTGTAGCAGTTAATAGTTAGATACCCGGTGATGAAGTCAAAGTTAAAGTTAAATATTTGGTCTCTTAAGTTAGTCTGGTCCGACGTTTCCTGGCTAATTGAGCGCTTGTAAAGAAACTCCGAACAAAATTAGGGGCGGACAAGTCTATGAAGTGTTTTTCTACCTCCAGATCTCTTTGGGGTAATTTTTACGATGTAGCTTACGTCTGCGGTTTTATGGAGTTGTTGCTGGTTGATAGTACGAGTATAAGCTTTGCTGAAGTGGTATTTGGATGGATTTCTTTCTTTGTTTTTAACACCATTCAAATGACTATCATACTCCGAAACCAAGAAACTACAATCCATACTATATATGTACTATATCCACACTAATATTGTAAATACGAAAGTAACTCTGTTTGTTTGTTGTCACGACTAAACGGCTGAAGGATCGTAATTAAATTTGGCAAGGAGATAGATTAGACCTTGGATAAGGACATAGGCTACATTTTGTCACGCAGACAAAGTCGCGGGCACCTATAATTCAAACGCGAAATGAGGTGATTCGATAAAATAAACACAAAATTCTGTAGACACTCAAAATTCGGTACTGCACGTACGTTCGTAGTCACCTGGAGTACGCCTCGGAAATATGGAATCCGCGTTATCAAAAATATATTGATCGCATTGAAAGTGTTCAAAAGCGTTTTATTAAATACCTTTGTATATATAAGCGGATTCCATATGATTCTGGAGAGTACTTCCAGCTCTGTAGGAAATACCATCTATTGCAAAATCGTAGAGAGATAGCGGATTATATTTCTAACGAAAATTATATCCGGTGAAATCGACAGTTCCGAGCTATTGGCGAAATTTGGCTTTAACGTTCCATTCTAATCGGTACGTTTCAACCCACCAATACGGATACCAAACTCCTTATCGAACTATAGGCAAAATAGTTTTGTTGTACGTGCAAGTAGAACCTTTAACAAATTGTGTAAGCAGCATGATCTTGATCCATTTGTTACTAGTGTGTCAGAGGCAAGACGATGCATAAACCATCAGTTCTTTAAATAAGAGTTATCAAAATTGTATTTAGCCTTCCATGCTGTTTTAAATAAATAAATATATATCGCCAGTGTAATAGATATTATTAAAAAATTTGTCTCATTATTCTGGCCATTGTGTCTAGCAGTGTTATTAGGCTTTATTTTTATAAAATTATCAGCTACAATCCGAAGTTTAGAATTTTATCCAGTTGACGGCAACAAGCTCACCATTAATAACGGCCTCGGTGAAACGGTGGTTTATCTGTATTTATTTAAAGTATGAGTGTACTACTGTCTAAACAGTGTCTGCCTGCCAGCCTAGCCTTTTCAGGAATGCTAGCGTGATGCTATGTTACGTATTTAGACGTTAAACCAAGCGTACACCGTGATGACATAGGTATGTGACACACAAACTAACCGCAGCTTATAAGGTGACCGGATTAAACACGATGAAAAGAGGATTAATTGAAAAACTGACACATCGTTAAACCTGTTTTGGAATTCATAGATTAAGGTATTATGTAATAAGTAATGGGTCAGTATTGTGGTGTAATTATAATTATAATTGTAGAGGAGCTCGAACCTGTGGGGTTACTCTAGGTTAAAATTAATATACCTACGTCACAGTATTCTTCTCTATATTATAGTATGTTTGAATGTGGGCTGCTACTGAGAATTTCCTAACACTAAAACCCAATAACACTCTACCCGGGAATCGAAACAAGGTCCTCATGCTCAGCAGCTTTACTTTAGCCCACTAGATGCAACCGGTTATACACGCTTTTTTGTCAAAAAATCGTCTAGCTTTATCCAGTAGGTATTTACATTCCTCCAAAAAATAAAAATAAAATGTACGTACCTAGACGAACACACCCATGTCTCTCTTATTAGACGAACGGGTCTTATTAGAGTAAAGGGTCATTTACGTCATCCAGCCTGGCTAGCTGTCGGTAAATGCATTAGTTGATTGGCGACTCCATCAGGTCATATTACTTTCTTACTTAGCCGTATTGCTTTTTAATTGTCCAGTTTTTTCCATGTTCTGCGAAAAGAAATTGTTTTTTTTTTTATATGTCGGGATAAATCGTTCGGATCGGAGACTGAGTGTATTTTAATAGGCATGAACATATACTAGATGTTAATGAGAAGCTAGAGGCTAAGTCACCGCCGCGCAGATAGATACGACTGATAATTGTGGTTGCCGCGGTTGTTCTGTGGATGGGTAACCATCACTTCATATTATCGCCTTGGAGGGAACGTTAAGTCATCGGTCCTTGTCTTCAAATGAAGATTGGGTAATCAGATGGCTGAAAATCTGACAACCAGTATTTACACGAGATGGCGTGTCTAGTAAATATTACTGTAAGGGTGTCAAATTTAAATCAGCGCTGAACTCTCCGCGCCCAGCAAATGCTGAGTTGGCTGCCCTTTCGGCATGGGCATATAATATAATCATCATAATCATATAATCATATTCTTTATTGCAACTCCACAATGTAAATATAAGATGGTAATATAAATAACATGGTAGCAATCGTGGACCCTGATGGGCACAGCAAATAGTAAATTAGAAGAGAGGAAGGCGTTGTATATATAGAAATATTTGTTTATGCTCAAGTATTCATATTCCTTTTTAATGTATCTAACATACTTGACATCATGATTACTGCATTATGTTCCTTTATTTTATTTTTAATATAAGAAATGTTTTGTTGTGTTTCTTTTTTCTCTCTCTCTTTTGTGTTGTCTCTGTGTCCGTGCTGAATAAAAGTATTTTCTTTCTTCCTTTAAAATACTGATATACAAATATACTATAAGCTGCACTCTGTTAGACTGGAGCCGACCCCAAATTACGTAGGAATATCCCGGTAATCCATGTACCTTCAATGGTTGCATAAACCTTCGGCTATTATAATAGCACTTACAAGAGCTGATACTTGTTATCAAACTATTCTTTATTAAACTATTTAAAGGCGAACATGTATGAAGAGGTTAATGAACATAGATGAAGCGAAAGAGGTGTGTCAGAATCGTAGTAAATGGAAATCGATAGTCTCTTTGATTGTATGTATGTAAACTATTTAAAAAGATTTTGAGTTGAAGAACATAAATTATATTTATTAATTTTATTGTTTCACTCTGTGCTATACTACTGAAGATTAAGAAAACTAACTTTCCATTTAATATAATAACTTTAGAGTTCGCTAAGCATGCGTTAATGCTTTTCAATGATGTATCTTAAAAACTAAGATTTTATTGTAGTTTTTAACTCGAGTCCAGTGTATGTGTGTGGCATCCATATGAAAATACGTATACACAAATATAAGAAGAGGTGCAAAAACATTCTAAGATACCTATATAAACGTGTACATGGTTACTATCCATATCTTTACCCAACTAAATTTATTCTCGGATGCCTCAGTTACAACTCGCTGGAGGTAAGAAGGGCATGCGATCAGCTTACTGTAGCTTGTAAAACTTTTCGCAGTATAATTGACGCGCCAGATCTGCATAGTGAGTTGGCTCGATCCTTCGTCCCAGACGATTGTCACCGTAGCAGGAAGCACAAATTCGCCAAGTCCTCATCCGACCTGTGATCTCTGTGTTTGTGGATGATTGAAAGAAAATCTTGTCAGTATGTCAGAAGCATTATGAGAGAGATGTGTGAAAAGTTTAAGTGATGTGAGAAAACTACATGTTTAATGTATGCCTTTAATTATTGTAATTGGTCCAAAAGCATTTTAATTAAAGATAAATAAATAAACTGTCATAAAAGTATTACTAAACGTAGTTTAAAAAGTATTTGTTATATTTTTTTTTATTTATATGTTCATAAAACAATTTTGAAGTCGTATTTGAACGCTACGACACGGTCAAAGATTATTATAATTAAAATACAATTTCATTACGAGGTGAGATAATAAGTGGACTAATAAATAAGACTTGAAGTCATTTACAGAATAAAAGCACCCTTCCAGCAAAAACTTTTTTAGCTTAGTTTTTTTTTATATATATTCGGACACTCAGTGAGAATTCATTGATACTGAATGGGTAGTGAGTGTATTTCCTACATCTATGTGTGTGTGTGTGTCTATGTGCCTGTACAATGATAGGCGCGGCCAATTGGATCATTATAGTGTAAAATTGCGGCCCTTATTAGATCCGACGTCACTGGTCCATATTAGCCGACACTTAAAATAGTCGGGTTAGCGTTTAACGGCCGTCAAAGATTAACGGGTATTGAATTTCCGAATTGGCACGATGACGGTTGTGATGATTCTGTCAAAACGGAAGCTCAACAAGGGAGGAGAAATGAAATAGGGATCTTAGAATTACAAACTACGGTGGTGCGCGGCGTCTGTTGGTAACCCAAAGATTAAAAGTATTTTTGTCATAAGAAACAAATTTGACCTCATTGATTAAAAGTGATAAAAATGTCACATAAAAAAGTACCCCCCAAAAGTTGTGATTAAAATACGCAGTTAGATAAGTAAATATTACAAGATAAATATTTGAAAAGCATTAACGCATGCTTAGCGAACTCTAAAGTTATTATATTAAATGGAAAAAGAATACGGTCGCGAACAGGATTCGAACCTGCGCCTCCCGGATGAATACTCCAGGCGCTCTGACCACTAAGGCATCTCGACCTCTGCTCACCACCGCGAATTCTTCTTCCATATTTTAACACGTCTTATGGCGACGTTATTGCAATCAATTCAGTGGTGACCAGTAAATATTAGTAGTAAAATTATTAAATCTGTTGGCTCGCTAATTATCAGACAAAATAGATTTGTATTGTTATGAAGTACTAGCTGATGCCCACGGCTTCACCCGCGTGGATATCGGTTATCGCGACCAAAAGTAATCATGAAATTTTGATCCCGTTCCCGCTTTCCATTACCGCTTTATAATTGGCCATTTTTTTAAGTATTAAAATGGACATAGTATGTTATCCTTAAGAGATAGACATATGCCATCGCAGACTTTTCTGTAGATATAAGACACATAATTCCACCATACATCATTTTGTTATATCTCAAAGGGTTTAGGCAGCGTTTTCGTTGAAAGCTCCCAGACGGCTTATTTTTTTCCGACACTTTCAACAAATATCATTATATTTTAGCCAACGTATACAAAAACTTGACAAATTATATACTATAACTATCCTCGTGAATCAATCTATCTATTAAAAAAAATTGTTGCGTAGTTTTAAAGATCTAAGCATACATAGGGACAGACAGACAGCGGGAAGCGACTTTATTTTGTACTATGTAGATATATGTACTTCTCACATTCAAAAAGAGTTAATAATATTTGATTATTGCACTTAGGCATATAAGCTGCCTCGTTGGTCTAGTGGTGCCAAGCGCGACTGCTGAGCAGGAGGTCTCGGGTTCGATTCCCGGGTCGGGCAGTGTTATTGAGTTTTTCTGATAGGAACTTCTCAATAGCATCGTGGAGTTTAAAATTGTGCTTGCTTGATGGTAATAGACTCACCACCTATTACATGGGACTTAATAACAGCATTGGTGAAATGTGGGTGTACTATTGTACAGGCAGAGGTGCTGCCTACCCCTTCGGGAATACAGGCGTGATGCTATGTTATGTCATGTCATACAAGCTTAGTCACAAAGATATTCAACTTGGTCGACCGACCCTCCCATTCACACAAATACAATCCAACACTGATTGAGAATTACAAAACATCAATCTCATAACCAAATCATGTTATAAACACAAGTAGTTCACAAACGTAGAACCAGTCGTTACTATTTAATGACATTGCATCAAAGATAAACGGATATTAGAGGCGTGAAAGGTAAATAATCAATGTTTTGCAACGATGAAATGTCGGCAATTAGTTAGTGAGAGGCACAAACAGTAGGTACTCATATTGATTGTATATGTTACGAGGCTACACGAATGTAGATCGTATCTTGTAAGCATTAGGAAGACAAATGATTTCGGAATATAATATCGATAGAGTGATTGTAAAGACTTTTGCAATGTCTTGTAAAGGGATCATTTTTGCGATGACTTTGGAAATGGAATATTACTCTTTTTTGTACTATAAAGTAAGAAGTGTAAGACGAAGTTATCTATTTAAAACTCGGAAAATAATGTTTGGTTGGTAGACAGTTAGTGCAAAAGCAGTGATAGCCTAGTGGTATGACCGTTGGACTGGAAATTCAAAGGTCACAAGTTCCAATCCATGGCACGCACAACTGACTTTTTGAGTCATGTGCGTATTATAAAATAATTATCACTTGCTTAAAACGGTAAGGGAAAATATCTTCAGGAAACCAGCACACCTGAGGGATGCTCTTGATGGTGTGTAAAACTATGTCAAAGGCCTACGGGCGGTTTAAACTCTGACACTAGGTTGTTCATCAACCACACGATGAATGAAGCAGAAGTTAATGCAAGAATTGACATTGTTAGTACTTCAGTCGTTACATTTGACGTCGAATTGTCGTGGTATTACCTAGCAGTGGTTAAGCCAAGTCTCGGCTTATAACCATAAGACACTCCTGTGGTAAGATGACCCCGCAGGCGTATTGGCTACCTCGGTTGACATCGACGGCGCAGCAAATATTTGTATGATCAACAGATAATTGTTCCGGGTCTGGGTGTGTGTGCATGTGAGATTATATGACTGTAAACGCACCCACGATACAGGAAGAGATTTATAGTGTGGAGCAACGGTTTTAAAAAAAAACTTCGAATTTTTGATCACTTTGTCGTACTACTGGCAGATAGACTATATCATGCTCACTAAAATGTCCCGCTGATGGTGGCGTGTGTGTTGGGTCATTCGATTCCCTACAATATGGTTGAGTTGGGTGATGCTGACGCATGCGTCATGCTCATGAACGGCCGCTGTCAGTTGGGACTGGTCAACTCTAAACTGTCATCCATAGGAATCTACGCTTTGGAACGTGGCAACTAACTTCCGGCAATTCGAAAGTGCCTCTAAATGGTTTATTTCAAATAAATGATTTTGATTTGACATTTGTACATTACGTCGTATATTCTATAGTATTTTTGCTATTAATAGATAAGTTACAACATACAAAACAATGTACTACAAAGTGACCATCATTTCAATGGATCCGTAGATAGCCAAAACGCCAAATATTATCAAAGTAAAACAAAAATAGCAGTGAGATAATGTGTGATAAAGAGTAGAGCGAATCTACCTATTCAGAACTGAAGTCAGAATCCATCATCCATTCAAATGAAATAAATCTTAGAACTTCAAAACCAATAAAAACCATTTAAAGGTCTTTAAACTATATAGAAAACCAACACTACGATAATCTATTTGTCCTAATTTGATATTTCAACAATAATTTCGATTGAAACACAACAGTTAAACAGTAAGCGGTGTCTTAGTAGCTATGTATATATTATTTCAAAACCGGTTTCGTTAATAGTGCAATAGCATGTATCTAACAGTTCTGTAACCCAATGTAATTTAAAATGACATCGCATGTGATAAAATATGTGACAGATGGGCCATTAGGCATTAAACCAAGGATGTACACAGTAGAAAAAATCCTTGCAAGAAAATGCACATTTACTTTTATAGATATTGTAATTAACCAAGGGATTCCAAATTATAATTCTAAAACATAACTTTTAACCGGATTATGACAACGAACGCTGTAAAGTATTTAATCAGGTTAAAAGTTGTTTTACTACAATGTGCCGTGATCGTGAAAATACAACATAACTACTATATAAACCATATTGATTAACAACTACGAAAAGTGTAATTATTAAAACAATAATGCAAATAAATATTGTATCTACGAGAATATTAATGTTAAATATTTACGCGAACGTCAATCATTGCAATGCGAGTACGCGTTTCACAGATTATGGTGTGTATATTTTTCATGTCACAATGTTTACAAAGACTACAAGTCCAAAAGCTCACAAAATTCACAGGAAACACGAACTGATATGGAATATTTATCGTGTTGATCTCGGTACCATGAACTTTTGTCGAAATAAAAAAAGAAAAAAATACACAGATCTTGCTCTGCACGCAACGCACTTAACTAAAAATATTACACCATCTTAGTAGTGTTGCAATTGTATGCATTTTCACCATTTACATTATATTTAAAGAGCCCTAATATTTTTTAAGTAAAATCTAATCGCACTAGGGCCATAGTTGAAGCTTTATGTCTCAAAAACGTATTGATAAATGTTGGGAAAAAATATACTTTTAAAACGTTCTAATAAAACACTTTACGGTGACCTATTTATGGAGGTTTTAGTGATTTTCGAAGCAATATAATTTAATTTGAACAACAAACTCCATCACGAAGCAATCTCCAAAGAATGTAATTTCCACTTAGACCGTTTTAGCAGTGGAATATTTACGGTCTCGTACTATGAAGCCGATTGAATAAGAACCACTGACCCATGCTGATTTTCTTCCGTTAGCTGTTTTTATATCACCTCGACACAATTAAGTACTTAATTCACGGATTTGCGTGAATTACGTGACGTGAATTAAAGAAATTACTTGGTGGTTGAATTTTAAATGTTCCCTCACTCGTACAACAGAGTTTTTGTTTTATTTTTCTTCATTACGGTAAAACATGAACTTAAATGCCTTACGCTTTTATTACTCGAGTTTGCAGGTAATATTTCAATGCTTAAGCTAAAAGGGTTGAGTTAATTTCTTAATTTATGTACGAGATTTTGCAATGGCTTTCATAGCATCAAAGTAGAAATGTTAATTTTAAGTAGGTAGATGAGAATAAGGCTGACTTTGATCAACATTGAAATTAATTGGTTGCTAATCTTGATCTTACACCTAACATAATCTAGTATCACACCTGTATTCTGCAAAGGGTTACGCAGAGGTCTACTATTTTACACCTAGAATATAACGGAAAACCCAGTAACACTGTCCGACCCGGGAGTATAACCTAGGATGCCACTCGGTAACAGCGAGTTCACCTATTATACTAATGACGCAATTCACCGATTTAAAGTCATTGATTTATATATACTTATACAACAATCATAGGTAAAAAAAAAACCAATTTCTATTCAATAGGTAAAAGAAAAACAAAGTCCTTGTGCAGCAATCTAAAAATGTTGAAAGTACCGATTCTTCTGAGAGAATTTAAGTCATAGGCAGGAAACAAATACCAAATGAATCAATAAATAATCGGTTTTAATCTTTGAGCGGCATGTGTCATTAATGTTAGGTAAGTCAGTGCGTTGGCGCAGACGTAAGGTGTCGTATTCAATTAACAGCGATCTACAGTTAGCCTTGGCTAGAGAATATTTAGTTTCAGGTCGACAGTAGGTTAATAGATTAATAAGAAAAACTATTATATAACGCTTGAAGTATTTAATCGAAGTATTGTCAGATTGATGTCGTGGTAGCCGAGTGGTTACGGGCCCATCTCTTGAGCCACAGGTTGAGGGTTCAAATCTGACATGTACCAATGTGACTTTTTCAATATCATATGTACTTTATTCATTATTCTAAATCTAAGACATCACAGGCATACGGTGACGTCAAATTCGAATTAAGGCACGTCAAACTAAAATGTCTGAAACTTTTAAGTGGTCACTAAAATTAGAAACGTGAAACTAAAGTAATATGGCAATTTTAGGTAAAAATTAATAAATTTAAAATTTTACGTCTCTTAATTTGCCTTGTACCTTTCCTATAGTCACTGTTACAAAAAAAAGCTCTAATTTTTATGTAATTTGCTGCAATAAAATTGAGATGTCGTACTATTACATTAAAAGTACTACATTTATCAATTAACTATTACAGACAATGGGCTGATTTAAAAAAGTTCAGTATCTTTATCAGTGATCAATTTAATTGTTGGACAGATTTGTCGATTCAAATTTTAATCATCTGATGATAGAAATTATCTGCTGCTAGTGAAATGGGTCCTATGGGACTATAATGGGACAGGTACCTTGCATAGTGTTTTGTTTTTACTCTAATAGTATGTATAATGATATTTTTATACTATATAAATTGTATAGTATTATACCACGCATACTAAATATTAAATAATGGTTTAGATATGTGTAGACATTTTGGGTACAAATCCAAGGAAATATTCTAAATAGAATTAAAACATTTTGCGTTTCTTTAAGTTTTTATGGTACCTACAACATATAATCATTACTTTTATATGAAACTAGCTGGTGCCTGCGACTTCGTCTGCGCGGCTAAAGGTACGAGTACCCTATGTCCTTCCCCAAGATATAAACTATCTCCTTGCCAAATTTCATTACGATCCGTTCAGCCGTTTAGTCGTGAAAAGGTAACAAACAAACAAAAAGAGTTACTTTCGCATTTTTAATATTAGTATGGATGGATATATACCTACTTTGGTTCTGCTGTTTCTGGATCTTTTTGTATGCGAGGATTAACTAAGATACTTTTGGGCTTAAAATATTTATAAGTTAATCATTCTACTTACGCGACTTCACATCAAAATTACCCTGAAATTTATCACGAAGAAATTCGTCGGCGGTCTCAGTTAAAGTTATTTGCGCGCCTCATCATTTATCACGTTCTTCCTCTTAATTTTACGGATTAAGGTTTAAATTTAAAGTAAACAATATTTTGTGGAACCAAAAAAAGAAATTAATAAGATTAAGTGGAATTGTAGGTATTGTACGAATGGATTTAATGATAAGTTTTCGTTACTGTGATTTTATGACTGAATCGACTTGTTGAAAATTGCACTTATTGATCGATAAGTGCAATTTTCAATAATTATTTTTTATACATACAAGAAACATATTTTTTAATCTAACTAAAATACGTATATGTAGTTCCAGTGACCTTATATTAGCTACGAAAGATTTAGGTGACGTAATTTTGAGGTCAGATAAGCATTTTCGTTTTTGTCTAACAAAACCTAATCTGAAGAAAAATACATAATAATAACTTTATTAATTTAAGATGCAATAACCTATGTGAAGCAAATATTAAAATTATTCTAGTTTATGTAGATACAAACAATTTGGGAGCACTTGAAGTATCGATCTAAATCCTGTTTGCAGTCATATTTTGGAGCCCACATAAATTTTAACTTTATTACTCAAAATCTTTTTTGTTATTTTCAAGGTATCGAGAATTATGTTGCCTTTTTAATAATAAGGGCGTTAGCTTAATTAAAAAACAAAGTTTATAACTTCCAAGGTTTCCTTTTATATAATAATTCTAAAACACCTACTTTGTTTTTACAATTTATTTATTTAATTATGACAACCTACGTCTTCTAAAACTTTCCAAACACATTAATTTTCACTGGCGTGGGGGGTAGTAAACTAATTTATTTGAAATGGCCTCAGCATTTGACTCATAACATTAAACTAAAGTGGATGTAAAAGTTAAATTACACTATTTTAAATTCCTGGCGTACTTTACTTTGATGACTGATGCCTGTGTAGTGCAACTAAGTGAACTTGAAACTGCTATGCTTCTTTCAAAAGACCATTCCAGTATGTCGTACATGATTGCGCTCACATTCACAACCTTTAGACCTAAAATAATGTCTGGAATTTAAAAGACACGTGGGAGAGCCATGCTTCGGCACCAATGGACCGGAGTGATACCACAGACTCATAGAAAACCGGCGTGAAACGACGCTTGCGTTGTGTTTCGCCGAGTGAGTGAGGGTACCGGAGGTCCAAACTCTTTAAAAGGCCGGCAACGTACTTGTAACTCCTCTGGGATTGCGGGTGTCCATGGGCGGCGGTAATTGCTTACCATCAGGCGAGCCGTCTGCTCGGTAGCACCCATCCCATAAAAAAAGACACCTTGACCTCTGTGTATGTTTCGGCATTTCTTCTGAGATTAGTCAGGAAATGCCGACGCCAACTAATTTATTAAATGTACACAGGTGCACTCGAGCTTGTGCACTATAATATTTCCTGCGTACGTGTATAATTTCCATTTAGATAGGCCGCCGTGACGGAAAAGGTCGGCGAGGAAGGAGTATACTCATTCAGAAATGACATTTCTTTCTTTCTTTCACTGCTGGAGAGCCTAGCCTTCATGATTTCAATGCTTTTTTGTCTGTACCTTCCTACTTATAGAACTTAACACCCACGTACAACGCAATGGCTGTTGTTAGGTTTTGTAACTAATCTTAGCCGGGTCTATTTTTACTCATGTCTTTCTATATTATTTGGGGTCGGCGCAGCATGTATTCTTCTTCCATACACACTCTCTACTTGTACTGGAATGCTGCTAAAGTTTTGGCTATGTTTTATGACCGGCCGCCTGCCTGACGTCAACCCTCATTGGGAATGCTGTTGTTGGTGGCAACCGCCACCGATACGGTCTCTTTCTACCTAGCTATGTCATACCAAATGTTGTCCATGCGCTAAGTTCCCTACTATCACACTCCACTAACCGAGCCACAATATACGAGCTACATAGCACAATTATTCATCAAATTAAAATCTCATAACTTTCTTTTTTTTTTTTATGGAATAGGGGGCAACCGAGCAGACGGCTCGCCTGATGGTAAGCGATTACCGCCGCCCATGGACACCCGCAACCCCAGAGGAGTCGCGAGTGCGTTGCCTGCCTTTTAAAGGGTTTGGGCCTCCGGTACCCTCACTCACTCGGCGAAACACAACGCAAGCGTTGTTTCACGCCGGTTTTCTGTGAGGCCGTGGTATCAATCCGGTCGAGCCGGCCCATTCGTGCCGAAGCGTGGCTCTCCCACGGTGAAAGAAATTACCTACCCGTATTTATCCAAGGAAAAATATGTTAAACTAACTTCTGCCTGCGACTTCGTTTGTGTGGACTTCAGAATTGGGTCCAGCTGAAATAAAAAGCATCATTTGTGTTAATCCAGGCATAAACTATCTGTGTGCCTAAATTTCATATAAATCCGTTCAGTAGATATTGCATGAAAGAGTAACAAACAGCCATCCATCCATCCTCACAAATATTCGAATTTACTCCTATAAGTAGGTATTAATCCGGGAGGCGCAGGTCCGAATCCTGCTCACGACCGTATTCTTTTTCCACAAAATATTAAAACTTTAGAGTTCGCTAAGCATGCGCTTTTCAAAGATTTATCTGTATAGGATAGAAAAATTACGTTAAGCACGATTATATATATATATATTATCTACCCCACATTTTCGCTCCTATCAAAGAACCATTTATAGTTTAAAGTCTCCTTAGATCAAACGAAGAACTGCTCCGTACACCTGCGAAGCATCCGCCGCTTTCTTTATTTTCAACTGTATTTCAATTCCATAAGGACGGTATTTAAGTATCAGCAGTTGCAATCCTTACTGAGGCATAAGTGTAAATAAGTGACGGCTAATTTGTCACCACTAGTGTTCAGTTGCGTGCATCGATATGAGGAAATGTCTCAGAGCGATAATGATCGTGGAATCCAATTAGCTACGGATACACGCGACTTTGAGTGATAAGGCTGTGAAGAGGATTTTTATGGAACTGCCTTAGAAGTCTGAAGTACCAGGTCGGGCAATGTTATAGAGCTTTTCTGTTAGAAAATTCTTAATAGCAGCCCTGTACTTTAAATTGAGCCTAGTAGTAGGTAATCTCAGGTCCACCAAAATATGATTGGTTATTTCTATTAGAAAATTATTTCGTGAGCAGGATTTGAACCTGTGCCTCGGGTAAATACTTCAGGTGATGTGACCACCTCTACAATATTTAATTAAAATGAACTTGCAAACTTTAGAGTTCGCTACGCATGCTTTAATACGTTTGTCAGATTTATCTTGTAAATAATAATAAGCTCACCACCATATGTGACTTAATAGCAGTATCAGTGAGATGCGGGTGTAGAATCCTATACCTCTACCTAACCCTTCGGGGATTATGTGCTTAATGATGCTATTTTGTTTGTGTAACCTGTAAGTTTTGATCGTAAGTTGGCCAAGATTGGGCCGGAGAACCTAGGTTGTTAAAGCACTCATTGTAAAAGCGGCAGTTAACACCTACATACATGCGTCGCATGACATGAAAAGGATTTTATGAAAAAATAAAAAACATGATCATTTGCTGAAAGAGAACATCGTAAGGAAACCATCTAAGAGAAAACAAAAGGACATAATAAATAGACAAATAAGTAAACAGTTAAAACAATAAAAACATTGTTTTTTTATTGGATACTAGCAACCGAGCAAACAGATCGCCTGATGGTAAGCGATTAACGCCGCCCATGGATACCCGCAACCTCAGAGTAGTCGCAAGTGCGTTGCCGGCCTTTTAGAGGGTTTGGGCCTCCGGTACCCTCCCTCACTCGGTGAAACACAACGCCAGCGTTGTTTCACGCCGGTTTACTGTGAAGCCGTGGTATCACTCCGGTCGAGCCGGCCCATTCGTGCCGAAGCATGGCTCTCGCACGATGAATCTCTACCTCTATCTAGCCTATATTTTCCCACTACCTGGCAAAGGCTTCCCTTTCCTTTTTCCTCACACTTCTGTTTTGCTAGTAAAGACCAGTCCTTTCTGAAGGAGATAAGCTCCTCTCTCCATCTTCGCCTTGGTTTACCGCGATGTTGCCTAGTGTTTCATTGTACTCACTCTGTGGTTCTTTTAGCCCACAATTCATCTGGCATGCGGCAGACATGTCCGTCTCAGTTCCATTTAAGTTTCTGTGATTTTGGTTTTGAAATAAATCATGTTTCCCATTTTGGTAGACAAAATGGGAAATACGACGAATCAATCGACACAATATCTCGTGGTATGACTGGTTGTCAGACTTTCAAACCTCTGACTAGCCGTAGCGGCTGTCAAATCAAGATCTTTATCTTAATTTGACAACCGGGACCGACGGCTTAACGAGCTCTCCAAGGCACGGAGGAGTCTCGGTATGAAAAGTTGATCACCCATCCACAGACCGACTGCGGCAAGCGCAGCTTAACGTCGATCGATCGATGTGAGTGGCTGTTACTTAGCCACGAGCCCCTCGTACCAATCGCCCTACCTAACCTACCTGTCACAGTGCCTCAGAAAGCAGTTGTTAATAGAATGTTCCCAATTTTTGTCAACGGATAGTCTTTAAATCTAGTCGCCGAGTAGTCAACTCTGAAACTAGTTCAGCTGCTAAAGACAGTTTTTCTGTTCGGTTTTTGATAAAATAGAGAGAACGACACTCAAGATAGAGTATACAGCCATCCATAGTGTATAAAAATATATTAATTGGGCTTTATCCCCCATTCTTCTAAAGTCACTTGGCTATACCTGTTAGATCAAGAATTCCAAAATCTCTTCATCCGAAACAGACTTCTTTTCCAAGATAATATCAGTGTTGTGAGCATCGATCGTGTCCAATCATAAAATTATGATAATTTATAAAAGACTTACAACAAGCGCACATCAAAAGGGGCCCGCCATGTTGGAAGATCCCTTCCAAATTCTGTTTTGACGTAGCTTTGTGAATAAAATATGGGTGACTTATTTTTGATTACCTGAGTGTAATTTGAGATTTATGATTTAAAGGTACGGTAAAGGAAAAGAAAGAACCACTCTCCACCTGCGAGTTTTATATAAATACAGCATCATCATTACGCTGATATTCACATAAGAGTTAGGCAGATAGTGTACTGTTGTACATCCACATACCGCCGATACCGTTATTTAGTGCCAAGGTGAGTCCATGTAACAGGTAGTATGTCAATGTAAGGAACTTTTTACACGACTACCCAAAAAAGAGTATTATGCTTTTAGGGGACATGTATATATGTAAGCATGTATATATGTAAGCATGTATGTACGTTTGCGAGTTTCTTTATTCTACCATAACTTCTAAATGCCTAGACCGATTTAAATGTATGGGGTATTTTAGAATCCTTACATTGTCCCGGGTAACATACGCACGTAAGGCATCAAAAAAAAGATATAGGGGCCATGGCATACAAAACGCGAGAAATATAAAAATTACTTCACACGTGCCAGGCGTGCTTTTTGTTTTGTAATTAATTTTATCTTGTGTAGAAGGAAGTAGAATAAGGTCAAATAGTCGGGTAAACCTTTCATGTGATGGTTAGTTTTTTGTAGTTGCATTTATTGGTGCATTTGAGGAATATTCATATTCATATTCATATTCTTTATTGCAAATCCACAATGTAAAGATAAGATGGTAATATAAATAACATGGTAGCAATCCTGGACCCTGATGGACACAGCAAATAGTAAATTAGAAGAGAGGAAGGCGTTGTATATATAGAAATATTTGTTTATGCTCAAGTATTCATATTCCTTTATCTAAGTATGTATATTATTGTTATTATGTTTGTATTTTTAGTAGGTATTTAGATATAAGTATATTTTTTGTATTTTAGTACATTATATTATTAGGTTATCCGTTCTAAATTTTGTATAAATTTATTGTGTTATATTTATTTTATTGTATTATTTATATTTGTTGATTGTGGTGAATATTTTTTATTTTTTATTTTTTTATTTGTTACAGCTGAATATTTTATCTTTAATTTTTTATATTTAAGTTTACTTTTATATTATGTATTTATTTATTATTTATTATATAAATTATAAGTAAGTATGTATGGGTTTTAGAAGGAAAAGGTGTTTGTTAATATAAATAATATTTGTATAAAATTAATATTTTCATGTTATTTGTTTATCCGTAAGATATTCACTAATCGTGTAGTATGCTTTATTTAATAATATTTGCTTTAGGGTGTTTAGGACCTTCGTGTCGCTAGGCTCATCTTTTATTTTGTTGGGTAATTAATAATAAGGTCCGGGTTGATGAGAAAGCTATGGGCGTATTTTAAAGTATGATTATTAATATATACTTCTTTGGATAAGAACTTTCGTGAGGCATATTCATATTAGTTATTGGTCACTTAATAGTAATACTCCTCCAGACCGTATTTCTGTCACGGCGGCCTATCTCCGAGGCGATTAGACAAGTGCGCAGGAGGTATTATACTGCACAAGTGTATCCGCAAACACAGGTGCACTCTCTTCCTTCACTCTGATAGACTGATGGGACGGCAACCCGACACGAGTGGAAAGAGATCAGGCGCAGGACCAACGGCTTTACGTGCTCTCCGAAGCACGGGGGTGTCATATCAACTTCCTAAATCGGGGCTGCTACTGAGAATTTACTAACAGAAAAACTCAATAACACTGCCCGACCGGGGAATCGAACCCGAGACCTCATGCTCAGCAGTCGCGTTTGGTACCATTAGACCAACGAGGCTTTATTTTATATACTACAATACATAAAGTTATACACATATTTGCAAGTATTTATCTATTGTTAAGCTATCCTAAACTAAAGTTTAAAAAAAAGTGTAAATAAAAGACGGCCGCGAGCAGGATCCGAAACTGCGCCTCCCGGATAAATAACAAAACTTTATAGTTCGCTAAGCAAGCGTTAATGCTTTTCAAAGATTTTACTGTATTTCTTAAACTATTTATTTTCATGAACAATATTTTAAAAACATCTCATATCTTCAAAGAGAAAATATGAAAGAAACGTAAGCACAAAATATAATTTGAAATTCAAATTACTCCTTTACGCGTAAGTATTATATTGCAATATTTCCGTAGACAGGTAAATATAACAAGTAAGGAAAGGATGTAAGTGAATCTAAAATAATATGAATAAATTCTCGTCTTTCTCATATCCTACACATCAAAGGTACCATAAGTGGTTATATCCCTACTCCACTCCAGTGGTGAGCAGAATACCAGTTTAAGTGGTTATATCCCTACTCCACTCCAGTGGTGAGCAGAATACCAGTTTAAGTGGGTATATCCCTACTCCACTCCAGTGGTGAGCAGAATACCAGTTTAAGTGGTTATATCCCTACTCCACTCCAGTGGTGAGCAGAATACCAGTTTAAGTGGTTATATCCCTACTCCACTCCAGTGGTGAGCAGAATACCAGTTTAAGTGGTTATATCCCTACTCCACTCCAGTGGTGAGCAGAATACCAGTTTAAGTGGTTATATCCCTACTCCACTCCAGTGGTGAGCAGAATACCAGTTTAAGTGGTTATATCCCTACTCCACTCCAGTGGTGAGCAGAATACCAGTTTAAGTGGTTATATCCCTACTCCACTCCAGTGGTGAGCAGAATACCAGTTTAAGTGGTTATATCCCTACTCCACTCCAGTGGTGAGCAGAATACCAGTTTAAGTGGTTATATCCCTACTCCACTCCAGTGGTGAGCAGAATACCAGTTTAAGTGGTTATATCCCTACTCCACTCCAGTGGTGAGCAGAATACCAGTTTAAGTGGTTATATCCCTACTCCACTCCAGTGGTGAGCAGAATACCAGTTTAAGTGGTTATATCCCTACTCCACTCCAGTGGTGAGCAGAATACCAGTTTAAGTGGTTATATCCCTACTCCACTCCAGTGGTGAGCAGAATACCAGTTTAAGTGGTTATATCCCTACTCCACTCCAGTGGTGAGCAGAATACCAGTTTAAGTGGTTATATCCCTATTCCACTCCAGTGGTGAGCAGAATACCAGTTTACTTAATGTATTATTATTTCTTTCAACGGTTATTACTCACGTGTTTTCTTCGGGTTCTAAACTGAGCCCGCGTTGATGTCGCGTTTCAAACAGTTTGTCTCGCCACCTCACCGCGGGCTCAGCTCATGGCTAAGGGCTTCGTTCGAGCTCGAAACCCAGGGCAACTCAGAATACCAGTTCCAACATATTCGAAATAAAATTTAATGGAACATAGCGTAGCATCACGCCTGTATTCCCCGAAGGGGTAGACAGAAGTGTACAAAGTTTTACACCCACATTTCACCAATGCTGTTATTAAGTCCCATGTAATAATAGTGGTTAGCCTACTGCCATCTACTAGGCACGGTTCACAAATCCGGGCTGCTACCACGAAAAACCCAACTGCACTTTCCTCGACCTGGGAATAGACCCAAGACCACATGCTCCGTAGTCGCGCTTGGGACCACTAGACCAACGAGACAGTCAAATTTAATATAACTGTATTAATTTAAAGTTAAACTTAACTTACTTGGAGATATTAACAGTAAAGCGTAGGCCACAACACCAACGACCTAAACAATAAGCAAATATATAATACTTTTAACAACAAACATAACATAACATAGCATCACGCATGTATTCCTCGAAGCGGTAGGCAGAGGTGTCCACAATTGAACACCCACATTTCACCAATGCTGTTATTAAGTCCCATGTCATGGTTGGTGAGCCTACTGCCATCAACCTGGCACAATTCCAAACTCCGGGCTGCTACTGAGAATTTACTAACAAAAAAACTCAATAACACTTTGCCCGACCCGGGAATCGAACCCGAGACCTCCTGCTCAGCAGTCGCCCTTGGAAGCACTAGAGCAACGAGGCAGCTTAGTATAATACTTTTAAAAACACACATTGGCTCATTTAAAATAAAATTTTCTTGATATTTATCATGGATTCTTCTGGAAGAAATTCTGTGATATTTATGAACTATTTTATAAGCAAAAAGTCCTGAAAACGTTACCCCTTACATCAAATAAACATATATACGTACATGAATAACATATTTTTATATTATAAATTCAGCTTTCCCGTGAACTCGTAATGAAAAAATAGAAAAAGTATTCGTCCTTACGACACGATAACAGCTTACAAGATTTGCCTCACACCTCATTTCCCGCACTACTTTTGGAGCAAATGATCCGAACTCGACCGTGATGTTACTAAAAGTTGGGAACGTGTCTTTGAATTGCAATCAAAGTACGCCATACAAGGGAAATAATGTATTGGATGGACGGAACATCATTAGTGTGTTAGGATCAAGCTGCAGTACAAGCTAGGCGAGAAGAGAAACATAACTATAGTGAATTAGAACTAAGTGTAATGTTATATTGTATTTTTAGTAACACAAGAAAATAATTCAAGATAAATCTTTGAAAAGCATGAAAGCATGCTTAGTCTTTTTCCTTTTAATATTGTAACGTTACAAGAAAATAAATTTAAAAAAAGTTCCATGTGATGAGGTGATGAGCTTATTGCCAACAGCTACAATTCCAAAGTCCGGGCGGCTATCGATAATTTCATAATAGAAAAACATCTCTTACCTCGCCTTTAAAAAAACAGTTGTGCCTATATGTAATATACACTGACATTTTGACACTGCTGTCACCTTAAGACAGGCATTATTCAATAGATCGAGTGAATTTTCTACGCATAAACAAAATACCCTCGATTTTATTTGTAGATCATTCGTTTGATATAGTTTCATAAACTATAAGAATTAAAAACAATAACAGAACAAGAATCGAGCTCACTGTTCTGCAATCCAAACTTAAAGGCCTTAAAGCTTCTGACAGTGGTTCGAAATGATTAAAGTTCAGCGACAGCTGGGGATTATGGTGGAAAAGTTGCAACCGCTCTTACATGATAACTGAAATTAGGTCAAACATATGTTCATATATCAATACAAAGTTTATTTTTATAGGCTGAAATTTCCTGGCTGAACTCTGATTTCTATCTCAAGTTTTATCCTTTTGATTGAACGAGAGTCTTCCACGTATTTTCAATCTTTGAACAGTTTTGAAATCAAAATATTTGTGTGAACCAATTTCTTCTGGACACTAAAATTATTATTACAATCAATTATTATTATTATTACAATTATTAGCCAATTATTTAAAGCTATAAACATTATTTGCCAACATAAAATGGAATACCATCTCTATATTCTATTAAAACCAAGTCAACTATTTGATTTCCATTTATAGACACGGTGTCAGCTTTGGCAAGGAATTTGTATAGATGTTATCACACTGTGTCGTTATGGGCTTCACGCGAAAAATGTAGCGTTAATTGACGTGTATTTCCTATTTCGTACGGAGGTATATATCTGCAAGATATTTTTTCTTAGCAACTCCGATTAGTGATTTATTAAGCCGTTAGATATTATATGATACTACGAGGTAGAATGTCATAAAATATTTGTGGTCGATCAATCTGGATTACATAGCTTCGTGTTATGGAGCGCATTCTACTGCGTTCATAAAAATAATCTTTAGTATCTTTAGATTATGAGACTAGATAAAGATACATTCTTGAATTCAAAAAGGATTGCTTCGTCATAGTCGGACTGAGATAGAATGCTGGCTTCTAGAACAGTTTTAGACGAAATATGTATTTCGGAACCGTGTGCATTTATTACTGAGCTATTGAAAGCAGCAATTAATTCAGTATATCTACACTGGGAAGGAGGAAAAACAAGCCAGTCACGTCTATGTGCTCTGTGTTTTGGCAAAGATTTTGACATCTAATAGGTCATCTAAACATAAGTAAAGAAATATCGAGATATGTAATTATGTAGAATAGTCTTTTATATACCTGTAGGGTCACATGTAAGTATGTAAGACAGAGTGCAAGGTTAACGAAAACGTATGCGAGCGTGATGTATGCATTGAACGGAGTTACTGCGCACTGGTCCGGGCGAACAATTCACTCTGGGCTCACGCGAAATATATTCGGTACAAGGTACGTCGATCTTTCAATTGAACCCAGATCCCACTCCAGAAGAAGCAGAACACCCCCTTAACACATATAACACAGATATGGGTTTTTCTGTTAGAAAATTCGGAGTAGCAGCCCGGTTTAGAATTGTACCTCGTAGATAGCAATAGGCTCATCACCTATTGGGACTTAATTATTATTGCTGGTGCACTGGTGCACTGGTGTGGGTGTAAAACTGTGTAGACCTCTACACAGTTGTACACCCACACCACACTCCTACTCCTTCGGAGAAGCAGGCGTGGTGCGATGTTATATTTTATACTTTTAAAAACAAATTCACTCTACCTTCACTACACCTACAGCACTTACATGTTGATCGCAATTCCGTTTTACGTCAAAACATATATGCCCTAGAAACTTCTTGAAAAGTACCACCGTGGATACTGGAAATTTGTTCACGCAATGCTCTTGAACTGACAGGAACAAATAGTTCACGAGTTCAGGTAACTTAGTTTGACTGATATGAAGTCTGCCCTTTTGACGTATGATGTGAAGTTGTGATAGTAGCGCTCATGTTTAGGAACTTGGGAGTAAGAACAACTTTGAATGAATTATGTTTATTTGCTGTTAAGACGAAATTATGTTGTTTGTAAAGATTGGAGGGGCTCGTGGCTAAGTAACAGTCGCACAGATTGAAGTAAAGCTGCGCTTGCCGCGGTTGGTCTATGGATGGGGGACCATCATTTCATATCAAGAGCCCTCGGTGCCTCGGAGAGCACGTTAAACTTTCGGTTCCGGTTGCCAAATTAATGTCTATGACAACCGTTACGGGTAGTCAGAGGAATGTATGTAATATAGTAGGTATGGTATACAAAATACTGTGAAATAAAAATATATAAAACACACGTGGCAGGCGCGCTTTTTAATATTTTTTTTCTATTTTATTTAGGTTACTATTTTATTTAGCCTACTTGCTTGAAGTAAAACTTTAAATTAAGTAGCGGTAAAACAATGCCCTGTTATAAATCATTAACGAGACATAAAGGCGGGTACTCTGACAATTTGAAAGGTACCGGTTCCATTGTTTAGACATTTAATTAAGGATCAAAAGCTAAGTAACACTCGTGGGTGACCTTTGTTGAGGTATGTTCCCAATTAATTTACACAGTGTATTTTAGTTTCACTGTTAATGCTACTCGTTAGTATTATAAAGGTACTGTGAACTGTTCTTGTTTAATTTCGGGCTTCATTCAAGTTAATTCTACTTAATACGACGCTCATTTAAAAGTAAATAGTGTAAATTGTAGTGTGTTTGTAGCGATTTTCTGTATTTGGTAGTGTTTTTTTACTTTTTGTCTCTAGCCAAACGTGAAACAGTAATAAAAACATAACTTTTGAAAGAAATTTTGATAAACATACTAATAAAAACAAAAAGGAAATTAACACTGCATCATCTCAGATTAGGCATAAAACTAATGCAGAGTGATGGAATGGGAGTGCATCAGTGTTATGCCTAATCTGAGATAAGTTGCAACTGAAAATTCCCTAACAGAAAAATCCATTAACACTTTGACCAATGAGATCAAATATCAACTTATCGATTAATAATAAGGGAAACGAAACATATATTTTTCTTATTTCCCTCCATAGCCTTGCGCTTTTGCATTGTTTATGGTATATTTGATAATAGCATTATAATAAAACAACTTATAACTGAATTAATTCGGGTAAATTATAAAGTATAGCTATAGCAAAAACCTAAGATAAGTATTAGTCAGATAATTACGTTTTTATACAATACCATATCAATTAATGTTCACCGGTTACTATTCCCGTGCATTTTTCGGGATTGCCCGAATAGTTTAGAACTCGAACGGAGCCCTTAGTCATGAACTGAGCCCGAGCTGAAAAATGCATGTGAGTAGTAACCGGTGTTAATTGATATAAATATATCTCACGAAAGTTTTTGTACAAAAATAAATCCAGAGCAATTTATTGTTCTATAACTTTCAAAGACTATATTTACTCAAAAGCATTTTAAATCATACCCCATTCGTGCCGGCGAAAGCCGTTCTCTCAACAAAAAAAACTCACACATCAGTACAACAGTTTACTCGATTTTCTGTCGATCGCAGTACGACGCATCGAAGTATGAATTTGCTTCACCCCATGCGGTCTAGACCAACAGCCGTGCTCTGTGGTTTAACGTGGTGTGCGTACATGTGTATACATACGTACATAAGTATTCACGTTAAGCTCTGAACTCACTTTCGAACAAGAATATCGCGAACTTGAACATCAATAATGAATATATTGGAAAAACATTATTTATGTGACAACTTTTGTAAGAAAAGTTCTTTTTTTATTGTTGTTTTCGTTTTTCTTAGGCGTGTATTTTGGCTGCTTTAAGTAGCGACTTCACCGTGTGATTTAGGGTTCTGTTCGTGTTTAATGCTTATCGACAAATTTCGATATACCCTCTAGACTATGCATAATTATAAATATTACAAAAAACACACGATCACACTTAAAATTATCATTTAAGGAGCGTGTATTTGAATGTAGTAAACATTGACAAACTATTATATTCATATGGCTATCAAAACTATGAGTAGGCAAGTACTCTCTCGCTGTTTAGTGACTGTTATTCATGATATCATAAAGAGGGGCTCGTGGCTAAATAACAGCCGCATAGATCGATCGATCGAGGTTATGCTGCGCTTGCCGCGGTTGGTCTGTGGGTGTTGACCATCATTTCATACCGAGACCCCTCCGTGCCTCGGAGCGTACGATAAACTGTCGGTCCCGATTGTTAAATTAACCTTTCGGCTCAGTAACGTACAGATCTGTACGTTGTAACAATAAAAATCTATTGTGTCTGCTAATGACTGACGCAACAGCTTTAAGGTATATGACAGCAGTTACGGCTAGTCAGAGGCCTGAAAGTCTGACAACCAGTCATACCACGAGATAACGTGTTACCTAATAACTGGATTGTGGAGGTCAGATAGGCAGTTGCTCCATGTAAAATACTGGTATTAAGCTGCGTCCGGTTTCCTGGAAACCGACCCCAACATTATTGGGAAAAGGCTAGGCAGATATAGATATACTCACGTACATTTTACTAGATCACCCGACTGAATTCGATATTTAATGCAGCCTTTATAACGTGGCTATATCGCGAATCTAGCTAGACAGGCAACCCTGCATAGTTTGAATAATAACCATAAACAAGGAATGTGAATATGTCCCATTAAAGTTATTATTGTCCATGTAATCATGAACCTATACGAAAAACTTTTACTACGGAAACAACATAAAAAAACGCGAAAAAATCAGCTGCTGACTAGAAATACCTATTCAACCAAAATGTTGGAGGAAAATGGAGCAGCTGCTATATTTTGTTGTTCACAGACATGGGTACATTGACCCCTCAAACTATGACCACGGTTTTGTGTTACATATTGTGTAGGTAAACAACTATGCGAAAATCCATAATTGCCTTACTATCGAACTTAAGCTAATCACGTGGCGTGGTCGCAAGTCTGATGAATCCATCAAGTAATGTAATGAATTAGTTCGACAGTGCGTACACGGCTTAAGTATTCGTGTTAGCCACGGCACAGTGGGCGATTGCGGTGCACGGGACTGTGGTCAGCCGAATCATTGTTTCTTTACCGCGTTGCAATGTTCATGTACAGTAAATTGTATATCGTCGATGAAGTGCCAATACCTCATAAGTGACATTTTTAAAAGTAGTGTTTGGCTTTTTCTGTTCATGTACCTATGTATGTATGTAGGTATTCTGTTTGTGAGTTTATTTATTCCACAATAACTTCTAAATGCCTGAACCGATTTTGATGTATGAGGTATCATTAGAATCCTTACATTGTCCCGGGTAATATAGCATAATAAGATTTAAAAATATGGCAGGCGTACTTTTTTATGTTTTAATTAATTTCACCTTGTTATAGAGATAGGTTTAAAGTTAAAATTCACATCGGAGACAATTTTACCAAAACGGCTCCAAACCTGCGTTCCAAATAGATATATTTCAATTTAAATATTTTGTTAAGCTTAGCCGTTTTTTTATTCTAAAAAGTTTGCTTTCCTGCACTTAGAAGGTAAAACTGTTGATAACATTTGTGTATTAATTCTACGTCATTTTTGTTAGTCATATATGCCTTAACACATTCTTGGCTTTTTTTATTATCCAGCCGGGATGAAAGTATCCTATGTGTTAATCCGGGCTATAAACTATCTGTATGTTAAATTTTAACCAAATCCGTCCAAAACATATTGTGGGAAAGAGTAACAAACACCCATATAATATATAACAATTACATATTGACATAATCCAAATTGACAATTTAATAATCGAAGATAAATGATAAATGATAAATGATAAATGATTTTATTTCTGTAAATAGATCTGTTGAAGACACTTTTACAAGTCATTTTTTTAAACTAGATGGCGCCGGCGTTTCCTATCTGACTGTCTCTGAGAAGAAACGCCGAAACAAACTCAGAGGTCAACGTCTCTTTTAAAGTCCAGACATAATAGTATGTACATATCTATGTGAGTGTAACGATGCAGGGATCGTCTGGAATGGCCTTTTGAGGAAAGAGCCATAGCAGCTTCGAGGTGACCTGTCCTGTCTGACGGCACGTATGCATCAGTCATCGTGTAGCTCAACCATAACTAAGGGAGCTCAACGACCCGTCACAAGACGATACCAGATCAGGAGGACATTTGAATGATTTATATAATTTGATGATCTAGTTTACCATAATTATAATTATAATTCCAGTAAATAATATTCAAGTGCTAATATGATTTCAAATTAACTCGTTACATCATCAGATTATGAACGACATTTCACTGTTAGAGCTAAGTACTACATACATAATCATATCGCAATTACGCAGGAGTGTTAAACACTAATCTAGCCATATATAGCTTATCCATAATTTATGTGTTCATGCAAATGAATTTATTATTCAATGCCTGAATTTTGTTCCGTATATTCGGTTTAGTATTTTTGTTGTGAATTTTGGTACACTTATAACTAATGTATAACTGTCCCACTATACGACAAGGACCTCTTCTCATACTGAGAAGGCACGAGCATCAATCACCACACTAGCTCACTGTGAATTGGAAATTTCAGGCCATCAAGTCCAGGTTTCCTCACGATGTTTTCCTTCACCGTACGTGTACGTACTGGGATGCCTTCGATTAACTAATAAAGTACGACATGGAAAAAATCACATTGGTACATGCCAGATTTGAATCCACAGTCTGTGACTCAAGAGGTGGGCCCGTTACCACTCAGCCACGACAATAGTTTTGATCATGCTTCATCTTCATATATGGGAAGATAACTTTATATATTTTTTTATGGATGGAAAAATTTGATCGCGAACGGTTTTGAAACTACACCTCCTATTTGCTCCAACAAACTTATTGCTATCAAAGATATTTCCCATACAAGTGGGCTCCATAAAGTTTGCAGACCTTTTTCTGCAGCAATCCACGATATAATAAAGTTTAACAATTTTGGGAACGTGTTTAATTTTATTTCCAATAGCTACATGTCTATTTCTATTTTTGTAAAGAACATTTAAATGGAGTGTATGACGCCGGGATTTTAACCTGAAACACTCTTACTAACTGAGTCATCACGACGCTTGCTCGCATCTATCAAATTTCAAGTTCTCTTTATAGTCGTAAAGTAGACGCTTAGCGACATCTATTAGCCATCTTTACAATCACTACGTCTTCTTTTTTATTGTTCCTTACATGTAAAAAAAGTATATTTTATGCTAACCCAATTGCGGGTTTAGTTGGTGCAATAAAAACCGGATGCCGTTGAATAGCGGTTCATCCCACAATAGAAAACTTTTGAAAACATTCATAAAGTTGGTATAACTGTGTAACCTAGATTTGCAGCTAGACTTTCCTTCGTTCAGTCTTCAGGTTGTTTAAATAAGTAAATTTAGACCGCAGTTGTTATTCAATAGTTTAATACAAGTTTACCAAGTTGATGTTAGTTAGACAACTTTGAGTACTAAAGATTCACTGCCGAGGATCTCCACTCTGTTCGCTTGAAGTACATCCCTGGAAATAAATAATGAAGAACTGGATTATCAAGTTTTGTATACGAAATAAACACATTTCTGGAACTAAGGTGCCATTTTCCTGATTTATTATTATTTAAAAGTGCGAATTTTCCACAATTTTCAAGCTGTTTTTCGAGACTTCAGTAGTTCAGTAGTTTAGGCATTAAAACAAACGGACAGACACTTTCGCATTGATTATATTTGTTAGTGGATTATTGAACTGAAACATGAATCTTGACGATAACGAAGAATTAATGATTAGGAAACTTAACCTTTTTTTTCGAAATTGTAAATTTGACAAAAACCCTAATATATAAATGTTACAAAAATAATGGAGTGCCAGTCAGTTTCATTTACCAGATTAATTAAAGAGGCAAGATAATGTGAAAACAATTTAACTGATAAGTAATCAAATACGAACAAAAGCGTAGTATCTAATTCATATTTTGAGAATTACCCTACACCACTACTACTACAATCTAACATATTTTAACTTTTTCTTAGTTCTGAACTTAATATTGTAATGAGTTTTTAAGAAAACACTACAAATTCCTGCTAAAAAAAAAAACAATTTTGAAATATTTCTAAATATCTTTATCCAAATATTATGGTCACCTTCCTTATTTCGATTCGGGTTATTCTTTATTTCTTTTGGGCTATTTTAAGTTCACATTTATTATAAATCTATTATTGTGTTACTAAAAAGCAGGTATCTATGAGTTATTATAAATCTAGTCTCAGCATTATATTACCTGGCTACGTCATTGTTAGATCGAAAATCTAGGTAGTTGTGACCTTTACGAAACTGATATTATCCCCTCTAACTCTCAACTCCATACATGAGAATTCTCAATGGTCCTCTAGGGTCCTCTTAGGCCTCGGTTTTGCCTTAACAATCGCTTTGTCCTATCGGGTGCTATTGTTTGAAATCTATAGATTAAACTTTGTTACACAGATAACGAGGTACCATTACTTGGTTCTTACCTTGAAGTTTTGGGTGAGTCGATGCTACTAATAACGACTTCAACTCTCCTCTTTACGCCTTCAAAGTAGGTCAGGTCGATGGTGTAGGCTTCTTCTCTGAAGTTGATGATGACGATGTAGCTATTTCTATAATGCCATCTGAAAGAAGGAGGAAATATGGTTTATGTTTATATTACATTTTTATACTACGGACTACCTATCTAGTGGAAAAATTTGGCGCAACGAAAGTCGATGGCTACTTATATTTGGATTGATGGATACTTTGCCACGAGCTTTGTCACACATGCGATAAATGAATATTTAATACAATTTAAACTTATTATTATTATTAAAATATTTATTATTTTTGTATAGCTTGTGTTTGCAAGATATAAAAATATAAGATCAATAAATATCTACTCATGTTTGAGCGTATCAATAAAATAGAGTTACGGGCATTATTCACTCCGACCAGGTTGCACTGATCGTGGTCACAAGCAGACTTCATTTTATGGAACCATGATCAGTGCAACCTGGTCGAAACGTCAAGCGTTAATTCCTGTTAGTATATAGTAATATCATGCAACGCGATGGTTTAAAAAGTCATGTTATAGGTGGTGAGCATAGTTCCAAACTCTAGGCTACTATTGAGAATTTCCTAACATAAAAACGAAATAACACTCCGACCCGGAGCCCTACCCAACAGCCACACTTGCGATCAATTGACAAATGAGACGTTGAGTCAATTGTCCAATGACATATCAATATTCTGGGGTATATCGTTTTACCCAGCAAACCAGTTAAGGAGGTCAGATAAACAGTCGCTCCCTGTAAACTGTCACTTTTCAGCTAAATTCGTTTAAACTGGCATACCCGAATACCATTGGAAAAATCAAATCAAATTAATTAATTTAAAAATATTCTTGGAGCAAATTTTGGTCACGATCTGGACATCATCATCATCATTACATACCCGAAACTAAATTGCCAGTAGGTACCAGAAAAAAGAAGTTACTTCTTTCCTATGAGAATTAACATATGTATGTTTTTTTATTACTAAAAGGAACATCTACTATTTAGTCTAGACTGCTATTTGAGTTTTGAAATACCATAAATCATATTTTTACCTTCAACAGTTCCAACCATTAAATGGTATAATTGGAATAAATTATTTGACTTTGACAATGTTAAAGTGAGATATTTCGTACTTCCACACAAGAGTTAACCAAGGTTTTTTTGAAATCGTTTGTAGATTTTTAACTAAAATATAAATCTGACCTTCTAAAAGCGAAGACACCATCATTGAATGCAACAGACTCGTATCTGCCGTATCTGAAGACACTCTTAGAGCGAAGTGACACTAATGCCTTGTATACGTTCAAGTGAGATTTCTCTGTCACCCTCTGCACTTCTACATTCAGGTTCTCAAATCCATCTGCTACTGGGAGCCACGTCCGGTTACCGTTGGTGAAGCCTGCAAAAACAATATTATACTAGCTTTCTTCACCATCTTTATAATTTGGCAGGTTCCCCGTGCACGAATCAAACGCATTAGCTATTCATTGAGTAAGCGCCCGTAGGTCTGACACAGCTTTACACACAATTAAAAGATCTGTTTAGAGGTGCTGGTTTTCTCATGATTTTCCTTCACCTCTTGGAGGTTCGTGCTTTGCGTCCGAACATGCCTTTGATTTGCTAGTCCACAGTAATTCCACTAAATTATTACTACTTTAGTGTAGTAGCGACATCGCTTACAAAAACAGAATGAAATACAATTCGTTGGCAATATTATAACCTCGTATTCTATTCATGATACAATATCATTCATATAATATAGATTTTCTCATATCTAATGCATTATAAAATTTTGCCAATGTATTCAATTTACTGTATAAAGAAAAAACTAAAGGATATCCAAGCTTGTTATTTGTAGTGATCATCAAATTTTAACCATATAATCTTTTCTAATGACTTTATAAAGTGGTTTCGCTCATACCTGCGTTCTGCTCAGCGCTCCATTGGAATGGTGTACGTTCAGGGTCTCTGGAAGAGATCCAGTAGTTGATAGGATCCTCTGTGTTACAGCCACTAGGGTCTACGGTATCTTCCCAGCTTACGTAACCATCGACCATGCCGATTTCTTCACCCTAAATTACACAAATACAAGGACATCATATTTAAATATAGCATTCTTCGTATCTAATGAGGGGCTCATGGCTAAGTAACAGCCGCACACATCGATCGATCAAGGTTAAGCTGCGCTTGTCGCGGTCGGTCTGTGGATGGGTGACCATTATTTCATACAGAGACCCCTCCGTGCCTCAGAGAGCACGTTGGGCCGTCGGTACCGGTTATCAAATTAAGATCTGTGACAGCTGTTACAGGTAGTCAAAGAGCTGAAATTCTGAAAACCAGTCAAACCACGAGATATCGTGTTACCCAGTAACTGGGTTGTGGAGGTCAGATAGGCAGTCGATCTGCCTAGCCTTTTCCCAATTATATTGGGGTCGGCTTCCAGTCAAACCGGATGCAGCCTGATATCAGTATTTTACATGGAGCGATTGCCTATTGACCTCCACAACCCAGTTACTGGGTAACACGATATGTCGTGGTATGACTACTTGTCAGACTTTTAGACCTCTCTTACCCGTAACGGCTGTCATAGTCATTAATTTGATAATCGGGACCGACGGCTTAACCTGCTCTCCGACGCACAGAGGGGTCTCGGTGTGAAGTGATTGTCACCCATCCACAGACCGACCACGGCAAGCGCAGCTTAACCTCGATCGTGACGATCTGTGCAGATGTTACTTAGCCATGAGTCCCTCCTTTAAACGAGCTGAGACAACATTGATTTATAGCAAAAACTATTTTCATTATAAGTATTTTTAAATTACAGATCTGAAAGGCGATATTTACATTCATATGGAAATTTTCATAAATATCCATCCTCAAAATACTCACAATTTGAAGGAATTGTAGGACTTACCATATAAGTTACAGCAATACCGGGCATCAATAGAACAATCATATTGATACCATCAACTAATTCTGGACTAAACCTTGAAGCAACTCGGTTATTGTCATGATTGCCAGCCTGAAATTATCGTTCAAAACAAAAATCAATTAAATTGAGAACATCTCTTTATTCACTATTGGAATTACAATTCATGGAAATTAATCTTACCACCCAGTTAGCCAGCTTGTCAATAGGTTTGAATGTTAAGAATTTATCTAGAGCATATTTAACTTCAAAAGCACTGGAGTCCTCATTTACATCAGAAATAAGCACAAAGTTGAACGGCATTTGGGCACCTTGGCGATCACCTTCACCAAAGTACCTCAAAGTGAGCTGAGGACTAGAGTACGCTTCAGTCATCATGACTCTACTCAATCCATCCTTTTCTTTAAACTCATCGAAGACTTCTCTCCATTGGTACACCATGTCAAAGGTTTCATCCAGATCTTTAGTGTAAATATGGTCGAGATATTCGTAGTTTTCAGGATCGTCTGTAGTTCCAGAAATAGGTTCATCAGGATATAATCCGCCGAAATCCTCCTTCGTAACTTCAAACAAATGTGAAATAGCATCAACCCTAAACCCTGCTACTCCTTTGTCTAACCAAAACCGGATCACATTCTTCATTTCTTCAACGACATCAGGATTACGGAAGTTAAGGTCAGGCTGACCGATTACAAATTGATGAAGATAGTATTTGCCGACTTCTTCTCTGTACTCCCAGGCACTTTTACGAAAAACGCTCACCTAAAAAATTATTAGTTTTATTGAGAAATAATAACCCTACATTCATAAATACCCGTTGTAATTATAAATGTATGTGATTAAATATCAACGGGTTTTCCACTGCATAAAATAAGCATTATTTTATTTTCTTCACGAGCCTTTAATCATGATTACTTTTCCTACCTCCGTCCATAGAACATGCGACAATACAACTGTTTTTACGTAGACAGTTCACGACACAATAATATTAATTCAAAACTTTTTTAACTAAATATATACGCCATGAAACTTATCAGCCGTCAGTAATGGACGCGAAAGCCAATGATGATAATAAACTTACTAACCCAATTATTCGGTGGATGCATTACACCACTTTCATCAACAACTCCATCTTCCCAAATGAAGTAATTGTAGTATTTCTCGTGACCTCGCAGTGCTTCTTCAAACCACACACTTTCATTACTCGTGTGGTTTGGTACAAAATCCAGAACTATTTTAATATCTGGAACAGAGAACGAAACCGTTTGTATTTCATGTTTATTTGTTTGTGAGATCGTGTTAGCAAATACTCCGGGCAGAGTAACCAAGTTGTCTGTAGATACAAAACGTTTTTATCAACATCGTTATTTGATTGACTATGTTGTATTTTGCAATATACGCTTGTGTGAAATATTTCCAATTTAATTTTTTCGTGATGGGTCAGTAGTTCCAGGGCCGCGAACGTGACAGGTGTCCAGTTCAAGCTTTTGAATAATCGTTTCTTTTAGATATTTGTAATTATATTATTTAATATTTTTATTATGTTTATGCTCTTGTTTTATTTTTTTGATGCTCTCGAATTAAAAGATGATTTATCATTATCTTATTTAACCTGATCTGAGATTTTGTTAAATAATTCTACAAGTTTCACTGTTTATTTAAATTACCACTTACCTAATTCCTTAGCTTTTGCCATTAGATTGTCAAAATCTTCCATTGTACCGTATTCATCTTGAATATCATAGAAATCTGCGATGTCGTAGCCAAAATCATACATTGGTGACTTGAAAATAGGTGACAGCCAGGTTGCTCCAACCCCCAACTCTTTCAAATACTCTAAACTTGATGTGATACCTAAAAATAAAAAAAATTGAACTATTTTTGGAAGATATTTATACAGATCCTTAGCCAATTATTAGGACTATCAGTCCTCCATTTTCAGAATATTTATTTAGATAGCAAAAGTTTTTATACAAAAGATGAGTTAAGTAGAATTAATCTAGTTAAATCCTATAAACGTTTAAAACGTTTGAGCGTGTTAATATGTCGAAGCGTGACATATTTTATTGTTCGCTTTAAATGTTGAGATGATGTTTTATATTAAGACAGAGTTAATCTATTTTACCATTCAGATCTCCAATGCCATCACCATCACTGTCCTTGAATGACCTCGGATAGATTTGATAAAAGATGGTAGTCTCCCACCAATCCAGGTCTTTTTGCGCGTTAGAACTTACTGCTAGCACAAACAGCAAAGGAAGAACTAGTACGTTCTTCATCCTGACCCTGAATTAATAATCAATTTAGACACATGTGAAGAGAAGAGAAGAGAGTCTGAAAGTGACACCGGTGACGGAGAAGTTGTGTGGGAATCGTTTAGCATGGTACGGGCATCTGATGCAAAGGATGAGGATCATGTGACGAAGAAAGTTTATAGTATGTTTAGATGGCTATAAGAGTAGAGGAAGACCGAACAGGCGATGTATGAATTGTGTTAAAGATTATAAGGCAATAAAGGAAGTTACTGTCAATATGACGGGCAAAAGAGGGAAGAAGAATGCTGCTTCGGCCCCAAATAAATTAGGATAAGGACAGTAAGGTGATTGAGACACATGAGAACAGACAATATGGGAATTCTCGCCTTACTCAGACCGGTTGAAAGCTTCTGAATAAGCTAAAAGTCGCTAAGACTTCTATTATTTAAAATTATGGGTTGAAATTGACAACATTGACAAGATTAACAACATTTACGCAAATGTTATGCAATCGGTGTCGACGGTTTAATATATTGTCCCCGAAGCATATATATGCTCAGCTTCATACCATATGTATAAACCGATCCCATCGGGCGTTACTCATTCATAACTATCGTTTACCAACTAAATGTTGCAACGTCATAAGCTCTTTTATGGTGATTAATGTTAAAAATAGCAGCTAAATAATATCAAAACTGTACACATTCTATTATTAGTAAATAAGAACATTTTAGTAATTCATTAATGCTCTTTATAGCCTAGTACACAATTCTTACAAATTATACGACAGTAACTTACCCCATATTTTCTGATACTGTAAGGGTCAAACTATTCCAGCTGGCCTTTATAGTAAAATATATCTTAAGTGTGTACGAGATAAAAGATACATCATAGCGATAAACATAAAACACTTCAGTTTTATCTGAAATTCCATAATAGGTATGTTCTAGTCACGACCCATGTCGCAGTGACTAGTTGTAATAGCATTTTTTCAGTCGATGTCAAGTTATTTTATAAGCAAAAGAACTAAATATTTTATTATGTGAGGGAAAATGTTCGTTTTAAGACTTACTGTCAGCACAGTTTATTTCAATATATGAATTCTTATATATTGTTTTTCTACGATACCTACGTTTTGTTGAATTGAATCATAAGCAGTATTTAAATTTGACACACAATCAATCTGCCTAGCCTTTTCCCAATTATATTGGCGTCGGCTTCCAGTCAAACCGGATGCAGCTAAATACCAGTATTTTACATGGAGCGATTGCCTATCCGACCTCCACAACTCAGTTACTGGGTAACACGATATCTTGTGCTATGATTAAAAACAGACTTTCAGGCCTCTGACTACCCGTAACGATTATCATAAACATTAATTTTACAACTGGGACCCGCGGCTTAACGTGCTCTCTGAGGCACGGAAAGGTCTCGGTATGAAATTATGGTCACCTATTTACATACTGACCGCGGCAAGCGCAGCTTCGATTCCTTAGCGCAACGTCGATCTATCGGCTGTTACTTAGCTACGAGACCCTCTTATATTCTTGACACACATGACATGCATTTTGTATCCATCAAATATCTCTGAGTTATACAAAAATAGACACAAAATTCTAAAAAAACTAAACCGTGTATTTTTACACACGGTTGGAGCCTTGATTGAGAGATCGCAGCTACAGACTGCCCTAAACTGCGGTTTTTTTTTTTTCCCGAAAGGAATGATTATTTGTATGATCTAAAGATAATTGTTCCTGATATGGGTATGTGATCCATACGTTAAATAAGAATCATTATAATATTATGATATACCAAGTCCGCATTTAACACGTGGAATAAAAAATTATGCCATTGAACAGCACTACAAGTTATGCAGTCAGACTTTCCTTCGTTTAGTCTTCAGGGTATTTAAATAAGTAAATGTAGACCACAGTTGTTGTTTAATAGTTTAATACAAGTTTACCAAGTTGATGTTAGTTAGACAACTTTGAGTACTAAAGATTCACTGCCGAGGATCTCCACTCTGTTCGCTTGAAGTACATCCCTGGAAATAAATAATGAAGAACTGGATTATCAAGTTTTGTATACGAAATACCTAAACACATTTCTGGAAAGAAGGTGCAATTTTCGTGATTTATTATATTGAGATGCGTAATTTCTCATCATTTGCAAGCAGTTTCGCCATACTCCATCCATGTGGAATTTTTATTTAAAATTTGTTTCCATCTAGAATGCAAGCTAATATACTCGTAGCTACATTGTAGAATTACATCAAGATCGGGTCAGCGGTTTAGAAAAAAAATTATAGTTCAGTGACACGAGATAGACACGTTTTCCGATTGATCATTGGTAATTATAAATTATGGGGTTAATTATTTTACTTTAAGACACGAATTGCTTCCTTTCACAACTATAATAAACTCTTGCAGTGAAGTCTGTTGTTGGTAATAACTTTTTTTTTTATATAACTTTTTCACACTCTAGGAATTTCTTCCCGTATCGTGGGTGCGTTTACAAACACATAATCTTACATACACATATGTGTATGTAAGATTATGTGTCACTGGGAGTCCATCAATAGTGTATATACACTATTGATGGACTCCCAGTGAGTCTAATTGACTAGTTATCATTGTTATGAAATTATTATGAAATTATATGTGAATATTATTATTATGAAAACCTTCAAAATTAAAGCTGTAATTTTTTTCCTTTTAACTGCCTCGTTGGTCCAGTGGTCCCAAGCGCAACTGCTGAGCATGAGGTCTTGGGTTCGATCCCCAGATCGGGCAAAGTGTATTAAGTTTTTCTGTTAAGAAATTCTCAGTAGAGGCCCGGAGTTTGGAATTGTGTCCGGTAGATGGCAATAGGCTCACCACCTATTACACGGGACTTAATAACAGCATTTTTGAAATGTGGGTGTACAGTTGTGTACACCTGTGCCTACTCCTTCGGGGAACAGGCGTGATGCTATATATGTATGTAATTGACTAGTCTAACTGAATAAAAATTATGCAAAAAGGCAGTGTATCAGATTAACATTTTAAGAAACTTACACAAACATTTAAGCGATTCTCTTACAAATTTTAACTTACTATTATCAAATACTTTTGTCAACAGCCTTTAAATTTAATATTGAATTGAGTTTAAATGGAAACACAACAAACTTGAAAAACCAATTTTGAAAACCTTCTCAAACTTTTGTTCAAATATGACAGTCCCCTCCTTTCGCTTCTGGTTATTTAGTGTAATGTATTTTCGTACTGTTTTAAGGTCACATATGATATTAGAATTAAATTGTCTGGGTTGTAAGACAGTACCTAAAATCTCAGCATTATAATATTATCTGACTTTGGTTATCATAGTTAACGAAACAAACTGAAAATATAGGTAGTTGTGACCTTTACCAAAACTATAATTATGCCCGAAACCCTTAACTCCCTTATACGAGAATTCTCAGCGGTCCTCTGGAATCTTCTCAGGTATTTTTGCCTAAAAAATCTTGAAATGTATAAAATAAACTTTGTTACAAAGATATATCAATTACTTGGCTCTTACCTCGAAGTTTTCGGTGAGTCGATGCTGCTAATGACGACTTCAACTGTCCTTTTTACTCGTTCAAAGTAAGTAAGGTCGATGGTGTACGCTCTTTTTCTAAAGTTAATGATGACGATATAGCTACTTCTACGATACCATCTGAAAGAAGGAAGAATGATTTAAGTTTATATCCCACTTTACATCTTTTTATAACACGATATTTATTATTTATTTATTATTTATTTATTTATTTAACTCTTTATTGTACACCTAGGAAAACAACAACATAGGACATGATAATCTAAAAACGCATGGTGGAAAAGGTTGACAGGGTTATTGTCGATCGCCGTCGTTTGGTTGACAAATGTGACTGGTGAGTTGGTGGGTTGAGCTCAGGTGAAGGTCCTTAACACAAAAAATATGAATGTCTCTTTGGTTTAGGGTTTACAAGTGAATTTTTCTTGATATTTCAAGTGCAATTGGATCGAAAAGTATTATTTTGTTAGTACAATTTCAACTTAATAGTTCATAACCCCATAGGCTTGTAGATTTAGATGGTATAAGGGAGCAACGGCCTATCTGACCTCCACAACCCAGTTACCAACACAGGGTAACACTGGTTGTCTCGTGGTATGACTGGTTGTCAGACTTTCAGGCCTCTGACTACCGGCGGTAACGGCCATACATCTAAATTTGACAACCGAGGCCCACGGCTTAACGTGTTCTCCGAGGCACGGAGTGGTCTCGGTATAAAATGATGGTCACCCATACACAGACCGATTGCCGCGATTGCATATATTGCCGCGCAAGCGCAGTTTAACCTCAATCGATAGATCTATGCGTCTGTTACTTAGCCACGAGCCCAACATTCATGAGAATTCATTATAATATACATGATTACTCGTTATTATAATATATAACCTCTTTCTGATAGAGGATTAAACAAGACATCTCTAAGTTTTAATCGATAGTTGGTAAATTACAATAGGCTCGCCCTAATTTCTGTACATCGGACATAGAGTTCTCATTGGTGAAATGTGGGCGGGCGTATTCTTCAGGGAATATAGACGCTTATAATGCTATATATAAGATATATGTACAACATCAACTTAATTAGATGACGTAATGTGGCTATTTGGTTCTGAATTATATGTTTGTTGCAAACTTTCGTTACTGAGAATATTCATAAAATTGCGTAAACTGCCTAAGTAAAGTAATTTTATATCAAGCTCTATTTAATAATATTTTACTATCATGTAATAATTCCTACTTAGTAGTTTTAGGCGCATTCCAGACCATTATTAATATCTATTAGTTTAAATTTGTTTTGTATCTTAACTAAGTTGTTAATGTAGTGCATTCTGTGGTCTCCTATAATTGAAGGAGTACACTTAATTGTTACCCAATTAATGTTTATTTGTGATTTTTTGTGTTAATCCTTTGTTAGAGATCCTTAATTAAATATATAAATTCAATGTATCTAATGAAGGTATATGGAAATTCAAATATTAGCATAAATGAATCCTTATCTCTTACAAATTGAGCCCTTAAAAGCAAACTATCTAATAAATTTGGTCCTTATATATATAAAAATAAATAACCCATAACTGTCCCACTGCAGGGCAAGGGCCTCTTTTCATACAGAAAAGGCACGAGCTTTATCACCACGCTAGTTCACTGCGGGTTGGCCATTTCAGACTACCAAGTCCAGGTTTCCTCACGATGTTTTTCCTTCACCGTGTGTCTGTGATGTCTTAGATGAACTAAGAAAGTACATATCACATTGAAAAAGTCACATTGGTACATGCCAGGTTTGAACCCACAACCTGTGGCTCAGGAGGCGGGCCCGTAACCACTCGGGCACTACGACACCTTATATATATAGTCCACAATTATTAATACACAGTTTGTATCATCAATACGGTGTATGTAAAGTTAATTTACTAAATTCATTTCAGATCTCTATGTAGAGATCAACAGTTACATTCAGTCTTCAAGTACCTACATACTGATAATGTCATGTAATCTTTCGTAACATAACAGATCAAAAGATGTTATTTAAATCTCAAGCAAGTTCTTATTATGTGTTTCAACATACGAGCAGATAAAGATGGATAGAGATATTATTTTAGTCATGTTTTAACATAGTAACAACACACAGTTACAGGCATTATATATCAATATGCATCTTGATATAAGTCAGAGACATAGAAGGCCTCGTGGATAAGTAACAGCCGCACAGATCAATCAATCGAGATTAAGCTGCGATTGCCGCGGTCAGTCTGTGGATGGGTGACCATAATTTCATACCAAGACCTCCATGCCTCGGAGAGCATACATTGTGCATGTAAGCATGAAATAGTTTCATACAAAAAAAGGTGAAAATGTTAAAAGAAACCGACCTTTATCGTTTATAATCATTTGTCATATGCGGACGAGCATGGCCATTTGTATTACATACTCTTTATTATCAAAACTTAACCTTGAAAACAATGTGCCCTCACTCAATAAATAATCCGTAATGCAACAATGACCAAAGCCGGTGGGAATCGGGCTGTATCGACTTTTCGCCACTGATATACAATAGCATCACGTTTAACCTGAATGAAACCTTATCGTGAAGGGTAAGGCACGGTTTACTGAGCACACCCACATCACACCATGGTGTGATTAAGTCCCGTGTAATAGTGGAAGGAAGCCTATGCACAACTTGATCCACGTCATTAATGACCATAACACACAATCTATGGCATATGGTACCTAAAATTACCAACTACTTTGGTGACAGGACTTACTTAGAAAGAGACTGCCATACTTGCTTGCGTACTAATAGTCTGCATGCTGAGATAAACTAAGAAAAAATGTAACGATTAAATTATAAATATTTTTTTGGATAGAAAAATACGAACTTGTGCAGGATTTGAACCTGCGCCTCCCGGATAAACACTCCAAGCGCTCTGATGACGTCACCAAAAACCGTATTAAAAATGTGGAAAAAGAATTCGGGGTAGTGAGCAGAGGTCGAGATGACTTGGCGATCAGAGCGCCATTTTTCTTTCTACAAAAATTTATAACTTTAGAGTTCGCCATGCATGCGTATAATGCTTTTAATGATTAAATTGTTTCTGTTTATCTTAAATAAATATATAATCTACCGGGCAAACTCAAGCCAATTCCAAAATCCGGGCTGCAGAAAACCAACAAACCACACATGAAAATATTGTGTCGTCAACGTTAGATATTGGATCTAACATATTTGGAAAATATACGCAAATTGATTATTATTTTCATCAAAGATGATATTTCTTGGTTTTATAAGAGGCTCCTGAAGTAGTAGTATATAGTTCATATATATTTCATATAGTAGTTGATATATATTTCATCATGAAGAAAATCTGTGTAAAAATCGTGCAGGAAATATAGAACTTACCTCCTAAAAGCGAAGACTCCATCATTGAATGCAACAGACTCATATCTGCCGTATCTGAAGACCCTGTTAGAGCGAAGTGACACTATGGCCTTGTACACGTTCAAGTGAGACTTCTGTGTCACCCTCTGCACTTCTACATTGAGTTTCTCAAAGCCATCTGCTACTGGGAGCCAAGTTCTGTTACCGACGGTGAAACCTATAAGTAATAATTTATCATGGTCTCTTATCGCATAGGTCACGAATGGCATATGGTATAAGACAATACAGGTATATCCTGGTCTGATGGCACTAACCTAAGTAGAAATTACGTTTAACTTGCCCTTAAACTTAGATCTACTTTAGGCACTATCCAGGTTGCCGACGGATTGAGAGTTTAATAAAAAAAAAATCGTCCAGTAGAGATAAACATAACATAACATAACATCCTGTATTTCCCGAAGGGGTAGGCAGAGATGCACACAATTGTACACCCACATTTCACCAATGCTGTTATTAAGTCCCATGTAATAGGTGGAGAGCCTATTGCCATCAACCGGGCACAATTCCAAACTCCGGGCTGCTACTGAGAATTTCCCAACAGAAAAACTCAATAACACTTTGCCCGACCCGGGAATCGAACCCGAGACCTCCTGCTCAGCAGTCGCGCTTGGGACCACTAGACCAACGAGGCAGTAGAGATTTCTGTAATAAACCTGAAGATGTATATGATACAGTTGCGGATAGAATATCGTCGGAATAAAGACGAACGTGAGTCTGTGCTGCACGAATCGAAATTAAATAAGCTAGATATTGGTCTGAGTGAGGACATTTTTGAGAAGCCAATCAGACGCTACATAAAAAACAAATGTTTTGTTGCGATCGTTCAGCGGTGATTCGATTTCTTTGTCATTTTAAATTTAGATATTTCGTTTTTTTTAATGCATACATTAAAATGTCTTTCTTTAAGAATATGAGCAATTATATCTTATTACGATATGATAGGGTTGACAAATTCTTCTTGGAATAAAAGTAGTAAAAAATCTCCAAGATTTAGAGAAAAACAATCTATTGATTACAGAAAAATGTTTTGTTCATACCTGCGTGCTTCTCAACGTTCCATTGGAACGGTGTGCGTATAGGATCTCTGGAATGCATCCAGTAATTAATGGGGTCACCAGTGCTACAGCCCCCAGGGTCTACAGTATCTTCCCAGCTTACGTAGCCATTGACCATGCCAATTTCTTCACCCTAAATTTTATAAAAAAAAAACGACATAAATAAAGTACCCTTTCTATATATACTAAATTATTTTAAGCAAGCAAATATTATTATTTACAGAAAATATTCCTAATTATAATGTTTTATTATTTATTTATTTTATTCCTTTTTTTTGTATGCCTATCCGAATAATTGCGTCTTTACTGACTTTATCTTTCTTTCTTTAAACTCTAGAATTCTTTTCAAATACTGAGGTCTGAAGATGGACCACTGCATAGTGCTTTAAACTTACCATATAAGTCACAGCAATACCGGGCATCAATAGAACAATCATATTGATACCATCAACTAACTCTGGACTAAACCTTGAAGCAACTCGGTTGTTGTCATGATTGCCAGCCTGAAATGGGTTGATACAAAATCTATTGAATAATTCACATAATCATTTGCTAATGAACACAAATTCAGGAAATTACGCTTACCACCCAGTTTGCCAACTTGTCAATAGGTTTGAATGTCAAGTATTTATCAAGAGCATATTTAACCTCATAAGCACTGGAGTTTCCATTGACATCGGTAATAAGTACAAAGTTGAAGGGCATTTGGGCACCTTGGCGATCACCATGACCAAAGTACCTCATAGTCAGCTGAGGAGTAGAGTATGCTTCAGTCATCATGAGCCTACTCAATCCATCCTTTTCGTTATACGCATCAAAGATTTCTTTCCACTGGTACACCATATCAAAGCTTTCGTCTAGATTTTTTGTGTGTATATGATTAAAATATTCGTAGCTGTCAGGATCGTTCGTAAATCCAGAAATAGGTTCATCAGGATATACTCCGCCGAAATCTTCCTTCTTGACTTCAAACAAATGTGCTACAGCATCAATCCTCAAACCTGCAACTCCTTTATCTAACCAGAACCGGATGACATTCTTCATTTCTTCGACGACGTCAGGATTACGATAGTTGAGGTCAGGCTGGCCGATGACGAATTGGTGAAGATAGTATTTTCCGACTTCTTCTCTGTATTCCCAGGCACTATCACGGAATACGCAATTCTAAAAATATATATATTATATTGAAAAAACACTTTGTACATATCAATAGGTTTATCTACTACATCAAATAAGTAAGCATTTTCGTAATTTATTTTGTGTGTCCGTTTCTAACGTTTTTTTTACACACTGTTTCTCCCATTCGTCTGATATCAAGATCTGCACTTTGTGTCTTGGATAAAATTCCCGGACGGAGCTATTATTTTGGTTGGCCTAAAGATAAATATTTCTAGTCTAGGTGTATGTTCCGTGACCGAATCTTTATCTATTTTAATATAATAACTTTAGAGTTCGCTAAGCATGCGTTAACGCTTTTCAAAGATTTATCTTGAATTATTAAGGTAATTGTATTCTTTACGACATTGTATTTACTGCAAAGTTAGTCGTGTCGGTTCGGTCACCCGTATAGGGACTGAATTGATAGCAATAACGGCGCCATAAGACGTGTCAAAAATATGGAAGAAGAATTCGCGGTGGTGACCAGAGGTCGAGATGGCTTAGTGGGCAGAGCGCCTGGAGTATTCATCCGGGAGGCGCAGGTTCGAATCCTGTTCGCGACCGTATTCTTTTTCCATTTTAATATAATAACTTTAAATCTAAGACATCACAGACATACGTGAAGGAAAAAATCGTGGGGAAACCTGTACTTAATGGTCTGAAATCGCTAACCCGCAATGAGTTAGCGTGGGTGATCAATGCTCGTGTCTTTTTATAATATGAATGATATAGTGAAATATTTTTATATACATTTTAACGACGCTTACCACTATTATTAAAGTGGTAAGTGTCATAACAGTTTATTTGTCTGCGACCACAAATGCTACAATGTCCGAAACGTCACGACAAATAATAATACACACGAATAATCCGGTTAAAAGTTATTTTATGATGGTAAACTTACTTACCCAATTATTGGGTGGGTTCATATCACCATTTTCATCGACAACTCCATCTTCCCAAATGAAGTAATTGTAGTACTTCTCATTACCTCGCAGTGCTTCTTCAAACCACACACTTTCATTACTCGTGTGGTTTGGTACAAAATCTAGAACTATTTTAATATCTAGAACAGGCAACGGTATTGTTAGTATTTCATATTTTTATGTGTGTGAGTAAAATATTAGGAATAAAGTATATTTTTTTTGCTCCCCAAAAACATGAGGGATCCATTGAGCAAGTATTCCGGGCAATGTAACCGAGTTGTGGTCGTTTGTAAACTTAATAAATGTCAATGACGTATCAACATCGGTTTTGGATATGATTTCCATGATCATGATGTACCTTATTAGACCAATATTGTAACTATTGTATGGCCGATTGGGCGGGTCATAACTGATCGAAATAATGTATCTATGTTCTACGCTAAAGCATTTAATCTCTATTTTTAAGCGATTAAAGTAAATTTCTTATAGTAATATATAATTTTCGGTCTGTTGACTTTTTTCAAGATGCAATAGAATTTTCGATTCTTCTAGGTACTTTTTCTGCTAACGTGTTAAACTCTATAGAATTTCTAGGATTGTTGTAAATGGTATAATTTGATGATAATTAGAACTCTAAATGGTCTTATCATATCGTATAATTAAGGAATTATCCAATAATTATATCTTGTCCTGTATGACTTACTATGCATTTATTTAAAGAGCAAAAATCATGATTTGACCAAGTTTTATATACATATATTTTTGAGTAACTACTTACCAAGTTCCTTTGCTTTTGCCATTAGATTATTAAAATCCTCCATTGTACCGTATTCTTCTTGAATATCATAGAAATCTGCGATGTCGTAACCAAAATCGTACATTGGTGACTTGAAAATAGGTGACAGCCAGGTTGCTCCAACTCCCAACTCTTTCAAGTATTCTAATCTTGACGTGATTCCTAAAATATGAAAAAGGTGCATTTTAGGAATTAATTGGAGATCGGTTATGTTAAGAATTGTGGTGTTTTTATTAGTATAGTAAGGTTGAATATAAGTATTAATGTGGATAAGAGTAGAGCAAGACTAGGAAACGGTGGATGGGTTATGTGAAAGATGATATAACTATGAAAAGGAGTGACTACAGAGATGACGGCAATATGAAGATGTATGGAAGAATAAGACATGCTGTGCTGATCCCAAATAAATTGAGCGAAACGCAGTACAGATACTGATGGGGAAAATTACTCTAAGATATTCTTATCTTAGAGCTATTTTACGGGTCCTTCCAGGTCTCAGGGAGGAACTGGTTTATAAAAAAAGAAAATTCTGAAATATTTTTATAGTTCTATGTATGGCACTGCAGGGCAAAGGCCTTTCCCCTCGTTTTCCATAAAACTTCAGGCCAATTTTAAAGTTATTATATTAAATGGAAAAATTATAAACATGCGTTAATACTTTTTAAAGATTTATCTTTAAAGGCTAATTTTAATTATAGGAGTCAATTTCATCCTTCATACATGTGTAAGACAAAAAACTTAGAATAAGTTAATTTTATTTTACCATTTAGATCTCCAATGCCATCACCATCGCTGTCCTTGAATGACCTCGGATAGATGTGATAGATGATTGTAGTCGCCCACCAATCCAGTTCTTTGGGCACGTTAGAACTTACTGCTAGCACGAAAAGCAAAGCTAGAACTAGTATATTCCTCATCCTGACCCTGAAATTAAAATAAATAGACTTTCTGAATATCTCTGAAGGCATTATATACTACCTTTTTAACCGGTTTTGTTTACCGGTTACTACTCACGCGCTTTCTTCGGGATTGCCCGACTAGTTTCGAACTCGAACTGAGCCCTTTGTCATGAGCTGATCCTGAGTTAAACTGGGGGTTATGTCTCACGAAAGTTATTAAACCTTATACATTTTTGTGGACCGAAAATAACGAAAATTACAGTCATAAGCAGGATTTTAACTTGCGCCTTCTAGATAAAACAATGTTTATGTACCTTCTTTGTTGTATCTATGTGTAATTTTGGTAAACAAAATATTTTATTTTTAATTATTATTAGACAAATACTTCAGACGCTCTGCCAACTATGCTATCATTGCCTCTGCTCAATATTGCAAATTATGCTCCCACATTAAGCGTCTTATGGCGACACCATCTTTTTAATCTGTATAACATACCCCTCCTTCATCTTGTGGATGATAACCAACCTAGTGTTAGAGTTAAACCCACCCGTAAGTCTCTGACTTGACATTCGAGAATATCTCTCAGGTGTGCTGGTTCCCTTAATATGTTTTCCTTTACCGAGTATAACGTAAATGAACTAAGACGACTAACATTGCAGTTACTTGGCAAATCGTAGTGAAACCTCTTTTCATCGGGACACAGATGCAAATGCTTTTGCTTTCCATAAAAAATTTCATGATTACTCAAATCTAAAATATATGGTCTTTATTAACAAACTCTATTCCAATTAATTTCAGAATCACCTACACCCTTTCGGCTCAGTAACGTACAGATCCTTACGTTGTAACAATAAAAATCTATTGTGTCTGCTAATGACTGAGGCAACAGCTTTCATCACAGTCAAAGTCAAGATAAATATATATATATATATTTATTTCCAAATATTACAGATTACATTACATACATGTTGACATTAGATTATTATTATGATCCTATATTGTAGAAATGTGTACACGATAATTAACCCTGCCCCTTAAACTAGGATAAGCTGTTTCTTAAGAGACAGTGTTCAGCAATTTTTTACAAACTTTTTGCCTAATTTGAAAAAAAAAAGAAATGATTTTTTTATTTTGAGTTAGATTGTGGTCAAGTGTAAGCCTGTAACAAACCTACAAAATAATGTCTTTTTATTTTATTTTATTGTCTTATATATAAAATTCTCGTGTCACAATGTTAGTTACCTTACTCCTCCAAAACGGCTTTACTGATTTTTACCAAATTTTATATGCATATTCAGTAGGTCTGAGAATAGGTCATAGGCTATTTTTTATAAGGGAAACTTTCTATCCAGAAAATTTATATGGCAGAACAACGTTTGCGGGGCACAGCTCGTATGTAAATATAAGTATTTATTAAGTCAGTTTTGCCTTTGAGTGTTTCTTTAGCGGTCGTACGACGTAAAGCTAATTAGAATATTGATAACTACCATATCAATACAAATTAATAATATTGAATTTCAAAATACTAGTTATTTTTTAAGCTCATACAGTTATTGGCACGACACATATGCCTAAAAATCAGTTTTTATGTTTTAGAAACGTTTTAATCCAGTAATAATGGCTTCTATTCTCATAGTATAAGGATAGAATCGAGTGGAAATTTCTGTAAGGATATTGTGTTAATTTTCTTCGAAAGTAATAGATAAGGCTAAGGAGTACTAAGACTATCTTAATGTTATTGTTACGAGTGTCTTGAGAATAACTTTATGGATAAAGTAATGTCCAATAAAACTTTCTGGAAAATATTCTGCTATTGGTTGGGTAGGTAATGAAAAAAAATTACAAAACAAGACGAAATTGTTAAAAAAATAATTAAATCGCCCCGCCGTGTGTGATTTATTTATTTTTTCTTTTATTTCGTTCCTGTTTGTGTACTATAGAAACTATATTTTTTTTAAATCTTACCACCATTATGACTTCCCCCGACACGGGAATCGAACCCAAGACCTCATATTCAATAGTCGCGCATTGAACCACTAGACCAACGAGGCAGATAAAAAGCAAAAAAAAATACAGCTTTAATTTTTTGAAAAGATTTTCTACTGTATTTCTTTTTGACTTGTAAATAATTAATTTAATAAAATTTAAATAGTTACCTTATTTCTCTGCTGTCACTATTGACTATCTAGTGCCAGGTTGTCGCACACTTGTGTAGTCACAGGTGTAGATACGTAATAATGATGTTACATAAATATGTTTATTTTCTTAATGTTATACGTAATGAATGGGACCAATGACCGAAGAAACAATTTTTTAGGGTTCCGTTAATCAAAAGAAGAGGAACCCTTATAAAATCACTTCTTTATCCATCTATCTGTCAAGACCCTTTATATCAGAAACGCATGGAGTATAAAGTTGAAATACTTAGATCTACGGCCCCTTGAAGGTTTGGTCTACGCAATAATTATGCTAGTTTAACGTGCATATTTTGACAGGAGCCAGTAAATTAAAACCGAGAAGTACCCAATAGGTACTTCCCATTGACCTGGAACTAGAAATTTAGCAGGAAGCAAGGTCTCACAGCACAAGTAAAGGAGAAAAGAAAATTAAACAGAGGTATTTATAATAGAGAATCGATCGTGATGCTTCAGAGAATATTTTTTCAATTGCAAAGTTTGTCGGTTTCATAGTTTATGAACTTCAATAATGTTGATTATATGGAACCATCAGTGCGCGATTCAGACTCAAACTTGTCCGATATTTACAAAAAGGTACGAATAAAGATCAATTGTGAGCTACAAGTAAATAAATAGAAAATATAATAATAGCTTACAGATATTTTATTCAAATATTTAAATTATGTGGTAACCGCCATTTATTACACTCGTAATTGCATTCGTAGATGTGCGTGCTTTTATTAATTTAGTTTCACTAGGCTCCTGGAGGCCGAAACAATAGCGTAATTAATTGCGTCTCATTATCGGCGCTTAAAAGGTTAACTGACATTTGAGACAACCATAGGTCTAAGCGAAATTTTAAAATAACTATTATTTTATTGTATAATAACGTTCGTGAGGCACGTTCATATTAATTATTGTTGAACGGTTATTACTCACGTGCATTCTTCGGGATAGCCCGACTAGTTTCGAACTCGAACGGTCATGGTAATGTGCTGAGCCCGCGGCGATTTCGCGAGTCAGGGTTTGACTCACAACATAGTTAACTAGTAGTCTACAAATTTTCCTAGCAATGGCTTGAAAGAAAAAAAAATAAGAAGCTTATTTCATATCAATTTATTCAGCTAGAATTAACAATTATAAAAATGTCCTATTAAAATTCAGTTCAGTTTTAGTACAAGTCCTTCGAAGCCAACGACTGGTAAGGACGATGCGTCGTATACTTCACTGTAAAAGAAAACGTTAAATTAATAATCATCCCAAAAAAAGATATATTTTTTATTGTTACCCTACTATCAGTTCAATGTGAATACAATGTGAGACAAATATTTATTATAGACATACCTATTGGTATGTCTATAATAAATATTTGTCTTTAATAATATAACATAGAGGTGCAGTTTGTAAGTTTGTATATAGGATGTAATCTCTGGAACAAATAAATATTTTCAATGATTCTTCCAAAAAATCCCTATAACTTCTCATCCGTCAAATTTACCTGCAAGAGGGTATCTATAATAATAAATTTTCGTTTATGTGTCTACTATCTGACAGTGGAAGATTTAACCACTACATACAAAGAATCACGCCTGTATTCCTCGAAGGGGTAGGCAGAGGTGTACACCCATGTAATAGGTGGTGAGCCTATTGCTACCTACCGGGCACAATTCAAAAATCCGGGCGGCTACTTAGAATTTCCTAACAGAAAACCTTGATAACACTTTGCCCGACTTGGAAGTCGAAACCAAGACCTCATGCTCAGCAGTCGCGTTTGGGACCACTAGATCAACAAGGCAGTCAACACCTTGTAAAGAACTATTCATTCAAAATTCCCATCTGAGTAGGTTCAGGATGAAGGCGAAATACAAAAGTATTGAATACGCTAGATGCTTACCCTTCGCTCTTAGGAGACTGTACGCTTCTCAATACAATAGTGACGTCACCACCAACATTTTCAAAGTACGTCAGATCAACGACATGGTCTATTTCACGCATGTTCACCACGATGACGTAGGTCTCGCCGTTGTACCATCTAATAACAATAAAAAATTTAATAAATAATCTGAATAATTCATAAATAGTTCAACTCGCGACATCGCCGCGAGCTCAGCTCATGAATAAGGGCTCCGTTCGAGTTCGAAACTAGTCGGGCAATCAAGGAGAATACGCGTGAGTAATAACCAAAAGTAATAACCGTTAAACAATGATTAATATGAATGCGTCTCACGAAAGTTATTATACAAAAGTAATTCATAATGTATGATAATTTCCAAAAGCATTTTATTAGTGCCACATATGTTTCTTCAGTTGATACAATTAAACTTTACTATTTATGGCTCCATCGTTAGTCGATGATTTTGCAAATGTCGAAGTTAAAACATATACTGTGACGGTCTTCAACACTGACATGATTGTTAAAAGATGTTGACGAGTACCTATGTATTTGTAGTGATAAAATCAATGAAACATGCTGAAACAATACAAAACCTCACAATGGCAACACTTCCAATGGAAGAAGTACAAAATTATACTCTAAAACAATAAAAATCTATTGTCTCTGATAATAAGCAAGACAACATTTAATACATAAAATGTACAAAACAACACAAATGTAGTTAGTAAGAATTAACAACGCTTCGTATGGGAGAAGTACCTATATAATTCTTACTTCATAATATTAACAGTATAAAATTAATTAAAAAAAATTAAAGGCAAGCCAGCCATTTTTTTAGTCTGCTCGGCTTATGTTACTCGGGACAAAGTAAGGATTCTAACGATACCCCATACATCGAAATCAGTTTAGGCATTAGAAGTTACGGTGGAATAAACATACTTAAATACATAAATGAACCCTAAAAACATAACACTCCTTTTTTGGGTAGTCATGTAATAAAAATCTATTGTCTGCTAATTAGCGAGCCAACAGATTAACAACTAGTAGACTCTCTTTGTCAATATCTTCAATCATGTTATAATGACAGACAATCACTCAAAAGGCAGAAAGAAATGTCGCAAATATAAGAACTGCGAGGTAATTGCAGAATCGACTTTCAAAAGCAATCATTTTCATTTTGACAGTTCGACAATATACATTGTGTCTATCTTATTAGTCGAGGTGGTTATAGGACTTATTTTTAGAATAAATACATATAGCATATTGATTTGTAATGTTATTGCAAGTCAAGTCCGCAAGAAGATCTGCTAACTATATTTATGCAAACCTTTGTACCTTCTGAACACAAAAACGTCTTGGTTCATAGCCAATGAGTCATAGCGACCGTATCTGAAGACTTCTTCTTGACGGAGATCAGCTAAGGCCTGGTAGACTTTGAGATGGGACCTCTCAGCTGCCTTCTGTACTTCTACGTTCAAGGTTTCATAACCGTCGGCTACTGGCAACCAAGTTCTGTCAGCGGTGGAGAAGCCTTTAAAAAATTATGAAATTTCCATGTAAAATAATATATCTTATTTAATTATTTCTTCTTCTGCCTAGCCTTTTCCCAATTACATTGGGGTCGGCTTCCAGTCAAACCGGATACAGCTTAATACCAGTATTTTACATGGAGCGACTGCCTATCTGACCTCCACAACCCCGTTACTGGGTAACACGATCTTATTTAATTATTTATCCATTAATATATAATCTATCAAAAGTACCCATAAGAAATTACTAGCAGGAAAATTTTGGTGTACAATCTACATAAATTACGTCAAATTTTATCTTTAGGCAGTCGGCCTATCTGACCTCCACAACCCCGTTACTGGGTAACACGATCTTATTTAATTATTTATCCATTAATATATAATCTATCAAAAGTACCCATAAGAAATTACTAGCAGGAAAATTTTGGTGTACAATCTACATAAATTACGTCAAATTTTATCTTAAATCCTAGACCCTGAGATACACACGAACAATAGTTTGGCCTCACCATTGAAATTATCGAATTTTTACTAAAAAGCTACACTTTATTTTTACGTAAACCTGTAAAAACATTCGTCTGGACAACTTTTTTTTTTTGTTATTATCTTTGACATCTTAGAGACCTTGAAAATACTCTTAAACAAATATAAAATAACATCAGATTATTTGACAATCAAAGATAAGTGATAAACTAGTAAACTACATAATATATTGTATTAAATTGTTTTACATTGATGTGGTCACGTTATTCATGAAGTAACACTCAAATAGTATTGCCTATCGATACATAACATAACATAGCATCACGCCTGTATTCCCCGAAGGGGTAGGCAGAGGTGTACACAGTTGTACTGTTATTAAGGCCCATTTAATAGGTGGTGAGCCTATTGCCACAATTCCAAACTCCGGGCTGCGACTGAGAATTTTGCTAACAGAAAAACTGAAATTGAACCCGAGAGCTCAAGTTCTGCAGGAGCACTTGGGACCACTAGACTAACACTAGAAAATAATATTGTGTAAAAACTATAAATAGTATCGATACTATGGCCTATCGAGACTGTAACTGATTCCTAAGTTCAATTATCGATAGTTAAAGTATCGATAGTTCGGCAACTCACGAAATAATCAGCATTTACTTCTACACTATCACTATTTACATCAATCAGTCATATCATCAAAAGGATTTCAACATCTCCACTAACAAACACTCTGATTAAACTCAGATCTGGTGCAGAATGACAACTCAATTCAACATCTCTGTTTTCCCGATCGGTAAGAAAAATACAATCGGACACGATGTTGATTACATTTATTGAAACTTACCAGCGTTTTTATCCGCGTTCCAGTGGAACGGAGTTCTTTCAGGATCACGAGATTCATTTACATAGTTTATTGGATCATTGGTATTACATCCGGATGGGTCAACTGTGTCCTCCCAGCTGACGTAACCGTCAACCATACCGAGTTCTTCACCCTTTTAAATTTGAAATTTAAGGCATTATTTATGTATGAACAATTTAAGAAGCGTTAAAAAAAATATTACATTATTAACATGCAGCATATGTTTTGATCATGATTGCAAGGTCATTATTTTAATTATAACATAGCATAGTATCACACCTATATTCCCCGAAGGAGTCGGCAGAGCGGTACACAATTGTACACCCACACTTATCAATGCTGTTATTAAATCCCATGTAATAGGTTGTAAGCCTATTGCCATCTAACGGACTAAAATCCAAACTCCGTGCTGGTACTGAGAATTTACTAACAGAAGAACTCAATAACACTTTAACCGAGCTGGGAATCGAAACTAGGACCTCGTGCTAGTAGTCGCAATTGGGACCACTAGACCAACGAGTATGTTCATTATAATGTAGGTTTTTTGTTGGCATATATCACAAATACTTTTCGTTACCACTTTTCCTTTAACTCAAACGTGTTCTATTTTAAGGTAGATTTTCTTATTGAATCGTTTAATTCACGGTTACAAAAGTTCACCAAATCTTACCATGTAAGTAACTCCCACTCCAGGAAGCAACAATACAATCATATTGATTCCGTCGACCAAAGGCGGGCCGTATCTAGTTGCCATACGACTGTTGTCATGGTTACCGACCTGCGAAAGTACGTTTCCATTTATACTCATATATTTTTCTTCCTTATTTTCTTATTTTATTTATTTGAGTGAACGGTACTGGATACTCACCACCCAGTTGGCACCTTGATCCACAGGTTTGTAAGTCAAGAATTTGTCGACAGCGCGTTTAATGTCAGCGGCTGATGATGAAGCATCAACATCGGTGATCAAATCAAAGTTAAAGGGCATTTGGGCCCCCAATCTATCACCTTCACCAAAATACCTGACAACATCTTGAATAGATGCGTACACTTCAGTCATCATCACTCTGGTCAGACCGTCTATTTCTTTAAACTCATCGAAAACATCTCTCCATTCGTATACCATGTAGTAAGTTTCATTTTGATCTTTGGTATAAATATGGCTTAAATAGTCATGGGATTCAGGATCTACATTAATATTTCCAGAAAAGGGTTCGTCAGGGAACCTGCCTCCAAAAATATTTTTGTCAACTTCGTATAAACAGTTTACGGCATCAACTCTGAATCCTGCTACACCTTTACCTAGCCAGAAACGAATAACATTCTGAAAAGGAGTTATTATTAATAGTGTTATTTTATTAGCCAATTGGTATTGGTTATATATATGTTTAATGCATTTACCTTCATTTCTTCAACAACGTCAGGATTACGGTAATTCAAATCAGGCTGGCCAACGACAAATTGATGCAAATAATATTTGTCGACCTCTTCTCTGTACTCCCAAGCACTGCCACGGAAGTGACTCCTCTAAAATAAATGTACAGTAAAATATTAACTCTTTTCATTTGCCATACTAGTGTAGGTATATTAATTAACATTAAACACATTCAAAATGTTGATTTGACGATAACGTTTAAACAGTTTAACATAAAATAATTAGACTCGGTTCATAATGATCATTTCAAATTTGAATTTCGGATGAGGTTTCCTTTCACAGCAAAAGGTACCAGATGAACTTTCTTCATTACAAACATTGATCATTCAAAAGTCTTAGCGCGGCTTACTTTCCCATAATTCTTACCCAATTATTTGGCGGCTGCCTATCTCCATTTTCGCCGATCACTCCGTCCTCCCAGACGAAATAATTGTAATACTTCTCATTACCATTGAGGGCTTCTTTGAACCAGACGCTCTCATTTGATGTATGATTTGGAACTAGATCAAGAACTACCTTTATATCTGTAGAAAATAAATCTAGTTATTGTTAATTGCTACTGAAGACTGGTAAATTTTTTTTTTCCTTTTATTTCAACGTCAATATTCAAATGTATTATTTCTGAAATTTGAACAGAATAACGTGTAACTTCGTACGTTCTTGTTTAGAAAATATTTTGGATGATTTTCATTTATAAAATGAGGAAAAGTTTTTAAGTATTTTTTATAGATAGAAGATAATTATTATAAAATAATGTAGGTACATACATTATTTTATAATAATTATCTTTCTTAACATTGTGCTTAGATACTAACCGAGTTTATTGGCCTTCTCCACTAAAGCGTCAAAATCTTCCATTGTTCCATACTCATCATGAACAGCATAGAAATCAGAAATGTCGTATCCAAAATCATACATAGGCGACTGGAACATTGGTGAAAGCCAAATAGCACCTACACCAAGTCCTTTGATGTATTCCAATTTTGACGTTATACCTGCGAAGAAATTGTGATACGAATTCCTGATGATCGCTAAAATTCCAGTACTAAGTTCAGGAATATTCCTCGCGTCTCATTTGTCACAAAGCTCTAAATTCTAGTTTCCATTTACGGAATGTACCGCAAGGTGAGTAGAATTATCGCAGAGAAGTGACATCTATATTGTAGATCTAACAAAATTTCTAATTGTATATAGACTAACAAAATTTTATGAGATGTACTAAATTAAGTTATTTGTTTATTTAATATCAAATGTTGCCGTGCACAGGGTACCTAATAAGGGACATCGTCATCGACTTTGGCGTAAATGGCGAAACGATATGGACTAATTTGCTGGGCAGGCTAGAATCTTCCATAGTTCTATACTCATCATGAACAGCATAGATATCGCGCAAGATAAGAAGATTTGAAAGGAAAAGGGGAGTTTTTGCCTTTGCTCGGCAGTGGAATACAAACTAGACTTAACAATCCTTGATAAGAGTTAAATACTGTGCAGGGCATTACTAACATTTTTTCTATTAGCCTACTCTTTATCGCACTATTAAGCAAAGGCTTGTCTTTTTTTCTAAACCCTTCCTGTCTTGTGTGATTTCTTGCCGTACCAGTTCATCGAATTGGTCCGAATAGTCGCACCACCTATGCTACGCTGAGGCAATTTTCTAAACCGATGTACCGGAACTGTGAGGCATCTCAGGCGTCTAGTGCATTATATCTGTGCCCATCTTTCCATAGGCATTTAAGCAACAACAATTAATGTTTTACTTTAGACTAATTTAATAGCACCTACCAGTCAAATCCCCAATGCCATCGCCGTTACTATCAGCAAAGGAACGTGGATAAATCTGATAGAAGATTGTAGTCTCCCACCAATCCAGCTCCCTTTCCTCGTGTTTTAAGACATTACCACTACACAGAACCAATAAAATTGGCAGAAAAAGTACTGCCTTCATTTTTACAGCTTAAAACCTTTTAATACTCAGCTACCGAATTGTACGAACGCCAAGATTTATATAGGTGGGTCTGTATCTACTATCAAAATAAGATATAGCTAAGTGGTCTGATAAAAACGGATTAAGCGATGAAGTTTTCTGTTTAAACAATAAACATCAAGTTATATTCATCCGGGAGGCGCAGGTTCGAATCCTGTTCGCGACCGTATTCTTTTTCTTTAACTTTAGAGTTCGCTAAGCATGCGTTAATGCTTTTCAAAGATTTATCTTGAAACAATAAACATGTTTATTTGATAATATTTTTGTGTTAGAATTTAATGGGATAAATTATGATATCGGTTTGAGTGTCAAAATCCTTTTTGTATACAGTAGGGTTACGGTATGTCGATTTGTAGTTCGAAATGAGCCAGTTCCATTAAAGCAGTGTGATTTAAACTTGAAATCACTGTAATGTAATACAAAAATTACAATATACATCGAAATTAGATGCAAATAGCTCAGTCTGCCTAGGCTTTTCTTAATTACATTGTGGTCGACTTCCAGTTAAACCAGATGCAGCTTAATACCAATATTTTAGGAGCGACTAGCTGTCTATCTGACCTCCATAATCAAGTTACTGGGTAACGTGATATTTCGTGATATGACTGCCAGAGATCTTAATTTGTGTTTTTTTAGTTGCATATAGATATTATTGAAATTAACTTTAATTATAATAACACTATGAATATTTCTTACTAAAACGAAATTAATATTTCCTTCATTTACAGAAACTTTCTTTGAAGCTTATCGATTTTAGGATTAGAAATATTCTGTTTTATCAACATAAATTTGAAAGATCCAACATTGAGTCCACAGTGGTGAAGATAATTGCTTATCTCAATTGTTAAATCATATCTGACACGACAGATGCACCAGTAGGTCTCATTTATCATGATAACCACACCACGATCTAGATTAAGTATCTATAACATTCATCTCTAATAATCCCAATGTCACTCATGCATCTCTTGTAGCTAGAGTACCTATTACATAAAGTAATATGGTTTAGATTATTGTAATGTAAATAGATATATTTATGAAGAATTACATTCTTACTCACTGTGGCAGGGACTCCGTCCGCGTGAAAATTGGCATTTAACATGAACACCATTAATGATACCGTGATGAAATATTTTAATGGTGTTGCCCGGGCTACTAAGAAACGCTACAGTGAAAACCCCATCAAAATCAGTCTACTGTAATATCTATATCAACACTTTGCAGTGTTCGCGTTCTGTCCTCCTGCGACCACGAACGCTGCAAAGTGTTCGAAACGTCAGGAAAAACAAAAAACCAGTAATACACGCAAATAATCCGGTTAAAAGTTGTTTTATTATAATCAGTCTACTGGTTCATTCGTGGTTTAGGCTTCTACATCGATATATACTCCATATCGATGTAGAAGCCTAAACCACGAATGAACCAGTAGACTACATACCGACCGTATTTCGGTCACGGTGTTCTATCTCCATGGAGATTAGCCAAGAACACAGGAGATATTATAGTGTACAAGTGTATACGCAAACACAGGTGCACTCCCTCTTCCTTCACTTATAGTCCAGTGGGCCAGCAATCCAACACGACTGGAGAGAGATCCGGTGCAAGATCGACGGCTTTACGTAATCCCCGAAGCATGTGGGTATAACACCACCAACTTCCTAACTCCAGGCTACTACTGAGCATTGCCTAACAGAAAAACCCAATAACACTTTGTCTGACCTGGGTATCGAACCCAAGAACTCATACTCAGCAGCCGCAGAGACAAGACTGCCACTCGAAGTCTACACCGAGACTATGAATATAATATCTACCCCCCTGTTTTTTAATATTCAATTTACGTACATAAATAATACCTCTACAGGTTTATTAAAGTACTTTTCTATGCCAGATAGGTATATGCTGCGCCGACCCCAAATAAATAGGGATAAGACAGACAGGATTGTAAAAAAAAAACAAGCAGTACATACATATTATGAATTTATTTTAGCTATTAAACTGACTGTTTTATCTTGACTGTTCCTAATCCTCTTGAATCATGCTATCACAACTCTTGTGGAAAGTTATGCCAATAATGATGTCACTATTGTCACTTCATCTTTTGAATATGACTGCCATATTAAAAGGTATAATGGCCGCGAATGCGACTGCTGAACGGGAAATCCTGGATTGGATTCCTGGGTCAAAGTATTCTTAATAGCAACTCTGTGATTGGAATTGTGCCCAGTTTATGACTATAGACGCATCACCATCGTCGTATAATATAATATAATATAACTATATCTCTGCTAAATGGAAGGTGCAAGAAGTGGAACATCCCCAGTGAGTTCGTAAACCCACCCAAACCCATCCCAGCTAGCACAACATCGCATTAGCATATTATATGAAATTCACAATCAAATATTTCAAATATTATTTGGTTTGGCATGTTCCAGTAAAATTCTTTCAACATGAATGAGACAGCATTCTTCTTATATTTGTAAGTCAAGGGCGATTTGCCCTAAAGTTTTATACCTGAGAGGACAAATAGTTTTGAAATTCTTTAGCCGAGAAAATTTATTTGTTCGTAAACGGGCGGTCCCCTGAGCTTCTTAAATGGGTCATTGGTCCCAAACTGGCTTATTGAATAAGTATTGTTTGTAACTTAAATCGTGTGAAAAGTTTTGTGATCTTTTTACATAAAGATTTGGTAATATTCTCGTAGATACGGGTGAAACTCTAGGTTTATATGGATGGTTTTTGATAGTTTTAGATAAATTGTGATTTCCTATAGGATGTTCTTATAAGAATACATATAATAAAAATGTAACGGATCGCTGTCTGTACATGGAAGATATATGAGAAAAATTATTATTGGGACCTTTATCAACACAAATAGCACTCAAAACAATGATTGTTAGATTTTTTTTCTGTTTGTCTGTGCGTTTGTGCACGCTAATCTACGAAACGGCTTATCCGATTTACATGTGGTTTTCACTGATATATTGTGGTAGGCTTCACTTAATATTTAGTGTTTGTTTCATAACAATCGGTTCATAAATAAAAAAGTTATGCCGATTTAAAGAATCACGTCGAACATTTTTTTATTATCAATGTGTGGTCATACACGACATGTTAGTTTACGACATCCACGCGGACGGCGCGGCGTCGCTGGCACAGCTAGTATATAATAAAAATGATGAAATCTTTATATTATAATTCAGTGCAACTATAAGTACCGCATTCTTCTATTAGTTACATGTAAGATAGCTGGGATAATAGAAAAATACATTTTAAGTATAGCCCTCAAAACTTCTTTTTTGTTTCTCTAATGGAACATCATTCTTCTATTTTCGTGAGATTAGGAGATAACCTATTGACAGAATTGTTATAGCCTGTAGGCCCCTGACTTTCCTTAGCCACTGCTATGAATTAACAACAGCTAGAATCAACTTTTTAACGTTTCCAACGTGGGTAAAATCAATATATTATAATATATAGTTGCCATCTTGGTGCCTGACAGAGGTCTTGAAAGCCTGACAACCAGTCATACCACGAGATATCGTGTTACCCAATAACTGGGTTGTGGAGGTCAGATAGGCAGTCGATCCATGTAAAATACTGGTATTAAGCTGCTTCTGGTTTGACTGGAAGCCGACCCCAATGTGATTGGCAAAAGGCTAGGCAGATTGATTGACGTAGATGTACCGTGGAACTTATCCCAGATTTGTTAAACGTTATTTCTTGTTTGCAATTGTTTTATACCAATTACATGTCATTATTAGCACCTTATGATAGTTATTTTTGTAGAGACATTTTACTTTACTATGTGTTTTTTTTTAAATATTTTACGTTATTCCGGCACGGCCATTTATTTGTATGAAATTGGTGAAGATTTCTATGACGGTTTCAAAACTCTATGAGGGTGGAGGTAAAATAAATTGCTATTATTCTAATATCTATATTTGCCTTTGTTTATTACATTGAACGTTATTAATTACTAAAATCTAACAATATACGCGAACAATAACGCTTTGCATTGATCAGTAATTAAAATATATGCTAAATTCAACGTTTTGGCGCTCTGACTGTTCTGACGTCATACGTTCGCTTCGCTCGCTCGGCTTGCGCAGCTATCACCAGGAACCGAAGAGGCCCCTTACCGTTTCAGTCTCCGTCGCATCGAAAATCGACTATGGAAATTTGTGCAAATTATATATGAGACCTTGAGCGCAAGATTAGCCTATTCCATCTTTTTCGAGACATACCTAATTGATTATAATGGTGTCTAAAAAAAGATAGACTCTTGCGCTCACTGCCTCATATTAGATATTTAAATTTAGTCCATAATAACTATTCAGCTAATATGCAAATTACTTCTAAAAGATTATATTAAACATTGTTAAACCTAACATCGGTGGCGTGCATTGCATATACCCAAATAAGCAGTGCCTAACTCAAAAGAATTACCTAAATGAAACTTATATCAGTTTACTATATCTGTATATTATACAGAACTTAAACGAGTGTAATGGCAATATTTCAAATTATTTTACATTTATACATTAATTCACGCCTTTTCTGTAGGTGGCTACTGCGATCCTTAGATACCATCCTTAAATTATATTCTTTATTTGTGAAATATAAATAAAAAATGGCATCACGCCAAAAGTACTCCCCGGAGTGTTCAACAAAAGAGTAGTCACTATTGGACATCATATAGGCCACATCTCATCCATGCAATAGTCCCATATAATATACGGTAGCGTTAAAACTTAAATAAAACCCTTTTAATAGCAACTTAGTAGGATTTATTGATTGAAAAGTACATTAATTTAATTAGTCTAAATTATTATAATAGTATTATATCACTTCTTCAAACCTGCATTCGAAGAACAAGAGCTTCATCTGCCGCCAAGTCCAAGTAGTTAGCCTGAACACTGTCACTGCAATAACAAATTTTCTGTTAATATTCAATTCTTTGTAATAGAAATGGAGAGTATGGAAGGAAAATCTGTAAATGAATGTTGGACTGAGATGGCGGATAGTATTAGAGGTATAGCGAAAGAAGTGTGCGGAGAATCGAAAGGGAAAGGCATAATAGAAAAAGATACATGGTGGTGGAGTGAAGACGTACAAAATATACTGAAAGAAAAGAAGATCGCGTTTAAAGAATGGCAGGGTGTGGAAACAGAGAATGAAAGTTTGAAAGAAGAGAGGAATGCAAGAGAAAAGCAAAAAAAGCGGTAGCAGTTGCCAGGGCTAAGGCACAAAAGAGGTTATATAACTCACTAGATTCTCCTATAGGCCAAAAGGAACTCTACCGGATAACAAAAGAAAGGGAAAAGAGAGCAAGAGATATAACTAGGATGAAATGTATGAAAAATGATACAGGTAAGATTTTGACCGAAGATGATGAAATAAAAGGGCAATGGAAGGCATATTTTGAAAAGCTAATGAATGAGGAGAATGCATGGAATGGTGTGCTAAATGAGGTACAAGTAAACATGGGTCTGGTGAATGAGGTTAGTATAGATGAAGTAAGAAAGGCACTTAAAAGTATGAAAAATGGAAAGGCCATGGGCCCAGATAATATACCAGTGGAAGTATGGAAGTTGTTAGGAGAAGATGGATGTAAGTGGCTGACTTTATTCTTCAATAAGTTGTTGCAGGAAGAAGCGATCCCACAAGAATGGTGCAATAGTTCGCTTGTGCCGATTTTTAAGAATAAAGGTGATGTCCAGGATTGCAACAACTATCGAGGAATAAAGCTTATGTCATACAGTATGAAAATATGGGAGAAAGTGGTAGAGAAAAGGTTGCGAGAGGAGAGTATGATATCCGAAAATCAGTTTGGGTTTATGCCAGGTCGAGGTACAACTGACGCCATATTTGCACTCCGCCAATTGTGCGAGAAGTACAGACGTGCACATAAGAACTTGCACATGGTGTTCATTGATCTGGAAAAGGCGTATGATAGAGTACCTCGGGATGTGTTGTGGTGGGCTTTGAAAGAGAAAGGCGTGCCTGCGAAGTATGTGGAGTTAATTCGTGCTATGTATAATCAATCCAGTACATATGTCCGGTCAGCTGCTGGCAACACCGACAAGTTCAGTGTGGCTGTAGGCTTGCATCAGGGGTCGGCTTTAAGCCCTTACCTCTTCCTGATGATAATGGACGCTCTGACGTTGGACATACAGGAAGAGGCACCCTGGTGCATGCTGTTTGCCGACGACATTGTTCTTGTCGGTGAAGATGGGCCCCAGACCCAGAGCAGACTTGAGAAATGGCAAAATAATCTGGAGAGTGTTGGTCTAAAAATCAGCAGAACCAAAACAGAGTACATGTTTTGTGATTTTGGCGGTCTCTTCAGTTTTGGTGCTATAGCGCTGGGTGGTGCGCTATTACCAGTCTGCTCCGACTTTCGGTATCTGGGTTCTATCATACAATGCGATGGCGAAATAGACCGGAGCATCAAGCACAGAATTAACACAGGGTGGATGAAATGGCGGCAGGTCACGGGAACTATTTGTGACCCCCGAATTCCCCTTAAACTTAAGGGGAAAATCTATAAAACAATTATTAGACCTGCTGTCTTGTATGGTTCAGAATGTTGGCCCACGAAGGGAATGAATGAAAGACAACTACATGCAGCTGAGATGAGAATGTTACGAAGGATGTGTGGTGTGACGCGGATGGATAGAATTAGAAATGAATATATAAGAGGAAGTCTGAAAGTGGCACCGGTGACTGAGAAGTTGTGTAGAAATCGTTTAGCATGGTATGGGCATGTGATGCGGAGGGATGAGGGTCATGTGACAAGGAAAGTTTTGAGTATGAATGTAGATGGCTATAAGAGTAGAGGAAGACCGAGGAAGCGATGGATGGATTGTGTTAAACATGAAATGACTAGAAAAGGGGTGACTGACGATATGACAGCTAATAAAGATGTATGGAACAAGAATACATGCTGCGCCGACCCCAAATAAATTGGGATAAGGGCAGGGGGATGATGATTCAATTCTTTGTTAAAATTATTAAAAAAAATCCCGCGCAAACTACAGACAAAATAGTTTTACATTGTCAATTTGCGCACTTCCAGAGTCTTCCCACTAATCCATTCGCCAATCCAAAGGTTTTAGGTAGTCTCAGGAGATTTAAAAATTTAATTGAATTTTTCATTGCTTTTTTTTGGACTATGGCCTCTTACAGTTAACCCATAGGGGTTTGATCTGCGTAACCGAACGATAGTGATGGCGAGGCAATTTGGTGCCTCCAGCCAGAATATATTTTATATTACTACACACTAAGCAACACATAACTAAGGGCATGCCCTGCGGGACACGAGCCTTGGCTTAAGACGTTCTTGGAGGAACAAGTAGAGACTAGCTGGATCAGATAAGTTATTTCTCATTGCACCATAAGACTTGATTTTTAACGTGTCTCATTTAGACTTTGCCCCTATTCGAAATTATTCAAAACTTTTATGTCAGATTCGGTTACGATTTCGGATCGACATTTATTTCGGATATTCGATAGTTTCGGTAACATTTATGGAGCTCCATAACATCTTGGTTCTTTACCGACAGAAGTGAAACACAAAAATGACGGTGCAGTATTTTTAGTGAAAATGCTTCCTAACAAATATATAGCAACGTTGTCTACGGTATAAAAGTGTTAGTAGTATTTTACTTTTTGCGTGTCTCTACACGATGTTTCATTTGTCAAAAAGGGGATGAAAGGCTCCCGGCTAACTTGGGGACATGTTCTACGAATGTGTGGAAATATGTTTCCTACATAATTTTCTGTGGACGATTTACAAGTTAAAATATAAATAAAAAGTTATGTATATTTTAGTATTTTGATATGGTTGTATTATTAATGTATGAGAGTAAAGGTTTGTGTAGATTTTAACAAAATAGTTATGAACATAAACTGAAATTCAATAGGTATTATATAAGTATAAAAACAACCTACTCATAAGGGGGACAAGTGTCATATAACAGAACATTATTCAGTGTCTAAGAATTACAATAATAATGTTGGATGACATTAACAATATAATTTTCCTGCAATTAGTCAGTTAATTCATATTTCTTAACATAGAAAATAAATACAGATAGATCTTTCAAACACTTTATCGCTCTGCTCACTATGGTGACGTTATCGCTATCTATTCAGTCCCTATACAGGTGACTGAGCTGACACAACTAATTTTGTAGTCAATTCAATGTCGTACAGATGCGATTACCCTATCAAATACAGAAAAATTATCATTCCATCCATTGTTGCATACATAGCAACTTCTAAATAGAAGTTGAGTTTTGTCTAGAAAGATACTTAAACGATTCTCTCTCGAACGACGAGATTTTATTTTGTAGATAGAAATATGTTTGCGATAAGGATTTAAATTAGCACACATTTGGATCGGTACGTTAATCGAGGGTATTTTGTCTATAAAAATTATAACATAATTAATTAGGGCGTAATTCCAAGGCGTATGAACTTACGCCTATATAAATAAATAAAACATCTAACCTGTAAGTTCGAGAAGAAAGCACGCTGCTAGCTTCGACCTCCAACTGCCCGAAAATCAAATCGAAAGCGGTCAGGTTGACCACGTGATAAACCTTACCAACGTTCATGACTACAACATACGTGTCGTCGTTGTACCATCTGTAATAAAAGACAGTTAAAAATAATTAACAATTTATACTAAAAAGTTCATTAACTCTTCTAATCTGATTAATTACGTGGAACAGCTGATGCCTAGCTCATTTGCATTACCAAGCATTCAATTTGATTTTGATACATTGCGCATACTTATAAAGATCATAAACCAAGGACTCCGTCTTTTTTTTTTTGTGACGCATAACAATTTGTTAATGGTAAGGTAAGAGTGCCAATTATTAATTTCATTTCTCATTAGCTACAATTATGATTTTAGTGCAGTAGTTTCAAAAAGTAACAAATTAAGAGGTGTTGAAAGAGTAAATGAGAAGAGAACACAAATGAAAACGATTCAAAATTGGAGTGGAAAGATGATAGGACATCATAATCGACATGACGGTTTCATTACAAATATAATTGAAGGGAAGATAGAAGGAAGGACAGGTAGAGAACACACAAATAAGCTACATGAGCCAAATAAAAGAAAAGGTTAACGTCATGTCCTACAAGACTCTTAAATTTGAAGAAGAAAGAGTGCCTATAAATTTAGAAGTGACAACATTAGGTCAAGTTACCCTACTATCACAATTACTTGATCACTAAGATAAGACGCATTGTATATTAACGAACTGTCAAAATGATAACTATGGCAAGTGAATCTTACTTACAATAATTATACAGATTTCAAAAATAAAACAAGAAGAAAGTTTTCAAATTGATATCAAACCTCTTAAAAGCAAACACGTCGTTATTAAGTGCTAAAGACTCATATCTGCCAAGTCTGAAAGCCGGTCGGATACGCAAGTTCGTCAGGGTCCGGTAGACTTGGTAATGGGAGCGGACTGCAGACCTCTGAGCGGCTACGTTCAGGTGCTCATAACCTTCGGCTACTGGCAGCCAAGTTACTTCCGCGGTTGAGAACCCTGCGGAAGCAATAATCGTAATATATAGTATAGTACTAAAAGTTTTCCGTGGCGATAACGGTAGATAATATTATTGCTCTTGGAGTTAGGTTAGGACGTAATATCTAGATGACAGGACCTATGTCTGCCATATAGTAGCGCAAGCATCAAATCTATTATATATTAATTGTATCTAATAACAATAAAACTATAGAACTGTCAGCTACAGATATAACAGATAGTTAATGTACATTTTTGAAAGAAAGAAAAATCTTTTTTTTTATGGCGCCGGCCAATGTTCTACTGCTCCAGTTACTCTGTTACATGACATGTCGTGACGTGTTATTTGGTGAAGCCAGCAAACTTGTAAAACCTAAACATAAGCCAGACAAGTCGTAAACGCAGGAAATATTTTCTCCCACAACGACTTTATAAAGCTGAACGTGTTCTGCTAAAGCCGGAATGTTTAGCTTCCCGGGACATAGTATTGTTCCAAATTTTGAAGATATGTCTTTTTTAATAACTAAACTACGAAGTTAGAACATTTTGTGTGAAAATACGGTCGTGAGCAGTATTTAAACCTACACCCCCCGGAAGAATACACACCCACTCTGCCAATTTAGTTATCCAAACCTTTGCTCATTATCACGAATTCTTCGTTCACGTGAGTTCATTTTATAGATGACGTTATTAACATCTATTCTGCTCCACACAGTGACTATAATACAATGACGTAAAGTCAATTCTCAAGACAAGTTTTTTTTTTTAGAATCTTCAGTTACTTTTCTTTCTAAAGGATTATGATTTAAATTTGAAATCAGATTACGTACTTAATGTCGAAAGTAAAAGCGTTTTCTTGCTAAAATCACCCTTCAAGGCCTTAAGTAACGAAGGTAATATAAACACAAACCTTTTTTAACTCACAAATATTTTGAGTTTTAAGATTGAATTTTTATTACATCATAGAGATGTTAAAAAAATTCTTCAGAAAATGTCTAGACAATTCCACAATTTGGCTAACACCCGTGGAATGTCAAGAATGATCCATCAAAAAGATCAACAAAGGCCCAAGAATGGCGAGATGAAGGGTCTTAGCCTTATGAGTGTTGATGGACATCACTAACCTTTTCATATAAAAACCGTACATTCCGTTTTTTGTCCTCAGTTAACCCCGGTTATTATTCGTGCGAAAACGTGAAATATTCAAAAGGTTGGGTCAGTACCTGCGTGTTTTCCGTTGCTCCATTGGAATGGGGTCCTTACTGGGTCTCGGGACACTTCGATGAAGTTAACAGGGTCGTCTGTGTTGCAGGCTTGAGGATCCTTCGTCTCGCTCCACGGCACAAACCCATTTACCATTCCTATTTCTTCGCCCTTCAATATTTGTATGAATATTAATAAAATATACCTACATTGATGTTGAACATTGACACTTGAATTCTGCTTTTGAGCAAATAGTATCTCCAGCAGTATCAACACTTGTGCCTATCCCACCTGATTTGTGAAGATGTATTAAAAGGTTCAAAGATCAAGAGGCGGTTGTAATTGACATGAATGTTTGATTACCTATTTACATGAATTCTCTCAGATGACATTAACAACATTATAAATATTAAATGCACAGATAACTGATAGGTATACCACAAAACGTGAAATCGGTTGGTTCAAAATCGATAGTGTAATCGCTCTACGAATCGGACAAATTTTCAGTAAAGGTAGGATTTTTTGATTTATCAGTTTATTCTGTCTCACTGTTGGGTAAAAACCAAGCCTTAAGTAAAAGGTTGGGCATAATGAACTCCTAAAATGCAACGCTGAATAGCAAATAAAGACCAGCCTTCAGGTAACGTGAAGTGTCAAGGAAGTTGAAGTAACAGTTTACCATGTAAGTGATTGCGATTCCAGGTAACAACAGCACTAGCATATTGAAAGCGTCTACTAGTTCAGGTCTGAATCTTGACGCGACTCTGCTCTTGTCATGGTTTCCAGTCTGGAAAATAAACGAATGATTGTATCATAAGATAAAACATGTAAAAATCAAACTTTTAGAACTGTAGGTAACATGTATGGTCTCAAATAGGTAATTGGCAAATATCGCTTTTACATAATTTATTAAAATTATATACAATATGATTTTACTACGATGTCACGATCCCTTCAAATATGTTTATACTTTCGTGTGAAAATAAACGTGCAATAAGTAAACATACGTGCAATTCTAATCTAAAATGTTCAAATATTAACGTATCCACATCGTCAATATATCGTTCGTATAATCGGATTGTTCTGCACGCTTTACTACAATTCAAAATATACATTTGAATATTAACCAGCGACCTTCCCATTATACAAACAGATTGACACACAAACATGATTCCCGAGGCGCCAAATTCGCAACAACATCGATCATAATAATTATCTTATTATGTTTCAAGAGTAGAAAGGAAGGCCTTTTCAATATTATAATAGAAACGCCCACATTATTTGATAAAGAAACTAACATTCCCTTAGGCAGATAGTTATCAGACAAATTGCGAATAACGTAATGGCTTATTTGTTGACCTTGCGGCATTTTGACAAGAAATAATAAATATTGGGTGTTGAAATAATATGTATCATGTAGCCCAAATATTTATTGACTCTGGCAAGTAACATGTGACTATTTAAACAGATAAATGTAGGTAATTTCTAAGCGGATAACGATATGAGAAATCCTATAATTAGTGATATCAAATTATATGACTCTTTGCAGTACGAACAATTTCTGCCGTAGAACTGTTAATATAAGCTGGTATTTATTTCTTAATTGTAATAATTTTCCCCAAAAAGAGAATACCAGTAATAAATAATTAGACGTCACCGCTGGAGGCCGTTAGTGTAAAGTTTGAGATCACATTAACAACGATTCTCATTTCAAATTCATATACCGTAGCCGTTTACAAGTATTCAGAACTTAAGCTAAATTGCGGTCTTTACTTGTTTATTTAATTAATTCTTTAGACTGAGTCGGGAAGGGTGTCTCCACGTGTTAACATAATTAACTTTTTAGAATTAACTTTTTTTATAGGCACAGCAAAAAATTTAGGCTTTAAGGCCAAAGACATTTTCTCTCAGTCAACTTTAAGGTTATACAGAGATAATGTGGTTGTTACAATAAAAGATCTTAAATCTTAATTTAATTTCAAAACTTTATCTATTTCACTTTTCAGGACTATTTATTTTATAATGATTTAAAATCAATCAGAGGTAAAAATGCCTTGGGCAATTTCTTACACCCAATGGAAGTAAATACGAAACGGCCCTTTCTTTAACATAATAAATGAGTATTTTCCTAGTTCGCAAGCCAAAAAACGAAGATTTTTATTGATAATATTGAACCACCTTTAAAACGAATAGACTTTATTACCAAGTACAAGGCTTTAAAAGCGAAGCTTCAATATTACTAATATAGGTATACAAATCTTAATTCTTTAATGCGGGTTCTACTGTTTAATGTAAAGGTTTGTGTAAGTGTGTTTTATGTGCATACGTGTGTGTAGTATTTGTTATGGATGAGTGTTCGTTGTGTATCTCTTTGTGATCGTCTGTCTTTGTATTATTTCTTATTATAGAAACAGGTTTTGGAACAGGATTTGGTTGGCTTAATGAACCGTTTCAATACTTACCACCCAGTTGGCTTGTTTCTTCAAAGGCTTGTATGTAAGCCACCTATCTACCGCGTATTTAATGTCCCTGGCGTCTGAGTCTTTGTCTAAATCCCCAATAAGCGCGAAGTTAAATGGTATATGAGCACCTGCATGGTGGCCCTCTCCGTAATACCTCACGGCATTCTTTATGGTAGTACTTGCTTCCGTCATCATTACCCTAGACAAAGGAATTATATGGTTAATGTTTTATGAAGGCATCTCGTTCGTGTCGATGATTTGAATGATTGACTGATTCTTTCGTACAGCAACGCGACCGTTTAGAGTAGGTTATCTATAATTTTAATTCACTGTTAATCAATCTAGGGTATCAGAACTGAATATATCATTATTATCATTCACCATCATTATAGAGGAAACAACGAAATAGCAAAAAATTAAAATAGTGTTAGTTGGTGCTCAATATGAATCGGCATCATTGTATCAGAACCCGAGTTAAACCTTGGTTTATTTAATTTATAGTTTAGTTAGTATGAACTACCATAATGAGAAAGAAAGACTAAAACTGTAGCTTTAAAAAAGAATGGGTAATCCTTTGTATGCCCATGAAGAGATCGGCAGAGGTGCATTGCTGTACAAATGTACACCCACATTTCACCAACGGTTAATCCCAGGTTTTGCCATATACAAAACTTAATCATTTAATAATTTTATACAAGTTTACTCGTGTTTCCCGAGTTTAAGGAATAACAAAAATCAATAAAAACTAAAATGGACCTTCCTCTAAAATTCCTTATATCTAAACATGCAATAATAATAAATGTATTCAACGATTGTAGATTCGCACGCAAAAGACGCGCGTGCGTCGTCATTTGTTTCCTACGCAATGTGCGTACGTAAAGTTATTCGCGCGAACATAAATTTTAGTTTAAACTAACAAACACCGTAACTAATAAACATTCGTTTACTTCTTCTTATCGTATGGTTGATGAATAACCTAGTTTCAGAGTTTATACATTAGAAAAAGATAGTCCCTTTGTTTGTAAACTCCGATTTGTTAAGATATTCGTGACTCTGAACTAGAAGGTAAGAAATTTCACATAGATAATCAATGAATGCTCCAAAAAACTGCATTAATTAAAATATTAATTGACTTCAGAATTGCCCTTTCTAATGTCCATGAGTCTTTCAAGTAATTCTTCTTAGAGGTTTTATTTAGTGTAATATTTATTTACGTCACAATAGATTTCTCTTGGGAAGCAAGGACATATCCTTGCCATTTATTATTTGTATTACTTACTCCTCCTTCGTGCAATAAATACTGAATAAAATTCGTGTAACAGTAAAAAGTAGGACATTTTTAGACGACCAATAGTTTAGTCAGTTGCTTTAATAAGTACCTATGAGGACAATTACAAATTCTAGGTTACCACTGACAGCAACTTGGAGTTTGGAGTTGTGCCATGAAAAATACGCTCATGCGGGGCAGGATTTATATACTCCAGGCGCTCTGAGCACTAAGCTATCTCTACACGTCGAAATGGCTTAGTGGTCAGAGCACCTGCAGTATTTATCCGGGAGGCGCAATTTCGAATCCTGCTCACGACCGTATTTTGCTTTCCATAACAATTTATAACTTTAGCATTAATGCATGTCATTAAAACTTTAATGGATTATTAAAGAATATAATCTAAAGATATAATATAAATATTAATATATATAAAGATATTAATAGATATAATATAAAGATATAATTATCAGTAGCAGCCTGGAATTTGGAATTGTGCCCGGTTGAAAGCAATATTCTCACCACCTATTAATGGGTTTTCAATAACTGCATCGGTCAAATGTGGATGTACAGCTTTGTCACCTTTACCTACTCCCTCAGGGAATACCGGCATGATGATGCTAATGAGTAATCAAATATAATTACTTCACGTTCTATCCACATACCTTGTCAAATTATCTCTAATAGTAATAGCATCAAACACATCTCGGAGCTGAGATACCATGTCATATGTCTCTTCCTGGTCTTTCGTGTAGATATGGTCTAAGAAGGCATAGTCATCTGGGCCCAGACCAGGCTTTCCGGCTACCGGTTCGTTGGGGTATCTCCCCCCAAACACGTCCTTATCGACTTCAAAGATATGGTTCACGGCATTAATCCTCATTCCAGCGACACCCTTTTCCAACCAGAATTTTATTACGTTCTGAAATAAAAGTGAAATAAAGGAAATTAAGAAGAATTTTAGAATAATAAATTTCTCGTATAACTAGGTTTTCGCGATCAGTACTTTAGAAGTCGTGATTGTTTAGTGGTCGGAGTGCCTGGAGAATTTACCCGGGAATCCTACTCATGACGAAAGGTTTCTTTAAATTATTTTAGTCTAACCTGCCAGCATCTATACAAGTAAATAAAATTAAGTGTCTGTTTGTAATGTCAAAACAACAGCTTTTTACTACATTCTTATGAAAGTATATGCGATGAAACAATATAATGGATGCAAATAAATACAATATCTAGCTACTTCCACAATATTGAGGGTAGTCATGCATTCCCTGTCATGTAACTCGGTGGCGGACACTGCACGGTCTAACAGCTCCTGATGATGCCCCGTGGCGGGGCGAAACACGTATATGTGCATATATTTGCGGGCGTGCGGGCGGTGCACATGTGGATATTGTATTTATTTGCATCCATTGTAATGGACTTCCGCAAAGTAAAGCCTGAATCTATTCGAAACAATACAACAACAAAAAAAATGCTGTCTGTCTGTTCCGGCTAATTTTAGAAACAGCTGGACATATTTTGACGGGACTTCAACTGGTAGATGGAGTCTGTAATTTGGGCTACTATAACAAGATATAAATATAAAAATCAATTTTTCCAAGTCCTGCTCGAACGAATTCGCGAACACGGCTAGGGTGAAAATAAACTGTTATAATGCCTGTCAGCGTATTTATTCTTTTGGAAACATCCGGCAAATAAAAAGTTTACAATACTTACACGCAAAGTTGTTTAAGGCAATTTCTTACTTTTGAGCGTACAAAATTCTACACGATAACATTAATATTTCTATTGTGTCTAGTGTTGGCGAGTCAACAGGTTAATTTAAATAGTAAATATGAGATGAAGCAAAATACTTAATAATTCTTACTTAAATAAAACATCTTTACTTTAAAGTATTTCAGGCAAAAGCTAACTTCAAATACTTCAAACTGCATAAGTTATCACAAGCAAGTAACCATTAAACACAACTCTAATCCTTAACTTAACAACTTATTTCTCAGTTCAGCATCAAAACAAGCAGCGTATTTATTATTTAAAGCGCTGCGAAGCGCTTTCATATTTAAGTAACATTAGGGACCACCGTGAATTGAGCGAGAACATTAATCTTCATGACACGTTGCCGAGTCGCAAAAATAATGTTATTTACAAAACTGAATCTTTATTTAGATAATGTCTGTAGTAACTATTTGTTTAAAATGTTGCCTTGGAATAAACAAAATAAATGTAGACAGTAACCGAACGCTTTTGCCAAACGGTTGGTGTGTGTAAATAATTCCATTACTCAGAAAATAATGTTAGGAATGTTCCATAAAAAATCTTAGTGCTTTCTTGAAATTGCGAAATAGCTAGGTCAGAGGACATTAGTAAGTGTCCATTCACACTGCGGCTAAATCTATTTGGTTCACTCCAATTCAGTTTTTCGAAATCAAAGTCTGTTTTATAAAAAGTCATAGTGGAAATGTTTTAGTTATGCTTCATAACTTGCATTCTATGGTGAATATGTATTATATTCACCTATTCGCTCTAAGGCCTTGGTATAGTGTTGTTACCGGTATTTACTCTTCTGAAAACCCAAAATGTTTTAAAAAGAACTTACTTTCATTTCTTCAACAACAACAGGATTTCTAAAGTTAAAATCAGGTTGGCTAGATCCGAATTGATGAAGGTAGTACTGATCACGAGACGGCATGTAGGTCCAAGCACTTTTTCTAAACAAACTGACCTGCAAAATGATATGCAAATTAATACAAAGGATATAAGGAATCCTAATATATTCATAAAATTGACATATATCAAAAAGTTTGACTCGCATGACATCGCCGCGGGCTTAGCTCATGACTAAAGCCTCCGGCAATCCCAAAAAATGCACGTGAGTAGTAATTGATAAAAACATTAAAAAATGTCGTCTACAAGAACCTAACTCATAAAACGGACGTTCTTAAAAACCTTCTTGAATTGTATGCGTCTCCGTCTCTTACATGTCATCAGAAAGAGATGCTAACAATCTTTAGATATACTTTAGTTACAAAATATTTTATGGAGAATGTTATGGTAATTGCTAACCGATAGTGGATTGGCGTGGTCATAATCTGTATAACAAGGGGAGTTGTTCCTGTACACTGAGACATTTACAGGCTGCTTATTGGAAATTCATGAAAGTAACGGATAATATGAAATATGATTATAATAATTGAATTACTGAAAATTGTTGGAGGATAATTCGACTTGGCAAGCAGAGATTGTCATGGCTGAGTTAGTTAGCACTTGGAGCCAGTGCAGCATTTGGGTCAGTACCCAAGGGATGCAGATTCAAACCCTGCCTTTGTATTCTTCTATCAACATTTATTTTATTATTATTATTGGCGATCGTATATTTCTCTCATCAAAATTAAATATTAATCAATATTTTCCTTCTTAGAACTTCTACCTACCCAATTATTTGGGGGACTCCTTTGTCCACGATCGTCCAAATGTCCATTCTCCCAAATGTACCAGTCATTATAGTATTCATCTCTGCTCGACGATTTTAAAAACCAATCACTCTCATTACTGGAGTGATTCGGCACAAAGTCTAAAATCACCTTTATATCTGGAACGAATGTAAATTTGACAAATTACATGACAACATTAATTAGTAAGTGAAACGTTAATTATATGAGACAACTAAGAATATCATGTGTTAGCTGTGGAACAAGTTGATTATTTGTTAAGTACCTGTTCGCATGTACATAAATTACATTTAATTTATTCAACTCCACATTGCTTTAATTATAAAGAGGTTGTTATAAAAAGATTGGAATACTATTTTTATTATTATTAGTATGTACTGAAATACAATTTTTTTATTTGTTTTGAGTTGGTACTTTTTGTAATACTTATTTTATTGTTAATATTTGAATTACTTATAGGTAGAATTGTGGATGCTTATACATAAAATTTTAAGATTTTTGAATTTACTTTGAAATTTACGTTGACGTGTGAATGTTATAGGTACACTTCAGACAGTTTTTTTTTAATGTAGATCGTACACATATTTGTTCGGTGTGGGAATCGGACCTGCGATAAGACTTCTACCACAGCGCACAGCGCCGTCCTTAATTGATAATTCTAGTACTACCTGAGTAACCATCATTCAAACGAATCTCAATTTTAAAACAAAGGAAAGGAATCAACGTAGAACAATATTATTTGAACTACAATTGTTAAGACCACTCCTCAAGTTCCACGAAGCATCCAATCAGAAATAATTAGAATCGAGGAAAAACAACACCAAAATAAATTGTTCAAATTATACAAACAGGCAGGCGCTCTTGAATATAAATTGTAAAGGGAAATCTTATTAGGAAAGTTCAAATAACCGATCCGTCTTCGGTACAGGAAATATCGATAATTTGTTTGCAGGTTATGCTTAGATTTACTAAGTGAAATAAAAAATGAATAAATATGTTGATAGATGGGAAAATAATGGAATTTTTGCCAGACGTCCAAACTAAAAGGTTGACAACATTACACCTGACGTTTAAACATGGATCTTTATCAACAGACACACTGTCAAATCGATAAAAAAAAAGTATTTAATTATATCGTTTTATCGACAACTTGTGTCAAATCTGATGTTTAAATTGTCAAAAATATGTCGACCAAAATGACCATGCTCACCAGAGATTATCACCAATACTAATGCTCTAGCTCAGCTCAGAAAATTAGAATCTGTATTATATGAAATCAGATATATTATATAGGCTATAGACACACCCAGGGTGTGTGACATCCAAGAAAGAGAATGTCTATGATAATCAACGGTATAGTAATGGCTATGTTATGAGGCACCTTAAGTTTGCCTTGTCATAATAGCCTTTGTATGAAGCATATAGATGAAAATAGGGAATTTAGAAACATATCTATATGGTAAAAAATCTGGCATAGTGATGGCTGAGACAAGATAAATGGCAGACGTCTTTCCGTAAAAGGTTGACAACACCACACCTGGTGAGATTATCACCAGGACTGCTGGACTAGCTCATGACCTAAATAAATGGAGTGCATAGAGCAGAATGTCTTTGATAAGCAGTGGAATCGTGAAAGCTAAATACTATGAGGCACCTTAATTTTGTCTTTTCATGATAGCCTTTGTGTGGTTTGCACAGATGAAAAAAGGGAATTTAGAAATTAATAAATATATTCATTTAAGGAAAAATCTCTGGCATAATGATGGCTGAGACGAAATGTCGAAATGACGAAATTTGTCGACACGATACGTATGTCAAATTAGACGTTTAAAATCGATAAAAGTATCGACAAAAAGAACCATGCTCGCCCCGCTAGTGTGATTACCTGGTGCGAATATTAGTGTTTTTTGTTTTATACCATACATAGAGGAGAAAACTTATGGATACCTAGAACTACTTCATGATGTTGAAAGAAAGTTAAACTTACTCAGTTCACCAGCTTTTTTCAAGAGTTGTTCGAAGTCGTCCATGGTTCCATACTCAGGTTGAATCGAGTAATAATCGGATATGTCATAACCGAAGTCGTGCATCGGTGATTTGAATATCGGAGACAGCCACGTAGCGTCCACTCCTAGTTCTTTCAGATATTCTAGCCTAGATGTTATACCTGGCAACAAATATACGTTTTTAGTTAATTTGTTCACACACTTAAATGGATTGTTATTTTTTGTATGTGTGCAACAGGCGTTACACAAGGGATTCCGGTGCTGGTTAAGTAACCCCGGAGCTCCCCTGAAAGTGCTGAGTATGACAACTGGGGTGGTTTGCCCCAAAAGGCTCCCGAAAACAATAACAATTTCACACAGGATTTTTATTCCTAGATTTGTATAATAACTTTCGTGAGGCATATTCATATAAGCCGGCAAACCCGAAGAATGTACGTGTAGTAACCGGTGAACAATAACTAATATTTTATTCCCAGGTTCTGAAACTTATATACCTTATATGACAATCTCCTTTTTTTCTACCCTTACTTTTCTGTAGGACCATTTTATCTGTAGGCTGCTATTATGAAGTCAAATATAATTTATATACCAGCAGTTTTTTCTCGAATCGCACCATATCAGAATTTCCAATACAAATGCTTTATTGATGACACCATGTCATTTACATAAGAATTTCTTTTATATTCCGTTGAAAGTAAAAGTAAAGGTGATAATTTATTTTCCGCCTTCTTACTATCACGATGTGCGTGCTTTAGAAATCTTGATGGATAAGAAGGTAAGACTGGATGATAAGTAGATTAATGGCCTCTCTGCATATAAATTAGCTAAAAAGATAAGCGAAGACAGGCTAAAACTGTAACCTATTTATAGAAGGATTGTATGTACTAAACGAATATTTTATTTTATATTGACGTCTTGTTCAAACAATTAATGGACATTGCTGTGGTTATAGATACATTAATGAATGTAAAATATAACGATGAAGTATTTTATTGAGATACTATCCTGTGATAATCAATAAAATATTTGATGATAATCAGAAAAATAACTTTATTTATTGCCTTTGCAAATTTTAACGATTTTGAAAGTTAATTCTGACTTATGTTTCTGTTTCTGCATGAAAGTCGCTGTACAACTTCCACAGCCGTTCAATGGCACCGCACTTTGACTATTCTAAAATAACATATAATGAACCGGCCTATATAATACATAAAACTTTCATTAGGATGGACTCACCATTCAGGTCTCCCACTCCATCTCCGTCACTGTCCATGAACGATCTCGGATAGATCTGGTAAAACACAGCGGTCTCCCACCAGTCTTGCTTCACGTTTATATTCTCATACCTTCCCTGGGCCGCCTGCACTATGGTACCGATGACTAGGAGTTGCCACATCGCTAGAAATATTTTAAATATAATCATGCAATATAAAAACATAACGAAAATATTCAGGATTATATATGGCTTACACTGGTCAGTTAGGCAGTAGCTCCATGTAAAATATTGGATTTTTTTTAATCCGGTTAGACTGCCAGCCGACCCCAATGTAGATGGGAAAAGGCTAGGCAAAAATTTTATAACTAACACTCGTGGTATTTGATTTGACTAGTTATCGACTCAAAACCACTGTCTGCCGATGAGATGATGAGGCAAGATGACAAATTCACCATGTATCACAGCCTCTCAGAAAATGCATTTAGTCAACACCCAAACGTGAATGTAAAAAATATTTTTGTAATCTGAACTGACGAATTCCTAAAATAATTTATGAGATTTGAAAACTATAATAATAATAATTAACTTAACATAATTGAAAGCGTATTTGAAAAATTTGCGCGAGTCAAAGAAAACCTTAAACTTAACGTAATTTATTGTAACACGAATAAATTATATAAAAACTAGCTGACCCGGCAAACGTTGTTTTGCCATATAAATAAAAAAATTTGGGGTGGACTACCCCTAACATTTAGGGGGATGAAAAATAGATGTTGGCCGATTCTCATAGATACCGGATAAGCACAAAAAATTTCATCAAAATCGGTCAAGCCGTTTCGGAGGAGTATGGCAACGAAAACTGTGACACGAGAATTTTATATATTAGATAGTAACATAAAATAAAAATTATAATTATAAAAAATTATAATTATATAAAAAGTTACCCAGTAAATTTGACATAATGAAACTCTCACCAGTATGCAAAATTTTATAATTGGATTAATATATTGGATTGGATAAATAAGTACTTAGGTTACTGAAGGTGTGATGATTACTGAAATTTAATTGACAGTACTAATGAGGAAACCTTGCATTGATAAACAAAACGTTGTTGAACTTCCTGTCACAATGTTTAACTTTGTCTAACCCAACACAAAAAATCTAAATAAAAAATATTTTGAATTGAAGCGAGCGCTACATTGTCGCTTGATCTTTAGGCCTGTTTTAATAAATGAATTACATTGAAGTTCAGTAGCATTCATAATGACCAGATACTTGAAAATTTCACACATTTCAACATCACAAGTAATCGGTTTCGGCTCGACACCCACAACTCACATCTTTACACACACATTAAAACTTCCAGTGTGCGTGTGTTCGTAATTCTTCTCTAACATGACCAATGGTCTCCGACATGACCAATTTTGATGTTTTTTGTACTTTCAGGGTTTCACCTAGTTGGTTTTTAGCTATAGTTGGATCCGGTTGGTGGCGCTGTTGTTGAGATCCAAGAAAATGTGGTAGGACAATCTACCGGTTCCCGGAGGTATATTAATAAATTGATTTGATAACTTATCAAGAATAAAAAAAAAACTCAAAAAAATCCCCCCGCAAGCTTGCTGAATTTACATTGATTTTACTTCACGAAGTTATTCCTTTAGTATTTCTTTAAAAATATATAATTCTAACACGCTTTAAATTATCATATTATTTAATCATTAAGCGCGGTAAATTTAAAACCATTGTAGGCTCTGCCCCACGAATCTACAGATCCGGCAAAAATCTCTCAGAGAAAAGTCGTAATTATCAATAACTCATATTCACAGTATTTAGAGGATAAATTAATATAACATACCTACGTAACGTCGCGATAATTGGATCAAACGTGACCAAAAGGTCAGTGTGCAACTAAAATACTTGCACTATATACAGAGAAAATGCAGCAACGTTAGTGGATAATAGAATTAATTAATGGCTGACAGGCGGAAAACGCGCCTGGGTTGTGGTTAGACACAGAGTAACAACGTGAAACTCAATAAGTACGATGGAAAATTGTAAGCGTTCCGAGCCTTTGTATTAAACTGCCAAATGTTGACAAAAGTAAGATTACATTATGTTCAAATATATTTATGTGCCTAGCCTTTTCCCAATTACATTGGGGTCGGCTTCCAGTCAAACCGGATGCAGCTTAGTACCAGTATTATAAACAAGTACAACCGGGACCGACGGCTTAACGTGCTCTCCGAAGCATGGAGGGGTCTCATTAAGGAATGATTGTCACCTATCCACAGAACGACCGCGGCAAGCACAGCCTAACCTCGATCGATCGATCTGTGCGGCTGTTACGCACACGAGCCCCTCAATTCAGTACACTAATATGCAATTAATATTTATTATTATACAACATGCTTTTCATCTGTATTTAAGGAGTTCACAAGACGGCTGATACTGAAAACGAAATTCGCCGTTATTTATTGCCAATGCCAACGATTTATTCTTAGAGCCTCTTCAGAGTTTATTTTGAAAAAAGTACGCTACGTGGCAAAGTAAAAATATGGCTTTTAAATAACCGTAGTTTTTTTAAGTAATTATACTTAAAAATATATATTTTAAGTGTGATTACTTTAAAAATTGTAATGTAATATTAAACAATAATTTAGTCAACCAGCATGTTTCCGTATTTGCAATATTTTTTAATCTTAAGTAAAATATCATCACGAAAAGTTGCAAGTGCAACAGAATTTTGTCGCCAGATTTTTTGTTTGACTATTTTGGTTAAATTTTCACCATGGAACTTTTAATTACACTAATATCACTATCAATAATGAAACTGTCACTAAAAAATATTTAATTTAATTGGTATTATAATTACCTGTAACTTCAATTTTTGATGAACAGGAGTGGAGCCGAGCAAAAGGGACTGAGCGTTTATATCATGAGATATTACAATTGATGTTTAAAAATAATCTAGTATTTGTATTGAATACACATTTGAAATTCCATTGTCAGTATATAAAACAATCACGTTGTATATTGTTATGATGTCGGCCAAATCGGAAGTTGTGACGTCACCTAACTGTAACATCTGCGATAGATCTATTCAGTACAAGAATTTGTGAGATCAGCTTCGTATTGTTCGGAAGTACTTGTGCAGTTTGAATGGTATAGTATTGCTTTTATAATGTTAGAACGTTGTGCGAGGTTTCTTTTAATCTTTCATATTAAATTATTATTATTGTCTGATAAATTTATCACGGCGATAATTTTGAATTTTTAAAAGGTTCTGTGTAGAAAATCTGTTAAAAAAGGTTAACCTATTTATTCTTTTTAGGGTTTCGTACCTCAAAAGGAAAAAACGGAACCGTTATAGGAACACTTTTTTGTACGCCTGTCTGTCTGTCAAGACCCTTTATCTCGGGAACGTGTGGAGATATCGAGTTGAAATTAAAACCATTAACTCAGTTCTAAATTCCCTTGAAGCTGTGAAAAAAACTAACTTCGAAATTAACGTAAAAAGAAGATACGGCCGTTTATGACGCAAAAAAACGTATATTTCAACACTCTCAAGGGAATCAAAATTTATAGGGTACTTTCCATTGACCTAGAACTATAAAAGTTGGCAAGTAATATCGTCTTATACTAAAAGTACAGGGAAAAATTTGAAAACTATACATTTGTAATTAAATCATAAAAAATGTTGTATTGAAAATACGTAATCAATCATCGAGGTTAAGCAATGGTATGAACGATGATTGATTACGTCCGAAAAAAAATTCAAAACGACTCAATTGTGAACTATTTATTATATGTACCTACAAATTTGTACGGAACCTTCGGTGGGCGAGTCCGACTCGCACTTCTCCGGTTTTTTTAATTCTATATTCCGCTTTGTTTGTAAAATGTGACGATCAAGAAAATACGGTGTTTATTATATATACCTTTTTCTGCGTCTCGTCATCTGCATGTTTACTGCCCAAAAAAATGAGTGCTATGTTTTTAGGGTCCATGTATGTGTTTGCGAGTTTATTTATTCAACCGTAACTTCTAAATGCCTGAACCGATTTAGATGTATGGGGTATGGTTAGAATCCGTACACTTTCCCGAGTAACATAGGTCATTAGCAAATAAATAATATGAATATTAAGATGTTAATAAATAGTAATAAATTAGCTATGTAAAACAAAAAATTATAAAATATAAACATGTGTTTTTTTTTCAGTTAATTTTTATGATTATACCGTTTCGATACTAACTTAAAAATATTTGTTTCCTTTTCAGGTAAGCAGTCAAATCCGATATAATGAATCTTCGTAAGTAATATTTGATTCTACTTATTTGAACAAAAATGGATAAACGCAAATCTTTTATTGTAGGTACGTTAAATTATTAATTTTATAAACAACATTTCTGAGAAAAATCTTTGGTGTAAAAGAGAAGCTAGCTTGAATTTAATTCTGTTTCTTTAAAAATCCAAGTAAAGTTTTGGGTTAATCCCAGATTAGTTTCCGCGGGTTAATCCTAAAATTTGCATTTGTGTAAGTGAATTTTAATCGTAAATTAAGACTTAAAGATTATATTAAGGGCTTTTGAAATTGTGAAGTTAAACTTATTTCTTAAGATTATGTTGCCATGATAAGGAATATTAAATAAGTTACCCGTTTAGTTTTAGTGAGACTAATCAAATAAGTACATCGAACGTGATACAAACTGCATGTTGTGAATTAAATACAAATAATATCTGAGACCAAAGACATAAAAAATAAGAAGAAGAGATACAAAACCGTCGTCACCAGTAAATAGAACACAAAATCTGGAAAAAATAAACTTTGTCACTATTACCAATAGAATTCATGTTCGAATCATATTTCATTTGAATACCACACCATCCATCACAAATTAAAATTGCATCAACACCATCTTGAAAATCTTCGGTCCACCGCAGCACGTTTCACACGGTAATTTTTGGCCTCGCAAAAAAAACAAAAAAAAGCGGCCATTCTAAACAGCGAATCCTCCAATAATTAATTATATATATATATATATATAATTAATTAATATTATTTAATCGTATGCCTTTTTTAACAACGCAGCGTAACCGTTCGCAAATGTTCATGAGTGGCGTTTGTCGCTTACTATCAAATGACACGCATGCTCATTTGCTCACTATACCATAAAAACATAATTTATTGATATTTTCAACAATACCTTTGTTATATTTATAATAATTAACAATGCATTTATTGACATAGAAAATACACACTGGAAAAATGCAAACAGTAGACAGAAGATTTGTTGAATGCTAAAGTTCAATAGAACTCTCGTATCCACGTTAAGATTTAAGTTGTGGTATAGGTACCGGGGCCCTCGCTCTTATTACTATAACTTATTACAATTAAAATTATTATTAGCTCTTTAGTGTATCGTCTTCGCGTGAATGTTATGGTCGGGAAAAGATAGATATTTGAACGTGTGTAGTATGTTTTGGGTGTGTAGTGAGTAATGTGTGTGTGGTATGTGTTGTGTGTGTGTCGTGTGTGTTTTGTAACGGTGGTGTAAGGCTGTGGTGTATTTACTTGTGTAGAGTTTGCGTGTTCATGAAAGAGGTGTATGATATGTAACAGTCTATGGTATTATTGTATTATTCATATATAACTTTTAGTGAGTATTAGCTTTATGAAATTGCTTGAACCATTTTCGATACATACTTTGGCGACATAAATCTTCTCTGATCTCTTGAAGGCTATTTTTACCATAGTCTATAAATCGTGTTGACTACAAACCTATTAATATTTTATAAGGTGTCCACTCTGGACTTCTTTTACAGATTAAGATTACGCGTGACCCACAATTTTAATATTTCATAAGATCCTTTGAAACAATTTTCTTTTGGACAAAATTTTGCTGTGTTTTTTATTATGCATAAACTTTACATAAACATGAATTTTGAACTATGCTTATGTTTAAGAGTAGAAGACAAGTTTATTTAAAAAACTGTACTTCTAAATTACTAAAATAATAAGAATGTTGAACTCAGATTGCTTGATTATGATAAATTTTCCCAACAAAAATCCTCATCCACTGCTTCCAGCGCGGTACTCACTTGCAACGACAACAGCCATTGTATAATAATATGCTTATGTCATTGTACCATGGTAACTATCAGCTTCAATTTTGACGAAATGAGATGAGAAATGAAAAGTAAGAGGCAACTTAATATTATTGTAAATTACTATTAACCCGCAGATCGTGAAAGTGAATTAGTCAAAAAGCTAAATACGCTATTTAAAAATCATTTAGCTGGGTTATTTTTTTCATAAGTTTCAATTATTATGACTGGTATCTACTTATGTATGTAAATTCAATTAATACTTCTAAAAATACAATCTACTAATTACTGTAATTTTAGATAAAACACTGTCCTGTAAGAGTTCTTCAGATTATTTATAGACCCAGTATAAAAGGCAGTTATTCAGCCACGTAGTACAATTAATTACTATCGTTAGTACACAATTTTGTACACATCAAGATTAAAAAAAATGTTTTATTCATAAAAGAGATTTGGGAAATCCCCTCTTGATATCCCTTAGTCGCCCCTACGAAACATGGGCAGAGATGGGGTAATCTATTTTTTTCAGGAACCACACACCACATTCACAAAAACAAAAGCAAAACAAAATAAAACCAATAATATTTCATCGTAACTGCTTTTAAGATCGGTGTAATTATATTTTATGTACGCAAAAGTTACGGACGCGGACCCAGTGGACGTCAAAGTTATATCGCATCTTCGTCACAATATAAAAGATTAAGCCCCTCAATATTGCAGCTTATAAGGAATTCTTCAGAATTTTTGGTTCACATCACGTTACTTTGTATCTTTGAAATTTAATAACGGCTAGATGTTTCATAACTTTTATGCTGTGTAATCATGATTCACCGTAATCTGAGCTTATGTCCTCATGCAATTTTCTAAAGGGAAGTTAACTTTTATTTTGACGTGGAAATTTTCATGTTTGTTTTCTGTTTGTGGAAGGAGAATTTCCATCTCCTGCCTGAAACATTCTACTGAGGTTGCAGTAAATGCAGCAATGAATGAATTGCCAATCCCGATGATTTAATCAATCTGCCTAGCCTTTTCTCAATTACATTGGGGTCGGCTTTCAGTCAAACCAGATGCAGTTTAATACCAGTATTTTACATGGAGCGACTGCCTACCTGAACTCTACAACCCAATTCCTCGTTAAAACGATATCTTGTGACAGCGTCTACAGGAGTCATTATCATCGTCATGAACCTACAGCAGTCCACTGCATTTATTATGTTTGGAATATCCATCATGGACGCTGTGCCACAGTCCTACACTAACCTTTGCCGAGAACCGTCCCAGGATCACAATTACATCCCCGCGTGAATTATACACCGCAACCCCGACACGTTATAGTCCAGCGAATGTATCGGCAGACTGTCATTTGTGCAAGCTGGCCACAGTTGACATGCACAGACACTCCGGAGATCCGCATGCTTTAGAGCGCTTCACGGTGGCGTCTTGGGCCTGTCACTGGTCAGGCGAGGAACCGCTCAAGTTCGCCGGCTTCAGGCTATCGCTCACGGTGGCCGGAGATTATCGAGTGCCCTCCGGTGCCTGGCGCGTCTTTTGCGAGGTGAGACCAGTTCACCTCCCTTTACGCCGCCGCCTTCGCAAGCATCACTTCCTCGAAAAAGGTGGCGCCGGCGCCCTATACGATCTCGCTTCCGACTATGGATCTAATGACAACCGGAAGCTAGAGAGCAGTCCAATGCTGGAGATAGTGTCTCCCAAGACGCGCCTCTGAGCCTGCTTCTTTCGATCTAATTTTCTCTGATTTCGCTTTTCGATCTTTGGCTCTTTACATCCAATTTGGTAAATACGCTATTTAAAGAAAGGTACATTCCGTAGATCGCCGGTGGGCATCCTACGCTTCGCTTAACTAGACGTGGTCTCCACTCCTGTACGCGTTTACTCCAACAGTTGTCGCATCGTCAGCCATCAGTCGTGTTATACATAGCCGGCCTACTGCCACTCTAGTTTGCTGATGCTTTGACCTATGTCGACCTAAATAATAAACTTGACTTAGAAAATCTGATTACGCACACATTTAAAATGAACATAATAACTTCATCACTAACAGTCTTGTTGCATCCACCGTAAGAAGGTGAAGATTTCTTCCCTTTGTACCATAATTCCCATTTCCCTATTCTGTCCTTATTGCAACCAGATCTATCTCGCAGTGCACTGAAGTTATTAAGTCTATCTGTTTGTTCGTCTTCCATCAGTTTGCCTAATCAGTCACTTAATTCATCAATTTACAAGAAAGTTGGGGGTTCATAATCAATACAAGTTCACAAAACGATTACGGTATTATTATTACACTACAAATATGAACGTACTACAAATATGAACGTACTACAAATATGAACGTACTACAAATATATATATACGTATAACTTTTATGGTCCAATTACACTGCGAAGGAAAAACACAATCTTATTCGACACGTTGCCTATTTCTTTCCATGTTTAACCCCTCGTCTCGGTAAGATTCCGTCCGACACACGTGTTTTGCTAGGAAGGGTTAACAAGCTACAGGAAATAATTACGTAGCCCACGTGACCTCAGCACAATATATCGAGTTACAATGCTTGTCCTACATTTATTTGTTTTAAAACTAGCTTTGGTGCACTACTTTGCTCGCAAGAGCGTAAAGGTTTTAATTCAAGTCACTAAAAATGGTCCAAGTCGCCTGTAATTATCTAGATAAGATCCGATGTGAGGAGAGCTTCAAAATGTTTTTCTTCATATCTTCAATAAGAATAACAATAATGCACAGTCAAACACTCAAACTAAAAACTCATGCTGCCTCTATCAATTAAAGCAAAATTAACGTGCAACTTTAAACGGGGAAAATCGAATACTTGGCCGCTAGCCTTTCCAATACTAGACAACTTCAAACCTAATTAATTACATATCTAATAACTAAGTTGTTTAACTTAACGTTCTACGGGTGAAATTTCCACATTCTACGCAGATATGTATGTCTATGTTTAAAGGGTGAAATGGCCCGTCTCGAACCCGTTTAGCATAATGATGTTTACTCACATCACGTTTCAACTATTATTTGATTATTGTTACCGATTTGTTGACAGTTGATCGAATTATATTTGTGCGTGTGTAAATGCCATTTGTGACTTTTGTTGCTATTCGATTGTTTGGTCTGTAATAGTTAACACGGACCTAGTGACAATACTAATTTCTTTTGAATGGGAAAGGTACAAGCTGGTAATTTAGTAACGATTTATAAAAATGAATTACTTTCTTGAATATTAAGACATACCATAACACAACATCACGCCTTTATCTCTGCAGGGTAAGGCAGACAAGTATCGTATACACCCATTCCTCCAACGCAGTTAATTATTAAGTTTCATGAACATCACATGATAGGTGATAGAGTTTTATAACAGCAACACCTAATAACACTGCGTGACTCGAAAGTCGTATCCAGAACTGCATGAGCAGCCAAGCAATCACTACAAAAATGAGGCAATTAAAAAAATTCATACCTAATAATATGTTAATAACCATAATTTAGTGCATTTCCTCAAAAAAATAAAGTTCTTCCTATTACTTTTTTTTCATTTTCCACCATTAAATTTATTCATACCCGCAAACCTATTTGGCGTACGATAAATTCCCGCTGTCGGACAAGAACATTTTTGGGAAGACTGCGTACAAAAATTTAAATTATCATGCCCTTTTGTGAGCTAACGAGAGGTTCCCCCCTCTGGGCAAAATTGGCAAATTCAGAAAGACCCCACTCGGCAACCGACTATCGATAGGTAATATTGGAATAAAATAATATTCTCAATTACTTGCTAATATGTCGGGGTATTTTTAAATTGGTCTCACATTTTATCAGGTTTCTATATACATTGATGACTGCGTAATGTTCATTCTATCTATGAAAAGGTCAATTTTTTTTTTCTTACAATTGTCAGTGTGCCTGATACTTAAAAGTAATTCAATAAAAATATGGTAAAATAGTAGACAAGTTTTTTTTCCCCTATTATTTTGAAAAACCTCGCAAAAAGATGACTTGTAATCTCTCTCAAAGTAACAGAAACATTACAGATGGAAATATTAATGCGAAATTAAAACAAAATGGTCGCGTAATCAGAACCGCTCAGCGAGTCACTGAGCTATTAACAGAAACAAGATACCGCGTCGCTAAGTGCACTCCTGACGCAGACGCTTGACGTCGACGTCAGCGTTAGCGTTACATAATGCTCTTGAGTGCGGGGCACTAAACGCAGAGACTGCCTAAATAAAAATGGCTTCTAGTTGTCAGCTTTTAGGGGACATTTATAGCTTTTATTCGTAATTACTATAGATTTTTTTTTCGTCCACGTATTTCATTTATGTTATTTCTGGGATAATGAAAGATGATAGCGAAAAATTACTACATGTTCTTTGAAGTCTGTTCCAGGTAACAAGTTATATCAAAATATAATTTCAATAAAATGTTTATTTCATAGACTTGAACAACATAGCAATGAGAAATAGGTAGTAACTCAATAAAACAGTTTTCTCTAAGAAAGTCTTAAATATAATCAGCGTCGTCGATTTATTATGTCAAATAGAAGGCTGTACAACTCCTTCCTCAAATATAACCCTGGTACATTGTTTAAACATGTTTTACGAAATAAATATATCTTCGTCAATACTAATAATAGTACTACTCTTTCTTTTTTTCTTTCTATATGCAAACACAGGTGCCCTCCCTCTTCCTTCACATATTCCTATTCCGATGGGACGGCAATGCGACACGACCGGAGAGAGATCATACGCAGGACTGCCGGCTTTACGTACTCTCCAAAGCAAGAAGGTGTTACACCACCACCGTTCTGACTCCAGGCTGCTACAGGAAAATCCAATAACACTTTGCCCGACCTGGGAATCGATCCCTTGAACGCACAGCAGCCGCGCTTCCGAGCGCTAGACCAACGAAGCAGTCAAATGGATAAGCGGGACTAATAAAGTTAGCCTAATAAATTTTGTATACCACCTATTAGACTTAAGACAACCTAGTTAGAAACTCGCTATACTACGATCGCAAAAACCTGTTGACAATAATGAAAGCCTGTCAATTGCTGATCAACTTCTTGAAAGCAAAATCAACTCTCTAAGTAGGCCAGGAAAGTTTGTTTTGTTTGAGAAACTGCTGACGTCATTTTCGAAGAAAAAATGTTTACATTATATACACTTAGGCATAAAGTCTGAAGGCTCAAGTTTTTTCTATACCTTGTTTATGAACGGTACTGCGGCTTTCTGGCTCAGTGGGTATACCAGAAGATGCTTGCCTCGGTGCGGAACGGGTTTCGAGTGTGCTGAAGGTAACCAATACACAAAGCGAACTTGTCATGTTGAATGACTGGGGTGTTGTGTTATTCTATTGTAAAGGGAGATTCCACAAACTATTGTATTCGTAAAAAAGTTGCTTGCGCGATGCAGGATTCATGGTGTCATCTAATAACCAGGTGTAGCTATATATCGCTGTAGTAGTATTCACTTGATTACTACATGACTGCGTAGTGTTGATAATCTCTGGGACATTAAATAAAAAAGGCTGATAAACATTTTAAAAAATCTTCGCAGTACAAGAAATACATATTGTAATAATAAATCTTAGGGCATATCAATGGCGCCCAACGTGGGACACCCTCGTCATAACGCTAAATTAAAAAAACTAGTTAACTGACTTGTTTGCATATGGAATTGAAAAGTAATAATAGAAAAACATGTACGTTATTACAATGTTATGGTGTTGGTGTAGCTAGGTAACAATATTAGTACTGTGGATTCTCATAGAACAACGTTTACTTTTGATCTGACAATATAGAAAATTGCTAAAAAAGATGGACATAAAACTAATTAATTGCATCTTATTCATCAAGACAAATCACTTTGTTATTATTTATAAGGAAAATGGCATGCGTGGTATTAGGCGTTTGCATTACAAAGGATTCGCAAAATTTATTGCATTACTAGGGTTGGTAAATTTACAACAAAATTTATTAGGTATCGATACATTAACTCTTTTTTTTATGTACAAAGTAAATACAGTCGAGCAATATTTGAACCTGTACCCCTTGGATGATTACTCCAGTATGAATAATCCTGCTCACGACCGTATTGATCTATCCACAAAAATGTATAAATTTTTAGGTTTGCCCCTAAAAATATAAGATAGCACTTTTTAGCAAATTAAAAAGAAATAAACTTTAAAACATTTGTAAGTCAAGTCAGGACCTATTTAGGAACTTTCTAAGCTGATAAGTTTACTTATACAATGTATCTACTAATAATATATAAGAACTATTTTAAAAAGTTAAACCAGTCCTTTTTGAATTTTTGGCAACCCTAGACTTTGCCGAAGTCAATACACTAAAATGGAATCAGTGTCAAACTTAAATGCAACTAACTACTAACAATGATCCTCAATCAGAATCTAATACTGCTATTGATATGTAAACCACCTAATTATTATTAATCAACTAGCAATTAATTATTATGGAAATTAAATATAGAAGTTAGAGGAGTACCGAAAATGCAAGGTGAATCTAAAGAAAATCTTTTTCAGTTGATCTGTAACATTATGAAGAAACTAAACGTTGAACTACTTCCCCTACATACCTACGTGAAAGATGTGTATAGGCTTCCTTATAATGAAAAAACCTCTACAAGTACAATTATTGCAGAGTTTACCAACACCCTAAGTAAGGAGAAGGTCCTCAAAGCTGCTAAGAACTACAACTTGGAAAACAAAAGTAATCAACTTAATACTGGTCATCTGGGCTTACAGGGGCCATCGAACATATTGTTTATCTCAGAAAACCTAACGCCGAAAACGAAACGACTTCTCTTCTTAGCTCGTGATTTTGCGAAAGTTGAAGAATATCAGTATTGCTGGGTAACAAATGGCAGGGTATTTTTACGTAAGAAACAAGGGGCGTCTGCCTGTCTCATTAAGAATGAAAGCTCACTTCAAACACTAAAACTTAATAAGAACATGCATATTGAAAATACAAAGTGACTATTATCACTCAAATACCTATATACCTCATATTTATGCATGTTTAGATTATTTTCTCACCAAAATGCGAATACTGTTAAATACAATATCATGTTATGGACCTTTTGTTTTGTGTTCTGCATTGTGTTTACTTTTATTTTTGTTATGACTATGTTATGCTTTAGTGTTTTCACAAATTTATATGCTTACAATTTTGTTCTACAATACACCGCACCATATACTTACCTAAACCTATTGACTACGTTCACGACCTTACACATCTCAACAGTCCCACACTACATACACACGCATAAATCCCTCAATTACTTTACAATACAATACAAATCACGCTTACCGATCTCCCATAAAATACATTACAAATACTATCACATATTTTTTATTTTTTACTATACGATACCACTCCATCCGCGTCTTAGTTGTCTATATCTTCACCTTCCACCCATTTCTTTTGGAACATTATATCTCATTTTTATTTATCCAAATGGCTAATCTTGCAGAACTAACTGATGAAATTGATAATACAGACATTATAACATCCTATAAAATTCATTCAATTGATGAATGCAAACATTACCTCGGAGATACAACAACACAGTATACGGTGATTATGCAGAACATACGCAGCATAAATAAAAATATCAATAACTTTACTGTACTGCTGAGTCGACTTCTTTTCACTCCGGATATTATTATATTAACCGAGTGCTGGCTTGACGATCGAACTCCTTCTTTTAACATTGACAATTATAAGTATCATTGCTCCAAAAAGTTTATTAATCAAAATGATGGTATTGTGGTGTTCACCAAATCTAATTTACATGTTAATATAATAGAGCCACCTTTCAAAGACTCAAACTGTTTAGTCATTAGTGTTGGTAATGAATTGTCAATCATAGCTCTTTATAGATCTCCATCCTTCTCTAATATCACAAATTTCTGTGATTCACTCGGTAACATTATGGCAATGTGCAAAGGAAATACTTGTGTCATTGTCGGTGATATAAACCTCGATATAAAAACCGGTTATACTGATCCACGTTCAACAGAATATCTGGACTTAACCAGTCACCATGGGTTTTATCCAGGACATAATTTTCCAACTAGAGAAGCCAATTGCCTAGACCATGCACTGATAAAATCACGCTATGATTCAACAGTTATTGTTTGTGACTCAGGCATCACTGATCACGATACTGTAATACTTGGCCTCCATATGAACCCATTAAAGTCATCTACTTCTAGACAGATAATTAAATTAGACCATAACGCGATTGTGGATGACCTCGCATATGTAAACTGGGACTCTCTATATACATGTATTGACATAAGTCTAGCAGTTGAGCACTTTACAGAAGTACTTGGAAATGTTATTATTAAACATACTTACAAAGCCACCCTTCATAGTTCTGACGTCATCAAGAAACCGTGGATCACAAAAAACTTATTAAAATGCATCAGGCGTAGAGACGCTTTACATACTAAAACCAAAAAGAAAGAAAATCGTGATAATCTGATATTACAACTTCAATATAAAAAATATAGAAATTACTGCAATAACATTCTCAATAACTTAAAATGTGACCATGAACGTAAACGCTTAAATAGTGCTGAAGGAAACCCCAGAAAAATGTGGTCTGAAATTAAGAGCATCTGTAATTTTACTAACCACAAAACAGAACATTCAAAACTAATTACAGGGAATGTTAATTCTGTTCATAAGTTGAACACTGTCAATGCCTATTTCTCTACAGTTGGAAAAAATTTAGCGTCTCAAACTCTCTCTAGAATGAATGTCAGCGAAAATGAACTAGCAAATAATTGTAGTTAGTTAGTAGTGTAGTATTGTTAAGCAACCACCAAAGTTCGCCTCACTCCTTTTTCTTCACACCTACAGACGAAAAAGAAATCTCTAAAATAATTACAAATCTAAAAACAACATCTTCCACCGGTATAGACGGAATAAGTAATATTATCGTAAAGAAGGGAATAAAATCATTAGTCGCGCCCATCACGTTTCTCTGCAATCTCAGTTTATCAACTAATTATGTGCCTGAAAGTATGAAAGTAGCCAATGTCTGTCCTATACATAAGAGCGGTGATGGGCTGGACCCGGCCAACTATAGGCCGATTTCTTTGCTGACGACACTGTCCAAAATTTTGGAGAAAGTTGTCAACATAAGACTGCTCGCCTACCTAGAAAAAAACAAACTGCTCTCGGATAACCAGTATGGATTCAGGGCTGCGAGATCGACGGAGGATGCTGTTACTAGTGCCGTCGACTATATTACACATAAATTAGATAGTAGCAAGGCATGTATCGGAGTCTTCCTCGATCTCGCAAAAGCCTTTGATACTGTCTCCCCAAAGATACTCCTGGCTAAAATGAGAGTTCTTGGCATTCGTGGTGGTCCACTGGAATGGTTCAATTCTTACCTCACTGACAGAAAACAGAGGGTTGTCGTGGGAGACCATTCCAGTGACATCTCCTCTGTAGATTTTGGTGTACCACAGGGAAGTGTTCTTGGGCCTACGCTCTTTATTATATACATTAACGCCCTGTGTTCGCTAACCCTACCAGCAGCCAAAATTTTTACCTACGCTGATGACACTGCAATTGTTTTTCACGGAGACTCTTGGCCTGAAGCTCATGCTAGGGCTGAAACTGGCCTGAAAGTCGTTGCTAGCTGGTTAAACAAGAATCTTCTTACACTAAATGTCGAAAAAACGAAAGCTATCTGTTTTAGCGTGTCTACACGAACTAGTCCCAAAGTACCCATTTCTATTAAACTACACTCTTGTGTGGAAGGCGCCAGATGTTGCTGCCCTACGATTGCAAACACAACGAATATTAAGTACTTGGGTGTCTACTTGGACAACCATCTAAACTGGTCTAAGCATGTGGAGGCTTTACGTACTAGGGTTAGAAAACTCTTATTCATATTCAAACGATTGGCAAAAATTGCCACCGCTAATATAATCAAAACAATATACTTGGCACTATGCCAATCGATCTTAGGATACTGTATTGTATCCTGGGGTGCGGCTGCTAAGATCTATATACTCAAAGTAGAGAGAGCACAGCGTGCGCTACTAAAATGTGCCTATGGCCGTCCTTACAAATACTCAACTGACCTTTTATATCAGGAGACTCAAGTATTAAGGGTTAGGCAGTTGTATATTATATATATTACGTTGCGCTTCCATAAGAGTAGCCTTTCGGACACTACTACATCTCGTTCCAACCGTTTTCTGAAGTGGAATACAATTAAATGTCACAAGTCGATCGGCCGTAAGTCCTTCCTTTTTATGGGGCCATACATATATAGACAGTTGGAATCTAAACTAAAAATTTCCACATTATTAAAAAAGTCATGCAAATCTATAGTCTCAACGTGGTTGCTGAGCTTGGACTATATGCAAACTGAGGCCGTTGTAAACATTCCTAAATAGAGCTATACAAACATACTAACACACACACACACCCTACCACACACACACACACACACACACACACGAATACACGCGTACACACACACACACGCGCGCGTACACACACACACACACAAGCGCGAACACGCGCACACACCTTACCTTAATTATAATCCTTGGCATTGTTTTTACTTTTTCCATTGTTTTCACTTAAGTACTATGTCAGCTATATTCTGGACTGAGAGAGACTAGATCCCACGACACAGGGAATCCTAGTGTGGGGTCTAGGGCTTTAGTCTATGTATGTACAATGTTTTGGCACAATAAAGTATTTTTATTTTATTTTTTATTTTATTTTTTTTTAATCATATCAAATCTGTAATTAGGTTATAGAGTATACGTTTGAAGCATTGATTAGATAGTTAATTGCAAAAGTAGTTCCTAGAATATTAGCCAATAACAGCTACTAGATATTAAATTTGCCCATTATAGTGAACCAATAATTTTAGAGTGCCGATTCTTAAGTATCTATTGGAGACCATTAAAAATACTCGATAAAAAAAAAACAATATTTTTCTTTTCTACCGAAATACACTAAAATTAAAATTCTTTGTAATTGCTTGTGATTGAAATTAGATAGAAATTAGAAGTATCGGAATATCGATACATAAATAATCGTTTCTATGAATTCCAACTGGCAGCCTTACTGCAGTTCTTGATAAGTAATAGACTAAAGATAGTAGTATCAATATTTATTTCTCGGTACAGCTTTTTAATTTGTGGACACGAGTGAACAAATATAGAATTAGTGAAAAGAAAAAAAATAGGGGGAGGGACTTAATCCCCGTTGCAAAATGCGGTCGGTAAACGATCATTGAAAGCAAGAAAACAATTTATTACAAACACAAATAAGTAGCACACACAGAAGAAGATCACACACAAAGAAAAGTCGCAAAAGTACACAGTTTATAACTACATTATCTTAATAACAAAGCTGTTAAAAAAAAAATTGTAATAACAATAAGTAGATTGCATTTTTTTCTCGACTGCCCAAAATAGAAGTGTTATAGCTTTATGAAAGGAGATCTTTAAATTTGCGAAAAGTGAAAACGAATGGACATATGTATTGTCCCTATCCTCACATATGGCGCTAAAACCTCGTCTTTTACCGTTCAAGAGAGGTCCACGCTTGAGGTTTGCCAGCGCGCGATGGAGCGCAGTATCCTTGGAGTGAAATTAACGGACCGGATACGAGACATAGTACTGCGTTCCAAAAAGTTTTTGTCGGCATCATCCACAAAGCTGCCAAGCTGAAGTGGAACTGGGCTGGACACGTGTGTCGTATGTCGGATGAGTTATGAGATAAATCCACTACAAAGTGGATTCCTAAAAATGTCCAATAACATCGCATTTTTATCAGAGCGTCGTTGTAGGTACTTCGGTGGGCTCGTTAAACCATCGGTCTCAGCTGTTGTTGGCTAACAGCAGTAGTTAAGCAAAACCAGAAACCTATAGACGGCAAGAATATCATTAAAAAATTAAACACGAAAGAAAAAACGTAATTTTAATCGAAATTACTATATTTGATACTGACGCGACGACTTATCTCCTCTTTTTCTCGTCGCTTGAAAACTTTACTGTGTGATCTATTTACTCATTTATAAAAATAAATATCTACTAAATACCTATATATCCTCAATGTTTTAATATTGCTTCAACAAACGTGTAGCAAAAAATTTTTAGTAATTTTCATAATACCTAATCTAGTCTTTCTACCATTTTGTATTCTACAATAATAAGTTGAAACATTGTACCGAGGATTCGCAAAATTTTCTTCTCATAAAAGCGGTGAATTCGTTACTCTTTTTTGCAAAAAACCGCATGCACCAGTCATTTACATTTAACCCAAGTTTAAGTTATGTAAAAATGTTTCGAAAGAAATGTATATACAGTTTAGTGTTGGAAATGTGGTAAAAGTCCGTAATATAAAAAAAAGAATATTATTTTATCAAGGATTCATAGTTTTGGTTTACATATCCTCGTAAGAATACTAGCTTCTACCGACGTTCTCTGTGTGGACTTCATAATTGGGTCCAGCTAGGATAGAAAGTACCGTATATCCAGGTCATAAACTATATCTGTGCCAAATTTCACCGAAATCCGTTCAGTGATTATTGCATTAAAGTAACAAACATCCATTCTCAGAAACTTTTGTATTTATAACACTATCATCTACCCGGGACTTCCTCTGCCTGGACTACAGAATTGGGGCAAGCTGAGATAAAAAGTGTCCTATGTGATAATCCAGGTTATAAACTGTGTAAAAACCAAACATCCAAATCCGTTCAGTAGTTATTGTGAAACACTAACAAACATCCACACAAAGTTTCGCATAGGTGTTGTAAACTCACATTTCACTGATATCGTTATCCAAAATCCCATGTAATAGGTAGTGAGGCTATTCCAAACTCCGAGCTGTTTCTGAGAAGATATAACAGAAAACTCAAGCACTTTGCTCAACTCGGGAATTGAACTCAACGCACTGCAGCCGCACTTGAGACCATTTGTACGATGAGTCACTTTTGTTATAAAGACATTGTGCATCTCATATATAACTCCAATTTAAATTAAGCAACAAAAATCAAATTCGTTCTGAGTTCTTGTTGTAATGAAAATTGGAATCAGTGGTTCTGACAGCGCAGGTCTTACTTAGTTACTGAGCCAGAGATCAAGCCATTAGTCTTTTCCTCAAGCCCAGTTTGATCAACCAAATGTATAAGTATCTATACTATGAATGAGTATTTATACAGCATCGCTTTTTCATCAACATCGTGAATAAAAATATTCTTGCTGAATCAGAAATACCTTTATAATTACTGAAAATAACATTAAGACTAAAGAAATCCAAACTTAAATAAAAAGCAATTGCGGGATTCTCTCACGATTACCTTAAATAACAGCTACTGGCCCACAGCACACGAACTAAATGCAGTCGAACGGATATTTGCATGTCGACCAACTCCCATAGGAGTCGCAATGCGGGAATAAGGCAACTAGTAGCAATAACTGGTTGCGGAATAACTCCACGGTAAAACTAAGCCGTCTTTGCTTTATGCTACCTTTAGACCACTAAGTTACCCTCCAATATTAAAAACAATTTAAACGCTGTATGCCTTTGTGGATCAACTTGACCCGAAGGTGTGGGTGTAAACATAGTTTTTGATGATTCACAATGATGTAATTTCTCATCATAACAAAATATATTAATCATGCGGGTTGGTAAAGTATGTCGCAGGACATACTTTACTAACCATACTAGACATACCTTCTCTGTGGTGTGTAAAGCCAGGTCAGAGGCCAATTGGGGGCTAAAACTCTGACTGGTTGGTCAACCACACGACAAGAAGAAGAAGACTTATAGTACTGAGTTAGTACTCTAAAAAACTCGGATTGCTCTCCTCTCTAAATTCGTTTACTAAAACATGCTGAAAAGGTCACTTAACTTTAAACGTTTATTGCCAAGGTAGGTGCAATGCGCCAAACATACAAAACTTTAACTAGTGTAATAATAGGTTAAATGTTTCGCTTAGTATTTGAATTAGTTTTTGTTAGTTGAAAATTTTTGCAATTATATGAAATTTTCTGTGTAGTTAATGCTGTTCGTACAATGGAATTGTTGGCAGAAAATTGTTTTAGTTTAAATTTTGTTTAAGTATCGAAACAACTGAATATTAGATGCTATGGAAAACAACTTCCGTGAGTCATAGTCATATCAATACACGTGAGTAGTAGTATCCGGTGAACAATAGTTCACAAGATTCTACACACTTGCATTTTTAGTTTCACGTGACTTTAGAACTCGAACGGATGAGTCATGATCTGAGCCCGCGGCGATGAGTTTGACTCGCAATCGCATCGAAAGAAAGAAAGAAAGAAAGAAAAAGCTTTTATTCCCCTCAAATGGGCACACAGTAAAGAAGAAATAGATTAAGAATTATAGACATTACATATAAAATTTTCAACCTGTAGAAACAGTATTTTTGATAAATTACAAATATAAGATAAACAATAACAGCTCTGATACACTTAAAGCAGGACAAAACACAAATAGATAACTAGTTTAAAATTAAATATTTAAAACAGAAAATACTTTAATAAGTCTACGTCTACAAAATTGGAAGCTGGCAACTTTTTTGCAAGCGGCCATCTGCCAACCTAACAACAAAAGGAAAAAAACAGGAAGGGAAATATACAGCAGAGGTGACAAATGAAGAATTTAACTTGGAAGATGGAATTATTGGAAAACAAAGTTTTTTTGCTCTCAGCTCAGTTAATTATAAATTATTTATGATACTCAAGACTAATATTACAAATATAAGTGTGTCCCATTCAAGTGGGAAATGGTAAGCGCTCAGCATAATGCTGCAGATTCCCACAGAAACCTACAGCGCTGATTTTCAGCGCTAACCTTTGTGACGCAATGGCGCCTATCACAGGCAAAGGAAAAACAAAGTTAAATAAAAATGAAACTAAAGACAACTGCCACAGCGGTGTGTATTTATTGTTTTATGTGTAATTGGTGTATATATATGTAATAAGGAAAGACTATGTGTAGTAGCTTTATTCTATGATGTTATCCAGCTTATCTATTTAAATGTTAGCATTATTGGGAACCTTCTAAAATAAACCCGATTTCGGAGGGATGATTTAAAACATAACATCGCATCACGCCTGTATTCCCCGAAGGGGTAGGCAGAGGTGTACACAGTTGTACACCCACATTTCACCAATGCTGTTATTAAGTCCCATGTAATAGGTAGTGAGCCTATTGCCATCTACCGGGCACAATTCCAAACTCCGAGCTGCTACTGAGAAATTTCTAACGGAAAAACTCAATAACACTTTGCCCGACCCGGGAATCGAACCCGAGACCTCATGCTCAGCAGTCGCGCTTGGGACCACTAGACCAACGAGGCAGTTGATTGATTATTTGGATTTATTTATTATTTATATTGGATGATTTAGACAGTAATAATACTATAAAATACCAGGAACATTATAGTAACAAAATAATTCAAAATGCAGGTCTACAGCCAACACAGGTGATAAAATGATAAGGGAGATTCCAAGTAAAGAGGAAGCCACTCCTGGCTAGAAGCTGGTCAGAGGGTCGTCTTAGGGCTAGAAATCCTGTAATACTGCGATGAGGACTACATGCATATAGAGGGAGCACATGCACTAGCCGCTGTTTGCTAATACAAGCTGTTGGAGATCTACATCCCATGCTCACCGGCCATAACCTCGGTATCGGTAGTTTTTAAATTATCAAAATTCAAATTATCAACAGAAAGAACAGATGAATGATATTTTTTTGTTTATTATTAATAAATGCACGTGTTAAAATATTTTGCATTAATAATGTTGTATAGAGTTCGACATTGTGACCGATATACACGTTATTAACCACCTTGCTAAGTATTTCGCTTGGCAAAATTCTGGTGTACAACAGAACGCCTCACTCTTCCTCGTGTACTTGAAACTCATTTAAATTAAGAAAAATAATGCTCTTTTATTCGTGTATTTTTGGACCTTTTAGTTCGAGGTTACTGGTAATGGCAGATGAATTAAACTGGCCCTTTGGGACCGAACATCGCCTGAAGGCATTATTTAAGCCAAGGTCGGAATATTGATTTAAGGACGATTCAAATTCGGCACGTGTAGCAAGGAAGGTAATAAAAAAAACATTTCCGAATCTACATAGAACGTCTTAGATTATTATTCCGACATATTTAACACATACATCTTTGAATTATAAGGAAATCGTATCAAATATCAAAATGGTTATTTATGTTTTTTTTTAATTATTTTAAATAAATAAAAAACTTAGCTGCTAGTGTAAGAGAGAGAGTCCATTGTATAGCGCGTTACTCATAGAATAATGTTTTTATTTCCATCAACCGGGGACAAATCCAAAATCCGGGCGGCTACCGAGAATTCCTAACAGAAAATAATGTAGTATACTATATAGAACACGGCCTTATTTCAAAGTTCCGCATAGCTATTTAATTTACATAAAACATAGGTACTGTAATTTAAAGCTCAGCGTTTACCTTCTGAACAGGTACCCGGTAGTGCTAGGGTTACTACTACCTTAAGATTAAATTGCGTCAACTTAACTTAATCCGTAACCAACATTTTATAAACGTATCTTTTTGATAGAATTTACACAGAAAAGGATATTGAAGTTCTTTGCACACATCTCCGGGAACGGGGACTCGATGGAGAGGCTTATAGTACAAGGCCAAGTAGAGGGGAAGAGATCCCGTGGTCGCTCGGCAACACGCTGGACTGACCTAATAAAAAAGGCCATACAAACATCTCTAGTAGAGTGTGTTCACGGTGCCACTAACCGCCAGAAACTGAGATGGATTGCGAGAAAAGTTGCAGCCCGGGGACGGAGGAGGGCGACGATCCCCGTGCACCATTGACATAGCATAGAAAAACTGCGAAAATAATAAAGTAACACGTCAGTAAGTTATGTAGGTGTAATTGAGCCTATGTTTATGGAAGTTAACAGTAACTTTTCAAATATCTTAGGGTCTCGTGTGACACTTTATTATCAAGGTTTATATAATAGGGGCTCGTGCTCAACTAGCCACCCGCCGCACGGAGTGTGTGTGTACAATGTAGTGTACAATGTTTCACAGAAAATACACGAAATTTATGTGAGAGGATTTATGCAATGCATTGCTGCATGCGTTGTGATGCAGTCCACCATAATATGCGCTAGACTTAAATAATTATTTTTTATTTCTTTCATGTATGTTTGATGAATAAAATTGCTATCGATAGCCAAAGTCAAATTATTGTATAGGTATAACATAAAAAATATTTTATTTGTTTTTGCAGAAAAGCCCAATTATGTCAAACAGTTAACAACTTAACATGACAAAACAATTGTTTTTTAACACACTTGCTCGTAAAGTGGCTCTAATTGCACCGTTTTTAGGTTTATAATGAAGATTCTTAGTAGTGCATGATTTTTCTTCATATTACCGTATTATTGCGGTAATATATAAGGTCCTCATATCAGGTCAATTGATTAGGTAATTTCCTATTAGGGGGTCAATGTGTAAGTGATAAGAGTTTATTTAAGCCATAATACAAATTATACAACTTTTTTTTTTTCTTAATGTTCACGGTTCAAGGAGCAGTTTTCGTCTTGCTAGTACTATGTTAAATACAAATAATTTGTTATATCCATTTAATTCTTAGCTTAAGTGAATGTATTTGACTTATAAATTACCCCTTTCAAAGTAAATTACCTAATAAAATAACCTTATACCTTATATATAAAAAAAACTGCGTGACTCCTTTACATTTACTTTTAAATCTCAGCAAAGAGTTTTGATCTGTTTTGATCATTTCAGCTCGTGGCTCAACCCATAAAATCCTCGTTACTCACAGTGAACAATAATTAATAGGAAAATGCCTCAGGAAAATTATCATAAAAAGAGGTTTGACGTTTAAAAACTATTTGATGAGATTTAACATTTTTGTGCTTTGAATTGATCACACTTCTCGGCAGTTCAACCTCAACTGTTATGACCAACTTAGCGCACTTGTATCATAATATATTAGCAATGAAGTGTTAAATAAATTTATATTAAACTCATAATTTATCCAAAAAGGATAAAATACCAGTGTTGGCAACCCTCACTGACTTCGCTAACTTAAGTACTACCTTTAAAGTATAAACCACCAGGTTAGTGCCTCACCGTAGTTCATAGCTGAATAAGTTTTTGACGGAGCTATTATTGTATTTGATAAGCAAACAAGGTGGTTAGTAAAGTTTGTGCTTAGTAATAATGTTAGATATTAAACTTTTACTCTGCTGCAATATGAATTTCGCAGTATTTTATTTTTCACTGGAAATGCATAAAATAGACCGTTTCAGACCCAGCTCAACTTCCAGACAAGCATTATTATCACTCCTGCAGAATTTCAGAATTAAATTTCATGTTGATTATAAAATTTTTGGTTCTAGAGCAAGTTCTCTTATAAGTTTGCCAAATATAAAAGTCTAATTAAATTGACTAATCCCTCTTACAACTTAAATTAAATTCTCAACTACCTATGTAAAACAACTATAAAACTATGGATTACGTCTTACTAATATAAGTCTTCGACTTACTAGTCTTACGACTCATACCTGTCCGACACATACCTAGTAGTCTCATGAACAAAATATAACATGGAAAAGGATGATATAGTAAGATAATGCTAAGACTAAAACTGCACTGCAGTTAACGATACGACGCTGATTTTCAGCAACACCTCGGTTACTATCGAGTATAGGACAGCTGTTATAATATATAATCAGAATAATTAAAATATGGGATAGTATAACTAGTAGCAGTATTAAGATTGGGCAAGTTTGTCATGATGTCAGATGCTTCACGTCCTTGGTAACAGTTGATTTAGAGCTGGCCTATCATAGTAGGGAGTTTCAATAGTATGCGAGGCTAGATACTAGCTACTGGTTAGGTTACCATTTCCACATGTGCTGAAGATTGTCATGTTGTAAGAATATCAAATACAATAGTACAAAAACGTATAGTAGCGCCTACTACCCTTAAAATAAAGTAAAATTCTGCTATGTGCATATGGTTACCACTAAAAGCCAGATTTAGGAACTGTGTGTCCACTGTCCAATATTGGATTAGTCCAGCAGTACCATTAACTGCAATCATTAAATTGGGTTGGACGTAACATTTTTACGATCGCAAACTCAATTAATGACCTGCCTACATATTGGACACGCAAAAATCTAGCTACCTTTTAGAGCTAGTACCGATTTATTTTATTTATCTCCCACATTTTGAAAATATAAAAAAACTGTTTTGCAAAGATATATGGAATGAGAATACCTAAATTACCAACAACAAGAGGGTTGTTTTATATTTTGGTGAAAAAAGAGTGTTAGGTACACCACTATATCGTGGGTATCCGACCAGTATTGTACTCGACCGAAGCCCTTTTAACGAATTGGTGACGAGGCAGGGTTGGGAACAAATAAAACGCACGTAAGAGCAGCCGAATCTAATACTCAATAAGAATGTTAATAACGAAAGTTAAAGCAAGAAACCAAAAAGACATAACAATTGAAATCCTAATGGATGCTTACATAAAGGAATTTCACTGCCTAAAATCACACAGTGCCTCCAATAATCTTTGCCAAGGTTCCCGGATTCACAAGTGTATTGGATGCAAGCCTGGTTAGAATAGTATCTTAATATATATATTTTGATGGTAATGGCAATAGGCTCACCACCTATTACATGGGACTTAATAACAGCATTAGTGAAATGTGGGTGTAAAACTGTGTACACCTCTGCTTACCCCTTCGGGGAATACAAGCGTGATACTATGTTATGTTAACATAACATGATAAACAAAAGAAAAAATATATATAACATTGTTATGTTATATATATTTTTTCTTTTTGGAGTACCGACACTGCAAATGAAAAGCTGACACAACCATCGCGATCACCCCTAAGTCGAGGTTTGCCTCTACCTTTTGATGCGTCATCGTCACCTATTACGTCTTGTTAGAGTAACTCAAATGACACGACTAGCTTTGCAGTTAATTTAATGTCGTACAGATGAGATTAGCATGTGGCGCTTTTTTCAAAATATATCAATACTAGCTTCCGCCCCTGACATCGTCTGCGTGTTGGTTGAGAATTGGGCCCAGCCGAGATAAAAGTACATTTTACAGATACAGATCTGTGTGCCAAATTTTATCCAAATTTGTGCAGTAGTTATTGCGTGGGAGACTAGCAAACATCGATATATTCTCACAAAGTTTCTCATTTATAATATAATATTAGTAGGATATTAAAGCACTTAACCTTCATCACAAAACAATGAAAATAATTTTCTTTTCATAAAAACATGACGTAATGTAATAAATCCAATCCAAACATTTGATAAAAAATATTTAACCCTCGTTTTGCGCCAATCGTCGATAGCTTGACTCGATCGCCGTTGAACACGAAAGCCGCAGCTCCCAACTGAATAAAACATGGCCGCGCTGCTTGGCGGAAAAATTGTCATTGATCGAATATGGAGTGGGCGTGCGCATGATAGATGTAAAATTGATGCATTTAAGTACGTCGTACCATTATTTTGTAGAAGTAGGTTAGAAACTGTGATATTTTTTTTTCCAAGTTTATCCGTAGTAAAGAATAAACACACTACAATGTCTACGACACCAACGTCATTCACATTTAAGGGTCTTAAGATTTATTGTACTGTAGTACAGTGCCTAAATATTTTTCATGTTAATCGACACTTATTTGAGTGATGTAAATGCCATTTTCTGTTAACAGATAGGTCCTGTTGGAAACGATACGATATACTAATATGCTCAATATACTTTAGAAGTAAAGAAAAGTCGAAATAAATGAGTTCTCAATTTATTTTTAGTTCATTTTAAGCGATCATAAACATTGCATCACGCGTGTATTCCCCGAAGGGGTAGGCAGAGATGTACACATTTGTACACCCACATTTCACCAACGCTGTTATTAAGTCCCATGTAATAGGTGGTGAGCATATTGTCATCTACCGGGCACAATTCCAAACTCCGGGCTGTTACCGAGAATTTTCTAACAGAAAAACTCAATAACACTTTGCCCGACCCGGGAATCGAACCCGAGACCTCATGCTCAGCAGTCGCGCTTGGGACCACTAGACCAACGAGGCAGTTCAAGCGATCATGAACAAGACAATAAACACAAATCCTAGGCAAACAATACATTTCTATAGATTAAAAAATTAATTATTCTAGCCATTTCAATATATTTACGCTGTATATATAAGGTCCTATTTTATTAGGTAATTTCCTTTGAAAGGGTTAATATGTAAGTCAAATACATTCACTTCAGCTAAGAATTAAATGGATATAACTTTTTTTTTGTAATTAACATAGTACTAGCAAGACGAAAACTGCTCCATGAACGGCAAACATTAAGAAAAAAATAAAATTGTTGTAAATATTTAAATAATGGCTTACATGAATCCTTATCACTTACACATTGACCCCTTAAAAGGAAATTACCTAATAAATTAGGACCTTATATATCTTAGCTAACATTTGAAATTGCCTGATCAAAACTTTTCATGGGCCTCGGGAAAATTACAACTATTATTTTCTATTTTGGGCTCCACAATTCAATTGGGACCTCCAATCTAGTTTCCATAATTATTAAACGTCGGTAGCCTTAGGCAGTATTTATATTAAATAAATTATACTTTTCTTCGTTCTTTTATTAGATAAAAAAAAAAAATGTGTGGAAATCCATGAAAGACGTCTTGTCGGACTTTTACCTACCAAAACTATACGATCCTCCGCTAACCTTTACTAGGGTTCTGGGATTGCAGGTACATTCGCTGCAGCCCCGACAGAAACGTCTCATGACAAAATTTTGAATTGTATTGACATTATTTAACATTTTCGTCACATTTTTTAATTTTAAAAGTTGAAGTTACCCACTATTGTAATTAATACTACGATTTGATGCAAAAGAGTACCCATGGAGTTCCTAGATCATTCTTCTCTATAGGAATCTACACTTTGGTGGACGTGGAAACAAGCTTTGACAATTAAAAAGTGCTTGTAAATGGTTTAATTGAAATAAATGATTTGACTTTGACTTTAAAGATTACATTCCATCAGTTGGTATATCTTATAATCACTCGCTTCTCAATAACATGTACGACTTCGCCGCAGCTCTCTAGTCTACCCTTTATATAAACTACAATGCTGGTATTGTAGCTGTACTGACTGTTCCAGCAGACTTGTATCAAGACTAAAGACTAACCAGGTCTTTGAGTTGAAAATTAAATAGACAAAGCAGCGATATAGTCAACATTGTAACAATGCTCCCTAAACAAAGCGGCGCTTTGACGTCATTTCAAAAGCGTTACTATTTGCAGAATATTTTCATCTGTAAATAAAAGGGTGAAAAAAAGCTTTCAATGATAAATACCTTAATGATCACTCTGTACTTAATTCTCTTTTTTTTAAACATCTTAGAAAATGCTTCGTCAAACTGTTTCTCATTTTGACCAAGCATTTTCTTAGGATTAGCGCGAGTCATCCCATTATTTCTTGTTTTTGTTCTCATTAGACGCAGACAGGTAATATTGAAGCTCATTTTGGACGAAAGAAGGTCAGACCTAGGTATTATATTGATAGCATCAGTATTTGCGGTTCAGTGAACAGGAGAGTAAAGAAACCACAGGTGATCAGGTTCAAGGTACAATTATTTGCTTAAATATAATTGTTTCTAAAACAAGTTACTATTACTGATTTGATTTTTCGTTGGTTTCTGCACTAATTCGTAAATAACATTTAAGCCAGAAGGTTTATTTGTACATACATATATTCCGAATACTTCTGTTCAATAAACTGTTAAAATAACCACATTATTCTTAAAATCTCTCTAATGTTTAAAGTGAAAAATTTGCTACTAAAGTATCGTAGAACTTTAAAAGTTATTTTAGATGATTAAGCATATTTCTAATCATTTGCTCTATAAATATGGCACGGCTTCTAATCAATAGCTTGTATATGTCGGAGATTGACGTTTTTGTTGTGGCAACACTGAGAGGTGTGGTGGAGAGCCAAGTTGAGAGCGGACGCTAGTCCCCCTAGATTATTAAATAACACGCTTATCTCTTCTTGCGAGCCCATGGTGGACGGACCTCAACGGTCCCACTAATTTTGCAATATTTCTGTACCTACATTGTAATTAAATTTGGTAATGTCTCACTATTAATTATAATTATGACCACTACAATCAATACAATCCTGACAGACAGATGCGAGTTTGACAGTGAAATGCCTGACCACTTAACTTATTATTGACTGTCTGATAATGGACATTTGGAAGTTTTTTAATCAAAAACCTCAGTTTCTTCACAGATATCTTTAATTTTCCGAATTTTGTATATGGGTTACAATGATTTTTAGATTTTAGATGTGGACGCAGTCGTGTACAAATTAGAACAGAAAAAATCAAAAGTGTGTGGGTGTAAGTAAAAAAGTAAATTAGTTCTTGTTAGTAATAGCACTTTTTAAATGTGCAAACTTGGTGCTATTAGAAAAGCATCAGGCGTAGATACTGCGCAGACATCTTCCCCCCCGTTGAAAGACTACTTTCAACTTCTTCAGTCGTCATCCGGCGAAGAGGTAGGCAACGGGCAGATCCGAGTGAGAGGCCTCCTGAAGCAGCCTCTGGTAGTCTCCACGTCTGCGACTCGTGTGACGCCGTCGGTCCCAGGGAACAGGCGGCTGACTCGTCCCATTCGCCAACTGAGTGGTGGGACGTTATCCTCCTGGAGAAGAACTAAATCTCCAATTTGCAGGGATGCCGAATTAGTGCGCCATTTGGAGCGTTGCTGTAGTTCTGCTACATATTCCTTTTGCCAGCGCTGCCAAAAATTTTGGTGAATTTTTTCAATACTCATGTATCGTTGAAGGTTGTTCTGGTTCTCGTGCTCGAGCGATGGACCAGGCAATGCATTTAGGGCACGCCCTATCAGAAAGTGACCGGGAGTTAGGAAATGGTAATCGTTAGGGGAAGGGGAGAGTGGGCATAAAGGTCGACTATTAAGCACAGCTTCCACTTGGGTGAAAATAGTACATATCTCTTCAAACGTTAAATGATTGTTCCCCATAACGCGCTTTAAGTGGTATTTCGCGGATTTAACGCCGGCTTCCCAGATGCCGCCGAAATGTGGAGCATACGTGGGAGAGAACACAAACCTTATGCCTTCATTGGTAGCAAAATCAACTACAGGTTCCTGATTTATTTTAAGAAAATTGCCTATTTCTTTAGCTGCTGCAACAAAGTTGCGGCCGTTATCGCAAAATATCTCCGCTGGCTTGCCACGTCGTGATATGAACCTACGTAACGTCATAATGAACGCGTCTTTAGACAAATCACTGACGGCTTCCAGGTGCACACATTTATATCGGAAACATACAAACAAACATAAATAGGTTTTAGATAATCGTGCACCTCGACCCTTTCTATTTAGCGTGAGGAATGGACCAGCGAAGTCAACTCCTACCGTACGGAATGGAAAATCAGGTATGATGCGCTGTGCAGGTAAGTTTCCCATCATGGGAGTTAATGTTTTACCTTGTATACGTCTACATCTGACACAGGCATGTACTGTGCGGCGGGCCAAGTGCCTACCGTTTATAGGCCACACAGTCTCTCTTACACAGGCCAGCAACAGCTGTGGCCCAGCATGCATGTTGTGTAAGTGTTCATATTTAAAATACAATTTGGTGAGTGGATGAGAGGCGTGTAAAAGTAGAGGATGTTTTTTAGTATAATTGTAATTAGATAATTCCAACCTACCACCGACTCTCATCACCTTGTCATCATCCAAAAAGGGTGAAAGTGACAGGAGTGTTGACTTGCTACTTAATGTTTTATTTTTTAACAAAGTTTTGTACTCCAGAGCAAATGAAGTTTGCTGAGCAATTTTACATAAACTAATAAAAGATGATTCTAATTCATTAACTGTAAATTTACCAAATAATTTATCTTTAGAACATGTATGTCTTATGTTATGTATAAATCTATTAACATACGCAAATATACGTCTCAATTTTAAAAACGATGAAAAATGTTGTATTTTTAGAATTTCTGTTTCAGGTTCCTGAACAACAGCGGAAGTGGATTTCATCTCAGGTAAGTCTATTTCATTTATTAACTTATTTAAATAGGGCCAATCAGATTCGGGCTGTAATAGAAAGTTTGGACCTGACCACCACAAATTAAAATTGATAATTTGATCTGGACTTACGCCCCTTGAGATCAGGTCAGCCGGATTCTGATCAGTCGGCACATAGCGCCACGACGAACTATCGGTAAGTTCATTTATTTCAACTACCCTATTAGCTACAAATGTTTTTAACTTTGCAGAATTACCATTCAACCAGCTGAGGACAACGCTAGAATCGCACCAGTAAATGATGCGATTGACCTCATATCGCAGAGAACTGGTAACTGCCTTGCACAATTTTGCAGCTAATAGAGCAGCGCAAAGCTCCAGACGCGGTATAGTAGTCGGCTTAATCGGCGCCACCTTCGACTTAGCACACAGTAAGTTTACCTTTATGTCACCAGCTAAGTCGTGTGACCGCAGGTACACACATGCACCGTAAGCGACTTGGGAAGCATCACTGAAGGTATGTATTTCTATATAACTAGGAGCCTCGCATAGCGTTGAACGCGGGATCTGTAGATCTGATAAAAAATGTAAATTGTTAATGAACTTGTTCCAGGATTCCAGAATATCGGAACTAACTGGCTCATCCCAGTCCATTTTATTGAGCCATAAGGACTGAAGTAACATTTTAGGTATGATCACACATGGACTGAGAATTCCAAGAGGATCAAAAATCTTGAATGATGCAGACAGTATAGATCGCTTGGTAACTACATCATTTTTATTCGGAATCTCAATCGATATTTGAAGGGTTTCGGTTTTAGGATTCCAATTTAATCCTAAAGTATTAGTGGATTCACTTAAACTAACCTTATCATTTTGATCAATGACTGATGATGATAAAATGCTTGGTAAATTCGATCTGAATTTACGTAGTTTAAACCCACCAGATCTTAGAGTGTCCGATACCTTGCGTTGAATGTATAATAATTCGGACTCGTTGTTGGACCCAGTGATCAAATCGTCGACATAATGGTCGTGTTTAATAATATTACCTATCAGCTCGTCATCGCAATCTTCTGCCAATACTGACAGACATTTGGTGCTCAAATATGTAGCACTTGCGAGACCATAAGTTACGGTTTTTAGACGTAAAGTTTTGATAGGATTGGACTCATCAATTCTCCAAAGTATTAATTGTAAATTACGATCCTTTTCATCTAATTCAACCATCCTAAAGAATTTTTCAATATCAGCTGTCAAAATATATTTATACTGACGAGCCCGAATCAAAATAGAAAAGATTGAGTCTTGAACATTGGGACCGACCATTTGTAGGTCATTCAGAGAGAAACCTGAGGAAGTTCGTGCCGATCCATCAAAGACAACACGAGTCTTTGTCGTTTCACTGTTTTGTTTAAACACTGCATGATGGCAAAGATAATAGGATGGAACGGGATTAATGGTTAAATATTCCTCTAAATGGCCTAGCTCTAAATATTCTTGAATGAAATTTGAATATTGTAACTTTAATTCTGGATTCTTACGGAAACGTTTTTCTAAATACAACAATCGTTTCTTAGCCATTGCATAAGAATCTCCTAAACAATCTGGAGAATCAATAAGGGGCAGCCTAACACAAAATTTACCCGATTGTAAACGGTAAGTATTACGGTAAAAATGGTCCTCACATGCCTGCTCAATTTTGCTAAAATATTGCTTATCTGGAACCTGTTCCAGTTCCCAAAACTTAGTTAATTGAGAATTAATATTGGAATTATTGCATTCGTCACTATCACTGATTAAAACATGACACGGAATTTTTGTAGGTGACGAATGATTCCTTAAACTTGGAGAAATAGGGCCGGCAACGAGCCAACCTAGCTTTGAGCTACGTAGCTTGGGCATGTTATGACCTAATGCTAGCTGATCACATCCTAATAGGTCCCAAAATAGGTCCGCACCTATCAAGACGTCTATAGCCGAAGGCTGATTAAAATTAGGATCAGCTAACTGCAGGTTTCTTGGAATATTTAATTGACTAATATCTATAGCTTGCTTAGGTATAGTACCTGTTAGTTGGTTCAATACATAAAACGACTGTACGACGCTATAGTCATTGTTAAATGAATTTAATCGGGCAATGCAACTTTTGTTTATATGTTCTGCTAAGTTGTTGCCTATACCAATAACATTTATAGTATTTATAGCACATACCTGTAATGATAGCTTATTCATGAGTGACTGGCTTACGAATGAGGACTGACTTCCGCAGTCTAATAAAGCACGCACTCGAAATTGTTTGTTTGTTTGAGGATTGATAACATTAACCATAGCTGTTGACAAAAGAATGTGATTTTCTATAAAATTATCATTAATCGAATTATTGACTGATATTTCAGTTGAACCGTGATCTGTGTTAGTATTATTGCTGCTGACTGTACTAGCATTACTTGTACTAGTACTATTAGAATTAGGTAAATGCAAGAGTGAGTTGTGCCTACGCTTGCACTCACGACAGGGACCCAACTTGCAATCACGTGCACGATGCCCAGTTCGTAAACAATTGGAGCATAAGTGCAACTTAAATGCTTCATCTTGTCGTTCCTGAACACTCTTCGCTAGAAAAGTAGCGCAGTCGTATATCCAGTGGTCACCCTTACAGACAACGCACTGCTTAGTGACAGAGCCGGTATTCTGAACTGTAGATGAAAAGGATTTAGTACCACGAGAATTATTATTATGTTGGCGTGATTGTGTCGCCTTGGGTATATCAGACTTGTTTTGATACATAGTTTCTAACACATCAGCACGATCAGTTAGAAACTTATTGAAATCCTTTAGAGCGGGGACTTCGGACAAACCGTTACGATGTTCTTCCCACTTCATAGCAGTACGATTATCTAATTTTGGTATGAGAATTTTAATAATTATCATGTCAAGCAGTTCATCTTGTTTAGCTAAGCTTGACAATGCTCGCAAGGTTTTAGTTACGTGGTCAACTAGAAACCTCAGTGATTTGTCTGATTCACGTTTGTGTTGTTGCTGTGTTGATTCAAAATATAACAATGAATTGAGGTGTTGGTTTATAAGTTGGCGCTTGTTATCGTAACGATCGCACAACAGCTGCCATGCAGTTTTATAATTATTTTCACAAATCTCTAAATTAGAAATAACTCGCGCGGCTTCATTTTCCAGATACGATACTAAATAATGGAACTTATGAATGGGCTTGATACGCTCATTATTATGAATAAGCGACAAATAGGTATCTCGGAACTCAAGCCAACGGAAATACGCGCCATCGAACTTTGCAATTTGTATTTGTGGTAATCTAAAATCAACATGATGACATTGAGATGACTGATCGTGATGACATTGTGATGAATTGTGCAAATCAGATTCGTTGGAAGTATTTTTATACTTATCAAGTTGCTCTTCAGCAATTGCAAGATGTGAAGTAAAGATCTGCTCAATTTCATCACGTTCGTCTATCTCAGAGTCCATATTATCGCAATTAATGACCTCAATCTGAACCTGTAGTTCATCGAATCTGCTAGACATAGCTCGTATTTTGCCAATACTAATTTCTAACTCTTTAACTTGGGTTTTTGTTAATTTTGAAGAGCATATTATATCTAAATATTTTTTAAATTTCGTTAAGCGACCTTTGACCGAGCTACGTTTAGCAGAGAGTTCTTTCAATTGTTTTGCATTACTGTCCTTATCTTCGCTCAAAGACATCTTGTTTATTGATTATTAATAGCAAACGATAAACTAGCACTGAGAACCTTAGAAATAAAATGTAATTGTTGATTGAGTAATCTAAACGGTAACACACTAATGCAAAATGAAGGAATAAAGTTATATGTTTGAAGTCTTATCTGATACTCCTTCGGCGGCACCTGGACCCGGACGCAGCCACGCGGTGGCGGCTTGACGTGGCGCCGACGTCACCCGAACACGGCTAGCGGTAGCCAGCACCGTCAGGCGGCGACGTAGTTCCTGGAATAGTCGGCCGAAAATATTTGAAATAATATGAACTAGAATATGACACGAACTATTGGAAGGGCGACCACTAAGTTTAGGGCCTCAGATTACCTAGTAGAACGAAAATATCGGGATTGTAATTACTAATTAGTGTTTAGATACTCAAATATTATGTATTTATGAATTTATTATAATGAATTAACTATTATTTTAACGAATTTACAATTAAAAAAATATATAACGTAGGTAGTTGACACTAAACTATGGATTTTAATTTTACAATTTTATTATATTTACTGGTTGTATACTTGAAATAAGCTTTATGATAACTAGATACTTTGTTAAACTAATGAAATACACAAGTGGAATGTACCAAACAGTGACCTTTCTGATAGGAAAATATGGTTTAGGTACTAGGGTACACTATGGGAATGGCACTTAACTGATAGGCGAGACGGCTGCTTCTGGCTGCACTGGTACTCGCTGGTGGCTGTGGCACTGATAGGTACACGAGCTGCTCACAGATGTTGACAGAATCCTCGAATTGGCATGGCAGGCTGACGGTGAACATCGACGTGACGTCGTAAAAGCTAAGGCTGAGCGCGGCGCTTTCTGCTGACCGACCTGGCTGGCTTAGTTGTCTTTTATAATAGTGTTCTTGCGTCTGTAGTCCTCCACGATGATTCTTTGGTTGATTTCCTTTTGATGAGAATTCTTTGTCTTCGTAGTCAATCCGAATTTTGCAAATTCGTCCTGTCACGGTCGCCAATTAATGTCTGATAATGGACATTTGGAAGTTTTTTAATCAAAAACCTCAGTTTCTTCACAGATATCTTTAATTTTCCGAATTTTGTATATGGGTTACAATGATTTTTAGATTTTAGATGTGGACGCAGTCGTGTACAAATTAGAACAGAAAAAATCAAAAGTGTGTGGGTGTAAGTAAAAAAGTAAATTAGTTCTTGTTAGTAATAGCACTTTTTAAATGTGCAAACTTGGTGCTATTAGAAAAGCATCAGGCGTAGATACTGCGCAGACATTGACCTATACTATAGCCATCCCCATCTGAGACTTATATCAATGCTGCCACAATGATGGCTTGTATTTACCCTGTAACGTCATTAGTATCTGTGGAAAATAAATAAATATCACAGAATTTATTTAGTTTTTTGAATTGATTGGGGGCTGAGTTGTCCGCGTCCGTAGGAGTGCACGCTTAAAATGAAATCCCTACACGTGGCCAAAACGTGGTGGTGCAAAACAGGCAATACAACACACAACTCTGGTGGGAGGCTTCGGCCGCGGCTGGTTATCCCCCACCGGACGAAGCCATGCCGTGAAGCGACCTAGTCGTGTTTCGGGATGTAGTCCAGTGGAACCGTTGTGGGAGACGGGTCTGGGCAGTTGCATCAACTCCCCAACTATCGTTCTCCCCAAATCTATCCACTCTACTAAAGAGTGAATAGGTTTATTCTGGATCTACCTGCTCCATCCTCGGCCACACCGTCGCTTACCATCAGGCGAGTTGGTGGACAAAGGTAGATCGATTTTAGATAAAAAAATATGTGAAATATGTGAAACCTGATCTGCCCAATTAATTCCAGATAATAGATAAACTTTATCTTACTAATTAAGTTAATTACTTCATATCAGGTTGCTATTGTTGGTCTCAAATAATTATTAGATATTATTAATGGAGGTAAGCATTGTTCGTAAAAACCATATTGGTGGTATAATTGTTACATAACACTTAAACAACCCTACTAATACAGATAAATCTTAAAAAAACATTAACGCATACATAATGAACTCTAAAGTTATAATTTTTTGTGGCTAAAGAGACTACCTAAAAATTTTCCACAAAAAATTATAACTTTAAAGTTCGCTGCGTTATTGATTTTTGAAGATTTAGAATAGAATAATCTTTATTGTACACCAATAGAGTAACATTTATAAAATTAAATTATTAATTAAGGGTACAATGGCGGCCTTATCGCTAACAGCGATATCTACCAGACAGCCTTTGGATGGACAGACAGATGTGAATAATTGCAAATGGTGCAGTCAGTGGTGTACTACACTATTTTACAATTAGTTGAATAAATAAAATGTATAAATAAATATATTTTTTTAGGCATATACGAAAATGGTAACTGATCTTTGGAAGATAAGAAATGCTGCTTGATTAACTTTTTAAAAGTACCAGACGTCTGAGCTCTTCTTACGACCACAGGCAACGCATTCCATAAACGTACCGCTTGAACGGTAAAGACTTGTCGTAAAACTTTGTAGAATGAGTTGGCATCTCAAGCCTCAAGTTCTCCGATGATCTTAAGTATCGTGTATGTGTGTCATTAAGGAACTTAAACCGTTCTTTGAGGTAAGATGATTTATCGGTATTTGTGAAGATAATCGCATCTGTACGACATTGTATTAACTGCAAAGTAAGTCGTGTCGGTTCGGTCACTTGTAAAGGGATTGAATAGATAGCAATGACGTCACCAAAAGACTTATTAAAATGTGGAAGAAAATTGACAGTAGTGAGCAGAGGTCGAAATGGCTTAGCGGTCAGAGCGCCTGGAGTATCTATCCGAGAGACGCAGGTTCAAATCTTGCTCACGACCGTATTCTTTTTTCGGTTATCAAAACCTGACGAGAATAGAACCCAGGACCTAACACTCAGTAGCCGCGGTTGCAGCTAGACAAACGAGGCAGTCCAGAATTAAAGAAAAAAAATATTAACAGAAAAACACCAATTATACCAAGCATCTGTCATGTTCGTATTACCCTTGTCAGCAAAATATTAACACAAGTATCAAGAATAAGGGCTCGCATACGTACCTACGTCACAGCACTAAGCTTGATAAACCCTCATAGATTCGTTAATCGAATAATCCCGATGGAGGCTGCATTAATCATCACAGTTGAAAGGCATTCAGCTTTTCCTACACGTAACATACGCTTAATTGCATCTCTCAATACTCAAGGGAAATTCCGAATAATGTATTGCTACTTTAGGTGTAGACTTTAAGTATACAACCTTTAATAGCATCGAACAACGACACGGTAGCTCAGTTGGTAGAGTGATGACACGGTATGTCAAGGATCGCGGGTTCAAGCCGCGTTCGTGTCTAATATTTATTAATGTTCCCTTGAAAAATAGTTATTAATAAATATAATACATGGCCTTAACATGTATAAAAAATATCATTATATATAACCTGAATCGAGTCATATTTGAGGAACATTTCAATAAATATTCCATATAGATAAATGTTTGATATGCATAACGCATGCATAGTGAACCCTAAAGTGATACATTTTGGAAAAAAAAATACGGTCGTGTGCAGGATTCGAACCTGCACCGTCCGGATAAATACTCCAGGCGCCCTTCTCTGTATGAGAAGAGGGCATTGCCCTGCAGTGAGTAAGTTATGGGCTAGTTTTATTATGCTATATACGTGTCTTGTATCTGTGCTAAAAAAAAACTACTTTCTTTTTTTTCTATATTATAAAGAGCAAATCATCATCATCCCCCTGCCCTTATCCCAATTTAACTGGGGCCGGCGCAACATGTATTATTCTTCCATTTTCTAATTGTTTTTGAAATTGCACTCTGCTAAAGATTTGGCAATGTTTCATGACCGGCCGCCTGCCCGACGTCAACCTTCATTGGGAATGCTGTTGTTCATGATAACCGCCACCGATACGGTCTCCTTCTATCTATGTTACACCCAATGTTATCCATGCGCCTGGTTCTGCGATGTTATCTTACACACTCCACTAACCGGGCCAAAAAATAAATAGCGAATGTTATTGTATTATGCTGTCAAGACCACAGCAGCTTTGGGTTAACCATTCCTTATTAAAAACACGCATTTTACTCGTAAAAATATGTCAATGATTTATATCTTAATTATACGGAACGTAACCACGTTCGAAAGTTATAAAAATCTTGTAAATAATAAAGTAAGTCCTCATGTTTACATAGTGCCTAAACTGTCAGTACTTCGCCCAAAATAACTTCAGCACAGTCCTTTTTGTACGTGACTGTCCTTTCTAAAGAAGAAATAGAATTTTCCAAGTGTCTTGGTAACCTTTTTACTATAGTGGTGCCCTCTGTATTTTGTTAGAGACAATACAATTATTTTAAGATAGGCAGTGAGAATGTAATGAAGTTCTTCCTTTTTTATGAGAAAAAGTATTGAAGTTGTGCTATTGATTATTTGACACTGTAAATAGGTATTTAAGGAATCACAAAATGTGTCAAAAGTGAATAATATTACGACATTGGCGTCAATTCTAATTTAGCAAACTAAATTAAATTCAGAGCATTCTGTCTTTTACTAACCGTTACTATAAAGAGCGGAACGGGATGACGTCAAATTCAAATTGATGTCAACCAAAATTTCCATACAATTTACGTTTGACGTCTCTAATTTTAGTGGCCACCTAAACCTTTGCGTACTAAAAACGTTCGGAGATTTTAATTAGACGTGCCTAAATTCGAATTTGACATCTCTTGATTTGTCCCATCTTGCTTTTAAAATAATCGTTAGTGAAAGACAGGAATGGTCTAAATTTAGTTTAATTTGCTACATTAGAATTGTCGCCACTATCTACTTAATTCTTGCATGTAAGAACTATGATTAATTTGTCACATTTGTAATGTAATATTACTAGTAAATGCCTTTAAAGGTAAATTGTGCTGATTTAACACTAAATAGTAAGACGTTTTTTAACAGCATGCACCACAAAAGCATTTAAAAAACAAAACAGTTGTGATACATAAATCAGACGTTCTATAAATGCCTCATAAATTACCCACTACAACTTTGGTGCTCGCTTAAATGCCAATGGAAAGGGATGACAGGATTTAAATAGATTTACAAATAAGTATTGTAACAATAAAACTACTACTGATATTTATTAACACTTATTTTGTTCTGAAACTGCGGGATCCCTCTTTAGGCTCGAACACTACTATACCAATCGGAATAGTATTATAGTCACAGAGTCGGTAAAGTAAAAAGCACACACAACATTATTATTATTTATTTCATTAGATTAAGATGGCAATAAGCCAAACAATCTTATATTACTATTATATTCTGAAAATAAAAAATAATAGTATTTAAGTTAAACTGGTCTACGTTATATATATACAGATGAATTTATAATCTGTTTGAGAACTAAATAGATAGCAATGACGTCCCCAAAAAACGTATTATAATATGGAAACAGAATTCAGAGTAGTGAACAGACGTCTACATGGCTTAGTGGCCAGAGCGCCTGGAGTATTAATCGGAAGGCCTGGGAATCCTGCTCACGAGCGTAAATTTTTCCACAAAAAATTATAACTCCACGTTATATAAATTAAGGAAGTCATTATCAGATCCTGAGAAAAAATCGTAAATGTCCTGCTGATTTTACTGTTGTGTAAGTACCCTGAAGTCGCTACTTTAGGGTACCTGCACAACAGTAAAATCACTACAGCTACATGACAACTGATCCCTGCGTGTTAAGACTGATCAAATCAAAGCTGCTAAGGATCTTCGCGCCCAAGGCTTCGCTATAAAAGATTCCTTAAATGATTCACATAATCATAGAGTATCTGGCTTTTAAAAGACCTGGAGCTCCCAGTTTGTTTTTAGCATTTCTACACCGAGTAAACACTGAGGACATTTAGTTTTTAAAACCTAAAATAAATAATAGTTGAAAATGTAATTTCAAAACTAATAACTTCTCACATCTCTTTCTGCCTTCCCCAAGCAAGGAGTATCTACATGCTCTTTACTCCAGAAGGAAGAAATTTAACCTTGGTGTATGTAATCTGACTTTAAGATTTATTTACCGTGAATGGAAACTTACTATTATTTAACGCTGCCATTTGTTGCCTTAGAGCATTATACTGTTCATGATCTTCTGGAAGGTACAAAAATCTATTATTGGTTTTATTTTCTAGATCGGGCTTAGAAATATTTCATAGTGTTGTGGGGGGACGTGGACCATATGACGAGGAAAGTTTTGAGTATGATGTTGATGGCTATAAGAATAGAGGAAGACCGAGGAAGCGATATGACCGCTGATAAAGATATTTCTAAGAAAAATACATGCTGCGCTGACCCCAAATAAATTGAGAAAAAGGCAAGGGCATGCTTAGAAATGTTTCATCTATGTTAATAAGCAACTTACTGTGTCGATGAACCTGAACTTATTGCCAATGGGGTATATCTACAGCCTTTTAATGTGGACATGGACATGTGGCTGGACAATGAACTTTGAAAATAATTTACTACGTATATTTTTTCTTGTTATAGTTTTCGACGGAAATGTATAGAGGTCTAAGTAATATGCCATGAATGTATAGAATAAGGAGTGAGTATATAAGAGGAAGTCTCAAAGTGACACCAGCGATCGATAAGCGGAATGAGCATTTAACGTTTTGAGTATAGGTATATAAAGACCAAAGAAACGATGAATAGATTGTGCGAAGATGAGGCTAACAAGATGAAATAAATAAAAATATTAAAAAGAATAAAAAAATAAAAACATGAAATAAATAAAAAAAAATAAAAGAAGAAATAAATAATAAATAAAAAAAGCACGTCTGCCACGTGTGAATTATGTTGTTTATTGCACACTTTTTTCTCTGCCATAGTCACATATTGTTAAATCTTACTATCTTGTCGTACCCGACATAATATAAGGATTCCAACAATACCCCATACATCGAAATCGGTTCAGGCATTTAGAAGTAATGGTAGAATAAAGAAACTCACAAACATACATACATACATGAACCCTTAAAACGTGACACTTCTCTTTTGGACCAGTTATATAAAAAAGGACTGAATACTGAGACGACTTCTAATAAAACTGTGTGGAAGAAGAAAGCTAGGTGAACAAGAGAATGATAATGATGACCACAGTATCTCTCTCCATACCAAAATTAACACGTTCACTGTCCACGAAGCAGACACAATAGTTTAACAATCGCCGTGTACCACATGTGGGTCATTGGACAGTGAAAGCATTAAGAGTGAGTGGCTTTGAAGATATCCTATTAACTGTTGTTAACTTGGAGAAGTCTATTTCGAAATATCTTTAAGTAAACCTTCAACAGGGTTGAAGTCCTTGAAGTCTTCATGATACCAAGATGGCTTGATAATTTAAGCCTAGGACTGCACGATCAGCAGCCTTGTTTCTGTCCACCAGTCCAACGAAACAGTTAACACTTGAATCAACTATAAAATACATCAGGATATATCAAACAAATAGGACTAACCAGGATGCTTTATAGACTTTAGAAGATCCTCAAAGTAACGAAGATTTTCTTTCGCTGGAAACATTAAAGTATAATAATATCTTAAGTGTTCACGATCACTACGCATTATAATAAAACAACTTTTAACCGGATTAATCACGTGTATTATTTATTAGTTTTTGTTTGTCCTTGCAGCGTTCGTGGACGCAGGAATTCGAAACGTCAGGAAAAACAAAATCAATAATACACGCGATTAATCCGGTTAAAAGTGGTTTTATTACAATTAAAATTTAACTTTGCGGTTTCATTTAAAATATTAATGATTAAAATTGGAAAACATTGTATGGATAACGATATAAAAATGCATTATATTTTACAAGTTGATATAGATAAATAATTCAAACGCATTAACGCATGTATATGTGTATAACTCTAAAGTTATAATATTTTTTTAGGGCGGTCATTCAATACCTTAGTTTTATTTCCAAAAAACAAAATATTTCTTTAAAGTTTGCTACGCACGCATAATGTATTTAAAAGATTTATATGAACATAATACAAAAAAAAAATTTGATTACAAAAATATGTATAAATTATAAAATTACTTGCTGCTTGCTCTTTCCATTTTACTGAAAATGAAAATAGAATATTTAGTAAGGCTGCACCGACATGTCATTTTAAATACTAAATAATTTTTATTTAGTAACAGGACATTAATAAAATATATTATCTGCTTAATAATATTCAGAATTCAAACACAACAAAAAAATAAACTAAAAACCTATTTGTAATCAGAACGTACAGTCTTACTGAGTCCGATTATAGTGTTTATTAAATATCTATTTAAATATTTTTAATCAAATAGATAATTTATAATTCTTTAACGATCTTAATCAACCTTAAATTACTACTTATGCAAATATTATTTCCATACTAAAATCTATATACAAAAGCAAAACTATAATAAATTCACCTAGAAAGCAAGAGATAAAATTTTCTTTTTATTTACTATCAAATTAAGGAAGGAACAGTCTCTCAATCAATGTCTGAGCTTTATGCTAATAAAATGGGGGTAGTATTCAAATGCTAGAATTGCAACCAAACGTTGGCGCGGATCCAAAAATTGCAAAGGAATGTAACAGATTTCTTAAATGCTTTAGTAAATTGGATGATTAAAAATGTAGTTTTTCATGTTTTTCATTACCTCAAAATTGCCTAAAAAGGCACATACTTAGTTTTTTTTTATGGGGGCAAACGAGCAGTCGGATCGCCTGATGGTAAGCGATTATCGTCGCCCATGGACACCCGCAACCCCAGAGGAGTCGCAAGTGCATTGCCGGCCTTTTAAAGGGTTTGGGCCTCCAGTACCCTCACTCACTCGGCGAAACACAACGCAAGCGTTGTTTCACGCCGGGTTTCTGTGAGGCCGTGGTATCACTCTGGTCGAGCCAGCCCATTCATGCCGAAGCATAGCTCTCCCACGGTGAAACATTAACAAAACTGTTCCTAAAAAAATACTGTGGTGAGACTATTGCCATCAACCGGGCATAATTCGAACTTCGTGTTGCTACTGAGAATTTTCTAATAGAAATTCTCAATAACACTTGGCCAACTCGGAAATCGAATCCCGGACCTCACGCTCAGCAGCCTTACTTATTACCACTAGACCAACGAGGCAGTATAAAGTCATAAAAAAATATCTTTGAGATAATGAACCTACAAGTCTACTAAAGAATGTCTTTGACGATTTCAAAGAACGAATAACAAAGGCCAGTTTCTCATTACTAAGAAAAATAGTGGAAAAAAAAACTTACGGTTTAGGGGAGAAACATTTTGAACATAACGTTGATACTCTGCATCTTTATTTAATACTGAAATGAAATAAAATCACGTATTATAAATATGAGTAACATCGCTCAGGAAAAAAAAATAACGTCACCAACCCGTAAATCTCCAACTTCAGGGTTCACAGAAGGCTATAATCTAATGCATTTTTTACCAGGGTATCTTACTTAGGGTTGGCAATTTTAACAAAAAAAATCCTTACTCTAGGTCACTACTAATAATTCAAGATAAATCTTTGAAAAGCATTAACGCATGCTTAGCTATACGCATTAATATAATAACTTTACTACTAAGAATTTCTAAACAGAATAACTCAATAACACTTCTCAACCCGGGAATCGAAGCCAGAACCTTGCTCAGGAATCGCGCTCGACACCACTAGACCAACGAGGCAGTCGATTTCAAACTATTACATTTAGTCCAGGTTTCTTTACATATTGTGGTTCTTTACGTGGTACAATCAGTCTCTGATGTCTTAGATTATGAAAGAATAGACATATAATACAAAAAAAAAGTTTTTCTATTTTAATCTTACCATGAATAAATTCTGCAAATGGAAAAGGGGAGTATTAAAAAAGATATAATAACTTTAAGAAATTATTTATACAACGGTTTACAGTGATTGCTTACTCTTTTTAGGCTTTTGTGCATCCCTAACTTGGCCTGAAATTAAAAAGATTAATAAATATATATAAGATTATTATAATCAATCGAAATAGTGACAGTATAAGTAGATATTTATTAGGACTAATTACCTCAACCCTAGCTTCACAAAAAAAATTGGCAACTTTTAACTACTCTAAACTGTTCACTAAATAAACAAAAATAGAATGCGTCCAGTTTTTAAAGATGAAATGAATAATTGAGCTATATATTACTGTGCCCCGCAGTTTCACCCGCGCGCATATTTTAATTACTTTCTTAATACTAACTAACAAATATGAAATAATACAAAACAGCGCTTTTTCTTCCGACTAACTTAACAAAAATATTTAAGGCTAGCTAAAAGGTGTAGCCTAATATTAGATAGCTTATACTACCTCCTCACGAACCTGCGGTGCGAGCATGGTTTTTTTTTGTCGACGCGTTTGTCGATTTTAAATGTCAAATTTGACATAGTGTTGATAAAACGATATTTTTTTTATCGTGTCGACAAGTTTGTCGATAAGATCCGTTCTCGGACACCCGGCTATCATAAGCGACAAACCAATATTTTTTCAAATCTGACTGATAGTTCCAGAGATTAACGCTTTTAAACAAACAAATATAGAAAGACTTCTTCTTTCCAGCTAAAACACTAGAAGGCGGTGAGGCTTTTTTGGGGGCTGTGTTAATGTTTGACGTTCAAAAAGCGCTAATTTTTTGCCCAATTTGAATAAAGAAAATTTTGATTTTGATTTCGATCGATTAGATTTCTCTATCCTTTCGGCTCAGGAATGTACAGATCTGTACGCTGTAACAATAAAAATCTATTGTGTCTGCTAATGACTGGGGCAACAGAAGATACATGCGACCATTGTTTTCAGCTCAAGATATGTGAAACAGTAACTTTTACTTTAAAAATATCTTTGTGAAACATTAGTAATAACATACTCTGGCCCGAATTTTCGGTTGGAGATTTGCGAAGTACGCAGAAGATATTATAATGCATAAGTGTATGCGCAAACACAGGCATACTCCCTCTTCAATCGACAATCCAACACGACCTTATAGAGCTCAGGGGCAGGGCCGACGGCTTTACGTGCTATCCGAAGAACGGGGATTTCATACCGTTGACTTCCTAAATCCGGGCTGCTACTGAGAATTTCCTAACAGAAAAACTCAATAACACCTGTAAATTGAACCCAAGACCACACAGACACAGGAGAGGCGCTTGGGACCTTGCCCGGGAATCGAACACAGGACCTCACTCTTAGAAGTAGCGATTGCGGCCACTAGACCAATGAGGCAGTTTAGTTAGAAGCTTTTTGAATTTAAAAGATGAGAATAAGTTTTTTTTTTCTTTTTTACGTACTAGTTGTTAGAAATTATAATAAAATAATAATACCTTCATGCTTGATAATGTTCTGGACCTCTGCAATACAAACACAGGCACAGTATTATGCATATAAATAAATATATGGAGACGATATTATCACATCATAATGGTGGTTCTATAATTTTTATTCTTACCCTCGCTTATAATTCCAGAATAGTCATCAGACCCTTCCCGTATTTTTTGAACTAGAAGTAAATAAACCTAGTTAACTAAAATATTAGGTTAATTAATTTAATAATAATCTCAATTATGAATGGATAAGTACATACTTTTATCGCAGAAATATTTAATTTCAGCTATGTATCTTGGAATTTTAATCTTTAATTTAATAAAAAGATTATCTTTTTTTTAAATGATACTCATAATTTATGTGTCGCCATATCCTTAGTACCTATATTTCACTTTCTTTTTGTCGTCGTTTAATTCAAAGTCAAAGATTTTTATTTCACATAAACCAATTTAAAAGACATTTATGAAACATCAAAATTAAGTCGGAATTCGGTCCTAAACTTTAATTTAATTTTAAATTGACGATGTTTTGCTATAGGTACTTACGTTTTTTATAATAATACGACCTGCGTTTCGGATTTCCATCACAGCAGAATTTTGTCAAAACAACAATCTATAATAAAACAAGTTTTGATATTAGATGTGTCTTTAAAAGATATGATATATACCTACGACTGAAAAAATATTAAAATCATTTCGGTCCCAAAATCTTAATATATATAAATCTCGTGTCACAATGTTTGTCCTCAATGGACTCCTAAACCACTTAACCGATTATAATAAAATTCGCACACCATGTGCAGTTCGATCCAACTTGAGAGATAGGACAGTTTAAATCTCAAATTATAGTCGCGTGCGAAGCCGGGACGGACCGCTAGTAATATATAAATCATTTATATTATATATTTTATGTGGTAACATCTAAAAAATAATAATAAAAGAAATGAATTTCTTTGATAATATTACATTTCGCCGCACCCGAACAAAGTCTGACTCCAATGTTAATAATGTGAGTGAAATACTAAACGAAACACTCGATGATACACCTAACAGTTTACCTGACATATCGGGCATTAACGACTCGCAGCATGAACAGTACAATATGTTCACAGAGCGGATTGAAAAACTTGAATTAGAATTGAGCAGTGCACATCAAGAAATAGAAACGTTATCTCAAGAAAATAACAATTTAAAAAAAATGAACGAGGATTTGAAAAAGAAAAATGACTTGTACAAAAAAATTTGCAGCAGCCCTACTAAGAAACCTAAATTACAGACCCCAAATAAAAAAGCCCCAGAACTTAATAAACAAACTCAAACAGAATCATCCCAAATCAGTGAACACTTAGAAAAAATGCAAACGACACTTGCTACATTGAATAAACAAATTAGCAATGAAATCAAATTACCGATAACACATAGTCCTTCAAATAAATCGAGTTTACAACTTAATACGACCCAAAACAAGATCTGTATTATAAGCACCAATAAAAGGAACAAAATACAACCAATCGCAAATTCTACTCTTGGTCATCAGCATCAAATATGTCATTACTTAATGCCGTTCTGTAGCACACAACAAATTATACAAGGTATTGAAAGCAAACTGCATAATTTTACACTGGCAGACTTTTGTATCATATTAGTGGGTGAGGAGGACTTTATAAAAACACAGGACTATATATTCTTGATATCCTGTATAAAAACTACTTTAGCAAAAGTTAAAAACACTAATATTATATTATGTGCGCCTACATATAAACTAGGCAACTATACGATGCACAACTCGAGAGTGGAACTCTTTAACAATCTACTGTATTCGGATGTAGTGACAAATGAACATGCATACTTTCTTGATACAAACAAGAATCTAACATGCGACTTCAAAATGTTCAACAAAAGAACAGGATTACTTAATAATCATGGTATGCACATTATTTTCAAGGACATCAAGGAGCTTTTAAATGAAATTAAGAGAGATGAACAATCTAAGAATCAGTTTTTTCTATGAGAAATACGTTAACATATTCCATCAAAATATAGCAGGACTTTTAAACAAATCTGATGCTCTTACAATCTGCTTGGAAGAGTTAATTAAGGAAAAGATACACATTGATGTAATTTGCATTACTGAGCATTTTATGATGTCCGGCTATGAACAGTATCTAACAATACCCAACTATGATTTAGCAGCATGTTACAGCAGGCCATATACTAAGAGAGGTGGAACATGCATTTTGGTAAAAAAAGGACATCAATGGAAGTGTCTTGATGATGTTAGTAAGTTATCGTTAAGTTGTAACTTTGAATGTTGTGCAATTGAATTGACACAATCAAACACCATTATAATTTGTTTATATAGAGTACCAATTCCTAATAATCTGACTATATTTTTTGATCAGTTAGAAAAGTTATTGCAACAAATAAATAAAAAACCAAAACGAAATATTATAATATGCGGAGATTTCAACATTGACATCATGAAACGTAATAATGTAACAATTAATTTTGAATGTCTGTTATTAAATTATAATTTAAAATTGGAAATAAAACGACCCACTAGACTGAAAAGCAACACATGTATAGACAACTTTGCCCATAACTTAGGTAATAAATGTAAATCAGATATAATAGAATTCGCGCTGTCCGACCATACCTCCCAAATTTTAAAATGTCCTGTAAAAGAAACCTGTCTTCTACATCACTGGTATATAAAAAGACGCGACTATAGTGACGATAATATCAAAATGTTCAAGAACTATTTAAGGAACATCTCTTTTTCTGAAATATATGAGTCTGATGATCCAAATATAAGCTACAACAAATTCATGGAAACTTTTGCTCTTTTCTATGATTTGTGTTTCCCATTTAAAAAACTGACCATTAAATCATACAAAAGACCACATTGGGTGTCCCGTGGCATCAGTACATGCAGTAGAAAACACAGAAAACTTCTGTGGCGTTATAGATTTAAACGAAATGACAAAAATAAACAAGAATTTAAAAATTACTCGGTTCGGTACAAGAAAATTATAAAACTGACTCAACGCGCTCAAAACTCGTATAAAATCAAAACATCATTAAATAAATCTAAAACGACTTGGGGAATTATTAATAATTCGAAACTTAATTTGCCAAAATCCTCTATACTTAAAATAAAAAATGAAGTTAAAACGGAAACACACCCACAAGTTATAGCTAATGTGTTTAATGATTTTTTCATTGAAAAAATTAAGCCTATCTCTCAAATAGACAGTGCAGTAACATCCAATATGTCAAATTATATTATGTCTATGTTTATGGCACCGAGCATTTTTACCGATATTAAGGATATAATAAAATCACTTAAAAATACTAATACTGTAGGGAACGACGGTATTAGTACAAGAATCATAAAACAGGTTGCAGAAATTATTAGTATCCATCTTAGTCATATTTTCAATTTGTGTATTACTTCGGGTACTTATCCAGAGCACTTAAAGACTGCAGTAGTAAAACCGCTCTTCAAAAAAGGCAATAGAGAGCAAATGGAGTCATACAGACCAATTGCACTGCTACCGATATTCTCAAAAATTTTCGAAAAATATATATATGAGCAAGTATATAAATACTTAGACAAATATAAAATTTTAACCGATGAGCAGAAGGGTTTTCGCAAAAATACAACGATAAATATTGCCGTTTATGACTTCTTGAATAAAGTTATTACGAATGTTGACAACAAAATACCTGTATGTGCCATATATTGCGATATGACTCAGGCTTTTGACTACGTGGAACACAATATATTACTTAACAAATTAGAATCTTATGGAATAAGAGGAAACATACTACAATTACTGGAGTCATATTTAAAAAATAGAAAACAGTGCGTAGAAATTTCTAACATAGATAGTAAAACTAAATGTGAACGCAAATGTTTGTCAAATTTAAGAACTGTTGCTTATGGTGTACCACAAGGAAGCGTGCTGGGCCCGCTCCTGTTTTTAATTTATATCAATGACTTGCCTAAGGTAACAAATTATCAAATGTCATTGTTTGCTGATGACAGTACCGTCACTATTAATTACATGAACAAACTAAGTTATGAAACTGAAATAAATAATGCTATTCGATCTATAATCCGATGGTTAGACAATAACAATCTTAAAATAAATATTGAAAAAACAAAAGTAATGCATTTCAGTCAACGTCCCAAGGAATCAAATAACATAGCGGTGTACCATGGTGACAACAGCATAGCAGAAGTAAATACAACAAAATTTTTGGGGTTGGTAATTGATAGAAGACTTGACTGGAAAGTACACACTGAGGAATTACAAAAACGGATAAGTAAATCCGCGTTTGCCTTATTTAAACTAGCTCCAATCCTAGGTACTCACGCTCTGCTTACAGCCTATCATGGCATTGTTGGCTCAGTTTTAAGATATGGCATTATCTTTTGGGGAAATTCGTGCAATAAAGAATTAGTTTTTAAAGGACAGAAAAGATGCATCAGAGCAATGTTCGGATTAGTCTCTACAGACTCATGTAAGCCTTATTTCATTAAACATAAAATATTGACACTTGCCTCATTGTATATATACGAAGTAGCGATTTTCGTTAAGAATAATCCGACATTATTCAAAAAGCTATCGGAATCAAATACCCGAAGCAGAAGGGATAATAGTAGGCTATGTGTTACGAAGTCTAGTACGGCACTTAAACATAATAGCGTATTCTGTTTGGCGCCAATAATATATAACCACATTCCGCAGTCCATTAAAGAATTAAATATTAACTTGTATAAAAAACAATTGAAGTCTTTTCTTTTGACAAAATGCTATTATAATATTTCCGAATTTTTGACTGAGAAATTGTAATTGACATTAAATTGTATTTGGATATTAATTAAGATTGAATGTAATTGAACTTGTATAATTAATTTTCATCACTTAAAATGATTTGTACCTAATAGGGAATATGCATGTGATTTAAATATGAGTAAAATATTTTTTTTTGTAATCCTTATTACTACTGAATCACACCTACACCTTTATTTTTTCAATTAATTCAGTGATAATATTAGAAATAAAATAATAAAAAGTCGAAAATATGCGAGGGAAATTTAAAATCTCAAAACGTAACACTATTGGAGGCAACAAAACATGACGTCACATTTCTTGAATAAGTGCTGTGACTCGAGACTGATTTTAGCTCCCAAGTCATCTAATAATTTTAATTGAATACCACTCGAGTGATTCTCGAGTAAATCGATCACTAAGATCGATTACTTATCTCATGTTATCAAACAAAAAATGTTTTTTTATTGATATGATTTAAGTTTCTAGTTTATATAAACGTAGATATCGTTCAGCAAACAACGCATTTAACCTAATACGAGCAGACTTGAATGTGTTATTTAAAATTTTCACTCGAATAAAGTTGAATCGAGTCAAGCACTACTGTGATAAGGTGAAGTATCAAGTGTCAACAACTCAACATGAACATGGCGTTGTTTTCAGTTTTTTTTATGGTTGCTCTTCGGTTTTATCATGATTGCTTTGCATTAAATAATTATTGACTTCTTGTTGGAGAACAGTACTCTTATGACTGTTACAACTATGACTGAAAGTGGATTTGTGAAAGCACAGTCGGATAATCTTCCGAAAATAGATGCTTACATATTTTGCATCAAAATCTGATTTTACGTCTGCTGAACTAAGAGAAGTAAAAGCTGCAAGGTAAATATGTTATAGATATTTGTAAAATTTTCATTGCAAAATACAAATATTCATTTGCTTTTTATGCTTAAGTTAATTTTTAATGCATCAGATGAGCACATAACATAACCTATAATGTATGCAGTGATATTATATTTCATAGAAAATAATGCTATCCTTTTACCATACAATTAAACTCGAAGACCCACTGACTGTTTTAATGATTCAAGTGGAGAATCTAAATAATTTACATGCATATTCTTTGTGACAGATCGGAACGAGAATCGTATGGCGATTCAGCAGTTGGATATGTCCAAGTTAAACGAGAGAAGAACCTATGCGTTGTCAAGGCTCGTATTACAACGGAGCATAATGTTCGACAGAAATGTTATAACATTACAGCTACTTGTAATGAGACTTAAGGATGCATCATAACTGTGGAGTGTGAGGATTGTGCAACACACATAGGTAAGAGATATACAGTCAAAAGTAGTGAAATTCTGATTGTTTAAGATTACAGGAGACATAAAATTATATTTTGTTACAATAAAAATCTATTGTGTCTGGTAATAAGAACTAGTAGATTACATATAATATATTTACCTTTATTCTGCTGGTAATATTAATAATAAAATAAGAATATTTTTTTGTTTTAGGTGGCTGTAAGCCTGCTATTCCCTTCTTAGCCTGGTTGCATAGATGCAGTAAAGATCCACCATCAACAAGTGTTGACTGCTATTGGAAAAAGTTTAAATTGACATCAGTTGGGAAAAGCCTTAAATTTGTCAAAGCTAAGGAAATATCTAAAAGAAGTATTGGGGCTGAACGGACCCAAATAAAAAGTTTTTTAATGAAATTTATCAATTTTTAAAAATGAATGCTACACTTTTGGTTGTACATATAATCAACTAACCAAGTATTATAAAGAACCAAGTAACATAGATAAGTTATCCATTCACTATTTAGTGACTGTGGCCATAGCAAACCAGCATATGCTCAAGAGTTTATGCAGTTGAGTATGACAAGGAGTTGTGTGAAAATATTTTAGATAAATGCACTCCGTTTTGGTGCAATGCTATATTTTCTTTTTTATTTAAATAAATTTGTTTTTTAAGAAAAAATCTTTTTTATTAACAATCTTGTATATTAATTAATCAACAAGCCACTATTATAATTTCGTCTACAACGATCAAGTTGTGATCAACACACACATGAGGCAGTAACATATGAAACTCTCTTATTCTACTTATAACATGTTCTATATGAATCCATAATGCTGCTATTTGCTTAGATTGCTTAACATCTTTTGTAATTGGGGTGGAGTTGGATACAGACTTACAAGGGTACAATTCTTGGTTCCTAACAAATATGATAGACCATTAAAACCTCTGTCTGCTGTAATGGCTTTCTTAGGAAGTAGGTAAGTAATCAAGGAAACCAGAGTCTTCTACTATCATGTCATCTGTTCTGCTCTGCCACCATATCCATCAGAGATATAATTAACAAGACCGTCTGGGGTACAAGAAATTAAATAAAGTATTACAAAGTCAACAGTTTTTATTTCAAATAGGCAAAATTACATGCACTTATGAAACATTAATTAATTTTAGTTGCACTTCTTGTACTGTGACCAAGTAAGAGACTTCATGTTGTATTCATAATAATCATGTGGTGAAGATTCACCAATTTTATGAGTGTCATGTTGGTTAAAGGCTGACTCAGATAAAGCTTCTTCAATTAGAGCTTTTCTTTTACTTTTTATAGCACCCATTATCTCCCGTGATGGCTTATCTTTCTGACATTGGAATAGATGTGGGCCAACACCTTTCTTTAATCGTGGTGTAATTTTTTGCCCTTCTTGTAAAGCCATTATCTTATATTGAATATAATTCTCTGAATCATGTTCAATCTGCAAACAAGACATTATAGTGATTAATATATGAAACTCACGGCTAAATACGAAGAATTTTAAATAAGTTATGTATGTACCTACGCTTAATTTGAAATCTTGGGAAAACATATTAAGTACAGTATAGCAAATTTTTATCACTTGGGTAAACTTCTACAATTAGGTTATGTTAAAAATCAAGTACGTAGTTGTATAAAATAATAACTTTGTACTCACAATAAAGGGATCTTCACAACAATATAAACAACTCGTTGGAGATACATCTTCTCTTCTCATAGATACACCAATGTTTTCTTAGGGTCTAAACAGGCGCATTTCTCATTTTATTTTTGCACATAGGTACAACACAGTATTTGTATAATAGTTTCCTGTCCTTTTCCATGTTTAAATATGTAAATGAACTACATAATATTGAAAATCCGAGAAACAAACAAATGCACACGACGTCTGAATTGTGAAGTGTCAGAAGTGTGTTGTTATGTAAACTGACGTCATAGGAGAAGCGCGCCAAAATGGATAGCGTTTAAACTTCACGAAATTAATGGCAGTTTTATTTATTTAATTTATGAGTCAATATTGATATTTTTCAAGAGATATTTTTTTTACGTTAATGTGCTAACGTAGACAATCGATTAAAAATATAAAAAAAATACATGCATATACCCTATTGTCATTCTAAGTACTTTGTTTTGAATGGTTACTTAAATTGACATTTAACTAAAATACGTAATTGACATTTTTATTTCTATAATGTATTATTTAAACTATAATAAATTGATTATTTCCATGTTATGGTAGCCACATTATAATGTAATATTTGCGCACCAGTCACCTGGTAGAGTATGATGGAACTTACTTTTATGAACTTTGTCAACTTGCTATACTCGTATTCTTGCAAATAAATAATTCTTATTCTTATTCTTATTCTTATATATGACACCAAACAAAACATTTTAACACTACCTATCATGCATTCGTTTAATTAATCTATGTTACAAATAAAATTTGTTAGATAACTCAAAAATTCGTTGCCTATATATTTGGATTTTTATTATTTTTAAGAGGAAACATTGAAAATTCCTGAAATTCATTGAAAATTAGATTATAATTAAAATAAGCATTATATGGGCTTGATACGTATAATAAAAAAAAATACATTATATTTGAAAACATACGGATTCGGGAGAAATTCCTTAAGGCAATAAATTTTATTTAAAGAAAAAAAAATCTATTAAATTCCGTTCTTATGAAGAAAATCGTACACGAAGACAAGAAATCGAAAAGGAAGAGATACTAATAGTAATAAGTACCAATAAAACTTACAAATGTTAATAAAAAAACATGTGAGTGCATGTCCTCAATCAACGATTACCGCTGCCGATGATAGATTGGCGAGCGTTATCGCACCAGTTCATTGCGTTCAATTAATTAAAACCATAAGTTAATTTTAACAGCTTTCCGATAATTTACAGCCGTTGTAATTGGATCAAGAGTTATGAGATTATTGATTTGCATGAACTTTAAGACAAATTATTCCAATACCGATAAATCACATATCGATAACGCATGCGTGCAGCTCTAAAGATATACATTTTTGTGGTTCAAAAATATTCTCGTGAGCAGGATTTGAACATGCGCCTCTATTATAACTTTAGAGTCCGCTACGCATGCGATAATACATTTCAAAGATTGATCTATATTGTTAACGTAATCGCATCTGTATAATATAGAATTAACTGCTAAGTTGGTTGTGTCGGTTAAGTCACTGTATAGAGACTGAATATATGGGGATGACGTCACCATAAGATGTATTAAAATGTGGAAGAAGAATTTGATATAGTGAGCAGAGGTTACGATAGCTCAAATAGCGACGGCTGCCACTGTCATCGGTGCTGCATGCGCGCATCAAGCTAGTGCAACACGCGCACCAAAGATGCGCGCAGCGGGCGCTTAACGTGGTCTCACAACATATCCATTTGTTTTACTGTGCATTCGGACTATCTATTGTTTGTGCATAATATATTATTAATGCTTTTTGAAAAAACGGTGCTACACTACAAGACTTTCTTCCTGTATCGTGGGTGCGTTGCCAGACATATAATCTCACAAGCACACACACACCGAGACCCGGAGCAATTTTATATAGATCGTATAAATATATGCTCTGTGAAGGAATCGAACCTGCGACACGCGGCGCAGCAGTCGTTCTTTGGACCTCTGCGCCCTCCGCGCTGTCAAATAATATACTTTTTTTGATTGTAAAAGAAAAAAAACGTTATATTTTTTTATTGGATTCATTTTGTTGACCGGAGTATTGCACAATTTAACTCCCCACAGTCTTTTCATATAACATTATCTGTCTGACGACCAGACATACGGCGATTAACGTTACATGGTTGACATCCCCATCCTTAGCGTTTTACTTATACTTTTATTTGTTAGATTGCCTCATTGGTCTCGTGGCCGCAAACACGGCTGCCGAGCGTGAGGTCCTGCGTTCGATTCCCGGGTCAGTTAAAGTGTCATAAGGTTATTCACACACAATTTCAAACTCCGGGCTGCTACTGAGACTTTCCTAACTGAAAAACTTAATAACACTGCACGGCCCGGGAATCGAACTTGAAACCACTAAACCAATGCGGCAGTTAAAATGAAAATCGGTAAATTATACTTCGGTGAAACAATAGTTTTTTTATTGGAATGAAAAATAAATATATATAATAGCTCCAAATAGGGATCGAATCAGGTCCTCTTAGATGGAGTACTTCTGAGTGCTCTAGAGCGTTTGGAGTACCGATCTAAGGGTCTCAAGTTCGATTACTGGTCGCGGTTGGTTTTTCCTTTCCACGAAAATTATTACTTTAGTGTTAGCTTCGTATGCATTATGTTTATTTGATACAGGCATCAAAGCCCATATAAAATATTATAATACCGTAGAAATTAATTTATTGCGCGACTGCTAGGCAATCCCTGCATGGTTCACATAGATATGCACTATTATGTCTGGGCTTTAAAAGAGACGTTGAACTGCATCGTTGGTCTAGTGGTTCTAAGCGCGACTGCTGAGCATGAGGTCCTGGGTTCGATTCCCGGGTCAAGCAAAGTTTTATTGGGTTATTCTATTACGAAAATCTCAAAATTAGCCCGGAGTTTGGAACTGTACCTGGTAGACGGCAATAAGCTGCAACAGCATTGGTGAAATGTCGATGTACAACTATGTACACCTCTGCATACCCCTTCGGGGAATACAGGCGTGATGCTATGTTATGTTATGAACTCTGAGTTTGTTTCAACGTTACTTCTCAGAGATAAAGAGGAAACGCCGGCACTACCTAGGTTATAATTTTTAACAAAAAAAAGAACCGACTCCAAAAATCTTTCTGTTAGGTAAAATTGCACTAAAAAGTAATAAAATAATTGCATTATTTACTTACTACAATTTATATAAAAATATTTTTTTAATTTTAGAGGATTCTGCATAAAATCAATTTATTAGGACAATAATATACAATTATTATTATTTTTGGAGTCGGTGCCAGACAAACTTTAAAAATATTTAGGAAGTTTCCTAAAATTTACAAAGTATATTTAAAGGTACATTAACCATCATTATTTTTACGATAATGTATTATACCTTATTGAACCTATTTGCAAATGAATACAACAACTGCCTAAAGCGAACGTAATACGCTACTTCATGAATGTACTTACACGTTTATAATCCTTTACTGGCACCGACTCCAAAAATAATAATAATTGTATATTATTGTCCTAATAAATTGATTTTATTCAGAATCCTCTAAAATTAAAAAAATATTTTTATATAAATTGTAGTAAGTAAATAATGCAATTATTTTATTACTTTTTAGTGCAATTTTACCTAACAGAAAGATTTTTGGAGTCGGTTCTTTTTTTTGTTAAAAATTATTTTATTTCTTACTTTTTAATGAATCTTGCGTACCATAACTGATTTATCGGAAGTGAATATGGATAGACCTACTTAACGCGCTGTCCATATATATCTGTCGCAGATGGATTGTAGAATCCGCTGTTTTACAAAATCTCTAGCTGCTTTACAAAACAGTACTGTTTTATAAAACAGCTGAACAACGTTCAGCTGGATTGCCATTGCGATACGTTTAACAAAACTGCTACCCACCTTTAGACGTAATGCAAAATGACATATCTACAGTGGGACAGGTTTGTTTATTGTATAGGTATATTAAATGGATAGTAACCATTCAAGTAAAAAAGCGATACTGTATTCTGATTTGACTTTCTGTGGCTGGGTCGACGGAGCCCCGCTTAGCGGGGCTCCTATTTTGTGTCCGTAAGGTTAGAAAAAACCTAAACACGAAGAGGATGACGGGGGCTGTTCGCTTGCTACGCTCGCTCACGGGCCCCCGTCATCCTCTTCGAACCTAACCTGTCCGTGTCGGGATACACGAAACTCCCGAGCTCGCTTCGCTCGCTCATGGATCAATTTAATTTATTTTCTTTCATAATCCCGATATATTGTCGACTATTATAGTGGTTTAGTATTTACGTCATTAAAAATTTTCATATTTTTTTTTGCTATTGAGAAGTAAAATAAAGTTAGGTTATTATTGTTAGGACATACAGAGTCATATGTGACAAAATTTCGAACTAAAATCAACAACCTGACAGTTCATTTCACACTGTTTTACATAATCTCTGATCGTTGACCCGCTGCATTGATAAACGCAAAACGTTCATTCAATTCTGCGTGTTATAGTTCAGTAATTATGTAAAACCGCTAAACGTCGTTCAGCTGTTTTTCATAACAGTACTGTTTTGTAAATCAGCTAGCAGTTTTGTAAAACAGCTTATTCTACAGTCCATCTGCGACATATCCATATCAAAGTAGGAAATCTAGATCTGAGGCTATTTCAAAAGAGAGTAATAAACTGCGTAAAACAAGAAGAAATTAATTTAAAAAAAAAAACTGACTAGCGTATGTTACTGACGGGACAGTGTAAGGATTCTAACGATACCCCATATATCGAAATCAGTTCAGATATTTAGAAGTAATGGTGGAATAGGTAAAGAAACTCACAAACATACTTGCATACATACATACTTATATTCACTCCGTTTTTTGAGCACTCGTGTAAAAAGAGATGTTTGAGAATGCGGTCTTACACTAAAAAGCACGAAATAGCAAAAAAAATATTTTTCCGGTGCTTACCTTCCGGTTTCATCATCATCATCATCATCATCTGATGATGAAGCTGGAAAATAGGCAGTTCATTAGAACTATTCTAGAGACCGTAAACACCACCGGAAAGTCACAAGAAAGCAAAATACACCATTTCGTTTACTTCGACGACGTATTATTTTTCAGTTATTTTGATTTAAATACCAAACTACTGAACCAATTTTCATAAAATTTAAATGGGACCAATCTGAAAGTAAAACCTTTCAAATAAAAAAATAATTTTCTAAATCGGTTCATAAATTACGGAGTTCTGAGGTAACAAACATAAAAAAAAAAAAAAAAAAAAAAAAAAATATGCAACCGAATTGATAACCTCCTCCTTTTTGGAAGTCGGTTAATAAAAATGACTTGTAAAAGTGTCTTAAAGCGATATATTTACAGAAATAAAATAATTTATGATTTATTGGTTAACTGAAACATATAAATTCAAGATAAATCTTTGAAAAGCATTAACGCATGCTTAGCGAACTCTAAAGTTATTATATTAAATGGAAAAAGAATACGGTCGCGAACAGGATTCGAACCTGCGCCTCCCAGATAAATACTCCAGGCGCTCTGACCACTAAGCCATCTCGACCTCTGCTCACCACCGCGAATTCTTCTTCCATATTTTAACACGTCTTATGGCGACGTCAATGCAATCAATTCAGTACCTATACAGGTGACCGAACCGACACAACCAACTTTGCCGTTAATATATTGTCGTAAAAAATGCAATTACCTTAAAAATTCAAGAAAAAATTTTGGAACCTCAATTTACACAATTTAACACATGCTTAGCGAACTCTAAAGTTATTATATTAAATGGAAAAACAAGATTTTAAAGATTTTGAAACATATAAACTTGGTGATTGTCTTTAAGGGACAGATAAGGGACTTCATTCTGGATAAGGCACAAAGCACCCCGTTGATACCTTACAGTTGTTCTCCTAAGGGCGAGTGGTCCCTCCACTTTTATTTCCCATTCCCTAAAGGAAGCCTTTTACATAGAACTTCTTTTTCTTTCGTGTGGTTAGTGTCAAATTTGTTCAATCTACGTTGTTCCCGATGCCCATGGGCTTCTTACTTGACCAGAAACTGTTGAACAAATGATTAAATTAAATATATTTTTTTCCGAAATTATCACTTGCGATATATTTTTGTGTATTGCAAGTAAAAATTGTTTGGCGACTCGTGGTTTTGATTGAAAGTTGTGCTTTTTTATATAGGATTCACCACTATTCATTGATATTATCTGACCTTTCATCGGTTGTCCGACCAATAATTGAGGTTTTTAGCCACATAATCTATACTGTGTGATGATGCTCAAAACAAATAATTACTACATACTTGAAAATCATAGGTACTAGCTCTTGCGGCTTGCCAGATGAACTTGATCAAATTGGTTAGTAAACTCATGCTAGTTTAAACCAATATGAGTACTTCACTAACTTCAACTACAAGAATACTTGCTATGTATGCAAGAAGTAACATCCCATCGATGGAGCCATTCGTAAGGTAGTGATTTCAAACTACACAAATTACACAAGCATGCAGAAAAGGCTATTTAATTGCAATAAAGCATCAATATTTAATGATAAAAAAATTATTAGGTGCAAGTATTCCGGGGAAATAATTTAACCTTTACAGGTTTTGCATATTAAAGCTGTCAAAATTCAAAAGGAATTCCTCGAATAAAAAATATCTGATGTTTAACACATTAACCCCCCGACCCTTACTCGAGCCGGCCCGCGCCGAGCCAGTAGCTTTAAATTGAACCCTTAATAATAAGGAATCTGATCTGATCCAGCTAGACCTTAGTTCTCCCCCCAGCAACGGCCTAAGCCGAGGCTCGTGTCCCGCACGTGATGCCCTTAGTGCTATGGCTGGAGGCATCAAATTGTCTCACCATAGCTATTTTCTGGTTACGCAGATCAAACCCCTATAGATTAAATGTAAGAAGCCAGGTCCAAAAAAAAACACATTCGCTGTCCGTGAAGCAGACACAATAGTTACACAATTGCCGTGTACCGAATATGGTACAACGTTGACGTGTTTTATTGGGTGTAAATAAAACAATCGACGTATTAGTTTTGTTTATTTATTGATTATATTATAATTTTAACATTCTGCGAACGTCTGCAACAAAATAATTAAAGAATTAAAGCAGATTAAGTACAATCCATAGTATTTATGAAAAAAAAAACTCCATCCCCTTTCATCTGTCCATCTTTCGGCCCACGATTTTCTGCTTAACTTTTAAACTGATTTTATTGAGATTTTTTATAATCAATATATCTGCCTAGCCTTTTCCCAATTACATTGGGTCGGCTTCAGTCACACCAGATGCAGCTTAATACCAGTATTTTACATGGAGCGACTGCTTATCTGACCTCGACAGCCCACTGGACTGTTACAATCTCGTGGTATGGTTGTCAGACTTTCAGGCCTCTGACTATCCGTAACGGCTGACTTAGATCTCAATTTGACAAACGGAACCGATGATTTAACTTCTCTCCCATCAGTATGAAATGATAGTCACCCATCCACAGACCAACCGCGGCAAGCGCAGCTAACCTTGATCTATCGATCTGTGCGACTGTAACATAGCCCGAAGCCCCTCCTGCCTCTTTTTGCAATGAAAAGAAATAGTAGGTAAAATAAAGTAAAAGATTGAAGTTTATAATTTGAGTATATTTTCATATTAGGAGTAACTACTTTTCATCCGATTTTCTTCTCCAATATATTTTTTAGGATCTTTACTTAGGAATAGAGTGTTTTAAGAGAAACGTAGGTATTTTGTGGAGATTTTCATATTAAAGGTACTTTCTGTCTAACGCTTTTTCTTTCCACTCTTTAAATTCCTTTTTAAGTATGTACCAATCTATATGGTTACCCAAGACCCTTTAAAACTTCAGGAGAATATAGTTCAATAATAACTTTCGTGAGACATATTCATATCAATTATTGTTCACCGGTTTTACTCACGTGCATTTTCTCAATTTGACTCGTGACATCGCCACGGGCTCAGCTCATGATTAAGGACTCCGTTCGAGTTCGAAACTAGTCGGGCCATTCCCGAAAAATGCACGTGAGTAGTAACCGGTGAACAATAATTGAAATATAATTCGAGTTGATAATAATTGCAAGTTGCAAAAAAAGTTCATATTACTGAAAACTACTTACTCGTACATTGATCCTCGCTACATATTAGCTGTTAAGGATTAAAATAAGTTTTTAATTAAAAAAATACTCGGTGGTGAGCAGAGGTCGAGATGGCTTAGTGGTCAGAGCGCCTGGAGTATTCATCCGGGAGGCGCAGGTTCGAATCTGTTCGCGACCGTATTCTTTTTTCCATTTAATATTGTAACTTTAGAGTTCGCTAAGCATACGTTAATGCTTTTTAAAGATTTAACTTGAATTATTAAGGTAATTGCATTCTTTACGACATTGTATTAACTGCAAAGTTAATCGTGTCGGTTCGGTCACTTGTATAAGGACTGAATTGATAGCAATGATGTCGCCATAAGACGTGTTAAAATATGGAATAAGAATTCGCGGTGGTGAGCAGAGGTCGAGATGGCTTAGTGGTCAGAGCGCCTGGAGTATTCATCCGGGAGGCGCAGGTTCGAATCTGTTCGCGACCGTATTCTTTTTTCCATTTAATATTGTAACTTTAGAGTTCGCTAAGCATGCGTTAATGCTTTTCAAAGATTTATCTTGAATTATTAAGGTAATTGCATTCTTTACGACATTGTATTAACTGCAAAGTTAGTCGTGTCGGTTCGGTCACTTGTATAAGGACTGAATTGATAGCAATGACGTCGCCATAAGACGTATTAAAATATGGAAGAAGAATTCGCGGTGGTGAGCAGAGGTCGAGATGGCTTAGTGGTCAGAGCGCCTGGAGTATTCATCCGGGAGGCGCAGGTTCGAATCCTGTTCTGTTCGCGACCGTATTCTTTTTCCATTTAATATTGTAACTTTAAAATACTCGTGCTCACAAAATGTGTTATTTTAATTAAATCTGTCTTTTGTTCATACAGTGAATTTCAAAAGTATAGCATGCAAAATGCTCAAATTAATCAGACCATCATTATCATCCCCCTGCCCTTATCCCAATTTATTTGGGTCTCGGAGCATGTATTCTTCTAACACTTTCTATTTGTTTTTTAAATTACATGCTGCTAAAGTTTTGGCTATGTTTTATGACCAGTCGCCTGCCTGACGTCAACCCTCATTGGGAATGCTGTTGTTCGTGATAACCGCCACCGATACGGTCTCCTTCTAATTAATCGACCACTTAATAAAAATTAAGAAATTTTCTATTATTGATATAAATAATAACATCAAATGTGGAGTTTAATCAAATGTGTCCTTATTATGATTTATATAACGTTGATTTTTACCTAAAGCTCCGATTAATTTGACGCTTTAAAAATAGCATAGTGGCAGGAAATCAAAGTTTACCCTTAGTTAATAGTTAAACATGTTAATAAATAAATATAAACAAAAACATAAGATAGCATAACGCTTGTATTTCGCAAAGGAGTAGACAGATGTGTACACAGATGTACACCCACATTTCACCTATTGCCATCTTCTGGGCATAATTTCAAACTCCGGGCTGTTACTATGAATTTTCTAATAAAAAAACTCAATAAAACTTTGCCCGATCTAGGAATTCAACCCAGACCCTCATGCTTAGCAATCGCGCTTGGGCTGACTTAAAAACAATAATTTTCCTTAAGCTGCTTTTAGTGAGGAAAAGGAATGTTCATAATTAGTTAATTAAAACAACGTAATGTTCACTTACAATTCAAAGCTTTGACTTTCTTAAGCAAATCATCGTAGTATTTGACTTCGTCTTTCTCTGTTACACAATAAATTAAACGGTGATTAAAAATTAAAAGATAAAATGTAGTATCACGCCTATGTATCCTGAAGAGGAAGGTAGAGGTGTAGGTAATGTTGCACACACACACGCATTTCACCGATGTTCTTACTATGTCCCATGGAAAAGGTATTGAATTTTTAGTAAATACCGGGCAAAACCAAGCTCCAAGATGCAATTGAGAATTTTCTTACGAAATAACGCGATAAAACTTTGCCCGACCTTTTTTTATGTGTGGAAATCCATCATAGACTTTGTATCAGACGCCTTCTGACTAAAACCATACGGTTCAACTTTAACCTTTTCCGAGAACGGGGCTGCATTCACCGCAGTCCCGGCAGATTATGATCCGTCGACATCCGTTGATTCCGGATGAATGCGTCGACAGATCCTGATTTAAACCCAACATATTAAATACTTTATATTTTTGACTAATTACCTTCTTGGCTTATTTTTTCTCCTGTGAAATAAAACCAAAAATAAATAAATAAATCTACACCATTGAAATAAACAGTTAATTTAATTAATTATTATTTTACTAAGGAAACATTGAAAAATAATAGACACTAACGGGGCTTGAACCCGCGCCTTTTGACAGTCCGTGTCATCGCTCTTCCCCCAACTGAGTTACCGTGTCGTTGTTCGCTACTATTAAATTCCAAGCTTCCTTCTGTTCGTCTTAATTTCGCGTCTATTATTTTTCAATGTTTCCTTACAATAACATTAATTAATAGAGAAATTATATATCCTTAACATACCTATATAAAAAATATCATTCTATATAAGTTAATTTAATTATTAATTTCTAATAACTTACGCATTGTTTTCTTATAAAACTTTTGTTCCATTTGGGCTAAAAGAAAAATGTTTATTATAAATATTTATATAGTCTATAGTGATATATTCATCTGGTGAGCGCAGGCTTAACTTATGCTCACAACTGTATATTTTTATAGGAGAAGACTTAAATTTTTTAAACCTTTATGGGGAATAAAAACGTGGATTTCATGTTTTATTTTGAAGATAGGTGATATTTATGTATATACAGCATTAACATTATTATTAACTCGATCGCATACTTAAACAGGTTTTAGTGAGTAACAAAACATTTTCATTAACAATACTTTTAGTAATTATTACTCAAGTAGGTACTGCTCATTATAGAGCAGTGAAGTTTTTTACACGTAAAATAAAATATGAATATTAAATAATATACTTACCTACTTCTTTGAAGTAGTCTTTGATTTCTGTAAATTAAGTGTAACGTTATTAATTTTTAACCGTAGACAGGGAGGAGGTTCTCAAGACGACGCGTACACGCATTTGTTTATTTATTTTTAAACACACTTTATTTTATGCATGTCTCAAAATAACGTGATATGATGATATAACTAGCTGCACCTTTTTTATGATTTTATCTAATGTTATTTGTTACTGTACATGCTAGATATTTTTTCCTACTTCGTCTTCCTCACAATTTTTCAGGAATTCTATCAATATTTACCCGGGAGAAATACAAAATATTCGATTTCCTATTACAAGATCTAATCATGTAATAATATATCTACGAACTATATACAAAATTTCATTCAAATTTTAATGTAATTGACAAACAAACATCCAAACCCGCTGAAATCTAAATTTGCCTCCATCTTGAGGCTAAATAGATGTTATCTCTCACAACTTATCTTTAACTAGATTTTGATCAGTATTGAATAAGATTTGCGATGATCAACCTGAAATAAACTGCTAAGCTTGTCATTATTAAGGTATCATATTGTGATACCTACCTTTGCTAACCATTTCTGAGTCTTCAGGTGCGTCATCACATGATTCTGATGATGAAGATCCTGATGACCCATCGCCACCTAAACTCGAAACTGGAAAATATAATTATGTAATTTAAATAATATCTGAGTAAAAAATGCGTTGATTCCGATCTCTGTTCTGCGATGTGAAGGACAAATAAAGAAACAAATAGATTTTTCTTTTATAATATATGTAGTACATACATACAATTCTCCTTTCTCATTGGGGTAGGCAGAGACTATCGATTTTCATTTGCTACAATTTTGTCACCTCTTTCGCTTCATCTATGTTCATTGACCTCTTCATGCATGCTCGTCGATTTAGGTGGCTCTTGACCTGTCCTTGTTTGAGAACGTCCGCAATTTGATTGCAGTACGTTCGTCGAGGACGGCCTGCCCCGACTCTTCCATCCCCTCTCGCCTCATGTAGCAGTCTAGTCAATCGCCTTTCATCCATCCTTTCTAAATGCCCAAACTATCTTAGCATACCCTTCTCAATCCTCGTCACTACATCCTCTTTCACTCCACAACGTTCCCTTATCACACCTCACTTTATCTTTCAAAGTTACTCCACACATACTTCTAAATCAAAAAATCTTGCTCTCTAGATTTTGGTGCAAAATCATAAAATAGATATAATTTTTAGTGGAAAAAGAATATGGTCGCGAGCAGGATTCGAACCAGGGCCTCCCGGATAAATACTCCAGGCGTTCTGACCACTAAGCCATCTCGACCTCGAAATGCCAGGTCGCTGGCTTTCCATCAGGCCAGTTGGTGGCCAAACTTAGATCCATCTTTGATTTAAAAAAAAACATTCCAAATTCCAGGCAGCCAATGAGAATTTCATGATAGGCGCTCTGAACACTAAGCCATCTCGACCTGGACCTGGAGCATTCATCCGGGAAGCGCAGGTTCAAATCCTGCTCACGACCATATTACTTTCCAAAAAAAAAAAACTTTAAGGTTCGCTAAGCATGCGTTAATGCATTTCAAAGATTTATCTGTTATTCTGTAACATAGATACTTACGAAGTAAATTAAGTACACCGAGATCAAGCTTATTTTTACAGTTCACGTAACATGTAAAAGAAATTAGCTGTAAAAGAAAACATTAAGGTTTTAAAATAAAAAGTCCTGATACAGAAACGATCCATAGAAAATCTTCAATTAATAAAGGGTCTCAAATATTTTAAAAATACTTACAATTACAAGAAAATAAGAGTGGAAATACATTACAAACGCAACGTTGACGATGGTCAACGAACACCTGGGGAGAATGATTAAAGTGCTTTAGGTATTACGTTCGTCCAATTAATTAGGACGGTAATAACGCCTTCATTATTAAGAACCGTGCAACTGCTTTTCGACTCTATAACTGTGGTTTTAATTGGATGAAAATTATTATTGCTTTCTGTGTTGTTGTACTTCTGTGTTGCATGATGAAGGTTTTATTTGGTGTCTGGAATTGAATTTTATTATAATTAACACTAGCTATGCCCCGCAAACGTTGTTCTGACAAATCATTTTTCTGGATAGGGACACCGGGACACCCCAGTCACCTAGGAGTATAAAAAATTACTTACAACCTATTGTCAGATCAACCAACTAAACACAAAAAAAAACATAAAAATCGATCAAGCCGTTTCGTAGGAGTTCGATAACAAACACTGTGACAGCAGATTTTTATATATTTTTATTAACCAGCCGATAAATGTCCCACTGAAAATAAAATGGTTTTGAAATATCTTGGTTTACATAGATATATTAAATAGCTTAGAGGGTAACAAATGAAGTCGCGGGCAGAGCTAGTAATTTTTTTTAATGTATACCTAACTCTCGAGTCGCTGTTGTTATCATAATAATTGTTTTATTCATAACTTTTACTTATAATTTCGAAGAAAATAAGTACATCAATCCGTGTTAAACCAACCAAATAAATTAAATTTAGATGATAACAATAACATTTATTAACTTCGCAAAATGTCTTGTTATTCTAGTTAATAATGTTTTATTAGTCACGGATCAAGAAATAATTCTTCTGCGCAAAATTATTTTTGTACAACACCCCAGGCAAGATGTCTTGAAAACAAAACAAATTCATTTATTTTTAATTCCAAGAATGACATGAAAATTGGTCAAGGAATTAGATTTTCATAATAATTGTTTACAAGCAACAAAGGCGAGCTGAGTGTGGGACGACCCTTGTACTAAATTGTCGTTAAGATATAATTAAAATGTTGTTCATTTTACACGAATTCATTATTTTTATGACTCACTGCCGATATATAATTCAGAATCATTGACATTATAATTAAAACTATTTCACATTATATTCTAAACTGTATGACATTACATTTTAAACCTGTTTGATATTGTATATAAAACTGTTTAGGACTATGCTTGAATTTCACTTGGAATGTTAATTATTAATTAATAGTTCTGTATGTGTATGTAAATTACACGTGTATATATTCAACACAATTTAAATTGCTTTATAAATGAAATGATATATAACATAGCATGACGTCTGTATTCAAATAAGGAATAGGCAGAGATGTACTGTAATGCACCCACATATTTAAATCAACCGGTCACATGTTCAAACTCCGGGTCTTCTTGAACTTCTCGACTCTGAATAGAATCTAGGACATAATTCTCAGCAGACACGCTTGCGAGCACTAGACTAACAACAAGACAGTCCGTTAATGTCTAAATGGAAAAACCATTAAGGACGATGTCAAAAGAACAGATGTTTTTAAAACGATAAGCTTTTGAAAACTAATACTGTTTTTAATGTTCTTTTTCATTAAATGGATGAATTATATTCTGGGTTTTCTTACTTTACATTAAAAGTCATCTTTAGTGTTAATTAATCAACACTTGCTTAAAACGGTGAAGGAAACCATCGTGAGGAAACCAGCACCCTTGAGAGATGTTCTCGATGGTGTGTAAAACTATGCCAGAGCCCTACGGGTGGTTTAAACAATGACACTAGGTTGTTTATCAACCACACACAAGAAGAAGAAAGTCACTTGATTTAGGTTAAGAAAGCAATCTAAGTTTTTTATAAACATAACTTTGATATCATAAAACCCTATTTATTAGTTTAACTTGCTTAAAACGGTGAAGGAAAATATCGTGAGGGAACTGGAACACCTGAGAAATGTTCTCGATGGTGTGTAAAGCCATGTCATAGGTCTACGTATGGATTGAAGTCTGACACTAGGTTATTCATCAACCTTACGATAAGAAGAAAAGAAAACCGTTCCTCGTGGGAATTCCAAAATTTCGCATGCAATGTTTTGTACCCAGGTTCATCATCCGTACTGCCAGAAACTCCCTGAATGGAACTGCATGATACGTTCTACCCGTGAATGGAACTCCCTGCCGTCTTCCGTGTTTCCTCTGAAATACAATCTAGGTTAATTCAAGGCAAGGAATAGATTTCTTCTACGAGTAGATCATCATGCTCTATCCTCGCCCACACCGTCGCTTACCATCAAGCGAATTGGAAGCCAAACTTAGATGTATTTTTAATAAAAACAAATGTATTAAGTATTATGTTAAGAAGGAAAATAACAGTACATGACGCTGAAGATTTGAATTACACAAACTAACCTTATATGTAATTAATAAAGGTATACAATACATCAACTGCGTATGACATATTAAGGCATTAAATCCATACTGCGGACATAGCATATAATTATAACAGACTCTGTTTGTTTGTTACCTTTTGACGACTAAACGGCGGAACGGATCGTATTGGAATTTGGCAAGGAGATAGATTGGATCTTGGAGAAGGACATAGGCTACCTTTTGTTATGCAGACGAACTCGCGGGCACCAGCTATCTTAATATATATAAATCTCGTCTCACAATGTTTGTCCTCAATGGACTCCTAAACCACTTAACCGATTATAATAAAATTCGCACACCATGTGCAGTTCGATCCAACTTGAGAGATAGGATAGTTTAAATCTCAAATTATAGTCGCGTGCGAAGCCGGGACGGACCGCTAGTTTTATATAAAAGCATAAAATTTTCTTTTCTTTTTCGTCTAGGTACTAGCCGTATGAGAATATTGTTCTATTCAGCCAGCGTTAATTAAACTCCCATTCATAAATCAACTAACAAAAGGTCTTTCTCATTATTTTCCAACACACGACTCTTTATGCAATGGACAATCTTATCTTTTATTTTTCTTTGTACGTCATATCAAACTTTTTGTAAAAAAAAAGTTCCACCACTAAGAACTTCTCATGTGTCTTGAGTGCGTTTATATCTCGCATGCATACATACCCAAACCTGGAAAATAATATCTGTAGGTTATACAAATATTTGCTCCCGAGCAATCGAACTCAGTAAACTCATAAGAATGACAAAGGCATTAAAATAGACATATTATTATGATGATGAGGTATTGCTGATGCAAAATTAAATTATTGCAGAGTTAAGATCAAAACACCTTCCAGAGAAGATACAATTAACAAACTGAAAATGTTGGTAAGTTTAACTAAAACCCATCGGTAATTATTTCTCTAGGGACCAGACTTATTAATACATATATAACGTCATAAGTTAAACGGCACAAAATCCTTCTCATAAGTTAAAAACATTATTAGATAATAAACTAAACAGAAATCACAAATAAAATAGAATACTATACTTTGGACGAATTTTTGCTCACGACATTGGCGTCAATTCTAATGTCGCAAACTAAACTAAATTTAGAACATTCCTGTCTTTTACTAACTGTTACTATATGAGCAAGATAGGACGAATCAAGAGATGTCAAGGTGCGTCAAGTGCCTTGGTGATCACGGCACAAATGACTGTGAAAGGCCAAAAGATAGGACCCTTTCTACCGAACCTCCCAGCTGCGTATTATGCGGCGAGTCTGGCCACCCGGCCAACTATCGCGGTTGCCCTAAGGCACCAAAAAAAACAAAAAACTCTAAGCTTGCGAAGCGCTATGCAGAGCGGGCGATTAGGGAACAGCCACTTACAAAGTTGCCTGAGCGACTTAGCCCTCAACGGCCTTCACCCTGGAGCGCGCTGAATCATCAGCAAGCGTTCCCGGCCTTAAGGCCCTCACAAACCACTCCGCCTTCAGCCATTCCATCACTGATGGAGACTCCTATCCCCGCCCCACCAACTGTGCCGGTACAACCCCCTCGGGTCGTGCTTGCATCCGCCCCTAAACAGGTGCTCGCTTCTAGGCCATCTCCAGCTCGCTCCGGTAGTCAGCCAACGACTGGATCGGACCTGGAAGTGGTACAGAGCGTGTTCTCGTTAATTAGTTCTGATAGGTTTAGCGCACTAGCGCAAAAACTGCGCTCCCAGGAAGGCAACGGCTTTGCCATCCTCCAAGTGATGCTTGAATACAAAGACATCACTGACGCCCTAGCCAACATTAAATTTAACGGTAACTGATGGCTACCGAAAATTGTAAATTCAAGCCCCGATGCCTTAAGTAGCCTAACTTAAGGCATCGGGGCTTGAATTTACATATGTGTCTTCAATGCAAATAGCATTAATGGTCAACGTGACGAGATCGCAACCTTTTTACGCGACCATCAAATCGACATCTTCCTCATACAGGAGACTTTTCTGAAACCCGCCCAGAGGAACCCTGGAGTTGCAAACTATAGAATAGTGCGCAATGATAGGACCCGCTGCCAGGCAGGCGGTACACTCATTTATTATAAAAAATCATTATACTGCATCCCTATGGACCCCCCACCTCTTTCTCACATAGAGGCCTCTATATGCCGGCTAGGCATGACAGGACACCAGCCGATCACCATAGTCTCGGCATACCTTCCACCTAAAGTCTCATCTAACGTTAACTTAGCTTCCGACTTTACAGCCTTATTAGCTCTGAGCAACTCAGTTATCATTGCTGGCGACCTTAACGCCAAAAATGAATCCTGGTGTTGCAATACGACGACCACACGAGGCAGACACCTCGAACGATTAGGTATCGAACTTAATTTCGATATCATCGCTCCAATGAGCCCCACCCACTTCCCTGACAACGTAAATCACCGACCTGACATACTCGACATAGCGATTCTTAAGAATGTGAACCTCGGTTTACACTCTATAGAGACGCTACAAGAGCTCGACTCTGACCATAGACCAGTAATCCTAGAATTAGGCCCCCGCTCAGGTCCCTCCAACTCAGATCAACCTGTCCCCACCAAAACCATCACGGATTGGAGAAGACTAGAGGAACGCCTCAAGTCGACCTCTTCTATGCACTTAGACTCAATTCCCGATAGTATAGTATCTGTCGCTGACACGGTGACTGCGATCGACTCCCTCACCGGTCACGTGCAATCCGTAGTGAACGAATGTTCACGGCAAGTTCCAGAGGTGGACGAACACCGCTGGAAACTGCCGGATGACGTGCGTGAGTTGTTGACGGAAAAGAACGCAGCTATCCGTGCCTACGACAGTTTCCCCAACGAAGCTAACCGTATCTATATGCGCACCATGCAGCGTGCTGTGAGGAAGCGCATATCGGAAATGCGGGAAGCTAGATGGGACAAAATGCTTGATAAAATAGAACCCACTCATCAAGCTTTCTGGCAATTGCAGCGAAAATTAAAATCCGATGAATGCGCCGCTATACCCCCGCTCAATAGACCTAATCAACGCCCTGCTTTCGATGACTACGAAAAGTCTGAAGTCCTAGCTGACAGCTTAGAAGCCCAATGTACGCCAAGCGCTCTACCAGTAGACCAAGCTCACCTGTCCAAGGTCGAGGCCGAAGTTAAACGTAGAACTGCACTCCCGCCCTCAGACGAATCCGACGATCCCTTGCCCCCCGTAACCGTAGACGAAGTCAGAATGATCGTGAAGGACCTCAAACCCAGGAAAGCCCCTGGCTCAGACGGGATCACCAACAAAGTCATTAAATACTTCCCCGCACCCCTGATAGTACTCATGACCGCCATCTTCAATGCGGCCCTGAACAACAACATCTTCCCACAATCGTGGAAACAGGCAACTGTTATAGGTTTTCCTAAACCCGGTAAGCCCAAGTGTGAGCCGACCAGTTATCGTCCCATCAGTCTTCTCAACGTCTTTGGGAAGATATATGAAAGGCTCATTTATATTCGTTTAAAGGATTATGCCGAATCTCATAAGCTTCTTCCTTACGAGCAGTTTGGCTTTCGAGCTAAACACTCTTGCATTCATCAATTGCACCGTATCGTTGAGCACATAAGCGCAGGCTTCATGCGTAAAATGAAAACGGGCATATTGTTCTTCGACGTAGCGAAGGCTTTCGACAAGGTTTGGCACAACGGCTTAATCTATAAGCTTTATCAATTCCAAGTGCCTGACCGTCTCATACTCATCATACGAGACTTTTTGTCTAACCGTAACTTCCGCTATCGCGTAGAGGGCGTTCTATCGTCCCCACATCAGATCCTAGCTGGAGTCCCTCAGGGCTCTGTGCTTTCACCACTCCTCTTCGCGCTGTACACCAGCGATATACCTAAAAACGGCAAATCCAAGTTGGCTCTTTTCGCCGACGATACGGCCATCTATTACACCGGTAGGAGTCTTGACTGCATTACTCGATCACTTCAGACCTCGGCCAATGCCTTAGGTGCTTGGTTCAGGAAACGGAGGATTGAGGTCAATCCAGACAAGAGCGCCGCCGTTCTTTTTTCTAGAACGGGCGCCGAGGAATTTCTTCCCCAGCTTCGACCTATTACCATGTTCGGCAAGCCAATCCCTTGGAAACTGCAAGCCAAATACCTGGGTGTGACCTTAGATCACAAACTGTCCTTTCGTCCGCACATTAAGATAGTCCGCGACCGCGCGGCCTTCGCTGTCGGCCGTCTTTTTCCCATGACAAATGCACGCAGTAAACTGTCTCTTAACCTTAAGATCAGACTGTACACTATGTGCATTCGACCCACTATGACTTATGCTAGCGTCGTGTTTGCACACGTTAAGTACTACAAAATCCATAGGATGCAAACCCTGCAAAATCGATTCCTTCGCAAAGCGACAGGCGCCCCATGGTTCATTAGGAACATTCAACTCCACCTCAATCTCAGAATGCCCACCATTAGGCAATTCATTAAAAGGGCATCGAAGAAATACTTCGACTCCGCCTCTAACCATCCGAATCCCTTAGTTGTTTCTTCCGCCGACTACAGGCCGTCTCAGATCAGTAAAGTCCGCCGACCACGTCACGCTCTCCTCCGTCCCGATGATAGGACCACTGTAGTTCAAGAGTCTAACAGACACACAAGCACACTCCGACGCGCTCGACCGCCTCGTTATAGACCTCACCGGCGAGGTCCCCGTCCGTCGCGAAATATCTCATCATGTCCGCCCCGACCCTTGCTCAAGCCGACCCGCGCCGAGCTAATAGCTTTAAATTCGACCCTTAATAATAAGGAAACTGATCTGATCCAGCTAGTCCCTAGTTGTCCCCTCAGCAACGCCCTAAGCCGAGGCTCGTGTCCCGCAGGGGACGCCCTTAGTGCTGTGTTGCTTAGTTTGTAGTAATATAAAATATGCTCTGGCTGGAGGCATCAAATTGTCTCGCCATAGCTATTGTTCGGTTACGCAGATCAAACCCCTATGGGTTAACTGCAAGAGGCCACGTCCAAAAAAAAAATAAAAAAATCAAGAGATGTCAAATTCGAATTTAGACACGTGAAATTAAAATCTCGGAACGTTTTTAGTGGGCACAGTTTTAGGTAGCCACTAAAATTAGAGACATCAAACAAAAATTGTATGGATATTTTAGGTTGACATGATTAAATTTGGATTTGACATCATCCCGTCCCGCTCTTATAGTAACGGTTGGTAAAAGTCAGCAACGCTGTAAATTTAGTTTAATTTGCAACATTAGAATTGACGCCAATGGCATTATCTCCGGCCTGCTACTGAGAAAAACCAAATAACAGTTCAACTTAAAAAACAAAATAACACTTTGCCTGACCCGGAAATCGAACCTCACGCGATTTATTTGTGATTGCTAGTTATAAGTAAAACTAGTATTAATTATGTGTCCACATTATTAATAAAAAAAATAAAAAATAATACCTTTTATTGTGTTCCCACAGACAAACCGTGCAAACGGTTTTGTTGTTTGTGGGGCATAGTTGTTAAGTAAAGATTTTTATAAACATTGTTTTTGATAAAAAAACAAAAGCTACCAAACGGTATAAAATCTTGATATAGGTATAGCAAAAACAATATTTACGATCAAATAATACTGATGACCCTGCAATACCAAACAATTCAAACAAAAATCTTAAACATTAGCACGTGCCACAACTTCAAGAAAACACGAAGACGAAATATGTACAACTCGCAGATTGTACAACTTCACGCTGTTTATTCAACCAGTTATTTATTCAAAGCTCATCCAATATTCGCAATTTATTTGAGTCAAAATATTAGGAAAATCCTGACAAAATATTCGCACCTTTTGTTTGGTAAGACTGAATCTTTCGGGTAAACATGGATTTGAGCATGAAGCCGTGACAATGTTGAGCTATTTAAGGTGAATGTTGTAAGTTGTTAACAAAAGTTGAAGATTGTACGTAAGAAAGTTTGCTACTAAAGATGCGGTACAAAACCTAATACAACAACGTACTTAAGATTACTGTATTGATCATAGCGGTTTCGGTTGCATGTCTTCATGCATTATTGCGCCATAGCCGTCACATACGTATTATGTCAGCTATGGTGCATAGATTTAGGAGCATAGTTGCGTTGTAGCTGTCAGGTCCGGAGCGTGGTCGCAAAATAGCAGTCAGATCAATAGTTTCATTATAGCTATCAGGTGCATAGCCGCAACGAGGCAGTTTGACAGAGGTGGGAAGTTACAACAAGAAATTAAGTACAATCATTCATTATAGCTCTCAGATGCATAGTCGCAAAGGAGTAGTGAGGTCCGTAGTTGGAACTTAACAGTCAAGTACGTAGTTTGATCGTAGCTGTGAGTTACGTAGCCACAACGTTGCAGTCAAGTGCGTAGTTTTATTATAGCTATGAGGTGCGTAGTTTCAACGTAGCAGTTAAGTGCGTAGTTTCATTTTAAATATCAGGTGCATAGTAGCAACGTAGTAGTGAGGTACGTAGTTTCATCGTAGCTGAGAGGTACATTATCACAACGTAGAGGTCAGGTGCATAGTTACCACTTAGCAAGCAAGTGCGTAGTTTCATTATAGCTGTCAAGTGCGTAGTTGCAACGTAGCAGTCAGGGACGTAGTTGCATCGTAAAGTCAGAAGCATAATCTCACCGTTGTAGGTAGATGCGCAGTTGCATCGTAACTATCAAGTACTTAGTAGCTATGTACGGAAAGTCTGCTTAGCGGTGGCATTCACCCTACTGAATGAAAATCCTTATCTGCAGAAAACTTGAATTTAGTATTGTTATTTTATAAAAATCTCCCAAAAAAATTATAATATGTTAAAACGGTCGTCACGTAAAGATAATATATAATATATTATTTAATATATAATATATATAATATAATATATTATATAATATATTAGTGTTCATAGATTATGCTTTTGAGTAAATAATATTCTGACTACGTACATGCATATTCCTAGTTTTCTCCGAGTTAATGCAATCAGTCTTTGTGTCTCTAAAACTTCACTTCTGAATCTCATATAAGCTGAAATTAGGGCTGCGAATCATCACAAATACACAGAACAGAATCTCATCATGATAATATTATTCCGCACTAAAATAGGTTACTATAAATAAGAAACTTATAAAAAATAGTATTATCATACAAGGAGAAGACAATGAAAAAAAATGAACAGAAGTTTTATAGCATCAGATAAATTAGTGGCGTATAAAATCAAGTAATAACAAAATAATCCAAAATCTAGTAATTAACGTAATATTTGAAAAGCAATTTCTCTTTAAAAAACCAAGGACCCAACATTTTTAAGTTCTAACATAAAACCCTTTAGCTAAAGTTGGCGACCCTAGTGACACTACATAATAATACCTACACACGTGTGAGTACATGCATGTGTGTGTACTTTAGTCGTCATAAAAGGCACGTTTCTTCAGCGCCCCAAGCGGAGCGACGGTGTACAATGTTAAATTGAGTGCACACGAAAATATAAATTGAGATGAAAATGTAAGAACTTATTTGTATGGAAAATTGCATGTTTTATCATAAAAATGTTGGCTGTTGTGAGCACTCGAGGGCTTGTGTTTTTAACGCTTGTAATTTTAATAAACTGTTGTTATGTCATGATGGGGCTTGTAGCTACTTAACAGCTGCACAGACCGATTGATCCAGGTTAAGCTGCGCTTGCCACGATCGGTATATCGATGGGTGACAAATATTTCATATGGTGACCCCTCCGTGCCTCGGAGAGCACATTAAACTGTCGATCCCGATTGCCATCCTGATTTATCCTGATATCTTTTGAGTAAAGGCCGTATCTTTATACTACAGAACCTCAGTAAAATAATTAGCAAGCAACAAGGCAATTTGGACTTTGCTGGAATCGCACAAGTTAAGGTATTTCCTACAAACTCATCTCCTATTATGTCCGTATTTCGGATAACTTATGGTTTCAGTTGACTTTATTTATACGTAATACTAGTGGACCCGGTAGGCAGACGTTGTACTACAATATTTTCTGGATTTTGACTACAGCGCTACTTACCGGATTCAAGTTTAACTAAGAACCGTCCACGGGACCCCACAAGTACAGTACCAAAAAAAACTCATCATCATCAGTCAAGTCGTTTAGGAGGATAAGAGTTAAGTACGTAGGTAGACTTTCACACAGAATTTTTATATATAAATAAAGATAACCAAACCGTAACTGTTCCACTGAAGGAGCAAAGGCTTCTTCTCAAACAAAGATAATCCTGATATAAATAAAAAAAAATAAGAGAAGGTAAAATCTTTAATCACCACGCTAACACACTGCGGGTTTGCGATTTCATACCATAATGTCCAGGTTTCTGCACGACGTTTGTCTTTACCGTCTGTCCTTTGATTAACTAAGACATTGAAAAAGTCACATTGGCATAATGTCAGATGGCCCCACAAACGATGGGACACTTGATATCGTGTCCTGCCTGTCCTGTTGCTTGACCATCACAGAACGCTACTGAAAGTGTCACACTCGTCGCCAAATTTTGGGCTGACTCAATTTAAATTGTCATCGACACGCTAAGAAGAAGAATGTCAGGTTTGAACCCACAACTCGTTACACAAGAAACAGGCCCGTAACCTCTCAACCACAACTTTCCTCGTCACATCATCCTCATTCTTCCGCATCATACGTCCATACCATGACCATCGGTCACCGGCGTAACTTTCAGACTTTCTCTTACATTAATTACGACACTCTTTTAAAAAATAATAAAAGTAAAATGTTTATATAAATAGGCAACACAACAAGAGTCGTATTCGGACATATACCAGACATTATGACGAATATAAACTTGACTATCTCTAGCTTAATGTGCCTTTAACTCCAGTGGTGGCTCAGTTTAGACTATAAAACTTGTACCTAATAAATTTTCCTTTTAAGCTAAAGGGGCATTAGTGCCGTCAACTGCCTCATTTGTGTAGTAGCCGCTAACGCAGCGTCTCTGTGTGAGGTACTGGGTTTGATTTTCAAATCAGTGAAATTCATAATGTGTTATAATTTTTAAATGAAAAAGGAATACGGTCGTGAGCAGGATTCGACCCTGCGGCTCCCGGATGAATACTCTAGGCGCTCTGAACACTAAGCCATCTCGACCTGGACCTGGAGTATTCCTCCGGAAGGCGCAGGTTCGAATCCTGCTCAAGACCATATTCTATTTCCATTTAATAATTATAACTTTAGAGTTCGCTAAGCATGCATTAATGCTTTTCAAAGATTTATCTGTATTTGTTATTTTATGTGTTTTCATCTGTCATGAAATTCTCATTAGCTGCCTGGAATTTGGAATGTGTTCGATAAATAGCAATAGGATAACATAACATGGCATTACGCACGCCTGTGTTTTCCTGGAGGGTTGGGTAAAGGTGTCGTTGAATACATCTATATAATATACAAGTGAACCGCCCCGGTTTTGCACGAGTGCATTTCAAACAAAAATAACATCCAAACCTCTTACTTTTTCAGTTGATTTTCCAAAAAAATATTTTCTTATGAACCTTGCCATATTAAAAAAATACTTATTACGATCAGTCAGCCAAATTGGTCGAGCCGTTTTCAAGTGATGATTTTTAATACATTCGGCAATTAATTTTTATAATTATAAATATAGTAGATAATACACATACTTTACCGATACCGTTGTTAAGTCCCATATAGTGAGCCTATTGCCATCTACTCGGCACAATTCTAAACTCCAACCTGCTACTGAAAATGTATAAATCCAAAACATACCACTTCATTCGACCTCACCCCAGGACTTAACGCAAACCAGTCGTGGTCATGTCTACTAGACTAATGAAACAATTTAGTTCGGAAAGTAAAAATGGGCCAATAAAATTACTTTCCAAGCTAAAAAGTTAACACAAAATTAAAAAGGCATTAGTGTCGTCGCCGTCTTCACGCCTACCCCTCGAGGAGATTGCTAGTCCTCCCACTTCCTAGTCAACAAACCAATCGATGTGGGTCTTTGCACTCTAGAAGGCCGAGGTAAGTGTTTGTGCCTGTGCTTGTGCCTACAATTATTTATAAGGAATGTTGTGAAATAAAGTAATTCCTTTTTTCTGTTCTCAATTACTGTTTTCTGTCTACATCTTTATTGGGAATTAAATAAACAATAAAAAATTTAGGTACGGTCAACCACACGTCAATGGTAACACTTGAACTATGAAAACTTTCTGCTACGACATAAATGCGCTAAGTCAAATTGTTAACTTGTGGGGTTACTCTTGAAACTAATACCAATTCCAATCCAATTCCAATATTAAATAGATGGGTTAACACAACGCGTAATTAAAAAATAAATTGACCTACATTACAGTAGCCTCAATTTTAAAGCATGTAGTCATATCCCGAATCTATAGTAATTTTTTAGGCATTTTGGCATTTAAAAGTACGAACTAACATATTTGCAATGTCAATCGAACTGAATTATTTTCAAGAGTAAGCCCAATGGACAAAAATAATAAAGCTCAATTTGCATGTAATGGTTGACTGTATGACATTTTGATTTTCAATTTTATTTTTTCTTGTCTATAAAAAGATGTTGCGGACCACAGCAAAAAAAAAAAAAAGGTTTTTGTGACACTACATTTTGATGAGATTTAATAAATAAAAATTCGACGTCTATAGCCATCTTGTGTCCCTGAATGTTTTATGAATCTATATTTGTTTTAAAAAAATCATAAAATACCTAAAAGAATGCAAGAATTTCTTGTTGTTACTTTGGATAACATAAGAATAATTTCATAAAACAAAATTACACGATACAATAATTAAAATGTTAACTTTAAAAACCAACCGCTTATGAAAACTCCGGCAATAAAAATAAAAATAAAAACTTATAACATTTCTACTTTTAATCATTCGTGTCGGATCTCTGTCGGATGCCTCCGACTGAGTGTTGCCACTTTAGTCCGTTTAGTTATGGCTTCAAGTTTTAACGGAAATATTTTCTGTGAGAATATTTTTCATCACGTTGAAAGAAATTCAGTTAATGTTTACTTTATTTACTGAACGTGATCTATGTTTTAAGTTTTCTTAATATTTTATCTCCAATAATTGTGGGTATGCTGCGTCAATTTCTGAATGGTGTCTGATGTAAATGCTTGATTCTAATAAATAGGCCTGCTTATTATTTTCTATCTATGTTACCAATGTATTTACTTGTATTATAGTGAATTTACTTCGCACTTATCTAATCAGGTGTCGTGGTGGCCGAGTGATTACGGGCCCGCCTCCTGAGCCACAGGTTGTGGATTCAAACCTGGCATGTACCAATGTGACTTTTTCAATGTCATATATACTTTTTTAGTTCATCTAAGACATCACAGACATACGGTGAAGGAAAACATCGTGAGGAAACCTGGACTTTGGTAGTCTGAAATCGCCAACCCACAGTGACCTAGCGTGGTCATTAAGCTCGTGTCTTCTCTGTATGAGTTTTTTTTTATCTAATCAGTAGAACATTAATAATGATGAAAAATTAAATTAAAAAATTAAACTCGCAACTGCATGGTAACTAAGAGCACGCATATATTTTTTTATTTAAAGATAGGTATATTGCAGGGCTCGTGGCTTAGTAACAGACGCATAGATCGATCGAAGTTAAGCTGCGCTTGCCGCGGTCGGTCTATGGATGGGTGACCTTCACTTCATATCGAGACTCCTCCGTGCCACGTAGAGCACGTTATACCGTTGGTCCTGGTTGTCAAATTAAGTTGTATATCACCCAGAGTAGTCAGAGGCCCGAAAGTCTGACAACTAGTCATACCACGAGATATCGTGTTACAGAGGTCAAATAGACAGTCGCTCCATTTCAAGTTCGGCAAGTGTTCAACTCCCACTCTTATCCATATATTTCAATATTTTCCCCATATAATGTAACTGCATGAGATTAAATTTACCTACCAATTAGAGAAGTTACATAATATATATTTACTTACAAAAATAAAATATATAATACTCATCCTGACCGTATTCAGTCACGGCTGTCTATCTCCACGGAGATTAGCCAAGTACGCATGAGGTATTATAGTGCACAAGTGTATGCGCAAACACAGGTGCACTCCTTTTTCCTTCACTCTCATAGTCCAATGGGACGGCACTCCGACACGACCGGAGAGAAATCAGGCGCAAGACCGAAATACGGCGGTGTCACACCACCAACCTCTTAGCTCCGGGCTGCTACAGAGAATTTTCTAACCGAAAAAAAAAAACAGTAACGCTTTGCCCGAGCTGGGAACCTAGGACCTCACGCTTAGAAACCGCGCTTGTTAAGCTAAACCAAGTCATCTGTAAATCTGTAAATGATTGCTAGATAAATGTCACCAGGCGTCTCCTTAAGACGAATACAAAGTAAACCAAGTCAGTCAAAAAAATATGTTAAATGTGATAGTAACATCCTATTTCCCAGTGACCATTGGTACGTGAGGCAATAAAGTGAAGTTTAAATTGCCTCGCAGGAACTTGTAGTCCAATTTATGTTTTGAAATTATTTCAGAAAACACGTCCAATAGATCTGTCGGCCTAACTTATAAGGGAATGCCCATGGGCTTGGAGTTATTAGGTACGTCTCTATATTTGGATATTACCTGCGGATAATTTGTTGAGGTAAATTTATTTTTATATGTACATAGGCTTAAGTAAATCTACAGATTATTGTGTGCTTGGAGACCAGTGTGTAATTATACTATGTATTAATATTGACAAAAAAATTGCCGTTCCTGTAGGAAAAACGATGACGATGTTGGATGTGTATATTTTTATTACATTTATTATTATATTATTTTAGAGAGAACTTTATTAAATGGATGCAAATATGTAAAATGGATGCATATACATTCAGGAATGTGCTATGTTCATAAAGCAGAACATGGATCTCTTCGATAAAAGACTTAGATCTCGCTGATAAACTATGCGTCGTTGCTAATAAGACAGCCTTAATGTATAATAGCATATACTGTAAAGCCCCGCTTATCTATAATAAAATACCAGCAAATATACGAAGCATTAAGAGCATGCATCTTTTCAAGAAGGCCATCAAAGAGATGCTGCAGTTAAAATGCTACTACTCTTTACGTGAATTTTTAGATGACAAGCTTATTGATTCCTGACTGATGGTTTCCTTATTAGTCCATGACCATATATGTTTAGTGTAACTCAGAATTGTACCTTAAACCATTTAATATTCTGCATGGAGTCGTTATTACTGATATTATAATTTTTCATGTCATTTAATCAGTTGTTATTGTATTGTTTATTTTTTTTTATCGTGTCACAATTAATTTGCATACCGTTAATGGTTAAATGTGGTGGACTTTATTTACTATTATTAAGAACTCATGTACCCATATTTCGCAAATAAATTAATTGAATTGAAATAAATACAATATCTAGCTACTTCCACAATATTGAGGGTACCTAGCTGCCCGCCCACAAATATATGCATATATTATATGCTCAAGCGATGAAAACTTGATACTACCTACTACGTGTAGTATCCACCACGTGGTGGTTCACCACAACGCCACGATGAATAAACCAAAAACAATATCAACTGCAAATAAAATTTATTTTTTATCGAGCAAAAACCAAGGTACCGATGTTTAAAGGCCCTTAATTCAGCACACCGACCCTTATTAACCCCCGCGGTCCCTAAAGAGCACTTTATGTGGGAAACGTGCCCAAACTCCACGAAGCCAAAGATACTTCAGGTACCATCGTGTTATAGGTACTTATAGTACCGGTTTAGTGGTACTGACGAAAGTTATTGCCACTGTTTTTTTACACGACTGCCCGAATAAAGTAATGTTATGTTTTTAGGGTTCATGTATGTGGGGAGGGGCTCGTGGCTAAGTAACAGCCGCACAGATCGATCGATCGAGGTTAAGCTGCGCTTGCCGCGGTCGGTCTGAGGATGGGTGACCATCATTTCATACTGAGACCCCACTCCGTGCCTCGGAGAGCACGTTAAGCTGTCGGCCCCTGTTGACAAATTAAGATCTATGACAGCCGTTACGGGTAGTCAGAGGCCTGAAAGTCTGACAACCAGTCGTACCACAAGACACCCAGTAGCTAGGTTGTGGAGGTCAGATAGGCAGTCGCTCCATGTAAAATACTGGTATTAAGCTGCATCCAGTTTGACTGGAAGCCACCCCAATGTAAATGGGAAAAGGCTAGGCAGTTATATGTATTATGTATGAACATAAACATAGCATCACGCCTGTATTCCCCGAAGGAGTATGCAGACGTGTATACAATTGTACACCCACATTTTACCAATGCTATTATTAAGTCCCATGTAATAGGTAGTGAGCCTGTTGCCATCTACCGGGCACGATTCCAAACTCCGAGCTGCTACTGAGAATTTCCTAACAGAAAAACCCTATAACTTGCCCGACCTGGGAATCTAACCCAAGACCTCATGCTCAGCAGTCGTGTTTAGGACCACTAGACCAACGAGGCAGTTATTATCTATTAGTTATCGTTACCACTCACGTGCATTTTTTAGTCAGACTCGCGACATTGGCGCGGGCTCAACTCATGACTAAGGGTTCCGTTCGAGCTCGAAACTAGTCCGATAAACCCGAAGAATGCACGTGAGTAGTAACCGGTGAACAATAAATAATATGAATATGCCCCACGAAAGTTATTATACAAATGTACGAGTACGTTTCTTTCTTTATTCCACCATAACTTCTAAACGCCTGAACCGATTTAGATACGAGTATATGGGGTATCGTTAGAATTCTTATATGTTCCTGGGTAACTTAGGATAATAAGATTTCAGAAAAATGTAATATAGAGGCTGTGGTACACAAATAAGGATGAAGCAGTCGGGGGACAGTGCTGTGAAATATTTTCTTATAGTTCCCTGACTGCGATGAACACTCTTCACCTATCTAGATTTCACTTTTTAATTCACACGCCTGCTTTAATTTATTGTATAAACTGTTTGCAGCCGGAACAGAAGTATTACATCTTGGGGGCTGAGTTGTGGAATCCCTACACGAGGCCCCCGGGTGGTGCAAAACAGGCAATACAACTGTGGTGAGAGGCTTCGTCCGGTGGGCGACCTAGTCGTATTTCGGGATGTAGTCCGGTGAAACCGTTGTGACAGACGGGTCTGGGCAGTTGCATCAACTCCCCAACTGTCGTTCTGCCAAAATCTATCCATTCTACTGAAGAGTAAATAGATTTATTCTGAATATACGTGCTCCATCCTCGGCCACTCCGTGGCATACCATCAGGCGAGTTGGTAACCAAACGAAGATCCATTGTGAAAAAAAAAATACATATTTTTAAAAATATATAAGGTCGATAACACCTATTTTATTCGATTCTTTCTTAATGTTATGTTATGTTTATGTTCGCTATTGTTTATTTTTCATAACACACGCCTGTATTCTCCGAAGAGGCTGGTAGTGATGTAGGTACTATTCTACACCAACACTGCACCGATGCTGTTATATAGTCACGTATAGGTTTGCCATATACCGGGCACAATTCCAAACTTCGGGCTGTAACAAAAAAATTCTTAACAGGAAAATCCAATAACACTTCATTCAACATCATATTACTGTAATGACCTATATTTGACAATAAGCAAAAATAACACCAGGAGTACATAAGAAAGCGGAGTTCTCATAATATATTTTTCTCTTCCAAAAGTGTTTTTTTACGTCATCAAAAAGTTCCCATCCTGTCACGTCTATTAAAAGAATTGTTCAAACTTAAAAGACTAAATTTTTTCGTCCACGAGACTCGAATAATAAATAGCTAAGGTTTTCTCCTTGTTAAACGTTGGGAAAAATAAGATAATGTTCGCATTTTTATCTCTTTTTTTAAGGAAACGGGAGCCGCCTTCAATGGTATGGTGAAAACAATACATATATCATTATTCGATCGCATCAATTGCGGGTCATTTGCTGTAAGCTATTTAATTTAGTTCTATGGTCTATCTCCGAAGATCTTCATCGGATCTTTATATGTATACTACATACTAAAACCTTCCCTAAGAAATATGTATTTAAATAGCAAAACCTCATCCAAATCTGATCAATCGTTTTTGAGAAAATCGTGGACATACAATAGGTTTGTATTGACTTCACATAACATCACGCCTGTATTTGATCCTGAAAGGGTAGGCAGAGGTGTACACGGTTGTACACCCACATTTCACCTATGCTGTTATTAAGTCCCATGTAATAGGTGGTGAGCCTATTGCCATCTACCCGGCACAATTCCAAACTCCGGGCTGCTACCGAGAATTTTCTAACAGAAATACTCAATAAAACTACCCGACCCGGGAATCGAACCTGAGACCTGATGCTCAGTCGTTATAATAACGATGCAAACATACATACAACGTGCGGGTCGAATACAGAACTTCCATGTTTTGAATTCGGTTAACCATTATGGCGTCATGTTGTTAGTTTGGCTTCATAGATGCATTTTGTAAGTGTGCTATTTTTATTTGGGTAACTGTATTTTTTAAACCTTCATTTATTTTGTATCTTTGTAGTATTACAAGTAACGGTGGCAACACAATCGTAGCTCAACCATATCTACTATATACGCAAAAATACAACTAATAAAAAATAAATTAGATACTATAATATCTACGAAACCTGAGATACTTTGTTAATCTGTGTTCAAATGTGGGTTTACAATTGTGTACACCTCTGCTTACCCCTTCGGTTATATAGGCGTGATAAGTATAGTATGAATTCTACAGACCTTCACAGACCGGACAAACACAAGGACATCATTAAACGGACATGCATGAGAAAACACTTTATGTGCACAAAAGTTACACGCGAAATAATGACTCCGACCTTACCTGCTGGACGAGTCACATTATCTTGTCACGGTTGCATATTACGTGGGTGGCTGAGATAGAGTTGATTTTACTTTGAATATAATGATTATTTATAGCTAGTAATAACCAGTTGGCCTTTAACTACCTCCGTATTCTAGTGGTCGACTGCCAAGATTGTGCTAGGTTCAATTTTCGGGTCGGGAAAAGTGTTATTGGATTATTCCGTAACAAACTTCTCAGTCAAAGATTGGAATTGTGCCAGGTTCATGAGAATAGTCTGACCACCTTTTACATGGGACTTAATAACAGCATCAGTGAAAAATTTTGGTATGTACACCCACATTTCACTGATGCTGCTGTATTAGTACCAGTGTGTCTGGAAAGTGTGTCCGTGGTCGCAGGAGGACTCCTGTGTAATGTGTAGTGATCGCGCAAACCTAAGATATTATTATATAAAACATATGTCAAGTTATAGATCTCGTTCATAGAATATTTTTTACTATGGCGTCAGAAAAATACACTTCAGAAGAAAAAAAGAAAATATTCTCTTAAACGTTTGAACCTTGAACCTGAGATGTTTTATATACTTGTTTATAGTAATATGCTTGTAAAGTGGAATGGTGGACTGGCAGGTTAAAGGTCGTAAGATCGAACCCAGGCACGCACTACTGACTTTTCAATGTCTTGTGCGTCATCATCCACCTGCCCTTATCCCAATTTAATCGGGAACGACGCAGCACGTCTATTTCTTCCATACATCTGTACTAGCCGTCATTACTATGCAAATCAGCTGTTGCCTGCTAAATATATGAGCGTATTTATCTTATCGTCTTCATCGTTCACGTGAATTTTAGACAGTTCCACGAACCAATATGTGAACACAAACTTTTAAAAACTCACCAATAATATCTCTAACGTGTATTACTGAGATGATTAGGGATGTAACGCAGATAGAAGAACCATTCCTTTTAGATATAGACATACATTAATATTTCTATATTATTCAGATAACTATTTAAATGGAGTTTAAAGACTGCAAATGTTGCATATTGGTGCCTGTGACTGTACATATTTGCTTACCCCCTTGGAGAATATAGGCGTGATGATGCTATGGAGTTGGCGTTTAAACCAAGTTATATTAAGATGACGTGAAATGTAAAGGTCTTGATAAAATAAAATGTAATGTGAATCAGTTAAAAGTAATGGGAATTGAAACAACCCTTGATATTATTTTAGAATTAAAAGTGAACACTATTATTCTAATGTTTTTAGATTTATTTTATGCTTGTGAAGCAAACTCCAAACCAAGGTCATATTAATTCCTTGTGGAAAGATAATGACAGGGAACAGCCTTGCTAGAGTACCTTGAGTTGTTCCCTAGTTAGCATAACATACATAACATGGCATCTGGTCGTGGTGGCAAGTGGTAACGGCACGCCTCTTGAACCAAAGGTTGCGGTTTTAAATACTCTGGCATAGTATATAGTTAATCTAAAACATCACAGAAATACGGTGAAGGAACATATCGTAGAGTTTAGGGGGTTGCCCGCGTCCGTGGGAGTGCACCCTTATATACGTGACCTCTAGGTGGTGCAAAACAGGCAACACAACTTTGGTGGGAGGCTTCGGCCGCGGCGGGTCACCGGACGATGCCATGTTGTGAAGCGACCTAGTCGGGTTTCCGGATGTAGTCCGGTGCAACCGTTGTGGTAGACGGGTCTGGGCAGTTACATCAACTCCCCAACTTTCGTTCTCCCAAAATCTATCCACTCTACTTAAGAGTGAATAGTTTTTTTTTTTTTTTTTCTGGTTTGGAAAATCCATCATGGACGTTGTGCCGGACTCCTACCGACTAAAAACCACCCCGGTCCTTCTCTAACCTATACCGGGGTCCCGGGATCGCGACTCTATTCACCGCAACAAGACATTTATTCTGGATATATGTGCTCCATTTTCGGCCACACCGTCGCTTACCATCAGGCGAGTTAGTATCCAAACGTAGATACATTCTAAAAAAATATATGTTGTGAGCTTAGATCACGTAGTGTGTCTATTGCCATTTATTGTCCAATTTCTGGACAATCTGCTCTTTGCTCTGCGGGCTGCGAAAGAAAATCCCATTGACACTGCCTTACCCGGGAATCCCACACTAAACAACCAAACTTGTCCACTAGATTAGGCATTTTACTACACACGTATAAAATAACCCAAAAAGGATTAGGACAACAGAACGTACACGTGTCTTGTATACGAGACATAAAAGCCTAAGCCGACGGAACCATAATCCATTTGATACTGTGGCGACTTCAACAATAGTATCGTGTTCCTCTTTGTGCGGTATCTAGGAGTTTAGTTCAGTTCTGATAGTCCCTGTACCTTTGTCGTCTAATCCCAGTTCTTGTTCTGAGACGACTAGATTAGATAGTTAAGCCTTTGCATGCGTATCGTGGTTCCTTTTATCTTGGACAAAATCAAAATTATATAATCAAACTGTCTAAAATAGTCGAAAAAATCTAAAAATAAGTACACTTAAATCTTTTCGCATTAAGGCACGCATGAAAAATACAGTCGTGAGCAGTATTCGAACCTGATACTCCATCGATCAAATACTCCAGTATTTGATTCCACTAAAATGTATAACTTTAAAGATCGTATCGCATGCGTTACTGAGTTTCAAAGATTTATCTGTATTTGTTATCGTAATCGCATCTATACGACATTGTTTTAACTGCAAAGTTAGTTGTGTCGGTTCGGTCACCTGTATAGGGGCAGAATAGATCGCAGAGACATCACCAAAAGACGTATTAAAATGTGGAAGAAAAATAAGCGGTAGTGAGATGTCGAGATGGCTTAGCGGTCAGAGCGCCTGGAGTATTTATCCGGGGGCGCATGTCGGATCCTGCTCACGACCGTATTCGTTTCCCACAAAAAGTTATATATCTATAGCTTTAGAGTTTGCTAAGCATGCGTTAATAGTTATAAAATATATAACGACAAAAAAATGCATTAAGGGCCCTAAGATTTTTGGAATTCGACAAATACAGCCAGAACACAACCATTGTGATATTATCGTTGAAAAAGCCCTTAGTTTAGTTTCAGAGAGAAATATGAAAAGAAAAAAATACTTACAATCTTGACTATCCTAATATAGACGTCTAGTCCGTTCAATTTGATCTGCTTGAAGCAGACATGTTTTTATTTTATGAGGTCTCTGAAAAGCTTGTTGACATTTTTTATTCATCTAAATATGAACTTGACTGCGAGGGTTTGCAGACGACTTAAGAGATGATGACTTAATAAATAAAATGGAATGGGACATCAAATAAAGGAAATGTTATGATGTATGTTTGCTTTATTCAAAGCACTGAGGCATCATGAAAACGATGAAAATGTTGTAAAGCAAAACAAAGTCCTTCAACTATTATGATAAGTGATAACTCATTGGTCTAATAGCCACTGTAAGCGCGGCTGCTGAGTGGGCCTGGGTTCGATTCCCCTGTCCTGCCAGGATCGCGGTGAATGCTGCGGAACCGGGACATCAGTAAATATTTAGGTTAGAAGTTGCCGATACCCCCGTGCTTCGGAGAGCACGTAAAGCCGTTGTTCCTGCGCCTGATCTCTCTCCTGGCGTTTCGAATTGCGGTCCCATTGGACTTTGAGAGTAAAGGAAGAGTGAGTGCATCTGTTTTTGCGCATACTATAATATTTACTGCGTACTTGACTAATCTCTGTAAACGAAAATTCGGGTGAAAGTTATAATTATTATTACATCGCTTACACCGTAGAAAGTACAAAAGCGAAAGAAGTTATCGCCGGTTAAAACTAGGCAGAGTGAATGAACAAACCATACCTACCACACACAACAACTAAATCATACTGAACCACCGAGATCGGTCGCAATGGACACACGATCGCCGTCACGACGGCGTCATCATAAATTCTGCGGCCCGTAATAGATTACCTAGTATTTCGGTGAGTGACGACTCGATGACGGCGCTGGTGGACAAATAGTAATAACATGATATTTTTCAACGGCATAATAATTAGTAACCCAGATTTTTATTATTTTTACTCGCGAAATTTCGATACAAGATTTAAAATTACTAAAATAACCACTGAGTGGAGCCCTCATAACATTATACGACGTCACGGCAGGCTCAGAAGGAGATGGTGGGACGAGCTTAACTCCTATTGGAAGGATTGGCCGCAGAAAGCTTTAAATCGAATGGAATGGAAAGATGGTAGGGGGGCCTCTGCCCTGCAGTGAAAAGATCATGGCTGATAATAAATAAATAATAACACATAAAATTACTTGAGTACAACAGCACAGCGATAAATCGCAATAAATAAATGTTCACCGGTTACTACTCACGTAAATTTTGTGGGATTACCCAATAATCCCAAATAAAGTCTATAGATAAAACTTATCCGACATTGGGAAAACAAAACCCAGTATGGTAAACCAAAAAATAAAATAAACCTTATTATTCAACTATCTGATAATTACCCGCCTGTTAAAATGAAGCCGATTGTTCTTTTTTGTAGCTACTCTTATAGAATTTAAATTACACAAATTATTTAATTAATGTCCACATTATGAAAGATAAACACATTTGGAAACAATTAGCATGTTCTCTACAATGATCGAAGAGTGTTGCCAGTTAATTAAAATACAATCAGTGTATTACCAGCAATGTTGCGGTATACTTCAACCTTTTTGTTTAATAATAATTATTTAAATGAAGCTATAGTATCATAATACCGTCATTAAAATAATTATGCCTGGATAATATAAACGGTTCAGCTTCACTGACTGTACAATTTTTTTTTTTAATTTTTATTGATTATTATGAAAATTTCTTTGAGGGGCTCGTGGCTAAGTAACAGCCGCACAGATCTATCGATCGAGGTTAAGCTGCGCTTGTCGCGGTCGGTCTATGGATGTGTGACCATCATTTCATACCGAGACCCCTCCGTGCCTCGGAGAGCACGTTAAGCCGTCGGTCCCGGTTGTCAAATTAAGATCTATGACAGCCGTTACGGGTAGTCAGAGGCCTGAAAGTCTGACAACCAGTCATACCACGACATATCGTGTTACACAGTTACTGGGTTGCGGAGGTCAGATAGGCAGTCGCTCCATGTAAAATACTGGTATTCAGCTCCATCCAGTTTGACTGGAAGCCGACCCCAATGTAACTGGGAAAAGGCTAGGCAGATATATAATTATGAAAATTTCAAACCAGTGGTTGAGGAAGAAACACGTAGTTTAACGAACCTGCGCCTCCCGGATGAATACTCCAGGCGCTCTGATATCGGTCACCCGTATAGGGACTGAATTGATAGCAATAACGTCGCTATAAGACGTGTCAAAATATGGAAGAAGAATTCGCGGTGGTGAGCAGAGGTCGAGCCGGCTTAGTGGTCAAAGCGCCTGGAGTATTCATCCGGGAGGCGCAGGTTCGAATCCTGTTCGCGACCGTATTCTTTTTCCATTTAATATAATAACTTTAGAATTCGCTAAGCATGCGTTAATGCTTTTCAAAGATTAATCTTGAATTTCGAAACTGATATCTCGGAAACCGCTCAGGGGCCTCACGATAGGTTTCTATGTGACGGATTGAGATGAGAGCGACGTTCTGGTTCATAGTTGGTGGTTGTTAATAATATGTCTAATGTAATCTGTTGTTTTCTTTTTTCTGCTATGTACCAATAAACATATTTCTTTCTTATAATATTGGATTTCCAGTCACCAGTATATAAACATAACATGACATAGCAACACGCCTGTATTCCCCGAAGGGGTAGGCAGATAGTAGACCCTATTGAAGCGACGGGGTGTGTCCTGGCATTTGACGAGCCATAACCTGCCGGGGTTGCGGTGAATAGAGTCGCGATCCCGGGACCCCAGTATAGGTTAGAGTACGACCGGTGTGGTTTTTAGTCGGTAGGAGTCCGGCACAACGTCCATGATGGATTTTAGACACTAGAAAAAAAAAGGCAGAGGGTAGACACTTGTACACCCACATTTCACCAATGCTGTTATCAAATCCCGTGTAATAGGTGGTGGAGCATATTACCGTCTACCGGGCACAATTCCATATTCCAGGCCGATACTGAGAATTTCTTAACAGAAAAATGAATAACATTTTTCCCGACCCGGGAACCGAAGACGGGATCTCATACTCAGCAATTGCGCTTGTGACCACAAGACCAACAAAGCAGGTATATAAAATATTACAATATTAATAATATCTGCTAGTTAATCGACCGTGTTTGTCGTTTGATGTTCGATGCAGAGCTCGTCACCGGATCCGCGTTGAGTCGTGTGGGCCGTGCGACACCACTGACAATTTATTGAAATAAATAAATGTTACTTTGTTTTTTTTTATCTTACCTGACATTTTATACTGCCTCGTTGATTGAGTTACAAGCACAGCTGCTCCGAGGTTCAATTCGCAGGTTGGATAAAGTGTTGTTGAGTTTTTCTGTTAAGAAATTCTCAGTAGCAAATCCCAGAGTCTGGAAATGTGCATTTACATGTAACTTTACGTAACGTAGACAACTGTCAAACTTTTTTAGAAATACAAGCTATAATGAAGATGAAACCTTAAAGTGTGAACTCGCTGACGTCAAATTTTTTTTTTTTTGTGGATTAGGTTTACGGTCGTGAGCAGAATTCGAACTTGCGCCTCTAAAATTATATATTTAGAGTTCGCTAAGCATGCGGTAATGCTTTTCCAAGATTTGTCTGCATTTGTTAAGGTAACTGCATCTGTACGATATTGTATTAACTGCAAAGTCAATTGTGTTGATTCAGTTTCCTGTAAAAGGGACTGAATAGATGGCAATGACGTCACCAAAGGACGTATTAAAATGTGGAAGAATAATTCACGGCAGTGAGCAGAGGTCGAGATGGCTTAGCGGTCAGAGCACTTTGAGTATTTATCCGGGAGGAACAGGTTCGAATCCTGCTCACGTCCTTTTTTTCCACGAAATTTTACTACTTAAGAGTTCGCTAAACATGCGTTAATGCTTTTCAAAGGTTTATCTGTGTCCAATATACCTGCCTAGCCTTTTCCCAAGTACGTTGGGGTTAGCTTCCACTCAAACCGAGAGCAACATAACTTCCTAAAGACCATGAAGAGTAATCTTATAATACGTTAGCTCTTGGCGCTTCAAATAAATAATATTTACAGGTAAACTGCCTTCAAATTTATTGCCACAATATCGTACAGAGCAGGTAATATAAATCTTTTCTTACACTCCTTACTTTACTGTGGCGATCTTCTCCCTTTTTTATCACACAATGGTCTGTCAGGTCCCGGTATTTATACGTATGTTTATCACTCCATTAGTTACTACGTTTTTATTTTTTCGAAGAAGACAGATACAAAGCAATCACGAGAATTATTTGTATTCATATAAAGCATCACAGCTTCACGCCTATATTTTCCGAAGGACTATTCAGAGGTGTAAAGTATTGTAGGTACACCCAAATTTCACTAGTGCTGTTAGTAAGTTCCATGTTGTAATAGGTGGTGAGTCTATTAACATCCACCGAGCACAAGTCCAAACTCCGGGCGGCAACTAATATCTTAACTGAAAAACTCAATAACACTGCCAGACCCGATTATCGAACCCAAGGCTTCATGCTCAGCAGTCGCCCTTGGACGCCTAGACCGACGAAATTATAATACAGACTGTATATTATAAAGTTTATTTTTTAGGTACTTGACGGGGACTTAGATTTGAATGCGCCCTCCCTTTTTTAACTCTTCGAATGGGAGAAGTACTAAATTGGACTTCATAACAATAAAAATCTGAGATTACTTTGTTGGCCTGCTAATTACCAGACATAATAGCTAGATAGAAGGAGACCACATTCGTGGCGGTTACCACCAACACCGGCATTCCCAATGAGGGTTGACGTCAGGCAGGCGGTCGGTTATAAAACATAGCTTAAACTTTAGCAGCATTCCAGTACACGTATGTATGGAAGAAGAATACATGCAGCACCGACCCCAAATAAATTGGGATAAGGACAGGGAGGTGATGATGATGAATAGGTGTGTGGCAACATCATTTTTTTGTTTTTATTTTTTGTATTTGTCTGAGCTAGGTTTGAAGGTGCCCGCCCCCCCTTTTAAAGTGTTGATGCCCGACATTAACGTTGTACCAGATTACTACCATCTAAAGCCACTGGTCTTTCAATTACCTTTACCGGGATTCCGGAATCGCAGCCACGTTCACCGTAACTCAGAACCGATTGTGATCCCGTCACTTGTGTAGGCCGACCACAAGCGTTGCCGCGGGTGGCAACTAGTACAAGCAATATTTTCTTTGTTATTTTTAGTCACATTTTTTGTAACTTTTCATCTAATTATCTAAATCATTTCAAATAAATCGTAAAAGTAAATATATTTTTTTAGCTTTTTGCTAACTTAAAAGGTGAAACGCGAATGGTGAAACCTAATATAATTATAATATACCTACCTATTTATTTCTCTTCCAAAAATATAAGTATGTGTTTATGTATATTTATAATTTGGATGTGATAATGACCTTGTCTTTTAAGGTCTTCTTGTATTCAACAGTGTATAAAATTATCAAGTTACCAACAGTCTAAAATATCATCAAAGAGTTTCATTATAAAATAAGTTTCTCATTTGACTTTTACTGTGACTCTGGCAGCTAGACAGCAATATTACTTATATTATTGTGAGAATATTTAAATGGATTCCATTTCCCTTGAGGGTAGCGAAGGTCTTTCAACTCACCCGGATTTGGCACTGTCACAGTCGTATTTGGTGTTATTGTGTAGGGTTGTTGAACTCCCTAAATAAATATAAGATACTCATTGCTTTTCTGTATCACATAAAGTATTTTCCTTGCGTAGTTATAGACTAGTTTTATTTTTACCATACCTCACGCCTGTATTTCTTTAAGGGTGCAGGTTAAGGTGCACTATTGTACAGACACGAGCATAAAGATGTATGCATTTGCACTTTTTAAACTACATATAAATAGTTATCTGAATAGATAGAAGTACTTGTGTATGTCTATATGTGGAAGGAAAAGTTCTTCTATCTGTGTTACACACCTAATTATCTTAGTAATACACGCCAGGGATACTATAGGTGAGTTTTTAAAAGTTTGTGTTTACGAGTTGTTGAGGGCCTAGAACACTTATTGATGGAATGTGTCCGATATGAGTCCACTATCTGCCTAGCCTTTTCCCAATTACATTGGGGTCAGCTTCCAGTCAAACCGGATGCAGCTTAATACCAGTATTTTACATGGAGCGACTGCCTATCTGACCTCCACAACCCAGTAACTGGGTAACACGATATCTCGTGGTATGACTGGTTGTCAGACTTTCAGGCCTCTGACTACCCGTAACGGTTGCCATAGATCTTAATTTGACAACCGGGACCGACGGCTTAACGTGCTCTCCGTGTCACGGAGGGTCTCGGTATGAAATGATGGTCACCCATCTACAGACCGACCGCGGCAAGCGCAGCTTAACCTCGATCAATCGATCTGTGCGGCTGTTACTTAGCCACGAGCCCCTCTCTGATATGAGTCCAGTAGAAATAATTTAGTAAGGTCCCTGAATTTGAACAGAACTGATGTAGGCATGATTCATACAATTCTATCCCAACCAAATGGCGACGATGCAAAAGGTTTGTTCAAATTCATGGCCAATGTCTCAAATGAATGAATTTTCTCAAAAATAAATCCAAATACAGATAAATCTTTAAAACGCATTAACGCATGCTCAGTGAACTCTAAAACTGTATATTTTTTTGAGAAAAGGATTCGAACCTACGCCTCCCGGTTCCTTGGAGTATTTATCTGGGAGGCGCAGGTTTGAATCCTACTCACGACCATAATATCTTTTCTCAAAAAATGTATAATTTAACTTCAAAATAAATACATTTTTATTCCTATTTATCTTATTAATCTTGTAACGTAACTATATCTGCCTAGCCTTTTCTCGGTCGGCTTCCAGTCACACCGTATGCAGCTTAATACCAATATTTTACATGGAGCGACTGCCTATCTGACATCCACAACCCAGTTCTTTGGCAACACGATATCTCGTGGTATGACTGGTTGTCAGACTTCCAGGCCTCTGACTACCCGTAGCGGCTGTCATAGATCTTACTTTGACAACCGGGACCGACGGCTTAACATGCTCTCCGAGGCACAGAGGGATTTTGGTATGAAATGATGGTCACCCATCCACAAACCAACCGCGGCAAGCGCAGCTTAACCTCGACCAATCAGTCTGTGCGTCTGTTACTTAACCACGAGCCCCTATCTTGTAACATAACTAAAATCGTTTATTCCAACCTTCTTCATAATAATAATGTAAATAATTTACTTTCAATATAATTATGTCCAATTTTAACGATAATAAGGTACAGCGGTCAATTCCCTCGGAGCTAATAAAAGTTAGTCCATCCGTATTGTTGCTTAAGGCGCCAAAATTATTTTTTCTTTGTATTTTACATCTTTTATCCTAATTTTTTTGTTACCGTTTCTTTCATACCGGTTTTATTATTGTTTGTGTAATTAATTCATTTGAATTTTTCATTAGTTCTGAATATATAACGACGCGAATTAATTCTTTTTTTTATCTTAGTACTGCCTTTTTCATCTAGTGACCGCAAGTGAGCTGTTGTTGTCCTGGATTCGATTCGCGGTTTAAGCAAAGTATTACTGGGTTTTTCTGTTGGAAGTGGAATTAGAAATTGGGTCCGAGCCTTATAATTTATGTTCTCTCTCAGGTGTGCTGGTTTCCGCACGGTGTTTTCCTTCACCGTTCTAAGCAAGTGATAAATAATTTATATTAGGTAAGTTAGTATATAGTTACAAGTACTATGTTGCAAATATTTACATACTGAATGCTAACAAAACTTAACTTTTACGAGATCAATAAATGTTAATGTTAAAATTATACTTAATGTTTAGTATCACGTCCTGATAAAATTTAATTGACCTATGAACATGAATATCATTAAGATATAACAGTTTAAATATAGTAGTAGAACCTAATAACTAGATACTATTTAAACTCCTCCTGACCGAGCTTTCGGTCAGTAGAAACGCAGGAGATATTATAGAGCACAAGTGTATGCGCAAACTAAGGTGCACTCCCTCTTCCTTCACTTATTGTCCGATGGGACGCCAATCCGACACGACATGAGAGAGATCAGTTGCAGGACCGACAGCTTTACGTGCTCTCCGAAGGACGGGGGAGTAATAACCAACGCTAACTCCCATATCCGGGCTACTACTGAGAATTTCCTAACAGAAAAACCCAACAACACTTTTCCTGATCCAGGAATCGAGCCCAGGACCTCACGTTCAGCAGCGCCCTGGCGGCCACTATGTCAATGAGGCAGTCAAGAATTTCACCACACACTCTAAATTGCTTCAAGCGTTTAGAAGATATGGTGGAATACAAAAACACACAAACGTATATATTTATATACATGAACCAAGATGGCAATAGGCTCACCACATGGGACTTAATAACAGCATTGGTGAAATGTGAGTGTATGACGGTGTCCTCCTCTGCCTACCCCTTCGAGGAATACAGACCCCTAAAAACCCTAAAAACGTAAAGCTTCTTTGGGCAGTCGTGTAAAAGTTGCATTCCTGCGGAGATACTTGCACGTAAAATTTTTAGAATGTCGAATCTGATACAGAACATAATAGATATCTATCTAGTAGCATATATTCCGCCAAAAGTTTTAGAAGAAGTGAACAGTAATTCACACACACTTCACCAATGCTTTGAATAATTCCAATGATATCTGTTTCTATTGTCTGTCGTCATTTACAATTTCAAACTCCAAACTGCTACTGTAAACACCCTTACTTAAAAACATTAACACTACCCGACCAGGAACACAGGACTTCACACTCAGCAATCGCACTTATGTCCATACATCAATGAGACAGTCAGAGGTAGGTAGGTAAGAATGGCTGAATTACCGCCCTGGTATTTTGAGCCGAGAGCCGTCACGTCGCTATACCGGTGCAGCGGCGAGGGACTAGATCGGGGCGTTCAACGAATTCGATGCTGCAACTATTCATGGCTAAGCGGTCAGAGCTGCGACGAATGTTGGAATGGAAATAGCAACTTGCGTGACCGCAGGCAAGACGCGCTGTAATAGTGACGGTAAAACCTCTAACCTTTACTGAGATCCTGGGTTCTTTGCAGCAATCGCCGTGACCGCGGCAGGTTATGGTCCGTTAAACAACGGATAGTCTAGGGTTTGTGGAGGCTGGCCAGAGTTAGCCTGCACATTTACTCAGTATGCAACGTGCAACGGTGCGCTGCCGTTTCGGGCCTGGCGCTGGTCGGTCGGCGTTCCACCCATATCCGCCGCCCGCAGTCCACGGCCGGAGATCGTTGAGTGCCGTCCAGCTCCTAGCTCGCTTGCTGCGGCAGGGGTGAACGGGGTTTGCCTCTCTCTCAGTTTCCGCCGCCTCCTTCACGAGCATTACCTCCTCGTAGATGTCGGTGACGGCTCCCCATGCATACTTGCACCCAATCATGTATGTGATCACGGCCGGAAGCGAGAGCTTGCCTGACCCTAGAGATCGCCCACCCTTACGACGACGGAAAGACCTGCAGGAGTTGCGGTGAATGCAGTTGCGATTATGAGACCCCGGCGTGTGGTTTTTAGTCAAATCAAATAATCATATATTGACATAAAGTTGTGGGTACATTTTGTGTGAAGTGCCTGACTCCCATGCTAGGTGATAAGCCTGTGTAACAGAAGTCAACTCCGGCACAACGATCATAATGGATTTTCCACACTTAAAAACCACGTAGGTGGGTAAATATCTTTATTCCTTTCCTTCATAAATACTGATACGTAAGTACATTAAATAAACCTTCATATTTTCTAGTCTTCGGGGAATTGTGGAGGTATATAAAATTAATGTACCTACTAATACTTAGAATATAAGTTTCATGAGGCAAACTTAATACGTAATATTTTAGTAAGTAGGTATTGAGATACAGCGCCCAAATACGTGAGCATGTTCACTAGAAATATATTGAGAGTTGTCGAGGGAATTGTCGACCAGATAATTCCATATTTGTGGAGTAATAAACTTATAATTTAGATATGAGGTTAATAACATTGTTATTTATACCTCATGTGGCTTTTCAAATTGCAGAGCTCGCCAAAAAAATACAAAAAGTTTAATTTGATTTCTAATAATAGGTATTCATGATACGTATGTTACACCGTCGGTCCCGGTTGTCAATTACAAATCTTTGACAGTTGTTACGGGTGTTCAGATGCCTGAAAGTGTGACAACCGGTCTTACCAAGAGATATAATCGTGTTACTCAGTAACTGGGTTATAAAAGTCAGGTAGATAGTCGCTCTATGTATTAAGCTGCATCCGGTTAGACTGGAAGCCGACCCCAACCTGATCAGGATAAAATAAAACAGATAATTCCTTAAAATAAATCTAATTTCAAGTAGCAATTCATTAAATAAAAATAAATCATTGTCATTACCACAATCCAGCGTACCAATTTAAAAGACGTACAGTACACCACACATATACGCAAGTAATTTAGACACAGATCACGTAATATGAGAGGCGAACGTGCGGCGCCCTCTGTACATATTAGATTTGCGTCCATTATGTGGCCGTATTATGTCCTGTTTGTGGAATTAAATCATTTCGGCCGCTTTTTGTTCATTTGATTTTGGTGACGTAATACGTCGGTGGACGAGGGTTGACGGTATTGCGAACCGTTTTCTGTTAGTCGATAATTATAATTAAAATCAGAGTTGATTGTTGTTTGCTGTTATATGTATTTACAATGTAGGTATAAGAAATGGGTCTTAATTATTGAATGCTACCATGTGTTAAACTTCCATTTAATATACAAAAACCGTAGGCGTAGGCTAGGGGGGTTTTGATTATTGATGTAAAAGACTTTTTGCCCTAGTCCCAAGTTAAGGGTCGGCGCAATATGTGTATCTCTTCTCCCCTATCATCACGTTCACTCCTTTTTCATTCGTTTCATCCCTCAAATGAAAAACTACTGAGGAATATAATATTCCTATTGCTATAATAGCATCATGAAAAGTTGCGATGGAATTGTTTTCGGGCACTAGGATATCACAAGTGTATTATAATAAGTCATCAAAAGTTGCGATGGAATTGTTTTCGGGCACTAGGATATCACAAGTGTATAATAAGTAGAGAACCGGCCCTAATACACTACTTTGAAGTACTCCTGCTTTTATTTGCATCATTTTAGAATAAGTCTCTTCTTGCTGAATTCGAAACTTTCTGTTAAACATAACATTTATGTATCAAGCCTTCGTTCAACAATAAAGAGTACATAGAACACAATTAATATTCATAATCGGAGACCCCTTGGTGCCTTGTAGAGCCCGTCAAATGGTCGGTTCCGATTTGTCAAATGAAGATCTATGACAGCCAATACTGTTCAGTTGCCTAAAAGTCTTACAACAAGTCTTACAACGAGAAATCGTATTACCTAGTTACTGGGTTATTGAGGTCAGATAGGTAATCGCTCCATGATCCAATATACTGGTGTTAAGCTGCATCCGGTTAGACTAAAATACTACTCTAACTTAATTGGGAAAAGGCTAGGCCGATTGACTTTAAAGTTATCCTTACATTTTGCCCGCCCGATGACGGCCTGGAGACTGCTGAGCATGAGGCATTCTCAGTAGTAGTCCGTAGTTTGGAATTGTGCCCGGTAGATGGCAATAGGCTCAGCACCTATTACATGGGACTTCATAACAGCAATAGTAAAATGTGGGTGTACAGGTGTACCTAAACCTAACCCTTCGGAAAATACAGGCGTGTCGCTATGTCATATATGTTATCCTTTATGATGTTGTTAAACAAGGTATTTAGCTGTCTGAACTGGTATCATTGTCGCAAATTAAACCCTTCTTAAGAATAATAATGACAGAAACGACCGCGCCCATGCCAAAAAAAAACCCCTTATTTAAATAGTAAATTGTATGAAAGACCCCCGACGACATTTGGCAGTCATTGGACAATGCAAGGGTTAACAATGCTTTTTGGACCGAACAATTTATGTACACAAGTTTAAAAACACATAATTTTCCTGTACCATTAAAAATTACTGATGACAAGGGTAGGTCTACACTTAACAAAGGGTAGAAAGGAAACGAACCTAACTAAATATATTATTACTAAGTTAAACATTACCGTCCATTAGGGATCTGTGTGTCGACACAGCCTTTTCAAGGAGTCAGCTTTATTACTTGATGTTTAGAAACTAATTTTCCTCTAGGTTTGACACAGTAAATAGGTTAGTAATTCAGTTTTAGTAGGCAGCAGTACAATAACATAACCTAAACATAAACCAGCCCATAACTGTCCCACTGTAGGGGCAAGGGCCTCTTCTCGTGCAGAGAAGGCACGAGCATTAATCACCACGCTAGCTCACTGCGGGTTGGCGATTTCAGACCATTAAGGCCAGGTTTCCTCACGATGTTTTCCTTCACCGTATTAGTCCGGTTAGTGGAGTGTGATAATAGGATAACATCAGAACCTGGGGCATGGATGACATTTGGTATGACATAGCTCAGAAGCAGACCATACCGGTAGCCGTTACTACCAACAACAGCATTCCCAATGAGGGTTAACGTCAGGCAGGCGGCCGGTCATTAAACAGCCAAAACTTTAGCAGCATTCCAATATAAGTAGACACTATGTATGGAAGTAGAATACATGCTGCGCCGTCCCCAAAAAAATTGGGATAAGGGCAGGGGGATGATGATTATATAATATTATTATATTAGAATAATTTTAGAGTTCGCTACGCATGCGTTGATACATTTGTAAGATTATCTGTAATAGCATGACGAAATGAAATGAAATGAAATGAAATTGTTTATTCTGTAAGTAGGTCTTTTAAAAACTCTTTTACATGTCATTATATCTAGATGTCGTCGGCGTTTCCTATCTGACAACCTCTGAGAAGAAACGCCGAAACAAACTCAAAGGTCAAGGTCTCTTTTAAAGTCCAGACATCATCAAACATCCCTATGTGAGCGTAAACATATAGGGGATCTGGAATGGCCTTTTTAAGAAAGAGCTATATCAGTTTCGAGTTGATCTGTCCTAACTGACGGCACACATGCATCAGTCATCGTGTAGCTCAACCATGTTATAGGGAGCTCAACGACCTGTCGCAAGGCTATACCAGATCAGCAGGACATTTGCGTAGGCCATATAAAAACCTCAAAACCACCAGATTTCAGACGTTCTTTAGCATTTGTTAATTTTCTTCACTGCTCGCAATTCCTGTCTAACTCTCGTTTTTAAGCTGTTGCGTCAGTCATTAGCAGACACAATAGATTTTTATTGTTACAACGTACAGATCTGTACGTTACTGAGCCGAAAGGTTAACTATTAATTTTAGTCAGAGTATTTTACTTGCATCAATGCACACGATATCTAGTAATGGTCAGACAATCTGACATCTGACTACCCGTAACGACTGTCACAGATCTTCTGTTGACAACTGGGAACGATGGTTTAATGTGTTCTCCAAGACCTATATGAAATAATGGTCCCCATCAACAGACCAACCACGGCAATTATACCTTAACTTTTTTCCATTTAATATAATAACTTTAGAGTTCGCTAAGCATGCGTTAATGCTTTTCAAAGATTTATTTTGAATTGTTAAGGTAATTGCATTCTTTACGACATTGTATTAACTGCAGAGTTAGTCGTGTCGGTTCGGTCACTTGTATAGGGACTGAATGGATAGCAATTATGTCGCCATTAGACGTGTTAAAATATGGAAAAAGAATTCGTGGTGGTGAGCAGAGGCCGAGATGGCTTAGTGTCAGAGCGCCTGGAGTATTCATCCGGGAGGCACAGGTTCGAATCCTATTCGCGCCGTATTCTTTTTCCATTCAATATAATAACTTTATAGCTTAACCTTCATCGATCGATTTTTACCACGGTTACCCACGAGCCACTCAATTCACATTGTCTGCTAATAATACAAGTGACAGACACATCAATGTTAATTTAAACTTTAAAATTAAATTACTTATAACGACGCGCCTTTTGTTCTGTAGTAATTAAAAGTTGTCTCCCAGACGAGGCGGTGGTGACGTTATCTCGACATTGTGACGTCATTCAACCCTTTGCACTTTGTATGCAAAAAGAATGAAGACACAGCGGAGCGACTCCACTGTAGAAATAATATATATTTTTCAAATAACTTGCCGTTTTCTCTGACGCGTTGGTAGAATTCAAAGTAGTTTTATCTCTATTATATTATCATATTACGTATGAATGATGCTCGGAATGATGTATGAGAATACCAGCTGCATTTGCAGAAAAGAGCTTTCTTAACAGAGGCCAATTACAAATATATAGGCGTTTACCTTATACTTCATATTAATAAAACGCGCATGTGTTTTAGTTTTTTTAATTAATATATATATATATATATATATATATATATATATATATATATATATATCTGCCTAGCCTTTTCTCAATTACTTTGGGGTCGGCTTCCATTCAAACCGGATGCACCCGTATTTTACATGGAGCGACTGCCTATCTGACCTCCACAACCTTGATACTAGGTAACACGATATTTCATAGTATGACTAGTTGTCAGACTTTGAGTCCTCTGGCTACCTGTAACGGCTGGCATAGATCTTAATTTGTCAACCAGGACCGACGGTTTAACGTACTGTCTGAGGCACGGAGAGGTCTCGGTATGAAATGATGGTCAACCGTCCACGGACCGACCGCGGCAAGCGCAGCTCTACTTCGATCGATTGATCTGTGCGGCTTTAACTTAGCCACGAGCCCCTCAAGTGGCCAAGTGGTCGCGGGCCCGCCTCTTGAGCCACAGATTGTGGGTTCGAACCTGGCATGTACCAATGTGAATATTTAAATGTCATGTGTACTTTTGATTAGATTGTCTAAGTTACCACAGACATACGGTGAAGAGAAACATCGTAAGGGAACCTGGACTCGATGGTCTGAAATCGTCAACCCACAGTGAGCTAGCGTGGTGATCAATGCTCGTGCCTTCTCCGTATGAGAAGAGGCCCTTGCCCTGCAGTTGAACAGTTATGAGCTGTTTATTTAATAATTTTCTTGTGCTATAGGATATGTTTTTATTATTATATTGTCTTATAACTGCAACAATGTAAGCGGTTTGGCACTAGTTGTAAGTTTACTTTGTACGTCAAAGGTCGCAAGTTCGAATCTAAAGCACACACCACTGTCTTTTCAAGTCACGTGCGTATTAGAAATCAATTATCACTTGCTTATAGCGGTAAAGGAAAACATCTTGAGGAAACCAGTACACCTGGGAGATGTACTTGATGGTCTGTAAAACCATTTCAGAGACCTACGGGCAGTTTAAACGATGACATTAGGTTGTACATCCACTATACGTTAAGAAGAAATTCCAAATAAAAATATTATATGCGAGGTTTTTTGTTAATTAATTCATCCAAATAATACTTATTATAAATGTGAAAGTTTTGATATTTGTTACTAAATCACGCAAAAACGGCTAAAAGATTTGTATGAATTTTGATATAAAGATAGATTGAACCTTGGAGATACATATAGGCTACCTTTTGTTAAGCAAACAAGTCGCTGGCACCTGGTATTATGTCATAAAACCTGTGTTTATAACTGGCTCATCTTCAATTTACGATATAGAAGACAGATAAAGTCCTCAATATTAACTAGATAAGCTCGGCCTTGACTTGTCGCCGTATATTATGACAATTCAAATCATTGCAAACCACTAATAATAATTACCTATCATAACATCTTGCTTAATTATGCATAACCACTAATGAAACAAACAGATACCTGTATAAAATCAAGATTTACTCAGAAGTGACACCTTATGTTTATTTTATACGCGAAAACAAATCAAAATTTTATTGCATGGACTGTCTATTGTTCGAGAAAATAAAGTATCATTATTTCACGCTTGAGAAACAGTTATTGAGTCTTAGCTTAATATATAAATATTTTTTGTAATATCGTAATGGATATGGACAAAAAGTCAAACAGTAGCATTTCGTCTCTGATTTGAGACTATTAAGACGATACGATGTTTGATTTCATCTTAACCTTTCTGTGTGTTTAACCCACAACCTGTTGCCCTAGAATTAGGACTGTATTCACTCATCTACTATAACATTTATATTAAGATATCTACGAAGCTTATATCATATTCTAGAGAACAAATTGCTATAATTCTAATGTAGATCGATCGTAATCGCAAAGCGTTGATGCCAAACATCATTTGGCACTAAATTGGATATACGGATTGATTTTCTCATCAAAATTATCTATAATACGCCCTCGGATTGGAGCTTTCGTCCATTGAATGTTCCAGCTTTCATTCTGAGGTAATTTAAATGGATAGAATAAATAAGTTTGATGATGAATGATCGAATTTTTTGATGCCTTTAATTCAATTAATCGTTGAAATAGCCTCATGCTCTCCATCTACAGAAGCGGATAAATAGATTTAGTCTTTCAAGAGAGTAACCTCTTGAATGATTTGGGTTGGGATCAGCGCATTTGAATAAAATGTAATCTTAATTATACCCGAGAAGGATTCGGTAAGTAACAAGAAGCCATACATTTTCTGCTTGCCCAAGTCACAAGGATTTAGAGTCAGTGTAATCTATTCCTCTCTTTTATTCTCCCCGTCGTTCAGTCCCTTTTAATTCACACGTTATTGTTCAATCCCTTTTCATTTATATCATCTCTCGCACTATGCATCCCGCTTTTCTTTGATCACCCTGTCCTCTTCCATTTATCAAAATTTATATTCATCAAATGTGTTTCATTCCTCCTAATCGCTTGTCCATGCCAAAAGAAACGATTTCCTTTCAACTTCTCTGTCACTGTCGCTAATTATACGTTTAATATTTCTCGTATTAACTGCCTCGTTGGTCTAACGGTCCCAAGCGCGACTGCTGAGCAGGAGGTCTCGGGTTCGATTCCCGGGTCGGGCAAAGTGTTAATGAGTTTTTCTGTTAGGAATTTCTCAGTAGCAGCCCGGAGTTTGGAATTGTGCCCGGTTGACGGCAATAGGCTCACCACCTATTACATGGGACTTAATAACAGAATTGGTGAAATGTGGGTGTACAATTGTGTACACCTCTACCTACCCCTTCGGATAATAAAGGCGTGATGATGATGCTATCTTAATATTTCCCTAATATACTCATTACTTATCCTTTCTCGTCACTCCACAAATCAATACTATGACCTATCGCCATTTTATCTCCAAGCTGACTTAATCCACAGAGTAACTAGTAACGAGCCGTATTAAAAACCGTATAAAGATACAAAATACGAAGAAAATATTTTTCCATCTTGCTCTAGAACTTCTCTTAACGATAGAAATACAAGTACAAACACAACTTTCTATAAAAGTTTACATCTAAACCTTCTTCACGAGTAATAGGCGCCTACAGACGCAGGTAAGAGTCGGGTAATGAGTTTAGACGAAGCAATTAAACCTAGCAAGTGGGTCGACGGGTCCAATTTGTACTACTAAGTTATAGCCAACTGAATTAGATTGGAAACATGAGGAACTACTAACAATATTACTTGTTAATACTGGTTTATTGGTGTTAGGTTTCTTTACATTTTGCTAACTGCCAGGATAGGGTATTTGCTAGCAGCGAAATGAGACAGGGATTTATTCGCAGAATTACCTTTAGAGCCATTTCGAGCTCGTGGTGGCTATTAATTAATCAATCGCGAGAATGTGAGGTACGATGATTCCCCTGGATAGTGCTCCTGCATATAAAAGGCATGATGACAGTATTAGAGAATAAAATAATAAATGGATTTAGAGAAAAATATATGTACACAGGATTCTAAATAATGTCCTAGTTTTAATAAAAACATTAAGATTAATAAGATTTTCAATAAAATAAAAGTATAAGATACTGCAATCGGCCATGTTGCCTGAAACGCCAATTACAGCGTCATTCCTCAATTGAATGTCAATCACCGCCGTGTTTTTGCTTGAAGTTTTGTTAAATGTTATCGAAGCGTGACGTCACAACCCATCATAAGCGGCGCCTTGACACCCATGAGCGTTTTCGCGCTTAATTTATATTAGATAGAATAAAATGAAATAATCTGCGTTAAAACAGAGTTTATTGCTGAAATAATGTGATTTTCGGAAAAATTAGACATGTACCTATAATAAAGAAGGAGATTTCAAATACATTCAATTCAATAATTTTCAGTCATCATGCCTATTATGTGGATGATTTTTTGGTTATGCTATTAATTTAGTTAAACGTCAAATTTTATCTATATAAAGATCAGCGACTAACTTTATCTGACGTTGCGCTTATTTTGATGGTAGATCCTGACTGTGATAGATTATTTTTGGCGTCATAACATAAACTACTTCTTTGTATTGTGTGGTTAAGGAACAAATTAGAGTCAGAGTTTAAACCGCTCAAAGGCTTCTGACATGCTTTATACACCATCGAAGATATCTCGTAGGGGTGTTGGTTCCTCACGATGTTTTTCTTAATGTTTTTAAGCAAGTGATAAATACTTTTTAATACGCACTTGAATTCGAAGATAGGTTCTATCTTGCAATCTTTGACTTGCCAGTCCAACGGTACATGAATGAGCCAGTAGGGGTACCTATGCTAGAAAAATGACTTCTTCTAAATTGTAATGCTGTAAGATGACACTTCTAGTCATTCAGCAGATAATTTTATTAAATTAATTGAATACTAGCTGAAATCCTATGTTACTCAGTGATAACGCAGCTTTCTACCGGTGATTTTTTTTTTTATCGGTTGTGTAGTGTTTGAGTTAAATCCTGACAAACAAACAAACAAAAAATCAAATCTTTCCTCCTTATAATCTAATATATAAAATTCTCGTGTCACAGTTTTCGTTGCCATACTCCTCCGAAATGGCTTGACCGATTTTGATGAAATTTTTTGTGCTTATCCGGTATCTATGAGAATCGGCCAACATCTATTTTTCATCCCCCTAAATGTTAGGGGTAGTCCACCCCTAAATTTTTTATTTATATGGCAAAACAACGTTTGCCGGGTCAGCTAGTATTAGTATAGATATGCCATATAATACATTTTTCTGCCCCCAATTATGTAGCCACATAAAATTCTGATCACTTTTATAAAACCTAACATTTACGAAGATTATAGTTGTCAAGATTTAGCGTTCGAATTAATAAAGCGATTACAACCACAATGCCAGCTTAGCGGTGTACAGTCGTGTAAAAAACGAACGGCTGCCAATGTTGTAATATTACGGACACTCCCTATAATATCGTCACATTAGTGTGTCACCACTAGAGGGTCGGGTTGTACTGTCGTGTGGAAAAGTGATGTCCAACGAGGATAGTGGTATTGTTTTTATTAAAATAGACGAGTCTTTTCTTTTTAAAACAATAGCAGTTAAGTATGTACATTCGTAAATACAAGTTATAACGTGATTTTCTTATGTTTGGGAAAATCGGTGTTCACTTCGCTGTATGCGACCGTACAGTATCTTTTGAATGTAAAAAAGGTATGCCGTGGTGGTAAGTAGACTAATGTATTAAAAAAATTGGACTTCGTGTTTTTCATCAGGTTTCGGTCACATGTATCTTTTTTTTATAACCTTACGCCCCATCTGTATTTTATGACTGTATCGCAAGTACGTTTATAGACACAAATCTCAAATATTCTTACACCGAGACTCCGAACAATTAACTATAGGTCAAGGAAATATTTGTTTCATGCGGGAATCGAAGCCTATCTCGGCAACCAGTGCGCCATCTTACTTCATCTTTGTATTTTCCATATGATATTGTATTGATCTAGCAAGTACTTAATGTACGTACGTAGGTCAGAACATTAAGGTCGTTTAAAATTAAAAAGTAAACTTCAGCAATATATTCAATGAAAACTCAATTTAAGTTAACAATTATACAGTTCTATGTCTTCGAAGTTTCAATTAATTTTCAGTCATTTTAATTGAAACTAACTTAGCTTTGGAACCTTAAGTTGGAGTATTTAATAAGAAGGCGGTACAGTCACGAGCATAAACATGTAAACACAAACTTTTAAAAACTCACCGAAAATACGTCTAGCGTGTATTATCTACTAAGATAATTAGGTATGTAATAATTAAATTCTGCCGCATGCCGGAGGAGCTATAGGCAAAAACCACGCTGTGGTGAGATGAACTGGACTTAAGGACTGGCCCCAAACCACCATTGACCGGGAAAACTGGAAAGAGGGAAGGGATGCCCTGCAGTGGGACAGTATGGGATAATGAAAAAAGCGAAGAACCATTCCTTCTACGTATAGACATACATTAATACTTCTATATTATTACGATAACTATTTATATGGAGTTTAAAAATTGTAAATGTATACATGTTTGTGCTCGTGCGTGACTATACCAAGTAACTGCTTAAGGTATTTTTAACAAAAAATAATAATTATTATGTTTGCATTTAGAAGGCTTTTGCGGTTATCATTTCTCACAACAGGTTTAAAATTTCATATTTTTTATTTCAAATGGCCAGATTACAAGCACTTATAACATGTCAAATTGGGTGCACAGGTCCTAAGAGTTGATAATATGGAGAAGAATCGGCAAGAAACCCCATAGACTATATAGTTAGCATATTGCCATCTACCAACACGAACTCAGGATTTCTTAACAGAAATATTCAATAATACTTTTCCTGTTCCAGAAATTTAACCCAGAACCACACAGATAGCAGCTGCACTAGCTTCTACTAAACAAGTAAAGCAACCAGCTGATACTTCTCTTGGAAAACAACTAGAAACTCGATAAGCAAACACCCTTTTTACTCGATCAAACAATTTTGTTTACAACCTGTCTCTCGATTGTTAGCAAGCTACACAACGCCTTGCCTTCCATTTAATTGATTAAATGTTCTGTGAGGGACTGTACATAGGGTTTATATCGACATGTGTGCGCGACTGTATCTGAACGAGTTAATTAAAATAAAACATTTAATTTGTGTGCTGTCAATTGAGCTTTTCATGATACGGTTACCGGTTGATATGTGGTGGTTAAGAGATCGGGTACTACGCCGCTTGTCACGGGTTTGGTTCCCGAATAGAATCGACAGATTATTAGTTTTTTGTAGGTAGTTTTTTTCTAGGCTTCTGATGATTTCGATAGGTATTCAAGGTAAATCTTTGAAAAGCATTAACGCATGCTTAGCGAACTCTAAAGTTATTATATTAAATGGAAAAAGAATACGGTCGCGATCAGGATTTGAACCTGCGCCTCCCGGATAAAAACTCCAGCCTCCTCCAGCTAGCTCCAGCGGTGGTGAGCAGAGGTCGAGATGGCTTAGGTTAAGCCATTTCGACCTCTGCTCACCACCGTGAATTCTTCTTCCATATTTTAACACTCTTTATGGCGACGTCATTTTCTATTCACAATTCAAAAATAAAACTCACACGGGGAAACATAGTTAGGTACTTATAAATAAGTATAAATAAAAGCCTATTCCCAAACGCGACTGCGAAGCATGAAGTCCTGGGTTCGATTCTCGGGTCGGTCAAGTGTTATTGAGTTTTTCTTTTAAGAAATTCTCACTAGTAGCCCGGAGTTTGGAATTACGCCCGGTAGATGGCTAAAAACTCCTGCTCCTGCTCCTCCTGCTCCTGCTGCAAGCTCCAAAAAGAACCTGATACTTAAAAACAGCATAAGTGAAGTGGGTGTACAAATATGAACACTGCTGCTTACCCCTTCGGGGAACACGAGCGTGATGATATACTATGTTATGTTAAAAATAAAAGCCTTAAAGTAACTTAGTGAAAATAGTTTCATATAAAAATAAAATATAAAACATTATAATATTAAAACGAACTTAATCTCACATACCTATTCAAATTAGATTTCGCGTTTCGATTCAAACAAAAAGGGTACAACATTGTAGTACAGTTCCCCCCTTCACCCAAGACCTACTCCACTAGTTTACGTAGTAGCTTCTGCATTATGGAAATAGCACAAACGGATATTATCTTATATTGTTCCGACTCTACGTAGGAAGTGTTCAATGTATTGCGGTGGACTCGCTGTAAAAGTACACAAGTACCATAAGAACCACATCCAATTTTTAACCTTAATGATAGGATATAAAGTTGGTTTTTATTTGATGGTCTAAGAATAGACATGGCGTTGCCACGGGTTTTGTAGGAAACATAGAAATTATTTAAGCTGAATTAGTACCAAGTTGCTTTTCATTGACTGTTAAAATATCTGTATTATGAATGTCTATAGGAAGGCAAAACATAATGACACGTCTGTCAGATAAAACCCTGAATGCTTAGGTTAGTTTTATTACAAAATAATAGTTTAAAAATAGTAAAAAACACGATTTGTAACTAGCCGAACTAAAAAGTAAGAAATAATTTTCTATAAGTTCAAAAAAAATTGAGTGATTATGAAAAAAAAAATACATTTTACAACCGTAAAGAAGCGTTGGGTGCTTCTTAAGATATTATATAATGACTACTTTTACCGTATCAAAGATTCCGTTAAATAGATACGTAGAAACGTAAATACATAGATACATAACAAGCTAATAAAAGCGTGTTAAAAAGCTCTCCGAAGGACGAAGACGCTCACACGCTCTTAGAGGTCGAAAAACTTGAATGTGGCCGCACGAAGCGTTGCTTAACTTAAACGATCTTTTACTGACGAGAGGTTGTAATGGGCTATGAGCACTTCATATAATCCCCCTGCTTATCGCAATGTAATCGGGGTCAACGCAACATGTCTTCTTGTTTCATTTATATTGAGTGTTATTTTAGCAAAATAGAAAAATTTATTTAACAAAAAAAATAACCGTCTCCAAAAATCTTTCTGCTGTGTAAAAATGCATTTATTTACTTACATTAATTTACTTACAAATACTTTAAAAAAATAGTCAATTCAGAATAAAATCGATTTATGAGGACAATAATATACAATTATTATTATTTTTGGAGTCGGTGCTAGCCAAGGATAACAAACGTGTATGTATGTAGTACATTAATGAAGTAGCGCATCTGTCAGTCTGCTATTTTTAAAGTCTGACTAGCCTATGTTACACACGGGACAATATAAGGATTCTAACGATATCTCATACATCGAAATCAGTTCAGGCATTTTGAAGTTATGATGGAATAGGTAAAGAAACTCGCAAACATACTTACATACATACACTTCTTTTTTGGGCAGTCATGTAAAAAGAGACATTTGAGAATGCGGGCGTACACTAAAAAGTATTAAATAGCAAAAAAAAACGGAGTTCCGGTGCTTATCTTCCGGTTTCATCATCATCATCTGATGATGAAGCTAAGAATAAAACAGTAAAAATAATAATATAATCAATAAAATAGTAAAATAGGCAGTTCATTAGAACTATTCTAGAGACCGTAAACACCACTAGAAAGTCACAAGAAAGCAAAATGCACCATTTCGTTTACTTGGATGACATATTATTTTTCAGTTATTTTGATTTAAATACCAAACTACCAAACCATTTTCAATGGGACCTGAAAGTTTACTTTTATAAAAAAAAATAGTTTTCAAATCAGTTGATAAATGACGGAATTCTGAGAACATAAAAAAAAATACAACCGAATTGATAACCTCCTCCTTTTCGAAGTCAGTTAAAAATACATAGACATTTTTCAAACGCATTAACGCAACCGTAGTAAATACTTTTAAATTTATTAAAGTTAAACATTTTTGTGGAAACATAATTACGTCACCGCTTATGTGAAAGTAAAATTGGGAATACTGAGCAGAGGTCGGGGTAACATAATTAGCAGAGCGCCTGGGATACCTATTGATCTGAAGGTTTAAATCCTGCTCAAGACCTTATTTATTCGTGCCACGAATAAAAAAAAAAAATTGTTGTTTTGAATCTGCACTTCGACTCTACGGGACACTAAAAGGAAATTTTAACATATTTGTATAATAAGTTTCGTGGGGCATATTCATATTAACTATTGTACACCGGTTACTACTCACGTGCATTTTTCGGGTTGCCGCCCGCAACCGAGTCTGACTCGCGACATTACCGCGGATTCAGTAGTAACTGAGGAGTAACCGGTGAACAATAATTAATATTAACATGTTTATAGAAAGAATTTTTTTTTTGTTTTTTATTCTATGCGCCCTCTGTCCCACACACTTAAACTAAGACTGTATCTACTCGTACGTACTACGATAAGCCCAGTTGAATTAATTTCCAAGTTAAATTTAATAGTATAAAAACGTGAAAGTTGCATTTTTTCCAAGTTTTAGTTCACACACGTATTCGGCGAGTGTGGTCTTACATAATCTCTACTTTTCCGACCATAATATAAAAGTGAAAACATTTTTAGGAACCACTCATATCTATGTTGCTTGCTTCAATACCTTGTCTTCTAAAATACAATTTTTGATTAGAATAAAGAACTTCTTTTTATAATAGAAATACATACCTTGGTCTCTTTCCGCTTACATAAGCGCATGCTTTGTTGGGGTGTGCCGGGCCATATCCAAGAACAAAACGCGTACTGAAGGGGTCGTGGTGAATGCAGCTACGATCCCGCAGCCCCAGTGAAGGTTAGAGAAAGATCTAGTGGTTGTTAGCCGATAAGAGTCCGGCAAAGCCATGGTTGAGATTTCCACACTTAAAAAAATGTACAAAACTTGTACTACATTTAGAGTACAGATACAAATGTAAATAAATAAATAAAACAATAGAAATCCGCTGTACAATTTAGTCCGTGCTGTCACAGCCCGGTAAAGTTTTCTATGTAATATAGCTCATATGTAACGAATAGGTACAAGTAATTGCACTACAATACACCCCGTGCCACCCCGACACCGTATACGGTTACCTTAATTTTACACGTGTTTTACTTTTGGAAGCCCCTTCATTTAAATAAAATAACTTTAGCTTACGAGACACTACAATGGCACTCTGTCTTAATAAAAGTCAAAGTATCTAAAAACGACGAAAGAGAACTTTAATTAACACCAAAACTAACAAGTTTACAACGTAATCTGGTTTCAAACGCTAACACCATTAAGTATAAAGCTTGAATACTGTTATTAATTTTTCAAAGAAATTTCTAGAACCCAAGTTGGAGGGTAGTTTCAGTTTTTAACTTTACGTTCCTACATCGTTTCAGTATATTTTTTTTATGTTGCTCATAAATTGCTATACGAAATTGGTTTTTCCTTGATGCATGCATAACATAACGTTTTCAATCCCGGATATAATTTGCGATGTTGAAGTTCTGCAGCAGTAACATTTGATTAAAACATATTTTACTAATAATAATATAACATCAACCCATAACTGTCCCACTGCAAGCCAAAGGTCTCTTCGCATACAAAGAAGGTTCGCTAAGCATGCGTTAATGCTTTTCAAGGATTTATCTGTATGATTATCTGTTATGATTTATCATTATATTAACTGCAAAGTTGGTCGTGTTGGTTCGGTCACCTGTATAGGGACTGAATGGATGACGTCACCAGAAGACGTGTTGCAATGTGGAAGAAGAATTCACGGTAGTGAGCAGAGGTCGAGATGGCTTAGCTGTCAGAGCGCCTGGAGTATTTATCAGGGAGGCGCAGGTTCGAATCCTGCTCTCGACTAAACTATAGACATAACTATTCTTTTGCGATAAAATTCTTCGGTACCTCGTTTAACTTTTTTTAGTTCACAAATTACCAGGCATTTTTATAATTTATTTTTACTTGTACATTTTCCTACAACCTTCACCCACGTTCGTTACCTTACACAAACACCTTAAAGCCCATAGAGGCTTCCGATTAACAACGTGCTTAGAAGCCATTACCGGCTCAATAAACCTTTGATGTTCAATGTGTCATTGATTACCTGATGGACAGCAATTACCAACGGAATTGACTTACTGTTACTATAGCGTCATGTACTGTGACGTATTGCGTTGTTGTTTCATTGTAGGATTAAATTTTACCTTTTTTAATTTAAACCATTGTTTTAGTACAACTTTAGGTCTTCTTCTTCTTATGATGTGGTTGATGAACAACCTAGTGTCAGAATTTAAACCACCCGTAGGTCTCTGACATACGAGTAGCTGTATCGAAAACATCTCTCAGGTGTGCTGGTTTCCTCGCGATGTTTTCCTTCACCGTTTTAAGTAAGTGATAATTAATTTATAATACGCACATGACTTCGAAATGACAGTGGTGCGTGTTTTGGATTCGAACTTGCGACCTTTGACTTGTCAGTCTAACCGTCTAACCAGTAAGCTATCACTGCTTACTAACTTTAGGTTTTTATTGTTTAATAAAGAGATTACAATACAACACAATAATACTCTTTATTGTACTTACACGAAATCAATAAGAAAGTTATGAAACCTAGAATGTATGTACAATGTCTTATCGCTTTTGGCGATTTCTTCCCGACAACCTTAGGATGGACATAAATTATAGTAAAAATTTAGGGGCAGATTACTATGTAAGTTAAAACAAACATAATATTAATATTCCTCGTTTTGTTTTTGTAAAATTGCCCAATAACAGTCCAAAATACAGAGAGTGAAGTGACGGCTATAGTATGAACCTTGAAAAATCGAATTCAGCTAAACCTTTCAAATGCATTATCGCAAGCGTAGCGAACTCCAAAGTTATAGATTTTTGTGGAAAGTAATATACGGTCGTGAGCAGGATTTGAACCTGCACCTCCCAGATAAATACTCCAGGCGCTCCGCCAACTAAGTCATCCGGAGCACTCTACACTAATTTCTTCTTCTTAGTTTTAATACGTCTTATGGTGACGTCGTCGCTATGTTTTCAGTCCCCTTACACTAAGACTGAAGAAATAAATATCTTATAACCTAGATAACAATTTTACTAGACCCAGTTAAACCCTGAACTTAAGCTAAGCTGCACAAGTGTATGCGCAAACACAAGTGCATTCCCTCTTCCTCCACTCTCATAATCTGATGGGACGGCAATCCGATACGACTGGAGAGAGATCAGGCGCAGGACCGTCGGCTTTACGTGCGCTCCGAAACACCACCAACTTCCTGACTCCGGGCTGCCACTAAAAATTTCCTAACAGAAAAAAAAGCACCCAATAACAATTGGCCGACCTGGGAATCGAACCCAGGACCTCACGCTCAGCAGCCACGCATGCGACCACTAGATCAACGAGGCAGTCGAGCAAATTATTCATAATACAACAAACGATATTACATATTCAAGAAAACGATAGAAATACGCAATTCAAACGTCACAATAAGAGAAAACGAAACCAAAAGATCTTAATTAAATACATATACAGCGTTAATTAGACTTTCAAATAAAACATACTCCTGAAACTTATTTTAACAAAAACACACGTGTTTAATTAGTCTAATTGGGCACATGCTGGTATTGAAATCAAAGACAAATAAAATTCTCTCACAATTCTGTTATTGGGAAAAGGATTTCATGCAAAATTTCATGATATAAAAATTAAATTAAATATGCTGCTTTTTATTATTTTTTAATTAATTATCTTTTAAAGTTATTATATTAAATGTAAAAATAGTTCGCTAAGCATGCGTTAATGCTTTTCAAAGATTATTCTTTAATTATCTTTTATATAAGAAAATTCTCATTTAGAATGAAAATCAAAATTTTAATTTAGTGAGAACTACGCACAATTTAAGCTATGAAGTTTGAAATTGTCCGCAGTTGATAGTAATAGGGACCAGGGGAATAGAGACTTGAGATGACGGCAAATAAAAAAGGTTGTATGTAATCAAAGACAGACATTTATTTTATATAGGTAATGGTATAGATTAGCTTTAAAAACAGCTAAAAAAATATCAGAAGAAAGTCTAAAATATTCTACTTGCTTAATCCGTAAACAAATTTAAAATAATTAAATGTCCAAATTACAATATTATAACGTAACCACCAACCACGTAGAATTTTAACAAAAAAGATAGCCTTCGTCACGAGAACACATCACAGTGACACTCAAATTAAGTTGGTCGGAGATTTTATATTAAAACAACACGCTGTTTTAAATAATAACAAGTTGTAACCACAAAGGTCGTTATGATGGGCACTTTATTTATCTCTAGTCCCTTTTATTAAGTTATAAAACCTCTCTTAATATTTATTAACAAATATGGAATTACATTTGACAGAGATAAAAACAGCTAAAGATTTTTCTGATATTTTTTCACCTGATATAAGAGCAGCCTAATTTTGTATTAGCAGTAATCAAAAAATACCTGAGCAATATTCTCGATGGTCTCTAATAATTGCTTGATGTGTAAAGTCATGTCAGAGGTCTATGTGTGGTTTAAACTCTGACTAAACTAGATTCTTCATCACGCCACGCATGCGTTAATGCGTTTGTAAGATTTATCTGTATTACCTGGTAGATATATTTATATTTAAATGATTTTTAATGTTGCCTAAAATAACGCTTAAACTACTATTATTAGTATTGGCCTACCTTAGTCATATCTGTAATAACCTCTTTTCTTCCCATAACTTCTACCATGAATCCATCCAACGTGTCCTTGCCTTTCTTCTACTCTTATTTCAAAAAAATATTCAATACGAATACAAAAGCAAAGGAAAATAAATTTGCCAAAAGTTTTTTATCAGAAAGAAAAAGAAGGTTTATTTTCAATTGATATTCCGGTCGTGAACACACGAACAACAAAACAATGAAACGTTAGCGTTATAAAAATATTTTGTTACCTGCCAGTTCATATTTTTATTTCAGTATCAATTTTGAGAGCGTTTTTGTTTCACATCTTTGCTTATGGTGGACTATTATTTGGATATAAATAGCCGGCCCATAACTGTCCCACTGTAAGACAAGGGCCTCTTCTCATAGAGAGAAGTTAATCACATCGCTAGCTTACAGCGGGTTGGCGATTTGAGTCTGTTAAAGTCCAGGTTTTCTTTTATGCGCCGGAGGGTGCCAGACAACCTTAGTGTGGTGGAGACAAAGCATGGTAGATGCACTAACATAAAAAAAAAGTTTCGTCGCAATGTTTTCCTTCACTGTAAATCTGTGATGTCTTAGAGATACTAAGAAAGAGAAATGATGACACTGTTTAAGTCGAATTGGGAAAGGTTTAAACCAGCGAGAATGGATTTGACGTCTTGGTTTGAACCCAGAATCTGTGGTTAAGAGGAGGGTCCGTAAACACTCTGTGGTGACGAAGATTTATTTGGATTTTTATAGTTTGTACTTGTAAATAAGGACCAATATTCCAACATTGTTTACTATCAGGCGACTGTCAATAAGTTCATCAAAATTGCCTCCAATAAAGAATAATAGTTGGCACAAGTATTGAACTTTAGAAATTCTAGAAGTGTCTGTGCCTATCTGAAAACAACAACCGGCGACAACAATCACTCGAATAGTTTGATTAAATAAGAACTCGATTATTAAAGATATAATATTGAACGGAAAAAGAATACAGTCGTGAGCAGGATTCGAATAGATAGCAATGACGTCGCCAATGAGAGCGCCTGGAGTATTTATCCGAGAAGCGCAGGTTCGAATCCTGCTCACGACCATATTATTTTTCCATTTAATATTATAACTTTAGAGTTCGCTAAGCATGCGTTAATGCTTAAATAATTTCAAAGATTTATCTTTAATCGATTATTAAACATTATAAAAATGTTAAGTAGTTCATAAAACAGCAATAGGCGTAGTAATATCTTAGGTTTTCGCGATCACTACATATTTTAATAAAACAACTTTACGTTACGTTTCAGACATTTTGCAGCGTTCAAAACGTCAGATAAAACAAAAAACCACGCGATTCATCCGGTTAAAAGTTAGCAATATTCTTCGCAATTCGCAAGTAAAAAGCAAATTAATGTTGACAACGAAAAAAATTATATGGATATATCTACTTAAGATATAATTAAATATCCACTGGTCCACTGCTGGACATACGTAGTCATATTTCGGGCTGATGATGATAATCAATCTGCCTAGCCTGAGTTATTAGAGAATTTCGGTAGTATTATGTATTAACTAACAGATCCCGTTAACCGTGGGAGAGTCATGCTTCGGCACGAATGGGCAGAGATCTATATGATATCTATGTCAATAGAAATGATAATGGTGAACTTAGTTCAGCACAAGCCTAGGGTACGAGCAGTTTATGTATGTACGAGTGAGTACGCAATTGTGTTAAAATAGCTACAGAGGCGACACGCATCCGAGTAGTTACCGATTTTACCGTGAGAGCCATACTTCGGCACGATTGGGCCGGCTAGAGTGATACCACGGCCTCACAGAAAACCAGCGTGAAACAATGCTTGCGTTGTGTTTCGCCAAGTGAGTGAGGGTACCGGAGGCCTAAAAGGCCGGCAGCGCACTTGCGACTCCACTGGGGTGTCGGGTGTCCATGGGCGGCGGTAATCGCTAACCATCAGGCGATCGTCTGCTCGGTTGCCCCATAACCTATAAAAAAAAACATAGTAACCAAACCAACAGCTGAAATTGCACTCTACATACATTGCGAACGCCTAATCACTTTGTCTTCACTAACATATCGAGACTCCATGAGGGTGCATAAATTATTAATGTTTGTATTTAGATCGGTCTTGCAACAGACTCGAGCTAAACAATCCCGTTGCCGTGGCAACCGCTAATCCACTTATTTAGTTGGCTCTTGCTTGAGTGCGGAATTCGACGCTCGAGTTTCACTGCACTGAAATGTAGGATTATGGTATGAGGAAGGATGATAAATACGATGTTTGGTTAATATGACACGTCTTCTATACTATACTACGATAACCAATATATAAAAACCTCGTGTCACAGTGTTTGTTATCGAACTCCTCCGAAACGGCTTGCCATAGGGTTTGACCGATTTTTTAGAAAATTTTTGCGTATATTTCAGGCCTACTGAAAATAGGTCGTAGGCTATTTTCTATACCCCTAGGCGATAGGGGTGGCCCTATCCAGAGAATGTATATGTCAGACAACGTTTGCGGGACACAGCTAGTAATATTATAAATTCGAAAGTAGCTCGTGTTTGTTTGTTACCTTTACACGACTAAACGGCTGAACGGATCGTAATGAAATTTGGCAAGGAGATAGATTGTATCTTGGGAGAGGACATAGGCCACTTTTATTCGCGCAGACGAAGTCGCGGGCACCAGCTACATTTTAATACATATAAATGGAGTTATAGATCTAAGGTTTATTATAAAACAAATAACATAGCGTTTAAAAAAGTGATGAAAATTATAGATGAGATTTTTGTTTCATAGTTTTCATCATTCCCGTCAATGATTTTATTTTTGTCATTAGCCCAGTATGATGCCCACGCCTGTTGAGTTTTTATTGGCAAGGTTGAGTCAAAGTCATGAATCAAGTATCTATTTTTGTATAATAATTTTTATGCGGCATGTTTATATTAATCATTGTTCACCGATTACTACTCACGTGCATTTTTGACTCGTGACATAGACGCGGGCTCAGCTCATGAAGTCATGATTCAATAAGTCTTTTGTATTATAAAGAAAGAAAGAAAGCAATCAATTTATTAATATAATTAATTATCTTAAACAATGTATTAATTTATTATCTTAAACTGGTTGCCATGAACCTGCTCTTCTTATTTTCAGAACGCTTCGCAAATTGAAATTGGTGTGGTAATCGTATCGAATTTTTGATAGGTAAATTATAGCCTATTTAGCCAAGGTTTGTTTGCAATAGCAGCCTGCTTGTGTATGTGGTTGATTCGGTAACTTTCAAATAAGCCACTGCAGTTTGTGCCCGGCCGTCAGGTGGTCAATATTGGTTAATATACCTGATATTGATATATATAGAATTTCCCGATAAATTCTCGATATAGTAACGAAGAATAAATAATAATATCTTTTTCAGAAATCGTTTACGGAGTGTAAAGGTCGTGTTACAAGTTTTTGCTCGAAAAAGAACAGTTTACTTTTTAATAAATTTCTTCGTGATTGTAAGTTGTAGCTAAAATGTTACCTTAACGAGAAAACTTCAATAAACTTCGATAAAATATTCGGAAACTTTCACGTGTATTTAATGAAAATATACCTACAATGGAGGTGCGTCCCACATATTTCTTACGTACCTATATAAACATAAATAGGAACTTTACAGGAGAAACTTTTACCTCTTTTCGTAGAAAATCCCTAATAGGACCTGAATTATGTAGGTAAAGATTTAGTGGATTTACGATAGGCAGGAATAAAAGGGATAGATAGAACAAATTGGTGTGCTAATGGCAGAAAATGGCGTCTTAAGCGAAGTGTGTTTATATAGGTTTACATAAAGATCAGAGAAAAAAAATGTTTTAGCGTGACCCTTTTCGTTTTGCCTGTAGCTATTTCAAGCCATTTGTAATCCTTTCATGGAATATAAATGTTCTGTTTGTCTTTTAATATTCATGATGGCGCAAAAATTGGTTCTAAAAATAATTCATTCAGAATAAATTTGAGGATATGCTAAAAAATATGCGCGTGCAGTGCAGTACAGTACACGTAATAGAAGTGAAACTTCTTAAAAATAACACAACTTAACCGAGGTAAAGACGAAGCTCTCCACTATCTGCATACGATTCCTCAAATTCTTCGGTCACACGGTCCGGGGTAGATCCAACAACTTGGAGAATCTCATTAGTACTGGCGGCATGGAAGGAAAGAGGAGTAGAGGATATATGCGAAGACAATGGACTGACGCGATCAAGGAAATAACCAGGAAGACACTGCAGGCCAACATTCACCTTGATACAAAGTACCACCCGCTTACTATCTACGTCACTTTCTTGCTTATTCTTTCAATGCAAAAATGAACCTTGTGTGTCCCATTTTGGGTTACCAACTGGGTTAAACTTTACTCTAGAGTTTTTCACCTAAACCTAAAAGAGTTTTTTCCATTAATTAACTAAGATATGTCCTTCTGTTGTGGGGTTAAGACCTAACCTAGAGTCAAGAGTTATTCAAGTCGCCCGAGTACCTGAGAGCGACAACTTAACGTGCCCTACGAAGCACGGAGGCACTCAGCTCACTGCTCATAGCAGTCACCCATCTATCGACTGACCACACCATAGTAGTTGCTTAAACTCAACGATCGTTTTTGTACCATATTCTGCAACGACTAACTTTTGAGATTATCAACAGTGATTAAAAGTAGGTACCCAAAACTGACCTTTACACAACACCCCTCAATCTTTGTAAATCTTATCAAAGCATCACGCCTGTATTCCCCGAAAGCGTAGACAGTGGTGTACGCAGTTGTACACCCACATTTCACCAATATAAGTATTAAGTCCCATGTGAGCCTATTGCCATCTACTGGGCACAATTCTAAACCCCAGGCTGCTACTGAGAATTTCCTAACACAAATAACCAATAACACTTTGCCTGATCTGTGAATCGAACCCAAAATCTCATGTTCAACAAACGTGCTTGGAATGAATATCGTACAACTATTATAAATGCAAAAGTTTGCGAGCATGAATGGACGTTTGTTACTCTTTCACGCAATAACTACTGCACAGATACGCATGAAATTTGTTAAACAGATAGTTTATAATCTACATTAACACACAGGATAATTTTTATCCCGGCTGGACCCAATTCTGAGTCCACGCAGACGAAGTCGCAGACAGAACCTAGTCGACAATAAACGTAAATGATATCAACACCGAACCTCGATAAGGCACGTACAAAATATATAGCTTCTAACGGAATCTTTCCCATCAATCAGTCCTCTATATTATCACTCCGTTGAAGTAGGAAGCCTCTCGGTAACAAGGCGTTGAGGTCAATTTACGAGGGATCCAGCGCCCGGCTCTTTATAACCTGATGCGGTTACGATCTATAGGTAGGTAGGTGCTATCGCAATATGATAAGCATCGCCTTTGTAGCAAGTACTTCCGTATTTTTAGCTTATAATAGAAAATGTTAAGCTTTGTAGTTATAACAGATTGATATATATATATATATATATACGGAGGGCGCTAGATAAGTTTTGTCGTACAGGTGATCAAAGCAAGTTGAGCCTTGTATGAGGATAGCATAATAAACTTCAGTTCATTATATTACCATCAGTTGATATTTGATACGCGTAATTTTCTTTCCTAAAGAATAAAAAATAAATAAACCATTGAGATGGCAGATTTTTCGCGACGTGATTTTCGGGTTAATTGTGTTAGAGAATTTTCATCGTGGCCTTATGAAGCTACAATGCTTCGAATAAATGAGTGTTGTATTGCAAGATGCTTGCCCATCTTTAAGGACGATAGATAGGTGGTATTTACAATTGCAACGTGGAAACTTTAACTTAGAGGACGAGGAAACATCCGGTAGGCCGATTCAACTAACTACTGATAAAAATATTCTTACTATAAAAATCTAATTATGCAAGACCGACGAAATACACACCGCGAGATTGAAAATTTGATGAAGATAAGTGCACCAACTATTCACAATAGTCTGCACAACGAATTAAAAGTTAAAAAAGTTTGTTCTATCTGGGTACCACCTTTGATGACCGATCGTTTGAGGGAGCATACAGTAAAGTGGTGCACAGAAATGCTTAAAAAATTCGATGTCAGTCATTCTGCTAATATCAATTCAATCATCACAGGCGCTGAAACTTATATTTATTATTACGAAGTCCCTACTAAATCTCAGAGCAAAATATGGGTGTGTGAAGACGAGGAACCACCATTGTTAGTGAAACAAGCCCGGTCTGCAAAAAAATGGTCGCAGTTTTTTTTTTGCAATGTATGTATTTTGGCTATGATTCCCTTAGAGACACAGAAAACTGTGACAGCATCCTGGTACATCAATGAGTGTATCCCAAAAGTTTTTGAAGCCTTAAGAAATGCGCGACATAAGTTAAGACTTGATAGTTGGTTTCTCCACCATGACAATGCGGCAGCACATCGATCCAGTCTTACAACCACATTTCTCGAGGAATCTAAAATAAAATTAGTCAGTCATCCTCCCTATAGTCTAGACTTAGCGCCTTGCTTTTTTTTGTTCCCTTATGTAAAGAAGCAGTTAAAAGGGCGAAAGTTTTCCGGCAATCAAAAAGTTAATACTCTGTGAATGCGACAAAAGTTATCTAGCGCCCTACGTATATATATCGTCATCATAGCCTGCCCTTATCCCAATTTATTTGGGGTGAGCAACATGTATTCATCTTCCACTTTCTACGTATTTTTGAAGTTGCATGTTTATATATATTACATTTATACAGGACTGATACTATTCTACATACATTTATCAATATTAATTACATACAATATACTGACACCATGAAGTTTAATATGCAATCTCAATTGAATGGGCTAATATTTTCCAAATATAATAGCTGACTTGTAAATGTCAGCTTATGATTAATTCCTAACTAATTATGAATATGGATCTCATCAATTCAAATTATAATTGGAGTGCTAAAGTGCATATGAATAAATGATTTCAAAAGAAAGGATACGCCCATCTAAACATTTTACAGAAAACTTCTTCATACAAGCAAAAGTAGCGCCATCTGTCATAACTCATACGAACTACGTGACGCCGCGTTTCATAGGTCGAAGACTAACAAGGTTTAGTCTTCGACCTATGAAACGCGGCGTAACGGTACGTGCGTATATGATTTTTTTTATCACATTTTATTATTGGTCAATATTTTTATACACACATCAATCACGAATTGAACTGAGTTTTTACCCGACTGCGCTAGAAGGAGGGTTATATGTTTTTCGGGTGTATGTATATTTCTTTGGCATGCTCTGTAGCCTAAATGGGTTGATGGATGTTAGCTTTAGAAGTGTCGTTAGATTATATTAGTTTTTTAAACTATAATTTATTGCGATAATAATACGTGTCACAAAAAACACGTAAAACAAATTAATATCAATCAGCTATATTTGAAATTGTAAAAAATATTGTTATAATAATTAAGTATTAATATATTAGGTACTTACTAAAATTACTTCACTAAGTTCATAAGACAAAAATAAAACAAATAAAATATTACGTTCGTTCAACGTTACTTCGCGCGCGCTGCCGGCCACACTATGGCCGCCATTACGGACTTCGGTAGTAAAATAATTTTACCTTTAAAATGTATTAATTTAATAATTTGATTGGAACAGAAAAAATCTAGGGTTATTTACCGATGATACGATATCCCATGTTCCATTTTAATTTTTGTATCGTCATTTTTGCAGTCATTTACCATGCAACTAGGCATATTTATGACAAACAAACACTCGCTTTCTCCTGCGCGCGGTCCACGGTCGACTGAGTTGCGTTGGCACTAAACTGTCATTTTAGGGCCAACGCGTTGGTGCCATTTAGTTTCGCGGCCGGCCGGGTCCTTACGCTAGTAATATATATGTCAATGATATGAATTGACTAGTTCATAACATATTATGGCATAGTTATTTAATGAATCGTACATGCAGTTCTGACTACTTGCCTATTTTATAAAAGGCCGGATGCAATGAACGTTAACAATATATTATATATACAAGCTCAATCAATGCGAAACATGAGTTTAATTAATTATTATTAATTTCCGAAGTCCTCAAGCCTACACATCAATACGAAGAAAAGGGTTGGGTCTTTGCTTCTCAAAATAGATCGTCGAGTCCTCGTAAAGATTATAATTAAAAGAAGTTATTTTAAGATATTATAATTCTGAGCGTCCGCAGATTCATCAGTTGCGATCAGTGATTTAATCGCTTTTCGGATAACTGAAAAACGATAAAGAAGGAGAAGCGACTGAACGCTGAAATTAATAAAATGCGTGATTTGGTTACCATAAAAAAGAGTCGCCAAACGCCTATCGCCAAGGTTCTCAAACCTACATCAATACAAAGATAGAGTTAAGTCTCTGCTTCCCAAAATAGATCGACGAGGCCGTGTATTAATAAAGGAGCTTAAAAGTTTTTTTTAAGATGTCAAGACTCAGAGCTTCCACAGATTCCCGAGTGCGTCGATCAGCGATTTGATCGCTTTTCGGAAGACTGATAAACTATGAAGAAGAAGAAGCGGCTGAATGCTGAAATGAATCACATGCGCGATTTGGTTACCTTAAAAAAAAGAGTCGGCGAAACGCCAATCACCAATGCTAAATATGCAGCCTGCAGAGACCGTTTAATTTGTCGTCTTGTTTAAATTAACGTCCGTAGCATAATATAATATAATCAGCCCATAACTGCCCCTGTGCCAGGGCTGCGGCAAATGCAGCTGCAATTCTAGAATCCCGGTAAAGGTTTCAGTACGACCGTGTTTTTAGTCAGTAGTAGTCTGGCACATAGTGCATGATGAATTTCCCCACAAAGAAAAATGGCAAAGGCGCCTTCTTATACTGAGAAGGCACGAGCATTGATTAAAACGCTAGGTGACTACGGATTGGAGATTTCAGACTAATAAGAAGTCCAGGTTTCCTCTAGATGTTTTGCTTCACCATGATGTCTTAGATTAACTAACAAAGTAAGTATGCCATTAAAAAGTCACATTGATAAATGCTGGTTTGCATCTATAACCTGTGGCTTAAAAGGCGGCCCAAGAGCTTGAAACTATATTACACAGTTAAAATCATCTGCCGTTTACACAAATTGAAACTTACAGAAACTGCTATACACAAAGTCGTATCGGAGATGTAACACCAATGTTTTGAAGTGTAAGCCCTCAGAAAGAGCGGGTTTGATGCTAACGTAAATCTTATTGCGATATCTCGGGCAGCCTCTTACTGGAAGAGCTAAGCTCAAAACTCAAGGGAATGAAAACCGAGGGAGCAAGGAGTATTAGGTTTAAGTTGCAAGCGATTGGCGATTTTAATTAAAGCAATTACTATGTAACAGTAATTGCCTTAACAAATAAAACTGTCACTTGCTTGTACAGTGAATCATTGATAAAGGTATTTCTGAACGGTTTTGGTCTTCATTCTCCTGTCCTTATGCTAATTTATTTGGGGCTTTCATACTCATACATCTACCTCTATAAGCCGTGATCTCAGTTGTCACTCCCTTTAAATATAACTTTGTGTCAGATTATTCTAGTTTGTGAAAATAAATGCAGTTTTGCCGAATATATTATTTAACAGCACAAACCTGCCTTATGTCTTTGATAAGTAAAAACAAAAAAAAAAGATCTACTTTACATTAGTATACCAAACATATTTGAAAAAATATCTATAGCAGAAGTATTGTAATGAGACGGGGTACCAACATCTATTAAGTTGCAGACGTGGTTTTAATTTCATGTATTAACACATTCACAACCGTTATTTTTAGTGAGTGTTAAATATTCGCATGCAATGTTGCACGATTAAAATTAAATAAGAAATCACCTTCTCTAAAACAAGTTTTACAATGTACTGTTACTAAAAAACGTGTGTGCAAAATTTCAGCTCCATCGCTTCACCGAGTTGTCTCATACAAACTAACAAGTACCTACATTAAATAATATAAGGTCTTAAGACTTTTGTACAACACAAATCAGGCACTCGACCCATCTTATTACTTGGACCAATTACAAGTCTTTTATTGGCATTTTTATAGTGGCAGAGCAATCGCGTCTCAACCACGTAAACTAGGATTTAGTTTTCCATGTGGACTAGTATAAACTGTGTTTTGTGGTGTTTGTAATTCAACCACAGTGGGAGCAGTTCTGGGAAAATCAGAGGGGATTTCAACAATGTTTCGTTGAAATATGAAGTATAGATATGTTATTGTAAATGTTAGGCAACTTTGTCCAGTATTTATTTCCTCTGCTAGAAATACATAAAATGATTTTGGTCATTAATAACTGCAGTTCATCGCTATGATAAAAAGAAATCTCATAACGTCTTAGTTCCTAATTTTTGTTTGAACAATTGATTTGTGGCTCTATGGCAGGATTGCATCATCTGTCGTTAAGTAAAAAAACAACTAAAACAAAAGCGTAGAAATCTTCTTCGCTTCATAAATATGCTCAAACAAATTATAATAAAAACAAAACATATGATACTTCAGAAGATAATCGCTTTTAAATTAATACAATAGAAACTATCGATATAATATCAAGCAGGACTAAGGGCTCTTCGAAACTAGTCGGGAAGTCCCGAATAATACACGTGAGTAATAACCGTTGAACAATAATTAATTGCACTACCTCTACCAACAGCATGTAATAACTTATACCTGCATTTAATTACTGCTTACATAACTAGCTATACTAAGGTAAATAAGTTTATTGTAGCATTCCTAGGTTATTAAGGGGTAGCACTACGTATACAGTAACACTTATTAGCACGAACACGCTCGTCCAACACGTGACGAGAAAGGCTTCGCAGTGGGTAGTCACCCTGTGTCAATTGAGAACATTGATTATATAAACTGAAAATTCTAAGCTTCTCAATAACCTGCACGCAGTTTCTGGTAACAATTAAAGGTTAGGTGGTACGTAATAATATTTTTGTTCGCAAAGTGGCCCTTATTGCACCGCTTTTGGATACATGATGAGGCTTATTACACACGTGTGCTTTTTCCGCAAACAGCGTGACACTTTTACATCTCTTAAATCTCACCAAAAAATGTTGATGTTTAAAAACTCCTTGATGAGATTTAGATATGAACCACAGACTCGGCGTACGAAAACAGACGTACACTACTTTCATTACAAAATGTATATAATTTAATATCCTGCAAAATGTAATTTTATTTTCCTCGCAAGTGTGTTGAGATACGTTCTATGAGACGCGTGCGCTGTTCGAGCCATTTCTGAACGAAGTCAGATGGCATGACGGGGCCGAGAGGGGGCGCGAGCGCGCTATTGCGATTACAGAACGTCCGGTGACAAACGTTTCTAATAAGATCAAAATTAAATATCTACGTCTAATGTCCAAAAACTGGCGTTTTAATTCATCACCAAAAAGTAATACAGTGCGCAATCATGCGCTATTGATGATTACATGTCTCGGTTTTTGCTAGCCTCGTTGATGGCTCGGCGAACGGAGACGCTCTAATGAAATTCTCCTAGCGGTGTGATAATCCACGAATGACCACGCCAATCGTTGCTTAACTTCAAAGATCATATACCGATCAGAGGTATACCGGCTATGAGCACATTTTTTTTTCTACCAATAAAACAATAGTTAATAACAGACTATAGTTACAAAAGATTGTAATTAATAAAATCTGTTACAGTGAAACATAGCATCACACCTGCATTCCCCGAAGGGTTAGGCAAAAATGTACACTGTTGTACACCCATATTTCACCGATACTGTTATTAAGTCCCATGTAATAGTGGGGTTTTGTCCGGTTCAATCTCCGGATTGCTACTGAGAATTTCTTCACAGAAAAACCCTGTGGAAAAACTCAATAACACTTTGCTCGACCAGGTAATAGAACCCAAGACCTCAGTGCAGTCGAGCTTGGAACCATTAGACTATGATTTCGACAAATTTTCTTAAGGTTAGCAAGTCGTTCTCATAGATTCCCTAAATGGCATTCTTCTACAATAACCTGACTAACAAAATCCCGAAAATAAACAATAAAAAAATGACAAGAGAAAAATGAAGCGCAAATCTACACGACTCTACACGTACTTAAACATATAAATAATTCCCTTGAGACTACCACGTTCCTAACCAACCTAATTGCTGAACGATACATTTTCTTTTCCATATTGCTGTCATAGGGCTGTCACCTGTACCAATTAGCCATTTAATTGACTTATTTTGAAAGTCATTCGGAGCCGTTTGGGTGGAGCTCTGGAAAAAGCCTTTTTTTTGTCCGGGAGAAACCCAATCGATTGATTGAGATGAAAATAAATTATTTTAAAGAAATCTTTGTGTATGAATAACAAAACACATTCTGTTATTACATAAGCACAACGTGTAATGGCGCGGTGGCGACGGGCGGTTCACAGCTCTGACGCGCACTACAGCCGTCTCTTCCCGCACTTTCATGCAATAATTTTTTTTGCTGCACTGTAGTCAGCTGACATGGTAATCAATGCTCATGCCTACTCTGTATAAAAGGCTGAGTAGGACTGTTACGCGAAGAAGAAGAATCATAATGACATTTCAAGGTTTCAAAAATAACATTTCAACTTTTCCAGAGTAATCTTCGTACAGCGACGCCATTTTGGATAGTGACAGCCCTACCTTGTAAACATAGCATGTTATCATTCGTTAAACATAAATAACTCGTGTGTAAGACTTTTGTATCAATAAATGAGGGGTTAAATGTTACGTGGAAACATAATGTTTTGTTGAAAAGAAATATGTTCGCGCGAGAAAAATATATCGGTGTGAATGCGAAATGGAATGTGTTTGTGAGATGTAATGGGGTTGCGGAGAAAGGGTTGTAAGGTAAGTATGTGTTGTTGTTCATGTTTTTGACGCGTAGAAAGCTAACCTTAAAGGTCAGGTGTAAATAGATAGGCGTGTTTATGAAAAGATGCATTTCGCATTAGGTGGAAACAAGCTGTTCAAACAGTGTTGCTGGTGGGTTTGGTTCGCCGCTTCTTCTTCCTAAATAAAACACTAGGATGCGATGAAGGGTGGGCTTATTTGGGGCTGTCTTAATGTTTAACGTTAAGAAAGCGGTAACATTGATTGTAATTACGAGCTGCTAATCCCATAATACTCGCAGTCGTAATTTGCACAATTTTTCTGGTTACTCAACTGGGAGTACCGATCCAAGAAGGTGTTGGATCAAACCACATAAGAATTTACCATTTCTATTTAATTACAGAGTTTAGATTCTTACCCAATTCAGTAGATATGTAAATTGAATTAAGTCTTACGAGAATATGGAATAGCCGAAATTGGCTAGGTATGCTTAAAAAATAAGAAAATAATCCTTATAATTAACAAATATGACATTGGTTCTATCTCAAAGTGGCACGTGACATAGGATAACACCCGCTAAGCTGTCCTCGTAAGGGTTTCTGAGAAATGAGCCCGAATATTGATCGTATTTTATGATGAAATGGTTTTTTTTTTAACAAGTAGTGAATATTACTTATAGTAAAACAACTTTTAACCGGATTAATCGCATGTATTTACCTTTCGAAAATCCAAAAACAAACTATAATACACGCGATTAATCCGAATTAGAGAATAGCTTGCTTATATTATAAATGCGAAAATTTGTGAAGATGGATAGATGTTTGTTACTCTTTCTCATAATAACTACTGAACGGACTTCGATGAACTTTGGCATATAGATCGTTTTTAACCTAAATTAACACAAGGGATACCTTTTAGTCTCGGCTGGCCCTAATTCTAAAGTCCAGGCAGACGAAGTCACGTGTATAAACTTTGGTAGCCTTATCAATGCCTAAAAGATAAAAAGGAAATTATGGGATCTCAGTATAGTACATTTGCTAGACTATCGGTACAATAATTGCAATGACCACAAATTGATTAAATTTGATTTGATTTTTTTTTCGGCTTTCACATGATAAACGAAAAAACCTATTCTTATTATTATTATCTAAGGAAATATTGAAAAATAATAGATACAAACGAGATTTTAACCCAAGACCTATGACAATCCGTGTCATCGTTCTTCGAACTGAGCTATCATGTCGTATGTTCGCTTCTATAAGATTTCAGTTCCTTTCTTAAGGTGACGCCTGGCGATATCTATTTATCAATCAATCAATCATTACCACTTTGCAGTTGTAAGACTACCTCGTTGGTCCAGTGGTCCCAAGCGCGACTGCTAAGCATGAGGTCTCGGGTTCTTTTTCCGGGTCGGGCAAAGTGATATTGAGTTTTTCTGTTAGTAAATTCTCAGTAGCAGCCCATAGTTTGGAATTGTGCCCGGTAGATGGGAATAGGCTCACCACCTATTACATAGTACTTAATAACAGCATTGGTGACATGTGGGTGTACAACTGTGTACTCCTCTGCCTAGCACTACGGGGAATACAGGCGTAATGCTATGTATGAATGTTAGGCACCGAAGCTCTTATAACAGGACATAACATATTTTTAACCCGGAAAAATTTGGAAAAAACACTAGGGCGTAGCTTAATATCATTAATTCATAAATTGAGTCGTCCAATTGAAACAGCCACAAGATATTAAAACGAACAATAAGACCAAACCAATTACGAGCATCTCTCTCTCTATCGGCTTACGATACAAAAATAGCAACTAATACAAAATCTTGTTGTTTTACTTCGAAAATATCAGAAACAATTACTTCTTAACTTACATTTTTCATTGGAGATGCAATTACTGATAACTAAAAGCACGTGGAGGGCTCCGGGTCCTCTAAAGACCAGCTCGGGAACCCCCTGTGCAACGCCTGTTTGGGCACATCCAAAACTAGGTCAGTGAGGTCCAGGGGAAAAACTGTTTCTCCCCTGGATCTCACTCACCTAGTTTCGGAGTTTTTCAAACCACCAGCTTCTGACTTGGTTTAGTGACTGCTAATGAATTAACAATAGCTGGGGCCGCTGGTTTGTCGTGCAAAAGCCAGGGATCACCCATCTAAAGAATGACCGTGTCAAGCGTTTGCCTAACTTCAAAAACTTTACGACAGTTTGTAACCTTAAAACCTATACTGAATGTAAGAAACACCGTAACGATAATTATCTGATACCAGTCAGGACACGATTCTAAACTCTTCAGCGTTAGAATATAACGATTATTGCTTACCATCTCAATTCCTTTTTTTTTATATCATATTTTAACTTATTACATACATAACAAAAATCTCAACTAAAACCTAATACGAAAAGTTTACAGAGCAAAGATTTAAAACTAATACAATAAAAATTAAAACTAAATTAAAACTAGAGGAGGGCATCGAAAAATTCGCCCGCGTTGCTTTCAACTGGGAGTGTACCCAAAAGGCTGGCAGCATTGCCACATTGAATGGCAATACTTATTATTTGTGCGAAATAGAGACCAGCCCTTCGGCGACGTGAAGTGTCGACCAATCGCCATGCTATCTCTTTATAATATAAAAGAATATCTTATATAAAAGAATGAGAGCGCTCGGACCCCACGACCCGAGTGTTTCAACCACAAACGGCTCAAAAATATAATTACTAATAAAGTTATTATATTTTCGCCGCATGAGCGTCTCCACATTCCTTTTTATTTAAATAAATAATCAAAGTATAATTAAATTGCACTAAAAACTGCATTGTATATTTCAACTCGGTACCTAAGCGACGAATAGACCGCCGTCCGTGGTGTCTTTATTATATCAAATCAATGAAAAGTCCGACACAAAAGTCTAATGCTGTGGTTTGGTATAAGGTTCTGACTGCATGGTATCAGTTTAGTTTAGGTGCTCCTTACACGCAGTATAGTTATCTCAGAGTATTGGCTACCCTTACGGCACTTTAATCCTAGCAGCTCCGCCCCGTACTTTCGAAAGCACGTTGATCCATCAGTCCCGGTGTCAAGAGATGGCAATCGCTAAACCAGCAAGTGCCTCCATATGATGCAAAGAGTGACTTGAACAACTCCAATTTCAAAAAAAACCTCGTCACACACGAGAGAAAGTTACCGTAAAATACAAATGACCTTAACCTTTGTAACCTTTTTTCTTTAATTCCTGTTTTAATGTTACGGTTCGTGTTACAAAATTAATACATTTTCATTGAAATGAGAACAAAACGGAAAGAAACTCTTTACAAATGAAATGTAATATAGCAATTGAAACGAAACGTTGTGGCTCGGAATCGGATTGTTTTACTTACCTTTCGTACTTCTTTGTTTCAGGTAAACATCAGATATTTTTCGGCTGTATTCAATTCGTAAGTAACAAAAGGGTTTGTGGAATAAAACAATTGATTACAAGGAAGTAAATAAAACTGATGATAGGTACTTCATTTATGTAGAATGAGTATGGTCGCGTATCCCGATGTTTTAAATTTAAGTGAAGCCAATTTACAGAAAAAATTAAAGTATACTGAACTTGTCAAATTATAAGTAATTAAAGCCTATATTAGCTTTTGACTTCAGTTAGGCTGATGATTTAGTAAACATCTAGTAGTAACTAAATATATGATTAAATTAAAGTAGTCGCAAATCAGGTAGTCGGCCGTTCATCGCAGTCACATCCCAAAAATATTTAACGGTACCTACGTATATTGTAATCTGTAACATTCCATTATCATAGGTATAGCCAACTTATTTAATGTGATCCTATATTACTGTTTTACTTTTATGATACTAAAAAAGCAGCTGACAATTTAATTTAATTTAAAATTATATTGTATGCTAAAAATATTAACAAAGTGCCTCTAAAACTGTCCCTCAGATGCAGTGTTGCAAAAATACATCAGTATTATGAACGCAAGCTAAACAAAGTGTCCTCTGTTTTAAAAACAACGTTATAACGGTCGTGATGAATGCGTCGCGACATGTTATAAATGAGCATGCACACGATACCCGACTGCCGAGTGCCGACACTAGTGAAACAAAGTAGTTATAAACTGTGCTATTACTGTGAAAATAATGATCACAGTTTTATCACGTGTACATCTAGTTTGTCGAATTTGTTTTTGTATAGAAATTGAATTGAGTTAGTTAGTATCCTCATTTTCATAGGTACAGTCGACAATATTGGCGGTAGTACCTTTTGCCGAGAAAGTTCCTTGAACGGCTTGTTATTATTATAAAGTAAGTAACCAATTTACCAGCTTTTTACCGGGGAGAGCTATGCTGCGCCACGAATGGGCCGGCACGACCGGTGTGATACCACGGCCTCACAGAAAACCAGCGTGAAACAACGCTTGCGTTGGTACCGGAGGCCCAAACCATTTAAAAGGCCAGCAACGCACTTGCGACTCCTCTGTGGTTGCGGGTGTCTATGGGCGGCGGTAATCGCTTGCCATCAGGCGATCCGTCTGCTCGGTTGCCACCACTATCCCAAAAAAAAAATTTACTAGGGAGGAAAGTGCAAGATGGAATTAACTTTATTTTTAACATAAAAAATCAAATATCCTGCATAGACATCACTAAATTATTATGTAACTGTTTAGGTATATACTGTGTCTATGTGCCGACTCCAACAAATCCTCAAGATATTCAAGGCACAACCTAAGAGAAATAATTATGTAATAAAAACAATAATATTTTCTAAGAAAACATTGGTCATACAAGATCATAGTAATAAGAAAGTTCAAGCTATACCATGAAACTTGCAACGTTAAAAATAATACGACTTCCTAAGTTTCCGCTAGAATAAAACTGTCGTTGAACAAATATTGAAAGCCACAGAACTGTGGAGGAAATTGAAATGTCTGATCATTGTTTTATGTTACAAGCTACCTATCTGCAACAGATGGGAAATCTTATTGCAGTTTATTATACACTTTTCTAAATGATTTAGGGTTGGCATTAATACGTAGAAGTCGGGGCTCGTGGCTAAGTAACAGCCGAACAGATCGATCGATCGAGGTTAAGATGTGCTTGCCTCGGTCAGTCTGTGGATGTGTGACCATCATTTCATACTTATTTATTTACCGCGACCCCTCCGTGCCTGGGAGAGTACGTTAACCCGTCGGTTTCGGTTGTCAAATTAAGATCTATGACAGCCGTTACCTGTCCTGAGAGTCTTACAACCAGTCATACCATGAGTTATCGTGTTAACCAGTAACTGAGGTCAGATAGGCAGTCGCTCCATGTAAAATACTGGTATTAAGCTGCACCCGGTTCGACTGGAAGCCGACCCCAATGTAATTGGGGAAAGGCTAGGCAAAAGATCAATACGTATAAGTATCGCATTCAAATTATATTTTAAATGCTCTAGGCCTCTAATCTAACTATCAATCATGAAATTTGAGCATCATGGCTATACCATCAAAAGATTCGAAGTAGTCAATAAAGTACATAATTGCTCATAATTCATTTTATGATTATTAATTTGATCCTAAAGCCCCTACTCAATCCAAAATACGCGTTATGTTAAATTTAAATAGATCCATGACCCAAAAATTCAGATCATATCAGATCATATTCAAGATCAAAAAACATACAATTATTTCCTTTTTTTAAAGACCGTGGTTGATTCTAACGAACAAAACGAAAGTAAAAAAGACAACAGAATGTTAAAAAAAAAGAAAAAGAAAATTAAAACTACCAAAGGAAACCCGTAACATAGATACCTAACAAGATTTTCCCTGAAAACCTTTCAAAGATAGCACAGACCAACTTATTTAACTGTCAAAGCGATTCCATTCTAACCATGAATAAGGTGTTCTAGCCCAATCGGCTGGCAAAGAGATTGAATTCTCATTAAGTTTGACTGCAAACAAAGTTATCAGGACCTTTGGTTACAAACCTACAAATTTGGAATGTTCACTTCAATGTTTCTCTCAAACCCAAACCAGTCCAAAAGTACACAGTACATCAATTATGACGGCGAATTCAAAGGCACAGATGAAACTGGAAACTCAGATAAACACAAACGAGATACTGACGAAATTCTGTTTACAGGCCTTTGTCATTTAGAATGGAGTTAATTGAATGCTGTCCAGGATCACGATTGGAATGTTGACATTCTGATAAAGTTAGAAAATTTCAATGGAATTGAATTTGTTGTTTGGTACGTTTGTTTTAGCAAAATATTGAATTTGTTCAAAGAAATTAACTTTGCATTTTGTACTGTCTTTTCCGTTTTCTGTTACAGAATCATTTAACTCATTGCCAACATTAAGTTTCTGAGCAAATCTAATTTGGGGTAACAGAAATCGTGCTTCAATATTCAAATTGAAACTTAAAAGCTCATCACTAGCTTTAGTTTCAAAAGTACTTGTATTTGTACAGGGAGGAGGAACATTGACGCATATATTTTAGTTAGACCGGAGTCACAATAATGCTGGAATCTTTAATAGTCCCGTACTACAGGCCCGTGCGCATTTAGGTCACATATCAGGTGTCATGTAATCTAGAATCAAATAATATTACGTTTTGACCAACGTTTTATTTTTGTATAAAACTTTCGTGAGACATATTCATATCAATTACTGTTCACCGGTAACTAGTCCCGTGCATTTTTCGGGATTGCCCGACTAGTTTCGAACTCGAACGGGGCCCTTATTCATGATCTGAGCCCGTGGCTTGAATCGCGACATCGCTGCGGGCTCAGCTCATGACTAAATAGTAACCGGTGAACTACAACGTTTTATTTCTCTGTGTACACAGTTGCTTCGAACAATATCTCAAAAAGATATATATATATATATATAATAAGTAACATACGTTTCAGTGTCTTTGTTATTAAAATGTTCATCCTTTTCACTAAATCCAGGTGCATGACAAACAAAGCTGCTCTTTGATCCGTTCGTATCGTTAAAGCTGATGCTGTCGCTGGCATGTACTAGCTTAGGTTGTTCATCATTTTGTCCATTCTCAACCTGATTTGCAAGTAATTCATTACTTTTGATACTGAGAACTGTTCTAGTTTGTGTTGCAATATTTGAAGCTTACCTCTCAGGCTAATTGGTTGATAAAGGAGTTTGGATGCTAAGCTGTTTTGGTTTGGGAACTTATTGGTTAAAGATTATTTCCTAATTAAATTAAACTAAAATCGCGGAATTGATCGCGTGCTTCCGACTACTTTTGATAGAATGTGTAAATAAAAGTAAAAAAATATTGGCAGTGAGAAAGTAAAACAGCCGAAGTATCCCTTATGGCGAAAATGATTTGTATTATATTATGAATAACTTCAAGATAAATCTTTGAAAAGCATTACAGCATGCTTGGCGAACTCTAAAGTTATTATATGCGCCTGAAGTATATTATCCGGGAGGCGCAGGTTCGAATCCTGCTCGCGACCGTATTCTTTTTCCATTTAACATTATGAATCACTTTAACAATGGAGCTAATTAATATTACTTTCAAAATCTTTTACCTCATTCTCAAGATATGAAATGCTAAAAGTTTCCCACATACTTCCTGAGTAAAATATATTTTATAATAAAGCTCTTATGCAACAGCAAAGTGTGCTACCGCCATTATGCAGAAAGCCCACATCAAACAGGCCGGTCTGATTGAAAATGTACACTGAAGTACTTAACTAACTAAGTAAGTAAGTAAGTAAGAGTAAAGTAACGAAGCAGTACAAAATGTAATACAGTAAAACTTCGTACGTTGCTAGATGTTAAAATTATTAAAATAAATATTAGCATAAACAGATAAATCTTTGAAAAGCATTAACGCAAGCATAGCGAACTCTAAAGTTATACATTTTTGTGGGTAGAAAAATATGGTCGTGAGCAGGATTCGAACCTGTGACGTCACCAAAAAGACGTAATAAAATGTGGAAAAATAATTCGTGGTAGTAAGCAGAGGTCGAGATGGCTTTGCGGTCAGAGTGCCTGGAGTATTTATCCGGGAGGCACAGGTTCGAATCATGCTCACGACAATAAATACCTTTTCACAAAAAAAAAAACATTTATTTTTACAACTTTTAACCAGATTCATCGCGTGTATATAGGTTTTTGTTTTTCTTGACATTTCAAACACTTTGCAGCGTTTGTGATCGCAGTATGACTGACAACGAATAATGCAGTGTTAATCCGATATTTTTACTCTTATGGATATTTGCAGTATAAACATAATATGTTATTGGTACATTTGAATCCTCACCGGCGAGGTCCGCGTCCGTCGCGAAATGTCTCATCATGTCCGCCCCGACCCTTGCTCGAGCCGGCCCGCGCCGAGCTAGTAGCTTTAAATTCGACCCTTAATAATAAGGAAACTGATCTGATCCAGCTAGTCCCTAGTTGTCCCCTCAGCAACGCCCTAAGCCGAGGCTCGTGTCCCGCAGGGGACGCCCTTAGTGCTGTGTTGCTTAGTTTGTAGTAATATAAAATATGCTCTGGCTGGAGGCATCAAATTGTCTCGCCATAGCTATTGTTCGGTTACGCAGATCAAACCCCTATGGGTTAACTGCAAGAGACCACGTCAAAAAAAAAAAAAAGTACATTTGAATATATTAAACAAATAGTTGGGTGACCTACTGTTCTTCTCGCTAGACTGCAACCTGTATTAAGGGGAGCCACTTTTCTTTCCCCAATTAGGGGTTTTCAATACAGTAATGGTTTTAAATGTACACGTTGGTTTAAGCTACAAAACATTAATCTTATTACCTTGTATTAAATCTCATTTTGTTTACAATAAAAATTTAAGTGTCTCATACAAATTTTATAATCATGTGTATTGATCGTAAAAACCTAAGATATCCGTACTAAATATTAACATAGTGCCTATGTGGTATTACAATGAGAACAAAGGCCTATTTAAATAGCATGGCGCTGAAACTGTCCATCCCGGATAAGAGATTTCGATGGAGACCTAAAACCAGGTGGATGTCATACGGATACTAACTTCACTGACTAAATTCAGCAGTTAAACGAATATAAAGCATCGTGTTTTCTCTGTTTTAGACAACATTTATGTGATTTCTCTCGTAGATGTCTTCATATTCTTTTAGTAGAATTATCTTTTATGGCAAAAAAAAAAAACAAAACATTTCTATAAAATATTGATTACTAACCTTGTATTTACTATTAAATTTATCATTAAATAACTACGTGGTCATACAACAAGCTGGTTTTAAAATTCTGTTAGTATACTTAATTTTATGTTCATCTAAATTAAATCCTTCCTGACAACTTAATTTTACTATTTTAATTATAAAAGCTATTTCAGAAACATAATTTGTTAGTACCTGTGTAACAAGGTAATAGACACGATGAAATAACTTGGCAAGAGCTTTAGTTTAATCACACTAACACAAGTTAACTTAAGCATCGTAGCATTTAACTTAATGCTGGATGGCGCTGCCCGCCATGTAAACATTGAGCGCCGTATTATTTTTAACTTTAAAATTTAATTAACTGTAATATATCTCTGAATTTATAATAGCTGTGTTCTTTTACATATAAACTATTAGTGAAAGTGTTATCAGCACATAATTATCACATAAAAGGAAGTTATTATGTGATTTATATTCAAACTGTGACAATTACCAAATTGAAAAACTATTCAGTGAACTTGTGACTTAGTGGGTTGAAAACATTTACATAGTGACCATTTAATAATATACTATCATAAAGTGAAAAAACAATAACATAAAATACAATAGAGAGAAGAAAAAAATATATAATTTGTGAATCACCGTCAAACAAAATATTCAAATCAAGTAGTCAATAATAACGGACGTTTTTTTATTTATTTCAAACGTAGGAAAGGAACCAGAAATTCAAATAACTTTCAAGCGTTCACTTGTCTTAGGGCGAGAACAGTACGACTTGAGATACAAGAGAAGTGCGTTCGCATCCCAGTACTCGTGAGTTATTTTTGTAGTTTTTTAGGAATCTCATAATACTGATTCCGTATACTGCACTAGGAAGTAGAGTTGTGGTAACATCTAAAAAATAATAATAAAAGAAATGAATTTCTTTGATAATATTACATTTCGCCGCACCCGAACAAAGTCTGACTCCAATGTTAATAATGTGAGTGAAATACTAAACGAAACACTCGATGATACACCTAACAGTTTACCTGACATATCGGGCATTAACGACTCGCAGCATGAACAGTACAATATGTTCACAGAGCGGATTGAAAAACTTGAATTAGAATTGAGCAGTGCACATCAAGAAATAGAAACGTTATCTCAAGAAAATAACAATTTAAAAAAAATGAACGAGGATTTGAAAAAGAAAAATGACTTGTACAAAAAAATTTGCAGCAGCCCTACTAAGAAACCTAAATTACAGACCCCAAATAAAAAAGCCCCAGAACTTAATAAACAAACTCAAACAGAATCATCCCAAATCAGTGAACACTTAGAAAAAATGCAAACGACACTTGCTACATTGAATAAACAAATTAGCAATGAAATCAAATTACCGATAACACATAGTCCTTCAAATAAATCGAGTTTACAACTTAATACGACCCAAAACAAGATCTGTATTATAAGCACCAATAAAAGGAACAAAATACAACCAATCGCAAATTCTACTCTTGGTCATCAGCATCAAATATGTCATTACTTAATGCCGTTCTGTAGCACACAACAAATTATACAAGGTATTGAAAGCAAACTGCATAATTTTACACTGGCAGACTTTTGTATCATATTAGTGGGTGAGGAGGACTTTATAAAAACACAGGACTATATATTCTTGATATCCTGTATAAAAACTACTTTAGCAAAAGTTAAAAACACTAATATTATATTATGTGCGCCTACATATAAACTAGGCAACTATACGATGCACAACTCGAGAGTGGAACTCTTTAACAATCTACTGTATTCGGATGTAGTGACAAATGAACATGCATACTTTCTTGATACAAACAAGAATCTAACATGCGACTTCAAAATGTTCAACAAAAGAACAGGATTACTTAATAATCATGGTATGCACATTATTTTCAAGGACATCAAGGAGCTTTTAAATGAAATTAAGAGAGATGAACAATCTAAGAATCAGTTTTTTCTATGAGAAATACGTTAACATATTCCATCAAAATATAGCAGGACTTTTAAACAAATCTGATGCTCTTACAATCTGCTTGGAAGAGTTAATTAAGGAAAAGATACACATTGATGTAATTTGCATTACTGAGCATTTTATGATGTCCGGCTATGAACAGTATCTAACAATACCCAACTATGATTTAGCAGCATGTTACAGCAGGCCATATACTAAGAGAGGTGGAACATGCATTTTGGTAAAAAAAGGACATCAATGGAAGTGTCTTGATGATGTTAGTAAGTTATCGTTAAGTTGTAACTTTGAATGTTGTGCAATTGAATTGACACAATCAAACACCATTATAATTTGTTTATATAGAGTACCAATTCCTAATAATCTGACTATATTTTTTGATCAGTTAGAAAAGTTATTGCAACAAATAAATAAAAAACCAAAACGAAATATTATAATATGCGGAGATTTCAACATTGACATCATGAAACGTAATAATGTAACAATTAATTTTGAATGTCTGTTATTAAATTATAATTTAAAATTGGAAATAAAACGACCCACTAGACTGAAAAGCAACACATGTATAGACAACTTTGCCCATAACTTAGGTAATAAATGTAAATCAGATATAATAGAATTCGCGCTGTCCGACCATACCTCCCAAATTTTAAAATGTCCTGTAAAAGAAACCTGTCTTCTACATCACTGGTATATAAAAAGACGCGACTATAGTGACGATAATATCAAAATGTTCAAGAACTATTTAAGGAACATCTCTTTTTCTGAAATATATGAGTCTGATGATCCAAATATAAGCTACAACAAATTCATGGAAACTTTTGCTCTTTTCTATGATTTGTGTTTCCCATTTAAAAAACTGACCATTAAATCATACAAAAGACCACATTGGGTGTCCCGTGGCATCAGTACATGCAGTAGAAAACACAGAAAACTTCTGTGGCGTTATAGATTTAAACGAAATGACAAAAATAAACAAGAATTTAAAAATTACTCGGTTCGGTACAAGAAAATTATAAAACTGACTCAACGCGCTCAAAACTCGTATAAAATCAAAACATCATTAAATAAATCTAAAACGACTTGGGGAATTATTAATAATTCGAAACTTAATTTGCCAAAATCCTCTATACTTAAAATAAAAAATGAAGTTAAAACGGAAACACACCCACAAGTTATAGCTAATGTGTTTAATGATTTTTTCATTGAAAAAATTAAGCCAATCTCTCAAATAGATAGTGCAGTAACATCCAATATGTCAAATTATATTATGTCTATGTTTATGGCACCGAGCATTGATACCGATATTAAGGATATAATAAAATCACTTAAAAATACTAATACTGTAGGGAACGACGGTATTAGTACAAGAATCATAAAACAGGTTGCAGAAATTATTAGTATCCATCTTAGTCATATTTTCAATTTGTGTATTACTTCGGGTACTTATCCAGAGCACTTAAAGACTGCAGTAGTAAAACCGCTCTTCAAAAAAGGCAATAGAGAGCAAATGGAGTCATACAGACCAATTTTCGAAAAATATATATATGAGCAAGTATATAAATACTTAGACAAATATAAAATTTTAACCGATGAGCAGAAGGGTTTTCGCAAAAATACAACGATAAATATTGCCGTTTATGACTTCTTGAATAAAGTTATTACGAATGTTGACAACAAAATACCTGTATGTGCCATATATTGCGATATGACTCAGGCTTTTGACTACGTGGAACACAATATATTACTTAACAAATTAGAATCTTATGGAATAAGAGGAAACATACTACAATTACTGGAGTCATATTTAAAAAATAGAAAACAGTGCGTAGAAATTTCTAACATAGATAGTAAAACTAAATGTGAACGCAAATGTTTGTCAAATTTAAGAACTGTTGCTTATGGTGTACCACAAGGAAGCGTGCTGGGCCCGCTCCTGTTTTTAATTTATATCAATGACTTGCCTAAGGTAACAAATTATCAAATGTCATTGTTTGCTGATGACAGTACCGTCACTATTAATTACATGAACAAACTAAGTTATGAAACTGAAATAAATAATGCTATTCGATCTATAATCCGATGGTTAGACAATAACAATCTTAAAATAAATATTGAAAAAACAAAAGTAATGCATTTCAGTCAACGTCCCAAGGAATCAAATAACATAGCGGTGTACCATGGTGACAACAGCATAGCAGAAGTAAATACAACAAAATTTTTGGGGTTGGTAATTGATAGGACTTGACTGGAAAGTACACACTGAGGAATTACAAAAACGGATAAGTAAATCCGCGTTTGCCTTATTTAAACTAGCTCCAATCCTAGGTACTCACGCTCTGCTTACAGCCTATCATGGCATTGTTGGCTCAGTTTTAAGATATGGCATTATCTTTTGGGGAAATTCGTGCAATAAAGAATTAGTTTTTAAAGGACAGAAAAGATGCATCAGAGCAATGTTCGGATTAGTCTCTACAGACTCATGTAAGCCTTATTTCATTAAACATAAAATATTGACACTTGCCTCATTGTATATATACGAAGTAGCGATTTTCGTTAAGAATAATCCGACATTATTCAAAAAGCTATCGGAATCAAATACCCGAAGCAGAAGGGATAATAGTAGGCTATGTGTTACGAAGTCTAGTACGGCACTTAAACATAATAGCGTATTCTGTTTGGCGCCAATAATATATAACCACATTCCGCAGTCCATTAAAGAATTAAATATTAACTTGTATAAAAAACAATTGAAGTCTTTTCTTTTGACAAAATGCTATTATAATATTTCCGAATTTTTGACTGAGAAATTGTAATTGACATTAAATTGTATTTGGATATTAATTAAGATTGAATGTAATTGAACTTGTATAATTAATTTTCATCACTTAAAATGATTTGTACCTAATTGTCATTCTAAGTACTTTGTTTTGAATGGTTACTTAAATTGACATTTAACTAAAATACGTAATTGACATTTTTATTTCTATAATGTATTATTTAAACTATAATAAATTGATTATTTCCATGTTATGGTAGCCACATTATAATGTAATATTTGCGCACCAGTCACCTGGTAGAGTATGATGGAACTTACTTTTATGAACTTTGTCAACTTGCTATACTCGTATTCTTGCAAATAAATAATTCTTATTCTTATTCTTATTCTTATTCTTATTCTTATTCTAATGTCCGTTTACATTACGAGACATTTACTCAAACATCTTAATGTTACAGACGGTACCTAGAAGATAGGTTACAATTGGGTTGTCAGTTTTCAAGATTCTGTGCTTTTTAAGGACCTTATTAGAAGGCATTTTTTTACATGGCTGCTTCAAAAAAGAAGTGTTATGTGTTAGGGTTCATGTATGTAAGTATGTATGTATGTTTGTGAGTTTCTTTACTCCACCATAAGTTCTAAATGTCTGAACCGACTTCGATTTCACCATACATTGAAATCGGTTCAGACATTTAGAAGTTTTAGATTTTTTATCGTTAGAATCATTACATTGTCCCGGCTAACATAAGTTAGTAAGATTTAAAAAAATGGCAGCGATGCTTTTGAATTTTTTAATTAATTATATCTTGTTCTAAATGGTTTATTTTTATACATATAGCTACTATAAAAATACCTTTTTTAATGGATCTGAAATCAAATTATATGGATTCACTTATATTATGTAAACATGGTATAACGAAATAAAAATAATACAGTATTTCCTGAGAAAAAGTGAGCAAAATAAGCGTTATAGCTAAAGTTACAATCTCAGGAAGTGTATAATAGCATCCAATGATTCATGATTTTTTGAAATACTTAAAATATTTGTCGAATGGCGATCTAAACTTTTCCTAATTTAAATTTTAGCTCATGTTTATTTTCCAGACAATAAATGTATGTTTAAATAAATATGAGTAAAGAAACTTGATGGATATAAATATCTTTAATCTTATAAAAAACATAAATGAATGTTCCATCCACTTCCCATTATTAAGTTATCAGTGAAAAAACATAATACAAGCGTCATATTATAAAATATATGACAACGGATAACGAACGTAATGAATGCAAAAGGTTTCCATAAAATAAAGTACTTTAAATATATACATTTTAAATAATACGTAACACATTTTCGTTATTTCATTTTTACTCGAGAATTAAAAGCTGCGATCACATCACTCTCGTAAGCTTTACTCTTTAATCAGGATATGTAATCATCCAGAAACAAAACCTCTCTTTTTATAAAAGTTTTTTATTCCCCTATTGTGCTATTTGAAGTCATTCATAGAACGTGCAGTATTACGGGGGACGGTATTAGGACAAAAATCTAGAGAATCCTACTCGTAGACAAAAGGCGAAAGTTGAAGCCTTTTACTGGCTAAGGAATTTAGAAAGTAGTGGATTTTTTTTAAATAGTTTAACGGGTTTATCGGATTGAATTCTAATTAATCAGCTAATGTTAAACACTGATATTAATCCTTATTTGGTAAGACTAGAAACCACTCCAAACTAATTAGGCAAAGATTAATAAGTAACTTAAGGAATATCAAATTCCATATTATCGTGTAATCTAGGCATATATTACTATCTAATAGATATTGCAAAGGTTGACGGCCTTGTAACCCTGACGACCTGTATAGTCTATTCACTATTTGTCTAAAACTGTAGATACTTACATCCACGAACAAGCGCGCTATATTTTGTATAAGAGGATGCTAGAGACAATATAATATCAGCCAGTATATAGTGGGGGCGCATCTTCGTAGATTGAATGGTCTGTAGAGATTTAGGATTGGGGCTCGTCTTCCTTAATTGAACAAAGTATACCTTGTTGATTACTCTATTAGATTTATACCAGCATGACCAAATTCCACTTTGAGGTCTTGATAAATAAAATAATTAAAACGCACATAGGTTAGAATTTGCACTCAGTATTAATTGTAGACTTTAGGCTGAGGAATCAATATACACCCAGCATTACACTACATACGCAGCATTTCATTCCTATGACGAAAATGTAGCTTGTCACAAAATAGGAATTAAAACCACGGATTTGAAGTGTCACATTGAAGTTCGACAAAGACTTCATCGGTAAACCTAACAAAAAACAAAATAGTCGTGAGGAAACCCAAACTTAATGGTCTGTAATCCCCAACCCGCAGTGAGTTAACGTGGTGATCAATGTTCGTGCCTTCTTTGTCTAAGTAAGTAGTTGCCCTGCAGTGGAATCTACACGTCCACGAGACGCTCGTTTTCGACAATTATTATCGTAGAAGTACACTTTGGTACGTGTTAGGTACTTTGGTATTTTAATTGATTCGTAGTTAGTTTCTTGTATACCACGAAGTGTGTCGAGTGTCCATCCTGGCGAATTAAAGGGTTATTAGTCTGCCTTTAGGCGAAGCATCTGTTAAATTCCAACTTTTTTACAAGACTGCCTATAAAATGGAGTGTTGTGTTTTTAGGGTTTATGTATTTATGTATGTTTGTGAGTTTCTTTATTCAACCATACTTTCAAAACGCCAAAACCGATTTAGATGTATGGGGTATCGTTAGAATCCTTACATTGTCCCGGCAAACATAGGCTGAAGATATTTAAAAAAATTGTAATATAGCGCCTACGGTACACAAAAACGTGTGAATTGAAAAAATCACATAGGGCAGGTGTGCTTTTTAATTAATTCATCTGTGTCGATCTTCAATTTGACACTTACGCTTCGTAGATCTGTTCCACGAGTACCATGTATTTTAACACAAGCTTGTAGTTCACATAATAAGTTGTTAATTGATGTTGCAGTGGCGAGTCCGCCGGGAGGCGCGGGCGCACCGCGCGAGGAAGCCCCGCCGCGGCCTCCGCCCCCTCCCGCGCCCCGCAACGGCACCCCTCCCAGTAAGCACGATCATAGAACTATGGCGGTTGTAGCGATAACGATAAAATTAAAATATTCTTAGTAAAATGACTTCAGATCTGAAAAATGATACCGGAATTCGCACTTTCTGCCTCATATCTCTTTTTAGGCCACGATAAAAAAAAAACATTATTTGTCGCATGCTTTAGCTTATCCATGTTCCTGTCTCTATCTAGCACTTGTAGTTTGACAGTAGTGTGACAGTTACAAGTGAAAAGGAACGGTTGATTCTGAAATATTTCTTTCAACCGTATTCGTATAAACCAAGTTTCACTAATAAGTTTCGCAAAGCGATTTTTGAGGTAAAATCCGATAGTGGTGGTTTGAAAATGTGAATATATTCTTTGCAGAGTTTTTATGTACGAGTAGTTTAGTTCGTAGAACTGTTTTGTTGTTCTAGTGGTCTCAAGCACGACTGCTGAGCATGAGGTTTCGGGTTCGATTCCCGGGTCGGGCAAAGTCTTATTGGGTTTTTCTTTTAAGAAATTCTCAGTAGCAGCCCGGAGCTTGGGATCGCGCCCGGTAGATGGCAATAAGTTCACCCTATCAGATGGGTCTGAACAGCATTCGTTAAATGTAGGTGAACAACTAGGTACACTTCGTATAACAGCTTTGGGGAATACAGGCATGATGCTATGTTATGTGTTAGTCTAGTTTGTGGTAGAGCCTTAAATAAGTAGATCTTCTTCGCCTTATCGTAGGGGTGATGAACAACGTGTTGCCAGGGTTTAAAGCACACCTAGGGTTCTAACATGGCTTTACACACCATCGATAAGATCTCTCAGGTGTACTGTGCTATCTACCTCCCGATATCTTCCAAAAATATATTTATGTAATAAAAAAGCTATACGAAACAATAAAGGAGGTGCGAATACGGGTTATCTAAGGAAATACTACCTTTAAGGAACCTTTCTTAGTAATCAAGAATATTCATTTTTTATACTATTTTGGTTAGATATCTATCGCCACAGCCGCCATGTCTCGTGCACGTTACGTTTCGTTTTCGTCTGTCTTCGTTTGTTTTTCGACTCCCGTGCATACAACACATTACGCTTGCGATTTTACAACAGACTGTTCCAAATTCCAAAACCTAATGGCTAATGTGCCTATTTTGACATCCATTGTTAGACTATGGTTTTGGTTATCGTATCTTGTAAAATAAATTTTGTTTGTCACGTCTACGATTTTTTTATTATTTAATATTTAATTAATGAGTTAATGCGCGCATATTTATTTTGTACTCTAGTTTTTATGCAACATACCATACCATCAGATGTAAATAATACGATTTGTTTGAGATTGCGAAAAAGTCTGTTTAAATAAAGTTTTAGAAATTATTAATTCTAAAATGCTTACAACTTCATAGAATTGTCCGTCCCTTACCAATACCGTCACTTAATCTTGTACTATATATTTTTCCATGTAGCAACTTAAAAAAGTATTTAAAGTGGCTAGGTTTGTTGGGGGTTGGCGTATTATTTTTGCATAATTTGAATAAAAATATTTTCATTTTTGAAACGTTACGTTTTTATAATACCTATTTGCATCTAAAAAAATATCAACAAAGAAAAATATATATTAACACAGTATTTTACAAGGAAAGTACGCAGAATTCATACTCTGTAGAAAAGCACTACATTATTACCATAAATTTTCTCTACACCCGAAGACACGATTTCCGGTTTCCTTAGAAGAAACCATAACCCTAAAAGTTTTAAATTTGGCCACAAACAACCCATCTCAATGAAAAACGGTTCTGTATAATAAATCCGTCATTTACGTTGGGGTACATTTAAGTTGGGGCCAGGTTCCAGTCAAACTATATAGCTATATGCATTTACAGCATTTTACATGGAATTACTGCCATTTTGCTTTCGCAGCACGGTAATTGAATAAAACTACTATATATAAACAATACTAGGAGAATACCGCAAGAGTTTACACTGTTTTCTCAAGATTAAAATAAAATTCATTTATTTATACTATTGCCACATAAAAATAAATTTTAGAGTAAGATTCGAAGTAATAAAATCGTCACTATAACTTTTTTATTTATTTATTTGATGAACACACATTCTACTTTATTCTATTCTAATTTAATAGGTACTACACATCATCACATTTTGAATACACAATTAACAGGGATGTAACTGGCAACCCAGATGTTAACTGACTGTTCTACGTTTGAAATACGAATACATTGTTTATTCAAAAGCTGTAGCGGGGTTTACAGCTGCAATAAATAAAGGCATACAATAAAACATCCCATCAGAACATACGTGTTTTGTTTAAGGCTGAGATTTAAATGTAGAACGGCTTTTTAAAGTACCTATTTTTATAAAGATTTTGTGAAAGCATTTTATTAAATTTTTTGAATTTGACCTTACTGTTCCAATTCCTTTGAGTGAATTTTGTGTATCGAATTAGATATTTTTTTTGTTTTTTTTTTTCGTTTTTGTCGTTTATATTTTCCTAGCAAGTTTATTTCTTTTATCTTTTTCATTTCTTACCTACCTTATGTTTTTTTTTTTCGTTTATCTGTGTGCTGTTTTAAAATAATATCTGCATTTAAATGAACAATCTCGTTGTTGTGTTGCATGGGATGGGAGAGCGAATGTTTACATCTCATTAAATTATTCCCTTCAACTCTGTTATTTATGTCACCGTTTGTAAAATCGTGTAATTAATCGTATTTGTCTTTTATTTATGTAATTTTGTGTTTGTGTTATGTAATTACCTACTGAATGTATATGTTTACAGATGTTCTCTTTGAATAATTCCCGTGACGTGTAATGAACATTATTATTTGCGAATCCCGTTATTCCTGCTTTATGAACACTAAACATGAAGAATATAATTTTTTGGAAGGTAATAATCACTACCAATACCCACCAATCACCTCATTGAAGAAACCTTTAAATTTTCCTTGACCTTCGCCATATTGAAAGTTTTGGTGGGTCACAGACACAAATCTAACATCCCACACAGAATAGGATCAACCTTAACTAGATATACCTAAATAAAATCTGACGTTTTTTCAGTTCGGGTAGGCAGAGACCATCGATTTCTTCTGATTTCTTTGATTCTGGTACGCCTCTTCTTACCATAAATAGACGCTACAAATAATTATTGCATCTTGCCGGATATCTTTGAATAGTTTTTTTTTTATGATGAAATGGAATTTGCTGAACTACGAATACTGCTTAACATAATCATAGATCTACCAAGTAACAACTCTAAAGGCTACAGTTGGATCAAACATAAAAACCGAATCAATTTGAAAAGCTAAAGTTATTGGACTAATAAAAAGGTTCCGGATTCAGATATATCCATGATTTTTTTACTGACTCGCGTTCTGGTGGGATCGTTTTCAAATAAACGAGGTTGTTAAGGGCTTAGGACTCAAAACAACCGGTTTAACGACGGGTTTACTGCCGAACGTGAAAGGTAAGCTTATCATCAAATGTTTGAAAAATAAACTTTAGGTGTAAGGCTTTGTAAGGATGTACCTATTTCCCAGAGGATTACTATCTAAGCATTTTAGCACGTGAGTGAATAGATATTATTCTGTGTGTATGTGATCCATCCATGATCACACCGTCGTTTACCACCAAGCGAGTGGCTGACCAAACGTAGTTTAGGCCGTTTTTTTTAACTATATAAGTTTTATGAAAATTCATAAAAAACCTATCCTAGTCCTATTAACAAAAAAAATGGCATATAAACCTAAATATTGGCATATAAACGTAAATATTGGTATATAAACGTAAAAATTGGTATATAACGTTTACGATAAAAAAATACGTGATGGAGTAGTTTAGTAGACTTTTTTTATGGAAACGTGACAATAGGCTCACTATGGCAATAGGCTCATCATCTATTACATGGAATAGGAGCAAAACATCATCGGTGAAATGTGGGTATACAGCTATGTACACCTCCGCCTACACCGTCGGGGAATACAAGCATGATACTATGACACTAGTCAAAAAAGATATGTAGGTACCTACTCATGACACTTGTCGAACTGTAGCAACGCTCAAATCAACCATCCAAATTCCAATTTCAACTTAAATTTCCAACTTAAGGCGAGGATATCTGAATTACTTTGTTTTCAGATGTGTTTTATTGGTAGATAACACGGATAAAATATATGTTCACTTTTTGATCTACATATTCTGACTGTTCGATACACATACGATACACACATGCATCGAATAAAATCGCAAAGACAAGCCCAATTACGATTTGACATTAATTTTATTTATGTTATATTATATAGTTATATTCATATAAAATGTATACCAAAATTAAGGTCGTAATAACTGTGGTAGGTAACGGCCGTAATATTGTAAATCATGAAAAACTCATCACTCTAATTGAAAAATTAAGTGTTTTCTATCTCACGATGCACTCGCCACGTCATTCAGTCCCGAGCGGCGCCACACCTACGTCGCTCGGAAAACGTCGCCTTAAGTAGGTACTTATCGTCTTAAACACGATAACATAAACTAGTGACAGTGAAACGATATCGCCAGGGTAGGGACCCAATCATTTAGTGTTATGCATGCTATGGCTATTTAATGCCCAATTATGTAAAATTAATCATTTAAATTAAAGGTATGGCCATGTAACGCCTATATTAATTATTGTTTTCTAAGTAAACATTGAGAAATAATAGACACGAACAGGACATGCGACACAGTAGCTCAGTTGGGAGAGCCATGACATTGTATAAAGGTCGCGAACCGAGTCCCGTTCATGACTATTATTTTGAATATATATTAGGCGATAGGCGATATTTATTTAGCAATCATTTACAAATTTACTAAGATTTAGTGAATCTGTAAATTTTTGCTAAATAAATATCGCCAGGCGTCTCTTTAAGACAATTTCAAGGAGACTTGAAATTTAAAATACACGAACAACGACACGGTTGCTCAGTTGGTAGAGTGATGACACGGAATTTCAAGGGTCGCTGGTTTAAGCTCCGTTCGTGTCTATTATTAGTACCAAGTTGGGAAAAGGCTAGACACATCGTTTGATTCTCATTTACAACGAAAATATTTTTAATTTTCCTCTAAGTCTAAGCAAAATTCCTACGACAAAAATGAACTACGGGTAACAAAGTATTTGGCAGCAAAAGAATTGGTACATATATCAAGCAAACCTTTTCTTTACATCAAAAATATGTTATGCGTAAGAAAGATTGCCTATTTCCTTTATGATGAACAACCAAAATAGTTGTATAGGTTATAAATATACGAAGGAGTTTCAGTTGCTTATGTTTGGCTTTGTTTCTTAAGAAATCACGGTTTGATTCGAGTAGTACTAAGGGGCCATCAATTAATCACGTCATGTTTTTTTAGCATTTTTTAACACCCCAACTCCCCCTTGGTGATATGTGGTGATCACCACCCAAAACGACGTGTATTTTTAGTACCTACAAAGAATCTTAAATTTTTTAGAATATTAACTTTAAATACCCGTGATATCTTACTACACCCCCCTCCCCCTTGTGATACCTATTTCGTGATTTTTGCCAACCCCCCCCCCCCCTTTTCGAGCCTCACGTAATTAATATACGGCCCCTAATAATAACATTGTATAAAAACAAACAATAAAAAAAAATACTAATCTATACTTTATAATATTATAAAAAGGTAAAGTTTGTGAGTTTGTACGGGGTAAACTCTGGATCTTCTGAACCAATATTGAAAATACTTTTTCATGATAGTCGGATTTGCAAAGTAAGTCGCAGAAAAAACCCACCCAACGAAGTGGGCCCCGGTCAGCTAGTACCCTAATAAAATTAATCGTATGCATATTCGAACTATAGTTTTAATGTGAATGTATTGTTTTTTTTTTTTTTCAATAGTTACTCTGTATTGCATATCACAAGAATGAATTCTAGGTGTTACATTAAAAAACAAAATTAAGTGAACCCTATTGGGCATAGCTCCAACGTATACTTTGATCTATATCTGTCTATATATATAAAAATGAATCCCTATTTCCCTTGGTCACGCCATAACTTGAGAACGACTACACCAAATTTGATATTATAAAAATTATGTTCTTCATTGTCAGGACAAGGTTTTACCTTTTTTTTATCGTACGGAAATGTTTTTAACAGGACGCGTGAAACTGCAGGGCACAGCTAGTCTAATATACAAAAATCTCTTGTCACAGTTTTTGTTATCGAACTCCTCCGAAACGGCTTGACCGATTTTTATGATTATTTTTGTGTATATTTGGTAGGTCTGAGAATAGGTCGTAGGCTATTTCTTATACGGTGATAAGGGTGGCCCTATCCAGAAAATTTATATGACAGAACAACGATCGCCGGGCACAGCTAGTACATATATAAAATACAATATTGTCCATATTATTTTCCTATACAATACCAATGGTGAACATGGCTTTATTTTTGTCTATTGTGTGCCCGAATTTTGGATACTTTGGTCTACTGACTGCCTGACTGGTATTTAAATAATTGACTGTAAGTCATAGGAGTCTTCCGCATCGCCCAATCCTAGATGACTAGACCTGGTGCAGGCGAAGTTTAACTAAAAATTTAAATACTTTATATCATAATTTTGTATTCAGTAGTGCTTAATTAGTGTTATAACTAAACTGTTCCGCCCCCACAAACGACTCAGGACAACTAGCCTGAAGACAGAAACAACGATTTAAGAATGAATGAACGATTACAATTATGATTGCTCAACCCTATCTCAGAGAGTTCACTGACCCGAATCCACAAAGACAATTCTACAAGTCACCATTTTCCAATCGTGGAAAACATTAAAAATAGCGCCAGCGTTTCACTGAAAATAATATTCAGTGAGCAATCAAATTAGAATTTCAATTTCTCCAGCACCGTCAGTGCAATTCTAGCTCCGTTGCCATGGTTACCAGTCGCATCAACAGACAGAACGGTTGATACGATGTCAGTTCAAATTCAAACCGGGTTTTCGTTCCGTGGTGAAGATATCGGATATGACAATTGATGGTAGATCTTTTATCCTTTCTGGTTTAGTTTTATTGTCTTTGGTACGAGTATGTACTTGAATTTCGTTTGTGCGTATGTGTGATTATTGTTTGAAACTTCACAAACCGACAATTACTGAGTAACATGAAATATTCTATTATCAATTTACCAAATTTAAATGATGGCCAGAATTAGTTGCAGATTTATGTTTTTTGTCGTATGTTATTTGAATTTACAATCTTAACTTACAAGTTGAATTATATTTAAATACAATTCATAATAACAGACAAAATATTTGTATTTTTTTGAATCGCCCGTTTTCAATGATTTAGATACAAGAGATTATAATAAAATTACTTTCCTAATATCAGGATAAGCGTAATTGAACGCTGCTCATGAAAGGAAAAAAACAGAAAACCAATCCTTAAGTTAATTCAAATTATTATTTGAGTGCCTTCACAGTATTTTTTCTCAGTATATAGGTATTGCATTGTTAAAATTCAGAGTTTGTTCATAAAATAAAAAATGTCTTTTAATTATTTTTTTGTCATTATATTAATCTGTGGACTCGCTAATTACCATACACAATATAAATATTATTATTATCTAGTATAATTTTATACTTTCGCGAGTGAACAGATTTATACTTGGTTGCTTTCTTAAAAAATCGTTATAATTTTATAAACCAAAGCACGCAAACCGGTTATACCTGTTTGTTAACCAACTAATGAAAAATAATCATATTAAAATACAACTATAATATTGAATAGATTCAGGCGTTACTTTGCGGAAGTCCATTACAATGGATGCAAATAAATACAATATCTAGACAAACTTACAAATTTGAGGGTAGTCATGCATTACCTGTGCACCACCCGCCCGCCCGCAAATATATGCACATACGCAAGCGGTGAAAATTCCGACTACCACCAACTACTCTACACGTGTTTCGCCCCTCCACGGGGCATCATCAGGAGCTGTTAGACCGTGCAGTGTCCGCCACCGAGACCGCTCGGTGGCGGACACTGCACGGTCTAACAGCAGGTACCATCAATTTTGTAGAAGTAGCTAGATATTGTACTTATTTACAACTATAATAACCAAAGGCGTTCTTATTACCACAGAGGTTTGGTCAATTTTAGTCATCTTCAACAGCAAAATCTTTCAATGCTGAGAGGAGTAATTATGCTTTAAAAACCTGTACTCGGTTCTTTTATTTTTACCGTTTTGTAACTGAACCTCGAAATGTGACACAAATGATGCTCGACAAGGCTCAATGGACTCTAAACTTTCTTGGCATCGGCAAACCCAATTAACTCGTAGAGAAAACAGTGAGAATTTAAAAGAAAATCAGTTCCCACTTCCTTCCTTTACAATGTTATGTAATTACGACTTCTATGTAGTGATAAATCGGGAATAAAACAGCAGGTATAAATGATCATTTTCTTTTCCCAGGTCAACACGGAAGTCTAATAGAAAATCGTGAGTATTTCATTCAAAAGCACTGTTACGTAATAACAAATTAACATGAAAGTAATAGAACTCTTTTACACACTAACAAAAGCTTAGTAATTAATATCACGCAAAAGCTGCATGTGTTCACTACTTTCCAAACTAGTAAAAAAACAGGCTTTATGGAAATTAAAAAAAAACACAATATACACAGGCAACTAACAAACAAGCAATGTTCTGAATACGAAAATCGCACGTGCCGCTTGTGAACCCCGTAAAATAAACTGACCAAATCCGCGGAATCAATGATCGGAATTCAAGATTCGAACACTGGATTCAAAATGGCGTACGTTAAATTCGGTTTGCAAATGGATTGCTTGTTTGCCTACTGGTTTAATTCTCGCTGTTTCAGCTGCAAATATATTATCATTATTATATTTAGTTTACTAAAGTAGTAAAATGAATTGAAGCATTTTAATATTACAGAGATTAGAATTCAGCCTTAATAATATTGATAAAGATGCTACACTTAGGTAGAGTTAGTAAAACTCTCGCCAAAATGGCCGCTTACAAATAATTTTGATTTTATTTTACACAACCATTTTCAACAATACTACAAATAATTTGTTCAATCTCACGTATTAACCCTATTGTCCTTATCCTTTTCATATTACCTACTGTATAACCGATTTCAGATCGGTTGGTAACGTAAAAATCATTCAACACTACGCCCGTGTTTAACAATCTTTTAGGTCTCAATATTCTGTAAACACAACAATGATGACTATACACTATTCCTCTGTTCCGTTTTTATTTTCGTTTGACATGTTCTGCATGTTTCCACTACACTGGGTAAATGAATGCATACCGTTGTTAGTCATAATTTATTTTCCTATGTATTGCATTGACTAAATCTGCATGTAATTGGAATGACATAGTTTTAAGTTTCGATTCTCTGAATTTTGTAAACGTGTAATTTAAACTTGGTATTGAATATATATTTTTATATTTGTTTGTACAAAATATTTTCTACTAGCCTTTCTATAGAAGAGCACGTTTTGGCAAATAATAGTATAATAAATAAACAGTTTGTGCAAATCATTCCAAGCGCCATTTTAATGCTGATTCTACAAAATTATCTCTTAAAAAAACTACTTATTCCAGAAAAGTTGACATTATAGTAAAGTTTAAAGTGATTCAGAGACCAACTGGCGTATTAGCTATCTCGGTTAACATCGAATTGATTGTTACTTCGTAATACATTGCATTGTATATTATAGCTTAAGCTCTTTTAAGAGCAAAAAAGATTAAACCTACAACGCAATGTAATGCCAAGTGACCATCAATTCGAGGTCAACTAGCATTACCCAATACGCCCGCTGATAAGTAAATAAGGTTTTATTAAGTACAGCCAACCAAAACTTTGCTCTTCTAATTCATGGACAATACTACTTTTTCTTCTGTAATTTTGAATCCCTTTTTGATCATAACCTCTTTTGTCCTCAGAACAAGGTGCACTCACGATAGTGCGTCGCTCCTCGAGCCGCAGTAAGGCGGAGAGTTGTCCAACACCCACTGACGAACAGCTCGACTCCCTCGACTTGGACACCGAGCACTTGCCCGCCGTCGACACGCCCGACGCTTGCGATAAAGCCGCCCTTAGGTAATAAACAATTATATTATTAGTACCTATTTAAATTAATAATCAAACGCTGTTCGTTGGTAAAGCAACATTTGAGACCAGCAAAACCGATTTAGCTTATGTTTACGTTACCCGGAGATTTGGAAAATTCAAAAATTGGAGGAGCCTTTCCTGTAGTACTGTGCACAGGACAACTTCTATCTATGTCATTTATTATCGTTCACCAACCACAGTTTCCAACAGGCATATAAATAGATACATATTAGTAAATAAAATAACGTAAGAATATACGATTTACTCCACGCGCCATGCGCACTGTTACACAAATTGACTAATTAAATAAGATAACAGCATTTTATTATAGGCCTATGATATCTACTACATTTATCAAGTTACATATTTTGTATAATATGGGATAGGGGGCAAACTAGCAGACGGATCGCCTGATGGTAAGCGATTACCGCCGCCCATGGACACCCGCAACCCCAGAGGAATCGCAAGTGTGCCTCCGGTAGGTACCCTCACTCACTCGGCGAAATACAACGCAAGTTGGGTTGTTTCACGCCGGTTTTCTGTGAGGCCGTGGTATCACTCCGATCGAGCCGGCCCATTCATGCCGAAGCATGGCTCTCCCACGGTGAACTCGGTTACTACTCGGATGCGTGTCGCCTGTGCAGCTATTTTAACACAATTGCGTACTTACTCGTACATACATAAACTGCTCGTACGTACTCGCCTGTGCTAAACTAAGTTCACCATTATCATTTCTATTGACATAGATATCATATAGATCTCTGTGAGTATAAGCGGATCCTAATACGAAATTTAAACAATAAAACAAGATATTTTCCCATTATATATTAATATAATAAAAGGAAGTATTAGTTTCAAGGAACGCGCAAGACTTCCGGCTCCACACTTGTGTTAGTTTAGGACGGATACAAACATGGTAAGCCTTTTATACTTTGGAACACCACGAAGGCTTTAATATACAGTCTAAGATTTTATCAAATAACTTGAGGCTAGAAGACGAAAATAATTTTAATAATATCCGCATTACAAACTGTCCTTTGAAATAATCTGCAGGGTCTAATACGTGGACACATGCTTTAGAAAAGTACGATCAGAGGATAAGCGAGAGCAAAACTGAATATCTGAAATGTCCCTTTTCCGGAAACGCGACTTCTGAAACCATCTGCATAGAGTTAATAGTAGAGGAGTTTAAATATCTTAGCTTCATGACCACAACAAATGCTTGCGTTGACTCCGACGTGCCTCACAGGATCAGCGTCGCACAGCAAAAAGGCAATCAGTTACAGGTGTATTGTGTGATCCTCATACTCATATAAATATAGGCCCTATAGAATACTCACAGAAATAGTGTTGTAATATAAAGAATTCTCCTCGCGACCGAATTTTCGGTCACGGCGGCCTATGTCTACGGAGATTAGCTAAGTACGCAGAAGATGTTGTATTGCACAAGTGTATGCGCAAACACTGGTGCATTTCCTCTTCCTTCACTCTCTTAGTCCGATGGGACAGCAATCCGGCCAGACCGGAGAGAGATAAGGCATAGGACTGAGCGTAGGGCTTAACGTGTTCTCCGAAGCACGGGGGTGTCACACCAACTTCCTGACTCCGGGCTGCTACTGAGAATTTCCTAACAGAAAAAACCCATTAACGCTTTGCCCGACCTGGGAATCGGACCCAGGACCTCAGGCTCAGCAGCCGCGCTTGCAGGCACTTGACAATGAGGCAATAATCAATATAAAGAATAAAACTACGTCAAGTAGACGAGTCACAGAATAATTAATAGTTTAATCCGAACAGAGTTAATGGAACACATTTGTGTCTAGCTTTGTTCTAAGACTGTGTTTGTTTGTCACTATAACTCCGTTTGAAATAAGATTAGACATTTAAATAAACCTTTTTTAACTAACTAATAGCAGCTGCAGTAACCAGTTGGTATTGTAACCACATTTTTGCTTATAATTTATTACGCTTTTGTTATATTGCAACAAAAGCGTTATTAAGTCATTAAAGTACCTACTCATTAATTCACCTGTTATTTAAGAAACGGCTTAGTGATGATTAATTATCAGTAATAAGTATAGTAAATATACATCTATTCCATCAGTAATACAATAACAAAGATAGTTACTTTAGGCAAAATATCTCGGAAGGGGCACTCTGGGGTTACCATGTGTCCTTGAAGAAAATGTGGCTTAACATAGGTAAATAACAGTAACGTAAACCGCAAATCGAAACAAGAAGGGAATCATGAGATACAGACATTTTTGTGTTCGTTTCCATACAAAAATAACAGATTTCATCGATTTGATCCTAAAGTGATGGTCAAATAACGAAAGCGTAGTAACAATTTTTGTTGTTCTTTAATAGAGGAATGCAACTGTATATTTACTTTTTTTGAATTAAATACTTTTTAAATTTTTGATTATATGTCCAACCCCTTGTATGGGGACGATCCACTGTGCGACGGCTCCCCATGCATTCTCGCTCATTTTGTTTGCACAATAAAAAAAGATGAAGACCTACTTTCTCTTACCAATCAAAGTGACAGTTATGTACTGAATCTTACTAAAATTCTCAGTGACAGCCCGGAGTTAGTAATAAGGCACGATTGATGGCTAGCCTCGTTGGTCTAGTGGTTCCCAGTGCGACTGCTGAGTATGAGGTCATGGGTTCGATTCCCGAGTCGGGCAGTGTTATTGAGTTTTTCTGTGGGGAAATTCTCAGTAGCAGCCCGTAGTTTGAAACTGTGTCCGGTAGATGGCAATAGACTCACCACCTATTGGAACATGTATCCATGTATCTACATGGAACTTAATAACAACATTGGTGAAATGTTGGTGTACAATTATGTACACCTTTGCCTACCCCTTCGAGGAATACAGGCGTGATGCTATGTTTTGATGGCTATAGCTTCACCACATCAATTGGTGAAATGTTTGTATATCCAATACATACAGCTCTGCCTACACCTTCAAGAAATAAAGTCGTGATACTACATCAAGTTAAAACCTTATTTAAATTAATATTGAACCAGCAAAATAATGTTTGTGGTACTCTCGTATATTTCCATTAAATTGTAACGGCAATAAGGTCAATTATTCCGGCTGATTTTGCAGGAAGTATCGGCAGACATCGGAACGGAAACCGGATCGCTTTAAAAAGCTTATGAGGCGCGTTCAATGGATATTGTTGGCTGCAGTTCTGTTAAAGTTGTTCCCAGTTTTTGTTTAGTTTCACGGTTTTAGAACAACACTTAAGCGTTCTTCAAACTTATATAATTTTGTGGAATGATAAAAACGGTCATTAACAGGATTTGACCCTGCTGTCCCCAGATCGAAACATTTATTTAAAACATTTCGAAACATTTATTTAAAGAATAGTTTATTTTCTTAAGTTTAAGCAGCTGGTTTATATGGATGTAAGGGCTCCGTTCGAATTCGAAACTAGTAGGGCAATCCCGAAAAATGCACGTGAGTAGTAGTAGGCGGTGAACATTAATTGATATAAATGTCTCACGAACATTTTTATAGAAAAATATTCCTCTTTATAATATAAAAAGTATACATATAGACTATTTTTAACCAACTTCAAAAAGGAGGAGGTTCTCAATTCGTCTGTATGTTTATTTTTGTTCTAATGTCTAGCGATATCGGCGCCAATTCTAACATAAGTGTATCTTTTTGAGTTTGAAAGAGTCTTATCCAAAGGTGGTTAAGGTAAAGTCATTTAAATTTGATGAAGACCTTCGGAGATAAACAATGGACTCTTCTATGAATTACAGCAAATCGTGTACAGCTTATTGAAGGCGGTATTTTTTTTTAATTCGTTATTTGCTTATTTTTTGTTATTTAATATATTACACGTTAAATGAAACTGTAAAGTTAGTCATATCGGTCTAATTACTACATAGTTACTGACTATATGGATGAAATAAGTAGAATTAAATCACTTCGGGTATTTTTAATAAATGAAGGAAACACATTTAAATTCCAATTCATCTAGGATGGTGATGATATTTATTCCCGTATAGAATTCACAATGCGACTAGTTTCTGATCTACAACAGAAAACAACCTCATAACCATCCTGTTTCTTGGGTAACAGTTTCACTGAACCTTTCGAGGGACTTGACCTCAAAACAAGGGTCCCGCCTGACATCTTGAAAGTATTCCTTCAAAAGTCTCAAGTTACGTTGGTAATATTGCTTGAAAATTCTTTATAACTTCTTACTTTGCCAAATATTACATCATTTACCGGGCACAATTTCAAACTGCTCGCTTTGAATCACTAGACCAACGAGGCAGTATCGTGTTACCCAGTAACTATGTTGTGGAAGTCAGATAGGCAGTTACTCCATATAAAATATTTTTTTGGCACAAGATACCTTATTGTAGCTTATGTATAATAGATATGCATATGGTATCTTAGACTTTTTTTTTGATGTACTACGAACCAACATTTTTGTAGAACATTGTATTTAGGTACGTATCACTAACCATTACGCCAGCGCACGCGTATAAAGAAGTTCGGGAGCGCTTTTTCTTCCGACTTAATTAACAAAAATCACTAATTAAGGCTAGCTGAGAGGTATAGCCGAATGTTAGATAGCCTATACTATTCCTCAAGAACCTGGCTATCATATACAAAAATAACTTATAGCCCGTTTAAACAAAGTAAAAAAACAGCTATTTATAATATTTGTATAGATTATTCAATGCTGTTTTCCTTGTAATCCTCAATCTAATTATCAAAATAACATTATAACAGCATTATACACGTACATTATCTTTGTTATAGGTATATACGTATTGAACTGTAATACCCATTGTAATATGGCTTCCACTGAAGCGTACACAATCTCGTCACATTCAATCGTTTGATCTGTGATGAACAATATCACGACTATTGTTCGCAGCTCAGAGGATTCGCTACTACCCACCTATCCACCAACATTAGTAACTTTAAAGGTACAGTCGAGAAAATAAAATCGTGAATCACCTATGTAAAATATGATTCGACATTTTTGAAGTATTCAAAATCTTCTTCAGTATGGCTTCAGTGTATTTATAGACAGACCCACAATGTTTTTTTTTTGCAGTACTAATGATATCTAATAATATGACTGTTAGACTGACAATTCCAATGTCACAGGTTCAAACAAGACCACTGTTTGAACCTAAAGGCAACAAGTGGATTAAACTGTGACACTAAGTCATTTGTCACATTATTCTGCCTAGCCTTTTCCCAATTACATTGAAGTCGGCTTCCAGTCAAACCGGCTGCAGCTTAATACCAGTGTTTTACATGGAGCGACTGCCTATGTGACGTCCACAACGCAGTTGCTGGGTAACACGATATCTCGTGGTTTGACTGGTTGTCAGAGTTTCAGGCCTCAGGCTACCCGTAACGGCTGTCATACATCTTAATTTGACAACGGGGACCGACGGTTTAACGTGCTCTCCGAGGCACGGAGGAGTCTCGGTATGAAATGATGGCTGCAAGCGCAGCGTAACCTCGATCGATCGATCTGTACGGCTGTTACTTAGCCACGAGCCCCTTAGTTATTTGTCAGCATAACGATAACAAAAAAGAACCGATTGCAAAAACGAGGGGAACTCAATTTAAAGTAATTTTTTTTATGTGAAAAATTACGTAATGATGTCAAGACGGCGATAGATACTACGGGCTGTCATGTCTATTAAAATGTGGTAAAGTTTTTTTTTGCTTTTTACTTTCAAGTGTTGTAATGCTTGTGTAATAGAGTTAAAGTGAGCCATGATTCCGATTCCTTGACTGTACAGCCAAGATTATTCCAAAAGTTTATTACAATTTTTATGATAAATCTAATAATTCAAGATAAATCTTTGAAAAGCGCATGCTTAGCGAACTCTAAAGTTATAATATTAATCAATTCTTTTTCCATTTAATATTATAACTGTAAATCTAATACTTATAATTTTTTGTGGAATGAAAAATACAGTCGTAAGCAGGATTCGAACCTGCAAATTTATTTTTTATCTTTTTATAAGTTCTTGTTAATTATAAATTGATAAATGTTTATGCATTTACGTTGCTGACAGTACAGGTCCGTGCAATATTCTAGTCTACGTGCAGATGTTGCGATATCTGATACGTCATTGTGTAGTTGTACGCATTTCTGGGAAGGTATGTAAGTATTCAATTGGAGATTTGAATGACAGCTGCGAATATTGGACTGTACATACGATAAGGTAATCTAAGTCGAGTTTTGTTGAAGATCACATACACTCTGTATCTCCTTAGGACTCCAAGGAGAGCGTATGTGACTATGGACTCTAAGCAGATAGATATAAGACTTTAATTCCCATTTAATTTTACAATTACTATATAAAGTTAACGCAGCAATGTATTGAACTGACGAACAAATACATCATCCTTAAGCATTAATTGAACTTATTATATCTCTGCTCAACCTTTTCCCAAATACAGTGGTGTCGGTTTCCATTCAATCCGGATACAGCTGAATACCAGCATTTTACATGGAGCGACTGCCTATCTGAGCTCCACAACCCAGTTACTGGGTAACACGATATCCCTTGGTATGACTGGTTGTCAGACCTTTAAGGCCTCTGACTACCCGTAACGGGTTTCATAGATCTTAATTTGACAGATTCACTTGTACTTATGTAACAATAAAATGTTTTTTTATACATGTTAACACATGCAAACCGGTTGATTTGAACCGAATAATTTCTAAGATCTAAATATTCAAAGAATCATTTAGATTTTTGACAGATGACGTTTATTCATAACTAGCTGTACCCCGCGGCTTAACCCGCGTATAATTATATTATAATTAGCCTGCCAGTAAAATCTTATCAGAATCGGTCCAGCTGTTGCGAAAATTAGCCGGAACAAACAGACAAACAGATAAAAACTTTATAAATAGATTTTTAAGCATAGTTATAGTGCAAATAAATGTATGAGCTAAAAAAAAAATTTTTTTTGACATTACAAATAGACGCTTCAATTGTATTTATTCGTATTGATGATATACTAGCTGGTGCCCGCGACTTCGTTTACGTGACAAAAGGTAGACTATGTCCTTTTTCAAACTCCAATCTATGTCTGTACCACAATTCATCAAAACTGGTTCACCGGTTTAGGCGTGAAAGAATAACAGACATACCGACAGAGTTGCTTTCACATTCATAAAATTAGTAGGGATTGGAATTTGGATGCATATTTATAAACCCCTTACCACAACCAATATTTTTAATTTCAATTTGTTAAAAGTTTAACAACGAGCATCCAACTTTGATGAGCGTAAATTAGTAGAAATACTGTTAGCAGAAGCAATTATTACGAGACATTAAGCTCAACGTGCAGTGTTTGAACTTAACTTTTCAACTATAGTTTAGTTTAACAATTTTGAATGCAAAATTGTTCATTATTTTTAATGGGAATGTAATAAGCTTACTTATATTTTAGTTAGTTATAGATATACAAAGTGTAGATTTTATCGGATGACATTTCAATACTCTCTAAGATAATATGGTTTTTAAAACCCCACTCAAAGGTTTTCAAAAACTCATCGGTCTAGTGGTCGGAAAAGTAGCTGCAGACCGTGAGGTTCTAGTTTTGATTCCCGGGGCGAGGAAAGTGTTGTAGGGTTTTTCTGTTAGGAAATTTAATATATTAAAATCATTGCTGTCTTTTACTAACAGTTACAATAAGAGCAGTCCTGCTCTCGTGATGACGTCAAATTCAAATTTAATCATGTCAACCTAAAATTTCCATACAACTTTCGTTTGACGTCTTCGATTGTAGTGGATAACTAAAACTGCACCCGTTCGATGATTTTTTTTATAACCTATATTTCTTTTTTTTTTCTTAATCATGAAATTCGAAAATGGCAACGAAAATAACATTATCAAAAAGTTTTGTTTTTCCAGTGTGACGTCTGCATGTTAACTCTTAAGTTAGGTAAATTTTGTGTAGGGTTATGGTCCATAGATTAAATATAGTTCTTAATTTTTATTTTAGTTTATAATACTTACTTATACCCATAAGTAATTAGTATTATAAACTAAAATTATTTATACTTTTTATATTAAGTTATACTTATTATTAAAATGTCTTTTGTTATGATTAAATAAATTAAGTTTGCTGTACCTAACAACAAAGGTTTTAAAGTGTATACTTATATATTAAATTGTATAGATATAGAACAGTGTGTGCGTCGGATGGCGCGTGGGAATTAAAACGTAATCTTTCTGACTTGTTTCTTTTTAAATCAGAATTTAAAATCTCTTCATTCGTCCCATTTTGCAGTCTCAGTTGCAGTCGTGTAAAGATAGGAATGTTCTAAATGTAGTTTAGTTAGCAACATTAGAATTGACACTAATGTATAACAATATTTTCAAATCAAAACAAAGTGAAATGTTATCGATAATGTTAAAATCTGAATAAATAAACAGATTTCGTTTTACTTTCAGTAATAATAAAGTGAAATGGGCCAATAAAATGTGGAGAGCAATAAATTTGAAGAAAAAGACAGGAGTCGTTACACTTAGAAGTGCGCATCGATCGCATGTTTCCCAGTGAACGACTCAGAGTGAACGAAATGAATGAAATATGAGACTCGGAAAGCCTTTTAAAACATTTCCTTTGTGCAAAATGTTTTGCTTGAAGAATTATCTTTTGTTACAGTTGAGGTTCTTTTCAAACATTGACTCTTGTAGCTTCGGGCTTAAATAGGAATCGGATTTCATAGGGTTAGATTAGAAGCTTTGATGATAAGTTTGTAACATGTTTTGGTTGAAATTTTGTACAGTTCTCGTCAGATATTATTACAGTAGGTAGTTAGTAGGTTGTAGGGATTTAAAATATCATGTTGTAATTTTTTCATTAAGTGTTTTTTGTACATGTATCCTTACTGCTCTGTGTGGAAATAAATAATATCTTTCTTTCTATATTTGTTTCTGTAGGTATTTATTAATACTACTTTATAGAACGAATGGTTGGTTATATAAACTGCCTACTTCGTTAATTATTATTAGTTCAACTCTAATCATCATAATCATCTTTGTCGACCTACGAAAGTGAGCATACTTTCCGGATAAATACTCCGGTATTTCGGTATAGCGAGTAGAGGTCGGGATCGGATCGCTCTGTTGACAAAGCGCCTGGAGTATTTTTCCAGGAGTTGCACGTTCAAATCCTGTTCACAATTTTGCTAAAAGTTCTACACAAGATACACTCTTCACACTGTATAAATTTATCCTTTCCATAACAGCATCACGGCTGTAGTCCCCGAAGGGGTAGGCAGAGGTGTACATTGCTGTACACCCACATTTCACCAATGCTGTTATTAAGTCCCACGTAATAGGTGGTGAGCCTATTGCCATCTACCGGGCACACATTCCAAACTCCGGGTTGCTATCGAGAATTTCCTAAATAAAAACCCAATACCACTTTGCCTGACTCGATTTTGACTGCATATCGAGTAATGCTCTTCAGACCTCGGTCAATGCCTTAGGTGCTTTGTTCAGAAAATGGACGATCAGGGTCAATCCAGATAAGAGCGCCGCCGTTCTCGTTTCGAAAACGGGCAGCGAGGAATTCCATCTCCAGCTTCGACCTATTACCATGTTCAGCAAGCCAATCCCTTGGGAACTGCAAGCCAAATACCGGGGTGTGACTTTAGATCACATACACAAACTGTCCTTCCGTCCGCATATTAAGATAGTCCGCGACCGTGTTTTTCCCATGACAAATGCACGCAGTAAACTGTCTCTTAACCATAAGATCAGACTCAACACTATGTGCATTCGTCCTATTACTAGCTACTACTACTTATGCTAGCGTCGTGTTAGCACACATCAAGTACTACAAAATCCATAGGTTGCAAACCCTGCAAAATCGATTTCTTCACAATGCGACAGGCGCCCCATGGTTCATTAGGAACCTTCAACTCCACGTCGATCTCAGAATGCCCACCATTAGGCAATTCATGAAAAGGGCATCGAAGAAATACTTCGACTCCGCCTCTAACCATCCGAATCCCATAGTTGTTTCTTCCGCCGACTACAGGACGTGTCAGATTAGTAAAGTCCGCCGACGACGTCACGCTCTCCTCCGTCCCGATGATAGGATCACCGTAGCTCAAAAGTCTAACAGACACACAAGCACACTCCACCGCGCTCGACCGCCTCGTGATAGACCTCACTGGCGAGGTCCCCATCCATCGCGAAATATCTCATCATGTAAGCTCCGACCCTTGCTCGAGCCGGCCCATCGAGCTAGTAGCTTTACATTCGATCCTTAATAATAAGGAAACTGATCTGATCCAGTTAGTTCCTAGTTGTCCCCCAGCAACGCCCTAAGCCGAGGCTCGTGTCCCGCAGGGGACGCCCTTAGTGCAGTGTTACTTAGTTGGCAGTTACCCTTTCCGTTACACATTATCTTCTTCTTCTTATCGTGAGGTTGATAAACAACCTAGTGTCAGAGTTTAAATCACCTGTATGCCTCTGATATGATCTTACACACCTGTTGCGAACATATCTGAGGTATGCTGGTGTTTTCCTTCACGGTTTTAAGTAAAAACGCTGTAAAGATATAATATCAAATAACCTACAGTTCAATTTAATACTTTCATTCCATATAATAAATAAGATCTATAATGCAGAACCAATATTATTAACTCCGTCTTGGAGTTCAGCTCACGTTTTGATATGAACGCGCATAATACTACCCATTTATTCTCTGAGTTCCAACTATGCGCTGCAGACAAAGCTACATCATAATAATTCTACACCATCCTTCAAAAAACCTTGAATTGAATCTTCAATGTATGCTTACCATGTTGTACTACAGTATTCTTTATGGATAAGTTGTAATAATAAAACAACTTTTAACCGGATTAATCGCGTGTATTATGGGTTTTTGTTTTTCTTGACGTTTGGAACACTTTGTCTAAACTACTACAAACACTTTGCAGCGTTCGTGGTTGCAGGAGTGTTTGAAACGTCAGGATAAACAAAAACCAATAATACACGCGATTAATCCGGTGAAAAGTTGTTTTATTGTAATGTGTATTAATCGCGAAAACTTAAGATATTACTAAGTTGTAATAATCTAAAAGACGTTGGTCTGATAGTCACAAGCGGCTAGTAAGCGTGGGTTTCCCGATTTCCCGATGTCCCGGTCGAACAAAGGGTTATTGAGTTTTTCTGTTAGGAAATTCTCGGTAGCAGTCTGGTTAGTTTGAAAATATGCTCGGTTGATAGCAATAGGCTCGCCATCACATGATCTTGCGTTTGACCGCCAGATCTCCTGATATTAAGTTATGGTGCGGTTGACGATGGAACACGCTTAGCCGCTTTATTTATTTACTAGCTGTGCCCCGCGGTTTCATCCGCGTTAATTTGAGGAAAAAACCTACTAAAATATATTCCAACAGCGCCCTCCCGGAACCTCATGACCTCCTTACACATCATAAATGCGCGCGTAGTATTTTAAAACTATGATATCCCCTAAGATATTCATTGAAATCAAATTATGTTAAGCGCAATTTTGTTCAAAATTACATACTTGTGATGAATAACGTATTTATTCGCAAATAATGCTTTATTTTAGAACAAATTTGATAACCATAAAAAGGGTTATAGTGATTCAACCTTAAATGATAGAGACCTTAGAAGATATGCTGTCTCGAATATTTTATTTAGAACTTTTAATGTGTAACAAATCCGTCATACATGATTTTTGCGTAACTTTAACTGTTTACGCAGTGCACGCAACGGAAGCTCAGAAAAGGAATATTTTTTCCCGTTTTTGCAACATATTTCATTGATGCTCCGCTTCTATTGGTCGTAGCGTGATATTATATAGCCTATAGCCTTCCACGATAAATTGACTATCCAACACAAAAAAATATATTCTATTTCACCAGTATAATTATTGAATTCAAACGGAACATTTTAGTGCGATTCATTCCAGTTTGAATTTAATAATTAAGTGTTCGAATCGCGAAAGTTTAAAAAGTACGTAGCTCCTGAGATTAGCGGGTTCAAACACACAAACAAATTCTTCAGCTTTATAATATAATAGTATAAATAGTATAGATTTATGTGTAACTTCACAGCATACAATATATAAACAGACATTTACTAAATAATGAAGTACCAACACAAATATACATTTAAATATAAATCTTTGCTGGTGAAGAAGATGCAGCGACTCAACAAACACTGCAGCAAAAGCTCCGTTATTTTTTGTAAGTTAACACTTTCATGGCTCTCTCGTCGATTAAAAAACAAACTATATTACGCATATATGTATAGAAAATTATGCGGACGGAGGAGTATATAATAATATGGATTATGAATACATTAAATTAATTAAAAAAAACATATACTACCATGCGTTTGACACACACACACACACAAATATATACATACTAGCTAATGCCCGCGTCTTCGCCCGCGTGGATGTCTGATATCGCGACCAAAAGTAATCATGAAATTTTGATCCCGGTCCCGCTTTCCAATTACCGCTTTATTGCCCACTTTTTTAAGTATTAAAATGGATGTAGTATGTTATCCTTAAGAGATAGACATATGCCATCGCGGACTTTTCTGTAGGCCTATATAAGATACACAATTCCACTATACATCATTTTGTTATATCTCAAAGGGTTTAGGCAGCGCACGCCAGAATAGCTCGCAGATGGTAGATTTTTTCCTACTTACTTGACACATTAAAATCCATTCAGTAGTTTTTACGTGAAAGAGTAATAAACATCCATCCATCCATCTTCAATACTTACAAATTTTGGCGTTCATAATGTTAGTAGGATTTAATATGTCTGTCAAACTTATAAGAGATTAAATACTCTTTTGTTTATGGTTAAAGTCTGTGGTCAAAATAGAACATTATTAACGTTCAAACTTAAAATTTAAATGAATTATGGTCAAATTTCGACCAGAGGACGACCACTAGTTCTTGTGATATCATATTCTAAAATAACTTCCAAAGGCGATAACAGGTTTGAAAATCTTTTAAGTACAGCTTATAGTTACGTTACTTATATCTTCATCAATCATTGGTCCCCAGCGACTCCGTCTAGACAAGGGTACCTAGCGTTCACGAGACAAATTGTGCCATCCAACTATACTATACTTATTTATAAAACTCGTTGCCCATTCAATCTTATTATATTTTACTTCTAACATCGATTTTTAGCTCTTTATTCCGCATTTATATAATATCTGTTATTGTCCGCTGAGATAGAAAAGATGGAGCTATTCTTGATGGAAATAAATCTTTTTGTTGGAGAGCAATAACCAATAACTGTCTTGTAGTGAACGAAATGACTTTTATCATTATCTTCGTTTTGGATCATGTCTGTATTGTAGATGGGATGAAGAAACAGTTAAACTAAGTCAGGAAAAAAGATTCGATTATTTGGTTTAAAGCTCAAAAATATAAAATTCTCCTCAACTTTCATATAGGCCAATCACTGATATCCGTATATATATATAGCAGTGATAGCCTACTGGTATGATCGTTCGAATCTAAGCCACGCACCACTGACTTTTCGTAATCATGTCCGTATTATAAATTAATTATCACTTGCTTCAAACGGTGAAGGAAAACATCATGAGGAAAACAGCATACCTGAGAGATGTTCTCGATGACGTGTAAAGCCATGTCAGAAGACTACGGGTGGTTTAAACTCTGGCAGCAGGATGTTCATCAACCATACAAAAAATAAGCATACGTCTTAATAAGGTTAACAAGGCATACTTTCGACTATGAACACTGTCCATCAGGTACACGTAAGCACGTAAGCTCGTTTCCCCTTAATCCAATAAAAATTAAAAAAACAACATTGTCTCGTTCAGTGTATTGTGGAACATTCAAATTAAACCTCTGTTTTATCGGTCGTTTCAACAGCCCCCCGGGTGCAGATAGAAGCCACTCCACTCTATTGAATTTCGATAGCCATTCCTACGTTTTATTTTTCCTCTTTTGTTTCTGCGAATTGCCGTATCGTTTCGCTTGTCACCGTAGTTCACTGGGTTCCTGAATGTGGTGTTAGGCGACTTATTTGAGAAGTGATTTCTTGTTTAGCACTTTTACTTCCGTTTGACGAGATGTGACAAATCTGAGTTTAGTGCTATTCGATTAATCTTTTGCTTTCCTTTTTAATATTGAATGCAATTTAAAAGTTTTATTGCGTGTCGTATCAGGTGTAGCAAAAATATTTCCAACACAACATCATCACGCCTATATTCTCCTAAGGGGTAGGCAGAGCTTACATTGTTGTACACCCACATTTCACGAATGTTGTTATTAAGTTCCATGTAATATATGGTGAGCCTATTCTCACCGGGCATAATTTCAAACTACGAGCTGCTACAATTTCGCTATAAGTTCGTAACAAAAAATCACAATAACACTGCTCTACCTGGGAATCGAACCCAAGACTTCATGCTAGTCGCAACGTTTGCCAAGCGACTACCTATATAATAACAATATAACATTATCGGTTTTCGAGCAAATGCAGCGAGAATTATCTTCCTCAGTAACTACGTCATAATAGATACTTCAAACAAAGGAAGCATCGAGCATATCCTAGATACAAAATTAACTATAATATACATGCATACAATGAAATATACAAACCTAAGCATGCTTGAATAATGCGTGACGTCAAATAGGATAAGTCAAAAGTTACAATATTAAATGGAAAAAGAATACGGTCGCGAACAGGAAGACAGCAGAGGTCGAGATGGCTTAGTGGTCAGAGTTCCTGGAGTATCTATCCGGGAGGCGCAGTTTCGGATCCTGTTCGCGACCGTATTCTTTTTCCATTTAATATTGTAACTTTAGAGTTCGCTAAGCATGCGTTAATGCTTTTCAAAGATTTATCTTGAATTAGGACAAGTCAACTTAAAGCTTTTTTTTGTATAATCACTTTCGTGAGACACATTCTTAATAATTATTGTTAAACGGTTAAAACTCACGTGCATTCTTCGGAAGTTGACAGTAAAAAAAAAAGATGGCTGATTTTAATTTATTTGCTAGTTTACGGTCTAAACATGTAAAAAATAAATTGGATTCAGTAAAATAATAATCATTAATTTATATTCTTAACATAACATAACATAACATAGCATCACGCCGGTATTCCCCGAAGGGGTAGGCAGAGGTGCACACAGTTGTACACCCACATTTCACCAATGCTGTTATTAAGTCCCATGTAATAGGTGGTGAGCCTATTGCCATCTACCGGGCACAATTCCAAACTCCGGGCTGCTACTGAGAATTTCCTAACAGAAAAACTCAATAACACTTTGCCCGACCCGGGAATCGAACCCGAGACCTTATGGTCAGCAGTCGCGCTTGGGACCACTAGACCAATGAGGCAGTTATTATATATATATTCTTTGTATATTTATATTCTTGATATATAAAATTGTGATATTACCGCCTTTAGTCACGTAACAATGAACGCCAAACAGAGTGCTTAACTTCATAGTTTTCAATTCACAATTTTTTTCGGTGTAAAGCAAGATGAACTTAACTAAAAAGCCAGACTGCCATTTTTTTTTAATCTGATCTAGCATATATTAACCGGGACAATGTAAGGATTCTCACGATACCCCATACATCGAAATCGGTTCAGGCATTTAGAAGTTATGGTGGAATAAAGAAACTTACAAACATACATTCACACTAAAAACGTAACACTCCTTTTTTTTGAGCAGTCGTGTTAAGCTGTTGCGTCAGTCATTAGCAGACACAATAGATTTTTATTGTTACAACGTACAGATCTGTACGTTACTGAGCCGAAAGGTTAAAGATTCCGGCATATATGTCTGAAGAGTTAAAAGAAGTAGTATTGCACACTCATATTTCACCGATTCAATCTCATGTCATAAGTGGGGAGCCCATTGCCATCAACCGGACATAATTCCAGAGTACGAGACGAATGAATCCTTACGCTTTCCCGAGTAACATAGGCTATTCATTTTTTTATAAATAGTAATATATTAACTATGGTACATGAAAAGGTATGAAAAGATAAGAAAAAATACATTATTATTATAAAAATATTATGTTTTATAATTAATTAGATAATGTTCCACAGTACTGCCTCCGACTGTGATGAAAATTATTCAATATCTTCTTTTTCACTTTTTAATTCATACATAGCAGGAGTGTTAAAATTGTTTACTTAATTATTTTTGTCTTATTTTATCAGAAAATTCTCCAATTACTTTCTTTTTACTCTTTTCTTTTTTAAATATAACGTTGCCCTACGCTAGGAATTTCTTCCTGTATCGTGGGTGCGTTTACAGGCATATAATCTCACAAGCACACACACACCCAGACCCGGAGCAAATATCTATAGACTTCTTTATACAAGTACTTGTTTTATAAAAAAATTGATCTACCTTTGGCCACCAACTCGCCTGACGGTAAGCGACTGTATGGCCGACGATGGAGCACATATTATATCCAGAATAAATGTATTCACTCTTAAGTAGAGTGCATAGATTCCGGGAGAACGATAGCTGGGGAGTTCAGCAAAGCACTCAGGGGCCACGTGTAGGGATTCCATTTTAAGGGTGCACTCCTACGGACGCGGGCAACTCAGCCCCCTAATTTTTTAAGTAATATTCTTTCCATGCTTCCATCCATATCTAAGCCTGAAAACAAAACAAAAGAAAAAGTTTAAGCATTTAAGCTTCTCTCATCGCAAGCAAATAAAAATTTACTACAATAACGAGTTACCTGTAAAGTTTTAAACAACCTACAATTTCTGAACGATACTTTAACAATATTTTTACTTTTTCTACCTTTTTGCTATCCTAGCTTATCAACACTTATAGAAGCTTTTTACTCTCATCGATCTCTTTTTTAATTGCCTTTTATCCCGTGAAGAGAGTTCCTATAAAATATAACGTGATTATTTTACCTTATGATTTTAGTGAGTGCAACTTCTAAAGTCTTAGGTAGTAGGTACCTACCGGCTTGGTGTACACGAAATATTAATCCTAGAGGTTATATTATTTTTTATTTTGTTGTATTTTTCCTGGGATATCGCAATTTTTCTTACATTACTGTAATGTCTCATGCATGAATAATACAAACAGCCAATTCTCTGACTTATTGAAGTCGCTCTGGCACAGTAATACTGCATTTATAATTTTCAATAATACATTACAATCGTTACATACATAGTAGTTGTATATATATTATATGTACCTATCATAAAAATATATCTATAATATAAAAATGAATCGTTGAATGTGTTGCTAAGCGCAAATCTCGAGAGCAGCTGAACCGATATCGCTAATTATTTTTTTATAGTATTCCGTGAAGTACGAGGACGGACGGATTTTAAAAATTGAATAAAAAAAAAATATATATATATTAAAGAGTCGACTGTTAGGCGGTACGAAGTTCGCCGGATCAGCCAGTATTAAAAATAAAAATTATATATATGTAGCTTAATGTTTAAGTTTATCTATGTCAATCCCATATATCTCTGACTTTTTAAATTAAATCCATCCAAAGGTTGCCTGGTAGAAATCGCAGACCGCGATAAGGCTGCACATTGTATAATTTAAAAATCTATTATTTTTTGTGCCTGCTGTTCTGTGAACCGACGGACCTCGTGTGGATAGACTGGTACCATAAACCCACCCTAATAGCTGGGACAACACACACCCAAACAATAGTAGACAACAGACTTCCTAGCGATAGTTACAAAAGTACTTTTTGTAATTTCGTTTGTCCCAATATCTCAATTCTTCACTAGATTAAGGTAATCAAATGATGGTTCTTACATCAAGTGTAAAGCCTTTATTTCTATCACATTTAATATCTCCACTCCTGCCACTACCCGAGTCAGAATCAAATAAAAGAGCAATATTAGATATCGGAAATCTCGGATAAGTGCGTGTAAAGCATTAGGCGGCCAATCCAATTTATATGGGGCAGGGTAGTGTGAACTGTGAACTAATATTGGGGAACCTTTCGACACTCACAGACGATTGGCTGAGCTTGATAAGTACCCTTAAACGTCGGATTCAGGGCTTTACCGTTAATATAATGTTCAATTCCGAAGTCGAGAAGTTGAAAATTAGTGTGGTTAGTTGAAGACTTTATAAAATCGGAAAGGGTGTGCCGAACGCACCTGTTTTTAATGCTCTTACTTTTTTGTAGTTTTATAATTCTTTTTTATGTTACACCTTTGCCCAAAAAAGGAGTGCTATATTTTTAGGGCTGACTGCCTCGTTGGTTTAGTGGTCCCAAGCGCGACTGCTGAGCAGGAGGTCTCGGGTTCGATTCCCGGGTCGGGCAAAGTGTTATTGAGTTTTTCTGTTAGGAAATTCTCAGTAGCAGCCCGGAGTTTGGAATTGTGCCCGGCTGATTGCAATAGGCTCACCACCTATTACATGGGACTTATTAACAGCATTGGTGAAATGTGGGTGTACAACTGTGTACACCTCTACCTACCCCTTCGGGGAATACAGGCGTGATGCTATGTATGTATGTATATTTTTAGGGTTCATGTATGTATGGTTTGTTTGTAAGTTTGTTTACTCCACCATAACTTCATAATACCTGAACCGATTTCGTTGTATGAGGTACTTTACAATCATTGCATTTTCCTGGGTAACAAAAACACTGAAAACTAGATGCGTCGTTGTCGGGGGACCTATAAGAAAATGTTTCACAGTAGATACTGTCTCCTAACTGCGATGAAAACCTTGTTTTTCACTCTTCAGTTCGTCGTGCCTTATAATTAATTAGAACCTGGATGCCCGAGATTAGCTCGTTTTTTGGTATAACGACGTTTTTGAAAATTAAACCTAGCTAGATCGATTTATATTCTTATGATCGATTATCCAAAACCCCCTGCATACAAAATTTCATGAAAATCGTTGGAGCCGTTTCCGAGATTCAGATTATATATATACAAGAATTGCTCGTTTAAAGTTATTAGATTTTATATTTCTATATTATTTTGTTATTGCTTATTAGCACTGTGTCTCAATTACTGAACCAGTTTATACGTTTCAACGCTTCAGTTAAATGTCGATAGTGTCTCGATGGAATTATTTTAGTAATTTGGTATTTTTTGTATAATAACTTTCGTTATTCATATTCATATTAATTATTGTTCATCGGTTCACTAGTCCGGCAAACCCGAAGAATGCACGTGAGTAAGAACCGGTGAACAATAATTAATTTGGTATTTTGCTAGTAATTAAAAACCGATAGTTTTCCGATGACTTTCCACGGAGTCATTTCTAACTTACTAGTTTTTAACGCATGATTCAATGCGTTTAAGGATTCATCTGTATTTAAAAAAAGTATATATTTTATACATCACAAAAAAAAAAGATAAAAAAAACATCAGCTTACACACCAACACGAATCGCCAAAATTACGTGAACCCATAGGTACTGGCGCTGAAATACAAAATTGTTCTTTGCGAATATACCGAGTAATTAATCTACTAAAACGGTATCTGGGTAGTTTTATAGACACCTTATTAGTCTACGGGTTGCTAAACGTGAAGTTTTGGGTTCGATTCTTGGTTTAGGAAAAGCGTTCTTGGAGTTTTTCTGTGATAAAATTTATAATAGCAGCTCGGAGTTTGGGATTGTGTCCAATTGATGGCAAAAGACTTATTGACGGCATTGGTGAAATATGTATGTCCTCCTTTATCTATACCTGTACATATAGCTTCAAGGAATACAGGTGTGATGATATAGGGAGAAACGGTACTTATATAATATATTTTTTATAGGTCCTCCGACTGCAATGAAAATTATCAGTACCTTGTTTTTAAATTCTTTTCACTCATAGCAGGCATGTGTTTTAATTTTCTAACCAGTTATTTTATATATCATACCTTTTTGAGTACCATAGATACCTACTTTATTACTTACATTACCATATGTTACCCGGGAAAGTATAAGGATTCTAAAAATTCTTCATACATCTTAATCGGGTTAGGTATTTAGAAGTTATGGTGGAATAATAGAACTCGCAAACATACATACATGAACGCTAAAACATAACACTTCCTATTCCAGTCGTGTAAAAAGAGAAAGAACTACGAGGAAGCCTATAGACCACTCATGCAGATAAAGATTGCTGGAAAGACTTCCCAGGGTAACTAAAACGTAATTTGTCTTCCCAAACACTGTGTCAGCAAATAATCTCGACTGAACGAAGCACGGCCATAATTAACCATCAACACATAAAATGTACCACCTAATGAAATTTCCGCAATGAATTCTATTTAATGTCGTGACGGCAAAATGGTTACGGACATACTTTTTAAGAGAGTTATTTAAAAGTGTCTGAAGTACGTAGTTTTTCAAGAGAACCGTAGACTTTAAGGTCTGAAATCGCCCACCTACAGTGATAACGTGGTGATGAATGTTGTTCCTTACTTTTACCAGAAGGAACCTGCAACGGGATAATTATGCAATTTGACGCAAGCACAACTGCTGAGCGTGAGATCTTGAGAGTTTCTTTCTCTGTTAGAACATTTTTGAGCTCTGAATTTGGTCCGGTATTGGCACTACGCTCACCAGATTTTAATCTAGGAGTGCAACAATGCTTTTGTCTAACCCGTCAGGAAATAAATTCATGGTACTATGATAAGTTATACTAATTCTATTTTCTCTTTGTCCACAGATTACGCTATCTCCTAAGACAATTGAATAGGGGTGAAATATCTGCAGAGACTTTACAAAAGAACCTTCAATATGCTGCTAAAGTCCTCGAAGCAGTCTACATCGACGAGACCAAGTACGTATCTCACTGATTTGTGGTATTTCTAGGTTAGTAGTTGAGGGTTGTCAGTTAAGGAAGACCACGCTTTGGATTTTTGGTATTATTTACAAAGTAATGGTGGTTACGGAAACATGTGGCTGACTTTATTAATGCTCATATACAAAGCTGTAATAAAACTTTTTTGCAAGAACCTCTTATGCGAATTTCTTCTTGTTATAATATATGGGGAAGACAATAAACAAAATTAAACTGACTAGAATAAATAATTATATTCCTGTACATCTCCATCAACTGGTAAAGTGCTTAGAGTGCAAGTGGTATTGTCGCGTTGAATGGCACTCCTAATTCTCTAATCGAAAAGAAGCCAGCCCTCTGGTCACGCAATATATTCACCAGTCTGTTTTTATACTATTTCAAGCAAGAAATTCTTTAAAATGAAATTCGATAAAAAGAGCTTGAAGTTTGATAGACACAAGCAAGCGAAGCGATAGCTCTGGTTAGAGCGTTGCTACAGCACGATAAGCATCGCAGGTTCAAGCACCGCTGTATAAATTCGTTTTCAATATTCCTTACAAAAATAAAAATGTGAAGTTCTTTAATCAATTTTTATATCAAACTCATCAAGTATGTTCTAAAATTCATTTCTTGGAAAACTTGGCAGATATTAAGGTTTACTTAGCAAATTAATTCTGCAAACAGTATTCTACTCTCCATGTAAAATAAACTTGAACATCGCGACCAAATCATTAAAATTGTTTCCGCTACTTGTATCAAAGTCGGTTCGAAACTAAATGTAGCGTAACTTTATAATTGATACCAATAGCGTTGGGCTTGATTTACACCGTCGCATGTTTTCATTTAAAGGGTAGTCTATCTCAACAAATAAATATTATAGCTGAAAAAAACAATTCACAACTTCTATGTTTCAGATTTCTGTAGCTGTATATTTACGTCGTGATCATAAATTTTATTCATAACACACAATATATAGAGTTCATTTTTCGTTGTGAGAGCGTTTAGTTTGCTTTGAAATATTTATTTTTTGTCATCTCCAGTATTTTTCTTTTGTATCGTCGGAGCATTTTCGTTTTTCTCAACAAAGTAGCGTCTATCGGGTGAACTAGTGTGATTTCTTATAGGAATATGAATATAGTTATCAATATACATAATGTTAAATCAAATAAAAAAATATATAACCTACTGCAAAATAAAATTTGGGTTTAATGGTTGAAGTCTTTACTAGCAGAAACACGCAGAAACTAATCTCATTAAATTGTGTTCACTCCGCGTTTTTCATGCAATATTTCCTTTTTCATCCAAAAGAACTCGAAACCCAAAAGTGTTTAAACTTAGCCTATAATCTGGTTTTTCTTTTTGACTAAGATGACACTGTCTAAACTAATGCTGAACTACAACTTTTTAATATCAGCTAAGAAAGGTGTATAAAAAAAGAAAAAAAAGGAATCTCTAATAGAGGTCCTCAAACAAGACGTAAAGGGAGGACTTAATTAGAGTGAACTTAATCACGACAACAAGCAAGCCAGGTTAATTAGGGAAACAAAATGGTATGCCCCAGTGCCCTTGAATTTTTCTACGAATGAGGTCTCACGACGTAATTGGACCAGCAAAGCTTTTCTCGCCTTTGAAATTTTACACAATTTCTGGGTAGAAAATTGTGAAATATACCAGAGTTATTTGACTTGCAAAATATTGTGCCTTGTTAGGTTCGCCTGAAGAGTACAAACGACTTTTTTGATAAATAACCTAGAAAAGTTCTTCAGCAAACACAACTGTTTTGTGATTTCTACTTGATAGAATGTTTTTTTTTATGGATAAAAATTATGGCCCCTTTATTATAACCTACCTATCCAAATGCTGCGGGTTCAAACTCTGCCCGCGGGCGTACTCGTATTACCCATACACTCATTCCTTATTTTCAATATAACTTTAATGTTTGCTTCGTGGAAGTATATTTTGGAACTTTAAGATATCTTGTTAAAATTAACTTCCAGTAAACGACTTGATTTTAAATTTTCGAGTTTGCCTTGGGCAGCGCTAAATTAGATGGATAAGGGCTTTTACAGACGCGCGACACTTTCGCAACGTCGCGTATCGACACTTTGGCAAAATTTCATCAGCTGCCATCGACACGTGATGACCGCTTTCTTACCGATAAATGTGAACTCTGGCCATACCGGACCCCACACTTTCACACACGCCCCACCGTAACGTATTATTCAGCGGTCCTCTTCTTCTTATAAAGTATGGTTGACAAACAACTTAGTTCCAGACTTTATAAACCACCCATAGACTTCCTACAAGCCATTGTGAACATCTCTCAGATGTGCGGTACAGTAATGGCAAAGTACGCACATATCTATTTATAATTAAGAAGAATATAATATATAATAATAACCTCGCGAAAGCCGATAAAGATAAAGAAATCAAATATCTTGACAATGTGGGATGTTGACTCAGCATCATCATTGTGCCGATAGTATTCTCAGCCAATGGGTTAATACCCAAGAGCCTCGAAAAACATCTTAGGAGGCTCTCGTTAGGCAGCTGGGTCAAGGGCTTGATGCAGAAAGCAGTACTCCTTGATACGGCACGAATTGTCAGGAGGTTTCTCTCGCTGGAGCCCTAACCACCGGTGACTTTGACCGTATTGACGACACCGGTGGTTTTTTATATTTCTAAATATATATTGCATTTTTTTATTTATTTAATATATAATAAAAATTATAATTAATATGTATATTTAAGCCAAATAAAGAAAATATAATATTACAAAGAATCAAAAAATATTTACGCACGCAGACTAATATACAAGGTGTAACAGAAGTCGGTAGTCATCCTTTAGGAGGTCAATGGCTTGTACATTTTTTTTAAATGGCCTTTTGCGGAGACCCAGAGGGGTTTTGTCTGCGTAACCGGACAATATCTAAGGCGAGGCAGTTTGATGCCTCCAGCCAGAGCATATTTTAAGATACTACAAACTAAGGAACAGCGCTAAGGGCGTCCCCTGCGGGACACGAACCTTGGCTTAGGGCGTTGCTGGGGGGACAGCTAGGGACTAGCTGGGTCATATCAGTTTCCTTATTATTAAGGGACGAATTTAAAGCTACTAGCTCGACGCGGGCCGGCTCGAGCAAGGGTCGGGGCGGAGTCTTGTACATTACATACAAACAACTTTTATAGGACACCAACTGCGAAAGCGGTAGCCAAAAACAGCTGCTCGATAGAAATGTTTATACCTACTAGAACTTTTTTTTTATCAATAATGGTTCCTTTGGCCACTAACTCGCCTGATGGTAAGCGACGGTGTGGCCTAGGATGGAGCACCTAGATCCAGAATAAATCTAATTACTCTTAAGTAGAGTGGATAGATTTGGGGAGAACGATAGTTGGAGAGTTGATGCAACTGCCCAGACCCGTCTCTCACAACGGTTGCAGCGGATTACGTCCCGAAACACTACTAGGTCGCTTCACAGCATGGCTTCATCCGGTGGGTGGTAACCAGCCGCGGCCGAAGTCTCCCACCAGAGTTGTGTTGCCTGTTTTGCACCACCCAGAGGCCACGTGTAGGGATTTCATTTTAAGGGTGCACTCCTACAGACGCAGGCAACTCCGCCCCCATAAATGTATGGAGTGGCAGATCATTTATTCGCGACTTCGAAGTTGAATCCTTACTAAACGTTGTTGGTATAGATACATGAGTGCATTAATCTCCTAAAACATGACTACGGATGTATATATTTTCTTGAATCTAAGTAATATCGAACGTTTCGTGTTGGTTCCTTGTGATCTTTATTTATAATCATTAAATTATATCTATTTCACGTCGTGCCTGCCTCATTGGTCTAGTGGTCCCAAGCGCGACTGTTGAGCATGAGTTCTTGGGTTCGTTAGGAAATTCCCATAGCAGCCCGGAACTTGCAATTGTACACGGTAGATGGCAATAGGCTCACCACCTATTACATGCAACTTAATAATAGCATTTGTGAAATAGTGGTGTTCAATTGTGTACACCTCTGCCTACCCCTTCGGAGAATACAGGCGTGTTGCTGTTATGTTTGATGTGTTCGCGAGCTTTGAATGGCATCGTGTATAAACCACTTTAACTTTCTTCTCTAACGTAATATAATAAAGGTAATATTTTCTTTAAACGAAAGCTAACGTCTATAATATCATTGTAAATACAATTTTCCTTAACAAAGGAATCTTAACATTTATAATAATATTTATCAAGACAAAGATAGCTTTTAGGTGCCTAAGCATATTTGCTCATTATACGAGACAATTTCGAAACGTATTTATACGAGTAATTTTCAAAGGAGCATTTACATTATAATTTGCTTAATAATATGTGTTATTTCTGTCGTTGGCATTTCTACTTTGATAGGATATTTTATGAGGAATACATAAATTAACAAATATTAACGTTCGGAATTTTGAAGCCATTGTGAAGTGTTCTGCCACGTTTGGTGACGAGAGTACGTTTTGCATGTGGATACGTGTTTACAAAACTATATACTCGTAGCGACGAACAAACTGCCTCATTGGTCTAGTGTTCTACGATGGACTGCTGAGCATGAGGTCCTGGGTTCGATTCCCAGATCAGGCAGTGTTATTTATTGAGATTTTCTGTTAGGTTTTTTTTTTGTCGCAGGGAATTGAATATATTAGAATAGGCTAAGCTATTACATGGGATTTGGTAACAACATTGGTGAAATGTATGTGTACAGCTGTCTCCTGCCCTTCGGAGAATACAAGCGTGATGCTTTTTATATGCATTTAGATTGAATTACATTCGGAACTAGTTTTCAACTCCTTCTATTTATAAAACCGCATTCTGTTTTTTGTAAAAAACATTTTATTTAGACACATAAAACATTGTTAAATCCTTTTTCGGAAATAAATTCACATTATCCACATGTGCCACAGTGCTAAAACTATTGAAACAAAAAGACTATACAATTAAAAGCATCCAGCATCTGTTACATTCATACGAGCGTCGGCTGTTTCACCAAATGAAATGCGCGAGTCCACACGGCTTTATGTAGGCAATATTACAAACTGAATGAAAAGGTTATGAAGTTACGACCATCTACTGGGTAAAAAGAAATGTTTGTGGGTAGCTAATGTTTTTTTTTTTATTTGATTTCTTTTTTTGATAAAGGCAAGGCCTCGTTGCTCTAGTGGTTGCAGGCGTGGGTGCTAAACGTGAGGTCCGGATTTTATTTCCGGTGAAAAAAGGTGTGGTTCAATCGGTGCGCTAAGTGGAATCCCTCAAACCTTCCTTCTAGCTCCATTATCAGACCAGCTCGATGGTACTAAATAAATATAATAATAATAATAAAAAAAAATAGGTTTACATAGTATCACGCCTGTATTCTCCGAAAGGGTAGGCAGAGGTGTAGGTACATAAATTGTACACCTACATTTCACCAATGTTGTTGCTATGCTGCTGAAGTCTTATGTTGCCATATACCAGGCACAGTTCTAAACTCCGAGCTGCAACTGATAATTTCCTAAAAGAAAAATTCAATAACACTTTGCTCGACCCGGGAAATTCACCAGGGACCTCATGGTAAGCAGTCGCGCTTGAGACCGGAGACTTGGGACTTGGGACAGAAGATCGTATTTTTGATATTTGCAAAACTAAACTAGAACTAGGAAAAGATTAGATTCTTAAAGGGCTCGTAAACAGGCCATACAAATTGCAGCTTGTTGGTAATGTTACTGAGAATATAAATATAGCGCGGCTATATCGCCAGCGATATCGTCTTGCTGCAATCTGTTGTGTGTTACTGAAAAAAAAGCAAGTGTGCGCGATATAGACAACTCGACAGCTTTGCAATTGCAGCTAGAAACTAGCCCGTTTACAAGTGCCTTTAGATTTTTCGAACACAAAATCGCACATACCGGTCGACTTCGCTCTATTACAAATACGATATCGCAATCCATCTTAGTGAGATGACAGTGGTAACAGTAGGATTAATTCTTATGTAAGGCGAGGCACGGATTTATTGGTTTACGTAATGTATTTTTTATCCATACGAGACGTAAAATAAAGTTTGAATATTCAACAGAGGCGGTGCTACTCCGCCTATACGTGCGCATGCAAAAATAATCTTCCATTTATACTGAAATGAAAAAGTTAAAATAATCATTTTATATTCCTCGTTATAAGTACTTTACTATATGTACTTAATAAAATATGTACCTATGTGTAATGTGTAGATACATTGTTAACTTTTCATTATTTTAAGTGCATCTAGCAGGATATCTTTAACAATACGGATAAACTGTAGAACTGCCACGTTGTAGTGTTCCCAAGCGCGACTGCTGAGCATGAGGGTTCGATTCCCAGGTCGAGCAAAGTATTAATGGTTTTTTCTGTTAGGATATTGTCAGAAGCAGGTCGGAAATTGGAATTGTGCGCGGTACATGGAAATTGGCTCACCTATTACATGGGACTTAATAACAGCATTGATGGAATGTGCGTGTCTACTGTATACCCTCCCCCTTCCGGGAATAAGCGTGATGCTATGCAATATAAACTGTAGAATGTATTAAAGATAAATCTTTGAAAAGCATTAACGCATGCTTAGCGAACTCTAAAGTTATTATATCAAATGGAAAAAGAATACGGTCGCGAACAGGATTCGAACCTGCGCTTCCCGGATAAATACTCCAGGCGCCCTGACCACTAAGCAATCTCGATCTCTGTTCACCACCGAGAATTCTTCATCCATATTTTAACACGTCTTTCAACCCCACCTCTTTTCCATTAGATAGGGTAGGCAGATGCAATCGATTTCCACTATAGGTAGTAACGACTCACAGCGAAAACTTTCACTTTTTCTGAATTAAAAAAATATTTTTAAACGAGCCAGTTGTTTACTTAAAACTAAGAAGGAAGGTTATCAGTACCTAAAGTTATAATATTAAATGGAAAAAGAATACGGTCGTGAGCAGGATTCGAACCGGCGCCTCCCGGATAAATACCCCAGGCGCTCTGACCACTAACCCATCTCGACCTCTGCTCACTACCGTGAATTCTTCTTCCACATTTTTAACACGTCTTTTGGTGACGTCATTGCTATCTATTCAGTCCCTGTACAGGTGACCGAACCGATACGACTAACTTTGCAGTTAAAACAATGTCGTACAGATGCAATTACCTTAACAATTAAAGATAAATCTTTGAAACGCATGCCATCTTTTCCATATAATATTATAACTTTAGAGTTCGCTAAGCATGCGTTAATCCTATTCAAAGATTTATCTTTAGTTATAAGTACCGCTTTAAAATTTCACAAAGCCCCACGTTACACAATGGCGGGAAACATAACTGTTACAACGGCTTAATAAATCAATAGTTATGAAATATTCCTATCTTGTACCAGTTTGGTAGTTAACCCCTTCGTGTAAATTACCGGTACCTTTAATAAATAAGCCGTTTGACCTCATTTAATCTTACTTTCAGTACAATTTTTAATGTATAGTCGACCATACAATTGCTTTACCACCCTAATGCTGATTATCGTTTGCGCATCATAATATGACAAGGTTTATTTACGCTTACAAGATCAAAGTGTCAGTCAGATACTGTCAACCTTATTGACATTTTAATTTACTGTTTAATTTCGTGGTCGACTATACATTGAATCTTACTTGCGAAACTTTGTGAATATGGATGGATGTTTGTTACTCTTTCACGCAGTAACTACCGAACTGATTTGGATTAAATTTCGCACACAGATAGCTTATAACCTGGATTAACATATAGGATATTTTTTATTCCAACTGAACCCAATTCTGAAGTCGATGCCGACGAAATCACGGGCAGAAGCTAGTAATACTGTAAATGCAAAAGTTTGAAGTCCATAGTCCATGTACTTCTTAAATTTTTTATCGTTTTTGCCATTTTCTCATAACCTATTACATGGGCCTTTATAAAAATTGCGTATGATTACTGGAAGAGACACTAAAACGATTTACGTGGTTTTTATGATGCTCTAAATGGTTTGGCGTGAAATCATTGACGTCACGTTTCGATGTTTCGTTATACTTTAAGGATCGTTCAGACTCCCACGAGCAGTTATAACGGGATTCGATGACGTCAACGGGATTCGGGGAGTTTGGTTCGTGCTTTATTCAAATGTTTTATATCATCAACAATTAAAGTTATAAATTTTTGTGGAAAACAAAATACGGTTATGAGCATGATTCGAACCTGATATACCTTTGTGATACTCCGGGTGATACTTTGTGATACTCCATTTCGACCACTGCTCAGGACTTTGTGAATAAAACCGGGACGAGGATGAAAAAATCGGGAAGCAGAAAAAATGCACACCAATCAACATAATTTTTTTTTTTCTTGATTTATCAATAATTACAAATAAATATTTGTTTAACAACATTATGGAATAAAGATTATCTTAATATTGTTCCGCTCGCTCGCCTCGTTGTTCAGAGGCTGGCTAGGTGATAACGCGCGATTTTAGGCGTCCCGCTTAGGGTGCGCGCGGGACGCGTCCCAGGCTTGAAAAGCGGGACTTCCTACCAAAAATCGGACATCTGGCAACGCCACTCGGACAGTAGGTTGTTCATCAGCCATACGTGAAGAAGAAAATTTTAGTACTTCCTGCATTTTAAGAGTTACCCTAACTCTAATGAGTGTTGGTCTAAATCTCGAATCATTGTTTTGATAACAATGATAAAAGATATAAAATACATGGCATAGCATCACACATATACTCCCCGAAGGGGTAGACAGAGGTGTACATAGTTGTACATCCACATTTCACTCATTCTCTCTTTAAGTCCTGGTGAGCCTATTTCCATCTACCATACCTAATTTCTTAACAGAAAAATCGAACGCAGGACCTCATGCTTAGCAGTCGCACTTGGGACCACTAGACTAACGAGGCAGTCATGTAATCAGACACTACAAAAAACCACACAAAACATTTAATTGAACATGTTACAGTGTTAACATTAAAAGAAGAATCATTTTCACAAACATACACTTTACTCGCGTGAACATTGTGACGTCCCACAGTGCGACCGACACGACGGTCACGACAGACGACGTGAGATGTCAGGCGCCGATAAAAAATTGTGGTTTCCGATCACCGCACACTTACGGCAAGAATAGTGGAAACTCCTTAAATAGTTGAATATTATAAAAATATTTAAACTGAACTAAACGAAAATAAAATAAAATGCGTGGTTGCTGAGCATGAGGTCCTGTGTTCGATTCCCGAGTCGGATGGTGTTATTGTGTTTTCCCGGAGATTGGAATTGTGCCCGATAGATGGCAATAGGGATAAGGGATTTACTACAGCATTGGTACAATGTGTGTGTACAACTATGTATACCATTGCCTACCCCTTCGGGCAATACAGGCGTGATGCAAATTGTTTATGGAAATTTATATGGATGTAATCGGGACACGAACCTGCAAGTCCCGCATAATTACTTCAGGTGGTCTTAACCATCTCAACCTCTGCTTAGTACCCCGAATTCTCCATATTCTAATATTTATAACATTAGGGTTCGCTACGCATGCGTTAATGCGTTTAAAAAATGTATCTGTATACAGATTTTTCTACTTACTGCTTAAATTGATGAAATTTTAAAGTAGTAAAGTAATATATTTTTTTATCAATATGGGGTCAACGTTTTTGCACCAACTCGCCTGATGGCAAGCGATGGTGTGGCCTTGGATGGAACACGTACGTAGATCCAGAATAAATCTATTCACTCTAGCCTTGAGTGTGTGCATGTGAGATTAAATATCTGTAACCGCAACCACGATACAGGAATAAGTTCCTAAAGTTGGGCAAAGTAAAAAAAAAATACAAGTTTGTGTTTCCTAGGAAACGCGGAAGATGGAAGTGTTCCATTCACGGGCGATACTTACCTATCATGAATAAATAAAATGAATTTACTACTACACAAAACAGAAAAAATCATAACAACATTTCAATTTTCCATAACAAAAAGAACCGATACAAACACGAAGATTCTAGTTTATTCGCCTGGATTTTATGACGTCAGACAGAGCGACCGACGCGACGGGTGCGACAGGCGACATGTGACGTCACCGGGCTCCGATTGAAAATTGTGGTTTCCGATGGCCGCCCACTTCCGACATGACAAGGAATTGTAGGGGTATTATTTGTTGGATCGTATTGGTGTTCTATTGCTACATTTATGGCCAACATAAATTAAAGTGGGTAATTGGATATAAATAGTGATTAAACAGTAGATAGGTACACTCAAGTACATTTTTGGTTTATATAAAAATGCATGTAGATAATTTATTTTTTATTTGTTCGAGAATTAAATAATACAAAGGTTAAATCAGATAAATGAGTGTTTATTGAACACTTTTTGTTGTGCGCCAAGATGCGTTCAAGTATCTATATTTTCTTATATTTCATGATTTTTATAATTATAATTGTATCTACTAGCTGTGCCCCGCAAACGTTGTTCTGCCCTATAAATTTTCTGAATAGGGCCACCCTTATCATTTAGGCCTACGATCTATTCTCAGACCTACCAAATATACATAAAAATCGGTCAAGCGGTTTCGGAGGAGTTCGATAACAAACACTGTGACACGAGATTGTTATATATTACATAAGATTTTTTAAGACACACATTCCATGTCAGACTAAAAATACGGTACTGAGCAGGATTCAAACCTGTGCCTCCCGGATAAAACCTCTAGACGCTCTGATCACTAAATCACCTCGACCTCTGCTCACTATACCGAATACTTCTACCACATTTTAATTCGTCTTTTGATGACGTCACTTTTGCATATATATTAAATCCCTATACAGGTGACCGAACTGACACAACTAACTTTGCAGTTAAAACAATGCAGTTTTTTAATGGTCCCGTAGAGAAATTGATACCCCCAGCAACACTGCCTACACAACACCTCACACAGCGCTTGCTTTACTGTTACAAACAGTAATAAAACCTGAGAGAACATAACGTTATAAAAACGTTAATAACGGTCGTAAAAACGTTATAAAAATATAATTATCTATAAAAATACATTCGAATAGCAGCTTACATAAAGGATAGTTACAATAGGGAAAAATCATATTTTTACAACCTTAGGACTAACTAAGTGTACAGTTTGAGGAAATAAATTTATGGTACACCTACAAAATTTAAAAAGTTTGTGATTGTAAAGTAGTTTAGTCACTGTTGGAAATAATGTTCTCTGATTCATCTTAAGCCGTATTAAATGTATTATATAATACTCGGTGGCGGACACTGCACGGTCTAACAGCTCCTGATGATGCCCCGTGGGGGGGCGAAACACGTGTAGAGTAGTTGGTGGTAGTCGGAATTTTCACCGCTTGCGTATGTGCATATCATTGCGGGCGGGCGGGTGGTACACAGGTAATGCATGACTACCCTCAATTTTGTGGAAGTAGCTAGATATTGCATTTATTTGCATCCATTGTAATGGACTTCCGCAAAGTAACGCCTGAATCTATTCAATGTATTATAAAAATCTGCACAGTAAGCGGTGATCGCAGAAGCTTGACTGGCAAGAGTGACTCAGGCTGAACTAGGAGGTCGCGGATTTGAGTCTCACTCGCTTTATTACTAAAAAATATAACTGTAGTATCCGTTTAACTTGCGCAAATTCGTTATAAAATTGTATCAGATATAGATAATGCATATAAATCTAGGTTTAATTTTTTTTTTATCTAAAATACAAAGTCACTTAACACAAAACTCGTTAAGTTTATATAATCGCTTTACTAAGTTTTTGTTATTTATAAGATGTAACATCAAAACGTCTTGGCGTTATGAACTCTGTTGGCTCCTCTAATAATAGTAGGTTTAATGAAATTTATATTTCAAGCTTATCTTAACCTATGAGAATTAGAGTGAGTTATGATTTCGTTTCCTCGACTGTAAATAGACCAAAATATACATAGATATCGCCGGTCGAAATTTTTATTTTAAACACATGTTTTCTAGACTTTATTGGTCGTCGTAAATGTATTCTAAGGAAGGGATTCGAATACATAATATTAAAATGGCATTCAGAGTTTATTGTTCGAGAAATAATTTAAACCATATTTGGCACATATTTTTATATAATAACTTTCGTGAGACACATTCATATTAATTATAGTTTAACGGTTATTACTCACGCGCATTCTTCGGGATTGCCCGACTAGTTTCGAACTCGTACAGAGCCCTTATTATTACTGACTTGCCAAACCAACCAAGGATACTGCTCGCAACCCCAGTCGAGATGGCTTAGTGGTCAGAGCGCCTGGAGTATTTATCCGGGAGGCGCAGGTTCGAACCCTGCTCGCGATCGTATTATTTCTCCACAAAAATGTATAGATTTTGAATACTTTAAATGAAACGATTTGAATGCTGACGAAATTTTTTGTGAAAATTTGTAATTGAATTAACTGCAAAATTTGTCGTGTCGGTTCAGTCACTGTATAGGGTTTTGATAGACAGCGATATCGACACCATAATACGTCTTAAAATGTGCATTAACCATCATTTTAATTAAGTCACGATTCCCCTATGAAAAGCCCAAAGTAATACAAAACATACTTTAACACGAGACAATGACAAAGGCACAACAAAGACCCCAAAAAGAAATAACTCAGGACCTAGAACGTTTTGCCTCACTTATCACAAAGACTCCCAAAAATCTCTACCCTTGTTAAATCTGACGCGTTCTATTATTCTTGAACCAGACCAAAACAAAAGGATTTCATTACAACACTCGCGTAGGGACTCCTTTTGGGAGATTGCAAAATCTTGTGTAAAGGAAAGTTATGATTGTGTAATTTTTTATCTGAATTTATAGGGTGTACTATGTGTATCACTGAAATTGTAAATGGGTAGGATATGACCGCTTATTCATAATACCAAAGTATTTATTTAAGTGGCAGAAATTTTAAGTCGAAAGGACATGTAACTTAAATAAAACTGCTTCTTTTAAGGTTTGTTTTTTCTTGTATTAAGAAAGATTGTTAATTGGGCCGGTTAGTGGAGTGTGATAGTAGGATAACATCAGAACCTGGCGCATGGATAACATTTGCTATGACAAAGTTAGTTAGAAGGATCGGTTCGGACCGGATCGGTGGCGGTTACCACGAACAACAGCATTCCCAATGGGGGTTGACGTCAGTCATAAAACATTGCCAAAACTTTAGCACCATGCTATTTCACAAATAATCAGAAGGTGGAAGAAGGATTTATGCTGCGACGACCCCAAATAAATTGAGATGATGATGATGATGAAGAAAGATTGATAATTGTAGTAAGAAACAATCCTGTGAATAATAAAATTTACGTACGTCAAAAACACAAGTCCCATACCTTGGATATCTCCTCTTGCGTAAAATATTTATTTGGACAGAAATATAAACTTTAGTATGTCAATACGGGTTCGGTCCTGAAAAGTCTCAACATTGCCAAAGTCCCGGGACACCACGAGAATTACCGGTATGTACTTGAAAAATAGTAAGGAGTTTGAATTCTAGCATTTATTTATGTTTTCTATTAAATATAGAACTACTGACACGAACAATAAAAAATCCTCAAGCAGTTCGACTCATAATACGATAATAAATAACCTCAGTAACATGACCCTTTATTAAAACGTTGTACAAAAGAGATTTTATTAATAGACTAGTGTAGTACCTTGTTTCGGAGTAAATTGCAAGCGCTCATATAACAATAACAATACATTGGAATCAATTTAGTTTGTAGTACACACCTCTATGAGATCAAATTGCCCTATTTTGGGAATGTGATGCTCGCGTTCGTATATTAATTTAGTTTGGTTATTTCATAACAACTTTGATACGATAAATACCTACAGTTAACGTTACTGTAATTGTGAATGGGTTATTTATATGTGGTTATAATTACTGTATCGGTTCATTCTACATGAAACTGTTGGATGCTATAGATTTGTATAATACGAAAAGTTTAAAGAAATTGCGTCGGAAAATGCTGGCGCCATTTAGTTTTATAAAAATAACTTGTAAAACTGTTCAAAACATCAATTTAACTACAAAAATAAAATCATTTTTCCGCAAACTGACTGCGCCAAGGGTTGCTTTACTTCAATGATCGTTTACCAACCATTACTTCTCCAACTTTAAGTTACGTTAGTACGTTATTACGATTTGTGATTTTCTTTTGGCACGACGAACTTAAGATGATTGTGTTATAATAAAACAACTTTTAACCGGATTAATCGCGTGTATTATTGGTTTTTGTTTTTCTTGACGTTTCGAACACATTGCAGCGTTCGTGGTCGCAGATAAAATTAAAATATTACTATGACTGTGTTAATTTGACGGCGCGGTAGCCCCAATATGTGAGAAATCGGCTGCTGCGCCGCGTGTCGTAGATTCGGTTTTTGCACGCAGCAAATATTTGTATGATCTACAGATATTTTTTCCGGGTCAGGTGTGTGTGTTTGTGAGATTATGTGTTTGTAAAAGCACCCACAACACAGGAAGAAATTCCTAGTGTGAGGCAATGTTAAAAAAACATATTTAAATAAAAGGGGAGATGGTCGATGATGATCTTTTTATGAGATGTATAAAAGACACAAAGAAAACGCCAAATGCCAGAATGAAAGTTAAATTAAATATAGCATTGAAATGTGGTGAATATTTAGATTTTATAGAGAATCCTTTAATACAATATTTTTGAACAGCTGTGAATAACAACTACAGGTAATAAATTCATCATGAACTGAAACGCAATTAAGACTTCAATATTTAACTAAATAACTTAAACTTAATCAAAACAATCCGAATAGTCACACTATTCGGCCCGACTTTAACTTAATAAGCACTTTATAGGTTAATCTTAATTGTTTCAAAATGCTATTTCATCTTCAGATCCACTTCAAACCAATTTCAATATTGCCTTTATAAATTGAAGCAACTTGCCAAAGGAATGACGTCATTTAATCATCATTTATGAATATGCGAAAAATATTACAGGTACGAGAGTAGAATTAAAATTCTTCGGGTGCAAAATATTTTCTTCAGCATATATGATTACTTTCACAGACTAACAATTTCGCATCACTAAATGATATATGGAAGCAGTAAGATAATTTGCATATGAATGTAATATTTCGAATAAATGTCCCGCTTTAAATTTAAATTGACTTTTGAACGGATTTCGCAGAGGAAATTTACTTTTCAATGTAATTCAGCACATATAGTTGAAAATGTTAGGAATGTTTTGAATACTATTTCTTCAAGGAAGTACACTATATTAATTAATACATTAAGTTTGGTCTAGTTTACAAACCAAGAATCAAATACGAATCAAACTTTGTAGGTTTCAACGTCTTTAACGTTCACGCTTGAAATGAATCCATACAAAACTTCGATTCAAACAAAATTAACTTGAAATGAAACGAAAGAAATGTTGTTGTTGACACCGTAATTAATATCTTACATTTTTCACGGCAAAAGAAAATGCTCCGATACAGGAAACGCTTCTTTTTAAAGATTTTAGGCGTTTTTGATGTTTTCATTTTTGTTTCTTATATCATGGTTAAGTCATATAAGATCATCTTCGTGCGTGACTATTGTCTCCAAACTTAACAATTCTAGGGTGTTTTAATAATGGCTGTGAGCGGATGTGTCATCGCGCCGCCAGTGATTATGTCTAACGCAGGGATAGGAGAGTGGAGGAGCAGCCGCGGGCGCAGCAGACGACGCTCCACATGCGACGCCTGCGCACCCCCTGCTGGGCGAGGTGCTCAGTAGAGAAACCAAACGAAGCAAAGTTAATACCGTTACAACACCGCCGACAATGGCCAAGTAGTCGCGCCTCCCTTCTGTCCAATCTGTGCGATTAGGTCTTACTTTTCAGTTTAAGCTTCCGTTTAAGATACTTTCTCAGTTACCTGTCCTCCTGTTAGATTAGTGTTTCCATCCGATATAATTTGCTATTTGTATCAGTGTGGATTTGTATCCAAACTGGTAGTTTCAATTTTAGGTTTTAAAGGTTACTTGTTTCTATGTATACTAATTTCGGTGAACAAGTTACGTGAAACGAACTTCTTGTATTTTGATTAATACAGCTTCACAGAAATAATGTGTAACTTGGTCGCCGGAAGTACATGATTTTATCTGCGTTTAGATTACGTAAAGATTAGATCTGGAACGTAGACCCGTGTGCCGTTTGGACCCTGTGTGACTCGTCTTTGTGATCGTCCCAGTTTGCAGCTCCGTCTGTGTTTGTCCTTTCCTCAGGCATGTTTACTTTCATTCTTGTGTCTGGGTGACCCCTCTGTAGCATCATTCCATTTAGCTTATCTTTCGTTTTATAAAATATTTTATTTTCCTACTACATACATGCGGTTTCAACCTTTATATACGTGGAACCTGTTGTCATTAGTTTATTTACACAACGTTATTTTATTTATAGCTGCTACCATGGCTTCGAAATATTTTATATTAAAAATTTGATTTTATCTATGTATATTCTAGATATTTTTTCGAATAGCTTATTTAATTATTATAATTAAGACTTCTGGATATTGTATTTTATTTTTTAAATGTGTGTATTGTATATCTTGCAGGTGTCTTATTTAATTGAAAGAAGGGATCGATTGTTTATGATTTGAAGTGTTTACAATAGTATCTCCAATTAAGTACGCACAAGATCTAAGACGACTTTATTGTTTCTTAATACCGTAGAAAATATTATGAACAATCGATTTCTTCTAAGCAAAACCCGTACGCGATGGTCCCTCTCCTTGTGTGATCCCTGACTCTGTCCCAATGACGACGTGTTTTATTTTAGACCGGCAGTGGCGCGCCAGCAGTCAGCCCCAACCCTGGTGTTTAGGTGTGTCGATGTTATCACTTTTTATGCCACTCACTTAACTTGAATCAAACCAGAATGTTTATCAAAATTCAAAATTTTTCTATCTAAATATTCGATCACTTCCCGGAACAATATTCTGGTTTAATTCAAGTAGTAATGACAATACAATCCCGAATTAACCTTGAGCATCCCCAGAGATTCGCTTGTTTTGTTGTGTGACTGTTTTGTGTACTGTATTGCTTTCCATTGTCTCCAAGCTTTACTAAAACTTTAATAATTTATAACCTGACAGAAAACGAGACGCGCTTTGAATATGTGAATTTGGTCTTATATTTAGCGTAGGTATTAATGTTGTCAGTGTTCGCTGATGGGTGCAAAAAGGCTTTTAAGTGCAATCCTTTTATCATCGATGAAAAAAGCGAAAAGCGCGACTCTAATCCGATAGAATGCCTTCGTCACGGCAAATTTTTCTGATCCAATGATTAGACATTTCGCTCAAAGTGCTTCGCTCAAAATCCTGAGACACTTTATACTTCATTTTCCTGGCAGAATATATTTTCCTGATTATGTTAAAACCAAAAGTAATTCTATTTGTATTGTTTACAATCCAAAGAAAATGGATCAGTAGTATCTACCTATAAAACTAAAATAGAATTTTAAGTGCATATCCTCCGTTAACTAGTTTTCTGAAACACTGTCTTGCATCCTTATTTAAGGAAGATAGCAAGAATTTTATATGCAATGCCCAAAGACTGTAATTTGTAAATTTTCTTTTTGTTAACCCAATGGAAAGCAATGTAAAAACAAGAATTCTTGAGCACGCTGCATGTAAGGTCCAAATACCCTCTAGCTAGTGTACCCGAAATGTAGCATGTTCTGACATTTGCCAATTCTCTACTTCATCACACTTTGTTTGATTGGCAAACATACTCTTCACACATCGGTATCCAACACCAATACTTGACAAACAATACTTTTCTTGATTTCAGGACTGTTTCTTTTTATTTGTTCTCAACAAAAGACATTTCACGAGAATCTTGGATAGAAAATCTGACATATTGTTCTACAAAGCCCCACGCAACAGATTGCCTACTTTCTTGTTTTCTATTCACAAAAATATGATTTGGAATCTTTTGGGTGGGACTTTGTATAAATACACCATATTTTTATCATGCAAATTTTGTACTGTTTGGAAATATTGCAAATAAAATCACTTTTTATCTTTAATAACCTTACATAGTAGTTTTATTCGAGCAATTTATTCAAATTTCACATTTTTCATAGTAACAAGATAACAGAATAAGATTAGCTGTAGTTGTTAGTGAATTAATTAAGATTATATAACTTTGATAGACTAACAATGTACAGCATTACATAGTTCATGTAATTAGACTATAAACTTATAAAGTTTGCTTAGAAATAGTTAAAACGAAACGCTAAAAATATAAAGCAAGTATTACTAAGAATGTTGTTAGATTGTTAACAAGAATTTATACAATAGGATGAGAAGGTAACTTGTTTTCAATTATCCAAACTTTTTGGTGTTATGATATAAAAATAACTGGAAGTGTCGACTAATATTTTTGGATTGAAATGGGGTTATGGGCCAGTCAATAGTGGGGCACTATTTTTATATAATTACAGCGATTTCCTAACAGCTTCGCAGCTTTTGATGGTAAATGGAGTAAATTACAAGTTTTTTGGGGAATATTCTGCTATTAAGTCGTTGGGTGAAGCTTGAGCTGCTGAACTGAAGATATTCTTGGTTCTAACTTTAATTTGGGTTGTGCACAGGAGGTTGGCTGACGAAGATGACGAGCTGTCAGAAGTGCAGCCGGATGCTGTCCCTCCTGAAGTTCGGGAGTGGCTGGCGTCGACCTTCACGAGGCAGCTGGCGACGGCAAAGCGGAAGTCAGATGAGAAGCCCAAGTTTCGCTCGGTGGCCCACGCGATCAGAGCAGGCATCTTCGTGGACAGGATCTACAGGAGGGTCACCAGCACGGCGCTTATGCAGTTTCCTCAAGACGTCATTAGAGTGCTTAAGGTAATATTAATAATATATTTTTATTTTCATTTAGCTCACTCCATTGACGATCACATCCTTAACCTCAAGGAAAGATGGTAAGCCCAAATTATAATAACTAAAATGTTAAACAGAAAAGTTATACAATTTACGTCTGTTTGCTTCCATTTGGCAATTAACGCTAAAAAACGGGCTACATGCGAATAGGGCTGGCACAATAAAGGTTCCGAACTAATCTATATGTCGCAGATGGATTGTAGAATAAGCTGTTTTACAAAACTGCTAGCTGATTTACAAAACAATACTGTTATGAAAAACAGCTGAACGACGACATATACCTATATATCAAGTAAGAAACTGACTGGCTGACTGATTCACTGACTGAGTGATCGATCAACGCACAGCTGCAACCGCTGGGTCTAGAAGCATGAAATTTTGCACAAATTTTCCTTATAAGACGTAAGTGTGCACTAAGAAGGGATTTTTGGAAATTCATCCCCTGAGGGGTTAAAAGTTTGTATGAAACTTCGTCATTTTTGACATTAGAAATGTCAAACTTGATAAATGAGATTAGAGAAAAAAGTTTAATTATCACTTATTTATGAATATTCATTCTTTATGGGGGGTAAATTAGGGGATAAAGTTTTTATTTTTTTATTAAACTTTCTTACTTTTTTCTAATCTCCGAAACAGTTAAACCTGTTTTTACGAGGTTTCCACTGGCAGATAACTGATTGTTATAAGGAGTAAATTAGACTACTTTTATTTTCGAAAACGAATTAGGGTTACGCCCAAAAAAAACTGTTAAGCAGTCGAAGTGGCGGGCACCAGCTCATCTCGTATATAATTATACTTTTGTATTTGCTAAGATACAATTCAAACAACACATGTGTACAGTATACAGAACTATATGTACAGTGAAAACTTCAACTGTCTAACTAATATATTACTGTTAAGGATGGAAAAATACTGCCTTGTGTTAAACAGACAGATGGCGTAGGCTCGGAAATAGACTCCCGTGTGGGTGTGGAACACGATTGCCTGATAAAAAAAGTGTTATGTTTTTAGGGGACATGTATGTATTATGCCTTGTGTTTCTTTATTCCACCATAACTTCTAAACGATTATACTGATTTAGATGTATGGGGTATCGTTAAAATCCTTACATTGTTCCGGGTAACATAGGGTAATAACTGCGTCGTTAGTCTAGTGGTCTTAAGCGCAAATGCTCAGCAGTTGGGCAGTGTTATTGAGTTTTTCTGTTAGGAAATTCTCAGTAGCAGTCCGGAGTTTGGAATTGTGCCCGGTAGATGGCAATGGCCTCACCACCTATTTATTTACATGGGACTTAATAACAGCATTGGTAAAATGTGGGTGTACAACTGTGTACATCTCTGCCTACCCCTTCGGGGAATACAGACGTGATGCTATGTTATGTTATTTGATTTGGGGTTTTTGTCCACACAGATATGTCAACCCCATCGTACCTTATACTAACAAATAACACATAAATATACGAAGCATCTGAAAAATTAAAACATTATACCAGACAAGATATTTAATCAACTAAATTTAGATACTAGATTACAAAGTTTTTGTGCATTTACTGATGTTGGATACTCAAGAATTGACTGAACGACTCCAACATCAATTAAATTCCTATGAAACCATTAAATCCTCCACAAATAGTTGTCTTTCATTTTTATTTCTGTCACATTCCATCATTCATTCCATAATGTTGTACATCTTCAACCTTATTACACAGTATACAATTAGGCGTATCAACTTTTTTTTATTAAAAATGCAAACTTTGTCGATGGGAAGTGTCCAGAATGTAATCTTAAAGCTTACCTAACATACGATCTACTTAATCTACTACCATCAAACCAGGGAGAATGAGGAACCGATTTAGATATATGGGGTATTAGAATCCTTACATAGTCACGTGTAACATAGGCTAGATTTCAAAAAACAGTAAAACAGTAGTTATAATATATAATTTAAACATGGCGGGCGAGTGGAGCTGTGCAGGTCTCTTACCAAAACCACACCTTACCTAAATACCCTTTACGGGGTTAAAAACGCAGCCGCATTCACTGCGATCCCGGCAGGTTATGATTCATTGTAAGTATCACAAGATCCCGTAATTTGTGCAGGCTAGCTACAGTTGACCTGCACAATGGAGGGGATATGGAACCCTAAAAAACTATTTCTGTATGAAATGTTTAATTAGATGATAAGTTTAGTTCACAATAACTTTATATCTCTCAGTTAATTTTAAATCAAACAAAAACTCTTTCTAAAACATACATACATACATACTGGTGTTTGATTAACCATTTATTCCAAAACTCCATATTTAATGAATAACCACACATTGAAATGTTCCGTTGAAGTTATTCCACGAATTCATCAAATAATTAGTCTATGAGGTCCCACAGGCAGGAGTGTTTCCAAGCAATCCAATTAGTTCTGGAAGCCAGTAATGAGAATGTAGTTTTAGCTAAAAGCGATACGTTGAACATCGATATCTGTGTGTTTTTAGAGGTTGTCTATTTAATAGAAAATGAATGACGCAAATGAAAATTTCTGTTAAATTTCTTAGTAATGGAAAGTTTATGTCTATTATTAGTATCTATCTCATTGACCTAGTAGCTGCCGAGAATGGGGTCTTGGGTTCGATTCCAGGGTAGCGCAAAGTGTTACTAAGTTTTTCTGTTAGAAAATTCTCAGTAACACGGAGTTTGAAGTCGTTCTCGGTTGATTGCAATAGGCTCACCGCTTTTTACATGGAACTTAAAACGCCGAAGTGCGGGTGTACAACTCTTTACCCTTTCGGAGAATACAGGCGTGATTCTATTGTGTTGCTATGTTCATTATTAGTACTTTTATAATTGGAGTAAATTTTGAGAGATTTAAAATAGGGAACCTAAATTAATCTTTTAACAGCGATACCCAGCTAAACATGGCTTTAAACCAAAGGAAGGATGCGAATCCACAAGTGTCGGCGTGATTAGAGAGAAGAAATTACAAAAAATCGGTCTGCATCACAATAGGTATTCTCCCTTTTCCGAATTTTCACTCATTCCATTTAAAATCTAAGCACATGCAAAGGTACTTGTAATAGTGTTTATATAATCCGGAATACTATTCGCAATCCACAAAGCATGTATTTTCTACCGTGGGAGAGCCATGCTTCGGCACGAATACGGCTCGACCGGAGTGATACCACGACCTCACAGAAAACCGTCGTGAAACAACGCTTGCGTTGTGTTTCGCTTAATGAGTGAGGGTACTGGAGGCCCAATCGCACTTGACTGCGACTCCACTTGGGTTGCGGGTGTCCATGGGCGGCGGTAATCGCTTACCATCAGGCGATCCGTCTGCTCGGTTGCCCAGTGTAATGTACCTACTACTACATATGATTCTTCTTAGCGAGTCGATGGCAAATCTAAATTTTATCAGTTCAACTTAATTAAAGCAGAATCAAGCAAAGACGTAAGACTAAAGGTTTTGCTTTGAACTGACGTCATTATCGTTAACGAATACGCTATTTCGCCTGCAATATTTTCATACGATATTTGTGTTGTTAAACTCTCCAATAGTGTTGGATCTCTCTTTTTACCGTGTTTGTGACTGATACGCGTAGTCGAGCGCTGTAGCACCTTTATGCAGCGTGACACAATTTTTGCTTTAACTCCGCTTATTAAAACCATGTGAGGACGTTCAAACATTTACGTAGCTTTGTTGGGTTTTAATCTTTAAAAACAAATGCTGTAATGGTTGTTTATATGAACTCAAGACTAGGAGACCAGACGGGAGACGCCTTCTGACTAAATATCGAACAAATTTGCTCGCCACTTTCGGCGGGGGGTGGGGTAACACACAAGCAAAAAAAACTTGTACTAAAGTGAAAATAGCTCTCGTCATTACATTAACAGTTTTTTTTTATTTATTGGCATCATAAAAAGTACAAAAAAGAATGAACAAAAACAATGCAGCAATAAAACAGGTTACAGAGTGGTAGATTAATGTCCCCCATGCTAGGAAATTCCTGTGTTATGGGGGCATCCATCCGTCACTAATATACCAGTATAATGTTATGACGTGGTTTTGTACATGTAAATATAAAATAGGCACTAGTAGGTATTGCAGATAATAATAACAAAAAAAGTAAAGTATATAAAAATAAGAATAAAGTAAAAGGAAGTAGCAAGATAGTAAACGCTTCTTGCTGCCACTTGGTAACACGTGGTGAGTGTGTGTGTGTGTGTGTATGTATGTGTGTATTTTATTTATCGGGTGGTTTTATAATCTCTTCTGTGTCATCGTAATCTAAGCTCAAAAGAAATTCCTTAGATTTTTGTTTGCATAAATGTGAGTTTAATGTATGTATGTATAATTTGGTTTGCAGTTTATTGGATAGCATTGAGCATAAGAATAGATAATAAAGAAAGTCTAAAAATAAATAAAAAAACACAAACAAAAAAATGTTATTAAAATCGTGTACTATCATTGTAACCATACTGGAAAAGGTACCTTTATATGATTGGGAATCATATGCCAGTGGCGAGAGGGGTACGCCCGCTTAAATTACTCCGGTACTAATTCCTTCAAGACTCAAGACCATAGATGAAAATAATAGAATGGACACGACAATGTGTATCGGGTCTAATAGTAGGGAAACAACATAAAAAACAAAACTTATTTCGAGTTCGAGATCTAGACTTCGAGACGACCAAAGAAAAAATATGAATACATATTTCTAACCACATGCAAGGTCACAGTGTAATTAGGTAAAATCTTGTTCCAATATAATCAGAACTACTACTAAAATTCGTAATTTACGTATACAACCAAAACCATTCAACTATATACTATTATAGTCATAGACCGGACATTAGGCACAAAACGTAGTAGAAAAGTTATCACTAATTGGTAACAAGTCACTCAGACAACTGTCAGACGTGCAGTGACCCAGGTAGATGACGTTACAGATGCTTGGTGCGAAAATATTTGTATGAAAGTCTTCCCAATGTCTACTCTAGGTATTTTAATCTCTTTGTTTATAAACCACTCGGTGAGTATTCTAAATTGTTTTCAAAGAATATCTATGAAGCTGTTTTAACTAAGTAGGAATATGGTGGCACATTCCTGTCAAACAACATTATGTACCTAGTGTAGGTATTCGGTAAGAGCGGTTAAAACTACATATAACGTTACATCTTCCAATTCCACACATCCAATTTCAGTATGTGTACTCAGAATTTGTTTGAGCTAAATTTTTACCGTCTTTGCGAGTAACAGGTGCACTGTGATGCTTTTTTGTGGCATGACGCCATTTTGCGGCTCGACGCCATTGTGCACTTATAAAACCTAGTCAAGTGGATATAATATTTAGCAATAGAAAATCCTGGAGTTTTCTTCAATAAGTTTTTGTTATTTAAGAGAAATTTTATAAATTCTATTTTTCAAAGAAACATTGAAAAAATAATAGACAAGAACGGGGCTTGAACCCGCGACCTTTGACGTTCCGTGTCATCACTCTACCAACTGAGCTACCTTGTCGTGTTCAAACCTATTGAATTTTCAATCCTCTTTGTATACGTCTTAAGGAGACGCCTGGTGATATTTATCTAGTAATCATTTACAGACTTACTAAAATAGGTTTGAACACGACAAGGTAGCTCAGTTGGTAGAGTGATGACACGGAACGTCAAAGGTCGCGGGTTCAAGCCCCGTTCTTGTCTATTATTTTTTCCATGTTTCTTTGAAAAATAGAATTAATATAGGCATTACATGGCCTCAACATGTATTAAAAAAATATAATTATATATGATTTATAAAGGATTGGGATGTTGTTCGGCGATTTACAACTGCAAAGTGGTAACGCTGAGTTTAGTAAGTCTGTAAATGATTACTAGATAAATATCACCAGGCGTCTCCTTAAGACGTATACAAAGAGGATTGAAAATTCAATAGGTTTGAACACGACAAGGTAGCTCAGTTGGTAGAGTGATGACACGGAACGTCAAAGGTCGCGGGTTCAAGCCCCGTTCTTGTCTATTATTTTTTCAATGTTTCTTTGAAAAATATAATTAATATAGGCATTACATGGCCTCAACATGTATTAAAACAATATAATTATATATGATTTATAAAGGATTGGGATGTTGTTCGGCGATTTACAACTGCAAAGTGGTAACGCTGAGTTTAGTAAGTCTGTAAATGATTACTAGATAAATATCACCAGGCGTCTCCTTAAGACGTATACAAAGAGGATTGAAAATTCAATAGGTTTGAACACGACAAGGTAGCTCAGTTGGTAGAGTGATGACACGGAACGTCAAAGGTCGCGGGTTCAAGCCCCGTTCTTGTCTATTATTTTTTCAATGTTTCTTTGAAAAATAGAATTAATATAGGCATTACATGGCCTCAACATGTATTAAAAAAATATAATTATATAAAATTTTATAAACCTAATAGTACTAGATATTTTGAATCAGTCAAGTAAATGATGTGCAAATTTAGAAAAAAAACTTGTTTATGAGGATTGTATATGAGTATAAGTAGCACAGTAGTGCATAGTGCGTACCCATACATTCAACAAGTATAATTAATATAAAAAAAACACGCGCCTGCCATGTGTTGTTTTTTTTTTATTTCACCCCTATTTGTGTACCATATACTATTTTTATTTTTACCACTATATTACTATTTTTTTAAATCTCGACCCTTTCTCGAGCCGGCCCGCGTCGAGTCAGTAACTTTTAATTTAGCCCTTAATAATAAGGAAACTGATATGATCCAGCTAGTCCCTCGTTGTCCCCCCCAGCAACGCCAATGCCGTGGGTCGTGTCCCGCAGGGTTCCCTCTGGGTTCCTGCAAAGGGCCGTTATAAAAAAAGGCCGCGTAGACTATGACGCCCAGTACAAATTCGAGCTCAGCTATGAGTATGGCTCTACTAGAGATCTCATAATTTTAAGCGTGAAAGCATTATTAACTTGTGAGGCTTGGTAACCAACTTTACATGAAATGTTTTTGGTGGGATATAATTTACTAAACACAATTTAATCCTGTTTTTTTTTTTCAGAGATACACTTTACACACCCTAGTGCCCCAGTAACCTTTAGTGAGCCGATATTACCTCTCTTGGGTTCTAGTAGTTTCAATTTATATGCGTTCTTAGAAAATGTGCACAATAAATTAATTAACAACCATGTCGGTAACAATCTTTGCTACTAATTAAAGCTTGAAAGGGCTCTAGTTCGTCGCTGGAACTGAGTTAGAGGAGGGACATACATCTAAGTAGTAGATGTGTGGCAGACAGATTTGCTGTTTTACAAAACTGCTAGCTGATTTACAAAACAGTACTGTTATGAAAAACAGCTTTAGCGAACGAAGTTTAGCGGCGTGAAAAGAACCGTCAGACTGTAGATTTTAGTTCGAAATTTTGTCGCATATGTTTAGTACTAACTTAATCCTAAATTTTCATAAAAAATATGAAAATTATGATGGACCATGTAGATCCAGAAGAATTCTCTATGTAGGTACTACAAAATGACTTTAAAAAATATATAAATTAAATTCATAATTTTAAGCAACGTTACAATATTAAATGGAAAAAGAATACGGTCGCGAACAGGATTCGAACCTGCGCCTCCCGGATAGATACTCCAGGCGCTCTGACCAACTAAGCCATCTCGACCTCTGCTCACCACCGCGAATTCTTCTTCCATATTTTAACACGTCTTATGGCGACGTCATTGCAATCAATTCAGTACTTACAAGTGACCGAACCGACACGACTAACTTTGCAGTTAATACAATGTCGTAAAGAATGCAATTACCTTAATAATTCAAGATATGTCTTTGAAAAAGCATTAACGCATGCTTAGCGAACTCTAAAGTTACAATATTAAATGGAAAAAGAATACGGTCGCGAACAGGATTCGAACCTGCGCCTCCCGGATAGATACTCCAGGCGCTCTGACCAACTAAGCCATCTCGACCTCTGCTCACCACCGCGAATTCTTCTTCCATATTTTAACACGTCTTATGGCGACGTCATTGCAATCAATTCAGTACTTACAAGTGACCGAACCGACACGACTAACTTTGCAGTTAATACAATGTCGTAAAGAATGCAATTACCTTAATAATTCAAGATATGTCTTTGAAAAAGCATTAACGCATGCTTATCGAACTCTAAAGTTACAATATTAAATAAATATTAGGTGGTCAGAGCGCCTGGAGTATCTATCCGGGAGGCGCAGGTTCGAATCCTGTTCGCGACCGTATTCTTTTTCCATTTAATATTGTAACTTTAGAGTTCGCTAAGCATGCGTTAATGCTTTTTCAAAGACATATCTTGAATTATTAAGGTAATTGCATTCTTTACGACATTGTATTAACTGCAAAGTTAGTCGTGTCGGTTCGGTCACTTGTAAGTACTGAATTGATTGCAATGACGTCGCCATAAGACGTGTTAAAATATGGAAGAAGAATTCGCGGTGGTGAGCAGAGGTCGAGATGGCTTAGTTGGTCAGAGCGCCTGGAGTATCTATCCGGGAGGCGCAGGTTCGAATCCTGTTCGCGACCGTATTCTTTTTCCATTTAATATTGTAACTTTAGAGTTCGCTAAGCATGCGTTAATGCTTTTTCAAAGACATATCTTGAATTATTAAGGTAATTGCATTCTTTACGACATTGTATTAACTGCAAAGTTAGTCGTGTCGGTTCGGTCACTTGTAAGTACTGAATTGATTGCAATGACGTCGCCATAAGACGTGTTAAAATATGGAAGAAGAATTCGCGGTGGTGAGCAGAGGTCGAGATGGCTTAGTTGGTCAGAGCGCCCGGAGTATCTATCCGGGAGGCGCAGGTTCGAATCCTGTTCGCGACTGTATTCTTTTTCCATTTAATATTGTAACTTTAGAGTTCGCTAAGCATGCGTTAATGCTTTTTCAAAGACATATCTTGAATTATTAAGGTAATTGCATTCTTTACGACATTGTATTAACTGCAAAGTTAGTCGTGTCGGTTCGGTCACTTGTAAGTACTGAATTGATTGCAATGACGTCGCCATAAGACGTGTTAAAATATGGAAGAAGAATTCGCGGTGGTGAGCAGAGGTCGAGATGGCTTAGTTGGTCAGAGCGCCTGGAGTATCTATCCGGGAGGCGCAGGTTCGAATCCTGTTCGCGACCGTATTCTTTTTCCATTTAATATTGTAACTTTAGAGTTCGCTAAGCATGCGTTAATGCTTTTTCAAAGACATATCTTGATTTAAGCAACGTATTTTGCGTTTTTAATAGGTTCCATAGTTTTAACTCGACTAGTTTTGTTACATCTCACTCTTACAAAAAAAAATATTTTTAGGTCAAGTTGCATCGTCGTTCGATGAAATCGAACCATTAAAAGCTAATAATAAATTATGTCAAGTGCAATTTAGAACGCAGGCTACGTACGTTCCTTACTACAATAGACCAACTAGAAAGCCCACGGTAATTGGATTCAAGACCTCAAGGTAAAACGATAATTGAAGCGGCAATTCCAAGTAAAACCTAATTAAATGTATTGACTTTGTAAATGGACTGAATAAGGTCACTGAGTAATCTACGGAGGGACTACAAATCCTTTAGAGGTATCAAATATTCAGTATTGAGTAACATGGGTTTAATAAATTAACTTGACGTACGCTGCTTAGTCAGATAGCACATAGCTGCCATATTAGTTAAGTAGTCGCAAGCGCTACTGCTGATCGTGAGTTTCTGGTTTCGATTCCCACATCAAGCAGAGTTATTGGATTTTTCTGATGGGAAATTCTCAGTAACAACCTGGAGTTTTGAATTGTGTGTGTCATGTTGAATCTTAATAACATTTGGTGAATTTTGGATGTACATCGGTGTACATGTCCGCCTACAATAGGGTCACCGCCTATTACGAGGGACTTAATAACATCATCGGTGAAATGTGGGTGTACCACAGTGTATACCGCTGCCTAAACCTTTGAGAAATACAGTCGTGATGCTATGCTATGTATGCGTAGTCAATTTCAAAGCCGAAAAGGTATTGAAGTACCAATGAGTAAGAACACTCGTGTTTCATATAACGACATGAGTAGTGGTATGACTGTTGGACTGACAAGTCAAAGGTCGCAAGTTCGAATCCAAGGCACGCACTACTGACTTTTCTAATCATGTGCGTATTAGAAATTAATGATCACTTCCTTAAAACGGTGAAGGAAAATATTGTAAGGAAACCATCAAACCTGAGAGATGTTCTCGATGATGTGTAAAGCCAAGTCAGAGGTCTTCGGGTGGCTTAAACTCTCGACACTAGGTTGCTAATCAACAACACAACATGAGGGATATAACGACACGTTTGGCGCATTGGTGGAGTGATCGGCTATGTGTCGTTGGTACCATTCTTGCGTGGAACAAATATTTCTATAATATCCGAATAATTGTTCCTTGTCTAGGTCTGTCAGTAAAAACACACCCACGGTAAAGGAGAAATTCCCATGAAGGAAAATTTTTAACAAAACCCCCCCTAAAGATAAACGTGTTTTGGAGAAAATAAGCGTTGAAAAAAAAAAAAACTGATCAAGTTTTCTTATAAATAATCAATCAAAAATCATCCACCTGATCACCAATCGCGTGTTTACATTAATAGTTTACTAGCTGTTTACCCGTTGGTACAGTCGCCTGCATACAGAATACACGCAAAATATAATAATTTTGGTTAGATATAAAGTTTTTGTATAATAACTTTCGTGAGACATACATAAATCACAGTAATAACATTCATATTAATTATTGTTTAACGGTGGCGTCGCGAGTCAATCGTTAAAATTTTGACTCGCGACATCGCCGCGGGCTCAGCTCATGACTAAGGGCTCCGTTCGAGTTCGAAACTAGTCAGGCAATCCCGATGAATGCAAGTGAGTATAACCGTTGAACAATAATTAAGATATAAAGTTACTTTACTTTGAAACTAAGCATCACTGTGCTAAACAACTTTTAATGAAATAGTAATACTGTGCATTATAATAAAATAACTTCAACCGGATTAATCGCACATATCAGTGGGCTTACTCTTGAAAGTAATTCCGCTTGATTGACATTGGTTGGAAATATGTCAATTCGTACTTTTAAATGCCAAAATGTCTGAAAAATTATTATAGATTCGTGATATTATTAAGACAACATGCTTGCATGACAAATTTATTTTAAAATTACGCGTTGTTTTAAGGCGTCTATTTAATATTGGAATTGGTATTAGTTTCAACAGTACAGGTATTGGATATTTTGTTTTTCTTGACATATCGAACACTTTTTAGCGTTTGTGGTCGCAGGATAATTAAGGTGACAGCTGTCAATTTTTTTTTTTTTCATAAATTTGTTTTGTTATAATGTGTAGTGATCGTTTGATCATGTTGAAAGGATAAACGAAAGGCGATTAACAAAAGGTGTTATTGGAAAATCTACAAGACTACTATTATTTATATTACAAATAATATTGTAGATTGCACACGGCTCTACGGTCCTTATCCATTCGCTCCAACCCCGAACTCATTCATCTCAATCTTCATTCAGTAAATTACGAACAAAGTATTTCTGTACCCGCAAAATGTTGTAGTGAATATATGGAGCGCCGGCTGCCTTACGAATTTTATCGTTGGTTCGCGCCAAAATTAATGTTATAAAGGGTGGCTATAGTTAGGGCTGTAATTAAGTTGTTAGAATGTTCCGCGCATTTTTAGGGTTCCGTAGGCAACAAGGAACCTTTATAGTTTCGTCTCGCCCGTTCATCCGTCCATTCGTCTGTCTGTCTGTCCGCAGCTTGACTCAGAGAGGCTTACTACTAAAAAAAAAACTCAAAGATTAATTAACAAACAATGCAAATGGTATGTAAATTCAAGGTGTTACTAATTAATATAAATGTTATTTATTTATTAATAGACCAGCGGTTCTTAACCTTTTCGGCTGGCGACCCACATTTCAAAAATATTAGAAGCCCGCGACCTGATAAAAAATAAAAACATCAAAGTTCTACATTTTCTTTATTCACACCGGTTTTAAACGCGGCCTAATTTTAACAAGTCGAAGATTGAAGATTTCTATTACCCATCCACTTTTTATAAACATTTAATTACCATTGAAAAATTCGCATAAATATTATGACAATTTTATAACAAATTAACTCAATACTTATATTTTATTTCTAACCTACAAAATATATTAGAAACCATATAAATTGGTATGTATATATCTTATTCAATCGCAGTAAAGAATGCGTGTTGCATACACTTTTTATTATAATAATTTCTGCAAACACAATTCTGTAATACTTAGGCAGATCTAGTATAACTTAGTTCGCTAAACAGTGTGAAAAAATAAAGTGCACTCATTGACAATTACACTAGAACACTGAGGTTATCGGTCATTGCGGCTCGAATTCGATACATAAGTCATACCTCCCCCGCCCCTCGCATGGTACGGTGCATTTCGAGTCAGGATGCAGTGATTACGGCACGCTTTATCAAAAAGTCCCACGGGTCTCGCGACCCATCTCGATATGGCCCGCGGCCCAAATTTGGGTCGCGACCTGAGTTTAAGGAAACGATGGTTTACAATATAACTATTATCTGTATGTTTATGACTAGGTATAAGTAGGTACAACAATTTTCTTACAAAATGGGGAAAAGGCTAGGCAGATAGATTCCAAAACTTTCGTCCCATTATATGAATAGTAAAAGCAGCTTAACATTTCCGCGAAAGGTTTATTTTCCGAGACATGGCAGTAGAGCTTCAGAATTTCTAGAATTTTCAATTAGTTCAACGCCGACATAATTCAACAGTCTGGTTTTAAACAAACAGTGTTTTGTACTTGTGCTATATTTAGGCACATAAAATGCTATAAAAACATAAGGTAACATAGCATCACGTCTGTGTTCCTCTATCCACTGTTTTTGCTATATATTATATTATAAGACTTATCGACGTACATATATCTACAACAAATTCTTCTATTTCAGACCCTGGATGAATGGTCATTCGACGTGTTTGCCCTGCACGAGGCATCCGGTGGAGCACCTGTCAAGTACCTTGGTTATGAACTCCTGAACAGATACGGCATGATACACAAGTTTAAGGTACGAAAAAACTTTGAATTTATTAATGGGTTCTGTTCGAACCTGGGATGTAACAGTATGACTATTTAAGTATCGGCTAAAAACGGCTTAAGCGATTTTTTTTGTGTATATTTGGTCAATCTGAGAATAGGTCTTAGAGTATTTTTTATACCCCTAGGTGATAATCCATCCAAATCCAGAAAAAATATGACAGAACAACGATTGCGGGGCATGTAATTTCTTAGTTAATCTAGAATATACGAACTCACAAGTCGGACATATGGTGATTGAAAACATCATGAGGGAACTTGGACTTAATGGTCTGGCATCACCGTGAACTTTCGTGATGATTATAAATTGAAGAGGCCCTTGCTCTGCAGTGGGACAGTTAATGTTTGATTTTTTATGAATTTAAAGTCACTTACTACTACTTTACTTTTACTACGATGGCGAGGAGACCCCAAAGTGGATCTTGGCCTCGGACGACAAAAGACGTCACTGTTCTCGGCACTGAGCGATTCTATGTCATTCTAGTTGAATGCCTAGCGTGCTGGGCCTTACAGCGTAGGGGAGCATCCTCTGATGGTTGATGGGGGAATGCGCGCTAGTACAGCCTAGCTAGCTACTGGCTAAGTCTGATGGTCTCGCTGACCAAAGTAAGATGTGGTTCTCCAGCATTACGGGGGTTGTGCGGGGGGCTGAAAAGTTTGCCACATAAAAACAACCTTGTTATGAAACCGACTGAATTTCAATTCAGTGTCGTGTTAAATTAGGGAGATCTTTTTCTAGTAGTGTATAAATAAAAGTTGATGATGATTGAAATGCGTATCTTCCAAAATCCAGAAACACGTATCTACACGTGTGCCTACTACGTATGTTAATTTGGAAGTCAGTAGAATTGGAAAATGCTTAATTAGTCTGGTAGTATGTTATAGTTTAAGTAGGTATGTTTCAGTAATTGTGATAAATAATTATGGATAGCCCAGACCTTCATGATATGTTAGAAGGTACCTACCATAAAAATGCAAGCATTTCAGTAAATAATAGAGGCAACAGAACTCTTTAGAAGGAAACATGGAGACCCTTATTTTCCTCATATCCTTTACGACCGGATCCGGAAGGGTTGAGGAAGGCCGTTATTATCTGGAGCAGACAAATTCAAATAAAAAGGTTCCTAAACAAATGGACATGCATTTTGTTTAGCACAAAGTAAAGCAGGAATGAATTTTGAGTTTTTGTACGCGACTGCCCAAAACAAGGAGTGTTTTGTTTTTTAGGATCGATGTATGTATATGTCGCAGATGGATTGTAGAATTCAAAATTTTCATCTTTTGGTATTACACAAGTAAAATAACAACATATTGACAAGTAAAATAAAGTTAGGTTATTATTGTTAAGATATACAGAGCCACATGCGACAAAATTTCGAACTAAAATCAACAATCTGACAGTTCATTTCACACTGATTTACATTATCTCTGATCGTTGATTCGCTGCATTGATAAACGCAAAACGTTCATTCAATGCTGCGTGTTATAGTTCAGTAATTATGTAAAACCGCTTAACTTAAAGAGTTTCTTTATTCCACCATAACGTAAAACGCCTAAACCAATTTAGATGTGTGGGATATCGTTGGAATTGTTACATTTCCCTGTGTAACATAGACTATTACCTAACATTTACGAAACGACATGCCAATCCTATATAATCATTTAAATGATTTTTTATACATGTTTAGGCCATGTATGCCTATATTAATTATTACTTTCTAAAGATATATTGAAAAAAAACTAAAATATAATTTTTGTCTTTAAATGATTGCTAAATAAATATCGCCAGGCGTCTCCAAAGAAACTTGGAATTTAATAGACACGAACATGCAACACGATAGCTCAGTCGGAAGAGCGATGACACTGTATGTCAAAGGTCGCGGGTTCGAGTACCGTTCGTGTCTGTTAATTTTCAATGTTTCCTTAGAAAATAATAATTAATTACCTAGATATAATATTATTATTTTACCACCCAGAGGTAAAAAACAATTGTCCGCTTTCGTCAACTATCACATAAAAAACTCTACAGTCTTGTCAGTTTTAGCGACCAGCCATTTTAGGTGATTTTCAGAAGCTTGAGTGAATGAACGCTAAAAGGCACGATTTGGCTACCACGATCCAATACAAATAGTCACAAACACCCGATGCACCATCGATGCAGACCCCAAATGCGGAGGCCCTAAATCTATGTATCTATATAAATGAAAGATCACGTATGAAAGATCATCATTTGTGAACGGCCAGACAAATTTGGCATTTACATATATATGAATAGGTAATACTTAATAAAAAAGTTTTTTTCTGGAAAATCCACCGGAAAAGTCATAAATATCGATACCTAAACAAATTACACGCGTGCGAAGCAGTGACGGGTCGTCTAGTATTATCGTCTTATAAGTCAAAGCTAATAAGTTAAGCTGAAGAACCAGCCAAAGGTAGTTGAAAAATCAATTGCTTCAAATTGACTCAGTTAAAAAAAAAGTTAAATAAACCTTCGTTTTGGAAGACAGTAATCTAATTTTTCGGTTTGTTACTCCCGGGAAAGATAGCGTTGGCATTCTATTCCTTATTTGTCTTTGGATTTATTTGAATTAAGAATTATTGGAATAATTGGATTTTCTGTTAAGAACTAGCCCCGATTTGATTTGTGCTCAGTGGGTGAGAATAGGCTCACCATATATTATTACGTCAGACCTAATACTAAGGTTAATAAAGAATAGGATACATCTGCCTAACCCATGAGGAAATACAGGCGGGATGCTTTATGTATGAAGTTTTATCTTACTACATTATTATAATATTAAAGTTGTGATTTCGGGCAAAAATTTCATGAGGGAAAGTCTTGATGGAAGTTTTAATAGACTCCCGACGATAAGTTTTAAAAAGTTACACATTGCGCGTTGGCGGATATTTTTGACTAAACGCCATAGCTACTCTTTTGTGATACGGCAATTTTTATTAAATAATAACTTGGTGTTACCTTGTAAGTTCTCCGGATAATGGCTTTTAGACAGCTGATGTTGTAAACAAGTTTAGGGATCTGAGTTGCTCGCGTCCGTAGGAGTGCACCCTTAAAATAGAATCCCTACACCGTCCCTGGGTGGTGCAAAACAGGCAACACAACACTGGTGGCAGGTTTCGGCCGCGGCTGGTTAACTAACACTGGACGAAGCCATGCCGTGAAGCGACCTAGTCGTGTTTCAGGATGTAGTCCGGTGCAACCGTTGTGAGAGATGGGTCTGGGCAGTTGCATCAACTCCCCAACTATCGTTCTTCCCAAATCTATCCACTCTACTCAAGAGTAAATAGAATTATACTGGATATACGTGCTCCTACCTCGGTCACACCGTTGCTTACCATCAGGGGAGTAGGTGGTCAAACGTAGATCATCATCATCATCATCATCCCATTACAAAATGCATGTTTTTTATTTTATTTTCCTTGTAGATCCAAATGTGATAAAAAAAATGTTTTAAAGAAACCTTAGAAAATCTTATAATTGTAAAAAAACATCGTGTCAACCGCTTTTGTTATAACTTTATCCTAACCACTGAATTATAAAATCTCTTCAATACTTATATGAAGGATTTCCTCAAGGAAGTACGTTAGGTCCAAAACTGTTTGATAATCTCAATTTGTAACAAACAATGTCAAAATTTTATGTACAAAATTTATTCTAACATAGGCATTGCAGCATATATCTATAAAAAATCCTAAGCATTTCAATTTCTAAGACAAGTATGGAGCGTTGAAGAAAACTTAGGTACTTACTTTATTTCCAACGTTCCCGGCAGTACTGCATGATTGAATTGAAATAGGATTTCCGAGTGTCTAAGTTTAGAGGATAGAGTTGCATACTGGAAACTACTTGGAAGTGGGTCTTTCATTTGAATAAGTGGACCTGTTACGTTTTTGAGTGAGCTTTACGTTAGAATTTTACATTATAAATTTTAATAATATTTCCAAATATCAACAGCTCATTATTTTTCCATGAGTTTGATTTTATTGAACCTAGCTATATTTCCTAAGATCCCTAACTATCCACCATCAATAAGCCTAATGTAATTGGGATCGGAGCAGCAGGATGTCTTTTTGTTCTTAACATGATCGTCCTTTCAATCAACACATCCTTTCTAGCCGTAACAATAATTTTTGCCCTCTACCACATTAAGTTAAATTTTACCAGCGAATTTTTTTTTTTAAATTATTTAATCAGGTATGAACAATCGATTTTGTTAGTAGTTTCTTACGCTACGTTAGTAATTTATTAAATTATTTATTCCTTAAATTTATTCAAAATATTATCAATTTGGTTCATATTTATTATTAAATTTGTCATTATTAGCAGTCATGTGCACTTTATTCCAATGCCTTACAATTGGACATTCAAAACTCTCCAACAACGTATTCAGATGGCCGTTAGAGCTTTCCCGGACCCGGCGCATCAGAGAGGCTATTCGTATTTTTTTTATTATTGTATAAAAACAATGCACTTTAGCCTCCGCAAATATTCCTGCTGCACTGCAAACCGAGGCAGCCCCAACAACATTCTAAACCCGTTGTTGTACTGAATACATAGAGCGTTGAAGGCTTTCTTGGTGTAATTAGTCCAAAGGCTACAAGTATAAAATGTTTGGCAGTACGTCTTAAAAAGCGTGAGGTTTACTGTTTTCGAACATTTTGCAAACCTTCTAATAACCATATTACACCTCACCGCCAACGCTCTACGTTCCCGTTCAATGTCTTCAACATCAGAGAGGGTCTCCGTGACCCAGTGTCCCAGGTACTTAAATTTAATGACTCTATTAAGCGGCACATCTCCTATCTTGACAGGAGGTACAAATTTTGGGATTTTATTACCCGACTTAAAAACAAGGAGTTCACTTTTAGATGTATTGTACCTGAGACAGTCAGTGCATACCTTTCACATATTCCAATAAGAGTATTGAGACTCTATAACTCCCATATTTGTATGTATGATTTTTTGCTATATTATACAATACCTGACTAGTTCAAATTTATCACTAGTTTAAATTTTTACTACTATCAGGAATCAATCTCTAGGATAGCATTACCACTGTTATTAACATACTATAGACTCTGGTCTGAAATAAATGGATATACAAATAATTTATTATTATTATGTGACTTCGGCGAAATCCAGCCTTATTTTTTCAGTTCATTCTTGTAAAGATCACTTGAAATTTTAAGCTCAGGCTTATGTTATTGGAGGATAACTTTACAACGCCATTCACATTTTCCTTAGCACTGTCAACTCCCAAGTGACAATATAAGCCATAAAATTTTATATATCCGGCGTTCAGCTAAAAAATACTTCATAGGATATCGGTAACGGGTGTATAAAGATTAATATTCGACGATACGTTTGGCACAGGGGTCGAGTTATCGGTTGCGACTTTGATTCCCAATGTTGATATGATTTATAGATGATTGTTTCGGGTTTGGTCATGTGCGCATGTTAAATCTGTGTCTATAAACACATCCACATCGTAGTCATTTATTCTATATATAAATTATGAGTATGTAGAATAACGGGAAAGGTAAGGAAGGACGATAAAGAATAACAGAAGATTGAAAAAATCAAACAATCATTAAATAGTACTTAGTTTACTTCTGCGCGGTCGCGGATTCTACTTATCTGCGAACACAACGTACATAATAAATGGTCTTCAAATATATAATAATAAATAAATAATTAAAAAAAAAACTATTGGTTCGTGATTAATCCGGTTCAGAATTGTTAAATATACAAACATTTGTTAAAAATTATGATGTGTAATGATCCAAAAAGTTTACTATTAATCTAAAATACGTTTCAGACAGAAACAAAATAAAATACAAGTTTCAATTATTCTTTACCAGGTGCCACCCACGACGCTGGAGAACTTCCTCAACAGGATAGAGGAAGGCTACTGCAAATTCCATAACCCCTACCACAATAACCTGCACGCCGCTGACGTCGCGCAGACAGTTCACTATATGCTGTGTCAAACTGGACTCATGGTAAGAAAGATAGAGATCTTGTAATTAAGAGAAGCTAAGTAATTAATGATTTAAAGTCTTTTAGAAGATCGAGAGAACAAGGACCTGGTCACTGCTGGTTCGGAGTAGAGGAAGGGAGGGTAATTTGGAATACTGTTGGTAATTTGGGACAGCAAGGTTTCAAAGAAACTAATAGCGCCATCTTATTTTACGGACTTTAAAATGTTCACAAGTAGCGTCAACTATTGACATGTCTACAGGGATAGTCTGTCATTTATCTAATGTGGAGACCTAAAATTAAAACGTGGAATAGCATTTGAGAACAGTTTTGAGATACGTGTTTTAACCCGTTGTCTTTACAAAAATTTCTTAAGATTGTGCTGTTTCAATTTATGTGTACTGTAAAAAATATAATCAATTTTGCATATTGGTATTGACTTTGATAAATCTTTCATTTACTTCATAAACATTGCATTGCCGTAAAATAATTTGAAATACTCCTATTCCAAAATACCTGCACCCATTCTCTAAAATTGATTCTTATCATTTTGCATTCAATCTAATATTTAAACATATTAGCATATTGAAATTTTTGATCGTCGAGCTAAAAGTAGTTAGATAATATTGCTTCAAAAAAAGTTAAGGCTTTATTTTTATATATCTCACTGAAAATAATTTGCAGGCCTGAAACCAAATCCATGGTATTCCAAATTACCTTCCTTTCCTCTACTAACAATATTGTAGAACCAAATGCACCAAGTAAAATTAAAATTAGATACTACAAGATTGTATTAGTATGATTAATAAAAAAAAAAACCAATAGGACCGCCATGACTACAATGTGTAAAGCAAAGATTGGGATATCGTTCCACCCCTTACAACTGCAAAGTGGTAACGCCGAGTTTAGTAATATTTAAATGATTGCTAATTAGAATTCGCCAGGCGTCTCCTTAAGACGAGAAGGGAACTTGAAATTTAATAGATGCTAGCACGACACGATAGCTCAGTTGGCAGAGCCATGAAACGGTACGTGCCTATTATTTTTCAATCTTTCCTTAAAATATACAAATTAATGTGTAAAACAAGTTGTGCTGAATAACAAGGTACTGGGGAATTTTGATCGCAGTCGAGTATATTTTGTCGAACATTTGTGTTTATGTAGGCACAGTAAATGTTTATTGACTGATATAATAATGCTGATGATTCGATAAACACACGAAAAGATAATCGACACAAACGTTTGTATTGAGCAACTTTTGAAGCTTCATAATAAATAAGACGATAAATCACATGTAACTATATCCTAAGAGATACTTAATTAACAAAACTAATCTAACTAGTTTAATCACGATGGACTAAGTGCGGTCTCCATGGAAACTTAACCGATGTTTAATTAGTGTGTCGAATTAAATGTTACTAACAAACAAAGTTTAAAGGGATTGTCCTATAAATTTTCTGTAGAAACTTCCGTTCTAATAAACTTTAACCCAAATTCACTCTAAACCTTTATTTAATAAATTAATTAAACCCAAATTCGCTCTAATCATTAAACAAGTTGTTTTTTTTTTATTTTCTTCAAATTGGCATTTCAGTTTTCACCTGTTTTATTATAATTTGCAAGTCAGAATCAGCTTTACAGTTTAAAAAAAGGCAACAAAAAATCATTGATAACACTCAGAAAGCCTACTGATTTGAAGAAAGTGATAGATTCTGTGCCTAAACCAGTCAAGGCTGTGCCTAAAAATGGTTTGCCCCTGAGGTACAAGCTTGGCTCCAAAAATAACAGATTATTAGTTTAAATTTTTCTTTTAAATTTATTTGATAGAAAACAAATGTTGATATTATTTTGCACTTTTAGTGTTAAAGTAGATTTTGGAAGGCGGTTTTCATTTTTTGTTAATAATAATTTTTTATTACTTTAAATAACGATGTTATCTTGCATATTTGGGTTGTATTCATTGTTTTGACAATTGCTATTCAATTATGGTCAAATGAAGTAACACAGGCGTGATGCTAGGAAGATTGCTAAAATAGACAATCAAATCGATTCGAGTCGCCTAATAAATAACAACAATGCCAATAAATTATTTCTGAATGAGGTAGGCGTAACTTAGAGAATCAAAATAACATTATGAGTACCACAAATCCTGTAAATAATATTTTAAGATTAGTCATTAGTAGGTAAGTCAATGTATTATAAAATAATGTAAAAGGTTTTAGTAAAACTCCCGATTTAAAATCCAATTCATAAACATTATAAGGCATTACAATTAAAAAAATACAACTAAAGATGTCTCCACAGAACCTGGTCACAACAAAACTAGTAATAAACCTGAGTATTTTCCAACAGAACTGGCTATCAGACCTGGAGATCTTCGCGACGCTGGTGGCGGCGGTGGTGCACGACTTCGAGCACACAGGCACCACGAACAACTTCCACGTGATGTCGGGCTCCGATACGGCCCTGCTCTACAACGACAGGGCAGTACTTGAGAACCATCATATAAGCGCTGCTTTCAGGTAAGATTTTTGACCTTTCTGGGAAGAGGCATTGGTTTCAATGCCTAAACAGATCCACTGGAGCTCGAAGAGCCGAAAGAGAAAATGAATAGGTCTTTACCTATGAAATTGTAGTATACAGAAAGTTAGTAATTTTTTATAAATACTTTTTATTTCTATTAATCAGAATAAGCTCCCATGCTACCGATGCATGTCTACCAGCCCAGTGGTAATTTTTCAATCCAAATGAACTCTTCAAAGGCATTTTGTACTGCCTCTCGGGTATATACTTATGATTTTTTTATAACTGACAATCCTCTGAAATGTTTTGTTTTATTAAACATTTATAGTAACTTATTTTTAAGTACATGTACACATTTCGGGAACTGACACTTAAATTTGCAGGCAATATTTAGTTGTATTTAATCTTACACAAATATATGATTTGATTCGTTTATTTAATCTTACAAAAATATATGAATACGATAGTCTCTGCCTAACCCAATGGTTCACAAGCGTGATTGTATGTAGAGTTCAGTTTACTATTGCATAAATAGCAATAGTAAATTAAACTCTCGTTCAGTATTGTGCGACGGATACCGCAAACGATTTACATTTTAATCAAACACAAGCTTTCGAACCCTCCGATATCGTTTCCAACGTTTATTTCAACGGAAAAATTGCATTTTGTGTTGTAGAAAATTGCTGCAGACAACTTACTGGAATTTGCAATTTTAAACTTGATTATAGTTAATGGAACCAGAAACCAACTTGTTTAATGTCGCAATTTTTTTATTTATTTTTTTCTCGGTATTTATCAGAGTTCATAAAGAAACGTTCAATAGGTACTTGCAAGCATTTAAAAAAACCCACTAAACAGGACATTTAATTCAAGATAAATTTTTGAAAAGCATTAACGCATGCTTAGCTTTGTATTCTTTTTCCATTTAATATTGTAACTTCAGGACATTTAATTTGCACACTCAATTTACCACTATTATAAAAAATCTATATAAATAAAACTCACACATTTGCAGCAATCAAAAACAGTAAAAAGAGACATTTCAACGGCTTTTACACAGATAATGTATCTAATATTACGCCTTTACGAGTAAATTCTTCGTATTTTATAGCTATCTGCTAATATCGTATAAGCTATACACTTTTGGGCTCTTTGCAAATAAAAAATAACTAACATACATGCCTTATGGGAACTTATATCTTATTATAACGAGTTCTTAATAATCAGTTACTTAATTAGTATCATTACAAAACAAATTTTTACTGGCTACAAAGTCTAGGGCCACGTGCATATATTGCCGTCTCTATCTCACATTTGTAGTTTGACAATTGTATGATAGTGATAGGAAGATTCCTAAGCCAAAGCACGTAAGTAATGCTTATTTTTAACCGACTTCCAAAAAGGAGGAGGTTATCAATTCGGTTGTATTTTTTTTTTTTTTTTTTTTTTTTTTTTTTTTTTTTTTTTTTTTTTATGTTTGTTACCTCAGAACTATGTCATTTATGAACCGATTTGGAAAATTATTTTTTTATTTGAAAGGATTTAGTTTCAGATTGGTCCCATTTAAATTTTATTAAAATTGGTTCAGTAGTTTGGTATTTAAATCAAAATAACTGAAAAATAATACGTCGTCGAAGTAAACGAAATGGTGTCTTTTGCTTTCTTGTGACTTTCCGGTGGTGTTTACGGTCTCTAGAATAGTTCTAATGAACTGCCTATTTTCCAGCTTCATCATCAGATGATGATGATGATGATGAAACCGGAAGAGAAGCACCGGAAATCCGTCTTTTTTTTTTGCTATTTAATACTTTTTAGTGTACTCGTAAGACCGCATTCTCAAACATCTCTTTTTACACGAGTGCTCAAAAAACGGAGTGTATATATGTATGTATATGTGTAAGTATGTTTGTGAGTTTCTTTACCTATTCCACCATAACTTCTAAATACCTGAACTGATTTCGATATATGGGGTATCGTTAGAATCCTTACACTGTCCCGTGAGTAACATACGCTAGTCAGTTTTTTTTTTTATTTAATTTCATCTTGTTTTCGCAATTTATTACTCTCTTTTGAAATAGCCTCAGATCTAGAATTCCTACTTTGATATGGATATGTCGCAGATGGACTGTAGAATAAGCTGTTTTACAAAACTGCTAGCTGATTTACAAAACAGTACTGTTATGAAAAACAGCTGAACGACGTTTAGCGGTTTTACATAATTACTGAACTATAACACGCAGAATTGAATGAACGTTTTGCGTTTAGCAATGCAGCGGGTCAACGATCAGAGATTATGTAAAACAGTGTGAAATGTTTTGTCACATATGGCTCTGTATGTCCTAACAATAATAACCTAACTTTATTTTACTTCTCAATAGCAAAAAAAAAAATGAAAATTTTTAATGACGTAAATACTAAACCACTATAATAGTCGACAATATATCGGGATTATGAAAGAAAATAAATTAAATTGATTCATGAGCGAGCGAAGCGAGCTCGGGAGTTTCGTGTACCCCGACACGGACAGGTTAGGTTCGAAGACCCGTCATCCTCTTCGTGTTTAGGTTTTTTCTAACCTTACGGACAAAAAAATAGGAGCCCCGCTAAGCGGGGCTCCGTCGACCCAGCCACGGAAAGTCAAATCAGAATACAGTATCGCTTTTTTACTTGAATGGTGACTATCCATTTAATATACCTATACAATAAACAAACCTGTCCCACTGTAGATATGTCATTCTGCATTACGTCTAAGGGTGGGTAGCAGTTTTGTTAAACGTATCGCAATGGCAATCCAGCTGAACGTTGTTCAGCTGTTTTATAAAACAGTACTGTTTTGAAAAGCAGCTAGAGATTTTGTAAAACAGCGGATTCTACAATCCATCTGCGACAGATATATATGGGCAGCGCGTTGAATAGGTCTACCCATATTCACTTCCGATAAATCAGTTATGGTACGCAAGATTCACTAAAAAGTAAGAAATAAAATAATTTTTAACAAAAAAAAGAACCGACTCCAAAAATCATTCTGTTAAGTAAAATTATTTTTGTTATTATTAATTATTATTATTTTTGGAGTCGGTGCCAGTAAAGGACAATAAACGTGTAAGTACATATTTGAAGTAGCGTATTACGTTCGCTTTAGGCAGTTGTTGTGTTCATTTGTAAATTTTTTCAATTAGGTATACATTATATACATTATCGTAAAAATAATGATGGTAAATGTACCTTTAAAAAAGTTTGTCTGGCACCGACTCCAAAAATAATAATAATTGTATATTATTGTCCTAATAAATTGATTTTATTCAGAATCCTCTAAAATTAAAAAAGTATTTTTCTATAAATTGTAGTAAGTAAATAATGCAATTATTTTATAACTTTTTAGTGCAATTTTACTTAACAGAATGATTTTTGGAGTCGGTTCTTTTTTTACACGATTACCCAAATAAAGGAGTGTTTTGTTTTTGTGTTAGTATGTATGCTTGTGAGTTTCTTTATTCCACCATAACTTCTAAACGCCTGAACCGATTTAGATGTATGAGGTATCAATAAAATCCTTACATTATCCTGGGTAAAAAAGGCTAAGATTAAAAAAAATAAAAATAATAATAATTATAGATAGGTACTTAATTGATAATTGATCTTACAATCATTATTTTTTCTACAAACAATTTCACTAACAACTTCCCCGTCTATTAAATAGAGACAACAGATAAAGAATGACTCAAGGGAGAGGAAAAAGTTCGTATAGCTTGCCTAAATCGATGGTATCGATGGGACAAAAACATCAAGAAATTTATGCTTAATTAAAAACACTTGTATAGACATTGTACATTGTAATGACAGTATATATATATATACATACATAGAAATGTTTTCATTGTATCAAATTGTATTGTGTGACTCCTGTGGGCTATATGAACTGGATACAAACGATTTCCGAACGATATAACTAGCTATAACATGTTCTGAATAAAAAAATACAAAAGCAATTCTATTTCTCTGTAGAAAAAAATACGCCGCGTCTGAATGATAAAGGCTAATGATCGAAAACGAATGAACAAAGTACCTAAAGTAAAAAGTTCATTGATATTTAATCACGTCGATTTTCTATACGATACACACAAAATTGTATTCAAAGAAGTTAACAACACAATTTCTGTATAAAAAATGGAGAATAAGGCAAAGCTATTGATGTAAATTCTGATTTGGCGAACAAAGGAGTCCCGTTTTTGGCTGAGAACTCATTACAATACGATATAATTTCCCTTGAGGCATTTATGTTAGCTATTTTTTATTTGCAAAGAGTCCAAAAGTGTATAGCTTATACGATATTGGCAGATAGCTTTAAAATAAGCAAAATTTACTCGTAACGGCGTAATATTAGATACATGATTTGTGGAAAGGCCGTTGAAATATTTCTTTTTACACGGATTGGTGCAAATGTGTGAGTTTTATTTAAATACGTTTTTTATAATAGTATGGAGTAAGCCAATTACTGCTTAGTGGTTTTTTAAAAACGCTTCCATGTACCTATTGAATGTTTCTACATAAACTCTGTTAATTGGTAAAGTTTAAACAAAATATTTTAAAAAATTGCAACAATTAACGTCGTTCCCGTGGTCTTCTCCTATGTGTGGTTGATGAAAAATTTTGTGTGACAAGTTCAAACGATCCGCAAGCCCTGACATGGCTCTACAGGACGTCGAGAAACTTTCGCAGGTGTACTGGTTTCCTCACGATGTTTTCCTTTACCATCACAGGAGTACAAAAGTCAGTGCTTTCGAACTTGGCCTTGCGATATGTTCTTCTTCAACGAGCCTATATTTAAAAAAAAACTTCGGTCCGTTAAATAAAATAACAAGTTTCCGTGTTTCCGCAAAAGAGGCAGCTATTAGTTGATTGTCAATCATCGTTTAATGGCTGACACGTCGATTCGCGTCGATCGTCGTGCCTCCACTCCGGTCAAGCGTGTCGTGCCGTCCGATCAAATACCGAGCTGTGCATTACATACAATATTCCTTTTCATTATAAAAAAATAAGGCAAAAATTATTTATTTTCAACATACTTGCTCGTGATTAAGCTCATCCCTTCTCTGTATGAGAAGAAGCCCTTGTCCTGCAGTGGGACAGTTATGGGCTAGTTATTATTTTGATTTATACTTGCTCGAAAAGTCTCTTATTGCACCGCTTATAAGTTCATGATTATGCTTAGGTATTACGAACAGGTAATTTTCACATTACATCACCGCACTAGTGTGGTGATCTTTAAAAAGGCTTTACATTTATAGCAAAGAGTTTTGCTGAGATTTAACTTTTTTGTTAGTGTTAACTGAGTGTAATAATTTCATGAAATGTTTATTTGTCACTTATTAAGACAAATAAACATTTCAATACATAAAATTATTTATTTTTGTTGCCAATTGAATTTATTTTGTTTGTCTTTGTGTGCTCAAGTACTTTTTTTTTTCTTTTTTAGTGACGTGTCTATACAATTTGTAGTTGACAATGTCTTATTATTATAATGATTACACAAAATTGTTATTAGGCTGAAACAGCTTGATTAACAAAAATAAAGCCATATTATTTATGTGTTATTGAAATAACTTACTTTGGCCTGAATAAGAATCCCCTGTTTAATAAACATTTTATACTTTGTTAGATCCACAGGTCAGACCTTTATAATTAATCAAATTTTCATTTACGCATTACCGTTAATCCAATTTTATGACGAAGTTACGAAAAAGCTACCCCATCGGTCACAACCACGCCTACTGAGCGTGAGGTAGGTACACAGGTGATAGTTATTCCATTCCCGCGGTGCTAGCATGGTTCCTTTTGTCGACGTGTTTGTTGATTTTAAACGTCAAATTTGACATAAAGTGTTGATAAAACGATAAAATTCAATACATAAAAACTTTTATCGAGTCGATAAGTTTTTCGAAAAGATCCGTGCTCGGACGCCTGCGGTTCGAGCATGGTTCTTTTTGTCGACACGTTTGTCGATTTTAAACGTCAAATTTGACATAAACTGTTGATAAAACGATAAAATTCAATAAATAAAAACTTTTATCGAGTCGATAAGTTTGTCGAAAAGATCCGTGCTCGGACGCCTGGTTCGGATAAATTGTTAATACTGGAATTCTCTGTAAGAAAATTATCAGCGCGGAGTTTGGAATTATGCCTGGTGCAATTACTTGCTAGGTAGCTTATTTCTAGTATCTACGCCTCTATCTAACCGTTCTATGTATAAGGCGTGATGCTATGTATGTATGTAAGTTACGTTAAACTTTGAATCTGGCCTTCCCTAAACAAAGTTATTTATACCCGAAAATGATAAACACTGAACATACATAATTAAATTTTTTGTAATGCCTATCACAATTTTTCAAGGAAACATTGAAAAAATAATAGACACGAACGGGTCTTGAATAGGCGACCCTTGGACATTCCGTGTCATCACTCTTCCAACTGAGATACCTTGTCGTTATTCGAGACTACTATTTTCAAGCTTCCTTGTATTCTTCTTACGGAGCTTGGCGATATTTGTTTAGCAATCATTTGATGAACATACCACCTAAACTAAGCGCAGGACTATTTCCCATGGGGATAAGGCAGAAACACTGAACTCAATAGAACATTAATTGTTAATGTTATTATACAGGCATATACGCATGCTTAGCGAACGTCACGTTAACACGTCTTATGGCGATGTTAAAATATGCAAGAAGAATTCGCGGTGGTGAGCAGAGGTCGAGATGGCTTAGTGGTCAGAGCGCCTGGAGTATTCATCCGGGAGGCGCAGGTTCGAATCCTGTTCGCGACCGTATTCTTTTTCCATTTAATATAATAACTTTAGAGTTCGCTAAGCATGCGTTAATGCTTTTCAAAGATTTATCTTGAAACATTAATTGTTATTCCCTTTAATATAATTTTATGAGAGGTTAATTAATCGACTTTTAATAAATTACCCTATCTGCACAAACACTACCATTTTATGTTCTACCTACACTAAGGAAAGGAGACTACATGCAAAGAACTTATAGTTTCCTTACGTATTACTTATCGCAGGCTATTTTCATAGAAATAGGATACTTTATCTTCATGTGACGTCATATGATTGATGAACGATGATGTCAGCGCAATATTACATGCAAATTTTTTGTATGTAGTTTCTTAAACGTCTTAGAAAACGGTGGAAATGGATTTCTAAGGATTTAGATAGATAAACTACCTTCTTGTAGCTTTGTATACAAATACTTGCACCCATTGATATTTGTGTGAAATAAATAAATAAGTATGTTTATCTCCATTCCAAATTTGAAAGAACTTTTAGAGATTAATGAAAAAAAACCTTAAAAACCTTACTTTAAACCTTTCGTCGGTTTAAAACAAAAAAACCTGAGCAGTGTGACTGCAACATTATTTTATTTTTATACTAATTTATTTACACACATCTACTAACAAAATATAAAAATGCGTTCCTAAAAAGTAAGACTGCTCGTTTATAAATGCGATAGGATAAATTATTGTTAAATGATGTGGACTTAGTGTTTAGGGAGTCAAAACACTCCTTTTTTAGCCAGTCGAGTAAAAACAAAGATAAGTTTCAATTCGAACTATAGATACCTATTTTCAGCCAACTATTTATTTAATATTGTGCTATTAATATTATATTTGTCATAGATACTACCGTTCATGAAGTTCTCCCAAAAGCCACTCCCGAAAATATTCAGTAAACACTTTAAGGCTCCCGAGAGAAATCAAAGTAATAGTGTTTAGTAGGACCGTTAACTTACAATGTGGGTAGATATTTATATGTCCCTGCTGCTGTTCAGTAGTCGCCTGCGATTCGGAGCGCCATTCTACAAAACCTTGGCTTTATTTAACCAATGTCACGATATCCGAAGGCTTCATACGAATCCTTCGTTGGTTTAGTGGTGGCGCGACTGCTGAGCATAATGAGATCTTGACTTCGATTCCCAGCCTGGGATACATACAAACTTTGAAATTTATAATATTATTATAGTACGATACACAAAATTCTCCTGCTGTCTCTTCTTCGATATTTCTCCAAAACACATGTAGGTGTAACTAATGATAGCCTCTAATATTGATGCTCTCAGTCTTGATTAATTACCGAGAACTCCTCCATCAGCTCCAAGCGTTCAGATTATACCAATATTAAGTACTCAACCGTTTAGGAGTACTTGCTGATTACATAATATTATATACATAGTATACGCTTACATACAGCGAAGGGTTAGGCAGAGTTGTACCTACCGACGCAATCTCACACACGCATTTCACCAATGTCTTAATAGGTGGTGATTCACCGGGCACATTACCAAGTCCCTGGCTACTATAGAGAATTTCCTTATAGAAAAATCTATCTTAATACTGATTGTACCAAGTGCTGCAAATTATGACTACACCTAGCGTCCTAAACCCCGCAGGCTATAGGCTTTGTTTTACTCCAATACTTAAGAAATTAAGCGTAATAGAAAATTGCTTTATGCTACAACGCACAGAAGTAGAACTTGGAGGCTAATCTGAGGACTATGAGCTGCCTATTAAAGAAGTAGCCCGATAGCTAAAGGTCGACATCAAAAGCATTTATTGCAAGATATGATGCGTAACAAATTAAACCGATGGAACAAATCTTGAACACCTGCGCCGTTTTTTTATCTCTTTTTTTCTCGCGTTTCTTGTTTTGACGTGGATGATGCTAGGTTTAGGTTTACTACGTCTTGCCGATGCACTACCTATACTAATAGGTAATTGACCTTGCGAAGTCTGATAGCGCTTGCTGGATGTAAAATAAAACGTATCGCATTAAACTAATCTACGAGCGATGGCAACATTAATAAAATAAAGTAATCCCTTTGAGGATTACCTGTTTTATATTACCTACAAGTTGTAGGTAACCGTATACTAGATAATTAATTTGGAGGCTTTAATTAGGCAAATGCATTCCTAGGGGACGCACTTATGACTTTGTAGTTTTATAACAACCTATTTATTTTGAAACGGTCTAAAATGAATAGTCATTTGTTAAAGTTGTTTATGCAGTTTGATAAACAAAACCTAGGCTAGTACTTACATCACAGTTATCTCAATTATAAAGCATGTTGGCTTATCAGTGGGGTTACGCTTGAAACTAATACCAATTCCAATATTAAATAGACGCCATAAAATAACGCATAATTTTAAAATAAATTTACCTACTGTACAGTTGCCTCAATTTTAAAGCATGTTGTCTTCATATTATCCCGAATCTATAATGTTTTTTCAGACATTTTAGCCATTTATCGAGCGGAATTATTTTCAAGAGTAAGCCCACTGTATCCCGATTCTTTATATTTTTAAATCATTTTGGCGTTTATAAGTACAAATTGACATATTTCCAATGTCAATCGAACGGATTTATTTTTAACCGACTTCCAAAAAGGAGGAGGTTATCAATTCGGTTGTATTTTTTTTTTTTTTTTTTTTTATGTTTGTTACCTCAGAACTCCGTCATTTATGAACCGATTTGGAAAATTATTTTTTTATTTGAAAGGATTTAGTTTCAGATTGGTCCCATTTAAATTTTATGAAAATTGGTTTCGTAGTTTGGTATTTAAATCAAAATAACTCAAAAATAATACGTCGTCGAAGTAAACGAAATGGTGTATTTTGCTTGCTTGAGACTTTCCGGTGGTGTTTACGATCTCTAGAATAGTTCTAATGAACTGCCTATTTTCCAGCTTCATCATCAGATGATGATGATGAAACCGGAAGATAAGCACCGGAAATCCGTCATTTTTTTTTTGCTATTTAATACTTTTTAGTGTAAGACCGCATTCTCAAACATCTCTTTTCACACGAGTGCTCAATAAACGGAGTGTATATAAATATGTATGTATGTAAGTATGTTTGTGAGTTTCTTTACCTATTCCACCATAACTTCTAAATACCTGAACTGATTTCGATATATGGGGTATCGTTAGAACCCTTACACTGTCCCGTGAGTAACATACGCTAGTCAGTTTGTTTTTTTATTTAATTTCATCTTGTTTTACGCAGTTTATTACTCTCTTTTGAAATAGCCTCAGATCTAGATTTCCTACTTTGATATGGATATGTCGCAGATGGATTGTAGAATAAGCTGTTTTACAAAACTGCTAGCTGATTTACAAAACAGTACTGTTATGAAAAACAGCTGAACGACGTTTAGCGGTTTTACATAATTACTGAACTTTAACACGCAGAATTGAATGAACGTTTTGCGTTTATCAATGCAACGGGTCAACGATCAGAGATTATGTAAAACAGTGTGAAATGAACTGTCAGATTGTTGATTTTAGTTCGAAATTTTGTCCCATATGGTACTCTATGTCTTAACAATAATAACCTAACTTTATTTTACTTGTCAATAGAAAATAAAGATGAAAATGTTGAATGACGTAAATACTAAACCACTATAATAGTCGACAATATATCAGGATTATGAAAGAAAATAAATTAAATTGATCCATGAGCGAGCGAAGCGAGCTCGGGAGTTTCGTGTATCCCGACACGGACAGGTTAGGTTCGAAGAGGATGACGGGGGCCCGTGAGCGAGCGTAGCGAGCGAACAGCCCCCGTCATCCTCTTCGTGTTTAGGTTTTTTCTAACCTTACGGACACAAAAATAGGAGCCCCGCAAAGCGGGGCTCCGTCGACCCAGCCACGGAAAGTCAAATCAGAATACAGTATCGCTTTTTTACTTGAGTGGTGACTATCCATTTAATATACCTATACAATAAACAAACCTGTCCCACTGTAGATATGTCATTCTGCATTACGTCGAAAGGTGGGTAGCAGTTTTGTTAAACGTATCGCAATGGCAATCCAGCTGAACGTTGTTCAGCTGTTTTATAAAACAGTACTGTTTTGTAAAGCAGCTAGAGATTTTGTAAAACAGCGGATTCTACAATCCATCTGCGACAGATATATATGGACAGCGTGTTGAGTAGGTCTACCCATATTCACTACCGATAAATCAGTTATGGTACGCAAGATTCACTAAAAAGTAAAAAATAAAATAATTTTTAACAAAAAAATAACCGACTCCAAAAATCTTTCTGTTAAGTAAAATTGCACTAAAAAGTCATAAAATAATTGCATTATTTACTTCCTACAATTTATATACATATTTTTTTTAATTTTAGAGGATTCTGAATAAAATCAATTTATTAGGACAATAATATACAATTATTATTATTTTTGGAGTCGGTGCCAGTAAAGGATAATAAACGTGTAAGTACATTCATGAAATAGCGTATTACGTTCGCTTTAGGCAGTTGTTGTGTTCATTTGTAAATAGGTTCAATTAGGTATAATACATTATCGTAAAAATAATGATGGTTAATGTACCTTTAAATATACTTCGCAAATTTTTGGAAACTTCCTAAATATTTTTAAAGTTTGTCTGGCACCGACTCCAAAAATAATAATAATTGTATATTATTGTCCTAATAAATTGTTTTTATTCAGAATCCTCTAAAATTAAAAAAAATATATATATAAATTGTAGGAAGTAAATAATGCAATTATTTTATGACTTTTTAGTGCAATTTTACTTAACAGAAAGATTTTTGGAGTCGGTTTTTTTTTTTGTTATTGAGAGTTGGTAACCCTACTGGTTGGTAAATCTCAAAAATAAATCGATCGTTGGGGAAAACCTAAGCTTGGTGCGTTCAGATGGGTGAATAAGTAAGAGCACTTTCTCATTGAGAGTCTCCGTGCTTTTTATAACGGTTTGACTCCTCGGTCAGCTCCCCTTTATTGCTCAAACACGCGCTCTTCTTCTTCTTCTGCCCAACAACCCAGTTACTGGGTATCACGATATTGCGTGGCATGACGGCTGTTATAGATCTTGACAACCGGGACGAACGGTTTAACGTGGTCAAACCTACATATATTTCCTACAGCCAGTAGGTACTCATAACATAACCAAATCATAACTGTCTCACTGCAGGACAAAGACCTCTACTCATACAGACACCATTCAGCAGCCATTTTACCATTAAGGTTCCAATCTCTCGAGAATCACGGAACTTCATGGTAGGGTTAGCACACACTGTTTACGATCCGATCATAAAAACCATTAATCCTGTGACGTCACCGCCGACCTTACACTAATTTACTAAGGGATCGGCCATTTTAATATATATATTGCCAGTCTCTGTTTACCACGGTTCTCGCTCCAACCATCGGTTATGTGAGCCGAGTACTAGGTTAGTGTTTTTCACAATGATTGGCAGTAATTGACAGTAACAACGCGCTATGAATTTTAAACCAGTTAGAGAAAATGTTTCGACTATATTTCACCGTCAGTCTAACGAACTGACGAGTTAATCTGTAGGGTGTGTTATTTATTTGTGTTTCCTTGAAGGCTTCTTTGTCGGCGTACCTACTTTCAAAATTGTAGGCAACCGATTTCCAATCCTACTAAAATTTGTGAGGATGGAAGGATGTATGGATGTTTTGTTACTCTTTCACGCAGTAGGGAACTAGTGTGCGGATTTGGATAAAATTTGGCACACGTAGTTCATAACCTGGATACATAGAATACTTTTTATCCCGGTTGAACCCAATTCTAAAGTCCACGTAGACGAAACCACTGGCAGAATATAAATCTATTTTTATTAACCTTTACCTGCATATTTTCTCCATTTCTCTCTTCGTCTCAGCACGGCGCTGTCACTCCTAACTCCTCATAAGGCCCTCCTTACTTCTCCCTAGAAGACCTATCTTCTCCCTGTGTCGATGTCATGTCCTAACATGACATCGACATTCAGTTTGGTGTGAAATGAAGTCTTTACTGTAAATAATTATGTATATTCAAACTCTTTTGCATGACACAAAAGAGTTCCATGACACTATGATCTTAAAGCCTATCCTATCCTATTTCCTATCTGATGACATCTGAGAAGAAACGCCGAAACAGTCTGAGAAGTCAAGGTCAAAATCATTAAATCAAAATTTATTAAATTCCACAGACATCATTCTACGTGGCCATGCACGTAACAATGTAGAGTGGCTTAAAGCATTGACCGGCTTACGGCCTTGGCTTATGGCCACGTAGGGAGTGGAGTGGCTAATGGCCAAATTTAACACTCAAATACTACTCAATTTTAAAAAGTAGTGACATATTGCATAAGATTTAATTTAAGCGGTTCCACGGGAAGGTCTGGTTTTTTATCAAGAATGGAACTACGTTTGGCCACCAACTCGCCTGTTGGTAAATGACAGTGTGGCCAAGGATGGAGCATGTAGATCCAAAAGAAATCTATTCACTCTAAGTAGAGCGGATAAATTTGGGGAGAACGACAGTTGGGGAGTTGATGCAACTGCCCAGACCCGCTTCTCACAACGGTTGCACCGGACTACATCCCGAAACACGACTAGGTCGCTTCACGCCATGGATTCGTCCGGTGGGTGGTAACTAGGCGCGGCCGAAGCCTCCCACCAGTGTTGTGTTGCCTGTTTTGCACCGCTCATGGGCCACGTGTAGGGATTCCATTTTAAAGGTGCACTTCTACGGCCGCGGGTACCTCAGCCCCCAAATAATCTTTACTGTGTCCTCGGAGCTTTTGCAATCTTTGACTTTTAGGATCATGGTTATCTACTGGTCTTTTATATTCCTCTGAATCTTTCCCTGCATTATATAAGTAACTAAATGGTTGTATAAAAAATTCTACAGCGATTGACTGATGGGCTAGGAGTGCGTAGCACTATCTATATAGCTTGATAAGAGCAATCTAACGTACGTTTTACGAATTTTTAAATTGAAAGACTACTCAATTTAAAAAATCGTAAAATTTTCAACGTTTACAGGAATGAGCCTTAAGAATTATGGCAGATATTTTTGTTACTTACTGAATAAAATGCAGAACATTTAAAACCCTCCGTAGAAAAATATTTTATTATTCATTATTGTTATCGTATTCTCGCCCCATTTAATGGAACGTGGTCATCCATACGAAAGTAGTCTCGATAAAATTGTTACCAAAACAGGGATGTTCATAATAATGATAGAAAATAATTATTTTTAATTGAAAGAAAATACTGTAAAAGTCTGCCTCATTGGTCCACTGGCCGCAAGTAAAGTCCTGGATTCAAGTATCGGGTCGGGCAAAGGTGGTATTTCTGTTAGCAGTATTAGCTTTTTGGTTTGACTGCCAAACCAGAGGTCGCATGTTGAAACCCAAAGTACAGCACCACTGATATACTAAAGTTAATTATCACAAAACCAGCACACTTGAGTCATCATGTCGATAGTGCTGTGATGTCAGAGGCCTGCAGGCGGTTTAAACTCTAACACTAATTGTTCATCAACCACACGATAAAGAATGAAATAATTGAATTATATCTACCTATCCTGTACTAGGAGGAAATATATAATAATAGATACCTACCTACTAAGGCTAATAACGAAAACCCCATCCAAATCGGATCAGTAGTTTTTGAGCAAATCGTGGACATACAAATATTACTGTATGTAATCTATACTTATAATAAAATCGTAACTCGAAAGCCCGAAAATTTCAAATTCGCTTTTTGGATTTTTTTTCTTTCGTAATGTGTTATTTAATCGATACCATTGCCAAATCTGTTGTTTTGAAAATTTGAGTATTTTTGTCTGTTTGTATGTCCGAGGTTGGCGTCCAAACCAGGAAAAAGAAACAACTGAAAATTTGTAAAAAATATCGTCAGAAGCCGGGTCAACTTATAGGCTATTCAAAATTGCGCATTTCCTCAAGGGAGCTGAGCAGTGATGTTAAACATCTCACACTCAGGATCTAAATTGGACGGATTTCAATAAAAATTGCACAGTTGTATAGCTTTTCAAAAACGATAAGCACTTCAAAAGGTATCATTGCGCTTTATCACATAGGGACCAAGCACTTACCGGTTTTGTATTTTTATTAGTAGATTGTGAATGCCTATTTTAGCAACACTGTCAACTGAGTAATTAGTTGCATACCATACATAGGTGACTGGCACAGTATAAGTATGTCGATCGAATCCCGGTACAGTATATTATTTTTGTATATTTTTAATTTTGATAATACAAGGTTTATCTGTTATTTCGCAGAAAAACAACGTTATTTTAGTTTTTCGTGTCTTTTTGTGATTTTTTTTTATATAAAATGGATCTACGTTTGGCCACCAACTCGCCTGATGGCAAGCGACGGTGTGGCCGAGGATGAAGCACGTATATCCAGAATAAATCTATTCACTCTGAAGTAGAGTGGATAGATTTTGGCAGAACGATAGTTGGGGAGTTGATGCAACTCCACTCACACAACGGCTTTGTCCGGTGGATGGTAAAAAGCCGTGGTCGACACTCCCGACCAGTGTTGTGTTGCCTGTTTTGCATCACCCAGGGGATACGTGTAGGGATTCCATTTAAGGGTGCACTCCTACGGACGCGGGCAACTCAGCCCCCAATACCTATTTAGTAACAAAACTACACATTTCTTCAGCCTGGCCTTAGGATTAATTTAATTGCCTAATCCATAAGTAGGTAATAGCGAAACATCAAATAAGCATTACTGCCGATTTTGTTAGAGGCTGTCCAGGTATTGAGGTGGTTGGAGAGTACATTCTCGATGATATCCAATAAAATACCGTGTAAAACATTGTTTAACCTCAGCGAATGTTTACTAAGCGGAGATTGGAACAGACTATCAGTACCTGCATCTAGGGCATTTGTTTTATAGATCGGGTATTAAATGCTGGAAAAATAAACAACAAGCCAGACCCAAGCTCTACTGAAAACTCCATTATGGAACTCAACAACACTTTTTTCGACCTGGTGATCAAACTCAAGACTTACCTACGCTTATACTCACTTGCAACCACTAGACTAATAACTCAGTTTTTCTAAGATTCTCTTTACACTGCACAAGATTGATGATCATTAATATTTTCATTTTTAAATGAAGATGCATTGACAGAAACTGAAAAAATTATGCTTAAGAGTCATGTTGAAAAGACGAGGCAGGTGTAAGTGGAAATTCTGAGATCCCTAAATGGATATAAATTGACCCACCGAAACTCACTAAAAAGTCAAAAAAGTAGTGCTCACAACCAGCACGTGTATTAACAGACGTATGACGTGATAGAAGCAAAAAGAGTATGTAAGGATCTTAGCAGGTGGCGTTCTATAGTGTCGCCTACCTGTACTATGTATGTGACATTATCATTTTGGCCAACACATATTGTCATGCCGTCAGTTCTGCGCTTTATCTCACTCCGGACGTGTCGGATTCCCGTCCCACCGGAATACGCGAGTGAAGAAAGAGGGAGTGCACTCCATAGAGATAGGGCGCCGGTACAGTCATTCGGGAACGTTCAGTCGGGAGTACTCCCGGTATCGAAGAGGTGGTAAAACATCCCGGTATCTCCAATGTATCGATAACGGCGGTTTATCAAATTTTTCGGTAATACTATTGGGAAACGGAGAATAACGTAAGATCATCTATGTCGCATCTAGCTTTCAGCTGATTGGACTGCTGCCGAATTCGTTCATCATCAGTGTTTCTCAATAAATATATATCTGTTGGTTTTCAAGGCTCAAGTGAATAGGTATTTAGTGGTCAAGCGTGATCCATTGTCAATTACATCATTGCTTAAAATCAGGCGAGTTGGCGGTCAAACGCAGGCCCATTGAGATTATGTAAAAATCTAATTGATGAGTGGAATCCTAATATTACATCGTATAATCTACACCACTTCAAAAGCTGTATCCGACAGCTGATATAGCGCCCCCACATATCTGCAGACAAGTCGCGTGTGCTGTGGAAAAATCCAAGCAGGAGTCAGGCCCTAGACACCCACTGTATGACGGCCAGTTACCAGTACAACACCTAACCACCTAACAAGCCAGGCACAGTTATTTAAAACTGACCGAGGTAGTGTCAGGATGCCCAGTCGAGACTCACCGCAAAACTGAGGCTAGGAACTTTTCCACCACCCGCTAACAAATTAAGCATAAAGTGAACCTACCTGAACACAATTTTGGACACGGCAAGTGTGGATCTAGGCAACCAAATAATTAAAATTGTACCATCGACATGAAGATGAAGAATCGTTTAATAAAGTAATCCTAATCCGGATAAATACTCTAGGCGCTCTGACCGCTAAGCCATTTCGACCTCTGCTTACTACCGCGAATTCGCATAAAATCTGTACGATATTGTATTAACTGCAAAGTTAGTCGTGTCGTTTCGGTCACCTGTATAGGGACTAAATAGATAGAAGACGTATTAAAATGTGGAAGAAGAATTCGCGGTAGTGAGCAGAGGTCGAGATGGCATAGCGGTCAGAGCGCCTGGAGCATTTATCCGGGAGGCGCAGGTTCGAATCCTACTCACGACCGTATTCTTTTTTCCACTAAAATTGATAACTTAAGAGTTTGCTATGATTTTGGGTTGCTAGGGCAACTGTCAAGTATCTGAAAAGTCACGGCTGTCTGTATGTGGGTGGCGTCAATGAGGATAGACAAAAATAGAATAATGCAACAATTATTACCAAAAAAGGAAGGGGTGGAGGGTCTGACTTCAACAAACGTACCTGACCTTCTCAAAAAAGGCAGGTTAATAAACTGAACCGTCGAGCATACATTCTTCATGTCCGTAAGATAAAATCTATAGTTTCTGCCTACTGGAATGGGAATCAGGTGTGAGTTGGTTTGTATGATTAATTGAAATCTTAGTTTGGCGTTAAGATTACTTTGACGTGAGCAAAGCCACGGGTACAGCTAGTATAAATAATATAAGTCGAATACAGAAACTTCTTTTTTTGAATTCGGTTAATAAACTAGTTTTATTAATACGTTATGGGAATAGGCAACGATTTGCCGCAAATCAATTTGAAACCAGTCGTAACTTTAATGTTCTATAACGTTTATAACCTATAACGACTAGTTGCACTGCCTGTACCACACACAACTGGCAATTTCATGTAATTAGGACACCCGCTGTCTATGAATTTACATTTTTATGGCGCTGTTAGGTTATAAACATTGACATAGTTTATCGTAACGATCGAATTTGTTGTCCTAAGTAAATTTGCTTAGTGGATGGTTGGATCTCCATAATGTTTAACTGAGGGCTGAATCCTTATAGTTCAATTAGAATGGATGATAGTACCCAGTCGCTAGTAACTAGGCACCTAGTTTGTCGAAACGATTATTAATTATCGTTCACAAGTTGATGGAACTAAAGGTGACTCCTGGGCTTTAAGCTCTTAGTAATCACAACAATTAATCGTAGATACTTCGATATAATACTCGTCTCGAATTTTTTGGTGATGATTGCAATAAATGATGAAAATCCAACATACAATCTTCAGATTGTAGAGAGAAAAATGTATTTTGCTGACAGCAGATTAAGAGGTACTCTTAAAGAAGGTGATACGACTCGACCCTTAAGCTATAGGAAAGTTCGTGCTTATATTATGAGATTATGACTAAAACCTTCGTTCTAAAAATTCCAGGTTGATGCGCGACGAAGAATGCAACCTACTCCAGAACCTATCCAGAGAAGAATTCCGGGAGTTTCGTACCCTAGTCATCGACATGGTACTGGCCACAGACATGTCGTTCCACTTCCAGCAGCTTAAGAACATGAGGTCGCTGCTGACGCTTGCAGAGCCTACCGTGGATAAGTCCAAGGCAGCATCCCTTATTCTACACTGCTGTGATATCTCACATCCTGCTAAGGTGAGCCCATTCGCATCCCATTATGGAATGTGTTTATAAAACGACTGGTCTTCAGAGTACCTACGCTAGAAGATCAAGGAGATGCCTAAGGTTTCGATTTTAGAACTAATAATAAACACGTTTCTTGAATACGTACAATGTTAAAGTAATTAATAACAACAAAAGATTATTAATACATTTTAATGAGTGCCATCAAGATTGTGCACGCAAACTACATAAGTATAGTATTGTCACAAACTGTTTCAGAGATGGGACCTGCATCACAGGTGGACAATGAGCCTCCTCGACGAGTTCTTCCTACAAGGCGACAAGGAGCGGGATCTAGGTCTACCGTTCAGTCCGCTGTGTGACAGGAATAACACACTAGTAGCGGAGTCACAGATCGGTTTCATTGAGTTCATCGTGGAACCCAGCATGGGTGTGTGTGCCGATATGCTTGAATGCATATTAGGGCCTCTACATTCTAGTGGCAAGAACTCCACCAGCTCCGCTGAGCCAATCAATGAGGATGGCACAGGTGAGAAGAAAAAAGGTAACGTGTGCCAAGTCAAAACCTAGAAGATATTTTTAAAAAACCAACCATTCAGATTCTACTATTTTAACCCAGTTCTTCCCGATAATATTACCAACTTGAATCTGAGTCTGAATCGTTCTTCGTATCTAAATTACATTCAAGTAGGTAGGTACCCATTGATATAAAGAATTAAATATTACGTAATCCAAACCCATTTCATTATAACATACAGGACTTATAGTTACAATATCAAATGGAAAAAGTTACAATATTAAATGGAAAAAGTTACAATATTAAATGGAAAAAAAATACGGTCACGAACAGGATTCGAACCTGCGCCTCCCGGATAAATACTCCAGGCGCTCTGACCACTAAGCTATCTCGACCTCTGCTCACCACCGCGAATTCTTGTTCCATATTTTAACACGTCTTATGGCGACGTCATTGCAATCAATTCAGTACCTATACACATAGGACTTACTTTATGGCAACCCATCATATTTTAACTTACATAAATTGTGTTGTCTATTACAGGAAATGAGAATAGCAGCAAGTTCAAGATCAGAAAGCCTTGGGTCGCGTGCCTCAGCGACAATAAGAAGATATGGAAAGAGCAAGCTGCGAAAGGTAAATAAGTTCTTTTTTTGTGACAAATGTGAAACTTTAGAACTCTTGCAAATTGATCGATCTGAGAGGCTATAATAAACTTCAGAGAACTAGCAGTTAATTTTATTTTTTCAATGGTTCCAAGAAGTTACCAACAGATAATGTAGAATTAATTTAGTTTTTAATTGGTGACAGAAAAACCACACTACCTATACAGACTAAGGCCAGTAAACGCAACGATTAACCAATTGTTGCAATATTTTACAGATGCTGAGGCTCGAGCTAAACAAGAGGAGGAGAACAACAGCGTCCCACCGACGACAGAGGAATAATATTTAGCCTCATTTGTAAATAGCGTTAGATCTAGGTGTTGCAGCATGTTTTATTCAATATTGAAGAAAAGCTAAAGCATACTATATGATAAACATACGTGTGCAAGCTTAATATTATGTTGCTAATTTATTGAAAATAAAATTGTTGTGTGTAACGCACAAATATACGACTTGGAAGCACAATGCGAAAAGCCTGGATGTATAAAGATTCTCTATGTGGAAGACAACATAGTGAGCTAATTCGAACAGGTGACATACCGCCGAGCGGTTACGCCAGTAGTGTAAATGATTCATTATTATTCGCTGCTAAGATTTTAGCCTAGCCTAAATTAAGTCTAAAGCTTCAAATATTTCTCGTTATCAAGAATCGATTGCGAGGAGAACATAACAGTATTTAATAAAAAATCTGTTGTGGACCGAAAACTGTTCCCTTAAGAACCCATAATAGTTAGTTACTCGCAATTAATTCTTGGTTGTATATTTGGAGATAATTTATCGATAGATGACACTATTTTCTACTCATAATAGAAATAATTAATGTGTAAAACTGTACTGAACTCATTTCAAATATAGTCATTAAGAGCTAAATGTATCTGTAAGTAACTATCAAATGCTGGTGACGGAGCAAACAACATTAATTTATATAATCATAAACACGTGTGCACTTCTCTTCGATCAAACACTTAACTATAACTTAAATGTAGCTTAATATTAGTGTTAAAGTTAACCCATAATATGATGAATACGCTTATTAATTTTAATGTTTCCGATTAAATTGGAGTCTTGATATTCTTGACCAAATGTTATTTAATGTGAAATTATTTTCTAAACGATAACGCCATTTCAAATTCTAGTAAATAGGTAGATATTACATTAGTAAATCTTCATGATACAAATTAAGATTTTGGTCTTTGTTATATATACAGTATAATTAAGGATAAAGTAGTAAATCTCAATCATTTTTTGAATTTATCTCGTGCTCAAATCAAACGGAGTCGAACAGCTTTCTGTAAACAGCAACTACCTATTAGATCTATTAGACTGAGAGGCAAAGGCGTCACAGCCCGAGAACGAACAGGAATTCTTAGGTAGGCATAGACTTGATCATAACAAGCTTTTGTGGAGGACCCAAAGTAAATGTACCGTCCTTCAACTAGAATATCTATCGACGAGCGGAATTAAACATTGAATTTATTATTATCAAGGATATTAAAGTATTTTAGGCCAAGTGTTTACTCACAGATGCCAAATTTTCATCTAAAATCTGAACTGAATCTGCTTAACATAGGAATTTTTGTAACCATACAAAATTTGTTGAAATTCAGTACCTAATATTTCGAACGTTTATCAGAGGCCTAGTTTTCCTGGTAGGTACGTGGGACCATTCTCATTGAATATCAAATCAAATGAATCCATAATCATGATAAATTAGGTCCCTATTTGATTTCGGGGATGGTAAGGATAGATTTATAATCCAACTGGTGACGCTTATTGTAGACAAATTTAACAATAGATTTTTTTATATAATATATATTTATCATCTATTATAATAACTATTAGAGATTTATTAAATTCTGTATATTGTGCATTTAGTGTACCTATTAATAGTTTATAGGTACTAAATATTAAGAATAATCAATATAGGTAAATACCTACTTCATTTGAAATGTAGTCTAGTAATGCCATTCTGATTGGGGATATAGCTTTATAAAATAGTAGAATTTAGCATACTGAGCCTTATGTACATGATTATTAATTGTTGTTTCTGTATCATAGCTTGGAGCAGTACATAGGCACATCCATGTTAATGTATTCTTTCTCAAACTTTTAGAAACCACTTTTATACAAGTTTTTGCTTTTAAATGTAACATAACAACATTCCGAATGTGTTAAGTATTCAATTGTCAATGTAATTAAGCTATTTAAAGACCTGTACACAGCTACGTTTTAAGATAGTAAAAATATTCATAAAATAGTAAATATTAACAGTATCGTCAAATATTTTTCACACTATGTCCAGCTTAAATAGTATATCACAATTAATATTTCACTTCATTAAAATGAATATACAAATTCATTCATAATAATATTAAATGTGTAAGGAAAAGCTATTTATATAAAATATAAGTAAACCCTTAACTCTTTATTATTATACATCCCACATAATTTCTAAAAATAAACTGAATTTGAATGAAATCGCTAATTATTATTTTCTATACAAAATATAATTATGTATGCAAGTATAAATATGTATTCAATGTTTTATCTTGAACAATCACAATAATTTTATGTAACAACACAAAGATATGTGTATAAAATTGCATTTTCTCTCTAATAAAATGAAATCTCAAAATCAAATGTTTTTTTATCAACTTATCAATCTTTTTCTATGTGTGTAAATAGATATAGAACACCTTTTATTTATGTGTAAATTATATGTAAAATAAAATAAAGATTTTCGTAGAATAAATGTTTGCTTTAATACCCTTAGTTCATTAATTTATAACTATTACATGAGGCATGAAAGTCATGATGCATGTTCTTATATATCTAAGAAATTGAAAACAATGTTCTATGTAATAAAGATCTATTCACTTAATCTTAAAATAATTACAAATAAAAATTGCTGACAATATTATAAACAGGGATTCCATAGGCTGATTATACACTTGGATGTTATGGTACCTTGTCTTATTTTAATAAATACAAAAAGAAAATACAAAGGCAGTATACATTTAAAAGTACAAAAAAGCAGCCTTTACACTTCTTGTTACGTTAACCAGTCTAATAATATCATCTAATTGGTAAATTGATTTATTTAGTGCATAATCAACCAGGTGTAGACAACAAAAATTCAATTTCTATAAAAAACTACACCATACATGACATTTGTTATGAGATGTTTGACATTAACTATGTGTATGATATAAATGATGAACACACTGACTCGCTGGTGAGTATCTCAGTTTCCTAAAAATAGATGATAAAAACAAAATTCTTAGGACATTAATAAACTATGACGATTAATTTTATGCTATCTCTTAGCTATATACGAACATATATTATCTTTAACACAAAATAGCAGAATTAAAATGCAAATCATATTTGCAATCTAACAATCTTCAAAAGGCACATCAAGCAATTACAAGTTAACATAAACAACATTGACACTTACAAATGCAATACATTATAAACTAAATTAACTTAGAATATATTTATGGCTCCTACCAAATACATTAATCTGTACTGATAAACCCCTAACATCTGATTTTTGTCTATTACAAATGATTGTGCCTTCAATAACATCTCCTTGTTTCACCTCCTTACAATCCCTGAAATAGAATACCGTCTGCTTCCAATGCGTTGGTGTCTTGTGTGGACCAGTTGAAAACTCTATAGCATTAGGCAGATCAAAAAATGTGTCAAAGTAACCAACAATTGATGTCAAAGACCCATCTTTTACGACCGGAAGTTTAAATTCAGAAGTAAAGTCCATGACATCTGTATTGCATGTGTTAATATCAATTTCTTTAACAACACAGGGTTCAGATATTATATTTTTGTCTGCAACAATATCAATACTAGCTTCCCGAACCACTTCGGATTTCATGCAATTCATTTTGTAGCCATATACATCTGACCAGTAGTCTATTAGCCTTTTGTGCGTTTCTACATCACCATTAGCAACAAGGCTTATATTGCACCTATTTGGTAACAACAGTCCGCCAGGTTTAAGACAATGGTCTCTAGCATAAACAACACTGTCCAACATCCCTTCAAACAGCAAAAAGTATCCCATCCATTCTGAGACAATAATATCTACTTTTTCTTCTAACTTAGTATCTTCTAGTCTTCCTTTGACTAATGTTATAACATCCTGTAAATTATTTTCTCTTACAATATCCATAGCATGGTATATGATTTCTGATTGATCTAATGCATAAACCTTTTTGGCTCCAGCTGTTGCAGAGAACATTGATAAAATACCAGTACCACAGCCAAGATCTAAAACAACATTGCCTTTCATTGTTTCCTTATTATTTAAAATTGCATCTCTATAAGTTTCAGTACGTACTTTGTCTGAGAGCATGTCATGATGGATTCCGAAATGAGCATAAGTACTGAAGTAGCCCTCATCACTTTCTAGTGGAACTTTTGCTACACAATTGACATTCAGTTCGGGAGGTTCATCATTATTTCTGTTTAACTGTCCACCGTCTACCATTGATTGCATTGAACTTTGCATTTTGCTTATGTCTTCCTTGGCAATTTTTAGGAGTGATGCACTTTCTGAGAGCTGTAGGGTCAGATACTGTATGGTCCGTTGGAGTTCACTGAAATGTGCTTCTGATAGAGTTACTAGGCCATTCTCTACATTAGCATGGTAAGTCTTTGGTGAGCTTGGCTTGTCAGTAAGAGATTCAAAGTCATACATGATCCACTCATCATTATCTACAGGTTTTAAATATTTCTCATCGTCCCATAACGCTTTGTTACTCTTAGTTATAACCTCAGGGATCGGCTTGTGAGTCTTGATGTAATTAATCAACTTTATGTATGAATAGCAGTCCATATTGAATTTCAACTTAAGTTCATTCAAGTCAAATTTGTGGACGGACTTGCAATGCGTGAATCCTTCTTCGATATTTGATAAAACATTGGTACAAAATAGGCATATTACCGTTGTATCGTTGGTTTCCATTTCTTGCCACTCATCGTCTTCAAAATTATCTTCATCGCTACTAAGATCCGGCACGTCCGACATTATTAGGTTTATTTATTATAACAGGACTAGATTCTCCGTATTTACAGAGATAATCCACAATTTTAATTCGCAAAATAGGAACATGTGAGGAAATAGCTGTCATACAGACATTGATTTAAATGACAAGAGCACAGACTTTTTTTATTTTTTTTCCTTCGCCCTAATCGGGCATGCTAAGGTCTTAGACCATACCGCCTCGTCTTCAGTGTTCTTGAATAAAAGTAAGGCCAAAGCCTCGTCTTCAGTTACTTCCTTCTTGTTTTAATCAAGTATAAAAAGTTATTGCAGTTATTGCCCCAGTAAAACGGTGGAAATTTTACTGAGTCTTCGATGGAGTTTAGGAGTGAACACAAAAAGTCATGATTTTCAATTGTATACAATTTGCCCACACTCGCACACCTTCATGAACACATAATGGTTAATTATCCACCATAATTACACATTATACTTCGGAGAAACACAAGTTTTGGAAAACAATATAAAATTGACAACGTGCACTTTACATTTTCCCGCCTAAACTCAGACCACAGACTAGAGATGAGACGTATTTAGTATTTACCCTACCAGGTTTTAAAACCAGGGCTTTGCTTCTAAGTGCGGCGCCCTGGTAAGGGAGGAAACAACTTGCAAGTATGAAAGTATTTGCTATGCTATAGGGTGCGGCCAGAGCAGAAAAATACTTGCATAGGAAATTGATCCATGTCGTCATATAAATAAGTAGCAGAATTGTATTAGCAAATAAAAAATACTTTGTACTTCCAAGTATTTTTTTGTTTATACGATTATGCTCCTTATTTTTAAGATAATACGAATAATTTGTTAAGCAAATATTTCGGCGGCGCCCCTTGCTGCCCGTGGCAGCGCGTAGCCGATGGCAGCGTCCAGTGTTGAAAATACTTGCATAGAAAATTGATACGTGTCACCTTATGAATAAGGAGAATAATCGAATCAACGAAAAAATACTTAGAAGTTCAAAGTATTATTTTATTAGCAAATACAATTTAGCTTCTTATTAACACATTATGGATCAATTTCCTATGCAGGTATTTTCAACTTCGTACTAAATCGAATACCACCAAATACTTACAAGTTTATAATACCTGGTTTTCGACCCTGGTATTTTTATATATTCGTACTTTTTACGTAACTTTGCAAGTATATCTCATCCAGAGAAAAGCCGTTTGTAGGGTGGTGGACGATATATACCACTTAATTATGGAATGTGTGCGAAATGAACCAGAGCGAATGAGACTGTTTAAAAAAGATAACCCTAACATAGGTTATTGTAACAGTATTCTTGCTGACCCCGTCGCGCGAGGAGCAAGAATGTTGTACAAAATCAATCTAGGATTAAGAAGGGTTTTTTTTTCCTTTTGCTGTCTGTGCTAGATGTGTAGCTTTATGATAATTGTGTATGCAATGTGATGAATTTTGTATGTCATGGGAGTGACATAGTCATCCGTGACAGAACTCACTATTATATAGGAAAATAAAAATCAAATATATCTCATCTGATCTCATCCCTACCACAGACTAATAAGAGATACTATGTATGAGACGAAAAAGACAGCGGGACTGCGGGAGACATAATTATTATTCCTTTGTATCATGTTTGTCTCAAAATCTGAATGTAATAAAACTTAAATTTTATAATCTTCGTCTAGAATTTTCTAGCTCAAGTGAGACACGCACTATTTTATTTTATTTTAATTAATAATTATTTTTGTTTAATTATTAAACAAATTGCTATTGTGATAAAACTATTCAATGAGAAATATTTTAAAATCAAATATATACCGAAAAGGCAATAGGCCAAGAAAATATAATACTATAAAGGCTACTTTATTATACAAATGGTCGTTTCTATCCAAAAGACGTTGCCATAAAAAGAAATAAAAATTAAACAAAATTAACCATTTTTTTTTTATGTTTATGACTTCAATATTAATTACAGCTAATAATTAAACTAATAATAGCAGTAATTATCCAACAAATAATATTATGTCGTAAATCACAACAATTTCAACTGATAATGTTTATGAATGAGAACGATGTTTTATTTTTCTATATTCTGTGGGGTGAAAATGTTATATTAAATGTTTGCAACACCAAGTAATCTGTCATGCGTGCGTACGTCAATCGGGCGGCGCCAAAATTTGTAATCCGCTAACCGTTGCCATGGAATCCGTTACAAATTAATTTCACAACAACCTGTAAACAGAATCAAGTCATCATGAAATTAAAAATTTCTACATTTAAGGAACCAAAACATGTAGGCGCTGTTGTTTGTGTTAACTGGAACAATACAGAAGACGTATTTTCTTGTGGGTAAGTTACAAGTTTAATGACCGAAAAGGGATGTAGCTGGTACAATTACTGAATAATGCGTACTAACAGAATGTAAACGAAAAACCAAATGTTATTGTAATTCATGTTTTAGGATTTATTGTCACCTACCCTAAAATAATTTATTGTGTTTTGTAACAATAAGTACATATTTGTATCTACGCCCGACACATGCCTGGGAGCTTTTCTAACAATTTGTGGGCTTGGGCTCGGTCAACATATAAAAAGTATCTACCTCCTCTACTTGGGTTTGTCAACTCATATGGTGAAAATAATAAATTTTGCTGCTTAGTACTCAGACACTTCGTGACCTTCGTTAATAAAATAAAGTTTATTTGGTCTAATTGACTAGAATCCCTAGCCTCGATGTTGAGATTACTTACTAAGTTTGCTAGCAGCACAAACTTTTACTAGTCAATGCGAGGTATGATTATATATTGTATACCTCGTCCATACCTACATACCTTAGTATAAATCCGCTCAGCCACGTACAGAATTATAGTTCATAACAATAAAAATCTATTGTGTCAGCTAATTAGCGAGCCATCAACGGCTCAATAATTACATCTAAGGAGGGACTGATTTATAACATAACATAGCATACTACCACGCCTGTATTCTCCGAAGGGGTAGGCAGAGGTGTACACTGCTGTACACCCACATTCCACCAATGCTGTTATTAAGTCCCATCTACCGGGCACAACTCTAGACTCCGGGCTGCTACTGAGAATTTCCTAACAGAAAAATAACAATTTGCCTGACCCGGGAATCGAACACGAGACCTCATGCTCAGCAGTCGATTTATAATTAATGTTTTAATCTAATAATTCAGAGATGATCACAAACTCCTGAAATGGAACCTAGTAAACGGCGAATGCATTATAGTCACAACATTCTCTGATGATTTTTATCCGAATGACATGCATTTGTTTCCGAAGATCAATATTGGTGGTAATAAACATCAACATGATGTCATTCTTATTTCAACGGCAGATGGCAAGTAAGTGGAATAAATAGTTTTATATGTATTTATCCTATACAAGCAGTGCCCGCGATTTATTTCGCGCGGGACTTGGACAAAGCAGCTTTGGTAATATTGGTCAAGATATCCGCTAGATAGCAGCAGTAGGTAATAGCTTTACAAATAATTATTATTCACATCTTCTAAACCCTGCACAATATTGAAGTGGAACATACAGAAGAATTTTAGTTGAGAATTCTTGTTTTAATCCTTTAAATTTACGCCGTTTCGGAGCTTAATCGAAACAAAATTTCAGACGGATAAAAATTCAGAAATTGATAATTTATGATGAGGCATAGTTTGTATATCAGCTTTTCTCTTTGTTGGCATTTATTTTGAGATCACAGTCACACTTTAGGATCTAAAAAAATTACGATATTAGATTGTCAGGAAAATATGCGAAGCTTATTTATATGTTAAGATATTGTGTGACTAAGGTCTTACAATTGCGCTTGGCAGTACGCAAGCTCTACACGCAGGTATACACATCAAGGTCCGAAAATAAGTATTTATGTTTAAAGAGGATACTCATATCGATTTCATCCTAATTACAAATATAATACAAGCCTAATTAAATATTAATTTTTAGGTTTCACATAGTAAATCACAATGGTCGTATAGAGAAATCGGTGAACGCACACCAAGGAGCTTGTCTCATAGCACAGTGGAGTCCTGATGGAGCTGGACTTCTAACAGGTGACTATACTAATAAATTATAGGTTTTTTTTTATATTATGTCATCCCCATTTTTTTAATCCATTTTTTGTCTTAATGGACATTGTGCGACTCTTAGACCTACCGAGGGCTACAGCAAAATTCCGTACGTTTTTGGCAAATCTGTAAAGTAACACAACGGACCCTAGCGTACAGTACGGAAAAAAATACATAAAGATTCCCATCAAATTTCACAGATGCGTACTAGTTCTAAAACAATACCGTCCGCCATTAACTTAGACTGGGATCTGGGATCGCAGGTGTCTCCACAGCTTCCTACCCAAACACTAATAAACTAGACAAAAAATAAAAAAAATGTAATAAACCCAGGCCCACACTTAATTACTTGGCGACCAAATGAAATAACTTTTGTTTCCCTGCAAGCCCGTCCCTATCGTCTCCTATTTACAATGAATATAACTGAAAACTCTCTTTATGCTATTATGATTTTCAGCCGGTGAAGATGGTTTCGTCAAAGTGTGGTCTCGCAACGGTCTCCTAAGATCCACAATAGTCCAGTCTGACGTGCCTTGTTTCAGCGCCGTTTGGAGTCCCGATAGCAGTGCCATCTTGCACACTAAGGGGAACTCACTCGTCATAAAACAACTCAATTCAAGTAATAAAATAACGAAAGTAGGTATTTATTATGGTCGTTATTTGTAAAATAATATTTTTCGTGATCGTCATTTTGTGGGATTTCCCAAAAATATTTGTTTGCGAAACACAATCGTACTTAGGTATTGGGATTACCTACCTTCATTAGAACATATCTCAGGGTCAGAGTTGCGTTTCTTTATCAACAGAAAAAAAAACAAGTAAAATGAATGCACATATGACGCTGTTTAATAGGTGGCGCCTTACTATTGAGTAGGTACATTAATTTATTAACTCTTACAGTGGAAAGCACACGAAGGCCTCATCTTGTGTATCGCATGGAATGCCAACAATAATTTAATTATATCTGGTTCCGAGGATGGGTTTTCAAAGGTAACATGTTATGACATTCGGTCTAGTATATTATTATTAACGAAAAATTATGTTCACGATTCATTTGGTTCTAGATTTGGGATACGTTTGGTCAGCAAATATCGGTGAGTGTGAAACATGACCAGCCCATCACGAGTGTTAGTTGGTCTCCCGCTGGTGACATGTTCGTTGTGGGCAGCTACAACTTGATACGGCTTTGCAATTCTAATGGGGTAAGTGTTACTTAATCTATTAATGATAACTCGACCCTCATGCGGTTTGTTGCTTAATAAATGCTTTTTTATGAATTACGAGTACGTTCTACTTTTACGCTTCCCACAAACATTTGAATTGGACTTTTAACTTAAATACTAGTCTGTAACTTTCCTACTGCTGTACCCTTACTGCCGGCTCCAGGAAAACATTCGTATATAAAATCGCATTTGTTTCCCATTGGGGTAGGCAGAGACTATTTATTTCTATTTATAAATTTCTGACATAACTCATTTTTTCACTTCATCTATGTTCATGAAAAACCAAAACATAAATGTAATGAATATAAATACATATTTGAAACGCATTTACGCATGCGTGGCGAACACTAAAGATATAAATCTTTGAGTAAAGAAAAATACGGTCGTGAGCAGGATTCGAAACTGCGCATCCCGGATAAATACTCCATCTTAATAGGAATGCATAAAATTTTATGTTACTACGAATATCCGATACATGTTGTACCCACCCACTGAAATTAGAAATTTATGGTTTGGCAATGAGTTTAAAGGCCTCATCTCATTTCGGGTAGGAACGAGTATCGGCAATCTTGTTAACTCGGTTCATGATATTTTATTTCACTGCAAATAAGCGATGCCCGATTTATTACATTATTTTATAATAACACGAATATTGTACAAAAGCTTAACGTCGTCTAATGATGTCAATAATTGATTCCAGTGGTCCCACTGCCTCGACCGACCAAACACAGGTAGCATCTACAATGTAGCCTGGTCCTCCGATGGCACACAGTTAGCAGCCGCGTGTGCAAATGGACATGTCCTGTTCGCTCATATCATTGATCGGTAGATATCCTACCACATTTATGATAGACAATAAGACAACAATAATTTAAATTCTATAATCGCTTCATATACTCATATCTCCTCCAGTCACTTAAATGTGAATGATAACAAACATTGGACATTTTAGCTTAAAGAAATTCATGATTATGAATGGGGGCTGACAGTTTTGAGATGAAAGAAATATTATAGTTTCTACATCGCTTTTCAGAGAATACACATGGAAGAACTACGCTTGCAACCAAATAGGTCGGAAAGTGATTGCCATAAAGGATATCATCAGCGACCAGAATGACCAACTGGACTATCCGGACAGAGTCATCCAGATTGCTCTAGGCTTCAACCATTTGGTCATAGCAACTGTAAAGCAGTGTTTTATACATAAACTGACGTCATGGAATACGCCAGTCACGTTTGATCTGAAAGAAGGGACTATTAGTATGATACTGTTGGCTGAAAGGTAAACACATCTTGTTTCTTTCAACTTTGTATTTGGACAAATAAATATAAACACAACTTGCTAACGAACCAAAACGTTGGAGAGCAGGTAAGAACTTACTCACTTAGATCGGGTTGAAGTTGCAGACCAGTATCTGTTGCAGTTGAGCTCTACGGCTACAGGTGTAATCAGTGAAGTATGTTCGAATGGCTGCGCATATAGAATATATTGGTAGGAATTAATTAAATAACGGTGTGATACAAAGGTATTGGGGTTATTACACGCCTGAAAGTTCGGAAAGTGGCCTGGACTCGTCGACATACATACTGTACCTGTGTTAGAGTTGCTTGAGCACTGACCAACCTTCAACTATTTATATTAATTTTCAGATGTATATGTATAGTAGAAAGAGCAGGGCTCTCAGTATACAGCTATATGGGTCGTTTACTCGCTAGTCCTCGTTGGGGAGCTCGACCAGAGTCCCTAGGACGAGCTGCTGTATCATTAGGACCTGATGCGTTGGCTGCCATCGACCAGAGTGATAGGAAATGTAAGTGAATTATCAAATACGAACAAGTAAAGTTTTCGTTAGTTACCAAATTATTTTATTTAGTTCGAGTTCTCAAGCAGTTAAGTCTTTATAGCCACGATATTCAGAATAAAAGATTTGCTAAAATACTTCATATTCTTTATTTTATTTACACATATAGAGCCTACACACAAAAGTTTAGGAGCCAGGGCTGAAGAATTGCTTTCATTTGGTTTGTGATTATTTACAGTTGTGGTGTTATTAGTAGTCCTATTGTTTGGTATTGAATCCTTTCCTCACCTTCCTTTTTAACAGTGATCCACGTATTCGACCTACCCACCGGACTGATAGTCCGAAGTTCTGCGGACAATACAGTGACTAAACTAACGCACAAGATGACTGTATCTTGCATCGTGCTAAGCCAAACAGGGCCCATTAATGAGAGGCAACTAGCACTGTTGGACTACAACAGAGACTTATACGTCGTCACTGTCAAGGATAGCAAGCCCAAGTTTTTTAAATTAGGTAAGCAGATAAGTAAACTCCTTTGAGTATCATGTCACTTTTGCAGCAATCTAATCTGCCTTGCCTTGAAAATTAGTATTCCGCCGCTTTTGCTTAAATTAAACTTACTGCTTTAAAATTTCTGAGTAATAGGAGCAATAAAAAATATGTAAACTCGAACTCACAAACTCGGAACAAATTTTACAGCCGTAGAAAATTATTGCTGATCGTTGCCAACAGGTGTCAAAAAGATCGTTGACAGGCTACTTAATATTAAAATCAGGTTATTTAATATGCCAACTGAATTTAATTCGACAGAAAATATGATTTGGAAATTAATTTTAACTGATGATTTAATGAAGGATATCTAGTTTCTGTTATTATTATACATTTTCTAATCATATGAATATTACTACAATTGAATGTGCGTTTACAGACAAAATTCAAATTTAATATATCAAATTAAATTTGTGTGGGAATCGCGACAGTTGACCTCTACGCCAATCGACGACAAGTTATCGGTCCCGCGGAATGCTGCTTTATTTTATAGATCGCTTAGGTTCCAAATAAATAGTTTTGGGGATTCCAATGCATAAATTGTTTATTGGTTTTATAATGTAAGCCTCCGACTAGACTGTATAGCAGATACCTACATCTGTTATGTAGTCTAACTAGCTCGCTATTACTAACATCAGCAAGAATGTCTTCTTTGGGCAAAATTGTTAACCTCGTCGTAGCCACGAACCCTCGAATAACACTTTCAACTTCCCTAATTCTTTGATTTGTACATCATAATATTTACTTTATTCGATAATATATTTTTTTCCAGGGTCCCAAATCCTCAGCATTTGCTGGAGTTATGAAACTGAGTTGCTGGTTGGTTTACGCGCTAACTCCGTGGTCGCGTGGTGTTGTCCGCGAGCGGCTATGCAGCCAGACTGGCTAGCACTTACCACTGTCAGCAAGGATGTTGTGTGAGTATACAAAATGATTTTTTGATGTGGGAGTGAATGGCCAAATCCGGAACTATATAACATAACATAACATAACATAGCATCACGCCTGTATTCCCCGAAGGGGTAGGCAGAGATGTACACAGTTGTACACCCACATTTCACCAATGCTGTTATTAAGTCCCATGTAATAGGTGGTGAGCCTATTGCCATCTACCGGGCACATTTCCAAACTCCGGGCTGCTACTGAGAATTTTCTAACAGAAAAACTCAATAACAATTTGCCCGACCCGGGAATCGAACCCGAGACCTCATGCTTAGCAGTCGCGCTTGCGACCACTAGACCAACGAGGTAATATACTTATATATATACGGAACTATATATACTTATATAACTACGAGCTGGTGCCCGCCAATTTGTCTGCGTGACAAAAGGAAGCCTATATCCTTCTCCAAGGTCCATCTATCTCCTTGCCAAATTTCATTACAATCCGTCCAGCCGTTCAGCCGTTTAGTCGTGAAAAGGTAACAAACAAACAAACATACAAACAAAAATGATTTTTTTTTTCAAATCAACATTCCTAACCAAGAATCGAACTCCTTTGATTTTGGAAAAAAATAACGCTTTCTGTACTATTACATTATTCGATAGTGTTGCTGGGCAGGCTTACTGCAAAATAAAGGAAAATGTAGAATTTTAATAAACTGATTCCTTGTAATTAATAATAACGGTAAATATATATTTAAAATTAATGAATTTGTTACTGGACATGACATTCTATATGTTTATTTCTAATGATGATGGTAAAAATAGTATAATTTAAGTTGTATTAGCATATTGCGCCACTATTACATTCCTAATTAATATTTGTACGCCCCTAAGGCCAAACATGAGTGCTCCTTTTATTACAATTTATGCATATCACATGTAAATTCTTATCTGTCTAAACTCCTTTCGCCTTGCTCCCATGGGGATTGGCAAAATTTTCCCACATCATCGCTAGACTTCCAAATTTAACAAAACGTGTATTCAGGTTACACGTTTTAATTAATAAAGATGAACAATGGAGAAAATAACCTCGGAATATGAATGATGATAGGTGGGTTCCGTCAAAAGATAAGAGACAAAAGACTTATGACCAGGGGCATTAATAGTACCAGTGTACCTTCTGATAATCGTTACAATTACCTTCTATGAACAATAATAGCCGATCTCAAAGGGCCCCTAAATGTGTGGTAAGACCATTTTACATTGTTGTACCTATTTCAGAGATTTAGGACGGAATCCAACAATTTTGAGTGTTGAAGACGGCGTGGCTCATATTTGTCGCGGCAACGGCTCAATATTGCATCTATCTATTGCCGCATTCCCTGAAAAGCTACTCAAACATGTTGTTGCGAATATGTGGCAGCCAGCCCTGCAGGTAAGCCTGATCGATAAGTAAAGAGGTTGTTTTCCTTTTTTCTCGTAGGTTTATAATATCCAACTTTACCATATAAAGCGTTAATAAGTAATATCCATCATAGATCGCAGTCGTAGCAAACTTGTGCCAGCACCAGGCCAGGGCGGAAAGCTCCTCAAGGCCGACTACTATTTTTGCAACTTATGTTCCTAGGCATGGGTCACCATAAATATTTAGGGCTTTCTATAACTACAAATCTGGTGTTACAATAAAATAGATTTTCTATAGTCTGTTTTGACACAGATAAAACAGATTGAGAACGTATTATTATAATAATCAACATTAGCTTATCAACACTTAGTAATATCTTAGGTTTTTGCGATCACTATACATTATAATAAAAATACTTTGCCGCGTTCGTGGTCGTAGTAGTCCTCCTACGACCACGAACGCTGCAAAGTGTTCGAAACGTCAGGAAAAACAAACCAACCATACACGCGATTAATCCGGTTTAAAGTTGTTTTATTATCAACACTTAATATTTTCTAGCTTTGTCGCACCGTTGAAGATGAGACACTGTGGGCGTGTCTTGCAGTTCTCGCTTGGCAACATCATCAGCTACCCGTGGCTGAAGAGGCTTTCGCCTTGATACGTCAATATCATCAAGTCTGCTATATACAACACCTTAGAGTAAGTACATACCTACTCAAATTGACTAGTTCGGTTGACAATAATTATAATAGCTCAAAAATTTAATAGTGGTCTCACACCTTTTTTTCTTTTCAGAGCAATATTCCAGAAAAGCTGTCGACGCATAATTAGTAAACTACCAGATTTTATTGTTTAAATATATTGTTGATTTAAAGTTATACTTACTGCTAATATTTTATTAGGTCTCTAATCTATTATGGCATATGGCTGCCATAAAAGATTTTTCTGAATTTAAATGTTGAACGAAATATTTTTAATGTTGTAGGCATTGACATATATATTACTAGCGTACTTCTTTTGAAATCATTGGTTGTAGGTAATGGTCCCAATCATTGGTAGGTATTTTAATGTCAGATAATTACTCTTGAGTCTCGTTACATATCTACATTTTTATGTTTTGAACCAACACAAATACTAAGTTATTTTAAATTAAATTAATATAATACCTGCTTGATCTTTTAATTATACCCACTGCATTAATTCTATTAATAGTAATTTTAAAGTATGTTTTTAAGTAGTATATTTTGTTATTCTGGTTCCTATACGTAGGTATAAATACCTACTAAAACCAAAATAAAATTAAATAAAACCAAAGTAGCCCATCACTATATTCTTCTCATGCATTGTCACTCATTCATTAATTTCATTGTACATTTTTTATATTTAACTACGTGAATAAAATCATTCTATACGCTGTTCCGTTTCCGGCACTCGTTCAAGTCTTCAACACACTTCACTTCGCTCAAGTAAGTTCACTCAATTATTTAACAGTTGCAGTTCATTACTTCATTCATTTCACTCAGTCTTTCTGTCAAAGTTATTCTTGGTTAACGTGCTTCACGTATCGCTCTGACGTATATAACTTCCGAAACTAAAATAGTTTTATAAATAAATATCTGTAATGAAAATTGATTCTATCACTAAAAGTTAGTCGCATTCGTTATAATCATTCAATGTTTTGTGACTTTCTATGACAGCAATGCGTGCGGAGCCGTGCCCTACATTAAAAACATAGGATACTGATTTACGAAAGAAAGTTTTAATAAAAAGTTTTATTTTGTTGTGTGATGTGCAGTTGTGAAGATGGGTGTTTTAAAGGTGGAAATAGTGTTGTTGCTTAACCTTTTATTGGTCTGTGGGGACGTGTTTAATAATGATGTTAGTGAGCATTCGTTGGAGTTGACCCAGTCCTTGAACTTAGCGAGACAAGAGCTGATTCAAGAGACCTGTAGACGTTTTCCTCCAAGGTTCGGGTTAGATGAGCTTCCTCCGAGTCAACTAGAGCATATATTGATTGATGAGGAACACAAACTTCTATACTGCTATGTGCCAAAGGTGAGTTCTTCAAGGTAAACCGGATTTTTGTACACCGAATATTCCTAAATTATCTTTAGCTGTGTAAAGTAAGCTTACCTCGGAAAGAGGTGTAGGTATGTCCGTGATGTAATTAGTGTTATATTAATCAGTTTGTCATTGATTTTGGTAGCTTCCTGACATAATGACTAATTGCTTCCTGAAGATTTTCTTGATTTTTAGAGTTTACAACAATTATATTAACTCAATTTTTTTGCTGGTGTCTCTATTATGGTTATAAAAAAGTGTCTGACCTTTTACAATGTGGATTTTTATTTATTTTGACTTTTACTGATTCTAATTGCTTTTTTGGCAGAATTAAACACTGATTTGAAATTGCCTTTGTATTTTATATTTCTTTAACTAAGTATTTATATATTCTATTATTTGGATAATGTTCCCCGAGGTCTTACCTACTAAAATATTATTGATTAAGTAGGTATCAAATAATATTGAACACATAATCAAAGGCCCATTTTAGTTAGTTGGTATCATTTTACTTACAAACATAATGAGAATCTATGTTACATAATTACAATAGGTAGGTACCTATCTTAATTTATTAATAAAGAATAGACTAGTTCAGTTATTTTAAATGTTAGGCTACCTACCCTCTGTCCTTGAAGAACAGAGCTCCCTATGTTTTCAAAACATTCCATTTACAATTTTTTTTTTTATGTAGGTGGCTTGTACAAATTGGAAGAGGATTCTCATGATACTGGCAGGCAAATGGAATGACACAGATGTGTTGTCTATAACGGCCAGTATAGCCCACACTCCAGGAATGTTCCGGAACATGAGTACTGTGAGCAGACCGGAGAGAGATTATATGCTAGAAAACTATCACAAGATGATCATAGTCAGAAACCCTTTTGAAAGGTTGCTGTCAGCATTTAGAAATAAGTTGGAGGGTGAAACTCAAAGTGCAAAATATTTTCAGGTGAGTCAACATATAATATTTGTTTAAGAAAATTCAAAACATTGTTAAAATGTTTGAAATCAATTGCCTGTCTATATGTAGGAGCATAATATAATATAAAAAGTTTTAATTGGGCAAGTAATTTATAGTTTCACAATTTTTTGGTCAATTTTTACTGTTAAAAAACTGCATACCCTTCTGCTCAGAATTCTGTACAGAATTTTGCTTCATAACAATAAATCATAAATCTATTGTGTCTGCTAATTAGCGAGCATTTTACAAGATGATACAAAAAAATTAATAGGATCATTTTACAAGATGATACAAAAATAAATATGACATGTAATACTTTTTATTTAAACAATTAACAAAACCTGCCAATGTACAATATCTTAGTATTAATCAGGTAAGTAACGAGCAATTTCACTGTTTCACGACTTATGCACATTGATATAGTAGATAACAATAATACATACTCTTTCTAATTATTATCATTTGACACGCAATTCGGTGATATCGCCTCAATATATGAACTACCTACTAGAACATATTTTGAAAAAAATTACACAGCTAATCAAGATTTAATTATTTTCAGCAACATATTTATTTTTTATTACTGAATATGTTTTTGTGCCAGTTGGCAATTTTTTTTATATAACAATTGGCTACGTTTGGCCACCAACTCGCCTGATGATAAGCAACAGTTTGGCCGAGGATGGAGCACGTATATCTAGAATAAATCTATTCACCTTTGAGAAAAGTAGATAGATTTGGGGAGAACGATATTTGAGGAGTTGATGTAACTGCCCGGATCCTTGTTCCACAACAGTTGCACCGAACTACATCCCGAAACAAGACTAGTTCGCTTCACGGAATGGCTTCTTCCAGTGGGTGGTAACCAGCAGCGGCCGAAGCCTCCCACTAGTGTTGTGTTGCCTTGCCTGTTTGTGTGTAGGGATGTCATGTGTAGGGATTCCATTTTAAGGGTGCACTCCAACGGACGCGGGCAACTCAGCCCCCTAAAATATCATGGTTAAATAACAGCCGCACAAATCGATCGATCAAAGTTAAGCCGCGCTTGCTGCGGTTAGTCTGTTGATGGGTGACAATCATTCCATATTGAGACCCCTGTGCCGCGAAAAGCACGTTAAATCGTCGCTACCGGTGGCAAATGAAGATCTTTGAGAGTCGTTACTGGTAGTCTGACCAGAAGTCTGACCACAAGTCTGACCACCAGTCTTACCACGACTTATTGTGTTACCCGGTTACTGGGTTGTGGAGGTCAGATAGGCAGTCGCTCCAAGTAAAATACTGGTATTACGCTGCATCTGGTTAGACTGGAAGCCGACCCCCAATATAATTGGGAGAAGGCTAGTAATATTATTCCAACACTTTGCAGCGTCCGTGGTCGCAGGAGGACGCCAGGAAAAAACATAAAACCAAAAAATAATACACGAGATTAAGCCGGTTAAAAGTTGTTTTATTATAATGTGTAGTGATCGCAAACTTACTAATATTAATTATATTCCAATTCTGTAACACAGGTAAACCTTCAAGAAAAATATTGCGAGGTATATATTTTTGCGCGCTGCGGCCTTATTCTAATTTATAACGCAAGCTTCATCAACATCCTGGACTTTTCCTGTAGCCCAGCATGAGCCTATCCACATGGGTAAAATTAACGTGATCGAATGGTTGTGTGTTCAGCTGCGCCGCACGTTTTTTGATTTCGACACAGAACAAATATTCGTAAGCAGATCTGTCGATGTCTGGGTTTTTCTGCATTTGAGATTTGTGTGTCTTAAATACATCCACGTTGCAGGAGAAATTCGCAGTGGGGGAGAAAGTTAATTTAAAAAAAGGACGCCATAACTTAGTAATAAGTATAAAAAAGTTTGTAATATTTATTTTGCCACTGTTACCGGGCCCGCCTGCCCTGTGTGTCTAGTATTAATTATTATGTAGCAAAGTTTATCGGTTTTTTACATGGAATTATTGCCATAAGATGAGGACATATAGTAGTATCCTTCTTAGGCAATATGAGTTAACACTAAAAAAAAACTACATAAAAAAGTCACAAAGATGTGACGATATCGGGACATTTTAAATCTCACATAAATCACGCCCATAGAAAACTTGATGTTGATGTCGACAAACCTTCTAATTAGTTCTTATCAATCAGGGTCATATTTTACACTACCCAGAAGTCCCAGAATTATTAATAACGACCGATTCATCACTTCATCCATTTAAAATGTAAATGTCAATGGGTGTCTAGATCAATGAGTCTGACCACAGTCGATTCTACATGTCAACTACTTTTATATTGCTTGATGAACTAATAAAAAATAATTCAAGCCAATTAGAGTTTGTTATTTTAAAATCGTAAGGCATATTTTTAATTTCTACATTGGCTCACTAAAAAGAATAATTTGTTAACAGTGACTGACACATATTTTTAAAACGCATCAACACAGGTAAAATAACTCGAAAAAAAATATGTGCTTAGATTACCGCGACAAGAATTTGAAACCACAAACACACTAATTAAATTATTTCATCATCCCCCTGCCCTTATCCCAATTTATTTGGGGTCCTGTATCTGGCATGTTGCTAAAGTTTTGGCTATGCTTTATGACCGGCCGCCTGCCGGCCGTCAACCCTCTTTGGGAATGCTGTCGTTGGTGGTAACTGCCACCGATACGGTCTCCTTCTATCTAGCAATGAAATTACTTAATTATAGCTAAAGCTTTTATGTAACTTAGTTTTATATGTCATTTTCTTTAAAGTATGATTCAATACTTTGAAGTATTAAAAAACTTGTTTATAAACTTGGTGATGCATCCGCGATATAATCGTCGAATTACTTTTAAAATTCGATTCGGACTTGTAAATTATAGACACAGGTGTGTTAATTACGTTTTTAAAAAACTTGAATCAATATTATAATTATCTTTATCATCATTAATTTATGCTATACATAACCATAACAGAATATGAAAGCGAATGTGGGGTCCAGTTAGCTGATGTCGAAGTTGAAGTATAAAATGTGACTGTAATAATGCGAGATTGTTGCATTTATTTAATCAGGCAATACTTGCTTCTTCTTTCGTGTGAATTAATAAACAGTAGGCACTGTTTTATGACAAGCGAGCCTTTGGGGTCACGGGTGCTCAGAGAGGGGACTATGCTCGCCCACGAAGTTACCCTAGACAAAACGGTGGCACAGTGGTCACGTGGTACCACCGTGCACTGCGAGGCTTAAGTGATACCCTTTTACAGTCTCAATATGCCTTAATAAGCGTTGCATAGCAGGGGTGCTGGACCCAGTCTGACATCGGGATGGTTTTTGTGAGGTAGTAATCCAACACTCCTAGTCACACAAAGGCCGAACGCTTTGTTCAAGGTACCCCGGAAAAAAAGATTAATATTTTCTGGTGTCCTTAAATTTCGTACTAGGGTTTAGACAGTGTAAAATTTCACCAATACCGTCAAAATGCCGTTCGTGGTTTCTATTGCCATCCACTGAGCTAAAAGCATCTAATTTCGTACTAAACCCGAAACCTTGCAAAAGATAGCTGTCCCTTTTAACATGTTGATCCTAATTTTGCCATTTCTGAGTTTTAATTACTAAATAATAAAAGCACCATGATAAAAGCTTCCCAATAAAACCAACTTATTTACATGCAAAACAACAACCGATAGGGACTTCCGCTCAAAAACCACAAATGAATTGTTTATTTTTAAATTATAATGATAAGTTGTTGTCTCTTCTCTTGTTTCCTACGTAACTATCTGCTCGTTGATGTGGACTGTCTTCTGATCATCATTTTCTGACTGTACCGAGACATTTAAAATTGTCTTCGCTTGAGTTGGATTCGTAAAACCCCACTGACAGTGCCATTTCCACTGTCTATTTTCTGGGGGACCATAAAAAAGGTTAGATTATGTCAGAACTGTGATTAAACTACGCCAGAATCGATCTGTGTAGAATTCGTAGTTTTCTTGTGGTGGAGGAGAATATTTTTCGCTGTCCCCCATTGGTGGCGGAAGTTTAAAATCCTTCTCTCGATAATACTTTTCTTTCCAAACATTTTTTAACGTAATTTAAAATTAAAGTTACCTTTTGAATTTTGTATTGTCTCCCCTTTTTTCATGTATCTTTTTGTCTTCCCTTCCTCCAAATTTTGCCCCATATAACCAATTTCTTTTGTATCGTTGGTGGGTGGGTTTCAAGACACAAATCTCACATGCATATGCATCCTAACCTGGAACAATGTCCTAGACCATACAGATATTGATTCCGTGCGGGAATTGAGCCCGCCCCACGCCTCATTCTAGCAACCGATCTCTCGATTATGCGCAGATTTAATTTATTTACGACGACACAGTATAAGATTTTTAAAAACTCCAAGCTTTTAAAAATAGATCTAGGTATACGGAATATCCAATGTTTACGAGTAGTGTTTACCTATGCCTATCAAAATATTCCTATGGCCTTGCGGTTGTTTTTTAGAAATTGATAACAATTTGGTCGTTATTAAACCTCGTTGACATTTGACGTTGGTCATTGATAATGATAATGGCAGCTTAAGTATCCCAGAAATTAGTTTGTGTCGATCATAAATACATATTGTGTTTATATCAACACACTTATTCGGAAAATAGTTCTTACTGCATTTGTACCGCGTTAAGGTGTATAATCAAGCTTAGCACTTTTTTTTAAATCAAACTGATTATCAGAAAACAGTTTTTAACCATCAAAACTATTTGCTGATAATCTTTTTTTACCCCTTTAATTATAAAAAAAAATGTTTGAGTTGCTAGTTAATGTAGAGATAATTTAGCTAAATAAGTAGGTGTGCTCATTAGTTAAATGAATAGTTAGTAAGCTATTAAACGAAACAAATGCTTAAAAGATTTTATTACCCATGCGAATTCTTTTGTCTACGCTGATTATGTATGTTTTATCCATATTTAAACTCAAACCCCTATGTTTTTGAAGTTCCACAAACAAAAATTATTCATAACCTTTAAAATATTTCCGTAGGTAATAAATATTTCAATTTAAGTAGGCATTATCTTAGGCTTTCGGGATCACTACACCCTAAATAAAACAATATTTAAGCTGAATAACAGCTGGTGTCAATTTTGATGAATCCCACCTAAATTTAGAGCACTGCATCTTTTGCTAATAGTTACCTATATGAGAAAGACTGCCTCGTTGGTCTAGTGGTCCCAAGCGCGACTGTTGAGCATGAGAATCCTGGGTTCGATTCCCGTGTCTGACAAAGCGTTATTATGTGTTTCTGTTAGGAAATTCTCAGTAGCAGACTGGAGTTAGAAATTGTGTCCGGTAGATGGCAATAGGCGCACCGCCTATTAAACGGAACTTAATAACAGCATTGGTGAAATGTGGGTGTACAACTGAGCACACCACTGCTTACACTCTCTACCTAATGGCGTGATGTTATTTTATGTTATGAGAAAGATGAGACGAAATAAGAGACGTCAGATTTGAATTAAGATGACGTCAAATCTCCGATCAGTTTTATTAGGCACAATTTTAGGTGGCCTCTAAAATAAGAAATATCAATCTAAAATTGTATGGAAATTTTAGTAACCATTACGAAAACTCGGTGACTGCAACCTGAATTCAGTCATTATTATCCTCCTGCCCTTATCCCAATTAAGTTGAGGTTCACGCAGCATGTGTTTTTCTTCTATATATCTCTGTCAGCCGTCACTTCGGTCACTCCTTTTTTAGCCTGATTATATTTCAATCATTTTTGCCTTTTGCCAACCCCTTTACGTTGGGGTCGGCTTGTAGCTTAATACCAGTATTTTATATAGAGCGACGATGGAGTGACTTCCACAATTCAGGTACCGGTTGTCATAGATCTTTATTTGATAAATGGGACCGACGGTTTAACGTGTTCTCCTAGGCACGGAGGGGCCCAAGGATTTGAAAAATGATGGCTTCCCATCCACTGACCGACCGCGGCCAGCGCAGCTTAACCTCGATCGATCGGCCTGTATGGCTGTTACTTAGTTTCGAACCCGACCTTTCAATGTATATTTTTTAATTTTAAATATAACTGATTTGCTGTCACATGGGATTTAAAGTTTTAATATACTTACAGCAATGCTTTTATATATTTATTCACCCCTTATTTCGCAGGATCGAGTGGGAAGACGCATTATCAAATTGTACCGGGAGAATCCATCGAATGAATCTCTGGAGCTGGGACATGACGTCACGTTCAAGGAGTTCGCACTGTTTCTCACCAACCGGTCGGAAGAGATGGCTGACGTGGTGAACAACGAGCACTGGCAGCCCATCACCAACCTGTGCCATCCTTGCCTTATCAAGTACACTTTAATTGGTAAGTTATGCTACTAAGTTGGTGCCCGCGACTTCGTCTACGTGACAAAAGGTAGCCTATCCCCTTCTCCAAGGTTCAATCTATGTACCAAAATTCATCAAAATTGGTTCCGTGGTTTGGGCGTGAAAACGTTACAAACTAACAGACAGACACAGTTACGTTCGTATTTAAAAAAATAGGCTTTTCATAAATTACCTATCTACCTGTGTGGTATATTGTTAACATGAAATCTTGACAGACATTTTTAGTTTCTATTTAAAAAGAGTGTGTGAGATGTTTCATGGTACGTTGAACATAATTTATCGTCCGTCGAAACTTCGAAAGATTGACGTTGATCTGGACAAAACCACGGATAGAGCCGCTTGGAAGGAGGGGAGGCCTTTTCCCTGCAATGGGAAAACTAGGCTCAAAAAATAGCTTGTCTGCTAGTAGCGTGTGCAAAACTACTGCTGAAAATTTCCAGCCTGAAAGTTTAAGGTATGAATTATAGGATGACAGTCCCGACCAGTATTTATTTAATTCCAGCACAAAACAGTGCGGTGGTGATTTTAATGCCCTACGGCATTTTCAGTCAGACTAACTTGGGATGATGCAAACAGTGTATTGCATCATCCTAAGTTGGTGACGGTGCAGTAGCACTACTCTGGGCAAGCAAAGGCAATTTTTAAGACGTGACGTTGATGCCACTTACAAATATTTTATTAGTCTTGATTGCTGAACAATCAATTTTTTTATACTTTGATAGGTACTGTCAACATCAAAAGTATAACTACTTATTGACTTTCCAAATGTTCAAAACTAATAGTAACATGTAATAAAAATGGATCAAATTACATACATATTATACATACATACATATTAATTAACTTAGAGAGTGTTTAGGGCAGTGTTCCGCAAACTTTTTGTGTTCAAGGTACATCTAGGAAATCGGAAAATTTCGCCGGTACACGGATTTTTCATCTGTCTATTTAATTTTAAGAGATATACTTTCAACATCAAAAGTATAACTACTTATTGACTTTCCAAATGTTCAAAACTAATAGTAACATGTAATAAAAATGGATCAAATTACATACATATTATACATACATACATACATATTAATTAACTTAGAGAGTGTTTAGGGCAGTGTTCCGCAAACTTTTTGTGTTCAAGGTACATCTAGGAAATCGGAAAATTTCGCCGGTACACGGATTTTTCATCTGTCTATTTAATTTTAAGAGATAACCTTATTTTTCCGCGGCACACCAACTAATGACCACCGTACACCAGTGTGCCGCGGCACACACTTTGCGGAACACTGGTTTAGAGGTTAATATCAGTTTCAACCAAAAGTGCACCTCAATTAGATTGGTATAAGATTGATGTTTATCAAATGCTCCAATTACTACGATCATTTTGAATACTATTATACTTTCGATGCTAACTGTCCTCAAAATCTTGCGACCAGACATTTTTTTAGAGTTGAACCTACATGTGCATGGGTGTAATTGGAGTATGTTATGTGCAAGTCCAGCAACATTGAATTAATTGCAGCACGTGTTGATTGGCCTTAATTTAGAATTTCAGTAACAATTTTGTTAATCATTAGTGACGTCAGAATGGTTTAAGGAACTAATGCCTTTTTCTAAGAAAACGGCAAATTTGAGCAGAACAAATTTCGCCAATGATAAGCCGAAAAAAGGGCACTTGAAATGATGATTTGAGATGGGAACAAGCGATACGATAGCTAGATAGATAGTTGGGAGAAAGATGTCACAGACTGACATTAAAATCGTTATAATATTATATGCCCTTGGATTTGTAAGGTGATCCACTCCATAGTTAATGTTTAGACAATAACTATCTGCGAGTGAAGCAGTTCAAAGCATGTCAAATCTCGCAGGTTTGAACCCAGAGCCCGCACCACTGACTGTTCATCGCGTGCGTATTAGAAATTAATTATCATTTGAACATGAACGATGTATAATGAACATTGTCAGGATACCAGCACATCTGGAAGGTGTTCTCGATAGTGTGTTAATCTCCATCATGTCAAAGGCTTACTTACGGGTGCTTTAAACTTGGACACTAGGTTGTTCGTCAACCATACGATAAGAAAAAGAAGACTGTCTAGTGTCTATCTTCTGGAGTACTGTCTATCCTTTGTTATATCCTTTAATCAGCCATGAATACCACAATCATTAACTTATCGTAAATGACCTTTTAATATTTAGAAATGTATTACTAATTAGCTCGTGGAAAAACGGGTTAATACGTATCAGTCATTCTTCTTATGCCATGTCCAGAGTCGGCGTAGCATGGTGCTAGTTTTTATTGAGCAGTCCCAAAGTAAACGAAAAAATATTACTATACGACTAATTTAGAAAGTTCATGACATCTTCCTAAGCGGCAGCCTTTCCAAACTATCCGGATCACACTACCCTACTATTGTTCTAAGCCATAGGTTCCCAACGGGGGCAGTAGCGGGTCCAAAGATCCCAAATGGGGGACATAATTAGTGATTATTAATAGATAATAGACTGATATATAAAATTGGTATAATTAACTATTATGTAAAGGGGGCATTGGAATATTTTTTTCTTGTAAAGCGGGTGTAGTCCATAAAAGGTTAGGAACCTATGTTCTAAGCTATAGGACCATGACTAGTAGCTACTAAGCTGAACGAGTAAATTGTCACCACTTTGCACCCCTTCGTGCTTGGCACGGGCGATCCCTTGGGCGGACCACTTTTCTTTTGGTGGTTTTGCACGATTGGTTTTTGTCGCGCACAAAACACGAGGCGAATTCGGGTTGCAAAAAAAAAACGATAATGAAAATGTTTTTTTTAGTTACTTTAATATGACACGGATTACAGATCAACAGCGTGTATACAATAGTATAAAAAAAAACTGTTAAAAGCACAATGCCCATTCTCTTAGAAGCTTTGGGCCCCTCAAAAAATTGTTATGTCACATTAGTTTTACTTTTATTTTATGGTAAAAAATTGTGTCTTTAATATGCTGAAAACGATTTTGATTTTTTCACCCTGGTTTCAGAGTAATTTCATTTTTACAGTTGTTGAAATTGAGGTTATAAAAATCATTTTTTGAGATTTGACGTCTTGTATTAATAACATCCTGTTTACGATTCTGATAGTTATTATGGCTAATAGTAGTTCATAGTGTGCAGTTACACCAGTAAAAAATACGACTGTTTGGCAGCAGCATCAAGAGTGCTCTATATAAAACATAATGCAATCACCACTCTGCTTCACTTGGGTTGATTATGATATCCTTAATTGTAGCATAAATCAGAGTCCTATGTTCTAAGAATAGACTTAGTTTTAGAGCAAGTCACCATAGTAATATGTACATATAACTGGTTTAAGTAAAACTCGCCAATGAACAAATAAATCATTTATTCTTCATATAAAATATTATCTATTAATGGAGCTGTGGGGCACTTACATTATTAAAACGACCCAACTTAAATAGCAAGCTATTTTTAAAATCAATCATAAGGTGACATGATGCTCTATTATAGTATTGCTGTCAAAATAATTTAAAATCTCTTTTGATTCTCCCATTTACAATCTCTACTACCCACCGACACGTTGTTACACATCTGGATTTATTAGCCTAATACATTCATCAGTAGTCAGTTGATGTTCATTTTCTAATAATGACTCAGGCATATGAGTCTTTTATTTGTAGTTTTCTAATTCAGAAATGACATCCCTGAACCCTCTATCCAAAATAAAGACATCACCAGCTCTAAAAAAAGAGTGCATGAGACCATTTCTTTTCCATTCCATAAATGATTAGTCAATTATGACTAGTTTATTTTATAAGGGTATATTTATTTATATGGGTGTATGTTAAAGTGTGTAGTACCATTACTACACACTTTAAAATATACCCATCACAGCAAATAAATAAAAATGGTTTAATTACATTAGCTTATTTAAGAGGTTTGCGATACAAATGGTATCTACATATTCTGGAAGGGAATGTATATTTTGTACTGAAATAACAGAACTTCTTTTATAGTACATGGTACTAAAAGACAATATGTGTTTAAACAAACAGAAACTCATTTATATTTTAAGAATTATTTTTTGATATTGTACCGGGCATTTACTGTTCCTGTGATGGTGGAACTGGAACTGGCAGAGGTGGTGGTTCAGTAACAACAGTATCAGTGATAACAAAATCATTTATTTGAAATTAACCATTTACAGGAACTTTTGAATTGTCAGAAGTTAGTTCCAAAGTGTAGATTTCTATGGAGAAGAATGGACAAGAAACTCCATGGTTACTCTTTTTCATCATATAGGTTTTAAAACAGTAGGTATTGGTTACAATGTTTTTGTTGCAAAATAGTATGTGAGAACAATGTAAACATGTTCTATTTTGTCAGAATCTGACTCTAGAGCAGGTCTGTTACAGTCACGAAGTGCTTGTCTTTGTACATCTCTTGTTGCAGCCTCAACAAACACAACAAACTTGTTCCAAATGTATCACTCACCTAAAAAATAAAAAAGTATTACTTTTACAATTTGTCAAAAACTTTTGTTCAATAATATCAATAATAGTTATTTAATAACACTTACATGATGAGCTGGAGTCCATCTCCAGACAGAGGTCCTTTGAGGACAGTCTTGGAAACTCTGTGAGTTCTGCGACTTGCAATGGATATCCAAAACATATGCTTTGATGTCCAAGAACAAGGTATACCACTAGTTGAGACAGAGGTGTAAGATTTGCTCTTCCAATAACATAGAACATTCAATACACAAGATGTCATCAGAGGATACCTGAAAAATATAAAAATGATCAATGTATGCACTCAAGTTAGCTCATTAGCAGCATCATAGCTTAAGATATTAAATGTTTGATACTTGAATGTTATGATACTTAATGTTTCTAGGCAATGATTACACGTACTTGCCTAAGTTTGCCAAACACATACCTATGATAGTGTTTATTGTAAATAGATCAGAAATATGAAAAAGCAATAAAAATATATATATCATGTACCTTTACTTTTCTTTTGCATGTAATATAACATTGCAAATATTGACGTATTGTTTTCATAGTAAATTATAGTTTATAACACCAAAACCATTCTTATAAAGACTTCCACTGTCCAGGTGGCTTCATCATCAACAAGTATAACGAACAACCGGTAGCCAATAATGCCACTGATTTTACAGAATACAGATAGATCACAAAATAGATCTCGCGTAGTCGTAATGTCTTATTAATATAATAATATAACAGTTGTTGACACCGTTGACCATGACCATGGTTGTATAGTGTTGCCATTGGCAACTTGCCAAGCATAATATCGATGTACGTACGTATCGATTTTCGAAATCGATACGTACGTACATTTTTTTAAAACATTACTGTTGTTTTTTTATGTCTATGAAATATTTTAAGATATATTTCAGTTCTGTTGAAATGATTATATATTTCGATATTATTATTAAGGTAACTAGGAGCCGGTACAACATACAAATGGTGATCATATGAATTAGTTTAAAAAATATATCAGACGTTTAGAATTATGAAATCACACAAACATAACTGTATAGGTACTGTGAGTTTTTAAGACTTCAGATCAGTTTGAGATTCTGGAATTTAAATTGAATTTATATTTGAATCGATTTGGTATCAACATATTACTTGATTTCGTTAATTTAATTTACCATCTGGCAACATTTAGATATTTTTGATATATCGGATGTCCTTAGATTCAGATAAATATTAATTAATAAGTAATTCAATGCCAGGGTGAAAGAAAAGTTGATAAAAAACAATTAGACTTGAAAAAATAAGACATAATTTTAGAATAAGATATAGCTTAGACACGACGCCACAAAAGTGGGGCCCATCCGTGGGCAATCTCCTTTGCAGCAACTGGCCTATCTTTTTCGAGACATAATTGATTTTAATTGTGACTAGAAAAATATAGGCCACTCTTGCGCTGACGGTCTCAAATAAGCATTATACTACTCCAAGGACATAATAGAATCTAAACTGATAATAAAAACAATGAATGTACTCATAAATAATGCACAACAGTCTCTTGAGTCAACTTAACCTTTATGGGACATAATGGCACACAATGCCACGTTATGATAGACTTGAAACATAAATCTATCAATCAATTATCTCCGGCAGAATCTATTATTTGTGCTAAATTATTTAGTATTAATTAAATTCACTGACTCATTTCATATCTGCTGAACTTATGATAAAATCACCTGTAACCCAAGTATATTTTATGAATCGTTTAAATACTTATCTATACCTACTTACTTAATATTATAAAAAGAAAAGACTTGTTGTTTTGTAATCGATAAACTCTGTAACTACTGTACCCAATTTAGTAAGTCTTTTATCATTAGAAAGCTACTTTATCCAGAAGTAATACGGGCGGAGCCGCGGGTACAGCTAGCTCTAAATATAGCAAAATCAAGCACAAATGATCTTTCTGACGCTGACAATAAGATTCGAGTAAGGATTTTTGTTAGTTTTTTCTTGATCGCCCATCATCAATCATATCGGCCTGCAAAGTCCTACAACTAAATATAGACATACGTATTACATCATACAAAGATCTGTTGTTCAGATAAAATAGTAGATCTAATCAGAAACAAGCGATAGATACCATATTAACACGTATACGTTTTGACAGTTTGAAGATTGATTGAAGAAGATTTTCTGTGCGTTGAGATACTTCGATAAGAATAATATTGTTAACTAGCTGTGCCAGCCGACTCCGTCCGCGTGGATGTCGTGAATAACAAATGCTCGACGTGATTCTTTATATTGGCATAACTTTTTTATTTATGAACCGATTGACATGGAACACTAAATGATACGTGAAGCTTACCACAATATATTAGTGAAAACCACATCTAAATCGGATAAGCCGTTTCTGAGATAAGCGTGCACAAAGCACAGAAAAACAGTCAAAAATTCTAACAATCATTGTTTTGGGTGCTATTTGCGTTGATAAAGGTCCCAATAATATTTTTTCTCATATATCTTCCATGTATAGACAGCGATCCGTTACATTTTTATTACATGTATTGATGATTTATTATCTTAAGCTATTGACATAATAACACATCTAAAGCTATTGTTCGTATATTGATTAGATACTGGAGACTCCCGGATATTTGATAATCTTAATCGTGTCAGTTTCTTAATATGTGATTATACTCAACGGTCATACAACTAGGCTTCTAGAATATTTGTATGTTTATATAATATAAGCAAATTGGCCATCACTGCTACTTTACCTTTTGTAAAGCCTTATTCTACCCAATATTGAACGTTAACATGTCGCCGAATACTTTTATTTTTTCACAAATATTTCAGTGAGTTTAATGGTGGCTGGCATCTGAATCTGGTGGATGGATAAATTTTTGGTGTAAGGAAAACCAGCGTAAAATCCTCAACATACAGTATATGATATCCCTGGCAAAAGCACCCCCAAGGAGGGAAAGCGTCAGGACGTTGACACTCCTTGGGGATTGCTTGCAGGCTGCTGGTCATAAGAGATGACCAAAATCCGTCTTGCATGTTTGTAGGGAAAAAAAATACATGCTCTGCCAACTCTAAATAAATTGCGATAATGGTAGAATGATAAATGGTATTTCGTCTAGTTGGATTAGAAATTACAAGTTACGACCACTTCTAATCTTAATACATTTGTAATTAAAGTAATTAGCTTATACAGCACAGGTCACCGAGTTAATCGGTTTCATGATTTCCTGTATCACTTAAACTTTTTTATTTCTTACGTCGAGATGCATTTCTGACGTAGGGAGGACTCGTATCAGTCTCCACTACATCTTATTTTATAACAACACGTTTGAAAATCCGGGAAATTTGAAAAAGAACCCTATATTTCAAATTTCCCTAATTTCACACGTTTCCTTCCTGCTTTTTGGACCTAGTTTGAAATAGAAATTAATAATTTCATGATGATAAAATACATATTCTAACTTATTCATGGCGTTCTTTTTATGAACTATAAAGTTAAATGTTAATGTAGTTAAATGCTTCCAAACGCTAAAAAAACGTCACAATATTATACAAAAACCTAGTCTAGCTTTGCAGACAAAGTATTGTACATCCACAGACATCGCATAAATCAACCGTGCCCTTCCCAATTGTTGCCTAACCTATTGACAAAATGCTCATTACGCATTAGTGACTAATGAAATTAGAATCAATTGAAATTGAAAACGTATGACTTCTGAATGATCATGCAATTTATGTTATTATCGTTTAAAATGGATGAGCTAATAGCCGATAGTCAGTTGAATTAGTTGCTCTTGTCAGTTGAACTGTAATTAAAGAAGATGTGCAAATAAATTTCAATCAAGCGGTCCCGTTGAGTTGTTCTCCGATATATCGCGTGATGTTTAGATTTGATGCCGCTTGCCATGACATCAATAGCTAAAATCCTAAGAGACAGCACCTAAAATTAAGTTGAAGTTTACTTTCAAGTAATAATTTAGTTTTATTCATGACGTCATCAGTTTAAGAAATTAAATTAATTTGCTTGTCACGTTTAAAATTAAGTTTTTTCTTTTTCGTTTAATTTTGATAAGTAGTTTGTCTTGTTTAATGTTATATATATGTGGGTTATATCGTGTAAAAGTACCCACGTAATGATATTAATTACAAAACATACAAAGCAGTGCACACATCACATACTTAAATACTGCAGTCAGTATAGAAGTATTTTGGAATTCAAAATGAAATTGACTTAGTATTAATTAGCTTAGGGTCCATTTTCATGTGTTGACAAACGAATATCAGTTTTAGTCAAAAGTAAACCTTAATTCGATTTGATATAAAAAGAACTGCCTAGCCTTTTCGAAACAATCTTGGGGTCGGCTTCCAATCTAACCGGATGCATTTCAATACCAGTTCCACATGGAGCAACTGCCTATCTGTCCTTTACGACCCAGTAAATGCGTAACACGATATTTTGTGGAAAGACTAGTAGACGTAACGGCTGTCATAGATCTTTATTTGACAACCGGAATCGACGGTTTAACGCGCTCTCTGAAAAAAGAAATGAAATTATGGTCACCCATCCACCGACGAGCTGTGGCAAGCGCACCTTAACCTGGATCGATTGATCAGAGCCCCTCAAGCCTTTATTAGATTGATACAAGGTTTTACCAATTACTCCGATTATTTGCAACATTTGGAATGCCGCTATACTTTTGATTCTGACTACACCTTAATCCTTCGCGAATAGAATTCAAAGAGCATTTATTGTTTTACAATTATATCTAAAAATATAACTTCAGAATGATTTCTAGTTTAGCTTTTTACCGTGACTGAGCTAAAATACCATGAATACGACTTGGTACACGAACTACAAGTTTGTACCGGTACAAGTGCTCACCGATGTGCGTGCGAAGCGGATGTTGACGACCCCATAGGAGTGGCTCCACGTGGGACGACTTCACAACTACTTAATAATTATTCTATTGAACTGCCTTGTCAACATCAAACATGAGGTCCTGAGTTCGATTCCCAGGTTGGGCAAATAGTTTTAAGTTGTTCTGTTAGGAATTGGAAATTTATTTATTTATTTATTATTAAACATACACACACTATCATTACAGTGTGGTCCAATACAATAGTGGTTTCCATAGCCATACACATACAAGATGAATAAAATTAAACTTACAGCTAGTACACAAAAACAAAACAAAACTGAACTTCAAATATAACTTATATAACAATAACTTCATAACCTAACAATTTTTAATCTTAAATGTACAATTTATTAGACAACACAAAAATACCTATATATATATATATATATATATTTACTTAGTTATAACTAACAATATTTAACAACACTATTGCGAATTCACTCAAATTGCACGAAAATATATCAATTCTCTCATGCACTTCGTTTAGGACCCGTATTGTGCGGGTGTCTTTGACAACAGATTGGTTCTGGCTACCGGCACGGCCAGCAGTGGCCGCCGCCGCCGCCTCCATACGTACCTGTCCGGCACGCACAGCTGCAGGTGACGCAGCACACCCGGGTTATGTGCTACTCCACGCAGGAGTATTATAGAAATTATCAGTAGTAGGCCGGAGTGGCAATAGGTTCATCACTTGGGGCTTAATAACAGCATTGGTGAAATGTGGCTGTTCCAACTGTGTATACTTCTGCCTACACCTTCGGGGAATACAGGCGTGATACTATGTGATGTTATTCTATTAATATATTGGTAGACAATACCTACTTAGTTAGCTGTTGTTGAACACAAAGTTTGTAATAAAAAAGGTCACAGTTAACAAAAACAGAAAATTACAATAAGATTTTGCGTAGACACAGACAACTATTTTCAATATATCGTTTAGATACTTTTATGGTTATATGTAATTTAAGATTAAGCTGGTAATTTTCCTACTATTATAACATAATATAGCATCACACTTGTGTATTTTCCAAAGATTATGGCAGAAGTTTAGATACCGTAATTCACCTATATCTCACTTATGCGATAACCAATTGCCAAACAATTTCTGGGCTGCTACTACGCAATAACACTTTGCCTGACCCAAGTATTGAACCCAGGATCTCACGCTCAGCAATCGCGCTTTCGTCCACCAGACTTATAAAGCAGTCCTAGTTCCTGCTATTGCCTATAAGAAAGCTGATGCATCTTTTTTGCATTAATGTCTGTTATTTGTGCCAATGTCAATTGGCGTAGTTCTATTTCCTAGTATTGGAAACCAGACCCACAACAGACCGGATTGACGTTCAACTTAGGATTAACGTCATCTTCACTGTAAATAAACAAACTTTATAATCTGTAGAAAAGTCAGCAATGCGAACACGGATCTTTGTCAATAAACTCGTCGAGTCGATAAAAGTTTAAACGTATCGTATGATATCGTTTTATCAACATTTTATGTTAAATACAGATAAATCTTTGAAAAGCATTAACGCATGCTTAGCGAACCTCAAAGTTATAAATTTTTGTGGAAAAAGAATACGGTCGCGAGTAGCATTCGAACCTGCGCCTTCCGGATAAATACTTCAGGCGCTCTGACCACTAAGCCATCACGAACCTTGCTCACCACCACCGAATTCTTCGTGCTTTTCAAAGATTTATCTGTATTTGTTAAGGTAATTGCATCTTTACGACATTGTATTAACTGCAACGTTAGCCGTGTCGGTTCGGTCACCTGTATAGGGACTGAATAGATAGCAATGACGTCATCTTATGTCAAATTTGACGTTATATCGACAAAATCCGTACTCGCACCGATGTTACTGCCCAGGTTTGTCCCGTAGCCTTCAATGCACGTGTTTCGTAATTTTTTCGTGTTATCGATGACACATATTATATTGTTTCTCTTTGTGGGTAAAAAAGTTGAATCATAGATTACACTATCTATTTACCGCCACTGGTTTTGCAACTTGGCATTTTCAATGCGCATCAGTTTTTAGGGTAATCAGTAAAAATAACGCTATAGTGCGACTTTTTGGGTCACGAATGCTTTTTTTATGTTGTTGTTTTTTATGGCTTTAGAGCGTCTATATTGCCAGTTCCTTCATCGAAACAAAACATTTTGCTTTAGTATTCATATTGATGTTATGAATATTATGTATAGCTAAACTGGTTTTCTGAATATTTTTGTCTACAGAATCGTTCTGCTCATATGACATAATATTAATATCAGACGAGTAATATAGGATCCGTTTCCTCTAATGTCGTGTTATTATGTATAGATATAATGCCTGCTTGATTCGTAGCAAGTATACAAAACCTGTTGCCTATTTATAGGAAATAACATCAACAAAATGAGTATGCCGATATTTGAACCGCGAAACTGTTCTCCTAATTTTCGTAAACAAAATAATATTGACGGTAAATCATGATTGGTACTTATTGCGGGATTTACTTTACTCTTGTTTGAAAAGTTGTTATCGTTAACATCCTACCGATACTTACTTCTTCTTATCGAGTGGTTGATGAACAATCTAGTCTCAGAGTTTAAGCCATCCGTAGGTCTCTGACAGGGCTTTACACACCATCGAGAAAATCTCTCAGGTGTGCTGGTTTCCTCACGATGTATTCCTTCACCGTTTTAAGCAAGTGATAATTAGTTTATAATACGCACATGACTTCGAAAAGACAGTGGTGCGTGCCTTGGATTCGAACTTGCGCCCTTTGACTTCTCAGTCCAACGGTCGTACCACTAGGCTAGCTCACTTATCGATACTTACTGTGTATAGTTTAGTCTATGTTATTTGCGTTTCAGTAAATTCGGCATTGTTTATTTATTACCTCGTTGGTCTAGTGGTGCCAAGCGCGACTGTTGAGCATGAGGTCTTGGGTTCGATCCCCAAGTCGGGCAAAGTATTATTGGGTTTTTCTGTTAGGAAATTCTCACTAGCAGCCCGGAGTTTGGAATTGTACCCGGTAGATGGCAAAAGCCTCACCACCTATAACATGGGACTTAATAACAGCATTGGTGAAATGTGGGTGTACAATTGTGTACACCTCTGTCTACCCCTTCGGGGAACATAGACGTGATGCAATGTTATGTTATTTATTATAACAGATAAAACGAATAATTTATTATGAACTTTGAGAAGCAGATTTTCATTATATAATAAATTAATTTTAAATGGCGTTTATAATGGTATTCGTATTTTCGACATTTCGAATATAACGTCTGCGGATTGGCGATTTCAGATCAGGTAGATATTAAGTCCAAGTTTCCCCACGATGTTTTCACCGTAGGTCTGTAATGTCTAGATTAACATACAAAAGTACATTTCAAAGATGATAGCGACAGATGCTCGCCACGAACACGTTCTAAAATTTTCAAAAAAGAATTCATCCTCCTTTCATAGTCCTTCCACGCCAACATTTATTCATTAATCATTTCCTTGTCCCGTGAATCACATACTTATGTGACCACATTGCATGGTGGTTCTTAAACTATTCTGTTAAGTTTATTTGACAAATCGGGCAACTATGTCAACAGGACGACTAGTCAATGAACTCATGTTGAGTAATGAGTATTTACAAGACCAGTGGGGTTACTCTTGAAATTAATACTAATTCCAATATTAAATAGACGCCATAAAACGACGCGAATTATTAAAATAAATTTACCTAAATTACAGTTGCCTCAATTTTAAAGCATGTTGTCTCGAGCGAATCGAGCGGAATTAATTTAAAGAGTAAGCCCACAGTGGGCTACTCTTGAAAATAATTCCGCTCGCTTGACATTGGAAATATGTCAGTTCGTACTTTTGAAAATGCCAAAATGTCTAAAAAATTATTATAGAATCGGGATACTAATAAGGCAACATGCTTTAAAATTGCGGCAACTGCAATTTCGATAAATATATTATAATAAAACAACTTTTAACCGGATTAATCGCGTATATTATTGGGTTTTTTTTTCCTGACGTTTCGAACATACAGTCCTCCTGCGACCACGAACGCTGCAAAGTGTTAAAAGTTGTTTTATTATAATGTGTAGTGATCGCGCAAACCTAAGATATCGATAAATGTATTTTAATAATTCGCGTCGTTTTATGGCGTCTATTTAATATTGGAATTGGTAGTAATTTCAAGAGTAGCCCCAGGACGATCAACATAAAGCACGGATCAATTTAAGAATTACTAAAATCCAAAGTATAATTATCTCACTCATTATTTTTTGTATCATACGTATGCGTTTGATACGGTTACGCAACCAACGAGTTCTTCGAATCAAGATTTATGCGCGTAACCTTGTACTCATATAAGTCTGAATTAATGGTTGCCGAATGATTTATTGATGTCGTCCATTTTAATTGACTAAAACTATTCCTTAAACATAGCTCATAGTTCGTCTGCCACATAAAACTAAAACAATTTATCGACCAAATTTTGCGCGTTTATAGTACTATGAGTACTTAAAAAGACTACATAATTTGACTCAAATACAGCTTAATCTTCTTTTCTTCTCTTATTGTTGATGAATTTAACAGCTTAAACCGTCGGACTCTGACACAGATATACACGCCATTTAGAACATCTCTCAGGTGTGCTGGTTTCCTGATAACGATTTCGTTCAGCACTTTAAGCAAGTGGTATATAACTAATTTATAATACGCATATGATTTTGAAGAGTCAGTTGTGCCTGGTTGGAGTTCCAAACTGCGACCTTGGACTTGCCAGTCCTACACAACGGCCACACCACTAGGCTCTCACTTTTTAATAAACGTACGTAATACGTCTATACTATGAATATAATATATAGGTATAAGCTGGTGCCCGCGACTTCGTCTGCGCGACAAAAGGTAGCCGTTAGCCTTCTCCAATGTCAAATTTCTCTCTATACCAAATTTCATCCAAATCCCTTCAGCCGTTTTTGCGTGTTTGAGTAACAAACATCAAAACATGGAAATTCACATTTATTAATATTTTTGGTAGGATCAGATTAGTAAACGTGCATTGCAGTTGATCTGATACTACATATTCAAGTTCACGTTAACGTAATTTTGTTAAATAATATAACATACTGATATAGTAATGTTTCATGTAACGTATGAACTTGAGGTTAATACGGAAGGATTTCCGTAGTTTCCGCAGTTTTTCCGTAATTATTATTGTTTCAATTCAGTGGCACGAGGTCGTAATTTCGCCTACTACAAATTTATGTGTCGATTAGGCACATATATAGGTATCGCTCTGCACCTGCTGGGGTTGTGGTGAATGCAGCAACGATACCGGGACCCCGGTAAAAGTTAGAGGTGATCGTGTGGTTTTTAGTCGGTAGGAGTCCGGCACAAAGTCCATGATGGAGATTCACCCAACTTAAAAAAATAAGAAGGTATCGCTCTGTAAAAGAAAAATAATATAAAATCTCCGAACACATTCTCTAAGTAGGTAGAGAACATTGCCATCGATTTCCACCTATCATAACTGATTCTGCATTTCTAACAGACTCATTTCGCTAGATCAACATCATTATCCCCTTCAGGTATGCTCGTCGGTTTAGTTTGCTCTATACCTACCTGTCCTTTTTGCGAACGTCTGATGTCGCCTACCCTGACTCTTCCATCCACTCTCACCTCGTATTCGTAGTAACTGCACTTTTAAGTTGCCCAGTGAACCAGTGTTGTGTAAAATTTATACACAACAATAATTTTAAATTCAAAGGTTTCATTTGATAATCTCACTCGTAAGGTTCTTAAAAAAAGAAAGCTCTACACTACTCTACCGCCACGCTGGTAGATTTATGTGGCATGATAATTTCATGCACCAAATGAAATTGTGCTGTCAATTGTCATCGTCGGCATCGTCCAGATTTAAAGTACTACTTTCAATGTGCTGCACAGTCTGTGACAATGTGAACAAAGACAAGATTATGTTGTTCAATAAATCTGCTCTAAAGTAACAAATTACAGAACAAACAAACCGCTTGGGCGTGAACAATTTCAATGAAATTGCGAATTTATGAAGTTCTAACTTACCTACGTTAGTGGATACATGGGAGCGAAATGTTTTTTCCGTTATAAGTAATTGACTTACGTCACAATTGCTCGCTATTGAATGTATGTGATATGTTATGTGCGTAGGAGAGGATGATTGATTCGCTAACATCATCCGATCGTGGTAGAAACCAAGTAATCAATTTATTTGAAATTTATTGTAATAAACTTTATATACTAATGTGAACTTAAATAAAAAAACTAAATTCATCATTTGTTTCGGCACCTTTTCCGCAAAATTTGACACATCTATTTATATATTTCTACGTGACTTGTACAATCTAACACGTCATAGAATTATGGTTATTCATACATGCTCGGACTCCAAGCTTATTTCCTATCGTTGCCTATTAAGTCAAAATAATCTTTTCAACAGCCCTAGTGTAATTTGCAAACTGCTCCGTTATTATAAACTAATAATACTATTGAATTCGTTTTGAGCCTGTAATTTGCTGTAATAAATAACTCGGCACTTTATAAAATCTAAATTATGTATCTATTTTACATGAATAATTAGAGTTGAGCTTTAGAATTATGTGTCAGTATAAAAAAAAACATCAAGCATCAAGACTTTTTATAAGTAACTCAAATATCTATTTTTTGCATTGCTAGCAATAAATGTGAATAATTTTGTTGCTATCTGAATTATTAATTATGAATTAAGTCGTTCCGCTTCCAAACTCGAACTATTTTAACTATATTAATATAGCTAACTCGATATCATATCCGATTACCAACGTAACCCGGAACGTTAGAGGAAGCAACGCACTTTATGCACATATAATTTTAATTCCTATATACATACGTACTTTAAACTACTTATTGTGCTAATTCTGGTAGAAGTTTTCGGATCGCACAAATTGCTAAAATTATGTCTAAAAGTCTCACGACAGCCCGCCAACATGACATTACAATGACAATTTTTGTCATTGTTACTAAATTCACGAGAGTACACGATGTAGCGAAGCCGAAGTAATTAAAGGTTACCAAAATAATAGCAATACTTAAAACGACGAGGACTAATGTGGAGTTCAAGGCGACATGACCATATTATTATACTTATACAATAATATAGTTTTATTCCTTGCAGATTTTTTCATAACCCTAGTTAGGACCGGGACGTGACGCACTATCGCGTGTGTTATCTCCTTCATAACTAGAACTTATGTCGTCCACTAATGAACTCTGGAATTAAAATGCGTGTCGATCTGTTTGTGGATGAAAATATTGTACCTAAGTTAAAAGTTTTTTAATCGGATATAAAAAAAAAAAAACTGCAATTATAGAAAAATCGAGTGTCTCGGACGTTAATTGTAACGAAAGCAGGTGTTATTGATGCTCCCACAAAGTATGTCTTAACTTTAACAAAATATAACAAATTTTGTTCTTTCCAATCTGTTAGGTTCCGTGGCGTGTGGTGGACACACATATTCAGAATCTTTGCGATTTATTATATTATTTATTGCATGTAGCCTGGTACGTCTGTCAGTACAGTTATTAATCCATGATTACAGGAGATTATTTAAAAATAATTAAACAATATTAATATTTTACGTATTTAACTATTTACCGCTCAGTAGAGGTTTGAGATTAATCATTGAAAAACGATAAATATACTCTAAAACTCATATAACTTCTGCTATAACTTTCTTGGCGGATAGACTTTAAAGATACAAATAACAGGTTACCTGTCGATATCACGCGACTGAATTAAAATCAAATTTGGGACAGCAATTCACAAGTTTCGGATCAACTGTCAAGGTTATCAGTTCAAGTTGCTAGCCAGAACAACATACTTTATTTTTTCATAAAGACCATTATTCTGGTTAATGTTATGTAAGATAGTTACTTTTCTGGCCCGATTCCTCCTACCTGAACCTGACCTGACCTGCTGGCCGAAGGATCCACCCTTCAACATTTACAAGCTAAACGTGAAAGAGCTGACTTAGAGCAATCTAAGTTAAATATGTTAATGTACCAAGTTGTATTTCATATTTTTGATGTAATTTTGTATGTATGGCAATCGCTTACTAAGTATAAAGCGACCGAAAACAAAGTTTGGATCTAGAAGCAATGAGATTTTATAACTAGAAGTGCATTAGATAGACACTGGTATATAATATTTAATGCCAACACCAAAACGCCTTTAGGCACAGATAGGCTTTACTATAGCTTCTGTAAGAAGCTTTAACCTTTAGACATGTTTGAGAAAATTGCACACTGTTCATGTACCATTCATATTTCAAGACATATTTTATGTCTCCATTAAAATTGCATTGTGAGGAAACTCATACGGCTATTAGGTATTAAATATATTGTTTTGGACATGGCGAAAGATATTATCGGCTTATGAAGTCTAATACCCCAAGATTGAATATCTTGACAATTGTTTACTTACATTTTTATTTTATTTACTTACATACGGCTGTTTTTAACATGAAGATTATAGAAAAGGACAATTATATTTGAGCATGGTTTCTACATTTAAATGCGCTATTCCACTGCTACAAATTGCTTATGATATTTTGGATCGACTTATATTAGAGTTGCATATTGCATTAAGCTGCTTCCAGTTAGACTGGAAGCCCGCCTCAATGTACTTAGGAAAAGATATTTATTTACATATATAGTATATTTATTAAAATTCTAGGTAATGTCTCCTTTATTTTTCTGTATAGACATCGGCTCCTTTCATCTAAAAAACGCTTAAAATAATCGTTAGTTTTGAGATGACGTACAAAATATTACCAAGTAGTTTGTCATGTTCATTAGAACGCAATAAAAACTCCGGCGCACATACAACAAATACAAGGTTTGTTTTTTACATTGACTTATGTAGGTATGTAGTTATATCTTCCTATGCCTGCAGTGTTTTATAGTATTCATAATATAGTTTTTGATTGAATATAATAATGTATCTTCATACAATAATATGACCGTCTATGATTTCCGATTCTACTGAAATGATGTCTGAATGTGTCATTGACACAGTCTATTCAGATAAGCGAAATAAGCTTGTGTTAAAATTAAGAGTTTTATTTCCAATTGTGTGTATTTTTACGAGTACAATTGCGACAACTTCACGTATGTTCGTTGTTTCGATGTAATTTACGAAACAGCATCGAAATTTTAATTTTATTTATCAACTGAATAAATATACATCCAAGTTTGTAATTTCATACAGCTGATCAAATCCCCATCGAGACAGCGATTACCAAACATTAAAGTTTTTATACACCGGCTATAGTTTTTTTGTGGCGTTACTAGAACTGGCTAAGGCGATTGCGTCATAGCATATTATATCAAATGAGTTTTAACGATGCCTCCTTTTGGGTTCCGTGGTTCGATGATCCTGAACATTATATGTAAATTTAGATTGTGTGCAACTGTGATATTGTTATAGTAATATTTATATTCATTAGGTTTGCGCGATCACTACACATTATAATAAAACAACTTTTAACCGGATTAATCGCGTGTATTATTGGTTTTTTGTTTTTCCTGACGTTTCGATCACTTTGCAGCGTTCGTGGTCGCAGGAGGACTGCCAATAATACACGCGATTAATCCAGTTAAAAGTTGTTTTATTATAATGTGTGATATCATTCAAGATAAATCTTTGAAAAGCATAAACGCATGCTTAGCGAACTCTCAAGTTATTATATAAAATGGAAAAAGAATACGATCGCGAACAGGATTCGAACCTGCGCCTCCCGGATGAATATTCCAGGCGCTCTGGCCACTAAGCCATCTCGACCTATGCTCACCACCGCGAATTCTTCATCCATATATTAACACGTCTTATGGCGACGTTATTGCTATCAATTCAGTCCCTATACGGGTGACCGAATTTAATATAATAACTTTAGAGTTCGCTAAGCATGCGTTTATGCTTTTCAAAGATTTATCTTGAATGATATCACACATTATAATAAAACAACTTTTAACCGGATTAATCGCGTGTATTATTGGTTTTTTGTTTTTCCTGACGTTTCGATCACTTTGCAGCGTTCGTGGTCGCAGGAGGACTGCCAATAATACACGCGATTAATCCAGTTAAAAGTTGTTTTATTATAATGTGTGATATCATTCAAGATAAATCTTTGAAAAGCATAAACGCATGCTTAGCGAACTCTCAAGTTATTATATAAAATGGAAAAAGAATACGATCGCGAACAGGATTCGAACCTGCGCCTCCCGGATGAATATTCCAGGCGCTCTGGCCACTAAGCCATCTCGACCTATGCTCACCACCGCGAATTCTTCATCCATATATTAACACGTCTTATGGCGACGTTATTGCTATCAATTCAGTCCCTATACGGGTGACCGAATTTAATATAATAACTTTAGAGTTCGCTAAGCATGCGTTTATGCTTTTCAAAGATTTATCTTGAATTATTAAGGTAATTGCATTCTTTACGACATTGTATTAACTGCAAAGTTAGTCGTGTCGGTTCGGTCACCGTTCATATTATAAATGTATATACATATGTCAAAGTTGAGGTTTAAATCGACAGACGTGTCGACGAAAAGAATCATGCTCGCACCGCCGCGGTATGACAAAACGGCGATATTTTCCGCTAGGTCGTCAGAAATTTACAGTAATCTCTTGGATTAAATAAAGTACTTACATTCGAACACACTATAAAAGAAAATAGAATAACCTAACAAAATTATGTTAATGAAACCTCCTAAAACTATTTTCACTACAGAGTAGCTTGAATTTCGACATAATTTTTAGTGTTATTTTTTTCCTTACCTCATAAACATTTAATATTGGAAGTAGGCTTTCGGGATATTTCTTCAATGTGCTGTGCTCTGTTTGAAATAAGTACTTAATTTAACTTTATACCTAGGCCAGGATTTCACTAATTTCAAATATTTAACGGAGACAACGTAATTTTTTTTTTACACTTTTTGTTTATATCAGTCGACAATGTTTCAGATAATGTCGTTGGTAAAATGTTGCCCCAATATTAGAATTCCTTTAAAACCTTAATATTATAGTAGATCTTAGTTCGTAGTTTATTAATTATCGAAAATAGCTATAGATAAATCGGTACCTCTTAATGTTTTTTTACACTGCCATCGGAAAGATACACTTAAAATGGTTTTTTCGTACACATCATTATTTTCGCAAGAAACTTTATAATGGAATAATATACATCACAGACATATACCTGATACCTGTTATCCGAGAAGATGTTTGTCTTATAGCACACATTTATTATTCGGTGCGAAATCTGCGAAAAGCCCAACATTTGGGAATACCACTTGATTAAAGTGATTTTATGTAAGAATATGATGAATATATTATTAGTATTAGGGCATGTAGTTTTGAATCATACCATATATAAATAACCTTTATTTTTCTGAAAGTTCTGCTTCCATTATCTGTGTTCTTTAGTCTTTATCTTTGTGTCCAGGCCGAAGAAATGCTATTTCTATCCACTTCATAAAATTTTCTATTCTTTAAAACCATCTCATGCGTTCCTACAATCGGTAATAAGTTGTAATCACTGACAGATTATTGTGAAGAGCTACATACAGACAAAGTTACCTTGAACTTTGTATAATTGCTGTAGCCATCGGCCATCGACGTCACATTACCTGTAATTATGTTGACTATTCTACGTCTGCTCGCACATTTAACGTCATCACCTGTTTATTTCTCATATTTATTGTTTTTCACTTAATTTAAAATTATCTCTGAAGGTTTATAATACGTACTAGAAGCTTGCACCTTCGATTTCGTAGTTCCAGCTTGTTGAAATTATTGTATGCATACATACTTTAAATCACGCCTGTTTCCTATAGGGGTCAGCAAAGACTATTAATTTCCACCTACTACGACCTTCTTCGCTTCATCTATGTTCATGCATGCTCGTCGGCTTAGGTTGCTCTTCTGTCCTTTTGACAGAGAACGTCCGCAAGTGGATTGCGGTACGTTTGCCGAGGTCGAGCTCGACTCTTCAATCCACACTCGCCACGTATACTACTACTAATTTTGTCAATCTTATTTAATCCATTCTTTCTATATGCCCAAACCATCTTGTATAATCTATACTTATAATATTATAAACCTGAAGAGTTTGTTTGGTTGGTTGAACGCGCTAATCTCAGGAGCTACTGGTTCGAATTGAAAAAATCTTTTTGGGTCGGATAGTCCATTTAGCGCGGAAGGTTATATAACACCACGCTACGACCAATAGGAGCGGAGCATCAATGATAAATGTTGCAAAAACGGGAAAAGATATTCCTTTTGAATTCCTTTTGAGAGCTTCCGTTGCGCGCGCTGCGCTGTTAAAGTTACGCAAAAATCATATGACAATTGTTCCCCATTAAAAGTTCTAATAAAAGTCCGGGACAGCATATGTCTACCTTTAAAGGTTGACTCAATAATCTACCTTTAAAGGTTGACTCAATAAACTTTTTTATGGTATACAAATTTGTTCTAAAATTATTGCATATTTTGCGAAAGTGTTTTTACAAACATGATATTAATCCTTATCCAAATAAATACGTTATTAATCACATGTGTTTAATTTTAAACAATATTACCCTTGACATCATTTGATTTCAATAAATTTCTTAGAAGATATCATAGTTTTAAAATAACTCCGCAACAAAATAATGATAAGAAGAGTACCACGCGCGCATTTATGATGTGCAAGGCGGACTATCATGAGGCGCGTACTCCTCAAAATAACGCAGGTGAAAAGCATTAACGCATGCTTAGCGAACTCTAAAGTTATTATATGGTCGAGATGGCTTAGTGGTCAGAGCGCCTGGAGTATTTATCCGGGAGGCGCAAGTTCAAATCCTGTTCGCGACCGTATTATTTTTCCATTTTAATATAATAACTTTAGGAATAATAGTGATATGAAAGATATCAGACATTAGATTTCTCCTTCATCCTATCGAGGAGGAAACTAATTTCTGTCCTCTTTATAACTAGAGAGTCTGCGGGAGCCCAATTGTGCTCAGATAGATGGATAAGTGATCAATTTTAAAAACATTTGGTAGAGACATTGGCACACACAAAAAAATACTTGCGTCATTAATGTCTTGCCCACACCAAGAAATAATTGTACGGGCTTACTTCGAGGCTATCCAAACATGTTTTAACAACATTACTGAAAATAGCTCTTGGGTATAACTTATAGGTTAGGTTTTTTGATAAATATCAACACTATGTTTAGTAAGTAGGTTAGGCCGAATATCTGGTTTCACAGTTCTAGGAAAGATTTAGGCAGCCGCAGCTTGTGAATGCCTAAGTATTTCGGGAAACCAATGCCAGACCGAGAAGGATGGTGATAAGTTTTAAAATTAAGAGCGAAAAGGATGGAAGTACCTGTAGCGGTAGAACAAATTGCGGCATAAAAACAGGCAGTTATTATTAAGATTAAAAACATGTTACAATTTAATTATAGCATTAAGAGAGTATTAATTAGCAAGCGTAATGATAATGAGAGTAGTTGGTATTTTTGGTTTAATGGTATGTATGTAGTTAAAACTGTTTCCAAAAACGGAATTGGTAAGCGTGTAGAATAATTTAATTGGTTTCTAAATTAGACTGCTAATTTTTTTTTCTTTTCCTAGGGAATAGCAGGTAATGATGAAAACTAGCGAATTCCCCCGAACGAAATCTTTTGTCAACTTTTAACGAGAACCCAACCAAAAACAAATGTTTACTCTATAGTTTCCGACACGGACTGACTTTTTCAATATCTGCCATTATTTTCTTAGAAGCAGAATTCTGAGTATTTGCTATATTATAATAACGGAATGTTCTTGACGCTACGTCCGGCCACATTCGTGTATTATCTAGCTAGCATATCAATTTTAGAACTGAATATATTTTTAGACTTTGGACATCCTCGTCGGACAAAGGAGTAGTATTTTTTGTTATATTGATTGCGGTTTCCATATCAAATGATTCAATTAAACGCCACCTATTGATTTAAACGTAGATTACTTCATTAAAAGACAGACTGAGAAGCAACTTATACCAACGAAATGGCATGCATGAAGAGATTAATGAACCGAAAATGAAGCGAAAGTAGTGTGTTAGAATCGGAGCAGGTGGAAATCAATAGTCTCTGCCTACCCAATGGGAAACACGTGATTGTATGCATGAATGTACGTAATTATAAATTGTATACTCAAGATCATCAAGTAATGGCGGTATTGTTTTCATTCAATTGATTAATTACGACTTTAATGTATATGGAGAACTATTAGAGCAATTACTTATAAATATGAATTTGTATGATTTACGGGACTATCTGGTATGTTTATTCAATGTGCACGGGGATCACTAACTGTTTTAACTAACTGTTGCTACTTTTAGGACCCATACAACATGAATTGATGAAATTATGGTGCCACTAATTAATAGCGTTAACAGATAACAAACAATTTGTAACTAAAATCATTATCAGACTGTCCATTTTCCTCCCTAAACCCAAAAACAGGCACTATAAACCTACTATGCAAACGACTTTAATTGAAATGACAAAAATTTGTTGTTAGATCATATTGCTCATATATCCGTAACGAGCGGTGCCCTGTTGTAAATCACAATGCTACGGCTCGGTTGCGCTAACATAACTTTAACCGTAATCGGCATGTTACTTTACTATTTTGTCAATTTTATCAAAATTACACAATAATAAGAGCACGGAAACCACTTACTCATTGCTTACACAAACCTCCATTTATTTCCAGGTAAATACGAGACCTTGCTAGATGATTCACTGCTAGCACTGCACACGATCAACGCGTCCCACATCCAGTTCCCGCGCCTCGACCACACTTCCGGAACCGCCGAGAAGCTCCACAGGTACTTCTCGCAACTAGACCTGCCCCTCATCAGGCGGCTTTACAAGTTGTATAAACACGACTATAGGATATTTAACTACGATCTAGATAATATTGTGGGCTTTGATTTGGGGTAAGAAGTAATGTAGGTTATTTGTATTGTAATAAAGTGCCTTATAGCTTTTAGAGCTAAATGTAAGCGGCCAAGGGTGCTGACGTAGGATTGACGAATTGTTCTAACATAGACTTCAGTCAAATATAGAGAACTAATTGTTAGTTCAGCACTAGATATATATTGAGGTCAGTTCAAATCCTGTATTAATAAATCAATCTCCCTTTTTAAATGGAGAGCTTATATAACTTGAAGCCTGAAAAGTCAAATCAACACTTAGGCCTTAATAAATAAACATGAGCATCATTCCTTTCTCTGTCCCACAAATGTCAAACTGTAAGTGCAAGATAGAGACGGGACAGAGATCTTGACATTAGGAACTGCCCACATGAGTTTGGTTTAATATTACTGGCGTTTTTGAAGTTTCACTCTAACCTTATTCTGTAATCTCTGTATTCGAGTTCTCGGATAAAAAGCAAAGATTTTTTATTTTAAATGTGTGTGGTTTTCTGTTTTCGCGTGTAAGCTTTGATTATATTACTTATTTAGTAGACTAATTAACCCAGTGCCGGAATTGGAGAAAGTACATTACATAGTTTTGTGTAGCCGGTGAAAAGTAGTTTTTTCTTGTTAACCTACTATTTATATCTATAATCATATGAAATTTTTATTGGTCATAAGATTTTCCAATTAATTCAAAACGCTTTTGCCCCTGTTACAAATCGTTGAAGTATGAAATACAATGTAAATGTTAATAATATCCCACTAAACTAATTATTGTTTAATTTTCTATCTTTTCACTAACCATCCACTAGAGCGAGACAGATAATATGAGACCGTGAGTGGAAGAGTGGCCTATTTTTTCCGAGTCAATTGATTTTACTTGTATTTAAGAAAACATGGCCACTCTTGCGCTCACGGCCTCATTTATAGTCGGCACATTTTCAGGCGACTACTAAAATTTATATCGCTCAAAAATCGTATTGATAGTTGGACGTGGTTAATTTGATCTTAATTCGTGTTGTCTCGCTTTTATAGTAAATGTTAGTAAAATATAGCAATATTCTAGTTTTAGTTTATTTTGTTACAAGTATTCGTTTAAGGATATATGAGATCTGGTACAGAAGTTAGTTTTTTTCGTACAGAAGTTTGTTTATGATCTCTAAGAAATCGCATTTACGACAGAGAATATTTAAAATTAACTCACGTATGTCGGTAGATTTTCCTTTGCGTTGAGTTTGATATGGGCATTATCTACAATACTTATCAAATGCAATAAATACATTCAGTTATTTCGTAGTAATCGACCATTTTTAAATTATTCTAAGTACTCATTTTATAGTTGCTTTCTTAGTAGAATGTTGATGTTGAAGTTTTGATGTCTGTGGGTAATGTGGACAAAATCTGGGCAATATGCATATTGCATAATTAAGTTTTGAAACGCTTTGATGATTAGGTCCTTGAACCTTCGTACCATTATTATATTGGGCTGTTTTTTGTTTTAGAGCAAATAGGTTTTATCTCCAATATTAAGGTTAGGTTTCTAAAGTATTTTTGTTAAAGTATTGCATACTTTGGACACTAATCAAAAAGTACAAATAAAGGAAACGTAAAAGTATCAATATTTTAACGAATTATATGTTGGAGGTAATGAATCGAGCGTAATAAAGAATCTAGTCCCTACTTTAGGACTAATAGATTATTGATCGCCTTACTAATCAGCCCTTAATACTTAAAGGGTTCTTTAGAATGTGTACAAAAGTTAGTGAGAAGATTATTAGGCTCGTTACGTAGGTACAAATGTGTTTATTAATTAAGGTACCTTTAGGATAGACGCACATTTAATTCGGTATTTCTTTTTTGCCCAGAAGGCAATAAGGAAAATTTTAAGATACAGTCTGTCATGAAAGTCATGAAAATTATATTTTGTTAACTAGTGCTTTTACTAGTACTGGCAACACTAAGTTACTATCAAAGTACTCAGTTTGCAACATTAAATTAAATATTATTTTAATGACATACTTGACTACACCAGACATTTTGAATATTGCAATGTATGCGTTTTCTATGGCGTATATTGTAATGCTGCTAATTGGTGTGTACGGGCCTAATACATAATATTTAGATATCTATAATTAGTTGTTATGCGTACGAGCATGTTTCTGAGTATATCCTAGAAATTATAAATATTACTTACGAGGTACCTAGTCGGTACCGTCGGTCCCGGTTGTCAAATTAAGATCTAAGATAGCCGTTACGGGTAGACAGAGGCCTGAAAGTCTGACAACCAGTCATACCACGAGATATCGTGTTACCCAATAACTGGGTTGTGGAGGTCAGATCGGCAGTCGCTCCATGTAAAATACTGGTATTAAGCTGCATCCGGTTTGACTGGAAGCCGACCCCAATGTAATTGGGAAAAGGCTAGGCAGATATATACTTACGAGGTATCTAGATATTATTTATAATTCTTACGACAGAACTTTGTATCAAACACATTACAGTGAATTTCCTTTTTAACCGACTTCCAAAAAGGAGGAGGATTCTGAATAAAATCAATTTATTAGGACAATAATTTACAATTATTAATATTTTTGGAGTCGGTGCCAGCAAAGGATTATAAACGTGTAAGTACATTCATGATGTAGCGTATTACGTAACTAAGCTGTCGCTTTAGGCAGTTGTTGTGTTCATTATTGTAAATAGGTTCAATTAGGTATTGTTACATTATCGTAATAATAATGATGGTTAATGTACCTTTAAATATACTTTGCAAATTTGGGACTCCGAAAATAATAATAATTGTGTATTATTGTCCTAATAAATTATTTTTATTCAGATTCATCAAAAGTTAAAAAAATATTTGTATGTAAAATGAAGTAAGTAAATAATGCAATTATTTTTTTACTTTTTAGTGCATTTTTGGAGTCGGTTCCTTTTTTTGTTAAAAATTAATTGAGAGATAGATATTTAATTTATTAAATCTGAAAAGGAATTTTTAGATGAAAATAAAATTACTCATGAAATTTTGAATTAAGTTATAAAATTTCTAATGATTCCTAATCTCTAATACATTGACACCTTTTAAGGAAGTTAACTCATAATGAAGGCCAGCAATAAAATTTACAATGAGTGAAAAACGTAAAAAATACCAATTCAAACCCTACCAATTAAACTGAATAACCTTCCGTAAGAATTATTGGAGTCCGAAAAAAGTTTATCTTCCCAAATTTTTTATTTGTAAATTACTACAATATTATTGTCTCCAAGTTTCATTGGTATAATGATCAAAAAACTCACCAATAATATCTCTAGCGTGCACCTAGAACCTTTCCTTCTACATATAGACATACATCAATACGTATATATTATTCACATAACTATTTATATGGAGTTTAAAAGTGTAACACAAACATGTATACATTATACATGTTTGTGCTCGTGATTGTACATGCCTAGTGGACATTCTAGTGGTCCCAAGCGCGACTGCTGGTCTTGGGTTCGATTCCCGGGTCGGGCAGTGTTATTGATGTAGTTTGAAATTGTGCCCGGTACATGGCAATAAGCTCATCACCTAACATGAGACTTAATTACAGCATTGGTGAAATGTAGATGTAAAATTGTGTACATAGCGTGATGCTATGTAATATCCTTTAATATTTGTCCACTTTATTGGAGTTAGGCTAGTACATTAGACCAAAGCACGCACCTGAGACTTCTTATATGAACATTTCACTCACTGCAAAAGGATACGAGGATACGTTCTCAACGTATCCTCGCATGGTCCATTAACTATTCTATGGCATGGCGTCGATGTAAGGTACTCGCTAGTAATATATATGGGCTTTAACGCGTCAAATCGGTTATATTGCAATAACTGAACAATGAACTGGAAATGTTAACACATTGTTAGTAAAATGTAAATATTTTTCATCGTTGTGTATAACATTCAATTAATTACACAAAAGAAACGTGGAATTATAATATTGTGTCGAAAAGTGTGTATTAAGACTATGTTATTTTCCTTTATAACTACTGTTGTGGCCAATGTAAAGGTTTCTAAGTGTGAATAGATCACAGTATTTTGTACCCACAGTAAGTGTGTAAGTAACATTGTAAGTTGTTTTCTAACCCTACGAACGCTGACGTTCCATGTGAGTAGGTACTAAAATCAATAAAATAAAAACAAAACGTATCGATTTTACTGTACAAAATAATTATTTTAATAATCCTGATAAAATATGCGTGCTTAATTAATTAATATTATAATTCTATAGTCTTAAAATTTTAACGAATATTGTCGATTTTGTTGTGTTTTTAATTAATATTTTCGGCGTTCATTAGTTTAAATGGAGATATTATTAACTAAAATGTATTATTAACATTCCACAATGATATTCCAAAGTTCCCTGTGATAAGCTCTGATGCAGTAGGCTTAATTAAATGTTCGATAGCGATTTTTTAATGACATGTTATTTGATAAGATTTTTTTTTAATCATATTTTATCGTTGCTTTCGAATGTTTAAAATGAATTGTTTATATTCCCTAATGAGAATCAAAAGTTATCGCTGTATGTAAGGATGCTTGGAAATGCAATGTTATTATAAATATTATTTTCAACCATAGTATTATCTCGTATACTTTTAATATTAACTGATGTATGTTTTATAAGTCTCATATGGATTGAGGTTTCCTAGAAACAGTAGTTATTTATTCCTACTATCTGTGAACATACCTATCTATTTATCAAGTTTTTGAACATCATTTTGATTCGTTTTAAATTTAATGTTGTGTTTAAATGCAAATCTTAGTCAAAGCTGCAGTCGAAGGGTTGTCTAATAAAATGAAACTCATGACTTTTGCAGTCACTTGTTTTTTTATAAAACATATTAATTTCGCAATGCCCAGTCTGCAGTTTTGTTTAGGCACTTTACCTAAATTCTTATTTTCTTTATATTATTTTTCGTAACGGGTGACGTCATAAGACGTGTATCAGTTTTTATCTATATGAGGTCGCTACATAATGATATCTTTCAGTTATATGTGCCTTTTAAGCAATGCTTACACCAGAAATTGAATTCGTTTATTAACATATTGAATAAACGGTTGTTCTGTTTTCTTATAGTTTGAGGTCATAGATTGTTGCATTTTAATTATACCCTTTGATGGAACGTATTTTTATAGCTTAATTATTAATATCATGTATGAAAATCTATATATGTATTTTATTATGTAAGCCTAAATGTTTTGTACGGTCCGCACGATTAATAGGTATTTCATGATTTTTGCGGTGGTGAGCAGAGGGCGAGATGGCTTAGTGGTCAGAACGCCTGGAGTATTCATCCGGCAGGCACAGGTTCGAATCCTGTTCGCGACCGTATTCTTTTTCCATTTAATATTGTAACTTTAACAACTTAAAAGTTAACTTTTATGCTACTATTGTTAGCTATTTGCGTAACTCCAAAGTAAAAATAATAATTTTATAATTTTTGAAATTAATCTACTAACCTAACAAAATGTGTTAACCAAAATTTGATCTAGCTCCAACCTAAATCTGGCCTCGGGCCGGCACTGACCAGTAGGGCAACTTCTGAAAATAAACCCTCTGGATTGACATTGGATATGTCTATTCGTACTTTTAAATGCAAAAAACACATAAAAATAAACGAGCTATGAAAATGAGATGTGTGGGTGGATAAATTTAATTTAACACTAGGGTCCCAGCCCCGGCTTCGCACGGGTGTAAAATAGAAAAAATAGGATGTAGCTACGTATAGCCTCCGTCAGCCATGATTTTTGTATTCCTAATTACAAATAAAAAACTTAATTAGGTAGCCCTCCTGCGACCACGAACGCTGCACTGTTCGAAACGTCAGGAAAAACAAAAACCAATAATACACGCCAACTTTATTAGGCTTTATTATATATACAAACCGTCTGTGAAAAAAAAAACTAAACGATGGTGAAAGCCGCAGAATCCCTTGCGTGGTTTCGGAGGAGTTAGCGGATAAACAGATAGACAGACGCGGGAAGCGACTTTGTTTTATCCTATGTAGAGATTAGACATTGTTAAATGTTTTTCAATGTTTCTTTGAAAAATAGAATTAATATAGGCATTACATGGCCTCAACATGTATTAAAAAAATATAATTATATATGATTAGACATTGTTTTAAGGCGTTCATTTAATATTGGAATTGGTAATCATTTCAAGTGTAAACAGCCCCAAAGGTCTAAACTTTAATTCTAACTTTGCCCTTTTTACTTATCATTTTTGTAGCGACCTGTATATCTTTCTGTACTTAATATACTTACCACTGATATTACAATACTATATAGATACTCAATTATAAGGTGCTATAATATAATATGGTGCTATTAACAATTATTGTATTGAATTGGAATGACATAAATGGATATTATTTTAATGAAATGTACATGTAATTAATAATTATACCTATCGTGTAACAATAAATGTGTTTAATTAAATGTACATTCACGTATCATGGATTTGTATAAACGAGGTCATCAGTGATTGTGATGATTATATTAACAATATTTCTGTTCATTTGATTGGTAATACATTTTTGCGTTGAAATTTTTTTTTTTTTTAATTTACATGAACCCAATGAATATAAAAAAAAACTGAAATTAATATGTAGGTAATATAAACATGCCTATTTTTATCCCAAATTATATTTATTCATAAACTTAATTTGCTTATTATTTACACAAATATTATTTTAGATCTTGATAGGATTGAACTATAGGGTTATAATTTTTTGGTGAAAGAATTCCGGGCGGCGCAGGTTCGGATCCTGCCACCCATTGAAATCGTATTTTTAAAGTTACAGTTAAAAAAGAATACGGTCGCGAACAGGATTCGAACCTGCGCCTCCTGGATGAATACTCCAGGCGCTCTGACCACTAAGCCATCTCGACCTCTGCTCACCACCGCGAATTCTTCTTCCATATTTTAACACGTCTTATGGCGACGTTATTGCAATCAATTCAGTACCTATACAGGAGACTGAACCGACACGACCAACTTTGCGGCTAATACAATGTCGTAAAGAATCCAATTACCTTAATAATTCAAGATAAAATCAAAAATCAAAATAAAAATTATTTTCAAATAAACCATTTACAGGCACTTTTGAATTGTCAGAAGTTAGTTGCCACGTTCCAAAGTGTAGATTCCTATGGAGAAGAACGGGCAAGAAACTCCACGGTTACTCTTTTTCATCATATAGGTGATAAATTTTTGAAAAGCATTAACGCATGCTTAGCGAACTCTAAAGTTACAATATTAAATGGAAAAAGAATCAGTCTCCTGTATAGGTATTGAATTGCAAAGTGAATTGGAACTCTAAAGTTACAATATTAAATGGAAAAAGAATCAGTCTCCTGTATAGGTACTGAATTGATTGCAATAACGGCGCCATTAGACGTGTTAAAATATGGAAGAAGATTTCGCGGTGGTGAGCAGAGGTCGAGATGGCTTAGTGGTCAGAGCGCCTGGAATATTCATCCGGGAGGCGCAGGTTCGAATCCTGTTCGCGACCGTATTCTTTTTCCATTTAATATTGTAACTTTAGAGTTCGCTAAGCATGCGTTAATGCTTTTCAAAAATTTATCTTAAATCGTATTTTTAAGTTCCACAAAAAATTATAACTTGAGAGTAAAAGGGTAATTGCATCTGTACGACTTTGTATTAACTGCAAACTTAGTCGTGTCTGTTGTATCGGAACAGAATGGATAGCAATGATGTCAAATCAAACAAAATTTATTTATTCTAATTAGGCAAAAAATTAGGGCCATTTGAATGTCAAAAATTAAGACAGCCCCCTAAAAAGCCCACCCTTCACAGCTTCCTAGTGTCACCAAGACGTATTAAAATGTGGACGAAAAATTTGGAGTAGTGAGCAGAGATCGAGATGGCTTAGTGAATAGAAGGAGTATTTATTCGGGAGGCGCAGGTTCGAATCCTGCACACAACCGTATTTTCTATCCACAAAAAAATACGATTTTGCTACGCATGTGTTTGAAACATTTAATTGTATATTTATTTATGACCAGCCTAACTAGAGCTAGGCCCTAGCCCTTATGAATGATTGGAAGTAAACCCATCACCTATATCCCTGCCCCAAGAGTTTGTAAATAAATCGGGGTCATTAGCACGGGCCCTAATCCTTTGCTGTTTACAGGAACAAAAGTCGCCACTGGTGCTTTTAATGGAACTTCTTTGAAAATATAAACCTTTATTCTAAAATATATACCTAGGCCTAGGTATCGTGGAAGCAGAAGCTTCACGCTTTCAAGCTCACTAGAAAGTGAGAAAAAATATTAATTTTCCTTTGTTAGGTCTAAACTATTTGGTATTTGTAATTTTAGTTAAAACTATTTTTATAATACAGCAGATAAGTTATCAACACTAGTGTACCTATAAACTATTACTACATACTATATTTTTTCTTGGATAAAATAAGAGATCAGAAAATAAATCCTCTACAATCATTACGTGCCCAAGGGCCTGAGATAGTTCTGTCCGATGACGTCATTTGGCAGCTTGCAATCTTTCCACGGCTCCGAGTGTATTGTGAACGGTCCCGATCCAGGCAGTATTACTGTAAGGAGATAGGTAAGGTTAGGCCAGAACCACTATTAGAAATTTAAGAAGAAGATTGTGAAGCTGACTACACTCTTATACACTATACACTTACCTGCCGCAAAAATGTGTATGGTATGTATATCGCAGGTCAACTTAGGATGTAGCTGCTTACCCGGTATTTCCTGTGGTGCTATAAAAAAGCCCCCAGCCAAGACAGAAACTTATAAATTAAACAACTACACGCTAATGGGATACGCTGCCGTCCGTTTGCTAAAAGGCCTTTAAGTGACATTCTACTTAAAAATACTATAAAATACTACTTTTAAATGAAAGCTTTACAGATAAAAACAACATGTTATTTAGCCTATTATATATGGCTGTCTGTCCAATCCAAGTCTAGGGTGCAAGGGATATAATTTCCTACATTTTGGTCCATAACTCTACATCTTTATTCAGTCAACAACCTTTTAATAAACGGACGGCAGGACGCGCCACGTCTTGGGCTTCGCTAGTGAGAGGACAAATAAGGTACTGGCTGGAATGGTTTAGATTTTTTTTATGGGATAAATTTAAAGCTAAATGTTCAGCGGCACGGGCTGGCACAAGCAAAGCAAAGCAAGGGTTGGGGCAAATATGGATAGGGTGACGGACCTCGGTGACGAGGATGGAATGATCTTCGCTTGTGTACTGTGCTAGTGGCCCTACTGCTCTCCTGGAGGGTTATAGCCATGGTTGTGGCCATGGGGAGGGGTTCCAACCCCCGAAATTCCAGACAAGAAATTATAATTAATATTAATAAAAAGGGCATCAAATACATTTCACTCTGGGCTGATATGATCCAGGTAGTCCATAGTTGTCCCCCCAGCAACGCCCTAAGCCAAGGCTCGGGTCCCGCAGGGGACGCCCTTAGAGCTGTTGCTTAGTTTGTAATACTTAAAAATATGCTCTGGTTGGAGGCATCAAACTGCCTCGCCTTAGGTATTGTCCGGTTACGCAGACAAAACACCTCTGGGTCTCTGCAAGAGGCCCTTTAAAAAAAAAACACTCCGTAGTGCACGATTTGTAGCTATACTTCTTCTTAGTCGGTATCTTTATTGCTGAAGGTCGTGTCTAGAATGAAGTGTTGCTCACTCGATGTACTACGTTTTTCCACGTGTTTCTGTCTAATATACTATATGTCGTAGCTATACATATATTTATATATTATATATATATATTTATACTAACATAGAGGAAACAAATTGCATGCACACTCTTCGCATAGGTAATTAGGTAGGGTCACGCATCTTTGGCACTTCAGTTAACTTAATATGCAGATATCCGTGACACATACCTACCTACCTACAAATAGTATCTGTCCAAGCTTGTGTCATCCTCACTAACTGACCTTCGTACTCAGGAAGTATCAGATTAGTACGTAATAATGACCTTTGTGTAATAATATTTTTGACCTCACCTGTGATGCCGGGTGCTAATGTGATGTTGTATTTGCCATCATTGAGTACTAATCGCCAGTTATCGTCTAGTGACGTCACACTCAGTTTTGTGCTGTTTGCTGATATCTCTAGAGTTAGGTTCGAGCCGAGGTACTTGATACCTGAAATTGATTGTAAAGGCAAAAGTTTAATATGAATTTGAAACGCAATTAAATTATGGTCACATCTTCATTTAAGCGATTCTTAAAAAAAATCTCACTGGGGCTAAGATAATTAGATTTCACTTTTTAGTACGAGAACTAAATAACCAGCTTCTAGACTAGTTCCAGCCTCTACTCTAGGATACTGTATCGATCAGAACTCAGGACCCATCTAAGTAGTTAGAAGATAAATATTTCATCCAGCATTTAGCAAAAGGTCTACCTTTCCCTTACCTCTAATCGTAAACTTTGTAGCCTTAGGCGGCAGTCGAGGCTTCTTGATCTCTAGCCGGTCCAGGTGGATGGTAACGCCTGCGTACCCGAAGATCAGCGTCTGCAGGAACCCGCCCATGCCAGTGAAGAAGTTCACAGCACCTTCGTTTGGACGACGGAGTTCACTCCACACCTATTTATTATAAAAGGGGATTTTTAAACGTTCAACAATTTTCTTTTAATGTGCTTATCAGAAAACGCAAGATAGTGGATTTATTAGCTATTATGGCGCCTGGTCCCAGCAGGTATCAGATGGATTTCTTCGAAGGCTAGCGATCTATATTATTGTTATGCTAGCAATGTGGGACAGAATAATCCTGAACGGTAGGTAGGTACCTAATACCTTTCATATTCTCACAAGTTCATAGGTAATTCAGTTAAATCCCCCTTTTTGTAACAAAGCAATAGATATGCAGTACAATAGAGACTGAATCAAACTGCCTCAACAACTGCCAATAAAAACTGCCTCGTTGATCTAGTGGTCCCAAGCGTGACTGCTGAGCATAAGGTCTTGGGTTCGATTCCCAGGTCGGGCAAAGTGTTATTGGGTTTTTCTGTTAGGAAATTCTCAGTAGCAGCCCGGAGTTTGGAATTGTGCCCGGTAGATGGCAATAGGCTCATCACCTATTACACCCTAATAACAGCATTGGTGAAATAAGGGTGTACAATTGTGTACACCTCTGCCTACCCATTCGGGGAATACAGGCGTGATGCTATGAATACTGAATAGATAAAGATGACATCAAAAGGTAAAGAAAAGATTGAACTTAGGTGGCAGTGGTTGCAACAGCGTAATTGGCTGAGAACATAGCAATTAAGCCTACCTACTTACAAAAGCTGACAAATACCAATTTTACCTGTAAATATAAAATGGACCAATATTAGTATAGACCTCACCTTAAAAGGTTCCCTAACGAACCCTTCGTAGCTCATGTTGAAGATGGCATCGGCCTTGCTGTCGTCGTCCAGCTGCAGGTGACCGATGGTGTGCATGCTCCACGTCATGGCGGGGCCGTCCTCGCGGGTCACTGACTCATAGTATATTAAGTCGTTGAGGCGAGTTGAGCTGGAAAAAGAGGACTAACTTTAATCTACAATGCTTAATTTAATACTTCTTGCAATAGTGGCAATAGACCAAGAGATTGAATCCTATTTCTAACCACTTTCATAAATAGCCGGGACGAATATTGATGTGTCCATACATAAGCTAATCGGCCCAGTTAGTGGAGTGTGATAGTAGGATAATATCAGAACCTGGCGCTTGGATAACATTTGATGTGACTTAGCTAGCTAGAAGGAGACCGTATCGGTGGCGGTTTCCACACACAACAGCATTTCCAATGAGGGTTGGCGTTAGGCAGGCGGCCGGTCATAAATCATGGCCAAAACTTTAGCAGCATGCAAGTTCAAACACATTTAGAAAGTGGAAGAAGAATACATGCTGCGCCGACCCCAAATAAATTGGGATAAGGGCATGGGGATGATGATTATGATGATGACGCTAATCGTTGGTTGTGGTTGTCAAACGAAGATATTACGGGTAGTCAGGTGCCTTAAAGTTTGACAACCCATGTTATCGAGGATATCCTATTATTCAATAACGGAACTGTGGTGATCAGAGACTTTTCATTCAGTGGCATCTAGTTGGACTTGAAGACCAACCTCAACATACTTTAGAAAAAACTAGGCAGATTGATGGAAACAGGTACGCACAGATTCATAGCATACTGCAACGGGAATCCTAGCAGCACGGCGTCAGCTTGCTTAATCTTGTTTCCTCGTTCGTAGCCGGTGAACTGAGGGTGGTAGTCCAACTCCTGGTCGTATGGCAAGGTCAGGCTCCAGGCGATGTCTGCCCACCGGTCTGGATCCTTGGCCATGTAGTATGACTTGCAGAGGCAGGCGACGTACCTGGAATTTGGGAAAATATCGTTTATATTGGCATGGACACGTGATGAGGAGGGAGAAACACATGATTAATATTATATGAATATGAATGTTGATGGAAAAATAGATGGATGGCCTGAATGCAAAAGGAGCGAACGATAACGGAACGTCCAACGTAGAAGAAAAAGTCATATAGCACAGGCAGGAAGAAGAAGGACATCGTTTGTCTTCTGTAGAGTTACCCACTACGCGGTTCATTATTTACCAGGAGTATACGTATCACTCTAACACCGGTGATGTCCCAAATTGGAGTAAGCTTTTCATACCAATCATGGTATAATGTAAAAAAGTCGGAAAGACCTTGATATCAAATATATTGTAAAAATCTCACTGCGCTAAGTAAAGCGAGTAACCAGCTACAACGTTCGTGAAGGCCGAGTTGTTGACGTTCCTGTGATCTTCGTCTGGGCCCATCACATCTGAAAACCAAATATTGTAAATGAAAACGACATGATGAAAAGGGAAATACCGAACTACCTAGCACCACAATTTGAAGCTGTCTTTCAATTGTCCCTTGAATGTCTGGAGGTGTAGACGATGTATCAAATATCAACGTAGTAACCACCCAATAATTGGACTTTATTAATAGTGTTTAACATACTGTGATAGATCACAAATCAGTAAGCTTAAGAATTTATACTTATCACGTACTTCATTCAGGGAAAGTGGCCTATATATAACATACGTTATATATGTTCTTATACAACCGTTGACGTAAAGCAATGTTTGGCGTGATCAGATGGTTTCCCGCTAGAAGTAATTTAATCTGGGCATTTCCGTGCTGCAAAGGGCACGTTATATCGTTGATACCGGATGTTTTAATAGCATCCTCTAAGCCCAGTCAAACTCCCACTAGCTTGAACAAGAAGAAAGAAGAAGCAGCTAGAAGTAATAAAATGCTCTTACTCGATATGTCGTACAGGCCAGTGTTGTAGTTAATCACAGCGCGAGATGCCCAGAAATCAGCGATGTTTGTGACAATGTCACAGCCGCCATGCTGAAAATATAAAAATAAAATTTTATGAATTATGGATCTGCCATCTTCAGGGGGAAGTTAGTGATACTTTAGAAAATTTCTGCAGATAAATACAAACTCGGAAAAATTAGCTATATTTCATATGCATGATTCCTTGTTATAATCAAACCCGTGAGCATGACCATCAGCTTAAAAGCACTACAGCAATAAAGTCATCATATCTCGCCATTACCAGGACGAACATATCTTTGCATTTTCTGGCTGATTTCTTTACATAAAGAGGGACGAGGTATGGTGTTCCTCCATTGAAAAGGGATGATCCTCCAACTAGGCGGGTGATATTGTCTGGCGGGCCACGGCCCTACAGATAATGTCGGGCAGTCGTATATATACAAATATATACATGTTTCTCGCCAAACTCTGCTTGCGCGATACAGGATTCTTTGACGTCATCTGTTATACCCGTAGTATTTATGTAGCGTGGTAGATGTCCCTACAGGTAGACTAATTCTTGTCTTCAATTGGCTCATGCAACATGTGTAGGTCGGTTTCAAATACTCGTTATTTAATACTGCCTCATGCTGTTGGTGGTCGCAAGAGCGGCTGTTCTGGGTTCGATTCCCCGGGTCGGGCAAGAAGATGTTGGATTTTAGGAAAATAAGGGAGGAAATACTAATTAGGGTTATATTTTTCGTTCACTTAAAGTAGCTACCTAGAGTTTGCAATTGTGCCCAGTAAATGGCAATAGTTGTTGGTCAAATGTAGGTGCTCAACTGTGTGCAGTTCTACCTAGCCTACCCATTACTGTATTTCTCATATAGGTGTGTGTGATTTTAGATAACATAAATTTTATCTTACCTTCAGCCACTCCTCATCCCTAGTAGTGGCTAGGTACTGCCGGGCTGCAAAGGAAATGCACCCGCTGATGTGCTGCTCGAAGATCGCCACGTCCGGGCAACATGGCTGCGTCACCTCCACGCCCGTGTATGCGCTTTCCCAGGGGAACCTGAAAAATGTACCTTATTAATACGGAAGACCAGTCATAACTATTTGCTTGCCTTAGCATCACGCCTGTATTCCTCGAATAGGTAGGCAGAGTTGTTGTACAAAGTTTTATATCCGCATTTTACCAATGCTGTTATTAAGATATATGTGCCCAATCTAAATTCCGAGCTGCTCCTGCGAATTGTCTGACAGAAAAATATAATGACACTTTGCCCGACTTGGGAATCGGACAACCTCCGCTCAGCGGTCACCCCTGCGTCTAATAGACCGTTGAGGCAGTTTCTCACACAAGGTACATTACTATGTTACATATATCAATAGACAAACTGTTGAACTAAATATGTGCCTACTGCTGTGATAGTATTTGTTAATGAACCCACAATATCAATGGCTAGATGTATGGTGACAAGTAGGCAGTTGGATAAATGAAGACATTTATCTATCTACCTATATCCTTTGTGGCCAGTGCTCTTGGCCAGTTCGGCAGCCACATACGCCATGTCCAATCGGTACTGCAGGAGTTTATTTGCATACTGAGGATACAGCAGCAAGATTGAGGGGAACATCCAGGTTTCCGTGTCCCAGAAATTGTGACCTGAAAATTACACGATTAAAGAAGTCGCCAGGTATGAAATAGGTACACTCAAAGGTTTCTAAGGGTAATTTTAATTACGTACTTTGATCTTTGCATCCATGCAATAAAATCGCTATTCCGACTATCGAATACGACATTTTTGATACGTCAATCACCGCATTCGATAAAGTAATTGCTGTGTGCATAATCCATGTGTCCTCTTTAACGTACCTCGAAACTTGCTATGACTAAACTGAACACTATTAATAGGCCTTGAAGACAAGTCCACGTGGGTATCGGATCGTGGGGACACATTTACCGACGATGTGAGCAAGTGGAGGAATCTGCATCAAGGCATTACAGAAGATGTAGACCAAATCAAAGTCGTCGTCCGTAGCAATTTTAGCCTATTATTAAACGGATAGGCCTACTTGAAAATGGTTCTCCGAAATGATATACTCTATAGATTCTTTAGCCGATATTGAAATAACTTCCTACCTTCATAATCTTCGAAGGTGCCACCTCTAGCCAGTCCAGTGGGGCTAAGTCCATAGTACCGGTCCAGCGGCTGAAACGACTCTTCCGAAGGCAGGGAGCTCAGGACGTAGTACCATATACCACTCACTATCTTACCCTGAAACACAACATCATTTTGTAGGTGATTTCACCAACTTATGAATGTTTTTTTGTGATATTGCAATAAAACGTAAATATTAATAAAGATACCGGAATAAATTTACGAACCGTTCAACGTATCAACTGGATGAGATTACTAGTGTGTAGGGCAGAATATCTTTAATTTCTGCTTACTCCAATGGAAAACAGATTGTTATATGCATAGTAGGGTAGCCGTTTCTTAATCTACCCCCATATTTATTTTGATTTCAAGGTGATGTGTACTTTCGGATAGAAAGTTTAATTTAAAAGCGACTACGCACGTGCAGGTAGAACTGAATAATTACCTTCAAGAGCTTACCCGAAAGACGCAGGTTCGAATCCTGCTAACAACCGTATTTTTCTTTCCACAAAAATTTATAATTTTAGAGTATGTCACGAATGCGTTTCAAAGATTTATCTGTGTTTGTTAAGATAATTGCAACTGTACGACATTGTACCTATTAACTGAAAAGTAAGTTGTGTCGGTACAGTCACCTGTACAGGGACTGAAATGCAATGATATCACCAAAAGACGTATTAAAATGTGGAATAAGAATTCAGAGAAGTGAGCAGAGGTCGAGATGGCTTAGTTCGTCTGAGCGCCTGGAGTATTTATCCGGGAGGTGCAGGTTTGACTCCTGCTCATGACCGTATTTTTTTTTCTACAAAAATTGCTTGAATATGTTCAATTAGGTATATAGTTATGCGTAGGCGAATCTAAGAACTCAACAGTAACTGTAGTCAGTACTAAAAATTATCAAACTCTTGTTAGATAAAACTGTCCAGTGGGTTCGTACTTTTAAATACCAAAATGTCAAAAATATAATTATAGGACAACATGCTTTAAAATTGTGGCAACTATAACGTAGGTAAATTTATTTAAAAATTACCCGTACTTTTAAGGCGTGTATTTAATATTGGAATTAGATTGGAGTTGGTATTAGTTTCAAGAGTAACCCCAGAGTTATATCTACATTAATACAATGCTGTTGCCTAAGTCATTAGCAGACACAATAGATTTTTATTGTTACAACGTACAGATCTGTACGTCACTGAGCCGAAAGGTTGCACAAAATGTGAAAAGCCGGCTTTATCAATGCACGAACTGCGTCAGTAGTCATACAGTTTTCTATCAATCTGCCTAGTCTTTTCCCAATTACACTGGGGTCCGCTTCCAGTCAAACTGGATGGTATTTTACATGGAACGACTGCCTAACTGACCTCCACAAACCAGTTAGTAACACGATATCTTGTAGCTTGACTGGTTGTCAGACTTTCAGGCCTGTGAGTACTTAGGTAACCGTAGCGGCTGTCATAAATCTTAATTTGACTTACGTTTACCATAATATTTAATCCATTTTTATTATTATTGTTTCTTTAATTCATTTCATACTCGTATATTCAAATTAATCAAACATCATCACTCATCAATATTCAATATCTATGTATACTAGCGGTCCGTCCCGGCTTCGCACGCGACTATAATTTGAGATTTAAACTATCCTATCTCTCAAGTTGGATCGAACTGCACATGGTGTGCGAATTTTATTATAATCGGTTAAGTGGTTTAGGAGTCCATTGAGGACAAACATTGTGACACGAGATTTATATATATTAAGATAATGAATCAATACATATAATAAATAAAAAATACATATAATCAAAATGTAAAGGATCGCTGTCTGTACATGGGACATCTATGAGAAAAAAATATTATTGGGACCTTTATCAACGCAAACAGCACCCAAAACAATGATTTTTAGATTTTTTGTCTGTTTATCTGTTTGTCTGTGCGTTTGTGCACACTAATCTCAGAAACGGCTTATCCGATTTCCATGAGGTTTTCACTAACATATTGTGGTAAACTTCTTGTAACATTGACTGTTTGTCTCATGTCAATCGGTTCATAAATAAAAAAGTTATACCAATTTAAAGAATCATGTCGAACATTTGTTATTTACGACATCCACGCGGACGGAGTCGCAGGCACAGCTAGTAGTAAACAAATAGATAGAATTGTGTATTTCATTTTGAAAACGAACAGCTCGGATAGTCTATTTCAATCATGATTGCACTCACCAGCTCCAAGTTCCCTTCAATCTCCATGCCGCCCTGCTGGTACAACTGCTGCCACTGCTCCACGTGCTTCTGGAACAACTTCTCGCCGTCCTCCTGCAATACTATGCAAGCGTGTAATTTTACCATACGTGGACACCAGCTAGATTATAAGGGCAAACGCAGGTTAACATAACATAGCATCACGCTTGTATTCCTCTAAGGTTTAGGCAGAGGTGTGCACAGTTGTACACCCACATTTCGCCAATGCAGCTATTGAGTCCCACGTATAGGTGCCATCCATGCAACCGGGCACAATTTCAAACTCCGGGCTGCTACTGAGAATTTCCTAACAGAAAAACTACAGTTTGCCCGACCCGGGAATGGAACCCGAGGTCTCATGCTTAGCAGTCGAGCTCGAAACCATTAGACAAACGAGGCAGTAAACTGTTATTCAAAAATCTATAAAATATCGTTTATCGGATGTTTTGTTGGTCTAGTGCAGCCTGCAGGGTTTCTTAAACTGGGGTCGGCGTACGCCTAGGGGTACGTTAGCTGGCCGTAGGGGGTTTTATTTATGAGTTCGCAGATGTCTAGGATTCTTTGAAGAGTACCTACATGGGGCTATAAGTTTGAGAAAGCCTGGTCAAGTCGATCTTCTGAGCGTGAGGTCCGGAGTCCGATTCACGGGCTGGGGAAAAATGCTATTGAGTTTTTGTATAATAACTTTCGTGAGACACATTCATATTAATTATTGTTCAACGGTTATTACTCACTTGCATTCTTCGGGATTGCCCGACTAGTTTCGAACTCGAACGGAGCCCTTAGTCATGAGCTGAGGCCGTGGCGATGTCGCGAGTCAAACATATTGAGTTTTTCTGTTAGGAAATTCTTTGTAGCAGCCCGGAACGCAGAATTGTGCCCGGTAGATGACAATCGGCATACCACCTACATAGGACTTAATAACTGCATCGGTGAAATATGGGTGTGCAGAAGGTACGTACGTAAGTAATCCTTTACCTTACTTTTCGTAAAAAAGGTCTTAACCATTTCTGATAATTAAATAATGCCACATGTGAATATTTTTTTTCACTCGTACTTGTTTACCATAGCCACTACATTACAATTTATTTCAATCTTACTACCCTATGTTACAATATAAGGATTCTAACAATATCTTATACATCTAAATCGGTTCAGGCGTTTAGAAGTTATGGTGGAATAAAGAAACTCACAAACGTACGTACATACATGAACTCTAAAAACATAACACTCCTTTTTTTGGGCAGTCGTATAAAAATAATTAAGCAATTACTGGATTGATGTTATAATCATTATTAACATTAACTATGATGACTTCATTCATATTCACCTTTGACCAGCTCCTGTCTTGCTACAGTCTTATTCTTATCCACCGTCATAGCAAAAGTGAAGACCCTGGAGCCATGTTGAGGTACCACAAGATGATCAGGTACGGACGTCCAGTAAGCACACACGTCCACCGGCAATGGTTGATGCGTCAGGTCTTCAGATTCCTTCGTCATCCCGCAGGAGCTCCATATTGTCCTACCATCAATTATTTCAGGAATAGGGTCATGGAAGGAAATGTCCTTGCTTTCTGGGCCTGGCATCAGTTTGACTGCAATCCAGATTTCTTGATACACGAAATTTGGATCTGAAATATATATATAAATATATATTAGAAAAAACTATTTAATTATTTCTTTAATAAATTATTTATTACAGCTTTAAAAGCGCTACTTTTTGTTAAGTTTCTAATCTCTGACAATACATTTTTTTAATTAAATTCCTCTATTAGTTAGTTAACTTAATAGAGCAATTTAATTACTTATGCTCACTTTTAGTCATGGTACTCCAGATACAAGCCTAGTCTAGTTTGGGACCTACGGTGTTATTACTTTTGATTTTTCTTTGCTTTACTTTACTGGCTATTTGTGAGTGCCTGTTCTATACTGTACAGCAAAAAGTTGTATTTGTAATTTTTGCTGAGACATATTCATGAATTGAACATTTTGAGATTGAAATGCATAAAAATTTTTAGCTTTGTAAAACATGATACTTACCGTAATGCGTTTTAGAATCCACTTGTATCTGGTTCACAATAGCCCTCGTGTAGAATCTATGGGCATATACTCGTTGCGTGACCACAGACCTCTCTCTATCTACCCTCACTTTGAACACCCCTTCCTTTGTCTCCAGACTGTAAATGGGGCTATAGGGGTGATGAGTGAGGGTTGAGTTCAGCCTAATGTTGGCCCAGGCTGGGATCCTCGCACGGTGACTGTAACCAGCTCGCCCGTTGTAAAGGCCATTCATGTAGACCGTGTCACTGAATACGTTTGTGGCAATGTGGCCGTTGCCAATTGATGGCATACATTTGTCGTTTGATGGGAGGCTGCAATATAAAATAAAGTGAGTAAGAAAGCACCCTGTCAAAATATAATTGTATTGTATTCCAATAGTGTTAAGAATTCCAATTTGAAATTACAAATTGTATTTCTTAAATGTGTAAATTCATTTATCTACGAATTTAATAGTTTAAGATTTACAAACCAGTCAAAACATATAAATAAATGTATATATTATCGATTGCGATAATAAAATATAGCGCCTATTGAATAAGTTAGAGTTACAAAAATAATTTTATAGATTTCATTCAGGCGCTATAGCAATTGTTGGTAAATATGTACTATTGCTTGCATTTTTATTAAAGGCGTTATTGAAATTAATATTTATTTTGGATATAACTGTCTTGGATAACAACTAAACATTAAATGGTAAACAGATGAAAATCAATAAAATAATTAATAACTCACTTATATGTCGAGAAAACATGAGCCGCTGGGCTAATATCTTCCGTCTCATCCATTCCACTATTTTCGGCGGCATTACTGCCACCTTTGGTGGTCAGCACGATGGCCACCACCGCTGCCACAGACAGCAACCCCAACATCGCGGCCACCTGCTTGTTACGCGCCAAAAAGGTCCACATCCACACAAAAGTTAAAAACTCTTTACAAACAAGGCCGAATAACAACACAGAAAAAAATTAAATGTCTAATTGGCAAAATTTCAATTTGAATATTTGACTTTGGAAGTGGATTATTGAAAAGTTCAGTTTATGCGCGGAGGTCTGTCAGCGCGGGCGACACTCCCGTGCGCTGCGGTCAGCGGCGAAGTGTAGATTACGCGACCTGCGACCTACATGACACACATTATTGCTCTATTAACAAAGATAATAATAATTAGGGTCGTCTCTTTGTTTTATAATATTACTGCTTGATTTTACCGGTTAAGTGCAGAATAGCGATGTTTCCCGGTTGTCATTTACGGAAAACTTACCTACCTTCCTGGTATCATTTGATAGATATACAACAATTTTTTTTTGTCATTTTGATTATTTAGTTGTCTATTACCAGAAACATTTTTTTAAACCATTTACCTAAGTAAATGGTCTATAAAAAATATACATAAATAATTATTGTGCTTTTCTGGCAGCCCTTCTTCTTATCGTGTGGTTGATGAACAACCTAGTATCAGAGTTTAAACAACCCATAGGTCTCTGACATGGCTTTACACACCATCGAGAATATCTCTCAGGTGTGCTGGTTTCCTCACGATGTTTTCCTTCACCATTTTAAGCAAGTAATAATTAATTTATAATACGCACATGACATCGATAAGAAAGTGGTGCGTGCTTTGGATTCGAACTTGCGACCTTTGACTTGTCAGTCCAACGGTCCACTAGGCTATCACTGCTATAGCACTGCTTCTGGCAGCCCTAAACATAGACCATTAGACCGGTGGTCGTTTCGAGTCTAATTCAATTGTCGCTTCCTTATTACTGAACTAGATACTCTGCTTAGCATATGTCATCTTAAGATTGGATTAATTGCCACAATGCCAATTAAATAATGAAAATTGGGTCTTTGGTACTTTACCTGCCTCTAACACTTACAATATTAATACTATTATTATATTACAATACTAATTCTTAATAAGTATCAATGTCTGTGTACTAATTTATTGACGAAAATACTCATTTTTATTAGTAAGACTTCTTCAACATTTACATGTCAGGAACTCTTAAAACCTATGATTATAATACTACTTAATAAATAAAAAATATATGTGTCTAATTAATATTATTTTATTGAGTTAATATTTTAGGTTTTTGGGACCGTACAACCCTAATTCATTTTTATTAAGCGCATGTGCATAGGCTTCATGTGGGTAAACAATTTTTATCTTTGATCCCGCCATTACACCCACCAGGAAATATCAATATAAAAATCGGAATGTACCTAAATATCTCTATATAAAATAAAACATTAAATTAGGCACTATTATTTGTCAAACGACCTCGGTAAACCACAATAACCTAACAAACGTAATTTTAATCATATTATCATAAATGTCATTCATAGAGCAATGGTTGATCGTCCGATAGCAGTCGCTCGCGCACGCAGCAGACCGTGTACCCTCTAGTTACGCTCTGGTACTTCCGATGAACTAGTGAACACTTTTGGTAACGACTCGCTGGTTACTACTGTGCGCAGGTGTCATAGATCAGTTGATTTACTATTAAGGTTCGTTCACAGCGGTTGGGTAATTCCTATAAATAGCTTTCTAATTTGACAGGTGATCGATTTATCGAAAGGTGTGAAAAAATTGGGGGTAATGACTTAAACTAAATTGGAATTGACTTAACTGATATTTGAAACATAAACAGACATGAAGTCTGGTAAAGAACAGGAGTTGTAGAACAATCTAAGGTAACCCTGCGTAGGGCCATCACAAATGACAGACTCGCAAAAAATATGGCTTCGAATTATCCTGTGCATTTAAAAGGCGACTCGAGGATGGCAAGAGGAAAGCTAACCCGCAGCAGCAAAGCCGGTGTTGAACTGCTACGATACTGCGATCACAAATCTGCAATACCCACAGCTATTTATAGGGCTATTTTAAAAGAATATGAAGTCTACATTCAGTTGAAGATGTTTGCAGAAAACTGTATTGAAGAAGTGTCTAAAGAATTGTTTTTGTGTCAGATTGCAGACACTGCCAAATCATTAGAACCAGAACGAACTATTTATATAGAAGATGAGTTGCTCAGTGAATAATAATCTAATCACACAAAACCAATATAATTATGAACAGTTTACCTTATTATATTCCTTTTCGTGACGCTTACGGGTCATAAATTTTTATCACAAATACTACGGCATTATGGTCACGATGCTCAAGTGGCCTGCAATTATCGAAATTCACAAAGATACTAGCCTACATTGTCACAAGCATACTGTTTATATGAGCACGATAATTTTAATCACTAACTGGCTTGTTGACTTGCGAGGTATCTGCGGGAATTCCCTATCTTTAAAGGGTCTAACGTCAGCAAGGTCTGTCAATGCTTGCTTAGTTGAGTTTTAAGGCATGTTAAATTGTTAAAACACTTCAAATCAATCGGATTCCCACAGCAAATGGTCACATTACTCAGAATTTGAACAGAATCTATTGTTACTTTATATCCACGCGTTATTGAATAACTATGTAATTAATTTGTGATAGTTGTTCTGAGAATATGAAGACTGTTTTGTCAAGTTTACAACATTGTTATTACAATGAAAAAATCTTGCCTCGTTTTCCTTGTGGACAGTTCAAACTGACAGTAAAATATTGTATGTAGGTATTTAATCTCTAATAAAGCATTATCAATTTGTAACAAACACACGATCGTAATCGTACAAATGAAGTAAACGTATGACTTATAATATGAAGAAGGAATGTTTTTAGGAGTATTGTCTGACTATCAGTGATAGTGGAGCGATAGTTTATTAGCATGATCTTTGGTCAGTTAGACCGACAAGTTAAAAGCCGCAAGTTGTACCCAACCAACTGACTTTTCTTATTCATGTGTGTATTATAAATTAATTATCACTTTCTCAAAACGGGGAAGACCCCAGCATACCTAAGAAATGTCTACTGGTGATTTAAACTTTGACAGTAGGCTGGTCATCAACCAAACGATAAGAAAAATATCACAAACATGAGAACGATTCTTTTAAACGAGCAAGATGAAAGTTTCTAAACTATACCTTAGTTTTTAGATCATACATCTTCGAATTATACCATGTTCGGGCTCACGGACTCCATATCCACACCAGCCTTAATTCATGGTAACTATGCTAGGTCCTGAAAACCACTTCGACAGTTCTGGTAAGACTAAAAACTAACTTCTAAGTATTGTTAGTGTGTGAAACATACATCATGAGGCTGTGTCGGACTCTAACCAATTAAAAACCACACGGTCTTCCAAAAACCTTTGCCTCATTCACCAACAAGCTTAATAAAGATAGAGAAACCATAATATTCAATTCTCCAGATCAAAATTACATAAACTTTCCGTCCAACCTGCTCGAATTAATAACCTGGCAGTGAGATATGATTGGTCCAAGATCCAGTGTCATTACCGCGGCGCGCGCGGCGGAGCGTGGCGCCCTCCGCCTCGCTCCGGTTGGCCCGGCCAACCACCTCGGGGGCCCAAGATGCCAGTCAGTGATTCTTAGTAGATACCATATTACGTTGGTGTACTTAGTCAGGTTATTTCATAACTGAATGATGAACTGAGTTTTGTCGAGTGATTCTTTTGGATCACCACTAGATTAAGTGGTCGCAAACGCGGCTGCTGAGCGTGAGGTCCTGAGTTCGATTTTCAGGTCTGGCAATTGTCAATGGGTTTTTCTTGGTAGCAGATCGGAGTTTGGAATTGTACCCGGCTAGGGTTCCCATTTCTAAAATCTGCAAACCAGGACAGTAAGACGTGTGTTTTTTTTTAAGTTGAGTAACTTTTTTGAGTAAATTAGTAATAGATAGATCTAGATAAACTTTTTATTTATTTTCATAAAATTTACTAAATTTAGTAATAAAGTTTTAACAAACAATGTGTCAGCAGCTAGAAACCCGGACTTAGATGAATGCCAGAACGCTCCCCGGACGCCTTCTAAACTAGCACAAATCCGGGGAAACCCGGACGGACGGTAGATGTCTCACCAAATATTACATGCAATTTCGACGTCAATGAAACGTATATGTTCACTAGAACACCTCAGTCAATTAAGCCCCAGTTAATACAGGTGTGATGTTATGTGATGAGCATTTAAAATTAATGTCCCTATTGTAACGAGATTAAAATTCGCAAGATACCTACCAGGTTCTGAACTATACCTGGCAAAAGCCGTTTGGTTCTTTAACTAAAGAAGGTGAGATACAAACCATGGCTCACCCCACATCTTGTCCAGCATGCCTTGTGTAATGTTGGCCTTACACCTGCACCCTGGAGGAACTGATGAAAGCTGAAAAGCTCAGCGAAAGCGCTGTCGGTGTGGCGGAATTCTAAGTGAACACAATTTGATTTGTGCCGTCGATACGATTGAAGAAGACAACGAAGTAAAGAAGGTAGAGATTGTAAGCGACAAGCTTTTATTTAACTTCATTTGAAAGTCATTTGAGTTTTGGGGCTAATCATTCAATTAAAATTTTTATCAGTATCTAAAGGTCTCTACTACTACTCTACTTAAGTGTCTAAACAGACGGTCTGCATTTGAACTGCACGCCAGCTGAAAAATTGCTGTTTGGATGCACTGACTGACTGCGCAGTCCGCTTGCATTAGGCGTGTAGCTCTAAGACTGTATACACGTTTTTATTCATCTCAATTCAGTCTGTTGACAAATTTGATGCAGTTATGTCTACTGCACAACAACTGCATCAAAACTGAATTTTTACAGCTGGTGTGCAGTTCCAATACAGACCGTTTGTTTAGACCCTAACCGATTAACTTGAAATTTTACACGTTTGATGTTCGTTGACACTTTATAAAAGTTTGGTTTAAATAGGTTTTATAATAAATTATATTTATTTCTGTAAATACATCTGTTATAGACACTTTTACATCCCTAAACACGACTAGGTCGCTTTACAGCATGGCTTCGCCCGGTGTGTGGTAACCAGCCGCGGCCGAAGCCTCCCACCAGAGTTGTGTTGCCTGTTATGCACTACCCAGGGGCCACGTTTAGGGATTCCATTTTAAGGGTGCACTTCTACGGACGCGGCCAACTCAGTCCCCACAATTTAAATTGTGTCAGTCCTGAAATGAGTTACGAATACTTATTGCATTACAGTGGTATATAGTCGTGGAGGTCGAGTTATAAGGTTCATCTCTTGAGCTACAAGTCAAACCTGGCAGTACTAATGCGGCTTTATCAATGTCATACATACTCTCTTTATTAATCGGAGACATACAGGGAAGGTAAAATCGTGAAACCTGGACTTTATCGTCTGAAATCGCTTAAATCGTAAAATTTCCAAAACCTATGCGTAGCGAACATTAAAGTTATAACACTTTGTGGAAAGAAAATAATATACGTAGGATTCAAACCTGCTGTTCCCGGATAAATACTCCAGGCGCTTTGACAAAGCCATCTCGACCTCTGCTCACTACCGCGAATTCTACTTCCACAGTTTAATACGTCTTTTGGTGATGTCATCGTTATTAATTCCCTATTAAATTTAATATATTCTGGTATCTTTGCGATTTTAAAAAGAGGTATATGACCGCTTTAATTGCAATTATATATGATTGACTGCTATCATAAACATGAGTATGAGTAATAAATCTTCGAGTTTTTATTTACTTAGATTTCGTACTCTTAATAAACGGATTTCAGGGATTTCCGGCAATAATGAAAATCTTTTAATTAATCTAGGTATAGCAGCATTTTGTTTCGTTAAAATTATTTATTGTTAATGCAAGAGTTTTTTTTTTTTTAATAATTAGTAACTAGCCAGTATAAAGTTATTATATTATAATGGAAAAAGAATACGGTCGCGAACAGGATTCGATCCTGCGCCTCCCGGATAAATACTCCAGGCGCTCTGACCACTAAGCCATTTTGACCTCTGCTCACTACCGCGTATTCTTCTTCCACATCTTAATACGTCTTTTTGGCGACGTCATTGGTATCTATTCAGTCCCTATACTGGTGACCGAACCGACACGACTAACTTTGCAGTTAAAACAATGTCGTAAAGATGCAATTACCTTAATAAATACAGTTTTTGAAAATCATTAACGCATGCGTAGTGAACTCTAAAGTATTACATTTTTGTGGAAAAAGAATACGGTCGTGGGCAGGATTCGAACCTGCACCTCCCGGATAAAATTGTCAATCACTGGAAGTAACTAGATTATTTAGATAGGTAGTCCATTATCATAAGGCCTGTAACAGTCCAGCTGAAGGGCAAAGATCTCTTCTCGTACGGAGAAGGGAACTAACATCGATCACCACGCTAGCTCATTGAGGGATGGAGATTTAAGACCATTAGGTGCAGGTTTCCTCACGATATTTTCCTTCACCGTTTATTAGTAGTGGCTTAGACGAACTAATACTCAAATTTATGTATTCGAAGTTTAACCATAATCCGTATTTAAACGCCGACAGCAGTGATAGCCTAGTGGTATGACCGTTGGACGGGCAATTCAAAGGTCACATGTTCGAACCAAGGCTCGCACCACTGACTTTTCGAGTCAGGTGCGTATTAGAAAATCTTTATCACTTGCTTAACGGTGAAAGAAAACATTGTGAGGAAACCACCACACCTGGAAGATGTTCTAATAGTGTGTAAAGCCATTTCAGTTTTAAACTCTGACACTAGGTTGTTCATCAACCAAACGAAGTAGAAGAGGAATTTAAACGCTAAAATAAAATGCCAATAAAACCTTCTGGAGATACCATCAGTTACTTAAATTTTGTACAGGGTATCCGGTCCAGTTATATTTTAATGGCGAATTTTTTGATAAACTGATTGGTTTATTATTTTATTAGCACAAGGTTCATTAGCTCCCTTTATCTTAAATCATTACTTAAGTGAACGGAAGTCTGGTCATACTAACTTATGTTTCGTTTTGTTTTTCATAATGCCTGTAGGTTTCGGCCTCTTTTACTTTTTATTATTTGGGAAACCTTTGAACTGATCCCACAAAGTAATATTTGTCGTTCAATTTCGTATCAATAAAAACACAGACAAAGACACGCTCCTGAATTTATTTAAAAAAAGTTATATTTATCTTATACAAAACAAAGTTTTTCTTTAGACTCTAAAATCTGTACTGGCTTACTCTTGAAAATAATTCCGCTCGATTGACATTGGACATATGTCAGTTCCTAATTTTAAATGCAAAAATTACTTAAAAATAATTAAAGAATGGTGATACTAATAAACCGATATGCTATAAAATTAAGATAACAATGATGTAGGCAAATTTATTTTAACATTAAGAATTGTTTTATGGTACTGATTTAATATTGGAATTAGATTGGAATTTGTATTAACTTCAAGAGTAACCCCCCTGATATTGTATTATAATTATGTATTACTTCTTCGCATAATATTATCTAAATAAAATTCATAATAGGTACAAAACTGTCAATTTTGTGTAGGTACTACATTGCGGAGAATGCAGTTGCGAACCCGATGTGGTTTTCCAGACATATAAAAGAAAGATAAAGACATTTTTTTTTTTTATAGAAAGTTACTCTTAAATTATAAATTTTTGTGGAAAGAAATATGTGACTATGAACAGGAAATTTACCTTAATCGGAATAAAGATTTTTTCCTGGATGGAAAAAAAAAATAGTTATAAGTGACTAGAATAACATAATAAAAATTAAACATGATGTAGAAACCAAAGCAGCAATTCGATGTCTATTTAGTACTCGACTTTGTCCTCCCCCACAGATAAGAACGGTGTTGGGAGCCAACTCCCCTTGTGCTAGATTTTGTAAAGATTAAGTAAGATCAACTTTTTTTTAACCGTGCACCTAGCTTTGACGTTTCTTAAGTGCCTGTAATCTGGTCTATGTGAAATTAAAAAAAAAAATGCATTTAAGTAATTGTTGCACTGTATGATGTTTTAAATGCACGTTTTTCTTTAAAAATCGTAGTCTAGACAATTGTTGGTAGACCTATTAAATAAATAAATAAATCAGCGATTCCTTCGCCCGGTCTCGGGTGGGTAGCCATCATGCTCCGCGGCTCCCAGCCCATGATAACAGGTGCAATACTCGGATGTTCCTTCATAATTGACCATTATTTACACAATGTTAACGACGTGCCCTTAAAGCCCTCGGTCCTGCCGGCTGCATGGCGACAATTGGTTTATGACAATTTTATGAAGCAGCCAAGTGATTACTTAACTAATGTCGCTCCTAATATGTAGTTGTTTCATTTTCCACACACGCATACAGACTATATATAATTTAATAGAGTAGATTTTTTACTAGGTTTTTTTTATAGTTTTCAATATGTTATTCTAAATTATTTCGAACAATATTAATGTCAACTTATGCCTATATATACCTACTCAAAATAAAAATTTATGCAAGCAATTCTTTAAAAAAAAGTCCTGTTTCTTAAAGTCAGTTTTGAATTTCGAAGGCAATTTTTTAAGTCTAATTAAAAACGTTGGAACTTTTATTCAAAGTCAAAGTCAAAGCATTTATTTCAATTAGACCGTTTACAGGCACTTTTGAATTGTCAAAAAAATAAACTAGTTGCCACGTTCCAAAGTGTAGATTCCTGTGGAGAAGAACGGGCAAGAAACTCCACGGTTACTCTTTTTCATCAAACAATTACAATATTTTGGTTACATTGTATTTATAATATAGAAATCATATGTGAGAACAATGTAATATGAAGTCTATAGAGTCTAGTTACAATTCAAAACTTTGCCATGACAGTTTAGAGATGACCAGCCCCAACCAACGGTGCCCGTTCACGAACATGACGCCAGCGTCAGCATCACTAAACTCGACCATATTGTAGGGAATCTAATGACCCAACACAAACGCCACCGTCAGCGGGACATTTGAGTGAGCATGACATACTCTAGCTGCCAGACAATAATCAAATATATTTAATCTTGTAGAATATGTAAATGATTACATGTTACTCACATTTACAGTATAATAAAAATGAAATGCTAAATTATTAGACAAACGTATTTTTAAATATTATTAGATTAAGGACTGAACAAGACAAAAAAAAATTGTCCATCAAAATTATATAACAATGTCAAAAAACAAAATAACTACATTCTAAGAGACAGTACGTCGAAGTGATGTTGTTAGTAACATTGATTTGTTAGTCAGAGTGCTTGTGGAGCAGGACCAGCAGTTAGCCAAGCATTTTTGTCATCAATGTAATCTCCTAATGTATAGTATGCTTTCTTGCATAATGAGCGTTTTATATGAGTTTTAAATTTCCTTTCATTTAGTTGTAGTATGTCAGAGGGAATTTTATTGTAACATTTTACACCGCACGTTAGACAATCTAAATCGTGGCTGTGCAATTTTGTTTTTATTTCTGGTGTTGTAATTATGTCTATCACATAATTTATCAAACTGATCTAGATTTTTTCTTACATACATAATATTTTCATATATATATTGACAAGGGACGGTCATAATATTAATCTCCTTAAACAGATCCCTAAGAGATTCGCGACGACGTAGATTATATATGGCTCTGACAGCTCTCTTCTGTAAAATAAATATAGACTCAATGTCAGCAGCACGTCCCCATAGTAGAATACCGTAAGACATAATGCTGTGAAAGTAGCTGAAGTAAACTAGTCTTGCGGTATCTACATCTGTTAGTTGCCTTATTTTTCTAACAGCGTAAGCGGCTGAGCTTAACCGCCCTGCAAGAGATGTTACGTGAGGACCCCACTGTAGTTTATCGTCTAGCGTAATTCCCAGGAAAACGGTTTGATCTATAAATTCAATTTTATCTTTACCCAATATAATGTCACATTCGCTACTTTTTACGTTTGGCAAAGAAAATTTTATACATTTAGTTTTCTTCGCGTTCATTACTAAATTATTTGCTGTAAACCAATTTTGAACCTTAAGAATAGCGTCATTCACATCGTCAAGATCCGGTGCACGTCTGTCAACTTTAAAAATTAAAGACGTGTCATCAGCAAATAACACCATTTCGGGTTGATTTTGGTACAAATACGGTAAATCATTTATGTATACTAAAAAGAGAAACGGACCCAATATCGAACCCTGAGGCACGCCTATTTTAATTTCCGAGTCCAATGAATTTACACCGTTAACTTGAACTTTTAGTGTTCTATTTTCTAGGTATGATTTTATTAGACTTAGAGCCATATTCCTAATTCCATAATGCTCGAGTTTCAGCAGAAGCGTCTCGTGGCTAACACAATCAAATGCCTTAGAAAGGTCACAAAATATTCCAATAGCATCTTGTGCATCTTCCCACGCGCTATAAATATGCTTTATTAAGGTTACACCGGCGTCGGTGGTGCAACGGCCTTTGGTGAAACCATATTGTTGGTCATGAAAGATACAATTGGTGTTAAAATGACGTAACATCTGTGTTAGCATTATTTTTTCAAATACTTTGCTGAGCACCGGCAATACTGATACAGGTCTATAATTGTTAGGTTCAGAACTATGACCAGACTTAAATAATGGTACTACTTTGCTATGTTTCATGAGTTCCGGAAAAACTCCCTGTGCTATACTGATGTTAAATATTACAGTCAAAAGTGGTGTCTATAATTGATGTGCAAACTTTAACAGACATTCCCCAAAGGTCTTCTGTTGATTTAATTTTAATACCTTTAAAAGCTTTTATAATAGCCTGGGGATTGGTGTATTGAAATCTAAATTCTGAAGGGCAAGCAGTTACATTGTTTCTCAGTAATGCAATAGAAAGTGCGGGAGACGAATGAAGAGCTTCAGTAGTTTTAAAAGGAATGTTAGTGAAAAATGTCTCGAATTCTTGTGCTACTTCAAAATTAGAGCAAATTTGACCATGCGTAGTGACACTACGTATGCGTAGTTTAAAATCTGTATTACGCACTTTCCTTCTACCGGTTTCATTATTAATTATTTTCCAGGTAGTTTTTATTTTATCAGCCGCTGATTTAATTTTGTTACTTATAAAGGAATAATAATACCTTACATACACTTTTAAAAGTTTTAGAATATTTAGCTACATACTCATGAAAACTGGCACTATTGCTATATCGCTTTAGACCGTACAGCTCAAATAACTTTTCCCTACTTTTTCTGATACCCGTAGTCGCCCAATCAGTAAATAAGAATTTAGAATTAATATTTTTAGTTTTCAATGGGAAAATACAGTTAAATTGCGAACTTAATATTGAAAAGAATTCTGAGAAAAAAATGTTTGGGTCTAACATATCGTAACTTTTATCATTCAAATCTCTGTTCAAAGAAGTATTAAATTTTTCCAATTTTTTTGTTGTTATTTGCCTAAACTTTATTGGTACTTTTTGTGATGGTGTGTAAGAACTAAAAGTGACGGTTTGTCCACTGTGGTCGGACGGTAAGTAATTTACTATTTCTTTATTTATGTAGTCACAGCTACAGAAAACATTATCTAAACAAGTAGCTGATGTTGGTGTCACCCGGGTAGGTTCTAAAAAAACATTTGACAAATTAAAAGATTTAAAAAGACTTAAGAGTCTACAGCTATTAGAACTATTTTCTAAAATATTAATATTAAAATCACCACAGATAATAATTGATTTATTACTATTAGAAACTTTTTTCAAAACATCTTCCATCACAGAATCAAATACTATAATATTTTGATTATTCGGAGGTCTGTAGACACACACTATAACATGCTTATCTAGCTCAACACAAGACAACTCTATGCTATGTTCAACTGATAGACACACAATATCCTTTCGCTGTTTAGACTTGATAATATTTTTAATTAATATCAACGTCCCACCATGAATCATTGACATTCGGTTAAAATGACTAGCTACATAATAATTTTCATAGTTGATAAACATTTGATAATCTCTTAACCAATGTTCTGTTATACAAACAACATCAAACTTCGTTTTTTCTAAAAGTATTTCTATCTCTAACTGCTTAGAAGAGAAGCCTTGAATATTCTGGTGAAATAGTTTCAGAGTAATCTGCTTCCCTTCCTGACGACTATGGGATACTTCGCCAGAGGATACCATTTCGTTGGTCAATATTGACTGATCACGTATAGCATCCTCTGTTGTCTTACTCACTAGTTTAAATTATAATAATCCGGAGTGTTTGCAACTACAATACTGTTTTTCATTGGTAGGTAAATACTATCTGTATTCTTTGTACCAAGATGAGAGTACTCAGATTTACTGGTGGTAGCAACTGATGTTATTGAATTGAAATGGTCAACCTCCTTCGTACAATCTGATGGCTTAAAACAATCAATCACAGTGCTGTTAGTATAACTAGACAACACATGTACGTCATTTAAACTACATTTTGTTATATCATTTGCTATAACGGTATTAATATTTTAAAGCTATCAATGTAGCAATCAACTCTTTCATTTTCTTAGGAAAGAACATAGCTTCCTGTGTCAATTTAAAGCCACTAATAAATTTATTAGTGTCAAAATAAATTAATTTGTCACTATGACTACATGTCAACATATAAATTAAATTATTTAACTTATAAATACAATTATTTTCATATTCTGACAGAGAGTCAGAATAAGGAAAGGCGCACAGCATTAACTTTCTTATATTTAATTTTAATAAGGTGTCTATACTACCCACAATGTCCTTTTTCTTTACACCTGTACTATTACCTAACAATAGTACAACAAAAGATTGATTGTCTATATACTTACTAACTACTTTCTTGACTATTTCATATTATCTGTGAAATTTAGTTTTTATTATAGATAAGGTTCAATTATCCAACTGGTATAAGAAATATTCCTGCTTTACAAATAAGTCGTTAGGTCATCCAAAGGTAACACAACACTACATCAAATTGTCCCGGTGACGTCACCAGATTGGACTAAATGGCCACAAGTGGGTGGGTGGACTGCTGACTAATATTAACGGTGGCTGCCCACTGCATTGATGATGTTTGCACTGTCATACCCTTGTTATAGCGTGAGTAGGTAGTCAATTACCTAATGAGCAATGACGTCTCTCGACGATTTAAAATTATTAAAAATGTATGGTGTAGACTGCATTTTTTTTTTTCACTTTAACAAAAAATGGACAACGAATGTCAAGACAACAACACTCGTTAATTCACTAGATTAAGTATAAAATAAAATAGTATCACGCCTGTATTTTCTGAAGAGGTAGGTAGAGGTGTACGCAGGTGTACACCCACATTTCACCAATGCTGTCCAATGTGATGTTGATGAGCCTATTCCCATCTACCGGAACCCAGTTCAGTCCGGTGTCCGGCAGCCGGCAGCCCGGGCTGCTATTGAGAATTTTCCTAACAGAAAAACTCAATAACAATTTGCCCGACCCGGGAATCGGACCCAGGAGAGGTCCTGGATGCTTAGCAGCCGCGGTTGGGACCACCAGAGGCTGTAGTTTAAGTAGATAGGTATGTATTACACACACACACACACACACACATATATATATATATATATATATATATATATATATAACGTCCTAATTTATTAGGTAATTTCCTTTTAAGGGGTCAATGTGTAAGTGGTAAGGGTTCATTTAAGCCATAATACAAATTATTACGACAATTTTATTTTTTTCTTAATGTTCGCCGTTCAAGGAGCAGTTTTCGTCTTGCTAGTACTATGGTAATTACAAATAATTTGTTATTTCCATTTAATACTTAGCTTAAGTGAATGTATTTGACTTATATATTAACCCTTTCAAAGGAAATTACCTAATAAATTAGGACCTTATATATTTATATTCGGCAATCCCGAAAAATGCGCGTGAGAGAGAATATTTATTGACATATATATGTCGCAGATGGATTGTAGAATCAGCTGTTTTACAAAACTGCTAGCTGATTTACAAAACAGTGTAGTTTCCTATGGAAAAGAACGGGCAAGAAACTCCATGGTTACTCTTTTAAAATGTTGTTTTACAATAATTTAGGTACATTTATTGATAAAAAGACATTATGTGATAACGATGCAGATATAGTTGTACACGTAGGTACAATAGAAGAAACAAAATTCTAACAATAGTTACAAGTCTTGGTAGTTTAGAGCTGACCAGTCCCAACTTGTGGCACCCGTTCACGAGTTCTATAGTATGTATATTATATAGTTCCATATTATAATTATGCCTATCAGATATTTTTACAAAAAGATTGAGGTTTTTCCTCGCATACTAATATTTTCATAAATGTATTGGCAAGGTACCGTCATAATATTAATCTGCTTAAAAAGTTCTCTAAGAGATTCGCGCCGACGTCGATTATATATGGCCCTGACAGCTCTCTTCTGTAGTATAAAAATCGATTCGATGTCAGCAGCCCGTCCCCATAGCAGAATACCGTAAGACATGATGCTATGGAAGTAGCTAAAGTACACTAGTCTCGCGGTATCTATATCTGTTAGTTGCCTAATTTTTCTAACTGCGTAAGCAGCTGAACTAAGCCTTCCTGCAAGTGAAGTTATATGGGGACTAGGGTTAGGTACATAAGAATATACATACAATAGTTTTGGAGCATTGTGGGCCCTGTCGGGCATAACAAAAATAAAAAATTTTGGAGGAGGGCTATTATAAATATTTGTATACCACTTCAATATTAATCTACTCTTTCGTTTTGTGTAGGTAGGGCTTACGACTAATTGTATCATATAATTTTTACTACATACTTATATATTAGATTTATACATTAATATTTATTTAAATTAAACATGTATCATTATTATTGGTATTATAGATTATTATTGGGTTTTTTGGTATTATTGTTTATTTATTAAATTTATCATTTAAATATTCATGTACATTATAATAACATTTACGGATTAGAAATTGTTTTAATTTATTTATAAAGATATTAAATTTTTGTTCATTTTTAATTTCATTTTTAATTAAAGAGGTATCATCTGCAAATAACACCATTTTCGGCTGGTCTTTAAGCAAATAGGGCAAACCATTTATATAAACTAAAAAAAGGAACGGACCTAATATTGAGCCTTGAGGAACCCCCATTTTAATTTCAGACCCTAATGAGTTGACACCATTTCTTGAACTTTTAATATCCTATTTTGTAGATATAATCTAATTAAACTAAGAGGCGTATTTCTAAGACCGTCGTCCCACCACCTCTGTCTGGGCCCAGAGGTAGGTTATTTATTATACCCTATTTTAGCTGGACCTGGTAAAAAATCTCTAAGAATTCCATTAATTGCTGAAATCTTTAAATTCTGATCATCTATAGTGCCACTACAGCGATATGCTTAACACAACTAATACTTGCGGTAGGTACTACATTGCAACAAGAAACTTCATATCATAAACAAAAATTATAGTATTATGTAATACTTAGTACACATAAATAGTGAAACCAACGATATCGAAGCGGGCAACACCAGCCTACCTGACATTTCCCCTATTACTATGAGAATGTTGCCAAGAAGAAAATCAATAATTACCTCTGCTAACCACAATTGCGTGTGTTCTCGCTCAATGCAGGGTGCGTTTAAATAGGCTGTGTGTTACACCGACGTGTAAGGTAAAGAGAACCGAACTGCAAGGTTACCAATTTGTCAATTCATACAATTTGAAATGGCAAATTGGCTTGAAAATTATTAAACAGGATTCTTCTATATCAATGTTCTTCAAAATGATAAAACTGTGATGTTGGAAACTATAAGAAATAAGGAAAGAAAAAAAGACTTACTTAATACTACTTAGTTACCAATATTAATTTATGTAGTCTTCAGACCATAGGTTTAAATTAATGTATTAAGTAGCGCCTACTACCTACTCAATTTATTTCGGTTAGGTTACTTCAGGTAAGTTATATGAATATATGTAATAGTTCTTGAATAATAAAAGGCTATCTCACGTACACTATACGTTGAATTACTGACAAAGACTACATCTATGAGCTGTGATGGCTGTTGACTTTATAATCTGTCATAACGCATTACCAATAAATAAAACTGAAATATCTGTCTGTGCGTTCAAAATAAATACCAAAATGTAAGTGAAAACTAATATATTACGATAATTAACCATAAATGATCATTTGCGAAGTTTCGTCTGTTTGTCTCGAATGAACCCCGAAATAGCTAATTAAAAAAATGGGATTAAAACAGGATAAATTTAAACTTTAATTTAGTATGATAATTATGTTCTCTTTCAATATCTTACACGGTTCAAAAGATATGATTATATTTGTAAACCTAATACTGATGCCATTTTGCGGGTTAAAAAGTCTCACGCAAACGAAGTCGCAGCCACAGCTAGCTAAGGATAGCGACGCGGTAAAATATTATTTTTTATAATAAAACAACTTTTAACCAAGTTAATCTCGTGTATTATTGTTTTTTTTTTCCTGACGTTTCGAACACTTTGCAGCGTTTGTGGTCGCAAAGGACTGTATCTTAGGTTTCGCGATCACAACACATTATAATAATAAAATACAATACAACTTTTAACCTGAGTAATCGCGTGTATTATTGGTTTTTGTTTTTCCTGACGTTTTGAATACTTTGCTGCGTACGTAGTCGTAGTTACAACCTTAAAAATAATACACGCGATTAATCAGGTTAAAAGTTGTTTTATTATAAAAATCTGTCAATTAATATAATAGGTTACGCTATGGTGTAAATGGTGCCTATGTTAATATATTGTAGCACGTGCGGTCTGGTCGCTCGTTAAGGCCGGGTAATGAGCCACCCATATTTACGAGTGCACCTAATACTGTCCTAGGCTACATCATTTACGCTACTGATATCGATTCGATAGGCTAGTAGAATATCGATTATTTTGAGTGTCGCTTAAAACAATTAAAGCATGGGCTGGCTGGAGGAGACTTTACCGATTTATGTGGATATTAACTTGGTTGAATCTATATTATTAGACCTTCTGACATAGTTTATTCGGAACCACTATTATATTCTTGCACCTCAAAGATGTGACGTATGTAAATGAGATCACAAACACAAAATAAAACCTCCGACTATTTTATAGCGATAAAAAATATACACCTTTTAACGCGTGATTCAATTGCAATCGATTAAAAACCGTATGATTTGCAAAACACATAAGTGTCTTAGATAGTGTTTAAATCTGTCATTAATAGACGCCTTCCGCGCTTGAACTAACCAAGAAATTAATCAAAGACACTGCCATATCCTAGTTAAATGCTTCTCGATTCCCATTGAGTTGCACCGTTCATCGATTACTATGCGCAATCGATGTTGATTTGAATCGATATTAATTTAGACGAGTTGTGGAAGAGCTGATAGTGTCATGGCGTCTGGTTTAATGATGGCATTTATCTTAACTTGTGCTGAAGAATGTTGGCGCACCTGCGTGAGTAGTAGGTTCTAGTGGCAAATACTTGCGGTTGGATGCCATTTCTTTGGCTTAGTTTGTATAGGCTCTAAATAGACCAGCCTTTATATTATGTATATATATTGTTTCCGACCAATTTTATTTATTTATTTCATTCAACTTTGGATCAAACAATTTAGCCAAATTAACAATTATTAACAAAATTACATTATAATGAATAAACAAAATTTAATTCAAATTAACTAAAATAATATCATAACACTAGTCAGTACGTGAGCCATACAGCAGTGGTTCACGTACAGTGACAGTCGAAACGTTCAGCGAAAGTGTTGAGGATACTGTTACGGCCGGCCTGCACCCCACGCACCAGGGATGTGCAGCGCTTGCACATGATTGTGTGGAAATGGTGACCTTGGCTCAGATATGATGTACTTAACTATCTAGACATAGATTCATTAATTGTTCAACTGTGTATCCGTTACAGTTCTGTTGTGCGAAAAAAGTTTTTGATGTTTCTTGATTCCCTTTTTAAGTTTTATTTACATAAAATCTTGATTTTGTAGCTTATCACGATAGAAAAGAATTTATTAAATGAATAATAAAAAATCCACCATAACTTTTAAAAGCCTGAACCGATTTAGATGTATGGGGTATCATTAGAATCCTTTGATTGCATTATCCCGGGTGTCATTGACTAAGATTTAAAAACAAATTAATATAGTGGTAATATATGGTACACAAAAAGGTGTAAAAAAGACACACATGGCAGACGTGTTTTTTTAAATTAATTTTATCTTGTTACAATTTAATCTTTCAAGCGTCGATAGTAAGACACTATAATTACTCTATCATTATCGACCTCCAGAGGCCTACTGTAGCTTAATAAATGGAATCATTTTCTGGTGATAAAACTGGTAAGATAAACCATATGAGTAACCTGTAAAAGATTTCCTAAAAATCTATATAAAAAAAAAAATGAAAAAAAGGCCGTATTGTGACGGGAATGGTGACTTAGAGAATCTTTTTGTATGTTAGAAAACGACACATTTATTTTTATTAAATTATTAAGAAAAATATACTATAGCACATTTGTCATGTTAGCCTCAATTCAAAGTCCAATACTTGTTTAGATACAACGTGCATCAAGTTGGTCAGCAATAAAATTAGGACAGAAATGTGTAATCTTTGCCCAATGCCTTCACATGCGACCACGATGTGCACTTTTATCGCAATTATGCTGCTGAATCTTTGTTTATATTATTTTACTAATCGACACAGATATATATTAGCTTAAATATTAAGTGCCTACAATTAGGTGCTTACATGACCTGTTTTTGTACGCCTACGAAATATAACGAACCCAGATTTCCGATCTACTTCAGTATGTTGCCTGTTAAAAACTTATATACTGTGTATTTTCCTGTTTTCTAAAAAAAAACATTTATGTAGTTGCACTCAAAATTATTTTTTTGTTAAAAACGAATATGTATGTAAATAAGAAAGAGGTGAACCGGAGGATGCATGCAACGTATCGGACATAATTAGAAATCTAGGCTGTAAGCCCGTAACTGAGATTTTCCTAACAGAAAAATCCAATAATACTGCTGACCCGAGAATCGAATGCACATACACGTCAGCCGCACTTGCATGTACAAGACTATTAAAATAAATAATGATGATTAAAACTGTTATTCAAACAATGATCCTACTAAACTAATATTACCTATTAATGCGTTTGTGAGGATTTTTGTAACTTTTTCACTCCATAACTACTGAATGGATTTGGATGAAATTTGGCAAACAGATAGTTTATAATCTGAATTAGCACAAATGATACTTTTTGTCTCGGCTGCACCCAATTCTGAAGTCCACGCAGTCGAAGTCTCGGGCAGAAGCTAGTATATTTTAAATATGTGAAAGTTTTCATGTTTGGATGTTTGTTACGCAAAAACAGCTGAACGGATTTGTATGAAATTTGGTACAGAGATAGATTGGATGTTGGAAAAGAACATAGGCTACCTTTATGACGCAGACGAATTCGCGAGCACCAAGCTGTATTTAATAAATATTTAGTAAGTTCCAATAATGAGCCTGGCATATGACTCATGCGCATAGAACGGTAATCGGCATCGGTTTCATTTGGCATTTGAAACTACGAGAGAAAACGTCAATTGAAAACCACGGAGATTGACTTTGATTTTATATTATTATAAAGCAATCGCTGAACCAATTCAAGCGAATAAATTGTTATAAGTACTCGAGTTTAGATCAAAGTAGTTATTAAATAAATCTCCATGACAATACTTCACCTTCTCAACAGTTTGCCTGCAGATATTAGACAAGAAAAAGAAATATAATAAAATTAAAAAAGATTCGAAATCGCCAATCCGCAGCGAGCTAGCGTGGTGATAAATGCTCGTGCCTTCTCTGTATGGGAAGAGGCCCCTGTCTTACACAGGGTCATTGAAGGGATTTGTTATATTATTTCAAAAATGTATTTTTTCTTACGCCTTGTATTTTATAAAAGTCAAAAGTATCCCTACAGCAGGTTCGGTTAAAACAATTACGAGAAAACGAACAATACCATCGCCATTTTATACAACGCCCACAGCTCATAACATTCTCTATTAAAGAGGCCATGTTTTGTGTACCAGCCTATGTGGTAGACCACCATGATAATGCCCTATCCCATGAGAATATAATATTAGTAGTTAATTACAATATGTACTCCGTAATCTGATCGGAATTGAGACCAGAGATTACAATAAGGAGGTTTACCTAATTAATTATGAGATAGTGTTAATAGTTTGGGCTTCTATATATTTTTGATCTGATACGGTAATCTCATTTCATTTTCATATTTTTGATGACTGTAGATATGTACCTATTGCTAGATCGTGCTCGAATCAAAGTTATATTCATAATAAGACAGTTATGAACCGCTTTCATCAAACTATATTACGGTATATAACTATATTCCTAGCGATATAACTATATCCCGGTTTCAACCATCTTACTGCGACATATATCTTTAGACACTCATCACAGATGAAAATAATAACTACCTCGTTGGTCTAGTGGCCGCAAGCACGGCTGCTGAGCTTGAGGTCCTGGGTTCCCGGGTCGGGAAAAGTGTTGTTAAGTTATTCCGTTAGCAAATTCTCAGTATCATCCCGGAGTTAGGAAGTTGGCGATGTGACACCCCCTTGCTTCGGAGAGTACGAAAAGCCGGTCGTGTCATATTGCCGTCCCATCGGACTGTGAGTGAAGGAATAGACACTTGTGCACTTTAATATCCTGCGTGCTTGACTAATCTCTCAGGGACATAGACCGCCCGCCGTCGTGACCGAAAATTCTTTCAGGAGTATACCCTTCCGCTCAGCCACGTACAAATACGTACTTCATAACAATAAAAATCTATTGTGTCTGCTAATTAGCGAGCCAACGGCTTGAGACAATAAAGTGTACAAACATAGCTACACTGTTTGAAATTCAAGAAATTGAACACAAATAACAATAAAAGAAGAATTAAAAAATTATGTCAACGACGTCAACATGCCAATAAAAATCTCTACTGCAGTTAGCAATAAAATATGCAGCAGTAAAATAAATATGTTCATTGACACATGACATGCAAAACTCACTCAAATTCCTACCGTAAGGTGTAAAAATACATTTTATAATTGGCGGCTCACGAAAGCCAAATGTTTTGCAAGCCGTACATTTTGTCCAAATAATTTAAGAGACGGTATTTCGACGATTGCAAGCAGCGATCAATTAGCCATCAATGGTATTTAGTGTTAATTTAATTTATTCCGTTATTAATCGCTTTTTGGTGTAAAAGCTTGGGTACCGTTTTTGTTTTGATTGGTGTCAAATAATTATTATATTATTTTTTTAAGGCATACATTTTTAAGGTTTACATAGCAGTCTCAATCGTTTTCATGAATGGTAACAGTGCATTATGATACAAGTGTGCTGAGTTGATCATTACACTCGAGGCTGTATTGCAGTCCGAGCCATAGGCGAGGGCGTTATCTAGAGCCGAGAGTGTAAGACCAATGCGTACGACTTTCAAACGACGTTTTTTAATGCACTTGCGAGAGAAAAAAAGGTAAAATGACTTGACATTCAGTTTGTTATTGAATTTATGGTCTTTGATTATGGTCTATGCGCGCGCAGGTGGAAGCTAGTTAAATCAGTCAAATTCCTGAATTCAAATTGGAGATAACAGACATAACTGTTACACAGCCAACTATCGCTACAGGCAATATGAGAAGTGGGCACAGATCGGCGCGGGCGCAACTGCGCACTTATCACTTATCTGCAAATCCATACATAATGCTCTGCCGGATTCAGATACTGCAACATTATGGAACTGTGTTTAGATAATTGGATTGGTAAACAAATTCGACATAGTAAAGTCTTTGAGCTTCCCAAATTATGGTTTGAGCTGCGCTGATGCATGTATGCCTTCGGTTAGGACTGATTACTGCTTGAAACTGCTTTGGACCTTCAAAAGGCCTTTTCAAACGCTCTATAAGATTACGCTCACTTTACCTTATATAGTGGATAATGCCTGGACTTTAATACAGACCTTGACCTCTGTGTTTTCAACAAAACAATTTTATTTTATTTCATTTCAATACAAAAAAGCTCACGTATCGGAAATACATATCAATCTAGTATTAGCTACTAATACAATAAATTTGAAATGTTGTAAAATAAATATTCACCTACTTATTCAAGGTTAACCGTTTACTTAGTAATTTTTTAATAGGTATCTACAGACAGCACTCCGAGATCAACTACTTTTTATCGCTTCTTAGTGTTTTTGCTGGTAAGATGATATAGTTAACGAACTCCCCAGCAAACAAACATTAACTAAGTATTATAAAATAACAGCATCACGGCTGTATTCGCCGAAGGGGTAGGTAGAGGTGTACCTACAAAGTTGTACCTACACCCACATTTCACCAATACTGTTATTAAGTAGTATTGCCATCTACCGGGCACAATTCCAAACTCCGTGTTGCTATTCATAATTTCTAAATATAAAAACCTAATAACACTTTGCCCGACCCAGGAATCGAACTCAGGACCTCACGCTCAGCAGGCGCGCTTGGGACCACTACCCAACGAGGCAGTATTATGCCATATATTTGCCCTCCAAATATGACTTGCTATTCAACCTGTTACACACATATACTTAAGATACATAACAATTACCTAATAGCAAGACCTAAACACTACATAAGGTTCAACAATCTAGCTCGTGGACCGGCGACAGGCGCCCAATTGTCTTGCACTGAGCTAACAAATGATTTAGGTGTCAACAGCAATTGTTAGCCTTTCACAGTATGGTCTAGTTTATTAAACTCTAACGGAAAGTTAAGGGAATGTACACGTCTGTATTCAATAAAAATTTGCGCTGGCTGATAGAAATTTCTCGGTCAGAGCCATTCAATGCGGTAATGCTGCCAGTCTCCTGGGTACTTTACTAGATGACACCAATGTGGAGAAATACGTGGCTGCTTAAATACATATTTTTAATTTAATACATATTTTTAATTAAATACATATTTTTAATTTAATACATATTTTTAATTTTATTATTATCTCGTTGTTCTTGTGTGCGTGTGTTCGTAGGTCTTCTCCTCCTAAACCGCTTGACCGATATTGATATTTTTTGTTTACAATTAGATCAAATGAACTCGGTAGGTGGTACTGTTGTCCAGATCCAGAAACTTGGCATGACAACGTATGCCTATCAGGTTCGCTTGTAATTTTATTCACAACTTTACAATACTAGTAGGTAATATAGGTATGTCTCAGGAAATTATAAATTGTTATATATATATATATATATTACAATTCATATACATCATCATTCTTCGGCCCTTATCCCAATGTAACTGCATTTTTATTTTGTCTGAATCTAATCAGCGGTCGTCGTCATTGATATATGAATAACGATTGTTTGAAATCTTATTCATGCATTAGTTATTTTATCTAAGTTTATCTAATGCGTAGAATTTCGTAAATACAAATAAGCTACACTTTAGAATTTACCGGATGACAGCGATGCGGAGGAATACTTCGACGCCTAAACCGTGTCTGTTTTATTTTATATATTTTATTTCTATTATCTTTTTCTTGTACATAATTAAGTAGTCATATGTATTTAGGTTATAAAGGATATAAATTTGGCTTTTCCAAATCTAACCACTGTCCACCTGACTTCTGCAACTATTTTCCTATTTGAAGTTTCCTTAAATAAACTAATTTAAATGGATTCTTTAATTAATATCATAAAATTTTTATTTCTTCTGAATAACTACTGTTAAAATATTAAAAAGACAAACTCATCCGTTATCTTATAATAGGTAAACATACTATGATCTAGTACTAAATAAGGGGCATTGCGCTTGATATAAATCTGTCGCAAGTCGAAGCGCGGGCGCCCGGCGGTCTTGCTGCGCTGCGTCGGCGCACGCCTTGTCGCGTCACGTGATACATATAGAGACAGTTCCCCTTGTTTACGCACCAGACACACTTTGAAATTGTAAACTGGAGATTTATTTGATGTTTTAGTAAACACTGAATATTCGGGATGATTTTATGTAGATTTTATACGAATACAAGATTTGTAGGATATATATTAAAATTCGAGAATAGAGCTATGTAATTTATTCCTTACATTTATTATATCCAGAACAAAACTCTTCGGTTGTAAGTCTCCCAGAGGTGGGACTTGGCTTAAAGAGACCGAGACCAAAGAATTAACGTGCGGTGTGAAACATTGAAACCATGAGACTTCTGAGCATGGGACCCCGGGTTCAGTCCAGGGTCGGGCAAAGTGTAATTTAGTTTTTCTGTTGGTTTATTCTTAGTAGCAGGCAGTAGTGTGCCCGACAGATGGCAATAGGCACACCACCTATTACATGGTACTTAATAACAAAATTGGTGGAATGTGGGTGTACAACTGTGTACACCTCTTTATACCCCTTAGGGGAATACAGGCGTGATGCTATGTTATGTTATGACTATGATATAGCTTTGAACTATAAGACTATGGCTGAAAGAGCAGAATGGAAAAGAAAAACATATTGCGCCGACCCGGACAACGGCAGGAAGAAGATAACTTAAAGTTCGCTTCATTTGAACCGTAAGTTAGGTACCTACGGTTCAAATGAAGCGAAATTTAAGTTATTTTCTCGGGTCGGCGCAATATGTTTCTCTTTCAGCCGTATGTTTTCTAATACAGATGTATTATAAAACCGCTTTATCATCACAACAAACACGAGTTTCTCTCAATAATGTAATAATTCTAATAAACACTGTGGCCTGTTTTCGAGCTCGTAAGTCCTGCTGACAAGATCGGCGTGTGTTGGAAAGGGTTCGGCGGCCGCAGAACACAAATCATTGCGAGTACCGCCCCGCTCTTACACAACGGAGCTAGGGAACTGGTCTGGTGTTATTATAAAAAAGTTTTGTTAGGTTAACAATACAGTAAAATATGCCAAATTTAATTTGATTTACATATAAATAATATTATCCAAACTAATATTATAAATGTGAAGGTATTTTTGTTACATTTTCATGGCTAAACCGCTGAACCAATTTTGATGAATTTTGGTATAGAGATAGATTGGACCTTTGAAAGGCAAAGGGTATTTTTTGTCGCCAAGACTAAGTCACGGGCACCAGCTACATAGAAATAATATTAAAACGCAAAGTAAAGATGTTTCCTTCAATAATACATTTTATATACAAGCATAGGGGAGACCGAGGAGAGTTGTGACAGAGGAGAATTGTGACAAAGTCGATTTCTCGGAACCTATGACCGTTAGCGAAGTGACAACAGCGCGTATTTGTAATTTTGGGACGCGCTATTTGACGCAGTACGCACCAATGGCGCACAAGTAGCGGTGAAGAGTCTACGGCATTTGCGAAAGTTTGATGAAATCAAGGCAGAATTTATAAGTAACAAAGTAATCACGAAACAATTAAAATCCGAAAACGAAGGTCTAAAAAAATGTGTATCTGAATTATCTGAGCGAGTCAACGCACTCGAACAATATACTCGCCAAGACAATATTGAAATCAATGGTATTCCTGAAAATAAGAATGAAAATCTAGTAAGTACTATGCTACAACTGGGTAAAGCGATATCGTACGACATCCAAGAACAAGACATCTTGTCAATTACGCGTGTGAGGAAATTAGACTCTCAGAGCGACAGACCTCGCTCTGTTGTCATTAAACTTAGAAGCACCAGAGTTCGAGATTGCATCTTAGCTTCCACCACTAAATTTAATCGAGCTCACGCACAAGACAAGCTAAATTCTACCCACCTAGGATATGGTGGCAAAAAAACACCTGTCTTTGTTTCTGAACACCTCTCGCTTCTAAACAAAGCTATACATGCTGAAACAAGAAAAATTGCACGCGAGAAAGGCTATAAATACGTCTGGGTCCGTGATGGCCGCATACTCGTTCGCAAAGAAGATGGAGCTAGTGCAAAGCAAATAAAGTCCTTGCAAGCCGTCTCACTGCTTTGAAAACGGGTTTCAAATATGGACGAAACTGTAAGTTATTTTTATTAAATTCACAATCTACTACCAAAATCTAAGAGGTATGCGAACCAAACTGCGTGAGATAAATATGGCAGTAAGTATCAGCCATTACGACGTTATTGTAGTGACTGAAACATGGCTTGATGACAATGTCATCGAAGGAGAAATTTTCAATAGCTCATACAACATCTATCGAAGGGATAGAGATACTAGTGCCTTAAGAGGTAAAAAGGTGGAGGAGTACTAATCGCGGTATTAAAGACACTCGATTCAGCTCGTGCTCTACAGTGGGAAACTGACGGTGAAGACCTATGGGTCCGTTTGAAATTAAACAACGGGAAAAAGGTAAATATTGGCGCTGTATACTTACCACCGCCTATTACCAAACAGAAACTTGACCTAATTCTGGACAACGCTTCAAACATCATCGAGATGACCGGAGAAGAGGTAATAATAATTGGAGACTTTAACCTCGCACATTTAAATTGGGAGTTAGATCACAGTCTCCCTAACGCTACTGTTACTGTACCGTCTAATTACAATAATTCCCTTGGTTACTCAATTGTCGACTTTGTATCACTTAATTTATTACACCAATTTAATCATGTAAAAAATTCTAAGAATAGAATCCTTGACTTGGTTTTATCAAATATACTAACCGGAGTAGTAAAACATTGTGATACTCCCATTAGTAAAGTAGACCTATTCCACCCCCCCTTAGAAATAACCTTTGGACTTGTATCAGTTGCTACCTTGAAATCCAAACAATCACACAGTTTAAATTTTCGCGCGGCCGACTACGGATCAATCAATGAAAAAATTGGTAATGTTGATTGGGTGCAGATATTTTCAGTGTGTTCTGATGTGAACCAGATGGTTACAAGTTTTTACGAGTTCTTGAATGCTACCACCAGGGAACTTGTCCCTAAACGTAAACGTCTAAGTTATAACTACCCCCAATGGTACTCAAAATCTCTAGTCAAAATATTAAATGAAAAGGAAAAACTGAGAAAGCGTTTTAAGAATTACGGTAATCCACGCGACGAAATGGAGTACAGACTGTTAGATGATAGGGCTCGCATTCACATTAGAGAAAACTATAGGAAATACGTACATATGACGGAAAGTAATATTCGGTCTAATCCGAAACGATTCTGGTCTTTCATAAAAGCTAAAAACACAAAACACTCTTCATTACCATCTGAAATCAAACTAAATGATTTCATTGCCTCCACTGGCGAAGACATATGTGAACTTTTTGCCACACAATTCTCATCATCCTTTACAACACGTAGCAGTCATAATGAGCCATTCACGTCAACCTCAGACAGATTTCCTCAACTATCTCTAAACCATATTAAATTTACTGAACGAGATGTCCTGAAAGCACTGCAAAAGCTTGATATAACTAAAGGAGCTGGGCCAGATGGACTGCCTCCACTCTTTATTAAAAGGTGTGCTCGCAATCTTGCTCTTCCGTTGACGCTTATATATAATAGATCCCTTTTGACATCTATCTTTCCCACAGAATGGAAAAAAGCAAACGTGGTGCCTGTCTTCAAAAAAGGAGACAAAGGAGACGCTTCCAATTACCGTCCAATCTCTATGCTCTCTGTCTTCTCAAAAGTACTCGAGTCCCTGGTCTGTCCAATTTTAACCTCCCACATTAAAGTACAAGTCGCACCTCAGCAGCATGGTTTCTGTGTAAATAAATCTACCGTCACAAATTTAGTGTCTTACGTGGATAATCTCTGTACTTCTCTGGACCGCGGTCTTCAAATTGACGCACTCTACACGGACTTCAGTAGTGCTTTCGACAAAGTTGACCACAAAATACTAATGACGAAACTGCGGAGTCACGGTGTGCACGGGGATCTTTTGGAGTGGTTTAGTTCATACCTAAATGGTCGTAAACAGAGAGTGGTGGTAGAAGGCTACCGCCCCATGGAATATGTCGTTACTTCCGGGGTTCCGCAGGGATCGCACGCTGGCCCAATACTGTTTACAATTTTTGTAAACGATGTAATAAATTGCATACATAACAGCCACAGTTCCCTCTTTGCGGATGACCTAAAGATTTATCGCACAATTTCTTCACCCGAGGATGCCACTCTTCTCCAGCAGGACCTTAACTCAGTACAACATTGGTGCAATGTCAACGGAATGGTACTCAACGCGAAAAAATGCCAGCACATCACGTTCACGCGTAAAAAGCACACTATACCAACATGCTACTCACTTGAAGGAACTACACTGCAGAAGGTAAAGGTTATTCGAGATCTGGGTATAGTACTCGATAGTGGTCTGTCATTTATTCCACACATCAACAATACTCTCGACAAAGCTGCTAAGATGGCGGGGTTTATCAAAAGAACATGCAATGACTTCAGAAACACACATGCCCTTATAACACTTTACAATACCTTAGTCCGAAGCATTCTCGAATACGCATCTCAAGTCTGGAATCCCACCTATAGTGTCCACTCGAACCGACTAGAACGCATTCAAAGAAACTTTACACGGTATTTGAGGTTTAAAGACCACAGCTGCCCCTTTAGATACGAATATTCACAGCGACTAAACCACTTCCATATGCTCTCCTTAAAAGCAAGAAGAACACTGGCTGATATAACGTTTCTGTCCAAAATAGTGAACGGTTTTACATCCACTTCCGGGTTGCTGGAACATATCAACATTGACGTACCTCATCGAAGCCAGCTGAGATCGGCTAGAACGGTCAAAACCTTTGTTATTAAAAACTGTCGTACTAATCTTGGTCGCTCAGCTCCCTTGAATAGATCAATGGACGCTTACAACAAGATGTGCTCTGGCAACCCTGGTATTGATATCTTTTTTGACTCTCTTTCAAAACTTAAGGCTAATATTATTTGCATGTATGTTGAACAGTAGTCGGTCGTTTGCAATTTGTATTCTATTGGTGCATTTATGATTTCCATATTGTTTTTTCTTTTTTATTCTTATACTATGATTTTAATTTATGTCTATCGTTACTGATTTCAATTTAAAAAATGTACCTTTCAATCATATTGACTTTATGGTATGTATTTTTTGTCCTATTGAATTGTCATATTTTTTATAAATTTAATCTTGGAATCTTAAATTTATTATTTTAATTTGTTCTTTTGACTTTAATTTTTAAATTTGCTACTTTGAATCATTTTTATTTAAGTCTGTATTAATCGTTTTTATTTTATTTTATTTTATTTTATTTTATTTTTATTTTATTTAACTGATTCAATAATATTATTTGTAACTATTTTAATGCTAATTTAATATATAATGTCAATAATTACTAACAGCTACTCGTATTATATAAAAGCTGTGCACGCCTGTAAGTGACTTATTTGCACAGGACAAACTATGTATAATGTCTACATGAATATTAATTGTAAATAAGTTGTTGGTGTGCCTTATAAAATAAATAAATAAATAAAATAAATTTGCATAAAAAAGAACTTTTATTAATTTTAATTATTGTTTCTTAAAGAGTAGGTATGTCATAGATGTATCTTGTTTTTTAAACTTTTTAGTTAAAATAAAAATTGTCACAACCCTCTTCGGTCTCCCCTACCTACTAGCCATATTCAACATTTTGTTACATCTAATTGAACAGTTCCAATATGGAGGCCGATGGATGCTCTCACAAATTGTTGTGTGAGGCAACAGTTTGCAGCGAAAGTGACTTGCCGCAAGTAACCCGTTGAAATACTGAACGATTTACGAGAACAACACACACTATTATTAAAGTTAACTAATTTTGAAGAGTTACTGCAGTTTGAATTCACTGTTTAAATGCTTGCAAAAGTTATATTATTCTGATCATATTAGTGCTTGCGTAGCGAAATCTAAAACTACATATTTTTGAAGAATGAGGAGCTCCAAGAGCTTCTGGATTATTTATCCTGGAAGTACGTGTAACAGAAACACGTTTCAATAATCAAATCATATATTATACTATCAACTTATACCAATTTGGACAGAGTTCCGGCTACCAGTCAGTACAGAACAAGATTAATCCCAAAACTGAGCTCCCACCGTTATTTATAATTTTATCCCCACCTACTTTAGATAACACCGGTTGTGACGTCACAGCTATCATGGTATAGGGTTGCTAGTATTAGTGCGCTTATGTTAGCGGTCGTTGACTGCTTGGCTGGCATAGCTGAGCAGCTGGCATTTGCATGGCTGGCAAGAGTGGCATGGGTGGCATGGTTGGCTGGCATGGCTGACCTGGCTGGCTGTCATGGCTGGCTGGCTCGCATGGCTGGCATGGCTGGCTGGCATGACTGACATGGCTTGCAGGTACTGCCTCGACTTACGGCGAGGCGTAACATACGCGTTAAAATCTTGCTCATGAGTCACGCCCGCGTTTTTCTTTATATGGTATGTTTGCAAACAAATTGTTCCCAATTCCTTTCGAAAGATTTTTTTGTCGTGGAATGGATTTGAACCTGTGCCTTCTGGATAGGTAAATACTTCAGGTGGTCTGACCACAAAGGAATCTCGACCTCTGCTCACAAAAAATTTCTCTTCCACACGTATTTTGGTGACGTCATCGCTATCTATTTAATCTCTACATATAACGCTATCCATTCAATAACCTGTATAAGGCGCTGGTTCGTATCCTGCTTAGGACCGTATATTTTGTTTCACAAAATTGTATAACTTTAGAGTTCGTTACGCATGCGTTATAGCGCGTTATTGAAATATTGTACATGTTCATGATATTTGGCGATGTGCATAGATTGCAGTCTCTCCCAGGAAATCCAGCTGATGCTGACTTGACCCATAACATTGGTATATAACTACCTAGCTAATGCTGATATAGATAGCTGATGCTATATGACGCATATATTCCCAGACAGGGTAGGCAGAGGTGTACCTACCAATGTTGTTTTTAAGTTCTGCCTAAAATATTATGAGCCTCGTACTATTTACCGAATACAATTCCAAACTCCGGGCCAGGATTTCCTAAAAGAAAAACCCAATAACACTTGGCCGACTCAGGAATCGAACCTAGGACTTCATGCTCAGCAGTCGCACTTGGGACCACAACAAAGCAGTTTGTACATACTGTTTAGATTTCATAGGTACATACAACCATTTATTTATTTAAATTATAAATAACTAGCATCATGTCAGCACATCTCAACAAAAGACAATTGAAGTTCATTTCCCAAAAGTCTAATCAAGTTATTATAGCGTAATATGAATTTTAATACCGTATTTGTCCGTTTGGGATTTTAAATTACCAAATGCATTATACTTTTCGTGACTAATGTCATAATGGGATCGCTATGAGAGTGAAGAAGTCTTAAAGTATAATAAAACCATATATTAAAAAAAAACTTACAACTTCTTGATACTGGTTAATAAATAATAGTTTAAATACTGAAAAAACACGCTTTTGTAACTAGCCGAACTAAAATGAAGAAAATAATATAAAACAACTTTTAACCGGATTAATCGGGTGTATTATTGATTTTTGTTTTTCCTGACGTTTCGAACACTTTGCAGCGTTCGTGGTCGCAGGAGGACTAAGGTGTCAGGCGTCTCAACAGTTTATTTAAAATTATTTCAGTCTACCGTACATATTCCAATAATACACGCGATTAATCCGTTTAAAAGTTGTTTTATTATAATGTAGTATTTATCCGGGAGGCGCAGGTTCGAATCCTGTTCGCGACCGTATTCTTTTTCCATTTAATATAATAACTTTTGTTGAAAATATTTTATTGACAGATTTTGGTAGAAGTAAAGTCATTATAAAATATCTTTAAGAAGTACCCCAAGCTTTTTTACAGGTATTTTTTTCTTAATCGCTCTATTTTTCATATATAGGTAATAATATTTTTTATACTTAAATGTTTTTCATATATAGGTAAGGTATTTTTATACATTTTGAGGCCATGTAAAGCCTATAATAATTAATTATTGTTTTAGTAGATCTGTAAATGTTTGCTAAATAAATATCGCCAAGCGTCTCCTTAAGACGAATACAAGGAACCTTGAAATTGAATAGCTTCGGACAACGACACGGTAGCTCAGTGGTAGAGTGACGACACGGAATGTCAAGAGTCGCGGGTTCAAGCCCCGTTCGTGTCTTAAAGTGGGTGAAAATCACGTTCAAAGATTCCGTTACATGATAAGATATAATAAAAGCGTGTAAAAAATACCAAGTAGGTTCAAAGATGACAATTAAAGCACATTAAAGGTTGGTGCTATCATTCATTTAGTTCCTATGTTTAATCAAGCCCGATTGGTTAAAAGGCTGACTCATTGGTCTAGTGGCCGCAATTGCAGCTGCTGAGCGTGAGGGCCTGGGTTCGATTCCCCAGTCGGGCAAAGTACATAATACTTTTTTTTTGTTAGGAAATTATTCATTAGACCATCGAAACAGTTAAAAAAAATGTATTCAAATTACAGTAATAAGTTATAATTATAATTTAAAAACGTCAAAGTGTAGTACAAAGACAACACTAATTCACCCACTCTTCAAAACTGGATGAGATGATTAGATTAGGAAATAAAACCGCTCGATTGACATTGGAAATATGTCAGTAAATACTTTTAAAAGCAAAAATGTCTTAAAAATAATTGAAGAATCGGGATACTAATAAACAGACGTGCTTTAAAATTAAACTATGGTGTAGGTAAATTTATTTTAACATTAAACATTATTTTATGGCACTGATTTAATATTGGAATTGGATTGGAATTGTTATTAACTCCAAGAGTAACCCGTCAGATAACCTGATTTCATGATTTACAATAATTAAAATACGATTCTATTGGGTTCTGGCCACAACAGTTCACTCGATTTTCCAACTAAATTAGATTCTAAATACTGCAAAACATTCACTTAATGAAAACATTCGTGACTCGAACTATCTTAAACAGTTCCATTTGAGGTCAAAGATCGAAAAGTATAATAAAAATACCAAACGGTTCCGATACTTCGTACGGAACTCCTGGGATCTGCATCAAATATTCAAATCTAGGCAATTATTCGGCCGTTTATACTGAAAAGATAGCGTTTTGAAGCGTGTGAGCGTTGTCTAGATGTTTTGTGGTTTGAACAATGAGAGGCCAGGCTTCGGATCAGACGCGAGGCAATCAAAGCTTGCCATAGAACGCGAGGAACCGGAACGCGACAGTTATTCCGCTCTTCTCTATGTAACGGTTCCAACCATTTGCAGTACTTTTTCTTTGTGCTCGACTACAAGCAGAGGAACCACGATTGAACTCGTAATTTTATCGTTCTAATTTTTCTTATAAATTCTCTGAATTTAAAGTTATAAATTTTTTAATGAGATTGAAAGATTTATCTGTATCTTCCGAGTTTGTTTCGTCATTTCTTCTCAGAAATAGTGACACAGAAAATGCTGGCGCTACTATGTTAACGGAATGGTTTTTATTTTTGATTAAGTACTTCAACAAACTGTTAAAAGAGTTTTGAAAAGACCTGTATACACAATTTCATACATACATAGCATCACGCCTGTTATCCCCGAAGGGGTAGGCAGAGGTGTAGGTACACAGTTGCACACCCACATTTCACCGATGCTGTTATTAAGTCCCATGTAATAGATGGTGAGCCTATTGCCATCAACCAGGCACAGTTCCAAACTCCGTGCAGCTACTAAAACTCAAAAACACTTTTCCCGACCCGAGAATCGAACCCGAGACCTCATGCTCAGCTTGCCATCAACCGGGCACAATTCCAAACCAGCACACTTGAGAGATGTTCTCGGTGGTGTGTAAAGCCTACTTAAGTAAAAAGCCTACTGGTTAAACTCTGACACTAGGGTGTTCATCAACCACACAATAAGAAGAAGAATAAAAAAATAAACTTATAGATATTATTTATAGTATGATTATTAAATCTCATTAAATTAAATTAATTGAGCAATATAATGACTACATCATTTGATCCAATATATAAAAAATGAATCGCCGAAATGTTTGTACGCGCATAACTTCCGAACGACTGCACCAAATTGAATAATTCTTTTTTTTTTGTGTTCGTTATTGTCAGAACAGGGTATGTATAAAAGAAAATAAAAACTATATATTATATTATTTTATTATAAAACAAGGTCTCCCACCACCATTGTTTGCCTGCCTGTTCGCGATAAATTCAAAAACTACTACCCGCATTTTCATGCGGTTTTCACCAATAGACAGAGGGATTCATAATTCGTTTTGCTCTACTACCCGTGCGAAGCCGGGTGGGTCGCTAGTATAATATAATTACTAACAACGTTTTACACTTTTTTTTGTATTTAGTAGTTTCTTTATAACCGTATGTATGTTTGTATGTCCGAGATTATCTCAAAAACTAATGATCCGTTTGCAAAGGGTTTTCCAGGCTATTTATTACCTCTTACTGTTTTGTCACAAGTTGTATGTAATGGAGTTAGCAGTTTATTTCATTTAGCTTACGAAGTGAGAAACGTACGAGTAAACAATGGTAGCCCGCCAATGGGTACGTTCACCACTCCTCAGTTTCGTTATTTTGAACTATTTTCTACTAAATTGTGTTTAGATGCTTTCTGAAGAAAATTTTATTGTTTTTGTATGTGCATTTGAAATTAAAGCCTTTCATTTTGTTATTCTGAACCTGGTCTTTGGATGCAAAGGTTTTTGTGTTATGAGATCGCTTATTTACATTACATGCTGAACGGGCAGATTCGGTCATGTATCAACCAAATGCAATGATAGTCTGATATTACTAAGTACTAACAATGAAAAGCAACACTTAATTCATGCAACTCACACTTGACTTACTTATACTTCCCATTCAGCTGACAAAATACTAAATAAATTGAATGTATCTCATGAACAATTAGTGAATTCACACAAGTCCAACACATCATTCCCACACTCCCTCCTTCTCCATCCAACCGATCCAGTAGAGTTAATACAGATTACAGCAAACCTCAAAGATGATAGTGCTCTAGGTCCTGACTCTATTTCAGTTATTTTAATTAAAAAAGCTATTAAAACTGACTATTTCACTCACTTATATTTTCAACTTAAGTCTTGACACTGGTACTTTTCCTGATTGCTGGAAATCTGCTGCAGTCTGTCCTATTTAAGAAATGGGCCCAAACACTTTCCAGATAACTATAGACCTATTGCGCTACTCAGCTCAGTGTCAAAAATCCTAGAGAGAATTGTCAACTCGCGGCTTATTTCCTATATTGAGAAAAATCACCTTATATCCGACAAACAGTTTGGCTTCCGACGGAATAGGTCAACTGAGGATGCTGGAGCCCTCCTTGTCAATAGCATCTCTGCCCACATAGACAATGGTGAAAAATGCGCTGCCATATTTCTTGATCTCGCAAAAGCGTTTGACACGATCTCGGTTAGTCTACTTCTCAAAAACTAGTTGCGATGGGTGTTAGAGGTGTCTGCTATGACTGGTTTAAAAGTTACATGACAAATCGAAAACAATACACAAAAGTTGGTTCTTTTAGTAGTGATCATCTTCCTATAGATTTCGCAGTGCCTCAGGGCAGTGTACTTGGCCCCACGCTATTCATTATTTATATAAATGACATTTTAAACATCTCTATCAAAAACGCTGATATTAAAGCCGTGTCATCAGCGTAAGTAACTATTACTTACGCTGATGACACGGCTTTAATATTTTATGGAAAAACGTGGGTGCAAGTCCACTGTCTAGCAGAGGAAGGAATGACGTTTGTAGTAGATAATCTTATCCGAAACCTTCTCACCCTCAACGCTAGAAAAACGAAATACATCATTTTCTCAAAGACTGCTGTTACAAAACCTCCAGAAAATTTGAAGATTAGGATACACCAAAGCTGTTGCAAAACACATTATTCTCCCCGCACTTGCCCTTCACTCAAACGCACTACCACAGTCAAGTACCTCGGCATCCTAATTGACTAACACTTGTCATATAAACAACACATCTCATTTATATTAGGTAGAGTTAGGAAATTAATACACATCATGCGCAAATTACGAGATACCTTATCCATAGATATTTTGCAGCAAGTATATCTGGCACTCCGCCAATCACTCATACAATACTGCATCAGCATCTGGGGCAGTGCGGGAAAAACTTATATGATTGAAGCTGAAAGAGCACAGAGGGCATTAATAAAGGTAACGCTCAAAAAACCTTTCAGATTTTCAACAGATCTGTTGTATAACCAATTCCAAGTTCTTAGAGTTAGACAACTATTTATATTATCAGCTTCTATCAAAACACACAGAACAGTTAAGAGCAGAGTTGACTATAGAAAATTAATTAAAAAAAGGATTTATATTATACCGACTCCGGAGATCACATCCTTGCTTGCCAGACGCTTACCGGCTTACTCACTTGTAAATACTTATAATAAAGTCCGCAAACGTTGCGATATCAAAGACTGCTCATCTTTTAAAACCAAAACGAAAGTCAATACTATGTTACTAAATATGGGATACGAAGAAACAGAACAACTGGTCTGATAACCACACACGCAGTCATACAACTGCACACACGCACAAACGCACACGCACACACACAAACACACACACACACACACACACACACATTCACATGCAGAGACAATAATCTGAACCCCGGTCCCATGTCTTCTTTTTATCTTTTATATATTCTTGGTTTTCCATGTCTTATCACAATAATTGTTTTAAATGCTATCGTACGGATTTATTTTATGTCTAATTGGAAAATTAATATTAGACCCTGAGCTCTGAGATACAGACTCGCTGTCTAGTTTAGGGCTCACAGTTTCTAATACTGTATATTTCTTTTATTTTAAATGTGTCATAGTTTATTTTATATAAGCCTGTAAAACATTACTTTGGACAATAAACTTTTTTTTTTTTTTAATTAGATTGAGGACATTAAATTAATTTTAGTAACATAAGACAAGATCTACAGAATGACATCAAAGTAATGTGGTAAATTTTAAAAGTGGTAAAGGAATTCTATCAATGAGAAAAGTATAATTATACGATACAACGTAAGTACGTAATTTTTTGGAAAGAGTTATATCTTTGTCTAATCAATGTCTCTGATTTAATTTACATAACATAGCATCGCGCCTGTATTCCCCGAACAGCAGCAGAGGTTTATATAGTTGTACACAGAATTTTAACCAATTCTGTTATTAATTTAAGTAACAGTATCTATATACTGTTACTAAAATTTTAAGTACTTTTTCTCCTTGTGGCATTGACATGGTACACCCACAACTACACCGTGCGACCAGTAGGTATACCATAACATAGCATCACGCCTGTATTCCCCGAAGGGGTAGGCAGAGATGTACACAGTTGTACACCCACATTTCACCAATGCTGTTATTAAGTCCCATGTAATAGATGGTGAGCCTATTGCCATCTACCAGGCACAATTGCAAACTCCGGATTGCTACTGAGAATTTCGTAACAGAAAAACTCAATAACGCTGCCTAACTGGGAATCGAACCCAGGTGCTCGTGCTCAGCAGTCGCGCTTCGGACCAATAGACCAACGAGGCAGTTATATATAGAAAACAGATTACTTTAAATAACACAAGACAGAATACACAGGTGACATCAAAGTCCGCGCTGTTGGCGCAGTGGTTGAGAGATCGGCTGCCACCGAGCAAATATTTGTATGATCTACAGATAATTGTTCCGGGTCAGGGTGTACGTGCGCATGTGAGGTTACCCACGATAAAGGAAATATTCCAAGTGTGGGACAACTTTTAAAAGACAAGTAATGTGGCAAATTTTAAAGGTGGTATAAGAATTCTACCAATGAAAAACGTGTAAAGAGATGTTACCAGGCATCTAAGCCTTTCTTTATCTAATCACACATACATACAATCACGCCTGTTTCCCATAGGGGTAGGCAGAGACTATCGATTTCCATATGCTACGATTCTGACACACCTCTTTTGCTTCATCTTTGCTCATTGACTTCTTCATAACTGCTCGCCGATTAAGGTGGCTGTTGACCCGTCCTTTTTTTATCTAATCAATGTCTCTATAATATTCAAGAGCAAATCCGCGCAGTATAAAGAAAATCTGCGTTTACCCAGTAAAGTATAGTATTAAGTTATTAGAAGGGTGTTTATTTTAAGTATAGTACTTATAGGTTCGGCTTGGGGCGACTCGATACCCGTGTTATAAATCTAAGCTATATCATAAAATCTTCAATAACCACCGACTACCGACCGACCGTTAGCCGCACTGGGCTGCCAAGATCGAGGATACTACTAAAAATAATTGTGTACTTTAAAATTATGATGTTTTAGTTTCGTGCCATTTTGTTGACGGGATTCTCAGGTCTTTGGATGGTTTCACACAAACTCTTTTTTATTTCTGCAAATTGCAATACAATTTCAAGCACACATCGATTCAATAGAATTTCTTGAAGTTATTTATGTTTATTTTCTAGTTGGAATTGGATAAGACATTTAATGTACAGTCAGCGATAGAAGTTGATAAAAAAATCGATCGACTGCACCGACTGTACTGTTGGTTATTGTGAAATGATAAAATGACTTCATGCTATTTCTGTATTTATTTGAAGACAAAAATAATTGGTTTTTTTTCAGCTACTTTTGTCGTTGACCTTACTATTTTTTTTATTATAAACATTCATGGTAAGGTCAAACCTTCGTTAATAGCCTGCAATACATTTCTTTGAATGTATTTATTTAAGAAAAGACGGGGCTATACTCGGTGATATTGTCGAACCGTGAAAATAAATAGTAAAGGAATTGATTATTACGTGGTTGTAACAACACAGGTACCTATAAAAAATCTTTTAAATATACATTTTACACTTTTGCCTTTTACATTTTCTTGCTTTAATAGCTGTTACACCGTACAAAAATCCAAAATTCTAGACCACAGCAATACGTAACACATCTAGATAGGCCAACTCCGAAAGTTTTAATCGACCGGAAAGCAGTAATTAGAACAACGATCGAACATAACGCTTAATTAATCGATAAGAGTATCCAGTCGGAGCAGCCTAGCCTGTTCGTCAACCTCTCCAAAATGATGAAAACTAGTTTAATATGGGCTTTATTATGTTTAGTTTATTTGGTAGATTGTAAGATGGAGCCTTTTGTTGTTGGGGGCAATTACGCACTTATATCCCATTTCCCGCATTCCGCGTTCATGAGTGTGCAATGTGTGGATGAGAACGACGCGGACGTGACTTTGTCCTGGATCTGCGGTGCATCGATTGTGAACCAGGCGGTGGTGTTGACGGCAGGACACTGTCTGTATGGGTGCTCACATGACAGTGTCATCAGCGTGGCAGTCGGACACGCGCACAAGGACCAAGGAGTGGAGTCCACCATCCACAGCTACCTCATCCACCAGGATTACGACATGGCTGTCACAAGCAATGACATTGCTCTCGTGAGGGTGAACACTCGCATCAAGTTCAGCGTAAACGTGAAGCGAGTGATTCTTATGAAGAATCCGCCGTATTATGAAAAGGCGCAGGTAGCTGGATGGGGACTTACTGATGTGAGATATTGTTATGTGGCTTCACTATAATACGTTTAGAGCAATGTAAATCAAAGAATATGCATGATTAATGAACATAGATGAAGCGAAAAGCCGTTTCAGAAAGCAAGTGGAAATAGATCGTTTCTGCCTATATGGAAACAGGTGTGATTGTATGTATGTATATAAGACGCTCAAAACTAATGAATTGTATGAAAGATAGTATGGCCTCAAAGGGATTGACGTACAAGTAGAGAAAAACATGTGGCGCTGACCCCAAAATAAATTAGGATCATGTTAAGAGAGCGATGATCTATTATTATGGTATGGTGCCTCGTTGGTCTAGTGATCGCAAGCGCGGCTGCTAAGCGTGAGGTCCTGGGTTCGATTCCCAGGTCGGGCAAAAAGTGTTATTGGGTTTTTCTTTACGAAATTCACAGTAGCAGCCCGGAGTCAGGAAGTTGGTGGTGTGATACCCCCGTGCCTCGGAGAGCACGTAAAGCCGTCGGTCCAGCGCCTGATCTCTCTCCGGTCGTGTCGGATTGCCGTCCCATCGGAATATGAGAGTGAAGGAAGAGGGAGTGCACCTGTGTTTGCGCATACACTAGTGCACTATAATATCTCCTGCGTACTTGGCTAATCTCCGTGTGTGATAGGCCGCCGTGGCCGAAATACGGTCGGGAGTAGTATTATGGTGCTACTACAAGGTGTCAAACTGAGGTTGTGCTCACAGTTTAAGATCTAACTCCAGCCAATCATCTTGGCATCTGGGTCAGTCGGTTAAGATCCTCCAGACCTCACTAGAATCTTCTGAAGGGACAATTCTCCACTATGTGCTAGATGGTTTGGACAGGGGTTCCGTAATCACATTCGGGAGAAGTTTTAAAGCATCATTTGTCCATGTGATAGTTGCACGTGTCCAATGCGTTTCAAATATCACAGACAGTACTCACAGCCCAAATTCCATGACAAAAGCTTCAAATTTTCTTTATGCAACGAAGGACGAAGTTGGTTATTGTATGTTACCGATGTGCATACATGTGCACATGACATGACGATATCTTTCTAGTTTTAACTTTTAAGTTGAGTTAGTATCTTCATATACGAACGATTAGCAGCAGTGATAGCCTAGTGGTGTGACCGCTGGACTGGCAAGTCAAAGGTCGCAAGTTCGAATTCAAGGCACGCACCACTGACTTTTCGAGTCATGTGTGTATTAGAAATTAATTATCACTTGCTTGAAACTGTGAAGGAAAACATTGTGAGGGAACCAGCACACCTCAGATATGTTCCCGATGGTGTGTAAAGCCATGTCAGAGGCCTACGGGTGGTTTAAACTCTGACATTTAGTTGTTCAACAACCACACGAAGAAGAAGAAGAAGAAGACGAACGATAACGTCGTATTTGTACGTCCAAGATGGTGCTTATGAAGACAGTTGTAACAACTCTAAAAAAATGAACGAAATGGAAAAAGAATACGGTCGCGAGCAGGATTCGACCCTGCGCCTCCCGGATAAATACTCCAGGCGCCCTGACCATTAAGCAATCTCGACCTCTGCTCACCACCTCGAATTCTTCATACATATTTTAGTGTCAGTTCGGGCACCTGTATAGGGACTGAATAGATAGCAATGACGTCGCCATAAGACGTGTTAAAATATGGATGAAAAATTCGCGGTGGTGAGCAGAGGTCGAGATGGCTTAGCGGTCAGAGCACCTGGAGTATTTATCCGGGAGGCGCAGGGTCCTATCTTGCTCGCGACCGTATTCTTTTTCCATTTTATCTTATAACTTTAGAGTTCGCTAAGCATGCGTTAATGCAATTCAAAGATTTATATCAATACTAATGTTTTTTAATTTATTTGATAATGTGATTTATTACTACCTAATCATGTATAATCAATAGTGTCGTTCAGTTATTGACTATCGATAGGCTATCGAAAGATTATCGACAGGCGAATATCGATCGACAACACTAAACTGAATAAATCATAAACGAATTGAAAGCAATAGATAACGCTGATGTCACCATAAGACGTATTAAAAAGTGGATGAATAACAACCGAATAATAATTGATATGATTTATATGAACTCGGTTGAGAAGATTTTTATGGGGGTTGAGTTGCTCGCGACCGTAGGAGTGCACCCTTAGAATGGAATCCCTACACGTGGCCCCTGGTTGGTGCAAAACAGGTAACTCAACTCTGGTGGAACTTCTGCCGCGGCAGGTTACCACCCACCGGAGGAAGCCATGCCGTGAAATGACCTAGTCGTATATCGGATTGTAGTTCGGTGCAACCGTTGTGAGAGACGACGGGTCTGGGCAGTTGAATCAAGTCCCCAACTGGCGTTCTCCCCAAATATTCTAAGTAGAGTGAATAGATTTCTTCTGGTTCTAAGTGTTCCATCCTCGGCCACACCGTCGCTTAACATCAGGCGAGTTGGTGGCCAATTATCCATTTTGAATAAAAAAAAAGTTAAATTAGAGTTAAGAACCTATTAACTAAAGAAACATAATGTTCATAGTTATAATATTGTTTACAGGAAATGAAAAAGACCACAACGGATCTACTGAAATTTGTTGATCAATTCGTTTTGCATAATTATGATTGCAAGAAATATACGTCGAAGATACCAAAGGGTACGATCTGCGCTAGCAACAAGAAGAAAACTGATGATTACTCTGCTAGGTAAGTAAATACTAACTAATATCTTGGATGTAAGCTGAGAGCAGATGAACAGAGAGGGATAAATGCAAGATACTGGTGTCACTTCTAGCATAGGCCAACTAAACTCAAATTAGACATGCTATCAATTACTATTAGAGCGAGACGGGACGAATTTAGAGACGGCAAAATGAATTGGGGCACTTCACTTTAGGTTCCTTCACTAAAATTAGAGACGTCAAACTAAACAAGAGAGTCTTTTTCCACTTAATAATAACTTTAGAATTCGCTAAGCATGCGTTAATGCTATTCAAAGATTTATCTTGAATTTAATATAATAACTTTAAACAAGAGAGGCAAACTAAAATTAAAAACTCTTGGCTATGTACGCGTTGTGTCTTTGGTGCTTATAATATATAGATACTGTAACTAAAATTTAAAGTACTTTTTCTCTTTGTGGCATTGACATGGTACACCCACAACTACACCGTGCGACCAGTAGGTATACCATTTTTCCAATACAGATAAATCTTTGAAAAGCATTAACGCATGCTTAGCGAAATATAAAGTTATAATTTTAAATGGAAAAAGAATACGGCTGTGACTCCAGGAGTATTTATCCGGGAGGCGCAGGTTCTAATCCTACTCAAGACCGTATCCATTATCCATTTTTAAAATTCCAAGACACTTATAGTTAGAAATTTCTAATGCGTATCCTACTAAACACAAAACTAATAACGTTTTATACAGGCGGAGTCGTAGTCATAACTAGTATATATCTTTCTGTTGGACGAAATTTTATTTATTCATAAAACAGTAACAACCTTACGTAACGCTTAATTAAGCGATAAGGGCACACTTCGCGTTGGACATAAAAACAAGTCGGTTCGCGGAACCAATACTATGCTAGAAACACGTTTTTTTATTGTCATCATGAGTTGGATAAATATCATTAACTGTAAAATGGAACCTTTTGTGGTTGGTGGCAAGGACGCCAAAATATCAGATTTTCCACATTCCGTGTTCTTGAAAGTTGGTTGTGTAGACAGTAGGGGCAAAACTACCCCTTGGATCTGCGGCATGTCCATTTTGAATGATAGGGTAGTGTTGACAGCGGCACATTGTTTGTACGGTTGCACAAGCAGAAGCATCGTAACTCTCTCCGTGGGCCACGTGCACAGAGACCAAGGCGCTGTGTCAACCGTGTCCGCATGGTATTTACACGAACAATATCTTGATACTAGAACGGCGTATGATATTGGGGTAGCAAGAGCTAAAACGCGATTGAGATTCAATAGGAATGTGAAACGAGTAGCTCTAGCGCTGAAACCACCTCTCTATGAAAAGGCGCAGGTAGCCGGTTGGGGATTGATTAATGTAAGTCTCAGTTTTACCTTTCATATTTTTGTATATCTTATAGTTAAGCTTTTGTTTTAAATGGCTTAGACAAGTGTGATCATATTTTGAAGGTCGAAACGAGTACTTATCTTCTATGCAAACATCCAAATAAAACATTTTATATTCTTTATAATTATTATTTACAATCGGTCATCCTTTTATTATTAATCTTATGACAAAAACAAAACTGCCACATTACAAGCAGTTTATGAATTCTTGTTTTCTAGTTCTGCTAAGTTTGGTTCTTTATATAGAGCGTCTCTTAAATGTATTGGGTGGGCTTAATTAGGAACTACCAACCAGTTTAACCAGTCTTTACAACTTCCTCATCCGATTCTTCCCCGCTACCTTGACCAAGTCGTCAGTCAACCAACAGTATGTGGCCTACCTACATTTCTACGATCTCTACTTTCTATATCTATTGTCTGGATTTTGTGAAAATGCCCAGCTTACACACTTATTTTTCAAGTAATGTCAGTCAGCTTGATTTATCTCTGGTCTTTTTGTTTCTGAAGTTTGGTGATTGTTTAATTTAAAAAACTAAGCACCATACAAATTTAAAGGGAGTACAAATTGTTGGAAAGTAAGACGTTTGATAAAAGCCGCTAACTTAGTTAGACTCGTCGCTATAATTTACGTTCTTGGCCGTTTTTATCCAGTATGAAGTCTGCTAGGGAAACACGTATTCTCTGTTAGTATCAGTGCACATTATCATTGTTTTCAACAACTTCATCTTCCGGCGTGATACTATGTTATGTTATGTCATCTTCTAGCCTACATTTAGTGACGTGTGGCTGATAAGTTTTCAACCCAGTCATTATATCATTAGTGTCAAACCAGTCAACATCCAGAAGTGTGACTCTGAACACTCACCAGAATATTCATTGACAATATATAATTACACTTTGCCGCAGTCCTGTCCTTCTTGAACATTTACCAAACTGCATAAACAGAGTAATGATATTGTTATATATATTGATGAAATTGGCAAGGATTTTGGCCATTTATTGTCAGATAAATATACGGGACACTCTGTATTAAACCACTGTATGCCTGGATTTTCCTTTTCAGATATAATGAATAACTTTATTAGTTGTAACTTCAACTACAACACCACTTTTATAATTTTTATTGGCAATAGGGGTAATGTTAACAAAATAAAAATTAAATATTATAGTATATTGTGCAAATTAAATATAAGAAAAATTGTGCTTTTCATATTCCCTTATAGCAAAAGTTTGCCAGAGGAAGAAAATAACTTTAAATATAAATTAAATATGACATTGCATACTTTGAGATTATAATAATAATGTATTTCATTTAAGTGACACTAAAAATTATGTTGGTAAAAACTGTTTCTTGACAAAAGATAGGTACTATTTTTCAAATTATTATAAAAGACAGTTAGCTGTGTCGCTATCATATTTTTTATGCGTTACAGCCAAGAATTTGGCTAACCAAGTTGCTTCTATTGAGCAATCATATGACATTTATAATATCCCAGCCAGGAACTTGGCTAAACAAACAGACATTTCAAATAATTTAAATTATTAATTGAGACAATAGAGGCAACCTCTTATTGTACTACTTGTATTGACAACATATTTACAAATACAAAACCTACTAACAAATTAATAATAAACAAGTTAGATTCCGATCACTGTGGTCAACAAGTCTCATTACCACAAAAAATATATAAAGTTCAGAGAAAACATATGACATATGTTCCAGTAAATTCCAGTTCAAGCCGTTTAGGTTGCTTTAAAAACAAAAACTACCTGAGTTGCCTTACCACGACCATCCAGATCGAGCATACACTTTGTTGTTTAATCTAATTAATAATGAGTTTCAGAAGGTATTTACCCCCAAAAACGTTATTGGTTGGTGACCGCGTTACTTTCAGTGATTGGGCGACTCCTGGTATTTATAAAAGTAGACGTTAATTATATGAATACGTAATAAAATAATGATGAATAAATGAATACGGAATAATAATAATACGTAAGTTATATGAACTATATTCCGAAAAATTATATAATCACAATCCGGGTTTTAAAGAATATGTTAGAAACTATTCGAAACTATTTAAACGAGCCTGTTCCTCTGCTAAAACATTTAAAAATTAAAATAAAAATATCGGACAATAAAATGAAGACTACATGGAACATTATTAATAGCGAAACTGGCAGGACCACGGTACGTAACCGTGACTTCCGATTAAAAATTAATGATAAAATCATAGAGGCGGATGTGGAGGTGGCAAGGGAGTTTGTTTTTTTTTTTTTCACTAATATTTCCATTTTAATAACCAAAACTCTTTTGTCTTCTTCAATTTCTGCTTATTTATTCAGTTCTTAAACAAAGTGTAAATGAATGTGACAGATCTTTTGAATTTTTATTTGTTAACGCGAAAGATATTAAAGAAACGTTTAAAAGTCTAGACTTAAAGGAAACTGCAGATTTATGGGGTATTTCTGTACATACAATCTCAACAATAATTGAAGCTATCTATCTATCTCTCCATACTTAGCAACTGTCTTTAACTCGTGTGTCACATCTGGTGTATTTCCTGATTTGATGAAGCAAAGCAAAGTAGTACCATTATTCAAATCTGGTAGTACGTCTGATCCCACGAACTTTCGTCCTATTTCTATATTGCCTATGTGAAGCAAAATTTTTGAAAAACTTGTTTTAACCCAAATTTTAAGGCATTTCATTAAAAACAATTTGTTTCATAAAAAACAGTTTCGCTTTACACAGGGTCGTTCTACTACGGATGCGGGCGTGAAATTGCTTAAGAACATTTACGAGGCCCGGGAGAATTCGCATGATGCTCTAGGAATATTTTGCGACTTGTCCAAGGCTTTTGATTGCGTCCAATATTGTACACTTATTAAGAAATGACATCATTATGGAATAAGAAACAAAGCTCTCGACCTTTTGACTTCTTATTTGAACAATCAAATTCAAAGGGTCGATGTGAATGGGAAGAGATCTTCTGGGTCTATTGTTACTATGGGCGTTCCGCAGGGTTCAATTCTAGGACCGTTTTTATTCCTCGTTCATATTAATGATTTACCTTATTATATTAAAGATAATCCCGAGATTGTATTGTTTGCAGTTAACACGTCTTTAATTTTTTAAATTAAAATACAGCTTCTTAATTATGACGAAGTAAACAATACACTATCCAAAGTCGTCTATTGGTTTAATATTAATAATCTTCTCCTTAACGAGAAAAAAACTAAACTTATAAAATTTTCAACGCCCTAATGTTAAATATGCTCGGACAAATGTACTATTAAATGGATTAGAGATAAGCCCTTTCGAGTCTACTGTTTTTCTTGGTATTACTATTAATAGCAAATTACAGTGGGGCAATTGGTGGGAAATTTTAATAAGATAAAATTACCTTTGGATTTGTTTCGGCGTTTCTTCTCAGAGGTAGTCAGATAGAAAACGCCGACGCCATCTAGATCATAGTGACATGTAAAAGAGTTTTTAAAAGACCTACTTACAGAATACACCATTTTATTTAATTTCATTTCATTTCACCCCTTTTTCGAGACTTCAAATATTGTCAGCAAACACGATGATATCATTGACAAAGCAAGTGAGAAAGACCATTGTGACTTTTATCTTGCCTAACAACTCGTTTGACAATCACATCTTCAAAGTATACGCTGTTAACTTAGCATATTCCTCTCTCCTAATAAAATCTGTGCTGTCGACCACGAACCCCACCCCGCCTGCTCTATCTCTAGTCACATGTATTGAAATCACCGTATTAAACAGTTCCTGGTAATGGCTTAAGTATGAAAAGGCCCTGTAATTGCAAGTATCCGAGAAGAGATCTTTCCCCTTTGCGTGTGTTTTTCAAGGCGTTTGTTTTAGAGCTCTTTTACAAACTGGTTTCGGGCAGATCTTATTTAGTTTTTAGCTCGCCTATCTATACAAAGCTGGATAGACAACGTTACCCCAAGAAATGTGACCATACTTCTCTTTATAACGTTTTTGTATTAAGACATTGTAAGTACTTAACTAATATAATGATACTGATGCATTAATATTTCCAGGATGTTAACAAAGAACCTGGAATGAGACTGCAATACGTAGACCAATACGTGTGGAGTAAAACCTCGTGTAAGCAAGTGATCCCGGGATTGCCAGTAGGCGCGCTTTGCGCCGGCAGTGGAGACCCCAACACTTACGCTGCTGGGTAAGACAATAAGACAAAAACAATATTATTCTATTTTGTAACAAATGACGCGACAAACTTTGATCGACCAAAATTCAAGAAAATTTACATATTTAAACTAAATCTCGACGGTATTTCCTAAGACTATCCCTGAATAGAAATACCGAAACAAACTCAGAGGTCACAGTCGTTTTAAATTTAGAGATACAATTTTACAATTTTATCGAATGATAAACTAAAAGGTGTTCCGATGCACGTAGTAATCGCTCACAGTATCTTGATTTTTCTTGTGACTTGACTTTGCTTGTTCTCAGGGATGATCTTAGGAAATACCGTCGCGATTTAGTTTAAATATGTATCAGAGACAAAATAATTTTATGAATTTTATCAATTATATGTACGGTAGACTGAAATAGTTTTAAATAAACTGTTGAGACACCTGACACCTTAGTCCTCCTGCGACCACGAACGCTGCAAAGTGTTCGAAACGTCAGGAAAAACAAAAAAACAATAAATCATGCGATTAATCTGGTTAAAAGTTGTTTTATTATAATTAAAGGTACTTTGTACTCAAAATGTAGGTTCCTGTGGAGAAGAACGGGCAAGGAACTCCATGGTTACTCTTTGAAAATGTAGTGTTGCAATATTTTTGGAACATCTGTATTGTCTGGTAAAAGGCATTTTGTGATAACGATGCAGATCTAGTTGTACACGTAGATCCAATAGAAGATACTATACTATTACGATCATTAAAAAAGAATTGCTAGGTTGGTCCAACCGATCTCGAAATTTATGAACTTACCTACCAACAGCATTTAAAATTTATTTTTGAGGAAAAAGAATTCAATATAAATTTTTGAAAAGCATTAACGCATGCTTAGCGAACTCTAAAGTTATTATATTAAATGGAAAAAGAATACGGTCGCGAACAGGATTCGAACCTGCGCCTCCCGGATGAATACTCCAGGCGCTCTGACCGCTAAGCCATCTCGACCTCTGCTCACTACCGCGAACTCTTCTTCCACATTTTAAATACGTCTGTTGGTGAAATCATTGCTATCTATTCAGTCCCTATATAGGTGACTAGGTTTTCCACAAAAAATTATAACTTTTGATTTCGGTATGCATGCCTTAATACTTTTCGAATACTTATCATCAGCATTTATTTTTTATTTATCGTATTCAGTATCAGCCGTATAGTTATTCTAATTCAATATGGCACAGGTACAGATCAACAGATTTCATTTATTAGTTTCAACCATTAGTAGTGTGGTTAGTGTTCTTCCAATTTCACCAATCATCCAAAGCTAACATGCACTAAATCAATCCTTTTCCTAATCGTTTCAAATAAAAATATGTACAACTAATCCCAGAATCAGCATAAGGTAAAATTTACTTCAATGTAGCTCCTGGTGTCCTCAATTCTTAAACCAAGACTGCGAAGCCACTATATCTGACCGTTCGATACAACTTTAGCGAAAGGGTAACTCCCAAAAGACAAGCATAGCATTTATTCTGAATTTCTGCATTATAACATTATAACATAGCATTATAATATGTATAAAAATCCTGATAAAATAATTGTGTAAAGAATAGATTTTTTGTTATTAGAAGTGTGCGTGAGTACTAAACGTAAACAATTCTTGTTTACAATATTTATTTTCTCAGCGAAACTACAAAGCATTCACTTCCTTGAGAAATATAACTTCTAAACTATTCTAAACTAAATATAAAACACAAACAATAAAAAACAAACATATCGCCAAATGATAAAACATGAAAAACAATAGTTATATATTCTCTGAATACAAAAATTAATAATTTGAAAATGAAGGGTACTACTTAAAAAGTGACACTCAACATGACAACAATAATAACAAATATATTATAATAACTTCGAATTAATTTATATCATTAAATTTATTAAAGTTGCGGCTAAAGTACAGCTGTGTCCCGGAATGATATTTGAAGAAACAGTTAAGTTAATTTTATCAAAAGACTTCTTAGAAATAAGGTTATTTCCATTTGGTAATCGCAGAAGTTTATGACCGTTTCTAGACCCATTCTTGATTCGCCAAAGTAATCAGTTTTATATTGCAGATGAATGAAATGAACGTACAGATTTTCTGCGGCTGTAGCGGCATTCTCTTTAACTAGGAGCAGTAGTTGTGTATTTATATTTCAGAATACTTGGAAAAAAGCGTTGGATGTTCAAATGACATGGGCCTAGGATGCTGCCTTTCGGTACTCCTTGTATCGATAATGACTTTACAATTGTCCTATAACAATTATAAAGTCAGGAATGCTTCACAGGCGTTCCGCTGCGCTTGATCGAATGTCTTTATAATTTTTTTTGCGTATTGATATCTTTCGTTGTCTAGGCGTCCCATGTTATAGACAACTGTTCTAACAATAACTGTGGTTAGGTTAGGTCATAACCCGATATTTTGACAACCGGTTCAACCTTCGTTTATTCTAAACGAAAACAAACATATATCGAAATTTCAGATGAATTACGGTTATTTTTCATAGCCTGGGGAAGGTCTCTGGTCTGTAAGACAGAAGAAGACTGGATATATTTAACTAGTGGCAAGGTGTCTTCCTCTGAAAAGTGGAATTAATAAGTGTGTACTTGTTGGTCTCATGACGAGAACTTAATTGTTATGATACACTTTCAGAATTATTATTAATTAGTTTATTATCTTTATATAGTATGCCTTGTATACAATGTAAGCGGTCATAGTACTTATATTTTCGAAAATTTTATCCAGCATATAAAACAATAATTACCGAACTTAATGGTTAATTAAGCGATAAGCATATGCCATCGACAAGTAGTACAGTAGTCGGTACGCGTGGTAGCAAGGATGCTACAAAATATTTATGTTTTCGCTATAATACGTTTGGTAGGTGTGATTGAATGAAAATTACAACCTTTTGTAGTTGGCGGCAAGGATGCGGAAATAATTAAATTTCCTCATTCTGTGTACTTAAAAGTTACATGTCTGAATGTAAGGACTCGAGATTGTAACTCGTGGATCTGCGGGGGCTCCATTTTGAATGACAAGATCACGTTGACGGCAGCCCATTGCTTGGAGGGGTGTAGTACAGAAAGCCAGTTCACCGTCTCTATGGGCGACGCACAAAAAAGATACAAAGGCTTTAATATTTAGCGTACACAGTTACGCTATACACGAACAATTTCATTCCCTTAAATCATTTGATAATGATGTAGCGCTAGTGAAACTCAAAAGTCCTATAAAACAATACAGTGAGAAAGTGAAACGAGTGGCCATCATGAAGAATCCACCTTACTTTGAAAAGGCTCGGATAGCTGGCTGGGGAATAGTTGATGTTAGTAAATTTTTGGTTATCCTCGAATTTTTGTTTTTACTTTTTTACTATCATATTACATTATTACAAATAGGTAGACAGCCTTAGTTAAAATTTTATTAATTATTTTTAATTTATTAATTTCAGGAACAATTGTCGACATCAACTGAGATTCTTCAGCAGGTATCCCAAAACGTATGGACAACAAGTAAATGCAAGCTGTTGATCAAGACGGTACCAAAGGGCGCTTTTTGCGCCAGTAATAGCAATACTGAGTCTTATTCTAGTCGGTACGACATAATTAGTAATATCTAAACAATCATTGGTTCAAACAAAGAGTTCCGTAAACATAATACTGTGATCAAATTAAGAATTGGAACGATCTTCAGCCATATTGTCAAAGTCAAAGTCAAAAGGTTTTTATTTCAAATAGGCAAATTAAATGCACTTAAGAAAAGTCAAATGATTCTAGTTGCTCGGTTCCAAAAAGTTGATCATATGGAGAAGAGCCGGCAAGAAACTCCATAGACACTTCTATGGAGTTTCTTGCCGGCTCTTCTCCATATGATCAACTTTGAATTTGAAAGAAAAATTAAAACTATTTAAAAAGAGTGCTTCTTAAATAAATTTAATTTTTCTTTTGAATTCTATGAATTTAACGTCATACGTAGAAAAATTAAAATGATAAAATTACGGGTTCAATCGTGGTTCTTCTGCTTGTAGTCGAGCACAAAGCAAAAGTAGTGCAAATAGTTGTAACCGTTACATAGAGATTCGTTATTATTTCATTTAGCCGACAAAGTGAGAACCGTACGAGTGTACAATGGTAGCCCGCCAATGGGTACGTTCACCACTCTTCGTCGTTCTCAAACAGTTTCGTTATTTTGAACTATTTTCTACTAAATTGTGTTTAGATGCTTTCTACAATTTTATTGTTTTTGTATGTGCATTTGAAATTAAAGCCTTTCATTTTGTTATTCTTATCCTGGTCTTTGGATGCGAAGGTTTTTGCTTTATGAAATCTGTGTTAAGATGCTTTCTGAAGACAATTTTATTGTTTTTGTATGTGCATTTGAAATTGAAGCCTTTCATTTTGTTATTCTTATCCTGGTCTTTGGATGCGAAGGTTTTTGTGTTATGCGATCGTACATTTACATTACATGCTGAACGGACAGATCAGATTGAGAAGATTAAATTAATTTTAGTAACACAAGACAAAATCTACAGAATGACATGAAAGTAATGTGGTAAATTTTAAAAGTGATGAAGGCATTCTACCAATGAGAAAACTATAATTATACGATACAACGTAAGTAAGTACAATGTTTGATCTTTATCTAATCAATGTCTCTGAATTAATTTACATAACATAGCATCGAGCCTGTATTCCCCGAACAGCAGCAGAGGTTTATATAGTTGTACACACGCTTTTAACCAACTTTGTTATTAAGTCCCGTGTAATAGGTGGTGAGCCTGTTGCCATCTACCAGGCACAATTGCAAACTCCGAATTGCTACTGAGAATTTCCTAACAGAAAAACTCAATAACACTTTGCCTACCTGGGAATCGACCCCAGGGGCTCGTGCTCAGCAGTCACGCTTCGGACCACTAGACCAACGAGGCAGTTATATATAGGTAGAAAAGAGATTACTTTGAATAACACAAGACAAAATACACAGGTGACATCAAAGTCCGCGCTGTTGGCGCAGTGGTTGAGAGATCTGCTGCTTTACTGCACGGAGCAAATATTTGTATGATCTACAGTTAATTGTTCCGGGTCTGGGTGTATGTGCGCATGTGAGATTACCCACAATAAAGGAAATATTCCAAGTGTGGGACAACTTTTAAAAGACAAGTAATGTGGCAAATTTTAAAGTTGGTATAAGTATTCTACCAATGAAGAACGTGTAATTAAATTTTACCATGTAGGCATCTAAGCCTTTCTTAATCTAATCATACATACAATCACGCCTGTTTCCCATAGGGGTAGGCAGATATTCTCGATTTCCATTTGCTACGATTCTGACACACCTCTATCGCTTCATCTTTGCTCATCAACATCTTCAAACATGCTCGCCGATTTAGGTGGCTCCTGACCCGTCTTTTTTTATCTAATCAATGTCTCTATAATATTCTAGAGTATAAAGCAGATCCGCGTGTACTCGGTAAAGCATAGTATTAAGTTATTAGAAGGGTGTTTACTTTAAGTATGGTACTTATAGGTTCGGCTTGGGGCGACTTGATACCCGTGTTATAAATCTAAGCTATATCATAAAATCTTCAATAACCACCGACTACCGACCGACCGTTAGCCGCACTGGGCTGCCAAGATCGAGGATACTACTAAAAATAATTGTGTACTTTAAAATTATGATGTTTTGGTTTCGTGCCATTTTGTTGACGGGATTCTTAGGTCTTTGGATGCATAGCAGGTTTCACACAATCTGTTTTATTTCTGCAAATGGCAATTATCCAATTTCAAGCACACATCAACAGATTCAATTGAATTTCTTGAAGTATTTCGGCCATTTATGTTTTTTTTCTAGTTGGAATCGGATAAGACATTTAATGTACAGTCAGCGATAGAATTTGATAAGAAAGAATCTTCTAGATGATACGAACTAGATTAATATGGGCTTTATTATGTTTAGTTTATTTGGTAGATTGTAAGATGGATGGCATTTTGTTGTTGGGGGAAATTACGCACTTATATCTCATTTCTTGCACTCCGCGTTCATGAGTGTGCAATGTGTGGATGAGAACGACGCGGACGTGACTTTGTCCTGGATCTGCGGTGCATCGATTGTGAACCAGGCGGTGGTGTTGACGGCAGGACACTGTCTGTATGGGTGCTCACATGACAGTGTCATCAGCGTGGCAGTCGGACACGCGCACAAGGAGTGGAGTCCACCACGGATGAAGAATTCGCGGTGGAGAGCAGAGGTCGAGATGGCTTAGTGGTCAGAGCTCCTGGAGTATTGATACGGGAGGCGCAGGTTCGAATCCTGCTCCAGACTGTATTCTTTTTTCATTTCTTATTATAACTTTAGAGTTCTCTAAGCATGCGTCAGTGCTTTTCAAAGATTTATCTTTAACTATCTATACTATTGATACTATTGTTTCTCATTTTATTTGATAATATGATTTATTATTACCTAATCATGTATATGTCCCAGATGGATTGTAGAATCCGCTGTTTAACAAAATCTCTAGCTGATTTACAAAACAGCACTGTTTTATAAAACGTTCAGCTGGATTGCCATTGCGATACGTTTAACAAAACTGCTACCCACCTTTAGACGTAATGCAGAATGACATATCTACTGTGGGACAGGTTTGTTTATTGTATAAGTATATTAAATGGATAGTCACCAGTGTATTCTGATTTGACTTTCCGTGGCTGGGTCGACGGAGCCCTATTTTTGTGTCTGTAAGGTTAGAAAAAACCTAAACACGAAGAGGATGACGGGGGCTGTTCGCTAACTGCTGTTCTTCGAACCTAACCTGTCCGTGTCGGGATACATGAAACTCCCGAGCTCACTTCGCTCGCTCATGGATCAATTTCGTTTATTTTCTTTCATAATCCCGATATATTGTCGACTATTATAGTGGTTTAGTATTTATGTCATTAAAAATTTTCATATTTTTTTTGCTATTGACAAGTAAAATAAAGTGAGGTTATTATTGTTTTTTTTTTTTTTTTTTTAATAATAAATAAATAATAATAATATTCCACAACTATCACACAACGCCGTCTAGTCTCAAGCTAAGCAGAGCTTGTGTTATGAGTACTAGACAACTGATAAACATACTTATATATTTCTAAATGCATACATATTATAGATAAATTACACCCAGACACAGAACAAATGATCGTGCTCATCACACAAACATTTGTCCTGGGTGGGAATCGAACCCACGACCTCCGGCATAGCAGTCAGGGCTACTAACCACTAGACCAACAGGACAGTCAAAAGTATGTTAAGACATACAGAGCCATATGCGACAAAATTTCGAACTAAAATCAACAATCTGACAGTTCATTTCACACTGTTTCACATAATCTCTGATCGTTGACCCGCTGCATTGATAAACGCAAAACGTTCATTCAATTCTGCGTATTATAGTTCAGTAATTATGTAAAACCGCTAAACGTCGTTCAGCTGTTTTTCATAACAGTACTGTTTTGTAAATCAGCTAGCAGTTTTGTAAAACAGCTTATTCTATAATCCATCTGCGACATATATACAAACTAACTAAACAATATAGTTAGTACTAACAACTAAAATAATAATATTATAAGGCGTCGAAAACTTCTTCCGCATTGTTATCAACTGGTAACGTGCCCAAAAGGCGGGCAGCATTATCTCGTTGAATGGCAGTCTTGATTCTTTGTGCGAAGTAAAGACCAGCCTTCAGGTCACGTGAACTGTCGACCAATCACCTTCTAATCTCTTTAAAGAGAAGGCGAGCGCTTGGACCCCACGACCCGAGTGTTTCAACCCCAAAACAGTTCGAAAATATAATTACTGATGTTAGTTTTTACACATTATAATCAATAGTGTCGTTTAGTTATTGACTATCGATAGGCTATCGATAGATTATCGACAGGCGAATATCGATCGGCAACACTAAACTGAATAAATCTTAAACGAATTGAAAGCAATAGATAAAAATTAAAAAGTGGATGAATAACAAACTAATAATAATTGATACCCCCTCTCTTGAAAAGTTTTTTATGGGGACTGAGTTGCCCACGTTCGTAGGAGTGCACCCTTAGAATGCAATCCCTACTCGTGGCCCCTGGGTGGTGCAAAACAGGCAACACAACTCTGGTGGGAGGCTTCTGCCGCGGCTGGTTACCACCCACCGGATGAAGCCATGCCGTGAAACGACCTAGTCGTATTTCGGGATGAAGTCCAGTGCAACCGTTGTGGGAGACGGGTCTGGGCAATTGAATCAAGTCCCCAACTGGCTTTCTCCCCAAATCTATTCACTTTACTTAGAGTGAATAGATTTCTTCTGGATCTACGTGTTCCATCCTCGGCCACACCGTCGCTTAAAATCAGGCGAGTTGGTGGCCAATTATCCAAGTTCAATAAAAAAAAAGTTAAGTTAGAGTTAAGAACCGTAAAGAAACATAATGTTCATAGTTATAATATTGTTTCCAGAAAATAAAAAAGACCACAACGGATCTACTGAAATTTGTAGAGAGGGATAAATGCAAGATACTGGTGTCACTTCTAGCATAGGCCAACTAAACTCAAATCAGACATGCTATCAATTACTAATTAGAGCGAGACGGCACGAATTAAGATACGGCAAAATCAATTGGGCCACGTCACAAAAAAATATATTGTTGCACAGTTTTGGTTGGTTCACTAAATTTAGAGACGTCAAACTAAACAAGAGAGGCAAAAACGAAAATTCAAAGTTCTTGGCTAAGTACGCGTTGTGTCTTTGGTGATTATAATATATATAGATACTGTTACTAAAATTTAAAGTACTTTTTTCTTTGTGGCATTGAAATGGGGGGTAGGTATACAATTTTTCCAATTCCAAGACACTTATATGGGTGATATAGTCGCTAAGCGAGAAAACCTATCAAATAAATGCAAAAAAAAAAAAAAAGACACTTATAAATTACTAATGTGTAAAACAAAACTAAAAACGTTTAATGCAGGCGGAGTCGTAGTCATAACTAGTATATATCTTTCTGTTGGACGAAATTTTATTTATTCATAAAACATTAAGAACCTTACGTAACGCTTAATTAAGCGATAAGGGCACACTTCGCATTGGACATAAAAACAAGTCGGTTCGCGGAACCAATACTATGCTAGCAACACGATTTTTTATTGTCATAATGAGTTGGCTAAATATCATTAACTGTAAAATGGAACCTTTTGTGGTTGGTGGCAAGGACGCCAAAATAACAGATTTTCCACATTCCGTGTTCTTGGCAGTTGGTTGTGTAGACAGTAGGGGCAAAAATACCCGTTGGATCTGCGGCATGTCCATTTTGAATGATAGGGTAGTGTTGACAGCGGCACATTGTTTGTACGGTTGCACAAGCAGAAGCATCGTAACTCTCTCCGTGGGCCACGTGCACAGAGACCAAGGCGCTGTGTCAACCGTGTCCGCATGGTATTTACACGAAAAATATCTTGATACTGGAACGGCGTATGATATTGGGGTAGCAAGAGCTAAAACGCGATTGAGATTCAACAGAAACGTGAAACGAGTAGCTCTAATGCTGAAACCACCTCTCTACGAAAAGGCGCAGGTAGCCGGTTGGGGATTGATTAATGTAAGTCTCGTTTTTAACTTTAATATGTTTGTATATCTTGTAGTTAAGCTTTTGTTTTAAATGGCCTAGACAAGTGTGATCATTTTTATTTACAATCGGTCATCCTTTTATTCTTAATCTTATGACAAAAACAAAACTGCCACATTACAAGAGGTTTATGAATTCTTGTTTTCTAGTTCTGCTAAGTTTGGTTCTATAAATAGAGCGTCTCTTAAATGTATTGGGTGGGCTTAATTGGGAACTACCTATAAATGCTTTACGTGTTAATAAACGAATTTTGATTCTGAACTAATGGTGACATGTGACCAATAAAATTGACAACAGAGCGAAAGAGAAAATAAATTTCAAAAACCTCACCGCCAGGAAATAAAGAGATAAACAGTGATGATGAGATAGAGAAAGCAAAGTGCGGCATTATCACGTTTCCTTTTTATTCTTTTCAACCAGTCTTTACAACTTCCTCATCCGATTCTTCCCCGCTACCTTGACCAAGTCGTCGGTCAACCAACAGTATGTGGCCTGCCTACATTTCTGCGATCTCTACTTTTTATATCTATTGTCTGGATTTAGCGAAAATGCCCACAATGACAATCACATTTGTTAGTTCGGGAAATTTTAATTGAGGCATTGCGCTGCGTTATACTGGATGTTAATCCGACTTGTTATTTGTTTGTGGATGATTAGAAGAAGATCTTGTCAGTATGTCAAAAGCGTTTTTTGAAAGTTATGCAAGTTCTTATCTAATTTAAGAATGTATGTACGAGTATGTCTGTATTTTAATTGGTGCAAAACTGCATTAGTTAAAGTAAAACCTTTATGATGGCTTCAAAGTATACGCTGTTCACTTAACATACTTTTCTCTCCTAATAAAATCTGTGCTGTGCCCTTACAGAATCCATAATTGATACTTTGTTTCAACTATGTCAACCTATGTATAAACATTATGGAACGCAATAAAGGCATTGAGTATTGAGCATTTCTGTAGAGTCTATGACTGACTTCTATAATTGATTGTATCTAACGATTTCGCTAAAGCTATAGCTAAAGGTTCGTTGTACTCCATGTGCATCTGTATAGTCATCATCGACCACGAACCTCGCCTGCTCTATCTCTAGTCAAATCTGTTGGTGAAACGTATTGAAACCACCGTATTAAGCAGTTCCTGGTAATGAATTAAGTATGAAAAGGCCCTGTAATTGCAGGTATCCGAGAAGAGATCCCCTTGGCGTGTGTTTTTCAAGGCGTTTGTTTTAGGGCTCTTTTACATACTGGTTTCGGGCAGATCTTTTTTACTGTGATGAGCTTTTAGTTTTTAGTTGCTCGTCTAGCTATACAAAGCTGGATAGGCAACGTTACACCACGAAATGATGACTGTCCTGTTGGTCTAGTGGTTAGTAGCCCTGACGGCTATGCTGGAGGTCGTGGGTTCGATTCCCACCCAGGACAAGGTTTGTGTGAGGTCTGGGTGTAATTTATCTATAATATGTATGCATTTAGAAATATATAAGTATGTTTATCAGTTGTCTATTACTCATAACACAAGCTCTGCTTAGCTTGAGACTAGACGGCGTTGTGTGATAGTTGTGGAATATTATTATTATTATTATAAATTAAGGTATAGAAAAAATGTGACCATACTTCTCTTTAAAACGTTTTTGATCACCAGTATTAAAACATTGTAAGTACTTAACTAATATAATTATACTGATGCATTTATATTTCCAGGATGTTAAAAAAATACCTGGAATGAGACTGCAATACGTAGACCAATACGTGTGGAGTAAAAACTCGTGTAAGCAAGTGATCCCGCCGGTGCCAGTAGGCACGCTTTGCGCCAGCAGTGGAGACCCCAACACTTACGCTGCTGGGTAAGACAATAAGATAAAAACAATATTTATTCTATTTTGTAACAAATGACGCGACAGACGTTGATCTGACCAAAATTCAAGAAAATTATTGCAGTTTTTAGTTTATAGCAACTTTTCAAATTATTCTTCCCTAAAAACCTAATTTATTGCCAAAGTCATATCATTTATTCCAATTAGACTAATAAAAGGTACTTTGTACTCAAAATGTAGGTTCCTGTGAAGAAGTAAGGCAAGGAACTCCATGGTTACTCTTTGAAAATGTAGTGTTGCAATATTTTTGGAACATCTATATTGTTTGGTAAAAGGCATTTTGTGATAACGATGCAGATCTAGTTGTACACGTAGATCCAATAGAAGATACTATACTATTACGATCATTAAAAAAGAATTGCTAGGTTGGTCCAACCGTTCTCGAAATTTATGAACTTACTTACCAACAGCATTTAAAGTTATAAATTTTTGAGCAAAAAGAATTTGGTCGTGAGGAGGGTTCAAACCGGCGCGTCCCGGATAAATACTCCAGGCGCTCTGACCGCTAAGCCATCTCGACCTCTGCTCACTGCCCCGAATTCTTCTTCCACATTTTAAATAAGTCTGTTGGTGACATCATTGCTATCTATTCAGTCCCTATACAGGTGAATAGGTTTTCCACAAAAAATTTTAACTTTAGAGTTCGCTATGCATGCGTTAATTCTTTTCAAAGATTTATCAGGAGCATTTATTTTTTATTTCTTGTATTCAGAATATCTTAATCAATATGGCATTAGTACAGATCAACAGATTAAATAGATTAGTTTCAACCATTAGTAGTGTGTTAGTGTTTTTCCAATTTCACCAATCATCCAAAGCTAACATGTACTAAATCAACCCTTTTCCTAATCGTTTCAAATAAAAATATGTATAACTAATCCCAGAATCTGTACAAGGTAAAATTTACTTCAATGTAGCTCCTGGTGTCCTCAATTCTGAAACTAAGACTGCGAAGCCACTTTATCTGACCGTTCGATACAACTTTAGCGAAAGGGTAACTCCCAAAATACATTTTTAATCCAACTTGATTTCATTTATCTATAAATTTATCTCAAATTCTCAATTCAATTTCTCAATGACAGACAGCAGCCTAATAGTGCGTTTGCGCGTCCTTTCTAGTGTTGCCATAGTCTCCCATAATTTGTCATGTCATAGACAAATTAGTGATGCGGAGACTAAGGCAGAGATACGTAAGCGAGCGCCATGGGTATACTCAAATGATGTAGATAAACTTACTAGCTTTTTAACTATGGGTGGGTATTAATAAAATAAAAAAATAAAAATAAAAAATAACTTACCAGTGATATGCAAATTTCATCAATCTTTTTAGTTATGTGTATTTACCACAATTTTGATCTAAGTATTGCATGTTTGCGCACGCCGTGGTTTGCCCGTGATTTCACCTAAATTATTCGGTCCTATCTGAAAACCAGCGCTGCTACATCTCGATGGAGCAGCTTATGCTGAGATAGGGGGCCCTTTTCGGTCTCGTACAGGTTCTTTATATTTTTAATGTTTAGTTTTTTATGATTTGTTTCGTTGTCTATATTACCTGCTTATGAGACTGAAATAAATATTTTTTCTTTCTTTCTTCTTTCAAAAGACAAGCATAGCATTTATTCTGAATTTCTGCATTATAACATTATAACATAGCATTATAATATGTATAAAAACCCTGATAAAATAATTGTGCATAGAATAGAATTTTTGTTATTAGAAGTGTTCGTGAGTACTAAACGTAAACAATTCTAGTTTACAATATTTATTTTCTCAGCGAAACTACAAAGCATTCACTTCCTTGAGAAATATAACATCTAAATTATTCTAAACGAAAACAAACATATCGCCAAATGATAAAACATGAAAAACAATAGTTATATATTCTCTGAATACAAAAAAGCAATAATTTGAAAATGAAGGGTACTACTAAAAAAGTGACACTCAACATGACAACAATATTAACAAATATATTATAATAACTTCGATTTCATTTATATCATTAAATTTATTAAAGTTGCGGCTAATGTACAGCTGTGTCCCGGAATGATATTTGAAGAAACAAATAATCATGAGGATATTTATATTATAAAAAAATGGAGGAAACCAAAGTATGAAAAAGAATGGGCAGAGGATTAGTTGGGCATTTTATAATAAATTTATAAACAAGATATACACACAGCACAACGCTTAACTGTTCATGCATGGCCAATTTTATCAAAAGACTTCTTAGAAATAAGGTTATTTCCATTTGGTAATCGCAGAAGTTTATGACCGTTTCTAGACCCATTCTTGATTCGCCAAAGTAATCAGTTTTATATTGCAAATGAATGAAATGAACGTACAGATTTTCTGCGGCTGTAGCGGCACTGTCGTTAACTAGGAGCTGTAGTTGTGTATTTATATTTCAGAATGGTTGGAAAAAAGCATTGGCTGTTCGAATGACATGGGCCTAGGATGCTGCCTTCGGGTACTCCTTGTATTGATAATGACTTTACAATTGTCCTATAACAATTATAAAGTCAGGAATGCTTCACAGGCGTTCCGCTGCGCTTGATCGAATGTCTTTTTTTTTTTTTTCGTATTGATATCTTTCGTTGTCTAGGCGTCCCATGTTATAGACAGCTAACTAACAATTACTGTGGTTAGGTAAGGTCATAACCCGATATTTTGACAACCGGTTCAACCTTCGTTTATTGAAAGTTCAGATGAATTACGTTTATTTTTCACAGACTGAGGAATCTCTGGTCAAGACAGAAGAAGACTGGATATAATTAATTAATGGCGAGGTGTCTTCCTCTGAAAAGAGGAATTAATAAGTGTTACTTTTTGGTCTCATAACGAGAACTTAATTGTTATGATAATCTTTCAGTATTATTATTAATGTTAGCAGTCATAGTACGTATATTTACGAAAATTTTATCCAGCATATAAAACAATAATGACCGAACTTAATGGTTAATTAAGCGATAAGCATATGCCGTCGACAAGTAGTACAGTAGTCGGTACGCGTGGTAGCAAGGATGCTACAAAATATTTATGTTTTCGCTATAATACGTTTGGTTGGTGTGATTGAATGTAAATTACAACCTTTTGTAGTTGGTGGCAAGCCGGCGGAAATAATTAAATTTCCTCATTCCGTGTACTTAAAAGTTACATGTCTGAATGAAAAGACTCGAGATTATAACTCGTGGATCTGCGGGGGCTCCATTTTGAATGACAAGATCACGTTGACGGCAGCGCATTGCTTGGAGGGGTGTAGTACAGAAAGCCAGTTCACTGTGTCTATGGGCGACGCACAAAGATACAAAGGCTTAATATTTAGCGTACACAGTTACGCTATTCACGAACAATTTAATTCCCTTAAATCATTTGATAATGATGTAGCGCTAGTGAAACTCAAAAGTCCTATAAAACAATTCAGTGAGAAAGTGAAACGAGTGGCCATCATGAAGAATCCACCTTACTTTGAAAAGGCTCGGATAGCTGGCTGGGGAATAGTTAACGTGAGTAAATTTTTGGTTATCTTCGAATTTTTGTTGTTATTATCTAATTAGATTATTACAAATAGGTAGACAGCCATAGTTAAAATTGTATAAAATATTTTTAATTTATTAATTTCAGGAACAATTGTCGACATCAACTGAGATTCTTCAACAGGTATCCCAAAACGTATGGACAACAAGTAAATGCAAGCTGTTGATCAAGACGGTACCAAAGGGCGCTTTTTGCGCCAGTAATAGCAATACTGAGTCTTATTCTAGTCGGTAAGACATAATTAGTAATACTTAAACAGTCATTAGTACAAAGAGTTCCGTAAACATAATACTGCGATCAAATTAAGAATAGGAACGATCTTCAGCCATATTGTGACGTCAAAAAGACCAAAATCGTTTTATTTGTGTTTTAAACTAATGAGAACATCAAAATACATTGTAATAGACGATTTTGATAAATAATAATGAAAAGTAAATTATGTAAAATAACATTCTTAGAAATATATTATTTGAAGTGACAGTTGACAGTTAGACGTCACTGACGTAACTTTACTTAATATAGGTAATGAAAAATAGTATTTGCTTATAACAAGACATTGGAGGTAACACTAAAACATAAACGGTTAAAAAAAAAAACGCGGGTATATTTAAGAACCTAACAAGGGCCGGATTTATACTTTTTTAATAATATAAGATTTTAATTTAGTTTTAAAGATTTGAAAACATTTAGTGGATTTTATTACACGCGGTAATTTGTTGAAAATTTGTGCTCCCTCGTATTTAATAAACTTTTTACCTTAATTCGTACGTGTTCTCACGAGACAGATATCATTATCGCTACACAAATGTCTTAATCCCTCTTCTGCATTAGTTTTTAAAAATTGTTCCGTTTTTTTTTTTTTGCTCGTGGTATATTAATAAATTTGTTTTATATTCATTAGTTTAGTTTCGGAATAAATTTGTAGGTGTCAGAAAATCGTAATGAAATAATATTTTAATTATTTTATTTTGGATAGTTTGGATGCAGCTTAGGTTAGTTTTTGCTGGGTTGTCCAATATTTATATTAAATAATGCAAATGTGGGTTGACGAGAGAGTGATAGATATCCATTCTAACTTTCTAACAATCGTGTATCTTCCTGTGCAAATCCTATCATTTCGTTTATTGAGGAACCATAATAAAATATACACATGTCATCGGTATATAGTCTAATTTCACCTTTTAGAGACTATGAAAGAAAGAAGAAAGAAAGAAAAAGCTTCTATTCCCCTCAAAATTTGGACACCCAATAAAAACTAAAAATATCATAAAAAATAAAGAATATTTATAAATATGAAACAATAATAATTTAGAAAAACTTAGAGCAGGACAAAAAATTAATAAATATTTAGTATCTATACTTAAAACTACTATATTATTTAAATTAGTTCAAATTAACAGCTGGCAACGTTTTAGTAAACGGTCAACTGCCAATCTAACAACAAATAGAAAAAAGAAAATAAACAGAGGTGACAACATGAAGAACTTTGAAGATGGAATTATAAAAATATACACAAGTATAATTGCTCTCAACTAAAATAATGAAGATACTTAAAACTAATATTACAAATATAAGAGAAATGTGTTCGAAATTATTCGTGTGGGAAATGGTAAGCACTCGGCATACTGCAGGTGCCGAAACAGATGGGAACCTACAGCGCTGATTATCAGCGCTAACTTTTGTGACGTAATGGCGTCTATCACCAGCAAAGGAAAAAGGAACAGTTAAAAATGAAATTATAGACTACTGCCAAAAGCGGTGTGTATTTACTATTATAAGTGTAATTGGTGTGTTTGTGAACGATTTTGAGTAGTACTGAGGAAAGTTTAGACAGTATTATTAAATATAAAATTATATGATGATAAATAACATTGTTTCAAAATGCAGTTCTACAGCCAACAAGTGATAAAATTATGATACTGGAGATTACAAGCAAGAATTGTCAAAAAAACTCAGAGGAAGCCTCTCAACGGCTAGTAGTTAAAAATCATGTAACACTGCGCTGAGGACTTACATGCATAAGGAGGGAGCACAAATACTGCTATAAGCTAATACGAGAATATTTCTATGATGAATATACATATATATATATATATATACTAGCTGTGACCCACGGTGTTACCTGCGTATAATTATACTATAATTACCTACTTAGTACTAAACAACAAATAGAAAATAATTCACAGTTTGTCTCTTCGGGCGTCTAAGCTTATGCCGTTACGCGTCACACGGCTCCTTCGCGTCGGCGTTGAAATATTTTAATTTTACATTATTTCCTAAATTATGCGTCCAAATAACATGATATACAGGGCCAAGTTTATCTTAATAATATTGTTTTGATGATAAAATAACTTTCGTTCGTAAGGATTAATATGGTATGCCTAATAATAATGCTATAAATATTTTAATTTTTAATATCTTTTTGGCACAATATAATTATTATGGCGTATGTATAAGAGATAGGCATATGGCAACGCAATTTTTTTTTTTACATCTACTAAAGACCAATATTTTTGTACATTATATTTACGTATTACAAAACCATTACGTCAGCGCACGCGGATATAGAGGTTAGGCAGCGCTTTTTCTTCCGACTTACTTAACACAAATGAATGTTGAAGACTAACTAAGAGTTGAACCCAAATGTTAGATAGCCTATATCTACTATTCCTCACGAACCGCTATCATATACAAAAAGAGTTTTTCAAATCCGATTGGAAGTTCTAGAGACAAAAAAACTCTTTAGCTTTATAATATTAGTATAGAAATGGTTATATATAGTATGGTTATATATCTAAATGGTTATATGTAGATATGGTATATTAGCCTGTTGCCGATAACAAACTACGATACGTATCTAGAGGACAGAGTTTGGATTTCTGCCCGGTAGATAGTAATATGTACACCTATTACATGGGACTTAATTACTGCATAACCTTCGGGAACCGCAAAGTCCTTGATCATCTCACAGTCACTTTGGCACATTACTTTGTAAGTAAATACTTTTTAACCTTTTTAAGGAAGTTTCCATAGATACTATGTTCTAACTTTAGCTGTAACTTTGGTATAGGACGGTACAAGAATATACTCATAAACTGCATCCAATAGTATCTGTTCGAAGACCTCGATACCAAAAGTCTTAATAAAAAGACCCGTCCGAAGCCATCCTACAACGCCAGCGGTCAGTTGCCTGTGTGGACCTTTAAAACCAAATTTGGCTTTGCAAGTCATCTACGGGCACACAATAGATAATAAAGCCAAGGTCGCTATTGTCGGATACGAAAAAGACGATGATGCATAAACTTTATCTGCTCCTTCTTTCGTATTAAAACTAAAAGACCCGGCAGCATGTCGTTATTACCGTGCAAGATATAGGCCTCAGCGGACGCTGCTTGCTGGTCCGTCTGCGGCTATATCAGATACAAACAGAACGATCTTATCGATTGCTATTACTTTGAGCCGTTTGGGGTCAAAATGCACGTGTCCTTTTTCACATTATCTGAAGGTTACCTTGTTCTTTGATCAAAGAGTAAGAATTGCTATTTAACATAAAGTTACAATATTAAATGGAAAAAGAATACGGTCGCGAACAGGATTCGAACCTGCGCCTCCCGGATAGATACTCCAGGCGCTCTGACCACTAAGCCATCTCGACCTCTGCTCACCACCGCGAATTCTTCTTCCATATTTTAACACGTCTTATGGCGACGTCATTGCAATCAAATCAGTACCTATACAAGTGACCGAACCGACACAAAGTCAAAGTCAAAGCATTTATTTCAATTAGACCGTTTACAGGAACTTTTGAATTGTCAAAAAAATAAACTAGTTGCCACGTTCCAAAGTGTAGATTCCTGTGGAGAAGAACGGGCAAGAAACTCCACGGTTACTCTTTTTCATCAAACAATTACAATATGTTGGTTACATTGTATTTATAATATAGAAATCATATGTGAGAACAACAAATAATAATATAATAAATAATAAATGTAATATGAAGTCTATAGAGTCTAGTTACAATTCAAAACTTTGCCATGACAGTTTAGAGATGACCAGCCCCAACCAACGGCGCCCGTTCACGAACATGACGCCAGCGTCAGCATCACTAAACTCGACCATATTGTAGGGAATCTAATGACCCAACACAAACGCCACCGTCAGCGGGACATTTGAGTGAGCATGACATACTCTAGCTGCCAGACAATAATCAAATATATTTAATCATGTAGAATATGTAAATGATAACATGGTAATCACATTTACAGTATAATAAAAATGAAATGCTAAATTATTAGACAAACGTATTTTTAAATATTATTAGATTAAGGACTGAACAAGACAAAAAAAATTGTCCATCAAAATTATATAACAATGTCAAAAAACAAAATAACTACATTCTAAGAGACAGTACGTCGAAGTGATGTTGTTTGTAACATTGATTTGTTAGTCAGAGTGCTTGTGGAGCAGGACCAGCAGTTAGCCAAGCATTTTTGTCATCAATGTAATCTCCTAATGTATAGTATGCTTGCTTGCATAATGAGCGTTTTATATGAGTTTTAAATTTCCTTTCATTTAGTTGTAGTATGTCAGAGGGAATTTTATTGTAACATTTTACACCGTACCCCATAAATGATGTGTGTACCTTAGACAATCTAAATCGTGGCTGTGCAATTTTGTTTTTATTTCTGGTGTTGTAATTATGTCTATCACATAATTTATCAAACTGATCTAGATTTTTTCTTACATACATAATATTTTCATATATATATTGACAAGGGACGGTCATAATATTAATCTCCTTAAACAGATCCCTAAGAGATTCACACGACTAACTTTGCACACCACCGCGAATTCTTCTTCCATATTTTAACACGTCTTATGGCGACGTCATTGCAATCAAATCAGTACCTATACAAGTGACCGAACCGACACGACTAACTTTGCACACCACCGCGAATTCTTCTTCCATATTTTTACACGTCTTATGGCGACGTCATTGCAATTAATTCAGTACCTATACAAGTGACCGAACCGACACGACTAACTTTGCAGTTAATACAATGTCGTAAAGAATACAATTACCTTAATAATTCTAGAACTCTAAAGTTACAATATTAAATGGAAAAATCTTTTTTTCCATTTAATATTGTAACTTTAGAGTTCGCTAAGCATGCGTTAATGCTTTTTCAAAGACATATCTTGAATGCTATTTAACATGGTAATTCTGTAAGCCTTATGAACATAAGTGAGCTTTTTGACCCTTGTATTGTTTATTTATTTAGTTTGTACATAATCATATGTTTTACTTACCAATGGAGAATATAATAACATGTTAAAGAAAACTCACCCTTCAAAAATAACAGTTAAAAACTAAACTTTATTTATAAGATGCATTTTTATTTTTGTGTTTTAACATTAAAATAAAAATGTATCTTATATACTCTTTTAAGAGATAAATAAATGTTGAATTAAATATACCTCATTTTCATCGCACCCGTGGTTTCTACATAAAAATCTGCCCATGTATAATGTGTTAGTCCTAAGTTTCAAATAACAGCCTTATTAGTTTAGCAGATTTAGGGTGATTGAGTCAAACACAAACGCACTGACGGACAGATTCTGGTACTAAATTCTCATATAATCAATGGGAAATTACAGACTATACCGCGATGACCGTGAGTGAAACGAACCGATTAAATGTGGAGGAAAAATTTGTTTACCAATCAAACACTACCCTTTTATTGATTATTTATATTCATCTCATGAGTTACTAGTAAAAAACTTAAAATTAGTTTTTAGTAAAAATCTAATTTTAAGCCTTATTTTTTTACACAAATATATTGGGCTCTATCATCAAATCAGTTGGTAACTTCTGATTCTATTTACTGGTTGCGTTTTATAACACGTAACGAACGTCACGTAACAATGTCAACTCATAACTTTCGTCATGAAAGTAATTACTTTTTGGTAATAGCGAATAAAGCGATAGGGATACGCATTCGCTATCAGCAACGTTAATCTGTGCGCGTGTTAGGAAATATGTTAGGGCTTACATTAATATATCCATTCATACTATTAAATTTGATGATAGCTGTATATTGTGATATGGTACCTTTTGTAGTTGGTGGCAAAGAAGCAAAAATAACTCATTTCCCTTATTCCGCTTCCTTGAGAGTTTCATGCAAAAAAATATATGGTAAAGTTGTTCCTTATTTGTGCGGGGCGTCCATCGTTAATGAAAAGATCATATTAACGGCAGCACACTGCTACGCTGGCTGCAATACGAACAGCGATAGTTCTGTTACTGTGGGCCACGCGAACAAAAATAAAGGTTTAATATCTAGCGTACACAGTTACGCCTTACACGAAAGTTACAACTCCCTAAGAATAATTGATAATGATATAGCATTAGTGAAACTTAAAACTCCAATTAAAAAACTTAACGAGAACGTGAAACGAATAGCTCTGCTGAAAAATCCACCTTACTTTGAAAAGGCGCTAGTAGCCGGTTGGGGAAATATTATGGTGAGTATTTCTTTTTGTTTTAAATAACAAATTTTATTATAATAAAACAAATTTTAACTGGATTAATCGGGTGTATTATTGGTTTTTTGTTTTTCCTGACGTTTCGAACACTTCGCAGCGTTCGTGGTCGCAAGAGGACTTAGAGGGTTAAAAGTTGTTTTATTAAAATTTTATTATATTTCCAAAATAAGGGTGATAGATTAAATTTGTTAATCTTACTGAAAACAGATTTTTAATGCTTTTAGGAAGAAGAGGCTAAGCCGAAATCATCAAATACCCTTTTGTACATAGATCAATACGTATGGTCAACAACTCAATGCAAGAACTTGATTAAAATCGTACCAGTGGGCACTATTTGCGCCGAAAGTAAGAACACTGGGTCTTTTATTAGTAGGTGAGACATGTGAAATATTGTTCAAAAATATTTAACTTGTTTCTTTATACCTTATGCATTCGTGAAGGCGCCCCAAAAAGTGCCTTCACGAATATATGCAAGGATCGATGAAGGATAATTCCTTCTTCTTCATCGATGTCACTGTGGTGAAGTAATCGACAGCATCAGACACGACCTAATCCAAAGCGTAATTAACGGCATAACAACATAAATTATCTACATTATCTGCAGTTCTCTTACTTCAGGATACTGACTACGTAAGACAATGGTAAGAGGGAGCTGAAGATATCTATAGAACACGGATAGGTCTCTATTGTGGGACACAACTCCTGAAGGCAAGGCTCCAGGCTGTCGTCCAAGCTCAGCAGGTTATGTTAGCGCCGTTGTTAAGATTGACAGAATATCAAACGGCGCAAACTATCTTATCGTTTTATTGTAAACGGTTTGGAATTGAAATGTTATGGGGTCTAAATGCATGTGTCCTTTTTAGAGAAGTTTCTAATAAACTGGTTGACATTTCCCGTGACCTAAGGGTTGGCATGACATAGTAAATTCATTTAAGCTGTAATCAATATGGTAATGACTTATGAGCACTAGTGAGATTTCTGTGTATCCTTGTTTTGCTTTCTTTTAGAATGACATGATTGACATAATCCCCTCTGACATGAATTCTGCATGATTATATTTTATGCCTAGTCTGTATAACATGTTAAAACTACATTATTTTGGGTGTTTCATGAATCTTTCATAAGTCATGAAAGTAATCAACCAATGGTAATGGTTAATTTCATTTAATGAATCATTATTTACGTAATAGTTGATTAAGCGGTGTGTGTATTCAACATCGGCAACGTTAATCGGTGCAACTGCACGTTAAATATGCTAAACGTTATAAATATATTAGTTTCCGTTGTATTGAATTTGTTTATCTCGGTTAACTGTGACATGGAACCTTTCATAATTAACGGTATGGAAGCAAAAATAACTCAATTTCCACATTCCGCACACTTAAAAACGTTTTGTTCAGTAAATAATAAATTAAAGAATAGAAAGACAATGCTAGCATACATGTGCGGGGCGTCCATCGTGAATGATAAGATCTTGTTGACGGCGGCGCACTGCTTAGCTGGCTGCGATACGTACAGCAGTGCCTCCGTCTCTATGGGCCACGAGAACAGAAATAAAAATATATTATCTAGCGTGAATTCTTACCTCTTACACGAAAACTATGGTATCGATGCAGGTAATGATATAGCGTTAGTGAAACTCACAACTTCAATAAAAATATTTGACCAGAAAATAAAACGAGTAGCTCTGATGAGAAATCCTCCTTATTTGGAAACGGCGATGGTAGCCGGCTGGGGAAATATTAATGTGAGTATTTGTGAGAGCCTTCGATATTTTTATATTTTGAAAATATAAATCATTATATTATTATTCTAAGCTTAATAGATTACTTTAATATAATTAACCGATCTAAATTGCATTTATAACTTCTAATATTATTTCAGGAAAACGAAGAAAACAAGATAAGTTCAAAGGTCCTTTTGTACATATACCAACAGGTACAGTCAACATATGAATGCAGGAAGTTGCTCTCGATACCAATGGGAACTATTTGTGTCAACAGTACCAACCCCAGGTCTTTTGTTAGTAGGTAAGACATAAGCAAAATATTGTCAACCATATCATTTTGGTAAAGCAGACGTCGCAAAGAGTCTGCCTCGGACACCATGGCATATCTAACTATAAATGTGCAGTGTAGATGTAGATCGATATAAATTACATTATCGGGTCTTATATTCGGTCTTATCGGTAAGAGTCTAGAAAACGGTATGTGGTTATTACTAAGGAAGATGGTGCGGCACTTGCGCCCTTCCGCAGGTTGCCAGCAGGTAGGGAGCGAGGGTTCATAAATGAATACAGCTGGAATATCTGTGATATCTATATATTTTGCCCAAATACACTTTCGTGGCCGCGTCACGTCTCGATGAGAAAACAGATAGGGGGGTAGAAAGAGAACACTGGCCTGAACCGTAGCCAACGGTAGTGGTGGTGAACTGGAGTTCTCGGCTTCTTCCTTGAGCGTCTCAAGGTCTAGGTACGTCCAGGTCCTAGTTCTTCCAGTGCTCCGTCAGAAATGTAGTTACGTTTTTAGTACCCCTCGGACGTCTAGGAGTTAGGTCCTGACGCCGGAATACAGGTAACCGAAGGGTTGTAAGAGGTAGCTTGAAATCCTGGAAATCCAGACAGAAGCATAGCGTAAGCGGCTGGTATAATCCACGTAGGTGGGTTCAAAGGTCAGTGACCCCGAGAAAGGAAATATAGCAAGTAAGAACTAGCATAGACGAGTATTCTAAAGTTTACAGACACCTTACAAGAAAGCACTTATATAGTAATGCATGGAAACTTACCCTAGAGGGATTTCGCGATGTGTAGATAGTTTAAAATATAATCCGCTCAGACTAAGTGACACAGCCGTCTCTTCAAGTGGTTTCAAAACGACTGCCGTTGAGAATTCCGAAGCCGTCCGAATGACCACTCGTCGGAGCAACTCGCGAAAGGTCGTATTAGCGATGCGCGGACGCAGAGACGCGAGAACCATTATCAATTAATACGTACTCGAGGTTCCGTATGATTTATTTTTAAGTAATTAATTTTAGTTTTAATTTACTGTTTTATAATTAATAGTATTTAACTAGTTATTAAGTTATTAGTTTTATTATGTAGTTAGCGTAATATTTTAAATGTAGATAAATAAGAATTAAGCCTTAAGGGACCTTTAATTTTGTAACATTTGAAGCATTATGTTACAATGGATAAGCCTTTAGTGGGCTCACCCCATCTTCCAAACTCGGAGGACTGTACCACCGTTAATGAGGCTGCCGAGTATGTACATCAATCGGCATAAATGAAACAATGTTATCGGTTGCTTTGACTTTGAGTTTTCTGGGGTCGAAATGCAATCGGGTTATAATATGGGGTCCAAGTACACTTTTCAGATAAATTTATTTTACGCTGCACAACTTATGATCATTGGAACATCACAAATCATATGGAAAATCCTTTATTTATTTTTCATTTATAATTTGGTCCTCGACTATTCAAGTTCAAATCATAAATACCTCTACCTTTTAATACAAAACCTGGATTTTAAATTAGTTGTCTAGTGGCTACAAGCGCGACTGCTGAGCGTGAGGTCCTGGGTTCGGTTTCCGGGTCAGGCAAAGTCTTATTGGGCTTTTCTATTAGGAAATTCTCAGTACCTGCGGAGTTAGAGGTATGACACACCTGTGCTTCGGAGAGCACGTAAAGCCGTCGGTCCTACGCCTGATCTCTCTCCAGCCGTGTGGGATTGCCATCCCATCGGACTATGAGAATGAAGGAAGAGGGAGTGCACCCGTGTCTGTGCATACACTTGTGCACTATTATATCTCCTGCATACTTGGCTAATCTCACTGGGGATAGTCCTTCGTGGCCGTAAATTTGGTCGGGAGTATTATAATTGACGTTTTTAGAATTTTTGTATCTGTCTGTGTCTCGGATCATCGAACTTAAATGAAAATTGTAGAGATAAATTTGTTTTAACTTAAATTTTAATGTGCATGTATGTCATTTCGATATCTTGCACGGTTCAGAAATTAAGAATATAAACATAGTGCTATCTGTCCAATTACTACGCGAAAATAGTCGCGGGCACAGATAATACAAAAATATATCTTAATAAAAAAACTAGTAATCTATTGCTGGTATTATAAGTAATGGTATCTATATTTAATATAAATATGACGTTCTGGTGTTGCCGACTAAAATAAATTTTGAGTATTGCATGTTTTACTAAAATATACTTTATGAGCGGGACGGAATAAATCAATAAACGTCAAATACTAATTAAGTCATGTCAACCATAAATTTCCATACAATTTGTGTAAAAATACATAAAGAGGCGGTAGCCGAAGCAGGGCATTCAGTGCCATTCCAGGGCATGTGGACATAGCGCCCGTGGCCATGAGATAGGCAGTCCTCAGCAAACTGTCCAGTTTTTTGATAGTGGTCGTTTGATGGGCTTTGCTATACCACACGACAGACGCTTATGATATACTTACTTGGTCGCACAATGGTGGTATACAACCAAAGTGCGATTTTAGGATTAACACTCCAGTTGCTACCCATAAAGCGACCTGCGACTACTGCGTACTCAGTACGTTAGCTAAATGTGTGTTCCACATTAGCTTTTGGTGGGTAGTGACGCCCAAGTATTTAGCTTCAGTGGAAAACGTAATCATTTTACCATTCAGCTTTTTTCATCACGTGTTTGTCCAGACGCTGTTTTTTGGTAAAAGGTACTAAGGCAGTTTTATCCACGTTGACAGAAAGGTCACTTTTGGCACACCACTCACTAACGGTGTTTAGAACTTTTGCATGATCTGTGGGATAGTTGATTGACAGAAGCCCTTTACGACGATTACCAAGTCATCTACGTAGCCTTGCACTAAATCTGAAGTTCTGCTAACCTAAATAAGAGCTCATCCACAGCTAGTGTTCCCAATAAAGGCGATAAGACGCCACCTTGCGGGCATCCTCTAAGTGTAGATATCTCTATTGTTTCATCATGAAGGGCAATTTTTGCCCTTGATGCGACTTTACCCATGATGGTAGTCGGGTCGAAATTTTTGCTAGTCAGCCCGTTCACCAGCAATGAGATTGACGAGTTGTCGAAGGCTCCTTCAATGTCAAGGAACGCACATAGCGCAAATTCTTTGCCCTCCATAGCCTTTTCCACCCTGTCTATGAGACTTGTGAGGGTAGTTACGGTTAATTTGCTCTTACAATAGGCGTGTTGGCTGCGGTGGATAGGAGATTCAAATAGAGCTGTATCTCTAATATACCTATCTAGCACCTTCTCCATTGTCTTTAGAAGAAATGAAGTGAGGCTGATTGGTCTGAAAGACTTTGGCTGGCTGTAGACTTTCCTGCCTGCTTTAGTTATAAAAATTACTTTGACCAAAGTCCATTGTTCTGGTATATATCTCCAGGCCAAGCTCGCCCTGAAGATTTTTATCAGATATGGTATGAAGACGTCCGATCCCTGTTGTAGTAACACAGGTAATATTCCGTCCTCCCCACATGCATTATATGGTTTGAAGGAGTCTACGGCCCACCGCACCTGGTTGGGTCTTATGATCCTAGCAGCCCTGCTCCAGTCCTCGTTATGAGGCAGACTGGCTTTTGGGATGTATCTCTTCGCAGAGACCCAGGAAAGTGGGTCGCGGCCAACAACTCTAACGTCTCCTTTTCATTACTTGTAAAGGAGCCATTTTCCGTTTTGAGGAGTCCAATTTGATCTGATTTGAGGTCTTCTTTTGAGAGCAATTTGTGAAGTCTGATTGTGGCAAACTTTTTATCTCCTCACAAAGTTTCCTCCACGGATGCTCTCTTTACCTTCCTAATCTCTTTGCTATATTCAGATAAGGCTTTTCTGTAGATCTCCCCGGCTCGAGTCTTTTTAGCCTTGTTGAATAGTTTCCTGGTTTTCTCTCTAAGCTTCCTGAGCTTGACGTGTCTTACTTGTCGGTACAATTTTAAGCAGCATCTAAAAGATGATCCTTAAAATTGTCCTGCTCATATAAATAACTGTTAGTAAAGCTACAGTGCTCTAAATTTACTTTAGGCAGGCTACATCAGAACTGACGCCAATATAACAAAGTTTTATTGACGCTTTCGTCATAAAAGCAATAAACTTATAGTAATGGTTAATTAAGCGATAGAGTTGCTCATTCAACGTATACCACGGTTTTGTGGGACTTGGTTTTGTTTTAAGTTGTTTCTGTGTATTTTACATACATAAAATATAACAGCGACAACGTCAACCAGTACGCGTGTTAGGAAACATGCTCAACATAAAACATTTACTTATAACATTTAATTTAATTATCTCCATCAATTGCAAATTGGAACCTTATGTAGTTGGTGGCAAGGTTGGAAAGATAACTGATTTCCCCCATTCCGCATTCTTGGAAATAATATGTAGGAAAAATGGTGGTAAGGTGCTGGCGTATATTTGTGGGGCGTCAATCGTGAATAATAGGATCTTGTTGACGGCTGCGCACTGCTACGCTGGCTGCAATACTAATAGCGGTGGCTCCATTTCCATGGGTCACTCGCATAGAGATAGAGGAGTAATATCTAGCGTACTCAGTTACTCTCTACACGAAAACTATAATTCCCTTAATATACATAATAATGATATAGGGTTAGTGAAACTTACAACGCCGATAAAAAAATTCAACCCCAACATGAGACGTGTGTCATTGATGAAGAATCCGCCGTACTCAGAAAAGGCTATGATAGCCGGCTGGGGAATATATAATGTGAGTAAATTTTCTGATACCTGCATTGTTTTTCTTTGATGTTGCAGCACATTGGATGCGGCTGCTGAAAGTGAAGTCCTGGTTCGATTTCCTGGATCGGGCAAAGTGCTGTTTTTTTTTTAAAAAACATTTTCTATTGGAGCACGTAGTTTGGAATTGTACCCGGTAGATGGCAAAAGGCTCACAATCTATTTCATAGGACTCTGAGTGAAATTATTATATTCATAGTTTTTTGTCGAAAATGTATGGTTTAAGTTATTATTCTTATTTAATTCCAGAAATACTAACTTAAAATTTGGTTTAAATTTACTCCTTTTAGGAACAAACGTTGTCATCGGCAGAGATTCTTCAGTATACAGATCAACACGTATGGGAAACAAATGAATGCAGACAGTTCATGAAGATCCTACCAGTGGGCACCATTTGCGCCAGTAGTGGCGACGATAAGTCTTATACTAGTGGGTAAGAGTTAAGGAATTTAAGCGAAATATTGTTTAATTGGGCATAAAGCATGATTGACCAACGGCCGTCAGAATTTTTCATACATCCATGAAGAAGAATTAAAAAAGAAATAACCCATACCAACAGTTTATTCAATCTACAGAAACGCGTCCTACTCTTTGTCTGTCGTTATAAATAGTTAAAACCATAAAAACGCGCCCTTTATTTTCTGTGTGAAGAAGCCACATGCTCGAACATCAGCTAAAAAACAAACCAAAATAATTTAAAAAAATAGTACGTCAGCCATTTTTTTAATATGCCTAGCCTATGTTACCCGAGACTATGTAAGGATTCTAACGATACACCTAAAATCTAAATCGGTTCAGGCATTTAGAAGTCATTGTGGAATAAAGAAACTCACAAACTTATATACATTCTTACATACATGAACCATAAAAACATAAGACTCCTTTTGTTGGGCAGTCGTGTAATTATAGGGTATATGAAAGTTATAAGTACTGTCTATCGTCGAAGGAAGTGAGTCTGTAGCGATTTAGGTAAATAGTGGGGCGCTTTTTTCTTGGAATAAACAAACAATATCAAAAGAATTAATGGATTACTTGCACATATTCACTTACGTCAAACTACGATATCATTTGACGACTTTCGGAAAAGCGACCCTATTAGCGCCAGAGGTAGAAAATCTGGTTTTCATACTAGTAGCTGAAGAAATGTTGTTATATTTTGTATCACATCATTCCTTCATTATGAAATAATAAATACATTTTTTGATAAAACTACGATTACTTTTAAAGTTTGTCGCACATAAAACTTATTGATATGTGTATATGGTATACGTAGATATCACACACAGAGTGTATTATACAATAATATGAAAAACAGTTCTTCAAACATTTTTGAATTTGTGCCAAATCCATCACGGACGCTGTGTTCGACTCCTGGGCTACCGACTAAAAACCATACGATCCTGAATTTTTGTTGTTGCTTCGTGGAGTCGTTACTTGCTTAATTAATTGAAACTTCCTTGAAATAACGCAATTTTATTGGCCTCGGTTTTCTCTAAAACTTTTAAACTTTGTGTAAGTCATATAATGCCTTTTATACCTCATCAGCAAAATAAAAGAGATTTATAGACACATAAAATGTTAGCCGAGGAAGTAATTGTCATGCTTAATTAATGGTACTTAATGGTTAATTAAGTGATAAGGGTCCGCATTCGATATACGCAAAAGTTCACCGGTGCGCGTGTTAGCAAACATGGCCGACGTAACACCATTAATTTTGCTAAATTTAGTTGTATTATTTATAGTATTTGTCGATTGTGATATGGAACCTTTTATAGTGGAAGGAGAAATAGCGCATATAAAAAATTTCCCCCATTCTGTGTTCATGAATGTTTTTTGTGTCGACCGCACTGGGGAAATGAAGCCCTGGATATGTGGGGCGTCAATCTTGACAAGAACAGTAACGTTGACAGTGGCACATTGTGTTGCTGGTTGCGACACATTGAGCACTATCTCCGTCACTGTAGGCAGTAGAAACACAAAACAAGGCTCAGTGCACAGTGTGAGCAATTACATTATACACGAAAATTTTCGAGCCGAAAGATTAGCCTATGATGTAGCAATAATGCTTCTCTACACTCCATTAAAATTTAGTGATTATGTGAAACGAGTGGCACTGATGGTGAATCCACCTCATTTTGACACAGCACTGGTGGCCGGTTTTGGAGACACCGAAGTGAGTAGAGATTTTGGGTCAATTATAAATTGGTGACGTCACCATAACAGGTATTAAATCAGCTTAGCGATCTGAGGTAGCTGAGGATTTGGAATACCGATACTAATAGGCTATCCATACATACAATCACGCCTGCTTCCCATTGAGGTAGGCAGAGACTATTTCAATCAACAAATTATCTATTTGACAAAATTAAGTTTTTCACAATACCATTTATTTGTTCCTTCTCTGTAACTTCATTCAACACAAAATATTATTAATCGATTTGGTTTGTAAAACAGCTAGCAGTTTTGTAAAACAACGGATTCTACATTTCATCTCCGACATTATATACGTGGACAAAGCAAAAGAAGTATGTAAGAGTCGTAGGAAGAGGCGTCTTGCAGTTTTTTGTTTTTTTGAAAATCATTGACGCTCTGCCTGACTTCTACCGACTAAACCGACTAAAAACCACACGGTCCTACTCTAGCTTTTACCGATGTCCCGGGTCCGACGCAGGAATCACCGCGACCCGGGCAATTATGGTCTGTTGAGAAGTGGTGCCAACAGACACTCCGAGATTAGCGCAGACTGGCCACAGTTAGCCTGCACAGACACTTCAGTATGGCGCACGTGCGTGGCCGTCTCGGGCATGGCGCAGGTCGGGTGGCGAAATCATATCCGCCGTCCGCAGTCCACGGCTCACGGTGGCCGGAGATCATATAGCGCCCTCTGGCGCCTGGTTGTAGTTTCTGACTACCCCCATGGGAGAAAGCCATGAGTTTATGTATGTATGTATGAAAAATCATCGCAGAATATGGTCACACTGGGACGCACAAATAAAGATTTAAATTATTGTTCAAGAACTGATTAAATGGTTGCAGGATTATTTGCGTGATGGCTCAGATCTTATGTTCATAGAGCAATATGTTTGGAAACACGAACACTGTAAAACTGTACACCGAAGACTGCCCGACGGCACGTTATGTGCCTCAAGCACGAATGTTGACTCTACTACAAGTGGGTAAGACAAATTATATTATATTATATTAAATTTCATTTTCGGGATTAAAAATAAAAGAATATAATTGAATCATGGAGCCTGTGGCAGATTCCTACCAACTAAAGACCACAGGATCCTTTGCCCCGGCAGGTTATGGTGCGTTAAATGTATTGACGGACTCTGTCATTTGTAAAAATATTTTTAGTCAAAGCGATTATTTTAATTTAACTAAAATACTTTCTAAAATATATATCTTATTTTTATAGGAAGAAAGAAAGAAAGCATCTTACTTATAACATTAAATAGGTATCATTACGCCTGTTTTCCTTAAAGGGTCAAGCATGGGTGTACCTCAATACTGTTATTAAGTCCAATGGCGAGCCTGACGGCCTGGGCACGGGGACTGTTGTAATGTCAACTTTATATAACCGACATTTTACGTAGATATAGATATAGATAGTTGGCCCAGTTAGTGGAGTGTGATAGTAGGATAACATCAGAACCTGGCGCGTGGATAACATTTGGTATGACATAGCTAGACAGAAGGAGACCGTATCGGTGGCGGTTACCACCAACAACAGCATTTCCAATGAGGGTTGACGTCAGGCAGGCGGCCAGTCATAAAATATAGCCAAAACTTTAGCAGCATGTAATTTCAAAAACAATTAGAACATGGAAGAATAATGCATGCTGCGCCGACCCCAAATAAATTGGGATAAGGGCAGGGGGAAGATGATACATATAGATAGTCTATTACATACATAATTATATTCGATATGTATTTTTTTTTCTATTCATTTTATAATCCCGATAACCTATTTCCTTATTTAGTATTATAAGCTTGTGTTTAATAACATTTCCATTCAAGCACTAATTCATTTTTAAAAATGCCTAAATTTGGTACTGTTGTCAGTCAAAACGCAAGACAACGAAACAGTTTCAAGGAGAAGAAAAAATTATGAGTAGATATTAGACCTGTTAGTGTTCTATATTGTATGGTCGATGATTTTACAGTATTTTCTGTGCCTGTTGTGAATATAAGAATAATTTTTAATATATCTCACCTGTGTTAACTTCAAGTGTAACCCACACTTGAAGTTAATACCAATCCAATTGCAAAATTAAATCAGTGCCGTAAAACAATTGTTTATGTTAAAATAAATTTACCTACATAATAGTTATCTTAATTTTAAAGCACGTCGGTTTGTTAGCATCCCGATTCTTTAATTATTTTTAAGACATTTTTGCATTTAAAAGTATGAACTGACATATTTCCAATGTCAATCGGGCGGTTTTATTTTTAATATTAAGCCTACTGAACCTTTCTGCGCATGCGGTTATGTGTTTGAAAGACTTATTTAGGTTAATTATATATAAATAACTTGCTATTTAAATAGGTTGAAACAAATTTAGTGGATATGCTATACAAGTACTTCATACCTACCTATATATTTTTATTGGCTTATTCAGTTGCAAGGTTCATTCCTTCTAGTATATCTTTTTTTCTCAGTGAGAAAGAAAGGAAGAAAGAAAATAACGTTTATTTAAACTAGAGTACTATTTTAGTTACATACATATTATAAAAGAGGAGAAAGCCATGATTATTCTTTTCCAGGGAAAAGGATCTTCTCATAAAGAGAAGGAACAATCGTGGATCATGCGTGAACCAACAGTGGGCTGATAATAGCAAAACATTTATTCCAGGTTTCCCCACAATATGTCAAGATTATGAAGTTTGAACAGCTTTGAACTTGAGAAGCGAATCATAGTCTGTGTTCTAGTACGACAATAATGGACTGCATCATTAACTCAGCGAAAACCCCGCCCCTTTGAAAATGGCGAGAACGGATAAATTGTGAACTTCATTGAAAATATCATACATTTTGTTAAATATTTTTTATTATTTTATTGAACTGTCTAACTTTGTTCCGTCCAAATTTACAAGAACTACATTAATATTTTATCAAATTTCAAATTTTGGTAAAACGTTAAAAAAAATGTTTAAAGCCATATCAGAGACCTACTGGTTGTTTAAACTCTGACACTGGTTGTTCATCAACCACACGATAAAAAAGAAGACTGAGAAAGAAACGTCAAAGTAACTTGTGTCTTTTTTGTTCTCCAGTGGTGACTCGGGCAGCGCCCTGGTGGTGCGCGGCTACATCCAGATTGGGATCGTGTCGTACAAAGTGCCGAGCGTCAGCAGGAGCCTCGTGGTCTACACAGACACAGGGTACTTCTACGACTGGATCACAAGGAACACGAAACGACTTTATTGTGCTAAATAAAAAGGTCATATCTAAAGAATGTCTATACTTGTTCATATAGCACGCCTACATCCCCGAATAAGCAGAGGAATTCAGCTGTACTCCATTGATATGAGAAAAGTTATTGTCATGCAACTTTTTTTCGCCGATATAGTTAGGTATGATAGGTCACATGTATTTGAGCCTATTGCCATCAACAGGACACAATTCCAAACTGAACTGCTACCAAAAATCCTACCAGAAAACCCAAAGAAAAACTAAATAATTCTTTCGTTCAAGATATGTCTTTGAAAAAGCATTAACGCATGCTTAGCGAACTCTAAAGTTACAATATTAATTCTTTCGTACTCGAGATTAATTCGTCCAATTTCCGTTTTTCTTCCTTTGTTTAGTTAGGAGACAATCTAGTAAAGTTACAATATTAAATGGAAAAAGAATACGGTCGCGAACAGGATTCGAATCTAGAATTATTAAGGTAATTGCATTCTTTACGGCATTGTATTAACTGCAAAAGTTGGTCGTGTCGGTTCGGTCACCTATATAGGTACTGAATTGATTGCAATGACGTCACAATAAGACGTGTTAAAATATGGAAGAAGAATTCGCGGTGGTGAGCAGAGGTCGAGATGGCTTAGTGGTCAGAGCGCCTGGAGTATTTATCCGGGAGGCGCAGGTTCGAATCCTGTTTCCGACCGTATTCTTTTTCCATTTAATATTGTAACTTTAGAGTTCGCTAAGCATGCGTTAATGCTTTTCAAAGATTTATCTTGAGACAATCTAGTGTCAAGAGTTGTGCCCTCGTAATTGATTATTATTGACGATTACTAGTATAATTGACTATTAGTACAATATACCTGTCCTAAAGATACATTTCTGGAAACAAAAATACGGTCATGAGTAAGATGGAGATGAGCATGTGCAGCTGCGCCACCAGGGGATACACTCCAGGTGCTCTGCCAAGCTAACTATTCCGAATTCTTTTTCACGTAAATACATGTTATGGTGTCGTCATCAGCATCTATTCAGACCCTATACCTAAAGATAGCTACTCGTACCTAAGTTTGATTTAGTCGTTGCGCAAGATTGCCTGTTTATAAACAACAATTCCCTAATCTTGAAAACGTAACGGACGTTATAATAAGTGCTTGTTATTACAAGGTCAATAATATTAACTTTACACACTTGGGTATAAACAATAGCAACAGCTGTAAGTTACCCGTAATGTCATGCTTGGCATTCAAAATGTCCAATTGACAGATATAACCGTGTAAGAGCCTTCGTAGACTTGCTACTTTACCATCAGCGATTTGGCGACTGTACCAATATATTTTGACGACTCTTGCGTTTGTCCTAGGTAGGCCAAAAAGAAGAGTTAAAAATATGGATGAAATTCTTCATCGATCTTATTCGACCTCTGCTCACCACCGCGAATTCTCGCGGTGGTGAGCAGAGGTCGAGATTAGCAGCGGCTTAGTGGTCAGAGCGCCTGGAGTATTTATCCGGGAGGCGCAGGTGCGAATCCTGTTCGCGACCGTATTCTTCTTCCATTTAATATTATAACTTTAGAGTTCGCTAAGCATGCGTTAATGCTTTTCAAAGATTTGTCTTGAATTCTACTAGGTAGCCAAAATGGTGACAAAAATTATTGATTGCCGATGCTAAAAATTGCAAATCTGTCGGTGTATAAAACTATATTTCACCACCGATAAACATTTCTTTCGCCTATTTTTCTTTATACAAATATAATATTGCATCACACCTGTATTCCTTGAAAGGTAAGGAAAAAACAAAGTTGTATGTACCTACTATTGCACATCCCCTATTTCTATTTCGCCTAAGCTATGCATTATTTAGCCCGGCGCAGATATAATAATACTTTATAATACTTTATTCAAAAAACATAAAGCGCATGTACATATATAAAAACCCAATTATAATACATCAAAATTAACTTAAAATTATGCTTAGTGTAGTACATAGGTATAAAAATAATTATATTACGACGACATATAAAAACATTCGGTAACATGTCCTGATTTTGTAGCTTAGTTGCCTGAACTAGGTTAAAACCTGTGTTTCAGGCTATTTTGCCCAATAAAAAGTGACTGCAAGTAATATGAATAATGAGTCATCTTAATTATTACCATACATGAACTGTAAACATTAAACAATACTTAAGAAAACAAAATTTACTAAAACTATTACAATTTATAGAGACTAATTAATTTATTATTTTACAACAGTAAGCAAATTTTCCGTATCAGAGTAGGTCAGTGATTTTAAGTGCTTAGTTAACATTATACTACATTGTTTTTTACTTATGCTATATATATCTAAAATCTTATTTAATTTATTGTACAGATATTGATTATTGTATAGATATAGGTGAGTAGTGAGCATATCGCGCCATCCATACCGAGCACAACTTGAAGGAATTTGTACTGGAGTAGGTTTAAATGCCGTACTCCTCTCGCCGCTGGCCAATTTTAGTACTAATATCTAAAGTGACTGAACTGTACCTCTGTACTTGGTCTAGCAAGGTTCCGACATCCCGGCCGGAAGTTTTTTTTAGAATTTCAAATCATTTAATTAGCTAATTAATGCAGCCCGGTATTTTACACTGTGCCTCGTATATAGTAACAGGTTCATATGCAATTGAAAATAAAATAGGCTTTTGACCTCTTCTTACAATATAGGTACCTTATGAATTATGATTGCGTTGATTGTTTTTTAGCACATCCAGAAGACCGTACACCTTACTATTTGATTTAATTTCAACATGATACTCCTAACCGTTTCTGAGAAAGAGCGTTTTGTCAGACGGAACGGACGGACATGATAGTTTTTTTTCATTATGAAACCCTAAAATATATCTGCAATAGAATCTCTGACGTGCAAATGTATACCAACCCTTCAAGTATAGATGGTATATAGCAATACAGTGGCAACTGGTAAGCCGGGAGCCATTCGCGGTGTACCGAGCAGGAAGGCCGGCGGGAAATGCTAATTGTGCAGATAAGAGCCCGCGGGTGACTGCGGAAATGACGTCACGCACAGGTGTCTACAGTGTTGTGCTGATAGCGTAATTAGTGCATGTTGCTTTGCGGGAGGTTTCGTTTATCTATTTGTTTTATACTTTGTAGGTGGCGTAAGTAAAATGCTAAATAAAGTGATGTAAGGTAGCCTAGGTAGATAAACACTGTGTATATTTACAAAATTATCTTTTAAAATTACTATACAAACTCGGTCTCTGTTATAATTTGTCACATTATCAGCGATAGCCTAGTGGTGTGACCATTGGACTGACAAGACAAAGGTTGCAAGTTCGAATCCAAAGCACGCACCACTGCCTTTTTGAAGTCATGTGCGTATTATAAATTAATTATGACTTGCTTAAAACGGTGAAGGAAAACATCGTGAGGAAACCAGCACACCTGAGAGATGTTCTCGATGGTGTGTAAAGCCATGTCAGAGACCTACGGGTAGCTTAAACTCTGACGATAGGTTTTTCATCAACCACACGATAAAAAGAAGAAGATAATTTGATATGATAAAAAGCTGACTGGAATATATTTATTTAGTTGTTAGTAACAAGTTACATACAATTTTTGACGTTGAAAAGCCATTTTCATGTTGAGAGACTTAGAAATATTTTACTGTCAGGTACTATGTAGAGCTTTAATGAAACTGAATCTATGGATTTTAGGGTTACATACAATAGTTAATAACATAACATAGCATCACACCTGTATTCCCCGAAGGGGTTGGCAGAGGTACATAGTTTTACACCCACATTTTACCAATGCTGTTATTGAGTCCCATGTAATAGGTGGTGAGCCTATTTCTATCTACCGGGCACAATTCCAAACTCCGGGCTGCTACTGAGAGTCTTCAAAGTTAAAGTCAAAGTCAAAGGTTTTTATTTCAAATAGGCAAAATTACATGCACTTATGAAACGTCAATTGATTTTAGCTGCACGGTTCCAAAAAGTTGGTCTTATGGAGAAGAACCGGCAAGAAACTCCATAGACACTCTTTTAGAATAAAATAATACAATAAAGATGCAAGATCTTTGCATAGTTACAAAGTTTGTAGGTGCAAGAACAATGGAGGTTAATGTGTGAGATGTAATATTATCTAATAAATAATGCTACGAATACAAATAATTAGTTATGTCACATGAGTCATTAATCTCTTCTAACAGATTAACTCAATAACACTGCCCGACCCGGGAATCAAACTCGAGACATCATGCTTAGCAGTCGCGCTTGGGACCACTAGACCAACGAGACAGTTAATGTAATGGTTAATATAATGAACATTTATAGATATATTAAATGTTCCTTGCTACAAAAATTAGGCCAATTGTGCAATAAACTCACAGATTCTGCCCACTACTTTGAATACAATTAAGGACCTAACCTAGATATTGATGCACTCTTGAGGCCTTATTGGTCAAATTCCGTGAGTCGGATTTATTCCTGAGGTCTTTCTATTAAAAAAGTCGCAATAGCAGTGCAGAACTTGGAACTGTGCCCGGCAGATGGCCCGCTCATTTCGTAACACATAAATTGGTATTGATAGATATAAATACCGATTAATATTTGATTAGTAAGAAACCGGTGGTTGGTACATCGAGACCACACGCCAAACCCGGACCACCCACTCAATGGCCACCACTCACTACTCTATATTAAGTTCTACTTTGCCTGACTGGAATTCTAACTAACGATTGCGGTTACGTAGTAACCCGGTTATGAATTAACAGCATTCTTGTCTGCCTTATCGTATCTCCTAGGATGTAAAGTAGGAACTATCTTTTTTCTGTCATGATGTTACTGTATTCGTGTATCCAATCCTCATAACTTCGTGTCGTTCTCTTATGGACTAAAATAACATAGTCCTTCACTAATTGAGATTGCGGTGATTGTAGTTGCAATCGGGGAATTCCTGATCAGTTCGTCGATCTAATAATAAAATAGAACAAATAGACAGAGAGAGAGTTGTTTTCGGGTTAACGTCATAATATCGTCTTAATAAGTTACATTAAATGGATAGGTCGTGTTCGTCTGCGGGGACATCAGAATTATGTCGAACCGGGATAAAAATATATATTCTGTGTGTTCATCCAAGTTCATATGTTTAAGTGTGCCAATTTTTATGTATTTTACGGAGAATGGTTTGAAGAATAGGATTAGAGGTCTCTATGTCTGTCAGGATTTTAAAGGTAATAGTCAATAAAACCAACATTTAGACTCTCCACCACTGAGAGCACATTTACTTTGGGTTAGTGGTTAGTAGTGAGTCACTTCATATTACAATGTAAAACGTAGGTATTCCAACATCATTAAATCAGTGGTCTAGATAAGTCAGGGTGTAGAGGTCCGTCCACCACGGTGATTCTCAAGAGACTCCGTACACATCCGCTCTGTTCGGCTCTTGTCACGAAAAGTGGCGTCTTAGCCACAACTGACAACTGTCAATCGAACTTGACAGCTCGGAAAGTGTTGCCAACCCTAATTTCCGAACACGCACAAGTCGGTTGAAGCTTGCCGTTTCGCTCAATCCACGACATATTTATTTCTATTTCTTTGGCACGGCCTAGAGGGAAACAAAATGAAAATAGAGAATCGAATATCCTTTTCCAATAATAAGACATGTAGTCGGAAGCATATAAGATGTAAAGAAAATCGACCGTAAAATATGCCACCAACTGCATGTTATAATTTTTGGAAAAGGAGATTCGTTTCTTTATTTTCGTCTTGTTTCGTCTTTTTCAGTGCAGTCGAAATTTTTGTTAATTATTATTTTTTATATATAATAATAATAGAATATAGGCTCACAAACAAAACTGTAACAAAGCATACCGAAAAGAATAAGAAAGAATCAATCATGTTCAATCACCCCTTAGTATAAAGTTGACCTCCTACAAGCTAAGAGTACTCATAAGCATAGCTTCTATAGCCTTCGACTTAGTACAGTTGCGCAGAAAAGTGAAACAACAATCGAACGTGGTTCCGGTGACCATTAACTTTGGCCCGAACATCCGGATGGTCTGTGACCATTCATTGTGTTCTATATTTGTAACTCCCATGAGATCGCCAATTGTGGACTAGAGGGATTACCCGATAGAAAGGAAGCTGGTCTTATTTTGGAGAGAAAATTGCACTGGGCGATTGATATGGTCGGTAATGTTCTTGTACCAAACAGGGCGAGGCCCCAGGCGGATGGATACCTCCTTCGCGTAACATGAGCATATTCGGTGTAAAGAATGCGATGGTAGGCGAGATTGTAATAGGTTATTAGCACACCTTTTACATAATGGAAACCGTTCCTCGTTTCTGTTTTGAAGTTCTGATATTGTCATGAAGAATTATTACTTACAAAAGACAGTTACGATAAGTACAGTTAGAATCATTAATAAAAACCAAAATGCCTTAAAAAAGTAACCTCAAAAATAGCCTTAAAAGTCATGAAATGAGCTATAAATGGAATCTTAGGCTGAGATATATAAATATATTTTGGCAAGTGCTTTGCCTTTTTATTATCCCTATCCCTATCACACACCTGTCAAACTATAAGTGCAAAAGAGAGACGGGAAGATAACGGAGCACGTGGTAAGTAATATTCACTTATCTTCTACTTAGCATCATACCCAAATGAATTATCAATAGAAGGCGAGTATTATCTTATCAGCATCCCCTTGTCCTTATCCCAATTCATTTGGAGTCGGCGCAGAATGTAATTCGTAATATGTAATGTTAATAATCATAGCAACGGTCAGTTATCATAAACAATAAAAGATTTTGTATTACGGTAACATTTTATATCAGGACACCATACTGAGAAGCCCAAACTAAGATATATTTATATACCTACGCTTGGTTTGCAAATAAGTGTTAGAGTTCGAACTGTACCGCTTCCAAGTCTAGCCATTAAGTTCCAATCCTTAAATTAAACAATAAGCATGGAAAACAAACAGTCTAACACGATCTTTGACTCAACCAATGTTGGCTATCTGTTAATAAATAACACAGTCGAAGTTCTGCGACGAAGGGCCGTAAATAACGTCTTATCAAACGTCCCAAGTGCAGGCCTACTTGTTAACACGTGTCCAAACGATCGATAAAACCCTGATCGATAGGGGCGTACGCGAAAGTCGATAGGCCCGCCGCTAGGCCCACGGCATGGCTCGCCTCTAGTACCTACCGCTTACGACTTTCTACTTGTCGATCAATTGTACTCACCGTTGTTGGTGATTGTACTTAATAAGGGTTAACTAATAGCTTTTGTGTTCGTTTGTTTTATCGATGGTCGAAGTAAAGGCAAGGCTTTGTTTTGTGCAGTTATTACACGTTTTAACCGTCGATGTATAAGTGGGAACCAATGTAGGCAATTCCTTAGGCTTTCCAAAGATTCGTAGCACAAGGGTCTTTTTTTTCGTTTTTTCAATTGATATTTTGATCACAGATTAAAATAATAGTTGTGTGACTCTCATATCATAGTATTTTAGCTTGATAAATAATATATAGGGAACGTCCACCAACTGTCGCCCATACCGTAGGCAAGGGATCACTAATTAGTTTTATTGGAAATATTATACCGTTATTGAAAAAAAAAATTGTCGCGGTCTGTTAGGTAGATAATCTAGGAACCAAGGTCCGCACAAAATAGGTCGGCGATTCGGATCCAGCCGCCCTTTAGTTACTACTGCCGTAGGCCAAAACCTCAGAAAAACTAACACTAATCTACTTCTACGGGCAAGAGACTAAAGGAGAGGTAACCTGATTTGATGACCTTCAACTCTCAATCCTGGTAATAAGACGTAATCAAAAGAAGGTTAAAATTCTAATTTATATTAATCATAATTTTAGCAAGTTTCGTGTTAAAAAATATGATGTTTAGGAGGCAGCACTTTTTAAGACGACGCAGGATACAGACCTCCGAGCTATCCAAAAAATAGTCATAAAATTTAGTATCAAGCGTGGGAACTGTTAACAAGAAATGCACTTGTAAGTTGCACGAACATCCCCGAGTCGCTGAGCAATTGGTTGCCATAGCAATCGTAGGCCGCTGTCTAACCCCAGTGACTGTGTTATCTCCCTCCTTATAAAGAACATGGGTATGTTAGTGTCAAGCCGACATACTACACGATTTATGTGCACCGTACCCAGGACACGATGTTTGTGCGGTAGGTTACTATGTAGGTGCAGTACCGTCAGCATCAAAAGTATAGTGGTATTTAATGCTTTGAAATATATACACATTATATATATATTTACTTATTACATAGAAACATGAATGTGTACTATTAGATATAAAGTTATTAATGCTTAGCCCTCTTCCTCTCTCCTATGTTTTTGCTGTGCCCGACAGGGTCCACAATGCTTCTGTATTTTTAAGACCATTTATGTACTATCCCGAACACTCCCGCCAGACCACCACTAAGTTCATTTTCGCTTGCACTAAAAAAATAGAAGCGCTCTGTAGCCCCGCCAAGGTCAAATGAGATCGTCTTTAAAATTCGCAAAAGGGAGTACACGTGATGCGCAGTGGCGGTACCTTCATATAAGCCCAAAAGCCCGGCATGCCTTACTAAAATGCTCGATAGAGAATCAATATCAAACCCGAACTATTTAAAAGTTCGCGCGCTTAATTCTTATCACAATAACACAAAGTATCTACCAATGCCACATTACTACACATCGCGATTGTTCGCGCGCAGAGTTTCGTATTTGCAGCATCTACATATAGCTATCTCGCTTACACGTACGGGCTTTTACCGGGCTTTCAAATACTATCTCTGTCACTTTCGCACTTATGGCGATGTGCCGTATAACGAGTACATACCTTGTGCGTCTATAAATCGATCAGTATGGAAGATTTAAGCCGGGCATGCCTATGAAGTTGCACGCGTATGCACACCTTGCCAACTCTGCAGTGTTGCCGTTTTAGCGACGTTGTGAGATCTTGGAGATTTTTAACGAGTTTGGAGACATTTTTTAAGATTTAGCAACAATAAAAACTAGCGACTTTTTAAAATAATTAATAGTTTCGAGTCACGTGACACATAGATTAAAAATTATGAATTTGTTTATCGAATTAAATGTATTTACGAGTTATTAATATTATTTTCAAAAATACCAAAGAGTCAAATAAAATACATTCTATCATTATAGCTAAGTTTCATATTTTATTTCCATCAGTGTCAAATACCCTATTGCGACATCTAGCTAGATTTTTCATATACCTGGCGACTTTTTTTGCCTAAATGACAACACTGCAACTCTGCGTAAGTACCGAGTGCAACTCACTTCAGTTTCATTTGCTTGAGTAGGAAAAGTTTTGTTGTTAAAGTTTTTTGTGTGTTTTCTTAGGTTTTCTCAGTGATAGAATTGTTTTGGTGACTTACAATGGAGGTAATTGTACCTTGTGAGGATTAAAATGCGTTCAAGTTTTGATTGGCGAAGATAAGGTAAAATCTTTAAACTTTGCTCAGAAAAAACAGTTAATTTCTTCATTAAAACCGACGTGTATCTCTCAGACTAGTAAATCGCATAAACGAAAATTTAATAGATCAGTGTATAAAACTAGTTGGATTGTTGGCTGTTCGCACACTAATAAATTGTATTGCTGGTGCTGCATATTTTTTTCGAATGAAGATTCCGAATATATCTGGTTATAATGATTTAAATAACATATCTGGCGCCATGAAAAGGCACGCAAATTCCCATAAACACCTGTGTGCAATGGTTTCTTTCGGTAATTTTGGTAAACAACGAATTGAGACATCTATATCACGCCAGTTATCTGAGGAAATTTCAAAATATAACACGCGCGTTGATAACAACCGTAGTGTATTTCAAAGATTAGTCGATATTGTTTGTCATTTAGCACAACAGGAACTTCCTATAAAAAGACACGATGAGTCCAAAACTTCATTAAATAAAGGCAATTTTTTTTGAACTGGTCTCGTTAATTTCAAAATACGATGTCGTTTTAGAAAAGCATCAGGAAAGTGACAAACCGGGGCCGAGAAGAAGACGGATGAATTCACTTTTAATTTATTGTACCTAACCAGTAGTTTATGAGAAAATTGCGATGATACATACGTAGGTACCTACATACTCAGTCGAAAACAGAACTTTCTTTTTTTGAAATCGGTTAAAATTTTATTGGGCTTGCCTTATTTTGAAACCCTAGGCACGCCACTGGTGATGCGTCACTAAGCTGCGCAGTACAGATTGCAACTAATTACGTTCTCGCTTTCATAATAGGCGAACACATTAAGGGGGCGTGACATGGCGGCAGCGCAGGATTTACACGAAAAAAAATTTAAGTGGGCAGGCGGAAAAGGCTGCGATAGTACATTATGGAACCCAATAAATGATTTATTGAAATAATCAACGCATTTTTTTTCGTGAGAACTTCATATTAATTGTACGCGAGTCAAACTCGCGGTCACACGCATCGAGACAATAGGTGGTGAGCACCACTCCATACTTCTGACTGCTACTGAGAATTTCCTAATAGAAAAACCCCAGTACCTAATAGTTTGCCTGACCTTAGAATTTAACGCTGGCCGGACACTGGCCTTACACTGACACTCTGTAGCTGCGCTTATGGCCAATAAACTAATGAAGCGTTATCCTAATATTTATATTTAAATTAGAAATCATACATGCTGCAAAGTTATAAAATTACGTACAAGTTTGAAATGATTTTACAACTTATTATTATTGGCGAATTTTTATAGTTATGGATAGATTTTTGATAAATATTGCATTTTGGTTTGCTTGAATGGCCCCTAGTTTATTACACTTCAAGATATTAGTTGTAAAGAAGGATTTTAGTTGTAACTAAAAAGATTAGAAGATAAATTATAGAACATATGCATTTATTATTGTTTTTTTTTTTTTGTTGGTTGAAATGTTACTGATTCTTTACAATATACATATATATCTATCGAGTATTGACGTTGACACTATTTGCTGACGCCATTAGTATTTGGCTACAGATGTTGAGAATTGAATTATGATGATGCATGTGTGTGGGGTTAGCGAGAGCTCTTGAAATTCATACCAATTCCAATATTAAATAGCCGCCTTAAAACTATGCGTAATATTAAAATAAATTTACCTACATTACAGTTGCCTCAATTTTAAAGCACGTTTTCTTATTAATATTCGTTTTCTATAATGATTTTTTAGATATATTCGCATTTAAAAGTACGAACTGACATATTTCCAGTGTCAATCGATCGGAATTATTTTCAAGAGTAAGCCTACTCAGGTCAGCACACTATTCAGTTTTTTTTTATGCAGGTACACTTCATCTCACCTCTACAAGCCAAGTATGGTAATGCTTATAGTACCTTGCTATATCAACATGAGAATGCCTAAAATGCATAAAACTAAGATAAATATCAAAATCATATTTTAATGGAAATCAGACAACGCTTACAGATCCTCCGTTTACTCTCTCTCTCTCTCTCTTTCTCTCTCTCATTAAATATCAAAATACAGCTATCAATAATTCTTGGCGCAAAGAAAATCGGATGCTAAATAAAAATAAATAAGGTTATAGATTCCTAGATAGTTATTTAAGTTTGCAGTCCGCGAGGGCGTTGCTCGTCACTGTTCATACAGCTTTTAATGTTGAAATTAATTAAGTATATTATAAAATAAATAGCAGAGCCAAGAAGAAAGCTATCAATATGGAGCATGAGGGTCTGGTGACGAGGAAAGTTTTGAGTATGAATGTAGATGGCTATAAGACCGAGGAAGCGATGGATGGATTGTGTTAAAGATGATATATGGCTAGAAAAGGAGTGACTGACGATATGACAGCTAATAGAGATGAATGGAAGAAGAATACATGCTGCGCTGACCCAAAATAACTTGAGATAAGGGCAGGGGATCATGATGATGATTAAATAAATAGTCCCTTTAATCACCGACTCCTCACATTAAGTAGTGATCCTATAGGACTCAACCAAATTTCAACAAAAACAAGTGACAGTTGCGGTGTCAAAAATTAATTAACCGTATCATTGACTCTTGTTGATCACAAGAAAGATGTTTTCAAGAATCGATTTCTCCGACGCGCAAAAAGTAATCGAGCTGGCCAAAAAATCGAATGACTTTTTCAAGTCGTTAAAGCTTAAAGGCATGTAACTATATGTCAAAAAAAGTATAAAGTGAAATCGTTACGGTAATATTGAGTGGCCGAAAGTGATACCTTGTAGGTACCTTTTTTAGTGCTTTTTTATCCTGCAGTAGGAGATGTTTAGCTACAATTACAAATAAATAATGTTTTTCACGCACCTTTCATCTTAGTCATCCTGCGACCACGAATGCTGCGAAGTATTCAGAACGCCAGTAAACAAAAACAAAAGATAATAATTCAAATCATACAAAATAATTCTAAAGATACTTATTTAAAAATACTTTTTCCAAAAAAAAATATAACTTTAGAGTTCGCTAAGCATGCGTCAATGGAGATTTATCTGTATACATAATTCAACCTAAAGTATTGCAAAATGAAAAAGCTGTAATTACTGAATTCTTACTAAAGTAAAAGTTATACAGTAAAAATGCCAACACCAACTAATTTCACCACAAAGAACCTACCAGCAGATCGGGAAAGTTAAAAAACGCGTTCTAGTTTTTACAGCAAAAACGCCACAATAGGTGTAGTTAAAGAGAAAAAGTGGCGTCATAACGCTTTCTACGTTCAGACGTGAGTTGAGCTATAGCTCTGTGGGGAACAATAAATTGAAGAAATCTGAACAAACCGCAACCGATGAGTGTCAGAGACAGGCGACAGCGGTTTGAGCGGTGTCCGTGAAATAAAAAATATAGAATAAAAAATTTGTTGGCAAACTTCACTAGATTAATGTATTGAATTTTATTGTTTTATCAACATAGTTACGTCAAATTTGAATTTTTAATTCCACAAATTGGCGACAAAAAGAACCATGCTCGCACTGCCTTTTTGATTAAATATTTATGACACGGGACGATAGGTAACGGGCGGGACTTTACGGAACTTTATTTTATGCGTATTTCAACAGTTTTGCAATATTTTACATGATTATTTTTATGTGTTTTTATTTACTTCGTAGCTTTCGCTGGTGAAATTGGCTTCATTTATAATAATAGCTTGCTATAAACACATCAACACTAATTGCACATTTATTGGTGGAATAAATTAGCCGTTTAACACTTACGTTTACATTTATTTTATGATTCCTAATGTTTCACTGGGCTTATTTCTGAACGCAACAACATAGACAGTCGTTTAGTATGACACACTCAGAAGATTACTCAAAAGGCATGATAACAGTATTAAAGAATCAAAGTATAAATTTTAGAGAAAAATATATGTACACAGGATTCTAAAATATTACTTAGTTTTAACATAAAGATTAATACATTTTCAATAAAATAATCGTTTAAATACTGCTATCAGCCATGTTGCCTGAAACGCCAATTACAACTAATGACGTCACGCGTCTATAACTGTCAAGCACCGCCGTACGTTTTGCTTGAACTTTTGACAAATATTATAAGCGGCGTCAAATTAGAGAGATTAAAATGCAATAATCTGTGTTAAAACTTAGTTTGTAGCTGTTATAATGTTTTTTTCGGTAATAGTATATATTATTAAAGCCTATATTATAAAAGGAAATTTCAAAATCAGTCATCATGCCTATTTTCAATGATTTTCTTAGGAATATGATATTTTATTGTCGGATTGTAAACATATTCTGAAAGTTATAACCAACCAAGTAATGACCAGGGACCAATAAATCAATTTAAAGTTGTCTTAAAATAATTTATTTTTTTTGTAGAAATATCGCCATAATCCTTTGATATATAGTTACTACGTCCTAGAATAGGATATATGTATATGATACTTTTTGTCCAAGGAAATGCAGAATTCCTCCGGGTAAAGTAATACTAGTTACTATCCATACCTAATATTCATTTTAATGTTCATCATCATCATCATCCAGCCTTTATCCCAATTCATTTGGGGTCAGTGCAGCATGTCGTTTTTTCCACGCGTCCCTGTCATAATCTAGATAATTACTCATCTTAATCCATCCATCTACCTATAAAGTTATCAGAACTTTGTTGAAACAATAGAACAACGAGCGTCAATCAATTCAAAATTGATCATTAAATACCTGAAAGCACCAGGCCATAAAATATTATACTTGATTTTATAATAAGACTAAACTGATTATTATCTCTAAATTATGATAGGTTTAACTAAAGTATCGATTTAGCCCAGCTGCTGGGTTCGTGGGCGATGGATATCAAATTTTCAAGTGTGCAATATTTCAGGCTTTTATGACAATGTCTCTGCCTACTGCTTCCATACAATGTTGTTTAGTTTCGAAACAACTAAGAATTTTACTAGATATCATTAATGAATATCACAAAGTATAAGACAAAAGTTGATGACAAAATTATTAAGTAATAACTAAATAACATAAAATAGCAACACGCCTGTATTCCCCGAAGGGGTAGGCAGAGGTGTACAGTGTTGTACACCCACATTTCAGATTTCACTAATGCTGTTATAAAGTCATATCAATGACTTAATTAGAAATTCATTTCTGATTCCAAAATGGTAGTAAGTGTTGAAAAGCATTATGATTATTCATAAGCTAAAGATAACTTACAGTTGAGTTCAAATGGCCATTCTAGTGTCAGCATTGTTCAAACCGCCTCTGACAAGGTTTAGTGACTGCTATAAATAACAGTCGGAATCGATGGTGGTCAACACTAATTAAAGAACAACAGAGCATGAATACAAAACTAGAGTACCCGAAGGAGGCATGTTAGGCCTATTTCTTTTTATATAAACAGAACAGAAATAAGCTTAAATCTTTGAAAAATATCAATTGTTGATTCTTTCTTCTATTTCACTTCTTTCGTCTTCTCATTGGGAACTGATAAAGTAGTATCGCCCAGCACCAGTGATGCCACTAAGAGACCACGGGACTATTATAATGAAACCCGTGAATTCTTCCAGTGCCATTGCCTGTGCATGGTGCGAGTTCTTCTTTACATTGCTTCTGGTTTATTTCTTCATATCTTCTAAGATTCCTTTTACTTTTTTCTTCTTATAAACGCTAATGGATAACGTAGGTAAAACATAATTTGAAAGCATGTAATTTTTACATGTAATATTTTAATTTTGAGTTACGGTTGCATTACACGTCAGTATTACTTCTGTAGACAATAGTGTATATTACTTCGACTTATAAAAACACCTTCACAGCACAACAATTTATAGCAATATTAGTTAAAATCGTGTTGCCCCGCTACATCGCTTTGATCACAAAGTAACAAGTCTGTAACCGTATACCAAAAACGAGTTCAAAGATTAAGATAGTAAACTAAATAACCAGTAATCTTAAATCAAAACATAGTCAAAAACCTCTTAGTTATAATCTCATCGTTAATCTTGAGGCGAAGGCTTCTTCGTTTGTTTGATTACACCTTTCAGTTCAGACGTTTGCAAATAAAAAGTGTGTTAGTTAAGTTTCATAGGCTAATTCAATGTTACATGTGGTGTGGGACTGTTAGCAGTGATATTATCATCATCAGTGTTCTTATCTTAATGATCGTGTTCAGTTCAAGATCACATATCAATATAAAACAGATCATTTAGTTTAACATCCTTAGAGTGACGGGAATCCTGAGTTGAAACCATATATGTACAAGATTGATGCTGCGATAAGCTGGTAGCAAATCAAAACCACTTCAGATTTTTTCTTTAGGGTTTTGTAACGCAGACATGAAAAAGAGGGGTTTATAAAAAAAGAATTCCCGGTAATGTAGCTATAAGATTAGAGAAAAACTGAAGAAACGATGGATGACTAGATTGATTGAAAGATGATTTCGCTAAGAGTAGAGTGATTACCGAGATGAAGGCCGATAGAGATGAAAGAGTGTATGGAAAGGGGAGACATGTAGCACTAATCCCTAATAATTGGGATAAGGGTTAGGATGATGATGATGATAATTTAAACCATTCTCTTTGGAAAAGCGGTCAGATCTTAAAAATGATGTCTCGGTTTCGGTTAATTACCTAAGTGTAACTTTAAAGGTAAGGTTGTTAACTAAATGCAGCGTATCATAAATATTATCTGCAGTTCTAGCTATCGACGTGACTGCTCATATTAAACCTCAGAACTTACCTCATGAAGTAAAATTAATGAGCTAAAAGCTTTGAAAGCCATACCATAATTTTGCAAACAATCAGCATTTGCTACTAGTTGGTTATGGACAGTTCTCAATAAAATCTCGTTAACAGATTTATTTACGAGCGTACGCGCATTGTGCGCGGTAGCATGCGCTTCTGTGGTTTGTTAAGGACTTTTGCAGATATACGCGTAAACAAAGTTTAATAAAATAAAATTGTCATGACGCAGGAAAACATAAAAAAAATCGAGTAATTTGATAGTGAAAGCTAAAGTAAACTTTACCACAAGCTCTCCGCAAAATAAAATGCTGACTTATTTTTCATACGCATGACAGTTTTCTCAATAAAGTTTACTCCATGATAAAGATAACAAACCACATCATCTACATTTGCAAAACATACAAACATATCATAAGACTACAGAACCATTACGTACTAGCAACATCGCGTCGCTGCTGCGTGCACAAGTCCTATGAGATGTTTATCCGGCGCGCGCGCAAGTTGCAATTAAAATTAATGAATGGTACAAGTGTCGCTGCAGGTTACAGACAGTAAGCTGGTACACATCTGTTTTACTCTGTGTGATTCAGTATAGCAATTAGACGGAACCGGATGATGGATTAATCGATTAGACATAGGTACTACAGCTAAAGTTTGATTTACTTTTATATGTTTTGGACACATACTCGTATTCTATCAAGTTAGTCGTGGATGTGGCGTTTATTATGATTTGTGCTTTAATTAAGTCTTTCCAGAAGAAGAAAAAGAAAATATAACTCCTAACCAGTGCTGACTGCCTTGTTGGTCTAGTGGTCCAAATCGCAACTACTGAGCATCAGGACCTAGGTACGTTTTCCAGATCGGGCAAAGTGACTTTTTTTTTGTTAGGAAATTTTCAGTAGTAGCGCGGAGTATGGAATTATGCCCGGTAGATGGCAATAAGCGCACCACCTATTACATGATGGGACTTATTAACAGAATTGGTGAAATGTGAGTGCACAAGTGTGTACACCTCTGCTTGTACCTTCGGGGAATGCAGGAATAACAGGCTATGTAATCAGTGCTCTATGGATAATTTGAATTGGGTTATAGCATCTTTTGTTAAAAAAGCCGAGGTAAAAAGTGAGTAAGCAGTTATACAATTTAAAAAAGACGATAGTGATAAGCCGCTTTGTAATATTGAAATTGGCTACAACGACCGAATAGAGTAGTGAAAGCCAATAAAATAAATTTCTATAGTATTCATAATACAAAGAATATAAAAGATACGTACAAGAAACATGATTACCAACGTACGCAATTCTTTTGAATAACACAAGTATGAATCAGCAAGTTAATCGTTTAATACAACATAAAGTCGATATAAAATGAAGTCGATAAAAATAAAATAACACCAGGTGTTTTCTAAGAAAATCGATGCAAATCTCGATAGATGAAATCGACGATACTTAAAATACCGTCACGCGAACAGAAAATTTTATATCTCCTGACTCATGTTGAATCTAAATTGAATCTAGATATCTTAGACTTGGATGACTATTACTCATATAGATTTATGTGTTCGGTTCCTGCTTGTGGGCACACATTCTGATATTGATTAGAAGATATTAAAATTACATAACGACTCATTCGAGCTTAACAGTTTACTCGGATTCAACACTATTTTAACTAATTAAAATGCCCCGTTGGTCTATGAGACGCCAGCCACTGCCGCAACCTGCAGTGTCTGCTTTCTTGAGTTCTCGAGCCCTGCAAATTGTTTCTCAGTAGCAGCCCCGAGTTTATGAACATGCAATTGTCAACGTACATAAACAATAGGTTAGAAACGGATTTATGTATTTCATGTAATCAAATTAAATTCAATGTCCTTATCCGTGTTGGACAATCAAATCTTTAGGTTCAAATCTATCGCTGTGAGTTATTGGATTAATTAATGGAAAGATAACAACAATGCAGTGTACCTTGCTATATTTTGTAGAATTATCGGAGCAAATATTGGCCACGTCAATACACTTTGATCTAGAAACTTATCAATAAATTTTAATCTGTTCGGAATAAAATAAATCAGTGCAAGCAGTGTGCCGGTATCTGGCGATGCATCTCCGTGGCCTGTAATTGGGCTTCTCTCCTCACTTTATTTATTTAATAATACGCCTCTATTTCCGCTCACAACATCGGACGAGATCTATCTGACGAAGAAATGCAAATAAACTATGTTCTTACCGAGCAGCCTCCTCACACAAATTCAAAATTAATAACTTAGGAAATAGTTTTAAACCACCATATATATGTTTATTAAACAAATATGGAGAGCGTTTGATAAATTCATATTAATCCAGACTCTAAATAAGTCTGATAACTTGCATTAAGATTAAATTACCAATTACTAAAGATGGTTTGGTTAATGAAATACTAAGACTTTATACAAACCTCTGCCATCACTTCGATAACTTTAGTAAACATGCCTTAGCAAATAGATTATCTACTGACATTACATTCAAAGCTCGCCAGGTAATGAGAACAAGTATTACCTTTTAAAACACTGATAAGTTTTAAACATAAATTATTCTAAGCTAAAATCGATCATCAACAATTATATATCTCTCCAATTAAAACAAACGATATCGATTAAAGCAATTTAAATCGATCCATGGGAATCGTGGTTGCATTTCCCAGCGGACTAGCTCCTCGCTCCACAGAGTACACTCGATATACTGTGCGAGTAACAGTCATGCTGAGATTTAATGCTCTGCTTACGAAGAGAGACTCACGAACCACAACCCCGAGTCCCTAACACATACCGACACGTTTACGTTACCTTACAACCGAGAATAACACGAAATGTGAACGCAAACGCAGACAGTTGAGATGCAAAACTGTTGCGGGACTAACAAGCGCTGGGAAAAGAAAATTGGCAGTGAATTGAATAGCAATAACTAAGTGCGAATTTGCATTGTCCGTAGCGGGTTGTCTCCGATCGTTATAAATAGATCTATGGCAATAAATAAACGTTTTATCTTATCGTTAAGCGGACGGCGATAAATCTCGGCCTATCAGATAAAACAGCTTATTTATCTATGTATATCATATCATTCATTGTGTGAATCATTCATTACAGCGGAGATAAAAAGTACGTCACAACTATTGTTATGGGATTCCGAAGTTAGAAAAAAGAGCTTTAGGAAATATAAAGTATGATTAATACCTAGCCTCTAGCTCTTACTAAATTTTAATTGAGCTTGTATAAATGATGATATAATGCTCTACTTTAGATAAGCCCACACGTCTAAGTAAACTATTAGTAATAAAGTTGATAGACTGAATACTAAAAAGCAATCAGTAATTTCAGACCCAATTTTTGCGACGAAAGTAGGTGGATTGGGTAGGTACATCAATGTTAGCTGTTATTATTTACAATCTAATAAATAAATCTTCACGAAAGATAATAAAACTCAACCATAATAATCCTTAACAATCATAATTTCACCGAGAATTTACTCAAATAGATGCACACAAGTGCCACAATCATCAACACAACGGGGAACATAAATCTTACCGTGTCTCCTAATACCGGCAAATGTTAGCAACAATAGATTTATCTCATTACGGATTTAACCGTTCGCGACAGCAGTTGTCACGACGCTGAAATATTTCCTTTGTAAACAACCCCGGTTCCTGATATGTCCGTTAAATTATTCGCAGTGTTTGGTAATAAACTTGAGGCGAAATTGTGCGCACGCGCCGCAGGAGGGAGCCTCACTCACACACACATACGACGCATAGTGAATAGGTGCAGAAGGTGCATGATGATAGCATACGCAATGAATTGTACTATAGAATAACAATATTGGTAAAACGCGAGCAAAATTGTCAAAACGAGCTATATGGAGTAAGTAGGTACTTATTTACAGCATCCTCTTTATTGTGTAAATAAGTAGATTATTATGCTGTTAGCATTTTCTCACGGATTCATCTAATAGTTACTAATTCGCTTAAAGTCCGTTGCCAGCTCTGATCGGTAAATGATAGAGGTTAAGCAACACGTTGCGATTGATGACTGATGCATGTGTGCCATCAGTCAGGTCAACTCAAAACTGTTATGACTCTTTCTCCAAAAGTCCATTCCAGTCACCCTACACGGTTACGCTCACAGGATGTAAGTATAATGATGTCTGGACTTTAAAAGAGACCTTTAAGTTAGTTTCGGCGTTTCTTCTTAGAGATAGTCAGATCGGAAATGCCAGCTTTCTAGATCATAATGATATGTAATAGAGTTTAAAAAGGCCTATTTACAGAATAAACAATTTGATTTGAATTTTGCGCATTGAGTATGTAAAAGTGTACTCTTCTGAACGCCTCCGAGCTTTGCGAAGGTACGTCGGACCTGGCTGCTGCCAATTCAGAATTCAATGCCTATGGGCGACTCGATCAGATCTGCCACTAGGTTCGCTCCTCTTTGAATCTTCTTCTTCGTCCTGCCATGGTCCCAAGTTATTTGGGGTCGGCGCAATATGTTGTTCTCTTCCATTCTCCTCTATCAGTCGTCAGGTTATCGTTTAATCCCTTTTTAACCGACTTCCAAAAAGGAGGAGGTTATCATTCATATCATCCCTCACACAATCCATCCATCTTTTCTTTGGTCTTCCTCTTCCCCTCCATCCATCTACATTCGTATTCATTACTCTCTTAGTCACATGTGCCTCATCCCTCCTCATCACGTGTCCATACCAAGATAAAAGGTTTCCTTTCAACTTTTGCGTCACTGACACTACTTTCAAACTTCCTCTAATATACTCATTTCTTACCTCTTTGAATACTAAAGTACCTTTTAAATATTGTTGCAAATTCAAAAGGTACTTGTCCGTTTGATGTGTTTAGCGTGCGATGCATGAAAAAGTTATTTAAGTACTTTTGTTATTATGATTTCTAAGGTTTTTGTCATGTTCATTTTTTTATTTTTTATGTTTTTTTTTTATATTATATAATTAAAATTATTCACCCGAAAGAGGATCTGATTACGATGTGATTTATTTATTTTATTTTTATAGATGTGATATTTTTTTATTTAAATTTAGTTAAAACATTTGCCACCTGATACTTTAAGAATCTTAATTTAATTTGTATTTTCATTATTTTCAATCTTTTAAGTTTATCGCAGCGAGCCACGGCTAGCTATTAATTAATAACTTTTCAGTATAACATTTTTTTAAGACCTTGTGAGAATTTAACCTTTTTTAAATTTCCTTTTTTTGTATGTGTAGTCGTACTGTATCAGAAAACTGCATTTCAAATTAGACATGTATGAAATAGGTATGATGGAATTCTTAATTCAAATCTACATGTAAATTATTTTGAAACGGTAAAGTTCGGAAACCGTTAGACATTAGGATGCTATCTCCGGGATTCGTGGAAATCTTCCTTTTGAGCTGTAGGTATAATTATATTTTATGATTATTCTAGTAGAATATAATTTATAGGCTTTTCGTTTTTAATTTTGCTTTACCCATATAATAGTCTGGGACCATGGATCACTGTTTTACACCACAATTTCAAACATACGTAGGTACGTATATTTGACATTTTGGTAAGGCCTGAATTTTTTCGTTATCAATTCTTTAAAACCTTGTTTAAAACTAACCAATTTCTCAAAGTAGGTTATTCGAATTAAGTAAATACAATTAACGTTTCCCTTCGCTGTTTATGTCTCGTTTATTTCCTCGTCGTGGTTCGTGACCCCTCGTTTGAATGTTTCCTTCACAATTATGCAGTTTTGCTTCGTCCTCGATGATGCGTACTTTGATAACTACCGTTGTTCATTATTTTAGTACTGTAAACAAAACGTTGTGCTTTGCATTACACTACAAAAGTAAAAATATTCTTTGGGGCACACCTTTACTTGGTTAATGTCTTGAAATCACGTTGATAATATGTTTAGGTCCCTCTTTGAGGACCATTTTGCATTCTTAACTTTTAATTATGATCTGTGTTATAATACATTACGTAAAGTAATTTAGATCCATTAAAACGGAATAAACCTAAAAGTAACATTAAAAATTTAATCTTCTTCATTTGCACCTCCTTCAAATCTTTTGTTCAATCCCGAAGACAAGCGAACGTTATCAAAAATAAGCGATCCAAATCCTCTCAGCTTCTGTATGTTGCTGTCATCCCACGTAAGAGGGCGCGACGGGGCGGGTGGGCGTCCTTCCCAAACGCTACCGTGTACCGGTGAGACTAATTAATTCGAGTGGACCCCGCGGGCGGCCAGCTCCCGGCCTACGCTGCCCCAGAGCAACAGATTGTGACAAAAAATGGAATTACTGGGACTAGATCGTGTTTTGACTTTGTAGGGTCGTTGTACGCTGTACCTACGTTTGTGTTTTCTGTTCCATTTGCGGGATGTTAAATGTATGTTGTTTTAAATATGCTTGAAATTAAAAAGGAAATCTTAGCATTTCATACCTCTATTTATACTTTATACTCTATGTTTATGGTGCGTCTGCGAATCGTTTTTGTTGTAGTGAGTAAAATGGAGCCACGAGCGGGATTTATTTATTTATTTCACCACTTACAACTGTTTTACAGGTAAAACCCAATGCAATAGTGTAGTAATACAATGTTTACCTTTTAAGTTTTGTAACTTATATATATAGCGCAATATTTATGAATTCACTCAGTGTATAAACAAAAATATCCGTCTCCTCCGCTGTGAGGTGAGAGAGCGAAGTGCGCGCGTCAACGGCGCCTCGCTCAGAAGATTCGACCCGATTGGAGAAGATTGAACCTTCGGCTTTCGACCTTCTGACTACCACAAGCTATTGCAATTCCCACTTGCTATGTCGACGTATCGTAACACTAGGTAGTGATCTACAAAAACATACCTTCGCCATTTTAAACATAGTCCTGTTTTGAAACCGGCATTTGCCTCATTATAATACCAACTAGCTAATAGAGAAAATCAAACTTTACATAAACAACATACCTACTAGAAATAAATTATTGACTTCACAAATCATCGTTAAATACTAATGAGACCCCTACGGTCTGGGCATTGCCCTTAAGGGGCTATATGCGCCCAGGAGCGAATCGTTAGACACCAGGAACCGAGGAGCTGGTCATTCATAATTCAGCTTTATGTTAGTACATGTCCCGCGGCTAATAGTTATGAGCATTGATTGAAAAATATTACTCTGAGCACCCATTTATCTGGGCAGTTAGGAAAACGTTTGGTATGGTTAAGGAAACGATTTGTTGGGAAGGCAATGGAGTATTAGAAATATATGCCAATAATAGACAAGTTATTGTTACAATCGATTATATTGTAATACTAACTTCTCCTCGCGATTTGCCTGCGTGGACTTCAGAATTATGTCCAGCCGGGATAAAAAAGTTATAATAATAGCTCTTTATTTCAGCTAGCTATAGTATTGTTAGTAAGTCTTGTAACTAGGTTAGTAAAATTAAGATAATAACCTATAATATAAAGAAACACAAAAGCCTTCACATCGCCTTAAGTGAAGAGCAACTTTCTTCACCTATCATAATGAGGGAAGCTTATCAATTGTCCCATCCAAAAACTTTGAATTGGACAATCCCATTTCTCAGCAACTACTTTTAGGATACTGTCAGCACTAACCTAGACATAATACGACTACGTATTGCGGCTATTTTCTTCCTCATAACAGAATGAAAGCCATCCGAACCTGTCTCAAAAACATTCTAGAAGCGCTGTAACGGCCTGGTTGTCCCGTCAATATCCTGAAAGCGTTGTTGTATTGCACACGCAGGACGTTGTAAGCTCGTTTTGTTATAAACTGTTTGCCAAATTTCATCCAAATCCATTCAGCAGTTATTTTTGAGATATACATCAGTTGTCGCGAAACGAATAACCTCTTGGTTCCTGTCTATAATTTTTATACTACGGCTTTTATATGTATGTATGTCTGCAACTTTGTATCTAAAAATAGCTTAATCGAAATCACAGTTTCTAATTAAAATAGGAACCGCAAGACAAAAATACCAGCCACATATAAATCTTAGGAGGAGAAAAAGACAAATTCAATTAAAACAGTCGAGTCATAAAGTGTCCATATCGAGTTGGAATTAATCGATGCTTTTCATTAATCGATTTTCTTCATCGTCCTGTATGATTGAGTGTTATTGAATGAACACTATATTAATGGGTTATTAGTTGGAACCTGTATTTTACAAACCTACAAAGAACATACCATCACGCATATATTCCCCAAAGGAGAAGGCACAAATATGATATTGTTGGAAAGTCCCATGCAATAATAAGTGAATAGTCTGCTATATGCTGGGCACAATGTCAAAATAAAACAGCTAAGCGGTTTCCAGTCTAACCAGATGCAGCTTAGTACCAGTATTTTATATGGAGCGACTGCCTATCTTCCACAATCCACACCTGTTATCAGAGTTTTAGGTCCCCGAAACCCGTCACGTTATCGATCTTTGTATGACAACCGGGTTCGACGACGGTTGAACATACGAACTTAAGGCGCCGACGGGTCACGTTATGAAATGTAACCTGAATTAGTAGGTACTGCTTTACCTCAAATGATCGATATGTGCGCCTGTTACTTAGCCACGAGCCCCTGTTATTATCCCAACATCTATAAAGTAAACAAAGTTAACCATTAAATACCCTAATAATAAAAATACGAAATTAATTAAAAAAATAAAAAGCACGCCTACCATTTTTTTGAAATCTTACTAGCCTATATTACCCGGGATAATACAAGGATTCTAACGATACCCCATATATAAAAATCGGTTCAGGGAGTTAGAAGTTATGGTGGAATAAAGAAACTCGTAAACATACATGCATACATACATACATGAACCCTAAAAACATAACACTCCTTTTTTGGTCAGTCGCTTAAAAATTAATTTTACACTTTCCCTAAACGCATCTGCATTTAAGTAATACAAATCGTGCAAGTTATACCCAAGTGCGGGAATTTTCAGTATTAAACTAAAACAACATTAGAAGTTGGGGCATTAAAGCGATTATAATGTATTCAATTTGCCATACATGGTCTGCCTACAGGCTTTTCTTGCTTAACACATGGCTTCTTGTGGCAGATTAAGCTGAGACTACATGTAGTTAATTAGGGTTAGGTTAGGTTAGAATAATATGCAAGTAACTAAAATTGAAAAGAAAAAACATAAGTGTATATAAATAAGTACTGAAGAAAAATGTGCACTATACCTATTATTTTAATGTAAATAAGTGATCACTCGAGCTCACTAATCAATCAATCAATCATTTATTTTGTAACTAACTCGGAGACAAAATTAATGTACCTATCGCCAAATCACAGTTCGAATAAAGTTTTTAGATTAGGTACCAATACACGACTGATGCTTAAATAACATAAATCAGGCCATGAAAAAGAAAATAAAATAATTTCCATAAAATACGGTACTTACAGTTTTTATGGGAAAACAGTTTTATTTCCTCTGTCTACCTATATTTCCATTAGTAGAATCAACCTTTATATCCGCTGTAAATTTAAATCCTATTTTATTACTCCAAGCTCATCTTCCTGGTGTGTCCCATCCTTAGCCTTACTAAACATAAACTAGGCCTTAAGGTCCATTTAGACGCGTTCGTGACTCCACAGCAATTCCACGTCTGTGCCGTGGGATTCGCGTCGCCATTGCCAATATTCATGCTATTTGGAAGGAACTGAACTAAATTTAACTGTATCGGTAGAATTAATGTCACGTACCTTTAAAGAGTAATATATAAACGTTTTTTTATTTGATTAACGATTTACGTATGGTATGACATAGCTAAATAGAAGGCAATGCTGTTGTTGGAGGTAACCGCCGCCAATACGGTCATTGGAGGCGGTTACCACCAACAACAGCATTCCCAACGAGAGATGACGTCAGGCAGGCGGCCGGTCATAAAACATAGCCACAAGTTTAGCAGCATTTTAGTCCAAGTAGAGAGTATGTATGGAAGAAGAATACATGCTGCGCCGACCCTAACTAAATTGGGATAAGGGCAGTTGGATGATGATGATGATTTATGTACTCCAAATGCGATTAAATAAGGTTAAATTTCACCTGTGTTCCTTTTATTTTTCATAAATTATGTGTATATTTTTTAAACTTTACTTCGTTTTAAGAATTTTTCCTGAAGGTACTGTGTCGTGGTTGTGCTAACAGACACATGTAATTTGTGTCTGTACTGTACACATGTGATATGTTATTGGCGTACCTATTACAAATAATAAAATAAATGCTCCCACTTTTTCAACTAAGTATCTTCAGGCTGTTGCGTGTAGTGATTAAATTATTTACCAATAACGCTGCTACTACTAATGCGTCTTTTTTTTAAATAACGCCGTAGCTCTTAGTTAGCAACAAAACAGCCTCAGGATAGAAATAAACAAGGTCATTAGGAACCGTAAAAACTTGCAACAGCTAATCCGTAAAAGCCAGTTGCAAATTCTGACGGCGCGGTTGGCCGTCAATGTACGCATGTGTTATTATATGTTTGTAAATGCACCCACGATATTCACTTGATTTAAAAACCAATCGAGTAGTTATTTTATGTCAAAATTTAACGTAAAAAGGAGCTAATTCAAATTGAAAACAAAATTGACGCACGACAATAACTGAAAATCATTAACGTAATCGATATACTCGCTCGATGTAGTTAGCTTAGCGATAAATCGTATCGTTTATGGGGGTCTTAAGATTTACGGTACCAATAAAAGTTTTTAAGTCGTCTACCGATCGATATTCCAATAAATTTTGTTGATCTGTCAACACTTTCGTACATGGTTAAGTGTTTTGTTCAACTTATGTTAACATAAACGTTCATTTCTTGACAGAAAATAAGGGAACAATAACAAGTGATCTTGAAAAAAAAACCACTTGTCTGACATGAAGATTCGGCTATTAATAGACATTTTTGCCAATTACAAAACTGACAGAAATATGTACATTTTGTATTTTTGGCTTTTCTTAAAATAGCAGAAAATAAGCGCAGTTATGGCTTTTTCCGTCATTGTATCTCCGGAACCTAACTGAATTTAGCTTAATTACGAATAGAGCTAGGTTTTCTGGTTCCCGTAAGTTGTCATATAAGTAATTGTAGTCAAAAATTTATGTTACGCGCACTCTTCGTACCTGTGACGTTAGCATAGATAAAGAACGTATACCTATACAATTTGTTTGATAAGCAAAAAAGGTACGTCTCACTAAAGACGATTTAACCTAATTGAATATGTATTTACCTTAGTACAATATTTGCGCAACTGATAATAATATATTGATTTGGACAGTTTGTCGCTTTACTACTCAGAGAGGTGATAAAGAATATTTACATTTTACTACTTTTTGAAAGCTATTGTCATTGCAACTCGTTGCGCAATAACCCCGCAGGCCTACCTACGACAGGCTACAGTGACTTAGCGACAAATAATTTTGTACAAGAAACTCGATTTATTCAACGACACATGTCTTGTACACGATACAGTCGACTACACAGATTAGTAATATATGTATCTTACGATAGCCGACTCAAGTTAAACAAAATATTCTAACTTCAAAGTCAACATAAACAGAAATTTTAACAGCTAGCGTTTAAGTTATACCCAAATATTAATAAATCCTTTTTAGAGGACAGCTTTACCGTCGGCCGGCTGGCGCACACCACTTAACATGCAACACACACAATTCCTCACGACAAGAATGCTACACAAGTCACAACAAAATGCCTAATCTGAAGACGGATCCATAAAATAGTACACGTTTGTTCCATTCACAAGACTTTTTTTCCTATGATTAGTCGCATATTTAACATTGATATACTGTGATATGTTTTTAAAACGAATGCAAAGCGAACTCAAATTACATTTTTGTGGCCAGAATAAAAAGATTAAGACAAAATTGGTCATGTTATCTATACAACATTAAATTGAATTTGCTGCTGTCAGTCGTGTCAGTTAAGTCACTTTATAGAGATGGATAGATGAAGGATGGCACCGAAAGAGGCATTAATTAAAGGTTGAGAAAAGATTCGACTTACCTAGTCGAAGTAGCCAGAACACTTAGACATTTAAACCCCACTCCAAAATATGTACATAATTAACTTAATTTTATATTTATAAATTTATTTATTTTTCTGACCCTGTCCAATATTAGTTGCTTACTAGTCCTCTACATAAAATTCCCAACCCTCGGCTGTTTCGAGAATTACTATTAAAGCTGCTAACAACATCTCACTGTCATAAAAATCCAGTTTTGAATCCACAAAGATAACCCAACCTGACATTCTCACGGGAATTTAATTAATTCACAAAAACAGTAAATATTTTGAGAGCACTTGTTCCACGACAAATCGCATCTGTTTTGTCGCTTAGTCGCATCCACGGAACTCGGAGTAGCGCGGCGCGCGCGCAGGTCGCGGGACGAGTTCCACAGGTTGTATGTATGAAACAGGTTTGAATATTCATAGAGTACGAGTGCCAACGGCCGCAGCACTATGCCGATGACATAATGAATCCGAATAGATTTATTGAATTCACTCGATATTGACTTTGTTGTGAACTTGTGATATAAGTTGCTGTGAACACGTTTAACTTATTGATATCAATTAACTTTATCGATTTTTGGCAGGTAAAAGCTTGTTTTAAGTCGATTCAATTTGTTATTTATATAAATTATGTTTATTTATTGGATTAAATTGACGTAATTATGTTTTTGACTCAACTTTTTAAAATATTTTCTTATTCGAATGATAGATTGTCGTTTTAAATTATAGTCTTTATCTGTCATAATAATTTTGTTGATCCTCATCTAATAGAATCTTATTTATCAATAAATTTTAATTCATAGGTTATTAATAATATAATTTATTTCGAAAAAAGTACAGCGTCTCAAATTAGACATAGGCCGAACTAGGCAAAGCTGATATTTGAGCTATCAGCAACAAAAACCCCGTATATGTTTACACTTATTTTAATTAACAAACTACTGCTATATTCTCTCAATACTTAAGGCATAAAGTTACATAGTTTAAGAATATGCAAATTTTGAGCTGTCTAGTAACAGAAAATAAAAATAAAGTCATTGGAATTCTGATGTTTTATTTAAACAGTTGCAAATATTTGCTTCTTAAAAAATAATAATGAAGTGTTATAATTAAGTTAAAAATTATGCGATCGTCTTGACAAACTCGTTTTGTCGCCTACTTACATTTTAATGAGGCTAACATAAGGAATTACGATCGCTGTCAATAATAATTTGACAGCCAATAATGGAGGTGTTATCAATACCTTAAATTGATATGCAATTTATAATATCTTTCGATCGAAGTTTTTAAGAAATAAAAAGCGAAAACAAACACACCACTTAACAAGGGGATATCAGGGACGAACTTTTTGCGTCATTACATCAAATTAATTAAAACAGCATTAATTGCCGCATCGGGTATGTTCGTTTTTCGTTGCTCCGAGTTGTATACGACCGGTTTCGCGAAAATACATGAGCGACGATGCGCGGGCACATGACTCATGCGCACATGGGCCGGTACTACGAACGAACGAATTTCGGACATATAAATTATGCTCTTTATCAAGATCAAGGACTACAGTCGTCAACTTCGTCAACACTTGAAGTTTTAATTGCAAGCAATTTGCGGAACGTGGCGATAATTTAATAAAATTTACCTTCGCGATGGCATTTTTTTACGGTAAAGAAACGACAGACGGGGAATGGTTCAGAGCCATCACAGTTAAAATACGACGGCGTATTTTTACTAAATGCTGATGGGAAGGTGTTTGTTTCAATGTTAATTAGGTTCTCCTAATTAACTTGATTAGCGTCTCTGGAAACTGCCAAACGGAAATAGAAAACCTACAGACTGTAATATATATAGGCGCCCCCTGATCACCCGGAGGCTAAGAAACTTTGTATTATTTGAGTTCTCAGCTGATTGACATTGATTTTATGGTCTAGTAGATGAACCGGGGAAAGTCCTAGTCCCTTTTCGTAGATCGAATAAAATGGGAATTTCTTAGTAGAAAACTGGAGTTTGGAATTGTTTTGTGCCTGATTTGTCGCAATAGGCTCATCGCCACTCCACTTATGAGCATCGGTAAAATGCGGGTGTACATGTACATTATAACAGCTCTGCTTAATTCTTCCGGTAATTTAAGTATGATGTACTTAAATCATACATTACGTTTATTACGTCTAATTTAATGTAATTTTCCGTTTAATATTATTACTTGTAATGCAACCTACAGAGCACCTCGTCAGCTCTACGCAAGCAGTATCATCGTTCTATTGTTCTCTAGCTCCGGTTACAGTTAAAAAAATAGAAATTAATCCAAATGATATTGTCAGATGGCGTCCGTGGTTATTACTCAGTGGGTTGACGCGACAGGTTCAACGAGTTCGTTTCCCTGCCGGACGCGAAACGAGTCCGATTGGGGTTCCTTAGCGTTTTATGAAGGAGTCAGAATGAACCTTAATTCCAGACTATAATCTTGGGTTGGCTCCTAACCTCTCAAAAGAAGATCATAACATAACAAATTATAATAACTCCTTCTAATGCACTTTTTGAGAATGTTTTTTATTAGTCTCGTAACGGTTGACGAATATAATTTATTACTATGTTTAGCTGGATATATGGGGGTCTATTTTGATCAAATAGAGATGACTAGCTTCTACCCGCGACTCCATCTGCGTGGACTTCAGAATTGGACCCATCGGGGACTAAAACTATCCTTTCTGTTAATCCAGGTAATACATTATCTGTATGCCAAATTTCATCCAAATCCGTTTAGTGGTATATATCCGTTTAATATTATAAATGATTTCACGCAATATGAAATCATTTATAATATTATTATGATACTAATACTGTATAAGTTTTGCATAGGTATAACTGTCATTTTTAATGACGATTGATAATAAATAACATTTTATTTGCCAAACCAATGTATAGAAACGAGCTCCCGGATTACGAAAGGTCACTTTTATAAAAAAGACTCTCGTCTGTCAATAATTTGACGACATCAACATTCCAAAATAAAAGAGTTTATATACGCGGTTTACAACCGGAGATATATAGCTGGTTTACGATACACATATTAACATAATCCTATTTTATTGATATCAGAACAAATGAATAGTGCAGTAACGTGGAGGAAGCTTTTCATCGTCCATAGACAAGATTCTACAAGTTAGTAAAATATTACTGTCTTGGAAATTATTACTGGTATACAAATATTTATGATTATTGTTATTTTAAACATATGGCTTTTTCTTATGGGCATGTGAAAGTTTTTTACCGTTAGATTGATTATGTTTCTTTATTTTGTTTTATTTTTGTTTCTACCTCGTTGGTCTAGAGGTCCCGTGCGTGACTGCTGAGCGTGAAGTCCTGGGTTCGAAACCCAGGTCGGGCAAACTGTTATTGGGCTGTTGTTATTTCTGTTAGGAAATTCACAGTAACAGCCCGGAATTTAGATTTATGCCCGCCAAAAGGCTCACCACCACATTTGACTTAATAACAGCATTGGTAAAATGTGGGTGTGCAACTGTGTACACCTCTCAGTTTACTTTCGGCCTAAAAATTACACGAGAAAAGCTTTCAAGTTAAAGATGCCGAGTGTAAATGACAGCGTTAGTCGTGGTATATCATCATCAACATCTGATGTGGAGGAATGAAGATTACGAAGAAACTTTTGACTATAAAGAGTAGGGGAAAACCGAGGAAATAATGGATAGACTATGTAAAGGATGACATGAATGAAAAGAGAGTCACTGCCGGGACAACAGCTGATGGAGAGGTATGGAAGAAGAAAACAGTGCATTAGCCGACCCCAAGTAAATGTGAATTAGGGATGATAATGATGACATGGCGTACTGTATCTACTAAAGAATAGTTTTACTTAAGCAAATAATACTAACACTAATAAAACGTCATAAAAAATATTTCCGAATACCATAATTGGACAAGCTTTTATACATATTTTGAAAGCATTTTGCATTCCACGGAACCATTTTTAATAAAATGGCGCTTCCGACCGGTTCCCGGGTGCCCTCGTAAACTTGTCAATCAGTTTTCATAAATCGTCCATGGTAAAGGCAATATGTAATTAGCAATAAATGTAATTGAATAGATAACAGCGTACCCTGGGGTTATCACGTCACTCACTATAATCGTATCATATTCATAAAACATTTTATATGACTTTAGTTATCATTAGCAGGGTTTAAAACTTTTAGTTTATTTTCGATTTTATAATTAAAGGTTTGTAACTTTAAAATACTTTTAATTTTGGTAGTTAATTCAGGTGTTTATCTATAGTTCTTTCAAACAAATTATTGATAAGAAAATCAATATTGAATAATAGAATTACATTTAAAATTATATTTATTCATGCTCTTATATTGAAACCAGCCTTGAAATTGGAGCATAAATTGTCGAGTCTCTCAACACTGTTAATAGTTGTCACAATTAATAACGATTGAATGTAAATATTGATTTATTAGTAAGTATTTAAGGTATAAGCGCGGGAGTGAAAAAAATACTTAAATTTTTACTTTTAGGCTCTAGTTAGAAATAGATACATATAGTGGCCAAATTAAAGAATGTAAATCTTTAAATGTAACTGATTGCAAATATATATAAAGTATATTTTACCTTAAAAAAATCGAATAATTCTGTCTTTTTTTGTGTATACTACGAGATCAGTGTCTTGTCAGATGCCTCACCTCAAGCATACCAACAATGGTGCTGCGTTGTGTTGAGCTTACGCATAGTATACGAAATTTTCTGAGATAAAAACGTTAGATGCTACTAGACGAATAGGGCACTTATTGTATTATAATTAAAACGTATGAATTGTTGCTGCATCTTGGCGTAAAATTATACTATGATTTTATTTTATTTTCGATATCATATTTAAAAATTGTAGAAGAAATTGACACGGAAAACAAGAGTGTATCATGGAAAGAGATTTCTCTACTATGACTGATTGCCCGAGGTAAGGAAGTGGCCACTTGGCTGATTAGCATACTGGTATCATCAACAGTTAAAATGCGCCATCTATCATAGCTTGCAAATATGTTAAGAAAATACTAAAGTAGTGAGAAAAGTTGTAGGCTGTTTGTAGAGCTGTTCTTTATTACCAACGGAGATATTTTAAGTATAAAAGGGAATTAGGTAGATCGTTTTCGTTCGATATTCAATAAGTATCTTTTTAGTCTGTTTCTAAGTTGGTAGTAGTTTGGACATGAAAAAGTATAGGTGCACCCCCTAAAATAAATAAAGTTCCTGGTTTGGAGTCTATATTTTAGTGGTCACCTCAGTGTGTCGTCTAAAAGTGTTGAGAAATTTTGTTTTAACATTTTTTAATTTGAATTTGACCTCTCATACTTATTCTAATTGTGTTGGTAAAAGATAACAAGTATCAAATTTTAGTTTCTGTTTACATCAGAATCAGGAACAATTTGTGAGAGCCTTTCAGATTGCTCACCAAATCTCCGTCATTTTTCCTTTATGATATGAGCGCTTCCTAAGCACTCAGCAAGGATGTTAAATTATTTGTTATATGTACTTCATTTACACACACTACTACAGCAAATGACATCTGTAAATAAAAATGAATCATTGAACGTTTCAGGGAAACTGAGTGGACAATGACATTATTCAATTACACTTGTCAAGTGGATTGGTCATCGTCACATGACATAATCGTTGGTCAGGTGTTCAGAAACTTCACCTTTACCGGAACAAAATAATTTATTGCAATGTTGAAATATTACGTTATAGTATGGATACACAAATGCTAAGTCTAATGAAAGCGTCAGAAATCGACTAAAACGCATCGAAACAGCGTCAGCGGCGCGCATGGTACTTTTTTCGACACATTCGGTTGTCGATTTTAAACAGCAAATTTGACATAAGTTCAGATACATCATTGAAAGGCATTAGCGCAGGCTAGCGAACTCCAAAGTTATAATTTTTTTGAGGATAAAGAATACGGTCGCGAGCAGGATTCGAACATGCGCCTCCAGGATAAATACTCCAGGTGTTCTCACCGCTAAGCCATTTCGACCTCTGCTCACTACCGTGAATTCCTCTGCCACATTTTGATACGTCTTTTCAGTGATGTCATTGCCATCTATTCACAATGCCTTGTTAAATCAAAACCAAACTAAAAGGTAAAAAAAACCCGTTGTGAATATAAAGGAACACTTAATCAAATCTTTTGAAGAAAATAGCTTTTAGATTTAGCTGTCCCTATCTTTTAACAGACCTACTTAGAAGATACACATATTAAAGTTCATTGACAAATTCCACGAAAACAGAAAAAGACGTCGTGTATGTCATATTCTCTTTATACGTACGTGTTTGTACTCAAGCGCATTGCAACGTCACTAAGCACGGGGGTCAGAGGCCCTCGACACATCGATATTTTTCTGACGCAACCTGATACCTAATTGTTCATAGACAGTTTGACAGGTAAACCGTCTGCCACGTGGGCGTGTGTCTTTACCACGTTAAAACCCTACCCAGTTATTTTTAAATACTTTAACCTGTGACTAGTTTTTAAAAGTTGTCAATTCTGCATTATGTTGCACGTTGCATAAGTATTTTTGCAAAATTGAGCTTTATAAAACTGAGGTTGGCAGCTCGTATCAATATTTATGCAAAATTCAAAAAAAGAACTCGAGCAAGCTTTTGAACGCGTCGTGTTCCTGTCACATACAAAGATACCAAACTTGCCTTAAAAACGCAATAAAACAAACGCACTTCACACGTAATATGGACTCTAATGAACTGAAACATTAGCGTTTTGGGGAACACATTGGGCGAATGCACGTAATGGTAATGGCCCCCGGACAGCGAGGCGTGAGAATAACCGCTAACACACACATTACTGATTATCTACAGAGCATTAATGTGCCTCGTTCACATTTTATTTTTACCCACAATTAATTTAAAATAAACTTTAAGTGATATCGGTTGCTTTCATCTTTCAAATATATCTACCAGCTTCAGACGTGTCGTAAAAGTGATGTGCGAAATAAACGGTTAGATACATAACTAAGTTATTGGCGATGTTAAATTTAATTAGTTATACACAATAACATATAATTAAATAGGTAAGCAAACGGGAAATGGTATGTATTTATTTATTGATGTTTTATTGGCACATTATGAGCCTAATTGAAACAATTTATGATGCATATAAAAGTTTTCCATTGAGTCGATGTATAATAGTTAATTATCAATTGGCAAGTCAAAGGTACGCATGACTGACTTTTCGTAATGTGCGTTCAAAAAATAATTATCACTTGCTTAAAACTTCGAAGGAATCTTCGTGAGGATACCAGCACCGATACATGTTCTGACACCCATGTTCTGACATGGCTTTACACACTATCGAGAACTTTTCTCAGACCTACAGGTGCTTTAAACTATGAGACTAGGTTGTTCATCAACCACTCGACAAAGAGAAGGATTAAGTAAAATAATGTAGTTCTTTTTTCGCATAACAATGATTAAAGACCATCGAAATGCAATTTCTCAAATATTAAATCGCTGAGTAGACAAAAAATTAATAATAAAACAGTTATGTTCTCCATTAACCTAAATAGGATGCAATATTCGCTAAGCAAGGCGTGTCGGAATGAAAGTCAGCTCCGGAAGCCATGAACTTGGAGACAAGCCGACAAGCCGACCGGTGTGTACCGGTGCGACAGGACGACTCGTTTCCAAACGGAACAACCAATTTCAAATGGCGACAGTCCGGTGTCGACTATCGATATTCACTGGATATTCTCGTTAGGTAACATCACTATCTCTAAAAATAAAGCATATACGGTTGGGTCGTAAAGTTTGTGGCGAATATGAAAAAAAAAATGATATAACAGATCAGTTAAAATGCCAATATTTTAGTATATATAAAGAAATTGTTTGAAACATTTGACTCAGCGGATTTATATTTAATTAAAGAATTTGAACTAAAAGTACATACAAACCCTTCTCTTCTTGTGCAATCTAACGTTTTCCAAAACGCATGCACTATTCCGATTTGTTCAACGAAACTACGCACAGTGTCCATCAAAATCAAGCCTTTTGCAGCACTAAATCAAATTATAACTGTCTTGTTAGTCTCGAAGGGTAGGCGATTAAATAAGCAGAAAGCTTTGTAACCAAATACCATAAGGAGTCAGTGTATACCATGATTTATTATCGTGTTCTTTATACTTAAGATGTTTGTATTAACCTGGTTAGGAAGAAAATGTATTTTCAATGTAAAACTTAGAAAGTGATATGTAGTGTACATATTTAGTTACTAAATTATATAAATAAACTAACTGTGCCCCGCAAAAGTTGTTCTGCCATATACATTTTTTTGGATAGGGCCACCCTTGTCACCTAGGGATATGACCTATTCTCAGACCTAGCAAAAATAGCCAAAAAATCGGTCAAGCCGTTTCGGAGAAGTTTGATAACAAACACGGTGAAACGGGATTTTTATATATTAGATAAATTATGGAATTAAACAGTAAACTTAAGTATAAAAATGTACTAACATAAAAAATCAATGCCATAAAAGTGTAGTCTATTGGACCACATCATGTGTGATGAATGGGACTGAAATTTTTCATCTCAGACGGGGGACAGTTCTGTGAAACATTTTCTTATGAGGGTGATGAAAATTCTTCAGCATTCTTAGCATTCATAGATTTGTGTTAAAGGCGTGTACATACGATAAGTGATTTATTGTCTTGCATTCTTCGTGATTGCCCGACTAGTTTCGAACTCGAACGGAGCCCTTAGTCATAAGCTGAGCCCGTGGCGATGTCGCGACATCGAGTTTGACTCGCAACATCGCCGCGGAGCAACAATAATTACTATGTATGTGTCTCACGAAAGTTATTATACACAAAAAGAAACTTTTAATCAAATAAATTTGGACGGTTCAAAATATCAGGGGTCGATCCTCTAATATTAATCATTTCTCCATCGATTTCCGTCGACGTTTTCTTATTCTACTAACACACACTGTGTTTACGATCTGTTGAACTTTATTCTGTTATCTCGATCGAACAAGTATGTAACGTTATTAATGCCATTACCGGCTAACCTGGACAAATCCCGACATAAGTCATAAAACAATGAATACAAAAAGTTATGTATACTATAAGCAAGTGCACTGACACTACCTTATTTTATTCGAAAACCACAGCTAATTATTCATCGTTATTGTAATGAAAGTAGCGTTTATGTATAGGTGATTTTCCACCAGTGAATGTCGCAAAGCGAGGCGAGACGAGGCGAAAATTGAAATCTCGCTGACCCATCGCCACTGAAAATTGCTAAATAAAATTTCCATTGCTAAGTTAATGAACACTTAAAATACTTTCCAATATTGTACCAACAAAAAAAAAATCGCGAGGAGAAAATTTTGAGAATGGATGAAGAAAAAAATAATCTCGCCTCGTGTCGTCTCCCTAATGGAAAAACACCTAACTCAGTATTATTATTTACATTGTAAATTAGACATGCTTACGTACAGTAATTACATATTATGGGTTAGTTCATATTAGTAAATGCTAAACTGGTATTTTAGTGAATGTAAAAAAAGTGTCAACTGGCAGTTAGAGGTCATATTTTCTCATCTCTATCTTAGAAGACACAACAGATTGACAAGATAGACTTTCCCAAAAAAATATGGGACAATAACACACTGAGTTACATTCTCTCTCATCATTACAAACATGTACATGACCATATGAAAAATAACAAAATTAACGCGTAGGCGAGTAATTGGTGTGCCCACGACTTTTTATTTGATTGACCTGACCTTTGGTACAAGCGTTAAAAATTGAATAAGTCTTGTTTAGGAGTTCATATGAATGGCAGCATAAAAATAACTGTCATGTCCCATGATTTGAAATTGGAATTGACTGATTTTAAAGAGATGGGACATATTTAGTATCGAAACTCAATTATTTGATGACGCCTACGGCAAATTGATAAGATAGACCATTACAGTAAGAAAAAGAAATTATTTTCTGTTGAAAAAAAATATTGATGGATTAACCCAATACTGCGTTGACTAAAGACTTAAGAGTTTAAATTTTAAAAAAAGTAAAATTCGAATACCTAATATGGAATTAATTTGACTGCCTCTTTGGTATAGTGGTCGCTAGCCTGGCTGCTGAGTGTGAGGTCCTAAGTTCGATTTCCAGATCGGGCAAAGCGTTATTGGGTTTTTTCTGTTAGGAAATTCTCAATAGCAGCCTGGAGTTGGTGGTGTGACACCCCCGTGTTTCGGAGAGCACGTAAAACCGTCTGTCCTACGCCTGATCTCTCTCCCTTCGTGTCGGGTTGCCGCCCCATCGGACTATGAGAGTGAAGGAAGAGGGAGTGCACCTGTGTTTGCGCATACACTTGTGCACCATGCGCCGTGACCGAAATACTATTATTATGGAATTATGAATCTAAAAAACTACGAATGTAATCTAATCTAATCATAGGTGAAGCCACCTCTAAATGGCCGCTCCCTAACGTGTATGCGTGCTTTCGCGTGCTGCGATTGGTAGAATTGTTGTCGACTGTTGAATTTGATGTATTTGTGTGCAAAAAGCTCGTGTATTGACATGCGAAATTGTAGGAACTAGTACGTTTCACACATTTTCTGTGAAACATAACGTCCATATTTTTTAGGTTCTCCAGAACTACTTAGTCTAAGCCCAAACTTGTACGTATTATACTGTGAAGATTATCACATATAAAAAATATAATATGGTTATTGTCTTCACCAGTCACAAATTCTTCAAATAAATCTCATAACAATTAAAAAGTGTTACCTTCGTCAATAACACTCATAGTCACGCATCTATCTATGTAACTGTAAGTAATGAACAGTTTTAGTTAACAACCACTGGTTACGGTATACCGATAAATCAATGGTTAACAGCGTGTCAAACAGCGCGGTTGGCGCAGTGGTCGATAGACCGACTGCTGCGCTGCGTGTCGCAGGTTCGATTCCTGCACGGAGCAAATATTTGTACGATCTATAGATAATTGCTCCGGGTCTGGGTGTGTGTGTACTTGTGAGTGAGTGTATATGTCTGTAAACGCACCCACGACACAGGAAGAATTTCCGAGTGTGGGGCAACGTTTTAAAAAAAAAAAAAAAAACAATTCTTACACGTACACATTTTATACAGTGACGGATTGTAAGGATCGATTCAAATTAGGAAGTAGGGGATAATTGACTCTACATACTAAAGGCAAGTGCCAGAGGGGCTCGTGGCTAAGTAACAGCCGCACAGACCGATCGATCGAGGTTAAGCTGCGCTTGCCGCGGTCGGTCTGTGGATGGGTGACCATCATTTCATACCGAGACCCCTCCGTGCCTCGGAGAGCACGTTAAGCCGTCGGTCCCGGTTGTCAAATTAAGATCTATGACAACCGTTACGGGTAGTCCCGAGGCCTGAAAGTGACAACCAGTCATACCACGAGATATCGTGGTACCCAGTTACTGGGTTGTGGAGGTCAGATAAGCAGTTGCTCCATGTAAAATACTGGTATTAAGCTGCATCCGGTTTGACTGGAAGCCGACCCCAATGTAATTGGGAAAAGGCTAGGCAGATAGATAAAGACTAAAGGCAAGTGCCAGCTCGATCCACGTACGCACCTCTTTTCTATGTAGATATTTTTTATTTAGAGTTTTTATTTCTGACTAGATTACATAGTAAAATTCATAAGCTGTATAATTGTGACCGACGCCGTCGTGCGTCGTGTTGCTTCGTGAAACTTCGGGCCGGGTCGTAAATTTTCGCTAAGTGGCCGATTTCGTAAACTTGGACTTTGCCTAACATACGCTCTGCCTGAGGCAAAGATTCAAATATAAATAACAATTTTGTCTTAAGTCATATTTTAAAAGTCTGGCAAAAATATGCTCGTAGATTTCAATCTAGACAGTAAAGAAACCAATATAAGAATTAACGTGAAAGTTTGAGAAAGAAATAAATCCATTATTAGTAATTAATAGTCGACTCAATTAGTAAGCAACATATTCACAAATAAAAACGATGGTAGAGTAAAAACAGTACTTAGAAAAAACAACCGGCATGTAAAATAATATCACAATACTTACTCAATTACAGGTACAATAGTTTCCAGGAATATGGTAACATTAGTGTAATGCTCATTCCCACGTGTTCACGTTTAGGTGCTCGAGCGCATAAAAATGCGCGGGTCGTGAACTCGCCCGAGCGACGACACACTTGCAGTCGGTAACTGGGTACTACAGTTACCTTTGAGTGGTTTTAGTGTCAAAATGCATATATTTATTCTAGGAAAGTGTTAGAGAATAGAGGTTTTAATTTTAGTGGTAAGGGTAAAAACTTACTCAGTTAAAGTTGCTTTTCACGTAATGTAAGTTCTGAAACAAACAAAAAAAAACTGTTGGTTAGATCAATTTAATCTCATCGGGTATATATATATTTAATAATAATAATAATATAATCTTTATTTGTTCAAAAAGACATACAAAATATTAATTAAAAGATACAGTCTTTTTCGTAATATATAAGATGGATTAGTTACAAATACGGTGATAAAGTTTTTCTTTTACTGAATAAAATAATGGCCATACAGCAGGGTAAATGTACTACCTATGTAATTTAAGCCTGGAGACAGATTTCTTTGTACAAGTGAACAAGCCTACGTAAAGATATTGTTTTACACACTCACGAGTCACGGCTTCATACAAAAAGTCTGAGTAGGTACATAGGTATTGTTTTGTTTTTTAATTCACTTAGCAACAAAGAAAATATGACAGTATTGCAAGTAAATATTGATAGTATATTAAAATTATGCTTAAGTTAAGATTCTCTTTTGAACCATAAAGATGTTTGAATCAAAACTTTATTATGCTAATCTTCCTTCTATTTACAACACGCAGTGAATTAATAATGTTCTATTTAAATTTGAAATCGTATTTCATCATGATATGACCAACAGTGTTGAATGAATGACAATATACTATAATTTAATTTGCGTGACATAGGCTCCTTCTGATTTTATCGATAACACAATTCAACACTTTGTATTTCCGTCTCTATCAACTTTCAACATCATTCAGAATCGGCGTTTGAGTAGACTCACGTGTACGATTTTCCGATTATGAAACGATTGGATTCGATTAGACTTTCACTGCACGAAATTAGTTGAAGTAAAATTTTCTCTGATATCCATCAACGTTTGCGCTGCAATGATTACGGGTAGACGGAAAAAGAAAGTCGACGTCATAAATGCAATATCGCTTTTATTGCACACGAATACATGCTGCGGAATTACGTGCCGTAACACTTTTTTGCGTAGAAATTTTAATCACTATTTCTGGCAACTTATTTTTTAAACAAAAGTTTCAGCACCGAGTTCATGATAGATTTAAACACAAAAAAATAATTTTAAAAGGGTTAAGTGAAACAGAGCTATATGACAGCTAAACATCTAAACCAACAAGAGAATCATCACACGTGCCATTGCAAAAAATATTAAAACTATACTTAACACATACCAAACCATATAAAAAAATCAATCTGCAACATAAAGTGTAGACATCGGATTAACTTCTCAAATTAATTCCGCTGCCTGTTCTACACGTTAGGTCATTACTTGGCGCGATTGGTGCCATCACAACACCTGTCAGCATGACTGGTTGGAGTCACGCACTAGTGTTGCCTACCTCTAATGCAAATCAAGGTCGTGAACCTATCCGATGTGTTAAACTACCACGTCTTGTGTGGATTAGTAAGTGATGGATAAGAAACGGTTAATGGGACGACGTTCGCTTGATGTATTATTGGTTGAAGGGATTATTTTGTCAACGTTTTCTTTATGTCGTTTTAATTATGGAATCGAATGCTGTCTCGATATAAGCTGACATCAGAATTAATGTTGTGACACAGTTAGGCGAATCATAATATAATGATATTAAAAAAAAAAAATATAGGTACTTCTTGGACTTTACGCTCAAAAGATCAAGAGGCCCTTGAGGAGTCCTCCTCAGCGATTTTAAAGTATTACTTAACGTAGAATACGTAAAAGGAGAAAAAAATTACGGAACTTATATTAACTCTATTTATACAGCCACCATCAAACTACGGTAGGAAACTGTCAAATTGACACGACTATCTCGACCTTAAAATCTAAGATCGAGACTCCCTCAGACAAATAACTTACGGTACATTTATACGCCAATTAATTTTAATAAATAATTAATTAAACATCTTCCAAAGGCGGTAACAGATTGATGCAAGTTTATGTCACATTTTGTACAAGTATCTTGATCGGCCGCTGCATAGCGGACTTCGAAGAAATTTATGCAATTTTCTGTAATCAATCACTTGCCGATTGATATTGGACGTAAGCATTTTTTCGGCGAATTATGCCTGTCTATCAAAGTCATGTAAAGAACCGATAATAATGAAATATATCTTCTTGACAAGTGATAATTAAAGGTAGCTTTAATTTGTCACGGAGATTCTTATAGTGAATACACCAATTCAATATATTTTAGCAAACAATTACCACCAAAAGTATGGTGGCAATCAAAATGGTCTAAATAATCGGAACATTAGATAAAAACTATTGTACATTGTTAATTAACTAATATTAATTAGTTACGTAAATTTTAATTAAATTATGGTTCAAAATATTCAACATCAATTTCAAACAACACACCATAATTTAAAGATGGCAACATTTTCTAAATGCGCCGATAATTTTGGACATTTTGAATGCGATAATGCTATTATACATTTCGACACTGGCGGTATCTAGTTTATAATTTGTTTTTAAAATACATATATGTTACATATGTCCTCAATTCAGTAAAGTTCATTGATATTAAAACCCAACGCCCATACATGACAATGTGACAAAAAACCTAATCTCCGTATGTAGGTGTTGAATAAGAACCTACATACGTGAAAACTTAATTATGCTGCATGCAGCTGATTATAACGATTACTATTATAATGTTGAGAAAACGTGAAACAATAATAATTACTGCAATATACGCAGATACGCATCTTTTAAATCATGAAAATGATTTACGCTAGGCCATTCAGTTAAGCTACCTGCTTAGGGGTTCCTAGCAGTAAAATTATGGATTAATTCTACCATTTAAGTGTTGCGATAAATATTTAAATCCTTTAATTACTTCATATATCCTGCACCCTTTATTACGTAGTTCGTTTATTTAGTTAGAATATAGGGCATATTCCAAACATATTAAATCCATCCTCAAAATTAACAAATGAAAGGTTATAAAAGCTGTCTGTACCAGGGACAGAACATACGAAAAGACAAAGGTATAATCCGTTCATTTGGAGTTCCGCGCGCATTTTGACGATCAATCACTTGGCTTGAAACCACTTGGCGGTAATCTTCCCGGAGCGTGTGAATGCGGTCACGATGTTGCTCGGAGGCGGTCTATATTTTATAGACGGTGTTGCAACTCTATGGGAAACGTACCAAAACGATGAATGATTAGAACGTTCGCCGTTTCCAATTTCAAATTTGATTTTCGAATGTAACCGTTCGTGATTATGCCCTACGGTGGTGCCGGTGTCCAGTAAAGTATGACAGTGTGGAATGGACACCTAAGTTTAATTAAGAATTTATAATCATAAATGGTTATTAACAAAAATAATTTGACATAATAATGTGCGTGGTATACAGGGCCCACAAAACATATTTAAAAAATATTATTTGTGAAATAAAATAACCGACGATTAAGGCAAAATAATAAATTTATAATCACGGGCTTGTTGATGCAGAATTATAACTTTACAACCAGTCCAAGAATTTACCACTTGAAGTTTTTATTCGCAGTCATATTATATATTTATCTCAATACCATCAATTAAGGTTGGTTAATATTGTTACTGAATCCGATGGTATTCTGTGATCAACACAAATAAGCAGGATGTTACAACCACATCCGTCAGTGACCAAAATTAAGTATACAATTACAATACTTTTATAGCGTAGAATACATTTAAATTGGAAATGTGAATTATTAAAGCTTAACTTATTCAGATGAGGTGATAAAAAGCTTTCGAATAATAAAGCTCGACAGGAGACGATAGCAGCAGCGTCTTCATCAATTTATAGTGAATTAATCAGAACTCTTAACAAAATTAAAAACATCTTCACAAGAGTTGATAAATGAATTGGTCATTTGTCAAATGAAGTGCAGTAAGTAATGGTTTATTGGACAGGAGGTTGCTTGGAGGGCGGTGGGCTTCGGTCTGTGCGTGCCAAGTCCGCGGTCCCACCAGGCCGCTGATCTACGATCCCTGTCCCAAGCCGATATACGACGCGAGGCGAGAAAATACTACGGCCAGCACGCGAGGACTGCATGCGCAGGGACGGATTTGAATTGGTAAGAGGTGCATAGCTTACATCAATCTTCAATACGGTTTCATTGATGTGTTGACAGAAAATACAGACTAGAAATGGAACGTATTTAACTGTTTTTTGAGTCCAATATTGTACAGAAAGTTCGAATAATCCTTAAACACTACTCATCTCATCTACTACCCGTTAGCACTACCCATCTGCCTTGCGTTACAAATTGTGAAGAGGAAAATCTACTGTACCCTACATTTTGGGTAAGTGCTGGCCTTTCGGCTCAGCAACGTACAGAATTACACAACTTATAATTATAGAACTTAAACTGAGTTAGCTTAAGTTCTGCATCTCTTAATTTCGCTAGCTTATCTTTCCCACTTGCATATCGATTTTCCGTGGCTAGTTTTATATGGGCCTGTCGCTTCTGGCGTCTGGGGACATTAAGTACGATAGCAACGTCATCATTTAGCGTGTATCCGGCATGCACTTCGCACGTCCGAGTGCGGCCCTGGCAGTCACGTCCATAGACGAATGAGCGCGCGAACGCGATTGAGAGAGCATTTTGACTCCTAAATGAGTTCGTTCACACGCCGTAGGTTCACGGTCGACTGTCTCACTGTTTAGGATTCTAATGTAGGATGTACTTCTGTATATGTACGTGACTTCTAATGGCCATTCGTGTCTTATATTTTATGGTTGTAATTAGTGTATTATTTAATATATCCTTGCCAATCTGCTTGTTGGAAGTACTGATAATTGTAAGTTTTTACAAAGTTAATGATGTTTTGTTGTATACAGGCAAATATGGCAATCGGTTTCAGCGTAGTTCTTGGTAGAGTGATGACACGAAATAGCAAGGGTCGCGGGTTTAAGCCCCGTTCGTGTCTATTACTTTTCAATGTTTCTTTGAAAAATAGTAACAAATATAACCATAAGTTTTAGCATTGCAATTCATAAAGTAATTTTTGTCTAAGATTAGATACCAGATAACTTTATTAACTATATATATACAAAAGTATTCGTAGATACTGTTAATAGTAAGCTCATATAATCACACCTATTTCCCTTTGGGGTAGGCAGAGACTATCGATTTCCAGCTAGGATTCTGACAAGCAGCTCAGGTAAGCTTTATAACTTACTAGCTTCCGCACGCGACTTCGCCCGCGTGGATTTCAGAATTGGGTCCAGCCGGGATAAAAAGTATCCTATATATTGATCCAAGCTATAAACTATCTGTATCCCAATTTCATCCAAATCCGTTCAGTAGTTTTTGCGTGCAACAGTAACAAACATCCATACATACAAACTTTCGCGTTTACAATATTAGTAGGATTTTTATTTACTTTTCATATCGTTGTAAAGGTATTGTAAGTACCTAGTAGAATAACAAATATTTAATTGAATTTGTTAATATTATTTTACATGACGTATCAATAACGTTACGTTATTCTCAGTCCTCGCTTCAATGCGCCAGGCCATCATCAGAAAATTCCATCAAAAGTTTATTATTATAGTAATCTTATATAAAATTATAATTCATACTAATATTATAAATGCGAAAGTAATTCTGTTTGTTTGTTACCTTTTCACGACTAAACGGCTGAACGGATCGTAATAAAATTAGGCAAGGAGATCGATTGGACCTTGGAGAAGGATATTATAGGCTACCTGTTGTTATGCAGACGAAGTCGGGGGCACCAGCTAGTTATTTATATATCTTTACTTAAAAATAGTAAAGCTAAAGAATTAATTATTGTTCAACGGTTATTACTCACTTGCATTCTTTGGGATTGCCCGACTAGTTTTGAACTCGAACGGAGCCCTTAGTCATGACCTGAGGCCGCGGCGATGTCGCGAGTCAAACTTAAAGTTGAACCGTTGAACAATAATTAATATGAATGTGTCTCACGAAAGTTATTATACAAAAATAGCTAAAGAGTTTTATAGTTTGAACGCTATAATCTCTGAAACTACCAGTCCTATTTGAAAATTTTTTTTTGCATGTGTAAGCCCTATTCTTGAGGAAGGTCTATAACATTACGCTACAACTTTAAAAAGCCGTGGAAAACAGCGGGTGCAACCGCGGGGTACGGCTAGTTTGTACCTTATATTTTTTGTGGTACACCAAAAACATTGTTTAAAGAGCATAAAAACATAAAAAGTAAAATAGCACCTTTTATATGGGACTTAATAACTGCATCCGTAAATTGTAATTATAAGACAACAATAGTCCTCTGCCTAACCCGTCAGGGATACAAACGTAATGCTATATATGTATATAGTATAATTTATACAGTCATATTAATTCTTTTTTTTTCAATGTACCTAACCAAACATAAAAAGGGGAAAGGCAACGCATGCTATAGACAGCAGATACGCAGTCTTTATTTAGTAATTTTTACTTTTATAGTTTATATTAATATTATAGTTTTTTTTTTTTTTTATAATTTTGCCCTACACTAGGAATTGCTTCCTGTATCGTGGGTGCGTTTACAGACATATAATCTCACAAGCACACACACACCCAGACCCAGAGCAATCATCTATAGATCGTACAAATATTTGCTCCGTGCAGGAATCGAACCTGCGACACGCAGCGCAGCAGTCGGTCTCTCGACCACTGCGCCAACCGCGCTGTCTAAATATATATTTGCTATGCTTACTTTCTATTACTAGTACCTTTATTGTATTCGGTTAAATTAATTTTGGAGTGACTCAGAGTGTAAAAGTTCACAGACAGACATAGGTACATACTTAATTATAAATATTTATTAACATTTGCTTTGTACGCTAACCGCTGAGAAGTTCATTGACCACTCCATGACTAATTCCACCTTTTTTAGTTCCAGAACCTAGTGGTTGCGCTGGCACTTTAAAGGGCAAGTTTGAGTCCAAGGTACCATCACTGAGTTTTCGGAATCATATATATGTAATTATATATCACTAGCTTAAAATATTAATACGTATATACAAATAGCATAAACTATAATATACATACAAATATACAAACACTCACTGGGGTAGGCAAAGACTATAGACTTGCTTAAAACGGTGAAGGAAACCATCCTGTGGACACCAGTACAGTTGAGAGATGTTCTCGATGGTGGATAAAGCAATATCAGAGGCCCACGGGCAGTTTAAACTCTGACACTAGGCTGTGCATCAACCACACGATAAGAAGAAAAAGTTATTCGATACTAGTGCAGTGAATCATACTAATTACATCAAATACTTTTTTGACCAACAAGTTGGATACATAAGTACGAGTCAATTACTCGTATCGTGTAACCTACAAATGCAAATTGTCGTGGAAACCAGTAGCGACCGCGCGACCGATATCGATTTACATAATAATGCGCCATTACCGAATATCGACGCGTACCGCAAGCAATTGATCGTGTTTTAACAATCGATACCGCGATGGGAATAGGAATTCGGACTTTAATAATATACACTTGTTATTGAAGAATGTGGTAGGAATAATAATAATAAGCAAAGATTTATGCCATGATACGTTTACCGGTACACTTGGTTAAAATATTATCAGTTAAATGGGGTATAATATAAAGATATTCAACTATTTACTCTTATGTATAATACCTGATCTGACCATTTCGTTTCGACTCGTGTTAATAAATAAAATAGAAAGAAAGAAAGAACATCTTTTACGAAACAACACAAAAGTGAACAACGTGAGTTTCTACCAGTTTAAAGGTAAAATCAATAATAATAATAACTTTACTTAATAATTTAAATGGAGTGAACAATAACGTGACGACTCTAAATAACTTAGGACTAGGGCGGAGAAGAAGAAGAATTACTTTGTTTACAGTAAAGGATATTATTTGATAAATTAACTATTGACTGGTAACATAACGTATCATAACACTATTCATATGCAAACCTAATATTTTACAAGTATATACCATATCTACATTAGTGAGTTAATATTTCATATTGCCTCTCATTTTTGATACTCAGTGCTCATATTCTTTTTATTCGATTACTACAAGAACAGCCTTAAATTGTTATAAATAAATCCTTCAGGATATCACACAGCATCTACTCAGATAAGTTACATTACTTTACCACTTCCTACAATTCAAAATTCCGAACCCTGAAAATATAGAGGTCTCGCTCTTGTCATAGAGGTCATCCTTGTTCAAGAGTAAAGCTTCATTGATCTTTTGAGTAAGGTTTCATAGTCTATGAATATTTTTACTAGTATAAATCAATTCAAAGAGCATGCTAGAAGAGGTTAATGAGCATAGATGAAACGAAAGATGTGTGTGGAATTCAGAATCGCAACAGGTCGAAATCAAAAGTCTCTTTCAGTTCCTACCTACTCCAATGGAAGACAGGTGTGATTGTATGTATGTATTATTCTACTTCTCCAGGGAACATTTTTAAATCTTTTGCTTTTCTTAACATACGTCGTCTTTTCTTCATTCGAAGTATTGGTAATAACAAATGAAATTTCAGAATTATGTTTATTGACATAATGTTCCTTTATGGTCTTCTATCCCACGGTTTCTCAATCATGCCAGGGTGTATCGCTCTCCCCATTGTCTGTCTTTCCCACACCATCTCACTAACCGTGAAACCAATATCGTTGGAATTTATTAGTTTTAACAACGATTTCAATTTCCAAGTACTTTATTGTTTTCTTATTGATTGTCAATTTAATTAGATTTTGTTGATACTTTAAAGAACTGTTTCATAGAAAATTATAACATTTTTATAATTCTTAAACATCATCTAGTTTTAGTGTCCAATATACATTCATACCCCACATCTATTTAGAGATACAGATTCAAATCAAAACCGATACATAAAAGATAATGCAAAAAATATATATTCTACAGTCAAAAAATAAATCGTACAAATTGTATGAATTGTATAACAACAGAGGAAGTAATAGATACTAAAGTTCTATATATAAATGTATTAGTCATGATTTAGTGTTTTATTTCCTCGTTTGTTGAGATCGAATCTCGGTTCACTATGTTAGTATTGTAATCGATAGCTTGTTATTATATTGTTACTAAACAATTTTCGATTCAAATAAGTCCAGGAAGGGGTTTAACTATTAAAGGTATTATATACAATAGATTCTTGATGACAAGATTATATTTTTCGTCAAGGACATTATTATTGGCAATCATTTTAAGAAATAATAAAAACTTAAGAAACTTAATATTAATAAAGAAATACTCAAAAATGTCGTCCTTACAGTTATAGGAGAAGATCCATGCTGTACAGAAAATGAAGGATACGTTTAATTTAAAGATGGAAAAATGATTCCTTGCCTTGTAAACAATCAAAATACCAATCCAAACATCGGCCACTAAAAAGATACAACAAATGAAAGTGCTAACTATTCTGTAAAGTTTAGCCAAGACGCTACAAAATCATATGAAATACATATTACACGAATCCCACCTTTATTGCTTACAAACAAGAGTGTTATTTGAGGTTCCAGTAGTAAAATATAACTCTGTATAACATAGAGTACAAATCGTGGACGGTAAACAGAATTGGAAAGCAAATACGACATTATGGCCGATTCGACGTTCAAACATTTCCATCCACCGGCAGTATGTTTGGTATTTGGCCCAAATATCCTAGGACTGCATAATTGCATAACAATAAAACTATTGTATCCGAGTTTATGTGGGAGATTCTCTGAGCATTCCTTGAATTACCAACTCCGTTCCCACATTACCGAATTCTTGTTTCAATAACTACTGAATGTGCAATTTTTATTTTTTTGAAAATCTGACTCAAAACACCCACATTTTAATATATGTCTTATGTTTTTTTTTTAGAGTAGTTTCTCTTTTCAGACTCACATTCTCATATTTGCTCTTCTACGCATATTTAAGAAAATAATTCTACCAGTTGTACAATTTTATAATTATCATAAGAGTTCTCTGCTTAGATTCAGAATTTAATCTTTGTCCTTTATACCGGAGTAAATTATTGTTTATATTTTATAGTGACAATTTATTTGTACGTCTAATATAGCGCATTAGTTTAAATAAAGTAGTAATTTCGAAATTAATTAAAAGAAATTAACTAGTTTGAGTCATCCAATTTGAATTAAATTAAATTATATACTTGTATATCGTATTTGACCTCAGTACAAACAACATATTTAAACTAACATACTAAGAATAAGTTAGTTCCCTATCAACCGATGTACATAATCATGCTATTGACCTTTTAACAGCAAGACTGTTCTTCCCAATGTGAGTTTATGCAACAGAAAATGCTTAAAGATAAAAATCCGATTTGGAACTTTAAGAATTTTGACCATCAGTAAAGTCGTACATTACTTTGTAGTTTTGACAATCCATAAGCATGGTAAATGTAATATTGTCTAATGCTCCTGATTTAGCTATCGTAACAAATATTTTCTTGCCCAAGAAACTTATACGAAGCTTGCCAATTGAGTAAGACAATGAATCACACAATAATTGATATGGACTGTAATTCTAACACGATTAATATGGCAAATTGTTCACGCGTCGTAAAGGTGGTCCCATTGTAAGATTATTGTCAATCTTGTCACGTCCTCAGGTGATTTACCTTAGTGTTAGTAGCTGAACAGTTATTTCTTACGATCATCATTCTTTTAGATTTATGGTATACCAATCGTTTAGCCATTGTAATTATTTTCTTATTATCAAACAGTTTTATGTCATCTTCAAAGTAGTGCTAGAATTTAGCCACCACACTTTCAGTAAAAATGGTTAAATTAAAAATTGAATTACTTTATTAAATTATGCAAAACAACTTATTTGCGTGATGGTGAAGTTTTTTTTTTTATGAAATGCTATATATTCTCTGATTTGTTATGTTGTTCTTAGTAACAAATGTATTAATAAGGTTTTTTTTTTGTCTTGACTTTTGTCTATGTGTTAACTCTCAATTTCGATGTTCATTTGTCCTTTAGACATTTCTAAATAATATTTTCGCATGTCACGTAAGGCAAAATATGAGGAAACTAATATTGACTCAGTATCCATCTGTCTGTATCCATGTTTTAGCGAAATAAATGATTTGATTTAATTTGATTTGTACTAGTTTATTATTCCATCATTTTATTTTACTTTTAATTATTTATCTGTATATTCAATTAGTGTTATTAACTTATCACTTTCGGTGACAAGCTCCTGATTTATCACAAAAGTAACCAAGTTATCTACATCCATCATTACTTATACAACTACTTCATTGTGGAAATATTTTGCCCTTACAACACGTGCTTCTACTAAAATGCCAATTACGTCACAGTGACCGTCAGCCCCAACGTCACAAACTCACATGTTCAATATTGACAATGTACACCGCAAACAGTTTGTCGCACTGTTCTCTACATTTCAGTAAATGTTTATTATGCTACCCAATACGACCAGCGCATATCAATGACTCAGAAATAAATAGATCTGATTCAAGTTTATCGTCTATTTGAATACTTTCTAATCTTCATAACTGTGTAAACTGTCGGTTTGTATTACGAACTATGTTTGCGTTAAGCTTAACTTTATATTTGTGCAAAGGCTGTAAACTACTAATACTTAAAACCGCAGCTTTCTCCAGTAAACGCATATAGAATTAAGAATAATAATACACGTAGAAACGAGAAAGGTCTCTATCGATCCTTGAACGAACAGACTTATGCAATAAGTACTTCCCAGTATACAGTACATTGCTTTACCTGCTTGCGACCTTTAAGGTAAAGGGCGGTAGTCAGGAACAGTTGGCAGACGGGTGCGTGCGCACCTGCGCAAGCACATGTCGCGCCCCCCTCCCCGCGCCGCACACGTGCCCGGCACAATGAACGTGCCCTTTTATTTCCCCTTTTTTATTTTATAACGGATCTGCGCATCCTGTAGGTTAGATGCTGCAGCTGAACTTTTAGCGAACACATTTTTATTAAATATGCTAACTCTTTTCATCAAACCGCTTTTACTTGCGATCTAAAACATAAAAGATGTCCCTGCGCACGTGTGAATGTTACTCCATAAAGCTGGTTCTAAGGTCATAAAAGGGTCTTTCAAGGTTGACCATTGAATATTTATTACTATACGCAGTCCGCGTTGAAATAAGTATGAGTATTTTTTTATATTCATCATGGCCATTATTTAAATATGAGTAATGGTTCAGCTTCCGAATACAATAAAGTTTTTCAGTACAAAAATTCAAATTTGGTAACAAGATCAGTTGGGTCTTGAAAATAATTCCGCGCGATTGACTTTGGAAATATGTCAGTTCGTACTTTTAAATGACAAAATGTCTAAAAAATAATTATAGTTTCGTGATATTATGAAGACAACGTGCTTTAAAATTGAGACAATGTTATGTAGGTTATTTTAAAATTTAACGTTTTTCTATGGCGTCTATTTAATATTGGAATTGGATTGGTATTGGTATTGATTTCACAAGTAAACCCACTGTTAATCAAAGAAAAGCACAATTTTTACCAGATAATGTCTAGGAAATGCAGTCAATAATTCAAATTTTATCCACAGATAACATTATTCTTATGTGGGTCAAATCTAACCTAACTATTTCTTACGATCTCAATTATTATTAAAAATTGTACAGTCTTAACATAATATCCCGCAACATCAATTCAACATCCAAATACTTAAATATAACTCAAGGTCCTAAGTAAAAACTTTCTACGTTACATTGATAAACTCAATTAACGGGGAAGCCAATAAATAGAAAACACACGAGAACATGTCGAGCTAACTGTTATCCACACCGCATTGACACACATAACGAGTTGCCAGTGCAAAAAACTAGGAAAACTGGCAAAAACTTGCATTACTGGAAACTGGCAGGTAGCCGTCGCTATTAGTTGAATATTAATGTTTTACTACTCGAGTAATAAGCCTGATTAATGGAGGCACCCCATTTGTGTGATGGGTGTGACCAGTTATAACGGCGGTCGGTGATTAGTTACGTACAACTGATTGGTGTAGACAGTTCAGTCAATGGTCATCAATAATCGGATTGCCGCCGACCACGTGCTTGGCTTGTAATTTGCCCTAAAAATTATAATAAAGTACACAGTAGATATAAACATTCACATAAATCTAGAATATTTACAAAATTAAATTAATACCCTATGTTAACCGGGAGGCGCAGGTTCGAATCCTGCTCACGACCGTATTCTTTTTCCATTTAATATTATATCTTTAATACTCTATAACTTTGCTAAAATAAAATTCTTGGTATCGTCGCCTTAAGTTTCACAAGTTCAATAAGCGTTTATTCAGAAAGTTTTCGCACTTTAATGAAATTTTAATATGCCGTACACCGTAACACATTCCGTAAAATTAACGAAATTATACATACCATAGATGTCGTAATCGATGCTTCTTTCATATTTTAATGCGACATTTCAACACCAATGTGGTGCTGGACACAGCAGGCGACCGTTCAAAACAAATATTATTAGGAAATGAATTAAAATTTCGAATATCTGTAAAAATAAAATGGCTCCTGCAATCGGCCAGCAAACAGTTACTGTCAAAATTAAGCTATACATTTATTATTTCACGGCGGGAGCCAAGTAATAACGTCCACAGAATTATTTCGAATACCATTAAACCTATTTTATAGCCTATAGGGCAATAGAGTAATACAATACGATTATGATTCCTGTAGGGTTTCCTTTCTAAAATAATAGAGATAAAAGGCATTTATAGATGAGCCATCGACCTCACGCGCGCCAATCCGAGAACGGGATTCAAATATCGAATGTCGAAGTCGGCCGGGTTCGAGCGCGGCCGGTGATATTAATTTACTTTTAAGCTTTCCTTATTAACTTGAATTTGGTGTTATATAACCTCTTTAGTATTAAAATTTAAAAATAATATGGAGAATTCAAGTATCACATGTCACTTTGCTTGGCTTTTAGCGTTTGCTTACACTTATCTTTTGACTTTGTAAGTGGCTAAAATATGAAAGAATTAGCTTATTTATATGAAATTGTGGATTGAATTATGGTCTTTTACAAATTTTATTTATAAATATTTTTCTTTCATAAACCAAATAGTTTACTAAAAAGCCTCATAGAGTAATCAATATGTATTGAACAAGCAGAGGCTGTTATATCTCGTGTATTATACTTAACCCTGTCACTGTTCAATGAACCACATGTGGGACACGGCGATTGTTTAACTATTGCTTCTGCTTCGTGGACAGGGAACGTGTTAAAATAGAGTAGCTCTACCGTGCTAATCCTACTAATATTACAAATGCAAAAGATTTCGAGGATAGATCAATAGATGGATGTTTGTTACTCATTTACACAATATCGAATTTAAATGAAATTTGGCACACAGATAGTTTAAACCCTGAATTATAGCAACTACTTTACTTTTTTGAAAGCAGATTGAAGCAAATTCTTTGAAATTGTTAATACGAAAATTTTTTGCTGAGATTAACTAAAATAAAATATGCCTATATTCGAGAGTTGCTTAGTAAACTTAAAATAAAATAAGTGGACTTTGATTGGTGCGAGTTTTAAAAATATACTCATTGTGCATTTAAATAGCTTAGTTGTAATTAATTATTAATACATTGTGAATATTTATGTGTTAGATGGAAATATTAAAAATATTATTAGATTTTGTAGCAATTTTTTGTTATTAGTGAAACCAATTCTAAACTATTTACTGGTTTCTTGGTCTAGTCCCAAGCGCGACTGCGGAGCACGAGGTCCTGGTTTTTCTGATAGGAAATTCTCAGTAGCAACACGGAGTTTGGTACTGGGCCCGGCAGATGGCCGTAGGCTCACCACCTATTAAACGGGAATTAATAACAACAATGGTGAAATCTGGGTTTACAATTATGTAAACCTTTGCCTACCCCTTTAGAGAATACAGCTGTGAGGCTATTTAAGTATGTAATATTTGTTTTTTTAATAAAATATTTGTCGCATTCAGCGAGCATTAGTCTCATGTAACTGCTGAAGTGTGTTTCAAACTTAAAGCATATGTGTGGAAAGTGGAAAGAAAAATATAGTTGTGGGCAGGAATTGAACCTGTGCCTCCTGGATAAATAATCCAGGCGCTCTACGAACTAATCTATCCCGACCTCTGCCGGGATAGATTATTTCGTTTAATCTATTCCGGATATATATCCTACCCATAATTCACCAATGCTATTATTAAGTCCCATTTAATAGGTGGTGAACCTATTGCCAGTAAGCCACATATCACTCCGGGCTTCTCAATAAAAAAAACTCTATAACACTACACATTACTGTCCCTTTACTGTCTTGACTATATTTCACATAATAATGTCCATGTATGAACTCATCATTTAATGAATAATTGCATAGCACATAATGCAAGTTTATAAGACAATAGAATCAATGGTAATTAAAAAAAATTATTCTAAATCGAACTAATTGAACACATTGTAAGTATGTACTTCGGCGCAAATACGGCGACTTTATTCCCCCGCCCCAGCCGATTAACTAACCTAAAAATGAGGCTTCTAAGTCTTTGTATCAAGTTTTACGTATATTTTAAATGATCTTGCCTTAGTCCTTATTGGCACTGAAAGTTTTAACACGTTCCCTGTCCATGAAGCAGACGCAATAGTTAAACAATCGCCGTGTACCACATGTGGTTCGTTGAACAGGGAGAGGGTTAAAGCAATTTCTGAGCAATGTGATGCTACTAAATTCATAAAAAAGTAGGCGACTTTTCAACATTCAGCTAAGAGATTTCTTTCCACAGAAATTTATAAGTTTTGGGTTCGCTTCGCATGCGTTAATGCATTAGAAACACTTATCTGTTTTCACCTAAGAGTTGGGCAGAGATGTAGGTAATTTTACATCCTATCTACATTAAGTTCCATGTGATTACGTTACCATATCGCCATCTACCAGGCACAAATACTAAGAGTAAAACGCAATAACCCTTTGTCCAACCCTGGTATCGAACCCAGGACCACACGCTTAGAAGTCGCATTTGCAACCACAAGACCTATGAGGCAGTTAGTTATCAGCAAAGCAAACACTTTTTATTACGACTAACCGAACCGACGAACGAACCTACGAAGTATAAAATACCTATAAAATAATCACGTTTCACAAAATATTCTAAACTCTTCAAAATTACTTACATAAACCGAAATAAACAGCACTCTGGAGGCCTTGGACTTCGATTAGACTACTATAGCCCGCACTTAGTTCACTAAAACTCAATAAAATCTCGTTTTCAATCCAATGCGGCACAACTATACACTATGCACTAGCACGAACGACTGACCTCTTCAATGTACAGCGTAGAAGGGAACAAAGTCGTTTTGAAATGTAACTTGAAAGTGTCGTGGTAGGGGCAGTCATCGTTGCGTGACGACTAGGTACGTTCGGAAACACGTCATGGCAATTACCATGTCCCTCGATTATCATTCTTGGCAAAGCATTATTCGTCTATTGAGCATTTTTTGGTTAAAAATTTATATGTATTAAAATTTTGTATGGATGCGACTTGTTGGCGGATCTTTGGAACCGTCAATTACGGACTGTTTTTGTCTCTTCAAATGGTTTAATTGTTTTTTATTTTACGGAAACAACTAAGTAGTCACTATAATAAAACAGCTTAAAAAAGTATTTGATACCTATCACATTCTCAAATTTTTGATGACATATCAAAACGTTGAGCCATTGCATCGACACAAATCAACATTCACACACAGTTTAATTTTAAAATGGCCAGCAATTTTGTGTTCTCATTTCGAATTGTAGGTATGACAACTATTTTTTTTTTTATTGTTAGTGGCCAGCATGACAAAACTAATGTTTTTTGGTACCCAAATCCATGTAATGAGTTTGCATGACGCATTTTATTCCAATGAAATGAAAATATTATCTTACGATTATGTTAAAACATAAACATGAAATTCGTTGGTTGTTAAACTTACCATTTTCGGAATTTGAAGAATCTTGTCACGATGTGAAATCCCATTAATCTGAAACAAAATAAAATAATTTGTTATAAAAAATCTAGAGGAATATGATCTGACGTTAAGTATACACTTCATTAATTATCGATCAAAAATAATCTTCCAATAGTTGTTTAACACTTTTTAACAGTATAGTCTACCAATGTAATGACATGTAATACTTTAGTAGTGACTAGTGACACAATGCCACGCGCCCTTATGTAAATATTTAAGTAAAACGTTCATTGTTTTATAAATCCACTCAAATAGTTATGTAAATTTCAACAGCAATAAAAAACTTTAACATTGTATGAGAGATTCGATCATCGAAGTTCTTTTTACATGTTAAAGTGGCCGTCGTTAAAATTAAACTAATTTTAGATTAAATCGTAAATAAGTTATGAATGATAGCCATATAACATGTTAGGCAACACATTCTGCAATGTTTATTAATAGAACAATTAAGAAAGCCAAATCAGAAAATCTGGCTTTAGAACCGGTATGTTTCATGTTTAAATAAAATATATAGGAGAATGTTAAAAATATACGTGTCTTATCAGTACCACCAGCACCTTCCACCTCGTACATAGAATTTGACAGGAAGGTCGGAAGAAAAAAGCTGTCAAAATAATAATTTAAATAAATTGAATGAATAAATAATTCAATAAATTACTAACCTAGCGGAAGAAACTACTAACAAAATGGATTGTTCATATCTGATTAAATAAATAAATATATACAATAAATAAATGTATATAAAATCCCACGGCTAACGTTATGCTTACGTTGGTAAATGTAGCCTAAGATTGTTGCAGCAACTTTACTGAACCCTTGCCCGAGGAATACCCAGCCGGCTTACTCATGAAAATAATTCCGCTCGACATTGGAAATATGTCAGTTTGTACTTTTAAATGCCAAAATGTCTAATAAATTATTATAGAATCGGGTTATTAATAATGCAACATGCTTTAAAATTTAGGCAAACATAATGTAGGTAAATTTATGTTAATATTAAGTTTTGTTATATTTGATTTAAGGCGTCAATTCAATATTGGAATTGAATTAGGATTGGTATTAATTTCAAGAGTAACTCCACTGAATATTAGAAATCTCGTCGTGTGCCAAAATTTAATTAAAGGTAGTAAAGTAATTTATTTGCACTCTCTACAACACAACAGTTTTATTTTAGTACTTAGTTAATGTTTATTCTTTAAATTGAACATATTATTTCATTCATTTCAAATAAATAATATAACCCTCTACAACTATCTATCACTATTAATATGACAACCATATTCGTAAAAAAACTGCTGTAGTAATATAACTTTTATCGATCGTTAGACCACCCAACACTAATTCTACTCTTCCTCACGAAAATATGAGAAAAATACCACTTATTTCAACAAAAGTTGTGGTGCCTTACACACTTTTACCACAAGGCACAAAGCAGCAAAGTATTTTCAATTTTTTTTCCAACAATAGGAAGGTGCGAATCCGCTAGTTAAAAGTCATGAACTCAAAATATGAATTTATCGCTCCATTATCGACGCAAGCGCTGACGGTAGGCTCTATTGTGAATTGTGATGCTCTCGCCATATTATAGCTATTGTGCTCATCTGATATCTGCCAGCAGGCTTTAGTATCAACTGTCTGAAGCATTGCATTGTGTGGATTTTCTAATTTTTGTTTGAATAACCTTTGTTTTGTTTTCTTAGAGAACTACAATTCCTAGGTCGTTCTGTTGCGGGACTACACCTCTAGTGAAGAAAGAGTTTAGATGATTATGTATTATTGGAGTGATAAGCAGTATGTTCACATTGTAATTGCATTCACTAAGGTTCAATAGGGTTCAACCATATATTTCCTGATATAAAATGTATATAAAAAAAATATTGGGAAGGTTTTATTTACGAATTCTATCATTCATAACTTACAACATACACGCAAGTTCTTATTCTATAAAGTCATCGCGTCATTTATAAATTGTATCAGTAGTAAACACAACAAAATCTTCGCAATAGGGCTTCATATATTTTGCTTAACAAATCAGCGGTTCATTACGATCGCTTCCTTTCAATAAATCTATGGCTGCGCCGGCGCCGACGCGATGGTGCTTTCAAAGCTTTGTCCCGAGGCATACGCTATGATCCCTATAACTGATAACGCATTGTATTATGGACTAACCGTTTTCAAGTTGGGAATTTGGACCATAAATTGTAATACTCGATCTAATACAATATATATTTTGAATTACGGAACATGATTCGATTTCTTGTGCAGATTTATGATATAATAATTTTCTGAAAAGGTACTATGATGTAGTAATAAATTTTATTGATTACGTTTAAAGCTAATTTATGCCCAACAAACAATTATTACATGAGGTCCATTAGGCATAAGGCTCATTAGGTATGAAAACGTAAAAACTTTTCTGATTAAATATTTCACGAGATACATGACCCACTTAATAATCATTAAAACAACAATCTACCTGAAACAAATTAAAAAAACATTCTAAATTCCATTAACAGCAATTCAAGGAGGCTAAACAAGAAAAAAATACTGGCAACCGGGAAACGCCAGAGAGATTCGCGCCATTTCTTTTCTTTTTAATTTAAAAAGGTGCGAGTTCTCGTGTGACCTTTCCGCGGCTGCTTCCGAACCCGGGCCAGGTTTTTGCACAAAAATGAATGGCGACTGCGGATAGAAATCTTTCTCACGCCGATGCCATGGGAAATGAATTGAAGTGACGCGCGTTGTTATATCTTTTAAACACTTATGCACTGAGTTTTATGTGCTCGTGTGTTTTGAGTGATAAACAGAACTGGTCTTGTCTTCTTGAGTGCTTTTATTCTAGCGACAATTTATTTATAAAATTATTATTATGTAAATTATGAATTTTCGTTCTAGGAGGTTTCGCCTCAAGAAACTTAATTTATTAGGACATTTATTTTGTAAAGGTTTTATTTTATTAAAATTTACACATAAATAGACATCAACCCAATTTGGATAAATCAATAAACAGAATTAGAATACACTAATCCCCGCTTATTAGATATCATGAACACGAGTAAAACTAACTTGTCTATATTAAATATTTTCTGGCCTTGCTACTATGTAGTAGATATGTTTTTTCATGAAAACCGCAGCATGGCTAGATACTGTAGTGGGGATAGGATAATTAGGGGAAGTGGTGGGGCCAGATCATTGACCTCAAGCCTCCGCTGATCCGTCAATAGATGGCGTCACCGGCGGAGTAGTTCAGTTTTTTACAAGCCTCACTTTGTCTCCCACGTTCAATTCTCAGGTAGGTATAATTATAATGAACTTGAATTTTATTGTCGTTTCTGAGTATTTATATTAAACTATGACTGACAGTTTTGATAATAATGCAGAACATAGTATGTAACTATGTACTTACGTTAATAATTATGCCTTTAATTATACATGTAAAGTGTAGGTCGGTATAAAATATTGATCAATCTGAGTTCATCTGAGGATGGTATAAGAAAAATCTTACTAAAATATTTTTTATTAGTACCTTTTTTGTTATCAGGGGAAGCTTTCAAAAGACACCCAGCGTTTGGGGATAAGACGAAGGCATGGGAAAATGTTACCACCCTAAAACAACCCCGGTGGTCACCGCTAATTTGTGCCCACCACACACTTCTTAGTTAAAAGTCTAAATGAAAAGATACAAAATAATCCTTTCAACCGTGTACAACTTAGACATATACAAGACTCTAAAGCTTAACTAAATTATTTTCCTTATCTTCAAATTTTGTATCTTAACATAACATAGCCTCACAATTGTATTCCCCGAAGGAAGGCAAAAGTGTACACAGTTGTACACCCACATTTCACCAATAGTGTAATTAAGTCCCATGTAATAGGTGGTGAGCCTATTGCCATCTACAGGGCACAATTCCAAACTCCGGGCTGCTATCGAGACGAATATCTTTGTTTATACTTTGTTTAAAGACAATTTAAAACGTACTCATCATGATGATACCAAATGACGCACATCGCACTACGAACGAGAACTTAACGCGTTATATTTCGGAAACACCCGATTGTTTTAACGGTACGCGCCACACGAAATTCACACGACTCTCTTTAAAAACAATTACAAATCTATTGTACACCAGTCAATAACATTAACGTCATCCAATATACAAAAGTTGATTGGCAATCATTGAGGCGGCATTGCTCCCGCGCACAATAACACAATAAAAACATTACTTGTAATTCTCTTTGATTATGATTATACGGCGCTTATTAAGCCAATTATTTGTTAGGATACGGATAACATCTATTGTGAAGGTAGATTAGCATAGGGTTACATCATCCACGTCGTGGGAAAGTAACCAGTTATAGGTGCTGATGCTGGAGGAAAGTCGTCTTAGATTTGAAGTCTATAACATTTGACGGGGTTGAGTGCTTCTCATCATCTGATTCTGATTCATATCGGGATCGTCTCTCGATCTTGACACATTTCAGAGATAAAGTAGGTGGATATAACAATCTAATATAATAAATATCTTAATAGAAACCTTATGTTAAACTAATTAACGTTATCACTAGAGACTGGTATAGGCAGATATTAAAAGAGATAGGTATCATTGATTTGTTTTGATACGGTGTCTGCCTGAAATCAGAGTTAAATCTTCTAATATATATAAATCTCGTGTCACAGTGTTTGTTATGGAACTCCTCCGAAATTGCTTCGCCGATTTTTATGAAATTTGTTGTGTATATTTGGTAGGTCTGAGAATAGGTCGTTGGTATTTTTTATACCCCTAGGTGATAAGGGTAGCCCTATCCAGAAAATTTATATGGCAGAACAACGTTTGCGGCGCACAGCTGGTAAAATTATAAATATTTTTTCTTTACCCATCTTTCTTACACATTTCAGAACATGAGAAGGAACTAAACTCCTATATATTTTATGCTAAACATAGCCAAGCCCGGAAATTATCCATAAAAAGCTGTGAGAACATCTTGTTAGTCTCACTCCGCCGCCCGAAGCACTGATTCACTTGAGATGACTTTATAACATCCAAAATGCCGTGTGTCCTTAATGACAGAAAATGTGGCCACCGCGGGCAGTTTATATAATGAATATTTAATTGCATGGAAATATTTTTGTGACGAGCTAAAATTGTTCTAGCTTTGCTAGCCAAATTGCAGTGATTATGTATATCTGTAACAGTGCCTATGTATAAAATGCGAATCATATAATGAGGACATTGTCCATTGGACAAAATATTTTGTCTTCATCTTAGTACTTAGTTTATGGACATTTAATATTTGAGTCATATTTTAGGCTCGAAATGTCGTGTCAATAAATTAATTCAATAAGCATGTGTCATAAATAATAGCCATTAATTTATAACTGAATAATGTTTGTGACCCTCTCCAATGAAAACTTCACAGGTAATTTGATTTATTTGACGTGTAAATTATAAATGTACAAACTCAACAATACTTCGTTCGATGAATGAAAGATGTGTTTTAAATATTTAAATATTCATACCTTGTATAGGGTTTTTATAGTGTTAAGCAAATATGTTAAGAAAGAAAGAAAGATTATGTGCCTATGGAATATCACTGATCTTCAATTAAACCAATTTGAATATTAAATTGTATAACAAACAATATTATTGTCAGCGAGCATTTTATTGGTCTTTCATCATTGTAGAGTGAAACTTAGCACTAAGAAGTTAATTTTTTCAGGGCATTTTCAGTTTTTTTATACATATACCTAAATGGAAAGAAAATTCCCATAACCAAAGAATGGAGACCAAATAAAACAAATCTATGAGAGTGAGTTAAACTGAACTATTTTCAGACCTCTTTGAATAACCAATTTGAGTTTTTCTCCCATCTTTATCCTTTTTAACACCAGCCAATTTTAAGCCCAATAATGCTCTCTCAAAAACTTAAAATAAGCCATTACACAAACACGAACTTTTTTCTTTTATGCAGGTATTGTCGAAAATTATAGTAGTAATACCTCTTGCTAACAAAGTCCTATGAACAGACCGCGTTACTTCACATGATCTTACCACTGCGTTTGGTCGATTTATTCAAGCGATTTTAGACTTTAGTTATCGATCGCCAACATTTTCGACTATACATATATCTTAGACAGCGTATACACGAGCGAAGCTTCGCTCTGTCATTGACATTGCGGTACCCGGAATGGATAGTATGACTGTGCATGATTCCTTTATAATTGGGATCCACTCTGCGGCCGTACAATTTACTTTTGGACGTCACGAAAAGCATTACCGACTTATGTGTACAATTTTGGATATTTTATTTAGAGACTTGTTTTTGAATAATATAGAGGGATATCTCCTGTTAAATGTGAACAGTGCTATACTGGGTACTATAAATTTGATTAAACTCATGTAATACGAACAGGCGGGCCATAAAGTATGAGTAAATTTTTTTACTAGCGCTCAATGAAATCTATAGCATAGACATCCTCATTAGTCTAGTGGACTAGCTTGACTACTGAGCATGAGATCCTGACAAATGCCGGGGCCGGGCGGGGGTTTTCCGTCAGAAAATTCTCAGTAGAAGGCCGAAGTTGGGAATTGTGCCCGGTAAATAATAATGGCTATGCACCACATGAAACTTTCAACTGCATCGGTGAAATGTGAATTTATATAGTACACTTCTGCATAACACTTCGAGATATAAGCGTGATGTTACACGGGCTATAATTTAAAAGGGTCGGCTATTTTAAAAGTAGCTTCTACCAATGTATTTAAAGAACTATATATACTAAAATAATTGCGACTGCTGAGCACGAGGTCCTGGTTTTATTGTTAGGAAATTCTCAGTAGCAACACGGAGTTTTGAATTGGGCCCGGCAGATGGCCATAGGCTCACCACCTATTACATGGGACTTAATCTATTCCCAAGACACAAGCTGCCTCGTTGGTTTAGTGGTCCGTAGCGCGACTGCTGAGCAGGAGGTGTCGGGTTCGATTCCCGGGTCGGGCAAAGTATTATTGAGTTTTTCTGTTAGGAAATTCTCAGTAGCAGCCCGGAGTTTGGAAATATGCCCGGTTGATGGCAATAGGCTCACCACCTGTTACATGGGACTTAATAACAGCATTGGTGAAATGTGGGTGTACAATTGTGTACACCTCTGCCTACCCCTTCGGGGAATACAGGCGTGATGCTATGTTATGTAGATTTTTTTTTCACTGTCGAATTATAGTTTTAATAGAGGTAATTACAGAGCGTGTCCTAGGCATAGTTCTTCAGGTTCAATGATACAATCGAACCTAAAAAATTCAACCTGTATAACCATCACATATACATCAGCACATAAACTTTATACAGATTCTTTTTCCACAAAAATTTATAACTTTAAAGTTCAAGTTACAAAGATTTCTCTTTATTTATACAGGTTGTTTTTCAGTACAATCAACGATTCTCAACTCACCGCTTGGCAGACAATAACGTTATATAGTTATCGAACAGGAGGTTGCTAATTAACCATTAAAGTAGTCAGCTACTTAAAATAATGATTCATTAAACCTAATAAATCTTAGCAAGACTAATACATCAATAAACTGCAACATGAGTTTCTACTAAACTTCCATGTAGGTACACCAAGTAGTACAAATTATACTATCGATAATAAAATGGCCTCGGACGGCGGACATGTCAAAAGCAATAAACGTACCATCTTAATGGTTCACTACCGCCATTTTAGACGGATCCATATAACATGCACACTTTAATGGGGGTCTTTATGTATTAATCAGCAATCAGCCCGGTAGAGATCAATAGGGAAATTTTTAGGGGGATCCGATAAGTCGTAGGATTTGGAAAAAAGTAGATTTTTGTTTTTTTTGCTCCTAAACATAAATATTAATTTGATAATAAAACATATTAATCCTCATAATCGTAGCTTTGGGTTTCTTTTTTAAACAATTATGTTTATCAGAATTGCTCCAGACATGAAAATTGTTAAATAATACGGAACATGGAGTAATGCTGATAAATTTCACAATTTGAAAGAAATACCTTATTAAGTAAACTATGTTTTATTAACACAAATAACCAATTTGTGTCTAACTTATTTTTCAAATGTCCCGCTGCGACCTAGCTGATCCCCCTTAAAACAGCCGTATGAATCTCTACCGTCCTGATTACTGATAAATACATGAAGATACCCCATTACAATACATTTCTGTTGTTAACTATATACAACATGAAGCGAAACATTTGTCAGGATCTAAGCATGTGAAAGTTGATAGTCTCTGCCTGCCTCAATGAAAATCAGACGTAATTGTATTTATTTTTGTGTCTTCTTTTTGATATTATAAGGTATCATGTTACACCAAATGCGCCTTTTCGCTACACATAAAATATGCTACAATTAACATAATACAATAATCATTCTCATATACTATTGAAACTCACGGATGATTGTAGTGTCCCTAAAGTGAAGTGTACAATTATGTGAACCTAACATGACTTCATGAATGGAGCCTGAAAAGAGACTGACCTATTTACTATTCTTTACCGGGAAAATACACCAGATAAATAAAAAAAGAAAACCACAATAGCCTAGCTCGTGACCTCCTCAGACTAACTGTGCCCACAGAGATGTACCCATTCTACCCAGCAACATTGCCAATATTTATGATCCAAATAAATTGAGTTTCTAGAAATTCTCTATTAATCTAATAGATGACTTCGTTAGCTTTGTAATTTTACGATCTACGAGTTAATAAACCATTATTCTTATTTATAGGACGTCCAGCTGTAGTGTCTGTGGACCAAACTTTTTGTTAATACCTTCAAAGATAGAACTGTAAAGTAAAGTAGAGTTAAGACGCTTTTATGAAATCTTTTGCTTAAGTGTATGAACCATGACAATATAAACAGTTAAACAGCAACTTGAACGCAAGCATTCTATGTTAGTTCTTTTCATTATCCCTCAAGAATTTGGACGTGGGCAGTATAATAATAATAATAATAATAACCCTCTGGGACAGTTCGGCAGACGTTACCTCTTCTCATGAGACTGACGTCAAACCGGAGGGAACATTATACTAGCTTTTTAAGACCAATGATACTAAAACAAAAAATAAGTGTCATAAAGTCTACGAGAAGCATACAAAACGCAGGGCAGCTTGTGGCGAGCTGTTGGTGAGTGGCGACACTGCGTTCCTGAATACCCCAGAGAGTCGGTCAGGGCCTCGTCTCCAGTTTGCCCTCATTGGGTAGCTAGAGTGGAATTCAAGAGTGCCCGCAGGACTCTCAACTCTGTCTTGCCTTAATTGGCCGGCCAGAGAGGGGTCGCCAGAGCTATATGCTCGGGGGTGGAAGTGTTATGTAAGTAATGGCGTAACAACGGGAAAACCTGCTCTGGGTCTTTAAGACCCACGATGGTGAAACCGGGGCCGCTCCTCTCGACACCCCTAGCCGCTCACACCCATGTTTGCCCCTTCTGCCTGTATCAAGGCGGCGTTTCAGGGGCCCATGTAGTGAGTTGGCAAGTCACCGTCTGCCAACACATTTTAATGTTTTATCATTGAAAGGCAGACGCCGTTTTTAATTCCGGCAACCGAATTTTAAATCTATTCCATGTAGCACGACACAGCAATAGACCATTTTTTTTTTTTTGTAATTTTTCCAATCTTAATAGTTCTACATCTGTCGGGAACTCTCCATGGCTGCATTTCTATAGTGTAATCATGGAGAGTCTCCGGTTGGTGTCCCAACTCAATTTAGATTAAAACTCTCACAGGGGCCTCTGTGTGTTTGACCTGTGTCTCCAGACAAGCCTTCCAAAGGACCGGGGTTTCTTTCCAATGGAGGAAATGCCGAGAATTTATAGAGATACAAATAATAATAATATTCCACAACTATCACACAACGCCGTCTAGTCTCAAGCTAAGCAGAGCTTGTGTTATGAGTACTAGACAACTGATAAACATACTTATATATATCTAAATGCATACATATTATAGATAAATTACACCCAGACACAGAACAAATGATCGTGCTCATCACACAAACATTTGTCCTGGGTGGGAATCGAACCCACGACCTCCGGCATAGCAGTCAGGGCTACTAACCACTAGACCAACAGGACAGTCAAAAATAAAGACATGATAAAGGGTTGTATCCAAGAATCGAAGGAAGAAATTTAGATTTCACACGTGAACAACATAACGTAACAGTCAGCCATTGAAGAGTACGCTAGTCTGATTCACGACATCGCCGCGGGCGCAGCTTCTGACTCACTCTCCGTTCGAGTTCAAAACTAAATAGTCAATCGCGCAATACACGTGCGTAATAATAACCGGTGGACAATAAATAATTAATATTTTTATATTCAATATCTATGTGACATTTAAATTAGAAATGTCTTGAGGCTTTATTAGACAAAATTTGACTATAATCTATTTTTACAGTTACAATATTAAATGGAAAAAGAATACGGTCGCGAACAGGATTCGAACCTGCGCCTCCCGGATAGATACTCCAGGCGCTCTGACCAACTAAGCCATCTCGACCTCTGCTCAAAATACTCAATATCAATACGTTTATTGCACTTGACAAGTATTAATTAAAGGTGTTACATTAAGGAAACAAGAAACACAATGTGGACCCTGTCGGGCACGGTAAAATGGTAGAAGAGAGAAGGAAATACCATTTTATACGTTGTATATACTGCAAAAGAGTTATTGATAGGATCTTAATTATTGTATGAAACGCAAATGACGAGCCTTCGATTCTCTAGTGAATGGCATTAAAATGTCAAACCGGGCAAAAAATTACGTAGGTGGTGTCAGAACAGGTCAGGACCGCTGTTAATAAAATCCAGTTACATAATTATCACGGACAAATGGTGAAAGTTAATTTCTATTCCAGTGTCAGATCACCGTCTAAAACAATCTGGAATGGATGTTAAAATAAATTTACCTCAGACAACCACAGATTTCTAAAATTTTGGAGCATCTTTGTAATGTAAAAATTATTTCCGTACTAAATAGCTATTTAAGCCAATTTTAAAAGTACAAACTGACATACTGCCACGTCTATCGACCGCATTTGCTTTAGAGAGTAACCCAAAGAGAATTAATTTAAAAAAGCAGGCTAGGTACTATGCAAGCGTACTTCAACATTGAAACATCTATCAGTATAGGAAAATTAATTTTAAGATTACATTAGAAATTGGTATTGAAATTAATATTAAGAGTTAACCCTACAAAATTAATATAATTTTTTTATTTCTTAGTTTCAGATAAAAAACCACCTCTGTGAATCGGTCGGGTTATACGATGATTCACGATGCTGGACGACGGAGCTTGAATTCATTTTGTAAGTACCTATACAGGCAGGTTTTATTGCTAAAGTAACGCTAAATGTCTTTGTAAGTGTTATGTAGTTATTTATGTGTCTACCGTGACGTATGTAGGTATCATAATTATTATTCTAAGGTAATCAGATACGTTAGAGCTCGTGAAACCACGAGTTTTTAGCACTTATTTGTTACTTGACGCTAATAAAATATATAATTTATTATTTCCGAATTAGGCCTAGCAGACTCCTCCAGTATGACTTCTTTCTGGGCGTGCATGGAAGAGAACGATAAACCGTCGGTCCCAGTTGTCAAATGAAGATCTATGACAGACGCTGCAGGTATTCAGATGCCTGAAAGTCTGACAACCAGTATCACCACGAGATACCGTGTTACGCAGTAACTGGGAAGCCGACCGCAATTTAGCTGGGAAAAAGCTAGGCAGTTTTAATGAATTTAGGCTCTCATAAGTCGTTGCAATTCGTGGTTGGTAAACGTTGATATTATGCAACGTTATACACAATCTCGTGGATGCAGAACCGCAGTATTAGCATTTAAATTTGAACTTCTCTTATACTTCGGAGGGCACGCTAAACCGCTATCTGCTTACCATAGCATCACGCCTGTGTTCCCGTAGGGTAAGGTAGAGGAATACTGTCCAACGCTCACATTTCACCGATGCTATCGGCCATCAACCGGGCACAGTTACAAACGCCAGGCTGCTGAGAAAGAACTACCTAACAGATAAACCCCATAACAGTTTACCCGGCCCAGGATTCGAACCCAGAACTTCACGCTTCACGCAAGCTTACGGCCACTAGCTAGACCAACGAGGCAAACTGCGATGATTGGTGGTAATTGATAGCAGTTGCTAAACCAATTCAGGGGCGCCTACGGACCATTTAGACAACTCTGTCAGAGTTTATAAAAAATTACGTTTTGCTAATGCAACGTTTTGCGATGTGACTTTTTCAAAATATGAGAATCTGGTATTTTGCGAAATTCCCATATGTCATTTTGCGAATCTGGCATTGTGTCCTAACCTCACGAAAGAAGGCGAAGAATGGAGACTAATGTTCCAATTTTAAATTGGGAATGAACATTATTGTATAAACTTTTACATAGTACTTACTATACTTGGCCCAACTCCACCAAAAATATAACGGATATTCAAGACAAAATCAACTATTTATCACAATTTAATTTACGAGTAAACAGACATTTTAGCCACCCTGTTATATTGTTTATGAAGCCGAGCCTTAGAATTTTTACTAATCAAAGATTTGATAGGCTCTTACAGGAGCTACTCTATAGAACATAGAAAATTGATCTCTACCTGCTTGCAAATAAACACTAATATGATTTCTTAGTACATTGCTTCGTCATATCCTTTAGTGCCCTCACCGTAATCACTGTAATCTTCAACATAAAGACTTGTCCAGATGAGGATAGCTATAAAATTTATATCAACACGCATAACTAAGTGAAGTTATAAAAGCAAATAGTTCAATAAATGCGTAACTTAAAACTGTGAAGTTTAAGTATTTCTTGCTTGAGCATGTATTATACTAAAGTTGTTATTACCACACAAAATAGAATAATATTTTCATCTAAACCTTCCTATGACGTTTATTGATGTTGAACCTCAACACTATGGTTCCTGTTATAAGGGAAAGCACACCTGTTTATGTTTAATTCAACTTATACCCATACATAAAGTTATTAACAAGTAGTATTTAAAGTAGTATTTAACTGTTCTATGGTAAGTTAAAAATACCCTGTCAGATCCGTGAAGGTATTATTAGGTACCGAGATCCGAGTAAGCCTAATAAAAAAAATATGTAAATGGAAACTCACATAGTAACACAGGGGGCGCGGACGTTGGCACCAACACTTTTTGAGTGTGCTGGTGTTGCCAATAATAGAAATTTTCTAGATTTTGGGGACATTTCGGTAATTTGGGTATAAAGTTTTTTTTCCACTTCATTCTTATGTTTCCTTTCACGAATATTCATTTATATTTCTTATTTTATTCAGTAATGTGATTGGGATGCGTTTCGGTTCAGATAGGTTTTTTTTTAAGTTAATGTATACCTAATCAGAAAGTAAGTCCTGCCTCATAAGTAGATCCGCTACTAAACGTCAGCTAAAGTGCGTTCATCTATAGGAAATTCTCAGTATTTGAATATGGTTAAATTTTAACAGGTTTTAATTTATGCAATCTTTCATGGCAGACTACATAGTTAAACGCACTAATTTAGTGAAACTTGTACAAATTACTTAACGATTAACAAACTTCTAGGCAATATGCCATAGTACTTCTCGAGACTACAACATTTTTAAACAGAACTTGTTAAAACGAGTTGCAAATGTACGAGCTATTACAATTAGTTGTTGCGCCGTATATCACGGTGCGCACGCGCAGTTACCCGCCCCGTTAAAACGGTTGCACGGCAACGATAACCGTTCCGGTGCCGTCTTGCAGTTCCTTACGGGAATAAAAACGGGAAATGTTACGTTTCAGAATAATTTATTTTTTCTGAAAATTTGTAAGTATACAGTACAGTAATCTTCTTAAAAAAAAGGTTACTCCACACTAAGATTTTTTTCCAGTATCGTGGGTGCGTTTTCAGACATATAATCTCACATTCACACACCAGACCCGGAACAATTACCTGTAGGACATACAAATATTAGCTCCGTGCAGGGATCGAACCTACGACACGGGACGCAGCAGCCAGTCTCTCTATCACTGCGCCAACCGCACCATCTAACATATTTTCATATTAAATTATACATTATGATCACTGTATGTAACTACTTTTTACACGTTAATAAAACAACGGTGCCTTAATTAATGTGCATCGAATCAACAAAAATCGAAATCGATACAATTAAAACCACTCCTACGCAATAAATTCACTGAAAATGAACCCTGCGCAATTTTAAGACATCATAGAATGTCCGCAAGCAGTAAAACTCGATTAGCAATCGCCTACTAGGTTTAGTCGAGTCGTATCGATAAAAGCGAATAACGATTGCGTGCGTTCATAAATCACTATCTCGGTCCCGATCGGTCGGTTAAACTTTTAATACGTTGTCATCGGCGAATGTCAAACGGAACCATACATCTGTATTAGGAACGATGGGTATACGTACGATCGTGGATGATTTGTATCGATCGAACGACGTGACAAGATTATTTCATCAGCTTTCATCAATGGTTGAGTAGAAGAGAGTTGCATTTCTAAATGAAATTTTAAATTAAGATACATTTCTAAAAGTATTTTATGAATGAACTAGCTACATCCGACAGTGCCGCCCACAAAATTCCCGCAGTAAGTAGTAACTTGCATTTTCCCGGCAAAAAAAATCTGACTGCCTATCTCCTGCTGACCTCGACAACTCTAACACTGGGAGACACGGTATCTCTAAGAGTGGTTATCAGACTTGTTAAGCATGATGTTGAAAAAGATGCAAGTAGGCAAGATACGTGAAAAGTGTGATGACTCTCATTATCGTTTGATACTAGGACCGACGGTTTAAGTGCTCTCCTGATGGTCACCAATCCACAGAAAGCTGTTACTGAACCATGAGCTACTCACAATACTTTTATTATACATACACGGACCTTAAAAAAATACGGACGGAGCGTTGCCTACGACATGTGAGAAGCAACAAGCCTAGTCATCCAATTTCGCTTGTCATACACGAGCTAAACCATCCACTCGGCGCCAGTACGCTGCGTGTGTGCGTAATCTATGCTTCGCTTATGACAAGGCGAGGCTCGATCCGTATTTTTTTTCAAATCCGCGACCTACATAGTTTTTAATGCCTGCCAAAGTAAATATTTGAAAAATGTAGAGGCCTTGATTGTAATCCGGAGCATAGGACTCAGCTCTTTAGCGTGAGTAAAGCGTATTACCATCAATAGACGCATACTATTATTTGATCGGTACACAATTATTATTGTCAATATTTATAGCAAAGAATGCTAGCCGACACGCCTCAATTGACAAAGGCACGAGTTCCTGTACTCATGGGAATGAGGTCAAATTGACTAATGGCAAATTTTATAAATACGTGAGTTTGTCTAAAACACGGAAGAAAGTTGGGAAAATGGTCATTATAAAATTAATGTCACATAACTATACGTCGTTTTTAATATCTACATACACTAGAATTCTTGTTTTTTTTTTTTAATTTTGGGACCCATCTATTTCTTAATGATGCTGACAGAGAAATACATAATCATGCTAGAAAGAAAAATCCATGCGGATGAAATCGGAACACACCAGTATTTTTAAAAGATTTGTGTCGTAGATCCAGGCATTTATACAGATAATATATTAAAGTTATATATATATATATTTTGTGGAAAAAGACAATATATTATCCTGTATTGAAAATGACACCTCTATACCAAAAATGCTATCAAATTCCATTTAGTATTTTAGCCGTAATTGAGTATCTACTCACTAAACATAGAAACTTTCGCATTTAACATGTAGCTATAAGACATAAATAGAAACCCAACGGCAGGGAAATTAGTTATAACTGCATGAAGATCGCAACAGTGCGCAAGTATAAGCTAAGTATAATCTTTCGCTTGAGAACTCCTTCACAACCTGTTTCCCTCATTTGTGCCTACTTCCGCAGGTCGACAGGCAGACAAGACATTCCTTTAATATTTTCCCATATGAAGAAATGTTATGCCAAATGTTTTCATTAAGAGGTTGGTTGTGCAAGAAGTAGAGAGACTTTAGGCAAATGGGGATATTTTCAATAGGAAACAATAAAAGAATCCGAGATACCTATGTATTTCGAAGAAATAGGATACTAGAACAGAACAAAAACGTTATTTTTTATCAAAGTAATGATTTAGATTTTAATCAACAACCTCCTCTTTAAGCAGATGAACACTAACAGTGCATCAAATCAATTATTGTTCACCGGTTACTACTCACGCGCATTTTCAGGATTGCCCAACCGGTGAAGAATAGAATATGTCTCACGAAAGATACGACACAAAAATATTACAACAAATATTTAAAAAACTACAACAGACGATTACTCATAGAAAAAGTTACTTTTAAAGTAATGATTTTATCTTACACATCCATTTCATTTTGTTACACTCGGACCTAAGCATATTATCCCAGAGTTCGTAATTACAAGTCAGTTAAGTGTACAGTTTCAACAGTATGTCTTCTGCCCACGGTCGAGTAACGAGAGAGAAGTAAATACAGTAGCGATGGTTCTTCCTACGCCTGCATTGCCAATATTTATGCCTAACGTAGTTTCAAGTGCTTAGGCACAAAACTGCCTGTATATTTACATACAGTTACTAGTACTCACATGAGTCCTATCTATTGTTTTTTTATCGTTAATAGTTGAGCGCTTATATTCATGTGGAATCGAGAATATGTGGGCTTACTCTTGAAAATAATTCCGCTCGATTGACATTGGCAATATGTCAGTTCGTACTTTTAAATGCCAAAATGTCTAAAAAATAACTATAGTTTCGGGATAATATGAAGACAACATGCTTTAAAATTGAGGCCACTGTAATGTAAGTAAATTTATTTTAAAATTACGCGTTGTTTTTAGGCATCTATTTAATATTGGAATTGGATTGGAATTGGTATTAGTTTCAAGAGTAACCCCAATGGTTTATATAATTACACGACTGCCGAAACAAATGAGTGTTATGTTTTTAAGGGGACATGTATTTTCATTCATTTTTGAGTATCTTTATTCCACTATTACTTCTAATCTCATTAACCGATTTAGATGTATGGGGTATCGCTAGAATCCTTACATTGTCCCGGGTAATGTAGGCCAATATTTAAAAAAATTTAGTAATATAGAGACTATGGCATCCAAAAAGCTGTGTAAAAAAATAACACAAATGACAGATGTACTTTTTTATAAATTTTATCTTATTCTTGAGATTATTTTATCTTGTTTAACCATTTACAAAGAGATGTTTTCCCACAGGGTAGTCAATATTTTAAATCAGCCGACTAACTAGTACCTAATTGATAAATCAAGGTTACAGCGAAAGTCAAATTTATGTGTGTGCAGAAGTATCTACCCACGATATTTAACTAGGAGTAGTAAATACAATAGCTGGGGAGTTTGTTGCGCCGCTTCTTCTCTCCAGTGAAGCACTAGGAAGCGGTGAAGGGTGGGCGTTTTTGGGGACTGTCTTATTGTTATGTATATTGTAAAAATATTATTGTAAAAAGTACCATTTCTAATGGTCTAATTTGAATAAAGATATTTTTGATTTTTGATTTAGATTTTGACAATCAGATAGTCATGTCGTAATTAGTAGAGTCTGTTCTACGCTTTCATTCCTTCGAGAATTCTGCCGAACACATGCACCTAAGTATTTCAGCACTGTTACGCGCATATTATTTACGTTTGTACATTTACATATAGTTTCTAAAGTAGTATCTGTATCTACCCACGGTATTAAACTGGGGGAAGTTTACAAACTCAGATAGCGTCATCATTAGTGGCCGAGTGTCGAGTGATTCCGTTCAACGGTTTAATTGCTTTGATAATTCTGCCAAGAAGTATTTCAGCGAAGTTACAAGGAAAGTCTACATCAATTTACGTACGTTTCTTCATTTACAAGAATAATAAAAAGTCTTAGTTCTAAACGAGAGGCGATAAATAAATATAATCAAATGGCCACGTCATTACGTTACTACCGACTCTACTAATGAAGTGACTGTGTTTTCATCTAAGTTCAATCAATTCTGCCAAACGAGTTCAGAATTATTTCAGCACTAACTTCTTCCAAGAGTAATCACCATACCCTGATGTATATTTAGCCACGAAAACTAGCAGCAGTGTTCACTACCTGCCGAATATTGAACCTACGCCTAAGAATTTCACCAAAAGGAACATAAGATTGTTGTGACTGTTACAAGAAAACTCAACGTCAATTAATCTGTTTCTACTTGCAAACAGTTAGAAGAGGAGTATCTACCCACGTAATAAAACTAGGGGGCAGTTTACACAATCAGATATCGCGTCATTAGCAACCGAGTGTCGAGTGAGTCCTACGCTTTCAATGCTGCAGGTCAGTAACATGTGTCTACACCTGTCTTTAGCAGTTTTATCGGAAGTAACATCTGTGGGAATGTATTTGCACTAAGTTTATGTAATGGTGGCATTAAATATAAATGTTATTTAATTATTTTGTTGCAAATAAAAGATTTCATCCTCATTTATGCACTTTGGTTGCCTAGACAGAAAAGTTACTATGGCCAAATTAATGGCTTTAATCTAAAGTTATAATTAAGCACTCTGAGTACCTATGCAAGATTCGCGTTCAAAACCGCTTGTATTGTCTTTCTTTGTTCTATCCATAAAACAATAACTTCAATGGACTATAGCGCGACCGAATGCAAAGAGTCGTTAATGCACAACGTAGCATTGAGCCGCCTAATCGCTGATCGCTGAAAAGTATCAACTATACGGAGGCGAGGTTCTAAAGCAATTTCATGTTCGACTATACCACGGAATAATGCCACCTACAAAGTAGGTAGCACTTGTTCCACATATTCAACAGGCTAACTACATACATACCGATATTGTAACAACAATTTAACACGACGCTCGACGTGGCAAATTTTACGACTCCATTAGGACGTGGACTGAACGCGGTCCTTTCTCCGTTTTGAGAAAACAGTATAACTACCAATGTAGTCGTTTTAATAGACATTAGTTATTTGTAATAGAGAGAGCAGTGATAGCCTAGTTGTATGACCGTTGGACTGCCCAGAATAAGATCGCGTATTATAAATTCATTATCACTTGCTTTAAACGGTGAAGGAAAATATCGTGAGGAAACTAGCACATCTGAGAGATATTCTCGATGGTGTGCAAAGCCATGTCAGAGATCTAGTCGATCGGGTGGTTTAAACTTTGATCTCTCTAGGTTGTTCATCAACCACACGACAAGAAGAAGAATGTGGATTGAAGAATTAAGGATTTGTCGCGTGTTCTTTTTACTTTACACCTGTAGGTCGCTGTAAATAAAACTGGGCCAAAAGGAGTATCGCCAACCCAACGTCAGTGCGAACAAGATTTTGATCAGATACTACTATATTTACTCCTATACCCCAAGTACCTATAAACATTGCTAGGAGACTTCAACCTCACCACTAAAACACAATAGGCATGGCCACCTACTGTTCTAGGGAGATCAGGTTAAACCATAGACTTGAACACACAGATGCTCAATAAATAATTCCCCAAGATGTACTGCTTCATTGGTCTTGTGATCGCCAAAGCGGCTGCTTAGTTTAAGGTTCTAGGTAAAATTCCTGGGCTTAGAGGACCAAACGGGAGACGGCTTCTGACTAAATATCGAACAAATTTGCTCGCCACTTTTGGCGGGGGGTGAGGTAACACACGAACACATAAGAACTTGCACTAAAGCAACAATAGCTCTTGTTCGATCCAGCCAGTCCCTTGCTGTCCTCCCTCAAGCGACGCCCTAAGCCGAGGCTCGTACCCCGCAGGGGGTGCCCTTAGCGTTGTCGCTTTAGAATTAATTTAGTCGTATGCCCCTGGCTGGAGGCCTTATTAGGGCATAGTTTATTATTAGGGCATCCACAGGAAAGTCCGGTTAAGCAGTCGACAACCTCCTAGGTTGACCTGCGAGACGCCATTAACAAAAAAAAAAAAAAAAAGCAACAATAGCTCTCGTCGTTACATTAACAGTATTAACTCACATAAAAAAACTAAACACGAACATAAAATTGTGTCACACACGATTACAATCGTGTACTATTATTGTAACCATATAGGTAAAAGGTATAAAGGTATTTGATTGGGAATCATATGCCAGTGGCGAGAGGGGTATACGCCCGCTAAAAGTACTCCGGTACTAATTCCTTCAAGTTCCTGGGTCAGGCAGAGTTGATGAGATTTCCTGTAAAAAAAAATCTCAGTAGCTGCCCGGAGTTTGAAATTGAGCCTAGTTGGTGACAATAGGATTCAAATGGCACTAAATAGCTAATCGGTGAAATGTGGGTGTACAGCAGAACTCTCTGCCGAAGTCTTCAAGGATATACAGAATACAGGCGTGATGCTATGATGCTAACTGTACGTCCAATACTAAGGGTAACCAAATGATGTGGCGACTGTATTATGTATTACGAATAACTTGGTCTAGTGGTCCCAAGCGCGACGGCTAAGCATGAGGTCTCGGATTCGATTCCCGAGTCGGGCAAAGTGTAATTGAGTTTTTCTGTTAGAAATTCCTCACGACAAAAAGAAATGCGCCCCTTTTTTTTATTCGATATAGATAAAATATTACGAATTGCTAAAATTCAACCTATGCCTACCCCTTCGGGGAGTACAGGCGAGATGATATGTTGTGTGTGTTTGAAAACCTCAATTCTGACTAGACAATGAGGCGTCGAACACTGCTATCTAATCTATTTCACATACCCAAATAATTTAATTCTTTCGATAAACTAACAATTAAGTGCAAAACACGTGACAAAATTTGTAATCTCCATCCGAACTTAATCATTATAAATGCGAAAGTAGCTCTGTGTGTCTGTTTATTACGTTTTCACGCCGAAACCCCGAACAAATTTTGATGAATTTTTGTATACTTTGAAGATGGACATAGGCTATATTTTGTCGCGCAGGCGTTGTGGTGGACACTAACTAATTATGTATCAATGCATCACGCATGTATTCCCCGATGGGGTAGGCAAAGGTGTACACAGTTGTACACCCACATTTCACCAATGCTGTTATAAACACCCATGAATAGGTAGTGAGGCTATTGCTATCTACCGGGCACAATTCCAAACTCCGGGCTGACAAACTCAATATCACTTTACCCGACCCGGGAATCGAACCCGAGACCTCATGCTCAACAGTCGCGCTTGGGACCACTAGACCAACGAGACAGTAGACATGGACTAAATTATCTTTGTTAGAAACGTTAGCTATCAAACCATCGAAAAATGCATATCAATTCCCAGAAGACCCAGGCTATTGTGTCGTTGCCACCGTTGGACTTTGATCGTTGCTAAGCAGGTATTAAATTCTCAAATTCATTATCAAAAAAGATAATAAAGTGTACCGACTAAGTAAGTACTACTTTTTATCTTTAAAAAATGTTCTTGCCGTTTTTGGTACCGTTAACAACAAAACTGCTTAAATTAACATTAAAAGTTAAATGATACAGATAAATCTTTGAAAAGCATTATCGCATGCTTAGGGAACACTAAAGTTATTATTTTTTGTGGAATAAGAATACGGTCGTGAGCAGGATTCGAACCTGATCCTTCCGGATCAATACTCTAGGTACTTTGCCAATCAAGCCATCTCGACCTCTGCTGACTACACATTTTAATATATCTATTGGTGACGTCATCGTTATTTATTCAGTTCCTTTACAGGTGACTGAACCGATAACTTTACATACGGTTAAAACAATATTGTACATTCTTGTATTAAATTCATATCAAAACGAGACTACTTATGTTGTTGACTGTTCTTATTTCTTAATTAGCGTTTTTCTAGGTTTTCCTCGATTTATTTAATTAAAACTCGGGAAGTATATAGTAATATCTTAGGTTTGCGCGATAACTACACATTATAATAAAACAACTTTTAACCGGATTAATCGCGTGTATTATTGGTTTTTTGTTTTTCCTGACGGTTCGAACAATTTGCAGCGTTCGTGGTCGCAGGAGGACTGATATTATCAATGCTCGTTCCCAATCTATGCTGGTGACAATTCCCCAAAAGGTGGAGAAGGTACTCCTCACCTACTGTTGTTCAGACCCATTTCACTTATTGAGACCCATGTAATAGATAGTGAATCTATTGCCATGAACCGGGCACAAATCCAAATTTCGGGCTGCTACTGAGAACTTTTTATAAGAAAATTCGACTCGGAAATCAAAGCCAGGACCTCACGTTCAGCAATGACGTTTGTAGCCCTCCCATCAAGCAGTTTCATAATACAATAGCAACATATATTTATACCGGTACAATGGATAGGATACAATTAATCCTTCAGTTAGCGGCCGATAAGATAACGTTCGTATTAATTACTTTAATCTAACAACCAATAACAATAAATGCATAGTTTCGTTAGATTTATAGCATCCGTTTGCACCGTATTTTAGGTATAATATATTATTGTTTGAGCTGTACAATAATGCGTTATAGATCTCTACATAGTATAAAACAAAGTCGCTTTCCGCGTCTGTCTATTTGTTTATCCGGTAACTCCTTCTAAACCACGCAACGGAGTTTGATACGCTTTTCACCATCGTTTAGATATTTTTTCACAGATGGTTTTTATATATATAATAAAATAAAATATAGGCGAAAAATAAATTTATATGGCTTACTTAGGATAAACGTAACTTCACTCTTTTTTTCTACAATAATTTATACCCGTGCGAAGCCGGGACGGTTTTCTCTTTATATTTCTTATATTTGTAAGCATTAACCTAGTTTTTAGAATAATGGTTTTAGTAAAGTCTGTTTACTAAGTGACCTCTCCAAAATAGTGCAAAACAATTTAAAGTTTAAAGTTTTTACAACTAGCACATAACTACCTCACTGCAGGACAACGTTTCTTCTCACACAGAGGAAGCACGATCACCGCGCATAGCTCACTGCGATTTCAAACTATTATATCCAGGTCTCACTAAGATGTTTTCCGTCACCGAAAGTCTGTGTTACATTCAATATGCTAAGTAAATAAATTAAAAGAGGCACTTTGGAACTTCTTCTCAACCCCCAAAATTTTTCACAAGAAACGCGCCTGTAATCATACGACCACCGAGACATCCACTCATTTATTACTGAAATGTAATTGTTAGGTGTTAACTAAGCTATTCTTTTTATTATCCTCCATATTTGTACGTGAGTCATGCGACAGTTGATTTTACAGACCACGTTTCATAAAGAAATAACAGTGTTTTCGAGGATTTCTAATTAATTTCATAGCAAACGTTTACGACTCTGGGCGTTCCACTTCGATACGTTCTAGAGCGGTGTAAAATAAAATATGGCCGACAGTCGATTTTATTGTGCGTGTGATTAGAAAGCAACTCGGTGAAACAATGATCGTTTATCGAAATTAATTAATTAATGTAATAATATTAGATGAACATCGTCACATCAGTCATTAACGTTAGGTTTTGCTCGTGTATCTAATACAACATCGATGTTTATTCGTTTTCTAAGCGATCTAGACTTTTAATCGAACAATACTTACGTTATTCATGTTTCCTATAAAAAAATGATACTGTTATTATGAAAGACATAAAAATATTGTATTTGCCTTTAATAGGATGTAATGGAATCCAATTTAACTCAAACTAAAATCGTATTACTTAACATTGAAGGTATATTTTTCACGTCCAATGCGAAATAAACGTTTTGTACTTGATAATAAATATTGACATAGTGTCTGGGTCGGTCACGGTTGTGGCTGGCCAGTTTTCCTCCTCATCATAAATATTGTTTGATATAATCAGTGATAATTCAACTGTACAAGAAATTCAAGATCTCTCTATAGGTATAAAATAAGATAACGTTTCAAGTATATACTTTTTAACACTTTATATTATGTGCTCTTACACTTAAGTGCAGATTACTTCTGAATAAAAAATTATGTTGCACCAATGACCATTTCACAAAGTACTTTCATAACCAACAGCCACAATTGCTGTCATTATAGATGATGAGATATAGCATATTGACCGAATTTCCAACACACATGACCAAGCCAACAATACCCGTCACTGAATGGGTCTCTATCAAAAAATAATTGTTACCCGCGAAAGTGGTGTACGCAATATCCGCCAAGGAAATATCGGCCATCGCTCAAACAATCATCGGCCAGACAAAAGGGCCGAAACAGTTAGACTATGTGTTGCATCAGACCGAACAACGAGCATGTCATTATGGAGCAACTATCTACATCTGACCTTCCACGCCTCTCAAAGATGCCCGGATTAGGACACGGGAGACGCACTCGGATGATTTTTCAGAGGTCTACGTCGACTGGCCGTGAACAAATCTCAAGCATTTGTGGTGGCCGAGTAGTTTCTCCCAATTACATCGTCTCTAGCCGGCGATTGGCCGCTCCACGAGGAATCCGGCCTGTCGTGACTGTGATAAAAAAAAACTGACGCAAATTGCCGATACGCCTCGTGCACACAATTTCATGCTCCGGCTTCTCAACGAACAGTCTAGATTCGTCATATTTCCAGCAACAATGCGAGCACATGAAACTCGATTCTGGTGCGAATCTGCTACAGATAGTTTTAATTAATAGTTCCAAATTTGAAGCTAATGACTATTTAATGCGTGTCGGGAAAAAAAGCCGATCGTTCACTTTACGAATGGAGATTTTATTCAATTGTATTGTTCTAATTGGTGTTTTTTGTCGACATTTATCATTGATGCGGCTAAAGGCATTATGGCACTGACAGTGATCGTGGAGGCACATTAGTCTCTCGTGGAAAGGTTATGAGAACGGAACTCGACGCCAACGAAGACAGACACGTGGCTTGGATTTGTTCATTTCCCGTCTAATTACTTCCTTTACCTACTTTGTAAGATGTCTCCTATTCTTCTGTTCTTTTATGTGTGATAATGCAGCCTAGATTTAAAATAAATATTCTTGATTCTTAGAGCCGAATTCACCGACGTCAAATAAGGTCTCTCAGAAATTAGAAAATCTAATTTTGTTTTTTTTTTTTTATACAACGTTAGTAACCAACCATAAGCCTCTGATTTGTTGTCGGTGCTCTATAAATAGACATAAAACTTCACAGGAGGCTCTCGATCAAGCGAACAACAGTGAGATCGACAAGTCATCGCGCTTCGTCACGGCTGAGCTCGATTTGTCGCAAACCACTAAACGTTTTTATGTACAACTGGGTTGTCATATCTTTTTAAATAAACTATCAAATTTGTTGCGATCGTGATATGAAAAGGTGATAATAATTTCTAATATTCGTTCACTTTTATGTAGTTGTATAAATTGTCATATTGACTATACTTGTTTACATTTCCCACGTATAATCTATCACTTTTCAAAACATTCCTTAAGTCTCATTTCAAACCTGGGTCAAATCTCATTTCTAGACCAAAATGCAATAGTATAACGGCTAAATAAGACTTTGTATCTACCGCCATACTTTCAACCACACCCTTTTGAAACCAAAACACACTTGTATTTTATATCACTAAAATTGTTATCAAATACTTTGTCGATAACTTCAATGAGAATATTTCACAAATATGTTTTTATCTTTACCAAATCACGGTTGTCTCTATAGGCCTAAAGTGCTAAGGTGTGTCATAGTTCTAGTTATTATCAATAGATTTGACGTCACTTCTACACTTCTATTCCTACAGTTTCTAGTAAAGGTGTCAATCCTAGCAAGAGATAAACTTTTTGAATTTTTGGATTTGCTGTTATTTACCATGTTTATCCTAACTAACACGTCAATGGTTATGGTATTATACACTGATACAATTATATAAGGTACACATCTATTAAAGAAGGTACCAACACAATCAAGTGCAAGATCTTTAATATAATCTCTGTAGCGTACAGTTCACGTTGCTCTTAAAACAAGCTCATCAACTCTTAAAGTACTTAATTCTCGATCTGATTTCGGCGATGTTTTCTTCCAATTAGATGTGGCAACACTGCCTGATGGTTATCTCCTACAATTCGTTCCGGGCGGAGGACGCTGCGCGTGACGCCCGCCGATTAGAAATCTCGTCTCGGATGCCGCAACTCAACGTGCTGCCGATTGGCCAGCTCTATTAAACTGCTCATTCCTATTGGCTAGATTTTTTATGATTTTATTGAGTTTTGGTGGAATAGAACTGAATTCCAGATCGTTTTGTTAAGTCGTTTAGCTTAGTTTTGGAGGTCTACTAATTTCATGGATCGGCATTCAAATTTTGCCAATGGTAAAGTAAAGTTTCATATCAGTATCTATTCCGGCTAATAAACTAAGTGTATAATAATAACACAGATAATAAATATTAATCAATAATATGTTAGCGTCAGAACATAAAAAATATTCGACTTTTACATAAATACATTAAAATCGTGGGCATCATTAATAACTAAGCAATACCTCATTAATGCTGTTTAGTATACAAAACTTGAATATTTTGAAGATAAAACAGAGCCAATGACCTTGGCATTGGAAAATCACGGGTTCAAAGTTTCCTCTTTTGCAAGGTCGAATACCTATATCAAAATAGAAGCGGTTAGTTTTGCAATATGTTTTATATGATGAGGGTAATTCATAAGTTAAACTGTAATAATACTTCTATGTACTTACACGTAATTAATCTTAACGAAGTCTGAATGTAAAGGATAATAGAGATTCTGTGTAAGGTTTCTTTTTGTATAGGGGTCAGGCTCATTAATTCAGTACCGTACAACAGTAAGTTGATACAACAGATAATTTGAGAAATTGGTAAGTAACTGAAACTTTTGAATGCTTAATTTTAATGAAACATCACAAAAGCAACAATGGAGGAGATCTTAAAACTGAACTCTGAACTGAACTTGTACAGGTTTATTTTCCCAAAATATCGTAGGTAGATAGTTAAATCAACAGACCGAAGCGATGGGAAAAGAAACTTGTTAGATTTTATAATAGATCCGTGGCAAATTTTAACTAATGATAATAATGTAGAAACTTTTGATATTGTGAGTAGGTGAGACAAAAATAGACTCAATTTTGTGGGAGCTCTTTATCTAGGATTGAACAATAGGCTACTTATTGATGAATATGGAGATATAACAGATCGAGACTATAAAAATTCATGTTTGGACTGTAAGACAAGCAAAGGTGTTTTTAACAACTAGATACCTATTTAAAATTAAACTGCACCTGCTAGACTACAGTCAGAACAAGATGATAAATATGACATTGAAAATAACACATTTAAAGTTACTGCAAACACTAAACATAAAAATATGTTAACTTTTCATTGAATAACGGGAACTCTGAGGTAAAGTAAACCACACAAGTCGTTTCCTTAATCGAATTTGAAACTTCGTTTTATTTCCATAAAGCTTTATTAAAATCTACATATCGATAAGAGTCTAACGACGCCCACTCTACCGTTGCCATGGTTACCTCCCATTTACTTCGGGTTATTTTGGTGATTCGTTCCTGTACACGATATAATCGATTTGCTACGATTCAAAACCGAATTTTAACACCTGTATCGATTCTCCATAAATATTTTCTAAATGGTCTCCAACACTTCGATTCTATTTATATTTTTTAAACTTTTATGAGTTTCTACAAGAAATTTTATTATGTAAGCATTGTATTCTGTATGAATAAGTATTTTACTTAATTGTATTTCTTACCGGTTGTGTTGCGACACTCAACAAATAGGTTTTTGCTCGTACATTGAAGTATCCAAGTTTTTGTTACTTTTTGCTACATAGTTGGTAACGACAATGACGAAACAATTCAAAACTTTGAATAAATACAGACAAAGATAAGTTTTTTGTGGACTTGCATGGCAACTAGGTACAGTCGTCAGAAAACTTCAGTTTAAACGATTCTAGAGCGTTACAGATGAAAGAAAAGACGTTTAGTGCAACATTATGGAACAACAGTGCACGAAATACAAAAGAACAATGACCCAGATCCGCCAAAGATAACCATCGAAGTGACGCATGTGTGGAATCGATAACAGTAGTGTACACGCACGCACCCGCGGACGTTATCGAACCAATATTTACTCAGGTAACAGAAACACGCGAAACGCTGCGACCGTGTGAACGCAACCGACTTCTACACTCCACTAATTGTGTTAAAAGAGCCCTTAGACTTGCTGAAAGGGTGTGCTCATTCAACTAAATGTCACGACATGGTTGCCGAATAAAAAATATTATACCTACCTATTCACCAACCAACAGCTGCACCGAAACGGAACGGCAGATGCGCGTGAGCAGCCGACGCTGTTATTATAGAAACTACAAAAAGTGGCGGCTCGTTTCAAAGCACGCGTGGATTTTTCATGGAGATAGTTTGGAAAACTTACCGTCAGTCATGAGGCGCTGGTGCGGTGGCAGCGCCGGCGCACTCACTAACAGCACACGTGCACGAACGCCGCGGGCGCGCACCTGTCGCGGAATGACTGGCCATTTCCATATTAGATAGTATTTATGAACGGACAAGGCGCTCGCGCAGCCCGACGCGCCGAGGTGGACTGACTGCCGCCGCGCGCGCTACCTGCGCCCACCTGTCCCCCTCCGCCCCACCACCAGGAACCGGATGGTACTCCAAAACAAAACGGCCAACAAAAGACGTGCCGCGAATGTTCGCGCCACTGGTCCGCTCCATATATCGACGAGGGTCGGCGAGCCCCCGTCGACCGGTCAGCCCTGCGACTGTTTACTCGCGACACCTGACTCACGCGCCGAAAACCCAGCCCCCGTCGATCAAACCGATGATTTACTATTGCCCGTTGCCGCGAGCCACTCGCACTCGAACGTTGCTATCCTAACTGAACTGACTTAATTTATGGATGACGTTAAAAATGCAAATATATTAAACGGTGAAGTGAAACACAAAGAAATTGTTGACACACGAGTCGACGGTGTAGCTTGGTCACCTGCTGAATTTGCACAATCAGAAAGAATGATTGCTCAACTGATTGTCGAAGTACTTGTAAACACAAACAATGATTTTAACACCGCGTGGACATCCGAGGCCGGTGTGTCGTCCGTTTTGTTCAAAACAGTGATTTGGTTACATTTAATTTATTTACAAATCGGTTCCTGTGTTATTTGTAAACGGTCGCCGGTGGACGGCGCCCGTTATTTATTCTTATCTATCGCTGATATGATAACGGACTATCCAAATCTTTTTGAGATTTCAACTGCATTAGCCATATCAATATTGTCAATAGCTATTATAATAGCTTGAAGTATATTCTTAACTTTTTCCTTAAACGTTCAACCACGTAAACCAGTTACTGTAAATCAAATTTCCATTAATCCCTTGTGATCCAAATACTAGTACGCAGCCATTAAATTCTCATCATCTTTCGTTTTTTTTGCGTTGACACTGCGTGTGTGTAGGTATGTGACCTCAACGATTTTGTCCCATAATTACGACACATGTCCTACTTGACGCTAATCGACATAAACTTTTTTATTTTTTCAATGTAATACTTAACTATAGTAGACTTAATTTCGAAATAAAATTCTCATATTCTTGAAATTTATCTGATATTAGTTTGATATAAAATATGATTTATATGTTTTATATGAAATGTATACAAAATTATGAGTTAGAATCATTATTTCGATCACACACGATCACAGAATGAAATTGTTGTACCTAATCACCTTGCTTAGCCTTGAGTTGCTTTTCGCAGTGTAAAGACAATTATGTTCGTAAAATATATGTATATACTGCTGATTGTCATGGCAATGAGTATAGATTCATAACAGGTTTAAAAAAAAGACGATAGCTGATATCACAAACTCCTTGTTTCAAAGGATGTTCCATGTGATGCTTCAACGTTATGCGTGGTTTTACACCTCATAAAGTCCCACTATTTACGGCACATTTCACGCCGCACAGAGTTTCACGAAACGTACAAACAACACGAGGAATAAATAAAAATGTTCTTAAGTAAAAATATCTAGGCACAGCTGGAGTTTATCACACAGAACGTATGTACAAGTAGTCGTAGGATTTACATCAAATTCACTTAGTCGTGTTCGGGGAGCGATAAACGCCACATGAGGTGCGCAAGCGACGATAGCGCAACACGTCATAGCACCTGCTGATAACAACAACTGAACGCAGAATTTTACGCACTCTTATTTAGGTACGGAGGTTTACAAAATAAAATAGTTTTTAGAGTTTTATGAAATCCGTTCTTTGTGAGTGATACGAAATTGTTATGTGCCTATTTGGGTAAATTATTAATAGATATTGTAAGTGATAGCTGTTATTTTAAATATGCTTGAAACAAAGCCTACTTGAGTTTCTTATCGGTCATCAAAGTATTATACTACATGTAGAGACCAGACAGAATGGCTTAGCAACTCGTGACGTCAATTAAAACTTTGTATTAGGCATAATCTTTGGTGACATTGTGTTCATGTAACCTCTAATCAACAACTATCTCACCATTATACCGTACATTACAATCAGAATCAATTTCCTCTTCGACACATATCCGCATATCCGATTCGGATAGTTTTTCACTCTTTACCACAGTGCTGTCGGTGGCCATCAGAGCGGTATCAATGAACCGGGGCTACAGGATGCGGCCCGTCCGGACCTACACAAAAACTACTCGCAGCCTCCGGGACAAGGGACTCTAGATGAGGTAGTGAGGGGAAATTACATAGACTTTTGTACCTACGTATTATGTATGTGTAGATTGTATGATACAAGTCATTGAGAACTGCCTCATTGGTCTAGTAGCCACAAGTGCGACTGTTGAGCATGAGGTCTCGGGTTTGATTCGCGGGTCGGGCAAAGTGTTATTGAGTTTTTCAGTTAGGAAATTCTCAGTAGCAGCCTGGAGTCAGGAAGTTGGTAGTGTGACACCCCCATGCTTCGGAGACCACGTAAAGCCGTCGGTCCTGCGCCTGATCTCTCTCTGGTCGTGTGGAATTGCCGTCCCATCGGAATATGAGAGTGAAGGAAGAGAGATCACCTGTGTTTGCGCATACACTTGTGCAGTATATCTCCTGCGTACTTGGCTGATCTCCGTGGAGATAGGCCGCCTTGACTGAAATACGGTGGGAGGAGTATTATTAACAGCATTGGTGTACAATTATTGGTGTGCAAATGTGGGTGTACAATTATATACACCTTTGCCTACTACTTCGCGTAATATAGGCGTGATGCTATATTATGCCATATTTATGAGCACAATTAAACAAAGCTCAGAGTTAAGATATACTTAAAGTTGGTTGCACCAGCTCGTGATGACTGACGCTATAACTCTGTACTACAAAATAAACTATCGCATGTATGAAATTTAATTTGCGTACTATCCTTGGTCTTCAGCAATCATAACTATCAGCTGACAAAAAGTGTAGTCTACGGGAGGTCTAACAGCAACATCTCACAAATATACCGATACCGGCGGTGATGGTACCTGTTAATGTTTGTCTGGCGGTATTTAAGAATTCTCTCTGACCTACGCAAATATCCTGCTGATATGGTATCATCTTGCGACAGGTCTTTGAGCTCCTTAAATTGTGGTTGAGCTACACCATGACTGATGTATATGTCGCAGGCAAATTTGTATGATTCCGCCGTTTACATAACGGCATCGTCAGTTTAAAAACGCTCGCAGTTATGTAATATGCTGGAAGCGGGGCTCCTATTTCCGAGTCTGTAAGGTCGCAAAACCTAAACATCCCCTTCGAACCTAACCTTTCCGAGTCGGGAATCGGGATGCACGGGGTTCCCGAGCTCGCTTCGCTCGCTCTGCCTTCAGCATATTACATAACTTGCGTTGTTGAGCGTTTTTATACTGACGACGCCGTATGTAAACGGTGGAATCATATAAATTGCCTGCGACATATAGATACATGCCGTCAGTTAGAACAAGTTAGCTCATAACTGCTATTGCTCTTTCCTCAAAAGACCATCCCAGATTTATCCCTACATGATTACCCTAATATGTTAAGTAAAATTATGAGACTTTGAAAGAGAGGTTGTCCTCTGAGTTCGTTTCGACATTTCTTCCCAGAGATAGTCAGAAACAAAATGCCGACTACATCAAGCTTAAAAAAAACTTGCCTTGTGTATTTAGAGAAAAAAATATAATTTATCTTTATGGATCCAGTGACGCATACGTAAGTAATGAAAATATGTTAAAGAAAATTCATAGACCGAACAGTCAAGGTGAAAAGAGTGCGCCAATGATATCGCTGAACTATTATTTTTAAATTAATTATGGCTCTAATAAGTTTGTTTTGTTAACCAACTTAATAATCTTTTCAACATGAACTGATAAATAGTCGCCTTGCGTCAGTCATTTGTTTTAAAGCCTTGAACTTACGTGAAATTCTACGTGTGAACAAATATAATACTTCATCATGATGAAAATAATGTTAATAATTAGGAATTAACTTATAAATCCAGCACAGCAACTCCTGTTGAACTGCGTTATTTTTGCGTATAAAAATACGACCACTAATATTATAATTTCGTTGCGCATGCATCATTGCGTTACAAAAATAGATTAGAATATTTTAGTTTTCATTAGAATTGTTTCAATACTTCAAGGCTCTCCAATAGATTAAAATTATAATCTCATTGACTTCATACCTTTATATTTTAGTGATGTAACAGAAATTGCTTAATGTTAATAATTACCCAACCTAAACTAAACTGTGGAAAATAAAAATCCTCTCTGAATACATACACATTCGCACAACAACGATAACAAAATGATTCACAAACGATGTGTGTGTCACCACAGATAATGATGGAAAATATTATAAGAAATCCCTGCATTATTGTTTTTTTCCAATGTAGATTGACATATTAGTCACCAGATCTACTGCGCCGTGGGCTGCGCTTAAAAGTAAATAATTGTACGTAAGAAAAGTTAAGAGATTGACAAAAGTATTTATCTTATTGTCGTAAGAACACACCACATTATAAGAGTAGAAGGAGAACCTAGGAAACGATGAAAGGATTGAATGAAAGATAATATGGCTGGAAAGGGAGGAACTACTGAGATGACGGTTCAGGAAGATGCGACGCTGTACGATCACAAATAAATTGATTACCGTCAAACATACATTTACAAACTGTTAAACAAGACGGAGAATAAATAAGTTAAGAACCGATATGATTTTACAGGTTTCAACCAGGTTAAGGTTGATTTTATTTTATTTTATTTTAATGAAAATCAAACGACTCAGTTATTCGCAAGCCGTGCCTTAGGTAAAGTCATTAGTTATTATTGATATAAATGATGTTCATGTCAACATTACGGTATGATATTATTAATGAAGAAGGCTATTAATGATCCTACAGAAGTATTGATCACATTTCATAAAAACAATAAAATCTACAACAAAAAAAAATAGAAGATGAATTCGCGGTGGTGAGCAGAGGTCGAGATGGCTTAGTGGTCAGAGCGCCTGGAGTATTTATCCGGGAGGCGCAGGTTCGAATCCTGTCCGCGACCGTATTCTTTTTCCATTTAATATTGTAACTTTAGAGTTCGCTAAGCATGCGTTAATGCTTTTCAAAGATTTATATTTAAAAAGAAAATGCATGGAAATGTTAATTGACATTTCTTAATTTCAATTTCGTATTACCATTTAGTTGTCTTATTTATTATTATTATTAATCGTATATTTCGTCTCATATGGCCAAAATAATTATCTAATCTTTCGATTGCTTGCCCTACCAAAAATAAGATATTTTACTTAACTGGGTATTAACTATTATAGAGCTCGTGTCCAACTTCCATCTCTATAACTATCTCCTCTATCGAAATATGTATCTGCCTAGCCTTTTCCCAGTTTACATCGGCTTCCACTCAAACAAGATGCAGCTTAATACCAGTATTTTATCTGACCTCCACAACCCAGATACTGGGTAATACGATATCTCGTGGTGAGACTGGTTGTCAGATTTTCAGGCATCTGACTATCCGTAACAGCTGACATAGATCTTCATTTAATAACCGGGATCGACGGCTTAGCGTGCTCTCTGAGGCACGTATCTCGCTATCAAAAGATACATTAATAAATTGGCTGTTTGTGTAATTGTTAAAAAAGTGTTTGGTTTTTCTACATTGGAATCGACGTCAATGTATTGCAACTACTTAGCTCTGAATAACAAACTGAGGTATACATACTTACTAAATTAATACTTTTCTAGAAACTTTGTACAAACATGGACAAAATGTAAGTGATAATGAACACAGTGTCGTTGCCGAGTCATCCGTGGGAACGACGCCAGCGCCACAATCAAATGTCGCACGCCGAGAAATCGTACCGTGCGTCTGCGTGCGTCATACCACCTGGAAAATGGTGTGCGAAACTGTCAATTGAATGTATTGTCGCATTTTAACTTAGATTTATCGTTAAACAGCTTCATTCACAGTATCTTTGGTGTTCAGAAAAATAAACGAAGAAAAACACACGTGATAAAATGGCGATCTTACTACAGAAATGGAGAACAAAGTGTAAGAAATGAGGATTCTTCATTTTAAAATTCTTTCGAGAATTTTATTATATCTACTATTATTAATTATAGAAAATCTTGGGTTATTGACTGGCTGACTATTGGGTCTACAGTTGTCCCATCCAAGAAATATGTATGTATATTTATTAAAAATGTTTTTATGGATCCAAGGAGTTGGCGCTTCAGGCAATGGTTTGTGAGCTGAACCAGTCAATTCAATGACACTCCTCGTGAAGTATTTGCCAACTTATAGTCTATTATAAAAGTCTATTATTTTTGACATTTGTCTATGTACAAGTTACTATGCAAGTTGATTATATCGTTTGCACAGTGGCACACAAAAATGTATAATTCTAAAGTTATAAATTTTAGAGGTATGAAGAATACAGTCGAGAGCAGGATAAAGGGCTTAGTTGGCAGAGCGCCTAGAGTTATTATCCGAGAGACACAGGTTCACATCCTGCTTCCATCAGTATTTTTCTTCCCACAAAAATGTATAACTTTATTCTTACAAATATATTGCTTACCGGTCTGACTTTATGTCCTTATGAGACTTGTATCCGTCTCAATGCAGGATAAAATCTAGATTAGGACAACGTTGTAGTTAAAAAGGAAAAAAAACTGATTTATTTCTAGCATTTCTGATAGCCCTTTAAATAAATTATACCTTACATACAACGCTAGCAACAAAAACAATTATTTTATTACAAGTAAAAAACAGTAGATACATTTCTACCAACATAAGCAACGATCAGCTGTTCCATGGTATTAATTAAGGTCATAACATGGTCACACAACCGATGCTATCGTTATTTGGGATAACAACACTGGCATGCAGTGTGCCCGTTTGTTTAATCTATGGTTATTGACAGCTATAGTTTTTTTTTTTTAAGTTTATTCATGGTTCCGTAGCATAAACTCTTGCGCGGCTGCTTAGCATGGGGTCCTGGGTTCAATTTTCAGATCGGGAAAAGTGTAAAGTTATTTTTATTAAGAAATATTTAATCTCCCGGAGTTTAGAAATATGCCTAGTAGGTGGTGATAGGCTCACCACCTTAAATTGGATTTAAAAAGTGCATTGATAGAAAGTGGGTCTACGGCTATGAAGATAAAACCTCTCCCTATTCCTTCGGGAATACAGGTGTGATGCTATGTTATTGTACTGAAATGTAAGAAGTCATAAGAGTCCACACTCATACCCAAGATGTTTAAGTGGTAGGTACTGTATAGACAAATTCTGTACGCATTGTAGAACCTGTGGCTCCTGGATAAATACTCCAGGCGCAGCTTATAATTATAAGACTTCGCTACGCATGCGCTAATGCGTTCGAATGCTTTATCTGTATTTCTTATTCGGTCCGTAAAATATTTCTTAGAAGTGACGTGACAGCTCAGTAATTAAAATGTAAATGTACTTCAATTAATAATGGCTATTAAAAAATAAAAATAAATATTATAAATAATATTTATTAACCCTTTGGCACAGCCACGTACAAATAAGTACTTCATAACAATGAAAATCTATTGTTGTAATATCTGCTAATTAGCGAGTCAACAGATTAAAAACTAGCTTTGCCCACGACTTTTTCCGCACGGAACATTGACAAATATCACTTTACATTTATATCATCGGAAGTTTACAAGTTAAAATTAAAGATACATGAAAATTTTAGTTAAAATTCCTATTTTAATACCTAATCAATCTGCTTAGCCTTTTTTAGGTCGGCTTTCAGTCAAACCAAATGCAATTTAGTAGATACCAGTATTTTGGATGGAGCGACTGCCTATTTGACCTCCACAACGTACTTAACGGGTAATACTCACACGATATCTCGTGGTATGACTGGTTGTCAGACTTTCAGGCCTCTGACTACCCGTAACGGCCATCATAGATCTTAATTTGACAACCGGGACCAACGGCTTAACGTGCTTTCCGAGGCACAGAAAGGTCTCAGTATGAAATGATGGTCACCCATCCACAGACAGACCGCGGTCAGCGCAGCTTAATTTCGATCGAGCGATCTGTGCTTCTGTTGCTTAGCCACGAGCCCCTGTTTTAATACCTAATATTTGAATTTAAATTCGTTGTGCCGTTTCGCAGTCTATGTGAGACAGACAAAATCTAATAACGATGGTTTATAATTATGGGAATTGTTTGAATAGCAGTTTTTTTGGAAATGACGTATTGCGACACTTCTGCTGTATTTATTGGTATTGATTATCAAGTTATTTGTTATAGAAGGGTATTGTTACACACATGTCCACACTCCACACATAATAATTATCTTATTTATGTCCACCGAACCCTACAATGCTCGCAACACCTTGCGACACTATACAGGAGGAGGGGCACTGAGCAAGTGTTCCTTGATCGAGTCCTGGAATCACACATCTGCCTACCACAGTGACCAAGCGACTAAATAAATGGCAACATTAATGGTAGAACAATAAAACAAATTATTGCTAGTTAATAAAATGTGCAGCAGATGTAAAAATGTTTAGAAAAGGATGTATGTGCATATTTTTGATAAAGTTATTACAAATGACGTAGCTGTAATGTAATGTAAATTCCATGTTTACAATTAGTGGACAACATGCACCATGCCTGTTTTCCCCGAATAGGTAGGCAGAGGTGTACACAGTTGAACACCCACATTTCACCAAAGCCGTTATTAAGTACTAGGTGGTGAGCCTATGGCCATGTACCATACATATCATTTAATGTAATGTTTTATTAAATTTATTGTATTCCATAAATAATATTCACATTTGTGAAATCGGACCAAGTAAGTAGATTAACACCATTATAATGTACCCTGATATACGGAGGGTAAAAAAAAAAGTAATGAAAATGAATGGGCTTCTGAAAAACTGGACTGATAATTTCCTTACAGAAAATCCCAATAACACTGTGCCTGACCTGGGAATCGAATTAGCAGTCGCTCTTGGGACCACTGGACCAATGAGGCAGTATTAGTTTTAAAGTCGGGTAATCCCGAAATATGTACCAAAGAGAATATAGAATTGGTAAAGCATCTACATAACCTTAATTTTATTTTTAGGTTATGCAGTAATGTAATGTTGTACCTTCACCCACATTTGAAGATGCAGTTATCAAGTCCCATTTAAAATGTCCCTATTACCCATCTTCTGGTCACAATTCCAAACTCCGAGCTGCTATCCAAGACAGTACGCTCAACTATCAGATAAAACAGGTTTCCAACTCTTTCTTCAAAATGTCATTTCAGGTGATACGTGCATGGTCACAATCGCATAGTTAAGTATTACTTATGAGACCTTGACCTCTGAGTTTGTTTCGGCATTTCTTCTCAGATATCCTGGTAAGAAATGCCGATGCCACCTAGCATAACAAAAATTACTTATAAAATTGTCTTCAATAGATCTATCTAAATAATAAAATATTGTATATCATTTAGCATACGTATTTGTATCCTCTGGAAAAATGAGGCAGTCTTTGGCAATATACATAACTTGCACAAAAATTACAAAATGTTATGGTCAGTCATTTACGATTCAGCCCTCTCGATTATGGAATGCACTGCCTGCGTCAGCAAGAAGAGCCCAATCGCTTAATAAATTTAAGACTGCAGTAAGAGAACATTATTTATCTCTTTGCAAATAATGTTTCCTCTATTTTGATTTATTGCCATATTACATGTTTTCCTAAATATTTTTTTTATTTTTTTTAAAAGGTGCCCCACACTAGGAATTTCTTCCTGTATCTTGGGTGCGTTTACAGACATATAATCTTACAAGCACACACACACCCAGACCCGGAGCAATTATCTATAGATCGTACAAATATTTGCTCCGTGCAGGAACCGAACCTGCAACGCGCAGCGCAGCAGTCGGTCTTTCGACCACTGCGCCAACCGCGCTGTCAATATAATATAATTATTATATGTACAGTTATTATTATTATATATATAAATACACCGGGTGAAAACCGAGTTGAAAAAATTTCAAAAAGTGTTATATAAATATTATACTTATTTATTGTGTTATCAATGTGTACTATTAATGTATTGTATTTATTAATATATAGGTACACCACAAACTACCCACTATCCAATGTTTCGTCGAAGCCCTGTCCATCCAAAGGTTGTCTGGAAGAGATCGCTTAGCGATAAGACCGCCCCCATTGTACGTTTTTCTTTTTTTTGTATCTTCCTTGTTATTAATATGTGTGTGCAATAAAGAGTATTGTACAAATTACTCTAACAGGTTAACCAACAACAAAGTACAAGAGGAGTATTTATATATTATTAGCTATCAGTAAATAATAAACAAGCCGAGTTCAAAAGATTACAATTAACTTCAATATCTATGTAAATAAAGCACATTTTGATTCAAAAGTGACTTAGATTACATTATTCGTAAGTCACACAAATCAACAAACAGCTTCTACACAATCGTGATACATTGACGAAGTTAACAAAGAAGCTACTATAAATTACTCTTAACTCTGTTATGCGTTCAGTATAATAGGACATAGCCTTTGTAATATCAATAATCCGGGTCCTACTCCTTAAAGACACTGCATACAATATATTTCTAGAAGGTATATTTTGTTCAAGTTAATCTAACTATGTAACATAGATTGTGTACATTGATGATTGACTTTAAAAAAGACCTTAACTTCTGGTAGGAAATACTAGTGATTTGTATATAAAAGAGTGACGTCAGAAGTTATATTTAATAGAATAACAATTTTTTTTCACTATTTCTTATTCTGATTTTATTTTGTACTTTACTGCTACATAGTTTTTTCGTCTAGATTTAATTATTTCAATAATGCATTATTTGTAATTTCGGCTTTTAAACACTGCGTCTTGCTGGCAATCTTGCTGAGAAATTGATATAAATTGATGTTTTCTTACTGCTGTTACTGTTCCGCAAAATCTTGCATGTGTGCGATATAAAGCCACGACGACGACGGCTATACAAAAGGCAACCAAAATTTTTCAAAAAATTTGCTGGCTTACGAGCCCTTTCGCCTACAGTGAACTACAACCGTATCTTGTCTTGCTACTTCATTTCCTTACATTTCGTAGAGTACACATTTCATTTTGTCTACACTGTCATTTTCTATAGTAGAGCTTCTGAGAGTTCTTATTTGGTGTCGTAAGGCTTTATTATATCGGTAATCCGTGTGGCTATTGGCGACGGCCCTACGGGTGGGATGCGCGGGCGGTGCGCGTGCGTGGGCACATCTGCGCGAGCAGCTGGCCGGCGCACGCGCCGAGCGCAACGTGGAGCCTCTACGCAAAACGGTTCAAAGGACAATAAGGTTTTTTTGATTCGAAATAAATATGGCGATAAAAACAGCTGTTTTTACCACGCCTAACTGCGTCCGCTCCAAAAGGGATGTTACATTCCGAAGAATGATGTTCTTAAAAATGGTCATAGAAAAGTATCTAAGAAAATAAATTATTTTTAATGGATACCGTTTTACCAATATTCATTAGAAACAAATAAAAGTAGAAAATCATCAATTAAGTACAGTAATATCAATCAGTTCTTCAAGAAACCGTTTCTCTTTAACAAAAGAAAAGCGTTAGATCCAATATACTTTCTAATTGTTAGAAAATTATTTTATTATTGTTTTAAACACAACATTAAGCCCGAGGACAAACGCCGCCGCCGCCGTCGCAATTGTAAATTCAAGTTACGGAACAATATTTCTCGTATCCGCTGGATGCACTAATAGCCTTATTAGAATTGCCATATTAGTGTAATTATGAATGTGCCTTTTACAACAGGAAAGCAATTGCTGCGACTTGCATTATTATGTATAACGTTATTTAATAACTAAGCCTTTTCAACACTAGGTATATAAAGTTCCTGATCATAATAGCCGTAATGCTGCTATTGGGCAAAGTGTTATTGAGTTTTCCTGTATAGAAACTCTCAGAAGCAGCCCGTAGTTCAAAATTGTGCGATAGATGGCTATTACATGGACATAATAACTGCATCGATATGAAATGTGGGTGTAAAACCGTTCTTCTCTGCTTAACCCTTCGCGGCAGGCGTGATGCTATGATATGTAAGTATATTAGTTACTACCAACAACAAAACAACATGAGCACAGAAGCCTAATTAATGTTTGTCTGGTACCAGACCGTTGAGCAATCTTAAGCCAAAAAAATCAGCCTTCCCTTTTCCCGAATACAGATGAATAGCAGAATATTACATGGTAGGACTTCCTCTCTGGCCCCACAACCCCGTTACTAGGTAACCAGATATGTCGTAGTTAGACTGGTTGTCAGATTTTCGTGCATCTTTCATTCTGATTACCAGTAACGACTGTGATAGATTTTCATAACATAAAATAGCATCACGCCTGTATTCCCCGATGGGGTAGGCAGGGGTGTACACGGTTTTACATCCATCATTTCACGAATGCTGTTATTGAGTCCCATGTAATAAGTGGTGAGCCTACTGCCATCAACCAGGCACAATTCACAACTCCGAGCTGCTACTGAGAATTTCTTAACAGAAAAACTCAATAACACTTTGCCCGACCCGGGAATTAAACCCGATTGCTCAGCAGTCACGCTTGCGCCACTAGACCAACGAGGGATACATTTTCATTTGACAAATGGGGACGTCCTCAGAGATCTCGATATGAAATGACGGTCCTCCATCCACAGACATCACCAGCAATCCATCACGACCATCCGCGGCAAGCATAGCTTAAACTCAATCGATCCGTTACTTAGCAACGAGCCCTCTTTAGCCAGAATAATTAAACTGCGTTCTACAACCGGCCTACTAAGATCGGACAGTAGGATTTTACACGCTACCACACATAAAATATCGCTCACAGTCATACCATAACAGCTTAATAGTGGTTATAAATATATAAGAGCTAATTAACAATATTATGAGTCAACATAATGGTCTCAAAGTAGATTGCACTATACTATGTACTTACCACTGAATATTGCCGCCAGTCGACATTTATGACGATAGGGGATTCGAGGACTTTATTAGCAGATAATACTGGTAGTTTAATATGATTTCAGAAATGAGATTTAGTCTTGCATTTGTACACGGTAAAATTAAGTTAGTCAGCAAAACTTAATCGGAATAAACATTAGAAATAACACGATACTAAATATATCCGTTTTTTTAGACGTTGCCTCTTGCTGTTAACCCTCAGGGGTTTGATCTGCAAAACCGGACAATAGCTAAGGCGATTTGATGCCTCCAGCCGGAGCAAACTAAGCAATAAAGCACTAAGGGCGTCCCATGCGGGACACGAGCCTCGGCTTAGGTCGTTGCTGGGGGGACAACTAGGGACTAGCTGGATCATATCGGTTTCCTTATTATTAAGGGACGAGTTTAAAGCTACTGGCTTGACGCGGGCCGGCTCGAGCAAGGGTCGGGGCGGACATGATGAGATATTTCGCGACGGACGCGGACCTCGCCGGCGGGGTCTGTAACGAGGCGGTCGAGCGAGTCGGAGTGTGCTTTTGTGTCTGTTAGACTCTTGAGTTACAGTGATCCTATCATCGGAAAAATATATCCGTGTTATCATTGTGTACCTTATCCAAGCTCCCACAGGATCACAACACCGCAGTTTAACAGATAACATGGATATATAAAATTACATCAATAAACACACAAAATTCAAAAATGTGCCTTTTAATTACTTTTAACCGGATTAACCGCGAGAATTATTGGTTTTGTTTTCCTGACGTTTCGAACACTTTGTAGCGTTCATGGTCGCAGGATAACTGAACACTGCAATGTTCGAAAAGTCAGGAAAACAAAAAACAATAATACACACGATTACTCTGGTTAAAACTTGTTTAATTATTATGTGTAGTGATTACGAAAACCAAACATATAGTGACTTTAAACTGTGTCTTAAACTCTATAAAAATCTAATTGTAGTCGCACCGAGTCCGGTGAACGATCTCCGCGTCACGGCCCCTGCACATGTTTAATTACATAAAAATAAAATGGCTGTGCTCTATGGCAGCCATTGTCCAAACCGTAACTACAAATTAGCATTTTTTGCCGTCACATATATGGTATTTTAATAAACGAACCTTCTAGACTTTTGTAACATAAAATGTGGATAGATAAGCATCTTAATTAGCATTTTATTTTATTAACTTGTTTTGTTTTAAATTAAAATGCTCATGAGTGTGAGTGGCTTTTAATCTATTCTTACAGAGATAGTTAAAATTTAAAGACACTAAAGTGTTATTTTACGACCTACTTGTGACCGCAGCTTAAGCTTTATAATCAGAGTAATAGTTAAGCTGTTTACGTAAGTGCTACTGATTCTAGATGAGCCCCTAAGCGATACAATGTAAAAAATAAATTTAATAATCCGGGGCTGTCTTATGAACTCAATTTCCATGCATCTGGGCGTTACAAAAAGGCAATACAGAGAATCCTGTAATAGCACATATTGTGGAAGATTATACCTAGCAATACCTACCGAAATAGCACATTATATGAGGCCGTGAACTCAACAGTGGCCTAGCGTAGTAGAGTAGAAGTCGAGTTGTTAGTGATCAGAGCGCCTGGAGTATTTATCCGGGAGGCGCAGGTCCGAATCCTGCTCGCGATCGCCCTGCTTTTTCCATTTAAATATTTTATAACTTTAGAGTTTGCCAAGCATGCGTTAATGCTTTTCAAAGATTTATCTTTAGTGGCCTAGCGTTTCGAGACATCACTGTATTATTTTTGTCTAGAAAAAGATAAGCCACTCTTGCGCTCACGGGGCCTCATATTATGTTCCGAAAAAGTTAGGGTTTTTTTAAGGATTTTTCTAGAGAACTGAACTTAAACGAAGTGTGTGTTGAAGTCAGTGTCTACTCATTCTACATAAAATCATGCCTGTTTCCCATTAGGGAAGGCAGTGGTTACCACTTGCTACAATTCTAACACAGCTCTTTCGTTTCGTTTATGTTCATCAACCTCTTCATACATACTACTCATTCTAAAGGAGTATAATAAATATTCTAAACAATGACTTCTCTATGACGCTGCCTAAGTTATGCTTTCTGAGAGTTCCTAACGGTACTTACACACTACATTAACTTACGTATTTACGACAACTTTACCTTAATGCGCATTTTTTCGTTTACGAAGACCTACTCTTGCTTACGCTCTGTTTCTTTTATGATATAGTTAGCAAGCAGAACATAATAATAATACTTGTTTACTGTGCATAATAATAATAAATGAAATCCACTAATGCCATTGTAGCAGGCAATTTTAGACCTAAGTTGTGAGTTAGAACTAATACGGTAAATTACAACTGAGAAATAGAGGAGACTGAAGTTACATATATATACATTCTGGAAAGAAAATTCGCTCTGCCTACTAAGCCATCCTTACCTCTGCTCACTATTCTGAATTCTTCTTCCACTTTTTTAACACTTCTTATGATGACGTCTGTAAAACGCACGAATATACATTAGTTACATAATAGCACATGATTTTTTTAAGAAAAAAATACTTATAAGTAGGGTTGCCATCCGGGCGTCTGGGGAGCGTCCGGGTGGGGTTTCATTTGTAGTCCGGGTTTGGGGCTGCTGACACATCTACCGAAAATACGCTGCCTAAATTACAGCTAAAATGCAAGGCTGTTAATTGTTCGTTAAAACTTTATTAGTATATTTAGTTTAAAATTGTAAGAAAATAAAACAAACGATACGAAAATAATTTATAACATTTACGACTATTATTACTTTTACTACTGGTGTGAAACACTGTGAACTGTTAAGAAACAGTGTTGATATGTCCGGGTTTAAATCTCCAAAATCTGGGTTTTCACACTTCTCGTCCGGGTTAGCAGATTTTAGAGATGGCAACCCTACTTATAACTCAAATTCAAATAAATATATTTCTATGTCGCCGCCGTACGCCGTGCGCGAAGACACAGTTTATGAGCACTAATTACAATAAACGTTATTATTTTAACCACAACTGCACCGCAACTAGCCTTTAAACAATTAGTACAATTAATAGAATACTGTAATATTCAATCAAAGCTTCCTGCATATTGCGCTAAGACATACTAACGATATTTTATAGACCTCACCAAGACATTGAATCTTCTTCTATAGGGTAATTATTATCATCCCCCTGTCCTTATCCCAATTTATTTGGGGGGTCAGCATAGCACGTCCTTTTCTCGCTTACCTGTGAAAACTAGTGTCAGAATGTTAACCGCCAGTAGGCCTCAAACCTACCTTTACACACCATCAAGAACATCTCCGGCACAGCGTCCATGATTAATTCCCCACATATTTATCATCATCACCCCCCCGCCTTTATTCCAATTTATTTGGGGTCGGAGCAGTATATATCTGGTATGCTGCTAAAGTTTTGGCTATGTTTTATGACCGGCCGCCTGCTGACGTCAACCCTCATCGTTGCTGGCGTTATACTGTTGTTGGTGGTAACCGCCTCCGATACGTTCTCCTTCTAATTAACTATGTCACACCAAATGTTATCCATGCTCCAAGTTCTGATGTTATCCTGTTATCACACTTCACCAACTACAATTTCTTTCTCCACTTCGTCTTATAGTGTGGTTGATGAACAACCTAGTGTTAGTAGTTTCTCCACAAATTTTCCAACAGGTCATCATCATCATCCCCCTACCCTTATCCCAATGTATTTGGGGTCGGCGCAGCATGCCTATATCTGGCATGCTGCTAAAGTTTTGGCTATGTTTTAAGACCGGCCGCCTGCCTGACGTCAACCCTCTTTGGGAATGCTGTTGTTGGTGGTAACCGCCACCGATACGGTCTCCTATCTAGCTAAGCCATACCAAATGTTGTCTATGCGCCAGGTTCTGATGTTATCCTAATATTACACTCCACTAACCGGGCTAATAAATTTTCCAACAGATATTATCCAAAAAAAGAATTGTTGTCGATCAGACGCATTTAGCCTAAGTGAGAATTGATATCATTTTAGCATTTAAATGAATCATGTGCCCAAGTCCTTAGTAAGCTTTTCTATTTTACTGAGGAAACAGATCTATTGCCTTGCTGCCCACATCCTGACAGTTATAATTATAGTTTTTGTTTTGTGCTTAACCTTAGATTATTTCCTATGACTTGGAAACGTTCACTGTTCTCCGCTTAGTGTAAAGAAAATACTAGATTTGTATACTTGGTATTTCTATAATTCATATATATGCTTGGATTTGAAAAATTATTACTTTCCTGCACCACTATTTTTAACTACTATTAAAAAATTAAGGGCGTGTACTGTAACTGAAAGAGTACAGAACTAAAATTAGGCGCAGGTTCGAATCCTGCTCACGACCTTATTTTCTTTCCACAAAAAAGTTTAGAAGTGAGACGAAGACAGACAAATTTGAATTTAGGCACGTCTGACTAAAATCTCCGTACATTTTTAATCAGCAGACTTTTAGGTGTCCACTAAAATTCGAGTGTAAATCTAAATTTGAATTTGACGTCTCTTTATTCATCCCGTCTCGCTCTTATTGCAACTATTGGTAAAAGACAGCAATGTTCAAATTTTAGTTTAGTTGCGCAACATCAATTGATGCCGCTCCCTATTATAGATAATTACAAACACTTTTTCAAAACCTTTTATTGCCACCGCATACCACCAGAGAGCGCCACACACACATCTCGAAGCAAAGAACTTAATTTGATGATTTTAATTTAGTGCCCGTAATTAATATTATTCGGCACTAATTAAAGGTTGTATGAAGAGACTAATTAATTCGTTCAAAGAAGGCCCTTGATTAGTGTTTTTGTATAGAGATTCATAATTTCTTGATAAGTAATTATGTTGAACGTCATAGAAGTCGTTTCGGAGAATAAATTTAAAAGAGAATTAGAAAAATAATGTGACTGAAAAAAATACTTTCAATTAGAACAGCACATAGTGGATAGTAATTAATATGAAGTGTCCTAAAAAGTAGGTACCTAGTTTTCAAAAAACTGGCCGAATTTGAATCACACTTACGGTTCCGTATTTCACCTATGGTTTTCTTTTTTCACATTATTTGCCGTGATAGAGTTCATAATAACACATTATTACTTTATTTACCCCGCGTAACCGACAGTATAGGGCTCCCTATTCCCTTACCACTCTTCACAGCTTATTTAAGCAGTGATATGGCGTTTCAAAATCTACAGCCTTATGATAGACAGACAGATACTCTCGTTAGGGTCGCGTTGAACATCCTTTAGAACCCTAAAAAATAATCTGTATAACATCGGGAACCGTGAAATCTTGTTGAAAGTGAAATAGCAATGCAGGTTGTATAACAAATGCCACAATCGTACGCCCACAGACATTTTAACCCCTTTCCCTCAACTAACTCAACCTCGCGTGGGCAGATGAGCAGCCGACTAAATTTCCAATTTAGCGTGGAAAATTAACGTATTTAAAGTTTGTATTATGAATTCCTGACTTTCTCTTGAGGTCTGGAATGTGGGGATTTAGATTTTATATAGCTGAATTAATATTAGCAAGTCGACTTTTTTTACAATCGTTTCTTCTACTCTCGTATGCCTGAAGATGAAAATAATATATTTACTCTTTTAATTATAGTTCAACGGCGCACGTGCATTCCACGAGTTTCGAACTCGAACGGAGCCCTTAGTCATGAGCTAAGCCCGCGGCGATGTCGCAAGTGAAACTGTATTCCCGAAGAATGCACGTGAGTAATATCCGTTGAACAAAAATTAATATAAAATAAATGGCGCTCGTAGTCCGCTGTGAACTGCGGTCCGTAAACCATCGGTGAGGTTAAGCAACACTTGGCGCGGTTATTCTATACACGGGTAACCGCTAGGAGCAGTTTTAATCGTCTTCGGACTTTGGAGGGCACATTGTACCGTCGATCCCAGCAGCCCGAAGTCTAGGGGTGGTAACAACTCTAGCAATAAATTGGCTCTTGTATACGCCAGAAATGGAAGCCATCTTGAAAATGTCTCGACAAAAATAAACCCAAAAAATATTATTATTTATGTAAATTCATAAAAATACACGTCTGCCATGTGTGAACTAAAAAGGAAAAAATAAGGTAGGTAAGAAATTTTCATCGCAGTCGTGGGGGGAGTACACTGTGAATCATTTTCTTATCTATTTTTCGATTTGTCAAATTGTGTACTATTGTCTTGTGCCACTATTGAATTCAGCCAGCGATATCACATAATTTTTTAATTTGACGAGCATAAGTTATTCTGTAAAATGCAAGGATTCTAACGATACCCCATACATCTAAATCGCTACAGGCATTTAGAAATTATGGTGGAATAAAGAAACTCACAAACATACATACATAAACCGTAAAAACATAACACTCATTTTTTGGGCAGTCGTGTAATTATAAATTTCTAATCCACGAACACAGTTTTAAGCTGTGCCAATCAAAATCAGTCCAGTCCACATATCGTGACACATCGCACTTCGTGAAACAATTCGGCGCAATGTGCCAAATCGGCGCGAATCGGACGGTTTCTAACAAGTGCGCCCGCGCCGTGTGAATGACCCCGCGCTGATGCAACGCGCACAATTAGGTACATTTTGTAACCGCCTTTATATTGTTATATGTTTAAATTTTGTATTGTTGCAGGACTGTATTGAAATGCTTAGCTTACAATAATATCTAGCTGTAATAAACTGTGAAGTCTGAATCAACAAATTGCCATTGTAACTACATACATTTAAAAAGAATCAAAAAATTGGTGATTACCCAACCTACTTACCTACAAACTTAACGTTTAGTATCACTGTATTGGACGTTATAAAGGACATATTAAAATCATACTTACCGCTACCTAAAAAAGAAAATGGATTTATGGATTCCTGCATACTACCATGTTTAACTTAGATAAGGTTGTCAAACATAGATTTTCAACAATGAAACAAAGAATAAAATACAAAAATGCCAACGAGCTATGGAAAGAAGCTAACTTAAAATCAGACTCAAAGATAAACATAGCAACACTACCATTCGAAAAAAGACAAAAGAGATACATGCATTTCAGCAATCTCAAAAACTGAAGTGGAAATGGGCAGGCCACGTAGCACGTTCGGCGGATACAGACCAAGAGTACAACCATGTGGGTAGGCCTCATGGGAAAAGAAGCCAAGGACGTCCACAAGAAAGATGGGCAGACGAGATAGCTGAAACGGCGAGCCAAATATGGCTTACAGTTTTGAAATACCGGTAACAATGGATGAAAGTGAAGATGGCCCAAAGAGGGGTTCTTAATTATGTTAACAAAATTTATAACATTTTAATATATACTCATTGTAATTAATAAAATAAAGTGGCTTATATAAATAAATCATTGTATAGTTTAGTTACCTAAGTATAGAAACAATTTGTAAGTAGTGAAGTAAGTGAAATATATAGGCTGATTTTAGCGACAAAGACACATAATTAAGTCAAATAAGAACAGGATATTTTTTTATTCTTTTTTTAAATGTTTCAGACATTAAAAAAAGGAATAAAAAAATATCCTGTTCTTATTTGACTTAATTATAATATAACGCTTTTGTATTAATAAAATGTATATAAAACTGATAACTAAATTAAATTAAAAACGTATAATAGTAAAATAGAGAGAGTTTCCTATAAATATGTGAGCACCAAAATTGCTTAATTTTATAATATTTGTTGTTTACTTATACATTAAACAAAAAATAGGAAGTCACCTTTCAAAATCGTTAAATCTATAATTGTGACAACATTTACATTAATTATCCAAGAGAACTTTGTTTTCGTAAACGCGATCAGTTCTGTTAAACTCGGTTTTTAATGTCAGCAGTGAAATCGGCTCTTAGTCGTTAGAAAATCACTGGTCTTAAATAACTAGCAAAATGCCAAAAACTAAAACTATCAAAAGAATGTTTTTTTTTTTCAATTTATTGTTTAGTTAACCATTGATTTACTCATATTGACTTCTTAAAACTATTCTAGAGCGGTATGTTCTGTTCTGAAGGTATTTCTAAACCAGGGAACGCACGAAGAAACTCCGTTGAATAACGTAACTCAGCCAGAAACTCCGTTAAATATAAGAGATAAAATATATCTAGCTGATTAAATGCATTATCTGAATAATTGAAATAACCAGATCGAAACAAAAGGAACGGTTTATGTATAGCATTCAATACAAAAGATACCTTTCCTCAATCTGTTCGCGATATCAAGGGAACTTAATGCACGATTAATGTTACCGATACCGAATCATATCCATTAATGAAATAACTGCCGGCCTGAATTGTACTTTTTTCAATTAGTACCATATAAAAAGGTTCACGAATGCTTCAAAAGTAACCAGAATTGGAACTCGTCGTCAGAGTTCATAAACTGATTAAAATTTAAATCCGTGGCGAAACTGTTTAAGCGTCAAGTTGTAGCTTAAAACAGTGAAGCCATACACTGTGAACTGATATTACTTTATTGTTGGCTCTCTGTGATTTTTTTAGTTATTTTAATCTCGCTTGATATCACCATTAATGGAAATATGACTTTAATTATTTAATAAGTTTTCATAACATAGCATCACGCCTATATTCCCCAAAGGGGTAGGCAGAGGTGTCCACAGTTGTACACCCACATTTCACCAAATCTGTTATTAAGTCCCATGTAATAGGTGGTGAGCCTATTGCCGTCAATCGGGCACGATTCCAAACTCCTGGCTGCTACTGAGAATTTCCTAACAGAAAAACTCAATAACACTTTGCCCGACCCAAGAATCCAACCCGAGACCTCCTGTTCAGCAGTCGCGCTTGGGACCACTAGACCAACGAGACAGTTTCAACTTAGAAAATGTGTTAACTTGTAAGGTGCACATGGCTCAGGGGAGAGTTCTTTACAGTCTTCTCAGGGACGTGCCCTAATAGGCATTGCACAGTGGAGGTTCTGGAAATGGTTTCTTCCTGGTTATGGTGACCACCGGGGTGGTTTTAGTGAAATAATAATCTCACAATCCCCAGTCTTGACCACGATGGCCGCGTCTTTTAAAGATCTCCTTCGAAAACAGAAACGAACAGAAAAAGAAAGGTAAGTCATGTATCTAGTTATTTTTCAATTAATTTCAGTCACTTCATCGAAACTCAATTGTAAGAGCTCTAAATATGAAATATAGTATCAAGATTCTACTTAAATTTAGTCTGTAGCCCTTAGAGTGACATTGAAAAGGTCACATTGGTATATGCCAAGTTTGAACCAACAACCTGTGGCTCAGGATGCGGGCCCGTTACCACTCGACCACCACGCCGTTACCATGTTCACCACGTTAATGTAACTAATAAATCTTAATGTAGTAACGATAATGTTCAGCAAATAAATCAATCATGGCACGACACGTGAACTAATTAACAATCTCACTCTCATTTGCCACTACCCACATACCACATTTGTGATCACCAATATAAAAAAACCGTTTAGTGGAGTTTGATATTAGGATAACATCAGAACCTGTATGTGAAATACTGGCGTATGGATAACATTTGGTATGACATAGCTAGATAGAAGGAGACCGTATCGGTGGCGGTTACCACCAACAACAGCATTCCCAAAGAGAGTTGACGTCAGGCAGGCAGCCGGTCATAAAACATAGCCAAAACTTTAGCAGCATACCAGATATAGTTATGCTGCGTCGACCTCAAATAAATTGGGATAAGGGCAGGGAGATAATGAATAACTAAACTCTTACGTGAAAGGGCCGCAATGTCCGCTATAACTTTATCATGATTCCATCCGGTGAAAAAGATGTAGTATTGCACATTTTTTTTTCCAAATAATAGGCTATGTGTCGCATGGTGTTATACCGACGGAGATGTTTTAGCGCTTAAGTCACAAAAGTCAAGTAGAGTTGTGAAAAAAAAAGTAAAAGTTGGAATATTTCTTATATTCCAACTTTTACTTTACCAAAAAAATGTGCAATACTACATCTTTTTCACCGGATGGAATCATGTTCATTAGTTATTTAGTTCATCTATGGTAAATAAAATTGCATTGGCAGCGCCTTTATGTCGTAGCAGTAAGGACAATTTTCGCAGTTCAAGTGTTCCCTCTGATGTGTGATGACTTTACTAGAATTATTGTTCAAAATATAAATAAGAATATGACTTTACTAGAGTTATTGTTCAAAATATAAATAAGAATATGACTTTACTAGAATAATTCTAGTAAAGTCATATTCTTATTTATATGTTTATATTTATGTTCGAAATATAAATACAATAAATAAGACAGACGAGATTCCAATTAAATTCATACTTCATTTAGTTCATTTATATAGATCGGCAAAAGGCTAGGCAGATAATATAGATCGGCTGCTGTGCTGCGTGTCGCAGGTTCGAATCTTGCACGGAGCAAATATTTGTATGATCTACGAATAATTGTTTCGGGTCTGGGGGTGTGTTCATGTGAGATTATGTGAAGAGAAGAAATTCTTAGTGTGGGGAATCGTTTATCTAGAAAAAGAAAAACAACTATAAGATCTATCAAAGATCATCAGATAAGAACGGGTCGACCAATTTCCGACTTCATATTCGTAATTGTCAGAACAAGGTCTGTATGAAAGATATTTTTTGGGAAATCTATCGGTAAGGTCGGAAATTTGGATTTTATATTTGTATAAATTGCACTCGTGCGACGTCGGAGCGGATCGCTGTCTAATCATATATAAATAAAAATTCTGAAATCGACATTCTCATCAAAATATCGCGTATTTATCGCGACATTTTGATGACCCAAAACGGGCCAAAACGTAAAAAAAAAAAAAGATAAACAGCTCCAACTCTCAGCCCTATCATCTGAAGCGTCAGCATCGAAATAAAACTAAACTGGTTGAACCGTTCGGGATTAATTGCCCGAAAGCCAACGCTGTGCCGTTCCCACGCCTGCGCCGATCCTCTGAGGAACGGGAGACATTTACTCAGATCTCGCCCGAACGATGTTTAGTGTGTTTGCCTTAGTTCCACATAATTTCGAGAAATTCTTTAACGATTTTACCGTGTTTTAGGTCTTTTGGGGACGGGTATTCAATATGCAACTTCATTGGATAAAAAAAAACATCGAATGACAATAACGTTACCTTAGCGTGTTTATTAGGCTGATAGAGGAAGCAGTTCTCCACCATATATAGCTACATTTAACAACTATCTTTTGCCCGCGACTTTGTCTGCGTGGCCTTCAAAATTGGGTCCCACCACGATAAAAAGTGAAATCATATGTACTAATCCAGATTATAAACTATCTATGTGCCAAATTTCACCCAAATTCGTTCAGTAGTTATTACGTTAAAGAGTTCTAAACATCCATCCATCTCCACAAGCTGTCGTATTTATAATATTAGTAGGAAGTAGGATTAGTCAAACAATATTTCCAATCTCTTATCCTAACAAAATGTTCACTGTAATTTCATCGCTGAGTTTTAATAACCTCATTAAATAATATTTACTTAAAAAAACAAAACAGCATCACGCCTATATTCCCAAACTATTAAGCAGAGTATTACAAACAGCCATCCAAACACACCCAGATTTCACCGTGGGCTGTCATTGTCCCATCTGAAGTGTAATAGGTTAAAAAATCGTTTTAAATAATTGCAAATTGTAAACGCACTTTACCATGTTACACCTTACACAAATCATGAATGGACTTAACGCCAAAAACCGGAAGAGCTCACCTCAGATTCCAGCACTGAATAGTTCATTAGTTTCTTTATCACGTCGCCTTTGCTCCAGATGGGAATACCACTGATCCGTTCCGCTCAGCGGCTATAGCCACCAAAAAACACCTCCACAGGAATGTCACTTACGCAACTCAACGGACGGACGGACATTTTGTAGGGCTGGGCTGAGAATTAGAAAAAGAAATGGAAATTAATGTTATCTGTCTGTGTGGAAAAATGTCGGATTTAATGCTATTTTTGGAAGCAATGTTGAGCTTTATAAGGTCGACCCATTTGTAGAAAGAAGACTGAAATTGATATACTCGTCTGTATGTTACTAACACATTTGACACGAAATTGACCAAGTTCAATAATTTATCCTTATAATAAGTATAAGTATATTCAATACGAAGCCAGTTATAGAAATGAAATATATATAAAATAATGACATGAAAATAATGTACAATACTAAAATTTTGGATGTTGTTTCCTCAATTAAATTTGAACGAACCGAATAAAAACTGTTCTAATCTAATCTAATATATTAAAGGAAGGTGCTCAGGAGACTGGCAGCATAGCCACGTTGGATGGGAAAATTGCAAATTCTTTGTCCTAGAAACAAGCCAGCCGTCTGGTCACGCGAAGTGTTGACCAGTTTCAAAGAAATTTCTTTAAATAGGAGTTTCGCACTCGGACCAATGACACGAACGTTTCTACAAACTGTGTGTAAATATTTTGTATGTTTTTAATAACGATACCTTCCACAAAGTTACACAATTCATCTACCATTTTCTTGCTCTTCCCCTATTCTTGTAGCCATTCACCTTTATACACAAAACCTTGCCAGTCCTCCTGCAAAGCTAAGTAGGCCACGCCCGAAACCCGAAAAGATAGACAGAAAGTGAGAGCCGAAAGGATGTACACACCCATATTTCACCAAATACTGTTTTTATTAATGTTATAGCTGGTGAGCCTTTTGCCATCAACGTGGCACAATTCCAAGCCCCGTACTGTTACTCAGCATTTCTTAACAGAAAAACCCAATAACACTGCCTGACCTGGGAATCAAACCCAGGACCTTATGCTTAATAGTCGCACTCTCTGGTCTCACCACAAGACCAACGGGGCAGTCACTATAAAATCGGGTTTTAATTTCTAACGTATGTCTTGAAAGATATATAGATGTTAACTTCAGACAACCCTGTTACACCTTGGCCAATTGTTGATGGAATGCCAAGTCTATTCCACGCCATCCACTATTGCTCACGCTGTCAAACAATATAATACCAGCAGATTCGTCTTCCTCTACACTTGTTAAATACTAAATTACTCACTTCCTCCAATTACCACCGTATTCTAATACATATAATTATGACAAGTGTAAAAAATCATGTATTATGAACGCACAATGATGAAAAACATAGTGCATAGAAGGAGGTGTCGGCTACCGGACATCATCCAATTTCTTTTGATGTATAACTAATAAAATGTGCCAAACTTACAACGCAGTAATTTATTTTAATTAAAAAATATTTTTATTTTAAAATACGATCGTGTTCAGGGTTCGAAACTGCGCCTCCGGATAAATACTCCAGGCGCTCTGACCGCTAAACCATCTCGACCTTTGCTCACTACCCCAAATTTTTCTTCCACATTTTTACAAGTCTTTCGGTGACGTCTTCGCTACCTTTCAGTCCCTGTACAGGTGACTGAACTGAGGTACTAATCCCTCTCCAAGTTTGTTTTGAAAATCTGTATATTTTTTAAAGAAAATGCATACAAGATTTGATATAATCAAACCGGCACACTTTCTCAAACCAAACCTATTACAGGACACACATCAACTAAGAAGTTCTCACAAACTTTCAAACATGTAGCGGCAAATTACGCAGTGAGTCCCACGGCTGCGCGTGAGTCTATCTCGAGCCCAATCGCACTGGACGATATTGAAACGTATTAGGCGACAGGATATTTTCACACGCATTCTGTATCAATTGGGTTTCAATTTGAAACTGAAAAGTAATCCCTTCGGTCCCTTATATTAAGTATTATAATTTTATACAGCACTTCAACGATCTCTCTGTAAAGCCGGGGTTTTTAACCACTTTGAGCATTTCTCCTAAAAATGAATCATTGAATTGAGTGACTTCTTTAAGATTCAGCTATTTGACACATTAGCAATTCCTATTTTGTGAACCATTTTACGAATCTCCATAGACAACTGCAATTTTACGGTTTATTTTTTATTTTTTTCTTCTTTAAAAAAAACGTTGCCCCACGAATTTCTTCCTGTGTCGTGGGTGCGTTTACAGACATATAATCTCACAAGCACACACACACCCAGACCCGGAGCAATTATCTATAGATCGTACAAATATTTGCTCCGTGCAGGAATCGAACCTGCGACACGCAGCGCAGCAGTCGGTCTCTCGACCACTGCGACAACCGCGTTGTCAAGTATTAAATTAATCATATTAGGATCCTATTATGATTCAGCCAAAAAGGCCTTTTTAGACCCCCAGGAGGCGGACGCTTTACATAATGAATTGACTGCTGAGGACAACTGGGACGGACCGACTGGGATGTACCTTTTTTGTATGGAATTTCCATCATAGACGTTGTGCTGGACTATTAACGACTAAAAACCACACGGTCCTTCACTAACCCTTACCGGAGTATAGGAATAGCAGCTGCATTCACCGCAACCCCGTCATACCCTTCCATTTAGAGGACATTTATTTTATCTCCCTCTCTGACAACCTAACTAAATCATAAAAAACAACATAAACATAACATAGCATCACGCCTGTATTCCCCGAAGGGGTAGGCAGAGGTGTACACAATTGTACACCCACATTTCACCAATGCTGTTATTAAGTCCCATGTAATAGGTGGTGAGCCTATTGCCATCAACCGGGCACATTTCCAAACTCCGGGCTGCTACTGAGAATTTCCTAACAGAAAAACTCAATAACACTTTGCCCGACCCGGGAATCGAACCCGAGACCTCCTGCTCAGCAGTCGCGCTACGGACCACTAAACCAACGAGGCAACCTAACTAAATCATAAAAAAACAACAACAATAAAACAAACAAGAGAGACAAAAATGAACCCTAACTCACTGGAGATAATCACATGGAAAGCATCACGCCTGTTTTCCCCGAATGAGTAGGCAGAAGTGTACGTAGTACACTCACATTTCACCAATCCTGTCATTAAGTCCCATGTAATAGGTGGTGAGCCTATTGCCATCTACCCAGCACAATTCCAAACCCCGGGGTGGTATCGAGAATTTCCTAATAGAATAACCCAATAACACTGCCCGACACGGGAATCGAACCCGAGACCTCATGCTCCGCAGTCGCGCCTGAGACCACTAGACCAACGCAGTCAATTCATTTGATAGATTTTCTACTTATATAGAAATGCGTTTTGAAAACGGTAATCTAATATATAAAAATCTCGTGTCACAGTATTTGTTATCGAACTCTACCGAAACGGCTTGACCAATTTTTATGAAATGTTTGTGTAGGTCTGAGAATAGGTCGTAGGCAATTTTTTATACTCCTAGGTGATAAGGGTGGCCGTATCCATAAAATTATATGGCAGAACAACGTTTGCGGGGCACAGCTAGTAATATGTAGATATATAATTTCTCATGTTTTCTGAAGACAACAAGCTAAGCAGTCGAAACGGTAAAAACACGGTGTAAATTACAAACTTGAACATAACAATGCTTTGTAAGTTATTTATGACGTTTTTTGAGAAACTGACAATATTCTCTGCTTATAATAAAACTACTTTTAACCGGATTAATCGTGTGTATTATTGGTTTGTTTTTCCTAACGTTTCGAACACTTTGCAGCGTTCGTGGTCGCAGGAGGAATAGACGCGATTAATCCGGTTAAAAGTAGTTTTATTATAATAAATAAAAAAAATAAAAAAAACGTTTAGCTCTCACCACAAACCAAAGACAAACATTTACAAACAAAAGTATTAGCTAATAAATTATAACAATTTGGATTGTGGATTGCTGGTGCCTCTCGTAGGTAGGAAACACCTGTATTACAGGTCACCAGGTCCCCGTCTCTATCAAGATACAATTTTAATTAGCTTAGTGCTATGTACTACATTATATATCTAACATGTTTTTAAATAAGGTGATTTTGAGTGAGCTTAATGAAATGTTAGGAAATAATGTATAGTGATCGCGACAACCTAAGATATTACTATACATTGCTTAATTTATCTATCTTATAATGATCTGTTGCTTCGCGTTGTCTTTGGGGACTGCCGATAGAAATGAAAACTAAGTAACTTGTTAGCTCATGAAAAGGGTTCGGTGACGGTGACGCGAGTTCCATGATTTTTGTTCACCCAAAAAGTGCTCAACGCGCCTAAAGATGTTTTCACTTCAAAAATATTATGACGTAAGTACTGACATGCAAGTGCATGTCGTGTACCTTGGAACATAAACTAAAATCTCTAAATAAATTCTGTAATTTCAGTCGTATTTTTCTTAAGTCGAACCAATTACATTGAATTGAAATATACCCGCAAGACAGAGCGCTCTTTGGGGGACCGAATCTAGAGTATCATCTCAGTCCAGGGAAATTGGAACAAAATTTGTCGGCGCGGTTGACGCAGCGGTCGCGTATCGCGGGTTCAATTCCCACACGAAGCAAATATTTGTATGATCTATAGATAATTGTTCCAAGTCTGGCTGTGTGCGCATGTGAGATAATGGGTTTGTATACACACCAGTATCACAAAGAGTTGAACAAAAGTATTATTCTAAATTAAAAAGCCGTTAAGAAACCTTACTGTACGGAACCCCAAACAGACCAATTAATGTTCACCGGTTACTACTCACGTGCGTTTTTCGGGATTGCCCGACTAGTTTCGAACTCGAACGGAGCGTCGATGTCGCGAGTCAAACTGGAGAGTTTGACTCGCGACATCGCCGCGGGCGTAGCTCATGATTAAGGGCTCCGTTCGAGTTCGAAACTAGTCGGGCTATCCCGAAAAATGCACGAGAGTAGTAACCGATGAACATTAATTCATATGAATATGTCTCACGAAAGTATTTTTACCCAAACAGACCTCCTGAAAATGCACAAGCTTTAAATTTTTCTGAAAATAAATAAAGCAAAATGGCGACCAACGCACTTACAGTTACTTACGTGACGACGATGAATTCCGTTAAAGCCGCCAAATGGTCCACATTCAGAAGAGTATTCCATCGATTTCATATCTACAAGTGTATAAAAATTACAACTAGGTACCGCAAATTTGAATTAAAATTATTGCGATTTGTCGATAAGCGCCGGATTCTCGTTTTATTGTCGATAAAGTTAAGACGTTTCAGTCGTTTGCCAACGCCGCATGATTCATTACCTTTCTCTGAAGAACATTTATGTTGTTGTTTAGTAGCATCAAACATAGTTATTTTATTATGTATTGATGCCAAATACTAACTCTCTCAACTTTAGTATTGGTAGTTACGCTACCAATACTAAAGATGAGAGAGTTAATATTTCAAAAAATGTACTAGTTTAAAAAAAACTGCCTCGTTGGTCTAGTGGTCCCTAGCGCGACTGCTAAGCATGAGGTCTCGGGTTCGATTCCCGGTTCGGGTTGAGTGTTATTGAGTTTTTCTGTTTTTTTTCTGTTCGAAAAATTCTCAGTAGCAGCCTGGAGTTTGGAATTGTGCCCGGTAGATGGCAATAAGCTCACCACCTATTACATGGGACTTAATAATAGCATTGATGAAATGTGGGTGTACAACTGTATACACCTCTGCCTATCCCTTTGGGGTCTACAAGCGTAATGCTATGTTATGTTAATGTATGTAATATTTCAAAAGACTGAAAATAGAGTTACTCTATTTATATAATATTGAATAAACTTTCACCAAGTATTCACCTAATTCTTAAATAGGAAGAATTAAGGGAGGGGTTAAGGCTTTCAAATTTAAATAAGTGTCATTAGATATGCGTTACGCTGTGCTGTCGCTGTCGTGTCTGCGGCTTACGAAAATCGCATCCATCTGCTTTGCATGAGAGATCTAGTAAATTCTCACCGAATACTGAATACCATCTTACCGAAATAAGACATCAACGTAGTAAATTCATGCTCGCAGCCATAATATCTTAATAATTACTTTAAAAAAACCTACTACCGTTACGCCAAGGTCTTTTCCAAATATTTCCTTCAAATCGATAAATCCTAATTCGGCAGTGTTTATTCAACTCGCTGACATACTAATTACCAAAGTGTACCTAAGTACTTGTATGACAAAATACATCTTACAGTTAAAAACTTTTTTTTTCATGTATACTGTGTTAAATCCACAATAAGCAGTGAGAATGCCTTTATAATTACCTCTTAGTATAATAATATCTCATAAAAATATTTACTCAATCGAAACTCCATTCGTGTGACCACAAAATAATGTTGGCGGCAAAAAGCTAGGTGATAGGTATTCCGTGGGGTCGTTGAACTAGAGATGGCATCGTCGACTCGAGTCCTCGACGAATTGATTGAGAATCGAATAGTCGGACACAGATCGATTCGACGCGAATCGAGATGATACGATGTTAATTTAGAAATATTTAGAATAACTTTTTATATTATTGTGTTGCGATACCTATAAATTTTTACTGTATATAGACACGTTTGGAATGACATAAAATAAGATTATAAGTGGAGAGTACAATAAATACTTTTTAAGATACTTTCAATCCACTAAAGAAGCGTGGATATATTTTAATAAAAGCTTACTTGGAATTATAATTTATTTAATATATTATAAAAATTGGTCATCTTTCACTGGAGAGTTATCATGAGTAGGAGTGTTGCCTGGAGGATAGAACGTCCACCACGTATTTAAAACTCTGATATATATGTTACTCTGTTAATCATAACAATGAAAAACTTAAACTACCTAAACATCAAAAAACCAATAATACACGCGATTAATCCGGTTAAAAGTTGTTTTATTATAATGTGTAGTGATCGCGCAAACCTAAGATATTACTATTGCTTTGTATATTAATTTTTAGTCCTTTTTAAGTATCCCAGAAACTAGTACAGTAGTTCCTGCCATCTTAATACATCTGTCGTTTCAAACCCCAAGACAAAGCCAAGCCACAAAAAATGCGGAACACAGCATCATAGACAAAGTAACAAGACAACGGAGGGTTTTATTAGTGAGTTCCACAACAATGTGGCTATGATCGATCCATATCGAGCGTGATGACAGATTGACCGCTTCCCGCGTAATGCGGCGCGCGGAATGCGCCGGCGCACTGATCTAGCGGCGGTCGCCATCGCCATTACATATGGTATGTGGCGGGAAATACGATCGGTAATGTGTTGAAAGCTTAAAATGTGATGATGGATGATAGATGCGTGATATTAGAAGGAACGCCGAAGTGCCAATGTAACATGATACAAATTTGTCAGGAATTATAAAGATGTGTGCATGATATTTCAGAAATGTTTCAATTGGTGTTAGTTGATGGTTAATCCTTGAAGCGTTTGTTGTCATTTCCGATTTTGTATAAGTGTCTTTATAAAAATGACTTAAAGAAATGTTACAAGAAAGGAACTTCCGAAAGTCAGTCCAGAAGATCAGTCAAAGTAGACATTTTTATTGCATTCTTGTGTCCAGGAACATAAAGAAACCTACCCTATCATGAAACTCTGAGCTATGAATAAGAGCTACAAAATACTTTTTTAGTCACCTAAATGCAGTGATAGCCTGACCGTTGGACTGACAAGTCTAAGGTCGAAAATTTGATCCCAAGGCACGCACCACAGACTTTTCGAAATCATGTGTTTATTAGAAATTATTTATCCCTAGCTTAAATCGGTAAAGGAAAACTTCATGAGAAAACCAGCACCCCTGAGAGATGTACTCGATGTTGTGTAAAGCTATGCCAGAGGCCTACGGGTGGCTTAAACTCTGACACTAGGTCAGTCATCAATCACACGATAATAACAAATTAAAAAATAACCCTTGGTTTACTTATAGGTAACTTAATATTACCTATAAGACAATGAGATCATGAGCAAGATTCGAGCCTGCGCCTCCCGGACAAGCAATCCAGGCGCTCTGACCACTAAGCCCACGACCGAATTTTTCACAAAAAAAATTTGGTAACTTCAGAGTTCGCTACGCATGCGTCAATGCGCTTGAGAGATTTATCGCCTTTGGTGATTAGTTATTTAACTAATATTTCTACCTCTCTTAACATCCGTATAGGCCACATTGTATGGCTTGTTTACCGTGGAAAATATCAAAACATAATTACTTTATTTAAAACATATAAAATTACTAGCTGATGCCCGCAGCTTCGCCCGCGTGGATGTCGGTTATCGCGACCAAAAGTAATCATGGAATTTTGATCCCGTTCGCGCTTTCCAATTACCGCTTTATAATTGCCCATTTTTAAAGTATTAAAATGGATATAGTACTCGTATGTTATCCTTCAGAGATAGACATATGCCATCGCGGACTTTTCTGTAGACCTATATAAGATACACAATTCCACTATCCATGATTTGTTATATCTCAAAGGCAAAGCGATTACTTCAAGCGATTCAAAGGTATTTATTGCGCGTTAATTCCTGTTAGTTATACATATAATAATATCTCAAAGAGTTTAGGCAGCGTTTTCGTTGAAAGCTCTGAAACGGCTTATTTTTTTTCCGACACCTCCAACAATTATCATTATGTTTTATCATGAAAATCGAGTTTATCGCGAACAGACAGACAGACAGACGCGGCAGAGGACTCTTGTTTTATAATATGTAGTGTCGCTGCCGCTAATGTAATAATGTAAGTATGTAGAGCGTAAATCTTCATTAACAGTAATTTCTCCACAGCCGACACTGACTGATGCTATCTCGTCTAACAAGACCAACACACTCTTGACTGCTATATTATTATATATTTTTATAGCGTTGTAGAGGGGCTCGTGGCTAAGTAACAGCTTAGGTACATATCGATCGGTCGAGGTTAAGGTGCGCCTGTTGCTGTCGGTCTGTTGATGGGTGACCATCATTTCATACCGAGACCCCTCCGTGCCTCGGTGAGCACGTTAAACCGTCGGTCCCGGTTGTGAAATTAGGATCTATGACAGCCGTTACGGGTAGTCAGAGTCACTGAATATCCGTTAACCAGTCATACCACGAGATATCGTGTTACCCAGTAACTGGGTTGTGGAGATCAGATAGGAAGTCGTTCCATGTAAAATACTGGTATTAAGCTGCATCAGGTTTGACTGTAAGCCGACCCCAATGTAATTGGGAAAAGGATTAACAGAATAATATATTTTTATAGTGTTGCCTCGCGGTTTCACTTGCTGTTTTTCATTTTGCACGGCTCCTAATGACCTTAACGTGATATTAAATTGCCTTATAACCTTCCTCATGAATTGGGCGATCAATCCTCAACGTATTTTTTTTAAATCCGACTTAAATTTCCATAGATTAACGCGTTCAAACAAAAGTGCTCAGCAGTTGCGCTTGGGTTCACTAGACCAACGAGGCAGTGCGATCTACGAGAACAGTTTCTATAATTATGTATTCAACATTTCGGTTCGTATAATATAGACATGCATCTTTCCGATACCCACAACCTGGATAGCAAAGTTTCATGTAAGTTTTCATGAGCTCTTTCAAAAATAAAATGCCGGACAAGTGCGACTTGGACTCGACAACCGAGGGTTCCGTACAGATTTGTAGTACATAAATTATAAATAGTTCAGGAATCGAGTCGTTTTGAATTTTTTCGTACGTATTCAATCATCGTTTGTACCGTTGCTTAACCTTGATGATTGATTAAGTACTTTAAATAAACACTATATTTTTTATGATTTAATTACAAATGTATAATATTCAGATTGTTTCCTATGCTTGTAGTATAAGCCGATATTACTTGTCAAATTTTCTAGTTCTAAGTCAACAGAAAGTACCCTATAAATTGGTTCCCTTGAGAGTGTCGAAATATACGTTTTTGCGGCATAATAGGCCGTATCTTTTTTTACTATAACTTAGAAGTATTAGTTTTTTCACAGCTTCAAGAGACTGTAGACCTGAGTATATGGTTTTAATTTCAACTCGCTAACTCCACGCGTTCTCGAGATAAAGGGTCTTGACAGACAGACGGACAACAAAGTAATCCTATAAGGGTTCCGTTCTTTTCTTTTGAGATACGGAACCCTAAAAAGGACAATATGACCACACAATGTACAATTATGAGCCTGCTACTAACAGTTGAAATTTAATAATATGTACTACACTTTGTAAGTACCTAAGCGTTGCTTCATAAAATGGAAGGTATACAATGTGTGTTCCGGACGTGCTCAGCACAGTGTTTCTCAAACTTAGTGGTACACATTTACAGCTTAGTGTGGCCCTGGCCATTAGTTATTAATATTTACGCAATTATTGCTTGTTTTCAGAACTTAGCCAGGATTTAGACCGTAATCAACTGATTTTAGAGAGAGACCCAGGAGATTATTTTGGTGAACAATGCAGGAGTTTCTTTTTTAACTTTTTCCAGATTACATATATACCTTCTATATACCTATGCCTAGTCGCCAAAGAAGGAATAACCTTTTCTTTTAGACATATTTCCCTAATCATAAGCATAAAACATTGAGAACCTGTGTGTTACAATAATGAACGCGCGTGCGCATACGAACCCGAACGGAGCCGAAGGGGCCCAAGCGTGACGGGCGCCCATCCACTCATCTAGCGAGATAATACGCTGATTACATCTAAATTACGAAAACGCACTTACTGCGACCGACTTTGTTTGAACTTTCGACTATTGAATATAAAAAAATGGAAGGGCATTATATAACATATATATGTTTACGGTTGGTGTAATGCCATGTGGTTACAAAATATATTAAATAATTTTCCCGTAAGTACGAGTATAAGTGAACTGAACATAAAAAAATAAATCCATCTTAAATATAATTTTAAGAAAAACTTATGCCAATCTTTAAAAATTCTACACGTTTTGATCCCCTTTGTGTCTATGGAATATTATTTCTGACAGTAAAGAGGTTTTTTTTTATTAATTAAATGTCGAAATCTCATAGATTATCAATGATGAGTTGATGACACTTGCGTAGGGTACAGGAAAATGTTACACCGTTTTTCATAAAAAAACCAACATTTCTGCTACTAAATATTTTCTTTTGAGTGACTTCTAGTCTGAAATCACTAAAATGCTTGAGATTTTGTTAACTGTTTAATACATTCATGCTTTACAGTAAACCTTGCTGGACTAACTATGAAAGTGTAGTTTAGATTTTTATACGAAATACTATCAGTGCTCGTTAACATTCCCTGAATATGTTTCTCGTTGGACAGTTAGAATGAGAAACTTCCCTGGCGAATAGACTAGTTATTAGATACACAACTATTTTTTACTAGAGTCCCGTACCTAAAGGGCAATAACCGGACCCTATTATTATGTATTAGCTGTCTGTCTATATTTCCACCTATCTTATTATCATAAGGCTGTTTATTTGTTTATTGTTTATCTTAATATGTCAATAAAGCCTCTATCCATTGGCATGAGAAAAAGTTAAATCCCAAAGGAGACTTCATGCAAAAAGATTTAAAAAACAAATACATTTTATCAACGTAAATGCCAGTAGATGAACAGTCTCAGCGATAGACTAAGCTATAGGTTCAACACTATAAATACCAATGGGAATTGTTAACGAAATACCTACAAGCTCTCTAAGTGGTGCCCATCGGTGTGTCATTGAGTAATTTTATTATTCAATTTGAAGAAAAAATTTCAAAGATTATTATAACAGGAAATAAGATAAGACACTCCTTCGAGTGTAGAACACGGCATAGCATTATAGGCGTACTTATAAGGCATAGTTCTCATGTTTATTTCTAGAAGGCATTTTGTAACTACTGCGGCTAACGTTAATGCAAATAATCCAGTTTTAAATGGTCTACAAAATTATTAAAACTCCCCTTTATTCTAAGAAAATTCTTCACTACATGAAATAGTTTCAAAACTGGTTACTTTGAGTAATAAATAGAATCGTTAAACAAACTTGCGTGTCTACATAGTTTCCCTCAGAATTGTTACCAGCTGATGTCATTACTTATTAAAGATATGAAAGTTTTTTTATTTTATACCCGACAGATGTACTATCCAAAACCTCATCATAGGAAAAAGCACCTCCAGCTGTTCCCGAATTTTCCAATTTTACGGGCAACTTTTCCAGTTTTTCTTTCCTTAAAAACCATAAATGGACTATTAAGAAAATTTTAACAAAGAATTATCGAAATCGGTTCAGCCGTTCTCAAGTTAGGCGCTCAAAAATGAAGATATTTCTTTTTTATTTAAATATACCTCGATTATTCCGTACTAGAAATTCACTTTTTTTCCTAAAATCTTTCATTACTCTATTTTTAAAGTTCACTTGTTTTTCCTATTTCTGTTAGATATCGATACTACCTTCGTCGTGGTTTACGAATTACATCTATATAAAACTATAAATAAGTGTAAGAACGGAAGAATATCTTTATGCGAAGATTATTGTATAAATGTTTTTCTTATCGTATAGTTGTTGAACTATATAGTGTCAGTTTAACCGCCCGTAGGTCTCTGACATGGCTATATTACACACCATCGAGAACATCTCTCAAGTACGCTGGTTTTCTCACCATGTTTCCCTTCACCGTTTTAAGTGATCATTTTATAATACACACATATTCTGATAAATGTATTGTTTCATAAAAGTTCTAAATACTACGACAAAAACATCACATTACAACTAATTAAATACCTGGTTACTATATCTAAACAGATCGTTTCTCTACAAGCCCATATCAAAATATCTAGAACATTGTTAGTATAACAATGACAGATACGATTAGGGTTACTTCAATACAGATGTGAACCTCGATGCCAAGGTAAAGATTTTTGAAAATATAACTGTGACAGATGTTGATGTACACAAGTGCGGTAAGTCTCTACTTACTGCACTTGTGTACATCAACATCTTTATTAACAATAGCGACCCACCCCGGCTTCGCACGGATAGCACTAATTATAGCGCGGTTGGCGCAGTGGTCGAGAGACCGACTGCTTCGCTGCGCGTCGCAGGTTCGATTCCTGCACGGAGAAAATATTTGTACGATCTATAGATAATTGCTCCGGGTCTGGGTGTGTTTGTGCTTGTGAGATTATTTGTCTGTAAACGCATCCACGATACAGGAAGAAATTCCTAGAGTGGGGCAACGTTTTTTCTAAAAGGAAAAAAAAAATACGTTATCACTGAAATCAAATATAGCCTATGTTACTCGGTGATAATATAACTTTCTAATGGTGAAAGAATTTTTAAATCGGTTGATTAGTTTTTGAGTTATATCCTTACAAACAAACAAACAAAAAATCTAATCTTGCCTCTTTACACTATTAGTATACTTACCTGATATTTAGACTTTAATAGCTAGTTGCAAACTGTAGTCGGTAAGCGGTCTTTGAGATTAAGCAGCACTTTCCGCGGTCAGTCGATAGATGGGTAACCACTAGTTGCATTTTCTTCGAAGCTTCTCTGTGCTTTAGAGGGCACGTTAAGCCGTCGGTCCCGGCTACTGTTAACTAATAGCATAAACCAAGTCAGAGAAAGAAAAGAGATCAATTGTGACACCAACAGGCTATTGGATATTTTGGTTACTATCGAATATGTTACAGCATGTCTATGAAGAGCAAAAATTAAAACAAGATGAAATTAATTAAAAAACTAAAAAGCACGCCTGCCATATGTGTGTTTTTTTTTATTACACACCTTTTTACACGACTGCCCAAAAAAAGGAGTTCTATGTTTTTAGCGTCCATGTATGTATGTTTCTGAGTTTCTTAATTCCACCATAACTTCTAAATGGCTGATTATTTTCATATTTTTTTTATGTAACGTTTTTTATGGTGCCCGACAGCCCTAGTTATGATATCTGCGACGCAGTGCTTCACGCCCGGCGGATTGCTTAAATGCAGCCCCGGTACTAATGGGCTTGGCGTACACGCTGCTATTCGACATAATTTACGACTACCGAAATGAAGGAATTTATACGGACCACGATGTATTTTTGAATAATTAAAGAATAAATTCAAGGGTTGGTTCGTGGGTAATTTTAAGTAAAATAATTATGACTATATACTAACAGGAATTAACGCGCAATAAATACCTTTGAATCGCATGACGTTTCGACCAGGTTGCACTGATCGTGGTCACAAGCACTCTCTGTTAGTATATAGTAATATCATGCAACGCGATAGTTTAAAAGTTAGTAAAATAATTATGATGTGATCTTGAACTCCTCATAAGAGTTGAGTTTTATAACAGAATTACCGCCCTTGCCGTAAAATTTCTGCCTATTGCAGTTACCGTCATACAAATCCATTAATCCTTACTCATCCGACTTTATAAAATAACTACTTACTCACCCGCTCATACAGATATAATATTAGCTAGTACATTAGTATTGTAAATATTAGATATTTATATCCGAAAACAGTCAAATTAAGTATTTAATTGAAACAGGTTCTTGAATTCCAATCTTTATTTTGCTTGAATTATATAACACGCCTTGTATTGAATTCCCAGGCTATAAAGATCACAGCTTTACATTTAGTTTAAGATTAAACTATGATTAGCTTAACATAGTTTCACACAAAAGATACATAGTTCTAGATTATGCTTCTGATATACATAATAATTATGTTCCATTCAAGTAAGTAGATGTTTTTATTCTTATTTCATATTGGCAATCTTTTAACCAGAACATGAAGACATTGTCGTCAATTCTAATGTAGCAAACTAAACTAAATTCAGAGCAGTGCTGTCTCTAATTATTGACATGATTGTATTTTAATTTGACGGGATGACGTCATATTAAAATTCAATCGTGTCAACCTAAACTTATCATGCAATTTTCGTTTGACATCTCTAATTTTAGGGACTACCCTAAAACTGTGCCTGCTAAAAACGTTTTGAGATTTTAATTTGACGTGCCTAAATTCGTCGTAGTCCCATCTTACTTATATATTAACTGTTAGTAAAAGACAGCAATTTAGTTTTCCACATTAAAAGTGACACGAATTATAAATAAAAAAATCATGTTTCTAATTAAAAACACATTTACAGACTACTCAAACCATATTATCAGTTCACTACGTTAGGTTAACATTATATATCCTTGCAAAACATAAAGCTTAGAAAGTACAATACTCACGAGCGCTAACACAAATCACTTCCCTGCTTCGTTATCATTACAAGTTAATTAAATGTCTTCCATATCTTTATGCAGATACAATGTTTTTTAGAAATAGGTAACTTTTACATGCTATTATAAACATAATAATTGTAGTTTGCTATTAATTAAAAGCAAATGGCGTCAATTCTGATGGAGCCCACCTAAACAAAATTTAGAGCATTGATGATGTCACTAGATGTATGAGCAAGACGTGATGATTAAGGACACGGACGTCAAATTCGAATTTAGGCACGTCAAACAAATTCTCCAAAAATTTTTAGTGGGTACACTTTTATGTGGCCACTAAAATTAGAAACTAAACTTGAATTTGACGGCTCTTAATTTATCCCGTCCTGTTCATATCGTAACTGTTAATAAAACACAAAAAATCTCTAATACGGAACCATTTCATGAAAAAAGAAAAGTTAGCAGTCATCCTGCAACCATGAACGCTGCAAAGTGACGTAACCGTACTGACTTAACCCAGCCGCTAAGTTAAAGTGAGACTGGGATAGCCATATCTGCCGTATGCCCGATCAACTGTGGGCCAAAATAAGTCGATCCGTGACACAGCCAGACGGCTTCTAAGCAGATTCCGAAGAAGATGGCGCGATGAGCCAGACAGATTCAAATATAGAACCCGATAGCTCTAGGCAAAAGGCCTTAGCCCAGCACTTGTGATTAGACAGGCGGACTTTAAACAGTGAGTTACTCTGTTGGCTCGCTAATTAGCAGACACCATAGATTTTTAGTGTTATGAAGTACGTATTTGTAAGTGGCTGAGGGTTATTTACTATTTTTTAGAAAAACTCACGGACCATAAAAAAAATACGAACGTAGCGTTGCGTACACACGCAATGACATGTGACAAGCATGCCTAGTCAACCAATTTCGCTTGTCATACACGAGCTAAACGCATACAAATACTTAAAACTCATCCACTCGGCGCCAGTACGCTGCGTGTGTGCGTACGTAATCGATGCTTCGCTTATGAAATGGCAAGGTTACATCCGTATTTTTTCAGATCCGTGGAAAAACTATGTTAAGTTTAGTATGATAGAGTTGAAAAGGCGATGGTGTGGAAAGGTGACATCACACGCCTTTATGGTTAGTTCGGCAATTGTTTCTGGCGTTTCACGTCACTGGCTACCCACAATCGATTGACACCTGCATAGTTAATCGGCCTTCCGAAGTTCCGACCTTTGAATTCCTGTACGCTTGATCAGATTTTAAATTGATTTTACTGAAATCTTGGACATAGCTTTTTAGACGGAATCTGAAACATGCTGCAAGACACAACTGCAGATATTTCAGAAGTTGCACAAGTTATCTTTATTTAGTTGAAATCATTAGGCTTACTCTTGAAAATAATTCCAATCGATTGACATTGGAAATATGTCAGTTCGTACTTTTAAATGCCAAAATGTCTAAAAGACTTGGGATATAATGAAGACAAATATGCTTTAAAATTGAGGCAACTGTAATGTAGGTAAATTTATTTTAAAATTACGCGTTGTTTCGAGGCGTCTATTTAATATTGGATTGGAATTGGTATTAGTTTCAAGAGTAAGCTCACAGGTCTTATTTTGTCATTCCTTATGGAAAAAGTTCAACACTTGTAGCAAAAAACTAGTTAAGTTGAGAGCTTTTCATTTTCTCAGTATCATAAGACAGATTTAAGTCAACGTATCTTCCATAAACGTCCAAATATTTCCCTATAGTTTCCATACGTTTACAATAAGATTCGCTGGCAGACAACCAATATTTCTACAAATAAAATTTTCCCTGTGTTTCTTTTGTTTTTTCAAATCATGTCTTGTACCGAAAACTATTTTAAAACCACGAATTTGTTTAAGACTAAAATAAATGAAAAATTTACAGCTTGTCTATGATGAGTCAAAATATTGAAAACACAACGTAATGATACAGTGAAATTACGAAATATTAGAGAAAGTATTAGGGGTAGCACATAATACTATAGTCGACGAGATCTAAGTAGCCAAATTTGACAGATATAAAGAAGGATGGAATGTAACTTGACAATGCTATTATTGGTCGTGAAATTAAATTAAACTGTGTAGGCTTATTCATTTTTATACAAGCATAGGAGCATCTCCAGCCAAATTAGAATCAACTTAATTTTGTTGTTAGCAATAACTACATATACTATTATTGCGCCAAATTGTAATCTTACCATGTAATTTAGTGTAAAAGCGTGACGATACATATGTAGGTATACAACACATCTTTCTTTTACCACGCCAGTTGTAAAGTACTTTCTCAATCTCCACAAATTGATCTTGATAAGACTACGTGGTTTACAATAGAGGCTCAGTATGTTAATTAGCAAGACTTTGTTAATTACTAACAATGTGTAATTGGAAGAAAACTGCTGTATACTATTGGTGGGACATGGATAGGCGTAATACTACTAAGAATTGTTGAAAGATAAGTCTTCCAGGTGACCGAGAGTCAATCAATCTATTTATTTAATTGTCAAAATGAAGGTACATGATATATAGCTGTTATGCATTTGGCAATGTCACCATACAAATATAAAATTAAAATTAAGAAATAATTGTCGAATTATCTCATTTCAACTTAATTACAAATACCATTTTTTTTATAGTAACATTTGTCAATAAGAAACCTTCGTACAGTCCTTTTGAATTGGTTCAAACTTAATATTTTAAAGTGATCTGGTAACATAGTATCTATACAATAATAGTGCCATGCAAAGAAAACTTTTATTCATGAGAGCTGTAATGCTAATCTTGTTCTAGTCTTTGGACAGCACTATCGCTTTTGCATGAAGCACTGGTTCTGCTCTCATGTTTCACCTGTCTGCTGCTTATTCATATCGATATGGCTGAAAAGGAAATGACTACCGAGATGGCGGGTGATAGAGATGTATGGAATGGAAGAAAAGGACATGCTCTACCGACCCCAAATTCAATTGGGATAAGGGCAGGAGGATTATGCTGTTAATTGATAATGATTTAAGATAATGGCTTCGTCCGGTGGGTGGTAACCAGCCGCGGCCGAAGCCTGCCACCAGAGTTGTGTTGCCTTGTTTTGCACCGCCCAGGGGCCACGTGTAGGGATTCCATGTTAAGTGTGCACTCCTACGGACGCGGGCAACTCGTCCCCCAAAAGTTTTGTAGATTTCTTCCAATTATTTGTATCGCAAGTACGCCATACAATCCGCCACGCTTTTTGATTGATAACAAACAATTAAAGGAAGGGAAATCTTCACTATCGGTGCATGTCAAACCATAGCTTGCCGTCTTCAGTCAACCATGAGTTTTGCTTTAAACGGTTCGATATTCATCATCTGCCCACAAAATTGATCATTTGAACTGACCCAGAAGTAATGGATATTTCTATTTCCAATTTATTTTTGGAATTGCTTATCTAATGCTGTATTGAAAGATTATTATTGTCGTGTAGGTAGATTAAGAATTTCTACTCGATATTTTGTATTTCCTACTTATTTCTAAAGTGAAGCCATTCCGTAACAGATTATTTTCATTGCCTTCGGATATAGATTAGGTACCACTGTATTGTGTGGTCGAACAAAATTTACAAATGCCTGCTGAAGCACTAAATATAATGAGACTAAATTTTGATGTATAATAAACTTTGATACTAGTGAGTGAACGTGACGACTGACAGATAAGTATATTGCGCCGACGAACCGGCAGGTAGAAATTTAAACATACGTATTTGAGAAGGCATTATATAATTACTTGTCAAGAAATTTTATTTTATTTATGACTTTAGGTATCAACCCAAAAATACCAGCCTCCATAAAATTATTTAAAAGTAAAGAATGTACCAAAACGTAACCACGCGTCGACCAGCTATTTAACGTGCTTCATAATTTTAATTTTCCAAAGATAATCTCGTTGTACAGCCACGAATGGGGCTCCGTGGCGGCCCGTTACGCTCCACGGCCCGGGCCGAAGACCTCGGCGACAGTTTTTTCGGCATCTGAAGAAAAAGTCAAAACGAAATAAAAGCCACCGCTTACGAAATCACGAAAACTCGTGTCGGCAAAATTGCTTGGAAAACATAATTTAATTTGCTGTTTAGAAAGAAACATTTCAAACAAATAAGAGCTCTAATATTTATAACATAAGAGTGACCGTATTTTGGCGTTAAGGGCAGCCATTTTGGTTCGTGCGTTACAAATAAATTCCCTCCATCAACCGTCAGCTAAACGCATAGAAATTTGTCGGTAATCCCAATGGTTAGTAACACTTCTTGTACAAAGGGCTTTGATGTTAGTGGGGCAATTTCAACAATAATTGCACCGTAATGTGCTCCCGTTTAAATAACGTTCTTTATTTTACTTCTTTTGAAATTTCAACCTAATTGCGTTTGCATTTGTATTAAGTAGCTTAGGAATTTCTAATGTAATATTTTCTTGTCTTTCATTATTACGCAGCTTTCTACAGATTTTCTACGTTCATGCCAGCTGCATCATCTTCAAGTTTTTATTTTACTCAGTGATTTCGTTAGCCACTCATTTCATCTCAGCATTTCACAAAACCTAAGTTTCGATCCAACTGACTGTGATGCCATTTATCGTCTAAAATTAACCGCAAACAAGTATGAAATGTCATGTTTTTCAGTTTTTACTTGAAAACAACTTTTTTTCTGCTTTTTATACAAGACACAATCTTTATAAAAATTTCGTTCGTTGAGTGTCTGTGCGGTTGATGACCGCGGCTCCGTCATGGGCGAGCGACCAGCAACTCCTGCGCAAGCCACGCTCTTGCTATCACACGCCGACTTTATGATACATTATTATTCATATTTGTGGATTAAGGATACGTTAAAACCGGATTGTTATTAATTAAAACGTGAATAAATATGTAGTTGTATGAAGAATGTTTCCTTACGATTGTTTAAATAACTCCGAACTGAGTGATGCAACACTTGCCTACAGTTGAATGCTCACCGAATATTAGGAAAATCGAAATATGTCGCTGTTTCTGTTTTTACACCACTGTTTAAAAAAAGAGTGTTATGTTTTTAGGGTTCATGTATTTAAGTATGTATGGTTGTGAGTGTTTATTCGTTTATTTTGTTACTACATAACTTCGAAACGACTGAACCGATTTAGGTTTTTAAGGTATTGTTAGAATCCTTACATTGTCCCGGGTAACATAGGATAGTAAGATTAGAAATACTGATATACATAGTGGCTATGGTACACAAAAAGGTGTAAAATAAGAAAAAAATATTTACACATGGCAGGCGTGCTTTTTAATTAATTTCATCTTGTTTAGAGTTTAATTTATCATAATAATCATGATCGCATCCCGCAGTTGAAATTGATTGCGATTTTATAGGTTTTTTTTTTTATTGACTCCTCTCTACCAAAAACCACACGGTCCCACTCTAACCTTTACCAACCCCATTATACCTGGGTGATTATGATTAGGCACTGCAATCATCCTTTTCAACGACTACATATTTATTTGCATTTAGCGACCCGCCCCAGCTTCGCACGGGTGCAATTTATACAAAAACTAGCTGGAGCCTGCGACTTCGTCTGCGTGACAAAAGGTAGCCTATGTCCTTCTCCAAGGTCCAATCTATCTCCCTGCCAAATTTCATTACGATCCGTTTAGTCGTAAAAAGGTAACAAACAAACAAACAGAGTTACTTTCGCATTTATAATTTTAGCTTGGATACCATCCGAATTTCCCACGCCCGCCGCGCCGGCGCGGTTGGCGCGTGGTCGAGAGACCGACTGCTGCGTCGCGTGTCGCAGGTTCGATTCCTGCACGGAACAAATATTTGTATGATCTTCAGATAATTGTTCCGGATCTGGGTGTGAGATTATATGTCTGTAACACGATACAGAAAGAAATTCCTAGTGTGGGGCAACGTTACTATTAAAAAAGAAAAAAAAAGACTTTTCCTGTGGATTTTCCAATAATTTTCCTCAATACAAACCTTGCCCCGACAATTACGAACACAACAACAAATGTATTAGCCAAATCCCTCAAACCGTTCTTAAGTCATGATCTTTCAAATGTGTATCAATTGATTTTTATTTATATAGATACTAGCGACCCACCCCGGCTTCACACGGGTATAAATTAGAAAAAAAGAGTGAAATTACGTTTAGCCTACGTAAGCCATGTAAATTTATTTATCGGCGCCTGGGTCGCAAAATATCCCATTTTTCTACGTACAGAAAAACTTAATTAGGCTTCATTATATATACTAAAACATCTGTGAACGATGAAAATGATGGTGAAAACCGCATCAAAATCCGTTGCGGGGTTTAGGAGGAGTTAACGGATAAACAGACAAACAGACGCGAAACGCGATTTTGTTTTATACTATGTAAACATAGAGATAGTAATAAAAAATCTTACTGAAGGTTCACCTTTTTTGTTTTAAAATCCCGGGCCTTGTGTCGGTATCTTTCCTTCTAAAATACAAAGTCTTCCACTAACCTACATACGAGTACCTATATAACCAGTAGAGGCCTTAAATATAATTCGTTCATAATTTTGTATCGGTTTTCCAAAATAATATTAAAGAACAGGGTCACAAAAGTCATCATTAATTAAGCCGTATGACCTGACACAGGTGACAGGTTGCAGGCCATCATTTATTTAGTGACCCATCACTAACCCTTCGGTCTTTTACGACTCTAACTGCAGCTGATACATTATGCAGACATCCATTACTGACGTCATTAACATAACTGTCACTTCATTTAACACGAGAGTCGATATTCTAAAAGCCGCACTATGACACGCCAGCCAACTTCAGTGAAACATTAACAGCTGTGAATAATTTAAAGATGGCTGACATTTTTTTTTTTTTTAATAATGTGGACAATCATAAATATCATAACTTAGTTCGCTAACAAAGTTATTAGGCACCAAATCTACGTAATTAACATAATTATATTTTCTTGACTATTCTTGACACACTGCCACGACGGAATGACGAACTTACAATATATAGCTGCCTAGCCTTTTCCCAATTACATTGGGGTCGGCTTTCAGTCACACCGGATGCAGCTTTATACCAGTATTTTACATGGAGCGACTGCCTATCTGACCTCCACAACCCAGTTACTGGGTAACACGATATCTCGGGGTATGACTGGTTGTCAGATTTTTAGGCTTCTGACTACCCGTAACGGTTGTCATAGATCTTAATTTGACAACGAACTTACAATATATTTCATAATATATATGTTTCTTTGTTAATTTTAGTGGAAAGAAAAATAAGGTCGTGAGCAGGATTTGAATCTGCGCCTACCAGACAAAAATGTACTTTTTGTTTTTTTAATGACCTAGAAATATACGTAGCTACCTTAAAAGAAAAACAGATGTCTGCATTTGTTAAGGTAATCGCATCTGTAGGTCATTTAATTAACTGCAAAATTAGTCGTGTCCATTAAGTAACCTCTATACAGACTGCAGAGCGATTCTTTTTGTCGACAAATTTATCAATTTTAAATATTAAATCTGACATAAGTTGTCGATAAAACGATACCATTCTATACATTTTTATTTTTTATCGACGCGACTGTGTTTGACAAACATCCGCGCTCGGACCCCCCTGAATAGATAGAGTTATCACCTTATGACTTATTAAATTGTGGTAGAAGAATTCGGTATTTAAGCATAGGTTGAGATAGCTTATATAATTTGGTACCTGGAGTAGATATTCATCTGGGAGGTGCTTAATCTAATCTTGCACACGACGGTATTCTACATCTAACAAAAAATTTTTACTTTACAGAATGCTACGCATGCGTTAACATATTTGATAAATGTGTCTATATATTCCTAAGAGTAGTTATTAGAAATGTTATATCAAGTATACAAGATACAGCCCTGTAAGATAATAATTCTCCATAAAAGTTAAACTGAATTTCCTTGTTCGGTCATAAGAATAACGTTTATTCAATCAACTAGAACTTGATTAGTAATAAGCACTAGATACAAAAACCACAGTGCCATTTGAGTAGAAATGCCAACAACCTGCAGAGGGCGCCTGTTGCGTCAAGCGTCACGGCGCACGCGCATATTATGCACCCTCGTCTAACAGTAATTATTTGTTAACCTTTATGATGGTGCTGTTCAACTGATCGAGAGACGAGACTAGCACCACCTTCCTCGGTAATGTTGAAGACCTAGTAATGTCAATCTATTTCTACCTTAATTTCATGGATCTTTCAGGACTTTTTTTTGTATAAAAGCTTTCGTGAGATATATTCATATCAATTAATGGGTTTCTGTTAGGAATTTCTTAATATCAGCCCGGAGTTTGGAATTAGTCCTAGTAGATGGCAATAGGCTCATCACGATCACCTATTACATGGGATTTAATAAAAGCTTTGATGAAATGTGAGTGCACAACCGTGTACACCTGTGCCTACCCTTTCAGTAAATACAGGCGTGATGCTATGTATGTAGGTATCTATGTATTAGATTCATCGAGTTAGGAGAGGAAAACATTTTCTGACAATTTTGAAAAATTTGATATAATTAGAAGTTTTCCTATCCGCCAAAAAATATTTTAACAGTAAAACCTGATAACATTTTGCCCAATCCGGAAATCGAATCCAAGACCTCAGCAAAAAGCAGCTCAGCAGCTTGCATCCAAAATATTCCCAGTGATTCCAACACAGTAAAATCAATACTCTTTATAATTATTAAAGTTAATTTTGACGTAGGAAGCGAGCGAAGGCCTTCTTACATAACTGCTTTCTTTGAATGCTATAAACAAACTATATTTACCTACTAATATGCCCGCAACACGTGGTTGTCTTTATCCTGATTCTACTAACTACAAGGTTTATTTTCTGTCCGAATAAAAAGGAAAGGGTTAGGATATGCATTTTCAAGTGGTTACCCGTAAATTCCTTATGGCCTGTATTAATAAATGATTGGAAAGCGTCCACCTTTTTAAAACAGTGCGTACGCAGTACATGAACACTTCATTGAAATTCAAAATTTCAGCACACAAATTCTCAAATCATCTTCAGATCGACGCTTAAGAACCACATACTTAGGAGTAAAAATTATTAATATGAGGCTTAGTTTTCAAATCTGAAACCAAATATACGACTTAACCCACAATTAATCAACTCCCACCGAGATACAAATGAAACAAACCACCAAAACCCAGAAACCATTCAAACATCCTTCATTAACAAAAAAGACAATAAAACAAGGATCTTAATAATTAAAATTAATAACAATAGGCTGCAAGGATGGTCGCCTGCGCAGGAGCGTCGACCTGACACGCGCGAGCGAGCCTGCGCGCGCAGCCACCGTGCGGGGTGCATGACACCGTGCAGGTGGACCGCCCCGCACCTGCCTGAGAAGCTCTAGACGCTCTGCTGACCTTTATGACGGAACTTAAAGGGCTTACGTAAGGGTAAATAGTTGGGTGTCAGTTAAAACCGTTGCTAAGTTGTTAAAGATGTTACAGTTACCGCGTTGCGTTTAAATTTTGGAATCCATATCAAAAATCCTAGTAATATTATAAAAGCGAAATTTTGTGGGGATGAATGGAGGTTTGTTACACTTTCACACAATAACTACTGAACGGATGTGGGTAAAATTTGGCACATAGGTGGATTGTAACCTGCATTAACACAAAGCATACTTTTTATCCGGCTGGATCCAATTCTGGCGTCCACGCAGACGAAATCGGGAGCTGAAGCTATTAATATTATAAATGTGAAAGTAACTATGTCTGTCCGTTTGCTTGTTACATTTTCACACCTAAACCGCTGAACCAATTTAGATGAATTTAGCTTAGAGATAGATTGGAACTTGGAGAAGGGCATCGGCTATCTTTTATCGCAGCGAAATGCTAATTTTACGGAATTTAGTCAATATAGTTAAAGTTTTGGTGATTTTAAACTCTGACATCAGGTGAATTTTCCACGGGATAAGTATTAAGTTACATTTTAAAACTTCCTGTTCCTTTATTCATTGTGGTCACAAGTCTCATCAAGGAACAATATTATTTTAAACTGAAACGAAGACCAACAACGCTATAGGTATTATCCCGCTCGCGTATCAAAGACAGTTTAACCTCATTTAAAATTATATTTCTCACACTACGAATTTCTTCAGTAAGTATCGTGTGTCTTATAGACACAAAACTCACGTGCACACACATTCAGACCCGTCAATTACCTGTGAGTACATTAAACAAATTTTATGTTTGTTCCGTGCGGGAATCAACTTGCCCCAGCGCAGCACATTAAACACTTCCAGGTCTCAGAATTTACCAGTGATGGTTGAAGCCGTGATCTTAATTCCAACACGGGTCTATATTATATTAGTTATTATTATTTGGCATAAGTATTTACATATTAGGCTATTAATTTGTATAGTAATATGTTTTCGCGATCATTACTCATTATAATAAAACAACTTTTAACCGGATTAATCGCGTGTCACTGCAGCGTTCGTGGTCCTCCTGCGACCACGAACGCTGCAAAGTGTTCGAAACGTCACGAAAAACACGCGATTAATCCGGTTAAATGTTGTTTTATTATAATATTAATTTGTAACTTAGGCGAAGATTACATTACTAAGCAAGTTCTTTGGCTAAGCATTATTCCTATCACTAACAGAAATAATCAAACTAAAAATACAAGATTGAGACTGGAATATAGCTAAAGCACGTGCTTAGGTACTTATCTAATGTTCATTTTATTTATCTTGGGCTTAATGTGTTGAGTACCCATAAAACTTATCTTCAACGGTTAGTTACGCTAGGCTCCAAACCAACTATAAAGATACTATCACAAACAGAACAACATACCTAGTTATAAAGCCATCATTCAGCTCTTCGGAGCAGCTCCAATATAGCTTTGTCTTTATCTAAGTAAAGCTGACACCATTACAATATCTACAGGCAAAGAGAATGCCGATTAGAATCCAAGTTATAATACAAATAGAACTGGGCCCCTTTCAGCCTGTTTAGCATAATGTTCCGACTAGAGGTCAACCCTACTGCTGTTATGCTAAACAGCATAGTTCGTACATTCATGCAAGTTAATATAAAATCAGTACGAGCAGTTTTCTCCCATTTTTGTTTTGCAAATATTTTCCAAAGTGATTATGGGAGTCCCTTAAACATCAATCTTCATAAATATTATCCTACATAAGTCTAAAATGAAAATAAGAAAATTTACTCAGGCGTCAAAGTATTCCTCCGCGTCGCTGTCTTCTGGAAAAGTGCCCAGAAGTCGGCAGCATTGCCCATATATCGGTCAGATAATAAGCATTGCGATACAACGGGACAAAGTTCATTCATTCATTCATGATTTTCTAGAATTGCCCAAAGTTCAAAAATTTTATCTCTAAGAAATAGTTACTCCATTCTTCTTGTGTCTCGTCAGCCTGAGATATTGCACATATAGAAGCTAATGTGGTTCGGTAAAAGTTTAATTAATCTCTAAGGTTATGAATGAAGTGTATAGTGCGCTAGAGTATTTTCAGTCACAGAGATTCTAATACTTCTGTTCCTCTAAGAAAATTTCGTGTTGAAATGGCGCATGGCGTGCTAACTGGGAGTGCTCGCTCGACTCGCCCATTACCGCGAATGACATCATAATAAAATTACCAAGTTGAATGCTCCCCAGCAGAATAAAGTGCGCCTTAGGAAGTAATCTCACTGCCAACCAACCGGTGGTCGGAATAACGGAGTCTTTGCTTCGAGTAAATCACGGTATTTGGGACGCAAATCATCAAATTATAATTTGCTACACGATGTTTTGGTAGCCGCAATTATCTTCTCAGAAAGTTGTTAGAAGGTACGGGTAAGTTATGGAACGCACCTACCACGTACCAAGCCTAATTTTAAATTTAAAGTTTCTTATCAGCCTGTTAGGGTTTCCTACGATTTGGTTCTGATTCTTAATTAAAACATTCCTCTCTAAAGTTATAATATTAAATGGAAAATAATACGAGATCGCTAAGCATGCGTTAATGCTTTTCAAAGATTTATCATTAACAATCTTCTGTGATTAAGAGTTTGTTTTTATTAAGAATCAGATCATCGTGTAGCAAATTATAATTTGATGATTTGCGTCCCAAATACCGTGATTACTGTCTGATTAAGATTTTCTTAAGTCTCTACGTTATCCCCACTTGATACGAAACACGTAAAGGTGATTAAGACTACACGAATTTGCATACAATTACTAATAATTCAATGTTTCGCCCGGTACCAACGAAGCAGCTAACAAGCAACAGGTTAACCAGTATGTCCGGCGAGCATGAAACGATGGCAGCTATGCATAATATCCGATGAAATTGTGCATAACTAGTCAATGACTTATGACGAACTGTGCATAATAACATTTTTACCACAACGCATCGTGTACCAGCCTCAGTAATTAGTCAGCTAGATATAATTAAAATTTATCGCGTCTTTCATTAGAAGCTTGGGCAGTCGGCGTGGCGGAGCAGCGGACCGCGTAGCTTTGTCTTGCTTTCTTGCACCGCGGCTGTTACATTCACTATCAACGGTAAATCTTGGCACCATACTGTTCAATTTATCTAATAACAATCTTTCCATGTGAATGTAATGAGATAAAGGCAATGCAATGAATAGGGGGGTTAGGTTTTCTAAGTACCTAATAAACAAATTATTCAAAACCAATAGGTAATTTTCCATTTAATATAAAGTTAAATTGTAATATACCTATCTACGGAAGCACATTCACTTTAAAAGGTAGCCTTTACTGTGAGTTCTCCTTAGTGTTTCCAACGATTCAGTTAGTACGTCTAACTTCCATGGAGTAAGTAGGTATAGGTACAATCATTCAAACCGCCCGTCATTGAGAACACAAACTCGGAAAACCGTCCTTACAACTACGACATAAAGGCACTGTCAGCGTCAATTTGTTGTTACCGTGGGCATGTGGTTGACTATACTATGGAGCCTCTATCCTCTTACTAAGTGCTGTTTGAAGCAATGCAATGTGCTCACATAAATTCAGTCTCCTAAACTACCCTTCCAATTGATGTTAGGTACAGCAAAGAAGAACCTATCTTGTAACCGGATACACACCAACGGATATGCCGCTGTGTCTTAACACAACTGTCGAACGAAAAAGAGAAAAATGGAGCATTAAGTTTTGTGGGCAGCGGTCGGCATCACGATTTCACGGGCGCGGTAATAGCAGCCATTAGATGCGTAGCGACACGGAAAATGGCGGGCGACGACCCGACCGACGCGATTTATCGTGACCAAGACGCTTTAATTTGAACAGGTTAGTTTTTCAACGGATGATCCGGGTACTAGCGATTGAAAACCGCGATGTTCTGTGACATCCTGCGACGAATAATGAAGCTAAGGTCTACGACTCTACGACTCTACGATTACACAGACTGGGTTTGCGGACAGTCTGCTTGATTCAGAGATACCTAATGTAAGCATTGATACCTAAATGCTTACCAAAACTGGTTATAACTTAACATAGCATCAAGACTGTATCGTGTATGTAGGCAGAGGTGTACACAGTTGTACACTCACATTTCACCAATGCTGTTATTATTTCCCATGCCTATTGCCAATTCCAAACTCCGGGCTGCTACAGAGAATTTCCTATCAGAAAAATCCAATAACACTGCCCGACACGGGAATCGACCCCAGGATCTCATGCTCAGCAGTCGCATTGTATTTATTCAGCCGCTAGCCATCAAAGCACTGTGGTAAGATTAGTATTGTCAGAAAACGGAGTGTAACAGCTGAAGCATTGCTTAAAGGAGATGACATCCAATTTACCCGTGGTAGATTTAGGCAATGGTCAGATGTCCCGCTCAGTCAAGTACTCAAGAAGGCCCGTTGTTATAAAGAAATGGTATAATAGGGATGGATCGTCTCACGATGGTCAACACTGAATATTTCCATCAGATCATTTGCTTTTAGATAAGTGTTTCGAACAAGCAAATGTTCTGTTCGATAGTCTTTTTACTCTCCCTCAATAGATAAACCTCTCTTATCATGCTTAACCAACTCGCTTGCTATTTATTCTATGTAAATAATTTATGGACTCAACCAGTCCATCATTTATCCTACTACAGTGCAATAGAATGCTTACTCTGTGACAAGAGCCTCTTCTCGTACAGAAAAGGCACTGCAGGTTGGAGGTCATTACGTCCAGGTTTCCTCACAATGTTTTCCTTCTTGTATGTCTGTGATATCTTAGGACTAAGAAAATACATATAACATTGAACAAGTCACATTGATGCATACCAGGTGTGAACCCACAACCCGTGGCTCTGGAAGCAGACATTTACGAAACAATATGTTACGTAAAAATTACAATATTACTTTGACTCTTCGTCAATGTGACTCTAACCATTCTTCTTCAGAAGAGTGCCTGTGAGAGGTGCCTTTTGCACCACATGCTACCCGAGACCTCAATCCTATGAGGGATACCTACTTGAATGACAACATTTTATAGTCGCCGTTAGCAGTACTTAAAAAAACAGTATTAAAAACACCACAAGTAATATAAAAAAATATTTTATTTAACCAGTTCAACAATAAAATAATGTACAGCTTACATGATACGAGAAGGGAGAATGATTTACTCTATATTTACAGAGAGTGATAAGCAATGACATTGGACCCAGCATCCGTTTCGATGTAGAATAGAACGCTATTTGTACGTGTTGAGTTAAAACCACCCTTAAGATACTTATGGCCGTGCCCAAGACCTGTTATAGGGCCCACATGCGATTTTTATCAAGTTATTGTTGTTTCTTTGCGATGCAAAGACACTTTTTCTTCCCAGCTAAAACACTAGGAAGTCGTGAATACAGCCCCCAATATACCCACCCGACTAATTTGGACACTCCAAATTAACCGGGTGGGCATAATGGGGGGTTTTAGTGATTGACGTCTAAAAAGCGCAAATTACTCAGGCACTAATAAAAATATACTTTTTTTGCACTGCCAATAATAGTGCGCGATTCTGTAATAGATGGCAATTTTCAGGGATTTTACATGAAAAATTCGCGCAACATCTTTTTCGCAGTGCGGCCTTTGTGATATTCATGTTTTCTTGACAAAATCGTATGTGTGCACATATAAATTAATTATAGTAGAAAGAGCCTATCGGTATAAAGCTGAGACAAAAACTACACACTCATTGAGCAACTACATTTGGTAAAATTATGAATATGATAGCAGTGAAGAAAATATTATTGTATGAAAAGTCTATATGATTAATAAATTCCCTCTAACTCCAATATTGTACATGAATACTGTCGATTCTATAAAGAACTGGCTCGCATATAGGTGCCTAAGTGATTATTAGTTGCCAAAGTTCTATGATTTTATTAACTTTTAAGGACACAACGTCTATAGACGTCATTACAAGAAAACTTCTAGTGTCTCGTCATGTTTCCTACTTGCAGAAACGAAGTAACATCAACATGCGCAAACGCGTCTCACTTAGCCAACTACAGCTGATTTACGCAGGCCTTCCTGTATACAGCTGTGTTGCTAACCCAACATTTAAACTATAATTTATTATGCTTATAATAATATGTGCAAAATGTTTTATACAATGCCATCTCCAATATTAAATGAAATAATCCCCTCTGGAATGATTTTTAAAAGCTATATTATGGCATAAATCCTTTTTAGATTATTTACAAAAATATATCTTACATACCTAATAAAATATATTAACAATTAATTGTTATACATTATGTTAGGTAATTCTCTTACATACATTATCTACAATTTACAAATAAGTACAATGCGTTAAACGAAACAGCTAAATTAACAATTACAACAACTGTACAAAGAATTTTGATCACAGACCAATTGTTATTATTTTCCATGAAATATGACACATCAAATTTAATTTATTTTATACAATTTATTACGACTTAAACATATTTAGCTAACGCTTTGAGAAATAACAATTTTCTTAATTGTTGCTGTTTCATTTAATAATTAAATAAAAGAAAATGTTCTATGAATCTAAACAAGATTTAAATTACTAATGTTAATGTTATAAGTAATAATGTCTTTGAATACGTAAATATACAAAGTTTTACTTAAACTATGACTAAGGTTAACTCACCAAAAAGTATCTATGTTTTTTGTACAATATAAAAGTGAAGGAAACATTCGATTCAGTCAACTAATCTTAGAGTATTTTTACGAATTAATTTCAAAATCTACACATAAATATTTTCATAATTGGAAAGCAAATTTTTGTTTTGCTTAACTAAAACACTTTGAAATCAAATATAATGGACAAATATTAATGGATGATTCTACCAAAGAGGTATGGGTGTTAAGTTGTCGAATAATCGGCTGCTGCACAATGCCCACACGTAACAAATATTTATATAATCTACAATAATAATATGTTCTAGGTTTGGCTGTTTTTCCAGTGAGATTTGTGTCTGCAAACGCACCCAAAATAAATTTATTCTGCCGCATTAATGTGCAACGTTTTTATAAAAATAAAAAAATTATATGAGCCGAAAAGGTTTAAAAAATTTGTCAATGTTATTCGATTTATATTTGCTTTATAAATGCATTATAAATTTGCTATTTAACTAATGGCAACAGCGCTATAAGACTTATTCATTCATTATTACGTACAGGCGGTTCCACAGAAATAATGCTCAATAAATATTCTACAACAAATACAAAAACATAACACCGAACATTTATTTAATGTTTATACTGAATAATAACAAACTTTAAACACATAATCTCCTTATAACCCGCCGATTCATTTTAATTTGACAACCATAATAAGGAAATAGGAATTTACACTTTCTTGTTTGACAGGTAACCAATTTACATTTTAATAAAAATGCGTCTCAATTGTTTTTTTATTGGAGCATTCAGATCCAATCGTTTCAAAATACTCGAAAGAAAACATATTCTTACCAAATAGTTATCAAACCTTTGATATTCTCTTACAAAAATCTACTTATCCAATGCGGAGATACCATTAATCCATAATTTCTCCATTCCGACTGAAAACTACCGATAGAATTATCAATAGAATTCGACAGAAAATTGTTTATAAAAATTACACTAGCTCACCTATTCACAATTCCACACCATTCTCCCATAGCGGCTGGCTGATTTCACTTACAACTGGTCTTTACACTAACTGAAAATATTTATCACCATTTGGCTTGACTCAAGCACACAATCAACCCGTCCACTACAGGCCACCCAGTGACCGCAACAATGGTCTAAGAAAAACTCCATGTGAAGGAGACGGTTTCAGCAGGGATTGGTGATATAAAGTATGGTCCAGCGACGGTTCTATTCGTCGCTGCTCGTGTCCTAGCTGTCGATGTGGTCGGGCTCCATCTTGGGGCTGGGTCTCATACCAATCTTGTCCTCTCCATCACCGTCGGGATGAACAGTCTCGATGGTTAGCATCATTTTCTCATCGCAACTATCGTCGCCTGAGTCTGAGTACATTGATTGGGTTGATGTTGCTACCTCCTGTAATGTAAGTTATTGTATTTTAAGTTTAGGTTTTATGCTATGGGATGGCTCGAACATGTTACGGGATAAATAAATACAAAGCTAAAAGAAAAAATATGAAGATGGGAAACATATAAATTATCTTCTTTAAGTCGACACGCGTTAGATATAAACAAACAAGAAAACACAACTGTTTGTTTTGTAGTAATGACTGACTGAGAAAATACCTATAAATACACTGAAGAACAGAATAATACCCTAAAACATTTTTATTTAAAACGTAAAACACTTCCAAACGCATTAATGCATGCGTAGCGAACTCTTAAACTACACATTTTAGTGATGTAAAAGAAAAATACGGTCGTGAAGGGATTCGAACCTGTGCCTCGCGGATAAATACTCCAGGCGCTCAGACCACTAAGTCTCGACCTCTGCTCACTACTCGGAATTCCTCTTCGACATTTTAAAACGTCTGTTGGGGCCGTCATCGCTATCTATTCAGTCCTTAAACAGGTGACTGAACCGACATGATCAACTTTGCAGTTAATACAAAGTCATAGGCCTTCGAACTTAACAAATATACATAGATAAATCTTTCAATCCGTGCCACGTTAAGCCGTCGGTCCCGGTTTGTCAAATTAAGATCTATGACAGCCGTTACAGGTAGTCAGAGGCCTTAAAGTCTGATAACCACTCATACCACGAAATATCGTGTTACCCAGTAACTGGGTTGTGGAGGTCAGATATGGCAGTAACTCCATGTAAAATACTGGTATTAAGCTACATCCTGTTTGACTGGAAGCTGACCCCAATGTAATTGGGAAAGGGCTAGGCAAGTCAATTAACGCGTGTGTAGCGAACTCTAAAGTTATAATTTTTTGTGAAAGAGGAAATACGGCCGTGAGCAGGATTCGAACCTGCGCCTCCTGAGAAAAAAAAATTAAATAAAAAATAAACTCACAGTAATCCTATTTTTGGTGTGTATCCGCACGTGCTTTGCCAGATGGTCAGAGCGCATGAACCTCTTCCTACACTCGGGACATTCGAATCTCTTCTCGCCGGTATGAGTCCGCCGATGTCGTTGCAACTCATCCGATCGAGTGAACCTGGAACAAATTGTTTATAGCTTAATAAATCCGTGTTTCGCAGGTTTCAGCGTCGTTCCTGGTTGTTGCTAATAAACAGCAATAGTTTAGCCAAGTTGAATGAGTCACATCACTTAAGCACAAATTAAAAAAAAAAAAAAAACTGCCCTTTCTTCTTTTAGGAAATTCTTTTTAGCAGCCCGGAAATTGAAAAACGGGTCCAATAGATGGCAATAGGCTTACCAACAAACTTAATAACTGCATCGATGAAATGTCGGCATACAACAGTACCGCTGCCAAAGCCTGCATGAGTATGGCTGTCTAGACCGGTTCTCTTATCATGTGGTAGATGAACAACCTAGTGTTAGAGTTTAAACCACCCGTAGACCTCGACAATATCTTTGAGTTATGGTATTTTATATTTTTTTAATATTAATAATAATGCATTTTTTATTCACTTCTTTACATGCATGTTTTGTAAGTTTGATCAGGAATTAACAAATAATGTACAGCTGGGACTTAAAAAAGAAAACCCTGTGAAAGTACTAGCAACAATTGGTAGAATAGAAGACAGTTTACCTCTTGCCACAGAACAGCCAGTTGCAAAGGAATGGTCTTTCACCAGAGTGCCATCGTAAATGTGCGCGGAGGTGGGACGTCTTGCCGTACACCTTGTTGCAGCCCGCTATGTGGCATACGTGCTGCTTCTTGCGGTCCACCAGGCGACTGCAAACGAAATTAGCACTTAAGGTATGCAATTAAGAGAACTAAATTTATACTGCAAATTGGAAGTATAAATGATTTTGGTATTTTGATAACCCCACTTTCAACCTTCATTCAACCGAATAAAGTCTGAAACTGGATTAATTTTCACGTAAACTATTAACACCTCAGAGTAATTAGAAGAGAAGCGTACCCCTCTGCACATTCCTCAGCCATGTGCCTATAGACGTTTATAGTAGATGCATTTGTAAGTATACGAGGTTTTTTTGGTTGTGTTTCGATTTTGCGTTAGCTTGAATTTTTAGGACTACGATATTGTTTTGTACTTCTAGGTTTTCTGCTGTAAATCCGTTTCTCACAAGATTAACAAGTATCGGTGCTAATATTTTATAGATATTTTGTCTTTTTGACAATAAAATAAAAGAAACAAGCATTAGCCGCGACTTGCTTTGTCTTACAACACGACGGGTATCACTCACGTTACCGGACCTTAAAAAAATATTATCACTCCCTTCCTGATGAACTCCATGCTGTAGTCTTTTAAAAACGTCGGTGGGGAACAGTCTATCTTTGTTTGCGAGGAAACTTCTTTCCAACCGCACGATGCGAGACCATTGGGGTCTAGGGTATGCGGATGGACTCCCCACGGTGAACTGTAGCCATTGGCATCATATAAAACAATTCCGCAAAACTCTATCCACGGTATAAGCAGTAGACCACACACGGAGGGCAGTCGCTCCTCAGATATAAGGGCTCTAGACAGTTGTGAGCTCGAAAATTCTTACAGTCCATCCCTGGACCGAGTCAAAGAGTCCAAGTACTCTAGGTACTGCCATCCATAAATAACAGTAGACTCTATTTAGGGCCGGACTTGCGAGTTACAAAGTAAAAGGCTTTTCTTTTCCCCGATGTAAAGAACCACCTAGCCTTATTGAGCACACAAGAGTTTCTTGGAAGTCAGCTTGTCCTTTCACTGACTGCAGAACTAGACACCAGGATTTCCTCGCTATGCTATTACGCATGTAAATTAAGGTAAATGTTTTAGAATAGTGGAGCGACAGCAAATGGGGTTTTTTAGCGGTCCGGCCATATAAAAAACGGGGATTGAAGAGATTTGAAAATTGAATGGCTACTCCAAAAATGGCTGGACAAAAATGCGGTACAAATCAGCTAGAGTAATACAAAGGTTATTCGACTTGCTTATGCGGCGGGCGGAAATCTGAAATGTCTTAATCAAGAGCGTGATTGATGGCCTTTTTAGATTCCTCTAAGAGCAACAGAATTTCTTAGTCTGTATTCACGAAGTAAGCCGACTGGAGGGCCGCAGCTTGTGCAGACTGACACTGTATAACTGTGCAGTACTAACTTCTCGCCCTGGTCGCAGTTGGGACAGGTGCAGGCGACCCTCTTCATCAGTCGCTTGCCCTGGGAGGGGCTGGAGGGCCGCAGCTTGTGCAGACTGACACTGTATAACTGTGCAGTACTAACTTCTCGCCCTGGTCGCAGTTGGGACAGGTGCAGGCGACCCTCTTCATCAGTCGCTTGCCCTGGGAGGGGCTGGAGGGCCGCAGCTTGTGCAGACGGACACTTTATAACTGTGCAGTACTAACTTCTCGCCCTGGTCGCAGTTGGGACAGGTGCAGGCGACCCTCTTCATCAGTCGCTTGCCCTGGGAGGGGCTGGAGGGCCGCAGCTTGTGCAGACTGACACTGTATAACTGTGCAGTACTAACTTCTCGCCCTGGTCGCAGTTGGGACAGGTGCAGGCGACCCTCTTCATCAGTCGCTTGCCCTGGGAGGGGCTGGAGGGCCGCAGCTTGTGCAGACTGACACTGTATAACTGTGCAGTACTAACTTCTCGCCCTGGTCGCAGTTGGGACAGGTGCAGGCGACCCTCTTCATCAGTCGCTTGCCCTGGGAGGGGCTGGAGGGCCGCAGCTTGTGCAGACTGACACTGTATAACTGTGCAGTACTAACTTCTCGCCCTGGTCGCAGTTGGGACAGATGCAGGCGACCCTCTTCATCAGTCGCTTGCCCTGGGAGGGGCTGGAGGGCCGCAGCTTGTGCAGACTGACACTGTATAACTGTGCAGTACTAACTTCTCGCCCTGGTCGCAGTTGGGACAGGTGCAGGCGACCCTCTTCATCAGTCGCTTGCCCTGGGAGGGGCTGGAGGGCCGCAGCTTGTGCAGACTGACACTGTATAACTGTGCAGTACTAACTTCTCGCCCTGGTCGCAGTTGGGACAGGTGCAGGCGACCCTCTTCATCAGTCGCTTGCCCTGGGAGGGGCTGAAGGGCCGCAGCTTGTGCAGACTGACACTGTATAACTGTGCAGTACTAACTTCTCGCCCTGGTCGCAGTTGGGACAGGTGCAGGCGAGCCCTGGTATTTCATGCGCCCCGACGCCGGCCGCCAGCTGACGCTCGAATCACTATTGGTAGTACCAGCGTGGTGGTCCGAACGCGTATGAAGTATCTGGGCCTAGTACTGGACCGAAGGTGGAACTTCGGCGAGCACTTTGAACAACTTGCTCCAAAGTTAATCGGCACAGCGTCTGCCCTTAGTCGACTGCTGCCAAACCTGGGTGGGCCGAGTGCAAGCTGCCGTCGGCTCTATACAGGGGTGGTTCGCTCGATGGCACTATATGGGGCGCCGGTGTGGGCGGAGACACTGAATGCCCAAAACAAAGCGCTTCTTCGGAGACCGCAGAGAGTCATGGCAGTCAGGATCATACGCGGATACCGCACAATATCTGCAGAGGCGGCGTGTGCGCTTGCGAGCACCCCCCCATGGGACTTAGAGGCCCAGGTGCTTGCCGAAATATACCAAGAAGTAGTTGGCCACCTGACAGAAAATGGCAGACGTCCGCCGCCTGAAGTAGTTACGAGGTGGCGCAGGGAGTCTCAGGCAGTCCTGCTAGGTCAGTGGAGAGAGAGACTGGAGACGCCCAGTGCCGGTCAATGGACTGTGGGGGCTATCCAGCCGATCTTAGAGCAATGGGTACGAAGGCGACATGGGACGCTGTCTTTCCGTCTGGTGCAGATTTTGTCGGGGCATGGGTGCTTTGGCAAATACCTGCACAAAATAGCGGGACGGGAGACTGCTCCCGTGTGCCACCACTGTGGTTTCAGAGAGGATACGGCCTTCCACACCCTGGTGCACTGTCCTGCTTGGGCAGTACAGCGCCGAGCCCTCACTGCGGTAATTGGGACAGACCTCTCGCTGCCAGCCGTGATGAGAGCCATGATTGACAGTGAGGGGGCGTGGGAGGCAGTCGCATCTTTCTGCGAGGATGTGATCTCGCACAAGGAAGCGGCGGAGCGGGTCAGAGAGGAAGACTCCCTTGCTGATCCAATTCGCCGCAGGAGGACGGGTCGGCGCAGGCGGCTTTACGCTGGACTGATGCCACCCTAACAAAGGCCAGCGGGCGATAGATTGTGGAGTCTATCGCTCGCATAGCACAGCCCTGGAGTTGTGGCGATGTCCCAAGTGTGCCGGGACATCGCTGAAAAAGAGAATCCAAATGAAAGAGGAAGGTCCAGAAGTGGACCGCGCTGGGTGGGTCGCGAAGGCCATGCATTGCAGTTCTCGCGGCTCATCCACTCAAAGGCGAGAGTGGGCACACGGTGGAGTTTTTAGTGGGTGCGAGCCCCACATAACCACACTGCCTCCCTAGGTGGTGTGGCATGCGTCAGGCATTTTCTCCACCAAAAAAAAAAAAAAAAAGGTGCAGGCGACCCTCTTCATCAGTCGCTTGCCCTGGGAGGGGCTGGAGGATCGCAGCTTGTGCAGACTGACTCTATAACTGTGCAGTACTAACTTCTCGCCCTGGTCGCAGTTGGGACAGGTGCAGGCGACCCTCTTCATCAGTCGCTTGCCCTGGGAGGGGCTGGAGGGCCGCAGCTTGTGCAGACTGACTCTATAACTGTGCAGTACTAACTTCTCGCCCTGGTCGCAGTTGGGACAGGTGCAGGCGACCCTCTTCATCAGTCGCTTGCCCTGGGAGGGGCTGGAGGGCCGCAGCTTGTGCAGACTGACACTGTATAACTGTGCAGTACTAACTTCTCGCCCTGGTCGCAGTTGGGACAGGTGCAGGCGACCCTCTTCATCAGTCGCTTGCCCTGGGAGGGGCTGGAGGGCCGCAGCTTGTGCAGACTGACACTGTATAACTGTGCAGTACTAACTTCTCGCCCTGGTCGCAGTTGGGACAGATGCAGGCGACCCTCTTCATCAGTCGCTTGCCCTGGGAGGGGCTGGAGGGCCGCAGCTTGTGCAGACTGACACTGTATAACTGTGCAGTACTAACTTCTCGCCCTGGTCGCAGTTGGGACAGGTGCAGGCGACCCTCTTCATCAGTCGCTTGCCCTGGGAGGGGCTGGAGGGCCGCAGCTTGTGCAGACTGACACTGTATAACTGTGCAGTACTAACTTCTCGCCCTGGTCGCAGTTGGGACAGGTGCAGGCGACCCTCTTCATCAGTCGCTTGCCCTGGGAGGGGCTGGAGGGCCGCAGCTTGTGCAGACTGACTCTATAACTGTGCAGTACTAACTTCTCGCCCTGGTCGCAGTTGGGACAGGTGCAGGCGACCCTCTTCATCAGTCGCTTGCCCTGGGAGGGGCTGGAGGGCCGCAGCTTGTGCAGACTGACACTGTATAACTGTGCAGTACTAACTTCTCGCCCTGGTCGCAGTTGGGACAGGTGCAGGCGACCCTCTTCATCAGTCGCTTGCCCTGGGAGGGGCTGGAGGGCCGCAGCTTGTGCAGACTGACACTGTATAACTGTGCAGTACTAACTTCTCGCCCTGGTCGCAGTTGGGACAGGTGCAGGCGACCCTCTTCATCAGTCGCTTGCCCTGGGAGGGGCTGGAGGGCCGCAGCTTGTGCAGACTGACACTGTATAACTGTGCAGTACTAACTTCTCGCCCTGGTCGCAGTTGGGACAGGTGCAGGCGACCCTCTTCATCAGTCGCTTGCCCTGGGAGGGGCTGGAGGGCCGCAGCTTGTGCAGACTGACACTGTATAACTGTGCAGTACTAACTTCTCGCCCTGGTCGCAGTTGGGACAGATGCAGGCGACCCTCTTCATCAGTCGCTTGCCCTGGGAGGGGCTGGAGGGCCGCAGCTTGTGCAGACTGACACTGTATAACTGTGCAGTACTAACTTCTCGCCCTGGTCGCAGTTGGGACAGGTGCAGGCGACCCTCTTCATCAGTCGCTTGCCCTGGGAGGGGCTGGAGGGCCGCAGCTTGTGCAGACTGACACTGTATAACTGTGCAGTACTAACTTCTCGCCCTGGTCGCAGTTGGGACAGGTGCAGGCGACCCTCTTCATCAGTCGCTTGCCCTGGGAGGGGCTGGAGGGCCGCAGCTTGGCGGCCTCGCACTCGGCAGGCTGCGGCGTGGTGGCCGCGCTGCCGTTGCCGCTGGAAGTACTCACGCTGACTACTTGCCACTTGCCCGGCTCGTTGGGGTCTTGCTGGATTTGTTGGCCTAGAAAAATAATATTCAATGTTTATTTCAAAGCTGCGGTTCGAGCATGGTTCTTTTTTTCGACACGTATGTCGATTTTAAACGTTAAATTTGACCAAAGGATTTATAAAATGATAAAATTCAATACATCAAAACTTTTATCGAGTCGACAAGTTTATCGAAAAGATCCGTGCTCGGACACCTATTTTTACAAGATCGCAGTTACTAATTGACAAGAAAAAACAAATTAATTAACCACGTTCAAAAAGTCCCAAAATATGTTATACTTTTTCAATTGTAAGTGGCCCATCTTATCGATACAGGCACATTACATTTGAAAAAAAAAGAAAAATCTAATTGACAACCCCTTCTGTTTTTAGTAATCGAAACTGGGTGTTTAGTGGCGTAGTTAGATAGTCAACGACTCTGTTACAAATATAAATAGCAGCACGAAATACTACCTGTGGGTGTTTTTTTTTACCCTTACCCGAAAGGCAATGGACCCCTCCTAGCTTTTAGGCCTCTGGTGCATAGCACTGTCTTGTACACTAGTTGCACAACTATTATTAACTAACTGGGCTTCTTTTGTACGGTTCTTCTAACAATGCGGAAATATTCCACCTAACTAATGCAAACCTAAATCAGTCATATTTTGATTGCCAACCCTTTCTACAGCTATGATACAATCAATATTGTCATTAAAGTTTTTATATTTATTAAAATTTATTACTAAAGAGCAACAATATACCTACTTATAAATACAATTAATCCTTCTAAAAACAAGGAAACTATTTAGCCATCATTTCTATGTTTACATAACACAAGGAAAATCAAACAAAATTCTCAGATATACACAATTACAACAACATATAAAAAGTTTTATATCTGACCTATGAGTGGCTGCGCAGATTGAGGTTGCGTTTGCTGCAGCTGAGCAAGTTGCACTCCCGGCAACCCGAGAGCTGGTACCAACTGTACCGCGCCACCCAAACCACCTACACCCAGCGTTGGGACCTGGAAGACAACCAAAATAAACCTTTGTCCATCTACCATAAAACAAACACTAAATTGAACGAGTTTTAAGCCGTCGAAATACATTGAGGTTATGTTTTCATCATAAAATATTCATGGGTCCTAACATAACCTAGACGCTCTTTAAGATGATACAATACAATAAATATGTCATCTACTAAGGCGTACCATCATCAAAACGAGTAAGTTTCAATATGAATGAAAAGGAAATTACAGGGTTAATGTGTCAAATACAATTAAAAAGGATCCGCCCTAGTAGACAATATAGATAATAGATTTCTGTAGTTCACAGCATGTACTGCATATTAATTTAAAAATAAGTAAATAACCCGTACTGACGTACAAACCTGTCTTTAATACAAATTTAACCTGCCAAAAAACCACAGAAAAATATAACCCACAAATGTCGCGCAGACTCACAAGTCACAGAAACGACGGCAATAAACTCGTTCGGAATCTAAAATACACGACGAACAACAGTAACGGTTACGCTTCGGGAATATTCGTGCTGTGCCGAAGATTGCCGAACGCAATACCTGTACGGCGCGTACATTGTTCGACGCCGGTATGACAGTGACTTGCTGGCCGGTTGGGGTGTTCGTTATTATCGTCTGCGATTGTTGCTGCTGTTGTATGTTGCCAGAGTCCGCTTGCATGGGGTTCGAAACCGCCTTTATCCGTATCCAAGCAGCGTGATAGATATACATATATTTTTAATATAATTGAATATGGGGGTGTAGGGTGTTTGATATGATAATTAGGTATTGATTAAATTTAGTCCTTTTATTTTTATCAGATTAGACTAAAAGCTGATAGATAATACAAAAACATCTCTTCACTTTTTTTTTTCAATTTACTCATGTTATAAACATCAATTATTTAAATAAGAAGCTACTGACCTGGCCTGTTTTTTTACAGATCTGGCAAAACCGGATTTTAAAAGATTGCCCATTGAAGTTATCCAAGTCTGGATAATTATATTCAAATTAAATTCACACACAATGTGTATTGTTTTAACTTTATGAAAACTTAGAACACACAACCACAGCAAATAACTAACAATTGCAAAAAAAAAAAACATAATTAATCTATAATTCTGCACAAAAGCGCGCGTAGTCTGCATTGTAACTGACTTTCTAAATACGCTAAGAACTGACGGAAACAACTGATTATTCGCTTGTCGCTACAACTATAACGGAAATAATAATTCTTTGTAGGTAAAACTATACTTTACTTCCAGGTACCCCTTCAACCCATCTCTTTCCCACAAAGTAAGCAAAGTGAGACAAAGAAAGATGTGAAAGCACCCTAGTCCCTACGCCCTTTTTTGTAAACTTTCAAAATGGTGGTGATTTTAAAAAGATCGATCATGTTTCTTTTTTTCTATTAGTACCCAAATAACAATCTATTCTGAAAATAACACTAGCCATATTATGTGACTCACCATAATTACGTTACTAATGTTTAGTTCAGGTACACAGAATGCAATGCAAATACGCAGGATGAAATAATTAATAAAAATATAATCATTCCCCCTGCTCTTATTTATCCCAATTTTAATTGTACTCGGCGCAGCATGTCCTTTTTTCCATACATCTCTATTAGGCGTCATCTCGGTGATCACTTCTTTTCTAACCTCCTCGTTGTTCCTCTACTACACTTGATCCTCATTCCTCTGCATCACATGCCCATATCATTTTCATTATCACAAACGATTTCCACACAACTTCTCGATAACTGGCGTAACTTTCAGACTTCCTCTTACATAATCATCTCATTTCTAATTCTATCCATCCGCGTCACACCACTTATCCTCCATCCATCCTCTTAGCATCCTCTTCTCATCTCTTCATCTCTTCCACATGCCTTTCATTCACACCTTTTGTGTGTCAACATTAAAAACCATACGAAATAGCAGGCTGATAGATGAAATAATAATAAATGAAAATAATTTATAAACTAAAATAAGCAAAGAAAAACATGCAACTCAGTTTTGTTTACTTGGCATTACTCCAAAAGGATGAATTTGATACTTTCTTTAATAGCTTTAATTAAAATTGAAAATGTTGATAATGACAAATATCTTATATCTGGAAGCTATTAATCTTATAGTGAAAAAAATAAATGGCCTTAATACAAATACATCCAAAGATACTACAATAAAAAAAACTACCATTCTGCACAGTCTGTCAGTACCATTCCTTTTGGATTAATACCTCCTTGTAACTAAAGCTTAGCACACATTGCAGCCACAGCGCATCACATTGCAAAACTGCGCTTAAGTTCATTAAGAATCGCAGCTCGCCTATAGGTTTATCATTTTCTATATGGACCTAATTTATAATGTACAAAATTTGACATGACAGCAGCTGATCTTGAATATGATCAGTGATGAATATCCCCCTCATGGAAACTGTGGCCAAGATAAATAAACATTACTCAGCATGTACTTTGGCTTAGGTCTATTCTTGTCTCTGTTTTGATCTTGTACTTTGACAGTTGTGTGACAGAGACAGGAATAATGCTAAGCCAAAGCACATGCTTAGTCAATTAGCCTTTTCCCAACTACATTGGGGTCGGCTTCTAGTCTAACCGGATGCAGCTTAATACCAGTATTTTACATGGAGTTACTGCCTATCTGACTTCCACAACCCAGTTACTGGGAACACGATATATCGTAGTAAGTCTGGTTATCAGCTTTTCAGGCATCTGATTACCCGTAACGGCTGTCATAGATATTCATTAGACAACCGGGACCGACAGTTTAACGTGCTCTCCGAGGCACGGTGAAGTCTCGATATGAAGTGATGGTCGCCCATCCCCAGACCGATCGCAACAAGCACAGCTTAACGATCTGACGATCTGTGCGGCTATTATTTAGCCACGAGCCCCTAAAGCACGTGCTAAGTAATGTTTATTTATGGCCTGACCTTAGGGTAGTGAATCTACAGAGAACGATAGTTTACATAATATGTACGAAATTGAAGTAGGATTTTTGCAATGCGTTGCAGCACGTACTAATATGCAACTGCCTTTTCAGAACTACATCTCACCTGCAACGTGATGGTGGCAGGCGATTGCGCTGCACTAGCGGCTGCCTGGGAGCCACCGCCCTGTTACCAAACCAATACCCAGCTTATATTTACAGCCCTTAACATCTTATACGATGGAGGTGAGAAATGTTCAGTGATGAATATACATGTTTGGGTATCTTACCTATTTGTATGTTGAGGAATATGAGAAGAACGTGGAAGAAGAGTCTATTGATTAACATAATTGAAGCATACATTTTCATGAGCGCAAAGGTTTGAAATGAAATAAGATATAATTCTCTTTAGTTTATCTTTTTCTAGGAAATTCAAACAAACAGTTAATCAAAGAATTTGTTAGTTAAAACGAAGTTTAGTGACTTCGTTGAGTCACTCTCAGAATAAATAAAGGTTATGGTTGCTAGTTTTTATTTTTTTAATCTATTTAAGAAGAAGAATATCTATAGAATTAAATTTTAACCATTTTTAAGGTTTATAATGATAACTTTTTTAGTTATAGGTATTAGTAACTTTTGTTAGATAATTATAAATAAACTTACAGATAAATATATTAAACTGATTAACGCATGTATTAAAAATGTGTAAGAAGAATTTGATTCGAAATATCCGGGAAGCGCGGGTTCGAATTCTGCACACGACCATATTTTAGTATCCACGATAAATTTTAATTTTATAATTAAACTTTTTATTCCTTGTACTCACAACAATATTTGCAATTGAGTCATCAAATATTTTTCTAATAATAAATATATAACTTTATACTAATAACAGCAATTAACGCACATTGTATACCATGTAACGCTTGACGTTTCGACCAAGTTACAGTGATCTTGGTCACAAGCAGGCTTATGGCGGCCAGTTTACTCTGTCATTGGTGTGTAGCCTGGACGAAACGTCAAGCGTTTCAAAGGTATTCATTGCGCGTTTTCCTGACAATATACAGAGAGTAACAAAAGTCCAAAATAATACTTTAGAGTCGCACGAAGTATCTGTATCCTTGGACATAGGTGTTGAAATCGAAGCCCTAACAGTGGTAAAGTGATGGTCTTCACCAAACCACTCAAACACAGCCCTAAAAATCTGTCCCAAAGCGAATAAAATCAATTCAATTAGTTTATATAGAAAAAATGCTTCGGTTAATTCAATATTTTTGCAGGAGTTTATGTTCGTGTCCTTAAGTATTATTTCGGATGTTTGTTACGCGATGTAATATCATGCAAGGCGGTAGTTTAAAAGTTGAAATGCCTATAGTTTACCTGTACATTAGCCAGTGACGCTATCTGTATCTGTTGGATCTGCCCCGATGGTGTAAGTACACTCGCCATTTGTGGTTGTGCTTGCATCTGCCCCAAAATAATTAAAATTAGCTTTGACCATCATACTGAGTAAACATTCATTTATAGGTTTTTGTATAAAGAAGATAAAAAATCTTATATTCGTAGCTATATTGTATTACCGACATTTCGAAGTTCTTCAAGCATCATGATCCCCCGAGCTGTACAATACGGCCGACGTGTCAAGGCCACCGTGAAGTTAGACCTGAGCTGTGCAGTTAAAATTGTTTGGAGGGAACCAATAAAAAAAACGATATGATAAGGAGATGCGTGGGTGTAGTGCGTGAAAATTCGGAAAGGCTATATTCAGGGCGGCCTAGACTCGTCTCCCGTACTGTACTTACTTTTTTGTGTGAGGAGAATCTACCATGGGCGCGGTGCTACACGGTCCTGGGATTGCAAACCCCAGCAGGTTGAAGCTTTACATACTGAAGGTTCGTCCGTTCAATTGCCACATGTATTAAAGATCATCACATGAGAGCGGCTTGACTGATTTGGCTTGGCTTGTCAGGAGAAGATTTGTATGAGAAAACATTTTTAGAAAATGCACCAGAAAGATGGGCAGTTTGTATGGTATTTTTGTATAAATTGCACCTGTGAGAAGCCAGAAGCGTGTCGCTACTGTAATTATAATTGCAAACTATAGAAGATGACAAAGAATAGTCATGATCGGCACTTGTTTAAGCACTATGTTCTGATACTTATTAAATACGGTCAGCAGTGATATTGAATACCACATAACCCCTTTATGACTACTTCATTAAAAAACCGTTTCCGCTAACCATAGTGTTAAATTCAAGTTCAACATTGACTTTTTTCTATTAGGAAATTTTCACAATCAGCTCAAATTTGGAAATGTGCTCGATAGATAACGACATCGGGAACACTTTGTCGCTGCCTAATTCTTCAAAGGGGAGGAATACAAGCGCATATTTACCTGTTGTAACTGCGGTATGATCTGCAGGTGCTGTGGCGCATGTACCGGCAGATGTACAGTCTGATACACTGTGTGCCCATTAGCCACGCTCACTGGTACTTGAACTGGTACCATGCCCATCCCGCCCACTCCTCCGCGGACTGCTATGCCTCCGCCGCCCCCTACACATGAACATTAGGTTACATGACTTTCTTTTTACCTCGTGGGAACACATCGTTCTAGGCAAATAAAAATTGGAAATGACGCGATTCTATTTGATTTTAATTTTGTTAAGAAAAAACGCACCAACGAACTATTTTGACTACAATACTATAGTTACCTATTAGAGGAATGCTACGGTCTGTTTTTCTAACGCTTATGTTTACGCGTTTGTCATTTACCTAGAACGATGAGTTCCAAAATACATATCCGCAGTAGTACCTACCACTACATACAGCGCGCAATATCAAGCTCACGCACACATAGACGCAGAATCGACAGCAGCTTCGCCATAATTCATTCGCTTTAGCGAAGACTATTCAGACTGCTTACAACGGTTTTTCTCGGTTTTTTATATATATTTTTTCATAAACTTCGGACCTCAGGTTTGTCCGCATATAACGGATCTACTTTAAAGTAGTAAAAGGATCGAAATCTTGTAAAAATGAACCTTCTATATTATTTAAAAATTCATATATTGCTATTCCAGAATCTACCTAAACCATTCCTTAAATTAAATCCTGTTGTTTGAAGGTTTTTTTTTATAATATATTGCCACAAGCTTTTTATAGCTTTCATAATCGCTAAATTTTTAATCTCTAATTGTCTAACATAACATAATCAGCCCATAACTGTCCCACTGCACAGCAAGGACATCTTCCCATACAGTTCAGGCACAAGAATTCAAAAAATAATTTTAATATTATCAATTAAACCTAGTTGAAATACTGGTCTTGCTTAAAATAAAAAAATGTGCCTAAATGTGCGTTCTTATAAAAATAAGCTTCTAATACTGTGCAAATTACATTCTAGGTTATGTGCAATGACAGTCACCTGTAGTTACTCTCCAATATTTTCTAGATTCCCGACACTGAAACCTTAATATTGTTTATCTCAGCCCCAGTTATTTTACGGCAAGATTAAAAACTACTTGCAAATAATTTGCTTTGTTATATTAGCATCTCTTATGATCTCAATGAGGGTCAATTTACCAGTATTTACAACAGTAATCAATAATACACCTCAGTGTAGGGAATCCATTAATTTATACCTAATTAAGATAACGTTTTCTGTTCACCTTTGGCAGATTCTAAATATACGCAATGCAATATTATTATATGTTTTTTATACAGGTAATTTATGTTAATATTGTGAACTAATGATAGCGACAGCGCATGAAAAAAATAAACACAAAAAGCAAAAGTAAATGTAATTGCAAGATAAATGCAAGCTTGGGAGTCGAAATATTAGGATGATTTGTATGGAGAGAATTTCATAGTCACGACAAAGATGTCTTCTTTGTTAAAGATATTTAAATATCTAGTCTTTTTATCGAGCCAATGTATTGAGGAAAGACTTACCTAACGAAATTTTTGGAACTGTGTTTACAATGTGTATGTGACAATTAAAACCGTGCGACTATATTTAGGTTTAGCATATCAGAGCAAGGCTGATAGAGCTTAGGTCACCATATCATGTAAAAATAATCTTCCTAGGCTCGTATTCATTAACCAATCACATATGTAAGTTGTTCCTATGAATCAAAATGGCATTAAAAAAATTCAAGTTCCGAGTGGCGTCATTTTGAAAGCCTTTATTAATCCTTACTAAAGCCTTAATTACTAAACGTAAGCATAACTGCACCTTTAACTGACACACACACACAAGAATAACGCGACCCAATGGATAATCAAAATATTCTCCAGTGACGTCGGCACCAACCTTGTCCGTTGGGGCTGGCGGGCTGCTTGATGTCTTTCCCGTTGGCTTGCTTGTCCACGGTGCTTGCTGAGCTACAGGGGATGGATATCGCCTGACTTGTGGGGATGGATATGGCCTGACTCGTCGGGATTTGGATCCCCGGCAGCGATATGTTCGAGCCGGGGATCGTGATCATTGGATGATTCCCCGTCAAAGCGCTTATGGGAAAGGATAGGTTAGTGCCCGGGATGGTGACGGTCGCCTGCTGCTCTGTTAGCGGGGGGTGGGGGGAGCGGAAAAACACAGATTAGTATGACAGTAAGTACGTTAGAAGCAAGAACATGCGGTGGTGGTGACTAGTTATGATGACACGAAGTCATACAGAACATTGTTTGTAAATGTCTTCAAGGAATATGATAGTCGTTAGGTTTGCAATCTAAATTATAACATCTAAAAGAAATAATAATTGGACATCCAAAATTAAAGAAATTTAATTAGAAATGAAACTTCTATAACATCAACTAATACAGTTAGATACAAAATCATTTTAGTGACAATCATGCACTGAATACAACTTTGCCCAATTTTGAATTTTGTTTTATTATGTTCCACAATAAGTATTATAGAAACAACTACCTTGTAAAAAATTAAGATTTATTTACGGTTTTAGTTGGTATTTGGGAAAATATAAAAGTATGAATATTTTAGTTTGAAAGCGAAGCTGTTGAATGGAAAGTTAATCCCAAAGCAATCCCGAAGCTGACTGTGAGGTTTAGTGAGACCAAAGCTAACGAAATACTTATTTTACTTAGTGCCTACCTATCGCCTAAAAATATCCTATATAAGGTTAAATTAAATTAATTGGCAGAACTTTATCAGAATAATTGTTAGAGGTAACATGAATTATTTTAACGATTGAGTTCAACGAACTTTCCTCTATGTGAAGCTGGACGGCCGATTAGCTGGGCTAAAATACGCTGTCCCCAATAATTACCACGACACAGGGAATCGTAGTGCGAGTTCCAAGAATCAACGCATTCGAATGTAATTAATCAAACAATAAATTATTCTTATTCTTATTAAAAAACCATCGATATAACATTATGGTACCTATAACGAATATTCTGGTAAAATTTTGCAAACTAATTAGATTTTACCTTGTATATTTTTAATTAAATTTACAATGTAAACCAAATTAGTTTGCGAAACTAATAATAGGTACTCTCTAAATACATTTAGCTGCAGGAAAAAATATCAGTTTTTGTATTGCATGACTATTCAAACTTGACAGCTTAAATCATATCGTGCGTATAAGCGATATTAATAGAATTCGTAAATTCATTGCTTTTAGAACAATTTAAATAGTGTAAACTTATTCAATTGCGAAAATGTCTTCAGAATTTTGATAGAGAGTGAAACAATATTTTATTCTCACAGTACTAAGCATATTTAAAGAGGTATTGCTCTTAGTAAATATTACAGTGTTCTATAGTACGTACCGGTAGGTAAATGCATGACGTTTTGCAGAAAGCCGGCGGGCAGTACTGGCGTCCTCACTAACTGCCCATTGACCAGGCTCACTTGACCCATGCCTGAGAAATTCTGCAATACACCATTAAGTTTTCAAAGACGAACTAAATAGAAATTATTCCAAAAAAAAAGTGAATATGGTTCTACAACAACCTATACCGGGGTTTCGGGATTGCAAGATATGATTGATTATATTGAAAAAAGGGACAGAAATAATTCATTTAACGAAGTCTGGCATCACTAAAAATTACAATGTACTTCTATCCTCTTCTATTATACTTTCAGTCCACAGAACAAATCAAATGTGAACTTGTGACGTCACTTCAAGTTTAATCTTTTACTTTCATGAGTGAAAATTATCAAAATATAGCACATAATGAAAAAATCTCCAAATGGTTTTTCCGTTAGCATGTCTTACAAAGACCGCCCCCCATTTCTCGCTACGGCCTTGACCATGGCCTAAAAATATGATTGTACCAACCTGTGCATGTTGTGCGGGTATGAAGAGTGCGTCCTGGCCGTCCACAGTGACGGCCTGCATGGGCGCGACCCCGCCGACGCCGCCGACCAAACAACTCCCGTATACACCACCTGCTTGTTGCTGCCAAACACATTACATGTTAATTTGCTGTCGGCAGAATACTGACAGCAAAGTTTCCCGAACAATTAATTTTATAATGTACAGATAGGTACAGATATGCCAGACTTCTTCTTTTAGGATTAGTAAAAACCAATTTCCTATGACGGCGTGGTTGGCGCAGTGGTCGAGAGACCGGCTACTGCGGCGCATACTGTAGGTTTGATTCCTGCACAGAGCAAATATATGTATGATCTACAGATAATTGTTCCGTGTCTGCGTGTGTGTGCATGTGAAATTATATGTCTGTAAACGCACCCTCGACACAGGTCCTAGTGTGGGCCAAAGTTTTATTCCTTAAACTTATTATATATAATATCTATAGCATCGCCCCTTCAAGATGGCGTCTATGCAGAACTGAAAATGTCATACTTTTAGCTTTATTATTTATCATTTAACAGATTCGCTTATTACGGGTGTTTAGGTTAATCTCTCCTGGTTGATCTCCTGAACGAATTGAGAGGGACAGAATTAGAAAATCTCAATTTAAAACATTAAAAAGTTCTAACCCCTTTTCATATACAGTTTAGAGTCCAGGAATACAGGCATGATGCTATCTATGCTGCATAGATAGCATCACGCCTGTATTGTCTGTAAGGGATATGTAGAGGTGTAGGTATTCAGTTTAACGAGTACCTCCTAGTCAGTCGCATACCTGTAATAGCTGTGGATGTATTTGCAGTAGTTGTTGCGGCGTGTTCTGGTAGGTGGCGCCCTCTCCCGACACTACGCCGCCACCCAACAACGACTGTAGTTGTTGCATTGATATCACCTGTAAAGACAATTATCATGATGAGCTCATTGATTTGTTCAAACCAAGTTCCATAACAATGTAGGTCCTAGGATTACATAAGGCATTATGTCGGAAATACGTATTTAGTACGATAATTACGAATGCCACTTTGGTCTAGTTATAGGTTAGGGTGTTAAAGAATCCAAGGTCGGGCAAAGTGTTATTCGGTTTTTCTGTAAGAAAATTCTCAGTACCACCCTGGAATTTAGAACTTTCGCCTGGTTGACGGCAATATATTTATAAATATCAATATTGGGACATAACAACAACCGCATCAGTGAGATGTTGTTGTATACCTACCTCTGCCTAATCCTTCAGATAGGTTAATTAAAATAAAATCAATTTTGTTACTAAAACCTTAAAGTATATTTCAAAATGCAGCTTATGTTCCAATACAATTCCAACTATAGTAGATTGCGGCTCTGTTATGTTATTGATGATTCTGCCTTGTTGTTAAAGTTAACAAACATGTTTTCCTAGTATGATTACTTTATATTAGAGAGCAAAGTGGAGGATTACATTAAATTTACTTAGTCGATCTGGTATCATCTTGCGACGGGTCGTCGAGCTTCTTTAAATATGATTGAGCTACACAATGACTGATACACACATGCCGCCAGTTAGGACAGACCATTTGAAACTGTTATGGCCATTCCAGACACCCTAAATGGTTACACTCACATAGCATTATACACTGATGCCAGGACGGTAATATAGATTTTCCTTTTCGTTACAGAGATAGTCAGATAGGAATTGCATGCATGAAACCATCTTAATTTTAGTGCGACCCCTAAAAGTGATCCAGAAAACTTATTTAAAGGATAAATTATCAGAATTTTAGTTACCTGTGGTTGTTGCACTTGAATTCCATTTGGAACTGAATTTGCTGCATTCACTATTGCCGCTGATAACTCATTGCCCTGAAAACAAAGAAACAAAATGGTAAAACTAAATTAAAATTAGAACATTGCTGTAAACACCATAGTCTAACTGATTTACTCATATTTTATATAGCTTATTTTTCCTGTGACTTCACCTGCGTGGACTTCAGGATTGGGTCCAGCCAGGATACAAAGTATCCTATGTGTTAAACCAGGTTATAAACTATCTGTGTGCCAAATTTCTAATAGTTATTAAATAAAATAATAATAAACAAAAAAATATGAAATATGATATATATTAATAAAATATAAATAAATGTGAAAGTTTGTGAGGATGAACCTCACAAACTTTCACATTTATTATAATATTAGTAGGAAGGATAAGTCAACATTGCCAAACCTCATATATCTATATTTATTTTTCAATACAATAAAATAGAATTAAAGTGTCTGTTTGTAATGTCAAAATAGTAGTTTTTTTAAGCTCATACACCAGTTATTTGCATGACACATATGCCAAAAAATCAAGTTTTTAAATTTTTGTGTCTGTTCCGGCTAATCTTAGAAACGGCTAGACCCTTCGAAGAGGCTAATTATAATATAATTATACGCGGGTGAAACCGCAGGACACAGCTTGTTTACATATATATATTTACAGCACAAACTCACGGATAATCCCTGTGCTCTCAACTGCTGTACTACAGCAGAACTTATAACCCTAAGTTGTGGCTGTTGCTGTTGTTGTTGCAAGTACTGCTGCTGTATCGCGGCTATTGTTGCAGCATCGCCTTGCACTTGTTGCTGTATTAGTTGCGCATGCTGTTGCGCATGCTGTTGCGCCTGCTGTTGTTGCGCTTGTTGCTGTTGAACTTGTTGTTGTTGCGCTTGTTGCTGTTGCACTTGTTGCTGTTGAGCTTGTTGCTGCTGCTGTGGACCTGTAATCAAATAAAAAGTATTGGGTTTATTTGCAGTTGTGAATTGAAATTCTGATATTGGGTCAGTATGGAAAGTACCTATTAACTTGAAATTAGGAATTATTCCTCATTTTATGGAGTGTTTTTTGTTCACTTACATAATTTGTTTGTAACATTGTGGATTGGACTTTTGCAATAATCAAACAGAGTACATATTAGATTTTACACGATTGCCCAAAAAAAGGAGTGTTATGTTTTTAGGGTTCATGTAAATATGTAGGTGTGTATGTTTGTGAGCTTCTTTATTGCACCATAACTTCTAAATGCCTTAACCGATTTAGATGTTTAGAGTATCGCTAGAATCCTTACATAATCCCGGGTAACATAGGCTAGTAAGATTTTGATAAAAAATGGCAGTTGTGTTTTTTATTATTTTAAATTTCATCTTGTTCTAGATGTCTTTTGCTGCGGTATGTAACGGATAGATTGGAATTAACTATTCAAGCCCTGCCAAATGGTTCCAGCAAAAAACATGTTATTTTCGACTCTTTCGATAGTACATTTAGTGCTATCAATTAAATGAAAATGTTGTCCTGGCTGAATTTGGTCTGGTATTCCGGTGATATTATTCAATTATAAAACTTACTGAAGTGTTGCTGTTGGTCCTTGTTTTCCTGCTGTTCGGGTCCCATGGTGGCGGCGCCGAGCCGGCTGCACGTCGCCGCCAGAAGAGCTAAGGGCGACTGCGACCCACTGCCTTCCTGCAACAAGCCAATATTGGCATAAATATTCTGGTGACTAAAATATATTAGGCCATTCCTACCAGTGCTAAATGAACTATATATACCAGTGTAAATAGAATGTGTCAAAAAAAGTTGCAAAGGACAGGCTATCCTAAAATTAGTCTTAGAGCAATTAGTTTTACCTAGGTACATCAAATTTATTAAATATTTGCCTTTATATCGCTGACCAGACCCCTGACTGTACTGAAAATATAAGCTTACAATCTAATACGATTTGAGACATTGAGAGTGGGTGATATTGTCACTTTCATATTATTTCAAATAATATGTGGGTGATATTGTCACTTTCATATTATTTCAAATAATATCCCTTGATATTGTATGAAATTTACAGTGTATTATTTACACCAAACCTCTAAAACTTTAAAACATGAGAAATAAATGGAAGACAATCATTACTAGTTAATAGCGTTGCCCCACGTTTTTAACTGCTTTTTTCTTAATCAGTTCCTAAAGTTTGTGATGTTAAATAGCCTACGACCTTCCTGGCAATATTGGAGATTAGCGAATTGAAATTATATTAGTATGGATTGTTAGAATCATCTATGGCTTTCAATATTTAATACAAGTTTAAATAAGATGCTTGTCATAAGTACAACGGTGTTTCACATTCAACAATTGGCGAGTCACAAGTTTAATTAACATAAAGAACATTTTATTTGCCAACAAAGTTTAATTACTTATGTAGGTGACTATACCAATGGCAACGTGTGATGCCACTTATAACAGCTGCCAAGTCCAATCAAAAGTATTCTTTATTACAATGACACAGAGTTTAGGACAATATTTATCAATACTATTGTTTTACATGAAACTCAACTTTGTGGTGTAGTAATAAAGATAAAATTTCTTTGTAGTTATTAGGTGTCATAAACACCATTGTACATTGCCGGTTTAGAACAATTTATTAAGTTAAACCCCTTAAATCTTTGATAAATTGAGTAGTGTAAACAAAATATTCTGTCAATTACAATACAATTATTGAAATTAGAATTCTATTATTTATAATACATCTACCTAATGGTCACTTTTAACAGGTTCAGGAAAACGAATTAAGGGAAATTAGGTGCATGGTATGCATTATATTTCACATGGTATATGTTCCCTAACAGACTATGTTATTACTGTTTCAATGGGTATACTCTATTTTTCCTGCATAGATATGGGAACGGTTTTCATATGGTTTGACCTTTCTATCTCTAAAAAGAATAAAGTGTTATAACTTCATGTACATAGTCTAATCAATTGAATAGGTATATTTTTTTAATTTGGGCAGAAGTTCTAGTACTGCTAGGCAGTACGTGGGTAGAAGTTCTAGTACTGCCTAGTCAAGAGACAAAACCAGTAAACAGGTATTGATGGCAGTTGTGTATATGAAAGCTGTGTGGAATAAAGTAGGTAAGTACCTATATTTGTTTTCCTCATCAGTCATCAATGTATAGCAAGTTTTTATACGTGCATTATTATCAAAGGTGGATCGCGTTGCACACAAAAGCTGACGAGGACGGAATAAAAAGGGGGAAAATGTCAGTGGCGTCGCCTCCGGCCCTCGTAACGCACAAAGGACCGACGTCGAGCCCTTTGATGACAATATTAAATGTACGTAATAAAGATACATATAAATCTAACACTTACGGTTACAATGCTCACCTCATTTATATGTGATGTAAGCATTCCATAAAAATTTAAAAAGAATTACAAACAAAAATAAGTACTAATTTTCATTCATTTTTGTATTGTGTCAAAAATAATTTAAAAAATAGACGACTTTGATTTGGTAAACAAAAACAAAAAATGTAAAGCATAGACAAATTGTTCACTAATGAATCGTTCACTGTCGTTTTCTTTTGCAATAACTCTCATTCTAATTTTGAAACTTTTCCTATCCACTTGTGATGTGTCTTGTAATTAACGCTTTTAGTTCCGGAAAAGTTGTTTTCACGTGTGTATGTAAGCTTGAGATTGCAACAGTTCGCCAAGTTTACACATCGTAATAGTTGTGAATCGACACGCCTTTTCCTAACAAGTGCCGGGAGTCGTCGCACGCAAGGCCGCTGCCGCCCTTTGATCCACCCACCTCAAATCGCGTGACTGATTTTTATGCAGCTGCTAAGCAGGCTATCACAGCAACATATCGAACACGTTAATTTAGGTATGTACACAAGTTTCCTTTTACTTTACGACTTTAATTCGCATGAAACAGCTTTTTAATTCATGTAATTTAAAATGGCTACGTGTAGAAACTTCGAATTTTTTTGGAATATTGAAAATTTCTGATGATTGCTTTCTTTGTAGAAAGTGATGTTATAATGTCAAACAATTTTTATTTATTATATCAAATGAGTGGGAATTCATTTATGAGGAACCGAAGGAGGACGCTGATGCTATTTCGGCTAGGGAGTTGCTCGCAACACGGTCACAACCTCCTGCGTGTGGCCTGGCGGGCCCCACACGGCCGGGGCCGCACTCGCCCCGCCCTCCCCCTGCACCGACCGACACGAGACCGCTGCCCGCTGGCGTCCGATCTGTTACACAATAACACTGCATCCTTTCACTTTGCACTCTTTACCTTGCTAGTTTTGTCCTCGTTTATGTATTCCACCTTCACTTTTGTGGGCTCAGACGACATCATCTACTTTACACTTGCAAACAATTATTTCCCTTTGTTCACGCACAGAAAGCACCATCCTCACGACCGGCCGCCAAACTGCGGCGAGCGAACTGGCAAGCCGCGCGTCGAGCGCGCTCGGGAATTTTCGGAGATCCGCCTCCTATCGCGTTCGGATTTATATCATTTATACATTTTTTTATCAATTATCTCAGACTCTCAAGGGTTCAGAAGTTGGTTCTGGTGTCTCATAATTTGTAAAGTTATTTTCTTACTAACCAAATTGAAAGGTTGTTGGATAAAACTTGACATAAGTTGAAATTTCAACTTAACCGCGGTTATCTCCATCTCACTCTAACCGAGACAGGTCTTGATTATTGGTAGGCAGCAGCTGCGCCTCTCTCCTCCTCCCCGTCGCGGGTGCGGCGCCGCCGCCCGATAATAATAATTGAAAGTAGGAAGGACGTAATAATGGGTGTATAACCTCGCGCCCGCGGCCTCCTTGGGCGGGCAAAAAATGCACACATGTCGTGCCGGTCGGCGCGCCAGCCGCATCGTCTAACAAGACGTGGCCTGTAAACAAACGATAAGCATACGCCGCTGCACTTACGATTCTTTGTTCATATGACTCCGTACAGTATGTCAGATTACAACACACTCGTGTTTGAGAAACTCTTATCAGGGCTGGATCGAGTTCAGTTCGAATATGGTTATTGCAGGAATTGAATTCTTTACGATTTACATTACCTATGTAGATAGCCACAAAACAAGTATGACAATAATCAGATCAAAAAATTAATTGCATCTATTTTTTAGACTCGTTACACCCTAATAATCAGTGTTAAGTCAATAGTACTCAAATAATAATGTCAATGGGTAAAAGCAAAATTCTGATAACAATCCTTGTTAAAATAAAACTTACATCTGATCTTATAATTTTTCACAAATTGTAATTTATATGGGTGTAAAACTTGTGCAGAGTTCGTAACTTAAAATTACCAATAAAGAATCATTAGCAAACAGAGTTTCATTAGTTATATAGTATTACAAGTTAACTAATTAGTTTCCCAAATGTCTACGCTTGCAGATATGGCGACCCCATTATTTATAGGTTTAGACTGGTTTGGATTGAGAGTGAAAGTCGGACCACGTTTTGTCAAGCGTCAGTCGCCTCGAGTCCATTATGCACGAATGAGCAGCCGCCCCGAGAGAGCGTGTGTCTCCGGCTTAATTATTTTGTATAACTAACGGACCATTTCGGACCTAAAACTACAAAACTTAAAGCTTAAACTGCTATACAAATAGGTCTCGGACATGCATACGCAAGTACGCAGTTTTCTTTTTAAGTGACGTTGCATATTGTACCTTACTACAACACAATAAAGATTATAACACGTTTTACTTGTTGGTGATGATACGACTTACTAAAATATATTAAAATCTATTATGGGTGTACCTTGTCGGCGTGGCGCGGCATGCGGTAGCAGAGTGACGTGATTCTGTTTGCGTATTACCATTTAATTAGTCGATGAATTGTGTTGATGAAATCATCGGTGTTCATTGTTTTTCGGTTCATTGTTCGGTATGCTAAGTGCGCTACAAGGCAGATACTTAGTAATGCAATCTTTGGAGTCATACTTTGTCGCTAAGTAGTTTTGAATAGTATGTAGCTATTACCACCTGGAGCCGTCCCGACACTGAACACACTGCAGATGTTACTGGTAGCAAATATGATTATATGTTATGAAAACGAATGCTCTACAACTGCACTGAATCGCAAGCAAATATACCGAACATAATATAGATACGTATAAAAAAAATTTATTTTCTTAAAAAGCAGTAAGTATGAAACAAGCTCAAGTGCACGTAACTTTATCCTAAAGATTGTAATCAAGATTAATAATTTCCTCTCCGGTTTCGAGCTGGCACAGTTCGTATAAGTCATCTAGGTATGTTATAATTGCACGTTATCTAGAGGTGTTGTAAAAATGACGAATGCTTAACTAAGGAATAGGGAAAATAACTACCAAGTGAATAATTCTAAAAAGAACTTAATGCATATTCGATTGGAGTCTTTGATCGTATGTTGTTCGGATAAGTAAGCTCCTCCTGACAAAATTTTCACTAAATTGAGTAATAGTTTCTACTCACTACACAACAGATCTGTTTAATTCAACTATTGAACAAAACCCTTATCCATTACTGGTACCCCAAAACCAACTGACACCACTCATTATACCTACAATTTTCACTCCATAACGCATTTTTCCAAAAATAAGTTCCACATTCCATTTTCTGCCACAATTTAAGGATAACGAGCAAACCAAAAACCTAATTAATTTCTAAATAAGAGCACTAGGGTTGGCGGTCCATGCATTAGGGGAAGCAAGTGCCCCTTCGATCCTACCTAGCAACGCCCGTAGCCCGCAGAGTTACCCTTGACGGTCAGAACGATTATTATTTTAGGCAATATGTTTTGACCACTTTTGTAAATTTACTATGAAAAAACCATATTTTTTATAGATTTAGCTCTAAAGTAAAATCAAATTTTATTTCGGAACCAATTTAACATTGACAATGCTCATAAAAAAAAACACGATTACATAGTACCTATACTGTGCAAAGGTTAAGTTAAAATTGGCAGTAACATGACATTGCTGTGATATGCGTAGCCAAGGTGGGGCAAAAATGCCCCCTTGGGCGTCTACGAGTAAGCAAAATACAAAATGAAACACATTATTGTTAAAAGGTTTGTTGATGTTACTTTTACCCAGAAATAAATGTGTATTCAGAATGATTATATATTTTGCTCCTCCCCCCTCCTTCCAAATCCCGACTACGCCCATGTCTATAGGCGAATGCATATATTATAGAAGTAGAGAAATTGCAGCTGAGGCACGAGGGTAAATGACTGCGGAGAAACATCAGAATTATTGAAAAAGAAATATTTATTTCTATAAATTACCTTCTATATTTCTTATACTTAGCCGTTAAAAATAAAATGGTGCAATGCACCGTTTTTAAAGACAAATCCTACTGACTGGATGACTGACTTCCTGTCGGTGTTCGGGCTTTCGGGAGACAGTACGCAATCGTGGGCAATCACCGCCTACAACTTTAGCCACTACTGGTCTCAACAGCATATAATTTATCGCCTTAAAGCATTATATTGCCAATATTTGCAATCCACACCTGCCTGCCTATTATTTTACGATATATGAGGACTTTTTATTTTAATTTTAACTAAACAGTAATCATATACTTATTTCTAATAGACGCTCAGGCTTTACTCCTGAATTATTACCATTCTCCTGCTTACTCCAATTTATGTTGAGGTCTTCCATTTCTCTATAAACTTTCGTCTCAGTATTTAATCTTTTTCTAGCTATATTACTTTCACATATCGCTTCTTTAGTTTTCCTCTACTCAATTTTATATTTAAAACTTTCCTTGTGACATATTCTTCATTTCTCCATATCACATAATTATCGTAAAAAAAAACATTTTCACCCAGATTCTCAATCTCCGGCGCCACTTTCAGATTTCCTATTCCAAAGTTACTTATTCCTAATTCTGTTATTTCATTAATTTAATGTCACTCTGATATGTGCAAATAGAGATGACGTGAACGACTCACTATAATTAAAGAAACGTGTACCTACCTATGTCATTATTAGGTATGTCCGCTGCCATTTCTTCATCAACCCAGACCTGGTGCCTGGTGAATGATTTGCTTCTGTAATCTGCTTAAATAAGTATCTTTAAACCGTGTGGTCAAAGACATCTTCATCATCATAAAATTGTTAATCTTAACTTGATACAAAGTTTGTCAAGATTTCTTAAAGCGATGCTCGATTCTGACTTTTACGACTTACTCTTACACGATGCGCCTAGATATTCTTTGATAAATCTGTTGATTGTTGTGTGGGTATTATATAAATACAGAAAGTTAAAAATTATTAATATTTTCATATTTACGTAGGTCTGAACTTAGTTTTGCAATGAGGTAATGCCTCAATTTATTATTTTTTAATTTAGCCTCTTAGCTGCTGTACTCGTTCGATCCTAAACCCAGCATTTTTATGAGCAATGCTTCCGTTCAATTAAAATATATTTTAAAGTTAATTGAGGAAACTAATAAAAATTATTAAGACGTTCTAAAACACTCGATTTCATTATAAGTCGTGTGTGCTATTTGAATATTTTAATCTTCGAAAACGTTATACGTAATAGAGAGGTAGGGTCAGCTGTTGTGATCTCGGGCGGAACTTCTCTTACAGAACGGAACTCCTACAAGTTTTATTTAACAAAAGTACCTACTAAATAATAATAACGATTCCCTTTGCAAGTTCTGCTTTACTTAGTTCAAACAAAGAAGTACATGACGCTATTGTATAAGACCCACCTACAGTGTCCTGTCTTAGACATAGCAGTTAATCATCTACGAAGGTTTAATATGCCTTTCACCTACACCCAAAGTACCGTAGGGTTCATGGGCATACGGAAGCGGAAGTGACGGTGGGCGGTTCGGACCGCCCGCGCCACCCGCCCCGCGACCAGACACGCCCTAGTTCTCACGAGGTATGCTGCATCTCAATAATTAGCACATCAACATAAAATATATTTGAGTAATTTCTTAAAAGTGCCCACAGTAATGTTAGCAGAGTAGGCGCAAAAAAGCCAGTGGGCGACGAACTCCCCACCCACTCGACGGTAGTTCAATGTACGCACCCATTAATCACAGTGCGTGTGTTTTTGATCGCCGATGAGTATTTGAACTGAATTGCCGGAATTGCACTGTTCTGGGTACAAATGTTGGTGATGTAGAAAGTAGGTAACTAATCTCAGATGTGAACAAAGATTTTGATTGTGTACTTAATCGAAAATAACATAATATATATACTTATATCCAAATTATATATATTTATAACACATATACACACCGATCAGCAGTTTTAAAAAGCACTTAAAAGGTTTTAAGTATCTATCCTATATCATTTATTTAAAATCATCAAAATTAGAAATTATCTCATTATAACAATTTCCTACTACTTATTGAAATTTTTTTTTGACGCCCGTATTCCACGATGTGTCAGGCAGAGATGTAATTACACAATAGTCGCACACCCACATTTCACCGATACTATTATTAAGTCCTATGTTAAAGGTGGTGAGCCGATTGCCATCAACTGGACACCATCCCAAACTCTGGGCAGCTAATGAGAATTTTCTTCCAAAAACCTTCCCCTTTTCCTAGCAAAACCCATTACACTGCCCGACCCGGTAATCGAACCCAGAACCTCATGCTCAACAGTCACACTTACGACCACTAGACCAATGAGGCATATAATAACGACGGAGAATAACTAATAAGAAACTTTAGAACAATTTTAATACTCTTAAGAAGAAAGGGAAACCCACGAATCACGTTAAAGAGACATTACGAATTTCAAGATTCAAATCCCATTAAAAATATTTTAGTACTAAAATACAAATAAAAAATACTTTCTTGAACCCTACACGAGTTAATCATATCTTATCAAAAGCCCTGTGAGCCCCCCAGTAATATTTCCCTTGATTCCCGACTTAAAAATTCATAAGAACGCGGAAGAGACGCGCCCACCCACCGGCCGCCCGCGACCTCGGCCGCGGGGGCGTAACCGCCGCCCTACGCCGCGCCCGAGGCCGTATAACTTTTCCCGCCAACTGATTTCCAACTACTCTTTCTAAACAAAGTTTGTTCAGATACTTTTTAAAATTTCTTCTCAAGGCATGATTACAAAATCCTCGATAACAAAGTCAAACTAAAAATAAATCTCTAATGTAAGAAATACTGCCCTACGTTCTATTAAAAGTGCTCGCGTATTGATTTTCGGATCGATAGCGCAACAGAATAGGTAACGTGACGTCGCGTCGTTAGATATTTATGCCAATGAAAACATATTCGGGTCTCGGGATGATTGTGTTGATTGAATGTGAACGATTTATTGATTTTGTTGGCAGGTTCTTTGTTCGTTCAATCATATGTTCTTGATATTGTCTATGATATGGGCTTGTTTCCTTCTTTGATGCTATTGTCAAATAGGGGATGAGCAGATCTTATTTAACGACTGTGTCTGTTGTATTTTTAGGGTTTTTAGATCTGTTACGCAGGTTTTGACGATATACATTTATATTGCGATCAGTCATATGTGATTACGAGCTGGATTTTATCAATTACCTACTTAAAATATTTCACGTCGTGCAAGGGTATTTGTAAGGTATTTAATTAATATAACAAGAGATGTTCTCTAGAAAAGCTACATATATTTGATTGGTAGGCTATTTCCGAGATTCGAACTCGGAAACTCGCACTCAGTAACGTCACTGGCAAATTTTTTTAATACGAGATATTTTTGGGCAAAAATCCGTTTCGTATTTACGAGGTTTTGAACCCATATAAAATAGCTCTTTCCCAAAGAAAACCCTTAGTAGCATTGCATAATGATTGAGATACCTATTTATTGGATTAGCTTATTCTTGACGACATGAACTGCCCAGCGTGTCCCACCAGCATCGCCTGAACACGCAAGTTTCTTTACAACCGCACGGTAGTGGTTGACGAATTGAACAACGAGAACCATCCTTACTGCTACGATATAAAGGTGCTGTCGTGTCAAACTGACGTGCGGGTGATTGTATAACGCCTCTAAAAATACGTGACTAAGAACTGATCCGAAGAAATATAAATGCGAATAGCAACACGATAACATGTTCTTAGAACAATTTTTAGCTTATATTTTGGAAATAATGATGCCTACATAGTGTTTCTGTAAATAAATATGAACTGACTACTTATAATTTTTTTCTTTACGTTCGGTCAATGTACACGATACTTTGTTAAACAATCGCAGTGAATGTCATTTCACTGTCCCTTGAATCAATATGTGACTCACGGGACAGTGAAACGTTCAATATAGAGGGAAAAGTTATAACCCAGCAGCCCTTAGCTGCAAAGTACTACAATCTTCTCTAGCTATGATTTTCTGAATGCCAAGATCATACAACCATTTGGTGAGGGATATGGAAAGGTGGTGAAGGAAATGAAACCACTATTTGTGATTCAAAATCAATTTATTTGCACAATAAACACATTAAGAACTTTAAAATACATGTATAAATTGCATCGTTCGATAGAAAGGTGTCCTGAATTAAAAGTGTAGTGTAGTATCTAATGTCTTGCCCACACTTTGGAGATTCCGTATCTGAGGGTTTAACCCTCAAATGTTATTGCGTAAATGAAGCCCTAGCTTAATAATAAGTGAAGTGCATCTGGTGTAGTGAACCCAAGGTTCATCGACAGTAAAAAAAAAACATAATTTCTAGTTAATAATTCTCTGAATTTTAAGTTCGCTGATTTCACGTCTCATCTATTTTACAAAACCTTGCTAGACCTCAACACATGCTATATAACATATAATAAAATTGTAATCAATTATAAAAATCGCATTCCGACGGTATCATTGAAACTGTTAAATATATTTATCATAACAAAAAAGAAAACAAATAAATAAATGATCTTAAAACTAAAACAATCACGTATCAAATCCATTGTTCTTAAAATTAATGAACAAAAATCGAGATGTTCAACATAGGTATTATACTGTTGTCAAATTATATAAAATGATTCAAAAAAATCATCTGCCTTTACTTACATTGTCTAAAACAATAAATATATTGGACGTAGGTAGGTATTTCTTATTTTATGTAATTTGATGTTAGAATTTGTAACATTTGAGTAGATATGTACCTAGTATTTAAATCGCAATGAATTGTACTCTAGATTTGAGAAATAATACTTGTGTCTTGCTTAGTGCCTACTTTGTTGCGATTATTTCGGTACCTGTAATGAGAAAGGCAAATTAGTTATCATTACTAAGTATCACTATAGTGTATGTTTGAAATTCCCATATAAGTGTAAAATATAACGAAGCAAAGAAATATCAACATTTCTCTGTTAGATGTAACAGTAGCGCTTGGTTTATCATTGACTACTAGAATTGATTTAGTATGCTACTTTTAGAAGTTCTTTCCTTAAGAATATGGCTTGTCTGCGGAAGGTAACTGCTGCTTAGAAAGTATTTCCAATTCGTTGATTACTCTTCAACAAATAACTCCGGAGTCTTCGATGCAGAATCGAACGTGCATTTTCATCTTTGCAAGTTGAAGAAGAATTTATGGATATCTGAAGCTTTAATCTAGTCGTAAGCAATAGTGCGACAAAATCATTTGATGCGTTTTCGAAAAGCGAATCCTTTATATCCTTTCGCTTATGGATCCTGACTTTTGTGGCCATGGCCAAATTATCCATATTGACATACGTTTTCAGGACAACCGCTAAACACGGTTAAACACCACAGCATGTCCGACTAAATCCATAGGGTTGCGATCTGCCGTTTTTTTGCTCGTTAGATTGTTATGATAAACTAAATGTAGGATCAGTGATTTTAATATTAACTTTTATTTTTATTTAGTAGCAATCATAGTGTTGTTCCATTACCATGTGCATGACGTCTACAGGCCGCCACCACTCCTCTCGACGGAGATCTTCTTCTTGAGTACCTCCTGCTCGTGGTGCTCCTCCTCCATCTCGGCCATGCGCGCGAACCGAGAGTACGCCACGTGACCGGACTTGACGGCAGACATCATCTGTCACACGGACCGAGTTATATTAAATTGAATACTAAGGCTAGATTAGGGCTAGATTTTCCCAACTTATGAATAGCGTTATCAGTTTGAATTTGATTTTTTAACTGTTAATGTATAGAAGGCTGTCAAAAATACGAATTGTCCCACAAATAATAATAATTTTAGTAAAATTTAGCTTATGTATATTATGTTTTGTAAGGCTATATCTAATGATAAATTCATTAGAAAGTGAACCAATTATAATTCTTGGTGTCAGTGGATTCTTTAGTTCGAATCTTTTTAGATAGCGTTTAATTTAGAGTAATATAATTTATAGAGTAGATAATTGAATGTGAATATATCAGATAACTAAAACTACACTTACCTGATACTTACAAGTAGGACATTAATAAAAAGCATTAAAAAAAAAATTGACTACATCTTAGTAAAAAGCATAAAAAAAATTGCTACGTATTAGTAAATCAGTGTACCTATTAAAAACAAAAGCAACCATATAAACCATGGAATGATAATGAAAGATCAGATTAATAACCCTGATGTTAAGTGCGAATGCAAGCAAAAAGCAAGAAAAACATATAAAATACCTACACATAAAAACCGTACAATATCGTATAAATATAATAATTTTATAGTAAGCTTATCATAGACTTTTAATAATGACGTTAATACCCTTCGATAAATAACGGTATCATGTGTTCAAAGATGGGGACTCCATGAATCATGATTATGTGAATTTTAATTTACTTGGTGTTAGTTGCGCGCCTATTTGAATGTTGGCGGCAATGTTTTTGACATGCCGCCAAATAACAAGGCGGAACAATTATTCTTCCGAGTGTGACCTACTTGGCGCGGGTAGACACAAATGAGCTGACGATTTTTTATTATTATCTAGTAGAATACTAAAATACTTTCGTAGATGTATTACTGTGTCCAGAAATAAAGTACTGACGTATCATATTTGATAGAGTATTTTTAACATATAAAAAAATATATTGATGACTTGGCTAGCCTACGTTCTCTTAAGGAATTTTCTACAAACTACTAGGATCAAATATATTTTTATATGAAAAAAAAAAAAACTATTCCGGTACAGTCGCGTGCAAAAACAGATTCTCTTTACATAGACGTAATTATTTTTTTATCATTTATTGATTTTCAGCATCTATTCGCACATAAACTAAATAATCTAACAGAACTGGCTTTCTAGAACTAAGTTCACTAAACAATTGCATTATGTAGCTTTTCAAGTTTTCATGCGAAGCCATAAAAGAAAAAAAAAACATACATAGTATAAATTCAACCAGTCAGGCCAGTTACGAAAGTGAAAAACAAAATGCTAAAGGTTAGTGTCTTATTGATTAGAGTATTTTTTTACAGGTCTTCAATCCATACTTAATACTTTTATTGCACTCCACAACTATTATAATTATAAAGTTGTTACATTATGGAAACAAGAATCATATAATATGTGGATCCTTTCGGACACGGCAAAAAGTAGAGGACAGAAGGTATTACATTTTGCCTGCTTCTCCGAAAAGTACGACAGAGTGGTACTGTCGTACTCCCTCATTTCACCGATACCGTAATTTAATCCAATGTAATTAGTGGTTAGTATTCATTCCAACACCATAAATAGAGTCGAAGGCAATCAATGTATGGACTGAAGAACTGTGACCAAAGACACTCAAACTCTCTCACACAGATGCGACATGATTCCGATATTATTATCCCTATTACATTTTATATGAAGTCTTCTGGGAACCTCACTCCATCGTAGATTAAATATTCGCCCTCGAGTTTAAATTGTGGTTAAGAGTAAGTCTATTCATCATCATTTGCCTGTCTTGTTGAGGTCAGTTTCCTATCTAACCGGTTGCAACCAGTACCACCAGTATTTTACATTTAGCTGCCTATCTGACCTCCACAACATTGTTATGGGGTAACACGACATCTCATGGAAAGACTGAATGTCAGACTTTCAAGCATCTGATTTCTTGTAACAGCTGTCATAGATCTTCATTTGATAAACCAGGACTAACGGTTTATCGTGCTCTTTGAGGGACGTATGGATTTCGATGTGAAGTAATGTGCACCTATCCAGCTAAACCTCGATAGATCTATCTATATGGCTGTTACATAACCACCCCCTAGGGCTCGGTTGAACTAACTTAACTATAACCTTAACCGACGTGATACATTATTATATTAACAGCTTTTCCATGTAAATCTTGTCAAAATGACACATTAACATGTTTACGGTTAAAGTTAAGTTGGTGCAACCTAAAAGTCAGCCAAGTGTAAAAAAAATGTCGCGTGTAATCCTACACACTACTATGTCAATTCGTGCCGCTATTTGTATTGAATTCGTATCGCAAAGTTACGTCGCATATGTGTGACAGAGCCTATAACATGCAGTAAAAACCAAAGGCCATAAAATCAAACAGAAGACACAAGCGTTCACATGATAGAGACCTGCAAGTACTCGTCGAGTTCGACTTGTCCGTTCATGTTAGTGTCGATCTCTTTCAGTATTTCGTGCAACTGTTCCCCGGTGACGTCCTCGCCATAGTTCTGTGAACCATACCCGACATCAACAAGCGTGATCATGGCACGTGATTCAATAAGTACTTGAATCCTTGTTATAGATATTTTGTTTATAGTATTGACCCACAGTTTTTGTAGCTTTGTTTACTTTTGCCTTACTCGGGTCGAGTTCAACTCTCAATTTTTTTTAAATAAACTTTGGAACGCCAAGCTTTAGAAGTGAATACTGACCCTCCACGCCTAGCTATGATATTATCGTATACGAAAATAGAAAGAGTATGTAGAGTTTACAAAATGGAAAATAATGTTTTTTTTAACCAATAACTTTGTCGTGCATTGACGTCGTTAGCGTGTAGGGCGCGCTTTAACAGTGTCGATTAAAGATATTGGTGGAGTTCAAAAGATGAACAATTTGTTACCTAACTGTCAGAAAAATCCCAAAAATGCAAGTGACTTAAACCATAAACATACATAGGTGGATGACCTAATTTTGACTTCCATTAGTCACGAAAAGCTGTGAATGAAAATTAGATGACAATAAAATTATTCCGAGTGTATTTATTATTAGCGCAGGTGCCTATAACAAAGATTCTGTGCAACTTATTGACACAATAGGATTGAAATTATGCACATAAAATTACACAAGTCTACGACGGAATATCACATTTTGTTACAAAAAACCATATTTGCAATAATTGTTTCAGAAATCTGCATAATTCCAAGGCCATCATAAACCCTTAGATATCCCTTATGACGTAGACAGTGGACACAGCATGATGACGACTACCCAGCGTATTCCCGTATATACTCTCTACCTGAAGGTAGTCCTGTAATTCCAGTTGCCCATGGTATGTGACGTCAATCTCGGACAAAATGGCGCTTATTTCTGAGTCGTTAAGTTTCAGCCCCATACTCTAGAATCGGCATTGTAAGTTAAGATTATTCATAAAAAAAACTAACGTTCTTAAAGCGTTTCTGTAACTTAAATGTCAAACAGCGGACTTTAGAGACATTTTAGCTAAAATACATTTTAATACTTCATACATTATTTTCAGGTTCGCGATTCCCGAATGTAGAGTTTGTGTTATTGTTCATCCTTAGCTTGCCTTTCACAATTTGTACCTGGTTCCAATATCATATTTTTGGGGAGTTTATCATCATCAGGTTATTGTAACAGTAGTTTTAGTACTTCAGACTTTTCAGGGAATCGAATCCACCCCCCCACATAACCGCTCTGTCTCCCCGTGTCAGAGCGGTATGCGAGGGCATCTCTCCACATAAAAAAAAAAAAAAAAAGGGAATCGAACCCAAGTATGCAGTTTTTTATAAGAATTCATTTTTATTATCTATTCAGTTTACAAAAAATCGGGTCAATTTGAACAAAAAAACTTTCGTTTAAACACTTATAGCTTACACATCCTTTCTCAAATATTTTACATGAATCGCTTTGCTTATTAGATCCTCTTTTTAGTCCTATCCATACTTCAGCATTCTCCATACCTTAAGACTCCTCCTGATGTCGTTGATGGAGACGAACCCTTTCCGGTCCTTGTCGATGATCTGGAACCGCTTGATGTAGGTCTGGATCTCATCCTTGCTCAGGTTGATCGGGATCTTGTCGCGACTGGCGCGGTTGACCATCTGTCCCATCTCGTTCGCTAGAAACTCGTTGGCATCTTTGATTTGTTTCTGGAATAATAATAATAAATAATTTTAATTTGCAAGTTTCCTTTTAGGTGTCGTTTTTTATCACTGAGAGACGCTGATATAAAATGACTGTGAGATGCTAATTTAAAAGGACACGTCGTGAAATGCCGGAATTATAAAATTATGTTTACATTTTGCCAGCTGCCACCAGTGTAGTGTCCCCCGTTGAGATTGCAATATGTGGCGATGTGATTCAATCTGCACGTTAGTTTGTCGGTCCCAGTCATTTGGCTATGGGAATAGATGGGAGTCATTGCCTCTGCGCGGTTAGAACAACTCTGACACGAGATGTTTCAGTTAGATATATATTTTTAACTGCCTAGCTATTTCTCTACTACGTTGGAGTCGGCTTCCGGTCCAACTGGATGCAGCTTAATACCAGTATTTTACACGGAGCGACTGCCGATTAAAGAAAGTAATAATAGGTCATGTTACCTTCTTCTCAGCTTCGTTCCAGTTGAGCTCCTCGGCCATGATGTCTACAATAGTGGGCAGGGCTTCAGCAGCCGCCTGTACGTTGAGGAAGGCGAGGCGCAGTCGCCGCGCGATCATATCTACAGCTGTGCGCGCGTACTCGCGGCAGCCGTACCTTTACGTGAAAAAATACACTTAGGCTCAGTTGCACGATTTTAGCTTTAATTGTAACCGACGTATTACTGTGTCATTTTAACAGAAATTACATAGAAAAGCTATCAAAATGACTCAGTTACACTTTGGTTACGGTGAAAGTTAAGTTGGTGCAATTGAGCCTATGTCTTGTTTCAATCAACTAACTGTTCTAGCGCAGTGACCTGTAGTGAAGTGTTGCGGCAAAATATTCTAAAGTTTCTTAATTCTTAGTAGCCCTCAAATCTCGCAGTGTATCTGCCAAGGTAAGGCATTTGAAGCGACAATTTCTCGCCGAATGTGTCCTTTATTCTCACAAAGAACATAATACGTGCTGGACTGACATTTTAAGCAATTAAATGCATGCAGTTAGTCGAACCGCCAAACTCACATGAAATTTTTATCTGTTTATCGGAATCGCTACTTAAGTACTAGGGCCTAGTTGCCGTGATTATTGTGATTCGGATAAGAAAATGCGCTTCTGGCACGAATTATTTTATGATCACAATGTAATGAGAAATAAACTGTAATGGTTCTCATGCAACTTACCTAATTTCGGCATCAATGTACGGGAACTCAGGGTGCACCTTCTTGCCGATAATCGGCCATCTCTTGCCGGTCATCGCCGCCATCTTAGCGACTGCAAAAGCGCGGTCACCATACGACTTGGATAAGTGTTGTGCTACCTGGAATTTATAGGCAATGTTTTAATGTAGGGCTAACTCCTGTGCTGAACTTGGTTTCCTGCAAAGAGATTTTAGCGCTTCTTTTCTTATCGTGTGGTTGATGAACAACGCAGTGTCAGAGTTTAAACCGCCCGTAGGCCTCTGACATGGCTTTACAAACAATCGGGAACATCTCTCAGGTGTGCTGGTTTCCTCACAAGGCTCACGATGTTTTCCTTCACCTTCTTAGGCAAGTGATAATTAGTTTATTATACGCACATAACTTCGACAAGACAGTGGTACGGGTTCGAACTTACGACCTTTAACTTGTCAGTCTAACGGTCATACCACTAGGCTATCACTGCTCAAGAAGATTTCAGCTAATATAAGACTATTATAAGGTAGGCGAGGTCAAAAGCTGAGAAGTCGCTAGTGTTCTGGCGATTCATGTAACTGTCTGGCGGTTTTGAGTATTTTATAATGCTACCGCAAATATCATGCCGATCAGGTAACGCTTTGCGACAGGTGGTTGAGCTCTCTATAACATGTTTAACCTACACGATGACTGACTCATGTGTGGCATCAGCTAGGACAGGTCAACACGAAACTGGTATGGATCTTTTTTCAAAAGACCATTCCAGATACTCTAAACGGTTACGCTCACATAGACATGTATAATGACTTAAAATTAGACTTGGATCTCATAGTTTGTTTCAGCATTTCTTCTTACAGGTCAGCCAGATAGGAAATGCCTGCGTCGTCTAGTATAGTGACATGCAAAAGAGTTTTCTATATCGGTCTCCTATTCACAGAATAAAAAAATTCTATTTCATGTTTTTTTTTTGTGTATCTCGTAAGAGGCATCTCGTAAGTCAACTTAGAAGATTGTTAGATGCTTAACCGGGTCTTTCCTGTGGTGCCATAATAAATTAAGGCGTCTAGCCAGGGCATAAACTTATTAACTAATGTACCCCCTGGGACACTAAGGGACAAGCTGGATCGGATTAAAAATATTCATGGGAAATAGCCAGTTTTTATACCACTGAATTACAATCTTCAAATCTTCCATTATTCATGCGTAGTCCACCTTAATAACTGAGTTGTCGCGAAGAGATGGGATATAATTTATCCATTAATTAAAAAGAAATCATTCACAATTTAAAACTAACTAAAGGTAAGTACTTACTTCCATTTCCAATCCGAAATCTTGCACTAATCTAATGTACATGGTTGGCGTCCATCCATGCGCACCCTCTATTAAGAACCCGTCAGTCTGACAGTCCTTATATAATGGCTTCAAGTTGGCGCCTGAAATTATTCACTCCAAATATTAATGTTTTTAATGATGGATCTACAAGCAACATTTTGTGCCAGTGTTGGCTTGGAGGTTGGCCCGAGCGGCAAATACCTATATCGGTACAAGAATTAAGACTCGATATAAATGGAAGCAGTACGTGGAACTGAAGAATTATGAAACTAACATTTACTACCTTTCCTTGATATTAAACTGCAGTTTGATTTCCTTTGATGCTAAATGAACAGACTTTACCACCAAACTGTGGTCAAATTAAGCCATCTACCGTGACAAGGCTATCGGCTTACGTCGAGCACCATCAGGAATTATATTTTTGCCTGTCGTTCATTGATATATAATATCAATGCTGTCGTTATAAGGTTGAAAGTCGATTAGGTTGCTCGACGGAACCAAAATATACTGGTTAAATATATTTTGGTTCCGTCGAGTTTCCCGTGTCCGTAGGAGTGCACCCTTAAAATGGAATCCCTACACGTAACTCTGGTGGGAGGCTTCGGCCGCGACTGGTTACTACCCACCGGACGAAGCCATGCCTTGAAGCGACCTAGTCGTGTTTCGGGATGCAGTCCGGTGCAACCGTTGTGGGAGACGGGTATGGGCAGTTGCATCAACTCCCCAACTATCGTTCTCCCCAAGTCTATCCACTCTACTTAACGAGTGAATGAGTTTATTCTGGATCTACGTTCTCCATATTCGGCCACACCGTCGCTTACCATCAGGCGAGTTGGTGGCCAAATGAAGATCCATTTTTGAGAAAAAAAAAACGTGGCCATAACGACTTCAATGCTTTACTATAAATGCCAGCGTCCATGAAATGCCCCATTATGTGGTACATGAACATTTTAGTGAAAAAAGCCAGGACGATCGGACCAAATTGGCCTCTAACTTTGTGCACATGAATTTGAAAGTTGGTTGTGCCTCTATGTTGAGGCTCCATGTTGGGACGGGTCGTAGCAAATTGTATCCTAATCCTTGGTTATAAGCGGTTGATTGCTTTACTCACTTTCGATAGCAGCGTCGATGGTTTCAGCAGCCATGGACCTGTAAGTGGTCCACTTTCCTCCGGCGATGGTGACAAGACCAGCGGTCGATACGTGCACGATGTGGTTGCGCGCGAGTGACTGTGTGTCGGGTTTGTTGGGGTCTGATACCAGCGGCCTGATGCCCGACCACGCGGAGAGGACGTCTCCTCGACGTACTGGAGACAGGATTTAAGAATTTTGGTGGGTGCAAAACTATTTTAAAAGGTACCTACTTAAATTACATGCTAATTTTAAATAAATACAACATAAAATTTTTGTTTTAATTAAATTACAATTATATACATGAACTGAAGAATTTGATTTTACTTTGTGGCTGACGGGATTTTACAGAAAACCAATTTAAAATTAAATTCTTCTTGAAACTTGGAACAAACCTTCAACATCTGGGTTGAGATAGTTCTTGACTTCTGTCAAGATGAAGAGGATCTCGTCCTCAGTGGGCTTGGGGTTGTGCGTAACCTTGCAGGGCAGGTCCGTGGTACCAGCGATGGTTCCCTTGAGCCACGGCAGGAAGAAGATCACGCGCCCGTCCGATGTGGCCGGGTCCAGGAGACCCATGTGTTCCGGACTGGAAATCAATTTTTGTTATTTTACGAGTAATTACACCGCACAACAAAAACTTTATTCTTATGGAAACATTCCAGGCCGATCCAAAGTGAATTCGTTTTAACTTAAAAATGTCTATTGGGTAATAGGTACCTAATGATCATGATAAATGTAATGTAGCTTTATAAGATATCCATAAAATAAATATACTCTCAGTGTATAACACGTATCTACGACTTTTTTACGTTTGACAGTAACTAAAACTTCACAATAATTTAAAAGGAAAAACAAAGTGGATACAATATGTAGAACAATATATTTTTTAACCGACTTCCAAAAAGGAGGAGGTTATCAATTCGGTTGTATTTTTTTATGTTTGTTACCTCAGAACTCCGTCATTTATGAACCGTATTGGAAAATTATTTTTTTATTTGAAAGGATTTAGTTTCAGATTGGTCCCATTTAAATTTTATGAAAATTGGTTTAGTAGTTTGGTATTTAAATCAAAATAACTGAAAAATAATACGTCGTCGAAGTAAACGAAATGGTGTATTTTGCTTTCTTGTGACTTTCCGGTGGTGTTTACGGTCTCTAGAATAGTTCTAATGAACTGCCTATTTTCCAGCTTCATCATCAGATGATGATGATGATGATGATGAAACCGGAAGGTAAGCACCGGTTTTTTTTTTTTTTGATATTTAGTGCTTTTTAGTGTAAGACCGCATTCTCAAACATCTCTTTTTACACGAGTGCTCAAAAAACGGAGTGAATATAAGTATGTATGTATGTAAGTATGTTTGTGAGTTTCTTTACCTATTCCACCATTACTTCTAAATACCTGAACTGATTTCGATATATGGGGTATCTCTAGAATCCTTACACTGTCCCGTGAGTAACATACGCTAGTCAGTTTTTTTTTTTTATTTAATTTCATCTTGTTTTCGCAATTTATTACTCTCTTTTGAAATAGCCCTCAGATCTAGATTTCCTACTTTGATATGGATATGTCGCAGATGGACTGTAGAATAAGCTGTTTTACAAAACTGCTAGCTGATTTACAAAACAGTACTGTTATGAAAAACAGCTGAACGACGTTTAGCGGTTTTACATAATTACTGAACTATAACACGCAGAATTGAATGAACGTTTTGCGTTTATCAATGCAGCGGGTCAACGATCAGAGATTATGTAAAACAGTGAGAAATGATGACAGTTCATTTCACACTGTTTTACATAATCTCTGATCGTTGACCCGCTGTTGATTTTAGTTCAAAATTTTGTCACATATGGCTCTGTATGTCCTAACAATAATAACCTAACTTTATTTTACTTCTCAATAGCAAAAAACAATATGAAAATTTTTAATGACGTAAATACTAAACCACTATAATAGTCGACAATATATCGGGATTATGAAAGAAAATAAATTAAATTGATCCATGAGCGAGCGAAGCGAGCTCGGGAGTTTCGTGTACCCCGACACGGACAGGTTAGGTTCGAAGAGGATCAGAGAGAGTCGGTGCCAGTAAAGGACAATAAACGTGTAAGTACATTCATGAAGTAGCGTATTACGTTCGCTTTAGGCAGTTGTTGTGTTCATTTGTAAAATTTTTCAATTAGGTATACATTATCGTAAAAATAATGATGGTTAATGTACCTTTAAAAAAGTTTGTCTGGCACCGACTCCAAAAATAATAATAATTGTATATTATTGTCCTAATAAATTGATTTTATTCAGAATCCTCTAAAATTAAAAAAGTATTTTTCTATAAATTGTAGTAAGTAAATAATGCAATTATTTTATAACTTTTTAGTGCAATTTTACTTAACAGAAAGATTTTTGGAGTCGGTTCTTTTTTTTGTTAAAAATTATTTTACAATCACGAAATACCATTTCTAATTTTAACTAGAATTACAAAGCAAAATTTTTTTTTTATATTTCTTCGTGGACTTGCCTCTTAAAACAACCCTCAGATCATACGGTAGACTACCGACGTACCTACAAATTTACATAGCCTAATTGAACACGTGAAAAAATTATGAGGATACAGTTAAATCTTTGAAAAGCATTAACGCATGTTTAGATAATTCTAAACTTATAATTTAAAAAAAAAACTGTCGTGAGCATCATATCCGGGAGGCGCAGGTTCGAATTCTGCTCATGACCGTATTCCGTTTCCACAAAAAAATATTACATTAATTACGAGGATGTTTAAAACAATTTTAAGTAATACTCAATGTTATTCCTATGAATTTCATTAATGATAATGATAAATGATAAATGATATTTATTTCTGTAAATAGATCTGTTATAGACACTTTTACAAGTCATACATTTTTTAAGCTAGATGGCGTCGGCATTTCCTATCTGACTAGCTCTGAGAAGAAATGCCGAAACAAACTCAGAGGTCAACGTCTCTTTTAAAGTCCAGACATCATTTTATTCAATATATGAGTGTATTTTGTAGGGATAGGTCTGGGATGGCCTTTTGAAGAAAGAGCCATAGCTGTTTTGAGCTGACCTGTCCTAACCGACGGCACGTATGCATCGGTCATCGTGTAGCTCAACCATAATTGAGGGAGCTTAACGACCCGTCACAAGACGATACCAGATCGGCAGGACATTTGCGTAGGTCACAGAGAGATCTCAAAAACCGCCAGACAAATAAATTAATTATAACTTCAAACAAACCCTACCCATTGACTTGCCCGTCAAGGGTTCATTACCCCAGGGGCTCAAGACAGTAGGTAATTCTAAAACTTGTAATATATCATTAGTTTAAATATTTATCTCATCCATCTTCGTCTTGTACATTTTCATGTTGTTGTAAGTGCCTCTGCTATAAATAGATCAATCACCTCATTACCGGCCTTGAGTGCCGTAAGACACAACGGCTCTACAAAAATGTATCGTTATCGTAATAGTTAGACGACGGCGTAAGAGTGGCATTTTCTGAACAACTCATTAAGCAAGTAATGGAGTTTGTAGTATGAAACATACTTTTATTATTTTAAATGCAAGATACTACTTTACTCTGCCACATGATCAAGAAAGAATTCTGACAGAAATATTATCATTAAGAAGTTAAAAGATTAAAGTTACAATATTAAATGGAAAATGCGTTAATGCTTTTTCAAAGACATATCTTGAATTAAAAGATTAATTCAAGTTCGTACAAACATAAGATTTTTTTTAAATAATTGCTTACTTCATGGACAAAATCATAATATGATTTGCGTGCAATTTATAAACAGTAATTCATCTGTTTCACAATTTTCTATGGAGATTCGTCAAATGGGTCACAAAATAGGAATTGCTGATGTGTCAAATAGCAGAATCTTATGAAGTTTCTCAATTGAAATAATTATTCATTTTTAGGAGACATGCTCAATGCCATTTTAGATTCCCAGTTCAACCAAAGCCGCCTTTCACTCTAATTGGATGCAGGATATATAAATGGAGGTATATTTCATATGGATCGACTGCCTATCTGACCTCCACAACCCTGTGGCTGGATAACACGATACCTCCTGGTAAGACTGGGTGTCAGATTTTCAGGTATTTGACTACTTCTAACAGTGGTAAGATCTTCGTTTGATAGCCGGAATCGGTTTAATGTGGTCTCAGTTGAGCCAATCACTACCATAAAATCCAAATGGCTGTCAAATCTCTAGTATAAAGTTTTGATATGGGTAAACATTGCAATCACTGCGTAAATAAAATAATCCAATTCGAGTTAATCTGGCCCACCTGGGCGCCAACTAAAATAGTTGAGAAATCCATAGAAAAGCAGACGATGATCTATCTTGATTAAATTACCTGTAATATCCAGGTAACACGATATGTACACCGGACGAAGGGCAGCAGATATCCTTGACAGTAGAGTCATCCATCTTCCTGATGCTGTCGGTGAAGGGGCCTGTCGCGTTGATGATGCACTTGGCCTTAATGTCCCACTCCTTGCCTGTCAGCTCGTCCTGAGAATAGTGTGGAACAGAATTAATACACTATCAGATCAAAAAACAGTACGATTAGCCGTATTATGGCTGGGATTATGAGTGACCGGCCTGTAAAAGGCCGCTTAGTTTTAAATTCCCAATATATAACTAAGACCTATCATTTACACTGTGATTTGCGAATAAATGTTTGAGTCCGAGTCATTATTACCGTCATTGACGACAGCCTTGTTCCAAAACATTTATATTTTATTGGGGATAAATAAAGAAACAATTCGAGACTCCCTTTCCGTTGTGTACGTTTACGAGATTATACCCTTGGGGTTGAGTAACAGTGTAGCGTGTCTAAAAAATTACTTCCCTATTCAATGAAATTATCTTAACCCCATAATAATATTACGTAAGTTCACCTTTAGTCTGGCCCCGCTGAGCTTGCCAGCCGTCTTGTACAGCTTGGTGACGCTGACGTGGTTGGCGATGGTAGCACCGTGACGTGCCGCCGTTAACGCTATCGCTAAGTTCATACGCGCGTCATCTTGTTGACCTGTGTATAAAAAAAATATGATATTTCTTTGACCTATCCCAATACTTTCAGTGGCTCGAGAAGTAACGTCACAATATTGTACAGGCAATAGAGAACTGCCCTTTACAAGAGAATTGGGTCATCTGACTGTCGAAAGAACTATGTGATGGCATAGTAAAGTATTTATTCGTCTAGATACCCTGTAGACAGTGGCTTATCTAGGGTATGTTTCCAGGACAGCCTGGGTCTTGAAAAACGATAATTGATGAAGTCGAAGCCAATGTTGGGTTACCGACCTAACATCCTGGGGTAACCATCAGATATTTTTAGGGAGGGCCCGACCCATACGGCTTAATTACGCCAATACCTATAGGTAAACCCATCCACAGGGAAACCCCGAATCATCATAGTAATAATCAGAGAATAATGTTAAAGACAGAGAAAAACAAAATGCTTTTCGAAGATTTATCTGTATTTGTTAAGGTATGTAATTGCATCTGTACGACATTATATAAACTGCAACGTTAGTCGTGTCGGTTCGGTCGTCTGTATAGGGACTGCATAGATAGCAATGACGTCACCAAAAGACGTAATAAAATGTGGAAGAAGAATTCGGAGTAGTGAGCAGAGGTCGAGATGGCTTAGCGGCCAGAGTCAGGCATTCTGGTCTGGAGTATTTATCAGGGAGGCGCAGGTTCGAATCCTGTTCATGAGCATAGTGTTCTTTCCACAAAAAACAACTAACTTTAAAGAAAACCATATTTAAGTGTTAGTGGAAATCTCGAATTTATAACTAGTTCAACTTCTGATGCAATTTGTAAGACTATTTACATTTGAAGCCAAAACATTTAAGTCGATTTTATCTTCAACGTGATAAATGAACCACGAAGTACTTATTATATACTTCCTTATTTACTAGTGAGCTTATCATATAATAACCTACCGCATAGATTATTATTTACTATTTAGTAGTTTTTTATTATCAATAATTTGTGAAGTAGTAGTACAAATTAAATCAATATTAATTTTATTGTTCCACGGTTATCACTCACGTTCATTCTTCAGCACAGCTGACCGACATCGCCGCGGGCTCAGCTCATGACTGAGAGCTCTGTTTGAGTTCGAGAAAAACGAACTAGTCGGGCAATCCTCAAAAATGCACGTGAGTAATAACCGTTGAACAATAATTAATATAAATGTTTCACACGAAAGTTATTATACAAAAATAAATCAATATTATTGATTATATTTGGAGGAAGAGTGATGCGTTGATAATTCGATAAAGGAATACTGTAGGTTCTTCTTATTTCGTGTGGTTAAGAGCCAACTAGTCAATTCAGTAAGTAGGTACTACTTACGTACCTAATTGACGAGTAATGTCGCAATATAGTGTCAAGTGGAGAGTTTAAAAATGTTCACTCCCAAGTCCCAAGACTCACATCAGGTCGCTTTAGTATTTTTAACTAATAAAAATAAATTATCCTGACAACATTAACAATGCAAACATCATCATCATCATTGGATGATGATGGTAGGTTTTTATAAAATAATTATGGTATTTCCATTAGTTTCCAAGCCATTTTAGTTACGGCTTTCACTTAGATACAGCTAAATTAATGTTAAATTATTCACACCACGCCTTGCCTACGCGAACTCTTATCTGAGACTTAAGGTGAACGCAGACTTGGCCGCACCGCACGCGCCGCAGTCTTCGCATTCGAATTTTTTATATGAAGTTCTATGCAACCTCGCACACCCAGCCGCGTCGCAGTCGCCGCAGTCCCTGAAACGACCCACCTGCCCAAGCCGCAGCTGATGCCGTCACCAACGCATTTTTACTCCTGTTGGTATTTCATTTTCTTCTTCCTCTAATAATAAACAACTGACAACAAATTGTTGGTCAAGAGCCATACTGTAATACACGCCCACTCTTAATTTATATTGCAAACTGAATGAAAGAAATCAAGTGAGATGCGTGCGGCGACGGGAACGACTGCGGAGACTGCGGTGCGGCCAAGTTTGCGTTCACCTTTAATTTTATTTTATTTTGCACACACCGTCATAATACACGATGCCTCCGCACAGGTTGTCAGACTTCAACATGGGGAAGAGTTCCAGTGTATTCTTCTTAGACAAGTAGTATGAGCTCTTCACATTCCTGTCACCAGCTACCACGTCGTACATCTTGATGCCGAACCAGTAGTATGGCACTTGCCACCATCTGGGAATTGAAGATGACAGGTTAGCAAGTAATTACCACAAGTTTGGCGCAGTGGTTCAGACATTAGATATTGCGCCCCGTTGTTGCATAATCTATACTTTAATACTAATGTTATAAATGCGAAAGTAACTGTTTGTTACCTTATCACGACTAAACGGCTGATCGCCTCATAATGAAATTTGGCAAGGAGATAGATTGTATCTTGGGGAAGTAAATAGGCTACCTTTGGTCGCACAGACGAAGTCGCGGATACCAGCTAGTCTCCTCATAAATTGTTGCAGGTTAATGGAAGATTTGTTTCTAGGAGAAATTCCTAGTGTGAGCCTGGGAAACATATTTCATAAAAAAGAAAAGCGGCAACTAAGTGTAGGTCCTAGATTCAATCACGGGTCGGGCAGTTTGATCCCTAAAAAGAAAAAACTAAATACTCACTTATAAACAGGCAACAGTATAGGCAGGGGTCTGGTCAAATGCGGCGCCACTTCTAACATATTCGCTCTTTCATGAAGAGCTTCCTTCACCATCTTGTACTGGTCGTAGTCGAGCTGCATGATCGCTTTCTGGAGGTACCGCACTCCTCCATGGATGAGTTTGGTGCTCCGACTTGATGTGCCGCTGGCAAAGTCATCTGCCTCCACTAGGGCTGTTCGGAGACCTGAAATGCAAGTGCTGGTTAGATTTGGTTTATTCAGAATTAATTAGCCGGCAAGGGCAGCTAATATTGACACATGATAATGATACACTGATACTTGATATTTCATTGTAATTAGCCCACATCTATTATAAATATCTAAAATTCTCAGTAGCACTTTGAAGTTGTTGCCGGCCAAAGACATTCAAATTTTTTTTTGTGCCCGTTTTTTGTCAATAGTATTAAATTACTATAATATTTTAAATCTAATTATTTTTATTTCTTGAGTAGGATCTAATGTTATTTTAGTGGCGGAACAACAGCAATATTTACGGAGAAACAAACGACTCTAGCACCGCGATGTTATATTTACGCAATATATATGATGTTGTGTTTTCACGCACATACGTGGAAATGCATAATCCAGCAGAGACAATCACATGAAAGGATATACTGTCTGCTGTCGAAACAATACGGTATTAAGCTAACTCCAGAATTCATCCTATCCTTAATGTGGCACGACCTACCGTGACGTAAACATTTACCTATTACAGAATTCTACTTCTATTCAAAAATAGGGTATTTGACACTGATGGAAATAAAATATGAAACTTAGCTATAAAGATAGAATGTATTTTATTTGACTCTTTGGTATTTTTGAAAATAATAATAATAACTCGTAAATACATCTAATTCGATAAACAAATTCGTAATTTTTAATCTATGTGTCACGTGACTCGAAACACCTATGACTGCGTGACGTCACTAATCAGAGGATTGATTGTCAATTTGCAGTCACTGTGACACATGACACAAAATAAATCGATGAATTTGTTGATATTTGGGAAGCAAGATGCAACCACATTCTTCGTATTTCACTTCAATTTCCTAAGTATTGGTATACTAGGCACTAATGTTATGATTAACACAATAATTTCCTTTGTTTACAATAGTTCTGTTGCGTAATGACGTCACAAAATGGCGATCGTCATTATCGCGCCTTTTGGCACGATCTTTGAAATTTGAATTTTAAATAGCTGTTATTTAATCAATAGGTACACAAAAAATTACAAAATATTTTTTTTAGGTAATGTATACCATATTCTTTAAATTTAGGCCCTTTGTGAAATTTCGTCAATAACCCTATTCTAATTCTCTTATCTTACTATGATTAATTTAAATATATACATTTTATATGTTATTGTGTACCTCCTTAGCTAAACGATCACTCCCATCAAGCGTGGTCGATGTCAATGACTCGTTGCCATAACACAATGCATAATAATGACGGTAATTAATCATCATATTTTATACATTATTAAACTATTCTGATAAAGCAGAATAAAATTGACTGAACAAATATAGATAAATCTTTCTCTTCATACGCAGCTTATTTATAAAGTTAATGTGTAAAGAAAAAACGGTCGTGAACACGATTTAAACCAGCGCCCTCAAGGATAGTCCACACTTCATAATAACCCGTAACACCTTAACAATATCAAGGGACTAAAGAAAGAAAGGGGGAAAGATGATTTGTCAGATCATTTATGCGGTCGAAGTTACACTCACTTTTAGCGGACGAGGTAACATGAGTGACTCGTCTCTATCTCTCTCGCTTTATTTAATAGTCCATCTCCATATAATAAGTCTATCATCTAGATTTTTAGGTAGGTATGTTATCTACATTTCATCATCTAAGGCACGTGTGATGAGGATATCGTGTTTCCGGCTCGCTGTCGGGTTATTCTTCGAGTTGGATCCATTGCGTCCTTTTTCTTGCTTTAATATTTTTATGAAACTAACTTCGAATTAATAAAATTTTCATTAAATCCGTATATGCATGAACTTATATTAATGAAAATTATAACATTTTGAAGTTGACGCAAGGAATTCAACTTGAAGAATGACCCTGTCCCATCTAACAGCAGATCATAAATTTCTATAAGGCACCGGTAGGTACCGCCTCCTCTAACGAAGATCAATCAAGATAATGTCTAAAATGTGTCTAGCAACGTCCCATGAGAAGAGGTTGTTTCATAAGCTCTCTCTTAACTATCTACTAGAACGTAGCAAGTCTTACCTCTCGTACAAAATGTCTAAGGCGAATCCTACGACTTTGAGTGAGTATGTCGTGTGTTCAGCTTTCATAGGCAGTCATCTCGACTTACCTGTTAGTGAGTATTCCGAGCATCTTGCCCCTAATGCAGACATTTAAGGCGGATCCTGCTCCGGTGGCGCCTTTTACAATAAGGATGTGTTGCCAGCGACCACTTCAACATAGAGCGTAGGTAGAAGACTGTCATATAGATACTATACTTTAGAAGTTTAGACTATCTACGAGGATGTGGTAACTGACCACCGTAAGACCACCTGGACGTTAATTATTGTACACTGGTTACTACTCACTTTTTTTTTCGACTAGTTTCGAACTCGAACGGAGCCCTTAGTCATGAGCTGAGCCCGAGGCGATGCCGCGAGTCAAACTTATTGGACGTTGTAAGTCAGCAATTATTGCTTTTATAATCTGTCTTATCTGATAGTAAGTCTTACCTCTTGTGCAAGCATCTAAGGCGCATCCTACGCCGGTGGCGCCGCCTCCCACGATGAGGATGTCGTATGTATGTCCGGCTTGTAAAGCAGCCACCTGGACATCGCGTGTTGGCAGGGGTCGCTTCTTGCGTTCTGTCTTAGCTGACACTGTCACTGGTTTGTACCAGCTCTGTGGATTGAAACTGCGGTTCTTATTCGGGTTATAGCAAACTTGAAACGCTGTTTGTAAGGCTTGTTTAGTTAATTTTGTGATATTAACTTTGTATGAACTTTCTGTATAGGCTGTTGTAACTGCCTCGTTGGTCTAGTGGTCCCAAGCGCGATTGTTAAGCATGAGGTCCGGGATTTGATTCCCAGGTCGGCCAGTGTTATTAGGTTTTTCTATGAGGAACTTATCAGTAGCAGCCCAAAGTTTGGAATTATGCCCGGTAGATGGAGTTCACCACCAATGGTGGTGAAATGTGAAATGTGCGTGTACTAGTGTGTACAGGCACACCTCTACCTACACTCTCGGGGAATATGTTGTTATGCTATTATACATACAATTCTCATTTATTTTCCATAGGATAGGTCTGTCTTGCAATCGTGCTTTGTTGCTATTTACTTTAACAGTTTTGTCAAAGGTGAATTCGGTCATGATATGAAAGTGGATTTACTGCATGAAGTTTATAATCCAATATAAAATAAAATTGCGATCTCTATCAGTATTTTTACAGGTCATAGGAAGCAATAATAAAACGTAGGTATGTTAACCTACAACTTTATAAATTTATGACGTAGATAGACGGACAAAATGTAATCTAGATACGAAAATATGCCGCCACTATATAACTCCAATATAATCTGCCGAAACACGTCTGATATTAAAACCGGCGAAAGGAAAAGCGGTGTTATCTGGTCCCCCCGATAATGGCGGGTTTCCTCGCGATACGTACCACTGGTGAGTCATCGGCGGCTACAGCCCACGCGGTGAGCGCTGCGCCCGCGACTCCTACCGCGCCACCGATCAGCAATTTTCTGCGAGACATTATTCTGAAAAGAAAAATACATGTGTTAGAAAATATAAGGTTTTTAAAAATATAACATATCATACATAAACATACCATCACTCTTGTATTCCCCGAAAGGGTAGACAAAGAAGTACTTTTGGACAACTACATTTTATCGATGCAGTTATTAAGTCACAATTGCAATTTTGATTTTTCTAACAGAACAATTATATAACACGTTGCTTCACCCGAAAATCGAACCCAGGTCCTCTCGCTCAGCAATTGCGTTTGCGGCCACGCAGCCACCAATGAGGTAGCAATTGTATTCTGCAATCTAATTTTACTTGCACTCACTAATTGGATGTCCAATTGAAAATGTTAATAAATAACATGAACTAACATAAGATTTAATACATACAATTATATTTTACAAAGACTTGACAGCCTTTAAACATTTTGTCATTCAATGATGTGCGAATTTCTTTTTTCGTACGCCGAGTCTATGGTCTGTGCGCGCGCAGGTGGAAGGAGAGTCACTGACGAAGTTGACAAACTAATATTATTGTTATTTTTGCAGGCGTGTTGAAAAACGTCGAATTAGACGCGTGCGCTATGATCATTACACGTCTTGGTACCAATGATCAACTTAGCGCACGTCTAATGTACTATTATAGACATTCATATTAAATGAACTGGCTTTAGCAAGAAAATTGCTCACTTATACAGTTACTAGAACCTGAATATATAGTTAGGTTGCATAATATATGTCTCAATAAACATGACAACACAATAGCGAAGTGTTTATGTAACACCATCATTAGATAATAATTAAAACGACCTTCTGCTATAGTTGTTGAAATAACATGCAATGTAGATATAATTTTATAAAGTACCCCGATTTGCCTTTGGAGGGCGTTTCAAGGTTTTGAGTCATTGGTCTAATAACCGCAAGCGCGGCTGCTGAGCGTAAGATTCTGTGTTCAATGCCCGATTCGGGTAGTGTTACTGGGCTTTCTGCTAGGGTATTCTCAGTAACAATGTGTAGTTTGGATTGTGCCCGATAGATGGCAATAGACTCACCACCTATAACGTGGGAGTAATTATAGATTTCGGTGAAATGTGGGTATACAACAGTACGGATCTACCTAACCTTTCAGGAAATACAGGGGTGATATGGAGCAAATTTTAAATTTATTTAAAAAAATATTTAATTAAATATGAATATTGTGGCTACACAGGCCGACTTGTTGGTACGTATGTAACTTTAAGTTTTAGTAAGATTTTGACCTCATAAGGCTCAAACAAATTGGAGTGGAATTAATTGTTATGAATTTATAATTCAAAGGAAGTAATGGGAGGGCATGAGGTGGTCGTCTCCTCCCCAGCCTTTCCCAACCAAGCTGGGTACATCGTTTGAATAAAGTATTACCGACCCGCTCCACAACAAGGGCCCTTCATATTTTTGTCATTTCTAAATACACACTACATTATTTGTAACCTAGATTAATATGTCCACAACAATAAAATACTAAACAATATGTCCTGGGAAATGATATCATAATTACGTTTATAATCGATAGGGAAGTCTCCATGGATTTCGCACTTACAAACCACAGCAACCGCATTACCTAATGCTTAAATTATCACAGAAGGAACAGTAGGAAGTAGTTATTAGTGATAATATTAAAATAAACCTAATCTACCACGTTCTAACAGAGCCCACACTGCGTTAAAACACAAATTAAATTGATTTTATCTGTATTTTTCTCATTGTCTGCAATAACTCTACCTCACCGTTTATCATAACCATCAAAATCAAAGCCAGACGTGATCTACGGCTACTACATCACACGATTTCATTCATCACTTTGCTTACAGAGATATTGCATTGACTTTTTACTACATAAACTATTTGCGTAAACTTAGACAACATACTAATGCAGTTCCCTAAAGGCTCATTTACACTGGGGTGTCATTTACTTGGTCGAAGTTTTACACAGAGTGTCTGCCGCCTTCATCTTGCCTTCGCTTGATGGCAAACTTGGTCAAGTTCTTGGTTCTTGGTCGTCCTCAGACGCCAATACGTTTACACTGGGTCGATTTTGTGTAAGAGAGCCATTACATGAGACGGATCTTGGGTTCGATAACCTAGGTAAGCGAAGCGCTATTAATTTTATGTGTTGCAGAATTCTCAGACGCCACCAGGAATTTGGAAATTTGCCAGGTCGCTAAATGGCAGTAGACTCGCAACGCTCTACATGGCTTCAACATAACAGGTCTACCGGTAAACGACGAACGACAAACAGTAGGTATTAAGTCATAATATCGCATGAATACTTCTCCAGACCGTATTTTCGGTCTCGACGGTCAATGTCGATGGAGATTAATTAGCTAATTAAGTACGAAAGATATATAGATGTATCGTAGATGGCGCCCAAGTGTATGCGTAAACACAGGTGCATTCCCCTTTTTCTTCAGCATCCGATGTTATGATCTCATTGTCCGATGGGACGGCAATCCGTCACGACCGGAAAGAGATCAGGCCCAGTAGATTTCCTAACAGAAAAAGCCAATAACACTGCCAGACCCGGCAATCAAACCCGGGACATTACGCACAGCAGCTGCGCTTGCAGCCAAAACACCAATAAGGCAGTTAATAATATCGTATTATTATTATACAACTGAGGATTAAAGCCTTTCGCAAGGCTATTAATTTTCCTAATTGGACACCAGATTATTGATATCTATCACGGAGCTATCACGCGAGAAAGGCGCTGCGTCTGCGTATGACGCTTCATGTCGATATCACGCCGTGATAATAATGACGCGTGATACACCGAGCTTATCTGATAAAATTGTCTTCAATTCATAATAGTAAATGCTTATCTATCATAAGCTTTTATTAGAATTGTTGTCTGCCGATGGTACCGAGTGTTATATGTATGTATGATAAATGTATCCGTCTACTATTACCGACTTATGTCGTGTAGTAGCTTTTCGCACACCGTCACCGTGAGTTTTGTTGCTCACGATGTAGGTCAAACAAATATGTTTACATAATGTCATAATTAATTTCAAACGAACACATGAGACCAAAAAACCACTGATCGAAGACCATAAAATACTTTAGGTATGAAACCTACAAACGTTTCACAAGCACGCATCCGGAAAACCATTAGGTTAATTTTGGGTTGATACCGAATAGAAAACTGTCGCCAGGCAAAATAGACCTCATACCACCAAGCTCTTATCTAGTTCAGTAACTTTCTACATCTTATTTATTATGATATACATACCTATATAGATTTATCTATTCCATAGACCGTGGAGTATGTCCTTACGCAGAGGTTAGTACTTATACCAAAATTATCCACTTCGTAGATCAATCTACAGGCAGCTGTTATAAATATTTTAGGAAATTATAAAAGGCGACCTATAATTAAAAAAAGTTACGTTATTCGATGAAGTTCAAAATCACCTAGATCATTAAATACCGATGCATGTCTTATCAAATGCCTGTACAAACGTTTGTAGGTTTGTAGCTTTGTACCAACTAAAGGTACACGTAAAATCATATGACTGCCGCATCTATTCTTCTAGCGGCTAGAATCTAGCCGCTATTCAGCTTCGCAGCTATTCAGCTATCTTCGGAAATCCGTATGACAAGTAATACATAATATTTGCTGGTATAGTTGTGAGTTGTGTTGCAGATAGAGGATTCATTTCCTTTGCTCTATGACTGCAGTCGTTACCCGCTTGAATGCAATATCCAATCCAAGCAAAGAGATTTTATAAGGGTTATGCGATGGATATCTTTGAATCCGAGCGAGTAATTGTGCTTACAACAAATCCTCACAGAAACTGTCAGTAGTTTACGAGTTCTGAATGGAAAATACTTACACTATTTTTATCTTATAACTAGCTGTGCCCCGCGGTTTCAATCGCAGATAATTATATTATAATTAAGTTACTCTATATATAGTCAGCTACCTGCCAGTAAAATCTTATTAGGATCGGTCCAACCGTTTCGAATATTAGCCGGAACAGACAGAAAAAATATTTTTTATTAGACATGAGCTTAAAAAACTATTATTCTGACATTACAAACAGACACTTCAGTTTTATTTATTTGTATTGATTGATGACGTTGTTGTACGATATCTAAATTTAAGCATTTCAGCAGACGGTCGATCAATCAATTGATAAATCTGACACTAATAATCTCCGAACTTCGAAGTGCTAATCCGTCTACTTGAAACTTGAAGTACCTAGTACAAACAATTTTAATTTAATAACATTGTATTACATATAAAACTACACGATTGTGAAACACGTTTGATAAGACTAAAATAAGACGTCTGAATTTACCGTATCACGATTTGTTTCTTATAAACGCAATAGTAAGTGTGACGACTTCACTATTATCAATATTCCATAACTCGAGTTGATTATGTCATCACAACTCCCACAAAACACTCTCCACTATTACTTGAAGTCGACAAGGAGACTTGAGACGCATCGTTCATTGTTCTAAATAACTAAGCATTACAGTGTCAAAGAATAAATATATGTGATCATATGTTACCAAAGCATTTACTTTTATTTTTAGTAAGGTAAGTTGGTTGTTAACAGTACTGAATACCGGCAGGTGCGTGGCTTGAATGCTAATCGAGGCCTTGTCCCCACAACTGACAACCCAAGTAGGTAGATACATTTATGGTGAAGTTGATCGAAGTCGAACCAACGAAACGTAAAAGTGGAAATATTCCTCCTACGTAAAAAAATATAACATGGCATCACGCCTGTATTCTCCGAAGGGGTAGGCAGAGGTGTAGACAGTTGTACATCCACATTTCACCAACGCAATTATTAAGTCCCATGTAATAGGTGGTGAGCCAATTGCCATCTAGCGGGCACAATTTCAAACTCCGGGCTGATACTGATAATTACTTAACAGAAAAACTCAGCACTTTGCCCGACCTAGGAATCGAACCCAAGACCTCATGCTCAGCAGTCGACCTTGATACCACTAGACCAACGAGGCAGTATGCTACTATGAACCTAAGACCAATCGTTACTTTTTAAGTAGATGCAACTAGGTACTTAAAGTTTGGCGAAAATTAAATTTTCTGCGCAATATAATTTATTTTATATTATTGTAAATGTCTACCTACATTTCCAAGTCATAATATGCAAATAGTGTGTTAAACTAATTAGCAATGGAGTTGATAGATAGTACATATATATATAGTAAAGATCTGGCAAGTTTCTATTGGTACCAAAAAGTAGTACTTACCTAGCTAAACAGAATATAATCAATATGTATAATAAATTACTATGATCATTATCATAAAGTACGGAACTAAGTACCTAACCGCACTTGACGACAAAACTCTATTAATAAAAAATAATAAACTTTTATTTTTAATAAATGTGACGATAACATTAACTTTATTCATTCATTTAGTGCATTTTGTAACAAAAAACGCCGGAATATATTATATATATACATATTTTCTTTGCCGTACCCAAGATTAGTAAGAGTAATTTACGGCATAAATCGATCTTAAATACATGAAGCAATCTTGTAGAATCACCTTCACGTAAAATAAAAGAATTACGACAATTCACATCTAAAGGTTTAATTATAACTAAAGGATGTGAAGATTTTCCCTGAGCACTTAACATTATTTCCTTCATTACTTTTGAAAAAATAACATTAATTCCTACTTACGACCAATTACGATCCTCAAACAACTAGGCATGTTAATCAAAGCGCTTAAAGTAATCCAGAATAAACTATTGTATAAAAAGACAGTATTTGTTGTTTAACAAACCCAACGCGCTAGCTTTGCACATGTTAGCAAATAAAAACACTTACATTTCTAACTGAATTAATTGAATTAATGATTTTGCGGTCAGAAAGACATGTTGGTAAAAATCTCTAGTAAAATAAGAAAGGGCTGAGAAATGACCCCTGGGGAACTTTTTTTGTAATACATTTCTGCTATGGGTTTAAAATAATAAAATATTTATATAGGTACAAGGCCTTGAATACAAGAAAATCGCAAGGTACAAGAATCAGATACAATTTGTCTTAGATACTTAGGTAAAACATTATTTAAAAACAAAAGTCACACAGCATGACGTATTCAAGGTCTTTGGTAAGTCTCTTACATGCCGCACATATAAACCCAATTCTAATTTCTTACTTACGTACTGTAAGTAAGAAGTAAGTCATTCTTTTATTAAATAAAATATGTTTTAATGTCATCAGATATGTAGAGCTGGTTTCAGGTCGGACAGACGGTTAATAAATAAAATAATGTTTTCGTAATTATTCTCTATTGAATACTACTGCAGCAATCGCTTCCCACGTTTTCTCCACTTCATCACACTTGGTCAAATTAATTAGTTGGCTCTTAAATCAGTTGACGAGTCCATTATAATAATAGATTTATTATAAGTTTTTACATACTACCACGTAACGACGCTTCTGTTAGCAGGAGTTAATTAAACTGATTATCTCTTCCGCCATGAGTATCTGTTGCAGTGTGCGATAAGACTTAGCAAGGTCAAACACGTGTTTGCTTTATCAGTTTATCTGAGACGTCTGCTGTTAGTATAACTTATAGGAAATTAAAATACTATAGAGTAACAATTGAACCATTTATAGTAAGATATACTAAAAGGCAAAATCCCTAACTTTATCAAAAATAGGAAACAGCATATTTTTATTATAAGGCGCTCATTACTGAAAAAGCCTCAAATACGTATTTATTACACAAATGGCATTGAGAGTTAGGTTTTTTATCGGTAAAAAAATTATTATTTATGAAGAGTACCGTCATTAACATGGTCCAAGTCCCTATTGTTAAAAATGTTGTGTTTGGACTTCTTTTAGATGTTTTAATGTAGAGCTACCCCAATACCAGTTCATAATAAAATATATATGATCATTGACGATGTCACCATAAGAAAATTGCCTAGTAAAAACATTATGTAAGAAATCTCGGATCACCGCTAGATGTTAGTTACGCAACTATGTAGTTCATTGGGAAGAGAACACAGTAGGATAATTTCTTACGGAAAATGTAGAATTAGTCACGAAATGGTAAATACGCACGTAAATCATAGATACGGCTAATGTCATATTGTTAAATGTGATATTTTCCCGTTATTGTATCGGAAGTTTTGAGGTTTGAATTATACAATCCCGGGTGCAATGAAGCACCCACAATAATTTAGTTTTGCTCTACTTATTGCCCGACGAAACTCAGATTATTTTGTTTTAGATAAATTAGAAAAATCTACTTTCACTCATTTCAAAATGATTCAACATTTTATTTATTCTATTCTTTTCATCTAATCATTGCGGCACATGCGAGAGACAGTATTGTCTAAATGTTGGCAAGAATACGATGTGCGTCGAATTCAGTTCCAATTTTATTTGAGAATCACACGAAACTCTTTTCACGTTGTACGCATGCTGACACTATCACGTAACAGCGTGTGAACAGCAGTACAACTGCCGGAGCGACGTCAGAAATATTTGTTCATGGAAATACGTAACATCTGCGTCGACGCGTATTGATGGGGAGCGATATTTCCAGCTGAGAGGCAAGGTCATTGACCGCTGAACCCGCTCCTTTTGCAACATTCGACCGGCTCAAGGTCGGTCGCGATCTGTGTTACTGTATTTTGCACTGTGTGCACACAGTAGCTCAGCGGCATGTATGCCACGGGTTGATACTCAAGCCAGAACTAAAATAGCATCGGCTTGTGAAATAATCGTTGTCGTATGTTTCAATAGTTTAACACGTGAAGTCAGGTGACTTCACATTCACTGAGAGCATACATGCGGTGTTTTAAATAAACAGGTCTGTATTTAATACAATGTCTTTCTCGTATGGACGCGTTTATTATTTAAATAGATACTCCAATTAGGTACAATAAATTCCAACGTGTCTTGAATCTAATTTAAAATGTAAGCTGTTGTTATATCTGCCAAACAAAACATCCAACTCAATGTATATTTATAGAGTTGCGAAAACTCTTTAAAACCTCGATATAAAATAAATACTGACTACCTGTAATAAGGATTAAGTGATCTGAACAAATAGTAATAAACTGTTTCGGTCAATATCAAATACAAAGCGTAGGAAATATATTATGATACGTAGTACCGTAATCTGGGAGTCCTTGGTTCAGACACCTACGATGATGTCATAACATTGCCGGTTTAGCATGGTACCTACTCCAATCTTTACAACTATCGATTCACATCACAAAGCTGACGACGCCGAAAATATTGATCCAAAAGTCTAGACAAATTCCCACATTTCGTCAGTAGATAAAATAAATAATTATAATATAAATAAAGCTTTGTTAATATTATTAATTGGAGTCTAAAAATTTAATAACAGAAATTATGTGAAAATAAACGGATAATGTTAATATTAACCAACTCACCTTAGTTAATAAAGTCCAAAGAAAACTACGATGAAAACATGTAATCTATTTTAGGTAATTTTATTTTGCAAGGCGATTGCAAATATTCGTATATTTTAGTAAAAAATAATTGAGCGATAATAGCACTTTTAGTTTCAGTTTCACATCACTGTTTAATTCAGCTTTTTAATTAAAACTATGTTCACTAATGTTTTACTTAAATGTAGTACATTATTAGCTGATCGTGAGTGAGTAGCACCCACGACACACCGAGCGACCTACTGACTGACCGTAGCACATTCGATCTTGCTCCATGCCGTAAGGCAGGCGTGAGTCATTGTTCTCTTGACATTGAAACCGGCGAAACAAGACAACTTCATGCCGAATATGCGGAAAACGCGACTAAAAATAAGAGTAGTCACTGTGAGGACGCTAGCGATAGAGTCGTCTGATTAGCAACTCTATATCGTTCACGTAAGTAGTTCCTGAAAATTCCGCTGTATGACAAGCTCTACATAATTTTCCTAAGTTTAGCACACTAAAGCCATCTGGCGTTGGATGATGGAACTAACTAAGAACAGTTCTATTATAACTTCTTATGCAATTTATGGATCCTCGTTGATTATTTACTAAATAGTAATGCCGTGATGGTTATCAATAGTTGAAAAAGCTTAGTCCAAATCTAATTAGGCATTGGTTAAATTAATGTATTGTCTATTTTATTTATATCGATTCTGGGCACGATGGTTTAAGAGCAGCGCCATCTAGTTACTACTACTTAAAATAGCGATAAAGACGCTTTTCGGGACAATTACATTACATACCTGAAGGACAACGTGGGTCATCCTGAAATAACAACTATTATCAGGACATGTCACTTTAAAAGCGTCTCAGATGCTCCCGATCTATTTTCAACATGATCACAGGCAACAAAAATACCTTGGAGAAACCAAACAAAGATAAAATATCAAACAACAACTCATAGGACATTAGTTTATTATGAGTAATATTACAATAATGTCAGACCTTAATGTATTTGTGCGAGAGAGACAGTGCGATCACTTCTCCTTCTTTTCAGAGGAGAGGGAATTGTATAACTTGGTGATTTCATTGATCACAAGAGTTTGGACAATGGTGCCGTTGGTGTCGATGAAGTTGGCGAAAGACTTGGTGATGGAAGCTTCTCGGGACTTTCCGGTGACGTCACGCATGACCAGAACTAAGTTGTATTTGTCGTCGTGTCTGTTGGAGATAAAATTGGTTTTAAATATTGGAAATTTATTATGCTTAAAAAGTTTTGTCAGCTTGATGTTCATGATTGATTAACACAGCCCAAAAAATGGTACTTCACTCGTACAAGTGACGACTCTAACAAGTCACCTCACGTTAGAAGAATAAATGAGACAAAATAATGGTCCCTCAAGGAGCACTGGGCACTTTGCACATAGTTAGGAACACATCACTACTAAAAGAGTGGCATTTGTCTATGATGTTCTGAAAGGAATTTACTTCCCAAATCAGGCAGCTTCAATTATTCCGAGCCTTATCTCTTCTCTCATTTTGTTTTCTATTACCAGCCATGATCTTTCCTCTGCAAGGCAAAGACTGCCCTACTATCCTTACATGCTTCCTGATTTAAAGCTATTTTTATCTTAGGAATGTATAATGTGCATAAATAAGTAGTGAGTTTGTTACAATAATTCAATAATTATGTGAAATATAAATTAGACAAATAACCAGATACATGAGTTATCCTGTTGGGGCAAATCAAATAAGCTAAAAATATTATACTCAGCACAGATGAACATAGTTCTTTTTGTGACAAGAACAATAAAAAAGTGTTGTGTGTTTGTTCTTACCAATGTAATTAAAACTTAGCCTATAAGATTAATTATCAGTCTGGTTTAGTATGTAGAATAGTTAATATAAACTAATAACTTACTTCTTCACATAGGAGCTTGCTTCCCATACTCGGTTGTTGTTTCCATTCTTTTCCTTAGCCACCACAAATACTCCCTTCTCTTTGAATGTGGTGTACAAAGTGAGGATGCCCATGAGTATGAAGTATGATGACACACAGATTATGAGGACCAGTCTGCAGTGAATAAAATATTTCCAAATTAGATAAAATTACTTTTAGAGCTGAGCATAATGTCCAATTTTCTGATTGACCAGTGTTATAGTTTTACTGTTAATAAATTCTCAGTAGCAGCCTGGACTTTGGAGTTATACCTGGTTGATTACAAAAGACTCACCACTTTGGGATTTCAGAATAATATAAGTAAAGTGTGACTGTATGACAGTGTACACCTGTGCCTGAACCTTTGGAGAATACAGGCATTATACTATGTTATGTAATTAACCCATTGAAGAGTGGTAGACCAGACACAATATAAATTTTATTGTTACAACATATTTAGGTGTCTAGTGTCCCTCAGTGGGTTAAATAGGCAAATGGGCTCCTTAAAACTTCTTCTATTGTCTTACATTCAAATATGTAGGCATTGATAAAAATATCACTATTCTAGAAATATATTAAATTGAAGCCAATGTTTGGTGGAATTCAGTTGAAACTTTGGGAAACAAGAAGGTACTGTAGAAGCCTTTTTATACTAAAATAATGCAACTTAGAACCTAATTAATATATTTCTAAAATGTGTACAAATTGTGAAAGCTTAAAAGCTCTGTTGATTATTGACACAAGAAATTATATATACTATAGTTGAAATAATACTTGATTAACCTTTCGGTTCAGCAACATACAGATCTATATGTTGTAACAATAAAAATCTATTGTGTCAGCTAATGAGTGAGGCAACAGCTTAAGAAGAAAAACCTTAAAATTCTATAACCACAAATGCTGCAGTGGCCTATCAGGGAAAGAGTAATCAACTAACTAAACAAATTTTAATATTAATATTGTATTCATATTCATTTTATGAAAGCAATAAATGAATATGAATTTTATACATTATGTTTATAGAAAAATTAAGTAATCACAGATATCTAAAATACCTACAATGTGTTTAATTAAAAACATAGGATCTACTTAACAATAGATAATTATAAATGGTACAAACCGTGACTGGGGGAATGGGTATAGGTAATCCCAAAGCAATGCATAGAGTGCTACGCCAACAGCCAGCGCACAGAGGAAAAGCCTTCCATCAATGAGGGCAAAACTTTCTTTGCATTTTAGATCTCCAGTTAGAACCTGTACACAATATTTCATCAGAATATCAACAAAGGGGCTGAGTTATCATATATATTCAATTATTCACTTTGGGTCGGATTGATACAAAATTTAGGTTAAAAAATTAAAATGAAGGAGATATTAAGGCTTTAAAGTTATAATCACCTCTCTGATGGCATCATCAATAGCATTTTTAGCGGCAGCACCATCCCATTTATTGATTTTCACGGTCTGAAATCCACCATGCAATATGTTAGTCTAGTTGATCCTTCTCATTTAATAACCCTGATAACTAACAAAGACTTAATAAATACGTTAAATTAAAAGAAGCTTTATTATTATACCATTCAAACTAATACTTCCTACACTAAATTGAAAAACATTCGTGAACATGACGTGTCTAATCTGGCTTATATTTTTGTATACGAGAAGGTAAATGAAGATATGGTTAGTGGGTCGCCTTAGGGGCGGAGTAAATATTACCTCTGGTGTTTCAGTCATTCTAAAAACTTCCTGTTAAGGAATGTGAAAGTTTAAATTACGTTAAACTTATAATAAAATTTCTCTAAGATATTTCGGCTTCCCGTTAGCTTGGTGAAACTTTTGACAAATAAAATTGACAATATGTGACACAAGGTTTGACGTGTAAGTTGTTGACGTCATTAAGTCGCGTTCAAATCTAAAGGTTCAAATATAGTAACCATAACCTAAACTAAATATTATTTTTTGAGATATCATTATCATCCTCCCTGCCCTTATCCGAATTTATTTGGGGTCAGCACAGCATGAATTATTCTTTCACTATGTAATTGATTTTGAAATTTTATGCTGCTAAAGTTTTGGCAATGTTTTATAAATAAATCATTTGCAAACATGGGTAATAATTTGGTACTACATCTAAGCCAATTTAAGGTAATAGTACAAACGATAATTCTACTAATTAATACTAGCTGTGCCCACGACTTCGTTTAGATGGGAATTGAACAAATAGCACTATAATTATAAATTGAACTCGTTGGTCTAGTGGTCCCAAATGTGACTGCTGAACATGAGGTCATGGGTTCGATTCCCACGTCGAGCAAAGTGTTTGGAACTATGCCCAGTAGATGGCAATAGGCTTACCACCTGTTACATTGGACTTAATACTTAGTTGTGTACACACATATTTAACCAATGCTGTTATTAAGTCCCATGTAACAGGTGGTGAGCCTATTGCCATCTATCAGGCACAATTCCGCTTTATAATATTAGTATAGATAGATTCCAGTTTCATTCTCTACATTTTTCAATTATGGCTGTTGGCCTTTTTACCAAGAATAATAATAATTAAATATTCTAGGTCAGAATTTATATTTAGTTATTAAAAACATGTGGAGCATGGTGGAAGTTTTATGAGAGTGCCTTACGATAGATGAAATTTTTAATTATAAATTTCCAATATCCACCATGGGCCCAAACAATCATTAAATCCTTGAATCCAATATTGTCTTTATTACAAAATCATTATAATGGACGTATCTACCTAAGAGTTAATAGGCAGTGCCCAAAACAACCAAAAATGTATGTGTATTCACTTCAAGCACGAAACAATGGTTTACAGTCCATAAATAATTTTTACTTGTTGTTACGGATTGAAAAGTGTGTACTTTTCATCCGTAACAACATAGTTTATATGGTTTTATTGAAATTATAGCGTCCTCGGAAACTCATTCGACAGCAATTAGCTCATGGAAAGGTTTCCATAAAATCTATTCGTCATTTCGAATCGAATTGTCAATAGTTCTCGATATCGGATCTGTGAATAGCGCATATAGAATTCACATCTAGCTTCTGGGCACTGATTCTGAGCCGTCGGAAACTGGCCTTTTTAAAAAACGATGTAATTGATAAAGCATGTACATAAGTAATTTAAAAAATATAACAGAAAATATTTTTTATACAGTTTTTAAATTGTTTACTTATGTTAAAGTCTACGTTCGGACGCAATTTTTTTTCGAATAGTTCTGAATTGAAAGAGAAAAATCTGAAAAGCGATACAAGACATGGAAACATACATACAAACCTTTTTACATGAAACTACTCAATACTAAACTATTTCTGCTTCTTCGAAAGTTCTGTGATCAGTATCACAAAATTACAGTACGAATTATATAAGAGGGTATTTGACACTGATGGAAATAAAATATGAAACTTAGCTATAATGATAGAATGTATTTTATTTGACTCTTTGGTATTTTTGAAAATAATAATAATAACTCGTAAATACATTTAATTCGATAAACAAATTCTTAATTTTTAATCTATGTGTCACGTGACTCGAAACACCAATGACTGCGTGACGTCACTACTCAGACGATTGATTGTCAATTTGCAGTCACTGTGACACATGACACAAAATAAATCGATGAATTTGTTGATATTTGGGAAGCAAAATGCAACCACTTTCTTCGTATTTCAGTTCAATTTTCGAAGTATTGGTATACTACGCACTAATGTTATGTTTTACAAAATAATTTCCTTTGTTTACAATGGTTCTGTTGCGTAATGACGTCACAAAATGGCGATCGTCATTATCGCGCCTTTTGGCACGACCTTTGAAATTTGAATTTTAAATAGCTGTTATTTAATCAATAGGTACACAAAAAATTGAAAAATATTTTTTTTAGGTAATGTATACCATATTCTTTAGATTTAGGCCCTTTGTGAAATTTCGTCAATAACCCTATTGTGCCCCTCTGAAGCAGGCTTTCCGCATGTCGCGCATGCGCCCTACTGTTTTGGCTGTATTTTCGACTAAGTACCAAGTAGGTTTTCGTAGTCGACTTCAGAGCGGTTAAAACATACAACCATAAACATTTTTTGTAGAAGTGCATAAGCTATATTTTCTCTGTGTATTCGTTATATTGGTTCTGCAGTTAAATTCTGAATGATGTCTGTCTTGTCTATAGCACGGTCCTAAAAAAAAGCAATGAATTATAATGAGAAAAAATAAATTTTGCTTGTAAATAATGTTTCATTAATTTGTAAAAGAGTCTAATAGTTTCGTATTATTTGCAGTATAAAATAAATGCAAGAAATACTATTAGATCCAAAAAGTAATGGTATGTAGTCAGATAGTATCATGAAATGTTATTGCTGTACCATCAACTATCAACACCTACCGGTGGCTTCATTGCATGAATTCATAAAAAAAAACTCAAAACAGAGTGTCCCGAGTGTAAAAATACATTAATTTACGTAGTCAAATACGTCTTTGTGAATTGTGCCTTCTATTTTGTTACTATAACCATGTGGCATTGACAGCAATAAGCAAGAAACAACAACGAGCGAAAGAGGTCACTGTATGCCAACCGTGTTCTGAGTATCAGTGATCTGACAAAATTCCCTTTTTAGGTTGTATGTTGCTGCACTAATATAGTGAAATGGCGAAACGAAAGAAGGCAACCACAAGAACCGCGGCAACGCGTCGTACTACTCGACGCTCCAAACAGCAGGCTGAAGCTGCAGCGGCCGCCGACGGCGAAGCCTCCGCCTCTGTCGAGCCTACTGTCTCCGAAACCAATCAACAAGATGCAGAGAGTACGCCCAGTGATGCAGTTAATACACTTGACTCACAAGCACCACAAACATCAGAACCATCAGAGCTTCCTGTCACTAAACCTTGTCAAGTGCCCATTGTAGCACTTCATAAAAAATTTGGTAAATATCGCTGTCTATTCAACAGTGATGATACTTTTACTAGAAAATATGATATTGGCAGTGACAGTGAAACAAATAGTAGCATAGAAATAAGGGTTGTTGATCCTTGTGCAAGCTCAGAGTCAGATTCTAATGCTGCATTAGATACACAGTCTGATACAAACAGTGGGACAAATTTCAGTCCAATGAATAGTACAATAAACACTCAGAGCATCTCTAGAGACATATCACCTGTGCCTGCTACGAGTGAACCTCCATCTAATATAGAGATACCACTATTGAATAAAGATGAAGTAAATGAGAAGTCTATGGAGTTAAACACTATTGATTTAACAGAGAGTGACTCCAAACTAAGTACTATTACAGAACAAATGCCTGAAAGTAAAGATATTTGTCAAATTATTGACGATTCTTCAAAAGAATCAAAACCAGAAGAAGTAATGTGTCAAGACATTCCATTAGAGGAAGAACAAATAGAATTTACAGGTGATGATGATGAAGTTATCACTATTGTTCAGATAGTGGAGGATGACCACCCAGAGCTATATTATAACATAAAGATAGATAGCCCACTAGAACAAACATCTGAAACAAATGGAAATGAGGAATGTAAGGATATTTCTCAAAATAGTGACTTCCAGAAACATTTTGAAAAGTTAAATCTTACATCTGCAGTAGAATCTGACATCCCAATGGACTTTTCAGAATCAATTGATATCAGAACACCATCTTGTGGAACTCCTGACATACCATTTCTTAAAGAAAATTTGAATGAAGCACTAACAAGACCAGACCCTAGCTTGACTCCAAGTTCTACACTATCAGATGACAGTAACTCATCAAGAGTAACTGAACAAAACCAAAATAACTCTAATGATTCAGCTGAATCATCACCTACTGGTGTTAGGCGATCCAGCCGAATTAAGACAATAAGTAACATGAAACAGAAAACTAAAGGATATGGATTAGTCAAGACACCTTTAAAGAAGGCTTTGATTACACAGACAAAGTTAAAGCTTGAAGAAATTGGATCTGATAGTCAAGAGAAGACTAGTGAATCACTGCCAAGTACCACACCAAACTCTCCATCATTTCCTGTACCTTCTGAGATGCCTGTGAAAGTGAAGTCTCGTTGGCGTAGGTCTAGTGAGCTGGAGATGGGAGCTAGCTCACCAGCCAGCTCACCTTTAGCTAGTCCCAGCCTACCTCAGCGTTTGCCACCAGTAGCAGAAAGTCCTAGCCTTCCTGATGAAGAACAAAATGTCACACCTTTGAGCAAAGAAGCTTATGACAAAATAATTGAAGAGAGGATGAATCAGTACCAACATTTGGATGAAAATGAGTATTTATGTGAAAGAATGATTAGCAAAGAGACAAAGAAGATGATTTGTGATTGTTTTATGACCAAAGAAGAACTGGAGCGAGGAGAGCTGGCTTGTGGAGAGGACTGCCTAAACAGACTGCTCATGATTGAATGGTAATCGTTTTTTGACTAATTAATGTTAATTTTGTATTTCTATTTAATCACATTCCTATTCAAGGGTTTGTAGACTTTAAAATATAAAAAAATACAAATTCATTTTACTCTTCCAGTAATTCACGCTGTCCAGTAGGAGATCGCTGTACTAACAGAAGGTTCCAGAAGAAGGAGAATGCTCCTCTGAAGGTGTTCTATGCTGATAAGAAAGGTTGTGGTGTGGAAGCTAGTGTTGATATTGCAATGTAAGTAGTAGTACTATTCATAAGTATTTTCGCATTTAATAAGCAATGGCGAATTAGTTTAAGAATTTATTTATTCTTATTATAACTCTTAAGCACATCTTATAATTGCGAAGATCATAAATGAAAAATAATGCCATAAATATTCCTTTTAATATGGTAATTTAATGTAACACAACTGTATTAATAAAAAGTATAGCAAACATATTTTTTTTGCTACATTGTGACATCAATTGACAATTTAATTATAAAAAAATCACTCTATTTTTATGTTAACAAGTTTAGGACTTGCATGTGATAAAGATCATTATAATGAGTTATCTCAAGTGTGTATTCCATATCTAGTATGAATAATCTATAATACTACAATGCCATGCGAATTATAAAATGATACTTAGTTATTGGTAGGTTAAAAGTGTACATGTGCTAATATTGGAGATCATGAAAAACCTAAATCAAAATGAGCATGGAATTGTACTTTTCGAAGGTTAAACTTTATAGACAGTTGATAATAGATCAATTGATAGAAATATACTGATACATTAATATTTTTATAGTAATGTTGCATATCCTATTAAACCCAATTTCAATGCAGAAATATAATTGATTCAATTCAAGAATCTTCAGGGTTCTTGACAGTTAGTCAACTTTACCAACCACATTTCATTCTATACAAAAGCACAATGCTACTAAAATATTGCTACTGAAGATTACAATTTCATAAATGTTTACTAAAAATCAACTTCCAGGGGCGAATTCCTTCTAGAATACGTCGGCGAAGTTCTAGATTATGAGCAGTTCTACAAGCGTGCACAGGCGTACTCCGACGAGAACAACTTACACCACTATTTCATGTCGCTGAAGGGCGACACGGTGATCGACGCGACCCTTAAGGGCAACATATCACGGTTCATCAACCATTCGTGCGACCCTAACGCTGAGACCCAGAAGTGGACCGTGAACGGAGAGCTCAGGATAGGGTTCTTCAGTAAAAGGGACATCAATGCAGGGGAGGAGCTTACTTTTGATTATCAGTTCCAGAGATTTGGGTAAGTCACTTATTTCACTATACTTAGGCTTAATTTAACCAACATCTTAACATTATACAGGTTTTTTTACAGAGTTGTCAAAATTTTTATTCCTTATAGTAATCTATAAATCTTTGTTTCCTTCTTTAAATTTTTTTATAAATAGGGTATACACATTACCCATGTTTTTAATTATACTAATTCATTGAGCCATAACAGAATGATTGGGTAAAATAGCAATTCTTCATATTTATAATAGGTGTTATAAAGACACACCTATATTATTAAACCTGCCGTAAAGCAGCGCAAAGGGCGTGGATATTTTACGGTGATGATTCATATAACCTTATCAAGCTTGACTCAACTATTTTTACATATCTGATTTGTAACAAGAAATACAAACATACATGTATATAGCATCATGCCTGTTTACACTTGGGGGTTAGGCAAAGGTGTACTGTATTTCATACTAGCTATTGCCCGCGACTTCGTCCGCGTGGACTTCAGAATTGGGTCCAGCCGGGATAAAAAGTATTATATATGTTAATCCAGACTATAAATTATCTGTATGCCAAATTTCATCCAAATCCGTTCAGAAGTTTTTGCGTGATTGAGTAACAAACATCCAAATATCTAAATATCTTCACAAACTTTCACATTTATAATATTAGTAGGATAAGTCCCATCTGATAGGTAGTTAGCCAATTCCCATTAACTGGGCACAATTACAAACTTCAGGCTGCTACTGAGAATTTCCTAAAAGAAAATGTCAATAACACTTTGCTCCACTTGAGAATCGAACCCAGATCCTCAGGGTCAGTCGTCGCGCTTGCGACCAGTAGACGATATTGATACAGCATGACTAAAGACTTTTATTAAACAAACTTGTTGCAAAAGAAGTTTATAACTACTGTCCTAATTCTGTTGAAAAGCAAATAACATCATCTATAAATCTTAAAATCAATTCAAAAATGATTAAATATTCATTCATATTAACATACGGAAACATTCGACAAGTACTAGTACCTATCCAACTTAACACTGAGCTGTGTAAAACAAAACAAAATAATTAATAGAAAATCGGCTATGTCTGTGGCCGATCCGATACGAGAGTCACCCTTTTAACTGGAAGATCATTTACCATTAGTACAAAGTATCTACTTATGGCTTATTAACAGCAGCACAGATCAATTGATTAAGGTTAAGTTGCAGTCCGCGCGGTTGATCTGTGGATGGCGGACTATCATTTCATGTACTGATATAGGGCATTTTTACCTAAAAAGATTTATGACATTTGTTATCGGTAGTCAGATTTCAAGTCTGACGACCAGTTTTATCAAGACATATTGTGTTACCCAACAACTGGGTTATGGAGTTCATAATGTAGGCAGTCGCTCCATGTAAAATACTGGTAATAATTTGGTTAAACTGGGTTTATTTACCCAACATTGAGACAGTAAAACTAAAAAAAGTTAATACAATTTTTCTATTCTGACAATACGGACTGTTATCGGTTCCAGCCGGTGTATTGGTGATGGTGGGTAACAGAGATGTGTTGTTTACGTGCAGAAAGGTGGCGCAGCGCTGTTACTGCGGCGCGGACAGTTGTCGCGGCTGGATCGGAGGCGAGCCCGACTCAGATGATGAGGACGACGAGGAGGTACGAGTCTTTGATCGGGTATTCACGTCCATCTTTCTTATTACTATGACGTCTGTTTCGGATCTGGTGCTGAAGTTTTGAATTCACAACAGTTTCTATTCTATTGTGGCTATTATTATATATTGCTTAATGAAGTGAAAACACAAAACATAATAAATAATTTAACATTGCTTTTACTCTAAAATTATTTGATGGCTATTTTTTAATCACTCTTCATTTTAAAATAATACTCTTCAAGGAAGTTTACTGATCTATAGATGTTTGTGTATTGTGTAAATTCAGAAGATGATCCATGTATTGAGACATTCCACAAATAAAACTAACATTATCCTTTCAACTGTCTCAGGAGGATGAGGACGTTTCTACCTCAAAGTCTGGTACAACCGAAGGATCTTCAGAGGAATCCCACGCCACGCCCACGGAGCAGCCGCGGCCACGAATTCGTCGCCCTAAGAAGGAACGCGCCTACAAGCCCAAGGCTCCAGACTTGGTCCAAGATGCTGACGTAAGTGCTATTTCTATACACTAAAAAAATTTTAGGATTTAGATGACATTTCATAGAATTATAGTTTCATCAAGTATTTGAGATCACAGCTCTGTTGCATTAATGACAGTGCGGTGGGCGCAGTGGTCGAGAGACCGACTCCTGCGCTGCGTGTCGCAGGTTCGATTCCTGCACAGAGCAAATATTTGTACGATCCATAGATAATTGCTCCGGGTCTGGGTATGTGTGTGCTTGTGAGATTATATGTCTGTAAACGCACTCACGATACATGAAGAAATTCATAGTGCGGGGCAAAGTTTTTAAATATTTTTTTTAGTTTCATTTCTTATTAGTATAGGTAACTTTTTAGTTAAGTTGCATTATAGAGTTATTGAAAAATTCTTTTTCCACTTTGATATTATCTGAGACAATTTCAATTATTTTATGTTTGTGCAACTGCCTAAAAATGAATCACTACTGTAATTGTATCCATAAGGTATCTGCTCCACAAATTCCTTACAAGTATCCCTCTTTAACTAGATTGAAGAAGACCTGGAAGCTCTTGGTCGCACTGGAGTCAAGAACCAGAGCCACACTCTTCGCCTGTCTCGTACAGTAGTGAGAGCGAAGACCAGACGCGCGCAGACTGCACTGTTGCGGCTACTGCGGGACTCTGACCTGCCCTGCAGGAGACTGTTCCTGGATTACCGCGGCCTTCGTCTGCTGGCACCATGGTGCAGCGACGCCTCGCTAGAATTCAAGTAAGTATTAATAATACAATTACAGTTTTAACAGACAATAGCAAGGATATATTAAAGTACTTGATGTACCGTCAAGAAATTGTCGAGACTGACTGAGCAGATTTTGACAATGCGCAGTGAATAACCAAACCTAAAAAATATATCAAATAGACCAGATTACAGGTGCATATGAAAAGTCGACGCTATATGCACGGTTCGAAGAAGTTGGTCTATGGTTGCCATGTGAAGATGTAGTCGCGCTATCGCGTGGTATCAGGTGCATCATGACCATTCTTATTGTACTCCATATTGCTAAGTGAAGGTATTTCCCATTCTTAACTTTGCGAGTTTGTTCATATAAACGCTACTTAAAGCACGGATCTAAAAAAAATACGGATGTAACCTTGCCTTGTCATAAGCGAAGCAAAGATTATGCACACACACACGCAGAGTACTAGCACCGAGTGGATGAGTTTTAAGTATTTGTATGCGTTTAGCTCGTGTATGACAAGCGAAATTGGATGACTGGGCATGGTTCTCACATGTCGTACTCAACGCTCCGTCTGTATTTTTTTAAGGTCCGTGACTTTTCGTAGTATCCTTTCTAAATTGAATCATCACTTTGGCTCTACATACGTATTTTAAAGAGGACGATTTATGACATAATAATTTGCAAAATCTTGTTACTTCAGCTCTCCAATAATATTCAAAATTCTCTTACAGGCTAGAAATGTTACAAACAGTAGACCGCCTACCAATTCCTAATAAGACAATGGTACAAGAGAGTCGCTTCTTCACCATTGTGGAGCGGTGGCTCAGCGCGGCCGACACACCAGTCCCTGTACCTGATACTGTGTTCATTGACGAAGCTACTGGTAAGATCATTTACTTCTATTATAAGTAATTTAGTCAACCTGTTATCAAATTTAAGGAAAGGAGAGGAATAAATAGAGCCCTAAATGCAGCCCAACTATGAACTCCGCCAAATTAAAGTGTCTTTAAACACCTGAATCATGGTCATCATCATCCATAGCCCGACTTCACCCACTGCCGGGCATAGGCCTCTTCCTCCTCATCATCTCATCCAAGTTTTTCCAGCGCTAGTAACAATATCATCCGCCCATATGCTGCCGGGCGAACAACACTTCTTACATCCTGTCTTTGGACGCCACTCGGTCACTGCTTTACTCCACCTGTCATCATTACACCTTGCCAAGTATCCTGCCCAATTCCATTTCAGTTCCATCAGTCGTTTTCCAACATCAAAGACCTTTGGGCGTCTTCGGATCGCGATATTTGGAACTTGATCTATTCGTTTTACACTGAGCATGGAACACGCCGCCTCTAAAAACTATATACCTCTCTAAGAGAGCCAGTCAGTCACAATAAAGATCAACATCTTTCTCCTCCTATAGGGTTGTCCATTTCCCAGTACATACTATGTAACTTATACCTCAGGTTTGCCAGTAGAGCTACCTAATACAGGCAGCCAGGAGAATCTCTCAAGCCCAGAAAAGGCAAAGGAAACTGCTAGCATACTGGAGAGAATCAAGGACTTATCCAACCAACTACTGGAGCGATGGTCCAGTTTGAAGGTATGATTTTTTCCCCATAAATAATGTGAATAAATAGCTTGAAGATGGCAAAAAAAACTGTGCTTATATTATTTGTGTTGTATGTCCGTAATTTTACATCACAGGTATTTTTTTCTTTCAATGTTTGAGCCTGCTGCTGGGGCTTACAACAACTTGACATAAAACCAAATGATGCAAAGGTTATTCTTTCTTCTTTTTCATAGGAAGTATTCAAAATACCGAAGAAGGAACGGATACAGCAAATGAAAGAACACGAAAGACAAGCGAACGTAGAAAGGCGTGCGGCCGATTCAAGTGGATCACGTGATCGTGACCGGGAACGCCGGGAAGAACGAGACCGCCGCGATGAACGGGAACGGGAACGAGAGAAGGAGAGGGAAAGAGAGAGGGAGCGGGACAGAGAGAGGGACCGAAGTGACCGAGAAAGGAGTGACAGGGATCGTGGGGAGAGGGACCGCGATAGATACAGGGATCGAGACCGAGATCGGGATCGGGATAGGGATAGAGATGATCGTGATCGCAGGAAAAGGAGGAGCAGTCCTGAAGGCAGGCGGAGTATAAGGTAAGAGAATATATTTAAAAAGCATGAATGAGTTAAACTACATTGTATAAGTTACAATCGTATTCTAACGCTGCTTCAGAGAGGCTGACCTAAAGCTGCTTTCTTAAGTTTAACCGTCGACACAAAGCTTGCAAAAATTGATATGATTTTTATATGTTCAAAAGAAAAAATACTTTTGATAAAAAACAGTAAATATTTCTGTTTAAAATTAGGTATGTCTATCTTTTTACGCCAAACACCTGTCGCTGGTCACGGATTATTTGCGAATGATCACACACACGTGTAAACGACCTGTTTACACGTTGGATAGTGTATATGTCTCTTTATTTATTTCTTATCATGTGGTTGATGGACAACCTATTGTCAGGGTTTAAACCGCCCATAGGCCACTGACATGGTTTTACACACCGTCAAGAAAATCTCCCAGGTGTGCTGGTTCCCTCACGAAGTTTTCCTTCACCATTTTTAGCAAGTGATAATTAAGTTCTAACACCTACATGAGTGGAAAATTCAGGGGTGCGTGCCTTGGATTTGAACGTGTGAACTTTGACAGTCCAACGAATTTTTTATTTGTGTAGGGCATCTCGCATTTCAATCTAAGAGGCTGTTGACTGCTTAACCGGTCTTTCCTGTGGTTACCTTTGCCCTAGCCAAGACATTCAACTTATAAACTAAGTGACAACATGCTAAGAGCACCCTCTGCAGAGTACGAGCCTCTTCTTAGGGTGTCGCTGCCGCTGGTGGGAAAACAGCAAGGGACTGGCTGATTATTATTATTACTAGTGGTCGCCCATTGCCCGAAATTCGATCATAATTCAGTTCTATTGTATATACATATGTGTGGTAATGTATTTCTAATGCACATTTAATATAAATATTAGCGTTCTGCACTCCTAATCGCATCTTTTTTAAAAAGGGGTACAAATTCCTTGTATTAATATAATGATTTATAGATGAATTTAAAGCTACAGGCTCAGAGGTGGAACAACGGTCATATAACTAGGCTATAGGCTACCACTAGTGTTTATATGTGCAGCATTTTTACCGGATGACGTCGACAAGGTTGCCACCGAACATAGCGCTGGTTGGGTTGCTTTATAGGCGACAGCATTAGGGTGAGTGGCGACCCTTCTTCGCACAGCTGCGATGTAGAGATTACCCTTCATAAATAAATAAAAATAAAATAATATTTTGTAAACAACAGTAGGTGCTTTACATCATAAAAAACTGTAAATGATATTTTAAGAACACTCTAATATGATTACACAACTGCCCAAAAAAGGAGTGCTATGTTTTTAGGGTCCATGAATGTATGTAAGTTGTGAGTTCCTTTATTCTACCATAACTTCAAAATTTCTGAACTGATTACGATGTATACGGTATCGTTATAGAATCCTGACATTGTCCCGGGTAGCATAGGCTAGTAAGTTATAATGGAAAAATAATACGGTTGTGAGTTGGTTTCGAACCTACGCCTCCCGGATAAATATTCCAGGCGCTCTGACCACTAAGCCATCTCGACCTCTTATTCCGGGAGGCGCTGGTTCGAATCCTGCTCACGAAAGTATTCATTTTCCATTTAATATTATAACTTTAGAGTTCGCTAAGTATGCGTTAATGCTTTCACAGATTTTTCTTTAATAGGTTAGTAAGATTTAAAAAAATTGCAGCCTAGTTTTTTAATTTTTTTTTATCGTTTCATATAGTTTTATTCGGTGTATTTGTACTCGTATCCTTATTGCCCTGTATGGAAATAAATATTTGTTTGTTATCTTTCGTTCAGGCTAAGCGAGCGCGTGCTAGCCGCCGTGCCGCCCATGAGTAAGGAGGAGCGGCGGCGCGCGTTCGCGGAGGCCGCGGCCGCCGCCGACGAGTCGCGCCGGCAGCGGGACCGCGTGCAGCACTGGCCCGCCTACTGGCAGACTGACGCCTTCCCGCAGGTATGTGCGGTGTGCGGACACACTGTTTATTTATTTATATTTATTTATATTTTAACACCATCCTGCGCGCGCTGGCGAACCGTTGGGACTCGCCGATGCTGGCTCGCTGGATACGGCTGCATGCAGTCGTATAGGGATTTGCCACCATCATCGGTTAGTCTACCCGGACCACTGCCACTTTTTAATTCATTTTTTTTACGATTTATTGAATTATTATAATTATTTTATGTTTTCAATTCATTGTTACTAACACTAGTTTGTAAGCTCGCTATTGTACTAACAAATATGGATGTAATCTTCTACCGTGGATGAATCTGAAATAAATGATTTATTATTTATTATTATATTTATACTACGTGTAACTCACGGACCTTAAAAAAATACGGACGGAGCATTCCGTACGACATGTGAGAAGCATTCAAGGGGAAGCTTTCAAAAGACACCCGGCGTTTGGGAATAAGACCAAGCATGGGAAAATGTTACCTCTCTAACACTACCCCGGTTGTAACCATCAACACGTCGAGAAGAGCGCCAGAACTTTTTGAGACACCAGCTAATTTGTGCCCACCACACACTAGTTAGGTAAAAGTCTCGATCAAAAGTTACATAATAATCCCACGGCCCTTAAAACGGCGTTGCGTACGACATGTGAGAAACATGCCTAGTCATCCAATTTCGCTTGTCGTACACGAGCTAAACGCATACAAGTACTTAAAACTCATCCACTCGCCATTACGCTGCGTGTAATCTATGCTTCCCTTATGACAAGGCAAGGTTCCATCCGTATTTTTTTTTCAAATCCTTGGTGTAACAGATGTCCGTGGTCATACTTTAAGGACTCAATGTACTACTCATGTATACAAATAACTTTTACTGTGGAATCAACTTCAAAAGCGCGAAAAAAAATAAGCTGCATATATTTGATTTAATGATACATTTTAATCGATTAGGTATAAACATTTCTATGGAGCAGCTGATTCTTTTTTCGCGCCTCAGAAGTTTGATCTATAGTAATAGACGGTTTAACGTGCTCTCAAAGGCACGGACAGGTGTCGATATGATATTATGGTCATCCATCCACAGATCGACCGCGGTAAGAGGAGCTTCTTTTCGATCGATCGATCTGTGCGGGCTCTATAGGGGCCCCTATAGACCAATTGTAAATTTTAAATTATTAATGTATGACATTTGCTTATAACCACTTTCCACATAATGGGGAAATACCTGACTTTTTGGTAACAGAATCCAGCATCACGTTCCCAAGGAGATTTTTTTTTTCACGCATAATTTTTAAGAGCCCTTTTATTTGTCTACAGCAAATGTTCCCTGGCGGCATGGTGCCGGGCGGGCCCAACATGATGGGCAACATGAGCAACCTGGGGAACCTGGGCAACCTGGGCGGCATGGTGTGCGGCGTGGCGGGGCTGGTGCCCGACCTGCCGCCCGACTGGTTGCCGCACGACTTCCCGCCGGCATCCTTCTGCCCACCCTTCTGTATGCCGCAACCTAAGTGAGTAAACCTCAAAGTGACTACCGTAGTATAAATGTGCATGTCTGAAGAAAAGCTTTCCAAAAAACTGCACAGGTGCTGTTGTATAGTTTTTTTTTTCTCATTGTTAACCAAAAAGATGCGGCAGATGTAACACTATTTTTTACATAATGTTAGATATCACGACTCTTTCCGCTTCGCTGCGATGGTCATTTGAATATATTAGAATTTATTTTATTTATAATATTGTAGGTATAAATAATATATTTCCATTGTTAGTTTTATTTATGTGTAGATGTTTTCTTAATATCTGAATTACTACAACGAAACAAATCTCTAAAAATATAAAGAGTTGTAAATTTTTGTGTAGTATGCTGGGCATGGGCGGGTTCGGTATGGGTGGGTTCATGTTCGGGCAGCAGGTGGCCGGACAGCCGCCCTTCCCGCACGTACAGCAACCAGCTCCTGACCAACAGCAAACAGTGAGGAAATAAACTTCTATTATTCTTAAACTTAACGGACTTATTGATATTCACGTCTATATTTGAAGGTGGATATTGTCATAACATTCTTAAAAAGTAATAAAATATTTGAAGGAAAAGGTTTTGTCTAGTATGATATCTTTGGAATTGTGAAATAAAGTAGGGATGGATTCATGAATACTTCTTCAACTAATCATATATTTTTTTTAAATTAATGTCTATGCTCTTTTATAATTAGCAGTTCTAAACTGTACTTCAAATGTATTTTGTCTTATCATAGACTTAAATAATCCAGAGACAAAAAAATGTGGACGTAATCTCATCTGTCTTATCATCGATGAAGCTTGTAAATAGCCACCCGCTATATGTATATGCATACTTACGCGCATGCGCTGATTGTCGAGCCTTGACGTATGGGTGCGTGCAACTTGCATATTGACAAACAAAGTACCTATTTTGTGTAACATAATTTTTTATACAGATAAATATTTGAAAAGCACTAACGCATGCTTAGCGATCTCTAAAGTTATAATTTTTTTAAGGTATACGTTTTTGTGGAAATGCTGCTTGTCGGTATTTTTATTTCCACAAAAATTTATCACTTAAGAATAATACGGTCGTGAGCAGGATTCGAACCTGCACCTCCCGTATAAATACTCCGCTTACTACTCCGAATTCTTCGTCCACATTTTAATACGTCTTTATGACGTCAATGCTATCTATTCAGTCCCTACTCCCTATATACTGAATAATATTTTTCTTTCCACAAAAAAATTATAACTTTGATATTCGCTACGCGTGTGGTAATGCGTTTGATTTATCAGTCTGTAGATGTTAGAAGTATAAAATTATTATTTGTGTATCAGGGCCCAACAGCGCCAACAGAAGCTAAGGATATAGTCCTACCATCTCTATGGCGCAGTGCGACAGATAGCCGCGGCCGCACGTACTACTACCACGTGAAGCTGCGCCAACCGCAGTGGTTACCGCCACCACTGCCTGCTGAAGCCGGTACGTACTCTATCATTAACAGAATTCTAGACGCAACTTTTTTTTTTTCACTTTGCCTTTCATTAGGATGTTCTTCCTGTAACGTGGGTGCGTTTACAGATACATAATCTCACATACACACCAAGACCCGGAACAATTATCTGTAGTTCGTAAAAATATTTGCTCCGTGGAGGAATCGAACCTGCGACACGCAGTGCGGCAGCCGGTCTCCCGACTGCGCCAGCCGCGACTTTAACCACGTATGTATAGAGTAATACAAGCAAATGTAGTGAATATGGATCCAAGGTTGAATAGGTACTGTCTTGTTGGTCTAGTGGTCTCAAGCGAGACTGCTGAGCGTGAGGTCCTAGGTTTGATTCCCAGTTCGGGCAAAGTGTTATTGGGTTTTCCTGTTAGGAAATTTTTATTAGCTGCCTGGAGGTTTTGGAACTGTGCCCGGTAGATGGCAATAGGTTTACCACTTATTACATGGGGGGACTTAATAGCAGCATTGATGAAATATGGGTGTACAACTGTGTACGCCTCTGCCTATTCCTTCGGAGAATACAGGCGTGATGCTATGTTATATTATTGTATACTGTTTGCAGAAGAGAGTTCATCCGAGGAGGAAGATGATCCAGCACCGTCAGGGCTGGACAGTCCACTGGTGCGGCGACAGAGCAAGGGCAAAGTGGTGGAGGGCGTCAATGGCATATATGAAGGTGGGCCGCCTCACTGTATGTATTTGTAGCACAAATTTTATTGTTAATATTATTTACTCCGAAGTTCTTTTTACTCCGAATTCTTCTTCCACATTTGAATACGTCTTTTGGTGATATCATCGCTATCTATTTAGCCCCTATATGATAGCCGTATTGATGCTACGTGCGCGTTAGTGCGTTTAAAAGAAATATCCGTATTATCTACTTTTTATTGTCACATGGTCATATAGTACTTTAATTTTGTAGATTTTAATAATTTAAGTTGAATTTGTGTCAATTATTCATATAATTCTACAGCTTTTCTGGCGATTACTCCGGAATGGTTGAGCTTTTTAATTTCCATTGCAAATACCATCGGTTTTTAAATATTTCTTTAAGATGTTATATGTTATTCCTCTCAAACTACAAACCAAGACTATCATGTGGTATTCGGCGCCAGAAGAATTAATACCATAATGTATGCTTCAATGAATGTCCTATTATCTTTGCAGTGATAAAGGAAGACAGTCACAATGGGTTGATACCCGACCACGCGCTGGTTAGCATTAAGCCACGGAAACGAAGACCTGGACTCGTCTCAGAAAGGCCTATTAGCGTAAGTTTATATACATTTAGATCATAGGTACCCAACGACGGTGGTACCACCCCCTAGTGGGCGCTGGAATTGTTTTTTGTGGGAGCGGTAGCGAGTCCAAAGGTCCCAATGAGGGGCATAATTTATGACTATTAATAAATAATAGATAGACATATCAAAATTGTATAATTAACTATTATGTAAAGGGGGCGGTAGTCCATAAAATATTGGGAACCTATGATTTATCAGTTGATAGGCGGTGTTACAATAAAAATATAGTGACATGTTTTGCTAGGAATTCATAGCATGCAAATTTATGTAATAAAATAGTGTGAATTTATATTTCTGTCCATGATGTATGGAAGTGTGTATTATAAACTCGACTTCTTGTATAAAAATATTAAATCGATCACCTCTTTAAATCATCCACCAGCACACGGCTGCTTACATAAATATAGGATATATTCTATAATTAACATAAATTACATATCTGTCAATCATTTGGTGAAATAATATACATACAATGGGTAGCTTTATTTCTTACCGTGATCTCTTCCTTGCAGTCTCTAGATGGAAAAGAGGAAACAACTTAATAATAAGATAATAATAGTGACGGCCAACGGACTGACAGCGACGAGTCTTGTTAAGAGGCTCTCGTTAGACGACTGGGTCACTGGTTTTTTTTAAGTTATAAACTTAAAAATGTAATAGGTATGCATATAAGTAAATAAACATCATAATAATAATAAATGTTTATTTGGAACATAAACTCATTTTAACAAAAACACGAAGATACAGATACAAAAGTATAAAACTATGGCGCAGCTATCAACGTCATCTCCATAGATATAACTTATGGACTAAATTGCGTCTGACGAATATCTAATAGTCTATACTCTATACTCACTATGCAGTTACCCACATAACAGGTAGACGTGCTGTTAATCCCAGCCACATTATCAACCTCACTAAAAATACTTTTCTGTACATTTTAGCCCAGAACAGAAGAGGACAAGTTAGCTGGTCGGCTAGAAGTGAAAAGGTACAAGCAGACTAAAGAGAAGCTGCGTAGGCGCCGCGAGAAGTTGTTACAGAAGGTGCGCCTACTCGCCGCTAACAAATCGCAGCGACGACTTAAAGGCAGCATCATTGACTTAAAGGTCAGTTGGAAAATGTTTCATTTTTTTTTTTTTTTTTAATTCTATTATATAATAATAAATAAGGATGTGTTTAGTAGCTGATAGAGAACTTTACAACATTGAACATTTCTATAGAAAAAAATATTAAAAATAAGCTGTCAGATATCAACATTTTCAAATTTAGCTAATAGCAAGTGCAAGAGTGTAAAAAATTTTGGTTGGCAAAAAGTATTGTATTTCTCTTATACAACGAAAATATTTAAGCAAAAAAATATGTCCACTTTAGTCGAAATTTTCAAAGAAGAATGTATATTGATAAACATCGTATATTTACTATAGATAGTCTGTGACAAATTTCTCTTCTGCAATATGTATGCCATGTAGGTATTTCAAGAATCTAGGGTAAATTATTCCGATTTTTATTATAAATAGACGTGTTATACTAAAATGTCGAGTTCGATGTTATTTATTTCGTCACATTTTTGTTGTTAATGCTTTCCAAAAAGGAGAAAGATAAGGAAAAAGAAAAGGAAATTGAGAAAGAAAAGGAGAAGGAAAAGGAGCCTGAAAAGAAAGAGGTATATGCATCGCTATTTAAAAAGAGAGTTAATTATACAACGTGTAACTTTCGTCCGTAGTCATACTTTCAAAGGTTAATTTACTCATTATACCAACAACTTTTACAAAGGGAACAACTCCAAAGGCGCGCAAAAGAATCAGCAGCTCCATACATTCTGGTCGAATAGGTACGGACATTTCTATGGAACGGCTGATTTGCTTTTCCCGCTTTCGCAGTTGGTTCCATAGTAAGTAGGTCCACAGTTGTTCGCATACAAAGGTACATTGACCCCTAAATTATGACTACGAAATATGTTACACCTTGTATAAACACAAGTATAAAAGCTTATTCTTGCAATTGGCAATACTTAGCGTAATTAGGCGTTGATGATTTCTGCTTTCGAAATTTCCACTAAGTTTGACTAATGATATACCATACAATTGTTTTAGATTAAAAAGTTTTGTTAAAATATTGTGTTGAACAATCTCATAATCCCAAAATCATTTCACAACAGCAAATGGTGGACCTAGTCGACTCGGAAACCGATTCGGAAGACTCATCTACCGAAGAAGTTCCCATTGAAAAACCAGTGGAGAAGCCGATCGTGGTCGAAGCTTCACCACCACCGGTCGTGGTGCCACGATCACCGTCTCCAGTTCCTGAGGTTGTGGAGAACGCCAGCACCATCAGTACGGAGGAGATGGCGCGCAAGATCAAGGAGCAGTTCCGGTGCAGCATGGCGCGCGTCATGGTGCAGCATCTGAACCCCTACAGGCATCCTGATGCCCCGGCCGCACGCATCACGTGTACAGCGGACTTCAAGCATCTAGCTCGAAAGGTGAGCAGTACACTTTTTTAGAAATTTCTTCTGTACATTTTTGTTTTTTTTTGGAAACTGTCACTCTCCAATTTTTAATCAAAATCTTACGTTTGTGTAATCTCATTGCATTTAAACTTACTACAAGTTATTACACTAGGCTGTATGCACAAGACCAAGAAGACAAGACATTTAACCAAGATCATTGTCATCATCTCCTCATATATTTGGGGTCGCCGCAGCATATATTCTTCTTCCATAAATCTTTATGGGTCGTCATATCGGCAGTCACTCCCTTTCTAGCCATATCATCTTACAAACGATCCATCCATCGTTTCCTCGTTTTTTTTCTACTCTTTTACCCATCCACACATCCACACTCATACTCAAAACATTCCTCATCATATGATACTAATTTCTCCGCTACACATCAACATCAATAGTTATAATGAAAAACAATCATCATTTTACTGCCCTAATTAAAATTAATTTGGGGTCGACGCAGCAGGCAGCCCTTCTTTTTCTTCCGTACATCTCTATCAGCCGTCAAAACAGTATTTTAATCATCAAGACAGAATAAATATTTCAAATTAAGTTAATTTCATCCTAATACTGATTCAAAACTTTTTCTCCAGCTAAGAATAAATATTTCAAATTAAGTTGATTTCATCCTAATACTGATTCAAAACTTTTTCTCCAGCTAACACACTTCGTAATGCTGAAGGAACTTAAGCATTGTCGTTCGGTAGACGAACTGGTGGTGACAGACTCAGTGCGTTCAAAAGCGAAGATGTTTGTCAAGAAATACATGGCCAAGTTCGGGCCGGTATACAAGCGACCGGCTGAGGAGATCGACTAGCCGAAAAAGGCCACTAAAGGGCCATCGAGCTAGCGAATACATCGATACCTCAGTATCAGAAAATGCGACGGGCTGTACTGATAGGCCTTGAGCGTAGACTGATGAAGACACGACGTCAAACTACTAGTTCTAATTCTAAGTGACTTTATTTGGCTTACAATCGGTGTTAAACTGAATGCTATGATGTTCTTATATGCACCTGATTCATAATTCGCAATGAGCACTAATATAGAACTTTAAAGACAGTGATTCTCGTCCAATGGACTAAAGATAATACAATAGTTACAATTCAACCTGATTGATTTAGCGAATATTTAATTAAATATAAATCAATTGTATTAATATTTAGCTTGAAGAAAATACCAGTTAACTGGCGTGATAGACAAATACTTGAAAAATTTGCAGGACAAAGAAATTAGTGTAAAACGATAATAAGATACTGTTTAAATGAAGTGGACTTCGAGTTTTGAAAGTATGTCTGCATAGGAAAATTACAACTGAACTAAAATGTAAATATAGTGTGATAAGTCTATAGCTATATTATATTGTTATAAGAAAGTCCTCTTTAGTGTTAGACTGTATTATAATTAGACGATTCTATGTTCTTAGACATGATTTAAATATGACTTTGTTCAAGGGATTAATGCAAAATAAAGTATTTATTATTGTAGTATGATCTCTACGGGAGTTTTGCTGGAAATACACACGACAGTGACTCGAATATGAACTGCAACGGTTTAAGTACACAGTATTATAAATAGTTTTTAATTAAATAACCAGGTTTAAGACCACTATGTTTTGTCTGTCAAATTTTTAAGGCAACGCCGATAATTTTAGAATTTGTTAAAAGATTACTAAATATCAGCTGTTATGTAATTACCGTGTGAATATTGAGATGTTCATACGCATCCTTATTATGAAATATAAGTTTGTGTGCTTGCTTTAGTGGACTGAAATCTATAGAGTATTGAGTTTGTAAGCTAAAACAATAGATTGTGCAGCAAATGCCTGCCGATACATAATTGTTGTATTAAATTCTAGTGAAATACTAAGTACTATGATAAAAAAGAATAAGCAAAAAACAATACATGCGTCCGAGCACGGATCTATGTCGACAAAAATTTATATGTATTGAATTTTAACGTTTTATCAACAGCTAATGTCAAATTTGACGTTTTTAATCGACAAATGCGTCGATAAAAGGAACCATGCTCGCACCGCTGTTCACAGATTGCAGTCTAAGAATTAAACTTGTGTTTTATCAGTTATTAATTGGTTTTGAAATTTTATTTATAAGCCAATGACAACATGACATATTTTAGATTGATTCATGTATGAAATGGATGAAGTTTTAGCCACAATTTGACCCTAACTTTTTGCTATTTGTAGCGAACTGAGAAAACGATGCTTTATCTGCTTTCTCTTGCTGTAAGTGCTTTTGCAGTACAGAAATATTATATTTTCATGAATACTGACTATTAGATTATGTAAGTTATAGTTATAGTTACTCGCAACCGGCGCGGTTTGTGGAACCAAACCAAACATGAGTTTGTCGTGAAAATAAGTAGTAAGCTGATATGAAATTATGTTACATTGAACTGTATAAATCTCCGATATTGAGATAGTTATTATGTGATTCATCAATTTGTGTGTAAATAGTTGTAAATACGAGACATAAAGTTATTGTCTGTTCGAGTTATAGAGTGAACGTTTTTATTTTTATGTGGTAGGATGTGTGGTCGCGCCTGTTGTCGCGAACGAGTGATTTCATACTTTAGTTTGGCGATTTGATCGAAGCCGTCGGAACAAATAAAATGTTATTTCTTTTAATATGTTGTGGTTTTATTATTTTAAAACGTGTTTCCAATTTTTTATCTAATTTTGTGTTATGGTTCACATATCCTAAGTGGGCAACTGAATTAGTCCAACGCCAAACACGCAGTGTAAACGCTTAGTCGTCTAACGACTTAGTTTTTTTATCGTGATTTGGCATCGAGCGAAGGGAAAGCGAGGGCGGCAGTCGCCTCTATAAATAACGCTTCGACCGAACCGCCTTCGGTAGACGACCCAATATAAATGAGCCTTAAGTGATCTAAAGAGACCAGTGATAGAGGCGCGAATAGTCCTAAAACATGTCACAAATATCTTGGAAAGTGACAGTATCGTCGTGCAAAAATCTAGGTTACTCTACAATATAATTATCTTCACAGATTATAATAAAAATCTCATTTATGTAATCATCTGGGAGGGTCACAGGATATACAGAAGGTAGGATAGAATTCTGGGCCGAATCGTAAACCATTACTTGTAAACTATATTTTTTATTCCAATAAGTTCTAGTTCTGATAAGCGATACAATTATTATTAAAGTAGGGCAGCGGTGGTTACAAACTTTATTAATATTTTATCCCGTAGAGGAACTTGAAGGGCCATAAATAATTTAAATTGTAATATTACGAATGTGACAAACCATGGTTCATTTGAAATTTGTTGGATGTCGTGAAGTTAGTAGTATTCTTTTTCCATCATATCATAGTTACTATGAACAAACAATTTACTTTGCACATTATCTTTTTTGATTGTATTTTTTAAGGTAGGGTATGTTTTGCCCCACAATTCCCCCCCCCCCCTAGCTACGGCATCTGCACAGGAATGTATTCGGTCACTCATGCAGTCGGGCAAATGGATTGTGTGCACAACGTCGTATGTATTGCGTTGATCTTGCTTGAATCCCACTCTGTGGTTTGAGGACCATATTAATCATGTGCAGGGAATCTATGTTGGAAACAAAAAACATTTTCCATCCTTTCTATACCATTTAAACAATGGATTAGGAAACACTACAAGACATAATAGACTTCTAATATAAGACATCTATATTGCATCAGGTTATGTGGTAGTCTGTTGCTGCCTCCAAAACTCTTCTCGGTTCTCCAAAAATCGAATCGCTTCCTCCGCTTGTTTCAGCACTACATCGTTCTTCTTATCGGCTATGGCTAAGTCAGGATTCTTCAGCAAGTTTTCCAAATAGATTTTGTCGGAATTCAACTGTCCTAGGACGGGTCTGGCAGATTTTGATCTCTTTTTTCCTGTTTTCTTTACTACTTTGACCGAGCCGATTGTGTTTTCTATCGCCTCCTGAAAAGCAAACAGTATGCATTTAGTGATATTTTAGGTTTCAATAATACACGCGATTAATCCGGTTAAAAGTTGTTTTATTATAGTTTGCATGTAACTCGGGTAAAACCTAGATTTATAAAAATGCAACGACAGATAAAATAATTTTAAGTTAGGGTTACTACCAAATGCGGCAGTATAACTGCTGCATTGGCGCTAACCCACTATTTCGGGCTCTCAGCAAATCTTTTAACATAATCAGGCCACACGTGGACGTTAAAAGACACTATAGTGGTCTCACTAGTGAGCCTTAGCAGCATAAAAGCTCATGCTGCTGGGGCGACGATGACGCAACACGATGCACACGCCAGGATCGCACGCAATATAAACTTGTTCTGTAAAATATATTTTTATGCTTATTAATTATACTTAAACCGCCTGGTTGGTCTACTAGTGTTCGCAAAAGCCAGCCGCTTTTGCGAACACTAGTAGACTATGTGACTTAGGGTGATATCTTAGGTTCTGGTCGGGCAAAGATTTGATGAGAATTTTTGTTAGAAAATTCTCAGTACCATCCCGGAGTTTGTAATTTGGCCCGGTTACAGGGGACTTAACAACAGCATTGGTGAAATGTGGGTGTAAAAATGTGTACACTTCTGCCTACCCCCTAAGAGAATAATACAAGCGTGATGCTATGTTCATGTTTATTAATTAAAACATCACTCACCTGTGCTTTCTGTACTCCAAGCCTGAAGTCATTCAAGTCAGGTCTCGCTCGCAATCCGCGATGGTAGTGCACGAGGCTCATCTCGAACTCTCCGCAGTAGTACAGCGCCTCGGCCTTCCGAAGCAATGCCTTCGCATCCTTTGGGTCTAACTTCAGAGCCGCTTCTGCATCGATCAGCGCTGAACGAGGCTCTCCCAAGAGGAGGAAGCATTTACTGCGAGAGACATACGCTGCTTTCTCGTCAGGGGCTAGTTCGATGGCCTAAAAAGATAGAATTTAAGAATTTAAAAAAGTTCTGGCTCATGCTGGGTTGATAATATAGAAATTGAGCTTGAAGCTGCAGACTTCAGTTAAGAAAATAGAAAAATAATTTTAAGCAAACCGCAAAGACCGTCGTTTTTGTATACGACACTTCTTAAACGAATGTACAGTTCAGACTTATTATGACGCCTTCAAAAAATCCGGTTACCTTACTGACGAATAAGACAGCCGTACGGTATCGTTCCCTCATCATCTCAGCCCTGGCCAGCGCCAGCAGCGTACCGGCGTCGGCTTCATCAGGTAGGTGAAGAGCATTGTTCCGCTCCGCCTTATCCTTCATGTTCAGCGACTGCTTGATATCCTTGGAGCCCATCACCACAGCGGCCGCACGGTCTTTGTCCGTATACAACTCCTCCTCCCGTCTCCTCCTCTCACGTTTTGGCTTCCGTTTCCATTTCTTCCTCGGTTTAACCGCCTCTTTTCTCCCTTTAACGGCGTACTTCTCATCCTCAACCTCCGGTTCGCCTTTCTCAGCGGATTGCGGGGCTCTCTTGCTGATCGATGCTTTTGGAACCGGAGTTTCCTCTTCTTCATCGTCGATACCAACCCGGACGAAGCTTTGTAAGAATTCTGCGTCTTTCGTCGGTCCAAGGATGGACCGTGCTTGCGCTTTGGCGGTATCGTCCATGACGAGAAAGGTCACGTACTTCACTCGTCGTTACGTAATGTGTAGGTGTGTGGCGAGGCGTCAGTATCGACGCCTCAGCTGTCGTCGTCATGGTGACTGAATGTGTTTTCGCACCCACTTCTGACACACTAGTGCTGTATGGGTCGTTTTGAGGAGTGGCTGTGTCGCAAATCGTGATGACATCAATTTAGTAAAAATATCTTTTCAACTGAGATTATCTAAATTATTAAGTAACCCCTCCAGCCCTACATATTTGGAAACTCCGTTTTATTACAGGATTAACAGAACCTATATGATCTATGAAATGTTTAAGCACTCTTAACATAAATTTGGGCGGGAAAACTTTTAGGGGAGCTGCATGGTTAAGAGAAATACATGACTTCAAATAAATGTATTCCTCTTATATTCTTATTCTTTATTGTACACACATAAAATAGTTACAAAAACATTTCAATTTGTGATGTCATGTACAAAGGCGAGCTTAACTCAAAATAGAGTTTTCTGCCAGCAAACATTCCTCCTTTATTCTATTTTTCAAAGAAACATTGAAAAAATAATAGACAAGAACGGGGCTTGAACCCGCGACCGAGACGCCTGGTGATATTTATCTAGTAATCATTTACAGATTTACTAGATAAATATCACCAGGCGTCTCCTTAAGACGTATACAAAGAGGATTGAAAATTCAATAGGTTTGAACACGACAAGGTAGCTCAGTTGGTAGAGTGATGACACGGAACGTCAAAGGTCGCGGGTTCAAGCCCCGTTCTTGTCTATTATTTTTTCAATGTTTCTTTGAAAAATAGAATTAATATAGGCATTACATGGCCTCAACATGTATTAAAAAAAAAAAAATTATATATGATTCCTCCTTGTTACTTTTACATTTCTTATTCAGAAAATACCAACCTACTTGTCAAAGGAGTTATGAGGTAGAATATACAAGCTCCGTACGGACGGACGTTTCTAAGATGTCACAATTTCCTTGTAAAAGGAACACCACGATCACTGTTCTCTGATGCATGGTTCTTCACGTTGTGATCTTGACTTCTTCTTCTGATCGTGACGTGAAGAACAAAGCGTGAAACTACAATATACAATTAACTCTTGACATTCAAGACGATATTTTTAATAAGTTGATTTCCGTGATAAAAAAAGACACACCATATTTAAATAAAAGGTAATTAAGTAATTATAAACCTAATATTGGAAATCAAGGCCTAATTAAGTACAGTTCAACGAAATTAAATTCTCTTAGTCGTGACATCGCATGATTACTACTTCAGTTCTTCATTGTTCAGACGTCGCTTAAGAATATAGTGTTTTGACGTTTCGTTTTATCTACTCCGGTTTAATGTTTGAATGGACTTTTGAATAGATATCGGATTTTACGTCAATATTTAACATTAATTCAATCAAATACTACAATCTAGAAGGAATTACTACTGGAGTAGTTAAAGCGGGCGTATGATACCTCGCCACTGGCATATGATTCCCAATCAAATACTTTTATACCTTTTACCTGTATGGTTACAATAATAATAGGAACACGATTTTAATCGTGTGTGACACAATTTTATGTTTGTGTTTAGTTTTTTATGTGTGTTGATGTAATGACGACTTGACGAGAGCTATTGTTGCTTTAGTGAAGTTATTTTGTGCTTCTGTGTTATTTCACCCCAGCCAAAGGTGGCGAGCAAATATGTATGTTCGATAAGTATTTAGTCAGCCATCTCCCGTCTGGTCCTCTAAGACTACAATGAACCGGAATAGGGACAGTCGTGTATAACGTCTCCGTCTACGTACGACACAGAATACGTGACACAGTGTAGGTACTTGAGACTTCTAGCAAAGCATTCATATGACTCCCGTCCAACATACATAACATGGACACAATTGCATAAGTCGTTAGTGGATTCCTAATTTTATTAGGTACATTAAAAGTTAATTTGTATTTACCTTGGCAAGTGAGACTAGTCCACGGTCATAGTTGCCGTTCTTGATATGACCGGTGGCCTCATCGCGGTGTTTCTTCGCCTCTATGGGGTTCGTGATCGGCAGCTCCGGTTCCTTGCCTCGAACCATTGTTTATTATTTTTATTGTCTACACCGCGATCTGCGAATTCAAAAATACTTTCTTATACAGTTCTTCGGCTTGATGGAAGCGCGGCTACGGCACGTAACGTCTTTCATCGGTCGTTTCTAAGGCTCGATTTTCGGTTCAGGCAGCTTCATTAGGTTTACAGATAAATCGTTGAAAAGCATTAATGCATGCTTAGCAAACTTTAAAGCTATACATTTTTGTGAAAATAGAATACGGTCGCGAGCAGGTTTCGAACCTGCGCCTCCCGGATAAATACTCCAGCCGCTCTGACCGCTAAGGTCCGCAAAGGTAAAGTAGAGGACGAGATGGCTCCGAGACGGATCGGGGAGGCGCAGGTTCGAATCCTGCTCACGACCGTATTCCGTATTGTTTGTTTGTTAGCAAATTCTTCAGTTACAGCCCGGAGTTTAGAATTGTGCACACCATCAGAATGGGATTTATTAGCGCATCTGTTAAATGTGGATTATGTGGGTGTACAAGAGAAAACCTCTGCTTCTGGAAAAACATGCTTCGTGCTATGATGGTACAAAGGCATCTACTACAATCAAAACGTGAGCATAAAATGAAAAATAATTATTCAATTCGAGATACGAAATGTCAGAGCACAGAATTAAAGATAATGAACTAATCATGTTGTATCGTTTCAAAATAAGCCGTCGACACGCAACGACAGCTGCTGTTACCGCTGCCGTCGACAAAGTGCCACTTGCTTGTAAAAGTCCTTACTGAACTTTCTCGTAAACATAATATTACTACGATACCAAAACAAGCTGATCCAGTTACCAAAAATGATTAAAGTGGCCCCGAAAATACTGTGCAAATATTTTGCCTGAACCGCAACCTTCCTGTAATGTATTAGGCAAATGTTTACGTAGGTAGTTACCGAAGGTAGACATGACGGATGGTGCGGCTGCCACCGTAGACGATGTTGTCATAAATCTTGCTATACCTGCCCCGATTTGTATTCGGTTCTAATCAGATAATTTTTCGCGTGGGGTCTTGAAGGCAGCGTGGTTTAGGTAAGAATTAAGATAAATTCATGGATTTATTAGTAGAAGAGGGTTTCGCAATAGGTTCCCCTTTGATTGAAAGGAATGAATGTAGGAAAGAGTAGAGAGTTCCTTCTATTCCTCTCATACAGAACGCTGGTTCAGAACCTTATGTAACTAGAATAGCTCTAGATAAGTACCTATAATTTTAATATAGATTAATTGATCTCATGAATCTTTATTTAATACTTTTGAGAAAAGAGATATAAGTGGATACCTAATTGAATAAACAATACTATCATGTGTCGAAAAAGGGTATACTGTAAGTGCTAAAAGGTGAAAATTAAAATTTTTGTCCACCGCGAGTACAGTTTGGAAATTATTAATTTTAAGTTTCAAACACGAATGCAAAGAAGAATGATTTGCATAAAAAAAATCCTTTTTCTCTCTCAATTCCGGAATTCATAACCTACCTCATGTACAGTCGTTTAACTTGGTGAAGTGGCGTGCTCCAATTGATTACCCCTTACGCAAACTTGCACGAGCACACACACGCGTTATCGTAGGGGGTATATTGATGCAACTGGTTGTACATGGCGATCACGATGGAAATCTTATAGTTCCGCGCTTATGTGAAGTTATTATGCATCGAATATATAAAACCTTTCTCGGACTCATCTAAACTTTAGCAAAGTGGGTTCGGTCGTACGCGTGAAAACCTTACAACGGGTTAGTGATCACTGTTCTTCTGGCCCCACCTGAAGCTCCCATTCGATCGGAATCGCTTCCGTGATGTCTGCCTATTTCTCTCTACGCTTATCGCTCCATCTCGTTTTCAATGTCATCATTGGCATTTATCGAAGTTATTGGGGTATCGCGGGGTGCATTAATTTTACTTTTTATTATACGGAAAAGGAAATGTGGGTTATGGTAATAAAAATATTTAGGATCTAACTACTTAGTTTCCGCAAACGGCCTTACCCGCATTATTTGTGTCGTTCAAATTTAACCACGTACCTAACTACTGGCTGCCGTTATCGATAAGTATTTATGGCATTATTTTAATTAGTAGCTTGATACTGTTTTACTTTAGTAGGTCACCCGGGAAAACTAACCAATTTTTTGGAATAAAAATAAACCTATGTCCTATTCTAGCTTATCAATTATGTCACTTACGAGTTTATTAAGGTGTGAGTAGCCAATATCTATCTTCAAAGAGAATTCGTGAGTGCGTTCGCTATCTAGGAACTTGGATGATTAAACATTACATTGAGGATAAGGATGTTTGGCGCACGATCCCCTCCTGCACACAGCGACCCACTGGCACTGTCTAATTTATTTCATGTACTTATGAATGTAACCTCAACAGATTACTTTTGTAATTACTAGTTTTTATTTTTATACAATTAATTTTATTGACGTAGTACAATTATTCCAATTGTATTTTTTTTTGACACTTGTTTGTTTATGTAAATTTACATATCCATTATCTAACCGCTAGTATTCCCACTAGTTTTAAATTTATATTAACATTTCTTTGTAAAATGTGAGCATTATGTGGACATTAATGTTATTTTTAATCTCATGTTACGTACATATTGCCAATTGTCAGGCATTATGAGTTTGTCATGCTCACTAAAATGTCCTGCTGATGGTGGCGTTGTACATCGGGTCGTCGAGTTCCCTACAAAATGGTTGAGCTAAGCGAGGCTGATGTGCGCGTCATGCTCGTGAACGGGTGCTGTCTGTCGGGACTGGTCAGCTCTTAACTGCTTTGGCAATCATTTTAAAAGGCTATATAAGTTATTGCTTCTAGCGCTTTCCTTTATTATTTTGCTCATTAACCTGCATTATTCTCACATTACCTTATTTATTGTTATACCAATTTATTTTAAAAGAGTGTCTATGGAGTTTCTTGCCGGCTCTTCTCCATAAGATCAACGCCTTGGAACCATGCACCTAGCTTTGACTTTTCATAAGTGCTTGTAATATGGCCTATTTGAAATAAAAATCTTTTGACTTTTGACTTTGACTTTTGATAATACATAACGACGGTCGAACGACTATTTGCTTCAAGACATCTTTGTGAAATATGAAAATGTTTCTAAAGACTTGGTTTTAAAGCACATATAGCCATTCAAGATAAATCTTTGAAATTCATTAACGCATGCTTAGCGAACTCTAGTTATTACATGAGATGGAAAAAGAATACGGTCGCGAACAGGATTCGAACCTGCGCCTCCCGGATAAATACTCCAGGCGCTCTGACCACTAAGCCATCTCGACCTCTGCTCACCACCGCGACTTCTTCTTCCATATTTTAATACGTATAGGGACTGAATTGACAGCAATGACGTCGCCATAAGACGTATTAAAATATGGAAGAAGAATTCGCGGTGGTGAGCAGAGGTCGAGATGGCTTAGTGGTCAGAGCGCCTGGAGTATTTATCCGGGAGGCGCAGGTTCGAATCCTGTTCGCGACCGTATTCTTTTTCCATCTCATATAATAACTTCACATATAGCCATTCAACCGTCGATAACACCCGATAGCCCCACACTAGCCATTTATCTTGTATGGTGGGTACGTTTACAGACACAAAACCTCACATTATTATTCTGTTGATCATACAAATGTTTGTTACGTGCGGAAATCGAACTCACGACACAGCAGCCGATTTGTCGATCACTGTCGTTTGTGACCTACATGAATCTCGCCGTTACATTAGTTTTTCTCATATTTACCAAGTCAGTAGCCAGTATCAACTAATTTAAAAATATTTTTGTGGTAAGAAAAATTCGTTCTTGAGCAGGATTTAAACCTGCGTTTTTGGTATAAATAAGTCCAGGCGCTCTACCAACTAAGCTATCTCGACCTGTGCTCACTATTGCGAATTCTTCTTCCACATTATAATAAGTCTTATGGTGACGTCACCGGCCAGTCCCTATGCTGTGACTGAACGCATGTGTTAATGCGTTTAAAAGATGTAACTAGAAATAATTTGTATTTAAACTAAGTATAGGTTCTAATATATTCTAGACTTATCACAGAATTCAATCGTTCAGCTTGTGCGTCTATTTGTAATCATGCACATTGCACGAAAGGCGCCATAAAATATTTTGCAGTTTTTCACTAAGTATTCCGTTACTAACTTTGCGTTATGAAGCGAATTGGCGTGACATCTCCCAGTTTATCCATCAGTGGAAATGACTGCGCATAGCATTAGTGAACGTTTGTGCAAAACTTATTTTTTAATCTATCGCTTCATTCATTCTGCTGCTTGAAAAACGAAACCTGCATTCCGTTTGAAAAGTAGGTAACTGGTATTTTACCTGGCTTGGTTATTAGCGTGTTAAGTTTTTTTAGTATTATAGTTATGCTTAGATGCAGCTCACGCAGATTAAGTCAATCGCATTTAAAAATATATTAAATTATTTTACTGTAACCCAAAAAAAAACATACATTCCTTACATGGCTATATCATGCGAATATAAAAACAAAAAAAACTCTATAGGTATAGGACTGGGATGTTGTCTGGTGCCTTACAATTGCAAAGTGGTAACACTGAGTTACTAATCAGTATATTATTGCTAATAGATATCACCAGGCGTGACCCTAAGACGTAAAAAAGGGAACTTGAAATTTAATAGATGCGAACATGCGACACGGTAGCTCAGTTGCTAGAGCAATGTCACGGAACTCTCGGACTGACAAAGGTGACGGGTTCGAATCCCATTAATGTTTATTACTTTTAAATGTTTGCTTAGAAAAGTAATAATTGATTAACGCTGTAATAAAGTCCAATCACTCCTGAAGTTATGACTTGATTGAACATATTGTAAGGATTTTTTATTTTCTTGCTATTTTTATTCTGACTGCCTCGTTGGTTCCAAGCGCGAATGCTGAGCAGGAGGTCTCGGATTCGATTCTCGGATCAGGCAAAGTGTTATCGAGTTGTTTTATTAGGAAATTCTCAGTAGCAGCCGGAGTTTGGAATTGTGCCCGATAGATGTCAATAGGCTCACCACCTATTGCATAGGACTTAATAACAGCATTAGTGAAATGTGAGTGAATACAGGCATGATGCTATGTTAATTTACTCAAGACCAAAACAAGGGGGGGGGGGGTTCCGTTCCCTTTTGTTTCACACATGTAAACATTATAATTTAACTTCTTTCTGGAATTTCTGGGGGTTTGAACCCCGGCCATTTTGGTATCAATATCAATATAATTCATCAATAAATTGATCGCCAAATAACCTGAAGTTGGGATTACGTAACTGACTCGTAAATAATTGTGTTTGCTGCGCTGCAGGGCTGCCGCGCCGCCGTCATAACTTTGGCATCGGTTTCTGCTCATTATCGTGGATATTATTCATGCAAGCCAACTATTCGCCTCACGACATGGCCCTATCATAATGCAGGGGAAGCCTGTGCAATTGGAGCCGGCTGAATCATTATGATTTTTGGTGCAATTACCGAAATTATCAGTTCAGTTTTGAATTTATAATAGGGAGTCACTTAGAAGTATCATTTATGTTGTATTAATATAGGGGATGTTATTTTATATACTTGGTATCGATATATTAATAATGTAGTTGTTTGGATATGAGATTTTCTGTCGTTTCATGGTGTGATTGCGCAGAGACTTTTAGTTATCTAATGTTGCTTATTTAATTATGCCTCTTATTTAGCGGTATCTTACTTTACCTAGCTATCTATCATGCCGCTCATACTACATTAGTCTTAGCTCCCTTTCATTACCTAAAAACATAGTTGTAATTTGCGAAACATGTAATAGATTCACTACTTAGATTACGAAAATGCTAAATACTGCCTCTCTTGCATATTAGGGGTAGTATTTAGCAGACAGGCAAACCATTTTGTTTTGCGCTGATTCGTAACTGGGTTTCAAAAGCAAATAAGTCGTTTCCTCAAAATCGAAAATCACCATAGCCGTAGTGTTTATGAGTTATTCCATGCGTTATCATAGCTATACGATATCTAGGATCGTGGAACACGCGACCCCACGATACGGCCGCTTTACGACCACAAAAATAATGAAATTAGCCATTATTTGACTTGTAAACTGGTTCACGACGTCCGTTTGTAAACTAAGCCGGATCGAACTAGATATCTTTTGTAGATAGTGGAAGATTTACAACTAGAATATGCGTAGAACAATAATGTCTGTGGCGTAGAACATTGTTTTGATTTAAATTACTGCAGCACTTTGAATTGTGATATATTTTGAACTAGATGGATGTCGTAAATTAACACCCATGTCGTGTTTCAATACAAATTCATAACAAACGTTCGATGTGATTCTTTAAATTGGCATAACTTTTTTACTTATGAACCGAGTGACATGAAACAAACACTAAATGTTAAGTGAAGCTTACCACAATATATTAGTGAAAACCATATCTAAATCGGATAAGCCGTTTCTGAGATTAGCGTGCACAAAAAAACAGACAAACAGACAAAAATTCTAATAATCATTGTTTTGGGTGCTATTTACGTTGCTAAAGGTCCCAATAATATTTTTTCTCATATATATCTTCCATGTACAGACAGCGATCCGTTACATTTTTATTATATGTATAGATAAGTATACTGTATTGCAGGCTCCATGAAGGTTACCTAGTCAGACCTAGTCTATCAATCAAACTGCTGTGGTTTGGCGGTTTGGCATACCTACATGAAAAATAAAACCTGGGTCATTGAGAATGTTGTTTAGAACTTTTCAATATCAGTTGCTGTCCTGCAGGTAATTATTGCATAACTGCAAATTTAATTAATTTAATTGTTAAATGAATAATATAGCTATTTTCGATATCTGTACCTACCTAAGTACAACTTATTTCTTAAGTAATCTGACAAAACAAAAGGCGGTTCAGTGCTAAGTACATGCAGTGCAGCTGCAATTCTGAGACCATTTATGTACTCGTATTAACTAGAATATAATATATTCTAATCCTATCTAAGTGTCATACGTAGAGTAAAGAAGTTGTACTTTATTGTGAAGAAATCATCTGCGATGGTTGATGGTGCATTTGATGTTTATGTGGTAGGTTGGGTGCTCGGGCCTATACATTGTGTAACCGAATATTATAAATTTATATCTGTACAAACTACAAATGAAATGAGTACCTACCTACATAATTATTTATCAACCACAAAGACAAAGCCCCAATATTCCTTTTGGCAATTAATTACATTCATTTTCACGTGAATCTTAAATCGCCTGGAAATTTCCCTGTGTTGCATACAGTATTGCGTATTTTGTTTTTCACTACTGTTCAAGCCTTATTATGTACCAACCCAATATTAAATAATTTGATGAATTATAGAGTTATTTTTCTGACCCTTGATAAGAAATATAAGTTATTTACCTTTATTCCAATCTTATTCGGTCACACACAAAGCACTTACGCATTCCAATAATTCCAACTTAATTGCACGATACGAAAATAAATTAAGTAAGTAAATAATTGATAAACTGTTTTTCAACAAATAGTTTGTTGGTTGAACCACAAGCAATCACAGTTGGTTGCCGACTGAGCCACTAGTTGATCCGGGTTGTCTTACCCCTAATGAAAGGGTTGTTTATATTGCACGACACTGCTCGGCTCACGATTTTCTGCCCGTATTATTTCAAATCGGTACTTAATCGGATCGCTTTAGGATTTATTCTACATCCTACAAAGCATAGCATGGTCCCATGTACTTAATGGATGGACATAGGATAGGACCCCCTAATACCATCTACCGGATATAACTAATATAGAGGCTGGTACTCAAAATTTATAAATAGAAAAACAATAATACTTATTTGTCTGTTTCGGGAATCGAACCCAGAATCCTCACGTCCGAGTTTCGGCCGGTCTTTGGGACCAATGTTGCACAGTTGTGTTACTTTGATTTAGTTTCTATTTTGACTGAATGAGAGGGAGCCGTTTCCGAATAACATATAGTAGAGTAAAAAGTTTATTAGAACTTAAACTACCACAGTAAATATATACCTATATTTACCTTCTGTCGTACACTAATATTTCACCGATTCAGTTTCTGAATCCATTGTAGGTATAAGTTATCTACTACGGGGTGAGCCTATTGTCCTCAACCGGATACCCACAAATCCAAACTCCGGGCTGCTACCGTTTCCTATCAGCAAAATCTAGTAAATTGGGAATCAAATGCAGACTTCATGCTTAACAACCACGCTTGCTTTTAGCTAAAATACATTTCATAGAGCATTATGAATAAGGGCGTAAGTTTGAGCAGTGACAGCCTATTGGTATGACCGTTGATTTGATAAGTCAAAGGTTCCAAGTTCGAATCTAAGCACCACTAACATTTCGAGTCACGTGCGTATTAGAAAAAAACATCGCGAGGAAACCAACACATCTGAGAGATGTTCTCTATGTGTTATATCAGAGGCCTACGAGTTTAAACTCTGACACTAGGTTGTTCATCAACTAGTACACGATAACAGAGTCAGGTCGTTAGTTTAACATAACCTAGCATTACCCTTTTAAAATCCTATGTTGAACTAAACAATGAAGACATACGTAAGTTATGAAGTTTTTCCAAAATGAGGGTCTTTGTTTATTTTTTTGCTACATTACGAGGTATACCTACCTCGGTACCTGGCTTTGTTTATTTCAATAAAGAAATGAGTGAGAGCACGCAACGCCAATAATGAAGCCTGTAATCTGTTTGCTACGGGCATTTTGTTATGAAAATGTTTTGACTCGAACAAATAAAATTATGCGGTAAAAAGAAATATCTACATTACGCTAGAAGTTTCCTAAATATGCAATCGATAAAGTTTTATGGTAGACTAGTAAAATTAATAATAGAAATGAGTATTTAAATCGTTTATATGCAAAACTATCTTGATATAACTTAATATCGTGTCCTGTCCTGTTGCTTGCACATCATTGGAGCTGATGGACGCTACTGAAAGTAAAAACTCGTCGGCAAATTTTGGGCTGACTCAATTTAAGTTGTTATCGACACGCTAAGAAGAAGAAGAATGCAAAACTAAGTAGGTATCTCAATCGGACCTACTTAAATTATGAAACTATTCGTTTTGTTTGCGATAACGATACAGATTGAAGGTAAATTACCGCATTTCTAAAAGGTTTTCTTAAAAATTGTGTAGATGCATTTACAAAAATTTACTATAGTAGGTACCTACTTTTTAATAAAGGGTATGATAAATTAAGTTTTATTTTTCATTTAGAGAACACATTTAACTTAGCAACTCATATCATATGAATATCATGCATATACAATATAAATGAACTCTGAATTATCTCGACGTTTGATTCTACACTAGCATAAAAAAATTGTAACACTGAAGATTCCTGTAATAATTTGAACTTATAGTAGATAAGTACTTTATTGTACCTACTCAATACGTTACGGCATTCCATAATGATACATGTGGTAGGCTTAGCACTATGAAATCAATTGGACCCTGTCAGACAAAACAGTTAAGTACGAGAGAGGAAGAGCAGTAACTAAAATAAAAAAAACTCGTTACTTCCGGTAAGGTTACTTAAGGTTCTTAAGCTATTATACATATTATGGGTGCAAATAAATACAATATCTACTTCTACAATCGCCCGCCCGCAAATATATGCACATACGCAAGCGTACACGTGTTTCGCCCCCCCACGGGGCATCATCTGGAGCTGTTAGACCGTGCAGTGTCCACCACCGCAGTGGCGGACACACGGAAACACGTGTACAGTAGTTGGTGGTAGTCGCAATTTTCACCGCTTGCGTATGTGCATATATTTGAGGGCGGGCGGGCGGTGCACAGGTAATGCATGACTACCCTCAATATTGTGGAAGTACACACATCAACACGGTCTAGGGATATTTCATACTCAATTAAATAACTCGAAAAGTACTGGCCGCATTGGAATCTTTTATACACCGATTTGTTTGTAATTTATTTCAGACTAATTCCAAATTCAAATTTTTGAAAATTCTTTTGTATCGGTGGCATAAAAATGTCTTGATGTGTAGGAGAGGGAATTTTCATTTGTGCGAAATTTAGAAAACAATACGAATTACATTTAGTTACAGTTTTTTTTCATTTTTAAACGAAAGATAAAGTTAAAATTGAGGTATTGTAGCCATGCAACGCCAACATTTGACGAGGGCGGAGATGTTACGAGCTGTGGGAATGCTGGAAGCTGGGTCTGTTCATCGTAATGTTGCTGAGGCCATAGGGACCTACCAAAATGTAATTTCAATATTGTGGACACGCTATCGTGCCACAGGTGAAGTAGCGGAGAGGCACCGGGGGCCAAGTCGCATCACTACCCCCAGACAAGACGATTTTTGCAAATTACTGCGCGAGCTCAACCAAATGCAACGGCGACTCAATTGGTCCAAAGGCTGCGAGTGGAACACCAAGTGCTTGTGAGTGACCAAACTGTAAGAAGGCGACTGCATGAAAGCAATCTACGCTCTCGTAGACCACTCCGGGTCCCACCTTTACGGTGAGGCAATCGTGGACGACGATTAGAATGGGTTCGGAACCACGTGGACTGCGGCCGTGAACAATGGTCCAATGTGCTGTTCACGGATGAATCCAGGTTCGGCTTCCATCCAGATTCACGAAGGACGCGTGTTTGGCGAGTTCCTGGACGATGGAGCCGTCTTCAGAACCCTCAGGAAGTTCACCCATACCAAGGAGGAACAATTATGGTTTGGGCAGGAATTCGTCTAGGAGGACGGACGGATCTCGTTTGGGTGCGGGGCAATATGACGGCAGAACGATACGTCCAACAGGTGCTGGGGCCCGTAATCTTGCCCCACAGAACACAAATGGGGCAAGATTTCCTGCTCATGCACGACAATGCCCGGGCACACACGGCGAGAACGGTAGCAGCTTGGTTACATACACACAATGTTCGGGCCTTAGACTGGCCTGCTCAATCACCAGATCTAAATCCCATTGAGCATGCGTGGGATATGCTGCAAAGAAGAGCCCTGAAGGAAGTTCCTGAAAATCTGGCTACAGAAGATCAACTTTTTGCGCACCTCAGAAGGACATGGGACAATATGCCGCAGCAAGACATTGACAACCTTGTTCTGAGCATGCAGAATCGTTGCCGATGTGTTATGAACATCATGGGCGCTTTCTTAGACTACTAACTTCAAGTTTATAAACACAAATAAATGATTTTTCTATTTTTTTCAGTTTTTACTCATAAATTAAAAGTTAATTCATATACGGTTTCCGTCTATGCTTCATTTTTTTTCCATAAAATCCTGAAATTTTAATCGAAGTACCTTAACCATTACTAGAAAGTGGTAGAATATTAAATAACGTATCTTTTAAATATATACATGTCATATAAATAATTAACATATTGATAGTAATTCGCTTTTTTAAAAATATCTCTAGACCGTGTTGATGTGTTTAGCTAGATATTGTATTTATTTGCATCCATTGTAATGGACTTCCGCAAAGTAACGCCTGAATCTATTCAATATTATACCTAATTATATTGTTTTTACCTAAGCTCATTCACGTAGGTACTTAAAATAAAATTAGGTACTCGTTGATCGTAAAAGTTAATCTATCGGGTTGCGGTTTACTTGAAGACAAGCGATAAGGCTTCGATGCCTGCTGATTGCAATGCATTGAGTGCGTGCGAATGTATGAACTGTCTAACACTGCTTTGACAGTAATTGTAACCCTACTCCCTTTAGGATCATTCAACACTTTGGATATTGTGACAATATTGACTTTCACTCCCATTATAATTGACTATGTTAGTAAGTTGGAAACTGTGGTACCTGCGATCTGCAATTTGTATGAACTACATACTTTTGGTGGTACCTATCCATTACCGCGAACGATGCTGAAAGCCTCATATTTATTAAAATGATCATGAACGATTTCAATTCAGTTGCAGGCACTAGACATCCGATTCTGAAGACACTGAAAACGCACCTGAGGCATCGTGTTTTTCCCTTAGGTAGTTAGGTATATACCCAGGAAGGGGCTCGTGGCTAAGTAGCAGCCGCACAGATCGATCGATCGAGGTTAAGCTTGCCGCGGTCAGTCTGTGGATGGGTGACCATCATTTCATACCGGAAGCCCTCCGTGCCTCAGAGAGCACGTTAAATCGTTGGTCCCGGTTGTCAAATTAAGATCTATGACAGCCGTTACGGGTAGCTAGAGGCCTCAAAGTCTGACAACTAGTCATACTACGAAATATCGTGTTACCCAGTAACTGGGTTGTGGAGGTCAGATAGGCAGTCACTCCATGTAAAATACTGGTATTAAGCTGCATTCGGTTTGACTGGAAGCCGACCCCAATGTAATTGGGAAAAGGCTAGGCAGATATAGGTAGGTATATACCCATACCCTTTATAATTGTACCTACCTTCTAAAGAAAAGAACATAAAAAAGAAAGAATCGATCCAATTCTAAAGGGAATCATTATTTAACGTTAATTATATTCTTGCTAACCAAGGTAGAATAAAAATTCGAAGCAATACTGAAAAACTGCACCGACCGTCGTCGTAACTTTCTATTAACTTTCCACCAATTTTCCGATGCCACTAAACTAAACTTATATTCTCAATATAGGGTTCAAAGTCGTGTAAACCAGGTGATTTTATATGTTGTGAAAGGTTTTCTTGTCACCGCGTTTGATGCACGCAAGCCCAACATAATAGAGTTAATCAGTGTCGCGAAGATTGGCGTTTTAACTTAATGATAGTTTGGATCGACGGAAAAGTGAAAAAAGGTATTCCGACTTCCTGGTTAGATCGTGGGTAATTATGGTGGTCACGTATCTATGTTTGGTAGCTATGCTGCCATGGGAATATGGGTTGGTTTTTCTTCCTAAAGTGACAGAAAATTAGATCAACGTATTCAATGAGCCTGATGCCTTATTAGTCTAGTGGCTGACTATCAGCCGCGACTGCTAAACGTGAGGTCTTAGGTACCTACGTCAGATTCCCGGGTCGAGCTAAGTGTTATCGAGGCATGCCGCTAAGGAGTTTAACTGATTCTTTTTCTCAGTTAAAGCATTAGGTGAAGATAGATTCAAAAAGAGCTATACTATTCATATCTAAGTAGGTAATTTGAATAGACTTTTGATTAGTTATTGGATTTTTCTGATACACATTCTTAGACTTTAATAAAAGGCAAAATTACAAGCTATGCAGGTCCCATGTTGGGCGCCCGCAGTGTTGACGTATAAAATGCACAGGCGTGATGTTACCTATATTATGTACCTTTTGAATAAGATAAATATAGTACCTACCTATAGGTATTGGCATGAATATTGCATAGGTTGCGGTGAATCCACCTCTAACCGCCATAAACGTAATATCACGAGCTAAGAAAAAAACTACAGTCGCTGCACAAGTGTTTATTCAAAACAAACGAATAGGTATCTAATTTTTATTAGATATCGATATCAAGCATTTCCTGCACTATGCGAAACTACACAAAAAGGCGTGCGGTGTTAAAGGTATGCTATAGGTTTTAAAGCTTGGCGGTGAAAGGGTTAATACTATGGATATTACTTACTTCTTATCCTCGAAAAGACAGAATATTTGCGGAAAATCGCAGTTTCTGCGGAAATCGGATAAATCGCCAGTATGGTTTTTGAAATCGAGATTTTTCAAAATGGTAGACTATATCGGATATTTTTTTAACTACTTGTATAACACGACGTATGATGATATGTTGTAGATATTACCAACACAACAGGTACTGAACTAATAAAAAATAATTTAGATAGCTTAGCTTTTCTTTTTGTCTTTACTTTTGCCTACTTAAACTGCTGATGACAAGTCGGGACTAGGATAATAAAAATATTTAAAACAGTGACGAATTGGGATATTCGAGATAAACTTTGAAAAAGTTACACGTTACGTAATTTTTGTAAAAAGGGGTACAAAGTCCTTGCTTCACGTATTAATATAATGATTTAAGGATGAATTTAAATCAACAGGCTTAGAGGTTGAACAACGGTCATACCACTAGGCTATAGGCTATCACTAGTGTTTATGTGTGCAGCATTTTTACCGTATGACGTCGACAAGGTTGCCACAGAATAATACTGGTTGGGTTGCTTTATAGGAGACAGCATTAAACTGACCCTTCTTCGCACAGCTGCGATGTAGGGATTACCCTTCCTAAATAAAAAAAAAAAAAAAAAAAAACGAACTCTTTGACAAATGTCGACTCGATAAAAGTTTTTATGTATTGAATTTTATCGTTTTATCCATAAACGTAGGATAGAAAAAGACCAACAAAGCCTACTATGGGAATGGAAACTCTTACGGAAATATCACATGTTAGAATGAGAAAGCATATTTAGGTTCACTCAGCACTATTGGCAGATGTTGTTTTCTCCAGTGTCACTGTCAAAAATCACGCTAACTTATATTTGCTGTATTGTCAGTGAATCCTGTATATTTTATACAGTTTTAAAATTTATAAGCAATGCCTACGTGTTGTGTTGGTGACTGCGATGTTTCTTATAAAAATAACCCAGAAAAAGATTCATTTCACAGGTAAATTTGTCAACAACAGCATATATTTTCATGGCCATATTTTAAAAATCTGTCTTTAGAGAATTTATTTTGAAAACCAAATCCTATCAAGAAAATAGTGAATTTTCTCTATAGTAAAAAACAATGGTGATAAAAGCAATATTGAGTACGTTGTTCTAATATAAATTTTCATTTCATGTATACAAAATAGTGACTTGTCAGTGTCGACTATTGTGTCGATGAAATTTTAGAACAAAGAGTTCCGATATCAGAATTTATTATATGTGTAGATCTACCAACTATCGCTGCACAGCAATAATTTTTTCAAAATTTTAATTGCGTTTTGTCTGTTTTTCGGTGTGTCTGTCCGAACGTTTATAACATATGAAAAGCTTAGCGTAGCTTAGTGGCCCAGGTTACGTTATAAATATATTTCATCACGCTATCACAGTAGTCCCCAAATGCGGTTCGAATCCAGACCACCAACCTACTTTGTGCGGACCTTAGTTTAATAATGATCTAACGAACTGCGCTACTATTATTCTTCGCAATTTGATTTGAATTTGAATTTGATTAGACCCCGAATGAAACTAGTTGGTGATTCCTGCGCTATCACCTTAAGGCGGTGAGCACTGAGCCTATATGTGATAGCGTAATGAACATGTTGTTTACATAATTTTTACTGCAAATTCAAGAGACTTCACATTTTTATGATATATTTTTTTATACTAAAAGGTTTCCTGTCGATGCTAAGGAAAAGGAAAAATGGATGAGACTAATTGGTAAAAAGAATAAAGATAAAAAGAAAAAATAATAAAGAAAAAGAAGAAATAAGAAAAGATAATAGGATATACCTTTTTTTTCGGGGGGAAACCTTCAAAAACGCGCCCGGCCTTTATGGATAAGACCGGGGTATGAGAGTCCTTAAAAGCTGCTTTCTTAACAAAGTACCTATTACCAATGAAATATAATTATAGTATGAGCGCATGAAATTTTTGTATTAAAGTAATGTGATTAATTAATGAAGTGCATTAAATAATACCTACGCTTGTGATTTTAGTTTTATTAACATAATTTGATTGAAAATATATTCATTTTGTATACCAAGTCTTTACATCTGAAATACTGTTTATCGATAATCGATATATGTCAATATTTCCACGTTGTACATCACTATTGCACGCACACATTGACAATTCAAAAACGGTTGCATTTTTGAGCTCTATGTCCTTCTATGGGGTAGCAAAAATATTCTAATTCTATGGTTTTATCAACCACTTATGTCAAATTTGACGTTTAGAATCGACAAACGTGTCGACAGAAAGAACCATGCTCGCGCCGTGGATCAGTGACGAGTCGGTATGAGCTCGATAAAAAGTCCATATTCCTCTATAACTACAGCAAAAAATTAACACAGGGTGGATGAAATGGCGGCAGGTCACGGGAACTATTTGTGACCCCCGAATTCCCCTTAAACTTAAGGGGAAAATCTATAAAACAATTATTAGAACTGCTGTCTTGTATGGTTCAGAATGTTGGCCCACGAAGGGAATGAATGAAAGACAACTACATGCAGCTGAGATGAGAATGTTACGAAGGATGTGTGGTGTGACGCCGATGGATAGAATTAGAAATGAATATATAAGAGGAAGTCTGAAAGTGGCACCGGTGACTGAGAAGTTGTTTAGAAATTGTTTAGCATGGTATGGGCATGTGATGCGGACGGATGAGGGTCATGTGACAAGGAAAGTTTTGAGTATGAATGTAGATGGCTATAAGAGTAGAGGAAGACCGAGGAAGCGATGGATGGATTGTGTTAAAGATGATATGACTAGAAAAGGGGTGACTGACGATATGACAGCTAATAAAGATGTATGGAACAAGAATACATGCTGTGCCGACCCCAAATAAATTGGGATAAGGGCAGGGGGATGATGATGATGATTCCTCTATAACTACGTGACAAAAAATACAAAGTTTGAAATAAAAGTTGCTTTTCCGTTAATGATCTTTATTTGACACCCATCAATATAATCAATTTATATACACATCAAATATATTTATATATGTAGAATTATTATAAAAATAACACCTAGTAAGTTCTACTAAGGTACCTATAGACAGATTGAGCTTAATTTATGTTAAGTATATAATATATATATATATCGAAAAGTATTAGTTAAAAACGCTGCGTCATACTATAAGTATATTAAATAAATACATACATCTCTTGTAATTTGATATTTTTAAAGATAAACCGATCTTCCAAAACAGTATTTATGTATTATATAATGCTAAAAATACATTCTTGATTTAGACATCTTAAATTAAAAGCATTTATTTAAAGCTGTCAAGTTGTTTGAAACTTGACAGCTTTAAATAAATGCTTTTGTTAATACTTTTAAGTTCCATTAAACAGCTTATGACACAGTTTATTTTATCATTAATATTTGTAGTAAAGAGCGGTGATACGACACCACTGAGAATATTAAAGTAAATAACAATAATACAATAATGACGTTTAAATATTGACTAAAAATAATCGTTTAGATTATTTCGTATACCTACTATATTTATAATAAAAGAGACGAACCTGAGTTCGTACAAAGTCAGTTTCCATCCTTACCTACTTCATATAGGATTTTGAACGAATTATTTCAATTCCATAATGTCTTTTGGGTTTTCTGTAGAAAGGTTTTAATTAAAACAGTTGGCGAAACAATATCAGAATAATCTTAGGAGGTAACAGAATACTTTAAGTATGATCGGAGGTCAACGAACTTTCACCCACCTGACGACAGCGAAGCGGCTCATCAGGTGATTTGTATAAAAGTATATCTGTGGTCGCATTGTGTCACCTCTAACGATTAATAATTCTAGTAAAGTATCGCGAACTTATTTAATTTTCTGACTTTGTCACTAGGTTCTGAATAGATTCACTCAGTTTTCACAGTTAGGGTCGTTGCACTTCAGTCTCCAGAGAGTACAATCGTCGGTAGTGGAGTTCGAGCTCTGGTGCAGGTTACCTCCAATGTAGGACACGCTGCCTGCAAGCACATGATATTAATTAAATTAAATATACTTATCCTTGGTCTGCAAACATCTGCCATATCAGAAGAAATGCTGATGGGTTAGAAGTTGCGTCTCCAATATGGTGACGTCATCGGGTTCAAGAACAGCGATATAGTCATCAAAACGCAGTGATTAAACCGACACGAATAACTCTACAGTTAAAAAAATTTCGATTATATAAATAAAATATATAAAAGACTTCGCATAATGTAACAGAAGTCGGAAATAAAACTTTTGTTAAGGGCTAATGAAGTACCTATAAACAATCGTTGGGATACGTGTTAGAACTGAGTCCTTAACAGTAATTGATTAAGCCATCTGCCATAGTGATAGTTTTCACCAAAAAACATTCAAACACAGCCCTAACAAGAAGAAATTAACTACATTAAAAGCACGCCTGCCATTTTTTTATTCTATCTAGCTTTTGTTACCTCCGACAATGGAGGGATTTAACAATAACCATACATCAAAATCGTCACAAACCTACATACATACATGAACCCTACCTCTTTTGAGTCTTCATTCCACCATAACTTCTAAATGCCTGAACCGAATTAGATGTTTTTTTTTTTTAAACGTTACCCCACACTATGAATTTCTTCCTGTGTCGTGGGTGCGTTTACAGACATATAATCTCACAAGCACACAAACACCCAGACCCGGAGCAATTATCCATAGATCGTACAAATATTTTCTCCGTGCAGGAATCGAAACTGCGACACGCAGCGCAGCAGTCGGTCTCTCGACCACTGCGCCAACCGCGCTGTCGATGTATGGAGTATCGTTAGAAGGTGGTACACAAGAAGGTGTGTGTGACGTTTTAAATTTTTTAATTAATTTATCTTGTTATTAAATATTTATTAACATGTGGTTTTCTAATTGATCTATGTTCATGCTTCTCAGTATAATTTCTGACTTTGTTTTGTTACCCGTTGTATATTTAAAACATACTGTACCAACCTTGTCAGCAATCTCAGAGACAGCAGAAAGCCTCCTCCTGGACATCGCACTGGCGGATCTTTGCCGCCGTCCCTCAAGTGTCAAGTTAGAAGCACTGGAGGTATTCGACAGTCTCCTCTTCACGACGCCCTCATCCTCATGTATGCTGACACTTCGCTTCGCTTCTAACCTTATCAGCCGCTGTTTCGCCTGCCTTGCCGCGTTCTCTCGGATTATTTGGTCAGCTCTGATGCGCAATACTTGAGCGGCTTGCTTGTGGTGTTTTAGAGCAGCTTCGAGGTCATTCCGTGATAGAGCGAATAGGCTTGCGTAGCCACGTGATCTGATGAATTTGAAATTAAGTCGTCTTTTATTGAGATATTTATAGTTATATAATTATGCTAAATAATTACATGAATGAAAAATATTGACACCCAACGTGGGACCTATTTCAAAGTGAATTACGTAGTTATTAAACCCTAGTAAAGATTATTTAACGTAGCGTTATCTGTTTTTAATTACTGAACAGTCTCTTGAACAATCTCTTAATAACTTAAATTAAATCAATCTCATGGTCCCATGTTGGGCGCCCACAGTGTTGGATGTGACGCCAACACTGTGGGCGCCCAACATGGGACCATTATCTAAAAATGTAACATTGCTAAGTATAACATTACCTAACCGTAGCAGTTCTGCGTCGTAATCCTTCAATGCCTAGCAGACTGATCTCACCGAACACAGACCCCTCTTGTAGCGTTGCTAACACTTCTTTCTCATCCTGTGACATTACCTGGAAATATAAAATCAACATCGTAATAAAGTAGGCCTGCTATGGATACTGTTAGGAAGGCTTAATAATCTTTACACTTCAATAAGTCTATTCGAAATCGCACGCCACCTTTAAAAATTACGTATGTGAGCAGAAATGACAATACCTTCTTGTGTAGATTCTACCTTTATTAACCATTGTAACCGTCATTTGATTCTAGCATATTTAAATTAGCATTTTAGTGATTTAAATACGACCACGTTGCCTTGTAGGAAACAGACTGGACGCAGTTGGAAGACCACGTCATAAGAGAATCCTAACAGTACCTCTATAAGGGAGATAATGAAGAAATATCTTGATACATACGCAACACTCGCCAGACGAGATGATATACATCTGATGTCCAACGTCACCTCGTCTTACGACCACGTCGCCCGGTAGGAAGCAGACGGGACGCAGTTGGAGGACCAGGTCGCGTAGTAGAGAAGCTGAACAGTCGCGGAACAATTGCACCTGCAAACATGAGTATGGCAGGTATGTAAACTCCAGCAAAAGACTACAGTTATATTATCTCCAACAATAGTAGCTAATCTTAGTGAGTAAATATGATTTTAAATAATTGGTACCTATATTGTCGATAACAATTTAATTTGCTACAAAATCATCGAAAGAAAATTTTGGTAATAGAAATGCCTCGTAAATCGATTTACTATTTTTGAGTGGAGAGGTGTGTAATGAAGCAAAAATAAATGTAATGTTTGGGCTATTTTATTAATACTTACAACAGAAGCTGGTATACTTGAAGTATATAATAATAAAATGCATATCACATAAGATTGTAAACACTACATAACATACTTATTGCTACAATAATAGTCATTGAAACAGCATTGCGTTGATATTATTACTTAATCTAATGCATTGACAAGTCAGGACGGTATATTGTCATTAGACACATTCAGTCGGCCAACTCCGAGCCAATTTTGTAAATACAATTTCAATCAACTCTCAATTAGCAAAAATAAAGTCTATGTATTAGCAGCCAGTTAGTCGAACATGCGCTCTAATGGCTAGTAAATAAACCGATTTCCCGGCGCTGGCCAAATGACTGGTGGCCAATGGAAACACACCATCACAATATCATAAAATATGGCTGGTAAAAAATTACATTCGCTCTGAAATGTTGCGTCATGTTCCCAAAATGTAAGAAAGATCTATTACCTTGCTTAGTGTTGTCATGTGGACTTCCAGTGCTACATCCCGTTTCATGTTAAATGGCAATGAGTTCAAAATTCTTGGTTCATCTGCAAAGTATAAAAAACATTAACAAATCTGCGCTACCTTGCCACCCAACATGGGTCAGCATAAATATTAAAGACACCCAACTGGGACATTAAGCAATTTTATTAAAAGTAATTGACTTAGGGCCGATTTTTCAATCCTCAGATAAACAGACAGATAGGGTTTATTCGATAGATAGCAAAAAAGTCAGTTGTTCAATGGTCAAATAGGCTTTATTCGTCGAATAATTCATTTATCTGAGGAATAAATATATCTGACTCTTTGTCGGCCAGATAACCGCTTATTCCTTAGATAACCGACGTTGATGTTACTAGTTTGAGGTTAGTTTTCAATACTGTACTTTAATTCAAATGGATATTTTCGATAGTATTGACGACATGGCAATTGAGGTAGAAGCCATTATAAATTTATATGAAAAGAAAGAATCGTAAGACCGAGGATCGATAACTTTAACGTGTGTGATTTATTTTTGTTTTATACTCATTAAAATAAAAATTATACTTGATAATAAAAAGGCTTTGTCAAAAACATTCTTCTATTATTATTATGTTTTGCAAATTTACTTGAGATAGGTACCTAATGATCTGCAGCATTCTAATTACACGAAAAACACCACACACCCAAACTAACAACCTCGTAACGTAATAAAAGCAAAAAATACTCAGAAAATAAAAGTAACACGCTGACGCTTGTTTGTTTGACATTAACAGCAAGCAAAGAAATAGTCCGTCCCATTCTAACATTTGTCTATTCTGTATATTTGTTTCACCACCCTGAAGTTAGCGTTTTCACAGATGTGTTATTCGGTCAGATAGTTATTCATAAGTTAAATATGTATTGAAAAATTGACAACCACTTATCAGACGAATAAAGAGACTAATAACTTTATTCTTTAGGTAGCTATTGGTACTTTTATCCGAGGATTGAAAAATCGGCCCTTACCAAAACAACGTTGTTTGTTCCAAGTATAGTTGAACCACGACGCGACTCGTCTCTGCAGAGAGGCTGGCATATTCAATCGACGCAGGTAGCGACTACTACCGTCTAGCGTTTTACGGTACTCCGTCTGTGCCAACGTTATAATATTATTAATTTGTAAAGTTGCTTGGAACTTGGACCCTAGAAGTAAAATTTGTACAAGGTGGTTTAGCATTTCATGCAATGGATTTCAAAATGGTCAAAGGAAAAACAGGTTCACCTATAGTAAACAGATACAGTATAATAAAATAACTATAGTAAACAGATATTTATAATCATACAGGAATAATAGAAAAATAATCAAGATTTACTAACTTGAGCCCGTGTAGCAGTCGCAATAATATCCCTGATCTGTCCAATTAGCAACGCGAACACAAACACGCCCATTAGCCAAGCAGCTGTCATAAACAAGTACTCTATGGTATTCTCAGGTTTCGGGTTCTTTCCAATAGATGTTGCGGTTTTGGTCGCGAAATAGAAGCAGCGGATGTAGGCTGATCCCTGGTTGTCATACACCCAGCCGTTGGTTCCGAGGCCAATGTAGTCACTCATGGCATAGTAGGCACAAGCGTTTAGGTGAATTAAGTAGAATATATAGAAGAGGGTCTTGCCAATTCGTACCTGCAAGGGGAAGTTTGTTTAATCAAACAGATTCAGACCTTTTGATAATCATCTCATTGGAAATTTCAAAACACCGATAGAAACAGACTTACGATTAAAATGATTAGATAAAAAAATTGTAGTGAGATTACTTTACCAATATCACGAGTGATTAAAACTAGGTAACAATACCTACTAAAAGTTCAGAATACTTTGGCGAGCTATATATACATAATTTTATTTTAATTAAAACAGGAACTCACAACATATGGCGATGCAAGCACTCTATCCATAGCCTGGTGGAATTCCCAAAAAGTCTGCAGTTTTAACAGTCTTGGTATGCGCAGAATCACTTTCTGAGTGCCGAAGTAGAAGTACAACAAATCTAGAGGAAGCAAAGATATAATGTCGAACTGAAAAAGCAAATAAAATCCATTTTAATAACCCCAAACTCGTTAGTCCTGTTATTATTTTGTGAGGTTTCGTATCTCAACTTATATAATACTAGCTGGTGCCCGCAACTTTGTCTGTACGACTAAACGTAGCCTATGTTCTTCCCCAAGATACAATCTATCTCCTTGCCAAATATAATCACGATCCGTTCAGCCGTTTAGTTGTGAAAAGGTAAGAAACAAACAAGCAAACAGAGTTATTTTCGCATTCATAATATTAGTATGGATTCCTAGAATTCACATCTTTACTGTTGAATTGTCACTTTGTTGAATGTTGTCAAAAACATGCTAACCTTATATTGGGACTTCTTTCTATAATTCTTCCGGGTCTCAGCAGGGTCATCGACCCAGAATCCTTCATGCAGGAACATAAGCCTGGGCTTCACGAACGCCACATCTAGGATATAGACGATATCGCACAGGTAGTCTGCTGTCATCCAATATGGCGTGTTCTGTGGCGTTTGGTAAGGGAAGGTCGCGCGAAGGGCGACACACCACGCGTTGTAGCTGTAGCAGAATGTGACCAGGAGAAGCCAGCTTATGTATCTTCGGCCTAGAAGTAAGGTAGAATAATGTCAAGGACGTGTACCCTACAATGCCGTGTCAAAACCAAGTAGAAACATTTCCTTCAGTAAACGACTAATATAAAAAAGCTGCCACCACATCATTGCTTTGTTTTCTGTAATGGTCACCATTATTTATTAAACATAATTACTTAAAAAATACACTTTCGTTCCTTTTGTCTGTTGCTCGAGAATAAACTCATGTAATAGTTCTTTAACAATCGTCGCGGCCCTTAATTGGCACCCAATAGGGACCGGCTATTACGGCAATTAAAAAGATATTTACTAAGATGGCATGGATACTTACCTTGGGGGTCTATTGGCATGAAAGGGTCGCAGAAGGCCGATAGCTGTGATAGGCCTTTGCATTTTTGGTTACGTGAAGGTGAAATCGGCACAGGGCTTTGAGGACTTTCGATTATTTCGTCGACGTTGTTTTCTGCAGTTGGTGGCCTATGACAAAAAGTTTGTACGTCGATGTCTCTTCGATTCTTAAGATTGCATATTCATATGCAAAAATGTTCAGTGTACTTACTTTTCTGGTGAGTTATCTCTTGATCTCGACCGTTTGAACTCTCTCAGTTCCGTATCTGCTTCTGTTATGTCATTATTAGGTTTGTATTTGGGTGGAGGACTAGACGAGAAAAGTCGAACTTTCTGCAGTTGAGACAAAAGGCTGGAAAATTTACAAAAAAATTTTGGTTAATTTTATGTATAAATAGTGATTGTTTAGTTACAAGACGTGTAGGTATGTATTTGTGAATTGTGGTTAATTACGGGCATCGATAGTTCAATAGCACCAATTTACTTTTAACGAATGTAACTATAGATAGCCAAAATTCTGTTTTGAACCATTTTTTCATACCTACCTTTCTTTATTCTGAGCATCTTCTTGGAGTTCTGTTTTGGATTCGATATTCGAGTTCGTTTGTGTCAATCTGAAATAAATACTATAAATAGTCATACATATTGGTTTGAATTACTTCATTCAACATGAAACATAAGAATAGAAGCTCATTTACATGAAACAATTAAAGCATTGAATATAGTTTTACCGTCTAAAGAGCGTTTAATTGGCGCATCTTTTCGAATTGGCCTATGTGTTCCATTTAAAATGCGATTTAATTCTATATTTTCCATCTTAGGTATTCAAGTGAACTATCGTGCACCTATACTCACGTGTTATGAGCTGGAGTCGATTCAGGTGTGCCCCAAGAACCACATGTTGCTTTCAGTATTGGGGGAAGCGGTTTTTTCTCACCTGGAGAAGCCGGGTGAACTGTGTGCTGCAAGTATTCAGAATTTTATTCGACAGATGATAGGTGGGGCTTAATACCGATAGGTACCGAGAGGATCATGACCAAACCGAGTGCGTCTTATCATCTTGTAACAATTTGAAGATATTCGGTGCTGATAATTGATGGAATATTTCAAGAGGTGACCTGCGTACCTATTGGCTATCTCAGTTACCAACCAAATTGATGGACACATTGCATCGTTAGTTTTTAATATTTTTGCTCATCATAGACAAGCTGTAATACAGGACGCAATGTACTGCATAGTGTCCATCAATTTGGTTGGTAACCGAGATAGCCAATAGGTATGCTGGATGAGGAATTACGTCTATGCCATTCGAAAGCTAGATTCAAATTTTTCATAAGCTTTTATTTACCAAGTACGTTTTGCAATGACTCTCAGCTCTAAAGATTAACCATCAAGAAGGATACAAATACTGCTATATTATTCTTTTGCCTTGAATAGTACGACTAAGTAAAACTATAGAATGACGACACATGGGTACGTAATAGGTTTCTGGTATAAGTAGCTACTGCACAGACACGCATGAGTTTTCCTCGTTTGTCAACAATCGACGTGTATATAAATGTTACCGCACGTTAAACCTTCCGGTTGGCACCATTTATACTTCACATCAGTAATAAACCTTGTTATACCTGACTTTGTGACGTCATAGAAAACTTGCCGCCACTTGACATGATGCGGGTCAATCATTATTATGTTTGATCAACGTAGTGGGACAGTAGAACAATTAGTTTCTCCTAATTTTCTAAATTGTATAGGATGGATCACGACCGGGTTTAACGTCAATTTTACTGCACTCGTAAAAGTCATAACCCATAAACGTCGTCCACTCCTTATGCCATTTTCTTACCAATGATTGTTATCTATAAGTTTCTAGTGTGATATTTCATGTCGTTATCCATTGAGCGACGAGACAATATTTCTAATATTGGATTAATGAAATCTACAGCTGACTTTTTATATGCTTTTTTATTACCTTAATAGAAATTACGACAAAATCGGTACTGAAAGTCCAAGTCTATTAGCATTTCTATAAATTGTGCACCTGCTACATATTTCTTAGTATGTCAAAGCAACATAGTTTACGATCGCTTGATTAAAATAATGATACTACCAAACCATTTGCAACCGATCAATTCGCAGTAAAGATGTCTGGATCTTGGAGTCGGTACCTATACAATAGAGCTATCAATATATACATCAATTCATTACGAAGTGTTGGTTGGACGGCCATAATATTTCATTGTTTACTGGCGCATTAAGAAAGCACTTAACGGCTTTTCTGTATTCAAATCACAGAGGTGTTGGGAGGATAATGGCGGCGGCTCGATGGCCTCGCGTCATTGACAGCCATATTGGGCACAGATCTCCATAATGCGGGATTTTAGTTTTGATGTTTTCTACAGGTGGGAAATTAAACCCAGAACCACAATCACGACCAGTCGCGCTTTCGTCCACTAACTAGACCAAACCACCATTGAGCCAGTTAAAAAGAAAAATATATTATACCTAATAGGTACACTCGAACTATTGAAATTAATGATGGACACTATAGATAGCCTTATAATTTCAAATAACAGGGAGCGGTAATATTCAGTTTCGGGAAATGCTGATCTAAAATATCGCTAAAAGTAGCTAGTTAAAGTAATTGAAGAATGGGTGTGGTAATTCAAGATATGTCTTTGAAAAAGCATTAACGCATGCTTAGCGAACTCTAAAGTTACCTCTGAGAGGTCGAGATGGCTTAGTTGGTCAGAGCGCCTGGAGTATCTATCCGGGAGGCGCAGGTTCGAATCCTGTTCGCGACCGTATTCTTTTTCCATTTAATATTGTAACTTTATGGGTGTGGTAAATTAGCTAAGTCATCTGTAATACCGGAATTGGTAGATTTGCATGTAGATATGTTACTTGGTAGTTGGTAGTAAAACAAACAGATACGTTAATTGGAATGACAAATGCAGAATGCTGTTAGAAATTAGACTTTAAAGGCAAGGTCAAACGGGAGTTGTTTTTGATGAAAGGAATAACCTGAATAATACTAATAATTATCCTAATTAAATATTATGTTGTAGATAATTATGAAATTAATAATGGACCTCATAATTTGATACCTAATTTAGGGGGCTGAGTTGCCCGCGTCCGTGGGAGTGCTCCCTTAAAATGGAATCCCTACACGTGGCCCCTGGGTGGTGGAAAACAGGCAACACAACTCAGTCTAGTCCGGTGCAACTGTTGTGGGAGACGGTTGCATAAACTCCCCAGCTATTGTTCTCCCCAAATCTATCCACTCTACTTAAGCTGTTGCGTCAGTCATTTGCAGTCACAATAGATTTTTATTGTTACAACGTATAGATCTGTACGTTACTGAGCCGAAAGGTTAAGAGGGAATAGATTTATTCTGGATCTACGTGCTCCATCCCTGGCCACACCGTCGCTTACCATCAGGCGAGTTGGTGGCCAAACGTAGAAGATCAATATTAATGTTTTTCTCATTATCGTCCCCCTGCCCTTATTCCAATTTATTTCGGGTCGGCACAGAATGTATTCTTCTTCCATACATCTCTATTAGCCGTCATATCGTCAGTCACTCCTTTTCTAGCCATATCATCTTTAAAACAATCAATCCATCGCTTCCTCGGTCTTTTTCTACACTTTTAGCCCTCCCCGCATTCATACTCAAAATATTCCTCGTCACATGACTCTCATCCCTCCGCATCACATGTTCATACCATGCAACGATTTCTACACAATTTCTCAGTCACCGGTGCCATTTTGAGACTTCCTCATATATTCATTTCTAATTCTATCCATCGGCGTCACACCACACATCCCTCTTAACATTCTCATCTCAGCTGCATGTAGTTGTCTTTATTAATGTTATTGAAAAATACAGTTGTTTTAAATACCGATGGCTGCCTATTTTTCCAAGATCTTGGTTTCATTTTTCTGCAGCTATACGTATTAAATCAAAATTTAATTTTCAGGTCGGTTCAGATCAAGCTATATTTCAGAATCGGTAAGTTTACCTTTGTTAAATTTCGGAGTTGTATTAATTGGAAGTGTACCTAATGTTTATTTGCGACAAAGCAACTTGTTTCGTAGTATAAATAACAGTCTCGTATCTGCATGAAAGTAGATGCTCATAATGATAGTGGTTTCCAGAAACACTTTCTTCCGATGTAATAGCATGGTACTTTAGCATGTCAATGGGTAAGTGGTATGCTACGACACCTAATTGATAGACTGTTAAGTGAACGGAAACTTATAAGTAATACCTGGAAATGTAGGAATTGCCATTTTGGTAGGTAGCATATTTTCAATTTAATATTGTAGGTATAGGTAAGTATTTTTATTAAAAACTAACTTTTTTTTTTAATTAAAAGAAAAGTATAATTGATTAGTCATAAAGAATATTATTTAAAGTTATTTGTAATAAATAAAATAATATACCTACGTCCTTATTTTTTTTCATAATCTATAAATACTTTATAATAAAACAAATTTTAACCGGATTAATCGCGTGTATTATTGGTTTTTTGTTTTATTATAATGTGTAGTGATCGCGCAAATCTAAGATATTACTTTAAATACTTCTTTTTCTTTTGACTCTGCCATTGATCTTCAAGTACCTATAGCGTTTAGGTATTTGAGTAAGTGGCCATCTAATTTATAAAAATGACTTATAAAAGTGTCTTAAAAAGATATATTTACAGAAATAAAAATTTAACTTTTAGGTACTGAAACTGAAAGTGCTACTACAGAATAAAAAAAAACTTACCACGTCAACCTTTATTTCCATTTTTAACTTAAAACTAACACAGTCACATATTACAGCCCTTCCATAGGTATATAAATTGAATTTATGGCAGCAAAGGTAAATAACAAAGATAAAACCGAAGGGAATTTTCCGGTCAACGACACACGCGGACACCACGAAGGCTTTTAAGCGACTGTTCAAATAAACTTGGCCTGCTTGTAGTTCGGAACAATAACGGCGATTGTATTGGATCCAACCCACCCAATGTTTGGGCCAATGGGTTTCAGAATGGACATTGGACTGGGCTGATTTCAGATGTTCATGTCTTGTAGGATATGAGGAACTTTTACTCATGAAAGGAGAATTACATTTACGCTCTACCAAACGGTATATACGAGTAAGTATCGAAAAGTCACTGAATAAATAATTGTCCTCTTTAGTAATCAAAAATTTGCCCAACCCTTCGTAATGGTTTTTAACATTCTTCGAAGAATGTTTGCTAACATTCTTCGAACTAATAATATATTAATTCAAGCCATAACTATTAATGGCAAAGTAAATTCCAAGGAAAAATAAACAGCTTTTTCCAGCCGATCAGATCGGTTAAAAACGCAGTTCCTTATGCGTAAAATAATTAGCATATTGAACTAGGCTGACTCGTAGTTCTAGTTGTCACAAGCGCGGTCATTGCGCGGCGCTACCACTATAGATAAATACTGTTGTGAGCAGGATTCGAACCTGCGCTACTCAGTTAAATACTCCAGGCGCTCCGACCAACTAAGTGATAGAGATGTTTAGATGGCTTAGTTGGTCAGAGCGCCTTTAAAGCTCACTACGCTTACGTGAATGTGTATGAGCGAGATTACAGTAATCATAGTCATTTTATCTATTTTTACTAAGATAATTTAAAGCATTGACATTGTAAATTTCGATCTCTACGATCCTTCTCGATGGCTCAAGATTGGCTGGACTGGAGTATCATGAGCCGGCGGGGACTTGAGTAGTTCGCCGCTCGATCAGCGCTAAATCTAAAATGGGGCGCCTCACTGGAAAGTAGAGCCAGTCTGAGCAAGGCACCTGTAGCCGGTTGAAGTGGGTTGCAGTGAATGCAGCTGTGAACTCGGGACTCCAATAAAAGTAGGATGAGATCCGTGTGTTTTTTGTAGGCAGAAGTCCAAGGTCAACCATACCACGCAGGATATAAAGATTCGTGAAAATTCACCAAAATCTTATCCATCAAATCTTATCGTACCACCTGACTATATTGAGGTTGGCTCCCAGTTTTACCGGATCCAGCTTTGTTTTAAATGGATTGTCAGATTTTCAGGTATGGACTATCCGTAATGACTGTATTATCTTCGTTTCACATTTGGGACTGACGTGACGGTTCAACGTGCACGGTCCCTCGGAGAGCACGTGAAGCCATCGGTCTCAATATAAAATGAAGATCACCTATCCACAGACCAACCGCGGCAAGTGTAGCTTTATCTACTCGATCGGTCCGTACGGGTGTTAAACACGAGCCTTTGATGTAAGTGGTAATGATTCGAGACAACGGCATTAAAAAGGTTTGTAAATTCTGGAGTTTTAATCGGTAGGTGGCGACCTCCTCTTACCTGCGATCATCGGAGATTAGCATAGGTAGTTAAAAAAGTCATCATTGTTTTATGTTCCACAAGAAACGTGATTCGTAAAAGAAAATAAAAAAACAAGTAACATAGCTATATAAATTGTAAGACAATTTAATGTTTAACTTGCTGACTGTACCTATGTATTATTAAAAATCTATATACTTACTAGGTACTAAAACTACTTAATCATTAAAACTACAGAATTTGGGATGGCCCCCAACGAGATTTTCCTATAGTTACAAAGCTAGCTCCCCCATTGTCCTATTTATTTAAAACTGCACAACTAATTTCAATCAGTACACACATCTGATAACATGAAATCAATAATGCCCCTCTTACGAGAACTACGTCAAGCAAGGTCGACAGATTTTGATAAATCACGGACAAATTTTTACTGAGTGGAGACATCACAAATTTAATTATAAATAAGCATTTAAATAAATTAAAACGATACTAAGTACCTACTGTAAAATTAAATAAAACATAATCATGTACTCACCATGTACATAGATCATAGTTACTAAACATAAAATACTTTTAATATTATTGAAATTGCAGCCAACACTTACCTTCCGCAAGATCCTAACACTTTTAAAAACCATTTTAAATGGTTTAAAATTAAATTCAAGTCAGTTTTATGCACAGATTACTATATTAGTAGGTTTTATGGCCATTTTATTACAGATCGAGCTTTTTAGCAAAAACCGGAAACCTACGTCAATATGTAGGGTATCACTTGTCAATTTTACGAGCTGAAAGATTTTTATACGAATAATTTCAAACTATACCTCGTCTCTCTTATTTACTACTGCAAGAGGTATTTTTAAATTGTTTGGATTACCATGTTTTTGGGCGGGAAGTAAATATTTGTTTTGATGCCATTTCTGAATGTTGTCTAGTGCCTGAAAACTTAGCTATACAGCGCTTTCTATCACCGTATTATAAATATAATATACATCGTTTATGTTTCCTATCACTGCCGAGTCACTACGCTTACTTTTTTTGATTGAAGTTGTTTAAAAACCGCGAGAATTATCTTATGTAACATTCATTGACCTATTCTATAGATACGATACTAATATCTGAAGAACTACCGGTGAAGTTCGGCGACTAGTTAATAAAGTAAAACTAAATTGAATCAATCGATTAATTGGGTGATTTTTTGAGTTTCTTAGGCATAGCAAGGCATAGGTTCAAGTTTCTAGTAATTTTTAATAAATTACAATCGATGTGATTTTCTTGTAATTAATTGGCAATACAAAATTCTCAGTGCTTGTCAATTTGACATCGTTTTTTTGTATTGTTTACAAACAATTAATTGCGAATTTATTGTATGGTCTCTTAAATTATTATAAATTTTCAATTTTCTGATTAAAGCGCTTGAAGGTAATAATTTTATCGAATGTTGCGCGCGCATTTCGTTATCTTATATTTTGTCGGTAAAACAGTGAGTGGGAAATTGTCGATTATCCTGCAGGCCGATAAGTTCGAGACGACTTTAAACCGATAGTTTCTTACATGAAAATACATTTTAATATACACGTTTGAACTAGTACATAATAATTTGTGAAATAAGATTGTTAGTTTCAATGGAAAATCTATGTTAAGAATCTGAAGCAAACACGAATTGAGTGCTGTTCAAAATGGATACAGGCAAGTGTTTTTGTTTTTCTTTGATCGTTTGCTTGGATAGCGACTCACTTTATACAAAACGCATTTCGTCAGATAAAACTTAATCACAATAATTATAAAGTGCTATATAATTATGTAAAAGTTAATTACAAAAAACTTTTAAAATCTTTATTTAAAAAAAATTACATGTTCGTCTGGTATAAAATAATAAGATTTATTTTAAATAAAATGATCACTAGCCACAAAAAATATATTTATTAATTTTTAGATTATTTCGATACTTTGTTTTTATTTGTAGATGGTAAAAGAAAACAAGTGAGCTTTGATCAACTGACAGCGCTCTTAGAGTTTCTCAAAGAACATGAAGACTTGGCGAAGGGTCTCACCAGGGGGCGCCGCCGTCGTGGCAAGTTCCACACCATGAAAATCTGGAACCTGTGTGCAAAGAAGCTGAATGCTATTAAGGATGGCGCTACAAAAGATGGAAAGGGTTGGTCTAAGGTGTGTTATATTATTTTTAAGAAACCACACATAGTCTTTATTAAGTATGTTTCAATGAATTCTAATGGTTATTTATAATTTAATCTTAGGAGTAACCAGAATTACTAAAAACTTATGGCTACATTCACACACTGATGTTCTTAGAACTCTACATAAAGTTCCTATCTGACTTTAAAGTCTTTCCATCTTGTCACTTTGCCAATGGAAATAGATGACAACATACATTAAATACACTTTAGTTAAAAGTTATTTGAACCACTATCAGATCAACCTGACATCTGTAAACACCATAATGTTCATTTACCAAGTAATAGAACAAAATTCTCAACAATTTCCAGTATTGGTGTGACTGGAAGTACCGGGTCCGGAGACGTGCATTGGAGCTGAAAGCCGCAAAGGATGGTGACAGACCTCTACCCGAAGGCATCTTGCCATTGTCTCCAATGGAAGAAAACATAATGATACTCATAGGAGAGAGTGCTGTGGAGGGTGTTGTAATCATGAATGATCCACTCTCTGAGGAAGTAAGTTATATTTTTGCTTAATTTAATTATAATATTGGCACTATTAATAGACAACAGAACAAATTTTCTGAAAGCAGTAACCAGTTACTTCTTTTTATAAGTACAGCCAGTAGCAAAAGTAGGTAAATATATAAATAAATTGGAAATGGATAATTTTATCTTAGTGATAAATTATTATAGAGTACAGAATAATATAAGTATTTGCACTGTTAAGTATATTACAATAAAGATATTTATAACACTGAAAATTTTGAAATGTTTATCAACTTATTTTACTAGAATTTTTTAGTTTGCCAGATGTGGAGACCATGTAATTTGTAGTAATGTTAGTATTCCCCTTTACTAAGAAAATAAAAATGGTTATTGTGAGTAGCCATATGCTATGGAGCACATAAAAAAAAGATATTTATGAGAAATCCCGCCATACATTATTTTCGTGTAACTTAAACAATACTGTTTTTTCCGTCATATGTCAGCCAATTTAAACAAAATTTTAACAAATTATACACCTAAACCTTCCATATGAATTACTCTGCCTATTGGTGTAAACCGCATGAAAATCCGTTCAGTAGTTTTCAAGTTCATCGAGAACAAATAGACAGACACAGCGGGGGACTTTTGTTTAATTGTATGTAGTGATGTCAAGAGCAAAATAATCTGAACTAAACCCCCAAGTCTTATTAATCAATAACAATTATTTAAAGGAATGTTAAAAATGTTTTCTTCTATTTTTCTTCATTTTAGGGCTTGGATGAAGCTATACAAAATTATACAGACACAAATGAAGATAGCCCAATCGACCAGTACTTCGGTGAGTGGTCAAAAAAAAAATACAATATGTTTTAATATTCTAGGTTTTATATCTCATGTATTTTTTAGAATCGGAGAATATGAAGACTAGTACCAAGAGTAGAAAGAGGAGGCAGTCATCTGTTGATGACAGTGCAGGACCTAGTAGCCCATCTGAAAGAAACCCGACAGTAGATACCACTGGCCGCGGTGATGTGAAAGGCACAAGTAAGTTTTTATTTTTCATTATTAAGCTTTTATTATCACATACTGGAAAAGGTTATACAAAAATTTTCTTCTATAACATACATAAAAAGATCTCTTGAACTAAAATAAATCCCATTCTGATTATAAATAATTACCAAATGGTACAGTCAGCATTAGAAGATTCATACCCTTACTGAACCTATGCAGGGTGTATGTCTGTCGCAGGGCTGTATCTTCTGAACGGTAAAAGATAGCTAACAGAATATGAATTGTTTATGACCTCTATCATGGAAAATAATAAAACGAGAACTAAGGAGGGTTAAGAGTCCTGAACCTTGGGTGAATAGTAAATTATGACACAAGTGCGAAAAACTGGTCATTAAGACGAGGTTGAATTGCTAGCCGAGACACAGGCGAGGGTAGCAATGGCACCGAAACGTGTTATAGCGCACGCGGCGCATACGGCGTTTCAACACTCTTGCGGGAAAAAACAAAAGTAACATAAAATTACATGTTGCAAAAACATTCAACTATTTAAATTTTGTAAATAAAATTAAAATGACGTGCAATTTTATTTTTTCATACGCCAAATCTATGGTCTATGCGTGCGCAGGTTGAAGGAGAGTCACTGACGAGGTTTCCAAATAATTATAAAATAAAATAAATATTTTTCTATTTATAACTCAAAATAATTTGGTGACAAAACAAATAACTAGAATTTTTATTTTTTTGATGTTCAAATAATTATAATGTTGATTTGTCTTATTTTATCTAACACAGTGTCTTTAATGATAGTGTGTTCTAGACATCAAAAGCCGTCAAATCAGTTTTTTTAAATATCTACATAAAAATGCCTAAAAATCATCAAAAGATTACCGCACTAGTGCGGTAATATAAAATGAAAAGCACGCGTGCTTAATAAACCTCATTACGAACCTAAAAGCGGTGCAAGAGTCACTTTACAAGCAAGTGTGTTGAAAATTAATGAAATGTTATTACGAAAACGTATGTCTATTTGAGGTCCTAATTTAAAAATGAAATTACCTAATAAATTAGGACCTTATACCTATAAGTCAAATGCATTCACTTACACCAAGAATTAAAACGATACGTACTAGCAAGATGAAAACTGCTCCTGGAATGGCAAACAGCAAGAAAAAAATAAAATTATTGTAGAAATTTAAATTATAGCTTAAATGCCTCCTTATCACTTACACATTAAATCCTTAAAAGGAAATTACCTAATAAATTAGGACCTTATATATTTTATTTGTTGATGATACAGGTACTGGAACTCGTTCATCAAAAAGACGGAGAAAGCAGCATTCATCACACAGTTCGGACATTGAAAACCGAGGGTCAACCAGTCCAACTGAAAGGAAACCAGAAGTAATGGTTGCCAAAAACGAAAATTATGAGTCAGGTAAATATATAATTCTGGAAGTATCTTCTGAGGTTCTCTGTAAGTTCGGTGCTAGTGAAATATTTAGTTGCATGGTCAAAACCAGTTCTGCCGCATTTTGCCATGTCCCTAAATGACTACAAAATACATATTGATGTACTAACTTTTAAAACTATCGCGTTGCATTATATTACTATAATCCTACTAATAGGAATTAACGCGCAATAAATGACGTTTCGACTAGGTTGCACTGCTTGTGGACAAAAGCATTGATATTTGGAATTTTATATGTCTTGTATTAGGTTGATTAGACTGTGTAAGTGTCCACCAATCATGAAAAGGAATTCAATTACTTTGCTATTATGCGATGCAATATTTTACAAAAAAGTATGAATGAAACTATATTAGGGTCTGCTACTGACAAAAAAAAAAGGTTCCTGTATATCTATACTCTATTCGGTCACTGACCTGTCTGCCTTATTCTAATCTAGTGGTCCCCAGCGCAACTGCTGAGCATGAGGTCCTAGGTTCTATTCTCGGGTCGGGCAATGCTATTGGGTTTTTCTATTAGTAAATTCTCGAAAGCAGGCCGGAGTTTAGAATTGTGCCCGGTAGATGGAATAGGCTTAATATTACATGAGATTTGTGGGGGGTAAAACTAAGTATATCTCTGCCTACTCCTTTAGGAATACAGGCGTGATGCTGTTATGTTATTCGCTCAAATAGTGGCGGTACACCCAAACGGTATGCAAGAATTTATTGTGTTATAATGTTGACAGAAAAATGGGGCAGATTCTTTTCACTCAGCATAACGCTGAGTTAGTTTTCTGTTAATTATTGCTAATAGATATCACCAGGCGTCTCCTCAAAGCGAAAAGAAATGAACTTGACATTTAATAATGCGAACAACCGATACGTTTGGAAAGCGCTGTCACGGTATAATACGGATGGCGGGTTCAAATCCCGTTCATCTCTATTTTTCAATGTTGCTTATTAAAATAAGTTAATAAGTGGCCCGGTTAGTGGAATGTGATAGTATGATAACATCAGAACCTGGCGCATGGAAAACATTTGGTATGACACAGCTAGTTAGAAGGAGATCGTATTGGTGGCGGTTACCACCAATAACAGCATTCCCAATGAAGGTTGACGTCAGGCAGGCAGCCAGTTATAAAACATAGCCAAAACTTTAGCAGCATTCCAGTACAAGTAAAGAGTATGTATGGATGAAGAATACATGCTGCGCCGACCCCAAATAAATTGGGATAAGGGCAGGAGGATGATGATGATGATGATGTTGCTTATAAATATAAAAAATCTGTTAATATAATTATATCTTATGCACGTTTTCACAGATGGCGAGGACAAAGCGTCAGTATTTCTGGCCATAGAACGGGAGAAAGTATTTGGTACTGGTAAAATTGTTCACACATTGGAGTTGATACACACAGAGATCGCGCGCCTGACATCCGTCATGGCCGATATTAAAGACTATTTAGTGACCAATTATCGACAAATAAGTGTCACTTAATTCATAGATATACCTAAGTAAGTACTAGAATTAAAATTCAAATTGCAATAGTGTCGAAAATCGATGTGATATTTTGTATTATTATTAAAATAAAATTAATGTGAAATGTTTTTTAAATAAATTACTTTGTTGTAAGTAGTTTTCTAAGACGTAGTAGGGCTAATTATTAAAACATATATCTGTCAATGTAGAATATAATCATATTTAATGGAAAATTATAATTGGTCTATTGTTAGACATTTTATTACGACGCGACATGTAGGTACTCATGAAATCATACTTTGTTATCATTTTATCAAATTGACCCGTGATCACAGACTTACTAAGAATATAATAGAGAATTCGTTTTGACAGAGATATTAGAATTAAATCGAGGTTTAGCCTAGAAGTATATCTTTTATTTTCTTAGCTTTCGAAATGCCATGTAATTGTTTTGTTCTTCCGAAGAAACTTGGGATATAACTGCAAATAAAAACAAATTTAATTTTTTGTGCACTTTTATTTAGGCTGTAAACAGAAGTATCTAAACGACTATTTATATAATGTTTTAGTTGTGATCATATCATAACAAAAATATGCTAAGTCATATATAATTTATGTTCTGCAGCATGTATTTCTTTTTACAATTTGTGGTTAATTTATTCATACTATAACATTTAATATTTTTTTGGTAGAAATTCTTTAACCTTTGTTTTAATGAAATATGAGATCAATAAACATTGAAGGTCAAATTACTTTGTGTTTCTTGTTCTGATTAATGTCTTTTAATTTCTTTGGTAATATCCAATTTAACTGTGATCTCATCGGGACATCAGCTATTTCTAACGAATCGGATGCAAAAATTGGAGAGTTGCTATCTTTTAGAGAACCATTAAAATTATATACCTACATGATGAATTAGTAAATTACGACTTTTTGAATTTGACGTCTTTGATTCATACCGTCTCGCTGTTATCAGAAACTGGTATAGGATAGCAATGCTCTAACTTTAGTTTAACTGGGTAAAATTAAACTAAAGTTAGAGCTTTTTTTTTTACCTATATGTATCTACTAATAAACATTAGTGTGAAAAGTAGCGATTGGTCAGAATCCATGTCCGGCACGACGAAAACTGCTCCTCTAACTGCAAACATTATGAAAAAATTTAAAATAAATATAGAATTTAAATAATAATAGTTTAAATAAATCTTTATCACTTACACATTGACCCCCTAAAAGGAAGTTATCTAATAAATTAGGCATGCTTGCATTGGCGCATCTGCAGGATGATTTGGATCATGAACACCTGCAGAAAGACTTGGTTTCCAAGGGTTTACTTGGTACACTATGAACGTACGTATGTTTTCGAGTGGGGGATATTCGAATAACAAAGTGGTGTTTGTTATGTTTCTAATACTGACCTAACTAAAACTGGTCATTTTCATACTTCTTCTAAGCCCAATATATTTTTATAATTATGATAGTCATGTGTGAGACTCAACATGTGACCCAAGGTTACACCCACAAAAGCTACAAACGATTACGAAGCGGCGATTTCTTTGATAAGTTTAAGGTAGCAATGGACTGGGAGCATATTTAAAGTTCTCAGTTCGTTTGCCAATCTAGTTCTTTTATTTTTGTGACCGTATAAAATGCTCTGATATTATGAAATATATGCTCAGAGGATCTTTTACAGTCCATTGCTTCCGGTCGGCGTCCAACTTTAGGATAGCTTTCCACCAAAACTGTGCGAATATGCTATGTTTATCTCCTGCACTGCTGTACGGGAAGACGTAGCGGCGCTGTGAATCGGTGTGAGTCCTGGCACCAACGCTGTACGGGGAAGCTGGGCAATATCAAGATGTCTAGCGTAACTTTGAAGGGGTGTGTAGCTGAGCTGTGTAACTCACAAAAGTTGTGCAAAGAAGTCGTGTGTAACTTAGTGCATTTACCTCCATCTATACTCATATAAAACAAAGGATTATACTTCTTTGTATTTTACTAACCACACAAATAAAATTTCTTGCGTTAATATGCGTATCGTTGAATGGGAAAACTATTTTACATTAATAGGCACTCCATTTAATGCAACTCTGTTGTTCTATATTGTTAAATATAATATTAAAATTCGATAAAGATTTATTAAGTGAAATCGATAATTATTCAATCTCCGAGACTGTAAGTTGTGAACCTGAGTGCTGTTTATCATATTTGAAACAACCTAATTCATACATAAAAATTATATCGCAAAACATTCGTAGTATTAACGCAAACTTTTGCGACCTAAACATCCTTCTTCAAAGACTACAATTTGAAAGTGACATCATAGTGCTTTCTGAATGCTGGATGTCATGTGTACGAAATATTCCCGTTTTGGAGGGATATTTGAGTCTGTCTACATCTTCTCACTATAACCAGAATGATGGTGTCGTAGTATTTATAAAAAATAATATTAAAGCCACTCTTGAAGAACCCATTCTTCAAGAAGCAAATTGCTTACTCATTAAAATTAATAGTGATATGGTTGTTTTGGCACTATACCGTCCTTTTTGCTTTAAAACGATTGATAAATTCATAATTTCCTTACAAAAAGTCATAGATAGTTTATCAGGCTTCAAAAATATTATACTTATAGGCGACCTAAATATAAATATTGCAGCAAACAGTTCGGATCGTTTTTTGTCAGAATACCTTGACTTTTTATCTCTAAATGGCTTTCTGCCGGCATTTAACAGGCCAACACGTCAAAATAGTTGTTTAGATCATGTTATATTGAAGACAAAAATACCAATAACTACGTTTATTATTGAATCTCTCATAACTGATCATGCACCTATACTCTGCTGTGCTAAAGTTAAACATTTAAATAAACCATTATAACGACAAGTTAAAAAACTCGACTTTGAGGCTATAGCTTTGGCATGTAATCATCTCGATTTCACCTCTATTTTTAACTCTGTTGACCCAAATACTGCCATGGACATATTTATGTCCAAAATAACTAATGTCATACAGATTAACACAAAAATATTAAATATACCAAATAGATACAATATCCTTAAGCCTTGGATGACAATAGGACTCATCAGATGTAGTCGTAACAGGGATCGTATGCACAAAAAACTAAAACAACACCCGGAGAATGTAGTACTTGAAATCACATATAAAAGATATAGAAATTTTTATAATAACCTTATTAAGAAACTGAAGCGAGAATATGAAAAAAAACTTTTTAGAGAAGCGGGGAATAACAATAAAAGTATATGGAATGCTGTTAATAAAATCACTAATAGAAATGTTAAAAAAGATAATTCATTAGATCTTCTTTCGATAGAATCAACCCCTCATTTATCTGTAAATGCCACAAACAATTTCTTTGCTACTATAGGGGAAAACTTAGCCAACAAAATCACTCCTCCGCCTTCATCATCTAACTTCAGTACATTACCTCACAATAAGACGTCTATAACTGGCAACTCACTTGTCTTGCTTGACACTGACGAGCAAGAAATTGAAAAACTAATAATTGGTCTGAAAACTAACTGTGCGACAGGTGTCGATGGAATTTCATCTGATATACTAAAATTGATAAAGAATAATATCGTACCCCCCCTAACTTACATTTTTAATCTGTGCTTAGAACTGGGTAAATTTCCAGATTCACTAAAACGGTCCATAGTCCGACCCATCTTTAAGAGTGGAGACAGAAACCGGGTCAATAGCTATCGCCCCATTTCGATTTTAACATCATTATCAAAAATTCTTGAAAAGATTATTAATATAAGACTTATGAATTATTTAGAAAAATATAACCTTCTTTCCCAAAACCAATACGGCTTCCGATGTGGCAAGTCCACTGAAGATGCATTATCAAATTTTACTGAACACATTGTTGAAACAATTGATAACAATAAAAAATGTATCACTATATTTCTTGATCTAGCCAAGGCTTTTGACACGGTTTCTGTTCCCACCCTAGTAAACAAGCTGCATCAACTAGGAATTCGAGGAAATCAACTTGAGTTATTGCGTGATTACTTGTCTGAAAGAACACAAAAGATTAAAATTGGTGACTATACAAGTGATAGTTTACCCATCACCCACGGAGTACCTCAGGGTAGTGTTCTAGGCCCTACGCTGTTCCTAGTCTATATCAACGAGCTAACAAATATTAATATTGAAAATTGTAAAATCATCTCTTACGCAGATGACACTACCTTGACATTCCATGGTGAAACTTGGAGTGAAGTGTTTCATAAGGCACAACAAGGTTTTAACATAGTTGCTGAATGGCTTGCCCTAAATTACCTTTCACTTAACACAGAGAAAACTAAATATATCCCATTCTCAATTCGCAACCCCGGGAAATCCTTACTACCAACGCATCATATCATAGCTCACACTTGTCACACGGAAACTTTATGTTGTTCTTGTCCCTCACTTGCCGCCGTTGAATACATCAAATATTTAGGCGTAACGTTTGACAGAAACCTGAATTTTAAGAATCATATTATTAGTCTTTCTAACAGGATCAGGAAACTTATTTATATATTTAAGCAAATCAGACACTCGGCCACTAGCAAAATAATGAAAATGATATACTTCTCCTTATGCCAAGCCGTTATAACATACTGCATTGCTTGTTGGGGCGGTGCTGTAAAAACGCATAGCCTCATTGCTGAAAGAGCTCAAAGAGCTTTATTAAAGGTCAGTTTCTTTAAACCCATATCTTATTGCTCTGCTGATTTGTATAGAGATTGTGAAGTACTAACTGTGCGCAAACTTTTTGTACTATGTTTAATCATGAGACAACACTCTAGTGTACGGTTCGATATCAATATGCTGCCTGAAAAGGGAAACACTAGGAGAAGGCACTTAGAAGTATATAAATCTGTCCCATGTAGAACATCTTTTGCTCAGAGATTTAACTTATTTCTGGGACCAAGACTATATAATATAGCTAATAAAAAACTTGAAATTGACTCCATGCCAAAACGAGACTGTAAACAAAAAGTGATCACCTGGCTTCTATCACTATCATATGATGATACTGAAAATCTTTTACTTGTACCGGCTTAGTAATTACTTAATAAAGTAAGAACTATACAAAACGACAAGAAATCGTATTTAATAAATTATACATTACACGCACACGCGCAAACACACACACTCACACTCTCACCCGCACGCACACACACACACACACACACACACACACACACACACACACACACACACACACACACACACACACACGCACACACACACACACATACATTTGTGCTCCACTTTAAAATTCTTAAACTTAACTTTTAATTTTTATTTTTATTTTTATTTGCACAGTTGTAGAATAGTTATAAATATGTAAACTGTAAAACTCACCTTATTACGCTGATTGTTCCTCGTTCGTACACAGTATAAAACTAAAGCACCCAATACTTATAAACCGTCCTTACATGTGCTAAACTATTTAATAGTAAAACTTACCTTATCAAGTTTACGTTCTTTTACTCCTCATTCGTGCTGCAAGTTATAAAAATACGTAAATCACCTTTTACGTACAATATTCCTCATATACAATATATCTTACCTTACTACTGGATAGTTCCATAGTGTCCTTAACTATAACTATAAAATTGTAAAACTTACCTTAGATTATTTTACTCATGTGTACTAAATTATAAAACTGTTTAACTCATTACATTGATAGTTCCTTAAGTCTTTTAAAAAGTAAAATTACAGCTTTTAAATTCATGAGGGTGGGCGCTGATGCCTATATTACAGGATATTTAATTATCTTAGCTTAGGTATTAGCTTCAACTCTTATATGTTTAATTTAGAAACCTTTTAGCCATTGTTGTGTATAAATCTATTTTTGATTGTATGTTGAACATGAAAGGTGCAAATAAAGATTTTTATTTTATTTATTTATTTATTTATTTATCTCTCGCTTTGTAAATATGTCTCGCACACATTTTACTTTAATTGTATATATATACAAAGACCTCATTTTATTATGCCACTCTGTTGGAAAACACCAGAGCTTGACTATGCGAGGTTAACAAAATTATGTAATCTTATTGGGCGATTTTTCTCGCTCATCGCTCCGCTTTCTCGCATAGTTTTGGTGGTGAACCATCCTAAGGCGTGCGTCGTTTAAATACTTGAGCGAATTTCAGCCATATCGTCGTTTAATCGTCGCGGGATCAAATAGTTCACATGATAATGAGTCCGGGGATGTCGAAACGTACTTAGTAGTTCGCGAGACATGACTCAAAACAACTGTTTAAGGTCTAAATAGTTTAATTTAGGGCGAATTTAAAAGATATAATGAAGCATGTGATTTTTATCCTAGTTTTGTGCTTAATAGGGTAAGTCATTTTGAAGTTTTTTTGTACATTACATGAACGTCTGAATGTTGATCCATATACATATATATGTAGGTAGGTATATCTATCTATTGCGTGACAAATATTTGCCTGATAAAAGTAAACTGATTAAAAACAGTTGTCAGTACCTTTCAGAGCACTATAGCATCACGCCTATACTCCCCAAAGGGATAGGCAAAAGTGTTCACCCACATGTCATCGATACTGTTAGTCAGTCCCTAGTTGGTGAGTCTATTGCCATTTACCCGGACATGATTCCTAGCTCTGCGCTGGTACTGAGAATGTTCTAATAGAAGAGCAGCTCGACCCGGGAATCGAACCCAGGATCTTACGATTTACATAATTTAGGTAGATTTAAAGGCCACAAGCGTAGTAAGGCAGTTGAACATCTTGCAAGTTTTGAATAACGGAACACTCAAATTGTACCTACCTACACTCAAGCTTAACGCGTCTCGGATCTTATACACTAAAGACGTTTGAGTCTAGTCAAAAAGGATGTATTCATAATGAATGAAATCAAATATTTTGAAAGATAGTGCAATACTTTCAAATTTGTTCTCTATACATATATGAGAGTAATAGTACCTAACGTAGAATAGGACTTTTTACTGATGCTTAGCATACGCGCTTGGGAACACTAGATGACTAGACGAAGCAGTTTTTATTTCTAATGAATAATACGAAAAAATGTTGTATCATACAATAGCATTAAATCTCGTATTTTAATCAATGTAGAGCATTTCCTAACGATACAACTATGCTGAGATACGATCCTATCTAAGTTCAGAAACGTGCCCAGTGCGGCAGTACGTACCTACCTACTCGTACTCATTCAAAGTATATAACAACAATAAAAATAGGCTATTAGTTGTTTTTTAAACAAAGATCAATTGTATTTTTAGTACTCTTTTATTTATTGTCCTAAAGTTATTAACATTATTAACAAAGACACCATTATTTTCCAGTGCTTTTGGCAGAGTCGCGCTGAAAGACCACCAAGATGATATTAGTAACCTAATAACAGATATAAAACCAATTAAATCAGAAACAAGTATTACGAACAATACGGATGTAGAGGAAAAACCTAGAGATAAGACAATTCACGAGAATTCAATAGATATTATTATTCAGAATGTTACTAAGAAAATATTTATACAGAAAGATGTATCGGATAACACGTTATATGTAAATGAATCAAATGTTACAACCAGTTTTGAATCCAAAATACCCGAAGTTAAAGTTGACAATGGCACAGCTTTGATATTAACTCCTTACATTCAAGAAGGGCGGCTGAAGGAAGCCAAAAGGGCTTCAAGAGTTGATTCAAAGCCTTTCTTGGGATTCAAGAGCTACTCTGGCTTCTTAACAGTGAACGAGACGTACAATTCGAACCTTTTCTTTTGGTACTTTCCTGTGCTGAACAAGCCTGTGAACGCGAGTCCATGGATCATCTGGCTTCAGGGAGGTCCAGGGGCCTCTAGCTTGACTGGACTTTTTGATGAAATTGGACCCTTCACGGTGGTGAACGAAACTTTGAAGCGTAAGTAGATTCGTCATCATAACGCCGATTGCTAACGGTTCTCGTATGCCCTGACTATCCTACTGTGATGGTCTATTTTTATAAACTTCATCTTATTGGCTCATCGCGTCACCAGATTTTAATGCACGACCTTTACCTTTTCTTATTCTGACGAACTTGTTATTCTTTAATTCTTCAAGGCCTACCTAGTTTGTAATAGTTAACCGGAGTCTGGAGAAATCAGGTTGTTCTGTATTCTTATCGTAATTAGTAATCTGACGCGCGCTCCTTTCCAGATACCTATTCGATTAGTATCAGTAGGTATACCCCGCTACACTATTAGTATACCCCATAAGGTTTCCTACGCGAGATGCAAGCTTAGTATCGCGGATTGCCGTATATATCGGTAGCATTATAGGTACCTACTTCCTACTTAATTTTCACCTTCAGTAAATTTTGGAAGTGGAACCATCACAATCGACAGCAAGTATCCTCGCCTTTCGTGTGTAGCCCACTTAGTATTAGAGTTGTTCAAGCCGCCTCTGACTTGGCTAAGCGATTGTTATTATTTAACAACAACTGGAACCAACGACGGTTTAACGTCACTTCAGAAATACGGAGATGCTTAATCTCCCCAACTAAATAAAAACCCCAACATATGGATACGCCACCAGTATGGTCAGTGAAATATTCTATTTGAGAATTTTTCTTCTATAATTTTTATCATTTTACATCTCAACGGGAATAACAACAATCGCAGTTCACTAGGGTCATGTTAGAAAGATTGTGTATCTGACAAAATGTTATAATATTATCTATTTAGTAATAGACATTACTGAATAAAGTACGCAGTTATTGCTTGCTCTATCTCTGAGCATCGTCTACTCTACACGTTTTAAAAATATAACTGAAAAGTATTAAAACTTACACTAAACTGTGCTTGACCAAGTTTATTTATGAATATTAAGTATAGTACCAAACTGTAATGGAAACAACCTATAAGTAATCAGTCAATAATAAAACACTGGGGATGGAACAGTCATTGGCATCGTGAAATCCGAACATCCTACATAGCATCACACCTATATTCTCCAAAAGGTTAGGCAGAGGTGTAGACAGTTGTACACCCACATTCCATTAATGCTGTTATCAAGTTCCATGTAATAGCTGGTGAGCCTTTTGCAATATACCTACCGTGCACACTTCCAAACTCCAGGCTGCTATTGAGACTTTACCAACAATAAAACTCAATAACACTGCCCGACCTGAGAATCGAACCCAGGACTTCATGCTCAGCAGTCGCGCAGTTGGGACCACTAGACCATTGAGGCAGTTTGAGTTTAGTCCGAGACAGACATTTTTTATATTTTTTACCCTTAAAGCGAAAAGCGAGTTAAAGAAAAATAACATTGGACACCCGGTTGGTGATTAGGACATCTCATAACCACGTTAGAAACAAAAACAGCATCTTTCTGACTCAGTGACCACAATACCGTAATCACAAGCAATATAATTTCGAGGTATTACTAGGTAATTACTAATTACAAAACAGGAAAATATACAAATAATTTTACAATAAAAATTCATTAGCTATAACGTCTGCATTTAATCAGGTAAAAAACCATATCATTAGCATTCTGCGATTGCAATACAATTGTGTATATTGTTGTAAAAGGTCACTGTTTTTAATAGTGACGTGTCGTATCGTGTTCATATTATTTTGTATTCTTTTTCTTTGTACTATGAATACTTAGATTTAGTTTTTTTTCCTTTAGTGATTAAACTCTTGCCTGAGGCCATAGATACTTCATCCAAGCCTGAGGCTGTTTGAAACTTCTGATCAATAGGTATGTCAAAAGGCCCATGATGCTGATATTGATGTAGATAACATATGAACTTCTGATGAGGATAGTAAGATAGATTTTCCCTTTCGTTCTTGTGAAAAGTTTAATAAATAAACAACAAAAAATTTATTCCATCATTAGTCGATACACCACAGTTCAACTCAGTAATAAAGTCGTTCATGAATGGCTTACCTTTAAAGTAATTCAGCTAATGACACAGTATATTCCAGGCAACCCGTACACATGGCTACACAACCACTCATTGTTGTTCATCGACAACCCGGTGGGGACCGGCTACAGCTTCACCGACAGCGACCACGGGTACACCACAGATATGGCCACGGTAAGACGTTAATTAGATACTTATGTTTTTTTTTAAACACGAACTTTTTCACAACTAGGTCTGAATTAGTCATCACATTGTGCGTGGCGATAAATGCTCTTGTTTTCTCTGCATGAGAATATAACCTTAAACTAAGTTAGACGGATAAGGGCTGGTTATGTTGACACAATCAGATCAAAGTGTCCTGTCCGACCTCATCAAAAGTTGATGATAACGATATATATATATATTCATATAGAAATATGTATAGATATCCCAAAATTTTCTTCCTCGTGTCTACAGCTTATGAATTTAACCTGAATATTTTGTTTCCAGTACTCCGCCCACCTGTACTCTGCTCTGAACCAGTTCCTGCAAATATTCCCGGAACTGAGAACAGCTCCTCTATTCCTGGCGGGCGAGTCCTACGCCGGCAAGTATGTGCCCGCCATGGCGATGGAGATTCACAAACGGAAGGAGAAACTTGGAGCTGATATTAATCTACAGGTATTTAGAAGAACAAAGACAATTATTTCTCCGGCGATAAAGGCGTCCGTTTCTACACAGTCAGACAGATATCAGGGGTAGGGCTGTTTTAAACCTATCACTGGTGTTAAAGCAATACGCTATTGAGGAAAGCTATTGTGGATAATTCGCAGCGCAACCGAGTTTGTGTCTCGAGTTCTTGACAGTCGAGTCGAGTTTGGTTTTCTTGGTCGCAGTCGTCTGAATATATGCATGCTAGTCAGACATGCTTGTGCCAATCACTAATAGGAGGATACCGAGTGGTCGGTGATTCTAATTAATTCGTTGATTGTCATCCATGCAGCGGAACAGTAGGCGTATTTTCAACTGTCGGAAGTTTTTGAATCCGAATCCGAGAGTAAAAATAACGCTATACCCCGATCCTGTGAAAACAATAAATACGTAAAATATGTCTAATTAAAGAATATTGAATTAAAGATATACATACGAGTACACACATGATTATAACGAAACTTGATAATTTGTTGACTGATAATTTTTCGATACGGAAACTTCCGACCGTTCAGATGCTTGCTGATGTCGCTTAGTCTTTAAAATATAAATGAGGTGGTGATTAGGCGTATTTTCGTTATCGCAATACGCAAGAAAATTTGATTATGTAAATGGAAATTTCGAATAAACAAAATAGGTTTTGCCCACCCAGCTTCGCCAATTTGTATTCGCGATGCGCAAAAATAATTTAATTATTTAAATCGCACTTTCGCGGAGGTGATATACGAAACTTACGCGATCGCAAAACCTTTAATTTTGTGAATAGAAGTCCATTGTAGGCTTTGTTCACAAAATAATCTGGTGGTCATATAGCAACGCAATGAATATCGTAGAACAGCCAAAGTGGAAACCGTTGCGAATGGGTTACGCAATTACCTCGTGGTATTTTTCAAAATAACATGCAAATAGAGCAGTTACCAAAGCAAGTACTTGAATCGTTAAACGGTATCACCTACATACCTATATAGTATTTCCTTGATCATTTAGTATGAGTGGGGTGTAGCTAAAATTGTATCAACATAGTCAAACAAAACTAGGTAAGTATGCAAGCTCTTCAGAACTTTTGTCCATAAGTACCTACTCCTTATTGTTTTCATAGTTGGTAGTCACTCCTTTTACAAGTCTTATTCATCGTGTCGTTACCAACCCAGAGTTATCTCTCTGATCAGCCACCCATTCTTCTTAAAGTGGTTAGAGGTAATAGCGACATAGGTTTAAAGAGAAGGAGCCATTGCACCCGTTTAGCGTCACACAACAATATAACAGACTGTGATTACTGAATCGATTCACAAGTACAGTAATTATGATTCCGGAACATGCTTAGCTAGCAAGATAAATCTTTGAAATCATTCAATCAGTTAATGCTTTTCAAAGATTTAGATTTATCTTGAATTATTAAGGTAATTGCATTCTTTACGACATTGTATTAACTGTAAAGTTAGTCGTGTCGGTTCGGTCACCCGTATAGGGACTGAATTGATAGCAATAACGTCGCCATAAGACGTGTTAAAATATGGAAGAAGAATTCGCGGTGGTGAGCAGAGGTCGAGATGGCTTAGTGGTCAGAGCGCCTGGAGTATTCATCCGGGAGGCGGAGGTTCGAATCCTGTTCGCGACCGTATTATTTTTCCATTTAATATAATAACTTTAGAGTTCGCTAAGCATGCGTTAATGCTTTTCAAAGATTATCTTGAATTATTAAGGTAATTGCATTCTTTACGACATTGTATTAACTGCAAAGTTAGTCGTGTCGGTTCGGTCACCCGTATAGGGACTGAATTGATAGCAATAACGTCGCCATACGACGTGTTAAAATATGGAAGAAGAATTCGCGGTGGTGAGCAGAGGTCGAGATGGCTTAGTGGTCAGAGCGCCTGGAGTATTCATCCGGGAGGCGCAGGTTCGAATCCTGTTCGCGACCGTATTCTTTTCCATTTAATATAATAACTTTAATTTATTAACGTTTCTACAGGGTCTGATAATCGGAAACGCATATGTGGACCCTGAGATGATATCGCATATCGCGTGGCCGTTCTACTACTTCGGACTGCTGGAAACGGAACAGATTGAGATAGTGAAGCCACTGATCGACTCCTTTCAGCAAGATATCAAGAATAACAGAAGTCTTGATGCTAAAACGGTATGTGCTTGTAACAGGTTTAAACGTAACACCAGTAATCAGGTTCTTTTGGTTCCTGTTCCTTGATAATAGTTATTTTTTCTCATATCGATCATTTTGTTTATTTGAAGCTAAGACGCTGGATTGTTAGAGCTGTATTTTAATATTTTTTGGAACAAACTATGTACTATTATTCACGGCTGCAACAATTAACACCTTAACCTCTATCGTCTGAGGGTAACCCTATCGATGTAGCCGTGAGTATAATGTAAACTAAGGCATATTTTTTAACTGTCTCATTGGTCTAATCAATCTCAACCCGTGAATCGCCGCGTCCTGGGTTCGATTTCCAGGTCGAGCAGTATTATTAGATCTTACTGTTTGGAAATTTTTAGCAGCAGTTTAGATTTCAATTGTACCCGGTAGATAGCAATAGGCTCACCACCAACATGGTCAATAGTGAAGGTGTACTATTGTGTACACATCTGCCTATACCTTTGAAGAATAGAGGCGTGATTATATATAAAAAAAAAACTATGAGGCTAACCCATCCACCCAATTTCACAGAAATGGAACAACCTCGTCACCGTTCTCCTATTTCTGACTCATCAAAGGCACGCCTACAATTTTCTCCACGACGATCTCCCAGTGGGGAAGTACGTGACCTTCCTGAAGACCACTGATGTGAAGCGCGCCATCCACGTGGGGGACATCAAGTTCGGGTGGGTCAACATGACTGTGAACATGCAGCTGGCGCCTGACTTCCTGAGCTCCACCAAGCCAATGTTCGAAAGATTGTTGGAGCATTACCGAGTCCTTGCATATTGGTAAGTGATTTTGGATTCGTAGATAGCAGGTAGTGTAATTAATACATAGCATACCATCACACCTGTATTCCCCGAGGGGGTACAGGCAGAGGTGTATACAATTGTACACCCACATTTCAGGGATACTGATATTAAGTCCCATGTAATATGTGGTGAGCCTATTGCCATCAACCAGTCACAATTCCAAACACCGCGATGCTACTGAGAATTTCTCAAAATACTTTGTCCGACCTGCGAATCGAACCTCATGCTCAGCGGTCGCGCTCGGGACCAACGAGGCGTTTATAGATAGGTAAGCGTGGTTACTGAGTGCTGTCGGGCAAATTGTTATTGGGTTTTCCTGTTGGGAAATTCTCAGTAGCAGCCCGGACTTAGGATATTAGCGGAGTGTTACCCCCGTGCTTCAAAGAGCACTTAAAATCGTCGCTCCTGCGCCTAAGCTCTCTTCGGTCGTGTCGGATTGCCGTCCCATCCGACTATGAGGGTGAAGGTAGAGACAGTGCACCTGTGTTTGCGCACACACTTGTGCACTATTATATTTCCTTCTCACTTATTCTGGAGATAGGCCGCCGTGAAAATTCGGTCGGGAATATATCAGTCGCTCAAAAATTTACAACTCTCACGTCCTGTATTCTCGAAGGGTTAAGGAGAAGTGTACTATTGTATGTACACCCATATTTCACCGATGCCGTTATTATGTTCCATCGTGGTGAGTCTATTGCTATCCACCGACTACAATTCCAAATTCCAGGCTGCGATTGAGAATTTTCCCGATTTACGAATCGAGCCTAGGACCTCATGGTGCGCACCCGTGCTTTCGACCACTCGATCACCGAGGCTAGAGGCAGTCTATTTATTAGATAACATTCCACTTACTTCCGAGTGTTAGGGCCAACAATGAAAGAACATTTATAAACTAATATATTATTACAATTAAAACCACGGATATAGATTGAACTGGATACCACAGATTAGCAGTGATAGCCTTGTGGAATGACCGCTGGACAATCAAGTAAAAGATCGCAAGTTCGAATCCAAGGCACGCACCACTGACTTTTCGAAGTCATGTGTGTATTACAAATTAATTATCACTTGCTTGGGTGCGGTTAGGTGAAGGAAAACATCGTGTGGAATCCAGAGAAAAGATATAGCCTCGATGGTGTGTAATGCCATGTCAGAGACCTACGGACGGTTTAAACTCTGATTCTAGATTGTTGATCAACCACACGATAAGAAGAAGAACCATAATTGTATAATATACTTTTCGGGCCATTATGAGCTTCAAAGTAGTCACAATGCGTCAACTTTTACGCTGCTAAGATCAATCTAGTGTTCAGAGTTTCCAATCAGAAATAGTCAGAAAATAGGAAAAAAGCAGCATCACCACACAATAATCAGTTTAATCTGTTAAAAGTAGGTAGCCGCGTGAATGAAGATGTTCTATTGTTATTTTGTATTTAATAAAGGCACACAAATCTGGCATCCTTGGTTTTCATACAATTAGACGTACTTGCGGTATCTAGTTAAATACATATAAATCTGCGATTAAAACCATTCATTGTTTCAAATGACACATCCAGCAGGTATTAAATGACTTGCAACTGTATCAACATTAACATTATGTGATACCTATTTATAGGGTTGCCATTTGTCCGAGTTTCCTCAGATTTGTCCTAGTTTAGAGGGCGTCCTAGTTTCATTTGTAGTCCGGGATGCTGCTGACATATTAACCGAAAATACGCGCCCGAAATTACGAATAAAATGCAATAGTGCTAATAGTTTGTGTTATAGGTATTTAGTTTAAAAATGTAAGAACTTAAGTACCTACCTAAAAACTTAATTTATAACAAATAAAAGTATGATTTACTTTACTGAGTAACTTTAAAAAAACACTGTATATATGTCAGGTTTTAAAACATCAAACTTCGGGTTTTCACACTTCTTGTCCTTGTTGGCAAATTTTAAAGATTGCAAGCCTATATTCATCATAGGCATCGTGCTTAGAACTTAAGTACATGCGGTGTAATAAATAGTATTAATTAACCGACTTCTAAAAAGAGGAGGTTCTCAACTCGGTCGTTTTTTTTTATCAATCTAGTTGTCTTCACCATGGCAACTTAATTCACATCACATATAGGTTTTGGTTTTCCGTTTTACTTAGTTGTGGCCCAATAATTCAAGGTGTGTTAATTCACAATACAATAAAAAAATATACCTTGTAAAAGTGTAATCTTTGTTAATGGCTTTAATACGTCGTTGTCTCATTAGAGGCCGTGATGTGTTATGTAATGTTACAATTTCATACAAGCTTATGAGAACTTACAATATCAGGTAACCAGTATACAGGCATAATCTTCAAAGACATGTTATCATAGGATCACGCGCTGTATTCTCCGAAGTGTATTTCGGTGTATTGTTACTTGTACACCAACATATCAACGATTTCGTTACTATGCCAAGATTTGGTGACGTGGCCATATTGCCATAAAGATAAATAAAAAAAATATACGATTGCGAACAGGATTCGAACCTGCGCCTCCCGGATAAATACTCCAGGCGCTCTGACCACTAAGCCGTCTCGACCTCTGCTCACCACCGCGAATTCTTCTTCCATATTTTGACACGTCTTATGGCGACGTTATTGCTATCAATTCAGTCCCTATACGGTTGACCGAACCGACACGACTAAATTTGCAGTTGCAATGTCGTAGAGAATGCAATTTGAAAAGCATTAACGCATGCTTAGCGAACTCTAAAGTTATTATATTAAATGGAAAAAGATGGCATGTTACCATCATCAGCACTAAACCAAACTGAGATGGTACTGAGAATTTTCTAATAACTCAAATTTGATTTGTTTCCTATGATAAACGCATGCGAACCATAAGACGTAGGAACTAGTTTCGAAGAAGAATTCGGAATAATAGAGAAGATCACCCGGGAAGTGCTTGACCGATCATTTTTTTTTCTTTTCTAAATTTTTTTCCCAAAATTATCCGTTTCACACACAGCTTTTTCTATGACAAAACAGCCGTTTTCATTTTTAAACTCAGAACTCACCATTAATTTAGGTCCGTTTGTGTCCTTATTCTGTTATATGACCTTTAAATATGTAGTTACAATGGTTTCTGTTCATTGTCATTTGACCTAGAGCTCGGGAAGTGATATAAGATATGTATCACATACCAGTTTGATATTGTTCATACCTTTTGTTGACCATTTGTAAAGTATACACATTTGATCCAATGCCTTTGAGAACTAAGTGTTCATTTTCTCCTGTTTTTGTAGGCTCCCTCTAATTTGTTATTCTTCTTGGTGGAAATCAAGAATATCGCAGGTATCTTTAGGACTCTTTCACAGATAGAAACAATCACACCTGTGATATACCTATGTAAATTTTATGTAGTGCACAGATCAACGGATTTTCCGATACGTAATAGTATCTACCTACCTACATTGTCACACAAGTGAGCTAAGTAAGTCACTATTCAACTAAAAAGTAGGAAATTCTCAGTAGGAGCCAAGAATTAGCAATAAGCTCACCTCATTACATAACATAACCAGCCCATAACTATCCCACTGCAGGGCAAGGGCCTCTTCTCATACGGAGAAGGCACAGCATTGATCACCACGTTAGCTCACTGCGGGTTGGCGATTTCAGACTATTAAGTCCAGGTTTCCTCACGATGTTTTCCTTCACCGTATGTCTGTGATGTCTTAGATTAACTAAGAAAGTAGGTACATATGAAATTGAAAAAGCTACATTGTACATGCCAGATTTAAACCCAAAACCTGTGGTTCAAGAGCTCGTAACCACTCGGCCACCACGACCTCATTATATGGGCTTTAATAATGGCATCGATGAAATGTGATTGTTAAACAGTGTACACCGCTGCCTATCCCTTCGTGAAATACAAGCGTGATGCTATTCCATGGTAAGGATAGGGATCCGCCTTCCGTCGTATCATTATATAAATTTGAATGTTAACTGTTTGTTCCAGCGGTCAGCTCGATTTGATGCTGCCGTGCGTGTTCACATCAGAGAACTACCGTACGTGGAGGTGGGACGGCTCCCATGAGTTCACGAACGCCACACGGTTCCCATACATATACAATAACAGACTATCTGGGTGAGTGTATTACGATGTTTTAATAGCAGTAATAGAACAGCCAAAACATTTTTTAATTTATATAACGAGGTGCTGAATGCTTGTTGGGAATAAAGACTGTTGCCGTAGGTCTTTTACTACTCTCCAGACGATTTATGGGGTTCTGTCTGAAAGACGGGGTTTCTAATGGCTAAATAAACTGATGTGAGAGCTTCATATACTAACCCAGGCCTGGCAAGCGAATTTACTAGACCATTAATGTTTTAGTTATGAGAAAGTCTCAATAAATACGTGTTTCGAAGTCACACTATAACCCTATGGGAATGAAGTACTTCTGCGGCAATTAAGAGAAAAATAAATTATAAAGTCAAAAAAGACCAATATAAGAGCTATATACAGAGCTCTCCCAACTGCACTAGCGTGTAACTTGCTCCTATTTATTAATTCAAGGCCATATGGTGCCTATTTGTATTTTTATTTTTTAAGAACCATTGAAAAATAATAGTCACGAATGGGGCTCTAACCCGCAACCTTGAGCTGAGCTATCGTGTCGCTTGTTCGAATTTATATTATTTTACTTCCAGTTACCACAAGACTGGTGGTCGACTCACTGAAGTGGTGATACGTGGTGCGGGCCACATGGCGCCCTTAGACAAGCCAGCTCCTACACAGAACTTAGTCGCGCGGTGGACTCATGACCTGACACTCAGTCGACGATTCGGCCTCCTCGAAGGATCCTTCGTCCAGGACTTCGTCAGAAACAATACTATTATTATGCCCTACCTCTGATATTGTAATAAATTATTTGTAAGATTATTTGTTGTTTTTATTTTTAATGAAATCATAACTCCTTGAAAACTTGCATCTTGGTTTGATGTTTCAAACATCGAGATATAATGTACTAACAAAAGCCTGTAATGGTCTAACAAATAAAATATTTGATTTTGAGTAAGAAGTTTGAAGTCTGAATCTCCGGAGACTGTTAGGACCGCATGATCAGAGGACAAAAGACCAATCCCCGAGCCAAAGGTTCTCCAAACCAATTTACAAGCGCGTCTGCTGACTGTGATGTCACCGGTCTCAATTTTCACGTTGGACAAACTGTTATTGGTTTTTTGTAAGGAAATTCTCAGTAGTGGCCTGGAGTTTAGAATTGTGCCCGGTAGATCGTAATCGGCGCACCATCAATTGAATGCTGAACTAGCAGACAAGAATTAGTGATATCTGCATACCTATTGGCTATCTACCACTGAATTGATAGTCACTTTTTAGTACATTGCATCGTTTGTTACAGCTGGTTTATGATGAGCAAAAGTATTAAAAACATGATGCAATGTACCACAAAATGACCAACAATTTCTTGGTAAGCAAATAGCCAATGGGGATCTACGTATTTTGTATACTGTACCCGTCAGTATCGATCGAGTGAGTTACCGTGCGTGGTTTTAATAAATACTTTATACTACCTCTGTTTTACGCCATGTACTATGAAACCAGATACGGATACAAAGGCACATTATTATAATCTGTGCCTTAGGCGTGTTAGCACGACGGTAACACGTGCTGACATATTTCCCACGTGCACCTATAATGTAGACCACTGTGCTATTAATATTGCACTCTGTGTAAATATTGACAGCTCATTCTTTATTTACCTACATTTATTACACTGAGGTGCACAAATATCTATGGCGTCTTTTTAAATCACTCCTACAAATTGGTTGGTGTGGCTTATAAGTGGTTTCCGGGTAATTACTGAAAGTAAAGTACCTATTCATAAAATTTATACACTGTGTAAATCCTTTAGTTGAAATGTTTTGTTATAGTTATTTAATTTTTTACCATGTTTTTTTTCGATTATTTTTTTGCTGTCACTGTCCAGTGTGGAATAAATGCTTTCTTTCTTCTTCTTCTTTCTTTTTTCCTGCTATAGGCATGACATACTTGAGGTGGGGAGAGGCCACTATATGCATCCTAATTGTGGAGTAGTGCACATCTTCTATCGAAAACTGAGCTCCACACAACACAGTTACTGGGTAACACGATATCTCGTGGTATGACTGGTTGTTAGACTTTAAGGCTTCCGACTACCTGTAACGGCTATCATAGTAAAATTTTACAACTGGGACCGACTGCTTAACGTGCTCTCCGAGGCACGGATGGGTCTCGATATAAAGTGACCATCCACAGGCGGCAAGCGCAGCTTAACCTAGATCGATCGATCTGTGCGACTGTGTTATTTAGCCAAGAGCCCCCTCTCTAGGACTATATAATATGTATAAGGTCCTAAATTATTAGGTAACTTCCTTTGAAAGTTTTAATTTATACTTAAGTCAGAAACATTCTCGAATGAAATGGATATAACAATTTATTTGTAATTATCATAGTACCAGAAATACGAAATCTACGTGTCCAACCGCAAACATTATGAATAAATTAAATTGTTATAGAATTTTAAATTATGCTTTATATTTTAGAATCCTTATCAGTAATACACTGACCCGTATATTATTACCACTACAACTTTATAATTAGGACCGTATAGGCAGAACTATTTATGACCGCCTCGTTGGTCTAGTGGTCCCAAGTGCGACTGCTGAGCATGAGGTCTTGGGTTCGATTCCCGGGTCGGGCAAAGTGTTATTGAGTTTTCCTGTTAGCAAATTCTCAGTAGCAGCCCGTTTTTTGGAATTGTGCCCTTTAGAAGACAATAGGCTCACCACCTATGGTACTTAATAATGGACTCAATGGCTTTGGTGAAATGTGGGTGTACAACATTGTACACCTCTGTCTACCGCTTCTGGGAAAATAGGCGTGATGCTATATTGTATACCGTTAGACTAAATATATTATTTAAACATAGATACTCGTGAGGTACCCACCTAACGCAATTTGATACTCTTATTATTGTAATAAAAAATCGTAGCTTGTGTTTCGAATTGTTTAATTACGGATAATGAATTTAATAGTTCAATAAAAAATAAGTATGTAATTAGAGCTGGTAGTGTGTAGTGGAGGTTCTTATTTGATAAACTAAAAGTACGCGGTAAGCAAGGCCTACACGATTGTACAAGACTTTATCCACGTCTGACTAATTATGAAAAACTGCATAACATCGTTCAGCAATTTTACATAACGGAACTGTTTTGTAAATTTGCTAGCGGTTTTCTCCAATCCATCTGCGATCTGCGTTAAACTTGTCGTGGATAGTCACCATACGTACCTAGTACATACCTAATGTAATAAGTAGGCTGGCTTGTAAATTTGCTCGATGTACAGACCTTTTTTTATGTTGAGGAATGCCCTCGCATCCTACTCTGACACGGGGGGACAGAGCGGTTATGTGGGACTCGAACCCACTAAAACTGCACAGTTTACCTCCTCAGCAGCTTGGGGCGGGACGCGGGAACGCTCCCGCACACAACCGCGAACCCGCCCGCAGCCGTCCGTTGCCGGGCTCCCTCTGACGGAGTTGGGTTTTGCACCCCCCCGCCACACACCAAACGCATAGCGTGCCGCAACGACCTCGGAGCATGGTCTCCAATGCAATGCACGCCAGACCACCCCGTCTCCAGACGCCCAAGGTCCCCTGCGACGGGTCAGGTCTGGGCCCCGCCGCCTGCCATTACAGCCGCTGAGGATAGGGAGAGCGGCGCCTGGCTATACCGGCACTCCTCCTCCCCTGCGGCCCTACCGCGTCCGCCATCTAACGGTGGCAGCCCCGTCAAGGCCGCGGAAGGTAGGGAGAGCAGCGCATCGACATACCATACTCCTCTCCCGCCGCGGCCCCCATCCCTCAGCTGCGGTGCTGCCCATACGACGCCGCAGCCCACCTTAGTTGTGACACCCCCCATAATGCCCGCAACCTACGCCGTCGCCGCTCCAACATGGGCTTGAAGGCAAAGCCCAGAGGAGCAGCCCTCCTCGGGTTCCGTTAGTTTCACCGTGGATGACCAAGCCACGGCTACTAGAGCCTCCCCACCACGACAAGGTGGAAATGGTTAGATGCTCTCTGGATTACCATAACATACACAGATAAATCTTTTAAACGCTATTGTCAAAATCTGTACACGAGTACTACCTCGTTGCTGCAGTGCGTCGAAACTGTTTGGCTTTCATGTGATTTTGCGCAAAAAGCTTCGCTACTGAGGAAAGTGAGAGCATCAGCATCCTGAGAACTGTAGCGGAGAGCATTTAATTAGCTCCCTAATTGTAAAGCAGTTTGTTTAGACCCAGGCTTCCCAAACTGTGCGTCGCGACGCTCTGAGGCGTCGTGGCATTATCCCGGGGGCGTCGTGAGGCGATCCACATATGGTATGGTGATACACTCGGTAAGTCAACAGACAGGCAATCTAATGTAGATTGCCTGTCTGTTGACTCTACCGAGTAAGCGGCGACTATATAAAATGTAAACGTTATTTGGTTTATTTTTGATAACTTATTACACCCTGGTAGGCACTATTTGACCACAAGGGGGAGGGGAGTCTAAAATAAATTAGCGGACTACCAAGGGCGTCACAGTATATATTATTGTGAGTTGTGACGTATGTATATAAGGAATATATTTTATTGTCTCCGTGCTCCCTGAGTAATACAAAGTAGTACTCAAGGCCAGAGTGAATAGATTTCTTCTGGATCTACGTGTTCCGTCCCCAGCCACTTCCTTCCCATCGCTTACCATCAGGCAAGTTGGTGTGCAAACTTAGATCCATATTTGATAAAAATATGTGTCTTTATTTGACAAATTTATGCTACTTTATTATAATAAATGTAATTGATTGTTTAAGTTTTATTGAATTTATTTTTGGATGATAGATTATATTAGATATAGAATAAGTAGAATTTATTGCAGGATAGGTATTTAATATACAAAAAAAGGTGAGCCTATTTCCAAAAGGCTCACCACCTGTTACATAACAGCATTAGTAAAATGTTGGTGTACAATTGCGTACACGTCTGCCTACCCCTTCGGGGAATACAGGCGTGATGCTATGTTATGATGCTATGTTGGTAATGCGATTACTTGTAGGTACCAATGTTTTTATCAAAAACTGCATAGCAATCAAGAGTTCATCTCAGTAGTTGACTTGTAATAAACAGAACGTTAACTCCGTTTAGGGTGAAGTATTCCATCTTGTAAAGAAACGGTCAATTTTCATAGGTTTTTCCCAAAGGCTATTACTTAAACTCTGATAAATTGTGTACATGGATTTTACTAAGATAAAAACTGAATTTGGAGGAAATATGTAAAATTTTATAAAATTCTAAATTGTACAGGCTTGATATAAAACAACTGTCAATTTCAAATTGTTACCATGGACATGTAGTTGACTGTACGTCACCAAATTAGTATAATGGTATTCTAGCCTCCTGAACCTCGTTGGTCTAGTGTTCCCTAGCGCGATTGCTGAGCATGAGGTCTCGGGTTCGATTCCCGGGTTGGGAAAACTGTTATTGAGTTATTCTGTTAGGGAATTCTCAGTAGCAGCCCGGAGTTTGGTATTATGCCCGGTAGATGGCAAATCACTCACCTCCTATTACATAGGATTTAATAACAGCATTGATGAAATGCGGGTGTACAACTGTGTACACCTCTGTTTACCCCTTCGAGGAATACAGGCGTGATGCTATGTTATGTAGCCTCCTAGTGTAAAGCAATTCTTCAGAAATTTTCGGGCTTTTGCAGTAAGTCGCCAAAGTGCACTAGTCAGCGGTTGTAACTTGAGCACTAATTAAATGAACGTATACATAATTTATTTTTACGTTACGTCACTGGGCAGTTGTGCAATTTCTCTTGTTGGCGCGAGATTGAGACGTCAGTCCGGTTGGTGAACTCGCACACGGCGCGCGCGATCGATGTTCCTATCAAACAAAAAATTTATGAAAAAAATCGGTATCAAATTAAAATTGTTGAATTAAACTTCGAAGATTTTTTGTGGTGCAAAATGAAAGTGATAGTTGGATTGTTTTTATTAGCGAGGTAAGAGAGGTTCGCCGTATTTTTATTTGTTTCATGTTCCGTAATATGCCTATTTAAATGAGGCTGAATACGATTGCATGCACCGTAATTAAAAAATCTACCGGCATGCTATTACAGCGGTTTTATTCCACAGGGGAAATGTCATTGCTTTAGAAAATAGTCTCATACAAGGCTCAACAACACAATGTCGTTGCACTTGCAAATAATTTAAATTGATTGATTCATTGTCGTTCCAATCGGAGTATAAAAGATGATGCTGTACACACACCGATTCCCGGATATGATGTACAGTCAGCGAAAAAAAAAATCGCATTCAAAATCTTCAAAACAATGTGTGAATTTTATAAAAAATATCTTTAATTACTAAGAATATTATTTTCAATTATATAAAGACAAATATCAGTATCAATTTAAGTTCACTTTAATTAGATTAATTTAAGGTTGATGTTTATCAAATGCTCCGATAATTTTTAAGCTTTTAATGTTGTACAAAGATACAGAAACATTGGTTTGCCGAGTTCATTGTGGGTCTTTAAAGTATAAAGAACTAACTAAAATATGCAGTTATATTGAGGTTTAATTACAATGCAATTAGTAGATTTCAATGTTCACCGAGCATTATCCATGTAATTTTCCTTTACATAATTTACCTACCTATGTTAAATATTTTGAAATGCATTTCAATGCGAGAAATAATTTTATTATTAACTCTAGGACCTAGAACCAAGAATTGCATGATTAAAATACTTATAAAGTAATTTTTTCCTGTTACTGTACTAGAAATGTTAAAGCCACTCTGCGCAACGCATTAGTTATCGGGTCACGCATAAAATGTTTTCACCACGCGCGTGCCACGGAAGTACCTGAGTATTATCGAACCCTAACGATTATTATCAAACAATGGTATTGACCGTGATGTGTCGTGTGGCCCAGTGGTTACGGGCACGTCTTTTGAGCGACAGGGTGTGGGTTCAAACCTGGCATGTAGCACTACCAATGTGACTTTTTGAATGTAATTACCACATGGCATACATATCATCACGCCTGTTTACCCCGAGGAGGGTAGGCAGAGGTGTAAACAATTTAACCTAACCCCACATTTCCCCGATGCTGTTATTAAGTACCATGTAATAGGTGATGAACCTGTTGCCATCCACCGAGCACAATTCTAACCTTCGGGCTACTACTGAGAATTTCCTTACAGAAAAACTCAATAACACTTTGCCCAACCCGGGAATCGAACCCGAGACCTCCTGCTCAGCAGTTGGTATGTATGTATGTTTGTGAGTTTCTTTATTCCATCATAACTTCAACACGCCTGAACCGATTTAGATGTATCGGGTATTGTTAGAATCCTTAGATTGTCCCGGGTAAAAATAGTAATAAAGTGGCTACCTATGGTACACAAAAAGGTGTGAAATATTTTTTTTTTTAAAAACACGTCGCAGGCAGATTATTTAATTTATTTTTTAATTTATTTCATCTTGTTTAAAAACGACATCACAGTAATACGTTGAAGGAATAGTCTAAAATCGCTAGCACGCAGTCAGCTGTGATGTTAAATACTGTGCTGTTGCTCCCTTGTAGAGGAAGAAGCTCTTGCCCTGCAGTGGGACAGTTCTGGATCCGTTATCTTATTTAAATGCAAAAATTCAGCCTCCGTATGTTTGTATTCGCAAAACTCGAAGAGTAGTCGAATCTATGTAGAATATTTTGAAATTTAATGAGTTTTGTTTAAATAATTTTACTATGAAAGTATGAACTAGAAATATTGTATTAAATCCTATTCACATGATATTCGAAAAACCTGGCGTGGTCCCGTCATCTTGTCGTTCACGATGGATTGACTTGATTACATAACCTTGCATTTAATTCCGAGGTTACCACGGAAACGGGAAACTCCAGCGTTTTGCGAGGTTCTGACTGAGCCGCAAGCATGGCCGGGGTTTAGCTAGTGCTATATTGCGTAGGGCGTCTCCTTAAGACGAATACAAGGAAGCTTGAAATTCAATAGATTCGGCCAACGACAGGGTAGCTCAGTTGGCAGAATGATGACACGGAATGTCAAGGGTCGCGGGTTCAAGCCCCGTGCTTGTCTATTATTTTTCAATGTTTCCTTGAAAAATAGTTATTAGTGCTATATTTTTTTTTTCAAAGAAACAACAATCACTTTCATAGGAATGCTGAAAGCAATATAGGTATAGTATAGATAGTCATTTCCTGTTATTTATTGAAGAGTTCCACTGTCTATCTCCGAAGATCTTCATCAGATCCTAATACTTTATGTATTAAAAGTTTCCCTGAAAAATATGTTTTTAAATAACGAAAACCCAATCCAAATTGGACCCGTGGTTTTTGAGAAAATCGCGGATGTTAGTGTGACACTCTCTTTATTAATTAAGATAATTGAATACTATTTATAATAGGTATATATTATCTAACTGTCAGCATACACATACATATAAAATAAGAAATGAAATATATATACACACACAACTATAACTAACTGGGACAGTCGTACGCAAGCATAAAATATAACGTGCCAACAGCGGACAACAAACATACCTCAATTCACATATACGGGTCGAATACAGAACCTCCTTTTTTGAAAGCGGTTAAAAATATCATACTGACCGTATTGACCCAACATTCAGGGCCTTCAAAAACAGGTTTAATGTCAAGATCATTCAGTACATAATATTCAAATTTAAATGATAGTATAAATATGCCAATAAAAATATGATTGACTAGGAATGATCGTGTTAATTAACATCAATTCATATGTCATGATTTGTTAACTCAGAATCAATTAAAACTGACAGCCCTAAAAGCTTTGTGATTGCGGCGTGAAATCGATGATGTATGTAATTAAAATATTTTGTATTTATTTCAGCTTATCAACAAGTTTGGCAAGGACGCCAGCTCTGATGCTCACACATTTAATAAAGAAGAACTTAGTGGCACAAGCGAAGAATCTGTCCATCGTGGACCCTAAACTATTTCTTAATAGAACCAGCTACTCTGGCTTCTTCACGGTGGATGAGAAGTACAACTCGAATCTTTTCTTCTGGTATTTCCCAGCCGAAAACTATAGACCGGATACTCCTTGGATACTTTGGTTGCAAGGAGGACCGGGGGCTACGAGCCTTGCTGGTCTCTTCGACGAGATAGGACCCTTCGAATACGTAAATAATGAGTTAAAATGTAAGTATTTATCATGTCTCTGATGTCAACAATTAATAAAAATAATTAGGCCTTGTACATCTTAAAATATCAGATGATTTAACTGTCTGTCATCGAAAAGCAACCCAATGTAAAATGACTATAAAGCACTTTATAGCATTCCAATTTATTTTTTAAACCCATCAAAGAATGCGTAGCAAGCTCTAAAGTGTTAAGTTGCGAATAAGTACTTTTCTGTGAAAATAATAATCTGTTGATAATCAAAAATGGAGGTAAGACAGAAGGTATACCTAGGTACTCCAGGCGCTCTCTTCTGCACAAAACAGTATTTTCCTTTCCAAAACCGTCTAACTATATTCTATGTAGATATAGATACCTATCTTATTTTTATGGAAACATGACAAAAAAGTATTAACTGTGGCTTATACGAATTTATGACGCATCTATAGAATAAATACATAACTAATTAATTAGATACACAATTCAAGTGAAAATTCACCTAATCGATCGCCGCAATATGCTTATTTAAAGGCTATACGTAAATACCTATAAGAAATAATTTTTGTAACCTTTTATTCGGTATTTAGATGCTTTGGTGTGACTGGATTCAGTCGACAAAGGAATTTTAATTAAATTAAAATGTGCAGATAAAAAAATTGAACATGTGTGAAAATCCTATACTTAGATAACTTGTCTTTTTAGGTGACGAGATACGGTCGACTAAACAATTATTAATTTAATTAAAATGTGAAGACTAATATAATAAATTGATGAAAAGAATACCACCGTATTCATAAATCCGGCATTCCGTACATTGCATTGATGGTTTACAAGTAATTCTCTTGTCAATTTTTACCTCACTGCTGAGGATCACGACTTTGATGTAGCATACCAAATTACCAACTGTGTCTCTCTGTGGTGACCAGCCGTTTGGTGGATTGCAGTGCTGACTGTTATCTATAATATGGGCTCCTTTCTATAGGCCTTTTTCGTTCACCATCAGTCGCTCCAGTTTATCGAGTGTTTGCTCTATGCGCAGCAGGCAGGATGAAGACCTTCAACTTTGAGCGAGTTGAGCGCTTTACCTTTAACATAATTGTTTTAGGCAGTCTTCTGGACGAGGTCATTAAATACTGTCGATATGTCACAAGAATCGACAGCCCAACACTCTGTCTCTTACACATTTGTGTGGTGGGCATTGTATCCTATGTAAGCGGCACCAGCACCACAACTCCATGGCGGAAATACTTTACCTATTATACAGGTTTTAATGTCCACGGTTTAGACATATTAAAATGTAAGGAAACAGCCAATGCTATGATTGGTAGCTCAGAAATAAGAATATCTGTGATTGGTAAGCTGTTTGATGGGTTTTGAGCATAGGAAACTTGTCATCAATAATGCAGTACCTTCCTACTTCCTTCCTTTGATATCTACTAATTGACAATTGTCATTCAGCTGAGTAGGTGGTACAGTCAGCATCAAAAACATAATAACATTTATGATGATTAAAAATAAGCTATAGCAAGCCCTTTAGTGTGGATTACTAATCTAGGAGATGTGAGTTCAAACACTGGTCGCGCATAAATTTTTCTTTACTAGAACATACGTACGTTATTATTTTGATATCTTTATTCATTAGATTCTCTTATATATAAAAAAAACGATTTATGCTAATGATTAAATACCTACGTGTGTAGCGACCTTAATTTGCCTCATCCGGAAAAGTAGGCACCTACGTTTTAGTATAGTCGGCATCATATATGAGTTATCATTTTAAATAATTAATTATGATAAACTTGAGAATATTTATTTCATTAATAAAATTACGGATTGTAAATCTAAATAAATTGCCGAAAGTAAACTATTAAGACTACTGTACGAGTTTTTCCAATGGCTTGACCCCTTTCTGTCAGTCGCTAATTTCGAACGCAGTGACGTGACGTCACTTCCGTTTCGGATATCCTTGTTATTATTTTTCTCAGACATTCGTACGTGCGAAAGTATTTAAAAATACATGGCTGTGTATTTGCACAGCTGTTAAAAAGTTAAAGTTTAGCTCGGCCTCGAAATTAACTTTACAAAATTGAGAAAATTTAAATGTATTGGCATTGGGATGTTATTAAATCTTTTAAATAAAGGTATTTTTTATGACATACTGATTTTATTATGTTACATGATTTTATTAGATTTTACTATATTATTTGTTCTATTTCATCGAGAATTTGGGGCAGATACAAATTAGGACAACGTAATGAGTCTATTCTACTTAAAATAATTAATAGTTACCATTTTAATGGGGGATGAAGCTGTGTGTGCCTACACTTAATATTAAAAAGTCCCAAAGCATTTATTATACCAAAGAAGCGGGCACAAGACAAGTGGTAATAAATATAAAATTAATTATGTATTTGTACTCCACCTGTTTTACAAATAATTTTATTAAATAATAGATCAACCACATAATGAGGAAAAAGAATAATTGAGAATTACAATTTCATACAATAATATTTTATCTTCTATGATGATTACCGATGAGTATTTCCTGGAAAAAGTACGTAGGTTGGTTTTTTTCTCATTCATCAGGGACTTCTTGATCTATCCATAGTTTTTGGACAAAGTGACGGCAGTGGGAGCACTTGAATTCCGAAAATGGAAATATTTTGCATTAATCATTTAGACCCGCATAGGTTATAGATCAACCAATTTTATTGTTAGTCTGCCAATTTGCGTACTCCGACTCCTAGACCTTTAAACCTAAGCAACCGAATAAACTATTAGCCGACAATACTTTTACAGCAAAACTAACGCCAGGAATTGTTTCCGGACGGATATAAAAACTTATGAAGATGATTCGGGTGTCCCAAACCGAATTCGGTTTTTTTTTAAGGAACCCGTGAACCAATATGTAGCCGGGTCTACAGTGTATTTTTATATAAATGTCTGTTGGGAATTCCGTATGGTAAGAATAACGTTTTCCGTGCGTTCGGTATGCTGCGCGCGCGGTGCAATTTATGTGACCGGTTGCGTAAGCGCTGCTCCCAGAGAGTTGCTCTTCGTCACGCGTCGAGGCGGGTGTAAAATAAAGTTTATGATGAATTAGCATAAATAAGTACAACAGTGAAAAGAGTGGGCCATCCCTAAAACATCAAAACAGTCTAACACACAATTTTTTTAATTTTGCCGTTGAGTTTATACTTATATTTTTTTTAATAAAGCTGTGTATTTATTCAAGATATGTCTTTGAAAAAGCATTAACGCATGCTTAGCGAACTCTAAAGTTACAATTACTAATTATTAGTTACTGTGTATTTATATTTGTAAGTTTTCTCGGTAGATAAAAAGATACATTGCAAGACAAAAACGAAAAGGATACCGTTTTCATGAATCGATTTAACTGATCCGTGCGTGACTATATGTGGTCTCCTCCCGAATCATTGCGTTCAGCGTCCAACTTGAACCTTTTTGAAATCCCGTCGCCCAACCAGCTGGTCTTCTGTCCAAAATGGAGACGAAAATGTTGCTGGCCTTTTGCCAAGAGTCCCTTGAACAGCTCGCGCTACTTTACACGTAATAAGAACTACGTTTGGAGGTTTCACGCAATCGATTTTGGTCTTCACGTTAGGTGGAACGTCAACATTTTCGACTGCAAGTAAGAACTACGACCTATACAAATCAATGATCGACGAAAATCGTTCATAATGCTGTGACATAAGGAGGGTAAGCGTCCGGTTGACTGTACCTACGAGTAACATAAATCCCAGGGCACACAGTGATATTATTTAAGCGAAACCAGTTCATTACCAAAATATATATTATTCTATAGCTCGTTAATCCTCGGAAACCGGTAATAAGTCCGAAATTCACCTTGGATGGTTGTCATGTTGATTCTTTATATGCTGTAAGTATCAAGATTTGGGGATCGAAGTATGCTATTTATTATTAATAATGGTTTACGTAATTAAAAGTGACCATGGAGACAAATTAAACATTTTGGCCTATTCATGATTCATATATATTTTCATATAATACGTAGGTTTGCTTAATATTATAAAAAGTTTCGGAAATATGGTACCTTATTTTTGTAAAATATATCATATAAATAAATTTTGAAAAATTATCATTAATTAACTTCTAGTCAGGTAATTTGTAAATAACGGAATCTTAATAATTAGACTATATTTACGTTGCTAACCGTACTTCGAATTGTAGCAGTTAACTGTATACATATTTACTTATTTTTCCTACGCGCCGTGGCACAGTATGCTGTAGCCGCTTTCAACGTTTTTAGTGCACTATGACTATGTGAGATAAGGCGCACAGAAATGTCATAATGAAAAACAAAACTGTATTTGTGTAACTGTTTACCTATAGCAGGTGATTCTTTAAATTGAGGTACCTTCACACTATTACATCTTAAATTATTGAGATGAGTCAATGTGGGCAAGTCTGAAACTTACTATGTACCTACTTATATATGTATATGATTTTTTTATGTACCATATCTCCTATTTTAGAAATAAAATGTATGTTTAATGTACAGTCAACAATTCAGTATTCATCATCATTTGTAAAAGTAATAATTTCTCATTCTAAAAGAATGACTAAATTAATAAAAACTTATTATAAATAAAAAAATAAAACAAATTGAATATTTAATATTATTAATAATTTAAAATGAAATCTCATATTTTTGATACCACAAATCAATATTTTTATGAAATTATTTAAATAAAATCAAATTATTCTATAATCATTTTTTATAACTAAAATATTTAAAGGTAATAATATTAAATATTCCCGAGAAACTCCCGTATAGTAACTATAAATACCAGAATAATATTTACCATGTTGAATAAATGAATATAAATACAATCAATAGCCAGCTCTAAAAAAAGAAATTAATATAAGTATAATTATAGAAATTCAAGATCATCTTATTAATATCTCTCTCATACCTACCAAATATACATAAAAGGCGATTGAGTCGTTTCGGAGGAGTTCGACAACAAACACTGTGACACGAGATTTTTATATAGATATAAGATTAAACTATTAATTAATCTAATTTCTCCTATTAAATTTAATCTTGGAGGAGCTGCTATATTAGAAGACATTAATAAAAATCATCACAATCTTATTGAAGGTATAAAATTCATTATACCCTTATTAATATATAATCTTCGTATTTGTACAGTAACAATAGGACATTGACAACGCTTTTATGTCGAAGCAGTACGGATGGTTTTTGTAATTCAATGTTATCAATGACGTGCGGTTGACCGTACTAGTACCTATATAGTATAATGCACGCAAAGGTATAGTATTATATGATCTGTGATGCAAAGTACCCATACTGGTGGTGAGCCTATTGCCATCAACCGGGCACAATTCCAAATTCCAGACTGATGCAGCGATTTTCCTAACAGTAAAACAAAATAATACTTCGCCCGATCCGGGAATTGAATCCATGACCTCACGGTCAGAAGCCGCCCTTTCGGTTACTAGTCCAACGAGACAGTCGGAACATGTCATGATTAATTTATAATAGAGACTACGAAAAGTCAGTGGGTGCGTAGGTATAGGCAGGTAGTGGATTCAAGAAACCCACGACCTTGCCAATCCATTGCTGTTATTGCTGAATAATAAAAATAAAAACTGATTTCAGTACGTACTTCGTCATGGGCGACGGAACATTCTCTACTGTTCATCGACAACCCTGTGGGTGCCGGATTCAGCTTTACGGACAGCCCTGAAGGCTTCATACAAGACATGGCCACGGTAAGAAATATTTTGCTTACTTTTAAATTTAGGGTAATAATTTCGAGGTCATTGAATTCTGTGACTGGCGACGCAAGTTTTCTTTATAGGTACAGTTTGAATTAAACAATTTTACTCATTAAAAAAATCAATATAATCGGGACATTAATTAAAATTAGGTATTTTTATTAAAATACATACAAAGATACACAGCAACCTTGTCAACTTACGTAATACGTTACGACTTTGAGCTGTTTGGGGGTCGGGACGCTCAGGACGTGGGGTCCGAGTGCACGACTGCTGTAAAAAGAAATTCGCGGTAACTGGTCGACAATTCCCGTGACGGGCTGGCTTATATCTCGGTCAGAGAAATAATATTGCTCTACCCTGGCAATGCTGCAAGCCTTCTGAGCACTTGTCCAGAGGACAGCAACGGAGGAATACTTTGGCGCTTGAATAAATCAACTTTTTAAATTAGAAAAGTATTTTTATTATACTTAAGTGTTTAGTTTATAATTGATATAATTGACAGCAATAACATAACCACCCCATATCCATCCCACTACAGAGGTTCTTGTAGCCTCTTCTCATACAGAGAAGGTACGAGCATTGATCACAATTCACCACGCTAGGAGTAGTCGGCTTGACGATTTCAGACTAGCTGAGTTTCCTCACGATGTTTTTCTTCACCGTATGTTCCTAGTTTCTTAGACCATGTTTAAAGCCACTATCTGTGGCTTAAAAAGCGCAGATGTTTTACTTATTATTTTTAATTAATTATTATATATTTTTTAATACACTGCTTATTTTAACCATTTTGATTGCGACCATACTTATGATTCTGACTGTACTGGTCAGTTTTTACACCTTCAGGTTTCTATTTTTTTTAATACACCCCTTATTTTAAACATTTTAATTGCGACCATACATAAAATTCTAATAGTATCTACCGGTCAGTTTTTAAACTTTTTCGTGAACACTATAACACCACAGATTTGGGTTAAGATGGCCGATATCCACCGGCCTAAATGTTGTCCACATAGACGTGTTCCCGCGTTTTGAGTCACAGACGTGTTTCTGTTCCATAAAAGTTACGTCAGTCAAAGATCGAGTCAACAGTCTACATATCCTGAGGAGTTTCGTAATACGATCCGTTGCAATATTGAAAACAATGGGTGGTCTTATAACTGGTTGTTAAGTCTACGTTTTTGCTCCAAGTCCATTGAAGCGTGACCTAAAACTTCCGTATACCTAGCTAGTATAAAGTTTGCATTGTTATTGAATTGATTAAACTTCTGTTATGTGTGGGAGTATAATGTACCTACTTATTTGGGCATTGAGAGTTCTTCAGAGATGACTCAAGATATCGTTTTCTGAATAAATTTTAATACAGCTGCAAATAAGCCAGGTAGGTCTATGTTTGTGTTTACATTTTTACTCAAAACCGTATCCAAAAATAGGGACTTACGTTATCAAATCCAGGGGTGTCGAGGTAACATGCATGCATTCTTGTAGGTTATATCAGATTAAAATCGGTTAATAGGAGATGAATAATTGTGGCATAGCATAGGTTAATGACACTCGCAGTTAATCTAATGACAAATATTTTACGTGATATTTAACGAATTTTTATATTGCGCTAAACAATTCCAAAGGAAGCTCAAAGAAAATTAAATTTTCATTATTGATCTGTCGCAAATAACCAATTTATATCTCATATCTATTCCTAATTAGGGCCAAAACGCAAAAAGCTAGGTTTTGTTTTAAATTTCTTGCTGCGATCGAAGGTTCCCCCTTATGAGTCGATCTGTTGTCGCACAGTCTACCTATATATATGTTTTAAATAGTAAAGAAAAAATTATGTATGGTTCGAATTTAATTATTTTGATGTTTTGCAATGCATAAAATCTGGCTACTTAGCATTTGGTGTAGGTATCTTTTGAATACCGCCTTTTAAGTTGAAGTTATTTGGTTCAAGACAGTAAATCTTCAACTCTTTACAGACGTCTCTTTGTATAAAAATATAACGATGTAGGCAGGTACGATTCGAGATTACAGTTCGGTATGCGGTTTGCGGGATTCTAAAAATAAAGCAATGTCAGACTGATGTATAGATTTATTGACGATACCTATCTTCGTACATAGGTGTGATTCAAGATAAAAAACTGTATGAAAAACTTTGAGAATTCTTCATTAGGATCTCGAATTCATGACAGAAAATATCTTTTACAAACTTAGGCGCTATCTTCCCTTGTACAGTATACAAAATATTGAGCAAGCTTCAAAACCATAGAAAGTTCGAAATTAGCATTACACTATGGATATTTATTTTCATTTAAATGTCAAGGTCTGTCATAGTGGAACACGATATCAAATATTAGGACTCCAAAATATGTTGACGCTCCCGGACCAAGTTTTGTTATCGATATCGATTATTGATTTAAATTTGACGTCAATGACAACGAATATAACGTTGAATTTTTCGGTCGGTTTTTTACTATTCGGTCTATTGCCATGTGCCTATACATTACTTACAATTGTACAAGTATCTCCAATCGTTTAACACGGACTTCTTCGAAAGCGACACAGCTGACATTAATAATGCAATTAACTACGATTTATCATCAGCAGTCACGTTTTAAGAATGCTTTGAGGAGCTATTTAACATATTGATGTCAATTTCTGATCGCTACTGGTTAAACCATATAATGAAAGGCATGTAGGTAGGTATTCATTACACTACTGCACATACAAGGAGTGTTATGTTTTAGGGTTCATGTATGTATGTTTGTGGGTTTTAACAGATTTCGATATAAAATATGGGCAATCGTTAGAATCCTTACCTTGTCCTGGGTAACATAGGCTGGTTAGATTTAAAAAAAACAGCAGGCGTGCTTTCAATTTTTAGTAAATTACGTCTTGTTAGTTTCCTTAATATGGCTGAGCCTGCTGTACTGCTGCTCCGTCGAGGAATTCAGGATTGATGCTATGTGTTACGATGTTACTCGGCGTGATCCAATAGCCACGATGAGGCGAAATCGAAACAAGTCCATCACTCGCCTCTTACAAAAAATAGGTAGGTACTTATCATAATAATAGTTTAGTCTAGATGCATTTCCATAGGTACATATTTTACCAGAACTTTTACAGCTATGGCCCCACGTTTTTCACTTTAATTTGGGGCTTGAGTATCTTAAGTTATATAAAATGACAAATACAAATGCTTACTAAAAATGTGCGCCACCCCTTTGAGATACAATTACAATTGTTACTGAATTGGTAGTATTTGGTAGTCTGCAAAAACTTGAATAACATTTACATGGTGAACTTTTTTAACCAAAAATGACAGTTGAATGGTTTTTCAATGGAAATTCATTAGAAGAACATTAAATTTCACCAAAAACATTTCATGTAAAGTTCAAGTGGGTGCCAAGACCTGGGACTCTTGGCAACCACTGGTTCATAATAGTTTCACTGTTAGAAAGTTATGAGATCTCTAGTAGAGCTAAACTGAGCTGAGCTCGGATTTGTATTACGCGTCATAATCATTTCTAAAGTCCAAAGTATTTGGCTCTACGTCTAGGTGCTGTTGACTGTACCTCATTTATAACAATGAATAACAAATAACTCTACCATGAGCCCTGACTCTAAAAACTCTACATCTCGGATAAAAAGTATCCCAGATAACAGATAACAGGATACCAAATGCCTAAAATTATTCTATCGCCACATTATCGATACTCAATTAAAGCGTTAGTAAATTAGGAGACTCAGACCCAGTAGAAAACTTGACATTAATCAGCGAATTAACATTATTTTCAGTGTTCAAGCCACCTGTACAACGCCCTGAGACAGTTCCGCCTGGTTTTCCCCGAGGTTGCCCGGGCTCCTCTCTACATAGCGGGAGAATCGTACGCAGGACGGTACCTGCCTGCTCTTGGCCTGAAGATCCTTGAACAGGACCGGAGTATTGGCTCTCTCGACGTAAATTTACAGGTATGAGGTTTAGAATATATCCATTATCTTGTCCGGATTCTACTGCTGCCTGTATTTTTATTTTTGATTTTATCGTTTATGGGAGCTTTGTGCATGTTCAGCAGTGGAAGTTTAAGAGCTGACATGATTCTTTCAGAACCAGCCAAAATTTTTTTTTAATTAATCTCGTCTAATTGCGGCCCTAACAACGATGTGCTCCAATAGAATTTTTTTACTAAGGTCGAAAAATTTCTATTTTTTTTTTTGCTAAGCACTAACCAGTCATTTATAAATGAGATTGATAATACTGAGTGCAACTGCAAATGTCTATTGACGCCACTTAACAATATTACGCCATCTTAATTTTTTTTTGTATGAGCTCCATCATAGACGTCTTGACTTTAACAACCACACAGTTAGACCTCAAATCTTGACCGGGGTTACTTGATAGCAACTTCGTTCACCGCAAGCCCGATAAACCCCCTTCCTAATACTCCTTTTGCTTCGTCAACGTTCATACATCTGGATGAACGTGGACGAACCAAGAGTATACGGTGATACAGGCGCCGCACCGCGCCGTACGGTTCGCACCTGACCTTTTTGGAGAACATCACCAATAATGTCAGTGTATATCCTTCTAGAGCGTCTCCATCGGCATTTCCACATACACCTGCCTTTGTTACCTTATACATAATTTGCTATCGTCTTTCATTCATCCTTTCAACATGACCAAACCGTCTAAGCATTTTCAAAGTTTGTCATTACATATACTATTAAACCGCAACGTTGTCTTATCACATCATTCGTATCGAAGTGTATGCCATAAATAAATGTTACTAAACTAGTCTGTTCATAAATATTATAATGATGTCCATTGAATGGAGGTTAAATAGCCTGACACGACTCTGAAATAATATGGGCTACTGGCTTCGATAACAACACACTCTCACTCAACAAATACTTACGTCAAAACTAATTGACAAGGTCGCGTTTACAATGATTTGCGGTTCAGGCCGTGAAATTGTCCTTGATTTTGATTGTATGATGTACGAAAGATACAACATATTTCTATGGTAATGAGTATAATGAGGCTGTTGTGAAAAATGTAACAAAATTATTCCATGCGGTTATTTCCCGGAGCGGGGTTAAATAAACAATTTGGTAATCAGTTTTTTTTTTTTGTATCTTTATTTTCTGTTATGGACATTGTTTCGGATAACTATATAAATATAACCAACCCATAACTGTCCCACTGCAGATCAAGCGCCTCTTCTCATACAGAGAAGGCACGAGCATTGATCACCACGCTAGCTCACTGCGGGTTGGCGATTTCAGACTACCAAGTCCAGGTTTCCTCACGATGTTTTCCTTCACTGTAGGTCAGTGATGTCTTAGATTAACTAAGAAAGTACATATAACAATGAAAAAGTCACATTGGTATATATGCCAGGTTTGAACCCACAACCTGTGGCTCAGGAGGCGGGCCCGTAACCACTAGGCCACCGCGATATATATGTGTCGGATCTGAAAAGTTACGTAAATGGTAACAATTTGTAAAATAAAACCGTGTATTGGTATCGGATGAGTTTTTCTTTTTTATAGTTCTCTTACTGCGACTGTAATGAAATTTTATTTATTCTGTAATAAGGTCTTTTTAAAACTATTTTTACATGTTACTATTTTATCTAGAAGAATATCAGCCTACCTCTTACCCACCTGACCTCTGATCACATACAATATTCTTTCGAACTTTGCGATCTGCCCTGGTATGCAGCCGTTGGTATACCTTCATATACCACACCTCTCCATTGCCTCCTCTTCTTTATAGCATCAGACCATCATGTCGTACTCTACCTTGAGTTCTTCCTCCAGTAGAGATGAATCAAACACAAAAGATTTTAATTCAACAAATGATTCTACTTGCTCGGTTCCAAAAAGTTAGTTTTATGGAGAAGGGTCGGCAAGAAACTCATTTTAACACGTCTTTTGACGGTGATAGCAATGACGTCGCCAAAAGACGTGTTAAAATATGGATTAAGAATTCGCGGTGGTGAGCAGAGGTCGAGATGGCTTAGTGGTGAGAGCGCCTGGAGTATTTATCCGGGAGGCGCAGGTTCGAATCCAGCTCACGACCGTATTCTTTTTCCATTTAGTAGGTAAATGCGTTAATGTTAGTTGAAAATAATTTATTTCCAATTTAATTGATGTATTCGGAAGTCCTATTATGGTCATAGGAAATATAGTGTCCCTTAATACCTTAATATGAACGCGGTGCCCATGTTGGTTTAGCACAACCTTCGTACACCGGACATGAATTGTGTATGATATTAATGTTTAATTACCTACTTGTTCTATATTTATTGACCAACGGTTAAATATAAACAATTGTAAAGGTTGCCTTCATATTTTTTTATGCAATTATTACTTTTATTTGCAGCATGTTTGCCTTCAAAGTTCTGATTCAACGTCTCAGTATTGCGTATTTGCTTTATTCCGCGTCGTATGATTTCGTTTTTGCAGTCTTATGTTAAATTTCTAATCCGCAAAGGTTAGGTTAGAGGAGTTTAATGGCATAGGAGCTCCGTTGTCATGAAAATTCAACATATTACGTTCTATCGATACAATCTAATCGAAGGATATCCTAAATTTAACCTACGACATGACAAACATGCAGCACATAGCATCACACGTGTATTCTGGAAAGTTTAAGCGGAGGAATAAGTACTGTTTCTCACGTTTCACCCATGCAGTTATTAAAGTCAGTGGTGACTATGTTTATAAAATCATTGGTGGTGACCCTATTGCCATCAACTAGGCCCAATTCCAAATTCTGGATACACTGTTTTTTTTTATGGGTTAGTTGGCAACCGAGCAGACGGCTCGCCTGATGGTAAGCGATTACCGCCGCCCATGGACACCCGCAACCCCAGAGGAGTCACAAGCGTGAGCACTCACTCGGCGAAACACAGCGCAAGCTTAGTTTCACGCTGGTTTTCTGTGAGGCCGTGGGGTATCACCCCGGTCGAGCCGGCCCATTTGTGCCGAAGCATGGCTCTCCCACGGTTTAATTTTCTGACAGTAAAGTCCAATGACACTGTTCCCGACCCGGGCATCGAACCCTCAACAAAGTAGTTGGTCCCCTTCCCTTAAACTAGGAGTACCTATTCTATAAATTCTTAAATTTACCGTTTCCAGGGTATAATAATGGGCAATCCAGTGCTAAGTCGTGACAACATAGCAGACTACAGCAACATCTACTTCCAGTGGGGCCTTATAGATAGCCAGGGCGTGCTGGCCATCAAGCCGCTGCAGGAAGCCTACAGTAAAGCCATAGACAACGAGGATTCGGTATCTGCGTCACTTGTAAGTACTAGGTATTCAGCAGATTGAATACTTTCATAAGTACAGATTATGTTCGTTTTTATAGAACTGTAAATCTGCTAACTTACCAATGCTCCAATCACACACATTGTGCCGTTTGCTTAAAATAATTTCATCATTAAAATTTCTAATTATAATCCAATTATTGAATGTGGAGAGTCACATTATAACATTTGCACGCCAATTTGTTGGGTGTTGTAAAAATAGATACATGTGCTTTTTCGTATTTGAATGATACAAATGGCAAACATGGCCGAACCAAATATTTACCTACCTGTAACATTCTTCATGTGTTTCACTTTTCGGCACATAACACTCTCCGTTATAATAAAACAACTTTTAACCGGATTAATCGCGTGTATTATAGAGGAGGACTCCTCCTGCGACCACGAACGCTAAATGTCAGGAAAAACAAACCAATAATACACGCAATTAATCCGGTTAAAAGTTGTTTTACATTCTCCGTTGTTATATTTGGAGTGAAGGAAGAGGGAGTGCAACGGTGTTTACATAAACACTTGTGCGCTATAAAATCTCTTGCATACTTGGCTAACCTAAAACGCATCAACCCTAATTGTATTCATTTTTATTCCAGCTTCGTGAAGAACTACTGAACAAGCTAAACGATATATCAATGCAGGAGCAGACTTTTAACATCCTCGTAGACCGCCTAACAAACATAGATTACTTCGTCAATTTCATCAGAAGACCTGAAGTAAGCGAAGCTCTACACGTCGGGACCATAGAGTTCACATTCCACAACTCAACCGTACATAAAAAGCTGACTCCTGACTTCCTGAGTGAAGTCAGGTCGAAGGTCGAGATGCTGCTCAATCATTACAGGATGCTCATTTACTGGTAAGTGGTTTTTCTTTGAAGGTATGTTTCATATGATGTGAGCATGAGGTGCTTCTTTGAACAGTGTGATCATGAGATTGATAGGAGATTAATAAACACATCAACACGGTCTAGGGATATTTTTAAAAAAGCGAATTACTATCAATATGTTAATTATTTATATGACATGTATATATTTAAAAGATACGTTATTTAATATTCTACCATTTTCTAGTAATGGTTAAGGTACTTCGATTAAAATTTCAGGATTTTATGGAAAAAAAATGAAGCATAGACGGAAACCGTATATAAATTAACTTTTAATTTATGAGTAAAAACTGAAAAAAATAGAAAAATCATTTAATTTGTGTTTATAAACTTGAAGTTAGTAGTCTGAGAAAGCGCCCATGATGTTCATAACACATCGGCAACGATTCGGCATGCTCAGAACAAGGTTGTCAATGTCTTGCTGCGGAATATTGTCCCATGTCCTTCTGAGGTGCGCAAAAAGTTGATCTTCTGTAGCCAGATTTTCAGGAACTTCCTTCAGAGCTCTTCTTTGCAGCATATCCCACGCATGCTCAATGGGATTTAGATCTGGCGATTGAGCAGGCCAGTCTAAGGCCCTAACATTGTGTGTATGTAACCAAGCTGCTACCGTTCTCGCCGTGTGTGCCTGGGCATTGTCGTGCATGAGCAGGAAATCTTGCCCCATTTGTGTTCTGTGGGGCAAGATTACGGGCCCCAGCACCTGTTGGACGTATCGTTCTGCCGTCATATTGCCCCGCACGCAAACGAGATCCATCCGTCCTCCAAGACGAATTCTTGCCCAAACCATAATTGTTCCTCCTTGGTATGGGTGAACTTCCTGAGGGTTCTGAAGACGGCTCCATCGTCCAGGAACTCGCCAAACACGCGTCCTTCGTGAATCTGGATGGAAGCCGAACCTGGATTCATCCGTGAACAGCACATTGGACCATTGTTCACGGCCCCAGTCCACGTGGTTCCGAACCCATTCTAATCGTCGTCCACGATTGCCTCACCGTAAAGGTGAGACCCGGAGTGGTCTACGAGAGCGTAGATTGCTTTCATGCAGTCGCCTTCTTACAGTTTGGTCACTCACAAGCACTTGGTGTTCCACTAGCAGCCTTTGGACCAATTGAGTCGCCGTTGCATTTGGTTGAGCTCGCGCAGTAATTTGCAAAAATCGGTCTTGTCTGGGGGTAGTGATGCGACTTGGCCCCCGGTGCCTCTCCGCTACTTCACCTGTGGCACGATAGCGTGTCCACAATCTTGAAATTACATTTTGGTGGGTCCCTATGGCCTCAGCAACATTACGCTGAACAGACCCAGCTTCCAGCATTCCCACAGCTCGTAACATCTCCGCCCTCGTCAAATGTTGGCGTTGCATGGCTACAATACCTCAATTTTAACTTTATCTTTCGTTTAAAAATGAAAAAAAAACTGTAACTAAATGTAATTCGTATTGTTTTCTAAATTTCGCACAAATGAAAATTCCCTCTCCTACACATCAAGACATTTTTATGCCACCGAAACAAAAGAATTTTCAAAAATTTGAATTTGGAATTAGTCTGAGAAAAATTACAAACAAATCGGTGTATAAAAGATTCCAATGCGGCCAGTACTTTTCGAGTTATTTAATTGAGTATGAAATATCCCTAGACCGTGTTGATGTGTGTATTTATTGAGGGTACAGTCAACCGAACGTCCATGGTAACAATTTGACATTGACAACGCCTTTGTACGTAGTAAAGTACGGTTTTGGAAGTTCAAGTGTTACCACTGACGTACAAATTCAAATTCAAATTCAATTCAAATTCAAAGTCATTTATTGCAAATATGGGTAGTAATACAGTTGGATTTTGAGAAACAGGAAAGTTGTTAGTGTCACCATATTCTGCACTAGGCATGCAACATTTAGTTCGGAAAGTGGTTAGTCCCTTAATTAAAAAGAAATTTAAATACATTCGAGTTCAATATTACATGTTTTTTAAATTACCAATTAAAGTCAAGTTATATAATGTCAAGGTAATAATGTCAAATTAAATCCATTATGCCAAAATGTCAAGAATTAGTAATTGTGAAATCCGTAATTTATGTCAAACTTTAGTAATTACCATTATTAAAATTTAATAATATTAAACAATTAATGATTATAATTAACATTATTAGAGTTTGTCACTCAAATATTCATTAACACTATAATAAGATTTTTCCAATAACATTTTTTTAACATTACATTTAAATATGTCCATACTTTTTAATTCTATGATACATTTTGGCAAATGGTTATAAAGTCGAGGTGCCATCCAAAAAATGCTATTACTAAACAAAGTAGTTCTACTGCTGTCAGGGAAATATATTTTTTTATTGTTACGTTGACTTCTATAATTTTTGAAATAATGCAAGTTGTGTTTTACAAAGACTACGACTTCCAATATATATAAACATGGTAGTGTTAATACTTTTAAGCTCTGAAAGAAGGGCTTACAACTATCTGTTGGTTTTAAACTACATATTGCCCGGATACATCTCTTTTGCATTTTAAATACAGCCTCTTTTTCTGTAGAATTGCCCCATAACATAATGCCATATCTCAACAAGGACCCTACGTAACCATGGTAAGATGCTAAGACCGCGCTGGTACTGACCGTTTTTGCAAGCATATATAATGCATAGGACTGCTGACTTAATTTAAGACACAGGTGTTTCCAAATGTGACTTCCAATTTAAGTTATAGTCCATATGTAAGCCTAAGAATTTTGTTGTATTGATTTGCTCAATCTTCTGCCCTTGGAAATAAACATCGACGTTCGTTTGTTTGCAATTTCTATTTTTAAAATTCATAATTTTAGTTTTGATTAAGTTTATTTTTAATTTATTTGATGTCAGCCATTCTATAATAATTTGTAATGTATTTTCTACTTTTTCTTTTAGTTTAGACAGTTCTTTACTGGAGAATACAAGAGTGGCATCATCAGCAAACAAAACAGTCGGATGGTTCGTAATGCGCGGAAGGTCATTCACATAAACTATAAATAAAAGTGGTCCTAAAACACTGCCTTGCGGTACCCCAATTTTTACTTGTCTATATTTTGATGAGTAAGTTATTTCTCTTTTAGTCTTAGCACAAATCCTTGTGATCTGCGTCGATTGTCTCCTGTTACTTAAGTAGGACTTTATTAGATCATAAGCACTGCCTCTAATACCATAAGCATACAATTTCGATAACAGTAAATTGTGTTCCACATTATCAAACGCTTTGGTAAGGTCCATATATAATGCACAAACATGATTCTTGTTATTTAAATTACACATTACTTCATTTAAAAAATTAAAGACTGCCATATCAATCGATTTATTTTTTCTAAACCCCGATTGTTCATCTGCAAACAAGTCATTCTTATCGAAGTAATTGTAAATATTATCATGTATTGCTTTTTCAAATACTTTTGATAACACTGGTATAAGAGCTATAGGGCGATAACAATTTACGGACAGTCTATCTCCCTTCTTGAAAAGTGGTTTGATTATTGTTACCTTTAATTTATCAGGAAATATACCATGAGTAAAACATAAATTTATAATATGACTAAGAACAGGACTAATTTTTAAGGCTACATGTTTTAATATACTTGTACAAACATCATCATATCCAGTGCTTTTGGTATTCTTAAGATTTGATATCAATTTAAGTACATCACCGGGAAGTATTGGATACATATACATAGAATTAAGCTGAGTATCAAGACTACTTGGTGTACTATGTGGCAGCTCTGAATTTATATTGTCAACAAAAAAGTCATTAAAAGAGTTAGCAATAGATAATGCATCATTTATTAATTTACCATTAACAGTTAAATTTTGTATTCCGCTATCTGGTATATTGCATTTAGAGTCATTTATTATGTCCCATGTAGCTTTGCATTTATTGCGAGCTGTTTGTATGTAGTGGTTGTTTTGTGATTTTTTTGTTGACTTGATAATGCGATTGAGTCTAGATGAAAGAGCCTTAAATTTTGATTTATCGCTATGGTTTTTACTAATTCGATATTGCCATAGTAGTTGCCGCTTTCGTTTACAACATGCTCGGATTCCTTTAGTCATCCAATTCAGACGTCTTCTAGTGTTAATTTTAATATTAATTAGTGGGAAACATAAATAATAAAATAATTTAAAAATGTCATAAAAGTTGTTAAACGCGTCATTGGGGTCATCATTTGCGAATACATCATGGAATGATAAAGAACTAATGCAATCTTTGAACTTTTCAATGTTTTCTTGACTATAGTCACGTCTCTTAATAAACCAATATTTACAAGTACACGTTGCTTTAACAGGGCAGGTGAGCAATTGCGCTGTGTGATCAGATAGTGCTAGCTCAAGAAGTTCACCTTTACAACCTCGAAAATTAACCATAAAATTGTCTAGACATGTTCCACTAACTAGTCGTGTAGGTTCTTTAAAAATAAAAGTAAAATTAAAACTATTAAATACGTTAGCAAATTCCATAGATAATGCATTTCTTATCAATGTATTAATGTTAAAATCCCCACTTAAGATAATTTTGCCTTTAGTTGCGCACAGGACTCCAAGTAAATGACTCAACTGTTCCAGGAAAAATAATATGTTTTCCCGATTTGAAATTGGCGATCTATAGACGCATAACACTCGCAATTTGTGGTCCATTAGTTCTACCCCAGCACATTCCATTACACTTTCCTTGCAATACTTTTTAAGTCCATCTAATGGTTTAAATTTAAGGCTATTTCGGACTAAGACACATGCACCACCATGACGACTACTACGTGAATACAGAGACCCAAGTACATAGTTTTCCATTTTCAGCAATTTAATATCTGTTTTTAGCATATTATGTTCTGTAATACATAAGATATCCACTGCCTTTTTTTCATCATAAAGTGATTGTAATGATACTGACAACAAGTCGGATTTGTTAATAAGACCATTAATATTCTGGTGTAGAATATTAACATGTTTGTACACGAAAAAACTCAGATGCGTCATGTGCAATGTTAGTCAGTTCAGAAATATTTAGGTCAATCAATATATTGTTCATAATTTGTTCAAGTATAGTCGTGATCCCTCTTCGATTTATTTTGCCGCTTTTGTAAGAGAACATGTCGAGGGATAGGTCACGATTGCTATCAAAGTAGTATAAGGAGCTATTATTATTTTTAAGGTTCGAGCAAAGAAGATTATTGAATATTTCCACTTTATAATTGTATATTGGTGCTCCTGTTCGGTATGTGGGCGCACAAATAACTATATTAGTGTGTGCAACGTTTTTCAAAAGTTCCTTTATTGTTTTTATCATGTTTATATAGACATTCTCTTCTAAAATGTCATTTTCTTCAATGAATAATATACAATAGTCATTTAAAGTGAAGTGCTTTAATTTTTGTTCTATATTCTTAAGCCGTTCGTATAGTGTACGGTTTGACATAATATAGTGGCAGTAATCAAAATATTCTGAAAAAACACTTACTATTGTAGATAACGAGCCTCTATTCACACTACTGAGAATACATAATTTGTTCTTTTGCTTCGGTTGCGTAATGTTACGTGCCAGTGTTTTTCCATTTCCACCCTGTGTCTGAGATGAAGAAGTTACTTGTTGTCTTGATTCATTTGGTGTTTGAATGTTGATTGTTTGCGTAGCTATGTTGCGCCTCAGTACTTCTTTATCAACTGAACTGTGTTTTGGTTGAACTAATTCATCATGAAGAGTAACTTGTGAGGATTTGAAAATGTCTGGACTTCCATATCTTGAGATATCCTCACGGTGTTGTTTATGTGAAGATTCTCTAAATGGTGTAGATAACTTTGTTCTTTTATTTGGCGTTCCTACCTCAGAAGCTAACTTCTTAGTTACCTTTTCTACAAGTTTATGTTTTATGTTCATATTCTCAATAGTTATTTTTAGTTCAGTGTTTACAATGGATAGAATATTTATCTCTTCGTGAGCCGCCTGCAACTGTGAGTTAAGTTCACTTATTTGACGTTTGAGGTCTTCCATTTCTTCATTGTCATCATTTGTAATATTTGGGACGCTATTATTTGTGGCGCCATCTAGTGTTGAATGGTTAGAACTATCATCGAAAGTTTCGATTTCTGATTCGGAACGTCGTCGTCGAAACCGTAGTGTAACATTCTCACCGAAATCCATTTTGTTCCGATGTTTTAAATACTCAATAAAATATAGGAAAAAGTACTTGTTGGTAGTAGGATTTGAACTCGATGCAATCCGTGTAGTCGCACGTAGGGACCAACCGCTTAGCCGCCGTGCCAGACGCTCATTACGTCATCGTATTGAATTAGGTGAGCGCTTTGGTGACCTCTTGTTCTAATAACGGTTTACGTCACGTGTCGGGCAGGTCCAAAGTTCAAGTCTTTGTTAGAAGAACGTATGTTTCGAACGGTTAAGATTTAAATTATTGTTTTTTCTTTCTTGTTTCCAGTCACTGTTTTTACATGAGTTAAGGGTCATCACGCAGTATATCACTAGTAATAGTTTGTATTTGCACAACACTCACAGTTTATGTTATATAAAGTTAGTTTTTTATTGGTAATGATTAGAATTTTTCACAGCACTTGTATTGTTTATAGCTTCATTTATTCTAAATCCTCTTCCTTAATAACATTGTCACATATGCATAGGAGTGTCCTTTCACCAATAGTCTTTGTTTTATGACTTAATTATTACTTATTAAATTATTAAAGATTTTAAATAACGGAGCTGTTGTTTACAGGACGGGTACGTTCCGTCGCACGCCACATAATAAATAAAAAGATACATAAAAAGGTTAATCATACAAGGAAATTTGGCAAATCTAATTATTACATCAAAAATTACTACATCATTAAACCTTCATTATTGTTTTGGGCTATTCACCGGATGACAGTATATGATTGGTCAAAATGTTCTAATTTAATCTGCATATTAAATTAGATTACATGGATAATTTTAAGTCAACCAGCATCCAGATCCATATCCATATCATTCTTTGATTTTCTCTAACAAGCGATATTTTGTTCATTTTTATTTTATTTTTTGGATTTTGACGCTTAGCGACCATATCACCTATTTTGAATTATTTAATCCAATCTAAATTAAATATCCATCGAAATAAGCCTAAGTTTTACCTAATTCATACTATCCTCTTTGAATGTTTAAAAAGGAATGGTCTCTTTATAGCGGGCAGATGGATCTGACAGCTCCGTGCGTGCCCAACGCCGTAGCCCGGAGGAAACACTGGCATTGGAACCAGCGTGACCAGTTCCTAAACGCATCGCGCACACCCTGGTGGTTCGACAACAAAGTCGCTGGGTAAGAACTTTAAAAAAAACTAGAACTTAAAAGAAGTGTATTGACCAAAAACCTAACGCAACACGCTGAGAATAATGCAAAAATACGCTGTTTTTTATTACGGTACTAGTGATTAGTGTAAACCACGCGTGCGTATAAAGCTGCGTTTGAAATAAAAAGGAGTGCAATAAAAGCCACTTCACGAGTCAGTGTGTTGAAAATTATTTATGTATTTATTTGGAAGGCGTTGTTGCTTAGAATCAATTTTAAACGACCAATTTTGCATCAGACTTTAAAAATAAACATAATCACGCTTGCAGAGGTGTACCTACTTACTTTATACACCAATTCCCATATAATAGGCGGTGAGCCTCTTTCCAATTTCCAAAGAATTTCCTAACAGAAAAACCCAATAGCAGTTTGCCGACATTGAGGCACAGTTTAACGTAGTTGAGATCGTGGGTTCGATTGGCTACGCTTAAGACTACTTCACCATTCAGGCAATTAACTCATATAAAAAGAGAACATCTCGTTACAAAATCACTTAAAGTAAGTATTAATTTATATTTCCAGATATATAAAGAGAGGGGGTGGTCTAACAGAAGTACTGGTGCGCGGTGCAGGTCACCTAGTCCCGATGGACAAGCCAGCAGAGACCACCCAACTAATCACCTACTTCATCAAGAATCTAGACATGCCTTTACCTCCAAACTACCACGTCCTGTCTCAAGACACGGCGAAGTATGTCGACGAGGACTTCGGAGGCATTACGAAGACTATTTTGCAAGTTCCTAGTACCGCTAAATATTCTGGTACACAAGCAGCGATGGTTGTAAGCGTTGTGCTTAATGTACTGTTGGTTCTGGCCATCGTTTGTGGTCTGGTATATGCCCTGAGGTGGAAGAAACGGACGGACGCTTATCTATACAATACTGTTGATGAGACTAGCATCTCTTCGACAATGTTCTAGTTATTAGAGTTGAGTTAAAGTGTTCAGAACTATCTTGTGTTATTAAGGTTGTACCAGGAACCGCTTGTGATAGCATTTTTAGGCGATGATAAGTAAGCGATTCCGATACCTTTTATTGGATCAACGACTACTAGATTGGGATCCGAGATTTCGCTAAGATAATTTATTCCACGGACCTTAAAAAAGTACGTACGGAGCGCTTCGTACGACATGCGAGAAGCATGCGTAGTCATCCAATTTCGCTTGTCATTCACGACCCAAATACTTAAATACCACCATACAAATACTTAAAACTCATCCACTCGGCGCTAGTACGCTGCGTGTAATCTATGTGTATGTGCGTAGTCTATGATTCGCTAATGCAAGGCAAGGTTCCATCCGTACTTTTTTCAAATCCGTGATTTATTCATGACAGTTGAATGCAATTCTGTGTTTTTTCTTTTCTTTTATAAGATCTGGGTATTAGTCAGTTTATATTCCATACATTTGTCAATAGATCTCAGCATGTATTAAATTATTGTTTGTGATTTCTAATTTAACTCCAAAACATTATGATACTGGGCGACAACTACCTAACTCCGAAGGGGTAGGCAGAGTAGTAGTAGTTTCTCCGATGCCATTATTTAGTCACATGTAATTATTGCCATCTATCGGAACAAATACAAACTCTGGGCTGCTGCTTAGAATTTTCTAACACCAACCCAATGATAGTTTGCCCGACCCCGGAATCAAATCCAAGAAGACAAGGAAGCCAGGAATCAATCTCGGCAGCCGCGCTTGAGACCAATAGACCAACGAGATAGTCAATTAATAGATTTCGGTGATGTCACCTTAAGACGTATTAAAATGTAAGAAGAAAAAATCGGAATAGTTAGCGGAGGTCGGGGTGGGTTAGGTAGCAGAGCAGAGCGCCTGGAGTAATAACCTAGGAGGTGCAGGTTCAAATCCTGCTCGCAAACGTATTATGAATGTTTGACCTCCACAAAAATGTTTAACTTTATAGTTTGCTACGCATGCCTTAACGTTTTTGAAAGATGTATGTATAATAAAAACGATTCCATATTTGACAATCATTATATTGTATGAGGTCGATAAAGACAGAATGTCTCATTCTACTAGCAGCCCTTCGGTCGAAATTATCAATGAAAAGTGTTGCAGAGTTAACTTTTTGTATTGCATTGTATTTAAACTAGTCTTAATACTAAATCTGCCAAGGCCTTACCGTATCTCTGTGCCTTTAGTTTTTATACAAGTACTGTTGTAAATATTGTATTATTATTGTAAGATGACGTAGAAATATATTTTGTACATAAAATGGTAGTAATTATTTGAATTCCTCTATGAAGCTGTCTATCATAAACTTCGCCACTTCTGGTTTGTCTATTGGCACTATGTGGCCAGCACCTCGGATTAGTACATCTACGAAATTTCCACCTGCCTTCTTGTACCTGTAACAGAGAATATTTCAAACCACACTTTTGTTGTGCCATACAGGGTCCAAAATGATACCACTTTTAGTTACACCATCCTATGTACAGGTATGCAAATAAACTATACTAATATGAAAAATTCTCACCAAGACACAACTCCTTTACCAGAATTATTCTTATTTTTTATGGAAACATTGGAACGGATTGACGGAATGTCAAAGTTCGTGGGTTCGTATCCCATTCGTGTCTGTTATATATTTTTCAATGTTGCCTTAGAAAATAATAATTATTATTAGAGGCCTTAACGTGTGTAAAAAAACATTATACATGCTTTACCAGAATAATCGTTAAAATATAATTATGTAATATAGTAATTTTTTGCATTATATTTATTTCTTTTCTCCTTAGTAACTCTAAACAGTTATTCTGAATACTGAAATTTAACAATTTAGTTACCTAATGTACTGTTAATACTACTCCTCTGAGCTAAATCGCAGATACATCACAAGAACATCTGGTCAAACTCTTCATCAAGAACATCTTGTCGAACCCTTCATTATTGATGAAGGGTTTGACAAGATGTTCTTGCTTACTTTTTTACTTACCACCCCAAAATCCGTAATTAAAATCAACTCTCAATTATTATTCTTAGCTGTTCTTCTAATGTGTTCACAATCTAAGATTATAAAAAAAATACTGAGTTATCTTCAGCTGCCTACCTATTGGCTATCTCGTTTACCAATAAATTTATGGTCACACGTAATTATTTTTGCTTATCATAGACAAGCTTAACAACGTGACACATACGACGCAATGTATGTACTACAAAACTATGCTAGTACTTTGCCATATTTTAGCAGGGGAACACTGGACTTTTCGAACTTGCTAATATATCCATAAATAATATTACTGGTGTAGGTACCTTTTTTTCAACAGAATAAAATAATTTTTAACAAAAAAAAGAACCGACTCCAAAAATCTTTCTGTGTAAAATTGCACTAAAAAGTTATAAAATAATTGCATTATTTACTTACTACAATTTATATAAAAATATTTTTTTAATTTTAGGGGATTCTGAATAAAGTCAATTTATTAGGACAATAATATACAATTATTATTATTTTTGGAGTCGGTGCCATTGCGATACGTTTAACAAAACTGCTACCCACCTTTAGACGTAATGCAGAATGACATATCTACTGTGGGACAGGTTTGTTTATTGTATAGGTATATTAAATGGATAGTCACCATTCAAGTAAAAAAGCGTACTCTGATTTAATTTACTGTATTCTGATTTGACTTTCCGTGGCTGGGTCGACGGAGCCCCGCATAGCGGGGCTCCTATTTTTGTGTCCGTAAGGTTAGAAAAAATCTAAACACGAAGAGGATGACGGGGGCTGTTCGCTCGCTACGCTCGCTCACGGGCCCCCGTCATCCTCTTCGAACCTAACCTGTCCGTGTCGGGATACACGAAACTCCCGAGCTCGCTTCGCTCGCTCATGGATCAATTTAATTTATTTTCTTTCATAATCCCGATATATTGTCGACTATTAAAGTGGTTTAGTATTTACGTCATAAAAAAATTTCATAATTTTTTTGCTATTGACAAGTAAAATAAAGTTAGGTTATTATTGTTAGGACATACAGAGCCGACAAAATTTCGAACTAAAATCAACAATCTGACAGTTAGGCAGTTCATTAGAACTATTCTAGAGACCGTAAACACCACCGGAAAGTCACAAGAAAGCAAAATACACCATTTCGTTTACTTCGACGACGTATTATTTTTCAGTTATTTTGATTTAAATACCAAACTACTAAACCAATTTTCATAAAATTTAAATGGGACCAATCTGAAAGTAAATCCTTTCAAATAAAAAAATAATTTTCCAAATCGGTTCATAAATGACGGAGTTCTGAGGTAACAAACATAAAAAAAAAAAAAAAAAAAAAATACAACCGAATTGATAACCTCCTCCTTTTTGGAAGTCGGTTAAAAATGTAGATAGATACGATAATCTAGTTTACAAAGCTAGTAGTAGTTTCGCAAGTCGGTTAAAAATGTAGATAGATACGATAATCTAGTTTACAAAGCTAGTAGTAGTTTTTAACCGACTTCCAAAAAGGAGGAGGTTATCAATTCGGTTGTATTTTTTTTTTTTTTTTTTTTTTTATGTTTGTTACCTAAGAACTCCATCATTTATGAACCGATTTGGAAAATTATTTTTGTATATGAAAGGATTTAGTTTCAGATTGGTCCCATTTAAATTTTATGAAAATTGGTTTAGTAGTTTGGTATTTAAATCAAAATAACTGAAAAATAATACGTCGTCGAAGTAAACGAAATGGTGTATTTTGCTTTCTTGTGACTTTCCGGTGGTGTTTACGGTCTCTAGAATAGTTCTAATGAACTGCCTAACTGTCAGATTGTTGATTTTAGTTCGAAATTTTGTCGGCTCTGTATGTCCTAACAATAATAACCTAACTTTATTTTACTTGTCAATAGCAAAAAAATGATGAAATTTTTTTATGACGTAAATACTAAACCACTATAATAGTCGACAATATATCGGGATTATGAAAGAAAATAAATTAAATTGATCCATGAGCGAGCGAAGCGAGCTCGGGAGTTTCGTGTATCCCGACACGGACAGGTTAGGTTTCGTGTTTAGGTTTTTTCTAACCTTACGGACACAAAAATAGGAGCCCCGCTATGCGGGGCTCCGTCGACCCAGCCACGGAAAGTCAAATCAGAATACAGTAAAGTAAATCAGAGTACGCTTTTTTACTTGAATGGTGACTATCCATATAATATACCTATACAATAAACAAACCTGTCCCACTGTAGATATGTCATTCTGCATTACGTCTAAAGGTGGGTAGCAGTTTTGTTAAACGTATCGCAATGGCAATCCAGCTGAACGTTGTTAAGCTGTTTTATAAAACAGTACTGTTTTGTAAAGCAGCTAGAGATTTTGTAAAACAGCGGATTCTACAATCCATCTGCGACAGATATATATGGACAGCGCGTTGAGTATGTCTTTTTTTTTTTTTTTTTTTTATGTGGAGAAATGCCCTCGCATACCGCTCTGACACGGGGAAACAGAGCGGTTATGTGGGACTCGAACCCACTAAAACTCCACAGTATACCTCCTCAGCTGCTTGAGGGCGGGACGCGGGAACGCTCTCGCACACAACCGCGAACCCGCCCGCAGCCGTCGGTTGCCGGACTCCTTCACGGGGTTGGGTATTGCACCCCCCCGCTACGGCACACCAGACTAATGGCGTGCCGCAACCACCTCGGAGACCATGTGCAATGGGCGCCAGACGACCCCGTGTCTGGACGCCCAAGGTCCCCTGCGACGGGTCAGGTCTGTGGCCCCGCCGCCTGCCACTACGGCCGCAGAGGATAGGGAGAGCGGCGCCTCGCAATACCGGCACTCCTCCTCCCCTGCGGCCCCGCCGCGTCCGCCATCCAACGGTGGCGGCCCCGTCAAGGCCGCGGCAGGTAGGGAGAGCGGCGCATCGATATACCGGCACTCCTCTCCCACCGCGGCCCCCATCCCTCAGCTGCGGTGCCGCCCATACGACGCCGCAGCCCACCTCAGTTGCGGCACCCCCCATAAGGCCCGCAACCTACGCCGGCGCCGCTCCAACATGGGCTTGAAGGCAAAGCCCTGAGGAGCGGCCCTCCTCGGGTTCCGTTAGCTTCACCGTGGGTGACCAAGCCACGGCTACTAGAGCCCCCCCACCACGACAAGGTGGAACCCCTGGGGGGGGCGTTGAGTAGGTCTACCCATATTCACTTCCGATAAATCAGTTATGGTACGCAAGATTCACTAAAAAGTAAGAAATAAAATAATTTTTAACAAAAAAAAGAACCTACTCCAAAAATCTTTCTGTGTAAAATTGCACTAAAAAGTTATAAAATAATTGCATTATTTACTTACTACAATTTATATAAAAATATTTTTTTAATTTTAGAGGATTCTGAATAAAGTCAATTTATTAGGACAATAATATACAATTATTATTATTTTTGGAGTCGGTGCCAGTAAAGGATAATAAACATGTAAGTACATTCATGAAGTAGCGTATTACGTTCGCTTTAGGCAGTTGTTGTGTTCATTTGTAAATAGGTTCAATTAGGTATCAGGTAGGTCATTATCGTAAAAATAATGATGGTTAATGTACCTTTAAATATACTTTGCAAATTTTAGATAACTTCCTAAATATTTTTAAAGTTTGTCTGGCACCGACTCCAAAAATAATAATAATTGTATATTATTGTCCTAATAAATTGACTTTATTCAGAATCCTCTAAAATTAAAAAAATATTTTTATATAAATTGTAGTAAGTAAATAATGCAATTATTTTATAACTTTTTAATGCAATTTTACACAGAAACATTTTTGGAGTCGGTTCTTTTTTTTGTTAAAAAATATTTTCTTACCCAACAATAGCTCCGTTAGCGTATCTGCGTAGACGCCGCCTTGGTGCCTGCAAGTAAGAATCCCGGTGTGACCACTGCAGCGTAGCGTACATGTGCTTGGACAAGCTGTAAGCTAGGATCACGTCCAGTTGACCGCTGGGAGGTACAGAAATACATATCAGTATTTGAATTAAGTAATAATTTTTCTGTGCTTTTAAAAAAATAATCTTAAAATACATTCTTTAGAAACATTTTTATATTTCACTAAAATGTTGCTTGAACCAAATAGCCGTTCAACCGTCGATACGTGGAGTGAAAATGAATCCCGGAGGTGAATTCTCGTGTATAAACGCAGCGTGTTAGTGAGACAAGTGTAATAACTACTTAGTTCAAAATTAAAGCAATAATATAAAGCTTCATAATGATAAGATCACTACATAGTGTTAACTGACGTCCAGTTAACATTATGTAGTGATCTCAGATTATCTAATAGGTATCTAAGGCGCTCTGCAGATGGAGCAACTATTGCAGCAACTGACAACTAGCTGTGTAGATATATCTCAACGGAACTGCGCACACGTAGCAACTCGAGTTGCGAGTTCCGATGATCGACAACAGTTTTCAGTTGCTGCAATCGATGACTAAGTTAGTTTTTAATTGCCATAACTAGCAACGGTCGAATTTGTATTATTGCTGGTTTCCCCAACCGGTAATCACAACACGTCGAGCGATTCCAAACCCTCCCTGCTGTGAATAATTTGTCGTTGTTGGCGCCTTCGGCGGCGGCGTCGTAATAAAAATGAGCAACTCAGCTATCAAAGTTGCTCACGGATTGCCATAAAATTGCGGCAACCGTAAATCTGATTGTAGCAACTGGCAACTTATAAAGGAATCTTTTAAAAAGTTGATAGTTGCCTCAACTAAAGTTGCTCCATCTGCAAAGTGCCTTAGGTAGTGATAGTGACTGAAAGATGACGTTGACTGACGTCACTATTTTAAGACGATAAGTCCAAAAAGGTAGGAAAGCTTAGCAAGTAACAGTCACTGAAGTTTTAAATTGTGGAAAGAAAATACGGTCACGAGCGGTACCTGTGCAGCAATTTCTGCTTGCTTAACCGAAGCTTACCTACCTTTTTTTAGTTTGGTAGAGCAATTGGAGCAGCGATCCAAGGGAAGTTGCTGGTTGGAACCTTGACCGCGGTCTTATTTTTCTATCCACAAAAAATATAACTCAGATAAAAGTTTATAAATTATAACTCCACAAAATTTATTTTGTAGTATTTTGTAGTGTATCCAGTAGAGAAATAGTAGTAGTAAAATGGTGAAATGAGATCCACTGAATATTGAAGCATCTTTTAGTTGGAATGAAAGCCTTTATGAAGCATATAAAGTGATTCAATTTTCTAGTTCATCGAATCGGGACACCTGCCTGTAGCTCAGAACTCCATAGTGCTCCAGAAGTTCTTCAATGAAAGGTTTCGAGGTGTTAGCGAAATCTGGCAGCATCTTCTCGTGCACCAGCTGGTTGTTGTAGTCGAAGGTGGCATTGCCCACGTGGATCTGTTCTCTGACGTCTTGCCTGTTGATGAACTCCTGGAACTCTGGCGGTTCTTTTGCAGATTCCTCCATGAAGTTGTAGATATGGACCCCACTCTGCTTCTTGATGTATTCTATAGTTTCATTGAATTTCTGAGAAATAAATATTTAACTAACTAAGTTTTACAAATCCTGACGGTGTTGCATTTTGTATAGTAAGTTTCATAAATTAGTAGTAACACAAAACACAACATAGCATCACGCCTGTATTATTAATGGGTATGCGTACACTTTTGTACACCCACATTTCACTAATGCTGTTATTAAGTCCGAGGTGGTGAGTCTATTGGCATCTACCGGGCACAAAATCCCGGGCTATTTTAAATCTAGAATTTCCCAATAACAAAAGCCAATAACACTACACTTTTTTTTAAACCGGGTTCCGAACCCTCAATGACCTCATGCTAACCAGTCGCGCTTGGAGCGACTAGACTAACGAGGCAGATCTTAGTAAAAGCTGGCCCAGAGTGCCGCATTAGCCAAAAACTTGGACTAATGGTACACCAATTTTGAACATTATATTAAGCCATCACACTCTAAAGGCCTTCTCTTTTGATCGGAGACGTACAAAAATTTACTTTATAACAGTAAATATCTATTGTGACAGGTAATTAATGAGCCAACAGTTGTGCTAAAGCGCAGTTTTGTAATGCGATGCCCTGTGGCCCGATGCGGCTGGAATATGCACTAAGACGTACAGCTGTTTATTAAGGCGAGATATTTTTTAATTCTAACTGCATAGCCTTAACGTTTCTAAGTAACAAAAAATATGTGATAATGACTTTCAAAGTCCAATATGTAATAGGTAAGTAAGTACATCAATTAATGTGATATACTGAAAAACTGTGGAAGCTTGTAAATGGATATTTGTAATTTATTTATTTGTTATCTAAACTAATCTACACTTCTACATCTACACTATTATTATAAAGAGGAAAGATTTGTATTTTTGTATGTAACGAATAAATTCAAAAACTACTAGCCCGATTTCAAAAATTCTTCCATCATTAGCATGCTACATTATCCCTGAGTAACATAGGCTATATTTATTACTAGAAAATATTAGGAATCCTTACTAAAATTTCAATAATATAACCCAGTGTGTAAATATCTTGTATTTTTAGTTGTAAGCCACCCAACTAAAATAAAAATAAAATAAATGAAAACCGTAAAATATTATTCAAAAGTCGTGTGATGACAACTTACATTAGCAGCATCGACCATCTTCTCTTCGTCAATAAGCTGAACGACCTGTTCTTCTAGTGCCTCCACGTGGTCGATCTGATGACCTTCGAGAATTCCCAGTGTACCACACAATGTACTGTAGTGCATCATATTTCGTAATTCTACCAGGCCATTGCCGATTGCGATGCCCTGTAAGATATCGTTCCTTTTGTAATTTCACTCATATTCATATTTGTTTATTTGCTTGAAATATGGTACATAAGGTGTTACAACTATTATTAATAGTTCAAGACATATTTCACCAGTAAAACAGGCCTGCAAAATATTACATAAGCTATATAAAAGTCAAGTGAATCTAAAAATTATATTTAATTATATAAAAACCTCATAATAATACAATGTTTCTTGATAAGCGTTGTAACGACAGGAGATGTTCTTTAAAAAAAAAATTGTAGAATAAAAGCTTATTATAAGTTTAAGCGCGTATTATAAATTAATTATCACTTGCTAAAATTGGAGAAGGAAAACATCCTGAAGAAACCAGCATATCTACCTAAGAGAAATTTTCGATGGTCTGCAACGCCATGTCAGAGTTAAACTCTGGCACTAGGTTGTTCATCAACCACACGATAAGAAGAAGACCAGATTAATCGCGTGTATAATAATAATCTGTTATTTTGGAGTCGGTGCCTGATGTATCTTTTCCTGGGGAACGCAATTGCAGGAGGTTAGCCGGAAAATGTTTGCGTCGATGGGGTCCTTGCGACGGCTACGAAATTTTCTTCCTATTGCTACGAAGACTGCGCTTGCACAATCCCTCCTGCTACCAATTCTTGACTATGCCGATGTCAGCTATCTAGATCTTACCGAAGACCAACTTGATAAACTTGAGCGTCTTCAGAATGTTTGTATCAGATTCATATTTGGTTTGCGCAAATATGATCATGTCTCAGAATTTCGCACAAAGCTCAAGTGGTTACCAATACGCTTTCGCCGGAATGCTCATATTCTTTCATTACTTTACAATGTACTTTTCAATCCTGCCGCCCCACATTATCTTAAAGAACGTTTTGAGTTCCTTCATGATACTCATTCGAGGTTCTTAAGATCATCGGAAAACCTCAAACTAAAAATGCCAATGCACTCCACGAAATTTGTTGACAAATCTTTTTTCATACAAGCTGTGCGTCTGTGGAATGCATTACCGGTGTCAATAAGACGGGCACAAACTTTACCTAGTTTTGAGAATCTTGTTTATAAGCACTATCTGTCACTATAATTTATATTCTCTTCTTATTTATCAATTTCCTTTTCCTGATATACATATATAGTATCTGTATATATATATATATAATTTTGTATATATTTTATATGTTTATATATTTTGTTTACTGCAGTTTTGTATCTGTACACCGTGTGGTGCCCTGTGAATAAAACTTATACTACTTCCCTATGGTTGTCTGGAAGAGATCGCTAAATCGCGATAAGACCGCCGATTGTACTTGTTTTTGTTAAGTGTTTTATGTAACTATGTGTATTTTGGTGTACAATAAAGTGGATTTATGTTTATGTTTATTTATGTTTATGTTGGGTTTACAACTATGCAAATACGAGAGAGGTACTCTCACAGTAATCAAAACTCTCGCAGAACATAAAAAAGGCCGTAAGGTAAAAAGTAAACGCCGGTTGACAAACAAGAGGAACTCTCCCAGTACAAGCACCGAATCCAAAAATTACAGATTATTTATATTATATGTTGTTCTTTTAAATTAATTTTATTATAAGCAAATTTTGATATTATTTTGCACTTAGATATTAGTGTTTAAGTAGATTTAGAAAGGCGTTTCTTTTTTTTTTACAAAATTACTTTATTGTTTTTCGTAACGTTTCAAGCTTTGCAGCGTTCGTGGTCGCAGGAGAACCACACGCAATTAATCCGGTTAAAAGTTGTTTTAACGCTAAATTTTGTGATTTTGAAAGCGATAGGTAATATAAAACAACAATATTTAAGTAAGGCATGTTTTTAACCCTATCCTACTAATATTATAAATGTGAAATTTTACCTGGTGTTTTACCTGTATTAACACATAGGATACTTTATAAAACGGCTGGACCCGATTCTGAAATCCACGAGGCGATGTCGCGGGCTATGAAGCTAGTAAGGATATAACCATTCGTAAAGGTAGGTATCCTTTAGAGGAGTTGAAGACATTTTGTAATTTAACAGCATCTACCGAAAGACGTCTGCTGTTTAAGGTCTCTTACAGACGCTATTATTCTCTAACGGACGAGCGGCACGTTGTCGACAACAACACGATAGTAGCCGTCGACGCGTGTTGGCTACGCTCGGCGGCAGTCGTCGAATATAGTCAGTGACGGCTGCCGCCGAGCCGTCGTCGGTAAACCTCTAAAACCAGAGATCTCAATACAATGTAAAGTTTGTAACAGCCAATGCTTAGACACACTTAAGTATAACAAACGTTAGGTCACGGGATCAAAAAGCTGCCTTGCGCTAAATTTTCTTCATCTAACTGCAAATTAATAAAACATAGGCACCCTTTTTAGGTGGGAAAAATCCATCCTCGATGGTGTTCCGGACGGCTACCGACTAAACAACACACAGTCTTCCACTAACCTATACCACCAGGATCCCGAGAGCGCAACAACATTTTCCACGATCCTGACAGGTCATGGTCCATCTAGCTATCAACAGACCCCGTAATTTGTACAATTCGGCCAAAGCTGCACAGACGATAAGTGCAGCGCGATAGCTTAGGTACCTACCCTCAAGTTGATAGGTTCCTGCTTTTTATTCTGATTATGCCAGTGGATCTGAATGCCTAGGGCTGGCACGTACTTCCCGGCGTAGGATTCTCCGGCTATGAAAAGTGGCGCGGATCTCAACTCAGGGAACATCTCCAGGAACTGCTTAAGGAACTCTAACATTTGTTCGCCAACCTGAAATCACCATAATAAAAAAGTTAGGAGAAAAAAAAGTGGTGTCTGAATTGCGTATTGACAATAATCGGGACCGACGGATTATCGGATCCCCCGAATGGGGTATCTATGGCTTTTACGTATCTTACAGACAAATAACTTCTTTTACCCTTTTAAACTCGGCGGTATACACTACATAACTAATAATGTTCGTACCAGAGCGCGGATCCACTTCTGTGGGCATGCCCACAACCAACTCGCGTTGACCGATATATTGTACAAGATCATGGCCGAGGCGTCTTACATTTTGTAAACGTCTCCTCTTTTTTAGAATGTAATGTATCTCTATCGTGCGAACGACTGTAGTCCGACTCGCATTTGGCCGTTATTGGGATGGCATAATTAATGTGACCACAACCTTTTTTGAGGACTGGATCCGCGCCTAGTTCGTACTCCAGAACGCTGCAGTTAGCGCAGTCATTTCTTCTACGATCAAAATTTCCATCGCATTTCGAGTCCAGGCCATATCTTAAATGACTATGCTGAATGCGGTGGTGTGCCTTCACTCTTAGTAAAGACTAGCAGTCACTATGGTATGGACTGACCCACAGCTTTGCAATAACAGTGATCTAATGAATTAATGTAGATTCTAATAATGATAATAAAACATCTAATTTTGAAGTTCATTTTCCCACGCTATCTTAATTATAATTGGTTTCAGCTTTTTATTTTAAGAATTAATAAAAATATAATATTGTGATAGAAAATTAGAAACCACAACTTTCATGCAAGCATTAGGAATGTTTACTTAGTAGGTACACAGGACATTGCACCTTGACCTTTCTCGCGAAGCACTCACCATTGCTAAATACAAATGTATTTTTACATGATGCTTCCTTATCTGGTTTATTTGCATTTTCATTTGCCCATAAAGATCTTGATCAACATAAAATGATAGGAAATATTATATATTTAGATGTCGATAGTATCTTTACATATTTCACACATACATTTATTCGTAAAAGGTTACGTTTGAATCAGTTGTAATAAACAAGTTGCAATTAAGGTTAGCACTTTGCAAATATTCTTACAGCGATTTTGATCAGCACAAAATACATAAATAAAATGGGTGCTATAGATATGAGACCATGCAACCATCACAAATGGCGCGGATAAAGAGCAATTATGCGAGTACTAAGTAACTGCGCATTCTCCTTGCGACATCAACTTACCGCTCTAGTGCCGTAACGTATTTAATTCACTTACATCATCCTCATTGTCGGGATATCCATCCTCATCGTCGGTAAAACTGAAGCCAGCTCCGACTGGGTTGTCGAGGAACAACAGCGAATGATCAGCCCACGACACTCCCCTTGGTACCACTGAAAATTTGAATTAATACTCTTTTAAAGTGATGGACCGTTCAGTATTCGTCGTTTGACAAAATATAGTAACTTATGTAATAATTAGTGAGATTATATGACTTCAGTCAGTGATTGAGAGATATGAATGAGTTAATTTCACGCTATCTTGATTCTAGTCAGGCTTCCGCTCCCAGCGGCCGCTCCTAGCTCCTAGTAGCCTCCATGACATTCATCATCCCCTGCCCTTATCCCAATTTATTTGTGGCCGGCGCAGCATATATCGAGCATGCTGCCTCATGACATTATGATAATAAGAAATATCACAGTGCTCACGAGTAATGCACGAGTTACGAGAAAGCTTATGCAGACTTTGGTAAAGGTTGGAAAACGGTGAACGCAGCTGCGATCACGGGACCACGATATGGATTAGGGGATAACTGCCTCTTTGGTCTAAGGTCCGTTTAAGGCGAGTAAAAGGTCCTAGATCCGATTTCCGGGACAGGGCAAAGTGTTATTGGGCTTTTCTGTTAGGAAAATTAACAGTAGCAGCCCGGAGTTAGGAAGTTGGCGGTATGTCACCCCCGTGATTTAGAGAACACGTAAAGCCGTCTGTCCTGCGTCTTATCTCTCCAGTCGTGTCGGATTGTCGTCCCATCGGTCTATGAGAGTTAAGGAAGGGAGAGTGCACCTGTGTTTGCGCATACAGTTGTGCGCTATTACATCTCCGGCGAACTTGGCTAATCTCCGTGGAGACAGGCCGCCGTGGCCAAAAATACGCTGGGAAATATATCATTATTAGGAGAAGACTGTGGCAAAAAGGAATAAAATTTTCTCTTCAAATTTTTGTTTCTTTTATCGTTCCTAAACGTAACGTTCGTAAACTTAAATACTGAAACATACTTGATGCTATAAGATTGTGATGACGGTAATAAATTAGTGGACCGTGTTAAAGATAGAATTTGTGAGCATTACAACGATAAAAGTAACGTTTAATCAATTAGGGACGAACATTATTCACGCACGCCAATTAAATACATATAACAGTACGAGTCATAATGTATCTTCCAATAAATGATTACTGAACATCAGGGCTCTATTGAAAGCACTTAAAACGAAAGATTGTCTCGAAACGTGTAAAAGTCAGGGCCGTAGTTAGTGACGTGGGGCGCAAGCCTTAGGGGGCACGGACCTGGCGACGTTTAACTCTGTATTGGGTATTTTTGGGGGGCGCAAAATACTGCGCATAATAATCTTGCAATCAGCGCTCAAGATAACCTTAGCTACACTATTATTTCGAAGAATTGTTGAACTTTACATATTGAAGGAAAACTGACTGCCTTGTTGATTTAGTGGTCGGAGGCGCGGCGGCCGAATCAGGGTCCTGTTTTAAGGGGCCTAAGTATGAATTAAATTGTGAAAAAAATTGCTCCTGTAACGGCAAATAATTAGAAGAGATAAAAATTTATAAACTAAATCTTTAGAATTAAACTTAATTGAGTCCTGTATACAGAAATTAACAATTATTGTAAGACTAATAAATTCTTATACATATAAGGTCCTAATTTATTAGGTAATTTCCTTTTATGGGGTCAATGTGTAAGTAATAAGGATACATTTAAGCCATAATTCAAATTTTTAAAACAATTTGATTTTTTTCCTAATGTTCGCTGTTCAAGGAGCAGTTGTAGTCTTGCTAGTACTATTGTTATTACAAATAATTTGTTATATTATGCATTTAATTCTTAGCTTAACTGATTGTATTTGACTTATATAATAACCCTTTCAAAGGAAATTACCTAATAAATTGGGACCTTATTTATTTATATAAATACTGAAACTACTTATTTAATTTAAAATGGAGCTACTTGGAAATAAAAAAAGTATTGCAAAGTCGTATAGGTGGTTCTTGCGGAAGACTAAGGGAAACAAAGAATAAGTACCGAATGCAGAGGTATCAGATTCAGACTACTCAAATAATCTCTACAATTTACCTCAAAACTAATAAATCTTTGAAAAGCATTAACGCATGCATAGCGAACACTAAAGTAATACTCTTTTGTGAAAAGAAAAATATGGTTGTGAGCAGTATTCGAACCTGCGCCTCCCGGATAAATACTCCAGACATTCTGACCGCTAAGCCATCTGGACCTCTGTTCACCACCACGAATTCTTCTTCCACTTTTAATACGTCTTTTTGTGACGTCATAGCCTTTTAACATTGCAGTTAATACAATATCGTACAGCCATCTCGACCTCTTAGAGGTCGAGATGGCTTAGTGGTCAGACCGCCTGGAGTATTTATCCGGGAGGCGCAGGTTCGAATCCTGTTCGCGACCGTATTCTTTTTCCATTTAATATAATAACTTTAGAGTTCGCTAAGCATGCGTTAATGCTTTTCAAAGATTTATCTTGAATATCGTACAGATTCGATGCAAATACAGATAAATCTTTGAAAAATATTAACATGCATAGCGAACTCTAAAGTTATAATTGTTTATGGAAAGAAACATATGGTCTTGAGCAGGATTCGAAAATGTATTTATTATCCTGGAGACGCAGGTTGGACCGCTAACCGTCGTAAACCAAATACCTTTTCCATCTTCCACTTTAATAGGTCCAACAATATCGAACAGACCCTTCATTGATGAGAATCCAGGGCCGCCTTGCAACCATATTATTAAAGGCGTCTCAGACAAATCTCTCGTTGCAGCAGGGAAGAACCAAAAGAACAGGTTATTATTATATTCTTCCTTCACTGTTATAAACCCAGAATAACTTTGTAGGCCGAGGAAGTTTGTTGAATTAACTTCTGATAGTTCTCTGGCATGTGTTGCGTTTCCATTTTGGATATATGACGTTAGAATGAGACAGTCTTCGCAGGAATTCTCCTCTGTTGATGCGTAACTTCCAAAGGTAAAGCTGAAAACATATTGAAGAGAGTAAAGTATAATAATTATTAAGAATCTATGATTTATATTTTTAAAGGCGAATTATTTGATTGCGCGGTTGGTGCAGTTGTCGAGAGATTGGCTGCTGCGCCGCGTGTCGCAGGTTAGATTCCTGCACGGAGCAAATATTGTATGATCGACAGATAAAATACTTTTTACGCGACTGTCCCAAAAAATATTAGTATGTTTTCAGGGTTCATGTATATTTGGGAGTTTAAAGAAACTCACCTTATGTAACTTGTAAACGCCTGACGCGAAATAGATTTATAAAAAAAGTATTAAATAAAGTAGCTATGGGGCACAAAAGCTATGAAATAAAATAAGAAATAATAATAAATAAGATATTTTCATGGAGACCCATAATAAGAAAAATTTACACAGAACTGTCCCCGACTGCGAAAAAAAATTCTTCAATATATTGGTCTCATTCAACACTAACACAATTTGTTTTTATTAACTTTTTAATTCACACACGGCAGTCGTGCTTTTTAATTATTTTCAACGTACAAATAACGACACAGTTGTATTCCAGCCTAATATTGTTAATATTTTTCATTTGACATTCCAAATAACACTGACATTTTAGTTAGCTGCTTTCCAAAACAATAATAAAACAGTGCTAATTAATTTAATGAACTGCGAAACGAATTATAATAATACGCCGTCAAATTAATTAAAACAAAATTATCAATTTGCGAACAAATTAACCTAAACTAGAGTCGCAGTACTAAAATTTTATAAGTGCTAACCATAGTGTTGCAGCGAATGCCACTAGGATTGCTAACTCCATGACCGGTGGCGATGCAAATCAGTCTCGATATAGAGTCGTACTATATAATGATTCACCACCGTACTTACTTATAAACAGTAATGCGTAGAAAATTGATGACGAATAAGGAATATTCGTGAGTAATTGCCATTAGGTATTCTTAAAACCTGTAATTAAATTTCTTTATTTTTTATTTACTAATCCTATCTTCAAGGAGATTAGCCCAGTACGCAGGAGATATTATAGTACGCAAGTGTATGCGCAAACACAGGTGCACTCCTTCTTTCTCCACTCTCGTAGTCCGATGGGACGGCAATCCGATACATGGACTAATTTTTAATTTATTTATTTAATTCAGACCAAAGATCCTTCTTGTGTTAGTATAAACTATTTATAGATCCATATTGTGTTAGTTTATAATTATAAACTAATTAAAATTGGTTCATGATCTGACACGACCGGAGAGAGACAGGCGCAGGACCTACCGCTCTCCGAAGCACGGGTTGTTACACAACCAACTTCTTAACTCCGTGCTACTACTGAGAATTCCCTAATAGAAAAAACCCAATAACGCTTTGCCCGACTTGGGAATCAAACCCAGGACACTCAGCAACCGCGCTTGTGACCACTAGACCAACGGGGTAGTCTTTTAAATTTAATTTAGGTTCGAATCCTGCTCACGACCGTATTTTTATTTCCACAATTCGCGCTTCTTTATAATAAGTCAATAGTACAAAGGGGGGGGGGGGGGGCAGACCCAACTTGTAACTTTCGGAACAACGAATGTGCTATAGAATGCATCAATTTAAATTATCAGTTAAAATAAGGCATTGGTATGAAAATTTTATTTTACTTTCTATGTACAGTAGGCTGCAGGTCTGTAGTAACAAAACCAGTATAAGCTAGCCTTTCTACCGAAACGTGGACGTCCAGTCATTCAAGTCAAGTCCAGGGACGTGCAATCTACTCTACTTACTTAAGTATAACTTTTTTATGAAATAATTGTGACATTCGGTTATTGTTCTTCCAGATAACTGTTATACAAATACTTAATCAATATTGCAAGCGAAAATATGTGATAGATCGAAATTCTATAATTATTTGTCCGACTGACACGTATTGTGTTGGCACAAAAGTAATGAGACACTTGGTTTACGTTATATATTGTTTTATTATTATTACAATACAAAAAGCTTAGTCAATGATGTAATCACCATTAGCATCTAAGACTTCTTGCCAACGATCCGGCAAAGTTTGGATGCCTTTCGCCCAGAACTCTGATGGCTGTGCCTCGAAAAAGTTGTTCAACTCCGCCTGTACATCATGGAAATCATTAAATTGTTTACCCCGCAAATGTTGTTTCAGGGCTCTAAACAAATGATAGTCTGATGGTGCGAGGTCTGGAGAGTAAGGTGGGTGGGGTATCGTCTCCCAGCCCAAGTTCTGCAGCTGTTGGCGAACGGTAGATGCGACGTGAGGTCGAGCGTTATCATGTAGTAAAATTACATTGACTCGTCTTCGTCGTTTTTTCTTGATAGCAGAAGATAGTTCGGTGAGCTGGGTTGAATATTTGTTAGCGTCTACAGTTTCATTGTGTAATAGTTCATGAAACAGCATGCCTTGCGCGTCCCAGACACAGCAAAGCAGTACTTTTAAGCGGTTCTTTTGACTCAGCTTCGGTTGAACTCAACCGAAGCTGAGTCAAAAGTCACCAACTGGTGGCGTTTCTTCTCGAGGCAGCCAAAAAGTACGACGTGTATCGTTCTCATAATAAATCCATGATTCATCTCCCGTAACCAGATCCGACAAAAACTCTTTACGTCGGGGTCGCAGCAAAAGTGATTGACAGATGGTGACACGGACTGCACGACTGGCGTCGGTAAGGATGTGCGTTACCCATCGAGCCAAATCTTTTCGATACCCAAGCAAGTATTCCACAGCGTGGTGACTGCAGTTAAGTGCTTCCGCTAATTCACGAGTGGTAGCATCCGGATTCGACTCCAGTTCGCGGCGTAAATCGTCATCATTGAATGCAGGGGGTCGTCATGAGCGTGACCGACTTTCAAGGCGCCTGTCTCCTGATTCAAAATGGTCAAACCATCTGGACACCGTGGCATGGCTAGTACTTCCAGCGCCCAATGCAGTGTTGATATTGTCAGCCGCAGTCCGCGCACTGGTGCCTAACAAGTACTCATATAAGTATAGTGTTCGAACTTGTCGCTCGTCCATTTTTCTTCAAACTGACTAAACCAATCGCGAGGGCGGCTTTATATACCCTCACATTAGAAGTACCTAGAATGTTCTACAACATATTAGAATATTATCGAAAACAATTAACTTAAGAAAGGAAATGTATAGTTTTGTAGAGTGTCTCATTACTTTTGTGCCAACCCTATATATATTCATATCGGGGATGCAGCTGATAATTTCTTCGGTAAAATCTTCCCTGATCTACCGTCCGAGCACGGATCTTTTCGACAAATTTGTCGACTCGATAAAAGCTCCGCTGGGATTTGAACGCATAACTATAGTGGAACATAGTTTGTCTTGCAACCACAAATCAAATGAGTCGGAAAACTGGAAAAGGAAAAGAAACGGTGAACTCATTACTGCGTAGGTTTCTAACCACAATTTTCCCTGCGTTGACATTTTCACCTTCGCGGAAAGATTTCTTCGATAAAATCAATGATTTTCATTAAAATCTACCAACATATGACGTTGTACGGTCCATAAGTGCCTAGATTACCATTTGATCATTTTCAAAATGTCATAATTTATAATGCCAAAATTTCGCCACGAATACAAAATTAATATTCATCAACCACTTATGGATAAAGAACTATTTATCTTACTCAAGTGAATTTTAATCACTTATTGCGAGAGAAGATACTAACTTATTTTAAGATAATTTAGTAACATTTCCAAAAAAATCTACTTGACCTACTTGGTTTTTGATGTTGACTGGACGATACGTGTTATGGGTATTAATTTCAGTTTTAGGTAGGTACTTAAGTAACGCAAGTCTTGCGAAGTCTCTAGGTCCTATTAGAGAAGTGGACTAGTACATTCCTTGGATTTGAATGGAATATGTGAGTGAATAACCAAGTGATGGTGTCAACTCAGAATGCTCAAATCCAACGATTATTTAAGATCTATTTTTTCAGGATCTCTAAACAGGCTTTTTATATAATTTAATATATTAAACTAGCACTTCTGATCATTAGAGTCTAATAAAAATATGGGGAAACCATGGTCCCACTTAGCAACGAGCTCCTCTAGCTAGTATAGCTGAGGTCTGCAATACCGAGCATTTTTACACGACTGCCCATAAAAAGGAGTGTTATGTTTTTAGAGTTCATGTATGTTTGTGAGTTTTATTATTCCACAATTACTTCTAAACGCCAGAACAGATTAAGATGTATGGGTATCGTTAGAATCCTTATATTATCCCGAGTAACAAAGGCTCGTAAGATATTAAAAATGCCAAGCGTGCTTTTTTAATTAATTTAATCTTGTTTAAGATATGAATAGGAAAAAACAATCGGAGCTGTCCAACTAGGGAAGCAGCCACCTTGTTGAGAATCATAGCCAAATATAGGCTATGGTAGAGTATATATTACAGTGTAATAAATACTCTACCATAGCCTATATTTGGCTAAGCCGCTGACTATTAAGCCATCCAGAGACTAGCTACTTTTGGGAGTTCGAATCAGCTATTGAATATTCAAACGCGCGCTTGATGCAGTCGCCAAATCAGTGGTCCCCGGTGCTAAAAGTAGCAGGTCTAGAGGGTCTTACTGGTACCTATACCACACATTGGTTGTTCCGGAAACAACAGGTGCATATTGTTATTATATTGTCATTTTATTTGGTCGCTCCATTACTCCGTGCTTTGCCATTGTATCTGTACTTTTTTCATATTACTTATTCTGAGTCCCTGACAGAGTCAACTCGGCAACTGGTGAGTATTTTTACTTGCAAAAGCTTGGTTTATTTTATTAGAAGGAAAGAACAGCATTTTTGGTGCATACATTTTATTCGTTGCAGCCGCAGTGATCTAATATGACATTCCTATCACTGTGTTGCATTATTGCACACAACATTAATACAAATTAGAAATCATAACCCTCCTTTTGGCTTCGCCGTAGTCGAGTAATGAGCACATCAGAACCACTGATTGTGATACTCACAGGGCACTTGCTCTCTGCAACCATGGCTAAAAATCGCTAGGTACTTTCTTCTTATACTTAGGTACAGATTACAGAGGTATCAAAAAAACTGTGTAAGAAGTATTACATAAAACCAACTTACAAAATGTATATCCTATACCTGTTTTATGTAAGTTGAACAGAAATGTCGATGACTCAGCCAGAATCTCACGGGGCAGCGCCGCACATAAACATCCGATCACATTAACATAGGCTTAATAAACTTAATGTGTTTTTTACAAAGGAATCGCGTTCAAAATTAATAGTCGGGGAAAAAAACCCGCAAAACGTAACCCGCTGTCCGGTTTTACACCGTGGGAAAATCAGTTATCAGCGAAGTCGTGTCACGCGTATCGTAATACGCTTTTAGTTATTACATTCACGTATTTAAATGTATCGCATCGATGTTTGTTTTACTACGAACATCCTAAATATAGAGCAAATCACTTTTAAGAGCGTGCAAGAATCTATGGCGAATATCTGAGCGTGGGAGCGTGTTTATGCTAAACAGGTCATTGGTACCCCGCGCCTTACCTCGCGGTCTACAGGGGGTGCCCAAAATTTAAGCGGAACAATAACATCGATTATTCTTTATTGAAAATTAAAGAAATATATTTCGCCGGGTAGACCCGTCGAAGGCTTATATTTAAAAAAGGCAACCTGGTTTATTTCTTTTACATTCATATATTTTCGTATTTTGTCATGTTTTTGTTTTGTTTTCATATCTCGCAAATTTTTTTTTTTTTTAATTATTTTCAGTTTATATTGATATTGAACAGCATAACAAATAACACTAGGAGTTGTCGGAGGAATGTCTTGTAAATGAAATATTTTCACAAGTTACAACGCTTTCAATTAAATAGTTATCAAGTAAGGTGGGTGGACCATGCAAGGCCATGCTCTTTTGAAGGCCAACTATTAAAAAGTCTTAGTTATTGTCATGTGATGACAAATTCCTTCTACTCACACTAAGATCCATCGAACTCAAGGACACAGACGCGGCGGCGAGTCGCTCGCGTCTCTATTTTGTTAGTGCGGTCCCTCGCTTCATAGACTTCGGTCGTCGACGTTAAAATTGTTATTCGCGCGCACAGCAAAACGTAAGTTTTTAATTAAATAACCTATTATTAACTATTTATTTTTACTGTGAATTGTCATATAAGGATTTGTTATGGTACTAAAGAAGATAATAATTATTTTGGTTTGATTTAAATTAAAATATCGTTAGTGTTCCTAGGAAAGCCAGTGGTTCCTTATAAGGCCAATCAAAAATTTGACGGTTGGCCTTGTTAGGGTACATGGGCCTTACTAGGAACATCTTTGACTGTCCTGTTGGTCTAGTGGTTAGTAGCCCTGACTGCTATGCCGGAGGTCGTGGGTTCGATTCCCACCCAGGACAAATGTTTGTGTGATGAGCACGATCATTTGTTCTGTGTCTGGGTGTAATTTATCTATAATATGTATGCATTTAGAAATATTTTAAGTATGTTTATCAGTTGTCTAGTACTCATAACACAAGCTCTGCTTAGCTTGAGACTAGACGGCGTTGTGTGATAGTTGTGGAATATTATATTATTATTTATTTATCTACAAATCATGAAAATATGAATACTTCGTTTTTAGTTATAAATACGTACCGGCAAAGTTAAAAAAAGGATTCATGTTTATAATATTAATATTTATACGGATTATTCAACTTTTTATCTCAGACTAAATAGACATTTCTTTCAAAATGATTATTACAGGTATATCTTTAATTATTATTTTTTTGGAAAGGTTATGTCTGAGAATATCGTTATAAAGAATAAGTCGATAATTGAACAGATGATTAGATTGTATACGTATAATTTCAGATTTCAAGAATGTCGGGATCAAAACCTAAAAAAAGAGGTAGTACGTGGGATGAAGATTGTTTAAGACGTGCCATGGAAGCAGTACAAAATAGTCAACTGAATACAAATGCAGCATCGTTAAAATTCAATATTCCAAGACGCACCCTTAGAAACCATTTACTAAGCGGTAACAGTACTAAAATTATTGGGAAGACAACTGTTCTCACAAAACAATTAGAAGAAGACTTATCGCAGCGAATCAAACGTTTTGCAAAACTGGGTATTCCACTTACCCCTAAATTTATCCGGAAACAAGCCTTTTTATTTTGTGAGAGGTTTAAAATCAAGCACTCGTTCAATATGTCTACAAGAATGGCTGGACGCAAATGGCTCAAAATGTTTTTAATTCGAAACCCATCAATATCAAAAAGAAAACCCCAGCTAATGAATCCAGCTAGAGCTCAAAAAATGAATAAACCCATTGTAAAACACCATTTTGAAGAAGTGAAGAAACTCTATGAAGAGCTAGACATTATTGCACATCCAGAACGCTTGTATAACATGGATGAAAAAGGGTGCCGCATTACGGTCCACAAACAAAATTTAGTTTTGGCTGAAAAAGGGAACACCAGAGTACATCTTGTTGCTCCGGAGCACGCTGAAAACGTTACTATAGCGATGTGTGTAAATGCTGTGGGTATTGCTATACCACCCATGATTATTTTTAAGGGGATTAGGTACAGATCAGAATTAGGATCAAATTTGCCACCTGGTAAAAAGGTAAGCATGGCACCCAAAGGCAGCATGACCAGTATCTTGTTCGTAGAGTTCATTCAACATCTTGCACAACATAAAGCACCCGGTAAGTGTCTGCTTATCTTTGATGGTGCAAAGTGTCATTTATCATATGAGGCTCTGGAAGAAGCAGATAAAAATAATATAGTACTGTATTGCTTACCTTCTAACACTACGCATGAACTCCAACCTCTAGATAAATCAGTTAATCGGTCCTTCGAACATCACTGGGATGAAGAAGTGTTGAACTACCTGTGCAATTCTCTAGAGAGAAGTTTAAACAAGGTTGCATTTAACAAAATTTTCTCGCGAACATGGCCAAAGTGTATGACTCAAACCAATATAACGAATGGATTCAAAGGCACTGGCTTATACCCTCTTGATCCTGATGTAATACCCGAAGATGCTTATGCTCCTTCGATTGTAACAGAAAGACCTTTACCGGAAACGTTACAAGACCAGATCGACCAACCGCTTTTATCTGTTCAAGTCTCTCCCCCTGTGTCTGAATTTAACAAAGTTTCAGAATTGTCATCTCCGTCTCTGATAGATGAAAGGACGTCATGTCATGTTTCTCACGTCTCTCCAATTTATCCATCAACTTTCGAAGAGAAGATCGTATCGAAATCGCCAAAATTTTCAGCTGCAACAGATAAAAGAAAACCAGTTCTAGTTTCTTATAGTTCTTCAACTGATGCTTCAGACATGGAATTAGATAATACGGTCAATGATCAGTGCAGCCACATACTGCTAACTTCACTACACCGGTTTAACGACGCACATACGAAACATGACCCTCAACCATCTCTGTACGATAATCCTGTTCAGAGTACGTCCGGGCTACAATACAATATCGTTTATTCTAGCTCTGAATCTGATCTTGATTTGAATCTTAGTGAATCATTTATCAAAAATAACTACACGAGTAAACTTCAAGTCTCCGATTTATACACTTCTTCTTCGTCATTTGATGAAGATCCCGATCAGAAAGAAGAAACCCCTCCAAAAAAACAATTAATCAGACCTAAAACAAAAGCTCAACAAAAGAGTCACGAGATAAGTTTCACTAGATATTCGGATGATGACGAGCCGTTAATTAACCTAATACAAGATAAAGAAAAATCGTTTCATGCTTTTTTGCCTACTCCAAACTACGCTACGATAAAGTCTGCACGTCCGCGGCAAAAAGCTATTAATTATAAAGGACAAAGAATAGTTAAATATTTATTTAAAACTGGAGAAAAAAAGGATGAGTTGAAGCAAACGACGAGTAAGAAAAAAGGAAAGTCAACAAGTAAGCGAGAACAAAAGAAGAAAAACAGCAATAAAAATGATGCCAAAAAACTGCTGAAAAAAACAGCACACAACAAAACAGCAAAAGATCGAAAATGGAGATGAAAAAAAGTGCAGAAAAGAAATGGTACTGTCACGCATGTGGCGAGTGTAGAATTGAAGACATGAGGCAATGTAGCGAATGTCAAAAGTGGTATCACGAGGAGTGTATGGGTCTCACTAAAAAAGATCTCATATTTTTATGCCCAGACTGTGATTAAAATATTCCAAAATTATTATCTTTTTTAGTTTATAAGTTTGTTTCCGAATTTAAGTTATGCGAATGTCAAAAGTGGTTTCACAAGGAGTGCATGGGTCTCACTAAAAAAGATCTCATATTTTTATGCCCAGACTGTGATTAAAATATTCCAAAATTATTATCCCGTTTAGTTTATAAGTTTGTTTCCAAAATCATGTTATTATTTTGTTATATTTTAGTTTTTTAATCTTAGGAATCGTTGATTTTAAACATTCCTGACTACAAGACTGACTATGTGCCATGATAAGTTTGTAATAATTGGAGTACTTAGTCTATAGCGTCTCTTATTTTATTAAATATAAAAAAAGCTTGTCATAGATAATAATCGTCAGTTTGGCCTTCTTAGGAACATTTTGGCCTTACAAAGAACGGACCCATAAGAAGGCCATTATGGGACAATTTATCTTTTTTATATTTTTATTATAATACGCATTCACAACTTATTTAATATCGATAAAATACTCATTACTATTATTTTTAAATAATTTCCATTATTATATTCTTAGTTACACGATGGTGTTCAAGGAATGTTCGTTGAGTTTTTTATAGATGATTATAATATATTAAGCATTTAATGTTTCGTTTAAATAAAAGAGGTTTATAAGTAGTTTTAGTAAAAGCGCATATTTTGATTGTTACAACTCTAGTTCTAAGTAGAACGACTGATTTATAATATTGGCCTTGTATGGAGCCCTGTTCCTAGCAAGGCCGTTCGGAAGAGCTTAATAAAACTTAAGTTTAATAAATAGTGATTACATCTAGAATTAAAAAAAGTGATTTGGATGTTACACAATAAAACAAAGTGTTACTTAATAATTTGTTTCTTTACATTATCCAGTAATTTAACTAATAAAATTTGTTTATTCGTTACAGTGGCCTTCCATGGTCCACCCACCTTACAGATAAATCTTCGAAAAAAGCGAACTCCAGAGTTATAATTTTTTGTGGAAAATGTCGAGTCCTGCTCACGACTGTATTCTTTTTCCACGAAAAATTATAACTTTAGATAACAGATCTCATAAAGCGCCAAAAGAAGCCCTAACTTTACAAACCCTACATCTTGATCAAAGTCATGGCTGTAACTTAATTTCTTACCATAAGTCCATGGGAGTGTTAGTGGAGAGTGCAGCGAACGTGGAGCAGACAAGGTCCTGAGAATTTGGGCTCACTAGTATTAGAAGTTACCAGGCCGAAGGTATGAGTGTTTGAAATTACGACGAAACGCTTCGAGAAAAGGTAGTTAGTGCCCTGCCTTATTGGCTCGTCTTATCTCGTCTTTGTGGGGGCTCTATCTAGGCCATCAGATACGCAAATACAAATATTTGTATTTAAAGTTTGAAACTTAGCTTATTTTAAGTTAATGTTGGAGACTTATTAGAAATCATCATCTTATATAAAAATAAAGGCGAGTCAATTGTCAATTGACAAATTACGTAGTACTACTTTGTTGTATTTAGGTACATATTTCATTCAAAACGAATCATATTAGAATAGTGGCACAAAAAGATTGAACTTAACAAAAATTAAAAAAATATAATTAATTAATCATCCATAAACAAAGTAAACGGAGCACTCTGTATAGGAGATCGAGATAAATCCAAGTTCAAGACGCAAGTGCACGTTGAGAACTGGCTGACTATACAAAGTTCCCGAGGCTAGGACGCAGCCCATTCCGCCGTGGAAGACGACACGAGAAGCACCCTCGACTGATAGTAGTGGCCTGGCGAAATGATTGGGATTCTGACATTTGTTTTGTTTACGTAAGTTTTTTTTTAATTTATGTTATGACAGTTTCAAGGGTGAAGGAAGCAACGGGGTGCCGAGTGCCCGATATATTTTTAATTTTAAGTGTTTCCTTTTTTTATTTAAGTCAATTCGATTTGTTTTCTTGAATAATTATAATGATTTGTGTAATCCGGAAAGGACCATAAATCATGTAAGGAAGGTCCTATTAAAATTTTCTTATTCGAATTTTAAATTTTTGAAGTTTTAATTGGTACTTGAATCAGATGAAGAAGTTATTTTAATTGATGATTAATAACGACTTCTTCTTTCCCTACAAGTAATTATGGAAAGTAACGTTTTTTTTATGTACTTACATTTAATGTTGTACATTCGGTCACTCGGTGCAGCTATTTATATTTTATAATTATCTAGCTATCTATGTAGGTACATTAACAAGACATAACCGTTGCCTATAATTAAATAATTATTTATCAGGCCAACTTAAAATATATCATATACCAGCAGAAAGAAACGTACATCTAATAAATGTGATGAATTCCAATTTAATTTAAAATTTAGTAAATAGCACTTGTTAAGTGATCATTTCAAAAGGTAATTAATTCCCTTGAACAACCACTGGTAATCATTGTGTCGCTTTATACAATTTTTAAGCAGGGATGTTATGGAACTCCGTAACCGTAACCGAAACTATCGGATATCCGAAATAAAAATATACCTATACGAAACTGTAACCGAATCTGATATAAAAGTTTCGGATAGGTAATTTACGATAGGGGCGGCGACGTCATTGCTATCTATTCAGTCCCTCTTTCGGTCACACGTATTGGGACTCTATAGATAGCAATGACGTAGCGAAAAGACGGGTTAAAATATGGATTAATAATTCGCGGTGGTGAGCAGAGGTCGAGATGGCTTAGTGGTCAGAGCGCCTGGAGTATTCTTTTTCCTTTTAATATAATAACTTTAGAGTTAGCTAAGCATGCGTTAATGCTTTTCAAAGATTCATCTTTAATTAAATGAAACCCATTACTATGACTTATGACAGAGACTTTTTTTCTGTGATTTTAGTACCAAATGATAACCCAGACATAACGTCAACCCTCCTTGTATTTCCAAACTATCGGATAATCCGAAATAATTTCATATCCGTAACCGTATCTGGAACCTATAATATTTAACCATATAATATTTCATATATCCGTATCCTATAACCAGATCCGAAATTACATATCCTTAACATCCCTGAACTGACATAACTCAAAACCTCAGACATCCCAACTAGCTTAAAGTAATAAATCGATCTAGCAAGTAGGCAGTTATTTATTTTCATAAATTACCGTGGGAGATATTAACAATTTTGGTGATTTAAAGCTCTACACGAGTTTGTTATGCTTATTACTGTAATTTTACTAGGCAACATTCGAATCGGCTCCCAATTCTGAACAAACCACTTAGTTCCAAATTTTTCGTTAAATATGTTACTTTAATTAAAAGTAAAGTAATTAATAGAAGTATTAAAAGAGAAACTTAAGTGTTCACCAGAAAGTCAAATCGAGAAGTCTAACATCACAACCTTCTATACAGATACGTCCATCAGGCAATAAGCGGGGATCGGTCCCCGTTGCCGGACCTGCCACCAGGAGAGGCACCGGAGCCGATTCTAACCTTCATGGAGAGGACCTACAAGACTGGCCGGGCGAGGACTACATTCGACGCGGGAGAACCACTCCTCCTTACGCCTTACATTGAGAAAAAGAACCTGGAAGAAGCTAGGAAGGCTGCCTATGTTGACCCGGAGTACTTGCTGCCTGATATGGACAGCTATGCTGGGTACTTGACTGTGAGTACCTGCTTTTGTCTAAAAAGTGTGCAGCTAATATAGATACGGCGTGGATTTCGTGTTTTCAATATTCCAGTCAGGTCGTTGCTCATTATGATTGCACAACCTCATGGTAAGATGTGACTCACAGAAATAAGAAAGAAGAATATCTTTGAGGCGAATGCAATCAATCACACTCATGTCGATCATCCCCTTACGCCCCGACGCAAGTTAATAGGTCAAGCAAGGAGAAAGAAAAAGAGAGAGATTAGGTTGTAGTCAGATTAAAAACAGCACCGCCGCGCGCTGCCACCGCCCGCACCGGTTCGCGGCTGGCTCGATAGGGGTCGCCGAAATCGCCTCAAATATTTTCTTTCCTAATTTTTTCGAACTTCAAGAGGCCTCTGGGTCTCACTGAGCTGTTAGATTTTTGTTTATAAAGCTGCAAAACTTCAAATAGTTACAGTAATTACTTCCTTAACAATGAACATCTAAAATCAAACTCATTCTATTGAACTAATCTCTTTATGGTGTTATCATCGCAACCGAACGGATGCTTTCTCCAAGTAAATTGAACTTGACTAGGTGACATGTCACATGAGGAACGAGTTTCGGCGAAGTTTAGGTCTGAAGTTTAAAAAATCTGAAACACGATGTTTAAATCTTTTTCTCCACAGGTAAACAAAGAGTACAATGCCAACCTTTGGTTCTGGTACTTCCCTGTGTCCGGGGGTAAATCAGTGGAGGACACCCCTTGGATCATTTGGCTTCAAGGAGGACCGGGTGCCTCCTCTCTGTACGGGCTCTTCACAGAAATAGGACCCTTCTTCGTCACTAGTGACAATAATTTGGAAGGTAAGATTACTGAATTGTTCAAAAGATTACTTATCTTCAGCACAGTGGTGTCATGTTGTGAATAGAACTCCAGAAAAGATACAATAGTTAGGGTCTGAATGTGAAGGCAATTTTACAAAACTGAGACATCCGAATTATGGAATTATAAAGTTATGTAAGTAAAATTATAACCATAAATAATCGCAAAACAAATTCATGGTTTTAATTTTACTTTTAACTTAGTGTTACATAACTAAGTGCATACTTCTTCGGGTGTAAATGGAAGTGCGGGGTCTTGGACGATTTACAGGTTCCGCAGTGTTATTAAGTTTTCGGTTAGGAAAATATTAATAGCACCCCGGCGTTTAAATTTGTGCCTGGTGGGCAATAGGCTCACCGTCTGTTACATGAGATGAGAGTTAACAACGGAGTCGTTGAAATGTGGGTGTACAACACCTCCACCGCTAGGCAGGCTATTGGAGAATACAGGCGTGATGATTGGTTATGTTTTGTTCCCAGAGATCCAGCATTCATGGGGTAAGAACCACTCCTTGCTGTTCATCGACAACCCAGTAGGAACTGGCTTCAGTTTCACTGATGACGATAGAGGATACGCAACCAACCAGACGACGGTAAGTAGTCATTTTTAATATTTTATGTCTTCAAAGGCTTTTGCTTATTATTGCCAGGGCTAGAGAGCAGAATGCAATCGTTACAATGTCATCAGCTATATATTCCCAATAAGGTTTACCCTTGATTTTTAAAACCACACGTTTTTTCTACTAATAGTAACTGCATTGATTTTGTTTTTAGCCTTGACGTATTTTCACTGCAATTCCCATATAGACAGCCTTATCTGAAACGTTCACTATTACATTTACAGATCGGAGAGAACTTGTACGAAGCTCTGCAGCAATTCCTTACAATTTTTCCGGAACTCCGCAAGGCACCGCTGACTATTGCCGGAGAATCTTATGCGGGAAAGCATATTCCTTCACTGGGTGTACAAATCCTTTGGCACAAGTACGAAAATGAACCTATCAACCTGCAGGTAAGCTGTCAAAATCCTAGACAAAATCCACCTGCCCAGCTTTTTCCCAACTACGTTGTGGTCAGTTTCAGTTTTAACCTATTACAATAGCATTATTTTTCATGGAGCGACTGCCTATCTGACCTCCACAATCCGGTAACAGGGTATCGCCTCACTTCTGTAATGGCTTGAATCTTCATTGGACCGATAGTTGCTCCCGGATAGGCGCGGACGGGTCTCGATATAAAATGTTGGTCAATCTACAGACCAAACTGGATCGATCCATCTGTGCGTCTGTTACTGTCTGCTGTCATGCATGACCTTTAAGTGAACTATGACTTCCGACTTTGTTTCGGTATTCATATTCAATTACTACAATATTTATAGTGAAAGAAAAAGAGGGACCTATTATAAAAATATTTACCACTTTTCTATTTCCAGGGTCTAGCGATTGGCAACGGTTTTATAGATCCCCTATCACTGCAGAGGTACAGCTACTTTGTACGGGAGGTGGGCTTGGTGGACGACAAGGTGGCCAATTCCATGAACCACTTGGAAACGGCTGTAGTACAGTTCATCAATAATGGAGAGATGGTGAAAGCTTATGCTGTAAGTACATAAGCAATGGAAAATAATAATATATCTACTGTATACAACTCAGAACTTTTTAATAAAACTTGTCTACATCAGGTTTTAGCTAATTGTCACTACTGATGCCGCGATAACGGCAGACAGACGTGTACTATACTATGTTTACTCACATTTTCCGATGCAAATTAGATCGAACCTTGGAGGAGCATCACGCTTACGACCAGCGGGAGTAAGGCCAAGACAAAGGAGCATTGCCTACGCACGTACTTATGCTCAACATTATTCATGTCACTGTCGCACAACTGTGACAAGACAAGCGCAAGATGGAGACGGGGAACATAACTAGGCCTAAGCACGTGCTATTTTAATGTTTATTTAGGATTACTATAAAAAAAACAGGGAGTTAGAGTGAAGCAGTGAATTACTATTTATTACTACCTAATCCACGACACAGCACCGGTTGTCGGTCGCGGGTAAATCTACAGGCAATTAATAAAGCTTATTTTCAGATTTAAAAGGGTTACAACTGCTTCTCCTGACCACACAAGAGACTGAAAGAGATTACCTTAAAATAATGCTGAGCGTGAGGTATTGGGTTCGATTCCCAGATCAGGCAAAGTGTCATTGGGTTTTTCTGTTAGGAGATTCTCAGTAGCAGCCCGGAGTTGGAAATTGTGCTCACTACCTATTTATTACATGGGACATATTAACAACATTGGTGAAATGTACAATTGTGTACACTTCCGCCTACCCATTCGGGGAATACAGGCGTCATGCTATTGTATGTATTGCAAGAATAAAGCTAAATTTAATTATAATATTTTTTCAGTACTACAACTACCTCCTCCAACTATTCATATCACAATCGCGCTTGTCCAATCTCTACAATTATCTGCAAGACGACATTGATCTAGACGGAGCCTACATGGACTATATCCAAAGAACCGAGGTCCGGAAGGCGTTGCACGTTGGCAACACCAACTTCACGTCTATCGGAGTGGTGTATAGGAAACTGGTGCCGGACTTCATGGACAGTGCCAAAATGTGGCTCGAAGAATTGCTGGAAAACTACAAGGTTATGCTTTATAAGTAAGTGTATTTTTTGTGATTATTTTCTGTATTTCCCGTATTGTAGCCAGACCACAAAAATGTGAACTACTCGTAGGTACTTAGTGTCTTATTTATTTTGGACCACTGTGCCGATACTGGCGGCTGGAGAGTTCACTTTGTGACTATGTTAGTTATATGCATGACTGCTATTTATTGCCTATACATTTTGTGGAAATAAATAGATAAGACGGAGGCACTTAATGTTCTGTGCCAGGGCTTGAACCCGCACCACATGCCGAACCGTTGCGATTCTCTTTTCAACTGAGCTACCGACCGTATCACCCACACATGTACAATAACTAAGTCAGTTTTTATGCACCGAATGTTTATTAACTAAACGAAACAGTTTGTTTCAACATGTTACGGCTCTGTAATGGCTGGGTATAATATTGTAACGTTGGTTGAATATTTGTAACGAACATGGAAAAATATTGGTGTTACTTAAAAGTCTTAGTTCTATCTTATTAACGAACTATTGTCTATTTTATCTTCCATTTATTTCCAGCGGCCATTTGGACATCATTGTAGCCTACCACCCTTCCGTGAACACATATGACTCGTTGTCATTTTCTGGGTCTTCAGACTATGCGAAGGCTGAGCGATCTCCCTGGTATCATGACGGGAGTTTAGCTGGGTAAGTGTGGATTGGTTATCAAATTCAACAGAATACCTATTAGAAACCTAGGAGATCTTTTAACAGCACTCTTAGCCAACATCAAAATGCTGGTATTTTTAAAATATGAGGTTCAGCAGCTGGCAGTCTGTTGTCTGTATTTAATATACCTACTCTTTAAGGTACTTTCGATGTAATATGTAGTATTTTTTCGTAATAACCAGGTTAAGTGCAACCCTTCGTCTTGTAGAAGAATTAATTGAGCACCCTATTATATTCCAGATATTATCGAGTAGCAGCCAATCTCACAGAGGTTATGATTCGCGGTGCCGGTCACATGGTACCTGCTGACAAGCCAGCTGCGTCTCTCGGCCTCATCTCGGCTTTCGCGCGCGGCATTTCCCTGGACGACGACACTGGTAGCTTAGTGGCTTCAGAAAAAAACTTGCTGCGGCGACGTCAACTTCCGCCCAAGTAGTCAACTCGATGATTTTATTATACGCAGCAATTACGATCGGTATTACGTTGGTTCGATGAAACTTTAATTAATAAATTTATTTTTAACCCAAAGTTACTTTTGAATTTTAAATTTTTACCTATTACTAGTAAAGAAAACTTGAAAGTGACACGTTTGTCCCTGAACTAGTAATTAAGGCTGAGGCGGATAGTTCTTCTACCCCTGAAGATTCTACTGCAAAAGATCGTCGTTCAGGTGCGAATATAATAGAACACTTTTTGGAACCGTGAGAGCGAGCTTTGACTTCTCGTACAGTTACCTACTTGTAATCTCTAGTCTATGTGTAATAAAAAGGCTTCTTTGAATTTGAGCGAGATCTAACAAGAGAATCTAGACTAAGTAAGAAAAAAAAAATTGGCGGGGTATGAGGTAACACACAAGCACAAAAGGACTTGCACTAAGTGCCAGTCCACTACGGCACGTTGCGTTGCGTTGCGACGACGCAATATTTTGACGCATAGCCGGACACACAGGCGCTGTGCCATCGCAGCGTTACTACGACGTGGTCGTAACGTCGTCGTCGCAGCGACAACACACAGCTGTGGCGAGCATTTTGTTAATACATCGCAATCAGTCTATGCCGTTCCAGCGTCGCAATGAGTACACCCCCGCCCGCTTCGTCTCGGGGGCTGCAATTCAGTCGTGTATGCGTTGCGTCGACGCAGCGCGCCGTGTGTAAACTATGATTATAGTGTAAAAAAGTATGTAAAACGACGCAGCGACAACGCTACGTCGACGCAACGCTGAGGCAACGCGCCGTGTGGACCGGCTCTAAAGCAACAATAGCTCTCGTCATTACAATAATAGTATTGTTAATCCTAATCTATCCTACTAATATTATATACGCGAAAGTTTGTATGTATGGATGTTTGTTACTCTTTCACGTAATAACTACTGTATGGATTTGGATGAAATTTGGCACACAGATAGTTAATAACCTGGATTAACACATAGGGTTTTTTATACCGGCTGGACCTAATTCTGAAATCCACGCAGACGAAGTCACGGCAGAAACTAGTACTATATTATTATATTATATACATAAAAAAAACTAAACACAAACATAAAATTGTGTTCTATCATTGTAACCATACAGGTAAAAGGTATACAGGTATTTGATTAGTAATCATATGCCAGTGGCGAAAGGCCCGCTAAAACTGCTCCAGTACTAATTCCTTCAAGATTTTAAATTTTCTCAGTTAGAATGAAAACAAATGAAATGCATTTATTAAGAAAGCGAGAATATAATCGGTTTCATAATAATTTGACAACACTGCGATTCTATTTAAATTTTTGTAACCTATCAACATTAGTTGTGGTGACGTTTCCGAGTGCGCAGGCAAAAGGGATTTTAACGAAATAAAATAAGAAATATCAAAATTATTGTCCCTTAGTTGTTACAGTGCAATTGTTAGATATGATTATGTAGTTTTCAATTTCACGTTAATCTTTTCCGACTGTATTCGCATAGTACTCTAACAACGGAAGTCGTGTAATAACATCACGTCATGTCGCTGTATGTGGTTTGCGCATTGCTGCTTTTGACGCCTATTCGAGCGTTTTATTTGCCGGGTTTAGCTCCTGTGAACTATTGTACAGCTAGTGATGATAGCAGCAAGTCGTGCAAGGTGAGCAATCATTGATATTCGAAACAGTCTTGTTTAAAATCATCATATTCATGGGTGCCGACATCTCGTGCACTTCGTTGAAACCAGAGCCAGAATGCTAACATTCCTCAGAACTATTTTCCCTCTACAATGGTTGTGAAGAAATAATAAATATAATTATTAAATACGCAATTATGAAGTACATTCGCATAGTAAAAAGCTCTTATAAAACACGATAACAGTTTCAAATAAGCACATCAGAAAAGCAATTAACGTATCGTTAATTACTCTGTATTCATTTCAGACGGAAATTCCGCTATACGTAAACAGATTAAACACAGAAGAATCAGTTATTCCATTTGAGTATCATCATTTTGACTTTTGTACTACTGATGAGAGCCAATCGCCAGTGGAGAATCTTGGTCAAGTTGTCTTCGGCGAACGAATTCGACCAAGTCCCTACAAGCTTGAGTTCCTTAAAAATGTGGATTGTAAAGCAGTCTGCACAAAGACTTACAGAGGGTCAGATACAGACTCTATCAAACGGTTGAATTTGCTGAAGATGGGCATGGCACTCTCTTACCAACACCATTGGATCCTGGATAACATGCCTGTGACTTGGTGCTACTTGGTTAATGAGGGAGGGAAGACATACTGCAGCACTGGATTCCCTATGGGCTGTCAAGTGCGCAGAGATATGGTAAGCTTTTTTATATATATTATATATGCTAGGTTAATCCAAACTAATATTATAAATGAGAAAGTAACACTGTTTGTTAATTTAACACATTTTAAATCCTAAGCCACTGAACCAATTTGGAAGAATTTTGGAAAAAAATAGACAGCTTTTTGTCATGAAGTCGCCGGTACCTGCTAGTATATTATAAAATAATTATTGATGAACAAGATAATATTTAAAGTATTGATTTCATATATAAAAAATCATAAACTTTCTCCATTTGCTTATACTCATCTGACAATCAATTGGTCATGTATGAGTCTACAAAAACTGGTTGAATTAATATAATAACAGAAAAAGTGAAAGTTATAATAGTTCACCGTGGGAGAACAACGCTTTGGCGCGAATGGGCCGGCTCGACTGGATAGATACCACGGCCTCACAGAAAACCGGCGTGAAACAACGCTTGCTTTGTGATTCGCAGAGTGAGTGAGGGTACCGGAGGCCCAAACCATTTAAAAGGCCGGCAACGCACTCGCGTCTCCTCTGGGGTTGCGGGTGTCCATGGGCGGCGGTAATCGCTTACCATCAGGCGAGCCGTCTGCTCGGTTGTCCCCTATTCCATAAAAATAAAAAACGTCAATGTATTCAAACCAACTTAATTACATTGAATACATATATATTTATTTGGAAAGGAGTAATAATTACACCAGTTAACACATTTTAAGGAAATATATACTTTATTGTATAATTCTAAAGGTACAAATGATATCATTTATTCCTTATCATTTTTGGTACGCTATATCAATTAGCATTTAACTTGATGAGTTTAAACATTCATTAACATTTATAGATTAAATGCCAGTTGAATTTTAAACAAAGAATGCTAAGTGTTCTCAATGCTTTAGTCAATAGCATTAAAATGCACCTCACATATCTGACACCATGAGATAAAAACAAAATTGGCAATTAGGAATACTGTGTTTCTAATTCATTTTAGCTGTTTTTTTCTACATGTGACCTCTGTAATTGGATTAATAACTGATGATATGAGAGGAGGGGCTTGTGGCTAAGTAACAGCCGCACAGTTTGATCGATTGAGTTTAAGCTGCGCTTGCTGCGGTCGGTCTGTGGATGGGTGACCATCGTTTTATACCGAGACCCCTCCGTGCCACGGAGAGCACGTTAAGCCGTCGGTCCCGGTTTTCAAATTAAGATCTATGACAGCCGTTATGGGTAGTTGGAGGCCTGAAAGTCTGACAACCAGTCATACCGCGAGATATTGTGTTACCCAGTTTTATGTAGGTTGTGGAGGTCAGATAGGCAGTCGGTCCATGTAAAATACTGGTATTAAGCTGCATCCGGTTTGACTGGAAGCCGACCCCAATGCAATTGGGAAAAGGCTAGGCAGATTGATTGATTGATGATTTGAGATAAGATATGTGATTTTAATTCTCATTGGATTTATGAATGAATTGTCTTTAAAACAGTAGTTTCTTGAATACATTAACAAAACAAAATAAAAATTTCAGCTTTTGTATAAGGTAAGTACTATTGTCAGCAAAACCTTACATGCTGCTAAATAATAGAACCAATTATTCAATATTAGTAAAATATAAAAACTAATTCTAATTCATAATGATTAAATACAGATTGATACATAACAAACACTAAAGTTATAATTTTGGATATTAGCCTACAAAAAAACCTATCAACATATTTAATTTTTATAAATTAAAGGCATAATTGTCTATTTGGTCAAAAGGACTGCCTTTTGCTGTGAAATATAATACAATAGATCTAGATTTCTGAAAGAAATACAGATGACAGATCACCACACATTTTACCTGTATTTAACTTTTACCTTGTTCCTTTCGGTTTTGCATAGACGTCACAAAATGTAGTAAATTAAATTATACAGTTCCTAATTTATTAGTTCCTTTTATTTATTAGGTAACTTCCTTTTCAGGGGTCTTAGTGTTATTGATAAGGTTTCACTTAAACCATAGTTTAAAATTTGATTACAATTTAATTTTTTACTAATATTTACTGTGTGAGGAGGAGTTTGCATCTTGTAAATGATTGTGATTACAAATAATTTGTATTTAATTTGTGGCTTGAATGTATTTGATTTATAATTAAGTTATATATTGACCCCTTCAAAGAAAGTTGCCTAATACATTAGAATCATATATATTTGTCTCAATCATAGTACTAAGTTTTAGTGGTGCTATATAAATAACTTTTTTTGATATAATGTTTAACTATTTTTGCAGGCATTTCGTTAGATAATAAATAAATTTAAAAAAATCCTGGACAGTTAGCCAATGTACAATTAAAAGTATTTACATTTAAACTACAACACAATATTTTCTGTTGGTGTTTGAACCAACTGACAGTCTAGGGGTTAGGCCCATCCATAAATAGTGACAGGCTTGCTTTCCATTACACAGTTATTACATCATGAAGTGTACCCATATAACATGCAACACTGCCTATAATTACATTACTAACATATGAGTAAACTGCTCTTCCAATTAGGGTCACTTAAATATCAAGATACTTTTTAATATAAATTATCATTGTATATTATGTTTAATGCATAACACTTGTAACTGTGGTTATCTTAGTCTGTACTAATTCTAAGTGCTTGTGTACAACCCTGAGCAATAGATAATACGAGTCAGTGTTATATGTCTGTACCATCGGTGAAAACTGATACAAGTCGACTTGCATCACTTTTTAGATTTTGAGACATATATAATCAGTGAAAAATTATTTATTTTTCTATCTAATACACGTAGCCCTAGCTCTTCTGGATCAGGAGATATTTTTTGTGGGCAGTAATACAAGTCAACTTATATCAGCGAATGGCCTTGAAAGATTCGTGTATAATGATATAACATGACATGCACTCATCAAATTTAATACATTTTGTTTAAATTATAAGTGTAAAATAATACAAATTCAGTTAAATCATCTTAACCATGGACAGTACATTGATATAAGATTGTGTGTAATGATACAATTAAAACTGCATTTTTGTTCACGACTTCATTTCTAAATAACTCAATGTGAATAATGATGTAATTCGATATAATACATTTTTGTCACTAAATAAATTTACCACCTTGTGTATTTTCAAAAATGTATTATATCGTATTTTAACAACTGCAAATTAAAGATTCTTCTGTTTTGCGATAGTTTAGTATTGGGGGTTTTGTTAGTTATTTGTATTAGTATATTAAAATGCAATAGTATATCTCAATTCATAGATGTATCATTTTTCACCAACATCAATCACACCACAAGTTTTAGTGTAAAATAATTCAATTTGACTAACATTACTTTACACATATTAATTCTGATGTGACGAATAATACAAGTCATTTTATTCCCATATTGCTTCAAATGTTTTAAATATGGTGCTATTCTTTATATATCATAGTATAGAGGCTAAAAATACATATCTGTATAATTATTTACACAACAAATAAAATTAATAACAAAAAAGTTATACGCATGTAAAGGCGCAAAATTTTTAAAGCAGTTTTTTTTCAAAACTGTAATTTCAGACTTGTATCCGTTTTCACCGACGGTACAGATGTTATGCCCATTAACAGTATTAACCGACTTCAAAAAGGAGAAGGTTCTTAATTCGGTTGGTTTTTATTCTTATGTTTATAAACCCAGTGACTTTGATGACAAATACGATTCTGTATACTCCAGGCGCCTCGCCAATTATTGGCGGCGCGGTTGGCGTAGTGGTCGATAGACCGGTTGCCGTGTCGCGGGTTCGATTCCCGCACGTAGAAAATACTTGTATGATCTACAGATAATTGTACCGGTTCTTGGTGTGTGTGCATGTGAGATTTTGTGTCTGTAAACGCACCCACGATACCGAAGACTTAAATAGAGTACAGTAAAAAAAAAAAAAACCTACGGCCCGTTAAACAGGCATGTCTTGACTTTAAAAAACAACCTCAGTGAGTTTTCCGTACCTCAGTAAGTTATCGCAATAGTTATTGGGTTACCAACCGACCCTTGCTTCAATTTTATTTTATTTTATTTGTTAAGGACATAAAACAGTTACATGCCAGGGCTTAACTAAAGAATCTTAAATTAACACTTAAATATACATTGATACATAATCTAATTAGATTTATGTTACTATACATGTAACCCACACCATTATCCACGAATTTATAAAAAAAAGTTAAAAGAAAACAGACATACAAGTGTGCATCATGGAAGAATTAAGAAGACATAAGAAGAAAAAAATTATACTTGAGAAGTTAGCTACTCTATTGCTTTTGCCTTAAAACGATATTTAGAAAGACAAAATATGTCAAGCTCCATAAAGTAAATCACCCGCAAAGAGTCATGATGTCGCGCTATCCAGGGCTGCTTCCAGCAGCATGTATGGCTTCTTGCATATTAGTGGCCAGAGTCCTGCGAATTTGGTCGTACCAGCGCATTGGAATACGACCTCGTAGTCTCTTTCCTTGGATCTTGCCTGTGACAATCAGCTTTTCGAGATTGCTTTCTTTCTTCCTGGCTATATGACCAAAATACTCGACCCGTTGAAGACAGTTGGATGATAGCCTAGTGGTGATTTTGAGCTCCTTGACTATGGAGACATTCGTCCTTTTTGCTGTCCAGGGGATGCGCAACATTCTCCATTCTTTGTAGTAGGAAATAATTAAGTGCATACAAAGTTAAAATTTTGTAACTTTAAAGTTTGCTATGCATGCGTTAATGCTTTTCGAAGATTTATCTGTAAGTGCATATAGGTACGAATTATAGACCGGTTGCGTCTTTGTGTGATAGCCCATATGATACGCGTTAACATCCATAAATATCGGCTTTTAAGTAAGCGTTCACGTTGCGAGGTAAAATGAGCCTCTCGTTAACTGCAATAACTAATGAACCTAGGACAACAATGCTCGGACTCGTACTTACTATTTGCATTTGAAACCATATCATGGCACAGATTCATTGCTGTGAGATAATAAACGTCGGAATTACTTATTCATTTATGTATTCACTATTGCAATAGGTGCCTATACAATAATAATAGTATGAGATTATTTTTATATACTTTAATCATAATTTTCATGTCCTAAATATTATACGTTACGTTGAGAAATTGAAGAATCACAACAACACCAAAAGGTATTTTCAGATGGAATTCAAAATCTATGTTTATGTGTAACCATATAATTTATCCTACTTCTGGATACCTAACCTCGCTTATCAGAGACTACGAAACCATTACCGTTAGGGAATTCAATAATAATAATATATAAACATAAGCAAGCATCGACACGCGATCCTTCGCACAAAAAGAGCTAAGTCGTTTGCCTCATAAAATTTTAACGACTTATAAAGTTTCTAGTAAAAATGTTTAAAATTAAATTTATTTTAAAATCTATCTAGAATGTAAAGTGTGGTTTATTGTGCTATTACTATAACAAATAAATAAAATGTATTTTCTTTTAGGACACTTGCACACCGATAGTGAATGGGCACTCGAGTCGAGTCGGCGCTTACTACCTTTTCAACCACGTTGAGCTCGAGATCACATATCACAGCGGTATTAAAGAGGATTGGGGTGTAGCGTTCGGTGAAAACGGCGGACGCATTATATCTGCTAAGGTAATTAATATATTAATGCCTTAATACTTATTGTTATTATTTTAATTGCTTGGAGTAGAATGGCATTTAAATACGATTTTAACAAGGTCTCGAACTTATTTGCCTGTATTAGAAAATATTATATAGATACATGTAGCAGGTAGCTAACGGAGTCTGAATAAGTAATTAAGCTCTCCAAATGAGCCGAAATATTCCATTTCCAAAGAGGTTTCACTATATTATTTTTGTAGGTCAAACCAGCCAGCATTCGACACTCGAACCCGAAAGCTCTCGACTGCAACCCGCGAGGGGCACCTGAACTTGAAATACCAACTCAACTGGACTCTGACAAAACCTTCAACGTGACATACTCATACAGAGTTACTTTCATTAAAAATAACACGATCAAGTGGTCCTCTCGATGGGACTACATTTTAGAGTCTATGCCACAGACCAACATACAATGGTTCTCTATTCTGAACTCTTTGGTTATTGTTTTGTTCCTCAGTGGCATGGTAGCCATGATTTTGTTGAGGACTTTATACAAAGATATTGCCAGATACAACCAGATGGAGTGTGGGGAGGATGCACAGGTAAGAAACACGTAATTTCATTTACACATTTTTATTTATACATTATTTACATTCACATAATAAATTGCAGGAAGAATTTGGTTGGAAGTTAGTTCATGGTGACGTGTTCCGGCCTCCACGTCGTGGCATGTTGCTTGCTGTATTCCTTGGATCTGGATCTCAGGTACGTTCACAGTACTTGTTTTCCTGCCGAGTTATTTGGTGTTCTATCAAGAGTTCAAAATTAATTCAAACGTTGGGTATATATATGTCTGAAAACCAAGAGTAGTCCGCGAGTGCATGTACAATCAGTATCAAAAGTATAGAGGCATTTAAGATGTTCAAATCCTTTTTTTATATATAATAAATTACCATTTGATAAGAATGGTCCTTAAATTCGTAAATTTATATAGTAAAGTTTTTACTTGCAAATATCAGTTTTAATCAAAATTTCATTAGGTCAATATAAATGCTCCTTATTAATTTTGAGATTTTGACACTGTAATTTTGATGCTGACTATAAATTCTGCATATACATGTTATGCCAAGATAAACGTATGCTACAAATAACATTTTTCAGGTATTCGGCATGACCCTTGTGACTCTAGCCTTTGCCTGCCTCGGTTTCTTGTCTCCGGCCAATCGTGGTGCTCTGATGACGTGCGCGCTGGTCGCGTGGGTGTTGCTCGGAGCTGCCGCTGGCTACGTCAGTGCTAGAATCTATAAGAGCTTCGGAGGAAGACGGTGGAAGAGCAATATACTGTTGACGTCGATGGTGTGCCCTGGGTGAGTGCTACCACAAAGTGAATGCTCATGCTAAATTAGTATGCTATGATTAGTATTAGTAGTAGTTAGTATGCGACCAATTTATTTATTTAATACCCAATTTTTAAAGTCCAATATGTGACCAGGGCTTTTGGTGTCATAAAATATCGAAGTTTTTCTGTCTTCAACTTGTGCTTTCTATGATTAATATTTAGCAGCATGACCAATCAAAAAATCAAAAATGTGTTGATCCCGCAAATTATTAATTTTGCGCTTTAGCCATTGAGCAAGGAGTTCTCTAAGACGAAAGACTTAAAAGGCTCAGAAAAACTGGAGTTGCTTGATTGAGGGAGTGTCTCCACCTTGCAGATAAACGTGCCTGAATAAATTTGCTCTTTTGTAGGGTTGTGTTTCTAATTGTGATCACGGTCGCCAGTGCTGCTTAAGAATGCGTTGTATTGGCAATAGGTCGACCTAATTTTGTCTACGACTCGTATATTTCCAGCAAAGCGATTTCACTTATTAGGTATCAACATGCGAGTGTTGCAGGTGTCTACGATAACCGATTATCACAAGGCAGGCTGTACGATGATTTGCGACCTTGGTAGTGTTAAAAAAATAACTTATTAATGTTCTAACATAAGTCCATTCCCATTTCAGTGTGGTGTTCTCCTTGTTCTTCATAATGAACCTGGTACTGTGGGGAAAAGGCTCGTCTGCGTCGGTTCCGTTCTCGACCTTGGTGGCGCTGCTGGCGCTTTGGTTCGGAGTCTCTGTGCCACTCACCTTCATCGGAGCTTACTTCGGATTTAGGAAGAGGGTGAGTTAATAATTAAGTTAAGGCGATTATTTTGGTGACTAGTTTATTCCTAGACAAACGCCTAAAAGCCAATATGCTGTCCAATTAAGGCTAAATACTGACAATGCCGTTTGCATACCTTGGTACAGGTACGATACTGATCATATCGAAAAAGGGTAATCTGACATTATTATCAGTATGTTTATTAATTAATACGAGTCTGAGGCGCAATTTACATACATTAAATTGATATGCTTATATTTACCGTAAATAAAATAATCATCATCACCCCCCTGCCCTTATCCCAATTTATTTGGGGTCGTCGCAGCATACCTATTTCTGGCATGCTGCTTAAGTTTTGGCTATGTTTTAAGACCGGCCACCTGCCTGACGTCAACCCTCTTTGGGAATGCTTTTGGTCACCGCCACCGATACGGTCTCCTTCTATCTAGCTATGTCATACCAAATCTTATCCATGCGCCAGGTTCTGATGTTATCCTAATATTACACTCCACTAACCGTAAATAAAATAATATAGATTATTATATTATTGCGATATCCATATGAAATCTGGCAAAATTGCACAATCTATTCCTATCACTGCTGATCATGTATCCCTATCCTTTTCAGATCCTCGATCACCCGGTGCGCACAAACCAGATACCGCGGCAGATACCAGAACAGTCGTTGTACACTCAGCCCGTGCCCGGCATCGTGATGGGCGGCGTGCTGCCTTTCGGATGCATCTTCATTCAACTCTTCTTTATCCTCAACTCGCTTTGGTCCAGTCAGGTATGTATTGTCTTATATTTATAGTGGATTTTCGTCAAGGTAGGAGTGAGCGACGATGAGGATTTTTTTAATAAATTAGAAACTATAACTTTATTGATTCAAGATAAATCTTTGAAAAACATTAACGCATGCTTAGCGAACTCTAAAGTTATAATATTGACCTCTGAGAGGTCGAGATGGATTAATGGTCAGAGCGCCTGGAGTATTTATCCGGGAGGTGCAGGGTCGAATCCTGCTGGCGACCATATTCTTTTTTCATTTAATATTATAACTTTAGTATTATGCTTACGGTTATTAGTCATGCTAGAACCCCAGAGACTCAGATAGACACTCCCTTTTGACTATTAGCAAGCCATTTGCCATTTCACGCTTTTTATTTAATGCTCCGAAACATGTTTTGCTCCTCGATCTTCGTCCACACTTTCGACATGTCCAAGCTAACCCAGTCAGATGTGATGCCGTCACGCTGATAATATTAGGCTTGTCCAAGAGTTTTTTCCTTTTTTTTTGATTGGAAACCCAATCTTGGACAACTTTTGCCGTTACCAAAAGTTTATTCTCTTGAATGTTAGCATCAAAGAAAGAAACGTAAATATTGATTAGTCTACAACAATCTAATAATAGAAAATATTGCTTCGAACTTAGCAACTTAGGAACAGGGCAGGAAGAAGAGTGTCCAATAATGATGAGACCATTGAATTCATTTCAGATGTACTACATGTTCGGTTTCCTGTTCCTGGTATTCGTGATCCTGGTGATCACGTGCTCGGAGACCACGATCCTGCTGTGCTACTTCCACCTGTGTGCCGAGGATTACCATTGGTGGTGGCGCGCCTTCCTCAGCTCGGGCTCCACAGCCGGCTACCTGTTCATCTACTGCTGCCATTACTTCGTCACTAAGCTCAACATCGAAGACGCCGCCTCCACCTTTCTCTACTTCGGATACACCTTCATCATGGTCTTCTTATTTTTCCTCCTCACCGGCACCATTGGCTTTATGGCTTGCTTCTGGTTCGTCAGAAAAATCTACAGTGTCGTCAAGGTAGACTAAATTATCGTGGTGTTAGGTTAAGCATCGAGTGTTGGTACAGCGGTATTGACGTGGCCGACATGGTATGGCCGCATTTTTATGTAAAATTAAGCAGAGTTGTTACACCGAAGCGTTGTTTTTCTGAATTATACGCTAATTTGTTGCGTGAAAAACTTCCCGCCTAGTCCATTTGTTTAATGAACGCGTGGTGGACTATTAGTGACGTCAAAACCGATATCAGGAATTGTATCAAATTAAATATGGAATCAGCGACATGACTTGTATTTCAATTTCAATGAATGCCGACGCGAAAGCCAAAATGGCAATACACCAGCCGCGCAAGCGTCGCCAGTCCTATGTTGAGAGTAATGTGACAAGTGAGACTGCTGTACACAATGTGATTAATTGTATAAAAGTTTATAACGCTATTAAATTGATGTGCGTCTTTTAATAGTTTGTTTATTTAGATATTAATTTGAATGTTAGGTCGGCGTTTGAAAATATATCGTTGATTTGATTCTTATTTTTTCTTACACCTGGAAAACATGAAAAAAAGATTTCTTCAATGTGTATGCGCCTTTAGTCGCTAGATGTGTAAGTTTTTTTGTGAATGAAAATCGAAGCTAAATCTGTTTATTTGTTGAAAAATTGATCCTGCACAAGGAAGTTAGAGTTAGAAAAACATGAATTGTCTGATTTAAAATGTTCGAATACTACGATAGTACTTAAATGTGCCCGATTCAATATCAAATGGATAACTAATATTACGTTGTACGAATAAATGATTCGATGATTACTGTATATCATACACAATGCAAATTCAATGGAACTGTGAGAGATTTACATTTTTTTTAATAAAATCTAAAAAATATCAGAGATTACGGATCTCAAGACACAGGTACTTTTAAGATCTGTTATCTATGACGAGGGCTGAATTTATTAAGTCCTTAATAACTAACAGTAATCAACAAATATTTCGTGTTCAAATGAAACTAATTTGTTACAAATTGGTAGATAATATTTTTAATAACTGGATTCACTCAGTAGCTACACAAAAAACAACGCATTTCGCTCCAGGCTTACAGTATTTTTCGAAATATTAAGTATAAATAAGCCGTTAGTAGCTAAAAATAAATAATAATTATTATTGGCAATGGATATTCAAGTCTGAAAAAACAATGTAGTCAATATTTCCAACTCCCATTTGAATAAATCCAAATGACTTGAATAACTATCATGTTTTGATTTTAGAAGCTATCATTGTTTTAACATACATACATGTATCGTGTGCATATTATGCAATTTAATTTTATTGTAACTTTATTTTATCATTATTTTAAAAACTGTGCTTAGTTAATTTAACAGTTGAATGTAAATAATAAAATTACTATTTTACAAATGCTTTTTATTTTTATTGTAATGTACCTAATTAAATTATTCGCTATCGCTTTCGGAAAGTTCCGCCTTATCTTTCGGTTGTAGAGCTTTTCTTTTAACAAGTTTTCTTTTTCGATCGAGTTTTGTTTTTCTGAATAACTCTATTGCTTTCATTTTATTCTCTAATAGACTCTTTTTCTCCCTCTCTCTTTGTGGAATAATTTCTTGGAAACGATCTGATTTTGGAATTTGGATTTCAAACTCAGTTTTACCATCTTTTACTTGTGATATAACTTTGACTCCTTGGTTGATGAGTAAATCTTCTTCGTTATTCTTTCGCTGTTTGACAGCAGATGGTCCTGCTTTGCTTGTATTTTTAGTTCCACTGTTTTTGGAGGCCTTCCTTTTTGTTGCAGGTTTAGTAGTTTCTTCAGGCTTAGTTGCTTCTGCGAGGGGTATTTCGGGACCCATTCTTTGTACCGCAGCTTTCACCCTTTTACTCATTTGTTCTTCTAGTGATTGGAATTCTACTTTTCTCTTGAAAAAGTCTTGCACAGATCTCTGGGTTTTGCGATCCTGTATCCTTTTTATAACTGGTTTTATAATTTCATCCAATTTGTTCTGAGACCACCCAAACTTAGCTTTTGTATAATCTCTCAATATTGTGACATCTAACTCGCCCCATGTGAATTTGTCTTTACTCCTTTCTATGTTTGGTTCTAAATATGCTTGAACCACCTTAAAAAATGAAACGAATTATCAGTTATGCATACGAATAATGCAATCAGTTTGGTACATCGCTAATAAAACTTACCCGCACACTTGGAAAGTCTTCCGTGAGGGCGACATTTCTTAGCTTTTTCTTAAGAGTAGTGTTGTCTGTCCTCTTTCCAGCTCTAACCCACTGCTTGAACTCTTGTAACCCTTTCACTATTTGAGCATATTGAGCTTGCTTCGAACTTTCGCTGAGGAGTTGCCTTTTATTGAACGGAAATGAGGCTAGAATCTCTAAGGCAGTAACAGGCCCCACACCACTTACCCCAGTTGTATAATCACTGCCAACAAGCAGAGCCAACAGTATTAGTTGCTCTCTACTTAAATCTGGAGATAGAAATATTACATTATTTATTATTAAATATTATACTGCTAAGAATCTCATAAATACATTCACAACTTGTAAGGATGAACATCAAAAAGCTAAACTCACTGTATGATGTCTCAATTCTCTCTGCTAAAAACTGCAAGACATGCTTCTTTTGATTAAAAAAATTCTTATACACCGTTCTGCCACCAAAAAGCCAGATGTCACTGTCATCTGTAATTGTACCATCAGTTAATTTAACACTTTCAAGGAACGCGCACTGCGCTTCCGCCTCCATTGGGGCGACTATGTACGGTATACCGAATATTTGAAGCAGTTCTTGAGCTTCTTTAGTCATTTGCTCTGTGATGTTTCGACCTACACGATCCAAGCGCCCCTTTTCTTGCAGTAAATCTTGTTCTTCATTTTGCATTTCTTCTACCAAAGAAGTGAGTTTCTCTGTTGTTAAGACTTCTTTAGGCGATATAATAGTACAAGTAGCTTCAAAAAAATCGGATGATGGCTGCCCATCACAATCTTGTTTGTTATCTTTCACTGTTTCAACTGATGAATTATCGTCAATTTTCATTTTATCTGAACTATCGCTGGTATTTATTTGTAGTTTAAGTGGATCTGCAGTACTTTGGACAGGACCTCTACTAGTGGGTGGTTGAGGTAGCACAGGTTCACATTTACTTTCAGGTTTCTGAATATTTTGAATAAGAGTTTTATTATAAGTTTTAAGTACAGGCACCTCTGGTACTTTAAATACTATGTCCGATTGAATAGTTTGAGCCTTAGAGTCAGCCTTTATCAAAGATTTTTCATTATCAGTCTTTATAACTTTTATTGCTTCTTTTTCATTGGTAACTAAATTCTCCTCTTCTTCAAAGATGTCGGCGAATATATCATCATCTGGTGCATCACCCATATTTAGTGTAAGTTCTACAATAGGTTTATTTGATTTGGTTTCTTCCTCAGGTACTTCTTCAAAATCAGTGTCACTAGAATCTGTTTCATTTATAGTTTCTACTTTTGAGACTTCTTCAAATTCATCACTGGAGTCATTTTCTTGCTTTATTTTAACTCTTGGTAAAACATTTTCAGGTAAATTATCTGTATCTTCTGAGCTAGTATCAAGGTATATAACTGGTACACAATTGTCAATACAAACTACTGAAGACTGAGTTGAATCTAATAATTTCTCTGATGTTCCATCATCTTCTGGGTTATTATCAACAAGCATTAGATTATTGTCTTCACTACTATCAGATAATGCACCATCATGGATATGATCATCATCACTAGACATAATTTCTATGTTATCAACAATTACTAACTTTTCTTTATTGAGTTCATCTATTATCTCATCTACTTTAGGCATCTTTTGTTTGTTTTTATTCTTCTTCCTATCAGTTAAGATTTTATCAATGGGTCTGTGTGTGAAATCACTATATTGCATGATATAAGATTTTGCACAAGTCATATCTGGTTGTTCAAAGCCATCATCTTCTTCAGAATCTGTATGGGAATTATCTGTGTCTGTCATGCATGATGTCCAAGACTCATCAGTTTTAGAAGCCGTGCTTGCATTTGCGTCATCAACACATTCTAGTGACATTTTTATTGCTCTCTCTAAATCATCTTCCAATTCATCCACTTCTTTTGGCTTTTCTTTATCGATTTCAGTAATTTTTGCAGTTTTACTGGTTGTTGGTTTTTCATCCACTTCAGACAATACTATTTCATCTTTGCTAGTTGTAGGTTTGTTTTCCAATTCCTTTTTCTTTTTAGCTTCAGCCAAAGCTTTTTTCACATCTTTAATTAGTAAAAACCGTGTAGAAACATTAGAAGCAATGCGTCTGGTGGGTAATGTATCTATTCTGGTATCAATGCCTTCTTCATTAAGTAAAGATTCTAAATCGTTTAAAGACATTCCACTGTCACCCATTTCTTTTTCAGTTTCTTCAAGACATTCTTGTACTTTTCTTCTTTTTAACAGCCTTTGCATCTGTAATAGAGCAGTAAAATATATTCAGTGGTCAGGAAATTTACTATTTCTTTAAAAGGATTTTAAAGAAATAGAATAATATACATTAATTACTTGAAAATCTGAAAATGTGTCACTGTTTTTGGGCAGTTCAGTAAGTCTTCCCCATGAATTCATTTTTCTTGTTTCTTTTAATTCTATAAGTAAATCATACTTTTCCTTGACTCCTAAATTCTTAAAGTTATCAGTTTGTATATCAACTGTATGCAGATCAATGCTGGAACCACTTGAGTCTTGATCATCTTCAGAACTGCAAAAATAATTTCCATTTTTATTTTCCTAAGACAATAATTTTTTAACACCAACCCTCGCAAAAGGGCAAGGGTATATCAACAATAACACTAAGGATTTTGTATTTCAACATTAACATTTTCTATTTACACATACTCTGATTCACTGTCTTCTTCCTTTTGTGGCAACGCAGGCAGTTTGAAGAGATCATCATTGTACGAAGATGTCTGGCCACTTTTCTTAGGTGATAATTCTTTACCTAGTAAGCTGTTGACAACTGTTTTCTTGCTCAGCAGAAGAGCAAGTTCTCTTTTGATTCTTTCAGATTCTGAATTGTACTTTGCTTTACTATCTTGCCTTTTAGCCTAAAATTTTGACATATAATGATTAATCATAATGTGAGGTTATTTTTGTTTTAAGAGTAAACAAAAACAAACAATGCTGAATGAACTTACAATTGTTTCCTTTTTCAATTCGGGAAAAGCTCCATCAAATACAAAGACTGGTTTTATTCTGAAGTATAACAACTTGCACAGTCGTTGGAACAGTCCCATTAGATGTGCATTTGGTAGAGGAGCCCCTTTTGCATCTTGGTAACCTTTCACCATCTGGTGCAACCATATTGATATGTCTATTGAAAAGGTAAATAAATGTTATTACAATTACATCCTAACCGTTTATTTTACTAACTAAACAGCTCAGTAATTTGGCAATATAGGTACATTGGATCACCATCTTACCGACGGCTAACACTTTGTTTTCCAACGTCTCGACCGGCACGGGTTTGCCGGCTGGCTCTATTAGCCTCCACAGTCCAGTGACTCCCATCGCGTGCGATTAAATTCCAGAATAGATTTTTTGTTTATACTAATGTATATATCGGTGTACATAACAAAGGTCGTTTCCCACGAGATCTCCGGTCAATCGTCGGTCGGTCTCTTCCTCACACATCGCAACTATTTCGCCTCATGAGCTCAATGTACCCACTATGGCTACGCACACATCTATAAAACGAAACTGCTACTGGCGCACTGCGTTCGTAAATATGTGTTCGGTTCACTACAACATATCAAATGTTTTACTACGCTGCGAACGCCCACTCTTTCCCACACTTTATTTTCTCACGCCCCATGCGTAACCCCACATCCTATGACCGGCCGTCTGTCAGTCGGCGCGTCGCGGGTCGACCGATCCCTCATCGACTCCTCGACTCGATTTAATTCTGTCGATTCGCGCGCGTGTAGTTGACAACACGCCTGCTATCTGCTCCGTGTCTATGGTCAATCTTTGACAGCTAACGCATCTGGCGTTGTCGTATTTATACTCGAATAAACAGAAGTTTCGCCAACTTTTATTAAAATAAAATCATAAATCCATAACTGCCGGGCTGAGGACGAGGACGAGCGTCCCCCGGTCGCGAGTGGTTCCTGACGTTGCGTCGCCCCGTCCTGTCCGAAAATTTCATCGTCGAACAGGTGTCTCAAACGAAATGTGTGCTAGTTCCCAGCGTAATTAACTGACGAGGGGCGTGAATAATACAAAAGTGTATCGATCGGTGAGATAATCGGACCCGGGGACGACGGTGCTTCTGCAGAACCTCGCCGGTGGGCGCGTGCCCTCCACTCAAGGACCACTGAAGACGCTTGAGCCGCCTACTGGACGGTCGGCGATGTTACACTGGAGAACTGACGCCAGTTAGGGACACGGAAGCATCATCCTGCGCGGCCCAGGGCCGGGCGCGCGCTATGCGGGCGGCAACAAGGTGAAGGCAGCCGTGGCTAGCATGCCGCACCAGTTCGGCGGGGCGGGCGCGGGCGCGCTGGCGGGTGGCGCGTCGCCGCCTGCGCAGCACGCGGCGCTGTTCCCGCGATACGCGGGCGCGGCCGGGCCCGGCGCCGGCGCCTACCGCCCGGAGGAGCGCCGCCTGACGCGCGAGGCCATGGAGCGCTATCTCCGCGACCGTTCAGACATGGTTGTTGTTATCCTCCACGCGAAAGTCGCACAGAAGTCGTATGGAAATGAGAAAAGGTTCTTCTGCCCGCCACCTTGCATCTACCTGTTTGGAGACGGGTGGCGACTTAGGCGCGAGCGCATGCTCCGGGAGGGTGAGACTGAGCAGGCAGCACAGCTCTGTGCCTTCATTGGCATTGGCAACTCTGACCAAGACATGCAGCAGCTAGACTTAAACAATGGCAAGCAGTACTGTGCCGCTAAAACTCTCTACATATCTGACTCAGATAAGAGAAAGCATTTCATGCTCTCCGTTAAAATGTTCTATGGAAATGGTCATGACATTGGTATTTTCAATAGTAAGAGAATAAAAGTAATATCAAAACCCTCCAAGAAGAAACAATCACTTAAAAATGCAGACTTGTGTATTGCAAGTGGAACGAAAGTAGCTCTGTTCAACAGATTAAGGTCACAAACTGTATCCACAAGGTACCTCCATGTAGAGAATGGTAATTTCCATGCATCATCTACGCAGTGGGGAGCATTTACAATTCACTTATTGGATGATAATGAGAGTGAGTCAGAGGAGTTTGCAGTAAGAGATGGATATGTTCACTACGGGTCTACTGTAAAGCTAGTATGCTCAGTCACAGGCATGGCACTACCCAGGCTAATAATAAGAAAGGTAAGACTACTCTTCTATAGACCTTAAAATAACTGCCAAGTAAATAACTCTAAACTAACAAATTATAAACATAGTTCTTAAGTTTTGATATTAACCATAATGAAAATTACCCATGAAAATTATTTAAGTATATTTTCTAAAATACTTATTCAATATGTTTGAAGCCAGTTTCAAACATTATGAATATTTGAGAAATAAAAAAATGATTAGGTAGTTTTATTGTTAAATTTATGGATAGTGTGAAAATAACTCTAATCAAATTAACATAGTTATGCTAGCTATTCAGAAATATGATTTTGTATCATATATAGTTAATATTGAAACCTAAGAACTGTAAATATTTTCATGTATATTTGATGAAAACATTAATGAGATTCTTTTTTATTTGGTACCTAGTAGTTTTAGTGGTATTTTTCATAGGTACCTAACATTATATACAAATAAACTGACACTAGAAAGTAACTTTAAAAGCTTGGTATGTTTTATTTTACATTATTTACTCATTGTAATATTATACAGGCTAATACTCTACAACGGGTCATGAAAACTATTAGGGAAATATCCTGTATGGCCCATGGCAGGGCAATGTAAAACGAAAAACTTAAGTTATTATTATGCCTCTATTGATATGTTCAATCATAATTTATTTCTAATACACTTAATGCATATGAGATGACATGGAGCATTTATCCGGGAGGTGCAGGTTCGACACCATCTCATAAACATATTCTTTTTCCTCAAAAAAATATTTATTATGCTTTTCTGAGATTTACCTGTATTAAATGCATATATTTCAAATAATATAATAATAAAGTGGAAGTGCATTTCTCTAGTAGTAGTGGTTCCAGGTTTCACAAGTTCTGAAAATACTAGATTTGCAAAAGATTGTAGGCAACTAACTTTTTTTTTGTAATGTAAAAGAAGTGATAATGCCAATATTATTAAAACTGACTTTACATGTTTTGTTGTCCCATAAACACACAATATTTACTTTCACAGTTGGTTTGAATCCAAAGTAAAATATCTTTGAATAATACAGTTTTGTTATCTCTAAAATCGATGACATGGTTCCTTACCCTATCTCTATTGTTTCATATATATCCATACTATCCCAAATGGGATAGTATGGTTTATAAATATAAACCCTGTACATTATCATCATCATACTAATCTGTCTGTTAGGCAGTGACTGTGGCAATTTCTCTTTTACCATTCCTTGAAGTATTCAGGAGATCCATGTCTGATGAATGCTAACACCCTGATACAAAGTATTTATTGTCCTTTGCACATACATCACCCACTAAACAAGACTTGATATCTGTCTGATAAATAATAAAAATACTTATATAGACAGTGCGGCTGGCACATTGGTAGAGAGATTGATTGCTGTCACTGGTTGAATTCTCGCACTCAATAAATATTTGTATGGTCTGCAGATATATATTCCACATCTGATATGTACATATAAATACACCCACATTACAGTAAAAAATTCTAGATATAAAAAAAGAACTTATTATCTTCTATTCCCTCAGGTGGACAAACAGATGGCACTACTAGAAGCAGATGACCCAGTATCCCAACTACACAAGTGTGCATTCTACATGAAAGATACAGAGCGCATGTATCTTTGTCTGTCTCAAGAACGCATTATACAATTCCAAGCCACTCCCTGCCCGAAGGAGCCCAATAAGGAGATGATCAATGATGGAGCTTGCTGGACCATCATCTCCACTGATAAGGCTGAATACCAGTTTTATGAAGGAATGGGACCTGTCAGGTATGTTGAACATTTTAAAAAGTTTTATTAACTACTTATGGCTTGCTAATTATGTGGTTCGTATCTTTCATATTCATACACCGCCTATAAAATCCAAAATGTAGCAACATTTTGGATTTTATTGGTGGTGTAATGTAAAAAACTGATTTTGAGCGTGGAAAACCGTATGTATATACTTTTTGAGTTATATTCTTCTCCAGGTCGAGTTTGAGTTCTGTGCCAGTTTTGTTGAAATTGGTTCAACAATGAAACACAATTTCAGATTTATAATATTACTATGGATTTACATTTTTACTTAGGTTTAAAGTTGAAAAAATAAACAACAATTATTTCTTAACAAAAAGGTTTTTCCACTGTGTTAAAAGAAGTTTAGACCTAGTGTAAGCCAGTAAATAATTTATTAAAAAAGCAATCAATTTTTCTGATAAGATGTCTCTGAGTGAACTGGTTCTAATGTCACACTTATATTATCCGTTCTATGGCAATTTCTCCAGTTTCAGTCTTCTTTTGTGAAAAAAATCATTTAATCCACAATTCATATGTGCATTGTGCTTTTCTGACGTATAATAACTAGATATTAATCCATCATATTTTACGACTCCCACGGCGCACATATAAAGGAGCCTATTTATTTGCCTTTAATTGGAGAAATTGGAGTAGTGTCAGGCGAACTAAAAAAATTACTACGAAAAGTGCTAGTGTGACAAATAGCACTTTATATTCATATATTACAAATATCCTGCAAGATATCGAAATGTGCACGAAAATTTAATTTAAAAATCCTGTTATGAGTCTATTATAGTCTATAGCAGATGCGTTAAGTCGTTTCGGAGATTATCTGTAACAAACTATTAGACAGTTAGACAAAAAAATCTAAAAACGGGCATTTATGATTAGGGATTGTATAAATAGCAGTTTTCACTCAAATTTTGGCATATATGTTGAAATTACAGATACACAATCTGAATTTATTTATTTATATTTCCTTATGCTTCAGCACAGAGCTCAATGTGATTTTATTTAGTCGGATAATTTCTAAAATACTTACTATTGATATTATTTATAGTGAAACCTACGTACCAAATATTACTATTTTGTCCATAATTTGCACTATAATATATAATAAGAAATTTTAAGACAAAAATAATGTTTTGCATTATATTTGTAAGTATAAACATACCTACTAGGTGGGTCCGCGGTTTCACCCGCTTTCTTTTCTTTTTGCTCGGCTCCCAATCTTCGTAGCGTGTTGTTAAACAGCCTTCTTCAAGAATTTGGCTATCAAATGCAACATCTTTTTTCAAATCCAACGAGATTAGCGCGTTCAAACAAAAAAACCCAACATAAAGATGAACTTTATTATATTATTAGTATAGACTAGCTGTGCCCCGCGGTTTCACCCGCGTTAATGCTCCGCTCCTACTGGTCATAGCGTGATGTTATATAGCCTATGTTATCCGGGGATAGTGTAGCTTCCTAAAGGTGAAAGAATTTTTCAAATCGGGGTAGTCGTTTTTGAGTTTATTCGTTACATACAAAAATACAAATCTTTACTCTTTATAATATTAGTGTAGATTGGAACGTTACCATAAAATTAAGTAAAACTGAAGGAATTCGCACGCTCAACATTTTCCGTTTTACGGTGTACACCCTGAGAACCGTGGCACCCTGCGCCAGTTTTCACGGTGAATATGATCAGCTATTATTATATGTAGCCAGACCATTTTTAAATATCTGAATTACTGTTATTTTACAGATAAATTTTTGAAAAGCAAACGCTTGCTTAGCAAACTCTAAAGTTATACATTTCTTTTTGCACAAAAAAATATAATTTTACTGTTATTTTATTAATTGCTATGCGATTATTTTTCTTAGTTATACAGTTTTGTGGAAATAAATAGTTCAGTTTAGTCAAACTGATCACAAATACTGTATTACAGTAAGTTGCAATTTCAACATTTTCTAAATCTAAACGAGGAACAGTGGAAAGTAGCATTTTTCTATTATATTAAGCAATATTTGACACCTTGAAAACGCGGCACAATGCATTAGGCTAATCAGACTGTTATCAGACAGTCAGACACTCAAAACTATAGTTAGTAAAACAACTTTTAACCCGATTAATCGCGTGTATTATTGGTTTTTAATTTTTCCCGACGTTTCGAACACTTTGCAGCGTTCGTGGTCGCAGGAGGAGTGGTCCTAATACACGCGATTAATCCGGTTTAAAGTTGTTTTATTATAATGTGAAGTGATCGCGCAAACCTAAGATATTACTATGTAAACTATAGTTGTTGTGATTCCAAAGTATATTAACATAATTATGAATTATACTTAATTCAAGGAAAGTCCTACGCAGTCTGCCACAGTCTACTGATACGTTTTGTTTTACTAGCCTAAAGAAAACGGAGAAGAGTCGCACGCTTATCCATAAAATGTAAACTTCGACACCCTGAGAACTGTAATACCTCCTTACCTAAGCCTACACATGAGAATAATATGAATATGACAGGTACGCCACCTGTCATTTCTGTAGTTTCTGCCTACCCCCACGGGAGAAAGGCGTGAGTGTATGTATGTATGACATTATTAAGCCAGACTATTGTCAAACACTACAACTATTTAACTGTGGCAATATTTTGCTATCAAATGTAGAAAAACACGGAGAAAAGTCGCACGCTCATCATAATACGTATGATTTGACCCTGGGAACCACACCACCTGTCATGATATACATAAGCAGTTAGCCAGAAATATTTAGGCGGACTGTTTAAAAACACACGCGACAGTAAGAGAGAGATTATATTTTGAAAGTGCATGGAGGGAAGTGTAGAGAAAGGTCACACGCTCCTCATAACATGTAAGTTTAGACACCCTGAGAATCTATCCTTCACCAGTCGGCCCGAAACATTAACAGACTGATTTAAAATGTTTTGGTTTAATTAATATTTTTTACGATGTTTTCGGATCAAATTAAGGATAACGGATAAAAGTCGCACACTCATCATAGCATGAAAAATGTGACACCCTGAGAACCGCCGCGCAATATACTCGTTTATGATGAACATGAGCATAATTAGACAAATTGATTTTAAACACGATATGTTGTGGTAAGACTAGCTGTCAGACTTTCAGGCATCTGACTATCCATGACGACTGTCATAGATGTTTATTTAAAAACAGGGACCGACACAGTCTGAAAATTTAACTTGCTCTTCAATGTACAGGGGGATCGATCTGTGAAGCTGTTACAACACAACTCTTTAAATTACTGTCACTAACAGTCACACGCTGATCATAACAAGCAAATTTTGATACCCTGGGAAAGGCCACAGCACTTGCTGTGATTAATAGCAATTGGTCCGGAATATTTAAACACTGTTTTTAAAATATTGTCGGATATTGATGCTACTAATAATAGGGCAATATTTTGGCATCAAATTGAGGAAAATACAAGATAAATCGCACGATCATCATAATACGAAACATCGACAACGTGAGACAGAATAGTGTGACCAAATTGGACCAGACAAAAAGATTTCAAACGTCCATAAGGTTTGTTAAATTAAGTCAAAGAATTGCTCGAACATGTTATTATTAAAAGTAGTAGAGCAAAATATTACTCTTTCATGATATTTTGAACCTTAACTGCATTAGAGGAAGACTTACTTTATTATTATTGCATAGTCGACTTGTTTTTCTCCTTGTCCTGAACCTGAGCTAGGTCCTAAACAGCTGTTATTCGAAAAACAAAAAAGATATTGACTATTCACAAGCATAGTGCAATCTGAATTTACTTTTTTAGGGTTTCGTACCTCAAAAGGAAAAAACGGAACCTTATACTTACTTACTTATAGGATCACTTTGTTGTCCGTCTGTCTATCAAGACCCTTTATCTCGGGAACGCGTGGAGGTATCGAGTAGAAATTAAAACCATATATTCTACGGTCTACAGTCCCTTGAACGTGTGAAAATAAAACTTCGAAGTTAACGTAAAATAAACTATACGGCGTTTATATAAAACCTTTATTTCGACACTCGCAAGGTAATCAAAATTTATAGGGTACTTTCCGTTGACCTAGAACTATGAAATTTGGCAAGTACATACATACATACATACATAAACTCACGCCTTTTTCCCATGGGGGTAAGCAGAAACCACAGAACGCCACCTGCTACGATCCTTACATATGCCTTTTGCTTCATCCACATTCATACCTCTGGTCATAAATGCGCAGCGGTTGCGAGTACTACACTCCTTACTTTTTTGGCAAGTAATATGGTCTTATACTACAAGTACAGAGAAAAATCTGAAAACAAGATATTTGTAATTAAATCATAAAAATATAGTCTTTATTTAAAGTACGTAATCAATCATCGAGGCATTAAGCAACGGTATGAACGATGATTTGATGAATGATTACGTACGAAAAAATTCATAACGACTCTATTCCTGAACTATTTATAATGTGTATTGAGTTGGCACAAAAGTAATGAGACACTTGGTTTACGTTTTATATTTTATTATTATTTTTATACAATACAAAAAGCTTAGTCAATGATGTAATCACCATTAGCATCTAAGACTTCTTGCCAACGATCTGGCAAAGTTTGGATGCCTTTCGCCCAGAACTCTGATGGCTGTGCCTCGAAAAAGTTGCTCAACTCCGCCTGTACATCATGGAAATCATTAAATTGTTTACCCCGCAAATGTTGTTTCAAGGCTCTAAACAAATGATAGTCTGATGGTGCGAGGTCTGGAGAGTAAGGTGGGTGGGGTATCGTCTCTCAGCCCAAGTTCTGCAGCTGTTGGCGAACGATAGATGCGACGTGAGGTCGAGCGTTATCATGTAGTAAAATTACATTGACTGGTCTTCGTCGTTTTTTCTTGATAGCAGAAGATAGTTCGGTGAGCTGGGTTGAATATTTGTTAGCGTCTACAGTTTCATTGTGTAATAGTTCATGAAACAGCATGCCTTGCGTGTCCCAGAAACAGCAAAGCAGAACTTTTAAGCGGTTCTTTTGACTCAGTTTCGGTTGAATTGGTGGCGTTTCTTCTCGAGGCAGCCAAAAAGTACGACGTGTATCGTTCTCATAATAAATCCATGATTCATCTCCCGTAACCAGATCAGACAAAAACTCTTTACGTCGGGGTCGCAGCAAAAGTGATTGACAGATGGTGACACGGACTGCACGACTGGCGTCGGTAAGGATGTGCGGTACCCATCGAGCCAAAACTTTTCGATACCCAAGCTCATGCAGATGTTATCCCACAGCGTGGTGACTGCAGTTAAGTGCTTCCGCTAATTCACGAGTGGTAGCATCCGGATTCGACTCGAGTTCGCGGCGTAAATCGTCATCTTTGAATGCAGGTGGTCGTCCTGAGCGTGACTGACTTTCAAGGCTCCTGTCTCCTGATTCAAAACGGTCAAACCATCTAGACACCGTGGCATGGCTAGTACTTCCAGCGCCCAATGCAGTGTTGATATTGTCAGCCGCAGCCCGCGCACTGTGGCCTAACAAGTACTCGTATAAGTATAGGGTTCGAACTTGTCGCTCGTCCATTTTTCTTTAAACTGACTAAACCAATCGCGAGGGCGGCTTTATATACCCTCACATTAGAAGTGCCTAGAATGTTCTACAACATATTAGAATATTATCGAAAACAATTAACTTAAGAAAGGAAATGTATAGAGTTTTGTAGAGTGTCTCATTACTTTTGTGCCGACCCAATACATACTACTATTTATAATATGTGTATTTGTACGGAACCCTCGGTGGGCGAGTCCGACTCGCACTTGTTCGGTTTTTTTACTCTAGCATGACTTAAGTGTTCCTAACTTCAATGGATATATAGAAAATTCGCACGCTCATTGACTACTTCATAGCAGAACTTTTGATATCCTGGGAACCGCGGCACTAGCTGCCTTGCCATGACCGATTGACGTGACGTAGTTTGTATACACAAATGTAAACTGCCCCTTTGATTTAGTGGCCGCAAGCACGACTGTTGAACGTGAGGTCCTGGGTTAAATTCTCCGTTAGGGCAAAGTCCTATTGGATTTTTCTGTTGGCAAACTCTCACTAGCAGCCCAGAGTTAGGAAGTTGGCGGTGTGACACTCCTGTACTTCGGAGAACACGTAAAGCCGTCAGTTCTTCGCCTAAAATCTCTTCGGTCGTGTCGGATTGCCGTCCCATCGGACTATGAGAGGATAAAGGAAGAGGGAGTGCATCTGTGTTTGTGCATATACTTGCGCACTGTAATATCTAACGCGTACTTAGCTAATGGCGATATTGAAAATTAGGTCGGGAATATATTATTACACTCATGTAGTATCAAACAGTATCCAGATCTGCCTACGCATCGTTTTAGCGAATCCTTTTAAAAGTTTCCAAACAAATCACTCAATAGGACCCTCCATTAAGATTTTTGCCACCCCTGTCCAAGTTTGGCGCACCCTAATTTTATTTTGTGCTCTCTAAAACCTAATATTATTTGTTCCTCTTCAAAACCTATTGATCGCATATTATATGCACGACCTTATTATACCAGTGTGGAACACGCGCACTTGCTGTACGTCGCCGTTGTGGGGCTGGTACTGGTCGGGCGACGAATAATGAAATGAGGCTGTACAACTATGTACGATTTATTATCGTAATTTTGTATGTCTATGTTATAACATCCTGTAACCATGTTTCACGCAAATAAAGATTTCTTCTTCAATTCACCAACCGTAATCCTATACTTGATCATTGCAACTGCGAAAATACCGAAACGTTTGGATAAAATGATAATTTTACTTAGCAAAAATCTCTCTATACACAGGTCACCAGTAACGCCAGTGCCTCTAGTCCACTCGTTAAATCTGAACGGTGGTGGTGACGTGGCGATGTTGGAGTTAGCCGGTGACAACTTCACGCCGTCCCTTCAAGTGTGGTTCGGAGACGTGGAGGCGGAGACCATGTATCGGTGTGCGGAGTCTATGTTATGTGTCGTGCCAGACATCTCGCAGTTCCGGGGGCAGTGGCTGTGGGTACGACAGCCGACTCAGGTAACTTAACTTAGTTAACATTTAGGCTCGAAAGTACTTATTTTATTTCAGCATGAATTTTACTTTAAGTAAAATTGGAACAGTATTTCAAAGAGCACGTTAATTCGTCGGTCCCGGCTATTGTTATCTTGTTTCTCAAGCATTCAGTGACCCCATAGGTGTCTAAACTATTTTAATACTAATTTGGCATCTAACCAATAAAGAAGAAGCAAAATTAAACAGGTGACCGAACCGACACGACTAACTTTGCAGTTAGTACAATGTTGTACAGATGCATTTACCTTAACAAATACAGATAAAACTTGGAAAAAGGTGACTTTTCGGTCACCTGTATAGGGACTGAATAGATAGCAATGACGATCACCAAAAGACGTATTACAATGTGGAAGAGAAATTCGCAGTAGTGAGCAGAGGTCGAGATGGCTTAGCGGTCTGAGCGCCTGGAGTATTTATCCGGGAGGCGCAGGTTCGAATCCTGCTCATGACCGTATTCTTTTTCCACAAACATTTATAACTTTAGAGTTCGCTATGCATGCATTAATGCTTTTCTAAGATTTATCTGTAGTTCTAGAATAAAAATCTTGTCAAAAATGTCTACTCTAAATTAATGTTTTTGTATATTTTGATTTAAATGTTTTTAGTGACGAACACACTTTATCTACCTTGTTTAAGATAGAAAGCAATGAACTTAGTTTGAAGTTTATTTAACTTTTCCAATGATAAATTCACAGGTTTTTCTAAGCAGCTTCAACGACTCTTGACGTTAGGTTAGCTTCTGAGCTCACGGGAAAGAAAAATCAGAACAATATTTCCTTTAATTCTGCTAAAAGTTAGGTTAGTTTCGCTTATAGACTCCTACATTCGTCGTAGCCTGATATAGCACCCATTTATTCGAAACAATTTAACCGATCCCTGTTCAAATAATTTCCGTTGTCAGGAAGTCCCCATCGCGTCGGATCGTTTAATAGTTTAGCACTTGAATCACTTTATATCGTCATGAGAACTCGATCGTAGACATTTACTATTTAAAAAAATACAAGTGTTATGATACACCGAAAGAACGAGTCGCACCTGTGGAGCCTATTACAACCCGTGATTAGAAAACAATTGGCATAATATACAAACAATAACAAAGTTATTAAACTACTTATAATTGGCCTCGACGACGATTGTTCTGAGTCTATGAGGCTTAAATATCTGCAACGATTCATGACATATAATAAAAAAGTTACGTATTTTAATAATATAAAACAGCAAACAGGAAACCTAAATGTCTCGTTATCATTAAAACTGGATCCAAAATAATAATTATATACATAATTAAACTCTCTATGCATGTATTCGTAAAAAGTTAATTAGAACATCGTTTCTTGTATTTGAAATAGTGATAACTTTATAGAATTGCACCCCTCGATCGGATCGATATAATAACATGCTCTGCGTTTAACATGACTTGCATAATTTATATAATAATTCTGGTGGAAATAGGTACATAATTTAGTTATAAAGCGAACAAGTTCATATACAAGTTGGTTATAATGGCATAGTAAGACTTTGATAACTTGTTTATTGTTGGTGTAATTAGTGGTATAGTCATTTAGATTTGAAACAGAACCGTACTATCTTTTAGGGCAATTTTCCTAGTGACGTCCAAGAAATTGATATTTGACTATTTACTTACACTGCATTGATCTCTCCCTAAGTAGCTAATCAACATTGTGTGTGTTAAAGAAAATTGCAACCATATTCAATTTTAAAGAGTAACTAAGAAGTTTCTTGCTAGTAATTCTTCTCCATAGGAAATGAATCATTTTGAACTAACACCTAATAAATAGTAGTACGAGTTGGTTATAGATAAATAAAAATAAAACTTATGTTTAGACGTCTTTATGATGTTTAAGAAATAGTACTTAATATTTTTTAACCATGGAAGAGCCATGGTTCGGCACGAATGGGCCGGCTAGACCGGAGTGAAACAACGCTTACGTTGCTTTTCGCCGAGTGAGTGAGGGTACTGGAGGCCCCAACCCTTTAAAAGGCCGGAATCGCAAGTGCATTACTTGCGATTCCTCTGAGCTTGCGGGTGTCCATGGGCGGCGGTATCGCTTACCATCAGGCGATCTGCCCCATTTCCCATAAAAAAGTGCAAGTGCAGTTCGTGATGCAAACTCTACTCTGTAGAGTCATCACATCTTTGAACTGATGCTGTAAAGTCTACAGCATCAGTTCAAAATGTCTACCGTACGTAAAGCAGCTTTCGCGCTTAAGTTATGTAAAACAAACTGCTATAAACAGTGTATTTTACCAGTCTATTAGTACCACGAAGATATGTCCTCAATTTTAGAATTCAAAATTTAGGAGCTGGCTTAAAGTATTACATTTTGTTATAATATTATAATCGACTAGAATCAATTTCCATAAATCAGCGTCTAAACTCGTTGATCTGATTATAATCTTAATAAAAACTGTCCTGTCATAGACACAATGCTGTGTAGGGGCTTCAATAAGGAAGATTAATAAAACATGGTACGATTAATAATAATAATAATGATGTACTATGTATTGTCTTTGCCATCTCAATGCACCCCACTCGGGTTTAACATCAAAAGTATTGCTTATCTAAGTTTTTTACGCTTAGTTTCTATTTCTTATTTGCCAAACAATATATAGTTAGCAGACCCATCATGCAGTCAGGGCTAGGGGCGGCAGTACGCGAATAAAAACATAAGAATTTACTTTTTCGAAAGTACATTTTTTCGTTTTTTATTTATAACTATATTGTACCCGCAGCTTTGTCTGCGTAGTTAGATTAAGTAGAATATATCTTAATAAATTCATAACAATGCCAATCTAGTGTTATTTTCCATCTTAATATCTCCCGAGAATAGTAAGCAATTTTTCTAGTTTTTCTTTCTGTGCCAAATTTCATTGAAATCTGTTCAGTAGTTCAGCGTCAAGAAGTAACAAATAAACAAACCAACAAATAAAAAAACCAACTTTCTATTCATATTATTAGTATTAATGAATATGGACTAGTAAGGATTATTAGTAAGGATTATTACTAAGGAAGTTAGACACTACACTAGGTATCAAAAAAATATTTCAATTTAATAGTTGTGTCCTCCATTTCAGGTACCGGTGTCTTTGGTGAGAAACGACGGCATAATATACGCGACGGGGCTAACATTCACGTACACGCCGGAGCCGGGCCCGCGGCCCGTTTGTCCGCCCGTGGATGACGTCATGCGGCCCGAAACTGCCCCCGGCTGGCACCACGACGCACACAACACGCACAGGCTACCAGACAACTCACTCCAATAGCCCATGGACTGCAGGTTGGAAGACGACAGCCTGCAGTTATAACTTACCCCATGGCAACTCAAAAACTGTATTAAAGTGACTCCAAAGAACGAAGCCGTCTCGTAGTGACTTTCAGTCGAGACAGACATTTGGTGAGTGATTCAAAGACAATTTGTAATTGTATAATTTCAATAGTGCCTAATGTCTATTCATCATAGCATGATCTCTGGCGAATTTTGTGCTACGGACTAATGGACGAGTGGGTAATATTTTTGAAAACTATTTTAAGTCCTTCAAATGTATGGTATGCTGTTACAAATGGCGTAAATATTTTATTCGCGCATGCGTGTTGCACAAATGACGCGACCTGCTTATTAAGGCGGTGTCTTCACGGGGGGAAACGTACAATAGAAAATGTCCCGCTCATAGCTAGTGCAATATTAAACAATTTACTTTTGTGGCTGATTTCTTATTGACTACAATCACATATAGAAATGGACATTGTGTACTAAATCTCACTTGTGTAGACATGGCCCTACTTTAGGCGTTGATAAGCGCATATAATAATTTGAGATATACGTTTTAAAGATCATGTTAGGGTCTATAGATTATAGAAAGCTTTATTATCAATAAAAGTGCCACTTCGCGAGTTGATCGCTTTGCTCGGGAGTCTGGGCCGCTGGCGCTTCAGAAAACGATACAAATACGATCGACGTGTGCCTAAATATATCTAAAATATATGTTTGTATATCTACGAGATTATGACACCAAAACTATGATTAAGGTTAAAAAATTCAGCAATAACAAGCAAGTTGTGACAATGGAAAAATAATTGAATTGTGATAAATCTAAGATATGGCTCTACTGGTGGTTTGTTTGGTGGAATTGTTATTTTTTTTTATTAAACGCAGGTAGAAATATACTTTAATATAAGGAATACCTATATAATGCCGTGGTGGCCGAGTGATTAGGGGTCCGCTTCTTGCGAAACGAGTACTGAGTTCAGACCAGACATGTCATTTACCAATATGACTTTGATAATGTCATAATATAATATTAATTTGATAACTGTAAGGCTCAATTGCATCAACTTAACTTAACCGTAACCAACATGTTACTGTCCCATTTTGACAGAATTTAAATAGAAAAGCTGTTAAAATAATAAAGTAACAACATCGATTATTAAGGTAACAGTTATTTTGGTGCAACCTAGCTAAAGACATCAAAGACATACGATGAAGGAAAACATCGCGAGTCTGAGTAAGTCTGAAACTGCCAACCCGCAGTGAGCTAGCGTAGTCAATGCTGGTGCCGTCTCTGTATGAGAAGAGGCCCTTGCCTTATATTGGGAACGTTAAAGGGCTGGTTATTCAAAACAAAGCCATCGTAGGTAATACAAGTTACAATGACGAGTAGAGCCGTATCTTTGAAAGTCTGTCTCACCCTGCGTTGTAATAAATTATTCTTGTTTTCACACGGTTGGCGGGTTGAAAGTAGGCTATAATTATGAGGAAATGATCCGACTGTTATAAAATCAATACACGTAAAAGGACTTACAGTACGGAAGATGTGTCTTGGTTGCCGTGAAGTTCGTTCAGATGGCTTCGCAGTATGAATATTTTGTAAGGAGCCGAACAACTTATGGTATGATACGCACATGCGGGGTGTTACAAGCACGAAAGTTCATCAGCTATATTGTACTATCGTTTAATAATAGTTATATTAAACACAGAAAAATGCAAATCATTTCTTCGTTCATTTTGAGCCACTGTGGTAATTATTTTTGTGGATACAAAATCTGTACGCAAGCAAAATTTCAACTTGCAACCCTAAACGGTACTCATAATTTTAGCAACCCAAAGGGTGTAGGACCGCTCGTGGTCCTATTTTGTGATCCACAAAAAATATAACTTTAATGTTCGCTTCACAGCCGTTAATGTATTTTAAAATTATATTGTCCGTAGAAATTATACGAAAATATCACCTGGTACAGAGTAACATTATAACGCTCAATTATTTTAAAATGTACTAAGGAACTTATTTTCAAATAACTAACACAAGAACACAAATAAATAATGTTCAATATCATCATTTCAACCCGCTAACTTGTATTCTACACTAAGATATTTCTGTAATTTACTGTTTACCTTTGGTAACTCCTAGTCCGTAATTATGTTTCTCACAATTTAACAGCAATTATTTGCCTTTAAAAGCGCTTATAAATGCACATTTATGATGAAAGTACTTGCAATAACAATAAACAGAGCTCATAAAATTATACATAGTTTATCAAATGTTCGTTTGAACACTGATATAGGTATACAGGGAGGTAGTTCCTACTCCGGCATTTAATATACACCAATATTAACATAGTTCGTTCATTCTCATCGTCATGAAAATAAAAGAGATCTCTCTGCTCTTAGATTTGTTTCTTTGGGGCCAAATAGTTGTAATATCCATGACAAGTCATTGCGTTTATACTATAATACTATTCTAATTAAAGTTAAATAATTTTAATATGTTTCGGTAAAGGAATATGAACTCTACGAGATTGATTTTAAGAGTGATTTTAATGTAATTGGTTTGTATAAATTAAGTAGATACCCTAGAAGATTAGTTATTACAATTGAGTAAGAGATGAGCCAAATAAGTCTTTTTATCTCAGAATACTTGTTATAGTATTTTTCTCTTATACATTACTTTAGTGTTTATATACTTACTATTTCATTTGCTTCTGTGACTGCAAGTCAATCGGTCTGTGTATGCACAATTTATCTAATCACTACACTTCGTTGACTCTAATATTAATATCCAATTAAAGACACGTAGTGCTGTCACTGTACGTATGTATATTTACGGAGATTTTAAACGAACAATACATGTAGTTTATAGTAGCTAGACTTAGTCCATAGAACAGTTGAAGTCTACACATCAAATTCGATGCGACGCGACGCAATGTGTACTCGTATCGTACGATTTTGTACGCAGACACATAGAATTTATTATACGTCTCTTTGGACACGTTGCACGTGCGTTACCGTCGTTTTTGATGTGTGGACCTACTAATAAATAATTAAATGATAAAAAACTGAAATTATAAATTTAAATGTTTTATTTATTTTATGCCAATATATTTTTTCTTAGAAAATGTATTGTTTTCAAAACGGATTTGATGTATATTTTTAATGAAACGTGTGATTTCGAACATTCCATGTGGAAAGTGTAATAAGAAGTACAAAAAATATCAATATTTTTGTAGCAAAACGTTGAATTACGATATAATCTTATGGAATTGGTAAAGTTACAGTATTACAAGGAAATTAGTATTAAACGCGATGAATAGACAGTAATAATGTCGTCAATTTTGTAAAACGATAAGTAAATGATTTGTCATTTTAAAAACTGTTTACTCCTTTTTATCATTTTACATTGGTATTTCTATATTTGGAAATGGTCATATTTAAGTGGTGACTGCTCGGAGATTATATTATAATATTGAGAACCGGGTGTACAACGTAAATTAAATTCGGAGCAGTGATTCTGAAATATGAGTAAATATTTTTTAATAAAATTGAATTTAATTAACAAAGTTTTTTATTGGACCACCCTACGTCATATTAACAATTAAAACACGAAACCCAACAATCTTGGGTCATTAAAATTAAATTTCTCACACTCTGTTTTGCGCAAAGCGGATTTCATTGCCTTAATTCACATTGTTTTAATTAAAACCATGAGGGGTCAAGTGTAATTATCTACTTATGAATCAGTGTTAATCGAGGAATCAGTGCCTCGACCGAAGTCTGTGGGAACGTCTTCAAAAACTCTTCACATGATAATAACAAGTGTCTTCCCCTACATACCGTTCCGCAACGCTGGCTCTGACCTCAGATAATTATCACAAGTTTATACCCATTCCGCCATTGTTTGCCGCCGAGATTCACTATAATAAACTGGATAATATTTATGTCATGTGATCATGTCGGGAAGTTCGACTGTCACAATATAAATTGGAAGGTAATTGAGTCAATTGATCGTCGATCCAAGGGGTACACCAGTGCACTGGCCGCTTCGACTAGTGTTATTCTTGTCGCAGAAACTAAACGTCACTTATTGCTATGTTGATGATGACAATTTCCTTCCAAGTATTCAAAGCGCAATTAGGTACATTCATGCAAGGAATGACGCCGACAAGTCGTAAGAGATGATCGTTTACTTAATTGAGCTACAGATAGCTCGTTAACGTGGAAAATGGTGAAAAACTGGTGATAAAACCCTAATGATGGATACTGCTTCAATAATCACTGGGTTTACCCATGTCCTGTTTGTTTCCATGTTTGAATTGCTTCTGATGTTAATAACATAGATGCTAACTTTTATCACCTGCAAATTATCTTAATCATTAGCTTCTTGAATTATTGCAGGATCTCAGTGATTCAATTAATTATAGGTACCTTTGTCTCACGTATTTTTAATATTTAATTTTAGGTTGTATTTCACTTATAGCAATTAAAACAATTTTGTATTTTAAAGATATTTGTCTGATAAGGGTCTAATTTTGCGAAAAAAAATCGGCAACATTTTAACATTCAGGATAACCCAAAATTTGATCGGTTGTAATCTGACGAAAAACCAATCAATAATAATACAAATCTGTCGGTATTTGCATTTTTCGTGACGGATGGAAAGCCAAATCATTTCACCTTACCTTAACGCAAACAAACTATAAAATTTCTTCGCACTGCTGGCACAGCCAGTGTGTCGCGTGACTGCAGACATTATTTCCCAATCCCTGACGTGCACAAGAAATTATGACGTACATGCACGTAACTATTCATGCGTGCAAAAACTATCATAGTGTTGAAAAAAATCAGGACCTTACCTACTACATCCTGTTCACTAATAAGGGGAAACTACACGAGAGGTTTTCCCTGATCGACATCCTTTTTGGCCAGAGTTCGAGCCGGAACATTGGTTGGTCATTTACCTGCACCAATTAACCGTATGACGATTATATCTATGCGGGGACTGTGAGAAATCTGTGTGCACACAATTGAATCATTGTCTGCGTTTTTACATTCTGCCAGGTTGATCTATGGTGCTAAGATATGCAGAGTGTGGGAATATTCAGCTGTGCCGGTGTTCGAATGTTTTCCAACATGTCATCTCCGTTCGTGGGAACAGACGCCAGGAAACCGACCAAAATTGTATTAATAAATTAATATTTTATTTTTATTTTCGATTGTTTCAAGTAAATTGTTGTAAATAGTGCTTCAAATGACGTCGTCTAAAACAATTACCTTGAATTTATGAAGATTAACAAAAACAAAATTTTCGAGCGTGACGATAGATAAGTATTAACTTCTACTAAATAGGCAGATTACCTACTTACCTACACTTAAGTACGCGTAGTATTGAAGATACCTATTCATCAGTCACCAATTCCAGAACAAATGATTACGAATCGGGATACTAATAAACAGACATGCTTTAAAATTAAGATAACTATGATGTAGGTAAATTTATTTTAATATTAAACTTTGTTGTCACTGATTTATTATTGGAATTGGTATCAACTTCAAGAGTAACTCCCCTGTGCTCGTAGGTGTCGCCTGCAACGTTACTTAATTTTCAATAATTCGTGTAGTTTTCCGGATTGGCCATTCAGAAACGTGGGTGGAGCATCATTCCAGGCAAGACCGCCCATTGTTTTCATAACAAAAAAAGACTGATGACTTACTACATCCGAAATCATCTTGTTGTATAATTTTAAAATCTCTTTAAGTGTAAATATACTTACCTACATAATAGGTAAGTATATATATATACAGAGGTAAGGTAGTACTTATTATATCGTGAAATTCGGCTTCCTGTCTGACCTCACAAGGTTTATTTTTATATAAAAATAATATCTCTGATCATATGCAAGCATCGTAGACCGCGGCGTAGATGAGCTTTCGTGAACTTGGAGTAGATATGTCAACAACCGGATTGTAGTGGATTAGCAAAATGCTGCCGCGTCTGCATTAAAATTGGTCGCCCTAAAAGAGGAATCCTTATTAAACCTCAAACCATGATTAAGATTGACACTATATCGGCAGCCCAACTTCACTCACTTATGGATACCCTGTTATAGATAGATACTGGTACCATTTCCCGCAGTTCTGCACCACCCTCATCCAAGTCCACAAGACCAAGACGTTTATTTATTATGATGTCATCATCCCATCTCGCCGATGGAAGACCAACACGTCGCTCAGATTGAATCACACATGTGTACGTAATAATTACTAAGTAAGTAAAGGATTCCCCATTTCCTTATCATCCCTCCAATAATGAAGCGATTCTACCACAGATTACACAATAGTTACGGATTCTACTGCCATCAGATTAAAATTCTGAGCCGCGATTATGGCTGCTTCCTCCGCCGTTGAATGAGAGATCATCTGTGCCTGCAATTATGTTCTGTGTGACGCAAGCGTGATGCATAGCATACGGAAGTGATCACTATACATTTACAACTCTACACGTCTTTTGACCAACTACTTTAAGAACATATTTATTATATTTGAGGGACTTAAAAGTATCCTAAGTTGGTTTCAGAAAATAGACGAAATTCATGTGACTCCATATCTGACTTGAAAAAGGAAGCTAATACTATCGTTTACTTTAAAATATCCAAGTTGTTTAAAACCCTAATTTGAAACAGGCTCGTGTCGTTTAGCTTATGTTCCGTAGCAATGAGGAAAACTCCTAAAATGGGAGCTTTTGGACCACAATTGAACTACCAATGTCAAACTCGCCAGCACGTGTTACGGTAAATTTTGTATAGATGTGTGGGTACCTACCTATTAACAGGGTTGTCGGCCCAATGAATGATAAAAACTACAAAGGAGAACTGCTTGTGCTTCCTGAAAAATGTATGGTCGCCACCGCTGATCGTAGCTTCTTAAGAAGGGGCTGGAGTAAGATGAGAGGATTAGCCCCCAAATCAGCCAAAATGACGAGGCTCACTGCCCAATAAATTCAGCGTTGCAGGAGAGATGAGGTTTCCGCGTAGGTACGCGGCCTTACATTCTGGAAGAAGAGTTCTATTGGCAGTAAGGGAGACCGATACCTTTTGCCACCGCAGCGATTCCTCTTAGAGGGTCGGTGTGTGCGAAAGCGATAGATAGACACCTTCGTGTTGCGAATATTCATAAGTACCAGCAGGCGGGCCGTACGCTTGTTTGCCACGTTAGAGTGCATTCATAAAAAACAAAGTGATGTCAAAAAACACAAAAAAAATACAAATTCCTTCGGAAAACCGCTCGGAGAGAAAGATCAAAGAAATAACAAAGTTGTAAAGTTTATTCCATACTTTAACAACTCAATTAATTACAGAATGTTGCAAGAACAATTATTTCATTGCGGTGGTAATTTTAGGTATTTCATTATCGGTATTTCTTTATCGATACTTACTTACCTAGACTTATTAAATTCTACGACGGAAAGACAATTTCTTTGATGTCGCATTGATTATCTACTTGTATGATGTCGCATTGATTATCTACTTGTAGTTATGTGTCTATTGTTTTGTTCATTGAATGAAAGAGACTAGTAAAGTTGTGACACGAATGTCGTTGTAGTTAAGGTGTTTTTATAGTGAACGCAGTTAAGTACCTACATATAATGTAATTGATACTATAATGGCTTGCGCAGACGAGGGTCTTTTGTCCGCAATATACCGATATTACCGATATTTGCGTACCGACGCAGACGTAGTTTGTTCACGGTACTTTTAGTCCCTCGTGTGAGTTATTCGATGAAGTTGTAACCGATGTATTTTGACGGCCAAAAAAGTACCCCGAGGACTGTCCCTCGTCTGAGCAAGCCAGATACAGATAATAATTATAGAGTTATCTTACCGTACCGGCAATAAATCTTTATAATATTGTAGATTCAAAAATATGTAGAGTCTGTTTGTTTATGAGTTTTTTGATGCCATAACTTGTAAACCGATTTCAACCCTGCCCGGAGGTCTCTAACTTGTCAGCGGGAGCAGAATCAAACCAAGGACTAACTATTTGAAAGTAAGATAAATCATCTGAGATACTGATAACACTAGCGAAGTGTGATTCGGAATCATGCACTTATCCGGGAGGCCCAGTTTCGAATCCTGCTCACGACCGTACGTACGACGAAAAATTCGAAGAATTTGCGTTAGTGAGGTCGAGATGTCTTAGCGGTCAGAGCGTCTGCGCCTGGGGTATTTATCCGGGAGGTGCAGGTTCGAATCCTGATCGCGAACGTATCGTTTTCCCACAAAAAACGAATAGTGTTAGGTACCTACCTATTAACGTGTGTTTAAGTAGATGACTGGTACGATGATAATAGTTAAGGATTGATAACTATCCATGTATGGGATGTAATGGAGCACCCACTACCAATGCTCCAAATGTCAACCTCACCTGCACGCGGTACATCCTGCAGTAACTAACGAGGCTTCTGACGACCGGACGATGGCGGTATAGCCAGTCCCAATACCAGGCTCAGCTAAATTATATGGCCGCTGACGGGCAGCAGCGTCAGCGGAGCGATAAATTGTGCCCCTGCGATCGCCAACCCGCATGCCCAGCGTGGCGATTAGGGAAAATCCTCCCATGATAAACACAAATAAAAACGGCCCCCAGTTCCCGGTCGCCCTGCTATTCCCATTTGCTATTCCATTGACCAAGGCGGCGGCCATGGTAACGGCAGGGCTGGGGGTGCTAGGAATCCCCGCGTTACGGAAGGCCGCCCAACCCAACTTATCCAACTGATAATGGCTACGTACAATGGACGCACTCTACGGCTGGACGAACACTTGGTGCAGCTCGAGCTGGAACTTGAGAAGGTGAAATTCTTGGGTTATGTAAAGTCCGAAGAGAGGGAGAGGATACCATTACCCTTGAATCAGGACATCTCATGTATTACCGCGAGGGCGACCACACCTTCCAAGGTTGTATCGGGTTCCTAGTCCAGAAGTCCCTCGCTGACAACGTCACTGTAATATCCAGTGTGTCGACCAGCGTGGCATACTTAATACTTAAATTAACCGAGAGGTACTCCCTCAAGATTATTCAAGTGTATGCACCGACCTCGTCACACTCGGATGATGAAGTAGAGTTTGTCCTAGATGATATTTCTAAGGCCTTATATAACACCACTAAGGCCCACTTCAAAATCATCATGGGAGACTTTAACGCAAAAGTAGGAGTACAGACATGCAGCGAATCTTCAGTAGGACCACACGGATTTGGAAATAGGAACCACAGGGGGCAAATGCTTGTCAACTTCCTAGCGAAGAAACGACTTTTCTTGATGAACTCTTTCTTCAAGAAGAGTCCCCAGAGAAAGTGGACATGGCGAAGCCCCGACGCTGTAACGCAAAATGAGATAGACTTCATCATAGCGGAGAAGGATTTTTCTGTGATTAACCTTTTCAACACAGGTATTCAGGTATCACCGATTGGTACGAGGAACCTTAAATATCGACTTAACGTTGGAGCGCGTCCGATTAATGAAGTCTAAGCTCCGACCAAATCTGCTCCAAACCATGATGGGATCTGAAAAGTTTCAACTTCAGCTTGAAAATATATGTGCTGCTTTGGAAAATACCAAAGACGTGGACGAGGACCTCGAACATGTTGTGGAAATCCTCAGGGATGAGGGTACAAGATTCTGCAAACCGAGTCGTACAGGCAAGAAGGCGAAATACTCGGACGAGACTCTTCACCTAATGGAACATCGACGAGAGCTACCGATTAACCCCTCGACACTCCCAGAACATCGGACACTCAGCAAACAGATTTCCAAGCATGTAAGATACGACATCCGACGCTCTAACACTCTTCACATTGAGCAAATGATTGAAGAATCGGGTAACCAAAGTATTTATGCAGCGACTTGGAAGAAGTCATTTAACAAAGCTCATATCTTCGAGGGGTGAAATCATAGTCTCCAGGCCAGATATCTTAGCCGAGATAGAACACTTCTACAGCCGGCTATACGCCTCGCAAGAATCTTGTCCCAGCACCGATGCTATTAACTCCATCCATTTATCCATTCATTCAAAACTCTTTTTCATTTCTTTTTATTTAAACTTTGCCCCACACTAGGCATTTCTTCCTGTACCATGGGTGCGTTTACAGACATATAATCTTACATGCACACACACCCAGACCCGGAACAATTATCTGTAGATCATACAAATATTTGTTCGGTGCAGAAATCGAACCTGCGACACGCGACGAAACAGACGGTCTCTCGACCACTGCGCCAACCGCGCGGTCAATGCCGTCAAGTCAAGCAAAGCATATTCCTAGTTAAACACTTAATGAAGCTTTTCAAATTTAATAATTCGGTAATATTAATTCATGAGCCGATTTTTTTACTAATAGGACATATTTAGAACTATTTTTCAAGGAAACATTGAAAAATAATAGACACTAACTGACTAAGACTGTCAAGGGTAGCGGGTTCAAGCCCCGTTCATATCTATTATATTTCAATGATTCCTTGAGAACTCGTTATGTACTTTGAACTCAAAAATGCGTTGTTAATAGAGGATAATTTTAACAAAAACTAATAAATAGCAATCCTAAATATAAGAAAAAATCATTGATAGCAAATAATTTCCTATTTCCTTCGCAATTCGAAGAAGAAAATTGGCATTTTGACACTAACAAAAATTTTTTTTTATATTAACTAACAAAAAATTTGTTAATTACTTAAATCCTATTAGTAAAAAATCTACTTTTACTTGATTTTGATGCTGGTTTGTTCTAGTTGTTATTTGTTATTTACGATTAGAAAGGTAAGTACCTACTTATCTCAATTATGTAGCCTACCTTACTAAAAGTTGCATCGGCGATTTGAAGGTACCTACCTACCTAAATTGACTAAGTACTTCTATGTTCTTGTTGCAAAACCAACTGACTAAATTGAGCATTACAAAACACAATATTTAGAAAACTCTAGAAACACAAAACAAGCAATCAAACGATACTTAGTCACCGACGGAGTTGTTTGACATTTCACGTTACCTACGAGTCACCAAAATTGCACACTTTAGGATGAGAAATCAGACACGAAATTGCTCTAAACACTCATATTCTTGATGTTAGATAAATGACTTCCTGCTGCTGCCACAATAGAGGCATCATTATTCCTCGGGCCCCGAGAATAGGCCGCGCTGCCGTGGGAGACTCTCACGACTTTATTGCGGATATATATTTTTTGTTTGTTCTAATTAACAGTTTTTCTAATAGTCGGCTTTTACTTTAATTGTTCTTGTTCTTTCAGAATCGTGTTTTGAACAATTTTTTGGTAAATTAATGCTAGGATTTGTATAGAATCGACGTCGTAGAGGGCAACCAACTGCTCCTAAGTATAGTGTAATTTTGTGATTAACAAAATTGCTTTTGACATGAGTGGACATAATTTTGTAGTTCTTCGAAAATTTTTAAATGGCCTATGATGTTATCATCAAATAAAAACCTCATTAACTTTGAAACAACACACACATCGAACTAATCTTCGAATTAATTAGTTTTACCTACACAAAAACGTTGAGAAGCGTTTCCTTGCAGCTCTAACCAAATGGCTTTTTAAATATAAATAAAACTATATTTCCCGAAGGTGCAGTGATGTAATGTTGTGCCGATCACATAAGATAGCTTCTCGATGATGCGTAAAGCCATGTCAGGGCTTTGGTAGGATACGATGAAGAAAATCAATTTCATGTTAGAAAGTATTAGATAGTGAGCCTAAGTCCATCTCCGAGCATAATTCTAAACTGCGGATGGCTACTGAGAATTTTCTATTGGAAAAACCCATTATCACTGGCCGTCCCGGGAATCTAACCTAGGACTACGCGGCCTGCTGCCGCGCCCGCGTTTACTATACCCATAAGGCAGATTTAAATATAATATTTTTCAATCGTCGAACTCTAATTAAGTACGTTAAATAACACCTTATTGTAACTAGGGGGTTACTTTTGAAATTAAGGCCAATTCCAATCAAATATCAAATTTAAATCAGCTCCTTAAAACTACTAAACTATCTACGAGTAGGTACTACTATGTGGAGAATGGAAGAGAAAAACATATTGCGCCGATCCCAAATAACTAGAGACCAGGAAGTGGGGAGTTACTTCAATTTTAAAAAGTTGGCTTAATATTCAATATATTTTTAAGACAGTTTTGCATTTAAAAGTACGAACTGCGGGCTTACTCTTGAAAATAATTCTGCACGATTGACATGTCCAAAAAAATTATTAACGATTCCGGATAAAATGAAGACTTTAAAATTGAGGCAACTGTAATATAGGTTTTTTTTTTAATTATGCGTTGTTTTAAGGCCTCTATTTAGCCTCTATTGGAATTGGATTGGATATAACTTCAAGAGTAACCCCACTAGACGTATTTCCAATGTCAATCGAACGGATTTTTGTTCAACAGTAAGCCTAATGAATAACTGACCGCCAACACTTTAAAAAAATTCTTACGTGGCCTAAACTTAATGTGTGAAACTGGTCGTTCGTGCCTACTTTACCTACATAAAAATTTTGCGTATCTTACTATAATAATGTAATTATATAAATATAAAGTAAGTATAGTGTACAATTAGCTGCTTATCTTTACGGAAGTCGAGTGGTAACGGTCCGTCATATCAACTCGTCGCCGTCGGCTATAGGTTAACGGCTATTTTAATATCTACTATTAAGGGTACTTATCACGTCGTAGTAATGGTAACAGAGTGATAATGGGCCTCATAAGCTACTGCCTGTGCGTTCAAACCTGGCATGTAGGTACCAAAGTAATTTTTTTAATGTCTTATTTACCCCAAACATGAGGAAGGAAGTATGTATGTACCTTTGATAATTAAAAACAACACAGACATACGATCAGAGGAAACCTGGACTTAAAATGGTCTGAAATCGCCAACCCGCAGTGAGATAGCGCGGTGATCAATGTTCGTGATTTCTCTGTATGAGAAGAGGGCCCTTCAGTTATGAGCAACTTATACCTATATCATATTGCCATGGGCGTAACTAGGATTTCTTACGAGGAGATAGCCGGTCCGGGAAAATGTGTATTCTATAACTTCTATAATATTCACGAGTTTCGAATGAAGTAGCGGCAGAATGTTTAAAAGACAGGTAAAGATGTTCACAATATATTTAAGTTATAAAAGAGTAAGTTTAACGTAGTTACTTGCCATTGCACAGCTAGGAACTATGGTTACTCGGCGTCGGCCTTATCTCTTGATCAGAGTAGAGCGAGATTTTCTGTCGGCGCCCTTCATTCAAAATTAGCCTCTTGCCACCCTCACAGCTCAAAAGTCGCCATCAAACATTTTTTAAAGTGTTAATGTGATTGTTTACCACACAATAATCTGCCTCGTTGGGACCACTCCCAAGCGCGACTGCTGTGCATGAGGTCTCGGGTTCGATTCCCGGGTCGGGCAAAGTGTTATTGAGTTTTTCTGTTAGAAGATTCACCTAATTCTAATCTTTTTACCACTTTAACACTTTTTTAACACCTATGCAGAATTTTCTCAAAGAGTAACACTTGTGACTTTAATCATTACTAGGCATTCAAATGTATGAACGTTCCTACGTATTTTATTCCCATGTTAGGTGGGAGGGCCTTTAAAACCCTATATACCTACATAACATGACACCCTAGTCCCCGAAGGGTAATGCACTGAGTAGGTACTGTTTTGCATTCGCATCGATTTCACCGACGACGTATCTAAAGACTATAGAGTAATAGGTACAGAGGATTTCAACATCAGTAAACTGCTACAGAGAATTTCCTCTCAGAAAAAACACTCCGACCTGGGAATCGAACCCAAGACCTTGATGTGCTATTGTACATCTACATAGACATGCATGGTACTTAAGTCAGTGCTAGATAGAGAGAATTCCAAAATTTATAAATTCAAATATTTACGAACAGCAAAACCTATTCAAAAATCTGGTATCATAATTTTTTTATGTCAGTGCGTATCTGTGATATTAAAATCGCCTTTGTATGCATGTGCATAAAGTATGAATAAATAAATATAAACCCAATCATACTTTGTCTTACCCGGGAATCTAAACACTCCGTGTGACCATGCGTCCACTAACAAATGAAACGAGCCCACGGATCTGAAAAAAATACGGATGCAACCTTGCCTTGCCTTAAGCGAAGCATAGATTACGCACACACCCACGCAGCATACTGACGCCTAGTGGATGAGTTTTAAGTATTTGTATGCGTTTAGCTCATGTATGAAAAGCGAAATTGGATGACTAGGCATGCTTCTAACATGTCGTACGCAACGCGACGTCCGTATTTTTTTAAGGTCCGTGAACGAGCCTGCCTTGCTTGCGCAGTTGCGCCTGTAGTGGAAAATGGTAATAATAGCACAATTTTCTCACAAATATGAACTAAATTATTACTACTCGTGTTTAATATTTTTACTTGTAGTGCACATTATTTGGGAAATACGAGAATAGTAAAAAAAAAAACAATGTTGACAGCAAGCACGTTTGGTAATAGCATATACCTACTTACAATAAATTGTTACAAGTGCGCTAAGGAGTGCCGAGACGTTGTAATGATCACAGCCCATATGTTTCTTACGACGTTTTTCAACACACTTGCGAGGAAATAATTAATAATTTGCGTAAACATATTGAGTAATAACGTGGCGCACGAATTTCTTTTTTCGTGCGCCGAGTATAGACTCGCGCATAGACCATAGGGTCTATGCGCGCGCAGGTGTAAGAAGAGGCACTGACGAAATTGTCAAATAGCCTAACACTAATTATTAACTTACTAGTTACTACCTACTTTTTTATTTATAAACCAAATTAACGATGAAATTATTTGGCTATAAAAATAAATAATTGTATGAATTGAAATGTTTATTTGTCATATTTAATAATAATATTAAACGGCAAAGAGATTACCTATAAACATCAAAACTGCTGAAATTTTAAAATAAATATAAAAGTGCTACGCAGTATTAAAAATGCAAAAGTGTGCACCACTTTATAAGAGCCACTTTACAAGGAAATAATTATAACATACATAAATCAACGACAGGCAGGAGTAACTATAGGCAGGGGTCGCCTGTCGGCGGCTACTATCGACACGTCGGTTGCCGGCTGTCGTCACTTCTGTCGACTACAAAATGTCGCTCGTTTGTAAGAGCCCTAATTTATCCTCGTGGATTGAACGGATATTGATCGTCAATATACTTTCAGACAATTTCATTATTTTTATATAATTTAGGTATTCTTATCACACACAGATAAACAATTAATAAGTCTTTATCTTTTTAATTAAATTACAATTCAAATTATCTTCATTAAACCTTAGCGATGCAAAAAAATATCGTAGCGATAAAGTTAAATTAGTGACTCTTTCTTTCTCTTTTGTAAATACTAAACAAATGTGTATTTAAAATCGTTCCATGGCTATTTTGCTAACTTTTTTAGGAATAAGTAATAAAGTCTAACTGATTTCAGAGACCGTAAATACAAACTAAGAAATCTTTTTTTGCATTAAGTTATGATCCTCATCGTCCCCCTGCCCTTATCCCAATTTAATTGCGGTCGGCGCAGTAAGTATTCTCCATACATAGTCTCTACTTGTAGTGGAATGCTGCTAAAGTTTTGGCTATGCTTTATGACTGGCCGCCTGCCTGACGTCAACCCTCATCGAGAATTCTGTTGTTGGTGGTAACCGCCACCGATACGGTCTCCTTCTATCTAGCTATGTCATACCAAATGTTATCCATGCGCCAGGTTCTGATGTTATACTACTATCACACTCCACTAACCGAGCCTTTTCTGTTTTGCATTAAGTATTTAATATATCTGCCTAGCCTTTTCCCAATTACATTGGGGTCGGCTTCCAGTCAAACCGGATTCAGCTTAATAGCAGTATTTTACATGGAGCGACTGCCCATCTGACCTCCACAACCCAGTTACTGGGTAACACGATATCTCGTGGTATGACTGGTTGTCAGACATTCGGGCTTCTGACTACCCGTAACGGCTGTCATAGATCTTAATTTAACAACCGGGACCGACAGCTTAACGAGCTCTCCGAGGCACGGAGGGGTCTCGGTATGAAAAGATGGTCACCCATCCACAGACCAACCGCGGCAAGCGCAGCTTAACCTCGACCGATCGATCTGTACGGCTGTTACTTAGCCACGAGCTCCTCCTAAGTATTTAATATTATTCGTATATAACTATACTTTATCTGTGCTATGGTTAGCAATAAAGTATTTTAGCGCACTTTATTAGTGTTATAAATTAAAAAGTACCTACCTATAAATGAAATAGACTACAACTCCATTTAAGAGTGGGTACGTTTGTCAACCCTACCAGCTGTGCGAACACATTATTTGTCTATGTAAAACGTCTTTGGCTAAGACGTTGATAAAACAATATCCTAATTGAATAAATTTAAACTTTTATCGACAAAGATCCGTGCTCGGAGAGCAGGACAGATGAAAATGAAAGAGGAAAAATGGCGTTTAAGGAATAAAATAAAAGTCTCGGATCATTGTGACTCATGTTTACAACCACTCACAAATGCAACATTTTTACTTTAAAGCGAATTAATAAAACAAACAATATTATTGTCATCGGACTCATGGCATGACACTGACAATAAATTTTACACAATACTTAGAACAAAATTCCTTTACCTATTAAATAAATACATTGATGTTTAACTATGTATTTTATAAAGATGTTATGCTAAACGATTACTTTATAAATATAATTATAAACAACTAAATTCAAAACGACATCTACAAGCTGCTCGAGATTTATCGACTTTTAATTTTATCGCAATCCTTTAAATTAATATCCGTCGATAAGCCTGAATAAATGATAGACCATAACTATGGTTTTTTATTGACTAATAAGGATCGAGCAGTGTTGCAGATGCCCAACTATGCTTTGATTCTCTTGAACGCACTGCTAATTATTATTTTAATAATTTCCGGTAATATGAACAGTGTTTCGAAAATCTTGATTCACGACGAAATATCTAGTCAAAATGCAAGATTTGTCTTAGATCTGAAATTGTGTTCATTTCTTTTTGTGAACAGCACTGCAAGCTAGGCACTTTATATAAAACGCAATGATTAGCAAAACTAGATAATGTTATTTCACCGAACACCTAATTATAAATTTAATGTAACAGATCTTTTAGACAACCTACTTAGATGTTAATGTTTTATCCAAATAAATATGACATAAAATGAGAGTAAAAACGTTTCTGAATCATAATTTTAATAAATATTTCCTACACAACTAGGTTTTTGACAGTTTCTATGAAACGTAGTACGTATTCATCGTAATTTCTGTTGGACATAACATTGGAAGTAGAACAAATACTTGCTTAGATCGTTGTACTTAACTATAATAGATTACAGAATAGATTTGGAATACCAGTAACATCGTTCCATATCTAGATATATTTCATTTTCAAACTTAATGTATGGACGGATATATTTAACCTACTGTTTTTGTTTCATACTAAACACGAATGTAAAAATATGCGACCACAAAATTGTGCATCAAGTGTAGGTATATACTTTACAATAATACAGCTCATTTGTAATGTACATACAGTGAGCCCAGTATATCGTGGCAGGTAGTTTAATAGAGATTATATTTAAATTAAACCGAATTCGGAATTAGTTGCGATTTACCGTTGCAAGATATATACCAAATACCAGCTACTAAGATATAATGGGCACACTGTATGCGAAAGAATAATATTTATAAGCATTCGTTCTGACTGTATTTTAAAATGCGGCTAATCCTATGTTATGTTAAATATACCGCTGAGAAGCATGCTAACTTAACGATAAGCGGATAAAAAATAATTGTGTTTATGGTCGGAATGTTTGACTACGATGATTTCATGAGACATGATATCATAGGCGTAACTAGGGGCCGGAGAAGCCTGCCGAGGCTACTACAACCCTACTAATATTTCTAAATACCATACAATTTTTTACCGGTCATGTTTAAGGCCCTAGTTACGCCTATACATTAGGGATTACTTGACGCGGACTGAACGCTGCTTGTTCATGTTGGTCAGCATGAGTGATATGTATGACGTCAGCAGATCGTCCATCTTGTATCCCAGCGAGGTTTCGCAGAGCAACTTGGACCCGCGCACGAGGTTGCCAATCGTCATGTGGAAGTAAGTGTTGCCAGACGACCAGTTCGATATTCTCGTGAATGGATGCGTTACTAGAATGTCCTGAAATACGTAATGTTTTGTAAAGTTAAACATAAGATTTTGGAAAATGGGTATTGACATAAATCAGAGACATTAATGAATTATGGGAGCAGCAATACCAGGGGCCAGATTTATTATCAAATAAACAATTAAACATATTCCCAATAAATATGAGATACATTCCCAATTTCTCACAACACACATAAAGATTTGTATTTATATAAATTACAAGACGGTATTTACCTTCGTCTGTGGATGAATCAAGCTAACACCATGTTTATTAATAGCAATCAGCAACAGCTCAGGATAATTCGGTTCTGTAGTCTGCTTGACCTCGAAGAAGGCGGACCCGAACGTCGGCCAGCGGTAAATGACCTTCAAGAAGGTAATCTTGGCGTCCTCTGGCGTCATGCCAGCATCTGTATTATAGGAAGCTACGATGGCTCGCTTCCAGTCGGCAGAACTCTGAAGTTTTATCAGATCCGCTGGAATCAACTCCCGAAGCATTTGCCTGAAAAAAGTAGGACACTGTCATAGGAATAGTCGACTTGCAATGTCTTGATATAAATCTGTTGAATTAAATAAAGATAGTACATTAATTATAATTTACCAAATAAAAAGGGCATGGTTTCCTAGTTACTACATATCGCTATTGTTTATCGATATAGCTATTATCTATATTTGGCATAATATAAAATGCTTTAATTGATAAATTATTTAATGAATACTAATACTGGACCTAGAATTGAACCCTTAGGAACACCTCTGTTATATAAATACACATACACAAAATTATCCCATTATACTTAAATCTTCACAAATACATATTTTTATGTACCTATTTATAAATTTAATTAAAAAAAATGCGTCGCAACATAACTACTTACGGTATCGCCTGTAACTCCTGCTTGTTGTCTCCAAACCGCGCGCGGTAGGCCAGCGCAGCCAGCCGCGCGGCCTCATCGCGACCACAGCGGTGGTACCCGCGCAGCAGCTTGGGCAACTCCTGGTGGAAGTGGAAGATCACGTCTGCCGCACGGTCCTTACCAGGCACTGTGTTCGTCCAGAGCTTTTTCATGAAGAACACCTGAGAGAAAAAGAAAGGAAGGAATTAGTAAACGTACGAGTTTTGCATTTTTGTTCAACAAAATTCCATGTTAAACTACAGGTGTGTGACTCTACTACTCGTCGAATAATTGGCATTTTAATAATCATAGTAAACGTAAGTGATTGTGCTGACAATATAATCGTAATTTATCTTCTTAATCAGTGGTCTGGATACGGAAAGACAAACATCTATTGTTGTTGTGCAACCTATGCAGCTGTATTTGAATGCTTAGTAAAAGTAAGTTGCAAGAAAGATATACTTAATATTTAATCGTACCTGGTAAGTAAACTGTGGAGTAATACCATCGCGCGTAGGCCGTGCCTTCTTGATCCAGTCCGTGAGGTGTCGCACGAAATCGAAGAAGAAGTCACCTTCAGGGACCGATATCACCTTATCAGCTATCTTAACGAATAAACTAAAGCCTTCACTAGATCTGAGATTCAGTCTCTGGGCTATATTCTGACAGAAGTCTTTTGCCCTTGTAGAAGAGTCCACTTCAAAAGCTTCATCTGTGTCATCCGGGAAGTACACCTTATGGAATATCTGAGTAGTCTTGTGCTGAATTGCTTCTACCTCCACCTGGTGAGGCGGATATTTCCTCTGCCCATTCCTTAAAGTCTTTTGAAGTCTTTGGAGTGAGTCTTGAGCTATTGGATATCTTCTAGTTCTCAGAAATAGTGTTAATTCTCTAAGCAACCCTTGACTACATGCAAATAAACCTGTGGCTAACCACATTAATTCCCACCCTCTTTCTTCCGATATTCTATTTCGGTTGTCAGTCAGTTGTTTCATTACTTGACAATATATTTCATCCCGCAGTATCTCATGTTTAAGAGGACCATCGAAAATATGATCTGTGTACTCATTGCCGATGCGAGGACGCTTTGAAGGTAGGTCACCCATGTACTTAAGAATAGCAGTGAACGCGAAACACGCTTCTTCAGCTAATTCCTCTTTCGCTTGCAGTTTCTTCAACAAAGGTTGCTTTATCGGCTCTCTTGAATTACGCCAAAGTTCTTCAGATCCACCTCTTTTAGCAGTGGAAAGTGTTAGTGCTTTGGAGACAGTGCGTTTCGGTGGCAACCGGAAATGATCCATAGCGTATTCCAACAAAGTATGGGGTTTATCTTTAATTTCTGTTCCATTATACGTAGCAGTTGGTGCTCGCCGCCCATGTGACGCTCCTTCTTGACAGAAAAGAGCTAATATATCTGGAGGGGGTTTAGTTAGTGCCGGTAGTACGTAGACGGTCTCCGCGGGGAAGTCTCCTCTTTCTACTGTTCTCTCGCAGCGACCAATGCACCAACCATTGTTTAAAACAGATTCCCCTGTACTGTCTTCTTCTAAAATTATCAGATCTCCTTTGTTGAAAGTCAAGAAACTAGAACCTTCACCGGGTGCTTTGTAGTCTTGTAATGCTATTACAAATTTGGACCGCTTTTTCAAACCTTCCAGGAAGTATACCACTAGATCTCGAATATCCTCAGCATTTGGACTTTGGAATGTAAACTCTTCACCACGAACGGTCGCGAGACTGAAGGTTTGTGTGAAAACTTTGTTGGTTTTTTGACTGGAAACAGTAGTAATTTCGGGGAATGACAACTCTAATAATACTTGTTCTTGGTCATCGACAACATATACACCAGTCCAATTAACTGCTATAATAACATCATTTTTGGGTAGATTTGGTCCAGAATTTCTGTAAGCTTCATAAAACCTAGAGAACAATAGAGGCCACTTGAACTTTGCATAACTCACTACGTCTTCTTTCACTCTATAAGCAGGAACTTTTTCTTTTACATAATAACTTTTTTTATACGCTTGCACCACTAGAGCACCCCACCGATCAACTGCTTTTTCAACACCAGTTAAACAATAATCTGGTATGTAATTTGGTAGTAATGTGTACAGTCGCTCCGTGTTCATGTCTTGACCGTATTCGATGTAATACTGTTGAGCGGCAATCATAGCCAAGTCTTCTTCTTTATCACATCTATATTCACCGAACTTAACACCTCGGACTACTTGTTGATAAATAAGGTTTGTGGCAACTTGATCTTCGGTAGGATCGTGCCATGGAGCAAATATTTCTTTTCTGAAGAATAACCTCCACGGGGCATTTCTTTCCTGAGCACCTTGTTCTTTCGCATACTGTTCGCATTGTGATATAGCATCCATAACGTGATCTCCTCCGCTACCAAGGGAGCTGACCTTATCGAACAAAGCAATGTATAGAGAAAACCCGAATTGGTCTCTTAAGCCAATTTTATCAGATAACTGATTGCACAGTTCTCTGGCAGTTGTTGCAGAGTCCGCTAACAAAGTCTTTGTATTTCCGTCCATGAACGTTATGGGTAACATTATAGGTTTTTTCGACTTTGTTGCTTGAAGCTCTAACCAGGAAGGTGGTTGGTTTCTTGTGCCATTGTTGAATGTCCGTTTCAGTCGGTCTTCACAGTATGGTGCGTAGCCAGGGGGTCCTTCCCTAATGAAGGCTCGCAGGTAGTTCACGAACTTTTCACTAGGAGCAAAGCATCCAACACACAACGAAAGTAAAATCCATCCTCTGGCATGAGAGGACTTCGAAGGATTGTTTGTCAGCTGTTTACAGATCTGACAATATATTTCGTCCCTCAATTCAGCGCGCAGAATACCGTGCCCAATGATGAAATGCAATTTTTCTAGATTTGATGTTGGGCGTGATTCTAGCCACGACTGATAGCTGTCTGCTGTGTACTCCTCATCCTGAAAATATAATAGAAATTAGTAAATTTCGGGCATCATCCAACGCAACCACAATTAAAATTAAAATATTTGGAAAAGTAACAAACCTGCAACTTTCTTCTTACGTCTTCTCCGAGCTTGTTCTTCCTCTTCAGCGTCAGAGACACGAGCTTGTGCCTAATGGACCTCGGCTTCTGTTTGTTCAGATACGCGTCAGGGTCGACGCCCATCATTTGAGCTTCCTGGAACTCCTTGGACCTGATGAAGTTCCTGCCGAGGGTGGCTGTGACTTTGGACATCACTGATGTATTGTCTCGGTCCATTGTGTGGTACCTCGGCTCTGGGAGGTCCCCAGTAAACCGGAGTATTGTAATCCATAGCGCTTGGGCCGCCTGCAATTCATTATGGATTAATACACGCGTATGCAAAATTGTAATTTGCTTGATCAGATATTTCCAAATAGATCGAATTGATAGCGAAAATATTTGGACGTAATTATTCAATAGGATTTAATGTGAGTCATACCTACATAGATATATTGATAAGTCAAAAAAATGCAAGGTTTGGACTTTGATAAACATTTTGAACTCCTAATTAGGTAAGTACCAATACGTTGAAGTTTCGAAAAATAAGCGTGCTTTTCCAATATTACAAAGGGAACTGAACTAAAGAAAACCAATTTCCTTGTTCATTTTACCAACGTGACGTGTTGAGAATTTTACAATTTACTTACTAGTTGGTCCCCTTGCGTATGTAAAGGCAATAATGGATGTTTTAGCGGTTTCCTTGAGTACTGATGAGTGACATTTCCTTGGAAGTACGTAGCTGCGAACTTCTGGAACTTAAACTCTGACAGATCTTCTTCGTCTTCTGATGTGGTTTGCATCGGTGTTACCATCTGTATTGGCAATAGAGGGTTTTTAGAAAGATTGTAAGTACCTAAGTGACAATGATGAGATGCAGCGTTTGAATACACCAGTAGCTATTCAAACGCTGCATTTCATCATTAGTTTACAAAACATATGAAAATAAATCGATGAAGTAAAAAGACTCCGAAAAGTTTTTAACATAATTATGTTAAAGTTGAACAAAAGCCGTACTTTGAAAGTAAGTCTATTCGTGCAGATAAAATCGATTTAGATATAATAAATTAATAGGATAAGAACGCATATGAACAGTCTATAATTTAACTTTTAGATGTTTATCTGTACGTGAACGATCTGATTGAGATCGGAGATTAATCTTTGATCACAGCCGTCCGATGACGTCGATATTATGACAGTTAATTAGCATATTTTTGTAACTGATGGATAGTGGATATTTAGGTAAGTCATGTGTAAAACAGACCTGAATTTCGCTGGTTTTTGTCTAATATGCTGGTAGGTTAAGCGATACCGTAAACATAATTATGTTAAATTTATAGATAATTACTTTTTTCATTGACTCTTAAAAGTATGCAAAGTTTGTTATTGATATATCAGAACATAAATTCTTCATTACGTCAGATGTCTTAATAATCGAATCTCCTCAAAGTTAAAGAACCTTTACGACTTAAATGCAGTACAACGGTACAACTTTCCTCCCACTATCATGTTCAATAAAATCACTAATTACCTCCTGTTGATCAGCCCTAGGTTGTGGCAGGTCGCTGAACACCGAGGTGTCCTTGGGCGCCGGCGCCTCACTGCTGGAGTCAGGCAAGAAGTCGAACATAGCCTCCACCAGCTTGCTGTCGTCTACAGGCTCGTCCTGCTTACGGGCTGCCTCCTGGAGTAACGTCCTCTTAGCTTCTAGCTGCTTCTTTTCTTCCAGGGCCAGTTCAGCTTCACGCCTCTCCAACTCATACATGCGCTCCTGTAAAGAAAAGAAGATTTTTTTTTTAATTTTTGCTGGCTGTCAAAGACGAATGGGTTCTCTGTTAATTATATTTTTTTTGTATTCAGTCCATTTTTCGGTAGGTGTTCGATGTTTTAGAGTTTAATGTTTGCCTACCAAAGCTGCAGCGAATGCAGCTCCCGGGAATATTAATAAAAAAACTCGCTAAAACATTATACGCAAGTACTTAAATAAAATCGATATACTTAGGTATTTACTATATTTTATATAAACTTAACATTCACATCAAATACAATTATGCAATTTAACAAAATGTTTCATTACGTTAATTATGCTTAATTAAAAATAATGTAATGCTCGTTATGATCGGCTCATTTGTCATCTTTAACTAAGGCGTGTCTCGTATACACTGTGTGAAATATTACCAATATCGATCAAATGATATGCACGTACAAAAGTTTATTAATAGGAAGATGATAAGCTCGTCTGTTATCACTTGGGCGTAGATATAATTCATTGGCTAGGTAGGTTTATAAAAGAACGATCCTGCATAATTACAGTCTGCAACATAAGTAGGTAAATTAATATAATAGCAAATTTAAAAACATGTATATACAAAAGCTTGATAAGAGAAAAGTTTTCATACATACCTAAACCCTCACTGTTATTTCAAAATAGGTATATTATTAGAAAACATAAAATCATATATTCGATGATTGCACTTACTTAATTGACTGACCTAATTGGCATTTGTAGTTTATTTTAACCTTTCATTTACTGTGTAAGTATATTAAAAATATTGTAACCCCGTTGAATTGATTGAATGAACTCAAACCAGAAAAAATATTCCAATTAAAGGTACCTATTTAAACATACGACTTTTTTAAATGATAACGACGAAAATACTTCTGAACCTTTTTTAATGTTACCTACTTAAGTTGCTGACTGTACCAACCTGTTCAGAACAACAGCTAGATATAGGTCAGACATACAAACAAAGAACTCACAATAAATCCACCCACACATTGTATATTCACATAATGCTCATCTTGTTCGATATTGTTGCAGAAGTTATCAAACCACAAATTCATCATTATGCACCGACCACTAGTCACGACCACACGTCTGTTTACAATAAAGGAATACTCCACATTACTCTGTATTATCGCAGGTTGCCGGCAGGTTACGTTACAAGGCAACCAAGCAAGACAGGCAGACGGCACAGGTTGCGCGGCACTTGCGCAACCCATACGGTTGATTGATTGGACGATATTGTTCAATTACGCAAAATCACCATTAATTTACATAATATTCAGTGTGTTAGCATCTAATTACTCCGGTTATTACACGTAGAAGTTTGATTTGTAACACGAGTGTTTTATGTATTGCTGTGAGGTTGCTCAGAGTAAAGACCAACATCTCGCTGTCTTCCTCTCTCTCTCCTCTTGGGGGTCATCAATAAAGGTCGGCGAAAAAACAAAAGAGCAAAATTTCTGACATAGCTAGTTTGTAAAATTAATTGTCTAGTATTTTCAGCATCACTAAATTACTTAGATCTAGCACAAAGTATGGAAATAGGCTCACCCCTATTACATGGGACTTATTAAAAACTTTGGTGAAATGTGGGTGTACAACTATGTACACCTCTGCCTACCTCTTCGGGGAATTCAGGCGAGATGCTATGTTATGTAGCACAAAGTGCATAAACGTTCGGAGGTATGCAGGTGGGATCGCCGCCGTCTCAACATTCTAGGTCAATCGTGGTACAGGAATCGGCGTCCATTACAAAAAAAAATAAGCCTTTGTTGAGCACTGATTTTTAATTTGACAGACTTCTTTCTCGACACCGAAATAACGGTAGCTACTTAGTTTGTTATGAAAAAATATCAAATGACATAATATTTTTATATTTCTTGAATGAACTTACCTGGTAACATAGAAGATACCAGAGTGCGGTATAAGGCAAACTTTCGTCAATGATAGGCAAGTATAGCAACGGACTCAAACATAATTCTTTAACAGCTTTACTATATGCACTATTTGTCATCGTATACGAAAAATAAACCACTGAATCACATTATATTTACACATGGAAAAAGAGTCAATTAAAAAAAAAATATGGAAGAACTGCTCAATTGTGCAACATCACTTTTTAATTTTATTTTCATAAGACCACATCCTATTCCTTACGTACCACACTATCTAAATGAATAAAAAAAATATTTTATAGTCTGACATCGATTATCTGTGTCGATAAAACAATAGCGGCATTTTAATTTGATTTATTATTGAGTTTAATTTGACTATCAATCGATCTATACTGATAAAGATTGATGTAATTCTTATCGCACGGAGTAGCAACGTATGCATAATGAATATAATACAATTTTATTGTTTGATTGTCCAGTAGTATAAGATTTAATTTATTATTTATCAAAATAAGCCCATTATAAAACCTTTTTGCAATCACAATTTCGTCCTGGCTGTTTTCACTCATTTTCTTTATTTATAAGAATATTAATGAATTATTTCACAAATTTATGTTCAATAAAACCAAAAACGTATCGCAAGAGTGACACATTTATAATATGCAAGTTATCGCAGTAAGCATTTGCTAATATTTGGCAACACACTATATAAAGTCCTAATTTATTAGGTAATTTCCTTTTAAGGGGTTAATGTGTAAGTGTTAAGGAGTAATTTACGCCATAATTAATATTTCTACAACATTTTGATTTTTTTCTTTATGTTCGCCGTTCAATAAGCAGTTTTCGTCTTGCGAGTACTATGTTAATTACAAATAATTTGTTATATCCATTTAATTCTTAGCTTAAGTGAATGTATTTGACTTTATATAGTGTTATTACGAAATTTATGCTGAGTACTTACCTATCTACCTATTGATATAAGTGCTTATAGAATATTAGAATATTATTCATAAAAGTCATAACAATGCCCCCGACCGAATTTCCAGACACGGAAAATAGCCAAGTACGCACGAGATATTATATATAGTGCCAAGTGTATGCGCAAACGAAGGTGAACTTCATTTTCCTTCACTCTCATATTCCCATAATGGGACGGCAATCCTACAGGACCGGAGAGAGAACAGGCGCAGGACTGACGGCTTTACGTGCTCTCCGAAGAACTACTGGTGCTACTGCACTTTGCCCAACCCGGGAATCGAACCCAATGCCTCACGCACAGCAGCCGCGCTTCCGCCCACAAGACAAATTAAGCAGTTAAGTATTAAAATACAGAGAAGGCATTATCAAACGTTTCAGTTACAAAGTACTAGTCTGTGGTCAAGCGCTAATGTCTACCTAAACATTAATTTAACAGACATTTGTTTAGTAACTACTTCATAAATATAGGACTAGATATTGCGATAAGAATTTATGAAGATTTGTCTGTGGTTTTATGATAATGATGACAAAATAGTTTTTACTCTTATTGATTATGATCAAAGTTAGATAGATAATCTTTTTGATAACATTAATATTTTGACAAAGGCAGATCTCGATAATGATTTTTTTTAACATATATCATATTATAAAAAAAATCATTACTTAAATTATTACCAGGCTCTTAAGAGCCTGGTAATAATTTAAGTGCCAAAGGATGACAACACTGACTGAAATTCACAATACTGAAGGTGTATCTAATCAAATTATGTGCATTGAACATTGCATCTTTTAATTAAATTACTATTTACATTGTTCGTTTTTGATATACACTTTCAAGTAAACCGACGGAAACACGAAAAGCATTACATTTATCTGATAATGTTAATTTAACATTGTATTGTGTACATAAAAAACACTGTGCGCATACCGTATACTTTATTTAATAAATTTTTCTGCTGCTTGTTTCTCACACATATAGTAATAGTAATAGTTAATGTAAACTGGAGGAGCGGAACCACCTACTACAAGCAAATCTTTGCTTAAAAGGAGATTCCCAACTTAACAATTGTAATTTACATAAGCTGATGAAATAAACATTTTTTTTTTTTTTTTATTGACTTAACACATTGTTAAGTCGGGGTCAAATAAATACAAAGCGAAACACGTCTAATTGTTAGCAACCTAAACGGAAATCGATTTAAAATACTTTCATTGTCCTCTAGAAGTTCATTGAACCAAATACTTTTTTAAGTATCACTATATTATATACCATGCTGTTTTGAATACTACGAGTACATAAGTCAGACATAAGCATCATCTCACTGACTTTATCCTAATTTATTTAGGTTTGATAAGGCATTTTTCTTCAGTAGTTTTATCTCTATTAGTCGACATTTCAGTAGTCACTACCTTTCTAAGCTTATCATCTTTTATACAATCCATCCATCGTTTCCTCGGTCTTTCCCTACTCTCATAGTTATCAACATTTCATTCAATATTTATTACTATAATTAAGAGATCAACTTAGGAAATTAATAATCGCTACTTATTAGGTGGTAGTCAACCATTCTATAAATCCTAATTAGTAAAAAAAAAGCTCGCCTGCCATTTTTAAAATCTTTACCGTTACCCGGTACCGGCCAATGTAAGGATTCCAACGATACCCCAAACATCGAAATCGATGCATTCTGAAGTTATGGTGTAATAAAGAAACTCACAAAACATAAACCCTAAAAATAAAACACTCCGCTTTTGGGCAGTCGTGTAAGTAGTGTGTATTCCTCACCCTATAGTTATGCTCGGCGATCTCCTTGGCGCGCGTGTTGCCCTGGTGCTGCAGGCGCTGCTCCTCCTGGCGCCGCAGCCGCAGCGCCTCCGTGTGCGCGTGCGCCTCCTGCCGCATGCGCCGGTAGCGACGCATCGCGATCAGGCGCCGCGCGTGGCTCTGGATCTTCACTATCGCCCACATCTTGTGCCCGTACGAACGGCGGACTAGGTAGCCGCGGGCTGCTGCCTTTAGGGAAAATAGTAGTATCGAAAATCAAACAAAATTTTTATGCATTAAAATAATAATCTGCAAGGAAATCACTGTTAATTTCTGACACTTCTACTGTGTGTACACATTCAACTGTTATTATTCAGTAAAATGTTTTTTATCTACGCATCTATGTTCTTAGTATTTTTTGCATAAGATTCTAAAGAATGAAACTTACTTGTAAAGATACAATGTGGCCGCGGAGATGCCTAAATCTATGGGCCAATACTCGTGCACGAATCAGAGCTTGCAATCTTGCATAGCCAACTTTCATCTTGTTGTACCGGATCCTCTGCAACTTGCCTCGCCAATGACGTTGGATCAGAACAGCAGCCGCTCGCATCTTCAAGAACCGTCTACGATACACCCACCCCCTAATAGATCTTTGGAGAATTAATATCTTTCGAGTGAGAACTCTGTCTCTTTCCTGTTCAAGGAATAAGTCATGAGCATCCTTCAGAAAAACTTTGGTATGACCCAACTGGTAATCGGACTTGCCAAGGACTGTCGCACAGATTTTTGCAGTAGCTGAACGACAATCAGTTTTGTGCGCGGGGGGAACGCCGGATATTAAAAATCGGTATCTTTCAACAAACTCTTTGAAACTATGTCTGATGGGGTATCCGGCCCTCCTGATTCTGATCGTTTCCATCATACCAGAGTATCGGAGTTGTCTGCAGCAAAGACCGCGATCAAACAACATTGGTTTCTTAAATTCATTTGGTTTGATACAGCGTATAAAGAATGGTTGGCATGTTCCTAACGTGCGCATCAATAAGTCAAGAGACTTCTTGAATTGCGTTGAAAGTGTCGGAGTTCGCTTACGGGTTTCAGATCCCATCGCAATGTCATCCTGAAATATGTGTTGCAGGAATTTGTTCGTAGAAATATGAATTAATTGCAATAGATCAGCACTAAACGTATCACGGTTTTTCTCAAGGAATCCGCGTGTATCGTAGAACACTATTCCAGCAAAGTGATTGAGACCAAAACTGGTATTAATATCTGACTTTGGTTTGAGGTAGTTTCTGTGAAGACCATGGGTCTTGTGTAGCTTGGCTAACATTGTTTGGTCAGTGCCTTTGGGGAATTTTGACTCTTCATCAATTAAAGCCATGATGTTTAGCTGTTTTAACGCAATCAAATCCAAGGCATCTTGGTTATCAACGAATTCGATATGTTGCCAATTAATTCCTTCATGATTATATTCTTCCTGTTCCAATTTGAAAATATGCCTGACAAAGAACTGCTGCAAGTTCTCATTAGCAAAATTAATACAGAATTGTTCGAAGCTGTTTTGATCGAAATTTTCGAAACCGAATATATCTAGGACACCGATGGCAGTTCGCATCGTCGACTTTGGTCTATAGATTGCAGAGTTGATTTTCCTTACGATGGTGACGAATAATCGACCGTAGATGCCTTTGACAAAAGCGTCTCTGATGTCAACAGACTGGGTTTTGCTAAGGGTTGATATGACAGTTTCTCCGTGGGCAAACAAAGTCTTTCTCGTGAGCGCGTCTATGAGCGACTGCATCGGTACTCCGAGCAAGTTGGCCACTCTCCTAACATTGGCTTGTTCTATGATCTCTGTTGCATCCAAGTTGTCAACGACTGTTGCTTCATACTTTATGTTACCACAGTGCAGCACGGCAGCTAACAGTTTCAATATTTCCCATATTTCTGGTTCAGTGAACAACAAAACCTTCATGGCTGATCGTATGTCTGCAAATTCGGCAGCATCATCTCTGCCTTCACAAGTCAGACTCCCACCCTGTAAAAGATAACTTCAAAATTGGAAATATATCAAAATCTTATTAACAATATATTACACTAAAGATACCGTTTGACGTTTCTATCTTAATCTGCACTATTGTGTGACACATACTTTTATCGTTTACTTTCATGGTTATTATCCTACAAACATTGTTTTAATCAGCAATTATAGTTATTTATCGATTAAAACCTCCAATAATCCCTTCAAATACTGACTGCTGTGACAGCTTACAGCAGTGAACTTAAGATTAACAATTAAAATTGAGTTTATATTCACACACATTTTTGCCGTAACTTTTATATACTTAAGATTTGATAAAGCAAGGAAAATAGAAGGAAAGAGAGGATGACCTCGACGAAGCCTTCTAAAACAATTAAATGAAACGAAACTCAACTCAAACAAAATGGCTACCCCATTCATCATCCAGTGGGAGCTACCTCGTAACGAGAGGTTAAAATGAGACCAGGGAACAGATAGGAGTGGCGGTTGTTCCACCGTTAAGAGCTCTTCTGACTGTTTTTAAATAAAACAATAAGAATAAAGAAGTACGATATGAAATTCTCGTTCATTTGTCCAAATAAATCTACGGGCAATATAATTGGTGGAACCGCTTTCTGGATACAACAAATAAATTGATATCAAAGGGTATTAATAGCTAAAGAAGTAGTAAGCATGCAATAGTTATCTAACCACATTCCTTACCCCAGATAAATATCTATATTCCGACGGTTCAGTCAATTCTAATTTCTTCTTTTCCTCTTTGGACAACCCCGCCAGTAAGCAATAAAATACATGGTAATTCCTTTCTTCTGCTCCTTGGGAGACTATTCTGGACTTTTCTAGAAGATACTGTTCGATCTTAGCTCCTTCGATGACGCCACTGTTGTTAAAGTGGATGTCGATGTACTTGCCGAAACGCGAGGAGTTGTCGTTCCTGACTGTCTTCGCATTGCCGAAAGCTTCAAGGATGGGATTTGCTTCTAGAATCTGTAAATGAGTTTTCATTATTAAATCAACCTTTTTAGTTATGTTTCAACATTATATGTATACCCTGAACTATGCTAAACCAAAAGCGAATCCCCAGGATAATTAATATGGTCTGTATAACTTAAATACTGTAGGAAACCACGCACTATTCAGTATCTTATCTTAATTAGTTACGTCCAAAATCCATGTCCATTGTAGATGGTAATCGTAGTTGTAAAACATATGATTTAGTATAATATTCTAATTAGTAAAACACATAAATAGAATTAGACAATAATCTGATTATTTGAATAATAAGAACACAAGATTATTTGATATTTTTTGCGGCTTGGCGTAAGTTCCAGAATACTTGGTTAAAGACTGATGTCAACCGTGCGATTTCGAAATTATAAGTAAGTATGTTAACACGAATCCCATTTGTTAGATCTTTGTTTAAAATATCCTGTGTAATTCTGTATTTATTCATTCGTATATTCAGAGTAAAGTCTATTTTATGAGACTCGACCATGTGAAATCATCTTCATTCCGAAGTATTTCTCGTTCTATATGTCACAGAGTCGTGGTGGCCGTGTTACGGACCCGCTTCCCGAGCCACAGGTTGTGGGTTCAAAACTTCAAACCATATATCAATATGACATGTTGAATGTTATATGTACTTTCTTAGTGAATCTAAGACATTACAGACATATGGTGAAGGAAAACATCATGTCGAAACCTGGTCTTGATGGTTTGAAATCGCCAAACCTCAGCTAGCGTGTTGATCAATGGTCGTGCCTTTTCTGTATGAAAAGAGGCCCTTGCCCAGAAATAGGACAGTAATGGGCTGGTTATCTATGTTATGTCACACAATACATTTTTATTTATTATTCACCTGTTGTTCAATCCAAGAATGCTTCCCACTGATCGCGGCAAGGTATTGGAGAATCAACTTCGTCGACTCCGTCTTCCCCGCGCCGGATTCCCCGCTGATGACGATACACTGATCCTGCTTGTACCGACGCATGTGCGCGTACGCGTTGTCTCCGATTGCAAAGATGTGCGGAGGCAGCTCGCCGATCTTTCGCTCCTTGTACAACTTGATCTGGTCTGCCGTGTAGATGGGCAGTATTTGGTAAGGGTTCACCGCCACTAATATTGAGCCGGTGTATGTCTGGAAATGTTAAGAGTTGATTAGTTTTTTAACCAACTTTGTTGTTGTTTGTTAACTAGTAGCACATTAGAGGGATGGAGGGCAGTTTGTCGTGTACTTCACCAGATGGGAAAGCTCGTAATAATACCAAGTTTAAGTTTAATTTAAAGCATCTAGGTATGCAGTGAGCTATATTTAACGATGTCCGTACATCGTAGTGACTATGTCCTATTTAAATACTATTATTGTGTTCGGCTTTTAATCGTTATAATAATCGGTAAAACAAACTATTAATATGACGAAAATGAAAGTTATCACCTATAACATCAGTTTAAATTATAATGTAAATCGTAACACAAATATATTCATTCAATTTGAAAAGACGGATTGTTGTAGTCATTCGAATGCAAAAGGTATCGGATTTCTCTTAACCACGATGTTGAAGGCCATAGGTTAATTGAAGGCTCCTTTTTACCCAAATTAAGATGTCTGCCTCTCTATTTTTATTCTTTACAAAAATCTATCCGCACGTCTCCTCCTACCTAAAAACCGGATTAATATATTTCCACATTAAACTATAAATGATAAATACGCATTATTAAAAAAACATGCTACCTGTATTTGAGATTTATTAAGTCTATGCAAAATGCTTGTCCAAGTTGAAAAGGATTAAATTTAAAGTAGGATTGGCTTGACAATACTTCAGGCACAAGATTTGATAAGGTAATACTAATTTATTTAATCGCTTTACAATATATTTTACTTAATATAGTGATTTTGGTCACCTTAAACTAATTTCTGCCAGTAATGTCTGCCTGGTCTGTAATATAGTGGTTTGTTAATTTAATACAGGTACTTAATGGTCTGTAGGTTTGAAAGTGTTGAGACACGGCAATATTTGAAAGCTTATGACATACGATAGCCTACTTACAATATGATGAATTTTAAGAAATGTCCGACCACTTTCCAAAGGTCAAGGCAAAAGAAAGTTACCTAACTAGACAGCTGTTATTAAATTATTACTCAATCTAGAAAACAGCTGATAATGGAAGAAAACACATGCTGCATTGACGCTTTATCAGTAAATTGGGATATGAATAGAAATATGGTAATAAAAGTCCTACTTACATAAATGAGATTCTCATTGTATCTTATAAGTAGGTTTCTGAGTATGCCGGCTTCGTGCAGGTCGCCGAGTGATATCATGTCCTCGACGCCATGCACGGAGGTGGCATGCATCGCCTTGATGCGTCGCTCGGGAGGCAGCCATTGCTCGTGGCCGTCGTCGTCGCGAACGCGGATCCGTCGCCCCTCGGCCGCGAGGACACGGGCGCCAATCGCTACGTCGAACTCCCGACCAGACACCGGCTCGATCCATATGTAATCGCCCTGGAAGTGTAAAAATGTATTTTTAATATAATATTACTAGACGCAATTTCAAGAGCTTATCAAGGGGCATTATTTATCTTCTTCACATAAAATAAACTAACTCGACAGACTGCGTCCAATAACTGTTAGAGGGAATCGGTAATTCCAGATTGTGGTTGGTGATTAAGGATAAAAAATACCCACCTATCTCTTGTTTGTAAATAACTCATGTCGATAAATATTCACGAAAACTGCACCGACTTTTGTGCTGATTAAAACTGTTTGCTCGCTCATTAGCAGACAATAGATTTCTATTGTTATCAAGTACGTATTTGTACGTGGGTGAGTCAAAGGGTTGTGAACTGATGGATTTTGGTCCTGTGCATTTTTTATACCTCTCTAAATTATAGATTCCAATTATCCATATTGTAATGCTTTCTATGTCAATTATTTAAATGGGTTCATTCAAAGCTGGAAAATAATATCAACTCAAACATTTGCTATTTTGAATTTTACCACAACGTATTGTACACTCATACAATTATTTTTAAACCTCGTCTCGTTCTCTTACCCCTATCACTTCGGCGGTGGTCGGCTTCTTAGAAACCAAAAAGCTATTTTATTGTCGATTAAACTCTAAACATACTGTATAGAATCATGTTTTTACAACTCTCCTTTTTGAGCTAAGCAATGATAGACGACAAATGGAGCTTGCCTATACATGGACATGAACTAATCAAACAACATTTATTTCTAATCCTTGTCTTTATTTATTTTGTGTAGGTACCATAATTGGTTTTTTAAATACTTAATAATGTTACCGGATTTAGAGAGCAGGTTTAGCTATTAGCACCAGACGGCTTTCGTATTTAATTTATGTGTATCATCTGGTTCTTGTTTCTTGTTCTCCTCCTACAAGTAACTATTTGCACTCGATGGTATAGTTGGCACATACATGTGGCCATAGATTTAATTTGACTTCTGATATTTTAAAGAACATGTAAGAACGTGATTTTGACAAAGCGTACCGCAATCATACCAGGAGCGATGCGAAATAATAACATTTACTTAATAGAAAAAAAATATGTATTGAATTGACTGAAGAAATTTCACGAACGCTGGACGAACAGAATTCAAGCGAATGCACCTACAAAATTAAATGGACGTCTGACCAACAGGTCTGAATATTTGTGCATAGATTTGTTTCTGATTACGCACCCGCAAAACGGAGGATTCGCATTATAGGTAGGTACGCAAAGCATTATAAAAAAATAAGCATATAATTCAATAAATCCAAGTACAGTAATCACATGTAAAGAAAGTCCGCGGCCAATTATCCGTATTTGTGAAACTAATGTGACATTGAAAAACGCTTAACCATTCATATATTTTAATTAATTTTATGTTAGTATTATCGTTTATCGTCAATGGATTCGTCTACTACTTTATGTGGCGATAGGTTTATTTTGAACTCTAGACATGTCATTTTATTGGTACCTACTTTGTACGGTTTATGTTTACATTATGACCAGATATAGTAAAATTTTACATAAAAACACTATACACCTACTGTCAGAAATAGTAAATGATCACCAAAATTAAAACAATCATAACCAAAAATGTTATATCTTGCTATCCAATTATGGTAAATGACTCCAAACGAATTATGACAGGATGCTTGCCTCCTCTAAAACACCACGACTGTAAAAGATAGCGTAATAAGATTTGGTGTTAATTTACTACATTCGGTGTTTGAATACATTTTCAAGTGCAGTCATAACTAAAACAGCTAGAAACATTGTAATTTTAGATTGTCTTTTATTGGTACATGTTTAGTTTTTTATTGTTTAGTATACTTTTTTGGTAAGGGAGCTTAGGGTTTCAAAGTATTTTTTGGTAGTTAGTATATTTAATCCCCTTATATGTAATAAAGCTTCTGTTCAATAAGTACTACAAGTCTACCACATTAGACCCCGCTAAAACTAAGTACCTATCTAGTTATCATATTTTTATATAATTAAATATTAGTTAGGTACGCTAATTAACTTCTACTTGACGACGTTTATTGTGAATTGCAAAGACGGATCATTTATTAAGATTTTCATTTATAAAATACAAAAGTACTTCAACAACTATCACTCAAGCAGAGTCGCGGATAAAAACAAGTTACACATAGAACTAGTAATCTAGTAGAGCCGGAACCAACACAAAAAACAATGGTGTGTTGATTATAAAGTTATAGAAAGTTGGTCGCGAGTCGCGTCCCTATTGCGCGCACCGACAATACTTTGATGACTATCTACAATTATGGCTGCTTATCCCTAAACGTACACCGTACATGTAGCATTAATAAAACCGATACCATTATATTTTTTTTTATTATTTACGAGTGTTTGTTGATATAAATTACATAAAGTCTGATATAGCTTAGACATCAATTGGAATTTAAATGTTTCTTTATTCTGTCTTTCGTGGATCAGAAAAAATGTTAATGCTTCTTTAACCTGTCTTTTGTGGACTTATTTAATTATATGTTGTTTATTTATGTATGACTATTTATTAATTTATTTAATCCCCTTCTACATTCATAAAGCAGGGTTCTGCTCTCAGCTAATTGAAGACTATCGTCTAGTAAGTATGAGTGTAACGCCAAAGATAAAATTACCGAACGATGGAACGACTGTTTTTGATGGTCTAAAATAGGTTATTTTGCAACAATCAAGTTTTATCTTGCATAGTAATATCTTAGGTTTGCGCAATCACTACACATTATAATAAAACAACTTTTAACCGGATTAATCGCGTGTATCATTGGTTTTTTGTTTTTCCTGACGTTTCGAACGCTAAAACAATAAACAAAAAGCCGCGATTAATCCGGTTAAAAGATGTTTTATCTTGCATTTTTAAGTATGATTAAATATTACTAATTATTGTTTAAAAATCGATCTTACCCAATAAATCTAATGACATTGACAAATAAATTGATAGGTCCGACAATACATAACAGAAAGTCTTATTTCACAACTGGTATGCGAAGAAGAATAACTTTTAACTTAGGGCATGTCTCAAAGTTACCTCAAAGTATATGGTTTCCGAAACGGTTTCCATGGCAACACATCACAGAAGTTACAATTATAATTATTTAAAAATTTATCAAAGCGACATAACCTTATATTTATAATTATGTATAAGAGGTGTCGATCAATAAGTTTATCACAAACTGACCGAGATTCGTGGGGCATCTAGTGGTTAGTTTATTATAGTTATCAATCACCGTTCGTTCATTGGGTTCAACGTGATTTGTGTGACGTAGTAGCTATTCATTGAGTGAAGTTAAAACTTACTTACCTACTTACACATAGTTTTACCATAGGTATAGTTGGGAAATTTTGAATGTTTATTTTTTTTGGATGGATAAATGCAATGCTTCACTACGTTAAATAAACACTTTTAAACAAAAATTACGTAATCCACGGGAAAAAGAAACTGAAATGTGAAAACAAAATAAAATTAATAATCATAATAACTAGGTGTAAAAATAATCTTAAGCATCGACTTGTCCCGAAACAACAAAAAATATTTTCAAAAAAGTTTAATGAAATAACACTACGTGATACCTTCTTAAAAAAAGTTGATAGGTAATATATATGACAAAAAAATAAAAATCTTGACATTTTAAATTATGAATATAAATTAATATTTTTTATCTGAACCTGTCTATGTGTATGTAGTAACGGGTGATTTTACAATGTCTTATTTATTGAAGTTCACTGTACAGTCCTCATCACAACATAACATAACAACCATCAGTTTACCAAGTTCCGTATTTACAAACAACATTAGCAATTCAACAAAACTTGCGTCAAATGTTAATGATAAAATATTCGTGTTCTTATTTAGAATACTTTCTGTACCGGTTTAATAAATTACTTTCTAAATAATGTATGGTCTTCGCTTGTTAGATGAAAGCGTGATTTCAATGTTAATATTAAACATAAACTAAGGAAACTCGTCATCTACAAATAATAATAATAAATATGAATAGGAATACTATCTATCAAATTAACATATTCAACTAGTTAGTAATCATGATAAATGAATTAAAGCTACTACAGTGTTATAAGCCGGATGCGGTTTGCTATTAATTACGAGAATGCGAATTAGTTAAATAGTGAATAAATGGACCTATAATGTATGCATTACCAAAGGTACATCATATTATTGAGGAGAAATAGAAGAAGAATTACATCAACACTTATCATCGAGAGTTTAAATGCCTTCAGAATCGAAGGATCTGAAATTAGGTAAGTACCAAACGTGAAATAAAATGACTTCTTTTTGGACTTCGGCACACGAACTCCGCATCTCTTTAAAATACATTTGATTACTTTATTATCCAACGTTTCTTTGTAAACACTTAAATTAAAAAGCAATATTATTTTACTGATCTAAATGGTTGCTATAATAAGCATTTTCGATTCAAAGATAAGTAAGTCATAAAAAATATCATAATTGAAGATTTTGGAGCGATACAGCTTATAAAAATCGAGTTTTTTACACCGCGATACAGTTTTGGTCCTTAGATACCAACTCGTAACTGATTTTTACTATCATAAATGTGCTTACCTACTCTTGACCACAATCTAACCCCAAGGCCAAAGATGTGCCCGAGAAGTAGTTCAAGAATGCATAGGAAAGTTGGTTTTTATTATAAATAAGTATTGTTCGTTAATCTGTTGCGTTTGAAGAAAATGCTACATCATTGCGATATGATCAATACCGTTTCAAACAACCGCAGCGTTTAATGTGAAACAAAGACTTCAAGGCATGTTCATTTAAAGAAATTATAAAACAATAATTTTCTTATCAGTCTATCGTATCATCGTCGGCTTCAGTCACTGATCCTATCAAACTGAAACAACCAACATTAAGTATGATTATATCTGTACGTGTATAATGTAGTTTTATTAAGATTTAAAATACTTGGCTCAGAATTTCGAAGAACTGTTTAAACAACTATCAAAAATAGATTATATTTTTTGGAAAGCTATAGCTACTGTGTTCGGATCTAAAGTATTAAAGAAGTGAAAACATTGAACGGACCGAAATACCAAACAGTGTGTTATGCTTTTTGGCCTTTTCAGTGCGGTGTAGTGCGTTTGCATTTCGAAATATAATCAATTTCTTAACAATTTGTCAGAACAATAAACAAGTCTGATCAAATCGATATCGAGCTAGTTTTGAAACCTGTCGGTCCTAGTTTCGCTCCCACTCGCAGCACTTTAAGAGTCATTGTGTCCACTCTCCCTCTCGTTTTGGTAGTCGATCACTGACCAGCTCGCCTCGCCTTTATTTGTACACCGGCTTATACTGGTTACAAATTGGCGATTTGGTTTGATCATGATTGACTCAAACACATTGCTGAAACATTTTGTCTTATCCTGGATATATAATTTGCAGCAGTTTATTACATAATTGTAAATTCCATTAGATATTGGTCTTTGGACGTAGAAATGTAATTTTTTAATAGATAATTTATTTCCCTTTTCTTGTGCGGTGTCTATCGCGAAAGATAGCGGTGTTTTAGGGCCAGTATTATGATTTTATAATAGTACATCTGAGTTACTTAAACGCACAATTGTTGCAAGATATAAATCTTGCCTAATTTTATGCGTTTCTGTCCTAGGTACCTTTTACTAGATATGGTAGAATTTATAGTTGGTCGTTGTAATTATATTTAATAAGCTCTACTTAGGTATATCAGATTATTCGATTTGTGTTACTCAACATACCCAAATATACCGACCCAATTGAGGTTGAGGTTGAGATATGAAATATATTATAATTTATAGTGTCAAATCAATGATTGAATTTGGCGACTTTTCTGCCATACCGGAGTCCTATATTTAATTAAGACACTGTGTAATTCGTTAGACACACAACACAACATCGATTTATTAGCATATTGTCACTGAACCGTTTTCCAAAATGAGAAATTATACTTTGATCCCACTATAATGTGAGAGTGTATATATATAGTTTGTATGCATGTATGTATTGGTCAGCGAGGTGAATGCCCTCAGTGCTGGATTCTGTGGCGGGCTGACGGAATGTGTTGCCAAACGCACTGATCGGAACTCGCAGAGAATGTACCGCTTTGGGCACAAGTAGGTAGCTCACACTGCGTCACCGTCGACGATACCGACACTATATTTTTTTTCTTATTTTACACACGGAAGTTGCAGCTTTTGACAGCTAACCTCTTTTTAGTAGCAATCATAATAAAATTTCCAATCACTGTATTGTATTTCCAATTACGGTTGTTCGTAAAAAGTTAAACGTTTCATATACGTATTGATCGAAGTCTCCGCATTGTAGGTACTTATTGAACTAATAGTTTATAAGTGATCTTTTTATCTTGATTTAGTTTTATCCCAGTTTCCTAAATTATCAACACGGCGGCTTGAATAATTAAGTTTTAGATTTTGAATAAATACGGATTTTAACATATCCTAACAAAATGCGACGTAGCGAACTAGCGATTTCTAAAATGTATAATAATAATACTCCTCCAGACAGTATTTCGGTCATGGCGGCCTATCTCCACGGAGATTAGCCAAGTACGCAGGAGATATTATAGAGCACAAGTGTATGTGCAAACAGGTGCACTCCATTTTCCTTTCTTTTTTTTTGTCCGATGGGACTGTAATCCGGTACGACCGGAGAGGGATCAGGCGCAAGACCGACGGCTTTATGTGCTCTCCGAAGCACTGGGGTGTCACACCATCTACTTCCTAACTCCGGGCTGCTGCTGAGAATTTACCGAAAAAACCCACTAAGTCTTTGCCCGACCTGGGAATCAAACCCAGAACCTCACGCTCAGTTGCACTTGCGACCACTAGACCTACGAGGCAGTCGAAAATGAATATCTACGTTTTAACGCAAATGTACAAAACCAAATTCACAATTACTGTTAGGTATTAACCTGTAATTGAAATTGAAGATAAACTCTCACAGATTTGCTGAGCAGAAATCTCATACAAAATATAGAAGAGTAGTTAAATGACGCAATCATCTTTAAAAATAGATTCAATATTACAACCAGAATAAAATGACTATAGTAAGCTATTCACAAAGACCTCTGTTTCTATTAAAATGGCTTAACCTTTGGTACAGATGTATATGCATTTATATTTGAAAAGAACAACAGTGCACAAGGAATTAACTGAACATAATCACTGGATACATTAATGCACTTAGTTTGAGAGGATCCATTAACAGCAACGGAGTTCTGTACAATGGTGATTAATAACAATACGTACAAATCAATCAAACAAGATATTCATGTCAAGCATCAAGCCTTGAACTCGGAGACCGATGTAAAAATGATGCCGTCTCGACATCTTAGATAGCGTATCCGGTTTTTACGTACATGCCCATAGATTTATATGCGAGACACAAAACTGGGAGCTATCATCGACAGCCTTTCTAAAGATTTCGACTTGAACATCATACTTAAGCGAAAAAGTTACTTATTTAAGTCTATGTTCACTGTGAAAAGGAATGCTATTAAAACTTCACGCTATTTCTTCAGTAGGTATTTACATAACGTGAAATACCTACCTAAATTTGGTTAAACATATTGGGACATGAATATTTATTATTCCAAATCCTGCCACCCTTTGTTGAAGAATCAGAAGCCATTTAATTTTCTTATCTTAAAATAACAGTAAAATCCCAAGGGATTAGATTATCAGAAACGCAAGCAATAAAAATATTATATTACATTACGCCGTATCCCCTGATGGGGTAGGACACGGTAGTTGAATGCCCACATTTCACCAATGCTGTTACTAATTCCAAACTCGGCTAGTAACAGCGAAACCCAATAACACTTTGCCCGACTTGGAAATCAAACCCAGGACCACATACTCAGCATCCGCACTCATGGCCACTAGACCAATGAAGTTTTAATTAAATCAAAGTTTTAATTAAATATGTACTTTCAGATATTTTCATTGAAAGTTTAAAATATTTTCTTTATATGTATATCTAGTCAATAAAATTAAGGAGGAAGAAAAACGACTCGAAGGACCAAATTTTAAATAAAATGTTGATTAAGAAGAAAACCTACCCTGGTAACGATCACCATGATGACGGCGGCATGTGGTCACCGGCCCGATCTGAAACAATAAATCATTATTATAAGCCAAGTTATATGTCACTCAATAATATCTACAAAAAATGTGAAATCATATCCGCGGCGCAAATTCACCTCACATTCCATATTACATAAAATGGTAACATTGAATATTTAGAACCACGTTATGATCTTAGTAGTAAATTTTTAGTTTGTTTAGTTATTGTAACCTGCTAGTAGACGTGTTCCATTGACCTATTAAGTCTACTGATGTTTTTAATAAATAACTAAATTCGAAATTCCTACTTATATTAACTAAAATAAAATACTATAAGACTGCAAAGATATAATATTAAAATACGATATCAGTGGTCCTGTTTTAAATAAAATAAAATAAATTGACTAGCCAAAAGGCTATATAATATATAAAGGCGCCTCACTTTTAACCTATAGGTACAGAAACTCGTTAGTGCCTAGCGTAACGTACGGTACGAGCCGTAAGATAGTTTTATCAAAAAATACAATTTTATTTTGATAAAACTATCTTACGGCTTAAAAATCGGCATCCAAAAAGTTTTAATGCAATGTTAAGTTATCTTTAATCTATTTCATCACAGCATTGTTTGATATTATGTAGCAATAAGTAACACAAGAGTCTCATTATATTTAATCATTCATTGTTATATATATAATAATAATAATAAAGCTGCAACCGACACTAGATGTCCTTAAGCCAGTAAAAATATGGAAAAAATGCATTAGTTAATTAGAACAGTTGCTATATGCAACGAATCACGCAAAATTACGTCACCATATACCTAGATAATTCTTCAAGGAAGTTAGTCACAACTATTTTTAGAATCCGTTTTTGTAACTTATTAGTTATCCTTGGACTCAAATGTAAGGCTTATATATTATCTACCTACTTTATCTGTTGCCCATAAGCAAAGAAATAGAATTAAATTAAAATATTAGTTATGTAACGAAACAAAATAACTCACTTACGCTTAAGTAGATCATAAAAAGATTACAAACGAATACAAATTAAGTATCTACAGGTATTTTGTTCGAGATGAATTAATAATCAGAAACCTTATTACCCATTAAAGTATGTTTATATGACGAAAACATCAGCAAAGGACTTATTTAGCTTTCAAAAACATTATTTTGACATTAATGAAAGCTACTAATTTCATGCAGACTACATGAGGAATGGCACCACATAATTCATGTAATCCTAGTACCTAAGCCTGACAATGATAAGATGAGGCAAGTGATAAATGGAGTAAATTAAGTACTAAAGTTGAAATCTACAAGCCTTCCACACAAAAAGAAAATACAATGCTGTAATTACAAAATGCCAAGGGAAATATAAATTACAGTACCGTAGTTAATATTGCCATTGCCACCGCAATTATTGTAGTACCTCTGAATGTAGCAATTGTATAGTTAATTACAAAAACTTAATAACTTAAAAACTTTTACTAAAATAAAGATACTTATGTATATAAGTGACACATCAATTAACGTGTTTAGCTTTAAAATACCAACATGTTTTCAAATCGCAGAAACGAATAAAAAAATTTGACGTCTATGGTAAACACGTCTACGCTTCAAGCATAATTAATAACCTTAGATTTAATGTTGGCCAGTATCTTGGCGGAGTCAGTATAACCATTGACCTATTTAAAAAACTAAATGTTAAAGAAAAGTAAAACCTGCTATCATGAAATTTTAATTGAAAAAATATGCGTTAATTCTTCGCTGCCAGTCTCGACTGTCGTCAAGTTCTTATTATCAGTCACCCACAAGTCAGACACTAGGTTAAAATTATTTTTCGCAATGCTCCTCCATTGTTTGGTATTGGCTGTTGTGATGGTCTTATTGAGTGCATTGTTCCGCAATTACTTTGCATACGAGTGCTGACCCATTGAGATGAAGGCTGTACTCGACCGGTTTATGTGGGGTGTACGTAGAACTCGACGTAGGTACTCATGTTTTTATTCCGTTTCCAATGTCTTGAATGATTTCTTAAGCTTGTCTCTGTCTTATTTTGTGTCTATGATTCAGAGTCTACGATTTATATAAAAAAAGGTGCATCAACTTTTTTTTATAATGGAACGTTTGGTTCATGTAACCATTAATCTTTGTTGAAATAAGGTAAAAGATAAATATCAGTTTAGAAGAACAGGGTAAATTACAAGCTTAAGACTATCTTTCTTTTTATACCAAAACATAAATCAGTCATAAAGGTTACCTTTGGGCTCACTACCATAGATAATGCTCGATAGAATTTCTTATCGCAATAAAGTGGTAGGCACAGAAATATATGAGGATCCTGATATATTTCTGTGGTGGTAAGAATTCAATCATAACAATTTCGAGTTCAGTATGACATCAAAGTAACTATATTGTTTGCCTTATATTTAAACTGGAAAACTTGTTAGTAATGGAGTACCTAAGTAGCCAATTACCCATAACACCTGGGTAAACCTCATTTAAATAAATAAGTGACGTGATTTACTAGCTTACGTGTAGTACCTACTAGCTTGTGCCCGCGACTTCATCTGCGTGGGCTTCAAAATTAGCCAGGTCCAGCCGGGATAAAAAGTACCCTATGTGTTAATCTAGGTTATAAACTATCTGTGTTCCAAATTTTATCCAAATCCGTACAGTAGTTATTGCGTGAAAGAGTAACAAACATCCAATATACAAACTTTCGCGTTTATAATATTAGTAGGAAGTAGGATGTTTACAATAAAACTTACGACGGTGGCTCTTAAATGTATACGTATACTAGTACTTTAATTATTTAAGTTCGAAGCTTCTGTACAAACCCATAGTATTGTACGAGTATATTTGGCTCTGTAAATTAAGTGGTGTTGAACAACAGAGTCGAGAAGGCTCGAAACAGCCATACCTCGTAGATAATTGGAATTAACATAGGGCTCTAAGTACCTTAAATTTGTCATACAATTATGGATCAGGTTCAATTGAGCATACTTTCTCTACATCTAGCACCTACATTTGAAGCTATGTTAGGTTACCAGTTGTTACTTTATTATAAAGTCCTTTTTTAAAACCGTTTTGAAGCTTTAGTTGAATATTTACAGGGTACAAGACAAGACTTCTAAAAACACTACAATTATTTTTAGAAGTGCAAGTTCGTATTCCCAATAGCACACACTTAAAATTTTTCATTTAATTCAAATTATATGCGAACAAATGCTCAATTGGAAGCCAAATCTCACATTCAGTATACATTCATACAGTATCAGGCAGCTAAAAAATAAGTGTCATAAAAAAGGAACAAGCCTTCCTAATCTGAAAATGCTCGACATCTTTTTTTAACAAGTAATGTAAGTACAAAATAAACAAATAAGGTATGTTACAATGAATTGTTTATAAACCTGGTAGCCCTAACCACGGCAGGTGTGAGGTGATCCATTGTTCTGTTATTAGTACGAGGCATTGTTACCTGAGGCTTGTGGAACTTCATCGAGTTTGTAACTTTTTAAATTAAAGAGGTGTTCCGTCCTGAACTAGACTGGCTGGGAGTTACTTTTACACTTTATAGCAATCCAATATAGATTTGAAACCTGTAGTTAAGCTAGACTAGCTAAGTACTCGAAGGCACAAGAAACCTACACTGGTCAAATATTATTGTCGTATTCGTTCACGTCGCCTTTAGTTCTTATATGTTTGAAAGTAGAACCTGGTATTTTTTCTTTTTAACCGACTTCCAAAAAGGAGGAGGTTATCAATTCGGTTGTATTTTTTTTTTTTTTTTTTTTTTTTTATGTTTGTTACCTCAGAACTCCGTCATTTATGAACCGATTTGGAAAATTATTTTTTTATTTGAAAGGATTTACTTTCAGATTGGTCCCATTTAATTTTTATGAAAATTGGTTCAGTTGTTTGGTATTTAAATCAAAATAACTGAAAAATAATACGTCGTCGAAGTAAACGAAATGGTGTATTTTGCTTTCTTGTGACTATCCGGTGGTGTTTACGGTCTCTAGAATAGTTCTAATGAACTGCCTAACTGTCAGATTGTTGATTTTAGTTCGAAATTTTGTCGGCTCTGTATGTCCTAACAATAATAACCTAACTTTATTTTACTTGTCAATAGCAAAAAATTATGAAAATTTTTTATGACGTAAATACTAAACCACTATAATAGTCGACAATATATCGGGATTATGAAAGAAAATAAATTAAATTGATCCATGAGCGAGCGAAGCGAGCTCGGGAGTTTCGTGTATCCCGACACGGACAGGTTAGGTTCGAAGAGGATGACGGGGGCCCGTGAGCGAGCGTAGCGAGCGAACAGCCCCCGTCATCCTCTTCGTGTTTAGGTTTTTTCTAACCTTACGGACACAAAAATAGGAGCCCCGCTAAGCGGGGCTCCGTCGACCCAGCCACGGAAAGTCAAATCAGAATACAGTAAAGTAAATCAGAGTACGCTTTTTTACTTGAATGGTGACTATCCATTTGATATACCTAAACAATAAACAAACCTATCCCACTGTAGATATGTCATTCTGCATTACGTCTAAAGGTGGGTAGCAGTTTTGTTAAACGTATCGCAATGGCAATCCAGCTGAACGTTGTTAAGCTGTTTTATAAAACAGTACTGTTTTGTAAAGCAGCTAGAGATTTTGTAAAACAGCGGATTCTACAATCCATCTGCGACAGATATATATATGGACAGCGCGTTGAGTAGGTCTACCCATATTCACTTCCGATAAATCAGTTATGGTACGCAAGATTCACTAAAAAGTAAGAAATAAAATAATTTTTAACAAAAAAAAGAACCGACTCCAAAAATCTTTCTGTGTAAAATTGCACTAAAAAGTTATAAAATAATTGCATTATTTACTTACTACAATTTATATAAAAATATTTTTTTAATTTTAGAGGATTCTGAATAAATCAATTTATTAGGACAATAATATACAAATATTATTATTTTTGGAGTCGGTGCCAGTAAAGGATAATAAACGTGTAAGTACATTCATGAAGTAGCGTATTACGTTCGCTTTAGGCAGTTGTTGTGTTCATTTGTAAATAGGTTCAATTAGGTATAATACATTGTCGTAAAAATAATGATGGTTGATGTACCTTTAAATATACTTTGCAAACTTTAGGAAACTTCCTAAATATTTTTAAAGTTTGTCTGGCACCGACTCCAAAAATAATAATATTTGTATATTATTGTCCTAATAAATTGATTTATTCAGAATCCTCTAAAATTAAAAAAATATTTTTATATAAATTGTAGTAAGTAAATAATGCAATTATTTTATAACTTTTTAGTGCAATTTTACACAGAAAGATTTTTGGAGTCGGTTCTTTTTTTTGTTAATCGTTTTAAGCCGTGGTTTCAAGTTTAAAGTAGTTTACCGGAATGGCAATGGCTACAAATGTATGACGGGCTAGTTAAAAAAAAAGCCTAAGTAACTGCGAACCCTGTCGCAATGTGATGTGTATGTGAGAACCTGCTTCGATTAGATATTACCAAATGTAACTTAATAAAATAAAATAAAAATCTGACTTCGGGAAATCTTGACAAATGTGTTATCTAGCCTTCTTGCCCAACGGCTAAAACTTCGGATCAGACTAGCAGGCAGAGCAGAAGTTAGTAAGTTCAAAGCCACCTTGGTACTGCACCTACTAATGCGAACCTAACAAGCCTTTAATTAGCTGAGTGAACTAAAAAATAATTTTCTTTAAAATTGTGAAATCGCACAGCGAGATGTCAAATAAAATAGTGATATATAAAAGAAAACAGCAATAGTTAACTAACGCGTTGAAATTTGTTATAAATCACAAGGATTTATGCCCAATTTCCTGATGCAATGAATTCGATTTCTCCAGTTTAAAATTGCGAGCTGCAGGCACCTTACAACGAATTTATTTTAACACATTGAGTAAAACATACGTGTGCAACATTGTAATGTTTTAAATGTAACAATATCAATGCGTATTGGCAAATTTAGCGTTACCTAACTACAAGCATAGAGTAGACTATTCCGGGTTTATTAAATTATAATATCCTCTTTTATATCCGTATTAAAGTATCTAAGCCTTTTTGTAAGATCCGCACAGAAAAACTCGTTCAATAAACTTAGAAAAATATGGTTTTGTAGGGAAGTGAAAATTTCAAAACGAGGCATATTTCTCGAAGGTTTTCTTAAATTATAAGATTCTTTTCACGTCCTCAAAGACCAATACAAATGCAAGAATATGTACCTACTTATAACTATACATAAGTACACTATACTATAGGTAAGTTCAATCAAACAACCGCGAGAAATCACCATTTACACAACGAGCCCATCTGAAATGTCTTCAAACACCGCTTTAAAAGCTTTAAGATGACATTATAATACAGCAATCGTGCTTCACTCCGGAGCGGCTTATTATGGTGCGTGCGCGCATGTCCCAGCGTAATAGTGCGACCACTGAATAGATGAATAGATAAAAGGTCCACATTATACTCATAAGACTTGAATGAATGGACCTAAGTTGGTTTTTGTTTTTTTATTCAAGTAACATGGTGATGTAAGAGAAGGTTCACGGCCACGAAGTATTATTGATTGTAATTTCAGGAGTTTGAATCCAAATCTAATGCAAAAAACGGCATATAATTAGTGCAATTAACGGGCTTATTTGTAGTAAGTATTATAAGTATTATAAAAAACAGTGCCATTTGGACATGGTGGAACCGAAAACAGCCTTAACAGCTGTAATGACGATAAATATGTAAATAAACCTAGTTTAAAATGTTTCAAGTCTATTTATGTATGTGCTAATCACGCATTGTATAGAGTTCGTCTTCTGTGTCTTATATTGTGTTAGCAGCGCAGGCGCACGTGTAAGTGAACGGCGGAACTAAACGGCGGAAGTCCTTTATCTGTCGGCCGTTCATCTCGCGGGACATCGCGCTGTGAACGATGTTAAGCTTTGCCATTGATGCCTTTGACAAACTTGATCACGTGGTCGTACATAACATAACACCACATAGCATCACGCCTATATTCCCCGAAGTGGTAGGCAGAGGTTTACACAATATGTACACACACATTTCACCAATACTGTTAAGATGTCCCATGTAATATGTAGTGAGCCTATTCTCATCTACCGGGCACAATTCCAAACTCTAGGCTGCTTTATGATTGAGAATTTCTTAACAGTAAAACTCAATAACACTGCCTGGCCCGGGAAGCGAACCCAGCACCTCATGCTCGGTAGTCGCGCTTGGAACCACCAGACCAACGAGGCAGAAGTCATCACTATCAAGGTTATCCCTAATGCCTTTTTTTGGTGCTAGTTCTAACAGTAAAAGGCTACTGGCGTGTGCAGTCAGCGACAAAGTTCGTTGAAAACATATTTTAAAGAACTCAAAAACTATCTGGAGTACATAACATTACATTCTTGTCATCATTATAAATACAGAAAATGCAGAAAGTCATTCATCATATCACAATAACTTTTAATATTGCAAACATTAAATTAGAAATTTAAAAACTGATTAGGTAGGTAAAGTACCTACTTAAGACTGCGCGATTATATTAAGGCAATGACTCTGAAAGTGTCGCCGCCGTAGCAGGAGTCACACGCAACCCAATTGCAAACTTCTTCGACATCTAGACATACAAAGACATCCTTACCAGCTTTAGATCAGCTACAAATGTTTTATTTTTCTTATCGTGTCAACAACGTAACAGTTCAAATATTTTAACTTTTATAATTAGAGGTACTCGTCTAACGAAACCAAGTATTATATAAAACAGTTTACAGTTAACTGATAACATACTTACACATCGCAATCCGCCATAAAACACACAAATCACATAACATCACATCACATCCTAGAAACACTTCTCAGTCTAACATTTACTTTACACATACTTAAGTAAACTAGAATCCAGTTAGCGTAGAAATTTCTAAGAAACTATAGTAAAATACTGGTGTGGCATGTGGGTACCATATTTGTCACCTGAGCGAGACAACCCGCTATATAACGGAAAGGGGAAGCAAGTGGCCGATCTCAGATTGCGACTGCATGTACGTTTTACGTATTTATGTAAGTACACATGGCATAACCATTATGTGTGCAGGCAAATAATTAACCTCTGTGCAGTATGCACTACGCAGGCAATTCATGTCGGTATTTTGGCGCATAATCTATAGTGGCCTATCTAAACTTATCTACATAATATTTTTTATAAGTACTTAAACTTAAAAAAAAATGATCTGTTGACAAACAAAAGACATGTCAAAATTCGACATGGGACAAGTAGCTTTCTTGCTTGTTTCGTCTTATAGTTTATGACAGCTGTTTAATTAAGTAATTTTAATTAAAATTTAATTGTTTTAAAGTTTTAAATTTTATCTAGCAGTCAGTAATTAAGCTGTTGCGTCAGTCATTTGCAGACACAATAGATTTTTATTGTTACAACGTACAGATCTGTACGTTACTGAGCCGAAAGGTTAAAACTTAATTACACGCAAAAATATGACCGCAGAATTGAATGGTTTTTGATTACTCTACCCATGCACTAAACTAATACGAATATAGGTAGTGACTAGCATGGAAACTTATCTCGTTTGCTCACTTTACAGTTTATATCAGTAGATAGCGTTCGATTGCCGATAAATTGTATGGAGATTCAAGTGGTTAGCCTATAGATGAACAACTTGTAGTGAATGTAACCATCAGGCGTATTCGTCAGTCGAATCTTTTGATAATAAAGTTACAATATTAAATGGAAAAAGAATACGGTCGCGAACAGGATTCGAACCTGCGCCTCCCGGATAGATACTCCAGGCGCTCTGACCACTAAGCCATCTCGACCTCTTCTAGATGGCTTAGTGGTCAGAGCGCACAATGGCTTAGTGGTTCGAATCCTGTTCGCGACCGTATTCTTTTTCCATTTAATATTGTAACTTTAGAGTTCGCTAAGCATGCGTTAATGCTTTTTCAAAGACATATCTTTTGATAATATTTTAACTCTTGATAGACAAGCTATAGCATACGACTCAAGGGACTACAAAGGTACTAACTATCAATACAAGATGCGAGTTTACTTAGAAGTATCAGACATACTAATATCTTAGGTTTTTGGGTTTACCACACATTATAATAAAACATCTTTTAACCGGATTAATCGCGTGTATTTATGGTTTTTGTTTTTCCTGACGTTTCGCTCTCTTTGCAGCGTTCGTGGTCGCAGGAGGAAAAAACAATAATACACGCGATTTATCCGGTTAAAAGTTGTTTTATTATAATGAGTATCAGACGTATTTACATATTGATATTGCCTTTAAAATTAGCATAAATTGCATCATAATATATGTTCATAGTACAGAGCTGTGTTGATGCTCATTAGGGACATCCTTTATGTGCATTGCAATTAAGTTATTGACATTAATTACTTAATACGAAGCAACTGTAAAGTTCAAGATTTTCATCTCAGACAACATTTATAAGAATATGATATCTAAGAATGCCTTGTTTTTGCAAATTGCAAAACCATTTGCCTATTGTAAAAAATACTTTGGTGTCGTAAAGTATTTTTTACAATAAATATTTTATTTTTACCGGTCAGTTTCTTTATTATTATTGTTTTAATAAAAACTTGAAACCCAGTATGCAAGAACATATCCACATGGCAATTGTATTTTCAAACTCATTTGACAGGTAAAAATATTTTTATGCACTGACTCTACCAAAACTATGCAGCCGCCTAGTCACCAGCAATGACTTGCACATATCTTGTGCTGGTCGCTGTTAAAGCGAAGAATGTATAAAGTATGTCTTAAACGTCATAAACCATAACGTTCAAAACGTTTTGTGCCGTCTCTTCATCGATGTCTTTCAAATTTTACAATTATTCAATGACTTGAAAATTTTACCTACTTAATAATTACTAAACTAAAAGTAGGTTAATGAACTCATAGTTCATTCTTTAAAAGTTTAACTGCCTCGTTGGACTAGTGGCCCCAAACGCGATTGCTGAGCATTCGTCTCGGGTCTCAAAAGGTCTCGGGTTCGATTCCCGAGTCGGGCAAAGTGATATTGAGTTTTTCTATTAGGAATTTCTCAGTAGCAGCCCAGAGTTTGGAATTGTGCCCGGTAGATGGGCTCACCACCTATTACATGGGACTTAAAAACAGCGTTGGTGAAATGTGGGTGTAAAATTGTGTACACCTTTGCTACCCTTTCGGGGAATTCAGACGTGATGCTATGTTTATAAGTTTATTGTACGGACTTTCCGACACCGTGTCCCAAAGACCCAAAAAAATAAAACAGTTACATAATATAAATTTATATTTTCATGGGGTCCGTGGAGATGGGTTTTGTTCTTGGAGTCGTGCCAGCTGTCAATGTCGCGCGTCTGGGTGCATCTGAGATATACGAGTATGTATCTATTTATTAATTTCTGTAAACGCACCCAGTAATAACCAAAGTAATTCCTATTATGCGACAACGTTATTTTTTATTTAAAATAGCACTGTTCGTTTTAGTTTGTTACTAGACACTACCTAAAATTGAGATATAAAACCGTTTTAATGTAATAAGTAGCATAAAAGTAAAGTCAGAGTCGGCAGTTGTGGCATGCCGTGCGGTACGTTACGGTTCAGTACGGGTCAGCTAAGACGCGGGCGGCGTAATGCCCACGACGATGTGCGAACATCTGCGTGCGCGCATTGTAGTGATAACTGTTTGTGTCAGTTTAGATGAGAATGCTTGGATTAATCCTCTTGATACCTTTGTGAGCAAGATTTATGTTAAAGCTTTTTAATCGACGAAACAAAGAAAGTTCTCCAGTCGAGTAACTCGACCGTTTCTAAGTTAAATGTTAGGCGTCATATTAATGTCAAAGCATGTAGGTATTAATAGCATTGATAGCCTAGTGGTATGACCGTTGGACTAACAAGACAATGGTAACAAGTTCGAACCCAAGGCACGCACCACTGTCTTTTCGAAGTCATGTGCGTATTATAAATTAATTATCACTTGCTTAAAACGGTGAAGGAAAACATTGTGAGGAAACCAGCGCACCCGAAAGATGTACTTGATGGTGTGTAAAGCCATGTCAGAGACCTACGGGTGGTTTAAACTCTGACACTAGGGTGTTCATCAACCATACCATAAGAGAAGAGAATGTCAATGTCAATTATCTACTAGTGTATATAAGAACGTAATTATAACCCAGACTAACGATGGGATAGAGTTCTCAATTATTTATTTATCAGACTTAGGTAAAGTATTTATTTGTAAAACATAGATACAATATAATAAGATCTAATTCTAATGTTAGGATCGCTATGTTTAACCTAATAGGCATACAAATTACTTAATTAGTTCTTTACTTTTACTAAAAACTTAGTTCTTTAGAGCATACGTAGTTGTAGTGTTAACTACAAGACTAACTCACTAATAGACTATAGAATTTACAAAATCAATTAGGTACGCCACGGTCGTGGCCCATAATTTAAATTCATACACAAGTGTTGCCACTTTAAATAATATGAATTACAATATTATTTATGTAAATACGAACAAAACGGTTCACGAGTTCACGCGCGGCTGTATTAAACAAAGTAAATAAATACATAATACAATTATGTACGCACGTAGGTGCCTAGGTGTTCATTGTATTGTGCTGAATAGATACTAATATTTAAGTGGTAGGTATGGATGCCGAAGACTGAGCTCAGTGGCGTGCACTTGCGGAGGCTTATGTTCAGCAGTGGGCTGCTATAGGCTGATGATGATGATGTATGTATGTATATGTTTGTGTGTGACGTTTACCTACTGTACCGGGTAGAAAAAAACGTTTGAAATGTTAAGTAAATAGACTTCATATAACAGACCGAGGGATCCGCAGTCGCTCTCAAAAAAGAAAAGGTTAGGAGCCAACTAAATCGACGAGCATGCATGAAGAGGTTAATTAACATAGATGATTCGAAAGAAGTGTGTCAGAATGTGTGAAGAAAAGCAACTGGAAATCGATAGTCTCTGCCTACCCCAATGGGAAAAAGGCGTGATTCTATGTGTGTAAGGGATCTGCTGACACGTTCTCATCCTGATAGGGTTGCGGCGATTGACAGCAATGCAACCTGAACTAGGGGTAAAGGTATCTGGTTTATACCATATTGGTTGATTATATCAATTCATGTTGCCACAGAAAAATAAGAGGTTCTTGATGCAAAGCACTACACCTTAGTAGCTACGCAACAGGAGACCAGTACCTACATTTGTAATATGTATGCGTGTGTAATGTTTACCTCGATGGGCACTTCGGCTCTGGGAGGGCCGTGACCCGCCACCTGCCGGTCTCGGGTGAGCGGAGCGCCCGTTGTAAACGAGTACACTACGCCCTCAGCTATACGTCAAAATTATGTACACGACTTGCATAAAAGCGGACATCGAACCTACTTACTAAGTCACATACGCCATAAGAGTAATTTGGGTGCAAATTTAACTATAGATATATAAAGTGAACTACTACGCTACGTTTAAGATAGGAATTATGAACTCGAAGCTTTTAATCATAGGTATGTCTAGCTGCGGTTACTGTCTTGTACAACAAGGCAAACCTAATTAGATTCGGTCCATATTACTTATTATAGATTTCAGAATTATCAATCATCATCAATCATCAATCAATCATCAATTAATACATATAATAATAATGTAACGGATCGCTTTCTGTACATGGAAGTTATCTGAGAAAATAATTTATTGGGTCCTTTATCAACGCAAATGGCACCCAAAACAATGATTGTTAGAATTTTTGTCTGTTTGTCTGTGCGTTTGTGCACGCTAATCTCAGAGTGGTATAGATGTAGGTACTAATATATTGTGGTAGGCTTCACTTATTATTCAGTGTTTGTTTCATGTCAATCGGTTCATAAATAAAAAAGTTATGCCAATTTAAAGAATAACGCGATATTTTGTTATTTACGACATCCAGGCGGACGGAGTCCCGGGCACAGCTAGTATTAGTAGTATTTACTAAAATCATAGATTGAATAAGTAGGTATCTATGTCCCAATCCTATCAGAGGTACCTTTGGTAACACAGATGTCCATAGGCAGGCGGTGACCACTAACTATCAAGTGGACGATCCGCCAGCCTATTCACCTATACTCTAGGGTTGCTATCTATAAAATCTGCCAAACACGACAAGTGTGGAAACCCGGACTTTGGAGCTTCAAACGCGGACATATCAACAGTGTTATTTTAAAGTTACTCAATAAATTAAATAATCGTTTGAATTGTTATAAATTTACTTATTTTTTATGTAATTTCATAAAATTTTAAATTAATGTAGTAATAAAATTTTAACATACAATTAGCAGTTCTCACATTTTAGACGACCGTCGAAAAATCGATGCGCTTGAGCAGTTTTGTTGGACATGGCTTCTGAAAATACCGTGGTTAGCCTTCCGCACCAATAACTCCATCCTCAAGGAACTTCAAATACAAGATAACGTCTTGCGTCGACTGTGCTGATAAGAATATTAAAGTTTTTTGGACATCACCAGGAACGAGGACTTGATGGAGAGGATATTATCCATACGCGAGGTCAGGAATATGTATAGAAGAATTTTGGGCGCGTATTTTCGGTATATGTGTCAGCAGCCTCAAACCGGACTAAACCAGAACAAATCTGGGGAAACCCGGACTGATGGCAACCCTATTCACTACACTATGACATTAAAAAAAACAATGAAACAGAAAGTAAAACCTAGTCTCGTTACGCAGTACGAAAACGGACAAACTATCAATTGCCAATTATGATTGCAAGAGTGCGTAGTTGCGTACGCGTCGCAAAAGTGTCGTTATTATGTAAACACCGATGTTTGTGCATTCAGTCGTCGGCAGGCACTTCACACGCCACTGGCCACCACTTCCTGTCGCCGCCTCTAGGAAATGTGCCCATTCATGCGTGCGCCTGCGACCATCGGACGATTGGATCGATCCCCTGGTGCGTTATGGCGTAATCACATAGAACAACAATTAGATGTACTGGGTTTCAGTTCGACTGGAATCAGCATGCTACAGAGACTTAATTTTGTATGTATTTATGCAATTATATTATAAAACGTCACTGTATTTAGGTAATTCATGGAATGCATTACGTAGCTACCGTTTTAATTTGCTATATATTCGTTTTGTGACTCAGATCACATTGTCTGAGTGTCAATTTACAGTTAGCAAAAAAACCCACTAGCTAATCTATTTTATCCGACACTGTCAACCGAAATGTATCTCGATATTTGCATAATTAACTATTGAATTTCCAATCGATCCATAAATTATGTAGATAATCGCGCTAGATAGTAATTTATTGATAAATGACAAATAATTTTATCTATAGAGCAGATAATTTGCGATTCGAGAATTTTGTCGTAAGTGTGTAAAATACATTTTTCAAAACGTTAAACAAAAAAGCTTTATAAAATGCTATGAGCTGTTTACTTAGGCAGCTTCTTTCAAACAGATCGTTAATTTAACTAACGACACAATATAATGATTAAAACAACAAGCTAAATTCTATATCTAGAATGCATGTTTAGTCGTCAATATTTTAACTTCCTGGTTGAGTACTATTGCCAAACATATCGAATATTTCATTGAATATTGAACTGCCGCAAGCATAAAAAACTATTTTAATTTTACTGCACTAGTTGCACACAATGCGAAGTTGTTAAACAAATGTTGCAAAGAAGAATTAAATATTATGCAAATCGAAAATAGAAAGTTTTAGTTTTGACGTCATGTAGATCATAATTCCTAATGACAACAATCATGACTAGCGAGTCAATTGTCGCAGGTTCGAGCCACTGACTTTTCCTAATCATGTGCGTATTATAACTGAGTTATCACTTGTTCAAAATGGTGAAGGAAAACATGCAGAAATCGACGCACCCATGAGATGTCCTCGATGGCATGTATAGCCATATCAAAGGCCTAGGGGTGGTCTAAACTAACCGACACTAGGTTTTTTAACAACCACACGAGAGGATCAAGTATTATAATGTTTCGATGAACATAATGTTTTTTATTTGGGGTACTAAGTGTTTTTGTGGAGTGGCCTAAAATAAATAAAGATTTAATAAAAAACAATTTTACTATTTAGAATCTTTGAATGCCATTAACAGAGTCAGTAGCTACGAAGATAACCTACATTTTCCAGTTCTTTACAAATCTTATCACATACGATAAGAGTAGCCCTCACAGTAGCTGCAGTCTTAATTATGAACGAGAAATTCATGTCATCCTAATTTGCACAGTCTAACGTTTAAAATAAAACGGTGTACCTATGGGCACGATGATGGGGCCAATTTAATTTTTATCATAACTACTCATAACAAACCTATTCTAAAATATAATCAACTGCTGTCATTCACAATCAGGTACTTACATACATAGTTGAAGTTTAATGTAAGAAAAAGTCAAAGAGAAATAATGACAATATCTATTGTCCATTAACAATGTATCGTAGCTGAACTGTGTAATGAATTTAACAAACATTAATAGCTACTGATGTAGGTAGAGATTATTACTTACCTAAGATATAAGTTAGTTTTAATATAAATGTTAATTTTTATGCTAATTCTACGTCTCATTCAGTGGTAAGAAATACAAACTTCATAATATAAATTTTGCTATTGTTACTATCATGAAAAGTCAGGGCAAAGTCTTCAGCAAGAATAACTTGAAGACTGGAGTTGCCAGAGGAGTCGACATACTTCCCCAAAGTACGCAATCGCAGCTTGAAAAAACAGGTATTTTGTAGAAAATTCCTAGGCGTTATTAATCTTGATGCTTTCATTTTGCAAAGGTTTTACTTCTTCTGTGTGCTTACTAGTATCAGAGTTGTTTAAGCCACACATAGGCCTCTGGCTTAGTTGAGTGACTACTATTAATTACAACAGAAAATAAAATAAAGTTCGTAAACTCGAAGTTATATGATTCAAAACACAATCAAAAAGGGAAAAGAGCCCCGGAACTTTCATTGCTCTAGTCAGGGTCGCATTAAGATACGATTGTATAGGCCACTACTATAATCACGTCTTAACGCACCTAGCTTTGACGTTTCATAAGTGCCTGTAATCTGGTCTATGTGAAATAAAAATATTTGAATTTGAATTTATTGCGTCCCTAACTAGAGCTGATAAAATGTTTTGAGCAGTCTACCAACTTTACCTAGTCTCAACTACTTAATTTATTTATAGTTACATTACAAAATGTTATCCTGGTAGACCGGTTTTGGACTGGGAGGTCAAAGTTGGCAAGTGCCAAATAAAGGCATGAACATTTGAAATGGTGAACGAAAACATGTTAAGGAGACCAGCACGCCTGAGAGATTTTGTGTAAGACACGGGCGGCTTAAACTCTGACACTAAGTTGGTCATCAACCACACGATAAGAAGAAAATCTAATTCTTGCTGCATTGCTTAGAGAACTCTAAAGTTATAATATTAAATGGAAAAAGAATACGGTCGCAAGCAGGAGTCGAACCTGCGCCTCCCGGATAAATACTCCAGGCGCTCTGACCACCAAGCCATCTCGATCTCTGCTCACCACCGCGAATTCTTCATCCATATTTTAACACGTCTTATGGCGACGTCATTGCAATCAATTCAGTACTTACAAGTGACCGAACGTAAATATACGCGACCGTATTCTTTTTCCATATAATATTATAACATCAAACAGTTTATTTCGATATTCAATATTCTAATTGTGTGTTTAATACAATAGTTCATTGAAGAACTAGAACAGTAGCTCACGTGCGTAGTCATAATGTTATTCATTACTGTCTGCGCACACTCGCGTGCAGCTTATGCGCATGATTTCCATGTATTTACGATTTAGTATCACCATCCATCATGCTTTCAATCACCGAGATCTGAGTCTGGAGTCATTTCAAATGTCTGTCTAGGAATTTATCTGATAATTTTATAATACGGAAATATTTTCTTCGAATTGCATCATTTTAAAATAGACTAGCTAGGTAATAGATTGGGCAAATCGGCAAATATTATTGAATCAATGAAAATTCTTTTATATTTTTATCTTTATGCCTTGAAATTTCAAGAAGACGGTTCATATTTCAACATTATTTTTTACACAACACTGAAATAACTTCCATACTTGCTGATATGACATAGTTTTATAAAGTAATTTGTAATGTGACAAAATAAATAAATATTAAATGGTAAGTAGGTACTAATAATACCATTTAAATATCTAATTAATAAAATATTTCTAACAATAGACAAAAATTAAATAAAACAATCACGTATAAAAAGTGACCTGCATCTCCAAAATCAGAAACGCCCTTGTTGATCTGATGATAAGCGGAAACTTCGCTTTTTTTATGCGGCGCGGGCGCATAGGAAAGTGGTTGATATGCGACACAATAACCGCGCAGGCGGCGCAGCGCCGCGTCATCATCGTTTGTATGCGACACACATCATCTGACCCACATTCTTACGTGGTCGCGTTAAAAAATACTCAACATAATTGGATTTTTTCTCAACAAGTTCACCGACTTTACGACCGGAACCACGGGAGACAGACTTTGTTTTGAATGCAAGACTTGTTTACAAATCAGGCATTACTTAATCCTTATTTTTTCACTTATTCTCACTTTCATTTGTACGCCATTTGCATACTAAAATGTTGAATAATTTGTGCTGATTGGTCGGGTTTTTTTTTTTCAATTGAATATTATTTTACATAGATACAGTATCGCAACGCAACAAATCTCTATGCTATTTATTCGCATACACCTGAATCTCATCAAGGCGTGAAAACATTTCAAAAGAATAACTATGCTCAGCACGTCACTCGGGCGCAGAACGATGGCAATTTACTAACGACAATGATACATAGTTAGAACTCACTACACTGTATCCTCACGTCACTGCTCTGCGAACATTTCTTATCGCCTCGTAAAATAAAGAAAATGGTTTGTGTCAACAACGACGCAACGTGACTTTGTATAACACCGGGGACTAGTCACTGACGTGTCAAAGCCGACCAGCTAGGCATAACCTCCCTGTCTCCCGCATCATTCATCGTGACAGATGAAGAACGCAAAAGTACGCACTAAGAGTGTGGGTCTAGTTATATTGGCAGATCATATCCAGACGAGGCGAGCTAATTATCGCTTAAGAATGTCACCGTGCAAGCTCACTACCTGCTGAATGTTCGTGATGCTCTCGTAAGAGAAGCATTTTGTAACAAATGGCGAACGTTCCTCATAATTTCACATGAATGCGAAAAAAATACGCTTCAATAGAAACTAGTTCTTACAGCTTTGAGTACTGAAAAGATAATCACTTACTTTAAAAGTACATACCTCTTATGGTAAGTAGGCTTACTCTTGAAAATAATTCCGCTTGATTGAGATTGGAAATATGTCAGATTGTACTTTTAAATACCAAAATGTCTAAAAAAATATTATAGAACGGGATACTAATAATGCAGCATGCTTTAAATTGAGGCAACTGTAATGTAGATAAATTAATTTTAATATTACGCATAGTTTTAAGGCTTCTATTTAATATTGGATTTGGATTGGAATTGGTATTAAATTTCAAGAGTAACCCCACAAATTCATGTTATTGTTTAATTAAGAATGTTGTGTGGTACATTCCGTTAATTGATCCGTTAAAAATTTTCTAACTGGAAAAAATAGCTTAAACCTTAAAGACATTTATTTCACCATTTATCTTCAGCAGGTTTTTTCTGCCAAGCTGTCTATGGACACAAGACTTCTCCTAAATTGTGTTATTGTTACTATACTGTCATTCAACTGCAGTGAGAGCCGTAAATTCCAACGCAACAAAATTTTCGGCAGTTGGGTGGAGGAAAGCATTGTAAGGATTAGTTTCCTCCTAATATTTTCTTTGGCATACCTGAAAAATCTTTGCGATTGTGCGGAAGGCTATTTCAGAGGCGAAGATACGGGCGATTTTTTTAAAATCTTTATTTATTATTGGAGGTTTGTCCTTATTTGAACATACAACCCCATAAGAAAAACAAAAAATAACTTTTGAGTTCGCTATTCATACGTTAATCCTTTTCGAACATTTAACAGTTACTATTTAAAAACATACATTTACAAGATCATAAGAAAATATGTTCTTAATACCTTTAAGTGTCAGCCTATAAAGCAATCTGGCTTCCGCCGACAGAGAAAAAGACAAAATGCAATAAAAATAACCAACATTGGAAGTGAATAAATTGTGAATGTCAAATTTTTTAAATAGCTCGTTCCGAACGCACTCCCCTAAAACTGATACGTATGTTGAAACTCAGAAACAAGAAAGAAGAAGAAGGAGACCTAGGATGCTTATTTTTTTTAATGTTACTTCTTTTTTCATTTCATATCTCTATTGCATATATGTGGCCGGTGTATCGGTGTGTGAATGTGTGACATTAGAATCAGCTTATCGATCATAGCATTAGTTAAGTCATTGAGCAGCACATGAGCAGTCTTGAGGTTTCCTTGTGACTTCGCATTACATGAATAATAATATTAAAATTACATAATGTTGCCTAGTTGCAATATAGGAGTATGTAATGCTGTTAAGATAATCGCGTAGAATTTTGCTGAAAATTTTAAATATACCTGATCATAAAGAAGACAGTAAAAGAAGATGAAAAGAAGTTGAGTGATGAACAAAAAATATCTACCTGTAAATACTCTAAAACATTCTCCTTCTTATGGTATGGTTGATGAACAACCTAATGTCAGAGTTTCAACCACCCGTAGCTCTCCGACATGGCTTTACACACCATCGAGAACATCTCTCAGGTGTCCTGATTTCCCTTTTTCCTCACAATGTTATCCTTCACCTCGCGAAAGTACAAAATTGTACTTGATAACAATAATATTTCTATGGTGTCTAGTAATTAGCGAGTCAACAGATTAATAATCACATAGTAGATGCTTTGGGCGCTATGGTCAATAAGCGATAAAGCCCTCTAAAAAATTAAAAAGATTATAGATGCTTTTAGTATGGAACTCAATAATTATCTCAATGCAGGCTTAAGAACCATACGCTGGCTGGAAGAACACATGATTCACCAAAAAACGATATCAAGCATACCTAAATATACGTATAGTTAAGTAGTCAGAATTTCGCCAAAGATAATAATAACAACCAACGATTTAAAAGTAATGCAAACTCCTGATCCAAGTCACGTCGAGACAGTGGTTAACAAAACAAATGATCGTCCTGCCGACTCTTCCAGTGAAAGTCAACAAAAACTAAATCATGATGCTGGCCACGTTTCGTCCTCTGTTTGTAAATTAGGACATTTTTCAACGACATTCCTGCAGGTATGGCTACTGTTTCCTGTCGACAAAGCTATTCAATAGTTTATGGCTTTCTAAGGACAATAGAAATTTGAATTAAGAGGTCAAGATTTGAGTAGGTACTTTTGTATTTCGATAAGTTCTAAACGGCTTTTTCCCGACTGGGTTGTGGAAGAGAAGCGAAAGATGTAGTGGCCGACACAAACAAGATATTACAAGAAAGATTAACGGGTAATTAAATTAAATTAAGTGAGTTATGTTATGTTCTATTTTTCTATACCATTTTTGAAATTTTCTGTTGATTCAATTGCTTAGTAAGTTATCAAAGCAATCGCAGTTTGTTTACTGAACCATTAGATTGTGTATTTTAGATATAAACCTAAAATCTTATTAATAACACAGACACAGGGAGATAGTCAATCAAGAATACGGATTTTTGTATATTAACTATTAAGAAATTCTTCTTAATTCTCAACCTATACAGTCTACAGAATGTTCGAGGTTGTTGCAAATCAGTCAACTTCATCTCAGTGATGCACAATGAGAGAATCAATCAACCAATGAGATTGTAGTCTGTCCCGATGTTATTCCATTCATCTGTCAAGCTGCTCATACGCATCAATATTTATCTTTAAACGGCTCTGTTAATAATTCTTAAGTATTGTTGGATATTTTCTCTTCAGAGATAAATAGAAGTATAAAGCAAGTCGAAGCAGTGAAAGCATGTAGTGGCGGCGATTGTTAAAGGTCTACTACGGTGTAGCCATTAATGGGATCGTCCCCTTATAGGGATTATTTGCCATAAGAAGATAGTACTTTTAGTATGCGTTATTCACTGAAAATAAAAATAAAATTGAAAACGAAGCAACCTAATATTGCATCATAGTTGCATCATGCAATTAAGGTGGTGTAATTCTTGCCAAGAAAAAGGCCATCGTGTTATAGTTATGAGAGGTGAACATGTCATGGGATTTTGTTAAAAGGATGGGCCGTAGCAGCCACTCATGTGCTATAACAAATTATGAAGAATAATAATCCATCTGTCATCCGGGTTTTGCGCGGAGGAGCATCGCAGAAAGGTGTGCTAATTATTTAATTTATTAACTACTGTTTCTGGAATCTTCTGACACTCAAAACAGACTAATTAATTAATTCGTTTTGTATGTCAGTGTACCTATGGGCATATACTGAACCGCTACTCAATTGTACTACTGCTACTCAAACTCGCACTCAATCGCGTACTTACATATACCATCGCACCATCTATCTGTCACAAACACAGCAGAAGAATTGAGAGCTTCCGAGTCTTCTGCTCTTCATTTAAAAAAAGACGTCGTTTAAGGACATATTTTGCCGTAAGTTCAATTTTTGAAAGTACATTTAAAAAAAGACGCCGTTTAAGGACATATTTTGCCGTAAGTTCAATTTTTGAACTTATCACTTATGAGTTTTTTGTCCGTCTTTATTCCTGTTAAGTATTTGAAATGGGTTTGGAATCTCCTCATTTACTTATATAGTCATGAGTTATGTTAAGAGATAAAAATATTAATTTCCTGTTATTATGCTATGAGTCCACCTACCCATATTCACAACAGAATCGGCAAGGGATGATCATGTGTACTCATTGCGGGCTGCAATAATAATGAGGATAATCTTGACAGAGGCAGGAAAAAGTCCGTATAATTTTTTGTTAATTGTGCTTTGTGGCTACATAAATGCTATAATTATACGAGGTACTAAATAACGATTATAATTAAACCGAAATGCAATTAAGACTTTCATATTTTTATATATATAATATAAAATAACACTTCAATATATCGTCCATGTTCTGTGTCGGTCACGGGCTCAGCGTTCTCAACCGAAAAGCGAAGTTCAACCAAGCTTTATAATTAAATATTCCACCCAAACAGGTGCTATCTTGAACTTTATATTCTACAGTAAAAGGTTCATTATCCTGTCAAATGATAAGCACGAGTTTATAAAAGAAAATAATCGTTGTCCGTTGTTCAATGCGATCGTGATAGGTTCCAACATAAATTTTATTTTAGCAAGTTTTAATTTTTACTTGTCATGCTTTGAATGTACCCTGTATTAATTTTACTGTTGTTACGGAAATTTAAACCTTGTCAGAAGGCAGCAAAAGTTATTCTTGCGTGTCGTTTAAGTAAAGGGTAACCCTGTCAAGGTGTAAATAAAAATAATATGTTTTCATTGAAATAGTAATTTAAAAAACCTTTTGCTCACTCATGCCTATTATTAAATAACAAAAACTATCGACAACTAACAGCTAATAATTATCTTGAATGGTATAGTGTATTATTATTTAATTAAAAGAAACATAAGTTAGATAATGTCTTAGTTTCTCTAACATATGAAAATTTACGACATAGTATCATCAGAATTTTATAACCGGTATAGATATAAATCTAATAATTAAAAAGAAGAGAAATTCAAGAAAATACAACGGATATTTCGATTCTATATGACGACAGAACACAATAACAATTTAGGTAATAAAAATTGGAAACCATTTGCATCAGAATATACGGTTATTTCTGCATACATTGGTTATTGGATACATGATAAATACTAAGAAAAAAATATAAAAATCTTAAGAATATTACATGCTTGTAAAAATGGAAGGAGTCAGGATTACGTCACGTTATCGTTGATGTCTTTTATACGTGAGTCGTGACGTAGCAACTGAAGGACATCGCAGAAATATCAAACTTTGAACCTACGTCTTTTATTTTTTGTTTAATATTTTGTATGTTGTAGTTATAAGCATTAAAAAAGGAATTTTGTACTATCAATACATTAGGTAGTCAATTACTAAGTAAAAATAATATTGTCTGGTTATTGGCAAAAAATATAAACATGTTTCTTTTTTAATCAAAAATCGGTCTACGTTTGGCCACCAGCTCGCCTTATGGTAAGCGACGGTGTGGCCGAGGATGGAGCACGTAAATCCAGAATAAACCTATTCACTCGTTAAGTAGAGTGGATAGATTTGGGCAGAGCGATAGTTGGGATATTTATTAGTTGTCCGATAGTTTATTTACTTATTCATTGTTATTTATAAAACCTGGTTATTTTTAGGATCAATATAATTAAGTATTACTTCCTACGACCTTAAAATTATCTTTCCCTTGACTCAATAAGCGACATTTATAACGTGAGTTAAATGCAGTTATCGTGTAAATAGTGTCACTTGTATTTACCATCAATATGTCAATGTTTTGACATAAGCTCTAGTCCGTTTCGCTGGATCTATCTTTTGCCGAGGATGGAGCACGTAGATCCAGAAAAAATACTATTCGCTCTAGCCTTATGTATACACGAAAGATGGCAAGTTCTATGGGGCTGTACATATCATAAACATCGATATAAATCGATGCTTACGAATTTTCGAACGAGTGGTAGTGTCCCGTCCTTCTACTTGTCCTGTAGTAAAAGGGGACGGTGAGATAAGATCATGACGTACTCTCACCGAAATATATCAGGTAAGAAATATTAATAAATGCTACTTAACGCCGGTGCTCAAGGCTTAGCATTTTGTAAAGTTAAAGTTAGTTGTTTAAGAAGATAGTTTTATATTTGTAAATCTTCTTCTTATCGTATGTTTGATGAACAACCTAGTGTCAAACTTTAAACCAACCGTAGGTCTCTGACATGGCTTTACACACCTTCGAGAATATCTCTCAAGTGTGCTGGTTTCCTCGCGATGTGTTCCTTCACTGTTTTAAGCAAGTAATACAGATAAATCTTTGAAAAGCATTAACGTATGCTTAGCGAACTTAAAAGTTACAAATTCTTGTGGAAAAAGAATACGGTCGCGAGCAGAATTCGAACCTGCGCCTCCCGGATAAACAATCCAGGTGATAATTAGTTTATAATACGCAGATGACTTGGAAAAGACAGTGGTGCGTGCCTTGGATTCGAACTTGCGACGTTTGACTTGTCATTCTAACGGTCATACCACTAGGCTATCACTGCTCGTATTTGGAAATTATATAGGTACATAGGTATTGAATGAACATAGACAACTTTAAACAATAGACAACTTCTCAGAACTTCATGATTCAACTTTATATTACTCAGTCAGCTGATGGCGTGACAGACGATGCATCTCAGTAAACAAAAATGTGACAAATGAAATCATGTGCAAGAAAATAAAGTTATGAGTACCTAACTACATATATATGTATTGATATCACGACAGCAAAATTAACACCTACTTGACAATACCTACTTAAGATCATTACCTATGTGACGTTCGTATGGACCATAATATCAACAAACTTATGTTATAAGTGTATGTGTGGAGACTTGAAGCTAAATTATATCAACAAATACAAGCTCAGAATACGTGAGAATATTATTATGAATAGTCAACATAACATCACGCCTGTATCGTTGAAGGGTTCCGCAGAGGAGTCTGCTACAGCAAGTGCCACACTTTAACGATGCAGTTAATAGAATAGGTGATGTGCCTTTTGCCATCAATCGAGCACAATTACAAACTGCGCGCTGCTATCGAGAATATTCTAACAGGAAATTTCCGTAACATTTTGCCTGATATGGGAATTTAACCCAAGACTTCATGCTGGGCAGTCACGCTTGCGACCGCTAGACCACTAGGCTAAATTATATCAACAAATACAAGCTAGGAAAACGTGAGAACATTATTAGTAGTACGTATTATACTATAGCATTACTCTTACATCTCATCATCTGGTAAGGCAAGAGTACTATTGCATCACATATTTCAACGATACCACATTTTAGTGGCCGCAAACGAGGCCGCTGCGCGTTAGGTTATACACTTGATTCCCGGGTCGGTTAGTGTTATTAAGTTTTTCTGTTAGGAAACTGTGGAGTTTAGAACCAATATCAATCTGCCTAGCCTTTTCCCAATTACATTCAAGTGAGGTTTCAGTCAAACCTGATGCAGCTTAATACCAGTATTTTACATGGAGCGACTGCCTTTCTGACTTCCACAACCCAGTTACTAGGTTCACGATATCTCGTGGTATGACTGGTAGTCAGACTTTCAGGGCTCTGACTACCCGTAACGGCTGCCATAAATCTTAATTTGACATGAATTTAGAACCGTGCCCAATAAATGATCATCATCACCGTCTAACATAAACGTCTGTAACAGACACAAAGGCCATCGATGATGATGAATAACATAAAGTGAAATGTTTGTTTAACAGTATACTTTTGCTTAACCCTTTGGGAAACAGGCGTGATCTGTTGAACATGAGGTCTTTGGTTCAATTCCCAGATCGGGCAAAGTAAGTTCTTGTGTATTGGGTTTTTCTGCTGGGCAATAGGCAATAGGCTCACCTCCTAAGTACAGTGGTGTACACCTTCCCCTTTCCCTTCGAGGAATGCAGGCTTGACGCTATGATCTTATATTATCTTATTGGCGGAACTGCATGCATAAACGAAGTGTAAGAGTGGATTTGATGTGAGAAATCAACATTAAAATCGATGTAGCACGTTTTAAACATACGTGCTAAAACTAAAGTATTTATGCAAACTGCAAATGTAAGAGTCCGCAAATTTATTATGTAAAGAGAAGGTCTTACGTGAAAATGAAAATCACAGGAGAAATCGACGAGAGTAGGTTGCCTCGGTAATATTGAGATATGATCCGATACTTGTGAGGACAGTGTCTTAATTTAATTGATGTTAATTTCCTCATCCATTAACTCTTATTTACGTCATAACTTGATTTGTATAAGATGGGCGGAAAATTATCAAGATACCTACCTATTGGTTTGTTTTAGATACATGTTTACGAACATTTCGTTCAATATTTCTATCATCTCTTTCCTTCACCTATAACTTTGTAGTTACCCTGGTATTTGTTTATATGTTACGGTTAGGTGCTGTTGCTAAGCCATCAATTAATATTAGAGATCAATATTGTTTACAACTTTCTATGGGAACTTACTACCATTGTTTGTTAGAGGAGAGCGTTTATCGACAGCCTATCGTATAAAAAGTACAACACTAGGTACTGCATTATTGGCGACAAGTTTCATTTTCATCTCATATTTAAAGATACAATTGTTGCAACATTTACCAAACAGGTTCCATTTTAGTACCTAATGACTCTCTAATGGAGTCTAGTCGTAACGGAAGTATTTTATCGAATCTCGAAAGATCCAATGTATGATACAAATCAGAGTGACTGATCAACTGCGTATGAAAAGAGTCATTAACAATCCCACTAGCGACCTTATTAACTTGACAATCTTTTACTCAGGGATGAAATAGGTAGTCAAACAAGACCTATTTTACATTTAAAGACTGATAACAATGCTTACCTACTGTATCTCCTAATTTAGGGATTTAGAAAACTTGGGCCGTTAATGATGTTGCTGAGATCGAGGAATTTCAGTATAGTCATCTACAATGCGCTCGTGGCTCGATTCACTAATGGATACAACGAGTCGAACATATAAAACAACAATTACCCACTATTAATTAACGTGACTCATAATTCAAGTGTCAATTATAATCCAATAAGATTCTCGAGCGATTTAATCGATCGAACAGCGAAAATAATTTTTACCTACATATTTGCTGATCCTACTTTCTTTTGCAACGGTAAAACTTATTCCATAGACTAAGTGGTAGCAATGCGAAGCTAACAAAACTTTCTTCGAAGTAAACTTATTAAATGTAAGATGTTTAGTGTCGGCCACACGAGCTCATCCGATGCAGGTGTCATAATTCACGTGTAAACACCGCTACGGGCTACGTGGAAGAAATCCAGCGAGTTCTCGCGTTCGAATGTAGAACAATGCGCGTGCGACTGTATTCGATTAAATTAATCAACATTCATCAAATTAAATCACAGGTAGAATACATATTTATACACCATCACCTGACTAGTAAACACTCAGGTCATATTGTCACGTTTGATGAAATTTACCGTTAAGATCCGCTGCTAAGTGGTGCTCCGTCAAACGCCGGAGCTGGTCCTCGTCATATCACAGGCACAAGCACTAGTTGTAAACTATCACTAGAATACGATCACTTCACCCGATCACCGATGATCCCCGTACATTTCGTCGGTCGCGGTTCGTGTGTTGTATGCGAGGGCCGCGTCGTGCGCATAGGACCAGCAAATGCGACGGACCGTGAATCTTAACCTACCTGTTGCGCTTGCGTGTCGCCTGTCGTCGGCCCGCAGACCGGTCCCCTGCTTTACCGACGTATACCGCCGCCATGTTTTATACAACCTCCTTTGTTAACCCTTACATGATTTTACCAACATACCTTTGTAAAAATATTACGCCATCGGCACTTTAGCTGCAAGTAAGTTAGATAAATTTTCTTTTCTTCTCTAAAGACTCATGTATGGCTCTAAAGATAGGCGTGAAAGCCTTAATCTGCTTAACCGACGTGTGCTAACGCCATCTGCAGAAATCAACTAACATTTCTGATGTTACTAAGTTGACATTAATTAACGTCTAAGTCACAAGACATTAATTAAAGTTAATTAAGTAAAACAACATCAAGTTGTTATTAATTAAAAGTTGATAGACTAAAAATATGAGTTTTACAGTGAAAGGACATACTTAAGCGCACTATATTCTTAGTTCTTAATACCAGGTAGCTCAGGTAGACTTTGATCTCAGACTAAGTTAGTTTAATGTATAAACTACAGATGGAGCCACTTAACTCAAAGTAAAGCCTCCATTCAACATTATCAAAGGCTTTTATTTTCTTTGCGGATACGTGTTTACAAAGCCACATAAAAAGTGTGATGGGATAATCTTGTATAGATAGTAGGTAATATTAACCATTATTGGTTGGTTTAAACCATATTTTATGGTATGAAATGTTAGTTTTTTCTTCCTTTAGTGGATTAAAAATGATCTTCCATCGTTCTTTTTATTATTCGTAGTACCTTGGAAACCACTGCCTATCTACCTAATTCAGGCATTACGATAGGCTTTATTATGCTATTCCGCACCTCCGGCCTGCACAAATGACGGGATCCGCCGATACCTTCGACAGATCCTAACTTTCCGAGGTTAAGATGAATATAGCCACTAGCTGCGATGGCGTGACACCGGTTAACTTTATTTTACCGGTTAATGGAAATCCGAAAATGGTTTTAATTCAGCAGGAGTCACTTCGGCCACTGCGTCCATGTATTACAAATCGAAATTAAGGTTGGATCAGGATTTTTAACACAAAAAATGCTTTTAGGCACCTACAGAGGGCATTATGATTCCTTCATGAAAATCATATCCAATGTCCCAGAAAGAATGTTGGTTTGAACACAATATAACATCATACTTTTATTCCCCGAGGGGTTAGGCAGAGTTTGAATCTGAACATAACATAGCATTACACTAGTATTCCCGGAAGGGGCAGGCAGAGGTGTACACAGTTGTACACCCACATTTCACCAATGCTATTATTTTAGACCCATGTGTGAGTCTATTGCCATCATTATCAACCGGGCACAATTCCAAACTACAGACTGATACTGAGAATGTACTCATAGTACCCAATAAAACTGTGCCCGACCCGGAAATCGATTCAACTAGATAAATATTATTCACTTCATATTTACTAACATAATTCCTAGTAAAAAAAGAAACGGAAGCTTTTGGCGTATATAACAGAATTAATTTGGACCAAGGACAAAGAAGTGCAAGTTCGACCCTTGCTCTCTGCTGTTCTGTTGCTTTTGCCGCCCCGTCGTATCTATGCATAAACAATATTATAACTTCAGTGACATTCTCTCATATCCGAGGGCCCCATTGTCCAATATAGTAGGTTGCATTATTTAGAAATATTCTTCTATCTATCTAAATAAACTTTCAACTATTACATGTTTACAATGATTATATAACGATATTACGACTAGTAAAATAATAATTTATGTTTTTGGATGATGTAACATTTTTTACACACTGACTAGGTAGGTACCTACAGATAAAGGCGTCAGACAGACTGGCCAGCGCGAGGACAGACATCGAATCCAAATCTTTGCACTATTGGCTTGAATACTAGATAGTAACTTATTCTACAAACTTAGTTTTGGCGTTGTAGGTAAACATAAACAGGAATAATTATGTGTCAACGGCGCGGTTGGCGCAGTGGTCGACAGACCGGGGGCTGCGCCGCGTACGGCAGGTTCGATTCCTGCACGTAACAAATATTTATATGATCTACAGATTCTACAGGATAATTTACGGGCAATTTACGGCACACCCAGAGTGTGCGCTTGTGAGATTATGTGCCTGTAAACGCACCAACCATACAGGAATTCCTAATGTAGGATGATAACGTTATTAAAAAAAGAACTAAATAACTGACTTAATACTAGTAACATTGCCGTCAAGAAATATGATTAATGTCCTATTTAATTAGTTAAGCCTTTAAATGGAAATAAACTTATAATTAACGACTTTGTATATCGGTGCAGATAATATACTTAGGTACTGTATTATTCCTAGAACCTGATATACTTTTACAACATTTTCGAATATACTATTATTTAATTATGAATATATAACGGTATCTTAAGACTTCTAGGGTTATTATTTATCATAATATTATGTAGGTATATTCTTGCCTCGTTGGTCTAGTGGTCACAAGCGTGACTGCTGAGCATGACGTCCAAGATTCCCGGGTCGGGCAAAGTATTATTGAGTTTTTCTGTCGGGTAAAGTATTAATGAGTTTTAGTTTTTTAGAGATGGCAATAGGCTCACTTATTACATGGGACTTAATAACAGCATTGGTGAAATGTGGGTGTACACCTCTGCCTACCCCTTCGGGGAATACAGGCGTGATGCTATATAATGTTATATTTTTATGACGTAAGTATATGCTTGTGTATATAAAACGACGTATTAAGAAGTGGTTGCTGTGTGAACGAAGTGTTAATTACTACGTCCTTTGAGTATTACTACGTCACTCTACGTAACACTGTAGCGGTGTGGAGTATACGTAACGTCACATTACACATTATTTAATAGATATCTACTTACCTTTTAATTATTGTTCAACGGTTACTACTCACGTGCGTTTCTCGGGATTGCCCGACTAGTTTCGTTGAATTGAGCCCTTAGTCATGAGCTGAGCCCGTGGCGATGTCGCGAATAAAACTGGTACTTACCTAGTTACTGTTTTGTGTAAAAGGATTATATTTCATGAAAATTATGTGATAATTATGTGAAACTAGTCCTACTTCCTACTAATATTATATTATAAATGCGAAAGTTTGTGAGGATGTATGGATGGATGTTTGTTACTCTTTCAGGCAATAACTACTGAACGGATATGGATGAAATTTGACACACAGATAGTTTATAATCTGGATTAACACAAGATACCTCTTATCCCGGCGGGATCCAATTCTGAAGTCTACGCAGATGAAGTCGCGAGCAGAAGCTAGTAATATTATAAATGCGAAAGTAAATCTGCTTGTCTGTTTGTTACATTTTCACACCTAAACAGCTCAACCAGTTTGGATGAATTTTGGTATAGAGATAGATTGCACCTCGGAGAAGGACAAGGGCTACCTTATGGCGTGTTACACATACAATTTCATATTTAATTCCGTTCCTAAAGATGATTTCAGCTGGATCTTACTAACATCATAATATGACGTTATCCGAGTCGTTTTTTTTTTAACAGGTTTGTTATATAAATGCAGTCAAGTATTCAAATTTATCCCACAGGTAACGTTATATGATATTGGCACCAACACTAGCGTTAATATTCAAGTCAAAAATTATAGATATTTTTATAGTTCTCAAAACGAAGTCCACAAAATGGAAAAAAACACACAGGTCCCCAAAAAGAGTTTCCATAACAGATTATGTCATAAATATAGGTAGGAGGTAGACCGTCCGGCGGCCGTTATGACTCCCAAACAGGTCTGATATTATGTAAAATGTGATAATGATAAAACACGACACTAAAGTTGGAAAAACGACGCAAATATAAAAGAAGCAAATCGTCCACGTTTTACGAAAAAATATATTGAAATACTATCACTTCTGTTTTATAATTATATCATGAATGAAAGTTGGCATTTGACCAACTTTTGTGCCATTTGGTTATTCTTTTCAAAATGTATCCGATTTTTGACAACTTTTGTCTTTGCGAAATCACCGTTTTGATAAGCAAATACCGCACTGGGGGGCGATGGTGGGGTCACTCTTAACAACTTTCCAAATTGAAAAGGCTACCATTCGCTTGGTCAGTACTCGAGTCTCAAGTGGTCTCATCTTCAACCCAATCAATCATCTTCAAACCATTTCAATCTAAAAGCGTTGACGGGTTGGAAGAGACTATCAGACTGTTTTGATTTCTACCTGCAACGATTCTGACTCGCCTTTTTCGCTTCTCTTCATACATGCTCGTCGGGTCAACAGCTCGACGGCAGCCATCAACAGGCGTCGACGACGACGAGCTGTCGACGGCAACTTGCCGCTCGTAGGTACGCAAGAGCCCTTAGGTTTACAATCATGCCTGTTTTGAAAGTAAAAAGTAGTAAAGAGGTGTCATTTTATTGTAAATAAAATCCTATATAGTTTACTCATATTGAAGGCATTCTTACTTTATACTTCTCTTGTCTTACTTTGTAACAATAATATTTCCACAAGTATCACGAAGCTATTAATAAAGTTCAAGTTCACGTGTAAGTAATAGACGCAGATTCATTCATGATTACAATTGCGACTGGTCCGCAATGAGTTGTATTATTAATTCTTACAATAAATATTCATGGCTGTCATATCTCACTAGTCTCTGCATCGCCAATGTCACAATTATTCTCTGTCGCTGATAATGTGAATTTTATATCGGTTATACCTATAGTTCTCTTCAGGATTTCCGGCTTCAGCTTTTAGGAACATAAAGTGAAAGTGGAATATGTGAGCTATAGATATTACAAGCCGCTACAGACAAAAGCATCGCACGATAGTTGGCTGGCCGACTTATTTAACCAATTTTATATCGGTTATACCTCATGTTATACCTACCTATAGTTTTCTTCAGGATTTCCAATTTCTAAATGTAATTAAAACCTGAACCTTATTGCGGAAATGTTTACCTACTTTTATATTTTATGGTACGTACGAACGACCATATACCTAAATAAATTCTGGTAGAAGTTATCTACTGTTGGAATACATCAGTAACACTAATCACATATTAACCATCTTGAACTTACATGGGTGTCAAAGTTAAAATCTTCAGCAACACCTTAAAAAAAGTAAAAAAGTAGGAAGAAACAGAATGCAAGTTCTCCTATATTATATATTTTTCCCTGAATCCTATCCTTAATAGATATCTACTTACTTAAATAGAAAATACGATACCTACTAATTAAAAGGATTATGAATTCAACCTTGAACCCCGAAGCCCAGTCTTTTAAAACTTTGCTTTGTGTTATTAACACCATCTTAAAAATAAAACCCAATCCAAAAAATAGTAAGAGGCAAGCAACTGATCAAATAAATTGAAAAGTCACGAAACAGGACGTAACATAAATTATATATAATTAATTAATTTGTAAAACAACATAAATGTCTTCACAGATGTAAACACAGGCTTCGACCATAAATTATAATTATTAATTGTTTATGTAGACATATTAAAAAAAACCGGTAGATTTTTTTATATATATATACCAAAATATATCATGGTTCTGTCTTAGACCGCAATTTGAGGTCATGCGAAGTAACTTTGAAAATATTGAAATGAAAACAAAACCTTTGACGCTTAATTTGAATAATATTTATATATTTGTGCACATCGTTTGTTTTATCATCAATATATAAATTAGATACCATTTACCTACAGTGTACCTACTTAGTAGTTAACTTACAAGGCATGTTGTGAATTGTGATCTGCATAACAAATCGAACCTACATAAAAATAGATACCAGTATCCTTACTAATATTATAAATGCGAAAGTAACTCGGTTTTTTTGTCTGTTGCCTTTTGACGACTAAACGGTTGAAAGGATCGTAATTAAATTTGGCAAGGAGATAGATTGGACCTTGGAGAAGGACATAGGCTACCGTTTGTCACGCAACGAAGTCGCGGGCATCAGTTAGTTTACTATAAAATAAACAACAAGTATCTTCTAGTTTTTGAGTATCTTTAAGTACTTTTAGACGCGGATGTCAGTTGTCTTTGGCCCATTAGACCACCGGGAACCCCTTTCGTATCGCACCCAACTCAACCCTTTCCCTATCCTGTAGAGGGGGTCTGATTCGCACAGTGACCATGTTAAAGTATAACAAAATAAGATTTCAATATAGAATTTTAAAGAAAACTTCAATTTTTTTGTGTCACTTTGTGATAGGCAGACGCAATGTTTTTCTCTTCTATTCTTGCCTGTCACCCGTCACTATACCGTTCACTCCCTTTTCATTCATGTCATCCCTCACACAGTCCATCCATCTTTGCTTTGATTCCCCTGTCCCACTCTATTCATCAACATTCATAGTCATTACTTTCTTAGTCACGTGGGTTTCATCCAACTTTGTGATAGCCACTCCATACATATACGAGAATGACCGTCTTTGACTTTCCAAAGAATTCACCCGGTGACATTTTGACTGACCGTCTCACTTAAATATCAATAAACAGAAACTTCAAGTACATAGAGATGTTTTGTGTTTGAGATTATACATCGGTAATTAAGTATACACCGTAAATCGTATCCGGATGTTACGAATAAAATCGAAATTGAAAAACACAAAAAGAAATATCTGGTTATATCTGCATATTATTTCGTACCAAACTCCATAGTAGATACGTTTTTTAAGCTTTTATCATAACTTACATCGTAATAAGGATGCCTATAAATTTTAGTCGATTTAAAAATATATAAAACGTTTAGGTATATGGTGTGAACATCTGTCCTAGGTAAAGCGTCATTTGTAGATTAGTCACGAAACTAAAAAAATACATTATGCATATTTTTGCAATAATAATCGAATAGTTTTATTGCATGGAGCTTGCATTAGGCTGAGGTCACACAACAGTGTCAAGAGCATGCACCTTGTATATATAACATATTGTATTGTATTGCCACTTAACTACATATATATACTTACTCGTACATACTGTGTAATGACGTGACATAACTAACAGGTGATTGGTGACTGTTATTGAACTTTTACTAACATAATTCATACAAGGCAATCAAACATAATATAATATATCGTTACTTAGTCGTGGTCACAGCAGTTACTTCTATCATCTTGCAAACTTAGATGCACGGTATGTTTGACTGTCTGCTTAAAGTAATATGTCTGCTAAAGTTAATTGTTGGAGGTAGATAATTTAGATTACTTGAAGAAGGACAGGCATTTGTTCACTTCACAGTCCCCAAAATAAGTAAAACATATAAAAATGTGGAGCCCATATTACTCCTATGGATAATTGTTTGCTTGATACAAAGTTTTAAATAAAGAAAATTAGGTAGGAATGAGAAACTAAATAAGAGGATTGAGACGACCAGAAGACCTGGCTGAGTAGCTGATGACTCGCACTCCACACTACAGCTAACAGTATCTTGATGCAGTCTAAATATTTTTCCACTGCGTGATCGATCAACTGAAAATTCTGATGAATACAGCAGAAGACCCACCAGAAGGCCGAACACGAACTTTGATCATCATAAACTTTTCGCTTGCTCCTATATAATTCGTGAAGGTTTCGTGAGTCTAATTCATAATTTAATTTATGTATATCGTCGCTTGGTTAATCAGAATCAGGACTAATGTTCCAGTTGTAAAATATATATGTAGATTTTTGCTCTCGCTTTTGATGCGAAATTCGGAAATATTTTGGAGACCTGTCATATTTAATCTAATGCCTTTAGACGAGCAATTCTTGCATATATATATAATCTGAATCTCGGAAACGGTTCCAACGATTTTTATTAAATTTAGTATGCAGGGTGTTTCGGGGGCGATAAATCGATCTAGCTAGGTCTTATTTTTAGATAACGTCGTTGTACCAAAAAAAACCGGGCAAAGCTCGGTCATCCAGGTACTACCCAACTAATAAGTTTAACAAAGTGATGTACTTACCGAATAACGATAAATTAATATTTACACAAAATAATTGTATGACTTACAGCACTTATCTAACCTAACCTAACATAACAAGAAAAAAATTGCAATAATAAATTAAATTATCTTCAACGTGTGCACACGCCTTATTCAGCTGATCGTCCAAGTTCCGGCTAGCAGTGAGCTCCTAATTATGTTAAAACGAGCAAAATATTCAAACTCTACAAATATTATCCACCAGAGCGGCATGATTTCCCGCCATAACTTCGCCATATTTACTTAGCTTACTTTTCATTGTACTGACGTCAACATCCGGCTCCGTTGCACTACGGAAGCATGAGTCACTACAAATACTTACCTACTTATTAACCAACATCAATGGAGCAAGACAAATTTATTAAATTAAACAAAAGATAAAAATCCCTGAAGGTGTAGGTAAAGAACATTATCAACGCAGAAAACCCTTTTTATACAATTTTTTCAATAAATTATAAGTATTTGATGATTAATAACACAGATATGCTTGAGGAAATCTTGTTGTACCTATTGAATGAGTAATTTATCTAAACCCTTGACGCCAACAACAAATAAATATTAATGCAACAACAACAATTATGACAACAATTAAGCCAACAATTTAGAAATCTAATTGGATAGAATGATATTGGCTAGAACAATTGCTCTAGCCCTTATCATTCCATCCGTGCGAGAAAAGCGAAAAGAATTTGTTTGTATTTCGAAGCTAAATACAATTACCAATGAAAAATCATCACTTGAGAACGACTCAGTCGATTTGGCTGTTTTTTTTTTTTGTTCCGTTAGATGTAAATGTCAGGGCAAGGTTTGTATGAAATAAAAATGCCCCTAAATTTGGAAATTTTGTGATAAATTGAAAGTGGTTTTTTCTCATGGGATTTTGGACAGCACAAAGTCTGTCGGGTCAGCTTGTAAATAATGCAATTTAATTGTTGATCATACTTCTATTGTGGTGCAAGTATGGTTCTTTTTGTCGACACATTTATTATCGATTTAAAAAACGTGAAATTTGACATAAGTTGCTGATAAAACGATAAAATTCAATACATTTAGCTATACATTTATCGGGTCGACAAGTTTGTCGTCGAAGATCCGTGCTCGATCGCCTGTTTACTCTAAATGTTTCTCTTAGGTACCTACTGGGAGTTAAGTAAAACAGAATCGCAAGGTACCTACAGTAGACAACATCTCAACCACCTTTAGTAAGGTACAACTAGTAGGTACCTACTAGAAACTATCAGTGTTTGAACAGAAATCAGTGTTTGAACCATTGGTATTAGGTGGTCCTTGTCTACGGAACACCTTAATATATTTTTGTATAATAACTTTCGTGAGACACATTCATATTTATTATAGTTTTACGGTTATTACTTACGCGCATTCTTCGGGTTCTCACAGTTTGACTCGCGACATCAGCTCATGAATAAGAGCTCCGTTCGAGTTCGAAACTAGTCGGGCAATCCCGAAGAATGCGCGTGAGTAATAACCGTTAAACTATAATTAACCATAATATATTGCCAAAATTACATGTAAACTGAATTGGCGGTTATTATTCATTATCATATCCGTCACATTATCGTAACTAAACAGAAGACAGAGGGACATAATTAAATTAAATTATTTATATTTTATATTACTCTACGGATGTAAATTATGTAGTAAGAATAAAAACAACTTAGATTGCGCACAAATCTTTTCGGTGTGAACTATTGAATTTGACCTTCTACATCGCACCCCCCGCTAGCAAATCTAATTCAAATATAATTATTATGTCTAAAATTTTATCTTTATGTCATTTAGCGTTTAGATGTGCAAATTATCTACGATCAAGTCACTGGGAGCCAGTGTATATGTATATATTTATAAGTTTATCAATGTTTTAAAAGATCATCAAGATTATCTTCAAATGATACCTCATATTTGTTTTCATAGATCAATGGATTTATTTGGCAATTATCATTTTGAATACCAATAATTTTTCGTGGCTAGGACCATTACGAGAATCGTTCACACAATTTAAAAAAAAAACTATTAATATTTTGCGTTGTTACAATTTGAAACTTCTTTCAATAGGGTTCCTTTATAATCAGGATCAATATATAAATGCCATGCTATTTAAGTGGCCTTGAATGCTTTTACTAGCAAATTTAACCCGGATAAGTGCTGTTAGTTTCAGTAAGGCAGTCGTCTAAGAGCACGATACTTTAGCTCATCAGGATAATTAATTATGCGTGAGGAATGCGCACAAAAACGCAAGATCGTCGATAATTCGAACATCCATCTCGGCATATTAATTATACCTTCGTAAACGTACGTGCACGCATTCACGACCGTGCGATTTGGTACAGGATATTATCTTACGTAATTTCGCTTTTTATTGCATTGTATATTTTATCTTTCTCTAATGCTGCATTGTCGATATCAAAACGGAACTTTGGCTGACTCACTGGATTTAATATCCGTTATTGATCAAACTTAAATTACAGACTAGTTTGTCGCAACTTAGTTTTATAGGCCGGAACCTATTATGATCGATATCTAACAAATTAGGTTTACTTCAATATTAAGCGCGAGAGATATATAACAACAAGATAATATTAATAATACAAAAATAATTGTCATTATAATATGGAGAATTAGATAATGTAATTTTTTTTATATGTATAGACAGCGATATAGCAAACATCTGCGTGTAATCTGAACACACCTTTACAATCAATTTTGCCTACCATAGACAAACGTAGTTTTAGGCACATAAAAATTCAACGATCAAGGAACTCCATAGTAATATAATTAAATAAAAATACCTACAATATAGACAGCTCAAATATTTTTAGTGACTTGCCCATTCTATTAGGTACAATTTTCGATTGATCTACACTCGGCGAATATAATTAAGTGGGCGATAGCCTGACACTGGTGACCTGACAAGTTATAGCCTCAGTATTTTACCACAAGTAGGTTTTCCCACACTCGGAATTCCCATCCAAAGATCCAAATGATCAACAAACAATTTTATTTATTCAACACTTTGTGGTTAATATTAATGAAGGCTTTACTTTAGCATTGAAAGAGCTATTCACATTTTACGGAACACGACTCCATCTTGTCTGAGGTTTTATGAGTAAAACTATATCATCCGAATTGAACAACGATATGTAGGTACCTATGAGGTGTTGCAGCATAGGCAGCTACTACAACCGTTGTAACAGCATGTAACCTTTTCTAATAGACCATAGGTACTCTTGAAACTTCTGAAGTTACAGATTTTGAATACTTACAGTTAGCAAAGTAAGCAGTGACAGCCTAATGGTATGATCGTTGGATTGACAAGTCAAACGTAGCAAGTAATAATCCAAGGCACGCGCCACTGATTTTTTGAAGTAATATGTGTATTATATAAATTAATTCTTTATCACTTGCTTAAAACAGTGAAGTCAAACATCGTGAGGAAACCGGCACACCTGAGAGATGTTCTCAACATCTCTCAGGTGTGCGGGTAAAGCCATGTTAGAGACCTACGGGTGTTTTAAACTCTGACACTAGGTTGTTCATGAACCACTAGACAAGAAGAAGATTTAAATCATCGACGAATCCCGCCATCAGTACAGCACAGCCACAGCTGGTCTGCACGAATACACACAAGATTTTTGCGCTCCAATCCTAGTACCTACCTTGAAAAAAGAAAAAAAAACAGAAGTGACTAAATACTTAAATTTAGCGCTACTATTAAACGCATTTTGCAAAAAGGATGGATCATAGAAGAAAGAAAAAGAAATTAGAAATCATAAAATATCTAACCTTATAAAACCTATTGAATTTCATATGCACTGGATTAACCAATATGTTACGTCCTTTCAGAGTTAATTACAATGCGCCATTGTAGTTAAATATATTTCCGTGTCTCACGTTATCTCATGTCTCGTGAATGTAGCTAGACTAGACTAACAATGACTTAGTAAACAAATATCATTGATACATACATAAACTCACGCGTTTTTCCCATGGGGGTAGGAAGAAACTACAGGACACCACGAGTTGCTATGTATTACATACATACCTACTCGTTACAATATTAAATGGAAAAAGAATACGGTCGCGAACAGGATTCGAACCTGCGCCTCCCGGATAGATACTCCAGGCGCTCTGACCAACTAAGCCATCTCGACCTCTGCTCACCACCGCGAATTCTTCTTCCATATTTTAACACGTCTTATGGCGACGTCATTGCAATCAATTCAGTACTTACAAGTGACCGAACCGACACGACTAACTTTGCAGTTAATACAATGTCGTAAAGAATGCAATTACCTTAATAATTCAAGATATGTCTTTGAAAAAGCATTAACGCATGCTTAGCGAACTCTAAAGTTACAATATTAAATGGAAAAAGAATACGGTCGCGAACAGGATTCGAACCTGCGCCTCCCGGATAGATCAAAGTTAGTCGTGTCGGTTCGGTCACTTGTAAGTACTGAATTGATTGCAATGACGTCGCCATAAGACGTGTTAAAATATGGAAGAAGAATTCGCGGTGGTGAGCAGAGGTCGAGATGGCTTAGTTGGTCAGAGCGCCTGGAGTATCTATCCGGGAGGCGCAGGTTCGAATCCTGTTCGCGACCGTATTCTTTTTCCATTTAATATTGTAACTTTAGAGTTCGCTAAGCATGCGTTAATGCTTTTTCAAAGACATATCTTGAAATACCTACTCGTTTTGCTTTGTCCATACATCTGGTCATAAACGCACGACGGTTGTGAATACTACGCACCCGATCCTTTTGGGGAACATCACCAATAAGGTCTGTGTAGTGCGTCACTTACGTTGATCTAAAAAAATATTTGCCAGTTGTCTCTGCAGGACTAAGGTCTTCTCATACAGAAAAAAACAAACCGAAAGCAGCATCAGCAAGGCGTGGTCTGGTCTTAGTCTTCAATGTAACCAACCCTCTTGCTTACTGCGTTTTCAAAGCAGTGATATTCTAGTGGTATGACAGTTAGACTGACAATTCAAAGGTCGCAAGTTAAAATCCAAGGCACATCTGACTTTTCGAAATCATGTGCGAAGATATTATAAAATAATTATTACATGCTTAAACGGTGAAGGCAAAGATCGTGAGGAAATACGCACACCTGAGATGTTCTCAATGATGTGTAAAGCCATGTCAGTGGCTCCTACTCGGTGTTTTAAACTCCGACACTAGGTTGTTCATCTAACTAAGATAAGAAGACTGCGTTTTGACTTTGAAACCATTAAGTCCAATTCCACGTGAATTTTCCATGTTTTCCTATCATTATTCAAGCCAGTTGTCTTTGATTTGCATTAAAACTACGTAAGACTGCACTAGGACTGACATTACAAGTTCATAATTTAACATGAATATTTGGTGACTTCGATAGACGGTTTCTTGGGCATCTAATATTTCCAGTCAAAATCAGGCTAAGACTCAAAGCATCAGCCGATCACAATGTGAAGTCGCGTGTTAAACCTCTCAAACATAAATACGTAGGTAGGTACATCTCACGGAAGTCTCCAGGTAGGATGTGTGTGGAATGAACTGTCGCCTGCGGTATTTCCGGACCAATACGACCTTCAAATCTTCAAGAAAAGAGCGTACCTACTCCTTTTTAAAAGGCCGGCAACGTACTTGTGACTCCTCTGGTGTTGCGGTTGTCCATGGCGGCGGTAATCCTTTACCCAAAACAAATAAAAAGAAAGGATTTTGCGACGTTTGATCGTGAGTAGCTGATGCTTCTGATCTCAGTCTGACTTTGACATCAGACTAGCAGTCTTACACGTAGTCTCCAGGTGTGTCCATGTTCGGACATCGGTAAAGGTTAGAATATGACCGTGTGGTTTTATTCGGTAGGAGGCCGGCAAAGTGTCCATGAATGAATTCCCCACTAAAAAAAGGTAGGATGTTGAGAAAATCATCCAACTTCCAGTCTACGGACAAGACCAGAGATTCTGTTGCCTATCCACGATCATGTTTGGCGATCATGGTATCTATTAATATACCTTCTTATTTCCAGCCATGGACTGCAACTGCATTACTCTCCTGATGATAATCCTACTGGCCCGATTTATCTTAATTATACCACATCGGCATAACGTTGCTAGAGAAACTTTGAGGAGTTCCCTCGACTATCTTTCGTCTCCATCATCAGATTAAGTCCAGGTTTCCATTATGTTGTAGTGTCATCAAAAAACATGTTAACAATCAATAATTCCCTATTTTTCCTTTTTTCCACCCTTAGGCGTGAAATTTACCTATATGGGACCAAATTGGGAGGTATCCTCTATGCAATAAAAAAAGAATAAACAAAATGGGACTACTCTGTAAACAGTTATGCGTGGTCATACATAAAAAGAAAATAACCTTTTTTTTCGTCGGTTAAATATTACAATAGACCCTGAAAGAAAGACAAGAGCCAGGAAATATGAGGAACAATATTGTTTAGTAATGCTGACATACGTTTGCCAATATCATTGTCGGACATGCGCTAAACAACGCGTGTATACGGAACTTAGCTCAAGGCTATGTTTATTGTAATTGAGGCTGGATCCAAGATAATGATCGAAAGGTAGGTAATCGATTAGGGTAGAGACTGAATAGTTCATAAATAAGAGTTTCATATAGTAGCAGTCCGCCCCATGTACCAACCACCAAGGGGTGACAACGTGGTGACAACTCACTCGCGCTCCCTAGTAGCCACTAACCATGGTTCTACTTAGAACAATAGTAGGGTAGTGTTATACGGATAGTTTGGAAAGGCTTCCGCTTAGACAGATGTACCTTTCAAGACATGAACTATCTAAATTATTCGCATAGCGATATTTACTGTTTTATTTTGGGGGTATTCAATAGAAAAATTCCCCGGGTGCCAACCCATGCTACGCCGCCACTGTATAGTAGGACTATCTTTCATCTGCCTAACCTTATCCCAATTACGTTGACGTCGGCTTTCAGCATCGGATCTGTTATCAGATCATAATCAGATGCAGCTTCATAACAGTATTTTACTGTAGGTACTGACTGACGATCTCATCTCTACAACCCAGCTACTACGTAACACGATATCTCGCGGTAAGACGGGTTGTCAGAAATTTCAGGCGTCTAACTACCGCAACAGCTATCTTAGATCTTCATTAGATAACCGAGACCGACAGTTAGACGTCAATCATCCGCAAACCAACCGCGGTAAGCGCAGCTTAACCTCGACTAATCGATCTGAGCGGCTGTTACTTAACCACGAGCCCCTATCCTATAGTTGGATTATAATTGTGTCAAAATGATGGTGAATGTTATATCAAAGTCAGATAAAAAGGAGTGCAGCAGATATGAGTCATATTATCATCGAAAGATGTAAACCAAATTATCGAGACTCATCGTATATCGATAGTCAGGTACCTACGCTACCTAACTTTTATAGAGAGCAAACAGGACATGGATTCACTGTTTCGCCAACTTTGTACCTATTTCGCTAAAGGAATCGCGTAGTTTCGAGTCACGACTACGCAGTCATCTCCGCCACGTGCCACGACCAGCCACATGACTCGTGTGAAGGCACCTTAGAGGAATGTCGGATGCCCCCCGCTGCGGACGACCTGCGGAGTCATACACGTAGCTCGCATTCCTCACATTCTTCATAGTAACATATTTGCTTATAATATGTATCATATTACTGCGAAGGTGTTCGCTTTAATTATAGAATTTAACATAGATACAACTTAACACGGATATAAGGAGAAACGAGAATCTCCTTAGTCACAGCTACAAACTTTTCACATATTGAATAGACCTTGCGCTTTTTGACTCGGAGAGTACGTTAAACAGTCGGTCTTGTCAATTAAATATCTATGTGAGTCGTAACGGGTAGTCAGAGGCTTGAAAGTCTGACAACCGGTCTTACCACGAGATATCGTGTTACCCAGTAACTGGGTTTTGGAGGTCAGAAAGGAAGTCGCTCCATGTAAAATACTGGTATTAAGCTGCATCCGGTTAGACTGGAAACCGACCTCAACATATTTGCGAAAAGGCAAGGGAGTTTTGATTTGGATTGACTTTTGGCACTTAGGCTATAAATGTTGCTTTGTGAATTCCCTGTGTCTTTTTCAGTGGATTTTCTCAGAATATATTCAAATGTCTTTATTCAAATTAAATTGATAACCCAACATCTTGGAGTAGTATCTGGTTTGACAATTGATTTCAGTTTTTCTATTTTCAGATTTTTTTAAATATCAACTTCAATAACATTCAGTTAAAAGTTCTGAAATTCAAGAAGATCTTGAACCCAACCTCACCCAACACAAATATTTTAACGCTTTTATAATCTAATCAAAATGTCATCAATGTCCATAAAATGTTATTCGTACGCCTATGCGGATTCTCGGAGATTCCGGCTCACTACCAAGTATTTATTACGTTTCGACACGATCTATGCATGTTTTTGCTTACATGTTTTTATAATAATTTCTCACGGGTACAACGGCAGAGTAGCAACTCATCCGTTTATTATAACTATAAATAGAAGACACGATATGAGACCTTGTAAACAATTTTTTTTAAGATCTCCGTTACGACTCCAGCAACTAAATGCGCTAATAATTCCTTTGCGGTAGTTCGGTTCATTCATCGAATATTTCTCATTGTCGTTACATAAGAAGACAAAGTTCACGGCCAGCGAGCTTCATCGCCGGGTCATTTTCACTCGAGCATCGGGCGCTCGATAAACAAGGCGTGTCTAGATTGTTAACTCGGAGGCTGCATCCGGGCCACCGCAGGGTTCAAGTTAAGGCGGGGGCGTGCGAATGTCAAGGAACCCTAGCGTCGCGCGAGGGCCCGCGCTGCGCTCGCCGCGCGTCAGTCGCAGCCGACATGTCTGCGCGCGCGCCTGCCTGCCACCGCGCTGTCGCCGCGCTCACAGCGCTCGCGCTCTTCCTTCTCTCGCGAATCGACAGTGAGTACTACGATACTTGATAAATTTTCAAATACAACATGTATTTTAAAACCTGCAGATCTAGTTATATATGAATCTGCAGCAATGTTTATACTTCAAAGCAGTACCTACTCATATCAAAATTAACGGACCAGATTTTTTAATATGAGACGTTCAGTTTAATCATTTCTCTATATCCAGACGGCAAATAATCGGAGAAGGGTCAAAGTGAAATGAATTTCTCTAACTTTTCAGGCACCCAGGGATTCGAATGTCACAGGGATGGCCTTCACACAAACTATGATCAAGATTGCCAAAAATATGTGCGGTGCAACGGTGGTGCAGTGACCGGACGATATTCGTGCCTTGAGGGGCGTGTGTTCAGCGAGGCCGAGGGTGCGTGTGTGCTGCGCGCACGCCGCCCGTGTATCCGTCGGGAGTGTGCACCTGCCGACACACTCGCTTATGCAAGTCCAGGCACCGCTTGTCGTCATTACTACCGATGTGAAAATGGCACGGCGGTAGAGCGCGTCTGTCCAACGGGAGCATGGTTTGATCTAGAACGTCAGGCATGTACTCGCGGCGCTGGCACTTGCTTCGAGCCCGTTTGCGCTGGTCTGCCAGACGGAGACTACCCTGATGCATCCCATGAGTGCCGTCGCTTACTGCGCTGCCGCGGCGGGGAGCTGCGAGCGGTGAAGTCATGCGGAGCGGTCTGCTCAGCAGCGTGCCCACCGCCCCGCGCAGCCGCCGTGCCACTACCGGCCGGGGACGCTGACTTCTGCTCCGACGAGGCGTGCTCATCGTTGTGCCGCGACATACCTAATGGTGCATATGCAGACCGTACGACCAGTTGCCGCGAGTATTTTGTTTGCGAGGCACATCGGGTCATCCGCCGTGGGGTGTGTGAGCCGGGTCTCTTGTTCTCAAACGGTGCTTGTGAGCCGGCCGCGCGTTCTTCCTGTCCCCCACCTGCACTAAGCCCTTGCTTTAACAGGCACGATGGGTTGCACCGCGATTGGCACGACTGCGCTTCCTGGTTCGAGTGTCGGCGCGAAAGAGTCGTGAAGCGCGGCTCATGTGCACCAGGACATGTGTTTGACGGCAGTAGCTGCACGCCTTCCGACGACTTCCTGTGTGATGGCCCGGCGCTATCGATTGAATGTGAAGGGCTTCCGAGTGGTACATATCAAGACCTTGACTCGAACTGTACACGTTACTTCCACTGCGAAGGCCCACTACGCACCATGCTAGCGTGTCCACAAGGGCACGTATTTGATGGAGTGCGATGTTCGCCGTCGTCGTATTACCTGTGCCCAAGCCTAGAACGTGAGTCGTGCTATGGACGACCTGACGGGCGATATCGTGCCTCCGATACCGGGTGTCGCGGGTACTACGAGTGCGTACTCGGCCAGAAGGCGATTTACGCATGCCCGACTGGCCACGTATTTGATGGCGAGTCCTGCGTGCCCTCACGTCCCGGATTATGTCTGCGAGAAGACTACTCATGTGAAGGTCTCACGAATGGTTACCACGCCGAAATTGAGTCAGGATGTCGAAGGTATTATATATTTTTTTGTTATTTTCTAAGCTTACTGTGGGTCTGTGATTTGTAATAAAAGCTTAACCTTAAACTTTATGCCATATCCAGGTACTTCTTTTGTGAGCGCGGTGACCGGCTCGCTACACTGTCATGTCTGGGAGGAAAGATGTTCGACGGCCGCGCATGCGTGAAGGCGTCCCCGTTCGAGTGCGGGGGGCCACCGCGGGACTCGTTCGAGAACAACAGGTGCGAACGAGACGGCTTCTACGTGCAACAAGGTACCGAGTGCAAGCGGTATTACTTCTGTGTAAGCGGGACGAGGACGTACCTGACGTGTCCCGCACAGCAGATGTTCAACGGGCAGGTGTGCGTGGCGCGCGCGCAGTACTCGTGTCCGGGATGAGCCGGCGCAGTGTTCAGCAGAGATCGAGCTGAGGCCCGAGTGGCCCACACTGCCGGAGACAAGGCTTGGAGATACTCACGATGTACCTGATTATTTTACTTATTTCAAGGCTGTGAACTTTATATATGTAGGTACCTACCTACCTTAATACCTAATTGATGCGCACACTACTTTTATAATGTTGAACAACACCTGTAACATTCCAACTACCTCCTATTTCATAATAAGACACGATTACTTCGTACTTTTTATTGGCATAGAAACTTTCAAGCGACCTAAATACTTCTAATAGTAATTACACATTGACTATATCTTACAGTATTACTTTACAAATGAATAATAAGCTCCATGAATAGAAAAATAAAATCTCTTTTAACGACATAAAAGAATAGTTAATTTATTTATTTATATTAATATATAGATAATATTTCCTCGACCTTAAATTAACAAACATTATAAGCGAAACTCCACATAATAGTTAAAGATAATACTTGTCATATTGAAGTAGATAGATGTTATAAATATACTGTAGCTTTAGTGTTGAGCCCTTACATATGACAAATGTTATCATGACAATGAACTAGTTGTAAAAGATTCCATTCTGAACCTAATAAAATCTATAGGCGAATATAATCCGTAAATAAGGTGCAGTATACGTAAAAATCGATAACTATAACTATCTAAACAATTTTGGCATTATTCATAACTAGGAAAGCATGTCTAAATAATTTATATGTTATAATATTACGTATATAATAAACGTTCCAAGTTTAAATTTCCGTGTATATTATTTATAAGCTGGTGCCTTCCTTGAGAGACAGTTTTAGCTGCGACTCGAAGGGGAGGGAGGAGGAGTGAGTCTTACAAATTACATAAAATCTTGCGGACTGCGATAACAAGCTCCCCAACAAAAACCCCCAAACGTCGCGGCTACGACTTCCTTCAACTCAAGGCATCAGCTAATACCCCTAAAGTTTTATACATTTTTATACAACACTCAGTTACAGAATTTTTAAACAAACGATTTTCTCGCCTACTCGGACACACTTTACGATAGATTACCTACGTTTATACAAGGTTTTTATAATATACATTTTCAATTGGTCCACGCCGAAAATGTCAAGATTTACTTGCTCGATTTGATTAAAAGTTAATATGATACCAACTTTAACTTGGTAAAATAATAAATTAAAGGCGCGGCCAATCGTCTCCTTAGAAAGCAGAGCTAAGCTGCAGAACGACAACTGTATTTGTTCGTTGGCAACATTGCAATTCAGTGAAAATAACCTACACCGATGATTCGACATAAGAAAAAGCACCTTTTCCATTAAATTCCCGATTAAATCGTTAGTTTTTCTATAAAACATAGTGTCGATAAATGATGACGGTGCACATCACTATTTCATATATGGAGTAGAGATCATAAATAACGTATTTATTGTCAGATTCAATAGTGCAACCAAGATAAATTACGAGCAATCAAAACTATTCCCGTACCTTGTAAAAATACTTAGTAAAATTAATATGTAATTATCTCGTGTTATGAAAGATATACTTTCATAACACGAGATAATTACATATTAATTATATTACATAAGAAATATGAAACCAAACCATTATTAATAAAATATAATTTAAAATTTCTTTCATTACAATATGTCATAATATCAAATTAAGTTAAAATAATGTTTATAATGAAGAACGTTATTTAAAATACAAGCAAATCGCCTTCAGACCTGCAAAGCCTGCAAAAGCATTGCCAACTTTGGAATATAAAAATATAATAAATTGGAATAGTATGTTCTCGAAATAAAAAAAGTAAAGATAAGTAATACATAACTAATATATATATCTATAACACAAAATACTCGTAAGAGCTTTCAATATAGAAGTTTTCACCAAAGGTATATAACGTCATTTTTCACAATCCCCATAGTTACGACGTACCCATTTAGATTGTATAAAAACGTAGGTATCATTTGCATATTTGGTGGTTCCGGTAATGTGGACACTGACATCATTAGATATTTACATTAGACCATTTGGTTTTTGTCTAACATATAGACATAATATACCTTTGATGGAAACTGAGATCTATTGTTACATGTTGATACATCCACATAAGCTTAGCTTTATATTATTAGACTAAATATGATCAATAAATATATTAATATTTGAGCTGCGTGATAATGTATGAAAGATAATTACAATATACCTGGTATCAACAATTTCTACAAGCTGCGGTTTTAAATGGTCATACTGTACCAAACTATGCAACACGGAAGTATAAAAATAATATTAACAAAGGGGTTCAGACAAATCTTTCAAACGAATCAACACATGTGTAGCGAACTCTAAAGTTATACATTTTGGGGACAGAAAAATTCATTCGTGAGCTGGATTTGATTCTGCGATACTTTCTGGATAAATACTCCAGGGGCTCTACATATTTACATTTATCCGGGAGGCGCAGCTTCGAATCTTGCTTGCGACTGCATTTTTATTTCCAAAAATTTAAGAAGAGCCTGTTAAAAAAAGTCGTGTACTATGCATAGGATCAACACAATGCCGCACCATTGGCAATAACTGCGCGACGTCTGAAAGACAACGACGTAGTGGAAGCAAAAATTTATTTTTTTATTTTTCGGTATGTATAAGATTTTATTTGCAGTTTCAATTTGGCGAGTCAGAAAACCACAGGCTGCATAAATCAATTAATGCTATAATTATTCGTCGTCTTATATAAAATTCAGTGCCGCTACGGACCTTAAAAATAGTCTGGACTAGAGCAGCTCTAAATATGCTTTTAAAATAATTATTCATGTAAATTAAACCTCTATACAATAAAGACGGATCATGTGGATGCTAAATAGTGAACCGTTTACACGACAACGGCACGCCACTTTAATGGCGCCCTTGCGAAAATATGCTGTTCATAGTGACACTATTTGCATAGCACATTTAACAATAGCATCACGCTTGTATCCCAGAAGGTTTAGGTACAAGTGTACACTTTACTGATGCCGCTATTAAGTCCTATCATGTGAGCCTATTGCCAAACTCCGGGCTGTTAGTGAGAATTTCTTACCAGAAAAACCCAATAACACTTCCCGACTGGCAAACACATTTGCGACCACGTTGTCGTATAAACGGTAGGTAACATGTAACAATGGTGTAACAAAACGTACGCTCGCGGGTCAAGCCGCACTCACTGCCTTCGTATCTTCAACACAATAATCAACTCATATATCAGTCACACAAAACTCGCCCAAGACAATGATATATCCACATTTTAAACAAGATCCATTTAACCAAATACCTGAAATGAGTGACGTTGAAACGTCATAGAAGATCATTGAAAAGAAATTGCATTAGAAGTAAGTAAGTAGATAAGTACTTTGAGCGTACTCATCGATACAGTCCTAAACAATGGACAGTACACAAAATGTAAAAAAGAGCCCGTTAAAGACGTTCTTTGATCACACATATAAAATAGTTTCGAGATCTTCATCTCAGTTTTGTTTTATTAATATATGATGACACAAATATATTTACTATCATAATAAACGACACACTCCATATTCTGAAAGGAAAGTCTCAGTCTTACCTCACGACAAGTGATACAAAGCAAAACATTCGTTGGACTATCAACAACAAATATATTAGATACACATTAAATAATATTATTATAACGACTATAACATGAATGCAAACAGCCCGATGAAATATATCCACCAATTTTCTTTTACAATTTCCGATAACGCATGTATCCCAGTACTTCATAAAAAATAATCTCAGGTATTCCATTTTTAGATTCCAAGCCAATTGTCTTTTATTTTTATGATAAAGAAGTTAATAAAAAGAGTTTACGTTCAAGCCAATGATGCCAGGAAAAAAATTATTAAATTTTATAACATCAAAGTATACTGGCTGAAATTTTGTTAAAAATTAAAAAATAAACATTTGCATTTTGCAACAGTTCTATTGGAATCTTTTCAAATCCAAGGTCACAGGCGTTCCAGGTTAGTAAACAAAGCAACATACATGGTGTCGATCAGCTCCGTTCGTGTTTAGTATGGGCCGGCTACTGGTCGGTGGCGGAGGGCTTGGGCGCAGGCGCCAGCAGTACGCCGACATCCCACACCTTGATGACGCGGTCCTTGCCCGCCGTGCACATGCGGCCCGTCGCCTCGTCCATGTACAGTGACGATACCGCGTGCTTCATGTCGTGAAACGATGCCAGGGATTCGCGTCTGTAACACGTCGAAGAACAAATTCGGTATGGTATTCACAGGTAACATTGGGTCTTAAACTAATATCGACCCATGTTGAGAATCCATCCAAACGGCTTTGATTGGGAAATAAATAGCATTGCGTAAAAAGTCCGATCTAATTTAAATACACGCTAACACTTTTAGCACACAGTCCTTACTTAAAAGATGCAGAGTTAAATACGACTTTAAAAGTGTAATACTCACGGTTCATGCCTGAGCGTGTCGTAGCAGGCGGTGCAGACGCGCTGCGGGAACTCGAACCCCATGACGGGCAGCGGCAACCGGTGCGGGGAACATGTCGCGCATACTGCCGCGCCACACCATCGGCAGTGGTGCTGCCGGAGACCTACAACGAATGTATAGAAAAAAACTCCTGTGATATCAAACTTTTTTTAAGAAGACCTGTTGTTCCATAAGTAATTTCTTATTTAAAGGTATATTTAAATAAGAATATGCGATTTTATTTTTTGGTGGCGTAACATTGTCTCAAACTTTCAAAGTTTTCATAGTCCTACATACACTTAGGGTTGCCATCTGTCCGGGTTCCCCAGGTATGTTCTAGTTAAGACGGCGTCTAGGGTGCATCTGGGCAGGGTTTCATTTGTACTCCGGGTTTTAGACTGCTGTCACGTCTACCGAAATTACGTCTAAAATGCTATACTTTTAATTATTTGTATAAACTCTATAACTAAATTTAGTTTTAACATTATTAGAAAATAATAAGTAAATTTATAAAAATAATTTGAAAAAAGAACTATTGATATGTCCAGAATCAAATATGCCAAAATCCGGATTTTGACACTTCTTGTCCTGGTTGGCAGATTTTAGAGATGGTAAACCTACACCATATATACGATGTATTTATCATATTTAACTTTGTCATTAACGGAAACATTGAAAACAGATAGCTGGCTGATAGATTGAACAAACTGGGCTTGATGCCACGACACTTGTCGCACAGAGACACTGTTCTAACCAACTGAAGAGTCGCATCGCTGCCCTTTCAAATACCGTTTGTTATTGTCTTTTATGAGAGATCTGACCATAGCAATCTTCACAATTGATATTTCCTTTCTCATCTTACCAAGCTGTTTCTTCTCCATCATCGCCCTCACGTTCCATATGAAGGGCGCGCGACATATCTGGCAGAGGTCGGACTCCTTCCAGGCGGGGGTCTCCCGGCGACGAACCCCCATCTCCCACACCCCCAGCGCTCCGTCCTCCCCGGCGGAGATTAGGCGTTCGCAACTACCCACGTACCATAGTCCTGTCACCTTGTTGCTGGGGAAGATATATACTGACATAGTGGGCAATACTCTTCGTAAATAAAAATCTGAGGACTTTAGATATACCTTGTTTTGTAAAGCACTTAAGATGGTATGTATAACATAAGGACGAAACCAGGGAAGTGTGGCACAAAAGGGATGAGGCATACACTTAGCAGTGGAAGGAATAAAATCGTCAATAATGATGATATGATAAAGGTCTGTTTCGCCACCTCCTTATAAGTTCAGTTACGGCAGATAATTTCTTATAAATTCATTAAATTTGAAATAGGCCCTTATACCATAAGTAAATGAAATGGTTATTTGCATGCACACATCGCATCTCTATGTCGTTTTGAAGAGCTCTCGTTTTAGGTAGCTGGTGGATTAGACCAATGACTTAGCAGGTAAACTATCGAATGAATGATCGAATAGAAAAGATGCCATATTTGAAATTAAACCTATAAACTTGAACTAGAAAGAACATAAAACATCACGCCGGTATGTCCCAAAGAGTCGTGTTTATCACGCAATTCAAACTCCGGGCTGTGACAAAAAATGTTCTAACCCGAAAACCTAAAAACAGTGTCGAACCCGGAATTTTAACCAAACCTGCTGAATCCAGTTCTTATAGAATTGTTTGTATCTAATTTAAAGCCATAAGCCGTACCTAAAGTATATTTAATAGAGAATAATATTGATGTATGGAAGCGAATATGAACAAAACAACGTAATTACCTATGGCCTTGTAGTTCGTACGCCGTGCCCTTTTGACCACCTATATCCCACACTATTATAGTCTGGTCGAACGAGCCACTGAATAATAGCTGAGGCAGGGGAGCCCAGTTTAATACCCTCACAGACCTGCAAAATTAAAATTTACTCTTGTTACATATAAATGACAATTATTATACGAAGTATTCATAGTAGTGTTATTGTGCACCATTTTCACATTATTAATATAATAAAAATACACATATCTATAGGCTATACAAATATTATTTGTTTTGGGGCGATAAACTGTCAAACAGACGTTATTTAGAAGGGACAGACAGTAGCATTCTTTAAAAGTAAATCTGTCTGTGTTTAAACGATTTTGAACAATTACAATATCAGATCATGGAAGATATCCCGTAAGCCAATCTGCCTAGCCCTTTCTCAAATAATTGGGGTCGGCTTCCAGCCTAACTGGATGCAGCTTAATAACAGTATTTTACATGGAGCGACTGCTTATCTGACCTCCACAACCCAGTTACTGGTTAACATGATATCTCGTGGTAAGACTGGTTGTCAGACTTTTAGGCATCCGACTACCCGTAGCGGCTGTCATAGAGTAGAAGATATAAAAATATGCCGTAAGTAATCTTACTTAACTTTTTACCACCTAGAACTTACCAATGTATAAAATTCAGCTAAACCCTTAAAAAAAAAACAAATGTACGCGTGACACTAAAATTGTTTAAAAAACGATAAACTCACCCTGTATGTCCCTTGAGTGTAGTGACGAGCGTGGCGCCGTTATTATCTAACTTTAGCATAGTTATCTGCCCGCTGTAGTCCCCCACAAACGCGTACTTCGATTGGGAGTCAAATCTGACGAGATACGTTCAGGAAATACGTTGGACGCGATAAAATGCCTTTTTTTATCTCAGTATGAAATCGGAAATTAGATTTAATTATTCATAATATTAATTACTTTAAACTGGTAGCGGATGGACGTCCGTTTACAGACTTAGATTATGAGGTCTCCACTTTCTTGTAGTGTTTCTTTCAATGTAACAACAACAGTCATATAACCTAGATATATGACTGTTGCACTAGCATGTCAAAGTTCGCAAGTTCCAACCCAAGGCACGTAACACGACTTTTAGTTATCATGTGCGTATTATAAATGAATTATCACTGAAGGACAATATCGTAACACCAGCACACCTTAGATATTATGTTTTCCATACACATACACAATTTTGTATAGAGTACATGACTAAAAGTATAGCTGGAAAACAGTAAGTCTTGTAAAATTCAAAACTAATTTTTGGCCACCCCAAATGGTTATTTTTGCCAACACAATTAATACATTATGAACCAAATAAATGCAATGGGGACAAGTTTACGCCAACATCGCAACATATACCTTGTAAACAAAATTAAAACAGAAAAAAATAATATATTTTGACAAAAACCAGTAGGTTTGATTAGAATGTCTTTATCTTCAACCCTATTAACAAAAACTTATCGTATAGAACTATGTTTTATATGTATAACACATGGTCCATGATTCATCCATCAGAGGATATAACTAATTGTAATTTGTAAAAGGATACTGCAAAGCAGTGCACCACGCCTCAAAGGAGTACCCGCCGATCCTGCGGCCAGTCTCGCTGCAGTGATACGAGAAGAACTTGTCTCTACTAACGGAGAGCACCCACTCGCAGCTGAGCGAGAAGTTGACGGCGGTCACGCGGGCCGTGTGCGCTAAGTACTCGCGGGACTAGGGAGTATGAAATACAAGAATTTGTTAAGTTATTCATTTCAGGAGGTAGTATTGGTTATCAGCATCTAAGTATCTACTAACCTATAATAGTCTGAAGCTTAACATGAATCTGTTTATTCCACTTAATGAAACAGGTCCTTCCAGGTTCTTAAAGCCTTAGACTCATATTGTATACCAAAACATTTACTATTATAGGTACCTAGAAACTTAAACTCTTCTAGCTAAACTCACGATTTAATCTGTTGTCGTCTGTTTTTGTTAGCTTATAAAAACTATTAGCTTTTATATAATTAGTTTCATAATTTATTGGGTTTCATTAAAAACATATATATACAGAAAACACTAGAATACTTATGTGATGTTCTGTAAAACAATGCTAACTAAATATCTAAATTAAACTAAAAACAATGTCAATATAAATTGGGCCTTGGCTTCCCAAATAAGGGAGTGTGAGTCAATTGAAATTAATACATTCAGTTTAAATTATTATGTAAAGAACTTTATCAATTAGTTTGCTACATAATATTCAGCTAGGATTTTTAAAGATATTTATATTAAATTCAAATTATATACTGATAAAAATTGTCACAGGTGTCATGCATAACAAATAAGAAAACTCATTATGTAAATTACAATGAAGATACCAAATGAACCATTACATAAACATTTCTGAAGGGCACTTAAATGAAGCCAAGGTTAGCTGCCAGTTCCAATTAACAAAACATGAATATTAAAAGGTGACATAGAGATTATGATGTCAAACATATGAGCAGCAACCCTAGCATTATGTTTATAACAATATTATACTGTGGTACCTATCAAAACTCGCTATCACCTGATTGGAGAGAAGATTTGTATTTGGGCAGTATACATAGACTAGCTTTGCCCTATACCCACTTTTTTGTTTCTGCTCAGCTCCTAAGGGTGCACTGGTAGTGTGATGTTAAATAGCTTATACTATTCCTCATGAATCCGGCTTTATTGATATGAGTTTAGAGATTAGCATGTTTAAACAACAATCAAGCAAAAAAACTCTTCAGCTTTATTATGTTGGTATAGATTATGTTCATGATAACAATTCAATTGTTTCATTTATAGTCAATTTTGTTAATAACCTTCCTGTTGGAGTATTTAACCTGTTACTGTATTTGTAAATTATTTAATTAATAAGTATGAACTTAATTAGTGAAGACATGGGAGGTAGCAAGTCATAAATAAATGGGTAATAGATATTTTTATTTTATTGTGGTACCAAAATTACTGGTTCTAGCTACCAACATGCATATAGCATGACCATCCAGAAAAATACACCAGATAATACTATCAAAGATTCAAAAATCAAAAATCTTATTAATTCAAATCATTACAAGATTTATAAAACTGAGGCAGCCCAGTAGTAATAAAGAATAGGTACTTGTATTGGGGCTGCTCGGTACTTCACATTCTTCTACATAGTAACTATCATATATTTATTATTCCATTGACAAAACCATTTTCATCATAATTATGCTATAATATAGCTATATAGCAACTATATATTTCATACAAAATATAACATTTCACAGACAATATAAATCAGAAATAAGATTAATATGTTAGGTTTGTGCTATCACTACACATTATAATAAAACAACTTTTGTTTGTGGTCGCAGGAGGAAACGAACGCTGCAAAGTGTTCGAAATGTCAGGAAAAACAAAAAATCAATAATACATGTGATTAATCCGCTTAAAAGTTGTTTTATTATAAGATTAATATGTTTTAAAAGACTCACAGGGTTTATTCTATTACAGTCTGTGGCCAGTATGAACTCGGAGACTGTTCCATTCTCCTGGCCAATGAATAGCTGCCTGGTCTCTGGAGTATAGAACATGGAAGTGCATCCTGATGGCATATACTGGCAGATAGATGGCCAGTACTGTCCTGAGTCACGTTTCAGCCATACCCGCACTGTCCTAAAACCAATTTTGCATTTTGCTTAATTTGATATTTTTATTTAATTATTCACAATGCATTTTTCTTTGACAGGAGGTGGTTTATACAATAATGCATATCACTAAATACTGTGGTGGGCAAGTAGTTATCGGCCTGCCTTATGAGTACAATCCTAGCATGAACCAACATGACTTTCAATGTTATATGTACTTTCTGAGTTAATCTAAGCCACACATATGGTGAAGGAAAACATCATAAAGAAACCTAAACTTCAATGATAATTTTTATACTGGACTTCAAAGATCCAAATATACCAACCCATGAACTAAGATAATGTTCAATACTTGTGCCTTCTCTGTATGAGAAGTGGCACTTCCTATGCAGTGGGACAGTTATGGGCAGGTTATGTTATGTTATAACACTGGAATGTATTGATTCTATTAAATTATAATCCCTTCCGCTCAGCCACATACAGTATTATATGTCATAACAATAAAAATCGATTGTGTCTGCTAATTAGCGAGCCAACGGCTTAATTTAATAATTAGCAATTGAGATGGAAATATATTTCATTGCAGAGGAAATTTCCTGCCATATAAAAAGTCTGAAATAATATTTAGGTTGCATATTTTATGTAATAAAGATAATTCTATTACAAACACTAGAGATGGACTATTATATACAAAAACAAAGTTAATTAATGTATTTGATTTGTCAATGCAAGAGATAGCAAACTCTTAATGAACTTATATTTTTAGATTTAGATTTGAGAATTATTGGTAATGCACTTGGTCGAAATTATTATAATGTATTTATTAAACATTCTACATGTTATAAGTACAATAAGAATTAGAACACATTTTATGGTGATTACAAACAGTAAAAATTATTAATATTTTTTTCATTTGAAATCTTTACATCTAAGGAGTCACGTGTCTGGAACGTATCTAACGTGACAATCAATTGATTAGTATTTAGATCAAGAATTATTAAAGTTCCATATGTATTTACAACCCACATAGGAGGGGGTGATTTCGAATACGTTGACAGTTCAAAGAGGGTACAAAGTGAATATGTTTTCCAGAAAAGAATAAAGATATCAGTGTTCTGTTATCAAACAATGGACGAAATATGAGTCAGAACTCTTACTTATCATCACAAACGCTAATTACACCGTCCTCGCCAGGTATAACGACCGCTGCATTAACATCGTCGGTGCAGCCTTCCAGTTTACTCAAAAGGGCAGGCTTTTTTGTCGTAGAAAACCTATCGTTAGGCGTCCTCGGCGCAGGCTTGATTTCAGCAGCCATATTTCAATGTTTTAAAGCACGTATTACTAAATAAACACGATTATTCGACACTAATTCTTTCAGCGAAAAGAAAAACGTCATAATAATTTTGACATTTCGGTTTTGGTTGGGCATTGGGGGGTATTCTCAATGCTATTCGTTGGATTGTAAATAAGAGTGACAGTTTTTTGCAAAACGTTAGATGCACACGTACATGACTAATAAAAGTAATTGCTTATTACAAAACTGGTAATTTATTGAACAATGTTTATTTTATTGCATTATAAATAAAATTCTCACAAAATTTTGTCTACGTATAAATAGGTACCGATAAATAAAACTAGGTATGAGAATATACCCCATGAACTCCATTTCACGCAGCATATTAAAATGATATGTATGTAATGAAAATGATTTTTTAGTCGATAGCAACATTAATCATGGATATTTAAGATTTTATAAAATTTTCGACGAGACGATTATTAAATACTATAACAGATTATTATTAAATGTATTTTGCGATAATTGCTTTGTTTTTAATAGGTATTATCAACCTAAAAATAGATTATAGTCACAGGCTTCGGGTGAGGGAATACAGCTGCAAACCTGAAATCCCGGTACAGTATTTTTATCTAGCAGCGAAAAGCTATGATCCTAAATAAACTATTTGACAGTACTGCCACGCATCTTATTATGTACAGTGGCTGCCCAGCATAATACCGTGGGCAACCTTCTTGTTCGAACATTCCATTCCATCGTCAGAACCTTGATAACTACCATCTACAATGAGAATACTTGACAAGACAAATCAAACGAGCCCAAACCCGATGGAGTTACATTGTTTTACTACAGAGTTCCTGCCACCACCTTCCAGCTCCATCATTAAACCAGCTCAACGACACCAAAATGTTGCAATATCTACCGATTTACTTAAATAACCTATGGAAAATTTCAGCTCAATCGGTTGGATGGAACTGGTTTAAAATTCAATCGCAAGATTTTGCCCAAATACACTCACACATACTTGAATTAAATAAAAGCTTATAACTAACTTAAACTCATATGTCGCAGATGGATAGTAAAAATTGCTGTTTTAAAAAATTGCTAGTTGATTTACGAAACAAAACATCAAGTGGTTTGAATTGTCATTCTGTATTATATCTGACAATGGGTCCGATTTCTTCATTGTATATGTATATTAAACTAGCTGATGCCCGTGTCTTCGCCCGCGTGGATATCGGATATCGCGACCAAAAGTAATCATGAAATTTTGATTCCGGTCCCGCTTTCCAATTACCGTTTCATAATTGCCCATTTTTTAAGTATTAAAATGGATATAGTGTGTTATCCTTAAGAGATAGATATGCCATTACGGACTTTTCTGTAGACCTATATATGATACACAATTCCACCATACATCATTTTGTTATATCTCAAAGGGTTTAGGCAGTTTAGGCAGCGCACGCCAGAATAGCTCGCAGATGGTAGATTTTTTCCTACTTACTTGACACTTATCGTCATATTTTGGACAATTCACACAATATCTTTATAAATTGTAGCCTATGTGTTATTCTGCTGTATAAGCTATATTATTGTAAAGTTTCATTAAAATCCATTCAGTAGTTTTACGTGAAAGAGTAACAAACATCCATCCATCCATCCTTACTTACAAACTTTCGCGTTTATAATATTAGTAGGATGGATAGTCACCACTCAAGTAAAAGAAAAGATACTATATTCTGATTTGTCTTTCCGTGGCTGGGTTCGCCGAAGCCCTGCTTCGCGGGTCTCCTATTGTTAGATTTCCTATTGTTTTCTGTGTCTGTAAGGTCAAAACCTTTTCGAACCTAACCTGTCTGTGTCGGGGTAGTTACACGAAACACCCGAGCTCGCTTCGCTCGCTCATGGGTCATTTTAATTAATATTCTACATAATCCCGATTTATTGTCGATTAGTATAGTGGTTTAGTACTTACGTAATTCTAAATATTCATATTTTTTTGCTACTTACTTAAAAGTAAAATATAAAGATATTTATTGGAGGTGTCAGAAAAAAAAGACGTCTCGGAGCTTCAACGAAAACGCTGCCTAAACCCTTTGAGATATAACAAAATGATGTATGGTGGATTTGTGTATCTTATATAGGTCTACAGAAAAAGCTGCGATGGCATATGTCTATCTCTTAAGGATAACATACCTACTCTATATATTTTAATACTTCAAAAAATGGGCAATTATAAAGCGGTAATTGGAAAGCGGGAACGGGATCAAAATTTCATGATTACTTTTGGGTCGCGATAATCGAAATCCACGCGGGCGAAGCCGTGGGCATCAGCTAGTTGTTGATAAGACACAGAGTCTTAGGCGACAAAATGTTGGACTAAAATCTATAGTCTGACAGTCCATTTCACGCTGTTTTACATATTCCCTGATCGTTGACCCGCTGCATCTACATGTTAAAGTTCAGCAATTTATTATGCAAAGTCGCTAAACGTCGTTCAGATGTTTTTCATAACAGTACTGTTTTGTAAATAAGCTAGTAGTTTTGTAAAACAGCTGATTCTACAATCCATCTGCGACACATACAAAAACTCACGCCTTTTCACCATGGGGCGAAAACTATAGAACGCATGCTACGGTTCTTACATATTCCTTTTGTTCCGTTTTCGTCTTGTAGGTGTAACTAACGTCTTTTATTTCGCAGTCGCACGCTGGGGTACGCACGCATACATACCTACCTTAGTACCTTTAACGAACAAGTATAACTAAGTATTACTAAGTACAATAAACTGCGTGCGCTTGATTGCTAATTTACATACCCGAACTTACCCGTAAAACTTGTAAATTGTGGAATGAAAAATACGGTTGTGAGCAGGATTCGAACCTGCTCCTCCCGGAATAATACCCCAGGTAGGCTTTCTGAAGACTAAGCCATAAGAGGTCGAGACCTCTACTCACTATCCCGAATTTCCGAATCCTGCTCACAACCGTATTTTTCTTTCCACAAAACTTTTATAACTAAAGTTCGCTCAGCATGCGTTACTGTGTTTGAAAGCTTAAATCTTAAAATATAATATACAGGATAATGCTGTATACCTTCCTAGCTACCTTCGTAAAACTTTTAACACAGCGACCATAAATAAAATGACGTTTATTTTAGATCTATTCTTGTGGGAAGTTGAGTTGTGGGATGTCGAGTACGGAGTACCTACTTTTATATTTAAATTGATGTCGAGGGTCGAGTATATTGTCTCCAAAAAGGATATATATATATATGTACCTTCCTAACCACAGTTAACTAGGTTTTACCATTTTACATTTTTATTCTCTCTGTAGTTAACTATAGTTCAAATGACGGACACAAATTTATTAGAAATTAAGTGTGAAAATCATAATCAATGTTCGCATCTGCATTTTATTAACAATATAATTGGCCTGTTCATGTGCAATATTCAAATATTACCCTCGGGAATATATAAAAAAGTACTCTGTGCTCGGGAGTTTCATACGTGCACAGCATCACACCTGTATTCCCCGAAGGAGTAGGCAAGTATGTTTACAGTTGTACACTACCAGTCTCCTCCTGTGCTGTTATTGTTATTCAGACCCAGGGGCGTAGCTACAGCCGTATCAATAATACGGGGCACCTGAGCCACAAGGGCTGTGTGTACTGTACTGTGTAAGCAAAAACTCGTAAAAAGTTATAAAAGGGCCCCAAATCAATTTTGATACAGGTATTATACACCTTCGCCAAATTGAGTAGGTAGTGTAATGAGTGTTTCTTTTTATGTTTGGGCAGTAGGTACATTCATATCTATTTTTATGGGAAAACTTGGTGGTAGATTAAAATTAATGTAGAATTCCAATTCAGAATTGGAGTTATTAACTTTTCACAGCTAAAGCTACAAAAGGTTAATGCCACAAAAATATATCTGCCCGGCCGGGTACCGGTTATGCCCATACTTTCTGAGTCACTCATGATGACCTTTCGTGACTTTGGCAGTTGGCATCTCTATCTGGATCTGACGCTCGATGTCGATGCAAAAAATGACATTTGGCACATAATGTTGTCAGCTTAAAACGGATTCCTGATTATAAGGTAATATTAAAGTACTTTGGTTTAATATAATGTGTTTTCATCTGAGTTATACTTACTGTTTGTTGATCTGAGTTATATTATAGATATAGAATATAATTCTTTACCCGAACTTATTACCCAGAAAAATATTAAGAGTGACAATAAAGGAAACAGAGAATAAAAAATATTTTTTTTTTATGGGAATATTGACGTTTAAAGTGGAAATCCCTTTTTACTTGCCAAGTTGCCATTAATTTGGTTATCAGCAGATAAGAGCAACGTTGGTGCGGTTGCCGTGGAACTTTAAATTATCAGCTTATTATTCGTTTAACAGTCACGGAAAGTGTCGGGGAGTGTTAAAAATGCCTCCTACCATAATGAAATTGTCCGGTTTAGTGCTATCAAGGAATAATGTGGAAATCCTGAAGGTTGCGACGAGAGCAAACAGGTACTGTACCGACTTACCGGCAATTTAGTTATTTACGTAACTATGATTTATAAATAAATAAACGAGTAATTAATTGGATGTCAGCGGGTTTCCAATTTAAAGACCACGTTTTATTTTATTATTATTTAGCAATTTTTGGTCAGAGGGTCGTCTTAGTTTTTTGTAATTGTGTCCCCTGTAAGAAGGTAGAAAAGTGTTGTTTAAATAATATAATTTAATTATTACGCGTATTAAAACACTTATACAAGTAGCCATAATTGCAGGTATACACAATGTGCCCTGGTGTAATTATAATTTTTGATATTCTCTTTAGCTGCAACATTATACCAACATCTAGAATTGGGTCCAACAGTATATATTATAAGATTCTTATTAGAATATCTAATTGTAAAAATGTAGGGAAGATTGTACACTTAAATATAATTTCTTAATTCATAGTGTAGCAGAAATCCTTCTCACAATACAAACTCCTTTTATTATTTTATAGTGTACCATTGTGTGAAAAGAAAATGTTTATAAAGTTTAAAAAGACTTCACAGACTAAGTTGAAGGTAAACATTTTAAAATTAGAACATTAACTACTTCCAATTTTTACAATGTTAGAGTGTGGTTTGACTTAATTGTTTGCAGCACATTCTGGGGCAATGTGCAGATGGGCCCACCAGATGTGATCCTGGGCATCACTGAAGCCTACAAGAGGGACAGTGATCCCAGGAAAGTCAACCTTGGTGTAGGTGCCTACAGAGATGATGATGGCAAACCTTTTATTCTGCCTTCAGTGAGAAAGGTCAGTAGATGTATTATTATCTAATGTATGTGTTCATCATTGTTTGTGTATAGACAAGATCCTAGACAGTTATTGCATTGTGTTACCTAGGCTAAGTGGGGCTTGGAGTTCATAAATTATCTTTATAACAGTAAAAAGGGCTTATGGTTAGCAATCATTTTTATTTCATGTAAATTCATTGAACATTGTACTCCTTTATTGATTTTAAAACAATGAAAAAAAACATGAAAAAAAATCTTTGTATAAATAAAATAAGCCTCTAAAATTCATGCGTACTTAAATTTGAAAATCTTGACATTCATAACATTTCTAAAAGTTAATTTTGTAAGCTTTCACACAGAAAACACTGCAATGTAATTTTCTTTGAGAGATATCATGTCATTTTCTTATATTTATGGTTAATAAAAAAATGGAAATATAAGAAACATCTGTGAGTAGCACATAACTTGTGGCTTGTGGTTTCTATTTCCTTAACACATAGGATAGTATCATAAATAAACTTAGAGGAACAAACAAATTCCACATTGCGGTATTAGTATAACTAAGAACCTAGTTAATAACACCAGGGGTCTAAAACTGCCACTTTAGCTGAATTGTAATAGGATCCTAATATGATTCATTTCACATATCGTAAAATGGTCACTTCATGGACAAATTATAGGTAATATGATATGCGTGCAATTTGTAAACAGTAATCCATCTATTTGACAGTTTTCTATAGAGATTCGTAAAATGGCTCACACAATAAGAATTTCTAAGTGTCAAATAGCAGAATCTTAAGAAGTTACTCAATTCAAATAATGATTCATTTTTAGGAAAAATGCCCAAGTTGCTATTTTAGATCCCCTGGTTACAGCCTGGTGAAATGCTCATGCATGGCTACCACTACAGTGCCTTGACCAAAGTGGGCCTAGTGATGTAGCAACTGAGTGATGCCCAGCTTTGCTCCTTAGAAGTTACATTGCAAAATTTTACTTCTTATTTTATTACAGGCAGAAGAAATTATCCACAAGAAGCGCCTGAACCACGAGTATGCCCCAATCAGTGGTGAAGATGTTTACACCAGCGCTGTAGCCAAGCTTGCATTCGGTGAAAATAGCACTGCACTAAAGGAGAAAACAAATTGCACTGTTCAGGTGAGCTGTTGTTGATAAATTTTATTTATATTTATTTATACAAGTTATTATGACTCAAAAGTGTTGTTAACAATGTTTCTTACTAACTAAATTAGTATTCATATTTTATTATGTGTAACAAAAGTCCATAGTCCTTTAGAGCATTTTACTTTTTATTAGGCACCTGTTTAGGACCTACTTGAGTAAAATTTATGGAGCAGCTGATTTTGTATTTCGTGCTTGTGAAGAAGTTCCATAGTAAAAGTTACAGATAAATCTTTGAAAGCATTAACGCATGCTTAGCGAACTTTAAAATTATATTTTGTGGAAAAAGAATACGGTCACGAGCAGAATTCGAATCTGCGCCTCCCGGATAAAACTCCAGGCGCTCTGACTCCAGCTCCTGCTCGCGACCCCAGACGCGATAGCTTAACGGTCAGAGCGCCTGGAGTATTTATCCGGGAGGCGCAGGTTCGAATCCTGCTTGTGACCGTATTCTTTTTCCACAAAATATTATAACTTTTTAGTAAAAGTTGTTTATATAAACATGTTAAGCTTACAGCAGCAATAACAACATTGATATAGAACCTGTTACTCCTTCTTTCAAAATCTAGACAGGTTCACAAGTAGACCTACCAGAATCGACAGTCTCCTTTCTCAGGTGAAATAAATATATATTTCTTTGTTAAAAAAATCATCGTATTATTCATATTACTACAAAAATCAACACCCGTATTTTTTTCTTCTATCTGATATTTATTGAAATATCAAGTATTTCCTTTGGGTATATAAAACATATATACAGGTCAATGAGTATTTCTAACGCAAACAAAGAATTGCACAGAATTGATTGTTAGATCGAATTTATTCATAAACGTTGCGTGACAGTGCATGACAATTGACATAACGTTTGCCAGAAAATGTATTTGAAGTTTTTATTGAGTACAGTTAAATTTAAAATGAACGACGTCATGCCTGTTTACTCCGAAGGTTTAAGCAAAGGGGTACTGTTGTACACCCACATTCAGCGTCTGTGAAATGTGCGTGTACACCTCAGTACCCCTACTAATGATGTCACAGATGGTAAACCTTTTGGTATCTCATATCCACAGAGCACAATTTCAAACTCTTGGCTGCTACCTACTTCTACAATGTTTTTACAGAAGCTTAGACTTGCACACGTCACACTTGCGTCCTGTGGACCAGTGAGGCAGGCAAATTATATAAAGCTATAAAATATATAAATCTATAAAAAAATCTCTATCCTAGACACTGTCCGGCACTGGCGCGCTGCGATTGGGCCTCGAGTTCATTCTGAAGCACTACAACAAATCAAAGGAGGTCTGGTTCCCCACACCAACCTGGGGCAACCACCCGCAGATCTGCAACATGCTGAACCTACCACACAAGAAGTACCGTTACTTCGACCCCAAGACCAACGGCTTCGACCTCCAAGGCGCCTGCGAAGATATCTCCGTAAGTGTCTTACATATCTTACGTCATTATCTTATCATAAATTACTATGATATGGTATTTATATATCTACCTATAAGCAATTGTTATCATAATCTTAACTATCGTTGTGTAATGGTATACATAGATATGACCAAAGTTCTATGTAAGCCTGTTTTAATTTTGTCTAATTTATCGGAAGACAACTACGTCGACCTCATTGATTTGCTGAATGCTTTTGGTCATCAACAATAACCACATCGACAATGACCTTTGGGGTTACTCTTGAAACTAATACAAATTCCAATCCAATTCCAATATTAAATTGACGCCTTAAAACAACGCGTTATTTTAAAATAAATTTATCTACATTACAGTTGCCTCAATTTTAAAGCATGTTGTCTTCTTAATATCCAAAATCTATAATAATTTAATAGACATTTTGGCATTTAAAAGTACTAACTGATATATTTCCAATGTCAATCGAGCGGAATTATTTTCAAGAGTAAGCCCACTTATTTTTATTGTTGTGTACTTCAAACGTATAATGTCAACAATTTTAATAATGATACACTTCCTACAAATAAATTGCTTTTAATTCTATCTCGTTGGTAGGAACTTAATTTTATCTCATTTATTGTAACCATAACTGGTGTAACAATGTATTCACTCTTTCTTGTTAGATAATACGATAAAGGCGTTCACGAACCACTCGCGTGATATAAATGATCGATACAAAGATATTTTTCATGAAAATATAATTATAGTTATACGAAAATTTTATTATTAACCTAAGCGGCATAACATCGCTGATGACTATTTTACCGGATATCATCATCCTTCTGCCCCTTATCTCAATTTATTTGGAGTGGGCTCATCATAATAATAAATAAATAAACATATCTTTTTCTTCCACATCTCTATTAGCCGTCATCTCAGTACATATTAACTCTCTTTCTAGCCATATCATATCATCTTTCACTTTCACTTTTCACTTAGTAATACCAACATTGTCTTTAATCTGACAGCGCGGTTGGCGCAGTGGTCGAGAGACCGACTGCTGCGCTGCGTGTCGCAGGTTCGATTCCTGCACGGAGCAAATATTTGTACGATCTACGGATAATTGCTCCGGGTCTGGGTGTTAGTGTGCTTGTGAGATTATATGTCTGTAAACGCACCCACGATACAGGAAGAAATTCCTAGTGTGGGGCAACGTTTTTTTTTAAAAAAAAAAAAAAAAAAAAAAAAAAATCTTCCCCTATTTTACCGCCATTTTTATGGATTGATACCAAATTGATACCTTGAAATGTATAATAATATTTAATACCAATAATTTATTTCAAGGCATAGGTACCTATGACTACCTATATACATATTTATTTTAGTGTAAACCTACAACGTCATTTAGTCATTCATTCTGATAATAGCATAATGTCTAATGTCTTTACCTGTATTTTTTTTTGCTTTGTAATTAACGTTGCCCCACACACTAAGAATTTCTTCCTGTATTGTGGGTGCGTTTACAGATAAATAATCTCATATGTACACACACCCAGACCCGAAACAGTTATCTGTAGATCATAAAAATATCTGTTCCGTGCAGAAATGGAACCTGGGAATCCAAAGCAATTTTTTATATCATCTTTATAACTGTCGATTAAGGCATAGGGAAAGTTTTGTCAAAAATTGCAAAGCATAGGCATTGGTACTGCAATACTATTTTGGCTCAGTTCTTCCTTTCTGCCTAACCCCTACAGGAGATTTAGTTTCAGCTTTATATGCGCGAACACATTCTAAATAATGTCTTATTCAATAGGTATTATAATATAGGCCAGTTTGGGGAACTACTTGCTCTACCGAGTTATGAAATCGAAACCATATCGATTTCATAATATTATATAAGCTGTTGCGTCACTCATTAGCAGACACAATAGATTTTTATTGTTACAACGTACAGATCTGTACGTTACTGAGCCGAAAGGTCTCTTCGCGAAGATAAAGTAATGACAAAATGCTATAATCCTCACTACTGAACTCTTATGAACCGGTTTAGAGTGGTTACCTAATATGAAAATATCACAGATTTATTTGTGCAGATGATACCTTTCCGGTATCTTTATAAATGCAAATTTTGAGGAAATGTTTATGAAACAAATCCACGTCTCAAACATTATGAACCTTCATCAGATTAAATGTGAATATCGGCGATTTTACTATAGCCAACTTTGCTTGCATTAAACTGACTTTTAATGTCCATGTCCATATCAATCTGTAATCGAAATTCTGTAAAACAATGGAAATTAACCCGTTTAGCTACGTTTTATCGTTCTTATTTCTCTAACTACCTACCTACAGTCAATATCTGATAGCTGACTCGGAATAAGTAGGCTAACAGAAGCAAATACATTACGTACATTTGTGTCATTCGTACTTGATTGCTAAAGAAAACTACCATATAATTAATAAACAGCTAATATAAATAGTACAAAAAGAAACTTGAGATAATTAAAAATGAAACGATGGCTTCCACCATTTGACTGAACCGGAATAACCATGATTTTTTTAATTTACTTTTTGTCTATACCTATACGAATCATCGTGTCCATACTGGGTCGTGTAGAATAAACTATTTATATATTTATTTTTTCCTATTCTAATATCCGCGAACTACATTCAAGCATTACATATACTCTGATCTAAAATAAAATATCCTTTTGTTAATATTTTAGAGAATCCCAGAAGGCTCCATCATCTTGTTGCATGCGTGCGCGCATAACCCCACCGGTGTCGACCCCAAGAAGAGTGATTGGGAGGTCTTATCTAAGGTAAATTATTATTTGTGTCAACATAGGTATACATAAAGTGTTATTTATCTAACACCAACCTAACCTATCTCAACTATGTATGTTGCAGTTTGCTTTCAATCGTTATTAATCCCGATTGAATATCAGTTAATGATAATATAGATAATACAGATGTTCATAGAACAAGCCACGGTTTGATTTTTTGCCAATATCCAAACAATGGTGAATCAACATTTTTGATATCCCATACTAGAGCTTTATTTGCGGTAGGGCATGGGAAGTCGTTTTCTTTTCTCTGATGACCCTTGTTTTTTGGGAAAGTATACTTTAATTGGTAAAATCTACCGTTCTTTCCATGGATTTAAAATCACCTGTATACGAACTCACACTTTCATAGACAGACAGCCACATAGCTTAAAATTTCCTTTGTAAATTAATAGTCTTGACTGAATTCCATAGATAATCAAAGAGAGGAAGCTGCTGCCATTCTTTGACATGGCGTACCAAGGGTTCGCAACCGGTAACGTTGACGACGACGCCTTTGCCGTGCGTCTCTTCGAAAAGGAAGGTCACCAAATCATGCTCGCCCAGAGCTTTGCCAAGAACATGGGTAAGTGGACATACTTCGGTCTATATTATCCTTTAACTAATGAATATCATGTTCCTATAATAAGTGCCCAAAACTGCGATCACGTCAAGTGTTTGTACGTATCAATGTTGATTCATTAAGATTAGGTATACGACTTATGAAAGCAGAAAGCACAATACAATACAATTTTTTTCAAGAAAATGTTTTTGTGTATGTTTTCTCTCTGTCTCTCTGAATGCATTCACATGATTTTGATCTGACTCTTGATGTCTCGACCTAAAATTCTAAATGACCAGACGTCTTGGGTAGACAGGTGGACAAGGTGGAAATCTGGAATTGAAACGAAACACCCTTAGATTACTGACAGAGTTTGGCCCTAAATTTCATAAAGGCAGTGTAGCTTTTCAATATTGTAGTGCAAACGCAAAGAGGCCAGAGAGATAATTATAATTTTCCTCTAAGAATTTGTGCATTTGCATAGTGTAAAGAGCGCTTAAGAATGCTCAGAGCCCGTTTGTAGATACAAAACAAGCCGACATTGATGCATCAACCGTCGTAAAAAGATGGAATGCGAATATTTTCTCACCATGACGTAATATTTATCAGTCTCACCGAGTGCCAAGATAAAAACTAAGATTAAAATGAATTATCGTTTAAATAGAAGAGCTAAATGCTACGATAGTTCGGCATAGCTTTTAATTATTTTTCGATTTGTCAAGACGCATACGCAATTACGAATAAATTTGTTGCGTTACACGATACGCAAACATTTTGCGTGAGTGTACCATTAACAAACGTCGTAATCTGTACATAAGTAGCTCGTAACAGTCCTACATCAAGAGAAGACCTCTTTTCGCGCACAGCGTGAGGCATGAGCTGATCAATCACCATGCTAGCTCACTGCGGCTTAAAAATCTTGATCATTCGGCAGTTTTCCTTAATATGGATAAATACTCCAGGTACCTGCTGACTACGCCTTGCCTCGATCACGCGTCTAAGCCATACAATCATATTACGTCTTTTGGTGACGTTATCGCTATGAATTAAGCCCCTATACAGATGACTGAAGTACATTTAAAAGTCACATTGGTGCCAGGTGTGAACCTACAACCTGTAGCTCACGAGGCATAACCACTCGGCCTCCATCATGACTCGAACACTGTTTGGATTAAGTTGCATCCATACGTCTAAACCAAATGTTCGTGTTGGTAACTACGTCCGAAGCTTTGGAATGGAAATTTCAATGTATGTCCCATCGGCCCACCGCTTCGTTATGGCGGTTGTTATTACAATTTGACTTGGATTTTTGTTGATAAAACATGCAGTATCGGAAGCTATTTGTCTGTTGCCAAGTCTCGTATGTCGTCATACATGTTTATAAGCGATGAACTCTGTTTTGAACGGGTGTTTATAGGTGACCTCGGTATCTTATCCGAGTGTTTTATTACGTCAATTGGGTCGATTACTGTACTGTTATGTACATTTTATGGGATATTTTTTAACCAGAATTTAATAGGAATCATCTGGATTACACTAGTTAAGTTTTTGTATTAATGTCATTGTAATTAGCAGCAATGTTTCAAACTGCGGTTATCTTAATTTTTTTAACTTGGCCTGTAATTAACCTGACCTTTCCCAAAATATTTGCTTATATTTTGCGGCGTTTTTCGACACTTATCATGTGGGTATAAAAGTATCTAGATATGCGAATGTCAGCTGCTCAATTTACCATTGTCCTGTAGGTAACTATGGCCAAATATCTTAAACATATTTTCGATGTTATAAAAGGAAAATAATAGTGATTTCTGATATTATGTAGAACTTTGTATTGATGAAGTCTATGGCGACGTATCGACGACGGCTTTTTTATAATGTGTGTAGTCCGATTTGCTTTCATTCGGAGTCTGGATAACTAATCCAAATCGATCGATGAATAAGATTAAGGAACAATAATTTGGGAGGAGAAAGGAGTCTAGGTCATCCCTAGACTCCTACCAAAAACACTACTCCCTCATTGATTTAGAAAAAGTTAAATGGGAAAAGAGTTGGGAGGCTTTTACCCTTTAGTGAGATACTAGCCTAGCCTAGGTTAGTATTTCACTAAAAAAAGTAAGGGTAAAAATAATAATATTATTAAAAGATGCTGGATTACAACCATTGACATGATTATTATTCATTATAATAAAACAACTTTTAACCGGATAATCGCGTGTATTATTGGTTTTTTCGCAGCAGTCCTCCTGCGACCACGAACGCTGCAAAGTGTTCGAAACGTCAGGAAAAACAAAAAACCAATAATACACGAATCCGGTTAAAAGTTGTTTTATTATAATGTGTAGTGATCGCGCAAACCTAAGATATTACTATGATTATTATTATGCAAGTAACAAAAATTTGACACGATACCTCAGTTGGGAGAGCCATGTTACCGCATGACAGTCGACAAGATCGAGTTCCATATGTGTCTTAATATTTTCAGTGTATAACAGGAAAAAAAATTAGCTTTACCATGAATAAAAATAATAATAAATATAAAATTTTCCATCTGTTGTCAACTTCAGGTTTATACGGCGAGCGTGTGGGTGCCCTCACATTCTTGTGCGGTGACCAGCAGACCGCCGCCAACATGATGTCGCAGGTCAAGATCATGATCCGCACGATGTACTCCAACCCCGCTGTGAACGGATCCCGCATCGTACAGGAGATTCTTAACACCCCTGAACTTAACCAAGAATGGTATGTTAACTTGTGCAAGACAGACACAACATGGATGTTGGTGCTTTAAAATGTATTTTATTTATTTTTCTCTCGTTTTGGTAGATAACCTATTGATAGTTGTTCAACCGCTAGAATGCTCCTGGTTTGACAAACTGGCAAAGCGACTGTAGTTATTGACAGTAATGATAACACGCTCTTAATTTGCATTTCATTGCGCCGGCGCCGTATAATCTTAAAAATAACATCCCATAACACCATCTCGACTTATGTTTATTCTCGAATTATCAAAATGAAAGCCATTGCTAATCATAAGTCAGTCGCGCTTAGTCCACGGTAGAGGTGCTCGGATTTTATCGATCATTCATTCACATCAAGATGGATCACTAACCAGAAATTAATGTATTACGACCGAGCATCTAATCTTCGACATAATTTGAAGCAAGGAGATATTGATTCAATTTGCTTCGTGTATATTACCAAAAATGTACCGTATTATTAAATTTTTAACTGTATATTAATCAGTCACTTTTCTGTGTTACCGGAGTAGTTCTGAACTCGAACGGAGACCTTAGTCATGAGCTGAACCCCCTCGAGAGCCAAATTATTGTGATTCGAGAAGGTCATTACATATAAAAAACATTGTATCGTGTATCAGGTTGAGGGATGTAAAGTCAATGGCTGACCGCATCATCAGTATGCGCACGCAGCTCCGCACAGGTATCGAAGGCGCCGGCAACAAACACAACTGGCAACACATCACCGACCAGATCGGCATGTTCTGCTTCACTGGACTCTCGCCTGACCAGGTATAAACGTGATACAAATGTTATTCGAATATATTTGTTATAAATGATATTTTTTTTGTATCCGGCTACACTTTGTTAGAGTTGTGAAGTCCTAAGGCCAGTAACTAGTGACAAATTTTATAATTGAAACTTTCTCGAATAAAATAGTATACATTTGATATTATTTACTACTCAACAAATAAAATGAATAATGCATCATTAAATAGACAAAATGATTTTAACCTTGTTACTCTAAAGTTTAATCTTTGTTTTGGATAAGAAATAACAGTACAGCTTCAGAGTAGTACTCAACAGTAGAGCTCTCTAGTTAGCTACGCATGCGTTTTCAAAATATATCAGTATTCACCTTGATACTTTGTATAACAGACTGCAGCTACACAAATAGTTCTAAATATATACCATTATATCTGTTGTTTACACTCTCCGAGTGTATGTTATGCAATGCAGTTTCCTAGCTAATATATTAATACGATTTGAAACTATTTCCAGGTCGCTCGTCTCACTAAAGACTTCCACATTTACCTCACTAAGGATGGCCGCATCTCCGTCGCTGGCATTTCGTCAAAGAATGTGAACTACATCGCAGAGGCCATCCACAAAGTCACCGCTTAAATAATAGAGGGTACTTGTTATATTTTTTATACATTTTGTTGGTACTATTAGTCTTACTTTATCACTCTTCGTCGGCACTTGTCCATAGGAGTAGGAAAGTAGGCACTAGATTTAAATGATGTCTACAGCAAATATTCCGTTAAAAAAGGGCCTATTGTTCGGAAATGTATTGGAAAAAAGGTTTGAATTTTTGTTTATGAAATAGGCTAGCTAGACTGGATTTATGAAATCTGGTATGAAGCTTATTTGACCATGACAACCAAGTGGGTACAATTGATTGTTTTTCATCAAAACCAAGGTCATCCAAAATTAAGAAATACGTTAATTATTTTGGTAATATCAGTAAATAATTGTTCACTTGAAAATATTTCGACTTTTGTCAAAGAGAACTTCGGCATTACCCGCAATAGCGCATAGTTCTATTAGAACCAAAACTATTAAGACGTGATTAAATCACGAGTAAACTGAATTTCTATGGCATCCCATTTAATTTTTTATACTTAGGTTTGACAAACATATATTTTGTTACAGCATACTTAATCTACTGTCACCTAACGTCGTGTGCCAAGGATGCCTTACATAGCTCTTATTTCAATGTACCGAAAGAACACAGTATTTATGAAACCAGCTTGTTTTTAATTATTTTTTGAATTGCTTTTTATTATATATTAAGTTACAAAGTTTTATATGTAAGTATATTTTATTTTTCAAAATAAATTAAGTTTATACATTTATTTCCTTGTTTTTTTTTATAGCTGTGTTTAAAATTCTACTAACTACTCACTTGAATTTAAGACCATGGCATTTTATTTCGTTGAGTTTATTGTTGTTTTAGTTATGTTAGATGTTGGTATAGTAGATAAAAACTACATCATATTGATTAAAATTTTATTCGTTAAAATAAGTAGATAAAATAAACTTGCGAAAAAACACAGAAAATTGTATCAACATGTTTGATTCTACCACGGTACTAGGTATTTCTACGCAAAATATTTACAGCTGACGAAACAAATGAACATCTTATTCTATGTTTATAAAATAAACTGATGCAGGTCAATCGTTAACATTGGCTTGAAATTTTAACAAGAATTTATACAATAGATAATCCTTTAAGGATACATTATACATAGAGAACACATTTTATCCACATTTATTGCATCGTGGTGGCAATCTTAAACATATTCACCTGCATCCACATACAATATCGACATAAACCTATTAACAATTCACTAAACTAAATCAGTTTATTGTAGGACATACATAAACATCCAAAAATGCTTTTTCGTACATTATTATGATACAAAATATACTAATACATTTTATAAGTTGACAGTTGTCAATGATATTTTCAATAAAAATAGTAATTTTTAACTATATATGTACAAATTTGTCATATAACAAACTAATTGCTACCCATGGCACTATTTCTTTAGAATGTACATACATTCTATTTAAAGCAAGAAATATGTACCATTATTGTACACACCTCGAGTTTGGAGGATCGAATCCCAGAAACCTGAAAGCCTCTTCTGATCTCAGTGAGAACATAGGTACAAGTACAACAAATTATCAATACAAAAGGTTTCACATAGCAGAATTGAATGATTAATTAGTTAAAATTCATAGGAATTTTAAACCAATTTCTCAACACAAAGGCTTTATCACATTTAGAAACGCACTTAAGCTTACTTGTTGTGTAAACAATATATTACACAATCCTTTTCTACAGCTCAATAGCTCGAATTGCTCAGATTCATTGAAACATAAGTATCATGTAGCACCACCCATTTTTAAGACAGCCAGTAAATATCTATACCAACTCTTCTTTAACTGCCTCCTTCCCGTGCGTAATCCTCGACCAGCGACATCCCACACATCACACGGTAAGTTATGCCAACATTGTTGTAATAATTAAATAGGCACAAATTTTGAAGTTGTTTATTTTCTTTACTTTAAATTAAAATTAAATCATGTTCCTCCAATTATTGACGTTAGGCCTATTTTAGTTGGATTGTTGGGCTCAGCTCTATACATTCTAACAGAAATATTTAATATTTTAAGTTACAACATTCAACTCTCACTCAATGGGTTTCCATTACATTGAACTATAAATATGTTACCAACTAATAAATTGAAACTCGTTACTGTTTAACTGTTGAATATAGTGCAGTGTGTGATAAAAAGTGAGTGTATCTGTTATTGTTTGTACCAATGGAAAATTTAAATATTCCAGTAAATTTTAAGATTTATTGGCCCAAAAATAAATTTTGTTGTGCACTACAGCGGCTGCTCCTTGGTTTGCCTTCAAACATGAACTATGTAATGTAGTTAAATAATTTCATAGTGAGATCTCGAATACTACAATTTTATAATTATTTTATTGTCTACTGCTCCTTTAAGCATCTCTATTAAAAAAATCTGTCTTTCATCACTCACTAGTGTCGTCTGTGACAGACCGCCAAGGCCATTTGATTGATGATTGGATTTACTAGAACATAATAAATTCTACCATTGGACGCACATATACAGCGAAATAATGAATTAGTTTTAGTTACTATTAATATAATAGGGTATCTATATTCTACAGAATTCCAAGTTAACGTTATTGCTCTGTCTCTTATGTTAATTCTATAACTTCACACTGGGCTATTATACTCTAAGTTTTTAAAATTAATCCGTTTATGATACATTTTTATGTACAACCCTATTTATTACTTAATAGCAAGTTATTGTAAAGAATAAAATTACCGCTACGTTTGCTATTCCTACATAATATTTAGTAAATTGATAACGCACCTCAGGTTGTTTCAATTAGAATAATAATAACAGTGAAAAGCTTGTGTAATAAATAATGTGATTTAAAATTACAGGTGACTCTATATATGAAAGAAATTACGGAAATGTATATAAAATAAAATTATTCTATATATTGTTAAGTAGTCTATATCAACAGTTGTTATATCCTTTATATAATGTTGCTGTGTTAACTCTTCACACTTATATTTCAACAACACAGATAGATATTGCCTTAGGTTTAGCAAAACCGTAATAAAAACAAAAATTATAGTTTCGAACAAAATGAATTAGGAAGCTTTTTGCAGAGCATTCAAAGTCAGTAACATTGGATAAAAGTAATTTTTCAAAATCAAGTAACTAAAAACCTAGAAACAATTTGTGCATTCAAATTTATAGGTACTTCATAACAAAGATGCCTTAGTAAAATAAATCTATGAAAACTTTATACTGCTACTCCTTCCAAATTACAATATATTCAGGACCACAAAGCAAGCACCACACTTGATGTGGTGTTATTGGTAATGCAGGTGGTCCCATTTTTTACTAAAATTAATAATCTTCAACCCAAACAACCAACACACACTCATGAGAATATAATATACCACTGAAACCCATTACTACACTGTATACATTGTCATTACGTAAACTTATAATATATGCACATATTTTTGACCTGTAGTATATGCACAAAAATAATATAGATACTTCTATTTACGGTAAAATATACGCATGTATGTAACTAACATAAAAAATGCAAACATGTATCAATTTACATAAATAAATGAGTTATACATGACGCCTATGTTTTATTTTAAACTTTTACCTGAGCATTATTATTGTGTTGAACGTTTCGGGAACTGTTAGTACCTTTGAAAACTTTTTAGGATGAGCTATTTAGTCGTCAACCAATGTTTAATCGATATATTTTGATAGTACGCTTCAACGCAGCGACTTTGCTACAACGCGATGCAGTATCGCAGCGATCGCTGAATACCGCGAATTTCTTATTGCAATTGAACGAACATCTATTCGCAACAGAAATAAAAACAACTAAGCTGTTGATTATGAGAATCTACCCAACTCCTGTATGCAGATGAGATTAATTAAATATGCCCATATTGCTCAACTGTTAATTTTAATCGGTTAGCCTCTTAATTGTGAAGGGAAATGTGTAACACAGTATACAAACACCTTTCAAAAACTGTATATTTTTAACAGAACAAACAAAACAGCACTATGATCACGCCTCCCTCGAGACCGACAATGTCACCACTTAACACTTCACATTATATGTCCGCGCTTATTCTAAGTTCATTATATTTTAATAAGAATATCTTCAACAGGCTCCGTCATTTATTTAACCTAGTTTTATTGCTCATTATTTATTTAAAGGCATACTTTCACTTACAGTTTGTGAGTCAGTCGAGTTAGCGGAGTCCTCGCCTAGTAATCGGCTAAGTTGGTCGTCGAGCGTGTCAGCTCGCCTCGCCTCGCGCGTTTTGGCCTCCACCGTGGCGAACACATCGTCCCCCACCATCATGACGCCCTCGTCGAGATACGAGAACGAGTCTAAATTTATATCAGAAGTAGTGATTGCAGTGCTATAAATGTCTATTCTCTTCTGTTGTGATTTAGCTTCGGCAACTTTTTCTGATAGTTTCTCTTTCGCTTTATTGAGCGCTTCTGACTCTGATTTATCCAGTTTAGAATCGTTCTCTTTTAATTTCTCGATTTTAGTCTTGAGAGCGAACGATGAATCGTTACTCGACGATCCATCGTCTTGCAGCTGGCTGAGTAATGTTCGCGTTGCGAGGGACATTGCGCTCGAACTGCTGTACATTTCGCTGCTCTCACCTGAACAAATATTTAGGTATTCTTACAAATTAATCGGAAGAACAAACAAAAATAAAATAAAGGTGTAATCAAATGTATAGATTACCGCATGGTGTTGCCCGTTGCATGCTTTCCTGTGATGAGTGTTTGCTTTTTGATTTGTGACTGGTAGAAATGTACTCGCTGTCACTGTCACTGGACATGCCCAAGTCTAGGTGTAAGGAATTTAATTTGTCATCATCTTTTCCCTTTCTTGATACAGTGTCAAGTTCCATTTCCCAGTCTGTGACACTTGATGAATCTTTGACACCTTCAGATTCCTTAGTGTAATTAGATTTGCTGTCATCTTTTCCAATTAATGATAAACTAGGTTCTTCCATGGGTACCATTTCTCCTATGCTCTCAGCGGTAGAATCTAAACTGCTGGCATTGCAAGTGTCCTCTGTTATTTGGCTTTCGAACAGTACTGGGGTGTCGGGGGTAATTTGAGACAACTTTTTGCTATCATCAGATGTTCGTGGCACATTACTACCGCGACTGTCTAATATTTCAGACATGGTGGTAGTGCGGCCTGTCTGTTCGTTGTTCAACTCTAATACGATAACATTTCCCGCACACTTGGCCGTGTCCCCTTGCTCAGATTTTGAGGCTTGCAATAATTGGTTAACATTTTTACCCATTATTACTTTAGACATGTCGTTTCCATTCTTAGCGAATGTTAAAGCTTTGCCTATCGTCGTACCTTTCTGTACTACAATAACGCTGCCTTTTGCACTAGATGGTCGGACGATAGGATTGGTAATTTTAGGTGTAGTAACAGGCGTTAAGCCCTTAACAGGCACTATATCCGCTAAATTTGCGGTTTTTATTTGCTCCACTCCAACTATTTTAGCATTAGACGGAATTGAGCTAACTGTTGTAGGTTTGGACATAACAGTCATAGCTGGCGATTTGGTCATTTGTGTAATGGATTGTGTACTTACTGGTACCAACTTCATAGCAGTGGGAATACCCTTAAAATGTATTAGTGGTATTTGTCCTTCGTTCCCATGTTTCGTTCGAGCTTTTGCTGGTAATACAACCATCTTTTGTCCTGATTTAGGATTTAAAACGACTGCTTTAGCGGACACTTTTAAGTCAGTGGCGGGTATACCCTTAGGTGTATAGGTTTCAGTTAATTTATTTGATATGCTGTTTGTACTACTCGGAATGCCGTCTTTGTGTGGCGTGCTTACGGAAGATGTAATTATAACTTTAGAGTTGGACATATTTTTATTTTCCGACGACGGTTTCGAGACTACAATCATTTTTTCAGTCATGAGGGGCGTACTGGTATTACGAGATTTCGGTATCGAACCGATCACTTTAGTGGTCACTAGTTTGCCGGGTGTGTTCAATGCCTTCTGAGCTGAACTCGGCGCGACAACTACCTGTCTGTTAGACAAAAGCTTTATGCCTTCTGAAGGCTTTTGCAATAACTTGATTTCAGACATTTGTACTTTTTTGTCTGTGCTTATATCACCGCGGTTCTTTATAATTAGTTGGCAAGGTTTTCCGGATATTGTCTGCTTAGTGACGGGCGTGCTTTGAGCTTGTAACGACGAGGGATCGTCGGGATGCGCGTTCTCTGACACTTCGAGATCGTGCGGCACTGTGGCGGGTTGTGTTAATAGCTGCAGCGTAGGCGAATCGGTCACCATACCCGGGGAAGATAACACTTTAGGCTTTATTTCGTCCATATAGTCTGGTTTTGTTTTATTACCTAATAGGGATTGAGCATAACTAGCTTGGAAGGTGTTAGGGGGGCCTGAATACTCCATAGGTATGGATGTAGGATTGTACTGTTTGTTAGGAGAAATTGGTAATTCTTGTTGTTTTTTCATTTGTGATTTGGATGCGGCAATTTGTGCACCCTTAGTATTTTTATGCGACCTGCTCTTATGTTGTGAGGAGCGCGGGCCGTGACCTTGACTCGGTTTACTGGTTGACACTTTGCTTACTTGATTATATGAGTGTTTTGACTGCCCTGATGGTTTACCTGGACAAAAAGTGTTTAATTATATAAAATACGGAAATACCTCAAAATTTAATGTTTGTTACACTTACCATAAATAAAAATTTGAAATGAAAATTATACTAAATAAAAAGTTACACTCACTTGTGGCTGGTTGTGAGAATTTAGAGTAAATCTGTGATAAGTTCAAATGCTTTTGGTTGGTGTTGACCGGTATGTTTCTCATGTTTTTGACAGGAGTACTGCCATCATCAGGTATTGCACCTCCTTCTGGAACTTTCCTCTTTCGACTTATTAGTTCTGTTTCCCAAATCTAAAAAGTTCAAGGTACAAGTATAAATCCTGTTTAGGTAACATAATCATTGTTTTTCTGTAGAAACAATTGTGTAACAAGATTTTCAATTGACATAAATGTTCAACTTACAATAAAGTTTTTTTAGCAGATAAATCTTTGATAAGCATTAACGCCTGCATAGTGAACTCTAAAGTTATAATATCTGTGGAAAGAAAAATATGGTTGTGAGCAGGATTCGAACCTGCGCCTCCCGGAGAAATACTCCAGGCCTTTGCTCACTACCACAAATTATTTTTCCACATTTAATACGTCTTTTGGTGACGTCATTGCCATCTAGTCAGTCCCTTTACTTTTTATTAATTTTAGTTGAAACAAAACCAACTTATGTTTACATATGTATTTAATATTTTATTCAGCTAAATTATTAACAGGGAGTCAGAGTACATGAAAATTTTCAATTAACTTTGGCTTTGGTTTTATAAATGTCTGAATGCATAATTACAATCATACTCAAACTTTTATGACTGATTAAATACTGCCTCCTTTATCAAAGTTTATATAAGATTTAACTTTCTAGATTAAAGTCTAATAAAATATTAGATTATTTCTTTTAGGTAATAAATATGAACATTTATGCTAGCTGTGGACTTAAGTGGACTAACAAGTAAAGTGATGAGAGAGAGATGCTAAGGACCATATTTCAATTATAAAATGCTTCTCAAATTATACCTCTCACATCAATTACAGATTTATGTTCAATGGAAATACATAACAACAGACATTTTAGCTATAACACTCTTTTTTTTGCGGGATTATGAAAAAGGAGGTTAATAAAGAATGACTAACACAAAAGTGATAATGAAAAAAAAAAAAAAACTTTTTTTTATAATTATTTTAAATTTAAAAGTTCCTATGGATATAAATGGAATACTAACTTTAGTCGACTGATCTTCCATGGCCACAGGAGGGTACATGATCTCATCCATGGCATCATTTGATGTTAGAGCACTCTCTGCTGTCTGACCCTCTGCATCAGTCATCTCCTCCTCATTGGTCTTCGGAGCTATGAGCTTCTCAGCTTCTAGTCTTTTCTGGATCTCTTTATTTTCTGCAGCAGCAGCCTCAGCTGCCTTATCTGCAATTTCTGTGTAAATGGTCTGTGCAACTCCTCTGGGCATGAGGGGTACCCGCCTGCGACCTTCACTGATCCATGCTAAGCCTGTGTTTGGACCTGATAACCTGTTTGTTGAGATAACATCATTTATAAATAAAAAAATATAGAGATAAATTAATATACATATCAATATCAATGTTTATATAAAGACAGCTAAAACTGAAGCATAGCAAAATACACTTCTGTATCAAATTTCTAATTAATTGAATATATTTAGATAAATAGCCTTGACAAAGTTTTGTCCTTCCAAATCTTATACATAAGAAGATCTGATGACACTGCATTAAAATACCATTCATTTACAAAAGGCCTAAAAATAATTATCAAAACTTTTTAATGAATTTGTTATAGAAAAAGATAATTTGACATTTCAAATGAATAGGTTATCTGTCAAAATTTCATGTAATCAAAATTACATTCAAATACTTTTAGTACACTTTAAACAAACAAATATGTTTGTTAAATGCAATGGTCAATCCACACTGTCAATTCCAACATACATCCACAAGGCTGAGGTTCCAATTAACAACATAATTAAACAAAAGAAGTAAAAAAAATATGAAGTTTTCAGACAATCTTTGAAGATAATAATGCATACAATCAATTAGAATCACTAACATACAAGAGCAATATGTTGATACCTTTGACTTTCAGTTACTCACAGCCATCTTTGACTTTGTGTAATAGTGTTTAAAAATAAATCAACAACCCTACACTAAAAATATTAAATATCAACTTACTGATCTGCAATAGTGGCTAATAATTCGTCATTAGACACGCGGCGCGCCTCAGCGCTATGCCGATCATTGCTTATATGCAAAACGGCGCGTAGATCTTCCAGTAGCTTTTTTCTGTTGTCTTCCAATGCTCCTTGTGCTCTAAACACACTGATCATATTCGAGTAGGCTTCCAATTCTACAAACAAATGAATAAACCATGAATTTGTTAACATATTTATAAAACTATTAATAACAAATTTGCTGCGATGCGTTGAGTATAATTTAAGAAAACCATAGGAGGGAAAATGAAAGCCATTTATAGGACTAAATATATACCGAGTCTACGGAGCGTGAGGCGACATTCGTCGCGCGTCATGTTCAGGAGCATGGGCCACATCTTAGACGGATTTTATTAAACACTAAAAGTTAACTCTTGATTATATGATTTAGAACATATTTTATAAAATAGTCAATTGGCAAATATCCATACTGTTTACTTCAAACGACAATTCGTTCATTTTGACACTTCAAATAGGAGAAGCGAAAATATACGGCGTCTTGTCTATGCGCTTTAATGATACCAGTATGTTTCTCGTGAAGTCCATATAAAAATAATCAAAATAAATACTTCTAATAAAAAAACGTTTATGTACACAAGAGCTATCTATGCCAGCTTTTTGTGTTATAAAGTGAGTCAGGATCATAATGAACTGGCAAGGTTAAACCTTGCTTATTACTATTTTTCAAGGAAACATTGAAAAACAATAGACACGAACGGGGTTTGAACCCGCGACCCTTGACATTCCGTGTCATCACTCCTCCAACTGAACTACTGTGCAATTATCTGTAGTAGATCATACAAAGTTTTGGTCCGTGCGGGAATCGAACCCACGTAGCGCAGCCACCGGTATCATGAAGTTTCCACCTCTGCTCCAACCGCACCATCTATTTTGATAATATCAGGAATGTTATAACTTTCTGCAAACGATATTCGCCACTTGTACACGAGCCATAACGTGAAGTGCCAGTAAAAATTGAATCTCATCTCGAGGATATCTTGACGGACTTTTGCTAACTAAATTTTCACACAACACCGCTGCTTTCACTAGCTACTGGTTTGGTCACTAGCTTGTAACTTAAATATTATACACTTGTCGTATTATAAACCCATGTGTCTGAGGTTAGACTTCTCGAACGGCCACACAGGTACAGTGTATAGAAAATAATTGACGTGCTAAAATATATTTTATTAGGAAAATCACCCGACTACAAAAATGTTATACACCAGACTGTTCTCAGTCCCGAGTGAGCAAGACAGATGTATAAAGATAAACGCAATACAAGAGAGTGAATGAGACAGCACGCTGCTACTACGCTCGCCAGATCACGCACGCGCCTTGCCATTTTGACAGTTTTTGCTGACACTGCCATTTACGTACAACTTCAGATATACACAGTTAAATTACGCGTACTGTACCTACGTGAATAACTTGCATAACCTGGTACTGCACATTTTTCAAAGTAATTGTCAAAGTCCTATGCTGCTTATTAACATATCATCACGCTCGTATCCCCGCGGGGTTAGGTGGTGGAGTATTTTTTATAATTAAAATTTATCCGGGAGGTGCAGGTTCGAATCCTGCTCAAGACCATATTTTTCGTTCTACGAAAAAGTATAACTTTTTTGTTTTCCCACATTTCATCGATACAGTTATTAAGTCACATCCATGTTATAGATGCTGAGTCTATTGCCATTAACTTGACAAAATACCAAACTTCAGGGTCCTACTGAGTATTTCCTAACAAATAATTCGATAACACTGTCCAACCTGGGAGTCGAACCGAATCTTCACAGTCAGTAGCCTCCTTAATACCACTAGACACGATCAATAAGGTAGTACTGCTTAATCATTTTTGCATTACTCTTTGCTGAAGACGATCCAATGAACAAAACATTTGTTTGCCAGCCAAACTAATGCTCAGTTTAATTACAATATGTTACAACAAAATGAATAGATCGTCGTTTGTAAATGCTCATGGACAGGATTGGGGAGCCCCTCTATAAAGATTTTTTTATCTACATGTAATTTTATGTTTCGTGTTATTCTTTCTATTTTGGTTTACATAGTCATTAAATCATTCCTACGAAGGTTCAACTGAATTGGACGTACTATCGCGGACTCCCACCTGACCACCACTAAGTACATTATCGCTTGCACTCAAAAAATAGAAGTGCTCTGTAGCCCCGCCAAGGTCAAATAAGATCGTTCTTAAAATTCACAAAAAGGAGTACACGTGATGCGTCACTAAGCTGCGTAGTGCAGATTGCAACTAATTACGTTCTCGCTTTCCTAATAGGCGAAAACTTGACATGGCGCCGGCGCAAGATTCACATGAAAAAAATATTTAAGTAGTCAGGTGGAAAAGGCCGCGATAGTACGACTTTTTAGACTATGCTTTTTATACATATTTGAGAGTGCCTCCAGTTTTTAGAAAATGTATACGCAATTCTTTGTTAGAAAGTCGCGGGTTCGTGTCACGTGTATTATTACATGTACAGGGATGTCGTTTCGACGCCTTACAACTGCAAAGTGATATCGCTGACTTTAGTAATCTTTAAAAAATTATTGCTAAATAGATATGGCCAGGCATCTCCCTAAGGGGAGAAGAACGATATTTCAAGTGTAATAGATACGAACATATGACACGGTAGTTCTACTGGGACAGCCATGATATGGTATGTCAAAAGTCACTGTTCGAGTCCCGTTCGTGTCTATTATTTTTCATAGTTTCCTAACACGTGTCAGGATCCTATCGTAGACAGCAATAAAAGAGTGGACTGTAAAATATTGAGTATAATAAGATTACAAAGATAAATCAAACAGCGCCCGATCGTGATTATAATAAAGTAGTTTAACTGGAATACTGGAAGGGCTTGGTTCTAAGTATTACAGGCGGCTAAGTAGTGCAGATCAATCAATTGAGGTTAAGTTGCACTTGCCGCGATCAGTCTGTGGATTGGTGACCAGCATTTCATACCGAAACCTCTGTGCCTCGGAGAGCACGTAAAGCCGTCGTCCCGATTGTCAAATTAAGATCTATGACGTCTGTTACCGCTTCATACCACGAGATATAGTGTAACCCTGTAACCGGGTTGTGGAGAACTGGAGGTCAGATAAGCAGTCACTCCATGTAAAATAAGGGTATTATTATTATTACTCCTTCTGGGTCAGTCGGGTAAAAAGACTAGGCTGATTGATAGTTAAACAGTAAGGGTATTCGCAACAGTCGGAAGTTTTCTAGGCCGTATCCAATGCAATAAAAACGTATAAATAACGCTATTCCCAATTAATACGAAAACATTTTTGTTTTGGATATTTATAATTAAATATAAGAGAATATGAATTAAATACAGCCTTTTCTTTTTAGCTACTTCTAACAGTTGAGAATACTTCGGCTGGAATACAAAACACCAATAATAGTTTTTAGTAAGATTTCCACTTTCGGAGGGATTTATTCATAAGTTGCAACATCTTATATTTGTACCATAGACATATAAGCGTTCAGTTAATGTTTGTAAGGTAAGTTATGAAATGACATATTTTTATTTCTGTTTGTAATGTTATGGTTACTGAATTGTGTTATAATTCAATATTTTTTCTTAGATATAATTAAAAATGAATCATTTTACATCCCCTTATAGTACTTACAATTTTCGTAAGAGTTATTTTATTGTGATTACTGTTTACTAACTTTTTCTGTTGAACGTTCTTCGAAAATGTCTCGTTGTACTTTATAAAATCAAGAGAACAAGATTTAATTAAAAGTAATCTTATATGTTATTATAGGTACTGAAATAGTGAATATTTCAAAAGGCTGCAAACTTTATGTTAAGTACGTTACACTTAATCTGACGACTACTGAAAACAAATGTCTTGACGTTGCCAGTTAAAAAAAGGAATTTAATACGTTTCTTGTTCCAAAAATGAAAAGAAGAGTATCATAAAACATTTTATAACTTAGGTAAAGTTCGTTCGTTAGCCTTTTCAGACCTTAATATAATAATATGATTTTAAATTCCGATCTGTAAGAGGCGAATAGAAGACAACAAAGAGTATTTAATCGCTTGGAAGACAGTTCATAGTTCATTCTAGTTTCAAATCAGAACAGTGTTGCCAGAGCCTAGTTTTCAATTGCCGTGTTAGGTAAGCGAAATTGCCATGTTTGTATGGAAAATGGGATTTTAATGCATGAAAAGGCAATTATGAGAGAAATGTTTCAAAATCGTTTAAGATAAAAAATTCTCTACAAATATTATTTAAATCAATATACAGCCAAATAAATTTCTGATATTAAAAACATAATTCCTTTTTGTTGGTTACGTGAGCTGGTTCATTGCCATATCTTCAGTGGGGGCGAATTTTATGCAATAGGGTTATTGACGAAATTTCACAAAGGGCCTAAATTTAAAGAATATGGTATACATTACCTAAAAAAAAAATTTTGCACTTTTTTGTGTACCTATTGATTAAATAACAGCTATTTAAAATTCAAATTTCAAAGGTCGTGCCAAAAGGCGCGATAATGACGATCGCCATTTTGTGACGTCATTACGCAACAGAACCATTGTAAACAAAGGAAATTATTTTGTAAATCATAACATTAGTGCGTAGTATACCAATACTTCGAAAATTGAAGTGAAATACGAAGAAAGTGGTGGCATCTTGCTTCCCAAATATCAACAAATTCATCGATTTATTTTGTGTCATGTGTCACAGTGACTGCAAATTGACAATCAATCGTCTGAGTAGTGACGTCACACAGTCATTAGTGTTTTGAGTCACGTGACACATAGATTAAAAATTATGAATTTGTTATCGAAATAAATGTATTTACGAGTTTATATTATTATTTTCAAAAATACCAAAGAGTCAAATAAAATACATTCTATCATAATAGCTAAGTTTCATATTTTATTTCCATCAGTGTCAAATACCCTATTATCTTGAAATGTTTTGTATATATTTGTACCTGACCGATTTTAGATTGGTAGCATCCTATAAAAGAATAAATACCCTACCATGAAAGGCATGCAAGAAAATTGCCGTGTGCTACGGCAATGAAGACGGTGCCGTAGACCGTAGATTTACGGTAATATTAGCCAACAAGTAATGGCATCACTGAATCGCGGAAGCGTCTGTCAATAAATGTCATTCATTTTGTTTGTCAACGTTTTTCGGGTTTGAATTTTTTGTGTTTGAAAAAATCTTGCATGTAAATTGTAAATACAACTACATTTACTGAATCTGACACAGTTACAATGGCAGACGTGGACGAAATTATTGATTATATAAAATCGCTGAAGAGAGGATTTGACAAAGATTTATTTCAGAATAAGATCGATGAATTGGCATACGCAGTTGATACAACTGGCTTACAATATAATGATTTTCATACTTTGTTTAAAGTTTGGTTGAATTTATCTATACGTAAGTTACATGTATTAAATTAACGTTTGATTTGCTTACATAAACCCTCCCCCAATCCTATATGTCTGTGTTATTTACAGCTATAACAAAATGGGTAAGTTTGGGGGCTTGCCTTGTGCCTCCGGATAGTGTGGAGGATAAGACGGTGGAATATGCTCTTTGTTGGATACTCTCTAATTACGCAGACCAGTCGACCTTCTCAAGAATAGGATTTCTACTTGACTGGCTCACAGGTTTGTGAACTGTTATCTCAACGAAGTCCTAACTTGTATCTGAAGCCAATTTTTTTATTTTATTGATTTAATGTTCTAATCTAAGTGACAGTTCAAGTGTTACTCCTTTTCTTTTTTATTGAATAGTCAACTTTGCTTTCATGATATTGTGTTACATTTACAGCTGCCATGGAATATGAATCCATAGACATGGAAACTTTGGATATGGGATATGATGTATTTTATGTTAGTCTAACATATGAAGCCCTGGTATGTATCAGAAATATTATATCACAGATACCTAATTAATTATTTGGCTTAGTGAGTCACAACATGTTGATCTACTATTTCAGAGATAGGACTTTAAAAGTACTCTCAACAATGTTTGCAGTAATACCTTTTGCCAATAAAGTCTCTTGAACAGCTTATTGTCAACCTAATTCTAATAAGGTGTAATTCAAAATTTGGCCTACCAATAATTTTTTGCAGTTTATGTGTTATACATATTATATTATTATAGAAACTATAAAATTAAAAGCAAATTCAATCAATACTATGCTCGCTTAGAACACTAATTTGAAGATTCTTAAGAACTTTATGTATCAATAAGTTTTTTTTGTGCACTTTGAATAGGTTGTTATCAATTTTAACTTATACCATATTACATTTAGGTTGACGTTATGCCTATTGCTGCATTTGGTTGTTCCAAATATACAATATTTCACATAATACTGAATTTGTTTAATAATAAACTATATATCTTTCAGACACCACAGGCAATGAAACTAGTATACACATTGACTAAACCTATACATGTTACACGAAGAAGAGTTCTTGAATTACTTGACTATGCCAAGAAGAGGGAGGCTAAAAAGGTGAGCCAGTTGTCAACAATTGGCAATAAAAATAAAATAAAAAAAGAGTTATTTCAAGGAAAAGTTTGTGGAATTTTGTTTTTATTTAACAACATTGGTGTAATGTAATTGTAAAACTGTGTACATCTCTACTTATGCTGTGGAATACAGGCTATGTATGGAATGTTAATATCAAACTTTAATTTTTACAGAACATGTACAGACAGCTACAAGTCCTTTTAGGACTGTTCAAGTCATATAAACCAGAATGTGTACCAGAAGACATACCTGCCATCTCTATTCACACTGCTTTTAAGAAGATCAACACGAACCTCCTTAGTAGATTCAAAAGAAATCAGGTATGTCTGCAACACTGGTTAGTTGAAAATAAGATTTCATGTCTAGGATAAGTTTATGAAATATATTTTATTTGTTTTAGGAACACAGAAATACTATGCGTAGGGAGAAACATCATCTGACATGGATTAATCCTATAAACTCTGTAAGTACTGATTCATTTCTAAACAGGGCTGTATTCATGAAAACTAATCATGAATATGGTATTATTAAACTCTTATTAATAAATCCGAAGTAAAGTTATGCCAAACTTAAACTTTGAAAAATGTTATGGTTATTCTGATGTTAATACTGGATGTAACTTTACTCGAGGTTTATTAATAAGGGACTTAGACATTCCTCCTTGTCACTTAAATGTCAATGGAAAGAGATAACAATATCATTCTTTTTCTTAGTGTATCAATAGCGATTCAAATTGTATCAGCTCAAAACCCTGCTACGATATCCACATTGTCTGTAGTGTCCATGACATCACTTAACATGCAGGTATCAGGGCACACAGGGCACGATGTCAAGTGTTCCATTGTTTGCGGAACAGTACCACAGAACTTTAATCATTTATTGCAATCTTTTCAATCCATATATTTTACAAGTTTTGTGGGTTTTATTTTAAGTAACTATGAATGTAAATTACAGGAGCGTGGGAGAAATAAGAAAGCAGACCCACTGGTACCAAATATGGAATTTTTCAGTATTGGATCTAAGCAGTATGCTGACAAGGAACCTCAGAAAAACTTCCTAGATTTTACTGAGTAAGTACTTACTAGCTTTAGTCAATAGTTTTATCACAAATAAACTATTTAGTGTTTGTTTAATGATGTGGGGCCCAGAGTCCGACACCCGCTAGTGCTTGGACAATTGGTGTATGGAATGTTTAAGTAAAGATAATTGTCTTAAATAGCCTTTTTTTAATGCTATTGTAAGATGATTGTTAATGATAAAATCTTCTGTGTACTTGTCAAATGTCCACAGAGATGGGGCGCCCTGACCGAAATATGGTTGGGAGTAATAGTAATTTTAACCAATATCTGTAACATTAACAACATTAGTCCTGGATTTATGTTATTCATAATATAATAGCATCACAAATAGTACACTAGGTAGGCAAATGTGTATGCTTGTGCACACATATTTCTCCAATGCTGTAATTAGGTAAATGGGTGGTGAGCTTATTGCCATCTACCGGACACAATTCCAAACTTTGAGCTGTTACTGAGGATTTCCTAACAGAAAAACTCAAAAACACTGCTCAACCTGGGATATCAGACCCAGGATCTAATTCTCAGTGGTTGCGCTTGAGACCAGTACAACAATGAGGCAGTTTTGTAGTTCTTGATGGTTCACATTTGATTGCAAAGTGTTAAAAGTTACTAATATAATAATTGTTCCCACATAATATTTTAAAACCTTGTCTTCAGTCCAGTATCAGTGCTGCAGTGCAGTGTACAACGCTCGTCGTCTCGGCCCGCTCGTCTCCGTGCTCTACTATGTAACGCTACCGGTGTGGCTCTACTCGCGGTCGCCTCTCACGCTGAACAGGCCTTCTTATCTCATGACCTGCATCATCTGTTGAACAGCTGTAAGTATATATGATGTATTGGCTATATTAGTTGACACCGAAATGGTGGTCACTTTGTAGTATATTGGGGCCATTCAAGTATTACGTAAGCACTAGCGGGGGGCGGGTCGTCTTTGCTTTGCTGATTTTTGATGACATGGGGGATGGGGGGTGGGCTGGATGGTGATTACGTCAGCAGTATTTATATATTTACTCTTTCGGATTTTCTACAAAATTTCGTCGATTTTGGTTTGAACACATAATTGACAACTCTACTTGTCTATGCTTGAAAACGAAACACATTTTCAGGGATTCCCAAAAATAATGTATAATTAAGTTTATTCACTAAGAACCGTGTAAACGACTTTTGACATTCATTGGAAAATGCATGTACCAATGTATATGTAAGCATGGGGGGGGGGGGGGGGGGTAAGAGCTATGCTTATTTTTGCTGACATTGCAAAAATCGGGTTACGTAATACTTGAACGACCCCATTGTGTCATATACATATCAATTATGCTTGGACCGGTTAAAACTCAGGTGCATTTTTCGGGATGACCAGACTAGTTTAGTTGTTATACAAACATTTTGACATATATTTTATAATATTTTGCTTTAAATAAAATAAAGTGATTATATTATTAATTCGGTGATAACCGTGATAGCTAATGCATGCTTAACGTTACTCTCTCTTTTCCTTTGGTATGTGTTGGGTATTGTGTCTTCCCACTCAGAAGTTGGAGCACCGAACTTGCCAAAAAAAAAAAACTAATATAACCAAGATTAAAATTAAATGTTACTCCTTGAACAAAAACATTAAATATTGCTCTGAAAATCTTCTGCCGCTTCACCACTTGTTACGCAGGCTGAAGAGTGTTAAATTACATTTTGCAACATTTTTAGGTTTCCTAGACATATCGCCTCATAGCTACATAGAGAAGCAGGACCTTCTGCACAGGCTGTCGATCTTGCAGCGCACGCTGATGCAGGGCATTCCCGTTATCACCAGGTTCCTCGCGCAGTACCTACCTCTGTGGAACGAGAAAGATTACTTTGCTGAGGTAAGCAAAGTTAATGTTCACGGACATGTGAAAAGCATGCCTAGTCATCCAATTTCGCTTGTCATACACGAGCTAAACGCATACAAATACTTAAAACTCATCCACTCGGCGCCATTACGCCGCGTGTGTGTGCGTAATCTATGCTTAGCTTATTACTAGGCAAGGTTACATCCGTATATTTTTCAGATCCGTGGTTAATGTTATGTTAGTGTCGTGCCACTATGCTTGTTTGTTATGGATTACTTCTCTACAGTCTCATTCTGGATACATAATTATTTAATATTAATGGGACCTAATCGCGCTAAGAACATAATATTTATTTACTCCGACGTTTCGATCAAGTTGTATTGACCATGGTTATGAGAAGACTGGAGAAAGCTTTTTGGAATCCACCTGGATCATTACTCTGCATAATTCTATACAATATTAAAGCTAGCGCGCGGTGTATGAAGTCAATGCGCATGCTACTTTTGCCAATGCGCGCGCTGCCATTAAAATTTAAAACACAAATAAAATAACTGCTTCCATTTAGTATAGAAAATTTTTAAGCCATTTCAATACCATTAGCTTATTCTAACTTCATAAAAAATCGTTCTAGATCTTAGAGCTAGTGGAATGGGTGAGTGTCGACAGTCCGGAGCACGTGATATGCGTGGTGGAGCCACTCACAAGGATATACCACAGAGCGCAGCCCATGGAACAGTGCGCCATACTCAACAGCTTGAACAACATGTACTCTAATCTTGTAAGTATTATTTGCAAATATGTCTACTACATCAAGCAAGGCAATGTCTAAACATTCAAAGGGCTACTGCTGAGTGAGAAACCCAAGACGGGTTCGATATCCGGGTCGGGAGCGTTTTTGGTATTTTATATTCAGAAATTCTCAGTAGCAGTCCGAAGTTTGGAATTGTGCCCGGTTGATGGCAATAGGCTCACTTCCTATTCCATGCGACTTAATAACAGCTGTGGGTTTATAACTCTTGTACATCTCTGCCTATCTCCTCGGGGAATACAGGCGTGATGCTACGAGGGGCGTTCAATGTATTCTCGGTATCGGTATGAAAAAAAAACTTAATTCAAATAAAATTAATTTTATTTTTCAATATAATCCCCCATAACCTCAATGCATTTGTTACATCTCGAAATTAATTTTTCAATACCCTGTAAAAAATAACTTTCCTCCTTCTCTGAAAAATGCGCATTTATGGCCGCCTTAAGCTCTTCATCGTTGGAAAATCGTTTTCCCCGAAGATCTTTTTTCAAATTAGGGAACAAATAATAATCGCTAGGGGCTAAGTCTGGACTATAGGGTGGGTGGTTTATTTCTTCGAAACCACAATCTCGCACAGCAGCCTTGGCAACACGCGCCGTGTGGACTGGGGCGTTGTCGTGAAGAAGCAACACACCGGCGGTCAGTTTACCCCGTCATTTTTCTTTAATTGCCTCCCGTAAATTTCTCAAAGTGGATGCGTAGGATGCTGCGTTTATGGTTTCACCTTTTTTTGTGTACTCAATCAACAAATTTTCCTTTGAGTCCCAAAACATCGTGGCCATGACTTTTCCGGCAGACGGAACGACTTTGAATTTCTTAGGGGGGGCACTACCCTTCTTGTGCCACTGCATGGACTCCTGCTTACTTTCAGGTTCATAATGGTGAACCCACGTTTCATCTCCAGTTGTTACTGTCGATCGAAAATACTTGATGGTCTTCACCACAGAGCTCTAAAAACTCTCTACAGCACTCGATTCACACTTGTTTTTGAAGCGCCGTGAGCATTCGCGGCACCCATCTTGCACTGCCTTTGAGAGGTTAAGGAGGTCATGAAGTACGGTACCAACGGAGAGGTGGATCATCTCTGCTATAATTTTGACCTTCATTCGGGCATCCTCCAGTATTAACTTTTTTCACGTTTTCTTCCGTAGAGGCAGTAACCGGGCCGCCCGAGCGAGTGTCATCTTCAATATCTCTGCCCCTTTTAAATTCACTTGACCACTTTTGTACTGTCGATAACGAAGGTGCAGAATTTTGGTAAACAGCCACCATCTCTTCGTGAATAGTTTTTTGACTTTTTCCTTGTTTGGTAAGGAATTTAATCACAGCGCGGTGCTCGATTTTCTTCGACATTATCACGTTAGCCATTCCAGTTGTCGTTGACTAAGGGTAACTAGCAAATTAATGATCAGAATCTATATGAAATTTCATATTTATACCCTCAGTTAATGTCATTACTTAATTATTAAATCACCCCCATACCGAGAATACATTGAACGCCCCTCGTATGTATGTGTGCTATAATTCTCGCAGTGTTAGCTGGCTATTCTCTATTTGAGTTTAGTAGAACAACCAATTACAAAACTTTTTGATTATCAGGTGTATGCCAGCACTAGAACTCGTCTACACTTCATGGGCACATCACCGTCTCCGCTGAGCTACTCGCTAGTACTGCCCAGGGTTGCCACGGCCATCAGTGACATGTGCAACAAGCAACTGCAAGTGAATCCAGGTAAAGTTTGATAACAACAAACAAAACATTTCATCAAATAACAACGATTTGATTTCACGTTCATAATACTTACTGCTCCTGCATGGAACTGCGCCGCCTTGCGTGTTTCCTGAGAAATACAATCTAGACATGTTCAAGGCTAGAATAAATATATTTCTCTATCTCTTGACTCCATCCGCGGCTACACATTTTTTTCATTATTATCAGGCTAGTTCGTGGCCAAACGGAAATCCAGTTTTAATAAATAAAAATGTACAGCAACCGAAACTTTGAGTAAGGGTTTTTCTTTTTCGTCTTCTAGTGCCTCTAGCTATCCAACTACTGAAACTGGATTAAGGTTATAGTTGAGCTTTTTCTGGAATTCGTGCAGTATGTCTTTCGATCTCGAACTTGGTACGTGTACAATGTCTCCTGTCGGTTATTTTGGCGTGTCTATAAACAAAAACTGCTTCATTAGTCTATAAGCGCGCTTGCTGATGGGGTTCTGGATCAAGCAATGTTATTCGTTTCTCTGTTGGTAAATTCTTAGTCTAGAGTTTGGATAGCAATAGGTTCACCACCTATTTATATGAATGGAACAGTGATAAATATGGGTGTGCACCTCTGCCTAAGCTCTTGGGAAATATAGCCCTGAAGACATGGCCGCAGCCAGGGGGTTTTTGGGGGTTCAACCCCCCGAAATCCCAGACAAGAGGTGCAATATAAACTTTACACTTATGAAAAAAATCCCCCCCCAAAAAGGTAACCCCCCCCAATCAATTCCTGGCTACGGCCATGACTGATGGTGTCTATAAGCAACGGTAGCCACCTTCCATGACATATAATCTGTTTGTCTCCCTGACGAAGCATTACATGATGTTCGCAGACGACATGGTAGTTCTGCACAGCGCAGTGGACAGCAGCGTGTGGCGCGCGCGTGGGTCGGCGCGCGGCGGGGCGGCGGCGGGCTCGCTGGCGCCGCGCCTGGCGCTGGCACTGCCGCTCGTGTCTGTGTCCGCTACCTTACTCGATACTGTCACCGGACTTATGATACTGTGAGTAATCTACTAATAGCGAAATATGATGTACATTTATAATCCTTATATCTTAAACTTAACTGCCTCATTGGTCCAGTGGTCGCAAGAATGACTACTGAGCGTGAGCGATTTTCGGATGGGCGATGGGCAAATTGGCCAGTGTTATTGGACTGTTTCGAAATTCTTTGTAAAAGTCTGGAGTTTGGAATTGTGCCCGGTTGATGGCAACAGGCTCACCACCTATTATATGGGACTTAATAACTGCATAGGTGAAATGTGGGTGTCCATTTCTACCTACCACTACTACCCTTCGGGGAATAGAGGCGTGATCCCATATTTGTATCTGTATCAATGTATCTGTACCTCATAACTCTTTAATAAATATTGATGGCGTAATTCGCTATCTCTAGTTTATGCGACTGTGTTTAAAGTAACTACACTTGTTTCAGGTACCGAAAAATATTCACGACAATGAAGAAATCAAATAAAATTGCAAAGAATGATGACACGTTTGCGAACCAAATGCAAATTCTACAGGCATACACATCGGACCTTATAAACTGTTTGTACAGTGAAGAAGTGTTATCCGCTAGACACTTGGGCTTTGTGTTTAGTAAACTGCAACCACAACTTGTCGAAAAACTCAGTTCTTTGATGCCTGATGTAGATTCTAAATTAAGTATAAGGCATAGTATAGCCTTTGCCCCGTATACGTACATACAGTTGGACGCCATAGACCATAGGGATGCTGACAACAAGCTGTGGTTCAACGCAGTCATTGACCAGGAATTCACGAATCTGAGTAGGTTCCTGAAGAAAGCGGTGACGGAGTTGCGTTATCAGTGACGATATCAGTAAAATCGTGCTGATTTTGAGGTATGAAGTGCCTTACAATTAATTACAATTGTGTAATACGAACAGGAGGTTCTTACCTTCATTCAAACTGTTACGAACCTATGTAGTCAGCTAAATGTGCAAAGATAAGGCCATAATGTCAACTAAAATATAATAATATTTTTTTAACAAACATCGGTCTACGTTTGGCCAACAGCTCGCCCGATGGTAAGTGACGGTGTGGCCGTGATTAGAGCACGTAGATCCAAAAGATATATATTAGAAACAAGATAGTTAGCACTAGAGTTTTTTATAAATCCCGCAAATTCTGATTGAATTGGATTGTGCGCCAGATAGTCTGCGCGCGGCCGTAATAGGAACTATTCGTGGTCCACCGCAGTGTTGCCGTTTTACTAATTTTGTTACATAAATACCTATTTCAGGAAAGTCTACTTATGAAAAAGTACCCATATATATTTTATAAAACTCAAGAAGTATTATTTCTGTAAATGCCTAGTTTCTCAAAAAAAAAAATTAAAATTTTCTTGTCTTTCCGAACATTTCCAATTACGAACTAGTGGACAGTGATTTTGGTTTTCGTGGATGCAATTAAATACAATATCAAGCTAGTTCCACAATATTGTAGTTGAGGGTGGTCAGGGAAATACCGGTGTACCGCCCGGGCGCAAATATACGCACATACGTAAGCGATGACATATTGCGACTACCACCAACTACTCTACACGTGTTTCTACTCACCACGGGACATCATCAGCAGCTGTTAGACCATGCAGAGTCCAAAACAATGTTTCTTAAATATAAGTATTTTGTATTTTTGCGATAATGGCAACATCTAGATTAGGTACAGACTTATCTGGATACACTACGCATCAACAGCTAATAGAATACTATTATTAATTCTACTGACGCTGACTAATTTAATAATTACGAATCGACTAATAAAATTAAATACAATATTTTTAAGTTTTTTTTAGAAAGTAAGAAACGAATGTGTGAATGAAAAAACTAGCTATAATATTATACAATAAACTTTATTGTATTAAGAAGTGTTGCCTAGTAGCGATATAATTCATTGTGATTTATGGATTATGATTTAATTATTAGTTGTGATTGTAATAATGATTATTTTAATTAATTGCGATCATGATGACATCCCAACAAATTTCTTTAATAAAATAAAATAAAAACCAGAAATTTTGGAATTTTAATTACCCTTTTTAAAATCATAGATCTTGTTCAAATTGTGTAAGCCTGTAAGCCGCAGATTTTAAAGTATCCAGTATCCAGTACCCAGTACCTTTAGTATTGGTTTTCAGCGATTTAGTGGCTTTTTGGATCGCCGATACAGCGACTGAACCCTGAAACATTTGGTCACCACGAATTACCGAGCCATGACCGATCGCAGAGTTGCCGAACGCGATGGAGTATTGATGCAGTCGGCATATCGTTTTAACATATCCGTTGAGGCCTTTACATATATCCAGGGCTGCAGCGAATACAGCAGCGAGTCGAGGAACCTCTGAAGGTTATTGGTAGTATAGTTTTAGTTAGTAATTCCGGATTTACATTACATATTTTCGTGTCGTCTTCTGACGAACTAGCCAATCAAAACTCATGATAATCTCGCACTTGAATATATTCCTTTGAAGTCTAGGATTTCAGGGGGAAATCCTAGACTGTCCTATGGACAGGCTGGCTGATAGATGTGATTGTGTGATGGTGTACTGTCTCAGAGACTCATCGCTAAATGGACCCTACCGATTCATAAGATTTCATTCCTACATATAGCTACCACCAGAGACCTGGAAAAAGAATTGTGTGGTTGTAGATATTGCACCGCTAAAGTTTGTTTAACGATCTAACCCAACATCCCCTAGCGATCATGAATGCTGTAAAGGTAACCTAATGGTATTTCATCCAGCATTTGAGTAGTAAAATATAATAACTAAACTTAACCTAGAATTACTTACTATGTAAAGAAAATAAAATATGAAAGAACCTCAACTAGCCAATAACATTTTAACGCTACGCCAGAAGAGACAAACGAAATGTTGGGCGAGGTTTTTTGTAAAGTCGCATTTACTACCCGAGTGACATCACCATTGTTAATGGATATGAAGCCGTTTTCTAAAGCAGAATCCATAATTTGGGAACCTCGTACATCTGATTTGACTGACCAATTAGTACAGTGGCCGTTAAAATCTCCCAACTAGACGGACAGTAAACAGACGTCACATATTCTTAGTCTGCAGTTGATCAACTTTATGCTAAGTAACTACCTCGATACCCGAATCATGTACTCTAAATGACTCTAGATATGACTGATGCCCGTTTTCACAACGTTCTCTATATTTTAGGGGCTACCTAAGATAAGGTAGGGAACCCAAAACGATAGTTTCGTTTTGACCATAATTTTGAAAACTCCTAAGCTCTTAGGTGTCACTCTAAATTTAGGGGCTCGAATGTCCGGACCCCATCTGGTCCCTAACAAAGTAACGGAACGACTTGAAACACATTTTGTTTATATTGCTAAAATGGAAGGAGTTAAGTGATTATTTAGAGAATATTGACGCTATTGAAAGAATTTGAAATTGAGGAAATAGCTGAATGTTACAAATCAAAGATACCTAAATGTTCGAATTATTTAGTTTTTTTTTAACATAATTTATTAGTAAATGAGTACTTCTTTATAGTCGTTAAATATAATACTTTTGTAATGATTTAAAGTATTATGCTATGATTTATGAAAAATATATAAAACTTTGTGATTATGAAATATTTGTACGTCTTAGAAGGCGAAAAATTTTCACCAAGTGATTCACTTCTACCTGTTTTTATAAATAATTTTGATTTGACCTACTTACGTATTACTAGGCATTTTCGGTCACGGTGGCCTATCTCCACGGAGTTTAGGCAAGTACGTAGGGGATATTATAGTGCATACAAACACAGGTGCCTCTTTTCCTTCACTCTCATGTCCGATGGGACGGCAATCCGACGCGACCGGAGAAAGATCAGCGAACAGCGGAACGACGGCTTTACGTGCTCTCCGAAGCATGGGGTGTCTCATTTGGTCACATTGTCAACTTCCTGACTGCTGCTACTGAGATTAGATTTTCCTAATAGAAAACCTCAATAACATATTGCCCGATTCGGGAATCGTACCCAAGACCTCACGTTCAGCAGACGCTATTGCTTGCGGTCACTAGACCAATGAAGCAGAGTACGTACACATAAACGTCATATCCATCGCTTGTAAGATTCTCTGGTTAATTAGACGACAGGTACTAAAAAAGAGAGACTTAATGTTATATAAAACGTTGTAAATAAGTTAATACAAAAACATGGATATGTAAACAGTTCGTCACAAAGACGTAAGTTACTTTTCCATTTCCTCTTGTTACTGGTGCTCATTTATTTTTCGTGGTCCGCTCGAAAGCATAAATTATGGACACCGTGGCTGGAGACTGCTACGTGGCGGGGTGTCGCCGGCGCGGGCCCGGGCGCCGGGGGCCACCCCTCGACCGCTCGCCGCCCTGCGCCTCAATGAGAAATGTTTCAGGGCCTTTTGTCCCCTTATGCCCCTTTTTGCGAGCGACATCTTCAAGGATACTGTGTTAATCGGACCCAGCGATACTTTTTGTGAATCCCGCCTACGGAAGTCGACTGGAAAAACTGTTTTTTTTTTCTCTTATTTCGTCGGCGTCGTTTGCTTTGATTGTTGTTTGGCTGCTGGGGATTACCTCCGTTGGGTTTCTTCTTTATTTTAATGTTATTCTAGATTTTTTTGCGAATTAGGTACGTCGTCCTGAAGTGAGAATTTTACGTTGATTGTTGCATAAATAGTCCCCCTACCCCTTACTAGGCTTATCAAGCGTTTCTGCTTGTGTTGTATTGTTAGCTTCAATTTCTAAGAATATAGAACCGTGTGACTTAAACTCGCAACATTATATAATTATCATTTATTATAAAAAGTACATCTATACATAAAAGAGGAAATGAAACAACTCTTTAGTTTGCTCGAAACTAGTCCGGCAAACCCGAAGAATGCACGTGCGAGTAACCGGTGAACAATAATTAATATGAATATGCCTCACAAAAGTTATTATACAAATATATTAAAATTAATTTAGCAATAAAACCTATAGGTAACCAATACAGTCCAATGTTGGAACTCTCTCCCGAATCGGCGAGTAGGTTTTATTTTTATAGTAAATAATTATAAGAATGTCCGAATACACAGGCCTACCTAGTGTATGTAGGTGGTGTCATCATTCGGACGATTAAGCAGGCACACTGGCCAGCCGGGGTTGCGGTGAGTAGAGTCGCGAACCTGGGACCCCGGTATAGGTTAGAGTAGGACCGGTGTGGTTTTTAGTCGTTAGGAGTCCGGCACAACGTCCATGATGGATTTTCCAAATTAGAAAAAAAAAGGCACACTGGCCATCTGTACCTTTATGGTCTATTGTGGAAAGATAAACAATAAATATACCTTAGGCAAAACCTATAATTCAAGCTAAGTACCATCATGTGCAACGGTAACGCCAAACATTTATTCAAATAAGCACCAATAACAACTTACATAACTCAAGAAAGCGAATAATCTCGTGTGATTTAACGCAAAACACGCTGTGGTCTCACGGCTCCCAGCGGGTTATTTTTGCGGGTAAAAATATGCGCAACTGGTAACAATTGATAGGGGTGGTGGTGAGAAGGGTGCACTAGTTCATATCTCGCGTGGAGAACCCTTTGCAACCCCACTTTCCTTTTTATCCCTACTCAAAAATCGCTTCGGGAGACGTGTTTTCGCTGCGAAGTAACTACTGCTCCCGTTTTTGTCAAATTGTTGTTTGGGGTGAAATGGATTGTGTAGTTATCCAAGTCGTTTGTATGATAAAACAGTAGGGAACTATTTCTCAATCATTGTTTTAATCTGTGGCTAGTTACATATTGATTTTGATTTCATGGTTGAGTTTAAGAATTCTAGATAACTAACTGAGACAAAAAAAAAAACCCGACTCCTATCTAACAACATAATGGTATGCAGTTTTGAGGTACAAAAGTGATTGAAAACAGATAAAGGACTTTTTCATTGTAATCGGATTCAGAGCTGACTCTTAATATAGTTGAAAGATTTTACATATGTGACCATCTAAATTAAGATAGATGTCATATTCTTATATTATTTTACCGAACTTATAACTAGGTGTGATGCTGATTTACCATAATGTAAACCACCATAACCTACCTATGATCTTCGGAGCACCAAAGTAGTTTCAAATACACTTCGGTCCAATCAAGAGCTTTTATCATCTGAAGCACATACCGAAGTACCTACCCATTTTTCTGTTTATGCGGGACAAATATACTCCATAAATAGATAGAGAGACATCCAAACAGCGTATGGGTTTCTAAATGTCAAAGCCCTTATAAACCTCTGAGATCTGCAAACACAGGCGTTGAATCGTGTTAGTGTAGGCGAAAGCTCACCCGGCTGCTGTCTGTACCCGAATCGATAAAATTCGGGTCCGCGCCCCCGTGCGTTGCCATGGCAACGCGCCCCGAGTCCCCTCCAGCTCCAGCCACCACCCCGCCGCATCTCCGAGAACACCGATGTTGACTTAGACGGATAGGGTAAGAGGCTTATTAATGGTTTTATGTTTCTTCAATGTTGTACAACGAGATATTTGGAAAATTTTATTATTTATATATATTAAAAGAATTACCTAATTGTTGTTTTTTCTGAATACAGTGGATATTGTTTCCATGGGTATTCGTGGATAGTAGAAAATGGGAGAGCCCGTAAATACTGGTGGAACATTTCCAGGGAACGTGCGCGGCCATCTTGCCAGACCGCGTGACGCCAGCCATTACAAATCGAGTGCGTTCAAGTCGCGCGTCGCGTCGGCAGACCGTTTGCGTTATTTTCATCTGGATTCACATTTATCTACGAAGCGTAAATTATTTATATGAGTACTTTTACCCGGTCAACTCAAAACAATTGACGTCATGCTTTATGTGTTGTGGTTGACATGAGGTTGATGAATGGTAGTTTTTCCGGCTAACTTACCTGGATACTCCATTCTTTAAGGTAGGTTTCATTCGTTTAGGTACAAATGGATTTTTGCAGCATTTCACATATAAACAGATATCAGGAAAGGAAAATATAGGCTTGCCGTTTATGTTATGAGTCCAAAACGTGGATCCAACAATTACCCAAATAAGTTGGTGGCACGATCCCGCATTACAAGTGGGAGTAGCGACGCAGCATCGTAATGTGGGGCGCGTGTTTCCCCCGGCGCGGAGCACCCGGTGGCTCTCCAAGCTCGCCGGTAGCCCCGCTTTGTCCAGGGAGCGAGGGCGTGCAAACTTTCTCTACTCATAAAACTCTGTTTGTTTGAGCTTAAACATTTCTTTGTGGGTCAGGATTACTTAGCGATGAATAAGTAAATTGCATTTAAAGTGAAATCGTTTTCGTACCTAACATTTTCTTTGTGGAACGTGCGTCGCGGCTTTATGAATTTTAAAATGAAGGCGAGCTGCAGATACTTACGGCGGCGTGAGATAAATTCTTATTAATATTCCCGAGGCGTAGCTTTAGTTCTTTTGTCTTGCGCGGCTCGGCAGGCAATAAAGAGGTAGACGCCTGGAAATGTGCTGCATTTATACAGGTTTCAGAGTTTTAGACGACGCGCGCCGCCGCCCGCCGCCCGGCGTCGCACTTGTGCTTTATTTTGAACGCTCGACGTTCCTTTGCCAGGCTCTCTCCGCTCTCTTATTGCTCGTAGCTAAGACTAACAAGGTTTTTAATTATTTCCTTTAATGCCACTTTCAGCGACGTTACATACGGGGCTTGTTGTTCTAACGTCGTACTTGCTTGCTACTTGCTACCGTAACTTGAAGCTAAAATAAAGCATTCTGTGAACAGTTTTATTTGCAGCTTTACAAGCTTTTTAGGAAGAAAATGTTTTGCAACTTTTTTTTATTACGCTGCCTTGGTTTTGTTTGATGAAGTTCTTTATTAGGAAGTAGGTATCTAAACAGTCAGAAAATCTCGATTAATCATTTATCTCTATGGCAATTTATGGAGGCGTGCGCGGCAGCCGCTGGTCCTCAATAAGTGCGACAATATATTATGATGGACGCAGCTTCCGACGGGATTACGTGTGTGCCGCGTTTGACCTCATTCCTCTCAATAGCTAGATCTCACAAACAGGCGCCGCTGACGCAAGTCCACAATACTGTTGTAGTACTATGTGTAATTAAGTTTGAACTTCGGGAAATTGCAAGGTATTGTTGATTCCTGCACTTTGTGTCATCCGTGTTAGGGAGGATAGATACCTATCTCCTTTTGCGTCTTCTATCTTTTAATATCGTTATTTTCGGAAATAACTACAATAATAAGTATAATACCTTCATAGAATCAGTATTTGGGTCATTGTTCACGTTTGATTCTTTGCGTCATTTTCGTGGCATTCGTATTTTGATGAGACTCACTTCAAAATGTTAAAAAATTTATTATTACAAGTTCATTGACATACAATAAACTTATGTTAATGAAAATTTTAGATCATTATAGATATTTTCAAAAAAATATTAACGCCTCGAAAATGAAGCAAAGAATCCAACTTGAAGGATGACCCATTTATAGCATCATAGCATAGCATCACGCCTGTATTCCCCGAAAGGGTAGGCAGAGATGTATACAGTCGTACACTCACATTTTACCAATGCTGTTATTAAGTCCCATGTAATAGGTGGTGAGCCTATTGCCATCTACTGGGCACAAACTCCGGCCTGCTACTGAGAGACCCATTTATACTTGTAAGAATAACGATCAACATTGTCATCATAGCATTTCCTGGTTCACTAATTAGGTATGGTACGTAGATTCGTCTTCCGGATGTATTTAAATGTGCCTTTAGACGATATTATATAGTAGGTAGCTAGTTGAAAGTCCGAAATAAACATAGGTACCTAGTACCTACCTACTAACAATTTTGTAAACGAATAATACTTCCTCCGACAATAATTTAAAGTAAGAAGCTGGTTATTCTATTTTATTTATAACATTATGTGTAGTATGCGTGTAGTTTTAAATGCTAAATGTTGGGAATAGACAATTGTTTTCCTCGGCAAGTCGCCAGAAGCATGAAGCTCATTTACATGTACTCTTCATTTAACATATTTGTAGCTGTTACACGGTTTCTCTAAAGCTAAGTAGCTTTTTAAGTCGGCTATGATGTACTTTGTACCACTATTTTGTAATTTTAATAACGTGGGCTGCCACCTTGGAGGTCTAGCTACTTACTTCCTTCAAGGCTGCTGGGTATGATGCTGAGGGTGGTCGCTGATGCTTATATAACAGGATATTTATTCATCTTAGTTTAGACCTTAGCTGCAACGCTAAAATGTGATTATTCTACTTTAAATTTCTATGTAAAAAGCCTTTTTTGTTGTAGGTATAAAAACTTTCGTAAAACATATTGATATTAATTAATGTTCATCGGTTACTACTTACGTGCATTTTTTGGGATTGCTCGACTAGTTTTGAATTCGAACGGAGCCCTTAGTCATGAGCTGAGCCCGCGGCGCCGCCGCCGGCGATATTGCTAGTCAAACTGACCAGTTGTTATAAAAAACTTTTGTATTTTATGTTAAAATATGGTGCAAATTAATAATTTTATTTTCATATTATTATATAGTACCTACGTAGTACAGCCTCGAGCACAAACATGTAAACAAAAACTTGTTTTTTTTTCTTTTTTTTTTCAAATCAAATCATTTATTGCTTCATGTGTTACATGGTGTTATATAATATTATTATTAAATGGTCTCAACATGACCCTGTTAGGGCGTAGCAATTTTTTGTTATTTGTTATATAGCAAATTCACTTAAGAATTCACTTAAAAATACTGACTAAAACTAAACAATTTAATTTTTATTTATCTTCAAAAAACTCTTGCAAACTATAATAACATTTCGCAGACAGGTATTTATTTAATTTTCTTTTGAATGTGTTGAAGGTTGGCGCTTCCTTAATTGCATTTGGTATTTAATTGTAAGTTTTTATTGACATAGCATAGGGATCTGAGTGGAAGATAGTCATGTTAGAGATAGGAAGTGCTAAGTTATTTCTGTTACTCAGGTTACGTTCTTGGGAATAGTGATCTCGGTTTCGTGTAAAAAGGTGAGTATTTTTTTTAACAAAAAGGGATAGTTCTAAAACATAGAGGGAAGTTAATGTGAGAATACCAAGATTTTTAAAATGTGGTCTACAAGTATCCATTCTTCCTATATTACACAAAATGCGAATGCACTTTTTCTGCAATTTAAATATGATGTCAGCATCAGTGCTATTACCCCATAGTGCAATGCCATATCGAATCCAAGAATGTGCGTATGCATAGTACGTTATAAGAGCTGATTTCTGGTCTGTAGATGTTTTTAACCGACTTCCAAAAAGGAGGAGGTTATCAATTCGTATTTTTTTTAAAATTTATGTTTGTTACCGCAGAACTCCGTCGTTTATGAACCGATTTGGAAAATTATTTTTTTATTTGAAAGGATTTACTTTCAGATTGGACCAATCTGAAAGTAAATCCTTTCAAATAACCATTGAAATTTTATGAAAATTGGTTTGGTATTTAAATCAAAATAACTGAAAAATATAACGTCGTCCAAGTAAACGAAATGGTGTATTTTGCTTTCTTGTGACTTTCCAGTGGTTTTTACGGTCTCTAGAATAGTTCTAATGAACTGCCTATTTTCCAGCTTCATCATCAGATGCTGATCATCAGATGATGATGATGAAACCGGAAAATAACGGTGCCAGCAAAGGATAATAAACGTGTAAGTACATTCATGAAGTAGCGTATTACGTAACTAAGCTGTCGCTTTAGGCAGTTGTTGTGTTCATTTGTAAATAGGTTCAATTAGGTATTGTTATATTCTCGTAATAATAATGGTGGTTAATGTACCTTTAAATATACTTTGCAAATTTGGCTGGCACCGACTCCGAAAATAATAATAATTGTATATTATTGTCCTAATAAATTGATTTTAAGATATGTCTTTGAAAAAGCATTAACGCATGCTTAGCGAACTCTAAAGTTACATGTAACTTTAAATTGATTTTATTCAGAATCCTCAAAATTTAAAAAAATATTTGTATGTAAATTGAAGTAAGTAAATAATGCAATTATTTTTTTACTTTTTAGTGCATTTTTGGGGTCGGTTCTTTTTTTTGTTAATTAATTGATATAAAGCGTACGTAAATCTAGATAATTTATTGCTAATAATTTGTACATGTGACTTCCAATTAAGGTGAGAATCTATGTTTAATCCTAATAACTTAAACGAATTTTTTCCATTTAATATTGTAACTTTAGAGTTCGCTAAGCATGCGTTAATGCTTTTTCAAAGACATATCTTGAACTTAAACGAGTCAGTATGTTCTACACTTACGTTGTTATACGAAAAAATAATGTTTAGATGGCGTTTTTGGTAGGGCTTAAACTGCATAATTTTTGTTTTTGAGTAATTTAGGTCAAGATTGTGATCATTTAACCAACTCAGTGTATCATTAAGGATGTTTTGAATACTGCTATTAAGGTTTAGTTCATTGTTACAGGGAAATACAATGGAGATATCGTCTGCAAAGAGAACGCTTACAGCGTTTATTACTTGAGGCAAGTCGTTAATGTGAAACAATAATAACAGACATCCTAGCACGCTTCCCTGAGGGATAGAATTCTTTACATCTACTTTTTGAGATCTAATGTGAGTTATTTCATGGCTTTGAAAGTTATAGTATTCGATTTCGACGTGTTGGCTGCGATTATGTAAATAGGACTGAAACCATTTATGAGTTATACCCCGAATGCCAATTCCTTCTAATTTGTTTAAAAGGATGTTATACGAAACTCTATCATATGCCTTGCTCATATCTAAAAGAATACCAATAGCATATTTTCGTTCATTTAAGATGTGTTACAAACTTACCGATAATATCTCTAGCGTGTATAACGGTTTACACCGGCCTTGAAGACCACCGGATTATACGTATCGGACTACCCAGACGGTGGTAAGAAATTCCATTCCTTAGCGGTGCGCATAATAAACTGATCATTTCCAAACTCCGGGCTGCTACTGATAATTTCTGAATAGAAATCCTAGTAACACTTAACCCAACCCAGGAAATTACGTTCAGCAGCCACGCTTGCTACAACCAGACCAAAAAGGCAGTACCCCTACATTCCCTACAAATTAGATATGTTTGAGAATGTTTTAGAAAGGTGATTTATGCATTTTGCTCATGTACCTCAAAAACTGCTACACCAATCCGTGAAGTGTGATAAATAGCAGAGAAGGCAATACTTAATACTGGTAAGTGATTGAGTCATGATTGCGCGTCGAATTTTTAAATGTTGAGATGTAATCGTTGTCACAATTATTTGAACGTTTCACTACTTGTAAGTGCGATTAGTCGTAACGTTGCACACCTTGATACAAATGATAGGTACACGAGGTCTTAGTACTGACCAGGTTAAGTAGTTACCTTTTTTGATGTGTGAAAAATCCACCATGAACGCTGTGCCGTACTACTACATAACTCCTATCGATTAATTTTTGGTCGTTGTTAGTTTAATAAAAAAATACCCTAACCTTATCATCTGAGATTTGATTATGAATACAGACAATATTCTTACGAATAGATAATAATTCATCCTATGTATGAGAACAAGATCGAGGAGACTGTCTAGGCGTATATAAATACAATGAGTCAGAGGGCCTATATAAGTACAGACCCAGCAGAGAGTAATTCTGGCTTTCAGTGATGACACGAGAACAGGCCTTTGCTCTGTTCATACAAAAATCTCCCTGTATCGCCCTGCAGTGCTACAGTAATGGACTGCTTCCATGCCCACCGCAGCATTACGCTTGTATTCCCCGAAGGGGTAGGCAGGGGTGTAATTTAAAATAGACCCAAAACCAAAATATAAACATTACTTGAATAAAATATGTGGCAACATTAAACCATTTCACACTAATAAAAACGTGTTAAAAATAATTCCTTGTGGGTACGTGAACGGTTCCAAAGACATTCCACCAACCTATAAGTATCGTCGTAAAAGCATAAAACGAAAACATATTTCCTTTATTCTTTAACAAAAAACTGGGTGGTAGATTACGTTCACCTCTATAAATCTTTGGGTCTCGGCGGTAACAGAAGTGTAACGTGCACGAGAAAATATTCAATCAAGTTTATTGCTCCAATTCTTCGGAGGCGGCGGCAGGCGTCGCTTTATCTTGGGCAACGGCTTCAGGGCTCATTTGGCTCACAGTAATGGCGGCGAACAGCGGACCTCAGCCGACATCATGAGGGTTGAGTTTGTGAAATTGTAATTTCCGCGAATGAACTTTGAATACAACGTATATTAAAATTGTAGAGCTTCGCGTTATGTTTCGCCTTGAGCTGTTGAAGTTAAATGAATGAGTTTTGTACGGTTTAAATCTTTGTGTTGGAGCCGGGTCTCAGCAAAGAATAGGCTTATAAGTTTAAGATTTTCTGGCTGCTTAATATCCGAAATGACAGCTGTCGTAGTAATTTAGCAGACTCTGGGGACTGACAATTTTGCGGTTCTATTTGGTAACTTAGTTGCGTATTTTGTAGAGTACCTATATATTTTTCCAGTATAATAAAAATGCTGAGAGTGTAACTTTATAAAAATCCCTTTAAATAATATTCGTTCCCTACCTAAAATAATGCAAAAAAAAACTGAGCAGAACAACTGAAGAAAATTATTCTTTGTTCCCTTTCAATAACTAAGCGCTCAGTACTGGGAGGTTACAGATGAAAGCCTTCAGTTCAAATTTTTAATAGGTATGTATCCTTGACTTCAGAGATCTTATGTATACGTAGGAATTCATTTTCTACGGGTAGTACTTACTTCTAGTCTACTACATAAGTAGCGTAAAGATTTGAACTCAACATAATATAGTATCACGCCTGTATTCTCCGGGGAAGTAGACAATGGTGTTCATGGTCGTGAGCCTATTACCATCAACCGGGTTGCTACTGAAAATTTCCTAACAGAAAACCAAAATAACACTTTGCTCGACCAAGGAATCGAACCCAGGAGCCGGCTTGTAACCATTAAGCCAATCAAGCAGTTTGCACCACTAGAACAAAGAACTTTCACAAAATTTTCTCTCCTACAAAGGATAGCTGAAATTCACAACATTCTTCAAATCGTTCGTCGAAAGGTTTCCCGGCGTGTTGGAGATGCATTCACACTTGAACAGACAAAGAGGTGCAGGTCGTTATTAGTCAAATGAATAAAGAAACATTCGAATACCAATTCAAATTTAAGAGAAATTTCCAAAAGAGTATTCATTGCTTTATTCTAGAGATGTTGGAATTTCGAACACAAAGGAAGTTGTCTATACAGCGCCCAATTAGGGCACACGAGCGTACAGAGATTATATCGAACACTCGTATAACCACTCATCAAAGCTTTATGAACAGTTTATAACTATAAAATCAATACAGCACACCTAGACAGATACCCAACAACATTCAGTACATAAGATTATTGATTTCCATCCCCGGGGATATTCGGGAGCTAGCCATGCAATATAAATATTACGAACATCCCTATTCAAATATTAACTGAGTACCTATAACGCATATGTGAACTATGTACCTGCCTCGCGGTCCGAATGTAACCATTGGCAACCGACAGCGGGAGCTTGCACCAGCTCTGCCCGGGCGAGCCCCGTATACAACCAATTACAGCTATAAACTAGTTAGAAATACGGTCCATAATCGCTTGCTAAACGCTGCAGCCGACGTTTGTAGGTGAATTGCATCTCTCTGCCACCTGATTCTCGGTATGGTCCCGGGAGGGGGCTGGGGCCCGGACCGAACCACAGTTGGAAATAGACAGTGTGTCAATATTTCATAATTTCACCCATTAAAGTTAACTTCACATCAGAACACCTACTAATTAAAGAATACTTGCGAAGTCATTTTTGAAAGTATAACGAGCAAAAGTTCCTTTTAGTATTTCATTACAATGTTTTCCCATTAGAATACTAAACTTCGATGTCAGACGACTTAGAAATTCAAATTTTCCGCAGTTGTCCGTTAACAAAGGGGTGGCAGACAACAATATTAGCATACATTACGCATGTATTTAAATAACAATTAAGTACTGCTATACGGTTATTCATTAGTTATATAATACCAAGGTGCACATACATAAGTATAACACGCATCGTCTGTAGATAGTTTTGTTGTGAAGAAAATCTGTGACTCGTTTTTTTGTCGCCGAAATAGAACAACGGGGTGCAGAAATTGAACTCCATGCGATAGTAATAAATCAAACTTTTTATCGAATATTATCATCCAGCACAAAACTTCTAAGACCATAATGATGGGAGAGCATCACTTTACCTTATCTCGTAACAGATTGTTAAACTTGATTCTGACACTCTGTGACCGCCGCCATGGCGTTTGAACAGCCCTTGACGCTTTGTACACCCCAAATACGTACATCAGTGTGCATATGACATGTTGACGAGTAATTACATCGAAAGTAGACACCTAACGTACATACACCAATATAGACACGATACATGTATCAAAGGGATTCAATATTGGATTCGTTAATTAATGCTACCTTTGTGATAGACATTCCGCATTCGACAGGCGGACACTGACAGACAGGGGACGAACACTAATTAAGGGATTTCGGAAATGGCTTCGTTTTGTCTGGGGCTAGGCTTTGATATGTCCGTAATAAACAATTCGGTGCTTGCGTTACGTATACTAGTATAGATGCAATCATGTCGATTATTGAATAGCTAGAATTTCACAAAGGGATCGCATCCCCTCTGTTTATTATTAAAGCAAGTCTGGAGAGGTACATCGGAATGGAATTTAAATAGAGATAGATTTATAAAGGGGTAGGTATGATAATTTGAAATAATGCAGCGTTGCATTTCAGTTTTTTGTTTTGGTTTTAGCGACATCGTTAAGAAGAATACTATACCTACGGGTACTGACCATTTTTTCTTTTGTCTTTTTATTATATTGTATTTAATATGAAAAGAGTTAGTCAAGATATTTAATAATAAAATCACGTACTTAAATGCTAGTAAAACGTGGAAGAAAAATTTGGGGCAGTTAGCAGAGGTCGAAACTGCTTAGTTGGTCATAGCACCTTTTATTTTTATACTGGAATATCCTTCATGGATGTTGTGCCGGATTCCTACGGCTAAAAACCACACGGTCCTACTCTAACCTTTACGAAGTCCTGGGTTAGTTGCAGCAATCATTGCGATCTCAGCAGGTTATGGTCCGTCGAAGGGTGTCAACGGGCACTTCAGGGTTTGTGCAGGTTGGCCAGCGCATTTGGAGTATTTACCCGGGAGACGCAAGTATTTTTCTATCCACTTTGGTAGCTTTAGTTAATGGGTCGTTCTTCAAGTTCATTGTATATCAAATAACTGAAAATTTTAATATAATGTAGTTAGTTTCATAAAACTATTAACGCCACGAAAATTTTTCTTCCACGTTTTACTAGCATATAAGTACGATTACCTGTAGGAAACTGAAATCTGTACCTATAACCAGGAAGTTACTACACAATAGTAATATGAACAAAGGGTCATTTTATTAATGGGACAGGTAAAGTTAATGAGAACAGTGTGGGTATTACGATAGTTATTCGTCAGAGCTATCAGTTATCCGTTATGTTGCGCGGGGTGTGTCATGTACCATAAAATATGGCTGCTCGTAAAACATGGCGATGCCTATGAGCCACGAATTTGATAAATGATTGTGCATTTTGATACCAGTCCACGAGGCTGGCAAGTACTATATAAACATATAGACTTAGCATCACGCCCGTAATCTTTTAAGGGCAGGGCAGAGGTGAATCTAGTGTAGTTCACACACATTTCACCGATGCTGCTATTAAATCCCATTAGGTGGTGACCCTCTTGCTATAAATTGGGCACAATTCCAAACTACGGGATGCTACAGAGAATTTTCTAACAGAAAAACATAATTAAGACTGCTCGATCTGAGAATCGAACCAAAGACCTCATGCTCAGCAGTCACGCTTAGGACCAGTAGACCAACGAGCCTTTAAAATAGTTTTGTGCAATACTTGTACGGGATGGTGAATCGGAAGCCGTTTATAGTATTTGTCGTATAAACGTATCAGCACCGTCCAACAAGGCCCCCTGTACCTGCATGCCAACATTGACAACATTAAATCCCCCAACCTGATGTTTGGTAAGTCTTGATAACCTTCGGAGCACCACGATAATAAAGACATCTGATAAACCATATTAGTTGTAAGCTCCTACGCGTATGATCTTGGTTTCGATGTCTAGGTTAGGCAGTTTTACTCAATACAGTTTTTTGAAATACTCAATTTGGAATTATGCCCGGTTGATGGCAATAGGCTCATCACATGGCACTTAATAACTGCGTTGATGAAATGTGGGTGTACACCAGGGGATCTCTGCCCAATGTAATGCTTCGGCGATACAGGCACAACTTTATATTATGGTCATAAACTGTTCCATAACACACTATACCTCACCTCACTAAACCTGAAAGTGAAAAATCGAAAAGTTATATAAAAAATGTAATCGTTACAATTATAATATTCAGCTGCGAGAGCAAAATAAAGCGCGCGTCAGACATGACACGGGAGGGGGTGGCTAGCTCGCAGCCCGGCCGGGGGGGAGGCTGAGAGGGGCTGGATACTCTATCGAACGGCCACCTATAACATGCTATAACTACACGGACGTATATCCGACATGTCTGATCGGAAGTCCGATATGGTAATACATTAAATACGTAGGTGTCTATATACGTAGGTACGAGTGTGGCGTGGAACAAAACGGTTGAGAATGGCACGATGGCAAATTCGCACAATATGACAATATACAAAACCAACCAAAATGGACCAAGCAGAAAGTTCAGTAAACAGAGTTATATAAAAAAATACACATAGGTTTAGTAATCGAATTTCATCAAAATAATTAAATTTATAAAAAAAAAGTTGCAAAAAGTATTACAAAGTAATGCGCTACAAAAAAAAACATCACAACCTGAAACGTATGAGAAGGCACCCTAATTAAATCTGGCTTTTTTGTGCATATGGAATACCAGGCAAATTAGCTTTATATTTATCAAATTGATAGACTAATTCCACAAGGTTTTATTAAATTCGGGTCATAACTGTTGATTTTAGAAAAGTACCTAATGCTCGTGATGTGGACGTCCTTGCCGCTCCAGGATTGGTCAATTCAGCCATTAAAAAATATATCTTTCATAAAACATATACACTATTTAAATCGTATGTAACGTAGACGTCAAGGTGGATGGAGGGACTGATATGACGAAACTACCAAATGTTTGGATACAGAACTCCTAAAAAAGCGTAGGTTAGAAGTCAGGAATGGATATAATAAAGCTGTACGCTCGTGTACATAAAAGTACAGTTCTCATCAGTATTTGGACTATTGCCAGCTGACCTCTACAACTCTCAGATCCCAGTAGGTAGGTGTTCTCCGATCACCTTCTTATTTATTTAACTATAAAGAGCCTACCAGGCTGAATAATAAATTATACGTATATGGTCATTATTTTGTAACGAGTTAACTCGTTTCAAAATAAAAAAAATAAAACACATTGTAACTGATAAAAGGATTTATTTACCTTAATTTACTTTTCACCATCATACTCGTCTAAGCAATTTCAGTCTTGCTGGCAATACAAGTAGATAATCCATTTAATTCACAGTTTAAATAAATTTATTTCACTTATATTATATTAAGCCTTTACTAGGAAAGTTAATTATTAATAAAGGCCCCTATAACATACGCATCAACTAATTGACTTTGATTCCAAGAAGTCTTACAACTCTATTTTGATACATTTAACAATGTTACATTGTTTGAAACTTTGAAAACTTACTTAATTTGAATAATGTGTAATATCGAACCCCTAAGATTCGCAGAAACTGATATGTGACCCTCAAAGTTCAGAGAAACTTTTCCCCGACGAAGCATTATTACCAACATCGTCAATACAATACAGTTTATATCTTTCTCAAAGAGGAGACCTACAATTAAATTGAGTAACACATTCGCAATCACAATGGCTTTCACTTTGAAACTTAAACAATATTACATTCGTTGTTAAGGTTGTCCAGAAGATGGATTTTTAGACAATAGTGTGGACTATAACTAAGTAGGTAATGAGTTGGATATGCCAATAGGCTACAGTTATTGTTGATACTAAGACAAACAAATATAGCTATTACAGATAAATCTTTGAAAAGCATTAACGCATGCTTAAGGAACTCTAAAGTTACTATATTAAATGGAAAAAGAATACACAAGTCCACACGTCACTGTAGCACGTCTGATAGGTCATACGGTATGTATGACCTATTCCGTACTTCTCTTCTTGATCTGCCCAGCACGTTGGCTTATAACGAGGTAAAATGGAATTTCTACCTTCCTTTGTCTGTTTTCCCACACCCTCTTTGAAATATACATATTTTATACAATATTGAAGAAAGTTTACTAAACCAAAAACGTGTTTGTACCTATGAATAACAGATGTTTTATTCTACAATATTATACGCAAAGTAACTGCGTATAAACCAATAATAACTGCGTATAAAATATACACACAACACACAAAGAGGTAGACTTAGCGTATTTTTGGCATCTGTAACTGATATTTTCAGTAAAAATACTGACCTTTGTTTTTTACAGAAATAGCTTTTTACTTGTATCTTTTTAATTGGCATATGAGGCGAGGTTTGTCTAAATTTCTAACTAAAATAGTTGTAGGTTTGAAATACATAAAATATTTTTATTTTTATGTAATAATTATAAATATATACCTACTATAGTTGGGAATTTTAATTCTAAAAATACATCGATACTTTATGTTGGTAGCCTTTCCATGTCTCCTGTCGGATGTCACCATAGATAATACACTATACATATACAAATATAAGGTCCTAAATTATTAGGTAATTTCCTTTGAAAGGGGTAATATATAAGTCAAATACATTCACTTCAGTTAAGAATTAAATGGATATAACAAATTATTTGTCCATAGCAGTTTTCGTCTTGCTAGCAAGACGAAAACTGCTTCTTGAACGGCGAACATTAAGAAAAAAATATTATTGTTGTAAGAAATTGAATTATGGCTTAAATTAATCCTTATCACTTATACATTGTCCCCTTAAAAGGAAATTACCTAATAAATTAGGACCTTATATATATATATATATATATATGTCACCGTGGAATTGTAAGAACAGACTGTATTTGTATCCTCTTTCCCCTTTTAAATCTTTTATCCTCAAATAGCAATTCAAATTTTTAAAGCGATACTCAATTTAGTATAAAGTCACGAAGCAACAGACTCTAGAAACAGAGACGAACAAAGAAATTTAGGGGATGTTTAAATAAAATATTTAACGAGAGGCTTCAAGGGTTACGTCGGGTCCTCTAGGGACCGTAATCTTTATAAAAGCGTGAATGATGTGCACGATTCTTCGTAATACCTGCGTAATAAATAGTACAAACATGCCAGTTTGAGTGAAAGGGGTATTTTTGTGGGCCGTGACGTCGGCGCGGTCCCGGGGGCTTGTCTCACCGTTATCTGGGTCCCAGCACCCTCTAAAGGGGCTATAAATCTACCGAGGACATGTCCCGGCATCGCGCGTTGTGATGACGAGCGGGATGTACACGTATTCAATGTTATGTAAGATTTTCTTCTTTATCTATGTAATTTTCCTTGTATTGCCAAGAACCCCAGGATTTGCATTATTATGATGCATTGACTATATTACATTGTATATACTTCTTGTCAAATGACCAACGTTAAGATGATTTGGTTCTACAACTAAAACAATTTGAATTTTTAAGAATGCATCAAGCTTTTTCGGCACTTTACCGAACACATGTCCAGAAAAAAGTAATTGCTGTGTGGACCCCGATTACGTAGCCGTCGCGTAGACAGTTTTACTACGTCGATTCGCCTACGTAGTTTCAAACTACGGTGTGGTGGCTAACTACGATCTCTATTGTGGCGACGTAAAATTAATTTAATATGAAGATAATAGTTTTTACAGTTATCAAAGCGCAACGATAAAGAAATTATTATCTCAAATGTATTCCTTGTAGTTTTCTTAGTTAAAATCCCATCATATAGTTAGTAAAAATGTTTACATTGCAAAATAAAAAAGAACATGTTTTGTTTCTTGTTTAACACGAAAATACAATATTCAAATACGACGAAAGCCAGCTAAAGCACATTATTACAGGAAGTTAGCGCACGTCCCAAGTGATTTAAAATGCGACGCAGCGTTTCAGATATTGTATCGCGAATAAATATATTCAAGTCTCTCAACAGTCGGGATGTAGACTGCAATTGTATTAACATTCGCTTGTTGACGAAATTGCAAGTTCCAGTACGTTGTTCTAACAATACGTAGTTAGGCTGCGAAGTTGGGAAAGCGCTGGTTGCGAACCGTACACTTTATAACTAGATTATGAAACGCCCGTCTTGAAAGAGGAATTGTAGGGAAAATGAATTGGATATTTTTATGAATATATTATTACTGTTGAATTAGGCTTCGTTAGCAAAGGGTGCTTGGGTTAATGTTGCGTTAAATGTAATTTGGGTCCAATTATCTGAGGTATGCTTAGTGGCCATTCGGATGTAAAAGTGATGCGGTGGAAAATTATTAGGAAGATTTATTTTACGCCCGGATTTGTGGGACATTAGAATAAATCCAAGAACATGTAGGTTTTTCTTTGTAGGGCTTTACTTATAAGTAAGTAAAAGTTCTTAATTCATTCTTGTTGTTTATTTCATCTCCTGGCGGCTGTCGTGCGGTTTCTGTTCTTATCAGGTTATCTAACTTTTGTAATCAACTTCTTTGTTACTATTAAAGATTTTGCTTTGTTTAACTTATATTATGTTTGTAAGGTAATAAATCATAAAAAACTAGAAAAACTTAATTAGGTTAAATTGCACCAATTGTGTCAAAATGACACAAGCATAGAAAAACTGAAAAACAGTCAGAGTAATATGGTAATGCTTCGGTTATGGTTAAAGTTATATGTTAGTGCAACCGAGCCTAAGATTACCTATTATATGTGAGTAAGTAGGTCATATTTCGACTAACTTTTCTTGTGATTTTTGCCTTCGTAATCGGTTGTTTATTAAATCGTATATCTCGTAATCGTTAGGATTTTAATTTGTGTCTGTGTGTGTAAGATTTATTTAAAATTAAGGATTTGTAAGTGTGTCTGTTGTGTAAGGAGGTTTGTTTAGAAGCGATGATCTTTATCTGGTCCCGTTATTAAATATAGTGAAGAGCATTCTGGACGTAATTTACCAACTTCACGGTAAGCGATTGTGTAACGCAGTCAGAACCATATGGCGCACTCACTCCTCACTTGTACATGTTTTGTTACCCTTAATATAGCACTATTTAAAACCTTTTTACTTGAAACCACGTTCACTGGCCAGACGGAAAACAAGTAGTAGTACGAAACGTGCTCTATGATTTTTAAAATACGAAGCCAGACGTATTCTATTACTTTGCACAATTTGAAACGTGTTCGAGAAATGTGGGGCGTACTCTCAGTGCAATATTCTTCATAAATGGGAAAGCAGCGCCCTCTCGCAGCGCATTCTAAGACTGCACATTATTACATTTCGCCGGACTAAGGCATCCGAAAAATATTCAACACTACATATTATATCAGATACCTTTGTGCCGGGATGCTCCGCCATCTCAGATATTTCCTATTGATATTCTGGAACGACAGATAGTTCCTTTCAACCCCATGAATGCTTTAAGCGTGTTGCTTTTTGAAGCAAAAATTTGATGTGACGTGAAGCAAATTGCAATTTTATATGTCTGACTGTCCTGTTGGTCTAGTGGTTAGTAGCCCTGACTGCTATGCCGGAGGTCGTGGGTTCGATTCCCACCCAGGACAAATGTTTGTGTGATGAGCACGATCATTTGTTCGGTGTCTGGGTGTAATTTATCTATAATATGTATGCATTTAGAAATATTTATGTATGTTTATCAGTTGTCTAGTACTCATAACACAAGCTCTGCTTAACTTGAGACTAGACGGCGTTGTGTGATAGTTGTGGACTATTATTATTATTATATGTAAGTATCTACATGAAATACTAGGGAGGGACCCATACCAATTTGAGTACTATTATTTTTTGAATTATGCGCTTATTACGTCGTTCTCCGGCAATGATACCTATATCTCTTTGTGGGATCCGTTGTTTTCATGTTGTATGTCTGTCTGTGAATTTAAAAATAAATGCCAAAAAATTGATATCTGCTATGTATACGACGCGTAGTCATAAATTACCATTTTTTTAATTTTTATCTGTCTGTCTGAAAATTTGTCTCGAATGTGCTCAGAAATGGATTTTTTGGAAATTCAGGAATTTTAACTTACATTTTCGTGATAAGTTCATTTCGGTATCTTGCAGTATTTAGAAGAAATGAATAAGTAAAAAAGTGGTATATGTCCAAGTTCCATGTGAACGAAGTACAAAAGCACTGCTAGTGTTTAATAATTTTCAATAAACTGTAAATTAGCTTAGCTTTAGTTGTTTCAGACTCTAACGATTGAGAAGTCGAACATTCTAACAAAGTAACAACAAGACGTCTCGCTCTAATTTGTCACGTAGACTATACCCAGTTCAGGTCCTGGTACATCTCCTTACCTTATGGGTATAAAATATTTATACTATTGGACTCGCGCCAATGAACTATTACAGGGTATTATCGTCCTTATGCCTTAATGCCAAGTCAAAGATCGCAGGTTCGAATCCAAGGCACGCACCACTTCACCGTCTTTTCGTATTATAAATTTATTATCATTTGCTTAAAAACAGTGAATGAAAACATCGTGAGGAAACTAGTACATCTGGGAGATTTTCTCGATGGTGTGTAAACCCATGTTAGAGACCTACGGGTGGTTTAAACTCTGACAATAGTTTGCTCATCAACCACACGATAAGAAAAACCCGTCCCTATCACCGTAGTGTCATTTGTGAGGTCTTTTGATGATCGTAACATTATTTTATCAAGCCTTCCAATAGAACCTTATAATTATAATGATGGGTAACAACCTACGTCACTCTATTTTATTCCAATATGATTATTTTTAAACGATTTTCTAATGAAAAGTTCAATTTGACTCGAAAAGTACTCGATCTGTTAGACACAATAACGAGCGTAAATACGATGATTACGTCCGCCACAACGGAGAACCTGTAGACACCTTTCGTCTGCATCAGACCATCTATCGTCACCAGATACAGGTTGAATTATAATAAAACAACTTTTATATATTAACCGGATTAATCGCGTGTATTATTGGTTTTTTTGTTTTTCCTGACGTTTCGAACACTTTGCAGCGTTCGTGGAGTCCTCCTGCGACCACGAACGTTGCAAAGTGTTCGAAACGTCAGGAAAAACAAAAAACCAATAATACACGCAATTAATCCGGTTAAAAATTGTTTTATTATAATGTGCTGTGATCGCGCAAACCTAAGATATTACTACAGGTTGAATTTTTCAAGTGGGCGTGGATGGCCACCTGTCTAATTTGCCATATATCATCACTTCCTAGATTTTGATCCTTATTAACGACACTATCGGATGGTGTAATAATAGTGTGTATTTTTTGCAATGTCGTCGGGTTCGATTCCTAGCTAAGAATATTTCAAAAATCCAATGATGCAGTTTTAGTTTTCATCTAAATCGGGTCCGAGACTGTTTGAGTACTTTTCGCTATTCCATAAAGGTGCGGATTTGGCCATTCACGCCCACTTAAAAAAATACAAAATATGAGCTTGATCTGATAATAGGCAGTGAGTCAAAATTTGATTGGAAGATTTGATTCCCAACCGTAATAAAACTGAATGAAATGATTTCATAAAAATATAGAAGTCTAGCCTCTGCTCGCGACGTCATATGCGTGGACTTTAGAATAAGGTCCAGACAAGATAAAAACTGTTATTTTATGTGTTAATCCAGGTTATAAACTATCTGTGTGCTAGATGTAGTTACTACGTGAAAGAGTTACAAACATCCATCCATCCTATTATAATATTAATAGCATTACTCTTGCATCTAGCAATGACTATAAGACCTATCTTCATGTTTAAGGCTATTCCTGAAAAGTGAGAAAGACTATTCACAGACAATACTATCGGAAAACGATCACTTTGCGATAACCACATGAACTAAGTTCCTACGACTCTGTTTTGTGGTTATGGTAAAGTTCAGAAGTGGTTCGCTCGACTGAAAATTAATAAGTTGTGTGTAGTAGAGCCTCCGGACCACTACGTGCCTACGAACAGATGTGCAGGATGATCGCCTTTATTATAGCTGCAATCGTAATGATGTGCACAGCTCAACAAAAATAAATACCTCCCGTGAGTAACCCTTTATGTATTTTCCCCAGAATAACGAAACACCTTGAACAAAGATCCAATATAAAATTAAGCCAGATTTCCCGTCATTATGGTGAATCAGCGTAAAAACGCCCTACAACGAGACTAATAGCGTCATAATCTCCCGCTGAATGCGTACACTGCTGAATCGAATTGAATCATCTCCGTGCAGATTACATCAAAACGGTCTCACCTAGAGCGAGCTCGAACAAAAAACTTGTTCCCAGTGCGAGGGCAGGCTGTGCTGCCATCTCGCGCGTTGCTAGGAGACGCACCGATCAATACAGCCTCCGCCGGGCCGCCTAATTACCCGGCCCCCGCATCCCGCGCGTCCCGCACCGCCCTCCGCCCCCCTCGCCACCCGCCGCCCTCGCCCGAGGAAACTTCTCGCCGCCCGCCCAACCGCACCGCCGCTGTTGGATTTAAATATCGAATGATAGAATTCAAATTCAAATATTTTTCGCTTTGCGCCTTTGTTTGTTTTGACGAAGGCTCTTATTTTTTTTTGTAATTACTTTTGCTTATGCGTATGTTTGACACGGGCTTCTGTAAATATTTTTATTTGAGATTTTGGTGAGCGTTGCTTAGATGTATTCAGCGGGTGTTTGGGGTGCCTTTTATTACCTTTATAAATACGAATCCACCGACGATTACGACGCACTTTTAGTACCTCCGCTCGAAGTCAAAGGAAAGATGAAAGTCGGTCAAATTTACTTTAGGACATGAAAAATTACGCTTTGTAACCATAATAAAAAATTGCAAGTTGAAAAAGTAGTTCGGCGTAGCTACATCTAAAAGCTTTTATTGCATAACTTATTAATAGTTAGTTCTAGCGTCGTTAAGCCGCACTCAGATTTCAGAATAGATAATGGCCATTAATAATGCAAGCGCTGAACGAACGCAAAATAAGCCCCGTCGGTTGCGTTAAGAATATTTTCTGTACCAAGCGTGGTATGAAGAGAAAATTTTCCTCGAAGCAGGTGTGTAATCCCGGGCGTGACATATACGATCATAATACGCCGCCACTCTGATATATTGGAATATGATATGCGCATGTGAGTTACAGACGAGAATATAGTTTCCTTGGCGTATGAATAATACAAGCTATAAATGTGGGACGTGCTCACGTGCCGGAGTGGAGGTTGAACTGCCGGAACATGAATAGATGAGGTCAGTCTTCGTGCCTCGATTTAGTTAGAACTTAAAAGTACGAGTCGTACTGACTAGTAACGGATAGATGGAACATTTACTAATAATAGTATAAACAGTCTTCGAAACGTTTATGTGGAATGGAGATGAGTTGATATTACCATAAACCGCTTTGCAAACAAATCCATAGATCAAAATCTCTAGGGAGATGCTGATACTCATACTAGAACTACTGCTAAAACGTGGCCCAAGATATTACTTTCGGAATGAGAACGGAAAATATACAATAAAATTAGGCAAAAAACATGCGCCTGAAGAACCAAATAGTTAATCGTATATGTTAGCAAACAATGTTAACAAATAATTTCCTTTATTACAACGAAACTGTTTAATTAATATAATAAATTCTAATAATCCATAGGAAACTGGACGGATGTTTGTTACTCTTTCACGCAATAACTACTGAACAGATTTGCATGTAGTTATTGGTATACAGATAGTTTATAACTTAGATTAACACATAGACAAACACTTTTTATCTCGACTGGACCCAATTTTGAAGACCATGCAGACAAAGTCGCGGGCAGAAGCCAGTTGATACGATGATAACTAATAAAATAGAAATTAAATTCATATTTCTGCAGTTTGCGTTAAGCACAAAATTCTGTAGCGCTCTACACGTCATTCATACCACATTACACAGTTTCCTTTTCTTATCGAATAGCTGTTACAAAGGCAGTGCGACATGTATGCCTGCGCCCGATCGCTTCCTTTGTTCGTTAGTGCCCTTTGATCGAGCCGACTTCCTGTTACGCTCTTTGATTAATTTCAGACTGCTCTCCCAGACAGAGGTGTATACAAGAGCTAGATATATTTTTATAGGGTGGGGGAGGGTGGGGTGAGACATGGAGGCTGAGATTTTCTTTCAGTATTTTTTATTATTTTGTAAATAGTCTGTGATTGGTTCAGCGGTATGATTGGGTTCTTTAAGGTTCTGGCTATGGTCTTCTGGTTGGGAAAATGGCCAAAAATTATGGTACAACCTTTAACACGTCTATGTGGTCTTTGCAACAATAGATTAACTATACCTCAACGAAGTATTAGCAGAAGACGTCTAAGTCAGGATCAGATCGTGGAAGAACGCCTTTGAAATTCTACTATCACCTTTTATTTGTCGTTTTTTTTTTTGTTATAATATGTATCTCACACAACTTCGTATTGTAGTTGTGTGAGATATGACACATTTTAACTAGCTCTAACTCTGTCACATGTTGTGTCTCTAGATTGTACTGTTTGACAGGTGGATGGAGAAATGGACAGGCCTGGACAAACGACAGTTCCTTTGGCTGTCTGTCCACCGGATTGAGGCCTTCAATTGGTCATAGATTGGGTGTTTCGTTATGTTTTGGTTCCGGGTTCACCATCCATCCTGCTTTGGATTATCTATAAACTCATAATAAGGTAATAATGGACCTCAACCTTTTCGTTCGACAATAACGTTCTTCCTACCCGTTTTGTTGTCTGTTGAACATTTTTGGCAAAGAGTCATACGGTTCAACAAGTATTCGAATTTCTTGATTAATCACTATTCTAAAGAATTATTTATTTGTTCGGAAGTTGGTGAAGGTTTAAAACTTATACCCAAGTTTCCCTCCGGTGTCATGACGGTGTCAAACTTGTAATTTTGTAAGAGGTTTTCGTATATATATCGTATAAGCATAGCTATAGAAAGAGACGTACAACAGACTAAAATATATGAATTTGATAAATTCTCTTATTGTGTAGTTGATGAACAACCTAGTGTCAGAGTTTAAGCCGCCCGTAAGCCTCCGACATGGCTTTATACACCATCGACAACATCTCTTACGTGTGCTAGTTTCCTCACGATGTTTTCTTTAACCGTTTTAAGCAACTGATAAATAAATATTAATAGCAAGTGATAATAAGTGTTACCCTTGGAAGTATTTTATACTTTCGTGTATTATGTTACATCGAAGATATGTATATATTTTTTGTTATTTAACTCAGCATCTTTAGGTTTTACAGATTGTATTAGATATAAATGTCCATGCTCAAATTTGGATCCAGTCTTGAAACGAAAATACTGAAATATTCAAAAGAGTACAACCAGGTCAGGATAATAATTATTCAAATATTCCTTCATGTTATCACAAAAAAAGATTTCTAAAGTTTTTCCGACTTAAACACTCTGTTTATACACCTTCCACTTTCAGATAACCCGAGTATTTTCAGTTCTACTTTATAAGTCAATGCTATTCAGTATTACTCCGCGGAGACGCCTCTTACGACGAGACGACACCCTTGGGATCAAATGAGGTAACCTTTGCTTAGGGCGGGTTGCGTCATCTTTGTTGAACAGATACGAAAGTTAAGACAGATTTCCAGGTCTTCAGTAATTCATAGATACATCGCTAATCAATCATAAAACATTGTCACCGTTTCAGAGATGTAATAAAAAATAAGTGAATAATTAAATTCTATATTCATGAAAGCCAAATAATAAATTATTGATTTAGATTTTTAGTTGCTAGCAACAACAAAATTTGATTAAAATAAGTAAGTGAACTCTTTAGTAAGAGATCTCTTTTATGTGCTCATGAATATGTACCTACCAAGGAACCCTCTAGCTTAGTACTTACATACAATATGTATCACTTTACGCAACCGCATTGGTGTGATTATCTCGGAGACTTGCGTCACTCCTTCGTCAATACTGTGGCGTCAATAACAGATTTATAGATACATCTCTACGTCGGCTATAATTCAGATTAGGTATAGAATAGTTGACTATGAATTAACTCATTATTTAAAGGGAGAAAAACATAATGTAAATGCAAGACTAGTAAACTTCTGGTATTATTTCTGTGAAGCTTATTCCTACGTAGAGAAAACTCCAATATAAACGACGGTACCACTTGCTTATTCAAGTGTTATATGGATCTACGTTTTACCACCAACTCGCTTGATGTTAAGCGATGGTGTGGCGGATAATGGAGCACGTAGATCCAGAAGAAGTTTATTCACTCTAGCCTTAAATATTTATAATAAAGTTGATTAGGATACCTAACTTTAACATCATAGAGAAAAACACTAGCATACAAATATAAAATCACCAAGAAAAACTCTTGACACTAGCTTGCCTACTTACCACAATAAGAAGACCAAACAAATAGTAGTAGTTCAATAAGCTTTCGAGTGGTACCCGTTTATAACTTCATCAAATGAAAGATCGAGTCAAAGAAAATGTCAGGACGAAAGGAAAACATAAAAAAGAATAGAAAGCTGAGGCAAAAAAAAAGAAAAAAAAAAACGCGCAGTACACAAGAGGAGCAAGAATTAATTTTATTTAAAGATGAAATCAAGTGACTTTTTCAATTTTTTATCGGACATCCTGCACCGGATAGAGTTTTACGCCGGCGCCGACGGCTGCGCTGTCGGGCACATCCGTTTTATTGCAACTTTTTGTGTATCTCGCTAATGCCAGCCACGAGTTGACATGGCAAATTGGATTTACCTGCCAGCGACGCCATGACAGTGCACATTACCGGATACTTTTTTGCACTCCTTGTAATCTTGTAATGGCCAGAGAGGGTTAGGTATGATGTGTCTGAAAATAGAGAGGAAAAAAATGTATGTTTCGTTTTTATTTGACTGTCATTCAGGGAATGACTTATGACAAGATTGCCTCATTGGTCTAGTGGTCCTATGCGCGACTGCTGAGCATAATGTCTCGGGTTCGATTCCCGGGGCAAAGTGTTATTGAGATTTTTTCTGTTAGGAAATTGTCAGTCCTTAGCATACCGGAGTTTGGAATTGTGCCGCCGGTAGATGACAATAGGCTCAATATAACATAGTACCTAATAATAGCATTGGTAATATGCGGGTGTATAACTGTGTACACCTCTGCCTACCCCTTCGGGGAATAGAAAGAAAGAAAATATTTATTTCAGCTCGTGGCCGAACTTACAATTTCAGGCGTGTGTCATTCAGATTATCTTTTTTAAAGTGTGAAAAATTCATCATATACGTTGTGCCCGACTCCTATCGACTACAAACCACATGGTCCTTCGCTAACCCTAGCCGGGGAGCCGCTAGCCGGGGTCGCAGTTGCATTCACCATTTTCTCTCTATATCAGATGATGTGAGGGATGAAAGGTTTTATCTTGTACGCATGCGATAATAGGTTTCAAACGCATTATCATACGCGTAAAAAATTATAAAATTTATATATTTTTTTCCACAATAAATTATAACTTTAGGTGTTTTATCAGTTTTATATTTATTGGTACCTACTTTAAACGAGTTCATATTTGGAATCACAGATATTTTATATTTGGAATTAAAATGAATACCTTAAAACCAGAACCAAGACTGCTGGAATGTAAAAATATCTACGTCTATGGTCAATTGCGGCCAAAATTTCATACATTTCAGAATCTTATGCAACATCAAATCTACACTTATGTACCTACATAGACCTTTTATATATAAATTTGTTCAACGCGCACATCTGTGTATCTGAAACATAAAATTAAGCTTAGTACATAATATTTTTCATCAGGACATCGCGTCGCTCCAAGACGATAAAAATAAAAATAACAAAAGAAGTGCGGAAATGGTTCTTTAATTACTTTTCCCAAGAGCTGAGCGCGCCACCCACGTGTTATTTAATACTTGGAAGGACACTAACTGATAGATGAGGCTCACGTACATAAAAGAAAATCTATTTCTTGGAGTACATGAGCGATGTCTGGACAACAGTTTAGTTATAAATTATGACGGTATTTATCTTTGTTATTTATTGTGGAGTAACACTGTTTTCATAGTGACTAGAATTTGTGGCACTACACATTCCTACGAGTTTAATAAATGCGTAAATTTTTGAGGATGGATGTTTGTTTCTATTTAAATCATACAAAAACTACTGAACGGATTTTGATGAACTACTAGTTACTACACTAATACGTAAATTGGAATAGGACATAATTATGTTTTTATTTTATTCCGATCACCATAACCATATTGTTAATTAATAGGTATACTAAATGTAAAGAAAAACTTGAATAGATTTGTGAAACTGAAATAAAATAATCAATTTAAGAACTTCGTAATTACCACTGGTTATTAAAAAAAAAAACGTCTTAATAATCTTGCTTAGGCAGTACGTAGCCTTGTTTCCTTCGCTTACTAAAAAGTAGATTACCTATAATTAATAAAAAAAAATATTAAAAAAAAACTTATTTACGGTACCCACTACAACTACAACATAATCACTGTTTGCGTGTGGAAATCTTGGTAATAGGTTGACGATTTGGTGTAAATGTTTTTTTTTTAAATATGTTTTGTTTAGATAGATGTATTGTGTTAAAACGTTGTCATAGGCTTGTTCAATTTTGATTGTACATACTAATTATTGTAGTGGAAGTGTAAAGTAAGTGTTTGAAAACTTTATACAACATTTTTATAAAAAAACTTTGCTGTTTTCATGTTACAAGGGCTAATGAAGATGACTAACGACGAGATTATTGTAGTAAGTTTTATATATTATATTCTGAACGTTGAAAGAACCTAATCAGTACCGCCTATGACTATGACGTATGAGCTGCATAAAAACCCACGATATGATGCAAATGAGAACATGGAATTACGGGTTAATGGTTAATAAGCAGTTGTACCTATTTGTTTTTGTGGGGGGTACTTTTTTATACATATATATTAATGTAATTGAATACTCGCTTTAAGTTGCGGTCCTGCTCGAATAAAATATACCTCAATTCAAAGTCAAATAATTTATTTCATTATATGGTTTATAGGTCAAGAATTGCCTAAGTAGTTATTGGTTTCCATGATTATTCTTTCGAAATTATGTTGTACCTTCACAACTCAGAGTTTTAATTTAAAGGTAAGTATAGGTTTTGATTCACATTTATGCGCTTTTGCAACAATGCATTAATAGCAAGTTAAATATTTTTAAGCAAAAAGTCAGAACGTCAGAACCATCTAATACTTTTACACGCCCATCCGTAAACTTTTTGTCATAAAATCTTTAACCTATATAATACATTTCATATAAATCACGAATTATAAAGCTTAAGAACTCTCTTACGTCTTACGTCTTTGCGTGATTTTAGAACAAAAAATTATCTACATATTCGTAGTTCTCAAAATTATTTATTATTGATTTGTCATTAATAAAAGTTCCTTTTAATTTTATAAAGGTAAATATGAATTTACGAACTTAAAAGCTAGGTATAAATCTCTGATAATTATTCATTACACGTATAAATAAGAGTGGCATCACATGTACATGAAACAGCAAACACGAGCGCCATCTTGTCTCGTTATAAAACTCATGGAGCCGTGTCTATTAAATTTGAATAACTACTGTTGCTTTGATACTCCCTTTTCGAAAAAAAATTATTATGATGCACCTTAAAATTTTTCATCCTTGTATTTATTATTTATTTATTTTACGATTTACTTTATGTACAAAAATTATATGATTGCTCTTCCAGTAGTCCTACGAGAAGTGTGATAGAAAAAGGAAGTAGAGTTCAGTGGGCAAATAAACAAACCTATTGACAGTGTAATATATACCTACTTACTATACCTACTATATTTATTCGGCTAGGTTGAATAAGGATATTCATGTGGTACCTATCCTCCTGGAAGTCGAATCCGGTAGCTTGAAAAGGCTAAGGAATCGCGGGGATAGCCGAATTCAATAGCGTGAACAGGCTTTTCAAGTCATTGCATTCAGCCATTTCCAGTACGTATGCCATATACGGAGTAATGTCTGAATTTTATGCTAGACGACTGCCTCTCATTACCTACTGGGTCCCCAGTGGGTATTGAGACATGAGTCCTGGCCCTCGACAGGAAAATATGCCGCTGTTCTTGCATTGCACGGATTCTTGTCAATTTGGCAAAGGGCATTCGGGGTTTATAGTTATAAAATATCGTAGTTCAATCAGTCAGATTTAAATGTCCATGATAAAGAGAGTCTAGATTCATAAACGGATACGTAAATTGCTTTCATGTCCCTTATTTGGACTCATACATCAACGTTGTAGCTCAAATACTCAAGATAGTCACATGGGCAGCTTCCTTGTTGCCAGAACTGCTTCCGTGCCTGTCAATTTTATTGCATATTTTATGGTTTTTTGTAAGTCATGGTTGGCGACAGTAATAAGTTTCTTTTGTTAGAGAGAACAGTTGTAACCTTTTTCTTCATTCCATCGTTGTTCTGGCTTTTCGCCAAGAAACGCTTGCTTAAAGTTCTGTTCTTGCACTTGCTAATGAGCACCTTACTAGTAGCTACTTTACCTTATGATATCGCAAGTTTCTTTAATGTCTTTGAAACAATTGCTGTATGAATTTGTGCAGTATGTGAGGCATAAGGTTAAGAAAATACTTCAATGTTTTTCCATCCACGTTTAATGTAGTTATATAATTGGCATTCGCACTATACATAACTTAAATTAGCTTTATAAGTAATTATTGAAATCGGAAATCGTCACAGAATTTAATTATTTTCCTTAGGTTCTTGCGATCACTGTGTGTTATTGGTGGTCATCCTGCGACCACAAACGCTGCAAAGTATTAGAAATATCAGGAAACACCAAAAAACCGTTGTTTTATTATAATGTATCTTCCTTCATTTATCATGCCACTATTATATTAAGTAGGTACCCTACTTTTAACAATAATATTCTATTAGGCCCTGAAACTCTTTAATTAGGACCTTATATACCCACGATGAAACATAGGGATTGCGATAGCCAGTAATATAACCACAGATTAAATGTTAAATAAAACACTGTCATACTCGAAAGCACTCCATCCTCTCGATAAAATATCAGACTTGTTCGATGCTATCAATATTGAATTATGTTGTTTTGTAATTAACCATATTAGGTGCTTGTTTTAGGGTGTCGTGTTCAAAGGGTGCGCAGAACCCTTTCGCCCCCCTCCCCCTGGTCTGTCCGTCTGGCTGTCACCACCCTCTCACTCCCAATCTATAAGTACTCTGCGTATAATTTGCATGGTGGTGTAGTTACGTATGCATTGATAGTGTAGAGGTTGGTGCATACTGCAGAATGTTTTAAACGTTGTTGGTTTCATATGCTGTGTTTTATTTTACTGATGAGGTTATAAAAGACTGAAAAGATAAATTTTAATTCACTGAGCTCCACACACAGCGTCTATACTCATATCAGTGCTGTGTTAAAGTTTTGGGGGCATAAAGAATACACTTTATGCATGTTCCCGGAAACTCATGAATTGATCAGTGATTCTCAGAGAAACCTGTTGTGCCCAACTCATTTATAAAGATAGTTCGTTAGTGCGTAGAAGTAATTATTTGTTTTCTGTAGAAAGAAAAATATCACGATTATTGTTTTAACGTCAAATAAGCAGAAAAAATTACACGTATATAACTCAAATGGTGACATTGTAGAAATAAAGATATATTCAGAAAGTGAGTGCCAATAGGAATACAGCACATACGCGTTTTTACGACCCGAATACACTCAGTATTTTGAAAACATAAATATATTGAACGCTAACATTCAGGGCGCCTATTTGCGAATCCATTTCATTGCCTTTGACGGGGAACGAAAATCTCTAACGTACCATTCATCTGAAGTCTAGAGTGGCGTCGTAATAGAGTGTAACATAAATAAAAAGCCTCGGTTCTTGTTAGTTTGCGTTGGCACAGCTCTCGAAGTGCGCCGTCGTTCGTCGGCGCGGAAACCGTCCGCCATGCTGCTTTCAGCTCCTTTGAGGGGGCAAACATCAATATAATTGGATTGCCTTACAATTTTTAAGTAAACAACCTATAGAGTCCTCAAAGCATGCTGAACACTGGTTTGAAGGGTTTATGTTCTGGAGCTGAATAAGAAAACTTTGACTTTGTATGCTTTCCTCAAACCCACTTCTTTGAAGATGTCTGTGCATTACGTTAATGGGACTATCCAATTTTGTGTCCGCACTCAGCAAGACACTCAGTACATTCTCTCACTACATCTAAGTATAGTGAAATGTTTTCGTGCCAATATTTAACGTTGACGTAGACGAGAGTGATAATTTGAATGCGAATAATGTACTAAATATATTCCAAATATTAACTTAGGTATTCATACTTTTACCAATTTAAAAGTAAAATATGCTATGCTAAAACTAGGATTAAGAAATAACGGTTTTATTATTTAAAATGATCAAATGTTTATTGTTAAAATGTTCAACATTAATTAGGCTCGATTGTACCAACATAACTATACCTAACCGTCGGGTTACTTACTTTACAGGTTTTCTGTGTAAAGTCTGTCAAAATGACACAATAATATGTCGGTTACTACTTTATGTATCCACGTTTGGCCGCCAACTCGCCTGATGGTAAACGACGGTGTGGCCGAGGATGGAGCACGTTCTCGTAGATCCAGAGGAAATCTATTCACTGTAAGTAGAGTGGATACATTTAGGGAGCTAGAGCGATAGTTGGGAAGTTGATGCAACTGTCCAGACCCGTCTCCCAAAACGGCCTTGGACTTCATCCCAAAATATTGCCATGCCGTTATAGCCATGCCGTGAAGCGACCTAGTCATGCTAGGTCGCTTCACGGCATGGCTAAGTTGGTGCAATTGAGCCTAATGGTTTAACGACATTTACGTAATGTTTTTTGACATAAATGTTTTGTGTCAATACAGCTATATCGATTTTGATATAGATTTTAAGTGTCATATATCTATAAAATACTGGTTGATTGTAGCTTTGAATAATAGCAGATACGTGCGTATCTGCTATTAATCTCTAAAGCATTTTCTTATAAGTATTTGGAGAAAGTATGATATATGTGTGTGTATATTTTGACGGCGCGGTCGCAGTGGTCGAGAGACCGGCTGTTGCGTCGCGTGTGGAAGGCTCTATTCCTGCACGGAGGTTCTATTCCTCCAATATTTGTAGGATCTACAGATAATTACTCCGAGTCTGGGTGTGTGCATGTGAGATTATATGTCTATAAACGCACCCAACATGGAATAGAATCTTATACTTCAATAGTTCGCTTTAAACAACAAAAACAAAACTACTAAACAAAGAATAGAACAAAGCCAACCCTAGAAAAACCTATACTTTAAGTTGGATCAGCTATAAAGCCCACCAGATAAAATATCGCCACAAGATCGTGCCGAAACTTCCCAACTTTTCCACATAAAGCTTTGACCGAGCCAAAGTTTTTTTTGCCTTCTTTATTATAGATTTAGTGAAAAAGCGAACAGAAGATAAAAAAAAACTTTGGCAGCAAAGCTACAAATGAAATCCAATTGCCACTTGGAAAATTTAATATAGCATTTTCATCACGCCTGTATTTCCTCAAAGGGTAAGGCAGAAGTGAACATTTAGCTGATGTCGTTATTAAGCCTTATGTGTGGTGAGAGTTCTCCCGAACTCCAGGCGCTCTGCTGAATACCGCTCACGACCGTATTTTTTCCACAAAAATGAAAATGTTTAGAGCTCGCTTCGCATGCGTTAATGATTTATCTGTATTTATCGGGCACAATTTCAGACCCAAACCATCGAGAATTTCTTTACAAAAAAAAACCTAATAACACTTTCCGATACGGGAATTGAACCCAGGAGCACACGCTCAGTGGCCGCGCGTGTTACCACCCACGAGGTGATTAATTGTTATAAGTAGCTTAGAGAATTAGCATTGCCATTCAACGTGGCAATGCTGCCAGTCTTCTGGGCACATTACCGGACGACAGCGATGCGGAGGAATACTTCGACGCCTAAACAACGCTTGGTTTTTATGTTATATATTTTACTTTTATTATCATTTTCTTGTACATAGTTAAGTAATTGAATTTTTTTGTTTTTTTTTTATATTAAATTAGAAATTGATATCTTTAAGTTAGTTCTCTAAAACCTGTATTATAATATGATAGTAAAAATAATTTAGTAGCTTAGGTAAATATATATATTAATATTTTTTATATATGTTAAGGCCATGTAACGCATATATTAATTAATATAGGTTAAATATAAATTAACTTTACTCAAGTGAAGTAAGTATTTTATATTTCTGCAAAAGCGCTATATTACGAAGTAGATATAGCATAGGTGCTTTCAATATATTGCACGGACGAGCTTTTATTTCGTTTAAAACTCGTGTTGTGTTGACAGCGTTTGATATATGCTGCAGCGCCGCTTTCTTCTCACGTAATTTTGAAAAGGGGTAGAGGCGAGAGGCTAAGCGAACGAAACATAATGCACGGTAATGATCGATGAATATTATTATATTCCTTCTTTTGTAAAGTGATGCATTGCAATTTTTGTGTTTTACACATTATCATACACGTAATGCTTGTTTTTACCACGGCAGTTATTCATCCATCCATCCATAATAACATTATAAATGCGAAAGTAACTCTGTTTCTTTGTTTCCTTTTCACGACTAAACGGCTGAACGGATCGTAATGAATGTTGTCAAGGAGATAGATTGGACCTTGGAGAAGGACATAAGCTACCTTTTGTCACGCAGACGAAGTCACGGGCATCAGCTAGTACTTAATAAATTGACACTTTAATTTAATAAAACATTAATTTATACCTAGTACAACTTTTTAACATCTTAGCCATTTTCTACAAAGTGCCTACTTATTTATGTTTAAATGTGATTGAATGTCGTCATTTAATAACATTAATATTTCTTCTCTAGGTAAAACTCAATATAGCTGAGGAATTAGATATCTACCTATAAAGCACTTTCCAGAGATTTATCAGAGCTTGAATTTAATTTCGCTTAAAATCACGAAGCAATAATAATTTCTCCTACATATAGCTAATCAAAAGCTTTTTAATATAAAAGTTAACGGGAAGTCTTTACTATAACAGCTATACCTAAGATGTTTTTCTCTCTCTCGGCGTTCCCCTAATGGGTATCTTGAAAAGGATATTTTCTTTAGACGCAGGCTTTCTAACGTTTTTGCTTTTCCCGCGTCGCCGCCTCGGTCTCGTAAATTGGCTTTCAAACAACTATAAACCAAATAATAAAATAGATTGCGCCGCATTGCACACTGGAGAAAATGTTATAGCAAAGTGTGCGACCGACGGCTTGTGTACAGATGGCGATTGCAATTTTCCAAGGGAAAATGTGCACTTGTGGTATGTATAATATTACAATTTACAGCTATGCTTTTGATCTGTGTTCGTTCCGTTTTACGTCAGGCGCTGTAACGCCCACGTCTGAGTTTTGCTTTTATTCTCAGATGGGCTTCTTTTCTTATTCTTAGGAGTTTCCTCGCTGGGGGAAATATAGGTATTGATTTTAACCTTTAGCTTTTAGAAAAGTTGTTGGTAAAAAACAAACGAATGAAGCGAGAAATACGATATGATGTAATTAGGTATTAAGGAAATATGAAAAAGAAAATATAACTTATCTTAACTTACTATTATGTCATTCCTTATCTAGTAAATGTTAATTTAAATCTAAATATTGTAAAATTATTGATTAAGGAAAGCTCTCAGACATAAAATAATTAATTATATCTAATTATCTTTCTGTTGATGTCTACATTATCGTATGTTAAAAACAAGTAAAGTACTGCCTTGTATATGATAATAAAAAATAAAAAAAATATATTCGTAACATGTTTTAACTGCCGGTACGGTAATGAATCATGGTCTTTCGAATAAACAAAGTTCTTTCGCCTAAAATTAAGTTATATGAAATTAATGAACTGCTTAAGGCTATCGTAGTTCATGTTCACAGCTGGACGAAAGGCCCTTTGAAATTACATTATAATCAAATCATTAAACGAAAAATATTGAAAACCGGCATTCAGTAGGTAATTGAGAACACACGTCTATCAAACCCTCTAACTAACAGATCCATACAAACATGTAAGCTTTATCAACATCGTATTACACTTTAACTAACTTCCATATTGTAAAGACGAGCAATATGAAACCGGCATCATTAGCGCACAAGCAACCCGTGTACTCCACGATGAACAACTTGTACAGTGTAGTTATAGTTATTATACTAGCTAGTTGTAAAGTATTAATGAGACAAGCTATAGTCGATATCGAGTATTATTAAAGACATAATATAAAATATTTCCACATATTTTTTTGTATAATTACTTTTGTGAGACACATTCGTATTAATTATTGTTCAAAGGTTATTACTCACTTGCATGCTGCGACATCGCCGCGGGCTCAGCTCATGACTAATGGAAATCCGTTCGAGTTCGAAACTAGTCGGGAAATCCCGAAGAATGCAAGTGAGTAATAACCGTTGAACAATAATTAATATCTCCTCATCTCCCGTAACTAAGAAACAGCCGCACGAATGAACCGATCTTAAGCTGCGCTTGACGTGATTGCTTTGTGGATGGGTCGAATATTACGAGACCATTCGCTAAACTGTCGGCCCTGATTGTCAAACATCAGTGACAGCCGTTGCGGGTAGTCAGGTTTAACAACCAGACTTCCCATGAGATATTATGTTATACGTATACCAAGTAACTGGGTGAGAGGTCAAACAGGCAGTTAGTCACTATAGAAGTGTAGTATTAAATTGCCTCTGGTAATACTGGAAGCTGGCTCCAATGTAAAGTGTATGTGAGATTATGTGTTTGTAAACGCACCCACGATACAGGAAGAAACTTCTAGTTTGGGGTAACGTTTTTGTTTTAACTTTCTTTTTAAACAAAAGTTATAAATTTTTGGAGCAAGAAAGAATTCGGAGTAGTGAGCAGAGGTCGAGATGGCTCAGCGGTCAAAGTGCCTGGAGTATTTATCCAGGATACGCAGGTTCGCAACCTGCTCACGTACGGTCGTGCTTTCCTTGCCACATTATTTTTAACTTTCGATTTCGCCACGCATGCATTTGAAAGATTTATCTGTATTTTACTCGAATTTTGTTGGAAAAAGGCTAGGAAGATTTGATCTTTTCATCTCCTTTGGGTGTCCTTAAAATTAGGGGGAGTTTGGGTTATTTTGGGCAGTAGCGTCTTCTTGTGTATTAAAACCGCTGAGTTTTTTTATTTTTTATTTGTTAGACCAAATTATAACACTATTACAGTTTAAACCAAATCGAGGCTATAACTAATTTATAAACTAGATACATGAAAGAAATTAATTGTGTAACCAAAATTTCTAAATGTTAACATTATTTTCTGTGCAATTGTAAGCAGCTTCTGTGAATGTCGACTGATTACAGGAAAACATAAATATCGTGAGAAATGATAATAAGTAACCGAACAGCACGCGACAGAGTAGCATACATAAAGAGATGACGGAAGTTTGTAGTGCCACCTACTAGGATTGCGGTAAATGCAGCTATGACTTCTGAAACAACAGTAAAAGTTCGAGGCACTGTATAGTGTAGTGTTAAGTCGGTAAGAGAAAGAAAAAAGGCGAATGCGTTCAAAAAAAATATTACAATAGAGTTCGCATGCATCGACATGTGCAGTATCGACTTTGCGCTGTTCTATGGGCAGGATTCGATAGGGTAAGATGCTTCTTCGACTGTTTATTTGTACTCAGATCCTTCAATGATATAATTAACAATGAAATGTCTGATTTTAATTTGGAGTATTGTCATTTCGTTCGAATGGACAGGTTGCATGCTTCGATTAATAGATTCGGTAAGCTTTGAAATTGCAAGTTTTTAAACTCTTATGCTGTTTGTATCATCTGAATAGTGTGGTAAAAGGCCCACCATGAGAAGAGATTGTTGTCAATCAGCCAGTGATATAACCCTGAACTTTATCTAGAGTCCGTGGGAGAGCCACGCTTCGGCACGAATGGGCCGGCTCGACCGGATTGATACCACGGCCTCACAGAAAACCGGCGTGAAACAACGCTTGCGTTGTGTTTCGCCGAGTGAGTGAGGGTACCGGAGGCCCAAACCCTTTAAAAGGCCGGCAACGCACTCGCGACTCCTCTGGGGTTGCGGGTGTCCATGGGCGGCGGTAATCGCTTACCATCAGGCGAGCCGTCTGCTCGGTTGCCCGCTATTCCAAAAAAAAAAAAGAGAATCTACACGAAGAGCATTAATACACTATGTATTTTAAAGATTGGCTATCGGTGATATATCATAGATACTGCGTCGCATTCAATTTCGAGTAGCTTCATACAGCTGCCGAAAATAACGAACAAATGTGCGAATTTAATTATTAAGGTCGGACAGTGTAAATGATGCAACAGCTATTAGGAAAAACGCGATTATATCACTGGTCGCCGATGCTAAAACTGTCATGTGTGCTAGCCCTTGCAGATTTCACACGTAACATAATTTTTTTGGCTGGCATGCCAATGTAGTGATAATATTTAACGGTAATATGTTGTATTGCTTATGACTGTTCATTGTAGTTTGAAAACTTCGATATATAATTAGAATACTCAATTTAGCAGTAGATGTAGGTATGTAGATGCCTATACTTGACCTTAACCTTATTAATTTATATTCATCATTATATCATCACGCTTGTACACAGTTGTACACCCACATCTCACCATTGCCAATGCTGTTATAAAATCCCATGTAATATGTAGTGAGCCTATAGCCATTAATCGGGCACATTCCCAAACTGCGCGCTGCTACTTCGAATATTTAACAGAAATACTCCTACCTCTCTTTCTCCCCCATTTAACCCAGGACCTCATACTCGACAGTTGCCTTTGCGACCATTAGACCAATGAAGCAAATATGTATATTATAATACCTTGTACTCACCAACGTAAAAATATAAAAAAAAAAAAAAATAGTCACGTGTAGTGATGCCCAATATGTTGCTTTGTATCGATATATCGTATCGCAACTGACTGTATCGCTGAACGATATATATTGTATGCCTTTGATGATATTGCTAATATATTGTATGCCTTTGATGGTATTGGATTTTTATAGTGAAACTTATAATATAAGGTAGATTTGCATGTTTAATTATAAATTAACGGGTGGCAGTATTTAGTTATAATATACACTTAGTGCATTCATTTTATCAATCTAGGAACTAAATTGACAAGCGAGGAAACGCGAGGCACTTGGTCGCATCACCTTAAGGTTGTCTGGCAAAAAATGCCTATGGCATTAACACCGCCTTTGTACCAATGTGCATAAAGCATAAATAATAAAAACATAAAAAAGTCATATTTATGATATTGTGCACTTACCTTTAAGTTGTAATGGGTACAACAGCTTATAGCATTAATACTTTAAGACTAGAGCAGGCTCTCGACGCTCCGCTTCCTGACACCTCCCTCTGGCACTCCGAGCATTAGCCCAACGTGGCCCAGCTAAATGCACTGACCTGTTTACTCTGTATTGGATGGAGACTCTAGATTTACTACTTCAAAGATATTACGTTTTTAAAGAAAGAGTCCTCATGTTCGTGTTGCAATGTAATTCAATTTGAAGTCCAAGTTCGTTAGATTGAAGTGCTTTCTTAATCAGTTTATGCGCTGAAGTTCATTTTTTCTCCATTGGGGTAGGCAAAGATGATCGATGTCCATTTGCGACGATTCTGAGACATTCTTTTCATCTTTGATTATCAACTTCTTTATTCATGCTTGTCGAATTAATATTATTTAAAATTATTTTGATAGCAAATACTCTTGTTTTCGGTCCCAATATATAATTCTTGGTATACAAGGGTGCTTATATGAGGTGAGGTGACGAGAGCTCACCTTGTAGGTGGGTAAAATTAATTACCAATAGGTTACCTACCTATTACTGCGGAAATGAATGTGTATGTACCTAATTATTTACTTGAGCCATATTATACTAATAATTATATAATACACTTATGGGACTCACGACATCGCCGCGACCTCGGCTCATGAATAATGGTCCGTTCGAGTTCGAAAGTGAACGGGCAATCCCGCAAAATGTACCTACCTATAAGCCATTGAAAATAAATAACAGCCGTAGTTTTCTCCACTTTTTGTAGGGTCTCTACATTGGTACTGCACATTTTTAATTTTATATTTGGATGAGCCTCTCTAGTGACCCTTATTTTGGTTTGCAACCATAGCACGTCTTTGAGCCGACTAAATTTCTTGCATCATCTGCTGAATCTAGTCAATTTATATGCAGCTGACATAGACAATGCATAATGTTATATACTTTCTTTGATTTTTTATATATCTATAATGCTATAGGTACATAAGTACTCGTACCTCAATCAGCTTTTCTAGTGATTGTTAGTCTTTTGCAATCATTACCAATCAAGACTGGTGCAAGCATAAACGTAGGATAGAAAAATACCTACAAAGCCTACTATGGGAATGAAATCTCTTACGGAAATATCACATGTAGAAAGAGAAAGCATATTTAGGTTCAGTCAGCACTATTGGCAGATGTTGTTTTCTCCAGTGTCACTGTCAAAAATCACGCTAACTTATATTTGCTGTATTGTCAGTGAATCCTGCTTAATTTATAAAGTTTTAAAATTTATAAGCAATGCCTACGTGTTGTGTTGGTGACTGCGATGTTTCTTAAAAAAATAATCCAGAAAAAGATTCATTTCACAGGTAAATTTTCAACAACAGCATAATTATATTTTCATGGCCATATTTTGGAAAATTCTGTCTTTTGAAAATTTATTTTGAAAACCAAATCCTTGATAGGATTTGGTTTTCAAAATAAATTTTAAAGTAAATTTTCAACAACAGCATAATTATATTTTCATGGCCATATTTTGGAAAATTCTGTCTTTTGAAAATTTATTTTGAAAACCAAATCCTATCAAGAACATAGTGAATTTTCTCTATAGTAAAAAACAATGGTCTTATAAGCAATATTGAGTACGTTGTTCTAATATAAATTTTCATTTCAGGTATACAAAATAGTGACTTGTCAGTGTCGACTATTGTGTCGATGAAATTTTAGAACAAACAGTTCCGATATCTGAATTTATTATTAGTGTAGATCTACCAACTATCTTTGCACGTTGATAATTTTTCCAAAATTTTAATAGGGGTACCTAATACGATAAAACCAAAACGTTTGGAAACGTTTCTGTCTGTTTGTCGGTGTGTCTGTCCGAAGGTTTATAACATATAAGAAGCTTAGCGTAGCTTAGTGCCCCAAGTTACGTAATAAATATATTTCATCACGCTATTACAGTAGTCCCCAATTGCGGTTTGAATCCGGACCGCCAACCTACTTTGTGCGGACCTTAGTTTAATAATGATCTAACGAACTGCGCTACTAATATTAATTTTAAAAACAGACTCCTAATGAAACTAGTTGTTGATTCCTGCGCTATCACCTTTAGGCGGTGAGCACTGAGCCTTTAAGTGATAGCGTAATGAATATGTTGTTTACATATTTTTTACTACAAATTCAAGAGAGTATCACAATTTTATGAAATATTTTTTATACTAAAAGGTTTCCTGTCGATGCTAAGGAAAAAGAAAAATGGATGAGACTAATTGATAAAGAAAAGAATAAAGATAAAGAAGAAAAAATAATAAAGATAAAGAAGAAATAAGAAAAGATAATAGGATATACCTTTTTTTTCGGGGGAAACCTTCAAAATCGCGCCCAGCCTTTATGGATAAGACCCCTGAGAGATCCCTGGAGAGACTGTAAAGGGGTCTCCTCTAAGCCTCGCTGTGCACGGTAGCACGTGACCACTATGCCACCGTCTTCTCTGGGATCACGATGGGTAAATAAAGTACCCTCTCTAAGCACCCGTGACCCCAAAGGGCCGCCTGTCTTAAATCATACGGGCGGGGTTTCGGGTGTTAGGCGCCGAGGTGGTTGCCTCCTAAACGCCTTCTTCTCCGAGAGGGATCGGCCCAATCACAAAAGTAAGCCATTTCTCTTCAGTTCCCTAAATCTGCCAGCGTAGACCTCACTACTGCCGGTAGAAATAGAGCTTGCCCGATACTGGCTCTTAGTATCCGCCGCTCTGCGGTCTAGGTAGGGTGTGCCCTCAAGCGTGTGCTGCGCTGAGTCCAGACCACCTCCGCAATGGTATTAGGATAGGTAGGTAAAAATCATTCAGTCAATCTTCATCTCAATCAGTCATACTCTATACAATGCTCAGGGTCCTTAAAAGCTGCTTTCTTAACAAAGTACCTATTACCAATGAAATTAATGAGCGCATGAAATGTTTTTACTATAATAATGTAATTAATTAATGAAGTGCATTCAATAATACCTACGCTTATGATTTTAGTTTTATTAACATAATTTGATTGAAAATATTTTCATTTTGTATACCAAGTCTTTACATCTGAAATACTGTTTATCGATAATCGATATGTGTCAATATTTCCACGTTGTACATCACTATTGCACGCACACATTGACAATTCAAAAACGGTTGCACTTTTTTGAGCTCTATGCCCTATATGGGGTAGCAAAAATATTCTAATTCTATGGGTGCAAGGAGGTCAGAGACAATAAAAATACTGAATCAGACTTTTTGCTAATAGTTATCAATAGACAATAGTATGACTAAAGTCTTTTGAAATATAATTTATGTCAACGAAAACCTAATACACAAATCGGTAGAATCATTAACATCGATTCATGTAGTGATAGATCTTTACTAAGCATTCATGAAAGCATCCTGCTTGCTTTACTGGCTTCCTCTACCCCTTTGCCTTTTAACCTCTATGGTTTCGTAAGTCCGTAAGTTTCGTAAGTAAGGGGATAGCTGTTATGAAGTTTTTATTTTGTGATTACTGATCACTGGCCCATCAATCAAATTTATTTTGCGACTTGCGAGTGTGTATTGTAGTTCTCGTTTTGTTTGTCTCCAGTATGTAGTGTTTATCCTAATATCTATATCTATGATTTGGATGATAGATCACGGATATAAAGTTGGAAACATAAACAAACTATGAATATAGAATTGTAATAGATAATTAAAAATTTCTTTATTCAATATTTCAATTTATAATCACATATTTTTTAACTAAGTACATAGGAATATATTATTATATTAATTAAAATTATATCTCAAAATAACAACATAGTTTGGCATACAGGTATTTGTTTCAAATCTTAAAATTTCTTGAAAACCAACATTATTTAATATTTCGAGACCTAAATAAATAAACATTTTGCTATTTTGAACTAAGTTAAAGAGATCAAAACTTGAATCAGGTAACGACAATAATATAACTAATTTGGTACAGTGGGATTAATATACTGACAATAGAAAAATAGCATAGATTTTTGGACGAAACACAAATATTTGTAACTACAGGAAAAATAACCAAACAACAAACCGAAATCCCACGAATATCACCAACCAACCCATCCCTTTATCACGTAAAATTGTTTATATTTATATAATGTTTGTGGATGACGTAGCTACGTCAAATAGTGCCGAGTAGTAGCGGTGTGTCGAATTGAGCTAGCAATGCTGACGCGTTCGTTATCAGCATTCATTAGGGGTAAATGTTCCGTAACTGGCAACGCTGCGCAATGTGCGCTACGTCAAACTTTGCTAATGGGAATGTTTGCTTTGCTTGCGGATTTACCCGACTATAGCGCGGGGATTATATTTTTTGTTTATATAAATTTATAGATCACGTCGTCTTTTGTATCCATTGCTTGAAAAATATGTATTTCGGTCTACTTCTTCTTTAGTATTGTATTTCAGAAGAAAATAATATATGTTTGGATTGTAAATATACTTAATACACTAAAAGGTACGTTTTGAAGCAGCAGAACCTCAAAACGGTACCTAGAGTTGCTGTACTTAATGGATATATAAGTATTCAATTGCATAAATTATAGGTAGTATGTAAAGTTTGGCAAACGCAAAACGGCGCATGCGCATAGCGTGACTACGCAAAAAAATTTATTTGACGCTTGTTGTGTGACGGACATACTGTGCAGTAGATATTTATTGCCTACTAAGTATTTAGCTTTATTATTGCACACAAAGGAAATATTGCAAATCAGACCACCGCTACGTTGCAGCTTGCCAGTACGTAGTTACCGTGTTACGGAACATTTTTACAAGCCACACCCGGACATTCATATAATTTCATATATTATAAAACAATAATAAATTTTCAATATCAGATACCATCTTTGTAAATAGATACATCACCTCAATAGATATGTTATATAAATATACACCTTTCTCTGTTATCACAGCCCTTAATTTAGCAAGTTATATTTTAGTACCATTAAATAACAAAATTTAAACTATAAATCAGATACAACTATAGACTTCGTAAGTACTTAATAAGTTTAAAACCGTAATTATGACACAGGGGGGTGAGGCTAAAGCCTCTCCACACCCCGTGTCGATACGGTTCATAATTTTAACAAAATTAAATTCTAATCAAATTAAGAAAAAATATCAAAGGTAACATCGCGTTTTGAGCTTGGCTCTCTTGAACAAGTTTCTGTTATAATTTTGTCCATAAAAATTTAAAAAAGGTTTCAAGTCTTCTTCTTACTGTACTTAAAATTCCAACATGTAGATACAAATTGCCTAGAGTCTTGATGTGGTTATCATTATATGAATTTGTGTGTTTGAGCAATTTCTCGTACAAGATATTCGTATTTGTGATTACAAAAGTGGGCATGTACAGTATACACAGGTTGGATTCACACATGTCATACATTAATCATGAGGCTCTCTCGGGGGCGAACTTGACCTTTATACTTACAACTATGTATTTTTATCGCACTAAGCAACCAGTCATCATGATTATCATGACAGCTGACACATGAAGTGGTAGAACTGGTCAAAGTTCACGGGCTCCAGGCCGAACTCGTGGTCTGACTTGTCTAAAAGTTCAGGATTCCTCTTCAGGAAGTTCCTGACCCAGTCTTCGCCAGCCATTCTTGTGTTTACATCAAAAGGATGATTCAGATTGTTATCTTCTGCGTACTGGAAAGCTAATTCCCTAATATCACGTCTGGAGACTCCCATAAAATACTTCTCCATACTTTTGATGTATCCCACCAAGTCTTTCTCTTGACTGTCCGTGAAGACCCTTCGATAATGGCCCATCAAAGGTTTGGGGTCATCAGGTTGCTGGTACCTTATCTTGCTAGCCCGTCTTTGGAGGGTTGAGCGGGGTATGTGGAAGGTTCTGGCGGCCAGTTTGTATCCCATTTTACCTGATACCACCGCTGCGACGGCCTTAGCCATATCATCTTCGTTCCAGGACTGGCGTCCACTCATTCTTTCGTACCTTCTGACCATTGCACTCTGGAAAGACAGATATTAAGAACATAAACCAACATTTTCATTGATAACATGGCATTAACGTGAATAAGTATGATAAACATCATCTATATTTTGCGTGAAGAACGAAGTTTTGACGCAAATGGAGTCACAACAAATTTTAATTAAGGCAGTATAGCCGGTCAATTTGAATAATGCATTAGCTATAGAGCTATTTATATATTTTTAGAAATAATAGATTAATACGAAGGCAAATGTGTGAGAATTAAAAAAACATGTAATTGTTATTGAAACAAATGAGGTTTCATTTGAATATACGGTAGTCGATGGTCAGGCATGTTTTAACGTTCGGCGAAGGGTAACCGCAGCCTTACCGGTTTTGTGGACCACGATCAATGCCAACTCGAGGTTAAAAAAAAAAGTGTCTAAAGACGTTCTAGAAGGTAACGTTGAATAAACATTATCATTGAAATCTTGAAGGTAGTTAGTATATGCGTCGATATTGTCTTACATGTTATTTTGAAAATTATATCAAATTATAAGCTTTCTATTGTTCCCAATAAATCTAAAAGGTTTATTTAGATTTTACATAACTTATCATGTTGACAATGATTCGTTATATTTTTGGTAAAAATGAATGGACAACGACGGATATCGAACAAGGCCCCGGAAATAAAGCAGGACAAGTTTTTACGAAAGGTGGTTCACGAAACTGGGCACTTTCAATTTCGAAATCACGTTTACTTTTAGGTTTACCTTAAGAGTGTTGTTAGTCCATTTAATCTTTATTAAGATCAGTGTTATATTATGTGGTGTTACAAAATTTGTTTCTGCATTAACAGTTTTGTAAGAATAGAGCTAATCGAACACGTGATGTTTGTAAGCACTGAGCCCCTTGAAGAGTATCGGCTGTACATTACAATACCGTTCGTACGCCCGAGCTGATAGCGAACAACACACGATAAAGTATGGCGTGTTTTTCCGACGCGATAACTCGGGAGCATTGAGGCCCCTTGCCAACGCGTATTTCGAAACCGCAATATTATACCGATGCATTACCCATTCTTATGTACGAATACGTCCAACAATCGCTTTTAAATTAAAATAGGAACTTAATTTATTAAATAATTAAATAACAAGTCGCCTATCGCCATTTACGTGTCACATTGACAGTTCAAAAACGGGAAATACCTCTCGTCAGTCCGAACGTCCTTGAATGACCGCGTCATATTTTTTATCTGTCAAAAAAAGAAACACATCGTCAGCAGTCAGCTGTTTGTGTTAGTTCCATAGCGCGACTATCAACATGTTGTCGCACTGAGATAATAAATACGAACCGTTTTCTTCGAATTTTATTGGCTACATTTCCAGCTTTATATTATGCTTATCCGTTTCTAAGCCTACACAGCAAGCAATGAAACGCGCTCTGTGCCGTCCGTCCGAGAAATTGCGATAGTACCGTAGGAAATCGTAGTAGCGGCGCGAGTACGGCGTGAGTCGAGGTTACTCTGACGCGTGACTTGCAAGGTCCCCGCTGCATTGCACGATGCGCCAAGGTTGACTCGCTTCTCTGTACCGATATAATCTAGGCCCCATTAATTCATAAATTAAATATTAATATAACGAAAAATAAATATAATGCTGTCGTTAAATAGTCAATAACCCAGTGCAATAGGCCGAAGTGAAATCTGCATCGGATGTTATCGCGGTGCATCGTTGCAGTTAGACAATAGCTTTCAACACGTATGTAACATAAATATAATAGGGTCGTTGGTGAGTACTTACAAGTGAATGTGTGGGTCAGGATCGCGTAGGAGCCGGAGGGGGGTCGGTGGAGGCGAGCAGGCGGCAGGCGGGCAGGCGGCAGCGGAGCGGCGGCTGGTGGCAGCTGACTCAGGCTCGTTGGGTGGCGTGCGAGCGGGCTGACGGCGCGCGCGACACTGGCGCGGGGCCCGTCTTGCCCCGCCGCCGGCCCTGGCGCGCTGACGTCACCTGGCCCAGGGCCCGACTGCGACGACTATTTTTGTCCGCAACTAATTATCTAGATCCTGCCTTTGTCCGGCCGAGTAACACCGAAGAGGAAACCTGGTTTTATCTTTAAAACCTGTTATGTACAGCTAATAGCTAATTATTGAGTACGTAACTCGTGTCAATCGTAAATAAATTTATTTATTTGTCAGCGTGCCGACGTAGTGTAATGTTTAATACTGTGAGTCATTGTACTCAAAATTAAATAAATTACTTGATGTAATGTTAACAATAAAGCAAAATGATGTACTAATTAAACATGTAAGTACCTACGATTTATTGCAAAATTAAGTAATGATACCTAATGTAAGTAATCGATTTAATATGGATTAGCTAATGACAGTGAGAGTTAAAACAAACAATTGTTTTAGTAGTTACTATTGCAACAAAGTTATTTAATGCAACGATAAATAAACATAATCGGCACAGAAGTAGGTAATAAAGTTTATAACGAGCATAATTATAATAATAGTAGCGAAACATTCTAATACGGAAAAATTTCATTAAACTGAATTTCCTTTTACAATACAGCTCATTACGAGTGCAATCGATGACATTCCTTGTGACATCTAATTCTTTACCTTTTAAAGTACATACGGAGCACTCATTGTTTTTTCGTCGGATAGTTGAATAGTAGCCAAAACGTTAGCGTGTGTAACAAAGGAGAAATTCCCCGGAGATAAAACTGTGGCCAACATTTAATGAGTCATCCCGGTTTGTACCGCGTTGGAAGTCTCCCGGGCGCGGCTAAATAGGACAAACTATGCACGACACCGTCATAACTGAATATACGTACTTTATATACACGTTTATAATATATATTAAGTAAGTATAATTATATTATTGACTCTGTTTGGTCCCTCGTTACGAATTTGCTAATGTAAGCTCAGTTTTTGGTGGTGCTAAATGCAAGCAAGACTGCATCGTGAATGCGTTTCATCTGCTCTGATACCCAGATGTACTCGTAAACACTCGTACTTACATTGCTAAAAGATTTCATATATCTAAGAGCTAGTGAATGTGGTTCAAAACATTTAAGAAACCCCTAAAGATATCAGCAAAGACGTCAAAATGTAATAAATAGTCAATGTTCACGCGAGTGAGAGTCATTCCGTTTGATGGATCATGCGAGTCTGCCATCTTAATGATATCAACAGAGTTTTGATATAAGTGGCTATATTGATACCAGACTAACTTTTACTTTAACCGTATTAATTGTTGTCAATGTCAATTCGTTCCGTGTGGTAGTATACGTATGTAAGTGCCTGTGTAGAGTCTTTTTAAGGTTTCTTAACCGCGTATGGTCTTACGACAAAATCGCGTTTAGCAGTTGTTTACAATTAAACATGGCTTATACACATAAAACGTATGGAAAATATAGTTAGACACGGTTCGAATGAATGGCCATTTTTTGTCGTAAGACAGGTAAAGTTCATTATTTCCGGATAATGTCAATAATGCCCGTGACATAACCATGTAACGTTAAACGTTGCTTAGAAAGTTTTCTTTCTATAATAAATTCTCTGTACATGATATATTTTTTTACTATTATAATTTGCAGTCAAGCATAAATAACCATAATCTGTTCAAACGTCAAACCGTGTATAAATCTATTTATTTATGCACAGAATGTGACCGTAACAATTTTACGTACTTATATTTTTATAGCGTACTGAAATAGTTTAACTATATTTATTTGTATATTGTTACTTGACAGTTTGAACAAGGAGTTTATAGAATACTTTATCAATGTGTTATACGTACACATAAGTCTTTCAAACGTATCAACTAATGCGAAGCGAAAAATTTATAACTTTAGAGTTCTAGAGTTATAAATTTTGTTGAAAGAAAAATACCAAAAGACCTACTAGAGGTCAGGATAGGTCATTTAGCCGAGAACCTGTAGGTATTAGTATATTAGGATTCATCCGGGGGCACAGGTGAAAATCCTGCAAACGACCGTATTTTTCTTTCCACATAATGTATAACTATTGTATTTATATAATTAAAATTGCTGCTGGCTGCGAAGAGTTAGCGTACCTTCTTAGATAGTTTTGAAATATTTTATTGTTTATCAATTTGTGGTAAATTGCCACTGTCGTTAGCTAGTTGTGGTTACATGAGTACACCTTCGGGGAATACAGTATAGTTACAGTGACGTGTTTTAACTTTTACTATGAGGTCACCTTGTAAATTAAAATATAGGTACTTTGACCAACCCAACGTCATTCATTCTCCAATGGGAACCAGATTTATAAGATACGACTGAGGAGGTAAATGTGTATAATGATTGGTTGTTGGATGACGTCATTTCACGGTCCTTGTTTTCCTTGAGTCAGAGATTTTAAACAATTATTTTGTATATTCCAATACTGCTAATCGTTGCGTTGCTATTATGCCATAATTGCTCAAATTTTGTTAAATAATAAATTCAATAGTGGCAAAGTAGAGACGATTCATCTTATTTTCCTCTTCTCTACATGTCAGTATATACAGAAGAGGAAAATATAGTCTGTGCACGAATTTATCCGTAACTACTGAACTGGTGTGATTTGGGTTTTTACTAATGAACACAGAGAGACATCAATAAATATTTTATCCTGTTCAATTCAAAAGACTACATTTATGAAAATATTTATAGATATTATTGTAATTAGGTGGTAAACTATATGTTTTTTAAAGTAATGGCGGGTTTGATCGGTAGAAAATTGTTATCTACTTCTAATAGCTTAAATACTTTATTTTATCAATATGATGTGAGTTATTAATAATTAACCGAGCCGCCTTTACATACACACGCACGATATTTTTTTCCGTATCAATGAAAGTAATTAATAATATTCACAAATGAAAATGTTCTTTTATTATATATTATTCAAATCTTTGTCTTGAAAAACTCTGTTCATTTATGGAAATTCTATTAAAATACTGTCACTAATTATGGGGGAAATGGTGCCCTGACATACAGACAGACACGGCGGGGGACTTTCTTTTAAACAGTGTAGTTATTAAAGTGCGTACACTCCAAATGTCAAATTAACGTTAGTAACACTTATAAAAAATGTGTCATTCTCATTCAGTCAAGCTGTTATTAATACATTAATACTTTTTATCATTAGCCTTTATTGTATAACACAATAAATCAGTACGTGTTTCCCAGAACCTATGATTATTACTTTTGAATATCGTCGCCTATACCTGTATTCTGTTACAATAATTTCTTCAGCTGGACTATACACGTCAAATAGTGAAGTCCTAGAGTAAAATGTTGACAGGTTATTTATATGAAACCCGTCAAAAATACTACGTTATTTAATGTTGGGAAATCTAGTCTGTATAGAGACGAGATAGCGATGACGTCACCAAAAATTGTTTTTCTTTTTTCTTTTTTTAAACGTTACACTAGGAATTTCTTCCTGTGTCGTGGGTGCGTTTACAGACATATAATCTCACAAGCACACTAACACCCAGACCCGGAGCAATTATCCGTAAATCGTACAAATATTTGCTCCGTGCAGGAATCGAACCTGCGACACGCAGCGCAGCAGTTGGTCTCTCGACCACTGCGCCAACCGCGCTGTATTAAAATATGGAAGATGAATTCGTAGTAGTGAGCAGACGTCGAGATGGCTTAGTGGTTAGAGCGCCTGGAGTATTTATCCAGGAGGTGCAGTTCCGAATCTTGCTCACCGCCGTATTTATCTTTCAACAAAAATGTATAACTTAAGTGTTCGCTATGAATGCGTTAATGTGTTTGACCGATTTATCCCTTGATGCCTTGTTGAATGTTTGATTTGTAGCAGCGTCGAGTGACGTGTCTTTATGATATTTATACATCACAAATATATACTTACTCGTACTGTGTTATTTGTTATGTAGTACGTGTTTGTATCATAAGATGCAGCCAAACGATGTGGTATACATGTGAATAGATATATCACTAACTATTTGAAGGCAGGTATGTTGCTGTCAAATTGAGAATGCTTAAAAACGCCTTTTGGTCTGCCTCGTTGGTCTAGTGGTCCCAAGCACGACTGCTGAGCATGAGGTCTCGGGTTCGATTCCCGGGTCGGGCAAAGTGTTATTGAGTTTTTCCGTTAGAAATTTCTCAGTAGCAGCTCGGAGTTTGGAATTGTGCCCAGTAGATGGCAATAGGCTCACCACCTATTACATGGGACTTAATAACAGCATTGGTGAAATGTGGGTGTACAACTGTGTACACCTCTGCCTACCCCTTCGGGGAATACAGACGTGATGCTATGTAAAAACGCCTTTTGTAGATCAATTGTATTTTTATAGGGCTCTTATTTATTAGTTAACTTACTTTTTGAGAAGATATAAATACATATGGGGGCAAGTACGTTAATTTAAACAAATGATTTGTTAATGTCATAGTATCAGCAAGACGAAAATTGCTACACTGACGGAGAACAGTAAAAAAAAAATTGGCCTTAATATTTATAATACATAGTGATGAATGAGGTCACCAAAAGACGTATCTATTAAAAATGTGGAAGAAGAATTTGGGGGAGTGTGGTGAAGATGATGGTTTAGTTGGTCAGAGCACCTGAAGTATGTACCTATCCGGAAAGCGCAGATTCAAATTCTGTTCAAGACCTTACGTATATATACCTATAGGTATATAGAGAATTTAAAATTCCACAAAAAAATAATTAAGGCTCTCTAAAATTTTTAATTACCTTTTATGTATATTTAATGAATTTTTATCACTCAGTCATTAACCCCATAGGAGAAAGTTAACTAATGATTTAGGACATTATATAAACTTAATAAACTTGGCCGAAAATAAACATCATACAAATTATGAATTGTGATAACCAGCCGTCAATACGATTTCAATGTTTTTCCCCTAATATAGTAAACAATATAAACATTTAAGTAAGTAATTCAGTACAATCATTTTTGTCACACAATAATCATATTGTCCCTTTGTTAGCGTTTCAAGTATGTGTAGATACTAAAGAAGTGAAGATAGTGATGTACAGTCGAGAAACCCGAATTATGACCCACCTTATTTCCAATTTCGTACAGTAACTTTCGTGAGGCACATTCATCATTATAAATTATTGATCAGCGGGTACTTATTGATTACATGCATTTTTTTTTTCGATTTTGCACTACTAGTTTCGAACACGATCGGAGCCCTTAGTCATGAGGTGAAAAATAATTAATTTCGTACTGGCCTTCTAATTCTTCGTATTTCGTGTGATTTGCAGGCAACCTAGAGAGGGAATTGTTCATGCCAGCCCTTAGATTCTGACTTGACAACAGCCGGGACCGACCGTTAAACGTGCACTCCAAGCAGAAGACGGTCTAATGCAAAATGCTGCTACAGGATCTACGGACTAGTCGCGCTAAGCGTTACCCAGCAATATTTTACCGACCACCGTTTGAAACGGGAGCGCCTTAAAATGTACAAAGACTATCTAAAATGTATACTCCCTTCATTGTGTATTCGTGTTACTACACTTATTTGAAAAGTTGCGGTGTTCGGTGATTTTTAAATACTTTGATAGTGTGGAATGAAGGTGGATCATGATCTATATCCTCGAGCGTACCTCCGTACAGACACGTTTTGGCGAGTGTGTGGCAGATAAGATAAATATATCAGTCGCATTTCTTTATAGCGTTGTTATTGTCTGAGTAGATACGGCACGAGAACCTCAGGTAGTGATAAATACTTAGTTTTACACACACAAACATAACTCCTTACACAAACACACATGGTTCATGTTTACTCGGATTCTCCGTTGACGTTTGAGGTCGTTTAATGCACTAATGATAATAGTGCCTCACCTTGACGTATCAGCGATTTTTCGGTCAACAGCTAGACTTCTATAAAGATATTTTCGATTTCGAATCATTATATTTACTGTGTAAGATTTGGGAATAGGATAAGGTGTAATACGAAAGTCCTGAAAAAAATGCAATAATAAACCAGTCTTCGTTAAAAATCTATTCAATATGTTGTAGTAGCGTCCAAAATAAATCATATTATTATCATAAATGTAAATACTCCAGGCGCTCTGATCTCTAAGCCATCGCGAACTCTGTTCACTACCGCGAATTCTTCTTCCGCATTTTAATACGTCTCTTCATGACGTCATCACGTCGTCAGACGTCGGTCAGAGCGCCTGGATTATATATCGGGGAGGCGCAGGTTCAAATCCTGCTCACGACCGAATTATTTTTCCACAATAATTTATAACTTTAGAGACCGCTGTGCCTGCGTTAATGCTTTTCGAAGATTTATCTGTATCATAAATGTAGTTTGTAAGGATAGATATATTTTACTATTTCACACAATACTACTAAATGGATTTGGATTAAATTTGTCACACCGTTTATAACCTGTATTTAAATATTGGATACTATTTATCTCGGCTATACCCGAAGCATGTATAAGCATGTAGAAACTAGTATGGTATTATTATGTAAGGTCTATTCGTAAGTAGGTGGTACTGCTTGAAGGGTTCTGCAGTAATAACGTGTTGCACGTATATAAAGACGGCAACAAGTACGAGTGGTAACAGGTTGGTAGCCTTCCCTCGCCGTAGTCCGTCCACTTTCATACCGTGGGAAGATACCGGCTGATGCTCACTGAGAAAAACAACCACTTTCTTTTTCACTCGCGGACGCCGTTGTGGAAATTGTGTAGTTGTACAAAGAAAATATTACTCTACTAGCTTTTGCCTGCGACTTCGTCTGCGTAGACCCAATCCAGCCGGGATAAAAAGTATCTTATGTATTAATCCAGGTTATGAACTATCTGTTTGCCAAATTTTATCCAAATCCGTTCATTAGTTACTGCATGAAAGAGTAACAAACATCCATCCATCCATTTTCACACACTTTCGCATTGATTATATTAGTAGTATAGAAATTAGTTTAGTTGTATTTGAAAGATGCAGAGTTATTATGTCCTGACGGTGTTGTTGGTGCAGTGGGCGAGAAATCGGCTGCTGCGTCTCGTATCGCGGAGTTGATCTTCATATAACTCTTTCGGGTCTGGGTGCATCCACGAAGGTGATTAAATAAATATATTTATTTGGTACAGAGTTTACATTATTACATTTTAGAGATCAAATTTATTACAAGATTAGTCTTAGGTATGAGATTATAAAACGTGAATGAACAATACTCATTGGTCTAACAGCTATCAGTGCTCTTATAATAAATGTGTCAATTTATATATAAACACATATCAATATTGCTGCACGATGATGACTCATTCTAGACTGTTTATCTTATTCTTATGAATACTCATGTCTTACATATAGTTTAACCCAAATTCGGTTCACTCAACTTAAATTAAAGGGTAGATCACGTATTTTCCTTCTTACCAATTCTAACAATATTTCCTTAGCAAAACTTGGAAAATTCCCCGCAAACCTTAACTTACGTCGTAACAAATTCTACCATTTGATCAACTTGCTGCTGATTCGACCAAATCCAATTTTCCAATCTATCAGTAAGTATGTGGGTACCCGCAATTTGGTGTTCTTGTAAGTTTTTTGGGTTTACTACTAAACATAGTTTGCTCAACATTGATTGAGTTTCCGATAGGGATTAGATTACAGCTGTCATTTGTATGGCGTTTCATCTAAGTTACCAACAGGAAGAGGGAGAGTTTATTTATCGTTACTTCAAGGAATGCACATAGATCCCTCTGAAATCCCGTAATTATACATATAGTGTTATCATCACGGGATTTATTTTATATAAAAAGCACGATTTTATTGTACTTTGGAATTGTGAGAATTCAACGATTGTTAAAAAAAGATACGGAGAATTACACTTAGGCATCATATGCTTATGTTTATTACTTATTTAAAGTTTAGCTTCCTTATTCCTTCATGTTTAGTTTACACTGTCTATCTGACCTCGGGTTATGAAATCAGAATGGCTGCTTACGTAATTTTCTTCATCGCAATCTCTATTCGTTGATTTTGAATGGTGAACCAACCTGTGAACGAGTGAGACGAACACCACCTTCAACTTGAATTATTGAGTTTAATTCCGTGTATACAGGACATACCGAAAAAGTTCTCAGTAATCAACGGAATAGTTGTAAAAATTAAGAACGATAAGGTAATTTGTTCGACTTTCAAGATTCGAAATGAAAGATCTTTCATAACACAGGTTCTTTATTGATTTGTACACTACTTTATTTGTTTGACTTTAACATATTATGCAAAAATAGTTCCTCATCAGGTGCATTTGTAAATTGTAGTTGAGAAAAGTCAAGAGATAACACTTCTCTTCAATCTGCAAGACTGGAATCTGCTTAAACTTTAGGCTTGGGGTCTCATCTGCTTGAAGAAGAAGTCTGGAATCAATAACCAATTACGTTTGGGCACGCTTGGAAGTGGTTGGAAAATAAAAAAGGCTTGCATTCATTTATAGAGCTAGAGCTGGCATGGTGATTAAAACTTAAGTATACCTTCTCTGTATGAGAAGAGGCTCTTGCCCTGCAGTGGGATAATTACAGGCTGGCTATATACCTATTCTTCTAAATAGTAGACCGCGGAAGTGTAAGGTTCGTACATAAGGTACAGTTGCACAACACGACAAGATAAAACACTCTGACTTTGGTCACGTACCGAACGTGACTTTACCGTATCTTTGTAGAAACCAATTACTGTTCAGTGTGTCGTCTACGAATTGACAACATTACAGTTTAACTCCAATTTCATTGTCTACAAAATTAGAGGCATCTTGTTGTGCAAATTGGCATCAAATAATCTGTAAAATGTTGATATATATTTTAATGGTTAACGAGCTAGTTCTAGCTCGGTTTTTTCATGGGTGATTTAGTCACTGAAACAAAATAACAATAAAACGCTTAAGAATTTTATTTTTATTAGGGTATCGTGGTCTGGCAGCCGAGTGGTTACGGGCCCACCTCTTGGACTACAGGTTGTGGTCATCCTGCTACCACGAATGCTGCAAAGTGTTCAAAACTTCAGGAAAAATAAAAAACGAATAATACTCACGATTAATCCGGTTAAAGTTCGTATTCATATCGTTTATTTGCATACCATAATGTATATAAATATAATGGTAAAATTAAATAAACGAGGAATCATTATGGACCATGTAGGGGAAAAACAAAAGTAGGAGAGAAGAGGACATATTAATTCATTACACTTGTATATTGTAAAATGTTATTTAATTTTTGTGCTAGTTTATTGTTTTATTATAATGTGTAGTGATTGCGAAACTTTAGAAATTAATATAAAGGTTGTGTGTTAGAATCTGGCATGTAAGTACCAGTGTGACTTTTCTAGGTATATTCTTAGTAGGTACTTAAGTCTAAGGCATTGCAGAATCACGGTGAAAGAAAAGAAATGTGAGGAAACCTGGACTTAATAATCTGAAATTACTTAATAGTCTCCAACTCGCGAGCTTGCGTAAGTAATCAATGTTCGTGTCTTCTCTGTATGAGAAGTTGCCCTTGCCCGGCAGTGGGACAATTAGGGTGGTAATGTTATGAATTTCTTATAAAGCTATGCAGAGCCTCATTTTGGGAGTTATTCATAATAGTTCTTATTATTATCAAACAAAAGGTAAAGTTACAAAATTATACATGGAAGTTTAGACAACAATTTAAAGATTTTACGCCTTTTAAATGAATGCTGATTGATTGTTGAAAGAGGTAGTAATTAAACACTTTGTACCATGGTCACTAACTCGATGAGTCTAAACTAAATTTTCTCGCGTCTTGTAAGACGTTCAATTACAATTACTTTTGGACTATAAATGTAATGTGTGCCTCCTTTTTAAAGATTTTCTTATAGTAATATTTTAGGTTTTCGCGATCACTACACATTACATTAAATTAACTTTTAACCGGATTAATCGCTTGTATTTTTCCTTTTTGTTTATCCTGACGTTTCGAACACTTTGCAGGGTTCGTGGTCGCAGGAGGACTAAGGTGTCAGGTGTCTCAACAGATCATTTAATTTCAGTCTACCTACCCTGCAAAGTGTTCCAAACGTCAGGAAAAACAAAAACCAATAATACACAATTAATCCGGTTAAAAGATTTTCGGGGGAAATTCTATGTGGCAAGCCATATATCCGTAGACAAGACAACAGATGAAGTAGGAGATTTAAGAGTGGAGACCTAAAATTGGTTGCAGAAACGTATGCGTAGAGCTCGCGTGAGATGGATCGAAACCCAAGTGGAGGGAAAAACTTGGTTGAAGACCTAAAAACGTTCAGAGTAGAATGTTATGCAGTAGACTTACACTCAGCATTAGGTCAATACAAGTTAAAGAAGAGGAAAACTGCTTCTAAGACAGAAAAAGCCATTTTGCTTCCTATGCTCGTACATTTCGTAAAAAACGTCTTTAGGGATTATTTCGAGAAGATGAACGGCTGCATACTGCTATCCATTACTATTATTTTAAGGTAGTGACCATTGTTTCAAGTGTAGAACTGATCGGTGAGACCGGCGGAGACTCGTAGACTTAAACCACGCAGTTCCTCACTAACCTTTACCAGGATTTCGTGATCGTAGTTGCATTCGCTGCAACTCTGCATCCCGGTAACCACCAATCCATTTCCAACTTGACTACTAGCGTGGTGATAAATGCAATTTTGCCTCAAGTCGGTTTATCGTTGCTGACAATAAGAACTGACACCACTAACTTTGCAGTTAATACAATGTCGTAAAGAATGCAATTACCTTAATAATTCAAGATAAAATTTCAATTTTCTTTTTCCATTTAATATTGTAACTTTAGAGTTCGCTAAGCATGCGTTAATGCTTTTTCAAAGACATATCTTGAATAAGAACTGATCTTCAACAGTGGGGCTGATATGGTGATGACTTTGATTTTCCTCGAGCAATTTCTACTGGATTGCATAAAGCATTACCCAGAAAGTTGTGAAAGAAAATAGGGGAGACCATTAACCAGCAATAGAACGGTATAAAAAAAACCTACTAAATAAAATTTTACTTTATTCATATGCTGTCATTTTCATTTCCTTATACGAGTACATAGTTCTAAGATACAATACACCTTCAATGAATTGCATATCAAGTTTCCCTTTGAGTGTATTTTCCTCCATAGTAATGATGAAATGATTAATTCATGTAGTAACTTCATACATTTGGTACGTTCCAATCGGAACAGCCGTAAAGACTGCAAACAGTTGTCTTACACTCGTGCTGCGTGCGCGACCTCGGCGTATAAACGCGAAACATATGTGAACACATACGGACAATATCTATATCACCATACTAACATGTTATTAGACAGTTACTGTCTAATATGTCGCTGACTGTACGTACCGTCAAAGGGACTTGTCTGAGATGTTGTTGAAATCAGTTTCTATGTTCAAGTTTAATCAAATGTCGTAATCGAGGTTGTGGCTTCGATTAAACTTTACATGATAAATGATATTTATTTCTTTAATACATCTGTAATAGACACATTAAAATTCACAAAAAAAATTAAGCTAGATGGCGTCGGCATTTCCTATCTGATTAGCTCTGAGAAGAAATGCCGAAAACAACTCGGAGGTCAACGTCGCTTTACAGTCATAATATTATTCAACATATGAGTGTAATTTGACCTGCTAACCTACCTAACTGCTATATTTAACTATATATCTACTATATTTATAAATGTCTGTAATATTTTAGTATTGGCGAAAACAATGTTACCGTGTCAAATTGTAGAGTCTTCAAATTACTGTGAATGATCTCACAATAACTGCTAATAAGGTTGATGATGTTTAAAAATACATCTCGGGCACGTCTTAAAAATTCTAATTATTCAACAAAAGGCGAGTTTTATAACATATTTCGTAATGACCTGAAAAAAATCCTCTCTATCGAAATTGCAAATACATCAATTCATTCTTTTGAATGCTAAATAGGCTTGAAATTTATTAAATATCGATGAATAGATTAGATTAGACTACAAATTAATATGCTTTAGGTCAATTTATTTTAAGATTACGCATTGTTTTTACGTGTTAATATTTCATTGGAATTGTTTTGCGATTGAAATTAATTTCAAGAGTAGCCTTACTGTTTTCAAAACGGACCTATAATTCAGAAAAACGACGAGTCAGCCTCAGAGATACAACTTTTAGATGATTATACATTATTATCATAATGTATAAAGTTATCTCCTCTACCGTCAATTACATAAGGTTACATTTCGATGTTTACTGTACAAAACCTGTTCCATGAGAATGTATTTTTTGTTGTTACTCGTTGAATACAGCAATCGGTACCTACAGAAATCATAATAACTAATTGACGTAATAAAATCCATGTTTCTGGATATACCCTTGGAAGACGATGAAAAGCTTTAAGTTTGTTTGGCAACTCTACCCTATTTATTGGACATAGCTATAATTATCTACCTCGGTGTGATTGAAATGTGTTATAGAGGAAACTACTAACATTTTTAAAATTGATGTAAGGAGATCTTACCTGGGTTGGAGAAATCATTTGATGTTTTGACGTAGAAATAGTTATAAACAAGGTTTACAACCGTAACATTATTAAAGGACTAAACTATGTTTATAAAATACGTTGAGATTGAATTGAGAAAAACAAGAGATATTAAAACATCTTTCTCGCAAAATTATTTGAAGTCCTTACCAGACGTATTAAATAGGTACGTACCTGTAACTATGTATTGGAATCAGATTTCTAGGGTTATACCTATAGAGTTAAAATTGGCGAAACATTTTGATTACAGTTACATTCTTACTTCTTATATAATTTCAAAGAGGCAACTAACAACAACACAACAACTCATATCGTAAAGATAAAAATCAGAAGTTTAAGTGTGTTCTAGTATTCCTTCGGGGTTTATCTTCATATGGTCGCCAAAAAGGTAAGGTAAGGCTTGCCGCAAATAAAATTTAACTTGATCAATGCCAGAATATACTATAACTTCCTCTTGCATGGTTAATTAACATCTGTTACAGAATAAGTCGCCCACAAGCCTGTGGCATGATTTTGCTAAGCATCGAGAACATCTCTTAGGTGTGCTGGTTTCCTCAGGATGCTTTCTTTTGCCGTTTTGTAGTGCGCAAAGGATCGCATATGATAACAAAAAGTAATTGGAGTGTCTTAGATTCGAACCATCGACATATTTTGTCTTGCCAGTCTAACCGTCAGAACACTCTAGTCTCTCACTGCTTTAAAGCTTCTATTTACTTAAACATTAATACTTATAACTAACACAATTTTGTAATTTATTTATATATCCTAGTTTGTAAGGTATATATTTGGAAGCACATACATAAGCTTGCCTTTCCCATCCATGATAACGACAAGCGCTACTTACCTGAAAACCGTCATGGTTTTCAACAACACTGTTGGTAATGGAATTGTTCAAAAAGGCAAAACTTAAAACATTAATAACTAATAAATCATAAAGTAATAAATAAATAAATAATAAATATTCCACAACTATCACACAACGCCGTCTAGTCTCAAGCTAAGCAGAGCTTGTGTTATGAGTACTAGACAACTGATAAACATACTTATATATTTCTAAATGCATACATGTTATAGATAAATTACACCCAGACACAGAACAAATGATCGTGCTCATCACACAAACATTTGTCCTGGGTGGGAATCGAACCCACGACCTCCGGCCTAGCAGTCAGGGCTACTAACCACTAGACCAATAGGACAGTCTAAGTCTGGTGGTGCTGTTGAGATAAGGATTAACAGCACCAGTATAGCTTCAACACGTGTCACATTGGAGTGTCTGTGCATGCTTACTGTGGCCAGTCTACACTAATCCTCGAGTGTCTGTTGACCCCCTTCGACGGACCATAACCTGCCGTGTGGCTTAAAGTCAGTAGGAATCCGGTACAGCGTCTATGATAGATAAAAATTGACCATGGTGTGCAGTATTAACAGCCAAAGAAAAAAGTTTACAAGGTCACTCAACAACTTTTTTTTTTATCAATGTATATTTCAGTACACAAACACTGTAATAGTACCTACACATTTCATGATCATATCATTCCAATAGCCAGTTGTTATTGTACCAGTTCGAATTTAGGCGAATGTAAATTGAGTCAAATTGTGTAAATTATGCAATTCCGTATAAGCAGTAAAACAATAAAACACTGACCCAGATTGTGTTTTGTCTTTGAATTTGTGAAGGTATTTAGATTATACGTATGTGTAATAAAATGCGGGTAAGCAAACTACTCAAATGGTTACCAATTTGATGAATATTACATAGCTCTCCTTCAACACGATAATAGGCGCCATTTAACTCCATACTCAATGTCAGCGCTAGCATTTGTATTGACAGAACCATTTTCTCTAGCATTCAGTATAACTGAAGATAGTTTCCGATTTATACATAAATTATTATTGTCACAACATGATTATGCAGGATTACTTTTTTTTTGACTTAATCTATCATAAATTATTCTCCAATATTATAAATTGTATGTGCAAAAAGTAAATAGGTCTTGAAGTTCTTGTGTTTCTTGTACTTTTTAATCTTGTATTCTTCGCTTGTCGAATGAGTCCTCTCTTGGCATTCACCGCGTGCCTTATGATTTTATAATAACACATAAAGGCAACGCCAGTGAACGCGAGGAGGAGGACTGCTCTCTTCTTTATTCTTCTTTGTTCAGAATTCTCCAAAAATCTTCATGCTTCCATTTATTTACCTACAAAAGTGCGAGTAAATAAACTTTGCAACATTGAAGCGCCTACTTATTTTCTATATCATTGCGTTCATCAGAACTTTTACTGTAAGTTTTACGAAGGCGCTCAATGATTATAAGTCACAGCAATTTAATACAAGTTGACAAAATAGTTACGATTCTAAAAATACAAATGACTTTAAATTATTCCAAAAGTAATATCGTACTTTATTTAACTTTTTTTGCAAAAAAAAATAAGTATATTTCCGACTGCCTAATTGTACATAAAATCTAAACAAAATGTTGGTTTAGTATCCTTCAACCTTGCCCTTGACCTTGTAGCTTAACGACACCCCCACTGCGTCGAACTCATTAGACAACCTATGAAAGTAACGAGTTTTACGGTTTAGTAAATCTGGGCGATTAGGGTATTCAAACGTGCAAATAGGTATGATTATGTATATCCATTAAAACGCACCCAATTCGGTGCAATTAGGGTCAACAGGTTAGGAATATTTGAAAGAAATCCACTAGATGATAAGTAGAAAATATTTCCAGATGAATCTTTCAAACGCATTGACAAGCCGACCTCTAAAGTTAAAAAAATTGTAGAAAGATAAATACGGTCGTGAGCAGGATTCGAACCTGCGCCTTCCGGATAGATACTCCAGGCGCTCTGACTCAATGTGGAAGAATAATTCGGGGTAGTGAGTAGAGGTCGAGATGGCTTAGTGGTCAGAGCGCCTGTATATGTGCATTTTAGTCGGCACATTTTCTATTCGGTGGCAAATTTAGAGACATCAAAATAAAATTGTATGGAAATTCTAAGTTGACACGACACATCTCTTAATTCATCCCGTCTCACTCTTATTGTAACTGTTCGTAAAAGGCTACAATGTTCTATTTGTATTTTAATTTAGCCGGCCACATCGAGATTAATACCGTTAACGAGTAAAACCCATAGGTTTCGTTATAATTTAAACATTTATTATTCCTTTGCACAGTTTTGTTTCAGTTGACAACTCAAAAGTCGAATGATAGTCTAATCACATTGCGTGCGCAATCGCAACTCACATGAACCAGGGGTGCATTGTGTGAGGACAATAGTCGCAGGGATGCAGCTGGCGTCCTTTTGTCACGGCTGAGGGGTGCTACACGCGTGCAGCCCTACTCCGACAGCTATTACACTAGATGCAGTTATTGTCAGCATTTTGACTAGTAATGAAAAAACTATCTAGAAAATGTTTAGGGAGGTTTTTTGGTGTAATTATTTTAATATTTTTTTTTGTTTCACTTTTACCTTTACACTTTCATTCTTAATTAGTTAGTATATATGCGGCATTGCGTTATACATTTGAATATTAAAAATAATTTAGAAAATACAACATCGATTATATTGTGCGTATAAAGCAAACATTGCTCACATAAAACATGCAGGGTTTGCGGAAAAAATCAGAAAAGAAAAATAGATATTTACATTGAGAAATTTCACTGTAACAAATGGGAGGAATGTATTAAGATTATTTCTGGTTTAGGGGTAGCAATAAGGGCTCCGGCTGACTGATGACAAGATGAAATCCATTGTCAAATTGTAAGTGATGAGTGCGTTTAAGTGATGTGATTAACTTTGGTTAGTTAAAATATTGTAGGAATGAATTGTCATAAAATATTAACATAGAAATATATCAATAAAACACATGTACGTAATAACAATGTTACATAGTGTTTGATTAGTATATTCAGACTAAGCTCTAATGCTAACGTCACGTGACCCTAAAGTTATTGTAATGAAAAGTCACGACCCCAAAGATGCACTTAAGTTTTTATTCCATAGCAACACTGTTGAACTAACGACTGATAGCACAACAAAAATAGCACGCACGTTATATTGTGATCGCATTCATTCGTGTTCAATCATGTTATATCGATCCACTGATAACATCTAAACTTGCAGGTCGTTCACATCACTATTGTGAAACAAAATAACCTTCCGAAAAGATATTGCACAAATTATTGCAAACGTTATGAAGAGATCACATTAAATACAATTAATTGATTACGATTGAAATTTACAAAAATAAATTCTTTAATGGTTATGAAATATATGTAACTAAAAGACTTTTAGGATTGATAACTTTAACTAGAAGTTAGGTATTACGACATATTCTACAAATTAATGGAATTGTTGCTCTCATTTTATTAGAAAAATGAAGCTAAATTTGAAACCGAGTAATGTTATCATAGTTTCAACGCGTTGAAAGATAACTATACGAATAAAAATGCATTTTATTTCGACACATCGATTATGTTTCGATATGTTGTCGACACGAACTTATCACGTTAACATTGACGTCATAGAAATATTGACATAAATATACGAGGAATTCAGAATTTTAGGTGTATCAAAGTTGTATTGACTGTTACGGATAGGTACCCAATTGACGAAACACCTGATAAAATATTTATCGATGTGCCTTAATGGCAGGTTGAGACTTGGGTTTGAATTGGTTTATAAATTACCAACCAACGAATCGAAGTTTTATGTAACAGAGGCAAATATTTGACTGCGAGCTCATATTAACCACTAACAGTAGACGAAAAAGTCTAAAATTCTTGTTCTGAATCACCAGTAATTAACATATGGATGTTGATGAGGACTGACTACCGAATGAATCTTTACTGTTTTCCATGGACATGAAGTGTCTTTATTCCAAAAACATGCCGAAAGAAACTTCAAACATAAGCCAGGAACGTAATGTGACTATGGGCTATTAGGCTAGCTAATAAAAGAAGGGTGAGTCAAAGTTGTTACGGAGGAGTACGGGCTTAGCTGGCGGTGCCAACCTCGGGCCGGACGACTCTCGCCTGGCCAAAGACGTCATTCGAAGGCGAATGAATACGAGCTGGTACATCAATCACTCGGATGGCCTTGAACTGATTCGATTCTATATAAGGATATACCACTGATTATTGTACACAGTCGATCTAGTTGGTGATTGGTGGAATATATCCAACTAAAATTCAGGCAAAGACTCGGATGAAGACTGATGATTGAAAACGAACGGAAAAAACATTCTCTACAAAATTCTGGTAAATAAGGAGGAGAAATATCGAAGTTCAAATTATTAGCACCTGTTTTACGGGCGCCATCACAGTTATGTTCACAATAAAAATTTATAAAAAAAGAATTCAAACAAGTTTATGTCGTGTAAAAAGGCTACTGTCCAAAGAAACCTGATTTATTTTTTCAACATTAAAACAGCCCTTCAAACGAAGGGCATTTAAACATAAAAACTGGGAATAGTGGGCGTGTAACGAGCGTAAATACTAATAGAGGTTTTGATTGATCGGCGTTCCCCCACAGTGGTCGGTGGCCCGGAGGTACTGCACTCTCCATGGTGAAGGAATGTAAACATTGGACCTGCCCGCCCCTATATCACCTGCCACCGGACTAATTCATAATGTTTCACGAGTATTTAGACAGATTTTTTGCGTGTTATTGTAGATTGCGACCTATGATCTGAGGGTGCGACTTATGAAATTTAACTGAAGAATTATAATACCTAATTACCGATTTATTTTTGAAATTTTGTTTAGGATCAAATTTTGGACTAGATATTGTATTGAATGACGTTACATCGCAAACAAAGGAGAATTTAAGTTGTTGAAGTCTGGTGGCATATAATATACTAAACTATTTTCAGATTAGCAAACTTTTTTTGACATAATTACTGTATGTGTCAAAAATAATTAATTTTATTTAATAAAACACACGACATATGTAGGGCATTATAATGACATTAGTGTAGTTTTAAAGTTACTGAGACATATCAATCCATTTTGATGTATACATTTAACCTAGATCTGACACACACATCTCTGTTTTAATATAGGTACATACGTACAGCACAGTAGTACATACCATCTCGCCTGCATACTCCGAAGCGGTAAGCAGAGTTAGAAACAGTTATACACACAATGCGTTATTAATTTCTATGAGCCATATGCCACCATTTGTAACTGGGGGTGGATAATGATAATTTTGTAACAAAAAACCTAATAGGTACTACTTTACCAGATCCGGGGATCGATCCTAGAATCTTACACTCAGTAGCTGCGCTTGTAACCTACTAACTAGATAGAAAAGGCAGTAATGCTTCGGTGCCCTAATAATTAAAAACAGTCTTACTCTCCTTCATTTCACGTGAAACAAAAGAACTGAATTAAACAGTTAAGGCCAATGATCTATGAAGTGTCACGGGGGTGCTTAGTGACGTCAGCGGAAGCGCTGGCGAGGGGCTTCCCTCTCGGCCCTCGACGCGACTGTCGGCTGCTAAATGACACGGCTACATTATAATCACCACTCAACACCCACGCCTTATCATGGGAATTTTTTACTGGAAATACTGAATGATTTTCCTTTTTCCATTGAAAAATCAACTGCGTTTAAAAGCGTTGATATTTTTAATGAATGCTGTGATAATAAATAAATATCTAGTAAATCATATATAATGATATTTTTTATACATGTTAAGGCCATGTAATGCCTATATCCTTAAAAAATAGTAAGTATCTAGTAGTTATTTGAGTAAACTGTTAAAAAATAGATTTGTTGATATAGCAGTAAAAAACTTGAAACTTTTGTTCTGCTTAATTTTAACGATTAATTGACTTAAATTTATTAAATTTTAAGGATTAAGTATCTAGTAAATCAAATATAATTATATTTTTTATACATGTTAAGTTCATGTAAGACAAAGACGATATTATCGTCGTTTAATGTTTAAAACATTTATCATCAATGTTAGTTTAAGATATTTCTAGACATTAATGAAACCTTTTTGGATGGTACCGATTTTCAAGTAATTCCGCACTACATTAATGACAATTTAGGTTCAACAAAGGTTTTAAAAAATATATTGTTTACAAAACTGGAAAGAATTCTTTGATTTAGAAGATTTGATCTAAAAGAAGAAGCAGTTTGGTACGTAACAATTAAACTTATATCCTCATTTGTAATACCTAGGATTGATAAGTGTTTTCTTTGCAGAAAAATTCACGACTGCGTTCTGGATAAGCACATTGATTGTTTGATTACAGGTGTGAAATCTTTAGGTTTAATGTAGTTTAGTTTAGTAGTTTATGGAATTAGATGCTGACGAGACAAATGGTATACATATCCTTTGTCGGATACATAGTATGACTACTGTCACTATTACGGTTATCTTCGCTTTTGAATATATACCAACATATTTATCTTCTATGTAGCTTTTGTTTTTAAGTAATATATGTTTAAAGACAGCGTGACTTTCGCATAAGCGAAAACTTCTTATAGATAAGGTAGTAAACTCTCACAGAATTATTAATCAACGGGTGATTACCGGATGTTTCAATTAAGTTTCCCATTACGTTATAATTGCATCGTGTCAGGACTATGCTTCAACGTCCATTAACCGATTAAAATTTGACCGAGTACTGTCTAAAATCGAAAGGTAGAGTTCATCGACCCAGGCGCCACGCGACTTCCAACCCTTCGTTCCCAACCGTTATTATTAACAAAAAACTTGCTCTAAAGTGTGCTAAGGTCATCCGGCTTTAACAATAAAAGGGTTCTTTACAATTTCGTATTAAAATAGGTGGGATGTATTTTATTGGGTGGCAATACGATATGGGGTTCTTTTCAATAGTAATGTGAGGGTGGATCTGGACCTTTTTTGGGGGTGAAATAATTAATATTTGAAACTAATAGGAGGATCGAGATGAAATTGGGGATAGATGACTTATTGTGCGATTTCAATACTAGAAAATGCGATAGACGTATATTATTTAGGTGCTATGAAGCTAAATAAGGAATAAACGCTATATAAAACGTACGCATATTATTATTTCGTTGTGTATACAGGTATTCTATGCTGTTATTTCAAAACATACAAAGTAAATATTTTCAAGAAAAAGTTGTCATTCCTCAAAGGCCCAGTATATCTTGGTACCCAAAAATTTGATTAATTTTGATAGACGAAGCATTTCTATTTCACAAAATGTATAAATTAACGAAATATATCCGGCTCCTCAGTCCTCCTAGTGATGTAAGCCCGACAAGAATTTATCTCAATTTGCCAATGCTGGAAGAATTCAATGCTTTTTTGTATTCTAACTGCTAGCATAGCAAGTTAGTTGTACTTAAAATAATGTATATATTGATAGTGTTATATGTACACTTTATTACAGCTCTATAATTATATTTACATAATCCTTCGGCTGATTATACTGATAAAAGACAATGGAGTCACTTTACTGGTCGCTAGGAGACGGCTACTTCCATAAACATATACGTGGGGAATTCCTTTGCCGTGTCCATGGTAAGCGTTATACCGTATAGCTGTACATTACCGACCCTTGCCAGTTTCGTGGTAATGCTTATAAATAAAAATAGTTACATATATTACCGATAATAGTACTATTTTCAGTTTAGTTAGGGTTTCCCTTTAATAGAAAGTAGTGTAGTGTAAACTTATATGGCCTTCGAATTGTGTTAAGAATAGCTTTAGAATATTTGAAGTACCGATACAACGATGCAGATATGATAAAATAAAATAAAATCACATTAAATTTAATGAATAATAATTCTTAATTTACAGGCTATGTATATCTAAACATTGAACATGCGATATAACATAAATAATAATGTCACTTCTTCGCAAGCACTAAGATAATATATAAATAAAAAGTCACTAACATTATAAACGACACAGAGAAATAATATAAATTAAGTATAATGATCTGGGTTACTCTTGAAAATTAATTCGTTCGATTCACATAAAAATTAAGACAAATCAAAAAAACAAAACTCAAGAATCAATTATGCCAATATGTTTTAAAATTGAGATGACTGTAATATAGGTAAATTTTATTTTAAAATTACACATTGTTTTAAGGTATTGATTTAACATTGGAACTGGGATTAACTTCAAGAGTAACCCTACAGATCGGAAACAAATGTATGAATTAAGGTGGTAGGTAGCGCCAGTTACGATAAATTCTTATGCTCCGTTTACCAAAACCTATTCAGCAGTTAATAGTGTAGGCAACATGACTTTTTACGGCTTCGTTATTGTCGGATATAACCTAAGACAAGTATTTACAAACACATATAACCGTGCGTTACTTTGTACCTACACCCTTATAACAATATTACAAAATGCTTTCACGATTTAAATAATATATTTAACTTTCTAAAACTTTGGCTTTAGTTTAAAATTTGTGGGGGCAAGCAAGCTTTCAAAAACTGGTCTCAAAACTATTCCCTTGCAACTCTAGTCGTGAAATTTGGACACGGGAGTGTACAAGGGAACAGGGGTACCGTGGGAGATGGGCCCCTGTCATAATTTCCAGAGCGACCCTCCCCGCGCAGCTGTCGCGAGAACTTTTGGATTCGATGGATCGATTGTTTGATTCACGACTTTCATTGTTCCTATTCGATTGTTTGCGATCCGAGACTTTTTGTCAAGCGGACTTGTGTAAGTATCAGGGATTATTATTAACTACATAGTTGGTAACAGAACCGTTAATGGGCGTCGTTTACGGCTCTCCATATCGAACCAAAGTGTGAAATTATAGCTTTGATTGAATTCGAAAAGTAAGTACGTGGTCGTATCGATTTACAATTAAACCTAAACTTTATAAATGAAATGAAAGGTTTTTTTAAAGTTTTATACTGGGTGTACCATTTCAATCGACTATTTGACATATTGAAAATTGTATATGCTTTATTTATCTCTAAAATCACAAAATTGAACCCAACATTATCAAACTAGTGTACTGGAATTGAAGGTTAATTTTAAATAGAAAAAGGTGTCCAACATGAGAGTAACCGCTTAATCTATCAGCTTGCTCCAAGCTTCCCTAAGCGGTTGGATAATGGATAAAATTCTATCGCATACCAAATTACGGTGAACGATGATGTATTGCACTATCCAATCCATGACATATACCTCGGCCAAATACATATAGAGAAGATATAGAGATTGCAAGACGCATTGAAATTGCCTGAAAGTGCCGGTCGGTGAAAGAATATATAAAGAGCAATCTCGCAATGGTACTAAAAAATAAACTCATGTTTAAGTGCGTCCTTCAGATCTCACATCTATGGCTCACAGACTTGGTCTTTGACAAATGATCAAAAGTCCAAACGCAGGATTCGCCATAAGGCGATGAAGCGCTGTATTCTTGTTTGTAAATTATCTGATCATCTCTGAAATAGCACGCTGTGCTCCAGAAACCAAAATTGTGAAAGTGGGAGAGAAACTTGCCAAGCTTAAAAGGGCTAGGCTGGCTACTTATACCGTGGGTGTCTGATAGCTTGTGCTAGCAGGCCGCGAAGGAAATGGTGGGATGAATTAGATGCCTTTATAAAGAACTGACTTACAATAGCTCTGGAGAGTGACAACTGGCATGCATGGGGGGAGACCTTGGCCAAGAATGGGACAGTTTAGGCTTAGACTAACAGTAGCACAAATAAGGTTAGCTAATAGTGACAAAATATTTATTTGAATCACAAATCGAAAACGGATCCATTGTTTAATCAATTGAATATTCGAGGACGACAAAACAAATAATATTCTAGAGTAATATAGCAAATCAATTCTTTGCGAGTAAGGATATTTAGTACGTATATTTTGTCAATTTTGTTAACAGTCTAAATATTTAATGTTTACTCATTTATTTTCTACCCACAAAAACGAAGACGTGCAAAAAACATACTTATTAGTCGCGGTAAAATATGGTTATTTACAACATTAATTACGTCACAACCGGTTTTAGGATTACACGGATCGCAGGCCGGTCGCATATGTCTAAAACCCGAACACAATAGCCAAGTTTTAATGCACTCTATTAAATATGCAGATAGGTTGCGCGTGCGAATAATGCATGAGAGTTTTAATCCTAGACAAAGCGGGTTGGATTAATCATCCAAAATATAGGGTGTTTTTTTTGGTAGTTGAATAGTGCGCGTAGGGGTCGTTGAACGCAGCTGCGCGGGCGCGGATCAAATTGATAGGTCCGCCGTACATATGTCGCGGGCAGCTAGCGCGTGCGCCGCCGCGACACGCAATGTGCGAGCGCCGGCCGGCTGCACGTTTATTGTTATGTTTTGGTTTACTAATCTCATGAATATTGCAATTTAACATACATTTCGTACGATATTATTATAATTATTTTAAAATCTAACCATCACGGCTTTAATTAAGATTTTCAGTTATGGCTAGGTACACTATTATATATTGTTTGTAGATAGACGTTAAGGCTAGCTAATAGTTTAAAGGGCCACCACCTTCAGGCAAGTATATAGATATTTATTGTTTACAAAATGCAATGGTTCGTATTTATAATTAACTTATTAATTTTTTACAGTTAACTACAAATGTCATGTATAGATGCGATTGTACATAAAACATAAGCTTTACAATTCGCACAGCAATATTGTTGTTAAAAAAAGGAGCTTATCCTTTGATTTTAATTTTTATACCTAAATTATATTCTTAGTATTAAGGAAAGAAAATTTAATGGTACAATTAAATCACCAATTTATTGTTTTATAGATTTGGTGCCATCATGAGACATGCATCGCATATGAATCGAGCTATATTTTAGCTACCAGTTCTCGACAATACTAACTAAACAACTAAAATCTTGGCTCTTCAAGTTTATACATATTTGTAAAAAGACAAATATGGTCGTGAGCAGGATTTGAACTGGCGCCTCCCAGATGAAATAAATCTGGGGTATTATTTGTATCATTTAAATTATTTATTTGTGTCTTGGCTTATCTTTTATGGCATTAACAGTCTCCCTAACTACTACTAACTGTCATCTAGGGCCATGAGACTGCTAATTTAAATAAAATTACGTACAATTGTTATTCAGCGCCAACCTATTGAGAATCCATTACAACTGCGACTGAATTGGTAGAAAACACAAACTTCAGTGACATCTCCACCGAATGTCATTCAGTGGAAAGTCACCGGAAAACCACTGATTTTATTTTACTAGCGCAATACCAAATGCTTAAAATCATGACATTGACACTATCGGTATTCAATTGAATCATTATTAAATTAATAAACGACAGCCGCAAATAATAATAAATAATCTTTATTTAAATTAAAAAAGCACAGATTGTAGCACGTGTAACAGGTTTTGCATGGTATGTAGTATCAGATCTCTGGCAATCAAGCGGATAATGTGCTGTTCTCCTTGCTAGGCTATGAAATAGCCTGTATTAAGGAGTAACAGTGCCGATCCTATTAAATATTCCCTAATATAAAATAATTAATTTCCAGTCATAATTTCGAATACCACGTCCAGTTTTCGATCAAGCCTTTAAGCTGAACAGCAATCTGAGTCATCCGAGGATATCGAATTAACATCAGTATAAGTGCGAACCGGTGGTATCTAATCGAGTGTTCAGCGATACACGAGTCATGATAACGCCGATAAGACGCCACGGTCGCCCCTCCGTGAATACGATCGAGGTTTAGCCAATCGATCGTTTCTATACTAACAAAGCAGATCAGCTGTCATTTGCTTCTATATTTGATTCGGTTATACTGATCTGTAAGTATAATGTAGAGTAGTAGCTATGTAAGGATCGTAGCAGGTGGAAGTCGATAGTCTCTGCCTACCCTAACAGGAAACAGGCGTGATTGTATCTATATATATGTAAAAGATATGTGAATTTCATATTAGTATAGCCTTTATAGTTGTATTTTGTACGGAAATGCGCACACGCAGGATAAAAACCGCAATAAAAATAGATTTCATAAAATATCTTCAGATTAATTAAGAGCTAAATATTTATTTAGTAATGTAATTAATTGAAATGTGGCACTAATTAATATTAATTTGTATTTCTTTGTAATGATAACAGTTAGAACATCTAGGGTTTGTTTTAATATTATGGTAACTGACAAAATAATCACAATTGGCCACCTAATTAAAAATCGAGTCATGTCTATTTTTACTGATTGATTGGTTTAGAAAAGAATGACAGCCCGTTTGTAAGAGCTGATAAAAAAACTTGTAAAATAAAAATAAGGAATAAAACTCATGGAGAGTGAATATTCGGAGGATTTTTATTACGTATTATATAGAACTAAGTTTTACATTATTTTGTCTATTTGCGAAGTTAAAACGACTACCGATGACATTTGAGAATTTTTGATTACAATTCAGAATTTGTCGTGTAATTTATTTGATAATATCGCAGATTTTCTTTTTTCTTCATTTAGTTAATAATTAACAAAGTATTTACCTCGAAGGCCGTAAGTATACCTACGTGAGCCTACGATCTTGAATTTAAAAATGTTTTATTATAAATTTTTTGAAAGCTGTGATAGACCAGGGCCTAATGGTATGACCGTTTAACTGAGACGTCAAAGGTCGTTAGTTCGAATCCACGGCACGCACCACTGTCTTTTCGAAGGCATGTGCGTATTGTAAATTAATCATCACTTGCTTAAAACGATGAAGGTAAACATCGTGAGATAACCAGCACCCCTTAGAGATGTTCTCGATGGTACGTAGAGCCATGTCAGAGACGGAGAAGAGATGGTTTTAACTCTGGCACCAGGTTGTTCATCAACCACACATTCAAAATGCCGCAGATTAACGATTTTAAGTTATCCACAATAGCCAAAATCTACATTTAGTACCAATATTGCCAAACTGTAAACCGATAAGCACGTTTTAATAGAAATATTTGAATATTCCGTAATGTTACTACTTTACTGTTAGAGCAATTGGACAATATTCGCCTGAATCATTTGATTTCCTTATATCAGTTTTAATCTAAATATTATTTGACTTTAAAGGCCCTCTTCTACTAAAGTGGAATGTCATATAGCTTATATATTTATGTTCGTTTTACTTCGAGTTCTTTAAATAAATCCAAGCTTTAAACAAAGATTTCGATGAAGATGTGAGGATGATGTACGTTTAGTTATAATAGAGCCGTGATATTAATATATATTTAATAATATAATATTAATGTGTCAATATATTTGTAGGTTGCTGGCAAACTTAAGTGTTTTTTTTAAATGTTTTCAAAGGAAAACAATGATAAAACAATATTTTTTAATGGCAATAGGTCCAATAAAATGATCTTAATATGCTGTGCGATGATTATTTTATTTTAAATATTAAATTCAAGTGACAAAATGATCGTAATTCAATAAAACATCAGCAACACGTGGTATGGTACTACCTTTATTGATATGTTTTGCTGGATAATGTATACTCAAATATGTATACTAAAGGAATGCCATGTCTATCCCAAAGCCCATAGGAATTACGATCCCATCCATTATTCTATATTTGTCTATTATTTTGTTGATACATACCTATTGGTGTTTTATTAAGTCCAATTAATTTTGTTATAGTTAATCTTCAAGTATTTTTGTTAAAATACGTACATATTTTAGTCACATGTTAAATAAATGTCTTTTATTTATTTTAAACTAAGTATTTATTTCCGAAAACAACAGGTTTAAATTTTTTTCAATCTATGAAAATATAAATTGTACCAAAAAGTTAGATCTTAATTTTAATAAAGTTAAAACTTAATTTTTTTAAAGTTTTTGAAATTTATTATAGCAATTCTCTATGCTAATGTTATTTTATTATATTAATGACGTGCGCGTTATAGTGATACATTGCCCCGGTGGGCAATCGCGAGCGCGATCTAGGCGCTACGGAGGCGGCGGGCGGGCGCGCGGGCGGCTACGTCGCCGTTATCGTAGCGACTGCTACGTTCTACGAGCTACGAGCTACGCGCAAACATTATCGACATTATTACCTCTCCGGATTTGTTACAACTTACGTTCTTAACACGCGCTATCAATGATAGCCCCAATTATAAAGTTTTGTCAGTAGCGAATATGTTTTATTATTTTAATAATAGAACATTTCCTAATAATTGTTTTTTTAACACGCTTATCCGGTTTCTTTTGTTATTCATTTATTGGTATAATTCACGGGTGTCTGTATCTTATAGGTATTTTATTTCCGGGTATTTTCTTTTATGACCCATTTACTTAATTAATGCCATCAATTATGCAAGATTTTAATCATATATATTCAATATCGCGGCGATTTATATTTTGATCTAATGTGGGTAATATCATATAGGCTTTGTATGGACGTGACAGTTAATGACATTTAGATGTATGCGTATACATATATATACATTGTACATTACGTCATACAGACATAAAAGACTGATGTAATAAAGTACAGAGCAGCGACGTAAAGTTTAGTATGAAAAGCGTTGTTCGTATCGTAAGTCGGATATGGTCGGGGATCGTGCGAGGGTGGCTTGTGAGGGGTGCGCGGGGGCCGCGCGGCGTGCGGGGGGTCGAGGAGGCTGGCACAGCGCCAGCCGACAAGGTGAAGTGGCGGCGCCAGTGAAAGTCCTCGCCCCCAGTTACAGCCATCTCTTACCCTCCCAACATCTCGACAACTTTACATCTATATGCACAGACTGTTGAGTATGGTGCCTATTTGGCAATAAATAGACAAGTATTTTCCAAAGAAATGGAACTTCCGATATGTGATAAAAAGAGGTTAACAGATTTAAACTGTAAATGAATATGAAAGTATAATACCTATTTCATACAAGATCCTCACGTTGCGAGGCTTTGATATACTCTTATTTGAAAATGAGAAATTAAGACAGTCTACGTGAAATACTGATATGCAGCTGCATCCTGTATGGCTAGAAGTTGATCTCAAGATGGCAGACATTTATGAAAATGCCAAATATTGAATACAGACTCCACAGCCTATTGAGTAACAATGAGTATAAACTCAGAAAAGGTTTCTCCATTGACGAGTTTATCTATACTTCCATATAGATAGAAAACAACGTCATGATAACGTAATTCCGCACGTGAGATGAAGAACCTCCAAATAACTGGAAATCGCCGAGTCCAGGAAATAATACCCTTATAGAAATAAATGGTAGACGACACATAAGTTCTGAATTTTAATTAGCTGTCCATATGATGGCATATTTTTATGGTATGAGAGATGATTCAGTTTAATATTCCTAATGGAACATTAATCCAAATGCCATGGTTTATTATTTAATTAAAATTCAGACGTAGAACATTTAAAGCAGACATTCTGCAAGACATGCGACACAGGAAGCAGAGTGACGGTAGAATACAAAGATTATTATGTAAACCCGAGTACGGTTACAAAATTTAAGCATTTTCCGCGTATTTTAGACTCCATTCTTATGGTTTGCCGCTTTAAATCGCGATGTTCTTTATGTAACTCAAATTTTATATTAAACCAACAAAGAACTAAATGGCAAATAATTTGGAAAATTTTAATATATTTTAAACTAAGTATTGTAAAATCGTTGAAATGCATAATTTAATTTTTATAAAGGTCCTGTACTTTTTCAAACTGTATAAATTCGCGTCACGGAAACTAAGTGTCGAATAGAATTTACGCTGGGTACGTAAAATTAGAAAAAACTTGTAATAACGTGTGTAGGCTTGAATGCGTGGCGGTGCTTCATGCGTACGTACCTTGGCTGAAGGCTGCAGCGGCACACGGGAGCGACGGCGGCACGGTTCACTCACAGCACGACTGACACTCGCGGAGCGCGCGCGATAGGTACGTTACGTGCAAACACCAAAAGCAAAATGGACATACCTGAGGGTGGCGGCTGGCACGGGGCGCGCTCGCTACTTGAATGAGCTCCCGGGCAAAACGGCGCGCGCAGGGGGCGCGGCCAGCCCGCGTGGCTCCGGCCCGCACCCCCCTCGCACCGCTCACCCCGCGCCTGCACCGCTCAGCTGAGCCCTGATTAGCCCCCGGCCGGGCTATTCAATTAAGGGTTGTTCGGTGCATCGCCGATGTGGCCGGGCCGGCCGGGCTCGCGTCCGACCGATACCGCCTTTGAGTGCTCTTCATTACGGCATCTCTATCACCGTTATTCTTATTGGGCCCCCGGGCTCGGCTACCCTTCCTGCCGGGCAGTAATAGTTCAAAATTTGAATTTTCCTGACAAAGAACATGCCATAAGCTTTCCGTTCATAGTAAGCTAAACGTATGCTAATGATACAAACCTAGTTTCAGTATGAGTTAAAGTCAATTTACAATATCAAGCCATATCGAGTAAGTACATTACATTACGCGCCAGTCTCAGACCTTGTTACGAACATTCTTCTTTGTTCTTGCATAGCCGCCGCTGTAACCTACATAAGTAGACCGTTCTAAGTAGAATTGAGAATGAAGCAACAATGTTAGTCAAGTAGCGCTGAGCGGCAGCGGCAACTCATTACCAACTCCTCAGAGACTTGCCAACGACCATTATATCAGTTACTTACATATACATGACAATTTGATTGAATTGTGGAGCCCCATCGGAATACCTCGGACCTCGGGTACAGTCTATATTGCAGTTAGTTGCAATCAAAGTATACTGCAGACGTGCTTAACCAAACCTTACCTTAAGGTAAGGTAAGGTTTCTGCAAAAGCTTATGTTCCGAAATATCCTGTGATCTTCGCGAATTCCGGTTGAGATTTACAGAAGTTCCGGTTTACAGTTATAATTTTAATGTATGGGTTTTACTGTTTTGTCGCATGTTTTCATAAATTATAAATATAACGCCAACATACTGTATATTTAGATTTATTTTCCCCTAGGGCAGAGACCGCTGTAGTAAATATTTTCGGGCCATAAACTTAGAAATCAATCATAGATTGCATTGGCGTGAAAAAGCCCTTCACAATAGAAGGATCATGACTCAGCTGGGGCTGAAGATTCGTAACATTAGGTCTTAAAGTCAACAGAATCATGACTTGACGAATATCTTATTTGAATGTGAATCAACAAATTTGTATTTTCTCCTAAAAAGTATTTCTTTTCTAGATTATTTTCTATGCCTATACCTGTAGTATTATGGATTCTTAAAATTATAACAGAACAAAATATTAATTAAAAATATCTGTTTGAAAAACGATTTACTCACTAAAATTTAAGTATGCAAAATGTTTACTAATTATTTCCTAGAGTTTTATCTACACTACTTTTGATAAATTAATAGTTTGAAACGAACTTAAACTTAATTTGAACAATTGGATATTTATAACGAACCGATGCTATGTTATAAATGTTTCGTAGACATATTTAAGGTGCAGGAGGCATCTCTCTAATGTAAGTTGTAGCATCTTTCATTTAAATTAGTAAGAATGTTTAGGGTCATTCTTTAAGTTGAATTCTTTCCGTCATTTTCGTGGAGTTAATATTCAAAATATTAAAAATTAAATTAATACAAGTTGGTTGTATTATTGTATATCAATTAAAGTTAGTTTCATAATAACATTAACGCCACGAAAATGACGCAAACAATCCAACTCGCATAATGACCCTTTAAACAGACTCTGTTGCTTTGTTAGACTTCCTTATATATTATTACTACTAGGTAGGGGTAGGACTACCTACATAAATTGAGGAACAATAAAATAAAATATATTATTCTTTACTGTACACAAATCAAGAAACATACACAGATACAATTATCATAAAAATTTACAAAGGCGAGCTTAATTCAGAATGAGTTTTCTTCCAGCAATCCTTTTGGATGAAAGAGAAATTAAGAAGGCATTAGACTAGGAAAGTCAAGTGTACAATATATGAATATATATAATGTATTTCTTTATAATATATATTTTAATATAATACAACTACTTATATATAATGTTACATATATACAATATTACCTATATATATATATTTTCGAACTTCGAATGATCTACTTAAAACTCTCTATGTGACACTATTTTCATTCGTCATTTTCTTGTCCGAGCATAACGTATTCAGATTTTAAGGTTAGGTTAACAACTACGTAGTAGCTTGCAACGGAACCTTAAGCTATGCGATATATTTCACGACAATGTTTGATGTACCTTAACTGTAAATTATACGAATAAGAAACTTTTAAATAATGACTAGACAACGTGAATTTCGTCATGCTCATAACTTGCACTTAATAAAAAAATATTGCGCGTAAATACATAAAATATTTTTTGTAATTATAAACAGCAGTTATACACCCACATTTTACCAATGCCGCTATTAAGTCTCGTGTATATATAGGTCATGAGCCTATTGCAATCTATTGGACACAATTCCGGGCTGCTGCTGAGAATTTTCTAATAGAAAATCTCAGTATTATTATTATAGTAAAAGTACTAAATAACTTTGTAAATCTTGTAGAAGGACATTTTATAACGGCTTAAAACCCCTTTTATTTCATCTCCTGTCTGGCTTGATTAATTCCGGCCTTTGTGCCTTTGAAGGTTTCGTTTATTTTTAAGGGAAAATTTATAATTTATTGTACCTATTTAAAATCATTTTAAAACAATACCAGGGGCAGGATATTTAATTAAAAAACAATTTCCTACTACGAACATGTTGTTTTAAATGCGAAAGTTAATGCTTAGATATTTGTTACTCAATAACGTAAGAACTGCTAAATGGTTTTTGATGTAACCTTGCAATGGTTTAGGATTTAAACCAAATTATTTTATAGGCTGTATTTTATTGCGATCATGGATATCTACGTAGTCCTACCGAACAAACTGGTACACTAAATTCTTAAGATGAATTACTATTATACATAATTATAATGTATGAACTAGAAAATCTTTGTTCTGCCACTTTGGTCTGGTGGTCGTAACTGCGGCTGCTGAGCGTGAAATCAAAATTAAAATGTTTATATTCAAATTAAGACAATTATTTGCGATTTTTGAACGTCAAACATTAAGACAGCCCCCAAAAAGCCCACCCTACACCGCTTCTTAGTGTTTTAGCTGGGAAGAAAAAGCGGCGCAACAAACTCCCCAGCAACACGTCTGTATCTATCATGATTATCTAATCTAATCTAATATATAAAAATCTCGTGTCACAGTGTGTGTTACGAACTCCTCCGAAACGGTTTGACCGATTTTTATGAAATGTTTTGTGTCTGAGTATAGGTCGTAGGCTATTTTTTATACCCCTAGGTGATAAGGGTGGCCCTAAGAAATTTATATGGCAGAACGTGTGTGGGGCACAGCTATTTATAGATTTTATACAAATAAAATGGAGTTAGAGCAAACTGCCTCGTTGGTCTAGTGGTCCCATGCGCGACTGCTTCAAGAGCACAATATTTCAATGAAATGTGGGGTACGACAGTAGACCTGGCCTTACGCTTCGGGGATAAAGGCGTGATGATGTTAAATGTTATGTTAAAATTAGAGCCAAATACAATATATAGTCACTTAAGGCTCAGTTGCACCAAACTGATTTCAACCTTATCCAACATGTTAGTGTCATTTTCTTGTCCATAGCATCATGTCCATTGATAATTGTGTCTTCCTTAAATAAAGACCATTATTATTTTGACAGAATTTACATAGAAAACCTGTCAAATTAATCAGAGGTCGAGATGGCTTAGTGCTCAGAGCGCCTGGAGTATTTATCCGGGAGGCGCAGGTTCGAATCCTGCTCGCGCCCGTATTCTTTTTTCATTTAATGTTATAACTTCAAATTAATCATGTTGGTGCAACTGAGCCAAAAGTAAAACATACTACTTTATTTTCAACTTTCCTGATACGTCGCTACAACAATAGGTTTATTGAGAATATAGCTCTTCTGTGTACGTGTAAAGACTGTAAAATCCTCGTCCCACCGTCACTTACATCAAGCGAGTTGGTGCCCAAACGTACTCGTAGGTCCATTGCTGATAAAAAAGAAATACTAGATACATATACCTACATAAACTGGGGGCTGAGATGCCCGCGTCCGTAGGAGTGCACCCTTGAAATGGAATCCCTACACGTGGCCCCTGGGTGGTAGACATAAATCCGATATATCATATCGTAACTCAAAACGGATATACACATATATCATATCGTATCGATATGCCACACACAGAAAACCGTTTCTACAATATCGATCAAATCATATCGAACTAAACGAAAAACGAACTATCCATATCCGTTTACGTAGCTTACTCAACTTCTCATATTCATATCTATCTCGTGGTAAGATATACGCCGTCTCTCTGTCCAACTGATGACGTTACCGGGTGTGAAAACGAGACGAAGCGAATATCGTTCAGCGTTTGCTGTAGATATCTAAAAACTCTCCATATCGATATCTAAAAACGGTTTTTTATATCGATATGAAAACTTCATATTGGATATGTAACCGTTTACAGAAAATACCAAAAACGCCCATGTCTACTGGGTGGTGCAAAACAGGCAACACAACTCTAGTGGAGAGTTCTGCCGCGGATGGTTACCCACCGGACGAAGACATGCCGTGAAACGACCTAGTTGTGTTTCGGGATGTAGTCCGGTGCAACCGTTGTGGGAGACGGGTCTGGGCAGTTGCATCAACTCCCAGCTGTCGTTCTCCTCAAATCTATCAACTATACTTAGAGTGCATAGATTTCTTCTGGATCTCCGTGCTCCATCCTCGGCCACACTATCGCTTAACATTAGGCGAGTTGGTGACCAAACGAAGACCCATTTTGCATTAAAAAATCTCACACTTTTTTCCATGGGGGTAGGCAGAAACTACAGAAAGCTACCTGCTACAATCCTTCCATATGCCTTTTGCTTCGTCCCCGTTCATATATCTGATCGTACGCGCTGGTAGTGAGTACCACGTACCTGACCTTTTTGGGATAAAAAAATGTACAATAATTTCAATATAGGAGTTAAAAAAGCCTCGGAAAACCTATAAACGTTTCAGAAATTTTGTTTAGTAAGTACTACTTTATTTTATTTTCTAAATCACATTAAATAACACGGTTTTTATTTTTAAAGAGAACTCTGCCGTACTCTCTCTCTGAATTCTTTAATTTTAGTTGCTACTATCTCTCTCCGGTCGTGTCGGATTACCTTCCCATCGGAATATGAGAGTGAAGGAAGAGGGAGTGCACCTGTGTTTGCGCACACACTTGTGCACTATAATATCTCATACTTGGCTAATCTCCATGGAGATATGCCGCCGTGACCGAATTACGGTCGGGAGGAGTATTATTTTGCTACATCAGAACTAACGTCATTGGCAAGAACTTAAGTCATAATAACATACCATCACGCCTGTCTACCCAAGGGGTAAGGTAAAGATGTACTGTTGTACAAAGAACATGAGACTTAATGCAGTTATTAAGTCGGTGAACCTAGTTTTTTTTTTTTTACTGGAAGACCCTATCATAGTAAACTAGATCGGGAAATCGAACCCAGGACGACTCAGTACGAACTTATGAATAATGAGTAAACGTCAAGTGGTGCGTTCTGAATACAATGTAACCTTTAACAAAGTTTTACCCGTTACAGGGATTACGAAACATTATTGGGCGAAGTTACGTAAGGCGTTGCGTTGAAAATAAAAAGCCAAACTATTTCATGCCTTCTTTAAATCCTATACTGCCTTGTTGGTTTAGTGGCCCCAAGCGCGAGTGCTGAGCATGAGGTCTCGGGTTCGATTCCCGGGTCGAGCAGTGTTATTGAGTTTTTCTGTTAGACAATTCTCAGTAGCAGCCCGGATTTTGGAATTGTGCCCGGTAGATGGCGATAGGCTCACCACCTATTACATGGGACTTAATAACAGTATTGGTGAAATGTTGGTGTACACCACTGCCTAACCCTTCGGGGAATACAGGCGTGATCCTATGTTATGTTATGTTTAAATCCTATGCATGAATTGAATATGAATATATTATTTTTAGAGACCGGATTATATGCAACATAAGAAACTCGAAATTGCATGAAAATTTGCATTTTTTTTTTAAATATGCATAACATCATATAATTGAAAACATAGTATCAAATAAAAATCCATATAAAACGTCACTGTCATTATTTATTTTAATATTTATATCAGCGGACAAAAGTATTGAAATAACAGTTTGCTACTATCAATACTCAATACAAATAAATACAATTGAAGTGTTTGTTTGTAATGTCAAAATAATAGTTTATACAGTTATTTGCCTACGATACCTATGCATAAAAATAAGTTTTTTTTGTCTGTTTATTCCAGCTAATCTTCGAAACGGCTGGACCGATTCTGATAAGATTTTACTGGCGGGTACTTTAAACGATTAGAAACTGTTCCAAATGTTCAGTAGTAAGATTGTGTCTTCGATTTTTCAAAACATTTTTTTTGCAGAAGAACACTAACTGAAGTATGTTGTGTTATGTTGACATTTATTTATTATGTTTTTGGCGTATTCGAATGACATTAAAATGAGATCGATCCTGAGTCCACCCCCTAGATTTCAAAAATATTTGTAAACATAGCATAGTGCGGAAATATGCATCATCATTAGTTTTTGTTAAAGATAAAGAAGCCCACCATATGGGATTAACAGCCGGGAAGAGAAACAGACTAGTCTTTTGTTAAAATAGGCAATAACCGGTGAAAGGCGGCTAAATATGGAAATGCATATGCAACATGCAAATGCATATAGGTAATGCGGTCTCTAATCATCAGGTTATAATTGAACTGCTTTAGTGCAATAAGAATCAAATATTAATATTAATAATTTTATAGTATCAGCATGCTGAAGAAAAAAGTAAAGTTCCCCTGCTTTACAGTGGCTCCTTAAAATAATCAATAATTTAGGACTTGGACAACCGTTCTGCTTACTCTATTCCACCATTTCGGTCCTAGTTTGGTCCTTAATAATACACCAATTTGTTATGATCTTCATAGCATCATAGCATCACGCCTGTATTCCCTGAAGGGTTAGGCAGAGGTGTACACAATTCTACACCCACATTTTACCAATGCTGTTTTTAAATCCCATGTAATAGGTGGTGAGCCTATCGTCATCAACCGGGCACAATTCCAAACTCTGGGCTGCTACTGAGAATTTTCCAACAGAAAAACTCAATAACACTTTGCCCGACCCGGGAATCGAACCCGAGACCTCCTGCTCAGCAGTCGCGCTTGGGACCACTAGACCAACAAGGCAGTTATGATCTTCATCCCTTTCAAAATGGAGCCTACTCAGAACTTGAAAATGTCCATACATATTTGCATCTCAGGTTATATCAGATCGACGGATAGGAACTACTTAGGTACATATAAGAATGGTTGATTGCTTTAATTTTTTTAAATTTTATTATATATAAAATTACAGCATTTAAAAATATAAAAACGGGAGCTACCGACATCGGAAACAGGGTCCAAGCTACCGGTGGTTAGGGCTCCAAAGAATAGAATCTCCTCACAATGCGTACCGTGTCGAGGTTTACAGGTTACCGCTTTCTGTGTAGGCCCTAACAGGTTGGTTTATTATTACTGGCCTTAAATAGCCTTACCTGATCTTTCGCAACTAATACGGACTACCACAATAGTAAATGTGACATAAGTGAAATTTCAAGCAGAGACTGACAGGTCTTAGATTCGATTCCCGGGCTGGGCAAAGTGTTATTATTGTGTTCTTTTGATTTTTTTTCATTTAGAATTTAATAAGATTGATGGGGTGGGCTCTTCATGGGAACCCATAAAGGCATTGGTAAAGTGTGAATCTACAAAAAGTATACTTTTAACAAAATTTTGGAGAGTACAGGCGTAATGCTATGTTTGTGATGTTAGAGAAGATAAAAAAATGAAGTAAAAAGCTTTTAAGTACCATAATATAAAAAATAACGAAGTTATTAAATAAAACTATTTTAAAAGATATTGTGTTCTAGGGAGTCTTGTTCAATTCTGTATTTAATGTATTCCATCCAAATTCCTAAGGTTCAATAATAAAGGGGTCCTTTAACTAAACATATAACTTTAACTAACATATCAACGTGACAATGTTATTCGTGGACTAATTACGAGAGCGGTGGAGCGCAACAACGACCCACAGAAGATCGTGAACACTCCATTAAGGGTACCTCGGTACTGTTCTTAATTGTCTCTGCTCAGGCCCGCAATGTGAGGTGTGTGGAGAGAAGTGTCGTTAGCGTTCATTACGTCCTTATTCGAGTCCTGGTCGAGTCACATGAGGTAGATGCTTTGAAGGCAGAAAGTTTACATGGGAACGAAGTGGGTCAGTTCGATTACAGAGTCAAAAGGGTTCTCTTATTTTGTTCGATAACTCTCTAATGAACATAGACATAGAACATTTTTGGTACCTTCTAGGTTTATGATGATATCTTTATGTAAAAAGAAAATACGTTAGTGAGCAGGATTTGAACCTATGCCCCCCGAGTGCAGATGAAGAACACCTTTTTTTATTTCCTTCCACAAAAACATATAAATTTTGAGATCACTACGCGGGCTTAAATACGTTTGTAAAATATATATGAGAATGTCTGTGATAGATTAATGAAACTGAGCATTATTGCAAACAGAATAGCTTGGCCCCTTAATAAAAATATGTATTTTGGATTTTATTCCATCATGGTGTCATGTGGGGAATTATATTTTAAATTAAGGATTATAACATGCCGGTAACAAATACTGCGCACAGCGAGACTTAATACTAAGTACATTAAATACAATTAAAGTTACATACTACTTAAATTAGCCCGGTTAGTTGAGTGTAACATTAGGATAATATCAGAACCTGGCGTATAGATATCATTTGGTATGGCATAGCTACATAGAAGGAGACTGTATCGGTGACCGTTACCACCAACAACAGCATTCCCAAAGAGGGTTGACGTCAGGCAGGCGGCCGGTCGTAAAACATAGCCAAAACTTTAACAGACATGCCAGATAAAGGTATGCTGCGCCGACCCCAAATAAATTGGGATAAGGACAGGGGGGTGATGATGATGATGACTACTTAAATTAGTAACTATACTTATAGTTATTAGATTCTAAAATATAATACTAATTTAATTAAAGTTAATAGTACCTCTTCTTAGTAAAGAATCTTTATTTGCCTTAGCCTAAAGACCAAAGCAAAAACGGAAACAAAAAAAAATTGAAATAATATTCTGTGAAGCTCTTTGTATCTTAAGTTATAATAATAATTAACTTTGTGGAAAATAAAATACGGTCGTGAGTAGAATTTGAACCTGCGCCTCCCAGACAAATACTCCAAGCGCTCTGATCAGTAAGCCATCCCTACTTACTGGCCTGTAAAACACTAGCTTCTGCCCGCGACTTCGTCTGCGTGGACTTCAGAATTGGGTCCAGCCGGGATAAGAGTAGGTATCCAATGTGTTAATCCAGGTTATAATATAATATAATATTCCACAACTATCACACAACGCCGTCTAGTCTCAAGCTAAGCAGGGCTTGTGTTATGAGTACTAGACAACTGATAAACATACTTATATATTTCTAAATGCATACATATTATAGAATAAGCTGCATGTGTGCGAAATTTCATCCAAACCCGTTCAGTAGTTACTGCGTGAAAGAGTTACAAACATCCATCCATTCATCCGCAAAAACATTCGCATTTATAATTTTTAAAAAAAGTAGGAAGTACAATCCTCTTCAAACAATCAATTTATTACAAGATTTAATTTATTAATACTATAAATAAAATGATTACCCTCCTTAGTAGCTATAGACTCATCCCGTAACGATCCTCATCTTCGGTAATAACAAAAATTTGTGCCCAATTATATCATTATGTGCGAACATGCTCCCGTTGCCCACTGGGTAACGCCGGTCGGCACTAAAACGACTATTAAGAATAACTTTTACCGCTAATGACTCTTCTGTTCACTCTCCACGTTTTTATTATAGGTTTCGAACCTTTTCGAGTGAGTATCTCTACAATTAAAACTATGACCATCTTGTAGGAATCGTCTACATCATTACATTATATTGGATTAATTATTCAATTAAATATATTAGAAAAATATGAAGTTGACTTCAGCTGCAGTACCTGTAATATCCACTTCACTTCTATGGCTGTAATTACTGTATCCTTAGATTCACCACAATAATCGTATTTAGGTACCAAAATCTTACCATACATAGGATCCAATAGAGGTTGTGATCGGAACGTAGTCTAAATAAAATACTTCTAATTTCAGAAATAGTTATACATAGCTTAGTTAGAAATAGCTTAACTTTTCACAATATATTTTCCGTTGAATTGCGAACATCACCTATTAAATCTCGAGTTTTAAATCTTATTTTCTGAGCCAGTGGGTCCAAGCTATCGTCGTACAAATATCTCGCCGATGTATTCTTAGGTAACAGTGGGTTGGAACAGTGCCAATGTTTGCCAACAACCGTCTCAACATTTCCCGATAACTACATTCATAGTAAGTCGAGCGTATAAAGGAAGTTTCCACAAACCTGCACAAGAAATTTCAGTTGCTGCTCTCAACGCGAAGCGCGACGACTCGTAAACTCATTCGAATCGAATTTCCACATTCGAAAGCTTTTACCGAGGCCGGAAACTAGCGGCAAACTAAATGCCTAAAAGCGGCAGAAATCGCGAGCACCGGCGGCCGTTGCAATCCCTGAGGTGACTGCTTCGCTTCCGATGCAGTTACAGTTGGCTGCGGACGGGTTTAACGAGTGTTTCCCGGCCCGATGCCCGGGACGCCGCACCTCGCATCCTCACTGTCACTCTACTATATATTATTGTATGCCAAAATGAAAAGCTACGCCACTGACGTTGTATCGGCGTTGCACATTCGACTTTCCGTTTGTCATAATAAGGTCGGTTATGACGGACAGTACGCAGATGCAAGCTTGTGCCGTGTGCATACGAGCGTGTAATGTTGTCGGTGTACGTCGCGCTCCAGCCAGGTGAGGCTGTATCTGAGTGTGCGCTGTGTCTGTGTGTGGGTGAGACAGGTGAATTAGTGGCACGTCCTGGCTTCCCAGGGCGGCGGGTCCCGGGCGAGCTGCGTCGCCATAGCGACAGCCGGAATCTAATATACAGATAGATGTGAACAAATAAAAGCACGATATAGGATGTTCGCTGACGACAACATAGAAAACTTTTAATTATAATGTTAGAGACTCCTGTAGGAGGTCGTTTTATTATATTCTCGGAAAAACGTCGTCTGTACGGGTTGAGAGGAAAACTTTTATGTATTTCACCGTACATGCATACTTTTTGTACTGATATCCTGTATATACAGTACGAGTGGATTTGAAAGCATATTATCGCTATTAATACGGTTGTTGTAGGTAACAAGTACCTACTTATCTAATGAAGACGTTTGGATACGGACAATTTTAATATCTGCCTAGCCTTTTCCCAATAACATTGGGGTCGGCTTCCAGTCAAACCGGATGCAGCTTAATACTAGTATTTTACATGGAGCGACTGCCTATCTGACCTCGACAACTCAGTAACTGGGTAACACGATATCTCGTGGTATGACTGGTTGTCAGACTTTCAGGCCTCTGACTACCCGTAACGGCCGGCTATCATAGATCTTAATTTGACAACCGGGACCGACGGCTTAACGTGCTCTCCGAGGCACGGAGGGGTCTCGGTATGAAATGATGGTCACCCATCCACAGACCGACCGCGGCAAGCTCGATCGATCTGTGCGGCTGTTACTTAGCCACGAGCAATTCTAGTCTATACGGACAATTTTAATATTTTAAATATTTTCTTTAATTTATCTTAATGGTCTGACGACTACACACACAGGCATGCGCACCGCACAAATAGTTCTGACCAGACTACCACGGTGTATTTATTATATAGAGGGAAATAATCATATGTCCATATGAATATCCATTTATGTCAATCAGAACAACATATACCTGAGCTAAGACCTCACAGCAAACACCTTCATACGATTGTAGAGTCTCTGATCACATAAAAAGCAGCACTGGTGAAAACACCTGCTGTTGTGGACACTGGTGACCTCAGCGATTATCTCCCTTTTTAGACAAGCTTAAGACCGCCATCACGACAAAGCAAATCTTGATAATGTTCATCGCAGGCCTTACAATACGGGAAGGAAATTGTATTACCATAGAATATTAAACCAACTACCTATTCAGTTTTACGCCATAATACATCAACATAAAAGTCTGTAATTGAACACAACTATGAGAGAAGCAAAAGCAATAAATAAAACATAATAAGCAACGTGCTGTATCTCGCGGGGCGGACCGGGACGCGTCGCCGCCGCCCGTCACTGTATATACACACCTTATAACGAAGTGCGCTTATATACTAACTGTAATTACATTTTATTTGCGGAACTAAATTAAAAATGCTCTCTGAGAGATGTTTTTATAATATGAATTAGAAAATGGGTGGTATATAATGTTTATATGAGTAAGAACTTGTGGAGAAACACAAACATGTGTTCTGTGACGTAGATTTATGTTGCGTGGTTTTAAGTCTTAAATGAATTCAAGTGTGAAATATTTTAACTAATGGGTAGGTACCACGTAGCAGAATAATTTATCTCGTATCATACAATACTTTCACAAAATGCATCCAGAATAAGCTATGTGACACTATCAAACTAACACAACTAGGTACTTATGTTATCAATCCCTCACGAAAAGTTTCAACGAGTGGAAAGCCTACCAAAATCACACATAAGCACAAACATTGTGTTTCAAAACATCGCAGACAGTCTAGTGTCAGATTATCTTCACTCGAGTCTCAAGTCCTGTGTGAAGTATGCTTAATGTTTCGGGGTAGCATCCCTGTGGCCCCCCCATTGCATCCGCACCCACGGGGGAAGGATATAAGCCGATTATTAACAGACGGCGGTCGTGTCCTTAATAAAGAGATGAGATTTTATAAATGAAGAGCAGCATTTCAATGGCGGAACGTAATTCCATTTTATATTTCAGTTATTTATTCATTGTAAGTACCCGGAAAAAGAGAAGCCTTGATCCATTTGTGCTCATACTTAATGGTTAATGGAAAATGAAAATTATACTGCGGAGTTTTTATATCGAAGTCGTTAAGAATTCAAAGTAAATAAAGAACTTTCAGCATAGAAAGTGGGCTTCGAGTGGCTCTTTACGCTGTAAAAACTTTTCAATATTATTCTATGCTTGAGGAAGAAATTGTTAGAGAATTACTAACTATTTGTAAGCGTTCATTTTTAGGAGTGGTCTACCACGAAGATAGTTTCAATAAGATGAAAATACCTTGCCGAAACTTCCTGTAATACAAAATATTGACATTTATAATAGTACTCCTTATATCACATTACTACTAACTACATGTTGTAGATAGAAATATGTACAAGCGTTTTCTTTCGTACTCTAGGTAAATAATAGTATTTTTTTATGTGAATGCATTATATGCAGATTGAACACATAAAATAAGACGCTCGGCACTTTATCGATAGATTTTTAGAAGTACTGCCTGCCTAGCCTTTTCCCAATAACATTGGGGTCGGCTTCCAGTCAAACCGGATGCAGCTTAATATCAGTATTTTACATGGAGCGACTGTCTATCTCACCTCCACAACCCAGTAACTGAGTAACACGATATCTCGTGGTATGACTGGTTGTCAGACTTTCAGACCTCTGACTACCCGTAACGGGTGTCATGGATCTTAAGTTGATAACCGGGACCGACGGCTTAACGTGCTCTCCGAGGCACGGAGGGGTCTCGGTATGAAATGATGGCCACGCATCCACAGATCTACCGCGGCAAGCGCAGCTTAGCCTCGATCGATCGATCTGTGCGGCTGTTACTTAGCCACGAGCTTCTCTAGATATTCTAAAATTTAGAAGTACTATAAAGTCCTAAAAATATGATATTTTGACATGTTCTAGCCGAAGAAAATGCTGAGCACCAATATAAAGAGCCTATACCCTTGTGTTACTATTAAATAAAGAGGGCCGACATAAACGTATCTTTTGGTCCGTCATGTCTGCCCATCACTAGTAATCCTATTAGGTTCGGACGTCTAAGGCTCGATACTCACGATACTATAAGAAGCGACGCTCTCCTTCATGCTCTACTAAATTACTTTCTAGGAGGAAACGATGAAAATGGCTTACGCAATAATTCCATCGTCCTTTATATTAAAAGAATATTATATTGTATCAAAGGAATTGGACATCTTTTATTACAAAAAATATGAATTTGTGAGCAGCAGGTTCCGTGCCTACTACCCAAAAATTCATCGTTCCCAATTTTGAATTTAACATTGTTACGATATCTGACAATTAAGCTTATTGTACTGACAACAAAGATAAACATGTCCTCATGTCATAATATTTTCAGTTTCTTCCTCCTATCAATATGTCGACTTCTTACACCAGATTTGGTTCTGAAATATTATATTCATTCAGTTTAGTAACTTTCCACTTCGTAATAAATTCAACAGCAATGAAACATTGAAGCTACCAACACAGAGTTATGGTCGTATAACAATGACATGGAACTTGTAAGATTTGTCTCCTTTCATTGCGCGAGAGTGTTGTTGCCAGGCTTGTAATATCTCTCAAACTATATTAAGAGCGCGCCTCTGAAACATCAACTCACTTATGGAATATTTTTTATACAAAACTAAAATATATCTCAATTAAAAGTTCTTGTTACTTATTGGAAAAGCTTACCTTTTTATTAATAATGAAATTAGGTTATATCTAATTGATCTGCGACCACTTAGGACTTCGTTCATATAATGCCTTATGTGTGTCATATGTATGCAGTCCTTCATAATATAAGAACCTAAAACTTAAATTTTTAACATATGAGTAGGCCTTACAAGTGCACGTCACTGTTCACAATTCTCGATCTCTCATGCAGCAATGCCAGCCATCTTGCGCAGATCGCAACATATTCTATAGTATGATTAAATTCGTAAATATGAATAGAGAAAGGTTTATTCGACCGAGAATTTATCTGCAGACCGCATGCGGACCCTTTAGTGTGGAATAAGCCTAACACTCGCGATGGCTAGACGTGTATTGTGTTATGCATAATTCTTTGAAAGGAAATGAGTAAATGCTTGTCTTACCTTTGACTTTCAACAGTACTAACTTAAAATAACGTTTTTTTGTAGGCCGCCCTCTTTTTTCTACATATTTATATGTAATTATGTATATTAGGAGGAGTTTCAAATCAGTTTTGGTAATTTCTAAGTACTATTGTTTATTATATTATCTTCATTATCAGTCCACTAATGGACTGGGGCCTCTCCAAGAAAGAAAGGAAAATCACCGCGTTAGCTTGGTCGTTTTTTGTTCCAATACTTTGTTTTCTATAATTTTTTGGACACTTACTGATTTCCATAGAGATCTAAAAACGTTGCTCACATTTTATTTAAGTTTAATAGAGCTGCCGTAGAAGCAAAATTGTCTCATAAAGGTTGTCTGGTCAGTTTTGGTGTGGTAGACCGTGAAATGCGTGTGTTCATCCGGTAAACGCCAAAAGCTATCCACCGCAGCGGTGTCGCAGCGTCACCAACAACTAGACCCTACACGCCCGCACCAACCATTCCCGCCCACCCTCAACCTACGCGTTAAAAATAATAATTAGGTACGTCAAAAACCGCAAGCAAAGTGTAAAGAGGACAAAGAATTTCGGGTGTCGCTCCGACCGTCTGCGCGATAATTAGGGACCGAAGTAACACAGTGGAATTGTGCCTGTTTTTAAATGGAAGCAGCAACTCGAATCTGGATTATCTAAAGTACCATTGTAGTAGACGAAAAATAAGTGTTTGTGTTCGAAATTCTTTTAAAATACTTTAAAAAACAATGATAAATGATAAAAAAAAACAATATTTTAACATTAGAATACCTTTGCTATTATTAAAAATTCTATTGAAGCGCAGACATTGAAATATGACGGTCCATTCACCGCATACTAATCGGATTTGAGCAATTAACCGGCAGGTTACATCAGCGCACCTCTTGCCGTCCGGGACTCAAACGCGGGTAGGTAATAATAAATTCCGACTGTGCTACAAATCAGACGCAATTCAATTCGACTCGTCTGAAGTAGCTATGTTTAATTTTGTACACAGCGGTGTTTTGACGTTTGTGTAAATATTGGAAAAGGACCTTAATTCATTTTAAAGCCATTAATGTAAGATAACATAGCATACAGACTACTAAATTTTACGAAGGTTCTGTTCATCTTTAAAGATTGTGATACAGCAAGTTCTACAGAGTACAAACTACATAGTACATAGTGAGGACAAGATTACTTTGTTAGTATTTCTAAAGGGGTAGGCATAGGTGTATACAATTGTACACCCACATTTCACCAATGCTGTTATTAAGTCCCATGTGGTGAACCTATTGCCATCTACCGGGCACAATTCCAAACTCCAGGCTGTTCCTGAGAATTTCCTAACCGAAAACTCCAATAACACTTTGCCTGACCTGAGAATCTAAACCTAGGACCTCATGCTCAGCAGTCGCGTTTGGGACCACCATACCAACGAGCCAAACTCTCTCTAAGTTGCTATATAAAAAAACCTAAAAATAAGAATAAAAGGCACACATGTATATGTAATAAATCCTAAATTAGGTATATACCTAAACATACAGACCCTAAGCACTTAATGGCAAATGGGAATGCATAGCCTGGATCTATGCCTGTAATCTGCTTAAATGGAAATGCATTAGCGCTGTTAACACTTATGCACAATCGTATCCGTACAATATAGCAGTATGGAAGCTATGTTCTTATAGTAATAGTTTGTCCTCATAAATTTCAGTTTGGTAGTGATTTTCAGAGATTAAAAGTAAAATGTTGTAGAAAAAGAATACCGTCGCGAGCAGGTTTCGTACCTGCGCCGCCCGGATAAATACTCCATGCGCTTTGACCACTAGGAACCACTAAGTCGAGATGACTTAAAATAAGACGCAAAAAAATATTTTAATATAAGACAACCATAAAAAGGCGAAAGGAAAAGCTTAAATTAAAAATATCTAAGGGCTAAAGTCTACTTCTAAAATTATTCTGACTTTTTAAGGGTTCATAAAGTATTAAATAGCAAGTTAAAAACACCCCTCGCAGTCTTATTTGGGAATAAAACATATATGTTAGTAAAGAATTATGACTATAATTATGATATATCGTACGCGTCTATAAATGTCTTTGTAACAGCGTTCATGTATCACATCGGATACTTCCATACTATTTACGTAAAAAGTTTCAGTTAAAAAGAGATATTTACGGTTCTATACAAAATCCTGTTGAAGGCAGGCAGCGCAATAAACAGTTTGTGTAATACTAGTATTGCTGCGGAAAATGTTCAAAGTTATTTCGTGTTTTGCAACGTTTGAGGGGGCTTCACGCTGGCTACATTGATCGTGTCGTTCGCGGTGTTCTGCGCTGACGGGGCACGGTGTGGCTACATCAACAGCGGAGGAAGATTGATAATCATTTAATCTATATGGATCCACAATTCTACGAACCTGAACCCGAACGCGCGAACCTTTGACCTTGTCCTCATAAATCAATCATTTGCGCTATGATTTTTATTATTATTGCGTTTGGAAAAGCGGTCCTATTAAATTCTGATGTGTTTATGTTACAGCTAATGTTGGGAGTGTGGCCAGACTTAATAATACTCCTCCCAACCGGACTTCGGTCACGTCGTGAATAGTCTAATCATCAAAATAATGATCCTGTATGAAGTTCTATACGCAATTGAACAAAATAAGTCTACATTTAGCAGAATTCTATGTTATTTTGTTATATGATATAACTGATAATAACAAAATAGCAAAACACCGCCTGCCAGCTATACTATATACTCGTTAACTTCGTGGCCACATACTAATAGAGACGTTTTGCTTAATAATATAGCTGGTAGCAGCCGTCAGTCTGCTGCTGGTGCTGACACGCCTGAAAATCACTGAAATGCTAAATCGCTCTCGCGGAAAAATATGAATACTACACACATTTTATGAACTTCATATATGAATATTATTTCGTTGCTAGGTTACATTTAACAGATTTTATAATACCTTTAGATTTAGGCTGCCTTAACTGCCTCGTTGTTCCAGTGGTCCCAAGCGCGACTGCTGAGCTGAGGTCTTGGGTTCCCTTCCCAGGCAAAGTGTTATTGAGTGGTTTCCTAACATAAATTCTCAGTAGCAGCTCGGAGTTTGGAATTGAGCCCGTTAGATGTCAATAGGCTCGCCAACTAATACATGGGATTTAATAACAGCATTGGTAAAATGTGGATACAAATTGTTTACCCTTCTGCCTATCCATTCGGAGAACAAAGACGTGATTTTATGCTATGTGTGTTAGATTTAAGCCAAAATGCTTTTTGATATCAATTTATTATTGTTGTATATCAAAGTTCGGTCCGAATTCACGACCAGGTAGTAAAACAAAATTTTGATGAAAACTATAGAAAGATATGATAAAAATCTCCTTTTTCTTCCATTATAATTTTCGCATCCGAGCCCTCGTACATAGGTAACTACAGTTACTTTAGGAATCCTATGTATCCGGCGCGCGTTCCCAGCTACACGGAAGTTCTTTGTGTAAAGATCGGAGCAGTGTCAGGTGCCACGGAACATGCTACATAATACAAAACGTGCAGTAAACTTGTCGCGGAACGAGGCTTTACGTGGCTCTAACTCTGAACTCAGCTGGTTAAGCCTCCGGACGAGCGGCGGCTCCGAATAACTTTCCTAGACTCTCGTGTAATATACGCACGCGAAAACTTTCAGTTTAACGTATACACCTAGTTTTTATTCGAAACTTTGTAAACAACGCCATTAGGGTGAAACGTGACCAGCTGTTTGAAAACAGATAAAGTTCTCGTCTTACTGGTACGTTACGACCTTACAATGGTTTATCAAAGAATCGCTTTGTATACGATTGTTTTATTTATTTAATATGTACGAAGTATTGGGTTTGCTTTTGTTTTTTGACTAATATTGGAGTTCTTTGAAAGCTAATTAAAATTTCATTCGACATAACTTCCCCTTCATATTTTGCTATACATACAATTATAGCAATAAAAACTAATCCCAACGATATTTAATATCGCAAATTAGTCAAAGCTGGTATGCCGGAGGGTTACATCAGTAATATCAGAGGGCCGGGTGGTGGCCGGCGGCGTCCGGCGTCATACAAAAGTTGACGGACGTCCGGCGTGATTGAGTGGATCCCTCCTCGATACAGGCTCTAATGGGTCTCTCGGTGACTTGTGGGGGATGGGGCCTTCGTCGGGAGGCTGCCCTGTAAATAGCGCCCGGGGACTACTTGATTGCGATATAAGCTACACACTATGCTTCGATGAACACTAGTTATAGTTATTATATTAGTCTGGCGTATTATCGCAATACAAATCTGTAAAAATGTTGTAATGAACACGAAACTATGTAACGATATAACAATTTTAATACAGTAGTACTTACTATTTATTTAGCAACCTGAATGTAAGACTTCAACATTATCGACACATTCTCCAAGGCGTTCGCGACTCCAAATTGGATTGCGAGTTTATATATACTTCACCGGAATTTAACAAAGGCATATTGAAAACGGTAAGGAGATGTATCAACGCACATGGCAGACGAAATTGGATACAACGGCAGGAAGGTGTTACGTAAGCTGTATGATGATGGAGTTTGTAAACGTGCGCTCGTAGCTGGTGGAACTAAAAGTGCCTTCAATCATCTTGACTTCACAATTATGCTACAGAAGTGTGATGTCACGATGGTGCATCCAATAAGTTTAAACGTTATATAGTCCGAAATCTATATGACTTTTAGTTTTATAGCCGTTTTATAGTGGTACTGAGCTAACTACTTGGGTCAGTTAAGTCGTGTGACTAATAAGTAATACTGTAAACGTCGAATAAACGCCTACACAATAATACAAAATAATACCCTACATATAATGCTGGTGACTGATATCTTGTACATTTTGCATTGGTTTGGCAAATTATATTCGTGTCTTGTAAGTTTAATGAAAATCTTATTATAAAATAACATTGCATTACGCCTGTATTTCCCGAAGTAGATAGCAGACGTATACGTAGTTTTACACTCACATTTCACTAATGTCACAATCCCATGTGGTGAGCCCATTGCCATCTAGCAGGCACGATTCTATACCCTGCGCTACTGTCAATTTTGTAACAGAAAAACCCAATAACATTTTGTTTAGCCAAAGTATCGAATCCAGTACCTCACGCTTAACAACCGCGTGACCAATGAGGCAGTTCAGTGAAAACGATATGCGAATTAATTAAGCCTAACAAAATATACCATCACAAAGAAAAAATAAATATTATGTCTCGAGCATTTTCTTTTATACTTTTAAGTATTGTATTATAAAGAACTCTATGCTTGAAATGTTTCTCGCTAACGTTATAAACGTTATATGAGCAGACATTTCATTTTAAAGGGAACAATCATTATGCTAACAAGATGAAAAATTTCATCTCCTTTGTTTCCTGTCAATATACTAACGTTACAAAAGAGAAATTGTACGCCTTTATTAAGCGTACTTTTATTCACCGAGTCGCGTTGAAAATTGATGCAAGCTTTGTAAAATCTCAAGTCGGAACCAATATTCATGGCATACAATGAGTGCCTAACAGAGTAATATTTCGCTGCACCGTGCAAGCGATCCCATGTTTTGCGAGGCGAGGCGCTTTGAGCGCATCCACAATAAACCTTGCTCGTTTTGTTCCACGATGAAATTAAAATCAAGAGGACGCCGGCCGAGAGCTCTCTCCTCCAATTTTTAACAGAACATTGGCTTCTATGGAATACTTTCTGCTTACTTTTTATTGGGTACGCCCGATACTTTTTCTCAATTTCGCACTGAAGGGTTGAATTTTTTGTTACAGTTATAATATTACTTCCGAAATACGCTTAACGCTTAGAAGGTTGGGATGGCAGGTTTGGCAATTTCATTTAATTGGTAATTTTATTTATTGGCAAGTAATAAACACGAGCGAAGAACTCATTATACAAAAATATCGTTTCTAGTAAAGAATTAAACTTGTCAAATAAAGTTATTATATTAAATGGAAAAAGAATACGGTCGCGAGCAGGATTCGAACCTGCGCCTCCCGGATAAATACTCCAGGCGCTCTGACCACTAAGCAAGCCATCTCGACCTGGAGTATTTATTCTTTTTCCATTTAATATAATATCTTTAGAGTTCGCTAAGCATGCGTTAATGCTTTTTAAAGATTTATCTTTACTTGTCAAATAACTTGGGTTCAACTATACACGCATAGATAAACAGAGTAGAAAAGTCAGTGAAAATATTACACAATGGTCGTAAATTAACAAAAAACTCGCCGGACCCTTATAAACATACAAATGAACGTTAAATATACGCGACACGTACAGGGTGTCCCGCATACGTAGAGTTGCATGATATATGAGGGACACGATTCAAGCGGCGCGGGGTGTTCGCGGTCAGCGGCTCTTTGGCTCAAAGGAAATCTCATTTCGCGAGCCTCCCGCCACCCGCACCCACCCTCCGGACATCTATTAAAATTATTTGAGAAATCCCAACACTTGGCCGGGTACATCCTCTCCCGCCGTCCGCTTGCTCCAATTTATACCATGTTTTATACTTCATAGCTCTTTTGTTGTTCGATATCGACGGCATAATTGGAAAAGGCCTTTGAAGTGGCCGTTTTTTATGTAATTATTTTTCCTTTCACAATTTTATTTTTCACCTTGTACCTACAACCGTTTGAAGTTAAATTAGATTAATAATCTGGTTTGCTGAGTAAAAATATTTAACTTGATTATGGCATAAAATTATCGAGTTTCATTTTACGTTTATGGCAGTTTATTAGCGATGGACTTATTAGCAAGCTCTTAAGAAACAAGCTAGTTCTCTCTCAAACTTAAGTTAAATAAATGTAACAAATTGCAATTTTAAAAAATTCCGTGAATTAAATTAAAAATAGATTATTTAGCGCCATCAATCAAGTAACACTTAACACAATTATTTCCAGTCACCAGCAACGTTTTCTTATGAAAAGGTCCAAATTTGTACAAAATGTAATTATCGTTTGCCAAGCTTTTGTAACATTGTAATATAAATAAAACTTTTCCATTCGTTTAATAACTAAAACAGTAGCGCACAACGTACAGTCTACGAAAACCGTTGTAGCCGTTTTCATTATGTTTGCTACAGATTTGCTACGCCGTAGACTCGTAGCACTTGTAGATTCGCGCTCGGTTGAACATTCAATTAGTTCTACTGAAATTAATTTCCATGACGGAATATTGGTATTTAATATACTGTTATTACGTTTATGTCTAAGGGTAGGATTATGTACAAATTAGTCCAATAATTATTGGGTTATAATTAACTATTTTCTGTGGGCTCACTCTAGAAAATAATTCCGCTCGATTGACATTGGAAATATGTGAGAATCTTTTAAATGCCAAAATGTCTAAACAATTATTATAGATTCGGGATAATATGAATACAACATGCTTTAAAATTGAGGAAACTGTAATTTAGGTAAATTTATTTTAAAATACGCGTTGTTTTAAGGCGTCTATTTAATATTGGAATTGGATTGGAATTGGTATTAGTTTCAAAAGTAACCCCACTGTACTTGTAAGATATGTGATGTTGCAATAATGACTTATATATTTGAATGTTTTTTTTTTATAAATCATTGCAATCGCAATTAAGTTACCTAGACGATTTTTCAAGAAGATATACCTATTTTACTCTATTCCGTATTTGCACATCGAAATAATAATTACAAAGATAACCGAAAAGATGCGTGATATCGAAGTCTATAATATTGTGTATTGTGTAAAATTTACACATTCTACATAATAGTGTGTTGGTTCCATTAAATAGTTTTCAAAATCGTCTGCTTCACGGCGCGTGTAACATTATATTAATTGATAAATGACAATTGTATTCAAGTGTGCCTATGTACCTTACGGTAATCCATCAATTTCGCACTGTTTCATGACCACCATTATTCGACGGCCGCGAAACAAATGATTACAAATGAATCGGGCTGCGGAGCGCGGGCGCGGGAGCGTTGCCATGGCGACGCGAGACGATCGATGCGCGACCGTCCCCCGCGCGCCCTTCCCACCCCTCAATTAAACAATGATTCACACGTTAAGCGATGAGATGACGAACATGTGTGGGGTAGGCTAGGATCAAAAGTTATTGCGTATGATGATGTTAGCCTAAACTAAGGTTTTATATGAAAGAAGTGATTCAGTCATGCACCTTTTATTAATGTATGAAATATTTCTTATCTATACATATAATAAAAATGTAACGGATCGCTATCTGTACATGGAAGATATATATGAAAAAATATTATTGGGACCTTTAGCAACGCAAATAGCACCCAAAACAATGATTGTTAGAATTTTTGTCTGTTTGTCTGTTTATCTGTGCGTTTGTGCACGCTAATCTCAGAAACGGCTTATCCGATTTAGATGTGGTTTTCAATAATATATTGGGCTTCACTTAACATTTAGTGTTTGTTTCATGTCAATCGGTTAATAAATAAAAAAGTTATGCCAATTTAAAGAATCACGTCGAGCATTTGTTAATTATGAATTCGTGTTCATAGACGGCATGGTGTTAATTTACGACATCCACGCGGACGTCGCTGGCACAGTTAGTCTTATATATATATAAAAACTCAACATTTCGCCCAAGAATAACATGATGGTATATGTATAAAAGTTAGGCCGCATTGTAGTCAAAACATTTTTATAGTTCTCTAAAAAGAAACGACTTTCCACCTACTGCTCCCGTCAATCGAGGGCGAAACTCCAAAAGAAGCTATTTACATATGCGTTGGGGTGAACTTACGACCTAATGGAATGATGCCAATGTGTACGAGTATTTGCACTGTCTACACACAGTGTGTTGTTTATTTTGCGAGACCCTTGGAATAACAACAGATGAAACCCCATTAAAGCTGTACAGTATTTGTTTGGTAACGCTGCTGTAAGCTGTTCCAGTAGTTTCAGTAGTTATCTAGTAAGTAGATATGAATTTATTTATTTTGAACGTGTTATTGACTTTATTTGGCACTAGTATTTGGTCTCATATTTACTTAGTCGGTACATTTAAATTATATTAAAGCACAATAAGATTTTCAAATGTTTTTGGATATCTACGCTCATGCTCTAAGAAACTACATATTTTCAAACTCACATTAATCTATATTAATATTATAAATACGAAAGTAACTGTTTGTTGGTATGTTTCTTTGTTTGTTTCACTTGTTTCACGACTAAACGGCAAAACGGATCGTAATCAAATTTGGAGGAGATAGATTGGACCTTGGAGATGGACATAGGCTACCTTTTGTCGTGCAGACGCTGGGATTTTACGGGGAACTAGCTGGTGTAGCTACTTATAAACATCAAAAATGTTTAATATCAATAACGATTAGATTCAAGCACTCATTGACGATCATTAATTCTTCAGTAACTCTAACATTTCTACAGATTACAAGTAGATACTATAGGCGGTTATATGGTCGTGTTTTTCATCGGGCCGCACTAATTAGGAGCCATGTCGGACGCGCCAGTCTGTGTAATTTCTAGAGAAGTTGGCGATGTAATGAGTTCGCAGTTGCCGGCAGATCTGCTGAACTAACTATCGACGTACAAAGCAAACTGTGAACAAACTACGAGTTTCACGTGAATTATTTCCGTCGGGAAATGTCACTGAGTCTCGTGTCTGATATTCTAATTATGTTGAAAACTTTTGAGTGTATTTATATCTGTATATATTTTTTTGTGAATATATGTATGTAGAGTATAATGGACAACGGGGCTATAATTTCATTTATAAATTCGAAAAGGTTCTGAAAGACACACATTTTTTTGTGTTTAGCTTTTTATAAATCGATCATTTATAAAACTGAAAATCATTACGAATGAGTAACATCAATGGTACTTCATAATTCTCTGAAGCGTAAATTCGTCCCATATTATTTGATGTTTAAAACATTTCATATTTGTTTGCTATGACGGTATAAAGCCGGTCCGGTAACCAAATTAAAACTGATTCGATTGCTGAAATCAAAGCGGATTTCGATCAAACAATGTAATTAAAATCGGTATAGGTACCAACGTTAATTTAACAGATGCACACTGCTTATTATAGTTTATTAATAATTAATATGAAACAGCAGACCAAAACCACATTTAAGCCGGGTTTCTGACTGAACGAGCTTTTTAATTACAACAGATCAACCACAACTCTTGTTACACAGTTAAAAAGCAATATTTATTCGAAATTGGATCGTGAAGCGGGTGTTTGAACTAGCAGCGGCGGCGGCGGCGGTGGAGCGCACTGCGAATTAATTCGGTTCAGTTATATAACATTAAAATTGGAAGTCCGCTGGAGCCGCCGCAACCGCCCGAAAGGCTTTGCTTCCAATCCCAATAAGCGATTGGCTGTGAACTCTGTGCACTGCTACCGACCAACGTTACAGTTACAAGCCACCTAAAATAGCTCGTTTAAATACGGACTGGGGGACCGTCGGCTTTTATCGGATCAGACGGTCTAACTTCAGCAGATCCTCCTCTTTCCACAAATTAAATCGAGCGATGTAAAATTATAACGTGCTTTAATATTTCATCCCACGAAGCCAATTTGAAAATGGTTATCCGAATGAAATCACTTAAAAAATACGGTGAAGCGGAACCAGACAGAGTATCGTGTTTATCATTTAATTAGACTGGACGCTCGGTGAGGAGAGTTCATGAACAAAGTGGAGGCATAGTCGGAGCCCGAGGCGATGTGTGTGGGTGGACAGAGAGCCGCGGGCAGACGTAAGTGCTGCATTTTAATTAAATCCTCATTGCTGAGAGATAGCGCGCCGTGGGACATACTTTTCGTTTTTTCCGCCAGTTCGCTTCTGCCGTGTATAATTGAAGCTGTGTTCAGAGCTAGTAACGAGCCGACACCATTTCCGTGATAATGATAATGCTTGCTCCATTTTAATACAATATGCTCTTATGGATAAGTATCTTACCTACATGGCCGTACAAGTGAAATAGAAAGAAATGTCGAGAATAATATATTGTTTTTGAAAAATACTAAAAGTTTGATAATCCTACTAATTAGGCAAGCTATCTGAAACTGCCTCGTTGGTCTAGTGGTCCCAAGCGCGACTTGTCGCGCCTCGGGTGCGATTCCCGGGTCGGGCAAAGTTTTGTTGAGTTTGTCTGTTAGGAAATTCTTGGAATTTCATGCCTAGTTGATAAATTTAGAGTTATGTACGAGACATCTGGAGCGAAGAAGAGGAGGATCTTCGATGCTAATCAAATTTCGAATGCTATCATTCAAAAGTCTCTGTCTTCTTAGTAATGCGTACGTACGAGGTTATGAAACTAGCGTTAACTTAGCATTCCTAATATTCTGTAATAAAAGCGTCACCGTAACGTGCCAGGCACCAGACTGCCTCGTTGGTCTAGTAGTCCCCAACGCGATTGCCTAGCATAAAGTCTCGGATTCGATTATATATACCGGGTCGGGCAAAGTTTTGTTGAATTTGTCTGATAGGAAATTCTCAGTAGCAGCCCGAAGTTTGGAATTGTGCTCGGTAGATGGCAATAAGGTCAACACCATTACATGTCACTTAATAACAGAATTGGTGAATTGGTGGGTGCACAACTGAGTACACCTCTGCCTACCCCTTCAGGGAATAAAGGCGTGATGCTATGTTATGTTTTATGTTTTATCTTAGAAACTTAGCAGACGATTTCAGGTGATTCAATCTATTACAAAGGCCTCGATAAGAAAAAATACAAAAAATATACCATAGTTATTTATTCGTTACTGATACGAATGGAAACTCAATATCCACCACTCGACATTTGCAGAATAGCAAAATTGGCAGATTGCTCTTCAACATATCAAGTTAGACATAAAAAGTAACAAAACAAAGTGAAACATGAACAATATTCGACGGAAAATACAACTCCAAAACATTTCAATATTCGTCTCGTTAGGTACTTGTTAGGAACTAGCAGCAACAATTCAATAGAGCTCCCGCTGGGTTGGAGGCACTTGTGCTTACACCGTGTCTCTCGTCATAGCAACGTGGAAATTAGACAATGAACTGTGAGAGCGTTAACAGTGAGTACCTGTGTGCGGGGTGGCAGAGGGCGGCGCGGGGTGGCGTGTCCCGGGAAACAAATGATAAGGCGATTACAAAAAATATATGTACACTTTTATGTACAAATAATATGTCCAGACAGGTAGGTAAAGGAGGGAACAAAAGTAAAAAAAACAGATGGAGGGGGAAGAAGGATTTAATTTACGGTGAGTATGAAAGGGAGACAGTACCTACCTAGCTGTGTATTTCAGTCTGTGATTATGATGATGTTTGATGTGTTGATAATGCGAGTACGATTTTAATTATGTCTGCAGATTCTGATGAAATATGGAAACTTAAATAGACACAAAACATGAATATGAATACTTATTTAACTATTATGATCTCATATCTTAAAGTAGCCGTAAATAGATATGATATCAGCTTATCTTTCTTAATCTACACTGGTAACTTATGTCCCGAACTGTGCTAGGGCAGCTCGGGACACGATCAAAGACATTAGGGTTGAATCATCCGGACTTTAGATGCATTCTAAATATATAATATATCGTTTTTTGTTGGACTGGGGTATAATTTTACTTGCGCTAAGATCGCATTTAATATATGCTCTGTATGTTAGGCACGCGGTTAGGCTCGCTTTATCCGTAAAATAAACATAGCTGCGATGCATAGCGTTGATTATCGTACGATTTTTGAGCACGAATTACCGCTGTAGTCGGAACGCATGCTTGCCTCGTGTTTGAGCATCAGATACACGTCCGTATTACGCGGGGCATGCTACGCTCGCTCTCGTACATTACCGCTTCACCTACTCGCGATGGGTAATGTGCTCTCTGACACATTCAATTAACCGCATAGCTTGTGTGATCTGAATTGATCGCACATATTCAGCTTCAGCGTATAATATCTTGTGTATTATAAGATTAGATTTACTTACAATATCAACCTACGTTTCCATAATAATGCTACTTTATTGTAATGAAATGCATAAGGATCCTTGACAAGAACATCCAATTCCATACGGAATTTGTTTGAATGGAATGGTTGTTTGGAAGATATGATAAGATGCAATTTTTGACTAATGAAGAAGTATCGTCGAGGAGGTAATGCTAACGCTGTCATAAGGTGGCTATATCTACCACAGCTTTATTTTGTTACAAATCGTTTGTCAATTGTTATGTTATGACTATATGGGGCTGTCTTAATGTTTGACGTTCGCTTTTTGTACGCTAATTTTTAGCCTAATTTGAATAAAGAAATTTTGATTTGATTTGATTTAATATGCACTGCTACTTCTGTCAATGCAAGACCAAAGTAATACAGTTTTTTTTTTTATTTATATTTCGCAAAACTTTAATGTCTTTATCAATTACCTACTGCTTTTTGGCCATTTAAGAACAATGATTATAAAGTATCGTCATCTATGAATAAAATGTTCAAGAGCAGTGACAAGTTTGAGTAAATCCGGGTTAGCAGCTTAAGCATGATTATAAAGCATAAGCGAAATTTCTTCATCGGATTACGTAGAGTATGTAGTGCGAAATGTAATAAGTATTTGTAGGGAGGTGCGGGGTGCGGTGTGGGTGGTGGTGGCGGTGGTCGAGCGGCAGAATCAAGGGCGCGCGGAGCGGGGTGCGGGCCGAGGGGGATGCTGCGCGGGGATGAGGCGCGCAGATCAATATCTCGCGTCGCCCGGCAACGCCGCGCCAGACCGAGTGCCTCCCGTACTACAACCCCCTCGGCAAGCCACCCCCGGCCCCCGCCCTGCCCACTACTCGCTTATTTAATACATGCCGTATCTGGGATGCGAGCTTTTTCGTGCTAAATGACAGGGCAGCGTAATACGCCGAATCGCGAAGTCACCGCTCTCGTAATGTGCCGTCATAACTATAGACTTGTAGCCCCTTGGCCGAACATAACACCGCGGCACGATAACGATGACATTGACCTCGTTCCCCAAAGAAAACTTCCCTTTTCGTCCGGGCCCAATTTATAGCGTAAATGTTCATGTGAATAAAGATCTAGGAATTTCATGCCTACTTGATAAACTTACGAGTTCTCGTACGTACGAGGTTATGAAACTAGCATTACCTTAGCATTGCTTAGATTCTGTAATAAATGCGTCACCGTAACGTGCCAGCCTCCAGACTGACTCTTTGGTCTAGTAGTCCCAAGCGCGACTGCTGAGCATAAGGTCTCGGATTCGATTCCCGGGTGGGCAGTGTTATAAAAAAGACTGTTAGGAAAATTTCAGTAGCATGCCGGTTGGAATTGTGCCTAGTAGATGGCAATAGGCTCACCACCTATTTACATGGGACATAATAACAGCATTGGTGAAACGTAGGTGTACAACTGCGTACACCTCTGCTACCTCTTCGGAGAACACAGGCGTGATGCTATGTAATGTGCCAGTAACATTAGGCACGTATGCTTGCACATATTCTAATAATCTAATTTAAGAACACACATTCATTCCATTCCGTTTATTCATGAACTTGAATTATAATTACCGACGTTATTCAAGCTTTCCCCTTTCAGTATGTATTACATATAATCCTCAGCATGTAATAACAAAGTTCAGTAGAACAATGGAATTTAAAGTCTAAGTTTCAATATAGCTTACAAAACAATATCATTTGTATATTCTAACAGGAATTAACGCGCAATAAAAACCTTCGATTCGCTTGACGTTTCGACTTCAGTCTGCTTGTGACCACGATCAGTGCAACCTGGTCGAAACGTCAAGCGAATCGAAGGTATTTATTGCGCGTTAATTCCTGTTAGTATATAGTAATATCATGCAACGCGATAGTTTAAAAGTTAATATCATTTGTATTATTTATACTGTATAATACCAAGGACATTTAGTATATAAGGTACATAATTTAGATAAATAAGTGATTACTTTTTATATATATTAATACATTAACATTATAACTCTATGAATCACTAACTGCCTAATCGCTTTGTTGGTCGTAAAGACGACTGCTGTGCGAGGTCCTGGGTTGGAATACCTCGTCGGGCAATTTTTCTGTAAGGAAATTCTCAGTAGTAGCCCGGAGTTAGGAATTGTGCCCGGTTGATGGCAATATGCTTACCACCTTATTACATGGGACTTACAAGGGCACTCTTGCGAGCGGTAGGAACACAGGACTGGAGAGTACATAATTCAATATTTACAACAATTTTTTTTTTCATAATGTTCGCCGTTCAAGGAGCAGTTTTCGTCTTGCTAGTACTATGTTAATTACAAATAATTTGTTATATCCATTTAATTCATAGCTTAAGTGAATGTATTTGACTTATATATTAACCCTTTCAAAGGAAATTACCTAATAAATTAGTACCTTATATATACGGTCTTGTTTCTCCTTGTTTTTAAGCCAACATTCTCCAGTCTATGCCACCATTCCTCCAATCTGCTCTGGACCTCCTGGCCACTCTCAGCAACTAGCACAATGCCATCGGCGAACAACATACACTAAGGAGTGTCTCTTTCTGAATGTCCGACGTAACTTGTCCACTATCATAAGAGGTAAGGGCTCAGGTAATACACCCTTGGTGCAGGTCTGACATCGAAGCTGGCAGTGGTGCCTACAGAAGACCGGACATATGTACTGCATCGACTGTACATCGCTCGGATCAACTATACATTCTTCCCGAGCACACCTCTCTCCATAAGGGCCAACCAGAATACCTCACGCAGTACCCTGTCATTGGTCTGTTGAGGTCAACGAAAACCATAAGCATGTTTTTGTGTGTCCATCTGTATTTCTAATAAAACAATTGTATATATATTGGAATTGTATTGGAATTGGTATTCATTTCAAGAGTAACCCCCTGTTATGTTGTCGGATTACTTACGTATGTTAAATAGTGTGAAAACGTTTAAGATGACAGTTTTCAACTAACACGTGGCGGGGCGAGGGTATAATACAAACAACATTACTTTTCATTAAATATTTTATTAAAATTAAACATTTAATGCAAATTGAATTCGCATCTAGACGAAACTAATGAATAATTAAACATAACTCAACATAATAAATATTCTTAGGTGACTAGACCAAGGTACGACAAAAATAATGACTAACAATAAATACTTAGGATTAACATTAAAAACAATTTCCATGATAAACATTTTCATTTTAAACATATTCGTCCAAATTAAAATACTTAAATAAGTGCAAATTAAATAGGTCCACAAAACGACTTTATAAAAAAGGATATGATCTCAGACGGAATTAAAATTCGTATGAAACCCAAGCCAATAAGATTAGCACTAAAACATGGTAAATATTATATTCATCTAAACATTATGGTTTATTTATGGTAAATTTAAACACTATGTATATCGATATTATGTATATTGTATGTTATGCCGTACTAACTACCGCAGCTAATAAATCAGCGAAAGCATCACCCGTCGGCCAAACTCACTTGCTTTAATTATAAACATAAGAAACAAATTTGACATGATTCGTTACTAGATAAAAAAATACTTCGTCATCTTAAAAGAATATTACCTTAGTTCGATTTAGAACAGCCATTTCTGCGAGCAAAGCTTATATTCGTAATAGGCAGGGAATAGGCAGGTAATACGCAAAGATGCTAATACATATAGAGTGAGTGATGATAAAGTTATTATATTAATGGAAAAAGAATACGGTCGTGAGCAGGATTCCCGACCACTTAGTAGAGTAGTAGAACTTAGTGGTCAGAGCGCCGGGAGTATTTATCCGGGAGGCGCAGGTTCGAATCCTGCTCATGACCGTATTCTTTTTCCATTTATTATAATAACTTTTGAGTTCGCTAAGCATGCGTTAATGCTTTTCAAAGATTTATTATCTTGAAGTGCGTGATGATCGGAGTTTAACATTGGAGTTAATAGGCAATTTTCTCCGTAGCTTAACTTAGTTGAGAAAATAACTTACGACGTGACTTTCAGCCCTGTCTTCAATCACGAAGCTATATTCGGAAACTCATAAGGCAAGCTTGTGCCGAAAATTATGCTGCAATATGAATTAGAATATATTCACGATGCGAGCTAGTTGCCGCTGGAAGAAAATCTAACTCATCTAACATATTTCACTACATGCTAATAACCAGAAAATAAGTATTCATTGTTATTGCGACAACGGAAGTTGAAAACCTTTCAGTGGTTCCAAACACACAGTATACAGCAATAATCGAGTACAAAAGTTGAAATTTTTAAGTCAAAGTATAATAATGACTAGAAAAAATCATACGACTGGTCAAACATACTTGTAATACTATCTAGAAAGGCAACTGTGTGAGGAGGGCGACGCCTCTCATGATCCAGTGGTCTGGCTCCTGCTGGGTGGGTAGCAACATGAACAGGATGTAGTTGGTGGAGTGGCCCGTAGTGGACAGGACGCCGCGCCGGTCGCCCGTCTTGTATAGCGGACAGTTGTAGAACACGTCCGTCGGGATCTCCTCGCGTTTGAGGGGTATCAACCACACCTGTATCAGGAAAGAAAAACAATTTAAAACAAAAAAAACTTTTTGACAAAATATCAAAAAACAATAATGAAAATTATTTACTACTAATTTTAAATATATTTTTTACTACAAATTGTAATTAATTTTGATAGGTTTTTTATTTTTAAATACATACATATAGCATCAGGCTAGTATTCCACGAGGATGGTGAGCCGATAGCTAACAGCCAGGCATCATTTAAACTCCGGACTGCTACTGAGTATTTTTCCAACAGAAAAACTAAATAACTCTCCCAGACCTGGGAACCCAAGACCTCACGCTCAGCAGCTGCTTTTGCGACCACTAACCCAATGAGGCATTATTATTAACGTATATCAAATGTGAACTGACCGGCGGAAACTCGTCGTACAGGATCTTAGGGATCGATTCATCGACGCACATCTGATCCATGTTCCACCGAGCGCCTTCCATGAACAAGCCATGTATGTACACGCCCTCCTCCGGTGGTTGATCGATCTCGAACACTTTCTGCACCTACATACGTATTTAGATGAATTGAAGGTGTAAGCAGAGTTAGCATCAACAGGCAGTAAGGACGGAACCGACGATACCTGGCTTGCATTTTGTAGTAGAAATGAAAACTCTCACAGGTGATCTTTTTAGTTCGTATATAGTATAACCTATAATGATCAATTTTTTTTTATTTGATGTACATACACGTATTCCCCGAAGGCATAGGCAGAGGTGTACACAGTTGTAGGTACACCCACATATCACCACCAAGTCCCATGTAATAGGTGGTGAGCCTATTGCCTATTACCAGGCACAATTCCAAACTCCGGGCTGCTACTAAGAATTTCCTAATAGAAAAACCCACTAACACTTTTCTCTCGGCAGTCACTCTCTTTGCTCGGCTGTGGCCCTTGCGACCACTAGACCAATGAGGCGGTTAGTTATATTTTTCTCTCTATAAACACATCCTATATAGTTACCTTTATAAGTACTTAGATTACTTACTTGGTAATGGAAGGCAAGCTGGTCGATGGGTATCTTGTACTTGCGCGCATAGCTCTGCTGCGCGGCCGTGAGGAACGCTTGCGGGAAATAGAAGCCCGACAGCCAGAATACTACCGGCGGACCGTGCTCATGCCAGTGCTGGCAACAACATGGAAGTATTACACTCTATTTCTACCAGCTTCATCTATTATGACAGAGTTATAGTACCTACCGTACCTACCTTCCTAGTTAAATAAAGTGTAGTTGAGTACCTAGTAGAGCTTTCATCACTCACTTCAATTATCAATAAATAAATAAGTGTGTGTCTGTGATTTTAAAATAAATGCCAAAATGTATGTGACAACTGCTATTTATATGATGCCTAATCATAGATAATAGCTTTTAGAATTTTTGGCAGTTTGTCTCGAATATGTTTAAAAACGGCTCAACGGATTGAAACGTAAATTTTGAGATCAAAACAGGATTTTAACTTAAATTGTATAATTTCCGTTTCGATATCATGCAGGTTTCAGAAGATATTCTAATATAAATATTTGGCCCCCGCGAACAAACTCGCAGGCACAGCTAGTAGGGAATATGTAAAGTTACAAATTTTAAGACTAAAAACCGATTTAGTTTATCCCAAACACAGGAAATTAGGGGAAGAGGCGGAGCCCTCCACAAATCTCATACCTTTGGTTAGATTGATATAATCTTTCAAGATATGTCTTTGAAAAAGCACTAACGCATGCTTAGCGAACTCAAAAGTTACAATATTAAATGGAAAAGCGAGCGCCTGGAGTATCTATCCGGGAGGCGCAGGTTCGAATCCTGTTCGCGACCGTATTCTTTTTCCATTTAATATTGTAACTTCATATAATCTGTTACACCTTATTTCGAAATAAAATTATCCTAACATTTTTCGCGAGCCAGTCACAGCCAGTTTGGTCACACGACTGACTTTAGAATCGGACATGTATGAGTTGAGCGCGCTTGCATGAATACGATATTTCGCGGGCATAGTTCCAATTCCGAGCCATATCTGAATGCGTTCTGACAAGAAATCACATTTCGACGGTTCTGTAGATGAACCCGGGAATGGTTCACACAATGAGTAAGGTTATTTTCTACGAAGGGTTAAGGAGGACTAAACTCTGAGTCTATATTTATAATTTGAGCACACATATCCTGAATGATCCTTAGAAGACGAGTAAGAAAATTTAATACAAGAGTATACTTTTACAGACCAGTATTGTAAAGAATGAAGGTGAGCCTTCGTAAACGATTAAAAGACACAATACCTGCAAGAACTCAAGCCTCTCCAGTAGGTCGTTGAAGTAAGAGGCGAGTGGCTTGAGCGAAGGATAGCTCTTGCCAGCCCACAGCGCCGGGATGCGCCCGCGCACCATGCTTGTGAGCACCTCCTCCGTGATGTCATTAAGAACGCTCACACCTGTCACATCATTTATTGGTTTAACCATAGGATATCGGAACCTATTTAATTACACAATAATTGGGTTGCAAAAATTCTTCCGGACAAATTATACTGAATGCTGACTCCAAAACTAGACAAATAGACAACGATGATATTTACGAATCGTAATTATCAAAAAAACATTGTCAGTTGGAACTTCTGATCGGTTACAGATTGCTGAGGTACCCAACCCTTAGCGTAGTCAGTCTGTATATGAGTGATCGCTAGGAGCATTTTATCCAAATGGCTCTGTGCTTCGAAGAGCACGTTAAACCGTCGGTTCAGGCTGTCATTAATGAATAGCAGTCACTAATTCGAGTTTAATTAATTCGATTTTCTCTTGAGACAAAATTAGCTCCAAACTACACGAGAGAAAGAAGAAATATTTCTGTACATATAGGTACCTATAGGTGTGGTTGCCAATTTTACTATAAAATGGCAATGCGAGAGCGCAGTAACAACGTGCTATATCACTCACTCCTTTACATTCCGTCAATACGTCTGTCTCGCTCGCACAAGTCATGTTGATTTTCCTGACTCCTGACTGACTAACTTGAGACTTGCACAGTTATACTACGACAACTGTATATGCATATGCATACCTTGTACAGCTCCAATGACAGCCCTAGAACTGGATCTGACGACGCTAACAAGTCGTTCGTATCGCGCAGCCTCCTGGATTACCACGATGGACATGGGTGTCATGTCAGATGGCTTGATGTCACCTTCATGTGAAGGGCCCGTCAGGATCTTCGCGGGTAAGCGAGCCAACACGTCTTCTGCGATAGCCATCGCTAGCTCCTCTGGCGTAGCGCCTGCACCCCCGGCCACCATCGTGTCCTGTATTTAATAACAAATTATAATAAACTGTACTAGGTCATACATTATTTTAAAAGTGATAAAATTCTAAGAAAATGTAAACAGAATTATGTTCTGAACGCAAAGTGACGCTCAAAGAAGATAGATTTTTATTTATTGGAAGAAGCTTGATAAAGAAAATCGAACGCAAGCTTTTTGCATTTATTTAACTTCTCCACTTACCTGATATATTTTCTCAAGATCCTTTAAGCATGAAAACGGTAAATGATATCAATATTACATCAATTAAATGAACAAGTCTATTTCTTTATTAAAAATGCCTTACCTTACGATCCTGCTCCGGTGCACCAATGAAGAATGAAACATAAGAAATACCACATGATTTGTATAAAAAATTACCAACTAGAGACACTCATACCACTACAAAATACCTACTTGGTGATGGCAACGAGGTCTATTTTACACAATATACATATCACATCACATGAATAAATAACTAAGGTAAAGGCACCTAATTCCGAGGGGTTCTAAAAATGGCACCTTATTCCGATGTATTTAGAATAACGGCGTTTTCAAGCTATTTACAAGTTCCTTTTAATTAAAAAATACACTATGAATAAATAATTTATCTATTCGTATTCTTATGAACAAAGGAGTGCTTTAGTTTGAGTAGATTTTAAAATAATTGGTAATTTGACGCTGGTCTCGAGTTTAGGATTCATACATTTCGGACCCTGTGCATTTTACTTGCCTGTGTGTTTTACTAAATAGTGTTTTAAATGTTAATTTCTACTATGTGAGTTTTTTTTTTATGTTGAAATATTAGAAGGGTTATATTTTTTATCTAATACACTTGAAATTTGAGTATTTTCTTCACAAATTAAGGAGAAATTAGCTTTTAAAAATACCGCGGCATTAGGTCCTAAATATTTTAGGTGGTACCTAATTACCAATGTATACAACGGAAATTCAATTCCATAGACGTTATCATTTTATAAATTTTGGAGGCAGTTTTATGATTACGAACCAAATATTTTAGTTCTGATTACTTAAATAACCCGTAAATATAAAAATCTATTTCCGAGGTACATTATGAGGTCGCATTTACTAAATATAGTACTACAAAGATTGTCAGTTTAGGTAGTTTTGTAATTCTAAAGTTACAATATTAAATGGAAAAAGAATACGGTCGCGAACAGGATTCGAACCTGCGCCTCCCGGATAAATACTCCAGGCGCTCTGACCAACTAAGCCATCTCGACCTCTGCTCACCACCGCGAATTCTTCTTCCATATTGTAACACGTCTTATGGCGACGTCATTGCAATCAATTCAGTACTTACAAGTGACCGAACCGACACGACTAACTTTGCAGTTAATACAATGTCGTAAAGAATGCAATTACCTTAATAATTCAAGATATGTCTTTCTTTTTCCATTTAATATTGTAACTTTAGAGTTCGCTAAGCATGCGTTAATGCTTTTTCAAAGACATATCTTGGACTTTTGTAATTCGTTGCATGGAAAAGCTAAGTACAGAAAATTGAGTTATTTAAGTGTTCCGATATAATCTTGAGAGGGTTTATAAACTTTTCTAAAGATATCGCAATTGGACATTAGTTTATATATATAATATTAGAAATTCTTACACTTTTTATTACTCGGAATTGAAAAATATTATTTAGTATTTAATAATATTATAAACGCTATTCCGATGTATATACGTCGGAATAAGGTTATATGAACACCTAATTCCGTGGTACTAATACGCGTTAAATACAGAGTGTTCATTATTTTACTCAGCAGAAAGCACTTTTGTATGGTTTTTCTACCTAAATGAAACAAACTTTTGCTCTTTAAAATAAATTTCTTATTCTGTTATACTGAGATATATATTATATACTCCTTCCGACCGTATTTCGGTCATGGCGGCCTATCTCTACGGAGATTAGCCAAGTACGCAGGAGATATTATAGTGCACAAGTGTATGCGCAAACACAGGTGCACTCCGTCTTCCTTCACTCTCATATTCCGATGGGACGGAAATCCAACACGACCAGAGAGAGATCAGGCGCAGGACCGACGGCTTTTCAGAATTTCCTAACAAAAAATCAGAAGAATCTAAAATTGTTGACTGGATCCATCTAGGAAAACATGGTTTCCCAGTTTCTAAGGAGTAATTAAAGTAAGGAGTGGCAAAGCAACTATATTCAAAATTAAAAGTAATATATAATTAAGTGACCGAGACTGATTTAAAATCTAAAGATAGTAAATAAATAGACTTGATCTTTGAACATCATGTATCATTATCCCCACCTACCCTCTTTGTATTTTGTGCACTCGGAATTAGGAACCAAATACATCGGAATTAGGATTTTTGCATCGGAATTAGGGGATTCTGACTTTTGAACTTTTTTTTTTTTTAACAGTTTTAATAAAGTTTTATTGTCAGAATGTTAGTATATTTCAAAAATAAGATAAGTAGCACGTCCGATAAAAATAGCCAGTTCTACAGAATGGTATTATATATATATATAAATCCTTAATTTTTAATGTCCTTCTGAGTTTTGGTGAAAATACCGCGGAATTAGGTGCCTTTACCTTAGATATTTATAATAGTTTTACATCTTGCCAACAATATTTAATACAATAGAAGTTCAGCATCTGTCCAAACATTTGGACCGATCCTTTCTTGTATATCTTAAAGTCGGAATATATTCAAACATCAGTAGACCTGTGTCAGTATAGCAGTGTCAAGCAAGTCCTCGGCTTCTCTGAAGTGCTTGGTGATGTCGGCGTTGGGGTGGAAGCCGAACACGGCGGGGGGCGTGGCGGCCGGCAACGAGCGCGCGAAGGTCACAAAGTCCGTGTGCTCCTTCAGCGTCGGGATGTGGTACACGCCTAGGTTTAAACGTTTTTTATATTATTTGGGCTGGTGTTTATTAACTGTCTACAATGAAAATTTACCGCAATTGAACAGTCTTGAAAATATAGAAACGGGAATTCGATTAGTATCAAGCTGACACATTGCATTATCCAACCGTTAATCAAACAGTAATTAAAAAGTTTACAGCGTGTGTCCCAGAATTGAAACAACCAATATGAAATAACAGACCAAGCGATATTTCTATACATGTTTATAAGATCACGACAATCAAGCTTTAAGTCAGTTAAATAAATAGCCGCGAAATAGGTTTCTGTATTTGCTACTTTGAAGCAAAATGACAGTGAAACAACACGAGACTCAAGACTAACTTATCATTTAGCAGCGTTAAGACTTTCGGTGTTAGACTAGTAATATTATAGCAGACCTGAGGGGTCTAGCGGGTAGTTGTGCTCCATAATGGCCTTAGGGTTGTAGAACTTGTACAGAATGGTGTTGAGCGTGCGCCGGTCCCAATCGTCAGTCACCCGACCGCCGTAGTTACACTCGCCAGTCAGGTACCGCAGCGCTATGAATTGCACATCCTGAGGAGAAATATTACCGTCACGCCTGTTATAAATATGTTACATGAAAAATGAGCAAGCATAGAGTTCTCAAAACCAATATATTTATGGTAGAATATTTTAGACATCTTAAATTTTTTACTTACGGAATCCTTAAATAAATCCAACCCGCACCTTTATTGATTAATTCACTGAATTATTCATACTTCCATACTAATATTATAAACTTTTTCTCGACTAAACGGCTGAACGGATCGCAATGAAATTTGGCAATGAGATAGATTGTTTTTTGGGGAAGGACATAGGCTACCTTTAGAAATTATATACTCACATCATATTCATTGAGAAACATATACAGTTGTGTGACGCTAATCTTAAGATCTGTCTCGTTGAACTCGTAGCGAATGTTCCATCCGAGCGGGCCGAACTGTCGCCGCTCCTGCACCACTGCATGGAAGAAGCATAAAGCGAACAACAGCTTCTTGAAGATCTCCGACTGTTTGTTGCCCTCGAACCACTCCAGGTCGTTGATAGGATCACTGCCGTATGAGCGAGCAATGTTCGCTCTTAGGCCTGCATTTGTAAATAAATATATTAATTGATTAGTTCGTGTAACAAGAAGATGTTACAAACGTAACTACAAACATAACTATATAACATAACTATCAAATCAATCATTCATATACCAAGCTTAGATAAAGGGAGCCTCATCAGTCCGATCGACAGGTTTACATGCTATGGCGACGTCCAAATAGTCTTTCGTTAAAAATCATTCAAGGTTTATCTTCGAACCGAACTTTATTATCTAATTAAGGTTGTGAGGTTAGGTGGGTGTTTGTTACCCTTCACGCAATAACTACTGAACGGATTTAGACGAAATTTGGCACATGAATAGTTTATAACCTGGATTAACACTTAACATTTTTATCCCGGCTGAACCAATTCTGAAGTCCACGCAGACGATGTTGCAGGCAGAAGGGCTAATATCTAATAAACGAGTTACCTTGAGGCGGCTCATTGGTCATTTTGACACCATTCTGCAGCACATACACAGGGAAGTGATCTGCAGGATATGACGTCAGCCAGAGCCTAAAATCTGGATGTGTGGCGTCCGGTGTTAACCCTTCACAGATCTGATGAGAATCGAATATTTAAAAATTTACGTAAGACCGCGTTCGGTGAATATAAAGTTCAATTTAAATTTATCAGAACGGGGAGAATGCAGTCACCTTTTCCAGGGTCGGCATCCAACTCTTGGCTAAGTGACAGTTCTGCAGCACAACCCAAGTGCCGCTGCGAACGCCTTCCTCAATAAGCTTCACTGCAATAGGCCCCTGACCTTGACCCAAAGACAGCGAGAACAGACGAGAAGAACCGAAACCCTGACAAATATAAGTTCAAATTCACAGTACATCATCCAAATAGATATAAAAAAGAACTAGGCTTCTAAATTGGTAGATGTCATGTACCTGATCGTCTGCAAACTTCAGCAGTGTGCCCATAGGATCAGAGCCGGGTGTCAGCACGAACAACAGGGGAATACAGCTATGCGAGTCCGAATATGAAGAAGGCAGATCAAAAAGTGGAGGTTCTACAAACTGCCGGCCCAGTTTTTCTAAAAAAAAATTGTTGGTTTTTTATTAACTTTATTAAGAGACAATCACATTAATTTATGTTTACGGTTACTGCTCGGACTACTACTTCGTGATTGCCCGAGTAATTTCTAGTAAGCTGAGCTCGCGCAACGTTGCGAGATTCGGGAATCAAGCAATTCCGAACATGTACGTGAGTAACTAACAACAATATTAAGCGTAAACAATTAATGATATTATAGAAATCTGTTAGGTGATAAATACGTTTATTGCTGTATTTTCTTCTTCAAAAATGTATTATTATAAATTAGATTTACCCTCGACGTAATTCTGTACTGCTGGCACCATCATGTCCAAGCGCATGCACCGTATTACTAACATTGTCTGTAGAAATAATAGAATCATTAGTCGTATATGTTTATTAAATATCTTATTAACATAAAGATGTCTTACCTCAAATATATCAAGCTTTTTGTCCCAAGGTGCAGGCAAAGGATGGTTTTGAGGATCAGGTAAATCGCAATATGCTTCCCATATGTCAACGTTTGCAATGAAATGATCCAGAATGCCATGGAACTTAGGCATTTCGTTCAATCTGCCAATTCAATGAGGTAATGCAGAAATATTTAGTTGCGTTTAAAAAAAATGGAATTGTAATCTTTACCAACTGGAAAATTATCTATAGGTATAGTCATAAAAATAATATGTTAGCTATGTTGCACACTTTTAAAATAAAATGAACACTACACGCTTCATTTTATTTTAAATATTTGTATTTATTTTCCTCCATGGGTCATTAAAATGGAACAGCCTGTATAGTGTTATGATTATACCGTTTTTAGAATGTTTATTATTTGCCAATTATATATTTTATATCTGTTCGGAATTGTTTCCATCGGTTAGAGAGAACTGACCCGTTGAACTCGGCCCAGGCCTGTGGGCTCAGGAACTGCACCGGGTTGTCCACCACGTGTCGGGGATGCGCGCCGCCCAATAGAAACAACACGTCATTCTTATTTATCGAACCCTCCGCTGTCATTATCGTGATCGCCAGTAGCAACGAAAACACCATCTTATCCTGCATCATAATATCGATCATCAATTTATGTGTGAGGGAATAAAATTTATGAATAGTCTTTATCTGCTTCTTAGCTCCAAAACTACAATAATTAGGTTCAGGTCTATGAGCGGATTAATTTTATCGTCAATAAAACTGCGGAGAATGACCAGAGGGAGTCCCTCGGGTAATTATTATTTGGGTTTCATCTTGAACATCTCGATGAAAAAATTTCATCTTGACATGAAATAGAAAATTCCGGTGTGCATGTGTTCATAATTCTTTTCCACCTAAACGGCTTGACCGACTTTGTCAAATTCAGTCAAGTCATTAGTCATCCATTTTTCTTAGCTATATAGCGCTGTTGTTGATACCCAGAAAATACGGCCGAACTACATCTGCCTACGGGTCCTCTAGTTGACGAAAAAATTACTTGACTATAATGGTCATCAGTCACCCACTATTATAATAGTTACGTATTACACACGGCTAAAAATATAAAGCTCGTCTTGGCGGGAGCACTATTCTGCCCCTAGATTATTTACTGATTGTTAGACATAATACCTTTTCAAACAAACTCCTGCATATATTTGCATAGAGGGAGTACGTGAAGTACCTCCTCAATATCTTTAGTCTCTCAGGTATCTCATCCACCTTCTCAGTGTTGTCAATAGCAGCCGTGAACAAGCCCTCAAACCAACCCAATGAATACTGATACATCGGATCAATATGCGCTAACGATGCTAGAAATATAAAACAAGTGTATATAAAATATGTTAATGACAAAATAAAACTCACATATTCCACCTAAATGAATTATTTTATCTACAGTTATCGATACATTTCACCGTTATACAGCTAAAACGAATTACTTAAATAGGATTGACAAATTTTGGGTTGTATTGGACGTAAAAACCAAATGTTATTGACTTTTAACTTAGCGCGCCTATAATTTTGAGGTGATTACAAAGTGAAATCACGATTCACGATTTTAAACTTTAATACTAACATAATATAAAGAATTTATAAACCTACCAATGAGGAAAAATAGATTAGTCGAGTGCTCTGCTATAGGCACGTAGTCATCACGAGCCACGTCGATAGCCGCCTCCGTTACCATGGCTACCTCCTGCTTCTCTTTGATCTCGTTCGCCGTCTCTTTCGCAGAGTTCAGAATCTAGTCATACGCGATGGTTATTGTAATGTACATTGAATAAAATTAATGGCAAAATGTACAGAGTTTCTTTACAAACACCCGTTTAGATTATAACTCAAAAGTGTAATGTATTTAGTATTGTTTTTTTTTGGTATTGTACTGGTCGCACGGGATTGCTTGGATTCATTGGTTCACTTTCTGAGGGTGAGGTCCTGGATGCGATTCCCAGGTCGGGTAGTGTTATTGGGTTTTGCTGTTACCAAATTGTAATCATCATTTATGATTTACCATCTATTACATGTAACTGTAAAGTACGATACGCTATGTACGATATCCTACTAATCGTATGGGATTGCAGAAAGTGCATGGACGCCGAGAAGCGGTGGTCAGATACCTGAACAGCTTCTTCGTCTTCCAGCAAATGTTCCGAAGTCGATAGCACTGTTAGAATTTTCTTTTCAATGTCCTGCAATAGTCTGCGATGTTCAGCGCCCTGCGTGGTGAGGTCGGTCTTGGCTTGCTGCAGGTCCGGCCGCTCCCGCGCCACTACCCGCGCTAACAACTGCGCTTGCAAACCATCCATAGCCAACATGAAGTTGACCAATGTTACACGCACGCCCACCTCGGGTAGGTAATGTGGGTTCGCAAGCTTTGTACTTATATATAATCTAGAAGAAAAAATTTTCTTAAATATTTTACTCAATTAAACTACGCTACTTTCCATAACAAATATAGGTCCTAAGACTTGTTTGGACTGTACCGCCAGTGAGGTCTTGTATAAGATTGATACAAGAACCCCACTAGCGGTACAGTTTTCTATTAATTAGGAAGATATTTTTTTAATACTAGGAAAAGTTTTTCAGTTTAATTGGTAGAATTATTCTCCATCAAAATTTCCCACCCATTTATCTTCATCTAGTTTGAAAAAAGAAACATTGTAACAAACAGGTACTAACTTGAAATCTTTACTGTATTCAACAATGGTGTCACCAATTTTAATGCAAAGCGCTCCACCTTGTCGGAAGGTTTGTTGTTGAAGTAATGGTTCCAACATTGGGTCTAATTCCTCCAAAACATTTTCCAGCAAAACCTAGATGAAAGTCCAATTTTGAAGATATTTTATAGTAGAAAAAAGTATCATAATAAATACTGTTATGTTTCCACCGTACCGGTTGTCCAAACTGAACAGCGTTTTCCAATACTCGTCCCAAATCTGCCTGAGTCATACGCACCACGCAAATATTATTCGGTTTTTCCATATTTTTAATCCAGCGATTAGCCTGGCCTTGTGGATCTATCATCAAAGGCCAACGTCTTGCTGTCCTGGATTTTTAACAGATACTATGATATTTTCAGATACTATGATATTTTCAAAAGTTAAGTGACAGGTATTATTAATTTATAGAACGTAATTCTTTTACGGGTTATAATGTTTAGGTTCCAATCAAATGATATACAGGTCATTTAACTTACCAGGCCTCTCCAGGCCAATTCAGACGAACCTATACAAGATTTTTCTCTAAGTTTCGTAATGAATATTCTCACATGATAATAATGGCGCTTTCCACGCTGAAGTCGTCGGCAGGCAGTCCGTCGATATTCCACTGCTGGATGGTGACGGCGTCGCCCAGGGCCTCGATCAGGCTGTAGTCCAGTGTGCATACTATACCGCAGTCATGACAAGCTTGCGCCCAGGTTTTCATCTACCATTTACAAAATATAACTTTAGTAATAAGCCGATCACATTATATGAGCTTCTTATAGAAGAAGACACATAGGCATCATTCTATTATCATTGAAAATGCTTACAAAGAATGTAATTATGTTTAGCTTAATAAATTTCAATGACGTTTACAATTTTTAAACTTACTTGTTTATATCTAAACTGTGCTGTAAATGGTCCGAGATACGCGATGATTCCAGCCGCAATCAAAATATCTCCTGAAATGTGTACAGAAATATATTAAAACCCGAAGAAGGTGACGAGAGGATAATTATCTTGATTCACAAGATAATCGGAATAATTTTCATGTGTAATACCTACCTATGGTTTAGGCTGCGTACATTCCCGATCGCTTACCGATCATTATGATACTTACAAAATGTATAAAGATATTCTTTTACCCTTTTTTACCTGTAAGTGTGTTGTAAGTTTCTCGTAAATCCTTAGCGATTTGCGTCCATCTGGTCTTCTCCCCACCGAGCCCCGATATGAGCATCTCGGCTCGTTTCAACTTGTTGCTGCAGTCCATGACCTCGTCATCCAATATCTTCTGCTGACGATTCTGCTCAGCTAAAGCTGCTTCCAACATTTTTAATTTACGTTGTACCTAAGAGGAAATCGACCACAGTTAAAATTTATTTTTTACAAGGGACCTGTTGTTGATGCAAATGTATGAATAACAATGTTTTGTTAAGAACAACGAATTTACAACACGGATTTAATTCTTTGTGACAGCGAAATTCGCTCCAAAGTTAAATCGTTGTGCTTTAGGCACTCCGCAGCCAGAAGAACAATCCGTATCGTACCATGCTGTCTTAATGTTACCGTTTGACTGCGACACCCGTTGCTCGTCCAAATAAGTGTATAATAATAATATCAAACAATGGAGTAATGCAGATATGAATTTATATGCGAAATACCTTAATACTTTTATAGTTTCAATTAAATTTATAATTTTTTTTACTAGTTTACGCCGCAGTCGTTGTTCTGCCATATCAATTTTCTGGATATCACCTAGGGGTATAAAAAATAGACTAGTGTCTATTCTCAGACCTATCAAATATACACAAAATATTTTATAAAAAATGGTCAAGCCGGTTCGGAGAAGTTCGATAACAAACACCGTGACACGAGATTTTTATATACTAGATGAAGGCTTACGGACAGAAGCATGATGATGACTATGTAAATATGTTGCTGTGTACCTCTTGGAGCTGTGCCTGCTTAACAGCGAGTGCAGCACTGGCCTTGTCGTAGACAGCCTGGGCAGCCGCTAACCTTTGCTTCTTTGGCGCCACCACCTTCGCCACTTTGTCGTACTTAGTCATCGCAATCACCCATTTGCACATTCCTGTTTTTCGATACAAATTAGTTAGAGAGATCAGTGTGGGATATATTTATATTCTCTCGTACAGTGTCATAATATAACTGTGCAATTGTGCATTTCTGAAGTTAGTCATTCCAAATGGATGCACAGGCAAATATTTAAATTTGTTAGTAAATACAACACGACCGCGAAACATTTATTACACCGACGGTTCTCGGCGCTTCAGCGAGCGACATAGATGTATTGACGGAATGTAAAGGAGTGAGTGACATAGCATGCTGTTACTGCGCTCTTGCCAGATCTAGTATGCGCTGTACCGATTTTATCACAATATTGACTACCGCGCAGCTTACTTGCGTACAATTTCGGACGTGTACAGTTATGATAGTACAACTTTATCGAAGGCCATTTTGGATTCGGAACGCAATTCAAATTGCTCCTCCCTAAATCATTTACCTGCCTTAATTGACAAACGATAAACAACCACAAATGTTTGTTAAAATCTCTAAAATATGCTAACTTACTATGTCTTTAAACATCCGAAGGCACATAGGCTTAACCCATGTTAATAGATTGCAATGGTTTTATTATTGCTCACAAAACCACTGCTATCTATTAACAATTAAATGAGACCGACGCAAACTATGGAGATGCTCAGATTAAAATAATCCTAAACCTTAATCCATACTAGATTGTGCCAAAGGTTGCTTTATCTTGTTTAACGTTGATTGCAGATATCATTGTAATGGGCTAGAAGCGCTTTTTGAAAACATATTTTGACACTAGATTTTTGTTGTTCACCTTCTGCGGCCACCGATACAGTCTTGATCTTCTCGGGCACGAAGCCCTCGTCCTGCATGACGGTGGTCATCAGTTTCTTCATCACGGGTGGTGGGATGTTATCCTTGTCGTAGTTCTGCAGGGACTCGAGGAACTTGATGTCGTTCAGGATCTTCTTCGAGGGTCCCCAGTAGTCCTCAACAGTACCGACACCAGACGGGTTTGGGATCTTATCAGGTTTTATATCCTACATCAAAAATTCAGTTAACATTTTGCACGTTTTTGATCAGGCATTAGAGTAAAGAATAGTAAAATAGTTATATTAAATTTGTGTAAATACGAAAGAACCAAAACGCAATTACAGTATATTGATATTCTATTCCGAAATCAATCAACACACGTCTATGTACATATTGCATGCATAAATTCTTACAAATATTGTTCAAAGTGCTCAGCAAACACAATTAAATATAATAAATCTTCAATTCTGGACATCGTGCAATGAAAAATTCAGACTTACCGGATCATCATGCTTTGGAGAAGCAATAAAAAATAAGATAACATGTCAGGTCTATTGTACATGTTCTTGCAACAAGCACCAGTTATATAATACATTTTTATGGCATCGTCTATCATTCTCTGTCTTGTTGAGATTCTATAAGCATAATCATTCTTCTCGATAACAAGCACAGAAAACTCGGGTCACAGCTGTGCGGAAATTAGCCTTGTATTTATATAGCTCCGATTTAAGAACATCTTACCGTTTAATTAATATTTCTTATTGAAACTTTAAATAATGATATGAAAAGAAACCCATTCATTTATATTAATGGGTTCTTCGTGTCATAAATACCTTCAATATGCAGATCGCCTCCATGACAATTCGTATACCTCTCGGAGGGCTCTTCATGGTCTTGATGAAAGTGATGTCCTGAGGAGTCAGGGTGTCGAGCGCCGCGAGTGCTGCGTTAAGGATCGGCATGGCTTCCGCCAGGTCGGCATCGCACTCGTCTTTAATTCCCTGGGCTTCTCGTGCCTATCCACGCAAAACTTCTATTCATTAGTAAGGACCCTTGGAGGCCTAGACTGGGCAGAAAAAGTCTTAGGCTTGGCATTTAATATACGTGTAGCTGGTTTACCTTACATTATCAACCAATTCTGTGACTTATCGGTGCCCCACCACAATTACTAATAGGTCATATGATATACGACTTGACACATGATATATATTGAGTCACAGTTCAGCTATCGAAACATCTATATTTATGAGTCAAATTAGCATTGTCCATAACTGATCAATATTTCTCTTCAACACTGTGACTATTGTCAATCGGTCTAGAAAAATACTTGAAGAAATAAAATTCACGTACCTGGTCTTCAGCAGCCGCCTGGTCCACAAGAACTTCGGCTTCGACTAGCGCTACGCCTTCTTTCTCCTTTTCCACGATGGCTGTGGTCTCGGCCACTGCGGCGGCACCAGCGGCCAGTTTGGGCTGCAGTACTTCTAGAGCCTCCTGTAGAGCACCCACAGACTTAGCGGCAATGGCAAGCTGGTCCAATCCCGTCAAGTAACGCTTTTCTGCTGTTGTTAATTCCCTGATCAAATGAAAATGAAAATTAATAGTGGATTACATAATAAATAATGAAATATTCAGGTACAAGTTGTTCGACAATAGGCTCACCACCTATTACATGGGACTTAATAACAGCATTGGTGAAATGTGGGTGTACAATTGTGTACACCTCTGCCTACCCCTTCGGGGAATGCAGGCGTGATGCTATGTTTTAAGTTGTTCGACCCGTCTAAACGATGGCTATCTTAAAACAACAACCAGGATTCATTGATTGAATAATCCTATGAGGAATGGAGACGGTGATATAAAATGCTTTCAGCGATTACCTATTAATAGAACTGGCAAACGCTCCTTTAATATCAACGATCGTTGCAACAGACTACGAGAGCATCAGTAGAAAATAGGGAAGAATAATTAAATGTTAAGACACTTAAATTAATAGGTGGATGATAATATTATGCAACAAACCACTTTTGAAAAAAGCACTTACAATCTTTTCCTAGTAAGTAGCGACTTGAACATGTTGATAAGCTCCAGGTAAGCGGTGGGAGTGACGTAGTTGTATCTCTTTAGGCGGCGCAGGAACTGCCGTGTAAGCTCCTGCGTGTCGATGTGGAACACCTGACACAACTTGATGGCCGTGTCCCGCTCCAGATCAGTCAGCTCGATTTCTTTCAAGAAACGGGTTGCTACTGCTAGCAACGCGTCTGAAGGCCATTCCTGATAAATTAGAAAAAACACAATAACCTTATACCCAATTTAAAGTGAAGCAAATATATCTTTACCATTTAATGTTAAAACCAAAGTTGGCAAAAAAAAAACATTTTTGTTTGGCTGCAGTCGTTCAGCAGTGATTGGAGTTAAAATGTTGATAATTTGTATGTTATAAAGTTAAATTTAGATTTTTGTTTATTAATAAGAGAATTTATATCATAACTCGCTGTTCCCGGTTTGCGGCAAACGTTGTTCTGCCATATACATTTTCTGGTTAGTAGTGATAAGGGTGGCCTATCACTTATGGGCATCTAACCACTATTGGTCTTTGCATATGGGTATAAGAATAGCCTACGATCTATTCTCAGACCTACCAAATATACACAAAAAAAATACATAAAAATCGGTCAAGCCTTTTCTTGGAGTTCGATAACAAACACTGTGACATGAGATTTTTATATATTAGAAGATAAGGTATGATGGGGTTGACATATCCTTGTTGTTGTATAGTTAAGAAACCCTAATAAAATTCAAGCTTAAAAAACCAGCAATCCAAGTACAAATCACCGTAGATGCAAAAGCTACTACTATAAATGCACGATAAACTGTATACATAGTCCTGCACTAATTCAGAATTTATAAGGCATGTTTAAGCGAAGTTTAAATAAGTTCGAGATTAAGAGCGAGGAATTTCTTGATGTATGTATGAAGTGAGGTTCTGCTGGGTAAATTACCAGCACTAATGTAGGAGGTCACAAGCGTCGTCGGATACGAAATAACCTTGGATATGGAAACCTTCAACGATACGTACTTGGAACCAATCGATAGTGCAGCAGTTCACGAGTGAAGGGAACTTTCTGATGCGCGTACGTAGTGAGGTGCCGGCGGGTGACATAGCTAACACTATGTGCAGCTGGTCTCGCACTATAGATACAAAGTACGCGTACAGAGCGGTAGGACTCCCGTCCGTCTGCAGCGACTTGTCGCGTTGACGGTCAATCTGAGCAAAGATACAAGAAAATATTAGTCAATGCAAACATGGAACAGAACAAAATCATTGTAAACTTGAAATTGAGCAAAAGCATATTTTTTTGTTTTTGTAATCTTGCAAAGACAAAGAGATTCAGAAAGGTTAGGTTAGGCGATACTCACAACTCGCATTTTCTCGCATAATTCTGCTTTCTCGTCTGTATTAAAGATATTGGGTACTTCACCCGAGTTCAGCATATTATTGACATCTTCAAGGAATCCCTCTTCTTTAATCTACAAAATTCAGAATTAATTAAGTTAGGTACGGCACGTATTTCTTTAAAGGTTTAATTCCAATCTTACGACTACCATTTTCGATGTCAGGTCATCTTAGTTCAGAAGCTAGTAACATCGTTTAATTTTACCTGCGATTCGATGAACAGGAACACCATCATCAAATCAGGAGTGCTGGTCTTCCTCAGCAATGTTTTCAAGTCTTCACGCCATTCATTCTTCCCGTAGGTTCGACTCATCTCTACCTGCATACAGAAAACATTCAGATTATATTTAGTAGAAATCTTTAAAAAACGTATTACAATGAATGAATCATTCCAATCAAACTCTGTATAGCATTCTATATCTGTACATAAAAATATATACGAGATAGTAAGTACATTGGTCTTGTAAAAACTATTTTACATGTAATTTTTTGATATAGTTGGCATTTCAAATCTTAAATACCTATTCTAAGTAGAAAAACTAAAACAAAGCCAGAGGTGAAAGTCGCTTTTAAGTACAAACAGTATTGTATAAGGCAATGTGAGCGCAGCCATGTAGAGCGTCTGGAATGGGCCTTTAAAGAAAGAGCCATATGATTTCATACGTAGCCTATCCTAAGTGACGGCGCGTATGCTTAGCTCATCATGTAGCTTAACCATAGATTGGCAGGACATTTGCATAGACAACAATTAACTTAACCCTTTAAATATAACGCTTAAGAGATGCTGAAGACGCTTTTCCGATATATCAGCTCTTATGATGAACCTTATCTTTACGCTTCATAGAATCGTTTTATAGTTAGTTTAAATATCCTTTTTATAAATTCTTGGGCTTTGACAGCTTGAGACTGTTTAAGCCAAACCATGGAAGTTCACTGACCAGACAGCAATTTTTGCCTCAGTTCCCTATATCAGTGGTAAGACTGGTAAGGCACGGATAGTAATGAGAATATGTGACCTGGAAAAGGTCGTACTCGTTGATGTGCGCGGCGAGGCGGGTTAGTGACTGCCGGCCCGAGCCACCCAGTCCCACCAACAGAGCGTGCGAGCGCGGCTGTGTCAGCACACGACAGATACGCGACACGTGCTCGATCGCGAACCTGTACACATAACATATTATCACGCCAGTATTCCTCAGAATAGTTATTAGTTGCAGTTATTAGGATCCATGTATGTACCAGATGATAAAGCTATTGCTATATATCTAGCACAACTGCAACTTCGAGCATGCTGCATTTTACCCGACCTGGGAATCTTATCTAGGACATGCAGTATACAAATCCGTGCAAATAGTCTTAGATATAAAAAAATACTCCTCTCGACCATATTTCGGTCATGGTGGCCTATCTCCACGCAGATTAGCCAAGTACGCAGGAGATATTATAGTGCACAAGTGTATGCGCAAACACAGTTGCACTCCCTCTTCCTTCACTCATAGATTCCAATGAGAACGACAATCTGGCACGACCGGAGAGAGATTAGGCGCAGGACCGATGGATTTACGTGCTCTCCGAAGCACAGGGGTGTCACACCACCAGCTTCCTGACCCCGGATGCTATTACTCAATAACATTTTTGGCCGACCTGGGAATCGAACCCAGGACCGCTGAGCTGCTGAGAGTGAAGAAGCCGCGCTTGCGACCACTAAACCAACGAGGCAGTCAAGTTTTAAATATATAGCTATGGTATATCTGTCAATATACGGTTTTAAATATATAGTTAATATAACGGTTCCTACTGGTTCAGCTCCCGAAGTCTAGACTAAAGTACTAAAATCGCCAACACGCAGTGGGCAAGCTTCGTGCATTAATGCATTCTCAAAATAAGAAGACTCCTTTCTCCACTTTCCAAATACTGGCTGATATTATAATTAGCAATAATTAACGTTTGATGCTTACCTGAAGAGCACAAGATTCATAGGTTTCTTTGACATATTGTTGAACTCAACGAGGAAGGCTTCAACGGTTGAATTCAAATGATCCATATTAGTAGTCTCCATGTAAAAGCGGGTGTCCACTTTGGGATTCGCAAAATCACAGAATATCAGTTTTCGAAGATGCAAATCAGTAATTTTCTATTAACAAAATAAATATCATGTAATAACGGCAAATCGTTTTTTATTGAGTTCCAGTAAAGTCTATACTATTCTGGGTCTCAATAAAAACAACGGTGAACAAACCAATATGGCTGGTTATCTTATTAATTCTAATTAATCCAAAGATAAATAATATCAAGGGTGTATGTATATACGAGTCTTAATAAGTCACAAATTATGAAATTACTGATTGTGGTCCATATTTAAAAGAAAACAAACATCTTTTTACCTCTTTGGGTTTATCGGCCAGCCTGCTGAGCATGGAATCGAAATCGTCGTTGAGGTTGGCCTTGGTGGAAGCTCGTAGACAGCCAACGAACCACTGGCGGTCAGAATCCTCCACCAGCCGGTCCGAGAATACACGAAGACACTCGTGTACCCACAGGCGCTTCATAGACTGCAAATCTGGGGTTACTTCTGGCACAGAGAGTAGGACACCCTGGAAAAGATTTTTGTTAGAAATATTAACCAAGGCCTGAACCAAGTGTACCTAAAACAGTTGTAAAACACAAACAATCGAATATAAGAAAATATATAAATTCAATTTGATTATAAAAGTAATTATTGTTCACCGGTTACTTACTGTACTACATTACGTGATTCTTCGGGTTTGCCCGACTAGTTTTGAGCTCGAACGGAGCCCTTAGTCATGAGCTGAGCACGTGGCAATGTCGCGAGTCAGACTGACTCAGACTGGCAAACCAGAAGAATACACGTGAGTATAATTATAGTAACCGGTGAACAATAATTAATATGAATATGCCTCACGAAAGTTATTATACAAATGCAAAAGTACTGGGGCCTAATTCTGCTAATTTACCAAAGCTTCAGTTGAGTGTCGATAGTGTGTCGATGGAATGATTTTAGTTAGACCGGTGGTCTTATTAAGCTAGCAGACTACCAATTAACTAAAATCATTCCATCGACACACTATCGACACTCAACTGAAGCATTGGTAAATTAGCAGAATTAGGCCCCTGTTCGAATTATCATTAAAGTAGGAAGGTCTAGGTAGTTATAGTTTACCAATATAACTCGGGAGAAATCTCTCAGATTGAATGTGTAGTGAGATTTGGAGGGCGTCGGGAGGAGGTTCAATCTACACTGTTTATACACGTCCAACGTGCCCATCACCAGTTCCTCAATACATGGATCGAATTCTTTTGAAAATCCTCTGGAAAGAAATAATGAGTCGGTTTTAAATTATATGTTTTTATCTTAAATAAATGGATTAATACTAAAACATTCATAAAGAAAAACACAAAAGAGATTAAGAAGTTCGAACCTAGTATCGAGATGCCACAACATAATCCTGCTGAAAATAACTTGAAGAGTTTCATCGTCGAACTCGTCGATACAGAAGAAAGAGAAGTGTCGCGAGAACCTCGGTGTTATTATTTTAGCCCCCGGCATGGGCTTTCCCATGGCGCACATAAACTAGAAAACGTTAATAAACATATTAGTATTCTAAGTATCGTTATGAAATTAAAATAACGTTGCTATTAAAAAAAAAACTATTTGATTTCGTCTAGAGGTCGGATAGACAGTCTTTGGGAAATGACTAAGCAGATGAAGTCTACAATTTTAATGTTTGTCCAAAAGTCTAAAAACGGTGATATTAATTTGTGAATATTTGTGGAATAGTTTGATTTGTTCTCACCTGCACATCAATGAGGTGCATAGCGAGGTTGGTCTTGCGATCATACCAGAGACCCAGGTCAATGCCTTGACGTAAAACTTCGATGGGTGGCTGAGCGCCGTACGTCTCCGCCTGGGGCATAGCCACGTCATCCACAAATATTACTGAGTAGCACCCGATTGGTGGGCCGTACACACCTAATAAACGTAATGATTGCATAAAAAGTAACGGAAATAAGATGAAGTTAATTAAAAAGCACCACTGGCATTTTTTTTTAATCTTATTAGTCTATGTTACCCAGGACAATATAAGGATTCTAACGCTACTCCATACATGAAACTCGGTTCAGGCGTTTAGAAGAAACTCACAAACATACATACATACATTCATCGGGAAGTCGTGTAAAAAGGAAACAAGCAGCAAGAAAACGACTGCGGTAGAGGATTAGATGTTTCTGCAACAGATTTTGTGCTAATATCCCTAGCGGCAAATAAGCAATAACGATCAAATAAAAAATTAAGCACATGTCCCTAAGCCTATAAAGACAGCTAGTAAAGTATAGTCAATTAAACATTCTTACCTTTCCTTCTCTTATCTAATTTTCCCATGATAATATCTTGAGTTTGATTGCAGTTGGTTTGTGCTGAGAAGGCCATGATTAAAGCCTTATATACTTTAGTATCGACTTTCTTCACCAAAAAATCCTACAATCGTAAATAATACAAAAAAGTTGTGTTAATTTCAAAATTTGTGTTCTAAAAGGCCTATAGTTTTTGTTTCCGGTCAGTATGTGTGTGGAAGTGAGCGGGTAACAATAGACAGAAAATGTCAAACGCGGAGAAAAAGGTCGTAGGTTTTCGCGATCACTACACATTATAATAAAATAACTTTTAACCCACACACACCACCTTAACCACAGCTCCTAAACGAGTGCTAAGCCGACTTAACCATATACCTTTTGCATTCAGAAAATATAATGTCTTCAGAAACTATTGCTCTTGCCCTAAATGCACTATTAACACAAAATTCTCTAATTATCTGTAAGAATGTAGTTACTTACTATAATGTAGGCGGACTTCCCGGTGCCGGTGGGCCCGACCATCATGACCAGCTTATGGTGCGTGACCATCAGCTTGAACAGCGCCAGGTACCGCACGCTGTCCAGCGTCGTCACCAGAATTTGGTTGGGAGGAGTATCACGGGTTATAGGCGGTGCTGATAACACGTCGTCAGCCCATAGCTTCCATTTACCTTTGCCCTTTATACATCAGAAGAAAGGACATAGCTGATTAGCTTATTGAACTTTGTTAACTTTAAACTTTATCATTACCCACGACATAACGAAGTAGATATACATTTAACTGTACATAACATTCATAGCGGTTTATAGACTATATTAATATAATGTATGGCACACTGAAAATTACGGCCCTGAATATGAAAGCAGCCATTAGTGCTAAAAACATGCGCTGCAACTAAATTAGTGCAACCATATCTAGATTTTATATTTAAATGTAATAATATTGCTTTAAAACAATTGTTACTGCAACAAAACTTACTTGAGTGAGTGAGATAATGTACGTGAGTAGTACCGGTGAACAATAACTAATATGAATATGCCTCACGAAAGTTATTATACAAAACTTACTTCTTTGATAAATCTATAGTCATACACCAAACCCTCCCTCGGAATAGTAAATATGTACTGTTTCTCCGGCTTATCAATTTTTTTGGGCATACCCAGCGTCTCTTTAATCTGGAAAAATACGGTTTTAGATTTATATTTGATTACCAATCTGGGAAACTCAAATATATACCATATATTAACATATCAATACAGTACCTTTTCAGGAAAATCTTTATCTAGCAAGCCCCGGAAAAGCATATCGAATTTAGGACGACCGTCAGCTTCCAAAGTTGCTCCAATAGACCAAATACATGAGAAGAAGAAAACACCCTAAAATATGTGCACAGAAACTATTATAAATCCTACGCGTTCAGAAATAATTGAAGAATCTCGCAATCAAAGCGCGAACTATCTTACCTCAAGCTGAGCCCTTATATCGAGATCCGATATCTGTTCGAGATACTTTTCGTCATAGAAGTCGTCCATGAAGCAATCGAACAAGTACATGCACGCCTGGACGACGTTGGTACGTGAGGTTATATACATTTGCTGCAACAAATAAGCTTGCAATAAAAAAGTAAGAGAGAGAAATCATGGGAGAGAGGCTCTCAGGTACCCAGATCATTTAACCACACAGATCATTTAAGCTTTACTGGAAACCTCGTACCCTTCTCATGTAGAACACGAATGTCGTAGTTTCGTTTGATATAAATAGACAGCTTTTAATACTCACTTTGACTAGTCCAGAATATTCGACGAGCCACAGCAATGGTGACATGAATCGGTTGAACAGGTTGCGTATGAGGTTGCGGTTGACCGTGTGCAGAGTGGGGGGCAACTTGTTAAGCCACGACTCCAGCAGAGCCTTCCAGCCGAGACCCTTGGGCTCCAAGTAGATCATACCGCACCGAGAGACCTGCGACGAGTCCCATTTCAATGTTTTATTTTAACTGGGAAAGTGTAAGAACTCCAGACTTATTTTTAAATATAAGCTAGTTTTTGTGAAACAGTTATTAGTCAAATATTATGTTTAAAAAAAATATAGATCTTCCGTAAAACCAGGACAAATTCCGGATACCTTACTACTTGTTAAGTATTACATCCTAGAAATAATTGTTATTCAAAATGTACACTTACCGTAGCCGGCGAAGCCGCCTCCAAGTCCATGGGTTCGAAGATCAGGTTGGTGGTAGGCGCCAACTGAATGATCTCACCGCTCATTAGGCACAGCTTCTTGTTGTCATCGAGCACTGTATTCAAGTTCTCTATCCAAATGGCGTCCACGGGACCGTCAAACACTAGCCATTTCCTGTAATTTAAATTTGCTATTACGATCATACGACTCGGAGGTGACTGACGCAAGAGTAAATTAATTTGCCAAGCAAAAGTAAAAGCTTCAGTCATGACTTAGATGAGTGACTTTACTGACAAAGAAAGAGCAATAATCGAGATTTTTCATGCAAATATGCTAGAAGGAAAGTTGACGCCATAATAGTTCGGACTAGGATAGTCATTGATATCGATAAAAAATAATATATCTTAGGTACAAAGATCACATCCGTCAAAGTTGTATAAAACACTCCTTCGGCATTACTAGAATTAACACCACTTACCTATTGCTATTAGTAGAGACAGCGAACGCCCTGTAGCTGACAGCGAGGATGCCGTCAGACCACTCGTGAGAGACAGGGTCGAACTGACCATAAAGCTGACCCATTGTGATCGACTTCGGGTTTATTACAATCCACTCAACTGCGTGCTCGTCCATCACACCCTTCAAATTAAATAGCCCTTTGTGACTCGAGTTGTTTTACTCGAGAGACAAATGAACGAAATGCTAAGCTTGAATGAGAAACAAGCAAACTGTGAATGGCGGTTTTTAATTATTTAGAAGATCATAAAATATTTTTGATAATACATTACTGTACCGCTAAAAGATCGAAGATCTTTACGAATAGCCGATGTTATTAAGTAGGAAAGGCTGATGAAGTAGCATCCTTTTTGCTTCAACAATATAATTCACGAATCCGTTGAAGTAAAGTGGCGTATTTACCACTTTACTTCAACGGATTATCGACTTATTTTCTTGTGATCGAGCTCTACGTACATATTAAAACTAGGTAATCACTGATGAAAGTGAAGTATGATGAACATCACAATAGACATACTTTTTCAGAAACACATTTCAGTGCAGCTCCTAGCGCGTGGTAGGATTTAGTCTTCCCGGCGAACGGTAGACCGACCAACATAAGTCCGTGTCTCACTAGAATCATCTCGTATAGTTGCAGCACCTACAAATTTTATTATGGTATTTAATTTATAATTTACTAGCATGCAGGCGGCTTCACCCGCGTGGATGTCGGTTATCGCGACCAAAAGTAATCATGTAATTTTGATCCCGTTCCCGTTTTCCAATTACGACTTTATAATTGACCATTTTTATAAGTATTAAAATGGATATAGTATGTTATCCTTAAGAGATAGACACATTCCATCGCGAATTTTTCTGTAGATCTATATAAGATACACAATTCTACCATACATCATTTTGTTATATCTCAAAGGGTTTATGAAGGCAGCGTTTTCGTTGAAATATCCGGCTTATTTTTTTTCGACACCTCCAATAAATATCATTTTATTTTAGCCAATGTGTACAAAAACTTGACATATTATATACTAAAATCTTCCTCGAGAACCAGTGTATCCATTGGTGTAAACAGCATGAAAATCGGTGCAGTAGTTTTTGAGTTTATCGCAAACAGACAGGCAGACGTGGTGGAGGACTTTGTTTTATAATATGTAGTGATTATTAAACTTGAATACCGTAAAGTGATTCAAATGGATCCCTTATTAATTACCTTTTCGATGAAGAACTCGTTGCATTGCAAGTTGAGGGTGACACATACTTCCTTCAGACATACGACTAATTCTGGCAGACCAGCTAACGGGAGTGGTAATCCAGGGAACAAGTCTCCAATGATACCCTATAACATATGTATACACATTTACGGCTTTAGGGATACCTAACGGTATTTAGCACCTTTGCCTGGCAAGCACTCTTAAATGTATCCCAAATACAAGGTAGCTACCAGTAGTCAAAAAATAACTCCAGTTAGCCAAAACAAAGTTTAGAAATATTAATTAAACAAGTTACAGCGAGCTCCAAGCTCCGATAGGTAAACAATCAGGCCCAGACTAACCATAAACATCCCAGTATACCAATAGAACAATTTAGGTACGAACAATACCGTTCACAGCAACCGTAGTTAATGCGGGGTGGAGTTTGTTAGACTGGACACCGCCCCGAGCGTCAACAACAGAGGGGTCTAGGCATTGATTTTTGAAAATACAAAATTGAACTTTCATTCGCAGACATGCTGCAAAAAGTTACATTCGCCGCGGGCGTCCATTTTCATTAAGTGAGCATGGAATTACACCGGCTCTATGTTATGATGTAGATATAGTTATGTATATGTGTTATTATTTTATGCTAGCGCTAATGTGCAAATAACTTTTACCGATATTATGATGATGACGATGAATTGTGAAATTTTGTAGTACATGTTTTATGGCGCAGGTCCGTGCTAAGTCCATCCGAGACTTTAACTTTATACACCAGTCTATATTTTAATTTTTGCTTAAAACAGTGATATTTGTATAGTCTGCTTAACATACGTAAAGTACATAGTCTGAGTCTGATTGTTTATCTATTGTATATAATTGGTAATTAATCTATACACCACCTAGGTAATTAATATGAACCTACTTAATAGTTTATATCAATAGAGAAAACGACTATCGTAGCCATAAATGTAACAATATATCGAACTTTGATCTGATAAACACTCACCATAAAGAGTGGCACGTCATGCTCAAGGAACTTGGGCAGGTTGACGTCTTTGATGGAGCGCAGTAGAATCAAATCCTCAACCTCATCGGGGTAGCGCAGTTTCAGTGCACCAGCCGCACGCAGCACTGACTTGACCGCGCGCATACCTTTGTGAACATCACTTGAATTAATAGTTGTAGTAGCTTAACACGTCAGTTCTGTGTCTGAAAATGAACTGCACAGTCGCGGAAATGGAATCATGACCCATCTAGACAATATTTCCTTTGAAGTTGTTAATTTTTGTGGAACGATCGCTATGCAGTTGTATGTTAGCAGCATTCGAACCTGCGCCCCCCGGATAAATACTTCAGGCGCTCTGACCACTAAACCATCTTGACCTCTGGCCACTACTCCGAATTCTTCACAGAACAGATAAAAGAAAACAAGTTAGAAAGGAAATAGTTCCTGATTTGTCTTAGAATGCATGTCGCCGCTTGTTTGCTCGACTTTCGATTGTAATGTAAGTACCTATACACTTTCGCTCAGTTGTATTATATGGTAGACAGATTTTTCATACATATATTTAGACCATTTAAAAGAACTAATACACTGTTAAAGCAAACATCAAATCAGTCTTACCGTAATCGTAGTGACACTGCGAGGACAGTTGCTCCGAGCACAGTTTGTAGGTGGCGACGATCTTGACGGCCAGAGGCTTCGCGTTCAGGTAGCCGAACGCGTACAGCTCGATCTCGGAGATCAGCACGTAGTCCGGTACCATCATAGCCACAGAACGGAACAATGCCTAGGGGTCAACATAGTATAAAGAAGATTCAGTTAACTATAATACCTATTACCTATGACAGATTCCGCCGTTTTGTTTTTAAAGCAATCGACATGGGCATGGGGATTGTCAAAATAAGAACATTGATAGCCGCTACTGATATTCAGAGGCCTGACAGTCTGATAACCAGTCATACCACGAGACATCGTGTTACCCAGCAACTGGGTTGTGGAGGTCAGATAGGCAGTAGCTCCATGTACAATACTGGTATTCAGTTGCATCCGGTGACTGGAAGCCGACCTCAATGTAATTCGGAAAGAGCTATGCAGATACACATGGGCATGGGGCAATGCAAGCGTAAAATTTGAATATATAACTTTACGCTCGCTACGAAAATAACATACTATATTACCGTAAAAAAATATAAACCCCTCCTAAATATTAACACAGTCCTGATACTTATCAATTAAAACAGATAAATATATGAGCATGCCTGACGTCAGTTAAGTGTATAAAAGAGAGAAACGAATTCGCATTACGTAAAAACTAAGAAAACAGTAGAGTTACCTTGAGATTATCGGGCAGTTCAGATCGACCAGCGTATCCGGGGTTCATGGTAATAAACGTAGCGCAGGTCTTGTCGAGTTGTAGAAGTGTGCCTTCAAACAGCAGTTCCGTGGAACCGGAGTTAATACCGCGCTGGATGGACAGGATCTGCTGCGCCACCACGGAGAGCACCTCCAGATCGATACGGTTGAACTCGTCGAAGCACGACCACGCGCCGCATGATGCTAAGCCCTAGTTTGAACAGGAACAGATGCCTATTGTAGTGAAGTTTTAGTGTGCTGTTGAATTTTGAATATTTGAAATCAATGTACGTTTTCCACCCCTGTTTAAACATACTACCAAGTTAATGTAGAGGAAAAGTAAGAGGAAATTGTATCAGAATTTGATATTTCGAGGAAAAAGCTTACTTGACCTTATCATGCACGTTAAGGAGAAAACTTTTTTTAAGGGTAGATTTTTGCAATTGTCATATTATTATGGATAGAATAGAACTGCATATGAGATGAAAGCGTAAAATGTTATTAATCTGAAAGACTAATTTTAATTTCTACGTATCTTACAAAGACTGACCACAAAAAATTATGACTTTCCTGTAAATGTACTAATATTTTATATTACCTTGAAGAATTTCCCGAGGGCAATATAGTCGAGACCATCAGAGCAGTTAAACACGACGCACTGTTTAGCCACGGCTTTAGCCAGATCTTTAACAGTTTCTGTCTTGCCGGTGCCAGCAGGGCCTTCCGGAGCACCACCTGTAACAAAATTATGTTAAATTACGTATAAACACAATCAGGAAGAAGAAGACTGGGAACATTTTCAAATCGGTTATGTAACCTAGACGAGATTCAAAACACCAAATGCTGTGATTCCAAATTTCCTAAAGGAACCGTCTGTAATCGGCAACGTTATGACTGGCCAGTTCTGGATAGTGATATATTAAGCAAAAATATACATGCAATTACACCTGCATCTGCCGTTGGGGCTAACAGAGACTTTTTATTTCCACCTGCTACGATTCTTACACACGTCTTATGCTTCGACAATGTTCAATAAACTCTTCATATATCAACGTCTGTTGAAAAATATATACAAACGAATAAATAAATTAACGAACCCAAATTGAGATGCAAAGCTCCAAACAGAGTCCTGAAGCAACGATCAGTGAGTGGCGTGACGACCAGCCGGCCGGTGTTGCCGAGGTACTCGTAGCCGTACATTAGTTGCGAGTTGATCATGCGCGTCAAGCAGTGCCACGTCTTTTGTTCGTCATCTTGTTGCTACGATATATAGATCACAATATTAAGACTTATCTTTATCAAAAAAGGGTGTTTCAAGATAAATCTTTGAAAAGCATTAACGCATGCTTAGCGAAAACTAAATTTACAATATTAAATGGAAAAAGAATACGGTCGCGAACAGGATTCGAACCTGCGCCTCCCGGATAAATACTCCAGGCGCTCTGACCACTAAGCCATCTCGACATGGCGTATTCTTTTTCCATTTAATATTGTATCTTTAAAGGGTGTTTCATAACTAATCCACAATTAATAAATTAAATAAATACACGGCGTCGTTTAGTGTAGTCGTCGAGAGACTTACTGCTGCTCCGCGTTTAGTTTAATTTCACAACAACAAATATTTGTATGATCTACTTATTTAGTTCTCGGTTTCGGTCACATGTGAGAGTTGTGTGATTCAAGATACAAGATAAAATCTTAATGAGGAGAAAATTATTTTTCAACCTTAATAATAACAAACTGCTATCAAGATCATCCATCTCCTCAGTGGTTTTGATAATAATAGAAACAGTGAAACTGAATAAATTCATTACCTCCCAATAGTATCGTATCTGAGAGAGCCAGTTGAAATCATTGTCCTGCTGCACATTTAGGTCAATCAGCAGCAACAAGACATCTCTAGCGTGGACGTCTAACACGACCAATGCTCCTAAAATTGTATCAAAATAATGTATTTTTGATTTTATACATACAAATATTTAAAACAAAATACTACTGTATGCAATGGTAAGGCTAAGGTATAATGAAAACGGACAACTCCTGCTGTATGTTAAGAACTTTTTCATTATAGAACTGCTTGTTAAACCTGTTTACAGGCATTATTGTGTCTACGCACTTTAACATATTTTTTTACATAGCTACTAGATTAAGTGAATAAAATATATGAAGCATTTACCGAGTGTTACCCTGTTCTGTAAATTGAGCTGACCGCGCACCAAGTCTACAATTTTAGATATCTGGAAATTACACTTCTCCCAATATGCTCTCATGGCCGCGATGCTGATGTGAATCGCTTCTGTTACTTCTAATGTCCAGAAAGTCATCGCTGTACATTGAACCTAAATGAATCAACTTGTTTAGAAAACGACAAATCGGATGAAGAGCAATTATTCAAAACATATAACAACATTTTATTTATATGTAAGTTATAATAATACTAACAGTTTGACCGGGCCAAACAAGCACCCATTGGTCTCTTGCCCGTTGCAAATAATCATCGTATGATAAGGCTACAACATTATGAACCGATGCTTTCATAGACCTTTCCAATTCCAGCAACCATTTCTCTACCTAGAAAATAAAAATATCAAGTTCTATAAAAAAAATCTTCGCATCCGGAGCACTCGGTCTTGGAATGTATGTCTCAAAATACTCCTATCCATTTCAGAAGTTATAATAGCTAAGGATAATTTATTACAATCAACACACAACACAAATAAGTTAGGACCATAATGGGGTACGTGCATACGTATTTTTTTAATGTAAAATAGTTAAGTAATAGGAATGGACTTGGCTCAAATTAAAACCACGCACTGTTCTACACTGGTTTTCCGTCCAACCCCTTTACTTCTTAATAATTCAGCTGGCAAAGACAGCGGGTTAACACATATAACGATTTCATATGTCACCTGTCCTCTTGCAGCAACAGTATTTATAGTCATAGTGAGCAAAACGATCTCTCCTTCCGAAGATCTCATGTGAGTGACCACCATGTCATCTGTGAACGACAACCTCGCGATTCCTTCGAAACATTTCTTTAGATGAGGCTGCACACTGTTGAAATAAAAACAAAATAATATTGGAATTGTAATCGAGTTCATTGTTGCTATTGTACTTAGTTAGCACTAAGTAACCGCTGCAAAAATCGATCGATCATGGTTAAGCTGGGTAAGTCGCGTTGATCTGTGAATGGGTGACCATCACTTTCCATGGAGATTCCTCCCGGCCATGTAAAAATACTAAGCAGATTTATCATTTATTCTTTAACGAATGGTTATCAAATAAAGATCAATGGCAGCCGTTCCGAGGAGTCAGAGGCCTGAAAATTTAAAAACCAGTTCTAAGTAACTGAGTCGTGGAGGACAGATAGACAGTCGCTCCATGTAAAATAGACCCCAACATACACGGGTAGGCAGGCTTGAACTGAGACCTTACCGAAAGTCGTTTACGATCAATCTCAGAGCACAGTAAGCAGTTTTTTGTATGCTTACCGCGTAGGATCTTTGGTTTCGGACAAGATTTCGAGTAGTTCGTCGTTGGAGAGGAAGAAGAAGCGAGGGAAGTACAGGCGCTTCTTCTCGAGGTACGCGTTAAGGCCGCGTTGCACCATCTCCAGTAAATTGTTGGACTTCTTCAAGCGGTCCAGCATCTTCTCTATCATAATAACGTCAAGCACTCGTGGTTCAGAATAGGCGGCTTTCATTATCTCACGCCACATCTGTACAGGAATTCAATAACTTTTTTTATCAATATTTTTTTGGAAATTCCATCGATTCGATATTCGAATTTATATCTAAGTAAAACAGAAAAACCGTGACCTTGGTGACAAAATTTTAAGTACCTACTAAATAATAAACATAATATTAAATGTAACGCGTAACATTTTGATTAGGCCTCCAGCAGATATGTTACTCTTAACATCGGCGATCGATTTGTCTACAGCTTCTATAGCACATCGCAGTTGGCAATTCTCTGCGTTCGGGTGTAGCATTCAGTATTTGTATCAATCTTCCGATAAGCGACTGAATTGCTCGTCAGCGTTGCTAAAAGATGCAAGTTCACTAAGGTTCCAAACGTTTTATACAATACCTACCTTAAAATAAGTTTTTTATCCTTATATAGGTACCTTGTCAACAGCACTGAATCGTCGTCCTTCTTCCGGGATTTGCTGCTGAATATCGGGGGACGAGAAGATGGGCTCCAAGTACATCCAAGTGGCTTGAACTTTTAACCATTCATCTAAAATCTCCTGCAGAAGTATCAACTTGCCCTCCCAGTCACTGAACAAAAATATAGCCAGAATAAGATAGATTAACGAAATTCGTGAAAGAAAAACTTGCTGTATTTTTTTATTAAATTTTTTATTTCATATACGTACTAGATAACATCCTCGAATGGTTTAATATACGGTGAATTTTTCATTGTCTGAGTCTTGACAATGTGATCATCCAATAGCAATTGAATTTCGTCGACACTTGATAGAATGTTTGTTCCTGTATCCCTGAAAAACGATGCCAAGAATAACACATTTTTTATATAAAATATTGATTTATAGTCATCATACTATTCTTATCATCGGCAAAAAAGAAAATTCAAGAACTAACTTGTAAACAAGAATTTCAAATTTGAGATCAGCCCATTCCTTCATCATCTTGTCAAGAGCCCTCTCGAGGTTATTCTCTTTAGTGGCGGCTTCTGATATACTCTCGAACTTTTCAATATAGTCACCAAGGTTGAAATCAATCACTTTTGCTAGCGACAATTCTTCATCCACAACGATGGGGAACCCAACAATTTCTGAGATCTTATCCCAATGACGCAGCTTCATGCCGGGGTTTCCTAGAGTCTGTATAATTGGCAAGTGCGTCTTGAAGTCGTCCATTTTTTCTCTGAAAGTTTCTTGTTTTTAGTTTGTAGGCAATATAAATTTGTATGTAAAGGATGGGTTCGTTTATAGATGCACAATTGCGTGTTTAAGTAACTAAGATTGTATTATAAAACTTAAATATTTATTTAATATTATTAATTTATTAGAAACTTCCATTGAAACACACAACATTGAAGTTCTTACAAAACGTGTGTGTGGTGTGTGGTCAAAAATTACTGATAAAATTATTTACCTCACAGAAGTAGCGAGGCGGTGAGTTTCCGGAACCTCTGCGAATGATTTTTCCAGTTTGTATACAATTTTATAATAATAGCTGACGTCACCTTCAATATCTTCAGGATCAAAACTGCCCACCTAGAAAATAACATATATTATTTTGTAACATCAGACTAGATATCTACTTAATACGATATTGCTTCCACATAACGCATTATGTTAAATTCGTAAATTAAATATAAGTTACCTTTGAAGTCATCCAGGTGTTATGTTTCTCAAGAAAGTCATACCCTGCATCAAACAGTCTCTTAAATGGCACTAATTTGTCAAAAATTGCCTTTCTTTTGGGATACTGAGACAAATCCCACCCGAACGACGACTCTTCTTCGTTGAACTGGTCAATCTTTGTTAGCGCGTTGGATAACCTAGAAACAGGAGTAAATGAAAATCAAAACTTGGATTGAAGCAAAGTGTATAAAGAATCCTCTCAGATAGACGTAGACATAGTGCATGTACGTCGTAATATAGTAACTCATATACAAATGCGTAATTCAGATTAGCACAACTAGCTGGTGCCCGCGATTTCGTCTGCGTGACAAAACGTTCCCTATGTCCTTCTCCAGGCTCCAATCTATCTCCTTGCCAAATTTCATTACGATCCGTTCTGCCGTTTAGTCGTGAAAAGGAAATAAACAAACATACATAGTTACTTTCGAACTTATAATATTAGTATGGATGGTATATGTAGGTACATTAATATTGCTGCTGAATAATGACAAAACAGGGTAATTGATCAGTTGTTCGCTCCAAGAGCGCGTCCTATAATAAGAGTAAGGGAAACCGCGGGCTACTGGAGACAAGCTAAAACATAAGCGTGCAGGTTGAACTTTCGTAACGACTAACTCACTTCTCATCCAGATGTCGTGCTCTTGTCACGTATTTCGGTAATTCGTTGATATCTCCCCAATATTGTACTTCATTGACTTGTGTTTCATAAATTTCAAGGTCGTCAATGAACTTCGCAATGCGAACCTAAAAAAAACAATTAAAATAGAATGAATATTCCTAGTTATTGTTATGTTTGTATAATAACTTTCTGAGGGCCACGTGCATTTTTCTTGACTAAGTACCTACTCAAGATTGCCCAACTAATCAGCTTAAGATAAAGGGAAAGGCTCCTTAAGAGTTCGAAACTATTCAAACTTTTCCAAAAAATGCACGTGAATAGGAACTGTAAAACACTCTGATGTACCTTCAATAGTTCTTGGTATTCTAATTTCTTCTGATCACTAATACTCTTAGACTCTTCTATAATACCAGGCATGCGAGCATACCTGGAAAATAATTGTAGCTGGTTTATTTAACTTTCACATTTTGCACAAATGGTAGAAATTATCTAATATACTCCCGACCGAATAACGGTCACGGCGGCCTATCTCCACGGAGATTATCCAACTAGGCCGGAAATATTATAGTGCACAAGTGCACTCACTTTATTCTCATCGCCTGATAATTTGACACTACTGGACAGAAATCAGGCGCAGGATCGACGATCGTTTTACGTTACGTTGGGGTTATCACACCGCCAAGACCCTATCCGAACCGGGAATTTAACCCAAGACCTCTTAGCACCACTAGACCACTGAGGCAGTCAAAGATTATATGATTACGTTATCACGCTGTGCTGGTGAATGGAGACTCTTCAACGGGTCGAATTCAAAATCTGAGTAATGCAACTGACGTCGTTCGTGATATAGTAGTTGTATAACGCATTGATGCATGCAAAGTAGAAGTTGTAGCAGTAATTGGTAGAGTATTGGTGAGTAGGTACCGATCATTGCATTGCAGAATCAATCCCTGGTCACGGTCGTATATCTCTTAATATAAAAGAAACCTTCACGTTATCAGTCAAGGTTATGGTCTACATAATGTAAATTATATTGTCAGTAAGTATCTTATACCAGTGGAATATCTTATTACCAGTGGAAGGTCTGGTTGTTAGATTTCAGCTCTAGCGGCGTGAAGGTGGTGTAGTCTCCTAGGAAGACAATGTATCTCATGACGTTGCGCAGCTTTTCTTCCATTTCACCAAGGATAGTGTCCTCCACCTTTTTGATGTACGCCATCAGCTCCATGAGAGCCGCGGTGTCGCCTGGCGGTGTCAACAGGGTGTTCGCTATTGCTGCGTATTCGTCGTAAATTCTGCAATCATAAGTCAACCAAAATTGTAACCTAGAAGAAAATTTGAATGTTTGCAATGCGGTGCAGCGTCAGTTCTCGCGACATCGCCGCAGCCTCAGCTCATGACTAAGGGCTCCGTTCGAGTTCGAAACTAGTCGGGCAATCCCGAAGAATGCAAGTGAGTAATAACCGTTGAACAATAATTAATATGAATGTTTCTAGCTTTAAAAATGCTGACTTTTTGTTTCATTCCGGAGTAATACTCAATAACCCAGAATAGCTGTTTATACCTATCCATTTATGGCAATACAACTAGCGACTTAGGGTCGCGAGTCAATTGCGCAGGAAGATTGACCATTGACCTTTAGCTATTAGTGTGTATGATGAAAATAATAAGACACGTTACGTGGGGCAAAAATATAATACGGGAACAAAAACTAACGCTTTAATCATCAACTGATAATCTTCCGTCATCCTCCGCAACAATGTATTGGCTAGCCTCGTCGCAGCCGCCCGCAATGAATTGATTAGTTCCCCCCTCTGCATTTGAAACATGCCAATCACGATGATCCCTTCAAGTTTCGAAGGGATCTCCCTTGCTAACTCGACATATTTAACAGATTCTGCACAATATTCCTCAAACGTCTTCTCCGGTCGAGCGTTCAGGAAATTATCCACTTGAGTTAGAGACTGTCAATCAGAATAACCAGTAAAAGTAAAATTAACGAAGTGTTCCTTCAAATTCTTTCAGTTAGTCACCATTCTTAAATAATGTCTCACCTCTCCGTTGAGTAAACAGATAAAGTCATCAAAATCCTGAACTCTAAGTTCAGGTCCTATTCTTTGTTCCGCAATCAAATCTGCTATTTGTTCCTTATAGTCTTCCACTAGATCGATGTCTATGATGGGCTAGAAAAACAGATAAAGCTTATTCATAATTGAAACTAATTTCGTTCGAATAATTGAACTTTTTATCGTGTAGAATTATCGGTCACGTCCTGCCGTGTCTGTTGATATTATATTGTTATTCTACCTTTAGCGTAGCTCTGGTAGCATCCGTAAAATCCTGGTATAGTATAGTTTCCAAGCGAGGTGACTGGCGACAAGCGTCTATCAGAAACTCGTACAAAAGACACAGCTGATCTTTAAACTGTCGAAAAGTCGGATCGAACTCTATAGCTTCGTTTTGAAATCCAAGATTTATTATAAAGCCTTGATTGTTTCCCTGCAATTAACAAAATTAATCATGAGCCTCCTCAGTCAGATAAATAATTACAACTATACCAGGTTGCTCACAAACAAATCAAGAACAGTGCGTGCAATAACGCTTCATGAAGTTTCATCGACCCAAAATTGAAAATAAATAGCTGAAACATGGCTCAAGCAGCAGCAGCGGGTTAGGTACATGCAGTGACAACGCCAAATATTGAGGAGCTAAAAACGTGGCAAGATTATTGTACCCCAAAATATAAAAATATATAACGCGGTACTTACACCAACATCCATAACATATTCCGTAAACTCTTTCATTGATTTCAAGCATAAAGTTTGAAGATTATAAGTCATGATACAAGCTAAGCAGTTATAGAAGTGCTTCATTTTCAGTACTTGCTTCGGTTCTGGTATTAACTTCTTTTTACTACCCTGAAGACGACAGAAATAAATAAATTTGTATTGAGAATTAGAGTTCGCTAAGCATGCGTTAATGATTTCAAAGATTTATCTTGAATTGTATTGAGAAGTTACGAGTGTACCTACTGCGTAGGACAAACCTTCATGCCATAAACAGAGCGGCACCTACCTATCGCATTGTGATAGTATATGCATGCTGTTGATTATTTGCCAGTCATTCGATTAATAAGTTTTGAAGTGATTTATAATGCTGATTAATTCAAGAACTGTATACAGTAGATATGCCTCACCTGCAGAAAAACAGCTTGAATTGTCGGTATCCACTGATGTGTAAGCACATTGCCTGCTGCTTCTATGTGTCTCTTACAAACAAAACAGAAGTCTTGCAACTCGTACGCCTCATTTGTTGTCATTATATCTTTCATACTAATCAGTCTTAAATCACTGAAAAAAAATATAAGATCCAAAATCAATTAATAATGTCTTATGTATTTAAAGTACGATTACTGTATTGCTCTAAGCTTTAAACTTACTTGAATTGTTTCCACCATATTTGCAGCACCTGTGCAATACACGGGTTGACACTGTGTAAGTGTTTAGTCATATACCTATGAGCTACTACGTAGCGATTCCTCCAAGCGTCGTCCTTCATTACCAGTTCTTGCTTCAGCGGCGTGTCTTCCTCTTCCAAAGACTCTTCCTACGGAGTTTCAATTTGTTATGCAAGGCTTTATCTACAATTAGTACTGGGAGTTTCGATTTGCTTATAGAAAGGTATATCCTCTTATGTCAAGTATGCGTTCAGTTTTAATGGTCAGCACGAGGACGTGCGTATCATCTCGGCAAAATAGTTCCAACGTTTAAAATTCTAATATTACGTGCCTCCCACCCCGTAACTATTGGCGTCCTATTTGGACACTCGAGGGAATATACCATCGTCTGAGTTTAATTAAACCCAATCGAACTACGCGTCTCTTATTTAAATAACAGTAAATACAAAGCAACCCTTTTAAAAAAAAGTTACCGTGTTGGGATCTTTCAATACAAAATCCACAATAGCTTTCTTCATACTCATCATGAAATCTTCGCGCATTTCATCAGTGCACGTAAATAGTGTGTCTTTCCATTTCTTCAATTTGGGAGATATAAGATTGTGTACTCTGTAAAACATGAAAATTACTAAAGATAACTGATACTGAACAGAAAGATAAAATATGCCACTTTTTTGTCTTGTGTGGAAAGACCAATAAAGACGCTGTGTCGGACTCTTACTGACAAATAATCACACGATCATCAACACCTTTAGCGCGGGCCCGGGCATTCCCAGGTCGGGCATTGTAAATTTTCAGTAGTAGCCCGGAGTTTGGATTTGGCCCGGTTTTGTGGCAATAGGCTCACCACATGGGACAGAATAACGGCATATGTGGGTGTACAACTAATGTAGGTGTAAAACACCTCTGCCTATCTTCAGGGAATACAGGCGAGATGCTTTGTTATATCCAAAAAATATCTTTAGAATTTAACTTTAAAAAATAACATTTCAGCACAGTATTTGCGACCACGTAGCAAAGAGGTCATATACATTTTAAGGCGAAACTTTACTCACCGTCCCTTTGTTACATTGTTTGTTCTGCTGCACCGGCGCGCTCCGCCAGATCTAATTCCTACACCATTGTGAACACGTACCTTAATATTATTTTGTTATCCAAAGGCGCAACATGAATGGTATCAATCCCATATCGCAGATAATAGTAATACCGTAGCATGTTTTGCTCTTCGTTAGTAGGCATGGATATTATGTGATCATCTTCTATATCAGTCTGACATATCAAATTCACCAGCTTCAACCTAAATTCCTCTCGAGCTTTCCTCATTTCAGTGAAGGTTTGCATTACTGGAAAAATAAGTACTAGTTCCTCCAATAGTTTCGAATTACCTAACAGCATTTCTAAGGTTCCGATTATTCAAACAGAACAAATAGTAAAACATTTATGTACTTAAGTAGATTTTGTTTATTAACTTTCGTGAAGCATATTTATATTGATTAATGTTTACCAGTCTAACTGACTCGCGACATCGCCGCGGGCTCAGCTCATGACTAAGGGCGCCGTTCGAGTTCGAAACTAGTCGGGATAACCCGAAAAATAGTAACCGGTGAACAAAATTTGTGAGTAATCTTGTTTAGGTGTGTAGGTAGCTATAGAGGTACAAGCTGGAAGGTGAGTCATAAAATGTTAAAAATGGATCCTACTAATGATAATAAACAATTAAGATATTTAAAATCTTACATGGCTATTCTATCCTATGCTTGCGGTATAGTTATTATACCGGAGGTTCACACATTTTTTTGTTTTCCATACATAATTTGTAATCATTCTTTTCTTATTGAATTATTTTAACCTACCTACGAGTATGTAATATTTTAAACACTAGTATTCTTCTGGTCAAATGAATATAATCACAAGCACACACACACCAAGACCCAGCACAATTATCTGTAGATCATACAAATATGTGCTCGGTGCAGAAGTCGAACCTGGGAACACGCAACACAGCAGCCGGTATCTCAATCACTGCCCCAACCGCGCAGTCAAACTTATTATCAAGACAATCATAAATTCTGTGTATGTTAATCGAAGATATTTGGAAGCTTATTATATATTATATATATTATTTTTATTCCATAAAAATAATGCAATTCAAAATAGTTGATTGAAAATTTCAGTCTTCAATTATGTAATTGGATATGTATCCATGGTTGTTAAATTCATAAACTATGGATGAATATCTTCGCTTTCCCTTAATGAGGCATTAATTATCTTAGATATTCTTTCTTATTTATTTGAGGAATTTCCCAAGGTGCATTTATTTTTCCCCTGTTAAATAAGTAAACGATAAGTTATTAGATACCGCTAGACTTCCTCCTCGGTGCAAGTTTTGCAGCCTGAATTTTTGCGGCTTTCGTAGCCGGTGCTGGTAATTTTAAAACTTCTTCTGGTAGCGAAAATAAAGGCCGTGTTCGTACTTTAAAATCCTCCGGCATTGAAATCTTTGGTATTTTAGGTAATTTTATATCTGAAGTGGATGGAGCTGGTTGGGTTTTCTTTCGCGTTGGCCTGTTGTTTTTCGACATTGTCGGTTCCTATAAACAAAACATACATTTTTTATTTTATCTTATTTATACATTAATCTACAAATCGGCATGGCGCTCACGAGTTATCTTAAAATGATTAATCTTTACAACTAAGCCCGCCTTATTGCTCTAGTAGTCGCATGGGCAACTACCGGGCCTGAGATCCTGGGTTCGCATCCCGAGTCAGGCGAAAAAGTTATTAAGATTTTCTGTTAGAAAATTCTCAGTAGCTGCCCGGAGTTTGGAACTGTACCGTGTTCATGGCAAAGACTTACCACCTATTACACAGGACTTATAACTGCATCGATGAAATGTGGGTGAACAACAGTGTACGAGTACCTACACCTCTACCTACCTCTTCGAGGAATACAGGCATGATGCTATGTTATGATATGTTATGTAGATAATAGTCGGTAGCTCACAATTTTACCCAGTATACCTAAAGCGATAGGCTCTTATTATGTGAGATTTAAAGGCATAAATGAATGCTGGGTGAAATGTGGTTGTATTGGTTAAGACACGATCTACATTTCTATCTAACGCCTAAGCTTGCGAAGACCAACATAACTTAGCATAGCAGCGCTTATATTCCCCGAAAGGATAGGCAGAGGTATACACAGTTTTACACCCACATCCTACCAATGCTGTTATGCTGTTATGGGAATTCCCATGTGGTGATGAGCCTATTGCCATCTACCGGGCACAATTTCAAACTCCGAGCTGCCACTAAGAATTTCCTAACAGAAAAACTCAATTACACCTTGCTTGACCCGGGAATCTGTACTGAAGCCAGCTTATTTGCTCATTGCCATTAATCGATGAAGCGGGTTATTGAGATTCTTATAACCGAAACCCTACATCCTACATACAACAATGACATTATCTGTGTGACCTGGGAATCGAACCTCGGGCAGGGGCGGACTGAGAGTTTGTGGGGCCCTGGGCTAAAACTACTGGAACATAATCGTGGAGCCGGACTTATACCGACTAAAAACCACACGGTTAATAAATAATATTGTCCATTGTCTGCAATGGGGTCTGGGGGTCTTTTATATCCACGAGGCCCTGGGCTGCAGCCCAAAAAGCCCTTATATAGATCCGCCCCTGAGTCCTCCGGTCTCATGCTTGTAAACCATCGTTGTTACGAGGATCTTAGATGAAAGTGGAGTTCTATTGTTATTATAACGAAATCTATTCTATCTAGACTTCGTCGGAGAAGTATGGATAGTTATATCATCTATATACGTCCTATGGCATCTTACTGTGGGGTTCGGCTGCTGACGTTGAGACTATTTTTATATTACAAAAAAGAGCAGTCCGAGCTATTTATAATCTTGGCTGTCGTGAGTCATTACGTGAATTGTTTAAGGAAATAAATATACTTACCTTGCCATCATTGTACATATTCAGTAATATCATGTACATTCGCAAAAATATTGCCCATTTCAATAAGAAGAGTGACAACCACAATTTAAACACTCGTAATAAGCACCAGCTTATAGTCCCCGGTTTTAGGCTTAGGAAGACTAGCAAATCATTTATGGGTAACAGTATTCGATTCTACAATAAGATCCCATCTAATATTACAGATCTTCCAGATGATAAGTTTAAGGTAGTGATCAAACGCATTTTAATATCTAAAGCATATTATAGTATTAAACATTACATTGAGGATAAGGATGTTTGGCGCACGATCCCCTCCTGCACACAGCGACCCACTGGCACTGTCTAATTTATTTCATGTATGAATGTAACCTCAACAGATTACTTTTGTAATTACTAGTTTTTATTTTTATACAATTAATTTTATTGACGTAGTACAATTATTCCAATTGTATTTTTTTTTTTTTGACACTTGTTTGTTTATGTAAATTTACATATCCATTAACTAACCGCTAGTATTCCTACTAGTTTTAAATTTATATTAACATTTCTTTGTAAAATGTGAGCATTATGTGGACATTAATGTTATTTTTAATCTCATGTTACGTACATATTGCCCATTGTCAGGCATTATGAGTTTGTCATGCTCACTAAAATGTCCTGCTGATGGTGGCGTTGTACATCGGGTCGTCGAGTTCCCTACAAAATGGTTGAGCTAAGCGAGGCTGATGTGCGCGTCATGCTCGTGAACGGGTGCTGTCTGTCGGGACTGGTCAGCTCTTAACTGCTTTGGCAATCATTTTAAAGGGCTATATAAGTTATTGCTTCTAGCGCTTTCCTTTATTATTTTGCTCATTAACCTGCATTATTCTCACATTACCTTATTTATTGTTATACCAATTTATTTTAAAAGAGTGTCTATGGAGTTTCTTGCCGGCTCTTCTCCATAAGATCAACGCCTTGGAACCGTGCACCTAGCTTTGACTTTTCATAAGTGCTTGTAATATGGCCTATATGAAATAAAAATATTTGAATTTGAATTTGAATCTACATAGGTACATAATTACCCGGCAGAAATCAGTATCCATTGCACAAAGAACCTACTGTACTGATAGACGCTTTGTTATTGCTACTCAATACTTCCAACGATATTAATAACAATTTTAGCGTTGTATTCCGCACTAACAAATATATCTAAGGCTACCATCTGACTCTGTCTGAATATTTATTCATTAACTATCACATTTAATAAAATTATGTTATATATAATTTGCTGCAATTTCGGATTTGCATCATGATTTTTCTGATTTGCAATTTTGTAGCAGTATCCAAACGTATTTTGACAGACCATAGAGGTTAGGATAAGTTACTTCGGAGTAAAAGTACTTATTTTGGAATATTACAGACAAATTACTAAATTTAGAAGCCTAAAGTATTGAATATCAATAAGAAAACTTATGCAATTTGTATACTATTTACCTGCTCTGACCGAGTCCTACTAAGGTATGCACCGAAACAGTTTTACTTTTTGGTTATATCTACACAAATTTGCAATTAATTAACACTTATTTATTATAACAAAACGAATAAAATTAATTAAATAACAAGAAAGTCATTTTTACTTCCGCCTCGTTTCATGAAAACTGTTATTGTCATAGTATCGATTTCTCCATGACAACAGACTATCTTCATTTGTTAGGATAATTTATTTTTAAATGGCCTGTATTCGGCATTCGGCTTGTATGTATTGGAATTCCAAAAAGGTTTTATGTAAGTAGCAAATACATTTGTCAATAATACTGCAATATTTGTAGGTTATTAAATTCAGAAATGAAGCTAAGACTACAATCATATTCAAAGGTATAGTGAACTGTTGTGAAGCATTGGTACACTAATCCAGACATAATAACATTTAGCTACTATAGTCATGTATGTATACAGCCTCCAACCTTCATTGGATAAATACACTGTATCTGTCTTGCTCAGATGATGTCATACTAATTTTACAAGTACCTTCAATGTTATGAATGGACTTTACTGTCGATTTGTGTATCACAGAACTAGTTGTAATTAATATAATGTCATTTTTTAATACAGTCATCCACTGGGCTTAATACCTGCTTTGAAATTTCATTTTGAGTGAGTGCAATTACATGTTTACAAGTGCTGAAGTGTTTATATAATTTGCTTCTACTACATATAATATTTTTGCTGGCAACCTGGTTCTAGAAGAGAATGTGTTGTAAAACAAACTATATTTACTGTGTTTGCTACTTATTATTCTTTTTGCCTTATTTTTCAATAAATATTTGTGGTCTCTAATATTCATTCAACCAACTCTTTTTGAATTCCAGATGATATTCCAGCTGGTGAGAAGTTTCCACACAGGTCCATTGTGCAGGGCAGCTGAATCCTCACTACTTGCTAAACTAAGAAAGAAAACGGGCTACACCATTGCTAACTGCAAAAAAGCACTAGAAATGCATAAAAATGATGCTGATAAGGTACCATTAATCACTATAATGATATTTTATATTTAAATGTATTTAGTATTTTTCTACTCATACTGAAAGATAAAAACTTAAATATTTAATGCTTTCCAAACCGAAATTAGATATAAATATAAATATTTCAGTCTCATTATTTGTTCAAAGCCAGTAATAATTAGATGCTAGTTAAAATGACACTTTTTCAGTTATGCTACATAAGAATGTATTTATAATGTTACAGGCTGAGTCATGGCTGAATGACCAGGCCCAAGCAATGGGCTGGGCTAAGGCCACCAAACTGGCTGGTCGCACAGCTCTGCAGGGTCTTGTTGCTGTGAAATTTGATAAAAACCATGGTGCGCTAGTCGAGCTCAACTGTGAAACAGACTTTGTTGCCAAGAATGACAAGTTCCATAAAATGATTGAAGATGCCACTCTTGCTTGTTTCAAGTTTGCTCACACTCATATGCAAGCTAAAGGACCTGTTACAAAGGTAATTAGGAACTGACTTAGAAAAAAAGAGGTTCTGTACTTGAGCCGTATGTATGTTATATATATACATACATACAGGTTGAATACAGATGTACAATTGTATGTCAGCAATTTTCTCAAAAACTGCTGATCCTATTTGGATGGGGTTTTCATTATTTAAATACATATTTTTCTGGAAATGTTTTAGTATATAAAATATTAGGTGCTGATGAAGATTTGGAAGGTTTGGAGATAGACAATGGAATTCTTAAATAACTATTAGCCCTTGAACCATGATTGCTGCAATCATATGTTGATGTATTGTTTTCACCATTCCATTGAAGGAGGTTTTTTTTTCGTTGAAAATAAAAATTATTAATTAATAATTTTAAAGTTAAGTTCTTTCTTCGTCATGCCATATTCACAATAGAATTTGCATGTGCAAGTTCTTAATATTTCATCAGATCCTTTCCAAATGTTTCTTTATTACCGTATAAATATGGATAGTGATTCATGGAAGAAGGTCAGTTGGACAAATCTGATGATAAAGAATCTATTGGTGATAGGGACATTTGATCTAACAAATCATTAGATCATATTTCAATATTATTCAATGTCCTCTATTTGAGTGTTTTGGAAAGTGTTAGTGTCTCTACGTTCAAAGATTTCGTGGATGGTGTATGATTGGGCAGAATTGTTGGATATTAACTGATGAATAAATAATTATTAATTATTGTTGGATATTAACTGATCAGTAAAGTCTATTGCGTTTTCGTGGAATTGGAAAAGGCCAACAACAGTAACAGTAACTGTGGGTCACACTGTCTATGTATGAGGTAAATGACAGCATGATTGGGGCACTGAAATCTCTCTACGAAGATTCCAGTGCTTCTGTTAGCATAAACGGAGCCTACACCAAATGGTTTAGCATTGGTAAAGGTGTTAGGCAGGGAAGTGTAGCATCACTGTGGTTGTTTAATCTAGTCATGGACAGTTGTCAGAAGGATTTGAAAGAGAGTGAAAATGGTTTAGAAATTGATGGCTTATTTGTCAAAAGTCCCCTCTATGCCGATGATCAAGTTATCCTTGCATTGTCAGAGGAAGAGTTACAAAAGATGATAACACTAATAGATCACCATCTTAGTGTTACCATCTTTTGTAACTCTTTTAAGAATAAGGTAATGAAAGTAACCTAGTAACCAGGTGAATGGGGCACTACACAATTTCATGGATAGCCAGAATGTGTCTAAAAAGGCGCGGCTGGCGGCGGTGTTAGTGCCAACTCTTGCATGGTAGTGAAAGTTGGGTGTGACAGAAGAAACATAAAATTTATGCAGTAGAGATTAGAGCTTTGAGCCTTCTCGAAGATCTCATCTTTCAAAATTACGTAACTTTGAAAGATATAGTGAGGAACAGCGTGATAAGGGAATGTTGTGGAATGAAAGAGGATACAGTGATAAAGATTAAGAAGGGTATGTTAAGATGGTTTGGGCATGTAGAAAGGATGGATGAAAAGCGATTGACTAAACTAGTACAAGAGGTGAGAGTTGATGGAAGACTCGGGGCAGGCCGACCTCAACGAACGTACCGCAATCAAATTGCAGACGTTCTCAAAAAAGGACAGGTCAGGAGCGACCTAAATCGGCGAGCATGTATGAATAGGTTAATGAACATAAATTAAGCAAAAGAGGTGTGTTAGAGTCGTAGCAAATGAAAATCTCTCTGCCTACCCAAATGGGAAACAGGCGTGATTGTATGTATGTTCAAGCTGTAACTACTACTAACTGTTCAAGCAAGATATAATATGTATTACATTATCTCATGTTCTTTCTTGTACCTGAATCTTATCTTCAGAAGTGATTAGCAGCAATGATGGTGAGCTAATTGGTATTTACCAGGCGCCATTTAAATGCCCTAGCAGTTTCTACATTAATGAGGATCAAGCAATTCATACCATTCATCTTCATTTTGCCTTATAGGTTTTCCTAACTTACTTTGTAGCCCCCAAAAAGAATCTTGTTTTCAAAAATTTACAATATTATCCCTTCCCTGCCAAAGTGCCAATAAATTTGATGCAGTCCACTCAGAACATTCTTTGATCAGCATCAGTACTTATATCTGATTGAGCAATTTAAGCAGCACAAAGTACAATATAAATATAACAGCATCTTTTTTGGTGTGGATAAATATCTACATATAATATATATATCCATAATTTCCGACTGCATAATTTTATTCTACATTTTATTAAAATTTTATAAACTAATATTTTATTTATAAACAAACCAATCTTCCCCAATAAGCTTTGTAACGTGTCCTACAACAATAACTCCACTGGACAACATGCGTTTTAGCATGTTTCAAAAAATTACTCCATTCTAGATCCTATTCTCAGTCCTTGTAAAATATGGTTAGAGGTTCATTTATTTTTTCATTATTTTCAGATGGAATTAGACAGTGAACAACTAGCCAACTTGTCCACAGAAAATGGAAAGAAGCTGTCGGAAATATTAGCTTTGTTCATAGGATCTGTTGGAGAAAATGCCGTTTTGAGACGAGCCGAATGTTGGAAGGCGAACAATAATGACGTCAAAATTGCCGGTTACACGCATCCTGCGCCTGCGTCGCCAGCGCAATATTCTGCTGGAAAATATGGAGCTCTACTGGCTTATACACAAGCAAATGATACTGAAGATGTTGGTAGACAAGTTTGTCAACACATAGTTGGTATGGCTCCTAAGAAGATCGGTGACAAGGAGACAGACCACCCTGCAAAAGACGCTGACGATGAAACATGTCTCATTTTCCAAGAATACTTACTGGACCCCTCCTATACAGTTGAGGAAGTATTGCAACACCATAAAGTTGAGGTCATTGATTACGTAAGATTCTCGTGTGGTGAAGTCGTTGAAGCGAATATGCCAGGCGTGGAGAAACAACCATTAGATACAGTCCAAACGTTACAGTGAAAAGTTACGGCTATGTAATAGCACACTCTGTAGTCATTAAATAATTTCAAGTTTTGTTATTGTGATAACTAAAATCCATAGTTCATATTTATTTTATATTGTTAAGGAATAAAAGCTAAAATATTATTACTCTTTTAAATTTCATGTATTAAAATATAATAACATGGTTCATAAAGTTTAATCACTACAAAAAAAATCAATAAATATACATTATTAACATTTTCTGTATGAATCGGCGTGAATAACATTCTTCATTTTGGCCTTGCCTTTCCACAAGAACATTCTACAATCTTTTTTCCAAAACATAGCAATTTGACAAGGCTCAAAACAGTAGCCGTGGTAGCTTAACACCTCTGGAGAGACGACATGGAGCGCCAGTGTCTTCTGCTCTCTTGTCCTGAACGGGCCCGTGGTGGCCGGCCGCAAGAGGCATCCGCATGGACAAACTGTAGCTATCTTTGGTGCTGACATAACATTCATTCTGTTACATAGATTGATTCTTTGAAAATTGCCACACAACCTGAGCTCCTCGACGGCCCCAGTGAAAGATTGCGTGGCTCGCAGTGCGAGAGGTCTTGCATTTTGGTTTTCGGGATTATTTCTGAAACCAACAGTTGATAACGATTTTTTTGTGATGTTCGGACTGTCTTCCGGGCTTCTGTCTTCGAACTCGCTCTCTTTATCAGAATTATCATCTGTGTACATGATTGCTGTAATTTACGTTTTTACGAATTTGAAATGACAGTTTCCGTCGTTTGTTTCCCGCCTCAGTAAAATTGATCGGATACGTTGAAGTTCCAACCAAGAAGTTTATTAACTGCTATAAGTACACTGTTCATAGATTAAACCTCATTAAGCCTAAATGGTTCGTGGTGTAATTTTTCTGAGGTGTACATTGTGGTCCAATTCTGCAAATCCAAGGCTATGATTACGAACTACTGTTTTTTGTAGTTATCAGAATGATAGAAAGAAAATTTAATAATAAACAGTATCTACGTAACGTAGACGAACTAAAAGTAGTATTTTTTTTTCTGTTTTAGTATTAGGTAGATTGCTAGTTCTTTTTTCACGGCGATTTCCTTTGTTTTGGAACTGCCCCATTGCTCTAGTGGCAGCAAGCGCGCCTGCTGAGCGTAAGGTCCCAGAATCAGGTCCGGTAGTGTTATTGCCTTTTTTTATTATTAAATTTTCTGTAGTGGCCCGGAGTTTGGAATGGTGTAAGTTGATAGATGGCAATAGGTTCACCACCCATAAGGTACGGGACGTAGTAACAGCATCGGTGAAACTTAAGTGTAGAACAGCATACCAGCTCTGCCTGCAAGGTTAAGCAGAGTGGGTGATATGCCTACATAGGCTTGATGCTATTTATGTTTATTACGACCATAGTATTTTGTCCCCGAATGTAGGTAGTAGTCCCATTGTTAATTACCTACGCACATGGTTAATAACAATATACTATATGGGTCACTTTATGGGCATTCGACCGGATCCAATTGATTTATGATCGCGTCATGTACCGCTCGTGGTGTTGCAGGTAGGTTCAATACACAGACGTAACGGTATATGAAACTAGGACAACGGCTTCTGATGCTGCAAACAATAAGTATAAGATTTCAGTGGGTATACCTATACGTTTACTTAGGTAGGTACGTACCTACTCTGTAGTCTTGATTATTGGCGGTTTATGGAATATTATATTTTATTTTCAGAGCATGATATTTTTGTGCTGATATTTTATTATCTGCCTCGTTGGTCTAGTGGTCCCAAGCGCGACTACTGAGCATGGGGTCTCAGGTTCGATTCCCGGGTCAAGCAGTGTTATTGAGTTTTTCTATTAGGAATTTCTCAGTAGCTGCCCAGAGTTTGGAATTGTGCCCGGTAGATGGCAATAGGCTCACCACCTAGTACATGGGACTTAATAACAGCATTGGTGAAATTTAGGTGTACAATTGTACACCTAAATTTACAATTATGACGACGCAACCAAAGCTGCGGACGTCGAGTTGATATTGGTTTGTTCTACCTCTGCCTGTTGCTTCGGGGAATACAGGCATAATGCTAAGTAATGTTATATTTTTTGTGTAGGTATAGGTATGCGATAGTCGTATATTGTTATTTTTCATTTATATTATCCGTAAACCCATCCGTAGAATTTAATATTGTGAGAAAAATGTTATTATCGAGTCTAGTAATAGACAGTCGGTGACCCATTTCCGTATACCTACTCCCGACCGAATTTTCGGTCACGGCGGCCTATCTCCACGGAGATTAGCCAAGTATATTAGTGTGCGCAAACACAGTCCTTCCAACTTTCTTCACACCTCTTCCTTCAATTACATAGTCCAATTGAACGACAATCCGACACGACTAGAGACAGATCAAGCGCTAGACTTGACGTACTCTTCGAAGCACAGGGGTCACACCGCAACTTCCTAACTCCGGACTGCTACTAAAAATTTCCTAACAGTATTTAACTCAATACCACTGCCCGACTCCGGAATCGAATCCTTCTCAGCAGCCGCTTACAAGACAAGACCAAAGAGGTAGTTGACGCAGTATACCTACACACGTCACTACTCTTATTTTTGGAAACTTCGTCCATAAAGAATCGGGTTGGGGCTGGTACTTCTACCTTAGGTACCTGAGCTTTGATTTTTATTATTGCCTTAAAATAAGTACCTACAACCCAGTATGTAGTTGAAACAGCTCCTAAGCTAGGACGAGCTTAGGAGCTGTTTCAACTACATACTGGGTTGTAGGTACTTATTTTAAGGCAATAATAAAAATCATCTTCAAGCAGTCTTTAAGTTTTTCTTTCTATACCCACCAAAGACCGGCCTTTTGGATTATGTACTGCACGGCCAAGGACAACTAATTATGACGACGCAACCAAAGCTGCGGACGTCGAGTTGATATTGGTTTGTTCTACCGTGTTCAAGATAAGTAGGTGTGCATGACAAATCACAATTGTATGTTTACCAACATTGGATTATTGAGCAAATAACAAACGAAAGTGAATGTGGAATTAATGTCAAAATGAACAAAGTGCTCCTCCAACCGTGGATCCTGTCCAGTGTGGCAGAATACCGGCGTCACTGCGTCAGTAGCGAATCATCCCAGTGTGATTTTAATGTGGTCAGTCAGTACACATCTGCTCTCTGGTATGGCTTGACGGACTATAATTGATAGTGATCAAACCGTTCCATACTCATAGACATTTTAAATGAGAAAGTGAGATAAACTTGCATAATTATACCGTTAATGGACGAATATCAGGTGGTGCATTTAAATTCCTTGAATATATAAGTATTTATAATTAGATATCGTATCGCTAATTAAGAATCCCATAATAATATAGTTAACCTCAGACCTTATTGCATTAAATTGTGCATAGTAGATATCTACTATGCACAATTTAATGCAATTAATTATTCTCACTGCATCTACATTGAATACCTACTGTAGTTTTTCATACAAATTGGGCACAGATAAGGTACCTATGTATTTTGTAAATAATATAGAGATAGAAAACTTAATACAATAATCGGTGTACACACATAAACAAAAATACCTATATATTTATACTTACCAACCGAATTGAGAACCCCCGCCTCTTAAGAAGTCGGTTAAAAATAATTTGACTGTTTAGAATAACTATCTACTGTTTATAAAAGGAGAGAAAATAACTATCTTTATAATAACTTTCATGAGCCATATTCTTATCAATTATTATGCACTCACGTGTATTTTTTGGGATTCCCCGACTAGTTTAGAACTGGAATAGAGCCCTTAGTCATGAACTGATGTCGCGAGTCAAGCTTTGACTTAACGCCTGTAACCGGTGATCCTTATCTTTGAAACCAGTGTCTAAACAGGCACTACAGTGGACATTGCGCACTTTTAATCAAAATCCAGAATTCATGAGACGCTCTATTGGTAATGTGTGAAACAAACAGCGTTGGTTCCGCTACGTCAATTTGTCGCTGTTCTAATTGAGTTGTTAAGAGCCGCCGATAACTAGCGATGAAAACGCGATAGGCACCACCGCGCCACATATCAATCTTAACAGGTTGCCGCCCAGACTTTCGCGGGAATTAATTCATTCCTCTCCAACTTTGATTAAAATATGTTGGTGCAAGAAGCGTGAAACAATTTTCTTTTTGAGGTGCGCTCGACCGTCGTCCGAGAGCGGTTAGTTAGTGAGGAGTGCATGGGCGTTGCGGTCGCCTAGTAGTGTCTTACTGTAGTGCCGATACGCGGGTGTTTGTTGCGGTGTACGTCGGTGTTGTTATGGAACCAGTCAGCTGCTAAACAGCCACAGGAAAATGCACATCCTGGAGATTGGTGCTGATCAAGTAATTATTTGATATTTGCATACAAAGAATGATAGAAACTGAAAGTGCCTTGAGTATGTTAGACTTCGAATGTGTAGTAATTAACTGACATTACACATCAAATTCGATGCAATTATACCTTTTACTAGTGAAGTTTAAATTAGTAGACAATAATACTTGACATAGTTAATTAAAAATATATTTGTCAGACCTACCAAAAATTCAGTTGCCTGGACATTAAAATACGTTTTTTCTGATATTGTATAAGTCTATATTGTCGGTTTGGCGAATATGTGGATCCTACAATTTTTTTTTTTAATTTACCTTCAACCTTAAATAATATAAATACCTATGCAGTTTTACTATCTGATAAAATATTTCATATCGCCGTAATCGCAACACACTCAAGCACATTTCTAATTAAGCACTTTGTATATCTTTACGCTCTGTTTCAGTCGTGAGGAGAGCTGAACAACATCGTTTCAGTGTTGCCGGCATAATTTGAAGTCTAGCCAAAACTAGGTTTTAATTATTTGTGGGTAGATACTTAATAAACAACTCCTTTCATATGCAATCAACTCTGGCGTCCGAGCACGGATCTTTTTAACTCGTTCACTTTATGTCAATTTGATGTTAAAAATCGACAAACGTGTCGACACATAGAACCATGCTTGCACCGCTGCTTCGTTATGTAGGGTGAATGTGCCGGCTCACGACCACTCAGAGGACTTGTAAACTTTAAAGTAACATTGTTAATATATTATGTGTAAATATTATGTTTTAAATATTATGTGTAAATATTATGTTATGTATTATGAAGTTATACCTTAAATATGAAAGAAAACACTTTAAAGTACAAGGTCTGACATAATTTATATATTTTTTATAATTTATCGATTTATAAAACGTGAGATTTTTTCAGTTTTAGAAATCCTATTGTCAGTTTACGTCCACTTTTCAAATTGTTTCGCTACCGTTAAAAGCCATTGTAAAATCAACTCAAAAGCTATGAAATTTAGGTCAAAAATAAGATTGGCTATCTCCTTCTTTAGCTTCTCTTTATTGTACCTCTGCTCTTAATTCTCTTTTGTCTCTTTGGTTCAACTTTGTTTTCTTTTAATAATAATATTATGTATATATTTTTAACTTTAAATATTATTAACTATACGCTTTACTACTTCCAAACGCAAGTAAACTTTCTTATATAAAATCCATCCAAAGACCACCATGATTACCACACTTTTAAGTTCTTAGATTATAATTCTTTGATACAGCCGGTCGTAAACTGACGTGTAAGTGACGTGTAACGTGTAGTAAAGGCAGGTTCATCGTTAAACAGAGAACATTGGGTCTGTAGATTTATATCCTACTCAAAGGGTCTGACAGTCAACCATAGATCGAGGAACAGCACTGCACGCAGAATATATGTAAACAACCTAAAAACCACGGAAAATCTTAGTTAATGGGTAATTTGTTACTGATTGATTTTCCTTCAGTCATTCAATATCTATGGAAACTAGGCTTTAGTCACGTGTCCTCAATTCCTCGTGGTGAGTGGATTTAGGTACAAAATGAATCAATCACTCAGAATAAAGAAATTATATAAATAAATAACTAAAACTTCTTTATTGACACAATTGTATTATTTTACATGCAAGAATCGACCGGCGTTCCGTACGCCTTAATGTAGGAATGAATGAATTCGTATGAAAAGTGGACTTATTCTAAAAAAAGTTAGGTAGATATTATTAGAAGTAATTATAGAATGAGCTTCATGTCACCCAAACATGTCAAGATACTGTAAAACCACCACGTTTATATTCTTAACACCATGCAACCATCATACCTTCCTGTCTACTGAACTTTATCAAAGTGCTATGAAGGGGACAGGCTACTTAAATTTCAGTTATTAGATAAATACGTATTAGTGTAGTAAGTAATTTTAAGGACTATTAAAGTTGAAAAATTACAAACATAACACATTTCGAATCGATTAGATATCTTACCCGAATATAGATATATCAAATAGCACTATGAATAACATAATAACAAAGGGGCTGATTATATATGAGTACCTACCTACTTAATTAACATAAGGGAAAAATCATTTCAAAGTTACAACAGTTATTATCATGAAAATTGCGACGTTAATGCCTTTTATATAAGTAGGTTACGATAACCCGGTTCAACGTAAGCATACCATTTAGAGACCACACCCGTAGATCTATTGTCGGACGACCTACAATCAGCTAATGTTCAGTCATTTGTCCAACTTCATCCAGGTCGTCCTTGAGACACTCCTACTACGTAATCTGCCCCACCCTGCATTATTGCCTATCAAAATAAAGGGGTTCCGTAATTTCAGTAGTTTGTGGACACTCCTTTACTTTGAGAAACAATAGGCTAGACTAGATTATAGCTGCAGTTTCGAATACTAGATTTACATTAAACAATGGAGATTTTCCTAGGTAATTTCTCAGCTCATGGAGTTTGGAACTTTGTTCTCAAACAACTCCTTTGTTTAACTCATACCCTGTAACCTACAATTTGTTGTGTATGAAAAATAATCAATATGTATATAATAATTGAATGAATATGAATATGTATTCATGTTGTTTTATGGTTACCGTAGGATGGAGATGAGAGCAGCAGCGCACGCGCAGCCGAAGCGGCATTCCGCACAGTACCGCGAGATCACACCACCTTCCTCGTTTGGAAAATCACGGTAAGTCAACATTAAAACTAACATTTATAATGTAAATACCTAAAATCATGACACGGTCATTTTATTTTTATTGAAATGTTAGTAGAGGAAGACCGAGGAAACGATGGATGGATTGTGTTAAAGATGATGTGGCTAGAAAAGGAGTGACTGACGATATGACAGCTAATAGAGATGTATGGAATAAGAATACATGCTGCGCCGGCCCCAAATAAATTGGGATAAGGGCAGGGAGATTATGATGACATTGTAACTGTTAGTTTACCTATATAGGTTAAAGGCACGTCAGTGGTAACACTCGGACTAAGAAAACCAGAGAGCATCTAACATTGACTATACCTGATATAAGTGTATTTCAGGCTGGCTAGGGCTGTAATATCGGTTCCCAGCTAAATATTCAGTTTCAATCTGATAATTGTGAAAACTCGATTATAAATACATAGATATAATATTAATCTCAACGTTCTAACAAAATCGTCCTTGAGTTTTGATCATATTGAAATCTGATTGTCACGTTACTCCCCAAGCAACAGTGAACTTTAATTGACCTATCACGCGAACGCCGCATATTCAATTACAATACTAGAAACATAAATACGTGCCTCACGCCATATTTTTGCTCATACAAATTTCGCTTTCACTGGTGAAGACAAAAGTTGTGACTCGAGTCATTATCTCGTGCTGTATGCGACTATCACTCTGAATATCGCAATAATGTCTGGTAATTAAAATTGCAACTTGGTTTACGAATTAAAATAGTTGATTGAAGACACTTAGTCCTACACCTAGTGAGATGCTGCGTAAAAGCGGGTAGAACATACTGGTTAGACAATATTAGGTAACCTTCAGTATTCCAGGACCTAGCCGAGTGCACACTTTGATTCCAGTGTGATCAAAATAATTTGCAAGAATCAAAAAAAGTTTTTATTATGATGATATGGAACCTGTCCCATCACCACCGGCGAGTAAGCAACTGGTTATAGACTATTTTCTCATTCAAGAAACGAACAGTTGCGGTATGCGTAAGTTAGAACTAAAAGATATAGGTACATAAGAAGAACATTTTATACAAGTACTTAGTTGGCTGCTTACACCTCAACCAGGTACAACACTTGCCCACTAGTTAGTACAGTTGTTGTAGCACGGCAACTCGCTCATAGCCGCTGATCGCCGGCGGTGGGACAATGTTTAAAGATGCTATAGACTTTATCATAAAAAAATCCCCTATCGATGTATAGACTTAAGAAACTACAAAGCTGTGGATTTTTTTACTCAGACCTTTCCAATCTTCTATTCGCCTTATAACGATATTTCTGAGATCTCAGGATCATCTTTAGTATTATGAACCGGCACCTTCATAAAAGAACAGCCCAAAACAAACAATACTTTGAAGCAATAAAAAAACCATTTGCCTTGTTTACATTTACAATCGGTGCGATCATTTCCTTAATTTAGTAGAGCGTGTGAAAGGTCATCACGGTATACTGTTTTCTCACCAAACGCATACAATAACGATTGCAGGCAACTGTACCTACTTAATAATGTCGAAATTGAGATCTGCTTGCGAAGATTTCATGAGAAAAAAGTATTAACACGTTTCCAAATACTACATTTTACGAAACAAGTCCAAATTATTAAGAGAAAGGGTGTGTGCAATTGTGAATACTTAACGTCGTGGTGGCCGCGTGGTTACGGGACCACCTCTTGAACCACAGCTTGCGGGTTCAAATCTGTCATAGTACTAATGTGACGTTTTCCATGTCATGTGTAGGTCCCTAAATAAATCTAAGATATCACAGACCTACGGTGAATGAAACCTGGATCGAATGATCTGAAATCCAACTCACGTGGTGATCAATGCTGGTGCTTTCTCTGTATTTTAATACCCTTGCCCTGCAGTGAGACCGTAATGACCTGTTTAAGTAAACCGCACTTACGATGTAGGAAAAAATCCTAGTGTGAGATAAAATAACAAAATAAATTATACTTATCGAAGTCTAAACTTAGTGTCTCTTCTCTTGGCCATCATATACATTACTTAATACGTCACCTTGTCACGGCAGCCATCTTCACGGAGTTCAGCCACGTACGCAGGAGAATGTGCCGTGTATGCGCAAACACGGGTGCAATACCTCTTCCATCACTCTCATAGTCCCATGGGACGGCAATCTGACACGATCAGAGGACCAGGTCTCAGGGAGATCAGGCGCAGGACCCAAACCGTCACTTTACGTGCTTTCTAAAGCACGGGGAACTCTCTAACTCCGCTACTGAGAATTTCCTAACAGAAAAAACCCAATAAGCCCGACCTGGGAATCGAACCCAAGACTTCACGCTCAGCAGCCGCGCTTGCGACCTTTAGACCAACGAGGCAGTAAATATACTTACTTACATATTGTATCTGTTTATATCGGCACATACCTGCCTAATGATATTGCAATTAATTTATATTGTGACAGTTAATGTCATAGTAGTTATCTACGTGTTTCATATTAACTCTCCGGTAGCGTATAATTAGTGTGCACGAAAGTGTTTTCTCAACGTGAATTACATTTAATTAAAGCTTTTCTTCAGTTCATTATGATTTACTCGCTAGTTACAATATAACTTGTATTAATTAAGTCTGTAGGTATGTTACATAACAAGATGATATTAATAAAAAAAATAAAAAGCATGCCTGCCTTTTTCTAAAATCTGACTGTCTTATGTTACCCGGTAATGTAAGGATTCTAACGATACCCCATATATCGAAATCAGTTCAGGCAATTAGAATTTATGGTGGAATAAAGAAACTAACAAAAATACTTACATACAAATATACATGAACCCTAAAAACATAACACTCCTTTTATGGGCAGTCGTGTAAAAAGGAAAAATATTGTTCTGTATTTAAGACATCTGTAAATATATGTATTCGATCAGTTCAAAAATGCGTCTCTTCATGTACCATGTACCTGTACATATTCTTTGTAACGCTTCAGCAATCTTTAGTTCTGATATTTTTCTTAAGTACAGTAGTGTAGTGGCAAGAGAAAGTATACAATTCTACATAACGATAAATTGCAGCTAGATGCATGTTAAGCGGGACGGACGCTGCGCGGGCGCACCACGCTTGTTGGCCGTGCGCAATGCTATGCAAACATTCGTCTAGCCATCATAGGCAACCATGTTTATGTACACATTACTATTTATCATGTCTTACCCACTTTCTGCTGCATTTCATATCTATATAAATTTGAGTTTCTAGTAATCCGACACTTACCACAATCTGTCTGCAATTGCTGTCTTGATTTGATGTGACTTTCTACTGATAGGTGAATAACTAAAGTAAGTTATGTTCGCCTAATTCATGTTGAACCTTGGTTGATGTCTTGTCCCTAATACCCAGTGGCGTGCATTGCATATAGGCAAATAGGCAATGTCTACCTCAAAAAATTACCTAAATACAACCCAGATCACAGTAAACTGTGATATAGGTTGTATTTAGGTAATGAAATGGCGTGCATTGCACTGCTAATACTCCAAAAACTCTGAAGACTGATACTCGTTGCCAGCCCCTAAACCATGTAGGTAGGTACTATTACCAGATATTACTCGTAAATATAGGTAGGTAAGCCTTTTTTTTTTAAGAACGTTGCCCCACTAGGAATTTCTTCCTGTATCGTGGGTGCGTTTACAGACATATAATCTCACAAGCACACACACACCCAGACCTGGAGGAATTATCTATAGATCGTACAAATATTTGCTCCGTGCAGGAATCGAACCTGCGACACGCAGCGCAGCAGTCGGTCTTTCGACCACTGCGCCAACCGCGCTGTCAACAAGTTTACATATATCACCCACAGATCGGTATTATAATACTAGTAGTGCCTATGCGTTTACTAACAATCAAATAATTAAAATAGACTAGAGTTAATTGAAGTTTCAGCTGCTTTCACAACCAGATGACAAGGTTATTGTGTTTCAGATTTCTCAATAGAAGCTTTTCTTTTAATTACCTATGCAAATATCCGGGGCTGATACTTGTTAGTTTTAACATTACATGTCAACAATCATGACATGACGTAGATTACTTACAATTTTACAAAAGAGTTCGATAAACGATTCTATCGTGTAGTATATAAGTTGACTGGTACTAAGTGCGCCTCTGTACAATTTTATTTTGTGCATAAAGTGTTAACAAACATAAAATAAATAAATAGAATAGGTGGGTATATAATATATCGATCGTAAATCATAAAACAGACGGTATTCGTGCGAGCAAAACATAGACACATTAAACGAGATTATTAATTACTTAGAACACTCGTCGTCGTAACCATCACTTAAGATTCCTATCATTTTCCTAGAGATTTCTCGCGTTGTCAAATAAATCCTTAATAATCAGGCCGTCCGCAATTTATTTGTTCATTCGCAGATGAATCTCTCGTGTTAAAAATTTCTCCAATAAATTAATTAACTAGTGTGCTCCATAAAGATAAATAATGGCCGAGTAGTTACGAGACTTGCATTGTAACGGAAAACGGAAGACCACTGTCGGCACAGATATTGTCCAGCAGGGTTATCTAAAATATCCTAAGTATACAACAATATTAATAACATATAATTTAACAACTTGTCTGCAAAGTTTGCGAAATTATTTACAACACAGACGTTAAATTAATTACTTACCTACTTACTATGTAGATGCGAGCGTAAAAATAAGATTAAGAAGAACTTTCTAATTTCTGTCACGGCATAGGTCCTAGCTAATGTGAGAAAGTATGCCTGCCAATCAAGCTTGTGGACAAAGGAACATGTGAACATATGATAAATTATAAATTAATCTATTCCTGATAGTTTCTGATTAAACGAAACTCAGTGATACCAAATTTGCTGGATCTAAAGTCCAGTTAGTTCGCGGGTTAGATTCGATGATATAACGGTTATAGTATTTTATAACTAAGGAAAAAGTACTTCCGAGGCAGCCCTGTAATGTGCCATCAGTGAGTCACACCACATCTGAGTCCCGCTAGGCAAACAGAGGAACCGGCCCACCAGACCGCGACTGAACGATTTTAACTTAACATTACAATACAAACAAAGATGACCATCAGTCACGGAAAATGTTAGCATAGAAGAACTGTTACCTTATTCACAGATAAGCCCGCAATAGCTTTGGGAAATTGTTGTATTGTATTGTAGCTATACCTTTTTTTTTAAGTATAGTTCTCTGCGCATTGTTTAGGATTTGCCTTTGAGTCACAAGCAATGTGGGAATATCCTACTGAATTCCCACATTAAAGATTTTATTTGAGATTCTTTGCCCAACCATTACGAAGTTTCGAGCGTGTAAAATCAGTGTGAGATATAAACATTTTAATAAATACCTTATGGAATTGATATTGGGTATGTTGTAATTAAATATAGGAAGCCCCAAGAATATGAGTGTCTACAGGGATTTATCGTATAAAATTATTTGAACAAGTAAGTTTTCTCTGAAAAATGAAATTTAAGAACATAGTAATTCCAATTATTTCGTAGAAGTTATTACTTTGATGACGATATCAATTAGTTATACAGATAAAAGTGAAGTAAAATCTATTTAACGGTGTACTCGTATTAAGCACTTAACTGCTTAATAGCTCAGTCACCTAATTATAATCATTTCACAAAAGAAAATTGTGTAGGTACTCATTATTTGGATTCAGTCACATAGGTCACTAGGGACCAAACCCAAGACTACCTAGACTACCTACCTACCAGATTTGTATATTTTTAGAAGTGACCTTTCGGCTCAGCAACGTACAGAACTATACGTTGTAACAATAAAAATCTATTGTGTCTGCTAATGAGTGAGGCAACAGCTTATGTAATAATGTAGATACTGTTTAAAGACTAGGAACTTTGTGTTCCTAGTCTTCATCATACATCTCGCTTACTCGACTTAACAAATTTCGTGCAATTCCGTCAGATTAAAATTACCATACGTATAAAATTAATCACCATAACATGCAGATAAATACTCGAAAGCGCATTAATTCACAAGAAATGATCACTCTTAATTAAAACACGTGGTTTATCCAGTGTTTGTCGTGATATATAATTCACTGAAAGATGCGCACTCGCATGCCTCTGTAATTGTTGTGGATCAGTATGCACGAATGGACGACGACGTCGTTCCATTCAGCGAAGCCAAGATCATCGCCGGCGGGCACAATTAGTTATTCACTGTCTACTAAAAACAGTAATCAGCACATTTGAAATAATTAATTTCGCTTCATAAAGCGTGACACATTTTTGTTATGACATTCAAGTATAGGCATTTATCTTCAAATAACGTACACACGTTTATAACCGCTTATTGATTAAATTATAGTAGTGGATAATAACAGTTACAAAATTAAGCTAGCAATCTTTCATTGTTTATTTTTTCTGTTATAAAGTAACGGTTGATGCGCCCGCGCTGGCTGACAGCTATTCTGATCAAGATTAATACGCAATGTTATTGTTGAAACTGATTTCTATTTATTTTGTAAGCTGTTGGCGCCAAGATGAGATCACTGACCTTACTTAAGACGATCCATATTATAATCTGTATTAGCCTAACACCGTTACCATTAAATATTATAAGATTTAAATATTCATAATTTTTGCAAATAATCCTGCGCTTTATTCGAAATTAAACAAATATTTATTTTCTTCGAAAAAGTACCGTTAAATTTAATTTCCAGGAATCGAACACTGAACTGTTGCCTCGCACGCATTACGGCACGTTCTACGACGCGGAAGCTTACTTGGTGTACTCCTGTTCACTGCCAGGACAACCAGCAGGACCCGATGTTATCGTGAGAATCTCGAATTATACATAGCATTTCCATGATTTTTAATTTTCGCCTTGAATCTTAAATCTATGCAATTGACATTTAAGCCCACTTACGGTGCCCTAAATTCTAGTTTCCAGGGTAAAAATTGGAAACCAAACGGCTCTAATTTAGCTCAATATATCAAAGGTATTTCAGTCGGTCAAATGCCTTTTCGTCTATTCCAGACGATGGTGTACAGTCTAAAAGTATTTCGAATATTCGCCATCAAACATATTTAGTGGCACAATAAATCTTTAATTTTAGTGTCATTCGAGAACCTGGGAAATTCCTCATGGTACTTTGTGTTTGGCTAAATAACCTGTTACTATGTACTTGCAGTGCATGCAGTATTAACTTCGTTAAAAATGTGTGTTACGGTTACAATAAAAATACGCTCAATGTTCTTATTCAAATAAAAAAATAATTTCACTAGCGTCGAGAAATAAAAGAGAACGGCAATGGGGAACTCTTGGAGCGACATATTCACTCGTGGGGCGGAGAGCGCAGCGGCGGCCTGGCGGCGCTGGCACTGCGAAGAGGCATCCAACTAGCAGCCTATCTTGCCGCACCCACAGTAATACACCGAGAGGCCGCCACCAAGGAGACCCCCCGGCTGCTGTCGTACTTCAGAGATGGGATTAGGTAAGCTACAACCTAAATCAAAGTTATAGGTTTAATTTTTCGCATTTATAAGCCCCCTCTAAAGGATTTTTATGGATGGTACCTAATATTTGCGTTAACAGAATGAATGGACATGCATGTGCATTGTATTTTCAATACGACTCACGCAGCCAGTTTTTTTCGTGTAAACATATAAAGCCGGCTATACCTAGTGAATAAATAAATCTCTATTTTAAACCATAAGTCGAACTTAATATGAAATAAAGATTATTTCATCCAAACTAGGATTCTCCGAAGCGGCTCGGCCAACCTGAACGGCACTGCTCGCTTGTACCGCGTGCGCGGGCGCCGGCCGGTGTTGGTGCAGCTAGAGCCGGTATCGTGGGCGCAGCTAGCGGCCGACGGCGTGTTCCTGCTAGACACGGCTTCCCTGCTCGTACTGTGGCTCGGCCGGACCGCCAACCTCGTCGAGAAAATATTCGGAGCTAAGGTTTGAACTTTGTTAGATTGTTCACGCAGTGCAGATTACGAAATGAGGATTGGTATCTCTTTAAATTCGAAATAAATTAAATGATGTTGGTTAGTATGCTCAGTAGTTATGTTTGGTTTAAAGGAAACTGCCAAGTGTTACCTACCTAAAAATATAACGTACAAATATTATTTGTAGCACGGAATTCAAAAGTATTCATTAAATGAAATAAAGATAAAATTCCATTCATGTTTAATTGGGTATCATTTCTAGCAACAAGGAAGGCCTAACAAAAATTTATCAATGCTAACTAGATCGCATACCGGATGGCTCGTGGTGCAGACAAGGGCATGATGGCGCGTCGGATCGCGATTGCACATGACGGGTATGAGCAGACATTGCCAGCTGGTGACCGCGCGCTGCTAGACGCGCTGCTGGAGTTGCGGGCGCGGGCACTGCGGCCCCCCGCCCCACCTGCCGAGCCACCGCGCCCCGCTCGGCTGTACCGTGCCACGCAGCCGCCCCGAGTCACTCCCGTCACTGTTCCCTCACAGCGACCGGCTGCAAGGCTGGAGGAGATCAAGCGTGCCCCACTGTTCAGGGAAGACCTGGCTGACGACGTGAGTAAGAAGTAGTCAAACCGCATTTCCGTATTTATAGCGATAAATTTGCAAAGATACTCTTGTACCTACTGTTATACAACGTCAAAATCTATGAGGCATAAAGTCCTTTATTTTTACTTCTCTAATCAATAATACTACTCATGTTCACACCAGGGTGTCTACATAGTAGACAGCGGTAGCCGCGGCGTGTGGGCATGGGTGGGTCCATCGGCTACAGGAGCAGCAGCTCGGGGAGCCCTGGCGGCTGCGCGTGGTCTGGCGCGTGCGAAGCGCATGTGCGTGCCGGTGTCGGCGGCACCGGCCGGCCGGGAGCCGCTGGAGTTCGCCGCGCTCTTCCACAACTGGCGCTGGTGCGATGCACGACGTGATGGTAGACTTCGCGCTGCTCGGTCTGCTACCACGAAACTTGATGCTGTCAGTCTGGCTACTAACGCGTGGCTGGCCGCTGAAGTAAGCTATTTTAATAATTCGCACTTTGACTAAATCTAATGTGGAAAATTTGCTTGGAATAGACTTCTCCAGAATTTATTGTGTTTCGATTTACGTTGTTTTTTTATTATGTTGACCCTGTATTTATTTTTTGTTTGATGATTAGTCCCAAGATATAGAATGAGAATCCTACGTACCTAATAATTAACCCAATTTTGTAATTTGTTCCCCAGGCTCAGCTGCCAGACGACGGGTCCGGCGCGTTGCGCGTGTGGCGCGTGCGTCGGCGCGGTACAGACGCGGAGGACCCCAACAAGGAGGCACTGGCCGAGGTGGAGCGCCCACAAGCCGCGGTCTTCTTCGACAGAGACTGCTACATTGTGCTGTACACCTACCACGCGCCCACCGGCGACCAGACTGTACTTTACTACTGGATGGTGATTATTGTTCCTATTTCTACCCATCTATCATTTATCAAGGTAGTTTATTGTTCAAGCAATCCAATAATTCGGGTTCCACTTTAAATTATAAGAGTACTTATCTAATAATAATATCTATAGAAAACAAGTAGATATCTGCTGCAAACTGCAGAGTACAACCAAACGTGGTGGGGGGGGCTCTAGTAGTGGTGGCTTGGTCACCCACGGTGAAGCTAGAGGAACCCGAGGAGGGCCGCTCCTCAGGGCTTTGCCTCCAAGCCTATGTTGGATTGGCGTAGGTTGCGAGCCTCATAGGGGGTGCCGCAATTAAGGCGGGCTGCGGCGTCGTATGGCACTGCAGCTGAGGGATGGGGGCCGCGGCGGGAGAGGAGTGCCGGTATGTCGGGGACGTCTGGCGCCCATTGCGCCATGGTCACATCGCACATGGTCTACGTGGTGGTTGCGGTATGCCATGTGTCTGGTGCAACGTAGCGAAGGGGTGCAATACCCAACCCCGAAAGAGGAGGTCCGGCAACGGACGCCCGCGGACGGGTTCGCGGTCGTGTGCGAGAGCATTCCGGCGTCCCGTCCTCAAGCAGCTGAGGAGGTACACCGTGGAGTTTTAGTGGGTTCGAGTCCCACATAACTGCTCTGTCTCCCCGTGTCAGAGCAGCGTGCGAAGGCATTTCTCTACATAAAAATAAAACTAATTGAGGTCTGATGTTACAGGGAGGCTCTTCGCCCAATGATCTGAGGAATTTGGGTGCCAAAGAAGCTAAAGATCTCTACACCAAACTGGGGCGTTCTCCTGTACAGGTAACCATAATTTGAAACATAAGTTACTATAAATAGAAAATCATTGTAACATAATTGTATTGATTTTTTGTAACACATTCCAGGCGTGGGTATATCAAGGAAAGGAACCGGCGCACTTCCTTCAAATCTTCAAAGGGCGAATGATCACCTATGTCGGAAGCGCAACTGATTATGATCGTGAGTATAGTCTTCTATTTACGAATACTTAATCTTTTATTTAATTGTAATTATGTAAAATAAGTAAATCTTAGGTCCATCATTGTTTGGAATAGATTGTAATCTGGGGTGGTAGTTTTAGTGTTAGTGAAAAAAACTAACCGCCAGATGAGACTTCATTTTGATTATTTTGAATAATTTTGTTTAATCTCCATAAAAGATGAGCATTTCCTACTTATTTTCAGTTTCCTTCGGTCATATTGTGTTTATTGTAAAATATGTTTAACTCATCACACAAAATTGTAATTACACCGCCCGGTCTCTCACATGGCTTCACACACTATCGAAAACATCGCTTAGGTGTACTGGTTTCCTCACGATATCTTCGGGGTTTACCATGGTAAAGGAAGATATAGATAGATATAATGTTAATTTAGGTATTTACACGCACAGGAGTGGCTTTGTTTTCGACGTTCGACCTTTGACTCGCCAGTCCCGCAGTCATCACTAGGGTATCACTGCTAATTTCAAGTATAATTTGAACAGCTACGGGTCGCCGCGTGCTGGCTCCGTCGCGGGTACTGATCCGCGTGTCGGGACAGTACGCGCGCGAGGCGCGGGGCGCGGAGCTGCGCGACGGCGGGCAGGCGCGCGCCGGCGCGGGCGCGTGCTGCGTGCTGCGCGACGCGGCGCGCGTGTGGGTGTGGTGCGCCGCCAGCGCCACCGGCGACGAGCGAGAGGTCGCCAAGAACATGGCCGCCGCTGAACATGCACTCGTTATGCAAGGTACCTACGTTACATTCATAAATAATACTCCTCCCGGATATATTTCGGTCACGGTGGCCTATCTTTACGGAGATTAGCCAATTACGCAGGGGATATTAGTGTAAAGTGTATGCGCAAACACAGGTGCACTCCCTCCTCCTTCATTGTCGTAGTCCGATGGGACGGCAATCCGTCACCAACGGAGAGAGATCAGGCGCAGACCCGACGGCTTTACGTGCTCTCCAAAGCACGAGAGTGTCACTCCACCAACTTCCTAACTCCAGGCTGCTACTGAGAATTTCCTAAAAGAAAAACTCAATAATACTTTTCCCGACCTGGGATCGAAACGATGACCTCACGCTCAGCAGCCGCGTTTACTACCACTTCACCAACGAGGCAGTCGTTTATAAATAATCTTTTAGCTGTTTAAGTTGTAATATAATTATCTATATGTCGCAGATGGATTGTAGAATCCGCTGTTTTACAAAATCTCTAGCGGCTTTACAAAACAGTACTGGTTTATAAAACAGCTGAACAACGTTCAGCTGGATTGCCATTGCGATACGTTTAACAAAACTGCTACCCACCTTTAGACGTAATGCAGAATGACATATCTACAATGGGACAGGTTTGTTTATTGTATAGGTATATTAAATGGATAGTCACCATTCAAGTAAAAAAGCGATACTGTATTCTGATTTGACTTTCCGTGGCTGAGTCGACGGAGCCCCGCCTTGCGGGGCTCCTATTTTTGTGTCTGTAAGATTAGAAAAAACCTAAACACGAAGAGGATTCGCCATCGGGGGCCGCCATCCTCTTCGAACCTAACCTGTCCGTGTCGGGATACACGAAACTCCTGAGCTCGCTTCGCTCGCTCATGGATCAATTTCGTTTATTTTCTTTCATAATCCCGATATATTGTCGACTATTGTAGCGGTTTAGGATTTACGTCATTAAATTTTTTTATCATTTTTTTGCTATTGACAAGTAAAATAAAGTATTGTATTATTGTTAAGACATAAAGAGCCATATGCGACAAAATTTCGAACTAAAATCAACAATCTGACAGTTCATTTCACACTGTTTTACTTAATCTCTGATCGTTGACCCGCTGCATTGATAAACGCAAAACGTTCATTCAATTCTGCGTGTTATAGTTCAGTAATTATGTAAAACCGCTAAACGTCGTTCAGCTGTTTTTCATAACAGTACTGTTTTATAAATCAGCTAGCAGTTTTGTAAAACAGCTTATTCTACAATCCATCTGCGACATATACATCTTATAATTTGTCGGACAAAGACTTCCCACAGAGGTAATTATCTTAAAAACCTATTTTGTATCTGATAAAGAAAATTCGATTAAATATCGACATAAAGAACTATGTAGGTGCATCAATTTAAATGTAGTAAGTACATGACATTCCTTCACCACTACATAGGCAAAGAAAAACCGGACTTCTGGGCAGCGCTGGGCAACCGGCGTCACCTACTGGTATCGTCTCCGCTGAAGGAGGTGCAGCGTCCTCTACCACCGCGTCTCTTCTACGTCTCCCTTGGGGTGCCTACACAATATTCATGTAAGTTTGATATATTAAAGTTATTATATTAAATGGAAAAAGAATACGGTCGCGAACAGGATTCGAACCTGCGCCTCCCGGATAAATACTCCAGGCGCTCTGACCACTAAGCCATCTCGACTTTCATTTTCATTTATTAATCGTAAGTACCAAATACTTTCATAATACTACAAGTGCTTCGGAAGATATGTACTCAAGACAGTGTCGGTGTCGGCTGTTGACAATATTGTAGGTAAAGCACCTTTTAGATTCTAATCACACGGAAAACCTGATATTTAAATTATGAATTTCCTGTACCATCCTATTTGATAAGACAGACGACACCTTAAAAATAGGTAGCATCGTAGTAGGTACTCTAGTTCAAAACTGTATTTAATTTATGAGGATGTGGTGGATAATTTTACATCATATGCGTCTGTTATCTGGTAAGCAAAGGATAAATAACAAAATACATAATGATGTATATTATAGTTCTGTACTAATAATGTGCGAATCTACTTTTGTTTCCTTTTCTCATCTCCACAGTCGAAGAGATAGTGTCGTTCAGCCAGTACGACCTGGCGCCGGAGATGGTGGGCGTGGTGGACGCGCACGACGCGGTGTTCGTGTGGCTCGGACAGCACTGCTGCCCGCGCGCTAAGGATGATCCCAGGTCTATTGGACTAGCCTACCTCGCGCAAGGTGATTATTTACCTTTCTGTAAAGCCAAGTGACAAGGTGGATAGCCTCATGGCATTGAGTCGACGTTGGGACGTGAAGAATAAATAAATTTAAGAGGTTACATCTACCGCTGGGGATTCCCTTTGATCCACCCAGAGGGGTCCCCAAATTAAACTAGGTGGATGGGTCCAGTCAGTCTGACGTCATAGGCAACGGCTGAGACTGGCTCATGACGAAACAAGTTTTAATAACAGGTCTATAAATCAAGTATCTATGTGTTGAATGAATTATACAGTGAATCATAAGCCAATATTTTATAAAGATATCTTACTTTGCCTTTTTTTGTTTAAAACGTTGCGTAATGTATCCTGTCTTTTAATGTGACAGATTGAAAGCGACTAGACCCCCACAACACAGGGAATCCTAGTAAGGGATCTAGGAATCAAATTGCCGAATGTGACTTTTTGAGACTATAATATAATATGATAGAATCCAAACCCGTATCATTTAACCCGTGACCCACGGCGCATAAGCCGTTATCTTATACCACTGTGCCAACGCGGTGGCCCAACGTCAATAACTTATAAGTTTAACACGAACTTTTTGTATGAGTAAACAGTAGTTTACATTTGTTATATTTTTGGTGAACAATATGCTGAGCATAGTCCTAACAATCTTCGAAATGTCTTACTCAGATCCAGCAGCGCGCGATGCCGGCACCCCTATTCTAGCACTGAGCCAGGGGCGTGAACCGCCACATTTCACCGGTTTCTTCCCGCATTGGAAGCAATCTATGTGGAAGGTATGCACTGCAGTAAATAACATAAAATACAATAATTAGTCGTAGGAAATGTCAAATCTAAAATTGCCCCTCTTCACCTCTCCTCACCAAATATTTCACCGTTCTGGACAAATACTTCAAATATGTACGTAAAAAGCAGTAAAGGGGCGTGTATTTGTTGTGCCCAGAGTTTGTAATTATGCCTGATTGATAGCAACAGACTTACCACCACTTTTAACAACAGACTTTTAAAACTGCATCGGTGAAATGTGGGTGACAAAACACATCTGTCCAACCCTTCGGGGAGACAGGTGATACTATGTTAATAATAGTTCTACGCTATAACAAATTAATTTTGAAACAGGGTCATAAAACGTTCAGTGCTATCATCAGTGCTTTGGAAGGCAAAGCAATAGTTCAAAGCGGCAATAGTGCGTTGCAGAGTGGCAACAGCGCTAACCGTTTTGATCAGTACGAGAAATATCCCCTAGCTGTCTTGAAGGGCCCCAAAGAACATCTTCCGCCGGACGTCGATCCACTCACCAAAGAGGTATAACATATTTGCTATCTATACTTTTTTTTAAGTTGGAAGTGAATGTTGCCCAATTAACAAAAAAGTCACAAATAAATGCAATATATTGGTCCTGGTTTAATGAGTTGCTAAAACAAATCTGTAAATGGGTTTGTGGGGCTTTGTTTTAGAAATAATATTATTTTGTATCAATTTAAATAATAAACACACATACATAATAAAACTGGGGCAGTCCAGTAAAATAATTACTGGCCAACAATATTATTTGATGTTATGTTGCCAGATTTTCTTTATGAACTATTTAATCATGATTTCTCAGGAGCAGTTGGTTTCATGCACCTCCCCAATATCAGTCTATGACCATAAAATAATCATCATTAGATCAAAAAATTAAAAATAGAAATTTCTACTTTTACTAACAGTGACCCTATAATAGCGAGACGGGACGAAGTAAGAGTTGTCAATTTAAAGTTATTATAAAAATACATAATTATATTATTTGGGCTACATCAGAATCAGCCTTGTTCCCCCTACTTCTGAATATAGGAGGCCTCCCTCCCTTTAGTGATATGCTTCCCTGATCTGCGCAAATCACATCCAGGCCACAGACCAGGTCTTAACCTGGAGCCACGACCGTGAGAGTCCACTACCCAACACAGCTGTTTCGTTTGCCAACACCTCGTTTGCAGTCTCTAGGCAACTATTCAGTTAGTGTACTTCTCCACCTACCACCACTTCACTAATATTACTATACCAATACTATGTATTTCAGCTGTACTTGACGCACGATGACTTCGTGTCCACATTTAGCATGCCCTACAGCGAGTTCCGCTCGTTACCAGGATGGAAGCAGAAGGAACTCAAAAAAGCAGTCGGATTATTCTGAAGTCTTCAGAGAAAATCTAGATTATAAGGAACTGAATATTATAAGCGAAGATAACATAAGATGCAAGAACTGGAGGCTAGAAGGAGGAAAATATGTTATGATGGTATGAATTTATAAACCTTAATATAATTTTGATTTATAATGATGCCTATAAAATTAATACACGAAATGTTAAAGTAGACAAAAAAAAAATTTGATAAATTTATTTTGTCTACTGTAACACAAAATATTTTATAATAAATATGCACGTACTTACATGGTTTCATAAAAAAAGAAAACATATTTTATTAAACTAGGATTAATAAGTGTAAAGTAATATACGAGGTCCTATTTCATTAGTGGAAGACCGTTTAATTATGGGGTAATGAGTAAACGATTGCTATTTAACCTAAAAATTCCATTTAAAAATATCTTGTTCGATAGACAATTCTATTCGTGTGTTATAATGTTTATCCATCATTTTAATTTTAATTCTTATTTTAAATTAATTTATTCGACTTATAAGCATATTAACCCCTTAGGGGCCGTCCATTAATCACGTAAGGCTCGAAAGGGGGGAGGGGGTTTGGCAAAAATCACGAAATATCACAAGTGGGGTGGGGGGGTGTTACTACACCCTCTCTATACAGAAAATAAATATTTTTATTTAGTTTCTGTATTTAAAGATAATACCCCTTATGAAAGCTTGCATTAATAAAGAAGGACTTTATTATAATAGTCATCTGAACTCTTTTATTTAATGACAACTTGATCGCTGTCGTAGTCGAGTGAGTTTATAAACTCTTCGCCACTTTTCAATAACTCGAATGAATTTTTTGATTGTTGTTTGATAATGAATCCGATTAATCTTAAGTTTAATGTTATAAATTTAGGTGGACCGAAAAATACAGTCGTGCCCCTGCACTCCCCTAGATAAACCCACGGGTTCAAATCTCGCTCACGACCTTATATTTCGTTCTACATACATTTATAACTCTTAATTCGCTACGCATGCGTTAATGCGGTTGAAAAATGTATTTAAATATTAATTTTGTTAATAAAAAATAAAACTATGAGATTTTAAAATGTTATTTTTATTTTAAAAATAGTACTTATTAGCTATTGGGCATTAATTACCTTAATATTAATAATCTTTACAATTTACAAGTGTTTCAAAATCCATAAAATATCGGTTGAATTCAAAGCGTATTTACACTAAAATAATGACAGGTATCATATTTTAAGCCTACATGATATGGGGTGAGCCGTAGCTAAGGCACGTTTATTAGTATTGCGTGTCACTGCAGCGCGCGCAACGTGAACACTACGTCACAGTTACAGCGCGCTCATACTACACTACAGCAATGATTCAAACCATATTCCAAATATTATATTCAATATCATAATAATATTATAAAATAGACGATGGATTATACGAAATGTCTTCTATCAGCGAAACAGCTACTTGAAACAAAATTTCTTTACAAAATATGAAAAGCTAGTTAGGAACTTACAATTTTAGTAGATAAATAAAAAGTTACAATAAATGATTTAATTCGATAATAAATAATTTACATAATGATTTTACATTATATCAGTTATTGTTATATAGGACAATTTGGGAGTATTTCTATAACCGCACTATATTATGAAGCTACGATTGTCGAGAAAAATACTCCCTAAAAATGTCATCTAGTATAGTAAAATCAGGTTATCAGAATTATGCATAGTAAATAACAATATTATTATTATTACATGGAATTAATATTAATGACGAGACATGGAACGAATAAGACAGGCTTAGAATCCAAAATAAACAGCTTTTTTTGTTATTTTTGAAACTTCTTTGGTAATAATAAAACCGAACACATGAAATATAAAATACATCTCATGACATAATAATTATGGAATGAAGTGCACGAACAATACAATGCATAAGCTGCCGTAATAAAAATAAAATGCATCTCAAAAATAAGCATAACACTACGACGAAAATGTTATATTTTTAAGTTTAAGTACGTAAAATTTTAAATTCGCATGTCAACATGAATGAAGAGATTGTTCCGAACTTATATCTAAAAGAAAAACAAAGCAATAACTGGATATGCGACAGAACAAAGAACTTGAGTCAATATAAAACTAATGAAAACAAAACTCAACATACTTTTCGTTGCAGGAATGTAAACAATGTGTAGAGCAATATTAAACAGGGTATTTTATAATATTTAACAAGAACTAATAGTAACAACAATGCGTCGTAGGCCTGTTTCCTTCTAGCACCACGGGTGTTCATAGTCCAGTAAAATTTGAAAATCGCTCCGTTTACAAAACTCGAGTAGTCACTTTAGAAATATGTAGAAAATATATTAAATACAACCTTCACTATCATATAATTATGATAATCGGAAAATGTCTTTTTTTATCCCCTGTATTCAAAAGACGTTCATTCAATACTCGACACATTGAGGAGACCTAATTTGCCTGGACTAAAAACATAGACACGACTATTTATCACAGCTGTCCAAAACCTTCACACATAACACGAATCGGTCACCTATCCCTCTACTTAACTAATCGTTTATCGTTGCAGAAACATAAGATTGCTGAACCCACTTTACAAAAACAAAACAAAAATGCTGTTTATAATGTCACTGTTAAACTTCCAAACGTAAAAAAATATATGTTTAGCTCAGGATATATTTCCTCGCAGGAGTACACTGAGCTTTACAAAAACTTTATTTAGTAAAACAGCGTTTGACATCAATATATGAATAGTTGTGAACAGTTTCGACTACCTTTGTACTTTATACTCACAACTAAACGAAATTTATTGTACACGAGATTATACAAGGCCCATTAAAGATTGGTGTTTATAAAATTTGTTACATACATTATACATCTAATAATATATATCCTTAACAATGTATTGTAAACGATACAAAAGTATATAGGCTTGATACTTTAGAACCATCTTGGTGTTTTAACGAAGAGAAAGTTTGGCACTTTTAACAATTGGTACCATAACGAATATTTAAGACACGGTGAATTATTGCTTTAATTACGTTTCTCAGCTCCAAATTGCAAAAGAAATCTTACGACAATCGGTGACGCAAAATTATTTAGAGAACTCTTGTAACTCTTGTAGAATTAATTGCTTTGTCTAATTATTTTATAAAAAGCTCCACAGCTCATTACACAATAGTCTAGAATAAATTGATCTTGTGATTCAAGGAAGCCCGTTGAGAGTCTTACATAGTTAAGTAACGTTGCGGAATTTTGTTAGAAGAACTAGGTATTTCACTTGAGCAAATATAATTATGAGACGATTCACTAAAAAAACACCTATGGCACGGTTTCTTCGTTAATTTGCAACGCTTACACGTTGTGAATTGTCATACTTCTGTACTTAATCTAACATTAAGGGTCCCTGAATCAGTTAGTATAATTTTCTACATTTCAATTAACATGATATAGGTTTAACTAGATTCTTTAACAATACATAATAAATGGTAAGTCAATTCCTGTAAGGATCAATTCCCACATTTATATCTAAACGTTTTAGTAACAGTGCAACCGCGTAGTAAATATTATGTGTGCTGCGTGTGACTGAGGCACAATTTACTGTAATTGTTTCTATATTCGGATAGAGCAAATTTCAGTGTGCACCGATCTAGTAACAGCTCGAATGATATCTACATACAACAATAGTATACGATATACAACATACTGAAAGAATAAACATTATGTGCTGTTAAAAATAAAACGTAACAAAATACATTATAATAAAAAATGCTCTACTGGTTCAATAAATTGTACAAAAATATTATTGAAAAATAACCAGTTTAATTTATGTCACTAATAATTTATGGACTAATTGACGTTGACAATGTTATGAACAATATTATGTTGATTAGTTTTTGTATTCCATTTATTCACATAACGTAATGCTTCACAAGCTTGTGTTACATCTCCCAGTGCTCAAAACTACACAACATGGTCGTCATACGCAGCCTAAAACCTGTTCCGAAACTGCAATATAAGTATACAAAAACATAATAATATCAACACGGTTACTAATATTTACATGAGCCAATTCTATCGAACCAATGAAATATAGTCTTCTTACAGCACATGCATAAAGAGCTGATGGATGTCATGTCAGAAATGAATAACCTGCAACGGATGCACACGATAGCACCATTGCATCTGTCTGAGAGATTTCGCCATGACAATCAGCTTCTTCAAAAATTATGTTAATTGGAAGAAAACTACTTGTGTCGGTAAAATTTTGATAAGTACAAAATAGTAATATTTTCAATATCTATCACAGCAATCATGCCGAAATCTTATAAAAATTTGGACAAAAATACTTAAACTTATTTAATTAAGACTAGTTAATTTACAAACTTTATTGAAATTTTAATAAAAACATTCTGAAAGATTCATATTGTAAATATTGTCAAATGCCAGATCAAATGCTAGCGAGCAAACACGCGTCGTACTCCTCCCACTTCACTGCTTCACAATTCTTTATGAATGGTATTCCTAACAAGATATCCAGAGTACTTACTCAAAAGTACCTCGATCGATAGTACGATATCACAAAATTAATTAGTTTTCCGGAATAAACAGATTATATTCTAGATCCCGTAGAATAAAATGTTCGATAAAGTGTTAGTAAAAAACCAATGTGCGGTGAATGAAGCTACTCACGACTATAACCTTTAAAACCAAGTACACACGTAATAAGAAATTTCTAGTTATCAATCGGCGCCCATTCTTTATGTTGATAGAAGTGTCAAATACCGTAGAGGGCGTGGCCGAGGGAGTGGCCGGGGGCGGGGCCTCACTGGCGCGGCAGCGAGGCGTTGGCCGGCAACGTGGAGCTGCGCTGTGACGCGTTCATGTACGCTGACTTTAAGTTCGACCGCATCGAATCCCTGCGAACATTGTCCTGAGGTCAATCACCTGCCTTACAATGAAGTGATTATGCTGGTCTGTCGCCGTTTCATAGTAAATATTCCAACTAGTTGAAAATATATTTTTGGTAAGGTTAATCTGCTCAGGTTGACTATGATATTAGATCAGAAAAAGTACTTGCCACGCAACCCAATACCGGCGGGCCAGGCGCGCCACCCAGCGGCGCTGTTCCTGTGCTGCAGGCGCTAGTACAGTATAGTGTTAGTGTCACCTGGGCGAGAGCTTGGTGTGGTCGTGGTTGGTGTGGTGCGCGGCGCGGTAGCCGTAGCGCTGCACGCGGCGGGCCAGGCGCGCCACCCAGCGGCGCTGTTCCTGTGCTGCAGGCGCTAGTACAGTATAGTGTTAGTGTCACCTGGGCGAGAGCTTGGTGTGGTCGTGGTTGGTGTGGTGCGCGGCGCGGTAGCCGTAGCGCTGCACGCGGCGGGCCAGGCGCGCCACCCAGCGGCGCTGTTCCTGTGCTGCAGGCGCTAGTACAGTATAGTGTTAGTGTCACCTGGGCGAGAGCTTGGTGTGGTCGTGGTTGGTGTGGTGCGCGGCGCGGTAGCCGTAGCGCTGCACGCGGCGGGCCAGGCGCGCCACCCAGCGGCGCTGTTCCTGTGCTGCAGGCGCTAGCAGCAGCAGTTCGCGCGCGCGGTCTGCGTGCAACTTGCACGCCGCCACTCCCTCGCCCTCCGATACATGCTCCGAGTGGATCTTCATGCGACAACCTATTAAACAACCCCATCACAAAAGTGCATCGATTTATAAAATACCATCCAAATTATATTCTTCTCGTCGTCATGATTTGAAATGGCATTCCTTACATCATAAACACACAAGCTCAGCAACGTCAAAAATTTTATAATTAGAAATCTAAGACAGTATTAAATTACTAAAACTGTATTTATTAGCATTAAGAAGCAATCGAAGGATGCTCCACCTACTGCGACTTGTCCAAGGCCTTCGACTACGTCCATCATTATACACTAATCGGGAAAATACAAAACTGTAGATTATGAGACACGACTCACGAAATATAGAATTCCTATTAAAAAAAAATTGAATTCTAAGGTTCGATGTTAATAGCAAGAATTTAATGGTTTTTTGCTCACTGCGGGCGTTCCGCAGGGTTCAATTCTGGGACCATTATCTTTTATCATATAAAACAATTATTTGTAGGATAAAACGAGATTATATTGATAGGATTGAGTGCACTGCAACCAATGAAATTTATGAACATGGAAATCGCTATTGATTGAGAAAATGCTATGCATTTTGTTGATGTTCTTCCTAATGACGATCATTAATCATAATATTGTGAACATTCCTAATTTGACATTTGATTGTGAGAATAATGATTGACATAGTCTTTGGGTCTTCGGTTGGTTTGTGTAGCTACACGATGATTTATGACGACGTGCCGTCAGTTAGGCAGGTAATTTTAAACTGTTATGGCTCTTTGTTCAAAAAGCCAGTCGAGAACACCTATATGTCATTACACTGACATAGCCTTATATGATTTTAACAGACTGAACTGTTACGTTTCATCTCAGAGATAGTTAAGTAGGAAATACCGGACTCTTCTAGGTCTTAAACTAACATGTAAATGAGTTCAAAAGAGGCATTTACTGAATATTGCTACAAGCAAGCTGGTCATTTGAGTTTTAACGTAAGAGGTAATATTTATTTAAACTCACGATTTTGAAATTCGTTGTTTCCCCAGATCACTAGATTTCTTACCAACGTGTCGGTATATATTTCGTGTGTATACGTCGTACTCTAGCCATTTTTGTTACTACATTAAAATTTATATTTCTTTGGCCAAAACACATTATTATATTGTTTGTCAAAGTGTAATTTAAATTAGCTCATCCCTTGGCACGGGCGAGGCACAAAGTACAACTCGGTCTAGCATAAATCACTCATACTTAGCATAGATTGATAAACAAATACAGCCACCAAATTTATTTTCCCTAACTTAACGTCTTATCACACTTACGTCGGCATTCGTAGGCCTGCGGCGGACGGAACATGTGCCAGAGCGGGCGCGTGCACACCTCGCACGCCGTCGGGATGTGGTACGTGATGCTCACTAGGTCGTGACCTTTATGCTGCACCGTATTGCCTGTACGATAAACAAATAATATAAGAATAAAGTTATTATATTAAATGGAAAAAGAATACGGTCGCGAACAGGATTCGAACCTGCGCCTCCCGGATAAATACTCCAGGCGCTCTGACCACTAAGCCATCTCGAACTCTGCTCACCACCGCGAATTCTTCTTCCATATTTTACCACGTCTTATGGCGACGTCATTGCTATCAATTCAGTCCCTATACGGGTGACCGAACCGACACGACTAACTTTGCAGTTAATACAATGTCGTAAAGAATGCAATTACCTTAACAATTCAAGATAAATCTTTGAAAAGCATTAACGCATGCTTAGCGAACTCTAAAGTTATTATAATAAGTACGAGATGGTGAGGCTATGGCCATCTACCGAATGCAATTTCAAACTTACTACTGTAAATCCCGATAAAAGATCTCTCATATAGATGCGACGCGATGTTAAGTCACGACTCGGTGATATCTATTTGTTGTTCATTTTATAAGTCGCATGCGATATTCCACACCACTGCAGTGTGTTGGGCCGCGATTGCATATTGACTCGATGCCAATGTCGCCTCGCACCACCGTGGGAGTCTTTAATACTTTGCCCGACCCGGGAATCAAAACCAGAAGCTCATGCTCAGCAGGCGTGCTTGTGTAGGCTAAACCAATAAGGCAATCAATAAATATTGTTCAAATAATATTCAGCATTTTTACACGACTGCCCAAAAAAGGAGTGTTATGTTCTTAGGGTTCATGTATGTATGTAAGTTATGTATGTATGTTTGTGAGTTTCTTTATTCCACATAAATTTCTAAACACCTGGGCCGGTTTAGATTTTAGGTTAGGTTTGGGGTATCTTTAGGCAAGTAATATTTTAAAAAATAGTAATAATACATAAATACTATACACGAAAAGGTGTGAAATAAAATTATTCACAGACAGGCGGGCAGGCAGGTTTATTAGTTGCATCTTGGTAACACTGGTGTAGCCCCAACGCACATAGTATATGACCTGAGCAAGATTTTTGGAAAAGTAATTGCTTGCAACTTCCAGTCCTTTAAGTACGAGACGACCTAGGGTATTGTAATCAATGGATTATGACGTCGTATGTCATAGATGTAGTGCCACTATAGCGTCGTTGTGCAATGGGTGCAACCCATGCATGTGATATTTACGTTTGGGAAAGCTGGATGTGCGCATTTCCCCCCTCCCCCTTTTTTTGTATGGCTGTAAAAACACAGATAGAACAAATTTGCTAAGGTGTGAAAGACCATAATTATTATGCTTCTTACTTCTATCAACTTTGCGTATTTTGTTCGTGACAATCAACCCTGTTCATTCGACCACTTACTACGCCATTTGACGAGCCTGCTATCGTCCAAAGTTAGGCACCTCACATATTGCTCGAGTTTACTGTGCTAAAGCAAAATTTGCGAATTACCACTCAGATATAATAGACGTATGTATCAACTTTCTACTCCACAGATATTAGATTTGATACTATTTATATAATTTGCAAAGAACATTCAAAATAGAGGTCGTTACTTCCAGGCGAGCGAGGCTCGAACCCACGATACTTGTCGTACGGTGGCAACGCCCTAACTAACTGGGCTACCAGCTTTTTTTCTGAGTGACGTAAGTATCTGACGGCTAAATGCTCACTGCCGTGGGCGGCCGTGTCGGCGGGTCGGCTAGCCTCGCCCTCGCCCGAGTAAAGCAACTGGAAGTAAGTATTAGTGGAGCAGTACAGACCAGCGTGGTCCTGCGCGTCGGCGGGCAGGTCGGCCGTGTCGGCGGGGCGGCGCGCCTCGCCCTCGCCCGCGTACAGCAGCTGAAAGATGCGTGGGATATCCTTCGCGTCCGCGCGGATCACATCGCCTTGCGTCACTGAACGCACGTGGAACACTTTGCTGTAACAATACACAATATATTTTAATCATTTAATCTTTATCAGAGTAATGGTGCGTGGTATTATGCTGAATCCGATGTAGTCTTTAAGAGAGAATATTTATTTCGTTTTGTATACACTAGATTAATATACAGATATAAGATATAAATGGTATAGATTTGGTAAAACAAGAAGGCCACCAATACTTATAATTTTTTTAAATCGTTTTCGTAGGTAGTTATCATTTGAGTAGAATTTTAATAATTTTATCGTTATCAAAGCAATGGTGCGTGGTATTATGCTGAATGCGATGTAGTCTTTAAGAGAGAATATTGTTTTCATTTTGTATACACTAGAATAATATATAACAGATTTGGTAAAACAAGAAGGCCACGAAAACTTTTTTATTTTTTAATTGTTTTCCTAGCTGTTTATCATTTGAGAAAAATTTAATATAAAATGTCGTTTGTAAGTAACGAATTTGGCCACTTTTTATCGTTTATGTTTCTAATGGGATATGAATATTACGTCAATTTTGAAAACCTAGAGGGTGAACAACAGATTTAAAAAAATGACTAATTATGGGAGTAATTTTCGAGTTAATTTAGTGTGTTAAATACAACTAATCAATGAATCAACTCTGTCACAGTCCACTGCTAGACATAGGCATCTCCCAAGCTGTGCTACAAAACCCGGTTCTCAGGCTTCGCATACAGTCAGTCACTACCGCTTTTCGCAGGTCATCGGTCTATCTAACTGGGGGCGACCCATGCTACAGTTGCCGATTCGCGGGCTCTACTCACGGACTCGTCTACTCCAATGACCATTGGTCCTTCGGCACACATGGCCCACTGCTACTTTAGCTTTTTGATTCTGATAGTTAATGTCGGTGACACCGATCCTTTTCCAAATAATTTAATTTCTGATCTTATCAGATATATATAGATATAGGGGTATAAACGTGATATATGATTATATCACGTTTATACCCCTGTCCAGCCCAGTATTAAATACATCCTCCAGTATTAATAAAGAGTTTAGGGGATAATACGTTCCCCTTTCTCACCCCTCTGCGCAGTTCGATAGGACTGGTCTTTCTGTCCTCGATATACCTCCAGTCAATGTAACATAATTGCAAGGCATCCAGAGTTCTGGGTGCCTTGCAATTATCGTAGGCAGCGGCTGATTGTACTCTTCATTACAATTTGCAGAACAGAATGGATATAGTCATGTTGAACGTGGAACTACGTGGTTGTCGAGTCTTAGGGCGAGGCCGTTCGTGATCTCCCTCGAAAACAGCTTATATACTTAAACATGGCTCAATCGAGACTTCAATGCCGCGAGTATTGGAGCAGCGGAAGTCATGTCGCGTCAGCTTACGAACTTTTAGATTTAAGGCTCTAACAAATTTAGTGAAAAGTTCAAAAACTTCAGATTTTGATATTGAAATCAAAGGTAGCAATATTTTTTTTATACATATTATTATTATTTATTACAATTACGATTTTTCAAGGATACATAGAAAAAATTATAGACAAGTACGGGGCTTCTTGTTCGGCGATTTGCAACTGCAAAGTGGTAACGCTGAGTTTAGTAGATCTGTAAATGATTGCTAGATAAATATTGTCAGGCGTCTCCTTAAGATGAATACAAGGAGGATTGAAAATTCAATAGATTTGAAGACGACAAGGTAGCTCAGTTGGTAGAGTGATAACACGGAATTTCAAGGGTGGGGGTTTCAAGCCCCGTTCTTGTCTTTTTTTTTTCAATGTTTCCTTGAAAAATAATAATTAAAAGAAAATAGTATTTTTTAAACTCGATATGTACGACATTTTCGAGGTAAAGTTACAATATTAAATGGAAAAAGAGAAACTTTAGAGTTCGCTAAGCATGCGTTAATGCTTTTCAAAGATTTATCTTGAATTTTCGAGGTATTTTATGGGTTGTATACAATTTTCAAATCCAATATGGCAGATTACGAAAACATAGATGAAGGTATCGAGTTATATGAGGGTGTTTGCATGTGTTAATCGGGACTTAACAGCAATAAAAAATTGGTCTGAAAGTTTTGGACTAGTGGTTAACCCCTCAAAATGCCAGGCGATAGTTGTGGAGGGTCACCGGAACGTTGCATCTGTTTACCAAATAAGAAATGTACTACCATCTAACGCGTTAGCTTATGCAGACTTTAATTTTCCCTATAATCGACTATGGTGATGTGTGCTACTTTAACCTAAATGCAGATTTCCTCAATAAAATAGATCGACTTCTGAACAACTGCATTCAATTCGTTTTCAATCTCCACAAATATGACCATGTGTCTAAATATCGAACACGTCTGAAATAGTTTCCTATCCGTCAGCATACAGAGCAAAGAGCGTTGTCTACTTTGTTCTCCTTTCTAGACTGTTCTCTCTCTGTTCTTTTTCTCTTCTTATTAAAAAAATGGTTCTTCGTATAACCGTCTGTTACAATGTCCCTTCCATCGTTCTGACTTTCCGCACTCTTCATTTTTCGGTCAGTCCATGTACGGTGCAACCGTACAATAATTCAGTGTAAGCAGGATTAGAGCACGAGCCCCAGTCGGCTCATAAGTTAGTTCGCGATTATCCGGTATCGGGAAAGCACGGGCTCCACGAAACACGCTCCACCGCTACTTATTTTTGATCATTTTATAATAAACGTTTGTCGAGAATCAAATTAACATCTTTTATTTGTTGACCTCATCGTACAGCCAACAAATTGGTCCTTCGAGCATTGGACCTCGCACGTCGGGGACAATTAGCATTTTCTAAAGCAGTGAGTGACTGACACGTGGTGTTGACTTAGCAAAAAGTGCACGTGTTGTGGCTTGATAACGAGACCAAGCAGGAGTTGCAGGTGTAAAACGAAACAGCAGCAGAGAGCAGGGAGTAAGCAGTCAGGCAAATAACAGCTGTTTCCAAGTAAGAACTTTCCATATTTCTACTTGTAAGCAATAATGGACATCGAAAATTTATATGTTAATCAACAAGAAATCACCGAAACTATAGTTAAATTTATAAAAAAAAAATGCAAAAAGCAAGGATAGAGCGAAGGACTGGTGATTACTTCAAGCGAAGTTTAGATATCCTTGAAAATTACTGGTTGGAGTACGAAAGTAATCATAAAAGCATTTGTGGGCTTAACATTAAGGGGCATCTTTATGTTACTAGTTTAGTATATGAGCAGACAAAAAAGTTATATGTATCAGCAAAGGAGCTAATTATTAAACAAAATCAGGAACAAACAGCGGTGCAAGAAACAGCGTCTATGCCAAAACAATCGACTTCACAAACGGAGGAGCAGGTAGAGAACGCCGGACAGGCGCAAGCAGACAGGGAGGGTCCAACTGGATCGAAAACTGCGCCATCACAGATGAGATCCAGAGGTTCTACGAGTAAGTACGATGATTTGCTTCGCAAGCAATATGTCAACTTTAAAGCATTCGCGAGAACAGCAAATAACATCCAACTTGACAGCGTCAATGAGAAATGGGAGTTCGAAGATTGAAGGAGTTACAATATCGTTGGATAGCGATGGATTCCCTTCATTGGGAGATCTATATGGAATCGAGCGGTGAAGATGAGGAATATGAAGATATGTTTTCGAGACATGAAGCTAAATTTATTAATCTGAAGAAAGCAATAAACAAAAAATTATGGTCTTTTTCACATCGAGAGAAATCAGTGCTGAAAATTGAGATACCCGTATTCACAGGTAATTATCAGCAGTGGATATCGTTTCAGGATCTATTTAACGAAGCGGTCCATTACAACCCTACTTTATCTTTAGCGCAAAAAATGCAGTTCCTAAAAGGAAAACGGCGCGGAGAAGCAGAGCGATTAATTCAGCACCTACACATAAGCTCTGATAATTATAACGCTTGTTGGGATATACTCAAAAATCGGTACAACAATAAGAAACTAATATTCACAGTGCATGTTAATACTTTGTTACTGTTGCCTAATATAACGCAGCAGTCTTTAACACAAGTTAAAAGGATGCATGACGTCACATTAAAGACGCCTCATGCTATCGAGAACTTGGGAGTAGACGTAACGACTTCTAGTTCACATATTAGCACAGAAACTCGATAGCGAAACCTATAGCGATTATTTAGAATCTTTGAAAAATCCACGGAATCTTCCTATGCTAAGCGAGATTTTAGCGTATTTGGAGTAAATAAGTAATTTTGTAAATTTTACAAGCCTCGAATCAGTGCGATGATTTCGATGAAACTTGAATCATCTCCACAAAATTATCATTCTAAGGAGCAGAATTCAACAAAGAAGCCGTATAATTATAATAATAACGCACATAAGTCGTTTAATATAACCACTGCAAACTTGGACAGTTTGCAGTGGTTATATTAAACGACTTATGTGCGTTATTATTATATTATTATTAATTTAAAAATTTTCGTTATTATTATATTATATTATTTGCAGTGAACAGCATAGCTTATTCCATTGTAAGAATTTCAACACTTTACCTAGCGAAATAAAGTTCAAAAAAGCGAAAGAATTAAACGTGTGCCTAAATTGCTTATTTGACCATAATGGTAAGCAATGTCAATCAAAGAAGCGGTGTCAAAAGTGCAACGGGAAACATAATACCCTGATACATGACGCCTGTATCAAAGCGAGGTCGTCACTCAACAATTCCGAGCAAATTGCAAAATCGACTGAGCAAGCAACTAATAATTTACACGTGTCACAATCCAAAAGGGGCTCAGCAGAGATATTACTTGCAATAGCTATAATAAAAGTTGTAGCGGAGGATGGATCATGTCACATTCTCAGGGCACGTATTGATCACGGGAAAGCAGGAGCTCCACCAAACACGCTCCACGTCTACTTATTTTTGATCATTTTATAATAAACGTTTGTCGAGCGTCACATTAACATCTTTTATTTGTTGACCTCATCGCACGGCCAACAGTCCACACTCCTATGGATGCCCTCTCCAAGGATATCAGGTTGGTCAAAAGTCGTCATAAATTTAAAATGAAAGTTCGCAAACATCTTCATAATAAATTGATAGAAATCATCAATGAGTTTATTATTTTAGTATTTATTTATCATATACAGGTGTCCCAGAAATCAACGTCAAGCCAGAGACGGGCATTCGGCCAAGTCGTGACAGTTATTAGAAAAATATGAAAAAATATCTTGGTCATGTACTTTTCAAATTATAAGGATCCAAAAATAAATCATAAAAAACTGAAATTTTGTGACGATCTTTCAAGTCCTGTGACTACAAATATTAACTTGTTCTAAATTTTGTTTAGTTTACTGTATTAGAATTGACGCCATTATTGAGAAAAAAAATATCTTAATGAAACCGGATTTCATACAAGTTCGATTGAAATGAAGAGTACCGTTATTTTGACAGATAGTGAAGCTACTTTATTAAGTGTGAGCGAGATAGATAGTGACGCTAGTTTTATCAAAGAGCGAGACGGATTGACACATCATTTCTATTTAATTTATATATGTTAGTCTGTAAGTAGGGCATCGAAACTCGGTTCAATTTTGAAAACCCGGGTTTTCGGGTCTAAGAGTAATCAAAACCCGGGTAGACCGGTTTTTTCGAGCATTTCGATCTTTTTATTGTAATTTTTTTTAAAACACTAATCTGCGTTTATATCTCGATTTCCTACAATGAGTACAAAATATAAAGGACGAGGAAGAATTTAAATAACTGTAACAGTACTTTACAAATTACAAAAACAGTTTTAATGTTTAAAAATGTGATAAAGATTTATTTTTTCTTCACAATATCTTAAAACTTAGTAAGTAATCTAGTCTTTTTTAAATCACATACTTGCAGAGATTAGTTTTAACATTAAATGAATCATTTTGGTAACATTCACTTATTGTATTTAAAAGCTAATAAAAATAATATCTTCAAAAGACATTTTTGTAGTATCACAAATAATTTTAATATTAATAAAACTCTTCTTCGCATTAACAATTAGGTAACGAATAGTTCTAGTCTTCTATTCTACTATTCTAATATAATTTAAATTGCAGTCGTTTGGTTAATAATTAGTTCTTTATCTAAAATACTAAGTAAAAAGTAGTTATGCATTTGACACATTATTTAAACAACATAGTTAAGACATACCCTCTGACCATCTGACCACTTTAGAAAAAAAGAGATATTCATATAAAATAATAACTAATACCATTTTGGATATATCGTAACGTAACATAAAATAACAGAAATCAGAACTGAATTGTTAGAATTTCTTCTTACTTATGTAAAATGAACGTAAAAAAATTAGGGCATCCAAAGTTTTGTCACTCAAAGACGAACGCAATCTATTGCACATAATTCCAGCCGAAGAAAATATACGCTCCGGCCCGACGCTAGTAGGTGGAATAGTTTTTAAATGTTCATATACCAGCGATAGGTAACGCCCTCGCTGTCGCGAACCGCCATTCTCGAAGAGTGCCATTTCTACCCTCACAGTAGTAAGCAAATAGTCTGATGGACAAGCTGATCCAGTTTCAGGAGCAGTATAATCAGTAGCAACAGCTTGACTTAACTGTCTGTTCAGTTCCTCTTCATTTGTCAAAGTAGACAACTGAATGTCAATTTCTCGCAGGTCTTGGTCTGGCGCTGGCAAATTTTCAAGAGGTATATTTTGTTTTTTGGTTGTGCGTTTAATCAAATTAACAATTTCGTTTAGCATTTCATCACATGTAGGCTGATAAAAAACAGTTTTATCTTCATTTTGAATGTTCTCAAAATATTTACCCGGATTAGTCGAGTACTGTAGTGTTGCTGCTTGAGTTAGTCTTCTTTTTGCGTATCGTTTGCTCAATGCAGTTGCCATTTTGTTACTTAGTGGTGTCTTCATTTCATCCATTTTCTTCAATGCAAATTTTAGGGAAACATCAGCTGTAAGTAAAGCTACTTTTTACGTAATAAATAATAATTTATCAAAGCGTGTTTTTATTCTATTTACTTATTATTGCATTCAAAGTGGCTTAAACTTAATAAATAACAAAAACAAAAGTATTAAAAAAAACCGAAAATCCCGAGTTTTAAAAATCAAACCCGGGTTTTTTTGTAATCCTCAGAACCGGGAAACCCCGGTTTTTTCGGTCCGGGTAAACCCGGGCTCGATGCCCTATCTGTAAGGTATATCTATGGGCCATCGAAGCCTGAAAATAAATTATTTATTATTATTATTTCGTGTGTGTGAGTGAAACGCCAATCTGGCGAAACAGTGGAAACATTTTCAAATACTGCAGTACGGTACGCTCTTTCGTTTACTGCGCATCTTTCCATATTCGTATTGACTTCGGGCTTTGTTTATTGGATGACGGACTTGTTTTAATCGTGATCCCATGTTTGTGTAGTGTATTATCATGCCATATCGATACACCGCACAGGAATACGCATGCATCTCATTTATGGAGAATGCTTATTCAACGCCAATGTTGCAGCTAGAATGTATCGTGAGAGATACCCAAACGCTGACCGTCATCGCGATCATCGAGTATTTATTAATGTGCATCGGTCCTTCTCAGAGCGTCGATTCCCTAGTCGGTGAGCGAGAGAAGACCCGTTCTACGACCAAAGTCTTGCAAGCGGTTGAAGAAGACCCAAGTATCTTAGTACGTGAAATTGAAGAGAGCATTGGAGTCCACAATAGTAAAAAAACATCGTATTTAAAAAAAACAAGTACAATGTCTGCTACCCCGAGACCACCTAGAGAGAGAACGATCTTGCAGAGGTACCGAGAGGAACAGCGATTCTTTAAAAAAAAACTATGGTCCGATGCATCATAAAAAGGACGGTTACATGAAACTCCACAATTTGCACGAATGGCACGTGGCAAATCCAAATTTGATGTGGGAAAACAGATCGCAGTACCGTTTTAAAGTAAACATGTCGACGGGAATTTTGAATGGTAATGTTATTGATCCAATCAAGCTGCCGAAGAACTTAAATGCCCAGGTTTATTCGGACTTCTTACAGAACCAATTATCAGATTTATGGGAAGATGTGCCACTGAACATTTACGGCAGCATGTAGTATCAACACGATGGTTGGCCAGCGCATTATGCTCTCACAGTACGAGAGTCTCTCAATCGAGAATACCCCGATAGGTGGATTGGGCGGGGTGGTACAATTTCGTGGCCTGCCCGTTCACCCAACTTAAACCCCATAGATTTCTCTTACTGAAGTACGATAAAGGAAAAAGTGTACTCTAAACGTATTCAAGATTAAGACAATCTGCGCCAAAGAATTGCAGAAGCCGCTGAATACATCAACTCAAGAAGATACGCCCGTTTTATTACGCGATCATTTTTAAAGAGATATAGAGCTTGCATAGTAAAGGCAAACAGTTCGAACATATGTTGTAAAACCTTGTAAATCTGATTTAATAAAAATCATAACTAAAGAAATCCAACAACCGCACCAAACAAACAAATTAAGAAGTAGCATATTGTAAGTGTCATACCATGTTGCAATCCAGATTAAACGCGCCATCTTTTAAAGTTATTTGCATTGTAGTCGGTAAAAGTTGTGTGATGTAATATTTTTAATGTTGGACAAAAATCTAACATTTTAAACGTTTAAAACATAACTGAGGCAGTTATATTTTAACTTTTAATTGTAATTTACAGAAGGGTTATTCATGGTGATATCCCAGAAAAAAAACTGACAAAAGTTAATATTTGTAGTCACAGGACTTGAAAGATCACCACAGGATGTCAGTTTTTAAGATTTCTTTTGAATCCTTATAATTTAAAAGTACAGACCAAGATATTTTTTCATATTTTTCTGTCACGACTTGGCCGATTGCATGTTTCCGGCTTGACGTTGATTTCTGGGACACCATATTGTTATTCCAAGTGAGTATTTTTTATACAGTTTATTTAGGTATGTAAGTTCATGTATGTGTACTAAATAATATTTTGCTAACCCTTAGTTTATAATATATTTGCACCTGACACGTTTTCTCTGCATCACCCTAAGGTCAAGGCAGTCAAGAAATGTGTCTTTAGAAATTTGAGAGTGTAAGTTATTACTAGTAAAGCAGTAGTTCTCTCATCAGAAAAAAGGGTAATTTAATGAGTAGTTGAAAGTGGCAGATCGTTAATGTAGATCAAAAAAGTAACTGACCTAATACACTACCCTGTGATACTCCAAAAAATACAGGACCATAGTCAGACATATAATGAACCAATTTTTTTATGCCGGACGTACAAGTTATCTTCGTGGCTTGTTGTCTACCCATAAGACAAGATCTTATCAAATTATATATGTTACCCCTAATTCCATATTGATAAAGTTTTTAGAATAGCATGGTGGACATGATTGAAAGCTTTAGTCAAATCTAAATATATAACCACAGTAAGTATGTTATTATCCGTATTTGTGATAAAAGGTATAACGACTTTCTGGAAAATCTATTATGTCTTTTATGAGAATAAATAATATGGGCGTAATAATTTCAAACTTTCAAAAGATGACATCAGAAAATAACCCATCCACCGGATGAGCCCCAATATTTATAACAACATAACCAGCCCATAAATGTCCAACTGCAAGATAAGGACCTCTTCTCATACAGTGAAGGCACGAGCATTGCTCACCACGCTGGCTCACTGCAGGTTGGCGATTTCAGACCATTAATTCCAGGTTTCCTCACAAATGCTTTCCCTCACCGTATGCATGTCTGTGACGTTTTAGAATAACTAAGAAAGTATATATGACATTAAAAAACTCATATTGTCACAAGACAACCGAGTGGTAACGTTTTTGGTTCCTGAGCCACAAGGCTCAGGAACCAAAAACGTTACCACTCGGCGACTATTTAATAAAAGTAAAAAAATTGTGACAACCCTCAGTGATATCGCCTGTCATGACAGACATTGATTGCCTTTTAGAAAACATCAAAGGCATCGAATGTATGAAGGGATCTTTACACTGGTATTATCCTGTGTACAACAAACAACTAAAATCTTTAAAAAATGCAAAGTAGAATAATTATATACCGATAATTTTAAATCATAGGTACTAACCTCAAATCCAGAATCATGACCGGATCCGTAGTATTCTGCTTATCATTCTCGGTGTTATAAAATATTATCTTCTTGGACGAGACGACGACATACTGTTTCTTCCAGCCATGGCGGCGTATGTTCTGTTTGAAAGGAACAGAAAGCCATCCCTCTAACGTTTGTTCTGTCTCGCCGTCTTCTGCGTCCGCTGATGACTGGGAAGCTGTCTCACTCGTTAATGCTGCCAGTTTCTCTTTCAACTGTTCGATTTCCGCATCTTTGCTGTCGACCTGGTAATGTTGTTATAGTTAGATCACATATAATTAATCAAGTTGTGTTTTTTATGGCAAGGGAAAGGAGAATATAACCATAGTCTCACTAAGCTTATTTGCTAGTAAAACGTTTGGGCAACTATTAGCGGATTTTTTTTTTTATTGCACGAGTAGAAATTCATCATTGGCTACTACCGACTAAAACGGGGCCGAAACCTTCCATTACCTATAGTGGGGGACTTTGATATTATAACCTATACTTATACTCAGGAATAAACTACCAAAAAAATTTCGATCTGCCCCAGCTCTAAGATATAGCTGCTGGAAATGCACAGCATAACTGATGAAAGTAAATTTCTTCAGAAATTTCATCTACTTTTGAAATAGGCTCATGTCATAGAGAGTATTGAACTGTTACCTCCATGGCGAGGCGCTGACGTGTGGACTGCTCGTCCAGCAGCTGCTGCTGGCAGTCCTGCAGGTCCCGCTGCAGCTTGGATATGTGCTGGTCGAACTTCTCCTTCTCACGCGTCAGTTCCTGCTGTAGCTTGCGGTAGTCTTTGTCTTTGCGCACGGACATCTTGCTCTTATTCTTCGTCGTTGCTGGATTCATGTCTTTTCTGTAAGTATCATACATAATTTGTATTAGAATCCATCGTGATTGAGAATTCGCCAAGTGTCCGTAACGGTATTTTTTTAGTAAACGTTATTGGGGTGTCGCACCTGAAAATACATTAACTCAAACCTTCATCTCTCCAATAAAAAGACGGCGCTTTTTCTCAAGGGTATCGTTTTTTTTTTTTGAAGTGATTCCACACTTAAAACAGTTAAATAACGTCACCTGTTCATGATCTCAGCAAGTTTGTTGACGGCTTGTTGCTTGAGCATGATCTCGGAGTTGAGCTTCTTGTTGAGGCGGTCCACCTCCTCCTGCAGCCGCTGCAGCGTGGCCACGCGCTCCGCCAGCGCTGTGCCACTGCGGCGGAGCTCGTCTACCTCCTGCGAAAGGGAAATGTCTGTATAACCCGCACACATAAATAATAGGACGTCAAATAACGTCAGTTCCTCTAACCTCTTTTTGAATTATATTGTAAGATGGCAAAAGGATAATAGAAATGACTATTATTTATCTGTGCAGGTGATAGTATACAATTATTGTGTATTGTATTTGCTGTCTTCTTTTGAAACTGTATTAACAGTACATAAATAAAAAATAAAACAAACCTTGTTTATTGTATGATAAGCTCGAATATCTATATATCTATCTCTCGATATCTTGCTAAAGGAAAATGCCACACGAGGGCAGATGATTGCACATCCATTATAGTAAGATATTTCCAAGGATAATGATATTCGTACGCGATCTATACATAATATACACTTATTCAACACAGAATACAAAAAATAAAAGCCATTTGAACAGTAAGTCACTGTAAGGTAAGCTTAAGTTATGTTAACAAGCACATTAGATGCTTTTTTTCAAGCGTCGAGAGGCATGTGTAAAGTTATAATAACAACTTGTTTCATAGAACGTGGCACCAACAAAACAGTATCGTACACTTGCAACAAGCGTTTTACAGAGATGGTTGTATGGGTTCAGAAATAAAATAATAGTATAAGTGTACCCAATTTCATTGTCTCCTATTTAATAAGCAATCTTGGCTCGTATGTCAAATAATTGTTTAAAAAATAAATAATAACTTGTTACAGACACGTTAGATTAAAAATGTTATATGATTATTTAAATATTTAAAATTCTAACCTCGCAGTTTAGTATATGCAGGACAACATAAAATGGACATGTAAGTATGATGTTTGTGTAAGCGTACCTTCCGCTGCAGGTCGATGGTGGCCCTGTTCTCGTGGTCGCGGTCCCGCAGCCCCTGTACGAGCGCATCTCGCGCCGCCAGCTCGCTGCGATGCTGCGACAGAGCGTCGCGCATCTCTAACTCTTTCATCGTCTTCTCCTTCTCCAGCTCGCCGACCGTCTCTTCAGCTATCGATCTGCAATAGTACAAAAATAAATATGTTAAGAAAGTCTTCTAAAATTAAAATGTGTACATATCTACTACTAGGTATAAGAGCTTATCAACTTCTAAGTCCTTATTGACCTCAACGAGTAGATAGATAGTAAAGTGGGTTATTCAAATTTAGGGAAAGGACACTGAAAAAAAACCTCCTACAAATTTGAAACATATCTTATTCGAAGCATCATACCACATTGATAATTTAGGCGACATTCTTCAAAATGTGTGGATTTACCATTAGTCTAGCCTATAAATATTGATATTTTTATACTACCACTTCATAATGTGCAATAAGGCGGAATATGAAATGTAACGTCTGTTGTGTTCTTGAAGGAATCAGTACAGGAGTAGGTATAGCGGGCATACCCCTCTCGCCACTTTTATACGATACCCTATCATATGTGTTTATAAAAACTAGTTGAACGCCATTTTGACACATATCACATTGTTTTGTCATTACGAACGAAGCTCCCAATAAATGCCTAATTGCGCAGTTTTCGGTTGTGCTAAAATGTCCAATACTTCGAATTTGAAAAAAGATGGTATTTCCATTCACATGAGAGTAAAATAACGTGGCTATCAGTCAAGGTTTCTGAATAATTAATGATTTTAAAATAAAAAAAATTGAATTTGGCGCCTCAACATGGAAGCCAGCAGCTGTAGCTAGACTACAAACATGGCGGCGTTATTTCGCTACAGCTGACACTAGTTCATTCATTACATAACTATGAATGAAACGTAGTCTTCCCTTAAAGATTGCAGTGTAGTAATAAATGTTGATATCGATATCATTTAGGTAATTTTTAATAAGTTGAATTAATGTAAACTTAACTTAAAATCATAATAATTATGTATTACAAACACTTGGAAATAAAGCTATAGTTAATAACTGATGTCAAACAATACTGACAAAAAACAGTTTTCTTTTTCTAATAAATTTGTAACTTTAGAGTTCGCTAAGTATGCGTTAATGCTTTTCAAAGATTATTCTGTACCTACTCTAGGAGTATTTATCCGGGAGGAACTGGTTCGAATCCTACTCACGACCGTATTCTTTTTCCACAAAAAATTATAACTTTAAAGTTCGCTTAGCATTCGTTAATGCTTTTCAAAGATTTATCTGTGGAAGTATTACGTAGATTTGTTTAAAAAATAACAATTTCCAAGTTTACGTTAACTCAACAATTTGAAATTTATCGATATCGACATTATCTGGCATGATTTCGATGTCTCATCTCTTCTCACACACTACGATACCTATGGTACTTTTTACCTGTATGGTTAAATGACAGAACACGATTTTCATCGTGTGAGACACAATTGTATGTTGGTGTGTAGTTTTATTAATGTGTGCTAATGTAATAACGAGAGCTATTGTTGCCTTAGTGTGAGTTTTTTTAAGCCTGTGTGTTACCTCACCCCCCGCCAAAAGTGGCGAGCAAATTTGTTCCAGATTAAGTCAGAAGCCTCCCGTCTGGTCCTCTAAGGTTGTGTTATTTAAATAACATAATAACAAAACAATAATCTTGTGTTGTAATTTTTTTACGAATTTCTATTAATAATTTATGATAGGATTAAACGAACTGAAAAAGGGAACTGATTTAAAATGGTACTTTATTTATAATTGTAAGTAATCGGCGAGTGCGATGGCGATCTCCTGCTCCGAGTCTCGCGCCGCCCGCGTGTTCTCCTCCAGCATGAGCTGCATGTGGTTCCACTGTAACGTGTCTTACCTGGCGATAGCCTCAGAGTCGGCGCGTGCGATGGCGAGCTGCAGCTGGTGCAGCAAGCTGGAGCGCTCCTGCTCCGAGTCTCGCGCCGCCCGCGTGTTCTCCTCCAGCATGAGCCGCATGTGGTTCCACTGTAACGTGTCTCACCTGGCGATAGCCTCAGAGTCGGCGCGTGCGATGGCGAGCTGCAGCTGGTGCAGCAAGCTGGAGCGCTCCTGCTCCAAGTCTCGCGCCGCCCGCGTGTTCTCCTCCAGCATGAGCCGCATGTGGTTCCACTGTAACGTGTCTCACCTGGCGATAGCCTCAGAGTCGGCGCGTGCGATGGCGAGCTGCAGCTGGTGCAGCAGGCTCGAGCGCTCCTGCTCCGAGTCTCGCGCCGCCCGCGTGTTCTCCTCCAGCATTAGCCGCATGTCGTTCGCCTGGCTCTTGTACACGAAGCAGTAGTGCTGCTCGGTCTCCAACTGCTGGCGTAGCTCCTCGCTCTGATGCGAACGAAAATAATATACATTTATTTATCTAACTAAATACCTAATGATTATGATATAGCAAAGAAAAACCGTCAATTCAGTGACGTTATATTAGACTTAAATGATATACATGAGGTGTACACTGTACAATAGGGAGCCAGTTCTGTGTGAATATAATTATTTGTTTGTATAAACTTCAACTGCCATGACTGCAGCAACATCGCAAAAAGAGCATAAATGGAGGTTATAAATACATGATTTGTACTATAACTTACTACAAATTATAAACGTTTCTTGTTATTAGAATTGTAATTAGGTAATTGCACTATACAGTCATACAGTCATCGATAGGCTGACGTCACCTGTCGAGCCTTAGTAGCTGGTTAACTAAAAGCCTAAAATTAAGAGATTTTTTTAAATGTCTTCATGACGAAGAGTCGCATCAATTTACATAATTTCCAAAAATCCCACAGGGGTATAGAAAAGATTGAGTCAGCCTTTTGATCCCAAAGTACCGGAACATTTTCCATTGTACTTAAATTTAATTGTTTATAATTATATTCAATATTCACATGAGGAAGGATATTGAAATAACTTTATTATTTCTAAAACTAAATATTCTTATCATGTGATTTAAAAGTGCTTGTGTTCTGTAGATTCGTAGTGGCCAGTGGATAACGTATACCTAGATAATAAAGCTATAGAATATAGCGTGTTCTCTCTAGTATTGATTACGCCATATGAGTCATATTTTTTATTGTAAGACTGATATAATCGTGTTGCTGCAAGGGACATAAAGCTCTTGTTATAAATTATATTGATATTCTTACTTTTGAGTTTGATATGACTCGTTTTTCATTTTATGTGTAAAATATGTCACTGCCGCTTTAATATGACATTTACAAAAGCGTTAACTTTACAATAGATTAGAAATTAGGCTCGTTCGAACAACTAGTTGGTCATAAATTGGTGCGACAGCAAATACATATATCAAGGCTTTCTGTTTTACTGTACATTTGGCAACACAGACCGTATAATGTTAATTAGCGGTCTGTTTAATTATTTCAAGTTTGTTATTTATAAGTAAATGTTTTCATATCATAAAGAATCTACATACAAAGTGCGTATTTAACAGAAACATTCCTAAGCAAACGTTATTGAAGTACAATTTTATTGTACAACGATACAAGTCCCTGTTGAAGATGACCAGGAAATTAACACGACAATAACACATTCCTGTATATTAATGCGTGTCATCATCATAATGGAAGTGTTTTATAGGCATGTCTTCATTGCCAAGGCTCTGTTTGTTCAGCACTTGTGTTCGACAAATTCATAACTTCACACTGATTCAGCTATGTATAATAATGTTTCGAGTTGTTGTATAATAAACCAGTCCTATTTAACTACTTCTTTTACAGTATGCCCTTGGCCTTTAGATAAATCATAAATATACATGGGATTACTTAACTTTAATAATATAACTTTTTTTTAATTGCATATCATCAAAAGAAATGTAGAAAATGAAGGTTTCTCTGTTAATCTTATTTACAAGGCAGTATTAAAATACACTCATAAAATACAAAGTTTTAATCTGTAGAGCCAATCTTAAATGTTTGTGTCATAAATATCAAGGTCAAAGAAGAATACCTACTTTTCATACTTGGGTAATTCGTGCGACTAGCGGTACGAGACTGCAATAGAATTTAATATATATTCATATTCTATCTCGAAATATACAGTTATAACCAAACTATGTACATTCAGCTATGTGACTGTACTCCTAACTAGATAGGACTGCTGTAACAATTTGATAAAGCATAATTTAGTTCTCAATGGTTACTCTAGTCATTGTGAAATTAATTAATCTCCTCTGGTTTGCGATCTAATTTTACAACAATAGCCCATCGAGTTTTGTAACTATAAAATAATTTATTTTCATCAAGAATACTATTAAAATAAATTGTCAACAATTACATTCCTTGAACTTTAATGAATAAATATTCTATTAATTCAGCAAATCACATCATAATCAATGAGTAAGACATTCAACTCTAGAAAAACCACCGTCTACGTAATCAATGTGTTTATTTATTTGGAGACGGGCGCACGCGCAGGTTTACGTCGTATAAGGCAAAAGCTGTGTATGTGTGCATGTTTGCCGTCGACAGTGAGTCACTATGTTGTAATGCTGGAGGACAGTCTATTTCGGCGCGATGAGATTATGATTAATTCACAAGAAACACTCAAAGTGCTTGTTAAGTTGGTCGATCGATATCTATAAATACATGCGAGCATACATACAGTCATAAGTTGAGATGCAAGCGACAGGAGGATCCAGTGATATTCTTTCATTTTATATTGATACTCTGAGCATACTAACGACCTACTTATTACACAATAATGTTTGAACATGGTTAATGGGGGCAGCAGGCAGTCATGTTAGATAGTTATACAAAATTGTTCCATTATAAACTGAGAACAAGTTCACAAATTACAAAATTAGATAATAGACAAAACTCAACTTTTGAGTTTTGGTTATGTCTAACTAGCCTGTGTTGCTAGACATAGACTTTTCGCTTATCATACATAATACAGATCTCACGAAAGCGAAAAACTTAATTTAAAAATATTTTTTTCGGTAGCTTTAAAACTGTCGGTAAACCCATAGTGTTAATATAAAAAAATATTTATAGGTATTTTATACTTAGAGAAATATCGATGAAGAAGTCGGCATCGAAGTTTTAAAACTGTGAGATAAGCTGTTTTGCACGTTTATTTTTTAAATTGCAAATAGATTATGTCGGTTGCGGATACTGCACGGTCTAACAGCTCCTGAGGATGCCCCGTGGGGGGGGCGAAACACGTGTAGAGTAGTTGATGGTAGTCGTAATTTTCACCGCTTGCGTATGTGCATATTTGTGGGCGGGCGGGCGGTGCACAGGTTATGCCTGACTACCCTCAATATTGTGGAAGTAGCTAAATATTGTATTTATTTGCATCCATTGAAATAGATTAAAAACAGGGTTTTCTAAAGATTGAAACTATGCGAAAGAGTCGAGAACTACGATACCAGTGTTCTTGGTCCGGTGACGCTATCTGCCGTCACTGGCGTAATTAGACAAGGGAATCTCAGTTTGGACATTGGCTAAAAGCACTGCTTGCATGCTAATGCAACCACTACTACAACTTGGGTATTAAACAGCTTCTCACAAAAAATAGATAGGTTATATGTGGAGTGAGCACTTACCCTGGCGCAGTGCATATCTCGCTCGGCGGAGGCGGCGGCCAGCTTCTCGGAGGTGTCGTGCAGCATGGTGCGCACGGCGTGCAGGTCGCGCACGCGCGCGTCCCGCTCGGCTGCGGCTGAGCGCGCCGCCGCCTCGGCCGCCGCCACCTCGCCACTGGCTGCCAGCCGAGCGGCTCGCTCCTGCTCCAACGAAGCAGCTAATCCCATCGCCTGGTCATATCATACAAACAGAACCATTGTCATCTTACCATATGCCTCAGTTAACACACTCGAACGATTTCCAAAATTTTATTTATAAAAATTGTATGGTAATTTATTCCATAATATAAATTTGATTTAATTTCATAGATTTCACTTAATTTTTCTTTTGTGTACTTTATATAATTTGTATGCTTACGGGTAGAATGTAGCGGACAAGCAAAATATATAAACATCTATTGTATGATACCTACCTACATTGCCAATAAAAATATTTGATTTGAATTGAACTGATTTGAAAGTCGAAAACATATTGAAGAACTATGCCGACTTTAACCGTATAACAAAGAGAAAGAAAATAAATAAAGTTTTTTTTTGGATTATAATTATACAATAACCTTCTCAGTCTCTTGCCGATGTTCGCCCTCGAGCTTCTGTAGACGCTGCTGCATCTGCCTGTAGTCGACGCTGAGCATCGACATCTGTCGGTCTTTCTCCTGACAGACTGATTCCGACCGTTGCCTTGCCGTTTTTTCTTCGTTTAGTTTGGATTGTAGGGCTGTTATATATTGCAAACGAAATATAAACAAGTCGAATTTTATAACACAGGATTTGTAACCAACTGATTGAGATTCTCTTTATCTTAAATAGAATTTTGTGATTAAAAAAGTAATAGAAATCGACATTGCTACAATTTTTCGAAGGGCATGTTATATATTTAATCAATTTAAATCTGCATTTAAGACATTTAAATTATTATGAAGTAGTAAAAAGTAACAAGCCATATTAACTATAGAATGTCAAACTACGCTGGACCTACAAAGATCAAAGAGGTATATTAGCAAACTGAACAATACCTTTAAATATCATTTCCAATGTTCCTGAGGCATGCAAAAAGTGAAGGCATGAAATATATTTTCGGGAGCGTATATAGTTTAGCTCAGTCGAACATGAGAGGATTGTAGCGTGGGCTAGATGGCAGTAAGTATTAAATTTGGAGAACACTCACCCTTGACTAGCTCCAAATTGGCTTCTTGTTTAGAGAGCAATTGTGACCGTTGCGTGTCCTGGTGGGCACGCACTTCTTGCTGATACATGTGCTGCGCGGCACGAAGCTCATGAGACAACGACGCACACTCTTTCTCCAAGGATGACACTCGCTCCGAAAGCTGCCTGTTATCCGCCATGATTTGATTTAATCTGGCTGACGACCGTTCGATCTCAGCGTGAGCGGCATTCAATCTGCTTGTGGCTTCTGTGACGGCCGCGTCTGAGCGTTGTTTTGTGGCCTTCACTGTAGCAAGCTCTTCAGAAAGAGCACTTCGTTCCCTCTCAAGGTTATCGCGCTGAGCACGTAGGCTCGCCATGGTGCCATCATTGACAGCAGCGGCTGCTGCCTGCGCAGCAGTCAGTTCAGCCGCTTGTTTCCTTGACTTGGCAGCAGCTTCAGCTTCTTGCTTTAATTTCTCACGTAACTCCGACAATTGCATTTCTAAAGCGTTCATTTTGTCATTATAAGTCTGTAAATTATTTATTTCTTTAGCTCGCTTGCTCTGCTCTTCATCAAGCCGCCGCTTTGCTTCATTTAAATTGAATTCAGCTTTTCTTCTTGTCTCAGCTTCTATGTCAGCCTTCCTTTGTAACTCTTTCAGATCATGACGCAATAAAGCTAATTCTTTATCGGTATCAGCGATGATTTTCTTATTTCTAGATTCCCTCTGAGACAGTTCTTCTAGCTGAGCACATAAAGTTACTTGTGTATCTTCTAGTTTTCTTCTGCCATCTCTTTCCCTTTCAAGAAGTTTTTCTAGCTGCAAGATAGCTTCAGATCCAACATTATTAATATGATTATTAGAGATGGTATCGACAACATCAGCTGCCTTTAAAGCTCTACCACACAACTGATAATCACCATTGTAAGTAAAGCCTACAAATGGCAAATGATTACCAACAAACGCTTTGGGCACAGGAAAAGATTCATCCAAAGCATCAGACTTTTCCATGTCATCAAAGTTTCTAGTATCATCATCACTAGATAATTCAGGCACGACAGGCGGCACAGAATCTCTTAAGTTTTCAAAACTCCATTGATCATTGATAAAGAAGGGATGTTGCTTAATTTCATCAACACTGTTCTTACCTAATCTTTTAATTCGGTCCGTTAGAAGACCCCTAATTAAAGATTTGGCATCCTTAGAAATTTCAACATCATCAGGAAACTGAAGTGAATTTCTATGGTCCATGATTTTACCATATGTTCCTACTAAACTGTCTGCATAAAAAGGCGGATCTCCAATGAGCATTTCATACAAGAATATTCCAACAGCCCACCAGTCACATTCACGACCATAAACACCTTCACCATTCTGTGACTGCAACACTTCAGGTGAAATGTAATCAGGGGTTCCAACTGCATTGCTAGCACGTACAAGTCCATCATGCCCCATTCTCATACAAGTTCCAAAATCAGCTAGCTTTAGATGACCATATTTGTCAATTAACATATTATCTGGTTTAACATCTCGGTGTACAAAACCCATACCATGAATTACGTCTAATGCCAGGACAATTTCCATTGTATAGAATTTTGCCCATTTTTCAGGTATATCATAGTTTGACATAAGACTAACAAGGTCACCACCAGGCATGTAGTCCATGACCATGTAAAGATACTTATGGTCTTGGAAAGCAAAATGCAGTTTTAATATCCACTCAGAGTTAGCATGTGCCATTATATGCCGCTCCTCCCAAAAGAATGTGGAATCAGATCTCTTAATCATTTCGACCTTACTTAGTAGCTTCATAGCATAAACCTGTCGTGTAGACTTGTGTCTGACTAGTTGCACTTCTCCGAATGCCCCACGACCAATCACCTTAATCAAATCAAAGTCTGCTGCCTTCATACGCAGGTCTACTATGTTAGAAGCAAAAGCTTCATCTATAACAAAAAGAAAATATACTTGAAAAGAATAAAGAATAATATAAACTTTTTAAATATTATGCCGAATAGGTATGGACCCAAAGTCACCCCCGGTGTTTAACCAAATTTACAGTCCAATCCAGTTGGCAGAATTGTCTAGTAGACAAGTGGTACTCCCAAGCAAGAAAATAATTGTAATGGCATAGAGATTTATAACCACTTTACCGCAACAGAACTGATTGAAACTTATTATAATCTCACTTAATAAGGAAAATTGGGAAAAAGTTAATGAAACTCATTGATCCATTTTATTACAATTTGAATTTCTCATTTTTGTATTGACTATGCAGATTAGATCATTAGGTGTGACATAGCTAGATAGAAGGGGAAAGTATTGGTGGTGGTTGCCAGCAACAACAGCATTCCCAACGAGAGTTGACGTCAGGCAGCCGGCCGGTCATAAAACATTGCGGAAACTTTTAGCATGCAATTTCAAAAACAATTAAAAAGTGGTAAAAGAATGTGCGCCATCCCCAAATAAATTGGTATAAGGGCAAGGGGATGATGTATTGACTGTGCAGATCTGTGTTAGTTTACACTACTGGCACATTATTATGCAGCTTCTTTTAAGACATTGGTGAACAGGGGTTAACATAACAGAATTTAAATCACATTTCTTACAACACTACATTATTATGTTTGCAGAATTGAAATCACATTTCTTACAACACTACATTATTATGTTTGTGAGTTACTGATGCAGCAACCATTTTGAAGTCAAATTTATGTATATTATTTAATTATATTGTCTGTCACAAGGGCCCTATGACAATTTTTTTTTTTTTATAAATAGCCTAACTTAATCCTTATATAGGCAGCTACATGCAAGTAAAACCTTATCAGAATCAGTCCAGTGGTTTAGAAGATTAACCGGAACAAACAGACAGACAATAATTTTAAAAACTGTTTTTTACATATGTTGTATTATACAAATATTTGTATAAGCTAAAAAAAGAACTATTATTTTGAGAATTATATGTTATAACAATATAAAATCTATTGTGTCTGCTAATGACCGAGGCTACAGCTTAAATGGCAATAACCTAACAGGAGCTAAATAGTTGGAACAAACTTATGAATTGTTCAAGCAATCTTAATCTATTATTGTTCACATTTTGGCTAGCCTTTTCCCAATTACATTACATTACAGTCAAACCTGATGCAGCTTAAGACCAGTATTTTACATGGAGCAACTGATATTGTTCGTACACATATTTTTTTATTATTGTATTAGCTTGGTAACATCAAATGATGAACATAGGCCTCCTCACAGACTGTTAAATAATCAGCCATAATGGTGTTAGTGACACATCATCACACAACACACAGGCAATTTTTTATACCCCTTGGTGATAAGGGTGGCCCTGTCCAGAAAATTTATATGACAAAACAATGTTTGCGGGACACAACTAGTAATATATATTCCTGGCTATGTCCATAACAACAGCTAATAAATTTATATTAAGAATTATTGGTTAAGTGTAGAAAAGAAGGATGCCACTCATTATAGGAATAAATAATAGAATAAAAAATCTAAAAAAAATACATTTTTGTAACTAGCCGAACTAAAGAGTAGAAAATAATTATCTATAAGTTAAAGAAAAAAATAGTGAATAAAAAAAAAACTTAAAAAAGTAAAAAAGCGCGGAATACTAGATTTCAATTGTTGTAACTATTTTATAGACAGATATTGGGAAAAGTAAAGTCAATATAAAATATCATAAGTAGTGCCCACACTTTTTTACGATAAAATGTTTTTCTTAAGCACTTTTTTAGTTTTTTAAATTTATAATTTATATATTGTTAGTCCTGAAATCATTGATCCTGAAGATCCTGCTTCGGATAATCAGACAAATTGACCAGATATTTTATACATAATTGAACTAAGATGAGGGTGTACAACTGTGTACACCTCTGCTTACCCCTTCAGGGAGTACAGGTGTAATGCTTTGCTATGATTATGTTATACATTAAATTTGTATCTTGAATACATAGTTTGACTGCTCAGATTAACCAATTATTATTGAGCAGTTAATTTCAATATGCATGGTTAAAGGGTTGCTTTTCCCTTTCGCTCAGCCACATACAAATATGAAATTCATAACAATAAAAATTTATTGCCTGCTAATTAGCGAGCCAACAGATTAAATGATGTTTTGAGAGAATCGCTGACTACCAAGTCACAGGTAATCCTAGTTTGGAAGTCCATTACTTGTTGCATGTCAGCAGCCTACTCTATACATATATTCATTGTTAATAGTACTAAGACCAAATTATGTATGACTCAAAATAAATTATTAGTATTTATTTATTTGTGTAATTAATAACATAGGAAACCTTAAAATTTTAATAATGTACCTATGTTTGTATGCATTATCCATACTAATATTATAAATGAGAAAGTAACTTTGTTTCTTTGTTACCTATTCACTACTAAAAGGCTGAATGGATCGTAATGAAATTTGGCAAGGAGATAGATTGGACCTTGGAGAAGGACATAGGCTACCTTTTGTCACACAAACAAAGTCGTGGGCACCAGCTAGTTTCTAATAATTACTGTTATTTTGACATAAAGAATTGTACATCTATTTAATTGTTATCCATGCATACATTTTCATATTGTTCATAAATAGGCTTGTGTTTGACAAATATCCAGCTATCAGTCTAAGCAAACCCATTCATAATTTATTTCATGTTGCAGATACCATTATTTACTGATACTTATTGTTGTGTTACACCTGAATTTCAACCATCATTAAAGATTATAACAAATTGTAACACATTTATTTCTAATGTAAATTAAGTTTAGCTAATAAAACTAGTTTAAATCAATTAATTAAACAAATAGAAATGTTCACTTACATCTGCTGGTATATGCCTCCACATTCTTCATGCGTCGGATAGCCGGGTGATCACAGTCGGAGACGAGTGCCGTGACGGTGTCTAGCAAGCAGTCAACGTTGCCGGTGGAGCGAGGGTCACACAGACGCTCTTCCAGGGCGCGCAACCGCCGCAAACGTTCTTCGTCCTTCACCGATTCCATGCTGGATCCTATATCTGACGTCCTCTGCCACTAAGGCTAAACGCCACCGCACATTCTCCCGATAACTGCTCCGTGTAAGAACACCACTTTCATCACGACACATCAACAACTGGATACTGATTTGTTATTCTTGTACTCTAGTTCAGTCGATAACCTACCATTCAAAGAATAACTTATGTTTCATTATCGAAAAATTCAGTTGCTACAGCTCAGAATGACAGCAGATAAAGGTGGTTCTCACAACAAAGCATATGCACGTTTGCAAACACAACAGAATGATTATTTACATTTATTTAAATCCACTGACTTTGATCGAATTAACAACACTATATTAACGTAACGATTGGCACAAATATGAAAAAAATAAGTAAAATTACGAATTAATCCACCGCTTGATTGATGAACGATGGATGATCAAACAATAAAGTGAAGTTAGATACATTTCATACATTACACTATTGTATTGAGAAGTTTGCAATGGCGATGACTTACGGCACCGCACTTCACTATTACACTATGGTGATCTATGATACAAAATTAAATTACTAAACCCATGAATGTAGGAAGTTTATCAACTAAACCAAAACCAAACAACATTATTATTTTTAGTAAGATTGATACGGTGAAAGCAAATGATATATCTTTTAAATAATTTTATTAAATTGAGTAGTTTCGGTGCCAAGGATTTATGAAGACCGGGAAATCTAAATGAAAATATATACTAGATAATAGCACAGATGTGACATTAAGCATTAAATCGTACTCGAATTTGATACTTGTTACCACGGATCTGAAAAAAATACGGATGTAACCTTGCCTTGTCATAAGCGAAGTATAGACTACGCACACACACAGATTACACGCAGTGTTTTGGCGCCGAGTGGATGAGTTTTAAGTATTTGTATCATTTGTATGCGTTTAGCTCGTGTATTGACAAGCTGAATCATTAAGCATGGTTATCATATGTCGTACGCAACGCAACGTACGTAATTTTTTACGATCCGTGCTTGTTGCCAAGTAGTGGTCAAAGTCAAAGTCAAAGGTTTTTATTTCAAATAGGCAAAATTACATGCACTTATGAAACGTCAATTGATTTTAGTTGCACGGTTCCAAAAAGTTGGTCTTATGGAGAAGAACCGGCAAGAAACTCCATAGACACTCTTTTAGAATAAAAGAATACAATAAAGATGCAAGGTCTTTGCATAGTTACAAAGTTTGTAGGTGCAAGAACAATGGAGGTTAATGTGTGAGATGTAATATTATCTAATAAATAATGCTACGAATACAAATAATTAGTTAAGTCACATGAGTCATTAATCTCTACATTGAGCTCACATTTACAGCATGTTTTATGGGCTACGAATTTAAATAGATATTTGAAATACAGTATCAGTAGGTATTTATATGTTTTTTTTTATAAATGTCAAACTGAATTAAATGTCAAGACAGGTCAATAAAACATTGTCACTGACACAATTCAGTCATTTCCGTTTTAATTTTATGACACTCCACAATCACCTGTTGCCAGGAGAGCCACATGTTCAGAAAATAGTTAACGCCACACGTCCCTATCCTCAATGTAATCTTTAATTTTATAATAGGCTTTTTTCACAACAACCGACTTAATATAAGTTAAGACTTAATATAAGTTGAACTTACATCAGACCGATTTTGGCCCCGTTTATAGCACCCCAGATGTTAACGAAGCAATTGACTTCTTCATCAACACCCTTAATCGTATTATAGTTCAAAATTCTATTCTGAAGGCTGTGCCCAACCGTAAAAGGCTCAGTAAGCCCTGGATGACCCCAGGGCTCATAAGATGCATACGAAATCGAGACAATATGCACATGAAATTAAAAAAAAAACCCGATAATAATATACTTCAAACAACCTTTAAAAGATACAGGAACTATTGCTCTAAGATACTTAAAACTACTAAAACTAACTATGATAAAGCCCTTATAACTGACGCACAAAATAATAATAAAAAACTCTGGGATGCTATAAAATCTATCACCTATACATCAAAAGCTAAAACAGATGCCAACGCTCTTCTATCGCACTCTGAACCAGAGCGCTCTGTAAATGAAGTGTACTCGTACTTTGCTAACATTGGACGTACATTAGCTGAAAATGTACCATACGTCTCCGCAAGCTTACCTCCACATACTCATGAGCTCCCAACGCATCGTAACAGTTTTGTCATGCTAGGAACAGACGAGTCTGAATTAGAGCTTTTGATCGGGAAGTTGAGAAGCGATTGTGCAGTCGGCTCTGATGGCATATCGGGTACGTTACTTACGTTTCTTAAGAAATTTAAAAATCTTCTCATCCCCCATCTGACCCATATATGTAACTTAGCATTTACCTCCGGCATCTTTCCAAATGCGCTTAAGCTGGCAGTAGTGCACCCTGTGCATAAGAGTGGGGACAGAGATCGATCAAATAACTACAGACCTATATCAATTTTGCCTACACTCTCAAAATTAGTTGAGAGGCTCATGAATAACAGATTGGTTAAGTATCTAGAGCAAAATCGTAGTCTTTCTTCTTCTCAATATGGTTTCCGTTCCGGAATTTCCACAAATAATGCTGTACTAGACCTAACCACTAATTTCTTTTCCAACCTTGATAAAAAGCAGAAGGTAATTGGTGTTTTCTTGGACCTGGCCAAAGCCTTCGATACGATATCTGTCCCTAATCTTATTGCTAAACTTGAGAGGATCGGTATTAGAGGTATCCAACTTGCTCTTTTTGAGAGTTACCTCACGGGTAGACGACAATGTGTCAGGATCGGTGATTGGACGAGCGACGAGCTCCCCATATCGTACGGGGTGCCCCAGGGCAGTATTATCGGCCCGACGCTTTTCCTCATATACATTAATGAGCTCTGCCGGCTAACGATTCCCAATGCATCCATCTTCACCTATGCCGATGATACTGCCCTACTATTCCACGGAGACTCCTGGGAGCTGGTATTCCGGCATGCACAATCCGGACTCAACCTTGTCACCACCTGGTTGGCTCAAAACCGGCTGACTTTAAACGTTGACAAAACCAATTACCTAACCTTTTCCTTTAATACCGCTGGAAAACCGTCCTATCCTTATTCCTTGACTTTCCACTCCTGTATTTCACCTCACCTCACAGCATGTAATTGCCCCCGCCTTTCTCGCATCAATTCAGTCAAATATCTCGGTATACAAATTGATGATTGCCTTACTTTCTCTACGCACATAAACTCAGTCACATCAAGAATACGTAGGTTGATCTACGTTTTTAAGTCCCTTCGTCACGCTGCTGACACTGCGGTGCTGAGACTTGTTTATCTCGCCCTCTGCCAATCGCTTATACAATATTGCATTATTACTTGGGGCGGATCAGCAAAAACTCACATGCTGAAGTTGGAACGTGCTCAAAGGGCACTCCTGAAGGTCGGATGGCGGTTACCATATCGCTTTCCAACCATAGATCTTTACAAAACATGCAGGGTTCTCTCTGTTCGCAAATTATTCATTCTTAACCTTGTTTTAACTACTCACTCTCATACTCCACACGCTCCATCTAAATTTGTCTCCCAACGACGCAAACATACTGTCTATCCCTCCGTCCGCACAAATTGTCGTGCGGCACAACGTAGTTTCCCTTTCCTCAGTGGCTACGTCTATAACAAGGCTAATGAAATTTTAAATATATACCCTATGTGCAGATCTAAATGTAAAAGTACTGTTATGAATTGGCTACTTGAATTGGATTATGCAGAGACTGAAAATATACTTAATATTTTAAAATAATTTTGCATATTAGATGTGTTCATGTATCAAAACCTCGGGTCGCGTTTCACCTTGATTACACACACTGATACACACACACACACACACACACACACACACACACACACACACACACACACACACACACCACACACTTACACAGACACACACACACTCTCGAGCAAGTGGGTGCTCACACCCAGTGCCCTTCACGGGCGCCGGGATGAGGACTTATATTGCACTCACGGACATAACACTAATCAAAGACACACAGAGCACATCTCTTACAATTTAAATTTTTTTTTTTTTTTTTTAAATTGTACCTTTTTGAGAGAAATAAACGATATATTATTATTATTATTTGTATCTTTATAAATTCTCGGCATTTCCTCCATTGGAAAGAAACCCCGGTCCTTTGGAAAGCTTGTCTGGAGACACAGGTCAAACACACAGAGGCCCCTGTGAGAGTTTTAATCTAAATTGAGTTGGGACACCAACCGGAGACTCTCCATGATTACACTATAGGAATGCAGCCATGGAGAGTTCCCGACAGATGTAGAACTATTGAGATTGGAAAAATTAAATTAAAAAAAAAAAATATGGTCTATTGCTGTGTCGTGCTACATGGAATAGATTTAAAATTCGGTTGCCGGAATTAAAAACGGCGTCTGCCTTTCAATGATAAAACATTAAAATGTGTTGGCAGACGGTGACTTGCCAACTCACTACATGGGCCCCTGAAACGCCGCCTTGATACAGGCAGAAGGGGCAAACATGGGTGTGAGCAGCTAGGGGTGTCGAGAGGAGCGGCCCCGGTTTCACCATCGTGGGTCTTAAAGACCCAGAGCGGGTTTCCCCGTTGTTACGCCATTACTTACATAACACTTCCACCCCCGAGCATATAGCTCTGGCGACCCTTCTCTGGCCGGCCAATTAAGGCAAGACAGAGTTGAGAGTCCTGCGGGCACTCTTCAATTCCACTCTAGCTACCCAATGAGGGCAAACTGGAGACGAGGCCCTGACCGACTCTCTGGGGTATTCAGGAACGCAGTGTCGCCACTCACCAACAGCTCGCCACAAGCTGCCCTGCGTTTTGTATGCTTCTCGTAGACTTTATGACACTTATTTTTTGTTTTAGTATCATTGGTCTTAAAAAGCTAGTTTAATGTTCCCTCCGGTTTGACGTTAGTCTCATGAGAAGAGTAACGTCTGCCGAACTGTCCCAGAGGGGGTTTATTATTATTATTATTATAGTTTTAAACTTTTTACCAGTAAGATCCGTGATAGTTTGTGGCAGCTTGTTATAGAAGCGTATACAATTACCTAAATATGATTTGTTTGTTTTTGTTGGTCTATATTTTGGCACTACTATTTTATGTTTATTCCTAGTATTTATGTTGTGAAAGTCACTGTTGATAGTGAAAGATTTAATTTTTTTTCTAAATATTCTCGACAATGTATAGTGAGGGCAGTGTAAGTATATTAATTTCTTTAAAAAAGTCTCTTAAGGATTTACGAGGACCCATGTCATAGATTGCCCGAACTGCCCTTTTCTGTTGAAATGTTGGAATGAAGATAGATTCTACCTCAGCTGCCGATCCCCACAACAGAATGCCATAAGACATAATGCTATGAAAATATGCAAAGTAAACTAGTCTAGCTGTTGCTATGTCTGTGAGCTGTCAATTTTTTTTTACTGCAAATGCAGCTGAGCTTAATCTACTAGAAAGAGCTGAGATATGAGGACTCCACTGCAGCTTCGAATCAATAGTAATACCTAGAAAAACGGCTTCTGAAATTGATTGGAGTTTGTTACCATCAAGAATTAAATTTGATTCTACTTGGGTAACATTATGTAAAGAAAATTTTAAACATTTTGTTTTACTTGTATTAAGTAGCAGATTATTAGCGGCAAACCATTTAGATAAGGACTTTAAGAGCTCACGGTCTTTCCTGTTAATTTTAAAAATAAGGGAGGTATCGTCTGCAAACAATATGATATCAGATAATTCAGATCATATAAGGAAGATCATTAATGTATGCCAAAAATAAAAAAGGGCCTAGAATAGAACCCTGAGGTACACCCATTTAAACCAAGGACCCAGATGACGTCACATCAATAACGCCTACTTTTTGCTGTCTTCTAGAGAGATAGGACAATACAAGCTCACTAGATTGACCTCGTATTCCATAATGATTTAATTTACGGATGAGCGTATTGTGATCAACGCAGTCAAAAGCCTTTGAAAGATCACAGAAGATGCCAATAGCATCATGAGAATCTTCCCAAGCCTCCAGAATATGAGATATTAAATCAGCATCTGCGTCTGTTGTTGATCTACCTTTCGTGAACCCGAACTGCCGATTATGAAAAATCATATATTTATTAAAATGTGACATAAGTTGATCTTGCATTACATTTTCAAAAAATTTACTTAAAGAAGGAAGAACGGAAACTGTCCTGTAATTTGATGGATCATTTTTGCATCCAGGTTTGAAAATTGGAATTATTTTACTGTTTCATTAAATCTGGGAACGTGCCGCAATCAATGCAACTGTTATAAAGTCCTGCAAGAATCGGAGCGATATCGTCAATAATTGAGTGAATTACTTTGACAGATACGTCCTCCGTTGTTTTAATATTCAAACTGCTAGATGACTTTTTTATTGTATTTCCAGTTATAGGACAAAATTTAAGTGGGAAGTGGTAACAAGTCACTCAGGCTCAAAAATATTCGATGACTATGAATGAATGTGCAATACTAAAATGGCATCATAGCAAAAAACTGCTTCAAGGCCTTAGATAAAATATTTATAGAGATGGATTGCAGAATCAGCAATTTTACAAAATTACTAGCTGATTTAAAAAACAGTGCTGTTAAATAAAACAGCTTTAGTTCAGTAATTAAGTAAAACCGCTAAACGTCGTGCAGCTGTTTTTCATAACAGTACTGTTTTGTAAATCAGCTAGCAGTTTTGTAAAACAGCGGATTCTACAATCCATCTGCGACATATACACAATATATTAGTCATAGATAAAAGGCTAACGCTATGATTCTGCCGAAATGTTGTCTTGAATTAAATACCGAACTTTTAAAACCAAAACTATGCTTGTGCAGACTTTAATCCTTCCTGTAATTGACTATGGTGACGTGTGCTATTATGACCTGAATTCAGATTTTCTTAATAAACTGGACAGGTTGCTCAATAACTGCATTAGATTTATTTTCAATTTACGAATGTATGACCATGTTTCTGGTTACAGGTCTGATCTCAAATGGATACCCATTCGTCAACGAAAACAGTTGCGTGCTCTAACTACGCTTTTCTCCCTGATCCACTCTGCTTCACCTCCTTCATATTTAGTCTCCCAATTTCACCCCTTATGTTCTTCACATGCTAAAAATTTACGTCCTTCAAATAATCTTCTCTTACTTTGCCCTTCCCATAGTTCTGACTTTGTTCATTCATCTTTTCACATTCAATCTATTCTTCCTTGGCTCATTCCAAGCCCTGCCTTGAAATCAGGATGGTCACCAATCGGTGCAGGTTCAATATTCCAAAGAGTTGGTCAGAGCCTCGTGCCTTAGTTAGCCGACCAGAAAGGGGTTGGTAATTATTTGCGTGATAATTAGGAAACCCGCTCCGGGGCCCTGATTCTGAACCGTCGGAAACTGGCGTTTTCGAATCCGTACGGAAAGTTTCCGATCAGTACAAATATCTCATATCAGGCTTTATCAATTTCATCGTTCTTTAATAGCGCTTAGAGGTTGAGTGGCATATTCAGAACTATTCGAAAACTTTTCCGTACCGGAAGGAAATCTTTCAATTTAAAAACTATATAAAAGTATTATTCTGATCATTTTTTTATATTACTTTAGTATAAATATATATAATTCTGTATCAATTTCATCGTTTTTTAATAGGGGTTAGGGGTTTTGATCGACAACTGTCCGCACGGATTCAAAAACGCCAGTTTCCGACGGTTCAGAATCAGGGCCCTGGTCTTAATGAGCCTCTATGATACATCCGGGGCCGCTCCTTTCGACATCCCAGCCGCTAACACCCATGTTTTTCCTTTGTCTGTATTAAGGTGGCTGTTTGAGAGATCCATGTAGTGAGTTGGCAAGTCACCGTCTGCCAACACATTTTAATGTATAAGCGTTGAAAGACAGACGCCGGAAATAATTACGGCAACTAAATACGAAGTTAAATAATATATGTAGCACGATACAGTTGCAGTAGTTTTCTGCACCTGTAGGGAACTCTCCATGGCTGTATTCCTATAGTACAATAATTGAAAGCCTCTCCTAGTGTAATGTCGTACGGCATTTTGTTGTGGGGAAATGCTGCTGACATTCAAACTATATTTGTGCTGCAGAAGAGGGCTATTCGAGCAATTTATAACCTTAGTTATAGGCACTCACTGAGGGATAAATTCAAAGAAATTGGGATAATGACGGTCGCATCTCAATATGTTTATGAGAATTTGATCTATGTTAAGAAACACATTAATCAATTCTGTAAAAACAGCGACGTTCATAGTCTCAATACGAGGAACAAACATAAACTCGTGCTACCATCAACTAGGCTCCAAAAAATTAGTAATTCATATAGATGTCAAAGTGTACGCTTCTACAACAAAATCCCAAGCAATATTCAAGAATTGAGTCTCAACAAATTTAAGTCATATGTGAAGCAGACTCTTTGCAAAAAGGGTTACTATAAAATCAAAGACTACGTAGAAGATAAAAATGCTTGGGATTGTCCCGCTCGCTCTAATGTTTAGACACTCAATAATAATTGCTGTTTTTTTGTTTTTTTTTTACTACTGTTCACATTGCAATGTTTAATTTATTTATTTTATGATATTTTAATGAATTTTGTGACGCGTGACGAACCATCTTTTATATTTTCCCGCCCAAATTGGGCGGCCAATAAGAGCTCCACGGCGTCGACTGGCGACCTCTATAGGAATTCCGCGAGAGAGCGACAAATGCCCGCGCGCTACCGCGACTGAGCGGCGGTCGGCCATTACGAGACTATAATACGATACCTAAGTTTAAGATCCAACTCTGTATTCAAGTGATTAAATTAAAAATACTGTGTTACAAGACGACGTACATTTATTTACATCACCTTTCGCGGCGTGTGTTGTATACTGCTGTATACAAACGTCAAAATTTTTTATATTAAGATTATTCTTTTTGACATTGATTCTTGACATTTTTTGATATTATTGTTATTCTATTAGACACTATTTGCAATGTGAATGTGAGTACGATTTGGGCCAGAAATTCATTCATACATGAACCTCATAGACTCTCTGGCGGTTTTGAGTCGTTTTATGTGACCTACGCAAATGTCCTCCTGATCTGGTATCGTCTTGTGACGGGTCGTTGAGCTCCCTTAGTTATGGTTGAGCTACACGATGACTGATGCATACGTGCTGTCAGACAGGACAGGTCACCTCGAAGCTGCTATGGCTCTTTCCTCAAAAGGCCATTCCAGACGATCCCTGCATCGTTACACTCACATAGATATGTACATACTATTATGTCTGGACTTTAAAAGAGACGTTGACCTCTGAGTTTGTTTCGGCGTTTCTTCTCAGAGACAGTCAGATAAGAAACGCCGGCGACATCTAGTTTATAAAAATGACTTGTAAAAGTGTCTTCAACAGATCTATTTACAGAAATAAAATCATTTATCATTTATCCGATTAATATCCCAACTCAATTTAGATTAAAACTCTCACAGGGGCCTCTGCGTATTTGACGTGCCATAATGCACCTAGCGCCCCTAGTGATTAATTACGGTATCATCCGTGTCACCTCCCGTCTAGCGGTGCATAAAAACAGATAAAATGTATCTTTGCGATTGGAAAATTTGCATCTGGATTATTGTAATTTTCCGAAACACTGTAAAGTAATTATAGTAATTCAGTCAAGAGTTACAGACACCTACTCCCGTCAATAGTGCTCCTAAGCCATTAGGGCCCTAACTCTTTCTTTTAAGAATTAACCAATCAATAATGCTTTTAATTTGTCTGATTACCAATCTAAGGTATCAGGATATTATTGTTGCCCAATGAGGTATTAGTTATATCATCATAATATTTACTTTCATGTTACCATTAAGATTGAGGGTGAATATGTAGGCCAAGAGTTGTCTTCGCCTTCGCCCAATTTACCTATTATGTATAAGTAAGATTTAAGCTTCTATCTGAATATCTTATGCGACTAGAAAATAAAGAAAATTCAAATACACTATATTAAAGGTTTAGTTCGTAAAATAAGTATTTAGTAAGCAGCGAACTTACAAACAGCACATAGACAAATGTAGGCGATGAATCTGCAAAGGATAATCAGTCGTTCGTGTTCTGTCTCATTCATTCAATTTTGTTCATCGAATGGAATATGGCGGTGCTAGGCAGGATGTGCATAAGTTTTTGATTTTTGCATTTAATAACGAGTTGCTTGTATCAGTTAGCTTTCTAAGTAATTTCTGTCATATTTCGTGTGTTGTAATATTTGTTATTGTGCTTAAAGCTATTTCGTATCTGTAACCTCCTGTCTGGACATCTTAGTTCTGCAATGAAAATTATTAATCGTTGGTAGTGTAAAAATAATTGTGACAAATATATAACTTTACCTCAGGTAAATTGTTGTTTTATGTAATTTTCTTACATTACCATAAATACATTATAACTTGCGATTTCCATAACAAAGGTATCATTCTCTATTAATCAGAAAAAAGCAACGAGCCTGCCCCATTTTGGTTCAAGTTCATTCTCGTGTTATTTTGTTCATCTACGGGCTTATAATTTCTTAGGAAATCGTATATATAATACACGTTTTGTGATTGATAAGAATTGAGTCTAAAAAAATATTTTATGATAAATATGCAAGAGGATAACTTTTCTTTGTGGTCTTTTAATCACGTGTGGTTCAGGTCGTTATGGGGTCAATAACTGCTGACTACGAATTATTTTCGTTTTAACGCATAACGGGGGAATGCACAGAACTAATAAACAATTGATTAAGTAGGGCATACTATTATTAATTACGAGCTTAGCATTCAAGTTATCAAGAAGCTCGGATGAGTATATGAAGCAACGAGTTAAAGCACACTTGTGCGCAATTTCTATCTGGGGGAGATCGATATATTAATCGGCATTATGCATGTGCAGTGCTAACTAGGCGCCTGGCGCAGGGCGCAGGACGTAGACGGGCCCAGGGGAGGGTAGGGGACGGGGTTTGCGCGAGGCGGGGGCCCGTCCGCCAGTCAGCTGTGCAAAGTGTCATGTTGTCGCGTCTCGCTGTACCGAGCCGTGGGAAGTGGCCTAAATTGTGCCCCTCCATTAAATCTTGAAATTTGATTCTGTTGTTACAAGATCACTTAAAATAAAACATTATTTGTAAATAACATGTTGGACATAAAAAATATTTAAAATTTGTCTAGTTAAATGAGTGCACTAAGATTCTTTTGTGCTAAACTTGTTTTTCAAGTTAAGTAAACCTTTAAAATATTACTGTTGCCCTGAAAATACGACAGGTATGTGTTGGTGTATCATTTGAAATTTATGACATAGGTATGTGTTGGTGTATCATTTGAAATTTAACATTGTATTGTCATCATAACTTTCAATGATCATAATGATTAATACTGTTCTAGATACTTAAATAATTTTTTTTTTTTTAATGAAAACTAAAATTTTTACTAAAATATTGGTTAGTTCAAATTTCTACTAAATTTTTTACTACTAGTTTTGGTTACGTTTAATATTCATTATTTTCATATATAAAATAAAATACCCACTGTAAATTAAATGCAGAAGTCAAATAATATTTTAACTTGCATAATTTTAGCTAAAAGTGTGCTTGCAAATGTTTTCATTGTTTCAAGTATGTTTGCCATTTGCCATTGTTGTGCAATCAACAATTTTCAATAAAGTCCTCTTTATGGTTTACCGCTGAATGCTGACGATAACAGCTATAATCACACTTTTCTTGCTCTCAATGTATAAACTTAATCAGTGTTTCATTACAATTGTTGATTCATATCCTGTAATAAAAGTGTTATTTTATGAATGAATAGAATTTCAATTTTATATGAATACATTTGGAATGTTTTTTTTTCAGTGGTGTTAGAATTATTTGATACAATAAAATTTTACAAAGTAATGCTAATGTAGTATGGGTTGTATGAGGGTCAAATATCTAAATTCACACTTGTCTATTTATAGCAATGGACACAGTATTATTTACTATTTTATTTTTTATACAGGCTATACATATGATCATTCCTGTCATAATTCTATCAATTAGTAACATAAATAAATCAAAAAATTAACCTAAATGCAAGGAAAGTTAAAGTGTACTCATTGAATTATGAGAACTATCTCATATAACTGATGGATAATGACAATGACTTCTGAGATGGTGTAATTATAGCTGTAATATTTATTTTTATTCTAGTGTGCCGTGGTGGTCATGGCGACGCTCATCCAAGAGAATGGCATTAAGGAGCTGAGCAAAGGCACACATGGGGTTGTGCCCAACCGTGGCATATCCACACATAATGTTACAAATCACATGGTGCCTGACCATGAGTATTGCGAAGCTGGGTCGACCAGCGCATCACAGATGCAGTGCGCTGACTCAAATGAGGTGGTGGTGCCACCTGCCGTTGTCGAAGAAGAGGAGGATACACCAGAAATAGATATAATGATAAACAATGTTGTGTGCAGTTTTAGTGTTAAGTGCCACCTGAACCTTAGACAGATAGCATTAAACGGTGTTAATGTAGAGTTTCGCCGTGAGAACGGAATGGTAACAATGAAGCTACGGCGCCCATACACTACCGCGTCGATCTGGTCATCGGGACGCGTGACATGCACAGGCGCCACTAGCGAGGACCAGGCTAAGGTGGCGGCGCGTCGGTACGCGCGTGCCCTGCAGAAGCTAGGCTTCCAAGTGCGCTTTCGCAACTTCCGTGTAGTCAATGTATTAGGCACTTGTCGGATGCCCTTCGGTATAAGGATCATATCTTTCTCCAAGAAATACAAAGAAGCCGAGTAAGTATGACTTGTATTTATATACATTTTATTTCTTAACTATTATTTTAGTCCTACATCTTGATTATAGGTTTAAAAATAATAGTGACATAACTGTTACAGTATATACAGTGTATACACTGTTTATAGGCTTTATTTAATATCTCATACAATTTTTTTTCATTTATTCAAGCACTTCAAGCATGTTTCCTAAGGACCTTTCTAACACCTAAACAATCAAATTTTTCACTAGTGCTTCAATAGACATGACCACATTAACAACAACAATTTGTTTGATTTGATAAGGACGTAAAAATATTATTTCACGATGAGTATTAACTATACAATTTTCTATTGTATTATCATAATTTAATGTCTGCAAATATAAAAAATATAGAAAGTTTATTTAATCTTATCACCCACCCAATGCAAATGGTAAAGTCAGGGTTCAGATGAAATGGTTTTATTTTGTGATAAGCGAATATTCCTTTCTTAGTCAAAACAATTTCATTATAAACTAGCTGTGCCCCACGGTTTCACCCGCGTTAATTTGAGGAAAAAGCCTACTAAAATATATTCCACCAGCGTCCTCCTGCACATCATAAATGCGCGCGTGGTTGGACGGGGGTGGTCATTAATTTGTTGCGGAGTTATTTTAAAACTATGATATCTCCTAAGATATTCATTGAAACTATATAAGAACCTTCATAAATAATGCATTATTTTAGAACAAATTTGATTACCATAAATAAGGTTATAGTGTGTCAATCTTAAAAGATAGACATATGCTGTTGTGCACTTTTTTTAACTTTTAATGGGGAACATTTCCTTCATACATGATGTTTACATACATTTAACCGTTTACGTAGCGCATGCAACGAAATACAAAAAAGGAAAAAAAAATCCCGTTTTCGCGACCTTTTTCATGTAGCTCTGCTCCTATTGGTCGTAACGTGATGTTATATAGCCTATAGATAAATGGATTATCCAACACAAAATTATTTATTTCAATTCGAACCAGTTGTTCCTGAGATTAGCATGTTCAACCAAACAAACAAATCTTCAGCTTTATAATATTAGTATAGATTGATGTTAATAATGTGTAAACCAAAATAAATATAAATAGGTATATAAACAAAAGAAAAAATATTGTCTGAATTAAATTCAATGCATTTAAGTCCAAGTGCTAATTAATAATAGTCAGTGAATTTCTTGAAAATAGTTCAGCCACCAAGGTATTTTTTTTATCTCATCTCACTGCCCTGTTAAGCAAGAGGGCAGTATGTAGCCTAAACTTCCTCAGAAAATGGCAGTTAACTAGATGCTACGTTTTAAATTAGGCAAATACTGTTGTACAATCAAATAACAAAAAAAAATTAGCATAGAGCTATGAAAACCTAGCTACCAAAAAATAACATAAGGCTAAAACTCGATTTGGCTAAATTCACTACTTACTGCCCTTTTTCAAAGGACAGGGCAGTAATGACTATCTATCATTAATTAATGATAGCCTGTTTCTCTCTAGAGACAACTGGGTAGTTACTACACAGTTTTAACAATGTTTTAATACGTAAAAATATATCAAAGGGTGGGTCTAAAGTTTTGCCTTTCCTTTCTTTCAGTTATGAACCAGAGCTTCATCCAGGAGTGACATATAAGTTATATAACCCTAAAGCCACACTAAAGATATTCTCCACAGGAGGTGTGACTATCACAGGTATATTTTTAACCGACTTCCAAAAAGGAGGAGGTTATCAATTCGGTTGTATTTTTTTGCTTCAACTAAACGAAAGTATGTACCTATAAATAATTTCAAAACATGTTAAATCATAAAATGCAAACATGAGCTACAATTTTTTTTGTCAAAAAATCCTGCCATCGAGGTTTTAATCGGCAGCCGTTGGTTTAGTAGTGCACTGGGCGTGTCTAAGTGTTATGCAGAATATGAACAGACAAGTAGTCATGATGTTATGAAATGCTATGAAACAATTAGGTTTAGTTAAACTTTGATCAGATCTGACGGAAAATAAAAACAATGTATAAGCTGATTAACATCCCAGTGACTCATTAGTTGAGAGATAAAGAGTTATTGCACCACTGCTGATGGGATGTAAAGTCCTCTATGTCATAATATTTTATTTTTTAATATCTTAGGTTTCTTAATTTAATGTATATTGTTGTTTTATCATTATTTTTGTTTAAATATTGGATAACAATGCTTATAGAGCTTTTAACAGAGTTTTAAGTCTCCGGTCACCTGGACTACCAGCATTTGGCGTGTTTAAAAATGATGTTGTGATAATCTTCCATTATCACTGAACTTGGACTAAGTATAGAGGAATAATTTTCATAGAAGAATACTATCATTGCGAAACCATTCATAATTACTCTTAAGTTAACGAAATGTGTAATTTACTTAATAGATTGAAGGACTTCACTCTGTCTTAAAATAATTATAAAAAATTGCTATACCAAGAGATTGATCCTAAGAGAGCAGATTATATAACTGTTAGTTTGGGAATGTTCAATGTTGTAGGTTTACTAACGTTAAACATGTTAATTGATTACATGTTTTGGTATATTCTATTATAATTTTGTTAATCATTGTCGGTAGCCCGGAGCGTGAGTGATGTGCAGTCTGCGGTGGAACGCATATTCCCGCTGGTGTTCGAGTTCCGCAAGCCGCTGACACCGGCGGACGAGGAGCTGCTGCGGCAGAAGCGCGCGGCCCGGGCCGGTGTGGCCGCGCCAGCGCCGCCGCCCAAAGACGATCCCATGCACCTAGTCACGCTGTCCGACGACGACAACGACGCCTGGGAATGACGCGGTGGGGCCGCGCGCGCCTCCGCCGCCCACTGAAGCTCCCGACGCGACGCCCCGTGCGGGAACGAAACGAACTTTATATTGGCATCGAAGCAATAACTGTCGGTTGTTAGTGCGATCGCGTGTGACTCGTCGGCGAGCTGTTCGGTTCATGCCAAAGATATTTATTAGGGGAGGTGCTTCGCGACCGGTCCGGTCAGCGCGCGGCCGCGACCGCACGGCTGAACGTTCCGCGGAGCGCCCGCGCTTCTTTACCCTTCGTATGTACGATTGTATCGTTTTTGTGATGACCTGTGACCTCTTTAGTATGCGTAGATGAAGCCGAATGGTGTACGTTAAACCAAAATTGTCATAAAATTTAAAAAAAATGTTCAAAAATAAATCTCGATAACGATACTCAGTCTCGTTTTTCATTTGCCGTTATGATTGTAGAATTTGTAGTGATAATAGTGTTCAATAAAATTTGTTCTAAGAATGAGATGACTGAACGATAGAAGTTAGTGATTGTAAATATGGAAGCTTCGACATTATACGTTTCAATAAAAATCATGTTTGTTTTATTTTGTATAACTTTATTATCCAAAAATTAAAATCAATAACACACAACCTGAGTTCTCGCCAAGACTAGGAATCAGACTCATGGGTATCGTACTCGTCACTCGTGAACCTGGGCTGCGAGGGACGCGGTGGTCTGGACAGTCTTAATTGCGACTTCTCTAATCGCTGATTCACAAAGCTTTTTGGTGTCTGAATGTAAGCACTCATGTCCACAACAGCTAGACGAGGCGTTCTGACGGCGGTTCCTATGAAAATAGTATTCTTTTTAATTAAATCGCAACTTGGCCAATTTTATAGTTGTCGGGGTGGAAACCTTATGAATGTCCCGTCCGCCTTGGGGTAGGCGTACTTTGAGACCCTTACCGACTAAAACCACAACATGTTTCCTCGCACACTTAGGTGGGAGGTCCCGGGAGCAAATGCGTCTTCCGCAGCCCCCGACTGGTTCTGGTCTGCCTTATGCGGGCCCCGCCCGATCAAAGGGAGGAGTTAGGTCCCCCAGTGATATCTAAGACGGGCGCACGTATGGAACACTACGCGCCGCCAACTTGGGTTCTGTTAGATGGGGGCAACTAACGTCTCCAAGTCTGCCGCCCCGACTTAAACTACTTACATCTAGTTTGATTATCTTGTTGAAGAACAGGAAAGTACCTACCAGCCACAAAAACAAAACAAGTAATTTTTTTTTAATTCAGGGATCCTCTACTCAGATAGGTGTAGACCACCTAAAAAAGAATAACTATGACTTGCAAATCGCGTGAGACGTGCGAACGATAAATGTCATTAGCGAGCGGAGCAAATGTTTCAGAACTAAAGCACAAAGTTCTCACCATAGTAGATATTATAGTAAAGGGCCACTTGCTGGCAAGCAACCAAGCACCTAGATACCAAATATATTCATCTACAGCCACGTGTCTACTTGTCTGCACGAATTATTTACCTGTAATGATAGGCAATACGTGGTCAATATCTGGCACGGTCCGTGGTCGTGACTTCAGTATGGGGCGGCGTGACAGCCTGGCAGGTAGAGCTTGTAGCGCTGGCGGTGACACCTTCGGCAGCGATGGTGATAGAACTCTTCCGGCCAGTACGCGCCGCTCAGGAGACGAGCTGGGAGACCTAGAGAAACCAACAAAGTACGTAGTTGTTAATTCCAAGACAACATCTCATTTGAGTGTTTTATAAAAGTGTAATTATAAATACTAAGTTTTTTTGTGTGATGAAGAAGAAAATCTTAACAAAACATTCATTAAGCCTTTATCCCTTAAAGGGTTGGGGTACCTACAGGTGTATTATATATCTATATATTGTATTTCTAAATCCACATTTCATCGATGCAGTTATTAAGTCCCGTGTGATGTGTCTATTGTCATCAATCGGGCAAAATAATAATTACCTACAAACTCGACGAGTTGCTGCTGAGAATTTCTTCAAGAAAATCTCTTCTCACTGCCTGAACTGGGAGTCGAACCCAGAACCCCATCGTGGTCGCGGAGATTGCCGCAAACGAACTCGGAACCGCGGTAAAGGTTAGACTAGGATCGTCTGGTTTTTGATCGGTAGGAGTCCGGTACAACGTCTATGATTGATTTTTCACATTCATAAAAAGAACTTCATGATGAACAGCCGTGCTTGCGACCACTAGATCAAAGAGACAGCAGAAGAGAAATTAGTAGTAACTAAGTGTTATATATCAGAATTGGTACCCAAGTCTGGCTCATCAAGGTTTTGGGTTGAGTGCATCCCATTCATCTAAATGGACGCCAATTTAGACCTCTTGGCATGAACTGGCTTCTCTTGAAGCCAGTGACTTACAGATATTTAACATAAGTGATATAAAAATATTATCATTAGTAGGTACGTACTTGTAAGTATTGTTTATACGTACTAACTGTGGGTACCTACTTAAACCTTTTACGAATTCAAGAACATTACGTCTATAGTGAAGTCCTGTAAGTGTTGCTCAACATTTGTAAGACTAAAGACAATAAAGCTTTTGTTTGAGTAATTTCCCCGAAACGTCATATTTATTGGCTTCTTTGTTACGACGTTCTTTTTATTTCCTGTTAGACATTGAGAACATTGTATATTGTTTAAGATATGTCTTTGAAAAAGCATTAACGCATGCTTAGCGAACTCTAAAGTTACAATATTAAATGGAAAAAGAATACGGTCGCGAACAGGATTCGAACCTGCGCCTCCCGGATAGATACTCCAGGCGCTCTGACCAACTTGTCGAGATGGCTTAGTTGGTCAGAGCGCCTGGAGTATCTATCCGGGAGGCGCAGGTTCGAATCCTGTTCGCGACCGTATTCTTTTTCCATTTAATATTGTAACTTTATTGTATATTGTGTTAAAGTTATGTCACAAATATATGATGAACATGAACTGCAACATCATAAAGCTTAAATAAAACCTTATAGCAGGGTAAGCATAGACCGTACATCTATAGGTACTTTAGTAGATCTAACAGTAGACGATTAAAATACACATTAGTATATAATAGGTCAGGGAAAAAGTCTTTTCGTATTTTTAACCTAGCTTCAAAAAGGAGGTTTTTAGTTTTTGTATGTACAATTGAAAAAAAACCTATTTAATTGTATTGTTTGTATCTGGCTGGTTTTAATGTCAATAAATATAGGACAATGAAAAAGACTTTGAAGAAAGAGAAACTTAAGAAAGTAAAAAACTCTTTCCAGTCATCATCGTCTGCCGAAATGAGTGAATCTAACGAATAAATTCGATACATTCTGAAGTTTTAATACCAAAAAGCGGAAAAATTTCAGTTCGGGAATTTTGATTTCAAAGATGCAGATCACTCTGGTCTGGACACGGATAAAGTCGAAGCCATTTTTGAAAAAGTGGATAGACCACAAAATTGTGGGCTTACTCTTGAAACTAATACCAATTCCAATCCAATTCCAATATTAAGTCACTACTTACAAGATCGCAACAAGTTACCAAACAAAAGGGCACATATAGCTAGATATATTATTATAAAACGTAATTCAACTTTAAAGAATTTTTTTCTTAAATATGTATATAAAATGCGAAGTAACTTTTTCCCCGACCTTATTTAACTACAGTACCTACTTAATGTTAATTACACAGTTAATTATACGGAACCCTCGGGTGCGCAAGTCGTAACTACTTACACTTTGGACATCTAGATCTAAACAGAGCCAACTCAAACAATGAAAACATTTTTTAGTAAACGTATTTTCAGATACTACTAAGTTATAAGTATAAAGTATCTGAAAACAAGTTTAAATCGAAAAAAAATTTTTTTTTGTTAGCTTTCTTTAGGTCTGGGTGTGCAACTTGTCCAATTTTTGAGATCTACAAAAAAAAAAAACCATTGAAAAATTAACCTATTAGTAATATCGTTGAGAGTTTCATTCAGATACGTACATTTATTATATTAAATGGAAAAAGAATACGGTCGCGAACAGGATTCGAACCTGCGCCGGTCACACACAACAACAGGATTCACAACAGGAGGACAACAGGATTCGACCTCTCAAGAGGTCGAGATGGCTTAGTGGTCAGAGCGCCTGGATTATTCATCCGGGAGGCGCAGGTTCGAATCCTGTTCGCGACCGTATTCTTCTTCCATTTAATATAATAACTTTAGAGTTCGCTAAGCATGCGTTAATGCTTTTCAAGGATTTATCTTGAAATACGTACATTTTTTCAATTTATTATAAGTATTATTAACTATCTTCATAGTGTGACCAATTAAAATCATAATATTAGATTATATAACACCTACTTTATGTATGCACGTAGGTACCTACCTAATGAAAATAGTGATTTTAGAGGACGAGGAAAACTACGAAATTTTAATTTACTTATATATCTGACTTCAACATATTTACACAAGCGCTCAAATTCTGACCTGTCGCGTTCAATAACCGGTCGCCTCCTCCGCCGTCTGCTCCTTTGATCTTTCTTCTTACTCCTTCCCACCCGCGGAGGAATGACGCCAATGTGTCTATAGTAGTCGCACAGGGCTTTTGCTAGAGATCTGCCTATTTTTAAATCTGGATGACTTGTTAAGAAAAATATAACAAAACATTGTAAAGAAACATTAACTGCGTTCTTAGGTTTAATATTTTACTTAGATTAGAGATCTGTGTAGATCAAAGTAGGTAGCGGTTAACGTTCAGTTGAATCCCTATTTCTTTCAAAGGATACATGCGTCTTCCGTATAATGTATGTAAGGTCCTCTGGGAGATAGTCTTCGTCCGCCTAAGGAGACCAGGAGTGTGTAGGCATCAACGGCACCCGTGGGCAGAGCTCTGCGTGCTGTGCCGGCCAAAACTGCGTCTGCGTTAAAGAAGCAAGCCTCGGGCCGCCACGCCTCTATACGAGCTCCCAGAAACTTTGGAAGTACTGCATGACGTTCAAACCTAAATAGTTACATAATGACTGGTTCTAAATAAAGCTCCAATAATATTTCCATTACAACATAATTGGCGCGATCAAATCACATCGACTGCGCTGGCTCGGACATGCCGAACGTATGGGGGGGGGGCGAGGAGTTCAGAGAGGGTCGACCTACCGGAAGAAGACCGATGGGTCGCCCCAGATACCGCTGGTGTGATATGGTGGAGGCTGATCTGTGGGAGATTCAAGCCAGTAACGGGTGAGAAACCGCGCAAGATCGTGGAAAGCGGAGAGTTCTTATTTCGGAGGACAAGACTTATTTCGGGTCGCTGAGCCAGAGGAGTTAGTTCGATAATATTCCAAAATAATAATAATTAAATGCATAATATTAATATGCCTAAATAAAATCATCGTTGTAGGGAATACTCAGCCGTCTGAAAATATTGAAAAGCTGTAATGACGCAAACAGTCAAAGGACAAACGAAAAGTTTCAAGTTATTAGTAGGTAGTAGGTACCTACGCGTGTACAGTTTAATGCACAATATTTTATATTTATAACGTAACCCTTTTGCAAATCCGCAATGCGTAATCAACATGAAAAAGCAACGTGCGTCATTTCGTCCTCTGGAGAGTAGGTACATTTGATATTTAAAGTATAAGTGTTAAGAAGAAGAAGAAGAAGAAGAAATATTTATTTCAGTCTCATAAGCAGGGATAACGGGATAAGTTATAAATGTCAAATACCTACTTTAAAAACAGTTTGATTTAAATTCACAAATAAGTTGATTCGTTCGGCATCTATTCGACGAAAATCAATTTTATTATTTTTGTAAGTATTACGGTGTACCCACGTCGCCTGGCGCCTCATTTGCGACAGGAGTAAGCGTGAGAGAGTTTCGCCTTTTGCTTTCGGCCGGCTTCTTAGACCTATGAATTACCTGTAAACATCATCGTATGAATTCCCTCGAACAAATACACCTTCGTGACTTATATCCGCGTGAATGTCGATGATGAAATCCAACTGTACAGTCTGAAACGTTAGTTCAGATCAGTGAAGAAAAAAGATTGGTTATGCTGTCGGTAAATTAAATAATGATTGGTTAAAAAGCGAAAGATTGCAATAAATTTCGTGAGTAGATAGACCGGTGCGGTGGTAAGGTAAACCTTTTAAAACTTATTAAAAAGAAAACCTACTTTTTAGCTTTTTCGCGGTATGAAGCTTTTTATAAATGTTTACTAAAGTGTTATTGGGTTTTTCTGTTACGAAAATCTCAGAAACAGCCGGGAGCTTGAAATTGTGCCCCGTGGATGACGGATGGTTGACTGCCAATTCGATGGGACTAAATAACGGCAACAGTGAAATGTGGCTGTACAACAGTAGCCTCCGCCTAACCTGTATCCCTTCTGAGAATACTGGCGTGATGGTGTATTATTGTATTTTTAAATGCTTGCTGTGCCCCGCGGTTACCCGCCGCCTTTTTTCTTTTTGCTGGGCTCCTAAGTGTCGTAGCGTGATGATAAATAGCCTATAGACTTTCTCGATAAATGGGCTATCCAACACTAAAATTACTATTTGACTTAATAATTACTAGATTTGGATAAAATTTGGCACACAGATATAACTACTCGCAGATAGGTTATAACTTGGAATAACACATAGGATACCACGCAGATGAAGTCGCGGGGAGAAGCTAGTAATCATATGTCTTACGAAAGTTATTAAACAAAAAATAAATAATATATAGGTTATTATACCTACCTTTTCTGAAGCGAGTTTCTTGAGGAGATCGTTGACGGCCACGAGGGCGGGGTGCGCGTAGCTGGTTGCACGATTCCAGCTTCTGTTCAGATCACCGCCGAGCAGGTCAGAGCGCTGGTTACCCATGAACACACCATCTGGATTCAGCATCGGTATCACCTAGTGACGTCATACGTTTGTAGTCTTATAATATAAGTGTAAAAAGTATTTTGTAGCAGTGTTGCAATGGTTTTTGAATTTGTATGGCCTTTTGATAACATTTTTAATTATGCGTAATGCAATAATGATACCGATGACTCTACTTACCTCCAAAACAATGTTGTTTCTTAAAGCCACTGCCTTTTCGGATGAGCCTAGTAAGTAGTCCAGAAATCCTAATCAAGTAAATCATTCGTTAATTTCTCGGTAGCTAAAATTCTTAAAAATAATACATACCCCGTAGTTAGTCATAGTCGCAGTAGTAGGCATAAATTTCATTCCTTATAGTAAAAATGTTGTCATTACTTAATCTTGTGCAGAATAGGAATACTAATATATATTTTTAGTTAAATACCTAATAAAATAGAATAGATTCTGTTACTATACATTTTACGCTATTTGTGTATAATTTGTATGGGGACATACCGAAATGGCAAGAGTTTTTAAATTTAATTTCTATTATTACCAGATTTATGTAAATAATAAAATAAAGGTGTAAATTATGAATTATCTTACAATAATTTACACGGCTTCTTACACTTCAACATGTAAGAAGCCGTGTTACCTCTCCAAACTAGGGGCTGTTCTTTGGCTACCTAACTGTTCCGCTAAGTAAAGATGCCCTATGGATCAACATCAACATTTGCACTAACTTAATGGTACCGACACCCAAGCAAACATGAATTAGTTAACTTCGTACAAATATTTGTGCACAGCTAGTTGAATTTATAGCATTGTCTATATAGTGATCGTGTGTATATTATTTTCTTGCGAGCAATTTTACGTATTAATATTGATGACAATACTCGGAGACAAATTTGAAAATGAAATTTGCGTCTGATTTATGATGTCACCCTATTCTGTATGAGAATATTATTTTGACCAATCTTTTTCCGACAATGTTGGAGTCGAATTACGGTTTAATCCGAAGCAGTATACTACCAGTATTTTATGTAGACCAACTGCCTGTGTGACCTTCACAACCCAGTGACTTGATAACACAAATATCGTGGTAAAACAAATTTTCTGAATTTCAGATATCTGACTACCCGTAACGGTTGTCGTAGAAATTCATTAGTCCACCGGAACTGACGGTTTAACGTGGTCTCCGAGGGACGGAGGGGTCCCAATAAGACAAAATAGACACCTATTTACAGACCAACCACGGCAAGCGCAGCTTTAACTCGATCGATCGATCTTTGCGGGGCCCACGAACACCTCTATGAGAAACCAATAAATTTAATTAAGTTTCTAATTATTTACCTTGACAAACAAATGAAGAAGGCGGTTCACCTCCGTGTGTCCTCGCCATGATGAGAACTACCCGTTTCTTAGGCTCGGCAGTTTTAATTTTAGTTATAATAGGTTCTTCCTTAACTTCCTCTTTTTCTTTGAAATTGTAGTCGCCTATTGTTACGAGATCGATACGACGTTTTTGCTTAAAAAAAAAACAAAAAAGGTTGATTGTGCTCTTATTGGGTAACCAAGCTGGTGAAGCAGACAGACTTCCCACGATTTAATGTGAACTTACAGTACTCTGAGCAATGGACTGCCTAGTCGCGAAAGCCTGAGCTCTCTTCTCCCACGTAGCCAAGTGTTTCTGAAGTCTTGAGTAAGAGTACGAAGGTCCCGCCGAGAAATGGTATACGTCTTCTTCTCGATCAAAAGCAAACGCGATGGTTAAAATTTTTCGGCCACGGTGAGGCAACGATCGGTGGTAGAATATTAGTCGTCTGGGGATCCGTTGCCTGCCAAGTTTCAAATTAAAATGCCTTAAATAAGGTACCTATAGTACCTATTGAGAATAACGACCCTCGCTACCGAGTTACACAGAAGTTTGGATGAATTTAACCATATGTATATAGATTGTATGTAGGTACGTACTTGCAACGTTACTTACCGATCCTTTCCTCCGTGTAAAGCTAAGAGTAAGTCTTACCATTTTGGTCGTGACGTAGAGCGTATAAGTGGAGTCATATCTCCATCAAACAATGTCGTTTCTTTGCCCAAATTTACAATATTCAATATGACTCGCTGGAACAAACCGTCGCTTTTATATTTATTGTAGTAAAAGATATATCTATTAGTAATCTAGTACTTAGCTACCCAGAACACATGAAACGTTGCATGCACGAGAAAAAGGCAACATAAAACTCCATAATTATTTATTAGTGACTTGAGTGAATCACAAAATATAAAAAAAATGGTAAGGAATTCATATTCACCTGATCCTGCTTTACATTTTCGATAGTGAAATTAAACCAGAACCTGGCCCTCGGTCTGCAGGTGTCCGGTCTGACGAACAGATCGTATTCCAGGTCAGTGATGTGGTCAGCTCGTCCGAGGTTCCCGCACTCAAACGCCGCATCAAAGCATAACTGTCCTCGCTTAGCCTTCCCGCTCTGTCCTGGGGGACGGACGATCAGCCGACTCAAATTGCCCAAACCACCTTCTCCATCACTTTCTTCGCTATCTATAAACACATTTCATTTTCTTGCAATATATTTATTTAAAATCTTCCAAATCGGTTCTTCAATAACTTCTAGCCTACGTTAAGTTCAAATGTACAAGCTCTCAAGATAAAAATCCGATTCAATTATACGTACACGCTTTAGAAACCCCTAAAATCATTAAGTACTATTTCAGAATAACGTTCGAAATGGTTTTATAATTTGATTCGCAGCTTAACTGGCGCCTGCCGCCCTAATGCAACGACTTCTAAATGCCTATTGAATTGTATGAAGCTCATTCGATTTACACACACAACAAATAGAATTTGGCTAACCTACTGCTAGCTACACGTGGTGATGTTGTTCAATCACAAGTTACATGATTGAGTGATAGATTTTGTACACGCACACAGTTGCTTATTGAACGTAACTTAAAAAGTTAACTCATGAACTCCTGGGTTTTTCACGTTGCCAAAGTCATCGAGATATGCTCCCATTATTCAAAATTATATGATTTTTACTACCACTAGAATTGCGATGATATATAGAGGTGTGATCCAGAGCGTCAGTGTATGCAGCCATCGCTACACTGCCAGAGTTCCCGACAAGACCGCCTTACTCAACTAACTTTAACAATGTAGGTGAACAGATTGGCTACAAGATTGACGGCAATGCCTAGGCGATAAGTGCACGAATATGTAAGGAAAACAGTTAAGCGAGACACGCCAACCTTACTTATTGAAAGATTTTTTTCTTCCATCAATTGAAACTTCAACGATAGGAATTCGATTCTTTATTTGGGAATTTATATGTTGGAACTGCCGGTATTTCAATAAAAAGTTATGGGTTTAGTAAGTTTCTTTAATTTATCTTCTTTACCTACCCACTTTGTTGCAAAGTTCAATAAACAGAAAACCTATTACGTCTTTGAGATTTACTTTTCACATGTTATGTATGTTTTGTTTGCTCCAATCTACGCCCGCCGTCTTTCTTTGCCTTGGCTTCGCATAGGCGATGCACACAAACGACTGTACTTAAAGACGTTATTTAACCTACCTACGTACTGAAATTACACTTCCTTGCCTTACAATTTTCCTTATTATCGGAGCGTGTTTTGTATGTTTGCTTCTTTAAATGCGCTATGAACCTTGTTGTTAAATAGGTAAAGTGTTGTTTAGTAATATTAATAGAAGTTTTTGTTTGTCTCGGCAATACTCATCATTATTATTATATTATTTATGTTAATGTGACGCCCAAATAAAATAAATTTTAGGACCTTCGAATAAACTACCGACAAAGGTTCTATGTTATCTTTGCTGTATGTGTTTTTTTCCTATAGGGGTAGGCAAAGACTATCGATTTCCATTTACTACGATTCTGACACAATACTGCGTAACCGTAAACCTGTACCCGGGCTCTACTTATGAAGCAAATTTAAATTCAAATAATTTTATTTCAAATAGACCCTATCGCAGGAACTTATGAAAAGTCAAAGCTAGTTGCACGGTTCCAAGGCGTTGATCTTATGGAGAAGAGCAGGCAAGAAACTCCATAGACAATCTTTTAAAACAAATTGGTATGATATATATGATAAGGTAATGTGAGAATAATGCAGGTTAATGAGCAAAATAATAAAGGAAATCGCTAGAAACAATAACTTATATAGCCTTTTAAAATGATTGCCAAAGCAGTTAGGAGCTGACCAGTCCCGACAGACAGCACCCGTTCACGAGCATGACGCGCACATCAGCCTCGCTTAGCTCAACCATTTTATAGGGAACTCGACGACCCGATGTACGACGCCACCATCAGCAGGACATTTTAGCGAGCATGACAAACTCATAATGCCTGACAATGAGATTAAAACTAACATAAATGTCCACAAAGGTTAGTGTAGGAAAGTGTGGTTTTAGTCCGTGGGAGTCCAGCACAGCTTCCATGATGGATTTTCTACACAATTGAATAACAGAGTATACATGGGTGACCAAACATATATATATCTGCCTAGCCTTTTCCCAATTACATTGGGGTCGGCTTCCAGTCAAACCGGATGCAGCTTAATACCAGTATTTTACATGAAGTGACTGCCTATCTGACCTCCACAACCCAGTTACTGGGTAACACGATATTTCGTGGCATGACTGGTTGTCAGACTTTTAGGCCTCTGATGTCAAAGATCTTAATTTGACAACTTTAATAAGATTTTATTTGATATCTCAAATAAAATCTTATTAAAGAATTATTTGGGCACCCATTGGCGCCTCGGTCGTCGGTCCCGGTTGTCAAATTAAGATCTTAAAAAATATAACTTTCAACTTTCCCTAACAAGCACTGCAACTGCGTGACTTATATCGTGTCCAGCGACATAACCTGGATATAAACATTAACTACTGATAAATGCCACTTAATGGCACTCATTGTTAAAAAGTTGGCACTGATATGCACTCAAGAGCATTTTATCGTGTAATATTGGCACTAGATTTGTCCACGCACACTCATCGATCGACACAAATATACTTTATGACAGCATTTTATAATGATGAGTAGAATTCTATTATAACATAACACAGCATCACGCCTGTCACCGCGAACTGTTAGAAAGATGTGTAGGTACTGTTTAACACCCACATTTCATCAATGCAGTTATTAAGTCCCATGTAGTGAACCTATTGCTAACAACCGGGCGTAATTCCAGACACCGGGCTGCTACTGAGAATTCTCTTACAGAAAAATCCAATAACTCTTTGCCTGATCTGGGAATTGAACCTAGGACATCACGCTCAGCAGCCTCACTTGCGACCACTAGACAAACGAGACAGTATTATATAAATTAAGGCAGAAGAATTAAATAGATGGAAATAAACCCAGTCCTCTGAAATGGACTTGATTCTCCTTCAGCTTTTATTTTGTTTGGTCACACATCGTTCTAACGTTGACACACTTCTGTGATAAGTCTGCCAAGTCTTACAATAATGAATTCACCGCATAACTTGGCATGAACATTTGAGCGCATTATTCAGGGAATAACATGCGCCAAATAATGCTTTCCATTGAAATAACTTTTTTATCTTACTTACTCGTAAGGGTCCGCTCATGAACTTGTGATATATACGTATGTTTGTATTTTTGTATCACAAATAAACAAACCTATATGCGTCACCGTATTTTTGTTGTGGTCTGCATTGTGCAACTAATTTAACACTTAAATTAAAATCTAAAATATCATAAATAATAATTTTTTGGTTAAAATAACTATCATTACTTGTATAAATATAATATACTTCACGTGACCCAAGGGCTGGTCTCTATTTCGCACAAAGAAGCAATTCAACGTGGCAATGCTGCCAGCCTTTTGGGTACACTCCCAGTTGACAGCGACGCGGACAAATTTTTCGATACCCTAGTTTTAATTTCGTTTTTAGTTTTTATTTTCATTGTATTGATAGTATTAGTTTTAAAGGCTTAGATTATGTTCATAATAACTTAATAAAATGATAATTAAATCATTTATTTATTTTTATTCCTAAAACATATTGTTACAGTTTTTGCAGATTCGTCATTAATGGTATACATAGGTACTTTAATATTTTTTCATTTGCAGTAACTTAAAAAGCTACCGCGTAGTCGGTAGTTCGTAGGCCGTAGCGTGCGTAGCAGTCTACGACGTAGCATATTTGAACATGTAACATGTAGGGGTGATGTGTTACAGGCTGTTGTACCGTGTTTAATGGAGTTGGCGTCAATTCTAATGTAGTAAACTAAATTGAATTTAGAGCATTGCTGTCTTTTACTAACCGTTACTTTAAGAGCAGGACGGGATGACGTCAAAATCTTTAATCATGTCAACCAAAAATTTACACACAATTTTCGTTTGACGTCTCTTATTTTATTCGCTACCTTAAACTGTACCTACTAAAAACGTTCGAAGATTTTAATTTGACATACCTAAATTCGAATTTGACATCTCTTGATTCGACCTATCTTGCTCATATAGTAACTGTAACTCAAAGATAGGAATGTTCTAAATTTAGTTTGCTATATTAAAATCGACGCCAGTATGTTACCTCAACTTGCTATAAAAATATAGTACGTAAAAATTAGCACTCTAAAATTTTCGAGAAATAATTTAAATTACGTACAAAATTTCAACGCACGCCTGCCTTGTATAATTGTGTTTTTATTCCACACCTATTTATGTACCATAGCAACTATATCACTTTGTTTTTAAATTTTTCTAGCCTATATTACCCAGTAACGATACCCCTATAGTTACATCTAAATAGGTTCAGGTGTTTAGAAGTTATGGCGTATTAAAGGAACTCACAAACATATATACATATGTACATGAACCCCAAAACATAACATTCCTTTTTTTGGGCAGTCATGTGAGAAACATAATATAATATGAAGGTCGATGTAAACTTGACATGGAGAAAAAAATATTAAACTATACAATAAATAAAATTGAAGTGTATATCTGTGTATTCGAAAATAAATTAAGCTCAACGGATTTAAATGAAAATTTTAGGGAATTAACAATGAAAAACTTATAATTTAGTGCAAGTTATATTTCTTTATTTTGCAGAGTTCAGAAGATATGAATATAAATATTAGTAAAGCTATTAGTGCTGCTATTTAGCGGGCTAAAAAGTGATAGAAGTCTAAGTCCCACGCGGATGAAGTTACAGAAATATGTATTATGTGATAATTAAGCAATATTAATGTTGCCTCATGAAGTCTGCTTAAACTTTTGAAGACTGATCTCAGATTGATGTCCTTACGCACGCCGTCGCCATCAATTGTAGTACTTTCTTTGTTTGAAACTCATGAAGTCTAGTATAATCATAAATGTCATTGACCTAGGTTCACACGTTTTTGATATAACCTACAGGCAAGCAAAAACAACGCCTACTGCGCGGGAATTGGGTACGTAATGACCTGAATTCACATTTGAATAGATATTAAATAGGATCTTCCTTATGGCATATTGACTCACAAAGTATTATTACGTCAACAATTCAATGTTTTTATTTTATTTTTTATAAATATAGTCTATATGTGCCTATAGCTTTTTTCCACCCATGTTGGATGCGTTCCAATAAATGAGAGGTGAATGCAAGCAATCTGCGCGAGATGCAATGGAATTTTAATGAAATGCGACATACAAGAGGTTAATACCCGTATTTTACATGGCGTGTAACGACCGTAACCGTAATCTGACTCCTGACTACCCGTAATGTTTTATTTTGACAATCAGCTCATATGCTCTCCGGCCCACGTGGGGGACTCGATATCAAAAAAATGCCAACCTATCCACAGATCATCCGCGGTAAGCATAGCTTCTCAAAGAGATACTGCCACTAAACATAAATCAATAAAAAAAAACATACCAGAAAAGAACAGGGTTGATTCGTTTCGTTGCTGCGCGAGACAATACGTTTAAAACTACAAAAAAAAATTGGCATACCAATTGGCTGTCCTTTGACAATGCCAAGAACTTTATCTAAGAGCCGTCCGGAGCATTACGGGGTTTATTCTATAAAATCCGCTAATGCTTCGGTATTAAATAACCGTAAAATATATAAAGTAATTTTAGTGGTATCAGCATATTTTTTTAACATTTGCTCTAAAAATAGTACAGATCATAAACTGTTATAAGTAGGTATTTGTGAAATTTGCAAACGCTGTTATTAGCAACCAATTACTCAACTGTATGTACTTATAGATAAGGTAAAACATACATAGTATAGTACGTAACATATACTATGTATGTACCGACATCATTCATACATACAATCACGTGTATTTGCTATGACTACGGATATGTGTCACTATAATAACCGAGATAATAACTAAACCATCAATGTATTAAATTCCAAATACCTACCGATTTAACTTGTTTATAATTTAATTTATGAAACTAATTATCAATTAATTAATTTGATATTCCTTTTAATTGAATTAGAACAATTTTAGGAAATATATTTATTCTAAGTACCGACATATGCAAAAATATTGTTAAGTGGCATTCTACTAGCTTTTATTGAGAAATTTAATTCAAAACTAGCAGGAAATCTGAGAAAAGCTGTTCATGCAGCTGATTATCTTACCTGACATCTTCTCCTATGGTAACATCACCAATTAATTTGACTAGGGCCGGTACATGATCACTGTTAACCTAAATCCTTCACATCACTGTTACCGAAGGATCTTGACTTCCTTTGTGTCCTGCGGCATGGCGGCACGTTGCCACGATACGCCGCGGTGCGACATTTTCGTCATAATAATAACAAAAAATAAAAAATATTTCACTCTAATGCGTATTATTGGCGTAGCTGGTTACTATTGCTAGGCAACGGTGGCGTCTGTCCTGCTATCTAGGCACCGAGTGAAGTTGATATATCATCAGAAGCCGTACCGATAAAGCCTTAATGATACATTACATACCCATGTATAGTAAATGTATGAGTTTAAACTAAGTGTTTATCGGTTCATATTATCCGCTCATGTGTAACGTCTGAACCGAAGCAGTGACATTTCTTTGAAGTGGTTCTGTATCTAAAGATTTTAAATATGTATTTGGCGATTTTGAATATTATATGTGGTCTACGCTTGTGACGGGTTGTTGAGCTACCTGTGTTAAGGTTGAGGTACACGATGATAGATGCGTGCGTGGATCAGTTAGGGTAGGGCTACTGAAAATTCTATGGCTGCTTTCTTCAAAATACCATTCCAGATGCCTTACATGCTTGCATTCAGAAACCTTTGAAGAATAATGTTTAGACTTTAAAAGAACCCTGACTTCTGAGTTTGTCTCGGTGTATTATCTGAGGGTAGTCGTAATTAGTAACTAGATTGTAAAAAGACGTGCAAAAGAGTTTTATATAAGACCAATTTACAAAATTAATCATTTAATTTCAATTTATTTCTAGAATAAGTGCCTATTAAATGCAAGCCTTTTTTATTAATACTTGAACCCTTATTTTTTTTTTTCGCCTTTGCTTCTGGTATTTATAGGACGACTAATATATAATTATTTAACGAAAATAAAGCAACATCAACAAATAATTTATATATCTACTCATGTTAATAATAATTTACTTGTACTTTTTCTAAGACTACGAGAGTTCAAAGGCTACGCCGTCTGCTACAGCGTAGCCACGTAGCAGGTTTATTTATTTTATCTTTTCTTTCTTTTATCTTAAATAATTATATTCACTTATAAGCTCTATTCTGAAGTAAAATGTTCTTGCTTCTACGTGCTTTAGTATTATAGAGGTGTGACATAATTTTATTCTGTACTTGTTCAAATGCCGGGCTCACGCAGAATTTGTCGAGAACATCAAGAACATAATCATTCGTAGAAAGATATGTATTTTTATTCTGATCTGAATATAATTGTATACATATTTTGTTAATTAATTACATCAAACATCATATAAAATGAGACGTGCTTAGGATTAATAATTTTATTTTTCTGGCTGCTACGGAGTTCCTTTGAACGAAACTACGACTTAGCACTTCGCGCGGTAAATATTTACTTTAGATTTTCTTAATAAGAATCTTTTTAATTGGCTAAAATTACAAGGACAGTGTCAATAATAAAAAAAATATTATGAATATTGTCATTTATTCAATAAATAATATGTCATTATATTAATAATATTACTTTTGGCATCAAAACGCCTCACGCACCACAAACATTGAACAAAGCTCAACGTTTAATAAATACTGAAACAAATCATGCGTATGATACTATAAAACCTTTAGCATTAATATTTACAATATTCTTCTATCTTTCCAGTAATAAATATACACACATAACAATCACATAAAATGTAAACAACTCAAAATAATGCATTTTGCGCATAAAATGATCTAAAATATTATATGTGATCATTATGTTATCCATACAAACTAGTACCCGTGCTTAATTCAAATTAAACATATGTATAACTAAAATATTGATCCCTAAAACCGGTAACAATTTGTAAGACAAAACCAGGAAGCACAAAAGTAAAATTATTTTATAAATTTTACTCATGCGTTTTTGTGCAGATAATAAATAAGTGTAGTATTGAAGACGAAAGGTTATTACTTGTGCGCGAAACAGAACTTAAATAAGAATGAAAATATAAATAAATAAAGCTTCTGTGTAACACTAACAATATTCGAGCAAGTTTTTAAAACATTCGAATTGTATTATCTATTAGTAAAACTCTATATAAGTATAACAATTCCTTTCTTATAATAAATCTCTCATTATTCCTTTATGAGTGTAACTTGTAAGTACACGATTTATTTTTTAAATGAATATAATGAGTTTTTTTGTATAGTAACTTTCGTGAGACACATTCATATTAGTTATAGTTTAACGGTTATTACTCACGCGCATACTTCGGGATTGCCCGACTAGTTTCGAACCCGAACGGAGCTCTTATTCATGAGCTGAGCCCGCGGCGATGTCGCGAGTCAAACTAGTCGGGCAATCCCGAAGTATGCGCGTGAGTAATAACCGTTAAACTATAATTTATATAATGAGTTATTTCTAAATTAATCTTCACTCTATTATGGCTGAGTGGCCATCAATTTCACTGCAATGAAAACATTTATATCTCGTTAAAATTAAAGTAAAGTTCGTTATGAATGACGAATAAATTCAACCATGGAATGCTTAGTCATAAAATGACTGAAGAAAAAATAGGGTGACAATTTTTTTCTAGTTACATTCGACATAAACTGAAAAGTCAACTCAACCAAATCAATACGTAATTTGCAAAGGCTATGGAACAGAGATACTGAAGATCTTGCGAATATATTTAATGTTACTTATACAAGTATGTCAAGGAGATGAACATTTACGAATAGACAAATGGACATTTGCTAAGTATCGTATGTCACAAGGACATACGACATGATTCCCTCACACAATGAACATGAAGCTATTTCAACAGCGACGCATGAAACCTGGTACATTCACAGTTATACACAGTACACAAATCCTAGGAAAGTGAAGATATAAAATCACTCTTAGGAGCTATGAACATCTTACGGATAATGTAAGCAGAGAGAGTGAGCCTAGGTTTACCAAGATATTGTTATTCAAGATCCTATGGCAAGTTCAGTCTAGGCAGGGTTAAGGAATGGCTTTATTGATAGTATCAAGTCAAATTGTTCATTTAGGACCATTCGCAGTGTATTTTCACAACCTGCTTAAGGTCATATTTTATTACACACAATAACTTTAGCATTCACTCCACATACGTCGTAAAATTTATTAAAATTAAAGCAAAGTGCTGGTTTTTTTTTACATGTTATATTCTTTAAAAACTTTTTAATCTTTATATAAAATTATGTTTTGAACTCTCTGGCAATCGACAGGCCACTTGGGAGGCTTTGGAGTAAACCGCTAACTCTATCTAAAGTTGTCCATGGATCTTGTTCCAAAAAACTTTGGTATACCTAGTTGACACATTCTACAAATGTTACTTGTAGCATATACACCCGCCGCACAGTCATACTATCTGCTTAAAATAAACGTCATGGTATAAAACACAAGCGATATATATATATATAAAACAAATAATATGACTCATACCGCCTGTACATAACGAATAATCATAAAATTATTGTAAAACTATATTAACACTATAGAAAACTTCTGCAGTTCCTTGACTAGTATTTTTATGATCATGTTTACTAACATTTTTACCATTTTCAATTCAAATTCTTTGAGTATTAGATATCTTCGCTAGTTTTCCAATAGATAGATATTTTAAAATTGAATTAAGATTTGATTAACATCCCGTAAAAAATATTGATTTTTCACAACACCTAATTAATGTTGTCTTATAATAATAATAACAATTCCAGATCTAAAAATTTGTTTAATTACATTATATTGTTTAATGGACCTTTTATACAAACACCGCCCAGCAGTTTCATTAAATATTTGCTTTACCATCTGTAAGTATAAATAGTATAAATTGTGCTTGAATATTATGGTAGGAGTTCTCTTAAATACACTATAGTGGGGCTGACATTGGCGACATAATTATTTATTACTAAACGAACCACTCTCGCATTAAAAATATAATTTACATCCGTAACAAACGCTCTAATGTCCTACTATAATTTAACCAATTCTTAAGAGACCCTTATTAGTTGCACGAATACCTACCGTGCAAGTAGGTGCTCCACGGAACCCAGATCAATACAATTTTTATGGTTTCGATCCGTACATACCACGGAGTAGTAATAAAATGAAGTGCTAACGCGCATATTACGCATTTGATTGAAAATGTCTATCTTTACAACATAACAACGAGTTCGAGTTATGTTACCACCATAGAACCCGACAGATTGTAACACTATCAAATACGACCTCTTAATTTGGCCATTTCATTGCTACTACGTGGGTACAACCACGCAATACAATACAGCATGTCACAAATGTGTGATGATCGTACATAGTGTGGGACGGGTGTGGGTGTGTGATCACGCCTGCGTGTCAGCGTCGGTGTAGTGGCTGGGCCCCTCGGCCGAGCACACGGAGTCCTCGGGCGTGCGCGACGCGTCGCCGGCCTCGCTGGCCTCCACGGCGCTGGCGCTGCCTCCCGCCTTGCCCTTGCCGCCGCGCCGAGCCTGCAGCGCCTGACGCACATAATACAGCGTTACTACTTGTAGATGCAATGCCTGATGACGGACACATGAAACGAGTTAAATTCTACATATCATGTATGATGTTATTTATAGTTTTTACGATTGTACAATCAGCTGGTTCTACTTTCGAATTAAATTACATTTGTATACAGCAGTTGTCTTTAGTGGCTATTTATATAATTTGTGTCTCCAACTTGATGATCGCACATAACCGTTCATAGAGGACGGCAAGTAGAAATGGCAGCAACCCAGTGTAGCGCCGACTGTTTGTACAAACATTCTCAAGCGATCGGTAGATATTATTCAGATTTGTAAAGTGTTGTGAGCGACTTTAATGCTCTTATAAAAGTGAAATAGAACGTCGATATTTGGCGTACTATCACGTCATTGGAAAAAAGACGCTGTTTAGAAACAAAAGTCTAAGTACAATCGGGATTAAAGCTGCACATTTGACATAACAAGACATAAAAATATAAAAAAACACATACAGCCCTCAGGCCTGAGTGTTTCAGACCGAGAGGAAAAGAGCGAGAGTGCCATTTGAGATAATTTAAATCGTAACGTTCCTGCCAATTAGTAGTAGTTTAGTTCGGTACCGGGAGCACAGAGAAAGCGTATATCTGAAACATTGCGACAGTCGGGTAGTGTTGCTGGGGAGTGCAGGGACGCGAGGCCGGCGAGGGCCGGGGGCCGGAGGCTGGGGGGCGCGGGACCGCTACAAGGCTGACATCCACAGGGGTCATGCGGGTGCTCCACGTCAGTGCGCATGCGATATATACGTAGGTATGTACTGTTACGCATCCTTACCTTTTCACGACTGCCCTTTTTCTAAAGTCGGTGTAGGATGGAAGATGAAACATTCAATTAATGACAGTGGAGATAGAACAACGATATACGAGGGCTGAAAATACCTAAATACTAATCACACTGCTAACACTTTGGGTTGGTCATATCTATATATGTTGGGTCCTGGTCAGAAGTATCTAGGGTTAATGTACATAATCTGAATCTAAATATGATATATTAATATATAATTAGTAGGGACTAATATTCAAATCAATACAAAAGAGAGGATAATATAGTAGGCGTCAATCCCAAACATGATAAACTAAAGGTTTTAAGGCCACACGTGAACTAAATAAAGGTGGGGAATAATAGTCGATAAATATAAAAACGAGTTTAACAGATCATATTTATTTAGTCGTTAACTTAATATTAACCGGCTAAACCCTACAACCACTGGTAAACCATTTTTGGTTGGAGTGTGGTAAAGAGTGAACAAGGCATAAGGAAATAAAAAAAGAATTTGGTAGTGGCCGTGTGTGCAATAATGTGACAATACAGGATCACAATTTTAACCTAACCTACTTTTCAATCCCGTACGAATTCAACGATTGTTTCAATAATCATATGTTTAATACTAAGCATAACCGGCTAAGCTTCATTTGATTTTTACTTGGTACCAACTTTAGCAGTAACATATCTAATCAAAATTGAACATTATCAACCTTTTTCAAACTATTGGAAAATACACTATCATTTCCAATAGTTTAAAAGAGTTAGACCAATATCTTAAAAAAGTAATGAAAGATTAATGGACTCAAGGCTTTTGTATATTTTGGGCTTATAAAACGAAAACGTGCATTGACCGCCTGCATTGAAAAACTGCTCACAAAGCATTGTCGTTTCTATAAAACATCCCTATTGTGCACCATTGGTGTTATGGCTCTTATAACAACGCCCACGACGCGTTGTGCAAACGCGAAAGACCACATAGTGACTATCATGCTATTCGACCAAAACACGTTTTGGGAATGACCAAAAGACATGACGCGTTTTCAGTCCAAAATTAAAGATAAGCGAGCGAACCGAGGTCGGGAGTTCTGTTTACTCCGACACGAATAGGTTAGGTTCGCTAGCCTCCGTCATCCCCTTCATGTTTAGGTTGGGATCTCACAGATATAGAACGTCGACTTTGTTACACGGAGAGAAGAATATTCAGGATAGCAAGTGAATTAATCTCGAGAACTGAACCCAGCATGGGTGCATCAATGCAGATTTGTACTCGAACTGGCAAATTACAACCTATCCGTCGTGATTGTGTTCGAATAGAAAGATGGACATTGTGTTTTCCAAAAAGCGTCGGGGTCATTTTTATATCAGCGATGTGGATGTTTTACAGTAACCAAAATGCATTGTGAGCAGTTTTTTCGCTCAATGAGCGTTTTCGCACTTTGATAAATACTCTTCTTCTAGAGTTCGAGATGGCTTAGTCGTCAGAGTGCCTGGAGTATTTATCCGGAAGGCGCAGGTTCGAATCCTGCTCGCGACCGTATTCTTTTTCCACAAAAATGTATAAATTTAAGGTTCGCTAAGCATCCGTTAATGCTTTTCAAAGATTTATCTATATATACTCGTAGACCCATCGAAATACGGTAATTTAGTTTCATCCTAACATTTCAATTAGTAACGGAAAGGGGAAAATGTTATTAAATATGTATATTGATATTCAATAGACCGTTTGTCCATCCGTGTATACCTGTAAAGAGAACCGTCGGTGCGGTGGTTTCCTGCCGCCGCGTCGCTTACTGATGTGTGGGTTGTCTCTGCGCAGCGTCTTGTTGCGCAAGATCTCTAACTGGACGTACAGCCTCTTCAGCTCAGCGCGGACCTCCTCCGAGGTGGGCTCCTCTTCACCTTCCGCGCCGAAACCCTCCGCGGGGCCGCGACGTGACACCTTGGGATGTTTGTTAAGCGTGATAATTACAAAATCATTTACAGAGTACACTGTATGTTTTACAAATCAATTCACTCGTATGAATATCAAGGTGCATGCATAGCTCTAACTTCAAAGTGAACGAGAAATGTTATGTCACTGAACAAACAGACGACTTTACATCGATATGCTCCTTTAAGCTTGAATTCTGGGTCCCTTACCCTATTACGAATTTGAATTCCATTTGTTAACTACTCTGTGGTACAGAAGACATAACAGTGAAAAAAAACTCATATTTCCTGAAAAAACAAAGGACCGGCTCTAAGACAGTTCTTATCAAAGAAATTTATCGAACGTCACTCGAAAGGTCTTGTATGATAACAGCAACGTACCTCTTGCGCGAGTGATCTTGCGCGGTACCCGTGCCACAATCTGGGCGCCAGCACACAGGCGAGCGCGGCACCGGCGGACAGGTGCGCGCGCGCCGCCGCCGCCACGGCCCAGCGCTCCGGCGCCGCGCCCGCCGCGCCCCACGCCACGCCGCGCCAGCACACGCCGCACAACCCCTCGATGCAAAGGGCCGCTGCCAGCCAGCCGCGCTCCTAGTTACAGCATTATATTTAATAAATCCTCACTCTGCAATAACATGAACCAGATAACGCAAGCTAGGTTATAATTACTTGGCTAGATAACATATCAGATCAGGCTATAGCTTATTCATAATTCACCAACCTCGTTGAATCAAGGAGACTAGAAATTGGCACAAGACATACATTTGGTAATGACGATTTTAGCTCAAATCTGGATGGACTATTGGTAAGCACTTACGGCCAAAACGGATTCAACTATTTATATTAACACATACTGGCATGATTTTACTCACACTATATAGTTACATACAGTTTATGGGTTTTCGGAGAATGTTTGAAGAAAGGCAGACACTATAGAAAGTAAATGGCAAAATATATATCTATTTACCAATTACAAAAAACACCTATACCTGGAACGGTACATTCGCATTTCTAGCTGCATACGCGATGCGTAGACCCGCAGCTAATAGCAGCAATTCTGCAGCGGCGGTGACGTGGTGCCAGGCGGCGCGCGCGCACCCCACCCCCGCGTCCTCCTCGCACGCTGCCGTCGCCGTGAACGCTGACAAATAGCACGTTGCGCCCAACACCATCGCTCCCACCACACGCAACACCTGAGTACGTAGACAATTTGCATTAAAAGAGGTTATTGTTTAGATCTAATGCATGGATCTGGATGCAGAGCAGATGTTCGAGATTGCATACATCTGTATTATAATAGCGACGCAGTCGCGAGAATCTAAAATTTACTGTGTTCCGCCTATCTGTTTCCCAAATTATTTTGCTCTGCGGGCTCTCCCCAAAAAATTTATTCAATATTAAAAGATCTAAATTTTAGGAAATAACGGATACCTCGGAATCTCTAGGCGTCCATCGATGAGCTTTTCTGGTGCGAAACTCAGCGAGCAGTACCCAAAGCCGTAGCACCACAGACCCGTAGCAAGCGACAAAGCCGAGCTCCCGCAACCACGCACCCATTATGCACCGCCATTTTGCCACCGATATGTACTGGGATGCAGCCTAAAAACATGGCACGCACATGAAATTTAAAGCACATCGTAGTTGGGGAAAAGGAGTCTGATAGGCTAGTTGATTAGGTTATAGGTAAAGTGCCACAGTTACATGTTGCCACCGCAACTACAACCATTTCATACTTTGGAAAACAATAAAATTTATTATTATATGTAATAAATTCTTCTAGATAAATAATTTAAATACTTACTGAAGCATACATTAACAATGCGCCAAGAAGTACCACCTCTAACACGGTCCACATTCCCATAGCCACCGCCTGAACACAAAATGAAACCGAAAATTATGGGCATCATAAAAATATTATAATCAACAAAGCCTCTTCTTTTGTATCTGCATTTTACTTACTTTACATTTTCTCTTCTTAAAGATGATGATCCCTATAACAAGACAGAGCAGCATGCCGGCTAGGTTTGCGGCTAAGAGAGCAACGCGGTAAGCATCGGCCAAGCATGCGGTAGAGTCGCTGCCCATGCCACAAGGTGTGCAGGTCAAAGGACCGGAGTTGTCTGCGGCTAGCGTTGCGCCACTCAACCACCCGCTGCCTCCCACATTCCAATGGCCTGCTTGGCACTTGCATCGATACTAAAAATATTAGGTTTTAGTTATTAAAATAATATAAATGTTGGAAGATCTAGAAAATTATATTACGCGTAAAGTCATAGTCACCTCTATCCGTCTATCTCCGGATCCAAAAGATGGAGTAGCTTCGCAATCTGTCGTAGCAGCGTCGCACAAAGGAGGCCCACCGAGCCAATCATTCATAGCCGCCTCACACGGCAAGGCAGGCCAGCGCCGGAATAGAGCTGCAGCTGATCTAGCTGGACCCGATCCACGAGCTGCGGCCACGCCACCCCACCAACCTTCACTACCCTTCTCGCAAGAGAACCACGCATTAGACCACACTGCTGAAGTTGCATTCCAAGCTGATGCCAACGTCCTCCAAAACTGACGTAAGGTTATTGAATTATTTTGCTGGAACACCACAAGTTTAGGTGGTTCTGCAATGTATAGGACACCGAGATGCAACTGTGGGGCTCCAAGTGCAACTGCAGCGGGTGGCGGAGCGAGTGGAGCGCGAGTGGCGGCGCGGGCCAGTGCGGCGGCGCGGTCCTCATCTGCCACGCCCTGTTGGACCAACTCTACCAACGCACGAGCAGTGTGCATCGCCGCTGCCTCATGCTCACGTGCGTTCTGTAATTTCAACAAAATATTTTTTAACCTTGTAGTAAATAACAGTAGTACAGTAAGCATTGATCACTTATTTAAATCTAGCTTTATATTACAGCTTCTATGTATTAAAATTCCTGTGATATTTACGTATACATTTTACGAGCCTCGTTGAAATGTTCTCCTCGTTGTGGTAGGCAATCGGTAATTGGATTACGAATTTATCAGAGAGTTGGAGCGTTTCATATTAATTTTGTATATTGCATAGGTGAGTTTCATTTTTCAATTTCTTCATAATTTTACAAAACTGGCGCCTGGTTTCGAGGGTTCCATATCAGGAAAAAGCTTTAGTTAGTAAGTCTATCTGGATATTTTGCATCTGATAGTGTGTTAGTGGAGCATTAGTATTATTTTTAATGGCACAAACCGATGGCATTGGCGGTGTGTTTCTCAGCACGAGGGGCTCGCAAACGGGAGTAGCGGGCGCTGGCGCTGGCGGCGCGGCGGCGGCGGCGGTGGCGGTGGCTAGCGGCGTGTGCGGCTCGGCCGGCGCGGCCGCTGCGCACGCGCACCACGCCAACGCCAGCGCCGCCCACCGCACCTGCATCCTTCACCTAGCCCACCACAAGCCCTAGAAATATTATAACATTAGTTTTATTACAATTAGTCTGTTGTAATTATTATCTAACGGAAAACAACTCAAAGGGTAATTTCAAACGGTAACTTCACTCATCACTGGTGGACGGGGCAGCCCGATATACCTAATGCAGCCAAAAACCAGCCGGTGGCGATTATCACTAGCCAGTTAATTTTTTTAACCTTTTTTTTATTTAGGGGTTTATTATTTTATTATTATCTAGTCTTTATCCTTAGCTCGGCACACGAGTTCATTCCATCGACATCTACAATAGTGAAAACCTTAAAGATTCTAATCGTTTCATGTCGTCTGGAATATTCAGACAAAAATGGTATCAAAAAATCTACTAGCGGGCCACACCGAACCAGAACGTATTGCAAACATCCTTCTGCATCAATTCCGTAAATTTTCTATGAACCATCGCACACTGTATCTTCTTGTTTACTTTGGCCCTACTTCGCGAGATGCTACTCTGATATGCGCCAGACTGTATGACCATTGTTAGGCACTGAGGACTGACATTGGACCTCAGACTCGAGAGCCTTCGGTAGCACGTAAAGAAAGAAGCAAATCTTTTTGTATTCACAAATGTTCGTTATGCTTTTTAAATCATCGACTACACGACTTTATGGTAAGCAAAGAAAGATGTCTAGACTTTATTGATTTAACCTATGTATGAACCCCTGATTATAAACTGGAAACAGACCGTTGTTGTTCTATAATCAAAAGTATGTAAGTAAATAAATTACATTATGGTAATTATAGCACCTCAGTTGTAGTAATCATATTTTCTGGTTTATTTTACTACATTTCTAAGGATTTATTTTTGTGTCCAGAAATTGTGTTGAATAAATAAAAAAACTCGACTCTGAAGTTTTGATTTTATTGTTAAAGTTTAATTTTTGTAACCCAGATCCGCTGCAGGGCAAAAACGATTAGTTCTACTTTTTCTATTCACTTATGTATGGTCTGGTAGGTATGTCCCAGTTGGAAGTAATACAGAGAAAGCTTATAAAAAGGTATGAGTACCTATATCAAGTAAACAAATTTAAATATTAGCAAGTAGGTACTTCAGGTAATTTAATTTAATAATTATGTAATTTTCATAAAAATAGACTCATGGGAACAAAACAGTCCTGCAAGCATATTTCGGAACTCAACAAATACCTACACTACGGTCGTTGATGGATTGGGGACATTCGGGTATTTGCTAGTATCTGTATTTGCAGTTCGACGGTAACAGTAGGTACTCAACGTTAGTGTTGTTCACTGCCGCCCGTTTGATATTAATCCCTAGTGATCCCCGCGGGAATTGACTATGTAGGTATGTCGCAGATACACATCCATAGGCGTTTATCACGCCAATCTACTTCTAAGAACTGTAAAATGAGACCGAGGGGAATACAAGTCTAAACTTAGAAATGTCTTTCCTGTCTCATTATATGAACAATCTACTTGAATGAAAACCAATTTTTACAATAAAACTTAATACCTATATATCGTCTCACGTTTAGCTTCGGTGCTCTTTAATATAATAAACAAGGCAGGTGTAAGTGGAAATGCCGGAAGGGGACGCCCTAGAAGGATAGGTATACACTGACTGACCATATCAGTGATATCTTCTAAAAAGGTCAGGTGCGTAGTACTCGCAACCACTCACCAACACCACGCTCAACTCGCAACTGGCGGGGGGGATACCTTTCGGCTCAGCCACGCACAGAATTATACGTTGAAACAATAAAAATCTATTGTGTCTGCTAATGAGCGAGGCAACAGCTTCTTAAATTAAGATATCTTTTGTTAATCGTTTTTCATTCATTCTCTCATCACGACCAAACTATGTAAGCATACTCTTTTCAACTACATCTTCTTTTAAACGGCAATGTTGTCTTATCACATCATTCCTCAATCTATCATTCATAGTTACACCATACATACTTCCGAAGGAAAGCATTTCTATAGCATTTATTCTACTTTCATGTCTCTGTTGATACAAGGATAACATTTATTTTGTTCAAAAATAAAAAGCTAGCATCTATGCACACGCTTTGCTACAATCCGACCTTCTGATTTACTACTGAACATTTCCTAACAATAAAATTAATAACATTTTACCCGACCCAGGTATCAAACTCAATTCCGACGTCCACGACAAACATGTTACAAAAAAATATCTTGAGTAAGGTATTTTTATATTTTTATCAGTAAAGTGCTTAGGTACTTGGATAGTTGGGTTAGTTTTACGTTTTGTGTGGCGAAAAAGGGACCCCTAATGTGATTGTGACTTCAAAGCTGACAACCGATGGTAATTTAATAAATTTCGCAAAGGCCTATTCAGCTTGATTCAATTTTCAATGCGATTTCTCAATGTTACTTCCGCATCAGTCACCTACGTATGTGAAGAAAAATCTTTCAAAAGGATTTATTTATGGTTATTCTAAAAGGAATTTATTCCCATGTTGGGATCTTAGTGCAGGGGAAATACTATAAAGAAAAACAACAAACTACTAATATTTTCTTCTACATCTGTCTGTCTATCCGTCTCTCTGTCAAGACCCTTTATCTCGGGAACGCGTAGAGCTATCGAGTTGAAATTAAAACCATATACTCAAGTCTACAGTCTCTTGAAGCTGTGAAAAATTCAAACGTCAAGTTAAAGTAAAAACAAGATACAGCCGTTTATGTCGCAGAAACAACTCAATGGAATCAAAATGTATAGGGTACTTTCCGTTGACCTAGAACTATGAAATTTGGCAAGTAATGTCGTCTTATACTACAAATACAGGGAAAAATCTGTAAACTATACATTTGTAATTAAATCATAAAAAATATAGTCTTTATATGTTTCGGTAACTGAATTTCGGGAAAAGCTCGGAAAAAACTGCGAGACTCGATTCCTGAACTATTTATAATATGTACCTACAAATTTGTACGGAACCCTTGGTGGGCGAGTCCAACTCGCACTTGTTCGGTTTTTTTATAATAGCGAGACGGGCCGAATTAAGTGGCGTCAAACTAAAATTACAGAACTTTAGTCATACATTTTTCAACGCTTGGAGGCGATTATTCCGGTTTTAAATCCTACTTACATAATATCAATATAATATCTAGGAGTTTTCTGTGTGCGTGACATAATAAGACCGTCGAGTGTCGAGTTCCATTAATAAGAAAACAAGAATAATATTAGATCGCCGTTAAGAGCTTTGTTTCAAGCTGTTGAAACTAAAATTCAATCCTTAATTGGCATTAGAAAGAAGAAAGAAAGAAAAGTTGTTTATATTCTATATAATGTATCAGTAGCAGCGCTTGCGTTTGCTTTTTTTTTTTTAACTTTAATATTGCTATGAATGTGAGAATGCTACATTTTTGTATCATACTAATTTAGAATGTTCAGTTTTGCGATGACACGGTACCTAAGCAACCAAGATTTTTGAATCCCTTGCTTGCAAATGGCATACGTAGAGACACGTTAATTAACACTTCTTGTTTGCGTAAACGCTCGTCGGCGCTGCCGCCGTTGCACAGACGTTTGATCTAAGCTCACACCAGTGCCCTTTACGCTCTATTCTCAAAGCAAAAGAGACCGTGCTGGTAAAACGGTTAGACGTTAGACTCTACGCGAACAATTTTGCGTAAATACATGTCATTAATTGCAATCGTGTCGACATCTATAATTTAATTTTAGTTATTAGGTATTTATTGTCCAACGCTGAACACGGACTACTTAAATGATCGGTAGAATGTCCACAAACGATTTGAATAGAACAGATGAAATAATTATTGGCACATTTTTATAATGCTGCCCAGCAGAAATGAAGATGATAGAATAAAAAAAAGGTGTCGTTTCCTCGCCAATTACCTATTGGGTTGAACAGGGCCCTGGCTTCCGCCATTTCATATGCAGGCTGGAAGGTAAAAGAGTCGACAAATTTTAAAGACGGATTCTAAACTAAACAGCCTCACAAATATGGATGAGACAAAAACAATGTGTTCCCTTACTTGCGATACGATATTGCATAGGTCAACTTTTTTGTTTAAGGGTCTCATTTTTCTTAGGTATACTTGCTCAGTTATATCTAGAATCTAACTTAAAAAAAATGTTTAGCGGTTACTCAGGCGCAATCTTCGGGATTACCGGACTAGTTTAAAAAAATTACCTTCCGCCCTCATTAGTTAGCATCATTTATATCATTGATCAACGCTAAAATAAAATGATACCTATGTTTAACCCAAGTTTAACCCGTTGATGACCTACAATTAAGCTTATCTGTCGAAATCGCTTTTGTAACGACTGACCATTGTTATTGATGTACGTATACTATGTACAATGACATTATGTGATCATAATAAACAATGACAGGGAAATATATATTTTTCTTATTTTGTCCCCCGAGGTTCGCTCGAAAAGTCAGTCTTAATAAAATAATAATAGATTAATGTCAATAAACTGCATTGGGCGTACTCTTGCAAATAATTCCGCTCGATTGACATTGGAAATATGTCGGTTCGTACTTTTAAATGCCAAAATTTCCAAAAAATAATTATAAATTCGGGATAATATGAAGACAACCTTCTTTAAAATTGAGGTAATTGTAATGTAGGTAAATTTATTTTAAATTTACACGTTGTTTTATGGCGTCTATTTAATATTGGAATTGGTGTTAGTTTCAAGAGTAACCCCACTGGTCGCTATCTTTTATTACAAATTGTTTTCATAGTGTAAAAGTCATGGTTTAATTTCATAAGTCAACTAACATGTCACTACCATAATTCTTTATGATTTCTAAATTCTGAAATCGAATAATGACACCTTTAATTTGTGTTTAAAACTTATCAGTATATTGACTTTGATATATTTTGGTAATTTATTATAAACTAGGTGTACCCGCGACTCCGTCCGCGTGGATGTCGTAAATTAACATCATGTCATGTAGAAAACAAATTCATATTCATTAAAAATGTTGACACTCAGCCTAATGCAGACCAGCTACTGAGGACTAACCTTTGTAGTTTTTACGTGAGCAAACATTTAAAAAAAAAAAATTCTGATTAAATAATAAAGTAACATACCGCTACCTACGTCCCCATTTATAAAGTTGAAAATAATAGCGCTGCTCCTTTCAAGGACCACGATGAAGTAAATAAGCATATTATATTTATTATCAGTTCTCAAACCCAAGTTTGTAATATATAATATATCATACCTATCATAATTAGTTACCTGGAACGATACATACCTAAGCCACATATTCGTTAATACCATTTTTAGTCAAAAGATGTCATACCGTGTATCTCAGTTACGATTGTTATGATACGTTTATCTTGAACTCATCAAATTTAAGTATCTTTGGACAGAATAAACCGATTACGATTAAATAAAAATTTAATACTCCAAATTACGTACAATACGTTTGTGTCAAAGTTATTCAAACTGGTTGTGTACCCTTTACCTGATGCTCGCACAAATAAAAAACAAACAAACATACAGAAAACAGACAAAAAATTCAAAAATGGTGGAAATGGGTTCTGTGGCTTCCTTCCATCCAACATTTTTTTTGTATATCTCTTTATTGTACAGAAATTCTATCTCTTCAGATCTATTACATGTACAGATTTTTGGAGCTATACAGAAAATGCTGTTATTCATAAGAGCAGTATTTGACGGAAGTACACAAAAGTTTCTTTATTTCTCATATGAAAATTATATTTCTCTTTTAAATTTTGGAATTTATCTATATTGTCCTTACAAAATTTTACAGCTCGTAAATATACAATCATGGTACTGTAAAAATTTTCTTTGATTTGAAGAAAGGCCTAAAGCAATGGGAAGCAATTTACATACCGCTGGAATGAATCTTTTTTTAGCTATGAATTCGTCTTGTTTATATGTAGATAGTATATGATTATTTTAAGTTTAAATCATTGGAAACTTGAGCCACTTTAACGAATTATATTTCGTTAAGGAGCTGTTTAACTGTAATTTAGATTTAGGTAGGTAATTATGATGTCGAGAACAACTGTTTTTGTATTGCTATGTGCAATGTGATTTTAGACCAATTCTTACATTGCTGAACGATACGCGAACTACGCACGCGTCATATTTCAATCGTTTGAAGATAAAGTGTCGTATTCATAAAAACTGACGATCTTTAAAACGCTTCTTAAATTATACCTGTCCCTGTTACGTAAATGACAATAGAAAGAGATGACAACAAAGAAAGACATGAGACATCTTTAGCACGATTATTATGAATAAGGGAGGAAGTATATTTATTAATGAAGCACGCTACGTGCATAAAATAACCAGATTGGGTGTACACGTTAAAAGACGTGCGAGAGCTTACCTTCGAAAGTACATAATTTTCTGGTTTACCCGAATACTTGTCCTCAAAAAATCTACTCTTTGCCCACGTGAAGGCATTTTTATACATACATACAAGGTATGCCTTGTGGTATGATAAAACATTTAAACCGACCCAGTGAGTACACATTTTCATTACTTTGAGCGAATACTCTCCTCACCGTGCTCGACACGATTTATGATTCCTGGAGTCTTATGGATAACTTCTAATGTATGTATGCACGGATATAAGTCATGTAGATTTACATATACCTACTAATACAAAAAAAATATATTTTTAAAAGTGTTTGACGTCATATTTCTTTTTTGAGCTTAAGGTGTTCGCTAGATGTAGATGAATCAGGCAACACTTTTGTTTGTACGAAGTCAACTTCGGAGCCTCAACATATTGAGCACAGCACGCATTTGCATGGCGCTAAATCATTAATATAAATCATAGACAATGGAAGCAGATAGTCATAATCATAATCATATTCTTTATTGCAAATCCACAGTCTGCACGCGATCGCTCTACTTTTAAACTGATACAATCGCCATTTCATCGCCATTAGCTTTGACAGACAGGGGTACAAAGTGTTTCACTACAGTCACTACTGATTTAAGATTAGCCATGTTAGCTATATAAAATATGTTTGACTCTTATCTCACTCCACTTTTATTTATTTTAAAGCCTATTGATATTATGTACAATTTTCTACATAGTTTCCATTTGTCTTTTATTTCTCTATAATCTTCGCGAATAGTTGGAGGAATTTTGCTAACCACTCTAAAACGAAACAAACCTTATAAGGTACTTTATGCTAAACACATTTTTTATATAAAATACAAGATAATGCGGACTTTTGACTATGTGGGCGACAGGAACAATCGATCGCGGTTGCGGTATGAACCAATTAAATGCCTATTTAATAACCGCCTATGTATAGTGGACGGGCTCATTAAAAGCATCCTAATTTATTATTGATGCGTGTTATTACCAACATCCAGCTAGTTCCACAGTTATGTAGACCGTGCCATATTCGTAACATTTGGGGTATGGTCGTTTCTGCTTGCCCTACGGTTAAAATAACCGATCTTTGTAGGGTCTTTATACCTAAGGGATTGTTAGCTGGCAAAGCAAAAAATCTTTATGAGGGAAAAGTTCTCACTCGTTAGAACGTGATATATGTAAAATTCCTGTTGAACACTCTAAGCTCTGATGAACGAAATGGCCCACTACTAGGTGTACGTAACTGTATCGCAAGAAGGAACATATGTAGGTACCGTGTCTATTGCTGATAACGTCATTTTTGTACTATAAAAGTTATAATATTTAAACTAAATTACACTATCAAGTCATGGCTGTAAATAAACATGTACGAGTAATAACTGTTCTATAAAGCTGGCTCTACCGTAAAAATCAAAAAAAATCTACTTAATGAACATTTTTGATAAGTTATCAAAATGTATACTTTGGAAAATTGTGGTTACTTATTTTTTTAAACAAACAACACCAATTGTAGAATGACCTATCTTTATTAAATACACCGTAATGAGGCTTATGTTAGAAGTTACTTAAGTTAGAAAAGCTTAAACATAAACCTCTCATATTAAATAGAGATATATCTAATAAAAATGTCAGATATCTAATTTCCTTAAAAGGGGTCAATATATCAGTAATAAGGATACACAATGTAAATTTTTATGGTTCCGTACCTCAAAAGGAAAAACCGGAACCCTTTTAGGATCACTTTGTTGTCCGTCTGTCCGGCCGTCTGTCTCTCAAGACCCTTTATCTCGGGAACGCGTGGAGATATCGACTTGAAACTAAAGCCATATACTCAGGTCTACAGTCCCTTAAAGCTGTGACAATCAAACTTCTAAGTTAACCTAAAAAAAAGATACGTCCGTTTATGCCGCAAAAGACGTATATTTCGACACTCTTAAGGGAATCAAAATTTATTTATAAGAAATTTGGCAAGTAGTTAATATCAAATCAAGAAAATTCTGAAAACTATACATTTGTAATTAAATCATAAAAAATATAGTTTTTATTTAAAATACGTAAGCAATCGAGGTTAAGCAACGGTATTAATTCCTAAACTACATAATACGTACCTACAAATTTGTACGGAACCCTCGGTGGGCGAGTCTGACTCGCACTTGTCCGGTTTTTTCGTAATGTCCGCCTTTATAGGCGCAGTGTACGTCTTGCTGGTACTATGGTAATTACAAGTAATTTTGTTATTTATATTTAATTCTTGGTTAAAGTTAAAGTTATTTGACTTAAATTATATATAAACCGTTAAATGCAAGTTACCTAATAAAGGACTGTATACATATAAAATAAAACAATAAAATTTCGTACCCAGCCATGTAAACACTGATAAAAAGTGCTAATAACACACAGATGCATCAAAAACTAGGGTAGTGAAACAATGTATAAGTAGTTCTAGGTGCATTATGGCACAACGCCTGTAAAACCCCGCCTCATCTTCTGCAACAACGAGCGCTCCGGTCCCGGGAAACGGAGGAAATGTGACAAACACGGAAATCATCCTATCGCGATCTAGAATTCGCATTTGTCTCGACAAACGAACCGAGAGGTAGCTAACATTATTTTATAGGCCTAAGACAATTTGAGTATAAATGAAATTTCTAATAATCTTATAATAAAACAACTTTTAACCGGACTAATCGCGTGTATTATTGGTTTTTTTGTTTTTCCTGACGTTTCGAACACTTTGCAGCGTTCGTGGTCGCAGGAGGACTGACAAAAAAACCAATAATACACGCGATTAATCCGGTTAAAAGTTTTTTTATTATAATGTCTAGTGATCGCGCAAACCTAAGATATTCTAATAATCTTCTTTGTGATTTTAAAGGTGATAACATAAAAATCATTTACTCGCTTAATATGGGTAGACTGATGCTACAGCGAATGTTAATTTAACATTATTATTATCCGCATATGGAACATTGCTTGTATGCGAGACTTAAATCTAATAAACTTACTAAGTAGTTATAAGCTAAACAACTACAAAATAATGAAAACACAGAGTAAGATAGTTCTATCTTTGGTACAATTATTCTACTCTATTTATATTTTAATAGCTATAATAAGATTTTCCTGAATCGAAAAGAATCGCCGTATTTGACTGTAGCTAAAAATTTAAATTACTTTCTTCAGATTAGGCAAAAATAATCCGATTAATAACGTATTTAATGTCAAAAGCTAAGAATGTCTCCAAATAAGGCCACTCGTAACCACTTCCTGGTGGCTTTGGGTGTAGCTAATGGTTAACCTAATACGACATATCCATATTTTCTAACGCCAGTTCCTTCACTTTTTATTGTTTATTCATAAACTTAATAAAAACCTCCAATAACTAAAATTTCTATCCAATCTATTGTCAACACTCCTTCTGTATCTTTGAGTATAGGTCAATGTTCTGTATCAAATTCAAATTGTTTAGGAAAACCAAAGTGAAGCTACACGAATGTTTGCTTTTTAATAGTTAATAGTTTAAATTCCTACAGAGGTTGTTTGGAATGTCGTGTAAGTTAAGGGCGTGACATTCCAGACAAGCTGTAGTGTACAGGTATGTCGCCTGAGATGGTATTTGTCATATTAAACATAGACCAGGCTCACACAGACAAGACGTGCGAAACTTAGCACCTTATAGCACACATACATATATATTGTAGTGAATGTAAAATAATAATTTGATCAAATAAATTTGTTATTTCCAATAAATGAGCTTATTGTTATTTTGAAAATCCTTTAGCAAGACGCAATTTTTCCTCTTGCTAAAGGATTTTGACACGATTCTTGTATCTACCGTACAAAGATCTTGAATAACAAATATGATTAAACGGATTACGACGCATTGCAAGAGCAAACACTATCAGTAACTATGTTATATTCCATATTCCACAATCGACTACTCATGGCATCCGTTATTATTGCAGGATAGTTTTTTTTTTCTAAGGCTACCGGCACTGCCAAATCATCCAGTATAACTTGACCTGTCCATCCCTCACTATCCTGTTATATAATATACAACAAAAGGGGTTTCCAATGAATTTACGGAGATCCTCTTTGATCGCTCGTGTGATTTTGTGGCATTTCCAATCTTTCTCGACGCTCGAACACCGTCCCTAAGGTGACTGTAGGTATGTTTACACTTACAGGCACTTTATATTTACACATAACAAAAGCTTTTCTTCTATTTTATGCTTTAGTAATATCGTTCTTGTTTTAATTTTAACCTGGAAATTAATTGTTGTAGTAGGAATGGCCTTTGGGTAAGGTACCTACTACCTAAAGTTCTTATGGATGAAATACTCAATTATTCAAGATATGTCTTTGAAAAAGTATTAACGCAACCGTATTCTTTTTCCATTTAATATTGTAACTTTAGAGTTCGCTAAGCATGCGTTAATGCTTTTTCAAAGACATATCTTGAATTATTAAGGTAATTGCATTCTTTACGACATTGTATTAACTGCAAAGTTAGTCGTGTCGGTTCGGTCACTTGTATAGGTACTGAATTGATTGCAATGACGTCGCCATAAGACGTGTTAAAATATGGAAGAAGAATTCGCGGTGGTGAGCAGAGGTCGAGATGGCTTAGTGGTCAGAGCGCCTGGAGTATCTATCCGGGAGGCGCAGGTACGAATCCTGTTCGCGACCGTATTCTTTTTCCATTTAATATTGTTACTCAATTATTCTCACCGCGTATTGTATAGCGAATTTAAAGTAAGGATGGGATGTATAACACTCAGTATAGAGCCGATTTTTATGTAATATAGGACTAAATGCCATGCAAATGGATGTTCACGCGCCACGCATACAAATTCACGTATAGTAGAATCAATTTAACGGGAATGTAGACGCGTGAAACAATACCAATAGCCTGAAGGCTACAGGATATATCTATCCCACTTACTCATATTTTCACCGGATATCATACCTGGCGGATATCTCAGTTCCAATTTAAGATCATTTAAAATTACTCTTATATTATCTCTAATTTTTTTTTTTTTTTCACTTTGATTTTAGATAAAGCAAAGTGCAGAGGCTATCATAAAGTCTGATCGATATGATGTGACCAATCTACAATCGAAGTGAGTGTTAGGTTCGTCTTTCATCAGCCACGAGCACACTCATCCCTTACATCCCCCTGCCTCATAATGAGAGCGCTTGAAACCACCGCAGGCCACTTAAAATCGACGGCGTCTTGTTAATTCCTTAAAAACTCAAGTGCCTCCACTATTGTTTAGAGGCCGCCTCGCTCGCCTGAACAATACGGAACCAAAAGTGTTGAGCCACTGACCCTAGCCAAATTATTTACACAAAAAGCGTAAAATATGGTATTCTAAAAATATTGTTCTAATTTAAAGTAATTGTATGTGAAGCAACTACGTTCAGTTCACTCCTTTTTATACTTAAGTATAGAAATGTAATATAACTTATCATCACGCCTATATCCTCGAAGGGTTAGGTAGAGGTGTACATGCGATGTCATGTGCGTGTGTGATGCAGTTATTAATTGTCATTTAATAGGTGGTGAGACTATTGTTACAATTCAATACTTCGGGCTGATACCTAGAATTTCTTATCACAAAAACCCAATGACACTTTGAATAGATAGAAGTATATTTTCCGGGTCTAAATGTGAGTTAATATCATTAATCATAGGAGTAGGGTCAGTATAAAGTGTCGGTAATGTGTTATGAACGTAACACAAAGATACACACGGGCATTAATTGTTCCGATGAGTATCGATGTATGGACATAATTTATATCGCGGCACAATCCCTGGCCAGCTGCCAACAACTACTGAAGGGGAGTTGTGTATTCAAGGCGTGCAAACAATCAACCTGTCGAATAACAGATGTAAATATATCTACCTATATCACAACAATTAATATAAACTATAGATATATTGTAGAGATATGCCAGAAGAAATTGTCCTGTAAGTTTTGTCATCATCATTGTCTACAGCCTCACTTCACTCACACATACGATTGGTAAAAGTTAGGAGAGATTGGTGCAAAACGTTGGAGGCAATTCACTCAGAATAAGTCAATACAAAATAAGGGATAATTATGTGATTTCGGTTGCTTCACGTAGTTATTATCAATATAATTCATTCCTGAAGTCTTAGCCGAAGGATTGCCTGATCAATAAACTTCTTTTAAGTAACACATCTTTGATATTTTTAACAAATGTTTTAGGTCATCATTTTTAAGGTCCGTTCTTATGAATTTGTGGAAACAGAAAATATGGCAATTCAAAGTATCTAAGTATATAAAATAAAGATTGTAAAAACACAACATAAATCTTAGAAACACATGTGAAGTAGGTATTGAAATGTAAACTGCCTGTAGTAGGATGATCCTGTGTCACATGTGCAATGAATTGTTTAAAAAACATTTAAGGATTTAAAGCTTCTCTTATAGGTTACTTTTTCATACGATCACGCCTGTTTCCCATTGGGAAAGATAGAGACGATGGGGTACAACTTGGGGATATCGATTAGGTACCACTTAAGATTCCGAAACACCTTTTTCGCTCTTTTAACAATTTACTGTTTTAACACAAAAAAGAAGTAAACAACAAGCCTATTAAGTGCCTACCATCGTTACATGCTCATTATAAAATATGAGGGTGATGGCAGGTTGATGGCAAAAACTTTCATTTACGACGAACATCACGTTTCACTAGTAATAACGAGCACAATGGCCCGACTTTATGGAACCATGACACATTATTTATAACTTCTGCCTACAAGTTTTGGAATAAAAATAGTGATTTGTACTAGTTATTTTGGTTATTGAGGCTAGTGACTAAGTACAAGTTGCAAGGAATTATCGCCCAAGTTTCATTTGCACTTGCCGCGGTCGGGCTGTGGATGGGTGACGATTATTTAATATCCTTGTGCCTTACAGTTCTTACAGGTCATGCCTGAAAATGTAACAATAGTCTTTCCCCGATATATCGTATTACCCAGTCAGTGGGTTGTGGAGGTCATTCGCTCTATAGCCTCGTAAACTATACCAGTATTTTTCGTAGAAAGGAAAATACGGTCGTGGGCAGGATTCGAACCTGCGCGTCTTGGATAAATAACTCCGGGCGCTCTGACCACTAAGCCATCTCAAGACTCCGAAATCTTCTTTCACATTTCAAAACGTCTTTTGATGACGACATTGCTATCTATTCAGTCAATAAACAAGTGATGAACCGACACGGCTAACTTTGCAGTTAGTACAATGACGTAAAGATGCAATTACCATTACAAATACAGATTATCAGATATCTACTCAGTCCCAATACATCATTCCAAAAAAAAAGTAAGTTTAGAGTTCGCTACGCATGCGTTAATGCTTTTGAAAGATTTATCTGTAACTATACTGGTACCTATTAAGCTGCATCCTGTCTCACTGGAAGCCAACGCCATCGTAGGCAGGAAAAGGCTAGGCAGAATATGTAGGTACTACCTAGCAGTTTTTTTTACAATAATATTAAATTTGAGATACATGTATTTTTTTCTTAGAAAACTTGTTTTTCTAGGCCTTTTGTAATTTCTCTTGTATAAATCACAAATATCCCGCTAGACCGGTTTTAAGAAAGCTAAATTGATTATCGTCACACGATCGCTTTTATATTTTTATATAGAAGCGATCGTGTGATGAGAAGTTTTCGAGTTTGTGCATTAATTTAAACTTATATATACCATAAATATCTATGGCACACACATTATGTCCGGTTATCTACAGGTAGGTATGTAATGAGAGTCGGATGATTCCCGATAGATCCTACCTCATGAGCGTACACTTTCACATGCCCACGTCATTGATTATGAGGTTGACTTCAACAAACAAGGAAGAACTTTCGAATTTTAAACTAATCAAATTTAAGATTTTCCGCTTAAATATTTTTTCTTTTTTTAACCGGCTTCCAAAAAGGAGGAGGTTATCAATTCGGTTGAATTTTAGAGGATTCTGAATAAAATCAATTTATTAGGACAATAATATACTATTATTATTATTTTTGGAGTCGGTGCCAGTAAAGGATAATAAACGTGTAAGTACATTCATGAAGTAGCGTATTACGTTCGCTTTAGGCAGTTGTTGTGTTCATTTGTAAATAGGTTAAATTAGGTATAATACACGTAATAATAATTATGGGTAATGTACCTTTAAATATACTTTGCAAATTTTAGGAAACTTCCTAATTATTTTTAAAGTTTGGCTGGCACCGACTCCAAAAATAATAATAATTGTATATGTTATTGTCCTAATAAATTGATTTTATTCAGAATCCTCTAAAATATTTTTATATAAATTGTAGTAAGTAAATAATGCAATTATTTTATTACTTTTTAGTGCATTTTTACTTACTACTGTTCTTTTTTTGATAAAAAATATTTTTGTGTTATAGGGTGGCTAACTACAGATGACTTCCTTGACTTCGACAGTGGACTCGAAGATACTTATATATGAAGCAAGGTCAGTGTTATTAGAGGAAACAATCAGAAAACGAATGAATAAGCCGTTTTAGTGGTCTCTTAACCAATTAATTTATGTAACCTATGTATGCTCGGGTCGGCGATAAAACTAAGTAAATACAACAACGCGTCAGTTGCATTGCTTACCCTATTCAAAGAGATTTTTGTCCTTACTTTAAGTATATATAGACAAACGTAAGCAAAATTGCTACAAACCCAACAGACAATAGTGTAAAACATTGAATTACGATTTCGCCGGCGCGTATGGGGCCACCTGGTCAACGTAAACCGATATTTTTATATGTGATCGTAAATTATTTGTGGTGAACAAACGTAGAATATAGCGCGATCGGTGCATAGTAGCCGCCAGCTTACAACTGCGGTTTGTTTACGTTATAAACATATTTCAAACTTCAAAGGGAACTAATGTATCGATATGTCTTTGAAATGGCATTTCCGATATGCAGATAAGCTGATCGAGCGAACATTCTGCCATAAAGTGTCATGCCTGCTTATAACATGATATTGGCCTTCAAATGTACCTAAACAGCTGTTGCAGTAGCAGTAGATAATTTAACTGTTGCCTATTTATTTACTTTTTACTATGGCTCAATGTCATGTCTCCGTCTCCCTGCCACTTCCACGACATATTTCTTAGTTTTGTGGGAATCTTAACGATGTTATTCCTGGCTAGCGTCGTCTACTGACATTTGATAGCCTATATATCTTGCCAAATGTTTTCATTTTATACCCACTTTACTTGGTTTGAAAGATAGCTTGGTGAAATATGTCGCGATTAGATATTTTTTCATCAATTAAAACTAACTATAAATTTTATAATTTTAAATGTTCTGCAATATTAGCCTTTAGTTATATCCGAATGAAAATAGGCTTTTTATTATATCTTAGCCTACATACTTATGTACGGAGTTACACAGAGTTACTGAACATTTAGTGGTACCTACCATGAGTCATGTGTTTCCATTTTATGTAGGTAACAGGTTAGCACTGTGGTTAGTTACACTGAGCTAGATATATCTCTGAACAATAATGAATGCTAGAACCTATATTTTTTTATTTTCTCTACTTTAAACATTTTTAAGGAATATCTCAATAACTCCATTTAACTTTGTTCTCGTAGATAGCCAACAATAGAAACGATGATTAATAACGTTAATAGGGAAGTAATTATCGTTAGACAATATTTAGGGAATAATGTAAATTTGTATACTTTTAACCTAAATTCAAATCAATAAAAGATAATAACTATATAATAAACAATGTTTATAAGTATTACACAAATATTCGAGTCACTAATGAGAAGTTGAAGACAGCTTTCTTGACTTCATCTCAAAGATATGAAGCAAGGCAAGTTATAACAGGGAAACAATTCATAATACAAACAAATTAGTTTTAGTGAGTTTCTTGTCTAATTAATTTATGTAACGTAGCTATCTTTGGGTCGGGAGAGCTAAATGCAACATAGGGGTAAAAAAAAAAAGTAATTTGCTGGAGCTGCTATTTCTGTAACTCGTAATTTACGTCATAACGATATGCGAAACACTTCCAAACATGGTTTCATTGGGTTTAATCGACGATGTGATATTTAAAATTAGGTAACCAGCTACATGTTTTATTTACCTTTATCGTCAATGCTTTCAGATTAGGTCTTTTTAAACAAATCGCATATTAAGTCCTATTAAATTGCCTCTCTCGTCTCAGGAAACGTACTAGTTTTTATATACCTAAAGAATGTTCTTTAAATAACTTATATTAACCCCATTAAATATTACGAAATTTATAAGGAAGTTTATGATGAGACATACGTATCCCTCTTTAATTAACCCTATATCAACACCACATATCTATAAATAAGATACGGTTGGATTATAAAGTGCTTGACAGTTTAACTGACTCTCGAAAGTTAACTATCAAACAGCTCTATACAATACAACATGATTGAATAACAAAATAAAAACAACGCGAACTACGCCATCGATTTCTATAACCTTTAGAAAACTTATTTCCCGTAGACAAAGTAGTTATGTATCAAGTCTATTCATTGTCCAGTCGAGCGCACATTGTATAATGGGCTGCCTATTTATAATAGCGTCTGCAGAGGCTCAGAACCATTCAGTGGACATGGAGGACGCCAGCATCGCTCCATTTCACATACGCGCATGCTTCACCTCACCAAGGCTGGGGCTAAGACAGCTTTAAAATGGGGTCGAGACAACAAATCATAATATTAATAATAACAAACTTGCAGTACTTACACAAGATTTTCCCTCGCGTTACATCAAAATATAAACAAACGTCAATCAAATCGAGTGTATTTTCGTAATACTCGTTTAATTTACTTTATAATTTTTAGCAAATAATTTTATTAATACCTACCCATGGTGATGGTCTTCGACTAAGTAAATGAGTAAGAAATCAAATTCCGTTTAGTTATTTACCTTCTAATTTCTCAGGAGGGTTCCTAAAATCGAGGCCTCAGTTATTAAGTTCCAATCCTCGGGAGAATTAGCGATCGAGATGGACAATGGCTGGATGGTGTTATCAACCTGAATTATATACCTATAATTGTATATAAACAAAAGTAAATAGATAAAGTTGATATTGGACAGTGTCCTTCAGTTATGATATGTGGCTGCTATTATTATTGAATTGCCAATATTTGTCGCGTCTAACTCGATAATGGTTCCATTCGGGCTGGCGCAGCGGTGTCAGAGCACAGGACAGATTCACGACTCTTTAGCATTGAAGCTGTTCACATTGACTTCAGTCTTCCCATTGCACCTATTGCAAAGTTAAAAAACTATATTTTACCTAAATCAATGAAAAAAATTAATCCTTCCTAGTAATAATATACCTACTATAAATTATAGAGGCGTTTTCCTACAGAATCCTGCGGACATACACAAATTCACTCACCATAGGTAGTACCGATGATATTGAACCGCTGAGCATTATTGCTTTTATCTTCAACGAACAGGTAACAAGCGCATAACACACGAGATAATACACGATCACTATTTATTTATTATCCATTCAATATTAATTTTCTTAACCATAATTTCACAACAACAACACTTCGATTATTGCTACCTATGTATTAATAAGGTACGAAATGTTAGCACTAAAATTCAAGATTCATCAACACATTCATTACACATTCTTAATCACATGAAAGCAGATGTCCAGATATGTTCCATGATTTTTTTATGAGATGCCGGATTGAACGAACTATTTTATTATATATCTCTGACATAAACAATTACCGGTATCAAAGTAACTTGAACTTTCGAAATAAATCTTGTTAATCAATAAAGATTTTTACTGATTACGATTTTCAGTGAAATTTACGGATGATACGGTGTTCAAACATGAGTGTTTGCGCGCGCCCTGGAATCGACCGGGCGTCCCGCCGCGCCACTGAGGCATCTCGCGAGGCTCCCGGCCCGCGAGCGTCGCGCGCATGCGTGCAGCACGCCACCCACGCCTGTCTCCACCATCACACTGCGAGCTTTACATTACTCGCTTATACACTCCAAACACTCGGCACTGCACTATATGTATAGCAATAAGCAGCGTACGCGCTGTTATCAACGTACACTCGACTGACGCGCCACGCATCACAATAAGTGGTCAGTGATAGGACAAGAATCATAAATATGACGTCACCAGTTCGGTCTAGAGCGCCACAACGTAGAGGTGTATTTTCTGTCGTATTTTATTAACTCCTACGCTACATGCATAACGTTAACAGCTACAATGAAACTGATAGCCTATAAGTCATATCATATTGTTATGTTATGATATGATATCAGATCTATGGGTATCACGTTTCTATTATCATATACGCAAAATGCGTACTTACTTAGTTCAACATTATGTGGTAGGAATGTCCACAAGTTCGAGTTTTTGATCAAATCTATTTAGAAATATATGGTGACGGTACAAGATAAGGCCAAGTTGTGTTCTACTAAGCTCAACATGGCGAGGCCTTCCGATTTCTACGCGTTTCGTACCTAGTGTATTCGAAGTTAACCCCTAATCCTTTATTATTAGTCTCTGTTTGATGAGCTGAGATTTCTTCTTCCTTCGCTGCGCAAAGTATCCAACAGGCTTCGGGCTTCGATAATTAATGCTTCAGCGTATACCTCAGCACCTCTACAACCTTAATTTTTTTTTGCCAAACCGATCCATTAAAGGAATTCCGAAGATAATTCGCTCTATATAAGTAGAAAGAACGACCACTGACACTTATGTGTGAACTAGGCCAACTGGCATTTTCCACATTTTGCACCGTAACTGCCGTAAGTCATGACAGGCAAACGCACTAATTGAAGAGTTTTGTTTTGTTGTGTAGGCAACGGTAGAACATTTTCTTGCACCGTTGCCTACTTTTCAAACCCAACTACACGAGCGAAGTCGTTCACAAGGACAACTCATTTTATGTCTAATTTCTTGCTAGAGCGCGAAGAAAGTCTTCCCCTGTGCTCATATTGTATCATTTATTAATCAAAGTTTCTTGTCGTAATTCGATCGACATCCATTTACATTTCAGAGTGAACGTTTTATAATAAGACTAGCGAATACTTAGTACATAATTTCACTAAATATTATAGATACAATAGTCAAATACATCCTCAAGAAATAGCAACTGAATTAACTGACTGTCTTAAAACACCAGCAATACAAATTACACAAGACACAAGTTCCCACATAAAGTTAATTGGTTTCGATCAAGGGGTACGGAAAGGTCACGTCAAGGACGAATAAGAAGTTCGACTAACCATAAGAAGCGTCTGTATTTCATGAAACTGTACAAATGAAAGTAACAATGTAAATTGATTGTTATATACGAATTATTAAAAGAGTTAGGACTTGGAACAGATAATTAAAATATCATAATCATGTAGATAAGTGTAGGTAGCTAGTTGTAAATGTTTAGTTAGATCACTGATGTAGAGAAAAGATGGTATTATCACAGTATTTAGATCTTTAAAATCACATCCTTATATACGTATTTCAACCTCCAACGTAAACATGTCCTAAATGAATATACCTACAAACTAATTCAACAATTCATTTACATGCCATTAACAAATAATTATCATATATTATGTTCACCAAGATTTAAATGTAAAACTAGCACTGTGAAAGCACTCTGTTTCATCGTCCAGTTACTGTGCACGAACACTGCTACAAACACACGATTCGCTCCGTGAAGGCGCCTATGATGGTCATGTCGGCCGCGAGCGCGGCGCGCATCACCTGCGGCGCGACGGCGTCCCGCACCCTCAGCGTGAACTCGCGGCGGGTGGGCGCCGGCAGCCCGCCCCCCGCTATATTCAGTATCCTCGACCGGCCCGCCACGTCAAGCGGTTTTCCCTCTTCACTAGATCCAAGCACCGTTCGAACACAAAGTGTTCTACACGCTTCTCTCTCAGCGTCGTGAAGCTCTCGGGCTGCTAATTCGAACGTCCTTCGAGTATCAACCCCACCCACCATTGAACTCCCGGAATGTACTCCCTCTTCGTGGGCCTTCGCTGCTCCCGCGCGAAGAATAGCCGGCAGTAGAAGTTCAGCGACGGCGCTAACAGTCCGCGAGCGTAAAAAATGTAGCACCTGCTCGGCTTCACGAGTCTCGTCAAACAATCTTCGCTGACGTGCCGCCGGCACTGGGCGTGCGACACTCCACGCTTCTGCCCAAGGATTACCAGGTAGTAACATGCGATCACCTAATGAGCCACCGTCGTCTGGTTTCCAGTCTCGCGGAGAGTACCAGCGCACGAAATCACACAGCTCAGCGCCAGGGTTAGCCGCTTTAAAAGCCTCCATATCAGACAGTAGTGAGGCACTCATCATCCTCGCCCGGAGCTCGGACGCTTTAGCGTCGTCTCCGAGTCTCACCATGAGTTCCGCATCCTCTTCTAATTGATCTTCGGTTTTCGGAGCCGGATCCTATATTCCAAACATAAATTAAGCTAACATCAGAGATAATTATTACATTTCTACTATGCTTTCATAGTAATAAAAATCAAAGTAATTCTATCAATCAACCGTTATATCTACTGGTTTTTACAACTTTCTAGTCGATAACCTCGTTTGGAAAATTCACAGTTATTTATGCAACATGCAAAAAGGATATTCGCAGTAGTAAAATAAAATATATATATGAATAGATAAAAAGGATTCTTTAACGCAGTAATAAACCAATACACACCTGTGTACGAGGAACATATAGAGGCGCTCCGTTCTTAAGAGTGGCGTCTCCAAACCGACTGTGCCGGCCCACCGGCCTGTCCCAAGGCAGTTGTTCCTCATTTTCACCCTCAGAACAATCATAGAATTCATCTTCAGAAGAGTTCCCCGCTAGACTGCCGGTGCCGTCTAATGCACGTTGAATACAACAGTTAAGAAGTTGCAGTTTTTGATGAAGTAAGCAAGTGCGGGCGTTGGGTGCCCCTTCTGCTACTCTGTTGACAACGAAAGCGACATAATATTAATCTACAGTAGTGAACTAGTGATGCAACATTATTTTCTTCTTATAAAGGAATATTAATGTATGGTCCAAATATTAATGTTAGAAAAAATCTCTGTGTACTCTCGACGCCAAATCCAATAAATATCATTAGCTTTTGACTTTTGGAACTCTATTTCCCACTCCATAACGTACAAAATGCTTGGAGTTATTGGAAATTGATTAGAAATAGTAAGTGAGGTCTTCGACGTGGAAATAAGCTATTTATTATTGGTAAACCTACAGAATATATCGAAAAAGAAATGTTTATGATTAGTTGACCAAATTGCCTTGTCAGGTAAGGAAATAGCTAATAGCGCCAAACGTAAAGGTATCGACGCTTGCCGTTGACATCAAAAAGTCGATAATAATCTGGATAACGCTTAACTTTTATACCTATGTTATCAATAAGGATTTCTCATCACAAACTCTCTGCATCATACAACGCTGCTTAAATAGTAAGTCTTTTTTTTACATTCATTAAACAACAATTGTCACGTACCTACCTAACCGACATGTTTAAACTTTCACTTTAAACGCAATTTCAAATAGATAAATACACTTCCTCGAAAAGAAAGCAAATGAATCATATGCAATTCTGAAGGTTTTCGCATAACACACGGAATGTGTTTTTTCTCATTCGCGAACCATGTTAGTAATACAAAGCGCAACAAAATCGACTTAAGAGGGAGGACTGAGCTCATTGTCATGAAGCTAGCGGAAGCACCTGCGGCTATCTGGCAGAATCAGAACGATTTGTATGCCACGACCCAGAATCAACGGGAACTGAACTAAACGCGCGAACGCTCTCGGAACCGTTATCACATTGAATTACAAATGTGTTGCTGTGAGGCGGACAGAAGGCGAGCGCCAGTAAGGCTGTCTCTAAGATGCTCGACGTGTAATCGGTCGGTGAACCGTTTGTTTACCGGAGCCGGTGCGGCAGCAGCAACTAGGTGTAGGTCAGGAAGCAATGGTGGGGGCTTCGGCGCCGGCCACCAGTCCGACGCCGACGACAGCCGCGAGCGCATCCACCTCGCAGACATGGACCTACATTGGTCAACCTGTGCATAACCGGTTTCCAACACCGAAAGTGAGAGAGTTTCAATTGTTGTGATCTAAAGATGAAAAGCTATCGGTGATTTAGTAAATACAATAAAAGAAAGCCAAAAAAACACAGTGATAGTGCTAGAACAAAGTGATCAGCTCCCAATCAATCAAAGGATTGTTTTCGTGATTTTCAAGATTTTTCCTCATAATGGTAAGTTATAAATAAGAGTACATAGCTACATTATAATATACGAATATAGAATTTTCTTACGATCGCGATAGCTACTATACTACTGAGTAGACCTAGCATGATAGAAAACTCGTAGCGTACATTGACCCACTTATAATGTATCAAGTATAAGTAAACCCGGCACGACAAAATGTACCTTATTGTATGGTTTTTCAAAATCTTCATAAAAATGAATTAAGCAGTAACGACTTAAGTACATACTTCATATAACATGAATCTAGAGCGCGACGCTGCCTCGGAAAATGTAAGAAAGATAAAAATAAGGTGGCTCTACTACATCAAATGTAACGGACTATATTACGTCCTCATTTTTTTGAACTGTGTATTTGTAAAATTAATGGATTTACTATGGATATAGTTTATAGTTTTGTCACAGACATTTAATACAGTTATATTATAATGAAAAACCTTATTTCAATCAATTTCATCTTAAAACATGCCAATTGCCATAAATTATAACCTGTGTAAGGCTGCGTTAATGTATATTTATTATATTAAATTTTTCATTGTCAATATTTTCATTATCATTAAATCTTATCTGTGTATCGCAATCCAGCTGGACATACGTTTCGTCTCTCCCGGAACTAAGGAATTCCTCATCATGCGGGCCATTGATCGTGAAGGTATTTTATGTGCCTGCAAATAAATAATGTGCATAGCATTCATGGCCATATGTATGTCATCATAATGATCTTGCGAGACGCATCGTGTCGCAGCCACAGCACACGTGTGACTATGTCAAACGCGCACTTTCTCCAATATTTGATATACGAGTATTTGAAACTCAGTGTGACACAGCATTCGAACAACTCTTTCCAAAGAATCGTTACATTTTATAAATGCGATTTCGATAAGAAATCGTTTGTTCGCAGCAGCCAGTTAGCTTATTTAATAGTTTACTCTGGTGGTTTGTTTACTTGACAAAGTTTTCTTATGTGCCGGCTTAATCGTGTATTTGTAGAGATGGCGACGGTGGGGCGATCACCCTGCGGCGACAGGGTGGCCCTCGTCCCGAGACCCAGCGCCTGAGCCGCTCCATCTAACTCAGTTCCGGACTTTCGACTTCGTTAACAGCCTCCCTGTTTACTTTTACCTATCTTAGCGTAATGTTTTTCTTCGAAAGAAATCAAATAGAAAACACTTGCAATCGTTCAACACAATAATATTATGTAGATTGTAATTCAACTACGTGCCACAACTGAGGGTAACGTTTACGTTCATTGTTTCTATAATATTAACTTTTCTTAGATTCAATAATACATTAAAATGTTTATACGTTGATATTATTGATATCGACATGGAAATATTCCATACCATTGAATGATGTATGAGTGACTAGTTAATAATATATTTGATACAGGTAGCAAATAGATATAGCACATACATTGAATCACGGAAGAATAATATTGTTTGTTCATAAATTGTTAATTAATATAGGACTTTAGGTAATATAGATAATAAAATATTGAACAAAACCTAGCCATATGAGCCGGTTCGGCCTATTTTCATGTAACGCCGCCCTCCTCTGCCATTCATAGTTGTAATGATATCAGAATACGCATCAGTATTCGAGACTTTTATAGATATTGCGAAGGAAAAACAGCGCATATTCTGTTTTCTCTTCATTGACGAGTCATATTTATTTTTTATTTACGATCATGCATTCTTCAATTGGCTTCAGCATCATATTATACTCATGATTATGAATAATTTATCACATGGATAAATGTACATAAATATTTTATTTTATTAGAAGTGTACACACTTTAAACGCACTTTCAGTTGCGATGAGAATAACAGGTTCACTACCTAAGTATTACACGAGACCTAATAACAGCTTTGGTGAAATTGGGGTGTACCTACACCTCTGCCTACCTCTTTGGGGAATACAAGCGTGATGCTAGTCATATCATAAACTGTGTTAGTTCCAAAGTTAAAAATAAATTCCACTCGGCTATAATTCCGGTCAGTAAATTGTTAAAGTTGTACCTACGTACATGCATTCCCTGCAGCCGAAGGTTTGCGCAGTTTCCACTTTCCACCGGCACAAGGTGTTACCCGTGAAATTCAGTAGCCAATTAATTTTCGAAGCGCGTATTGCGCTTTGGGAACACATTTTAATTGCCTCCCGCGATTCGACAAGTCTACATAAATGATGCCCATGAAGTTATTAATTAACAAAGTTTTGTTTAGTAAATATTCTCACGTATATATTTATGGAATGTTATTTTGTGTGCCGTATTTATTACTTTCGTCGTAAATCTAAAATTGCCAGCAAGTTAAAAGCTTTTATTTATAGTGTACGCAGTAGACGGTAGCCCCATGGGAGCTATGGTCGAGGTCCATTTCATGTACCTTTCCAGCGTAATGTATGCGTTCCTCCCGCGCCACATGTTAGGTTTCGGGCGCAAAATTAAGTGCCGTCATTAAAAGTTCTGGTTAAGCGGAAAAATTATAAGGATTCCTAAATATGACATTTTGTAAATTTGCATCTCATGGCGGATAAACCCGAAAAAGAGGCAAATAGATCAAAACGAAACACTGTTTATACTTTGAAAGGCAAAAATATAGCCACAACACACGTTCTCCAAAGCCAGTTGACATTGAGTAACCTTGAACATTAGTAGTAGTACCTAGTATTTGAACACGGATTTTGTTTTTGCGATAGTTTTCACCTAAGATCAATGAGTGGATAAAAACCTTGTGGCTAGGAAGCGAGACAATAGACAGAGTAACTGTGTCGCAGGTTGGTTGACGACGCACGCGCACGTCCGTGGGAGACCCGTAATTGTGTACGAGGCGATGCACCTATACATTATTGCATGCAAACAATTCACTTACAACCTGTGTAAAAATGATGGTCACTATAAAAACATTAACTAAAGTCTAGGACACAAACTGTATTCACAATAAAAGCCGTTGTACCCGAGATTGAACGAAGGCTCGTAGCGCCTCTGTCTTGATAGGAACGAAATCTAAATAAAATCATTTGTTAAAACTTCTTACTCGTCTAATTTAGTTACAAATTATTTTTGTTATGAGACAATGGCCATAATCTAATGTAGCAAGCTAAACTAAGTTTAGAACATTCCTGTGTTTAAGCACGTCAAATTAAAATCTCCAAACGTTTTTAGTAGGCACAGTTTTAGGTTGCCACTAAAATTAAAGACGACAAATGAAAATTGTTTGGACATTTCATGTTGACATGATTAAATTTGAATTTGACGTCATCCCGTCCCGCTCTTATATTAACGGTTAGTAAAAGACAAAAATGCTCTAAATTTTGTTTAGTTTGCTACATTAGAATTGACGCCATTGTCTTATATGTGATATCATAACAGAGTAAGATCACCTAACTTTTATAATGAAATACTGTTGACTCCAGCTTGATCTTGGCGTGCGACAATTTCTAGCATGCGTTTCGTGTGACTGATGTCTCTTAATTGGTAGCAATTGTCCACTGAGTACGAGTATTTGTTCTACGTGGCAAGGTTCAGCGACCCTACGCAGGTGCAATATACATCTAAGTCACGGTTGCCGTCACTGCGAGGCATGAAGATGGATTAGCTTCCATCGGGCCATTTCCATTAGAGACGGTTGATCTAGCGTGATTGTACAACGTCGGCCCAAACATGCCACTAGTAACGCACTAGAGAATCAGCCTATTTTATCCATTCTAGAAGAATATGTTGAAAGCTGCATTGGTATAAGTTATATTTCTTTTATTCTGCCTTGTTTTTTTATGATAGAGCATTTTTCTTGACTGTTTTATTATGGTGGTCGCGAGCTAAACTTATAAATCACATCAGATCACAGGTGGAGGTATCTGTCTTTAAGACAAGGACAAGTTACAAGAATTCTCTCCTGTAACATAGCCACAACACACGTTCTCCAAAGCCAGTTGACATTGAGTAACCTTGAACATTAGTAGTAGTACCTAGTATTTGAACACGGATTTTGTTTTTGCGATAGTTTTCACCTAAGATCAACCTTGTGGCTAGGAAGCGAGACAATAGACAGAGTAACTGTGTCGCAGGTTGGTTGACGACGCACGCGCACGTCCGTGGGAGACCCGTAATTGTGTACGAGGCGATGCACCTATACATTATTGCATGCAAACAATTCACTTACAACCTGTGTAAAAATGATGGTCACTATAAAAACATTAACTAAAGTCTAGGACACAAACTGTATTCACAATAAAAGCCGTTGTACCCGAGATTGAACGAAGGCTCGTAGCGCCTCTGTCTTGATAGGAACGAAATCTAAATAAAATCATTTGTTAAAACTTCTTACTCGTCTAATTTAGTTACAAATTATTTTTGTTATGAGACAATGGCCATAATCTAATGTAGCAAGCTAAACTAAGTTTAGAACATTCCTGTGTTTAAGCACGTCAAATTAAAATCTCCAAACGTTTTTAGTAGGCACAGTTTTAGGTTGCCACTAAAATTAAAGACGACAAATGAAAATTGTTTGGACATTTCATGTTGACATGATTAAATTTGAATTTGACGTCATCCCGTCCCGCTCTTATATTAACGGTTAGTAAAAGACAAAAATGCTCTAAATTTTGTTTAGTTTGCTACATTAGAATTGACGCCATTGTCTTATATGTGATATCATAACAGAGTAAGATCACCTAACTTTTGTTTTTATATGTGATAACAAGATAAATGAGCCAACGACCAAGAACAAGAACAAACACAGCTGGGTGAAGGCTGAAGCGTAGGCGAATTGTGCCAACTATTATAATCCTGATGACGTAAAGAAAACGTAACTAAAAATGATCATTATTAAGTATTTTATTAAACTATTTTAGATGAAAGCCTAAGGCCAATGTTCTGTTACTGTGAACAAGAATTAAATTATCATTATAGATGTATATACACATATATAACGATTATGAAGACGATGATAATTTCATTCATATCATAAATCAAAATTTAAATGTTAGAAAGTTTAGATCGCCGAGGCGGGCGGTTCGTTAAGTGCCATATGCAGTTTACATCAAAACCAGTTAGATATCAACACCATAACATTCTATTTTAGTTGTCTACATCGAAATTTAAGAAAGTTACGTACATATAAACGTCTTAAGAATTTATGAAATATATTAAATTTGTTATATATCTATACACGTAATAAAAGATAACTATTTACTAATCATGAAGACTCAAAAGAGTTAGCTTACTAGTTTTTTGAAACAGTAATCACTGCAAAACGCGTCACATCTCGATCATAAAGCTTGACAACTCTACATATTAAAATGCTAATAAATAAAAATAGGTAAATTAAGGGTAAATAAGAACCAAGAAAGAACCGGTAAATCGCGAAAAAAAACACTTTTTTTTTTTTTAAGAATAGGTACTTAAATGCAAATTCGGGAAGAAAAACAATTAAAGCCTTGAACTATCGACTGAATATTTAATGTATTTTATTGCAGATAGTTACATCAATTACAAGTGGAATAACGATTAGTTAAATATCTTTAGTAGCCATAAACACTAATTCAAATTATATGACTTGAAATATCGTAAGTGCAAAGTTCCGAAATAACTCGAATCGAATGCCGAGAGTCATAAATATGCTCTACGCGTTAATGCCATGACATATGATCCCGGAGCGCATGCGGCATGCCGGAGAGGTTATACATGTTTAGATCCTCTTCGCTGCTTCAACAGCTAACCGAATAACGACTAAAACAGAATTCATAACTATTCGCAATGCGTCCAATTTGTTGGTTGTTGTCCTTCGACTGGTCGATATGTACATGACGGTAATAATAATGAGCTTGTTAGTTTACTAAAGTAATTAATTTAGTAGTAGACGTAGAGCTGGCGTACAGGCAGCATCAAAAAAAGTATAGGGGCATTCAGAATGTTCAAAACACGAGGAGCATTTCGTAAAAATCATTATTATTTTAACCTTATTTAGGTGCATTTTTGAAAGAAACTGAACGTCGCCTCTAAACAATTGAAAGCTTGCCCCAATCCAGACCACTTTTTAAAATTTTCCGGTTATTTTGAAAGCTCTTAATGTCATTGTACGTTTGATGATGACAGTACAACTTGACGTTCAGAGTAGTTCTTGCAGTCTTTAGGAATTATTTGTGGATATCTAATTTATTATAGATTCAATTAAACTGTATAAATTAATGTAGATAGTATCGTGGTACACAACAGTTAAAAATAATAAATAGTGGTCTCTAGACTTTTAACTTTTATCAAAGGTTTAAAACTTCAACGACCATGTTGAAGTTTTAAACCTTTGATAAAAAGGCTATCTATAAAAAATAAACATTCCTTGATAAATCGTAGCTTGGCTTACTAAATGATTGAACTTACACGTGTGTAAACCCTAGACGAATAGAGTATAGGCTGTCTGACTAATACTGATTGATTGACGGACTTGCACACTTCGTAAAGCAAAATTTGTAACAAAAACCTATAGAACATAATATTTATAAGAAAATATTTCTATTTCAATATATTTTCCCGTGTTCCTTTTTGTGTAACGGCTGCAGTGATTGAATTATAATGAAATACTGTTGACTCCAGCTTGATCTTGGCGTGCGACAATTTCTAGCATGCGTTTCGTGTGACTGATGTCTCTTAATTGGTAGCAATTGTCCACTGAGTACGAGTATTTGTTCTACGTGGCAAGGTTCAGCGACCCTACGCAGGTGCAATATACATCTAAGTCACGGTTGCCGTCACTGCGAGGCATGAAGATGGATTAGCTTCCATCGGGCCATTTCCATTAGAGACGGTTGATCTAGCGTGATTGTACAACGTCGGCCCAAACATGCCACTAGTAACGCACTAGAGAATCAGCCTATTTTATCCATTCTAGAAGAATATGTTGAAAGCTGCATTGGTATAAGTTATATTTCTTTTATTCTGCCTTGTTTTTTTATGATAGAGCATTTTTCTTGACTGTTTTATTATGGTGGTCGCGAGCTAAACTTATAAATCACATCAGATCACAGGTGGAGGTATCTGTCTTTAAGACAAGGACAAGTTACAAGAATTCTCTCCTGTAACTGATATTTATAACATCAATCTGTAATAATGACAAAGTTTTCACTTTTTCACTCTACTTGGTCGTGCTTAGAAATTACTCAATTAGGTAAAAAGTACATAATAGTCGTATAGGACGTTAATGACACGTGCAGAGTGCACCCAACCGTAGCATACAGGTCTTATTTATCGTAAATGTGATCGAGCAAAGAGTTGGTCTCGCGTCGTTCAGCATTGCGGGCATTCGCCAGCAGCGCAACTCCGCCGCGTATCTACTGGGTGTCGGCAATATCTGCGAATCTCCACATCCGATCGTTAACGCTTCACTGCGTTCCACAACGTTTTTACATTCGATACACGGAACATTTCATTTTATAACACTAGGATTTCACTCGCATAAAATTCAAATGAAAAAACAGGTAGGAAATACAACAAATGAATCATTTTAATTTACTTAATTCTAATTCCGTATTTTAAAAACTTTCCCATTTCCAAAGAAAATGTTTCAGGTAAACAGGCAAGGATTTTTATTCATATTTCAATTGCGATCGGTCTGGAAAATACGGGCGCCGCGCCTCTACGTTTTCTGTAAACTTTCTGCATATTTATCGTATAAACTAAACACACAAAACGTTTTGAACTTTTACTCACACTACTAATTACATTTGCTACATAATTACTTCTTTACTAGTTAAGCAATGGGCACAAATACGAAATATTTCAAAAATATACTGTGGGTATAGCACGAGTCTGAAAAAAATACGGATGTAACCTTGCGTCATAAGCAGAGCATAGATTACGCACACACACACGCAGCGTACAGGCGCCGAGTGGATGAGTTTTAAGTATTTGGATGACTAGGCATGCTTCTCACATGTCCTACGCAATGCTCCGTCCATTTTTTTTTTAAGATCCGTGGGGTATAGTTTGAAAAACCAACAATATTAGGTTTAAGTTAAACAGCCCTACAGTCAAAATAATGTATAGTTAGCAATATTAAGGAAAAGGATAGACATAAGACGCCGGAAAACTTGAACGGTAATCATTTGAACAATTACAAAGCGTTAATAATTTTTAAATTACTCAATCATAAATTGGAACAAGGAACTTACTTCAGCGCACCCAACATCCGCAGCACAAACCCACGCGTCGCTTCCCGCCAAAACGGCATTACGCTCCGCCATTATCCACGAGCTCTCTAGGATCGCAGCCATTAACAACAGCCGGTTATTTTCTATTACAATGTCTCTGCACAGATGGTAACTTATTCGCAAGATACCTGCCGCAACGAATAGCAGCGCAATTAAGAACACGACATGATCAAAGCGACTACGGACGCATGGTTCCCTTCACAATAACAAAGACTGTAACCCTACTTTGGTGAAGTATAACTTATACTTACATGGGCACAGTGAACGCGACATTTTACGATTTTGAATATTTTGTTTTGTTCTAAGTCAAATCATTTATTTCAATTATACCAAATAAAACAGGCACTTTTGAATTGTCAAAAACTAGTTGCCACGTTCCAAAGTGTAGATTACTATGGTGGTACCACAACACAGTAACTGGGTAACATGATATCTCTTGGTATAACTGGTTGTCAGACTTTCAGGCCTCTGACTACCCGTAACGGCTGTCATAGATCTTAATTTGACAACCGGGACCGACGGCTTAATGTGCTCTCCGAGGCACGGTGGTTACATTGTATTTACATTATAAAAAACATATGTGAGAACGATGTAATGTGAAGTCTATATTAAGAGTCTAGTTACAATTCAAAACATTGCCATGACAGTTTAAAGATGACCAGCCCCTACTGACGGCGCCAACGGCCAGCATCACTAAACTCAACCACATTGCATTGTAGGGAATCCAATGAACCGAGTGAGTTGAGTGAGCATGACATACCCTAGCTGCCAGACAATCAAATATATATATTCATGTAAAGTATGTAAATTGTTACACGGTACTCACATGTACAGTACAATAAAAAAAATGCTAAACAATATTGAATATATACCTAATTACATGGTGAAAAATTTATTTGTTCGTTTTTAATTAAGTATGTATGTAGTTTGTGGTACTCCGCCCTCTTAATTACACAAAAAGACAGTTAAGTAGTGATATTTTCTAAATCGAGTTTTACTCATTGGATCCCCTTTTTTTCCGCCTCTAGGTTTCATAGCTTTGTCAGATTAAAACTTTTCGTTTTCGCTTATTATTGTTAATAAAAGAATAGTATGAGCCTAATTTAGGCCGTTGCAACTACGTTAACAGTCATTTTCTGAGGAATAGATTTAGGGCACATTCACGAGCACAAACATGTATACATTTGCACTTTTTAAACTCCATATAAATAGTTAAGGAGTCTGTATAATATAGAGGTATTAAATTATGTCTATATACCGAAGGAATAGTTCTTCTATCTGTTTTACATACCTACCTGTAACACACGCTAGAGATATTATCGGTGAGTTTTTAAAAGTTAGTGTTTACATATTTGGTACTCGTGGCTGTACATACTACCCTTATGGTTATGGAAACAATACTGTTGTCTATTGACCGCTAGACATTTCGCCACGCATCGCATCTAATCGTAGGGAGTGCGAGTCGCGCTTTCTACCCACATTCACGGTTAGACACAAACAACATGTGTATTCTGAGTAGCAGTGATACGTTTAATTAAATGAACGCAACAAATAACTAGATGGGACCTACAACATTACTCGATGTATTTACAGGTACCGTTAAAGATAAACACTAGTATTGCCTCCTCGAGTCCCTACTCCCACACACCTCCCCCTGACTAAGAAGACGTGAGTTTAAAGCCCAGTAAAACGATAGTGATAAAAGAATGAAGCGACTTTATTGTAAAGCTGATCAATCTAAAGTTCAATTTTGTTACGCTAGTGTCGTTAAGTTATTCATCAAAAACGTCCAGAATAAACTCGTTTCATATGCCAATGTTATCATGTTTACATACTTCTTCCATATGTAATTTTTTTATATCGTGTCTCATACGAAGGAAATCATACAACCTACATACGATACAAGTATGTACTGTTAAACTTCAAAGCGTGAATAATACATATGAATGCAGCGGTAGGCAACTGACGTAGAAATGTTTACGTATATAGATACTGTGCATTTTAATCTAATTTTCTTTGATATACAGACGGTTAGCGGTAAAGCGCGGGTGTTGATAGTGACTGCGCGTGAGTTGGCGGCTAACGGCGAACGGGACTGACTCGCGACAAATAGCTAACGTCATCACCGACATTCATGTTACATTTTCTTGACTGTGAGTGCCATAACGGTCAGAGGCTGACGAATAATATACATGTATACGTACACATTTAGAAATAGGTCATAATAGGTATGCTGGAATGATAATCAACAGGAATAGTAACGTTAGTATACCATACTAGTATAGATACTAAAAGTGTGAACTTTTTATATCAAAGTTCTTTTTCATAGATGTATAATATAATCTAATTTATACCAAATTCTCCGAAATACTTGTCAGTTTCTTTTGTTTTAAAACTTAAAATCCTAATGAATCCTGCGTAGTGACGGTATCTATTAAACGAGTATTTTATTTGGTTTTCTAGGTCAGTAGGAACTATTATTAATTTCCTGATGCCGTTTGACAGAATCAGAACATTAATAAATCTAGCAGGAAATATATATATTTGCCGGACATTGTTAGTATTTAGCACGATTTCTAAATTCAAAAGTGTACATGACGCAGTAGTCTAGTATATTCTGTTGACTCGTTAATTAGCAGACACACTAGAATTTTATTGTAACACAGTACAATCTTGTACTTTAACGAGCCGGATGAATATTGTAGTACTATCGATTTAGTTTGATTTCTAAATATATGAGTGGCCACATGATTGCGTGAACATGTATTTAAAATAGTTTCTGAACTGGAGAGAAGACTCCGAGGAATTTATTCGATAGAAGTTCATAAAAAATCTTAGACAGATGTGAAACATAGAGCATTAAGAATAGTAATTTAGTTCTAGGAAAATTATTCCTGACCCGAGAAAATCAAACGAGATAAAAAAAAGGAAGGTTGGCTGTAGCGACTAGGTAATAAAATCAACAATCAGTATCTAAGAAACATATAAGATACGGTAAGTTACTACGTATTTACTACACACTTCATCAATACATTGAAGATTCAATAAATATAACAAGATTAACATAATTCGAATAAATATACGGACAAGTACAGTAAAAATCGCATAAGCAAACTTATTTCCAAGACAATAAAAAATTTTGCTAAACCTACATCCACATAAAACTTTATAGCCTTTTCTTTAGCACCACCGCATATACAAAGGGAAGTCGCGTGTGCTTAAAAAAAATGCAAGCAGGAGTCAGACCCTAGACATCCACTGTTTGACGCCAAGTTACCAGCACAAGGCCTAAAAAGCCGCCAGTTTTTTAAAATCGACCGAGGCAGCGTCATGCAGTCGAGGCTCGCCGCAAACTGTGGCTCGGGGCTTTTCCACCAACCACATACCTACATAGAGCCCAAAGAAACCCTACCTGTGGGGCACGAATATTCCTGGCCTATATTATATGGAGGTCCCTTAATCGGCTCCGGACCGAAGTGGGGTGATGTAAACTCAATATGAGCAAGTGGGGATACATTAATGAAAAAACCTCGGGATGTAAGTGTGGAGTCGACCCACAAAGAATGTCCCACTTACTGTTAGCTCTTTATGCCCTAACACCTGTACATTGAGTGACCTATACACTGCCACTAATAACTTCATCAACATAGCAAAATTTTGGGCTTATCAAGTGTGAATCTAGGGAGCCGAAAATTGTACCATCGACACGAAGAAGAAGAAGATAAAACTTTATTTATATAACTGTGTTTACACATAGAGTTGAATGCATAGTATTGATTTCCTCTAATCTTATTTACAAATTCATTCAACACCAAGACTGAAAATAGCATAGACAGCTACAGTATTGAAAAGATCGTATGCAAATTGTTGTAGCTGAAAATTTCTCATTAAGACAACAAAGCCAGGACAGTTAAATGAATACAAAAGGTTAATGGTCTGAAAAGAAATATCCACTAACGGCTTCTTTCTTATATCTAGCAGAAGAATTTTAACAAAAGTAGATACAGTGAATGCAAATGAGGCACATTGTGGCTGCAAATCTAAAATACATACAATGCCAAAATATTAACTATTGAATGCATTTTCATTTTTTGTTGTTTCCAAAATACATGTGAATATCTGTAGCTTGTCAACAGTTTTTGGAAGAACACAAGTGTGTTTTTAGTCAATAAAAGTCATGGGAAATATGTTTTTTTTTTACCAGATAGTAAAAAAAAAACAATCAGAACGACATAGTTGAAATTACCATTGCAATAATTATTGAGAGAGTTATATAAAAAATCTGACTTTATTATACTTGTCCCTGTCACTTAAATGTCAACGGTCCTTTTCTTATCAATGGTTGATATAAAACTAGTGTCAGAGTTTAAATCCCCCGTAGGCCTCTGACATGGCTTTACACACCATCGAGAACATCCATCAGGTGTACTGATTTCCATGTTTTAAGCAAGTGATAATTCTTATACGCACATGACTCGAAAAGTCAGTTGTGCATGCCTTAGATTCAAATATACGAATTTTGACTTGGCAGTCCAACGGTCACACTGCTCTAATAATGTCAACGATAACAGACAACAGTAACTTTAGAGGAATTTAAGCTAGGTTTAAACACGATTATGAATAAAAGGGATCGTTTTTTTTTTATCTACTATACGTACCCAGATTGGTACTTTTCATTTACTTGTATAGCAGAAGTTGATTAAAATTTTCATTCATACAGCAGTTCGCGATTGCCCGTGTTTAAATACGTGGGGGTTATCGAAGTTGCATGTCGCAAAACAGCGGTTCTATCGGGTCCTCCTAAGCAAACTGCCGCTGTTATAAGCCGAGTGCGGGTCTCGCCGTACTCGGGCATCAGCCTCCCGCGCGGCGCCGTGCTCGCGCCCTCGTGCCTGTATCTGTTTACACAGGTTCGCTATATCGGCTTTACAATCTCAAATTGGATATTTGAAATGAAATGGAAAGAAAAAAATTAAATACGTGACCAAATATTCATTGGAAATGGAATATTGTTTCGATTGTGACGTTCGGCGGACAACATTATTACAATGATCAAAATACGTTTTGATTTTAGAACCATTTGTAGGTAAAAGTGGCCTGTTTCAAATAACGTGCTGGAAAAAACGTTTTTTTTAGCTTAGTTTGGTCTTGGGACACTACGGCATCAAATGATATTTATGTTTAATTTCTGTCTCTATATTGATAGTGTGGTTCAATGCTTCTTGACTAGTGTATATCAATGAGCTTCCATCAACGTTGATGGTTTACCACCTGTTTCTAATGAAATGTAAATGAAGCTGCGATCTATTGAGTGGGCAAGTGTGACACACACACGTCTCAAGTGGAGCACGCATACCGCACGCTCCGGGAATACCGGTAGCAAGCGCCGGCGGCTGCGCAGGCGCACGCCGACCGACATTATAAGCCGGTTAGATCACCACAACTGGCACATTGTCGTTAAGCTCTAATAGACATGCATATGGGTAACTATTTTTGACAAAAAAGGAAACTTAGAAAGGTTAGATAAATTCATTACCCTTGAGCTTTACTTTATATATTTCTGAGTTCTATCATTAGGACGGACTACTTGCTGATTTTCTTGTACGGTATAATATATGTAAATCTTATCGGTAATACGATTGAGTCATATTACCGATAGCAAAAGATCGAGTTAAAACTACTCAGTGGGTCATCCATTGGTTGAATCACCAACTTTCGCCGTCTGCTGGCACAACACCACTAAACTATTGAATTGAGGATCGTTCAGTCACTTAACTATCATAATATTGAGCTAAACAAATAGCTTGTGTTACATTACAAGGTTTTTTTTATGAAATTAATTATGACGCATTAATATTTCATGAATATATTCATTTCCATTTATTTCAATTACGATCATCGCCGTTCGATATTTGTTATTAAGAAACAGATTCCGACATACCTATATCTACTGGTTAATGTGAGGTCTACGATGAAAAAAATAGAATCAACAATGCAATGTTAATTAATGTCATCATAAATTCGTTAAGCAGATAATGTTTCTTGCCGGTTATCCACAATTTTTTTGCAGTTTCATTAATAACATTCTATTGACGACGGATAATAAATTTAATACAGTGTTTAATAACAACCTATACTGCATTTTCCCCACTTTTCTTATCATGTATTTTGATAAGTTCCGTAAATAATATCAAATTGTAATACAGTAGAACTATGTTTAGAACATATCAAAAGAAATGATTATATATCAATGGAAATCTGTGAAAATCTGTGTATACATCTTAAGGAGTTAGATCAATCACTCTTATAACAGTTACATAGGTACAAGTTCAGATTCAGTTAAAACTTCAGCAGGATTATACACGAAGGTTGAGTAGAGAGCGCACACGGTAGCGTTTTCAAAAGCGTGAAAGTTTAATGGTGACGGTATATATTGGAAAGGCTCAAGATACATTCGGCAAGCGATATTAAAATATAACATTAAAATTAAAAAAGAAAAACGAACTAACTAATTAATACGAACTCGGAACAACTAACATTACAAAACTGCAGTTATACAATACTGTAATAATTCACGGAAACACGTCTCAAAAAAATAAAAACTACGTCTTAAACGAGTCTGCTTAATTACCTCTAAGCGCAGGATAAGTGCAGAAGCGTCACGTTATGTGAAATACTCAAGTCTCTCACGTCAGGTTACAAACACGCTTTCTTAACATACCAACACTACTTGGAGCAGAAAATAGTTTACCTTTGCACAAGCAAAATCGTTTTCTTAGCTCTCTCCGAGTTTAATAAAAGCTGGAGTAATTAAACGACAACGAATTACTCCTTATAACATATTTAACTACCATAAAACAATTTTGATGTGCAATAAAGAAATTAACAAAGTCTATCATGGCAATTTCTTACTTAACACTTTGTAGAAAACTAGAGTGTAATCAATCATTTGCTTATAATACGTATGACTTTTTATTTTAATGCAGTAGGTAATCCATTTGATCGCAGTCGATACAAAGCTTGACACAATATTAATCATCGCCCGTCCTCGAACTAGCGTAGCTAGGTACTTTTCACGACCCACAGGTTATTTCACAATTTATTGACATTATAATTTTTCCATAAACAACGGAAGCGAAGTGATTTATAAGAGAAAAACTAACTTAATAAATTAAAAGTATAATAAAACTTAATATTTAATGTTAAATTTATTATAAGTCAAATTCTAATGCCGCGTTCGCGATCTTATAATCCTCGAGAATTTGGTGGCCTATATTTAGCAACATATAGATTCAGCGACACAAAAGGCTGGTGAAATTCCACTTGTAACAGATTAAAGGCGAGGTTGAAGATTTAACGACAGAAATTCAGCTATACGAGAGAAAAGATTTTCATGCGAAACTAGTCGTAAATACGCACTGTCGCATTTTGGTATCAGAGTAGAAATTTGTGGTTCACAAGGATTTTACATCAATTGAATACATGAAAGTGGGTGAAGTATCATTTACAAAAATAAAAGCGGCTAATTATTTAAACCTACTATAGAATAAAGATCACATTATTGAAATCTATTTGTTTAGTCTATAAATAAGCTTATAAGTATTTTTACAAGGCCTCTCGTAAACCCATCAACATTCATAGGTCATTCATATTTTCGCTTCCCATGTCCCTAATTCTTGCTCATAACATGACCATAACTCTATTGACTTCTGCTATATTTACTACATAACATAACCATGCCACAGCATAGCAAAGGTCTATAGCTCAGACTAATATTTGCTTAGGTGTCTCGACCACTGCGCCAACAACCACATTTTTATTGATAAATCATAAACCTAGGTACTTTTTATTATTAGATTATTATATACGGATTCCTTATAAAAAAATTATAGGCGTGGAATAGTTGACTTTAAATACGCGGTCAACGAATTCGTGTAGTTCTCGTAACCTAGTAATAAAATATATTGACACTGCAGAGAATATCTCAAAATCTCATTAGATTCGGCAAAGTGTAAAATGATAGTTCTTTAACATTTTAGATACAAAAAAAATGGAATATTTCAGTGGCGCACAAATGATAGCGTATTAGCGCCGTCTGATAACGGTATTTCCTCATTATAATTATTGAATTGGACTTTGGAGATTTAAAAAGGGCTGATTCAGTTACAGTTTCCGTATCACCAAAAGGTACATCAGTTTCAACCTTGTTTGTACGCTGAAAAGCGTTCGCGCTATAAACAAATTTCTAAGACTGTTGACTTTCCTCATTTTAAAAAACGATTGCACGTTTGCTTTTAAAATGTAAATATTGTAGGGGGTAAATAATGCCATGACCGAGAGCCTGTTCAGTAGCTAGTAATACCGATCGTGTTTTGAATTAATTTTACCGTACGACGTTGAATGACTGAGTAGTCGATGTACTGAATCAATTTAACATGACAAGCCAGTATGTGAGATAAAAGATAAACTGATAAAGCAACTAGCAAGTGACGTCACTGAGTTCGCTGACAAATATGACGATTGAAGCAATACAACAAATAGTGAAAAACTAAAAACAAAAGTTTTTTTATTTATTTTTATTGATACCCGTTTGATATAAAATTTAATTTAAGTAATGAATAATTAGCTAATTTACTATAATATATTATACATATATATTTATCAAATTCTAATATAATATAATTTCTCCAACCTTTGATAAAAAAATATCGTATTAATAATAATAAGGGAATAACAAATATACAAATAACGATAAACGAATAAAGTTTTTTATCGGCAGAGAAACTGAGATATATGAATTATGAAATAATATAGAGAAGGGATCTTTCAAATTTTAGGGGTCAGAAGGATTTTAGCCCGCCAAAAGCGTAACATTCGGCGACGGACATCATGCAGTCGCAAGTCCAATCCGATCATCATTCCCCGTTAACCTTTGGAAAGATCGAAATAAATGTTGCCGCTCAGACACTATATACTGCGGTGTGAACGAAACCATAGCGCGATTCAATTCGACGCCAACGCCATCTATCGAGGCACCAGAAAGCTTAAGACATCGTCGCTCAGAGTTGTTTATGCATTCAAGATAAAAAAATACATATTTATATTAAACTTAGTATTCCATTAATTATCAACATCTTTTCAGATATTTTAAATATTTGGTTAGATGATAGCATTGATTTATAAGCCCAAGCATCTCCTGCATCAAAATCAAACAAATATACAGTAAAAATAAATAACAGCAATAAAAAGATGATTGACCTACTTTCGCCCGTTTTCATAATATTTAACATTTGGGCCCAAATCTAAAGCTCAATTACCATATTTTACTAAAACTATAAAAACAAGAAAAATCTCATTCAAATCAACTTTCACCTGGTGATCACGTAATTACCCATGGAAGAAATTAAAAACTCTGTCGGCCAACCATCGTACTCAGATTAGCTGTTGGTTCTAGGCACACAGATTTAATCTAAAATTAGGTGTCATATTCCAAGGTGACAGGTGAACAAGCTTTAAATTAAATAATTCTTATATAATATGCCTCCAAGCCAGACCGAGGTGCCGCGAAGGGAACATTGATTTCACGAAATTAAGGAAACTTTAATCGATCTGTCACTCAAACCGTGTACTCGACAACTAGTGAATTATTTTAACTTAATTAACTGACACGACCTGACACGGCATAAATAAAAGATGAGACCTATGCATCAATGAGATAAACCTGAACACATTTTATAGCAACTATGCGATCAACGATGACCGTTGCGATCAATGATGACTACGGATGAGATACATTATAATTTAACAAGAGCTCACAAGAACATGCAGAACAGCATACAGAACATGACAATATTGCCAAATTTAAATTCTAGGAAACTAAAATTTTATGTTTTATACTTAGTTCTTTGTCAATTGAATAGTTTTGTAGGATCAAAACAGCAAACATAAATAACAAGTAAATGTAGAAAGCTGCGAAGAGAAGAAATACTCGTTTGCAGGTTTTGAATAATTTACATAAAACTTTCCCAACTGCTATCAAACTTATTAGTTAATTTCAAAAATATTAATCAGGTCAGTTATCCGTGCTATTGTAATTATTCTAATTCTGTTATTTCCGATAAAAAGTTTTCAAAAACGGCTGAATTTCAAAATGTTTAAGTAATAAGTATTTGATGTTTAGGTCCAGATGGTACTTACGACGTGACGTTAGAACCAGTAACAATTAGTGTTGAGGTAATAGTCAATACCTGATAAGAAACACAATAACGTGTTGTTAGGTCAGTAGCTTGCGTAACATAGTACGTGTTTAATGAAGTAACTGCACAGCATACTAAAGATGTACTTCCGCACTGCCTCCGCTACATAACGCATGCCAACCGTTACGCACAGGCGTGCACGAACACGGTATCATTACATACCTTCAAGTAATACATGCGTGCACATAAATCATACAAACTTAAGATAATTAATTGATTGGGAGTTCGTGTATGTAGAAATGACTGAGGTCTAAGTATAACATTTATTCAAAAACAACCACAACAATATTGTCACACTGAAATAGTGGTAGTGGTCCGCCTGATATCATGGATATTAGAAATAGAGTGTTGGTTAAGAATGTTCTAGTTGAAACTCCATACTCCTACAATTATAAATTACCATATAGTTATAGATGAGAGGTGTCCAGTATTGAAGTCACATCAGGAAATCTGTTTTCCCAAGTTGCACAGTCAATCACATCAACAGAGTAATACTTAACTATTCTTCTTATGAAAGAAAGTCAGTGATGAAATGTATTGCAACATAAAACACTTATAACGATACGTATTCCTAAAAATGAGAAAATCGTTATTTATGAATGGTAAATTAGAATAAATTATGACAAAGTCTACTTTCGGAATATTCGCTAAGTTAAAGGCCATGAGAAAGTGATCTGGTGGCTCGGCCGACGGAGTCATCTCCGCCGCGCACTTCGAGTAGAGTACCGTTAACGGCGAAATCGGATGACTGGTGAATTTATGTAAATGGGCTAGTAGTACGAGGCGTATGAGCTTACATCAAAACACAAGCATTCCGCTACTTAACAAGCACTCACTTGTGTACAAAGATTATTGATAAACAGTTTGCAGTTTCACTTTTACATTTCATACATAATATATTTAGGTATTGTATTTATACAAATATAGGTGAGTACATAGCTTTCACATTAAAAAGCTATGTACTCACCTATATTACACAAAGCTACGAATCTGATTTTCATTATATGTAAGTAACAGTCTAAACCAAATGATAAAATTTGAAATGTATCAAAATGAATTGACCACAGTGGCCTCAGTGGGGCACAAAATAAAGCGATCGGTTTCGTAACCGAGGTCGTGAAGGAGTTAAGGATGATATCGTGTATTAGATATTGAAAATAATAATAACTTATAATAAAATCAACATGAAGGAATACGAACAACTACCATCCCTGACTGTAACCGAACCCTAATGTTTGGCACATCGATTATTTCGGACATCCGCAAACGTTGACTGTCAAGTGTCCACAGATCGAGCACAGATCATGTTTGACATTTTATGTTGAGTATTGATTACAATTAACGTCGCTTGACGATTCATACAACATTATTTATTTGACAGATTTTTTCACTATGTACGACAATTGCATTGTGTGTGTAGCATATTTAACAAGGCGAGTGTAGGGAAAGCCAGATGTTCCGGGCTAGTAGTCCGTGGCCGCCACGCTGCACTTCTCCTCAACGGTCTGTGCACCGCTTGATTACCTCCCATCTGTCATGGACTCCAACATTCAAAGTTTTTAACATAAGCATACCTTTTCGATTACTAATATTATTAGACTGCCCTCCCGGCGACCTCAAATAAGATTATTAAAAGTATTTAAAAGTTATCGAGGATTACAGCCGAACATTTTTTTTGGCTTTCTCATAAACGAAATCTGAATCTCATAAACGAAATTGTATTTAAGTACATACATGATTATTTCAGAATCAAGCGTGATAATAGTCATAAAAAATTCGAAGGATGTATATTTAATCATATAAACTACCCCATTGCTCTAGGGTGACTATTAAGCGTCAGGTCCGAGGGTTCGATTCCCCGGTCGAGCAAAGTGGTATTGGGATTTTCTCAACAGCAGCCTTAAGTTTGGAATTGTGCCAAGTTGACGGCAATAGGCTCACCACCTATTACATGGGACTACTGATGGCATTGGTGAGATGTGCATGTACAACTGTGTACACGTATGCATACCCCCTGGGGAAATAGAGGCGTGATATGTTATATTAAATCATAATGTTTGTTTCGTGTTTAAAAAAATTCCATGTCTGTATACTATTGAAGGTACGATCTTCGGCAACTGATAACTTTTGTAGTGGTTAGGTTAGAAGGTACTTTGGGGCACCTGTGTAGCGAATAGTCGCTCACATTTTAACTTTTATATAGATAGAACGCCGTATTTTTTTTTATGTCGCCGTGTCAAAAGCCATATTAAACCATTACTTTTAATTTCTTTACTCGCTATATTGTCTGGAATAGCAAAATAAATTCAAATGTAAATTATTCTCAAAGAACATTTTAAAATAATGTAGAGAGGACATTCGAGATATACAACAACTTTCGCACCAAGCGTCAGTAACGCCATCTAGCTTTAAATAGACGTATTGTAAAAATTAAAACACATTTCAGATCCCGGTGGTGCTAAACACAGACCCGTTTTTCATGTGTGAAAAATCCATAACTAAGGCTTTACCGGACTCCTACTAAAGACAAAAGAAAAAATATTTTGTCATTGACTTCTCGAATATAAATTGAAAGGAAGTCGTAATTTATTCACGAAATTTGAATGCACAACTCTGCATATTTTCTCCGTAAACATTTTTTTTATATACATACATATATGCAAGATATTTCTTTACCGCTCACGATGCTCTAAGCGTCTGATAGCAGTCTGAGCAACTTCGACCGAGCGGTAACATCAACTAAACTACGATTTTCTGAGCAATGTACCGTCTATTACTAATAAATTTTTGAATGTTTTTGATTAACTATGTATTTTGTCCTTAAAAATACTTAAACTATTGTTTTTATTATTTTCAGGGAGAATCTAAGTGTCCACATACACGGCCATGGTTATATTCAGTGATAGTGATGCTGATAGCACACTGCGCACGTGCTCAGTGTCCGTGGGACAGTGCCCCCACACTACAAGCTGCATGTGTATGCGCATTTAATTTGGCAAGAGATTTGTCAGTCCAATGTGATCAGGTAAAGTTGGTTTTATACGGAAAAATTATAAATGTTTAAGTATTATATATATATATTTGGTTTTATACAAACGCATTACCGCATGCGTAGCGAACCCTAAAGTTATAATTTCGACGAGATGACTTAGTTGGTTAAAACTGCCTGGATTTTTTATGCATGTTCAAATCTTGCTCACGCCCGTATTGTTCTTTAAATTATTTCTTTAAAGTTGTTTTTGTTGATTAAATATAAAAAAGAGTAAATTTGTGTCTAACTGATCATTTATACTAAATGATTTTTTTATTCAACAGGTTGACTTTCCAACGCTATTATCGGCATTAAATATGAGCGCACGAAATGTTGTGATTGATCTACTTTACATAAATAATTCAAGCATTCCCATTCTCACCCATAATATGTTCGTCAACCTAAAAATCCATAATCTTCAAATATCTGGATGCGGAGTAAAGAAAATAGAAGACGATACTTTTCGAGGACAAGGCCCATATCTCAAAAACTTGAACCTACAAGATAACGAATTGACTGAAGTTCCCGTAAAAGCCCTGAAAATATTAATTAATCTGTCTCTTTTAGATATATCTAAAAATCGCATTGCACACATAGCAAACCATTCTTTTATTACTCTTCGTAAACTAACAACACTGAAAGTTTCTGACAACAATGTTACACTAGAACCCCAAACACTGACTGGATTAGAAAACTCGTTAAAGAATTTAAATCTGAAAGGCACCAAGCAAAAGACTGTTCCCGAATGTATAAGAGGTCTTCGGAGCTTAGCTTTTCTTGATCTATCTCAAAACAGCATCAGAGAACTTCCAGGACCTGATGGTAGCAAAACATTCGAGGGATTAGACTCATTGAGTGCTCTTAATTTGGAACGGAATCTCATTGTCTATCTTAAGGAAGATGCATTCGCTGGAATAAAAACTACACTAAGTTCTTTGAGTCTCCTTAATAACTTACTGCCCGAATTCCCAACAGCTGCAATAGGAACACTAAGCGATTTAAGGGTATTAGATATCGGATTCAATTTACTAAACAAGTTACCCGTAGATGCCTTTGTGAACAATCCATCTATAACTTTATTGGCCTTAGATGGAAATCCTTTGCCCACAGTGCCAGAAGAAGCATTCTCTCACCTTAATCAAACTCTTCGAGGCCTTAGTCTTGGTGGCAGGTTTTTAAATTGTGACTGTCGCCTGCGCTGGATAATCGAATGGATACGCAATGGAGAGTTGCAAGTCACGTCCCGTGAAAGAAATCCGCAATTCTGCGGCAATCCGCCTCACTTCCGTGAGAGAGGGTTTTATAGTTTTGAACCGAACGAATTAGTTTGTGAATATCATATAACTTCAACAACAGAAAAACAATCAACAACAGTAAAGGATACGAATGACTGGAAAATAAGTCATATTATCACTACAACAACCACCACAACTTCCGCCCCGGTAACAAGTAGCAGTACAACTGCACCACTCAATACAGAAACAAGTAGTAACGTTGAAACCGCAACTAAACCAGTCATCATTCAGACTACTAGCACAACAAGCACAACACGTCCAAGTGTCATTCCCTCCGTACGTCCAGCCGCACCCACCTGGCGCCATGCCCCACACCAACGTCCTCCTCTTGTTATGAGTTTCCCACAGCAAAAACCAAAGGTAGATGATTCTAATGAAGTTATTGTGAAAAATGCGTACAGGCAAGACAATTCTGTGATCATTCAATGGGACTCGGATGTTGCTAATATACTCGGCTTCCGCGTCGTTTATCGACTGTTTGGAGACAAAAGCTTTAAACAAGGACCACCTTTGGAAGCTAGCGAAAGAGAATTTAAAATAAAAAATGTTCCATCTCAGGTCTGTATAATATACTTTTGTTATTGCAATAAGTACATTATAATGTAGATGTAGATAGGTCATATAATTCCGGTTTTCTTACAGGAATGTATTGTGGTCTGCGTGATCTCCTTGGAGGAGGTTCACGTGAGTCCAGAGACGGTGCCGTATTCTCAGTGCCGTGAGGTGCGCACCGTTTCCGCCGCCGCCTCCAATATGGACAAGATCACGATAGCGGCAAGCGCCGCCATTTGCGGTACAATCGTGGTGGCAGTACTCGTGTTTGCCGCAGCGTCTCGACGCCGTTCTCGCACTGTGCATCGCCTTCACACTCAAGCCCCCGAGAAGATGCCCAACCCGTGTTGCGGCGGTCTCACCGGCACTCCGAGCCCCAGCGGCCCGCTTTCTTCGTTAGCTACGATCGGCGCATTTGGAAAGCAGCGTGAGTGGGATCAAGTGTCGGCTTATAGCGCACGTTCGATCCCGCGTGCACGTTCTTATACCGAACCGGCTCCACCGGACCCATTACCTGGTCGTCCAGGCCGAGCTCGTTCCCTCGCTGACGGTCAATCTCAACATAGCTATTCCCATTCCGGCCGATATGGAGTACCCGGATACCCTAGTAGCCTTCTAGGATCACGAGCTGGTAAGTTAGGCTGTCGCTTTATATTCCTCATTTCATTTCCGGCTTATACTTCCTTATTTTGTTTTTACATTCTCATTAACGTAAGTTTAAATTAAATAAATCTTTGACATTTTAGATCTCCGTCAATCGCGTCAGTCGTTAGGAGCAGCATCAGAACGAGCTTCTCGATTGTCTCTGAGCGGTGCAGCGGGCGGAGCCACGGGTGGTACAGCAGGATCACGACGCAGGCCCCGGTCAAGATCACGTCCCGCCAGCCGATACAGCGTCGGTTCTCTGGGTATGGGGTATTGCGACAATTCTGACAACTGGACTGATCACGATATGGACATCTATATGGCACGGAACCCGACGACCCGCAGTGGTCTAGTGCCTTTATAGCGTGCAAGAGACCCGGAGCGAGGAGATGTGACATTTCGCGGGCGCTCCTCGCCCTCACGGAGGGCTCCCGGGGCCTACACCTCGTGGTGCAGTCATGAAGTCCGCAAAGGCCAGCGCCACCGACACTCTCGCCGACATAGCCATGAGAAAACCAATAAACGTGCGCACGCGCATTGTAACCGACTCACGGGTCAGAGCCAGTGTGTCCGGTATCCATTAGAATATTGAGTAATGTGTAATAATATTGTTACCTACTATTTATCTTTACAATGGTGTACAGATAAAGTTAAGTATGTCAATGACTGTATTAAATAATTATATTGATAAATATAGAAAATATGCTGTAGTCACAACTATGGTTAATCAGGAAGATTTCCTAATGCACCTTTACATTTGTTTATTAAACTAATATCTACCAGGCAAAGTATTATATGACTTTAAATCATAATAAATTGGTTAGTGAGAACTAGCTACAATATATATTTGTTCACTGTTGTAGAAAAATTCAAAGCAACAAATATTTTCCAGAGTTGCAGAATATTAGTTACATTTACTGTTCACATTTTGAATACTAAAGTGTTCTTATTACCACTGTTCTTTTTGTTGTATTTTAAAGTTTTGTGGTGCATATTTATTTCATCAACTAGATTAGATTTGTTTGTAAGTTGTACATATTATTAAAGATAGATAGATTTTAAGGTATTGTAATTAATGTTATATTGAAAGAAAACAGATTATAATGATATATAAGAAATTGGTCAGCAATACAACTTACAAGTATACATAATCATGATTTTTAATGCCAAATTGTGCCTGTGTTGCCAATGAGCACATAACATGAATATTATTTTATTCTGCAAGTATGTACAGACTTTAAAATTAATTATTTAATTATGTAAATGCAAAGTTGCTCAATTCATGATGGTGCTATTTTAAATAGGCAATAAATAAAAATGTGATTTTTATAGTTGCATTGAAATTACTATGTATATTTATGTAATTATAAGTTAATTGTTGTTGTGTTTAGCCATTGAGAAGATTAAGTTATTCAATAATTTATTTTTTGAAAAAACAATAAGCTCATAATCGTCAATTAACATGTGTGTGAAATTGAATTTTAACTCTTGCTAGGAGTTTATTTCTAACTATGATTATCTAATTAAATTATAATTTCATGAATTAAACTTTAAATCCAAATTATATCCCATTCCCCCTAACAGTATAACAATCATTGCCATAGCCAGTAAAATATTTGGGGGGGGGGGTGTATACACTCATTAATAAATTTCGGGTGTTGGCCTTTTTTCGCATATGCAACATGTGTAATCATTATATTTTAATTTTTTGTCTAGAATTTCAGGAGATTTGAACCCCGAAACCTCGCCCCCCTGGCTATGGCCATGATTACAATCACATTATGTGCTTACTATAAACTTACCCAGGTACACGAATTCGATGCTCCCATCTGTACTGTAGCTCCTGACTAAACTCGTACCAGAGATGTGCCAGATAAGGCAAACCGCCTGCGTCAAACAGCCGCGCTGCTGTCACTGACACCCGCCACACCAGCCCCCCCTCAGGACTCGTCTTCACATAACTACATAACTTTTGTTCACCATCAACCTGAAACATAACACATCCAACATAATTATATCAATGTCTGTGACATCTATCGCCATCTACTGGTGCTTTATCTTTTTTAAAGAAGCCATACCTGCTTGAATACTACTTGTAACTGTTCAGGATAGTTGAAAGTATCATCTTCAACTGCATCAGGGAATACATAGTACAACAGAGGCATAAGGAGATCATCTGCTATGGGTCCTTTAAAATCTGTCATGTTTCTGCCTTGTCCCATAGCGGCCTTCACTAACTTAGAAATAGTTATTGGAGCTTCAGTGATCTTATGAAGAGGATTCACCAATCCCAAGCTTCTACTCAACCCCAAAGTATCCATAAGTAAATTATTATTATCTAACAAATCCATTATTTTATTAATAGTTTCAGATAATTGACAATTGAAATTATCCCTCATTTTAAGAGTAATTGTCCAGGTGGGAGCCATAATTGGATCAATTTCAGTAAATGTAGATGAATCAACTATGGCACATTCACGGAACTTTGGCCAGATAGCATTGAGTAAAACACTATGGATTGGATTCTTCTCAGAACCAAAAGGGAGTTCTATCAATTTTTTTACATCAAAACCATCTATTGATAAAAACTCATTGGACTGTGTGGTTTTTTTCCAAGTAAATGCATCCACTTCTTTTAATTCATAAGAAAACTTTGTAGAAACAACAACAGCATCCAGAGCAACAGGGGACGAAATCTTTGATTTAAATAAGCTTACAAGGCCGCTCAAATGTGAGCACTGATTTGAAATTCTCTTCAAATGAATTGTGTCAAAACTAACTTTATGTTCACTGTCTTCATAGAACCCTAAGTACGTGTGCTGCCAGTGTTCACGTATCTTAACAAAGAAAGGCACACCACAGTCTGTGTTAGCAAATGCAATATTTGCAGTGCTCATCACAAGTTTTATTAAATTTCCATCAACCAATGGATTACTCGGACACAACATCATGTAACGCTTTAAACCATACCAATTAGATACTGGGAAAGGACTTCCATCGACATCATCCATGAAATTTCTTGTAGACTCCCAAATACCATTGTGTAAATCTACTAGTATAGACTTATCCTCAGACTCTTCAGAGTTTTCGTCAGTTTTAACCAGCTCTAACGTATGATATGATAATATGAATTTGGTGCCTTGGAAATGAATTTCCTCCGATTTTCCTGTCCATTTCTTTGTGTACTCCCCTGATACTTTAGGTAAAGTTGATTTAGACAAACGCCATTCTTTTAATATCTCTTCTATACGAGCAATAAACACTTCCCATTCAGATACAGTTGTGAAATCCTGATGGTAAATATCATATTCATCTATTTCTTCATTCATTTCTGTGTTAAAATGAAGAGATACAAACACAAAAAAACAAACAGCTGTTTCAGTTTGGCAGTGACAACTTGACAACTGTCAGTATGACAAAGACACAGATTAGTAATATATGTATCTGTCAAAGATTGCCACTTTCGGTTAATGTAGGGTCTTTTTTCATAGTTCTTTACTGACTTAATTATAATTAAGTATGCGCGTGTTAGAATATTGATATTTTGAGATGTATAATAAATACTCAATACATTTATCAAACTACCTACTTAATTAAAATAATCATATTTTTAAAAGTACCCGTCTATGGTTGTCAAGTAGTGGGGTATTAGCTTTATAAGGCGTTGCCTCGCTAGTGCAGACACAGTGGCTGTGTGACAGCGGAAGAAGACGGACCATATCTTTACTTGCAGCTGTGTTAGATTCAGATAAGTAGTTTATGATTATGTACTTTAATGTTATTAAAATTACTTTAAAATGCTAAAATATCTTTATTATTTGGTACAAATATTTATCGTCGGTCTATATATTTATATATACATATATGCTATTGTATATCACTAATTATTGAAACCATTTGTATGCTGTATATAGTAGGTGTATGTATTGTTATATATATTCATTCAATTATCTCACATCAGAAGTGGGATCGGATCTTTTTGCCTAAAATAATGTTATTATTTATGTACAGGTTATGGAGCCAACTCCTTTATTGGAAGATTTAGTGAGAGCCATCCGAGATGCAGTTACGTCAAATCAGCGTCACGATGACATCGCTCTGCCGCTCTTCGATCCTGAGAAAAATGACAATGGTGCAGAGGGCTGGTGCAGAAGTATCGAGAAGCTTGGTGCTGAATTCAAGTGGAGTAGTATCCAGCAAGCTGCCAAAGCCGGTAAGGCCCTACGGGGCTCTGCTTTATCTTGGTTCGAAAGTTGGGAACCAGAAACCGAACGGTCTTGGGGAGCTTTGCGCAAAGATCTGGTAGATTTGTACCCAGAGAAGAAAAATCTATCTGAAAAACTATCTAAAGCCGTACTATATACATCTGACTCCGCTGAAACTTACTGTGAATATGCCAGGGAAAAAGTTAGGTTGCTGCGTTGTACTAAAGTGGCTTTTACCGAGCCGCAGTTGATTGAACTTGTTTGCGGGGGAATAAGTGAAGTTAACATAAAAATGGCAAGTTTAAATAGTTCAATTGATAGCATACCTAACTTGATAGGTCTATTATCTACATATGAAAAGGTCCCTAAAAAAAGATCATTGGAGGTGGCTACAAACCCCAGTCAAACTTCTAATAACGCTAAGCGTTTTAAGGCGAATAACGAACTAGGACATAGAGAAGAAAAATCATGTTATACGTGTGGTAAGGGGGGTCACCTGATGGCTCGTTGTCCAAAGGCTGCAGCTTGCTCCGGTAGCAAAGAATCGAATCAACATAAAAACTTGCAAACAAATAAAATAATCTGTCTTTTTTGTAAGAAAGAGGGTCACAATTTTGAAAAGTGTTTCCATCGTGTAGCCTGTACAGTTTGTAACAAAATGGGCCATTCGCCTGACAGATGTTTTCACCGTTTTCAACACGAGGAAAATAAAACAATTAACGTTACAGAAACTAAATGACTAGCAAACAAGTTCACAAAAATTCGTATCAATGATATCGAGATTGATTGTTTGTTAGATACTGGAGCCGACTGTAGTATAATAAAAGAATGTATAGCGAGACGTCTTGGGTGTCACTTTTTCCCATATTCATTGTATTTAGATGGAATAGGTCGCGGAAAGCTACATGTTTTTGCTAAAATAAATGTTCCCGTCCACTTTCAAGACTTGTGTATAACATTGGAGTTTTATGTCGCGAAAGATGAAGATTTCCGTTACGACTGTTTAATTGGGCGTAACGCTGTTCAGAATACTGACGTTGCTGTTGTTCTGGATTCTGTAGGCACTAGATTAGTAAGAGTAAGAAGTAATGAGCCTCGGTTATTGATTGGATCACTTCAAACTCAGACTAAACCAATTATAGATCTGAAATATCTCACTGACTCTCTTAACCATCTAGAAACATCTTTGCAAAATAGTATCATCAGCATTATCCAAAATTACCCCTCTGTTTTACCGACCGACAATCATATGAGTACAGTAACAACAGGTCAACTAAATATTAGATTAAAAACTAACAAAATCATTCATTATCGCCCCTATCGCTTGGCTCCGGTTGAAAGGGAGAAAGTTAAACTCATTATTGACGATTTATTGAAAAAGAAAATTATAAAGGAAAGTGAATCGGAATTTGCGAGTCCAGTTCTACTAGTAAAAAAGAAAGATGGTAGTGATAGATTGTGTATAGACTACAGAGCACTAAATCAGAATATTGAAAAAGAACGATATCCTCTCCCTCTCATCGAAGACCAAATAGACCGACTAGGAAAAGCTAAATATTACACTTCCATAGACATGAAAAATGGCTTTTACCAAATCGCTATTTCTCCACAGTCCACAAAATATACGGCCTTTGTTACACCTGATGGTCATTTTGAATTTTTGAAGATGCCTTTTGGCATATGCAACGGTCCCTCGATTTTCCAAAAGGCCATAACAAGGGCAGTTAAGAATCTTAAATTTATTTTAGTATATATCGATGACCTACTTATACCATTCAGTACAATACCAGAAGGTCTCGACTATTTAGACCAGACCCTTAAAGCTTTGAGTTACGCAGGATTCACTATTAATTTAAATAAATGTAAATTCTTTGAGACTAGTATTGAATACTTAGGCCGTATAATTTCGGTTGAAGGTGTAAAACCCAGCTCCAGAAAAGTGTCTGCTTTGGTAAACTCTCCAGTTCCAACAAACGTCAGGCAAGTGAGACAATTTATGGGGCTTGCAAGCTATTTTAGAAGATTTATACTAGAGTTCGCTTCCCGGACAGCTCCTATTACAAAACTTGTAAGAAATGACCAAAAATGGGAATGGGGATTGGAACAAGAAGGGGCTCGCAATTATGTTTTGAATTATTTAACAACAGAACCTCTATTATCAATTTTTAATCCAGATCTACCTACTGAATTACACACGGACGCTAGTGCAATAGGATTTGGTGCCATACTATTACAAAAAGACAACGATTTAAATAAAGTGGTTGCATATTTTAGTAAAAAAACGAGCCCCTGCGAGTCCCGATACCACTCCTATGAATTGGAAACTCTTTCTGTATATAATGCATTAAAACATTTTCGTGTGTACCTATTGGGCATTCATTTTAAGATCATTACTGATTGTAATGCTATAAAGTCCACAGTCAATAAGAAGGACATTTCATCTCGGGTTGCACGATGGTGGACGTATATGCAGGATTTTTCTTTTGAGATTATATACAGAAAGGGACGGTACGTCAGTCATGTTGATTATCTTAGTCGAAATCCAGAAGTTGACCTAGGTTTAAATATTTCCCAACATTTAACAACCTTATCGACCCCCTCCGAATTAGTAAATATCTCAATTAATCCAGTGAACTTCCCACGCTCTTGGTTAGAAATGGCTCAGGATAGGGATTCTGAAACTCAGGCCCTTATTGAAAAAGTTCAATCGGGATATTTAGATTCTAATCGGTACATGGTGAGAAACAATTTATTATATTATAAAACTAAACCGGCATCCTCACCTAAATTGTATGTTCCGAAAGGCAGTAGATTAAGTATTCTTCGTTTGTTCCATGATGAAAATTGCCATGTGGGATTTGATAAAACCTACCATAAACTCTCCGAGTACTTTTGGTTTCCGGGCATCTCAAAGTTTATAAGAAAATATATAACGCACTGTCTAATATGTGTCGAAAAGAAAACTCATCATGGACCAAAACAAGGAATGCTACACCCAATAGAAAAAACACCCATACCTTTTCATACCGTCCATTTGGACTGTACAGGACCCTTCCCCCAGTCTAGTAGTGGTCATAAAATTTTTCTATATTAATACCATTAAAAACAATGGGCGCCGAAGAATTAGTCAATATTGTAAGAAATTCTCTCACTGAATTTGGTACACCTTCCTTAATCATTACTGATCGTGGAACTAATTTCTGTTCAAGACAGATGCGAGAATTATTTGATGAATGGCAGGCTAGGCACCACATGATAGCGACCGGTACCCCGCGTGGTAACGGTCAAGTTGAACGATATGTCTCCACAATTACTAACATGATAAGCACTTCGTGTACTGATGTGTCAGACTGGCCGAGCGTTTTGTGGAAAGTCCAACTATCTTTAAATACTACAGTTCAGCAATCAACGGGGTTTTCACCCATTAGGCTACTTATTGGTAGGAATTCTAATATTCCATGTATACAGGCTCGATTAGATGAAGTAATAGAGAATAATGACAATGATAATGAAGTTATAGATGTTACAGCTGATAGAAATCTAGCACAACAGCGCCTTAACATTGTAGCTGATAAATTCAAAGAGCGTTTTGATCAAACTCGTAGGGATAATGTGAATTATAATATAGGCGATACTGTATATGTAAATCAGGACCATAGACGACATGATAAATTAAAAGCAAAATTTAAGGGACCTTATGAAATAATAAATATATTAGATAATGACAGATTTTCATTAAGAGGGATTGGTAATTTGAGAAACATCGTAGTTGCTAAAGAAAAGCTTCGTCTATGGCCTGGTGAGTGGGTTGAACAAAACGCTATTGCAGAAGATCACATTTTGTAATAACCTGGAACTGTGTTTTTCTTTTTTTAATTGTAATATTGATTATATTATTGGGATTGTAATATTATGGATGATGATACCTTAGCTGCTGTCCGACATTCACTGACTGCGGGTGATTAAGCTTCACCGACTGCGGGTGTTTGGTCGCACACAGTAGGTCTGATTAATGATTATATAATGATTACGAATTGTATGATGATGAAATCAAACATTGAGAGTAACACTATTGTTTAGACTTATATACTTAATTATAATTGTTAGCTAGTACCAATGTGTAATTATGGGTATGAATGTAGTTTATGATTATGTACTTTAATGTTATTAAAATTACTTTAAAATGCTAAAATATCTTTATTATTTGGTACAAATATTTATCGTCGGTCTATATATTTATATATACATATATGCTATTGTATATCACTAATTATTGAAACCATTTGTATGCTGTATATAGTAGGTGTATGTATTGTTATATATATTCATTCAATTATCTCACACGCGCGGCAAAAAGGCGAACTAATCATGAACTGCTATTTATGTTGCCCTTATATTAAGATTATCTTTGTCCAAGCTATTTCTGTTAAAATATCCCTTTTAGAAAGACATAGAATACCAAAGAAATTATTTATCATGGTGACAACCACGGATCTTAAAAAAATACGGACGGAGCTTTGCGTACGACATGTGAGAAGCATGCCTAGTCATCCAATTTCGCATGTCATACACATACTTAAAACTCATCCACTCTGCGCCAGTACGCTGCGTGTGTTTGTGCGTAATCTATGCTTCACTTATGACAAGGCAAGGTCATGGTATAATAATATGCTACGCCATATTATTATACCATGACCTTGCCGTACCGTATTCTCTTCCGCCGATGTGTCAGCACTACGTCACGATCAGTGTTGCTGTTGCTTGACATCTTCAATACAATTATGCCGATTACTAGCCCAAACTATTTGCGATCGATCGTTTTCATCTAACTCATTGAACTGTATAAAATTACTAGTTCAAAATTGCTTCTTTGTAAAAGCAACTCAGTGGAAAATTAATTTTGTTCGGTTAATTTATTTACACCTAGAGGCAGCACATCAAACTGACAAACGTTACGATGACAGCTCGCCATTTTGTTGTTATTTTCATCTCTTTCACATATATAATGGTATTGCGCTCAATCTGCAAAGTACGGTGGTTCTCAAACTTACCTTGTGACTGTAATAAATAGAAGTGTGAGGGATAGTCACATAATTTTCTTTTCTTTTCCCAAAGAAGAGACTATAGCGAATGCGTGGCTTCCATATTGTATACCAAAAACAAATATAAGAACTGGTATGTACCTATACATCGGCTGATATTAAAATAAGTAACATGGGATTTAGCGCCCATATACTGGCGGTGATTTTGAACGGTGGCTATATTGTGGGAACATATACAGCAACAAGTTATATGCTGTATAAATAAATCGTTTGTGGATTATTTATTTCCTGCAATTCATCACGAAGTTATACTGTGTTTAATTTGGACAGCGACGTAGTACTTACGTGTTCTAGAACTATTACCAAAAAAATAAAATAAAAAACGAAGTAAAAAAGAATACAAAGTTACAATTGAATTATTAAGAACTCATATATTCCTATTAGTTATTGCTGTTTATTGTTATTATTTTTATATTTCTCCCTACTTTTACAGTTTGAGAACTACACCACTGCTGCAGCTGATGACGTAGTTCAGGCAGAATCACGTGACCTAGGCTTGACCTTTTTTTTATTTGTAATGTCGTGTGGAAGTTAGCTAGTATAATAGTAATCTGAGGTGGAAATCCTCATGGATGCCCTGCACCTTACGGTGAGGGATATGTCATATTATATAAAACATCATGGGCAAGGTTACATGCGTATTTTTTCAGATCCATGGGTGACAACATCATGTCAAGTCAAGTTATCTTTTATGTGGAGAAGAACACTAAAACACCTTGATTATTTCTATTTTTATGATATCCATATGATATTTCCTATCTTGCGGAAGGCGGCGAAAAAAGTAATCCAAATTTCCGTACCGGAGTGTGTGCCAGCTTTTCTATTTACTCTAATGATTGAGTGTGACACAGGGATAGATTAACACACTATTTATATACCTACATACAACCATTCCTATTTCCCATTCGAGTAGACAGATACCCTGACCCCTCTATCCTCACTCGTCTCATACATTAACCAAAATAGGTGCCAAAAATATTTACCAGGTACGCAAATCAATAGGAACTTTGTTATTCTGAGATGCCGACTGTACTGACAGGTAGTGAGCACTTTTTCAGCTCTAGATTGTAGTCTCATTGGAACACTAACTAATGGTTGCCATAGTAACCAAAAAGGTAAATATTACAAAAGTCAAATTAAGTAGATAGAAATTAAGTAAGAAATAGTTTATAATGTTTAGAGGCGATAATCCGCATTCTTTAAGCTATGAACAGCAAGCTAAGTTTATTCAAGACCGAATTTCGAATGTGGAGAAAAACTTTGGAGAACTTTGTGTAGCTTTCGGCGATTACACGAGAAAAACAGCAAGGTAATAATATATATTACATACAAGTCTCATAACCCTTTTACTTTCCAAAACGTAGGTAGTATAAATATAGGTATCTTTACAAAAAGTATACAGTGTTAAGGTAGTAATACTTTCTGGCCCAACGAAAAACAGTCACAGGTTTCTTTTTGTGTATATATTAACTGGCGTCTCGCTTTGTGGGAAAGTAATAATACCGTAAGTAACAACTACATGCACAAAATCGCGACCATGGCCGTAATAATTTTAATAGGTCTTTTGGTGACGTCGTCGCTGTCTATTCATTCGCTTTACAGGTGACTGAAACGACACGACTGACTTTAATATAATGTCGTACAGATGCGATTACCGTAACAAATACAGATAAGGTTCGAATCCTGCTCACAACTGTATTTTTCTTTCCACAAAAATTTATAACTTTTCAGTTCGCAACGCATACCTACCTTAATCCGTTTGAAATATTTAACTGTATAAACTAAATAACATTTGCCTGACCCAGGATTCGAACCGGATTACACGCTTGGCAGCCGCGCTTGCCTCAACTAGAGGCAGTAGGTTATAGTAGCTATATTTGTGGGTGGACAGGTGGTGATAGTTGGCGATGCACAGATAACACGAATGTACCTCGCTACTAAGAATACAATACGTATCTCATATTGTGTTTATTTGATTTATTTCAATCCACTAAAATATTGTGCGTTGCTGTTTCCAACCCACGTTTTTGATTGCACTCGCGATTTTAAAATGGAGCTGTTTGTATGTACCAATACTTTATTCAAATAGATTACGTGATATGGGAGATGACCTCATTAAAGTCTTAAAGGACTACGCCAACAACGAAATCGTAAACAAATCTCTAAGTAGTGGCTTAGAAAATCTGTCCACTACGTTAACGGCCATTGAGGAGTACCGGAACTGCGAAGTTCAGCGTTTGGAGGCCAAGGTAAAAATAACATAGACTATAACCATATAACATAACTTACACCATAGGTAAATACGCTAATATGATAGGTAAATGTGGCTCGTTAATTACCAGACACAATAGAAATATTATTGTGATCAAGTTAAGTTTTGGACTTTCGCGAGTATAGAGATACATGTAGATTCAAACTTCCTCAATATGAACTAAGTAAATACATACTAGATATCGTAGAAAGTGTTGATATTCATTCATAATTAAACTTTAATATGATATTTAAAACAATAAGATAATAATATAAAAGTGTTTACTCAGGTCGTTGGAGAGCTATGCCAATACGAGTCAATTTGCAAACATGCAAGAGAGGAGCTAAAGCACACGATGAACGTTCGCGAGAAGGAACTGGCACGCAAGAAAGTATTAGACAAAGCCAGGGAAAGACAACCGTTTAACAGACAACAAGTTGTATGTTCTTTTTATATATGTAGGTCTTCGTCTAGATGGAAATAATATGCGGCCAGCCCAGCCACATGTCCTGTAAGCGAGACCTCGTGCCCAACCACAGTTTTATATTACCTACATACATGCATAGGTAGGTAATTGTGTACGAGTAACGAGTAGGTCCTTAGATAGCAGTGGAGTATAAGTAAGCTTAGGTATTGTATTGTGTTCTTGTTATAGAAAATTAAACTTAAATGTTTAATATACCTACATAATATTTATGGGGTAGGTATAACATGCACTTCGCTTCACTCCAAAACTACAATACTTCGTTCAATATATCGGATAATTTTACTGCAGTAAACCTTTAGGTGCTTTCTCAACGATAATTATATTAAGAAAAGAGAAGGCTTATACTGATCGCTGTCAACTAGGTGAGCTGCCAAATAGGTGGCGGCAGAGCACTTTGGTACTGATCCTGGAGGTGCGGATATATTTACGGTAGATCAAAAGTTATAGAATTAACAACAAATTAAGTGGTGTCAGTTCAGTCGCTCTGTATTATCTGATTATACGTTGTTTTCACGGAAACATTCGGCATGGTGAGCGGAGGTCGCGATAGCAAAGTTAGTAGAGCACTTGGAGATCCAAGAGGAATTTTATGCCATTACGATCTGATGATCGTAATCATCAGATCGTAATGGCAGAAAAGAAATAGTCAATTCATCATAATTGACTATTTCTTTTCTGTTTTGACAGAATAGATAATAGTTGGTAGTATATTCAAAACCTATTATGTTATGTAGACGTATGCTGAATCCGAGTTGCTGAAGGCTTCGGCGGAAATGTCTCGTACTGCCAAAGGTCTGAGCGAGCAAACGGAGTTCTTTGAGCGACGTAAACTTCAGCAGCTGAAGACTCTTCTGTCGGACTTCGTCATGATTGAGATGTCCTTCCACGCCAAGGCAGTGGAACTGCTGACTGTTGCATATCAACAGATCAGTGATATCAATGACAAAGCCGATCTGGAGGTAAGTTCATAATTGATCATACATATCGTTACGGTACTTATTTTATCACATCTTACAAAAAATATACTACCTACATTTGTCTTTATGAGATTAAAGTTTAATGGACTTAAACCTACATGTCACTAGATACTTATTTCAAAATCAAAGGCTGCTTATTATATGTACTTTTATGAACAAAACACCTGTTCTCTGCGGGTTTAGGTACATGATTACATCTGTAGGTAATTCATGGGATATGCCGTGTTAGATATACGGTATATCCCATCCCATAGATAGGTTCCCATATCCCTAGATATAGTAGGAAATTCGTAACGGTAAATTAGATACAGATTAATCTTTCAACCCATTATTTAAATAATACTCATTTGATAAGGTAATTGCATCTATAATACAACACAAAGTCGTGTCGGCTCAGTCACCTCTGTATAGGAACTGAAGACTTGAATAGGTAGCGACGAAGATTTATTAAAATGTGGAAAAAGAATTTTTGAGTAGTTAGCAGAGGTCGGGATGGCTTAGTTGGCAGAGCGCCTCGATTATTTATACGGGAGGCACAGGTTCAAATCCAGCTCACGTACCTACCTAGTAGTTAGTTGTTTTTCTTTGAACAAAAAAGGTAAATTAGATGTCGACTTCATACTTATTTCTTATTAAAGTACTTAGCTAATCAGTTTAAAAATAAGTAAGAATTTACAGTATACTTATTAGGTATAGGTACTCTTTGGTATAAATTTATATTGCTTTCTAATTGAATATTTTTTTCTATAAAGCGTTTGAACGCAGGTCTTTCAGATAGCGAGGATCCAACGGTAAATATTATCATGTTAATAAATAGGTACTATGCCGCTTCGCTTTTGATAATATTAATTCAAATTTGTAACAGAACTTTAGAAGAAAATTACGATCACCGGAGAAACAAGTGAACCCCGGAATGTCAGCAAGATCGTCGTCATTGGCTTCTCTCATGAACCCCCTCACCAATGATGAAGACCCGACGGTAACATGAACACCTGTTGTAGCATTATTGTACATACCTACATTATGATACCTAAATACTTAGTTATTTCTGCCTATTGTGGGACGCATTCATTAAATTATTACACGAGCATGAGCTGAGGTAAACTCTTGACTCGCGACATCGCCGCGAGCTCATCTCATTACTAAGGCTTCGTTCTAAACTAGTCGGACAATCCCGAAAAATACTCGTAAGTAGTAGGTAAGAACAATAATTAGTATTTCTGTGGTGAGCACAGGAAAAAAAACTAACTCAACTAAGGTACAAACAGTGTTAAGTATATGAGCTTTGATATGAGCACAAGTTGAACGAGGTAGAAACATATCATTAGGGACACATTAGCCGTAGAGTGAATTCATTCTAGGGTGGAGTCCACTTTCTTATTACACGACTACCCAAAAAAAGAAGTGTTATGTTTTTTGGTTCCTGTATTTAAGTATGTTTGTGAGTTTCTTTATTCCACCATAACTTCTAAAAGACTCAACCGATTTACATGTATGGGGTATCGTTAGAATCTTATAGGGTAAGATTTAAAAAATAGTAATACCTATGGTGGCTATGATACACCAAAAGGTGGAAACGAAAAAAATACGTGACAAGCGTGCTTTTTAATTTTATTTTGTTATCAAATTTTTCTTTAATATTTAATTTTAAATCCCCTACGTGTGCCCTGTGCCTAACATTACTTGGTTCCGCCGCCTAACACCAGTGGTGTGTCGATTTGTTATTTCTTTATTCCTGAACAGTAACGATACACACGCGAACCTCCTTCGACTGGTGGATACCAATAAAAATGGTAAGTTATATAATATAGTGTTAATAGTGTTTAATTAAAATGTTTATTGCAGAGTCTGCGAAAAATGAAGTCTCCTGAAAAGTATGCTAATTCAGGAATGGCAAGATCTGGCTCGCTAGCTGCTCTCATGAATAATTCACCGACCAAAGAAGATGAAACATCGGTATTATATGGCTTCCGTTTTTTTTTTTCAAATCCTATGTAATTGTAATAATTAAATATGTAAATCCACTTTTTTATGCAGGAATCGGAGGAAACTGATGACGAAGACTCTTCTGAAGAAACTGAATCGCGGTAATTTCTATGGCAGTGATACTGATATCTGCATCTTGTACAATATAAGAATGTTGTTATTCAAATAATACACTATATGAATATGACTTGTTATTTTATTTAAAACTGTAAGTAATTATTACCTCTGGGCTTCCTTAACAGAGTACTGCAAAATATTCATAATTTCTGGCCATAACCCATTTTTTTATTAGGGCGACTTTTAATTAAATTATTTGACATTGACTATATAGTTTGTACATTTCATATTATATGAGCATAAGAATTAGATTTAACCATTTCTTTAAGTACTGTTACAGCATTAACACTTGACTGGTTAGATTAGCTGGTTATGTAGCTTGTAAAGGCAAATATAAATGAATGTTTATTTAGTCTAGATAGCTTAATTCTCAATGTGAAAATTTTAAAACTTAAAAGAATATTATGAATAATTCTTACCCCCATATTCATAAGAGCTCTATAAAATGTATATAAGTTATTTTACCACTCCATGTCACAATATAATTAAGTGAATCAATAAAGATGAGAACAATTTGGAGGTATTTTACCAGACAGCATAGCACAGTTGAATGAATATGGAGAAAAGATTTTATAAAAATAAAAAAGTGTTGGAGTATACAAGTACTATAACAAATAAACAGAATGGCATGTGAAATTGCGATTCCCTTAAAAATATTCCGTTCGTGACATGCACGCGATCTTCTGTATAGCGTACAGGCGTACCATTATGCGCCAGGCACAATACTGATCAATATTCACCCTCCAGATACAAAGCTACTATTAATTTTATAACAAAAACATCAAATATATAATACAACACAATTTAATTACAAAATAAACAACCATACAAATAGTTATGCATACACAGATACATCCACTGTGTAGTAAAATCTACATCTTACAAGAAACCAACTATCTGATCACTCCATATTGCTTTACATAATATTATTTTGATATCCAGTCCCCTTAGACATCTAGTACTAGCGTACTATGTAACAAATGAATACTCCTAAAGCTCATTAAACACATAGCTACTTTGATCGCCGGCGCCTTGCTAGCGAAGCTTGGTGTGTGGACGCGATTATTAGCAGCGATTTAATGACGCTAGCAATGCGGCGATCGGATCGCTGCAAATCTGAAAAGTTGTTAATAGCCAGCAACACTAGGTGTCTCTCTAAAAACCTAGCACACAGATTTTATGAACAACATGCTCAGGGATATTCACAACTGCTATCAAATGCACATTGTTCAATTGCTATAATGTGGACACAAAAAACTTATGTGCCCAGCAAATTGCCAGCGATTGCTATGCGTATATTGAGCTTGATATCTTAAACCCATCCAGTAGATCAAAATATCTTTGAATTAATTCTCAAATATGTCCATTATGTCTATGTTTTAGTATTACTGTTAAATCTATTACATCTGTTAAGATAGTTATTCAGCTATCATACATACATATAATCACACCTGTTTCCCATTGGGGTAGGCAGAGACTAGCAATTTCCATTTGCTACAATTCTGATAATAATATATGATTTATTATATTTTAAACTAACCAGTCTAACTAATATGTAGTGAATATGCAACGGACAAGAACCACAGCATTCCATTCACAGAATTCAATAATGTTTATTTTCTGAAAGTTAGATAAAAAATGTATTATTAAACACTGGTCATCTGTTACAAATGTTTTGATACCAAACATCATATACTAAACTTTTCAAATTAATAACAGGTTTGTTGTAATTATTGCTTATAATATTGTGAAATTAAATTTTCTCCTTTACTGTACTACTTATGTTAAATAATATTATCTTAACTATAGTGTGTGGTCATACATACATAACAATTATCAATACATGAGCCACATAACTGTTTAGCCCCTATGGAGTGACATCACCTATCTTTAAATATGTATTTATTTACTTTGATATTCAAATGCTACAAATGACATGATTCAGGCACAAAACAATGTGGTGTAGTAGTTACTTCTAGGAACACTGTATTATTACTACTTTTCGTTTTCAACACCCGCTTGTGTCATAAGATCTGTGATATTTTTCTCCAATTCATCAACACGAGTGCCCATCTCATCTATTCGGTTGATTATCTGATCAGACATACTTTGAAATTTGTCTTGCATATTTTGGAGGAGTGACTGCACCTGTAAATAAATAAAAAAATAGATTTATAAGCACTTCAGCATAAGGTGTGAGTGAGATGGACCAATTTTTAAGTCAACATAGTAGACTTGGAGGCATGTCTGATAGATAGTAGATCTCAATTAAACCTTCCAAAACAGATTGTTATCAAGTACTACCAATTGTCAGAGATGCTCTATATTACTTTGATTTTAATATTAGAAATACTTTTCTAATATAAAAACTGTGTTTTATATTTATAGGTTTAAAAACTAATAATTAATTGCCTTTGCATTGAATAATTATTAATTTGTACCCAAGTGACAATAATAGTTAAACTATAATGCTAACTTTGTAGTTATATATTTTATTAGGGCGCCATAAAATATATATTGCGCCGATAAAACCTAGTCATATTGTGGTTACAAATATTGTTTTAATAATGGAAACTCGACTTACATATTGTGTTACCTCCTGCATGTTTTTAGGATCATTTCCTGGTGTTGTGTAGGTGCTTTCCACGTCAGTTGTTGTTGTTTCTGTGTTCTGTTCTGCCATTGCCTTAATATTTCTTCAGTAGCCGTAAAGAAAAGTAGCCTTGTTTTAAAATCGATAGCTTCGTATCCTATCAAAATATACAACGTTCAGAGAGTGCTTTCACCTCAAAATTTTAGCGATAAATGAATCGTGTAATCGATAGGATACTTTTGTCTAACATAAATTAAAATTCAACTTCTGAACTAAAACATTGCCTAGCAAAATCATTGAATAAACAAAATGACATTTGACTTGACAATGACACTATCACAGATAGTGAACTTTGAGTTCTTCGACAGAGCAAAATAGATATCCCTTTGAGTATATAGATCTAGGAGACGCCCTTATTGTCTATGGTGCATTTACGAGGCGGACAACTTAATTATATTCTTAGGTCTTTTTAACATAAGCAACGCAATGCATGAAAGAAAAAGATGTCATTACTTTTTTTACAGCTGTCCATTTTTTGTTACTCATTCCTATTTTTTGAAAATGTGAAACAGCGTCTTTGTTAAAAAGAATTTGGGATTATTAAATAAAAACAGTGTTATATCAGGATATATTATTATTGTGCAAGTACAGAAGCAAGTTTCCGTCGGTTCCGTCGTGATATGAGCTGTGGCACGGGCCTTACAAAAAAAACGGACGTAGCTTTGCGTACGACATGCGTGAAGCATGCCTAGTCATCTAATTTCGCTTGTCATACACGAGCTAAACGCATACAAATACTTAAAACTCATCCACTCGGCGCCAGTACGCTGCATGTGTGTGTTCAAATTCAAATAGTTTATTCTGTAAATAGGCTTTTTTGGAACTCTTTTACATGTCAAATTAAATACTAGAAGGCGCCGGCATTTCCTATCTGACTACCTCGAAGAAGAAAAGCCGAAAGAAACAAACTCAGAGGTCACAGTCTCTTTTAAAGTCCAGACATCAGTATATAAGGCTATGTGAGCGTAATCATGTACCGCGTCTGGAGTGGCCTTTTGAAGAAAGAGCCATAGCAGTTTCAAGTTGACCTGTCCTTACTGACGGCGCGTATTCATCAGTCATCGTGTAGCTCGACCATAATTAAGGGAAGTCAACGACCCGTCGCAAGACGATACCAGATCGGCAGAACATTTGCGTAGGCCAGCTCAAATACTCAAAACCACCAGACAGTTACGAATCATGATATAAAAGTACTTATCCTATATGATGCTCACATTTACAATGAATTATTCACAAAATGTCAAATAGAATATCAGAATAAACAAGAAATACTCACAATTGTTTACAAAATGTCAGAAGGATGACAATAAAATGCATTAAATACATGTCGCAGATGGATTGTAGAATCCGCTGCTTTACAAAACAGCTACCTGATTTACAAAACAGTACTGTTATGAAAAACAGCTGAATGACGTTTAGCGCTTTTACATAATTACTGAACTATATGAAACTACGCAGAATTGTATATTTTGCGTTTATCAATGCAGCGGGTCAACGATCAGAGATTATGGTAAACAGGGTGAAATTAACTGTCAGATTGTCGACTTTAGTTCGAAATTTTGTCATTTATGGCTCTGTATGTCTTATAAGAACAATAACTAACTTTATTTTACGTTTACTACAGTAGCAAAAAAATCCATTTAATATACCTAAATATACCCATACAATAAACAAATCTGTCCCACTGTAGATATGTCATTCTGTATTACGTCTAACGGTGGGTAGCAGCTTTGTTAAACGTATTGCAATGGCAATCCAGCTGAACATTGTTCAGCTGTTTTATAAAACAGTACTGTTTTTTAAATCAGCTAGCAGTTTTGTAAAACAGCGGCTTCTACTATCTATCTGCGACATACATATATGCGTACAATTGAAAAAAATCGACTCGAAAAAAAAAAAGAAAAACGCTAAATTTATGAACAGCAAACAGCTGAGTGTAAATACATGACGAGCTCAGAGTTCACGACCTTAGTGTAGGCACATGTGTAGGTGCAAACAGTGTGTTGCGGCGACACGGCGGCACCTTTGGTATAACTTTCTATCTCTGTCTGGCCTCGCGTCTAAGCTCCATGCAGAATTACAGAGGTAATAAAACACTATTATTTTACAATTAATTATTATTTAATATTTAACTATTTTTTTTTTATATAAGAGTTTTCCAAGTGCTTTACCTTACTACATATGTATATCGATTCTAATAACGTAGCTAACAGGAACAACAGGGTTTCTGTTACATGTTTTATATTAAGTTTATGGTTTTCACATTGTTAATAATAACGTATTTAGTAGTTAAATCTCAATCTGATTCATGCAAGAATCACTCGTGTGTTATTTTCAATCATATAACTAGTGAAGTGGAACTAGTGTCATAATATCTTATAAATAAATATTGATATCGTATCTTTAACGGATATAATCATTTAGTAATCCCAAATTCTTCATAGCAAAGACTTTGTTGGACATTAAATATGTCGCAACAACGAGTGACAAAGCGCAATGACGGTAGTAAACAAAAAATTCGAAATCATCGAGTTCGTTATGCATGTGTTAATGCTTTTTAAAGATTTATCTTTAATTATATACTCAAAGACTACACAGCACTAACTACAAAAAATCGTGGTGATTTTGATACGTTATTGACACATGATTGACACAGAAACACAGATTAGTCATATATGTATCTATCTTAATCTCGCGGCAATCAATTTTACGTTTCTTTTTTAAGTGCATTTTTTCAATATAAAGTTATACTTGAGGTTTACGAATGATACTCGTTGTTGTGAAAAGGTAAGGAGAATCCAATAAATGATTTAAGATTTTATATAGAAATATCTGATCTCTTTGTTTTCTGTGATTTTCTAATGATACAATTGTGATATTAGCGGATCTAAATTTATATGCTAGTATTTTAATGAATTTATTTTGAATGCTTTCAATATCATGACTATATATATCATACTGAGGATTCCAAATCGTTGAGGCATACTCCGACTGAGATCTGAATAAGGAATTATAAAGCATAATTATGGTATTTTCATGAGTGAATTCTGTGCACTGTCGGAAGATATAAAACCTAGCATCTTACATGCCTTATCCGTAATTCTCTCAATATGTCCATCAAACAAAAGATCCAACTGCACATAGTTTTATCATAACTTTTATAATTATGCAGAATAGGTTTCTTTTTAAGAGTAAATGTTATTACACAACATTTATCAACATTGAAATGTAAATTATGGAGTACATAATAATCACCCAGATTTAATAAATTGTTCTCTAAGCGACCTAGTCAGAAATGGACCCAATTACTTTGAAAATTTTGATAATAATATATGATATATTAGTTATGAATGTAATTAGTGACATCATTGACAAAAATATTAAAGAGGCACACGAAAAGTAATAGGAAACAAACTAGAAGTATATCTCTTCTTTCTCTCGTAAGTAAGATTCTAACCATCTCAAAAGGTCGCCGTGCACACCAACATTTTCGAGCTTTTTAATAAGCAGATAATGACAAATTTTGTCGAAAGCTTACTAACAAACCCATGTTTTTGATTTGTCAGCATAGGTCTCAGTACTGGAAATAAATTATCATAAACCATTTTTACGAACATTTATGGTATTATTGAAAGTTTAGAAATAAGTCGGTAATATTTATATCGTGTCTTTTTGATTTGATTTGTGCCTGTTAATTGTTATCAACTTCAAACACTGAATGGAAAAATGAGTTGAACTTTGCTATAGTTAGGCCATCAGATCCTATTTGATTATTAACGTATAATGTGTCTGGTATATTATTACTTCTCATGTTAGATTTAATGAAGGTCCAATTTTTTTATAGAGTTTTGAATACAGTTTTCAGATTTTGCAACGAATGAATTATAGCACGATTTTTGCATCTGTTTAGTTAAATATCTAAGTTCGCAAAATTGATTATAGTCACTCTGTCGACCATAAGTTTTCTACTTCCTGTGTAATTTTTTTTTATCTTTATTAGAGAATGTGAGTACCATGAAGGATATTTACAACGTTCGTGTACAACATTTTATGGGACATGTGATTCAATAATGTTATTTAATACCAAGTAGAAACTCTCCACAGTTTCATCAATATCATTACCGGATAGTAATTGTTCTCAGTTACATCCAGCGAGCTCCGCGTTGACTACGTTGTAGTCAACCAGATGAAAGAAATGAATTACTCTAGGTGGGGGGAGCAATACATCGTAGTACTTATGTACGTACGTACGATATGAGGTCGTACGAGGCGAGGTTTGTGACAAAGTTAATAGAAATTTGTTGTTGAAACTTAATGTTGACTTAACCTTTTATAAGTACAGTCAGCTGCTTTTATTATGGACCACTTATTCTCAGTGCATAAGTATATACACTAAGCCCAAGTAATCAAATTATTCAGGCACGTATTGTATTGTACCTGCGCACATATATCGGAACATTATTAATAATGTGAATAATCCAATAATACGACCGCGAACGGGGTTTGAATCCGCATTCGAACTTGGATTGATATTCTTCATACGGCAATGTTAAGTAAAATTTTCTCGATCTAAGATGCATATAACAGATGTCAAAATGTCTTCTAATATGTATTAATAAAATAAATAAATATCGATATCGTATCAAATTCTTTTTTTTTATTTCAAGTGTTGAAACGCTATTTCAATAGTAAACAAAAATAACAGTTATTTAGGAATTTGTTTGTTAATCTGTATTTGAGTGTATAGATAAAAAATGTTCATTTATTAATTGATTTAAAATGATTTTGTGTATAATTTAGTAACAGTTATTTTATCAGGTTCGTCAAAAATAGTTTTATCTACACATTTTTTTTTATGTAATCTGTGGAATAAAAAAACAAAACAAAGAAACAATGACTGTTCGTTTTTGAAGTGAACGGTTGTGTTTTATTTTCGCGGTGGAAAATTGTAATTTAATAAAACATATTAGTGATGGTAATTGTGATTTAGAACTGTAATGTATTAAATAATTTTATATTATATCTAGTTCGTGGATGATTTTATCCAGTGAACTAACACAAGTAACGATGACTCATTTGTTAGTAAAAACTTATCCTATGTTAGTAATTAAGATAATTTTATCTCACAGAGAAAAGTACTCTGTGAGATAAAATTATATACTGAAATATATATTGTTTTATATACACTGTCGCACTTTAGGTCCACTCTGTCACACAGTCGCACTGTCCGACATGAGAAATAGCGTAGCCGCGATTCACGTACGGACAGTCCAGCCTGCTCGAAATCATCGACAGGATACTGTTGTTGCCGCTCCACACCCCAGGCACCAGGAACGCACAGCACTTACGCATTATAACGAAGAAACAATCCACATGTGCGTCCGCGAACATCGCCGATGCTTTGCAGTAGCGGGGCAGCCTCAACAGCACCCTGAAAGCGTTGTTGTATTGCACGGAAGGCATTGTACGATTTTAGATATAGAATAAGACACTAGTTCCACTTCAACAGATAAATTATTGAAAACAACATAAGAGTGATATTTGCATGAATCTAATTGAGAATTAACTACTACATACGTTTTTAGCAATGTAAAAACCTTGAACTTCGTAATATTCCGCAAACAAAATTTCTATGCTTAAAATTGTCCCTCATAACAAATGATACTATTTCACATTCGATATACCTTAACAACGGATGACAAAATATGGACATTTCCATGCTCGGTAGAAATTTTCAGTACGAACCAAGGTACGAACCTTGCCACGAGTACTGTCAAACAAAAGTAATGTCATTTTTCTTTCATGCATTGCGTCGCGTATGTTAAAAGAGCAAAGAATATAATTAACTATGTTGTCCGCCTCGTGAATGCAACATATTTTATAACATAGACAAGGGCGTCTCCTTGGATTTTATCTTCTATAATCAATGCAGAAACATTATATAAGAACGAAAATATTTTTTTCTTAAATCAATGACCACCAATCATATTATTTATTACTTGGATTAAGTATAACATTTCAAATATTATAAAAGTAATATTAGATGCTTTATATTAATATGTTTTTATGGTAACGCTTGCTATACAGAATGTTTAGCAAATGGGCCGCTTTTTCTGGATCTATGTATTAGAAATCTATGATCTATGCCAATTACAGCTGTCAATGTCAATAACTATTGAGCCCTAAATGTCAGTGTCAACCATCAAATGGGATTTCCAATTACATGTTTTTTCCGGTAAATTTTACGTAAAATAAATTGTAGTTACATCAAAAAAAAGACTTATATATATTACAGTATCATGCAACCGTTATCCATGAATTCTAAGGGTGATATTCAAATTGATATAAACCAAGTAAGGATAGATATTTTACATGGTATTCGTGAATGCAAAGACCGGGGTCTTACGCAGACTGCTAAATGGCTTGCTGAATTAAATTTCTGTCTAAAAGATCACAAAATTATATATGAACAACCTCTAAATACTTACGATGATGGGATTTCGATGGAAGAGAAAGAGGCATATACCCTGGCCAAATCCTATTTCGACTGTCAGGAATACGATAGAGCTGCTCATTTCTTGGAAAACTGTACGAGTTCTAAATCTATTTTCCTCCACAAATATTCACAATACATGTCAAGTGAAAAGAAGCGGTTAGACAATGCTACTGACCTAGGCACAGAAAATACAGAATCTACACAAGTTCTTTTGGATTTGCTCTCCTACTTTAAGGTATGTACCTATATTTAATTAGCATCTGAATGCTTTTAAGAAAGTTTTATGTATTAGGTACATGTCTACCTAGCAATTAAAAAAAAACTACAATGCGGTTGGCGCAATGATCAAGAGATCAACTTTGATTATATGTCTGTAAAAGCACCCACAATACAGGAAGACCTAGTGTGGGGCAACGTTTTATTTAATAAAAAATATATAATTCATCATACACATTTTAATTCTTCAGGCTAACCGTAACAACTTAGATGGATATTTGCTGTACTTAGAAGGGGTTGTATTAAAAAAACTTGATTTACGAAGTCAAGCAGTAACAGTTCTGCAGGCCGCAGTTGCAGCTGCACCTACACTATGGGCTGCATGGGTGGAGCTTGCAGGCTTAGCTAATGAGTATGAAGCACTAGATTCACTACAGCTGCCTAAACATTGGATTATGTATTTCTTTGCTGCACATGCGTTTGTTGAATTGAAACTATCAGAACAAGCTTTGGAGGCATATATGGTGTTAGTGGCAGCTGGTTTTGAAAAGAGTACATATGTCACTGCACAAATGGCTATCGCTCATCATGATAGAAGAGGTAAGTATTTATTACATTATCAAGCTATACATCAAAATCAATTATCCCATGTATGAAAGATCATACATTGCCCCCCATAACACAGGATTTTCTTAGCATGGGGAACATTAATCTATCCTATCCTTTGTTTATATAAGTACTATGTGATGACAAAATAAATAAATAATAATAATCATCACCTGAAAAATAATAGCCACTGCTGAGCAAGAGGTCTCGGGTTCGATTCCCGGGTTGGACAAAGTGTTATTGAGTTTTCCTGTTAACAAATTCTCAGTAGCAGTCCGGAGTTAGGAATTGTGCCCGGTAGATGGCAATAGGCTCACCACCTATTACATGGGACTTAATAACAGCATTGGTGAAATGTGGGTGTACAACATTGTACACCTCTGCCTACACTTTCGGGGAATACAGGCGTGATGCTATGTTATGTTATGTATTAAAAATAATCATCTTGGCTGTTCTGTTTTTTAAACATATTATTCCACCAGAATTGTCTATGGTATTTTTGTATAAGCTGCACCTGTGCAATGCTAGGCTGGATCGCTACTACATTACAAAGTCCATTAAGGTTGAATAGCATCTAACATCATAGAGAGCTACATACAATACCATACCAAACTATAATAAATAATAAATGTTGAAATTAAATAGAAAACTTAAAAAAATCTTTTGTTACGTAGAATAACACTAAATAAAAAATTTCAGATGTGGATTCATCACTAACTTTATTCCGAGAGCTTTACCAGAATGATCCATATCGGCTTGACAACTGGGATGTCTACTCTCACCTTCTGTACCTTAAAGAAAAACGAATGGAACTGGCAAACTTGGCTCAAAGAGCTGTGTCTATAGATAAATATAGAGTTGAGACATGTTGTGTTATTGGTAAGTAATATATACATTATAAATCTGCATCAATGTTAAGGGTAGTTTTAAACAGACATTCTTAAAATGCTTTCGTGTTCTTTTCAATTACTGATAACTGGATAAATACCCAGCAGGAAGCTGAATTACGACAAATTTAAAAAAAAAACTTTGGGCGTTACACATGGTAAAAAAAGTTGACTAAATATGTCAAAGGTCACTGGTTTGAAAGTATACCAATAAAATGGGCATGAAGGAAATCAAGACAATAATGGTTGTGTAAAGCAATTTCATAGAGGTCAGGTGACTTGATCTATGACACTAGGTTGTTTATCAAGCATGATAATGTAAGAATAGAAATAAATTTTGCAAATTCTTGAAAAAAATTAAATGGTGTTCATACAATACGAGATTTTATGTGAGGGTTTCTGTTATGAACTTATGATGGAATGGGAAACTTTTATTAATAACATGACTGCCCAAAAAAGGAGTGTTAAGTTTTTAGGGTTCATGTAAGTATGTATGTTGGTGAGTTTCTTTATTCCACCACAACTTCTAAATGCCTGAACCAATTTAGTTGTATGGGGTATTGATAGAAGCCTTACATTATCCTGGGTAACATAGGCTAGTATATTGTAGTATATGTAAAAAAAGTAATGTAGTGGCTATGGTACTCAAAAAGGTACAAAAAATAATTATTATTCACACGTGGCAAGCATCCTTTTTATTAAATTTTTCATTACTTTTATCTTGCTTATAGTTCTTATTTGACTGTTTCAGGTAACTATTACAGTTTGAGAAGTGAGCACCAAAAAGCTGTGGTATACTTTCAAAGAGCATTGTCATTAGACCCTCAGTACCTATCTGCATGGATACTCATGGGGCATGAATTCATTGAGCTCCAGAACTCCAATGCTGCAATACAATGCTACAGGCAAGCTATAGGTAAACTAGAGTTATAAAACATTTTATGAATTAATTTACATATGACCAGATTTATAACAGTAGTTATTGGTCTCATTCTCAATTACATACTAAATATGGTGTCCCGGTCACAGATGGATTGTAGAATCCGCTGTTTTACAAATCAGCTAACTGTTTTATAAAAGAGATCCCTTTTATATAACAACTGAACAACGTTCAGCTGGATTTCCATTGCGCTACATTTAACAAAACTGCTGCAAAACCGCCACATTTAGACATAATGCCGAATGACATATTTACTTAATCATAAATACAAATAAATAAAATTGAAGTGTCTGTTTTTAATGTCAAAATAATAGTCGTCTTTAAAGGTCATACAGTTATTTGCACTATACCTTTGCCTAAAAAACAGTTTTTAATGTTTCTGTCTATCTGTGTGTTTGTTCCGGCTAATCTTTGAAACGGCAGAACCGATTTTGATGAGATTTTACTCGCAGGTAGCTGACTATATGAGGAGTAACTTACACTAATTATAATGTAATTATACGCGGGTGAAACCGCGGGGCCCAGCTAGTTTATTATATAAGGTCCTAATTTATTAGGTAATTTCCTTTGAAAGGGTCAATGGACTCTTGGGTTATGAGTCAAATACATTTACTTAGGCTAAGAATTAAATGTATATAACAAATTATTTGTAATAACCATAGTACTAGCAAGACGAAAACTGCTCCTTGAACGGCGAACATTAATAAAAAAATAACATTGTCGTAAAAATTTCAATTATGGCTTAAATGAATCCTTATCACTTACACATTGACCCCTTAAAAGGAAATTACCTAATAAATTAGAACCTTATATAGGTATATTAAATGGACAGTCATCACTGTAGTAAAAAAAATATACTGTATTCTGAATTACCTTTCATTATACAATTCCGCGTGTCTGCGTGTTCAGTAATTATCTAATTAAGCAAAGCCGCTAAACGACATTCAGCTGTTTTGTAAAACAGCTGATTCTACAATACATCTGCGACATCTCTATACCAACTTGCTAATTTATATATTATCTAAACTATTCCAAAATACATCTATAAATGTTATTTTCAGATGTAAATAGAAATGATTATCGAGCATGGAATGGCCTTGGACAAGCTTACGAAATATTGGGTCTAAATGGTTACTGTATATATTACTACTCAAGAGCGGCGCAACTAAAACCAGATGACTCGAGGATGTTAGTATCTCTAGGAGAAGCATACGAAAAAATGGATAAAATCCCCAATGCACTTAAATGTTACTACAAGGCTCACAGCACTGGTGATATTGAAGGAATGGCCCTATTCAAATTAGCTAAGTAAGTGGAAAATATAACTTAAGGTTGGATTTTACCAACGTAACATATTCTCTGTGTGTTAAATTAGATTTACGTAAAGAAAAACTTAAAAATTTCGATAATTTTGCTCTTTGGTAAAACCATTTGTATAATCTAGCCTAAGCATTGATATTGTAATGTTGAAATACCAATACTTTATTTGTACTTATTGACAATAAGCATGCCCTGATAAATTTCCTTAAACAGGAATGTTGGTGAACTTCACCATTGTAATGAAAATAGAGGAAGTTAGTATTACATACAAGTTACAACGTCGAGAATACCAAAGATATTTTTTATATTATGGTATTCAAACTGTAATTCCTAGTCAACATAGTAAGGCTGGTTTTCCTTGTGTGAGATAACTAGGCAGTGCAGGGATGTGTAGCGGTGCTGTGAAATGGTGTAATGATTTCCACCAAAGCTATGATATCTCCGTGCAAATATCTCTGGCTGTTTTGTACTTACAAAATACCTAGCTCTACTAGCTATGTTTCTTTTTTGGATAATGAAGTAATACAATTTGTGATTTTAATTCGCGCGCACTGCCTCGCTTCCTCGAATATTTCTGGTGAAAATGCAGACTAAATATTCCAATGGCTGTAGATGAGTGGCTGCGAGCCGATTTCACCGCTGACATTAAAAACCGAGTTTAACAGAACTTAAAGATAAATCATTTAAAAGCATTAACGCATACTTAGCGAACTCTAAACTTATAATATTAAATGGAAAAAGAATACGGTCGCGAGCAGGATTCGAACCTGCGCCTCCCGGATAAATACTCCAGGCGCTTTGACCACTAAGCCATCTCGACCGTCGAGGTGTCCGTCGATAGTCGAGATGGCTTAGTAACAGTTCAGAACTCCAGTTTGCATTTCACCAACATAAACTAAACGCAGTTCAAGATAAGCCCAGTTTAGGCTTTTGAACGCCCGACTTTCGACGTTTAGCTTATATAAACGCGTTCAAGATTCAAGAGCGGACTTGTCAAAATGGCGGAATATTGTTTAATGTAGAATATTGAAATGGTTGTTATTTGATTTAATGAGGATATGACGCTATTATATAAACAAAATGTATACAAAACTGATAACTAAATAAAAATAAACACGTATTATAGTCATAATAGAGTTGCCTATAAACATTTCGGCACCAAAAGTGCTTAATTTTGTAATATTTATTGTTAACATATATATAAATAAATATATTTAGGTAATCGCCTCTCAAAATCGTTTAAATCTATAATTATAACAATATTTACGAGTAGATTATTTATCCACGTGAAATTCGTTTTCGTAAACGCGATCAAAATATAGCTGGTAAAATCAGTTAGAGGTTAACTGAGATCAAAATCAAAATTTGAACTGGATTACGTAGAACTAAATTCTGTTGAATTTTTTAATGTTTGCAGTGAAATTGGCTATAAGGGGATATTCTTCATTTTTAGTAATAATTCATTGAACTTACAATTTGCAGAATAAATTAAAAATGAGTTTTACATGTGATATATTATATTTGTGATCCATTGGCATTAATAGGAAACACTATCTGTTGTTCAAGATAAATCTTTGAAAAGCATTAACGCATGCTTAGCGAACTCTAAAGTTACAATATTAAATGGAAAAAGAATACGGTCGCGAACAGGATTCGAACCTGCGCCTCCCGGATGACTTATTCGTTTTCAATTTAATATTGTAACTTTAGAGTTTGCTAAGCATGCGTTAATGCTTTTCAAAGATTTATCTTGAATTATTAAGGTAATTGCATTCTTTACGACATTGTATTAACTGCAAAGTTAGTCGTGTCGGTTCGGTCACTTGTAAAGGGACTGAATTGATAGCAATGACGTCGCCATAAGACGTGTTAAAATATGGAAGAAGAATTCGCGGTGGTGAGCAGAGGGCGAGATGGCTTAGTGGTCAGAGCGCCTGGAGTATTCATCCGGGAGGCGCAGGTTCGAATCCTGTTCGCGACCGTATTCTTTTTCCATTTAATATTGTAACTTTACTATCTGTTGTTGTTGAGATATAATAAAAATTAAAAAATCGAGTGTTATGATATCTCGGAAAAAAGTGGAGCATAGCAATTTTAGTTTGTTTGATTATAAATCATATTTTCAATTTCAGATTGTATGAGAAATCTAACATGCCGAATAGTGCAGCGGCGGCGTACACCGCGGCCTGTCAAGACCCCGCAAACGCAGGCAGTAAGGAGTTACCGGCCGCTCAGCGGTACTTGGCACAGTACTACTTGAGGTTCTCACTGTTGGACCACGCTGCTCATTATGCCTACAAGTGTTTGGAGCATGAAAGTGTAAGTTCATTGTTTTAAAGTTACACATCTTTATGGACAGAAAAATACGGTCGCGAGCAGGATTTGAACCTGTGTCTCGGATAAAAATACTCCTATACATGTATTTATATATGTATCTATCCAGTAGGCGCAGGTCCAAATCCTACTTACGACCGCGTTAACTTGAGTTATGCTAAGCTTTGAGCTATGGATGTGTTAAAAAGATTTAACTTATTGTTTTAATTCTGTAATTATAAAATGTTCGTGTTAACCTCTTCTATGACGTATTTCCTGTCATTCAGCAGTTCATCCACCTTGTGAACGTGTAGGCACCCACCATGACCTGCTCTGACGAGAAATAGCTGAAGTTCTATGATCAACTTAGCGAAGTATTCCGTAGTATCCCTAAATGCAACAAGATCATTCTTCTTGGAGACTATAATGCGTATATAATATCTTTACATAATGACATTATAGTTTTTACTTATTGTCATTTAATAGTTTTACATAATGAAATCTAATATAGTAATATCTTAGGATTTCGCGATCACTACACATTAATAAAAAACAACCTTTAACCGGATTAATCGCGTGTATAAGGGTGTCCCTTAAATTTTACGTTCGATTTCTTTTACGCATACCTTCTAAAACTTTTCGTTATAACCCAATATTTTCTAGAAAAAAATATTAGCCTGTATAATGAACGATAACCCGTGCCGACTACCGGGTGCGACTGTTACTGCGTGGTTTATTTGTCATTACTTACGTGTTTTTTTTTTATTATTTGATTTACAATATTTGCGAAGTCGAACTGACTGTCAGTGAATGTGCTAATCTTGTGATTAGGGAGTGCATTCTATTTTGAGAAAAGCAAGACATCCCACTAAGGCATTTTCCAAGTGTGTGAATAAATTTGTTGATTTATATCATTTTTGGAGAGAACGGTAGAAAAATGTAATAAAAAAAAACTAGACTAAAATTTGGCGGACAAAGAAGAAACTAAACAAAGACAATTAGACGAAGAATTAGAGGAAAGATAATTAAGACAAAAACAGATATTGGCTGTTGCATCCACTTCTACTACACAAAGCTTGGAACATCCACAAGATTCAGACGAAGAACCCACTCTGAATTCTGAAGACAGCTTGCCAGAGATTTCTTCCCCTGAAACAAGTTCGAAAAGAGTTAGAAAGAATCTGATAACACTTAAACTTGTCGCACCTTTAGAACGATGCCAGCTAAGCATGAGACTCCGTTTACATTCTTCATGCGATCGTAGGAGTGTTTGATCTGAGTAATAATGATTTCCCCATTTAACAAATCTTCAATCCAGCGAATTCGTACTCAGCCGAGAAAATCCAGGACAGAAGCAATAAAAACTCACTTTCAGAAAAATGTACCTGACTGAGGCATAGTCCATTAACAAGCTTGAATGTGCGGAGTTGAAAAGAATAACGCTTGCCAATTATCGCTTCATTTGACGATGGATGGATGGGCATCATGTTTATGAGTTGGTCCTAAAAACTGTGTTGGAAACCAAAGATTAAGCAAATAACTAGCCGTCCAGATACTCCGATCTTCAATAAGTTCAGAGACAATTGGAAAAACATCGATTCAAATGACATGAAACTATGCCTTGATCTCGTAAAAGAACATATTGCTGAGACAAATAGACACGCTTAGGAGTAGTTAACCTGGTTGAGAGTAGTTATTTTATATGTTTAAATAAAGAACTATGTTTATCTTATATTATTTTGTCTTATTCACTTTATTTATTGCACTTTTATGAAATTTGTAGGATTAACCAAATGTTAGGACGAACCACGATTTTTGATTAACTTTGTGGCTCAGTCGGCACGGTTTGCAATTATGCTAGAAAGATAAAATTTCATATTTAAGTATGGTTTGGTATTTATAAAAGATATAGAGGATATATTATTTGGTATTTATAAAAAAAAAATGTCATATATGGGACATGTATATCTATTTGTAAATTTCTTTATTACCTAGTATCTTCCAAAGGGCTGCATGGATTTCGACGGTTATACTTGTCATAAAAATACTAAGGTCCACTGAAAAAAAAAATGGCGGATTTTTGGCCCGAAATAGTAATACGTTAATTAAAAAAAAACAAAACCTATCGAGTAGGGTAGCGTTTCTTAACCTATTTCAGTCCACGGACCCCTAGAAAATCAAGCACAATTTCAAGGACCCCCTTAATAAAAAAAAAAAAAGAAAAAAAATACTTTCTCATAAAATTTAAAATAGGTAGGTACTGTATTAATGTGAAGGTTGGTGCTGCTTTTTTCTAACTAATTCGTAATATTTGGGTTGATGTTATTACTTAGTTGTAATCTCAAATAGGATTCCAATTGTAATCTGTTTCTGTATTTGTTTTTGATATATACAAGAGCAGAGAATGCCTTTTCGCAGAGGTATGTGGATGAGAAAAGCAGTAAATGTTTCAGTGCTTCTCTTCACTCGATCAGTCTCGGAGATATTTACATGGAGCAAAATTAGCGGTCTTTTCAAAGTAATCACTATAATTAATTAATATATAGCATAATGAAAATTATCGTACCATCTACATACGATAATAATGATATCGTACATCGTCCATAGGCATGAAATAATCGAATGGGTACAATAATTATTATCGTACGGTTGCAAACACTGTATGTAGTTCATTTTAATTTCGTTTCCTATTCTTTAACTTGATTCGGTCTTTTTGATGCATTACTTTTAAATTGTTTCTTTGCAGTCATGTTTTTGATTATTAAAATTATATATTTTATTAATTTATCACAAAATCTCCAAAAGGGCGAACCAAATAAACGAACTTAAACTGCACGGTGATTTGCCTGGTAATGTTCAAGTATTTTCTAATGCTAACAAATTGTCGACATTGTTATTCTCTATTTTCTCGTAATCGAGGTCATTTTTAGGTAACCGGTATTAAAATAGTAAACTGAATAGAGGTAAAAAAAAAATCTTCTTGGTTACTCAGATAGCGGTAACCTTAATGGTAAACGTAACAAAAAAAAATATCAAGCTTTTCGGTCCCTGTTCCAGACAGAGTTAAAATTCAAGTTCATCGTACAAGAGGTTAAAGTTATTCTTACCAAAATAAAATTAATTTCAGACTAAAGAAGCGGGGAAAAATATTTTAAAAACAATATCAGAGAAGCGATCATCAGCGACAACATCACAAACTGCAAATATGCCTGAAGATTTGCCTGATGCCATCAAGAATGTATCAACTGTATCGATGACTCATGATACGCCCAAAACACCCCTTCCGAGTCCGAACGTAACGCCCGACAACTTCTCCACACCAGTGTTTACACGAAAAAGCAGTAAATATAAAATGTGACAAACAGTGTCTAGAAAATGTAAAATGTGAAGAGACTGACTGATAGTGTAAGTGTATTAAAATCACTTGTAAAAATGTATAATTAAATAAAATTTCATTAAGACATTACTCATTTTCTTTTGCCATTTTTCCGCAAATGCAAGAAATATTTATTATTTTGATTTTGTTAAAAATATAGGCATGCACCACAAAATGAAAAACGTGTATAAAAAAATAATAGTGATTATTTTTATTTATACAAATTAACAGATCTTAGTGCTCACATAGTAAAAAAAAAAACAATTACATTAAGAACTAAATAAATAGGAAAGTGCATTGATTAGAAAATAAAAATTGTTCAAGTTAGCTCATTGCAAATAAAAATAAAACTGATTACAATCACAGATGAAGCACAAAATTTGAGAGCTCAATTTCTAACAGGCTAATTACAACTACTTTTCAACCGAGTTTCTTTAATAATATGGGAGTAAATGTTAAACCCTGACTAAAAAAATGTTCAGTACAACTTTTGTCAAGCAAAATGTTAAAATATTAAATAACATTAAAAATAAGTTACATTTTATCTGGTGAAATTACAAAAAGTCAACAATACATTACTCAATAAACTTGAAATGGTAAAATATATTTGATGCATCATTTTTTGCTGGGCTCATACATCTTAAATATATTTAATAATGAGCAATTTATACATGGAAATACAATATATACCTTTCTTGTATTGAATAATTCAAATGACTCCCAACTCTTTAAAGTATGTAGACCCAGTATTTTATATTCATCTTACGTATTCATTCTATACAATTCTAAATTTCTATATCAAATAGGGCCAGTGACCTCTCTGACATCATTGCGCGACAGGCTCCACCCGACCACTAGCTGACTCATTGAAATTTCTTACACAAGGCATTAGTTTCAACGCACAATTATTTATTATTGATAAAATTTATATCTGTGTTAATATTTCCAATATTAGACTGTAATAATGTAAATAGTTTCGTCATTTTCTGGTCATCTCAATACAATAATATCTAAATAATTTAGAATAAAGCTAAAACCAGAGTCTTTATTTATCGATATTTCATATTTATACACATTTCATAACTCAACTTCTCTTTTCAACATTCGAAATACTTTAATTTTCTAATTCAAGATATTATATAATATTAATTGTAAATACATATTGAAAACTGTAAGGCATTTAGAGGCACTCAATTTTACAACCATAACAAGCGTGTTGCATGGTGGTAGTTAAGGACTGATAACGCTTAAAATACAGTAATATCCCGACTTACGCGGTTAGCTTATCTTGTAAGATTTAGTTATATGAATATTTATTTTTTATCTCCTTAAGAAATAATACCGCAAAAAATTACGACAGCGTAAACTCGAGGCGTTACTGTATCCCCACTATACATGGCAAATCATTAATAAATTATTCATCTACTATACAATTGTTCAATAACATATAATTTGTAGCTTGGTTTGTGCTTTTTGTTACGTAGTTTGTTCTTTGACATCTCACTTAGTTCTTATGTTTTCATAAAGATGAATCAGAGGAATGGATTCTTGGAATTCATAAAACCGCCATTATTTGTAGACTGCTAAAAATATAATAACCCAAATTAAATGTTATCATTACACATTCATGAATCATTGTATTATCCAGTGAAACTGTCCACTACATCATAATATTAATCATAATAGTTGTTTCTGCAAACTTGTTCGAAATGTTAGGAAGTCAAACTATCAGTCATGATTTCCTGTATGTTTTCAATTGATAACATTATCAAATAGTTAAATGAATAAAACATGTATTCAGTATAATTATACCCTTAAATAATTGAGAAACAAAATATTTTTATCTCAATATCTATCGGGACTTATATTATCATCATTTTAGTTAAGAATGAAGATATGCACCGATAAATATAGAAAATAAAAAGTATAGGAGTAACTTCCGCATTTATAATATTAGTAAAAATACCCTTACGCATTACAAAATTAGAAACTCGTCTAAAGGTCCAAAAAGTAATAGTTGATTCTATGCCAAATGGTACATTGATGTGGAGACTGCAGAACTAATACAAAATACACCTCATTAATATTTTGTACCATACTAATAGGAAACATCAATTTAATTCATTCAGTTGCTTGATGTATCCATCAACATTGAATCCATACTTAGACACGCTAATATCAATATTCAACAAATACAAGGACAAATTATTACTTATACCTATACCTTAAAATGTTTCAATGTAAAATGAATTTACATCAGCGAATCAGACCAGATCATGAATGAAGATATCATGGACCAGAAGAATAGATAAAATTAAATTTTTAAATCAAATACGTATATTATTCTTCTTTGCATGTATTATTAGTAATACCAATATTTCTTACCATAAAGGGGTTGACTGGCGCTGCTGTGGTAGTGCTCCATCCTCCATTGAAAAAGGGGTTCTTATTGGCAAACAGATCATTGGTTGTGGTGCTTTGGAATGGATTTTTATTATTCACAATATTATTTTCCTCTGCAACAATAATAACAGGGGGCGGATTAAAATCTGATTCAAGAAAAAAAATAACATTTAAGTTTTATTGTAAATTAAATCTACTCATTATCTCTTGGTCCTAGTACTGTGGACCCTGTTAAAGATTGGGGAACCAGGAATGGACCATTTGTATAGAAGATCAAAATTCAAGATTGAAAGTCAAGCATAATATACAGTGGCATTATTTTTTTTTACAAATAAGGCTATGTCAGTAAAACTTTGACAACATTAACTTGAATTCAAACAGCAAATGAATATTTAATTATGGGAACAGCTCTATAACAGATGGATGCATTGTGTAAGGGATGATAATATGAATAAAAATGACTGAAGTGGTCAGTTGTCACCTTAGTGTGACAACTGACAGAGGAGAATGGAAGAGAAGTATATATTATGATGACCCCAAATACTGCTTAGTTATACTTGGGACCAGGGCAAGAAGAAGAAAGCTTTATAATAAACTAGCTTGTGCCCGCAACTTTGTCTGCACAACCTAAGGTAGCCTATGTCTTTCCCCAAGATACAATTGATCTCCTTGCCAAATTTCAGTATGATGTGTTTAGCTGTATATTTGTGAAAAGGTAAAAAAAAACCAAACAGTAACATTTATAATATTAGTAAAAATACCCTTATGCATTACAAAATTAGAAACTCGTTTAGTATACTTCAGTTAAAACTTGCTCAATATATTGTTACTAACCATTATGTTTGCAAAACCTAATGTGTAAATATAAATTGTGAAATGTAAAGTCAAACTAAATGTGATCAAACAACTTCAATAATAAAAATGATTACTGCTAAACAGTATTTCTCATTTAAGTGGTGGATTTATTTGTGTTATTGAGAAATAAAATCATTTAACAAAATTCACTGACTGATTAACCTCTTGAATGTCAAATGTACCGCAAAACTACAGAACTAGTGGAGGTTTGACCTTCTGAGCCTTAAGAATTGATGAAACTAGATTCATTCAGAAACACAACAAACTCATATATGTCTGATCAAGTTAAATTGAAATCATGCCTAATGCATGCATGCCTTTTATGACAGTAGACACCAAAAATGCAACAAGATAATTAATAACAATAGACCCATTAAAATCCTTACCCATATGCTTCATGTTTTGCTGTCTCAAAGCCAGATCTAAATCTGCTAGTGCAGCATAGCGGTCATCTGAAAATAAGACAGTATAAAATATACAGATAACAACCAGCATCATTTAAACATACTATGGACACAAGCTTTCTATAGGGGTTAAAAGGGTTAACCCTTTGGCTCAGCCACATATAAATATACATTCTTCATAACAATAAAAATCTATTGTGTCTGCTAATTAGCGAGCCAACAGATTAAGGAGTATAATAGTAGTTTAGATACTTACTTGTAGGAGGAGCAGGAGGGCTAAAAGCATTGAATGCTGGTGTGGTCATGGACGGAGGAGATGCAAAATCATAGTTCACATTATTGTTGAACTGACTACTGTTATATATATTTGCTGTAGAAAAATCAACAGGAAAACTGGAAGGGAAAATAAATATTTTTAGATAGGTATATTAATTATTGTTACAAACATTCTATTTGTATTATTAGTAAATTAAACATAATTATTGACTAGTGTTTATTACAATTATTATATGTATTGTATTTTATATAAATAAAAATACTTACTCAGGTACTGGGGTGACATTAATAGTGTTCATAACAGGCTTTGCGAAATTAATAACTGGCTGGGCTACTCTGTAGCTGATATCGGTAGTTGGTAACAAATTGTTAACGACTTTCGCAGTTTGGACTGAGTTATTATTGACTGTGTTTCTCGATGATTGTGGCAAAATCGATATTAAAGGAGTTGAGCCCGATGAATTACTTCCGATCTTTATTTTGGGCTTATTTTTTGATGAACTTCCATTGACAGGATTGCTACTGTTTGTGGCCGAATCCAAGTAGTAACGCTTTTTTTCATATTTGTCAGACATGAAATCTTTAACACTTTGCTCATCAGTAAAATTCACACTTTCACCCTCATATAGGCCTAACCAAACGCGCCTACAGTAGTCGTTTCCTCTCGATTTTATAAATTCTATTTCTTCCGGCGTGAAAGTGGCCATGGAGATTGACTTCACGCGATGAGGCGGTGTAAGGCCACGCCTGAAATATAATACAAGAATCCGTTTGTTGATCTTATTTATTTAGACAAAAGCAGAATAACGCAGAAACAATACTCACAACATTCCCGAGCATTTCGAACACACAAAAGAACCGATTGTAGTGTTTACGTATGTAGGTCCTCTTTGGTTACAATCTAAACAATATTTGTTCCCATTTAGAGAAATAAGCTCACGTAAAATTTCTAAATTTTTATCGTCCTGCTTGCGACGATTTGCAGCCATTTTTGTAATCTATGTGTGGGTAATGTTTTATATAAATATATACGTTTACAGAAGTCAGAATGCTACGAATGTAACACTATTGAGTTTGTGTGAGTGCTTGAAAGTATTTTGTGTTGATCAGTCAATGAAACTTCATTTTTACTCTTTATTGCCTATGGTAATAGTGATGCGAACATACCTGACCTCTTCATATATTTTTGAAGTTCGACCAATTTCGACCGTTGGACTCATCGTACACAATGATTAAAGACAGTATGCCCAGTATACATAGATGTTTTTGCACATGCCTCCTCTTTCGTTGTCGCAAGCGTGGTAGATGCCCGGAATTTGGAATTGTACCTGGTAGACAGCAATAGGCGCACCATCATTATATACGTGAGACCTTCATAAGTATCGCTGCAATGTTTTGTGTACTACAGCCAGTGGTGTAGCTAATGCTTAAGGGGTCCTGTATTAAAATTTATATTCGGGCCCTATTATAACATTTTATGATTTTTTGCTTACACAGTACAGACGTTGGGGCCCTTGTAGCTCGGGGACCTCGTATCATTGATAGTGATATGGCTGACACGGTGGTAGCTACGCCGCTGACTACTGTACACCACTGTGGAACCCTCGGTGTATACAAACGTGATGCTATGTATCTTTGCTCTGCACTATACTACATTTATGTAATAAGTGATTAGAACTTATTGATTATCTAAGGACTTTTTGCTATGTATTTTCTGCTCTATATTACATTTATGGTTCTGCACTTATTACCAATTACACAAAAAGTCAATTCGCTTTTTGTTATACCATGATGACAATATTGGCAGATACATTAAGTGCAGCTGCTTAGAGGACCAGACAGGAGACGCCTTCTTCTGACTAAATATCGAAAAAATTTGCTCGCCACTTGGCGGGGGGTGAGGTAACACACAAGCATAAAAGAACATGTACTAAAGCGAAAATAGGTCTCTTCATTACATTAACAGCATTAAAATACCTAAAAAAACTAAACACACAAGATTGCGTTATACACGATTCAAATCATGTAGTACATGATTTGAATCATGTATAACGAATCATTGTAACCATACTGGTAAAAGGTGCCTTTATATGATTGGGAATCATATGGCAGTGGCGAGTGGGGTAAGCCCGCTACAACTACTCCAGAACTAATTCCTTCAAGTGTAGCTGGGTTAGGGTGACTAGGTGTCCCGTATTTTACGAGATGTCCAGAGTAGGGGTAAGATATACTTACAAAGTACAATGCCGGGGCTTGCGAGTATGTAAAAAAACCAGGGTCGACACCAGAAATAAAAAAAACTTGGTGGCATTCGATATAGTTCTTACCGTTCCACAATCTCGTACGGCATAATGATGAAAACACAAATATCCATTATTTATAATATTAGTAGGATTCCCGCTTTTTGACTATACATAAATATTTATTATTTCTTCGTGTTTGCCCGACTAGTTTCGAACTCGACCGGAGCCCTTACTCGTTTCGAGTCCGTGGCAATGTCGCGAGACAGACTGAAATAACGAAATAATAAGAATGTACGCGAGTAGTAACCGGTGAACATTAGTTAATATGAATATGCCTCACGAAAGTTATTATACAAATATACATATATAGCATTTTTATTATTAAAAATGCTATATATGTATTATTATTTATTATTTATGAAACTGCCTCGTTGGTCTAGTGGTCTCAAGCGTGACTGCTGAGCAGGAGGTTTCGGGTTCGATCCCTGGGTCGGGCAAAGTGTTATTGAGTTTTTCTGTTACATAACTCTCAATAGGAGCCCGGAGTCTTGAATTGTGTCTGGTAGATGGCAATAGGCTCACCACCTATTACATGGGACTTAATAACAGTATTGGTGAAATGTGGGTGTACAACTGTGTAAACCTCTGCCTACCCCTTCGGGGAATACAGGCGTGATGCTATATTATGTTAAGTTATTATTTATGATAATCCAACTGCCTCGTTAACTTGGAGAACCAGATTACTAGTAGTACTAATTCCTCCAAGCTCATTAATCATACTCAGGGTTGAACATACTTGCATAGGAAATCGATCCATGTCAATTTTATTAGTTGAATTTGGTTGATTAAAACTGGTACTCTTAACTACTTTAATATAAATTTGATGGTTGAGCGACTAAGAATTTTGTTAACTTTTATATACCTTCAACCATTAGAACAAAAGAACTGCCTTCCATATTTAACTGCATTTTTTTTTATTCGGTCAGTTTTATTATTCGGATTTTCCCGGGGATTGGGGCAAATCCATGTAAACAAGTAAAATCAGTTAAAGAGCTGAATAGAAAGCAATGACGTCACCCAAAAGACGTATTGAAAATGTTGTTTAGTAACCAGAGAGCTGAATCCTGCTCGCAACCGTATTCTTTTTTCCATTAATATTATAACTTTAGAGTACGTTAAGCATGAGCATTTTCTTTTCATTCCCGCCCTTTTCCCCCTTTTTTTCGAAAAGTCATCATCAAGCTGCCACAACCCCGGTGTTGCTACCAAAAAGAAACCCCTATCCTATCTGCCTAGCCTTTTCCCAATTACATTGGGGTCGGCTTCCAGTCACACCAGATGCAGCTTAATACCAGTATTTTACATGGAGCAACTGCCTATCTGACCTCCAAAACCCAGTTACTGGGTAACACGATATCTCGTGGTATGACTGGTTGTCAGACTTTTAGGCTTCTGACTACCCGTAACGGTTGTCATAGATCATAATTTGACAACCGGGACCGACGGCTTAACGTGTTCTCCGAGGCACGGAGGGGTCTCGGTATGAAATTATGGTCACCCATCCACAGTCCGACCGCGGCAAGTGAACCAAAAAGAAACCCCTGTCTTCTCCAATTATCATAAATTATTTCCGATACAGATTAGAAAAACCATTTAAGATGGTTAAAATAAATGAAACCTTACATTCGACCATGCTGATAACGTGTAAGTCCCCTTACACGCTTCTGTTGTAAACCTTATATTCGGCAAGTTGAGTCATCTTGAAGAAGATTAATGGCATAGGTGTACATATTTCGGATTACATTAACATCTACATATATCTTAAATCAAAGTTTACGCTTGTTCCAACCCTATCCAGCCCAACTCGAGTAAAAGAACAAGCAAGAAACGCCTCGGCGAGTCATATTCTTTTCGTGACTATCTATGTGATCTTGTATTAAGCATACATTTTATACAATAACATTATTATTTTTAACATCATACTTTAAAACAAAACTGTAACGTTAACATTAGCACACATAATAATATCAAATCTAATAAATCAAATCTTGAGAACTCTAATAACATTTCGAATTTAAAGATATTTGTAACATTTAAGTATAATAACAGAGTCTCGCTCTCCACTCTCGTCAATCTTATATATGTCGCAGATGGATTGTAGATCAGCTGTTTTACAAAACTGCTAGCTGATTTACAAAACAGTACTGTTATGAAAAACCGCTGAACGACGTTTAGCGGTTTTACATAATTACGCAAAATTGAATGAACGTTTTGCGTTTATCAATGCAGCGGGATAACGATCAGAGCTTATCAATAATTTTCATATACAATTAAAACACAAAAGTTGGAAGCAAATTCTTGAATTGCGTGAAATGATTCCCGTCATTTACAAAGTAATTCTAACAATCTAATTTTGTCTTTTTCAAACACTTAGTCCCCAAGGTTTACTTCACTATCTTTCATATGGTTAAAAATATGAAACTTATCCATGTCAATCGATTCTGAAGCGTATGTAGTCACCCCATTAGTAATATTTATTTTCTCAGCACATGAAAACACCGATCCTTTCTAAAGAAAACATGTTTGTAAGACCATGTTCAACTTTATATATGTCGCAGATGGATAGTAGAATCAGCTGTTTTACAAAACTGCTAGCTGATTTACAAAACAGTACTGTTTTCTAACACAGCTAAACAACGTAAAACTGGATTGCAATTGCGGTACGTTTACCAAAACTGCTACCCACGTTTAGACTTAATGCAGAATGATATATCTACAGTGGGACAGATTTGTTTATTGTATAGGTATATTACATTGATAGTCACCACTCAATTAACATTTCGTGGAACGGAACCCTAAGAAGACACAATGTTTTCTCAATATTGTCGAGCCACAAAGTCTCTTCTTTGAATTGGTGGAAAAATTTCGTGAAAATTTATGAAAATGGGCGCGGCCACGATAATGGCCGCTCGTCTTTTAGAAGATTTACTCGGTTAGAAGCCATGACAGATCATAGGATATGGGTGTGCGTAATGCTAGTTTCTTAATTTACCCTAGGAAGCCTTGTAGATATTTCATGGTCTTGAAGTCCTATTATAACCAGAGTTCTAATAATACAGGACTCTTCAAGATGTAGAAAACATGCAAATGATTTATCGCGGCTGATATCAATATTCTTTTGATCCAATGATTCCATCCACTTTTTTAAGAACTTCATTTTTGGTAACTTAAAAAATGTTCGGTAATTTGGTTATTATCGCAACCCATAGTGTGTATTATAAATATTCAAAATTATGTTTACGAAAAAATCGAGAAAACCACAATCGAAAACGTTGTTTAAATCAAAAGCACAACACTAAATTAGCCTTTAACATTTGGTCCGTAAAATAATTTATGTAAAATATAGCTTGATTAGAATGGCAGATGTCAACAAAAGTGACAATTACAATGCCACTGAAGTTTGTAGTAACATTATATCGAATGATTTATATTAACACGTGAAAAATGATTCATAACTATAAAGCATAGAATTAGAATATTTTTGCTATAAAGCGTGTTAAAATTTTTCTAAGTACAGTGTACCACATGTAAATCAGCATAATATATAAAGTCAGCTATAAAACGAATAAATAAACATACGAGGGGCGACTGTTAAGTTCGCGGCCTAAGGTACATAATGAAACAAAAGTATAGTTTTATATTTTTAATTTTTCAATATAATTCCCCTCAAGTGTTACTCAAGTGAAATACACTTTTCACATCGTGAATATAATGCCTTTATACCACTGAAAAAATATTCAGAAGATTACTCTTGAAAATGGTTTTCTACGGCCGCTTTCATCTCATTGTCGTCCGAAAATCTTCGCCCTTGTAACTCCTTTTTCAAATTAGAAAAAAGGAAAATGTCACTGGGAGCCAGGTCCAGACTGTAGGGTGGATGGTAAATTTTTGTGAACCCCGTGGCTTTGAAGGCATCCCTCGCAACACGAGAGGTGTGAACGGGTGCGTTGCGTTGCAGAAACAGCACTCCGCGCGCCTACTTGCCACGTCATTTCTGTACGACTGCTTCACGTGCCTGACCCAATAAATTAGCATAATACTGGCCATTCATTGTAGTCTCCTTATGCAAGTAATCAATTAATAAAACTCCTTCGCTATCCCGGAAAATGGTTCCCATAATCTTAGAGGCCGACTTTTCCACTTTAAACTTCTTTGGTGGCCTTTCTCCCTTTTAATCCAGTGCATCGACTCTTGTTTGGACTCGGAATCATATTTACGAATCCAGGTTTCATCTACGGTCACTATGCGGTTACAAGTTTTGTCCAAATCACTCTGACACAACTCCAAAAAATCTTTACAACTCGCCAGTTGTCGCTGCCTGTTTGTCGAGCGGTGTGAGCATTCGCGGTATCCAACGCGCATAATTTTTTTTCATATGCAAATGTTTATGTAAAATTTCTCCAATTCATTCCTGTCTAATCTGTAGCTCTTCAGCTATCTGCCACAATTTAATTCTACGATCGGATAGAACCATAAACGTAGGATAGAAAAAGACCAACAAAGCCTACTATGGGAATGGAATCTCTTACGGAAATATCACATGTTAGAAAGAGCAAGCATATTTAGGTTCAGTCAGCACTATTGGCAGATGTTGTTTTCTCCAGTGTCACTGTCAAAAATCACGCTAACTTATATTTGCTGTATTGTCAGTGAATCCTGAATATTTTATACAGTTTTAAAATTTATAAGCAATGCCTACGTGTTGTGTTGGTGACTGCGATGTTTCTTATAAAAATAATCCAGAAAAAGATTCATTTCACAGGTAAATTGTCAACAACAGCATATAGTTTCATGGCCATATTTTGGAAAAATCTGTCTTTAGAAAATTTATTTTGAAAACCAAATCCTATCAAGAAAATAGTGAATTTTTTCTATAGTAAAAAACAATGGTCATAAAAGCAATATTGAGTACGTTGTTCTAATATAAATTTTCATTTCATGTATACAAAATAGTGACTTGTCAGTGTCGACTATTGTGTCGATGAAATTTTAGAACAAAAAGTTCCGATATCAGAATTTATTATTAGTGTAGACCTACCAACTATCTCTACACAGTAATAATTTTTCCAAAATTTTAAATGGGGTACCTAATACGATGAAACCAAAATGTTTGGAAACGTTTCTGTCTGTTTGTCGGTGTGTCTGTCCGAACGTTTATAACATATAAGAAGCTTAGCGTAGCTTAGTGGCCCAGGTTACGTTATAAATATATTTCATCACGCTATTACAGGAGTCCCCAAATGCGGTTCGAATCCGGACCGCCAACCTACTTTGTGCGGACCTTAGTTTAATAATGATCTAACGAAATGTGCTACTATTATTCTTCGCTATTTGATTTGAATTTGATTAGACCCCGAATGAAACTAGTTGGTGATTCCTGCGCTATCACCTTTAGGCGGTGAGCTTTGAGCCTATATGTGATAGCGTAATGAATATGTTGTTTACTTAATTTTTACTACAAATTCAAGAGAATTTCACATTTTTATGATATATTTTTTTATACTAAAAGGTTTCTTGTCGATGCTAAGGCAAGGAAAAAAAAATATGAGACTAATCGATAAAGAAAAGAATAAAGATAAAGAAGAAAAAATAATAAAGGAAAAGAAGAAATAAGAAAAGATAATAGGATATACCTTTTTTTTTCGGGGGGAAACCTTCAATTACGCGCCCGGCCTTTATGGATAAGACCGGGGTGTGTGAGATTCTTACCTCACTCAAACCACCTCGGCGGTCACCATTAGCATATGGATGGAGGCACTTAATAGACCAGCTCCAGCACCCCCGCTATGCAGCGCTTATTAAGACACACCCCTGGAGAGACTGTAAAGGGGTCTCCCGTAAGCCTCGCTGTGCAGGGCACGGCTTCTTTCTGGACGACAGCAGTATCACAAAAGGAAGCCATGTCTCTCCAGTTCCCTAAATCTGCCAGCGTAGACCTCACTTTTGCCGGCAGAAATAGATCTCGCCCGATACTGGCTCTTAGTATCCGCCGCTCAGCGGTCCAGGTAGGGCACACCTCAAACGTGTGCTGCGCTGAGTCGAGACCACCTACGCAATGGTATTAGGATAGGTAGGTAAAAATCATTCAGTCAATCATCATCTCAATCAGTCATACTCTATACACTGCTCAGGGTCTTTAAAAGCTGCTTTCTTAACAAAGTACCTATTACCAATGAAATATAATTATAGTATGAGCGCATGAAATGTTTTTATTAAAATAATGTAATTAATTAATGAAGTCCATTAAATAATACCTACGCTTGTGATTTTAGTTTTATTAACATAATTTGATTGAAAATATTTTCATTTTGTATACCAAGTCTACATCTGAAATACTGTTTATCGATAATCGATATGTGTCAATATTTCCACGGTGTACATCACTATTGCACGCACACATTGACAATTCAAAATCGGTTGCACTTTTTTGAGCTCTATGTCCTTCTATGGGGTAGCAAAAATATTATAATTCTATGGATAGAACAAATTTTTCAACTTTTTGAACATTTTCTTCGGTCACTTCCGTCACTGGGCGGCCCGGGAGATTGTTGTCTTGACAGCTCTCTCTTCCTTGTTGAAATAGTAGTTTTTTTTTTTACCATCGTATGTGAAGGCTCAGAATCCTGAAAACCTATGACATTTCTTAAAAAAAAATTTCAAATTCCCTTTTTTTACAAGAAATTTAATCCTTGCGCGGTGCTCAAAATTGAGAGAATTTTCAGTTTTCGTTGACATGGTGTTGTTGCTTGTTCCAGAGATAAAGTGTTAATGAACCAAATCGTCTCTAAGAATTCGCTGCGCCCCCGACATGGGGCGCGTCGGGCGGGATCAGGGCTTCGCCCCCTGCCCGCGGAGGCTATTCCGCGGCCCGTAAACACGGGCCCGTCATTTGATTGCCTTTATGTAGGCTCGGCGTTACTACGCAAGCGCCTATGCAGCTTGCGTTATGTGTAATTGCTATGGAGTTTTCAACAGGAGCGCCGCGGAGGTCCGTCCCCGCCAGGTGAGACCACCGGTTACCCAGTGCAGACCCACCGGGGAGTAACCAGCTGCAGAGGCGCCGACTTAGGCGCTCCCTGCTGAGGATGCTGGCCCCCGTTTGACGCGCTTCCAGATCGAGCCGGTCACGTTTCAAACGAAGGGCCGTGGTGTGGGTGTGAGCAGTAATGTGAGTGTGTTACGCTTCTCAGTGATTACGATTGAATTGCGAGCCCGCGCCGCACACTCAACGTGTTATGTATAATCGTCTGTATTTTTTATTGTTTGTGTGGAATTTCGTTGCGCGACGTGCCTATACTATAAACTTAGAACACGGCGCGCGTCGAGAGTATGCATTATGAGTGTGGAGTATTATTGTTTGAGTAAGTCGTGTGTAAGTAGGGGATTACGACTGACTCGGCGTCGAATCCGGTGGGTTGGAGGTATCGGAGTCCGCTAATAGGTCGCGGGGCAGCCGTTTAGCGTCCGGTGGGCGCGCGTGCCATGGCGCTATTTGCGCGATATGGGGCAAGACAGAGACGTCGGCACGCGCGAACATTTTTGTAGCTAGGCGCCTTACGAATTCGCCCAGGCTCTCTATTTTGAGGTCCCGAACAATGACGTTGTTATTCACATAGCGAGGGGCGTTTACGACCCTCTGCAGCGTGATATTCTGTTGCGCGCGGAGGAGTTTGAGGCTCGACTCGCTAGTGAGGGCGAGCCAAGCTGGGGCTATGTTGGCAGCGGGCGTATATATGTTTTATATACGCCCAGCCTGGCTCGCGGCGGGAGCCGGGAAGAGAACACTGGGTATAGTAAGGCGCGGGCTGCCCTACATTTACTGACTACTTTACTTGACTACCTAGGTGCGTGACCTGGGGCGACCACTCGACGTCGGCTTCGTGCATTTTCAGAGGTGGCGGGAGCGGGGCGGAGCCGGTCAACATGGCCTGTGTTTTGCCTATGTTGACCGACAGGCGCCACTTCGCTAGCCACTCGGGAAGTAAATGGAGCACGCGCTGCATCTTGACAGCCGCGCACCTCGTGTTCATCGAGGTGGTAATGTACGCGGCGTCAGCGTACAGCGCGAGCGTTGAGTCCGGTGTGGTGGGGATGTCGTCGGTGTTGCACGAGTAGCATAGCGGTGAAATACAGCTGCATTGCGGTACGCCCGCCGCTATCGCGCGGCTAGTGCACCGTCGACAATCACCCGAAATGTCCTGTTTTGTAGGAAAGTGTAGGCTACTTTTATTACGCGGCGGGGCGCTGTCGTCAGTGACAACTTATATATGAGACCGGCGTGCCATACGCGGTCAAAAGCTTTTTCCATATCGAGAAATACTGCGACCGAATGCTCCTTCTTGTTCATGGAAGAAGTTAGCAGGTGCAGTACTCTCGATAACTGCAGCGTCGTGCTGTGTTCCGCCCTGAAGCCGAATTGTTCAGGGCGAGGTGTAGTATGTGGGGTGAGGTGTCGCAGCAGGAGTTGTTCGAACACCTTGGAGATTGTTGGTAATAGCGTGATCGGCCGATAGCTCTCCGGCTTCAGCACGTTTTTATTCGCCTTGGGCAGCATTATGCTGCGGCCCTCCTTCCATGTGCGGGGAAAGGATCCGGTGCGCAGCACACCCGAAATCAGGCGCGCCAGTGCCGCCGTGGTACGGAATGGTAGGTGGCGCAGCGCCGTGTTCGTGATGCCGTCCGCACCGGGGGCCTTCCGCAACTTTGTACGTCCGATGACGCGTTTTACTGCACAAGGCGAGAAATGAATAGGGTCTTCATGTGGTGCTATCGGCGTGGAGAAGTACTCGACAAGGTGTTGCTCGACTGCTGCAACATGGTCGGTGTCGTCGATTTGGCTTGAACCAATGAAAAAATGAACCGAATAAAAAAATGGGGTGTTATTTATACTACCAATTAGTCAGGCAACTAGTGTTATCAGTAACGAGATGATGAGTCATCGCTAAGTACCTTAGGTCGCGAATTTATCAGCCGGCCCCCGTACTAATAAATAGTTCCAAAAATTAACTTAATATCTATGACGTCTTTACAATGTTACGTCTTGTTGCAATAATTATAGGGATAGGAACAAATTTTTTAGATTTTTTATTTAATCGATTTGCATTTCGCATGAATAATCCGACACGACCGGAGAGATCAGGTGCAGGACCGACGATATAACGTGCTCTCCGAGGCACGGTGGGTCTCGCTATGAAATGGTCACCCATCATGGTTGGTTGAACAATAATATAATGTCTTAGGTTTGCGCGATCACTACACATTATAATAAAACAACTTTTAACCGGATTAATCGCGTGTATTATTGGTTTTTTGTTTTTCCTGACGTTTCGAACACTTTGCAGCGTTCGTGGTCGCAGGAGGACTAAGGTGTCAGGTGTCTCAACAGTTGAATTGTATTATGTATGGAATTTAGGTGGTCTAAAAATGCAGGGACCCCATTGTGAGGCAAGATGGTGAAAGTATCATCAACATACCTCTTGAAAATCTTCGGCATAGCCGGGGCCGTCAGGAGGGCTCTCCTTTCAAAATCTTCCATGAAGATGTCGGCAACCACCGGGGAGACCGGTGAACCCATGGCCACACCGTCGACTTGCAGGTAGAATTCATTGTCCCACAATAGGTAGCCGCTGGTAAGGCAGTGCTCGAGTAACTCTGCATATGCTAGAGGCATGTCATGGTCACTCAACTGCTTCTTGACGATTTCCAAACAATCCTTAACTGGTAAGTTGGTAAATAAGGACTGCACGTCAAAGCTAACCATCACTTCATCCTCAGTCAGTTTTAGGTCTTTGATCTGGCTGATGAAATGATAAGAATCCTTCACATATGTGTTAGTTTGTCCACGAAGTTTTGAGAGTATCTTCGCTAGGTGTTGTGCCAGTTTGTAGGTTGGTGTGTCAATCTGGCTCACTATTGGTCGTAGTGGAGCGTTCTCCTTGTGTATTTTAGGAAAAACAAAAAACCAATAATACACGCGATTAATCCGGTTAAAAGTTGTTTTATTATAAAATATTACAATGTATTAGAAATTAATTATTACAAATTAATCTTAAATAATATTAGAGTCCTTTAAATGATCGTTGGTCCTTATGTGTGCTGTGTATGTGTGCTTTGTATTGTGTATTATGGGAGCACGTGTAATATATGTGTGTGAGGGAATGTATGGTGTTTGTTTATTTATGAGGGCGAGTGAGTGATGTCGTAAAACAGGTTGTATGAGTTTGTGCATGTGTGTGTAGGAGTCTGAGAATGTGAGCGTGTGAGTGTGTGTAGGCGTGTGTTATGTTGTCTGTGAACCAATGCGTGTTAACAACGGCAGTTACTACATTGAAATACTTATCAATTTTTCCGTATCCTGGTAAGTTAAGCCAAACAACCAATCATATTTGACTTTTTTCTTACAGAGACGACTAGGAAGGTGATTGATTGATAGAATTTTGTTTGTTTTATTATACAAGGTGGGGCCCAGAAAATAATTAAATCTTTTCGAATGACTAAAGTGGGGTTTGTTGGTTTCGCAGATTCTGTCCTTTCTCCGTTTGGTAATGTTTTGATAAGGTGTAGCAACGTGTTGGAGAAGAACTATTTGAGATACAAAGAGCTGCCTAACAGTTAGCACCTTATATAATTATATGTAATTTAAATTTTCATTTAGTGATAGGTACCTACTTGTTTTTATATGCAGATACTAGAAGAAAAAATATAATAGGTAGGTATCTGCCCCGTTTGTATCTGCCACTTCACCACTCCCAAGAGTTAAGTAAACAGAACACACCAAGCCAGTGGCTTAGCGTAGGGGCAGCAGGGGCAAGGGTGGATCCAGCTTTGATGCCAGGGGGGGGGGTCACATAGTCGTGGTCAAGTCACAAGAATTTATAATTTAATTTTTATAATCATAGATAGGTACAAGTCAAAGTACGTATTTTATTGATGTATGTAAGTACTTACTTACTGTACTGTACTTAACTAATATGAGAACAACAGTTTTTTTTTCTTTATTAATTTAGGGACTTTTAAATGAACTACTAGCTGTGCCCGCGACTTCGTCCGCGTGGATGTCGGAAACTAACACTCATCCTGTGGAACCCTAATTCGGAGTAACTTAGGCTAATTATAATATAATAGCAGTGACTCGCAGTTTCACCACTAATTTGAGGAAAAAATCTACTAAAATATATTCCACCAGCACCCTCCCCCGTCATGGCCGCGCCTAGCATATCATAAATGCGCTCATTGGTCTAGTGGTCCCAAGCGCGACTGCTGAGCATGAGATCTCGGGTTCGATTCCCGAGTCGGGCAGTGTTATTGAGTTTTTTTGTTACATAACTCTCAATAGGAGCCCGGAGTCTTGAATTGTGTCTGGTAGATGGCAATAGGCTCACCGCCTATTACATGGGACTTAATAACAACATTGGTGAAATGTGGGTGTACAACTGTGTATACCTTTGCCTACCCCTTCGGGCGATACAGGCGTGTTATAAATGCGCGCGTGGTACTTGATCATTATTTTCTTGCCCAGTTATTTTAAAACTACGATATCTCCGAAGATTTTCATTGAAGTCAAATGATGTCAAGGGCTATTTCGTTCAAAATTAAATACTTGTGATGAATATTATTATATACGTATTTATTAGGATAAGGATTAATATCATGTTAAAAACACCTTCGCAAATAATGCATTATTTTGGAACCAATTTGATTACCATAAAAAAGGTTATAGTGAGTCAACCTTAAAAGATAGACATGCTGTCGCAGACTTTTTTTAAAAACTTTTATAGGGAAACAATTCTGTCATACATGATTTTTGCGTAACTTTAACCGTTCGCAACGGAAGCTCTCAAAAGGAATATTGTTTTCCCGTTTATGCAACATTTTTCATTGATGCTCCGCTCCTATTGGTCATAGCGTGATGTTATATAGTCTATAGCCTTCCTCGATAAAAGGACTACAACATATTTTTTTTTATTCGACCCAAAAGTTCTTGAGATTAGCGCGTTCAACCAAACAAGCTAAAGTTATTATATTAAATGGGCGCTCCGATCATTAAGCAATCTCGACGGTCGAGATGGCTTAGTGGTCAGAGCGCCTGGAATCCTGCTCGCGACCGTATTCTTTTTCCATTTAATATAATAACTTTAGAGTTCGCTAAGCGTGCATGAGCATGCGTTAATTCTTTTCAAAGATTTATCTTTAAACAAACACACTCTTCAGCTTTATAATATTAGTATAGATATATGACTGACCCATTTTCTCATACTTATTAATGATATTCACAAAAAATTACTTAATAAACAAAATTTAACTTAAACTACTACACAAATTACAAATCTAAATAAATATATGGCTTATTTTGACAAAGGAGATGACAATACATTAAGGAACATCCCAACGTCTACTCTGTTAATGTGAAGTTGCCTCATCAAGGCCTCTCGGGCAGTCTGAGAATAACAGTTGATTGAAGTAAGTTTAGTCGTTCTAATTGAAGTTAGGTTTATCAGTTTGACTCGCGACATCGCCGCGGGCTCAGCTCATGAATAAGAGCTCCGTTCGAGTTCGAAACTAGTCGGGCAATCCCGAAGTATGCGCGTGAGTAATAACCGTTAAACTATAATTAAGTTAGGTCTAGCTAGACCATAGAAATATAACTATAGTCCGTAAAATATAGCATCATTAGAATGGCATATGTCAAAAAAAGTGACAACTACAATGCGACTGAACTTTGTAGTAACATCATATCAAATGATTTAAAATAACAAATGAAAAATTATTCGTAACTAGCGTGTTAAAATTTTTCTAAGTACGGTGTACCACATGTAAATCAGCATAATATATAAAATGAGCAATAAAACTAAAAAAAAACATACTAATAAATAGATCCAAAAATTAACCATATTATCTATGACGTCTTTACAAGATTACGTCTTGTTGCAAAAATATTTTTTTATAGAATTTTTTTATTTAATCGTTTTACATTTCGTATTAATAAAAATTTCTTTATTTTGTTATTTTTCATGAAAAGAGTAAGTATTCCCATTCCAAGAATAAAATCTCGTCTTCTTAAATATAGATTATCAATGATTTTAATGAGGAACACCCACTACTCCGGGCCTGAAAAAATTTCTGTAGGTTATACAAATATTTGCTTCGAGTGGGAATCGAACCCGCGACACGCAGGGCAGCAGTCAGTCTCTCGACCACTGCACCAACCGCGCCGCGGACACGGTTTTTTTATTGTGGGTTTTGTCACGTGGCTATCCGTACCGTATGTACCCAAATGTTTAATTTTATTTGCCCGAATTAAAACTAATATTTACATAATGTAAAATATTGACTAAATAAGTATATATTTATGTTTTCTTACTTATATCGATTTGATCAGTACTTTCTTTATTTATAGGTATCGATTTGATTTTTTTTTTTTTTTTTTATTTCCTTCGCCCTAATCGGGCAGGCTAAGGTCTTAGACCATACCGCCTCGTCTTCAGTGTTCTTAAATAAAAGTAAGGCCAAAGCCTCGTCTTCAGTTACTTCCTTCTTTTTTTAATCAAGTATAAAAAGTTATTGCAGTTATTGCCCCAGTAAAACGGTGGAAATTTTACTGAGTCTTCGATGGAGTTTAGGAGTGAACACAAAAAGTCATGATTTTCAATTTTATACAATTTGCCCACACTCGTACACCTTCATGAACACATAATGGTTAATTATCCACCATAATTACACATTATACTTCGGAGAAACACAAGTTTTGGAAAACAATATAAAATCGACAACGTGCACTTTACATTTTCCCGCCTAAACTCGTATCGATTTGATCATAATTTTCTCAGCACTAGTCACATTGGTTTGGCAGCTGTCATTCTAATCAAGCTTTATTTTAAGGACCGACATAAATAACTTAGAGCTATCGACACAATGCGCGCGCAAGTGTCAGTGTCACACGAAATGTGACATCAGATGAAAGATGCCGGTGACGCGGTATAATTCAAATTTTCGATGCTTTCTTTCTTGAATAATGCGTTTGCCATCATACAAAATATTATATTAAATAATTAAATATTGAAAGTACTTACATAAAATCTATATGGTGACACAAAAATATATAAAAACATTATGTTTAACAATTTTAATTAGTGGTCCACTTAACTTAGGTGCTGGACCCAACCCAGGGGGGGGGGTCATGACCCCTATGACCCACCCCCTTGATCCGCGGGGCATGGTTTCCTTGTAAACATTCTAACATTTTAAAAGATAAACCTCCTGTAGGTTTCTTATGCCATTTCTTCCCATAAATGTATGTTCCTTCCGAAGCAGTGGTTTTTTTTATTTATTTATCTTTATATCACAAAGGTAAGTATCTTATATTCTAAGCCCCACAAAACCGTTGCAATGGTTTGACTGTGAGGTCAACGAGTCTCTAGACATTACAAATTAAATCTTGACTTTCAATAAGTTGTATGATGTACATTAGGTCTGTTGAATAATATATTTAAACTTTTAACTAAAAGGTAATTAAAATAAGGGGGGGGGGTTAAGGCGGCAAAATCTACGCTACGCCACTGCACCAAGCTTCTATTCCATTAGGATTCTAAATATTATAAATTAAAATAAAATAGTAGTATATATTGTAATTTTTATATTTTTAGAGAATGTTTTAGATAAATCACTTCCTTTTTCTTTTTTGTTAGCAATTTTAGATCCAAACTGTAGCGCTCGTTTAGGTAAAACAACAGCGTCATGTAGTCCAAGTTTGTAAGCGACTAGTCTCAATATAAGCTTTTCTCCTATACCAATACCTAAATCGTCACTAGGAAAGCATCTGAAATAACAAACAGAAACAACATAATTATGTCACTTTAACAATTTGAGATACTTTACACAAAAACATAACATATCATCACGCCTGTATTACGTGTATAATAGTGCGATTAACTGTCAGGAAGAGAGAAAGAGAACCATAATAGTTATAATTACCTCAGCCATGGTTTCAACTGCAATACATAATTTGTAAAGTCCTCATCTAAGTATGGCATCCTAGGTTGTCTACCATGATCACATATTACTCTGTTATCACGGGCTAAATTCCGGAATGAAATTCTTTTCCAATCTAGCTGTAATTCCTTGCTAAGCCCTAGCCAACCATGACGCTTAAAAGAATTTCTATGTCGGATATATCCACCAAATAATTCGTCGGCGCCAGAACCTACTAATAATACCTATAATCAGAAATATGTTATTGAATTACAATACTCTTATAAAAGGTTTTGGTAGTTACAAAAAATATATAATATCGCTAGGACCGACCCTACTGGAAGATGTGCCTGAACAATCCTGACCCCTAGCAGCAAACCACAATGCCGTTCCCAAACTTTCATCTAAGATTGTCTGTCTAGGATAAACTAGATCACCTATAGTATTCTCTTGGTGTTTATCTAGTTCTTCTTTTGGTATGTTCACTTCTCTGAAGACCCATCTCCTGAAAAAAAATATAACTAGGTATTTTTTTTTTCAGGAGGTGGGTCTTCAGAGACCCGTCTCCTAAAAAAGTTAAAATTTTAAATTGAAAAAGAATACAGTCGCGAGCAGGATTCGAACCTGCACCTCCCAGATAAATACTCCAGGCACTCTCACCACTAAGCCATCTCAACCTCTGTTCACAACCGTGAATTCTTCTTCCACATTTTAACATGTCTTTTGGTCTTTTCTATTTAATATTGTAACTTTAGATTTCACTAAATATGCCTTAATGCTTTTCAAACTTTGAGAAGCATTAAGGCATGTTTGTTGAAATTCAAAGATTTATCTTTAATACCTAGTTAACTTATTGCATCTATAATATAAAAGTTGAATTCAATATACGTAAAATCATGTGCAGGCTTTGGAACTTCTGCTCCAACTATTCTTCTGCCACATACAATATCTTTATTGATAAAATCTGTAATTCTACCTCTTTGGACAAAGTTTTTGTAATTCCTGTAATGATTGTCTTCCTGTAAGTCGATCAGGAACATCATATGTTGCACTGTCATCTTTTTTAAATGCAACATTGATAAGGTCTATGCTTTGTTCTGTTGGTAAATATTTATCAGCTATAATAGCTAATATTGTACAGTCAAGACCACCAGAAAAGAGAACTCCAACTGTACAATGATTACAGACATTTGTTGTATCATTCAAACATTTTTTACATTTATTTGGCTGTCTTTTTAAGCGTAATTTAATACTCTTTTCCAACAGTTTAGTAACTTCTTGAACTGTTTCATTTATAATCACATTTTCCAATAGCTTGTTCAGTACTAAAAATTTACACTTAATTTGTTGAGCTATTGATTCTATGTATTTCACAACTTCATTCTGAAATAAATAAAATCATTAAATAATTATAAAAATAACTGGTTGTTAATAATGGATTGGTGCAAATATACAATTTATAAAGTTTTATTTTAGTTATACTATCACCTTTTTTGTATAATCATCTCCTTCATCATAGATAAAATTAAATTGATCATCAGGTAAACTTTGTTGTATTCTAAGTTGTTCAAACCATTCTTCAATCATCAATTCCTTGCTTGGACATTCATCATACCAACAACACAACTTAATTTTATTAGTATTTAAATTTAATATTTGAATATGTGTTGCTGGAACTTCTATACAGTCATATTTTCTTCCTAAAATGTTACTTATTATAATAGAAGTAGCATCCCTATGAAATAATAAAGTACTTCTTCCAATTTTATCCCTCATAAAATATATAGTTTTATTCAGCTTGTCATAGTAAATTAAGGCAAATGGTCCCTTTAGCTGCTTCAGTTGTTGTATAATATATTCTTCTGATGATATCCTCTGTGGATTAAATATGATTAATATGAGAAATTAGATGAAATGCAACACAAATTAAATGTATGGAGAATGAAATCTTACACTTGAATTGTTTAGTTTGTCCATTATCAATTGTGTGTCATTGACATTGCTGGACCATGTTTCATCAAACATATCTCCATTATACAATAACACACCTTGTTCATTTTCTATAGGCTGGGGCGTGAGCATAGGACCTTGCATCCAGAGTACAGCTCCACAGAAAAATGCATTCATACCATCACCCAAGCTCATTTCTAAGGATTGTGTACAATCTGGGCCTCTGTTTTTAATTCGGTTTAATACTTGTTCATCCTGAAAATAAAAAAAGGAATGAGAATTTATTTTTATATTGTTTTCTTCATCCTGGTTTGTCACACTGCAAGGCAACTCTGTCACTCCAATTTGGTCAGCAAGTGCTTAGTTATATTAATTTACTATAAATCAAATCACATGGTATAAGAATAAGACACATATTAGCCTAACAAACAGGGAGCTACAGGTTAGGACTCCAGAAAAAAGAACCTGTTAACAATGCATACCAAACCTCGCCAAACCACTTTCACGACCAAAACTAAATGAAAGAATATTAATAACCTTTCTTGGATTGTTGTTATAGAAACTTATTTCACATAATATTCCACACATTGTAGTTTTATGTGCTGTACTCAGCTCGTTGAGAATTTATATGTAATTAAATTGTGTAATAAGTATTTCGTTGGTAGCAAGAATATTCTAGTTTATTTGTTCATTCGAAGCAGAGACCAAGAATTAATTAAATAAAATAATTCTATATTTGCAAGAAATGACCAAGATTTGGTTGATTTGAAGTCTTGTCTTATCATTTGACATTGACAGTACCAAAAAGTTTTTTTTTTCTCCTTCGCCCTAATCGGGCAGGCTAAGGTCTTGGCCCATACCGCCTCGTCTTCAGTGTTATTTTCCCGCCTAAACTTTCCTGTGCCAAAAAGTTCATGTGTCCATTTGACACGTTAAAGTTTTTTCTTTTAGAAAAATCTACAAAGAAAAAAAAACTAACTCGTGCGTTTAGTCAATGCCCAAAAAAAGTATACATAAAATAATCTCTATGGAATCTACGTATGGACTAATTATTTTGAGTACCTATGTGATAAATTATCGATCGTAAGATACATATATTACTAATCTGTGGGACCGGTGAGATCCTTGTCCTTGTGAGATCATAGAAATTTATCTAATGGGTGTAGGGAGTTTAGGCGGGAAAATGTAAAGTGCACGTTGTCGATTTTATATTGTTTTCCAAAACTTGTGTTTCTCCGAAGTATAATGTGTAATTATGGTGGATAATTAACCATTATGTGTTCATGAAGGTGTACGAGTGTGGGCAAATTGTATAAAATTGAAAATCATGACTTTTTGTGTTCACTCCTAAACTCCATCGAAGACTCAGTAAAATTTCCACCGTTTTACTGGGGCAATAACTGCAATAACTTTTTATACTTGATTAAAAAAAGAAGGAAGTAACTGAAGACGAGGCTTTGGCCTTACTTTTATTTAAGAACACTGAAGACGAGGCGGTATGGTCTAAGACCTTAGCCTGCCCGATTAGGGCGAAGGAAATAAAAAAAAAAAAACTAATGGGTGTAGGTCTAAGAATGGGTGAGATGTGATTCTTGAATCTCTATGTAGGTAGTCTGTCTTTACAACTAATGTACTCTGTGTTTACAACTGTCAATTTGTCAAAGTAGACCTGTGAAGCAGTGTTGCCAACCGTATGATTTGAATCGTATTTATATGATCTTTTTATCCTTTTTGTCCTGATACGATGTACGATCATGTATTAGAAATCGTACGCCAATTATACGATCTTTTCAAATCTCATAGTCTTTATATCTTATAGTCAAAATTAAGATAAATAAATCAAATTGTCTATAAATAAAACAACAAACTTAAACGATCAATAAACTTCTTTATATTTTAACACATAGGTTCCCAACGGGGGCGACATATAATAGACAGACATATAAAATTGGTATAATTAACTATTATGTTAAGGGGGCGTTGGATTTTTTTCGTTGGTTGTAAAGGGCGTGGTAGTCCGTAAAAGGTTGGGAACCTATGTTTTAACGCATCCACCAATTTTCTATACTGGCTACATGTATAACTAATCTATGGCATTTACACTTCAGAAATGCGTGGCGCAGTAGCGCACTCTACTATTGACACGGGAATTCCCTGCGCAATCTTACCGTCTCACTTAAACGACTACCTTAAGGAAAGGAATGGTATGTTTTTAGGGTTGATGTATATATGTTTGTGAGTTTCTTTATAACTTTTAAACTTCTGAACCGAGAAAAACGTTCCTACATGGCAGATGTACTTGTAATTAATTAATTCCATTCAAAATAAAAATAAAAACTGGTTTGTGTTGTTTGGTTCGGAATTTTGAATGAAATACGTCGTACAAATACCATATTGATAAGTTTTGTAGTACTGGTGTATTCTGCTTCGTGTGGCTTTCATTACGAAATGTGGTTGGTATCTTCTCGTGTTTATCCTGAAGAAATAAAGTACGATTTCGAGCTATCTAACGAGATGTGCAAATTTAAGATGTACAAAAGAATAAATTACTTTGGCTCCCTCGGCTACTGCTGCGATTATTGACTCACATATTGTTTAAATTCAAATGTATTAATTATTTAAAGTTATAATATTAAATTGAAAAAGAATACGGTCATGAGCCTGATTCGAACCTGTGCCTCCCGGATAAATACTCGAGGCGCTCTGACAACTAAGCCATCTCGACCTCTGCTCACCACCGCGAATTCTTCATCCATATTTTAACACGTCTACATATGACCGGTGTATACAGGTGACCGTGATATACATTTTATTTTATTTATTTGGGAAAACAAACCATTACACATTAAGAATAACATAATGATAGGATACAGAAATGATACAAATGTGAAATCATCCACGTTCTCCACAGATACGCAATGAGACAATTTGGTAAATTTTAGATATACATTTAATATTATAACTTTAGAGTTCGCTAAGCATGCGTTAATGCTTTTCAAAGATTTATCTTTAATTATTAATTATTTGTTTCTATGTGCCAAAAATAAAGTGTTTATTATACAACGTGTCAAATATTGATTTAAAAATAGAATACAATAGCATATAATTATAATGGTTTTATAAAAAAAAACGCGTAGTCGCGTACAATTTTTTTTGTACAATTTTGAGCAAAATACGATTTTTCTATAGTACGATCTCTTCAAAATATTGTTGGCAACTTTGCTATGAAATGCTGTGAAGTAAACCAAAAGTAAACAGTGAAACTCGTAAAACTAACTGGTGAAACTACAAATACCACCTTTTGTGACATATAATGTTGATATTGTTATCAATCGGATCATAACAAACATGACTTCAACTGAAAAAGATGCGGAGAAAAGTGAACAACAGCCAGAGGATAACATAGAAAACGCGGAGGACGAAAAAGCAGCTCTCGATGAGTACACAGTTAACCTAGAAGCTAGGGTAAAACTGAAGTCTGAACTTAGAAATCAAAATCTGAACTGTGTACGTCCACCAGAGAATCATTTCTCAAAATTGGATTCTGGATTAAAAAAGAACACGACTTTTGTAAAGAAATTGAAGTCGTTTAGCGCAACGCAAATGGATACACTAATAAAGGATTTGAATGCTTTAAATCTTACTAAATATATCTCAGAGGTAGCAGCAGCGATAGCGGAGGCTAAACTCAAGATGTCTGATATAGCAGCTGCTATTAATTTGTGTTCTGCACTTCATCGTACCTATGCAGATTTTTCAGCAAACTTCTTTGAAAATTGGCAAAAGATCCTAACATTTAAAGCTACAGATAAAATAACAAATTCATCGAAATTGCGAGTGGACATAAGATTTTATGCTGAGTTGGTTGCTGTTGGTATATTTACAAATAAAACTGGTCTACCTTTGCTGGGCAATGTACTTACAGTTCTTATAAATATGGATAAAGAGGAGCACAATAACATACCAATATTATTGTCATTCTGTAAACATTGCGGTGAGGACTATGCAGGTCTAGTGCCAAAGAGAATTAGAGAAGCTGCTGAGGTAATTGTGTGTACTTTTTTTATTAGTTTATTTTTTATGCATAATTTTTCTTATCATTTTAAATGTTAGTTAACGTTTTGTATGTAGGTGGGTGTATGAAGTGAGATTTGTATATGTAAACATGTCCACTATACAGCAAAGGTTAAAGAATAGAATGTACATAAGTAATGAGAAAACAACAATGGAATGATCAGATATAGTCTACATTGACATTGACCTTTACATCACAACATAGTACAACCTTTCACTCCATGTATTAATTTAAACTATAAATAGTATTTTTTTAATAAAGTATTAATATTAGTATTTAATTTTAAGAATATATCTTATTGCAATGCCTGAAAAGGGCAACTATGTTAGTAAGTATTACTCTAAATGTTACACCATTAAGTACACTTATCTGCCTAGCATTTTCCCAATTACACTGGGGTTGGCTTCCAGTCAAACCGGATGCAGCTTAATACCAGTAATTCACATGGAGCAACTGCTTATCTGACCGCCACGACCCAGTACCTGGGTAACACAATATCTTCTGGTATGACTGGTTGTCAGACTTTCAGGGCATCTGACTACCCAAAGCAGCTGTCAAAAATCTTAATTTGACAACCGCTTAATGTGTGTTTTCCGAGGCTCTGAGGGGTCTCAGTATGAAATAATGGTCACCCATCCACAAACCAACTGTGGCACGCACAGCTTAACCTAAATGTGTGGCTGTTACCTAGCCACAGGCCCCATTTAGTACACTTAGCAGGCAAAATAAATATCTTAGAATGTTAGAAAATATTTTAACAGACTTTAATTTCATGCTAATTAATTAAGTTATTAATAAGCATTGAGTAATTGTTCTATGGAAATTATGGTGTTGATAAAATAAGGTGTTCATAAAGTTTGCATTTAATTTCTAGAAGCACAATGTGACAATCCCAAGGAACCCATTCTTACCAGCTGAAAAACAAACAGCTGTGAGAACTCTTTTGAAAGATTACTTCTTATCTCTAACTAAACATTTACTGGCTGAGAGGGCACAGCTACAGGCCCTACATGCAGCCAATCAGAGGACTCTGCATACCAGAGGAGAACTGTCACAGGAAAGGAAGGACCAGTTGGAACAACACCAGGTTTGTTGTTTATACTTTATTGAGTTGAAGCAATTAAATCAGAAATTCCTTGATAATTATACAATTCTTTTATTGTAGGCTACCTATGACAAGCTACTTGCTGGTGCACAGAGCTTTGCTGAAGTATTAGGTGAAGAGTTAGGAGAGGCTGGAGAGCCTCCCACATTGACACTGACAGTAACTGAGACTCAAGGCACTGTTACCATAGGGGGTAATGAAGAGTTCACCATGCAGGCTGGAACAGATCCCTGGCAAGATGAGGACACTAGGACCTTCTATACCAGCTTGCCAGATTTGAAAGTATTCATGCCCAACTATCAGGTGAAAGAAGTAAGTATTTGAATACTCAAGTAAGGATATATTTATATAGTAACAATGTGATAATGCGGTTTGCGCAGTAGTGAGCAGTTCGCCTGCTGTGCCGCGTGGCGCGGGTTCAATTCCCCGCAACAATTAAATTTTTGGTTGGTCTACTCCACTGGGATTTTGTGTTTGATTTATTATTTACCATATATAGCCATAATAAAAGTTATTATGTGTTAATTTCAAGTGGCTAGCAATTATGGTTCAAAAGTTACAACACATGTGACAAGCAAACAGCATAGGCATTTATAGGGTGCCACTGGCACTCCTAGGTCAAAAAGAATCACCCTACACATCAAAAACGAAAATAACAAACTTGGCTTACTCAGAAACAGAAGCTTTTTTAAGAACACACAGCTTTTTATTCTGCATATTAGATGGTGTCCTGATAAAAAAGGTGGTAAAATGTAATATTAGTTCAAATAAATAATTATTTAGCTAGATAAAAGATTCTACCAAGTTTATATACAAATATTAAAACTTTAACTTACAGCAGACAGTAAAGAGTAAGACTGAAACGGTAACAGAGGAAATGTTGGATGAAGATCTGAAGGAAGATGAGCTGAGTGATAGTGAAGGACCTCCTACAGTTCCTGATATAGAGCAGGAAGAGGCCCAGCCCTCTAATGTTTCCAACAAGTTCGTATATATAGAGCCATTTGTTCTGCAGTAAGGCAAATACAGCCTCAACTATGTATAAAATGTCTACAGTATCTTTCTAAATAAACAAAACACAAGTACTTTTCACATATTTCAAATAATTACAAAACAATCATAATATTAATTAATTTAGCATTGATATTAGTTGTCTATTTTATTTACAGATACGCTTTAGATGCATTTCTGAATGAGCTACCAAACTGTATCAACCGGGAATTAATTGATAATGCAGCTGTCGACTTTGTTTTGAATCTCAATACAAAAAATAATAGAAAGAAACTGACTAGAGTCCTATTCAGTGTTGCTCGAACTAGACTGGATTTACTGCCATTCTACTCAAGGTTTGCAGCAATACTGTACCCAGTTTTACCTGATGTGTGTGCAGATTTGTGTCAAATGTTGAAACAAGACTTCAAATATCATGTTAGGAAGAAAGATCAGATCAATATTGAGTCCAAGGTATGGACATATAAATCTTTATATATATTTTTTTACCAATTGGCTGTATATTTTTGATGCTGTATATGATTTATTGTTCTTCTGATTTTCATACAGATAAAAGTGGTGCGTTTTATCGGTGAATTAGTTAAATTCAGCCTATACTCAAAAATGGAAGCATTGTACTGTTTGAAGGTACTCTTGCATGATTTCAAACATCATCACATTGAAATGGCGTGCAACCTCCTTGAAACTTGTGGCAGGTTCTTGTATTGTAATCCAGATACGCATCAACGCACGATGATATACTTGCAGCAAATGATGAGGAAAAAGGTACAATTATATATATATAATTTACTGTATGATTAATATAACATATAAATAAATTAAAACCTAATTGCATTATTCAGTAATAATACTTTATGTTTAGACTGTATCAGCACTGGACTCACGTTATGTGACGCAAATTGAAAATGCGTTCTACTATGTCTGTCCGCCGGAAGCTCCAGCTCAACCCAAAGAAGAGGAGCCTCCTATGCACCAGTTCATTAGGAAAGTACTCCATGAAGACTTGCAGAAGAGCAATGAGGAAAAAATACTACGACTGATGCGAAAACTGAACTGGGATGATCCAGATACTGCAGCCATTGCTATTCAGCACCTTGCGGGCGGCTGGAGAGTGCGGGCTAGTGCCAGGAGGGCCCTGGCAAGACTGACGGCAGAACTAGCCGCGTGGCAAGAAGCCGTAGCTCCTGCAGTAGTAGATACAATACTTGAAGAGATAAGAGTGACTATGGAAGATCCTCATCCCAGGTATAATCAGAGAAGAATAGCCACTGTCAGATATCTCGGAGAACTATACAACTATAAGTTGTTAGATTCACGCGATGTGTTCACCGTTTTATATTCTTTCATTACTTTCGGCGTAACAAACGACCACAGCAATATTTCTCCTCTGGATCCTGCAGATAATGTGTTTAGAATAAGACTAGTCTGTGCCCTGCTCGAGACATGTGGTGCGTATTTCAATAGCGGCTCCAGTAAAAAGCGACTGGATTACTTCTTAACATTCTTTCAAAACTACTATTGGTTCAAGCAATCTGATCCCTATTGGACTGATGACAATATGTTTCCAATTTACGTAAAATACATATACCAAGAATGTTTGACGACTCTAAGGCCTAAGTTGATATTGTTTGGTAGTTGGCAAGAATGTAAGGATGCAATAGAAGAATTGCGTCTAACATTGTATCCAGAGCTAGGCGACGAAGATAACGATAATGATGATCTGGGCGATGATAGTGTTAATGAAGGATTGGATACTATTATTGAGACTGATGACGAGACGGATAACCCCCAACTACCTGAGGAAAGTTCAGATGAAGAGCCTATCACAGAGAATACTGGAAATGATGACAATGAACTCCAGCAAAATGATGATATTACAATTGAACCCAGGAGACCTGCTCCAAAGCCTGTGAGTATAATGGAGGAAGTATGCATGAAAAAAATATGGAAATAATGAATAGATATAAAATCAATTTTAAAATGTTTTAGGTTGAAGATGTTGAATTCGAATCAGCCTTTGAAAAGATGGTAATGGAAAATATAGCAGAGCGGCAGCGCGAGACTAGGCCCCAACAGCGAGATATCGCCGTACCTATGACTTGCCGACAGACCACCAAGAAAACATATGAACAACTGCTGGTATGCATCCAAAATATAAAAAAGTGTTGTTAATGATTTTTGATGATTGCATATTGCATAATTCTTGAAATGATTATTTGTTTTCAGCAAGGTAAAGAGGGCGTCGAATTTGTGTTGATGGTGAGAAAGGGAACTAAGCCTCAGTACAAGTCATTCAATGCTCCACCTGAGCTTGCGAGCAATCTACAGCAGCAGGCCTTGGCAGACAAGCAGGAGATGGAGAGGATGAAACTGTATGTATTTATATATCTTATAAAAACTATCCTTTTTTAATTGCTACGTTAACTGTCGTATTGTCTTTCGTTTGCAAGTGTGGTTGGTTCATACATGTACTAACTGGTATCTGAAATATTTAAGGTTAACCCTGAATATCTCTGAGAGGCAAGAAGAGGAAGAATACAGCGCCGAAAGTGGAGGAGGGTCAGGTGGTAGTGGCAATCCCAACAGAGGGCAACATGTTCGTCAAAAATATCAGCATCCCAAAGGCGCCCCTGATGCCGACCTAATATTTGGACCTAAAAAATTTAAATAACATACATTTCCTATGGCCCCTGAGGAAACGGCAGGCCTGTATAAAAATGAATTGTTTTATGATGCCCAGTCAAACCAGCATTGTGAGGATTAATGTTTTGTTACATGTATTTTATTGTACTATAATATATTTCGAAATAAATATGAGCTTAAAATATTTATTTTAATATTTAAAAGTACCCACAGTTAATATCTGTTCATAATCAAATATTAGATTAGTAGTTATCTGTATACTCGCAATTCCCTGGTCTTGCTGCCTACCTTACTTAAATATAATACAAGTTAATTATAATTAATGCTCTCCTATTAATTGTGAATCAAGTCGAGCTTTTATGCTCAATGTAGATATAAGTAACATAAAACTGAAGCCATTAAATAGTGCTAGCGTGACTAGACGAGATGAAATCGACATCCAAAACAACTCGGTCATGTCGATCTCGTAAAATTAAGTTAAAATGTTGTCATTCTTTTATTTGAGTTTTGTTTTTTATATTCATTTTTTTTTATTTGAATGGTAATCTGCCTCGTTGGTCTAGTCGTCCCAAGCGCGACTGCTGAGCATGCGTTCTTGGGTTCAATTCCCAGGTTGGGCAGTGTTGTTAAGTTTTTTTGTTAGGAAATCCTCAGTAGCAGCCCGAAGTTTGAAATTGTGCCCGGTAGATGGCAATAGTTTAAGATAAATCTTTGAAAAGCATTAACGCATAGTTTAGCGAACTCTAAAGTTATTATATTATATGGAAAAAGAATACGGTCGCGAACAGGATTCGAAGCTGCGCCTATCCAGGAGGCGCAGGTTGGAATCCTGTTCGCGACCGGGAGGGCGTTTAATATAATAACTTTAGATGGCAATAGGCTCACCACCTAGCACCACATGGGACTTAATAAAGACATTGTTGAAATGTGGGGTACAATTGTGTACACCTCTGCATACCCCTTCCGGGAAGACAGCTGTGATGCACCTACACGAATTTGGACATCGAAAACGTGAAAACGTCAGTTTAGCCACAGACCCTTGGCATGCAGATGCGTGAGCTGCAGTTAGAGATAATAAACAAAGAGATAATTAAACGTAACACTATTGGTTACACTATTATAGTATTATACTTTATCTGAGGCTGCGGAGATGACTAATTAGGCATGTCTTGAAGGAATCAGTACTCCTCTTAGTTGTAATAATACGGTGTGTAGAATAAATAATTGGCTTTTATTTTATTACTATTGACTTAACGGTTTATTTATTGGAAATGAAATGAAAACATCAAGGTGAGATTATGAAAAGACTAAAAATAAGTGATAAGAGAGTGTAAATGGTATGGTCTTTGAAAAAATTATACACATTTTTGTAGGCTAACATGATATGTTGTAGTTTTCAAACGGCTCTACTTGACATGTTTGTGTTACAACTACGCGCTTATCGAAGGTTAAGTTTGTTTACAGTTTTTAATTTATGCATATGTCGCAGATGGATTGTAGAATCCGCTGTTTTACAAAACTGCTAGCTGATTTACAAAACAGTAATGTTTTATAAAACATCTGAACAACGTTCAGCTGGATTGCCATTGCGATACGTTTAACAAAACTGCTGTAGAGGAGCAAGAAGAAAAATTCATATATGATGGTATAGGCACATCATATCAGCTGGATGTACCCATTAAGCCATTAACAGTTGGGGAACTCAGGTTCATAATTGTTAAGAAATTAAACGTAAGAAAAACACGGGGATACGACCTTATCACGGCTAAATGTATCAAAGAACTACCAGGCAAAGCTATATCTTTTTTGACCCAGATGTATAATGCAATGCTAAGAAAAAAAATCTTCCCACCACAATGGAAAGTAGCCTCAATTATAATGATCCAAAAACCAGGAAAAGCCCCAGAAGAAGTGACTTTATACAGACCCATAAGCCTTCTACCAATACCGTCAAAACTTTTTTGAGAAACTGTTTTTGCAAAGGCTTTTGCTACCCATGCTTGAAGAAAGAAATATAATACCAGAGCACGAATTTGGATTCCACGCAGGGCACTCCACTGTGGAACAGGTGCACAGGCTTATCGAAAAAAATCACAAAGATTTAGAAGCTAACCGTTACTGCTCTGCGATCTTCCTTGATGTGACCACAACAATTAATTATGATTGCATAATAAGATCTTATCTGACAGACAGCCATTTATTGATAAATCAAAGAACTGAAGTGACCGATTAATACCCAATATTGTCAGGGGTACCGCAAGGGAGCGTACTTGGTCCTATTTTGTATCGGTTATTTACAGCTGAACTACCACTGTCGACTACGTCAACCACAATTACGGCAACCTATGCCGACGATACTGCAATCATGACTTGCCACGAAAATCCGATACAAGCGTCTAGGCTCTTACAAGAGGACCTTAGACTTGTTGAACAATGGACAAAACTTTGGCGTATCAAAGTGAATGAATCAAAATCTGCTCGTTACATTTACACTCCGTCGAGGCACCTCCCACCACCCACCACAAACTGACGACACAAAACACCTGGGAATGCATATTGATAAAAAACTGACCTGGAGGAAACACATCTTTACCTAAAAAAACAGCTCGGCCTACTATTAAGAAAGTTATATCCTGTGCTAGGTTGCAAGTCAAAACTTAATTTAGAGAATAAACTCTTATTCTACAAATGTATACTGCAGCCAGTATGGACATATGGCATCCAACTATGGAGGACATCCTCAAACTCAAACTTGGCAATACTGCAAAGATTTCAATCAAAAGTGTTAAGACTTATCACAAAAGCTCCTTGGTATGTCACCAACAAACTTCTTCATAGAGATCTTAATGTGACAACAATCGAAGAAGAGGCCATTAAGCAGACAAAGAGATACCAACAAAGGCTACTCAAGCACCCAAACATTTTAGCAAGAACACTTATGTCCAGAAAACCTTCCATTAAGAGATTAAAACGAGGAAAATTACCACAGGACATAATCACTGAGAGTGAATACTAATAAAGGGTTCATCACTGGATGCTCTACCAGCAAGCCTATATATGTATCTCATTCTCACGACTTCAATTTCCGGGCTTACATTTTTCGTGACGTCATCGTCACTAAGCTCCGCCTTGAAGCCATTATTTTCATATGACGCCATTTTTAGCTGCAACTTCCGGTAGCAGTTCATGGTACTTCATCTGTTATATAAGCGCCGTTTAGTGTTAATTTTCAGTTTAATATTGTGACCTGTGTGACAATCCCACTGGCTTCTTATCATAATTTTTTTAATCCAACATGAATATAAATGAATCTGCTGAAATAAAAAGCTAACATGAAATATACTGACTTTGAATAAATAAAAAGGAGAAAAACAAAGGTTTGGACCACAGATTCATCTGTTGGCAACACTGCAAATTACTGATCATAAGTGTCAAAGTCATTAGAGTCAATGTCAAACTTCAAAGTGTTTCTGTCGGTTTCTGTTTAATTAATTATTTGAGCGCGTACCGGTTTTCAGATTTTTATTATTTATATCTATTTAAAGAACACGCTAGAAATATATTTCTAAAGGTCTTTCTATCTCCAAAACATAAAGCATTATAGTGATATTTTGTTCCGAGTGTTTTGTTGTGAAAACAAACTAGGTTAACCTATACTGCACGATGGCAGACGACGATTTTAGCAAACTTTTGCAACAAGCCGAACAATTAACGACTGAAATTGAGGGCAATGAAGAGCTGCCGAGAGTGGAACGTTCTTTAGGCCAAGTGCTCGAGGCTTCCCAAGAGCTTTATTCAAGAGTCATCCAATCTGGAGCAAATGATATACAAGCGTAAGAACTTATGTAAATTATAATAACATGATTTTTTACCTTTAGTTCATTTTTATTTATACATACAATATGCATTTTGTTATAGGCATTTGTTGTTTGGTTCAAAAGGAATTGATTTGCAACAGATATCTCAGAAACTTGAAACTCTTAGCTCTAAACGCACTTTCGAGCCTCTGCAACCTATAGCTGATTCTGATATTGAAAGTTTTCTAAGAAATGAAAAAGAAAACGCTATTTTATCGCTTATTGATGAGGTTAACAAAAATGTAAGTACTCTAATAGAAACTCATATTTTAATTGTCTTGGAATTAATGCAACTGTTCAAATTCAAAGGTTTTTATTTCAAATAGACCAGATTACAGGTACTTATGAAAATCAAAGTTATTTCCATGGTTCCTAAAGCTATGTTGATCTTATGGAGAAGAACTGGCTAGTTACTTACAGAGTATCACACTCTTTTAAAAATAAATTGTTTTAACAATCAATAATATAATGTGAGAATAAATCAGGTTAATTAACCTTTCGGCTCAGTAACATACAGATCTGTATGTTGTAACAATAAAAATCTATTGTGTCTGCTAATGACTGAGGCAACAGCTTAATGTGAAAAATAATAACACTATGTAGAATACCTACCTTAATTAATAATTTATTGTAACATTTCAGTCCCTACAAACAACTGAAGATCAAAAGTGGGAACATATGTTATCAGAATGGAACAGAGAAAAGATAAAGTTGATGAATGCTATGATTGGTCCTTCCCAAAATTGGTTGGACCTAAAGAGAACTCCTGAGCCACCAAGTATTGCAGATACACCAAAGAAATTTGGACATTCCATGCTGGATAACATAGAGGCTGCATATGCTAGACAAGTGCATCAGTACAATAAGCTTGTATTCCAAGGATCCAAGTCTAGGATAGCTTTACATCAGAAGTTTGCCCAAGTTGCTGAAGAGTTTAATGATCCTGTTAGTAATCTAACATCTTTTAATTAATGTTTTTTTCCAACATTTACAATTTATCCAATTTCAATGAAAGTTCAGTACCCAAATATTATAATATTCTTTTTTTCTAGATGTTTTCTATATTTTCAGAAAGTAAAAGAAATGTGGGAGATCATCAAGACAATGGCCAATATTCCAGCATTAGTGAGAGATGAGGACCCACTGAAGGCCAGGGGCAATTCTACCATACAACAGTGTCTTGTTGCTCAAGGGAAAAAATATTTGGAGAAAAGGTATTATCAGCTGCCCAGAATGATTAATTTTATTTGTTTGTTGAAACAAGTGATTATTGCAGTGCATCTTACATAAGTACCTTTATAAATTAAATTTTACATTCTTTTAATAAATTTTTATAACTGCTTGTAGGTACAAGCTGTACATGAGTGATGTGGTGCGTTCAAATCCAGCAGCAGCAATGCGTGGTGGGGAGCCAGGCACTTACCCCCTGGTGCGTGGTTTTGTAGGTCTTCGCCTGCAGGGCCAGAATGTGCAGGTGTTGACTGATGGTGTTATCGATGAGCGTCCGCTCTGGCCTATGGTGTACTATTGCCTTAGGAGCGGCGACGCTAATGCTGCGCTGCATTGCTTGAGGAAGGCTGGGTAAGGGTCAAAACCATATACTCCTGTTTTTCAATCCATTTAGTACTGAATTGCTAAGTGCACCTTGAGTGCAATTGTTAGTTTGTCTGAGATACTCGAAAGCTTTCAGGCTGGAAATATATTATTATTTTACCTTTTCAGTCGAGATCATGAGGAATTTATATCAGCTCTGGAAGAGTACATAAAGAATCCAGAGAAACCTTTGAGTGATAAACTACAAACTGCCATCAACTTTCAATACAGAATACAAGTGCGCAACTCCACAGACCCATACAAGAGAGCTGTAAGTATGGAAATTTCCTGTTTAAAATTTAAATCTCTTGAATGTTGATTATTAAAACTGTCTCATATTTGCAGGTATACTGTGTCATAGGCTGTTGTGATCTTAATGATGAACACTATGAAGTGGCTCGAACGGCTGATGACTATCTTTGGCTCAAACTATCTTTCATCAAATCAAGATCCAATAATGAGACTGAATCCTTCTCATATTCCGATCTACAAAAAATGATTTTGGAAGAATATGGTAAGTAAAAAATTCATTATTTCTTGGGAAAGCTTTTGGATCACATAAACCACATATAATTTTGTTTTATGTTTGTGTAGGTGAAACACATTATCATGCGTATGAGAAACCAGTAGTGTACTTCCAAATGCTGACATTGACTGGACAATTTGAACCTGCAATAGAATTTTTATCAAGAATACCAAGGTGAGTAAATATTCATAGTGTAATTTTATCACGGCAATTATTATAGCTTTTTATATTCCATCACATTTGCCTTCCCTTAGCGATTTGGTATATATACGGTTATTTGTTCTTATTCTTTGCAATGTGGGGTCCCCTGCGGGTAAAAGCCTCCTCCATCTTCTTCCACTCCTTTTGGTATTTAGCGGTATCCATCCAGCTTTTTCCTGTTACCACTGCAATATTGTCAGCCCATCTTTTCTTTTGCTTTCGGCCCCAGCCATTTAGAGGTCCACCTTCTGTCTTTATATCTTTGTACGTGACCAGCCCATCTCCATTTCTGCCTTAGGCCGAACTGGAGCGGATTTTGCAGATATCAATATTTTTTATTTTTTGGTTTCGTCTTAGTTTTAAGACATTCTTTCCATTTCATGTTGGCACGTCAATATTTTGCTTTACTTTTGTGGTGTAAACCCATGTCTGGCTTGCGTAGTTAAAGCAGGGCAGGATGCAGGAATCCATTATTATCTTTTTATTATTAGGTTGTAGTTTCCTTTTAGGATTTCCTTCAGTACTTTCAGTATTCCTTCAGTAGAATTTTCTCCATGGCAATACTTTATTTTAATTACAATTTAGCCTAATGAGTAATTTTATTTTAACTTAAATGCCTACATTATTATAATTCTAAAAATATAACCAGTAACTTTTAAGCTCTGCTTAGCTTGAGACTAGACGGCGTTGTGTGATAGTTGTGGAATATTATTATTATTATTCACACAGGCACTTTATACACGACTACCCAAAAAAAGTAGTGTTATGTACCATAATTTCTAAACACTTGAATCAATTGAGATAAATAGCCTATTCTTAGAATCCTTACATTGTCCTGAGTAACATGAGCTAGACTAGAAGATATTTAAAAAATGGCAGGCATGCTTTTTATTTAATTTCATCTTGTTTCACTTGTTCATTGTGTTTTTTCTGTGTCACTATTCACTAAGCTATTCAAATAGTTTTGTCCAATGTAGTCTTTACACTAATTCTGTGTTATCAAAATTGGATTGCCTTGACATCTACATGTTGGGTCTTTATTACTGTGGCTACGACTTGACGTCCATGTTGAGGTCCCAGTAGAGGTCTCTATTCCTGATGCACCAAGGTGCATTGGCGATATCCCTGTGTACTTTATTATATAGTACATTGAATTCTATAAGCCCATTCTGGCATTACGACTTAGTATAAAAGAAATTTGACGTGTATTGACATGGCTGATTATCTGCCTATAGTGTAATTGACAACTATTTTGAGAAATGTTTAATTTTGATTCATATTTTATGCATCTTTATTGCAGATTTCAAGTTCATGGGGTCCATATGGCGTTAGCTCTTCATGATGTTTATATGTTAGGCACACCACGTAATGTTCAAGCTCCATTACGTAAGTATATTGACTATTTAAATTATAATAATTTGTATTGGTGAAATGTGGGTGTACAACTGTGTACATTTCTGCCTACACCTGAATACGGGAGTGATGCTATGTCTATGTAATAATTTATGTTTTACTAAATATTGCTGCGCCCGGCTTTCACCTGACGTTCCATTTAAAATAGTGACCGACCGCAATTTCGGTTTCGGAAAGGTTCGGCCGCGCCGAATCTCGAGCATTCGTGAATTATCGTGCGTCGTTCGGTGAATTTCGCGGCTGACTCGTCTTTGCCCGCACCGCCGCCGTGCCGTGCCGAGTCAGTTCGCCGCCGTTGGTCGCAGGAGTTGAGGTTGTATTTTGAACTTATAAAGGATTTAAGTATGAAAAACCTGTTTCGATCGGACACTAATTTAAAAGAACCCAACCCCATCGCGTTGCCCGCCCCCGTTGTTGCTTAGTTTTCGGTTAGCGTTATTTCTGACCTTTTTTTTCTTTTACTCGGTTTCTAAGGGTCGTAGCATGATGTTGAAAAGCTTACAAAGGTAATGATCGGGACTCAAGAATTGAGCTATTTAAACGATATATATTTTTTTATATCTAAGGACGAAGGACGCCCCCCACAAATTAAGTGAGGTGTTCTAGGGGGGGAGGGGATCAATCTAAATCTTTCCAAATCTCACTTAGAAGGGAGGTATTAGAAAATATCACGTAATTTTTTTTGTAGCAGAAAACGTTGTTAAATTGCGTGAACAATTATTTCTAGAATAAATTATGGCCAAATCTGACACAATAGTGTTTGTCGTATTCTTGTGTGTATTGCATTAAAATGAATCTTTTAATGTTTTTTATTGATTATTTATTATATAATTTTATGATTGTGATTTTAAATTACGGTAATATTCACAAATACTAGTCTTTGCTAATCTTGAATAAAAGTAATAAAACAAGTTATGTTTTTTTTTCTCAATAATCCGACACGATTACAGCCAAAACTTAAATTTTGAAGAATCTCGCGTGATTAGAGGAGCGGCGAGGAAGTTAGGAAAATCTTACGAAATCTCACCAAGGGCGAGGGGGGGGGGTCCAAAAATTCTCAATAATGCCTTACGTAATTAATGGACGCCCCCTAACTGGTAGTTCCAAAGACAGCGCATTAAAAAAAAACAGCTTTTTTGTATATTTAACTTTGCATGTTCTTTTACAGTGTCTGTCGATACGGACGATCCATCACCACTTCGGCGTCTGAACTTGGCGAGGCTGTTGCTCTTGTATGTCCGAAAGTTTGAGCTTACAGACCCATCTGATGCTTTACATTATTATTTTTTCCTAAGGTAAGCTCATACACATTAACTGTCTGTTAGTTCAATGTTACGTATCATGCATGTCATATAAATATTAAATGTTTTCTTTGTTTAGAAACCTCAAAGATCCCAGTGGTAAGAACTTATTCATGTGTTGTTGCACTGATCTTGCGCTGGAAAGTCGCGACTACGACCTGCTGTTTGGTCGTATGGATGCCCTCACTGGACTGCGCAGTCAAGGACTATTGGATCAGTTTAATAATCCTCATATTGATAGCAAAGTATGCAGTTTCATTATTAAACAATATAAATGATGTACATTTTACTGAGCAAAATCATCAGGTGATACGAAAATACTCGTTTAAAATTTCAGGTTATTGCTTTGAATGTAGCAGAACAGCTAGTGAACAAAGGACTTTTTGAAGATGCCATCACAATGTATGATATTGCTGGGGTAAGTTACTGAATTGCCCAAAATATTTTTTAAGGCCTAGGTAGCTATTGGTGTTAAATATTGATGTCTTGGGGGTTTTTTCCACAGAACTTGGAGAAGGTGTTAGAACTATTCTGCGTGCTGCTAGCTCAAGTAGTGAATAGCGGGGGCGGTGCGGGCGGGTTACGTCAGCGTCTGTCGTTATTAGCAGAACACGTCTCGAGGAGACTGCGTTCAGCCGACGGTACCGCGCTCCCAGCCGCGCTGGTTGAAGCCTACACTAAGCTTTGCAAGCTGATGACATTCTTCGATCAGTTCCACAGTGAGAATTATGAAGGGGCCCTTGAGGTAGGACCAGTTGTATCAATTGACTAAATATTAATTTGTTTAAAAAAAAAATATACTCCTTCCTACCGTATTTCGGTCTGGGCAGCCTATCTCCACTGAGATTAGCCAAGTACGCCGGAGATATTATAGTACACAAGTGTACCTATGCGCAAACACAGGTGCACTCCCTCTTCCTTCACTCTCATAATCCGATGGGACGGAAATCAGAGAGAGATCAGGCGCAGGACCGTCGGCTTTACGTGCTCTCCGAAGCACGGGGGTGTCACACCACCAACTTCCTGACTCCAGGCTGCTACTGAGAATTTCCTAACAGAAAAATACAATAACACTTTGCCCGACCTGGTAATCGAACCCAAGACCTCACGCTCAGCAGCCGCGCTTGCGACTATTAGACCAACGAGGCAGTCATAGTTAAAATCATAGGTACAATCGAAAATACGAATTCCTTATGTACTATATTTCTTATGTAATATTCCTTTCCTTATGTAATATTCCTTTCCTTATGTAATATTCCTTTCCTTATGTAATATAGGTGCCCTTAAAGCGTCCTTATATTCGGTAGAAATTTGAAGACGCGTTTATTATTTATTATTATTATCATAGACCAGTCGCTCAGCGACTGTACCACATATCAGATTGCAAGCCATCAAATCAATTATGCATATATTTTGGACCAATTATACATCTTTGTACCAATATTTTTTCGCAGACTCTTCGTGATTGCGAATTGGTGCCATTAAATGCAAGTGAGCTAGATGCTCGGGTGTCGGCAGCGCGTACGGCTCGTGGAGAACTCCTACGCAGCCTGCCGGCCGTGCTGCGTGCGCTATGTACCATCCTACTGGCGCAGCGCCAACGATTGCGCACGGCGGCGCAGGCACAGCCGCTAGCAGCGCAACATAATAAGGTAAGAAAATTATTAAATTTAATTTGCATTCTTTTTTGGCACTGACTTACGAAATAGGAATAATAAAGTAAAATTTTTGTTCATAAGACAGCCAATCTGACATTTTATTTCACGCTGTTTTACATAACATCTGATTGTTGACCCGCTGCATTTATCAATATAAACGTAAAACTGCATACAATACTGCGTGTTATAGTTGAGTTATTATGAAAAATCGCTAAACGTCTTTCAGCTATTTTATATAACAGCACTGTTTTGTAAATCAGCTAGCAGTTTTGTAAAACAGCCGATTCTACAATTCATCTGCAACATATATGCAATAAGATTGTAATGTAAATAATTGATGGATTGGCCAAATGTGGCTATATTTTTTCATATTCCCCTGAGTACTAATAAAAAGTAGACGTTCTAAATAAATGATGCTGTATGATACACTCTTGCGGCGTGGAAGCATGGCTCCATGGCGCAATATGATAATATTTTTTTGATAAGTTACCTTATTTATTTGGTCCTATTTTGTAATGTTTCCAGCAAGTGGAATGGCTGCGTGAACAAGCTGAAGTACTGAACACATTCGCTGGTAACATCGCGTACAGAATGCCGGGCGACACATACAGCCAGTTAGCACAGATGCAAATACTGATGCATTAATATTATTTAAGTTCTTAGAGAAAATTTTCTCAATTATGTATTAAATATTTTTAATTATTAATACTGTGTTTAACTAATACAAAACTACATTTAATTACATATTGACACATATTATGATGATGTTCAGACATTACCTTCATTAATAACTTACTTGCTAAATATATGTCAAGGCGGAATTTGCGAAATCTTAATTATTATATGTTTTTTTACGAATTTAAGCTGTTGCGTCAGTCATTTGCAGACACAATAGATTTTTATTGTTACAACATACAGATCTGTACGTTACTGAGCCGAAAGGTTAATTATCATATCAGTCTTATTCTCTAAACACTGTAGTAGATTCTTTCAGCAAGTTGTCTTCTGACTTCTATGCCAAAATACAAATCATTTACATTATCATCAGGCATCTCTGTTACTTCATTTATTACTGGAATTGGTTCTGGGTCTATATAAGGCTCAGGATCTGGCAGACCAGCTCTGATACAAAGATTATGTAAGACAGCACAAGCATTTATTATTTTGGCTGCTTGCTGTGGTGTGTAGTGTAGTGGTCGTTTGTGGAGACACTGCCACCTTCCCTTGAGCTTTGCAACACTTCTATCAATACAAGATTTAGTTCTGCCTTGAAAGTGATTGTATTGAGAATCTGGAGTGCCTTGAGAAGCATTAAGTATTGGGGTCATCAGCCATGCTCTTTGTGGATATTTGTTGTCAGCTGGAATATAAAATTTATTAGCAAGTAGCTTTTTTAAAATATTACACTTTTCTGATGTCAACTCATATGGTACATACCAATGATCCAACTCATCTCTCCGTGTCGGCTGATATTCTCTATGAAAGGCCTGATATTCATTTTGTTCCAAATATAAGCACTGGTGGCTGACCCACCAAACCTACAGCACACTGCTATTATTTTGGAATCTGCATCACATACCTAGTGAACAAATACATTTTATAGTAAACTAGCATTTGTCTCATAAAATAAACATTAACTCTACTCTTTAGGCTAAGGTAATTATTAACTATTTTTTTTTATGAATTTAATTTTATACTAACTATTTGTGCATGTATGGAGTATTGTCCTTTCCTGTCATAGAATGCCTCTTCATCATCTCTTGGACACACTATTTCAACATAAGTGCCATCTATACAGCCAATAGTTTCAGGAAAATGGTACTTTCTATAGAACCTATAATATCAAATCATAGTTTTACTTTCAGACACTGAAGTGACAGCTTTTGTAGACGACAGGAAGGAGAAATAATGCAAGATTTTATGCTAAAAGGTCGTCAAGTATTCGGCATGCGTCCAGTGGTGAATAAGACGACCCACTGACTGAATTCATAGAACTGATATTATGAAGACAGCTAGCATTATCGTTTCTAGAAAATGATTTTGATGAGGCATAATGATATGATGATTGAATAATCACTAGTCATAGAATGATAAAGGTATACCCTTCTTTAATCTGATCCCTCTGGAGCACAGAAGTTGGAAATATTATACAGTTATCAAGCACCATATTCAGACTTTCAACAACAATTTTGATAACTCTGCTCACTGACTTCTGTGATATATTAATGTTAAAGTCTTTGCCAATTGACTTCTGGTGAGAGCCACTGGACAAGAAAGATAGTGTAACTAGAACCTGCAATTATAAATTGAGGAATGTTTAATCAAACAGTAAGTATGTATTGAGCAAGAATAGAGCATGTAAAAAAACTATTATAAAAAAGTTTTAAATATATATTATAGTCACCTTCAAAGGAAAAGGTATACCGTTTGATCTCTGTGTCTTTGGAACAACAGGTTCCAGTATTCTCAGTATGTGATGAAACACAATTCTATTTACACCACAGTTTTTTGTTAGGTAGGAGTCAGGTAAATTACTACAGTCAGACAAATCAGTTAAATGCCTTCGTGCTATTCTCTCCTTATAAGCACTACCTCGCAACATCTTTAATTTCAGAAGTGTATTCATACTATTCGTGGATTACCAATTTTTTTAATACTATGATTTTTCTTTACATTGAAACTGTATTTTTAAATGATTTATATAATAGGTCCGAATTTTCTGATGACCCAAAATCAATTATGCGGGAAATAAAAAATCCTGACCAACGTAAACGTACATTATTACCTTTTTTTTTTTTTTTTTTTTTTTATCCTTCGCCCTAATCGGGCAGGCTAAGGTCTTAGACCATACCGCCTCGTCTTCAGTGTTCTTGAATAAAAGTAAGGCCAAAGCCTCGTCTTCAGTTACTTCCTTCTTGTTTTAATCAAGTATATAAAGTTATTGCAGTTATTGCCCCAGTAAAACGGTGGAAATTTTACTGAGTCTTCGATGGAGTTTAGGAGTGAACACAAAAAGTCATGATTTTCAATTGTATACAATTTGCCCACACTCGCACACCTTCATGAACACATAATGGTTAATTATCCACCATAATTACACATTATACTTCGGAGAAACACAAGTTTTGGAAAACAATATAAAATCGACAACGTGCACTTTACATTTTCCCGCCTAAACTCGTACATTATTACCTACAATCTACTGTTGACTTAATACGATTTATTTGTTTATCAACAAATGTCAATCACACACAGTGCTGCCAGCAGATTAATAAAAAATGTCCGAATATTCTAAAAAGGGCCGATTTTTTTATTCAATTTCAATATATTTCATGTTAGTTCTCGATTTCGTCAGATTCATGTAGATCTAAGTCGGACGAAAGAATAATATAAGAAGCCAAAAAGATGGTCAACCAAATTAATGATTTAAAAAGCCCAAACACTATAGTCTCCTATGAAATAGTCTCACTGTCAACCAAAGGCTAAAAGGCCGACTGGCCGAGGGCTGCCAAAGGACGAGACAGGGTTCAGAAAGGGCGATAATATCTTGATCTCTATGTAGTCTGTGCCGATAATCAAAAGGCAACACTTACTATTATAAAAAAATAAAGTATTTTTTATATATTTTTTCGAATATGTAGCTAATTATTAAAAACTAGGTTGGCCATTTTATATTTTAGGACAGTATTTAATTTTTTAGATTGTTTTATGCTGTATGTATAATGTCGTCCAATGTTCACTTAACACTAGTGTTGCCAGCCGTATTTTATCAAAAGTTACCTGAAATGGCTAAAAAAGTAACTTTTAAGTGCGAAAAGTAACCTTTCATTATTATGGTACTTAAAGTTGGTGTTGTATACATTTATATTATTATGTAGGTATATACCTAAGTAGGTGCCAACTTTTGTTTTCTTTTTATTAGTCTGTAAAGTAGGTACGTCTTCTCACGTTTGGAGTAGGTAGTTATTTCATCAAACTAGTATAACTTTCTAAAAAAATTATTTTACCCCCCTAATAAAGACGAGTTAGATACAGAGTTTAGTTTATAAACTCATCATCATACCCTATACAGTAAGTTGGTACCTATAACTACTTACTAATTTGTAACCTTGCCTAGTTTTCTAGCTCTTCTTTCCTAGAAAATATAACACAAAACATTCTTTCTTTTCATAACATTTTAAACAAACCAAGTGCTTAGGTCTCGAAAAAGAAAGAACCCGATCGATCAAGTGAGTAGGGGAAACGCCAGAATACTTTGGTCATAGTTGTGATTAGCTGGTATAGTGAGAGACTTAAACGTATTTTCAACAGTTGTACTCACTACATTCCATTAAATATTAGAATCAAATAAAGAAATAGAAATTAATTCTTCAATATCCAAAAAGATACCTAAAAGTAACCTTTCACATCGTGTAACCTAACAGTAACCCGACGTCGTGAAAAGTAACCTAAAAGGCTACAAAAGTAACCTTCTGGCAACGCTGCTGTGTTAACATCTACTTCATCTAGTTTCTAAACGAGTTCAAAGCAGTCCGTTGGTAATGTCAAATGAAGGTCACAAACATCAAAACAACAAGTGTTGCCAACACTAATAAACAAGTTTTGATGGTTAACGGATGTTTTTTACATTTTTGGGTATAGATCTATTTTGATTTACTTGTAGAAATCTATGTAGTAATCTTAGTTCAAAAACTAAAATACATTCGTTTCATAAAATGCAAATTTAGTTAAAATAGCTTCCCTATAAAAATGCCAGAAAACATTTCCCTTTACGAAATCTGACATCACTAAAAATGTCAATGTATTTCTATCCTCTTCTCTCATACTTTCAGTCCGCCGAAATAAATTGAACTTGTGACGTCACTTCAGTTGACGTCAGGTCAAATTATGGTTATTAGTTATTTTTGCCATTTATTATGTAATCTTTTACTTTTATGAGTGGAAATTAACAAAATATAGCACATAATCAAAAAATCTGCAAATGGTTTTTCCGTTAGCACGTCTTACAAAAAATAGATCACACAATGACTAAAGAAGAGATCACAGGCTACATAGAGATGCTAACGCATCTGTAGATTTAGTTTTTTTTTCTTTCTTGGCACTACTCCTTGACCTGTTTCTATGGACTTGCCCTAACCACTGTCACATCGTGACGATTTTGAAACGTTCGTGATATAATATGGCCACCGAACATTGAACAAGAACGAGCGAATGTGTCAGCATATGTGATACAAAATGGCCGCATATTCCACGCCCGCCAAAAATTTTCCGCTTGCAAATGCACCATCATAGACAATAAGGGCATCTCTTTTGGTTTATATACTCAAAGGCACTAATAAAGATTTAGTTTTGATAGAAGACGATATTGCCACTATTGACAGGTATCGTTTAAAAAAAACTCTCGAAGCGGTACAACAAATATTTTTGTTTTAATTTCTTTGTTTTTATAACAGGATATTAAATAAATTTCATAGCAAATTACATTAAAAATAAGCTAAATGATTGTCTGAAAAGTTATAAGGGTTTATTTTTGCTTCTATCAATATCAAATCACAACAATGGAAAGGCGGAAAGCTAGCCCAGAACAGTTAAACATGCTCTTACATTTTCTTGAAGAAGACAAGGAATTAGCTATTGGTAAATTCACAGGACTCGAGGGGAGAATTCGTCAAACAAATGCATGGATCAAAATTACTGAAAAACTTAATGCGAACTCAGGTTTTGGTTCAGGTGCTATAAAAACGCCTGATAAGTGGCAACAGGTAAGATTGATAAGAGAAGTGTGATATCAATAATGACTTATTTATAAAACTGCATAAATATTTAACTACTTGAGATTATCACATTTTGAGGAAAAATTATGATAAAAATATTTACAGACATGGAGAGATTGGAAATCAAATGTAAAGAAAAAAGCCTTCAAGATACGGAAAAATAGATTCACACCTGGCTGTAATGCTATAACCCAACTAACAGAGGCTGAAGAGAAAATATTGAGACTAATTTGTACAAATACTTCAGTGTTTGGTCTCTCAGGAGTACCTGAGACATCATCAGTCAATAACACAATGGTAATTCAGTAAGTTATAAGAATACTATTCAACAGCACAGCACCTATTACATTTATAGGTTGAATGGTTTAAAAATAAAAATATTTTAAAAATTGATTATTGTGATAATATACCATAGTCTTGGAAAATTGTGTGGCGAGATATTTTCATTTAATAATAATTATTTTGTTTTAAATTCTAAGCAGTAATAAATACAAAAGCTACCACCCACTATTGAGTATAGGCATCCACCCTATACTCAATAGTGGGTGGAATAAGAATGTCAATGATGATGATGACTAAAGTATTAAATCAATTTCACATGTTTTAGGCTCCATCACAGAGCACTGGACCTACTGATGACCTTTGTGGTGCCGATCCATCTACTAGTAATATGGTAATGTCAGTAATTATTGATTGGTTTGAGCAAACCTTCACTACCCAAGCCTCTAAGGAAAAAAAGAAGTCATAAATATATGGGCAACAGAGTTGAAATAGCATATTTTTGGTGGAACCTATTGGTTTCAGAGCTACTTAACCAGTGCCATGTGCAAAATAATAAACATTTTATTCATATAAATAAAAACAATAAATACATAGTAAGTGTGCTATACAATATTGAAAAAGGAAATTAATTCTTTTTATTTAATACATACTGCATTATAGTTCCAAACGAAGAAAGCTTGATGAATGTCCAATTCATAAAATGCCCAACAGCTTGAAAACAGGCAAATTTGCTAAATACCCAGTTTTGAAAATACCAATTTCTGGAAATACCTAATTATTTAAAAGCCCAAAACTCAAAAAAAATACTGCATAAAAGGATTTATTTTGCCAATTAGATAATTCGAATAACAATAATGTAAGTATATAAAAGAGGAAATAGGTACACCCTAAATAAAATGTTGAAAGATGGTTCAAATAACTCATTATACTTTCACTGACCTGGGGAATCTAACCCAGTACCTCATACTTGGCAATCGCCCTTGCAACCACTAAACCAATGAGGCAGCTTTTTAATTAGTATAACAATCCACTTGAATTGCAGAAATGGCCATCAGACACACAACACTTCTCAGCAGCAGATTTAGAAATGAGCCTTGCTGATGGAGTAGCGACTGACCCTGATGCTGGCATGGGACCAAATGAGGTGACCTCTGGTCCTGTCATGGGTAAACCATTGTGGAAGAGGGGTAGACCAGTTAGTGAGTATAATAAGTTAATAAATAACTTACCTAAACAGATAAATCTTTGTAAAGCATTAATACATGCATAGCAAATTCTAAGTTATAAATTTTTGTGGAAAAAGAATATGGTCGTGACCAGGATTTGAATCTGCGCCTCCCGGATAAATAGTCCAGGCGCTCTGACGGCTAAGCCATCTCGACCTCTGCTCTTGCCTTTCCCGGGAGGCACAGGTTCGACCTTCTCACCGTTTCTGGTCACAACCATATACTTTGTTCATATTTTTTTATAAAGTTAAATAACTTACCACTTTAATAATAATTCAAAGTCAATATTTATGTTATTCCTTTCTAGGACTTGTACATGACAGACTTCTTAATTTAGAGGAAGAAAGAATAAGAATTGAGAAACAAAAGCTCTTAGAAAAGAAAAGGTGTAACAATATAAGACTAAAAATGGAAAAAGACAGGCTTGAAATTGAAAGACAAAGAAATGTCTTATTAGAGAAGTAAGTTTTTGTTGGTTTCGTGTATTTATAGTAAACATATAGAATGTCTTGGCACATTATTTTTATTATATTTTTATGTTTTAGGCTTTTGGTTGCGGTTGAAGCTGTGGCGCATCGATAATAATATTGAGTATATTAATTTTACTTGTACATGCATAATTATATTTTTATATTTTAGTAATTAAGGACAGCAATAAAATTATGTTATGAGCCATCATTAACTGTAGACAAATTTTGTGATATAGAATATTTATAATAGTTCAATGTTTCTTTTATTACAATTCTACTAAAATACTGGAAAAAATAGTTATCATCATTGCTTTGTTCTTGCGAGGTTTCTGGTATATAAAATATAGGCTAAAGCTAAGGGTTGGCGTAAGGTGTCACGTAAGAAGCAAGTTAGTTTAATTGCGATGTATCTTTAAAAGATGGGGAAAAGAATTAAAATATATTCCTTATTCTTATCGGTTTATTCATATCAACTAAACCACAACTTCAGTTTAAATTACTTTACACGAAACTGAAGCGTTAAGTTCGTTGTTTTTTCTCTAGAAGCGTAACTGGGAGCCCTAACCGCCATGAGCCTAGAATATCCAGAACGGATGTGAAGGTGTAATCAGTAACGTCAGGCAGTGTCTCCCTATGTATATCGACAGTTACCGTGTTACAATGGTAATAATATACGACGTTCCTAGACAAAAAAAAACTACGTTTAAAAAAACCCGACTTCAAAAACTCCACAAAATATATGAATTAAGAACTTATTAAAACAGAAGCAAAAAATAACTTTAAAATATTTAATCCATAGCACTTCATGCCCAAATCTACTACCTATAATTTTAATAAAATATTATTCGTATGTAGCACATACGAATAATACCTACTGATGGGTTAGAAGTCGGTGCCAAGGCAAATATATAGGTTTAAAAAAAAAAAAAAAAAATGGGATAGTGGACAACCGAGCAGTCGCATCACCTGATGGTAATTTCCGCCGTCCATGGACACACGCAACCCCAGAGGAGTCTTTTACAGGGTTTGGGCATCCTGTACCCTCACTCACTCGGCGAAACACAACGCAAGCGTTGTTTCACGCCGGTTTTCTGTGAGGCTGTGGTACATGTGGTATCACTGCAGTCGAGCCGGCCCATTCGTGCCGAAGCATGGTTCTCCCACGGTTAAAAATATAGTAGGTACTAGACACAATGTTTTTTAGGTTTATTTAGATATGTTGATTTATTAGTCATTTACAAATTATATATTTAGTATTTCATTAGAGTTAAATGCCAGCCGGGTTTGGACAAGAAGTGTTTTAAATTAAATCTTTTTAAAGTTATTTTTGCTTTTTTGTTGTTTTTTATTTTATATATTTTGTGTGATTTTTTTACAGTCGGTTTTTTATATACCTATTTTTTTTTTCTTTTTCGTGAACGTAATAGGTTGTATTTCCTACATTTATTTTTCTTAAATATATTATTTTTCTTATAAACGATTGATGTAATTTTAAAATAACAAATTTTTATAAGCATTTACATTGAATATAAAATCGTTTGATATCCCACTCAAAAGATATATAACCTATTTAATCTAATATACATAATATACATATAACTAATTAAATTCCTATTAACTGATGCTACTTTGTCAGGTGGCCAAGATATCTCGACGGGCCCCCGCTTCGCCAGGCTCCTATTTCTGGGTGAGTCGGATTGCTCTGAATCGGGGTGTTAACCATAATGATGGCATCAATATATTATATTTTAAACGATAGACCTAATGATTTTCGATTAAATAAACGTTATATCCAATAACATTATACGAAATAAGTTTTAGCATCCATAATTTCATACAGAGACCCCTCCGTGCCTCGAAGAACACGTTATGCCGTCAATCCCGGTTGTCAAATTAAGATCTACGACAACCGTTACGGCTAGTCAGAGAAAACCTCTATGTTCAAAGGCCTGGAAGTCTGACAACCAGTCATACCACGCGATATCGTGTTACCCAGTAATTGGGTTGTGGAGCTTAGATAGGCAATCGCTCCATGTAAAATTTTGGTATAAAACTGCATTCGATTTGACTGGAAGCCGACCCCAATGTAATTGGGAAAAGGCTTGGCAGAAGAAGTTATGTAATTGTTCAAAACACTACATATAAAATGCATAAGATTAAGGGAATTAACTGCCTCGTTGGTCTAGTAGGCCTAAGTGCCACTACTGAGCACGAGGTCTCGAGTTCTTTGAGGTTAGCTTTGGTATTTGGCTACCTTATAGTATCCTGATTAATATGTAAGAACGTATTATATTACATAAGTCCCGTAGTTTTAACAGAGCATAGAAAAACCAATATTTAGATTGTCAAATTCACATCCACACAAACATTTATAATGAATAAATAGTAAGAATTAATTGTTGTTGTATTCGGCCGAATAGTTTTCAATATTCGGCCGAATACCGAATAGTTAAAAAATGTGGCCGAATAGCCGAATACCGAATAGTTGCCGAATATTCGTGGCATCTCTAATTGAAATACTAAGATACTACGTCAATGCGCTCAGTGTTATTCTGTATTTAAGAAGATGAAATTATATTCTTGGAAAGGGAATAGGTACTCTTTTCATGAACAATAACAAAGATCTTTTTTATTCATTTAAATGTTAATCGTATTAATAAAAAATACTGTAATATACCATATATTCGCATCTCTAACATTTTTGAAACAAAACCTTGTAATAACGTCGTAGATAATTAGGTTTATTTTTTAATCCTATGAATTTGTATGTTTTCTTTAGTTTTAAAGCTGTTTAAATATAATTTGCAGATTTACATGTGGCACTGTTTTTATAAAAATTATAACACACTAGTTACGAGTAATTTTTTATGTGTTAGTTTAACTCGATATGACGTTACTACAAAGTTCAGTTGCATTGAAGTTGACACTTTTGTTGAAATCTGTCATTCTAATCAAGCTATATTTTACGGATTATAGTTTTTATAAACAGACCTGCGGTTCGAGCATGGTTCTTTTTGTCGACACGTTTGTCGATTTTAAATGATTTTAAACGTCAAATTTGACATAAACTGTTGATAAAACGATAAAATTCAATACATAAAAACTTTTATCGAGTCGACAAGTTTGTCGAAAAGATCCGTGCTCGGACGCCTGTTAAGGATGCATGATGCCAGTGGCGAGAGGGGTAGGCTTTTTTCGTGGAGAAATGCTCACGCATACTGCTCTGGCACGAGGAGACAGAGCGGTTATGTGAGACTCGAACCCACTAAAACTCCACGGTCTACCTCCTCAGTCACTCGACGGTGGGACGCGGGAACGCTCTCGCACACAACCGCGAACCCACCAGTGGCAGTCCGTTGCTGGACTACCTTTCACGGGGTATTGCCCCCCTCCACGGCACCCCAGACACATGGCATGCTGCAACCACCTCAGAGACCATGTGCAATGGGAATTAGGCCTAGATTTGTAAAGTGACCGTCACATTGAATGTGTCTGACGAATGTGACTGAGAAATTTCTCTATTTGACCGGTCACATTCGTTAAATATTGTCATTATGGACAAATGAATTACCTATAAACGTTATTGAGAAAATGTTGTGGTTTAAAAGAAGATTTAGTAAAAAAAAAAATACCTTATTGGTGCGTAGTATTCACAACCGGTGCTCGTGTATGAGTAGATGTATGAACGTGGAGGAAGCAAAAGATGTATGTAAGAATCGTAGTACATAGTTTCTGCTAATCCCCATAGGTTTAAGGGATGAGTTTATGAATGTATGCATGTATTATTAAAAAAACAAGTGTTTAAATCAAACAATGTTTTAATTATCGATAGAAAATAAAGTAATATGGCCTTCGTGACAATAAATGACCATTGTGACCGAGCATTTATTATAAATGACAGACGCATATAGCATAATGATCGTCACTTTACAACTCTAGGTAGACCCACTAAATCTACTCCAGTACCAGTACTGATTTCTTCAAGTACCAGATGCATGCTTCTTATTTTTTCATTCTTCTTATTTTCTATTTTGCGTTTATATTAATTATTTTGTCTTTGATCATATTTGACATTTGACAATGAAATTATGACATTGACGGCATTGACGTTATGTACAACGGCTGTCAGCTGATTGATATGAATGTCAAATAAGAAACCATGTGTATTTATTATTTTTAAAAGTTCATGTTTCTGTTATTGTACTACAGCTTATAACTCCCATATAAACAAAAAAAAATGCAAAATAATAATTTAAATCGTGATTTAATTGGGATACTTTTCCCTGGAATTGTTAAAAATGACGACAAAGCGATTGCATGTTTGGGTGGAATTAGAAACATTTCACAGGTATTTTTAATTGATCCTCTTTACGGCCCCAAATAAGCATCGTTGTGAGTGGTCTTCTAATTACCGAGAAACATGTGGCATATAAAATGATAATTCAGTTTTAATATGCCCATTATTTTCATATATTCCTAGGTTTACAGTAATTCCACCAAAAGACGTCTAGGGTTGTCTTTCCAGCCAGATAATCCATTTGTTAAGAAAATATATGGTAATTCAAAGAAATCAGCTGGGGTTCTACTGAAGGTGAAAGTCAGGAAAACAAAAGAAGGCAATGAAATAAAGAGAGACATTATATCTACAACTGTTGTTGGATGTGTCAAAACAATGTATAGATTTGAATGTGAGTATTGTAAGCAAGGTTTCAACATGGGTGGTATGTATAAACATAAAATGGGCATGCATAAAAACTGGATTCTATCACATTGGCAATGTTAAGATAGATCTATATCAATATTGAATATAATATTGAAGTGTCCGTCTGTAATTTTCAAATAAATACCAAAATTATAGTAAATCCTGCTATTTTTATGATGCCTAATCATAAATTAAAAAAATTAAGAGACTGAAACAGCTGTACATATTTAAATTGAAGATTTAGGCATCAAAAGAGTAAAGTGAATAAACAAAGAATTGTTTTTTCAATTCAATATCTTACAGGGTTCAAAGTTATGAATAAATATTTAAAGTGCTATTTCACCAAGTCCTGCACAAACAAAGTCACAGGAACAGTTTTGTAAATCATAAATACAACTACAAATTACTGTTGAAAGGTATTTTATTGTATTCTCAAAGATAGAAGATATAAAAAAGTAGAAAGTTACCTGTGGCCGTCCAGCCAGCACTAGACAATTAAAATGTGTTGTGCTTCATATATATATTATTAAGGCTATTCTTCTTTTTAGGGAATGATGAATGTTTTGTCAGATATCATTTTAAGCTGTTGCGTCAGTCATTTGCAGACACAATAGATTTTTATTGTTACAACGTACAGATCTGTACGTTACTGAGCCGAAAGGTTAAACCACATTCTGTTAACCCTCTGGCTCAACCCACATATAAATACGTACTTCATAACAATTAAAATCTATTGTGTCTGCTAATGAGTGAGCCCTATACTTTAATTTAAGATTATTGTGGGAGAAAAGTGTGAGTTTATGTATGTATCATATCTAATCTTATCAATCCTCCTGCGACCACAAATGCAACAAAGTGTGCGAAACTTCTGGAAAATCAAAAATTAATAATACAAGTGATTAATCCAGCTAAAAGTTGTTTTATTATAATGTATCATATCTTTTATGTTTTAGCAATGTGCGACTTTCAATACATAGCTGTACATAATGAGGGAACAAGTGACAGTCGTCCAAAATGTGTTTTAGAACATGTCCTACCTTCAGGAGTAGACATCATTGATTTCATGCTGTAAGAATCGTCTGATATTAATAAATAAATTCCTGTTTATCAAAATATTCTGTGGAACATATGTCTCTGCTAAGGAGCCTTTGTTTTTAGACAATTTGTTTTTAGAAAACCAGCTCCACTCTTGCTCATCCCGTCAAGCTTCACAAGGTTTGAGAAGCCCATATGCTATGGTTATACTGATAAACGGTACCCAGATCGGTCTTCACCAGATCGAGGTGATAGTGTTCACAATAAAACTAGAATGTTACGAGGTTCATTGGTGGCTCCTTATATATTTAACCTCACCGATGACTTACCAAGTGAGCCTCATGAAAGTTATTTAAAACTGAAAGAAACAAAACTTGATTCCAACCCGCGGTTGAATGAGGAATTTGAAATTATCAGGAAGGTAGGTTAAAAATATTGCATAATAATTTGATAGAAGACCCACATCATGTGCCTTATTTACCTTGAATGTTTATAATTTTCTAGCTCCTAGAAGAGAGGCCAATATGGTCATTGAACTTAATCAGGTTTCAAACAAAGATCAGGCTAATTTCATTGAAGATCATAATGCCTTGCTTGGCTCTCTACATGAAAACTGGGCCATGGAGAGCAATGTGGGTGCGATATGGATATGATCCCAGGAAAGACCCTGAAGCCAGAAAATACCAAACTCTGGACTTCAGATTAAGACATGCAGGTAGCGCTTAGTATATTTTGACTTTTGAAATTTTGCAACTGTATTTGTAATTTTTGGTGTACAATAAACAGGATTTATGTTTATATTTTGTTTCATGCAACACTTGGTGTTATGACATATTCTTTTTTTTAACTTTTTATGAATCTGATATGAGATTTCGTTTGTGGGGCTTGTTGCTTTAACAGCCACATAGTCCGGTCGTCCTTGGTTCCGGTTCTGAAAGCCGACTTCAATGTAAATCGGAAAAGGCTAGGCAGATTGATTTGATTTTGATATGAGATTTGGTATATGTTTAAATATTAAATCTGTTAAATCATAGTAGCTTCTGTAAGTTCTGCAATAGATAATATATACCTATATCAAGTGACATGTCAATGAAAGAAAGAAAGAAAAGAAAGAAAAAGCTTTTATTCCCCTCAAATGGGCACACAGTAAAGAATAAATAGATTATAATTATAGACATTACATATAAAATGACAGCACTTCATAAATAATAAACTATCCGTAGCGGGTGTGCGATCCATGATAATGTCTCGCGAAGACATACCGTCGGAGCGCGAGCGCAAACCGAAGAGGACAATGACGGAGGTGCTCGCGTCGGGTTCTGAGGACATCGCCGAGGGAAGCGTGTACTTCCGGCCCGGCATGACGCCCACGCAACGACATATATTCTATCAGGTAACAGGATAATTTGCACTGCTTATCAGTTTTTGAAGACGTTAGATATTTTCTTTATTTTTAACCGACTTCCAAAAAGGAGGAGGTTATCAATTCGGTTGTATTTTTTTTTATGTTTGTTACCTCTGAACTCTGTCATTTATGAACCGATTTGTTTTTTTTTTTATTTGAATGGATGTACTTTCAGATTGGTCCCATTTAAATTTTATGAAAATTGGTTTGGTATTTTGGTATGTAAATCAAAATAACTGAAAAATATAACGTCGACGAAGTAAACGAAATGGTGTATTTTGCTTTCTTGTGACCTTCCGTGGTGTTTACGGTCTCTAGAATAGTTCTAATGAACTGCCTATTTTCCAGCTTCTTCAGATGATGATGATGAAACCGGAAGATAAGCACCGGAGCTCCGTTTTTTTTTGCTATTTAATACTTTTTTGTGTAAGCCCTCATTCTCAAACGTCTCTTTTTACACGACTGCCCAAAAAAAGGAGTGTATCTAAGTATGTATGTATGTGTATGTTTGTGAGTTTCTTTACCTATTCCACCATAACTTCTAAATGCCGGAACTGATTTCTATGTACATATGGGGTGTCTTTAGAATCCTTACATTGTCCCGTGAGTAACATAGGCTAGTCAGATTTTAATATTTTTTTTAAATTAATTTCGTTTTGTTTTACGCTTTTCACTACTCTCTTTTGAAATAGCCTTAGATCTAGATTTCCTACTTTGATATAGGCGTTACTCCCCTTCTTTGCTCGTCTCAATTAAATGGCCCTGTCTCATATGGACAGCGCGTTGAGTAGGTCTACCCATATTCACTTCCGATAAATCAGTTATGGACCGCAAGATTCACTAAAAAGTAAGAAATAAACTAACTTTAAACAAAAAAAAGAACCGACTCCGAAAATCTTTCTGTTAAGTAAAAATGCACAAAAAAGTTAAAAAAATGCATTATTTACTTACTTCAATTTACATACAATTTTTTTTTTTAATTTAGAGGATTCTGAATAAAATCAATTTATTAGGACAATAATATACAATTATTATTATTTTTGGAGTTGGTGCCAGCAAGGGATAATAAACGTGTAAGTACATTCATGAAGTAGCGTATTACGTAACTAATCTGTCGCTTTAGGCAGTTGTTGTGTTCATTTGTAAATATTCAATTAGGTATTGTTACATTATCGTAATAATAATGATGGTTAATGTACCTTTAAATATACTTTGCAAATTTTAGGAAACTTCCAAGCTTGGAAGTTAAATTTGACCCACTTTCCGGTTTCCGATTGAGCTGAAATTTTGCATACACGTTTAATTTGGATGACAATGCATGATGAGCTAAGTGACGTCATTCTAAATCCAATATGGCGGACTCCCAAAGATGGCGGACTAGTAATTTTTTATGCACTCCCGCAATATGGGTACCTATCAAATGAAAGAGTTTGCTGAGAAGGATACAAAAAGTGAAATTACGTCACTCTAAATCCAACATGGCGGACTTGTAAAGATGGCGGACTAGTCATTTTTTAAGCACTCCCGCAATATGGGTATCGAATGAAAGAGTTTGCTGAGAAAAATACGAAAAATAAAATGACGTCACCCTAAATCCAACATGGAGGACTTCCAAAGATGGCGGACTAGGCATTTTTTATGCTCTCCCGCAAGATGGGTATCGAATGAAAGAGTTTGCTGAGAAAAATACGAAAAATAAAATGACGTCACCCTAAATCCAACATGGAGGACTTCCAAAGATGGCGGACTAGGCATTTTTTATGCTCTCCCGCAAGATGGGTATCAAATGAAAGGGTTTGCTGAGAAGAATACGATAAATAAAATGACTCCACACTAAATCCAACATGGTGGACTCCCAAAGATGGCGGACTAGTAATTTTTATGGAATCGTGTGAAATGGGTATCAAATGAAAGGGTTTGCTGAGAAGAATACGAAAAATAAAATGTTGTCACACCAAATTCGATATAGTGGACACTCCAAAATCTTATTATTCAGATAAATTTTCGAAAAGCATAAGACTAAAAAACAAAAATAAATAATAGTTTAAAAAACACGCTTTTGTAACAGTCGAATTAAAAAGTAGAAAATAATTTTCTATTAATGCAAAAACAAAATACAAAATCGTGTTTTTTAGTTTTTTAATTGCTTAACAGTAAGATTTTTGGATTCAGTACTTTGTTTTGTTAAAGTCAAAGTCACAGTCAAATCATTTATTTCAATTAGACCCTTTACAGGCACTTTTGAATTGTCAGAAGCTAGTTGCCACGTTCCAAAGTGTAGATTCCTATGGAGAAGAACGGGCAAGAAACTCCATGGTTACTCTTTTTATAAAATAGGTTTACACAATAACAGGTATTGGTTACACTGACACTGTTGCAAAAAAAAACATAATTTAAATATGTGAGAACAATGTAAGATAATACTAAAAGAGTGTAGTTTAACAATTCAAATTTCCTGTCATGACAGTCCAGAGATGACCAGTCCCAACTGACGGCGCCCGTTCACGAACATGACGCATGCGTCAGCATCACCCAACTCAACCATGTTGTAGGGAATCGAATGACCCAACACACACGCCACCATCAGCGAGACATTTTAGTGAGCATGACATACTCCCAACTGCCAGACAACAAACAAAATAGAAAGTTTAGTAAAATGGTTACGTAGCACTCACATTTACAATATTTATATTTAGGTACTAGTTTATTGTTATTTATTATAAAATGAATTTTAATTATACAGAGCAAGTTAATTCATTTTGAAAAATAAAAATACAGTATTAATTTACAAATCAATTAATATTATGGCATATTATTTTTAATATCAGCGATATAGTCAGGATTCATCAGGAGCATGTCACAATTGAACTTATTTAATGGAATGTCCGATATATTTCTAATTAAAATATATATATTTGATCTGATTTTTACAAATTCTTGAGAAATTCTTTAGGGTTATTGTGGAGCAGGACCAGCATTGTGCCAAGCATTTTTATCAACAATATAGTCTTCTAACTTGTAATATGCTCGCTTGCATAGTGTGTGTTTTATGCAAGTTTTGAATTGTGTTTCGTTTAATTGAAGTATATTTGGAGGTATTTTATTATAACATTTTATACAGTACCCCATAAACGATGTGTGTACCTTTGTTAATCTAAACCGTGGTTGAACTAGTTTGTTTCTATCTCTAGTACTATAGTTATGTTTTTCACATCTTTTATTAAATAGATGTAAATTTTTCCTAACATACATAATATTTTCGTAAATGTATTGACATGGCACCGTCATGATATTGATTTGCTTAAATATTTCTCGAAGAGACTCCCGACTGCGTAAATTATATATAGCCCTGACAGCTCTCTTTTGTAGGACAAAAATAGATTCTACGCCTGCAGCCCGTCCCCATAGTAGAATACCATAAGACATAATACTATGAAAGTAACTAAAATAGACCAGTCTCGCGGTATCTACGTCTGTCAACTGCCGTATTTTCCTCACTGCATATGCAGCTGAACTTAACCGTCCTGCTAGAGATGATAAGTGAGCACCCCATTGAAGTTTTGAATCTAGCGTAACTCCTAGAAAAACAGTTTGATTAATAATTTCTAGTTTTTCATTGTTTAATAATATGTCACAGTCAGTACTTTTGACATTTGGTAACGTAAATCTCAAACATTTCGTCTTTTTTCCGTTTAGTACAAGGTTGTTTGCAGTGAACCAATTTTGGACCCGAATTATGGCGGAATTTACGTCGTCAAGATTTTCAGCACGTCTATCTATTTTAAAAATTAATGATGTGTCATCAGCAAATAACACCATATCTGGTTGGTTCTGTAGTAAATGCGGTAAATCGTTTATATATACTAAAAAGAGAAAAGGGCCCAAAATTGAACCCTGTGGAACCCCCATTTTCACTTTTAAACCTATTGAGTTTACGCCATTTATTTGAACTTGCTGTTGCCTATTATTTAGGTACGAATTTATCAAGCTGAGAGCTGGTTTACCTAGTCCGTAATGCTTAAGTTTATATAATAATGTCTCGTGGTTTACGCAATCAAATGCCTTAGAAAGGTCGCAAAAGATTCCTATGGCATCATGCGCATCCTCCCAGGCATCAAAAATGTGCTTTAATAAGGCAACACCGGCGTCTGTTGTACAACGTCCTTTGGTGAAACCGAACTGCTTTTCGTGCAAGATGTTATTAATATTAAAGTGACGCAACATTTGATTTAGCATTACTTTCTCAAATACTTTACTTAGAACTGGCAAAACTGAAATAGGCCTATAATTGTTAGGGTCTTTGCTATTCCCAGCTTTAAAAAGTGGTATCACTTTACTATATTTCATTAGGTTTGGGAAGACTCCTTTATCTATACATAAGTTAAATATTAAGACTAAATAAGGCGCTATAGTTTCAATTATAGACTTAAAAGTTTTTGTTGACATTCCCCATAGATCCTCTGTAAATTTGACTTTGATGTCATTAAACGCTTTAATTATGATCCTAGGGTTTATATGATTAAAACTGAATTGAATAGGACAGGCTGAGACGTTTTCTTTAAGTAAAGAGAAAGCAGCTGTGGGCGAGGAATTCAAACATTCCGTAGTTTTTAAAGGAATATTTGTAAAATAATTTACAAATTCCTGAACAATCTCTGCGTCAGAGCAAACTAACAAAAACTAACAAAAACTTGAGACTGCGAATGGTCCTACCATTCGCAGTCTCAAGTTGGTACTCTATATTTGTTTTTTTTTTCCTATTTGTTTCGTTATTAATTATTTTCCAAGTAGTTTTCATTTTGTTTTCAGCCGATTTAATTTTGTTACTTAAGTACTGGGCTTTAGCTACCTTACATATATTCTTAAATATTTTCGAATATTTGAAGTTAAAAATTATAATGTCAAAATTTGAGCTTTGCTTGAACTTTACTATATGGATTTAGTGAGAAGCTGGGTAGTTTTAAATTTAGAACACTACATTATATGCAATTCTTATAATAAATTCAACTTAGCCGAAATGTAATTCAACTTAGCTGAAATGTAATCACAGTTTATTAAAGATTTTCAACCGACGAAAAAAGGAGGAGGTTCTCAAGTCAACGCGTATATTTTTTCAGTTACGATTTTGTTATTATGTTAAATCCCAGTAACGAAATAGCTTTATAATCCCTACATGGTTGTATCATTAGTCAATCCGCAAACAGCACTTTCAGCTAGCGTTATGCAAAATGCGAGCAAGGGTTCGATTTCACTAATATACAACGTTTATTATTCGATTTCGTTTCAATAACGGATCGATTTCTGTCGCCCTTTTCTTATTCTATTAACGCACCGATGGAGATGTGGTCAATGACGTTTCAGTTTATATTATCTCTGGATGTAGTGACATTTTCATTTACATTTTTATTTATGTAAGTCAACGATCTGTCGAACTTTTTTACAAATATCATTACGTTATCTGGATTATTAAGATAAATATAAAGCCCGGCCTGCCACGTCGCAGTCTTGTTAATAACATTAACCCTTAATTCTTAGTACTGCGACATCCAACTACCAGAAGTGGAAGAGATCCTCGCTGCAGAGCCTCCTCCCGGCTACATGTGCCACCAGAAGCGAGGCTGGCTCCCACCAAACACTGATGAGATTTGTCGTGACCACATGTTCCGATATGTCAAGGATGCGCTGTTCAACTCCAACAACCCTGACCTGAAGTTTGAGGTGGGTGGACTTTTAACTCAGATTCGCAACATCGCCGTGATCGATTAGAGCCCTTATTTATTTAACAGGTTATGTACACACAAAGAAACCTTCACAAATATTGTAGAAAAATATAGTAAAAAATTAAGTACAAAGGTGCTGCTTATTGCTTAAGAAATCTGTCCCAGCAGACCAAGAAACGAGAGTTCGAAAAGAAGAACTTTAAAATCATGATTAGCTGATAATAAAGGGCTTCATCCGAATTTAGAACTTAGGCTGTACTCGCACTATTAATCTGCCTAGCCTTTTCCCAACTACGTTGGTGGTGCCTTCCAGTCTAACCGGATGCAGGTTAATGCTAGTAAGTTACATGGAGCGGCCGCCTGTCTGACCTCCACAACCCTGTTTCTGAGTAATACGATATCTCGTGGTAAGACTGCTTTTCAGACTTTACGATTATGCTCTATATGGATAGTATTCATCACGTTTGATGACTATGACTCACAGTTTTTTTTTATTGGACACTAACACTCTCTCAGAATTGCAATAGTGCAACAATGTGCAAATGTGTTTTTATCTGACTGTCAATTTATGCTACGTAATACGTTATTTTCAATAATTCTCAGATTACTTGGGAATTAGTTACCATATTATCTTTATTAGCTGTCACTATTGATTGATTGTTTATTATAAGCGTACTTTTTGATAATTTAGAATATTTTTGTTCATCGCAGGGAGGGAGTGGCAGTGACAGTGATTCCAACTCCGATGACGACACGGCGACCAACGAATTGGACGAAGCGTAAAATTAAATAAATGATTTGCAAATATTATCAATACTTTTTTTTTAATCCCTATTATCATCTTAACAGATATTTCAAAATGCTCACAAGAGTTTAGGTGGCTATTAAAGTGTCTAGATTGACTGTGTAACATAACTAGTCATTTATATTGTCTTATGTCTAAACGCCTACCAGAAATTCATCAATTTTACTACTAATCAATTCGAATGTTAATAGAATGGATAAATGCTCAACAAATTGTGTTTCATAAAGTATTGTAGAAATGAAGCTATTTTCCTTTTTATTCTATAGGTACCATATTTTTTTAATTTCAGACCAAATATTTTATATTTTCGCTAAATAGATGTTACCGGGCTGGTCGACGGAGTTCCGCTTCGCGGGGCCCTTATTTCAGCGTCTGTAAGTTCACAACAAACCTAAACACGAAGGGGAACAGGTTAGGTTCGAAGAACGTCCCCTTCGCACCTAACCTGTCCGTGTTGCGGTGCAAAACAATATTTGGTGAGCATTTATCCACTTTGGTAAGCAAAAAGAATATAAATACAAAACGTACAGTTATTCTGATGAGTGTAGATTTATTTTGGTACTTAAAACGTTGTACTTTATGCACCTCGGTAATGAGTGGGTTTCATTTATATGAAGTTAATATAATAATTTTACTTGGTACTTAGTCTTAGGGTCTAATAATTATTATGGCGAACATTTAACCTTTATACTTATATTAAGGGTACAATTAAAAAAATAAATCTATGACGAATCGTTAAGTATCGCATATCTTTATGTAAGATCGTAGATTCATACCTACTATAGAAACTATATAGGTACATTGAACAGTGTGTGCTTTTTTCCGATCATTCAGATCAACTGTAAGATATAAGCTTATTATTGTAATGCAAAGTTATTATATTTAATGGAAAAAGAATACGGTCGCGAACAGGATTCGAACCTGCGCCTCCCGGATGAATACTCCAGGCGCTCTGACCACTAAGCCATCTCGACCTCTGCTCACCACCGCGAATTCTTCTTCCATATTTTAACACGTCTTATGGCGACGTTATTGCTATAAATTCCGTCCCTATACGGGTGACGAGACGTTTAGAGTTCGCTAAGCATGCGTTAATGCTTTTCAAAGATTTATCTTGTATTGTAATGCAGTAACTGCAGTCGTTTTTTTCCTATATTTATGACCGTTCCTTTGTGTTAATATATTTAACTTTACCTATTGGGTTGGTTGTTTGTAGACGCATAATAAAATTCACATTTAAGCTGCAACGAAGATGTAGAAATAAAATATTCCAAATATTTTAATGTGGTACGCAAATACCTTGGTATTTAAGCTACAATAGGCTATTATTACGTATAGGTACATACACGCGACCTATTTTTTAAACAATTAAACAAAAGATTACATAATTAAAAACACCTTTGCCCGTAATGTCCTTACAAGGCTTACTTAATCGATCGTCCATACTTTACCACAATCGCAGTTCATAATATTATTATGATTTCCCTATCCGTTCGTGGAAAGTTCCTGCATAGTAACTTTTATCTATTTTGAGTTCAGCTGTTATCTTCGTCAGCAATGCGTTCCATTAATCAGTTAGTTGTTAATTATGTTTATTTAATTAATTGTTAACTAAGAATGAATGTGTCTAGATCTGATAGCATTCTAGTTCTTGTTGTTTGTAGGTGATATTTCCAAAGTGCACTACAGCTAGAGAAACGTAGGTAGGGTAGATAGGGGGCGAGCGTTTTAAAACTGCGTTAAGTTCAGAGTTTATTGTAGGTCAATATTGTGGCGATCGTGCCTTTATCAATTGATATATCGTTTACTGCATGATCTTTAGATGTGTAGAAACAATACAAACATAAATCAATAAATAATTGTCTTGCCTATAAGTGGATCGGGAGAATTAGTACCTACAAATGTCTCCGAACTTAGGTTAATTGTATTAGTGTTATGATAAAATAAAACTTGCGGTTTTAAAAAAATGTGATGTCTCCTCAGCAACTGTTTTATTTATCTCTTGGCAATGCATGCAAATGGCAGAAGTACAAAATTATACTTCATAACAATAAAAATCTATAGACTCTGGTAATTAGCGAGCCAATAGATTACAGAGATATTCCCAATGGTAGGTACTTCGGGTACCTTGCTACAATGGTACCCAGTCTACCCCAAATGTTGATAAACAACGGGGTTTGCAAACCATCGAAAAGATCTCTCACATGATAGCGAAATGTCGAGCTAATTCGGGCCTTTGATTCGAACCTGCGACCTTTAACTGCTTACCTAAATTAATTATATTGTGATAGAAGGTACAATGCATATCTATCCTATGATACAGACTTGTCCATATCAACCGGACAATGCGTATTTGTGTCGCCTCCAAAAAAAACATAACTCTTTATCTCATTTCTGTATGATAAATGAAACATAATCATAATAATAATTTAAATATATACCTACTTATTTTAAAGAAAGCAAATTATAATACTGACATGTACGTAGGTACCTACCTACCATTTATTACTATGACGAATATGTTTTGGGCTAAGTCCATTTGTACATACTTACATAAAGAGTTTCCGAACAAAACCATTGTCATCGAGCAATTTAAAACAATGAAATTTAAAATTCTCTTTACAAACTGAATATTTTTTATTAACATAAAGTCTAGAGACTGTGTGGCGGATATCGAAGAACAAAGTGGTTTATTAACCCGGCCTTTTTTTGCTATACCTACCTATGATACCTAGTATAAATATATTCCATTAGAAGGAAATTTCACAATCGTACCTAAAAGCGTTGGAAACGCCAGTAATTTAGGAGGTAGTACAGTTCAGAGAGGGTGTTTTTTCAAGTAAGGGTTGTTATGCATGTTATCTTTATAAAATGAAGCCTCTAGAGCATGGGTTCCCAACCAGTGGGGCGCGCCCCACTTGGGGGGCGTAGAGTGATCCAAAGGGGGGCGCGACGAGGGGCTTAAAAAAAATCATAATTTCGCACGCTTTTATCTGCGAGCGACGGACTGCAACAGCGACAAGTCAAGACGCGATCACCCCCCGCGCTTGTCGCATTACCCCGTCCGCGCCTCGCTCTCTCTCACTCAGTCACACTCAGTGACTCGATGTATGCTGCGAATGAAATGTGTTTCGCTGACCGTTCCGCACGATACTTTAAAATATAGCGAAAAAATTAAAGTAGGTATTCATCGTTTAGTTTTTTGTCCATTGTAGTTAAGTTGGGATAAGGGGGCGTAGTATTTTAGCGTAAACTTTAGGGAGGCGCATAGGGTAATAGGTTGGGAACCCCTGCTCTAGAGGCTTTTTAGATTGCCCTAGGGCAATCTAAAAAGCCTCTAGAGCACACAATCACAGGAAATTGCTTTGTGGGTGCCGCAACTGAGGTAGACTGCAGTGTCGTATGGGCGGCACCGCAGCAGAGAGATCGGGGCCGCGCTGGGAGAGGAGTGCCGGTATGCCGATGCGCCGCTCTCCCTACCTTCCGCGGCTTTGACGGGACCGCCACCGTTAGATGGCGGACGCGGTGGGGACGCAGGGGAAGAGGAGTATAGTATAGCGAGGCGCCGCTCTCCCTATCCTCTGCGGCCGTAGTGGCAGGCGGCGGGGCCACACTGACCCGCCGCAGGGGACCTTGAGCGTCCGGACACGGGGTCGTCTGGCGCCCATTGCACATGATCTCCATGGTGGTTGCGGCACGCCATCCGTTTGGTGTGTTGTGAGAGAGAGTCCGGCAACGGACGGCTGCGGGCGGGTTCACGGTTGTGTGCGAGAGCGTTCTCGCGTCCGGCCTCAAGCAGCTGAGGAGGTATACTGTGGAGTTTTAGTGGGTTCGAATCCCACATAACCGCTCTGTCTCCCCGTGTCAGAGCGGTATGCGAGGGCATTTCTCCACATAAAAAAAAGGAAATTGCTTTGTGAAAGCCAGGATGGAAAAAATAAGGGTGTATCTTCTTGTCCTCGCAGCGGATCCTGCGTTGTTTTTAATCTGCAGTATGAATTCATAGCATACATTACAACACAACACGGTAAAAGTAGGTAATTAAACATAAGAATACTATCTGTCAGTATAGGTACGTATATTTGTACTGATGCTGGAATCGGACCCACTTAGCGAGCAAGCGTCTTGTTTTGCTAATTTGTTCGGATAAGGATAGAAATAAAATATGGTTAGTGACAGAAAGGATGACCGCGATTACGTCATTGTTCAATGTAGAAAAGGCTAAGCGAATGGTTGTTGCGATAGCTGCTTAGCACTTGGACCTTATGCGGGTTCAATCCCCGTTATCGACCGTAGTTTTCATTCCTCAAAAATGTATATCTTAATAATAAGATTTAAAATGGATGATATCGAAACATTTTGACGTAGTATTTTTGTTCCTCGAGTTAGGTCATTTGGCGTACATAGTACCTATCACGCTGTCTTCTCCGAAGGGTTAAGGAGAGGTCTACCTCTGTTGTACTTACTGGGTGTATTCGATTTTACCCTTATCATTGATAGTATTTGAGGTGGTGAGCATATATTACCAATTTCATGGAAGTCTTCGAAAGTAGGTTATGACTGGGTGATATTTTCAGTTTGTCGGTTTATCATTATGGTACAGATTGCTTTGAAAATAAAGAAAAAAGCTTATTAACTACTCGTTATGGATGATTGTTTGACTGTCGATAAGACATATTTAATGCCTTAAGTGTAGATGTATATTTATATAGTTGGCACAAAAAAGGTAAACATACTTAGTTGTATTGTAGGTATAAGTACATATGGTAAGATAATGATCTAACAGGCGTTGCTTCGAACTGGGATGGGCATCCGCTCCAACTCAAAGGCAAGAAACAGAACAAGAATCTACAAATTCCTCACGAAACATTTTGTGGTATTGTTTATGTACAGATTACTTTCAAACAAGCCCATGTACTTACCTACGGCTTTAAATAGGTAATATTCCAAATCTGGCAGTGTAAGTATTTAAAATAAATAAAAAATAATAGAAATGTCCTGCTACCCTGTATGTGTACCATAAGAAATTCAAATATTTTTATTTCAAATAGACCATATTACAGGTATATATATCTTATGGAGAAGAGGCAGCAAGAAACTACATAGACACTCTTTTACGATAAATTGGTATAACAATAAATAATAAATAAGGTAATGTGAGAATAATACAGGTTATTGTGCAAAATAATAAAGGAAATCGCTAGAAACAATAACTTTAATTGCCTTTTAAAATGATTGCCAGAGCACTTCACGAGCATGACGCGCACATCAGCCTCCCTTAGCTCAACTATTTTGTAGGGAACTTGACGACCCGATGTACAACGCCACCACCAGCAAGACATTTTAGCAAGCGTGGCAAACTCATTAATGCCTAACAATAAGTATATGTATCTATATATTACATAAGTATTAAAAAAAATACAATTGTTAAAATTGTAATGTCAATATAATAAATTGTGTCAACAGTAAAGAAAAAAGAAATGCAAACATTGAAACTGAAAGCAAATAAAAATGTCGCAATAATTACAAAAGTAGGCAATATTAACTCCGACAAATTACATCAGTTAAGCGGTGCCAGTGGGCTGCAGTGTACAGGAAGGAATCGTAAGCCAGGCATCCCTATTTTCCAAATAATGGTTTCGAAAGGAAAGTGTAAGTAAGTATAATATTGTATATATATGACAGATAAATCTTCCGCATTAATGCATGCCCAGTTTATAGCAAATAATAAATGTGGAATGAAAACCTAAAATGCCGCTGTGTCGGTTACTGACTAAAATCACACGGTCTTGCTCTAACCTTTACCGAGGCATCGGGTTCGTTGCAGCAATCACCGGGATAAATACTCCAGGCGCTCGCAATATTTATTCGCATATGAGACGCAGGTCACAATTTATAATATGTTAAATATCGTTTAATAATTTATAATATGATGAAATGATTGATAAATTATTTATAATATGTAAAACAAAGTCTTATTGTGGAAATTTATAATAGCTTGAAATGTGTCTGTAGCTGGATCCTGAAGGGTTATAGGAATACAGGCGTGAAGGTAGGTATATATCACGTATATATTTATAACTGACCATCAGGCATGGTTATCCATAAAGTCTAGTGATCTAGGCAACAATTGTCGCGCAAAGCCGGGGTGGTCAGCCAGTAGGTATGTAAAGAGTAGATTCTATTAGACTTTAATTATGAAGTAAGCCTACTATTTTCAGCCTTATTCTATCATAATTATATCATATCTAAGTGCCTCATTGGTCTGGTGGTCGGAATTTGGAATCGTGGCCGGGAGATGGCAATAGGCCGACCACTTAAGGGAAACACATGGGACTAAATATTGGTGAAACGTGGATGTACTGTCTGACTATTCTCTCGGGGAATTCAGGCGTGATGCTATGTTATGTTTAATACTGAATATTTTATCGTGCCAAAAGTGGTTAAATCCCTATGATTTTACTTAGTCTATGGGGATACCGCTTGGGTTAACCAGCCACAAGACCCGAGTACCTACCAAAAAAAAAAAACATTTTATCGTAAGATAGCGTGGGGTGCTTCAAATGATATTTTACAATGACAATATCTGTCAATAAAATATTAACAACAATTGATATGTAGCACCCCACGATTCTTACGATTTTTTTTTTAACTTATAAAAAATATTTTCTACTATTTAGTTCGGCTAGTTACAAAAGCGTGTTTTTTTTTATTATTTGTATTATTTTTTCTACGCAGGAGTGATCAAGTGTCTTTCACCGTCCGTCGTGAACAAAGGCGTTTGGGCGAAGTCCCTATCGTAACAACAAATGTGTCTTTGTGTAAGTACGTCCAATATGTGCTCATGAGTCACGTAGGTTTATGGACATTGTTCTTTTTCTTAAGTAGTTATAATACTTCTTTGATCCGTGAACTGTGGACTAACCGATACAAATGTGTTCTTTGTCACATCATGTTCGGAATCACAGAAGTAGGTCTATGCTCGGAATGGAACGAAGTAAAATCTGCAATAGTCATGATAAAATGCATTACAAAAGAAATCTAATGTAGGTTAGGTTTCCGCAACCAAATTTGAATTAATATGCTATCTCTTTTTCTGTCACAGGAGTGTATCGTATAACCGTAATGGGTAGCCAGTTGAAAATTTTACACAACATCCATGTGTAATTATGGCCTCTATCGTGGTAAAAATATTAATGCTCCTCCCGACCGCATTTCGGTCACGGCGGCCTATCTCCATGGAGATTAGCCAAGTACGCAGGAGATCTTATAGTGCACAAGCGTATGCGCAAACACAGGTGTAGGTACTCCCTCTTGCTTCACTCTCATATTCCGATGGGACGGCAATCCGACACGTCCGGAGAGAGATCAGGCGCAGGACCGACGGCTTTACGTGCTCTCCGAAGCACGTCACCAATTTCCCCGGGCTGCTACTGAGAATTTTCTAACAGAAAAATCCATTAACACTTTGCTCGACTTGGATATCAAACCCAGGACCTCACGCTCAGCAGCCGCGACCGCTAGACCAAAGAGGCAGTCAATATATAAAACAAATAGAAATTTAATATCTAATAGACACCTCTTATGTTTTTATTTTCAACGTTCTGTTGTTTTTTTATCTTGAAAACGGTAGTTACAGTTTACAATAAAATTTGGATTTAGATCTTAGACTCTTGTTACACAAAAAAATAAAAAAGACAAATTTTAATAGTGATAGCCTGGTACGGAATTTAGTGTGCGAGTCCTACTCGCATTTGGTCGGTTTTTATGTAAAATTCGGCGTTGCATATGGCTTAGGTTATCTCTTGTACCTTTCAGGTTTATGGGTAGGATTGAAAACACAAGGGCAAACAAGTAATTTGGGCTTGAACTCAGTGAGTGGGATCTCCAAAATCGCACGTTGTGTTTTAAAGAAGTATCACTCATAGAAGTGTTATACTCGTACCTACCTGGTCTCACTTTCCCTATGACACCGACCGACCAGAATCCCTAGTCAGCTGAGTGATTTCAAGGTTGGTAACGCGAGATCTTCATCGATTGAAGAAAATATGTTGCCACCAATTTGTTTATTGATCGTGGTAAATACGTGGTAATCTTTGAAACAGTCTCAGTGGAACACAAGATATTGTATGGTTACTATACTATACTACGAAATAAAACCACCCCTATCTTCAATGTCTCAACGATTATATACAGATGTGAAATGGTATCGAAAGGGATGAAAAATGCACGCCTAGCTTTGTAAATATACACGTAAGTTTGTTTAAGTATACCTATGTATACTCTATACATACAGTTTGTTTTATTTATTTCTTCGTTCGTGATAGCAGATACATTACCTACATGTTTTTCTTATATCGATCATATAAGTTATGACTTATGCATGAGTAATGACCACTAGTGTCATAATTTTCTTTGTGGGGAAATAGGTAAATGGACTAGTTACTAAGCATTTTTATATTATATCGTAATGTAAGTCCGTTCCAACATACAAGCATCTATGATTTCATGACTTGTTGAGTTGCACAAGATAAAAAGAAGGGGTCGATTCTACCACATTTGACTTTAAAAATTGCTAAGTTACTAATAGTTTTTTGGTGTTTTGAGTTTTGTAATGGTAGTTAAAAAGCTACAAAGTAGATAGATGTAGGTTGATCATAATTATACTTAAATGAGTGCTTTAAATTCTTCTTCATCTATTCTTATGGTACGCCGTTAAGATTGGGGGGTGGTATTTGGAGATCTGGAACATATACCTACAGGAACATCCTTAAACTTAGGTTCCTACAACAATTATAATGCGAACATAATCAATAATCTGAAAATAACAGGATAATTATAATATTTTTATTTCTTGCTAATTAAATGTCTGTTGTAGAGCTTGAAATTTTATGAAATGGTGTTAAGTAGTTGTCGGATAAGGGATATCTATTTGCCGCTACTTGTATTTATCTCAGCGGATTTGGTTTTGGCTTATTTACTGAAGATTTATTTCCTCATTCTGATTACCTACTTCCACATTACTTAGTACCTCTGCAATGTTGCACAAAGCTTAACATCGCTCAATGCTGGTGTTGCTCTCGTGCTTCCTACAAGAGATTGCACCAATAAAGAATGTTGTCTTGTAGCGTTTGCGTAAAAACAGAGCACTTGAAGAAATTAAATCTGTTAAACTACACATGTTGGACTTATTTTCAAACTCTTACAATACACAGTGTAAGAAGGCGCTACGGCTGGGGCACAAAGTAAGCGTGTGCGCTTATCGTGTCTATAAAACCGCTGGCTGGTTGCGCGCGCGCACACTCGCTAACGCCTCTCACCCGCCGCACGATCGATTTTTCCGCCCTTTGTGATTTCCACCGGCGCGTGAGTCTACGCGAGTGAGGTTAGTGCATTTTCACAATTCAGTTTAATATTAGTGTAAAAAATTGAGCTAAGGTTTGCAAGCGTTTGTGTACAAACTGTGTTGTGCTCGGTACTGTGCATGAACGGTATTGTGGAAATACGAATGGAATTGTATTTGTAATTTTAAGCCCGATATAATATTTTTTTATTGTTCGTTAAGTTTTAACACTTAAATAACAGTGGTTGTGATCAAACTATTTTGTGTGTGATCTATGAAAAGATGTGGATTTTATTTAAATTTTAAGTTTCCCATTACAAGATTGAAAAACAATCCGGTCATTCGATCCGAATAAAACAAAAGCGCCCCAGTTAATCTAGGAATGTTAACTAATTGTTCTATGTGTAATTTTGTTTAACAACAGCAAGCCATAGTCTCCATCAAAAAACCTTTGCATATATAAATAGATACACGAGTATTAATCATAAGTTTGTTACTGGCTATTGCATAATAATCACGATAACTAGTCTTGACAGCGTTAACAAAAAATAAAAAGCACAGCATTCAGCATTTTATCGCCTGGCTAGACATATAGGTATCTATTATTTAATTCTAGTTTATTAGGTAAGCGAATTATGTAGAACAATAAAATACTCGTGCAGAGTTGATTGAACTCAAGATAAAACTAGATAAATAGCAAATAATGTAACAAGGACTCTTCAAGTATTAACTGAAGATGCTTTGTATTATTTTCTAAAAGCTTATGTGTGTGTCTTTTGTTTACCATAAATCGGTATTATGTATATACCGTATAAGTATTTATGTACCTATAGGTATAGGTTACAGGTAGTAATTTTTTTACTAGAGCCTTGAGGTTCTGACATGAGGAGGAAGGTTCAATTAAACTATATTTTTATTACTGGATCAGCTTCTAACTACTATTAAATATAAAGTAGATGTAATGTAATTAACTTGGTTATCTGTCATAGGGTTTTTTTTGGGTAGGATGTCCATAGTCCATCATTATTAAAAGAATGGAATGAAAATAAGAATAAAAAAAATTTGAGATGTATTGAAAATAGGTGCTGTAAATGTATTGAAAACTTTGTTTTTAATAAGAAAGTTTTGAATAACTAACATTCTGCCATAGCAATTTAATTATTAACTGTACGAATCTTAAGCCCGAAATATAATGTACTTACAACATAACTTAAAATTGCTGATTTCAAATTCTATTGTTGCTTATTCTGCCGAATAACACTTGCTTATTAGTAGCTATCCGTTTAATGGATCTGTAGGTCATTTTAGCAATGGGTAGCGACCGATAAATTTGTGCAATCGATCTCCAACGCAATGATGTGTTTTTAAACGTGGAGTCGGTGACACGTGCGCCGGCGCATCGTGCTCGGAATCCACAATAAGTCCTTGCCTTGCGGCCAGTGTCATGTCAACACACTTCACTGGCTGTAAGTATACGATGCTCTTCGAGAATAATGAGTATTAACGATTTATCTGATCGTTTAGGATATAAGATTTCTACGAGGCCTTGTTCTTATTACATATTATGAACTTAATTTGATAACTCTTGTGTAGGTATGTACTTTGTAAGATTTCCAAAAAGTATCAAGAGGTCAAGCGAGTCTACTAGAAGTATTAAGATTGTTTTTTTTTTTTCAGATACAAGATGAGTTCAAACGAGTTCAGGTTAGAGCGTAGCGTTGAATTGTCTCCTGAGACAAGAGCTATTGCTGAGAAAGAGTTACGCGAAACTCCAGAGAGGGTGCGTGAGGCTCTAGAGAGGCTACGGGAACTCCTCAAAGAGAATAAGGATTTGTGCTACGGAGAAGATGATGAGCTGCTCACGATCTTCTTGCGGCCTTGCAAGTGGTATCCAGAAAGCGCGCTTGCACTCGTAAGTATTTTTTACCTCCCCCTTTTTTTTGGTGAAAAACCATATCCGATGATTAGGTAGTTATTCGAGATAATTGGAATTTAGTACGTACGTGTAAAGTGTGTATAAAACTATTCACGCGTAATAAAGCGACCACGTTAACTAGGTCTTCAGTCACGATCGATGGACTCAATACTAAGTCGGCTATGTATGTAGCTAATTAAATCTACTATTTACTTGTTATATTTTAACAATAAATCTAGATTTTCATTTTAGTCGAATTTTAGTTAGTGTGTAATAAGAATTAATTGAAACGCTCGATATCTTTCACGAATATATGAATGTAAGGTAAGCAGGTCACATTGTAACGGCCTACTAAATTTGCGTAACTTGCCAACTACATAATTTTTGTTTGGCAACACTACAATTACAAACGGTTAACGACAGATTTCGTTGGTGTCCTAGACCCCGGTTATTATACGATTTATACCAAGGATGGTAAACAGTGATTATAATCTACTTAGATGGAAGTTGGAACATCTACTTGAAATTAAACTTGTTTATTGTTTGGCCTACTGACTTTGCTATGTAGCTATTTGGAAATGTAATCATTTGTAAAGTTGATCAGTTTTATAAGAATTACTAGCTGCACCCTAGTGTTGAACCACGGGATTCCTTTTTTGCCTTAGGAACTCTATATTTGCGTTGGATAAAAAATATCCAATGTCAAAGACCTAAAATAACTTTAAAGGAAATATTTTTCAAATCCATACAGTAGGTAGTCGTATTGATTAACATTTTTATGTATGGTATATAACGCGGACTTAATGCCGTATGCCATTCTCTGCCATTCTCTGCCAGTCTACCTTTGGATTAGAAAATAGTTCAAGCGATTGATTTATCAAACATCCAAACGTTCACATAATTTTTTTATAATATCAGTGCACTTGGATGCCTCAGTATAAGTCATAACACCACTAAAAAAAAAAAAACACCAAAACATATCATATAAAGATCGTTGCCAAGACTCCCAGGTTCATAATGCTTTCACTGTTAAAAAGTTATGGGATCTCTACTAAATCAAACTCATAGCTGAGCTCGCATTAGTATTATGCGTCATAGTCTACGGGGCTTATCCGAAGTCCTAAGTACGCTCTACGTGCTCTTGACGATACCTTAATAATACATATAAAAAAAACTACCTATAAGCCCTGACTCTACAAACTCTATATGTTGGTTAAAAAGTATGATAACTTATATTTTATATAAGTCGAAATAAAACATACGTATACTATTGATCAGGGTGTGAATCTGCGCTATCAGTTTCCAAATTTTTTTACCTGTGCTATGGATTTGGTAGCGTTGTAAAGTACAGAGGAATAAAACGTTAATGATCATAAATATACCATACCTACAGTGTTATTGTAGTAAACAGAAATAAAAGTGATACCTCCCTATACCTTTGTATTTGTCTAGTTATTAAAAACATTAAATGATTAAGTCGGCTCTTTGTCCCTTCATTTGTTAATGAATTTTAGGCCCTTACGGGACTCGGTAATTTGTCAAAATAACAATTAGGGCCGTTAATTACTTCAAAAACTAATTAATTTATTTGTGTGTACAGACAATAAGGGTTTGAAGGATTTTCTTTAACGAAACCTTTAACCTTTAGGGCCCTGGGCCTTGTACATGCAGAAGTTTATAAAATGCTTACCCATACCTGTCTCTGTCATAAACATTAGGTAATGGAAGAAACAACAACAGACAAACGAAACATTTTAGCTAATAGGCATTTTGACTTTACATTTTACAGATTTTTTAAACCGATATTATGTATAAACAGAATTATTCTTAGATTCCTACCAAAGCTTGTACAACTTGAATAGCTATGAAGACGTTCTTACATAACTTATTAAAGTTTCTCAATCTACATTATTACAACTTAGGGCAGCGATTTCTTATCGCAATATCTTATTTCAATGTGGGTTAAAGAGTCAAAATGGTAGTAGACTGCAATGATGGCTTAAGTAGTGAGAAGAAAAAATTACGCAAGCACAAACCGAGGAGGCTCGACATGGAGTACAAGGTTCACAATAACTTGAAAATGTTCTGGTGATTGTAGTTGATATCCATATTATGTGAATAAATTATCGCAAGTTTATTACTTTTGTAGGAAGGTATGCAAAAGCGTCAATATAGATACACATGGCAGAGATTACATAATATTATGAACGTCGTGAGTGATCAAGTCACAACGTTATACCTACAATAACAATTAAAGGTCGATAACCAATATCTGTTTAACGTTTACTTTTTTATATGTTTTTGTTCTTGAGGTAATTATTGAAGCTATTGTAGATAATAATTACGATATGAAGTGTGTTGCACGGAGAATTTGCCAGAGTTAGTTAATTTGTTAGAGTGTGCTCAATCAAAGTCTGTTTAAAGTTAAACTCGGTTTAAAGAAAACATTGTTTTATTTGTTATTGTCTAGCTTTTATTTTATTTTATGACGTATGTATGGCACATTAATGACTTCATGGATATTTTAGTTATTCAAATATATTTTTTAAGATGAAGTTAAAAACAATAGTCTTGCAAACGTAATTAGGAGGTCCGATTCCACAGTTTTAATGTCATTGAGTTATCTATCGCTAGTTTACTGATATGATGATAGAACAGTTTCCTCTGTATATTAACATAACATAACACAACACAGGAATCTGCCCGTTTGTAGTCGGAGAGGGCGTGATAAGCCGCGCGATGTAAGGTCAAAGTGCAATGTTTATCGTAAATATAGATAACATTATCGCACATCACTATATACCGCTATTATTATTTCTAAATAGACGGCGTCAACAATACATTAGAAAACGTTGTTTGTTGATTAGACGCGGGGTCATGAGAAATTAAGGGCAAAATGATAAGAAAGACTCTAACATTTTAACTAATTTATTTCGGATGAAGTTATTGGTTTTTAACACTATATATTACTTGAAGCTCACGTAATAAAACTTTAATAGATATCTAAGCTGCGTTTTGCCAGCTACATTCGGGTCGATCTCTAGTCTAAATGGGTATCAGTATTTGCAGTAGTATTAGCACATGGACCGACTGCCTATCTAACTTCCACAAGTCAGTTACTGGGTAACACGATATGTTATCGTAAGACTGGTTGTCAGACTTTTTGGCACCTGTAACGACTGTCATAGCTCTAGTTTGAGTAGTTACCTAGCCAGTTACCACTTTTCTTATAGATAACCTGATAACTCGTGTAGGAGGTGACCTTTGAATTAGTTTAGGTAGGTACGCATTTTCCGGTATTTGTGTTTATAGCAACCGGACATGTGCTTATGCGTAAATAAGTGCAGATAAACAGTGACTCTGTTCAATGCCAACCACTCTATAAATTAACACATTTGCAACTAAACATACTGCACTTGTAGGTAGGTTCAGCCGGTTAATCTGAGCAAATAACTTTTTAAAATTACTTATTGTAATATGTAGTTAGTCGGTAATTCAGAAATTAAGAAACCTCAATATCGAATTGGATTTAGTCTGTAAGGATATTGTTGGGAAATAAATAAATAAAAATAAATGTTTAATAATATAAATCAATCATGTAATAAAAATAATTTTAGTACTTGCATGGAATTTTACTCACTATTTTACTCAATAGTGCAGGTTGCTCGGTTTTCAGATTTTTCCGCTAAGCCACTACCTTAAAAGTGTAAAAAAATGCAATGTTGCATTTTTTGTTATACCACACATCATTGGGTAGCCTTTTTTTTTTTTTTTTATTATCGTGTGGAAATCCTCATGGATGCCCTGCACCTTATGGTGAGGGCTATGTCGGACTCCTACCGACTAAAACCACACGGCCATCTCAGCACATAGAGAAGGAGCACCGTTAACTCCAGTAGATCAAACCAGTGCCCCTTTGTGCCATGCCTTTGACTCCTCCGGGAAAACCGAACAGTTTCCCCAAATCCCACACAGTGTACGACTACATGTGAGCACGCACACTACAGGGTCACAGCGCCCGTGACACGAATTGTCTGGGGATGCGACTCTTCCCTACCTGGGCTGAGCGCGGGAGCTGTTGCCTCTCCTTTGGCGCCTACGTCTCCGAGCAGGATCGGCCCTCTCCCGATCCCTCTCTGCAGCCTCCTTCTGGAGCATAACTGATTCACAGAAGGAGGCTACGGCCGTCCAAGCTGTCCGCTCTGTCAGCATAGCCGATACGACCGCCGGCAGAGACAAATCTTCTCCAATCTGGTCGACCAGGATTTGCCGCTCAGAATCCCATGCAGGGCATTCCTGGAGCGTGTGCTGTGCAGTATCCTGGTCACTTATACAATGGTGGCAATTAGCCGTGGCTTCGCGCCTTATCCTATTGAGGTACTCACCGAAACAACCGTGTCCAGTGAGTACCTGAGCAAGGCGATAGGTGATGCGCTCACCTCTCCCCATCCAGACCTCGAAACACGGCAAGACGGCCGCGACAACTCGCTTGTCTGCATACCGCGGCCCCTGGAGCCGCTCGCACCAACGTTCGAGTGCGCGTCGCCGTTCATGCCGCCTGAGCACTTCAAACGCCCTAGGTGGCACGCTTGCGCCGTTTTGGCGGAAGGCGCGGACTCGGTCATAGACCCTCGCGTCCATTTCTGCCAAGATGTCCAAGGGCGGGAAGCGCGCCAAGACAGTCGCCGCCTCGAAGGATACTGTCCTGTATCCTCGTGCAATCCGGATGGCAACTTTGCGCTGCAGGCTGTTCAATTTGGCTCTGCAGCGCTGAAAGCCTGACAGACGGTGCGACCATACAGGTGCCCCGTAGAGAGCCATAGATCGCACGACACCAGCGTAGAGGCGGCGAACTTCTTCTCGAGGTCCCCCGAGATTGGGTAGTAGTCCATGCAGCGCACCTACCACCCTTTCGATCCGGGGAACGAGGCGGTTGAAGTGCTCTTCGAAACTCCAGCGGCTGTCCAGCGTGAGGCCAAGGTATTTCATATACCGGCCTACTTGGACATGCGCATCACCCACACGAACCGATGAACTGGGTGGTTCCCTGCCACGCTGCCGTTTGTGAAACCATATTGCCTCGGTTTTGTGAGGCGCTATTTGCAGACCCAGTTCACTGATTTCAGCCACGACTTTTGCCACACCGAGCTCAGCAAGCCGGATAGTCTCCTCAAAGCTGTCTCCGCTGGTCAGTACTAATGTGTCATCAGCGTAGCAAACAACACTGACACCAGCGGGGAGATTGACACGTAGGACCGCGTCGTACGCTAGGTTCCACAAGAGAGGGCCTAATACTGACCCTTGTGGAACCCCGCAACTTATTTCCTTACGGTGAATGCACCCATCCCTACCCACATAGCGAATGTGCCTGTCATGCAGATAGGCCCCGACAATGCCCTGTAGATAGAGAGGCACTCGATGGTGTACAAGCGCCTCCCTATCAATTCTATAATATAACGCGCGAATTACGATCTAATTTACGCATAGTTTTAGCTAATAGTTTACGGGTTCAAGTAATCGGTTAAAAACTCCATTATACATTTTAGTACTTTAATTAAACCTAGTTTCTTTTAATGAACATTCTAATGTTTCAGTAACTACCTATATAGAAAGTAGAACGAAAATTATATATGTTTAATTGTAATTCATAAACACCAGCAATTTTTTTTTTCTGTTAATATTATGTACTACATTTGTGAATGTTGTGTCAGCGTTGCGTACACTTACGAAGACAGTATATAATGTCGTGGCTGCTCGTACGCACTTGTTTAATAAACAACACCACTGCAACGCCGTGTTGCATGTCTCACGTGGAAGATTTGCAATAGACCAGTTATACGGCGCTGCAAACGTCGGGAAAACAGCCTGCAAGGTCTCTAGTACGAGCAAGAGCGACGCGTGCGCTACTCACTACACTGGCTTACCTTTAATTGAACATTTTGTGCTAGTCACGTGTTCGTAGGCATTTAAAAATACGTTAATTCCCTTGTCCAAAAATGTGATTTGCTATGGAGAAATATAGACGATGATGAAGACGATAGAAAACCGAGAAATCCTAACTACGCGTTTTTATTTGTATTAGGTATGAAAAACTGTAGAATAACGTCGTAAAGAAAACAAATATTGTGATCCTACGCAGCATACAATTAAATGGCATTGAATAAAGTTCGATAAACAAATTAGTATACACGCTGAAACAAAGGTAATGATTAACTTAGAATAAGATTGACAAACACAACGATTTCAAAACTAAGTACCTAAGCCTTGATGTTGATTACAATACATAGTTATTGTCCAAAGGGCGTGTTCATGATCCGATTTGTGAAACAGTTTAATTGAGTGAGGCATCGGTCCATCGGTCCATCGGTCGCTTCGCCGGTTATCACGATGCGACCCGGATATACCAGTCTGCATTAGCTGATAGCTAACTGTCGCTGACTCAAATTGTTTATTTCTATTCGCGTACAATCTAATCAGTGTATGGTAACAATACATGAATCGTGTTTGCTTTCGAATGTTACATCGTTCAGACTTTGGTCTGTGTTACAATAGTAAAATAATTTATGTTTTTTTTTTGAAAACCTACTGTAAGTTGGCCTCGTACCACATTTGCTGAAAATGTTGCGCTTCTTTGAATGTTATAAAATGATGTTATTATGTTGTAAATGCAGTTGATAGAGCATATATTGTTTTATGTGTAGAAATTATTTAACTAAGTACCGTGGCTAAGGCATAAGGCCAATTAAACAAATATTTAAGAAACATGATTCCATGATGCACTTCGACGTGTAACGAATCAATCTTACTCAATGTGTTGCGCAGGCGCACTTGCAAATATACTAGTGTGCATTGAATTTAAAGTATACATATGCATGCGTATGTATACTAGAATATTTTTTATTCTTTCTAAAGACGGCAACATTTTATTTTAATAATATAATATCTTTAAACAGAATATTCGTTTAATTATTATCAGTGTTTGCATAATGTTAATAATGTAGAGTCACCGAATTATTTTCTTATATTGTAATGTTAAACCTGTTATTAATTTTAAGTTATGTGTGAAATAGTTTCTGGTTTTTACAACAAACAAATAATTTCTTCAAACGCAACTACTTGACCTTGCATGCAAATAATAATACACCCAAACGCAAGGTGGATGATAAGGTAATTACGAAACTTTTCAATACAGGCGATCTGTATGTTTTGGTAGAGTATTTATATTATTATAAACGAGATAATGCAGTAAATATGGCACTATCTGTTGTGATAACAGTTGACCGTAGGGTGGGGCAAGGAGGCGACCCGCGTCATCACATCACCTCGCGATAATAACTTTATTCACAGAGATCAAATTTATGATAAACAAGCTCTCAGTTCTAAATTCAATATAGGTATAAACGGCTATACAACGAGTACATGATTTGAATCATTTAGTTCTACTAAATGATGATAATAATTTGGAATGATTTATTTATAAGTTGGCGTCGATTGTGTTCTGACTTCTGCATAGTCTGAATTAAATATATTACCATCTTTTACTTACATGTAAATAAGAAAGGGAAGTTCGAGTCGACAGTCTCAGAGGTTAAATCTTGTCGGTGGTGACGGTGGTCGGATACTTAGCTCAACCAAATGTTCTTGAATTTCTTTTATTTAATGTTTTACTTTTTTCACCGGGGGAGAGCCATGCTTCGGCACGAATGGGCCACCTCGACCGGATTGATACCATGGCTTCACAGAAAACCGGCGTGAAACAACGCTTTCGTTGTCCTTCGCCGAGTGAGTGAGGGTACCGGAGGCCCAACCCTTTAAAAGGCCGGCAACGCACTTGCGACTCCTCTACGGTTGCGGGTGTCAATGGGTGGCGGTAATCGCTTACTATTAGGCGAGCCGTCTGCTCGCTTGTCCCCTTTTCCATAAAAATAATAATATATATAGGATAAAAAAGAAAAAAGTAAGCTAGCTATGTGTTAAGTTTAGTTATTGTGTAATTGAATCGAGGCCACTTGTACCTACAACATATACTTACATACAAAACAAAAAAAACTAATTATATGTTGTGAATTCATTAGATATATATAGAGTCTATGTCGTACACAAACAACGAAAACGTTATAAACTAAGCGAAAGCAAAACAAGTTTACGCACCTTTGAATTCAGGTCTTAAAACAGGTGCAAACGTAATTGAATGAATGAAATCGTCGATCGTTGAGAATTACATAAGGCGTGAGTACTAGTTCACAAAGCCAGACACTATTAGCCGTTATTAAATATAATAACAGAAGGGATTAGGCAACGTGTGTCGAAGCAGCGATGGTATGGTGAACCCGTACGTGCGTCTATGAGAGTTGCAAGCGCGCAATCAGTCGTTAACCGGTCACTTGCCGCCTTGAGCAATCAATCTTAGCTTTACAACTTTGGAGGCCTAACTATTGCTTCTACCTACGTACCTATAAGTGAGGAATGGAAAATGTTTTTTTTTTGTATTTTACCGTGGATGAACGTATGCAGCTCTCAAATTGCTGCAATTTACAGTGCAGAAACAGAGATAAAAAATGGCCGAGACGTGCGTGTCTGATTCCAATTTGGCGCTTTAATCTAAGCAAGTTTCTTAGAATAAGCTAAACTTATTCCTACTTATGTATAAGTATTATAGTAACATGTTTGTGGCATATTTAGACATTGATTGGCACACCTACTTATTGTTTCGGGTGCCCAAAATACGTCAAGAAGAATAATTGTCATTTTATTACTAGTTCTTTGTATGTGCGGCGTGTGTATGCTGTCCCATTCATCAACCAGTTACGTGATTTACATAACATGCTTCAGTTCATACATAGGTAATTTACCTATAAGTTACCTTCTGTGCAATTCTCTTGACATTAAATTATTCATTGGTCGATTTCGACATTGTATTGTTGGTAATATACCATATTAAAGAAACTAACAAGGAAATGAGTTCCATTGTGTTTTACACAGATAATGTAAACTATTCGATTATTATGATAACAAGTTAAGATTACAAGAATCGAGTTAAATTGTCAATATTTTTGTTTTTATGCGCATGTTCTACGTCGTTTGCAATAGTAGTAGGTAATTTACATTTTATAATTATTTAGTATGTTGTCGTAATGTATGGTATGAACTTGTTATCATTATGACAGTTTATTACTTTAAGTTTCTTTCAGCTTGCAGCATAAATCAATTAACCTAGATTATGTTTAAAATTATATAATTTATATGTATAGAAATCTTGACTTCCTTATAGTAATGGTATCGATTCAATCACGGATGATTCAACCTTATACAAACTGAACTAAAATTGATGTCTTTTATTAGTTACTATATGAGATAAGTAAAATACGTCGAATTGAAATATGATAAGCTAATATTTCAATAGGTACTAATAATTTTAGTCTGACGTCTCTAATTATAATAGACACCTAAAAGTGTGCTGAGTAAAAATGTTAGGAAATTGTTTGACGTGCCAAAATTTTTATATGGCGCCTTAGTTCTCCTCGTCTCTCCCTAATAGTAACTGTTATTCAAAATAAACAATGCACTAATAATAAATTTTAGTTTAGTTTACCTATAAAAGAATCGACGCCGTTATTGAAGATTTTGAAGGCCAATAAATTTATTTTAATTTATAACTATTCATAACAACTGGTTCGAATGAGACTGGTTAGTCGAAAAGAGCTAGATCAGACAGTTAGACCGGCAAATTGTAGGTACCAACATGTCTACCTAAGTTCTAATTATATGATTAAATATTTTCTCTACGAAGCTGAAGTTTCTCGCCGGAAAGCACTAACCCGTACATTTATAACTTATGCATAAATTAAATAAATTTTATGCGTGGAAACTTGTTGTGAACTTGATTTCACAGCGGCTTGTTTCATATTCTCTTGCACTATGTTTACCAGCCAGTAAATCTAGATTTTGAAGTAAAAGTTACTATCAATATATGCCTGGTTTAACTACGTTTGATTACGTTGATATAATCCAATCATTTTAATATTAGATATAACCCAATCATTTTTATATTCCGTAACTACGTATTAAGCTACGGCAACTTTTAATTGGTAAAGTCCCAATAAGAGTTTAACTATCAGCTTATTGGCATATAATATATATATAAATATATTATAAGTATATCTAAAAGTCTACTAGATGATTGTACTATGTTTACTTCGGTTATGCCCCTATGCGGTCTTGGTCACGCTCCTTGGACCGTGCATTTTGTCGATATCCGTTTATCGAAGACTAATGATGACACATACGACCTAGTGTCTCTTTGAACTTTGAACACTCCTTGTTCTCAACGATTCCAAAGTTAATAAACTTTATTCTATTGCAGATGCGTCGTACAGCTGAATTCAAACGTGATAACGCATCTTTGCTCGACGGCTTGTTGCCTGAGCAAGAGAAGACTGCGTTCCTTGACCACAAGGTCGTGAACGTTTTGAAGGGTCGTGACCACAAGGGCAGGAGGGTCCTTATCGTTAGCTGTGGAGGTAAGCTATTCACTTTTATGAGTTTTGTTTAGAAGATACGGCATTTTACTGCTACTGAGAGGTTAATTTGAATTTAATTTAAGTTGAACGTGTAAGTGAAATTGTGTGTGTGTAAACGCACCCACACAATACACGAAAATTTCTGGGTGTGGGGCAACGATTATTTAAAAATAGAGTTTGCTTTAGTTGATTGTTATTTTAATTTAGTTAGGACTGGGTAACTGTTACTCATCGTCGCGATCTTTGAACTGGATGAATAATGTTTGTTATTTCATCACTTCAGGATCAAGTATCAATAACTTTAACCATAACCGACGTGTTACTTTTATTTTAACAGCTTTTCTATGTAAATTTTGTCAAAATGAGACAGTAATTGAGCTTAAGGCTGAGTTTGACCATCGTCAAACAACGTTAATCGTAAGGAACACTTGTCAAATATTCAATTAAATACCACAATTGAATGATGTTTGACGACGGTTCCCTAATCCCTAGTTAAGTAAAATACAGCCACGTGGTTAGTTTACTTCAAAAAACTAGTTAATTTCAATAAATAAATATATTCATTTATTGAAAATGAAACTGGAATGTAAGTAATCTGTTTATATATAATTGGAATAATATTTGTGTAAAAACATGATAAAATAATATTCTGAATGCAAATTCTACGTGTGTCACCGGTAAATATGTCGATGATCCATCAAAATAATATCTTTGAGAGTTGTGATTGCTCATGCGGCGTATCTTCGTATGCCTCTGTATAACAACAATAGTGATAAATTGTGATGATTAATGAATCTACCAGTGGTGTAGCTAGTGCATAAGACACCCTATATAAAAAATTATTTAATCGGGCCCATTTTATAACATTTTGCGATTTTTAGCCTTCACAGTAGGTCCAGACGTTGGGGCCCTTATGGCTCAGGGGTCTCGTATCATTAATACGGCTGATACGGCGGTAGCTACGCCCCTGGAATCCACATAACTTTGATACACAATATAAAAGATCCTAGGTCAATTTGTAAAGTGATTAGGATACCTCCATGTCATATTATACTACTAGCTGCTTCCTGCCACTACGTCTGGGTGGATTTCAGAAATCGGCCCACCGGGATAAAAATCCTAGGTTATAAACTATCTGTGTACCAAATTTCATCCAAATTCGTCCAGAAGTTATTGCGTGAAAGAGTAACAAACATCCATCCATTTGCACAAACTTTTGCATTTATATTATTAGTCGGATAATTTAAATTCTGTACATATTTACATATCTTAAGATTTGTTGTTAGTGCAGTGTTTGTCTGGCTGGTACAATTAAATTTTTGGCTTATGTGGATGTCTTTGACTTATATAGGTACTATTAAACCTTAAAGGAAGTTACTTAATAAATTAAAACCTCATATGAATGCAATCCACAGATATTATTTTATATTATAATGCTCGAAGATAGAGAAGTTATACTGATAGTGAAGGAATCGAGAATTAATATTAAAAAGATTCCACAATTTTAATAAAGACGCAAATTCTTCTGTTTTCCTTCGATCAGTCAATATCTATCTGATAATCGTAAAGTTTTATTATTAAAATTAATCGGTGGTTCATGTAGCAAATTACGTAGCTTCTCTAGAGAAAACTCTTAGGTATAATTTCTGATTCAGTATAGTTACATTTTATTGTTCCATCTATCAGGCAATTTGCCATTTAAGGTGCAAGGTGTGTGTGGGTCTGTTCTAAAGAGGCGTCTACGTAATGCTGTATTCAATGCGTACGCGCAACAAGCATAAATAGTGACAGGTGGCCGGTGTAATGCATACAAAACATTACGAAAACCCATTCTTTCCAGTTGGTATATAAATATACAACTAAGAGGCTGCCATTATTAGTTTTTTAATTAAAATTACATATTTAGCAATCATCCTTCCTGGTAGTTAATGAAAGTCGTACCTATTTGAATATTTATATTTTTTTCGTCTCATATGGATGTTACGATGTCGTCTTAACTTTGTCGATATATGTATGTCCGCATTTTTTATTTCGGGGTCATGGCTTTGAATTCTAAATCAGCCGGTAACCGTTACTTTTAAAGTTATAGACCCGCCATGTGCTTTTATCGTCGATTATGTAAACTTAGCTAATAAATTCTTCTAATCCGTCAGGTTCTTGGGACCCGAAGAAAGTGAATGCTGACCAGCTGTTCAGGTTGTTCTACTTGATCCACGAGGCAGCCATGTTGGAGCCAGAGACACAAGTGCGAGGCACTGTGGTCCTCATGGACTTCCACGACATGGGATGGACACAGGTTAGTCATCAATTAATTCCGGATTTGTTGGATTCTGGTAATTGTTTTATAGGGGATCTTTATTTGGCGATATTTTGCCTGATATAAGATTCTATATATATAAAATATAAGTGATAAGGATTTGTTTAAACCATAATTCATAACAATTTTTTTTTAAAAGATATGTAAGTGTTTTATTTACAAATTTAATTGAACGTAAATATTTTTCGCTTTTAAATTTGTTTGCAAGATTATTTGCATGTGTGTGTTTATTTACAGTTTACCTTTTTTCTAATTACCATGCAGTTGGTATTTTAATGATTGTGTCAATGAGACTGTTGCGTTTATCAAATTAAAGTGTAACGGATTATAATCTGTTGCGTTCACGTCAAGCACGCGAGGAGTGCCGACTTTTTCGTGACGAAATGATATGTCGTTATACGTGCCAACAAAATTTTTGTGTCGTCATAATCATCCAACTATGTATTTGCTAAAACTAGTTGGTAGTATAGTAACTATGACGCAGAAAGCTCAATGTCACTGACTCTTGTAGCTATTACAATAAAGTTCATTGTGGTTTGAACACGTGTATTGGCACAGTGAAGCCCTTGATTTTTCAGGAAGTTACCAATACATATAATTCTAGGTCGTTGTTTTAATTCTTTATGGGTCTGCACTGCATACATAATGTGCATACTTCTTTATTAATGTTCTGGAAAATGCAACTTTGGACTGTTTAGAATGGAGATAGGAGAACAAGGTGATAATTATAGATAGTTTAATTCTGAATAGAGTGCATTGTTTGAATTTCAAATCCATTTGTTGGCATATATCCAAAATTCAACTGATTATCGTGTTGATAAAGTCATTCAATATTCGTAGTAGGTTAAATATAAAAAAAAAATACATTGAATGCTAAGAGAATAACTATTGGTCGATAACGGTGTTCGACGTGGACGGATCACTTTCACTGCGCGTGCGCATACTGATTTGAATATATCGTAACGAAATGACAGCGACCGGAGAGCTGTGTGAGACGATCATGTTGTGAGATCCAACAGCAATTGTTTACATTTTTAAGTTTGATAAACTATTTATTAATTTCAGTTACCATTTGTTGCTGTACAAAACTAAAAATATTTTGATAAATGCTCTTAACATACTTAGTATACAAATAGTCGGTCACATTACTACTGGGATATGACGAAGGCACTCCTATCTAAAGCAAGGACTAATTTTCGTAGTAAATGTAAATTTAGTCGTGTTTACATAAAAAAAAAAATTGGTTATTACAATTATTGGTTAAAACAGCCCTGTCAAAGTGTCAAACTTGTTTGGTCAGTTAAAACATAATTTATAGGTTAAGGTTGCACAGTGTACTAAAAAGAAATGTAAATATTATTGTTTCTAATGTTTCAAAGTCAAGACGACGATGAATCATGACGTCCCTAAAACAAAGGTACCTAGCTCAAAGTGCAACCACACAATGTGCATATTTCAGTATGTTAGGAACAAAGAAATGTGTAAAGTGTGTCTTAGTGTGCCGATGCCGTCGCCCTTTACATTGTTCGGTTTATCTTTGTTTCAATGCGCAGTTACGAAATAATAATATGTGCATTAATACTTGGTGTATAATTAATTATTTATTTATTTAGCTTAACAACACAGCTTGTACTTTATGAATATATCCTGCGGTTTTATAAACCTGAAGAATCCTTCAAAAGACAGTTTTGGGCGGTTGCACTTGCAATGATTCGACTTAAAAGTTTCAACAAATCGTGACATCGCCATGAGTGTCACCATTTACCAACTACTGTTTAAAGTGTACTCAACATCAAGAGTTAAACAAAAAACAGGTATCCAAAGTAATAAAGGAAAACATAACGTTACGACCAAGTTACGAATGGGTAACATATTGCGCAACCCGCTCTATGCAAATATATGTATTGACATTAAGTCATATATTTAAATAGGAATTCGATAATTATTTCATATCTACACTAATCTGCAGTACTTAAGTGGTGCATAGAAAACATGTGAATATTATTATATGTATTTGTACGTAAACAATGCATGGCAGTGCTTACGACATTACCTACTTAGTGCTTGTAGATTGCAGTTCTAATTGTAAACACTGAACAGGATCTTGTATATCAGCTAAAATGTATCTTATCAATGTTGTACTAGTAATCACTCTTTATGCAGATTAGCATGAGTTATTCGTTATAAAAGATTATCATTGAATCGTTCTGATATAATATCATCTCCGGGTTCATGTTGCCATGCCATTTTAATATGTCAGGTATCTATTCAACTTTGATTCATCTAAGCGCACCCATCACGCGGCATTGTAAATGCAATTTAAATATGAAATTTATCTTTATTTATATAGTTGAACGGTCGAAGCCAATAATAGTATTTAAACACACTAAAATAAAAATGTACCTATTTCCCTGTGTTATAGTTTCGCAATAAAATAGAAGGTAATGTAGAAGAATCAAAAGGTCAGTCAGCATTTAACATGATAATTAGGTGGTGTCTTCCTTCCGGTAGGTAGGTATTACATATAAAGTCAAAATTCCAAGAATGAAGGAAGTAGGTATGTTTTTCAATACACACAATTATTACCTTTACTAGTCTCATCACGATCGGTCGAAAAGGTCGACGCTGTTAGGTGTCCAGCCTGCTTTATATTAGGATCTGCGAAAATTAATGTACTTCGACTGCCAATCACGTAACGCACGTCATGTCGGTGAGAACATATAGATATCATTAAAAGCGTGTGAAGCGCTATCAACCGCTACTACCGCGTTCTTTATCTTAATGCTATTGTAATTGTTTAGGCCAGTTATGGCGAAATTAATTTGATTTATGTTATTATTTGAACGTACCGGAATGTTGGTCTGTTATAAAGTTCCTTGTTTAAAAAATCTGTCGATGAATGGGAGTGATAACAATGGGTGAAACTGATACGGTATGTCTGATTCCGTATTATGTTATGCGTAAAATAATGTTTATTTGAATGTCACGTGCACGTGCAGCCGATAGTTTACTAAACAATAGCATAGTTCATTAATATAATCAATCGAAAGAAACTAATGCACAATAATGTGTAATTATATGAAAATCGAAGTGGATTAGTCATCGTTGATTAATAATTAAGTCACAGGGAAAACGTATGTGCTCAGGGCAAGAAGGCTCAGGGTTTCCTCTCAAGGGGCGTCACGTCCGAGGCTGTTGATCGTTCCGGAGATAGGAAGAATCATAGGATCCTTTCATATTTATTATTTATTTATTTATAATTTATGTAGACACTATATATAAAGCTCTTAAGTACAAGGGTACTGCTTATCTCAATAGAAATTTCTGCCAGCAGACCTGCAAAAGGATAAATGAGTTATATATAAATCCCAGTAGCAGTATTAGTGTTAATAAATTATCAAGGTCCTTACGATGTCATTTTTATAAAAATAAAACTTCATAATAACATTGTAGAGCTTATTAACTTACTGCAGAATTCGTTCCAAGCAATGAATGTGAATGTTACGAAAATCGGAGCGGAAATTGGGCAAGCGCGACTGGCCGGTGATCATAATCTTAGCCTCTAGTCCTAAGTGCGGTGTACCATTTAAGGACCCCATATAAACATATTTAGCTTAACTGAAGTTCAATATTTTAGTCAAACATCCGTCCTTTGTATGAAGATGTTGAAGGAAATGGGTTTTCCTTTACGTTTGATAAGGACGAGTAAATAGGTGTGAAGACGACGTGGTTCCACTTGTTTGCACTTCATTCCGGCCTCGACCTCCTCCGTGGTCACCATTGAACCACATCTGGGTCGCGAAGTGGTGCACGAACCTGCCTATTAGGGTTGCAAACTTCTGCGTTTACATAACCGCGCTGCGTAAGTTAATTCTCATTGCGAATATACATACGGATAGATACGTGTAACTAATTATTTACATCATGTTTTGTAGTTATGTAGTAACGGTGATAATTTGTATACATTTTCTAGTTTAATCTCTTTGATAATTATTGCTAATAGCTAGGTAGGCTATAATTTTATTGCTCTACATATGTAGGCATTTCGTAAGCGTTAAATATTATCAGCTACATCCTTATGATTAAGAATGAATGATAACTTTGTTATAAAAATTGATAATAATTCCGATGTAGGTACCTTTTAAATGACAGATGTTTAATTTAGTGATGTTCAGATAAAATAATTTTCTATATTGGTAGGCTTATCTAAATTTATTGCCTTTTATCACAATCAGTTCTAAGCACATGAAATTTGCGTGAATAACTTTGGCTGGGTTGGCTTCCAATCAAACGAATGAAAAATAAGTAAAAAATTATCCAAGTTATAACTTAGAATGATTTTACCATTTCACCAGATTACCAGAAATCACTTTATCACTCTGACAATTTACGAGCACTTTACCAGAGTCAATTGCCTCGTTGGTCTAGTGGTCGTAAACACTGCTGCTGAGCGTGAGGTCCTGGGTTCGATTCAAAGTGTTGTTGGGTTTTTCAGTTAAGAAATTCTAAGTAGCAGCCTAGAGATAGGAAATTGGCGGTGTGAAACCTCCGTGCTTCGGAGAGTACGTAAAGCGATCTCTCTCCGGTCTCTCCGGAGTGCACCTCTGTTTGCGCATGCACTTGTGCACTATAATATCTCCTGCGTACTTGGCTAATCTCTGTAGATATAGGCCACCGTGACTGAAATACGATCGGGGGTATTATTTTTACCAGATCAGTAACGACCTGGCAAAATGAAATCGCAATACTTCTGGTCCTTTTGCAAAGCCTGTCTTGTTAGTTGTTATCTTCGAATTATGCATTCAATTTATATTATCCCGATAATTGGCATCTCCTGTCATAAAGTATATAACATGATTATAATTATGTTTTGACGCCATACCTCAGACGTACCAATAAATATTTATGAATAAATACAAAGTAATAAACACGGTGCCATTTTATGGAATTTAATCCACTACATGCGTGGCCATGACCAAAGGACTTTACAACTTGATAGGGATCATAATCCACCTATTAAAGAAGACATAAATCATTCTTCATCTCATCTTGCCTAGTTCTAAGAGTCAATGAGGGATCGAGTCACTAAACAATAGAGATCTTATTACAAAACAAGGCTTTTCTTGTGTCCAAGTCTTAATTAATTTTTGTTTTTTTCTTATTCTGGTCGAAATTAAGTTCTTGCTTTACTTGGATGTATACCTTAGTCGGATTAAATTTTCTAATACAAATACTGGCTCGAAGACAAAACACTGTAGCCTTGCTGTAGACAGTTAATATATATTGATTTCGATTTGTAACAGGTGGGATCCCGTGGTAATTAATGAATTTGTGTGATTTTTGAATACAGTATATATATCATATATCATATTGTTTGCTGTCCTTAAGAGTACTAAGCTTCAGTTAAGCTCAAACGATAAATGGAAATAGTATGGGGCAAAGTGACGAAAGAAGCATACATAATTTATTAAGTGTCTTCGAGAGTTGCGAGTGTGCGGATCACTGACCGATGTCACCCAAGCCGGAACCCATGCGATGGTTGGTTTAGCTTACCAAGCCGTAGGGCGTAGGTTATCAAATATATTCGGTCACTCACCCAACAACCCACCGAATGACTAATAATTGAGCTCATTAAAATTAGTCATAACGATTTATTGTCTGTAGAAAAGTTCACATGTTATCATTTCCGAGTTGATAAAATTTATGTAAAATATTATAAAGAGCCGCTTATCCTTCTCTTATAAACGGCAATTTGACTTCTATGGTAACAATAAAGTAGGTAAAGATATGATATTAAGGCATTGGATTAGAAGCATTTCTTGCGGTCGCCACTTGCCATGCGGTTACAATCGATACTGATGTACAGAGGTCGGGTGTCAAACATTCTGCGAAATCCCAGGAACTCCAGGACGCGAAATAATAATAAAATAATAATATATAAATTTTGAAAATGGTGGTATCTTTACCAGATCGTATAGAATTCTTGCTAGAAGTTGCTAAGGATAATAAAAGAAAAATATATGTCATTATAATCGTGTAGGGTTTTCACACACGCATCTGCAGACTGATTCATTTTGTTTGATGTACGTCTGAGCACATTAGCTCTTGAACAAGTTTAGGTAGGTTATCAGGATTGATGTTCCTTACTCAAAGTCTTATTAAATTTTTTACAAAGTTACACTTCTCATACTAAACTATTCTATCAACTTGTTAACAGACGATGGGCTTGACGCCTGCGTTCTCCAAGCGGCTGCTAACCTTCATCCAGGATGCTATGCCGCTCCGATTGAAGGAAGTGCACTTCGTGAAGCAGCCCATGATCTTCAACGTTGTATGGAATATGTTCAAGCCCTTCATCAGGGAAAAGCTGAAGAACAGAGTGAGTATTATATAAAATGTGTTTACTTAATCTATATTTTTACTATTTAGAAACCGTTGGCAATCTCCAATCTCCATTCCAGCCTTGGTGTCCATGTATAAATCTTTAATGTTACATAGTGAGTAAATATATGACATAGGTCTTATGATGACATCATCATAAGACCTATCGATTGGGAGAAAGAATTCGACACATTGAGCAGAGCTCGCGATTAGTTAGATCACCACACCAACATTTTTTTTTTCATAAATAAATACTTAACTTTTAATGATGTTCCAATCAAATGGCGGCCCAATTTTCGCAGTTGATGTTTACAAGCTAGCATTAAGTTAGTGTTGTAAAGGGATTATGCTATAACATTACTATTAGGGATAAATCTTCCATTCAGAATTTTCTGCTAAAGGATATCCATACAAGAGTCAATTATATAAAATAGGTCCTAAGTGAACAGCGACAAAGAAGTCGTGTCAAGTTCGTATTTTAAGTTATCAATTTGCTGCTTATTATTTATACAAAACGGACTCTTGTCAAGTTTTGTGCAGTGTCACTGAACTCAAGTTTGCTCAAATACAAACGATTGTGATAATTTTCCATTCGAGTATTTGTTATGACAGAGAAACTCTTGAAACTAATACCAATTCCAATATTAAATAGACGTCTTAAAACAACACGTAATTTTAAAATAAATTTACCTACATTACAGTTGCCTGAATTTTAAAGCATGTTGTCTTCATATTATCCCGAATTTATAATTATTTTTTAGACATTTTGGCATTTAAAAGTACGAACTGACATATTTCCAATGTCGATCGAACGGAATTATTTTCAGGATTAAGCCCAGGCAGCAAAAGACACTAATTGCTACTCTATATAATGTTTATATTGCTAAGTGCAATGTATATGTACTTTAAATCATAAGTACCTTGAGTACGTAACAGTCATACTCAACATTGTTGCGATATTAAAGACATAGGTACTTTACATATAAACACATTTCTGTTTGCATTAGAAGCTTGCGCGATGGCACATAAGAATTTTACGTAAAGCTGTCTATAATCTATAACGTAACCTACAATATTTCCGATACCGTGATGCTGAGGTAACTGTAACGCCATCTGGTAGAAATTGCTGGCGTCTCTTCTACTGAAATTTTCAATTACGTAACAGTAGTGTTTTTATATCACCTACTATCTATAATCAGAGAACGAACACGTTTGATCTGAGATTTTTATCGTGTTCGAGTTTATGATATAGTAAGAAACTTGATGTTTTAAAATTTTAAAAAATATTATAAAATTTTGGCTGACACGTAAATTCCTTCCACATAAAACCTTAATGAAACCGAGGTCAATATCAAAGTTCTAACACAGCTCCTTAATTCCAGATCTTCTTCCACGGTTCCAAGATGTCGTCTCTGCACAAGCACATGGCACCGTCGCACCTACCGGCGGACTACGGCGGCGAGCTGTCAGCTATCGACTACTCTGGCGCCGAGTGGTACCCTGTCATCAACGACGTACTGCCCTACATCCACAACTGGAACACCTATGGCTTCGCAAAGAAAGCGTAGACTTACACATGAAGTCTTTATAAGCCACTTAAGCTTCTGGGTGGCCTTTCGTGATTATGGATCAAGCTGGATACACACGAGGATTTCAGATTACTTAGTACAAGATATTTAACCTCAAGTAATAAGTCGAGACGATAGATCTCAATTTTCTTTACTGACATTTTCGCGTATGATATCAAATTATACTTTAAACGATGTAAAATAATTACTTTCTTTAAAAGAACATATTTAATGATAAACTTAATCACGTTTGGCTGATCACATTTGACTATACTATTCTCAATGTTAATTTAGATTTAAAATTTCTTTAAGACTTAAACAAAATGGAGTAGGTATGTGTTCGAATAGACGTTGTTGTAAAATTCTGGCTTAGTGTGATGTTACATAATCGTTAGGTAATGCCATATGCCTGAGCACCAGTAGTATAATACTTGAGCTCTTCCATAATCAGGGTTCTTTATTATATAAGTAGATATTACCAAATTTAGATATACAATGAAGAAATTCAAAGAAGACGCCGTAGTGGGTAGCTTAAAGTAGTTCCAAAAAGTGTGTGAGTGAATGATTAACAAATGTTATGTGATAAATATTGACAATAAATAATGTAAGGTTGTAATTATAACTATTGTAAGGCTACAGGTTAACTGAACGACACTAGCTAGATAGCTGCGGTTAAGGAATTAATCGACAGTATGTTTCATCTATGCAGGCCTAGGTAATTTTATTAAACTATGATGCAACGACTAGTTAGTTGGTTCATGTTATCTTTAGAATAATTGTTTGTATGTGGTAATTTTCATGGCGATGTGAGCGAATTTCATGACATGTAGGTACGAACACATTGTGAATATGGCAAAGTTTTTATTTATTTAGTTGTTTAAGAAAGGAGTATGTTCCCGTTGATTGTGCACAACACATGTCGATAAGGCTGTGATAGTGATGACGTTGGTGCCAGTTCTGAATCATCTAATCACCAAAACTAGTGTTAATCGACATTTACTGTATTTGTATAGCAATAAGAAAGAGAATCAAATGACATTTAAGACACAGTAAATTTTTCTTCATAAATTATTTTTATTAGAATGCAATTTTTTAATCGCAGGGCTAGATATAGTTTTTGTAGAACTGTTGATGCACCAAATGTAAAGCATTTCGTCGCATTTAATATCCATCTGATTGCAAATGATATGCCTGGAGAATGTCTTTTAGTTCAAATGCGAAATGCCTGGTCTCATATATTTCTATAATTTCGTATCCTTAGTTTATGTAGCGGTGCACATTCAGTAGCGTCTAAGAAGTCTTGATATATTTTATAAATAATTAATATTATTGAGCATGCAATGAGTTTCTATAGTAATTAAATATAAGTAAAATTTATTGCGAGTCTTTGAGAATGATGTGATATTTTGTACGTTTCATTCACGTCTGACACATCGATTTTATTCCATTGTGATGCCATTGTGCCTTAAGACTCATTCCAAATATTATTTTTGTATTTTTTTATAGATTTGTAATACATTTATTGTATGAACGATGGAAATACCTGATTTGCTCAATATATTATACATGTTTGATACGAAACGCATACAATTCATATTGCGTTTTATTTAGGTGTTTAAATAAATAAATAAATTATAAATCAATACATATCGAGTTTTCTATAATTAGCTTCCCAAGTTACTCCTTCTGAATTTATTACTTCCATTGCAAATATAAAATCCATATACTAATATTATAAATGCGAAAGTAACAAAACAAACAAAAGTTGATTATTTTTTGTTACCTTTTCACGACTAAACGGTTGAACGGATCGTAATGAAATTTGGCAAGGAGATAGATTGTATCTTAGGGAAGGACATAGGCTGCCTTTAGTCGCGCAGACGAAGTCGTGGGCACCAGCTTGTTAAAATATATATTCACGCCTACTTGTTGTTGTTTATGTGTGTTTTCTTAAACTATAATGTAAGTGTAGTACGTGACTTCTGTAGAATCTGGATGGATATATGGAAATGTTTGACGCAGACGAGACACTGACTCGTTAGTATCTACTATAACTAAACATACTTACTTCATGATTATTAGTTTAGCAGGAAGTAAAGGATGTAGACGACCTAAAAATAATATATGTATAGCATCATCTCGCCTTTATTCCCCGAAGGGGTAGGCAGAGGTGTACACTTATGTACATCAACATTTCACCAAAGCTGTTATTAAGTCCCATGTGGTGAGCCTATTGCATCTACCGGGCACAATGCCAAACTTCGGTCTGCTATTGAGAATTTCTTAAGAGAAAAACTCAATAATACTGCCCGACCCGGGAAAAGAGCCCAGGGCCTCATGCTCAGCAGTCGCGCTATGGCAGTATGGACCACTAGACGAATGATGCAGTTACCTACTATAAGTAATAGGTACTTAAGTGGCCTCAGATAAGTTTTTGTCATGGTAGTTTTTCTCTCAAGATAAATCTTTGAAAAGCATTAACGCATGCTTAGAGAGGTCGAGATGGCTTGGTGGTCAGAGCGCCTGGAGTATTCATCCGGGAGGCGCAGGTTCGAATCCTGTTCGCGACCGTATTCTTTTTCCAGTTAATATAATAACTTTAGTTTTTCTCTCTCACTGTCTATATCGTATGGTTACAATAGAAGCTTATACCACGGTGGTTTTTAACTTTTTATTATTACCATAGGTTGTTACGATAAATTAGCCACAACGATGTGTATGACCCACATATTGCAATATTGTTGATTTAGACGAAATTGTATAAATAATCATTATATTTTTACGAAACCAAGATAAACATCACGGAAATAGGCTTCCGCTGCGATTATCTGACGTGCAATACAGTTGTCCGTTGTTTTGACAATGCATTATACATACATCCTACAATGTTATTTATTAATACCTAGCAGAATGACAAAGTAATACTTCAGAATATTAAATGGAAAAAGAATACGGTCGCGAACAGGATTCGAACCTGCGCCTCCCGGATAAATACTCCAGGGGCTCTGACCACTAAGCCATCTCGACCTCTGCTCACCACCCCTAATTCTACATCCATATTTTAAACACGTATCTATTCAGTACCTATACAGGTGCCCGATCCGACACGTCTAACTTTGCAGCTAATACAATGTCGTAAAGAATGCAATTACCTTAACAATTCAATGAATAGTTAAGGTAATTGCCTTCTTTGCTGTGAGATAGATTAGTGGTCAGAGCGCCTGGAGTATTTATCCGGGAGGCGCAGGTTCGTATCCTCAGTTCGCGACCGTATTCTTTTTCCATTTAATATTGTAACTTTAGAGTTCGCTAAGCATGCGTTAATGCTTTTCAAAGATTTATCATTATACTTCATAATTTGAGAACGGCGTCAATATTGTATATAATGTAACTAGTACCTACTCAATACACAATAGCATTGTTTCTTATTTAGAAGATATTATCTAACTTCTCGACAGGAGATTAATTTACCATCAGTCTAGATTCCTAAAGTAGGTATTTTTAAAAGTCCATTAAATTTGTGAATGTATGATAGACCTTTTACAGTGCTCTACTCTAAAGTTATACACATTTTTGTGAAAAGAAAATACGGTCGTGAACAGCATTTGAATCTGCGCCAAAGCCGTTATTGTGTCCCATTTAAGCTCATGTCCTGTATAAGTGGTGAGCTTATTGCCATCTACCGAGTATAAATCCAAATTTCGGGCTGCTACCTGCTACTGAGTACTAATTTGTTTATAGAATTACTAGCTTCTGCCCGCGTCTTCGTCCGCGCGGACTTCAGAAATGGGTCCAGGCGAGATAAAAAGTATCCTCTATGTTAATCCAGGCTATCTATGCCAAATTTCATCCAAATCCGTTCAGTAGTTTTTGCGTGATTGAGTAACAAACATCTTTACAAACTTTCACATTTGCACTTTTTTTTCACTACATCAATGTGGCAAATTCACAGTCAGCGTTTATACGTATTAAGGTCTCTACACTGAAATAACTTACTATGAAACCTAGCAATGTTTAATGTTACTTGTTGAATAGAAGAATTTAAATCATCACGCATAAATAATGGTAGGCCCTTCTTTTTTCACGTGTGGAAAACTGACTTGGGCGCGGATGTTGTTGACCGGACTCTAACCGGCGCCAGCTACCTATATACTTACGTATGGGCACTCATACACTCATGAACATAAACCTCCTTATATCACCTGTGACATTTTACTGGAACCGCCCGAGGAAAATAGATACCTAGTGCTACCTAAGCTCAGTCAGCTGCCATGATGATGCATGCGAAGTGGCTCTACTTCTTTAATCGAAAGCACTTGCATTTACAAAATAGATACCTAGTGCTACCTAAGCTCAGTCAGCTGCCATGATGATGCATGCGAAGTGGCTCTACTTCTTTAATCGAAAGCACTTCCATTTACAAAATAGATACCTAGTGCTACCTAAGCTCAGTCAGCTGCCATGATGATGCATGCGAAGTGGCTCTACTTCTTTAATCGAAAGCACTTGCATTTACAAAACGTATATCAGGTAAACTTATCACCTTCACTGTACTTTCTTATGTTGCTGACCAATGCTACTTGTAATAACATACAATAACACTAGGCACTAGGCATAGGAGTACCTAGTACGCATACTCTTGCACACCCAGATGTCATTTAGGCAATTATTAAGTCCCAAGTAAATAGGTGGTGAGACTATTGCCATCAACAATTAAACAATTGCAAGTTCCGGGCTACTACTGAGAATTTCCTAACAGCATTTCGCTCGGCCCAGGAATCGAACATAGGACCTCACACTTAGCAGCCACTAGCGCCCACTAGAGCAATGAGCAGCTACTTGTATTAGTCACTGCCATTTGTGTATGCAACGGATGTGGCACAGCTCTGCCTTGACATCTGCGTTCACGGATCCTTATTTAAGTACAATTACCATTTTGAACACTTTTATTTCTTTGTTATAGGACAGATCGGGGGCAGACTGTATTTATGTTACGCACTTCTAGTAGTTTTAAGTAACCACTCCTGTAAGTATTATTATTAAAGAGTGCGAACGAGAACAGATGCAGCAAATTTTTGTGTAGGCGTTTATATCATATAATATAATTTTACCTACTGCAGTCATCGGTTATTATGATATAACCCGTTGTGTCACTAATTTAAGTCTTCCATCGATTTATTAATTTTATAGAATAGCTGGCTACCGGCTTCGGGAACAGGATTTAAGCTACCGGAGCTAGGGCTCCATAGAGACGGTCCTCCTCATTATGCGTGCCATGTTGAAGAGTATCAGTTTCTGAATCAAGCACCTGACTCAGCCGTATAGCAAGAGTCTTTTAAGGTCAAGGCTCTAAATTTTTATTATTATGATACGATATATCGTTTGTTTCAAAGGATGGGAGCGTAGGCATTTTAGTGAAAACTCCTAGTAGTCTATCAGAATTCTAGCGGTCATTAGCAAATAAAACCAAAGGGTCTCCGCCACAAAGGACAAGTTTATTTTGAGTTAATGATTAGCAGTGAGTCACTTTACATTACAATGTCATAAAATCAGGGGAATAGCTAGGTCAGATTTTTGGGGTTCTTCCACCACAGTGGTTCGCTAGAGAGTGGAGACTGCCAGCAATGCGCTTGATATATATCGGTTGGTATAGCCACACCGCTAGGTAGGGCACGTTTAAATATCTTTACTTATGACCATCTGCGACAAATATAATTTCTAATGGCAAATGGTGTTGTGGTCAACGATGGAGTACACCTACCTTTGAGGTACCACTACGCTCAAGATTTGAAGAACCCCAAAAAATTTGTCTTTGAAATACAAAAGTGGTATTTTACAGTATAGCTATGCGCATGAGAGGTTGGTCAAACTGTTTGTTCCGAGCAAAAGAAATATCTGTCAGGTATTTATTGTCAGTAATTATCCGTGTATCGGGATGTCCAAATGTGAATATCAGTCTTGAGTTACACGATGACTGATGCATGTATGTCGTCAGTTAGCACTGGTCAACTTGAAATAGCTATGGCTATTTCTTCAAAAGCCTTTTCCAGGCCCTCTACCTGAATGATTACACTCACATAACAATAAACAGTGATGTATAGACTTTAAAACAGACCTAAAAAAATATGAAAAAATCTGAAACAATCTCAAAGGTTATCTGAGTTTCTTTCTAAGAGGTAGTCAAAATGACATGTAAAAGAGTTCTGTGAAGACCTATTAACAGAATAAACACTTGAATGTTGAATCTGCCTGTTGGTCTAGTGGTTGTAAGCACGGCTGTTGTGCGTAAGGCCCTGGGTCCTTTGGTAGAAGATTTGAGGTCGGGCAAAGTGTTATTGAGTTTCTCTTTATAGAAGTTCTCAGTAGTAGACCAGGATATGGAATTCTGTCCATGCCTATTGCCATGGCACTTAATAACTGCGTCGGTGAGATTTGGGTGAACAACAGTAGATAGGTACACCTCTGTTTTGAGGATGCAGGGGTGAAACTATATTATGTTCGATTCACCATCTCCCTGCCCGTATTCCAATTTAATTGGGGTCGACGCAGTATTATATTATGGTAAGAGTATGCCTTCTTAATGATGTTACCAACGTTCAGAATATTTTTATATGAATCAAACTTTAGATCAAGTATTATGTATTGAACATATTTATTATCCTTTAAACAGCCATGTTAATTTAAAATTACAGTTTGCGGTATCGATAATTATATTTTTTGTATTAGACATGTTACGATTTTAAATGTTATGGATAATTAAGGAGTTAAATACTTAAATAAATCTAGGGAAACTAATTTCCGAACATAACTTATCATAAAAATATTATAATTTATCAATTACCATATTAAAATGAGAATGTTAGTAGTAGGAAATGGCATTCAATGTGTTTCAATAATACATCTTCCTTAAATAAATAGTTTGACCATATATGGGGATCAGGAGAGTTTGATCAGGGATTTAAGTATACATCGTACATATTCGTATTATTTTTCGTTAGAACTGTGTATATTGTGCCTTGCGTTTGACCAACAAAATTATATCTATTCATTCTACTAATTATAAATGCGAATGATTGTGAGTATGGATTTAGTTACTGTTTCTCACAATAATTACTGAGCGAATTTGAATGAAATTTGGCACACAGAGAGTTTATAACCTGGATTAACATATAGGATAGATACTTTTTCTCCCAGCTGGACAAAATTCTGAAGTAAACACAGACCAAGTCGCAGGCATGAGCTAGTTATCTATTAAACAGGAAAATATAGAAAAAGGCTGTGTTTATGTTTATTTTTAGAATTCCATATTGCATCGAGAATATGTTTGTTTAGCTTTAGAGCACAAGTGAATGGCGCCGCGGACACCATTGCGGTGGTGGGATACCGTTAAGATGGGCTTACAATGGCCTCTCCATTAAGCACTGGATCGCGGCAGACAGCGCGCGGTTTGGCTTAGCTCATATATAATATACTTAGGTACACTACTCACAATCAAACGCTCCGGAAATTTAGACGCGGACACTACAACTTCCAAGTATATTTACTTAGAGATAGTACGCTTGTGTGTCAAAATAAATTTGTGATAACTAATTATTTTAATCTTTCGCGCGTAAAGTAATATTGTAAAAATCGTGTCGAGTGAAAATGCAAGTGAATGGTGCCCGACTGACGACATTCTGCTGACTCGCTTACACTCAGTTTTACGTGGATTATCTGCTGATACGTTTATAAGATCAACGCACAGTCAGTGAAAAGAATAACTAGATTGATAGACTTGAAATACATATTTCTAATTTAGTGAATATAAAACAATAATAATGGAAGTTGAATTTGGGTCTGATGGCATACCGTTCGTGACATGGGGGGGTAATAAAATATTGTTGGAGCTCAGCCCGATTGACGATGCATCTTGTAAGGAAAAAGCTGAGAAAGAACTGAGAGAAACTCCGGAAGTGGTCGAGAACGCCCTGGTAGAGTTGCGGAATCTTTTAAAAAGTAAGTGAACTTTGATTTGACGTTTTTGTGTCAGTGATAAATTATTTTTGTGTAATTTTGTTGGTATGTAATCAATTTTAAAGTAATGTTTATTGTGAAACAACGGACATGGTTGTTTCAAATTGTGTTGCTATCAATTAGATATTATTTTGCTCTTTATTTGGAGCAAGTAGATAAAGATTTTAATGTCATGAAGTTTCTTGAGACAGTACATAGGTACGGTTTACTTAGTTTTGTATAGGCAGCTACAGGTGTTTGGACAGAATACATTTTTAATGAATTCATCCTATTAATTTTAGATATCCTTCACATGTTCTTATTTTATTTGGTCTGTAGGCATAGGTACAAGCTGTTAATAGATTTAATTACCTATTATGATTTAATTTTCTGCGAATATTATACATTTATGCTAATGAATTAAGTCGTGTGAAGTTGAATGACTAGGAAGTATAGTTCTACTAATATGCTTGCATTACAAAACTGTATTGTGTATGGATATAACATTAAGATTAGGTAAACGCCAAGTGAATTTACGAAATCCGAATCTGTGTCATTTAGGTGAAACGGCGATTGGAATAGTTTCAAAGTGCATCGCGTGTATAAAATGAAAGTTACAAGAGGAAATTTTAATGCTTTCCCTTTCACAATCTCGTACAGAAATCTTATAAAAACAAAGCGAGTTCACGGCACAACATCACAAGTTAATACCTATTTGCCGTATTAGTATTATGGAATACATGTTACGGCATTTTATGTTATATAATTATGTTGTTTTGCATACAAAACAAAATAATAGGGCAAAAGCAACAGACCTTAGATCAGGTTGTTTCAAAACGTGTTATTTTCGGCTAAAGTTATTACGCAGTGATGTAACACATTAAATTCAAGTTAAAAACATGACAATTAGATTAATTCAACTTACAATGATTTTGCTTGACTCAGAATTTATGATTTTGCTATTTTCTTTAGCTTATTTTTGCCTTTGTTTAGAATTTAACTTTTTTAGATAAATGTATCTAATTATGGTGATTGTTTTAATAACAACAAAGTATTAACGTGTTACACAGTTAGTCTTATGTTCATGGATACTTAAGTAATTGCTATTTACTTACGATATTATAATAATAAATTATATAAATATAATAATAATGATATTCACCAGTAATATTGTAGACTTTATAATTTTACATGGTATTTACAATGTTCCTAGTAAATTGACTTAGTTACTACTCACTTTATGAGTGTGGAAGATTTTTTGTCACTTTATTTAATTAAGTAAGTATTCGAAGTACATTTACACAACTAAATATAGCGCATTGTTTTTGAAAAGATGTGTCACAAAGTTGGTCGAAAATTATTTTTATTCCAGAAATTTATATTAGATTAGTGTAAGTTTATATTTATTGTTAGTACTCCTATCTTCTATATGTATAATGGTATTCATTATATTTTATTGTAGTCCCTTGTTTGTTTCCAAACTAATAGTAGATACCATTCAGAAATTGTTAGTTTCACAAAAATGTAAATGCGTGTGGAATTGACGTTGTTGAATGTTATAATTATATGATGTTTAAATAAAATTGGCGGAAGCTTTGCCGCGAATAATCTAGATTTCTCTTTTTTAGTGCTATTTATGTAAAAGTTAATACTTACACAAAGGTAAAAAAAACTTGAGAGGTATTTTTTAAATATTAGAAGCTAGTAGCCTACTTCTTGCTCTTTTGTTTATTCAGTTTGTAAAGCATAAATATAACAAAATCATATTCATTATTGTAAAGTTACAATATTAAATGGAAAAAGAATACGGTCGCGAACAGGATTCGAACCTGCGCCTCCCGGATAGATACTCCAGGCGCTCTGACCACTAAGCCATCTCGACATCGCTTATCAGGTCGAGATGGCTTAGTGGTCAGAGCGCCTGGAGTATCTATCCGGGAGGCGCAGGTTCGAAACCTGTTCGCGACCGTATTCTTTTTCCATTTAATATTGTAACTTTAGAGTTCGCTAAGCATGCGTTAATGCTTTTTCAAAGACATATCTTGAATATTCATTATTGTTCACCGATTACTACTCACGTGCATTTTTTGGGTTTCCCCGACTAGTTTCGGCTGAGTCCGCGACAGTGTCGCGAGTCTGAGTAGTAACCGGTGAACAATAATTAATATGAACATGCCTCTCGAAAGTTCTTATACAAATATAACAATATCACGCCCGTATCCAAGAAGGCAAGGTGTATTTAATGTTATACACCCACATTGCATCGAAAATGTTTAGCAACCGGGCACAATTCCAAACTCCGGAGTGCTACTAAGTATTAACTACCAGAAAAGTTCAATAACACTGCCTGACGCAGCTATTGAACTCAGGACCTCACGCTCAGTAGCCGCGCTTGGGACGACAAGTCCAACGACGCAGTCTCTATAGATATGAAGAAAAAGAAGAGTTGGAACATCATTGCCGGCTAGTAGAGTTGAGTTCGATGTTCTCGTAGACCAATGTGAATCTATGTATATATAAACAAGTTTATCAATAGGTACCTAAGTACCTAATATATTCACTCGTCATTGCTCAATGGACCAAAACTTTCTGTCAAAACCGGTTAGTGCTAGTGTCCACTGTCCAGTCCCCCTTAGGTAGATTCTATGTTTATAAGATATAATATAAACAAAATAGCTGTGCCCCGCAAACGTGGTCAGCCATATTTTTTCTTTGGATATGGCCACCTATTGCCAATTGCCTACGACCTATTCTCAGAGCTACCAAATATAAACAAAAAAAAATATATAAAAATCAGACAAGCCGTTTCGGAGGAGTTCGATAACAAACACTGTGTGATACGAGATTTTTATGTATTAGAGACAGGGGGTATCATATCCAAAAAAAAAAAAATGGTATCTTGCAATTTTATAATGTCAATATCAAAGCTCTTCCTGTTATTGTTTAACAGTTTAACTTTATTTGAGGAAGCTAGGCTAATATATTTTTAATCAGCTTTTTGCTTTCCTTGATTCACGTTATTTAAGTGCTAGATGATTTTTACATAATAACTAAGCAGGCTCTTGGCGACCGGTTGTTAAATTTAAGGAGATTCATCCGGAAATAATGATTTACATGACCATCATATTTACGTACCTAATGAATGTAATTTTGTCTCACTTAGTAGGTATGACAGAAAAATGGCCTTTGGATCTGTTATGTTTGGATCTACTGTTTAAATAACAGTATCTGTGGTCTGGGAAAGATACCATATTTGATGGCTGATAAATAGACCAATCCTGGACCGGCAAGACTATACAACTTGTAATTGAATTAACTAAAAACCTCAAACCAGTTCGTTAAGAATCGATAGCTGAATCGGATACACTATTTTATAATACAGGTCTAGTTATATCATTATTTTTGTGTTTCACGGACGATGGTGTCGACTTATAGCTTTAGCTATACGCATTGAAATCTAAAATGAGCACGAAACCAAATACTTATAAGAAATATCTTCTACAATAATTTATGAAATCAAATTTTATCTTGCAGGATCTATTTATTACAATGAAAACTAGTTGGCGGGTTTTGAGTTATTTCAGTTGTTGTAAGAAAAAAAAAAAATTTTTTCTCTCGTCGGCTTAGTATTCAATTGAATAATAATAAATTACGTGACTGTCTCAGGCTTGCGTGTTAGCCTCATAAATAATAACATGTTTCATAACTAGGGAGTTACTCTTTCAGACATGTGCAATTGTCCAGTATCTAATTGCACGTACCTACATGAGCTACAATGAGTTCTAATGATATCTATATAATTAAAGATAATAGCTGTTTGCTCCGACCTTGGTCTTCAACTCTTTTAAATTTTTAAATTTGACTGTGAATGCTTCGGTCCGTTTTATAATAGTGATCGAAGGGTAACCGCTTACTATCAGGCGGGCCGTACACCTATTTGTTATTGAAGTAGAAAAAAAAACTGGTTTATTGGTAACTTTTACTGTGACACTATAACAACAGTTTAAGCTTGTGAAATATGTCTTATCTAAGTAAGAAACAATTTCATAAGATTTTTCACGGGAAGTTTAGCGAAAATATTCAACACTGTATAATAAAATATGTTACTTTACCAAAACTTATAACCTATATAACAAACAATGCTTGGGGAAGAAAACATGGTTTTCCAAATTCCGCCTCTCCTTCATCAGCTCAACTTATGACCTGAATCGCTATATCATTAACGGTTAAAGACTGGTTAGCACTTTCTAGTTATCGCATAAGTTACTTAACATAGTCTAGTAAAGTTACCTGCACATCAGAGTGAATAGAAAAAAATTAAAATGTTGTTGTTTTTTCGAGACGATTGGCGCAGTGGTCTAGAGATGGGTTATTATATTGCATGGTTTCGAGGAAAGCAGGTATGATTCCCGCAAGGAACAATTATTTGTATGGCCTATAGATAATTTTGTGTTTGAACATGTGTTTGCGTCTGTAAACACATTTACGATACAGTAGAAATGTGGGACATCGTTCTCGATATATAAAAATGTACCTGAAATAAATGATAAAAATATAACCAACCAATACACAAATAATAAACATATTAATAATTAGTTATTAGTAATAGTGATAAGACTATCGTTGTCTTGTTATTGAACTTACAATCTTATTTACCTACATCATATATATACCTACATAGAATCGAAGAATCTGCACCACATAATTATAAATATCATATAGCATTTAATTACGTTAGGCTGTACTGCGCAAAAATACCTCCCAACTCTGTAACACGGGGAATCCTTCAGGCAGGCTCACATTGGTGATTTAAACTTCGCGTAAAAATTACTGACACATTGTAAGAAAATTATCGTGCGCAATATTTTTGCTATGTGTTCTAGCCTTATTCTTAAAACAACCTATGATGATGGTAATAAAACTTATTCCAAAAGGTACTCTGTTAGCCTGTATATTTAAAGAGGGGCTAGTTAGTGGCTTGAGTAGCTGGAGGGTTTGAGGTTTTACGCTATTTTAATTAGGTAAGGTCAGCGACAAAAGTCAGTGAACACATCCAAATTTATAACATGTCTGAAACCATCCATTTAACTGTCTAACACATTGCAATTTCGTTATCATTTAAATATAGAAAAAGCAAAAAGTTGTTTCATCATCGTCCCCATCTGCTACCAATTTAGAAGAATTTTTTATAAGATTCTTCTATACATCTCTGTTAGCCGTCATCTCGGTAGTCACTTCTTTTCTATTTATATCATCTTTCACACAATCCATCCATCATTTCCTCGGTCTTGCTCTACTCATGTACCCATTCACATATGAATGTGGACGGCTCCATGAGTAGAGCAAGAGCATGTGACGTCACATGATCATCTCATCAGATTACAATAATCAACATTACAGTAGGTGCAGTTTTGATGTTAATCGACTTCTGTCACTGACTGTACATTTTATAAAATAAAAAATCTACGTAACGTATTAATCTCCAAATTAGCTTGTCGTAGCGTCTTAGGTACTCACCAAAAATGTATTTTAGCTGAAATGTCTGTTATCATATAAGTTCATTAAAAGTAATGTGACAGGGAATTAGTGCATGTCCAGTTCTGCAGGGCATCCAACGAATAAATAATTATTATGTTACTATAATATATTTTCCCTACTTTTCAGAGGAGCCATCCCTATACATTCCTATCGAGAGAGACGATTTTCTTCTGAAATTCCTCAGACCATGCAAGTTTTACCCTGAGAGTGCATTTAAAAAGGTTTGTACTTATTTGATTTCTTCTTATTGTTAGCTTAGAGAACAACATTTTATTATGACGTTGACGATGATGTAGTTTTCTTATGCGTGCAATTGAGTGATGAACTTGAAGATAACAAAAAAAAGTACAACAAAAAACATCCAAAAAGATTAGCATCTATGATTCAGCGATCTTTGGCTGTATTATGTTTTGTATCACTACAATATCAGTCTGTGATTACGGGGTAAAGAAAAAACGAGTATTGAAAATATATCAAGTGTCATATTTTCATAGACTATAAGACTAATTTGGAACCATATCTGTTGACAATATAATAAGATTTGGTAGGAATAACTAATAGGTACTAAAACTTGTTTTAATTTCGTTTGCAGACTTTGAACCTGATACATCCAGCGTTAACCTGAATCAATAGAGATGTAGTAGTTAGATTTTCTATATAATTCATGATCTATAATTTTTTTATTTCAGATAGAGGCATACTACAAGTTCCGATTGGCATACGGAGAGTACTGTCGCGATTTACTGCCATCAGCCATCCGTGCCCCATTTGAACATTCCATTGTTTCTATCCTGGCACCAAGAGACCAGCACGGACGCCGCATCATTCTAGTAGAATCAGGTGGTTCGTATTTCCGAAAATAAGATTGTACGATTTGATAGTTTGTAATACCTGTTGACTCGCTAGTGCCAGACACAATAGAAATATTATTATTACCCGAGATACAATTTCGTACTTTCGCGAGTATACATATATGTTAACCGCAAAGGTATTATCATCCGTTTACAGTTTTTGAATGTCATAATCGCAGGTTCATAATATACCTACGAGTAGTTACCTATGTAGAATTGTAATTGTTTTGCGGTGAACTACTTATGTAGGTAGTTTGTAGTTTGCTTTACTTGCAAATTTCCTTAAATAGGTACGTAATCGTTCTTGTGGTCGAACGAGGCAAATGTAACCTGCTTTGTGCCTTTATCTTTGTCTGTCATTTTGGGCTTTCAATGCGAAAATTAACATATCTAAATTATTACACTTATGATGGTGATTTTATTGCAAAAGTGTATAATATCTCATCAATACCTTGTATGTGAGTTATCTTGTATGTCAAACTAGCTGGGTCGCTGATGATCATCGCTTAATGTGTTTGCGCATATTGTTATGACATTGACCATTGACATTGGCATACCAAGTCATCCTTAATAGCAATATAGTTCCCATTACTTTAATAACATATCGTATCTACTCAATAATAATTTATATTATTAATGCCATAAAATCGGTTCGTTTAGACACGAACCGATGATGTCCACGTGTAAATTCATCAATGACTTAAAAATATATTATTATTTATATATTTTTTATTGTGGTCACGACCTCTGTTTGTGATCTAGGGCGTGAACTGCTTTTGCGCATGAAATTAATACTCCAAAATAAATAGTGCATGAAGCTGGTTTAGGATTATTTATTTATAGGTATGTACCTAGAGACGTGGCAAAGTTTAAACACGTAGGTATGTTGTTATATTATTATTAAATGTTTTACACATTTCCTTATTTGTGCAAGAGCGAACGTTTGCAACTAAACAATTAATAGTTACAAGAAATAGGTTTGTTATCTAAGCGTTGACTTTATCAGAATAACATGACTCACTTATAAGATTTTTTGCTATGCACGTACCATCTCTTAGTTTGTATAACGTAAGGGTACTTACTCAGTTGGCTCAATGATATAAAATAAATCTTACTCTCGAGAGATCGCTATCGTCTTTGGCAGTTTTACACCTATCATTAGCTTGAAGTGTGAACTTATAAGTGCTGTATTATTAAATATGGACATGTTTATCATTCTTTAATTATAATTCATGTAAAAATTTAAAATTCCATAATTATCTCCAAAATTACATAATTTTTTACTCTAAGTTATAATATTAAATGGGAAAAGAATAATGCTTTTCAAAGATTTATCTTTACTCTTATGTAAAGAATACCTTAGGAATACATATATTGTAAACTATAAAATATACCTACCTAATATTTTTGCTGATATGACTTTATATACCTACATAAAAAGAAACAATGTAGGTAGATCAGTTGGCTCGCTAATTACCAGACACAATTGATGATTAAACGAACTTACCTGTACGTGAAGTTCAATCATAATTATACGAAGTGCTTCGTCCGAAGAGATTAGTAAGAGAGATATTATTGAACACAATGTAGTAACGCTTGGGTGTTACCACTTCAGCACTATAGTTTAGAGGGTATTTTGGATACCCATTATGGCAACACAATTTATTCCCTTTATACCTTCTCGCCCGCATATCACACGTCGGTCGAGCTTCATTAGTTTAGAGAATATGAGATATTTCCGTAACTTTTGGGATATCCTGGGTGGGAGGGACTTACTAATCTCTTCGGACGAAGCACTTCGTATAATTATGATTGAACTTCACGTACAGGTAAGTTCGTTTAATCATCAATTATACTCGTGCTTCGTCCTCAAGATTAGTAAGAGAGATATTATTGAACACAATGTAGATGTTGAGAGAGAGAAAGTGCAGGAAATATCAAAATAATTTTTATTTCAATATCACTTAGTACAGTTGCTATTGATTTCATTTCTGCTTAATACTATTATGCTAAATTAAATAATAACAATAATCAGTTAACCCTAGAGTTTTCTCTAGTGCATACTTAAATCATAACACTTAACAAAATGTAAACTACAGGTATAATGCCCTTGCTACAGCGACATCATCTCTGTCAATGATTGGTTTATTATAAAACTTGGCAAAGGTAACGGAATTGCCGCTCCATCCAGCAGTTTGTCTAATTGCGTCAAGACTAACTCCTTGTTTAAATGCCATAGACGTCGCGGCATGGCGTGTGCTATGAGATGAAAACATAGTGATGTCAATTCCGCTATCTTCCAGGGAAGACTTAATCCAACGACTTATAGTTTGACTCGTTACTCGATTGAACGGTTTACGATAGCTAATAAACAGTTGATTACAATTTCTCAGTTTTTTAGTTTTATCTAAATATGCTATAAGAGCTTTTGCCGGACATATTTCGGGTCGCTCACTAAAAAATGGTAGGTAAAGGGTTGGTTGGTTTGTGCCTACTTTTGATGTTTTAATAAGGTCTTTTATTTTGATTATAATTTTATCATTTAAGATGATAATTTGATCAGTTTTAATTTTAGACAGTGTCTGTACCCTATGAGCTGTAACAAGGGCGAGAAGGGTAGAACACTTCTTAGAAAGCTGCTCAAGTGTTAGACTTTCATTAGGGAACAGTGTAGTCATGAAATTTAAAACAATATTTGGATCCCATGTAATGTTATAACGCGGTAGCGGTGGTCTTAGTCTGTATACACCTTTACAAAATCTTTTAATTCTATCATCATTTGAAATATCACCGACAATTAAAGAAAGTGCAGATCTATGACTATTAATTGTCCCATACTGGACACCATCATTAAATAACTGCGTAAGAAATTCTAAAATTATTGGAATGGATGGTTGATACATATTGATTACATTTACAGAGCAGAAATTATACCAGCGTTTGAGGCAAACATCGTATTGTTTGATTGTGTTCTCCGATAGCGAAGCAAACACGATGTCTAAAGCTGAGGTCGGGATGCAGCGCTGCAGCATAGCCTCCCGGACAACACTCCGGCAACCAGGGTAACTTGACAGCAGCTAGAATTGGGTATAATAACATCATTAGGACCCAACTTTATTATATCGGAGATAAGTAATCGCTGGAATAATGGATACCATGGTTGTGTTGGCCAATCGGGAACAACCATGATACCTTCAGCTTTATCTGCTATAACTTTCCTCAAGGCCTTAAGAATGATTGCCACTGGTGGGAAGGCATAGAATAGATAGCTGGACCAATTTAGGGTAAAGGCGTCAACCGCGAATGCGCCGGGATCTCTGTGCCAAGAGACATATATATTACATTTCTTATTAATGCGAGTGGCGAATAAATCAACTTGTGGAGCTACCAAAAATGTATCTATTATTTTTTGATAACCCGCATGAGACAGAACCCATTCTATATCTGGATGGGTTCTTCTAGATTCCCTATCAGCAATAACATTTTCTGATGACTTTATGTAGGAAGCAAATACAATGATGTTACGTTCCTCACACCAGTGCCATATATCTTTGGTGATCTTAGTAAGATGAGGGTATTGGATACCTCCCATGCGATTGATGTAGCTTACAGCAGTGGTGTTGTCAATTCTTAGTAGAATTTGGCAGTTTCGATAGCTATTAGCGAATATTTTGAGCCCAAAATAGGCTGCTATAAGCTCGAGGTTATTTATGTGTAAAGTCATCTCATCGTAAGACCAACGACCACTTGCTGTTTGCCCATTACATACAGCACCCCACCCAGTTGTTGAGGCATCAGAGTAAATTTCTAACACGTATGTATCATTCTTAATCCTATGTACGGAATGATCTATGACATTTAGCCACCAGTTTATATCTGGTAGCAATGACCGCGGTATTGTCATAAATCTTTCATAATCGTTGTCAATTCGTAAGTTAAGAAACTTGCAGCGTTCAAGTTCCTTTGTATGAAGCCACCCATACTCTATGGCTGGGCAGGCAGACACTAACAAACCTATAAGCTGGGCAAATTCCCTAATCTTACATCGTTTTAGTTTTCTAAAATTTTGCAACTCTGTTTTGATCCGAGTTCTTTTTTCCGAAGGTAGACGTAGTTCCCATTTGTGAGTATCTATTACGTAACCTAAATATTTGCAAGACTGTGAAGGTATTTTAATACTCTTCTCTTCGTTAACAATAAACCCTAGTGCTTGTAATAACATCCGAGTGATCTCGATGTTTTGCTTACATTCTTCGTAGGTATAACCAGCAAGAAAGAAATCGTCTAAATAAATAGATGATATATAACCACACGACCGTAGCAGCTTAATGACAGGTTTCATCAGTTTTGTAAATATGAATGGAGCCGTGCGGATACCGAAGGGCAAGACATTAAATTCATACAACTTTTCATCGATAATGAACCGAAGGTATCTCCTTGAATCTGGATGAATATTAATAAGAAAATAGGCATCCTTTAAATCTAATGTTGCGACGTAACATTCTTGTGATATAAGTTTCAGTGCGGTTCGTATGTCTTCTAATTTGAAATGTTCTGAAGTTATAAACTTATTTAAATTTTTTAAATTAAGAATAAATCTCATCTTGCCATTCGGTTTCGGTACTAAGAATACACGTGACACATATTGATCATTACATGGTTTACATTCAGAGATGGCGCCAATGGATAATAAGTTATCAATTATGTTTATTAACTGAGTTCGCTCAGAGCCAGTAAAATTATTTGGTGTTGGTACACATTGTTGTTCAACCGGTTGGTCAAACTTGATTTTATAACCGTTTATCCACGACAGTATAGTATGATCTTTAGTTATTGAAGACCATTGTTTATAAAAATGGGCCAGCCTGCCCGCATAACGTACCGAATATACTGAAGGCGATTCCGCTTGGATCGTTGCGAGAATGCTTGCGACGAGGTCCTTTGCGGTTGTGCGTTCCGAGCGGCAGGTGGTGGTTGTTGCGGCGGCGGACCCCTCACCTGCCTGCGAGCCGGGATCCTCGCCTTCCAGTTTAAATTCTTGTATGTTTTATTTGTTGAAGTCGATGGTTTAGGTTTCGGGGTTATATCTGGTTTTAAATCAGAACTAGATCTTGTGACGGCCTTCGCCGTTTTTAAGGTATCAGCGAGGTCATTTCCAAAGAGGTATTTGTCAATTTTTGTGGTAGCCAGATGGTCTTTAAGATCTTTTTTGACGGAATATAGCGCAAAATTACGCCTAGCTTCCGATTCGGAATGTTGAAGATCGCAAAATATTCGACCAACATCCATAAGTTCTTTTAGCAGAACATGGTTTCTATCTTTAGCGTCAAGCTGTTCGGATATAATTTTGCCCAGGGAAGAAATCCCTGCTGCCAATTGCTTCTGTCTCGATTCAATGGCTTTGTCTCGTTTATGAACTTGATCGGTTGTGGCGGCTTTAATTTCTGCATTCATTAGTGGTGCAGCTATTGTTGTGCAGTTTCCTGGCACTACAGTTTTACCGATAAGTTCTTTACGAACATCTTTGTTCAATCCGGATGTTGCAATATGAGCAAATCTGGAAGCGACATCCTTGTGTATATCCGGGCCGTATTCAACCGTTACTGACGGATCTGCCCCCAGTATGTCAAGGATTTCAGAACTACAGTCCTCTTGACCGTTTGTGATAGTCGCATCTTCTCCCGAGGCAGGAGGAACTAACATTGGTGATATTTCGTCATCCACCTGGGGTGGGTCTACAATGACGGTATGGTCATCAGGGTTTTTCGTTTTTTCCTGATCTGTGAATAGAGGGCGACAATCAGATCGGCCATAATTTTTATGGAAATATGTAGGTATGGTAATATACGATTTCGGTAAAACGTGTAGATACCCTTAGAATAGAAGATAACAGATGTGGCGTAATAGTCCTTTCGACTATACTGATACATCTTAACTACTAATAAGATGAGCACCCTTATTTTTTGATTGTAGCAATATTATGGTCCCACGGACTAATATGTTGCATAAAAAAATAATATGTGTACCTACAAACCAGTTTTTTCTTACGGTTATTTTATAAGCGGCGATATAGTCCCACAGACTTATCTGATGCTTAAAAGTAGGTAATTTATAAGATAGAAGTTAGAACCCCCTGGTTAATACTTAGTACGTATTTAGATATGCGACGATATAGTCCCGCGGACTATTCTGATGCATAAAGGTGGGTAATTATAACAAGGACAATAATAACTCTCTAGTTATTAATTAAATATATCATGCGGCGATATAGTCCCACAGACTAATCTGATGCATTTTATTTGATCCTTGAGTATTAAAGTAACTTATTTAATTGTCGTTACCCATTTTTATTTAATTAATTTTCATTATGTGGGTAGGTACTTACTGTTTGAGTTTTCAGGCGGCAGGGGTGTAGATGCCCTCGATGAGCACGAGGATGGACTTGCTGACTGACTAGATGATGATGATGATGATGATGATGATGAACTTGACGGAAAACAATTACGTCTATTGCGGCGCGAACGTTCCATTTCTTTTTCTAATTTTCTTAGCTTCTTTGCAATGAGTTTAAAACTATTTTCGTTTGTGCGTTTTGGCATGATTACCTAGTGCAGAATAACTATTAGGCTTGTGAAGTGGTTAAGCACTAAAAAGCGAATGAAGCTCGACCGACGTGTGATATGCGGGCGAGAAGGTATAAAGGGAATAAATTGTGTTGCCATAATGGGTATCCAAAATACCCTCTAAACTATAGTGCTGAAGTGGTAACACCCAAGCGTTACTACATTGTGTTCAATAATATCTCTCTTACTAATCTTGAGGACGAAGCACGAGTATAATACATTTTTATTGTTATGAAGTAAAATTTTGTACTCCGATTCGAAGTGGTATAGATAATAAAAGCAAAAGTATTGCAGCTAAACGAATTAAATCCTTTATGTCCTTGGTAGTCTCTTCCCATAAGGACATTGACCGACAGTAAAAACAAATTGCACTTTGGGATGTGTGATTTGAACGCCTTTATAAACCTTCTTTGTCCAAGTGAATGCTATCTGATTTTACTTAAGATCTCTCCTATATCCTCTTAACCAAAACAAGTTTTCTAAGAAACTAGAACGCGTGTTGTAATAAGAAACTGCGTAGGTATCTTAATGTTTTATGTCTTGGTAATTTTCCAGAAAGATGGAACCCACAAGAGGTTCCCCTCAAGGAGGTGTTCCGAGGCATCCAGATGGGGTTAGAGGGGGCGATGGCAGAGCCTCGGACACAGATCTGCGGAGTCATCAGTGTCTTCGACATGAAGGGACTGTCCTTCAAGCATATCATGCAGTTCACGCCGTCTTACGCTAAGATGGTTCTTGAATGGATTCAGGTATTATATTTAAAATAAACGTCGTGCTTTTAAGTATAAATCCATACTAATATTATAAATGCGAAAGTAAGTCTGTTTGTTCGTTTGTTAGTTTCTTTGTTACCTTTTCACGACTAAACGGCTCGTAATTAAATTTGGCAAGGAGATAGATTGTATCTTGGGGAAGAACATACGCTACCTTTAGTCACGCAGACGAAGTCTCGGGCCCCAGATAGTTTAGATAAAATTATAACGAAAATAATATCTAGCCTGACGCACTGATGCTCAAGTATTATATTGAAATATTTCAAGCTTAGACTTGTTAAAGATGTAACATAATTAAAACTAATATACATACAACATAAATGATACATATTTAAAACTGAAGATGGAACAGATTTTTTAAATTATATTGCAACAATTATTAACAAAAAATAACAAAATTTATTATATATTTTCAACTGACCATAAGTAGACAGATAGGTACTATGGTTATCGGTAATTTGTCTGAAGTCAGCTGAATGATCGCCTATCTGTTTACCTATAGGTAAATTTACTATCATTTCAAGGGCAAGGAAAAGTACAATTGTCATTTAAAGTGGAATCTTCGTAATCTGTCATTAACATTATGTTATTGTAAAATATATAATACTGTTGCTTTGACACTTTCACTGTCTAATGAACCACATGTGGTACACGGTGATTCTTTAACTATTGTGTCTGCTTCGTGGACAGGGAACGTGTTAATACTTGCCTTTAGTTAAAGGACTACTTATGCGTTGCTTAAAGGGCTGTCATCAGTAGTATTATTGTATATAAATAAATAATTATAAGTCTTATGGCTACTGCATTCGACAGTGAAATAACGGTAAAGATAGTGACCCGGTTAGCTATTTGTTCGAAAGTTTACATCACTACTTAGGTATAACTAGGCAATGAGCTTGAATAACTTGTTTATGGAAAAAAGTCCCTTATTAAGACTTAAAAAATAAGGGTTCAAGCAAGACTTAGTAGCTGCCTCGTTGGTCTAGTGGCCACAAGCGTGACTGCTGAGCATGAGAACTTAACACGCACAATGGTGCTGTTTATTTCCTAAGGAAACTTCTTTCAGCAGACCTGGGAGAGTAGAGTTATTAGAAACAGTGATGGGAGGTGTGACAGAAATTGATTAATAATCAATTAATCTGGCTCGTTGGTCTGACTGTCCCGTTGGTCTAGTGGTCCCAAACGCGATTGCTGAACATGGGGTCTCGGGTTCGATTCCCAGGGCAGACAAGGTGTTTTGAGTTTTTCTGTTACGAAGTTCTCAGTTGCAACCCGGATATTGGAATTGTGCCCGGTAGACGGCAGTAAGCCCACCTTATTATATGGGACTTAATAAATAACAGCATTGGTGAAATGTGGGTGAAAAACTGTGGACACCTCTGCCTATCCCTTCGGGGAATACGTTATGTAATGTAAGACTTAGTGGTAGTTACACCTTAGTTATATTACTATTGGTAAACTAACAGGAATTAACGCTCAATTAATACGTTTGAATCACTTGACGCTTGTGACCACGTGGTCGAAGCATATTAAAAAAAATTGTGATAGTTCATTTGGTTCAATTAGAGCATTGACACGGTACGACAAAAATTTATGGGTTACAAAATTTAAAAATAATATAAAACATTCGTGGACATAACATGTATATAAAAGCTATAAGTATATTATGGTACAAGCTTTCAAAGCTACTTTCTTTGACCTTTTTTGCCAAACTCTACTTACTGACTACTACTGACTCTTCTTTCCATTTAACTCATATGTATGATATGCAATATGTTCAATTATTTGTCACCAGTCGTTATGATGTTTATCCAACTTTTATTAGGTATAATAACCACTCGAACTGAGGTCATTGAACTGAAATGCTTTGTCATGAAATTAAAACGAAACGCAGACGGAGACAAACAGAGCTACCTGTTTGACCAGTTTGAAAGTATAATGTAGGCCAATTACCTAAATATGCTCTATAACTACTGTCAGTTTTGGCTATTAGGAGTACGTTAGTAGGTACATTAGCGAATTACAAGCTAATATTTAATATAACATAACAAACTATCACACCTTTATCCCTACAGGGTTAGGGAGAGGAGTACTATTGTACATCTACATTTCACCCATGCAGTTATTAATTCTGGGTGTTATAGAGAATTTCTTATCTAGATATAAGGAGACCGTATCGATGGCAGCTACCACGAACAACAGCATTCCAATGAGGTTTGACGTTAGTTAGGCGGCCGGTCATAAAACATTGCCAAAAATTTAGCAGCATGCAATTTCAAAAATAATTAGAAAGTGGAAGAGTGGTACATGCAGCCCCAACCCCAAATAAATTGGGATAAGGGCAGGGGGATGATGATGATAGAGAATGTCTTAGCAGAAAAGACCTGGGAATCAAACCCAGGGCCCCACGCTCGGTAGCCGCGCTTTTGCGAAAATTAGACCAACAAGGCAGCTTTAATACTTAACACAATATATTGTATAAGAACTTTCTCCCGCCGCGCCTCTGTCTGTATGCGGTAAACTCAAAAAGTACCGAACAGATTTTGATACAGTTTTAATTAATGGACGGAGTGATTCATGAGAAAGGTTTAGAAATAAATAAAAAGGCCATATCACAAAATCGGGCTCCATATCACATTGCTGTGTGCATTAGTATGTTTTTATTCAACTGCATGTGTAATTGTAACTAATAAGATTAGAAGTGCTGGTGCCGTTCTATTACTGAAGCCTGATGAGCGTGGTGAGAGTTCTGGTTTTTTTGCTCAACAGCTTCCAAATATTTCAATTAACAAGACGAATTTAATTAAATAATTAAATAGCACATCTACCATGTGTTTTTTATTTCCCGCGTTTTTTGTTACCTGGGAAAATTAAAATGAAGGATTCTAAGGATACCCTATACATCTAAATCGGTACAGGCGTTTAGAAGTTATGGTGGAATAAAGTAACTCACAAACATACATATATATATTACAAACATAAATGAACCCTAAAAACATAACACTCGTGCGTTTAATGAGCAGTCGTGTAAAAATTGAGCACCTGTATGTTAGTAGTAATCATTTATATATAATTCCAGGAATGTGTCCCGATCCGCGTGAAGGCGGTCCACATAATAAACCAGCCGTACATCTTCAACATGCTGTTCGCGATCTTCAAGCCCTTCATGAGAGAGAAGCTGCGCTCGCGCATCCACTTCCACGGGAGCAACATGAACACGTTGATGGAACATATAGACCCTAAGGCGCTGAGGCAAAGGCATGGTGGGCTTCTGCCGGAACCTGAAATAACTGGCGATGTACTCTGGAAGATGCTACGGCATTACGAGGAAGAATTTAAATGTAAGTATTTGTTATTGTGATAGTTGATACTAATTTTTAAACTTTCACGATTCGAACACATAATTGATGATTAAACGAACTTACCTGTACGTGAAGTTCAATCATAATTATACGAAGTGCTTCGTCCGAAGAGATTAGTAAGAGAGATATTATTGAACACAATGTAGTAACGCTTGGGTGTTACCACTTCAGCACTATAGTTTAGAGGGTATTTTGGATACCCATTATGGCAACACAATTTATTCCCTTTATACCTTCTCGCCCGCATATCACACGTCGGTCGAGCTTCATTAGTTTAGAGAATATGAGATATTTCCGTAACTTTTGGGATATCCTGGGTGGGAGGGACTTACTAATCTCTTCGGACGAAGCACTTCGTATAATTATGATTGAACTTCACGTACAGGTAAGTTCGTTTAATCATCAATTATACTCGTGCTTCGTCCTCAAGATTAGTAAGAGAGATATTATTGAACACAATGTAGATGTTGAGAGAGAGAAAGTGCAGGAAATATCAAAATAATTTTTATTTCAATATCACTTAGTACAGTTGCTATTGATTTCATTTCTGCTTAATACTATTATGCTAAATTAAATAATAACAATAATCAGTTAACCCTAGAGTTTTCTCTAGTGCATACTTAAATCATAACACTTAACAAAATGTAAACTACAGGTATAATGCCCTTGCTACAGCGACATCATCTCTGTCAATGATTGGTTTATTATAAAACTTGGCAAAGGTAACGGAATTGCCGCTCCATCCAGCAGTTTGTCTAATTGCGTCAAGACTAACTCCTTGTTTAAATGCCATAGACGTCGCGGCATGGCGTGTGCTATGAGATGAAAACATAGTGATGTCAATTCCGCTATCTTCCAGGGAAGACTTAATCCAACGACTTATAGTTTGACTCGTTACTCGATTGAACGGTTTACGATAGCTAATAAACAGTTGATTACAATTTCTCAGTTTTTTAGTTTTATCTAAATATGCTATAAGAGCTTTTGCCGGACATATTTCGGGTCGCTCACTAAAAAATGGTAGGTAAAGGGTTGGTTGGTTTGTGCCTACTTTTGATGTTTTAATAAGGTCTTTTATTTTGATTATAATTTTATCATTTAAGATGATAATTTGATCAGTTTTAATTTTAGACAGTGTCTGTACCCTATGAGCTGTAACAAGGGCGAGAAGGGTAGAACACTTCTTAGAAAGCTGCTCAAGTGTTAGACTTTCATTAGGGAACAGTGTAGTCATGAAATTTAAAACAATATTTGGATCCCATGTAATGTTATAACGCGGTAGCGGTGGTCTTAGTCTGTATACACCTTTACAAAATCTTTTAATTCTATCATCATTTGAAATATCACCGACAATTAAAGAAAGTGCAGATCTATGACTATTAATTGTCCCATACTGGACACCATCATTAAATAACTGCGTAAGAAATTCTAAAATTATTGGAATGGATGGTTGATACATATTGATTACATTTACAGAGCAGAAATTATACCAGCGTTTGAGGCAAACATCGTATTGTTTGATTGTGTTCTCCGATAGCGAAGCAAACACGATGTCTAAAGCTGAGGTCGGGATGCAGCGCTGCAGCATAGCCTCCCGGACAACACTCCGGCAACCAGGGTAACTTGACAGCAGCTGGAATTGGGTATAATAACATCATTAGGACCCAACTTTATTATATCGGAGATAAGTAATCGCTGGAATAATGGATACCATGGTTGTGTTGGCCAATCGGGAACAACCATGATACCTTCAGCTTTATCTGCTATAACTTTCCTCAAGGCCTTAAGAATGATTGCCACTGGTGGGAAGGCATAGAATAGATAGCTGGACCAATTTAGGGTAAAGGCGTCAACCGCGAATGCGCCGGGATCTCTGTGCCAAGAGACATATATATTACATTTCTTATTAATGCGAGTGGCGAATAAATCAACTTGTGGAGCTACCAAAAATGTATCTATTATTTTTTGATAACCCGCATGAGACAGAACCCATTCTATATCTGGATGGGTTCTTCTAGATTCCCTATCAGCAATAACATTTTCTGATGACTTTATGTAGGAAGCAAATACAATGATGTTACGTTCCTCACACCAGTGCCATATATCTTTGGTGATCTTAGTAAGATGAGGGTATTGGATACCTCCCATGCGATTGATGTAGCTTACAGCAGTGGTGTTGTCAATTCTTAGTAGAATTTGGCAGTTTCGATAGCTATTAGCGAATATTTTGAGCCCAAAATAGGCTGCTATAAGCTCGAGGTTATTTATGTGTAAAGTCATCTCATCGTAAGACCAACGACCACTTGCTGTTTGCCCATTACATGCAGCACCCCACCCAGTTGTTGAGGCATCAGAGTAAATTTCTAACACGTATGTATCATTCTTAATCCTATGTACGGAATGATCTATGACATTTAGCCACCAGTTAATATCTGGTAGCAATGACCGCGGTATTGTCATAAATCTTTCATAATCGTTGTCAATTCGTAAGTTAAGAAACTTGCAGCGTTCAAGTTCCTTTGTATGAAGCCACCCATACTCTATGGCTGGGCAGGCAGACACTAACAAACCTATAAGCCGGGCAAATTCCCTAATCTTACATCGTTTTAGTTTTCTAAAATTTTGAAACTCTGTTTTGATCCGAGTTCTTTTTTCCGAAGGTAGACGTAGTTCCCATTTGTGAGTATCTATTACGTAACCTAAATATTTGCAAGACTGTGAAGGTATTTTAATACTCTTCTCTTCGTTAACAATAAACCCTAGTGCTTGGATTAATATCCGAGTGATCTCGATGTTTTGCTTACATTCTTCGTAGGTATAACCAGCAAGAAAGAAATCGTCTAAATAAATAGATGATATATAACCACACGACCGTAGCAGCTTAATGACAGGTTTCATCATTTTTGTAAATATGAATGGAGCCGTGCGGATACCGAAGGGCAAGACATTAAATTCATACAACTTTTCATCGATAATGAACCGAAGGTATCTCCTTGAATCTGGATGAATATTAATAAGAAAATAGGCATCCTTTAAATCTAATGTTGCGACGTAACATTCTTGTGATATAAGTTTCAGTGCGGTTCGTATGTCTTCTAATTTGAAATGTTCTGAAGTTATAAACTTATTTAAATTTTTTAAATTAAGAATAAATCTCATCTTGCCATTCGGTTTCGGTACTAAGAATACACGTGACACATATTGATCATTACATGGTTTACATTCAGAGATGGCGCCAATGGATAATAAGTTATCAATTATGTTTATTAACTGAGTTCGCTCAGAGCCAGTAAAATTATTTGGTGTTGGTACACATTGTTGTTCAACCGGTTGGTCAAACTTGATTTTATAACCGTTTATCCACGACAGTATAGTATGATCTTTAGTTATTGAAGACCATTGTTTATAAAAATGGGCCAGCCTGCCCGCATAACGTACCGAATCTACTGAAGGCGATTCCGCTTGGGTCGTTGCGAGAATGCTTGCGACGAGGTCCTTTGCGGTTGTGCGTTCCGAGCGGCAGGTGGTGGTTGTTGCGGCGGCGGACCCCTCACCTGCCTGCGAGCCGGGATCCTCGCCTTCCAGTTTAAATTCTTGTATGTTTTATTTGTTGAAGTCGATGGTTTAGGTTTCGGGGTTATATCTGGTTTTAAATCAGAACTAGATCTTGTGACGGCCTTCGCCGTTTTAGGTATCAGCGAGGTCATTTCCAAAGAGGTATTTGTCAATTTTTGTGGTAGCCAGATGGTCTTTAAGATCTTTTTTGACGGAATATAGCGCAAAATTACGCCTAGCTTCCGATTCGGAATGTTGAAGATCGCAAAATATTCGACCAACATCCATAAGTTCTTTTAGCAGAACATGGTTTCTATCTTTAGCGTCAAGCTGTTCGGATATAATTTTGCCCAGGGAAGAAATCCCTGCTGCCAATTGCTTCTGTCTCGATTCAATGGCTTTGTCTCGTTTATGAACTTGATCGGTTGTGGCGGCTTTAATTTCTGCATTCATTAGTGGTGCAGCTATTGTTGTGCAGTTTCCTGGCACTAAAGTTTTACCGATAAGTTCTTTACGAACATCTTTGTTCAATCCGGATGTTGCAATATGAGCAAATCTGGAAGCGACATCCTTGTGTATATCCGGGCCGTATTCAACCGTTACTGACGGATCTGCCCCCAGTATGTCAAGGATTTCAGAACTACAGTCCTCTTGACCGTTTGTGATAGTCGCATCTTCTCCCGAGGCAGGAGGAACTAACATTGGTGATATTTCGTCATCCACCTGGGGTGGGTCTACAATGACGGTATGGTCATCAGGGTTTTTCGTTTTTTCCTGATCTGTGAATAGAGGGCGACAATCAGATCGGCCATAATTTTTATGGAAATATGTAGGTATGGTAATATACGATTTCGGTAACACGTGTAGATACCCTTAGAATAGAAGATAACAGATGTGGCGTAATAGTCCTTTCGACTATACTGATACATCTTAACTACTAATAAGATGAGCACCCTTATTTTTTGATTGTAGCAATATTATGGTCCCACGGACTAATATGTTGCATAAAAATAATATGTGTACCTACAAACCAGTTTTTTCTTACGGTTATTTTATAAGCGGCGATATAGTCCCACAGACTTATCTGATGCTTAAAAGTAGGTAATTTATAAGATAGAAGTTAGAACCCCCTGGTTAATACTTAGTACGTATTTAGATATGCGACGATATAGTCCCGCGGACTATTCTGATGCATAAAGGTGGGTAATTATAACAAGGACAATAATAACTCTCTAGTTATTAATTAAATATATCATGCGGCGATATAGTCCCACAGACTAATCTGATGCATTTTATTTGATCCTTGAGTATTAAAGTAACTTATTTAATTGTCGTTACCCATTTTATTTAATTAATTTTCATTATGTGGGTAGGTACTTACTGTTTGAGTTTTCAGGCGGCAGGGGTGTAGATGCCCTCGATGAGCACGAGGATGGACTTGCTGACTGACTAGATGATGATGATGATGATGATGATGATGATGAACTTGACGGAAAACAATTACGTCTATTGCGGCGCGAACGTTCCATTTCTTTTTCTAATTTTCTTAGCTTCTTTGCAATGAATTTAAAACTATTTTCGTTTGTGCGTTTTGGCATGATTACCTAGTGCAGAATACTATTAGGCTTGTGAAGTGGTTAAGCACTAAAAAGCAAATGAAGCTCGACCGACGTGTGATATGCGGGCGAGAAGGTATAAAGGGAATAAATTGTGTTGCCATAATGGGTATCCAAAATACCCTCTAAACTATAGTGCTGAAGTGGTAACACCCAAGCGTTACTACATTGTGTTCAATAATATCTCTCTTACTAATCTTGAGGACGAAGCACGAGTATAATTATTGAATTCAAACGGAACTTAATTACCTCGACGTTCCGATCAAGTTGCATTGATCGTGGTCACGAGTAGACCGGAGAATGCTGGTGTCGTCGTCGGGTAGAGCGAATGCTTTTGGCATCCACCCGCACTTGATCTTGTAAATCCGTTTTAATGTTACAATCTCGACACACAACACTCACGACATCTATCGATTCCTTTGCAAATGATTTTCGCGAACAATGAATGGGTTCCAAGCCGCCGCTTACTTAAATCCGTCTTCCCGGTAAAATTAGGATGTTTTTTTATTTCAACTCCGTTGTGTACAATTCTTGAGTAATAATGACGTTCATTCACAATTTATCTTACTAAAATTATCATTTTTCTTCAATTTACAACACCCAAGTTGACCTAAGACGGGAAATGGGGCTCCTCATAGTTATCCATAAATATATATAAAATAATAATAAATATATATAATAAACCAGCCCATAACTGTCCCACTGCAGGGCAAGGGCCTCTTCTCATACAGAGAAGGCACGAGCTTAATCACCACGCTAGCTCACTGCGGGTTGGCGATTTCAGACTACCAAGTCCAGGTTTCCTCACAATTTTTTCCTTCACCGTATGTTAGTGATGTCTTAGATTAACTAAGAAAGTACATATGACATGGAAAAAGTCACATTGGTACATGCCAGGTTTGAACCCACAACCTGTGGCTCAGGAGGCGGGCCCGTAACCACTCGGCCACCACGACACTTAAATAAATATATTATATGATAATATTACCTTGGAGAGCACGTCGGTTCCGGTTTCCACACCAAAATCGATCACAGTCGTTACGGGTAGTCAGATGCTTTAAACTCTGACCTAACCATGAGCTATCGTATTACCAAGTACCTAACTGAGTTGTAGGTCTTGTGTAGGTATCATTACCCAAACTGGTATTTTACTGAATCTGTTTAGACTGGAAGATGACCCCAATCTAGTTGAGAAAAGGCACGGTATAATGTATGAGTAAACGATTAGCAATAAGTCAATTTAATATTTTCAAAGATTTATCTGTATCTAAAGTTATACATTTTTGTGGTAAGAAAAATACGGTCGTGAGCAGGGCTCGAACCTGCGCCTCCGTATCACTTAGTTGACAGTTAGGTATAGAGGTACAGTTCAGGTAATCACATCTGTACGACATTGTATTAACTGCAAAGATAGTCTTGTCGTGTCAGTCACCTGTATAGGGATTTAATAGATAGCGATGACGTCACCAAAAGACGATGAAGAATTTGGAGTAGTGAGCGCGAGATGGCTCAGTGATCAGAGCGCCTGGAGTATTTATCCGGGAGGTGCAGGTTCTAGTCCTGCTCACAACCGTATTTTTCTTTCCACAAAAATGTTTGGGCAATAGGACTTGTTATGTTTGCAGTTTTGCCGCCTTAAGATTAACGAAATAGATGAAATGTTTACTTATATATCTAAAGATTATAAATTAATTTATAATTCTCCTTTTTCAGTGGCGAACTCCTACGGCTACGTACAGAATGTGAATAATAACACTAAGGATTAGAAAATATTCTCTGATGCAGTACAAAATGTTACACACTCGCTCAAGTTTTGACAAGAATGAAATTCATGCATTTTTTTAAATAAGGTATTGTAAGGTCTCTAGACAGTAACATATACCGACTTTGTAACTTCATATAGGTTCATAGGTTAGAAGAAATTATTTTTAAATTATTTCGTTTATTCTTGTAATGATCTTAACATAAAGTACAACGTGGTTGGTGTAATTAAATAAGAAACCAGTTTTTAAAATAAGAAAATTGTTTTATTACTCACTCCATTAATTGGTACCTTACTTACTAACTTAATAAATAAAGGGATAATTTAAGTGGCTATTATAATTTAACCGTCTTTTTAATCGTTTACATAATACAAAAGCGATTTTTATACATGAATAAGGACTTATAAAAATACTTCTTTATTACTTTTCGTGGGTATAATAATAAGGCGTAATAACGTGTCTTGTATCTACGTATTACATACAATAGATAGATATATAGAGAATTATATACACATTAATTTATTATTCAATATAAAAAACATCGCATGGACTAGGAATGATGCCTGTGTAGCGTTACCAAAACAATTTTTCTAAATGCATCAATGATATTATTTATTATTACCAATAGGTCTTAATATAATTTTCTCAAGTAACAGGAATTTCATATAATTATAAATTAAAAGTTTTTATAGGCACATACAGCGTTACCAGTTTAAAATAGAGTATTATATTGTACCTATGTAAAAAAAACCTTTTTATACAAATAATTAATATATGCTCATGCAAAAAATATCATAATAGATTTTTATAACATCACAGCTTTAGCTTTCTTTATTTCCAAGGTATATAATATGTACCTATGTCTGAAGATCTTCTAAGACTTTTCAGATTATCTGATAGTTAGAAATTACGTGGGTGGCCATTAAAAACAAATATTATTATAGATACCTAAAATAAATTACAAACACAATACAAAAAATGTTGATCTCAGAAAAGCTGTTCCATATACATATATAAATTTATTTTATTTAAAGGGCTCCTTCGCTTAGCGACAACGCTCAAGTGTTCTATAATATACATATTAAAAATCATTTTGGTCCATATGTATTACCAAATTAACTAACTACAAAATGCTTAAACATATATTATATTTTTTTGTATGCTATAGATCTTACTAATTTATTTCTACGCCTAAATAACATTATAAATTATACAATACATATTCGAAAATGCCAATGGCTAAGGCTTTAATAAGTATAACGATTTGTACGAAAACTTAATATTCTAAATATAATTATAATTATCACGATATGCATAATCATTATCACATTGCATAAAATCGTCCGTGCTAGGTACTCCCGCGCAGGGCTCACTTCTTCTTGTATCCATATGAGTTAATTGCTAAAATAAAAAAGATAGTTATAATAATTCATCAAGGTTTAAGTTACCTCAACTACCTAAAACAACTATAATTAATTTTGTACTTTTTGAAATAAGTGTCTAATAAAACATCGTGTTGGACCTAATAACTAATTAAAAAAATCCAAAACTGATTAGTTATCCATTTAACAAATGATATATCATTATAGTTTCACGTCTTTCACTGGAACAAATGATGCTATAGCTTTAGTACAACATTTTGTTGAGTTAGTCTCAGTTGTAATACGGTTACCTTTATGGTTTCCTTGACAATGACCAGTCATTTGGTGCAACTAACCCATATTTAACAATAATAAGCTATATATAACATGGTCATGCCCAACAAAAACTAATGTATGACATGATTGGCCTGTGAATACATCCATCAACCCTCGGAACACTGTTTAAGCTTACAAATGACTTATTACGAAGATCTATACCTAATATGCAGAAGGCGTATATGTCATAATCTAATGGCATACGTTTGTATTGACTATAATTTACAATTATAATTTTATTTATATTTTTTCAATTGTATGCGAGCTTTTAATAATAATATATCCTTTATTTCAGGCAACGTCGGCCCATAAAATAAAATAGACAAAAATTCACTAATAACAATAAAGGAAAACTTTTAAGTATAAGTAGTTATATAGACTTTTTCTGTTAGTAAATTCTCAATAGCAGCCCAGAGTTTGGAATCTATTACATTGGACTTAATAACAGCATTGGTGAAATGTGGGTGTACAACTACGTACACCTCTGCCTACCCCTTCAATCGGAATTCAGGCGTGATGCTATGTTATGTTACGTGATGTATGTTAGCACTTACCAGTGAATTCCTTATCACACATGAGGAGCAGTTCCAACCATTGCGCTCCAGTCACATTTGGAATGGTAAGGGTTCCCCCATACTTTTCGGGGAGGCACTTAGGGCTGATATATTCATGTAGCAACTTCTTGTCACTACCCATAAATACGATGCGGGAACGAAGCTTCTCTTTTAGGAAAGGTTTGAAGATTTTGAATACCATGTCGAAGAGGAATGGCTGGTTGATTATGTATAGTCCTTTGATTCTTAGCGGAATAGCTTCCTGTAAACACATTGATAAAATTAGAAATATTTTTTATTTAACAGTTCAGTCAGTAAAATACCTTTCCACATCTTATGTGTTGAGTTTTATTTATTAATATTTTACCAAATAAGATAATGCGATGTCTGCGATCCCAAAATGATTGACAAGAACACTATTCCTACAATGATTTTGCTACAGATTTGATATGCAGGAAAGTGTAAAATTCCAAGAAATAAGGCGACTATTTTAATATTCATTATTATTTCTCCCAATACAAATTAGTATTATAATATTTTTTACTAATTATAAGTAAAAAGTATAGCCAACCTGCAGCCAATCGACAATTCTGTTGGCGAAGCTGGGTGTGAACTGCAACACGTGTTGCATTGAGAGGCCGTCCATGTCGAAGATGACAACGGCACCACAGATCTGCGTCTCCGGTTCCAACATGGCTGCCTCTAGGAACAGCACGCAGCCCTTGAACACCTCATCCAGTGAACACTCTCTTGGCTTCCATTTCTCTGCAAGGCGGGGGAGATCAATAGTTCAATTAATGTTAGGTTAAGGCAATTGTTATTGTCAAAGTGGTCATTGTCATTAGGTATTCTTTTGTTTAATCTTGGTCTACTTGTGACCATGATCAGGGCATCCTTGATTAAACGTCAAGCAATTCAAAGGTTTTTTGCGCGTCAATGCCAGTTTTTTTTTTGCTATTAACATTTTAATTCCACTTTGTATATTGTAATACCATTTAACGCTATAGTTTCGAGGGTATTATCGTTGGGACCGTCTTAGAAAACACTGATGCTACAATATATACAATATATTTTCCATGGATTTCAATATCATCATAAAGTGCTCATTAATGTTCGTTAAACCGTCGAAACTTTGCAGTAATAGACGGACAAATTTTGCATTGATCAGTATTGAATAGTGTTAAAACATAAATGCTTCAATTGCCAAATCGATGATTGCTGGATACAGGAATTTGTATTTAGGATTGTTTGCTCGTTTTAGTATTTTTCCCAGTTTTTATGGTCAGTCGATAAAATACACCGGTAGCTATTATTTTCCGAGGCATCTATAATTATAGACCAACCAAAAACATCCGGGTGTTTTTATAATTACAGAATAGAATTAATTTTGTTGGGCTTATGTTTTTGTAGTGTGTTTTGATCAAATATGCTTACGTTTATAATTTCAAAATGATGATCATAGCAATAATGAAGTGACGTAGGTTTACGATGATGAGTTAGCACTGCCAGTAATTCTATGCGAGGGTCGGCACTGTGTGTAACGTATTATTTGTTGATCATTATCTACCGTACGGTTGCATGACTATTTGAATACCCAGAAGTTTCAATGCGATTTATCTTACATATTATCTCCATATTTTTCATTAATTGTAATTGAATTTGTAATTGGTCAATCGTGATCACTATTGATAACGACAATACCGAAAATGAGTTCGATGACGTTTTTTTAAAACGTTTTTCTCCTTGTTTGGAACTGGATGTCGTCACTCATAATGGTTGCAAAAAAGGTGGGTAGTAGCATCAGCATGCTTAGGTTTAGTAATACCTGCGAATCTCTTACCTACTTAAAGTAATAACTTGCTTTCTAGCTCCAGCACTAGTAGTAGACTCTTCGAACCAGCTGGACGCGTTATACATAAACGGTTACTACTAGTCCTACTCCTCACTTCATAGCTCTAGCATTAGTACCTACTCTCCACCCGAGTTGGTCGCGGGTGGGCAGCACTGTCAGTACGTTCTGGTTGAACAGGGTGATCTCTTTATCTACTTACTCTCCGCCCGAGTTGGTCGCGGGTGGGCAGCACTGTCAGTACGTTCTTGTTGAACAGGATGATCTCTTTATCTACTTAAGTCTCCGCCCGAGTTGGTCGCGGGTGGGCAGTACTGTCAGTACATTCTGGTTCAAAATGATGGTCTCTTTATCTACTTATTATACGATTACTAATAGTACTTACTTCCTAGCTCCAGTACTAATACTCGCCGCCCGAGTTGGTCGCGGGTGGGCAGTACTGTCAAAACATTTTGGTTGAACACGTTGGTCTCTTTGCTGGGTGTCAGACCATCATAATGCTTCGAATGTTTTTGTTTGAAGGCATAATAACGCTTAATCTGGAAACGTAAGATAATTTATGTTAATAAATTAGTCCGAACGAGTCTAGTGTTTGATTGATTATATTATTTGCGATGGCACACTATACATATAATATGTGTACAGTAATTATTAGTAATTTATGATAATGTAAAAACATGATTTCTATGAGGTTAAACAAAAAGGTGACCTTGATCTTTACGTATGGATAGGAAAATATAATTAAGCAATAATGTTAAAAACATATATGTAATCTCATACAGCATTTTAAATATTTAGTCGAACAACCACGTATGTATATCCGTATGTGTCTTTAAATATATATTATGCATGTAACGAGGCTGTATTATATTAGCAAACTGTCACTATCAATATTTACATATTAATGAATCTTATTAAGTAGGTACAATACATTGAGTTTACATGACGTCGCTAATAGAAATGCAGCAAGTAAGTAATTAATGAGTTAGTTTCGATGGCAATAGGTTAATTTTAAATTAGTCCAGGGTTCTAATTCTAGAAGACTTTTTAATATTGATTGTGGTAATCCTTATGTCTGCAATTTGAAAAAATAATGTAGATGGTTTTGGAGATATTTTTTAAATAGCGGACTTGCACGTAATTAAGTCACAAAGATTAGAACATATTCCTACGGAAAACAATAAGTACTACAAGTAAAGGAATAGACAGATAACAGTGATTAAAGAAATACTGCTAAAACAAGTAATAGTTTTACGTGTCTTTTTTAACTTAGATTTTTTAACGTACAACATTGAATAAGCGATACACACTTCAACATAGACATTTACCGAACCATACACATGAAACTAAGTAAGATTCAACTTACTAAGTCGTAGGCGCTTTCGGGGTAGAACTTGCAGGGTCTCAAGAATCTGATCAGCCAAGCTTCACAATCCGTTGGTACCACCAAGTCATTATCCTCTGTAAAAGAAAACACATGGACCATTCAATAATTTGTATGAGATAAATGACGAACATGACGCAAATAGATACCATAAATAAAAAAAAACCATTGTCATGTCAAGACAACGTCAAAGATTATCCACGTATCAAATTGTAATTTTTTTTTTAATTGAAAAACATAACTTGATGCGTAGGTGATCGGGTTTGTAGATTTTAATACATAACATGTTTTATTGCGGCTTAAAGTTATAAACAAAATTTGATATTTCTTCTGATTTATGTATGTTGAATATTATACCTATCTATACACGTTTTCAACTGACTTATTGGTGATCGCAAACGCGGTTGCGAAGTGTAAGGTCCTGGGTACACTACCCGCGTCGTGTGTGCGAGGCATCTCAGTATCAGACCTTGCATTACAGTGGGACAGTTATCGGCTGGTTATGTGTGTATAAGATTTTCAATAAAAAATAAATAGGTAAATAGCGTGTACATGCATCCTTACATTATTTGATTTCTAACTGGAAAAAAATGCCCAAGTTAATATTGTAAATCTATCTTATGTATGGAAGGTACATATATGTATGTATGCACGTATGTCAACAGTACCAGGGACTGTTTCACATATTTACTTTTTGTATTTCTATACTATTCTACAACACTTATTGTATAAACCTCAGTTTTAAAGATAAACGTAGGTATTGTATTCATTTGTAATTATTGTATTACTATGTACAGTACTATGTACCTACATAGTTAAATAACTTCTAATAAGAGTCAAAGATCTTCCGTTGACTACCTATTGTTTTGTTTAAAAGGCAAATAGCACAGAAGCACGTGAAAAAAATAACAATGTAAGGACAGAAAATTGTTGTGAATCGTCATCAAATCAGAGTCTTACAAAACTCCTGAATATAAGATTTTTGTTTATATTTAAATAAATCGATAACTGGTTAAAATAGATTGAATCGATAACATTTGAAAACAAAAGAAAGGCATGGGTTATGTACAGTCAAGCATATCATGCAGGTGGAATCAATCAATGCTTTCGGTGGACCATGACTTGCTGGGTTTACGGCGTACCTATACTGCCACGAAGCCCGAAATCTATGATATTCTTTAGTTTTACTGTACGAAGATTTCCACGCGTAAAAAAGATCACATTATGCAAAACATGTGCATGTTATAATTACCTCACAACTAAGTATCAAAGCTGTACAGTATTTGTATTTAATAAAACATAATGCCAACATGAGATCAATTATAATCACCTCAGCAAAGCCAAAGATGTTTTTAATATTGTAGACTTAGGTGATTAAGTTATATAGCTTTTAAACTTGACCTTTGTTTCTAATGAACGAAAATTGATGAGCTATTAATATTGTACAAATTGTTAATCAATTAACGGCGAGTGTTTAGACGAGTAGGTGATATTTGTTAATCTGCTAAATGTTATGTTTGTTTAAGTACACAGAATTTAACTGCTTTCTCGTGTGAAACCCGTTAGGCGTTGTTTAGCGGTAGCAAGGAATTGCTAATGATAGGTACACGCGGCCTGGTAATGTCGCTAGAATAACTCACTAAGAAACTGTTTGCCTTATGAATTTAGTCGAATCTTGAAAAATCACTCATTTGGTATAAGATCATTACTAAGTACAATCAACATTCTTGCTTAACTATGACATAGGTATGTTTTGACCGGGTTGAGCAGGATTGTAGGTCTAGGGAAATCCTTTATGTAAGGAGTTTAGCAGAAATTCGGGTAAACAGGATTTAGAAAAAAAACTCCTACCTGCCGTAGCACTGAAATATTATACAGTGTTGTTTATTTAAGAAAAAGTTATTTTGTATAGTGAAGGTAAGTACCCATAATTACGTAGATCATACGTAGATTCTTGAGCCGATATCATGTCACAGTGGATCCTAAGTGGTGATTATAACTGGTTTGACGTAATAGATTCCGTGGAAGGAAGTTTCCGTGAACTACGATAGTTCTATCATTGTCTGCTACCTACTGAAACGAGCTGCTAATGCAGCATCTTAGTTTTCGTTTAACACTCGAATAATGATAGTTGATTCGTTTTTAAGTGGTTGTTTTTTTATAACATTACAATGTGCATTGAGCAATTTTGTTGCGATGTTTTAATACCGACGGTTCCTGTCACTTTTCAGGGTTGCTCACCACATCCGAGCACTTCAATGTCAAGACGACGAACTAATAAAAACAATGTCGGTAACAACTGCTATCTAATTTCATTTCCAAGGGATATATGAAGATTCCACATTCGACGTTTACGGGTAGACATGAGTCTTGATACATAAATCGGTCAGTGACCCATACGACTCAATGAGTGGTGGAGCGCACCACTTAATGAGTACTGATTATAGTACTTATAAGCCCATGATCATACTAATAATTATGTTTTGCCTTAATTTCGGGGCGTAACATTTTACCTAACCCTACATTTACGAGTCTAGCAAGAAGATATTCCATTTATTTATAAAATTGGACAAATAAGGCCCACGTGACCATGAATTGTCAGGAATATGTGTGAATCATTGTTTTTAGCAAAAATTCAACAAACTATATTGATCTTATGATCCATAGCAGTCACAAAAAAAGGATGTGGTGACCGAGTGGTAAGGGGCTCTTGAGACGGTTAAAACTTGAGATTTATTAATGTGACTTTTTCAATGTCAATGTAGATCTTAGTTAAACAAAGATATCACAGTCATGCCAAAGAAAACCTGGATGTAACGGCCTGAAATCGACAACCCGCAGTGGATAAATGAGGAGAGGCCCTTACTCTGCAGTAGTCCAGTAATGGGCTGCTTATCAATAGCAGTCAATCAAGAAATTATAAAAACGTTACATAGTAGATTACACATCATTCATAATTATTTATAACTTCAAGAAAGACCGCAATAAGAATCGAACAATGGTATGTATCAGAAAGCCACGTTAGTTTATCAGTTCGTCTGTTTATTGTTTTGTAATAGAAATTGCAAGACTGATAAACGTGCCTTTGATACGTTAATTATGTATTTGACACGTTTATGGAAATATAAGCCAGATAAACAATCACTTATAATGTTTTATGTGGTCTCCAACTTGCATTATCAATTACTATACTTAAACAATAAAACATGTCCATCAAAGGGGAACATTTTATATAAAGTATTATGAATAATTTAATCGATTTATATGTCTGAAAAATTTTGGTTAGTTTGTAATGTTTTACTTTCCCACTTGTCGTTCGGTAGGTAATATAATATAAAATTTATGTGTAGCAAATACTATAAGGATAACTTTTGGTAGATACACGCAATAGAAATTAATTGTGTGTGTTATTTCCATAATATTTAAGTGTTTTTCGACAGACGAGGATTGTTTAGGATCATTAGGATTATCTGTAATGCAAAATTGTGTGTAATAGACGAACTAAATATATAGTATAATACAATATACTAAGAAGAAATTGTCTTTTCCAGTTTGAATAGTTGATTTTGACGAAGTTGAAGAAGCAATCTTGCATTGGAGGTCAGCATTGCGTAAGTTAATTGTTCGTCAATTGATTTCTTTATTTACTGGTAAAACAAAGGGCGTTATGCGCAAGCTCATAATTAATTTACATATTTTCGACGAATACCTACGGGTCAACTATTCTGATCTGATTTTTATTAAAAATTGAGAAACTGAATGCATGATTATCTTTACACTGAATTATTATATACCATAACATTTTCTTTAATAATATTTGATATAACACCGATTCCTATAATAACATAAAAATCATAAGCAAAAATTCTTCTTCGAAAAAGATACCATAAATGAAAATATTACAAATAAAATGCATATTTATGATAATTTCGTTTTTTATTGGTGGTGTAATCGTTTAAACCAAGATTTTCCTTTTTATGTCCTTACGAAGGTGACTCCAGCACCCGTATATGTAAAAAAATGACCACGTATTAATATATTTATAAATGTATCCAATTATCGATCAATAATTGCACGGAAATACAGCAAGCCATTAGATAAATTTTAGTAGTATATTTTACTAAGTAACTACTTTCCAAAAATCTTAGCAAAAATTTGAAAATACGACCGCAAGCAAGGTTTGAACCTGTACGCCTTGGTTCGGTAATCCATAAAGCCATATTCTTCATCCACTTTTTAAATACTTCTGTAATCTACCTACTATATCATAATCTAATCAGTAATAGGTACTACAGAGTAACTGCCTGACTAGACTGCTACCTATGCGCTATAAAAATATATTGTAAAAATCTTAGCTCATGGTAAAATACCTTCAAGGAGTCTTCTAAGTTCTTCGATAGCAGGTTTGACGATATCAGGTGTCTCTCTGAGCTCTAACCGAGCGATCTCTCGCACCGAATCTCTCGGCTCGTCGAGCTCGAACTGCAGCAGGAAATCTCCGAGCTGCACTCCTGGAATCTTCTCCAGGTCTGTCAGCATGTGCTGCGATACTAGAAAAGAAGAAAGTGTATTTTAAAGGCGGCTTTTAAGGAAGGTTAGATGGAGTGAATACATAATTATGGCCTCATTAAGGGACCTATTCAAACTTCAATCTCCTAATTTGACTGGTATTAATAGCGTGCATATGGATCGAGTGTGTACGTGTATAGGTGTAATTTTATTTTTTATTTTATTCAATAAAGTACGCTGTACGATCATTTTTGTAATGCGTTAGTACTTTGGTACCTTTGATTGTGACTACCTAAATTAAATACAAAAGGAAAAACAAAAAGGATATGTAACAGGAATATATAAAAAAGTTGGCACGCAAAACCATTCATCAATGACAAATTCTAATAATTTTATAATATGAAGGTAGGTACATTGGTAGGTAACCAATGTTATATTACATTTACTGTCTCATCGTGAATCATTATTTATAAAATTTGTAAATCATTTAAAGTTTATTAACAAACCAATTATCACGTGTTCGATGCGTCATTTTAGATTATTCAATATCATTTATAAGCTATGGACTTTTAATGAATGAAGCGATATATTAATCTCTTTGAAACCACAATGATCTTCTTAATATTAAACTAATCGCAGTGGAATATTTCTTAAAACCTTCCATACGTAGAGGTAGGGCAACGAACTTACGATCACATAATCTTTGACTGATGGATATTGTTATTATACAAGGATAAAGTTAAGGTGTCAGACGGACGTGATTTAGAATGTGGTAATTCCTATTCAATGAGAGATTCTCATATTAATCCAATTTGGTGTTTATGTCTATAAACAGAATATCAGTGACAGATGAACAGTTAGGTTTGAAGGCAGATTTTATGAACCATCGGTTCCCTTTAGAACCTACTTCGTAGAACAAGAACGAGGTACATAGACTCTTACTCGAGTTACGATTACGAACTTATATGATAGTATAAAATTATCGACATCATTTGTATATTAGCAAAACACTCGCAAAAATATTCATAAAACAAAAACGTCGAGTTCATAGATAAATAACACGAAGTATTTACTATATTTATTGTTAGTAAATCACAGATCCGTCTATAATTAGCTTGTACTTGACAGTTGACAGCTGTTTTTGCAAAGAATAGCAAAAAAAAAAAACAATATATAATGCTTGTCTGAAATCTTGTATTAAAAGTAACTTTGTGTAGGTATATGCAAGAATCTCAAACAAAAAAGAATGTTTGATTCGCTCAACAATACGTTTTGTAATTATCTTAAAACATATAAGTATCAAGATTTATTGAATGAAATTATTGTATAAAATGCTCGATTGGGCTTGAAGGGAATTACTGTTTAGATGTACTTTTGGAGATGACATGATAGTGGCTGATCAGGGTACCTATTCGCTATCTTGGTTGCCAACCGAATTGATGGACACTTTGTAGTATATTGCATCGTAAGTTTTTAATATTGTTGCTCATATAGACAAGCTGTAACACACGACGCAATGTACTACAAAGTGTCCATCAATTCAGTTGGCACCCGAGATAGCGAATAGGTACCCAGATCGCTTTATTGTTATTGTAGATTATAAATGTTGTATTTATTTATTTAATATGGTTGACCCATAGCTTTGGGCTTTATTTCTAATGGGTAATATGTTTTCGTCGTTTATTTTTAGCATTTTTTAAAGTTTAAATCATCTCTCTGTCTGCCCATAGAAATAGATTTGTTGTGAAATTAATTGATTACCAAATACCCTCAGAATAACTTAATAGCTGACTAATAATTATGCGCGTAGGCGCTATTCGGCAGAGTTTGTTAATAATCAAAAAGTTCAGGCGTTTCATAGGCATTAAAAAAAAATTGCATAAACTTACTCTGTTATTGAAATTGGGAGCATATTTCTATTTACATGCGCCGAGACCATGGTTTAAGGAGAGGCACTTATGAAATTGCTAAACAGCCTAATATTAAAGTTAATAAAATTTATATTTTTCTATTAATAACCCAACTTAATGTGAACTGGTCGAGAAAAATAAATAATTTAAATTTAAACCTTTTTTCGTCTTATTTTCTCCAGCACTTTATCTTATCACAAAATATGTTAAATCTCTGCAAAGAGTTTTACAAATTTCTATGCTGAAATTTCAAAATACTGGTAGCTATGATGGGGCTTTTACACGTGCATTTCTCTTTAGATTAATGCACACGTTCGTAATATGGCTCTTTATGAACCAAAAACTTTATTATGTAGATTACTTTGATTGCATTATTATATTTACATTATAGTACCTAATTTATATATGCTATAGGTACAAAATGAAATCCAATATTGAAACCATTTTTTTTCGCATCATCGTTATATATCCATACACTGCATTTTGGTGATCGACAACTAGGTATAACCGAATGTTAATAAAAAGTTAAGAATAATCCTCAAGTGGCAATGTTAACAAGCCAAACTTTTAAGACCACAAAATAAGATAAGTACCTCAAGAATATTCATACTTAAGATTTTTAGTTGGTAAGCAAACATTACAGTTTGTATTATTAAGAACCAAGTTTATTTTAATAATTTATTCTTGTGCAATTGATCTTGATCTCTTTATTGATAGAGTACTTTTATAATTTCTTCACATTAAAATAGGACTACTTACATGGACACACATTTTTGCAATTAAATAATTGAATAGACGTAATTTGTCCTGCGTGATTTGTTTTAAGACCACGTTGTATCCGAGGTTTACTTTATTATATTTAGACAGAATGTGTACATATCTAGGGCCTACAGAATTTAAATGGAGCGATAATGATCAGCGAGTCTACGAGTTACCAAATACCCAATAAATTATTGTAGGTACCTATAGGAATTTACCTATGCAGATAAAAGTAAAGTTGTCAGATAGTGACAAAATCATAACATAATTTTGTAGGTCTACTTTTTAACAAAACGGATCTCTGTAGGTTTAAATTTTGTGGAAAAGGAATACGGTCGCGAGCAGGATTCGAACCTGCGCCTCTCGGATTAAACTCTAAACTAAACTCCAGGCGCTCTGACCACTAAGCCATCTCTGCAAAGAGGTATACTTTTTCCACAAAAAAATATAACTAGAGTTCGTTATGGATGCGTTAATGGTTTTCGCAGATTTATCTGGATATCGCTGTGTTCTTCAGATTTGATAATTATATTGCTTTATATTAGTTTTTTGTTGACACGAAATATAGGGAAGTTAAAGTCCTTATTATAGAATTTTACCTTGATACTCCAAAATTTTACTATATTTTTAATATAAAAACATTTAAGAACACATTTTACTGCGCAATCTATAAAATTGGTTTAATGCCATTTAATATTGCGATAAAGTCAAATACGAATTCACATATGAAGGAGAAAGGAGTGCTCACATGTCGGGTACCTACGTAAAATATTTATTTTTATAATGCAACCTTCAAAACTGTTGAGCCAAACCTTTCGATGAAATAAAACTGAAGCATGCATATTTCTTGTATTTCCGAAACGAAAGTTAATCAAACTTTATCCTCACAATCATGGATAATTTATTTGTGCCATACCTATATAAATTATTTAAATTAATAGTTGTACTCACGTTTCACCATTGTTTCAAAGTTAAACTGATCGATTGATATTAAAAACTGATTTGATGATATGATTCACAATACGACGTCGCAGTATGCGGCTAAGCACGAGACTGACTTTTGGCTTTTCAACATTTACTTTATATTAGGCGTTGAGTTTACCTTACATTGGTCAGTATTGCACCATTATTAGCTATTAGTCTTAACTCCACGTCTATTGTTCTCATCAGTCTAATAGTGACATCAAGTAATTGGGGGTACCTGTCTACTATATGAAAGTCGTCGTCATCAGTGAGCGCTGACGTCACGATTAATGTCATATGTTCACTGGACCGAAGGTGCAGTTATTAGTTGGAGTACTGGAGCGAGGCAAATAGTTACACATAAACTTGAATAGTATTTAGGGGGCATTTGAGATTATAAACTCAGCTTAGTATTCCGTTTATTTGTTTTTAGAATCATTCGATATACCTACCTACATTAGATTTTTATTTATGGCCTGTTTTTGAGAGTAGGAAATTAAAAATGGACATTTAAGCTAAAGTATACCTATATCTTAGTACCTAACTAAGATAAAGGTATACCATAGTAAACCTTTTCTTTTTTTTAAACTATGTTATTTAATGTTCATTGGTTAAGTGATTAAAGCAAGACGAAAAAACTGGGTATATAAGGGTAATTTAATAAAATTGTGCTCAAAAATTGGAATAGAAAATTAAGCAAAATATCGTTTACTTACACAAACTGTGTTTTTTTTTATTATTAATATAGCCTTTTCCGTGTCGGGTTAGTCAAATTCATATTATAAACAATGAAATATTATTTGTAGAACATGTAACAGGATGATATAAGACCAATTCGATGATAACACTTGGCTCGTTAAAAGTACAAAATTGTACTTTTTATAACTATATATATATATCAATAAAATTATTTTGTGTCTGCTAATTAGTGAGTCAACAGATTAACCAATAACTCCCTGGTAGGTATTCGGAAAAAGAACCTTGATAGTTATCGTATATACTTAGTCTTAGTTACCTAATTTCTGACAAAATATTAAATTGTATTCATCACCCATCACATTTTAATTATAGTTTGACCAGAAGTACTGTATCTATCGCTTTGTAGGAGGTTCCACGGCAGGCAGGAGGCCTGATTCCTGATTCCTAATTCTTGCTGAGGCTGCCACAACGACATCTTGTGTCTTTTCTAACTGACCTTATAAGTCAAACGGTCAAGAGATAAACAAAACAATAGAAAACAGAGTGCAGTGTACGGCACAGCACTTGTGGTCAAGCTATAATGGCACAGTTGATACATATACACTACATATTCGTAATACCCTTACCGATTTTATGTTATATTTACTATTAACTATAAATACCAATTTTAGTTCTGTTTTTAATATTACCCTTAGGTATAAAGCAGCCCTTGTCTGACGTTTCGATCTCTTGAATGCCATATACTCTTATAATTTGTGTAGATTAAGAAATAATACCAAAATAATGTTTAAATAAAATGTTATAAATATTTATATGCTGTTGGTGTATATTTAATATAATCACAAATACATGAATTATATTTCTTTATCGTTTCGATAAACTTGTGCACTTTTAAAATAAATAAATAAAATATGGATAAATTAAAATTAACCAACAAATTTTAAATTTTTAAAATATGTACATGCTATGGACCTTGTCTGAAAATAAATGATCTTTATTTTATTTTTAGTGTTATTGAAGACAGCGCTATCTATCATCGAGTAAAAGAGTTACTGTATCGACAACGCACACTGGTTTTACCACGTAACGTCTGATAAGAGCTTTTAGTTTTCCTACTCGCCGATAGATGGCTTCGTCGTGCGCAAGTTAACGTTTTCTTATTCTAATATTTTTTATGAAATTCCAACTAAGTATAGTACCTATGATATTGTCGTAATATTTTCTTTGCAAGGATATTGACGGATTAATCAAGCTTCAATAAACTACAACAGTTACTGTAATGAGTTGACAATAGTAGGTAATTAAGAAATTATAGGATATCAGTAACGGACAGAATAGAGGACGGAATAGACTCTGGGATTAGTAGATTCCCGTTGGGCAAACTAAACATGTTGAAGTCAAAAGACGCCATGTCACTCTTACCGATTTAACTATAGATTCCTCCACCAACTTTATAATAGAAATATTTTGAGCTATTTTTGTCACCCAAAAATTTATTATAATTTAATTTTTTTTTCCATTTCTTGCCTTGAAAAGAAATGGTATATTTAGCAAGGTCAATACTATTTCCAATAAATACACGTGGGGCAATCTAAAGTTGATATTCCACTATGTAAGACTGCTTGGCAACCGCCTCGTGCTTGGCGCGGTAAGCCAAGTCTATTCCTATTATTTCGACAATAGCGTCCTGCGTCATCAGCCCACCTATTGAGGTAGTCAAGGCGAGCTATCTCCGAAAGTGGATCTCTTTATTATTATTGGTCTACAATGTGTGCACAATGTTGTTACTCGTGTTTACTCTAAATATTTGGTTATGTCGCTGAATTTTAGTGATTCTTCAATTTCGCCATTGTCAATCCTTCATGGAACTGTCAGCGACTGAGGTCGTTTATGGAATAATCAGATTATCAGTTTATTTTTGGAGGTGTTTAAACTTTATTTGTGTGGGGCAAGCCCATCATGGACGTTTTGCGCTCGATATCGCAGCTGCATTCACTGCATTCCATGGCTTACCTCCTTTACTATACTTATCCGATACCTATCTGTTTTTCAAATCTTTAGCTTCGATTTTCCCTGCGATAATATAATCATTACGGATCACCTATTCCATGAATACTATTGATTGTTCCACTTCTGAAACTAGCGCTAGTAATTCTGGGTCACTGGATCTAACTCGTGAAAGTGTAGCCTTGGCTTTACTTTATTCAAATTTTGTGCAAATTAATTAATGGTTATTATGTTATATCTCGAATTACGTCACTGTTTTGATGTGTGTAATAGACATTGCAAACAGAAGCAAAATGTTAAATATCTAATTCAGTAAGGTACCTGAAATGTATGGATTTGTTTTTGTTTTTGTAATACTGCATGTATCAGTTTGAGGGGTAAGTCACTGACAATTAGTTGAATAAGTAGAAGTATCAGCACAGTAACTCTTGAAAATAAATCCGTTTGGTTGACATTTTAATTATGTTAATTTGTAACTTCGCAAATACAACTACAGCTTTAAAATAAGTAAAGACCATAGCATTCTACTAGGTATACAAGCATACTTTACAATTGGCATGACGGTGATCATACAATTTATTACCCTTATAAATTTTATGTTCCTGCATTGTTTTTAAACGTTGCATTAAAAAGTTGAAATACATTGGGATTAAAATGTATCCAAGAGCAATCCCACAGATTTGGTTGGGAACATGTTGAGAACAATGTTCAAATACAATAAAGATCATATATTCTATTTTTTTCATGTACCTTATGAGGTACATGAAGAAAATAAAATATGTAATCATAAAAATAGAATAGGCTTTCTGCAACCCTGGTGGTGATAGGAGAGGAAATTATGACGTCATAACTTAGGGAAGAGTCGCAGACTTGTCATAGCACATGTTTGGGCAGACGCCAAACTGATAGGTTAATGCACGATTGCACGTGGCTGTAATACGTAATCAGGTAGCGCCTCCAATCAAATTAATGGGTCATTGTCTAGTCTAAAAATAAATTCTATCACATATCGTTATACTAACTTGCTATTGCTATGAGTTATAATAGGACACGAAAAGGACAGCGGGATGAAATGTTCGAATGACGTCAATTTGGACAGTGATAGTGCTATGTTGATGCAAATCGTCTAATTATACGTTTTTATGACGTAATCAAGTACAGCGGTAAGTAGTGAGACGTTTTACATTAGGCTCGGATCATACCTCAAGAAGAATGATGTATTTGTGCTTGCATGCTTATTAACTCTTAAAACAAAAGCATTGATCTGAAACTATTCAAATAGGACATAATGTTCTGGTAATTTGACGCAAAACACAACGTCGACCTAATTTTAATGAAATAAAATTTACCAGATTGTAACAAACAACGCAGGATGACAATTATCTAATAGTCCGAAGATAAGCACGGTCGTGTCGGTCTGTTAAAATAGTACATGCTCGTGGCACTTTGACCGAGCACTGATGATGACTAATTAGTAATTAGTTTCTAGTTCGGGATGCTATCACTGTCCCGTTGCTTGCAACAGATGGGCCATTGAATAATAATCAAATGAAGGTTTTTTTTTTTAAATGCTGCGCATGTTTGTTGGAAATGTTTAAGTCAACAGAGGACCTGTGGTGTCATAGATCACTTAGCTATTTCAATTGCAACTTGAAGCTGACTGAAATACCAAGATTGATTAGGTAGGTACCATCTTTTTGGAGTATTAAACCAGCGAATTCATGGTTAAGTGCTCTAATCAAGAACATAAAGGTTTATCGGGACAATAAAAGGTACTGGTACATTTGGTACATATTTTCATTATACTTTTGTACATCGAATAGTCTGAACCGACCTAAAGTTGAGGAAAATAATATAGCCAGCAAAAAAAGAACAGTTATAACGATTGTCATTTGCACAAGCTTTAATTTAAAGGGCACGATTGAGACTAATTATGCGTGATGAAACAGTTACGTAAACATTGACCTTTACGTTCGGTTTTACGGTTTACGGTTGTATATTTGAAGGTCTCGGTCGATTGGCATTCTTCAAGTCAATTATCTTATAAATAAAATATTTTTTGTTTTATCTTAACAAGAAACTGGATTAACAGACACACTTTAAAATTAGTTGGTATTTCTTATAAGATCTTGTAGAATTGAATTCATATAAAATCTTTGTTAAAATTAGAATGATTTGTAAGGCCGCATTCATATAGTATACGCATGCTGAACTTTTTAAACGCTTCTTAAGTTATACCTGTCTTCGTAAATTTTTCAATAAAGTTAGCTTACTGACCACTGATGATAATGTCAGAGAATTTGTCTACTGTCTTTTTTACTCGACACTTCTCCATTTCACTTGAATAAAAAAAAAACTTGATTTATGGTGGTCCTCCATTACCGAAAGAACAACAAATTTTAGATACCTTAAACAAAGTCCTATAGAGATATATTTGTTAAAATATGAAATCATTTTGAATAGGTTTTAGGGCGTGCTTATGTTAACATTAAAGCTGTCATATAACTAAGTATTTAATCTTTGATTTGAAGGAAATTAAAGTGTTATACCTACATACACTAATACACCACATATTCAACAAATGTTATTGTGCTTATTGATGCAATCATTGATTTGTCTTATTTCCATTGTGTTATTTTTTTTATCTCATCAGTAGGCCGTGATAAATAATCGGGACGTGACTTTGAACCACAATCTTTATTGCAGCTGATCATTGTTATCTGCGTCCATTGTAACGATGTGCAGTTCAACGATAAGGTAAACATGATAGGGCATTCTTCTTGTAAAAAAACACGGAAGTTTATTCCTAAGTAGTGTTGTAGTATCTAATTTGTTATTTTTAGGGTTCCGTATTGAAAGGGTGCCACGGGATTCTATTACTAAGCTTGTCTGTCTGCTTATCACAGGCACCAAGCCTTGAGATATCTGTGGTCACAGGATCGCCACGGGACCTCATCAAGCCTAATAACCTCTGGTATGCCGCATTTCCAGACAATTAAAATTCCATTGTCTTTCGCGTGGATCCACGTTCCGGCAGAGAAGAGGTTAACCTACTGAAAGGGAGGCTCTATCTATGTGTTAATATAGCCTTTATCACACAAATCAATATAATAAAAAAAGTAAATACTTATTGAAGGGGAGTCCGCATACAACAAACTATAACAACAACTATTTATAATATAACTAGCGGTCCGTCCCGGCTTCGCACGCGACTATAATTTGAGATTTAAACTATCCTATCTCTCAAGTTGGATCGAACTGCACATGGTGTGCGAATTTTATTATAATCGGTTAAGTGGTTTAGGAGTCCATTGAGGACAAACATTGTGACACGAGATTTATATATATTAAGATTATCTCGAAATGGACGAAGAGCCCAGACAACCAATGTTCTCTTTTCATCTTATACGTTCAGTTTCTCAAATGACAGATGTTACGTATGTTCGCATTGTGCTACTTAATATACGCGGGAACCTTTTACGGGGCCATTGTCGCACAGACTTAACCTGTGTTCATTGAGACCGCCAATATTAATTAAATCAGTGTCACATAATTATTACGGAGGTAATTTCTTTGCGGAGCACTAATGACAATTATAATTGCTGGTTTTAATTAAGTATGAGTAATAAGGTACTCGTACCTGATTACCTGTTGTTTCATTATCCTTCATGTAGAATTATTCTAACAATCCTGAGGTATATTGGCTGACTGCCATATGGCCATGTGTCAACATGACAGACAAGTTGGTATAAACTTGAAGACATAGGTACCTAATAATGGAGTGCCGGAGGGAATTGAACACAATCGAATTTGGATTTATGTAAACGATAAAATTAGGAAGTATAGTTAAAATAAAACAAAGGCGAATCTCTCGTGATAAAGAGAAAGGATTAGAGAATAGATGTATTAAAAAAAAAAATTGTCATGTCAACCTAAAATTTCCATACAATTTTTGTTTGTCGTATAACTAAAAATGTTCGGATATCGTGGTTTGATGTTCCTAATTCGAATCTGACGTCTCGTAATTTTTCTCGTATTGCTCATATTGTAACTCTTAGTTATAGACAGCAATGCTATAAATTTAGTTTATGTGGGCTACATCAGAAATGTCGCTATTCTCTACCATGCCTGCTATTGGTGATTGGGAATAATCATGCTATTTTGAAACTTGCTACTATTTCCCAATACTATAAAAGAGACCTAACGGGGTTGCAGCGAATGCAGTTACGACCCTTAAACCCCGGCAAAGGTTGTTGGAGGACGGTATGGTTTTAGCCGGTATGGATCCGGCATGACGTGACCATGAAAGATTTCAAATCTCCAAATAATAGGCCAATAGGACATTTATTATAACCTTTATTGTAATTAAGCAATATAAGTTAGATATGTATATAATGATGAAAACGCACTCCCGACCTAGTTTCTTATCAAAAAACAAAAAATAGGTTAATGTGACCAGAAAAATAGCAACATTATATATTATTTTATCATTTTAATTGGGGCATGAGACGTAACTTATGAAGTTTAAAATAACTGCTTGTTTTGTGGACTTCAGTAACAACTATGCTCAGTCAAATATAAATAAAATATATATTACAACTTCCCAGTATTACCAAAATCCCAGTAACACTTTGCCCGACCCGACAATCAAACTCAGGACCTTACACTCAGCAGCCATGCTTGCGACTTATAGATCAACTAAACACCTAGTAGTAAATTAAGTATTAAAAATATAAGGTCTATACGTAAATATACTCTACCAATTTTACGACTTAAAGATTAACGAATCACTTAGTAGTAAATTAAAGTTTAAAAATTTATGGACTAAACCTAAACTTAGTCTATGAATTTTAACTAAGTTTTAGTTTCTTGGAACATGCAAAGTTCAGAAAGGGTAATCCCGCAAGTACGTTCCACCGACCACAGTTATGTATCGATCGAGTTATTTTCGGTTAACACTCGTGCATGCTTCTCGTGTCTGGGTTTAGACAGTATTATTTACGTGATTTACAACCATCGATTTGTAGTTTTACTATTTTATTTACGTAATAGACAGACTGTGCGTATTGATTGGGCGTGAGAAGATGCTTTGTATAAAAATACTGCTGTTTCGACTTGCTAATCTGTCCGTGTAGTTTCATGAATGTAAAAGAATTTGTGTGGATTTGTTTAATAGGATGTTATTAGGCATTTATAGATACCCCAGGGATATTCCCCTTACAGGCGATATACAGGGGGTTTCGGAGCTGCGGTGCAGGCATGGTTCTTTTTGTCGACACATTTGTCGATTTTACACGTCAAATCTGACCTAACTTTGTTGATAAAACTATAAAATTCAATAGGTACATTTGAACGTTTATCTATTCGACAAGTTTGTCGACAAAGATCCGTCCTCGAACGCCTGGTCTCTTAAGAAGACCCGAAGCTCCCCTCCCCGTGTTGATAGTGGTTAAGTGAGGTTTCACAATTCCAGGTCTTTAATGTTTCCGTCTGACAAATAGAGGTAATTATAGATCCACCATTCTAAGTTGGGTGAGGGCGCTGCTCTTACCTAATCATACAGCTTTCAATGTTAAATATAGTACATTAAAAAATCAGAAAAATTTGCTCCGTATTTCACTAACCACTCCCATAAAGTGTTGAATTTATGAATATTTAATTATAGACATTTAAATCGTCCTCTAGTTTTGGTATCATTGTTTTTCACTGCAGTTCATGAATTTTAATAAAACAAAAATGCTTTTTTACATAACGGTCGAACTGTTTTGTAATATTTTAAGTTTTTCTACTTTCTAATATAATAAATTATCAACTATCAACTATGAGGATTAGGTATCCTAGATATTAATTTAAATTCCAACAAAATTCCAATGTCAAGTAAGCCCAGCTAAAAACAATGCTTATTAAAATAAACAAAATTTGCCAACATAACAGATAACAAGATGTTTAAATCATAGAATTTTGGTATTCAAAAGGTTAGCATAATCTAATATTTAAAAATCTTGTGTCACAGTGTTTGTTAACGAACTCCTCCGAAACGGCTTGACCGATTTTTATGTTTTTTTTTGTGTATATTTGGTAGGTCTGAGAATAGGTTGCAGGTTATTTTTTATACCCCTAGGTGATAAGGGTGGCCCTATCCAGAAAATTTATATGGCAGAATAAAGTTTACGGGGCACAGCCAGTTCCTAACTTATACCTGTATATATTCAAAAGTATGAATAGACATTTCCAATACGCATTTATTTTTCAGAATAAGCCTGGTTTGGCTTAAAGTACCTAATGTTTTGACAAACTGATCAGGCCTATCATCTTAAACAAGGATTACGAAATGGCGTCGAATGTGGTCAGTGATATAACGATATTGATAGCAACATTATGTACGACGCCATGTTCCAAATTAATAGTATTTTATCTAAAAAGTAGGTCAGTGGCCGTCACTGCTACCGATCCAGCCAGTAATTTGTAATTAATATCTGTAGCGACATCTATCTCGCTACATGGAAACTACGCGCACAACACGCTGCATCGCGCAATCAAAGTTTGACGACGAGTGTGTATAATATACAACCTCCCGACATTAACCGTTGGGCCGTGGCCCGCCAGGCAATATCACCCGCCTGGTTGGAAGATCATCCCTTTTCTATGGAGGAACACCACACCTCGTTCCACCATATATCTATTTGTATCTAGAACAGCTAGTATTTTTACCCGACTGGCCCAGGAGGGGAGGATTATATTTTTCGCCGTTTCTGCGGATAATAAATGAGAGATTCAAAACAATTGCACGGATTTCATATTAAATATGTTTCTTTAGACACCTACCTGCTTTAAGTAATTTTTAGATCCTAAGAGTTTTAAGTAAAATTAAGTAGTGATGCATTGAAAATCCTATATATTTCTTTCTACTTATATATTTCGTTCGTATTTACGTATTTATTTGATTGTCCTGATAAACTTTTGGGTTTATGCTTCAATGTTCAAGAAAGATGTTTGTTACCCAAATAAATCTTGATAACTATTAAAATGAACTATACAATCCAAGGCTATTTTACGTGTGTCAGTAATTCATTGAATGAAGCTCACAGTGGAATCAATATTTAATTATACTACGTTAAATTCCATCATTATTACCTATCGTAGTGACCAGGGTAAACGTGCATACAAGAAGTTTGTTCACCCGTCAGCTGGGAGCCGGTTTTAGACGGTTCAACCTGTCTCATGGTCACAGATCTCAAGGACATGGTCTGAGGGCTAAGTTATAAAGAATAGCATAGAAACTGGCACATAACGTCCTCGTTTTAGTGTTGGCTGATTCAAAATAACTTAAACATCATATTTTAAGTATTTTATTTATTATTATGAAATTTTAAATGGTATCTTGTAACAAAAGGTAATAACCCTGTTTTTACACGACTGCTCAAAAAGGAGTGTTATGTTTTTGAATAAACTATTTTAAAGTTTGTATTCTTATTACTTAATAAAAGTGTGTTTTTTCTGATCATTTAAACAACAGTCTAAAGTTTTAAAATACGTTAACAGTATACCTAGTTTAAAACCTTGAAAACAAAACTCTTTTTATTTACATATCCTTAAGTAAATAAAGAATAAGCGTAAATGGTTCTACTTCTATATTTTTTCTTAACGGTATTTAACAGAAAATTGATTTTATATTCATATGCGATGATATTACTCTTTTGAAATTGCAAAAAAGGCCGTCAAAGGTAATAAAAAATTAAACTAGATTTGTTTAATAGATTGCACTTTTATTTTTTATTGACCGTGTAGCAACAGCTAGTGAATATAGGCTTGTTGGTGGTCTATAAAATTTTAATGCGTTTAAACTATACCAGCCTCATTGCATTATCAAGCAAAACAAACAATAGGCTGCATTGCTAGAAGAAAATTGAATGCTATTTATTTAGATGAGAAAATAAATAAAAACTAAATACTTAATGGCATCCAAAGTTTTTCTAAAGCAAATTGCCAGTAATGATAAGAAGATAACGAAAAAGTTTGCAATTATTTATTATAAATTATGAGGTCGATTAATAGATTAATAACATATTAATTGAATCATGAATGGTAGAAAACATAACATACTGGCTATTTGAGGTTATATTGTCTGAATTAATAGTAAGGTTGCAACTGATTAATCTATTGTTTTATGAGAAAAATAATAGATAGAGTATTCTTTATTGTACACCTTAAACAACAACTTTATAAAATAATCAATAAAATAGTGGTACAATTGGCGGTCTTTATTTCACTAATAGCAATTTCTTACAGATTGTTGCACACGTATTTGGTCTACACTACTTATAATTAGATGTCAATTATGTTTGCCTAGGTGTTTCTTTTTACCTGTCTACGACGGAACCCAAAAGGATGGTATAATTAATGTATTTTTGTAAATTTCCATAACATAGCTACCTTATTTTGGAATGACTATTACATATATACTTATAACTACTTGGGTACTTATTAGTAAGTAGTTCGACTGCAAACGCTCATTAATTTTTACGAAAACATCGTTGATACAATATTGATTTTTAATCTGAAACAACGCGATGACCTCTATGTGTTTTCTGTTTGTTTGAAGTGAATTGAAACTAATAAAAAAAAAACGTAGGTCCACTTACATTGATACAAAGCAAACCAATCGGACTCACACAAGGGCACTCCATAACATAAAAATATTTTTAAATGCGCTACAATGTACAATCACAACAACATTCCTAGGTGTGGGAGAGATCTGAGATGTGAACGAAACGATGTTTTTCTATTTTCGGTGTTCCGCATCGACCAGATACATAAAAATGTATATAGTTCATGGTCTATGGCCTGTTAGGAAGCTGTCTTTACTTCGAAGGTAATATAGCGCTTGTATCCAAGGCTACAATAAGTTTTATAAAGGGAGTATTTGATTTTTTATACGACTATAATAGCTTTATAACCTTCACTTTGTGGTGTACCTCTACAAAGTTTTTTTAAACGAGTTTAAAGTCTGCTATAAATTATAACTTAACATAACATCATGCCTGTATTCCCCAAAGGGTAAGGCAGACTTGTTCTATTCTACACCCACATTTTACAGATATATCTACTAATCACTAATGTAAATTATGTAAATACTAGTTTCTGTTCACGACTTCGTCTGTGTAAACTTTAGAATTGAGTCCAGTCGGGATTAAAAGTATCCTCCTGTGTTAATCTAAGTTATCTGTGTGCCAAATTTCATTCGAATACGTTCAGTAGTTTTTGCGTGAAAGTGTAACAAACATCCATCTATCCTCACAAACATTTGCATTTATAATATAGTAGATTATTAGCTTAAGCTAACTAAAAAAAATCAATGCAAGCACATTGTAAATTAAATTCATTTAACTTTTTTAAGTATAATTAATAGGGTTATAATCCAATTCTCCGGCAAGATGGAGCGACGATCTGCGGAATGTATCTGGTATAAATTGGATGAGAAGACCCGAAGACCGGGGTCAGTGGCGCGTTTTGGGACAGATCTATGTCCAGCGCTATAGGTTGATGATAAAGTAGTATTTATGATGAGGACTTTTTACATCGTTTGACAAGTTTGATCTATGGATAAAACGTGCTTAAAATTTACTAATTTCATTATTGTTGCACATCTTATGATTTTTGTCTTAAATGATAGGTCAAGATAAATAAAATAGTTACTTAACATGTGATTGGGCTTAGCATTATTCTGTTGAATTAGGTAGTACTGGAGTAGTTTTAGCGGGCGTACCCCTCTCGTCACTGGCATATGATTCCCAATCAAACCTCTATAACTTTTACCTGTATGGTTACACTGATAATACATGATTTTAATCGTGTGTAACACCGTTTTATGTTTGTGTTTAGTTTTATATGTGTATTAAAGTTTCGTGCAAGTTCTTTTGTGCTTGTGTCGCCTCCCGTCAGGTCCTCTAAGTTCCTATCACTATCACTGTTTTCAAACTAAAAGTGCAAGATGAAGTTGAGAGCAAAGCTAAGCCAAAGCAGTATGTAAGTTATATTTATTAATCTTAACCTTAAATCCGGGAGGTCAATTTAAATGGATTACATCGTATTGAACGTAGCATCACAGAATCAGGCCTGCATTCGCCGAAGGGGTAGGCTGAGGTGTACATAGTTGTACGCCCACATTTTACCAATGATTTTAATAAGTCCCAAGTAATAGGTGGTGAGCCTAATTTCCTAACAGAAAAACTCAATAATACTTTTCCCTACCCGGGAATCGATCCCGAGACCTCATGCTCAGCAGTCGGGTTTGGGGCCACTAGACTAAGGCAGTACACACCGGTGTTGAACAGTGTTAAAAATTATTGACATTGAGAAGAGTCTGCATTTTCTTACGTTTTCTAGAATTTCCAGCTAAGAAACATTATTGTACGGACACTGATTCATCACATCTGTATTGATTCATCACGTTAGCAGATTGCAAGGCGTAATTCCATGCAGCGGGTGATTATCATAAATAACACGATGACTTGTTATAACTATAAATTGTATCAGAAGGATTATGTTAACGGCAAATATGAAATTAATCTATAATCAATCATGGCGGCAAATACACTTCGATGTATCTGTTCTGAAATGACTGTGTATTATTGACATCATGGCATAATTACACCTGTGATGAAAAACCCCTTTAAAATACTTTTTTATACTGGTAAAATGGAGTCAGGATTTGATGCAACGCGAAAATCTATAAAACATTAGCGATATTGCAATTTAATGATGCCTACTTCACTGCTACCCTGAGAAAAAAACGAGAGGATTGTGTGGATGAAGAAATTGCCTCTTAGAAAATGACGTTTTAGCTTACAGCATGTAGTAGTAGTACTACATACAAGGTTATAAAAATCACATTGATTGATAATGCGTGTAAGTTTAACAAATTGCTATATAAATGTTTAGATAAGATTATAAGTGTCTCGAAAGTCCCAAATGTATTGACCGTAGGGTCCTTTTCTGTGGTCAACGTTTAGAGTACCTTTAGTCATTAATTATAAGTATTAATTTAAACTAAAGTATTAGCAAAAGTAAACATAGCTCTATTTTCGCACGAAAAATCGTGTTTGATGGGCGTCACAGAGATGAAGCCTCAGTAGGGGATGAAATCGTACTAATATGATGATAGTGGGATAATAACAATGTCACTATCTCACTCTGGCGTTTGAATAGTTGCGTTTGATTCGAGATTTTGTTTACTTTTATTATGGTTGATGAACAACCTAGTGACAGAGTTCGAACCATCCGACATCCGAAAACATCTCTCAGGAGTGCTAGTTACCCCACGATGATTTCCATTGCAGTTGTATTTATATTCATATGGCCTTATTTTCTTTTATTTAAGACTGTTTTTCGAAAACAAATACGTATTTAAATTTAAGCTACATTTAAATACGCATCGTCAAATTTGAGATAGAGTGTTGATAAAACGATAAAATTCAATACAACAATTTTTTTATCGACTCGACATGTTGGTCGATCCGTGCTCGGACGCCTGGTACTACACCAATACGTCTAAAATGACATAGCTTGAATATATATAATTGCAAATTTTATGCTTCAGTCAGGCTTCTTTTTCTTGTATTGTATTTATTCATATTAGCTCCATACCATACCTACGTCCAAAGATTTTCATACAAGTCTTTTATCTTCACAAAGAGTTATCAACATACCTAATTATTAAGTTTAATTATGTTTGTTGTATCATGTTTGTATAATTATGTTAGTTACGCTTTCTTCTCTTATGGGTTTATTATAATTATGGAAGTCCGTCTACGCATACGTATATAGAGTTTGATTTCGAGAATAGACACACATACATTATTTGGTTTTATATTACAGTTTCCTTTTATGTTGTTGTCTATTATATGCCTACGTATTTGCGTAGGATTGACAATTGATTCGTTTACCTTGCAAGATCGACAAGAATTTTCTGTATAATATAAGAATGATGGGGTTGTGTCTCCATATATTCGATATGCACACATAACCACCGTTACCAATAGGCGTTCACGGAGTGCAACAGTCATACTTCCTCAATTTAATATGCATTAGTTTTTACGCCACGGCCCTCCGAGAAGGTTAATACACTGCACAATGCGCTGTCCATCGGATTCATGTTTATATAGTGGTCAGTTACAATCTGTAGTAACTATCGATTGTACATTATATTGTATGCATAATTATCTACTACATAATGACGTTACACAACATCTGTTTATTCTTTGATTGAGTATTCTGGAAACATATGGAGAGATTTTTTTTTGTTAACTTCTTAATTTCTGTGTTATTCGATAGTTTCTCTTATTATGTAGATTATGCGGTTTAATTGACGCAGTAACTAATCAGTCGGTTAGTTTTCTACGAGTCTTGAAACAAGAGATTTGTTCATGTAAGCACAATGAATGCACAAGAAACACAAGCACAAAGAAAATAAAATGCCTTTGGGAAAATACCTATTAGTTATCATTATATTTTAAAAACGTTTCTCCAATTCAAAAATCAAATCAAATCATAATTGATTTGCAAAGAATGTTGGTATTTACAATTGGTGAAATAATACAGTCATTAGAAGCCTTGTACATTCTACCCTTTTAGGCATGCAAATTTTAATGGTACTTACATGGTATGTTACTTGTTACTCTACACTGCAATCATAAGGCTATAATAATATTAAATGTATCTCCATAAATTGATGGATCATTAAAGAAGTCTGCAGCAGAGTATAAGCAGCTTTCAATGAGCAGGATGGAAAGATTAAAAAAAAAAAGAATCTTTGTAGTTGATCTTTAATACAACTTGGAATTTTGTTATATATGAGAGGTGCCATTCCAAACTAGGAATATCTCTATAATATCTGACCCTGACCTGGTACAATTAACTGTAGATTATACAAATATTTGTTACGTGCGGTAATCGAACTCTTGACAGGTGGTTGGTCTACCACATTCACTAGGTATTCTGACTGAGCGTGTGCACCGTGTTGCTTACAGACGAGGTTACTGGAGGCAACTGTTGTAACTTGTAAGGTTATGTTACCGTGTTCTCATTTTAATCGGAACCAAGTTTCATCTGCGAATATTAATTGGAGTGAGGTCGAATCTTTATGCGGAAGAAATCTTAGTCAGCAAAATAATTATACAAACATGGAATTATTGTTATTAGCGATTAAGTTTAAATGAGTCGTTTCGGGGCATATTCGAGACAAACTAGTCTATGTTACCCGGGACAATGTAAGGATTCTTACGATACCTCATACATCGAAATTGGTTCAGGCATTTAGAAGTTATGGTGGAATAAAGAAACTCACAAAAATACATATATACCTACATAAGTACATACATGAACCCTAAAAAAACTCTATTTTTTGGGCAGTCGTGTAAAAACTCATTTGTGATTAGGCATCCTATAAGTAGCAGTTATCACTAAAATTTTAGCATTTATTTTAAAATCACAGACAGACTGATTGGTACTATAGATAAACTTCTCAATATATAATATAATATATATAAACTTGTTAGGGATAGTTGGTAAGAAAAATAATATAGTTCACAGAGCATATTTCCAGTTACTTGTCTAAGTTGACCGTTTCCTTATGCGTGAAGGTTATAGGCGTTATATATAATAGACCGGGTTCGTTTTAAAAATTCTTTGGATTATTATTCCATAAAGTAACTAATTAATAATTTGAAAAAATTAAAATAACTAACATTTAATTAATCGACTAAATTTGAGCGACCTTTATTTATGCACAGTATCTCCATAAGGCGGACCCAGACAACGTTTTGGTAAAAACGACCCATCAAAACAGCGGTGCTAGCATGTTTCTTTTTATCGACGCATTTGCCGATTATAAACGTCAAATTGGATATAATATGTTGTTGATCAAACGATAAAATTCAAAACATTTAAATCTTTATCGGCCCGACCAGTTTGATGACAAAGATCAGTGCCCAGACGCCAGGTACAAAAACAAATATTAAATTGATTATTCTTAGTCATACGATTCAAAGTCAAATTATTTATTTAAATTAGACCATTTAGAGGTACTTTTGATTTGTCAGAAGCTAGTTGTCATGTTCCAAAGTGTAGATTCCTAAAGTTTGTTTTCGAAATATCCTAATGTATTGCAATGATTTACGTAATATTTACAGCTCAGACCTGACCGTGATGAATTTAATAGTGGGTTTTTATACAATCGAATCTTTATGCAAGACTAACGGCCGTGAAAACGTTTTTTGGCAATAGCTTGTTTTAGTTGTAGCCTTATTCAGTTTATTGGTTTCTAGACAATTTTGATAGTAAAAACTGAATGACTGTTCTTTCTTACTGAATTGCTCTGATCATTTCGTTTCGATTCCTATTTGTATTTACGTAGGTACCTTTGAACAATGCTGTTAAGGATGACCAACGGGCATGAGAGGTCGCGCGGGACAAAGAAGCAAGCATTGCCGGACGCGCGCCCCTCCAACGACACTTCTCTTTAGGCAGCTTAGCCGGTGGTTGCGTACCACTAATTGTTAAGAAAAAATTTGTAACTTTATCAAGAAATACAGTCCATTGTTAAGAAGTTCATCAGTTTCATTTCAGCATCCAATCATTTACATTCTGGTCATACGAGCCGGATCCCATGAGGATAACGAACCATCGTTACAAACAAAACATAAAATTTATATGCAAGTACCGACAACGGAAAAGGTAAAAAGAAAAAGGTAGCAAACCATCAGAAAGACAGGAGTGCCTAAAGAGTGAGTCTGTTCCATATTTTCCTCCTATAACCCTAACAGTGAATACGGTGATATTTATTTGTACAAATCTGTGTATTAATAATCGTTAGTGACTTGTTTACGTTAGTCGCCGGTATTTCCTAGAAAACCGGCCGGCGCCATCGAGAACAAAAGGTGCTTATCGCAACGATCTACGCCTGCATTCCAATGTTACATTTTACTAAATTTTATGTTGTAAACAACTATCGTGCATTATAATTACTCGCTTAACTAATCACAGAGTTAAAATTAATAGATTATTAAGATAATAAATTGCATTAAACATCAAACATAGACATAAATATTTATCGTACATAACATAATAAACGAATTAAATAAAAATACTTTCGTAACTTCTATTAGCATTAACTTTTTCTGTAATAAACAGGTTCGCTTATAATGTACCTATTGTAGATAAATCTACATAGACATTTTATATTACGGTCGAATCGAATTTGAAGGTAGTTACTGCTTACCTACATTTACGCTGCACATTAATATGTCTGAATTTAAAGATTTAATTAAAAAACGGGCCTCAATTAAAGGTCGCCTTACGATGTTTATAAACTTTATAAATACATTGAAAGGGGAATTATCACCAACTCAAAAAACTGAACTTGAGTTGCGCATAGTTAAAATAGAACAACTTCTTGGACATTTTGATCAAATTCAGAGTAGTATTGAGTATTCAGTCGAGTCCAGTGAGGAAGCTCAACAGTTCAACGAAAGAGAGGAATTTGAAAATCAATTTTACGGTATTTTAGCAAAGGCGAAACAAATTCTAAAGTGCCGCCGTGTGGCAAAAGAAGATTATGATGATGATGACGTACATTCATGTGTTTCAGGTGAGGCGCCTTCGATGGTGAGGTTGACAAGGACAAGTAAAAGTGTCAAATTACCTACCATTCAAGTCCCTAAATTCAGCGGCCAGTACCAGGACTGGCTTGAGTTCAGAGACACATTTTTGTCTCTTATACACGAAAATGATAACATTGGTGACATTCAAAAAATTCCATTATTTAAGAGCGTCTTTGGAGGGTGGCGCTGCACAGGTAATACGATCACTCGGGTTTTCATCCAGCAACTACAATATAGCGTGGGACTTATTATGCGACCGTTATAATAATAAAAAGGTTTTAATTCAAAATCACATTCAGTCATTGTTTGGAGCTGAGCAGATCAAACGTGAATCGGCCTCAGCCATACGCACGGTTATCGATACATTTTCTAAGAACTTAAGATCTCTGGAATCATTAGGCGAACCAACATCGCATTGGGATACATTAATAATTTATTTAATCAATTCAAAGTTAGATTCAAAACTTGTAGGGAGTGGGAGGAGCATAAGGTATTACTGGATCAAATAAAATTAAGCGATATAATTACATTTTTAAGGAACAGAGCGGATTTACTTGAAACATTACACATACATACTGGAACAACAGATAAGCCTAAACAGAAATCAGATCATGTTAAGGGATTATTAAGTACAAGCACGAATACATACATACCAAAGTGTCCTCTATGTAAAAACGCGCATAGGATTTATAAGTGTGATACGTTTTTAAATCAATCAGTTACTGAGAGAATAGAGTCTGTACGTAAACTTAAGTTATGCATGAACTGTTTACGATCAGGTCATCAGGCTCGCAATTGCATATCAAGTTCTTGCACCAAATGTTCACATAAGCATAATACACTTTTACATGACGATTTGCAGACCCAGAAACATGATGTCAACGCACCAGTCGACAGAGCCACTACACTGTCCGCACACATGACAGAGCCAGTACTGCTCTCGACTGCAGTGATACATATGTTTGGGAACAACAATCAACCTCGTGAAGTGAGAGCTGTTCTCGATTCAGGGAGCCAAGCGTCCTTCATGACTGAGCAATTATTACATAAGTTAAACCTAAGTTATAAACAAACACAAACATCTGTAGTAGGCATTAATAATACAATCACTCAAATAACAAAGCGGTGTGACACATACATTCATTCAAAAGTTAATTCATTCAAGGTTGGGTTATCATTTTTAGTTCTACCGAACATTACAAATTTATGCAGCAATAAAACAGGTATAACAAATTTAAGAATTTCATCACATATAATATTGGCAGATCCGGAATATTACAGTCCGGCCAATGTTGATTTGTTGTTGGGCGCAGACATATTCTGGGAGTTACTAGAACCAAATCAAATTCGTTTAGGGACAAACTGTCCTATATTACAGGAAACCAAGTTAGGGTATATCGTTTCAGGTCCTACCAGTGGTCTTGACACAAATTTTTTAAACAAAGCAATTACTCAATTAACGTTATGTAACTTTACACGAAATATTAGTGACGATGACTCAGCAATTCAAGAACAATTATCAAAGTTTTGGACTATAGAGGAAACACATGATACTTCTACGCCTGTATATTCTTTGGAGGAACGTCTATGTGAGCAACATTTTATTAATAACTTTAAGAGAATGCCTGACGGCAGATTTTCAGTAGCGATTCCTCTTAAAGAATCAGAAATACGTTTAGGTGAGTCATTTACTCGAGCTTTAAAGTGTTTTTTATCACTTGAACGCAAGTTACAGAATCAACCACAATTAAAACAAATGTACATTGATTTCATTAACGAGTACAAGGAACTAGGTCACATGACTCTTATTTCTAATAATGTTTATACTACAAAAAACTCTAATTTTCTGCCGCATCACGGGGTTTTACGCCAACATAGTGATACCACGAAACTCAGGGCTGTCTTCAATGCGAGCGCTGCAACATCCACTGGCGTGTCATTGAATGACATCCAAATGGTTGGTCCAACTATTCAAAATGATCTTTTTTCAATTTTAATACGATTTCGACATTTTTCTTACGTTATGACTGGCGATATTGAAAAGATGTACCGGCAAGTATTGATACACGAGAATCAGCGACATCTACAAAACATAATATGGCGGGACAATCCTAACAAAGAATTAAACATATATCAGCTTAACACTGTTACTTACGGTACGGCCTCGGCTCCTTTTCTTGCAATTCGGTGTTTAAAACAACTTGCAGTTGAGTGTAAAGACAGTTTTATATCAAATATAATCAGTAGCGATTTCTATGTTGATGATTTGGTCACTGGGGCTCAATCAATTAGTCAAGTGTCTACAATAAGAGATAACATCTGCCAGGTACTATCATCTGGTGGTTTTAATTTGCGGAAAATCAAGTCAAATATTCCAAATTTTGAATGTGAAAATGCAAAGTCATGTGTGCTACTTAATTTAGGACAACAAAATTCCACTAACACTTTAGGTCTAGGGTGGTTACCGTCATCAGACATGTTATGTTTTTCACATACACCTTCACACGTTGGTAACCCATCAAAGCGGTCTGTTTTGTCCACCATTGGACAAATCTTTGATCCACTCGGTTTACTCACAGTCTTTGTTATACAAGCAAAAATAATTCTCCAAAAACTTTGGTTACATAAAGTTTCATGGGATGAACCATTACCCTCTGAAATTGCACACACTTGGGATAAATTCACAACAAATTTACAATATTTAAAAGATTTAAACCTACCTCGTTGTGTCACCTGTGAAGATCCAGATATTATAGAAATACATACCTTTTGCGACTCTTCGCAAGATGCGTATGGAGCGTGTATGTTCGTACGCAGTATATCAAAGAATAATAAAATCGAAGTCCGTCTGTTATGTGCAAAGAGCAAAGTCGCGCCGTTGAAACCACTTACAATTCCTCGTCTAGAGCTCTGTGGTGCACTCGTGGCAGCGCGCTTAACTAGAAAGGTACTCAGTGCATTCAGGTTACACGTGGACCGATGTGTTTTATGGACAGACTCGTCAGTTGTTTTAGGGTGGTTGAAAACATCACCACTCAAATTAAAAATGTTTGTTAAAAATCGAATTTCTGAAATACAGGAACTGACTCACGATTTTGAATGGCGTCATGTTCCCACACAATGTAATCCAGCTGACTTACTCACTAGAGGCGTTAACATGTCACAAATACATACTTTAGATTTATGGTGGACAGGACCATCATTCCTGCAAGAGTCTGAATCACACTGGCCCAAAATAAATTTAAAAAAATATAATATCGACTTACCTGAAGTAGTTTCAAACATAGCATCCTCACATAAAACATACCAACCACTTATTAATATGAACTCCTTTTCAAAACTTTTAACACTTAAGAGATCAATGGCTTTCGCTTTACGATTTCTGCATAATTGTAAAAACCATAATCCGGAGCAGAAATTAACAGGTCCATTGACTCTTCCTGAATTAGATAATGCATTTAAACTATTATTAAGAGACTCTCAAATACAATCATTTGAAGAGTATGCACTTTTAAAACATAATCACCGTTTACCTAACAAAAATAGCTTGCTACAATTATCGCCATTTATTGATGAATTTGGTTTAATCAGGGTTGGTGGTCGCTTAAAAAATTCACACTTTGAATTTGACAAAAAACATCCAGTTCTAATATCATGTAAGCATCTTATAGCAAAACTTATATTCAAAAACGAACATAATAAATTATTTCATGCAGGGCCACAACTTCTGTTATCGTCTATTAGACAGCAATTTTGGCCATTGGGCGGTCGCAATATGGCTAGACAAGTGGTTCACAATTGTCACCGCTGTGTCAGGATGAAAGCTCGAGTGGTCAATCCAATCATGGGTCAATTGCCGGAGCAGCGGCTCTCTCCAGGCTATCCCTTCCAGACTACTGGTGTGGACTACGCCGGTCCTATACTGGCTGCTGATAGACGGGGTCGTGGATGCAAACTGATCAAGGTTTATATTGCTGTCTTTGTTTGCTTCACTACGAAGGCAATTCATCTAGAATTGGTAACAGAATTAACAAAAGATGCGTATATCGCTGCTTTACGTAGATTCATTGCACGTCGTTCAAAACCTTCAACCATGTTCTCTGATAATGGTACACAATTTGTTGGAGCCAAAAACGAAATACAGGTTTTTATTAAAAATAACAATGCGTCTTTGTCAGAATGTATGGCAAATGAGGGAATTGATTTTAAATTCATTCCGGCCTATGCACCTCATTTTGGAGGTGTATGGGAAGCCGGAGTCAAATCAACCAAGCACCATTTGTTCAGAGTATTACAAAACGCACGGTTAACTTTTGAAGAGTTATACACTACATTGGTACAGATAGAGGCAATACTAAATTCCCGACCATTATCACCTATATCCCCTGATCCTGATGACCTCACTCCACTCACCCCTGGCCATTTCTTAGTCGGACGACCTCTGACGGCATTACCTAGTCCGAGCCTTGTCGACGTCAACCCAAATAGATTACACCGTTGGGAAAGAACTGAACAGTTGAGACAGCACTTTTGGGTACGCTGGCAAAAGGAGTATGTCTCAGAACTTCAACAAAAACCAAAATGGAAATCTTCGAATGGAGAACTCCAAGAAGGGACACTCGTATTAATTAAACAGGAAGGTCTACCGCCAATGAAATGGAACCTTGGACGAGTGAAGAAAGTTTACCCGGGCTCAGACGGAGTCAGTAGAGTAGCCGACATACAAACCAGTAATGGCATCATTAGACGTGCATTCAATAGGATATGTCCTCTACCCATGGACGACAAGGATTCAGTTGAAATCCAGGCTTTCAACGTCGGGGGACATGTTAAGGATGACCAACGGGCATGAGAGGTCGCGCGGGACAAAGAAGCAAGCATTGCCGGACGCGCGCCCCTCCAACGACACTTCTCTTTAGGCAGCTTAGCCGGTGGTTGCGTACCACTAATTGTTAAGAAAAAATTTGTAACTTTATCAAGAAATACAGTCCATTGTTAAGAAGTTCATCAGTTTCATTTCAGCATCCAATCATTTACAAATGCTTAGCATGAAGATCAGTGAAGCAGCAGAAATTATCAAAACACTTAGTGTGTAAAGGAAATATTAAGTTTACAACTTATTTGGCTTATAAAATAATTGCTGTTATATATTTGTATCAATCTAAAAACTGTTTTCAAATACACAAGTTAAATTTAAAAAAATATCGTGTTTTACTTATTACTACTTACTTTTTATACTATTCTTTCGCTAGGACTACATAGTCACGTAACATATTTTAAGACTAAATTGAGACGCTCATTATAAATCGTTAGAATATTATTCAAAATGGTTATCGGAAATATGCACAACCAACGTGTACAATATGCGGCACAAGAAAAACCAAGTTCAGACAAAAGTCTTTTGGGAGACTCTGTTGAATTATCATTTCATAATATAATTCAATTCTCGCAACAGGGTGTTATTATGGAATTCTTTAGTTATTCTATGATAGAGAGCCATTGAGGGAGAGATACATACATACGTTTTCGTATTATATAAATCTCTTCACCCTCATCACAACAAAACAAAACCTTCGTATTAATTACATTGTCCGTATTAAGAAACATTTATAGGTCTGCTTGCATATATTTATATTTTCGTAAGACGATTACATATACGCTTAATCAGCTTCTTAAAACTTGCCCAGTTTGTGGCGTAAGTACCAATCGTACGATAGATTCGGTTTCGGAATTGCTACATTGAACACGTTCATGATTTTATTTTAGTCTGTTTTGCAATTCATAAGTCTGCCGATAAACGAAATGAGATTCACGAAGATGAAGTTTAGTAAGGTATTTCACTAAAACAATCTGTTTTCGGCAATAGATTTACTAAACAAAATGAGATCGTACCATTTAAGTATTTCCTTAACACGAATGTAGACAGCTAACAATGAATTGAATGGGACGCATGATTCATGAGCGACAATGAAGTCGCTGCCATTGGCCCATACGATTATTATGTTTGTATAACTACACAATTATACTCAATAATACTTTCAATTTAGATCGACTGGAAATGCTAGCCTATTGACGAGTGTCAGCTGTTGTTAGCGTTCATCCGGCTCATGTGTTGACAAATAAGTAGAGTAATAAATCAAGTTAATTGGTCAAGTTCCGCTTCAATTGTTTATGTCTATTACAAAAGATTTTCCCATTGTAGATTCCATGACATGCCCAACAATGACCCGGTTGGTATATGTTGAGATCATTTGTCATTGCCCTCATTGCGTGGAGACACAGAATGATTGTAAACACTATAAGTCACACAATGCACATAATTAATTAGTTAAACGAAATACAAAGTACTCACTCTCCGGTGTGACATCCCGAAGCACGATCCTGGCCTCTACTTCTGCCGGCATGGTTACCACAACTTTGAAAGCTTAGCAATCGATTTGTACGCTGACCATTAAGTTTACACACAGACAATGGTCCTTGACACGTTCAAAGAATAAGAAATTATATCGCGTGACTAGAACTGAATTAGGATTGGGTTTTATGTCATGTTTTTATTTTGGAAGTGTTGGTGAATGTTGGGCGAAGTAAATGCGGCTATCGTCGCGCAAAGCTCGGCGATGACTGACCGCGGATGGTGGCGCGCGCCTCTATTTTCTCCGCGACCCTATATTGCGACTAGTACACCAGTCACCACACACGCCGCCTTTGTATTGTTGTTGCACTAAGTTAAGCTTGGCTGGCTCGTTATGATTTGCGTCATACAAGAAAGTGTTCTTATATTAAGAGTATCTAAGGCAATCCTCGGCTATTTCATGTTGCTGGAGTGGCATCGTTAACTGTTTTGCCATATGTTTCACCACAACACTAACCAAATGATTTACCCGAGATAAAAGCTATCATACTGCTCATAATTCAAATATATTGTAAATCAACCGAGTCTGTTGTCTGTATACATAATATTTTAATGTAATTATAGTTCTATTTATGATATTCTAAGACTATTATTAAACTGCCTACTTAAACTATGTATGAAACTAGCTGGGCTAACTTTTAACTATGTAAAACACAACTTACATTCCACTAAAACGTAAAATGAACAAGGAGCTTTTAGAATGCTAGTTGTGAAGGCACAGCAGAAACATCCAGCAAGCGTATAAACAAGTGATGGAAGTTAAAATTGGGAATGACAGAACGAAGGGAGTCGGCTCACAGGGTCACTGCGTAATCTTAACAATGGAAACTTTATAATCCTGGTTTTCTTTGACCTTTTCATAAGGAACTTTCTCGCATTGGTAAATTTTATATTATTCATTATTTTAAGTTTATGTTGTCATTATCCGTTGATATTACCAGCTACGTGCGACTGCGAAAATAATTAGCGTCAGATCGCCATTTAAAGTTGAAGGTGTCAATTAATGAACTAACCAGAAGTAGAGGAACCATGACAGGTAATAGTTAATTATGTAATTATTTCATTTCCGGTATCACGTCAACGGGGTTTCACCTGTTGTGAAGATAATATGATCTTAAAAATGATAAGTCTTTCTGTGGACTGTGATTAACTGGGGCGGTATAATTTCTATGTGATGAGGTATTATGAGTACTTAAATTTTATTATTAAAGATTAAAGCAACTTCTTTACGTAAGTATATTTTATAAGGAATTATGGGTCAGATACTGCAGGACGTAACTCAAGTAAACATTGTAGACTCTACAATGTAGAGTGACTTTGACCCACAAAAACTTAAAGATATCAATGATAGTATGTAGTGGAAAGAAATTCGGTACTTAGAAAATACTGATACATATATTTTTTTAATGCATTACGTTAATGCGTTTTGTTCGGAACATCATCATATATGTAAGTCGATTTGTATGCCGCTAGCTGTCGGCGAGACATGATGAACAATAATACATGTACCATCTCTGTACCATGTTTCTGGCAAATAAATGTATTCCTCTTCTTAATATACTACTTATAAATAAAAGATAAAAAAACTGTAAAGCGTCGAAAAATTCATCCGCATCGCATTAGTTATAATTATATTGTTTAGGTAGTTTCTATATAATGATATTAAATTCTTAGTTAAAAATAAAATAAGTAACTATTCAGTTTCTATACGTGACGATGATGGAATTGTGAGCAGAGGTCGGGATAGCTTAGTTAACGCCTGGAATATTCATCTAGGACAGGTTCAAAACCTGCTCACGACCTTAATTTTATTTCTACAAGAATTTATAACTAAATATGCTCTATATATTTAGACCTTAATTAGAAGGATGAAGGCCGTAAGTGCATTATATTGATTACCATTTAAGTTATTTTGATAATTACTTAGAATCTCTATTCTGTTATACCCTTGGTCGATAATAAACTCTAGGAATTTAATTCGCTTTAGCCTGTGACTAATAATACATTTTAGTCTCAATTACGTTCAGCTTTGGACGCTCAGCGGCGATATAGCTCAATGACATCATTAATGTCATGGGTCACACACACTAGGACGAGTCTGGCGCAAGATCGCGGAATTGTGCAAGTAAATAAAGAATTTAACCCTAAAGCTGGTGGAGTCAGGCTGCGGAGGCCTTCTTCTGAGAGCGGAGCGGGCCCCGTATGGACTCCATTGAATTCACAACGGTGAACATTTTCGTCGGTTCACTAGCGTATCTCATACGAAGGTTTACTTTTTTGTAAAAGAAATAGCTTTCGTGAGCGATAATCATACTATGTAGTTATTGTTCACCGGTTACAGCTAACGTGCATTTTCCGGATTGCCCCACTAGTTTCGAACTAGAACGGAGCCCTTAGTTATGATCTGAGCCCGCGGCGATGTTGCGAGTCAAACTCCTATGAAGATATCCGTTTCAAGTTAAACTGAGGCCGCTACGCTCACAGAGGAAGACAGAAGAATGTGGCGACGAGCCTAACTTTATCACCTTCTGAGTAAAGAATTCTATTCACTCTTACTATTCTCCGCGATCTCATTCCGATGCGGCCCACGGTGCTAATTAGTTGTCGATTTATCTCATCGCTGGACGTCGAACGCAGGTCGTTTTAGTTAGACTAAATTTCTTATTATTTATCAAACCAAAATAATTTATTTCAAATAAACCATATACAGGCACTTTTGAATTGTCAGAAGTTAGTTGCCACGTTTCAAAGTGTAGATTCCTATGGAGAAACTCCACGGTTACTCTTTTTCATCATATAGGTTTTTACAATAGTATTGGTTACACTGTTTTTGTTGCAAAATAGTATGTGGGAACAATGTAATATAACGCCAATACTAAAAGAGTTTAGATTAACAATTCAACATTTTGCTATGACAGTTTAGAGATGACCAGCACTAATGATTAACTGACAGCACCCGTTCACGAACATGACCAATGCGTCAGCATCACGCAACTCAACCATATCTTCAGAAATCATTTGATTTCTTCAGAAATCAAATGATTTTTTTTCTCTTCTTTCACTTCTTTCACTTCTGGCACTGTTATTTTATTTTAAGGCACTCTTATGTTTTCTCTCTATGTTATAGCTATTTTAATTATAATTTCAACAGTATTATTTAGATTTTAGAGCACCAATAATAATAAACTTAATATTATATTCATATTACATATACCAATTACTGTCATACATTACATAAATTCAATTATTAGCTCATTAATCAAAATTGTTCACCTAAGTATGAAATAGTGCATAGTGCACACCATATAAAAAACCTGTACCTCGTAATAAATAATATTGTATTGTGTGTATCCTCTGTTGGATGTCCTTAAATAAATAAATAAAATAAATAAATAAATATTGTAGGGAATCGAATGACCCAATACACACGCCACCATGAGCGGGATATTTTAGTGAGCATGACATACTCTATCTGCCAGTTAGTTAGTTATGGCTTATCCCAGCTTACAGTGAAAACTGATCCAATGTTTGTCTTGTGCTTCTTAGATGATCAGTATTAGTTTCTTACTATTTTAGTTAACATACAAATTAAAGGGCGTAGCAGGTGGCGTTCTCTAGTTTCTGCCTACCCCCATGGGGAAAAGGATTGAGTTTATGTTTGTGTGTAAGTAGAGTTAAGCGTTGAAATATGACTCAACGTTGCGTCGCGTCGATGTGAAGTTGTCTGCCATAATTTGTCACAATCTTACGTTATTAACAATAAATTAAATACGTAAGGAAAGACTTGAGATGCTTGTATTTACAAAAAGCTTGATTATTTCCTTCTTTCACTTGTTATAACCAGACACAATGGCACCCAATTACGCGGGCAGTTGGATAATTATGACTCGGAGAAAGAAAAAAGCAGCCCATTTTTAATGATCGCTTCTACATATTTCTATACTATTCATTACTTCCCGTTTAATTTCGTACAAAGATAAAATGATAAAATATTTAACTAAAATATAGGTTTTTCTTCGCTCTTTTTTTGTGCTTTGGTGAAAATCATAATAAGAATGTGGACAAGAAATTATTACTATGACATCTACCGTTGACTAGCAAAATCATAAAGTACGTATATATATATCATTATGTAGCGACCTCTATTGTCGAGTAGTAACATTACTTGAACGGCTCGTCAAGTTGATAAAGCCTTCGTAGGTACGTAGCGGCAATAACATAGCTGTTAGTTCCAACATTTTCCGTTAAGACTAAGAGCGCTGTCAGTATTTGAACTCGAATTTCTTTGAGTTCAAATATTTGCAATGTGTCAATGAAATTATGAAGTGAATGATATTATTATTTTGATGTTCATCTCTACATAGTCCCCGTCTATAACTGTCTGACAATTTGTGGACGATTTTTTCCATAACTACTATTTCATATGGAAGGTTTATGTGTATTAATAAAATATTTGTGGGTATTAAGAATAACTTTCATAAAGTCTGCAAATAATATATTAAATTATGACTACAAAATTTGAGTAGTATTTTTGCGTATTCCGCATAAATAATTAGCGCTAGGTCAAAAAAAGGTATGACAATATTCTTGACTTTAAATAGGTAGTTCTACAAAATAAGTTAGCATGTTCTTAAAATGATCGAACAAGGTTAGTAAAAATAATAATATCCGCCATATCGGTTTTTAAACGATATTGTATTGTCATAAAAACAAAGGGGTGAGTGCGAAATTTCGTGAGATACAGCTAAGTAAAAGTCGGTTGCAAGAGAATATGAAACAAAAACCCGTACTCCTACCGACTACACTCGGCTATCCACTTCTCCTTTATCAGGGTTTCAGAATTTACATTGAATTATTCGCAAAGCCATAACCAAACAAAAAAATATACTCGTGAAACTTAGTACAACATTAAAATAAAAATAAAACATTTAATTAAAAATGGTTCCATGGACAAATATCACCCAGACAGGAACAAGGCTAAAATAATCGCCTATTTATTAGAGTTCAACGATACTAAAAGGTTAAAGACGTTGGGATGCTTGCCCATGGGTCACGTGTACCTATTCAGCAAGAAGGAAGAAAAAAAACTGTAGAAAATAATTAACTAACAAAGTATTGTTTAAAAAGTCACTGACTTATCCAATTGGTCGAGTAAATTATGTATATAGTAAGTGTTAAAACATCATTTATTCAGTTTACTGGTAAATAAAAAATAAAAAATGGAAAATAAAAACCTTTTAGGTCGGCTTTCAGTTAAACTGGAGGCAGCTTAATATAACTTAATGTCAAGTTATCGCTCAATATAACCACTTATCGTTCTCTCATATGTACGGTTGTGGTCTCGTTATGCAATTATGGTCTCCCATTCACTTATTTTTTTCTAGAACTGTCTTTGGGTAAGTCAATGTCCTTTCATCTATCCTTTCAACATGTCTTTACTCTTTACTGCTTACGTCAACTATTACCCTAATAAAACACCATGCAATTTTTAATAATAAATCTGATAATTTCTGAGCCTTGTAAACGCATTTTGTTCAATCTACGAATACAATTTATCTTCGACGTGCTTGGTTAGCACGGATTCCCCTACTACGAGTAATTATAGATTTTTACATACATGTCTAATCGTAATGGATCAACCGGTACTTATGTTATACGACTATAGTATATTTCTTTGTTATTGGCAATGAAGTGTCGATTATTATCTGTAATTTAATACTTTTATAGCAGGAAAATTCTGAATAGGAAACTACCGCGCGAATTTGGATAAACATAAATTATTACCTAGTGACTATGGTGTGTAACATATCTACACGTTGTGATATTATACATATTATTTAATAAACAGTAGTAATACCTTATAGGTAATAAAAAATGCATCATTTTATTACACAGTAAGATTTATGAAAAAGAAAGATCGTAGCGATCTGTGCGTACTGCATTTGAATAGCGAATAATTATGGGGATGATATGGGTTTAGATTGGGATTTAGTCATAATTTATTTATGAGAGCGAATTGTTTTTATAAGTTTTTTTAACTATATACGATTAGAGTGGTAATATTTTGTAGTAGCACAGATTATATTCAATATTAAGGTAATGCTACAAATAATGAGCTGACCATATCCTAAATGAAATAGCGAGTCCATTGATGTCTGGGAAAACTAGAAACGCAGGCTTAACCGCTCCGATAATAATAAATCTTCTTATGTACTATTATGATTAATATTCTATTTTCGGGAGCCTGGCGTCCGAGCACGGATGTTTTCGACAAAATTGTCGATTCGATAAAAGTTTTTGTGTATTGAATTTTATCGTTATAACAACACTTTATGTCAAATTTGATTTTTAAAATCGACAAAAGTGTTGACAAAAAGAACCATGCTCGCACTGCTGTTATGATTTGAATAGTTGCTAAGACCACGTGCAAGAATCAGTGTAATATTTTCATAATCTGTTGAATCGCTAATTACCAGGAACAAAAAATATTTTATTACAAATATATATAAATATATAATAATATGACATAACATTATGTTACATTCTGTACGGATAGACAGAGGCCTGAAAGTTTGACAACCAGTCATACCACGATATATCGTGTTACCCAGTAACTGGGTTGTGGAGGTCAGATAGGCAGTCGCTCCATGTAAAAATACTGGTATTAAGCTGCATCCAGTTTGACTAGAAGCCGACCCCAAAGTAATTGGGAAAAGGCTAGGCAGATTGAATTATGCTTGTATCCCCGATGGGGTTAGTACCTACCTTTATTTTGATTGTGGAAATTCAATCATGGACTTTGTGCCGGTCTACTACCGGTTAGAAACCGTACATTCCTACTGTAACCTTTTTATTTTAAACGTCAAATTTGACATAAAGTGTTGATAAAACGATAACAATATTAACGTTTTTTTTATCGAGTCGACTTGTTTGTCTAAAAGATCCATGCTGGGACGCTAGGTTCGCAACAGCATTTACCATGACCCCGGCAAGTTACTTAATGTTATATACCCACATTTCATCGATGCAGTTATGAAGTCCCATCTAATAGGCCGGCCACAATTCCAAACTCCGGGTTGCTACTCCGAACTGCTTACTCAATAATATTTTGCCCGAGCTGAGAATCAAACTAAGGAATTCGCGCTCAGCAGCCTAGCTAAAACCACTAGACCAACGAGGCAGTCAGTAATATTTTAACGGTCACAAAGGTGTTCATATTTCATGTGATGATTGTTAAAATACACTAAAGTGGGTCTCTGCCGAGTAAGAGACGCCAAGTCAAAGGCTGTATTTACATTTTAAATTTTATTTTCAAAAAAGTTTTATGAAACCACTTCTTACATATATAAGATTTACAGTCTGATTACAATGATAACTTTGCTAGAGGAGTATTTCGATGAACTCTGGTCCCCAGGGTAAGATTTAACTTACTCAGTTACATATGCCGAATACAGTATGAATTACAATTTGTTTGTGGATGAATACTCCGGTAACCTATAGGATACATCGACGAGACTGCCTCGTTGGTCTAGTGTTCTAGAGCGCGACTGCTGATTCTCAGGTAACGGGCAAAGCGTTATTGAGCATACCTATTAAAAAAAATCTCAATAGCAGCCCGGAGTTTGGAATGGTACCTGGTAGATGGCAATGATGGCCGCCTATTACATGAAGCTTAATAAAAGCATCGGCGAAATGTGGGTGTACAGTTGTGTATACCTCTGCCTACCATATCGGGGAATACAGGCGTGATGCTATGTATGTATGTACATCAATAGGTATATCTAGTTCTTGTTGATTCGAAGCTCAAAGAATTGTAAGTCAAGATATAACACTTGAAATACTTAGCACTTTGAACCTGCTTACCTTTAACATTTATCGTCAAGCACAGTGGGTCAAACGCGTGGGTTGTGGTTGTTAAACAAAACAATGCTCTCTTTTCACATTTAAATTAAAACAGAGGATTAAATAACACTTGAATGCGAATTGTTTTGTTGTTTTAGGATCCAGTTTTACAAAACATACTACGACTTACTTATATAAATTTATCTAAAACGAAGTTTTATCCTACTGCCCCACAGGAGGGTAATGTTATATTTACAAAATACTAAATAATGAACTCTAAGCAGCGGGGTTGCGTCGAATGCAGTTCCAATCCCAGAAATCCATTAAAGGTTTGTGGAGGACTGTGTGGTTTTTAGCCTATTAATTAACAAATGGTTTTTGTGTCTGTTACAAACGACATCTCTAGGGTATGAAGGGCACCGTTTTTTAAGTATTAATGGCATAAATTTGATGTCAAACCTAAAATTTCCATACAATTTTAGTATGACGTCTCTAATTTTAGTAGACACCGAAAAGTCAGTAAGTAAATAAAAAAATAACGTTGCCTAAGAATGCTCGAGCTTATAAGTAATTGAGAAAATCATAAAAACTTTAACAACACGTGAGACTAAAGTAAACACTAAAGTCAATGTTTTAATTCACTACAGAATAATTAAGAGCTGAAGGATAAAATGTGCAGTACACAATATTAGAGTTATCAACGTCGCGCGCCAGGTTGTTGACTTTGGTAAACTGGTTTCTGAATGAGCATGAGGCGGAGCGATGAACGATGTGCAAAGGACTATTGGCAATGCCCTAGACATAAAATATGGGGTTATTTTTTGTAAAAGTGACGGTCAATTGATTTTTGTTTATACATTGTGAAAATACGACGATGTGCATAATTTGAACCCATATTGATGTTATTGAGATGTCATAATTTTTGTCTTACACAATTTATTATTGAGGAAACAAAGTATCTATAATGATTAATTATCTGTCGGATTGTATAAAACTTGTAGAGGAAAAGCCATCGATTTAGTGGTTTAGAATGAATTGCCTTCAATCTAAGCCAATTTATCAGCACGTGTGTACCTAACAGTAGGTAACTAACAAACCTGCTGGAATCAGGTTATGGTTATTGCTGGTTGGCCTTCACAGTAAATTTGATGGGGTACAAAAAATATGTAACATAGATTATATAACGGAAGGGGCCTCTCAATCATGGATTTTTGAAAATAAAAAATAAGCTTGTCTGTTGCCGACCGGCGACCTAAAACGTGCTGGCAAATTGTTGAATTAATTAACTACAACATTTTTTTTGTATAATCATTCCTAAGATTGATCAATTTTCTTTTAAACGTTGCTTTAGAAATAATTATCGCCTTTGTGTATATGTATAAGTACTCATAATTCATTCTTAAATTGTTTTAAATATATATTCGCGATGTTAGTAGATTTTCCAAAGTACATTCGTTAAACTTATTTTATATTTTAGTTATCTTGAGCTGTCGTTAAACGCAGTGTTGCTGATGATTAATCACACATATTTACTTTGTCTCGGTAAACAATATTTTTATTGTTATATTTACCTAATAAAGTGTCGTTGCACTCATATGGGCGTCAAGCTAAATTTCCAATATTAGCTTAGGATCAAGGTGAAATGTGGATTGAACTCAGTTACTCAGAAGGTACTTTGGCCAGCTTACTAATTGATTTATATTTCCAATTTGCTTCAAATGTAAGTACTGACTCAAATTATATTCAATAATTTAGTGCCGTTTATAATTTGGTCTTAAAGATCCTAAAGGGCTACTAATGTCTTCTTTTTATCTGTCTGCATTTCTGATTTCTTTTGCTGAAGACGTTTCAATGAATAATAAGTTGATTTGATTCATGACCATATTTGCTGCAGACAAACAACTGAATCCAAGAAAACCTAAAGTGGTAAAAGTTGTGTGCACTGCGACGTCAATACAATATCCACAAAAGCATATCCAACACCAAATAAATAAATGTTAATGAAAGAATAATTCATCACGACAATTATTTTAATTTAACGTTTTAATTAATGAAAAGAAATTGAAAATAAGTAAAAGTGAACCAGTAAATAAAATGAGGAATCGATTTTGAAAGTAAACAGGTAAACACTGGTCCACAATTCACTTTTATATTGTTATATAAACGTACTCAATTGCTTAATACCTACATTTTTTGTGCAGCATGTAGGGTTCTGATTGGTAGTGCAATCGAGGGTACACCTTTGTTTGTTTGACAAGTAAGATAACAGAAAGGTAAACCACGTTTTCGAAGCTGGCTGACTGCTTTGATATTTAAAATTATAAATTCCTTGACAGACGTGTCTTTTCGTAAAAACTTTTATGAACATATTGTTGTTGAGTTACAATTCATCAATTGTTTCGTACGTAATGTTTTGATTGTGTCAATTAAACTGTTAAGAAACAGTTTGTCGCTATCTACAGATCGGTGTATAGAATGTATAAACGTGCTTGGAAAATATCTTTAAAAATATATTGGAAATTTATTTTCATACTATATTCAGATCACGTAACAAACTAGTATTTCGACTTTCAGTATATCCGTTCACTTGTGCTCACCGATGGAGAGCGGTCTTTAAGGACAGAATTAACACAGGGTGGATGATATGGCGCCAGGTCTCGAGAACCATTTGCAACCTCATATTTCCCCAATATTTCACACAAAACAATCACGGTAAGATATGTTTTGTATGGGTCAGAATATTAGGCCATTGTTATTAGGATTAACGAAAGCTATTTGTATTAAACGGAGACGAAAATGTTAAGAACATGAAGTAATGTGTGGTGTTACTGGAATGGGATACCTATAATATGGGATAGAATTAGGAATGAGTATATTTGAGGGAGTCTGAAAATAGCCGCTGGTGACCGAATAGTCGTGCGAAAGTTGTTTATATGATGATCATGTCACATGGAAATATTCAGATGACCAAGAAAACGGTGGATGTATTATGTGAAAAGTGATCTGGCTAGAAAGGGAATCAATACTGAGATGACGATGACGGCTGATAGAGATTTATGGAAGAAAAAGGTTTGGTTTGACGCATCCTCTATGCGTCGAACCAAAAAAAAACAAGTGAAATATGTCCTACCCGTCGACTTGAGAACCTCTTTTTTGTCGTTTGAGAAAATAAAGACAGGAGAATGATGTTAAATTTACGTTTAGGTAATAAAAACAAGTACGTTAAGAACATAGCGAGTTTAATTTGTTGACTCGCTAATTAGCAGATACAATCAACAAAAACAAATCATGAAGTTTTTTGTTCGATTCCCAGGTCGGGGATTAGGGTTTTTTATTGTTACGATATTCTCAGTAGTAGTAACAGCATTGGTGAAATATGGATGCACTGCCTAAGTGTGTTTTTTTTAAATTCTTATCTTAACATTCACTACATAGTATAAAACAAAGTTGCTTCTCGCTGTCTGTCTGTCCCTATGTATGCTTAGATCTTAAAACTAGTAAAACTACGCAACGGATTTTGATGCGGTTGTTTTTAATAGATAGAGTGATTCAAGAGGAACGTTTTGGTATATAAATTGTCAAGTTTTTGTATACATTGGCTAAAATATAATTATATTTGTAGGTGTCGGAAAAAAAGAAGCCGTCTGGGAGCTTTCACCGTAAACGCTGCCTAAACTCTTCTCTATCTCTATCTCTTAAGGATAACATACTCAAACCATTTTAATACTTAAATAAATGGGCAATTATCAAGTGGTAATTGGAAAGCGGGAACGGGATCAAAACTTCATGATTACTTTTGCTCGCGATAACCGACATCCACGCGGGCAAAGCCGCGGGCATCAGCTAGATTTTATTAAAATTTTCACTGTTAGAAGTGCTCTTCTATTTTCTTCTATTTACAGATCATTGACTATTACTAGTGCTACCGGTTCACGGCAATCTAAATGTATAATACAGAAGAAATTCGGCTATAGTGCTGTCTTTGTATTGTTATCATTTACGAGGTCACCTGGTTCACGCGAGATCGTCATTTCGTTCTTAGTTGGCTCTGTATCGTAAAGGGCTGGACACTTTATCTAAGCCTACTAGATTTGACTAACTATAATAGTTCTATTAGTACAGGTACGTAACCCTAAGTTCACGAACCCCACTCGCACTTCGCCGGATTTTATTATGTAGGTGTAATCGGCAGAAGTAGCCTACTTTTGGTAGGTAATATAATCTTAATTACTATGTCCTTTGGTATAATTAACGCGTTAACAATAATAAAAATCGTTATTTTTTTTTTACCTAAATAGTGTTATGTACACAGAAGAATATTATTGGGAAATCAAATAAATAAGCAGCGCATTTATGAAATATAACCGCGCACCAAGAAATCAATTTTCCGAATTTAGCGATCTTTAGGTACACGAATGTAATATTTATATTTTCGATTATTTGGTTAATATGCATAGACAATTATAATTTGACATTTCATGGCATTTGAATTAATCTGTTGGCTGGCTAATTAGCAGGCACAATAGATTTTTATTGTTATGAAGTACGTATTTGTACGTGGGTGAGCCAATGAGAGCAGTGATTTGAAATGAGCTTTGGATACACATGTGTTGGGTTTGGGTACCTGTTAGGATGCGGATTTATTTAGACCTATGGTTTAGACAGTTCAGGATTATTCAATTCGCTATATATTCTAAAATACCTTTCCTTGGTTATATCGTTGAACCGCAAAAATGAAAGTAATTGCCGCTTCAAGTGTACCTATGGTGCATAATTTTACGGGTTTAGTTTAAAAGTCATTGACATCGAGATATTGAATTTTTTTAAAGTGGTTACTGTTTATTTACGATGAAATTATTTGATAATATTTTTTTATTAAGAACCAACCTAATCAGAACCTTAAATTAATATTGAAAATTGCCAATTTAACTTAAACAAAAATTCTCTTAAAACTCAATGTTTAATTTTATTTTCATATCAAGATTTCAGAAAGTATTGAATGATTCCAAGGTATATTAACCTTAATCAGACGAAGTTTTCAGGCAAACGCAAAACCGTACAAAACTGAAATTGAGAGCACTGTCATCTTCATTACTAATAGTTTATAGGTACATAGACCAAGGCAGTTGTGTAACAGTAATTATTATTAGGCTGTAACTATTCAAATTACAGCTTTTACAGCCGTCCTTTCATCTCGACAGGGGTTACAAAGTTTATTATTATTAGTAGAAAGACTGGTCTTGGGTTCGATTCCCAGGTCGGGCCATGTGTTATTGAGTTTATCTGTGAGGTAATTCTCAGTAGCAGCCCCGAGTTTGGAATTGTACCCGGTAAATGGCAAAAGGCTCGCCACCTATTACATGGGACTTCGTAACAGTATCGATGAAATGTGGGTGTACCTTTGTGTACACCTCTGCCTACCCCTTCGGGGAATACATGCTAATACTATGATATGTTAGTAGAAAGCACATAACCAATTAGTAACTTAAAGCATGCTTCCCTTGACTGTTGTTTTAGTGAATCCTGTATTTCTCATACTCTTAGTAATATAGCGATAAACTACGATACTATATATCGTAGTTTATCGTTAAACTAATCGATAAATATTTATAACCACTGTTAAATGACCGAAAGCTTTAGCATTGCTTCTTAGGCTTTGACAAAGGTCAAAACTTACCAGCCTTGTTCAGGAATTTGAGGAGCAATAACAAAACGTCTTTACTGGCTAGATCATTGAATTGTTTCATAAACGTAAAAAGTAATTGCATTTTAGTAGAATACATTGTAATACATTGACGTGGTTAATTATTTTTGGCATCATCTATCTGCCCCACGTGTATGATAGTCTGCTGATGCCAAATGTATGCGGTATAAAGCATCGGAGAAGAGTTGCGTGAATGCTTAGTGTGCGCAAAGGACTCTGTTCGTGCGCAAGTGTGCGGTGTTCTCGTAGAGCGTGTGCGCGGGCGCAGTTCTCGTCGTGTGATACAACTGCGCGCGCGCGCCTGTTTTGTGCGTTGTTTATTTTAAGGGTGAGATACTTTTGAATTTCTGTTTTGAGATAACATCATTAGTGTTGGACTCAATTTCGTGGAGAGTCTTAATTATCATTTTGAGTTACTTTTGAGGATTCTGTTTACATTACATATGAATTAAGTACTTATATAGATCAGCAAGGTTAAAAACTAAATTTAAATTGCAATAAAAACACACAATCTATTATGTTAGCTGTTCTGCAGGATTTGAAAGCTCCTAAGTATTATTCTATATTAATACGTAAAGCAAAAACTTCGTACCCAAGATTACACGACTGCCAAAAAAAGAGTGTTATGTTTTTAGGGTTCATGGATGTATGTAAGTTTGTATGCTTGTGAATTTCTTTATTCCACGATAGGTTCTAAACACCTGAACCGATTTAGATGTATGGGGTATTGTTAGAATCTTTACATTGTCCCGGGTAAAGGCTAAACACAGGTTAAAGAGCGAAGTAAAAAACACATGGCAGGCGTGCTATTTTAATTTTTTTATAATATCGTCTTGTTACTAAAATTACGTGGACGTAGGATTATGAAATTTCTCACAGTTAAAATTTATATGGAGAAGGAGTGCAGAAAGCTTTTTAAATAATATGCATTAGAAAAACATTATATTAAAAAAAAACATTCCACACAATATCATGCGTTTGACACACACACACACACACACAAACACACTCACACACACATACACACATATACCTTTGACAATAGAACCTTAAAAAAATTCAAATTTTTAAATTTGAATAAATTATGGTCCAATTTTGGCCAGTGGGCGACCACTATAAATAATACTCGTAATAATTTAATGTTTCTTTTTCACGTGACTTTACATCGCCAAGGTCATAGTAAACCGGCATGCTATTAATCAGTTTAGTGGAAAAATTAACTACCTATAGCAAATAAAACAACATTTATAGATACTACATAATATCGTCGTGGTATTTATTTTGGTACCCATATTAATAAATACATATTGTAAAGAAGTCGATTTCCGACTCAAATATAATGCGATTAAGCGCTATATTTAATATGTTTTTAAACGAAGCAACGTAAATAAATGCGATTATATTAAATTGACTCTGTTATAGATTATTTGGCTTATCTCGTTTTGATAACGATAATTATGTATAAATAAATAGTGTTAATTACACTACATGTTAGTTGTTCTACGATTAACATAATAAGAACATACAACAATTTTTTTTTATGACGAAGCCAAGTGCACATTAGTACGAGTAAATAATCCAACATTGCTATGGTATGTAATTCATGTACAGTCGACAAGAGTTGCTTTACCATCCTAATGCACATCATAAAATGACAAAGCTGTTTTCGAAGGTCTTACAAATTCAAAGTGACAGACATTGCCAGCGCGGAGAAATTTTAATTTATGTTATTGTCAAGAAAAATGGTCAAGCAATTCTAAGACCGACTCTAAGTACCTCAATATTATTGTCTGTATCGTCATTGTAATATTATAAATTAATTATTACTATATGTACATAATACTAAAAATATTTACAAAAATATAGGCAAGATTATATTGACTAGCATACTCCTAAAAGAAAAATAAAACGTGATTTAGGCGTCGAAGTACTCCTCCGCATAGCTGTCATCCGGTAATGTGCCCAGAAGATTGGCAGCATTGCTACGTTGACCGGCATTAATTTTATTACTTGCTTAAAACGATGTGAGAAAACCAGGACACCTGACAGAAGTTCTCAATGGTGTGTAAGGCGATATCAGAAGCCTACATGTGGTTTAAACTCTGACATTAGGTTGTTCATCAACACCAAGATACAAAAAAAAAAAAAAAAATATCATTGTCTTGGGTGATGGGCATGTAGAGTCAATCTTGAAATCCATTTCAGTACTAATCCAGTTCAAATATCAACGCACGTGTTAAAACAATGCGTTATTTTAAAATAAGTTTACTTAAATATGTTTCAATTTTTGAAAATGAAACTCTGCTTCGATTTTTTTTAGCCAGTTTGTCATTTAAGCCGTTGGCTCGCTAATTAGCAGACACAATAGATTTTTATTGTTATGACGTATAATTCTGTACGTAGCTGAGCGGAAAGGTATATCATTTAAAAGACACGAATAGACATAATTCCAAAGTATATCGAGCGCATTTATTTTCAAGGGCAACTCTGCTGATCCCTTTAGTAAAATAATATATTTTTAGAAATGTTTCAAACAGGGAATTCTGCTTGGTTGCACTGTAAGAATAGGATGCGGTCACTGGTAGTCCCTGGCGGAACGGACTGAGTCATTGTTTTTTTTATACTTATACCTATTTGAGAAACAAAAACATACGAATTGAGAAACTTTTCCTTTTTTGGAAGTCGGTAATAAGAAACAAGTTTAATGAAGTTGGACAACTGAATGACGAAAATTGTCATTAAAGTACACACTTACGATTTAAAAACGAGGATATCGATAAGATAGGTACAATAGATGTGAGCGTGTGTGTGTGTGATGCGCGATATGTAATTATATTGTCTGTTTATTACTTGCCATAAAAATGAAACAGAAATATTGCATGGGATTAATATAATATTCTTAGCTAATAACTAATTACTTTTTTTTTTAATGAGTTTTATTTGTTTATTTTATTATGGGTACTGGTGTCATTAGATTAAATTGCATTATTTGCTGTTTTCTGAATTAATTGAAATTTATTCATTAATTTGAATAGTTATTGGTCACTGTAAATTGATTTAAATTATTTTATAACCCATCATGGATACGGATATAGATTAATTAATAAAAAAATGTCTGAAAATAATTTAATTCTGATTTAAAAACATGAGGTTGTAAATATATTTAACATAATTATTGATTATTGAAAACTTAAACCATGAATATGTCTTTGAAAAAGCATTAACGCATGCTTAGCGAACTCTAAAGTTACAATATTAAATGGAAAAAGAATACGGTCGCGAACAGGATTCGAACCTGCGCCTCCCGGATAGATACTCCAGGCGCTCTGACCACTAAGCCATCTCGACCTCTGCTCACCACCGCGAATTCTTCTTCCATATTTTAACACGTCTTATGGCGACGTCATTGCAATCAATTCAGTACTTACAAGTGACCGAACCGACACGACTAACTTTGCAGTTAATACAATGTCGTAAAGAATGCAATTACCTTAATAATTCAAGATATGTCTTTGAAAAAGCATTAACGCATGCTTAGCGAACTCTAAAGTTACAATATTAAATGGAAAAAGAATACGGTCGCGAACAGGATTCGAACCTGCGCCTCCCGGATAGATACTCCAGGCGCTCTGACCACTAAGCCATCTCGACCTCTGCTCACCACCGCGAATTCTTCTTCCATATTTTAACACGTCTTATGGCGACGTCATTGCAATCAATTCAGTACTTACAAGTGACCGAACCGACACGACTAACTTTGCAGTTAATACAATGTCGTAAAGAATGCAATTACCTTAATAATTCAAGATATGTCTTTGAAAAAGCATTAACGCATGCTTAGCGAACTCTAAAGTTACAATATTAAATGGAAAAAGAATACGGTCGCGAACAGGATTCGAACCTGCGCCTCCCGGATAGATACTCCAGGCGCTCTGACCACTAAGCCATCTCGACCTCTGCTCACCACCGCGAATTCTTCTTCCATATTTTAACACGTCTTATGGCGACGTCATTGCTAAGCATGCGTTAATGCTTTTTCAAAGACATATCTTGAATTATTAAGGTAATTGCATTCTTTACGACATTGTATTAACTGCAAAGTTAGTCGTGTCGGTTCGGTCACTTGTAAGTACTGAATTGATTGCAATGACGTCGCCATAAGACGTGTTAAAATATGGAAGAAGAATTCGCGGTGGTGAGCAGAGGTCGAGATGGCTTAGTGGTCAGAGCGCCTGGAGTATTTATCCGGGAGGCGCAGGTTCGAATCCTGTTCGCGACCGTATTCTTTTTCCATTTAATATTGTAACTTTAGAGTTCGCTAAGCATGCGTTAATGCTTTTTCAAAGACATATCTTGAATTATTAAGGTAATTGCATTCTTTACGACATTGTATTAACTGCAAAGTTAGTCGTGTCGGTTCGGTCACTTGTAAGTACTGAATTGATTGCAATGACGTCGCCATAAGACGTGTTAAAATATGGAAGAAGAATTCGCGGTGGTGAGCAGAGGTCGAGATGGCTTAGTGGTCAGAGCGCCTGGAGTATCTATCCGGGAGGCGCAGGTTCGAATCCTGTTCGCGACCGTATTCTTTTTCCATTTAATATTGTAACTTTAAACCATGAATTTCATAATAATATAGAGCACTATCACTTTTTACTTAATCAAAAAGTTTTAAATAAGTAACAACTTTAATATTTTAATTTTTGCACATGAGTAATGAAGTCAGTTTCTTGTGAGGCAGCAAGATTGCCTCGACATTCATATAGTGATGATAACTATTTCGTGATCTTCAAGAACACTTAAATTTAATTTACATTAAAGTGAACTTTAAAACTTTTGAGATGCTGTAAATATACATAATAGATTTGCTGTGAAGTGTGACGTCTCGTCTGTCTACAGGGTACTGCACTTTGACCTTGTTATCAGTCGTATTTCAAAATTACTGAAAAACGCGTTTTTTAATTTCGAAATCATTTCCAAAATCTTCATTTTGTATCATTTTGCGTTCGGTTCGTATTGTATATTAGAGGCGGACCGCGTTCGCCGACCTTGGCGACGACGCCGACAGCACAGCGGCTATTCAATATTCATTCGCACACGTGGGTCTCTAGACTCCCATCCACTCGGCTTTTAACTGCTCTGTCAATGGAATGACCTTGGATTCAATTTTTTTTGCTTTTGTAGCGGTGTTTTCATGTAAACGAAATAAGGGGACACTACTCACAACATTGCTACGAGACCTTCAATCTTATCGAATGAGTCTTAGTGAATGTTAATGATATTTTTGCCTTTATATGTAAATGTCTAAATAATGTGGAATATGGAAGGTGACATGACATGTTAATTTAACATAATATTTATATTTACTTTAAAAAAATTATTAAAAGAAAATATTTAATTCCTCAGAAGAAATTCTAAGGAAATATTTGTGACTCTTGAACGGCTTGAACCCGTGGTTATTGGCCGCGTTGGTGCGTTCACTGACTCTAGAATTGTAAAATTAATCTTATCATTTCCTTTACTTTTCCATAGTGTTAAAATTTTTGGTAGGCACGGAAATAAATATGTTTATACTCTCCGTTAAAAACGGTTAGTAAAAAACCTTGGGAACAAAGTTCACTGACCTCAAGTGACATCGGTACAAAAGTTAAAGCTAATAATATATTTTCCTGGAAAGATTGCATATTGTTATGCAGATTATAAGATTCCCAAAGGTACATAATGTAGTAATACGGATTTGAGTGTAGTATTTGTTGTTGCGCGTGGGCGACTACGATGATTCAGAACTTGCCCAGTCCGGTGGCGTTGTTTAGTAAATAAACAGTTGCGGCGTAGAACACCTCGTTATGTATTACATAAACACACCGGTCACATTCGCATTTCTTTTATCATGGAAATAGACCAGCGGCTGTGGCGTCGTTGTAATACCGACATGGTTTTCTCAAATATGTTGGACTCATAATTACAGTTTCCGATACCACAAATACCAAACAAAAAAAAAAACAATAATATTAGTTTTTCGTATTTATAGAATTTACAGGTATATGAAGTTGTTTTAGAAAAATATAAAAATGAATAGATTGGTTTCATTATAAACAATTAAATAAACATCATAATTGCTCCAGTTCAATTAAAGCTCTACCCACAATGTCAGCTATTAAAACTGCTGGGAACACGGATCTCTTTTGTTAAAGATGATTTAATTAGCCCTTACTAATATCACATGTTCTAAAATTAAGAAGTATCTAAGCCAATCTTCTAATTTGAAACAAAACACAACGTCTGAATAATTAATACATATTATATTGAAAAAATACGTTACTCTATAGAAGTTATTATGACAAATAAAAATCAATTACAATTTATCTCGCAGCTGCCAGGATGCCATACGTAGTGATTCATGAATTCTATAAAGTTCATGGTAACAAAGAACCTAGTTATTCATAGAATTGATATGAATAACAAAGAAAAAACTTACAAACAAGAAAATATATATATATACAGGGCGATGTCATGGACGAATCTGAGACTTTGAAAATAGGGAAATTTGTAGTGATCGACTCAATGCGGATCCTATTGATGTTGAGCTCGGCCGAACACTTGGTTGAAAACTGTGCCGAAGTCTCACACAGAGTCAGAGTTTACACACAGTATGTGACCAGTTCAACCTCGTATGAAAATTCTTCTCAATGGCATTTTTATATTTTGTCACACCAGTACTTACCAGTACCGTATCCCGCTCACTATTACCCCCGCTATTCTTACGGGGACTTATTTCACTTAAAATTAAGTAATTCCTGAAAAGTAAAGTAGTTTCACTTTATATGTTCTTATTAGTAACTAGTAGACAATAATAATGGTCAGTTGACAAAACGCAGGAGTTGTCCACACTGACGTATCTCAATTAAATATAATCATCTTTATCACATTGAGTCGTGTAACAAAATTATAGTTTTACAGAAATACATGCAATAAATATCCCGGAAAAGGAAATGCCAATGCCGCTCTGTCTGAAGATAATTTACCTTCACGGAAAGAACTCTTTCAGGGGCAGACACGGCACACCACAGTTACCGGGTACATTGCTCACGTCAATGAATTTGGTCTGCTTCATTGGTGTCATGGACACAATTGTGTCTGCTCAGTGACGTCCCGGGTTCGACTCACGAGTCGGATCAATAAGAATTATTTTTATGAAAATTTTCGAAATAGAATTGTTGCCGGGAATAGGAAAGCATGGCACATAACAGCAGCGGTTAAATGTGGGTATATAACATCAGTACACCTAAACTTAAAATACCAGTAGAACAACCTTTGAAAACTATAATAAATATATATATAATGTCATGATAAGTATCAAGACGTAGCTTAAATAGCATATATATGGTGATTTGCTTACTTGGACAATTATCTTATTGGATCTGCTTGCAAGTGCGAATTGTAACGAAATTATCCAAAATAATACACCATAATCTGTATATTCGCTAAAGTACAAAATTGTAAAGTTACAATATTAAATGGACACAAATATAAAACAATATTACAAATACAAAATTGTACTTGATAATATTATTATTGTGTCTGGTATCGGCGAGTCAACAGATTAAAATTCTTGAGCACATCATATATACATGTATATAGAGTTTATTTATATTAAAATATTGTCAATGTCGAGCTAGGCTCCATTTGTATCACAATGAATTTTTTGTGAACTCGTTTTAGTTGAGTTCACAAAAAAGTCATTGTAATAAAATTATGTTTCTGGGCTGGTGTATTATTTTTTGCAATTAGTGATATTTTTTTAAGACAATTAACAACTTAATTATATTTCAGAACTTCTTCATACACAAGGTCCTAATTAATTTGTGAACTTACTTTTAAACGGTTCACGTATATACGTATGAGGCCCCTTAAGTATTTAACAAACTTGGCGTGGTTGTATAATGAAATTCGTAATAAAAATATATGAAATGACGACGATATTAAGATTTTTATATTTTTAATCAAGTTTTTATCCTAGCCACGTGTGGGAAACTAGTTCCTTAAACACCATTATTATTTTACTGGCGTAAAATTTAAATAAAATAGAATTTAATTAAAAATTCCAAATTTGCTAATAGCAGGTGCACGACGCGACGGTGCAATTTGTATGAGGTATACTTAGTATTTTTTGACTATGTCCATCTTTTGACGGTTATTTTGGACTATGTCCATCTTAGTCGATACTGTAAAAAAGTAAAACGCAGTAGGTAGCGTCAAATTTAATTTCTTATTATTACTTAGATGAAGGTTGTTTATCTAACAATTAAGGCTAGTATAGAAAAGACTAATTTTTTTTTTTAAGAATAGACTTTAGCAATTTTTTTTTTCAATGTACATATCTTACGTGTCCAGATACTTTGAATAATTAGTCACGTTTATGACTACTTATATTATAATAATATAATATTATATGACTGGTAATTGTAGGTATTATATTATCTCTTTCCGTCGAACCTCTAATTGGTAATTTAAAGTTATCGTCAACCAATTTAATCTGTAGCGGTAGATCAAGTAAAAGGAAAAAAGATACTTGGGAGAATCTTGTCAACTTTCTTACACATTATGGTTATTAAAAAATCTCAAATACATTCACACAATGACATTTTTGTAAACTCAACTAAAACGTGATCAAGTTAAAACATGATTTAAAATATAAAAAAATCTTAAATAAAACGTCGTAATTTCATACATTTTTATTATGAATTTCATTATACAATCACGCCAAGTTTGTTAAATACTTAAGGGGCCTCCCTAGGCAATACACATTCATTTACAAAAGCTTTCACAATACATTATAATTGGAAAGAAAAAATCTGGAAATAATTTATAAGTTAGAAAATCAATGTATTGGGTTATTCTACATTGTTTGCCTGCTAAGAACAACAACGTAAAATAACTCAAATTTATTGATTTTCTAAATTAGAAAATTGTTTAAAAAAAGACAATTAAAGAAAAACTGGGTTTCAAAAAAGTACTAATAAACTATATACAAGTACTTCAAGATAAATCTTTGAAAAGCATTAACGCATGCTTAGCGAACACTAAAGTTGCAATCAATTCAGTACCTATATACTGAATTGATTACTATGACGTCGCCATAAAACTTGTTAAAATATGGAAGAAGAATTCGCGGTGGTGAGCAGAGGTCGAGATGGCTTAGTGGTCAGAGCGCCTGGAGTATTTATCTGGGAGGCGCAGGTTCTAATCCTGTTCGCGACCGTATTCTTTTTCCATTTATATATATTGTAACTTTATATACAAGTAAACTATGGGAAATATGCAATGTAATGTTGAAAACCGCCAACTGGAACAACTTTTGGTTGTGTAACAGTCTGAATCAACAAAAACATACTACTTACTAATACAATAAAAATAATACTTATTCAAATCTTTTCACCTTGACCGCCACTTAGGTTGAATGCAGCGATCAAGGTTCTATCGGAAGTGCTACAGAGGTCATTACCCTGCGCGTTATTCGCCGTACCGCACCGGCAAAACAGCCGCAGTAAACCCGCGGTACTAAAATACTCTTTGACTGCAACTATACGAAACCGTTCTTCTACTTACAAGAGTTACAAGACCTTGGTCAACATAATTTCGTTTGTCAAGGCTTATAGTAAGATTTTTCGATTTAGACTCAGATTTCAGACGTACAATTCCCTCCGATTTGATTAACTAGGTTCGACTAAAATATTTACTTACAATAATTATAAACTTTTTATGTTGTCATTATCAAGTAGGTATAGTGTAGAATTACTCAATGATGGACATTCAATTAAGTTTCTTAGTAAAGTTTACTTGAGAACAAAAGCAAGGAAATATTTATAATTATAATTACGCGTCAATATTTCCCTTGTAAAATACGTGATGTAAGGAAAAGGCGTCAGGCAATTAATGAGAAACTTGCTATCATATGCATATTATTAAAATCTTAACTCCCAACACGTTACTAGTACGTAACTTGGAGCGGTTTCTACATGCAAAGGTATCTCTAGATTTCTAATAAATGTTCTCTATAATAAAGGTATGTAAAATAATCTTCACAACTTTTACTCATAATTTGCATTAACTGCAGTTGAGACTTGAGAAAAAGCTTTATAGAAAGGAGTCTTGTATTCCAACCAGTAAAGGAGCCGGTTAAGTCAGTATCGTTAAGGTTGTAAAACTGCACAATGCGTTCGTCTTTTTATAATAAAACAACTTTTAACCGGATTAATCGCGTGTATTATTGGTTTTTTGTTTTTCCTGACGTTTCGAACACTTTGCAGCGTTCGTGGGTCCAGTCCTCCTGCGACCACGAACGCTGCAAAGTGTTCGAAGTTAAAAGTTGTTTTATTATAATGTGTAGTGAACGCGCAAACCTAAGCGTTCGTCTTTTGTTCGGTTTTCAACAAACCGGTCCCGCATACTATTCGCTACTTCGTAGTGACGCCAAAAGTGCAAGGTCACTGCTACTGAGAATATTTATCTGTAATTGGCTCATTATTTAATAAGGAGGTTAATGATAAGTGGTACTCGTTTCATGTATAACATTTTAAGTAGGTACATTGCACATTTTCATAATGTCAAAGTTTTTTATTATCTTCCTCGTGCAGCAAGTTACCTGGTACTGATGGAACAAGATGGAACGTTAATAGTATTCGGACCCAAAAAGTTGGTCTTATGAAGAAGAACTGTCAAGAAACTCCACATGTATTGTCTCTTTGTGAAATTATTTATGATACTAAAGTACATCTGTTACTGCCTGTCCCATAAATTGGCATAAATAATAATTAACCTTAGATGTTTAACAATTCACCATACTCGACAGATCTATAGATATCTATCTAATGTAATTCTATATATTCATTGGCCTTCACTCTTGGTTGATTCTTGTTAATAAAATAATAATGTTCATGATATAATAATAATGTAATACCAACACGACATAATATTTATAACATTTAATCTGAAGGAAATAGTCAATGAGATTACCTAATTTATTTTTTAGGATTCCGTACTCAATAATGGGCTGTTATAGTTTCGCCATGTCTGTCTGTCCGTCTATCCGTCCGTCGATCTGTTTGACCGTGCCTTAGCACAGAGACTTTTAGTGCTAGAAAGTTGGAATTTGGCACGGATATACATATTAATTACGCCGATAAATGGAAAAAAAAATCTTGGAAACAAATATACCTACACGTAAAATGGGAATGTTTTTTTTTGTCTATTCTATGGTGTGGGTTGTCATTGGATAAAGACGTTCAATATAGTGCATATGTGAAAACTATATTTCAATTCAGGGACACATTTGTGAATTTTTTTTTTTTTTTTAATATGTGAATAAATTTACGGCATATGTATATATAACGAAATAAAGAGGAAAACTATCACAGTTAGGTAGCCTTTAAAATGCAACGATTAATAGTGGACCAACTTATAAAATGTACTTAATAAGTAAAATGTCGTAAAAAATCCATTGAAAATTACTTAAATGAACGTTATTCTGACGGGCAACTATATACGGAACCCTAAAAATGCGCGTTATTTTTGAGCCAAAATATAATATCCAAAGCATGAAGTTTGTTTGTATGTATATGATAATGTATCAGCCAGCAAAAACTTAATTTAATTTAAAATTACTTAAACATAATAAACTCAGTACAAACATTAAATTAATATGCATAATTGTACCTAACACAGTGCTATATTTTGCCCGTAATCCGAATTTATTCTAGTAATTGTCTGACAAAGGAAATACAAATCTAAAAAAAAATAGACATATTCGAGTAATTTTTGAACTCATTATTCATAAGCGTCCGCCCTTTTTTACTGTGGAAATCCATTATGGCCTCTGTGCCGGACTCCTACCGACTAAAAAACACACGATCCTCCTTTGACCTTTACCGGGGTCCCGGGATCGTAGCTACATGCAGCATGCAAAATTGGCATCCCCTGCCCTTTTCTCAATTTAATTGTGGTCGGCGCAGCATGTCTTTTTCCTCACTGTACGACAATATTCATATTATATTTATCGTACTATTTATATATTATTTATCTAATATATAAAAATCTCGTGTCACAGTGTTTGTTATCGAACTCCTCCGAAACGGCTTGGCCGATTTTTGATTTTTTTTCTTGTATATAATTATTTGGTAGGTCTGAGAATAGGTCGTAGGCTATTTTTTATACCCCTAGGTGTTAAGGGTGGCCCTATCCAGAAAATTTATATGGCAGAACAACGTTTGCGGGGCACAGGTAGTTTATTAATATTAATAATGCGAAAGTTTGTGAGGATGGATGGATGTTTGTTACTCTTCCACGCAATAACTTCTGAACGGATTTGGATGAAATTTGGCACACAGATAGTTTATAACTTGGATTAAAACATAGGATATTTTTATCTCGACTGGACCCAATTCTGAACTTCACACAGACGAAGTCGCGAAAAGAACCTAGTTATATATAAATGTATGTATTGTAGATATATAGTTTCCTATCAGTTTTATTTGCTCTATGCCAATTTACCTAAGAATCACGGACATATAATTCTTAGGTACATTTTTCATTCAAAACATTTATTATTAGATATTATTATATGTGAAATAAAATACACATCCTTGACATTCCTAGATTTTTATGTTTATGTTTAAAAATGTTTCCTGTGGCAGCGGAGTTTCATGTCGATCTTTTATCAATTTTGTAACACCACATTTATTTACACATGAAAGCAATAAATACTTTGACTTTGTTGTTAGGTACGAAGCATAAAGAATCGTAAACCTTGATGATCGTTCGAGACAAAGTTAAAAACAACAAGTAGCGGACTTTGCAATTTTCCGGATTACCTACCTAAATAATTTAAAATCAGGAAGTCCGGGTGAATAAATCATATTTCATTTTTACTTTAATTTGTTATGTATTATTTTGTTTATGAAATCATTGTCTCATGGATTTCTTCACCTGTCTTGGCGAAATCCATACATATATATAAGTATAAATTCATATGTCATATATAAAATATACAAATAATATCTACCTGATAAATGAAACCTGAATATATTCTTTTTTAAATGATAAAATGTATTATTTTTATTTAATCGGCGAATCTTAATCGTAATTAAATCGGCGATCTAAATATATCTCAATTTTAGTTTACACCCATTAATTGAAACTAGAACTAAATAACAACTCTTTGTTATAATACGCATGATGACAGTATTAAAGAACCAAGATTATATGGTTTTAGAGAAAAAATATATGCACAAAGGATTCAAAAAAATGATCTGGTTTTATTAAAAACATTAAGATTAATAAAATTTTCAATAATATACTGCAATCGGCCATGTCAACTGAAACCCCAATTACAGCGAATGACGTCACGCCTCCGTAAATATCAATCACTGCCGTACGTGTTGCTTGCACTTTTGTCAAATGTTATCGAGGCGTGCGCATTTCACAACCCATCAAAAGCGGCGCCATGACAGCCATGAGCGTTTTCGCGCTTAATTCAAATTAGATAAATTAAAATGCAATAATTTGCGTTAAAACTTAGTTTATTGCTAAAAATAAACTAAGCTGAAATAATATTAAAAGGAGATTTCAAAATCTGTCATCATTCCTATTATTATTGTTTTAAACATATATTTTAGATTTATATGCATATCCTATAGCTTGCTAATTTGAACACCTGTTAAGCTAAGTTTTAAGTTCCTATTATATAACTAAGATATATTTATGTACACTTGGTTTGCGAGTAAATGTTTGAGTTTGAGTCTTGTTTGCAAATCACATGCAATGGCAACACAGACCCGGAACAATTGTCTTTATTTATAGGACCTGACATTACTTATCCAGTCTTAAGTAAGCGTATCATGTCTTATGACGGAATATAGAGATACTTATTTTATTAAATTAAATAGCTTCAACATCAATACAAATAAATAAAATTGAAGTGTCTGATAGTAATGTCAATTTTTTTTTATTTTTTTTTGCTGGTCTGTCTATTTGAATACACGGCCAATGAATCTATCTAGTCTATATTGTTCCACAACAGGACAATAGCCCCCCTTTCCTTTTTCCACACGTATGTTTTTTGCTAATGAGGGCCTTTCTGTAAGAGTCAAATACATCCATTTTTCCACCTTTGCTGTTCTTTTAAAAAACAAACGGCCCTGGCGAATGGCCATTTGTTTTTTTACAAGTACGTACATACAACAACAGTGCACGACCACGCAAAGTATTATAAAATGAAAATATCAGAAACGTGTCTAGTCGGGTTCCTATTTGATATTTCGCAAGCAAACATAATCGTAGACCTCGACTGAAGAAGATTCACAGACATAGTTTGACTTCTGAATAATAAACATTCGATACCTATACTAATATTATAAGGAGGTAAAGTTTGTGAGTTTGTTTAATGGGGGAAATCTCCGGAACTAATAACTAGATTCAGTTTTTTGTTAATCTACTCGTAAATAGCTAAAGTTACAATATTAAATGGAAAAAGAATACGGTCGCGAACAGGATTCGAACCTGCGCCTCCCGGATAGATACTCCAGGCGCTCTGACCACTAAGCCATCTCGACCTCTGCTCACCACCGCGAATTCTTCATCCATATTTTAACACGTCTTATGGCGACGTCATTGCAATCAATTCAGTACCTATACAAGTGACCGAACCGACACAACTAACTTTGCAGTTAATACAATGTCGTAAAGAATGCAATTACCTTAATAATTCAAGATATGTCTTTGAAAAAGCATTAACGCATGCTTAGCGAACTCTAAAGTTACAATATTAAATGGAAAAAGAATACGGTCGCGAACAGGATTCGAACCTGCGCCTCCCGGATAGATACTCCAGGCGCTCTGACCACTAAGCCATCTCGACCTCTGCTCACCACCGCGAATTCTTCATCCATATTTTAACACGTCTTATGGCGACGTCATTGCAATCAATTCAGTACCTATACAAGTGACCGAACCGACACGACCAACTCTGCAGTTAATACAATGTCGTAAAGAATGCAATTACCTTAATAATTCAAGATATGTCTTTGAAAAAGCATTAACGCATGCTTAGCGAACTCTAAAGTTACAATATTAAATGGAAAAAGAATACGGTCGCGAACAGGATTCGAACCTGCGCCTCCCGGATAGATACTCCAGGCGCTCTGACCACTAAGCCATCTCGACCTCTGCTCACCACCGCGAATTCTTCATCCATATTTTAACACGTCTTATGGCCATAAGACGTGAGTATCTATCCTATACCGTATTCTTTTTCCATTTAATATTGTAACTTTAGAGTTCGCTAAGCATGCGTTAATGCTTTTTCAAAGACATATCTTGAATTATTAAGGTAATTGCATTCTTTACGACATTGTATTAACTGCAGAGTTAGTCGTGTCGGTTCGGTCACTTGTATAGGTACTGAATTGATTGCAATGACGTCGCCATAAGACGTGTTAAAATATGGATGAAGAATTCGCGGTGGTGAGCAGAGGTCGAGATGGCTTAGTGGTCAGAGCGCCTGGAGTATCTATCCGGGAGGCGCAGGTTCGAATCCTGTTCGCGACCGTATTCTTTTTCCATTTAATATTGTAACTTTAGAGTTCGCTAAGCATGCGTTAATGCTTTTTCAAAGACATATCTTGAATCGTAAATAGCTCTTTATCTAAACCTGTGATCTAAACAGTATTACTAAGTTTTATTAAATTATATTAGGTATGTATCGTTGGTTTAAGCCCTGCTTTTACTGGTGTTGTTGACAGAGTCGAGGGCACAGCTAGTTAAATATAATTGTTTATAGTCGGTGCATAAAGGAAAAAAAATATAATCTGGCATAATTGATAAACAAGAAAGGGAAAGTACTTTGTTATTCGGGTCCAGTTAAAAGTATTTTATTTATAAGTAAGTCAAATACGTTTTTTAAATATTATTGTGATTAATATAATGATAACTATAATACTTTAATTCTTACGTTCGTGTTAAAATTTAGTGTCAACGACATCCTGAACATGTAAGTAAAAGGTGGCTGTGTAAGTTAGCCCATGTATTCATGTTATGTTGAGAATGGAACATAAATACGCGACAGTTCGGCGAAAGCTTTTATTTACATTGCTTGGATTTGCAACGCGTAAATATAATAACAAGGCAACGTTTATTAATAATCAAAAATAAAAAGTTTCGATATAAAGATTGTATAAGAACAATATGAAAGTATTTATAGGCCAATTCTTAAGCCACTTTGTGATCTATTCATTGTGTTATACTGTATTATGAATTGCCTATTGAACCATTATGATTTATGATAATAAAATCAGTAATCAAAAAGGTACTTTCATACAAACAAACAAAATGTATACAGTCATGAAAAAGTTTGTTAATCGAGGTTTGAGGTCAAGTACCGCTTGACTAGGTAAGATCGTCTCCGGATGCCCGATTGCTAAAAGGATTTTCATGTAAGCATCTTCGTGTTTTGGAGTTCAGATTTTTTCGTCGATCCCGGTTATTTTCAGAGATGGCGTTTTTTTTAATGTCATGAGTTAACGTTATTCTTTCGTTGGTCAAATTTCGTTTAAGTAGAATATAGAAAAGTCCAACTATTTGATTATTAAGGCATACATTCTAATGCGCCTTATGTCTAGACCAATTTCAAAGGTACTTTTTATGTTTATAAGCGTAATAAAAAACGTGTTATAATTTTAATGCTTTTAGAAAAACTTACAGGCTTTGTTTAGTGGCATTCAAAGAGGAGTGACGCACCTCATTTGATTTTTTAATTCTGCGCCATATGAATAGTTACATACCAACTCGCTTTTTTGGTGTTTTTGTTTAGTATATGTAATTAATGTAGTTCTAGTTGCAATTTATTTCTAATTCAAATGAAACTTTATATTAATTATTGTTCACGATGTCGCGAGTCAAACTAACCGTTGAACATTTGTTGTTAATTAATATGAATGTGTCTCACGAAAGTTATTATACAAAAACAAAATGAAGCTTTTGTAAATTTTGGAAACAAAAATTATTACCTATGTGGTTTATAGATTAGGAATGTGCGATACATAGCCTAGTAGCAAGACCAAAGCTTAAAGGTCGCAGGTTCGAAGTCAAACCGACGAATCACTGACTTTTCGTAATCATGTGCGTGTAATAATATTGATTATCAATTATTTAAAACGGAGAAAAAAAATCGTGAGGAGGTAACTCATTTGAGAGACGTTCTCGATGGTGTACGGGCGGTCACTAGGTTGTTGAATCCCTCGATAAGAGCAATAAGATGAAATGGTTTATTTTGATAACATCGATAGGTGGAATTGTTGCAGTTCACATCTGGACAAAGGCCGATGTCAATTATGTATGTATGTACATATGTATCTGTCAGCACATACACGGGCACTAAAAATATATAAATAAAATATTATTGAATAAGTATTCGATCACACGAAACATACATAAACTTCGAATGGTTATCGCCGGTTGTGTGGGTCATGGGCTTCTAGGTACATGTAGAAGAATCACTTGGTTTTATTTAGTGTGTGTGTAGAGGTAGTAATAATTAAAGTGTTCATTAGGTCTAACGAATTTAAACACGTGCAATGTGCATTATGTAATTTTTATGACAACGCATAAAATTATGTAAAGAAATACCTACATAAGCGTTATAAAATTAAATAATTAGGTAAGTAATTCTTAAGTTATTGAGTTTATTATTTATTATCTTTGTTTTTTAACTCTTCTTGTGTCATTGATGTGTCTGTCTGTTAAAATTGTTAACAGTGCTTAATTTATTTGTATTCACAATAGTTCTTTGTTCTATTTCTTATTATAGTCATTTAAAATGATGGTCAAGTTGCGTACTAAGTATCTAGAATTTCCTAATTGTTTTTAGTTTCTGTCACAAAGTATTAACCAACACCAACCTTCGATTTATTTACATACGATAAGAGTACCTACCATTTTATAATACAGTTTATCATTATTTATAATACAGAGGTAGACCAAAGAAAAGATGGATGGATTGTGTGATCGATGACATGAATGAAAAGGGGGTGAACGATATAGGGACGGCTAACAGGGAAGAATGGAAGAGACAAACATATTGCGCCGACCCCAAATAGCTTGGGACCAGGGCAGGAAGAAGAAGACTGTTTTTATTTTTTCGTGATAGTTACATAATTATTTAGACATACATTTATAAACTCGACCAAAATTCTATTGTTAAAGATTTTTATCGTCGAACATTGTGTGTGTGCAAACACATGGGAGTGTATAAAGTTTTTTTATTAATTTATGTACATTTTTTTTTATAAATTATCTGTGTTTAAAATAACTAAACTATTAAAGTTGTTCCTAGGCTTAAAGTTTTAGATATTACGTTTTATATGAGTTCCTCTTAGTAGCGGAGGAGGATTCAAAAGGTAAACTTATTTAAAGTTAAGATTGTATCGTGGCGTGATTAGATGAGTTTTGGCTAAATTTGATCTATGATGTATCTGAAGTCAAAATAGTATGGGGTCCAAATTAATATACGCCGAATTGTTTCGAGAAAAAATATCTCGAATATCGCCAGTGCCTTGCTAATTTTTGACTCCTTTTGGCGGTACTTCCGTGCCGCCAGATTTACTTACCATATAATATTTTATATGGGTCCTGGGTTCGATTCCCAGGTCGGGGAAAGCGTTATAGGGTTTTATTCTATTAGGAAATTCTCAGTAGCGGCCCGGTGTGACACCCCCGTGCTTCGGAGAGCACATAAAGCAGGTGACCCTGCGCCTGATCTCCGGTCGTGTCGGGTTGCCGTCCCATCGGACTATAAGAGTGAAGGAAGAGGGAGTCCACCTGTGTTTGCGCATAGACTTGTGCACTATAATATCTCCTGCGTAGTTGGCTAATCTCCTCGGCGATAGGCCGCCGTGATCGAAATATGGTCTAGAGGAGTATTAATAAACCAGGCAGATAAGAGTTTAATATGTCGACCATTTCAAAATGGTTTAATCAGCGTGCTATCTACCTAATATGCTGTAAAGCATTGACCTAGTTAATCTTAGTAATAATAACACAAACTTGTGTGCTAGAATGTATCACAAAAAGCTTATTTTATGGCATTAGCCTTCGGGAAATTGTTGACCACCGGTACTGCATGCATGTGTTTTGATTACAGATATTATTTTATTACAACACCATGAGAAACTAAATTATAGAAATATGAACATATATTATCTTGCTCGCTTTGTGTACAATATAAAGTACCTATATTTAAGAGAAGTTATAAAATGTAGAAAGAAAAATACGTTGCAAGCGGGATTTGAACTTGTGTCTCGTGGATAAATATTCCAGGCACTCTGCCAACTAAGCCATCCCGATCTCTGCTTACTATACCGAATTCTTCTTTCACATTTTAATACGTCTTATGGTGATGTCATCGCTATCGATTTAGTCCATATACAAGTGGCTGTATTTTTTATTCCAATTTTTAACTTTAGATTTCGCCACGCGTGCTTTAATGCGTTTTAAATTTTTATTTGTATGAGTGAATCTAAATATAGAATATAGTGCATATCTCGGTCGATCTTCCGGATGAAGACCGATGGGTCGCCCCAGATACTGCTGGTGTGGTATGGTGGAGGCTGATCTGCGGGAGATTCACGCCAGTAACTGGTGAGGAACCGCGCGAGATCGTGCCAAGTGGAGAGTTCCCGTTTCGGAGGCCAAGACTTATTTCGGGTCGCTGAGCCCGCGGATTTAGTTAGTTAATACGGTATTAAGTGTAGATATATTGTAGATTTGTGGAACACGAAAACAATTTTGTTAAAGGTAAACCACGTATGTTATATGGTATGATCTCATTACGTAAGAATTATGAAAAAATAAAAATAATAATTGAACGAAATTAACACGCAGCCATTAAAGCAGAAAAAAGGTCGTGTTGCATGGCAATGATATGAGATTTGTAGATTTTTGGAACACGAAAACGAGTTTTAATATAAATAGCAGTAGGTATAATTTCGTTAAGCAAGTGTTAAAATTACTTATGAAAACACTAAAAAGGTTGACATCAATCCATGACCCAGATATTGAAAAAAAAAAGGTTTTTGTTATTTTTAAACATGATAAATTTTTTGTGTTATATTTGGAATCAATAAAAACGAAGTTACTGCTGCTACTGCTCTGGTAATAGTCAATTACGATACAAGTGAGCTAAGTTGGTCATTACAGTCGTGGCTGGATTGCTTTTTATATAATACTAGCGCGGAAATGTAAAGTGAAACGCAACCGTGCCTAATAAACTGCATTACAACCTAAGCGGTGCAATAGGAGCCACTTAATGAGAAAGTGTATTGAAAAATATAATTTCCAGTGATCTTCTTTTCCTTAACTGTATTTCCCGAAGGGTTAGAGTTAGACAGAGGTGTACTTTGGTAAGTACACCCACATTTCACCGAGGATTTTAATAGATGGGAGCCTACTGCCATCACTCCAGCACAATTCTAAACTCTGAGAAGCTACTGAAATCTTCCTAAAACGGTATAGAATAATTTGCTCAACCCGTGAATCGGACCCAGGACTTTACGGTCAGCAACCACGCTTGCGATTACTAGACCAACGACGTAGTTATCTTATTAAATTATAGATAATTATAGGATGCCATGGCACACAACGTTCAAAGAGTTTAGATTAGATATAGCAAAATAGCTACTATTTTGAATTTAACCTTCGTTATGGGTAGCTATTCTGCATAAGAAGAGGTCTTAGCCTAAAGGGCAAGGCCTCTTTTCATGCAGAGAAGGCACAAGCATTGATCACCAGGCAAGCTCACTGCGGGTTGGCGATTTCACTCCAGGCGTCCGATTACGGATCTTTTCGATAAACTTGCCAACTCGATAAAAGTTGTTATGTATAGAATGTCATCGTTTTATCAACACCTTAATTCAAATTTGACGTTTAAAATCAAATAACGAACCATGCCGCCGGTTCCTTTACTATGTTTTCCGTCACTGAAACTTTATCTGTGATGTATCGTAAAAAGTACATTTAATATTGAAAAAAAAAGAACCACAATCTATGGCCACCACGACAAAATAACAAAATCAACATGCGCGATACATAAGTTAAGACTCTACTACTATTTAATATTTCATGTGATGTTTGAGTACTACGAGTTATTGAACTATAAAGTTTCCAATATGAATAGTTTCATGTGTCAGCATTGATCAATGTTTCATAGTACACAAAATGTATACCAATCAAAATACTAATCAATGAAATTTAAGTGTCTGCATGTGATTTCAAAATGAATGCAATTTTTTTATTGTAAACTGGAAGGATTCCACTTAACGCACCGATTTGAACAACACCGATTGAACCGCACTTTTTTATTCCACTTACAGCACCTGGCTGGTGCGGTTCGTGAACTATATAAAAATATTAATATTCTATTCCAAGAATAGCACCTATAGTTTTTAAGTGTCTAGGGGTGTACCTTGTTAAATAAAATATCGATAGCAGTAATTTAAATAATGTTAATTAGTCTTCTAACAAACCAATAATGGAATCAGTCGTTCTAATATCACAATCAATTTAGTATTTGGTAACATGTTTTATGTTCGTTATCGATATCTATCGTTCGAAAACTGCTATTTATCTATAGGATGTCAAATCGTTAATTAGATTTTTTGTCGGTCTGTCTGAATGTTTGGCTCGAATAGGCCCCGAAACGGCTCAACGGATTTTAATGAAAACTTTATGGATATCATGTCAAATCTATCTATAAAACAGGAATTGTAACTAAAATTTTCTTGTATCTTCCATTTTGATATCTTGCAGCGTTCAGAAGATATAAAAGCAAGATGAAATTAATTTAAATAATTTAAAAATTACGTCTGCCATATTTTTTTTAATCTTATGTTACTCGGGTCAATGTAAGGATACTTTACCCATACATCTAAATCTGTTCAGGAATTTAGAAGTTTTGGTGGAATAAATAATCTCACAAACATACATATCTCCAAACATGAACACTAAAAACATTCCTATTTTTTTGGGAATTCGTGTAATAAAGCGCTATTTGTATAAATCCCGCGCAAAAAAAGCCGCGGTCACAGCTATAATCAAATACTTTATGAAACTTTTGTGATAACTACACCCGTCGGTTTAGTTCACATGATACTAATATGATATGTACCTAATAACAGTCATCTAGCCACTATTTACCCAACTCCTTTCGCTTGCAAAGTCGCAAACAAACAAGAACATAAGTATTATCGGACACATGAAAGTTATTCGTTATTCCCGCATAGAAATAGGCATATCGTGACCAGTTTATGTACTGGGGGCCTGTTCCTGGCCGACCAGTGTAGGTGTAGGTACGTTTCTCTGCACTTTCTCTGCAATGCTACCCTCGTGTACCCTAAACCGATTAAATGCTCCGATAGCGTGGACGACGACGTAATCCCAACTTTCATTATTAATTAACAACTCTTGTAAAACTATACAGAAACCAATAGCGGGTTTATATCGATAGTTAACTTAATAGGTGTATAGAAAATGCGTTTTTGTGCAGGAAATTGTTTAATGTGTAAATAAGCGTACATTTATAAAATCGTAAAACAATGATTTCGTGCAACGATCGTAATTAGCAGAGTAATAAAGCCTTATTAATAATAGTAATGTAACAATACCAATATCATCTTAACCTTTTTAAAACGAAAATTTAACGATGATTGTGTTTAACTATTTTAAAATAAATTACACTTAAAGTAGAGGTACTTTTATTATTTCCTGCAGTTAATAAAATAATGTTCTTGGCTTTAAGATTCAGTTTCTCCACAGCAATATTATTCTGTATGACAAAATAATTGTTCATCTGCATAGTAAACAGTGTCTTAGGTAATGGAGGAAGGCAGCTGCATTATTTGTCGCAATGTACTAAGTAAAGCTTTGTACTTAATTCTTTAATATTTCACCATGGCCTTACGTAAACTGTTACTCCTTTTTCTTGATAATTTTGTACAGAATGGGTGTCTACTATTATATTGCATAATGCAGGCGTATTGTGAATTAATTTGTAATATTATATGCAAAACTATTGCATAAATCGTTATGTTATAAAGTTTGATTATCATATAGCACAAGAAAATTCATATAGAAATTACTTATGAATATGTAAATAGGTACCTACCTAAGTCGTATAGTTTGTAAGTGTATACTTATAACAAAAAGCTTAGGCGTTGTCTGCACGTTCGGCTCACGTTTCCCTCATTATAAGGTCTAGAATAATTCAAATATTCGAATGTTTAATCTGCAGGTTGACGTCATTAACCTACTACAGAATAAATTCTGAAAATAAGTAATAATAATAATCCCATTCGCGAAGGAATGAACCTTCCTTATGGAATGAACTCGGTGGTAGAAGTTTTTTCTTTGAATTCTTGTGCGTGTTTGGTGTTCATAGGTATACGAACTTTATTAACCTCCGCCTTTGACTCATTACTGGAAAATCTGTGTAAGACGGTTTGCACGCGACGCGACGCCGACACCCGATTCACGCGGAGAGGTCTGCCTCTCCGTATAAGAAACTCGAAGAAAATTTAATTATGTGTAGATATATCTAATATTATTTCGTTGATGAATAATATTTTTTTGTTTCCATAACACAGCTTTAGATGTTGGTGGGTTGAGTTGGTTCTGCACGAAACTCAGTTTACTGTGATTATTAATCCTTGAAGTCTAGCATTTTATCAATTTATCAATTACACGTTCTTTTTTGCAATAGGTGAGCCTTACAGTTAAACATAATTAAGTTGGGTATCCAATATTTTATAATGTTCTTATTTATTATTCGGTTAAGTTAGTCTAGCTAAAGGTTATTTCAAAATACAATATTTCTTATTTTATAATGTTATGCAATTTGCTTTTCTATTACCTAGTGCAAATTCGAATTTATGAATGATGGATTGGACATTCTGCGAATTGAACATTTTGCGACTGGACATTATGCGAATTGGACATTCTGTCACTAAAGGATATCGAACTAAGCGGCTGACAGATGTATGGAAGAAGAAAACATGATGCATCAGAAGGGGAATGATGATGATATAAAGAAGCAGCTAGGTCTTATTTATTAATAATATTTCCTTATTCCAGGACAAAATGCCGACCCCGGACTACAGCGTGGACCTGGACCTGGGCGAGCCTCCGCCGGAGCTGATGGAGTACGCGCGCCAACACTGCGGGGAAGACCCCAACACTCGCCTCCAGGCGATATACGAACTGAGAGATATGATATATGGTGCGTACCATTACATAACTAGCTGGGAACATTGGTCACTAAGATAATGCATATGGTATTATGTATTTTCGTTATAAATGACATCACAGAAGTTAGAGCCTCCGCAGAATTTCTACTTAAGCATCGGTGATCAGAGATTTGACGTCTGCATTAATGCTGCATTGCATTTTGGCGACTTCATGCGTTTGGTTACGGTAGCCAATTGTCGCGTTTCATCATTGCGTCGCTTTAAAGAGGTGCCGATGAGCGACAACACACCTGATCGCCGATGTTAAAGTAGCCTGCGGGGGCACTTAGGTCAGTGATGTTATTTAAAATAAAAATATACAAAATATATCATAAGCTTTATCGTTGTCATATACTATTATTTGGTAAATCCTCTTAATTTTTTGCGCCAGGACAATGTGCTCCTGGGTTGTGTACTGATTCTAATGCCTCGGTTCAAGTCCTATTAGTGTTAGGGAGAGCTACATGATCGTCACATTGCATCATGACATATCCGTACTATCCAAAAGAGTTTTCAAGAGTTTCTTTGATTTCAGCAATTTTAAATTTTCCTCTCTACTTACACACTTTATTTAGTCTAGTAACATAGATAGATAATGCGTTTATTTAGTGCAATATAGGATACAAATAATAAGAATTTACAAAAGATAATAAAATCATCGAATGCCCATCGCTCAATTTCTTCATTTCGTTGAAATTATGTTTTTGTAAATTGTTTGTACAATGTAGCAACCGCCAAATACGGAGTGTTTAACTTTGTGATATGGTGTTTCATACCACAGACACAGATAACTTAATAAAAACATTTAAGACATTAAAAATGAAAGTGATTACTTACCTTCCTCTCCTGGCCTTCAAAGTATTTTCAGAACACTTTTTTGGTAGATTCGAAAAGCTTTTAATGTGATAAGCTTGTAGGCAGTTTACATCAGTAATACCTACTCCTGTTTATCTGAGCCCTTTGTTGCGGTTTGTGGGTGAGTGCCGACCTGCACGTGTGTGTGCTGTTACTATGTGGTGACGTTGTATACTGTATGCCGTATGACAGTAATGCTCAGTTGTAGGTACTTAACTTTAACGGTAACCGTAATTAATGTCGTGGTTGTTTTCATAAAGAACAAAAAACAATGTGTAATCTTAAAATAAACTTCTTGATAAAAAAGTTGATGCACCCTTACTTTCTACTTAGAATTTTGCTACTCTAATTATTTTATATATAAAAATCTCGTCTCACATTGTTTTGCTATCGAACTCCTCCGAAACGGCTTGGCCGATTTTTATGATATTTTTTGTGTGTTATTGGTAGGTAAAATCTGAAAATAGGTCATAGGCTATTTTTATACCCCTAAGTAATAAGGGTGTCCCTATCCAGAAAACGTATATGGCAGAACAACGTTTGTATCAATATACTAGCTGTGCCGGGGCAGTATATCCATAAAAGTACAAATCGACATCATTTCAATGTCAATCCCGCAATCAATAATTATTACCTAGATGTTTAAGCGACTTTATGCAAACGCACAAAATTGTTGTATATGGAAAACTTGTCATCAGGCCAGTTTTAATTAATGAGATAAACATAATTAATTAGGTTATTATATTTTATAACGAATTAGATTGTTGAACAATGTTACGTACGTGTAAGTACGTAGGCGATATATCTCTGACCATGACACGAATTCGTCACCGAACCAAAAAGCTTTATCTAGACTAGCTTGAATGTTGAATATCACGTGCTACGCATGTCGAGGGGCGTATCAATATTCAGATAAAAATATTTGTTTCAATAAAATCAAAAGTTATACGTATGTAAACAAGGAGTTCAAAAGTGCAATTATCTTTTAAAATGATTTATAAATAAATAAATTACTGAATGTATTTTGACAACGCAAATATGATCACAATATTGAACCTGGCAGCACTTCAGTTTAGCGGTAGGTCATTGACCACAGTTCCGATGTATAGATGGAGATAAGCGTATTAAATTTCACTGCATCAGATACTACCGTGGATTTCACAATGGGCATAGCTGGATAGCTACGGCTATATCAATTTTGATCAATATTTGCCCGAGACTTACAAGCTACAAGTAACAACAAGTAGGCTTCTTTGGTCGCCTGGGTCGTTATTACATAGTTACTGCATGAATTCTAGCATAATACTAGTGTTGGGATCTTTTAGTGGAGATATACTTTGGGTTTGATTGTGATTTATTACGACAACCTGCATTTATTGAATCGGTACTTGAAGTATAAAGATTAAAATGTCTGTTAATTACATTACAGCATCATTATTTATATCTTCCTTTAGTAGCTAAAATTAAAGAAAACGCTACACAAAAAAATTATAGAACATCCGTCATGTAGACAAATAGGCGGGACTATGAACTCTGTCCTCATGTCCAAAATGATAAAGGAAAAATTATTTAGATACATGCGCATAGTAACATCGGTCAGGGAACTAAACTACATTAAGTAAGAACAAACTAAAAACTTCGACTTGCTACGACAAGCAAATAATGGATAATGGCAGGACATAAACATAACATAACATAGCATCACGCCTGTATTCCCCGAAGGGGTAGGCAGAGGTGTACACAATTGTACACCCACATTTCACCAATGCTGTTATTAAGTCCCATGTAATAGGTGGTGAGCCTATTGCCATCTACCGGGCACAATTCCAAACTCCGGGCTGCTACTGAGAATTTACTAACAGAAAATCCCAATAACACTTTGCCCGACCTGGGAATCGAACCCAAGACCTCATGCTCAGCAGTCGCGCTTGGGACCACTAGACCAACGAGGCAGTTGGCAGGACATGTATACGACATTCTTTTTAGTATATACTGAACCTGAAAGTAGTTAGAGAGAAGTTAGTGGTTAGTTTACTAACCAAAAGTCCAGAATCAGTAACAGAATTAATTGTAATATTTTTTTACAATATGTTACATTTTGTCAATTTATGTGCACAGTGCGCGGGCTTCCAGCTGCTCGTGTTTTCATGATGTCTGATGTCTCATAAAAACTCACAAAGTTACTCGCGTTTAAAATTTTTGATACAGGTTCTTTAGATAGGTAAAATTATGTGACCAGTATCTCAGCTTTTGTATATACTTAAAAAAACTTGAAGATAATTCATAAAAATGAATTTTGTAGATAGAATAAAAAAAAGTAAGAAAAATTTCAAGGCAGTTCGGTCTGGGAAAAATTGTATATGTCTGACTGGGGAAGTACTACCATCTTACCGATCAAGTCTTGGCTAAATAACACTGCTCTGTTGTAATTTTGTGTTGTTCATGGCACAGACTACTAAGAGAACTAAAGTTGTTAATGTTAAGTTCGCTAAAGCTCCTCGAGGAAGCGTTGTCAGTATTACTAGCGCAGCCATCCCTCTTACAGAATCGGCAACGCGCGAGTAATCTTGCAAGCTGCCATAGGTTACGGTAACTGCTGCTTTTTCATTTGGGCCCCACGATTCATTGCCACCTTAATGGCACTTATAGAAAAGAATACGACGACTCTTCTTTGCACATAAATTGTAAAAAAAAAGAAAATAACACCTAATTTGATATTTTTGATAAGATTCCAGCATGATAATGTCATCAATTACGCTTTTACATCGTATCAATACGACGCGTTTGAAGAAAATGTACGCTCACTTCACGATCTAACATCTTTACAGACAATAAGAGAGTACCTACCTACATAATATACAGAAAATCCAATAAGCGAAGAGGCAGCGCCAAAATCAATTTACAATTATGCACATAACAACATCAGAGGAAAAGAACATTTCATAACTCTATAACAGCAATCAAATGTCACATAAAGAAAATATATTTTAATTTATTTATTAAATTTATTTTAAACTGTACATAAGATATTTTATCTCCTAACCTAATAATTATTTACTAACTATAAACTATACACATAATAAAATAAAAGTTAAAAATCTAATTTGTATATTAATATTTAACTGCCTCGTTAGTCTAGTGGTCCCAAGCGCGACCCTGAGCAGGAGGTCTCGGGTTTGATTCCCGGATTGGGCAAAGTGTTATTGAGTTTTTCCGTTAGGAAATTCTCATTAGCAGCCCGTTCGGAACTGTGCCCAGTTGACGACAACAGGCTCACTACCTATTTATTACATGGGACTTAATAACAGCATTGGTAAAATGTCGGTGTACTACTGTGTACACCTCCGGGTACCCCTTCGGGAAATACAGGCGTGATGCTATGTTATGTTATGATATTATTTAATTACAACTAATAAAGGGTTAAGCCTCAATTAAATTTGCTGGAAAACTTAAAATAAAAAAACAAATAAATCGTGTTATTTGAAAAAGTAATGTTGAGGGATATTTACTTTTCTTGTTGAAAAATCTAAAACTCCATAATGATTATTACCTACTTCATTAGTATAATATATTTTTATACTGGGTCTAAAATAGTTATTGACTCCTATCGATCTATTTATTGATGAAATAAATTAATTCTGTTTGAATTGACAAAAATTTTCAGTCATTTTCATAAATCAATAATCTTTTCTTATTTCAGAACGCGGCGAATGCACTCCTCATCGTATGGATGACGAATTCTTAATTAAATTCCTACGCGCGCGCAATTTCATCCCTAAAAGAGCGCATAGATTGGTAAGTTTATTCTTATTACAATGGTTTATGTGATTTAACTGTCATTATTATGTCATAGTTTTGTTCCCTTTAAGTTTTATCAACTTTCTGTCTAATGATAAAGACGTCGGTTACATACCAAAAGATTCTTGTTGTGAAGATTCCTGTTGAGAGATGTTATTTAATTAAATAACTTACGAATAATGAAGAACAAAATCTTCTACTGAGAGTACCCTATTAGGAAAACTTACTGCATAAGTATTCTTAACTAGTTTGCGATATTTATTATCTACTACACTTCCTAGGTAAGATGTTTATCGACAGCAAATTATGTTACTTTCCCTATAGATAAGTCAGATTTATGATGAGGAGGTACCCTGAGGTCAGTTTCAATGAACCCTAGCTTAGCGTTACTTACATAAAGCCACTTAACTTTCTCGGAGCAAACACATGAAACTTGATATTAGTAGAAAATATGGTCAAATAAAAACGGAGGTTCATAAAATGTTTCTGTCTTGTTTTCTTTGTCCTTGTTTCTTATATGTCAATGAAAAGAGATGACAACAGACCGTAGAGACATTTTAGTTTAAACACGTTTGAAGTGTGATTATGTACACGGGAGCTATGCAGATAACAATAAAACCTCATGTCTTCGCTTCGAAAAATCACATAAAGCAATCAGAGTGAACTGTTTCTATTTTTTCTAAATACGAATGTAAAGCACAACAATGTTTCTAATTAATTTATCGCGATTGAGAGTTTTTGAGATTGAGTTTTCAAGAAAAACTACTCAGTTTTAAGAATGGAACAATTAATTTGTTTTTGTTTGATTGAACCAATTAAGAATTGAATGAATATAAAAGTATAATAGGTAGGTAATTGAGTCCTCAGACAACTCCATTACAACATACAATCGTGAATTACATAAAAATATGTATATAATGTGTAAATAATCAAATGTTATGGATAATAAACCTTTATCCTTACAGTAGTTTTAGAACGATAGAGAAATAGTAGTGATGGCGTAAATCAGAATATATTCATTTCAACATATATATAAAAAGTTATAATAAAACAACTTTTAACCGGATTAATCGCGTGTATTATTGGTTTTTGTTTTCCCTGACGTTTCGAAAACTTTTCAGCGTTCGTGGTCACAGGATTAATACACGCGATTAATCCGGTTAAAGGTTGTGTTATTATAATGTATAGTGATCGCGAAAACCTAAGATATTACTATAAAAAAGTTGTTATTGTCTATGTTCCTACATATTTATAAACTTACTGGTACAAGCTGGTCCACTCTGGCGTCGAATAATAACGAACTTTGGATATGAACTAATTGAAGCGGATTTCAGTAGAAAAAAAAACACACATCTATATTGAAACGTGCTGTATTATATATGTAGCTAAACCTTTCTCTTGAAATACTTTATGTTATTAGTGAAAAATCGAATAAAATTCTATAAGTATTTACTGATTTAATCGATTACGCCACTCAGAAAGACAGACGCGGCGTGGGCATGTTGTTTTATACCATGTAGAGAAGAGATACATGTAAAATGCGTAGGCTACATAAAAATCTTCCTGTTGTTGGCTCGGTTAAAAAGATTCCAATGTAAACTTGTTTCGAGAGAAAAATATTTCTATGGTATTTATATGAACACTGGTCAGGCCAGTGTCAGTAATATGACGTCGGTATACTTCAACAAAAATTTAAATCGTTTTAACGCATATTGCGTTGTAGTGTAAAAAGCAGCCAATGTGCTCGGTTATAAAAGAGTAACCATGGAGTTTCTTGCCGGTTCTTCTCCAAAGGAAACTAGTATTTGGAATCGTGTATCTAGATTCTGACCTTTTAGTGCGTTTAAAAGTTAGGTATATTGTAAGTATGTCAAATGGATACTTGAATTTGACTACGACTACTAATTAAGGTCGGTTATGCTGATACTACGATGTAATGACGAGAATATTTTTTATCACAACTAATTACGATCTTATAGAGGAAGCAATTAATACGAAACGCTAAAATGTTAAATGCTGCTAACGTAAAATCTCCAGGTTCTCAATAAAAATAAAACAATTATGTTATTTTGTTAGAAAAAATTTCATTATAAATAGGTTTAGGTAACTACCTATATTTTTTAAATGGTATTTTATATTATTTACAGTTTATTCTCATTTGTTTCTCCAGATCGTGAACTACTACCAATTTAGAGAAGATAACCCGGAACTATTCGAGAATGTTTTCCCGTTGGACATGAGAAACATTGGGGATGCTAATGTAATGGCCGTACCTCCGTACCGTGACCAAGATGGCCGTAGACTACTATTTTATAGAATAGGTATGTTTTAAATTTTACCTAACTACTGCGTCATTGGTGGCTGCTAAGTATGTGGTTCTGGGTTTGATTTCCGAATCGAGTTAAAGGTCATTCTTAGTAGGTAGTTTGAAATTGTGCAATGTTGGAAATAAATTCCCTACCATTTTACATGGTAGGTATATCACCTGACTCATTAATAAAATTCTATTGTATCTGTTAATTAGCGAATCAACAGATTAATAAAGGCATCAGTGAAATGTTGTGTGACTATACAACTCTGCCTTCCCCTTCGGGGAATTCAGACGTGATGCTAAGTATGTTATAAAATTGTTATTAATAACTACCGCCACCAAGTTGAAAGCAATGCAATCAGACGTCCTAGAAGTGAAATCAATCATTCAATTTTTGAGCCGAGCTGTGTACCTATATAATTGGATTTTCTTCAAGAAAATTCTTAGGTATTGGTGGAAAATTGTGTTACATCATGCCTTAGGTCTACAAAGCGATATTTTCTGTTTTACACTCATATTTCATTGACTTTATAATGTCATATAAGTAAACCTATTGCATTGTGTATCTGCATTACATTTACAATGCGAAGGTCTCAAGGATTAACATCCTTGATCTATACAAAGAGGATAAGCAATGTTCCCAGATCACTCTTTAAGTTGGAGAAGGTGAAATGATTAAGTTAGGATGAAACCCATTTTATGACAACGGCTAGACAAAGGTACATGCTGCGTCGACCCTAAATACACAAATTTTTTTGGATGTATTTATTTAAGTAAAAAGCCAAACAAATTCTGACCGATGACATATTTTCTCACGTTCTTTATTAGCAATCTGTGGTTGCTAATCAAAAGTTAGGCGCTGTTAAATTAATGTTTGAGATTATAACGTAAAAAATAATTGTTATTTGTATAAAAAAAAAACTTAGAGGCCGGTAATTTTTATCTCGAGCGATAATTATACCTATAGAATTTGATATCACGTTTGGGATTACTGACCTATGCTCTATAAATTAAATAACGTGGGGCATTTTAAAAAAAAAACATTTAGAAATTAATAGGCCATTGTTTCAGTTTTTTTTGCAAACTTAAATGGGTTGTAACTACATTTTATAATGATCTCCACAAACGTTTTTTTAAACATTGTCTTAAAATTACTTTGTTTTTCCCAAATTATTATTTTAATTTACATTCAACAGTGTAGAAATAAAAATGAAACTGTTAGCAGGGTTTGAACTTGCCTAAGTAAACAGATGAATACTCTATTGATGATGTAACATTTTTATTATTTTATTACAGGTTGCTGGAACCCTAAAAAGATTCCTGTGGAAGATTTGTTCAAGGCTACTATCATGGCACTGGAGCTTGGTTTACTTGAGCAGAGGTCCCAGATACTGGGAGGAGTCGCAGTGTTCGATCTAGAAGACATTGGCACCCAGCACGCTTGGCAAATAACTCCTTCTGTCGCGGCCAAGATGGTGAAACTTATGGTGGTAAGTGTTCGTTAGGTTCTTAAAATTGTGATGAAACCAATTTTTTTTCGGCATGATCTTCGTATTTATTAATCCCAATTCCTAACGTATTTTGATAACCAATATTAGTCGTTTCATTATTTTGACTATAATTAAGGAACTTTTTACATAAAACTTTAGCGCCCAACCATTAACATTGCATCTCCGTTTTACTTAGTAATATTTTAGGTTTTCATGATCACGGCAAACGATAAAACTAATTTTAACTGGATTAACAAAATAAGAAAAGCTAGGATGAACACATATAATTAATACACGCGATTAATCCGATTAAAAACCCGTTTTATTTTCCTTACTTATATTTATTTATTGTTCCAGTCGTGTTTCCCGGTGACAACGTACGCTATACACGTCGTCAACCATTCCTGGTTGTTTGACAAGATCTACAACATCTTTAAGCCGCTGTTGAACCATAACATGCGCTCCAGGATCTACTTTCACGGCCATGATTTCACCTCCTTACATAAACACATACTGCCGGACCACTTGCCAGAACGCTACGGGGGGATATGGCCAGATTACTCCTACACCATCTGGCTAAATTCCCTCAAGAAAAACTTCAGTGTAGCTAAAGAAGTCATCGGCTATGGTTATAATTTCCGCGAAGAAGAAGTAGACCCAGAAGTCGCGAGGCAGTTGAAGGAAAGTGGCATAAAGTTGTATTGAAGTTTTTCTAGATTTTAACATTGCTTAAGCCTTTCTCCAACATTCTATTAAGGAAGTCAGAATTATTCAGGTCAATTTCAAATAAGTGTTTTTCAAATCTAACCTGACTGAAAAGACTCTGTGGTCTTCCTCCAAATCAACGTCTGACGTATGTACGGTCAATCGGATGTCAGTGGTAACCTTTGCAGTATGAAAATCATCTTTTCTGCTACGATATGGAGGTGCCGTTGGTATCAAATTGTTGTCATGGTTGTGCGATTGACTGTACCAATGTGTGATTCTTATAAATGTGTGTTTTCTGATATAAGTAAATTAAATATCAATGACGCGAATGTTAGCTTGAATTTTGAGTAGCTATTTTAAATTTATAATTATTAATAATGATTACAGATGTCCAAAGAATTACGTGTAATTTACCTGGCATTGAATTTGGGAACTGTCAAACATGCGTCCATAACAACTGATGAAATATCTTCTTTCATTCCGAAGTTAGATTAATTTTGTTAATTCAATTAATTGTAATTAACTAGGACAAAGTAGCTTACTGACATTATGGGCTCCTGTAGTAATTTGAGTTGTAGTGCAGTTGTTAGTTTGTGTAATAATGCTATAATAAATAAGTACTTATATTTTTTAATATTATCCCTGTAAATTACTCAGAAGTGCCTTCACTACTTGACATCACATTTGCCTAGTGTAAAGTATATTTGTATAGCAGGCGAAAAGATGAACATTGACCTTTGAGCCTACCGCGGAGGGGTAACCAACCTTTTTTACAAGTTCATTTTTATATTTCGCCCCAAAAAATAACTCGAGGTTTGAAACTTCTGAACACTTGCGGTAGTAATACCGTTTAATGAGGTATAAATTTAAACTTGTTTGAAGTAATACTTGAAATAATACCAACATTAGATCAGTTATTGTCTTCTCACCTGTCCCGGGAATTAACCACACTTACCTATTTAAACCATTATGTCTAATTATGAATCGAACAGTATCGGTAGTTAAGTTACTGTGTTTAACAATACTTTAAAGTAATAATTTACTCATAATAATAATTATAAGGCTTGTTTTTTATTTTTAGAATTAATTATAAGATAGAATAATTAAAATTAATTTAGGATTATCGAAATAATTCGTCAAAAAACCTGTGATAGAACAAAATGTGCACTTTATGCGCCCGTAATTTTAAGTGTAGCTTTTATACTATTCTAGAGTTACTAAGTACATAATACTATTTTTATTAATAAATTTAAAAAATAATACGAGTTATTATTTAAGCTTCATTGGCTTTGATATTTATAGTTTACTCACGTACATATTTGTGATTTTCTGACAAATTTTGAATGCGCCCTTCGGCGATTCCTCGCCTCGCGAAACCCGACATGGATCGCTGCGGGCTCAGCTCGTGATCAAAGGTCCTTGACTTTGTATTACCATTTTTTTGAACCGCGCTTTTTTTCTTACCTAGATAATAATTTACTGATAGTCTCTTCACACAAGCAAATAAATATTGAAAATTCAAAAACGTTTAGTGGAGACATGTGTAAATAGCATATACATCATTGCCATAAGATGTTATGGATAATAACCAAAGTATGGACTTGTTGTCTAACTAGAATGAAGTATGAAATAATCCTAATATAATTAATATCTCGATATGAGCACAGTACACAATACATGAGAATCTTAACTGCATATAAAAATAAATATATTTCTAAAATGATGACTTACATCGATGAGCATACAAGAAGCAGTAAATGAACATAGATGTGCCATAATCGTACCAAATGGAAATCGATAGTCTCTGCCTACCCCAATGAGAAACAGTCGTGATTATAACTATGTATGTAAAGTGTCATATTCGAGGATACATATCTACTCAACTAATACCTATTTTACCTATTTTATATACCTGCTCATGCCAAGAACACATCAACTCTTTGACCAGATATACATAAATGTAAGATATTTCGTTTAAACCTTTTATAAATTGTATACGTGTACCTAGCTTTAGTTTAAGAAAATATAATAAGTTAACCTAACCCGGAAACTAGATACAGTTAAATAAACACCTACTGATAGTTTAAATTATAATATGTTGAGTAACTTAATAGCAAGTCAAATATTTAACTCTAATGTAAGCAATGGCGTTCAATTTGTTTATTACAATAAATTTTTTCAGGCGTATCCTTACGCCTATTTCTGATTCATGCAGTTTTACATAATAGGCAAGGTCGTTGGCATTTGGTTTTATTAGTATTAACTATTATCTGTGTAGGTAAGTAGGTAAAGTTCCAAAGGCTAATTAAATGACGACGTGGTTGGCATAGTGGTCGAGAGAATGGGGTATCGATTCCAGCACAGAACAAAATGTTATGTGTTATGAATTTGTATGATTTAAGTACAGATATATAAGAGTCTTTGAGTGCTATGAGATGTATGTATGTAAGCGCACCACACGATACAGTAGAAATTCCTAAAGTATATAAGGCATAAGGTACTCGTAATTTCATACGTAAAATCAAGTTGAATTTTACAGTATTTTCCCGCCCATGGAAAACTAGACTGACCTTTACGAACCGAGCAAATTTTGCGTAATGTGTATACATTACGCAAAATTAGAATAAATTGGCAATAAAATGTCAATCCGTTTTGTCTTTAGCGAAGGCGTAATGTACTCTCGGGCCCTTTCATATGTACTTAAGACCTATTTACTACTATAAAACTTTAAAGGGGAATGTCTTTTGTTCTCGAAGGTATTTGTCGCAATGTTAAAATAAATAACATAGGGGATGTGTAGCGGGAAAATATAGCTCATCCAAGTTCACAAAGTTCATCAAACCGTCAATGTTTGCTCATAGTGAACTCAGTCATGACGTAGGAAAATGATTATAGTCCGAATTACTTAGATTGGGACTGTTTTATGAATGAAGTAAGTAGCATCATCAATCATGTTGTTGGTACAGTCTAGCGGGAATGGGGACCAAGGGCATTGACCGCGAATACGCAGGATACGTCACAAGACGCGCCCCCAGGCGACAAGACTTTGCGACAGCTGATGAAGGGCGCGCCGCCGGCGTATGGCTTCACCGACACTCGGCATTAAAATAATGTCAGCTCAAGAGAACATACGAGAGGCTGCCCACGTGTGCGTCACTTGTTGTTGCCAAAGCACGATGACACATGCATCACTTTTTAATCAGTCTTCGAACTTTCGAACCTTGGAAACCCAATTACCTATACTAAGTTTCATTGAACTAACTTTGTGTGCGAATGCAAAGGAGTTGAATGCGTAAATACTTAAAAGTTTCTGATACCTAGAACTACTTGCATTTGTAGTGTTCTGAAAAACGTTTCTAGCTTGTTTCTAATAGCTCCTTCGAAGTTTTCAACTGTCTAAAGGATACAATTTTGTAGTTTAAAACTTAACTAGTTTTAGAAAGTACAAGCCCGGCTCAACTTCTATACAAATTCGAAACCAATCAAATATCGTACCACTGTTTGTTTGGTAATATGCGCCCACACACACATCTTTCTTAATTGATTCCAAATCAAACTCTGATAACCTTCACGTGTTGTATACATGTAAAACATAATCATGTATTTATGTAATTTATTGGTTATCAAAATATGTATAGTAAATAAATAAAGTAAAAGGTCATTAACATTCCAAATACAACACGGTTATAATAATACAAAAAACAAAAACAAAACTACCTACTAGTGTTAGTCACAGATTTTCTTTCTTCTAAAACATCACCTTTACTATTTCTTGAATGCCTTACATTAGGAGTTCTTATATTTTCATTGGATGTTTCCTCCGATATTTGTACTAAACACGAAGAATGAAGGTTCTTTAGCCGCGAACATCTGGGAAATTTAAAGTTGGATATGTTCTTAGTTTCGGACTCCTCTGTGGTCGGCTCGGTGACGTCAGCAGAACGCCTGAATTTCCGAAATGTGTTTCTAAGTCGAGCGAAGAATCCGTCTTTATTAGATTTCGGGAACGGTAAAACTTGATGCATTGATAATGACGGTCCTTCTCCTATTGGAGAATTGTAATCTAGATCTAGTTTTGATATCCTATGCACGTTATAATGTCGTTGGTGGACTGATCTGCTCAAATTGCAACAACTTTGTGTAGCCTCTTGAGGTTTTGACGGCTTATGACTTTTTTCCTCCAGACGCTTTCGAAGGAAATGTACACTCGCTGTGTAGAACAGCTGTTCGTCTTCGGGCTTCGTGAGTGCCACATCAAGAGAATCCGAAGTCTCACAGTCAGGACTGCTGGATGTTATAGAATTTCGTCGTTGCATCCCTTGTCAGTGTAACTAAGCTTTTGTATCGTTGAATACATTTTTATCGTTTCATCAGAAAATACTTTAACAATAGTAATAGCTTAAAATATATAAGATTATAATACAATATTAATTTTCCTAATTGATTATTTTACAAATATGTTGAACTGACGGAGTCACTGTCACCGAAAAATGGCCTTCAATTAAAATTATTTTTTTATTAATGAAATAGTTTTTAAGGAGGTTCGTTCGAAAAGTATACGTTCAATAATGTGACGATGGTAGGAAATATTTCGATAGAGGTTCTGGTGAACGACATCCTTAGCGAATTAAAATACCAAGAACAATATTAATCATAAAGCTTTAAAAAAGACATTACGACAACGTAGTCAATTCTCGTAATGATAGGGAAATAATTTTTACCTAACCATCTTTACAGGAATCGATTACTTTCCCATAATGTCTTGTAAATTTTATTCATTATTTATTTCGGCAATTATTCGGCATTCAAAAATTCACAATTCATCATTAATCGTCACTTACTACCTACATATTTGTATTAACTAATATTTCATTTCTATCATCCCGAAAATGCTTCAAATAAACATTAAAAGAAAAATGATAAACTACAATTTAGAGACAATCAGAAGAGTTATTTAGCGGTTGTGTTAAATTAGTCTTAGTGCTCGGAGTACAGTGACCTTAGTTTTGCGAAATACCTCCGAGCCAGAGTGGAAAATACTTCGAAGCGTTGGCTGGTGGGAAATAAATTACCCTAGTCGCGGGCGTAGGTACAGTAATGAACTCGGAACTTTCCGAGATTTAAATAAACGCTCTCATTGATACTTTATTTCACTACAGGAGGATAGTAAACCTTTGTGTTTCAATTAAGTTTGTTTGTTTACTTATTTTTAAAACAATGTTTTGGACGTTCCACATTTTTTTTTATAATGGCCTCTTGCAGGAACCCAGAGGGGTAACGTTTCATAATGTCTCATCGCTCTATTTATATAAAAGGTTAAAACTACTCTGATCGAATGTACGTATCTCCCGAAGGTTGTAATATATAGTATATATATAATAAATAGACTACAAAAAAAAATACAACAGGAATCGCTCAGGGCACTTTCTTTCAGGAAATCTTACGGATGGATAAGGAAATTGAATAAATATTTATGGCAGTATGTGGTTTATTATAAAATCACGTAGTTACTACAAACAAATATAAATAAAAACGCGTTTTATTTTTTCGAATCGTTTTTAATAGCATGGTCAAATAATCTTATATTACTTAGACGACTATGTAGTCCTTCAGTGGCTATTTAATATTCTAAATATTGGATGGAAAATTTCTTAGATTTACCTAATCCCAAATATATGAAAGAAAATACCCTAGCCCTACAATATTTTCTCGAGTTTTTTAACCTTCAGCTACGGTTATTGACCTATTATTTTCAAATGAAAATTCACTAATAAACGCTCCGAGTCAAGATTTACGAAATGTATTAGTCAAAAGATGATTTTACGAAGTTTACTCGAATTAATTTTAGCTTCATTGAAAAACACGAGCGCACAATAGAGGATACTTTATAACAATTAATTTTCCGATTGCTGGTATTACAGACCCATCTAAATTTAAAGGATCAATGTACTCCGACCCCAATATTTTCCTGTATTTAAAAAAGGTTTGAACTTTGAACTCGAATTACATTCGCGATGGATCTCATAAAATAGTTTACCGATTGGCTAAAGTATGTCACATATTTTTGGAAACCACAAACGAGTACTGATTGATTCCTACAGAAGCATACGTACACGAGGGAAACTACGTCACACGGTCATAATATATCCCACCAAAAACATTTCACGTGAAGTTGGTTGTCAAGACTCACAAGTTCATAATGCTTACACTATTAAAAGATTATGAGATCCCTAGTAGAGCTAAACCCCTAGCTGAGCTCTGATTTGTACTGCGCATTATAATCTGCGGGGTCTGTCCGAAGTATATAGCCTGTGTGCTGTACCACATTTATAAGAACAAAAATCAAATAAATTTATTATATATTATATATACATTAGCCCTGACTTTACAAACTGTACATCTTGGTAAAAAACGTTATTCTGAAAATCTCAACATTCTTCTTTTTAGAGCGAAAATACCTTCCAGAAAAAGTAGGTAGTGCCTAGCCTCCTACGGCTCGTATCGCACTACCGTGCCCCCAGATTCGATAAAGTTCCAGTCAATCCTTTTTTAGAACATCGGTAATCCTAGCTGGGTCGATTTCACCACATTCATAAGGTCACTCCATAAATCGTCGACGACTGTGGCCTTTCGCATTACGCAAGTTATCCGTTTGCAGGTAATTTATGGAAAGCAGTTTGATTAAGTCCCGTTATAGGATTTGATATCTATAGCTTTCTACACGTGTCTTATAAACATTACAATTTCTATAATAAATTTGACTTTAATAATAACATAACATAGCATCCCGCCTGTATTACCCGAAGGAGAAGGCAGAGGTGTACACAGTCCTATGTAATAGGTGGTGAGCCTATTGCCATCTACCGGGTACAATTCCAAACTCCGGACTACTGAGGATTTACTAACAGAAAAACTCAATGACACTTGAATAGATTCAGGTGTTACTTTGCGAAACCGTGCAGTGCCCGAACTCGGTGGCGGACACTGCACGGTCTAACAGCTCCTGATGATGCCCCGTGGGGGGGGGGGGGGGCGAAACACGTGTAAAGTAGTTGGTGGTAGTCGCAATTTTCACCGCTTGTGTATGAGCATATACATATATTGTATTTCTTTGCATCAATAACACTGCCCGATCCGGGAATCAAATCCGAGACATCATGATCAGTAGTCGCGCTTGGGACTACTAAATACAATAAATAAAAATTTATTCAGAAATTTCGGCACAAGATACGACACCAGTGAGACAGTTTTTATAATAATAATAATAATATTTTATTGGAATAAAACAAGTACTTAGCTGTGAAGCACTGGTGCCTTAGATAAGTAATTAAAACCTGATTTCCACCTCTCTGAAACCGAATATACCTCCACTTTAATTATATATAATCAAGAATATGCTACCTGAATTATTTATCCATATCTTATTTGTTATAACCTCTTCTCTGCCGGAACGTGGATCCACACGAAAGACAATGGAATTTTAATTTTGTCTGAAAATGCGGCATACCAGGCTTATTTAGATTATTGGTCAGCTTTTTCATTTAAATTGAATCATATCATGGTGACTGAGTACTACGAGCCTCTTTTTTTGTGTGCGGAAAATCTACCACGGACGTTGTGCCGGTCTCCTACCGACTAAAAACCACACGATCCTTTACCGAGGTGCCGGTTTCGTTGCGGCAATAGCCGCGACTTCGGCAGGTGAGTGGGTGCTGCGAGCCTGCCTCCTCGGTCACCGGTTGTGGATTCAAATCTGGCATGTACCGACCAATGCGACTTTTTCAATGTTAGTTATATGCATTCTTATTTAATAAAAATAATTTTTAACAAAAAAAAGAACCGACTCCAAAAATCTTTCTGTTAAGTAAAAATGCACTAAAAAGTAATAAAATAATAGCATTATTTACTTACTACAATTTATATAAAAATATTTTTTTAATTTTAGAGGATTCTGAATAAAATCAATTTATAAGGACATATACAATTATTATTATATTTGGAGTCGGTGCCAGCCAAACTTTAAAAATATTTAGGAAGTTTCCTAAAATTTGCAAAAATATATTTAAAGGTACATCATTATTATTACGATAATGTAATTGAACCTATTTACAAATGAACACAACAACTGCCTAAAGCGAACGTAATACGCTACTTCATGAATGTACTTACACGTTTATTATCCTTTACTGGCACCGACTCCAAAAATAATAATAATTGTATATTATTGTCCTTATAAATTGATTTTATATACATACTTAGATACACTCCGTTTTTTGGGCACTCGTGAAAAAGAGTAGTTTGAGAATGCAGTCTTACACTAAAAAGTATTAAATAGCAAAAAAAATATGACGGATTTCCGGTGCTTATCTTCCGGTTTCATCATTGATGAAGCTGGAAAATAGGCAGTTCATTAGAACTATTTTAGAGACCGTAAACACCACTGGAAAGTCACAAGAAAGCAAAATACACCATTTCGTTTACTTGGACGACGTATTATTTTTCAGTTATTTTGATTTAAATACCAAACTACCAAACCAATTTTCATAAAATTTCAATGGGACCAATCTGAAAGTAAATCCTTTCAAATAAAAATATTATAATAATATTTTTCCAAATCGGTTGATAAACGACGGAGTTCTGAGGTAACAAACATAAAAAAAAAGATAAGATATCGTAGATATACCGGAAAAGGAAACATCGTGAGAAATCCTGGGCTTAATGGTCTGAAACTGCAAACCCGCACTGAACTAGCGTGGTGGTCAATGCCTTCAAGAAGAGACCCTTGCACTACAGTGTGACAGTTAATAGGTACCTAAGCCGTCAATGTACCAAGAACCCTTGCAACACATCAAACTGTTTTCTCAGTTTTTTTGTTTTATTTTTTTGTTTTTAAAACGTTGCCCCGCTCTAGGAATTTCTTCCTGTGTCGTAACAATTATCTGTAGATCATGCAAATATTTGTTCCGTGCACGAATCGAACCTGCGACACGCGATGCAGCAGCCGGTTTCTCGACCACTGCGCCAACCGCGCCGTCATATATGAAGGATACTTAACTTAACCTTTGTATAAGATTATTTATTTAACCCTATTTTCTGTCAGCGATAAGTTAACATAACCCAATTATACTAAAGACTAAAGCATGTGTCAACATTTAAACAATGAAGATTTGGGAACATTTACAAATCCCGTACAGGGAAGCAGTAATTATCTGTTAAGCCTCCTTAGAAGATACAATGCTCTGTAAGAAACTGTGCCAAGAAGGGAATTAGGACATTGACTCCTTGAGCGAAGTGATCATTAACATGTAGCTGTAAAACAAGGAATTTGTTTAAGTACTTTGAATTAAATTAAAACGTTCTAAGCTCGAGTTGACGTATGCTTCTGAGGATTTCATATCAACTTTAATAAAGTGTCAAACTTGTATTTCTCAAAAGGCTCAGTAGAGGTGTAGGTACCTACTGTTGTATACTCAAATTTCAGTGACGCTGTTATTAAGTCCTATTTAAAAGATGATGTTTGATGATCCTATTGCCAGTTACTTGGCACAACCTCCAAACTTCGGACATTTCTTGACAGAAATACCCAGTGACACCTTTCCCGACACGAGAATCAAATCCATCTCAACAGGCATACTTGCGACGACCGATAAGGCATAAAAAGTGAAAAGTTATTTTTTTGTTATTGTTTTTTCCATTCAACAGTTAATTTAATCCTATCTGTCTTTCACTTGTTACCAAACAAGTTCAATTGACATCTAAATATTTCAGAAATGTTTAAATTTTATTAAGATTCAACGTTCCGACTAAGTTTTATCCTGAGTTTTGTTTTACCAATTCAAATGATGTGTCAGTGACCTTTATGGTATTATAAAAAGCGGATTTATAACATTGTTTTATGTTAAGCAGTTTAATTATGTGAATGAATAAAGTTGTGCGGGTATTGTTTATTGGTGGAGTACTGTTTATTTATGTGACCGGGCGGGCGCCAAAAGTGACAATGCTACTAATACTAAAACGCTCCACAATAGCTGTCAGTACAAGATATTAAAATACATTAACGGATCTTCATATTTGGATTACCATACTCTTTGTGTTTTGACAGCTCTGGGTACGCTTTCTGCCCAGTGTATCGAACCTTCGTCACATATGTGATTGAGGTGATCCTTAGAAAAAAATAGACCCATCTGATAACCAAAGTTGAAAAGAAAAAGGCACAGTTGGACAGTGGTCAAGAGAACGATTATTGTGCCAAAAAATTTAATAAAGTAGATAAGAAAGATCTTTTTTTTTTTGTTAGCGTGGTAAACTTTTAAAAGGCACCCGGCCTTTGGGGATAAGACACTCCCCGTGTGGGATTTTTACCTCACTAAAACCAGCCCGGTGGTCACCATCAGCATGTGGAGGGAAGCTCCAGGTCCTCTAAGGAGACCAGCTCCGGAACCCGCCTGTGCAACGCCTGTTTAGGCACATCCCTGGAGAGACTGTAAAGAGGTTTTTCCCTGGACCTCACTGAGATAAGTAAGATCTACAGAGAGACTATTTACTACTGCAGCTTATGCCGAGAACCTTGTTTGGCCTTGTACAGGTGTTTGTTGCTTCTGTTATTTCATTTCTACTCTTTTTCGTCATAATTATTTGTGTTAGTGCAATTCCAAAATAAATTATTCCTTTTATTATTTGTGTCTGGGTCTGGGTGCGGTAAGCGGTAACGGTACAGAAGAAATTCCTAGAAGCAACGTTTGCAACGTTTTTTTTTTAAAGTTCAGTGAACAATTTCCTAAGTCATACGTGGTTTGTACACAAATAGGTAAGTCTTATCCGTTGGTGCCGGGAGTAATGAGAGAGTACAGGCCCTTTAGCGAGCAGTGAGTTCGTCGGCCCACGACGGCGGGCGACGCTAGGGTCGCGACCTTTGACTCCGAGCGAGCCTGCATCCTGTTTGTTATTTGTTGTCGAAAGCGGAAGTGGTGCTCTCTTGTAGAAAATTAACTTTGCCATCTTGAGATTTTTAGCCTTTTACGTGTCAATTAGCAATTTAGAGTAACGAAATTATTTACGTGTATTTGTAAACAAATTCATTAAAATTTTGATACCGTGAAACCGGTTTTGAATTATTATTTGCAGTTAACAAGCTTCCTAGATTTTTTATACTGTTTATGCATGTACCGGTTTAGTCTTGCTTGGGGGCAAAAAAGGTCAATATAAAATAAATATATAAAAGAGCACATTGTCTGTGAATGCACATTCAAATTTTTATGAAAAACGTTATCAAATTCAAGTTCCAAGAATTTATTTCTATAAGGCAATTTTCATGCACTTAAAAGGTCAAGTATTAAATTGCCCTCCCAAGATGTTATCATGCAATTCGGAGATAAATGAATAAGCAAATAATTTCAATACTATTGAGTTCAAGTTTCAACAATTATATAAAAAATTATATCAAGTTGTGTTTTTCGTGGATAGAAATATACGACGCCGAGTGAGGTTAAAAGTCGAACAAAAAAAAAACATAACTGTAGAGTTCAACTCGCACGCGTTATTCGCATACATTTAAAATGGTATGTTATTTGATTTTATTATATTTATTCATGGTTGAAGGTATTCTAATGTCCTTTAAAAGAGATTTTTTACAACCTTCCGGGTGAATGTACGGTGAGCGCCTTATGAAAAAAATAAAAGTTTGTGAATAAATTCTGCACCACATATTTCAAAGAGTAAGCCCCTTTCATTGAGATGCCATACATTTCGGGAAAAGAGGACACAGTTTGAAGTAATAAAAAAATTCATTCGAAATACGATGAAATAAATGTGTGAAAGAATTAAGCGGTCGTATCAGTATCTGTATTTATGAATCGGGTATTCACACGAAATTCAAATTTTATTTAAGGTCAAAGGTCGTAGAGGTCACTTCAGTTAATAGTAAATATTAAGTGCGTCTATATAATTTCATTCACGATACTTCGCATGACTCGTAGTTGGTTATCTTGAATCTGAACTTTAAACAAACTTAATATATTATGTACAAAGAAAGGAAATTTTTAAGAAGAAGTAGTTAAATTAAGAGCCTAAAATAAATATGTTAAAGTTGACTGCCTCGTAGGTCTAGTAGTTGCAAGCGCGGCAGCTGAGCGTGAGGTCCTGCGTTCGATTCCCAATTTAGACAGTGTTATTATTTTTATTTTAGGAATTTCTCAGTAACAGCCCCGAGATTGGAATTGTGCCCCAAAGATGACAATGACCTCACAACAATTACACGGAACATAATAACAGTACCTACACTCAAAATATATTTTTTTTAGTTTAAATCTATTCTAATTTTTTTCTCTTTTTGAACGTCAAGCATTAAGACAGCCCCAAAAAGCCCACCCTTCACTGTATAACTGTGTACGCCTCTGCCAACCCTTTTGGGGAATGCAGGCGTGATGTCATGTTATGTTATTAAGTAACTAGAGCATAATAAGGAAAAGTAAAAACAAACGTAAATACACTCATAGCTTAGGAGAGAATTCAAGTTAAAACTATTATTACAATTCATATTACCTTCATATCTTGATTCGTGAATAATATTAAGGAATCACAATAAACACACAATTGTTATACTTGGTAACTTGGAACTCATACAACCTCATTCCTTTTAATATCTCTACTTATCTAAAAAAGAAAAAAAGAAACTAAATGGACCGGTTTCCTAATTTCACGGTATTACGGTTTCAGTGCGCGTAAGATGAGGTTAAGGTACCCGAATGAAATATATCTGAAGGAGAATGCCCTGGTAATTTTTCACCTAGTGGGTACTTACACACACACACAGCATCGGGCCTGTATTCCTCGAAGGTGTAGGCAGAGGTGTACAGAGTTGCACACCCACATTTCACCAATGCTGTTATTAAGCCCCATGTAATAGGTGTTGAGCCAATTGCCATCAACCGGGCACAATTCCAAAGTCTGGGCTGCTACATAAAAATCTAATAAAGTGTGCTTGGCCTGCGAATCGAATTCTGGACTTCACGCTTAGTAGCCTCGCTAGTACTAGACAAACGAGGCAGCAGGCCATCATAAATAAATTTTAAAAATTAAGAGTAATATTTTATAGTAAAAATGATAAATATTCTAATAATTCAAAGCGACGTATTTATTATTTGTGGTAAGGTGAACAAACCCACTTTTCCTCGCGGTGGCAGAAATACCTTTGACAGTCCAATCTATAATAATTATACGGAATGATTCGTTGAGATGGGTCACTGTGGACAAATCTGAACTACTAGAGGTATTTTCTAAAGATTCATGACTTCGAGGATACCGATATGAAAAATTGCACACTAAGATTTACACCCTGTATTTTTATGACGTTAATAAATAGGAACAATCCGTGGGAACAATCATAATGGTCATTAAAATGATAACTTTTGAGTTTCCTACGCGTTGGACTTTCGGTATTCATAAAAAAAAAGTTTTTCCTTATTAAGCTTTGTACCTCAAACGGGAAGACGTGCATGGAATCTTCCACTTCAAAAACGAAAACATCAATTTTGTTTGAATAACTAACACTATTTTATATATTTTGATGGAGATATTAACTAAAAATGACAAATTTAATGGCCTTCATTACCCTCTGACTCACCCACGTACAAATACGTAGTTCATAACAATAAAAATCTATTGTGTCTGCTAATGAGCGAGCTAATGAGTTAAAAGTGAAGGGTGGGCTTTTTTGGGGGCTGTCTTAATGTTTGACGTTCAAAAAGCGCCTTTTTAGCCTAATTGGAATAAAGAAATTTTGATTTCGATTTTGAAAAAAAAAAACGCTCGTTACGCTTCAAACGATGATTGTTACTATAAACCGTATCAGTGACTGAAATTAATGCGAACGACATATTTTTTACTAGTTAACAGTCTGTTTCTGACCTAGACATGTCTTCTTGAAAATCTTTGAGTATAGTTTTCCATAGTTTAAAACGAGATATTCCTTGGAACTTTTTCTGTCTCTTATAATTTTTAACTTGTCCACAATGACCCATCTCTATAAATCACCCGTATAATTGGTGTTATGTAAGGAACGAGCGAGCCAATCAACAGTTTTGTAACAAAAATGAGTAAATACACCAAGTTTGTTATCATGAAATAGAGAAGGCATTGGAAGTCATTGACCCTATCGTGAACAGTAATCTTCAGAAGTAGAAATACAGAGACATTCCGAAGTATGAAATAAAAATATGTAGAGTACTTACAACGCTCAAGCATTTTATGAGGCCCTTAAGAAGCTTATATGGGACTGAGATACCATCGTTTATCTCTTATAAGTTTATTCTGTCTCGCTGTATGTACATGATTTTCTTCGTAACAATAAACAGATTTTGTTTAGATAAAAATGTACAGCCAGTTGATGGATAAAAATTTGACCATGTGTATACTTAATTAAAATAATGTTATTAACGTTTCGGTTCTCCACCTAGGTATAGATTTTTCACAACTTTTTCTAATGGTATCAACTAATAATAATTATTATTACATAAATCAAATCAAATCAAATAATTTATTTGCGATCGCAAGTCAGCTTTTAAAAAATCGTTTATTTTTGAAACCTTATGCTAAAATATAGCTCCAAATTTACACAATAATCGAAGCATTTACTAAAATCAACTAATACATTAAAATCCAATCAAGGTCGATTTTGATTGAAACAGATCGTGACGTGCCTCTCTGAAAGCCTGTCAAAGTGTCACGTCAGACCGGTCGTCAAATGAGGTCCTATTTTATAGGTTACTCAAATAGGATATCTCTTCAAGTGAAATACTGGAATAGTCCAATAAGAATAGAAGCCGACCTCAACGTACTCGCTGTTGGGAAAAAGTTAGACGGATTTTATATTTGAACTAATATTCGTCTGTAAACTATTGTAAAACTATGTTATTGTAAGTTTACATAGGGTTTCAAGATCACTACACATTATAATAAAACGTCTTGCAACCGGATTAATCGTGTGTATTATTGGTATTTTTAAATAAACTGTTAAGACGCTACGTATTTTTAATTCATTTTGATCTAGATTATGAAAAGGTTTTGATAATTCTGATTTTCACATTTGTACCTACTTCTCATTTTATAAGTAACACATAGATATTCGCACATGGATGACAGTTACACTAATATACTTATGACGCGTGTATCCCCGAGGGTTGGGATAACGTTTCCATATCGAGTTGTTTTGTATCATTGTCTATAACATCCGAAGTTTCGGCTTCACAACAACTAATTAAGATGAACTCACGTGTTTGGTACCTCTATATTAGCTGTGCCTGCGAACCTGTCCGCGTGGATATCGAAAAATAAGTCGTACCTATATGAACAGAAGGTCGTACTTAATCAGTAAAAAAACAAAGTTAAAGTGTTTGTTTTATATCACTCGGTAGTTGCGTAGCCGTTGATAACTATGAAAATCGCTGTAGTGAAAGTTTCAATTACAGCGGTTGAATATTTAACTCTTGGTATATACCTAATCCATTGGCCTTGGCGCCTAACAGCTGAAACTCCGCCTGCATTGTTGAAGGCAGGTGGGCATTTGGGGTCACGGAGAGAGGGGATACTGTTCACCCATCATGTGACCCCAGAGGGAACGGTGGCACAGTGGTCACGTGCTACCGTGCACTGCGAGGCTTAGGGAAGACCCCTTTACAGTTTTCCCAGGGATGTGCCTTAATAAAGTTCGCACCGCACTCTGAGTCGGACGTAGTAATACGTATTTAATAGTAAATATCGCTCAGCGCGGCGCAAGCCGACGCTCGTAATTTTTGTTGCCATGAGTGACAAACTTGTGGCAAATGAGCTGCTGGCGTTCCTGCAGCAGAAGCTGGATGTCATGGACGAGGTGTCTGCCATCCACATCTGTGCAAGCAACTTTAGCGAGGAGGACATTGCTGCTGCAAAGCTGTTGCTGTTTCGGTTGCTAAATAAAACCGATCAGATGGTGTCTCGTAGACGTGACGGGACAAAGAAAAGTCTACAAGACGTTATTACGCTGATGAAGGAGACCGACCCTGACGACGTGCCGACGTTTGTGGCGAGGGAATTGCACAAATTACCTCAAATCAAATCAAATCATTTATTCGCGTCACTTTCGACCACGTCGACGTAACAAGCCTTCTTAAGGACATCTTCTCCTTGAAGGCAAGTTTGGCTGATGTGCACAGGAAGTTGGACGCATCCCAGACCACCGTCGCAGATCTGCGCAAAGAACTCGATGAGTTGCGCAACTCTGTGGCGTTAACTGGGTCACCGGCGCGTGTAAGCAACGTAAACACGCGCCGAGGAGCAGCCTGCCTCGACACATCGGTTGCAAGTTTCGCGTCAGCAGTTTTGTCGTCGCCGCCGAATGCTGAGTCTGCATTGCGCGCCGCAAGCGCGCCAAGCCGCTCCGCACCTGTCCCCGCAGCCCCTCCCCGTAGCGCTGCCCGAATGACGCAACCACCTGAGCCAGCGGTCACTGCGAGTACCCCTGCTGCTCCCTCTGCAAAGCCCATGCCTACAAAGGCAACGAATCGAGCTGAAGAAGGCGACAGTTTTGTGACGGTGCAAAGGAGGAAGCGCCGTCAGCAAAACAGTAAGAACCGCTGCGGCAAGGCTCCTGCGGAGCCCAATGTAAAACATCGTGCCGCAAAGCCAAATACCTCGGTGTACATCTCTCGTCTGCACTACACGACTGAGACAGAGGACATCGTGGAGTACGTGTGCCGAAAGTTGCAGTACGCGCCAAGAGTGCAGCTGCTGGAGTCGCACCGCAACGTCAACTTCAAGGCGTTTGTGGTGCGCATACCGACATGCTACCTTGACTTGGTGTTGAACGAAAGCTTTTGGCCTCAGTACGTGGTGTTCCGTCGCTTCCGCGGACAAGTGCCACTGGAATGCACCAAGACTTAGTGCCAGTGAAGTGTTACTAACATTAATTTTAATATTTTTTTACTAACACAAATTTTATTTTATAATATGTATACTTAGGTTAAGGTATTTATCTATGGGTCTATGCAACCTGAAATAAATGATTTATTATTATTATTATTATTAATAAGCATGGCATAGCGGGGGTGGTAAAAACAAGGTAAGTGAAAATTCTTCACCCAACTTGTTTTTCACCTTTTAGTTAACATGTAGGCGTGGTTTTTACTCGACTGCCCAAAAATCTGTGTTATGTTTAAATTTTTTATTTAATTATTTTTTGTGTATAAAGTCTATAAATATATTTGAATCTTACTTGCCTATGTTACCCGGGTAAATGCAACGATTCCATCGATGCCCCATACAACTAAATCGGTGCGGGCTTTGAGAAATTATTGTGGAATAAAGAAACTCACAAACCCTAAAAACATAGAACTCTTCTTTTTGGGCAGTCGCGTTATAAGGGAAGGCAAAGTCAAGGTGAAACCAGCGTGGAATTGTAGCTCTGAAATAGAACTAATAACCGGCAATACTCAAAATAATATAATTAGAATGCTAATAATAATCTTGCCGGAATCATCAAATATTCCGACCGGCAAACGGCTGTTTGTTATTCTAAAAATTTCCATCGCAAGTGTCCCGTCGTCAACATCTGGTCAAAATATTATCAGTTCCTTGAAAATGAATGGTGTCGTAGTAATATAAACATGCCTTATTATGCCACTGTTGAAAGCGAATAAACAATGAAACCTGGACTTTGACCGGCATCTGTAATAATGCGTATTATAATCAAATTATAATTATTATAAAGTCATTGAAAGGTATAATACAAAGCGAACATTATTGTGAATAAAACTTTTGTGTTGCTATTATGCTTGTTCGTTGTTTTCTTTTGTGTTTACGCCTAAGTTTGCATTGTTTGTGTTTACGAACAATTATTGTTACATTTTCAATGTTTTAGTTGTGATATGGTTCATTAAACAGGCATGTTGGTATTTTCCTGATTGGTAATAGATCACCACATTTTTTTAACTCAACGTATTGCTTATGTGTCTAAAGACACAGATCTCACACACCCAGATTTGGAACAAATTAGCTATAGATGATACAAATATTAAGTTAACAGTGGCAGGGCACATAGCACAAAGAACTGATGGCCGATGGGGCCGTTAGATTCTACATAGATTGGAGACCACGCATCGGCAAGCGCACCGTAGGACGTCCACCTACAAGGTGGACAGACGATATGATTATGACCTCGACTAGGATTACGCTGGATGCAAGCCACTTATAATCGGTCCAATTAGAAATCTATAGGGGAGGCCTATGTTCAGCAGTGGACGTCCTATGGTGGATACGATGACACAAATATTTGGGTCAGTGCTGGTATGGAACTCGCGATATACTAGCGCAGCATGCGATCACTCGACAACTGCGCCAACCATATATGATCAAAATAATTTTATTACAAGGTCTGCATCTCCGCGTGTAAAATTATAATTTTACAGGATCATGTCTTAATTTAATTAATTCAGTTTATTAATCCGAGAGATATCCGCTGGATAATGCCTTAGTGGGTAACAAACATCCAAAATTTTTCATTTTAGAAAATTCGTGTGCTATATATTATGTGAAGTCAAAATCAAAGTATTTAATCCCATTAACTGTAAGGCTCTTGCACCAACTTAACTTTAACCGTAACCAACATTGTACTGTGTCATTTTAACAGAGTTTACATAGAAGGCTATCAAAATAATAAAGTAACACATCGGTTTTGTATTAAGTTAAGTTAGTGCAACCGAACATTAAGCTTTAGTTGCACAACATTACTATAACCGTAACCGACCAATTACTTTGACAGAGTTTACACAGGAAAACTGTCAAAGTAACTCAGTAATACGTGGGTTATAGGTTGGTTTGATAACGGTGCAACTCAACCCAAGATTTTCCGCCGGAATCTACAAAAGCGATGGTTGTGATCATACAACTGTCAATGTCAAAATATTCGTTCCGTATGTCGCCAACTGCTTAAAAAGTCAACCGTTTACATCATAGATATAGTAACTTATCATAACATAGCATCATGCCTGTTTTCAACGAAGGGGTGGGCAGAGGTGTACAGCTGTACACCCACATTTCATCAATGCTGTTATTAAGTCCCATGTAATAAGTGGTGAGCCTATTGTCATCTACCGGGCACAATTCCAAGCTCCGTACTGTTACTGATATCCTAACAGAAAAACTCAAATAACGCTTTACTCAACCCGGAAATCGAACCCGAGACCTTATGCTCAGCAGTCGCGTTTGGTACCACTAGACCAACAAGGCAGTTGTAGCAGTTATAGTAACGTTTACATTTACACTTATTTACAGGTTTTTTTAAATTGTCATTATTTTGTTGCCATGTCCCAAAGTGTACATTCCTTCCTATTTACTGAGAGATTTTACTTCGCCTAAAATAGATTTTAAACGTCTTAAATATTGGCATTGATCTTCGGAAATTATCCAGTCTAAATATTTGCGCACCTCACTATTACCTATTTATTTTATATGTTTGATTATTTATTTTTACAGATGCGATGGCAATTAATTTCGGTAATAAAATTATCATTGATGTCGAGAAATAAATACAAATTTTACTGGTGTAATGGAAAAAATATATTGCAAAGTTTAAAGTCGTAAACTGGTAAGATGGCGCCAGAGAGATTCTTGCTAATGATCTCATTGTAACTGACTCTCGGCATTATCCTGCTTTACGTAAACTTCGAATTTAAAATGTTGCAGGTATGAATCCTGTTTATAACAAAAAAAAAATGTATATGTATTTGTTCGGGCCTCCTCTATTGTCGATTTTGGTGCAGTAATCCTTCACGGACATCGCATCAGAGAGTCCTCCATTACCTTACCGGGATTTCGGGATTGTAGCTGCTTTTACCGTTACTCAATAGGCGTATTGCGTAGTCTGAAAGACGATTATTATGACCATCATTAGTCTAGAGGTCGCAAAGGCGACTGTCGAGCATAAGGTGCATGATTCGATGATGGTCGGGAAAAGTGTGATTGAGGTTTTTCTGTTTATAGGAAATTCACAGTAGCAGGCCGGAGATTGGAATTGTACCCGGTTGATGGCATTAGTGAAAAGTGGTGTGTACACCCTCTCCGGGAACACAGGCGTGATGCTATGTTGTTATTGAACACTATGTTCAGCTATTTTCACAATATAGTCCGTATAGGGACTAAGTTTGAAAATAATTTCTAATGTTAAAATGACAATGGATATTTTGGAGTTATCACTTTCCGGGACAGACCGCCTCTCGAAGTTATCTTGGTATATCGTTACGTCACAGTACAGCTAAGAGCGGTGGACTTTATTTCATGTAATTTTGCAAACCGTCGATAGCCGTTGCTTGCCCATAACATTCCTTGGAAGCACATTATCTAGTGTCACATCATGCGACATACGTTCGTATGTGTAACGGAAAACTCTTTTCGAGTCATTATTCAACACACACATACGCAGTGCTTATGCACCTAAACAACACATTCACACCGCCGACAGGCGTCGAATTAGCCATACAATGTCAGTGATGTCGATATTTAGAGGCGTATAAAAAAAACAAATATCTGTAATATGGTAGTACGGCTGTAAACGGTATGATAAAATGTATGGGATTTCGAAGTGTCATATCATGAGATTTGCAAAAAGTCAAGTGTCCCGGAACGTGATAAGTGCCATTCTATGGTATTTAATTTTATCCTTTTATCTTCAGACACTGGCCAGTTAATGTCCAGATGATATGGTCGGCACCTATTCAAATCTTAATAATTTTAACCGTGTAATTGAACCCAATCGTTCTTCAAAGAGACCTGTTGAAAATTAACAATTACAAAAGCATGATCACAAACACGTAATTGTTGACTTAATAATAAAGGCACATAATAATCGTTTATTATATAGCCCTATTATTACATACATAAAAGCATTCATTGTACTCAATTTATAATAACCAAAGTTTTAACTTTAAATGGCTTTAAGTTAACACATAGAAAACACTGGGAAAGTTTACCTTTTAGTAGTAAAAGTAGATATTATGAAAGAAAACCCTGAACTTTAGCTGCATTAAATGGAACTTCTTATTTCAACTCGTGCGAGTAAAGACATTTAAAATTCCCTGCACGTTATACGAATATACTTCGAGATATTCTGCATATAGTTAACATATTCAATCATTTTTCATTGTCATTACAGAATCAATGGTTGTTTTTTTTTTTCTTATGACCTCTTGCAGAAACCCAGAGGGGTTTTGTCTGCGTAACCGGACAATATCTAAGGCGACGCAGTTTGGTGCCTCAAGCCAGAGCATATTTCAACATACTACAAATTAAGCAACAGCGCTAAGGGCGTCCCCTGCGGGACACGAGCTTCGGCTTAGGGCGTTGATGGGGGACAACTAGGGACTAGCTGAATCATATGAGTTTCCTTATTATTAAGGGACGAATTTAAAGCAACTCGCTCAGCGCGGGCCGGCTCGAGCAAGGGTCGGGGCGGAGATGATGAGACATTTCGCGACGGACGCGGACCTCGCCGGTGAGGTCTATAACGAGGCGGTCGAGCGCGTCGGAGGTTGCTTGTGAATTTGTTGGATTCTTGAGCTACAGTGATCCTATCATCGGGTCTGAGAAGAGCGTGACGTGGTCGGTGGATTTTGTTAATCTGGAACGGCCTGTAATTGGTGGAAGAGACAACTAAGGGATTAGGATAATTAGGGGCAGACTCGAAGTATCTCTTCGATGCCCTTTTCATGAATTGCCTAACGGTAGGCACTCTGAGGTCGAGGTGGAGTTGAAGGTTCCTGATGGACCATGGGGCGCCTGTCGCTTTACGAAGGAATCGATTTTGCAGGGTTTGCATCCTATGGATTTTGTAATACTTAACATGTGCGAACGCGACGCTAGCATACGTCATAATGGGTCTAATGCACGTAGTGTAGAGCCTAATTTTAAGGTTAAGTGATAATTTACTGCGCGCATTTGTCATGGGAACAATCGTTGGTAGTAATAAAGCAAGCCTAAGTAGACATATCTCCAGAATTATCATACTATATTTCTAGAATATTATGTATTACATACTGACGCAGATATATAAATTAATAATTATTCAATACTCTAATCTATTAAACTACTTGTATAACAGCGCCTATCAATTTTGCTTTAATCGATCACAGACTCATAGTCATTATACTCGCACGCGACCAAACTATCGATTCTAATTAAAATTCGATCAGAGTCAGTGAGACGAGTACGTTGACCCGGCGAACTTTCCGTCCGTTAATCGTGCAGTCAAGTACGTTCCATCACTTTCCTCCGTGTGCCGACCGCAAAGTCGCTGGACGGTTAAGGGGCTCGGTCTCATAAAAATGGTCCACGGCATTCGGATAAAGAATCACTCAATTTCTTCAGGAATCGGCCTAGAAAAACTTCAGAGCGAAACGTGATCAACAATTAATTAATACGGATTGATTAATGGCCTACCTTTGATTTTTTATCTCTCAATTAATTATCACCAAGTATTTTTCCTAGCTTCACGTGTTTTTACGCGTGTATCGCTTCATAATTTCAAAGAAAGTTATAAAAACTAATTGTGTTCACTTAGGAAATAAATAAACTTTTATTTAAGTCTAGCCGGATGATAAAAGTGTTATCATCCGGCTAGACTTAAATAAAAGTTTAAAATAATCAAGGTGAGTGTTTGTTGTATCTTTCAGCCTTCTGTGCTGACCTAGAGGTGTCAAAGAATGTAAGATTAGTTTGGATTCGATATAATATGTATTAGAGATTATCTAAAGAGGTAACCAGATCGCACGGCCTTAAAATGGAAAACATAAACACTTCCTGGCGCCGACCCTGGATTACGATCACTCGAGTACTAATGTTCAGGTCAATGATACATTACTCGATTTAGGTATGATTAATGGCCTAGCGACGATGTTAAAATTACTATTTAATATTTAGTTTGACCTATTTCACTATTATTACCTATATTAGGACATAATTACCTCTTAGCTTAAATTAGTTTTGGAATATTCCTGCAAAACGAGCCTATATCCCATGGAATAGTTAACACCCTCATTACCCGGAGCACTGTTTTTTCATCAGGCAATGTTCTTATTATTGTTCACTAAATGGTGCTTCAAATACGTTATCGGTGAGTGAAGTGTAATTACTGCGCTTTACAAAAATTTACTTTAAAACAACAGCCTTTAGAGACATATTTCACTAAAATGTCACTTGAGCCTTTCACCCATCGATATGTAGGTATTTGTGTTGTCAATTTTCCCATATTGTATATTAAAATCTGGTCTCTTTGTACTTTTAATATTTATTTTTATAGTAAAAGTACAAAAAGATATAATTTTGGTATGACATAGTAACCGTGGTCATAATTTTATCATGAAAGCTGTATAATATGTAACCAGCCTGACAACAAAATACAACAATAACAAGATAAAGCCTCTCGTCGACGATACGTGTTCTTGTCGGATGAAGGGCCGTTACAAAATCACCAACCATTTTCTCCTGCACGAATCTTTTTATCCTTATATGGTTTTTTTGTATCACATTTAATGTTACGTGAACATGGTTACTGAAATGTTGATTGGGATGTTTGCATCTGACATAGAGTTTGTCTGGATAATTGTGCATTAGAGCTTACGTCTTTTGTTTTTCATTAACGAGTTGGTTACTATGGTCATTCTTAAAACCGAAAATGTTGGTTTTTGAAGATATAATTTCAAGCATTATGATTTATGAGGTACAGCACGCACATTCACAAGTGTTTGTGCAGTTGTTATAAATAATTGCTACTTGAATAGATAAACAATTCAAACACATTAACGCATGCGTTGCGTAACGTAACTCTAAAGTCATCTTGTTTGTGGAATGTATAATACGGTTGGTTGTAAACCATCCTGGAGTATTGATCCGGGAGGTGCAGGTTCAAATCCTGCTCACGACCGTATTTTTCTTTCCATAAAAATTGCTACTTACGTAACGGTTAATCTCAATGTAAAGACTTTATATTGTTTGGTGACCGGCAGCATAAAAAGGTTGATTCACTGTGTAGTCTGTAAAACAATGCAACAAAATTATTCAAAACTACCAATTTTTTCCACTTAGTAGCGCTACAGTAATATATTCCCAACAATTCGTCCTGAAATGGTTGCTACAAGTTATTACTAAGGCACCACTTCTCTACCTATTAGTTTTGCACCACACTGCACAGTCGCCCGTTGTAGTCAGTAAGTCGACAACAAGTTACGTCACCATTTGTTATTGCCCGGTTACACAACAGTCTGGAACCTTCTCGGAAGGCTGTCGTTCTCACCCTAATGAAATCTCGCCAAGTTATGCTTGACTTAATGTTTACGTAATAATAAAATTAAGCATTATGTACAATTATTATTGTTCTGTGTGAGAAGGATATGAAAGGAATAAGGGTTTAATTAAGTTTCTTGACAACACTGGTAGTAAGATGTAATGTTACAGCATTTCTTTCATTGTATAAAAAAGTAAACATATTTATTTGGCTATTTTTATTATTTATTTAACAAATAAATGTGGAATTAATACAAAGAGAGAAGATTCAAAATAAGAAGGACGGGCGAGCTTTGCACAGGTTGCATGATTTCCCTCAATATTGTGGAAGTAGCTCAATTTTGTATTATACTTCAGAAAATAACACCTGAATCTATTAAATACGAATAGAAATAATCAGGGCTTGTGGTATCGTCTAATCGTTGCGTGGTACGGAATGCTTAAAAGTTACTGCCACCCTGTATCATCCCACTGTTGGAAAATGTTTCCGCCCATGAATTCGAGACTATTCGATCTAGAAATATCCATTTTAGTATACATACATACATACATACATATCAGTAATTTAAGGTATCATCAACTTCAGCAATCTATATCTCTGTTCCGTCTAAAGAATCAATTGTAGATATGTACAAATGGTAAATTTTTGCGTAATGCTGACGGATACTATATTCTATACTGTAATGCACAGAGAGGATAAATAAATCAGAAGCATTCACACAAATGCAACTCAAACAAACCATAGGCACAAACATATGCAAAATAATATTTAGAAAATAATGGACGTTAAGATTTTGGCGGATGTTGGTAGACATAAGTAAACAATACGGAATGTTGACCGATTTTCCACGAAATGCACATTTAAGTGAACATTCGTCATTTTCTCACAAAGCGTTCATTCATTACTACGACCGTTCATAACCGAAAATAACGTTGATCAAGGGACCGAACTTGCTGTGGTCACGTGGAGTGGGTCGTGAGTAAACGCCATAAGTTTGTCTCAGACAAGGCAATAATATCATATTTTATTCAAGATAAATCTTTGTTAAGCATTAACGCATGCTTAGCGAACTCTAAAGTTACAATATTAAATGGAAAAAGAATACGGTCGCGAACAGGATACGAACCTGCGCCTCCCGGATAAATACTCCAGGCGCTCTGACCACTAAGCCATCTCGACCTCTGCTCACCACCGCGAATTCTTCTTCCATATTTTAACACGTCTTATGGCGACGTCATTGCAATCAATTCAGTACCTATACAGGTGACCGAACCGACACGACCAACTTTGCAGCTAATACAATGTCGTTAAGAATGCAATTACTTTCTTGTTCCATTTAATATTGTAACTTTATCATATTTTATCTTCCAGTATCTGCACATAAAAACATGTAGTATCTGCAGGTATATAGACATACCATATTAACATAACATAGCATCACACCTGTATTCCCCGAGGGGGTAGGCAGAGGCGTACATACAGAGTATTGAACACCCACATTTTTCCAATGCTATTATTAAGTTCCATGTGCCTTAAGGTTGGTGGTGCATACCATGTAAGGATACGAACATAAGGGCCTTCAATCAGGCACAATTCCAAACTGTCCGGACTTTGTATCTGCACATAAAAACTTGTATTATCTGCAGATATCATTGACATAGCATCATAACATAACATAGCATCACACCTGTATTCCCCGGGGGGCCGGCAGAGGTGTACATACAGATTAATTGAAACACCCACATTTCATCAATGCTGTTATTTAGTCCCATATAATAAATAGTTGGTGAGCCTATTGCCATTAACCAGGCACAATTCCAAGCCCCGGGCTCCTACTGAGAATTTCCTTACAGAAAATCCTATAATCTGTAACACTTTGCGCGACCCGAGAATCGAACCCAGGACCTCACGCTCGGCAGTCGCCTTTGGATTACTAGACCAATGAGGCAATATTATTGATGGTACAATACAATATGAAAACTGAAAATACAGTCAGATTGTACACCTAAAGAAATGATGTACCTATCTAATTGAATCTGCCGGTATCGCTCAGTATCTGCAGATTCCTACTATATATTATCTGCACCGTGTCTTTGGGTACGCCCTTATTTTTTTTTTAATTCATACAAAAAAGTAAGCTGTATTAGGTACAGCAGGCCAAAAACTACTGAGGTATATCCGGAATGCATTATATGAATCTTTGAATGCCTTTAATGTCTATGATAATCGATATCATACTATATAATTTAATGGTATTTTTTTTTTAAGGGTTCAATGTATAAGTGATGAGGATTAATTTAAGCCATAATTAAAATTTTTGCGATAGTTTAATTTTTTTCTTAATATTCGCTGTTCAAGGAGCAGTTTTCGTCTTGGTAGTACTATGTTAATTACAAATAATTTGTTATATCCATTGAATTCTTAGCTTTAGTAAATGTATTTGACTTATATATTACCCCTTTCAAAGGAAATTACCTAATAAATTAGGACCTTATACACTTAGGACCCTATACACTTGATATCGTCTAGACAAATATTGACAAAGTTTTGTATCGAAATTCCATATGATTGCCATCATAATAGAATCCGCCACGAATGAGACACATCATTACGCATAGGTTGGCGCTGGGCAACCAGATTATACGTCGAGATTGATTCCCCTAGGTACGTGTTCTGCTTTACATATTACCTTGGAAATTAATGTCATTGAAATGCATCACTGTTTTCATCCTTCTACAAGTATTGTCTAACGTCTTTGTCATTATTGTGTAGGTATTAAACGAATTGCAGTAAATTAAATTAGGGCGCTGAATATCAATTGCAGTCACCTGCATACTTCTAATACGAATACTGTGATATACGTTCAAATCATTTTTTTTTATAACCTTTGTAATTTAATTTAAACGCACACAGTTGCTTTAAACAAAACTACTTATTAGTTATATCGATCTTATTAAATATGATTAAAGTATAAATTCATATGAATTAAAGCAAGACAACTGACAAATAAAAATAACAAACATAATAGCATATTTACAATAGCGTATTCTTTAAAATATATTTATTATCAGTAGCTAACAAATAACCTTGAGTCAATAATTTGTTATCACTTCGACAGTTCACCCGCAAGGGAACTTTGAATTCAAAATTTATATTGAATGCAATATTACATAACAATTTGCACTGCAATGTGCTCTGAAATAGCGCGTTTAATTTCTCAGCAGTAATTGACCGTGCTTTCTTAGGGCTTCGATAAACGATGAACCTTAGAGACCGTTCTCGATCACAGAACAAACTTCTCGACATTGACTCTTTCTTGCGCCACGTAACTTTCAGTTAGTTCTGTGAAACGCGAGAAGCCTTACTACAGAAAGAAACCATTTTTTAATTACATCATATTTTTTTGCCAAAAGCGTTCTGATATTTGATTGCCATTCACTAAAATGGTTGCAATGGTTTTGCAATATTTCTAGGTTAAATTAATTACAATTCTAACATGGATTTATTGGAAGCAAAATAATTGGAGAAAACTTATTGTATAATTCTGATAATTGAATTGGGTATTATATCTTCCTCTACAATTTGAGAACTTGAAAAGAAAACTTACGATCTGCTTGAGCAATTATGATAAAAAATGAGTCTGTCTGTCGCCTTAACCACAGAACTAATCTCGATGAAAAATACGGTCTATATTTTTCATCAAAATTCGAACTTGCGCCTCCCGGATAAATATTCTAGGTGCCCTGACCACTAAGCCGTCTTGACTCGATATCCGGGAGGTTCGAATCCAGCTCACGACCGTATTATTCTTTCCACAAAACTGTATAACTTTATTTTTTAGTTCATTATACATGAGTTTGCGCGTTTGAAAGATTTAACTCTAATTTTGATGAATTTTGGTATAGATATAGATTAGTCCATATAGAAGGGCATATACTTTTAGTCGCGCAAACGAAGTCGCGGGCACTAGCTAGTACTTATATATACTGTCTGGAAAATACATGGCCGGGGAACATGTCCGCAGTTGTGAAACTTTTCAGCGAAACAAGATTTCGTATTCGCATTAAGTGCATAAAAGCATGCAAAATGTAAACGAGGTGCGGAGATTCTATGTTACAACACTGAGTATGGTGATATGGTCGCAAAGCGAGAAAACCCATCAAATAAATTAAAAAAAAACACTGGCGAGTAGCGAGCCATAGATAAATGCTATAAAAATATCGTATTAATTTTACATAATACTCTACTTTTCGATAGCAGATTTTTAAATAAACGATGCGCTTGTTTTAAATAAAATCAACAATAAAAATTGTGGCATACCTACCTACTAATTTATCTAAAATTGTGGGCAGAGTTCGATCGTGACGCATTCGTAGTTCATTGAAGGTTCACATTCACATTATTCTATACATACAACCTTCATTATAACGTCCCCTGTTTTCTATGAAGGCGCAAGTAAACGTCGTTTCGGTTAGAAATACAACTATCAGTCACTTAGTATACAGTTTGTGCGTAGTGTAAAGACAATAAAGCCTTAAAATATATCTTTATTACGTAATATTTATTTTAACTTATCTTGGAATGGGTCTATTTTTGACGAACTTGATAATGGTTCGGCGGTTACAAAGCCGCTTTATAAGCAACAGGTGTGATTCTATGTAGTTGAGTACACGATAACATCACGCTTGTATTGACGAAGGGTTAGGTAGAGGTGTACAGTGTTGCACACGTATATTTCAACGATGCCGAAGTCCAGGCTGGTACTAAGAATATCCTCATAGAAAAACTCAATACCACTTTGCCCGGTCATTGAACCCAATACCTCACATACTCAGCAGCTTGCAACCACAAGATCAATGAGGCAGTGTTCGCAACACAATTCGAGTTTATTCGAGTTAGGGTTATATTGGTAACGTTAAGATAATTATTTCATGTGATTATGAAGCTTAGTTCGATCCTCTTAGCTTATTTTTTCCATCTTTATGTTACCAGAATTCAAAATCGTATTATTTTAACTACATCTTTAAATTGTCTCACTAGGGAATAGGCTCATAAAGTTTCTATAAATATTATATATACTCTTGTACTATGTCTTACAAACGCACAAACAGTAAATATTGAAATAGTTTTTAGATATGTAGTCTGTAATGACCTAAAATTCCTAATATTTTATCATAATTTTACGCATTCGTACCAAATAAATACGCATAGCACGTGTACGGGCTTTAATACTTGTGTACTATATTGATATACTAACGTAATAAATTATCATCATATAAACCGCACGTGGAAATCTTAGAGCTAGCTCGCACTGCTATGCGGTGATTTGCGGTACGTTTTTTCGCCACAAAATTTGTGAAATATATAAGTTAGTATATTCTCATTAAGTTAAATTTTCCTGTTAATTTCTTTTGAGGAATAAAGATAGTTGAGAAATAAAAATGTTACCACAATTACCACAAATCTGTAGGGAATCTTCACTGAGCGACAGCGATATTTACCGACTACAAAAAGGGGCGGGACGCTCTCATTTTTTTTTAATTTCTGCATATACATTTATTTAGGAACCGTAAACTTAGCAATTTTTATTTATAATTTTTAAATTTTTCTTATATATGTAGTTTAATAATTCTTTTTTTTTTCTTCGCATATCTGCAGTAGCTACATTATTTACAGATTTTCGTAAAAATCGCACTGGTTTTAACCGCAGTGCGTGGTAAGCCTTACCCTTAATTTATTTATCGTACCTACATGAATGATGGAAATTAAGGCAACATGGAAATAAGGATAATGGGAGAAATTACCTAGTTAGCAAAGCTTTACAATTTTAATGGCAGTGTACAACATGGCTACGATATCATTCAATATAAATTACGTTATGATTTGTTGTTGATGTTTTTAGAGCTTCCAAACAGTTATCGGCGGCGATACACGTGTTCCTAATGATATGAAGTAATCGAAAATAAATAATCAATGGTGAAATGTGGGTGTACAATAGTACGCCCCTGCCTGAACCTTCGGGGATACAGGCGTGATGCTATGATATGTTAAATCTATATTTGAAAAATATTCTGACCACTAAATTAAAATGTAAATGGTATTTAAAACAGTGCTTACATAAAAAAATTCAATCTACGTATTGCCAATGCGACGTAAAATCATGCTGTTTTCATTGCGAAGGTGATAGCTATGAATTTGGTTTTCACAATTTTTAATGGCGACATTTTCTTTCACATTGCCAATATAGTGAAATCAAGGTCAAACTTGATGAAGGAAGGCAACAGGCGTTTTTGTATCTTATTAATTAACTACACAATTCTACGAGGTCAATTTTGTTTACTTTTTTTCCTTGTCGGAAGAAAGCTGTCTGTTTTTTTTTTCTGTATCTCTGCGCTAACGTTCACTGCAATATTTCAAACGATTTAAAAACATGTTGTGATCGCCCCCGTTTACCGTCGATTGTGAATCGCCTTCAATAAAAGTCATTAACATCGATCCGTATAAACATGTTTTCTAAACAAAAGCACTTTTAACAAATGCTTTTGAAGTTTTGGAATCCGAAAACTCAATAAACTTTCATTAAAATACATACAGGTAAAATTTCTACTAATGTTGTCGTTGTGATCAATATACGTGATGTTTCCTACTTACACATACACACACACTCCTCCAGACCGTATTTTCGTCAAGGCGGCCTATCTCCGAGGAGATTAGCCAAGTACGCAGGAGATATTATAGTGCACAAGTCTATGCGCAAACACAGGTACACTCCCTCTTCCTTCACTCTCATAGTCCGATGGGACAGCAATCTGACACGACCGGAGAGATATCAGGCGCAGGGCCAATGGCTTTACGTGCTCTACGAATCACGGGTTAAATCCAACTTCCTAAATCTGGGCTGCTACTGAGAATTTCCTCGCAGAAAAAACCCAATAACACTTTGCCTGACCTGGAGTCGAAACCAGGACCTCACGCTCAGCAACCGCGCTTGTGACCATAAACCAACGAGGCGGTCCTTCCTTCTTACCGCACATCGAGAAAATTATCGTACAAAGAATTTCAATATTCAGGCAACCCAAAAGGTAAACAGAGCGGAAATTAAGAATGGGGAGGAAAGAGAATATGTTAGATACGAAGACTGTAGCGAAATATGATTATGTAAGTACAGTCCTAGAAACGGAATCATGATCCATGAACAACTCTTATTTCACGCTTAGCCATATTACAATAGACAAATAAATATTGGTTTCACTTTAACTTCTCTCTTAAAAGAGTAATAATTAGCAATCTAAAAAATGAGGTACCAGATTTAAGTTAAATTTTGGACAATACAATCATTGTGTGTGTGCTGTGAGATTTGTGTCTTTAAACGCGCCCACAGTACTAGAGAAATATCAAATAGTACGGCACAGTTTTCTTTGAAAAAAAAGTTAAGATTTTGTTCATAGAATAACATTGACGATGTCAAACCAAATATTCTGTAGGTGGGTCATAATTCTATTTGATCTATCGTACTTGATATAATTTAATTTATCGAAGAACAAAAACGGTACCTATACGCCGATCTCGTGCAATTTCTCAGCTTTGCGGAAGCTATAGTATCGATTTATTAATGACGTGCATCCGGCGGAAATGACGATGTTATAAACTCGGTTTCATAAAAGCATGTCTGTCACCAACTTTGTTGATTCACCTGGTACCATACGTCAACAAATTGAATATTTAGGTATATAACGACGTAATCAGTTTTTATTTCAATCTTGGAACTGAATATATTCAAAACAAACTTTAAATATATTTAAAGCTTTTTGTGCAATAATATAAAAATGATCTTGTCTCTTGTTAGAACAAAAGAATGGCTGAAAGTCAATCTGATGCTTCAGTGTAAACAGTTTATCTGCTGATAAAGCGTGGACACACGTGAACAGCTACTGATAAATGGGACACACTCAGACGGGCGGGCAAACAACAACTGGTGTATAGTATTGTAGTGTAAGCCGAGCTTTAGATATGGCACATATCAATCACCGTAATGTAGCACGTGTATTTACTATGCAAACTCAAATAGTCTATCTAGCCTTTTCACTTGAATATAAAAAGTTATAATTAGGTACATTTTTATGTTTGGGTTTATAAACTTACTTTTGACGTGAATCGACGTATAGGATGGGAGAATACTTTTCAACTACAAAGTTAAGTTTGTCCCTAATTTTAGGTGGTATCAACGATTTTGTACGGGACCATCCGTGCGCGAGTGAGACTCACGTGAAAAACGTCAACTAAAAGAAAAATATTGAAGTATATTTATACGCAAGATTTTTATAACTGTTTCCTTCATTAAATACAGGATACGCGTAACGAGGTAATTGGAGAGCCAACAACAAACACGTAAATGCAACGTAAACAACAGCTGAAATGGTCAGTCACGTTAAACAACTGCCTTCAAGGCTTTGTGACTAAAACCCCTGCAAACGAACCGAAAGGGATGCCAGACATTCATAGCGATACACGTGCCTACACTGTGGCCGCCGAGGGTTGTCATTTCTAAAATCTGCCTGCCAGGATATTAAGTGTGAAAACCCGGATTTTTGAGCTTTAAATCCGGACAAATCATAACAGTGTTTTTTTTTTAACTTACTAACTTTTTGATTTTAATACATTATATTTAGCAGTCTTGCATTTTAGATGTTATTTCGGCCGCGTATTTTCGGTAGATGTGTCAGCAGCCTCAAACCCAGACTATAAATGAAACCCCGCCCGGACGCTCCCCGGACGCCCTCTAAACTAAGACAAATTCGGAGAAACCCGGACGGATGGCAACCCTGTGCCTACAGTAAACTCGCTAAAGCTGCTTATTGAATGCTCATATTTCTGCTAATATGATTATACTGGAAACGATCCAGTTCCAGAAATTTTTAATTCATTTTAAATCATGACGTTATTGAACTTTATTGCCGAATTTATTACAGAAGTGATGACATATGAACAGTATTTTCTCTTAATTGGAAATAATTTATGAGAATATTTTGTTTATAAACACCACACAGCTGATATTTGAGAATCGAACTTTGAAGCAATGAAATTCTGGGAATAAATAAATGTTACATTGTTCCGCATTGTTCTTACCATATGTACGTATGTACTTTGTTTTACAGAAATCATAAAATATTCTCTTACTCAAAATATACAATAGATATTCATATTTTCCCGTGAAATGTTTTGGTGTAGGAGGGGTTATCACTTATTGTGGTATTTACATAAATGTTGGAACGTCCTTGTAGCGTCGCATAAAGGTATATCCAAATCCTCTGACAGCTAATCTTTTTGTGGTCTGCCAAAGTACTTGGAAATAACTGTTTTGCTCGTAATGTGTAGACTGGATTTAGCTCTCGTCTGTTGACAGTAGGTATCAAATAGCTTGCCAGGTAGTGGCTGTAAAAGTTTCCATGCCCGTGAAAAGGCGGCCCAACAAAACGTTTCCCTGCCGTGATGTGTTCCGGCACTTGAATAGAAGAGCTGTTCTTGTTCCACAAGGCCAGCGACGACTTAATACAGGTGTTGCACGCTAGCATAGGTACTGTAAACTACCGCAGGAAGAAATTGAAACGCTGTAATAAATCACTTTGATATTTCCGTATAGAATAAGATTATTAATATACATGTTTTAAATAGTATTTTTAGACATATAAACAGTGGTGAAACTTGGTATTTTTGAGCGCCTGTTTCCTGCTAGCGAGGCCTTTTCCTATAAGTACATTTTCGTAATAAAGGCTTATTATAATATTGGGTACATATATTATTTTAATGCACGCAAATTGATAGTGATGATTCATGTCTGTATTCTACTAATATACTTCGGTGTGATTAATTGGTACTTTGACTTTATTTATCGATTTTCCCATATATTGCTATTGAACTCGCATTACCATAAGGAATTGATTGTACCTAAATTAGAAAACGTGAGTAGTAGAGATAATGTACCTTTTACATTAACAACCACTGGAATATAGGTCTGCTTTTACTCACAGATATGAACAGAGATAGATTGTGGAAAATTGTCCTTGTGTATATGTCGCAGATGGATTGTAGAATCAGCTGTTTTACAAAACTGCTAGCCGATTTAACTTTAGTACTGTTTTGTCATAATTATATGTGTGTCTGTGTCGTTGGTCTAGTGGTCGCAAGAGCGGTTACTGAGCTTTTGGGTTTGATTTGGCGAAGTTATAATTATGTTTGGTCGATGGCAATAGGCTCACTACCTCAAATATGGGGATAGATACAACAGTACTCCTTTGCCTACCCTTTCGTGTTATGTATGTTGGTAAATTATTATATACTATAGCTTACACATTACCTTAAAGTCTCGAGAGGCAAAAGTTTTCACATTTGATGAAACCAAAGACAAAGCTTACATAATGAAATTTCCTACTACAGTACCTCATATCAAAACAAATATGTACCGACTTTTAAATAACAGTATAACTGAGTAGTTATACTGTTATTTAAATGTAGGTACATCATTGTTTTGTTATGACGTTTACGTAGATTTACGTAGTAGTCAGTAGTCACCACGTTAAGCATTTCTGGCGGTTTTTTTAAATTAACCATCCGAAGTAGATTTAGGTATTAATGTCATACAAGTTATCTCCGGACTGAGTACTATCAAAATCACCTACAAATCGATTTCAACTAGTAGAGAACTACTACTTTCATGATATATAAATTTATATAATTTTCACGCTTTTGGTCCTAAAAAATTTTCATTTATTAGAATACTAGCTTCTGCCCGCGACTTCGTCTGCGTGGATAAAAGTATCCTATGTGTTAATCCAAGTTATAAACTACATATGTATGCGCTCCTTATCGTATGAGCTCCTGTCTCCATACCTATAATAATATTATAATAAAAAAATGTATCTTTCTTGTGGGAGATAATAAATCATTTTTAAATTAATTTAATTATTAAACTATCTGTGTGCCAAATTTCATCGAAATCCGTTCAGTGGTTATTGCGTCAAAGAGTAACAAACATCCAACCAACCATCAATCCATCCATCCATCCATCTATCTATCTATCCATCCATCCTACCAAACTATAGGATACTTCTATCATATCAGTACCTACCCATAAAGGAATATCACAAAAGAATATTTTTTTTGATGTATTAACCGAGCTATTGTAATAACATACATATAATATATATACAATCACGCCTGTTTCCCATTGGGGTAGGCAGAGACTATCGATTTCCACTTCTTACGATTATGACATACCTCAGTTTTTTTAAATGTGTACGACGGTTTTACGTTTCACTGAATAAATAAAAAAGAAGATAACATGAGTACATGTTAGGAAAAAATAATGTAATGTAGTACACGCTGTGTCTTACAATACTGTCTAATAAGTTGAAAAAGCGGAAAAACTTATATTTATAATTAAATAAAACCATAAGTGTAACGATTTGTATAAATTTTTATATAAGTATGGTTTTATATTCATCATTAATAATTTCCACTTACACAAGTTCTTAAGATCTTTAAACAGTTAAAAGTTTATTTTTTGTGTACAGTATATATGTGTCTTTCTTTTATGATTGTAAACCTTGAGGATAGCCTGTATGTCTATTAAAGTACATACTATCAGCTGAACCGACAGACTGACTGACAGTAACCCTTTCTGTTCCTCGACACAAACCACTCGCGCGAAATAGTAAGCAAGCAATAAATTGTGTTTCATTTTGTTTCCGATAAATGTCGGAAGTAATATAGAAACACGATTAAAATCCTTCGCTACTCCAATAACTAAGACATGGATTAATTAACGCCCTGTTTTTAATTTCAAGGCGGCCATGATCGCGAAGCTAACCTCTAACTAGCGCTAAAATAACATTGTCACAATCCATCTTAATATTCGGTTGTCAAAGGAAGAGCATTGAAATTTCTAGTGTCTAATTACCAATGCTAACCAATTTAATACGACCACGATACCAAAACAATCGTGTATTTAGAGTTTGGAGACAGTTGAGTTTTTGAAAGAGAAATTATGAATGAAAATGTGTGTAGAACTAAGGACAAGGTCTACTTGATGGATCGAGGTCGGTACTCCGGGGATAAACGAACATTATAAACAAGAATTATAGTTCGTTATGTGCGACATAATAATTTGTTAACATCTACATCAAACGTTTCGTTGTTCTGTCTCACGAATGACAAATCGAGGATTGGACCTTACGACTATTTTTTATGTTCATTACACTTGTAACGGGTTGAGCCCTTCATAACTCCGGTGCAGTCAGACGTGATCTATCTGTACCAGAAACCTCGTTCAATGAGTGGCCCATAAATATTATAAACGTTTTTATTAACCATGAGGTTGATTTCAGTTGAACATTGGTGATTTACAGGTGTATACTGTCAGCCGTTAATATTCCTAACAAATTGAATTTATTCCATAGAATGTAAACCTACATAAAAAATATTACTACATAAAACTATATTGTAATTTGCTTTAAACAACACCTGCTCTTTATGCTTTAATCTAAATATTTTCCTAAAAAGGTAACTGAAATGAGTCAACATTGCACTGAACATAAATATTGTAGCAAAACAACATTTACCTTTGTTTAAGGTACCTACCTGCGTGTCTTATGCATATTTAAAACTCTTTTAATATTTCACTGGTCATTGCTTTTGAGCAGTGTCTACCTTGAAGTGCTACAGTTTCGCATTGACACACATTTAGTTCATTTACCTTTTCACATTTCATTACCCGTATAGCGCTGTGTAACTAACACCTTGATGAGTAATTTTAATGTCGACAAAACGTGAGAAACGCTTTCCTTCTGTCGTATCATAAAGTTCTGAAATGTGTCAGAATCGTGTCACAGTTGGGCGCACACATTCATAGCTTGAAATCATATTCAAATAAATCACATAAAAGGTATTATTATGAATGTTATATACGACCATCGTTTTTTTGGTAGAATTATGATGCCAATTAACTGTTTGTTGTTGCTAGGCCAACAAGCGGGTGTTGCTAAACGAATCGCGTATAACACATTGTGTAATAGCATGGCCGGGTGCCACCACGGCTCGTGAATTTATCGCATCGTAAACACGTAGTCTCTGAACATCCATGTCGTGAAGTAGTGAATACTTGAATGAAGCCAATGAATTCAACGATCAAAGACTAAGTCATGCAGTACTGGCAAGGCTTAGCGTTACTCGTCTTTACAGGATTATCTATACCTACATCAACATAGAACTATTTCAAAATGTAAAGCTTCAGTAATTAATAAAACTGAATGAGACATCACAAAAATCACATCGCTTCCTGTAAATATTGTTGTTATCTAAAATATGACTTATTTAAAGTATTCCTAGAATAACAGTATACAAATTTTCTTTTTTCAAACGGGAAATCCATTCAGTTTATTTCCAATAAAAAGTAAACATTTATTCATAGGGACTATAAATAGCAAGTTTATTCTTACTCTCATTTGCACGACTGTCAGTTTACGTCCGGGAAAGAGTCGGAATAGTAAACATAAATTAAGATGATCCATCAAGGTGACTACAGGTTTATGCTTCGATATCACGTTACAGAAAACAATATTTTTGTTTAATTTATGCTTACAATGAACTCGGGTTTTAAAATTTTAATTCCCATCAGCATATTTTCTAAAGCATCTGCATTTACATACCAATATTTGCTATTTCACTAATTTTAAAATAAACAAATTCCAGATCATCTGCTAATGTCTAATCTACTATACATAATGTCAGTTTGTCTGTAACCTCATTTTGTTATAATTTGATTACATAACACCCGCAGAGTGAAAATTTTATGAATGGAATCTGCTGGAGCATTTGTTTTATTTTAAATATTTTTCTTATTTTATAAAGAAAGACCTACATTCGTTCAGATTATTTTCTCTAACGTTTTGGTTAACAGTTATTTGGAACAACTGAAGTCTTTCAGTACATTGAAGTCTTGCAAATACAAGAATTAGGTCGAATGTGTTTTAAAAAGTGTGTCCCATTTTCAAATTATGTAATATCAGACATTATGTGTGTTAAAGTGTTTACATTAGGAGCGGAACATGTTTGACTTCTCGCAATATGATTCACATTTGTTGGAAAATTCTTGAGATTTCTACGTACCTATGTGATTAGGAACTTAGAAACTACTCGTTCAAAAAATATTTAGCTACTTGACGAGAGTACAGTGTTGAAATTAATATACGTACTCACATTTGTGATTAAAACTGTAATGACAATAGAGTCGTAAGGTTGTTGTACTCAGAGCTTTCAAGGAACATTATCTCAGGTTTAGTTACCCAGGTGTCGTTGAACTGAGGAGTTCAGCGGAACAGACTACGGGAACTTTAATAGTAAACAACAAATGATTTTTCAACATTCATTAACATCAACAATTCCTTATTCAAGTAAACAAACTCAATTGTTGTAGTACTGATTGTAGTTAATAAAGCTCTCCAACAATAAAGGCAATAAAAAAGTTAGCTTTGACGTTTGGATAGCATAATAAATAGATTTCAGTTTTTCTAAAAATAATTTTACTTACATTATTTTCGTCTTGGAAACCCAAAATAATTATAATGAATCATCGAGGATATACTAATTCAAAATGTTTACTAATATAATGTTTGGACCAAAACACTTTAAACTGTGATGAGACATTTATTAAACTAAATTCACGCACAAAACATAAACATAAATCAAGAAATACCAATTCTGGTTGTTTAAAGAATGATAATGTGAACGAATTCAATTTTCTTTCTTAATTATACCGCCAAACCTTCCAACCAAGAGACCTTAGAACGGACATTAGGAAGTATATAAATTTTTCAAATGTTTATTTTAAACAACGGCTAGCTATTTAGATTTAGTACTCTCTTAAAGCAACAATGACCATGGAAGATATATTTGGGAGACCGATCAAAGAATCTCGTCGGAGGACGCATATACAAACTGTTGTCTCTACCGGTGTCATATTTAATGATTTGACTATACCTCTGATAGGTACTGAACACGAATCAATAAAAAATAAAAAAAATAAAAAAATGGAACTCCTTCAATGGCATGATGAAAGGAATATATAGCCATACGATCGCAGCAATCGCGGGAAATTTGCTGTTAGTTATGAAAGAGTTCCTATCTTGAGTTGTCTATCTCCGAAGATTCTCATCAGATCTTAATATATTATTTTACTAAAACTTTCCCTGAAAAATATGTATTAAAATAACAAAAACTCCATCCAAATCGGATCAGTAGTTTTTGAGCATATCGCGACATACAAACATACATACGGGTCGAATACAGAACCTCCTTTTTGAAGTTCGCAAATATTTTTCTTATACACAGCCGTGAAAACCCTCGTCAAAATAGGCCTAGATATCGCCGTCCTTTGATAATGCCTACAACATAATCTTAGAGCCGTTTGTGGTTTATTCTGAAAACTTTTCTAAAAATTTTTCTAAAGTGAAAATTTGGTTATTAAATAACCGTAGAATTTTTATAAAGTTTTTTATCATATATTGTTCTATAAATTTGGCGGTTAGTGGGTTGTAATATTAGGATAACATCAGAACCTGGCGCATGTATAACAATCGGTATGGCATAACTACATAGAAGGAGACTGTATCGGTGGCGGTTACCACCAACAACAGCATTCCCAAAGAGTGTTGACGTCAAGCAGGCGGCCGGTCATAAAATATAGCCAAAACTTTAGCAGCATGCCAGATATAGGTATGCTGTGCCGACCCCAAATAAATTGGGATAAGGGCAGGGGGATGATGATGTTCTATAAATATGGCGCGGACTTAATGGCTTGTATAAGAGCCTCCTACACGTGGATTAATGGCTGCCATTTGATCTCTTTGTTATAGTTTTTCATAATGCGTGCAGTTTTTACAGCGCGGCCAACGCGGAAGCGAACTGCTATGTAAAAGGGCCAACTATTTCGACACTCGAGCATCCACTCATAACAGTCGCATTTGTGTGTTGCTACAGCTGGAAGAGCTATGTAAATACAAAATGTTCAAATACATATTTTTATGATACGAGTATTTCCTATGAAATGGTACTGTTTGTGTTATTCTCTCTGTATATACCAATTTGTTTTTCCGTAACGTATGCATCACATGTACATAGTTGTACACCCACATTTCACCAATGCCGTTATTAATTCCCATGTCCAATAGATGGTGAGCCTATTGCCATCAACCGGGCACAATTCCAAACTCCGGGCTGCTACTAAGAATTTACTAACAGAAATGCTCAATAACACTTTGCCCGACCCGGAATCAAACCCAAGACCGTGCTTGGGACCACTAGACCAACGAGGCAGTTTTTGTTTGTAAAATACATATAATAACTGTTTACCAAATAAATATTTCGGTATTGTCAAAGTCAAAGCATTTATTCATAACATTTTGTGTGTTATACAGATCACAAATGGTCAGTCCATCTGTTTGTTTTCCTGGAAATCTGCTCATCATTCATACATATCATCATCATCTCATATTATTTGACAGTTAGATAAAATTGTATAAATGAGTTTGGATAATAATTACAATTAACGCAACAAAGTTTTGAAAATGTTTACATTGTACTGCTGCTGATTCACTGTGCTTCATTTAGAAAATCCTTCTCAACTAATTTCATAATGTGCGAAATACGCAACTTCTTAAATTATTGTGTGTTGTTGTTATGAGAAATTATACAACCAAAGTTGTCAAGTGTGAGTCGGATTCGGGAACTTATTTTTTTTGTATTTGATTACGTAGAGACCTTAATAACACACATTCTGTGAAAAATTCAATTGGCTTGCTATTATGGTCCAAAAAATACACACAGACAGAGAATACAGAGATGCCCATAAAAAGATTTTAGACCTACCCATAATGATTGGTTAAGATATTGATTATTATCATATAAATAAAAATAGCATCACGCCTGTATTCCCTGAAGGAGAAGGCAGAGGTGTACACAGTTGTAAACCCACATTTCACCAATGCTGTTCTTAAGTCCCATGTAATAGGCGGTGAGCCTATTGCCACCAACTGAGTACAATTCCAAACTCCGGGCTGCTACTGAGAATTTCCTTACATAAAATCTCAATAACACTTCGCCTGACCCGGGATTCGAACCCAAGACCTCCTGCTAAGCAGTCGCGCTTGGGACCACTAGACTAACGAGGGATTTAAAAATAAAATAAAAAATGTGCAGATAGAAGTTATCATGTCGCAATACTTGGTCTACGTATTTGGATTAACGGCGGTCATAAAATATAAAGACATTATGTGAAGGGGTGGTAATAAAAGGAATTTAATACGATACGAGCATTTTATTAGCAAACGGCACTTAAAGCCTCGTAAATATAAAGATGCACTCTATTTACATTTGATAAACGATGCGTAATATCTCAAAAGAAATATCATATATTTCATTATTTTTATATGTTTGTAACGAATAAACTCAAAAACTACTAGCCCGATCTCAAAAATTCTTCCATCATTGGAATGCTACATTATCCCTGAGTAACAAAGGCTATGTTTATTACTAGAACTTCAATAATGTAACCCAAGGTGTAAATGTCCACGCGTGCGAAACTGGGATGAGCCGCTAGTTATCTTTAAAGAAAGCATTTTTACCTGCAATGGGATAAATAAAGACTAAAATGTTTGAAAGTATTATTATAATGAATTAATTACTACACATTACTACATTCACTACTTTTATGAAACTGCTGAGCGTACACAAAAAAATATAATGTAGGTTTTTTAGATTTTATATCAATGTCGTTCGTAATCATTAAGCTCTTTAATTAGGCTATTAACAAAACAAACGATTACAGACAAAAGCCATCTCATTATATAAATTTTTCAAACATTTACGAAGGTCACACCTTCTCATTTTATAGAGGTCACTATATTCCCTCTAAAAATATAAATAAATTATCATGCTCTTCTAGACACGATACGTCAGCGTCCCTACTCACAATGATCGAAGGGCTCGCAACTACAGACTGGAAATAGACGTCGATAGCCGACAGCTCGACACGCCCTCGTTCTTCGTAAACACTGCATTAAAGGTCACCACAAGTCGGAACCATTACGTAAAAATAAAAAATACCAAACAGATTTTTCTAGATCAATAGCTTTACCGCATTGAATAGAATTACGGTTTGCATAATTCCAGATAAACAAAGTTATGCTCAAAATTCAGTTTATCTAGCAACCACATAAATCGAGGTAATCATACATTATAACATTTTAGAAAACTTCCTCATCCAAACTCACATTAACACACATACTTTACAAATTTACTATTCTTCCGCAAATACATAAATCTTGTTTTCGGTTAACCATCGCTTCAGTCGTAAAAGCATACATTATTACAAATATTACTTATCTAATGTTCCCATGAGGGTGTCTAATGTAATATTTAATGTATGTTGTAATACGAGAATCTTTGTGAAAAACAATAACCCAAATTAACCAGGAAACATCATGTTTGTTGTGCAACGCCATGCGCCACGACGAATGTTTCGACACCGGGGCGCGGCGCTGAATGAACGCCGCCGCCGCCGCCGCCCGCCCGTCCAACATGGCTGCGTGTTGCCAAACAACACCACGCGTGGTCACACGGGGCGCCCAAACTATCAACAATATAATAAAACTATGCTGACTCAATATTACCTATACTTGATACTTTCGTTAAACATACAGGGAGTATACCTAAATGCCAACCGGCATGGCTGCCGAGCATGTGGTTCTGGTTTCTATTCCAGGGTCGGGCGAGGTGTCATTAAGTTTCTCTGATAGGAAATTCTCAATAGTAAGCAGAGTTTAGAAGTGCCCGGCTGATGGCAATAGGCTCCATAGGACTTATTTACTGGATCTGTAAAATGTGAGTGTATAACAGAAGTTACTTCTCTGCTTAACCGTTCGGAGTTACAGGCGTGATGTTAAATACATACTTAATGTTTGTAGACATGAATGTGAAGTGAGTATATTCGACAGCACCTTGACGGGGCAAATGTTACTATTCTCGTTTTCTAAGATGATATATCTAATACAATATTAAAATATTTTGTGGCATTTGTGGAGTTATTGTTGGAAAACTGTCAAGGGAATACAATGTAACCCACACAGAACTGGTGGTTTATTATGTAATGAAAGGAAATCTATCTTCAACATTATATCAAATATTCGGTATAAATGGTATTTCGCTGCATCTTCCCTCTCCCGTAATACAGGATGTAGATCTATTTCGATCCAATCGATTCAATATTAATAGTACCTAATAGTAAGTAGCTGTCCGATTTGGAGGAAGGACGAATGAGGATCATGTGACGAGGAAAGTTTTCAGTTCGAATGTGGATGGCTACAAGAATAGGGGAATACTGAGGAAACAATGGATGGATTGTGTTTAAGAAGATATGGCTAGAAAAGAAGTGTCTACCAAGATGACGTCTGACTGACTGTATTGAAGAAAAAGAGTGGACCTCAATTTAGCAAAATTCTCAAATCGCCTTAATAAGGGCAGGGGGGTGATAGCTGGTAAATTTTATACTTCTGGTTTCTTTTGACACGTATATTTAGTAAGTTACAATATTAAATGGAAAAAGAATACGGTCGCGAACAGGATTCGAACCTGCGCCTCCCGGACAGATACTCCAGGCGCTCCGACCAACTAAGCCATCTCGACTTCTGCTCACCACCGCGAATTCTTCTTCCATATTTTAACACGTCTTATGGCGACGTCATTGCAATCAATTCAGTACTTACAAGTGACCGAACCGACACGATTAACTTTGCAGTTAATATAATGTCGTAAAGAATGCAATTACCTTAATAATTCAAGATATGTCTTTGAAAAAGCATTAACGCATGCTTAGCGAACTCTAAGTTACAATATTAAATGGAAAAAGAATACGGTCGCGAACAGGATTCGAACCTGCGCCTCCCGGACAGATACTCCAGGCGCTCCGACCAACTAAGCCATCTCGACCTCTGCTCACCACCGCGAATTCTTCTTCCATATTTTAACACGTCTTATGGCGACGTCATTGCAATCAATTCAGTACTTACAAGTGACCGAACCGACACGATTAACTTTGCAGTTAATACAATGTCGTAAAGAATGCAATTACCTTAATAATTCAAGATATGTCTTTGAAAAAGCATTAACGCATGCTTAGCGAACTCTAAGTTACAATATAAAAGTAAGTATCTTTAGTAGTTTTGTGTTGGAACTCCATCTGACATTGAATTCGTACCTACCAATGCAAAAAGAACAAAGGGCACTGCACACACACGGGATTTTTTTAATAACTTGTAGTTGATGAACAACCTAGTGTTAGAGTTTAAGCCACACGTAAGCCTCTGGGAAGCCTGGACACACCATCGGGAACATCTCTTAGATGGCTAGTTCCGAAACATTTTTCTTCACAGTTCCAGTGCCAAAAACAAGTGTTAATAAATTTGAATTTGTGAAAATTTTGTTGTAGGTGTCTTAAGTTATGTTGCCCTAGACTTGTTAGACCATAGGTCATATCACTAGGCTAATAGAATAGAGTCAAGAAATTACCTCCACCCTATGCAAGTAGTTATTTTTTGAAAAATATGTGTCAATCACTACATTATAAAATATATATATGTATTTTATGCCTCGTTGGTCTAGTCTTCCCAAGCGCGGCTGCTGAGCAGGAGGTCTCGGGTTCGATTCCCGGGTCGGGCAAAGGTTTAAAGTTTTTCTGTTAGGAAATTCTCAGTAGTAGCCCGGAGTTTGAGGATGTGCCCGGTTGATGGCCATAGGCTTACCACCTATTGATTACTCTTTCTACCTAGCCCTTCAGGGAATACAGGCGTGATGCTATGTTATGTTAGTTTAAGAATGATTATTTCTGGTTTATAAAACCATGTAACTCTGCAAGACGTATTGTTCATAACTTACAATTAGCAGGATTGATTGTTGGCAGTGATGATGCACAAAAAAATACGTAAAACAAGCGAGTACGATAATATGATTAAATGTCTAACAATGTTTTTGTTCAGTGTAATCATATTTTGTGTGTGAAAATAGTGACACCTAATTGTAAATTCATCACACATACTTGCTTTCAAAAATAAGTGTTTAAAAATGGCCAGAGATATGTTTTATTTAAAGATAAGATTTTTTATCCTTCGAATGAATCTTTTAATGGTGTTAAAGAATATCTATCAAGAGGGCAGTGATAAGTATTATAAATCTTACAGTCGGCGCCGAGATGCGCACGCGCCGGGAGACGGGAGCCACCGCCAGTCGTTTCTCATAGTGAGGCTACCAAGTGTGGAGAGAGCTACTTAAAAAGCTATATTGAAAACTTTTTTTTTAAGTTTTGAGTGCCTTGTGTAAGTGATACACAAAACACACTGTCACTGCTCGTATGACGAATTTTCGGGAACGTCAAAAGATGTGGAGTATTAAAAGAAAATATTTATAGGTTATTGTCGGTTCGAAAGAATAACAAGTCCGTTATTTTATAGCCTTTTGGTCGGCTGAACTAATAAACGGATATTTTGGAAACGCACATTACTACCGGTGTGGCCGTGACAAAGTTTTCTTTGATCATCAATGCGAAAAATTAAAAACAATTAGTCAATGAACAATTTTGTTTGGACTTCTGGGAAATGCGAGACGACATTCGTTGTAAAATAATAATTGCTTAGATAGATTCCACAGCATGTTAGCTGCGTACGCGCATTTTTGGCGCTTGGCCAGCTGCACTCGCGCCGGATGCCGGCAGCCCTAAAGAATTCGTTGCCGACGGCGGGCGGCGTCGACCGCGCACCGCTCCGACGACCAAGCTACCGCCACGTTCCCGCTGCCCATGCGCAACAAACACATCATCTACACGACTTGCATCACAACATTGACACGGAACCTGACGATACGAAACTAACCTTAAATTATTGTTATCCAAGTTTGAACTTTGATAACCTTCTTTTCTTAGTGTGGAAAAGACACCATGGACGCTGTGCCGGACTCCTCAACTAAAAACCACACGATCCTCCTCAGACCTTCTCCAAAATTCCTGGATCGCGACTGCATTCACCACGACAAACTTGATAACCTTGATGATGATGAGTTATTTGTCAAACATTTTTAACAAACATTTTACTCAAACAACATCGTAAAGTGCAGCAGAAACATGTTTCTTTTTTATGTATTATTATTTATACACAATCGAGCTGTTTATGTGTTCTTTCGGTGTTCATTAGGTAGGTCCCAGCATCAGCTTCTCTGTTACCTACTCTTAGTCAAATAAAGATTTTATTGGCATTCTTTTGGATTTTTATGCATCTTTAAACCAGTTTTTTACTACAGTTTTTAAATGTTTAATTCGTGTAAGAATAAGTATTGTCCAGAAATATTATAAAATAAACTATATTGTATCAATTACTGACACATTTCCAAGCAAATTCGTGTGGCAGATAGTTAAATAAATTCTCATGAGACTAATACGCTTTAAATCTACACGTGTATAGCAATTACATACTTCATTCAACAATTTGTCTTAGTCACAATTTCATTACACATCCAATATCGTCATAATTTAAATTACCCTTGGATGACTTACAGATTCTTAACATTCCTCATCAATATCCCTGCAAACCCTAAAGTATTCACGGAACGAATCGTAATTATAAACAAAAATAATGTTCGACCCGATTAATATCCAATACAAAGTGCACTTTGTGAAATTGCGAGGGAGCTTTCAAATTGGCTAGAAGATGTGAACGCGTTCAGTGAGAATGTGACATTCGCCAACGGATGTCCACTTCTCTCTGCCAGGCGCGCTGACAGCCGCATCTGACATTGCAGCATGCTTTATTATGAAGAGGAACATGCTCGAATTATAACTGCAATATATCTCTCAGTCATGTGCATATGAACCTTGCAGGCCAAGGATCCCTACACTGACGGACGAACGAGGCTATTCCAGTGTAAGTACTATTGATTGATTGATTTACAATGATCCAGAAGAATGCAGCGTGATGCTTGGTTTATGACAGTTATTAATAAGTAGAAGTGGCTAACCCTGAAACGTACAGGATATGCAAGTATGTAGCTCTTCAACTTAATCTTATTTCCTTTAAATATTTCTTAGTCTTAGTCAGCATATCAGTTTTCAAAATAACTAATTTTAGCAGTCCTTTACCCAAGGTTCTTAGTTATTGCAGTCTTTTTAACGGCTGAAACATAATAAAATTCAGTCTCAAGGAAGTTGATTTTATAAACAATAAAACAGGTAAAAAAATACTGCAAAGAATTTAGAAGTCAATGACACTACGAAATGTAGGAGCTTTTTAATTTAACATTAAATACCAGGCAAAGGCCGAGAAGTGGTGAAACCCATCTGTTGGTGTTGGTTTACAGATAATTAGCGTAGCGAGCGACAGCTGCCGGTAACCATCCACTCAAGAACGCTTGACAATGCCGTCCAGTTCGGGATTTAGCGGAAAAATTTGAATGATTTAGTATTTGTAAATACATCATTAACTGAATGGTGGTAATGAGAAAACTTATCAAAATCACAGTTTCTTTATTGTGGAAAACAATATTCACTGCGTTAGTTATTACAGCGTGCCTTATAACTAATGTTAGTAGTACAGTTTCCTTTAAGGATTAAAATACTTCAACCTAGAAGCACTTTGCACAGAGGATGTGCGAGCAAGATATGACTTTCCTACATGGACATGCACCCTGCAAAATGCCTCAAAATGGGAATATAAAAACTCTCAGCTATTGTTTTCAGAATGCTATTGTTACTAGCCCGTAAAAGGGTTTGAATGTCCAAGCTTTGGCTAGGGAAACTATATGTAGAAAAATTGTTTTAAAATAAACCTCGTATACTTGCTACATACTGCAACACAGTTTTTGATATGATGCAATAATTGTACTTATCCAACAGCAAAATAGAACAGATGCAATAACACATACAAATCAGAATCGATTGATGTAGTCATCATGCGTACCTGGCCTTAGATAGACTCGTGTACATCCTTCATTTCTATTTTCCGCTTACCGGATAAGTACATAAAAATCTGACGTACAAATCCCTTATTGTTTACAAATACCTACTATGTGTGTAGTACACGTTATCACAGCTCGTGTCAAGTCTCTCGGCCTTCCCCGAGGCCGCGACTGACCTGGATTTCGCCACGCGGCGCCCGCGCACATGACTCATTGTTTTGGTGCGCTGGCGCTCCTACCACCTCGCACGCTCCTGAAACTCGCGTATTGTGTTACGTTTTACGATTATACGACTAGTTTAGGGTTATGCTATGAAAAAATAGAGCACGGAAAGAATTTTGTTTTATACGATCGATTAAACAAATGAGTATATTGAGTAGTTGAATTTGTGGTGCGTAAGATAAAGATATTATATATTTTGAGGCCTATTTGATGGTGGCCTATTTGAGGTATATTTGATGTTGTGGAAATTATTCTAGGAAAGAAAACAAATTGATAATCCGCACTTTTAAAATTATTATTACCACATAACTAAACATGTATAACTCTAGTTTCCTATCTAATGAAGATTCTACTTATTATAGTAGAGTGTCTCTTTAGTAGTCAGTTAGGAAAATTCAACGATGAGGGTGTTGACCTCATGTGGGAATACCCTACCGATGTGATAACACCGAATTCGATGAACAATTCTATACAATCTAAATCGTCCTCACGTTTGCTTGACTAATTGCGACTAAAGGGTTCATCGTCTCCAGTGAACCGGTCACTGTTACATCCGTTTATAGTAAAATTGCTTTTGTAGGTAATTCTAGTTTGTACCCGCAACTTCGCACACATATTTTATGTCTTCCAAACACGACCGCCAATAAAACGTATAACACGTATTTATCGTACCAAATTAATATCAGCGATATCTTTCTTAACTTTCATAGCTCCACGGGAAAAACAAGAAGTTTATCAGGATAAGAAGTATGTGATTGTGTCGTTGGGTTGTGTTGAAGCCCTGTGCTAAATTCTATTAAAATCAGTCCAGTAGTTAAAGCGTCAAGAAGGAGGAAATAAACAGACATAATTTTAGATTTATAATAATTATAAGTAGTAGTCGTAATTGTCACACTGTAACCTAGTCACAGATATTAAAAAAAACTTATGTACCGTCTTAGAAAACGGTAGGTTTTTCTTACTGTATGAAGATAGGTACACAAACGCCTCTAAGATTAAACCAGGCGATTTGCACAAGCGGCTCAAATAATAGATTAGCATTAAAATTGTTTCACTGGAAAAGTCTGACCCAGAAAAGTGTCACCAAACTTTTAATAACAGTTGATACTTTCGGTCCAACAATGTTTTGCCAAATGTTAGCAATTTGTATCGCCAACGATTTATGTCGCAAAGGATTAGCAACATTTTGCAACCAATATGTCTCTTTAATGTAATAAAACTTTTCGCACTTAACATTCGGAGTAAACTCCTATTGCCTTTAGCTAGTGTTTCTATTAACACTCTTTAATATAAAGGCCATGTCAACAGAGTACTATTTGTTCCATATTGGCTACCTTAAATTATTAAGGAGAAGACATGATTATAGTGACGTGCTAAATTAAATTATTCATATTTCAATCGCCGTTTGCCTTCGTTTTGTTGCACCTACCTAATAAACTAAAATATCTTAGCCTACATTTTTTATTACAGATTCAAATTAGAAATATCACAATTTTATTTATATTGAGAAAACAAACATTATCTACATTAAAACAGTATTTAAGTTAGCCTTAAAATGCCTTAAAATGGACAGGGTCTTACCGGCAACCGTGATCCTGTGAAAGCCTTCGTGACTCTGAGGGCTTTAACTAAGTTATGTTCCTCACGTGTATGTTTACAACAAATTATTTCGATGAACTTTTAGGTACCAGGTCATATGAATGGGTTGGGAATTCACACAATTGTTTGTTGGCGAAACTGGCAACATTGGCCAATTTAGTTCTTGGTATGTCAAGCGTACATATAATTCTAAAGACGTTACGTGCCTTGCCTAGTGTAAAATCAAATGGTGCTTGAAAGTAAGTGAGTCACAGGCTGTCAGATATTGTCTAGGACTATGTATGCAAATATTAGGACTAAGTGAACATTTCTCCAGTCAATATTTTTACGTGACTTATGATCAGTTCTGCTAGAGCTGTAAAGAAAACCATACGTGCTGTGAAGTGACGCGAGAGATCGATTTCTTTCGCTCACATACCTACAGTATATTCAGTTTCAGCAACTTGTATTAGGTTACTAATGGTCCATAGATTTTATTTAACTATATTTAGTTACTTAATTGTTTAAATACCAAGCGTGTTCGATTTTATGAGACTTAATTAAATTCAAAATAGCAATAAACATCTACATTTACTTGGTTAACAGTAGTTAACCGAGTGAAAATTACACACTTTATTTATTTGTTATATTTTCGAATACTTTACTATGGAAACTGTGCAGCAGATTTATTTTAGCAGTGTAACAGTTGACGCTGTGCGCCTACTCTGAGACTAATAACTTCACGCTAAGTATGTACACTTGCGGCATCCAGGCAATATACTCGTATAGTTTAACAAGATACTAAACAAATATCTTTCAAGAAAATGTTATAATGTGTGTAGTCTTATTAGTGGAAGACTGTTTTTCAAGCACTTAATAGTAGATACAGTTGTTTATGCTATTATGCCCAGTAAGTAAAGATATTGAGAAGAACGACGACAACAGCCGGAGTGAATCCCCCTCCTTCTTAACTATTTTTGATGCTTTTATAAACTTTGTGACGATTATGCTCATTAATCTCTAACCCGCCATATTGGAAAGAAAAAAGATATTGCCTACTTACACGTGCTGCGTCTCCACGTGTAAGGATTCGCTTCGATTCAAATCAAAGGCTTTTTATCAATATTTATAAGTAGAATTTCAAAGAATTTATAATGTTGTATTATTAATTATAGTGTTTCATTTTAACATTGGCACAAGAGGGATGTTTATATATACTTACGTATACTAGGTAATTATGAATTACAAAACAGCATCACGCCTGTAATCCCCAAAGACTTAGGCAGAGATGTACTATTGAATACTTGTAAGTTCCAATGCTGTTATAAGTCCAATGCTAATGTAACAGATGGTGAGCTTATTGTCATAAACCAGGCATAATTCCAAACTCCGGGCTGCTATTGAGAATTTTCTAACAATAAAGTTCATTAACATTTTGTCCCCGTATCACCCGTGAATCGAATTTAGTTTGTCACTGTTTGTTAACTTATTGAGCACTCCAGATCCAAACCTAAATTTAGACTAACATAACATAGCATCACGCCTGTATTCCCCGAAGGGTTAGGCAGAGGGGTACACAGTTGTGCACCCACATTTCACCAATGCTGTTATGTCCCATGTAATAGGCGGTGAGCCTATTGTCATCAACCGGGCACATTTCCAAACTCCGGGCTGCTACTGAGAATTTCCTACCAGAACATAATAACACTTTGCCCGACCTGGGAATCGAATCTGAGACCGCATGCTCAGCAGCCGCGCTTGGGACCACTAGACCAACGAAGCAGTCAATTTAGACTAAGATAAAACATATAGTAAATTGTTATTGATAATGTAACAAATATTTTTAATATCACAAGTTAGTATGGATTGGTTCCGAAATAATTTAATTTAACAGCCGCGCTGATAGCCCCCAGACCAATGAGGCAGTAAAGTAGATTTAACCGAACAAAACTAATTCTTATCAATTGATTAGTGTTATCATAATTTTTGTTTGATTTTCTCTGAATATTGTAAAGAAAACTTAGCTGAGGTGTGGTTGGCGCAGTCATAGATCGAGGGATCGCGAGCACTATTCCCGAACGGAGCAAATAAGTATTTATATTATCCACAGATAACTATTCCGAGTACGGGTGTGTGTGAGTGTGAGATCATGTGATTGTAAACGCATCCAAGATATGGGAGACATTCCTAGTATGGGGTAACCTGTTCTTTAATACATTGAAACCGATAGGTGATGATCTATTTTTTATATTTTTATAAACGTTGCTTTACACAAGGAATTTCTTCCTGTATTTTGGGTGCATTTACGATCACATGCACACACACCCAGACCCGGAACAATGATCTGTAGATCATACAAATAGTGACCACTTGGTTTAGTGACGGATGGCTTCATCTCGACGTCGAGAAGGCTTAGTGGTCAGAGCGCCTGGAGCATTTATCCGGGAGGCACAGGTTCGAATCCTGCTCGCGACCATATTCATTTTCCATTTAATATTATAACTTTAGAGTTCGCTAAGCGATTATGCGTTAATGCTTTTCAAAGATTTATCGTTAAACGTACCTACTTTTCAACGAAATATGTAGGTCCAAGTTCGCTAACAATATAAAAGGTTGGTTTTTAATTTTGATGTATATTATGAGAAAACAGCCGTCTTCATTTTAAGCGTCTGTTATATTGATAAACATGACCATTAATGGGCACAATGTGTGACAGTGTGATTGACTTCCCAATCACGCGGCGTGACCCCGCCGGTCACACGTGGTCCTAGAATGACCTTACCCAATTCCAACACATATTATTTGTCATACATTGAACTATTCCGGGCCACTTTACGACCAATGGGAACGTGCTGAGTGTCTGACGAACTATTGCACGTGACTATCAAAAACACCATTACACCATCGTAAAACAATGTTCTATTATCAATGATATATCTCATAAAATAATTCGCATACATTTCTTATGGACGTAATGTTTGTTTGTTTGGCTTGTGGTGTAGGTAGGTCCCATAAATTCTTTATTTATTTGCCTTTTTATTTATTATATGTAACTTCCTGAATGCAAGGGTTGTATATGTCGCAAATGGATTGTAGAATAAGCTGTTTTACATAACTGCTAGCTGATTTACAAAACAGTACTGTTATGAAAGACAACTGAACGACGTTTAGCGGTTTTACATAATTACCGAACTATAACACGCAGAATTGTATGAACGTTTTGCGTTTATCAATGCATGTGCGATCAGAGATTATGTAAAACAGTCTGAAATTAACTGTCACATTGTTGATTTTAGTTCGAAATTTTGTCGCATTTGGCTTTGTGTGTCTTAACAATAATAACCTAACTTTATATTACTTGACAATAGCAAAACAATAATGAACATTTTTAATGACCTAAATACTAAACCACTATAATAGTCGACAATATATCCGGATTTTGAAACAAAATAAACGAAATTGATCCATGAGCGAGCGAAGTTAGCTCGGGAGTTTCGTGTATCCCGACACGGACAGGTTAGATTCGTCGTGTTTAGATTTTTTCTAACCTTACAGACACAATAATAGGAGCCCCGCTAAGCGGGGCTCCGTCGACCCAGCTACGGAAAGTCAAATCAGAATACAGAATCGTTTTTTTACTTGAATGGTGACTATCCATTTAATATACCTATACAATAAACAAACCTGTTCCACAGTAGATATGTCATTCTGCATTACGTATAAAGGTGGGTAGCAGTTTTGTTAAACGTATCGCAATGGCAATCCAGCTGAACGTTGTTCAGCTGTTTTATAAAACAGTACTGTTTTGTAAAGCAGCTAGAGATTTTGTAAAACAGCGGATTCTACAATCCATCTGCGACATATATATTAGTTTAGAAGGTATGACGATAATCGGGCTGTGCCATTACAAAGATATGACCTACGTCAATTGAAAGTAGCAGATACGAATATCTGCCTATAACAGGGTGTAAACCTTAGTGTTACCGAATTTGTGTAATATATTATAGTTTGTCTGGATTTTTTAAACAGTACATAATTGTAGAAAATTATTTATTAAACATTTATGTTGAGTAGTATTTATAAATATATATAGGTTTTACATTTAATGGTTTGTAAGTTAAGTGATGCCCAAAAATACATTTAAATAACGTTAACGATTAGAGAAATGAAAATATATACGTTTAACTGGTTCGTTGGTCTAGTGGTCCCAGGTGCCACTGCTGAGCATGAGGTCTCGGGTTCCATTCCCGGATCGGGCATAGTGTTATTGAGATTTTTTGTTAGGAAATTCTCAGTAGCAGCCCGGAGTTTGGAATCGTGCCCGGTAGATGGCAATAAGCTCACCACCTATTTATTGTACCACAGCATTGGTAAAATGTGGGTGTATAACTGTGTACACTTTTGCCTATCCCTTCGGGGAATACAGGCGTGATGCTATGTTAATGTTAATTATTTTCTTTCTTTCTCTAGTTCTCTTATCACCTGTGTATACTATGTCAACAGTAAATCTGCAAGGTCAAGGATGAATTCTAGCTTAATTACTAGTAAACAATGTTTTTCTTGCTGTTTAAACGTTGCCTTCGTGTCGTTGTTACCGAGAAGCACTCATTAGCCAATGATTTTTAGGGTTCCGTACCTCAAAAGGAAAAAACGGAACCCTTATAGGATCACTTTGTTGTCCGTCTGTCTGTCTGTCTGTCTGTCTGTCCGTCTGTCTGTCAAGACTCTTTATCTCTTTATCTCGGGAACGCCGGGAGGTATCGAGTTGACATTAAAACCATATACTCAAGTCTAACATCCCTTGAAGCTGTGAAAAATTGCAACTTCTAAGTTAATGTAAAAAAATATACGGCCGATTATGCTGCAAAAAACGTATATTTCGACACTCAAAAAAAAAAGGAAAGGGTCTCAAAATGTATAGAGTACTTTCTGTTGACCTAGAACTATGAAATTTGGCAAGTAATACCGTCTTATACTACAAGTACAGCGAAAAATCTGAATACTATACGTACATTTATAATTAAATAATTAAAAGTATAGTCTTTATTTAAAGTATACGTAATCAATCATCTTGGTTAAGCAACGGTATGAACGATGATTGATAACGTGCGAAAAAAAATGAAAACGACTTGATTCCTGAACTATTTTTAATATGTACCTACAAATTGTATTGAATCCTCAGTTGGCGAGTCCGACTCGCACTTGTCTGTTTTTTTTTATTCATGATCAATTTAATACTTTAATTTTCTTTTTTGATTCAATTCAATTGACTGAAAGCTTATGGGCTGTTTCTAATCACAATTACTTGACACGATGGAGAGTCAATCAAGATTTTTATTCTAGTAGAGTCCGTTTTTAATGACATCGAAAGGAATTGACAAACACGTCATAATAAGCGGACGTCATACAAAGCGTTTTGTGAAATGAAAAACCACTGAATTAATGCTTGATCAACATTTTCTTGTCGTGATTTTCGAAGCCTCTTCGGTTTCAAAACATTTGAATTGAACGATTGCTTAATACGGTTTTTGTTTTTAAAAATAATTGAGATTGGCGAGACATGAGTTAGATTCTCCATTTTCTAATCTGCATATTATTGCACCTTTCTCCTGAATTGTAAATGCTTTACGTCGTTGAGATGAAATTTTTTTCACAGTAACAAACGAAAAACAATGCGTTACCTTCAAGCGTCAATTACTCACTGAGAACTCTTTTTCCATTTAATATTGTAACTTTACTCACTGAGATTCAAAACAAAAACGAGCCACGTGCCGTACGTCGTCTGGAATCAACGAACATTACCGGAGGTGTAAAGAATCATGTCGGTCATTAAAACCGGACATAATCTATTAAAAATGGGTCATAATAAGCGACATGTCACTGTAAGGGAAGTCATTATATCCGACTTTTTTATAAAGAATTTTATATGAAAACCAAACTTAGTAGTGTAATTACGTCATAATAACCGGTTGGTCAATTTAGGCGGAGTCATAATAAACGGATTCTACTGTATTTTTAATCAAGATAAAACTCCGCCGGGGCACCCTTATAATTAACACATAGAACACTTATTTTAAGGGAATTACCAGATTTTTTTGTATACCCTAAATAACAACAATACTCCAATAAATATGTGTGTAGGTAATTCTCCATGAAATCTGTTGCTATGGAACCACCTATATTCTACATCTCCTGTTGGAGCAATTCTTTACCCTCATCTGGGTCTTTCAACTCAGATAGAACGGTTCATTGGTGAGCATTAATAATACAAGACGTATTTCATTCATTCTCAGGAAAATAAATAGCTATAATATGTATTTAGTTATTATATTTTTGCGTGTCGACTCACTCTTAGTCTAACGCCTCCTTTCATTCATTTATCTTGTTGCGATCCTGATAATATTTCATATCTATTATAAGAAGGGCGTATCGTTTGCTCTTTTTCATTTATATTAAATTGGAGATAAAATATTAACAGAATTCCTACCTAAAGGAATAATAGGTATCTTCTTGAAGACGTAGTTGCCAAGGAGATCGTGCCAATTAGCTGGTTATATAATATAGTTTATATCTCCTAAGTATGTTTTTAGTGCAGACGAATTTATCATGGTGATTAATTCAGAATAAATATGCGGGTGTTTAAATAATCATTAAAGGGATCATACATTCCGTGCAATCCACGCGAGGAAATATAAATGCACTCGTGAAAGCCGATGTCGAAGTAAATAACCTGTTATTTTCACTTAGATGTAGGTACATTGTAGTTTGACGAATCTTATTCGATTTAGTTTCTTCTTCACCTTCTTCTCATACTTCTCCAACAAGGGTATGCTAGCCACCAAATCAGCGAAATTCTCTCTTTCACGTGCAAAGTGAATCAAGTTGCCACTATTCGTAATTTCTGTTCGACTGTTAATATTACCCTTCCACGACATGTTCCCATTATGTTATCCATTGTATATTTCGTTTAAGAACACTATATTATTATGGTACTTGTTACTAAAATATTGGCATTTACATTTGACATTTAGTTATATTTCTCCTCCTAGCGCCATATTCAGCGTTACTGAGGATTTTATGATTCCCCCGAAATAGAGTCATATTTATTTTGTCGTGGCGATGTTTCGCAATCTGTGCTTATCCCTGGTGTCTTGCAATGGATTATATAACACAAAACTATATAAACTATGCTTCGAGTTATGTATATGTCCATCGCCTTCTTTAGCCTTTCTATTTGCTGCTCACTCACCGCTCTGCTGGTATACTAAAAACTATTCCTATCCTTCTCTTCCATTTTATATTTAATTCAGATACTGTCTTTACTAAACACTTACCAAACACATTAAGCAAAGAGACGTCTAACAATCAATCAATTCACATTGTTGAAGCTCGAAATCGTGTCTAATTTTAGAATACATTTCTTTCGCATCCACATTTAGAACACCCAAAATACAATCTATTGTCTACAATACTCCAACCGCTTCTCAACTCCCACTAAGTATCTTTCAAATGACAAAATAAAACGCCGCTTACTTAGTCAATTAGTATGTTACTTTAAGGTAAATACACATTTAATGTGTAACTTTCGTATAGTTTATCATAGTGCGGAGATTTACTTAGCCACTTCTCAAGCACTAAGTTTATGACTATTTGACTAGCAGTTAACAATCTGCAAATTAATTTAACACAGTTAAGGTGAAGTTAAATAGCGTGGGGAAATCTAGAATTAATTGTCTAAAATCTAAGTCTGTCTAAGTCTAAATCTTAAAGGCCTTTGCTCTCAGTCTTCTTGTTCTTCTTGTAGTTTGGGAGTCAACCTAGTGGTGTACTTAGATATTATAGTACACCCAATGTACTCTAATTTCAAACAACCGGGATCGACTGTTTATCGTCCCCTCTAAAGCACGGTGATGCTCGGATGAAAATGAAAAGCGTTGCATAAACGACAAGTATCGTTTTCAACAACACAACACAGTTTAACAACGGGCTGTATCTAAGCACCCCTTTCAGTGGCACCTTGCCTTGCTAATGCCAAATTGCTCCAATAGAAAGTGTCCACACTGTTAACTTTTTCCGACTCTTTACCTCGCCATAAATGACAGGGACACGTGTCACAGTCCTAGATTCCAAAGAAAACTTTTTGATTCTAACTTTTAAACTATCGCGTTGCATGAAATTATTATATGTATAACTAACAGGAATTAACGCGTAATAATTACCTTTGAATCGCTTGACGTTTCGACCAGGTTGCACTGATCGTGGTCTCCAGTGATTAAAATATCTAAACCTCGCTATTTTAAGTCGGTTAAAAATACGGACACAGTGAGTGTAGTGTGTCGCGGCCTTAATAAGAATTGTGAAAACATGGAGGTAGATGAAGAAAAATCTACCACACCCATGACGGAGTAAACTCGCTGCATCAGTCTGCTTGTGACCACGATCAGTGCAACCTGGTCGAAACGTCAAGCGATTCAAAGGTATTTATTGCGCGTTAATTCCTGTTAGTTATACATATAATAACTTTTTGATTGTTATGTCGTGAATGGAGAGTTGATAGCCAGTAACGAGCTCGCGGAAAATGCCACCGGGAATTGTCGCAACATTGTAAACAAACTGCAACGACCGCAGCCACCAATCTATAAAAAATAAGGGAATCGATTATTGTAAACATTTGACATATTTTTAATTATTTTACGTTGCAAATTTTAACATTTAAGTTTTTTTAATGTAGTTTATCTCTGTCTTGACGCAAACTACATATTAAGTTGAATCCGTAAAGCTGTGAAATGATTAAGTTCCTAATGAGTTATTACCATATTTAACTTTAAGCTTAATAGGCTTTTATTATGGAAATTGTAAACCAAAATAGAACCATGAATTGCAATGACCATAGATTTTGCTTACTCGTGCGGCATTTCGATCCTAACAGCTGTCATACGAAAGAAATAGCATTGTGTGTCAACATAGGCACACGCCGCCGCATAGGTTTAAGGTGACCTTTAACATTATCAGAGGTTGCAAGACAATAGTATATACAAACAAGTTTAGAAATAACACAATTACAACAGTGTTTTTCTAGAACCGTTTTGTCGCAATTTAGGTCAAATAAGAAGCCAAGAAATTTCATTAAATACTGAATCAAAGCGACAATGTTGAGAAAAAAGGGATTATTTACTTGCCGCTCCTATTTTTAGGTATCTATTAACAGTGACAATAAAAGGTTATTGACCAGGTCTGATTATTGTGTAAATCTGGTGCTATTCTGATCGAGACAGCTTAGAGGTTTGTCTGCAGTAACACAAAGAAAGTAGGGCAGGATATGACGGAGACAGAGACGGTGGGTGGAGACTGAAGCCGGGGCCCTACAGGTGAGGTGCATGACCGCATACTTGACGTGTGGACTGCGGGCATTCCATGTGGCGCCCAACAAATTAAGACACCGAGATTAAGTTGTCGTTTACCAAGGAGTGCTAAGTTAATAGAGAATTAAACAAGTATTTATGGTGTTTTTCAATTTGTGAAATCTCACCGAATTCGTAGAAATATTGCAAATGGAGTATTGCGACCTGCTTGCGGCGCTAGGAATCATAGGTTCGATCAAAAATGACATCAAAAACGGTCCGGCCATTTTCGAGTTTCTGCGAACTGGTAGATATCGCTGTTAGCAATAAGACCATCAATGTACCCTTAATAAAAATTCAATTTCATAAATGTTACTCCAATAGTTTACAATAAAGATTATTCTGTCTATCAAACGCACGGCAATTGATTTAATGGAATGGGGGAACAATTGGCAATGGAATTATCAGATTAGAGGCTGGATAAATAAATAAAAGTACTTTATTCCAATAACACGTGTCTTTTATCTTATTATATTTATTATCATTCCAATGTCATATTACTCCCTGTATAGCAGGAATCCGGCAACACGCCGGAGGAACGACCCTTGGCCGCCGGACGGAGCGCGGCGCCGCCGGCGCTTGTCGCGCGCGTTCGTCGCCTGAACATATTTGAACGAATACTGAAAACGCTCAGATAAAAGTTTATTTTTATTTTTACACTATAAAGTTGAATTAATGTGACGAATTTTTTCGTGTTCATGTATTTTTTCTTAGTTTTTGTTCTGCGCGGGTAATTTTATTTACTATCGATATAATATAAATAGACTACCTCGTTGGTCTAAGTAGTGGTCCCAAGCGCGACTGCTTAGCATGAGGTCCTGCGTTCGATTTCCAGGTCGGGAAAAGTGTTATTGGGTTTTTCTGTTAGAAAATTCTCAATAGAAGCCCGGACTTTGTAATTGTGCCCGGTTGATGGCGATAGAGATTTATAATCTATACCTACTGCTAATTCGTGCACTGACTTAAGTGTACATTTCTTTACTAACCTATTGAACGACCAAATGTCTATATTCTGCGCGGGATCTTAAAAATTCACGCAAAATTAATACAGGCGGCGCGAGTCTCATTAAAATATCTACTGACAATCCACAAGGTGGTATTTGTAAGTCACTGTTAATGTCATTGAAATGTAAATGAAGATACCTGGAAAAGTAATTTTTCACAACGACACATGTGTCAGTGTGATTCAGACTTTCGGTTCAAAACCGTGGGCGACGAATAATCCGTTTATTTTTAACAGCTTGACTTGTGATTCAATAAAAATGCTAATATTAGCTACTTTACATGTTTCTTGTTGTTATATTTTTTATTTGAAAACATATTTTCAAAAATTTTATGTACATTTTGTGTGGAGAAGATGAGAATGCTCCCTAAATTACGGGCGTACACTAAGTTCTTTAATGCTTGTTTGACACTGTGATGCCAAATGTAGAAATATTTACATTTACGTCAAGTGTCGGTTTACATGCTGATACGACGTACACATGCTGAAATAAAAAGCACTCAAACTTAATATATTGTTTAGAGCATTTCACACGTATATATAGTTGTATGACTGGCCAACAATAGGTACTTACTGAGAATCTATATTAGCATATTTCGATGCGACATCACCGCGGACTAAGATTATGACTAAGTGCTTCATTCGATTTCGAAACTAGTCAGGCAAACCCTAAAAATGCACGTGAATAGTAACCGGTGAACAATAATAAATATGAATATATCTCACGAAAGTTATTATGCAAACGTATATGATTATTCAATTCAATTCAGTTCAAATATTTTATGTCGGTCTATAAATCCATATTTAATTATTAGTACAGTATCTTAAACTATGTTAGTATAGATGAAATTACATTATTAAATAATTCAAATTCTATATAAAATATTTTATTCTTATAAAAATAATATCAATAAAATATATTAAAAAACACTTATTTTAATCATCGGACCCCTAGTACACAAGTGTGTGTGCACCCAGTGCCCAATGATCGGACTGTCAATTTTAACAATGTCCTTTGACTTTTGCGCATAATAGCGTAAAAATCATCAGTTTGCCAAGCCTCAGTTTTGATTAGCGAAGACATGCAGTATTACTACTAAGCGTGTTTGGCGCAGTGTTCGAGAGACCGGCTGCTGCGTCACATGTCACGGTTCGATTTCCGCACGGAGCTAATATTTGTACTACAGATAATTGTTCCGGGTATGGGTGTGTGTGCATGCGAGATTATAAATGTTAACGCACCCACGATACGGGAACAAATTCCTAGTGTGGGTAAAGTATAAAAAAAGAAAAGAAAAAAAAAATAAGAATATTAAAATCTTACAAAAATCTTACGATTCCGACTATTACGATTTTAATTAATATTCTTATTTTTACACGTCACTTACTACTACAGAATAGAAAAATAAATCGATGCTTACTATCTGACACTGATGCCCTTCGCATGCATCCGTCAAAAAGGGGTTGGGTATAAAATAATTAAGAAAACACAAATTGTTAGGGACACATCAATTTGTAGGAAAAAAAAACATATCACACGAACTGTTTAGCTGAATTAAAGTGAGATGAATAAGACGTGGAGTGTGATAGTAGGATAACATCAGAACCTGGCGCATGGATAACAAGTGATGTGACATAGCTAGATAGCAGGAGACCGTATCGGTGGCGGTTACTACGAACAACAGCATTCCCAAAGAGGGTTAACGTCAGGCAGGCGGCCGGTCATACAACATTGCCAAAACTTTAGCAGCATGCAATTAGTAAGTGGAAGAATAATACATGCTGCGCCTACCCCAAATAAATTGGGATAAGGGCAGGGGGATGATGTCCCGTTATCTAGAAATATCACCTAGAATCAAAATAACTTAATTATGCTCATTTAATTTTAGCTCTTTAACGATCACAAGAAATACCATTTGCAGTGTACCGAACCATTCCTACATGGCACATAATACAAAATATTTTCTTAATAGGTAAACACGAACTGTCATAACTTTGGATTTGATCCAAAAATGTGACACGGACTGTACAAAATGCTAATAAAATTATAAGGAACATATATAATTATGACAATATATTTTGACTAATGGACATCAAGATTATAGTTTTCACAATAACTACAAATAGGTTGCCCTTGAGCCAATATGTCTATATGAAATAGCTAAACATTCTATGTTGTGACGTTTAAGTTAGGAATGAGGAAATCAATGACGCATTGTCCGTACGTATTTATTTTTCATTCACTTTGCAAACTGATTGTTATGACAAATTTGAATAAATTTTTAGATAATCCACCGTAAAAGCGTGGCGCAATAACTAACTCTTGCTTTCGATATTGACCTTTTAAAGACGTTATCTAAAACTAATTTTTAAACCTAAAATTAAAATTCAAAATTGATTCACAAAACGAAATTAATACCGAAGAGTGGGTGAAGGGTTGGCTTTTTAGGTGCTGACTTTTTTAATGTTTGACATTGAAAAGGCCCTAATTTTTTAATATTTTGGTCCACTTTTAATAAATTGATTTTAATATGATTCAATTTGCTAAATTGAAAACCCATTTTTAAAATTTATTACTGTAAGTTCGTCTTTATGAGCCATATTTAGCAATCACACAAACAAGACTGAGACATGGCTTGAATAAAAAAGTAGTCTTACAAATATGTATGTATTACATAAAAGTAAAACATTTCTTTGATATCAGTGACCTAGATTCTGAACTCTAACTGCTTCTTACGCACGAAAAAGCACGCTCTCGTATTTCGTCTCGTACATAGATGTTTCATCGGAGTCCTCTCACACGTGTCGAAACTTTCTTCAGCACCCCGAGCTTAACAAGGGCATAACTTTCCAACTATTATGGCTATACATTACTTGCACAAGAGTTATCTGCGATATCTTTATACTTAATGTGATGTTTACATCAGCTCATGGAATATTAAAATTGTCGGCTTTGTGGCAACAAGTCTGATATTATATTCTATAAAGGAGTTTCTACACATACTGTTGTGCCATTTTCGTTACAGAACATATTTGATATATAAATATTAATGTCATGTCATCAGATAATTACCAAGACTATAAGATTAATAATATAATACCTATCGATGCGTACAAAATGTTGGCACTCCATGCAGGTCATAAAGACAAATTGCCACCTCAAAATGTTTTCAACAAATAACAATTAATTTAATTCATAATTTATGTTCTACGCATGCTTCCACATATTTTCGAAACATTGTAAGAAAACTATATTACTGTTACTGACAGCCTGTAACATTGATGATAGGTACGTATAAAACCGTTTATACCGTTTTATATAATTTATGTTTCTTCTAATTATCTATTGCACACAGCATAGGTACTTAGTTCTTCAGAATGTTTTACTATCTCACTTAATTTCTAAAAACACAACGATTGAAGAGTTTTTATTACCATCGATCAATTACAGTTTCTTTATCAATCTTGATCTTTACTTAATTTTACTATAGACTTGAAAATAATTAATTACCGTAATTTAATAAACCGAACTATCATTAGGCCATACTTGTATAACAAGACTGATGAATAGATAGCAATGACGTCGCCAAAAGACGTGTTAAAATATGGATGAAGAATTCGCGGTAGTGAGCAGAGGTCGAGATGGTTAGTGGTCAGACCGCCTGGAGTATTTATCCGGGAGGCGCAAGTTCGAATCCTGCTCACGACCGTATTCTTTTTCCATTTAATATAATAACTTAAGAGTAATAATAGTTACGTATATCATGTTAATGTTTAAAAGCAAGTGGATAGTGAGAAAGCACCTCAAAACATGTTGAACTGTATCTAAGTGAGATAAGAAAGTAATAGTTCGTAATATCGGCGTGCTACTATTTACGATATTAATAAAAATACTAAAGAAATAAGTGTCTAACACTAAAAATGATATATTTATATCCGAAGGGTTACGATGACCGGTTGATACCTGACATAATTTCGTAGTAATCCACTTTGTAAGTACCACGGGAGATTGGCGCCAATGCTGATGATACCCTCCTAAGCTACGAGTAAATTAATAGCATTACTCTTTTTTTACTAACGGTTAATTACTATAATATAATATACGAGTATATGTAAGCAAGACGGGACGAATTAAGAAACATCAAACTCGAATTTAAACACGCCAAACTGAAATATCGGAACATATTTAGATGGCACTAAAATTAGAAACGTAAATTTTTGTGGAAAGAAAAATATTATCGTGAGCAGGATTCGAAACTGCGCCTCCCGGATAAATACTCCAGGACCACTAAGCCATCTCGACCTCTGCTCACTAGCCCGAATTCTTAAAATGTGGAAGAAGACCTTTTGTCCGCCGGTCATGATGCCATCGTCCATAGTGACTAAATCACCTGTAATAATTGTTGTGGCAGGACCCCCACTGTCCCCATACCGCCACCTATCGAACCGGATATTGCGTCGGAAAAGGTGTTGGGGCGAGGCTGTGGTTGGTCCAAAAATAATGGTACTGCGTCGACAGTCTGCCGAGCAGGTGAGGACTCAACCTCTGGGCCCGACGTCAGCCCACTAACAAGCAAGATCTTAATACCTACTTGACATCCTCCTAGGTTGACCAGCGAGATGCCATACACAAAAAAAAATACTATCATAAGGCTCACGACCGTATTTTTCTTTCCAAAACTATTTAGACTAAAGAGTTCGCAACGCATGTCTTGGAAATACTTATCTCTAAAATTGTAAGGAAATTTTAGGTTGATATGCTAAAATTAAAATCTGACGCGTCTTAATGTATCCCGTCCCGCTCTTATAGTAACTGTTAGGAAAAGAGCAGTTAGTAAAGTAGCGATGCTCTAATTTTAGTTTAGTTTGCTACATCAGAATTGATGCCATTGTTACTGTTAAATATCGTCTTTCTCGCTATCAATTACACCACCATTACCATTGTTGATGTATTGAATGGGAAAAAACATCACCACTCTTGCCACAAAAACAGGGGGGGGGGGCGAGGAATATTGGTTCTGAAACAAAGAAACTACTGGGTTACGCAACTAAAAGGCTTTTCGACTGATCACTAGAGTGGTCGCTTGGCAAACGGATCCGATATAAAGGTTGTCCACCCGAAAAGCCCTTTTTGGTACTTTTGGTAGATATATTCTTTAACCACGTAGGATGTCGAACTGAAAGCATTGTGCCTGTTTCACTATCATGCAAATTTTCAACAAAGAAAGTCCTGTATTATTTCCTGGAATCAAACCCAGGGCCTCACCCTCGGCAACCACACTTGCGACCACACGAAAGAGGCTCTAAATCTCATCTAGTGAAGTAAATAAAAAAAGGAAACGAGGAAATATGTCAAAAATTTTCACCGGCTTCTAAAAATATAATTGAAAGCAGGATGAGATCCGAAGGGCGAAACATGAAAATAACTTCCTTCATCCAGCAAATGGCACAAAGACATTGTATGTACTCGTAACGGAAGATGTTTATATTGATTATATATACTCAATTATTATAAATTGTGGTAATGTATTGACATGGCAGCACTTGAAAGAGAGGTGTTCCTCCACGACTACTATCGTAGGCAATATTTTACTTCCAATAACTAAACTTACTGTACTAGCTTTCGTATCTTACAAGTCACAATGTTGTTAGTGATAAATATAATCACAAACAAATTAATATATGTTTACTTTATTAAATCCTATATTAAAAGTTTAATTTATAAATGTACTAGCTGCCTCCTTAGGTCAGCGACCTTAAGATAGGACTCTTGTAGTTTATTATTTTCTCGGCATCGTGAAAGAAAGAATATCCTCAAATCTCATAAATTTAATAAACTTTTTAAATTCTACTTAGTGAAAATACGAGTAATTGTGCACAGACAGGCAATCACAGCAGATCAGTTTATTTCACACTACTGTGATGATACATTCTTATTAATTATTTTTTTAACATAGACTCCACTTCCTTACGTTTATATACTGGTATTATAGAAGAAACACAACGCGAAGTGCGTTGCGCTGCATCGTCGTTTCGATTGTACCTATTTCGTTGCGTCAAACGCCTCTACTAGCTTAACATTACAGATTTGATAAATGATCGTGAATCTGAAAAGTCAACTAACTTCAGTGGGTGGACATTTACAAATATAACGAAGGTAATTATTAGTTATGGTAGGTGTTATAGTTCTATAAATAACGTGGAGTGCTAAGCCGATACTTGAAATCCACTTGATGCCGCGACCGCCGTGACTTTGCATTCAATGACATAGCCGATAGGTACCCATTAAGCAAGTTTTATTTTATTTATAAATCATCGAAGAATTGCCAAACAATTCAATTAAAACTATGGAGTATGGTAGAGTTGGTATATCACCTAATTCAATCTGTCTGTCATCGTATGCTTTTTTGAATTTAAAAGCTATCCGTATTCCCTAGGACATAATTTTACACAGCATCGAGAACATCTTTCAGGTGTCCTTACGATGTTTTCCTTCACCGTTATAAGCAATTGATCAGTAATTTCTAATACGCACATGACTCGACAAGTCAATGGTTTCAGGCCTTGGAATACCTAATTCAATCGCTGAAGGTTTAAATGCCAAAAAAAAAGAAAAAAACATATCTGGTTTATCTATATACAAAAATATCGTTGTGGGAGACAGGCTGGGCAGATGCATCGACTCCCCAACTTTCGTTCTCCCCAAATCTATCCACTCTACTTAGAGTTAATAGATTTCTTCTGGATCTACGTGCTACATCCTCGGCCACACCCTCGCTTAGCATCAGGCGAGTTGATGGCCAAATGTAGATAAATTTTTCATTAAAAAATAAAATAAAACGGACATAACATTTTATGGAAAAAAAAACTATTCGAAAAAATGCTTCCTCGTATGTACAGGAAACAATGGAAGCCTATACCGTATATTTTTCTATACTATAGGAGCTTATCAAGCTTAATTCAATACGCATTATACTTAACCAGCTCATAACTGTCCCACTGCAGCACAAGGTTGTGGCCTCTTCTCATACAGAGAAAGCATGAGCGTTGAACACCACGGTAGCACACAGCGAGTTGGCAATTTCAGTTAATTAGGTCCAGGTTTCTAGGTAGGTCTTAGATTAATTTAGTTTAATGAGGAGGCTAAAATGTGGTTCTACTATTTACATAGGCTCTCATGAAATATCATCCATTAAAATAATATATGGAAATTTATCTTATTATATGTGGCTTATCGCATATCCACTGTCATATTATAATCTATTGTAATACATTTTAGAGAATATAGAAACCTGTAGAAATTAATACTTAATGTATTAAGTATTTATATGGGTACAGCCACCTACACAACAACATTGGATAGGTCACACAATATACCAAATCTAGGTATTCACACAACTTAATAAAAACAACAGCACAAACTTTTATAATGGCTGAAACTGAGTACCTGTACCTACATATATTTATACAGGGTGTCCAGTAAATAGCACGACATACTGCAGGGGGTGATAGCTAGGGTCACTACCTATCAATACAACACAATATATGTTCAGCAAAATCTTACGGATTTACAGTTTTACAAAATTTTCCGAAATACCGGAAAATCTCTACCTTGAAACAGATTTTTAAGCATCTCGTAATGAAAAAATCCTTTTCTAGTACTTTTTTTTACATCAAATTATTCGTGAATAGTTACTTTACTCATTGATAAGTCTTTTTTCTATCAAAGACAAGATTTTTTTCAAGAAATACTATTTTTTGTTTAAATTTGCACAGAACTATTTTCTTATCACTTAAGTTTAACCTACAGTGGTGAAAAAAAAATGTAAGATTTTGCTGAACATATATTGTGTTGTATTGATAGGTAGTGACCCAAGCTATCACCCCCTGCAGTATGTCGTGCTATTTACTGGACACCCTGTATATATAGTTCTGTACGTGTCTTTGTCACTGAACTCCTCCTAGAAGCCTGTTTCGATTTTGATATTTTTGTGTGTGTGTGTGTTTAAGTGGGTCCCAGGACGATTTAGATTCATAATGGATGCTGCAATCAAGTTCAACGTCTACCGAGCCTGCTAGTATATATATAAATAACGAATACAATATTTTACTTAGAGTATGATCAAGCAAGCTATGTAGTTCCAGAGTTTTAACTGTCCAATGGATCTAAATGTTTCGATAATTGAAAGAGATAATGTCAAATATGAGACATACAAAACTTAGGGAGTCCTAGCTTTATTTACATTTATCATTTTATCATCATCATCCGCAATCTTGCTGCACTCACTGCTAGGTAGACGCCACTCTTCGCTCGTACCATTCTCCTTTCTATTCTTATCACATTGCATAGCACAATATCACGCGTGTATTCCCTAAAGGATTACGCAAAAGTATACCTAATATTGTACAGTCATATTTCACCGATGCTATTAATAAATCTATGATGGTGATCCAGGCAGGCACCATTCCAAATTTCGTTCTGCTACTAAAGATTTCGTTACAGAAACACAATAACACTTTAGGCAGCTGCAAATTGAATCCAGCACCTTTCTCTCACCAGCCGCAAGCAGTTTGAACTGTCTTATCACTGAACTAATTACAATTGCTAATGAATATGTACGTAACCTTATCAAACATGAATGCATTAGAAATTCTCTGGCTACCTAATAACTGTAGGCGTCATATTGCTGTCGAACTGGCCCAAGTTACCCTATAATATTATGAGTAGGCGGTTGAATTTGTAATTTTATTATACCTTGTTTCTTTTACACGTTGATCCGTAATCGTTGTTTAACTTTAGAAAAAGTTGACTTGGTTTTGGTGAATGTCTTACATAATATCTACATTCTAATACGGATTTAATTCCATGAAAAGATTTTTCTTTGATTGTTCTTACAACACAACTTGTTAGATTGTTCCTAGTTTTACTATCCTCATCTTTTAACAGTACAGCCTACATCAAAGATATTTTTTTGTGAATTTTTTTACACAATTTATAAGGCTTTACGTTGTAGTTTTTTCATTACTTACTTTTGACTAGTGTACGACATTTTGAGAACATTTATTTTGTATAATATAACAAAGAAAATGTCACAATTATTCAAGAATATCAGAATCACTAGTCATTCCTTTGTATCGGTAGATATTGTTTCGCTCATACAACGTAGGTATGTCTATATGTTGCCTTCTATTCTTGCTGAAATTGTGTCACGTCTTAGTACAGGGTGGAAGTATATCTTCATTGCCTCTTCCCGGGCATGTCATATCGGCCCACGCTTCTATAGTATTTCATTTTGGATCCAGACTATTACATTTCCCATACATTTATAAAGCAGCTATTTCTCAATATAAACTAGGAAACTATCAGTAGGTAAGCCTTTCCACAACTTATTTCTTGTGGTAAAGAGCCTTTTAGGGACTTAAGGTATTTAATGAAACTAGTGGACTGTAATCACTATTACTATATTACGACAATAACAATTGGTGAAGATGACTTGAAATGTGCGCGTGTGTTGTCGCTAGAGATCTCCTACCCATCTACATTCTGACCACAATAAGCGTCGCGGAACTGGCTCGGAGAGCCTACCTTTATTACTCCCCTGACCTGGTACTTCTTGTAGCACGGCAAGGCCAACAATAAGGTACATTTGCCACTTGCCGTGGGACGGCAGCTTTTCGCCCTAAAGATCGAGCCGGTTAGAAACCACTACAGCTGAGGATATAAAGAGTTAACTTTGTTATTTTATTTTTAGGTACTATTCAATAGGTTCGAAACAGAACAGAGAATTTGGAAGCCTATAATCAAAATGAGTTATTTAGAAAATTATTATATGTATAGTATATTCACAAAAGCAATAATAAAAGTAAATTATGGTTCGCGTAATGATACGCTTGGCTCGGAATAAAGGAAACTTGTAAAGTACACAGTATCTTTCTAGGTTAAGTGATATTACCGACGGAAACAGGTCCCAACTTTCCATATTACCAGTCGTTTTCACATTTTGCAGAATTACACTTTAGCTAGCGGGTTGTTTGAATAGGTTCATGGTTCAAAAAATAAGTGGGTACCGAATAATTGAAGTAGATTTACATATCATTAAAATTAAATTGCCCGTAATTGTCTTATTAGATACTATCTTATTTAATAAACAGTTGCTATAAAGCATCAATCAAAGATATATAATCATTTTGTTTCAATAAATAAACTTTGTAAATAGCTTTGTGTTTTTTTTTAAACTTACTTTCTCTTTGTAAGTTATTCTTGGTCTCCTGAACAAAAACTCTCCACATTTCACTTTGTTTTACGTCCAAGACTTTTTTCAGCAGATTTATAATAAAGAAACACATAGATCTACCTATTTTTGTACAGAGTAAGTACGAGCGCCATTCCCCACGTTTGTTTATTAAAAGTTGCCTTACAATGTTTTGTTCATTATAAAACAGTTGTGTCTAAGATGCCTTAAAAAGTACGAATTACTCGTACATGTTAATGAAAAAAGGTTGGACCTGCAACCTCGACCTTAAAAGGTATGAGCTGCCGTGCAACTGAAAACTTCATGTATATACATACTCAATACAAATAAATAAAATTTAAGCGTCTGTTTGTAATGCCAAAATAATAGTTTTTTAAACTTATATTTGCACGATCAATATGCCCAAAAACCTATTAATAAAAATTTTGTATTTGTCTGTTTGTTTTAGCTAATCTTCGGAACGGCTGCTGGACCAAATCTGATAAGATTTGACTGGCAGGTAGCTGACTATTCAAGGAGTAACTTAGGTTAATTATAATATAATTATACGTGGGTGAAACTGCGCGGCACAGGTAGTTAGTAAATCAATCATGCAAAACATAAAAACTGCCTTGTTGGGTCTAGTGGTCGCAACCGCGACTGTTGAGGGCAAGGTTTTGAATTCAATTCCCGGGTCAAGCAAAGTGTTATTGATCTTTTCGGAAATTTTCAGTGACAGTCCGGACATTGGAGTTGCGTCCGGTTGATGGCAATAGATCTCACCAACTCTTGCACCATATGAACATGAGATTGATCAATATTGGTAAAGTGTGGGCGTGTGTACTACTTACTCATCTGTGTACATCTATGCTTATCGGGTAATATAAGCGTATTGCAATTTTATGTTTAAACTAAAAAGCGCAAGACGCATGACGTAAGTCCTTCCAGTTATGACGTACCATAGAATTTCATTGCAGATCACCTACGTTAAATTCCAATACTCCACGCAAAAACACGGACAATAACAAACAAGCTTTATTGCTCGAAGATTTGACGTGTGCTCGTTCCTCAGACAATAAATAAGCGTATGTGGATATCCAGGCTACGGTGACGTTAATAGCCCCGGGGACTCACGCAATCTATTCGTATCGGAACCGTGTCGGACTTAGGGCGAGTGATCATAGAGGTAAAAAACTACTAACCCTTTTTCCACCTACTCTGAGATTGATTTCCAGTCTAATATTCAGTCAGACAGGAAAAGCTAGTGCCATGTAGTTTAAAAAATATCGGATGCAGCTTAATATCAGTATTTTATTATAATAATTTCTTTCAGACTTTTTAATCCATAAATTTTATAACACTTGGTTGTCACAAAGCGATGTAACAGATTATTACGGGAGTGCACCTTCCGTTTCAAACCCTCGCAGTGATTTTTATAGTAGAGAGACCCGTCCAGCAGAACTTCGAGATATTTGGGAGAGTTTGCACCGCGAGTTGGCATCAGGCCTCGCACTTGCATTCTCCACCGGCGAATATGCAAGCCCTGTGTGGGCCCTCTCTGCCCATGCAAACCTTGTGGATACAGCTTTAAATGAAACTTGCAGGTTTATTACCGGCTACCTGAAGCCAGTCGGCTTCAGGTAGCCGGTAATAAACCTTTGCTTCATGTTATGTTGCTGCATCCACTGGCTGGCATAGCGCCTCCAGATGTTCACAGGGCCGAGGCTAGTTCCAAAAAAAGGGCAAAAATGATCGACGATATGCGGCACCCCCTACATGGGAACTTACCAACACAAAGACTGAAAAGTCGCAAAAGCTTCCTTAAATACGTCGATTCCCTTTTGACAGAACCCATGCAAGCGAGATGCAATATGTGGTGTGCACGTACATCTCTTCCCAATAATTTAGTTTCGCCTTCTGATAGCCTTCTACCTGTGCATCGACTACCGTGGCCAATCTGGATGTCTTTAAACAGACTCTGGACTCTGGTTGACCAAAGTCAGGAAAACATGTTCATTTGGGGTTTTTTTTTATTGTTTATGCATGATTGTAATTTTGCCTATGTGAAATAAAAACTTTTGACTTTGACTTTAACCTAAACCTGGATTACGTATGCAGAGCAATCCAATCAAAGGCCCACATGGTATCCTATCATGCCTGCCTTACCACCTGTTCGTAGCAGGACATAATGGACGCCACCGATACCGCAATTTGCGTTGCCAAGTTCTGGGCCGCAAAAATATAGGTTTATCATCGACACGCAAAGAAGAACTATGATCGTAAATATAAATAAATGTATAGCCGTACCTATGTTTGACAGACATGGCAGGCAATCCAATGATTTACAATGGGACTGTCAAACCTATCCGCTATTACTTGCTCGTTCGGATACGGTATATTACGGAGGCTTTTCTTTTTCTTCAGTCTTCATTAGTGCGAGCCTCCATAAAATACATAATTTTACATGAAAAGACTTGCTGAACTGACCACCACTACCCAGTGTGTTACACGATATCTCGTATCATAACTACTTGTCCGAACTTGATTTATAATCATCTGACTGTTTTGACAGCCGACACTTATCGTGCTCTCCAAGGCATGGACGGGCTCCATGCCTTGGAGAGCACGTTAAGTGTGTCCAGAGACCATGACAAGCACGGTTAGTAGCACACACATTGTGTTAAATAGTTTTTGTGAACAAACCGATTTGTAAACTTACACTTCAACTTACTCTTCGAACTAGGTATATAAGGTCCTAATTTATTAGCTAATTTTTGAAAAGGGTAATATATAAGTCAAATGCATTCACTTAAGCTAAGAATTAAATAGATATTACAAATTATTTGTAATTAACATAGTATTTAATTACTAGCACAACGAAAACGGCTCCTTAAACGACAAATATTAAGAAAAAAAATTGTTGTAAAAATTTGAATTATGGTATAAAGGAATCCTTATCACTTACACATTGACCCCTTATAAAGAAATTATCGAATAATAATTTATTCTAATAATAATATATTCCTAATGGACCTTATATACTTATATCTCGAAAGGTTCGTTATATTTTTTTTTAGGTACCTACTTTACATATTATATTTATTTATCCGGGAGGCACATGTTCGAATCCCCGAACGACCGTAATTTTGTAACTACAAAAAAAAAACTTTGGAATTCGTTATGAATGCGTTAATGCTTTTCGAAGATTTATCTGCATTTGTTTAGGTAATTGCATCTGTACGACTTTGTATTAACTGCAAAGTTAGTCGTGTCGGTTCGGTCACCTGTAGAGGGACTGACTAGATAGCACTGAAGTCACCAAAAGACGTATTTAAAATGTGGAAGAAGAATTCGCGGTGGTGAGCAGAGGTTCAGATGGCTTAGCTGTCAGAGCGCCTGGAATATTTATCCCGGAGGTGCAGGTTCGAATCCTGCTCACGACCGTATGATTCTTCCCACAAAAAATAAATGTTTCTTTAGAGTTCCCTATGCATGCGTTACGAAGTTATTTTTTATAAAATAAAAAACAAATTTTGTTAAACACGCTCTTAATTTAGGAACTTATACCTCAAATGAAAACCTGCCGCTAGTTTTTTGAAAGGCCCTATTGCACTCGCCCTTACTTGAGATTGCGTGAAGGTAAACTATGTTACGGCTCCCCTCCATCGAGGCTATGCCTTAGTGCGAATTTATGTTACTGAAGCAAATTGCCTCCAATATTGACCTTGTTTGATTTTATTGCGTTATTGTAAGTAGAGAAGTTTTATATAAGTTTGATAGACTTTGTAAAGAATTTATTTTAGTAAATAATTACACATACAGTACATATAATAATGAGTAGATACAAGACTTTCTATAGTTGCTTCTCATTATTATTCGTTTAGTATTAAAAGTTAAATATAAAGATAGTTATTATATTAAATGGAAAAAGAATACGGTCGCGAACAGGAATCAAACCTGCGCCTCCCGGACAAATACTCCAGGCGCTCTGACCACTAAACCATCTCGACCGAAGAGGTTCCATTTAATATAATAACTTTAGAGTTCGCTACGCATGCGTTAATGCTTTTCAAAGATTTATCTTGAATAAAGATAGTTATGGATTCGTTTGAACAAACCTTTATTAATTTTCAATCTTACTATAATAATTTTCTTTTTTCTTACTGTTACTATTTACAAAAATATTTAATTTCTAGTAATATCTTAGGTTTGCGTGATCACTAAACATTATAATAAAACAACTTTTAACCGGATTAATCGCGTGCATTATCGCAGGAGGACTGCAACCACGAACGCTGCAAAGTGTTCGAAACATCAGGAAAAACAAAAAAACAATAATACACGCGATTAATCCGGTTAAAAGTTGTTTTATTTAATTTCTATTTCATGATTAGTGTAAATTAATGTATCCCACTGATATATTACGCCTTTATGAGGGAGTTGACTAACAATTTAAGATCTTGTATTTTATGTAGGTATTACTCAAAAATTCTCCCACCGTTACGCCATCTACGATGTACCTATTATAAAGGGTTTTGCGCATGGACCGACACATAGGGATTTGGGGTGTCATTAAGTAAGTTCTACACATACACCCTAGGTCCCCAAGTGTCACGGCAAGATTAAATATGTATATTTTTACTATTTTTAAAAAAATACCCTAAATCTTTCCTTTAATGCGTAATTTTCTTACTCGTTTGTGGGTGAAAAGGCTCAAAAAAAATTTGTTTTTCAACGTTTTTAAAATCACAACTTCTAAATTCATTATAAAATAAAATTTACGCTATTTCGAACTTAGTTTTTTTTAAGAAGTTCTTTAACTTATACGCTTTCTAACTGTCTGCTAAATGTCATAGAAACTATTCATTATGTAGTAAAAATACTAGTTAAAAGAGTCTGGTTTAAGAAAAGACTTATTACGGTAATTAAGTTTTTATTAAACTAAAGTTATAAATCATATTCAAATTGACCTCCTCCATTTCGTATGCATGCACGAGATCTTTTTCTTATTCAACAGTATGTAGTTGTATGTAGTCCTATTTCTGCTTTCATACATCCAAATGCGCCGGTTACTCGTTCAATCAGAACTTCCCTAGTTCAAAACGGCATTTAGTTGTTTTTTTATAATGAATTTAGAACTTGTAAAATATCATACATTTACAAATATTTTAAATTTTGGAATCACGTAAGAATGTTCTTGAAACCAGTTGTATTAAATAATGATTTATTTAAATTTAAAAGGCATTGAAGAATAGAGACAAGTTATTTCGCTATTATAAGAAATATTTTGGTTAAATTTTAAAAATAGTAAATAAAGACATTTAAGCAACCGTGAAACTTCGGACATAGGGTGTATGGGTAGAACCTAGCTAATGACCCCCCAAATCCGTGTTCCCCCAAAAATTGTGTCGGCCCATGCGCCAAACGTCCGGATATATATAATTTAGTTTTTTTTTTTTATTCGTAGTTTAATATTTTCCCACATTGCGTATGTAGTATTCATAACTTATCTAAGCATGACAAGCTAATTAAATATGTAACTGCTCATAAAGTCATTGTTGTAGTAAGAGTCACTGATTTCGTAGACCATAAGACGGCTAACCTACGGATTCTGCTACGCGCTACGGAGGTTCTACGGCTACGCGCTACGATGCCACGTAGGCTGTTAATTTTGTGCTACATAAAAGTACGTAGAAGCAAATGAAATTATTCTAATTAAATTGTGGTCGCTATAAATGGTTGGTTTTACTCTGATTTACTAAATGTACAGTCAGCGTAAAATCAGGAAATGATGTGAAGACCATAAATTCAGTTGTATGATAGCAGACATAGTATTCAAATTGTTGTAAGGATCCACAGTGGTCAAAACATCTTAGTTTTAAATATGTTGTATGCTGTTGTTCATATTTGCTACTAATTCGTTCAATAACATCTATGCATTCAAAGTGAAAAATGATCTAATATGTTGGCTTGTTAGAAAACACCTACTGCACTACGTGTCAATATTTGGATTCCCGTACGGGACAAATATTTGTATTTTCGTATAGATAACTCCTTCAGATTTGGTGAATATAAGAAATACCTTGTTTTTATTAAATACGCATTTAGGTATCCATCTAAAAGACACTAGTCCAAACTCTCGACTACTACCTATATTACAAGAAAAACACACTACATTTAATAAAAGAAAATAGAAATTGAGAATGTCCTACAAGAAAAATTAAATTTTAGCTCGCGTTGCTGGTACAACTTAACTTAAGCCCCAATTCATTGGAATTTTTTAATTGCATTAGGTATTGGAGCTTCTAATGAGAAATTGGAAATGCGATAGTACACAACAGTGGATTCTAAGAAATAATGTGTTCACTGCACAGTACACTTAATGAAATAAATAGGGTTTTCTTCATTAATTGCATTTTCGTAGAAAACTAGATTTATAGTTTAATCATAGTTCATTTATCGTCTAGTGTATTAATTAAAAGTTTATGAAGTTCTTTTTTTCATGAAAATTTGCCTCATTGATTATGACTGTTTACTTGGTAGAGTGAACATAAGCGCGGCATCTTAGCGTGAGATCTTTTGTTCGAATCTTAGATCGGACAAAGGTAGTTTTTCTGATAGGAAATTCTCAGCAGAGGGAGTTTGGAATAGTGCCCTTTAGATGGCATTACGCTTACTAATATAGGTAATATTACAAGGAAAACACACTACATTGTTGTCACACTACAAATGTTTATTTTATTAAAATAAAAAAAACATTTATAACTAATAAAATAACACACATAACCAGCCCATAACTGTCGCACGCACGGCCAGTTATCTTCTCGTACAGAGAAGGCACAAGCATTGATTACCACGCTGGCTCACTGCAGGTGTGCGATGTTTTCATTCACCATATGTTTGTGATGTCTTAGATTACCCAAGAAAGCACATGTGACATTGAAAAAGTCATATTGGTACATGCCAGATTTGAACCGGGAACACACAACCCGTAGTTCAAGAGGTGAGCCCGTAACCACTCGGCCATAAAAAAAAAACTCATGGATGCAAATAAATACAATAACTAGCTAATTCCACAATAGTTTGCGCCGTCTTACGTCTGAACACGTGTAGAGTAGTTGGTGGTAGTCGCAATTTTCACCGCTTGCGTATGTGCATATATTTGCGGGCGTCCGCCCGGTCTCCGCGGTGCACAGGTAATGCATGGCTACCCTCAATATTGTGGAAGTAGCTAGATATTGTATTTATTTGCATCCATTGTAATGGACTTCCGCAAAGTAACGCCTGAATCTATTCAAACTAAGACACAAACACTGTCTTGTTTGTTTTGTAAATGTTAATGTTTATGTCTAAACATACATATATAAAATAAGGTATAAGCAAGAAAAAAAACTGAAATTACGAACTATCTCGCTACTTTTTAAATTGTCGTGGGAAATAAATATTATACACGACTTCCAGTGAAACTAATTTTTATTGTAATACATCGCTTCTGTTTATCATAATATTTATTACATAAATTCCACTTAATCTCCGTACGGTTGTACATAGATATAGAGCACGAGTAAACAGATGTGACGACGGCGGGCGGGCGAGCGGCGCCGCGCACTACTCACGAGATTTTCCCGGAACCGAGACGTTATCGCTCGCCGCACTTGACTCATGCAACTACCGATCTTGAAATATTTTCATGGGCCAACAATGTTGTCTCTTTTCGAGGAATATTGGGAATATACTAGTGTTTTTATTTAACTCCCTTATTCATAATCGTGTTTAAAACATCGATAATAATCTGAAATGTCTCTAAAGATTATTGTCATCTCCACTAATGACATTTTAGTGACAAGGACAGATATAACTTAAAGAACGTTTTATTAACGTTAGTTTTTATGAATCCAACCCTAAAGTATATTATAGTAACGACCCACGATCACTGTTTATCATACTATAAATTTACGCCTACAGTGTCAAAAATACGCTCCGTCTGTAATTTTAAGATGTCTCATAATTACCTTTTCTAGTTTATGCCCACGCTTCACACGCCCTAAAAGGTAATGTGATTCTCGGCATAGGTCACGTAATTGTGAAAAGGCTATACTAATAATTATAATGGAAAGCCACATTTAAAGGATTTGTTATGATACATTTTATTTCATTAATAAAATATTGATTTTAGGACCACGTACACTGCAAAGTGTTCGAAACGCCAAGAAATATAAAACCAATAATACACGCGATTAATCCGCTTAAAAGTTGTTTTATTATATTGATTTCAGACTAAATCGTATTACAAAAATTAACTCATATTACGTTACCAATGAGCCTACAGGCATGAGTACTCTCTACTTTACATTCCTATTATAAATCTTGCTTATCGAAATTCCTTTGATCATGTCTTTGCCTGAGACCCAAAAGCTGACTACTGAATAGTAGAAGACACCTATTTACCTATAAGTACATTTTTTACTAGTGCTAGATTTGTTAACTTAATTAAAAAAAAACCTAAGAGAAAAAGAAATAAAAAAAATATTTCAAAATTTGTGCTCATCTCACAAAGCCCCGAGCAAAAATTATGAAATAAATACCAGCATAGTTTTCTTCAATAATAACCTTCCACATAAACCTATTCACTAGGTACATCATAAAACATATTAAACGATTTTAACTTTCGAGTACAATAAACTTCGATTGTTTGACCTCCGATCAATGTTTTAGTCCAACACCTTTTAAACTTCAATGTCAATATTCCCTTTCCATGAAACATGAGAAGAATATTAAGATGTGTATGTTTTCACGTCATAAATCAAGATTATTCCTAAATCTGAGATTAAAATGTTTACGTAGGGATGTTTGAAAGTAAACTAACAACATTTGTAGCGGAGATCTTTAGCTTAACTTTTCATTGTTTTGAACAAATTTTTTTAAAACATTTTTTTTTACTTAATTATATATAATTCCTTAGTTTTTTTTACTGAGAGTAGTTTCATTCATGCAAGCGTAAGTATTATTTTGTTTGAAGGCCTTGTTAAATAAAATGTTCGCAAAAATACTATTTTACGTTTTAGCTCTAACTCTGTGATGAGACGGATGATATAAACGAGTGATTATTTTTGTTGTGATATCAAACGGAACCGTTGAGCGTTACGTGTGTGAATATTGGCAACAGTTGACGACAACACATCTTAGAAGACTGGTAACGTTGTGTGCATTATTATAATAATTTAAGAAAATATTATTTCCTTAGTGGTTCCGTTTGATCATGTTTCATTTATTCAGATGCGGATATGCATTTATTATCATTACCAGTGACGTACTTTCATGATCTTTTTTTATTTGATAAAACATTATCACGAAAAACCGGGTAAAAATAGTAGGTATTCTAAAAAAACGAAGTCTCTAAGAAAACTATTCGTCTGAAATCCTATTAAAACTATGAGATCACAAATACAACCACTACATAGCTACATAGCATCACGCCTGTATTCCCCAAAGGGGTAGGCAGAGGTGTACCTACACAGTTTACACCCACTTCTCGCCAATGCTGTTCTTAAATTCCATGTAATAGGTGGTGACCCTATTGACATAGGTTCGGACTACTACTGAGAAATTCCTAACAGAAAAACTCAATAACACTTTGCCCGACCCGAGAATCGAACCCGAGACCTCATGCTCAGCAGTCGCGCTTAGGACCATTAGACCAACGAGGCAGTCAAATACAACCGATACCAGAAGAAAGTCATTTTAATTAAATTAAATTATAACAAACTAGGAAATTCAAGAACAGGACAAACCTAATTGGTATTGTATTAAATATTTCGCTTATCAACAGACAACTTCTCTTTAAATCAATATTCGAAAGATCGAAAATTGATCACCGTGCATTGCAATATACTTTAGATTTAATGTATTCTTCTTATCGTATGACTGAGAAACAACCCAGTTGTCAGAGGTTCAATCACCCGTAGGTCTCTGACATGACCTTACACACTATTATGTGCAAGTGATAATAAATTTTTTATACGCACATGAATTCGAAAACTCAGTAGTGCGTGCCTTGTACTAATTATAAAGGTGCCTTGGATTCGAACTTGTAGCCTTTGACTTGCCAGTACAACGGTCATACCACTAAGCTATCATTTATTTAATGTATGTAGTATTTATTCATCGAGCATGCGATAAGGGCAGGGGGATGATGAGTATGTTCCTCGAGCAAAAAACACAAAAAAAAATGTATTGTATTGCCAATAAATCTAATTATTTTATTTGTATATAACTTATAAACTTGTTGTTATATACGTACATAGCCTAAAGTTATTTTTTTTAATATTTATATAAGGACGTCGTATTAAAGTGAAGCATAAACCTGCTCCTTGGATTACGTCGGACATTAAAGGCTTAATGGCTTGCAGGGATATGGCCAAACGTAGATACAAAAGCAGACCGTCAGAATTAAATCTGACTTATTACAAAGGTTTGCGGAACTGCTGCAGTTGTCTGTGTCAGGATGCTAAAAGACGCAACTTCCATGATTCTCTTACCGATCGCAGCTCTTCTGATGTTTGGAAATTTTTGAAGTCAGTCGGTATCGGCAAATCTCACGTAATTATCAGTTCAGATGTCAATCTTAGCGATCTAAACGACTACTTTTCTACCTCTCCTATTTCTTTTGATCCCACTGTCAAATCTCAAACACTGCTAGTTCTCTCTAGTTTGCAGGTTCCGAATTGTCCTCTTTTTATTATCATTACGGTTTCTGTAGATGACGTTAAAAAATCTGTTCTTGCTATCTTATCTTCAGCCGTCGGTAATGACAACTTGTGCTCAAGAATGATTAATCTTATCCTGCCATCCTTACTTCCTATTCTCACACACGTGTTCAATTACTCGTTAACAACCTGCTCTTTTCCTTCAGTCTGGAAACAGGCTCATATCATTCCGCTACCTAAAACAAGTAATCCTTCAGCATTATCCCATTATAGACCTATTTCCATTCTTCCTTTCCTTTCTAAAGCTCTCGAGCACATTGTTCATGGGCAGATCTCAAATTATTTAACGTCGTATTCTCTAATTTCCCCCTTCCAATCTGGCTTTCGTCCAGGTCACAGCACCGTCACTGCGCTTCTAAAAGTAACTGATGATATCCGCTGGGCTATGGAGAATAAGTTCCTCTCCATACTAGTTTTACATGATTTCAGCAGTGCCTTCAATTCAGTGGATTTTGATATTCTACTGGGCATACTTAAATCCATGAATTTTTCTCCGTCTTCACTGAACTGGTTAGATTCTTACCTCCGAGGCCGCTCGCAGTGTGTTCGGTATGAGGACTCTAAATCTGACTGGCGTGATCTCACTGCGGGTGTGCCACAGGGTGGCGTTCTCTCTCCTCTCATAGTCTCCGTCTTCATAAACTCTGTAACCCGAGTTATATCTTCTCACTTCCATCTTTACGCAGACGATTTGCAGCTGTACCGCCATTTCCACTATAGCTGCTATTAATCGTGATCTGGATGCTATTAGTGCATGGGCTAGGTCTTATGGCCTACAAATAAATCCTACTAAATCCCAGGCTATGATCGTTGCAGGTATGTCCGCGGGGTACTCGATGCGTCAGGTGTGCCTTCGTTATTTCTTGATGGTATCCCCATAGCCTACGCCGATACCGCTAGGAATCTGGGTGTCACGAGTGATTCAAACCTCTCTTGGCGGGCTCATGTCAATGAGGTCAGTCGAAAGGTACACTACTCTTTTCACTCGCTAAAATGCCTTCAGAATTTATTGCCCTTGAAAACTAAGATAGGAGGAGGAGCTTTTAAATAAACTTGAGCGCTTGCAAAATCTGTGTATTCGTTTTGTCTTTGGTCTACGTAAGTACGATCACGTTTCTCAATTTCGCAACGAACTCAAGTGGCTCCCTATCAGACTTCGCAGAAACACTCGGCTATTATGTCTCCTCTTCAACATCCTACATAATCCTTTATATCCCCCCTACCTGCGCGATCGTTTTTCTTATGCACGTCCTTCTGATGCGCCTTGTCGGTCCCACCTCAGATCCCACCTTAAATTCCCATCCCATAAAACTGATTTTTATTCCTACTCCTTCTCTGTTCATGCAGTGAGGTTGTGGAATTCACTTCCGCCTAATATACGTAATTCACAGTCTATCTCTATATTTAAAAGAAGCGTTAAAAAGCACTACCTTTCAACCCAAGTGTAATTTTAGTATATGTACTTATATATTTAAGTATGTAGTTTTTTTAAGTATTTATGGTATTGGTATAGTTTAGATATATATAAATATTAGTTTTTAATTGGATCCTATTGTATGTAATAGTTTTAGGGATCTTAGTTTTAACTTAATTTTATGCCAACATAACTGGCACTAAATTGCTTAATTATTTTTTTCCTATTCTTTACACACTATGTCTTCCGCTTTCATTTACTATTTTTCCTTTCGCATGACTACTGTAAGAAATTTCTGTAAGAAATAAGCAGTACCTTTGTACTTAGTTTTCTTTTCCTTCTTTCCTTTTCTTGTATAATGTGTGTGCATAAATTGTAAATAAATAAATAAATAAATAAGGCCCTTAAAACCACACCTGTTTCTTTTTTTAATAACTCCAGCGCTCGTTTAAAAGTAAAACTCATTCCGGCAGTTCTCTTAAATTATTACTTTAACATTCTACGCCTGGAAACACACATTTATCGTTATCGCATAAAGCAGAGATCCGAGGTCTTTACTCTCATAAAACAAAGTTTTATCCCTCAACCAACTGACACAAGGTCTAAAGGACAACTATGCTTCGAAATCCTTCGCTACAATATTAATAATACTGAAGAAACAATATAGTAACAAGTGACCTCAGCTTCTTAGAACTTTAAATTGCCTTCTTATTGTGTCTGCTGGCAATATTCCGGTGTATTGGTTTAAACCGCTTTTCAATTTGAGCAAGTTATTTGAAATGAGAATTTCCCTTAAAAAATTTCTTTATGCTTCCAACGAAAACTAATAGCAAAGAGATACGCACATGATGATTTTTATGTGAGTTGTATAATCTAGTGTGTGTGTGTGTGTAAGCAAACTTATCTAACGAAAATGAACAAGTATTGCCTAACTCTGATGTCCTAGATCCTGATGTAATCTCCTTTTTGTAATAAAAAAGTTTTGTGGTCGCTCGGTATTATGTAAGGATAGAAACGTCCACTTGTACCAAAATACTTTCGATCGCCAGTTCGTCTGTAAAACGAGATTGATCCCTCTACGATTGTTTGTTGATCTATGGAAAATGTTATGTTTACTCGCGCCAAAATTCATGATTCAACGTAGACTTACTTAAGCAGCACAATCGATTTCTTCTTTGTAAAATAATGATTTGTTTTAAAAATCTCAATAGTTCAGTCGAAACTTTCGAAGGAAATCGATTTTGAATCGTATTCATTTTTTAATATGAGTAACGCAAAAACAAGCCATTAAAATTCCGCTTAATTTCCCACATTTATACCACGAAATTTTACATGAGTCATCGATACTTGACAAGAAGATATATGTGCCAATAACAATAAAAATCGTTCGGGAAATCCGATGTTAGTATGTATCCTTGAACTGGTTCCATTTTATGTGCGAATGACTTGTGGTAGTAATCAAACTATTTTCTTAAAAAATATTTCGCCACGAATCAATTTATTATCCAGTGTTGTTAATTACATCTCGAAAACAAGCGTGCGATTTTATGATTCGATTTCTTTTCGTTCTAATATATTTACATGAAAAATGCGTGGTTTATTTCGCATGTCTTATATTTCGATATAAATGAGTTAAGTTTGCGATTTTTTGAGGCTATTATCTATTTAGATTTTGTAGCCATCACCCTGACAACTAAATTGTAAACATAATTCAGATTCTTTACCTTTATTTTTCTTTTATTAACTGCCGTTTTTATGCAGTCATAAAGTGTTTTTCATTTCTTGTTAACATGTGTTGCTATCGCATATACCTATATGCACATAAATTATTATGTCTACCATACATTTATAATAGTGTGGATAGGAATCTGGATATCTCCAAAATAATTTATAGCGCAACTTTAAAATTGTTCATATAAGTAGACAGAACATACACATGAAAGTCCGGATATGAGTGTCTTTAATGATATAATTTAAATATAATGAGAAACATCTCCCAAACTAATTGATACATTAATAAAGCCGAAGCATCCTTATACGGTTTTGAACTCAAACGGGATATGAGTAAGGAGCCGTTAAGCCGACAGATTAAAGAAATTTGGTCAAGTGTCACAGATGCAGGCGAGGAGATCAACGCTCTCATTGTGTCGACATAAGGCAGTGACAGAGAAAATTAGGCTCTGAATTCCACTGATATTTTTGCATGTACGAAGCGCGCGGAGGGCGGGCGGCGTTGCTAGCTACCTACGTATATATAGGATGGCACGGCTGCGCGCCGCCCAGTCGCTCGTAGATGTTCTACCGCGCCCCACGTCGCTTCTACTACAGTGACTCAACAGCATTACTTGAACATAAAACAATTTCTTTTGCTATTCCTTGGACTCAGAGGACAGTGAATTTATAAACGTTTAGTGTTGTGTAAAGACTGCTTACTATTTCGTTCCCTGTGTGGTGTTTGTCGGCGATTCAGCCGACCTGTAGCTGTTTAGCCCGGGACGCCAATACTTTGGATCAGGTTAGCTTTCTTTCAACTATTGTCTCCTTTACTGTATGAAAGCATTTCTCAGTATTTGCTATACATTGAGTAAGGAGTATTATTTTATTTACTAAGTATATACTGTTTTTTAGTAAGAACACACCTGTTAATTTTTAATTTGTTTTGTTTATTGTATTGGATGTAAATATTTTCGCATAATTCGTGCATTTCGCAGCAGAATGTGTCTCTGCCAGTATTGATTGATACAGGTAAATTAATTCACAACAATGAATTGCAAAGTTATTCAAATATTTCCCTTCATTCAGAAGACCAACATTCATTGTTTATATTTGCGTACTTCAGTAATCATGAACGCGCAGACATTGAGTGGACGGACCATTTTCACGCGCATTGATTAGACAGATCATTAACATTTGTCGTAAGTCATTTAATTGATAAGGCATGGGCATTACATTTTCGCAGTGTCTCGGCATTACATTAGCTTTTGGTTGAATCTAATGACTGAATGATTCTAATATGAGTTGCGATCTGTTTGTGGATAATTGTAATAATATCAGTAACACTATGAGAGATTTGTGAAAATGTTGTCATCTAAGTAATTAAATTATTCCTATTTGATGTTTCTTTATTATTATTCATCCTAGGGTGTTATAATTAAAAGCGATATTAATAATAAAGTAGACAACGTGATTAGATTTACATACTCGCAGATAGCATCACGCCTGTGGTGGTCACATGCGTGAATTTAAGTCAAAGGGCTAGGTAGAGGTGTTCTGTTGTAGACCCACATGTCACCTAAGTCATTTTTAAATTCCATGTGTAATAGACGGTGAGCTTATTGCTATCAATCGGGAAAAAAATCAAACAATATCTATGAAAAGATGATGTAGCAGTAACATCCATCCATCACCGATGCAGTGTCTTACTATGGATCCATAGTTCCCTCAGATAATTTAAGGTATTGATCATTTGAGGACCCACGTTTATTTATATAGGTATGGGCAGTTTTGTGATATCGTATGATTTATTTTAAATATTATATTCTCCATATTCAACCTTTGAAACTACAAAATTCTGTGAAGAATGAGAATGTGAGAATACATTTATATGGTGAAATATATTATTCAGATTTAATAGGTATAACTGCCTCGTTGGTCTAGAGTTCCCAAGCGCGACTGCTGAGCAGGAGGTCTCGGGTTCGATTCCCGGGTCGGGCAAAGTGTTATTGAGTTTTTCTGTTTGGAAATTCTCAATAACAGCCCAGAGTTTGGAATTGTGCCCAGTTGGTGGCAATAGGCTCACCACCTATTATATGGGACTTAATAACAGCATTGATGAAATGTGGGTGTAAAACTGTGTACACCTCTGCCTATCCTCCGGGGAAAACGGGCGTAATGCTATGTTATGATAATAGGTATAAATTGAGCGCAATTTTATACAACTTAAGTTTCAGATCATTAAAATTTCCAGTGAAAGCGTTCTAGCAAATAAAGCAATTAGCTGCAATATGAAAAAGGTATAAATTAATATCGGGTTCCAATGCAGTTCAATACAATGATCGGTACCTACAGAGTGGGCGGAGAAATAGTAAACTTCACATTTTATACACAAATATCGAATTTATTGATTTCTCTCCATTGGTTTTATATTGAGTTATTGCAATGAAAGTAAATTCATTTTATGAAATATTTCAAATGCATATCTTTTATCACGTTTTAATATAAGTTAGGTATGATGCTCGAAACTATGTTTACATGAATATGTTCTCATGAAATACATAAAGCAGCCAATCATATTCTATTTATTTCTTGTTGCTGACTTGCTACTTACATAGCTAATATAGTGTATGGGTATATATATGTACATGACAATAAATAAGCATAGAAAATCTCTTTAGCACTTATACTTAATGTAAACTTAAAAGGGATAGTTTCATTAAAGATAAATCTTGGAAAAGCATTATCGCATGCTTAGCGAACTCTTAAGTTGTTATATTAAATGGAAAAACAACACGGTCGTGAGCAGGATTCGAACCTGCGCCTCCCGGATCAATACTCCAGGCGCTCTGACCACTAAGCCATCTCGACCTCCGCTCACCACGGCGAAGTTTTCCATTTAATATAATAACTTTAGGATAGTTTCATGTTCCCAATAACAATATTTTTTAGTAATTAAGTCATAAGATTTCGCGATCACTACACAAACCATTTTATAACCGGATTAATCGCATATATTATTGGTTTTAGTTTTTCTTGCCGTTTCAAACACTTTGCAGCGTTCCTAGTCGCAGGATGAGATTCATCCTGATACACGCGACTAATCCGGTTAAGAGTTATTTTGTTATAATTATTGCATAATTGTCCGTTCAAAACTCGCTGAAAACTGTGGTTGGTAAAAGATTATTGAGGTTAAGCAACGTTTGGCGCGGTTTATGTAGATGGGTGAATGCCAGAAGCATTCTCACCAGAGCGTATACGTACTTTGGAGGGTTCATTAAATCGTCGGTATCAGCTGTTTTTAATTGATAACAGTCGCTAAACCCAGTCACAGACCTAAGGGCAGCTAAACAACTCCGACATTAGGTTCCTAATGATACTAAATAAGAACTAAAAAAACAATATTAATAGCAAGATTTGATAATAGAATAACTAAAGCCGCTCGTATTAATTAGACAAAGACCTGAAAAAAAAAGCCCAAATTGCACATTTTTTAAAACATTTTAATACTCATCTTTGTATTCTTGACATCAAAGCAATGTAGGTACATTGTGTGTATAGTATAAAGAATATAATCATCTAGATAGACACCGTGTTTATCTTAGGACGAAATATTTTCATATAAGTAAATATCTTATAATTATTTGTACACACTGTAAGCATTCTAACAAATTTTATTATTTAAGATTCTATAGTAATTCTGTCTATCTGTCTGTTTGTTACGTGTTGACGCCTAAATCGCTGAATCAATTTAGTTGAATTTTGGTATAGAGATAGACTGAACCTTGGAGCAAAACATAGGCTACCGTTCGTCGCGTAGTTAAAGTCGGGGGCACCAATAATGTGGTGTACACGTTAGTTTTTATTTAAATTGTCAAAATTCAGCAGTACTCAGCCTCTCACTAGTGAGTGTCCTGTAAATGTTCAGAGTCCCTTAATAGCCTTCACATAACACAACCTTGACAAAGAGCTATAAAGCCAATTAAATATATTACGTACTCAGCTGTTGCCATCCAATTAGGAACACAGGAACCATTTATTTCCATTGTGTATGAACGCGGAATAAATAATCTCGTCCACTTCAAAAGATAAATGGACGGAATAATTTCACCAAATATTTTGTTTCGTGTGTAAATCCAGTTTACACAGCTGTCAACCCATTTCCTTAGGTCAAAGTCGCCTTAATAAAGACTAGAGGGAGATCGCATCGTATCCGCCGAGCACCGGTCAGGCTTGTACTCGTCATTGCCAAGTATTTCAAATGATCTGACGCTCTCCCATACTCATTACACACGGAATATAATTTTAGTTCATCTTTACGTAGGAATATGCAAATATAAATATTTTGACTGTCGAAATAACGTCATAGCGTTCACTATCTCTCACTCTCTAGTGAATGAGTGGCCCACCACTAATAATCTAATGGAAAAACTCATGTAAGGGCCATGCCACATGACGGGTAATTGACGTACCGCAGACGTCAATTACGCGTGAAATGTAAAACAAAGTATTTATAAAAGCAATGAACAGTCTGCATTATTTAGTATGGACTAAATTAGAAAGCAAAGCATTCTTACATTTATCTTTTAAAAAGTAGATTTATACAGACATTGATCTGATTAGAAAATTCTTTGCATAAATCGTACAATATGTACAATGTTGCCCAAAGTGTAGGTGTACTTGACCCAATAATATTTTCTTCACTGTAAACTGTAACAGCTGTGCTTGTAATGGCTTGCGAAACGTTATTGTAAAACACACAAAAGTTCAATGTTAACCGCAAAAGTTTATTTTTTCAAACGTTTACAGTAAAAAAATGAAAACAAACCGATTTGAAACGCATTACGATATCTTTACTAAACTTGACCCAGTTATCGTTTTAACAATACGGCTTTTAACCCAGTTATGAACGTTGCACAATGTTTGGCTTGCATGCAGTTGAAAATTAAATTGGGCTAATGAGGAGTTTCGTGTCTCCTGGTCATTTTGGTAATGTCGTCCTTCGCCTACATAGGTAGCTAGCGATCGCTGCGCACACGCTCACATATTTTGTTATTCACGAAGCTTCGAAATAAAGTAATTGACTATTCAACACCTTTAAATAATTCAGCAATATCTAAACTCCGCAATGTGGAATTGTACATTAAATCCGGCATGAATTGAGCTCGCTTTGCTAGTCAGATATACATACGTAGCAACAGACATGTTTGTTTACGATAAATACATATTCTTGTTCAGTATACAAGGGAATATAGATATTTTCCACAACACGTGGGTAAACTATTAATACTTCCAATTAAAATTGGTCCATTTTAAAGATTTATTTAATTCACAAAACTCTAGTAGCTTTTAAAGCTTAAAGATTTAAATCACTTAAACAAGCCATCAAAGATATTTTTTTGCAATTTTTACGCTTTTAACACAAAGAACATAGATATCACATATGCTTTTAAAACAGTATCACTGATTTGTTGGTCTAACTAAATGATATACGAGTAAAAGTTTTAATTTAACGTTGATTGATTTGTTACACCCGTCTCATATGATGGAAGCACTTCAGTAAAGCAATTATCGTAAATAATCGAACGTTAAACATTGTAAATAAATACTGTTTATTCGTCATCTAATGACTGAAAAACAGACGGTCGGAAACGTGAATATTAGGTTACGAACTTCCTTAACCAACTACTGGGAGTCGAGCTTAACCTGACCGCTAATCAGTGCGAGAAATATAAGCCTAATTTGCCTTTAAATAAGGTTGAAATTTGTAGATAAGTTCAGTAATCAATCGAATACTTTGTACATGTATTCGTAGCTGTGATTTGAGATTCGTAGAGTGAGCCAGGTGTGGACTGCGGCGGGGTAAAAACAACATTGAAATTTTCCTACGACGTACCGAAGGAACATTTCAGTCATAAATCTCTCATTATTGGTGCAGACGGAATTAGGAAAACTTCGTAATTCAGCACAATTGCACGCTGCAAGATTTTATTATCTTTAACTAAACAACTTCATTAACGTACCTGCCCACTATTTGATCTTAAAGTGCATTGATAGCGTCTACGTAATATTCTAGAAAACTATAATTATTCAGAGAATATTATCGCTCCTAAAATATTGAAAATATTAGATTTTAGTATATCATAAAACCGGAATGTCGAAATAACAAAAAGTTTAAACAGTTTCTTTAAAAATATTTATGTTTCACTCCTATATGAATAAATATTATTGTAAAATCATAATGTAAAGGATTATTAAACGTGGTTTCACGATAGAGTTAGTATTTTTAACCAACAAGGGTACGGGGAATTTCCTACATTAGTTCGTTTCAGGCGTATCGCAGTCCAGTGGGCTGAAAGGCAAATATCAACGTTGTGCGCTGAAACTGACACTTTATGAAGGGTTTTGTTGCCTCTGCTCTCATACATAATACATGAAAGGGACAAAATATTCTGTGAAGATACAATACACGTGTATAGTACGGGCTTTAATTGTAACTTTGCTACTCTGCGTGACACGTGCCGTAACGTTTAGCAACGGAAATGAGTTCGAGTTCGGCACTAAGTACCTACACAATTGTGTGCATGCGCTGTTTTCATGCCGTCATTTGCTTGATGACACACCGCATTTACTATTATTGCACTATAAATCATAAAACTAGCGCTTTTCTTCTTTATTTCTCTGCATTTTTACACGACTGTCCAAAAAAGGAGTGTTATGTTTTAGGGTTCATGTATGTATGTATGTTTGTGAGTTTCTTTATTCCACCATAACTTCTAAACGCCTGCACCGATTTAGATGTAACTTACATTATCCTAGGTAACATAGATTATTAAGATAAAAAAATAGTAATATAGTGACTATGGTACACAAAAAGGTGTGAAAAAAAAAACGCGCATGAAAGGCGTGCTTTTTAATTTAAAAATTCATTCATCTTTTTAAATTTAAAAGAGGAGTAACTCAATAGTCAGTTATTTTCAAATAATCCAATAGTTTTAACATCGGAATTTCATCAGCTATACGATTTAATATAACCATGTTAGTAGCACCATTAGGTCTCAGCTCAGGTGAGCGTGCTACTGAGCTGGATGACCCGGTCACGGGTCGATGCGGGTCACGAGAGGGTCGCTGAGATCCTGCAGCCGGCACTCGATACTATGTACACATTACCTCATTTATTTATTTATTAAACACTAAATAAGTACACAATTTATTACAAGCTCTGATTTACAAACCAAGATAAAATCTAGCCTGTGTCGGAAATCAGTTCCGAATCCAAATCCGTTCATTATACGAAATTATGTAGTAAAAGGAACTGAAAAGAAATATTGTTAGAAAAATATTAAATTAGCCCTTAATTGTCTAATCAACTTGAAATAAAATCATGATAGATCAACAACCCCGTTGACTACAAAGAAATTCTCAACAACATAATGACTGATACAAAAAAGCGAGCTTTAAATTTTGTTTCTTGTATTAATGTGAGTGGCGTTGAAAGTTTCACGCTTTGGATTTTCTGTTATTTTTACAGTTCAATGATCGACCTTTAATGACTTGTTTGCGACGGTCTCTGATCGCCAATACTATATGGCTTCAAAACACTGAAACCAAAAACAAAACAAACACGTGTAAGTGAGAAAATAAGACATACTAATTTAAACTTCATTAGAAGCTTATATAACTACTAATATCCTTCCTGTGGGGTTACTCTTGAAACTAATACCAATTCCAATCCAATTCCAATATTAAATAGACGCCTTAAAACGACGTAACGACGTAAAATAAATTTACCTACATTACAGTTGCCTCAATTTTAAAGCATGTTGTCTTCATATTATCCCGAATCGATAATTATTTTTTAGACATTTTGGCATTTAAAAGTACGAAATGACATATTTCCAATGTCAATCGAGCGGAATTATTTTCAAGAGTAAGCCCACTGATATTTTAAATACATAGACAGTTTTTTGTTTGTTACTTCTTGACGTTTTAACTACTAACGCAATATAGCATCACGCCTGTATTCCTCTAAGGGGTGGGCAGAGGTGTACACAGTTGGACGGGTCTGGTTGCTGCTGAGACTCTCCTAACAGAATATCTTAATAAACCTATTCACGACTTGGGAATCGAACCCAGGACCTCATGCTCAGCAGTCGCGCTTGAGACCTCATTCACTAAATTATATCAAGATTATTATCGTGCGGTACTGCTTTTAAAATAGTATCCTTAAAACGTGTAAAATGACTTACGATATCATAAATGCTCGCAAATTGAGGTATAACTTAATTTAATCGTAAAACACTAATGCATGCTCGTTTAAGAAGGCCATCAAACCTATATGGATAAAATATTTACTGTGTGTCTGACGGGTCCTCAAACTAATGACATAGAAGTCAATGCCCTCATTATTTGAAAGCAGACAACTCCAGACGAAGTCCAAAATAATTACTATAAGCAAAAAACAATGTTAATGGTCCAATCTTTTAGATAAACACATTTTACCAACTTCTCTACAAAGATGTAATGTATTTTATACGCGCTACGAAAACTGCTACGTGGCGTAGCGAGTAGAACATCATTATATCGTGAAATTAAAAGCGCATATTTGAGCCAAAGCGCTTTATTATGTAGCCTTTTTATCGTTCAGTGTGTTATTCTTCGTGAAGCGTGGAAAAATATTTTTGCTACATGTTTCAATATAACCATAAACAGCAATTGTATTACGATTGTTTTATTTATATGAACTGCGCAATATTGTTGGCAAACATCGCAAATATGTAACAATATTACAAAATAGTTACAGAAAGTAACAAGTGCTAATTTATTTAGGAAATGATGTTATCTCACCGAAAATATTCCTATCCTATTTCAGGAACTCGGTCAGGAAAATATTAGCTGAAATTATGAAAAATAGGACTTGCTTTTGACATTATCTAATTGATGCCAGGCTAGATAACCCAGATTGACTGAATAGCCCAAAATATATTACGAATCGTGTTATATTACGTGCTAACTTTGACTAAAGTTTTCAAATATTAGTATCTACCTAGTAAAGTTTATAATTGGAGCACTAATATCCCACATCATTATGAACATAAAATTAACATTCCCATAGGGACACTGACTAAGTACCTAGGTAGATACTTAGTCAATTGTTGGTACTTGGTAGGAATGAGAACATTAATAAATAACTTGAGTCATGAACTGTAGTCTTTGGGCTGCAAACCAGTTTACTAGGTTTATTATCCAGTTGTTTGTTGGTCTTGCCTGATATACCACGAAGTGGCCAATCAAACCGTAAATTTAATGGTCCAGCTTTGTTAAAGAAACAACAGCTATTGTATATAATCTTTATACAACATTTGTGTCTGTTTGCACTAAGTTTTAAACACATAACTGAACCAAAATCTGAGCACATAATTTTTATTATAGTACCTAATACAGTTGCGTAATAGGTCAAAATGTGTGTGTTATATTGTGTGAAACTTCGTTAGTTAGTAGTAATATTATATATAGTTTTATAACACCCAAGGACTTTGCCTCACAATCACTTATCTATCTCTTGTTACACAGCAAAGCTTTATCATAGTCGACACCGATCACTGTCATTGTCAACAAAACGAGTCCTTGGCAGGGACCTTCTACAGGGAAATTAATGGCCGTGATCACAACATGTCCTCCAAGGTCATGTCCTTTCGGCGGTCCCACGGGCGGTCCACAAACCTTCGTAATATTGATACCGGTGCACCATTTCGAGGCGAAGGTTACGCGTCCATACTCCATATCAAGGACTCTCGTATACTAGCGTGACATGGGTATCGGGTGTGTGCTTGAAGTAACGAGGACATGATTGATCACTTAGTGACATAGTACACCGAACTTCGTTAATAAACATATTTCAAAAAAAAATGACAGGTAGAGTTATATACTACACACACTTTCCGTCTTCTGTTATTATCAACTCATCATCTGCCTCATATGCCTAGTCTTTTCCCAATTACATTGGGGTCGATTTTCAGTCAAAGCGGATGCAGCTTAATATCAGTATTTTACATGGAGCGACTGCCTATCTGACCTCCACAACCCAGTTACTGGGTAACACCATATCTCGTGGTATGACTGGTTGTCAGACTTTCAGGACTCTGACTACCCGTAAAAGCTGTCATAGATCTTAATTTGACAAACCGGGAACGATGGCTTAACGTGCTCTCCGAGGCACACCCATCATCACCCATCCACAGACCGACCGCGACAAGCGCACCTTAACCTCGATCGATCGATCTGTGCGGCTTTTACTTAGCCACGAGCCCTTCCTCTCCTCCTTCTGTTATTATCAACTACTAGATTAAATTAAACCTCCTGTAAGACTTTTAAGGGCTTGCGATAACTAGAGAACGTGACAAGACCAAGTTTGCATTACATCCCACACGTTTTGGTGCTAGTGTGCAGGGTGAAGGATCACCGCCCACGTGACTCCGCGCCCACAGTTACTGCCACCGTTAAATTTATTGTCTACGGCTTTAGATAAGAAATTGGTGTTATAAATAGATTATATTATTAAAGATTAATAGCAATCTCTTCCCGTGTGCATTGTTTAGAAAGTTGCTGTCTGAACAATGCGCACGGGAAGAGATAGCTACAAAAATTACTCATTATTTGCAACATTTGATTAAAAAGTGCACCTTAATTTATTTGGTATAGCGGCTTTCTCACCAAGTGCTGTGATTATTTTAAACACTTTGAATGCGTACATAGTTTTGATGTTGTCTGTAAGGAGGCTGCTTAAAACAGATAGGTAATGTTTTAAAAATCACGTCTGCTTGTAAACCGTTTAAATTAGGATAATTATACATGCAGTGCAATCGCTATTTATGAAACGTAGACAACAGCGAGCTCTGATACACAATAAATATTTAAATATTATTTTCAAACAATATATAGGTATATACGTATATACAAGCAGAACACGCGAAAACAAAGTCATAGCGCTGATATCAATTTTCCATATCGTTCAATTGTAAACAACGATAGAAAACACTTACCCACGTAAAGCGGGTTTCGATAACATTGTGCGTAAAAATAACATTGTTTTTATCGCGAAGTAACGTTGCCTAGCAGTCTATATAAAAATACACGTGATTAAGCAATGTACCTAATTTATATACACCTAAATGATCAATGAAGATTACGTACGTGTAATTACTATGCTGTGCCTATCACGTATAATCTTATCTTATCTTAAAATTAGATGTAGCCTGTACCTACGTATTTGAACCACGTCGGTTCCTAAGTGATTAAGTTGGCTGTCGCGCCAAATCAAGGAAGCAACTTAAACAATATCTAGAAGAATCAAACCGAATAAAGTGTATTTATTGAGTTCCAATCATAAAAAGTCCCGCAACGTCATACATTCCAATTACTTTTATAAATATAATGCCTACAGAAATTATTTTTATAACACGGAAAGTTAATTTAAAACTTGATATTTCTTTTGGCACCACGGCGCGACTGAACGATATTATTTGGCGCCAAACGTAAATAAAAATGGCGACCGACGACGCTGCCCCTGTCGCCACTGATACATTAATCTGGGTGAAATATCAAAAATATCAAAAATGTATAATGGCACGTTCTCCAGCCGCGTGGGTTCATGTTTTTTCACGTGGCGATGCGTTTTCTTTTGATATTCTTATTTATGCATTTCCATTCATAAACACTATATCTAATAGTTCAAAAGATTTCGTCACATCAGCCGTTTATATCTGAAATCTTTTTTTAAATCTGTTTCACAATTTTAGGTACCTATATATTTTCTAAATTCTAAGCAAAACAATTGCATGTTTGCTATACATGACTCGTTGAAAATCCGGAAGATTATTTAGATTAAATAAAATTATGTAAATAAAATATGTTATAAATACATAAAATACAGGCAGTAAGGTTTGGGGAAAAACAAGTGCTTCCATGAATCCAATAAACGTTGTTGTTTTAGCTTTGCATAAATTTATATTGAAATTGTGTTACCAGACCAAAGATATTGTTTTTATAAAATTGACATAAAAATTATATTACATAATCTAAGGGAAAATGGTATTGTAAACAGTCGTATGCTTTTAACGTAGCCGCTGAAACGTCATGAACGTTACTATCAAGTGGTTGTTGATTGTATACTTTATTATATGATTCACACTAAGTACGTCACAATGCGTTGTTTATAATACAAAGATAGTGCTGACGTTAATGATGTGTGGTTACTATAAACCTAGACTGCATTCTTTAAAAAAATATGAAAGTATTCAATTTCATTCCTACATTACAGTGTACCTTGCCAATTCCTTAAAATTTATTAAACCTTCTTTACAATTTAAACTAAAACCACTAATCAGCAACATATGTGGTACAAAATATTTTTGCAAAATGCTTATGTAATAGACAAATGTTTTTGTTTTCATTCGTATATTGTTATCAATACATTCGCCCGTTTGAATGGGCACTACGTTGTTTTCTAGGGTTATTCAACCAGCCGGTGGGCTGCCGCTGACGCATAGCCATGTATCCGATCTATAAATATTTCATAGCATAGGTACATGTCGCATTCATGGCTTTTTGGAACATTTACGCCGTACTTTCTGTCCCGCATGGACACAATTGGGTTTCGTGGTACCTACACTGCTATTAATAAAAAAGGATATATTCTTTTATGTTAAGGTCATTCAATAAAATAGAGGTCAATGTAAAATTCGCAATAATCTTGTTTTTACCTTTTGTTCATTTACTCTAAAATATTTGGCAGGTATCCGACTTCAGTATTGTGCAACACAGCTATAAAACGTTTCCTGCCATTTTTCTTGTCAGTATCCATCTAAATAATTTGACGCTGAAATGATTTAAAGGAATACCTTAGTAAATCTTGCATGAAATCTAATCTTGTACAAGTGTTCACTTGTGACGTGGTCTGTCGGTCATTAGCTGCGGGCGTCATAGAAGGCGTCAGTAATGAATGAAACCGAAGCTCGCCAACTAACCGCCGCGTGCTAGCTTATCTCACCGTGATTTAGCGCTGGAAGCGACTCAAATGATCGTTAAAAGCAATTTTGTAAGATAAGGTTAGGTCGGGAGGAAAACGAAACAGCAGGGTTCATTTTCTTACACAATGTATTTACTTCGCAATATTTTTTTTGTTACGAAGACTTTGTTTTTCTGCCCCAGACTTTGAAATTGTTCAGAACTGTTTGTTACGTATTTCTGTTTCTTATATTAAATTTTATATTGTTACAGATAAAACGCAAAATCCCAAGCATGAAGGACGAGCGTGCCAGTATGCCGCGCGTACGCATAGCCGTCATTGGCAGCTCTCGAGTTGGCAAGTCCGGTAAGCAAATATAACATTGAACAATATATCTTTATACATAATACATAACATGCTAAGAGGGTTATAAAAACATATTTTTTAGGACAGGAAAATATTTTGTCAAAAAATGTTTCGGAAAGTCCCGTATCATCTGATTTAACTCTAGCGACCCAGATATTTGAGAGTGCTTGTCATCTTATGATGGATTTCATGTTTCACGAGATCATAATCCCGGTATTTTTCCACCAACTTGAACGAAACTTAATTCTTCACTTTTAACTGAATTATGGGTTACATAAAGATACTTTTACAGAAATTTCCCACAAAAATATTACTGTTGACAAATAGAACAATTTGCAATTATAGTTTAATATAATTACGGTTCAAATTAATTTAAATGAAACCAATAATTAAAATGAAACTTAGTCATAACACCAGCAGCTGCTGATAACAATAATTAAAGAAATTGTTCGTTTCGAGGGCCTTGACCGAATATATTCGGAGTCCGAACTAGATGGTGTTATATAAACGAGCTAGGCCAATAGCCTAGTGACCTATTCTCCTTGGTGATGTAACATCGGTTCAACAATACATCATGCATTGAAAACATCTCACATCCACATCTCTACAAACTGCGACTCCATTACAGATTTTCAAACATCTTCATAATGGCCTAAGTACTTCATGTTGTACAAGCTTTTACAGACCAATATAGACTACAAAACGACTGGAGTCAATGATTGAACCATTAACTCTAGTGCAACAATGCTAAAGACTGGAAAACACACCGTTGTTTTATGTTTGTACATTTTCTAACAATTTCCTCTTTTGTTACAGCTCTTATCGTTCGCTACTTAACCAGAAGATATATCGGCGAATATCACTCAAATACAGGTTGGTTACATTTCTCACATAACATAAACTAACATTACGTAGGTGTCTCAATCCTTCAATATGCTCATTTTATGTCTTCCTTTCAGATCTGCTGTACAGACAAACGGTACCAATCAATGGCACTCCGGTTGAACTAGAAGTTATAGATGTATCCGGTTCCAATTCAGACAAATTCCCCGCTGAACAGGTAAATAAATATCTTAAACTTGATTTATGTTGCGACTTTGAATAAATCATAGGAAATCAAGCAATAGGTTCAAAATAATATATAACAGAATTTCAAAGTAGTTATTTGCCTTCTGCCACTAAACCAAGATAATTTTATAGTTGTGAGTATAAAACACGAACTATCATAAAGATTAACCTTCGCTTTGACCAAAGCAATGTGTACTGTAAATTCAGTTTTAAAGGTCCCCTAAAATAACACTTGCCCTAAGGTTTAGCCAACAACTGACCAGTAACGGGACCTTGTCCACTAATCTTCACCTTCACAAAATTAAAGTTTAACCTAAACAACTGCCGACCTTTAGTTTCTAAACAATAATAAGTACACAAATCAGTGAGATTAAGGATGTCGAATATTTCGTCAGAAGGTTACATTTTTGTAGCTATTTTAACGAATTCCTGTATACTTTTAACTCGGTAGTTATATTTTATTACCAACACCCTAGTATGTATTTTTGGGAGTGTTATATAATTTGATAAGCTAAACTATATCAAAATTATATTTAAATTATACGAGAGCGTACAATTCAAATGTTAAACGACCGCACAAATCGAGTTGAAACTATAATTTGAAATGTTAACAGTGAACATTTGATGGTCCCGCGTTTACAACGTCAGAACACATTAAAGTATCGAACCTAGCGACAGAACTCTTCCGCAAACAAAACGAACGATTACCAGTAGGCTGAACCCGCTTTATGTTCAAACATCTGGGTTAATGTCTCAAATAATAACACTAGTGGCATGGAACCGCTCCAGGAGCTGCCCCGGTGACCTGCACACCGACCACTGAACGTTATGACTCATCGTGTTTATACGATATATAAATAACAGTACTAATATACTTACTCTCTGGTGAAAATGATGAATGTCAATCAATCAATCAATAGAGTCAACAATTAGTTTTCGACCGCCGCTGATCGCTGGATAATCTTGAGACTATTTCTAAGTTATAAAACCTTAGTGAGATGTGGTTGAAAAGATCTATCTTTGTAAAAATATCCAGCACACCTTGCCTTGCCAATCGTAAAAGCAATCTTGTCAGTGGTTGAAAAAGTGAATGAACAAAATTTAGAACCTCGTGTAGAACGATTTAACTCGGTAACTCTTAGTTAGAGATGACGTGATATTCTATTCAACATGATTTGAAACTACTTCAAGATAAATATTTACTTTATACCCTCTGTTATGTTTATGAAAATAATTTGAGAACGTAATATACGTTGGCCTCTCCAGAAGCCTTAGACACATTAATTTAAAAACTTTTTCGTGTTTTTATCGTCCTCAGGACAACAAACGAAAAAGTTGTTTACTGACAAATAATAAAAAAACTTTAGTTACAGAAGCCTTACCTATATACTTCCGCTAAAACAATAATTAATTATGGAAATTTTATTGACCACAAATTACCCCTATATGTGACTAATAGCATTTTTAAATTACCCCTATATGTGACTAATAGCATTTTAAGTCGTTGGCAGTGAAATTGTAGAGTTTGAGTTTTGTTTTTATTGTTCTAATGACCTTTCATGACGTCAAATTGACTTCCTGTTTAATGAGTCCATTTTGTGCGATATAAACAAATGTCGGTTCGTATGTTGATAACAATGAATACATATAGCCAATATAGCTGATGTGTGGTGGGCAGCGTGTCGCGGCGGGCGGCGTGACGCGTGGGAGCGCCCGTGAATCTCTTGCAAGGCTAATTTTAAGCTGGAATGTTGGCTCTGAAGACGCATTAATTAAACACATTCTTCTTCTCGTCTAGTCTCTTTGCGCAAATCATAACATTGTTTTATGATTTAAATCACTTCGCCAAAGTCAACAGCTTTGTTCTGACTTCTGTCATATTTCGTCCTAACGTTACGCCAAAAAGTATGTTTCGCATCTTTTTTTCCCCTAGTTTGACGTATTTTCACAGCTATGAGACTAACATTATTAATAGTTGAAACCAAAAAAGTCTGTCATCTATTATTTTAAACTGGAGCACGAATGACAACATGAGATTGCTAACGCGATAATCCAAAATTTAATTAGCTATCAAATGTTAATAATGACCACACATGTGACCCATATATAACTAGTCCCAGCGATTGGCTTTGAACTTTACCGATTTATTATGCCCAAGTGCTAAAACTTAACGAGTATAGCGTAGTATTTGTAATGAATAATCGCGAATACTCGTACCTACTTCCGTCATCCAACATTTGCTATTATCTTGTCAAACTCAAAATCTACATAGTTTTTTGGCACTTTCTTATGTTTATCTTGTTCTTTGTTCTAGATTCAATGGGCAGACGCCTGTCTTTTGGTGTACGCCGTGACAGATCGCAGCAGCTTCGAGTACGCGACCGAAGTGTTGAGTGTTCTGAAGCGCGCGCCGACGGGCAACAGTCCGGCACATGGGCCGGCCGGCGCCGCGGCGCCCATGCCTATCGCACTGCTCGGCAACAAAACAGACCTAGACCACTTGAGACAGGTCAGTACCAGCTACCAACTCAATAACAGCCCAATTTAATAACGTTTCTTCAACAAAGATAAACTTTAGAGATCCAATATATTAAATGTATGTAGGTATAAATTGCGTTAAGAGTCTCATAATTCGCTCACAATTATGTTGATCTCGACGCAAATGTGAATTTACTCGTGTATGAACTATCAGTCTATCACATATTTTGGAAGGCAAATGTTTAGGGGTAAAGACTTAAATTTGTAGAAAATATCCCACTTTTTTGCTAAAATCGTCCGGGCGTTACGTCTCGCCTGTATTACGTACTTCGTCTACGACCTACGGCTCGGTAACATGTTAACGCTGTAAATTAGTACGCATTAGTGCGCATATTTATTTATATGAAAAATCGTAAATATTTCTCTTAAAATGTATCCTTAGCAACTCACGTGAAGCATGATATTAGTGCAGACAAGACAAGATCTTACGATTTTTTTAAAAATAATTTCACAAAGATTCTTTATTTACACCGAATTATAAATAATAGCCACGCTGGGTGTACGTAAACGTAGATTCTAAATACTCAGATAACAAAAAATAAACTGATTGTAGGAATCAAATTTTCCATTCTACGCAATATGTGCCGTTATTTCTAGAATACTAAACAGTCGTCCTTCACCTTTCAACAAGACTTCAGCTGACATGAAGGACTGTCAGGAACATAACGGTAGTACGTTAATATTAAACTGGGATGACTGACACGTTTCTTGACTTCACTTTGATACTTGCCTTCACTTTGATATAGATTTCGCATCCAGCATTAGGTCTTAACAACGATTACAAAGATAGTAACAGTTTACTATAGATTTTTCAACATAATTATATTCCTGAATCATCAGTTTATCTGCTTAATTTGCTCATTAAATTTATATATGGAAATTTCTCCACGATATATAATTACGACAAACTTGAATTATGAAGTTGCGACATTGTCATTAAAACAACAAAGACACGACGCAGTCTTGCCTATCGCCATTGAGTGTTTTGAGCTCGCACTCAATAGAAAATATACATACATATGACTGTACGTAGTGTTAGCAACCGACAGCTTTTATAAAGTGTATAATAGACAGACACTCGCTTAGAAACCCTATGAAACGGAGAAAATTATATATCAAAAACTTGCCAGACACACTGGAAGAAGTAAAGATCAACTATTAGAGATCGCCAAGTAGTTTCTGTTTACGTAGGCGTAACCGGCGTAGCCTTTATACAACATCCTAACCTTTCCCGGCATTGAGGGAGATTCGCTCATCTAAAAGGAAATAGTTTCGTACCTGTAATAACACAACAATTTATTGGGATAAAGGTTGGATAGTGACAGAGAACGTGGGTAGACCTTGTAGCAATTATTATTGCTTTTATTAAACATCCCATATAAACAGGACTCATTAAACTAGTTCCCAAATCCCTACCTTTTCAACTTACAAGTATTATTTTAGGCCAACAAGATACGTACAGTAAATGAGATAATTATTATTATTATATTTAAGCCTTAGACATTATTACACACAACCTGACCTTGTTACAATATGTTTACAGAGTTTACGTATATAAACAGCTTTGTGAAGTTTACTTTGAATAAATTATAATTATGAAACAACATCATCAGCAATCCGTTTCCGTTGTCAAGAGCTCTAAATGTTAATTACATAAAAAATACTTATTATGACGCAATCTCACCCAAATTTATAGGGCTGCTTCAATTTTATTTAACTTATTTTGCTTTTTGTTAACAGGTTTCAACTAAGGAAGGCCAGACTATCAGTGCAGCGCATGGAGCGTCCTTCAGTGAGGCCAGTGTTGCTGATAACTCTGGTGATCTCTATCGTTGTGTGGACCGCCTGCTGGCTGAAGTGCGCACACCACAACGCACGCGGAAATTCTCCGTTACCAAAATGCTTGGATCGCTAATAGGTAAATATATTTTTTTAACTAGACAATACGATACGAGGAAGATAATAATAACTGGCTCCCAACTTCTAGAATGAAATCGCAGCAAACGTGCAAATATATATATATATTTAATAGCATTTTACATAATGTAATCTAGATGAAGATCAGTACGTTTCTGTTTGTCTTGTTCTGTCTATGGCTAGATGTCAGGGTTTCTTACCAAAATGGTAAAAAACCAATATGGTGCGACTTTTGTTCGATTTGGGGATTAGAATATTGAGACTAATATTTAACTTTTACCTTGTTACAGGTGGTGGAGGCAATAGCCAAGCCAGCCGAAGCGGCTCAATGGTAGCGTGCCCGCGTGTGCCCGCCCCGGCGCGGCCGCCGCTTGCCGCTGCGGCACCCTGACCGGCGGCCGCGCCTGCGCACCGCGCGCGCTGATGCCTCGCCGGCGCCGGCGCAGTCTGGCTCGCCTGCCTGCCCGTGCCCGCTCGCTTCGCACACCCCTCGCCACTGTCCGCCAGCATCACATAAACTACGCAGGCAACGGCGTGGACTTGCGACATATTCGTGTTCATTTTGTGTGGAGCTCGTGGACTTTTATCTCACCAAAGACCAGTACCCTAGTCAATATATACCGTGTGCATTATAATTTATAACAGTGCACTATGTGAACTTTTATTGAATTGTATGCTTGAACGGCATTGTGTTAAACATCAAGTGAATCAGTTTTATGAATTTTGATGTTTAAGTAAATTTGACAATAATAATAGTTAACTGCTATGACGTGTTTCTACTCAGGTATTGATGTGCCAAAGATCTGCTAATATTAACTGATAGGTGAAATGTTACTTACATAAAACTAAAAATTAAGAACTTTTATTAACTCAGTAATTGAATACTCATTTGCATATTAAATAATTACGTATGTCAACAAATCCGTACTATTTCTGTTAATGTTGATGTTAATAAAATATTTATATAGAAATAAATATAAAAGTCATTATACATGTGTGTAAAACGTACAAAGATCTTGCAGAATATTGAAATCATAGTTATAAGTTCTGACTATTTCTGAACGATAATATGTACCTACATATGTTATATGTATATCAATTGATATGGCCTACATTTTCTACTTTTTCACAGTATTATTAAAATAAGTCTTGCGTAGGCTTAAGATCTTACACTTTTATAAAAGTCTCCTTTTTCACCTTGTCCAAAAAATTGTCTGGTACTAGCTAACGAATCTATTTGAATCACACTGGTATTTGAACAGATTCTTAAGATTCAATAGAGGCCTAAGGAGTGGTGAAATAAGTAAATATATCATCTTTTGAATTTTGATAAAAATTGTAATAGAATATAACTTGTACAGTCATTATAAACTTCCTATTGTTACAGCAGATTTGACCAAAATTTGTATATCTATGTTATGCGATGTACACAGTATTGCTATACAGTTATTATTTCTACTAAATCAATAGTCATCTTCTAGTCATAGAATAAGGGCTGTGAAAAGACATTTTGAATGTTTGGGGGGAATGACAAGAGACGGTCTGAATAAACAATGTATGTAAATGTATTTTACATAACAAGTATCTACGTGTATTCTGTCGAATGGAATGTAGTAATAAAACTATGGATAATATAAATTAATATGAAGCAAAGATTTGGCTGGTGTGATATTGTTGTAAATTATGATAAAGGCCGCCGCACTATTTTAAATAGCAATATTAATACTATCAACACATAATGATATCAATTATGATGTTATTACTGTATTAGAAAATATGAAATGTATATAAAGTTTATTATTCAAAATATTCGTGCGGCGGTAAATCGTAACGAGAATGCCTTACTTTGATTTGCTAAACTATTACTAAGGTGGGCGACGGACTACGCAGTTGGGCTACACGTAGCTTGCTACGCTACGTAGCCAGGCGTAGGCGTTCCTAGGATATGTCTACGCCACACTTCAATGACAGGCAGCCACAGTCTGACTGCCTAGTCCATTTCCAGCTTTATTGTTGAATAATATATATTCCAAGAATTATATTGATGAGAACAGAATTGAAGAGTGTAAATATGTATTGTACATTGTTAAGGGCACTCAAATGTCGGAACTGATTGGAATAAGTTGTAAATAAATTTAATTGATTAGCTTTAATAATATTAAATGTTTATAATAATTATTTCATGTTTCATTTTCTCACACCCTTGCACATGTAATGTCCTACACGAGCCTCATTGCTCTACAGGGCGTGTTTATTTATTTACCAAACATTTGGTCAACAGGTGGTCATTAATCAATGCAGTGGCGTGCCTAGGGTTTCAAAATAAGGCAAGCCCAATAAAATTTTAACCGATTTCAAAAAAAGAAAGTTCAGTTTTCTGCTGAGTATATAGGTACCTACGTATGTATCATCGCAATTTTCTCATAAACTACTGGTTAGGTACAATAAATTAAAAGTGAAATAAATTTCCTGATGCTGCATATGCTTTTCTAAAACGACATCGTATTTTGAAATTAACGAGACCAGTTCTAAAAAATTGCCTTTATTTAATGAAGTTTTGGACTCATCATGTCCTCAGAGGAAGTTCCTGTTGTGCTAAATGACAAACAATATCGACTAATCTTTGAAATACACTACGGTTGTTATCAACGCGCGTGTTATATTTTGAAATTTCCTCAGATTACTGCCGTGATATAGATGTCTCAATTCGTTGTTTACCAAAATTACCGAAAGAAACCATTGCACACAGGTGTTTATGGGAATTTGCGTACCTTCTAATGGCGCCAGATATGTTATTTAAATCATTATAACCATATGTATTCGGAATCTTCATTAGAAAAAAATATGCAGCACCAGCAATACAACTTATTAGTGTGCGAACAGCCAACAATCCAACTAGTTTTATACACTGATCTATTAAATTTTCGTTTATGTGATTTACTAGTCTGAGAAATACACAGATTAGGCGTCGGTTTTAAAATGAAGAAATTAACTGTTTTTTCTGAGCAAAGTTTAAAGATTTTACCTTATCTTCGCCAATCAAAACTTGAACGCATTTTAAATCCTCACAAGGTACAATTACCTCCATTGTAAGTCACCAAAACAATTGTATCACTGAGAAAATCTAAGAAAACACACAAAAAACTTTAACAACAAATCTTTTCCCACTCACGCAAATGAAACTGAAGTGAGTTGCACTCGGTACTTACGCAGAGTTGCAGTGTTGTCATTTAGGCAAAAAAAGTCTCCAGGTATATGAAAAATCTAGGTAGATGTCGCAATAGGGTATTTGACACTGATGGAAATAAAATATGAAACTTAGCTATAATGATAGAATGTATTTTATTTGACTCTTTGGTATTTTTGAAAATAATATTAATAACTCGTAAATACATTTAATTCGATAAACAAATTCATAATTTTTAATCTATGTGTCACGTGACTCGAAACTATTAATTATTTTAAAAAGTCGCTAGTTTTTATTGTTGCTAAATCTTAAAAAAAGTCTCCAACTCGTTAAAAATCTCCAAGATCTCACAACGTCGCTAAAACGGCAACACTGCAGAGTTGGCAAGGTGTGCATACGCGTGCAACTTCATAGGCATGCACGGCTTAAATCTTCCATACTGATCGATTTGTAGACGCACAAGGTATATACTCGTTATACGGCACATCGCTATAAGTGCGAAAGTGTCAGAGATAGTATTTGAAAGCCCGGTAAAAGCCCGTACGTGTAAGCGAGATAGCTATATGTAAATGCGAAACTCTGCGCGCGAACAATCGCGATGTGTAGTAGTGTGGCATATCTAGATACTTTGTGTTATTTTGATAAGAATTAAGCGCGCGAACTTTTAAATAGTTCGGGTTTGATATTGATTCTCTATCGAGCATTTTAGTAAGGCATGCCGGGCTTTTGGGCTTATATGAAGGTACCGCCACTGAATCAATGCATGATTAGAAACATGCAATAGTACATTAGAAAAATCTACGTTTGCTCTTCATTCATAAATAATTAATTTAAATATTACAGTTTTAAAGATTATAACTCCGTATACACATTATAAGTTTACTTTTTATCTCTGTTTTTTTACGAGGCTTTTATCCAATTATGTATAAAAAAAAACTAAACATAAGTTTACCGTATAACATGAAGGTTGTGCTTATAACATATTAAATAACCTTTAGTCTACTCATCAGTGACTCTCTTTCTCTATTATTTATATTTATCTAATATAACAAATATACCATCATAAGAACATCGAGAACCGAAAAGAATATCCCGTAATACGATAAATTATTATTAACAAATGATTGGTAAGCGACTACTCATTCTCATGCAGTGAGCTAGTGAAACAGTGTCTGTGACCTATAATTAAAATAGTTTCTTAAATTAGTTTCTTAGTACACCCATATTCTACTGGGATATAAATGGGGCCACTGGTCAGTTGTACAGAGAATTAAATACTGAAGCATAAAAACCGCAATAAAACAAAGAGGAATTACTTGTTAACCTCAAATGTTAAATACCATTTCCAGGATATATAATATAAAAGAAAATTTGAGAACATTTAAAACATCCCTAACAATACGTTAATTACACATTTAATACCGATAAAATATTATAGACTAAAGGTATACATTTTTGTGGAAGGATAAATGCGGTTGTGGGCTGGATTCGAACCTGGAGTATTTCTCCGGGAGGCACAGGTTCGAATCCTGCTCAGGACTTATTTTTCTTTCCACAAAAATGTATAACTTTAAATTACGCTTCACATGCGTTAATGCGTTCTGTTTATGAAATACTAATTCTGATCTAGAATCGACAAGGCATAAGCACTAGGTAACTAGATATAGTATTAAACGTGGGTAATATTAATTTGTTTCTGTGTTTCTTCCTGCGTTTACAGATACATAATCTCACATACATATACACCCAGACCCGGAACAATCACCTGTAGATCATACAAATATTTGCTCCGTGCAGGAATCGAGTCAGCAACACGCGGCGCTGGAACCGGTCTTTCGACCACTGCGCCAACTGCGCCGTCAAATAAATAAAAATAAATTGTTTATTCAGAAAAAGTGCAATACAATTTACAAATTTCTTATAATTAAAATAACGCAGACATTGCATATTTGCCTGAACTAGGTTGAACCTGTTCCTCAGGCTATGAAAAAATCAAAGTAGGAAATGTTCGTTTTATACCTACCTACAAACTCTAATCTGTATCGGGCCATATTTAAGGAGAGATATTTAAGGACTGTATAGTCAGTATCAGCGACTGTATAGGTATTTACAGCTGATACTGAACATAAATCAATAAAAAAATCATAAGGTACAAAAATAAATACATTATTATTATGAACTTTTTTTGTAAAAAAAATTGTCTCAATTGCTCGCGTCTGTATGAGTGCACCTTTACATTGACATCCCGACACGTGGCACCTGGGTGGTGCAAAACAAGCAACACAACTCTGATGGGAGGCTTCGGCCGCGACTGGTTAGCACCCACCCGTCGAAGCCATGCCGTGAAGCGACCTAGTCGTGTTTCGGGATATACTCCTGGGCAGTTGCATCAACTCCCCAACTATCGTTCTCCTAAAATCTATCCACTCTACTTAAGAGTGAATAGTGTGTACCTATAGCAATCTACTAACAAAAGCAAAAGCCACAGCTGGTAACAGATACAATGTAAATGGCTATACTAACTGTGGTACTTACCATTATTAACATATTTTATACAGAAATTTTAGGACCATTCGTACTTGAAAAATATTGTATTACACATTTACCTCCGGACCTATAAAAGTATTACGAACATTATATATGAGTAGTCTTTATATAATAAATAATGGCTTCTACTACCTCTCAAATTATATTTCCTCCCTATCCCATAGACAAATGATCAGGGAAATACCGTTACCTAACATAATATAATCTAAATGGATATAAATCCACTACAAAATGATAGATGCCAATGTTTTTATCTCTTGGTCAGTATTTAGTTAACCCAGTAGCCAAGACGCGATATAAATTATCTTCTTAAAGAATTGAGGCGCAGACACAAATCTTTGGAAAGCTTTTTTTTTATCTCTTTTTATTTAGGGAATTTTATCTACAAAGACATGACAACCCCATCGTAACTTATAACAAGATAATCTTCTTAATAAAAGTTTCTACTAACAAACCATCTACTATCAACTAGTTGAAGGGAGTCACATGCAGAACTTTAATTAACTGACTTAACTTTTAAGCAGCCTCTGAATAAGGTACAGATGAAATCGACGTGATGATGGATACCTAAACGATTGATGACGACCAAATACAAATTTAATATTAATTTCTTAATTAAGGAATTTCATATTTTATTTATTACTATAGAGAGGAATCTAGCAAAGAAGGCAAGTACCTAATGAAAATCAAACGTCATTTATTCAAATTAATAAACGATTGAGCTCTTTTCAAACGTCAAAAATCTATAAACAGCCCCCACCCTTCACGGATTATTTATGCGCTTGAGCAGAAGAAACAGCGCAACACAGTAACTAGCGGCATTTCTCTATCATACGTATGAAATTATTATAACATATTTAATCAAGAGCCATGTCGAATTAAAACTTTTTTACATATGTTCATGGAAAATTAAGTAAATGGACGCTACTGCATGTATATATGTGCATGTGAGTGTGTACAATAGTACTAATAGAATAGATAACTGTACAGCATACTGTCATCATCATCATCATATAACACATGGTTTAACAGTTCACTGCTGAACATAGGCCAATACAATACTTGTCAAATTTATGTATTAATGTCTCAACTGTTAGTTTAAGAACCGACTTCTTATAAAAGTGTTTTAATTTATCGCTATTAAAAAGTACACATTCATAATATTTGAATGATATGGCGCAAAGTTTAAAGTATAGGTGCCAACAATTTAATCATTTCTTATACAGTACACTTGGCAAGACTATGATAGTTTTGTGAACGCATCTTTAAGGAACGGTGAGACTGGGATGAGCGATGAGAAGTCAATGAACCCTGTTCCGTTTAAAGCTACCGTTCGATTTGCTGCACTATCTGAACATAATTTTTACAGGTGAGATGCGCACTTTTTCTGAACAACACACATTTATAGGTACTATAAAACGTGCTCAATTATTTCTTTGCTATATTTAGATTAAAATATTTCTTTTGGGATCAATGTTTATAGTTTTTATTTTGTTTTCAATGTATCAAATTCTGAGAATACATTCACTGGATTATTCTGTATATCGACTTCTTGTTAGACAAATGGGCAATTGAATCGAATAAATCAAAAATATATTTGCAGTTAAAATAGATTGCTTATAAAAATAGCCACATTTTTGTTTCTCGGAATTTTGCTGTAATAAAAATATGCAGCTTGGCTCTGAACTTCAGTGCATCATAATATTAATATAGTTTTAAACTAATTATTAGCTGACAGGCATCAATAATCAAATTTACGTCGCCGGCCGGTCGCACACGCGCCGGCGAAATAAATCACAATCGCATCTCAGAACAATGCTCGCTCCACCGAGATGAGAGGGGTGCGCACCCCAGCTGCGTACCGCGATCGATCTGTGGACCACACTCCACTCCGCCACTACACGGCACATTGTCTGTCAAAGCGGCTCCAACATCAAACGTCCCTGACACCGTCCCGATAAAAATAATAATTAAATACAGTGTTTTTTATCAGTGTTATGTGTTAATTTTTATTTTTTAAACTATGGAGGGGCGGAGGTCTTGGGATGGCGTGCCTTTGGGCGAGTCGCATTCTCCACCACAGTCGGTTCCTGGCCGCAGGACGCCGCTGGGAGCCGTGGGTCTGGGCGGCTTCTACATGCAAGGTGGCCAGCCTCCGCCGCCTCCGCAGCACTGTTACCCGGCAGACGAAAACCAGCCAGAACCAGGAACCAGCTACGGACAAAGGTCAGATTTTTGCCCAAAGGCTATCTATGCCTGCATGTTGTTTATCTTACTCAATTCCATAATATGAAAGCATACTTTAATGTCAAAATCCTTTTCTAAAATTCGGTGTCCTATAGGTCTCTATAGGCCTGTATTTCTGTTTGTAAGCAAAAGCAGATGTTTTTTCGCGCATGCGCATTAATGATATCCAGCTACCAATAAGAAGCTTTCAATATCTACCTTTTAAACTTGTACCTATATATATACGTATGTACTTACATTACTGATAACAACTTTGATGAACTGAAAGATGTAATTAAACTGTCATAGATTTATTTACTGTAAAAGCCACACAAAAAATAAGTTACATGTTTTGACAGTCATAAATTAGGTGCGTACCAAGGTGCGTATTAAAAATTAAGTATTATAGACAACTCAAATTTCTTCTTACTTGGCATTATAAGTTATAACAACACTTCGGAGAGGCGATACCTTTCATAAAATCTCATCATTATAGACATGTTTACCTCATTAATTAAAGTTTTATCACCTTATTCATTTGGTACTTAAATATCTTTTAGATAAGTATATCTAAAATGCAAGACTTTGACAGCACAACAATTCTTTGCACTGACATTTAAGACCAACAAACCCGTTTTTATGAACTTCAGCTTTTATGTATTTTAGAGTAGTTCCCTTATAATAAGCTAGCAATAAGCATTCTAGGCTCTAAAAATTGACATATGGCTTGAACACAAAAAAACATGCGATAATTTCTATCGTATTATGTGTGTCACAAATGCACACATGTTCAAGTTATAATCACGACAACTACACCGGCGGCACTAGGGCAGCATCTGTGCACAATAGTCAACTATTGTTCAACAACCCACCCCTATGACAAGTATTTTGCTCCCGTTGACCGCGATCAAATTACCACAGACACTAAAAAACGGTAGAAGTAGGCGGAGATAATCTAAAAATAAAATGATGAAAAACAATACGTAAAAATTATCTATAAATAGTCCTACATAGTAGTGAGAGAAGTGGTTAATGGGTCCTATATATAAACTGCATTCAAACAGTCACGATCTAAATACAAGGCAGAGTGTTAGTAATCACATTAAATTTCTGTTACAACACATTTTAGAACATTTCAAAGCTATTATATTTAGCATTGGTTAAACAAAGCCAAAATAAACGGGCGATTACCTCATAAATTCCAATCACAAAGGAACAGATAGGTACTACCACATTTCATCGACACGTAACGATTGTTTGAAATAGTAGATATCGCAAACGCATGAATAGGAGTAAACTTACTTTAAATAATACATAATTTATGATTAAAGATAAATTAGCATTAACGCATGCTTAGCGAACTCTAAAGTTATAATATTAAATGGTATAAGAAGATGGTCGCGAGCAGAACTCGAACCTGCGCCTCCCGGATGAATACTCCAATCGATCTGACCACTAACCCACCTCGACCTCTGCTCACTACTCGGTCACCTGTAAAGGGACTGAATCGATAGCAATGACGTCACCAAAAGACGTGTTAAAATGTGGAAGAAGAATTCACGGTAAAGAGCAGAGGTCGAGATGCCTTAGTGGTCAGAGCGCCTGGAGTATTTATCCGGGAGGCGCAGGTTGGAGTCCTGCTCACGACCGTATTCTTTTTCCATTTAATATTATAACATATTTTATGTATACCCTAAAATAGAATGATAATATTTAGCTCATCCTGGTTCTAAGACTATTTACTGTTAATATATGGTGATATTATATCAAAGAAAATTATTCGAAATATGTATTAACCAGATTCCACAATCCAGTACAGTTTATTCGGTAAATATACTATTACAACAAATTAATGTCTATAGCTTTTGATAGGGTTGCCATGCGTCCGGGTCTTCCCGGATTTGTCTTAGTATAGAGGGCGCCCGGGGAGGTTCCGGGCGGGGTTTCATTTGTAGTCCGTGTTTAAGGCTCCTGACACATCTATCGGTAATACGCGGCCGAAATTACGTCTAAAATGCAAGACTGCTGTTTGTTAAAACTTTATTACTAAATTTAAATTAAAATTGTAAGAGAAAAAAATAAAGTAATAATTTTTATTTATGTCTCTGAGTAGGTACTTAAAGAAACAGTGTTGGTTTAATTAAAACTTCAAAATCAGGGTTTTCTCACTTATTGTCCGCGTTAGCAGATTTTAGAGATGGCAAACCTAGCTTCTGATAGAGATTGCCGACTTATACTACATATGTATTTCAATGAAATGTGCTTAAATTCCTTATATATTTATTTATTTTATAAATTATGTAGGTACACACATTACACTAAAAGCTAAAATATTTCAACAAATAAATTAATTGATTTGATTTGAAAAGAACATTAAGTACAAAGGTAATTGCCGCGTCTAAAACTTTGTATATGCCGTGGGGTATCAATGCGCGATTCGCATTAGTATTCCGTGGCCGAAGCTCCCAGAGGCGTCCCGCGCGCCCCTCTCCCCTCGTTAGCGTCGTTAGCGTCCGACATATAAACCCATTCATTGTGCACAAAGAGTATTTGCCACTTGTTCCGCTCTGCCTCACCGCCAACCCTTATCCAATCCCTACTAAGGGGGCTCTGTACGCAACTGTACCTAACATTTTTATTGCCGGATACGAATGATCCCGTTTGATCTGACTGATTCTGACTCGTGGAAATAGATTTGTCATAAAGAAACTCGAGGATACTTTTTGTACTATTTCCGTGAATCTGAAATTAATGAGGCATGTGTTCCAATTCCATAACAGTTTGTCTATTTAATTGCCATCATTTATGATCAGTTACTAGGTGTCTTGAAATAGCTGAAAGTCAACGGGAGATCACATTGCGTTAAATTTGCGAATATTTTCTGCGTCTACTTAATCGCATGTTTAGATGCATAATTATATTGCAGTTAGTAATTATTCCTACGTTTCCTCGTTTGTCTAGTGGTACCAAGTGCGACTGCTGACCATGAGGTTCTGGATTAGATTCCCAGGGCGGGCAAAGTGGTTTTAGGTTTTTCTGTTAGGAACCTTAGTAGCAGCGCTGAGTCTGGAATCGTGCCCGGTAACTGGCAATAGGCTCACCACTATGGGACTTAATAACTGCATTGTTGAAATTTGGGTGTAACTTTCTACACCTCTTCGGGGAATACAGGCGTGATGCTTTGTTATGTTTATGTGCACTATGGGGCAAATACATGTAAAATGCACTATACTATCATGACAGATGTATTTATTAACGATTTATCACAAGTTGTGGTGGCCGAGTAGTTACGGGCCCGCTTCTACAGGTTGTGGGTTCAAATCTGGCATGTACCAATGTCACTTTTTCAATGTCATGTGTACTGTATGAGTTAATCTAAGACATTACAGACATACGGTGAAGGAAAACATCGTGAGGCATCCGGGACTTAATCCAACCAGCCAACCCGCAGTTAGCTAGCGTGGGGATTAAGCTCATGCCTTCTCTGTATGAGAAGAGGCCCTTGCCCTGCAGTGGGACAGTTATGGACAGGTTATGTTTATGTTGTGTATATCTAACCTGACCACACACATACCCGTTTTCAGACTGTCTGTCTCACTGTCCCCAGTGCCGGCAAAAGCTTTCAGAAACAGACCAAACGATAAATTAATTTAAGTATCCAGCTATTCTTTTTTACAAAATGCAGCTAAGTGTCGCAGTTTTGAAAGCTATTTCGATTACCAACTCATGTAATGAGCTCCATTCCTACTTGAAAACGAGACTCGAGTCTGGTTTTCAAGTAAGAATGGAATTAATTTTAGAACTGTTTCTTTCCGCCGACTAATACAAAACAACTGCTTAGACACTACAAGTCATGTGACTTAGGGTTACTAACTCAACTAATATGTATTAAAAAAAACCTTCTTATATTTAGTGTTATTATATTTCAATTTTTTTATTTAACATGACAACCGTCACTGTCCCGCTGTGTCAAAAAAAAATTGTCACGTTATGTATATCACGAGTTTGATGTTTGTAATCCGCAGTTGGCACTCTGATTCAAACTTTAATATGTTTGTAGAGTTTTAATTAACCGATAATTTATATATTACAGACCTATCAACGAGGCGAAGTCAAAACAGAAGATGCGTCAGGGCAAAAACGTCCGACTGAACATTAACGCTCGGGAACGACGGCGAATGCACGATCTTGTAAGATAATTTATCAGCTTATATATACAAATTCATCTGTAAATACACAAAGTCTGAGAGTCGGCTATGGTACTCAGCTTAAAGAGTAAATGATTTATTAATATCGATTCCTAAAAGTTAATAGTTTTACAGAAAGAGCCTTTCATCATTCACTTTTCATGAAAAGTTAACTAACTACTCAAGTCAAGACATACGCACCTATATCATAATTTGTGGAACAAGTATTGAACAGATTCAGGAGTTACTTTGCGGAAGTCCATTACAATGGATGCAAATAAATACATTATCTAGCTACTTCCACAATATTGAGGGTAGTCATGCATTACCTGTGCACCGCCCATCCGCCCGCAAATATATGCACATACGCAAGCGGTGAAAATTGCGAGTGCCATCAACTACTCTACACGTGTTACGCCCCCGACGGGGCATCATCAGGAGCTGTTAGACCGTGCAGTGCAACTCAGTGGTGGACACTGCCGAAGAACTTTATATCTAGTAGACATATAACGACATTCATATTCAATTACTACTAATTGAATATGAATTTACGGTACCTTAAAAATAGTGCCCTAATTAGTCTACACTAATTAGTGCACAATTTTTTAGGTACCGTTCCTTTAACCTCTTGACTGCCGGAACGTGGATCCACGCGAGACACAATGTAATTTTTATTGTGTCTGGAAATGCGGCATACGAAAGGTTAAAAGAAACTTTCTAAGATCACTTTGTTGTCCGTTTGTCTGTGTGTGTGTCACGACCCCTTTTTCCCAAGAACGCGTAGAGGTATAAAATTTAAATTAATATCAAATACCATGTCTACGGTCCCTAGGCGATGTTAAAAAAAAAAACAGTGTGCATGTCGGGTGAATCGGTTAATTGAGTCATGAAAACTAATTTTGAATGCACTGATTTAGTTCTGGTGTACCTAAGTATCTACTTCATTATTATACCTATCCTGTTATCCCTCATCAGGGAAATAGGACTCTCAGCATTTCTTCTCTCCAGAACCATTCAATTTATTCTGGTGAACTTAACGAAAACAATTTCTATAATTATAAATGTAGGTTTCTTATAATACTTTATTAGTATAAGCATACTACAACTTACTTACAAACTTGGTCCCAAGAGCAACTGCTAAGCATGAGGTCCTGGGTTCCATCCCCGGGTCGGGCAAATTGTTATTGGGTTTTCCTATTAGGAAATTTTGGATATCAGCCCGGAGTTGGAATTGCGCCCGGTAGATGGCAATAGGCTCACCACCTATTACATGCGACTTAATAATAGCATTGGTGAAAATAATGTGGTTGTAGAACTATGTACACCTCTGCTTACACTTTCGGGAAATACAGGCGTGATGCTATGTTATGTTATGTTTATATTACTTGGTAAAAATAAATATCTATCAAGTATTATTCGTCGCTCTTAACGCCGTTGGGAAACTGGTATATACGAGTATCTCACATGATATTACTTACTCGGACTAGACAAATATAGATGTCTATTTTAGGTTTATAGGTATTCTGCAATTACATTTCTAGGAATTGGATAATTTCCCTCGATACTAAATAGGGTGTTTCATTCATACTAGTGGTCGGCCACTAGCCGAAATTTCACCATAATTAATTTAAATTTTAAATTTGAACATTAACCGAAACATCTACAATGCGTTTTTGCATAGATCTGCATCTATAACGACGTGGTTGGCGCAGAGCTCAAGATTCCCGCATAGAGAATATATTTGTACGATCTACTGATAATTGTTCCAAATATAAGTGGGTTTTTTATGGGATAGGGGGCTACCGGGCAGCAGGCTCGCCTGATGGTAAACGATTACCGCCGCACATGGACAACTCAGAGGAATCGCAAGTGCGTTGCCGGCCTTTTAAAGGGTTTGGGCCTCCGGTACCCTCACTCACTCGGCGAAACACAACGCAAGCATTGTTTCACGCCGGTTTTCTGTGAGGCCGTGGTATCACTCCGGTCAAGCCGGCCTATTCGTGCCAAAGCATGGCTCACCCACGGTAATACACATACAGTGTATGCTTGTGAGATTATGTAATTTCACGATAGGTACAGAAAAAAAATCTAGTGCAGGGCAACGTTTTTTTTAATAATCTTTAAAACTGTTTTAAACTGGAATATCGTGTGGTCACACCCTATTGATGTCGTTGGTATTATTCCAGAATGATGCATTGGACGAATTGCGTGGAGTGATTCCGTACGCTCACTCGCCTTCTGTCCGCAAGCTGTCCAAGATCGCCACGTTGTTGTTAGCCAAAAACTACATCCTGATGCAAGCCAGTGCGTTGGAAGAACTGAGAAGGTACCACGTGCTAATTTTAATACGTTTGCCAAAACCTCCGCTCATGCGGACCTAGAAACTATTTCGGTTATCACATAAACTAACTATTCATGGCTATGAAATATGCATATTTCTTGTTCTAAAGATAGTTTTGTCCTTCATCTGAACTTTTAGATGGAGATCAACAATCTTTTTTTATTACGCAAACTATAAAAATGGGAACGATAGTCCAAGTACATAAATAACTAATGATTTTTTTCTAATCCTATTTAATATTTGCAGGTTGGTAGCATATCTCCAAAGTACAGCAACAGCCGCAGGTATCGTCCCTCCTCCAGGCTTTGACTTGACCGGGTTCCCTGCCGCCGCGAAGCTACTGCAAGGGCCCATTCCTGGACCGCTCCTTCCCCCCGAGCCGCCATCTTGAGATCCAACCGTTAAACTAGAACCCTGAACGCATGGGGTACCTAGCAATATAGTCAATCCACACGATATATAAATTATACGCACACAATGACGGATCTTAAAATCAAGACAAATCTTTAACAAACCCTGTATCGTGTGGACTGCGCGCTACGTTTAAGTAATTATTTAAGCTTAAAATATAAATAATAATACTCATCTTAAATTATGTAGTTATAAGTTATAGATCTCAAATTAGTTAGTAAGCTGTGTAAATAGTTTCTTTAAAGAAATTCTCGTAGTCTTACTTTAAAGCACATTTACATGAAGCGAGTTATTTACCGCGGGCTTTCTCTGTCTTAAGAGAATATAAATAATACCTAAAAAACTCTTTGCAACAATTATAGATCTGTAGATAAAATATTTTTCACATTTTGGTGCTGTTATAGTTTAGCAGTTACCAGTGCCGTTATGAGAATTTCCCTGTCAAAAACTCTCTTCATGATGATAATGTAGGAAATATTTAACTTTAGAAATTTTAGTATAGCTACTATTAGGTTACTCTTATTATATTAGGTATATTATCTACTACTATTACATTAGAGACAACAATCAATGGCTTTGATGTTAATGCTTTTCCTAACTTTGGGACTTCCTAACTTGTTAGGTTACATCCTAAATTAGATAAAGCTGGAACATAGTTTTTATATAATTACACCTTCACTACGTTCGTTATCTTGTAAGGATATGTTCTGGAATTCCCAAATCCTTCAAGGAGGCTCATCTTCAGAGATAATGCGTAGTTACAATATCTAAGTACCTAGTTGGTTTATTTATGTTCAGATCGTATTTATATAAACACTTTGTAAGTGAGAATAATTTATTATGAGCGATAACATCCGTACGTTTTAATGGTTTGGGAATACTAGTTTATTTATATCTTGGTATCGGTGTAGGACACCCTAAACCGCATTTTATATTACGATTGACATGAATAAAATATACAATACATACGTAAGACAAGCTACTATAAATTATAAATTTTACGACATGTCAACTGCATTTTACTTTACTTTTACTTTAATAAAATTATATGCAAATTTTATCAACCATTGTTATATAGACTCAAAACTCCAGATTTCTACTCCTTGTTTTGTTGATTATTATCCAATGGCGTGAAGTGCATGGGATGTCTACCATAATGTACTACTATGGTTTATTGTTCATATGATAGTTATTTTACCCAGTACCATCAGTAAATTTACAAAACTTAGCAATATCGTTATGCATTTTTAATATTATGCTTCAGAATATTACGCTAACAGAAGTTATGATAAAAAAAATATGCCGAAACATTTATGCTGATATATAAAATTAATATTATGTGTAACAATTATTAGGATTATGTAAATGTAAATTATGACATAAAATTGTATGCGAATTAATAGTGAACCTTTTTTATGTGTACTGTTACCAACTAAAACCGAACGGTCCACCTGTAACCTTTACTGGGGTTCGAGGAGCAAAGCTGCATCTGCCGCAGCCCCCAAGAATTTATTCTTGCGTAGTTCATTGCATTTACAAAACTTATCTCTAACGCTGTTCTACTATAAGCTTAATTACACTTATTTACTGTGAATGTATCAGTTAACGCAGTTTTCTTTCTGTATTGCTGTAAAATATTTTGTAATTCCAAAAACATGCTCGTAATATTTTTAATAACAGATATTTAAAGTATAAATAAAGATACCTATCAATTAATGTTCACCGTTTACTACCCACGTACATTTTTCGGGATTGCCCAACTAGTTTCGAACTCGAACGGAGCTCTTGAGTCATGAGCTGAGCCCGTGGCGAAACTAGTGGGGCAATCCCGAAAAATGCACGTGAGTAGTAACCGGTGAACATTAATTGATATGAATATGTCTCACGAAAGTTTTTATACAAAAATATAAGTAAAGATTTTTTAATAATATTAATTTTGTGTAATCTTCTAATAAGTACCTACTTATAATATATGTTATTATCATATTTACATCATTTATTTAGGCTGGTAAGTTCTTTTTATTAGATATAAAAAGTAGTATGTAGAAACTCTGTGAGTAAATCCAGAGTTAACTGTGAAAATGTGCCAAATGAAAGTAGATTTGTATTATATACTTAGGAAAAAAGTAGTTTATTTACAAATTAGGTATCTAAATTGTCATGTTTTCGTGTCGATTTAACGAAATTAACTATACTATAGGTATTTAAATTGACACATACTTTTGAAAATTAGGAACTAGTTTCATATTTAACACTTTGTACTAAGTTTACATAAATAAGACAAAGTAGGAACTCAACAAATATATAATTTTTAGTCATACTAATTTATATAAATGGTATGAAACTGTATACTGTATAGTCCACAAATTAATTAACTCAAAAATTAATGAACGTATTACTTCACTGTTAGAAGAATATGTGTAGATTAAACGTCATAATTTTAACTACATTGCTCTAATATTATACTAATACTAAGCTCACTTATGATGTATAATTTAAGAGTGTCTAGGGATAGTTAGAGCCTTTAAAGACTTATTACTTCTAACATCGACGATTAGCCATTAAGTTGTCGGAAGTTCGATAGAGCAACTGAACGTTAGTAACCACAAACGGCCTCAAAGGGCCGCCAACTCGTAATGCAGCATCGATGCAGTTGTCCAATCGATGATCAGACGGACGTACGTCGATGCTAAAAGTAACACGTCTGCTAAAGCCTTTATTTACACGAGGTATTTTTTTATTATAATTGTAGTTATAATACAGTGTTAAATTGTGTAACTTTTTAATGTATAACTGCTATTGTCTATTACAATCGGGCATAAATAAGCTTCAGTTATTTATTAACTACATTTTAAGTGTATTTAACAACAATTTAATCCTTCCTTAAACTATTTAAGAATAATATTATTTAATGCAATAATCTCAAAGGAAAAGCCTTGTAAAGGTTTGTAACGCTCAAGAATTTGATACAAAATTTTGTAGTTGGTTATGATATGCAGTGGTTTGGAAGGCCCGAGTCTTTGATCCAGGAGAGAAATTCAAATGCTTAAAAAAAAAATACCTTTGACATGTTGTTAGCATAGGCCAGCATAAGAGCATTTTCATCTAAAGGCCTCCACGCTTCGCAGAGCACGTTAAACTGCTGACAGTTTACGGATCCTTGCTCCGTTGCTTGGCTTAGTCAAAGGCCCAGGCTGGCTTAATCAACTCTGAACATAGATTCGTTCATTCACATACCAAAGAAGAAGAAGAATAGACCAGCATCACTTCTGGCCATCTAGGTTACTATCGAATTGATCGTCACCTTGTAGTACATTACAGCGTATATGTTACAGCTTGTCCACAATGAGTAAAAATATTAGAAACATACGGCGCAATGTACTACAAAGTCAATTCTTCAATTTGTCGTTACCTGAGAAAGCTAATAGGTACGCAGGAAAGCATAACTCAAAAGCTCAAAAGAAAGGAGGCTTGAAGCCACGAGGCCTAAAAGAGATCTTATTAATACCTAGTAATTCAGTATACTTTAAAAATATATTGTTTAAAAATATATTATTTAAAAATATATATTCATATAGAAGTAAGCCAAAGTAAAATGTGATTGTTGTTAGCAATATTTTTATTTATAGATACGTGACTGGAATAATATGTAGTGATTAATTACCTACTCTTAATTGATTGTAATGTAATTTTTCCGGAGTATTGCTCTAATTTGTAAGCAATAAAAGTAAGTCAATGAATATATGGTAACTTCAGTGTACTTATCTTCTTTGTTTTATTTTTTACATACATACATAACATCACCCCTGTTAATTTGAAGGATTAGGCAGAGGTGCGTAGTACTCGCAACCGGTGCGTGTGTATAACCAGGGGCCTAATTCTGCTAATTTACCAATGCTTCAGTTGAGTGTCGATAGTGTGTCGATGGAATGATTTTAGTTAGACCGGTGGTCTTATTAAGCTAGCAGACTACCAATTAACTAAAATCATTCCATCGACATACTATCGACACTCAACTGAAGCATTGGTAAATTAGCAGAATTAGGCCCCTGATGTATGAACGTGTATGAACGGACGAAGTAAATGACATATGTAAGTATTAGGTGGTATAGGAGGTGGCGTTCTGTAGTTTCTGCCTACCCCTATGGGAGAAAGGCGTTATGTATGTAGGGAGAGTTACAGTACACCCACAATTAACCGATGCCGTTGCCCAGATGCCGTTGTTAAGTTCCACATTGTGATCGCTTTAGCCAATTATTGAAATGAAAAAGTGATGGTTGGAGTTTTTAAAATTAAAAGGGTGAACTCGCTTAAAACAGAGCAAAAGATATAAAATTAATAAAGGTATCGGGCGCCTGGATTAACAAATAAAAAAATGATAGATACTTGGAAGCAAGTTTTCTGCCGGTGGGGAGGTAACCAACAAAACCATTTCAAACCAGGAATCAACCATAACAAACTCGGAGCTGCTTTTATTAAAAATGCACGATTTTTGTGTCCACATTATCGCAATTTCCACAAAATCTAGCATTTAATTAAAATTATTTGCAGTTGTTATTTCCGCCCGCATTTGGTAAATGTAGAACTCTACGGTTCATTCACCAATTTACATTTTGTACCTATATCTACTTTGCCTCTATCCAAATAAAATAACATCGCTGACCCGCTGCATTGATAAACTCAAAAACGTTCATAAAATTTTGCGTGTTATAGTTTAATAATTAAGTAAAACCACTAAACGTCGTTCTACATCTTGCTGCCATACTGTGGCACTTTTAGGTACTAGCTACTAGCCCAGGCTCAGTTTACACCAAACGTGCACCAAACTCTCTGAGAAAGAAGTCGAACTCTCATATAAAAACTTCTTCGTTCACACAACAGATGGCGCCAACATACCGAGTTAACGATTCATCATAAAGTTAATTGCAACATGGTTGTAGTGGAAAATATTACATAAGACCAACAATTTTAATATGGCAATATTTAAATAAATAAGCGAAATTATTTAAATACATTACTTTTAAATTCTCTTAGAAATAGCAACATTGTATTGATGAGTGCGCGTTCTCATTAGCTTTAGGAAACCTAATGGCTCCCGCACAATGGACGCTGTTGGCCCCATTTCGACATACATTGATGGATAACTTCGTATGCCGACTGATTTCTTGTATATACATAGAGCGATGAATATTGAAATCTCAATAGCATCACGCTGTACAAGACCCCTTGTACAAAATTTTCAATCATCGTAAACATGGCATATACCTATCTACCTATATCAGTATAGTATAATTATAGGTATGGTGGCATTGTACGAGTACGTAACAATCCGTCTGAAGTACCTATGCATGAAAAGAGACTCGATATAAACATGAATACAGGAAATAAAACATACACCATGACGAATGACTTTAAGTAGAGCCTTAGAGAATATATTATATTTTGTTAGTTTCGCCACGTATATACATATGTACCTAGGTATTAGGTATACCGTCCTTGATTAAATATAAAACAACGTGTGTAAAACATGAACAATGTAGGTACCCCCTACTACTACCTACTATCAACTAATATTGCACATGGAGGAAGATCTGTAGATTTAGCTATTTTTTCCCTACATTTAGCTGGAATCTCATCAATTTTAGGAGCTATTAACTTTATTACAACAATTATTAATATACGATTAAATAGTTTATCTTTCGATCAAATACCTTTATTTATTTGGGCTGTAGTAATATAGATCAAAAACGAAATACTCTACTTAATTCGACTCCGTAATTAACCCAAATCTGGAGAGATTAATAGAGCTTTTAGGAATACATAGGTATAATAAAATATGGATAGATACATATACATAGAAAACACATGAATTCGGCATTCCTATAGGTAGGTACGACGTAATTTGAGTTTGGTACTTTTAATATATAGAGAGGTACTTTTTTACACGACTGCCCAAAAATGAAGTGTTATGTTAGAGTTCATGTATGTATGTAAGTATGTCTTTGTATATATATGTATGTTCGCGAGTTTCTTTATTCCACCATAAATTTTAAACGACTGAACCGATGAAGATGTATAGGGTATCGTTAGAACACTTACATTATCCCGGGTAAAATAAGCTAGTAAGATTATAAAAAAGTAATAAGTACAGCGGGGATTATACACAAAAAGGTGTGAAAAAAAATTACACATGGCAGGCGTGCTTTTTAATATTTTAATTAATTTCATGTTGTTTATTTTATATCGATGATATCAATATGTGAGTGTTCAAATCCGATAAAAATGAAAATTTAAAGATTTCTTAAAAATAATTACTAGCTTGTGTCCGCAACTTCGTCTGCTTGGATTTTAGAATTGGGACCAACCGAAATAAAAAGTATCTGTTATATATATGTTAATCCAGAGTATAAACTAATCTATGTTACAAATTTCATCCAAATCCGTTCAGTGGTTATTGCGCGATAGAGTAACAAATATTCATCCATCCTTACAAAGTTTCACATATTAAATAATATTAGTAGCATTAGTTTAATTATCCTTCTCTTAATAAACAGGCAATATTTTTTGTGTCTACTTTCGTTCACAGACGTCATTTATGATAAAAAATTGTTATTTGTACGGGTTCCTTCAAGCCTTTTTAACTTTCGCGTCTAAAGGAACCTTTTGAAAAAAACAAAAACACTTTTAGAACAGAGAACCTACAGAAATTTAAATATAACTTTTGTTTCATCGCCATGTTGGAATAACGTATATACATAGTTTCGTACGTAGGTACATTTCACCGTCGCTGCCACGGATATACTCGTATAATTTAACTGGATGCCGCAAGGACGTTTAACTATATGAATATAAGCAAGTTAGGTTTAATGTACTTACCTTTTAATTAAGCTGTTGCCTCAGTCATTAACAGACACAATAGATTTTTATTGTTACAACGTACAGATCTGTACGTTACTGAGCCGAAAGGTAGCATTTCACTGTCCCATGACTCACATGATACACTGCGATTGTTTTACTATGGAGTCTACTTCACTAACAAGGAAGTTGTTAAATTCCAAATAGCAGTAAAACATATCCAATCTCTAGGCTCAGTCACTTTTAACAGTTTATTCAGTTTATTGTTTATGTTCATTAAGGCATTTTATCTTAATATGGACACTGTGGTCGGCAGACTGATCTCAGCACAGCAGTATAAAAGTCAGCGCTGTGCACCTACTTTAAAACATAAAACAGCATCACGCATGTATTCCCTAAGGGTATACAGAAACAGAGGTGTATACAGTCTTACATTCACATTTAACCAAAGTTGTTACTTAAATAAAGCCTGTTACCATCTAACGGACACAATTCCAAACTAATAATGTCACGCAAAGTAGGTACCTACGTACACTTGCAATATCGAGTATATTTTATATCTGTGGTCGTTGTCGTAGTGTGCGTGTCTTGGTCATACCCTCATAATGACACATTGAACCCTGACCTTTATAAAAATGGTTACAAACTCTTACATTTAGAATTGACGAAATCATTGAATAAAAGGGTTTTTTAATTAAAAATCCGTCCGCATATCTCTCAAGATATGATCTTGAGCGAGATCATTACAAGCCACCAGCTCTTTGCCATGTAACTATATGATCAATCATTCTGAAGCTACCTACGACTTTCTTTGTACACATAATTATTTATCAATTTATTATATGATCACTGACACCTAATTCATCTAGTTTCGATTCCCAGGCACAGTTGTGTTATTGAGTTTCTCTGTTTGGAAACTCTCAGTATCAGCACAGAGTTAGGTATTGTGCCCGGTAGATGGCAGTAAGTTCAACACAAGTAACAGATCGTAAATTTCGCATTGGTGAAATGTAAGTGTACAATTATGTCCACCTCTAGCTATCCCATTGGGGAATACAGATGTGATGCTATGTTATGTTACTTACATACACTAAGTAAATTAGCACGTTTTTGTTGTTTACATTTACAATAAATAAAGAACTTTTACTATCACAGATTAAATAATTTTACCTCATCATTATCAATTATTGAAGAGCATACCTAACTATGTAGCTTACCCTATCTTATTCCAAAATACATTATCAGCGTTTTACAAAATACACATTTTGATGATAATAAGTGCGTTGTTTCCGTACCTACTTGTTTATATTAGTGATAACTGTGGCAATCAGTATATACGTCATAGATGGATTAAAGAATCAGCTGTTTTACAAAACTGATAGCTGATCTACAAAACAGTGCTGTTGTGTGAAACAGTTGAACGACGTTAAGTGCTTTTTCCTGAATAATAATACGCAATATTGTATAAACGTTTTGCGTTTATCAATGTAGCGGGTTAACGAGCAGAGGTTATGTAAAACAGCGTGAGATAAAACGTCAAATTGTAGTTTTTGGTTCTAAATTTTGTCACTCTTGGCTTTGTCCGTGTGTCTTATCATCAGTAATATATTATATTTTGTATAAGTCAGTAACAAAAATAAAAATAATGAAAATTTAGAATAACATAAATACTAAACTACTGTACTAATCGATACTGAAAGAAAATAAATTAAATTGAGGCATGAACGAGTGAAGCTAGCTTCGTGTTTACGTTTTTTCTGACCTTAAAGACACAAAAATGGGAGGCGACATCGACCCAGCTACAGGGAAGACAATTCAGAATACAGTATTTTTAGTTTTACTTGAGTGATGACTGATTTAATACATCTATACAATAAATAAACTGACTGCAGATATGTCATTCTCCATTAAGTCTAAACGTGGGTAGCAGTTTTGTTAAATTTATCGCAATGGCAATCCAGCTGAACGTTGTTCAGCTGTTTTATAAAACGGATCTGTTTTGTAAATTAGCTAGCAGTTATGTAAAACAGCGGATTCTACAATCCATCTGCTATATATACATCGGCAAAGAACTTGAAATCGACATACCTACATAGGTAATACATACTTATCACGACAACAACGCATTTACACGTCGGCACATATCTACTTGTCATAACGCGGATAAAATAATTTGGTACCTTGTATTCAAAGGGCTGCAAGAGAAGCATGCCTGTTTCCAAATGGGGTAGGCAGAGACTATCGATTTCCACTTGCTACTTTTCTGAGACAGCTCTTTTGCTCCCTCTATGTTCATTAACTAATGCATACCCGTCAGTTTAGGTTGTTCTAAACCTGTGAGAATGTTCACAATAAGATTGCGGTACGTTCGCTGAGATCGACCTGCACGGCTCTTGTTTTACGTTTGGTAAATCAGTCATGGAAATATGACTCTGTCGTCTACACTCGCTTCATATGTAGTACTTATTTTGTCAATAGCTTTTTATTTATCCTTTCTACGTGCCGAAACCTTCCCAGTATATCTTTTTTTTACACCAGGACTAATAAAAATAATTTAGTTTACTACTACACTTTAGTATTTCTCCCGTATTAAAAGAACTTTTTTGATAAAAGTCTCACATACATAGACACTCAATCAGTCTGCCTCGCCTTATCCCAACTACGTTGAGTTCGGCTTCCAGTCTAACCGAATGCAGCTTAATACCAGTACTTGGAGCGACTGCATATCAGACCTCCACAACTTAGTTAGGTACTGGTTAACACGATATCTCGTGGAACGACTGGTTGTCAGACTTTCGGACTTCTGACTACCCGTAACGGCTGTCATAGATCTTCATTAGACAACCAGAACCGACGGCATAATGTCCCGAAACACGGAGGGGTCTGGATATGAAATTATGTTCACCCATCCACAGATCGGCCGCGGAAAAAGCAGCTTAACCTCAATGGAACTATCTGTTCGGCTGTTACTTAACCACGGGCCCCTCTCTCACGTACACAAAGACTGTGCATGCTAAATCATAATAGTTGTTCGTCTCGTTAAAAGCCTTATCATTATGTAGATGAGATATTATGAAGCTCACTATTCACATTATCACTACCTCTCCTTGGTGTCTCTTAGTTAAATCGTATGTAATAATTGGTCCCAAAGGGTAAGTATACCTACATAGACGCCAGGTCCTAGTAACCTTCGCCAATTTTTACACGACTGCCCCAAAAAAGGGGTGTTATATTTTTAGGGTTCATGTATGTATGTATGTTTGTGAGTTTCTTTATGCCACCATAACTTATAAAAGCCTGAACCGATATCGATTTATGAGGTATCGTTAGAATCCTTACAGTGTCCCGGGTAACATAGACTAGTAAGATTTTAAAAATGGCAGTTGTTTTTTTATTTATTCATTTTATATAATATGAAGATCTCGCTTAATTGGAGGATCTGATAGATTAAATATTGCAATTTCTGTAATTGTCCGTAAAAGTGGCTAAGTAACATCAGTTTGTGGATGGGTCACAGTGTCATAAGTCAGCTTGAACAATATTTACAAAATCAGGGTAATTGCGCAACTCACAATAACAATAGTTATAACAGCTTTTATTTTGACAGTTCGACAATATACATTGCGTCGCGCTGAGTAGTCGAGGAGTTGGTATAGATTTTAAGTTATTTGAGCATAGGACTCAATGTATGGCAATCGTTAATGCCTTTGCCAATGTAAGCAAATTGCGCAATTACCTTGCAGGTTTAGAATATGACAACATGAAAAAAATAAAACACTTGCAAGTCTTGAATAGGTAAACTTGTCTATTGTATCTATCGCTTGATTAATTTTGATTGACGAATAACGAAGATAATCCTTTATCTTGATGATAATAAAACCAGATATACTCGTAGCTTGATAAAAGGAAAATCAATAAAGGTGAATGAAGGTTGGGAAATTGCATCCCAGAATGAAAATTGTACTTGTGGCTATAGTAGCGTAGTCTGGGGACGGGCGGGAGATGTTGGGGTCGAACCCTCCCTCCCCTTGCAAATAAAAATATACTTTGTACTTTCATACCCTAATTTATAGAATATACACTTACATCTAGATAAAAAATGGGGAAAATCGGAAACCCTTGTTTGCATAAAACCTTTTTGGCATTAATACTTGAATCTGGTCGCACATAGGTTCAAATACGAATAAACAGATCGAAAGCATACGGTCACAGTAAATAACATTTTAAACAGCCTAATATGACGTCAAATAGCAATCTGTTTTGCGGAAACCTGCAGGTAGATGCTGTAAGTACATACACCCTGTTTGCGTACGCAGGGGTTGAATGTGTTGCGATGTGCCGCACCCCTCCCAAAACCTCTGTCGTAATTGAAATTTGGTAATCGGATGCGTGATTGTATTTTCATTTTAAGTATATTTATTCTCAGTATATTTTATAAGTAACTTCTACCCGTGACTTCGTCTACGTGGACTTTAGATTGGTCCAGCCGTGATAAAAATATCCCAACTAACACATCCAGGTTAAGGTTGGTGTCTCAAATTACATCCAAATCCGCTCAGTAGTTATTGCGTGAAAGAGTAACAAACATCTATCCATCCTTACAAACTTTAGCTTCTATAATATTAGTAGGATACTCTAGCTCTGTCTTGAGTGCATACAAAATACCATAGGAAAAAACAATTTCAGTTATTAAGCTCATAATAAAACATTTAACAATTTGGGTCATTCTTCGAGTAGAAAGGATCCCCCTTTGCGTCATTATCCTCGCTTTTAATATTTTTAGGAAACTAACCTCGAAATAATAAAACTTTCATTAATACAAGCTGATTGTATATCCATGAACTTATATTAATGATAATTATAACATTCTGAAGTTATTTTCATAAAAATATTAAAAGCGAGGATAATGACGCAATGGATCCAAGTCGAAGAATTACCCATTTAACAAATTAAACATTTGACAGCTCGGTTGGCGCAGTGATGCGCCGCGTGTCGCAGGTTCGATTCCTGCATGGACCAAATATTAGTATGATCCACAGATAATTGCTCCGGGTCTGGGTGATTGTGTGCTTGTGAGATAATATGTTTGTAAAAGCACCCAACATACAGGAAGAAATTCCAAGTGGGACAAATTTATAAAAAAAAAATAGATATATACGAGTATATATCTAGCATAGAAAAAGAAAGATAGAAAAAAAATATTTATTTTAGTCTCAAGGTTGTCTGAAATTTTACTTAAAAAGAAAACAAAATCTTACACACTAAAGAAAACAAGTAACCAAAAACACTTTGTTTTTCCCGAAATCTCCAATTTTCCGGGCAAATTTTCCAATTTTTCTTCCCTAATTACCTTATTCGGACTAACACGAACATGAAAAAACTAATGAACCAAATCGGTCCAGCTGGGCAGCCGTTCTAAAGTTATTCTCTTACCATCGAACAACATATAATTTATATTTACGTAGATTAAAACATGGCGACGAACAAGACCGAGCAGAACCTGACCTAGTTCATATTATATGTTGTATAATATTTTTCAATTTCATTTGGTCTCACTTAGCTGTAAACAGGTTTAAAAACTACGTCTCCTGTAAAAATTATCACCAAAAACTCGTTTGTATTATTATGTACAACTTGTTGTTTGCACCAATGCACAATATGCCGTCAATAACATTTAAATGCAAATTAGTAATTAAATCTTTGGACAGCAAAAAGCAACACAACATGAAATTATCGAAAATACATATATTTTTTCATAAACACATTACGGTTCGGTAATGACCTCATGACGTCACGATATCGTATTTCTGTCGTACAAAGAGTATCTTTCGCATAATTGCTACAATAATTGGAGCATATTAATAGAAGTCATGTGAGTCAGCCGGTACAGAATGCCGCCGTACGCAGTACGCTTGCTACTGAAGTGACGCGTTTGTGAACAGCGCAGTAACAATAGAGGAAGCGACGAAAATATTTATATTGGATATTTACAAATTTCCCTACGTTTTCAAAGAAGAGACCTTCCTTCTTCACCCGTGGGTATTGTATTTATTAATTAAGGGAGAGATGGTGGAGGGGATCGGTAGCAACATTTTCTCCCTGGTTTAAGTGGGTAGAGCTCTGGATAAACTCCACCCGGGAGAGGTGATGAATTGTGTAGGACTCTTAACGATTAACTCGCACAGCGACGCCAGAAGAAGTACTGCAACGATGTGACCATCATGTGGACATTAATGTTAGTCTTCATTATAAGGTATTACATACATGCTCGTGAACGAGTACTATCTGTCAGAAGTCGGGACTGGTCAGCTCTTAACTGCTTTGGCAATCATTTAAAATGCTATTTAAGTTTTTTTTTTACGATCTCATTTATTCTTTTCTATTTTAATTAACCTGCATTATTCTCACATTATTTATACATAACATAGCATCACGCCTGTATTCCCCGAACGGGTAGACAGAGGAGTATACATTTCACCAACATTAACTATTTTTATGCCAATTTAGTTTAAAGAAGTGTCTACGGAATTTCTTTACGGTTTCTTAATATGGTATATTTGAAATAAAAATATTTAAATTATTTCATTAAAATTTAAATATGTTTGACCCAAAACCGCGAGGACTGGAAGGAGGGTAGGAATATAGGGAGCCCTTTGCCCTTTAGTCGGACAAACCAGGTTGAAAATATTAATAATACCTATGTATAGCCCTTCTATAGCTGCAGTTTTCTCTGTACTTCTTAATGATAATTGTTTGTTACTTACAGGCTGACAGGATGATGACGAGGGATTCAACTTTATTAGGTAACTTTCGTTGAAGGGGGTGATATACAATATAACTGAAATATATTCACTTATGCCAAGAATTGAATGGAAATAACAGATTATTTGTAATTTACCATCGTACCAGTAACACGAAAACTGCTCCTGTAATGAAAGAGTAAAATTTAAAACTCCTTTAAGTAGTAATTATTTTAAAAGAGAACCGACTTCAAAAAAGGAGGAGGTTATCAATTCGGTTGTCATTCCTTATTATGTTTGTTACCAAATAGTTGATAAATCTCCGTCATTTATCAATCAACGACTTGTTTTTTTTTTTCTTTCATGCTTTTTTATTATTTCCTGTTTCTTTCTTTATAATTTTTCTACAAAGGAAATTATCAAATAAATTAGAACCTTGTATACGCTTAAGATATAAATATATATAATAAGTAAGTACTATGATATTGAGGGTAACTATAAATATTCAGTGTACAAATCATGTCATACATGTTCAAGGGCTCACCATATTTCATTTCATAATATCAACACCTTTAACAGTCGTAAAACATCCACAGTGGAACGTAGGACAGCTCCATAAGTTACTATAAAGTATGGCCCCAGGCCATAATAGCCATAATCATCGAGGTTGGCAGACATTTTATAAAATTATGCGTTTATGTATGCCTGTTTTAGATGCTGATTTCCTCCCCAAAAAGTATATTTTACAACTGATAATAAATAACAAAATTGCGCTAGTAAAACAAAAAAAATCATTAGATTTTTCAGCTTATTTGAGATCTGATTATAATTTGAACAATATATTTTTTATCGATATGAATATAATTCTCATTATTTTGTTCTCTACTAACCTCATTCGAATGATTTATATAAAGATAACAAATAAAATACTTACTTTGTTCGAATTGTGTACAAGCCGCCTGGTTATAGATTGGGACTAAACAGGGCGTCGTTTCTATTCCCCTTCTGCTCACTCGCTATCGAATTGAAAGAGAGGTCAGAGGCAGTAACGTATTTTGACAGCCCATTCTTTATCTGTACGGGTTATCTATACTGCTTTTAGCTTTTATTCAGGATACTCGTACTTAAATAGTAGTTAATAACTACAAAAATACATATTTAAGATACTTAAAACGTATTGCTGATAAAAGTATTGATGACAACATTGCTGTCATCTGGTAGAGTGCCCAGAAAACCCTGCTTGAAATAGCAATTTCTTTTACTTAAACAAAAATCATTATATGAGTATGTTTATATATCGGTATATATACATGACAATTATTTTTATCTAGTACCTTCTGCAACTAGTTTAAATTTCCAAAAAAAAATGGTTTCCTGTATTATTATTTGACTTAACTGTTTCTTTTTTTACAGTTATTTAATGTAAATTTCTTAATAAATATTGTGTTATATCTTATAGCTTCACTACTGTTCTGTGAAATGTAAGCATTATGTGGACATTAAAGAAGTACACACATATAACAACCTATGACCAGGGATTATGAGTTTGTCGTGCTCACTAAAATGTCTTGCTGATGGTGGCGTTGTTTATTGGGTCGTTGAAGTCCCTTAATAGTTGAGTTTAGCGATGATGATGCGCACGTCATACTCGTGAACGGGTGCTGTCTGTTGGGACTTGTTAGCTCGCAATAGCTAGTTATAATTTTGGCTCTTTATATAATTAAAATTCTGCCTTTTCTTCAACATTAACCTGCATTATTCTCACATTAATAAATTTTAGTTGTAAAAACACATAATTTTAAAAGAGTGTCTTTGGAGTTTCATGCCGGTTCTTCTCCATAAGACCAACTCCTTGGAACCGTGCATCTAGCTTTGACTTTTCATAAATGCCTGTCACGTCATATGGTCATAAAAAAATTGAGTTTTTGAGTTTAAGTTTATGTAGCGGTATACCGTATCGGTAGCGGTTGCCATAACAGTATTCCCAATGAGGGTTGCCGTCAGGCAGGCGACCAGTCATAACACATTGCCAAAACTTTAGCAGCATGCATTTCAAAAACAATTAGAAAGTGGAAGCAAAGTATATGCTGCGCCGACCCCAAATAAATTGGGATAAGGGCACGGGGAAGATGATGATGATCATGATAATGATGATGATGATGATGACCTGTCTCATTGGTTTAGTGGTCGCAAGCGCGGCATGTGTGTATGTATGTATGTATGTATGAAAACTGCTCTGTTTTTATTATTAATGGATTTTGAAGTACCAGCTAGTAATGAAAATAGATATTGGAAACCAAGTTTCAAACCAAAATCCATTACCATTATTATCCAGTAGTGTAGGTAACCCATCCATCATCGCTTAAAAGCTTTGTCCCACAAGTTTGGTTTGGACCACATAGGTCTGTAAACTTAGAGGACCAGACGGGAGACGGCTTCTGACTAAATATCGAACAAATTTGCTCGCCACTTATGGCGGGGGGTGAGGTAACACAAGCACAAAGGAACTTGCAATAAAGCAACAATAACTCTCGTCATTACATTAATAGTATTATACAACTAAACACATTCATAAAATTGAGTCAGACACGATTAAAATCGTGTACTATCATAACCATACAGGTAAAAGGTATAAAGGTTTGATTCGGAATCATAATTAGTCCATGGAATCATATTATGTCAGTGGCGAGAGGGGTACGCCCGCTTAAACTACTCCAGTATTAATTCCTTCAAGTCTGTAAAACATATCTAGGTACACGTTTCCCAGGCTAATGTAGTTTATTTACCTGTATTTATATACCCTATAAATATGTATATAATAAATATATATAGTTTATTACTATTAACTGCCTCGTTGGTCTAGTGGTCTCAAGCGCGCCTGCTGAGCATAAAGTCCTGGGTTCGATTCCCGGGTCGGGAAAAGTGTTATTGGGTTTTTCTATTAGGAAATTCTTGATAGCAGCCCGGAGTTTGGAATTGTACCGTCACTCTAAATCCAACATGGCGGACTTCCAAAGATGACGGACTAGTCATTTTTTATGCACTCGCGCGATATGGGTATTAAATTAAAGGGTTTGCTGAGAAGAATACGAAAAATGAAATGACGTCACTTTAAATCCAACATGGCGGACTTCCAAAGATGGCGGACTAGTCATTTTTTATGTACTCTCGCGATATGGGTATCAAATGAAAGGGTTTGCTGAGAAGAATACGAAAAATAAAATGACGTCACTCTAAATCCAACATGGTGGACTCCCAAAGATGGCGGACTAGTCATTTTCATGGAATCGTGTGATATGGGTATCAAATGAAAGGGTTTGCTGAGAAGAATACGAAAAATAAATTGTTGTCATACAAATTCAATATGGTGGATGCTCCAAAATGGCGAGCAAAATCTTATTATTCAGATAAATCTTCGAAAAGCATAAGACTAAAAAAGCAAAAATAAATAATAGTTTATAAAACTAAAAAACACGCTTTTGTAACTACTCGAACTAAAATGTAGAAAATAGAGTGATTATGAAAAAACATTTTATCGTAAAAAAGCGTGGGGTGCTTCTTAAGATATTTTATAATAACTTCAATTAAATATTTACAATAATTGACATCGAGCACCCCACGCATTTTTACGATAAAATGTTTGTTTTATAATCACTCTATTTTGTTTTTGCATTTATAGAAAATTATTTTCTACTTTGTATTTCGAGTAGTTACAAAAGCGTGTTTTTAGTTTTTAATTAATTTCTTCTTTTAATTTATTTCAATACTTTTTCAAGTGGCTCCACTAGTATTATTTTCTTAGATCTGTATGTTTTTATGTTTGTTACTCAATCACGCAGAAATGGCTGAACGGATTTGGATGAATTTTGTTATAGAGATAGATTGGACCTTGGAGATGGACATACTCAGCCCAATATCTTTTGTTGCGCAGACGAGGTCGCAGGTAGAAATTAAGTTAAAGATTAATTATTATGAACAACTTTGTTAGTCTATAGTAATAATATCTTAGGTTTTCACGATCACTACACATTATAATAAAACAACTTTTATCCGGATTAATCCCGTGTATTATTGTTTTTTTTTGTTTTTCCTGACGTTTCGAAAACTTTGCAACCAACGCTGCAAAGTACGCCTCTTCCTTACCCTTTGGAGATAACGGCGTGATCCTATATTGTTATGTTATTTAAATGTATACTTATTAACATCTGACAATAATTCTCTTATATATTATTGTCCGGTTGATGGCAATAAACTCATCATCCAATCTATTACACGAGAGTGGAGCTCTAAGTTGAGCTGAGCTCTCTGCTGAGTTTGACTCGCAACATCGCCGCGGGCTCAGCTCATGAGGATTTCCTTTGAGTTCGAAACTTGTACCTACGGCAATCCCGAAGAATTAACGTGAGTAATAAGTTAATAGCCGTTGAACAATAATTTATACGAGAATTACTGTAAGTATAGATTTAAATAACATAACAATATAGCATCACGCCTATATCTCGAAAGGGTAAGGCAGAGGAGTACTTACTCTTGAACTACTACTATTAAATTTTCTTTATCACAAAACGTAATTACTCTACATAAACAAAGTTAAATAAGTATATAACAATGAAGGTTCCTTACTATAATTATAGGCATAGTCTCTTCATCAATAAAACACTATGCCTACTTGGTAACAGAATCATAGTAAATTAATTGAAGCCTACGTTGCCTAACCTACTTATAACTACGATCGTATACGCAAACTCGCTGCGTAATGATTTATCGATCGAAGTATAAACATTTCACATAGCTGTTTTAACTAGATAACTTGCTAGAACTAGATAATTATGTATGCCTATTATGTATGTTAGAAAATATATATTCTGTACATTCTCTTTCGTTCTTTTCTTATAATTGTATTGTAATGCTATTTATGTATATTGTATTACTGTTTTCAGTACCTAACTATTATATATTATTACTTCATATATGTATATAACTTTTTAACTCTACTTTTACAGAAGTCTTGTAGAATATTAAAAATATTTTTAATATTTCGTGATACTACCGCTATATAAGTAATATAGGTACATCAGGAAATCTTGTAGGAAATAATGATTTAAAATAATAAACAATGCTCGCATTGTTATAGAGCAGTACCTACTTGGAAGTCAGTGTTAACAATAATATTAGACTTCGAATCAAGAACAACGAAATGATTTTTAATTTTCAAAACGGTTGATTTAAATAACAAAGTCAACGTGTACTATGTTTTAGATCATGCTACTGCTCAAACACAATCACGCCAGTTTACAATTGGGGTAGGGTAGGCAGAGACTATTGATTTCTAATTGCGATTCTAACACACCACCATTTTGTCATACTTTCACAAAATATAATATGTAAACTTATTTATGTTTTTACTAGGGTCATGCTTATTTCCACTATAAAAAAACAAGTTATATATCTTCCAATATATGAATTCAATCAATAGTACACTTTACTGTAATAATGGGCCAGAGGGTATGTAGCTACATCAATAACAAACCCTTCTAAAAAATACTTTCCCAAGACATTCTCAATTACAATATAAATCAGCCTTGTATTGTTCCACCAGCAGTAAACACAGGATTGGGCGTGGCCGTACTAAAAGCATGGTGGAAACCGTCGTGGGAGAAAAGGGCAAGTCAGACTCTGCCGGACGGCGAAGGACGGAACCGATGGTATCTACCACGACGCGGTAAGGTGTAAACATACTTGTAGGAAAAGATAATATAATTATGCTGTTAACCTTTTTTTATTTCAGCATATCTGTGAATGTTTATTTTGTGATCGATAATTGAAAAGTGTATGTAACTAAATATACATCGTATTGTACAGATTTTTTTTGAAAAGCATTAGCGCCGCTTAGCGAACCTTAAAGATAAAAAAAAAACTATGCACGGTCGTGATGGCTTAGTGGTCAGAGCGCCGAGTATTTATCCGGGTGGCGCAGGTTCGAATCCTTCTCGGGACCGTATTCTTTTACAAAAAAAATATAACTATACATATTGTTATACTATGTAGCACCTACGAATAAATACAAAGCAATATTTATACCGATTTATTCCGCAATCTGTAATACAGGAATGAGGAATCGCGCAATATTTATTATTTATTTTATTTATACCCATTTATATCGCAATCTGTAATACAGGAATCGTTCAGACATGCACACATTTGCGATTTGAAATTCCAGTGAAAATTAATGGAAAACGTCGTGAAGGGCAGGCTGGCATAGAGCATTTGAATATAACCAAAGGGCTGTTCTCATTCGATGCCCATCATAACGTAAATAGAAAAAGTAACATGGAAAAATAACTGGCTGTGAAATTATGCTATTTACTGGCTCCACATTTTCAAAGGAATACATTTTATTATAATTTTATCTTTCTCAGTTGTGTATTCTTGGTAGATACATTTGCTTTTTAAAATAAATATAGTCGTATGTATCGTCAACTATTTTAACATTAGCACGCCAAAGACTATCTTACTTCCATTTCATTCATTGCACGAAAATTGGTGTTTTTTTTTTAGATAATGTTTAGGTTGACCCACAAGTACACTGCCGCCATTCGATAAAACTTAACTACCTGACTGGGAATAGCGTCTTTCAAAATAATGTCTACCAGTTCCGCACAACAAGTGATAATTTTTTATCAGAATGAAAAATGTATTACTTATTTACATTTTTGAAATCCGAAATGTTTCTTGACTTAAATAGCTTCAGTTTACAAATAATAATGTATCAATTTTCGAGAAAGTATTAAAGTTATGTAAATGCACAACAATGAATATCATCATCGGTACACAGCGATATCAATGCAAATCAAAATGATTGAAATTAATACCTAATAATTAACAAAAGATAATAATTAATGATAAATGATTTTGAGGAATGCAAAATCGGTTAATTAACCCCAAAAGATAACCATCGACCTATGGGGTAATGTTTGTTCCTTCTGACGCAATAACTACTGAACGGATTTGAATAAAATTTGGCACACAGATTGTCTATACTTTTTATTCCGGTTGGACTCAATTCTGGAGTCTACACAGACGAAGTCGCGGACAGAAGCTAGTATAGAAATAATATGAACGCGAAAAATAACACCATTTTAAAATAACAAAATGTGTTCAATGCGTTACCTTGACCGATAGACTAGACACTAGACAATTACTAGACTGTCAGTGATTGCTCGTTCACTTGACAAATAAAAACTTAGCACAAACAGTTCGAATAATATAATTTACCTCGCAATATAGCGTTAGGTACATATAAAGTATTTTTTTATTAAATTTCTACTAGAAATTTAAAACTAACTACTGACTTTAATTAGAACGGGATATAAAGAAAGGGTAGAGACACATGATTGTGTAGAGAAACGGAAATGAAACTCTCTTGCTCGTAAAGTGGCTCTTATTGCACGGCTTTTAGGTTCATAATAGGGCTTATTAATCACGCGTTTTTTCTTAATCTCTACCGCTTTAGTGCGGTAATATAAAGAGAGACAGCGAAATCTCTCAGCTTTACATTTACTTTAAAACCTCAGCAAAGAGTTTTCATGTTTGAAAACTCCTTAATGAGATGCATAAAATGAATGAGATTTAACATTTTTGTGACTGTGCTAATTTAAAATATGACAAATAAACATTTCGATTCATCAAATTATTTATTTTTATCAACCATTTAACATTATTTACAATTTTTCAAGGAAATATTCATTTCTGTTTTATATACGGAAGAATATTCACTTTATTATAAATTAACCTACTAATATTATAAACGCGAAAGTTTGTAAGTATGGATGGATGGATGTTTGTTACTCTTTGACGTAAAAACTACTGAATGGATTTTAATGAAACTTTACAATAATATAGCTTATACTTCAGAATAACAAATACAATTTATAAAGATATTGTGTGAATTGTCCAAAATATGACGGAAGTGTCAATTAAGTAGGAAAAAATCTACCATCTACGCGAGCTATTCTGGCGTGTGCTGCCTAAACCCTTTGAGATATAACAAAATGATGTATCGTGGAATTGTGTATCTTATATAGGTTTACAGAAAAGTCCGCGATGGCATACGTCTATCTTTTAAGGATAACATACTACATTCATTTTAATACTTAAAAAATGAGTAATTATGAAGCGGTAATTGAAAGCGGGAGCGGGATCTAAATTTCATGATTACTTTTGGGTGCGATATCCGACATCCACGCGGGCGAAGACGCGGGCATCCAATTCCAATTCCAATTTTGGTTAATTATGGCTCCATCGGGTTAACGATGATTCTGCCAATGTCAAGGTTGGATAAAACACGTTATAAACATTAACAAAATTTGACCAGTGCCAAGCCAAGATACGGTTCACAAACGCGGGCATCAGCTAGTTAAAAATCATATTTAGACATTTGTTAATGTTTATAACGTGTTTTATCCAACATTGACATTTGAAGAATCATCGTTAACCCGATGGAGCCATAATTAACCAAAATTGGAATTGGAATTGGATGCCCGCGTCTTCGCCCGCGTATATAGTTTGACAATCTATGGTTTGATACCATAGATTGTCAAACTAATGTTCAAGTGTGGTAGCAAAAATATTCTAATTCTATTTGTTCAAGAAACTTCGTCAAGTCAAACCTCTGCTTCTACTTGCGCGTGCATAGACTACAGACCCGGCGCACAAAAAAAGAAATCGCGCCTCATTTAAAAAAATTAAGTATCGATTTTATTAGTATGTTTCCTCACAAGTGTGTTGAAATACGTCGTATAAAACTCGTGAATATAGACATCAAAACTATTTGCTGAAAATTTAAAAATATTAGCAACAAAGAAATTTGATGTCTACAAACAATTTGCTGAAATTTTAAATTTTTGTAATAATATTCAGTGTTAGATAAAATATGACGTTTCAATTAATAATAAAAATGTTGCTGTAGCCAAATCAGCTTTAATTTTTAATATCAATAAAAAAGTATTAATTTTATTTTATTATAATATTAGGCTGTTTGGCAACTTAGTCAGTCCTTCCACCTGCGCGCAAATAGATCACAGACTCGGCATACGAAAAATAAATTCGCTCGTCATGATTACAAAATGAATAGAGTTGAATATCTTTGCAAAATGTAATTTTATGCAATTTTTTTTCCTCGGAAGAGTGTTGAAAAACTTTGTATGAGCCGTGTGCCCTAATGGTCAACAAGTCTCGGTCGGTAATTGCTATCATCGCCAAGGCTCAGTTAGCATTTCAACCTTCACTGTTATGACCAACTTAGGGCACTTGTATCATAATGTACTATTTACCTATTCTGGTAGGGTTGGCACTGGATGATAAAATTAAATCAACAAATCTTTTATCATTATGATATATATTTTTACAAATTGCCCCCGTGTGAAATGTTGGTGTACAACTGTGTACACCTCTGCCTACCCCTTCGGTGAAAAAGGCGTGATGCCATGTTATGTTTATGTTATATTCATTTCATGATGAGTATGTATCAGCCAAAGTTTTGCCATCATTATTATTATCAGATCTCCAATGCTGGCTAAGATCCTATGCCTATCGACAGCTACATCACTCGATCATAGGATTTCTTAATAAATAAAGCCAAGAAAAATAATATTCTATCATTTCCTAAACTAAATTACTCTATAAATTTGCGAATATATTTTTAAAGTAACTTCAAACAATTGGCCTTGATGTCTGCACAGACCCAGAACGCTGTCGCGTTTATACAAGGGCACTTCGGCCTTGTATCCCCAGACTTTAAGGGAGAAAGCATTACATAATAATAAAACCACATGCTAATATCAATAAAGACGAAGATAACGACCATATTGAATTATACTCAAGTTGTCTACATTTACTTAAATTATCCATATGTTTGGCTCAAAGTTTTAAGAGTTTAGTATCAAACATTAATTTAAAATATTCTTGTTATATAAGATACAAAATATCCTAATAAGTTAAATTCCTTTTACACTAAAGTTACAATATTAAATGGAAAAAGAATACGGTCGCGAACAGGATTCTAATCTGCGCCTCCCGGATGAATACTCCAGGCGCTCTAACCACTAAGAAATCTCGACCTCTGCTCACCACCGCGACTTCTTCATCCATATTTTAATACGTCTTTTTGGCGACGTCATTGCTATCAATTCAGTACCTATACAGGTGACCGAACCGAAACGACTAACTTTGCAGTTAATATAATGTCGTAAAGAATGCAATTGCGTTAAGTAATGCTTTTCAAAGATTTATCTCCTTATAAATTAATAATATAATTAAAATCAAATACATTCATTGAAACTAAGATGAATAATATATTTTTGTAGGTAAACGTGGAGGAAGAGTTCGTGGTACTGAGCAGACGTCGAGATGGCTTAGCAGTTCTGATCCATGCTGAACGCTAAAACATCTCGACCTCTGCTCGCAACCACGCCTGAAGTATTTACCTAGGAGGCGCAGGTTCGAATCCCGCTCACGACCATATTTTCTTTCCACAAAAGAATTATAACTTTAGAGTTCGCTATGCACGCGTTAATGCTTTTCAAAGATTTATCTGTAACTTTCACATTGACTCCTTTTAATAAAAGACTTGATTTATTTATAAATCAAGTCTTTTATTAAAATTTATATATTACTTTAGTAATATATAAATTTGTTGACGTCCGATGCTTCCGAAAAACTGCAGCAATCTATACTTACCAGTAATTATTTTTTGCGTCGCAACCGGCAGTGGTGTTAGTTGTAACTTGTAAGGAACATTTATATTTTCTATGTGTAAGTACTAAGTACGACTTATTTGCGTATCGGTAAATTTTTTGTTTAACAATAGAAATACACATTCAGATAAGTACAATTAAGATTAAATATAATTATTATTTTAATACAATTAAATCTCTTTGATATTGTGTATTAAATATACGTTAACAGAAAGATCTACGTATCGATTAACTGAATGCCGTTCATTTTAGCTCTAAAATCTTCAACTATATCATACTGAGATGATAGTTCTTGCATTTAATACGTACCTAAAGAGAGTAATCTATATAATTCGGTCTGCGAACAACATTATCACAATAGCAAAACAAAACCGATGAACCAGACGGTTGCATACTCTACATTTGCTACAGAATATAGTTAGCTGAACACACCGGGAAGCAATTGCAACCATAACGGTGATGAATACATGCGAGCTCGAGGCAGCTAGCGGTGTGGTACGAAATTTAATCTACCCCAGTCTACCACCCGCCCCCACTCCTCCCTCCGTAGTACTAAACACCTAGGTACCTATCTACAACCTACTCATACATATAACTACACGACGAATAAATAATTTATTCATGCTAACGCGAGTCTTTGATGGGTATACACTCGCGTAATGACTGTAATATAGTTGAAGTTTGTTTTTTGACGTTACCATGTGAACGATTAATGTGCCCTATAGCCCGTTTACAGTGCCTAGGTACGGCGCGATACGACTGTGACCTACCTACGTACTGTAGGTACTAGGTACAGCTACGTTCTACAAGGACCGGCGGCGACGTAGCCAACCGTTAGAAATGAGATAAAAAACTGGTTACATACAATATGAATAAAAACTTGTTCCATTGTTGTTAAGCTGGTCTGCTTCGGTGTATTAGACGGTCTTTGTTATACAACTACATGCATTTTTGTTACCTGAGTTAGGTTTTTATGAAAAGGATTAATATTTGTTTATCTTGCCATAACACGAGATATTTCAGTACGGTCTTGCTTTATATTAGCATATTTGTCTTAACTGTTATCATCATTCTTATACAAATGACGACTTAATTAAATATCTTCTAAAATATATCTAACCCAGATATTAATACCTAATTATGGGGCTATAGTTTGAATTTTATTTTTAAATTTGCTCGATGCACCACGATAAGTCTAATAATGTAGATAGAGTCTTTAGATAAGCATTTCAATAAATTCGGCCTGTTTTATAAATGATGATGTGAATGACAAACACTCGACCCAAATAACTACGCGAAGATTCCTAATTTTATGTTATGTAAAATTAAGAGAAATAAATACGAGTATCTTTATCTGTTTAATTTTATATACAAAGCTCTATCGCAACTATCTAAAACGTCCTTGATAACAATGATATAACGCTGTTATCAATAATTTACTGTTGTTCATGTTAATACAACCAACTTTTAATCCACATCGTGCTTTTCACCGTATGCTATGTAAATTACAGGACAGAGTGAGAACGCGACATAGAGGCGTCCCTGTCGCTCTCCACGAAAGCCTCCTGAAAATATCTATTGATTATCGTATACGTGCGGGTTGGTATGTATAGTCCGCCACCTCGCCCTGTATTATGTCGACTGGCGTCGGAGTGCCAATTTATTTGAAGAATGCTCGTAGTGAGCCGAGCAAGCTGCTCGCTGCAGTGACGCGACCACAGCATACGTCATGTCCACCTACGTACACCTGCTTCAATAAACAAATTGCCAATAAATAGATGGCAGATTTTATTATTAGTACCTACTCGCGGATGATTATCCTGTAGAATCAAGTTTGAAAAGGATTCAGAAATGTGTGTTTTTCCATAGAACTACATCAGACTGTTTTAAAACAAAAGGTTCGCCATTGAGTTTATAAGTGTGTATTTGCTTTATGTGAGTGGATACGTTATCATCAGCTACTGTAACTTACATAGTACATACTCGTACATAGCCATGATGACATGACGCAGACGTACGCCTATGTCGGTCGAGACTCGTCGAGCTGGCCTGAGAGCAAAAGGTTGTGAACCCGTGTTACCACCGACGGATCTCCCATAATTAAGGCAAATATTATTTGTATTTTATTCTTATGAAATACATATTTTTGTTGTTGTTTTTGTAATATATAGAAATCCATCATGTTGTGCTGAACACCTACTGACTTTCTACTACCAAACTGTCTTCTAATTAACCTATAGGTACCAGAGTTCGAGGATCGATGCTGCATGCACCACAGCCAAGGTTAAATATTTGCACATAATATAAAGGGATGTATATGTACGCATGGTTACAAGCTAACTATGTAACTTGTTCTAAATATTTTTGTAACAGTCGTTCATCTTTTTAATGGACATCGGACGACTATAGACTTCAAACTGTGTAAACCATGTGTCAAGGAAAAATGCAATAGAATTAAGTATCAGGAACCGCAAGTGTTAATCCAAATTCCAAATGTAGTTACGGCTAAGTTTTGTCTGACTTTACAGCTTTGGTTGCTATTTGAACAAAAACTTGTCAAAACTTCAAAAAGCACATAAAAAGGGAATCAAGGTCTTAGTTAAAAAGAATAATATAACACATTCCTATTACATGGGACTTAATAACAGCATCTGTGAAGTGTAGGTGTACAACTGTGCCTACCCCTTCGGGAAATACAGGCGTTAAGATATGTTATTGTCAATGTAAATTAAAGCATTTTCTACAGAACTCAACCAATTTACAAACAGAAACATAGTTATAACGCAAGAACATCATAATTAAACGGTACACCATTTAAAACTACGAATTCAAATCAGCAGTAACAATACATTGCAATAATATAGGTAATAATAATAAGAACATGGGAATTTAATAATCACCACGTTGGTATCACTGCATTCACAAGAAACGGACCGCGCTTGCGCGAGCTCGGCGGGTGGACGAGGTGCGGAGGGTCGCAAGGCCGGGGCGCGGCGAGCGGGGAGGGGCGACGTCACGTCGAACAACGCAGCCCATACGCTACTAAATTCAGGAGACCCCTCCGCATACCTCGGCCGCATGTGCCAACGGACTACTCAATTGTTCCGGGTTAAAACTTGCCTGCGTCGCCCGAGTCGTCCAACGCGATTACGCGAGGTGGGAACTGTGAGATCGGTAGTAAAAGTGGCCTCTCTCTGTGAGTCTATGCAAGTGTAGTGATGATTTTACGTTAAATATTTTTGTTACTAAACTATTGTGCAGTCCGAATATCCCAGAAAGTGAAAGACTTAATACTGGCTTAAAAAAAGAATTTAACGTCATAATAAATGACTGAAACGCAAAGAACGTCGCTGTCAAAATAAGGCGGAAAATAAATAAATAGGGTTAAAACACAACGGCGCGCTGCAGGACGTGTTTAAAGAGAACTTTATTGCTGTGGTGAATAAGAGTGATATTCGTGTAGCAGAACTAAGTCGATGACCGAATTGCAGAAATAAATTACTATGCTTACTGATATTTATCGATGATGAGAAACCAGTGATCGTATTTGTGTCCGTATGATCATCATGGAGCAGGGGATTCGTTGGCGTGCTCGAGTGCACCGGTGGAGTTAGTCGAGGCCACAGCCTTTTGAAATAGGTACCGGTTTTGAATTATCATTTTGTTTGATTTATAATACTCTTGTGTTCAGACGAGCGCAGGTGGCTTGCATTACTATATTGCAGTGATTCTTCCCAATATATTCACAATATTAAGTGAAGATGGGAACAACAAACTAAATTAGTCATTGTTTTTATATATATATAAGTATATATGCTGTTCTTCCTATAAGTGATACGACGAATGTCTGTAAAGCCTTATCACTAAATTATGTATTTCTCTTTTTACAGATACTTATAGTAATCATGGAGAACACTAGAACAGAATTGGGCGAACCGCCCAATGAGCAACCTGATAAAGACGTAACTGAATGTGATAAAGACCCAGTTGCAGAACAGGAAGAGTGTTTCCTCGCGATAAAAGACGAAAAATGTAGTGACAGTGATGCTCAGAGTGAAGACCTTAGCTCTAATGATGAACAAAGTAATATAATCAGTAGTAGTAACTCTCAGTTTTATGAGAATAGTGACAGTAAAATGGATTATGCAGTAAAAATAGATGACAATGATACTTTAAGTGACATAGACGACATCAAAACGGACAGTGCTTCAGCTGACAGTGAAGATTCTGCTCTTGGCAGTCTACCACCAGATAGTGCTCTCAATGATAGGGAAGAAGAAGCCCAAGATAGGTCGGAAGGTAGTGACTCAGGACTGGGATCAGAAGCTATAGATGATGTAAAAATACCAAGCTTCAACCTCTCACTTCCATGCACAAGCAGCTTAAACATTGTCAAATCATCAGATGATTCAGACCACGATAATGATAACTCGAGTAATAATAGCAATGAGAACAATTTAGATAATGGCCATATTTCTATACCACAAGTTAAGCCTCTCAGAAGTAGTCTTAAGCGAAAATGTAGTGATGATAACAAAAATGAACCACAACCTAAAAGGCGAAAAGGAAGTATAACTTTCGATAATGTTACCGTATTTTACTTTCCTAGAGCCCAAGGATTTTCATGTGTTCCATCTCAAGGAGGTTCGACATTAGGAATGGAATGGGAACATACACATATACAAAAATTTACCTTAGCCGAACACGCTTTGGAACAGAGAAGATTACATAGACAAATACTACAGCAGCTGAAAAGTGAGCGTCATTCGTTACAAGGCGTCTCACTATCTTCCAGTGAAGACAGTGACACTGAAGAAGAAGCAAGTGACATTTCTGAATCCGAACTAGATTTGGATAGTTATTTTTTCTTGCAACCTGTTCCAACTAGACAGAGAAGAGCTCTATTACGAGCTGCTGGCGTAAGAAAGATAGAAGGATATGAAAAAGATGAATGTAGAGATATAAGGACGTCGCGGGAATTCTGCGGCTGCGCTTGTAAAGGAACCTGTAACCCAGAAACTTGTTCGTGTAGCTTGGCGGGTATAAAATGCCAAGTCGATCGATTAAACTTCCCCTGTGGATGCACCCGAGATGGTTGCGCCAATACCACAGGCCGTATAGAATTTAATCCGGTAAGAGTGAGGACGCATTTTATTCAGACTCTTATGAGAATAGGACTTGAAAAGAAAAATGAAGAAAATCAGGAAGCTGCTAAAAGACAATGGTTAGAGGCGCACAATAATTCAACATCTTGCTCATCAAATTCATCATATGAAAGAGAGCGTTGCCTTAGTCATGAAGATGGAATGTTACGTGATGTTAACCTAACTCCAAGAGTTGAAGTAGAATCTTGCGTCAACACAGGCAGTTTCAATAATGTTCATTGTGATATGAATAATTCTACTGCACAGAATAGCGATATGTCATACGGTTATAGGACCGAGGCTTCCAATCATAACAATTTAAATATTAGTAGCATGCACTTTGAGAATACAAACAATCATCACAGCCACAGTGACCCTTATACAGCCAGCATACTTCAAGGAAAGGGCACTCCTTACTCAGTTGCCAACGCCATGGCTTTTGATACTATATCAAACAATATTCAACGGTTTCCGTGCGATCTCAACTACGCTTACGAACAACAAACAGAACACCATTTCAAAGGTCTGCAAAGCTTCTCTGCATCCAGTTTTGAAGAATTTGCCCACAGCTCTCAAATGACGATGTTTAGTCATTACGGACACGTTTATGTACCAGAATACTTGCACAAATCAACTGCGAATGTACACGATCACCACACGCTACAATATCATAGTACACAACACTATGGAATATACAAAAACAGTTCCGAATGTGTAAATAATGAAAACAAAAGTGATACTCATTTTACTACTTTGATGACATTGCCATATCAACCTAGTAATAAGATGCAAACTGTAGAAAATGATGAGAATTGGTTCAGTCACAATACGCTGCTGAACTTAGACCACTCGGAGACGACCCAGGATGCCTCCGACTCTCAGTCTCAATCTGCGGAGACAACAACAGAAAGCAATACTGCCGAGACAACGGAAAATTTTGGTGAACTTATTAAAAAAACGATGGTAGAGTCTGTTACTGTGTAGATGAATTACTTGTTGTATTTTAATCGTCTTAATTATCATGTTATGGAATTTTTAATTATATTAATTGGTAAATTCAAAGACTACATTTATTGAAAATCTTAACTAACGCTTAGGGTCACCTATAAACGCCGTTTATCTCCTTAAATAAACAACTTTACGCGTATCAGTAAGCTGTGATCGCTAAACATGTATCACAGCTGCGATACACAACGATTATATTCGCTTCCAACATACCTAAGAGTTTAAGAAATTATAACCATTTGAATCAATACAACATATCATTTCTCTCAGAAATTATAAAATAGCGTTGGTATTAATTTGAAATATCGAGCACTCAGTCCGTAAAAACCGCCATAATTTATTTTCTACCAAACGCAATTATGTTAGGATCCGATTATGGTTTATTTTGATCCCAAAACTGAACTTTATTGCGTACTGATGATGCTTTGAGATATTTATACCTACATCTCATTCTTATGGTCGTAGGTCGTAGTAATAAAAAATTGTGGATAGAAAAATTCATTACGGTCGTTAGCAGGATTTGAACCTACACCCCCGGCATACATGAATACACCTGGCGCTCTAGAAAAATGTATAACTTTAGTGATCGGCAGGCATGCGTTAGTTTTTTTTTTGGAAAATGATATTTGATAAGTTCGATTTTGTCTTTTATATTATTTACTTTAGGACACTCCGTTCCATGAGTCCAACTAGCTCTTGCCAGAGATTTTTATTCTTAATAATGCTTATATATAACACGCCTGTATTCCCCGAAAAAATACACATTTCACCAACGTTTTTATTGAGTCCCAAGTAATAAATAGGTGGTGAGCCTATTGCCATCTCCACCAGGCACGATTCTAGACTCCGGGCTTACTACTGAGAATTTCCTTATAGAAAAACCCAATAACGCTGCCCGACCAGGGAATCGACCCCAGGACCTCACTCTCCGCAGCAGCGCTTGGGACCGCTAGACGGACGAAGCAGTCTAATGCTTATAAATATTATAATGGGAAACTGCATCGGGTGGGGATCTCTAGCCTCCACACTCATTGATTGGTTCAACCCTGAGACACAATAAACCCACACTGACTTTTAATAGTCGAACAAACTACTTTTCGATGCACATCATTCACTCGAGTCCTTTACTAGAAATTAATATCACAAGGAAAAAATTACTATTACCAAAATACCCAAAAATAAAGAATTAAATCACGCAGAAACACCTATAATAATGAATAAATTATGACTACCTATAGGTAATAGGATTATGAGCGCGACTTTCGTCAGGCTATACTCCTGTGCTACAACTAAGTATGTACCGAAAGTGATAAAATATTTTGGTGCGGAGTAAACGTGCGCCATCACAAGTAGAAACCGACCATTTAATTTTGCTCTTGAATATCAATTATGGGTTCCTAACTGCTGTTTGTCCCAATCAATACTTACTAGACATACGGTAAAGCTATTTATTAAAAAAAAAAACCTTTCAAATCCATTAATTATCTTAATTAAAATCGTATCTTACGTCACTAGAACCTGCCAACCTGTACTATTTTCGTACAAGGTACCCAAAGCCAGTGATATTTGTTTAATGAAACAATATACCTCAGAACAAGAGAATTTATTGAACCTATTGAACTGAGCTAGTTAAAACGTTGGTAACGAAACCATATCGAGATGTAATTCGACGCCAACGCCATCTAGGGAAGTCACATGTAAACTTTAACACAAAATAGTTTATTTAATGGTTGGCATCAAAACAGACATTGAACATTCCGCCCACCAAAGGAAAATTTTCCTTTCAGCACCGCCCACCATGCTTTAACTTAGCGATAATTAGGTACACAAGCAAATGGACTGTATAATTTTAAACATTAGTTTGGTGGTCGATAACCTGCAATAATATAACCTACAAATGGTTTCATAAATCTTAACAAACAAAGGAAAAGAAAGCTTAACTTCTACTTACAACAAAACGATAACGCAAATAAAACCAATCGGTAATAGAATGCTCAAGTATCACTACACATATACTTATGACTTAAAACAAGTATATAGACAATAGGTTCTATCATTATACTAACAATCAATCTGGTACTAATTATACATAAGAACAACAACACAAAACAAACGTTTAATTTTTTCTTGGTTACCGTACATATCAAGTGCTATAAATTATAAACTAAATACTAATAACGTGTATTGTTATTAAACACTAACTTCTAGTTATTAAAATAGTGTCAATTTATTCTGACACTGGAAGCAAACATAATTTTGAAACTGGACGTTTGAAAGTGGTACCCTTACAACGGAGTGTGACAACGCGCGTCACGTTGTCCTTTCCCGGATGCAGTTCAACGATTCTCCCGTACAACCATTTACCAGGAGGTAAGTTTTCTTCTTTTACTAAAACAATGTTATCTAAAGCGACATTAGGAGTTCGAGTAGACCATTTTTGCCTTTGGAAGAATTGCACTAAATATTCTTGTTGCCATCTACGCCAGAAACCTTGCACCATGCGTTGTACCAACTGCCATCTACGTAACGTGCTCAATGTAGCGTACTCATAGTTGTTGTCAGGAGCGGCAAGCAATGGACCACCTACTAAAAAATGGCCAGGTGTTAAAGGTGCAGGGTCTTCTGGATTGTCACTGCCTTGTGACAATGGCCTAGAATTTAGGCACGCCTCAATTTGAGACAAGACTGTTGACATCTCCTCAAAGGTTAGAGTGGTATCTCCAATAACACGTCTCAAATGGTGTTTTACGCTCTTAACCCCGGCTTCCCAAAGTCCCCCGAAATTTGGTGAACGGGGAGGTATAAAATGCCACTCAGTATTTGCATTCGCGAGTATCGAGGCAATATCCTTTGATATTGAGCTATCCTGCGCGAATAACAACCGAAGCTCCTTGGCAGCACCAACAAAATTTGTTCCATTGTCGCTCCAAATGTGGCGACAATGACCACGCCTTGCAATAAACCGCTTGAAAGCTGCCAAGAAACCTTCCGCCGTTAGATCCGAAACGCCCTCAATATGTACCGCGCGGGTCACCATGCACACAAATAAACAAATGTATCCCTTGTATGAACGCTGACCCCGACCCTTGGAGACTCTTAATTGAATAGGGCCTGCATAATCTACCCCGGAATTCAAAAAGGGCTTGCTAGGTGTGATCCTGCAAGCTGGCAGTTCACCCATCAATGGATTTTTTGTCGTGGCGGCATACCGAATACAAGGTATACATTGATGAATATGAGTCCGAACAACATTTTTGACTCTAGGTATCCAGTACCTCATGCGTATGAAATTTAAAACCAGTTGCTGGCCGCCATGAACAGTTCTTTCATGCGCATCATCGACAATCAATTTTGTTAAGAAAGAATCGCGAGATATTATAATTGGATGCTTGGAATTCTCAGGTAACTGACAGTGTCTGATTCTACCACCAACACGTAATAATCCTTCTTCGTCAATAAAGGGCGTCAATTTATGTATCGGGCTCTTTTTACTTAACTCTTCTTTAGCTGATAACAATTCTATTTCCTTACTAAACGATTGCAGTTGACTTTTTCTGATACAACAATGTAGAGCGTCCTTTATCTCCTTAACAGACAGATAAGATGTTTTCGGTTGATCTCTTTGCAATAAAAACCTTCGACATCGCGCAACTACCCTTACCAATTTTCGAAGAGAAGAATATTTGCACCACAGATTGAACTCGCTATTCGATGTAATTTGGACAGAATGAACCTTTACAGTTTTCTTCTCTAACTTGGTGCAAATCCCACTAGGTCTAGGGTATTCTATAGAATCATGCTGTAACCAACTTGGACCATGTTTCCATAGATCACTATTCAGGAGAACAGTAGGTGATGCCCCGCGTGAAGCAATATCTGCGGGATTATCCTTCGATTGAACATGGGCCCACTGGCTGCCATCCAACAGACAAAGAATTTCAGAAGTTCGATTTGCAACATACGTCTTCCATCGACTTGGATGATCGCTTAACCACGCCAGCACTACTGACGAGTCCGTCCATGCATGTAGGTTCCTCTTTGGGACGTTCAATACTCCAGCCACTTCAGTCAACAATTTAGCTGTTAGAAGAGCTCCATTTAGCTCCAGCCGAGGGATAGAGACTTGCTTTATTGGTGCAACCTTTGTCTTTGCTGTGAGGAGATTGCAGTGTATTGTCCCATCACTGTCTACAATTCTACTATAGACAACAGCTGCGTAAGCCATATTTGATGCGTCACCAAATCCGTGTAATTCTATTACAGCATTGCTATCGCTTTTACCCATCCATCTTGGAATATGAAATTTGACAAGTGTCTGTAATTCTTCTCGATAACTTCTCCATTCTTGCAGGAGTTCCGGCGGCAGTTCTTCATCCCAGCCAATACCAGCGATCCACAACTTCTGAATAAGGACCTTTGAGGTAATAACACAAGGTGCTATCCATCCCAAAGGATCGTATAGCTTAGAAATTTCTGATATTACTGTTCTTTTTGTTTCAGGTGCTGTAGAAGGCGACATCTTCACGGAGTAGTCGAACATATCTGTGTTTCGATTCCAAGTAAGTCCTAGAACCTTTTGTACTTTGTCTAACCTTATTTCTAAATCCTTTCCTGATCCTTCCTGTAATTCCTCTAATAATTTAGCCTTATTACTAGTCCATTTTTGCAGTTTAAATCCCCCTTTTGCTAATAATTTATTGACCTGTCTATATATTTCTAAAGCTTCTGTTTCAGATTGACACCCCGTCATCAGATCATCCATGTAGAAATCAGACATCACCCTCTCTGCTGCCAACGGATATAATTTGCCTTCATCACTAGAAACTTGCTGCAATGCCTTAACAGCCAAGTAAGGTGCACAGGAAGTACCAAAGGTAACTGTCACAAGTCTAAAGTGCTGAATGTCCTTGGTAGGATCTTCTCTCCAGACAATCCTCTGATACTCCGCGTCTTCACGTGTCACTTTAATTTGCCGATACATTTTTTCGATATCTGCTACTAGGCAGACTGGATGTTGACGCCATCTAAATATAATATGCCGTAGATCTGCCTGGAGAGTGGGTCCCACCATCAGGTTGTCGTTTAAAGAGACGCCGTTCGTCCCTTTACACGATGCATCAAAAACCACTCGCACTTTAGTAGTCAGCTTGTCGCGTCTGACCACTGCGTGGTGAGGCAAATAAACAACGTCATTGCGGTTCTTCTCTGATTCATCTGTAATTTGCTCTATATGTCCGAGAAATAAATATTCCTTAATTACATCTGAATATTGTTGTTTTAATTCAAGATCCTTAGCTAGTTTCCTTTCCAAACCTGACAACCTTTTCACAGCTATGCTTTTGGAATTGCCATATTTACATGGCGGATCTACACATCGAAATGGCAATTTTACTATGTAGCGTCCACTGCTGTCTCGTTGTGTTGTAGCTGCAAAATGTTCTTCGCACGCTTGTTCTTCAGGCGTGAAAGGTTTCTTAGATAATGCAGGCTCTGAATCCAGTTCCCACAATCTCTTCAACATATCGTTCTCTTCTACTTGCGCATGCATGGTAACGATTATGTTATGTTGATTTTGTGAATTTTCCTGATAATCTACACGACCAGATACAATCCACCCTAGGTAAGTATCTTGCGCTATTGGGGAACCTTTGGGGCTCCTGATTAAACCTTCCTTTAATATATTACTGTACACTTCAGCTCCTAACAGAATATCTATTTTGTTAGGGCAATTGAATTTAGGATCTGCTAACTTAATTCTACGTATTTCTGGCCAATCCTCAATTTTGAATTTTGTGTCAGGCATAACGGAAGTTAGAGAACTTAACACATGTGCGGTTACTTCTTTGGTAAAGGAGGGGTCGTGCAATGACCGCATTTTAATTTTAACTACATGTCTAGAGACTATGCCACCCTGACTTCCTCCTATACCAGCAATAGTAGTTTTTGAAGCTACTTTCTTCAAACGAAGTGACTGCACCGCTGACTCCGCTATAAAAGACGCTTGAGAGCCTTGGTCCAGCAAGGCTCTTAAAATTTGAGGATACCCACCCTCTGCCTCAGCTCTAATGAGAGCTGTGGCTAGCAGGACTTGCCCCTGTGCCTTTCCACTAACATGGTGGGTTGCAATATTTGCATTAATATTTTGCTCTACTAACTCTGAGGTGCTTTCATGTGAGGTTGAAGCATCCGTTGGATTTACAACCGCACTAGATACGTTTTGGCTTTTGGGATGTAACAATGTGTGATGTTTCCGCTGGCAAATTCGGCATTTGGTAAGAACACGACAAACCTTGGCAGCATGACTGCTCCCCAAGCAATTAAAACATACACCCAAGGATTGGACAACATTACGGCGCTTTTCATAATCTTCCTGAGAAAATTTCTTACAGTTGAATAACCTATGGTTCTCGGAACAATGCGGACAGGTCAACGTAGTAGTTGTATGCATGACTTTAGGATGCGATGTGTTATTATTAATGACTTTTCAAAATACAAGTGGACATGAACTTTTTATTATTATATCTATGCTCTAACATTTCCCAACATTTTAAATAATTATTTCCAGTTATAGGCACGTGTCTTATTAATTGTTCTGCTTCCCCCGTTAATTGTGTCTTTAAATAATGAAGACGTTGAACATCATCTAATCGTTTATTTTTGTGTACTAAAGATATGAATAAATCGCGAAAGGATGACCACTCCGTGTATTTACCACTGAAAGTAGGTATCATAATTTTTGGTAATTTTACTAAATTATCGGGAGAAACATCACGTATAGTATCATCGGAATTATGTTTTACTTTAGACATTGAATTTTTAAGTTCTACTCTATAGTTAAGGTAAGATTCATAAACAATTTCGTAAATATCTTCTTTAAAATAATCCATTAACTCATCACTTCCGTATTCACCGACCATTCTTTCATGTTTCAGAGAAAAGTTTTTAAACTGTTTTTCTAAAACCTCCAGTCGCGCGTCTATGTAATGTTGAGTTATGCGTTCCTTCGGCGATTTCTTAAAGTTGATCATGCCCTTCTCTATTTGTGCCTTAATTTCCTCTAGTACTCGCAGTTCTTTCTCCATGTTGAATCGTAAGTTTGTATGTGAATATTATGTTTAGTGAGAATTTTCTAAGTTCGTCCAGATGTTATTTTTTCTAAGTCCAAAAAATCGGCAATTTTTCTAAGTCCAGTTTTGTAGAATTTTTCTAAGTCCAAATTTGTTAAAATTTTTCTAAGTACAAATTTGTTAAATTTTTCTAAGTCCCAGCAAGCGATAAATTTTCTAAGTGTTTGAGAATATTTAAAATCGCTCAGAAATTGGACATAGGTTCCCCGTCTTGTCGTTTTTTGACAAATTATTCTAAGTCCCGGACACTACGCGAAATTTTTACAAGTTGCTATTTAATTTAAAATTTTCTGTCTTCTTGACACTTAGCACGATTTCAAAGGAAAAGTTAAAGTACTCACAGATTGTCCACTTTGCACTTGTACTCACTGTTACATTCAATGTCCACAGGTCCTTGTGTAGCAGCCTTCCTTATTACACAACTGTTGCTTTTAGCGCCACCTTGCGTCACTTTTACAAACTAAACTTTAAACTTTTGTGTTTTGCCAAAAATGCCCTTCGGCTCGTAGGACCATGTACTATTTTCGTACAAGGTACCCAAAGCCAGTGATATTTGTTTAATGAAACAATATACCTCAGAACAAGAGAATTTATTGAACCTATTGAACTGAGCTAGTTAAAACGTTGGTAACGAAACCATATCGAGATGTAATTCGACGCCAACGCCATCTAGGGAAGTCACATGTAAACTTTAACACAAAATAGTTTATTTAATGGTTGGCATCAAAACAGACATTGAACACAACCATTAGTAACAGTCTTGCAATATTTATTTCCTTTAATATTGTTATGACAGCCTGCTCCTCCTGTATACATTCAAAAGATAGTGAACGTTTCGAGGTCACCCAGTTTTATATTCCTACTGTTATCGTTATTAAAAGTATGCAGTTTTCTGCTGTACCTACAATTCTAGAGATAAGCTCTCCCTAAATACGAACTTAAAGAGTAAATTTATTTATAATATATGTACCTACCTCGTTAATAACACTGTATTCCTCAGTGGTCACAAACAACCAATAAGTTATAGGTTCCCATATCAAAATGAACACTTTGACTTATAATCAAAGAATGAACACAATTTTAAACATGAATACTTGTTTGTATTAAAAAAGAAAGCTTCATTCCGCCGATATCTTTTATTTTTGCATTCATACAAGAGGCATGCCATCATCCTTGACTTCTAAGTTAAAGGTTATATTTAGAGCTAAATATGTAGGTACACATGTACCTAATATAGACCTGTTATACTTACCTACGGTGTGTAAAGATATATCGCTCGATGCAGACACCGCCCTTCCATTCGGGGACGGTCGGGGCGTCAAGCGCCTACCGTCGCGCCTCGTAATTGCTTAGTAACGGAAGTTATGGCAATAAATGTGCACTCTTCATATTGAACGGCGAGACAAAATTTTGGAAAATACAGACTTTCATGGGGACTACCGAGTCCGACAGAAAAGTTAAACTACGAATAAACACTGTCTTTTTTAATTAACCGACTTCCAAAAAAGGAGGAGGTTTCTCAATTCGACAGTATATTTTTTTTTTTTTTTTTTTTTTTTTTTTTATGTGTGTTCGGGGATAACTTCGTCGTTTATGAACCGATTTTGATAATTCTTTTTTTGTTGGAAAGAAGATATCCCAACGGTGGTACCATGGTAAGGAAACCAGGATCTGATGATGGATCCCCGAGAAATCGAGGGAAACCTTCGAAAATCGTAGGGGCGACTAGTGCATTTGTTAATTTTTTCATTAAGTATTTTAAAGCACTACTATTTAATGAAGGTCTGGAGTCGATCTGATGATGGAGCCGAAAGACGATCTAGGGAACTCTTTAACGATTTACAGCAATTACCTGGTGTTTGGGCTTGATTAATTTGTATTGATGAGAACTTTACACCTAGATAGGTTGTGACTGTCATTAGGGGTCTGATGATGAAGACGAAGGACAGTCAAGGGAACTCCTCAACGTTTTACAGTAGCTACCTTGTTTTGTATGTATGTCCGTCGATATAATTGTTTGAAAGAGTAGTCCCCAGAGGTGGTCCCATTTCAATTTAGTGAAGATCTGATGAAGATCTTCGAAGTTAGACGATGGAATTCTTCAATAAATCACAGCAAATCACTCGCAATTGCTGTAATCGCATGTTCATGTATAGTTCATGCCACTCAATACATACATAGCATCATGCCTGTATTGCCCGATGGGGTAGGCAGAAGTGTCCACTGTTGTACACAAACATTTCACCGATGCAGTTATTAAGTCCTAGCGGCTTTCGAAGGCCTACCCATATTATTAAATTACTAAATTAACTTATTTATGAAGTATACAAACTTATATATGACCTATACAATATATATATTAGACTTAAAACTAAAAAGACTAAAATAAATTAATTTTAAACAAAAAATAAAAACCGCCTTCCAAAACCTACTACACTAAAAAGTTTAAAATAATATCAAAATTTGCTTATAATAAAATAATTTTAAAATAACAATATATAATAATAATCTGTTAATTTTGGAGTCGGTGCCTGATGTATGTGGGGTTTACAACCAGATACAAACGCCGGTAACATAACCACAGCACAACGAACATAAGTGACTAACAAGAGGAAAACAATAACCCTCTCCCAGTACAGGCACCGACTCCAAAATTAACAGATTATTATTATATATTGTTATTTTAAAATTATTTTATTATAAGCAAATTTTGATATTATTTTAAACTTTTTAGTGTAGTAGGTTTTGGAAGGCGGTTTTTATTTTTTGTTTAAAATTAATTTTTTAGTAACAATTCAATAACAAAAATCACTCAACGCGCCAAAAGAAGTTTTACTTCATAAGCCGCGTCGAGAGATTAAGTATGCCTTTAAAAAAAACTACAATAAAGATGAACGCTGAATTTATAATACTTATAAGGGGTTTAAAATCAATCAAATCAGAAATAAAATATTAATTAATCTTTATTTATTTAACATAGTCTAATTTCTGTCTTTTATTTATTATACAACAAATTAATCTTTATGTTATTGTTCGAATATCACAATGTTTGCAAGTATGTTATCTGTCATGATTTAATACTGTAGGCGCGAGCGAAACATCTCCGTCAGGCACTTTGTGTAATTTCCCAGATCTTGATAATTTTGTCCTCACTAGCCGTGATGAGCGTTTTTGAGATCTCGTCGAAATAGACGTTGTTGATTGAGTCTGAAACAAAAGCTAATTATAGAAACATAATAATACTCCTCCAGACCGTATTTTGGTCACGGCGGCCTATCTCCGAGGAGATTAGCCAAGTATGCAGGAGATATTATAGTGCACAAGTGTTGCGCAAACACAGATGCACTCCCTCTTCCCTCACTCTCATAGTCGCTGGGACGGCAACCCTACACGACCGGAGAGAGATCAGGCGCAGAGCCGACGGCTTTACGTGCTCTCCGAGGGACGGGGGTATCACACCACCAACTTCCTAACTCCAGGCTGCTACTGAGGATTTCCTAACAGAAAAAAACCAATAACGCTTTGCCCGACCTGGGAATCGAACCCAGGACGCTCACGCTCACGCTCAGCAGCTATGCTTGCGACCAGTAGACCAACGAGGCAGTCTATATATAGAAACATACTAATATGATTACTAGTTCCCCCGTTATTCTTACCTACGTCCAAAAATGGAAAGCAGTAGAGGAAAAGAGTAGTAATTCATTAATATTTTTGTATCTGGGGTACCTGATATTGATTATTATTCCCACGATTACATGTTTTTTCCATCATAACTATGCTAGCCTGACCAAAGCTAATTTTTAACATCAAATGAGAGACTGCCTCATTGGTGAAGTCTGGCTGCTAATCGTGGGATCCCGGAATCGATCCACAGGTGAGCTGATTGTTGTGGCAATGCTTCCAGCTGTTACCCACACAGTGACCGCGCTAAGCCAGCTCAACGATTGTTACGCTGCCAAGGATTGGATCAGTTTTAAAGTCTCATTACAACAGACAAGGAGTTCCTTAATCATAGTCTGCTAGACCAAGGCTTCCATTGAAATCACCAAATCCACGCCGCGCTCGATAAGCAAGGCGGAATCAGGAATCATCTTAGTTATACGTTTTTGTGGAAAGAAAAACACGGTCGTGAGCAGAATTCTAACCTGCACCTCCCGGATAAATACTTCAGGCGCTCTGACAACTAACTGCAATGTTAGTCGTGTCGGTTCAGTCACCTGTATTAAAATGTGGAAGAATTCGGGTAGTGAGTAGAGGATTAGATGGCTTAGTGATCATAACCCCTGGAGTATTTATCCGGGAGGCGCAGGTTCAAATCCTGCCCACGACAAAAATGTATAACTTTAGAGTAGGCTACGCATGCGTTAATGCGTTTTAAAGATTTATCGGTACACGAATCATCTTGCCTACACATGAGGGTCGTATCTGAAAGGAGAGTCTACAACACCTAGAGAGTAGCAGCCTTTTTACAACTAACGAGAAACGAATTACTATAACTATCCGTATGTAAAGAGTAGTTCATAATTTCGGCAATACACAGATACAGTACGAATTAAATAAGTGTGCACCTCGTGAAGTTAGGCTTTCCGCCGGTCGCACGTGCGCACTACTGTTTTGGTCGTACTATCGACTACCGAACAGGTTTTCGTAGACAACTTCAGAGGGGTACACTTATTTAATTCGTACTGTGCTTAGATAGATACAATTTCCTGTTTGACCCTTTTGGTGAAGCTGATATTAGAGAGACCGATGACAAAATAATTAAAAGATGATAAAAATAATTCAGCTCCATTGACATTGAAATGATGTCAGTAAGTTCTTTCGAATGCCAAATTGGTTTGAAAATAATGAAATTAACAGTATTACAATATAAAAGATTTCAGAATGGCGATGAATGTCGTATAAGTAAATTTATTTTCAGATAACGCATTGTTTTTTTTGTTTTTCAATTGACTTTACAATTGGATTGGGATTGAGCCAATGGTTTGAAAAGTAGGATAATAATTCGTTCATTTGTCGGAATTCAGACTCTACGTTGTTAGCTAGCCTGTAGTTTGCATTTGAAGAACTTGTTGTTTTAAATGTCCAACAGAATTGAGAAATCTTGCCGTGAGGACATGGGTTATTTTACGAAGTTTTTACCAGTGAATTTAACTTTGCAGTTAATACAATGTCGTAAAGATGCAATTACCTTAACAAATACAGTTTTTTTTAAATGCATGCTTAGCGATACTTTCAGTTATAATTTTTTTTGGGGAAATAATACGGTTGCGAGCAGGATTCGAACCTGCGATGCAATGACGTCGCCAAAAGACGTATTAAAATGTGGACGAAGAATTTGCGGAGGTCGAGATGGCTTAGTGATCAGAGCGGCTGGATATTTGTCCGGGAGGGACAGGTTCGAATCCTGCTCGCGACCATATTCTTTTTCCACAAGAATTTATAACTTTGAGGATCGCTAAGCAAGCGTTAATGCTTTAAAAAAAATGCAGTAGATGTAACATTCACTTTTTTCGTCAGACAGGCAGTCGCTCTATGTAAAATACTGGAATTAAGCTGCATCTGGTTTGACTGGAAGCCAACCCTAATGTAATTCGGAAATGGCTAGGCAGAACAGCAGTCGCTAAGCCAACTTAGAGGCCAACGAGTGGATTAAACAACTCTATCACTACGTTGGCTCTTAACCACACGAAAGAAGACGAATTATTATATTACGGAGGTCTTGGTCCAACAGTGGCGTAAAGGGGGGGGGGGTTTCGCCGTAGTGATACGACGTAGTGACAATTCACTCGCGCAGCTTAGTAGCCACTAGCCATGGTCCTACTTAGAACAATAGTAGGGTAGTGTTATCCGGATAGTTTGGAAAGTCCTCCGTTTAGACAGATGTACCATTAGAGTCGAGAACTTTCTAAATTGGTAGCATAGCAATATTCGTTTTATTTTTATTTTGGGGGTGCTCAATAGAAAACCGCTCCAGGTGCCAACCCATACTACGCCGCCATTGTGGTCAATCCTGGATCCAACCAATAAAAACGCTAATGAAGTAACGTAATACTATATTGTTATACAAGTGAGCTAAGTTGATAATAACCCACGAAGCTGGATTACAATGCGTAATTCAGCCGAGTTTGTATTGAACAATAAGCCCACGCGTTTCATACATATTAGTATAACGCAAATTAATATTAATTTGGCGACAAATATTACACAGTGTGATTAAGCACAAAGATATTGATTTCAGTAGAGTTTTTAGAATTTTTAGAAATCAAAGTTATTGCTAAAATTTAAAGCATAAAATGTAAACGTGATATGCGGCTTTTTTAGATTACTGCACTATTGCGTTAATGTAAAGCTAAAAGCACGCGTGCATGAAACGTCTATGAACCTAAAAGTGGTGTAATAAGAGCCAATTCACGAGTAAGTCTCGAAAAGGCTTTTTATAACACGTGGGATAAACAAATGCAAACAAAGAATCAATTTTAGAATGTCGAATCATCATAACTGCTTTCGAAACCAGACCACTAGACTTGTATAACTGTTATTCATCGCGGAATACCTATCAGTTCGCTTTTGTATATAATATAGCCTTTTTTTTTTTTTTTTTTTTTATGTTTAGAAATGCCCTCGCATACCGCTCTGACACGGGGAGACAGAGCGGTTATGTGGGACTCGAACCCACTAAAACTCCACAGTATACCTCCTCAGCTGCTTGAGGGCGGGACGCGGGAACGCTCTCGTACACAACCGCGAACCCGCCCGCAGCCGTCCGTTGCCGGACTCCTTCACGGGGTTGGGTATTGCACCCCCCCGCTACGGCACACCAGACTAATGGCGTGCCGCAACCACCTCGGGGACCATGTGCAATGGGCGCCAGACGACCCCGTGTCTGGACGCCCAAGGTCCCCTGCGACGGGTCAGGTCTGTGGCCCCGCCGCCTGCCACTACGGCCGCAGAGGATAGGGAGAGCGGCGCCTCGCAATACCGGCACTCCTCTTCCCCTGCGGCCCCACCGCGTCCGCCATCCAACGGTCGCGGCCCCGTCAAGGCCGCGGCAGGTAGGGAGAGCGGCGCATCGACATACCGGCACTCCTCTCCCACCGCGGCCCCCATCACTCAGCTGCGGTGCCGCCCATACGACGCCGCAACCCACCTCAGTTGCGGCACCCCCCATAAGGCCCGCAACCTACGCCGGCGCCGCTCCAACATGGGCTTGAAGGCAAAGCCCTGAGGAGCGGCCCTCCTCGGGTTCCGTTAGCTTCACCGTGGGTGACCAAGCCACGGCTACTAGAGCCCCCCCACCACGACAAGGAGGAACCCCTGGGGGGGAGGAGCCCCTGGGGGGGTATATATTATAGCCTGGATGTCGTGGTGGCCGTGTGGTTACGGCCGTAACCGCTCGGCTACCGGCTCTTAGACACGATTTTCAAATTTGTAACTTTATAATATGACTTTATAATGTCATATGTACGTTCTCAGTTAATCTAAGATATTCACATATTTACATTTATTCTACATTGGTATACAGAGAAGGAAAAACATCGTGAGGAAACTGGACCTGATGTTCAGAAATAGCTAACCCGCAGTGAGCTAGCGTGGTGAGCAATGCTCGTGCCATCTCTGTATGACAAGAATTCTTTGCCCTGAAAATTCAGGGCCGGTTATGTGTATGTACGTGTACGTATTTATATGTACGTTTGATCTGACCGTTGGACTGGCAAGTCAAAGGTCGCAATCCTTCGATATGAAGAAAAGGTATTGATATTTTGGAAATATGGCATCATAATTAGCGGGCGTATTGGCTTGATTGACATCGAATTAATGGTCCTTTTGCAGTACACTGCACCCTATGAATTTTAAATGTTTATTCATCATATACAAGCTGTAACATACGACGCAATGTACTCTCAAAGTGACCATCGATTCGATGGTAACCGAGAGAGCTAATCGGTACGCTGGAAGGATAATATCTGAATTAAGCCTGTTGCAAACTGTGGTCTGTAAAAGTTGGTTGGAGCGGTTTGTCCTGAAGACGGGTAGCCGCTATGAGCAATATCATCGGAGCGTCTCGGTTATTAATATGTCTTCAAGTCAGACGCCTACGAGCGGATTCAACAACTTTGACTCCGAAATACATAAGAATTCCAAAATTTTCAAACTATTATCTTTTATGAATATATACTGAATTAATACTAATGTGATTTCTTTATTTATTTTTACATTTCAAATATTTTATGACCAATTAATTTTATGAAAATAATCAAATGTTATGTACATTTCATAAATATTGAGTGAATTGATTTTTTTGTAATGATCTTCTACTTTATTAACAGTTTTTTTTTTAATTAATTTATACTGGATTATACTAAGATGCCTGAGCTAAACGATTTTTATTTTGTTTTAAAAGGAGCACGGGAGACATGGGAACATGCCCATGTTCCCAGCAGTGGTTGTCTACTAATGCCATGAATATATCTTCTCATTATCCTCATCAGACTATAGCACTTACAGCGTCCTCAGCTGGACAAAACATTTTCAAATTTCTTTTCATGAACATCATGTTCCAGAGGGGCTTGAGACTAAAACAACTAACAACCGCACAGATCGATAAGTCGAGGTTAAGATGCGCTTACCGCGGTCGGTCTGTGGATGGGTGACAACCATTTCATACTGAGACCCCACCGTCCCTCGGAGTATGTTAAGCCGTCAGTCCCAATTGTCAAATTTAGATATCTGACAGCTCTTACGGGTAGTCAGAGGCCTGAGTCGGACAACCGGTCATACCACGATAATCGTGTTACCCAGTAACTTGGTTGTCGCTCCATGTAAAATACTGGTATTAAGCTGCATCCGGTTTGACTGGAAGCCGACCCCAATGTAACTGGGAAAAGGCTAGGCAAAGTGAACATCATGTTCCACCTCATAAATAGCAAGAATTTATAGTCATAAGGTACTGCTATTATCACCACACTTAGAATATGAGTTGGTGATGCGAGGACTTCTTTTTACATACGGATAAAGATAGAGTTCACGACTCAATCCGTTCAGAATACATACCATTAAGGACATTAGCTGCTGGATTGCGTGACAGTAAACGTGTTCTTCTGATTGGTGATCGCACAAGTGACGTCACAACTATACGGCGATACATACCATTATGTGTTAGTGCTGGTCTGTGACACGGTGAGCTATACCTACTACATACTAGAGCCAATCCGACAAAATGACGACACAACTATACGACGATACATACCATTATGTGCAGTGTTAGCGCTAGTCTGTGACACGGTGAGCATGTTCCACTGCAGTAGGGATCCGTCACCGCAGCCGAGCCACAGCACGCTGGCGCCATCCCAGCATAGTGACGTCACTGCCTCCGGTAACCGTTTCTGATACACCTGGACATATAATTAACGAATACATAAAAGCAAAATAGAAATGGGACGCGGCTGTATAAGATTAATATTGAGGGAATACCATGTTCAGTGAGATTCTGGGACCAATTCCCAGCCAATGTTTTGTATAGTATTCACTTTCGTGAGACACATTCATATTAATTATTGTTCATCGGTTATTACCAAAGACCAATAAACACGTTATTACTCACGTGCATTCTTCGGGATTGCTGGACGGCTAGTGTTATTTACTCTTCTATTAAGAAATTCTCAGGAGCAGGCCGAAGTTTGGAATTTGCCCGGTAGATAGCAATGGGCTCACCACCTATTACATAGAACCTAATAACGGCATCGGTGAAGTGGGGGTGTACAACAGTATAGCTCTGGCTATGAAAGTTTTTCTTTTCGGAGCGTTTCTCTATTGGAATGCAACAAAATAGATATAAAAGTCAAGCAAAATTTTAACGCTAAACTGATTACGTCTCAGCTAACGACTTCACGCAAAAATGTTAACACTAGGAATGCACACTCATTGTTTTCTTACACCTGCAGATAAGAAACGTCACACATGTGAAACAAGAGAATGATATGGTGAAACAATTCCTTTTCCGTTACCTAAGCTATCATTGCTACAGGCCATGAAGACTACACCTAATTAAAAAAAATGTGCGAGAGTTGGTCGCATATTTTGTACAAGAATCGTATATTACGGTGGCGAGCCGTAGTATAGGCCCGGGATGCACGTAACAGCATTCACAAAAGTGCATTGTTGTTTTGCCAAATTAATAAATTTATTTTTCTAAAACGGTGTTGCCACATTAACAGCATCTATGAGTAAATTAAAATCTAAATAAATTAATTTGGACCTTACTGGCTAGCTTAGTAGTATATACCTATACAACAACCACAAAATAAATACATCTCAGCAAATTTAAAACGGCAAGGTCAGCGACCTTCATGTCACGTGTAGGTAGGGTGTTCACACCTTATCCCGACAGCATCATTCCAATGCCGCTCATCGATGAAAAGTGGACGGTTGACTTGTTCGCCAATATACTTCCATTACAGCCCTTCAAATTGTTGTAAGTGAATAAAAATAAACTTTCTTACCGAGTCCAAAACGCTAAGGTCAGTGACCCTCATGTCGCCATCATCGCAGGCGGTGACGAACCTATCTCCCGACAGCACAAAGCACACGCCGCTGACCGACGACGAGTGGACAGGGATCTTGTTCGCCAGGTCTTTAGATATGTAATCCCATATAAACACTTCACCGTCGCCAGTGCCCGCTATAATGTCGATCTCGTGACGACGACGCCTGCGCAGAAATGTATAATAATAAGGAATCGTTACGACTGTCTCAAAGCACGCAGACGAATGATCATCTGCTCTGCTGCGGCGTTAAGAAATCATTAGGTTTGCCTACTATGGTAATTGAACTAACTAATAATCGCGCCCCGTAAGCAAGAACTGTCTACTGCCCAGTAACTACAGAATTTCGGAAAATCGGACTATACCCATTGAACGCTTATTTTATCGTTACAACTATGTTTTTTTTTTGTTAATGGAATGTCAGTAACTATGAGCCTAATGTTGCAATTAAGTTAACCGTAATCTTCTGAAAAATAAGTTACCCCAAGGGGGCAACCTTAATAATAAGTAGGAATGTAGTTGCCGAAGAATAGGTATTCGGAAAACTACATACTTATTATTAAGGTTGCCCCCTTACTTAATAAGGTAATATAATCCGTATAAATCCAAGAAAAAAAAATGCTACCTAGTGGGCGTCTTTTCATGGCATTTAACAACAAAACAGGTCAAAAAAAAGCTGAATGGGCAACCTGGTGGCTTTTTTAAAAAAGCAAGTGGCCAATTTTTGATTTCATATTAAATCAACAGTAGCACTGCGAGGCATATAATTAATTAGCATGTCCATACGCCGCAATGGGCAGACAACTAATGACATCATCCCCCTGCCCTTATCTATTTGGGGACCTCTGTCTGCTTTTTATTGTATGGTTGACGCATCGAACCATCTCTCAGGTATGCTGGTTTTGTCATGATAAATTGTCCTTGAGCGTTTTAAGCGAGCCTAACTTGTTATACGCACATGATTTAATGTTAACGAAATATATCGTACCTAATATAATCATACCCACATTATTACAAGGATATCAACTTTCAAAAATTTCATCGGCTGACATGTCGATTAAGAAAAATAAAGTGAATAAATAAATATCGCTGACCTAGTCCATTCTATTTCTAGTCTAGGTCAACTTGTAGAGAATCAAATAAATTTTATTAAGTTACAAAGTAAGCAGATACTTTGAGAAACTTTATGAATATACATATTTGGTATTCAGATTTGTGGCCTCAGACAGGTGAGCCTATCTGTCTATATCTATCACTTTATATTTCCTCTGACCTAATATGAGACAACATAATTATGAATATTATAATATTAATTTATATAGAATAAATTGTTATCGTACGTCAGGAGTCAGAAACCTTAAGGGTAAGTAAAATGAGGCTTTACAAGCTCTCCCGAATGTGACTGCGGGGCCTTTGTCCAGCACATAGTCGAGAGCTGTGCCTTGAGAAGATTCTCGGGAGGTCTGGAGAATTGAAGCCGACTGACTCCGGATGCTAAAAACTGGCTGATGAAGTTAGATCAGGAAATGTGAGGTCAACCTTACTTTGACATCTTGCAGTAGCGCCATACGATAATAATAAAGGTAGGTAGCTAAAAAAGGAGTAGGTAGGTCGGTTATTAATGACGAAACAGCATTGCATATATATCTACTGTTATTATAGGAATTATAGGGAACACGAACATACCTATATATCACAAGACATTTCAACTGCATCTGCTTCGACCCCAAATAGTAAAATGGTTTCGTTGCCCTAGTAAAATTAGAATTAAAATTTAAAAGTGTCTATGGTTTTTTTGCCAGCTCTTCTCCAAGATCAACTCCTTAGAACCGAGCACCGTGCCTTTACTTTTCATAAGTACCTGGAATCTATCTTCTAGTATCTAACAGTATCTCAGGATAATATAATCGTAATAGTATCTTAGGAGTCCGGTTATCAGACCGCATAAGGAACACTATACTGCGCTCCAAAACGCAGATCGCCGACGTTGGTAAAAAGGCCGCAAGCCTGGAGTGGAACTGGGCTGGTCACATCTGCCGGATGTCGGTCGAGTTGTGGGCAAAACTCACTACTGTCCACACAACGTTAGACGACGTCGCGACAGGCCCAGAAGGAGATGGCTGGATGAGCTTGACACCTATTGAAAGGATTGGCCACAAAAAGCTTTAGACCGAGAGGAGTGGCCTTTGCCCTGCAGTGAGACAATAATGGCTGAATTAAACAAATAAAAAAGGTACCTGTAATCTGGTCTATTTGAATTAAAACTTAAAAAAATCTTCTCACCTGTACGTAAGACTTGTAACTTTTCCATCATGATCAAATTCCGCTTTAAGTCCACGTAGAGCCTGTCCGGTCCTGCCAACATTGCCCCATACCCGAACAACACCATCCCAACCGCCCGATATCAACAAACGTTCTAAAATAAACAGCACACTTAATTCTGCATCATCAAATATAATAAAATTGAATAAATAATAAGCAATTCAAATTATGCTCCAACACATAATTAGCACATTAGTAGGTCATTATATTGTTAATATTGTAAAAACATCATCAAAAAAAGCTGCAAAACAAACCTTTTTCGAGCCACAACAAACAGCTGACGGAATCGTCATGCGCACGAAAACTTTCCACTACTCTGCCATACTCTACGTCATATAAGTATCTGCAAGTTAGTATAACATTTTAATTTCGAAAGCGTTGCATACGTCGATAAGAGATTAGGTGTATTATGAAGAAAAATTACATTTCATTATCCCAGGAACCAATTGCTACTGTATTGTCATCGACCATCACGCAGGAACTTAAAGGGGTTGAGCTTAGAATGACACTCCTTATTTGCTTTCTTAGTGCAGTATCATATACTTTGAGCGTGCCATCCTTTCCAACAGATATGACCCTGTTTCCATGTCGAATAGCACAAGTCACCGCTTCTTTATGCAGTTGTAAAACATCAACACATTCCAATTTGTACGAAACATCATTTAAATAAGATAAAGGTTTAGCAATGCGTGGTGTTATTTTTCTAACGTGCGGTTTTGTGAAAAGCTGTTTTGGCACTTGTCCAAATTCCATTATTTGCACCTCTAGTGCGTGTCTGTCGTTCATATCGTAAACACATTCGAGATTCACCGCGCCCTCGTAACATACGTGGTGGAACACTGAAATCAAATTGTTAACAACAATTATTTCTTATCACAATATGCTTACTAACACACTCAGTAATAGCGGAAGAGTAGCCAAATAATGTTAATGAAATCACACTAGTTTCTCATGACGCATCTTACTATTTTTGTATTGCTATTAAAACATCAATACGTTTATTCTTCGTTTTATTTATATATTGGAAAACAAACCCGCTTGAGTTGAGCTTTATTGAATAAATAATAAATTTGTCTGTATTATCTGATTCAGAAACTTAAACAATAAAAGTAAATCGATAGTGTAGTCGAGCCTCTTTTTTATCAAGGTTATTTATCATTCAAGGTTAGATAGGATAGGGCACCGATGACGCGTGACGCCTCGACTGTTGACACGCATATGAAATTAGACTATAAATCAACCTCGATACTTTTGTATAGACATAATCAGTATGAATACTTAACATAAGTGGATATAATATAATCCAGCATTCACCGGAACTTTAAAGCATGATAAGTGAAACCTACAAGGTCGTTTTAGTGTGACTGCTAACTCGCACAAATGAATTATAAATACACAAACCATTGTTAGCGTTAACGGCTTCCTCGCCTCTTTGCTTGTAGCCAAATATGAGGTCAATCCACAAATGTAAATGTCTGCATACATATTCTGACTCCAAGGCTTCCCTGAGTTTCACTACGAAGTCTTCGGGCGACGTGGCCCACGGCGGGAGAGCTACATTATTCACTTTGCTACCGTCGTGCCGCTCACCGAAATTGATTTCGAATTTGTTCATCAAAAAGTCACCTTTGCCCTCCGTGTCGTAGAATTCGGGAACTAATTCCTATGAACCATATAAACTGTAGTATAGCAAAATTGAAAAATATGAAATATTTGTAAGTAGAGTTATATCAGTACTACTTATGCTTGCTGTTTACTCTTGTGAAAGCTGGGAGAGGAGGCTTGACACAGTAAGTCGAAAAGTCGACAATCAACATTGTACCGGACGGGCGGTCTATCGAATACTAGAAACGAGCCGCTGACGTCCTGTACCTATAGGTTCGGTTCGACGTATGCTGAAACCTTGTATTTCTTCAGGGACTATGAAGACTATAACACTATCGAGGTCACCGGGAGAATCATTCCATGAAATAAAACACCGACTTGCACTATCACTATAAAGCTTGAGGTTTCTGCTTACTCCATTGAAGATGGCGAGGCTTGAATATATGGTAGTTTTTGAGCTACGAAGAAAATACATGCGCGTTTGCTTAAGTACGACGAATCTTTACCGTAACGAGACCCGCAAAAACCTCGCACTATCTATTCTTTATTTACTTAATAAAAACTATATAAAGGCTATATACTTCTAAACTATGACTATATATATAGCTATCTATATACCAATAGATAGGTGCTGACAAGACCTATCTATTGACGTATGTGTCAACCATCTCGCCCTCATACTTGGGCACCCAGCACAGAATACATTTATCAACATACTCATTTTCAAAAATCGGGGTTGTTTTTCTACGTTAATGTGTCTAAACCATAAGGGTTGAAGCTATAAAACAATCAGCACCCCCTAGACGAGTATGCCGGCTACAAATGAAACAACATTCCGAATAGTTTTTATTGCATATAACCATAGTTATGTACATATTAAGATTACAAAATTATGTATGAATTCTCAATAAAATATTTCATCAACATCTTTGTTTACATTCACGCTATGGCTTATGGAACATGGCTGCTACATTTAAAAACATTAAAAATACCTTAATTATTGGCATATGAACACGAATATAAGTGTCTTAATATAAATCTAGGCATCAGAATACAAATCTTAGTGTTTTAATACAAATCTAGACATTCTACAAGCACTAAATTACTATATAGTATGAATATCACTGTTATTGTCTCTAAATTGTTCTATAATAACGTAATAATTTCACACACGCGAATTTACTGTCTTTCTGGATAATAACGGCACTGATTCTATGTAAACACAGGGCTATCTAAAAACGGGAATAGCAGGGCTGTCGCGAACATCTCTCCCGCCGTGCAGCAGAGCGTTGACCCGGTGTGGAGCGATGCTGCAGATGAGCCGGTGAGCGCACTACTTCGGTAGCGGCACCAACTTCTTGGTCGGACGTCTCAGGATCCCTGCTGCTGTGCGCACGTCGACGGTTCGTATCTGACCGTCGGCGCCTGGATATACGGCGGTCACTCTACCTCGCGGCCATGTATTGCGAGGGAGTTGACCGTCGGCGATGAGGACTGGGTCGCCGACCTCGAAGCGGGGCCCTCTGCCGTGGGGCTCCCGCCGGTACTGCAGCTCGGGTAGGTACTCTCGCACCCACCGGCGCCAGAACATGTCGGCTAGGATTTGTGTTCGCCGCCAGTGTTTTCTGCTGTCTATGTCGGACTCGTCGAACTCGCCGAGCGATGGTAGTCGCGCTGAGCCCCCGAATAATATGTGATTCGGGGTGATGGCCTCGTCGTCCTCTGCGTTCACGGAGACATGTGTGAGCGGTCGACTGTTGACTGTGTATTCGACCTCACACATTAATGTTGTCAGGACTTCTTCCTGCGGGTGCTTATCGTGAAGAACCGTATAGAGGGCGGTTTTCACGCATCTCACGAGTCGCTCCCACGCGCCTCCCATGAAGGGCGCTGAAGGAGTGATGAAGCGCCACACGATGCCGCGGCGATTGGCCTCTTGTGACACGGCCTCTCGCATCTCTTTGTCGGCGCCGTGCATGTTGGTCCCGTTGTCGGAGTGTATTTCTGTAGGGCAGCCTCGGCGCGCCGCGAATCTGCGCAACGCTAGTATGGCAGAGTCGGCGCTGAGGTTGGCGGCGACTTCAAGGTGCACCGCTCTGGAACTGAGACATGTAAATAATGCAACATACCGCTTGTGATGCTGTCTTCCCACGGTGACTGAGAGCGGCCCGAAATAATCGAGGCCCGTGTAGGTGAAAGGCCTCTGGTGGTGAGCGAGGCGTGTCTTCGGGTGGTCCCCTGTTGCGGGCTCCGGCGGACGCGCTTTATTTATGCGACACTGTAGACATTCATAAATGACTTTCCTTACTGTGGGTCGCAAGCGCAATATGCAGTAGTGTTGACGCACTTCGTTGATCACTAACTCGGTACCGGCGTGATGTAGGCTTCTGTGAGTCCAATCTATGTATAATTGGGCGATGCGGTGATCGCCGTCTAATATCGGCGGCCTTTTCGTGGTCTCTGGCACCCCTTCTGTTGCTGCTATACGGCTGCGCAGAGTTATCACGCTGTTGTTCAACTCGACGGGTAGCATTCGCAGGCGGCTGTCTATGGCGACACCTTTCCCGCGCCGGAGCTCTTGGAGGTCGGCGCCGAAGGAGTCCCCTTGTACCGCCTTCACGAGGAGGTGCTCGGCGTCGCGGGTGTGTTCCGCTGTGAGAAGCACGAAGTTCCGGGAGCCGGCGCTAGGGTGAGGTGTGGCGCTCCCCGACGTGTTGATCTTCGCCTTCTTCTTCATGCGACGCCAATCTGGATCCTTTTCAGGGTTCTTCTTAGTCCTTTTATATAAGACTTGAGCCTCGGGTTTTCGACACAAGGCTATAAACTGTATAACTCTAGCGGTAGCTCGCAAGAGTCGCTCCCATTTTGAAAATCTAAATGGGTCCGGAATAATTTCTGTAATTTTCGGCGTCCGACACTGTACTGTTACTGTTACTGTTCGCTCCTCCCCTGTCGCCTCTGCTATTTTGAATGTTGATTTTTCTATAGGCCAAGTTGAAGGATGCGCGTACAAAAACGATGGTCCGACGTACCACTCGTGCGCCGAGTTAAAATTTGCGGGCACGTCGCGGGTCGCGGCGTCTGCTATGTTCATTTTCGTAGGCACCCAGCGCCAATCTTCAACTTTACTGTTTTCTTCTATTGCGGCCAGGCGATGCGCGACAAAGGGCTTGTACGTTCGTGACCCTTTTCTGAGCCATGTCAACACTGTTTTACTATCGGTCCAGTATACTGTGGCCTCCGGCTTGACTCGGTGCTCTTCTATTACGGCTGCTGCGACGCGGCTTCCCATTACTGCAGCTTGTAGTTCGAGGCGCGGAATAGACGTGATTTTCAGAGGCGCCACTCTAGCCCTCGCCATGACGAGCGTCACGTTCACTCCTCCGTCTGTAGTGGTAGTGCGCCAATACACCGCTGTCGCGTAGGCTGTCTCGCTAGCGTCTGTGAAGACGTGAACCTGTAGCGAGTCTGCGTCACTGAATCCCGGGTAGCTCCTCGGGATACTAACCGTTTTCAAATTTTCTAGATGCCGAATCCACGACGACCATTGTGCCGATAGATCCGTGCTGAGCTGCTGATCCCAGTCCGTACCGAGCCGCCATGCTTCCTGTAATATCTGTTTTGGCTCTAACTGTAACAGGCGACGCTAGGCCGAGAGGGTCGTATAACGACATAACTATTTTCAATGCCTCTCTCTTGGTCGGCGCCTCTTTTCTAATGAGGTCATCAGGGAGCCGAGCGAGCTTTAAATTAAAACTCAACTCGTCTGTACTCGGCTTCCATATTAAACCGAGGATTTTTTCTTCAAATCCTTTACTCGCGAGACTGACTGTTTCTGTTTGACGCTGTCCCGGCTCTAAATTTTCTATAATTTCTGTAGAATTCGAGATCCATTTTCCTATGTTGAATCTCGCCTTTCTGTGTATTTCACGTACCGACTTAGCTATGCGTGTAGCCTCTTCTACTGTTGTGAAACTATCTAGATAGTCATCCATATAATGATTCTCTATGATAGCCGCTACCGCCTCCGGGTACTCTGTACTATACCGCTTCGCGTTCCAATTCTTAGCGAAGATGGCTGTGCAAGGTGAACTTGCGGCGCCGAATATTATCGACGTCATACGGTATTCTTCAGGGGCGCCCTCCCGCCGGTCTCCTCGCCACAGGTAGCGCAGGGCGTCTCTGTCCTCCTGTCTCACTTTCACCTGCATAAACATCTCCGCTATGTCACCGGATACTGCGATGCGGTGACGTCGGAAACGCATCATCACGCCCGGCAGCGACTGTAATAAATCCGGCCCTGTAAGGAGGTAATCATTTAATGACATACCTTTTGATTTCGCTGCTGCGTCGTGAACTATACGGAATTTTTCAGGCTTCATTGGATTGAAGACATCGAAGTGAGGCAGGTACCATGTCCTTCCCGAGTCGCCTATATTGAGAGCTTTTTCTGCATACCCTTTTTGAATAAGGGATTCTATCTGTTCTGTATATCTATCTCTCAAAGCGGGCTTGCGATCGAGTTTTTTCTCTATAGAGACGAGCCTTTTGAAAGCTGTCTCATAACTGTCCGGCATCTGTATATTTTCTGTTTTCCAGAGAAGTGCTGTCTCTATGTGTCCATTTTCTAATTGTCTAATATTTTTCTGTAGGTTGTCTTCAGCTTGCTTCTCCGGGTCTGTATTCGGACGCTGCGGGTTAATCACCAGCGACTCGAGTGCGAAATATTTCTTCAACTGCGCCTCTATATTTTCTGTTTCGGATGACAGCTGATTGACAGAGTGTACGCCGCGGCCTAGCGCTCTAGCGTGCGCGCCGTGCAGCACCCACCCCAGTGTGGTCAGTGATGCGACCGGTTGATGACGCGGGCCTCTTCTGATGACACTTGCGACAAGGAGATGCCAGTTATCCTGACCTATCAACACCCTAGGCGTAGCGGTGTTGTACGTGAGCTTCTCCTCGATTCCTCGCAAGTGTTTGCACTCTGCCAGGTCTCCTTCACTGACTCTCTGCGGCGATAGGTGCAGAGCAGGAACGGTGCGCGCGTATAAAGGCACTTGTTTACCTTCAGCGTTCTTGAGCGTTGCGTTCACTCGTCTCGAATTTGACATCTCTAGCGACGTGTTTCCTATAGCGCGTATCGTGAAAGGGTCCGGCTTACCTTCAGCGCCTATTTGCACAGCGATATCTTCATCTATGAGGGAGATCGTTGATCCGTCGTCGAGTAACGCGAAGGTTGACACCTCTCCCGCCGGTCCGACTATCTGCACAGGAACTATCTTGAGGTAGGCTTGCGACTTCGCACGCAGAGTTGAACTTGCGACTGTCTCTTGTTTCTCTGCGCTCGCTTCTTCAACCTTACCTTTTCTCACGTAGTGCAGTAGCCGGTTGTGAGTGGCGGTGCATCCCTCTACGTCGCACTTCCTCGGCTTGCACGCATGCCCTTGATAGCGTGCGCGCAAGCAGCGGAAGCACAGACCGTGCTTCTTTGCGAGCTCCCATCTTTTATCAGCATCGGCGGCCTGAAACTGTTTACATTCAGAGGCGTAGTGTCCCTCCTTCTCGCATATTCTGCATCGCGAAGCACGAGTGTCAGCAGTAGCACTCTTACCTGTAACGGTGTGCGTTCTCTGTACGATGCGTCGACTCGGCTGGGCCTCAGTGATATTCTCGGCCGGTGCGAACGCGCTGCAAAAGTGTGCGTACTCTGTGACAAAATCGCTAAAGTGACTGAGGTCCGGCATCGAATTATACTTCTCTGTGTATGTCCGGTACCACTGTGCACGCAGAGAGTTCGGCAGCTTCTCTGTCAGCAGACGCAGCAGCTCCGCGTTGATGAGGTAATGCTCCTTCTTTAACGCCTGAAGCGTCACTACGCCGCATCTTACCTTACTCGCAAACGTGCAGATGTCTTTGGGTGCTTCGGTGCACCGAGGCAGAGTCCGCAGCTTGTCCGTCTCCGCCTGAGCGATGGAGTCCGGCCTGCCGAATTGAAGTTCCAACTCCCTCATGATGTCATCAGGTCGCGCGTTACCTATAAATTCTGAACTTACGGTATCCAGTGCCCGTCCTTGAAGGCTCCTCCTGAGTCTCGCTGTATTTTCTATGTTGTTGAAGTATCTCTTCGTGGCGTCGTAGATGGCACGAAACGACAACCACTCTGTATGTGCGCCGTTGAAATTTGGTAAAGTCATGATGACTTTCGAAGCCGCCGGATGGTGCGACGCATACGATGTATCCAGTGGCTTCCTGTCCGCTAATGCGGCTATGGCGGATGTGAGTTCGCTGATGAACGGCTTCAACGAATCACTTCCCTGTTGATGGGCCCCCTTCTGTTGTGAAGGATCTGCATCTTCTTTACTATGTTTGACACGCTGTGTGTCACTATGTTCCCCGCGAACGCCCTCCACGGGGGAGGCGGGGGGTGCAGCCAAGTCGGTGTTTCTCCCGGTGACTGCTTCTATAACCTCGAGGTCTGGCTGTGGTTCCGGGGCCTCTTCCAACCACGAACGCACGTAGTCGGCCTTCGACTGTCCATCTTGATCGTAGTCGTCAGAGTCCGCTTCCTCTTCGGCCTTCTGTAATGCTATCTGTGCTAACTGTAACTGTATTTTCAATAATTCCTCGCGCGCCTTCAACACTTTTCTATTGGAGCGGGTCGTAGTCTCCGATCGGCCGCTGCGCCCCTTGCCTGTCCTCTCCTTCTGTCCCTCCTCTGTTGTACGAGGGGTTGCGCGTGCATATGTCCTATCGGAGGGGCGCAGTGTCCGATCCGAGTTACCTTCCGGTTGGTAAGTTCCTTTTCTATCACTCTGCGCGCCCTGTTTCGCTGAAGACGGCGACGTCCCCCTCGCGGTATGCGGGGGGGGCGGCGGCGGCGGCGGCGGATCGGTGCTGGTCGTCGATGGTGAACGCGGTGGCAGCTCATGTCGGACCGTGGATGTACTCGGGGGACCCGCGTCCACTATCCACGACTCCGGCGCCTTTCCTTTCGATCGCGTAATCGGCATCTTCAGTTTTCAGGAACTAATCTTCAGGTGTTGGTTTCAGTTGGTCGCTATATCCGGCTATCGAAGGACCAGCAAATGTACCGGACGGGCGGTCTATCGAATACTAGAAACGAGCCGCTGACGTCCTGTACCTATAGGTTCGGTTCGACGTATGCTGAAACCTTGTATTTCTTCAGGGACTATGAAGACTATAACACTATCGAGGTCACCGGGAGAATCATTCCATGAAATAAAACACCGACTTGCACTATCACTATAAAGCTTGAGGTTTCTGCTTACTCCATTGAAGATGGCGAGGCTTGAATATATGGTAGTTTTTGAGCTACGAAGAAAATACATGCGCGTTTGCTTAAGTACGACGAATCTTTACCGTAACGAGACCCGCAAAAACCTCGCACTATCTATTCTTTATTTACTTAATAAAAACTATATAAAGGCTATATACTTCTAAACTATGACTATATATATAGCTATCTATATACCAATAGATAGGTGCTGACAAGACCTATCTATTGACGTATGTGTCAACCATCTCGCCCTCATACTTGGGCACCCAGCACAGAATACATTTATCAACATACTCATTTTCAAAAATCGGGGTTGTTTTTCTACGTTAATGTGTCTAAACCATAAGGGTTGAAGCTATAAAACAATCAGCACCCCCTAGACGAGTATGCCGGCTACAAATGAAACAACATTCCGAATAGTTTTTATTGCATATAACCATAGTTATGTACATATTAAGATTACAAAATTATGTATGAATTCTCAATAAAATATTTCATCAACATCTTTGTTTACATTCACGCTATGGCTTATGGAACATGGCTGCTACATTTAAAAACATTAAAAATACCTTAATTATTGGCATATGAACACGAATATAAGTGTCTTAATATAAATCTAGGCATCAGAATACAAATCTTAGTGTTTTAATACAAATCTAGACATTCTACAAGCACTAAATTACTATATAGTATGAATATCACTGTTATTGTCTCTAAATTGTTCTATAATAACGTAATAATTTCACACACGCGAATTTACTGTCTTTCTGGATAATAACGGCACTGATTCTATGTAAACACAGGGCTATCTAAAAACGGGAATAGCAGGGCTGTCGCGAACAAACATACTATCGACAAAGGACGCGATGGACCTATTTTGTTTTTTGACTAGCGCCATAAATATCCAAGCCGAGCTCAACCCAGAAGAGAGGACGTGACGAGATTCAATCTAATATACTGCTCTCGTCCATTTGCTTTGCTTAGGCTTGAAGTTGGCTTACTTGATCTAAGCTTTTGTATGGTCCACATCAATACCAACAGTTACAAAAACGCTTTAATTGTAAGCGGATACAGGCGCCTCCAAAACTATTACGACCGATGTGTTACCGACTGTACTATTCGTCAATTTTATTTATCCCTATAATCACTAAAAATCAACCCGTATAAAAAAATATTCCTTTAAAATTAGTAAAGTAAAGTTTTATTTCATAATTTTTGCGACAACAAAACATACATATTAATATTATACAAATTTACGTTACCATAACCTTAGCGTAGTTCTGTCACTTGAGTTTAATTCACACTATCCTCCGTACTATATACACACATATACACTGTCTCACTGTCGGATAGTATTCTACTAAGAGAAGTGTGGAATTGGTAGTTACCTTAAAATCCGACATATTTCGCAGACAGTTATTATAGACATCTTTAACTGAATTAAACATTCTGTCTGGGTGATCAAATCTTCCATTTTGTAAACATAGCATATATTTAGGATATTTCCGAACCTGGAAATAGAGATCGATTGAGAATAGAATTGATTAGTCATTACCATTAGCATAATGGTGACTACATGAATTATTATAACCAGTTACGACTTCATTGTTGTGGTATATACCTAATCTCAAAGTAATCTACGACATAGTAGTGACATGGAATTCTATTACCATTATTAAGTTTTATAATTTGATTTTTAAATTATAAAAACCATATAATTGGGCCAATATTTTTCCACATTACAATTCAAAATAAAACAACCAGTAAATGGAATCAATAGTTAGTGGTAGCCAATACAAGGTTAAATTATAGAGTTCTAAAGTTACAATATTAAATGGAAAAAGAATACGGTCGCGAACAGGATTCGAACCTGCGCCTCCCGGATAAATACTCCAGGCGCTAAGCACTAAGCCATCTCGACCTCTGCTCACCATCGCGAATTCTTCATCCATATTTTTAACACGTCTTTTTGGCGACGTCATTACTATCTATTCAGTACCTATACTGGTGACCGAACCGACACGACTAAATTTGCAGTTAATACAATGGCGTAAAGAATGCAATTACCTTAATAATTCAAGATGAATCTTTGAAAAGCATTAACGCATGCTTAGCGAACTCTAAAGTTACAATATTAAATAGAAAAAGATATAGAGTTCTAGGTAAACAGGAAAAAAATTAAAACGGATTAGGAAAAATATATGTTGTTTCTTCGTAGGTATTTTTTACAATTAGTATGCTTATAGTAATGCAATAAAAAGAAAATGTGATAATAACAATATTAATAAAATGAGCATTAACTTATCATTATGTACTTACCAAGTAAAATAAAACCAGGCCTGGTGCAGAATAATGAGATCCATATAAAAATTTGGGTTCAGTCATTTCAAAGTATCTTTCTTTAAGTTTCTCCAGTCTATCAGTATTCAAAGCTCCCATGGGCTTTGATAGATCTCGAAATGTGTCAGGGTTGGTTAGATCTAAAGTTTCCGATGTGTAGTCTGCCACCACCCATGGAAATACTGGATACTGGGTGAGATCATTCTTACTCCGATCTGCAAGACTGAAATTGAGAATTCTTGTAATCTTAATTTTTTACAGATTTCAAGTATTTTACAAACAGTGTGTTTTGTGTTAACGAATATTATGGATATTCATAAATATGTATGTTACATACCAATTCAAATACATTAAATAGTCATAATTAGAAACTATTCCATTCTGCCACTGTAATGTCATTTCTTCTGTGTGAACTTTCTCTAGCTGTACATTTGGAGACTCTTCTAAGATCTTATATATTCTGTCTCTGTCTCTTTCTGATTGAAATGTAACATATATGTGGGGTACTGAGCTTGCTTCTGCACTGTATATTTCAAGTCCCTGAAACAAGCCATAAATTATATACTTCGTATCTTTTTACATAACTGCTACAATTGCTACTTGCTAAATTAGCAAATTATTTTACTGTATAAATTAATTTTAAACAAAAAATGAAAACCGCCTTCAAAAATCTACTACACTAAAAAGTTCAAAATAATATCAAAATTTGCTTATAATAAAATAATTTTAAAATAACAATATATAATAATAATCTGTTAATTTTGCAGTCGGTGCCTGTACTGAGAGAGGGTTACTGTTTTCCTCTTGTTAGTCACTTATGTTCGTTGTGCTGTGTTTGTGCTATGTTACCGGCATTTGTATCTGGTTGTAAACCCCACATACATCAGGCACCGACTCCAAAATTAACAGATTATTATTATATATTGTTATTTTAAAATTATTTTATTATAAGCAAATTTTGATATTATTTTGAACTTTTTAGTGTAGTAGATTTTTGAAGGCGGTTTTCATTTTTTGTTTAAAATTAATTTATTTTAGTCTTTTTAGTTTTAAGTGTAATATATATATATATATATTGTATAGGTCATATATAAGTTTGTATACTTCATAAATTAATTAATTTAGTAATTTAATAATATGGGTAGGCTTTCGAAAGCCGCTAGGACTTAATTACTGCATCGGTGAAATGTTTGTGTACAACATTGAAAACTTCTGCCTACCCCATCGGGCAATACAGGCATGATGCTATGCATGTATTGAGTGCCATGAACTATACATGAACATGCGATTACAGCAATTGAGAGTGATTTGCTGTAATTCATTGAAGAGTTCCATTGTCTAACTTCGAAGGTCTTCATCAGATCTTTACTAAATTTAAATGGGACCACCTCTGGGGACTACTCTTTCAAACGAAGATATCGATGGACATACATAACAAAACATGGTAGCTACTGTAAAACGTTGAGGAGTTCCCTTGACTGTCCTTAGTCTTCATCATCAGACCCCTAATGACAGTCACAACCCATCTAGGTGTAAAGTTCTCATGAATACAAATTAATCAAGCCCAAACACCAGGTAGTTGCTGTAAATCTTTAGAGTTCCCTCGACTGTCTTTCAGCTCCATCATCAGATCGACTCCAGACCTTAATTAAATAGTAGTGCTTTAAAATACTTAATGAAAAAATTTACAAATGCACTAGTCGCCCCTACAATTTTCGAAGGTTTCCCTCAATTTCTCGGGGATCCATCATCAGATCCTGGTTTCCTTATCATGGTACCACCGTTGAGATATCTTCTTTCCAACAAAAAAAGAATTATCAAAATCGGTTCATAAACGACGAAGTTATCCCCGAACACACATAAAAAAAAAAAAAAAAAAAAAAAAAAAAATATACGGTCGAATTGAGAAACCTCCTCCTTTTTTGAAGTCGGTTAAAAATACTCAAACAGTAGCAATTAAAGTATTTAATTTAATAATAATAATAAATATGTTTATCTCAAGTAACACAACTCACAAATTGTCTGTTGATAACAGCGTTTTGGTACTTGAAATAAACATATTTATTATTAAATTGAATACTTTAATTAAAAATAATATTGGGTGTTAACTAAAAACAATGGGGTGACTAACTTTAATATAGTCTTAAACAAACTACTAAACCAAGTGTTACACACCTGTTTAATAATATTTTATTATTAAAAAGAGAAAAAACAGAGAGATAAGTTCATTGCCAATAAAAACTTATTAAGAATAGAAATCTAATATATATATATAAATATATATTAAGTTTTAACAGCACCATTCTATTAAAGAAATAAAATTATATTTAAAAAATTGCAAAGCATGTCTTTATCCATAATATTTACAATGCAAAAAGCTATTATAAACTATATATATATTGAAAATTATTATACAATCTACGGCAAATAAAATGAGAACATAAAACACAGATACATACAACTTGCCTTAGTAAAAATCTTCTTTTGTACATTCTCCTCAAATGGCCCAGTTTCAACTTTAAAATGGGGCTCTGAAAATAATATCGCAAACTGTTTAAAATATCTTTATCTTTCGTATAACAGCAATTTACCAGAACAATGGGGTATAAAATCTTGAAAATATACACAGCTATTGTTGTGCAAATATTATGTTAGAGGTGACAACATCTAAGTAAATAATTTTGAAATTGTGTTTAATTTTTAACAAGGTGCCCCGTGTGCCCCTTACACATTCACAGGCATAATATGTCATACTAATAAATGATTAATAAACAAACAACCTGACTGCACTCGAAATAGGGAAACAAGATGAAAATAGAGAAACAAATATCCTTTTCCAAATATTATAACATGAAGTTAGAGACATATTTTACGTTCTACATTTGTTACATCCTAGACGCCTCCGACTGCATGTTATATTTAATTAGTATATTAAATATTGTATAAAAAAATATTTTTTTTATAATTTGGTAGGAGTGATATGTAAATATAATTATCCATAAAAGTATTGGTCTTTAGTACATATAAAAAGTCCGCGATGCCTATCTCGATACGCCACAATAAGGTATTAATTGGCAAAAAAAAATTGAAAATGAAAAATGGTTTATGAGCATTATTATTAATAAAAGAAAAACAATTAAAACAACTTACAATCAAAAGTTTTTTCATCATCAAGATAATTTTATGAAGATAAACTTTGCCCTTTATAGCAGGTTATTTGGACGTATAGTTTAGGAGTTAATGGAAAATGAAAACAATTCACCACTTGCGCGAACAAGCTGTGTGACGCATAACGCCCGCCCGACGAGAACCAAGCCGAGAATAGATGAACTTTGAATTATTTCCTATTTGTTGGTTAGTACTAAGTAGGAAATTAAAATATTGGGTGATATGGTCACTAAGCGTCTATACTCATTAAATCAAAAATATTAAAAAATAAATATTTATATGGTGATGAAACCACAGGGCAGAGCTAGTACTACACATACACTCGAAAAACATTATCCCTCCTGGCTCAGTTGTATAAAAAATATTGCTACAAATGCTTAATAGAACAGAACAATCATATTTTAAATAATTTTTCCTTATTGGTTTTGCTGTAAATAATTAATCCTGCTTTCATGCAATAACCTAAATAGGTATGTATTGTTTTAAAATAGAATAAGTTTCATATTAAAATTGAATGAGCATAATGTACCTTCGCAATTTATTAATGAAGAGTTGATTGTTATTTTTATAAATACCTAGTTATTCAAAATAATTAAAAGAAAATACTTACACCTTCCACATTACTGAATGGCTGAAAGTATATAGTGGTAGGGGTAAGTGCCAACTTGCCCTGATGTCTGACCAGTGGAGATATCTTCTCAGCCTGCAGTTCACACACAATCTCTTCTGTAAAGTCGTCCATCATCACGGGATCAAATTCCATCCTCATATATCTTGAGTGAAGAATAGTAGCTATCATGCTGTTGTGTTCAGGAGCATGCAGTGTGGAAGCCCTTTGCAACTGCTGCATTTGACTCAAGCATTCATCAGCTGATGCAAAGTCAAAGAATACATAGAAATCTTTGTTTTCATAGATAATTTTATATGGAGCCAGAATATTTTCCTCAAGCATTTCAGCATACATCTTCATCCTAACTTTAATTACATTATTATTTTCATCAACATAGTCTACTATTGATATATCAGCACAGTCTTTGAACTGCATTTTTATTAGAGGGAGCACCCAATCCCTGGGCTCAAATACAAGAGATTTGGAGCAGAGTTTCAAGCGTCCTTGCTTAGCATTGTCTTTCTTTACCTCATCCACACTGAGCGTGCATGAGAAATCTTCAAAATAAATTTCTCCAGGTTCCAACAGCAACATTGAAAACCTAAAACAAAAAAAAACACTTACTTTTAAATTATGTACCTACAATCGCTGCCAGTCTGATGTTCAGTCTGACCCAAAATCAAATTTCGCCCAGAAACATTTCTAAACAAGCTTAACCACCCTGCACAAAATAATAATTTGCATGCAATTTGCCAAGGCAAACATGTAATAACTTAACCATTCTCTTTGATAATAATGAGTTTATTTTGCCCTACAAAAAGATCTGTAGCAGTGCTTTACACTGTGACCGTTATAAAATTGCACAATGCCGAGTGAGTCATTTCGTTCAGGAGATACTTCAGTAAACCAAACTAAAATGTAGGTATTCACATTCAGATCTTACCTCGACTTGTCCATTTTACTTTAATTTACTAAGAAGTATTCACTTATAAAAAACTTTTGATTATAACAATTTCTTCACTTAATTTTATTTTTCTGTAATCAGCGCGGTTTAAGTAAACGGACAAAACTTTCACCTTCTTGTTTATTGTTTACCGCTTTGTTTGATTCCAGATGTTGAAATGTACTAGTAGTATGTTGTGGTTCAAATATCAATGTCAATTTTGACAATGAATGTCAAAATCATAATAGTTTTCTAAAGGTTGGTATGAAACTTTAAGGCCCAAACACATGATAGTGTGACACAATTTATCATGGGCGCACTTTAGTGATTCGGTAAAACTGTGGTTTGAAATTCTTTTTGACAACAGTGACAACTATTTAAATGGTGGTCACCATTGGTGACATAGCAAAATTAGTTTTGGCGCCACAATTCAATTGTGTGCGAATATGATTGTGTGACATATGAATAGCTAAAATAATTTAATAAATGATAAAATTAAGTGTACCAAATATGCAGGACGATAAGAATGCAATATTTCAAATGCGATTTCCTCAAAAATTGTGGTATTTATTAAACTTACGAACGGATGCTATTCTATGGGGCGGTACTGGAAGAACAATTCTATTGAATTATCGCATCCTCCATAATTATTTGCAATGCGATCACTCTATTTTTAAAACTACAAATATTTCAAGTTTCGTCAGGCAGCTTAATTTATATGGGTTCCGTAAAGTTACCTCCCATTTACAAGATCCGCTATGTAATTCTAGTAACCCATACATGCACGAATATGTTCATGATTATTTTCAATATGGTAGGCCCGAGTTGCTTAATAAAATAACACGGAAAGCATTGGCTATGAAAAGAAATTTTAAACCTAAGGTATTAAGATTAAAGGTTCATTTTCAATATGTTAAATCTTTAGAATCTAAAACTGGAGATACTTGACTTTATTTATTTTACAGAACCTCTACAGCAATGTTGAACAATTGCTTTACCTTACACCACTGCAAAAGGCACGCCGAGCACTGCGTATGGCCCTAAAGAAGGCTGCTCAAGACTTATTTGTGCAAAACTCACCAAAACACTTTTGCAATCTTAAATTTGAATGTGAAGGTATGCTCTTATTTTTAAAGGTGCTTAATCTAGGTTTATGAGACAGGTTAATCAAATAAAAGTCATTTATCCTTCTTTGAATGTTGTCTTAATATATTTCAGACTCACAAGATGATTACTGTGAAGATGAAGAGAACATTGAATTTGATTGGTTAATGCCCAATGATAATGCAAGTACAGAAAAAGTTCTTCCTGAAACAGGTTTACTGTCCTTACTTTGTAACTCCCTATTTGTATCCTATCCATGCATCCTTGTGATCCTTTCCTTTCCACAGCTAATGTCCAAGCTCCTCAAATTGACACCCCAATTACAGAAGATACTGGTGCATACAGGTAAGTAAATATAAATAATAAACTTAGAAGGCATCAAAGTAATGACATAATTATTATCAATAAATAAGAATTATATTTATATTATTATATTACAGAGATACATCCCAAGATAGTTTAATGAACTTTACTGATGATGCATGTCAACAAAATAGTGATAGCTTCCCAGTCCAATTTCTGAGCATGCCAGAGCTTGATCCAGAACCTTCTCAAGAAAACTCTGGTGTTGAATTGTTGGCTGAATTTAATATTGACAATGACACAGATCAAGGCATAGCAAGAAAGATCGATGATAAAGAAATTGATCACAATTCTTTGAACTGTGTCCTTCCCTCAATAAGCAATGACCAGATTGATGATGTCTCCATGGCTGAGGTAATTAATTTTTCTTTTATCTTAGTAAGCTTAAAATTATTGAGTCTCTATTAGATTGTAATATTGTTCACCATACTTTTTCAGAAGAACAATGAAAATTCAGATCATTATCATGGGGAGTGGGACCAAATGTTTAATGACATTATGATTAACAGGGGATCTAATCAAGAGTGTGGATCTGATTTGAAAGAACTTTATTCTCAAATCTCAAAAACTATAGATTTACTTAATTCCTAACTTTTAAATTCTTAATATGGTTAAAATAAACTAATTTTTAATTTCCTTAAAAACATGTATTAGTTATAGAAAATTGTAACACAATACAAATACTAATTACTTCTTCTGTTTCTTCTTCTCTGCTTCTTCCTCCTTTTCTTTTTCTATAATAGACACATATGAGCTGATAGTATCAGAATCCAGCATTTGCATGGGTTGACCACGTCTCATCACAGCAATCTCCAGGTTCTTTTGCCCAGACTGAACCACTTCCAAGAGAGCACGGATAGCAAGCTATAATTGAAATAAAATTAAGAATTAATCAATATGCCTAGTCTTTTCTGAATTACATTGGGGTCAGCTTCCAGTCGGACCAGATGCAGCTTAATAGCAGTATTTTACATGGAGCTACTGCCTATCTGAACTCAACAAACCCAGTGACTGGGTAACGTGATATCTCATTGTAAGACTGGTTACCAGACTTTCAGACCTCTGACTACCTGTAATGGCTGTCAATCTGTGCGGCTGTTACTTAGTCACAAGCCCTTCAATCCTGGATTCTAAATAGAGGCAGACAGAGACTACAAGAACTTTTTACTATTTAATTAGAAAATTCAATCTCTAAGGAATACACATATCCACAAACAACAATAATGCAGTAATTTACACTAAGGAACTAAAATGCTTAGTCATGCTATGGAATATATGACGCAATAAAAAACATATGTATAGATGTTATCTTATTTCAGTAATAACAATAATAAACGGTTAGACAGAGCAGCAGTTCAACACCCACATTTCACTAATAGTTATTAAGTTCCACATTAACAGTAGTAAGCCAAAACAATTCTCAGGTATTACTGACAATTTCCTATCAGATAAACTCAATTGTACTTGGCCTGACCCCAGAATCGAACTTAGGGCCAACTCAGCAACCATGCTTACTACTCGACCAACAAAGTAATCTTATAACCTTTAAATTTGACAATGTTTGAGAAGAAACAACAACATGCAATCTAAAAGGGTAAGTAGATGCTATTAAATGCCAGCAACTAGTAAATACTTTTAATTTACCTTTACAGCACCATTTTCAGTAGCGACTTCATCAGCAGTATAATTCTTCTCTAAGAATTCTCTAACAGTCTTGGCAGATCTACCAGTAGCATTAGCCTTCCATTCATAATATATTCCTGATGGCTCCGTTTGGAATAAGTGAGGGAAACCATCATAGTCGAAACCACCAAGTAGACAAGAAATACCAAAAGGCCGACGTCCATTACTTTGAGTATACTTTTGTTTGAGGCCTGCTATGTATCTAGTAATGTATTCCAAAGTGACAGGATCTTCAACAGTCAGTTTATGCGACTGACACTCAATCTGTGCTCTGTTGATAAGGATTCTAGCGTCTGCAGTCAATCCGGCAAATGCCATTACGACATGATCATCAAGGAGACATATCTTTCTCACAGTTCTTTCTTCTTGCAATTTGGCAACTGATTTCTTTTCAACTCCTAACACAACCACATCTGCACCTCTAACACCAACCTGCAATGAGTTATAAATATTTTTTTTAGTAACAATTACTTAAATTCGATAAATCGGTAACTTATTGCCTAACCAATAACTTACCGCTGTCGAACCTTTGCGAACGGCTTCTTGAGCATATTCCACCTGTAGTAAATGACCATCTGGTGAAAATACTGTAATAGCTCTATCGTATCTCGCCGACATTTTCTTATTTTGTTAGAAATTAGAATATAAATATTTTACGAATCACTCTTAGTAAACTCGGCGCACAAACCAAATTCTGTAGTGATGTGACATGACACTAATTAAGTGAGGTGATTTCATAATTGTGATCGTCTGAATTCTAAATTATTTTATTTTGAGCCTATTTTATCAAAATATTTTTATATAAACGAGTATAGATGTATATTTACAATTTCTCATTGATCTTGAAACAAAATATTCAACCTTTACACGTCAATGTAAGTCATGTACTTAACTAATAGGGTATTTGACACTGATGGAAATAAAATATGATTCTTAGCTATAATGATAGAATGTATTTTATTAGAAATTTTGGTATTTTTGAAAATAATAATAATAACTCTTAAATACATTTAATTCGATAAACAAATTCATAATTTTTAATCTATGTGTCACGTGACTCGAAACACCAATGACTGCGTGACGTCACTACTCAGACGATTGATTGTCAATTTGCAGTTACTGTGACACATGACACAAAATAAATCGATGAATTTGTTGATATTTCGGAAGCAAGTTGCAACTACTTTCTCCGTATTTCAGTTCAATTTTCGAAGTATTGGTATACTACGCACTAATGTTATGATTTACAAAATAGTTTCCTTTGTTTACAATAGTTCTGTTGCGTAATGACGTCACAAAATGGCGATCGTCATTATCGCGCCTTTTGGCACGACCTTTAAAATTTGAATTTTAAACAGCTATTATTTAATCAATAGGTACACAAAAATTGCAAAATATTTTTTTTATGTTAATCTATACCATATTCTTTCAATTTAGGCCATTTGTGAAATTTCGTCAATAACCCTATTAGTTACATACATACACATGTATAACTGTAACTAATTATTATTTCGTAAATTACATAATTAGCCTGATTAACAATGTCCTGGACTTTGCTATTCGAAATTACTCGTTAAACAATATCGATTAACAAGATACGTAGACTTCACACACATCAAGCACATCACTATCGACACGATGACAACGATATTTCGATAAAATATTTCGTTCTGAAAAGTTTTTATGAGAGCATGAATAAGATACAATTAATAATCTTGTAATAAACTATGGAAAGCAGTTTATGGCAACCGCAGTCGTTATCGGCAGCGGCGCTTTTTATTATTTTGGTTGTCGTATTTCATGATTTCAATCAGTTAAAAAATGACTGCAGTTGAGATTTATTTATAAAAAATAAAATAATATTACACATTCAAGATATGTCTTTGAAAAAGCATTAACGCATGCTTAGCGAACTCTAAAGTTACAATATTAAATGGAAAAAAGAATACGGTCGCGAACAGGATTCGAACCTGCGCCTCCCGGATAGATACTCCAGGCACTCTGAGAGGTCGAGATGGCTTAGTTGGTCAGAGCGCCTGGAGTATCTATCCGGGAGGCGCATGTTCGAATCCTGTTCGCGACCGTATTCTTTTTTCCATTTCCATTTAATATTGTAACTTTAATATTACACATATTATTTTTTCGTTTTATTTTGGGATTTTAACCTGTTTTGTCCCACTAATGTTGCTCCGTTTCGCCTAAAAAATCGTGAATGGAAATCCGACCATATGGTTCGAAGGGACCTTAAGGCGACATTTATTAGCAGCATTGCGTTGTTGCAGGCATGATTGTATGTATTAATTTGCTAAATCAAAAATCGCATGCTATAAATTAGAAGTGGCCGTTGCGCAACGTATATGGTTATTGAAACTAGCTATCAGCACAATAGCGGTAAGATGGTTTCGCCGTACTTCAATAACCTGCTAACATCTACTAACTCAATTACGTCTTCACGAACGCAAAACACACAACGTTCGGCAATATTCGTTATACGTTGTTATCGCTGCATCGACAGCTATCGCGGCACTCGAAGCGAGGGACGGAGATTCGATCGAAATAATAATAATAATAATTTCGGCTAACGGACTAATAGCGAAAAGTCTTGATCAACATCTTAAAAGGCTTTCGCTAGGCGGCTGGATCAAGGGCCTGATACAGAAAGCAGTACTCCTCGATACGGCACGCATTGTGAGGAGGTTCCTTTCTCTGGAGCCCTAACCACCGGTGGCTTGGACCCTGTTCCCGATGCCGGTGGCCTACTATTTCTTAAATTTTTTAATGTATATTGTTTTCTTTATATGATATATAGTTAAAAATGTAATTTATATGTAAATTTGAAAAATAAACGAATATAATTATAATAATATAATAACGGCCGAGCTGCGTTTGTCTTTTGACTTTAGCCCTTAAAACTCTTCAGATAAGAAGAATATTTTGTATAAACATTAAATTTGCAATTCCTAAAAATTTTAGTACAGGTATGATGTCTAATTTTATGGCCTTGAATCAGTCATAATTCTAAATATTTAAAATCTGATATACTTATAAAGTACACACTATTTTTACCGGCAAACATAACATAACCTTTAAGAAAAATTACAAATATAGTCATTTAATTTAACCAAAATATTCCATCGCGACGCTCGCTCGTTCGTGTGCATGATGCATGTTAGGTTAAAGCCGTTATTGATCGGCACTGAAATAGCTCGTTTCAAAAACTGCTATTAGCATTCGATAGATAGTTTCGATTCGATATCCAAAAATACCGCTACAGCCCACCGTCGCCATAAATTATTGCGAATGCTAAATATTCTAACAATAATCAGTCACGGATCTTAAAATAATACGGACGTAGCGTTGCGTACGTCATATGAGAAGCATGCCACGTCATCCAACTCGGCTTGTCATACACGAGCTAAACGCATACAAATACTTAAAAAGCATCCACTCGGCGCCAGTACGCTGCGTGTGTGTGTGCGTAATCTATGCTTCGCTTATGACAAGTCAAGGTTACATCCGTATTTTTTTCTGATCCCTGTAATCGGTGAGTTCACCTGATTATGTCAAAATCGTCAAACAAAAAATGTCAAAAATTTTGAAATAAAAAATTGCAATATGGCGACGGCTGCAAGTGACTTTGAGCCGTGGCTAACTGAGAAGTTGAGATCGCTAAAAACTGACGAAGGAGTTTTTGGATCATACATATCAGGTATTTTAGAAAGCGAGGATAGTGTGGATGAGAAAAAAGACGCCTTAGAAGGCATACTATCTGAGATAGTGGTAAGTATCAACTTGTTCTAGGCATGCATTACTTGGTTTTTCTCTAATAAATATTGGTATGTTTTAGGAAACAGACATCTCTACCCATATCGATGAGATAATAGAGAAATGGGAATCATGTCAGCCAAAAGAAGCAGCTCCAAAATCTGTTACAGACGTAGACGTTCAGCTAGCCAAATTGTTAGAATCTCAAGCACCAGCCACAACCGCACGACGAGAATATACCGATGAAGAAAAAAAGATTCGCGAAGCTATATTATCACAGTATAGTCAGCTCTCTGATAATGAGGTAACTGCCAATGGAATAATGGTTATTCTTAGTTTCTCTATCAGTGAGTGAGGTTATAATATGTTATACCATATTATTTTTCTATGTAGCCTTAATTTTTACCTGACTGATTTATGTATTACAGGAAGATGTTGTACATGAAGAAGAGACTGTAGGTGCAGAACTGGTGAAGAACACTAATGCAGCTGATGTCCATGCAGCAGCACGGGAGCGTCGTGAACAAGCCAGACTTGATGCTCAGAAAAAAAAGGAAAAGGACAAAGAAGATAGGTATTAATCTCTGTCTATAGCACAACAATAGTTATTAGGCACAATTTATTATGCTTTCAATAATATTACTCAAGATTTTTTAAATTAAAATCCAATTACTGAGTAACTATAACTTTACTATTTAATAATTCATATTAATCATAATGAATGCAATTTCAGGGAGAAACAAAAGCAGCTAAAGGAAGAGAAAAAAGAAAAGCGCAAGACACAGAAAGGAGAAAGAAAAAGGTAGCAATTTTAAACACCAATCAAATGTGCTTGGCTGTTCAATATTGCTTTGTGAATATGATATTAAAAACTTGTTAATATTGCACAAATGCAAACTGAACATTCATATACCCATGTGTCTTAGTATATTTAATCCATTTTATATGATGCAATAATGTCAGTTTTGTTTAGTTTAATGAGAATGGTCATTTGCAACTACAATTTATTTAATAAGACTATAGTTTTACAAGCATAAATAATGCTTTATACACAACTGACCAAAAAAGGACTGTACTGTTTATAATATTGACTAGGTTTGACCACTCAGGAATTAAAAATTGGAAAGATTATAATTTGTTGACTGGAAAAAGTGAAGAACTAACATATTTACAATAAGTAGACATAAATATTTGTTTAACAAGTGGTTCTGCATAGTGTTATAAAGATACAGAAAACAGTTATTAAAACCTTTCTTTCTTGCAGTTACAAAACAAAGTGGTTTAAAACTTTAATTTTATAACAGAACTTTTGATACTGAAGAAATATTATCGAAAAGCTATCAACATTTTCACAGAAAACTATTTCATAGGGACTTGTGAAGCTTTGTAAGTTAAAAAAAACCAACGCTACATCATGGTCCATCCGAAGTCAATAATAAATTGATATTGCAGTGACCATCTTAGGATTATCTCAACAAATTTTTTTAAAACTATATTTCTTGTTAAAATTAAATTAAGCACCATGTGTCTCTAATTATTACGACTTTTAATCTGAAGATATGCAAAATTTTGGCATATTAATTTCTGATAATAATCAAGAAAATAAAAGATTATAAGCGGATTAAATAAAATACAACATTCTCATAACTTGTTTATTAAATTCAAAACTACATCATCATACAGCCAATGCTGTAACTGCAGTATTTTATACCCCTGTATTGAAACTAGTGTATTTGTACAGTTAAATGTGAATTTATTACATTATTGTCATTTTAATTGTAATCACTATATATACAAACTGCATTTATTATGTTACTAACTTCATATATTCTCACATTTAACTGTACAATAACTTGTAATTATTATAATTGTTATTTATTATGTTGCAGTACATGTGTAATATTTCATTAAATCACATGTGTATAATTTAACTTGTTTAATTTACTTCACACAAAAGCTTATAATTGTAGTATTAGGTTATCTCAAAATTAAAACAAATAAGTATAAAAAGTAAAAGTATACATAAAAGTAAAATTGTTATGAAAGACTAGTTAAAAACATACTTAAGTAATATAAATATTGTATATTAATTACAATAATTGACTACCATGAGTCAACTTCTTGAAACAATCACAATAAGATTTAATAACTTTGATGTATCATAACATAACATAGCATCACGCCTGTATTCCCCCAAGGGGTAGGCAGTGGTGTACATAGTTCTACACCCACATATTACCAATGTTGTTATTAAGTCCCATGTAATAGGTGGTGAGCCTATTGCTATCTACCGGGCATGATTCCAAACTCTGCTACTGAGAATCTTCTAACAGAAAAACTCAATAACACTGCCCAACCCGGGAATTCAACCTGATGCCTCATGTTCAGCAGTCATGGTTGGGACCACTAGACCAACAAGGCAGTTGATGTATGTTCTTTTCATATATCCTTTTCATTTTTGTTATTATCAATATCAACATTTACATCAGTCACAATAAAATTTTGGGCACCTCCAGCATAAATTTGTGTTATCACAGAATTTTTATCAATGTTCAAGGGCACCAACATAGGCTGTTGAATTATGTCCCCAAAACCAATAATTCCTGTATTATAATGCTCATTCCATCCCCATGCCCAGAGAGTGTTGTCTGTTGCCAAACAAATAGTATGTTCAGAGCCTAATGCAACATCTTTTACTTTTCTGCCATCTGAAACAATGAATTATGCAATATAACATTTTGTTGTTTTCTTAAATTGCATGGTTGATAAACAACCTAGACTCTAGGTACATAAGAGCTAGTTATTTTTAAACTGTAGATTCTAGAGTTTAAAAACGTATGTTAAGAAATTCATAGGCATGCTGGTTTCCTCACAATGATTTTCTTCTTTTCCTTGGGTTCAAACCTTACGATAATCTCTGACTTACCAGGCCTATGGTCATACCACTAGGGTATCATTGCTTTTTGTCTATCATTTCCAATCTATTCAGTTTTGCTATCTAGTCAGACTAGAAAACTTAACTTAAACTTCTAATTAAAAAGTAGACTAGTAAATAATAGTAAGTATGATAACTAAAGATTTCAACTGACTTCTGACATAATTTACTTGTTTCACTGCAGGGCAAGGACCTCTGCTCTGTACTTCTGAGTATGGATCTTTTCCACAAACTTGTTGACACAATAAAAGTTTCGATGTATTGAATTTTATCAACACTATATCAAGTCTGACGTTTAAAATTGACAAAAAGAACCATACTTGCACCGCTGGTGTTATTTAGTTAAATATTATGATCACCCTGTTCAGTTAAAGAATAGGTAAATATTATATTATAATTGTTGCTGATTTACAATTGTTAGAACATCCTTATCTTACAATATGCTATACTGACCTGGTAAACGGACACGTGTATATAAGCCAGGTGGTACATTATCAGGTGTACCCAGCTGCCCACAATTATTTCTGCCCCAAGCTAGTAGAGTTCCATCATCTAGCCACAATAGTACATTAGTCCACCCACTTAGTAGTTTTTTTACTTCTTGTTTTACACTTATGTCAATTTTATTGGGTTCAAATATCTTCCTGTATTTTTCAGAACAAAGCAGTAACTGGCCATGTTTATTGTCTCCCCATACATATAAAGCTTTCTCCTCAGCACACCATGCTACGGTGTGGTTTTGCCCACAAGCAATATGAGAGATCTTACCAACACCTTCCACCTTCTGAAATCTATCAGAAGATAATGATAATTTGCCATCCCCTAATCCAAGTTGGCCATGTTTGCCAGATCCAGAAGTCCACACTTGACCTTTCGAATTTACTATGGCAGTGTGTCTTAGGCCCATGGAAACCAGTATGGCATTAACAGGAAGTCTGATTGGCCTCTTAACTTCTGAAAAATTGTTTTTTGGTACTTTTGGTATACCCAATTGGCCATAATCATTAGAGCCCCAAACAATCAAGAAATGGTCATCTGTTACTCCACAACTAAAGTCCCATCCGCATGCTATATTTGTAAAGGAAATACCACTTAATTCCCAAGTTCTTTCAAAATTATGCAGTTCCTCTCCCTTTGCTGTTTGAAGTTTCAAATTCCAACCACAAGAGTAAAGTTTACCTTCATTGTCTATCAGGAGAGTATGTCCACCTCCGCAAGCAATTTGTTTTATTGTGTTATGATACAAATGTACTTTAACTGGAGCAGGATTTTCTACTTGTTCACTTGCAAGACCCAAGCCTAACTGTCCATGCGAGTTAGCACCCTGAAAGTACCATCCAAGTAATTTTATAAAATAAAAAAAAGCTCAATTGCCTATCCTTTATCTGAGTAATGATATCTCCTGATAAGACTGGTTGTCAAACTCAAGCATCAGACTACTAGTAACAACTAAAGACTTTCATAGATCTCCATTTGATAACTGGGATTGTCTCTGTTCTCTGAAGCAGAGCTGTATGAGAGGAAAACAGGCTTTCATGTCATTCAATAGATTTCTAAATATACTGTGAACGGACTTACCCAAGACCAAAGTGCCATACTAGAGATTACTTTTATTGGAATTTCATATACATTTAATTTTCCAGTTAAATTCTTTTAGGATTCACAGGTTTCAGCTTCATTTTATTTACGTATTTGTTAACACAGTTTGTTGGAATATTATTTCTTTCATAAAATTAAAATAAACTATTTTTTTTTTTTTTAAACCTCACTTGCTCAGCTGATTGACAGATTATTTGTGTCGTGCCAGCTGTGCGTCTGTCATTGTCAATCATTGTGATAATGTCATTGTCATTGCTTTACAAATAGTGTTGCCAGCAAATGAATCAAAAATGTTCGCAACCAGTGCTGAAAAGCCGATTTTTGGCAGAAAAGGACGAAATATTCAAAAACTTGCGAATGTGTAACAGTACCAACCTGCACATTTAAATGATTGCATGGGGCTAAAATTAGTTTCTATAGCTAAGTCATGGGGGGACAAGATTGAAAGGTTAGGAGCCATTGATTTAGATCAGCTATACTCAACCTTTTTTCAAAGGGGCAACAATACATATAGAGAAAAAAAAATGTCAATGCAATCAGTTTGCTATGTCCCCCAAAAATATTGATCTACATACGTTTTCGAATCGTCGTTTTCGGAAATGAAATACGCAAAGAAGGTGTACAGAAATAAACTCAGGGACTCCCATCTGGATGATGGTAATCAAGTTAGCATGCAGCGACAGGCCAGTGGGCTGGGCCACAGACTACTAATAGAAGGGCTTACTCTTGAAAATAAATCCGCTCGATTGACGTTACAGACTTAAGTAGGTATATTTATTTAAAAACCTTAAAACTATCATTACAGCTAAGACACCTAATGCGATAGTTAGGTATTATTAATTAATTTCGTGTATTTACAATATTTAGATCCTGTTAATCATAATTATCTTTTTAAGCTAAAACCTCTACCATAACTGCTATAACTAACCCTAAGTAACAGTAATAGCCTAGTGGTATGACAGTTAAACGGATTAGTCCTTGAACGCAAGTTCGAATCCAAGGCACGTAGCACTGACTTTTCTATTAATACCTAAATATCGTCGTCATATGAGTTTTCTTTTTTCGTTTTATCACTTGCTTATTACGGCGGTAAAGGAAAACATCGTGAAGAAACCAGCAAACCTGAGAGATGTTTTCGATGATGTGTAAAACCGTATCAGAGACCTACGTTTTCTCGAAGGTGATAGAAAAAGTAATTTATGAAATACCACACTCATAATTGACCAAATTTAATATATTATGTGACGAACAAATGGGATTCCGTAAGAATAGAAGCATCAATATGGCAATATATAATCTTATCAATCATCTAATGACTAATGTTGACAATAAAACGCCAACATGTGCCTTTTTTACTGACATGACAAAAGCGTTGGACTACGTAGATCATAAGACACTAATTGAAAAACTAGACGCTTACGGTATTAGGGGAAATGCATTGGAACTATTAAAATCTTATTTAAGTGCCCGCATCCAATATACGGAAATAACTAGAGTCAATTTAAAAACGAAACAGGAGATCAAATACATACCAAACTGTAGGAAAAAGTACTACGGGGTCCCACAAGGTGCTTGGGCCACTTTTGTTTCTAATATATATTAATGACCTGCCACGACAAATAAATCATCCAATGATCCTCTTCGCTGATGACAGTACAGCCATAATTAAATGTTCCAATAACCAGATCTATGAAGAAGATATAAATAACACACATAAACAAATAATTGATTGGCTGGACAGCAATAACTTGGTCATTAATATTCAAAAAACAAAGTTGGTACATTTCTACCAAAGGTCAACCCAACCATTTAAATGTTTCATATAACGGACAAAGTGTAGAAGAGGTGAAAGTAGTAAGATTTGCTATGATGATATATGTTCGAATTTTAAATCTGCTTAGGCTCTTTTCATTTTGGCAAAGAAAGTAAATTTATAAACAGTACTTATAGCGTACCATGGTATCGTTTCGTCAGTATTGAGATTTGGCATAATATTTTGGGGTAACTGTGTAGAAAGAGAATCTATATTTAGAACTCAAAAGTGATGTATACGAAGTATGATAGGTCTAAAAACTACAGATAGTTGTGAGCCTGTCTTCAAATCACTATAGTAACTCGCACCTCTACGCGCCCGATACGCGCGAACCGTGGTCGTATGCTACCGCGATATGTAGATATCTCTTTCTGTAATATTATAATCTTATAATCTGCTGCGCAGCCCACGCTGCGCATGTGCGCGCGGCACCGATCGCGGGCATCACGCCATGACGCCAGTCCGCCCCCCGATCGATTGCCGTGCGTACGCGTTCCGCGTTCCCGCCGCGAGTTTGTCGCACGAACTAGTTAAATGTAACTTTAGGGCTTGTACCTACTAATAATTACTTACCGTGTGTTTTATAACAATAAAGTATAAACAATAACAGAACCCTGACTTTCATCTCATTCTCATATCATTAAATATTTTGACTTTCCCGTGCCTATATATATTTGAAGTAGCAGTATTAGTTAAATGTAACTTGAACTTGTTTCCTGCGATAGTAGCTACAAGAAAATGAACCACTCAACTTAGATCCCAATACAAAACCATGTTATGTAAAAATGGATACAAAACAGCACTAGCAAGGAAAAATATTTTAGGCATGGGTCCTATTATATACAATAAAATTCCTGATAGCATTAAAAGCGAACATTTGCACAATTTTAAAAGAAAATTAAAGATTCAAGATAAATATTTGAAAAGCATTAACGCAAGCTTAGCGAACTCTAAAGTTATTATATTAAATGGAAATAGAATACGGTCACGAACAGGATTCGAACCTGCGCCTCCCGGATGAGTACTCCAGGCACTCTGACCACTAAGCCATCTCGACCTCTGCTCACCACCGCGAATTCTTCTTCCATATTTTAACACGTCTTATGGCGACGTCATTGCAATCAATTCAGTCTCTATACTGGTGACCGAACCGACACGACTAACTTTGCAGTTAATACAATGCCGTAAAGAATGCAATTACCTTAATAATTCAAGATAAATCTTTGAAAAGCTACTATGCTTTTCGAAGATTTATTTGAATAATAAGATTTTGAAGCGTCCACCATATTGAATTTAGTGTGACAACATTTTATTTTTCGTATTCTTCTCAGCAAACCCTTTCATTTGATACCCATATCGTGGGAGTGCATAAAAATGCCTAGTCCGCCATCTTTGGAAATCCTCCATGTTGGATTTAGGCTGACGTCATTTTATTTTTCGTATTCTTCTCAACAAACCCATTTGATACCCATATCGCGGGAGTGCATAAAAAATGCCTAGTCCGCCATCTTTGGAAGTCCGCCATGTTGGATTTAGGGTGACGTCATTTTATTTTTCGTATTTTTCTCAGCAAACCCTCTCATTTGATACCCATATCGCGGGAGTGCATAAAAAATGCCTAGTCCGCCATCTTTGGAAGTCCGCCATGTTGGATTTAGGGTGACGTCATTTTATTTTTCGTATTTTTCTCAGCAAACCCTCTCATTTGATACCCATATCGTGGAAGTGCATAAAAATGCCTACTCTGCCATCTTTGGAAGTCCTCCATGTTGGATTTAGGGTGACGTTATTTTATTTTTTGTATTCTTCTCAGCAAACCCTTTCATTTGATACCCATATCGCGGGAGTGCATAAAAAAATACTAGTCCGCCATATTTGAGAGTCCGCCATATTGGATTTAGAGTGACGTCACTTAGCTCACCATGCATTTTCATCCAAACTAAACGTGTATGCAAAATTTCAGCCCAATCCGAAACCGGGAAGTGGGTCAAATTTAACTTCCAAGATTTTCTTACATAGTTAGTTACAAGTGAAGCTAATAAAAGCGTGTTAATTAATTACTCATCTGGTTAGTTAAAGTACAAAATTTTACTTTATAACTTAGGTTTATAACAATAATATTTTGATTGTGTCTGCTAATTAGTGAGTCAACAGATCACATTTTTAGTATATTGTGTAAGGTAATAGAAATAATATTACTAGCATTGACATATATATTACTAGCGTAAGGACCCGGCCTACCGCGAAACAAAATGGCACCAACTCGTTGGCCCTAAAACGACAGTTTAGGGCCAACGCAACTCAGTCGACAATGGACCGCGCGCAGGAAAGGGCGAGTATTTGTTTGCCATAAATATGCCTAGTTGCGTGGTAAAAGGCTGAAAAAATTACGATTCAAAGATTAAAAAGGAACATGGGATATCGTATCATCGGTAAATAACCCTAGATTACTTCTGTTCCAATTAAATGATTAAATTAACACATTTTAAAGGTATAATTATTTTACTACCGAAGTCCGTAATGGCGGCCATTGTGTGGCCGGCAGCGCGCGAAGTAACGTTGAACGAACGTCATTTTTTATTTGTGTTATTTTTGTCTTATGAACTTAGTGTAAGTAATTTCAGTAAGTACCTTATATGTTAATTATTATTTCCTTTATTTCAGGCAACTTGGCCCATAGAATAAGATACACAAACATAAAATGTTACTATAAATAAACTAATACATAATATTACAAAATAAAACTTATAACTACTGTACACGAAGTGATACCAACTCGATACTTAGTTATTATAACAATATTGTTTACAATTTCAAATATAGCTGATTGATATTAATTTGTTTTACTTACGTTTTTTGAGACATGTATTATTATCGCAATAATCTATAGTTTAAAAAACTAATATAATCCATAAATCCGTTTAGGCTACAGAGCGTGCTAAAGAAATATACATACATACATACATACCCCCAAAAAAAATATAACCCTCTTTCTAGCGCAGTCGGGTAAAAACTTAGTTCAGTTCGTGACTGATGTGTGTATAAAAATATTGACCAATAATCAAATGTGATAAAAAAAAACATGTACGCACGTACAAGGTTTAGTCTTCGACCTATGGAACGCGGCACTCCGTAGTTCGTGTGAGTTATGACAGATGGCGCTACCTTTGCTTGTATGAAGAAGTTTTATGTAAAATGTTTAGATGGGCGTATCCTTTCTTTTGAAATCATTGATTACTAGTATTTTTATACGATAACTTGCTGTGCCCCACAAACGTAATAGGGTTATTGAAGAAATTTCACAAAGGGCCTAAATTTAAAGAATATGGTATACATTACCTAAAAAAAATATATTGCAATTTTTTGTGTACGTATTGATTAAATAACAGCTGTTTAAAATTCAAATTTCAAAGGTCGTGCCAAAAGGCGCGATAATGACGATCGCCATTTTGTGACGTCATTACGCAACAGAACCATTGTAAACAAAGGAAATTATTTTGTAAATCATAACATTAGTGCGTAGTATACCAATACTTCGAAAATTGAACTGAAATATGAAGAAAGTGGTTGCGTCTTGCTTCCCAAATATCAACAAATTCATCCACAGACTACTAAGAGATACTACGTATCAGACACGAATCTCCGAACAACCAATCCCCGACGTCGACTTTAGAGTTTGACATTTTTTTTTTTATTTGTTTCGAGACTAGGCTAAGGCAAGGTATTTAGGATCTTTGAATAAGACGAAATAAAAGTAAAATTATTTATTTATTTTTTATTTTTAGATTTTTTTATTCATTTGTATACATAGTACTTTTCTTACAAGTGGATCGATCGTTAAATATTTAAATTATTCCACATTGGGAAATTTATTCCTGATCAAATTCTTGGGTTTACTCCAATACTTAGGCGTCACATCTTTCGGTATTCAATCTCCAATTCCTTCCGATGACACTGCAAAAAAAAAATATTGATTGTTTATAGTCAGTTTATAAACCCATATACGAATGGAATAGAATACTTGTAGATGAGCTAGTGATGGTATGGTATTGTATGGATGGTATTTGGTAAACTAGCTACTGGCAGGGTAGTTACTCAGCATATGCCAAAGGAACACATAAACAGAATAAAAAAAATAAAAAATAAATGATAATGTCCAATACATGATTTCATTAGTGCATTATTGATTTAGAATATAATAAATAGAGCAGGAAATTCAAACTCTTAAATTAAATTTAGTATATGTAGGGACCTGCCAAATCTAATTTTATTCAGACCTATGTTTAAAAGGTATACTACATGTTAATCCAGGTTATGGTATATAATTATGTACAAACAGTATGATTAAAATTATCCTTTAAGTAAATCCAGGATAAGTCTTTGCACCATATATTTTTCCAAATCGGTTCAGCAATTTTAGAGCAATTGTTAACAAACATTGAAAACACTTCACAAACTTTACATTTATAAGTTATTCCATGCTTAGTAGGATTAGTGAAAATCTATGATAGTTACCTTAATTCATTTAAAGTGTTAATGCTCTGCTTTGACTCCAGTAATTTCTTCTAAAATTATAGTTGTTAAGTGTTATGTGAAAATAAAATAAAGTTGTAGAGTACATGTCAAGTACAAACTATTTTGGTCAGAATTTAACCTTTTGACATAAAAACAGCCTATGGAAATGGAACATTCAATATTTAGATGATTTCAGATATCTTCATATTAGGAAATAAACTCACTGAAGACTAAACTTTATGTTGGTTTTATTTCGGACTTCTTTGTTGAAACATTATGATTTAAAAGTTAGAAATAAATCATTATGAAGTTCAGAAATGTGTGGAAATGTAAGAAATAGCTCTCTCTATCGTTTTTATCCAACTTACCTCTCTTGGTGGTGTGGATGAGGTTCCTCAGAGCTACGTTCCTTCAATGTAGTATCAATTAGACTTTATTTTTGAAAAACGGTGTAACTAACACCAGTTCGTTTGCTTTTGCGACCCGGAACACATAATAGTCTTCATGTTAAATAGAAAACAGGTTATGAAAGAAGATGAAGATGTTTAATATTATGTTCACAGACTATTAAGGGAATGATTATGTCAGATACTTAATTACTAATCTGTGATTCACATGAACATAAACTGTATTGGCGGTCAGCAAACGTCATACTGTTAAGTACCAATTGTCTATGGTCGCAATTTTAGTCTATTTCCAATGTTCTAAGATTTCATGCCGTGAATTCATCGATTTATTTTGTGTCATGTGTCACAGTGACTGCAAATTGACAATCAATCGTCTGAGTAGTGACGTCACGCAGTCATTGGTGTTTCGAGTCACGTGACACATAGATTAAAAATTATGAATTTGTTTATCGAATTAAATGAATTTACGAGTTATTAATATTATTTTCAAAAATATCAAAGAGTCAAATAAAATACATTCTATCATTATAGCTAAGTTTCATATTTTATTTCCATCAGTGTCAAATACCCTTATAAATTTACTGGATAGGGTCACCCTCATCACCTAGGGGTATAAAAAATTGCCTACGAACTATTTTCAAATCTACCAAATACCCCAAAATATAAATAATCTACCAAATTGTCATATTTGTTATTGTCATTGTCAAATCAAAACCAAATGTTTTTGTTTGTTGTTACCACAGTTGTTACTTGTTACCAAAAATATTCTAATTCTATGCTTGTTACATACTTACGCCGACTTCGTCGAGTTTGGTTTGTTTGATAGTTTGTAATTGTAATTTGTAGGTGCCTTTCGATCTATCTGTGTGGTTGGATTGCTTTGAAAATAATTATGTGGTAGGAATTAGTATGTATCTAAGTTATCGGTACTATTTATTGTGCATTAGAAAAACAACAAATAATTAACGTTGTCTTTTTTCTTTATGAAAATGATTTAAGAAATTGAATGCCATATATTTTCCTCGGATCATATTTTCCTAAGGTAAAGAAAATGGATTCATCAAAAAGGCATGCAACTGCTGCTCAAGTGACAGCACTGATGGATTTCATGCAAGAGCATTCAGATGTTGCTAAAGGTCTTCTCAATTCAGGGCTTGAAAGGGAAGATTTGGAGATACAGTGGCAAGACCTAACAACCACACTCAATTCCATGGGTGGAGCTATAAAATCTGTAGACAAATGGAAGCAGGTACAGAAAATTGATAGGGCATTCATGATCCTATAAAACATTGAGCTCCTATTTTGTTCAACTATTGTAATAACAATACATATTGTTTTGACAACCATAACCATTTAAACAAGAGGTTGTTATACAAAAGTATTTGAATTACATGTGGAGTATTTAATTATATACATGAGTACCATCTGTATGTAAAGTGATTGTTGTAGAGAATTTTAACTGTTAGTACCTCTATAACAACCTCTATATATTCATAATATTTCTATAATTAATATTGTCATTATTACAATAAATGTTTTCAGACATGGCGTGATCTCAAATCAAATACAAAGAAAAGAGCTCTGAAACAGCAGCAATCATTGTGTGACACTAGTGTAGGAATGAGTTCAGAAGGAAGTATAGATGCTTCACAGAATATAGATAATGAAAACTATGTTCCTCCTAAGAAAAGATATGGTAATAATGGCCACATGAATACCTACCAACTTCAGCAAGAATATAAAATCAACCAACATATTGGAATATGAGAGATTAACCTTTCGGCTCAGTAACGTATAGATCTGTACGTTGTAACAATAAAAATCTATTGTGTCTGCTAATGACTGAGGCAACAGCTTATTAATAACAATCTCTTTGAATTCAATAAGTCTTTTTCAAATGGGTCTTCTTACCAAATTGACCTTTTATAGCAATTAACATATAGATGATGATAGTGCATAATGTAGCTGTATAGAGAATTAACAACTTAAAAAAAAAAATACAACCAAATTGATAACCTCCTCCTTTTTGGAAGTCGGTTAAAAATGAATTAAAATTGTTACTAAACAAAACAAACCAATTGATAATGCTCATGACTTTTTTTAAATGTTTCCTGAAAAGACTTTTGCGTCAGTATAATGATAATTAGGTACAATATTCAATATTTATGTAGAAAAGTTCCTGTTACTGTTGGCCTGTATTAACTAACTGCAGTTTCCATCATCATAGATTAGATACAGAACGGTAACATAATAAAAAAAAAAACATGTCATATTTCAGCTTCCTTTGATGAAGAAATAGTTAAGATAGAAAGAGAAAAATTAGAATTTGATAGAGAGTATAAGATACAGAAAATTGAGGTATTATCAAGGTAATATGCTTGACATGAGTATATTGTTTTATAACTGAAATTTAATTTGAATACATGTTTTATCTTCATACATGAAATAAATTAGTCACTCTAACTTCTGATTTACATTTTTTTTTGCAGGATTGCATCAGCGTTAGAGGAGTTAGCTAAGAAACAATAAAGACATTTATTTATTCAGTTAATTTTTTTACTTACTGTTTTGCTCTATTTATACTAGTATGAATTAACTTGTATGCATGATAATTGCATTCTACAACTTGAAATCAATAGTCAACACAAGCAAGTTTATAACAACAGGTATAAGTAAGAAAATAAAAAAATTAATTTGGTAAATGGGTTTGAGTGGAAAAATACGTAATTGTTTTTTTTTTTTTATAAATATACCTATATTGTATTAGGATACAAGTGGCACCTGCCCATGTTCGCTGGCAAGCTTATTTTTAGGGATCTGCATCTATACTTTAAATTATATTCATTGACAAAAGTTAAGGCAACATGCTGAAGTCATTGGCAAGATGTTCACTTCTATAACTGGGGGGTGCAAGTGCACCCTCTTGCACCCCCGACTGGCGCCCATGTACCTGTCATAGCAGTGGTTGCTTGCTTACTTCCCTGTAATGATAAGAGATGGCGCTCTCCCTTCCCACTTTAAAACCGTGTAGGTCTACCAAATACAGGAGTGTCCGGTTACGCAGACAAAACCCCTCTGAGTTTCTGCAAGAGCCAATTACAATGAAAATGAAAATACAGATAGGTAAATAAATCCTTCAAACGCGTGCGTAGCGAACTCTAACGTTATAAATTTTTGTATATTTTAGACCGTCTAGAGTATTTATTCGGGAGGCGCAGGTTCAAGACTGCTCAAGACCGTATTTTTCTTTCCATTTTTTTTTACCTATGTACCATTTTCTTACCTACTAGCTGTGCCCCACGGTTTCACCCTCATTATTATAATTAGCCTAAGCTACTCCTTGTACAGTCGGCTACCTGCCAGTAAAATCTCATCAGAATAAGTTTTTAGGCTTAGGTATCGTGCAAATTACTGTATGAGCTTAAAAAAAACTATTATTTTGGCATTACAAACAGACATTTCAATTTTATTTATTTGTATTGATGATTTGTATTGCTGGCTATGTGAATTTAGGGTGATGGTGGATAGAGTGATAACGTTTTACTACTAGCACGTGATTATTGCTAGGGCGGCAGCCGCCTAAAATTTGATTTATCATAAAGGCTAGTGTTAGTCATGCATCATGTTTATTTAAGGTTCATACTAGGATAAAATCCCGTCTGTTTCCCATTGGGGTAGGCAGAGATTATCTAGATTTCCACTTGCTGCGATACTGACACACCACTATTTATGGTTCAATTAAGTTAATTTACGAAACTACCAGCAGATAGTATTTTAAATGTTATACTATCAGTGAGTCCAAGCAGAGAACCCGTGTATTAATTTAAAAGGCGAGCGCACCCTTGGCAGTTGGCCCTGCTCGGCCTAGCTAAAACCCTGCTGACTGGATAATCTCGGCACTACAGCATAGTTAAGTATGCCCATGTTATAACATTCTGACACGAATAGAAGGAGAAGAGAAGGAGAAGTAAGATGAAAATTTCTAAAGGCGAACATAAAAAAGAAACTTAAATTATGGTTTTTAAATTTATGATCATTTACCTTGAAGATCATACACATTTACCCCTTAGAAGAAGGTTACTATTTAATTAATATCTATACATTATTCTTATGATATAATTGCTGAAATAAGGCCCTACATGATTAACCTTCTTTTATGGGGTAAATTTGGTTAGATGCTCGCTGGGTCAGGGTCAAGTAGGTAAGTGATCAGTGATTATGAGCCAATATTTTGTTGCTGACTGTACCGCACTGAAGAAACCTAGTAGAGCAACTATCTGAAGTAGGTATGTCTGCATGTATAAAATGTATCCTATCGTTATACGATGCTGGTCGTGTGATTAATCACGTCTCATCCGCATCTGTTCAGTTGCAAACTTTCCGCTTGTTTGTGGGATTTGTCGAGTCCCGAACTTAACAAAGTTTATTTCGTAAATAACGCATTGCTACAAACGATGAGTAAGTAGGAATAGGAATTAAGAGACACAGCGGTTTTGTGTTCGTTATTCGGTAGCGTTGCACTTATAAGTAACCTACCTGCTACTTTAAAGACTCCTAATAACGTTTTTATCAACATCAAACATACTGTGCAAAAGAAAGTTCTAAGTAAAATAAAATAAATAGGTAATTAGCTAGGTCACACTAAGTTATTGTAGTTTTAAAGTAATTTTCACTTATGTTTTACCCGTACCTACTTGCATATTAGGACGTTTAAGAGGTTATGCTCCTCTGTTATTGAAAGTTCTTGGCTAACGTAGAACTTACCAACCCAGCTCTAAATAAAATGAATGCTACACTAAACCGCATGTAATAAGTTAGATAATTCAATAGTTAATGGCCAAAATTTATATTCACCGTTTATGATCACAATTAACGCAATAGGTAACACTCTAGCTTCATACCATTAGTAGTTATAGGTACGTAGGTATTAGCCGCTTGGCAGGTCGCAACCCCAGCAGACTGCATGCTCAGCGAGACGTTACGTCATTGCTGTGGCGGCGGAAGGGTATGCACTATGCATACTACGAGAACTTCGTATTCGGAAACCAAGCGGTTTTGGAATATGAACTTTGGGTTTGTCTTAGATAGAATTGGCGACATACCTACATATATGCAAGTTGTAAGGTTTATTTAATATGGCAAGTAATTCTACTTAGAACACATTTTAGGTGCAAAAGAGACTACATCTATTACACAGCTATTGGGTGTTTCTCCCTTGGCTCATGCAAAACTCACCATGAAGGCATAATGTTTTTTTTACTAACATTTTACTTACCTACCTTCTATCAATTATTTTACATAGAATCTCATTGCCTACTATCGGACATGTTGATTTTTTCTTTCAATGTAAAAGTTAAATGTTTATGTGATAAACTGTTGTTATTAACTATCAAATCAAATCAAATTCATTTAACTGCTTAACATAGCTTTCGTTCTTGTAAAGACAGCGTTATAATACGGTATCGTTTGTACCTTAGGTATGTATATGTACTGTAACTATTGGCCCTAATTCAGTACGACTCTGGAAATTCCAATTTGCTTGACAGCCAGTATTGAACTTTACACATTTAAAAAGTCTCAGCGGTAAAGTTTGGTTTGCTATGTGATTTTGTTTATTCTTTTATAGGTAAAAGTTGGTACCGGTTGCGACCTCGTAAGCTGTTTTGTGATACTTTTAGTTGAAACTGAAGCCATGCGCAATGCTCGTTTAAACTTGACCCGTTTCTATGGGCTGTAGGAAATGTTTCGGAACTAGGAGAGTATTGGTACAAATAAGTACCTATAGGTAAACGAATGGCGGACAAGCAGTCGGCTACGTAGGCAGATATAACATTTCGTTCGAAACATTCAAATCCCTTTATTACAAGAGCTTATTATTATTTCTAATCTATCAAAATACCTATCCCGTTACTTTTGTGGGTACATAAATAAATAATTTTAAGAACAAGTTGGGCGATCGTTATTTGGTTTATAACCATGTCACAGATGATTAATGTTAATTATTTGTTGATAAGACACACAGAGCCATGAGCAACAAAATTGAGGAAAAAAATCTACAATCTGACGTTAAATTTCACGCTGTTTTACATAACCCCTGCCTGTTTACCCGCTGCATTGATAAATGCAAAACGTTTATACAATTCAATAGGTACTCAATATCTTTATTGCGTTCCAAAATGTACATATGTAAGTTTACATTAGCTGGTGGGTTGTAATATAGACACAATTTTGGACCCTGTCGGGCACAGCACAGCATAATAGTCATGATGACAGATTTTGAAATCTCCTTTTATAATGTAGGTACACGTGTACTATATCCGAAAAACACATTATTTCTGCAATAAACTAAGTTTCAACGTAGATTATTGCATTTTAATCTATAAAATTTGATTAAAGCGCGAAAACGCTGCTGGGTGTCATGGCGCCGTTTTGACGTCATACCTCAGCATATTTGACATAAGTTGAAGCCATATTGTACGGCGATGATTGACATTTGACTGAGGCGTGACGTCATTCGTTGTGATTGACGTTTCGGCTAACATGGCCGATTGCAGCATTTTATACTTTTATTTTATTGAACATCCTAATAATCTTAATGTTTTTAATAAAACTAGGTAATTTTTTAGAATCCTTTTTGTCTATATTTACCTGTAAAACCATTTATTCTTTGGTTTTTTCTTACTGTCATTATGCCTATTATGGGAGAGAGGATTCTGGATTCTGCGTGTTATAGTTCAGTAGTAACCGCTAAACGTCGTTCAGCTGTTTTACATAACAGCACTGTTTTGTAAAACAGCTAGCAGTTTTGTAAAACAGCGGATTCTAAAATCCATCTGCGACATATGTATGATATAAAGTGGATCTATCATATCGACGGTTGAACGGCTATTTGGTTTATAATACCTTAAGTACCTAAACTTATAATATTCTCAACTACTTACTAATCATAAAAAATATCACGCACCTACAATAATTAGGTAGGTAGGTATCTATTGGAACGTTTAAATGCATGAACCGTTAACAACTCTTTTTCCAATACTGAGGTACTGTAGGTAGGTAGATACACAAGAAATACTGCTGTTGCTGTAACAGTAAAGTAATGGATATAAATTATGATCTAAGCGTTAAGGGTAAGATAAAGTAAGTAAACTACAACCCGCGCGGTTGAAGAATGGTATTGAATATGGCGTCATTTCAATTCACCGACTTGTTCACTCATTATCGAATTGAAAGAGAGGTCAGAGGAAGTAACATCATTTGTTAGTAAATAGTACTGTTAGTTACTCTACGAACGAGACGGAATGAATTCAATAATTTTTAATTAGCACTCTGAGGTGGCCACTAAAAATAAAGACAGTAGACGTCCGAGCACAGACCAACTCGGAAAGTCAAACCTATGTCGACCAAGTCGTTGAGTCGATAACAGTTTTACATGTATTGAATTTTATCGTTCTATCAACAACTTAAGTCAAATTTGACGTTTAAAATCGAAAAACGTGTCGATTAAAAGAACCATGTTTGCACCACAGAAATTATGGTTTGGTTCTGAGTATTTGAATTGGACGTCTCTTAATTCATCACAACTTGGTCCAACAGTAATTGTTATTAGAATAGGTACTATACTATAGTAAGCGATTGTCTAAAATTTTTCAGTTCGACAACAACATGCCTAAGCATATCCAATATATCCATACCATAATCAAAGTCTTTAGAGAAATCCGAATTATCTTTGAAGTGGCCTCCCCTAACCGCTCAGTTTAGTGACCGTAACGATTTCAGATGACTTTTCTGCTGCAAGGTATGTAATTCGGCTGTGTAGGGAGCTGGTCATCAGCCGATGGTCACCGGTATACTTATTTAATCAAGTCGATCGTATGTACTCTACTGGATGCACTTTTCTTTACACAATCCGACGCTACACTGAACAAATTGTTAATAAAATCGCGTCCTCTCTTTTATGAGATTGATAGAAAATATGACGTTGTTCGCACTTTACATAAGTACGTAACTAAATTAAAACAACAGAACGATTCTTTTAATATTTTTGATTAAACCGTATTAACTATAATACTTACGAAAAAGCTTTCTAAGTAAGTACCTACCTAGACATTCCTATCAGGTTATATTAATTATATATATGACTGCCTCGTTGGTCTAGCGGTCGTAACCGCGACTGCTGAGCCTGAGGTCCTGGGTTCAATTCCCAGGTCGGGCAAAGTGTTATTGCATTTTTCTGTTAGGGAATTCTCAGTAGCAGCCCGGAGTCAGGAAGTAGGTTGTGTGACACCCCCGTGCTTCGGTGAGCATGTAAAGCCGTCGGTGCTGCGGCGATCTCTCTCCGGTCGTGTCGGATTGCCGTCCTATCGGAATACGAGAGTGAAGAAGGAGAGAGTGCACCTTTGTTTGCGCATACACTTGTGCACTATAAATCTCCTGCGTACTTGGCTAATCTCTTAGGAGATAGGCCGCGCCGTGACCGAAATTGGGTCGGGAGGAGTATTATACAAGCTGTGGTTCTAGACAGTGGCCAAATTGAAGGAGGTGGATCTCTAGGTGTAACTGATTAAAAAACAATTAAAAAAAGTATACCTTAGAAAATCTAATTAATTTTGCAGTTTTACTGTTTTTTGCGTATACGTCGCGCGCAGTAGGTACAAGGACGGCACCGCGCGCCGACAAAAGCCGTACACGAAAATTTCACAGAGAAGCGTTAGCTGTTACGAGACGCATAGGACGTTGACCTCTTGGCTATTATTGTATTAATTATTGTTATACAACATATAACTTGTTGCTGTATATGTTCCTACAATATGACCACTGTTCAAAACCACAGCCTGTATATTAAATATTTAAACTAGATTTAGCGCTAGTATCTACCTTTAATTATGTAATGTATTTTATTCAAGTATTTACAATATATACACAAATAATAAACTAAAACACCTAAATAAACTTCGCACTTTACCGGATGACAACAATGCCATACTTCGAATACGTCGACGCCTAAATCACGTTTGTTTAATGTTATATATTTATTTATTTTGTTATACATAGTTAAGTAGTTTAATCAATCATCAAATATTTTGTACATATAAGGTGAATGTCGGTATCTACATTCTATAAAATGTTAGGTAAACCTATTTCGTTTAATACCGAATACGATGGATAAGCATAGTCATCATAAAGAAAATTCTTTTCATAAAAATGATTACACTTTTGATGGGCCAGCTTATCTGAAGAGCGGAGGGGTACTAAAGAGGGATTCTGGTATGACGAGATGATTTTACTTACTTCCCCAGCTTCTCGTTCTTGCGGTTAGCTTGGTCTTGGCCTCTGAGATTATCTCTTGTGTGGATAATTTGAATGTAGGTAGGTACCCATTTGGCCAAGGGACTGCGGGCAACATTCACTGTCGTTAATTAACATAACCACGACTCCTTCTAAATTTGAATATATTGACGACCCTTGGTCGGATTAAGGAATAAGGAAGACCCTTATTTATTTTTTCTGCGGAATTTTGTTTCAGTAAATTTTGAAGGGAGGTTCACAAAAGGCCAGTCCATGTTGGCTCACAAAATAAAATTTTAATGAGTTTATAGTAACAAATATTACTTAAGGATACGCTCGTTCCATCGTAGACCCCATTTAAAAGTAGTTATCGAGACGGGATAGAATTCAAGAGCGAATCTATAGAGTAGAAATAAAAAAAGGAATCTTACATCTATACCTACCGAATACTAACTTCATCTTTTATTATTATCTAAAGTAGTTTTAAATACAGGTAATAAAAAGGTGATAGACAACAGCTTCTTGCCTCAGTAAGCAGACCGGGGGCGATTCCGCGTTAGGGCACAGGTCGGCGCCCAATAACTCGCATGATTGAGTTTAGACACACGCTCCACGCTTCGCCGTGCTCGCTCCACCAACCACCCATCGTTTAGCCTTTTTATTGAAAGTGAAACCTAATTTATTGCCTTTTACCTATAGTTAGCTAAAGTTAAATTACGGAACTGAATCTATTTTTTTGTAAAGAAGTCAGATACCTACAGCCGTTTGCCATTTATGAGTGCCGTGTCCGGTAGGATCCACCTATGTTGCTTATTTCTATAATAAAACACATACTTTATATAGAAACAAGTTGTTATTCTGTAACAGTGTCATATTTAAGTAGGCAACTATACCGCTGATCCTGAATATATCTGCCTAGCCTTTCCCAATTACATTGGGGTCGGCTTCCAGTCAAACCGGATGCAGCTTAAAGCCAGTATTTTACATGGAGCGACTGCCTATCTGACCTCCACAACCCAGTAACTGGGTAACACGAAATCTCGTGGTATGACAGGTTGTCAGATTTTCAGACCTCTGACTACTCGTAACGGCTGTCATAGATCTTAATTTGACAACCGGGACCGACGGCTTAACATGCTCTCCGAGGCACGGTATTAAATGATGGTCACCCATCTACAGACCAACCGCGGCAAGCGCAGCTTAACCTCGATCGATCGATCTGTGCGGCTGTTACTTAGCCACGAGCCCCTCTCCACCGCTGATCCTGAATACGAATGAATAAAAATAGTAATGCAAACAAAAATATATTGTTTTTATTAACCAGGTTATCAATTCGGTTGTATTTTTTTTTTTTTTTTTTTTTTTTTTTATGTTTGTTACCTCAGAACTCCGTCATTTGGATTTGGAAAATTATTTTTTTATTTGAAAGGATTTACTTTCAGATTGGTCCCATTAAAATTTTATGAAAATTGGTTTAGTAGTTTGGTATTTAAATCAAAATAACTGAAAAATAATACGTCGTCGAAGTAAACGAAATGGTGTATTTTGCTTTCTTGTGACTTTCCGGTGGTGTTTACGGTCTCTAGAATAGTTCTAATGAACTAACTATTTTCCAGCTTCATCATCAGATGATGATGATGATGATGAAACCGGAAGATAAGCATCGGAAATCCGTCATATTTTTTTTGCTATTTAATACTTTTTAGTGTAAGACCGCATTCTCAAACATCTCTTTTTACACGAGTGCTCAAAAAACTGAGTGTATTTATGTATGTAAGTATGTTTCTTTACCTATTCCACCATAACTTCTAAATACCTGAACTGATTTCGATATATGGGCTATCGTTAGACTCCTTATACTGTCCCGTGAGTAACATACGCTAGTCAGTTTTTTTTTTTAATTAATTTCATCTTGTTTTACGCACTTTATTACTCTCTTTTGAAATAGCCTCAGATCTAGATTTCCTACTTTGATATGGATATGTCGCAGATGGATTGTAGAATAAGCTGTTTTACAAAACTGCTAGCTGATTAACAAAACAGTACTGTTATGAAAAACAGCTGAACGACGTTTAGCGGTTTTACATGATTACTGAACTATAACACGCAGAATTGAATGAACGTTTTGCGTTTATCAATGCAGCGGGTCAACGATCAGAGATTATGTAAAACAGTGTGAAATGAACTGTCAGATTGTTGATTTTAGTTCGAAATTTTGTCGCTTATGGCTCTGTATGTCCTAACAATAATAACCTAACTTTATTTTACTTGCCAAAAGCAAAAAAAATATGAAAATTTTGAATGACGTAAATACTAAACCACTATAATAGTCGACAATTAAGATTAAGATTAAGATTCTTTATTTGTCAAAAACATGCGTTTACACACAATTTAAAGTATGCAAGATCATAAAAAAGGTATCTGAAGTCCGAACATGTTTTACCTGTCGAGGCGTACAAATTTTAATTTTACATAACAGGACATATTTAGTATACATATTTAAAATTACATTATTATCTTTAAAACAATGTCAGAATAAAAATTATAAGCAATGTCTAAATAAACATTAATTATTAAGTACAATGTCAAAATAAGAAATAAAATCAATGTCAAAATAAAAGTTAGAAACAATGTCAAAAGTTATCCGTCAAGAAGTCATTGATATTATAGTAACACTTGTCTGTTAATAAATTTCGAATCTTTTTTTTAAATAAATTTTCGGGTAAAGCTTTTAATGCCTGTGGTATTTTATTGTATATTTTAGGAGCCATACAGAAAAAACTTTTTCCCATAATGGCCGTTTTTGCAGAGTGTAAGCAGAGTTGGCTATTGTCACGTCTGTTACGTGGAAATGTGTCAGATATTCGTGGAAACAGGTGGGGGTTAGATTTGACGAAAGACAGAGCTTCAAAAATATACAGGGACGGTAAAGTTAGTAATTTGTATCTTTTAAATAATGGCCTACAGCTTTCTGTCGACTCTAAATTAAACATCGCCCTAATACATTTCTTTTGGGCCTTAAACGCTATTTCTTTATTCGTGGAGTTACCCCAAAATATAATGCCATAACGCAGTAGCGATGCAACCAGTCCATGATATGCCGTTACCAGGGCATCTGCGTTAAGTTCAGGGGCCAGTTTGTACAAAACATACGCGGATGAGCTTAGTTTTTTAGTTAAAAATTCTATGTGAGCTTTCCAGTTTAGTTTTGCATCTATCATCACGCCCAGAAACTTTGTGTCGTCAACTATATTTAATATTGTGTCATTGTACCGAGCTTTAATGACATTATTAGCCTGTAACCGTTGACTGAAATGCATTATCGTCGTCTTACCTAAGTTAATTTTCAGATTATTTTTAGTCAGCCAAGATATTATCGATGTCAACGTTTTATTAATATCATATTCATAAATGTCCTTATTATTACATGTTATCGTCATTGTGCTGTCATCTGCAAAGAGGGTCATGGGGTGGTCAATAGCTTTAGGCATATCATTCACATATAAAATAAATAATAGCGATCCAAGTACGCTGCCTTGTGGTACACCGTATATGGGCGTTCTTTCGCCAGATACGTAAATTTCCTCTTTCTTTGTCTTCATATTTATCTTAGCTATTTCTGTGTACTGTTTTCTGTTAACTAGGTATGATTTTATGAGATTAATTATATTTCCCCTTATGCCGTATGCCTCTAGTTTCTGAAGTAAAACATTATGGTCCACATAGTCAAAAGCTTGCGTCATATCACAGTAAATAGCGCAAACCGGGATCCTCCTGTCCATATTTAACATTACTTTATGCAAAAAGTCATAAATTGCCATATTGGTTGTCCTATTTTTTCTAAATCCTTTTTGTTCATTGATTGAAATGTCCTTCTTTTCAAGATAAGAGTACAGTTCTTTATAAATATACTTTTCAAAAATTTTAGACATGATAGGAATGAGGGCAATGGGTCTATAGTTAGTCATATGTTCTTTATTGTTTTTTTTATATAATGGTTTTACTACAGATACTTTTAAGGCATCTGGATATATACCTGAACAGATACACAGATTTATTAGATAGCTTAATTGCGTACAAATAAGGTCAGAAACATACTTGATGATCTTCGTAGAAATTCCGTCATATCCCGTACTATTTGTGGACTTTAATGATTTTATAATGTTTTCAATATCTGTCGGTATACTGGGGGCAACATAAATTGAATGTTGCCGTGTTATAAGCTTCGCTGTAACATTATTTCCTGAACCTGGAATGGGTTGAATTTTGTCTACGAAATAGTTATTAAAGGCATTAGCTATTTCTTGAGGATCATTTATAATTGTATTATCTACGTTAATCTGGCTAATGGGTTCTTTGGGGAAAGAAGGTTTTGATTTATTTATTATATTCCATGTCGTTTTGGATTTATTGGTCGATGTTTTAATATAATAATTATTTTGGGCACGTCTAGTCAATTTAATAATGTTTTTAAACCTTTTTTTGTAGTTTAATAAAATCGTTTTGTTGGTGATATTTGGTTTTAGTCTGTAGCGCCATAACAATTTGCGTTTCTTTTTGCTGCATAGTTTTATGCCATGCGTTATCCATTTCGGTTTTCTTATCTCCCGTATCGTTGTCAACTTTAGTGGAAAACAAAGGTTATAGAGGAGTTTAAACGTATCAATGAATATGTCAAAAGCTTTATTAGGATTATCCGTTTCATACATTTCGGAAAAAGTCAATTGTTTTAAGCTCTCTTTAAATTTAATCATATTTTCTGCACAGTAATCACGTCTTTTTATGCGCCAATATTTTAAGATATGAGTTTTCTTTACCGGACATTCAATTATTTGAGCTGTGTGGTCCGACAGCGCAAATTCATATACCTCAGCTTTGCATTTTGCTGTGAAGTTATGTGCAATATTGTCTATGCACGTCTGGCTATGTATCCTTGTTGGTTGTTTTAAAGCTAATATTAGATTGAAATTTAGTAACAGACATTCAAATTCTAATACAACATTATTTTTTTTCATTACATCAATAATAAAGTCTCCCGCCATTACAATATGCACGTATTTCTTTTTACATAAGGTTTTTAATATTTTTTCTAATACTTCATAGAATAAGTTTATATTATTCATTTTTGGTACTCTGTATACACACAAAATAACAATATTATATTGTATGAGCTCAACACCGCAACACTCAACTACACCCATTATTGACAAGGTAGCGATTTGTGGCAGCTCTTTCCATTGATGCCCGTTTCTAATTAAAATGCAAGCACCACCACGCTTACTTTCTTTCCTACAGAAAATTGATGCTAAACAGAAATTAGGGATTTGTAGGTGGCTTTCAAAACCTGACATTATAAAATGTTCCGTAATACAGAGTGCATCAACGTTAATGTTATTTTGTTGTAATTCCTCTAGGCAAACCGTTAGAACATCTGACTTGTTTAAAAGACCCGCTATGTTCTGATGCATTACATATATGCTATTGTTAACGAAAAAACTGCATCTCGGTTTCTATTACATGTGAGGGTTTATGTGTCGTTAATGTAATTAAGTTATTATATGTAATTAAGTTATTATTATTAGTCTGAGTGTTGAAGCATTGTATGTCATAAATTAAAGTAAGCAGACTAGCAAAAATAGTCCGTAGTCCAACATTATTTAGCTGACCAGACTTCCTAAAGAATGTTTTGAAGTCATAGTCGATATTTGCATTTGAGTCTAATACATATGCATACTTGTGTTTCGTAATATCTTGATATAAAAGCTGATTAAAGTTCATGACTCGCCAGTTATACATATTTGAATTAGCATTATATTTATATGTTGGCAAACAGATAATAATATTAGTATGCGATATGCTACTGAGGGTGTTTCTTATGTCTAATATTAGTTTAGAATAATTATTACTATTTTTAAAGTCCTGTTCGCCAATAAGATTCACACAGTAATCACTCTTTGTGTAATCCTCAAGTTTTGTATTTATTCCTCCCAGGAGATTATTTATAGCTCCTCCAGTTGTTAAGTTGTGACACAAGTTAAATTGCTTCTCAATCATCTCTTCTGCTATAGACAGGACCTTATTCGCCTTATTGTTACTTAAAATGCAGATCCTGTTCTGTTTGTCCTGTTCATTTGGATTAGTGTTAGTTTCTTGTAATAATAAACATTTTTTACCTCGAGCTTCGTAGTCATTGGTTTTATTGTCAGCGTTAGAATTTTTAGAGTTTTTAGCGATGGTCTTCGGGGGGGAATTTGCGTGCTGAATTCCTTCTGCACTACAGACTGATCCAGCTGTACCAAAGGAAATGTCTCCATCGCTAGGGGTCTATTTTAGTGCGGCTGTTTCATGCTGATGAGTCATACTTAAGTTAGTTGGGGTAGAAGAGCAGCTAGTTCTTAGCATTTTTTTTTCCGCGCAGACTTCGGCGTACAAATCTTTCTTTCTAATAAATTTACCTTCTTATATGTTTCAATCACTTTTTGGTATTGGCCTATATCCATTTTTAGGCGAAAGTTTTCACTGTTGAGATTCTCAATCTCCAGGTGAGCGCTTTCCAATTCCACAGTTAGTCTCCTGATTGTATCTGTATACCTAACAATAGTGTCGCTGTCATTCATTGATGTGTCAGGCAGACTCCTCATAGTCGTATCCAGTATTGTGGAATTATTACTTAAGTTATAGTTTAAGATATTATCCATTGAGTTGGCCTTTGATGGTTTTCTGACAGTAATATTGTCAATTTCATAGTTGTCCATTTTTTGTAACTACAGCAATTTACATATAAGAATATATAAAAATTAAATACGTACAAAAAGAGCAAAAATAAAATTAAAATAAATGACTCAAAAATGTACATAAAGTGGTTTTATAGACTGGCGAGATTAGAACGTGCGATCTCTTCAATGCAATGTCTGTCGCTTTACTACCGCGCCACGCCGCTTGGTAACTGTAGCTCCAAAAAAGGGGGTGTGCTTACAATATATCGGGATTATGAAAGAAAGTAAATTAAATTGATCCATGAGCGAGCGAAGCGAGCTCGGGAGTTTCGTGTATCCCGACACGGACAGGTTAGGTTCGAAGAGGATGACGGGGGCCCGTGAGCGAGCGTAGCGAGCGAACAGCCCCCGTCATCCTCTTCGTGTTTAGGTTTTTTCTAACCTTACGGACACAAAAATAGGAGCGGACCTATATAAAAATATTTTTTTAATTTTAGACGATTCTGAATAAATCAATTTATTAGGACAATAATATACAATTATTATTATTTTTGGAGTCGGTGCCAGTAAAGGATAATAAACGTGTAAGTACATTCATGAAGTAGCGTATTACGTTCGCTTTAGGCAGTTGTTGTGTTCATTTGTAAATAGGTTCAATTAGGTATAATACATTATCGTAAAAATAATTAAGGTCTTTATATATCTTTAAATATACTTTGCAAATTTTAAGAAACTTTCTTAATATTTTTAAAGTTTGTCTGGCACCGACCCCAAAAATAATAATAATTGTATATTATTGTCCTAATAAATTGATTTATTCAGAATCGTCTAAAATTAAAAAAATATTTTTATATAAATTGTAGTAAGTAAATAATGCAATTATTTTATAACTTTTTAGTGCAATTTTACTTAACAGAAAGATTTTTGGAGTCGGTTCTTTTTTTTGTTAAAACTTATTTTATTTCGTAAAATTCGCTCTTGTGCTGAGCGCGATAAAAGCCACATCGCGCAAAACCATCAAAAAAAATAAAAACCGCCTAGGAATTCGCTGTCTTTTGTCGATGCCAACAACTTATTCTTAGAGCCAGTCGGGGTTTATTCTGAAAATCTCGCTAATGTTTCGAAGTTAAAATTTGGCTACCAAATATACCTACCTTTTTTTGTAATTTTATATGATTTATGCATATGAAGGAGTGTAGTAGGGTCTTATGGCTAAGCAATCGAGGTTAAGCTGCAGCTTGCCGCGGTCGGTCTGTGGATGTCTGACCATCATTTCATATCGAGATCTCAATACTCAATTCATTTATTATTATTTATTATATACTCCACAAGTTAAATAGATGTTACAATATAATATACAGAAACATGTGTGGGCCTTGTCGGCACGGCAAATCTCGGTGGGGTGCCTCGGAGAGTACGCCAAGCCTTCGGTCCCGGTTGTCAAATTAAGTTCTATGACAGCCGTTACGGCTTGTCCGGGGAGGTCAGAGGCCTGAAGTCTAACAACCACTCATACCACGAGCTATCGTGTTACCCAGTACCTGGGTTGTGGAGGTCCGATAGGCAGTCGCTCCATGTAAAATACTGATATTAAGCTGCATCCGGTTTAACTGGAAGCCGACCCCAATGTAATTGGGAAAAGGCTAGGCAGATTGACATGAATTACCTATGCATATTTTTAACCGACTTCAAAAGGGAGGAGGTTCAATTCGGTTGGTGTATATAAGGTCCTAATTTATTAGGTAATTTCCTTTGAAAGGGTTAATATATAAGTCAAATGCATTCACATAACCTAAAAATTAAATGGAAATAACAATTTATTTGTAATTAACATAGTACTAGCAAGACGAAAACTGCTCCTTGAACGGTGAACATTAAGAAAAAAATAAGATTGTTGTAAATATTTGAATTATTAAATGAGTCCTTAGCTCTTACACATTGACGCCTTAAAAGGAAATTACCTAATAAATTAGGACCTTATATATATATATTATTTATCATTTTCTTTACGATCACGGAGATAGATCAACACATATAATAGTAACAGCAGAGAACCAAATCACTACATGTGGATGAGGATCAATTCCCACAAGATAAAATGTATCCCAAAAGCGGTAGAAGATTTATAGAGTGGTTAAAGGTATCTTTGTGACACATCAATATGGCGACAATATTCATTGTTATTTTTATTTGCTCAGGTAAGTGCCCACTCAATAGGCTAAAAGGACGTCAAGTGAGAGTGGGCGCAAACCGCAGAATCAATTACCTATGTGATGAAAGGACGTGTGAACATTCAAAAGGTATGTATTACAATTTTGTAGAAAATAAAACTTTTTTTTTTCGTTTTGCTGTTTTTAGCCCCCGCCGCAAAAAGAGGGGTGTTATAAGTTTGACGTGTATGTGTGTCTGTGTATCGTAGCTCTTTAATGGCTTTTTTATGTTTGAAAGCTGACGTGATCGAGATGGTTCTTAATTACAATTTATGAAGATCTGTCCAGGCGTTTCAAGGTCAGGTCATCATTTTTTTTGTTAGCTGCAGTGGAATGCAGTAAACAATTAATTGAATTGAACAAGTCTTGTAAAAATCAAGATAAAGTAGATTTGGTTTGTTCTGTCGCTTTTACAATCAGTGACTCAGAGATGTAATAACGCGACAGACTTGGCAGCATTTTTGGGGGAAAAGGAAATCTCATATCCTCATGAAAAATCTGAAGAATATTAGAATACACGTCGGGGTATAGATAGAATACCCACTACAACAAGGTACCTTAACAACTCTGCAGATTGGTTTCTACCTACACGAGAGAAGGAGAGTTATTTTCATTTGTTTCATAAAATTTGGCCGTCAATGATATCAGGTGCCTCCGTGTTACGAGTATTTGTTACCATTGGCATTTTATACACACGTCGTAAAAGTCAGATGGAAACCACAAAATACCCCATTTGGCTATCATTCGTTTTATACCCTTTATAAGCGTATACGTAAAACATGCTCGCGGTTATTTATTGACTCCCAACGAAATAGCTGATACACTGAAACCTACAAAATGATTCGATTGAATAAACATGAATATAGCTGCGGACTGTTAGGTTGAGTCTATGTATTTTTTTTTTTTTTTTTTTTTTTTTAATGGCCTCTTGCAGAAACCCAGAGGGGTTTTGTCTGCGTAACCGGACAATATCTAAGGCGAGGCAGTTTGATGCCTCCAGCCAGAGCATATTTTAAGATACTACAAACTAAGCAACAGCGCTAAGGGCGTCCCCTGCGGGACACGAACCTCGGCTTAGGGCGTTGCTGGGGGGACAACTAGGGACTAGCTGGGTCATATCAGTTTCCTTATTATTAAGGGACGAATTTAAAGCTACTAGCTCGGCACGGGCCGGCTCGAGCAAGGGTCGGGGCGGACATGATGAGACATTTCGCGACGGACGCGGACCTCGCCGGTGAGGTCTATAACGAGGCGGTCGAGCGCGTCAGAGTGTGCTTGTGTGTCTGTTAGACTCTTGAGCTACAGTGATCCTATCATCGGGACGGAGGAGAGCGTGACGTGGTCGGCGGATTTTGTTGATCTGGGACGGCTTGTAATCAGCGGAAGAGACAACTAAGGGATTCGGATGATTAGGGGCAGATTCGAAGTATCTCTTCGATGCCCTTTTCATGAATTGCCTAACGGTAGGCACTCTGAGGTCGAGGTGGAGTTGATGGTTCCTAATGAACCATGGAGCGCCTGTCGCTTTACGAAGGAATCGATTTTGCAGGGTTTGCATCCTATGGATTTTGTAATACTTAACGTGTGCGAACACGACGCTAGCATACGTCATAATGGGTCTAATGCACGTAGTATAGAGCCTAACCTTAAGGTTAAGTGACAATTTACTGCGCGCATTTGTCATGGGGAATAGACGGCCGACAGCGAAGGCCGCGCTGTTGCGTACCGTCTTAATGTGCGGACGGAAGGACAGTTTGTGATCTAGAATCACACCCAGGTATTTGGCTTGCAGTTCCCAAGGGATTGGCTTGCCGAACATTGTAATGGGTCGAAGCTGGGGAAGAAATTCCCCGGCGCCCGTTCTCGAAAAGAGAACGGCGGCGCTCTTATCTGGATTGACCTCAATCCTCCATTTCCTGAACCAAGCGCCTAAGGCGTTGGCCGAGGTCTGGAGATATCGGGTAATACAGTCAAGACTCCTACCGGTGTAATAGATGGCCGTGTCATCGGCGAAAAGAGCTAACTTGGTTTTGCCACTTTTGGGAATATCGCTGGTGTACAGCGCGAAGAGAAGAGGTGATAGCACAGAGCCCTGAGGGACTCCGGCTTTGATCCGATGAGGGGACGATAGAACGCCCTCTACGCGATAGCGGAAGCTACGGTTCGATAGAAAATCTCGAATGATGAGTACGAGACGGTCAGGCACTTGGAATTGGTACAGCTTATAGATTAAGCCGTTATGCCAGACCTTGTCGAAGGCTTTAGCTACGTCGAAGAATAATACGCCCGTTTTCATCTTGCCCATGAAGCCTGCGCTTATGTGCTCAACGATACGGTGCAACTGATGGATGCATGAGTGTTTGGCTCGAAAGCCAAACTGCTCGCTAGGAAGAAGCTTATTGGATTCGGCATAATTCCTTAAACGAATATAAATTAGCCTTTCATAGATCTTTCCGAAGACGTTTAGAAGACTGATCGGGCGATAACTAGTCGGCTCGCACTTGAGCTTACCGGGCTTTGGAAAACCTATAACTGTTGCCTGTTTCCACGATTGTGGGAAGATATTGTTGGCCAGTGCCGCATTGAAGATGGCGGTCATGAGTACTATCAGAGGTGCGGGAAAGTATTTAATCACTTTATTGGTGATCCCGTCTGAGCCTGGGGCCTTCCTGGGTTTGAGGTTCCTCACGATCGTTCTGACTTCGTCTACGGTGACGGGGGGCAAGGGTTCGTCGGAGTCGTCTGGGGGCGGGAGTGCAGTTCTACGTTTGACTTCAGCATCGACCTTGGACAGGTGAGCTTTGCCTACTGGTAGAGTGCTAGGCGTACATTGGGCTTCTAAACTGTCAGCTAGTACTTCTGACTTTTCGTCGTCATCAAAAGCAGGTCGTTGATTAGGTCTATTGAGCGGGGGTATAGCGGCGCATTGATCGGATTTTAATTTCCGCTGCAATTGCCAGAAAGCTTGATGGGTGGGTTCTATATCATCGAGCATTTTGTCCCATTTAGCTTCCCGCATTTCCGATATGCGCTTCCTCACAGTACGCTGCAAGGTGCGCATATGGATACGGTTAGCTTCACTGGGGAAACTGTCGTAGGCACGGATAGCTGCGTTTTTCTCTGTCAACAGTTCACGTACATCATCCGGCAGTTTCCAGCGGTGTTCATCCACCTCCGGGACTTGCCGTGAACATTCGTTCACTACGGATTGCACGTGACTGGTGAGGGAGTCGATCGCAGTCACCGTGTCGGCAACAGACACTATATTATCGGGAATTGAGTCTAAATGCACAGAAGAGGTTGACTTGAGGCGTTCCTCTAGTCTTCCCCAATCGGTGGTGGTTTTAGTGGGGACAGGTTGATCTGGGTCTGAGGGACCTGAGCGGGGGCCTAATACTAGGATTACTGGTCTATGGTCAGAGTCAAGCTCTTGTAGCGTCTCTATAGAACGTAAACCGAGGTTTACGTTCTTTAGAATCGCTATGTCGAGTATGTCAGGTCGGTGGTTTACATTGTCAGGGAAATGGGTAGGGCTCATCGGGGCGATGATATCGAAGTTAAGTTCGATACCTAATCGTTCGAGGTGTCTGCCTCGTGTGGTCGTCGTATTGCAACACCAGGATTCATTTTTGGCGTTAAGGTCGCCAGCAATGATAACTGAGTCGCTCAGAGCAAATAAGGATTTAATGTCGGGAGCTAAGTTAACTTTCGATGTGACTTTAGGTGGAAGGTATGCCGAGACGATGGTAATTGGCTGGTGTCCTGTCATGCCTAGCCGGCATATAGAAGCCTCTATGTGAGAAAGAGGTGGGAGGTCCATAGGGATGCAGTATAGCGATTTTTTGTAATAAATGAGTGTACCGCCCGCCTGGCAACGGGTTCTGTCGTTGCGCACTATTCTATAGTTTGCAATTCCAGGGTTCCTCTGGGCGGGTTTGAGAAAGGTCTCTTGCACGAGGAAGACGTCAATTTGATGCTCGCGTAAGAAGGTCGCGATTTCGTCACGTTGGCCGTTTATGCTATTAGCGTTAAAGTAACCTAACTTAAGGGATCGGGACTTAAATTTACTATTTTCGGTATCCATTAGTTACCGTTAAAGTTGATATTAGCTAGGGCGTCAGTGATGTCTTTATACTCGAGCATCACTTGTAGAATAGCAAAGCCGTTGCCTTGCATGGAGCGCAGAGTCTGTGCTAGTGCGCTGAACCTATCTGAGCTAATGAGCGAGAAAACGCTCTGAACTACTTCTAGGTCCGATCCAATTGATGGCTGACTGCTAGCTGCTAGCTGAGCGGCCTGTTTAGGGAGAGACGCGGGCGCAACCTGTGGGGGTTGTACTGGCATAGGTGAGGGGGCGGGTATGGGGATCGCCATCAGTGGCGGAATGACGGTAGGCTGATAAGCCGGGGAGGATTTCAAAGCTGGAAACGCTTGCTGGTGGTTCAGCGCGATCCATGGTGAAGGCCGTTGCGGACTTAGTCGCTCGGGCAGCTTTGAGGACGGTTGCTCTCTGATGGTTCGCTCGGCATTACGTTTCCCGAGTTTCGAGTTGACGTTCGGTTTTTTAGGTGCCTTAGGGCACCCACGATAATTAGCTGGATGTCCTGATTCGCCGCACAGGACGCAGCTGGGAGGGTCGGTGCAGAGGGACCTATCTTTAGGCCTCTCACAGGCGTTAGTGCCATGGTCACCGAGGCACTTAACGCATCTGGGTTTTGCAAAGCAATTACGCTGTGCATGACCGTAGAGTTGGCAATTGTGGCATTGCCCGATATAGCCCGACTTATGCGGGTTTTCAACTTTAATGCCGGAAAGATGGCACAAAGTTTTTAAATTGTACAGTGCTTTCGAGCCCGGGCCCTGTTCGCACACTACTAGCACCATTGCGAATGATGGTCCGCCACGAGCGCGGTGCATGCGGTGCACTTCTACGACCGGGATCTGTTGCGACTTAAGGTCGCTTAGAATCGACGATGTCTCGATCTCTGTGGGTACTCCGCGAATCACGACGCGGATGAGGCGCTCCTCTTGGAGGGCGTAAGTGTGGAAGGATACTGCCTTTTCCCGAAGGAGATTGGTCAGTGTACGAAAATCACTGGGAGACACCTGGACTTTGATGCCTTGTTGGGTATTCCTGGCCTGAGTGTAGTGACTTTCTTGTCAACACACCATTTAGAAATATCAGTCCACTTCGCCTTGTCCTGAATGTAGACGGGCGGGGGAGTGGGCGCCTTTTTTTGAGCCTGAGAGGTTGGAGGACAGGGGCTACCGGGCCTGGAGATTGGAACGGCGTCCATAGGGACGGGGGACTGGAGGTCTAGGGACTGGGTTGCCTCAACGGTCTTGAGGGCTTTGGCGGGCGCTTGGCCGGCGGCGGCTTTTTTGGCCTTACGGGCTCTCTTTTTCCCCTTGCCAACTACAGTGATGTAGCCGTCCGAAGATGTGGCTGAACTAGTGTCTGAGTTTTCGGACTCAGAAGAGGATGATTGCATAGCAACATCCATGACGTCCGGCTGTGATACAGTTTCCTTTGTTAACGGTAACAAAGGGGCCGGGGAATTAGCGATTCCATTGTTCTCGTCGAACAATAGATTAGTATCGCACAAAGGCGACGCAGGAGACAAAGGCGGGGACGGTTCGGGCGATTTCAGAGAATCACATATAATGGGCCGCGGCGCAGGTGTGACCGCTTTGGTTATGCCGCCGTGACTACCTGAGGCGGGCTTTGGGTACGCGGTAACATCGTTATCGCTTTGTGCGTGAACTTGCTGTAGTAATACAGCGAAGTCTTTCCCGTATTTTTTGTCAAAAACGGGGTCCTTTAACAGAATGTTTTTTAGGAACGCTACAATAAGTGTAGCGTCCATTTTAGGGGATTCAGAAATAAAAGGGAACTATCATTAGAATTTCCTAATAAACCTAACTTCTAACTCCCCGGGTGGATGGGCCCGGGGATGTGTAACCCTCCCTGCCGGATGTAAGCAGGGAGGTGTGTACCTATAGGTGAGCCCTAAGCTTGTAACCCGTCGCCAGTCTTATTGTGCAAACGGGGCCCTGACCAGTCTAGTGCGAAGGGTGTAGACACACCCGACCGACACTAGGTGAGTAGCTGAAAGGGAAGCCAGAGTCTAGAGCCGACTAGGAGATCCCCCAAGGCCGGTTATCTAGCTCCCGTCCAATTGACTGCCTCACCCTGAAGGGGTTTCAGCTGGGTGTATCGGGTCAACACCCTCTCGGCTTCGTTGACACCGTAAGGTTTCAACCGAGAACCACGAAACTGTGGCTTTACCCTGATGGGGTAAAAAAACACACGTTTTTGACTGTTCTTTAAAAAAAGACAGATAATCAGCCGCCGCCTCGAAAAAGGCAGCTTTTGATTTAAGTTGTTCGTAGCCAGTAAACAGCTACGGAGATTGCTACGGCAGGGCGTAGCGAATAACGATCACAGACAACACGGGCGAAATCACTAGAAGCGACACGTCCGCGCGCGGCGAGCGTTGGGGCGAGAGTGAGTCTATGTATTCAGAGACTATAATATAAATAGCATCCTCCTCTCTTCTAAGTTGCCGTGCCCTGCAGGGTCCATAATGTACCTTTTGTGATATCGATATCATAAAATATGAATAAAATAACATTTAACAAAATTACAATTAATTCAAAGTCTACAATGTATATAATAATTGATATGTGTAATAATTTTAAAAAGATTAGAAATATTTTATTAACTTAACAATTACCTGCACGCAAATTTTATTAATTATGTGTGCAATGATAAATAAATAAATAAAAAATCACGGATATACTTAGTACGTTTGTAACTTGTACGCCATGGAAAATGAAATAAAAAAAACCGATGTAAAGACAATAATTTACTTTAGATATTAGATAACTACCTACTTAATGTTTTCATGCTTGTCACGTTGTCAGTAGCGCGTTTTCGCAAAAACCGTTAAATTGAGCGTATCATAGCCTTTTTCCATCGATAGTTATTAGAAAACAATTCATGCTTTTCATTAACTTTCCACAAAGTTTTCATCTCAGTAGAATTATTGTAACCAAACCGTATCTTCCACTAGATTTTTAAGAAGCATTGAACACGGTGGCTCACCGCCATTATTTCTGATTAGGTAAATGTGAGATAGATCTATAGCAATCTTTCTTTCTTTCAGAATGCAATTAGTCGCGCTCCATTGAACCTTACAAAACCTAGGTACAAAAAGAAGTTGTACAAAACTTGGCTCGTTAGGGCTGTACGTTTTGCGTAAGGGATGTCACCTTAGTGAAAACTAAAATAAAGGTAACACTCCGTCTCAATGGTCGTTACTAAATATTTCAACGGGCCGCAGTGCGCACCGCCTTAAATAAAACATTCTTGCCGACCGAGCTGAATTTTTCACGCGCTCTGGTGGTCCCGTACCCTTAGAGACTGACTCCGCATGCCTTGCTAGTGCCAGTCAGGTATTTGGATTATTTATCTCTCGTAAATCGCGCGCGCTAGACAATTTGCTCGTGATTTTATGAATCGTATTTTTGCTGTTTACTACGTATACTTTCTAGGGATTTTGTTGGCGTATGCAAATAATATTTTGAGAATACGTGGGAGAGGATGTAAGTTTTTTTATAAAAATGTTTAACAAATCTTAGCATTACGTAGGTATGTAGATGCTATGGATAAATGCATGCCATTCTTCTCATAAGAAGAATGACTTGGGGGTTCGTAAAACCCCAAATATATCTACATATATATTATATGCTGCAGTAGGTACGATGCTATCCTGAGAATTCCCGCTGTGTTACCGCAGGGATTTCCTAAAAAGGTGATTTGCATTATTTTTCACCAAGTTAAAATAAAGAGTCCTATCTACGTAAAATGCAAATTTGGGGCTCTGCTGAATGTAAAGTTCACGGTTGATTTTATTTTCATGGCGCGGACGTGGCTTGAATTTTAAAATAACAAAGGGCTCGAATGAAAATTTTATATTATTAATATTTTTTTCGAGTTCAGTCGTTACGAGATGTGCGTATATAGTATTGCCCAGATATGAGATTTTCCAGGTAAGTGCGCTGGTGCCCCGTCGGTACTTATGTATCTTTTAAGTAAACGACGAGATTTTTGTTGAGAGCTTTTAACATTTTACAGGGTAAATGCGTAGGTAGGTGTATGCATACTGGAATTAAGAATACATAGAGGAGAAGGTTGTAATGTGCTACTTTGTTTTTGAGGTCTCAAAATAATAATACTAGACTTAGAAATGTAATAAATACGATATAGTACTCCTTATTCGTTTGCCTATACATGCCTTACTATGAAATAAATGTAACGCTCAAAGGATAATCAAAAATATATGTATTTTAAATAATATAAATTTTGGCAGCAGTTTTGGCCACGGGAATTGGTTGAATATCTTCTGGTAGAACCAAACCAGCCTGCAGCTCTTGTACTACTCTACTGAGTCCTGGGGCAGTTTAATCAGCAACAACAATTGTATTGTGATGATGCTTCTATTATAAAATCCACTTCCGTAAAAACTTGCGGTTTGGATGGGTAAATGCATGTCGCACGAAAAGCATTAACTGTAACTTCTCCCGTGTTGCTCTTGAGATATGCCCAGCCAAAAAGCTCAGCTATATTGTATGGTATTTCTTTCATAATGCAAAAAAACATGCGAATCTCCTCACTATAGTGACTCTTACTTAAATAAGGCGCCTATGAAAATCTTGTTTGACGGCTTGAGTTAATGCGTCGTATGAGGTGGGAGACTAACAAACGTGACATGGTTATCACGGGCCAGCTCTATTATTTCTAAATTGCGAGTGTGACTGTAATGTCCTTCAGAGATGAACAATATCGGAAAGGCTTCTAGGGTTTGCGGTCAGTATTCCATTTTTTCTTTTCTATAAAGATGGGGATAACATAGTTTAATGTTTTTGGAGATAACATTCTTTGTCGAGGCAACTGGAAACGATTAGAAAAAAAGTAGATGTGATATATTGGTCACACATGTTATGGCCCCCGGGATCATAATACAAACAATGCGAGGGGGGCAAATTAAAAGCACATTAGAATATTATTAACAAACCATAATACAAATATTTATCAGATGTTTTTTATAATTCACGTGAAAATCCCGTAAAAAAACGTTTGCCGAACACAATGTACAAACCCTACACCTGAAATACAGTTCTACCGCAAACATTAAATAAAATATAGCGCAGTTTCAAAAGTCAAAAAAAGTCAAAAGATTTTTATTTCAAATAGGCCACATTACAAGCACTTATGAAAAGTCAAAGCTAGGTGCACGGTTCCAAGGCGTTGATCTTATGGAGAAGAGCCGGCAAGAAACTCCATAGACACTCTTTTAAAATAAATTGGTATAACAATAAATAAGGTAATGTGAGAATAATGCAGGTTAATGAGCAAAATAATAAAGGAAAGCGCTAGAAGCAATAACTTATATAGCCTTTTAAAATGATTGCCAAAGCAGTTAGGAGCTGACCAGTCCCGACAGACAGCACCCGTTCACGAACATGACGCGCACATCAGCCTCGCTTAGCTCAACCATTTTGTAGGGAACTCGACGACCCGATGTACAACGCTATATAACCATCAGCAGGACATTTTAGCGAGCATGACAAACTCATAATGCCTGACAATGGGCAATATGTACGTAACATGAGATTAAAAATAACATTAATGTCCACATAATGCTCACATTTTACAAAGAAATGTTAATATAAATTTAAAACTAGTAGGAATACTAGCGGTAAGATAATAGATATGTAAATTTATATAAACAAACAAGTGTCAAAAAAAAAGGGGAATTTTTAACTGCACCTCTATTTAGAAATTTAAGCAAACAAAATTTATCCACTAATAACCTACTGCATATCAAATAAATGACTGTACTACAAATTAACTACTTGATTACCTAAACATGTTGTACTAAAAAATGTTTAAAATTCATCAAAATCTGATGGCTTTTTTATCTAATTTACAGCAAAAATCTAGCTGAAACCACAGATATACGCATTTTGAAACAATATTACTCACCGTAAAACAAAAATACTGATTTGCACACAAATTATATTGTTTATGATGTAAATACTAAACCACTATAATAGTCGACAATATATCGGGATTATGAAAGAAAATAAATTAAATTGATCCATGAGCGAGCGAAGCGAGCTCGGGAGTTTCGTGTATCCCGACACGGACAGGTTAGGTTCGAAGAGGATGACGGGGGCCCGTGAGCGAGCGTAGCGAGCGAATAGCCCCCGTCATCCTCTTCGTGTTTAGGTTTTTTCTAACCTTACGGACACAAAAATAGGAGCCCCGTACACTTTGCAGATTTTTTGTGAACTTTGATTAGATAAATATGACTGATTAACTGGTGTTTCATTTAGAATAACCCATGTTCTTAAAAGTTTAATAGGTGATGGATTCCAAAAAAAATATGTTTAAATATTTTGTTGCACTCGAAGAATTATTAGATTTACTTTTAGTTAACAGATAGTCATTCAGTAAAACAGTTAAGCTTTAAAGATCTAACAGTATAGTATAATTGATTTATTTGATGAGCAAATTTAGTGTGCAATTCCGTATTTTTGGTGGTAATTTCGAATATTTTGATTGAAAAAAGGGGATTTACAGTTAAAGTATTAAATACCACCCAAAAAAAAAATACAATTGGAATAATTGTACTACGTCAATAAAATTAATTGTATAAAAATAAAAACTAGTAATTACAAAAAACTTTGCAAGTTGCATTTTTTGACTTGTTCGAATATCAAAAACACGTAACGCCCCCTCATGGAATTATAAATATCAAAGGGGATCAATATATTACCACCTTTTCCTCTAACTAATAAGATAATTAATAATAAATGGTACATTGAATACAAGACTACAGGTAACCAATCACGCCCTATAAATCAAAGACGATTTTTTTTTAATAATTAAAAGCATCACACCTGTATTCCCCGGATGGGTAGGCTGCTGTTGCTGTTGTTAAGTCCATCTAATAGGTGATGAGCCTATTGCCATCAATCGGTCACAAATTCGCACTCCAGGCTCGTAATGAGAATTTTCGAAAAATCCAAGAATACTTTGCCCGACCCGGGTATCAAACCCAGGATGTCATGACAACAAAGACGTGTAGGTAATTACTGTTTACAAATAACCCACTATGTGTAAATATAAAACCTTAATGACTCTCGTTTCTTTTCATGTTCCACGAAAATATGATTAAGTATCTCGTCTCCGCAAAATATTTCTGTTTCGTTTTCAATAACATTTTTATTATTTTTGAAGCGGCCTTTCCTTTGAGTTGTTTTAATAACTTTCAATTGTCGGACTTTCAGCGTGGATCAAATTGAACTTTTCACAGACTCTGTAGAAAACCACTAAATGTTTCATGGTTAGTAATACTGGCGAGATAAAGTTCGCAGGTTCGAACTCAAGGCCAGTTAAATCATTAATGTTCACCGGTTACCACGTACGTGCATTTTTCGGTATTGCGCGACTAGTTTCGAACTCGAATGGAGCCAAACTAACTCGCGACATCGCCGCGGGCTCATCTTATGACTCCGTTCGAGCTCGACACTAGTCGGGCAAATCCGAAAAATGCACCGGTGAACAATAGGTATTATAGATATGCCTCACGAAAGTTATAATACAAATATACGATATTATAGGCCTTAATGAGTAGAACACGAGGTTAAAATATTTTTTATGAATTAAATTTCATTCTGTATATTAAATTGCTTAGTAAACGTGGCAGCTCACAACGATTAATTGCTAAATATCACGGAGCGTTATTAGCGGTTTACATATAACAAGACATATTACATAACTGGAAATTTCGGGAACGTATATAGCTAAATTGAAGATGATTATCATCTATCATGGCCTTGGATCAGTGAGAGCGTCGTATGATTTACATAATATACGTGAAGAGGAAAATCAAAGTTATGATTAACGGCCTTTCGATATGTTTACCGCAAAGCACCTCAAACGAACGAATGCGGTTGAGGAAATCGACAAACTGAAACCTATGGTATATGTTATCATAAATGGAGAAAAAAATAATTTAAAGAACTTTTAATAATGGTGTACAGATAGCCGCATGGTCATTTAAAAACGTGTTATTAATGCCTAAATAAAAACATATAACTAAAATATACTGTCGTGGTGGCCGAGTCGTTGCGGGCCCGCCTCTTGAGCCACAGGTTGTGGGTTCAAACCTGGCGTGTACCAATGTGACTTATTCAATGTCACATGCACCTACTTTCATAGTAAATCTAAGACATCACAGACATATGATGAAGGAAAACATTGTGAGGAACCCTGGACTTTATGGTCTGAAATTGCTAAGCCGCAGTGGTGATCAATGCTCGTACTTTCTCGGTTTGAGAAGAGGTTTTTGCCCTGCAATGGAACTGTTATGGGTTAGTTATGTTACTTAAACTAAAATCCTATATGAATTACAGGTGCAGGAAATGTATTTAAATTAATTGTACATGCTCAACATACCTAACTTTATTTTAACCTGTGTTTCAGGTTCTATTAGTAATCGAAATATTAGTTTGTATTGAGATAGGTACTACCGCGGCCTTTTCCGCCTGACCGATAAATATATTTTTTGTCCAAATCCTGCGCCGGCGCCAACCCACCCCCCACGCTAAGGTATTCGCCTAATAGGAAAGCGAGAACGTAATGAGTTGCAATCTGCACTGCGCAAGTTAGTGACGCATCACGTGTACACCTTTTGTGAATTTTAAGGACGATCTAATTAGAAGCGCTCTGTAGCCTTGCCAAGGGGGGCTACAGAGCGCTTCTATTTTTTTAGTGCAAGAAAAAATGGACTTATTTGTGGTCAGACGGAAGTGTCCGCGATAATACCTAGTCTTGTGCCAAGTTCGTTATCGTCATCATATTAGTACGTACTACTGAATATTAGCCTGTTTGCCACACGTTGTAATGTTGTCGTATATGCCACGCTAATAAAACTGGTTACTGACTGTAGGAATAATTTGTCTATTTATTGCCTTCATTCCGCTTTACTAGTGCAGGATTCGGGATTGATATTTGTACCAGTAGGTACGGACAAATCTGGTAAAACTATTAGAGATCGGGTTTGTTTTATGGAACTATGTCTGCCATTTTCTTATTCTTATTTTAGAAACAGTTTTTCAGAAATAAGAGTATGTTTTTAATTCAGTTTATATAGGTAACATATCAATTGATAGAAAGATAGATATCGATTGATAGATTTCCTTTCATTCCCGAAACCCTGTCTGATAATATCTGCCTACCCCGATTGGAAACACGCGTGACTGTATGTATATTTGTACGTATTTAAAGGTTTTTTTAAAGTCTCTTGTCTGGAACCCTGACCTTTAAATGAATCTGAATCTGAAACTCCAATCTATAAATATAGTTTATTATTCTTAATAAAAGTTCGGGGCTCGTGTCTAAGTAACAGCCACACAGATCGATCGATCGAGGTTAAGTTGCACTTGCCGCGGTCGGTCTGTGGATAGGTGACCATCATTTCATACCGAGACCCCTTCGTGCCTCGGACAGCACGTTAAGCCGGCGGTCCCGGTTGTCAAACTATGACCGGGTAGTCAGAGGCCTGAAAGTCTGACGACCAGAAATACCACACAATATCGTGTGACCCAGTTCCTGGGTTGTGGAGGTCAGATTGGCAGTCACTCTATGTAAAATACTGATATTAAGGTGCATCCGGTTTGACTGGAAGCCGACCCCAATGTTATTGGGAAAAGGCTAGGCAGATATTCTTATTAAAAGTTAGTTAAAGTTTTTTTTTTATCTATAAAACCGAAAACTTGACTTCTTAGACTTTTTCCTATCTTTAATAATTTGCCTGTAGCTCATCTCCATGAATATAACAATACGATACCATCAATTTGCCTTCGGTTGCCTAACAAGCATCCAAATTAAAGTCCAATAAAAAAAATGGTTGAAAATAAACGAGCATAAACACGTCTCTCACCGCGCGGGGTTCGACGGTAAAACTTACTTGTTCACAGTTAGCATTCTAGATTTTCTCAGCGTTAGCTCTCTGCTTGCAAATCCAGGAAAAACGCTTCGTTGCATTCAACTTGTTTCGCTACCAAACTGAAGGTGCTGACTCTGGAAAAATGGTTAAGCACGTGAATGTAGGTACATTTATAATATGAATATGTATGTCTGATGCAGGCGAGTCGCCGTAAAGTAATTTTCTGAAATTCTTTCTATAAATGCTAGCGTTTTCGTGACGCTTTCTTTATAGGTGTTTCTGCATAATAGGTATGCGTACTTTAATAGAAATATAGTAAAACCACATCAAATACAAATGGAACTATCGTTTTCTGGCGCTGCTTCAGCGAAAGTGACCAGAAGCTACCGACTGCACCGTAATATTTGATCGCCGACACAAAACCTGCAAATCTTTTTTGTTTCCAATTGGTGTAATTGATGTAACCCGTTCCGGTTGTGTAATTTTTGTTTGTTACACTCAAACATAGGTAATTATTCACCGGATAAAAATATGAACAGCGTTGATGCGGACGCATCGGATCGTGACTCCGATATTGAGGGCTCGATGGCCGAGTCGGGGAAAGTCTTTTTCTGTCGAGAAATTCTCAGTAGCAACGCGGAGTTTGGGCTTGTGCCCAGATGACAATAAGCTTTGGGGCCTTATAGATGAGCAGCACGTCGACTGCAGTCGAGTGTTGACGACACGCGTCGTACATACCGCAGACGAGCACCTTGTCGACGAAAGCTCCGCGGTAGAGGGCTAAGAGTCCTTACATGAGGCCTAATCATTTCCTTTTTCATAAACCCCAGGACATTATTAGGCAGTTTTTTAATTAAATTGTGATTTTTATGTCTCACTAGCGACCCGCCTTGGCTTCGCACGCAGTGTGAGACCAATTTTTCCGATATCTTCAACAATCATCATCATATTTCAACCAATTTACACAACTCCTTAAGGAATTATACACCAAAGCCTTCCCCATGAATCACTGTGTCTATTGGTGAAATCGCATGAAAATCTGTTCAGTAGTTTTTGAGTTTATCATGAACAAACAGATAGACAGACGCGGCGGGGACCTCTGTTTTTTAATATGTAGTGATTGTGTTAATTGGTAGAGCTATTAATGGCTTGCTAGTGAAGATACCGCAATATGTGATTTCGTAATTTGTTCTTTTCTAATTGACTAACTAAGTTTAACTTTCGTTTGATTGGTCACAGCTGCCATCTGTAAAGTTTGTACTTAAAATAATTATCTACTGTAAGGGGAATCAATTAACATTAATGTTGGTACCTATTCTGTGCTACACACATGGCATTGGTGAAATATGGGTATACCACAGTAGGAACACTTCTGACCAAGCCATCGGGGAAAACAGGCGTGATGCTATACTGTGACCAGCCCATAACTGTGCCATTGTTAGACAAGGGATTCTTCTTATACAGAAAAGATACAACAATTTTTCATCAGGCTATCTCACTGCAGGTGGGCAATAAACATCGTGACACCAGCACATCTAAGAGATGTTCTCGATGGTGGATAAAGCTATGTCAGAGGTTACCTATTCATTAACCACACGATAAGAAGATTTTTTTTTCTAATAAACTTTGGCCTTGTTCCATGGAATGGTGAAAACAATTCATAGACATACGATCGCAATCGCGGGTCATTTGCTGTTAGTTATTGAAGAGTTGCACATGTCTATCTCCCAAGATTTTCATCAGATACTAATATATTACTAAAACCTTCCCTAAAAAATATGTATTTAAATAACGAAAGCCCTATCCAAATCGGATCAGTAGTTTTTGAGAAAATCGCGGACATACAAACATACATACGTCGGTTAAAAAGAAGATTTCAGACCATTAAGTAAGTCCAAGTTTTCTCACGATGTTTTCCTTCACCATGTAATTTAAATATACGAAAACTAAGACCATTTAAATGATGTACCGAGTTGCTTAAGTTTGTTTCGGTTTTTGTATAATAAAACGGTATTTTCCGTGCCTCTTGAGAGGCAGTCAGCTGAAGGAAGCTCAGTATCGCTACTTGAAAGTGAGAGGAACTCGAGTGCCAATATATTTGCTTGGGGTGAGCGCACTGGGTAACAAAAATAAACTCCGGTTATTTTAACGTAGTTTATTTACTAACTAGTTAATACCGAGATAATACATTTAACGCGTAAATTTAACCGAATAAACCTTAATCACCTTAATTGAATTTTGGAAGCTGATATACTTTGATTGTATTATAGATACAGTCACTACCTAAATAATGGTAGGTTCCTATTAAATTATATCCGGTTAGTTTGGAAGCCGACTGAACGTGGGCTAAAGGCTAGGCAGAAATGCAACGTGTTTGGAGTAAAGTTATAATATTAAATGGAAAAAGAATACGGTCGTGAGTAGCATTCGAACCAGCGCCTCCCGGATAAATACTCCAGGCGCTCTGGCCACTAAGCCATCTCGATCTCTGCTCACTACCATGAATTCTTCTTCCACATTTGAACACGTCCTTTGGTGACGTCATTGCTATTTATTCAGTCCCTATACACCGGTGACCGTGTTTGGAGTACTTACCTATCTATGACACTGACACTTAGGGTTCTTCGAAAGCCTATAGGCTGCGGGTCTCTTAGATATAAAGATATTGGAATTTTACTGAACGGAATTACAAAAAAAATGGTCGCATTCGGTTGTTATACTCGCGACAACCTAAGAAGTCCGATTTGATGTATCTTTTTTGAGTGCATTTTTTCATTAAGTATAAAGTTAAACTTGAGGTTTACGAATGATAATCGTTGTTATAGTGTATGGGTAACATAGTAATTATTTAGGATTATGAATTTAATTTTTCAATTTCTTACGTTGACGTACATACAAAGGTATGCTCGTGCCTTCTCTGTATGAGAAGAGGTCCTTGCCCTGCAGTGAGACAGTTACAGACTGGTATGTAAGCTATGAGTAAAATGTGTAATTAATAATACAAATAAATCTTAATTATGCATTATCGCATGCGTAGCGAACACTAAAGTTATATTTTTATCCGAAATTATAACTTTTGTGTCATGTACTTAAGCAATGTAGATATATATATCTACATTGCTTAATATTTTTTTCCATTTAATATTGTAACTTTAATGTAGATATAGTAAATAACTTCAATTAAATACAAGATATGTCTTTGAAAAAGCATTAACGCATGCTTAGCGAACTCTAAAGTTACAATATTAAATGGAAAAAGAATACGGTCGCGAACAGGATTCGAACCTGCGCCTCCCGGATAGATACTCCAGGCGCTCTGACCAACTAAGCCATCTCGACCTCTGCTCACCACCGCGAATTCTTCTTCCATATTTTAACACGTCTTATGGCGACGTCATTGCAATCAATTCAGTACTTACAAGTGACCGAACCGACACGACTAACTTTACATTTAATACAATGTCGTAAAGAATGCAATTACCTTAATAATTCAAGATATGTCTTTGAAAAAGCATTAACGCATGCTTAGCGAACTCTAAAGTTACAATATTAAATGGAAAAAGAATACGGTCGCGAACAGGATTCGAACCTGCGCCTCCCGGATAGATACTCCAGGCGCTCTGACCAACTAAGCCATCTCGACCTCTGCTCACCACCGCGAATTCTTCTTCCATATTTTAACACGTCTTATGGCGACGTCATTGCAATCAATTCAGTACTTACAAGTGACCGAACCGACACGACTAACTTTACAGTTAATACAATGTCGTAAAGAATGCAATTACCTTAATAATTCAAGATATGTCTTTGAAAAAGCATTAACGCATGCTTAGCAAACTCTAAAGTTACAATATTAAATGGAAAAAGAATACGGTCGCGAACAGGATTCGAACCTGCGCCTCCCGGATAGATACTCCAGGCGCTCTGACCAACTAAGCCATCTCGACCTCTGCTCACCACCGCGAATTCTTCTTCCATATTTTAACACGTCTTATGGCGACGTCATTGCAATCAATTCAGTACTTACAAGTGACCGAACCGACACGACTAACTTTACAGTTAATACAATGTCGTAAAGAATGCAATTACCTTAATAATTCAAGATATGTCTTTGAAAAAGCATTAACGCATGCTTAGCGAACTCTAAAGTTACAATATTAAATGGAAAAAGAATACGGTCGCGAACAGGATTCGAACCTGCGCCTCCCGGATAGATACTCCAGGCGCTCTGACCAACTAAGCCATCTCGACCTCTGCTCACCACCGCGAATTCTTCTTCCATATTTTAACACGTCTTATGGCGACGTCATTGCAATCAATTCAGTACTTACAAGTGACCGAACCGACACGACTAACTTTACAGTTAATACAATGTCGTAAAGAATGCAATTACCTTAATAATTCAAGATATGTCTTTGAAAAAGCATTAACGCATGCTTAGCGAACTCTAAAGTTACAATATTAATTATGCTTTTTCAAAGACATATCTTGAATTATTAAGGTAATTGCATTCTTTACGACATTGTATTAACTGTAAAGTTAGTCGTGTCGGTTCGGTCACTTGTAAGTACTGAATTGATTGCAATGACGTCGCCATAAGACGTGTTAAAATATGGAAGAAGAATTCGCGGTGGTGAGCAGAGGTCGAGATGGCTTAGTTGGTCAGAGCGCCTGGAGTATCTATCCGGGAGGCGCAGGTTCGAATCCTGTTCGCGACCGTATTCTTTTTCCATTTAATATTGTAACTTTAGAGTTCGCTAAGCATGCGTTAATGCTTTTTCAAAGACATATCTTGAATTATTAAGGTAATTGCATTCTTTACGACATTGTATTAACTGTAAAGTTAGTCGTGTCGGTTCGGTCACTTGTAAGTACTGAATTGATTGCAATGACGTCGCCATAAGACGTGTTAAAATATGGAAGAAGAATTCGCGGTGGTGAGCAGAGGTCGAGATGGCTTAGTTGGTCAGAGCGCCTGGAGTATCTATCCGGGAGGCGCAGGTTCGAATCCTGTTCGCGACCGTATTCTTTTTCCATTTAATATTGTAACTTCAATTAAATATTTTTTATATATAATTATATTTTTTAATACATGTTGAGGCCTTGTAATGCCTATATTGTTGTATTAAAAAATATATATATAATTATATATGATTTATAAAGGATTGGGATGTTGTTCGGCGATTTACAACTGTAAAGTGGTAACGCTGAGTTTAGTAGATCTGAAAATGATTGCTAGATAAATATCGCCAGGCGTCTCCTTAAGACGAATACAAAGAAGGTTGAAAATTTCAATGGGGAATAGCGAGACAAGGTAGCTCAGTTGGTAGAGTGATGACCCGGAACGTCAAAGGTCGCGGGTTCAAACCCCGTTCTTGTCCATTATTTTTTCAATGTTTCTTTGCAAAATAGTAATTAAATATTTTTTAACAAAATAAAGAACTGACTCCAAAAATCTTTCTGTTAAGTATAATTGCATTATTTAATTACTTCGATTTATATACAAATTCTTAAAACAATTTAGAGAATACTGAATAAAAATAATTTATTAGGACAATAATATAGGTACCTACAATTATTATTATTTTTGGAGTCGGAGCCAGCAAAGGATAACAAACGTACTACTCCTCCTTTTTGGATGTCGGTTAAAAATGAAGCGCAGTAGTAGGACAGTATAGGCCAAAAAAAAAACTCTAACAGAATCTTGGTTATAAGTAAATCTATCTACATATATATATAAAAATAATCCCTATTTACCTTGGTCACGCCATAACTTGAGAACGACTGCACCAAATTGGATAATTCTTATTTTGGTGTGTTCGTCATTGTCAGGACTATGTTTTTACATAAGATCTTATCTGAACTGAGCGGGTGAAACCGCGGGGCACAGCTAGTTAAGTATATATTTTAAACGAGCAACCTGGTTTGTTCTCTTATAAACCGAGTAATTTATCTACGAAATTATCTTCTAATTACGCAAAACATTGAAACTAATTTGCCTCTACTTGGAGTATAATCAGTTTAATTTGTTTTACAATGAGAAACATGCATGCAGGTTTGCCGTGTACATACATGTTTCAATATGAAATGAAATTATGGATGAATAATTTCTTGCTCTAATGCGTTTACACTTCTAAGTATTTTCATAAAAAACCAAAGTATATTTTTATATACCTACCTCTTAATTTTTATTCCAATGTGTTCGATTTCGATGTCTTGTCTAATTATGGCTACCCTAATAGGAAAGAGGGGTGATTGTATATATGCATGTATACCTATGTTTTATGAGAAATGTATGACGGACTCCGACTTTCGGCAATTTTTTCAATTTTTTTTTAATTTTCAGTTAAAGTGGCCAGAATAAGATACGCATTGTGCAGCAAAATGTTTACAAGAGTGAAGACGAACACAGGCGCGTACATAATGTAAAACGCGAACCACCTTCCAATATTAATTATAATTACGTCATTGGTGTTCTGCGCTCGATTGACATTGGAAAAATGTCAGTTCGTACTTTTAAATGCCAAAATGTCTAAAAAATAATTATAGATTCGGGATAATATGAAGACAACCTGCTTTAAAATTGAGGCAACTGTAATGTAAGTAAATTTATTTTAAAATTACGTGTTGTTTTAAGACGTCTATTTAATATTCAAATTGGATTGAAATTGGTATTGGTTTCAAGAGTAACCCCACAGTAATACAGAGAGTGCATATTACTGTGGGGTTCAAACCTTTAAAGCTAAAACTGGCTTTCTGAGCCATCTCAGAGCACACCGACGTTCATATTATGTTCATTCAGGCTGGAACAATTGTCGCCGTACTTAGTCGAAATCGGCTTCAATAACATCATTATCATCATGTCTTATGAATTTATGTAAAATCACCTTAATTCTATGTAAGTTTCAGTAAAGTAAAGACTCTTAAAGTTTTCACGTCTTCGTATCTATGAATGAATGAATGAATTTCTAGGTAGGTACTAGTAAGAAAAAATATGTTAAAGCTATTTAAATATGAAATATATTTCAAAATGAATAAGAAACGATATGTTGTAGATGTATTTCATATTATTATCTAATACATTAATGTTGAGATATGAATCAGCTCGGGGTGGTCGCGAGGGAGTATAACATAGCGAATAAATCATGAAGAGAAATAATTAGAACCGCCCTTTGCGAAGCCCACAGCTAAGTTACAATTTGATGTATATGTTATTATGATCGATAATTCATATATTCACGAGATTTTCGACTTTTGGAATTTATCTATTTCACATACCAAGAGGATATACGCAAATACGCATTTAGGTCTTCAGTCCATGGTTTCTTTAAAAATTAAATCGCTGCTCCACACTAGGAATTTCTTCCTGTATTGCCAGTTCATTTAAAAACACAATCTCACATTCAAACACAACCTAGACCCGGAATAATTATCCGTAGATAATACAAATATTTGATATGTGCAGGAATCGAACCTGCGACACGCGGAGCAGCAGCCAACGCTGCGCCGAGCTGCGCCAACCACGTCGTTTCTCTTCCATCTCTCCATTCCTCTTGTCGGTAGAGAAACTGCAATTTTGTTCTATATCCACTGCTTTGGTTTAGACCTTAGGATTTACTAAAAAAAAATATGAAAATAAAAAAGATTATGAATCGCATTAAGTAATCAGTAATCACCAACCTGCAAATACACGTCTGCCAAAGGTGCTGATTATTATTGCAATACTAAAAGCCTACATTTGATGAACTTAAAAACATAGAGAGAGTTGGTTTTAAATTTCTACCAATATGATAGTTTTTAATAAAAATACTTTTAAGTCTAACTCATACAGATGAGACACGCAACGTTTTGCGATATTGCGACATACATTTCAAAATTCTATACCTACAACAAAATCGACTTGATCGACATTGTGACTTGTCGCATTGTCATGCCTTAGTGTCGTCACATGCGACTTCGTAGGAAGATAGTTATTGCGATATCGAAATGTAGGTCTGTGATACACCCATACAATTTATTGTCAAGGTTTTAAATGGAACATGCTTATATTGTGGTGCAAATGAACACGAGTTATTCTGTTGTCAAAACCAGTCCTCTTTTATTTTTCAGTCTACACAACACAATGCTTTGTTTACTTTATCCGATTCATGATTTGACTGTAGTGTTGTTACTTTGTTAGTCAGAGTACAACATTGTCAATCGGAGTAGGCAGAATTTTCTTAAAGTGTAGTTGAAAAAATTTTAATCATCCGGCATGGTTTTCACGATGAATTATCATTTAAAATTTTAAGCAAGTGATAATAAAGTTCTAATACTTAGAACATGTTTACGAAAAGTCTTGCGTACTTTCGGTTCGAACTTGCGATGTTTGACTTGCCACAGTCATACCCAGTCATACCACTAAGCTATCATTGCTTGCCAAAGTCCCAGGCATTCGTCTAACGCCGAAAAATTTACGTGACTTCAAACTAACACTTATTTAATCATTAAGAACATTTCGAAGCGCTATGCTTCCTAGTTAATATGTAGTTGAAGATTGTGTTGTTAATTGAATTTTATTGTAATTTCTTATCGTATCAGTGCGTCGCCATTGTACACAGAAGCGTTTGATTTTCAGTTCTAACGAGACGTGTTTAATTAATCTTTGTTTCATTGCGCGCACGCATGAAATGACGTCATTATTGTGTTTTTATTTAGTTATTTTGTTTCTCAGTCTACTTGTGGTAGAACATTTATGTCGTGATTTTGATTTCCTGTTGCCCTTTCTTCGCGAAAAATGGAGTAAGTGTTTTTAAATAAATTAGTGCTAAATCAATATTTCTGGAACTCATTACTTGAAGAAAATGTTTATTTTTTTCTTTTTAAACGAGAGGGCGGCAACCCTCTAGGAATTTCTTCCTGAATCGTGGGCGCGTTAAACGGACATATAATCTCACTTGCACACATACCCAGACCCGGAACAATTATCTATAGATCATACAAATATTTTTTCCGTGCAGGAATCGAACCTGCAGCACAGCGACGCAGCAACCGGTCTCTCAACCACTGCGCCAACCGCGCCGTCAAAATACACATAAATATATTACAATATATAATCTATAATATATATAAATCAATTATAGATTATACTAGTACCCTCTTGTTAGGTACGCATATCTAATTACTGATGTAGTATGAAGTCACGAGGCGATCAGATAGGTACAAACCATTGGGCTTACTCTTGAAAATAATTCCACTCGATTGACTTTGGAATTATGTCAGTTCGTACTTTTAAATGCCAAAATGTCTAAAAAATAATTATAGATTAGGGATAATATGCTTTAAAATTGAGGCAACTGTAAAGTAGTTAATTTTTTTTTTAAATTACGCGTTGTTTTAAGGCGTCTATTTAATTTTGGAAGTGGATTGGAATTTTTTATTTGTTTCAACAAGAGTAATGATATTAGATTAGCCATAATGCGCAGAATCAAGACTACCCAATAGGTTTTAAGGTGGAGGTCAGATGGATGATAAATAAAACTGCCTTGTTGGTCTAGTGGTCCCAAGTGCGACTGCTAAGCATGAGATCCTGGATTCGATTGCCGGGTCGGGCAAATTATTATTGGGTTTTTCTATTAGGAAATTTTCGATAGCAGCCCGGAATTTGGAATAGTGCCCGGTTGATGGCAATAGGCTCACCACCTATTACATGGGACTTAATAACAGCATTGGTGAAATGTGGGTGTACACCTCTGCCTACCCCTTCAGGGAATACAGGCGTGATGCTATATTATGTTATGTTATGTTAAAAACATTATACACTTTATCAAGTCGTTCTGGAATTTGTAAATCTACAGTCATAGTTTTTATCTGAAATCTAACTAAAGTTGAAGTTACGCTGTTATCCTAAATAAAAGTCGGATTTGGTTCGATTTTTCAGAAGTAAGTGAACTTTTGCCGTAGTTATAGATTGTTCTAGCCCGCCCCTGGTCCATTTTTCATTTATTTCAGACCCGATTCATGTTCTGTATAATGGTGTTCGGCTTTGAACGAAACTTTGGCTATATTTTAGACGAAGCAGTTTAGCCGAGAGCGCCGTTTTTAGGAAAAGGCCTAGGGGTTTTTCGGACATAATTTACACATTGTAAAAGTAAAAGAATATACGTAAGTAGCGCTTTATGTAAAATCATAGTGACTATAAAGAGAGGTTCTAACATATAAAGTATATTCTTTAAAATAATTACTTTCTTGGAAATCTAATTTTCTTGTAGGTAGATTGCTTGTAGCAAGAAAAATAGAAGTAATTAGTCGTTGTTTATCTGGTACAAGGAGTAGGTACTTCTTCTCTATCATGTCTATTAATATAATTAGGGATCTTAAAGTATAATAGAGCATCATTAATATTATATTTCGGTCAGTCTCTGTCCTATCATGCAGTTAAATGATACAACAATTTTTTACATTGTTAATCAGACATCTTACAAAAACCTACTCCATATGTCGCTAGTTCCCAAAGTCATATGTATTACGTACTAAAGTGCTAAGGCTAGGTACAAAAGCGACCCATTTGCGTAGTTGACACAGTTTGAGCTGGAAAACGTCTCACAGCTGATGACTGGTACACTTTACATGTGAATATGGAATGTACTTAGTAAGAAAAGCATGAAATATCAAGCTTTTGACTGACGCAACGTTTGTGAATAACTAACAAGATTATCTTGTGAATTATATCTTAAACGTTACTTAAGTTTCAGAGTGTTTAAGTAAAGGTTATGTTAGGTTGGGGCCATCGATATTAGAAAAAATATTGTCTGAACATGCATGAGTAAGGCCTAGTTTCGAATTCAAACCTTAGGTTGTCGAACTTGGGGCTCATGATGAAGTCGCGCTATGTTAACTCTCGAGATAAATGGACGTGAGTAAAAATTACTGTTATCTGTATAAACAATAAGCAATAACCTACACAAACACAGAGTTATAAGTTTTTGTGGAATGTTGAAAAATACTCCGGATAAATACTCCAGACGCTTTGCTAACTAACCTCTGCTCAATACTCCGAATTCTTTTTTCACATTTTAATACGTCTTATGGTGACGTCATCGCTATATGTTTATTACATAGACAGGTGCCCGAATACATATTTAAGTCAAAATTGCACGCAATAATCATTTGTAGTTACGAGTGATTTGGCCCTGCAATAAATACAGAATGCGGTTAAAGTACCGTAAATTGGGGTGACACCGCTTGGATTTTGAGCTTCATGGATTCGAATTAAATTTATTGTTCACTTGTTCAATAAATAGACGACGTGTGTTAATCGATTGTAAAGGTTTTTACACAGGGGGCAGACAATATTAGGATTTGACCGCATATCTTGAGGTATGTTCTTTATAATAAATATTATGGGGCAAACACACGGCGCCGCGGCGTGGTTAATATTATAAATTATTATAATAGGCTACAATTGTTTTCTCTTTTTGGTTTAAATAAAGCGTTGCCCCACACTAGGTTCTTTTTCTTTAATGTGGATGTGTTTTCAGACAGATTTTTAGACCGAGGCGTGATATGTACAAAAAATTAAGATTTTGGAATAGTTTTACTTTTGATACTTGGTAACTATAGATCATTAATTAAAGTTAATTCCAACATTCTAATAATCTTTATTAAAATTAAATCATAACGTTCGATAGGTATTCGAAATATTTGCAAAACCCCGTAATAAAATATAATATTCCTAAGAAAATAATTGGAAATTGATTGTATCTTTGTTGTCGCGTTCAGAAATAAGCCTAATCAAAAGTTAGGAATCATAAAATAAATTATATTTCTATAGGAGCGTTTAAATTATATCTCCAAAAAAAATACAATAAGGCCGTCCTTCAAATACTTACCTTATTTTTTCTAAAATACGTATGATTTTTTTGTATGGTATGGGACTCGCCGCTATTTTTTCTCATGCACACACACCCGAACCGAATTATTTGTAGATTATACAAATAATACTTATCCGTGAGGAAATCGAACCAGTGACACGCAGGTTTCTCAACAATTAGCCAAACGCACTGTTAACTATTATTCTATCTATTTGACACTTCAGTAGTTGCAAGTTTAGTTTCCAGTTAGGTACGTATGTAGGTACCATTGAACGACTGATATTTCACCTACACAACTCAATTACTAGGGTTAATCGATATTCTAAAGTTAGGCGGGTTTTTGGACTTTTAGACTGCCGAGCGTGTGGTCTCGGTTTCGATTCCCGGGTCGGGCAAAGTGTTATTGAGTTGTTCTGTTAGGAAATTCTCAGTAGCATCCCGCAGTTTGAAATTGTGCCCAGTAGACGTATAGCTTCACCACCTATAAAAATATGGAACTTAAGAACAGCACCTGGTGAAATGAGAGTGTAGAGGTGAGGAGTAGGCAGAAGTGTATACAGTTGGTGTACACTGCCTATCCTTATAGGGAATATAGGTATGATGCTGCTATGAATACCCGGACCCGTAGCGAGTACGTATGCCGTGCTGCCTGACGCTTGAAGGCTTATTTAAAAGGTAGAATATGAACCTTTTTTTCCAGAGGTATTCTAATCTGAACCTAAACAATTAGGTAGGTTTATCGTTTCGTGAAATTATTTAACATATTTTCACTAAAAGTTTATGTAATTAAGTGTCTGTGTCTACCTGGGATAATAAAATTGAATGAAGTAGGTATAGTAGGTAATACATTATGATTTAGCAAACCTCGACTTGAAACAGAGTCGAATCCTAAAATAGGTTTATGCAGTAGCTTAAATAATAAATACATATATTAAAAACTATAGATACTTACAATAAATATTAAATTAAGAATAGCAAATAGGTATTCTACTACATATATAATAAATAATTTATTTATGTAGATATTTTAATAAATAAAAAGAATTACTTACCAATGCTATAAGTACCTTCTTACAAATGTTCTTCCTCTCTCCTAATGTTTGCGTGCCCAACAGGGTCCACGATGTACTACATTATTTTACTTACCATCTTCAAACACCATTGTGGAAAGCAAATAAAAATTTTGAGTTTTGAGTTTTGAGTTTTTAAGGCAAAATACAATCTTTCTAATGTCAATATGAATTTCGCTTCAAGAGTAAATTGTTAATATTATGAGTTGAAAGTGTCCCATTGCTGGGTAAAGGTCTTATTAAGTCTACTCTTCCATTTATCTCCGTCTAGAGCAATGCGGGACTTTTAAGAGCAAGAGTGCCTAAATGATAATAAGTTAATGATAAATTAAAAGATTTTCTGTATATAAGGTTAAAACGAATAAACTGGTGAAACTTAAACAGAATAATCGGAAGAGGTACAAGTTTTTTTTTTGTGACTGGTTAAAACTTACTGGTTTAAACTTTTATGCAAATTAACTAATCAGCCGCCCAGCGTCGTCACATGGGTAGATGGTCGTTGACCCCGATTGCTAGAAGCATTTGTTTAACTTTAACAATAATTCTAATAAAGTTGCATCAGTTAATTTATGTAACCTACAGTAAATAAGATCACAAGCGTGCCTTATCTGCTGAGCGTGTTTTCTGGCTTCATGAACAAAGGTTTCAGTATTAATGTTGCTAATTATAAAACGCTAATTTGCTTATCCACGGAGTAGAATCACATTAAGGCACCGTGAACACCAAAGGGAATAGTAATACTTTTACATTCGCGCACCGACTCAAGTTAATTCTTCTTTGTTGTTATTACTCTTTTATAAACCGTAACATTTTTGTCGAGTTAGGAGGTTTAATTGCAATATACATCAGTTGGTATTTGCGAGTCTTATCAGAAGCAGACATCAGATCTTTTATATTATTTGAATATTCTATGTTATTCTATGTTCATGCATAACTTTAAAAATATTATAGTGTTGTAAGAGGAGGACAACGGCAGCTCACTGTATTGCGGCAATTCTAGTCCATTATATCCTTGTCCACGGTTTCCTACGGTGATACCCTTCACCGTCAAAGCACTGTTGATGTGTAGAACAAGTTTCATTGTACTGCAACCTCGTGTTCAAGTTCGAATAACCTCCAGACCACCATTTTATGGGCATATAAATGTACTTCGAGTTTCTATAGAGATTAATTCATTCGATTATTGATTAAATTTATTCTAATACTGCCCATAAATATTCCTGTAGAAATGATCGAAAAGCTTGTCATCGCTGAGTAATGTAAAACAGTTATTTTATTCAAGGGACTAAATATATTCACGTTTAATTGCATTAATACGTAAATTGAACCGAGCACGGTTGAGATAATGTTGGCGACATCGGTCCAATCCGATTGGTTAACGTGAACCGACGATCCAGATAAACGAATTTGGTTCTAATTAGCATTCTGTCGATGTCGTCGGAAATGTCGGAAAAAATCGAACCGGTATCGCTGAATCTCTTCTATTGCATAAAACGAAAATTGGCCGATTGATGCCGAACGTCTAGCTTCTGCTAATCGAATGTGAGTCATTGATGAGCAAACCCTGAAAAGTTATACTGACCGGGATTGCATACAAACCATTGCTTTGTCAATTTCTGTTAGGTCCTCAACGTAACACATTTATACTACATTTTTTTTTTCTACTACAATAAAATGCATCTGTAGGGACACTGCTGACGCATTCGTTTTGTATATCGATGCGTATTGAATTAGCGCGGCGCAGCAGTCGTTTCCCCGCACTCAGTCAGGTCGTATAGTTTAGTATATTCTATATACTAAACTATAAGTTATTTATTCATTTCGCTACACATCTATTATGTAGGTACCAAATTGATGAAATTTTTCGTATATTGAATCGTTTACTCCCTATTTTTTTTAGTAACATTAATAATTATTTACTTTCGTTTCAGTACCGTTTGTGACCCGCTGTTCGAACAATGGCATTTGCCTTCAAAGCGGGGCATGCCCATGGAATCGCATCATGATGGACGACTCTCAGTGTACCAAACTGCACAAAAACTTCTTGTGTTGTCATGTGGCCCGAATAAAAACACCGCAAAACTTATTCTTGGACTATGAATAAAAAAAAACATTTTTAATAATACCAACGACTCCTATAAAAAGTGCTGTGAAGTAGTACATAATCTAAATAAATAATTTATTACATTATGATGGCGTTTAACAAGTTTTTAATATCAACGATGTAAATAGCTTGACAGTTGTTAGGCAAGATCAATGTCTATTGAATATAATATAGCAATATTGGAGTATCTCCAACAGAGCGTACTTTCGAACACTTCCATAGTTCGTATCTATCAGGCCGTATGAATAAGACAATATGCGAGGCTCTCGTTTAAGTGGGAATCGAGGTATCTGCTCTCTTGGGAATGCTTCGAAGTGCTACCTTGTCTGCCAAGTTTAGGTATACCGAATATGTTTTTGTCGACTACATCGGCAAGCTTTTTGGGATGCCGCTTTACGACGTTCTCGTTTTGTTTTGCATATCTAAATTGAAATTGTTAGACCTGTTCGAGCCTAAGCAAGCTTCTTTGAATTTTCACCTACTATGCTACTGCATAGTGGGTGAAAATTCAAAGAAAATTAAAAAGTCTTTAGTACCTTACTAGGTACTAAAGACTTTTTAATTATTCGCTATATTTGTAAGTACACGACCCGGGTACCTATCTGGAACGTTAGCAAATGTTTAACTCTATGCTTAACGACATAATCTGACGTCACACTGTTATCCAAACCTGACTAATGAAGTTTAGTTAGGCTGGCTCGTGCGATCCAATCTCCCACCAGGCCTAATGCTATCGCCATAGAGAAGCTTGCTGGATGTGCTCAGAAGATATATGGTATAAATGTTTATTGATAAGAAAGAAGTAAATTGAAACTAAAAAAAATATATTATTCGTAGTAATTGTCCAAAAGACTTTTTTTGTTGTTCAGTGTTGATACCAAATAATCAGGGATGATAATTTGGATTATTCTTCGGGGCAATAATAAATAGCAAAATTATATATATTACTAGTAGCTGTGCCCCGCAAACGTTGTTCTGCAATATAAATTTTCTGGATAGGGGCACCCTTATCACCTAGGGGTATAAAAGGTGGCCTACGACCTATTCTCAGACCTACCAAATATACACAAAAAAATCATAAAAATCGGTCAAGCCGTTTCGGAGCAGTTCGATAACAAACACTGTGACACGAGATTTTTATATATAATATTGGTAGATAATATTATCCAAAGCCTTTAAGATCCAACTCCTACTGCATTTATGAGTGTATTTATCAGGCTAGTCTATGGTTTGGGTCATAGAGTTGCAACTTTAAGTCAACTAGAGATGGGTAACTCAGCAAAATTCCTTGCGTCAACTCAGTAACTCTGGCGCAGCTCACTGCGCCGGCTCATTTAGTTCACTCAAAATTGCGCCATGGCGCAGTTAAGTGCAACGCGCGCCATCTGTGCCTTGCGCTCGTAGGCATCAAGCGTACGTATTACGTTAGCGCAGCGATTGAGTGTGAGAATTAACGAGAGAGGTCAGCTCACTGATGTGTTGACTGTGTTGACCATAGAGTACGTATACGCGTATAGAGTCATCAGTATCTATCTCATTCATGCGCTGTGCGCCAACCTTTTCGAAGAAATGATTCAACTCAACCGGCGCAGTGAACTGAGTTAGCGCAATTGCGCGTCGCAGCGTAGTGTTACCCATCTCTAAAGTCAACAGAATTATTTTGGTGCATGTATTAAACTATGTGTCTCTAGAGGCAGGTTAAACAAAAACTACAGTCAGCTTATATCGTGTGTCGTGTGTCGTGACAAATGTTATTCAAAGTATATATCTAATTAGAATGTTGTAACAAACACTTCACTCCACAACAAAAAGAATAAATTTTTCATGACTACTGTGGATCTTAGGTATTAAATTCATTTTCCACACTTATAATATAAAAGTCACTGTGCTCGTGAGAGATGAAATATTGTATTGTGTTTCCAGCTGGCACGGTGTCGTTTCTAGTTAGGAAGAGTGTTGGGTCTAATTCAGCTCGCTCGGATATTGCAATTTCCATCCAGCTCACGCCCACTGCGTCTCCCTTCCATTTCGTTTCATATTTCGCTGCAGTAACAACACTTGACGTTTATGAATCAAATTTCACAGGTAATACCACAATTGGATTATCAAACTATTCCTATCTAGATACACAGTGGCTTCCTGAATTTCTCATTCCAGTAGTCCGTGTTTCCTAAAAGTTATTAAAGCGAATTCACATACTCATAAGATGGGAGCTATTTGCTTTCACTTGTTCAAATATCGGCAGTATTTGTTTAGGTTTCGTACAACATAGGTTTTCGTACAATAGGTATATACGCCTCCATTGCTCCACAAAAGATTTTCCTCAACAACAGGCCACCGCCGACCCTTTTAATGAAAAAAATTAGACGCTTTGTAATATTTTTAATTTTATTCACAATCCGTGTATTGTTCTGTTCGGCGAGGGTCGGCCGGAGGGTACACCGCTGTTATAATATTCAGCCTCCATACCACAATGTTTTATTTAGCCATCTCGGCGGCTTCAATATTCATCACTGTACTCGGAGCCCTCTTAACTCCTGAATAAAATACACTAGACATCTCCACGTCTACATTTAGGGTTTGTTCATTTTAATATAGCCCAGAGTGGTTATATGATTATCATATCTTGACCGAAACATTGGTTTAAAATTACTTGAACAGAAAACAGAATTTAAAACATTCTCAAGTGTTAAATAAATAAAATACTTAAACACTTCGTTTAAGAAAGATTCATAGCCGGTTCTCTTCCGAAATTGCAGCGCTTAGTGAAAAATTACATCACCCCGGAAACTAGTGCCACAGTTTAAAAGATAAAAATATTCAAGCAAATAGCGACCATTAAGAGACAGTAACCAAGAAACTTATGAGACCAAGAGGCAGTAAGGGACCAACATGGATATTTGTCGAGTCAGAAAGCCGTTCACGAAGGATGTTTGTGAGAAAGAAAACGTGACCGCACTTTTTAAATTATTGCTCTCTTACATCTTCTCCCTTTTACGTAAGATGTGTTTGAATTAAATGTTTAACTATATTTTTTTTATGACTGATTTCAAATGTAGTACCTGACGTTTGATGCGAACGCAGACAAATAAAAATATCTTCTTTTTGCAAGTTTTATGTACTTACTAGTTTGTCTAAATAAACAAAGCATACTCGTATCACTGGTTTGACTCGTGACATCGCCGCGGGCGCAGGTCATGACTAGGAGCTCCGTTCGAGTTCGAAACTAGTCGGGCAATCCCGAAATATGCACGTGAGTAACCGGTGAACATTAATTGAAAAGCATATCATATTTGCATATTAATATCTACGCAGCAATTATTGATACTCAAAACAATGGAAAAACGAGAAAACAAACCAAACACGACTCTTTCTGACTAGTTACATTTATTTTGTATGCCGCTCGAGTGCCTCGTGATTGTATTTCGTTCGTGGTAAATCACTTGAGTTGGTGTCTGCTGCTGACGTAGGTTACCTCACAAAATGTGCGAAACGAGGCCCAACTTCCAACAATTCCTTGAGGAGTTCGCTAAACGCTATTGGTATCAAAGTGTCAGCTGAACCGAACAACCGCAAGCCCCTTAGCGTTATAGAAGTTAGTGTCGGACCGACTGGCATTCCCGCCTACGTTGCTAGTTGATTACTATTCCACTTCGAAGCGGACTGTACGGTCTGTTTCCTAATTTGATAAGACGTTTCTCATTGAACGGACAGTGTACAGCGTTCAGTATTTTCAATGGTTTGAGTCAGTCGAGTTACGTACTGAGGTCTTCACCGCATGTGACGCAGTGAAGATGCGGCTACATGAATTTGACAATATCCGGTCGTTGACGCCATCTTTAATGTTCTTTAATTTATAATAATATGCATGGTGATGATACATACTACAAGTTTTACGCCTTAACAATGCTTTCTGCTTGCAGACACGTGTAGGTGTTGTACAAACACATTTACGCTTAGTAACAGTAAGGTGAGTCGTGAAGAAAAACCGAAATAAATAAAAATAACGGTCAAAGGTGAAAGGAATTTGGAATAAGCGGCACCTATAGGCGCAGATCAAAGAGCAAGATCACAAAGAGATCGAAGGACACGCGCGAGGCTTTGGTGAAGGCTTTCAATCGGCCCTTCTAAAGAACGTAGTATTGCCCTGATCGACGCTTTTCGGATACCAATCACGGATCTGTAGCGATTTTGTCGCAGATTATAAAGGTTCAATATTTTGTTTTGTTATCAAGGGACGTTTGCTACTTAGTAGAAGACTAATTGACGTGGATTTTGTAGCATTGTTGCGGGTGTTGAAGACATAACAAATAAAGTCCATAGTCAATCAAATTCTAATATTCCTACGTACTTACCTATTAACGAGATCACAATTTCTTCCTGTAATCTTTCATTGCTAAACAACATCACAAAAAGTCCAACTCCAATAGCTTTTTTCTTTGGTTTTTATTAGCATACTGATGGTGACTATTTTCTTGACGAACACAATATGTGACTGTCAGTGGCCTTTTACGAGTATTTAACCTACAGCTAGTTAGGACTTTTTGTCCACATTTAATTACTACGTCGGAAAACAATGACGTCACAGGGTAAAAGTGACGCAGCAGCTTTTGTTAGGTCATCACGGCGCGGTGGAAAATTTGGCAACGGGCGGACAGGACGACATCAATCAAATTTTGACATTCGATTTTTTCGTCCCCATTTCTGCCTTCGGGATGATGCTGGATAAGTTTTTGAAGTATTGTCACTCTTATTATATGAACACAGAGTCTAATGTTTGGGACTAAATTGTCATAAATTGAGATAAAGTGACGTGGGTAATGTAATGTCTAAGTTAGAAAATAGACTACATGTTACATTGACATATTAATTTAATGTGGTATTATGAGGTTTTTGGTTTATAGGGTACATCATTCCATTAATTAGGCAAATAAGAATATAACATGCGGCGGCCAAGATACATATGAAAAAATATATGTTTACAATTGATGTTACAGAGCTCCTGAACCTTGTTTACAACATCAAAGGTGTAATTATCAGCAATGGCCGCGTGTCTAATGCAGTATTTAATAAAACGATAGCAGTGGTAATCAACAAACGGGCGGGCCCGTAATCCGGGCCGACCGGGCTCGTCCGTAAATCACGGCCGCGCGACGCAATTTATCGCTTTGGCCCCGCATTCGCACACGCTCACGCATCGCTTTTTATTGCGACATAGATACCAGTATTCACGCATAGTGAATATAATTTACTATCGCTGGAATGACAACCTTCTTCAAGACTCCCCCGGTATTAATAATACATTAGTTCTCGTTTCACAGATTTCTGTTACTGTAAGGATGAAACAACAAATTGAATAATAAAAACAAATGAATATGAAAACATTTCGGATCAGGGCACAAAGGGCTAAAAAGTGAATAAATTATTATTGCCTAAAAATAATATAAATACGTTTTATCCGTTCTGGCGGCGTTGAGATAAAACATTTTTATGACAAACGACCAGTTACCTAAGGATAAAAGCGTTGTAAATGTTTGTATCTAAATGGACGGACGTTCTGTAATCTCTGGTTCTTGACAAATAAATTATTACGTTGAATTAAAATAACAAGTGTTAAGTAAAAGAAATAGGATTTTCTTCAGGAATTAAATTTACAGTTGTCCTTTTGCTGGGCTATTTGTGTTAGGAGATATCTCCTCCTAGGCATTCATATTTTACAAATATTTGTTTTCTAAGTGATCCAGCAGCAAATTCCTGGTTAACTGAACTGGTATATTTTATATTTGTGAAAACTACCGCATTCCGAATCCTTGAGGTCCGCAGTATGCATAAACAAACATTCAAACCTGGATTTACGAGCACAGACACCTCAGGGAGTTGTCCTGCCCTCAACCAGCATCCGGGTACGGAAACGCTCAACATTTATAGAAACTAGATGAGCCAAATTTTCACCGTCTCGTCCAAACCGGAACGGAATGAAAAATAAACCTATCAAAAAGTTTGACGATGAATAAAGGGGAGAACCGGCCAACTCTAAACAAATTTTTGGCGTACCGTCCGTTATATTTTAAAAAGAAAAGTTAACGCGGCGGCTATTTTTCTCATTTTTCTCCGTAATTCAGGGAAAACTACAATACGTTGGTGGGTGGAAAGTTTTGCAATTGTAATTAGTGCACTCTCGTTACTGAGTTTCCTCCATTGTGTGAATTGTACTGGGTTTGAAGAGGAAAAAAGTGAACAAAAAAGGTGCTGGTTTCTAGAGAGAAATATTCATTTTACAACTGATTGTTTCCCTTGGGCGCTGTACTAGTAAACAAAATAATGAGGGCAGAGCAATGGAAGTTAATTTATTTTCAATATTTATAGTACATATATAACAGTAAATGTTCATAGTACAGAAAATATATATCCGTGCCAGTACTTTACTTTAGATAGATCTTATGTGAAAATATATGGTTACCGCCCACGAAATAAAATCGGAGATACTTTGGTGTCCGTAATAATTCTTTTACTACAATTTTATGGGTTGGTTAGGCAATAATTTATGCTAGAGACCCTTCCGGAACCGCAGATCAGTATGGGCGTCGAAGACAAACAGTGGGACTCCTGCATGTCACCGCATGAAGTTTATGATGGGAAAGGGTAGAAGAGATCGTTTAGCAATTTGTCACAAAGTCAAAACCGTCACAAAAATCGTTTATAGCAGCAGTTAAAGTATGTATTCATTTTAGATTTTATTAAATTATAAAATAACTTTTTACAGGCTTATACTTATAATATCTGTATTATTGATTTATGTATCACATAAAAATCTTAAATAAAATTATATTCGCCAATAACACACGATCCCATTTACATAAAAAAATAATTACTCATCAAGAAATGTAAGTATGTAACCCTATGCAAGTCTTGCTGACTTTACTGAGTCAGCAAGTCAAACTCGGCTAGGAACACAAGGAACAAGCAACTTTATAATTATGGAAATTTCGTGTTATTAGCTCGTTGTTCTAGTTTTTGTACTAACTGTACCGTGTGTATGTGTGTTGACAGTGCATAATAAATGTGGAAACACTAAGTTCTCTGAACATTTTGAAAACAGAATTGAATTCGTGAATGCAGTAATTTATTCCCAGTGCAGGCTGCACAAAATCGAAACGAAGTCTTTCGAAGCACGAAATAGTGTGTGTATTTATATGTAAGTAGGTACCTACTGCAATAAAGTGCTTGAATAAATAGTTTAGGAGAGAAAAAAAATACGCGGAATATAAATAGATTTTTCTTATTAGAAATAATTCAGAAAATACAATTTGGTTTATTTTGTGATTGTTTATACACGATAGGTACCTAATGCATGTACTTAATGTTCATATTTTTATAAGAAACATAAAAAATAGACACGGACGGGACTTGAACGTGAGTTGTAGTGAGTTTAAATACAGACGTTTATTTCTTTTTGTTCAAAAATTAAACACATACATTATAAATATTATAACAAATCTAACAAACTTCAATGTTCTTATTTTAAAATACTTATTATGACATGCCTGTTTGGAACTTTTCAGCTGTCGAGCTAAAAAATCACGTACACGAAATAGGCGTAAGTTCGAACAAGCGCCGACTAGGCTTTCGTAATTGCCAACAGCGGCGGCGGCACAAAAAATTGGGCCAGCTCAAATGCACGAAACGTTCCATGAAAAATATTATAGTCTACATCATCCTCCACGACCCTCGTTACGAGAATATATACTTTTCTTCCTTTCTCCATATTAAGAATATTAAAATGAGCAAACAAGACGGGCACGGGCGTGTATTGCTTGCGAATATTCATGAGTCAAATGCGACAGGAAGAGAAGTTTCCTTCACTTTGAAATATTTTTAAGTCTCTGAATAGCGTGGTAGTGATACATATATTAGGTAGGTATACTTTACTGAAAGCTGAACGACTGACCGAGTCGACCTTTATAGTATTGTTATGCTTTTATTTCTAAATAATAAATGTTCATACATTGATCACATGGTTTTGAATTAATGAACCGTTCACGTGTTTAATTAATAAACGTTTGAATCCTAAATACCAAATCATTTCCATCATATAAAATTGTAGTACCTATTTTTTATTTATTTATTAAGGGGTTGTAATATTTCTATTAGTAAGTTAAGCTTAATTTCACAGTGTCACAAACGTTACGAGCAAATTGTGTCGTATTTATAAATTTAAGAATTCCTGTAATATTTTTGTACAAGTGCAGGGAATAACAAAGACCTTGCAAATGGCGGCAATAGCCCGGTGTCGCTACATAAAGAAACCCTGCTCTTTTGTACTGCCAACTCCAACTTAATTAGAAACTTTAAGAGTTAATAACTTTTAGTTGTGCAGTTATTGTACATAATTACCAACCTTATCTGAACAATTTAATGAGACAAGAAATAAAAATAAATTAGTGGAGCAAGAAATTGCCAAGAAAATGTAGGTTTAAAGGTTGGAAGTCAAAACCTATAGATTTTAATAATGGTGTAGATGCTTAATAAGTTTGTAATGATGAGTGTTTAGACAGATGTTTAATTGTTACTCAATCACGCAAGAACTACTGATTCATGAATCTTTCCAGAATAGGACATGGGCTATTTGTTTATGCGATTACGTGATAATATTGGTTATAAGTTCACATATCCAATTTTTCTACAAGGGTTCCCATTAGGACTGGATTTTAGCAACGGTAGATAACGTAAAATTCAGCGTAAGTAGGATAATAATTCAACTGGTGGAATTACCAAATTAGAATTAGAATTATTTATGAAAATACCACACACCGAAATGGTAACCAACTCAGCATATGCTGGACGTGTGACAGCCAACACTGGTTTTCAGCTAGCACCCCTGCATGTTCTACTTGAAAAACAGTTGATAAATAGCAACCTGTTTCAACTCCCTTAACAATCTTTATCAAGTATTCATTTCAGAATTCAACACCATTGTTTCACTTAGCATCTACCGGTATTCACAAAATTATAAAAGTGAATTTTTAATACACACTCTCACAAAAAGGGTAGGTAACGTAAAAGAAAGAAAAAAAAAGGCTATTCATTAGTGTGCCAGGGAAAACATTGGTAGCGTGTTTTAACTCTGAAAAGTTGCTAGATTTTTTCATGTAAGCCTAATAAATTTACTGGCTTAAAAGACCTGTATACCGCTCAGCGGCAACGGGGAAATAAGTATCTGGAAGCTACTAATGAATAAAATGTAATAATTAGATACCTAATCTGAAAAATATTTTTTATTAATAGCTGTAGGTTTTAATCAAATTTCTGTAGTTATTCAGTTGGCTCGCTAATTACCAGACACAACAGATTTTTATTGTTATGAAATTCAATTTTGTAATTATCTGGTTATAAGAGTATTTATATGTATGTGGTTAATAATTTAACTTGAAATTAGATTCTTTCGGTCTGGACTATAAATCGATGATGACACATCGAGAGCTAGTCGATGCCTTAATCGTGGGCGGTCCATTTACCAATAAGGCCGTAGATTGATTCTGATATATTACATATTTGATAGATTACATGGTGACACTGACAATAGGGTATATGACACTGATGGAAATAAAATATGAAACTTAGCTATAATGATAGAATGTATTTTATTTGACTCTTTGGTATTTTTGAAAATAATATTAATAACTCGTAAATTTATTTAATTCGATAAACAAATTCATAATTTTTAATCTCTGTGTCACGTGACTCAAAACACCAATGACTGCGTGACGTCACTAATCAGACGATTGATTGTCAATTTGCAGTCACTGTGACACATGACACAAAATGAATCGATGAATTTGTTGATATTTGGGAAGCAAGATGCAACCACTTTCTTCGTATTTCAGTTCAATTTTCGAAATATTGGTATACTACGCACTAATGTTATGATTTACAAAATAATTTCCTGTGTTTACAATGGTTCTGTTGCGTAATGACGTCACAAAATGGCGATCGTCATGATCGCGCCTTTTGGCACGACCTTTGAAATTTGAATTTTAAATAGCTGTTATTTAATCGATAGGTAAACAAAAAATTGCAAAATATTTTTTTTAGATAATGTATACCTTATACTTTAAATTTAGGCCCTTTGTGAAATTTCGTCAATAACCCTATTAATCTCTAATAACTAACTAAATTCATTACAGTGTGCGGGAAATAAAACTTATATAATTTTTTTTATTATAGAATAGCTCAACTTGAGCTCCATCTTCCGGATAAGGTCTACGGTGGAATGGACTTTGCCAGATGATAATGCTCTGTTTTTTGTAAAGATGCTTTTGGTTTTTGTGACACCTCCGTGCTTCGTAGGGCACGTAATGCCGTCCGTCCTGCGTATGATCTCTTTCCGGTCGTGTCAAATTGCCATCCTATCCGGCTATGAGAGTGAAGGAAAACGGATTGCACCTGTGTTTGCGCGTACACTTGTTCACTATAATATCTCCTGCGTACTTGGCTAATCTCCGTAGAAATAGGCCGCCGAGACCAGTTTTTTTTTTTTAATTTAATTATTTTGAAGGTTTTCGGGTTATAGGTAGTAGGGAACACAGACGCTGGAGAGAAATTCCACAATGTTATATATAAGCTGATAAATAATAGTGACATTTTAGAATGAATAACTAGTTGCCGCAGTTTCTGCAGTAATTAATCATTTAACTCAGTTTTGCGAATTACGACCAACCACAGAATAGCGGATAGTAGCGTTTATTGCTAGGACATGCGAGTTTCATAGCTAAGCGAGAACTATTTAACGCTAAGTTTGAGCGTGACTACAAAATGGTATTCAGTAAGTACCTTCTTCTTCTTATCGTGTGGTTGATGAACAACCTAGTGTCAGAGTTTAAACCACCCGTAGGTCTCTGACATGGCTATACACACCATCGAGAACATCCCTCAGGTGTGCTGGTTTCTTCACGATGTTTTCCTTCACCGTTTTAAGCAAGTTATAATTAATTATATAATTATCATATATTTATATATAATTATAATAAGTACCAACAAATTCTTATTGTGTCGAGTACATATTTACCCGATCCGGCGAATCCGAATCACAGCCAGTATGCAGATATAGGTCCATATATTCATAAGTTCTCACATAATTATTTTAAAAAGTGGACTCTTATGTATCGCAACATTGAAAGATCCATCTAAATCGGTCGATTCTTCAATTGTATATTTTCAATTTAAATACCTGCTCTAATATATTACTCGTTACTCAGCTCAGCGCTAAATGAGAGCGTAATGACGTATGTTTCTTAAGTTTCACGGACCACTAAGCTACGCTACATTGAAAACCCCATCATAACGGGTCACCTGGCTCTCAAGTTATAAGCGTTCGGAGAGAGAGCCGTTTTCAAAATTTGTTGTTTCGGCATCTGTATCGATAGTACACCCCAATAGAATATTGCAAAATAAGTTGAAAATAATAAAAAAAAGCTCTCCTACCATGTGTGTTTTTTTTTTCATCCTTTTCATACCTGCCTGTTACCTGGGATAATGTAAGAATTCTATCGAATGATCGAATGATGAATCGAATGATATGAATCAGTGGAATAAAGAAACTCACAAACATACATATATACTTACATACTTGAACCCCAAAAACATAACACTCCTTTTTGGGCAGTCATATATATATATATATATATTTGTTTATTTTTCGGTATTTAGAATAAAATGTACCTACAAAGGTACTGCTTATTTCTTTAAGAAATCACTTCCAGCAGACCTGCGGGAGGAGAAGAAATATAGCATGATGAGTAGTAATTTATACATATAATTATATACTAGCTGTGCCCCGCAAACGTTGTTCTACCATATATTTTCTCTGGATAGGGCTACCCGTATCACCTGGGGGTATTTTTAATACTTTTGAATTAGAATTATTAGAATAATTTATATTCTAATAATTCTAATTCAAAAGTATTAAAAATAATGGCACTATTATGTCGACTTTTTAAAATAATTATGCGGGAACATATGAACATACATATTATATCTATACGGGCTGAAATCATCGCCGTAGTCGGTTAATTAAGTACTCGAGACAATAAGAATTTGTTTTAGATTCTTACAGAATACCATTTTGTAGTCACGTTCACGCATAATTCTAGCTTAGCTATGAAACTCGCATATCCTAACAATAACCGCTACTATCCGCTTACTCTGTGGTTGGTCGTAATACGCAAAACTGAGTTAAATGATTAATTACTGCAGAAACTGCGGCAACTAGTTATTCATTCTAAAATGTCTATTATTTATCAGCTATATATAACATTCTGCAATTTCTCTCCAGCGTTTGTTTAACCTTCTACCTATCCGAAAACCTTCAAAATAAGAGCTAATATAGCTCCCTAGCTAATTTCCGGTCACGGTGGCCTAGCACGCAGGAGATATTATAGTGAACAAGTGTATACATAAACACAGGTGCACGCCCTTTTCTTCTATTCCGATGGGATTTAGGCACGGTCGGAGAGAAATCAGGCGCAGGACCGACAGCATCTTCACAAAAAACAGAGAAGTATCTTCTGGCAAAGTCCATTCCACCGTAGACCTCATCCAGAAGATGGAGCTCAAGTTGAGCCATTCTGTAATAAAAATATATATATTAGTTTTATTTCTGAGACCGCACGCTGTAATGAACTGTTATTAGAGATGAATTGTCAGTATCAACATGTTCGATAAAAAATATGTTAATATTAGCATAAATATAGTAGTATATCAGAATCAATCTACGGCCTTTAAGAGCATTATCGGTAAACGGACCGCCCGCGATTAAGGCATCGACTAGCTCTCGATGTGTCATCATCGATTTATCGTCCAGACCGAAAGAATTTAATTTCAAGTTAAATTATGAATCACATACATATAAATACACTTATAACCGGCTAATTACAAAATTGAATTTCATAACAATAAAAATCTATTGTGTCTGGTAATTAGCAAGCCAACAGAGTAACTACAGAAACTTGAATATAACCTACAGCTATGAATAAAAAAACATTTTTCAGAGTAGGTATCTAATTATTACATTTTATTCATTAGTAGCTTCCAGATACTTATTTCCCCTTTTTACGTTGCCCCTGAGCGGTATACAGGTCTTTTAAGCCAGTAATTTTATTAGGCTTACATGAAAAATTCTAGCAACTTTTCAGAGTTAAAACACGCTACCAATGTTTTCACTGGCACACTAATGAATAGCCTTTTTCTTTTACGTTACCTACCCTTTTTTGTGAAAGTGTGTATTAAAAATTCACTTTTATAATTTTGTGAATACCGGTAGATGCTAAGTGAAACAATGGTGTTGAATTCTAAAATGAATACTTGATAAAATGAATACGTGTCGAGATGGCTTAGTGGTCAGAGCGCCTGGAGTATTCATCCGGGAGGCGCAGGTTCGAATCCTGTTCGCGACCGTATTCTTTTTCCATTTAATATTGTAACTTTAGAGTTCGCTAAGCATGCGTTAATACTTTTCAAAGATTTATCTTGAATTACTTGATAAAGATTGATATGGGAGTTGAAACAGGTTGGTATTTATGAACTGTTTTTCAAGTAGAATATGCAGGGGTACTAAATGAAAACCAGTGTTGGGTCATAAGTCCAGCATATGCTGAGTTGGTTACCATTTCGGTGTGGGCATACTCGACAGCACATACTGTTAACAATTATAAAATAATTGCTGTTGACAAAATGTATATGACTCAAAATACTTGTATCCATGACGATATTTCGACGGTACAACAAAAAAAAGGGTATAGCTGTCATTGACTCTGGGAATTTTGATATAAAGAAATGGTGTGGTAATTAAAATTATCTGTTTCTGAGAAATTGGGAAATACATATTCATGTTGTTTATCTTCTGGATAGTTTACAATACTTAGAGTACAATAGACTCATCTTCCTTTCTTTATATTTGATTACGTGTAATTATTGTTTTATGCTGTTGCGGTGTCCAATAATTAATAAATACTTTTTATTTATTTCTTCTTTCATAACAGAACGATCGCTATATTTTTTAATGGAAACCACATAATAAACAATGCGCAAGAAAGCCAAACTGATGTTTATGAAACTGTTCATTTAATTCTTGTAACAGCAACTTACCACGCCTTCGATACTCCTCGACGTTTAAAAATGAGTATAATGGAGTAACTTTATGAAACATTTATTTTTGCACTTTAAAATATAGCAATAAGTTTTCTGCTAATAATGGCTCTATATTTCGTAGCAAAAATAATAAGGAAAAAGTCCAGCATATACCTAAACCTAAAGGAAATATGTGTACAAAGTTTCGTTCGCATCAGTCAATACTGAAACCCGGATATTGGGAACAAAATAAACTTTGCTCAGTACCTACTTTTGCGCGCCATAATATAGTTCATGACCCATGTATAGTTTGTTTACTTAGCAGTAAAGTCGGTTCCTTGTTGATGTAGTAACGGAAGAAAAACAGAAAGTATTCACTGTTGTTACATTTATAGAAACACATCAAATGGGGTGAATTGGGCTTCAAGGGTGAATAGGGATATTTATTTTTAATTGTTATTAATATTACGTACGAATAAACGAGAAAATCAATGTTAAACACTTTATCTGTCCTATCCCTATTCATCCCTGGATCCCTATTCACCCCATTTGATGGTGTATAAATCTTGGTAGCTTCGTGATACAAATACTTTCTAGTGCTGTCAACCGCAGGTCAGTAGTAACAGTTGAACTACGAAAACAGTCTTTACTGCTACGACTTAAAGGCACTGTCAATGTAATTTTTTTACCACGACCATGCGGTTGGTTGTACGAGTGACAAATCACGCCTGTGACATCTAAAACTCTAAAACAATGTGCGTGTAAATAGTAAAGGTAGCTGTAAATATTTTTATGCAATAAATTAATTCATGTTTTAAGATTCCTAGTTGTGTCGGTCTAGAGGTTTCGGTTGAGGTTAAACTGCGCTTGCCACCGTCGCTCTACGGATGTGTGACCATAATTTCATATCTAGATACTTCTATACCTCGGAGAGCACGTTACAGTGTCGGTCCCGGTTGTCAAATAAAGATCTATGCTAGTCGTTACGGGTAGTCATATACCTTAATGTTTGAAAACCAACAAAAAATAAAGTTTGAGGACGGCTTCATGGGGCTCCAATTTCACGTCTGTAAGGTCACAAAAAACTTAAACACGAAGAGGATGACGAACCTAACCTGTCCGTGTCGAGGTGCAAAACAATATTTGGTGAGCTTTTATCCATTTTGGTAAGCAAAAAGAATATAAATACAAAATGTACAGTTATTCTGATGAGTGTAGATTTATTTTGGAACTTAAGATGTTGTACATTAGGCACCTCGGTATAGACTGGGTTTAATTTATATAAAGCTATTAGATATATTTTAGTTTTGACTTAGTCTTAGGGTCTAAAAAATATTTTGGTGATCATTTAAATTGTACCCCTGATATAAAATACTGTTATTATGCTGCATCCGGTTAGACTGCGGCCAACCCCAATGTAATTGGGAAAAGGCAAGGCAGATATATTCCTGGTTATCGGTCTCTTATGTAGGTACCAACAGAATAAACTAGTCACTTTAATATTAAAAGCACCTAGTTTCTCCAATAAATTACCTTTACTGGGATTCCCAGAGTGCTTGCTGCCGCGATATAGTTCAGCGAAGGTGTCAGCGGACCCATTGATGCGAGACCATAAATTCTCTAGAAAGACGCGCGTGGAAGTAGTGCCCAACTCCGCAGACTAAAAATATGACCCTATCTACAGTTCATCTCAAAGTACCTGTGCCTGTCTAGTGCTCGTTTGTGAAGACTGGGTTGATTATAGCGTCAGCAAGTATGCAAAACCCCATTTTTTTGTTTTAATGTATTTTTACGGAAACAATATTTTCATATAATTTCTCTACTACTAAACTAAATTTACCTAATACTAAACATAACCTCATTCACATAAAAAAAAACAAGTTAATGCCAGTTTAAGTATATAAAGTACCTAAGTAAATAAAGAGTAATTTTGAATACCTACCTTCGTACTATTAGCAGGTTTTGAATAGATTTGTGGGTTCATTGATCTTGTTGAGCCAGCAGTATCTGACAGCTTTATCAAACTAAAAAAGGTTGCTCTAAAAATTAATTAACACAGGTACCCTTTTCACTGGTTTTCTTCACTTATCAAAAAATAGGTCAATAACTAAATGTTGAATTAAAACGACTGAAATAGTTGGAAAGAAACGTAGTTGAGTTATACGAAATGCTCCTTTATACTTGTTTGTCAATAATAAAATATCAGAACTACGGATTTATTTTATCGGAAATTAAGTGTCTATTAAACGTAGCTTATTACAAGCGAACATTAATAATAATGCTCATTTTAAACATTTTCCCATTAGGTATAATGATTCCCATGTAAAACACAGTTGGCTATTTACTTTTAATTATTTTGCTTGGAACTTCATAAATGTTCATTTAAATGATTGCTTGCCAATTAATGAACAAATGTTCAAACAGTATCTACTGAAATGTTCATAATTGAAACTTAAATTTTGTAGTAGCACATTTCCATATTAAAACTCGTACCTATTAATATTTGAAAAGCCAAGACCGGAATGGATTGGTTTCATTTCAGATCTCTGTGTGCTACCTAGTCGTTTTAATTATACAGAAAATGTGCGAATAATAATTGTAAATGGCATACGAATATGTCACTGAACACTACAAATTTTAAATTACAAATCAGAGACCATGTCCGAGCATTCTAATAAAAAATAAAAAACAGATTAATCACGTGTATTGGTTTTTGTTTTTCCTGACATTTCGTACACTTTTGTTGTTATTTTTTCTTCCGGAAACGTAATTTTCGTTTATTAATAAACTAAACAAAGCATGAATAGTCAGCTGTAATCTAAAAGCACTTAACGATAGCCACCCGCTATTTATTACATAGTTCCCCATAGCGTCTCCAGGAAGAAAGTTTTCATGAATATTATGGGCGCAATTAATATGGAAATGGCTTTGCCCGTCCGTCCGGTCACAAGTTTTATTGGCTCAAACTTATATCGCCGTTCGTTCGAACAATTTGAGCGATCATACTATCCGGCTCATTAAGTATACATACTTACATAGCATCACGCCTGTTTTCGCCGAAGGACTAGGTAGGCGGGTACACAGTTCCAGAAAAACCTTATAACACTTTGCCCGACCCGAAAATCGATCGTAGTCTCCCTACTCCCTCACCCTCAGCAGCCGTGCTTGCAGCCACTAGGACTCCTTCGTCTGAAAAGAGCTAAAATTTTTATGTAATTGTTTTAAAGCTAATAATCCCCTCGTAGCAGTATTCACTTCTTTAATTTGTATGCTTATTCCAGAACCATCTCTTTCATCAGAGATGCAACACTGTTCCAGTTGATAAATACAGTTTATTGAAGATTCAGACTGTTATTAAAAATACGTTCCTGTCAACCTGCATATTTTACACGCTTATATTAAAAAAGATGCCTTTGAGATTCCGTTTTAAAGAGCTCACCTTTCAGATCTCGATAGCACGCGGTGCCTCGAGTATAGGTAGTCAGGTTGCCCGTTTGAAGAACTTGAAGTACCTAACTTGTTTCCTCTCAGTTGACACAAACTTGTGAAAGATTGTAAAGAGTCGACTCGGTTTAAGTTTGCTTTCATTCGTAGATTAGCAAGGAATGTTGCTACAGCGTTTGTGCAGTGAACTACAATGAATTACGCGAAAAAAAAAAACAACAAAGCGTGTTTTGGCTGTGGTTGTAACCTCTGTTCTACCTGAAGGCATTTTTAAGTTATTCAGTTGTAAAAGATTCTATCTTAAATCACAATGAAACTAAAATATGTTTTATTTTATGTATATTTACGTACTTATGAACAGAAACAGTACGTCTCCCCATAAGTATGCACATATAAATCAAAATTTTATAAGATAATAGAAAATAACCCACCTCTCTCTTTCACGGCTGTGATTTCAAAACTTGGAAGAGACTTTTCTCATATAAACTCCTACGTATTGCGGAGGAGATCCTTCTCAATTAGCGTAGTAATCACAAGGAATCTCATACGAGTAACATTCGCGTGAATATTTGTGTATTAATCGTTCACTTTATGTAATGATGGTAATGACACTATATGAGAAATTCTTTAATTCTTCACTGAGAAAATACAGCATTTTCAAATAAAACGCTAGCCTTTTTAATAGTTTGCGGCTTGTTGGGCGTCCACCGTCCACGGAATGATTATAGAAAACTGCACTCCAGTTTTATACCATTCACAGAAGAAAATTTTAATTTAAAACTCTGCGCTCCAGTAATTTACTCAGTAAACAAGCAAGATAAACATAATATTACTTTTAAAAATTGCTTTTAGTGAAAGTTAAACGTTTTATATTTCTTATTTGGTAAGTATATATATCTGTTTAGCATTTTCCCAATTACATTAGGGTCGGCTTCCAGTCAAGCCGGTTGCAGCTTAATACCAGCATTTTACATGGGGCGACTGCCTGACCTCCACAACCCAGTAACTGGGTAACACGATATCTCGTGGTATGACTGGTTATCAGACTCAGGCCTCTGACTACCCGTAACGGCTGTTATAGATCTTAATTTGACAAATTCTTATTTGGTAAGTATGCATTTTTATTATTTTTGTATTTTTATCACGTTAATAGTAAAACCATAAACGTTCAGCGTTACAGGAACTACTAGCACCCATTACGAGAATTCGCATGTTCCGAGAAAGATAAATGATTATAGGCTTATACGAAACCAGGGAAGCCCTAATAAGGTTTAATAAGGAACAATACTCGGGGATATATATCAAGTGGAATGGCAGTGAGGCGGAGACAGGGTAATGAGCGAACTTAGTCTGATTACCAACGTTATTGTTCCACTGCGCTTCGCAATTATTGTAACTGACTTCAACTAGTACCTATACTAACCTAACCTAACCTAACCTTTCATTTTTTATGTGGAGAAATGCCCTCGCATACCGCTCTGACACGGGGAGACAGAGCGGTTATGTGGGACTCGAACCCACTAAAACTCCACAGTATACCTCCTCAGCTGCTTGAGGGCGGGACGCGGGAACGCTCTCGCACACAACCGCGAACCCGCCCGCAGCCGTCCGTTGCCGGACTCCCTCACGGGGTTGGGTATTGCACCCCCCCCCTACGGCACACCAGACTAATGGCGTGCCGCAACCACCTCGGAGACCATGTGCAATGGGTGCCAGACAACCCCGTGTCTGGACGCCCAAGGTCCCCTGCGACGGGTCAGGTCTGTGGCCCCGCCGCCTGCCACTACGGCCGCAGAGGATAGGGAGAGCGGCGCCTCGCAATACCGGCACTCCTCTTCCCCTGCGGCCCCACCGCGTCCGCCATCCAACGGTGGCGGCCCCGTCAAGGCCGCGGTAGGTAGGGAGAGCGGCGCATCGACATACCGGCACTCCTCTCCCACCGCGGCCCCCATCCCTCAGCTGCGGTGCCGCCCATACGACGCCGCAGCCCACCTCAGTTGCGACACCCCCCATAAGGCCCGCAACCTACGCCGGCGCCGCTCCAACATGGGCTTGAAGGCAAAGCCCTGAGGAGCGGCCCTCCTCGGGTTCCGTTAGCTTCACCGTGGGTGACCAAGCCACGGCTACTAGAGCCCCCCCACCACGACAAGGTGGAACCCCTGGGGGGGAACCTAACCTAACCTTTTTTTTTTTTTTTTTTTTTTTTTTTTTGGCGGAGAAAATGCCTTCGCATACTACATCGCCCAGGGTTGTACGGTGCAGTTATGTGGGGCTCGCACCCACTAAAAACTCCGCCATCTTTGCCATCTTCCACTTTTGTAGGAGGGGCCTCGAGAACTGCATTGCATGGCATTCACGACCCCTCAGTGTTGGTTGTCACCTCCTCCTTCCTGTATGTCCGTCTCACAAGAGCCCTCGTGCAATGCGGATGGTAGTTTCCCTGCCCTACCACCCGCCGGCTCATGTTAGGGTGGCATTAAATTGGCGTGGTGCCGCCTACGTTGGCCAGTTCTTCGGCGGCGGATCGGATCCGCAATGGAATCTGCCTCTCTAGTTCGTTCCGCCGCCTCCTTTTGAGAAATGACTTCCTCGCAGAAGGATGCGACTGCCTGCCAACCTCTCTCACTGCCGATCATACACTTAACCAGTGCCGGCAGAGAGAGGTCTCCCCCAACTATTGCAGCGAGAACACTACGCTGTTCTACCCAAGCAGGACATTGCTCAACGGTATGCTGGGCTGTGTCCTCACTGCAGCCACACTGGTGGCACACGGGTGTCATCTCTCGTCTGGCGACTTTGTGCAGGTACCTACCGAAGCAGCCATGCCCTGACAATACCTGTGTTAGGCGGAAAGACAAAGCTCCGTGCCGCCTACGCATCCACTCTTCCAATACTGGCTGGATGGCCGCCACTGTCTGGTGACCGGCACTAGGGACTACCAACCTCTCTTTCCACAGAGCCATCATTAATCCCTGCGCTTCTCTACGCCATCTTAAAACGAGCTCTGGCGAGGGACCACTTCCATTCTCTGCACGTGCGTCCACTCTGAGCCAGTAGACCTTGGCGAGCACCTGCGCCTCTAAGTCCCATGGGGGTGTTCCAGCCAAAGCACACCCAGCTTCTGCTGAAATTGTGCGATATCCACGTATTATCCTGACTGCCATGACTCTCTGCGGTCTTCGCAGGAAAGCCTTGTTCTGGACAGTCAGGGATTCCGCCCACACTGGTGCACCATAAAGAGCCATTGAACGCACAACCCCCGTGTAAAGTCGTCTACACTCTACACTGGGCCCACCCAGGTTTGGCAGCAAGCGGCTAAGGGCAGACGCAGTACCAATAAGTTTCGGGGCAAGCTGTTGGAAGTGTTCACCAAAATTCCAACGTCGGTCTAAGACCAGGCCCAAGTACTTCATGTGCGTCCGGATCATTATTCTTGTGCCACATATGGTAAGGTGAGCACCGACAGGTGGTCGGCGTCGTGACCCATGAAATACCAGAGCCTCAGTCTTCTCGAGTGCAACTCTGAGTCCAAGCGCCTCAATACGACTGACGACCAACGACGCACCCTCAGTGGCCAATCGTGCAGCCTCTTCAAATGACGGACCTCGTGCAGTGACAAGGGTATCATCTGCGTAACATATGAGCCCCTGTTCGGCAGATAATGCACCACGTAAGACCCAGTCATACCCGATATTCCACAAGAGCGGGCCCAGAACAGACCCCTGTGGAACACCGCATGTGACCGATTTCCGCACGATTTGTCCATTACGTCCCCGATAGCAGACGCACCGTCCTCTCAAATAATTGCCAACGAGCTGCCGTAGGTACAAGGGTACTCCATGAAAGCAAAGCGCTTCCCCGATGCAACTAAATGGCAAGGTGTTAAATGCGTTGGCGATGTCTAATGATACGGCCAACATAACACCTCCACGCGCTACAGCATTATTCGCCTCGGTTTTCAGGCGAACAATTGCGTCAATAGTGGAACGCGCGGCCCTAAAGCCATATTGGGCGTCCGACAAATTTGGACCAACTGAGTCTAAATGCCGAACTATACGGGTTGCTAGAATCTTCTCCAGCATCTTTCCCGCCTCGTCCAGCAACACTATTGGCCTATACGCCGAAGGTGAGTTCTGGGGCCGCCCCACTTTCTGCAGAAGAACCAAACGTCCTTCCTTCCACTGTTGAGGAAACTGCTTAGACGCCAAGCAGGCGTCGAACAATCCCCGAAGCCGATCCTCTAGCGCGACATTTAGTGCTAGAGCCAATACTTTGGCAGACACGCCGTCCGGTCCCGGAGCTGTGTTTTTAGAGCGCGCTCGCAGTATCACCGCACCCATCTCTGCCTCTGTGATTGATGGAATGTACTCTTCCCCATCCCGCTCTTCTCCATTTGGGGCCATAGCCGGGGGTATATGGTCTACTTGGTCGGGGAATAGCGCTCCTATCACCTCGCTTAGGAATTGAGGCTGAAGGCTTTCTGTCAGCGGAGGCCCTTGGCAACGGAGTTTATTCCGCGCCGCAAGGTATGGGCGCCCCCAGGGATCGCGGTTAAGCCCGTCGACCATTTTGCTTCTTCCTTGCTCTTTCATTCGCAGTATCGCCAACCGAAGAGTCTCTCGGGCGACTCTATAGGCACTGAAAAGTTGAGCCTCTTGGTCCTCATTGCGGCGTCGTCGCCTGCGTGCTTGAGAGTAAAGTCTCCGGGCGCGAATACAGGCCTCGCGAAGATCTGCCAACTCCTGAGACCACCAGTAGACCTCCCTTTTGGCGGGTCGTCGGCGTGTACGTGGCATGGCCGTATCGCAGACAGCCGTCATGGTGTCTCTAAAGCGACCAGCTTCAGCGTCTACCCCCTCCAATGAAGGTGTTGACGACAGCCATGCCTGCACAATGGCTGCCTCCGCCAATAGGTCCCTGTCTAACCGTTTTACTGCCCACCGCGGGAACTGCTGACCGTCCGAGCGGCGAGCAGCAACACGATCCTGTGAGGGTGAAACTTCAAATCGAATATAGAGATGGTCCGATAGCGTTTCTGTATCCGTCATTACCCGCCATCCTTGTATGCGTGTGGCGACAGCAGGTGTAGCAAATGAGAGGTCCACTATTGACCCCCCCTGCTGCCGAACGCATGTATTGACAGAGCCTCTATTAAGAAGGATCAAACCCACAGTAGCAGCCCACTCCTCCACCGCTTCTCCTCGAACATCCGTCCTAAGGGAACCCCAAGTAGTGGACTTCGCATTAAAGTCCCCCATAATAAGGATGTGGCCTGGTGCCAGTCGACGAATTGAGGCCCCGAGTCTGTCTAAGAAGTCCTCAAATTCGGAAAGGTTTCTGTTGGGAGAAAAGTACACGCCAAATATTGTAACATCCCCCCATGTCGCTGCAACATACCCAGAAGCCCTCTCTTTGAGCGAAAGAGGTGCAGAACGGGAGTCCATGGAACTGACAATGGCTACAGAGCTCTCCGCATCACCCAGCCAGTTAGGCCTCGTGGGTATGAAATATGGTTCTGCAGCCACGGCCACACCCACTGACCACTCGGCCATAGTTTGCAGGAACAAGTCCTGCGCACCGGCGCAGTGGTTCAAGTTCGTCTGAAGTAAACTATGACTACGAACTTGATCCATAACTAATCCGCTACTATAAACTCCTCTTGCGATTCTACCAGTCGCCCCTCACTAGGAGTGACCTGGGTAATAGTGGTCGCTGGCCTTTCCTTTGATGTGGTTACGGGTTTGCAGTACTTTCCTCCAGCAATATGATTTGCCGGTTGTTTTGCCGCTTCACAACGAATACAATGAGGATCAGCGAAACAAGTAGCCGCTTTATGACCCGTTTTCCCGCAGCGGTAGCAGAGTTCGCTATAGTCTAGACCAGAGTCGCACTTCGAGTAGGTGTGTCCCGACCCCAAGCACTTGTAACACCTCATTGATCGTGGTTCCAGAATCTGAATCCTTGCAGAACTCCAGCCAACGAGGAAACGACCGGCATCTCCTAAAACCTTTGCTGATGCAGCGGGGCAGCGGACCCAGGCAGAACCGACACCTCCAGGACCAGTACGGATTGTACCAACGCGGACTGCTTCTATTGAACAGCCGGTTTTTTGGACTATTGCCTTCAGTACGTCTTGTTCAGATACAGAGTCATCAAGGCCAAAAATGCGCAATTCAGTGCATTTTGTTGGCCTGGAAACCCTTACTTCCTCTGAAAATACCTGCCTCAGCTTCTCAGCCACACGATCTGCCCCTACTGCTCCATCAGCTCCCGGGAACTCAAAAAGACGAGCCCCTGTAGCAGCTTGGCGGAATCTCATGTCAGTAATACCAAGCTCTGCCAAATTGACGCTCTCCCTTGCCTTTGTCAGAATGGCTGCGTATGTCAGCCCTTTCTGTACTGCCTCTGGCTGTAGTGTAATAACTACTGCAGCTGACTTAGGCACCCGAGGTTTCCTCCTTGACCGTCGCTTTCCGGACCCAGTCTTCCTGCCAACAGATGAGGGCTCGGTCTGTTGTGAGGTGGAACCTTTATTCGTCGTGACGTTTTTAGCCTCCTTTCCCTTTCTCTTTTTTTGAGTCTGCCAACCATCGTTAGTATGGGTAGACACTGACAGGTCGGAGATGGAGGCTTGCACCATCGCAGTCTCGGTTGCCTTAGAAGTGGCACTTTGAGGTGTAGCTTTCTGCTTTGGCGCGGAAGCTTCGGAAGCTTGTTGAGAGGCCTTGGTAGGCCGCTTGGCCTTACTTCCGACCTCGCCAGTTCTTTTATTACGATCCGCTGCCAGAGGCGGGCGGAGATTCTGCTCTGGTAGTAGACGATCCTCAATGCCAGCAAGCCGCGCATCGATAATTTTCCCGACCTGGGCAATCACACTACGCAACAGCTCGTCATTTATAGGCCCTTTCGAGACTGAAGAGGGAGATGACTGTGGGCATGGGAGCTCATTTGGCTGTTGTTGCCGATTGAAACTTACCTCCTTTCGGATGGTATCTATCTCCTGATGAAGGGCTCGGATCTGCTGCTGCAGACGCTGATTTTCCAGATGGAGCCTACGCGTTTCTTCAGTAGAACTATTGCTAGCGAGCCTTTCCACAGCTGTTCTCACTCGCTCTGCCGCTTCTCTAATGGCACGTTGACACGTTCCCTTTAAGTTTTTGGACTTTCTTGTTGTGTCCAGGACCACTTCGATATCACGAATGGCCGTCTGTTCTAGAGCCTCTACCGAAATAACCAAACTCCCTTGCAAAGTAGAGGTTGGAGTGGTTTCACGGCTAAGTCGCACTTCCATCACCTCATCATCCGGTCTATCGCTTTGTTGGGATGCAGCTTGTGAAACGCATGACCCGTCCGTCTCACTGTCTTCACTATTGTGCAGCATGCCTGCTCGCACATAGCGACCCCGTCTACCACGACCATTGCCCACGCGGCCCCGCTTTTCTCTCGTCTTCATCGGCACCTTTGGTGGCGGTAGCAACTTATCGTCGCTTGACACTGATTCATGTGGTCTTTTCTGACCATCTTTTCCACGGGATTCAGAGTGCACAAGTTCCGATCTCTGCACTTCTTTCTCCTTTTCAATTTCAACCACGTCTTCAGTTAAATTGTTTTTTATAGTTGGTTCCATTATTGTTCCCACGAGTATGGGGGATATAAAAGGTCCATCCGGTTTCACCCCCTGTCCCCGGATAAGCCTAGCGTAACCCGCCAGAGGGTCGGCCAGTACTCTGGCGGGGGGTCGCACTAACGACTGAAACGTTCACGAAGAACACCCGTCAGCCATGCATCCCATTGCGGTGCGCCGCCACTTGGGATTCGGGGTAATTATTTTATAGAGGTTTTCTTCCTCGCGATCCGGGCGGCTAAGCCAAGACCCTCGATCCCGTTTGGAGTCGTAAAACGTGACCACGACACCTCCCGGGGTTGCGATATCAACGGTGGTAGGGAAGAGGTAAGATCTCCCGCTGCCTGCTCGGCGGAGTGTGAGTGCACACCGAGCCCGTCTTTGCCTCTCCACTGTGCCCTCTGATGACGACAGAGGGACACGCGGAAGGACGCTCCCGGCCCCACCTGGGCCCCTTCTCGCCAGAATCTTTGCCACGGGTAACAAGTACCCCATACAGGGAGTTATTACCCGTGTTACCGGGGTGCACCGGCCCGACAGACTGCTCTTCCCCCCAGACGTATCTAAAAGGGACCAGCAGGCGGCAGGCGCACTGGGAGGTTTTCTGGCCAGCACCCCAACCTAACCTAACCTAACCTAACCTAACCTAACCTAACCTAACCTAACCTAACCTAACCTAACCTAACCTAACCTAACCTAACCTAACCTAACAACGACTTTGCGGTACACATTACTTATATCATTTTGCTGATTGTTTTGTCTTGGTTAGTTGAAAACTTTCAAGCTAATGGGACTGTTTAACTTATATTACTTAGTTAGAAATAAGTCACTCTGTAAGTACTTACTTACTAGATGGTCGTTGAAGTCACAAGTCATATAGAAAGTTATGAAAAAAAAAAAAAAAACACGGTGAGCGGTGTTTGCGATAGCTTGGTCGGATATTGAATAGATTCAGGCGTTACTTTGCAGGAGTCCATTACAATTTATGGAAATAAATACAATATCTAGCTACTTCCACAATATTGAGGGTAGTCATGTTAATACCTGTGCATCGCCCGCCCGCCCGTAAATTTATACGAGTGATAATATATAAGTGATGAAAAATTGCTACTACCACCACCGAGACACGTGTTGGTGGCGGACACTACACGGTCTAACAGTGGAGGGGCGAAACACGTATAGAGTAGTTGGTGCATATAATTGCGGGCCGGCAGGCGGGCGGGCGACGCACGGTTATTTACATTACTACCCTCAATATTGTGGAAGTAGCTAGCTATATTGTAGATATATATTTGCATCCTTGTTTGAATACAAACTATTCTGTGGTTGGTTCTGAACAGAGTGTCACAGGTTCGAAACCCGCTCGCGTCTAATTTCACTTACTACAAAGAATTATAATTAATAGAAATAGTTGCTTTCTAGATTCAGATTAGGATATGTCTATTAGGCTATGTTCGTGATTACCTTCAATGGTTAAGTAAAAATATTACAAATCAAAATATGAATTCATATAAATACCATATCCTTATATAAAACCATAAAGGTCCACCGGATGACATTGTCTTAGGACTTCCAATGACCTATATTTTCGGCAATGATGTATATATGGTGATACATGAGGCTGGATGATTGTGGTAATTATTTCGTTATTTATAGATAGAAGGATGCTACTCTGCAGTGGGCTACCTATAACCAATACCAACTACCGAAAGTTGAAAAAAAAGTACTAATAATAATAATACAGCATTAATGTACTCAAGTTGTCGTGAACACTGCACAAAATAAAATAACTTTACTAATCATTAATAGGCACTTGCACGCTCGAAAAAATCGCACTATTTTAAAATACAAATGAAAAAGTTCCTCATTCTCCCGCATATCGTCCAGAATGAGTTGCGATGCAATGCATTGTTTTTTCTTTCCAAAAATTTTAAAGAAAATAAATTATTTATTTTGGTAGGTTGCACCGACACAAACAAAATAGCTATAAGAGAATAGAAAAAAGAATTGAAACCACAAACTTCTGTACAAGGCCAAAACTGATTTTAACTCAGGATAAGCTGCAATTCGAACATAGGTACTAAAATCTAGAACTATGACAACAAAAAGCTATTTTATTTTATCAGCTCTATATTTTTAATTCGAGCAAAAATTTATTAGTTACAATACCATCACATACAGGTACTTACTGATGCTATATTATCAATTAGTTTCGTTTCTGAATTATAGGTTATTAGGAACGCATGAGTGCCTTAATCAGTGGCTGCTAATACCCGGGTATTTTGTTGGTCTATACCGATATGTATCGGTTTTACTGAACTGATTAATTAATATGGCCAGTGTCATAAGGTCTTGGTCGCACGGGTATTATGACAGGAGGTAAATTTAGGTGTGATTTGGCTTATATTTTGATGATTAGGGAAATGAGGAGCATAATATAATTTTGTTATGTGAATAAATAAATGGACCATTAACCTGCTACAACAATCCCGATAAATGGATAAAGCAAGAAAAGCTGTTTTACAATGGATTTTGTATTTCGATTAGATTTGAGTGTGGGCCATTTCATACCCTTCGCTCTCTCTAACTCTTGAAATACCTATGAAGAATATTCAACACGTAATGACTTACATTTTGGGGTTACAGTTATAAGTACATATAGGTAACAAATGAAACTTAATATTGAGAAATTTCTTTTAAGTTTTAGGGCATTGTATGAGTAAATCTATCTACATAGTATATTGGTGTTGCATATAATGTTGTATTAATACATAAAACTACAATGTTAACACTGTCCATCGTAGCTTGCAAATAGGGCGCTATATCTAGAACAAAGTCAGGTTGTATCCGAGGGTTGGTGACGTAACGGATGGCTTCAATAATAATTCGCGTTCGGTTTGCTGACGAGCGCCAATGAACCGCGCCCGTTCACACGCTCCGGTAGTTTTCATGCTCACCGCCTCACAGTTGTAATGGATATACGTGGGTATCATATCCATACGTTCACATGGACCTAGGTCGTGTGTGCGTCCAATAAAATGGTTGTAGAGGCCTCGTAGAATGAACCTTTACTATACCAACGGAAACTACCGAATTAAATTGCGTTGGCAAACTACTCGTGTGCTTGATTACAGAATTCAGTCGAAATCAGATCCTAATTTTACGTTTAAACGCAGTTCATGTTTGAAATTATTTTGAAAATTGGATACTGAAATTGTTTGCTGGGTGTGAAATACAATTGCCATTCGTGTGCATAATGTTCTCCACGCACGCACGCATTTCAAAATAACTGTTGATACGACGGCATCACACTCGAATGCGTTTCAGACACATTCATGTAAAATGCAAGTGCTCAGTCCCGCGGCGGTGGCGCCCATTTCACATTACGTCACGAACACGACATCGCGTGCTTATTGTTACCGTTACCCATATTATACTAACCTTTTGCATCATTCTGACACCCTGACAAGCAGGTAAACTATACTAGAGAACTGGCACAACACGAAGGCAACAGAAAACACGTCGTAATATTTGACGTTTTTCGTGAAATACTGTTTACTGACATGCACTCTAAGTAGCAATACTGGAATGCGAAGCTTATTTCTAAAACTAAAAACAAGAGGCAACGGGAATGTAGGTTAATTAGTTAATTTCCTTTTTATTGCAAAATGCACACAGCGCTGGCGTGTCGTCCCCAGCCCTAATTTTTGCAGGCAAATTAACAAGCTTTCAACACTAGTTAATCCTTGCTGAAAAACAGCACGGATAGTTAGATAAGTAAAACAGCGTGGGTCGCGGGTAAAACGCTAATCTGTTTAAATTCCGCTCCTACTCAAATAAATCCTGTTTAAATAACCGTAAAACTGTCCGTGTGTGGATCCTTTTAATCCGTTTGATGTGGATCGCACCACGATCGATTTTTATTTATTCCGCTTTTTAAGTTATTGCTTGTTTTTATTACACAGACAATAACGTTAAATATCTAATTGAAATAATAAAAAAATACTGTGAGTTTTATACTGATTCCGTTTTTGAGTAGTCTAGGCGTAAAAACGTGTTTAGTATCATAATGACAAACGTTTTGGAGACTTATATCGAAGAATTACCAATATATTAGGTGTAGGCAAGTGCCTCTTCTCATACAGAGAAGGCAACAGCTTAATCATCACTCTAGCTCAGTGCGGGTTGGCGATTTCAGACTCTTGGTAGTCTAGGTTTCCTCATTATGTTTTCCTTCACCGTAAGTCTGTGATGTCTTAGATAATTAAGAAAATATGTCATTAAATAAGTCACTTGGTACATGCCATGCTTGGTACATTGAACCCACACCCTATGGCTCAGGAGGCGGGCCTGTAACCACTCTGCCACCACGACACTATTTGGTGAAATTAAATTAAAATGTTAAGATAAAATACGTTCCTTTAATGGTTACCTTCACAATTATTATAATAACAGCTGCGTATAAATAAACGACAAACCTCCATCGACGTTTAACGCACTTATTGAAGTTTAATCACACGTTAAATAACGGTAAATTGAACACGTTTACACTCAATAACAATAGGTCTGACCTTTTTGTCGGAGTATTAACGTCAAATTTGAAAGCCGGAAGTGTTTTCATGCATATAAACTAATTTCTGCAAACTTTCCTGTACCTAGTATAGACAATCAGAACTAAAACAATTCGTGTTGAAGTGGTTATATGTAAAAGTTGGAACAGATACGATATATTGTGACAAGGAAACTTTGAAAGTTCCATTTAACGTTACAACAACAAACATTTAAGAATAAGTGAGGCGTATGAAACAAATCGTCAGAACCCTGTAGGTGTGCTAACAGTTTCTAAAGTAGGTACTTCTAGCTACTTCATTAAACTTGAATCTTCGTATCGGGATACTTACCAGTTGTACTAAATATTATATTTTCGTAAATGATGAAGAGGACTTCATATTGTTTGGTAAAAGTAGGTAATGTTTAAAGTTATAATATTAAATGGAAAACAAATACGGTCGTGAGCAGGATTCGAACCTGCGCCTCCCGGATAAATACTCCAGGCACTTTGACCTCGAAGCCATCTCGACCTCTGCTCCCCACCGCGAATTCTTCATCCACATTTTAACACGTCTTTTTTGGCGACGTCATTGCTATCTATTCAGTCCAGTATGTCAGGAACATATTGTATTATGGCGCAGGTTCGAATCCTGCTCACGTCCGTATTCTTTTTCCATTTAATATTATAACTTTAGAGTTCGCTAAGCATACGTTAATGCTTTTCAAAGATTTATCTTTAATAAATGTTAAAAAATGCATGTTTGCTTTGTTCCAATTAAGCTTGAACCGTCTTGCTGAAGTAAAAGTTTGACAAAACTTATAGAGTTCTCAAAACTTCTTTAAGAAGTTGTAAGTTTGGAAATATACTTACCTCTGGTTATCTGCTGATATATGATATGTTAGTTAAGTGTAGGAGGCGGTTTACCTCAAGACGAATGCAGCTGCGATTGTCGCATACGTGTTTGTGTATGTAGGTACTACCTATGTTTCTACAAAGTTCGATGATACGCCTGAGAGAAATTAACTACATAAATATTTTTTCAACTGCCTCGTTGGTCTAGTGGTCCCAAGCGCGACTGCTGAGCATGAGGTCTTGGGTTTGATTCCAAGGTCGGGCTCATGCATGTCATTGGGTCCTCCTGCGACCACGAACGCTGCAAAGTGTGCGAAACGTCAGGAAAAACAAATACCAATAATACACGCGATTAATCTGGTTAAAAGTTGTTTTATTATATATTATATTATGACATTAGTCATTGGGTTTTTCTGTTAGGTAATTGTCAATTGCAACTCGGAGGTTGGAATTATGCCCGGTTAATGGCAATAAGACACCATCTATTACATGGCACTTGATAACAGCATTGGCGAAATGTTGGTGTACAATTATGTACACATCTGCCTACCCCTTCAGGGAATATAACAGACATTTCAATTTTATTTATTCGTATTGATTTATGTTTATGCCTTGATAACTTCCGAGTTCTAAAATTAACTCTCATTAAATCATTAAGCTGCGTATTATTTTCTCCATAAGTATGTTGTGATAAATAGTAAATATACTATCTACTAAATAAAGCTATCGCAATCGTAGTTGGGGTAACACCATAAATAACCGTCAATTTAATAGTCTCCATGAAATTAATAGTCACATTTAACTCCAATTAAAGCGAAATATTAGGTTTCGAAGTGAATTTGCAATTAAGGATCTTCGTAATAGAGGTTGGGTAAGTTTTGGTTCATAAATTAAAAGTTTAATGAACATATTCTTTAAATTTATGGAAAAAGTTAATTCAGTTTCTTATCCAACGGAAATATTAGTTTCTTAAAGGTTTTTATAGTTGAATTCAGTTAATGTAAGTGCGATACCGGATACTTGGTAAATTTATTTATTTATTTAACACTTTGTGCACAACAAATTGTACAAAGGCGGACTTAATGCCAAAGGCATTTTCTACCAGTCAACCTTAGGGTGATGCAGAGATAACGTAGCGGGTGCATTAAAAGATTGATGGGCAATTACAAAAGAAAAATATTATTCAATATACTTACTTATACTTACATAAATAATATAATAAATACAAAAATAAAGATACATATGATGAAATAAATAAAAGAAAAAAGACTCAGTGATGAGATAATTCTGCCAGTTTATTACTGAGATGTTTGCGGACTTTTAATTTGAACGAATAACGACTTTTAGCCATCCTGATATTCTTAGGGAGCGCATTCCATAGGAGTATGGACTGAACAAATAAAGAAGAGTAAATTTGTTGAAAATAAAGAAATAAAATTATGTGTATTTTCATTTTCATCTGAAGGTTAAAACCTAGAAGGTTAAAACTATAGACAATATATACCGTTTTTACAAAGGAGTGTTATAAAAACACAACACTCCTTTGTAAAAACTGTATGGATTTATGTATGAAACTATGCATGTTTGTAAGTTTATCATAACTTCTAAACGTCTTAACTGATTTAGATGTATGGGGTATTGATAGAATCCTTACCATATCCCGAGTGACAATCGCTAGAAAGATATAAAAAAATATAATTCAAGCATGGCAGGCGTGCGTTTTTTTTTTTTTCGTTTTGATTTAATGTGGAAATCCATCATAGACTTTCTGCCGGACTCTGATGGATGTCTTTGATGGTCAACTTAAAACCACACGGTCCACCTATACCTTCACCGGAATTCCGTGATTGTAGTTGCATACGCCACATATAAATTTCATATATAAAAATCTCGTATCAAGTGTTTGTTATCGAACTCCTCCGAAATGGCTTGACCGATTTTTATGTTTTTTTTGTGTATAATTGGTAGGTCTGAGAATAGGTCGTAGGCTATTTTATTATCCAGAAACTTTATATGGCAGAAGAACGTTTGCGGAGCACTGCTAGTAATATATATTTTAAGGGTTGTTTTGTATTAGTCATATAGTGATACTGAAAAGAGCATAATCAGATTTGATTGCGAATCAAATCCATTTTTTTATTGCCGACTAATAAACCAAATCACCTGACTGTTGTATGTCGCAACAAATTAAAAACTTTTTGTCACAAACATTGACTACGCATTTTATCTGGAAGAAGTGACATAACAATATCTATCAAACAAAATGTATTGGAAAAATCGGCGTTCTTAGTTGCAACGCTTACAAACTTCTTAACATGGATAAGAACTTCCCGATAAGGTTTTGTTGAGCTTCGTAACTTTCTTTGGGCGTGACTATCACTCTTTTCTCGCACGCGGTGGGATATTGTATTGTATTATGTAAGGAACATTTGAGGCCAAAGGCGCAAGAGTGGCCTATCTTTTTAGAGACAGTGTCTAGAAGAAAATTGGCCAAAGTAGCGCTCACGGCATCATTTAATAACGGTAAATAAAATTTAGGTTTTGTTCGTAATCAATACAATTTTATTTCAAAACAAAAGTATGGACCCACTAAGTACTTCATATTCGAATACTGTTTTATTGCTTAAAAAAGGTGTAAGCCGATTTCTTTGTCAAAATGCGATTTATCGAGTTTGACGATAGATAGATACTATGCCGGGGTAGATACTATTTAGTTTCTATGTAATATGATCTGTGGCCGGGGTTTATGCAGATAACACATGAACATAATTTATTTTGTAATGAGCGTTTAATGTTTATATTGAAACAACATTTTACAGTTTAGGCAATCACTGTTTAAGGACTGAATATCTAGCGATGACGTTACCATAAAACTTATTTATGTGGAAGAAGAATTCGGAACTTTGAGCAGAGATTTTGGGAGCAATTTCAAATCCTACTCACGACCCTATTTGTCTTTCCATAAAATTATAACTTTAACATTCTTAATTTTTTATTTATACATTGCTTTTCAACATATTACACAATTACATTAAAAATATTTGCCAAACTGCAAAACAGTTTGTCGGCAAGGAGTTCTCACATCTTATCATTTATTCTTACATGTACATGAAGAGTTTCCCTAATATGTGTAGAGCATAGTATACGTGTGCTAAGTAGGTCAATGAGTATATGACGTCATTCAGGCTATTCTAAAGCGCCATGTATTATTTGAGTCTGCTTGAAATTACTTTGAATAGGAATGCTACATAGCATTTCATTCAATGACAGTGTAAATCCTATTTATTGGAAATGGATTCGAACTGTTCAGTGAAGTGAAATATCGGTTCTATGAAAAGGCCTATTCAACTCAGTTAAACGAACAGAAACTGCTTATAGACGTAGCTGTTAAGTTTTATTTAGATATTGCGAAATGCAGTTAACCATTTCATTTATACTTAGTCATTTTACAGGTAATAGGATTTATCAATGTAGATCTTAATACAATATAAATCTAGGTTCCACTCTGTAGAGACGAACGAGTCCGTGACTTATACTTTTTTACTCCACGAAAGTCTGAATAAAGCCGTTACAGATCCCTAAAAGCCTTATAACACGTTGAACCATATATTGAAACTTTCACTAAAACTTTGAGGCAATTCACTTCTGCGAAGTTTATATACTTCCAATCGAATCATGTGCTTTCTGCTATAATACTTTGGACTGAGATAATAGGGGTCAACGACATTACACAGTCTACTTTTGCCTACACTTAATAGAGGTTGAGGACACATAATACCCCCCTGAGTCAGCGACTTTCCGCTGTGAAAGTGTTCGTCATCGGAAAAATTGCGAAAGGGGAGTATTGCTGACGCGACTTGCTCAGTGATGAATTGAACACGTCCCGCTGCATCAGCCGCGCGCTACACTGTTCATTTGTCGAGAAAGCTAGAAACTTAACGTTCGGCTTTGTAAAATCGCGTGCTTCACACGTTCCAGTTTAGCTCAGGAGCTCCGTAAGTAGCTTCATTTGAAGGTTTTTTTTGTACAATGAGTCGCATTTGTCTGAGTATGAGGGGAAGCGATACTTTGTCTGATTTCGTTCATTTTACTTTTTGTTAAGTTCATCCTGGACCCTTTTTTACTCCATTGAAATGTAGGCTTATGTTGGTTCAACCTAGTGTATTCTGGTAAATTGTTTAACATTTTCGCATCAATCATAATAAATGGGTTGGTCTGGAAAAGAAAGGTCAGACAGTGGTATTATATTTATAAAAATAGAATGGACGGATGGGTCTTATTTTTATTTCTCATCGTGAACAATGCTTTACAAAAATAATGATATGACGTCAAACACAATATGACGTACGACCGTAGTAGCACACCGTAGATATTTCCGAAAATAATATTGTACTGCGAGGAAAATTGTGACAAAAATTGGGGAAAGCCGAATCTCGAGGCAATTATCTGTGTCTACAGTGGTAATTACTGGCGACCCGGGAGGTTACAGCGAGATAAGCGACGCAAGAATAATACCTTATTTTATACTTTTACTGCTTGTGCGTAAGCCGAGGGACTGCCCTTACATAATTACTTGTTATTTGGGGGTTAATGTGTAATCTACCAAAATAGGTGTTATGTTTCAAGTTTATCTGTAATTATTGCCTTCATATTAGATGTCCTTAATATATTTTTCATATTGTCATAAAAATATACCTAGAGATTAGGCAATATATTTTTACTGATTCAGACTCAGAAAATTGAGTACAGATCTTTTTCGAAGTTTCATTTCTAATAGCTGCTCAATAACTCATGTCAAAAAAAGTCATAGACAAGTGTTAATTTGCAACTGTGTGGTCGTTTTAACAGCATATATTAAGTACGTTATCTTTAATTATGATGTTAAATTTACACATAAAAAAAAATTGAAAACTATAATGAAGTATTTTATGGCTACGTTAATCGTGCTATAATAAAGCAAGTCAGTTATTAGGAATTATATCTGTAACCTTATTTTAAGATTTTCATTTTCGAACTCACTGGGTAAAGACATCATGGACATACGTTAGAGTTTACCTTCTTTCTGGTTGAGTAGAACCTATTACCAGCAATTTATTAAGCGAAGCAAAACAGAACCTTAAAAGGACCTAAGTACTGTAAATAACACGTTACGGGAAAATGGAGACAAAATGTTTGTAAGACGACATACGACAGCACGCATCCGTCCTCGTCCGGGATGATCCGGCGAATTGATGCGCCACATCTCTAGCTAAAGTGGAGCTTACATGGCGCAATTTTAATATGGAATTTTTCTTCTTTGCGTGTCAGTAGCTGAACTAACTAAGCCATCTCGACTAGTGGTCAGAGCGCCTGGAGTATTTATCCGGGAGGCGCAGGTTCGAATCCTGTTCGCGACCGTATTGTTTTTCCATTTAATATAATAACTTTAGAGTTCGCTAAGCATGCGTTAATGCTTTTCAAAGATTTATCTTGAATTATTAAGAATACTTTTGACATGACATAGCATCTGCGCCCGAAGGGTTATACAGAAAGGTACACATTTGTACACTCACATTTAACCAATACCGTTATTCCGTAACCGTTACCGTTAGTATGCCATCTACAGGGCACCATTCCAAACTCCGGACTGATACTGAGATTTTCCTATTAGAAAACAGAATAGCCTTGCCCGACCCAGGATTTCACGCTTATCAACCATGCATGCGACCACAAGACCAACTAGGCAGCAGCAGATGGTAACTTCCTTTTAAAGGGTCAATATGTAAATGATAAGGATTCATTTCATCTATAAATTTATAATACAATTATATTTTATTCTTACTGTTTGCCGTAAGAGGAGCCCTTTTCGTCTTGGTGGTTTAACAGTATATATTTCAATTTAATTGTTGATTAGGAGTCTAGTTAATTAATCAGCTTTAATAAAATTATTTATATTGATATTTCACCGACAAAATTAAAAAAAACTATCGGATGACTTAACAATACTTTTAGAGACTTAACTTAAAATCCCGAAATTTAAATAAAGTTGCGATTTTTAGAAATTAGTTATAACTTTATTCACTATATTATCGGTATGAACGAGACACAGAATCCTAGTATGGGTTCTAGGGCCTCGACCCCTAATGTGTAATAATTACTGAAATAAAAGATTTTGTATTTAAAAAGTTTAGTATCGTCATGTAAAACTAGCTTTAGCATTATGTCCACATATTACCTGTAAGATTTTATTGTAGTCGGAAATCGGTCTTAGATCTCATATCTAATGCCATAAAATATATGGCCGATTCTGTCCGTTATCGCCGATATCTATAATCTTCTATCTTTCTATAATAACACTATAGAGGTATTATTACTGTACATAGAATATTTTTTCAAAATTTCAATTGTGTTACTAATACTTTTATTATCAATAAAAGAGCCAAGACCATAATTTTTGGAAATATTTTCTGTCTGTTCGAACGCTTATTACTTAAAACCAGTGGAACGATTTTGATGGGGTTTTCACTGTAGCGTACGTAAAAATTATTTCATCACGTTAAGATAAAAGTAGGTAAACGTATATTATAGACGCTGAGCAGATCAACAACCTTTTGTATATTTTGTTAATGAATAATATAAAGTAGAAGAGTCAACCGATTCAGATAAAACTTTCACAGCAGGTGACCCGTAAGTGGGTCAATCTTTAAAACGAAATATCGCATCATAGGGGCTCGGCGGCGCTATACATATGTATTTTCAACATCATCAACGGCTACGAAACCAACTGGTTCGAGAGTGTTTGCTGGATTTGAACTAGATACCTGACAATGTCGGTCACGGTCCTGCTGACTATGATAGACAGGTAGCGAGTTCAGATCCAGCACACACTTGTAATATAATTTTTTAATTATTATTTATTATGACGTTATGATATCTATCATTTTCTGACAGTCACGTTGTCCACTCCTAGTAGTTTTTTAGTAGGTTTAAGCCGATTTTGTTTCTAGTAGGATCGAGACTTCACGAACTTCACACGGAACAACGTCAAAAATCGGCTTTACGGTTAACATACAAAGATGTGAATGGAAAAAAAAACTAATGAAGGAGTTGGAAATATGAAATTAGTGATTTAACTGAAATATCATCAAATTTATTTATTTACATAAATGAAAATCTGTTGACTAACTAAACTATTTTTTACTCATCTACTATTTCATTATACTTTAAAAAAAAGGATAGAACATCGCGCCTCTTGCTGTTATTGAGTAGGTACGAAATTAAGTTTAGAATAATAATTTATTGACAAAAAAAACAATATATTTTATTTAAATATATATATTAAAACAACTGAAAATTTAAACCTAGTTCTTTTTATAACTCAGCTAATGAATGATAACATGTTGATGAAATGTTTATTATGTTGACCCTACGAAAACTTTCGCAGTATTTTTGTAGATAGCGTCATATAGTTCTTCGAAACTGACAGTCCTATCAGTAAAAAAAACTGACGTTTTAATTGTTACAAATTTGTAGTTTGGTTGTTCATTTCAGGAAACATCAATATAAAGTTATTCCAGTTAGCTACTAGGTTCCGATTTACGATTCCGTTAAAGAAGAGCGGACAAGAAAGTTTTCACTCGTTACGCGCTAGTTAGTGACTCCTTCCGCCACTCTTCTAGACAGTGACTGCTTTAACTGCGGCCTGCGGAAAGTTTCTTATAAAATACACATCCGAGATTCTTTCCAAGACCGTAACACAAGGCCGTAACCAGCAATTTATTGGGGGGGAGGGGGGTACCTTTTTAAACATATGGAACAAGTGTAAACACTATATTACAAATAATTGCACTTCTTGATTGAAGGTAGCCCCTAACCCCCCTGCCTTCTACCATGTTTCCACCGTAGAACCCTCATCCCCCTGCCCTTATTCCAATTTACTTGGGTCAGCGCAGCATATATCTAGCATGCTGCTAAAGTAGCATACTGTAGTTCACAAAATACCTCCTTGACTATGTTGTTCAAACGCAAAATACGAGTAGGTACAATAAACGATTGAAAGCTATACATTGAAACGAGCCGTTTTAATTAAATAGTTCATTATAATTATAACAATTTTCTAAAAGCATACCGATAATAATTAAAACAAGATGTCGACATGGCACAAACTCGTATTTTATTTGCGAGTTTATTATTCCTTAATTAAAATCATTAAGATTTTGCCGACATTCATTAAGTTAATTAAACGAAATTCTTAATAATCATTAGATATACCTTAACATTAGTAAGACAAAGGCGACCTGAATTCTTTAGTTTGGTACATTTATAGTAGGTACTAAATAGATACGTAATCTATATAGATGAAAGTCAAAGATAAAAGGGAATTACGAATAAATGTAATTTTACAAATGTTTCAGAACACTTAAGTATCTCTTTTGATATTAATATTCTACAAGTAGGTATTCTATTAGGAGTAGATTTCTACTTAATAGGTACTTGAAAATATATTATATGATTAAAATACGAAATCTGACGAGTAACTTAGAGTTTATACTACAATTTTTACATGTAAAATGTTTTTACCTACCTAAAACCAGGATATGGTCCAATAATAAACAAACACAGTGTTATAATGCAAGTGATTGGAGAAGTTAAGATCGTTCACTTTCCGCTTTCCTTTTATACTTTCAGTTACTACGAGATTGAACTTGAGGTATCTATGTATTTGACAACTAGCTTCCATAGTATAATAATATATATATATATATAAATATTTTCTAGTTTACTTGACAAATCCAAGCTTTCAGCATTAGAATCTTCTTTTACAAGTAGCTCTTGAGTTGTACGTTAATATTTAATATTAGGTACATATATCTCGAGTTATGTGATTGAAAATTACAGAGAGAATGGAGCTGCAGCTCGCAGAAGGGGTAGGCAGAGGTCTCTCTCATTTCACCAATGCTGTTAATAGGTCCCATGTAATTGGTGGTGAGCCTATTGCCAACTACGGGCACAATTCCAAACTCTGGGCTGTTATTGAGATTTTCCTATTAAAAAAACTCAATAACACTTTGTCTGACCTCAGCAGTGACGTTTGGGACCACTAGACCAACGAGGCAGGTATCGTGCAATAGATAGAAACTCCAAAGAAAAGTTAAAGTTGTTCATCGATAATCCTCCCGTTCAACTCATACCCTGACTGCTTGTAACATGAAACGTACCAGATATTTCCCAAGGGAAATATATTATATTTTACAAATATTGAACGGCAATATTTATTTACTGTTGTCTTGTAATTATAGTTGGCACTGATACTGATGAATGGTGACATTTTAATAGAAAGTAAAATAGATCGATGACGTATTTTTGCGATTACCTCCTGATGATCATGCTTTAACCTAAATTGGATTATGTTGACACTGTATCTATTAACCTTCCTATGATTTTCTTTTTATGGAATAAATAAAAAAAAAACCGCTGTTGGTTAAAGGCCTCGCAAGATTTCCACACCTTTCGATTAGAGACCTAGTGCACAAGGTTTTAATTATGTATTTTTTCAAAGTAATCTACGATCTTCTTCGAAGTATGTCGCGACGCCTCACATGGCTTTAACAGGGCTCCACTTATTAGTAGTTTTATATTATAGATTTTTGTGACTTTTGTAATTTTTGCGATAGGTTGCCAGCCATTTTTAAGCATGGTAAGGCGTGTTTATCTGTGGGAAATCAATTATGACATTATGGCAATACCTCTGTTCACTCTACCGGCATAGGGGGCCAAATGTTCAACAATAGTCTCTTTTACGGCCTCTTATCTATACTTGTGTGTCGTGGAGGGTGACTAACGCCATTAGTTAACGAGTCTTCGCTAATGAAAATAAATGGTATAACCATTGTCATAAAAAATCTATTACAAGATTAAAGATACGTGTGGCCATCGCATTATTAGCCGATAAAGAAAAGCCTTACAAAATTAATTGAATCGATTCTTAGTCCACGTGGGTATATACTTACACATTATGTACTTAAACACTCTGTTTCCCTTATACTTAACCTAATGTTATGAAACTCTAAGGCTTTCACGATCACCACACCTTGAAATAAAAACAACTTACCCGGATTGATCAATCACGTATTGATTTTTGTCCTCCTGACGTTTCGAACATTTTGAAACGTTCCTGGCTAGAGTCATCATTATATATCATACTAGCTGGTGCCCGCGACTTCGTCTGCGTGACACAAGGTAGCCTATGTCCTTGTCCAAGGTCTAATCTATCTCCTTGCCAAATTGCATTACAATCTGTGTAGCCGTGAAAAGGTAACAAGCAAACAAACAAACAGAGTTACTTTCGCATTTATAATATTAGTAAGGATAATATACGTGATCAATCCTCTTCAAAGTGATTCTTAGTTTTATTTTACAGTTTTTAGATATTCTCTCATCTCAGTCAAATATCAGAAAATAATAACTAAATGAACTGTGTGTGGCAGATCGTTTAAAATTTCACATGTAGCGTCTAGCTCGCATGTGAGTTTAACGATATGGCCCTGAAAATAGCGAGAAACTCAAAACGTAAGTCTCCTATTGATTGCAAGTTGCTAGACTTGCGTTTTGAGTATGAACAATTGCCTGATTGGTTTAGTGGTGGCAAGCGGGCCAGGTAAACTGTTAGTGTCATTCTTTTGTTGGGTACTTGTAGTTTTCAGTTATAGACCGAAGTATGGAAGTTTGTGTTCGATAGACAGCGATAGGCTCTCATAAGATTTAAAAAGGGTACCGGTGAAATATGGGTGTAAACAGTACCTAAGTACCGAGGTAAGCTAGTAGGAACAGCTCTTAATCCTTTGGCTAATATAGGCGTGATCGTATGTTACGTTATTGAAGATCAATGCGAAACAAGTTTATATGGTTTCTGGGGATATTTTTTATCATTAATAATAATTATATTTAATTGCCTGATTCATTTATGAAATAAATATATTGTTCCTCCTCAAAATGGAGAGGCAGCATGCCTTATATGCCAGTCAAATCGCAATCATTTCGTTTGTTAAAAAGCGTCGCGATGATCAATGATGATAGAAGTAAAAATGCACACGACGCAGGTGCTCAGTATTCTAATATACCCTTCCCGCTGGTTTCAAAGCCGCATCCAGAGTGTCCTCGGCTCGAGTCGCGACCCACTTCCGAACCGCCCGACAGCGAGTCCGTTTTTCTCCAACCGGAAATGAGATTTCCCGACAGATATAATGGCTTTCCACGGATTACGTCATGCGAGCTTTGAGTTTAGAAAATTCACTTGAATAATTCACTCGGTAAGCCACCTTAAGCACCTCTAATAAATACTTTATTATTTCTTCAGATGTAATAGAATATTAAGACTAAGATAACAAAAGAAGAAGTAGGAAGAATCGCTAGGAATGGGTGCAAATATATGTTTACGAATAAACCGAGAATACTTACTTTTCAAATATCTGAAGATGCATGCATTACTGGTCATTTAAACAACACTAATTATGCCATAAAATTATCATTTTCATATTAATACGGTACCAATAGTCCAGATAATCGAGATTAAATTGACCCAACCGCTCGGAAATATTGTTAAAATAATATGTTTGACATAATAATTGGATCATTACTGTTTATTGGAATTTAACCGCACTGGGCGTTGGTAATGGCTTGGGAGTTTACTCTTATTAAGGCCATAAAATGACGCCTATAAAAATCGTTCCGACTCCTATTGCTTTTCAACACAGTAAAAAAGTTGAAGACTTAAAGATAATTTTGTTATGGAGTCATTAGGAGGAGTGGTATGGGAAATAAAGTGAGTTGTGACAAGCTCCCGGTCCATTAGTCGACGGTGACTGTGCGACAAATGGGTTGAATAATGACCATTCCCGTTTTAAACGTTTGACTAAGTGCTATTTGCGGGTTTCATACTGAAATATGGCAGAAGTTTTTATGTTTACTTAATTATCGTCTAATTAACCTAATTAAATACAGATAAACCTTTGAAAAGCATTAACGCATTCTTAACTTACTCTAAAGTTATATAATATTTTTTTTGCAGGATTAGAACCTGCGCCTCCCGGATAAATACTCCAGGCGCTCTGATTGCTAAGCCATCTCGATCTCTGCTCACTTCCACGAGTTCTTCTTACACATATTAGATCACCACATATTACTTTCCACAAAAAAATATTTAACTTTATCCTAATTAAAGCTGTTGGCAAGGGCTCTTAAATTCCTATGATCATTGTTCAGAGCGTTGTTTGTTTAATTTTAATATTTTTGTGCATATTTAACTAAGTTAATAAAGTTTCTATGCTGCTAATTAGGGGTTAATTTTGGTTAATTACTTTTGTCTCCAACTGTACCATCACTCTCCCCGATCTACTCTTATGTCACAATGCAGTTATACACTTAATAGTACTTGTATGTACGACATACCAATCTACAGATTCAAAAAAAGATTATTTGAGAAATTGATCCTAATAAATACCCATTTATCGATGGCACGATGTGACAAACTATTTAATTAACCATGAAAATTTCTTTGTAAACATTTTACTCATAAACTCCAAATAAATATTTATATTTTTTATCTTTTCTATTCAAATTACAATAGTAAAATATAAGAATAGATAATTCGGTCCACAACAAAGCTAAGAATAATAATGTCGGTGCTTCGTGGAATTATAACAAGAAGCTATTCAGACGTCAAGGTTAAGTCTCAGGAAAGTTTGGAGTAGCACAAATTTTCGATGTTCCTTGTTTTATCCATCAAACTTGGAACATTTGGTGTTCTCGAACACAAGGCGAAAACTTCATTATGAAGGCGAGGCATTAATTATTAATAGCAAAGTTGAGCAATAATTCCATGTTGTTGTTATAAGTAGTAGTAGGTATTGTTTACTTTGAACTTCCAACGATGCTTTGATCTTAAATTAATCAAAAATTAATTACCTAATAATAGAACAAACTAGAAGTGCTTAATTTGTGATCTTATTTGAACTTCGTTGAGCAATTTTTGTTTTATAAAAACAGTTTATAGAAACCTCGTGTCTAGAAAAGATTATATATTTAGTTTTTCAATATATTTTCCGTTTTAGAGACAGCTTGGATGAATCGAAAAATACATGTGGCCACGTGCTTTTTCCACGCAGCAAATATATGGTTTCATTTTGGTACCCAGTCTACCTAGTAACTATTTTAAAATTGGAATTCCAATATGGCGAATGGACTGAAATAACTCAACTGTAAAATGTTAACTCTAAAATTGACTTTTCAACTAATCGTGAATTTTAAACGTTGCATGTATTTTATAAAGAGCCAGTTTTATTTTTTGCCTCGGAAATTGCTGTGCCCTTTGGATCCATTGAATGGTTATGTTATTAAAAGTGCCTCCCTGACTGATTTTTGTTGATGCTCGTAAATGGGCCCAGACTTGACGGTTTGGCTGTTGAGAGCTTGTTGGACTGCCATACTATCTGAGAGTATGCGGATTGGGTATTCTGTGGCTTTTTTGGTCACAATCGCCGATGCTGCAAGAGGATGCCCATGCATTCTCAAAACATGCAAAACTGTGTCATAGTGGTGTGGAAATATGTAGATTAAGGTCTTCCGAGAAAATCTCGGATCCAGTACCCTTCGAGTAGGTGTGATATGTTCTGATATTCGACGAGTTGACTGTGTGTCATGAATAATTATGATACTTTCTTCTTCAGAATGAGATACTTTTGCATTTATTGATCTTCCAAATACAGTTAAACTTAAGTCGTATTCATCAGATGTCTAAAATGTATTCCCGTAGTAAATAGACTGGAAAGGAATCCTAACTCCTAGACACTTTATGCTAAGTAGGTATAAAAGGCGGTTCTATGTCTATCCAACTGTTCATTATTGATATCAAGGCTTGTCTATTTTCAATGAATATAATGAAGGTGGTACCTTCTTCTTCTTATCTTGTGGTTGATAGGCAACCTAGTGTCAGAGTTTAAGCCAGCCGTAGGCCTCTAACATGCCTTTACACACCATCGAGAACATCTCTCAGGTGTGCTAGTTTCCATCACCGTTTTTGCCCGTACAGTTGCCAATACCAGAAGCAATAGAAAAAAATATATATAAATTTCTAATATCTACACACATCTTTACCTCATCTGTTGGTCCAAGGGTAATACCAGAAATTAGGCATTAAAAACATTACCCTCTTTCTGGCGCTTTTGGGTAAAAAAACACTACTGAGATACGATTGTTAAGGCTTAGTTGCACCAATTTTAACGTTAACCGTTAAAAGGTAAAGGTATAATTTTAAAGGTTTTTCTGTTAAAATTATAAACTAATGCTTACCGTCGGTTACTGCAATGGTTAATTAAGTATCTAGGTGGAACTTACCCTAAATTACCACAAGTTTTGATATTGAAGTTGTGTATGAGAATTCAACTAAGTTCCAAAGACTATTCTGTACTCCAGATGCATATTTTCAACTATACTAAGTGGCTGGCAAAGTTCGGAGCATCTCATATCACAAATATTTCACATACTTTAGCTAGCAGCGTGCAATACCTCGGCTGCCTTCTACATAATTGTTTCGGAATACTTGTCAGATTTCAGTAAGGAGTTAACTCGCTTTTGTTTAAGATGCTGTGGGGTTATTTACTAACTATGTGATACTAACCAATTATGATGAAAGGTTAAATTAATATAGAGTTTTAGTAACTTTGTTAATTTCATAGGTATTCTGAAGTAGTAAATTCCGTTCAGTACATTAGATAAGAATAACTTTAATGATAATGATAAGATTCCAATCTATAGGTGTAATCTCTACGATAGGCATGTTCTAAAATAAAATTTAAAGTATTAAATTGCATTGGTGACATGTGGGTTTACTCCTCTGCTTAAACCCTCAGCGAATACAGACGTGATACTATGATTAACAAGTAAATTTAAAAATCAACCCAGTGAAATCAGTTGAACGAAGCTGGTATCTGAAAATGCAAAAATAATTCCAAAAATATTGATATCCACACTTTTTTGTTTTCAGTTTTTAAATGCATCCATTTATATTCAAAATAAGTACGTATGCATTTGGAAATATAATACGATCTTTGGTAGGATTTTCTTGGTGGCAGATAGCATGAATAAATCGAACATCGATACATTTGAGAGCGGCGGTGTTCCCGGCCACGATGCCATGCATCGTGCGCTATGCGCCCTGCATGCTATCTCAGACTTTACGAGTAAGCATGATCGATACGGACGCACTATTCTTAAAACACACGTAACATAATTATGATTTTTCACGGATATGTTTTATTCTTTGAAAAAACACCACTAGCATCGTTACTAATAATATTCTACATTCTATTGTATTTCACATTTGTCATTTTTTTTTCTAAATGTGAAATTTTTGAGATTTGGCTTTGAGAATTACGATGTTGGTTTTAATCAATCAATCAAAAACTACCAAAAGGATGATGATGATATTTGGTTTATAGTTACTTTAGGTTCTAAAATAGGACATAGGTTTTATATTTATAGGTTTTATTTTAGGATTATAAAGAGTTCCTGCAGGAAAAGGGAAATGAGTGAACTTGTGACGCAAAATTCTCAGTTATTTGTCAGTCTATTATATTAAGCCGAATTCATATTACTGTCGTTATGTCGTGTGCCGATTTTACCTTCGGGTACAGAGTTAGCCAACGAAAATTCGTTGTAATATGACATACTCTGGAACAGCTTCGTTCAATTGGTCATCCTGCGTTACAAAAATGCAATACAGTAATTTATCCGTCGCTTTAACATTTTCATACTATCGATTTACTTTACAAAACCGAGACATTAGAAGTATCAGACAACATTAAGGCTGTGAAACAAATATGTGAACAGATTGACAACGATACATATTTATGCACCGAACCCTAATCGTGGATTCTTTGCGTGTGTCGTCATAAATATGGAGTGATAAAGTGATAGGCCCCCTCTCTAGTTTTATGGGCCTGTCGTCTGACGTATAGAAAGCAGTTGCGCCGAAATTTCGTATTCCACTCAAGCGCTGGATAAAATATGTCTGTAGGTTTAGACCAGTTCATACACCTGCGTTTGGATATGAGGTCACCTTATCTGGGGCTATATCTTGGGTCTGCTTTAAGGTTTATGTGTTTAGTACATAACCTACTTTTTTTTAGGTATGATAGGCGAGACAACTCCTTTGCCCAACCCTGTGAGTATTTCCTAATGAGAAGGGATCTTGTCAATGTAATAGCTGCACAGACGAATCGATAGAGGTTAAGCTGCGCTTGCCGCGGTTGGCCTGTGGGTGGGAGACCATTATTTCATATCAAGATGTGCCCCAAGTGCCTCGGAAAGCTCTTTAATCCGTCGTTCCCAGTTGTCAAATAAAGATCTATGACAGCCGTTACGGGTAGTCAGACGCCTGAAAGTCTGACCACCAGACTTACCACGAGATATCGTGTTACCCAGTCACTGGGTTGTGGAGATCAGATAGGCAGTCGCACCATCTCCATTAAGTTAGACAGGAAGCGGATCCCAACGTAGTTGGAAAAAGCTAGGTATGTTGTTAAGTGAGTTATTTTTCGCTCTGATAGGACTTCAGATGCTGAATTGTATGAAATTTTCAAGTTATCAGCCCATTTAGAAGTTTTTGAAATATTGATTGATTTATTAATGCACCTAAAAACGTAGCTAAACTTTGCCCATAGACTTTTACGTAACACATGTTCAAGATTTTTCAATTTCATGCTATGTAAACTCACATAATAGGCCGCCCTGATACCAACTGATTAGTCTCAATCTTGAAGGAATTAGTACCGGGTCCTCTAAGGTCTCAATACATGGAGCTTGTTCTAGTCAGCATATCCAAGCAAGTACTGTGATTGTATGTTAGTGCATAGCTTTTTGAACATACACAGTAAACTAAAACGTCGCTTACCAACAGGCGAGTTAGTGGCCAATTGTAGATCTATTATCTATAAAAAAAAACATTATCCTTCCCTACTTACATTGGGTACTTTAGAGACTATTAGTAGGTAAGTATTTAAAATTCGAATATCCACCTCAGACAGACGACTCTGAATATTAAACTGTGTTAAATCCAGCTAATGATTCTCTTGTACACCAGATCTTGCCTGTAATTACCGTTATTCAAAGTTAAGCCTAGCTAAACTCTCGTTGAATATATTTTAAGTGAAAGTGGAGCATCACGTCTGTAGCCGTCCGTGCCTCGTAACTTATAAAACTTTTTTTAGGCAAATGCGCCAGCAAGGAATTCGAATTTTGTTACGTATTCTTTGCAATTTGAGGCTCAGTATCAAGTTTACTAACAAAATTATGAAATATATCGATGTGATAACACAATTAGTTATAGTGATAGTTCTTTATAGTTATCGGTAACGTTCTCATGAAAACTTATGCATTTTCGTCAAACTTTAACTTAGAGAGTTTGAAGAACTTTTTATAATATATATATAGTATTATATGATCTGTGGTACTACTAAATTACATAAATAAAGGTAAGAGGGACCTTTCAAGCGCCGATGAATAATGAGACACAATTATTGACCTATTGTTAACGGCCTCAAGAGACCTAGTGACGCTCAGAAATATACGAAAAATCTATAAAATGATATATACCAATTTAAAACACATAAGTTTCTAAGTACATAGATTCGTGTTCCAACTTATCATCGGTGTAAAAGGAAAGGTAGTAAATCTTGTGGAAGTCATAAAAAGTTGTTTGTTTTTACGAGTATGAATATAGGTAATATTAAGTAACGGGAAAGATGAAATTGCTACGGGTTATTTCAGATAAAATGTTCTATCTCACATCTTTTGCAGATACGGAGCACTCTGCCATTTGATTGCTTTTATAAATTATATACATAACATACCTCATATATTTATTATTGGACGGAGATACCTGCATGGATGAATGAATGATTTGGTTCATAATAAATAATTTAATTTCAAAGGAGATAATGTTTGTATTAAATTATGGTTATAATTACACTGTTTATTATATTAAATTATATGCTTAAATACCCATAACAATATTTGTTAACACAATTTAGATAGGTACATTTAAAAATATGAACATAAGACCAAACCAAATATTTTTTACGGATAGTACCTGCCTACATAAGAAACGCGAGCGGGGTTTAAGCCCGGTAATAGCGGATTAAGAGCGCAACCGAACTAGAGTTCCTTACCAGGAGGCGCAGGTTCAAACCCCGCTCGTTGTTATATTATTCAATCCGCAAAAGAAAAAATAACTTAAGAGTTTGCTTTGCATGTGTGTATTTAAAAAATATATCAGTACTAGCTGTGCCCCGCGGTTTCACCCGCCGTTTGGGTGGTACCGTGATGTTAAATACTACCTATACCTTCCTCAAAAATTGGGCTATTATATGCAAAAATATTTTTTCAAATCTGCCTGGTAGTTTCAGAGATTAGCGCGTTCAAACAAACAGCCTCTTCAACTTTGTTAAATTAGTATGGACTATAATAGATGTTAATAAAAGTCAAGAGTGAGGAACCGCCTCAGAAAACATAACCTTTACATTTTTAATAATATAAGTAATTATTAACATAAATGTTATAATACAAGTAAAATACAAAGTACACCGCGGAGTAACAACATGTTTTTTCACTCAGACATGGTTCAAAATTCTAAAGGTCAATAACCTAGGGTCAGAGGCTTGCGTCACTTGCTTGATTGTGTGTATTTACACACGATCAAGTTTTAGTTATAATTCTGTCGATTTGTGACACAATTATTTCATTTCAGCATTAAAGTGTACTTAATTTGATACTACTCCACCTTTATAATTAGGCATAAAGTAGATATATTCATATTTAAACAAGCATATCTTATTACACAAATGTAATTCATAGAGCTAAATAATGTTATGTTATACTGACTCGCTTCACTACTACTGCCGTTACAGTTGATGAATAGATATGGTTGATATTAGTAATGGGCGATGACGTCATGTATACCGATAAAAAGTTGTATTGACTTGTTGTAACACTTCGCTTGCAAATTGATGTTTTATGCCTCTCTTACAGGTGGCTCGTTGGTCTAGGGGTATGATTCTCGCTTTGGGTGCGAGAGGTCCCGGGTTCAAATCCCGGACGAGCCCAAAACTTTTTATAGTTTTTTTCTGTTTTTATGATTAGAATGTATCAAAGGTTTATGATTAAAATATGTTTTTGTTAACTTTATGGCACTGTTTTTTTTTTATATTCACTTATCATAGGATAAGCTGCTAATTTATGTAACATAATTTGCCAAAAATTTTGTTGGATACGTTTAAATAAATAAATTAAACCACCGGATTCCTCGCGGTCATTAATTATCGGTAGATTTACATCGGTAAATCTACCAATATCGGCTGATAATATTGATTATTAGCCTACTATATGGTGAAACAATAAATAAAGCGATATCAATATATCGTGTACCTAAGTAACAATGTCCGAAGAATAAATAATGTGTTATATTAAAAGAATTGATGATGTAATAGTTTGCTTTTATCATCACGATAGATCATTGGTCAAAAAAGCGGTCAAACACCTTTCACCTATACTATACTATACACTTAAGCATCGAACATCCAAATGTGATTGTCAATTTCAATCTAACTCTCAAGCGGCTCGTTGGTCTAGGGGTATGATTTTCGCTTAGGGTGCGAGAGGTCCCGGGTTCAAATCCCGGACGAGCCCAAATCTTTTTTTTGTTAAAGTTTTGGCAACACGAAACACGTCAAATATTTAAATGTCAGTTTCCTTACACATTACAACAAGAATATTTCTACGTAGAAATAAGGAGGCTACTGTATATCTCATTGAGTTGCACCTGGTTTCGAGGTTCATTATGTGCGATACCTTTTTATAAAGTGCGAAACAATGCCGACGGAGCAATAAGGGTTTATGAATCTGGGCAAGCACATCACACGGTTGAAATGCAAATGGTACTGTTGGGAAATGCAGATATTTGAGGGAAATAAGATCACACGAATAAAATACAAATGTTTCTGTTGGGAAATACAGTTATTGTGGGAAATAATTAGAAATGCTTTTAGAACACGTGTATCTTTAAATATGTTTTTTGCTTAGAATTTTATTACGGCCTTTGGAAAACTTTTGTCCATCTGTAGACAATAATTATGAGAATACTTTATTTTATTCGTAGATAACATAATATTTATGTGTATTATTTACTTTTAATGATTGTGTATTATTTATAATAAAATAACACACTAACTTTACGTATTATTTTAATCTATTATTATAATAAATTCGCAGCGCCCTCTGGTGTTAAAATCTGCGAAGTTTTAATAATACCATAAGTTTGCCACATTTATGTTTTAACCTTGTCAAAACTGTTATCATTAGTCTAATGGAGTGTATAAAAATAGATCCGATTGTGACGTCATTTAGCCGAGTTAACGAGACGTTTGTTTAGTTTTGACCGCATTACATTTTTTTCTTTCTTTTTATAGTGTTATGGTGTTATACTCAGATACAGAATTAAACGTTATTTATGAAAGTATTTTCGTTTAGTCGTTTGTTGACTATGCAGTTTTATAGTATACATATAGTATATTATGTAGTTAAATAATATGTTGGTTCAAATCGCCATAATATTTTGATAGTTGCGAGTTAGGTACTTCGATTTTAGCGGTACTAGAAATAAGATATTTTTATTGCTTTGCATTTAATGGAGTTGCAAGTATATATCGAATTAAGATATTGAATGCGTAGGTAGGTACGGACAGCATGAAAAGTATAAGTGCTATACAAAATGTTCAAAACAAGGCTGAAACATAGCTGAAGATTTTTTTGGTTTATCACGCTAATCTCTGGGACTACTTACTTACTTTTTACTTTTGATAGCCCAATTCTTGGGAAAGGTTATAGGCTATTTAACTGAATACAGACACAATAGAAATATGTATTATCTTATTTATTTATTTAAATCAGGCTACAAAGCAAAGTACAATCAAGTACAATTTTGTATGTGCTTTAACGAGGAGGGTTACATCAACTGTGACAGGTTCACTGTTCGCCAGTGTAGTATGATACTATATTTCTTAATGCCTCTACGAAAAGTTATTAAAAAAACCGACGAACAGTATTGAACACAGGGTTATTTTATGCTTAAGGCAAGGCATAAGTAACATTGTCGCATTGTTACAAAGACGAAATCATAAAATTCTATATGTACCTACATGTCCGAGTCCCATTATGATCGTCAGATTATATCTGGCAACCCATTTTATAGTATCGTCGCCGACAGATTGGAAGGTGTAAAGCCGGCTTTAGATCTCAATTTGCCGAACGGCAGCGTGTCGCATCAAAAATACAATAGAACTGAACTACCGACATCTCAGCAATTGGTATATGGACGGGAATCGTCGGCCGACATCGTGAATGTGACATTGATTTATTATGCAAAATAAAGGTGAGTCCGGTCATCCTGTTGTCCTATTGTCCGGTGTCCGGCCTTATCTCTGTCATGTACGGTATTGTTACGGCGACACTATTCTAGATAATGACATGTTAAGTTTGTGACACGATTTATCGATAAACATAGTTACGAGAAAATTCATTTGCTATATTCAAATATATGTGGCTTTTGAAGCGATATTGACTCATAAAAGTTTCTGTAGAAAAGTATGATCCACATTGTTTTTGAAACGCATTCCTGATACAGTTTTAGGGCACTAGTACGAGGGGATAGGGCAAATCAGTCCAAAGAAAACCAAACCGTTTTTACAATCTACCATTTCACATTCTCCAACTGCTGACCTGGCTAAATTATATTGTCAAAATAACTTTAAACGATTTTTGTCTATCCTGTTTATTATTATGTTACTCTGTATGGTTGTCTCATCTTCATGAACAAAGAATATAATTATATTCAAGTTTTGTAAGGCAATATAACTAGTGTTAGATAGGACTATTTCAGCAGTGAGGTAGGTACAAATATTAAGTATGAATCCGATCCAGCCAGTCCCTTGCTGTCCTCCAACCAGCGATGCCCTAAGCCGAGGCTCGTACCCCGCAGGGGGTGCCCTAGCGTGTTGTCGCTTAGGTTATAAGTTGAATGCCCTGGCTGGGGGCCTTAAAATTATTAAGGCAACCACAGGAAAGCCCGGTTAAGCAGTCGACAACCTCCTAGGTTGACCTGCGAGATGTCATAAAAAAAAACAAATATTAATAAACTAATAATATCAATTGAATAACTTTGTTATATTGTTGCTTGCGAAACCCTAAAATTGCAGTGACAATGACTAATGCAATACAGCGATCTGCACCGTGAGAATCGCCTTCTCAGCATTCCAATATCGTGTGATCGCACAGAATCAATGACGAACATTAATTTGGTGTAATTGTGAATCACTCTTGTTTCTCACATCGAACAATTGTCACGCATCTTAATTTTATCGATTTTAATGTAATAATTATATTAATTAAATTTCATAAGTAAATTAAATCGGTTTTATTTGCATCCTCGACTGCAGCCGTACGTAATTGGCGCAGTCGGTAGGATACTCGCGGTCGGTTTCGCGTAAACAGGAAGATTTCCGTAATCGTAAAGCCGCCCGTGCGGCTATCCAGTCGCTCCAGAGTATCCTGAATCTACACGTCGTGCTGCATCGAGGTATCCAGACATTGATAGCGCAAAGTGACCGATATAATGTTCATGTAAGTACATTAGATTATTTCTAGTGACCGCTTACTCCTAGCCTGTACTAATATAACTTTCCAAAATTTTCTTTCCACGTAAATCCGGAAATACTAGGTTAGTTAGAAGTAATAGAGAATCGTTGATAGATTCATTAAGAAATTTTAATTTAGATACAGTATACGAAGACGACACAGAATCGTTTTCTGGGAAAATGTCTTTGAATTTAGATACGATTTATAAAGCATTGCGGTTAGTACCCGAATTTGACGGGAACCCGAATGTGCTGACTAGATTTATTCAATTATGTGATCAGTTAGTAAAAGAATATTATAATGTTCAAGTTGGTTCCGAATTAATTAACACAGCACTTATTAATGGTATATTAAATAAAATTGTAGGGTCTGCTGCTCGCTTAATCAATTCGAATGGTGTAGCATGTGATTGGAATGGCATTCGTAGGTAGTATTATTAAATATATGATATAATAATATATCATTAGTAAATAATTTTGCCGACCATAGGGATGAGACCGCTCTTTATAGCGATTTATCTCTTTTAACCCAGGGCTCTAATACTCCGCAAGAGTTCTATGAGTGCTGCCAGAATTTATTTTCTTTACACGATATCTTGAAAACTACTATAGACGCTAAAAGAGATTTATATAAGAAGTTAACGCTTCAGGCGTTTGTGCGCGGATTAAAAGATCCTTTAGGATCACGCGTACGTTGTATGCGCCCTGAAAGTATAGAACAAGCACTAGAATTTGTTCATGAGGAAACTAATACCATGTACCTACAAAGCCGTAATGACCGTTTACCTGATAAAAGAAATTCTAATACTAATAACCAACCCGGTAATAATTTTAAAATGCCAGCGCAGCCGTTTATTATGCCTGAGCCTAGGCCTAACAATTATAGCATGCCAGGACATTCACGATTCCAATTGCCGGCACAACAACCGCCGCAGTGGAAACCGATTTATTTCCAACCTCGTCAGTTTGGTCCGACACGAACTCAGCAAATATTTAGGGCATCCCCACCGAACTACAACCGTCAGAATAATCCGATTCAAGTACATAACCAGAATCCTCCTAACCAGCCTAGTGGGACAATGCAACCACGCCCAATGAGTGGTGTTAGTCATTACGTTAGCAGACAATTACCACCGAGTAACGCTATTACAAGGCATGATTGGAGCAAATCAGGCAATCCTCCGCCAAATCAATATTTCAAAACCCGGGAAATGCATTTTAGTGACTGCTATAATGACCCTTCGTTTAATGAATACTTTATCGATTCTGATGGAACCCATTATGGTTACTATGAATACCCAGAAAATTCGTATTATGAATATCAACCGTCCCCTCAGGAGTACTTAGATTATCCTCAGCCGTGCCAAAGCGTAAAAGAAGACGCCAGTGAGACTAAAGAAAAGGATTTTCAGAAAACTCCGAAATCCGAAAAATTAAAATAGAAATAAATCTTCATACTCAACGGCACCTACCGTATATTCAAATAGCGTCACCTCCTCTTAAGCTTTTAATTGATACGGGAGCGAATCAATCATTTTTATCACCTAATGCTGTAGAAAAATTCTTTAGTGATTTTCCCTTAAACTATTCACCGTTTGAAGTGCACAGTGTCCATGCTAAAACTAGAAACGACTATTCAATTACTTTACCTACATTTAATGAATTTAATGATTCAAGAACAGTTTCATTTGATATCTATAAGTTCCATGATTACTTTGATGGACTTATTGGTACCGATTTGCTAGAAAAATGGGGAGCTATAATAGACTATAATAGTAAATTATTTACCACTAAGTATGCTTCAAACCCTATTAAAGTCTATGACTCGCTTAATACTAATTTATATGAGAATATTATCCCAGCAAATTCATCTAAATTACTAAAGATTCCGGTTAATGTCCGCGATGGAGATGCTTACATTCCTGAACAAACTATTTCAAACTGTCTAATACGCGAATGTTTTACTACGGTTAGACAGAATAGGGGTATACTAGAAGTAAAGAATCCAACTCGGAATGATATCATCTTTTCAATGGATCGCGCAATCCCTGCGGAAGTACATAACGTTGAGTACACGCGCACTAAACAGCAATCGCAACGCGTAAACGACGTATTATCGCGCCTTCGTACAGATCATTTAAATAAAGAGGAGCGCATAAATCTAGAATCTTTATGCTCGCAATATGCGGACGTTTTCTATATTGAAGGTGAACAATTAACATTCACTAATAAAATTAAACATTCAATTAAAACTACAGATGAAGTTCCGGTTTATACGAAGACTTATAGATATCCATACATTCATAGACAGGAAGTGCAAGAACAGATAGGGAAAATGTTAGAACAAGGAATCATTAGGCCTTCAAACTCTCCTTGGAGTTCCCCGATTTGGGTTGTAGCTAAAAAAGCTGATGCATCAGGGAAAACAAAGTGGCGAATTGTAGTAGATTTCCGAAAACTGAAGGAGAAAACCATAGACGATAAATATCCTATTCCTAATATAGCTAATGTCCTAGATAAACTAGGTAACTGCCAATATTTTACTACCCTAGACCTAGCTAGTGGCTTCTACCAGGTTGAAATGGACCCCCAAGACATCCCAAAAACAGCATTTAAGGTCGAACATGGGCATTTTGAGTTTCTTAGAATGCCTATGGGACTTAAAAATAGCCCATCAACATTTCAAAGAGTAATGGACAATGTGTTAAGAGAACTTCAGAATACTATTTGTCTAGTATACCTAGATGACATTATAGTTTTTAGTACATCACTCCAAGAGCACATAGTCAACCTAGAAAAAGTGTTTAAAAAATTACGCGAATCAAATTTTAAAATACAAATGGATAAGTCCGAATTCCTTAAATTAGAAACAGCTTACTTAGGACATATTATAGGCAAAGATGGAATAAAGCCTAACCCGGATAAAATCACAGCAATACAAAAGTATCCCTTACCTAAAACCCCCACAGAAATTAAAAGGTTCTTAGGACTCCTTGGTTATTACAGAAAATTCATCCCAGATTTTGCTAAAATAACCAAGCCGATGACTCAAAGCTTAAAGAAGGGCTCTAAAATTACTCTTGATAGAAATTATCTCGAATGCTTTGAAAAATGTAAGACCCTTTTGGTCAATGATCCAATTCTTCAATACCCAGATTTTTCAAGAGAGTTTATTCTAACTACGGACGCTTCGAATTTGGCAATTGGCGCCGTCCTTTCACAAGGTACTATTGGGTCCGATAAACCAATTGCCTATGCTTCACGAACACTTAATACTAGTGAAATAAACTATAGTACTATCGAGAAGGAACTTTTAGCCATTGTTTGGGCCACAAAATATTTCAGACCCTATTTATTTGGAAGGAAATTTAAAATAGTAACCGACCATCGCCCTTTGCAGTGGGTGATGAATATTAAAGAACCGAATTCACGTTTAACTCGATGGAGATTACGGCTTAGCGAATTTGAATTCACAGTTGTCTATAAGCAGGGCAAAAATAACACTAATGCGGATGCTTTATCACGAATAGAAATCCATAATGAAGAAACTAGCTCGATAATAGTTAACACCTCAGAAGGGACACTTACGCATTCAGATTCTAGAACTGAAAGTGCAGATTCAAGAACTTTAAGTGCTCATAGTGACTTAGAAAATCCCATATTAGAAATCCCTATTTCAGACGATCCCCTAAATAAATTTAATAAGCAAATTTATTTTAATATTGTAGGTGATATAAAAAGTAAGCCTCATGTTTCCAAGCCATTTGAAACACATACCAAGACTGTTATACAAATTTCAAAATCCAGTTTGGAACAAGATATTATTAATGCAATTAAAGAACATGTTAATCCAAAAGTAAAGACAGGTATTTTCATTAATCCTATATTAGAAATGTATTCTGTAATACCCATAATACAACGGTATTTTAAAAATTCTGCAATGAAATTAGTACTTACTAAAACGGAAGTAGAAAATGTCAGGGACTATTTTAAGCAACAGGAAATTATAAAAAAATATCACGAAGGTAAAACGAATCATAGAGGCATAAATGAGTGTTATTTAGCATTATCACGTAAGTGCTATTGGCCAAATATGAAAGAGCATATAGCTAAGTATATCAATGAATGTAAAATATGTGGGCAAGCAAAATACGATCGTAATCCAGTAAAACCAAGATTTCAAATTGTACCTCCACCTACAAAACCGTTTGAGGTTGTACATTTAGATTTACTTAGCGTTGAAATGAATAAATACCTTATTATAGTGGATGCATTTTCTAAGTATGGTCAAGCATACTTCTTGAGAGATGCTACAGCTATTAGTGTCGTGCAAGCCTTATTAAAGTTTTCCACTCATCACGGAGCACCTTTAACTATTGTAACAGATAATGGCCCGGAATTCAATAATCAAGTATTTTCAGAATTTACAAGATTGCACAAAATCCAACACCATAAAACCTGTCCTAATACACCTAATGAAAACGGTATGGTAGAACGACTAAATTCCACACTGTTAGAACATTTGCGTATATTAAAATTAGAACAGCGAAGCGAACCTGTCACTAATCTTATGGCCTATGCTATATTAGCATATAATAGTTCGATACACAGTTTCACAAAATGTAGGCCTATCGATATAATAACCGGTCATTTTGATCCCCGCGATCCCTTAGACATGAATCTATCAGAACATCTTTTACAACAATATGTTCAAGAACATCGTAAACGAATGTCAATAGTGTACGATATTCTCAACGAAGTTTCACTTCAGTGCCGTACTGATATTACTGAAAATGCTAATAAGGCTCGCGAACCTGAAATAGATTACGAAACAGAACAACAAGTTTTCATTAGAAACCCTTTATGTCATAGACAAAAGTTAGCAGCTCGATATACCCATGATACAGTGGTAGCCGACTTGCCTATTCATATTTACACTAAAAAGAAAAAAGGCGCCGTGCCTAAATCGCGTCTTAAACGGGTGCCTAATAGTACTCGTTTGTTACAGAACACTGAAAATACTACTAGTCCTGACCCTGGCCCTGGCCCGAGCGGACAAGATAACGCTAGACAGTCTTAATGATGGACCAGGTATTTTGCCCTTTAACCTGGGATCCACAAGGATTATCTCTCACTTCCATTCCTTTCTCCAAATTATAAATCTTGATAATATGCGTACTAATTTAGAAACTGTTAACGAGCAATTGCGGAATCTTATGCCACAACTGAGTAACATGTCGTTATCGCTCTATAAACCCCACGTTAAATACCTAGGTACCAAGTTAGATGAAATATCGGAACAATTAGAAACACTAGAGGTAAAACGTATTAAAAGAGGACTTATAGATGGTCTTGGTTCAGTGATAAAAAGCATTTCAGGTAATTTAGATTATACTGACGCTTTAAAATATGATAATGCCATTGCAATCTTAAAACAGAACGAAAATAATTTGGCATCTGAAATTAATCACCAGATAAGTTTAAGCAAGCAGTGGGTTTCACGTAGCTCAAATGTTACAGATAGAATAGTAGAAAACCAAAATAAGATCGAGAAAATAATGAATTCTATTTTAGTTAGCAATGCTAGACAAGAAACAGTTACCGTTCAATATGCTCATTTGGCACAATTACTAATGATATTAGGAGACAATATAGACAGCTTATCTAAGGAATTTTACACATTACAAAATTTATTGGCATTTATTAGGGCTAAAAGTACTCATAATTCTATATTTAATTATTCTATGTTTAAGGATATAATAAATAGATTAGGTATGTTATATGATAAGAATCAGGTTTTAGATATCAATTTCAGGGAATATTTTGATATAATTAGACTTGGTTACTATTATAATGAGAATAAGATAGTGATAGTTGTGAAATTTCCGATAGTTTATCCTACTAACTTTATCCTATATAAATTATCCCTGGCTCCTAATCGTGACAATAAGGTCCTGATTCCCACTTCTCCTTTCATAGCGGTTCACAAAAAAGATCTATTGTATATAGAGACAGAATGTCCGAAGTACAGTCACGGTCACCTTTGCGAAGATAACTTAAGTCATCACCATGGCAAGCAGTCGGACTGTATTCAACACCTTATATTATACCAGAGAATAAATGAATCCTGTCAATTTACAACAGTCATCCTGTCTTCCGAAGCAATGGAGCAGTTAGATGACCGTAATGTTGGTCATCTAACTGCTCCATTGCTTCGGAAGACAGGATGACTGTTGTAAATTGACAGGATTCATTTATTCTCTGGTATAATATCACGCATCATGAATTTTCCCAGACCAACGAAAGTTCGTTTAACTTGTTCTGAAGATTACTACAGAATGCTACAAGGGAGTTATCTATCTATTATACCTAAAGGCTGCATGCTGAGAACTACGGCGTTTACTGCAAATAACCGTCATGATCAAGTCAAGGGAAAGATATTGAAAATTATGGACTTACCAATAATTAAAGAAAATGCGTACAATATATCAATGAAAACCGTAAAATTAGAAACTATAGACCTTGGAAGTTTACATTCAAGTAACTCTGAAATTGCTCTACAAGAACCAGTAACGCTACAGTCGTCGAACAATGAAGCTATATACCATACCACTATACCGGTATATATTCTACTATCTGGTGCATCTGCACTCATTATCATCGTTATTCTTCGTCGCCGCAGATTGAACAAGCTACAGAGAGTCACTGATGAAGTTGATATTAATGCTAAAGATAAGGAAGTCTGCAACACAGAACGCAATCCAGTCGCAGCCTCATCATCGTCACTATTTTCAACTAGCGCTTTCAAATAGTTGCCGATCTCGTGGAGGGAGATGTTATATTGTTGCTTGCGAAACCCTAAAATTACAGTGACAATGACTAATGCAATACAGCGATCTGCACCGTGAGAATCGCCTTCTCAGCATTCCAATATCGTGTGATCGCACAGAATCAATGACGAACATTAATTTGGTGTAATTGTGAATCACTCTTGTTTCTCACATCGAACAATTGTCACGCATCTTAATTTTATCGATTTTAATGTAATAATTATATTAATTAAATTTCATAAGTAAATTAAATCGGTTTTATTTGCATCCTCGACTGCAGCCGTACGTAATTACTTTAACAATATTTACGTTCGACCCCAATAAAAAAATCAAAAAGTATAAAGTATAAATATATCAAAGTAGAGAGACGATCAGTGATGCTAGAGCAGCAGAGTTAGCTAGAGCTTTGCCTTTGATTCGACTACCTACATATATGTATTCTATTTTACGACTTACACTAGGTCTTAGGTGTCCAATAATATATGCACTATGCTTTAATTAAGGTAAGTTCTTCTTCTTATCGTGTTGTTAATGAACCACCTAGCGTCAGAGTTTAAACCACCCGTAGGTCTCTGACAGGGCTTTACACACATCAAGAAAATCTCTTAGGTGTGCTGGTCCTCACGATGTTTTCCTTCACTGATAAAGAAATGCAGTCGCACTTCCCCTCCACCATGGGGGTGACGAAAGGGGGTATGTGGGGCTCTAACCCACTAAAACATCCTCCGCCGAGGTGGGGCAAGATAGGGTCGCGCTAGCATTCACCATCTTGCCGCGGCGGTAGGCCCGGACAAGCCGGGCCACTACGCTATGAGGGAGGTGACCTCGCTCACCAAGGCCACCTCCCTCTTGCATGTATGGTGCCGTGCAAGCCAGCGAAGAGTCCCACTAGTCTATCACTGCTTAAGGTACGTTAACCCTGATGTAACGTTTTTCAAAACATATGGTTTTATGCTCATCATTATTATATTCTTTTATATTCATATAATTATCTCAATCAATATACAATATAATCTCGAAGTATTTAGATAATTATTTTCCCACGAGTAGATATGTTTAATTCATGTAATTACTAATTATGTCGCAGCAAGTTATACAAGGCAATATCATTAATTGTTACTTATCAGATACATTGTCATAATTAATTCTGATTTACTGAATTAAACCAAAGCAAATTACTCTGTGTAATCGGATTAAATTCCTTCTGTCGATTCTAATAGTCGCATTTGTGAACATAAAGTCCTCTACTAACAATCGATTGATTAAATCGTCTGGATGACGTGTCTGGCTATCTAGCTTTTATTTTAAACTAAATACTACCTTTACAATTCTCCGTTTTTTTAATCTTTTTCTAGCATAACGATGGTATATCTTTATTATTTGAAATATTTTATTAGATAAATGTGATATATATATATATGTCAATAAGAAATTGAAGTCTTTGTATTATGGTAAACTAGCTGTGGCCCGCGGTTTCACCAGCTTTTTTCGTTTTGCTCGGCTCCTAAGAGTCTTAGCGTAATGTTAAATAGCTTATAACCTTCCTCAAAAATTGGGCTATCTAAAGCCAAAATATATTTTTATTTTAGAGATAAGCGCGTGAAAAAAAAAAACGTCTAAGTTTAAGCTTTATAATTTTTTTATTATTTAAATATATTTAGTAAGAGCTGATAAGCGGGCTCAGTTCTGGTTCAGAAACCAGAACTATCTTGCGCTATTACTGGCTTGAATCTCACGCTGATTAGCTTCTACCACATCACAAGAACACGGTATCTCGGAGAACTCACCGATCTTCGTATGAACACCGAAGAAGAACAAGTTTTTAGTCAAGCAAGCTACTCCGTAAGAGCTTGGCGACAATAAAAACATGTTACGACGTTCTAAATATTTCGATTGATTTAAGAAAGGAAAATTCCATTTTCCGTATCCTCTTTCCTTTGATAAACCTAACCTTTCATAACATCAAAGTCAACACAATATAAATTAATATCTATAAGAGTATACCTAACCTTTAACGCGACGTGTACGTTCATCTATACAATTTGGAGTAAGGCAGTGGGAAGGACAGGAGATGTCAATTTGTCCGCGTCAGTCGCTGTCCGGTCGAATAGATGGCGGGCCGGTGACACCAGCACAGTAGCCACATACACAAACACAATTATACAAACGAGCCGGTGACGTCCCGGAACGGGAGTGGGTAGCATCTACCAGATATTCGAGACAGCGACTTTTTTTACCACCCAGCGAATTTTTTGAATTGCACACCGCTTTTTACTTGTTTAGTCCGCCCAGCAAAGTGCGTTTCTCGGCTTTGTGTCGACGAATTATTGCAAGCCCCAATTCAGAAGATAAGTTGATATATAGATACTTTATATATACTAAGTATAAGTTATATATCATCACTACATATTATAAAACAAAGTCCTCCGCCGCGTCTGTCTGTCTGGTCGCGACAAACTCAAAAACTACTGCACCGATTTTCATGCTGTTTTCACCAATGGATAGTGTGGTTCTCAAGGAAGGTTTTAGTATATAATTTGTCAAGTTTTTTGTATATATTGGCTAAAATATGATTAATAAATTATATTTGTTGGAGGTGTCAAAAAAAGTGAAAAAAATAAGCCGTCTGGGAGCTTTCAACGAAAACGCTGCCTAAACCCTTTCAGATATAACAAAATGATGTATGGTGGAAATGTGTATCTTATATAGGTCTACAGAAAAGTCAGCGATAGCATACGACTATCTCTTAAGGATAACATACTATATCCATTACTACTAATACTTTACAAAATGGGCAATTATAAAGCGGTAATTGGAAAGCGGGAACGGGATCAAAGTTTCATGATTACTTTTGATCGTAATAACCGACATCCACGCGGGCAAAGCCGCGGGCATCAGATAGTTTTTAATAAATATAGCATATAAGATTTAAATAAGTGAAATAGGTAACTGTGATCCAACAGACAAACTACGTGTATAATTTTATTGGACATTGTAAAACTGACTATGCCTTTATTATATACATATATACCTTTTATTAAATAAATAAAATGATGGTAAATCTAAATAATCAAATAAATATAAATAGTTTAGTTTTAGCGATTCTAACACGTTATTATTGATTTTGGTGAGTTATTCAGTCTAATCGTGACCACGGTTAATGCAACTTGCTCGAAACGTCGCCACGTCGAGGGAAATAAATATTATGGTTTTAGCGCGAGTTCGTAAGAATTCACTACTAGAAGATATTGCTCATTGGTCATGTAAGTAACGAATAAGTCCAGTACCTAGTAATTAGCTGAAGCAAATGAACGAAAATGTGGTAAGCAGACGTGAGTTTCTGAGTTGGTTGGGCGAGCAAAGCATTATTGGGTTTTATTGTTCAAAAATATTAGCAGATCGGAAATTGATTGTGCTTTACGTGGTATTATATGGTAGATATCTATCAATAGGGTCACCACTGAAACACGCAAGTATCTCCTCTGCTTAAAAATAATAATAATTACATCAAATTAACATTTCATCCATTACTAGTTAAAATAATTTCAGATACTTACGATCTTATAGTACATAAAACCTCTTCGCCAAAATATTATTTGCTTTTATATTGTAAGGTCGGTGCGTCAGCTGGGACTACTATTGTAAGTGACCTTGTGAGAACAGGTGTGAGGAACTGCGGCTGACTCTAAAAACTGATTTACTGTTTAAAGGGGCCGTCTGTTGAGTTACACTTAAACGGCTACAAATGAGATCTGAAATAAAGACGTCAGGAAAATCTATATACTTAACTTATAATATTAAATGGAAAAAGAGTAAGGTCGCGAGCAGGACTCGATTGGTCTCTTTATAATTATTATAAATTTATAAAACAACTTTTAACCAGATTAATAGCGTGTATTATTGCTTTTTGTTTTTCCTGACATTTCGAACACGTTGCAGCGTTCGTGGTCGCAGGATAACTAAAGATGATGATGGAAGTGTCTGTCTGTGATCTCAAAATAAATGCTAAAACAAAAGTGAAAACTGCTCTTTATACAGTGCCTAATCATAAATTACCGTATTTAGACTTCTTGTCTGTCTGTCTGAAAGTTTGGCTCGAATAGACTCCGAAACGGCTCAACGAATTTAAACGAAAAATATTAAAACAGGTATTTTAACTCAAGTTTTTGTTTGTTCCATTTTGATATGTATACACAGCAGGGTGCCTCGGAGAGCACGTAAAGCCGTCGGTCCCGGTTGTCAAATTAAGATCTATGACAGCCGTTACGGGTAGTCAGAGACTTGAAAGTCTGACAACCAGTCATACCACGAGATATCGTGTTACCCAGTTACTGGGTTGTGGAGGTCAGATAGGCAATCGCTCCATGTAAAATACTGGTATTAAGTTGCATCCGGTTTGACTGGAAGACCCCAGTGTAATTGGGAAAAGGCTAGGCAGATATATATATAGCAGGGTTGAATATAAATATAAAGTGATATTTCTCCAAGTCCCGCGCCAAGGCATCTAGGTACCTACTTACATAAATATGATTATATATATAGGATATTAGTGTACGTAATTATTTATTATTTTATTTATAATACACAGAAATAACAATAAAAAAACAAAACTAAGTCCCACAAAACCATATTATCGGTCTGACTGTGGGAGCAGGCGTATGATCTATGATACACTTACAACATTAAATTTAGGATCACCACGATATTTAAATTACAATTACTTAGAACCAGCTGTGTCCCGCGGTTCCATCCGCATATAATTATATTATAATTAGCCTTAGTTCCTTATATAGTCAGCTACCTGCCAGTAATAACTGCCAGTCTTATCAGAATCGGTCCAGCCATTTCATAGATTAGCCGGAACAAACAGACAGACAATTTTTTTAAAAGAAGTCATATCTATCCGGCCCAATCTCTATGGGTTTATCTTCATTAGTTCAGAAGTTATATATATAACCTTCCGACTCCATCGTCAGACCCTGGTTTATCATGTAAACCCATCGAGTTTGGGCTCATTTGGTTTATCATGTAGCACCAAGTACTCACCAAGACAAAACAAATAAGCCCAAACTCGATGGGTTTACCTTTTTTAGTTAAGAAGTTCCTATAGCCGTCTTACGGCTCCATCATCAGAACAGCTCCATGGCACCATATTATTGGATTGTCACCGTAGATACATATGTATACCAAATTTGAGCCCAATGGCACATCGGGAAGTGGTTCTAATTTAGCTTCTAAGATTCGTGCCAGACAAACATTGAAAGTTAAATAAAAGCTTGTAATAAAACACTTGTTTTTTTTCCTCTTTACACAGACCTTAAAAAAATACGGATGGAGCGTTGCGTACGATATGTGAGAAGCATGCTAAGTCATCCAATTTCGCTTGTTATACACGAGCGTGTCATATGCGTTTACATACAAACACTTAAAACTCATCCACTCAGCGTCAGTACGCTGCGTGTGTGTGTGCGTAATCTATGCTTCGCTTATGACAAGGCAAGGTTACATCCGTATTTCCAAACCCGTGCCTCTTTATTAAAAAACATAAATCTAGCCTCTCATCTTTATCTCAGCTTATTTGCTACGTATTTTGTGTACCTATTACTATTATTATTGTGTACGTATTGACAGCGCGGTTGGCTGCGTGTCGCAGGTTCGATTCCTGCACGGAGCAAATATTTGTACGATCTATAGATAATTGCTGCGGGTCTGGGTGTGTGTGTGCTTGTGAGATTATATGTCTGTAAACACACCCACGATACAGGAAGAAATTCCTAGTGTGGGGAATTAAAAAAAAAAAACCTATTTTAACTAAGTATTTATTAAAGTTTTTTTTATTAATTAATTTAGATTATTTATTCACTAATATTCATTAAACCAATTGAAACTTTTATTTATTCAATTATTTATGTGGTATTAATTTCTCTTTTAGCTGTTTTTGTTATATGCATAAAGAAGCAAAGCACTGAGTAAGTATTCCGTCATAATTTATTAAACATTGTTAATCCTCTATTCTCTTTGTATTATGTTCTCATAAATTGGTTTTATTTTTCTATCAAACATAAAAAGATACGCGAATAGAATGGTGCTTTAATTATAATAAGTGCTAATGGTATTTAGTAAAGTCATTCCACAAGCGTATTTCAGTCACGAAATCTGTTTACACACGTTTTTCCGACTCATAAAAACGAGGTAAATTTATTACCATAAAGCTGTATAAGGCTAAATGCTATTGTGTCAACGTAAGATGGTGTGATGGAGTGGTTTTAATTTATTCTGCTTGTCATTCGGTGTCACAAAATTCAGTGCATACCTACTTGTATTCAGCCGTAAAATTTCTTTTGAATATTCAGTTGACGTAATCAGAAGAGCTGTAAGGTCTGAATAAAAAATTTACTTTTTGAATAGTGTTGCGCTCAGTTTGGTATTCTTAGTTCACTTTTATCAATGAATAATACAATTATAATATATTTTAGTATTATTCCATTTGCTTTGTACTTTGTTTACTTTCTGAGCTCTCAATTATTCCCCACCCGATCTATCTTAATTTGCGGTGTGTAATTTCATAAGCAATTTCTGAATAACTAACTAATTAGGTACTTTGTCAATGTTAATTTACTTATAAAGGTTTAACCAAATGTAAATAAGACGATACTCAGACACTTTTGGGGTGACCGTCATTCGTCACTACAGCCGTTAGCTAAAATATTCTCGAAGGGAGACAGTAGCAGATATATCGTGCCGTGCTACCCTGGACGCGACTCTTAAATCTTACTTGACCGATTTTTAGAAAGATTTATCGAAGAGTGAGGCAGGAATAAATGCCTTCAGGAGCTTTCCGTAATTTCTCACGAAAAGCCCCTCTGGCCAGGCTAAGTAACAAATGAGGTCACATAATTTTATTAGTTTGAGCTGTCATAATAGCGGCGCGGTGGCGTCAGTTACCAAGCTCATAATTTTCATAATATGCAAATGGACTTTCTGTTTAAATGCTTTTGTACATGTCAGTGTGGGAATCTATGAATATAACAGAGTTTATTCTTGCGTGGTTTTAACGTAATTAATCATGCTGTTAAAGTAAGTTACATTTATAACAAATATAACCGTCGTCTAGATATCACTTCTGGTAATTTATTATACATTCTAATGCTACTATTTCATTAAGCATTTTGGATCCTTAAAAACAAGCACTTAAAGGATTATATTTATTACGGTGATAACCCAAGTATTTGAATAATGTACCTACCTTACTATATAATTGGCACCTTAATCAATATGACTCCAAAATAAACTCTCCCAAAATGGTTCACCCCCAGATGAGAAAGTGACCCGGAAAATTAACTAAATATTAAAATATTGACCCGGGACCCGATCAAACATAATTATAGATTCCTTCCTGAAAGTTTGTTGGCTTACTGGTGTGCTCCTTCACGATTGGATTAATTATCACCCATCGCTGTAATTTGTTTACTACATTTGCTGTGAACTGTGTGACTATGCAGTGTAAAAATATAATAAAACCATCTAGGTAAAGTATAGGTGGTAGCGGAATACGATAGGGCTTCCTAGAATTCTGTTGATAAATTCAATTCGTCTGTCGGGCTCCACCGTCCTGATTAAATTATATGAATGTAGGTCCACTGTAGCACAACCGACATTGTAGAGATCGAATTACCTGGGGATCATTGACGCTACAGTTAAGGGATATACTGTTGAAAACCATACATATCACATTGGCTTTTGAATGAAGCCAGATAGCAAAAACGAAATAATGAATTACATAAATCTAATTTACGGTCCTACATGACATTCACATTTCATACTTGCAATCTAATCAATTTTGACGTAAGATAGCAGATAATCTTATTTCCAGAATCGTAATTTGTATTCCATTCACACTCTTGTTGCGCAGACGCGTGAGAAATTGCTTCTGGTATTTCAAAAACCAGTTTTGGAAGACTTTGATCAGTTGTCACCAGCTAGTGGAATTCATTGGGTCTTTATCTTTATGCCACCTTTATTTTATTATAATGTGGAAAGCCTTATGGAAGTCTTCCACCCGACGACAAAGAATATATTAGACTTCTACCGACTAAAACCCCACGACCTTAAGCACATAAGGAAGAGGAACCAGAGTGGATCCAACCGGTGTTCCTGCTGTGCTATGCTTATGCCATGTCACGAGGGAAACCGAATAGCTTCCCAAAACAGATCTTACTCTACGGCCTCCTTCTGGAGCATTACCGGTACATAGAAGGAGACTACAGTCTCCCTTGTCTTGCTTGTATCTCTTTTTCAAATTTCCTTGCATAGATACAATTTAAGTCTTACGTATCAAATAACAAAAAAAAAGTATTTTATTTCTTTGTCCTTTTAGTTGCTTTGTCCGGTGTACCGTTTTTTCATTTGTTTCGACGCACTAGTAAGTCGACGCGTATGCGGCTTCAGTCTGATTGATAATGATCGATGACTGCGAGGCAAAAATAGATTTATCTACCTTTATATGAAAGTAATGTGTCACGTGTGATTAATAGCTATTGGAGAAGGCAGGGAACTTTTATATGCATTTATGGTAGTTAGTTTATACGTGGAGTTATTATATTAAAGTGATAAGCCTTTACTTACTTGAAATACTGCCTTTTTTCTATGCTCTTTAATACGTTTATATTTTTCCGAAGTAGATAAAATTAACAAGGCATTAAGGAAGAAGGAATAAAAAATTTGAATAAAAGTAATTGATCCATTAACGAGACATATACAAAATAAAAAGGAATTCAAAATAAAACAAACTAATTCAATTAATATAAACATAAAAAGTGATAATATATTATTTATTTGCATGCCTCACACTTGCACCAAATAGGTGTCCAGTTCAGCAATATGCCAGGCAGGTGCCTAGCGCTGGTTTTCAATTGGACCCTTTAGTGACTCACGGATGTAAAAACAGTTATTTAAGAGATATGATTTTTTGTAGGGTAACACACGAAGACTTCATCAGAATTTAATGCTATCTAATCATGTTCTGAAATCACGTCTTTTGATGTGTCTGTGTAATACGATTTTCTACAAATATCAGAACATGTTCAGATAAATAGCAGGTACCATTTCGTGAAACTAATTACACATAAATAATATATCATTTTGGTTGCCAGAATATATAAATCAAACGTTACTTTAATATTAATAAGTACTTCGCCGACGTTATTAAACTTACGCTGGCATCTTAATCTTAAGAATGATGTATGAGATGTCAAAGACACTTAAATATTTATGTGAGCCGTTCAGGCAATTCTAAAGTTAGAAGTGAGTTTCTCTAGTGATATATATCCCTCTTAAATCTTGCTAACTTACATTCACGCTTGGATTCTCTCGCGGAATCAGCCGAGCTCTACAGTATCAACAATGGGAGTTGCTACACTCTACGTGATCCTAGAGTCGCTACGTTCTTGAAACTTTAACAGGTAGGTACACAATTACATGCCTTTATGTATGGTAAAAAGTATATAAGTAAGATGTCTCACAAATTCATTACGGGAGTAACCTCCGGTGAGGTAGTCTGGGTAACGGTAGGAGATCGGTTTCTACCATACACAGTAAGCAGTCTCGTTAATAAGTAATGTCAATTTTGCAACAAAATATACTGAGCTAGATTTTCGTACACCAGAATAATATGTTGATCTCTTAACGAATATCTGAATTAAAAAACGAACGTCTTCTAAAATCGAATTCATTTAATCATTCGTTTTCCATCTCGATACGTCGTTTACACGCGAATATAAAAATCGGCTTCACACTATTCGACTGGTAGGTAAGCACCATTAGTCCCGATTGGATTCGATGGAATCGATTGACCCGAAATCAGCAATTTGGGGCAATTTACATTACAAGCGAGCACATTACCTTGTTCTACATGCAGGAACATTGATATTTGACGTTTGTGATTAATAGCCCAACTGAACTAAAATTTGGGTCATACGTCTTACGTCTGTCATTTATTAAAAAATACTATAAGAGCGAGACGGTATAAATTAAAAAAAATAACGAACTCAAATTTAGGCACGTCATCCTAAATTTCCATGCAATTTTAGTTTTACGTCTCCAGTTTTAGTAACAACCTAAAAGTGTCTTGCTCTTATAGACATGGTTAGTAAAAGGCAGCAATGGTCTAACTTTAGTTTAGTTTTGCTATATCAGAATAATCGTCAGTCATTGTGTAATTGCAGTTTATTGTATAAACGTGGAATACTCGAAGCTTGACGCTGTTGTGCAATAAGTTTTTGTTCCAGATCTAGTTATAAACTTTGATACTAAACATAATAAAGTCATGTTGACACTGTCGATAACTGGTGTTTCAGAGTTACATCCTGTCGATTCTCGGAGGAAATTTAGTTTATGATATTTGATAGCCTGTTAAAGGCTGACGGGGTGGGCTTACAGGAGGTGTTTGCAATGTGAAGATAACCGTCATAAAATAGGTAGAACCGCTTTATGGTTACTTCATATTATGTTATGTTAATAAGAGGCTTTTGGCCAAGTATTAGCCGCAAATGCTGTGCTTGCCGAGGTTGGTCTGTGGCTGGTGGAACATAATTTAATATCAACCACTCCGTGCCTCGGCACGTTCAACCGTCGGCCTCGGTTGTCAAACAAAGATCTATGACAGTCGTTTTGGGTAGTCTAATGCTTGAAAATCTGACAACTAGTATTACCACGAGATATCGTGTTACACACTAACTGGGTTGTGGAGGTCATATAGACAGTCGTTCTATATAAAATTCTTTTAATCTGTATCCGATTAGACTGCCTCGTTGGTCTAGTGGTCGCAAGCGCGGCTGCTGAGCGTGAGTTCCTGGGTTCAATTCCCATATCTCCTGGGTTTTTGGCTTATCTCCTCGGAGATAGGCCGCCGTGATCGAAATACGGTCTGGAGTATAGACTGGAAGCAACGACGTTAGCAATTGTTGGAAACGGTAGACAGATTTAACGTTTTGATTGGTTTATTTCATTTAGGTTTATTCATCATTTCATTTAGGTAAATGTCGGAATTATAATCTCCTAATGGTATTTAGTTAAATGTGATCCTGATCCAAGCGACTTGAGTGAATATGATGAAATAAAATATAATAATTTTATTTCTATGATTTTGGAGTGGATTCGTGTTTAATTTTATTTGAGAGCTCACATGAAATGAAATAAAGTTAGTGGCGATTTCATTAAATATATTTATTTTTCTTAAGTGCTCGGTTTTTATTAGTAGGTAGGGTACACCGTGTGTTCAAGTAATACAACTGAATTTCTAGATACTACAAACTTTTATAACTAATGCGACTTCGTCTGCGCGACTAAAAGTAGCATATGTCCTCCCCCAAGATACAATCTATCTCCTTGCCAAATTTCATTACAGTCCATTCAGCCGTTTAGTCGTGAAAAGGCAACAAACAAACAAACAAACAGAGTTACTTTCCCATTTATAATATTAGTAATATGGATTCACACCGAGTCTATGAATGTAGGGCGTAGAGATACAAAATTTCTCAAATATAGGTTATTTGAGAAATTATGTATCTACCTATACGCCCTACACTACACTCACACAAATATACCGAGAACATACAGTTGTGCCTGTATACGTATTAAGTGACGTGTGAGGGACATTCGGTGTCATTAGTGAGGAGACTTGGTCTCTATTTATGGCCCAAGCTCGGCCCTACAACATAAAGAATAGCGCCTAACAATGGCTCACGTGTTTACGAACCACTCTGATATATGTTACGCTTTTGGAATTCGGACTTTTAATTGTAGGGGGCAGAATAGGGGATTTTATTTGAGTGTTCATAAAAATAATGGTAGATGTGCCAAACTATACCATTTTTATTTTGGTGTAGGACCTCAGTGGAGTTGAAGGTCGGTATCCCAGGCCTTTGACCTACAGTGGGACGATAATGGCTGAATAATAATAACAAAAAATACCTAAGTGAGGAATATTTGATACTAATTCCCGTTTTATGAACCCTTAAATATACTACAGACTACAGATTTATTAAAAAGGAAGCCTAAGTAGGCTGCAAATAGTCCAAAATAGACACAAACATACAGCAAACAATACACATTTGTGTCTGTATACGTGTTACGTGACGTGTGAGGGACATTCGGTGTCATTAGCGCCGAGACTTGGTTTCTATTTATGGCCCATGCTCGGCCCACTAAATACTATAGAATAGCGCCTAACAATGGCTGTGCAGGCATGTGTTTAGGACTACTCGGATACATTATGGGTCTACCATAAGAGGTAGAGAAATTAAATTGGCGGATTTTATTTCTGGAGGTTACAGAGATTACAAAACAAACTATAGTCTAGACATTTTCAAAAAAAAAAAAAAATCTAGTCTAGATAATAAAACAACTTTTAACCGGATTAATCGCGTGTCAGTCCTCCTGCGACCACGAACGCTGCAAAGTGTTCGAAACGTCAGGAAAAACAAAATACCAATAATACACGCGATTAATCCGGTTAAAAGTTGTTTTATTATAATGTGTAGTGATCACGCAAACCTAAGATATTATTATAGTCTAGACGTTATTTTTAACCAACTTAAAAAAAGGAGGAGGTTTCTTAATTCGAGCGTTTTTTTTTATGTGTGTTCGGGGATAACTTCGTCGTTTATGAACTCATTTTGATGATTCTTTTTTTGTTGGAAAGGAGATATCCCAAGGGTGGTACCATGATAAGAAAACCACGATTTGATGATAGCATTCCAGAGAAATCGAGGGGAACCTCCGAAAATCGTATTGGCGACTAGTGCGTTTGTTAATTTTTTCATTAAGCACTACTATTTAAAGCACTACTATTTAATGAAGGTCTGGAGTCGATCTGATGATGGAGCTGAAAGACAGTCGAGGGAACTCTTTAAAGATTTACAGCAATTACCTGGTGTTTGGGCTTGATTAATTTGTATTGATGAGAACTTTACACCTAGATGGGTTGTGACTGTCATTAGGGGTCTGATGATGAAGACGAAGGACAGTCAAGGGAACTCCTCAACGTTTTACAGTAGCTTTTTGTATTTATGTCCGTCGACATCTTTGTTTGAAAGAGTAGTCCCCTGAGGTGGTCCCATTTAAAATTAGTAAAGATCTGATGAAGAACTTCGAAGTTAGACAATGGAACTCTTCAATGAATTACAGCAAATCACTCTCAATTGCTGTAATCGCATGTTCATGTATAGTTCATGCCACTCAATACATACATAGCATCACGCCTGTATTGCCTGATGGGGAAGGCAGAAGTGTACACTATTGTACCCATATTATTAAATTACTAATTTAACTTATTTATGAACTATACAAACTTATATATGGCCTATACTATATATAATATAATTATGTTGTATATGGTGCCTGATGTATGTTGGGTTTACAACCAGATACAAAGGCCGGTAACATAACCACAGCGCAACGAACATAAGTGACTAACAAGAGGATAATAGTAACCCTCTCCCAGTACAGGCACCGACTCCAAAATTAACAGATTATTATTATATATTGTTCTTTTAAAATTATTTTATTATAAGCAAATTTTGATATTATTTTAAACTGTTTAGTGTACCTAGTAGATTTTTGAAGGCGGTTTTTATTTTTTGTTAAAATTTAATAGTATAGTACCTTCGTGAGAAAATGGACAATTAGCAAATTGACCGGTTTGAGTTTTCATAAAACTAAACTAGTTGTAGAGTGTGTATTAGCTTAAATACAATGTTATTACACATGTTAAGTACTAATTATCTATAGAATCTGCAACTAAGGGACAATCGTGTAATACCATATAAATATTGCATCAACCTGGCAACGAGTGGGGAAATGCTGAATCAGCTCAACGTGACGCACGACGGCGACCGGACGATGGCATCGTATTCAAGAATGCACCTCACTTTTGTTTCTAATATCGAGCAATTGTCGCCTGTTCTAATTATAGAAATATATTGTAATTTTATTAAATAAAATCTGTTGCAGTAATTTCGGTTTTTTTTGCAACTTGCCTGCCGGACTGACATAATTGGCGCAGTCGGTAGGATCTTCGAGGACTACAGAGCATCTACGATCTGTCCTGGTGGTTATCCAGCCCCGTTCGAGGATCCGAATCTACACGTCGGGACCTGCAGCAGGAGTATCCAGCCATTGATACCGCAGAAACGCCGAAATGAAAATCTTGTGAGTACATTAAAATCTTTTTAGTGATCTGCTCACCTTTACCTTTTAAGTCCTTTGTTTTAAAATATAATTTCCAAGATTTTCCATCCACGGGAATCGCGGAGCGTTAGGTTAGGGAGTAGTCATAACAGTAGGTTTAGCGCTCAGGATTTAAATAGAGAACTTGAATTAGAGTCTAGTTTAGAAATATCGCATACGAAAATGGCTGATCTAGATCGTATTTTTAAAGCTCTCCGGTTAGTACCCGACTTTGATGGTAATGTGAATGTTTTAACAAGATTCATTAATTTGTGTGACCAATTGGTAGAGGAATTTGTAACAAAAGAAACGACGCCTAATAAACTTGGTGAGATTGCTCTTATCAACGGGATTTTAAATAAAGTAACTGGCCCTGCGGCCCGATTGATCAATTCTAATGGCGTGCCTTCGGATTGGTTAGGTATACGCAAATCGTTAATAAATAACTTTTCAGACCAACGTGATGAGACAGCACTGTATAATGATTTAGCCTTATTAATTCAAGGGTCCGACACCCCACAAGAATTCTACGAGCGTTGTCAGAACCTGTTTAGCACCTTGATGACGTATGTCTCATTACACGAAACCGTAGCAACTACCGTTGAAGCTAAGAGGGATCTTTACAAAAAACTAACCCTACAGGCGTATGTACGTGGTCTCAAGGACCCATTAGGTTCACGAATTAGGTGTATGCGGCCAGAAAGTATTGAAAAGGCTTTAGAGTTTGTACATGAAGAACAAAACGTATTATATTTACAACAGCGTAGTAGTCAACTCCCAGATAAGAAATTGACACCTCATGGCCTGTCATCTAAACCTTTACCCGTGCAAAATTTTAATATTCCGCCCCCTAGACCCTTTGCATTTAATACGCCTGGACCTTCTAGAAATCCATATGGACCACCTATAATGTCACAAGGTCCGTCACAATGGCGATCTAATTTTAGTCACCCAAATTCACAAGCTGGCCCATCGCGCACGCAGCAAATATTCCGTGCCGCGCCTCCTATTTATAATCAGAATAGTGCATTTAGATTTAACCCACGCAACACTGCACCGCAACCTAATTTACAGCAGCCTCGACCTATGAGTGGTGTCAGTCATTTTGTGCCGAGAAGTTTACCGCCTAGTAACGCGCCAAGGGGTCATGACTGGACGAAGTCTGGTAATCCTCCAACCAGCAATTATTTTAAAACTAAAGAGATGAATTTTAATGATTGTTCAGGATATGATTACGGAGATTATTATGCTGATTACTATAATGATTACTATTCTTATTACGAGCCGTATGAGTTTTACCCCGAAAATTATTATGTTGATTATGATCAAGTACAGCAACCGCAACTAGATGTCAAAAACGATATACCTAGTGAGACGTCAGATTCTCCTTCAAACGGTAGTAAGGATTTTCAGAGTACCCAGAAATCAGACAAACCAAAATAGAGGTAAACCTGCAAACCCAACGCCAACTCCCATATTTGCAGATTAAAGATCCCCCTTTAAAATTGTTAATAGACACGGGCGCTAATCAATCTTTTATTAGCCCTGACGTAGTTGAAACTTATTTTAATAACATTAAATTAAATTTCGATCCATTCGAGGTTTGTAACGTACACGCAGTAACACGTAGTGATTATTCGATAACTCTACCTTGTTTCTCAGAATTTAATGATAGTGATGATGTCACACTTTTTGTATATAAATTTCACGATTACTTTGACGGATTAATAGGATCAGATTTATTAGATAAATGGGAGGCCACTATTGATTTTAAGACTAAATCTTTAATAACTAAAAACGCATCGAATTCTATTCAGGTTTATGATTCGCGAAATGCTAACTTATACGAAGATATAATACCAGCCGGGACTTCAAAACTAGTTAGATTGCCGATCAACCTTCATGACGGAGAAGTCATTATCCCGGAACAAATAATATCCAACTGTCATATAAGCGAATGTTTGACTACTGTAAAGAATCAGAGAGGTATTTTAGAGATATATAATCCCAATAGAAGTGACGTCATTTTCTCGATGGACCGCCCGGTGCACGCGGAACTTTATAATGTTGAGTGCACGCGCACCGAACAAGCGCCGCAACGAGTAAAAGAAGTGCTTTCGCGATTGCGCACAAGTCATTTAAATGAGGAGGAACGTATCAACTTAGAGCTATTATGCGCACGCTATGCGGATGTATTTTATTTAGAGGGCGAGAACTTAACCTTTACAAATAGAATCAAACACTCCATTAAAACTAGTGACGAAATTCCGATATATACTAAGAGTTATCGTTATCCTTTCATTCATAGGCAAGAGGTACAAGACCAGATTAATAAAATGTTAGATCAGGAAATTATTCGGCCGTCAGAGTCTGCATGGAGTTCACCCATATGGGTTGTCCCTAAGAAGGCGGACGCATCGGGAAAAATTAAATGGAGATTAGTAGTGGACTTTCGGAAGTTAAACGAAAAAACTTTGGATGACAAATATCCCATACCGAACATTGCCGATATTTTGGACAAATTGGGCAACTGTCATTACTTTACAACGTTAGATTTAGCTAGCGGATTTTACCAAGTTGAGATGAACCCAGTAGATATCCCGAAAACAGCATTCACCGTAGAACATGGCCATTTTGAGTTTTTGAGAATGCCCATGGGTTTAAAAAATAGTCCGTCTACGTTTCAAAGGGTTATGGACAATGTCCTCAAAGACCTTCAAAATAGCATATGCTTAGTGTATTTAGATGACGTCATCGTTTTTTCAACGTCATTACAGGAACACATGGTAAATTTAGAAAAAGTTTTCAGTAGATTACGTGAGTCCAATTTTAAGATACAAATGGACAAGTCGGAGTTTCTAAAACTCGAAACGGCTTACTTGGGGCATGTTATCAGTAAGGATGGCATTAAACCAAATCCGGACAAAATATCAGCAATTAGAAATTATCCCCTTCCGAAAACCTCTACTGAAATTAAACGATTTTTAGGACTTCTTGGATACTATAGAAAATTCATACCCGATTTTGCAAAGGTAACAAAACCAATGACACAATGTCTAAAAAAGGGTTCCAAAATTATATTAGATCAAAACTATATTCAATGTTTTGAGAAGTGCAAGACTCTCCTAATTAACGACCCTATTTTAAAATATCCGGATTTTTCAAAAGAATTCATTCTTACAACTGATGCGTCTAATTTAGCGATAGGAGCCGTTTTGTCTCAGGGTACTATCGGTTCCGATAAACCTATCGCTTATGCGTCTAGGACTCTGAATAGTAGTGAAATTAATTATAGTACCATCGAGAAGGAGTTACTAGCCATTGTTTGGGCTACTAAATACTTTCGACCGTATCTATTCGGCCGGAAATTTAAGATTGTAACCGATCATAGACCGTTACAATGGGTTATGAATATAAAGGAGCCCAACTCACGTCTTACTCGATGGCGACTAAAGTTGAGTGAATTCGATTATTCAGTAATCTACAAACAAGGAAAATGCAATACGAACGCTGACGCATTATCCCGGATTGAGTTGCATAATGAAGAAACTAATTCTTTGATAGCAAACCCCACTGAAAACCCTTCTTCACTACTAGACAATTCAAATACCGCCACAATTCACACAGACGCAGAAAATCCGATATTAGAAGTTCCGATAACTGACTTTCCTCTAAATAAATATCATAAGCAAATAGTTTTTACGCTAGTCGATGATATAAAAAGCCGCCCCTCAGTTTCAAAGCCCTTTGAGTCCCACGTTAGGACACATATTCAAATTTCTAAAAATAACCTTGAAGAAGATATAATTAACTCTGTGAAAGAATATGTTAACCCTAAAGTAAAGACTGGTATACTTATTAAACCCGCATTGGCAATGTACGAAATTATTCCAATCATACAAAGTAAATTTAAGAGTTCTTCTATGGATTTAGTTTTAACAAAAGTAGAATTAGAGAATGTGAAAGATTATTTGAAACAACAAGAAATAATCCGGAATTACCATGAGGGTAAAACCAACCACCGTGGAATCAATGAGTGTTACCTGTCTTTGTCGAGCAAATACTATTGGCCTAAAATGAAGGAGCACATTTCAAAATATATTAATGAATGCAACATATGTGGCCAAGCCAAATATGACAGGAATCCCATAAAACAAAAGTTTCACATTGTACCACCTCCTACAAAACCGTTTGATATAGTACACCTTGATTTACTTAGCGTTGAAACACATAAATATTTAACAATAATTGATGCCTTTTCGAAATATGCGCAAGCCTATCATCTTAGAGACGCGACAGCCGTTAGTGTCATACAAGCCCTCTTGTTATTTAGTACACATCATGGAGTTCCTATAACTATAGTAACGGATAGAGGCCCGGAGTTCACCAATCAGTTATTTCTGGAGTTTATCAAAATACATAAAATTCAACACCACAAAATCTTAGCCTGTACCCCAAATGAAAACGGTATGGTAGAAAGACTACATTCCACTTTACTTGAACATTTGCGTGTTTTAAAATTGGAGCACCGAGGAGAATCTGTTATAAATTTAATGCCCTATGCAATATTAGGTTACAATAGTTCTATTCATAGTTTTACAAAGTGTAGACCGCTAGATATAATTACAGGCCATCTAGATCCACGCGATCCTTTAGATATCAATTTATCAGAAAACATTCTTCAATTATATACTCAGGAACATCGTAATAAAATGCAAAAGGTCTACGACATAATTAACGATTCCTCTCTTCACGATCGCACACGTATCACCGAAAATATTAACAAGGATAGGGAATCAGAACAGGAATATTCCCCAGATCAGCAGATTTTTGTACGAAATCCTATGGCTAATCGACAAAAATTGGCCCCTCGATTTACACGCGATACGGTTTTGGCTGACTTACCCATCCATATTTATACCAAAAAGAAGCGTGGACCTGTAGCCAAATCTCGCCTAAAACGGGTCCCTAATAGTTCCCGATTGTTACAGGATTCCCTTCCTGATCCTGGGTCTGGTACAAGCGGAAGACATAATGTTGAATAGTCTGGACGATGGACCAGGAGTCCTGCCGTTTAAGCTAGGAAAAGCAAAAGTTATTTCCCATTACCACTCTTTTATACAACCAATTAACTTAGAAATAATACATAGTAATATAAATTTAGTCAAAGAGCAACTAGATAGTGTTTCACCCCAGCTTCATAATAAAACCCTATCTTTATATCAACCTCATATTGAATACCTTTACGGAAAAATCGCTAAATTATCTGATCAATTAGAATTGTTTCAATCTACTCGTGTTAAAAGAGGATTAATTGATGGATTAGGTTCTGTTGTTAAAAGCATCTCCGGCAATTTGGATTATACTGATGCTATTCGGTATGATAACGCTATTAAAGTCTTGCAAGAAAGTGATAATAAAATGGTCACAGAACTTAATAATCGTGTAAGTTTAAATAAACATTGGATGTCTCAAAACTCAGATATTTTAAAGAATTTGGTCCAAAATCAAAATAAAATTAAAGATGCCGTGAATGAGATCATGATTAGTGATTTACGACACGAAACAGATATAGTTAAGTATGCCCATCTGGCTCAGTTTATCATTATGTTAACAGATAACATCGAATCTTTAACTGATGAGTTATTTAGGTTAGAAAATCTGATAGCTTTTATACGTGCCAAAAGCACACATTTTCTTATGTTTAAGCTAGATATGTTTAATAAGATGGTAGAACAGTTACATGCTCTCTATGGCAGAGAACAAGTACTGAATATTAGTTTTAGAGAATACTTCGATATTATTAAATTAGGTTATTATTATAATAGTCAGAATTTAGTATTAGTGTTCAAGCTCCCGGTTGTTATTCCTACTACCTATGACCTCTATAAATTATCCATAATTCCCAATAAAGATAGTAAAGTAATAATCCCTTCCTTCCCATTCCTAGCAATTCACGATAAAGATTTTATGTACATAGAGGCTGAATGCCCGAAGTCCACTCAATATTATCTCTGCGAGGACAACGTCAATCACCACTATAAGAGTCAGGGTGACTGCATCCATCGACTAATAACCACGCAGCAAATCGACAAATCCTGTCAATTCACTACAACAGAGCTGAAAACCGAAGCTGTAGAAGCACTTGATGATCGACATTACGTAGCAAGGTTTCCTACACCTACCAAGGTTCGCCTCTCCTGCACCGAGACTCAGTATAACACACTAGAAGGAAGCTTTTTGATCACAATACCTAAAAGTTGTTCTGTACAAACACCAGATCTGACGCTGATGAATAAAGACGACCGCATCAAGGGACAAGTATTGAAGATAATGAATATTCCATTCAATAATGACGACAACTACAATTTGGATGCAAGAAGATTAACGCTTAATTCTGCAGACCTCGTTAACCTCCATGTAGCCGCTAACGACATATCTATGGAAACGCCATTGACTTTGAATAAAGCCGACATTCATAGCGTGTATTACATTATCACACCGCTGTATTTACTACTATTCGGTGCAAGTGCACTAGGTATTGGATTCGCCTTACGCAAGTACATGAGACAACGTTCACAAGAAGTAGTAACGGAACGACGCAACAGTCAATTGGAAAACGGTGATATCTATGCTGAGGTTCAAAATCATCCTGTTGCTGCTCAACCAAGATTATCAGCGCTATTTTCGAACTAGTCCACCAATAGTCGCTGATCTATGGGAGGGAGATGTTAAGTACTAATTATCTATAGAATCTGCAACTAAGGGACAATCGTGTAATACCATATAAATATTGCATCAACCTGGCAACGAGTGGGGAAATGCTGAATCAGCTCAACGTGACGCACGACGGCGACCGGACGATGGCATCGTATTCAAGAATGCACCTCACTTTTGTTTCTAATATCGAGCAATTGTCGCCTGTTCTAATTATAGAAATATATTGTAATTTTATTAAATAAAATCTGTTGCAGTAATTTCGGTTTTTTTTGCAACTTGCCTGCCGGACTGACATAATTCACAGGTAATATTTATTTATATGTATACGATTAGTTATAATCCAGTAGTTTAAGAGAATAGGGACTTCAAAGTTTCTAAACTCTTTTAATTACACTCTAGATATCGAGTGAAGTAAGTGTAAGTACTTAGGTTCATAGTAAGTATATAAGGTCCAAATTTATTACGTAATTTCTTTTTAAGGAGTCAACGTGTAAGTGATAAGAAGTCACTTATGCCATCATTAAAATTTTCTATTGGAGGAGAAGTTTTCGTATTGCTAGTTAGTACTAGCAATACGAAAACTTCTCCTCCATAGTTGGTAATTACAAATAATGTGTTAGGTATATCCATTTCTTCAATTTGGAATTCTTGGCTTAAGTGAATTTATTTGACTTATATATTAAATTAATTAGGTAACTTCCTTTGAAAGGGTCAAAGGAAGTTACCTAATAAATTAGGACATTGTATATACAGCAAACAAAAAAATTAGTGTGTTTAATTAACTTCCTGTTTAATGTTTTCACAGATAATTCTCAATGTTATAGGTAAACTACTCATTCAAAAATATTATACTTAACTATCACCTTCATACTAGACATTATGATACTATTCCAACGTTAACACCAAGTGTTGAATACTTTAGCGCTGCTGCCAGTTAATGAACGAACTTAGTTTTTGAAGAGACGTTCATTAGCAATATTACCTACTTAGCTATCTACTTGTTAAAAGAAAAGTATGTAGAAAATTCTTCAAACATTTTCAATAATGTTACAGCTATGTAGTACCTACATAATACAAAAATCTATTTTTCTAAAACATTGTTCAAATTGCTTTATTCGCGTAAGTAAACTGACAATTACAAAATAATAATAAGGCTACCTACCTTATTATTAATATAATAATGACTGCCTCGTTGGTCTAGTGGTCGCAAGCGCAGTTGCTGAACGTGAGGTCCTGTGTTCGATTCCCGGTCGGGCAAAGTGTTTATGGTTTTCTCTGTTAAGAAATTCTCAGTAGCTGCCAGGAGTCAGGAAGTTGGTGTTGTGACGGGGTGTCACAACACCAACTTCCTCGTGCTTCGGAGAGCATGTAAAGCCGTCGGTCCTGCGTCTGAGTTCTCTCCGGTCGTGTCGGATTGCCGTCCCATCAGATAATATAATGAAGGAAGACGGAATGCACCTGTGTTTGCGCGTGCACTATAATATTTCCAGCGTACTTGTCTAATCTCCTCGGAGATAGACCACCGTGACCGAATTACGGTCGGGAGAAGTATTATTATAATATTTTGTATTGTATGGTTATAACTAAAATGTAGGTAATATAATTAAGAATCTGTTATGGTAATAATTAAAACATAATTACCTAATTCATAATTAAAATTAATGAAAATAAGTACAATGTCAAAACACACTTCTCTTTTTGATTCTGAACTTAACTTGTCCTTCTCTATAATTATGTGAAATGCAATTTAATTTTGGATCGTTTTTTTTATTAAATGATTGATTATTATGAGGTATACACTATTATGAGGGATACTGGTGCTTACGTAATCACTGTTAAATTATCTATCCTAGTGTGTACTTTAATGCTCCGTAATAAGAGCCACTATTCTTTAACCAAAACACAATTTACTACAGACAATTTCTCCGTATTTGTAGAACATTTATTAACTTTCCATTGTTTACTTTCCCTGTTTAAGAAGAAAACAATATAGCTCGCCAGGATTTTGTTTTGATGTAGACATGTTTTTATTAAACATTTTTCTCGTGCATTTGGTACAATATTATGTTCACGGTGGACTTCGCAACAGCTATGCATTACCTTGGTGCCTACCAAGACTGATCGTTCTGACTTTACGCCAACTGTATTCTGAGATCTGGATATACTATCTATATAGAGCTGAAGATTTTTTTTATTCGAGACAAAAAAAAGGAGACTATTAAATGGTAGCTGCAATTAATTATTATACATAACATCTTGCTTGAAAACTTATATAACACACTACTAACAAAATTAACCACATATTGCTAGAATGCGTGCTACGTAAAAGAGATAAAAAACAAACACGTATTTTATTTTTCTGACATTGACTATAAAAAAAAAAAAAAAAACAGATCTCTAGATCATTGACTACAAGCTTCCTGCATATTTTAACGATATCAGTATTCTCAAATCTAGTGTTTTAAAATCCACAAGCAATTTATTGTTGGATATGTGTTTAATATTGCATTTATACCTTTTTTATGAGCATCAATAAGCCGTCGTATAGCCGGCCTAAAAATACACACAGCAAAATTAAAGTAGTAGTTTAATCTTTTTGACGCTGACTGTACCGGTAGAGAATATGCATTGTCTTTTCTCGTGGGCGATGTAAGTTGGAAAAGATTTTGGCTTTAGTTTAGTTTTTAGATTTTGTTGAGTAGTCTCATTCTGCGTAAAAGGTTTTTTAATAATAAATAACCTTTCATACAGGTGCTATGGTCTATAAAATCTCAGTATTTAACAATGACCAAGATAAAAGACCACAAAACCGCCGACAACTTCGAAACTTAAAGCCCAGCTGAATTCTAAATCTGCGCCAATACACTCACAATACAATGAATGACAAGATCTACGCACACATGTTCCGATGCTCCCGGTGAGGTGCACCGCGATACGCAATTACCTATGTACTAGTGATGTACGGTGATTTCGGTGACAGACGCCATGTGCTTTGTTCCGTTAACCGGAACTAGTTTGGATGTAAAGCGTAGATGGGTACCTACCTAGGTATATAATACAAGGAAGTAGGGAATTAGAACAATAAACAAATAAATGAGAAAAAAAACCAGTTACGTACATATGTAGATTATTGTAGATAATATTATAAGGTGAGCAGGCACTGTATCATATCAACTTTTTATTAATAAAAAGTTAGAATTCAGTTGAGAAAATAAGAAAGCAAAAGAAAGCTTCTGAAACCTAAGAATAAGTTGAGTCTGGAATTTCATATTATAAAATGTTACTAATAACGTTGGGATTTGGGAATGATTCATAATAAATTTTGATATATTTTTGTACTCATTCCACTTTTAAAAATGTTCCACCAATGTTTAGTACTCATAATTGAAATCCGATTGCATAAATACCTATTATTAAATCAAATCCCGTTAAAAGTAATGATAAAAAGCAAAAAATAAATAGTTCTTATAATTAATAGTACCGTAGTGTAAGGACCTTTTTTATTATCAATAGTATTCATGGACATCTTCCTACCGCCTAAATCAGATGGCTACCTCAGTACCCCAGAAACCAGCGTCAAATCAAGTTGAACTTCAGAGGATCATACTAGTGTTCCCATGCTTCAATATATCTCGGGTGTATAGTCTAGTGAATAGTCACTATATGCTCTCGTCCCCGATTATCAGTGACCAGTACCTATTTCTTAATTTATGTACTCACAAGAAAAACTAAAACATAAATTAAGAATAGAAAGTTGAGCACAAAGGTTATCATCACCTCTAAAAAATCACCCATCATATCATCCATCTAAAAAATCACATCCCCATCACATTGATCAAGATGTGATTTTTTGCCCAACCTAATCTGGGCGTCAGAGCGGTTGTCTCTCCGACGCCTTCGTCTCCGAACAGCTTTCCCTTTACCAATCCCGTTCTCCTGGAGCATAAGACATTCCCATAGCTGAAACAGGTAATTTTTGTAGGTACCATTGGTACAGGATATGGGTCTGCGATGAATGCATTGCGAATCCGGAACTACAATAAAGGTTTATGTGTGAGTGTGATTTTTTGTCGGTAGGCGTCAGGCGCAGCGGCCATATCGGATTTTCGACTTAATAAAAAAAGGTACCTAATAAATACCTACTTCGTCGTGGTGGCCGAGTGGTTACGGGCCCGCCTCCTGAGCCGCAGGTTATGGGTTCAAACCTGACATGTACCAATGTGACTTTTTCAAAACATCGTGAGGAAACCTGGACTTGATAGTCTGAAATCGCCAACACGCAGTGAGGTAGCGTGGTGATCAAGCTCGTGCCTTCTCTGTATGAGAAGAGGCCCTTGCCCTGCAGTGGGACAGTTATGGGCTGGTTATGTTTTTTTTTGTAATAAATACTTATAAAGTTATCGGACACCCACTTCTCAGAAGTGGTAATATAACAGCTAGGCAGATCATATTTCAATGAAAACATGTTTTAGTCATTATATTAAATGGAAAAAGAATACGGTCGCGAACAGGATTCGAACCTGCGCCTCCCGGATGAATACTCCAGGTGCTCTAACCATCTCGACCTCTACTCACCACCGCGAATTCTTCTTCCATATTTTAACACGTCTTATGGCGACGTCATTGCAATCAATTCAGTCCCTATACTGGTGACCGAACCGACACGACTAACTTTGCAGTTAATACAATGCCGTAAAGAATGCAATTACCTTAATAATTCAAGATTAAATCTTTTTTGCTTTTTGTTCGCGACCGTATTCTTTTTCCATTTAATATAATAACTTTAGAGTTCGCTAAGCATGCGTTAATGCTTTAAAAAAAAGATTTATCTTGAAAACATGTTTTGCTCATTTTTTTACAGTTCAGGACTAAATTATGTGTAAAATTTACAAACTGACTGCCTCGACGTCCTAGATTTGATTTTCGGGTCGGGCAATATGTTATTAGGTTTTTATGGTTCTAGCAGCTAGAAGTTTAGAAGTGTGTGCCCAATTGATGGCAATAGAGTCACCACCTTTTTTATGGGGTAGGGGCCACCGAGCAGACGGATCGCCTAATCGATTACCACCGCCCATGGACACCCGCAACCCCAAAGGAGTCGCAAGTGCGTTGTCGGCCATTTAAAGGGTTCGGGCCTCCGATACCCTCACTCACTCGGCGAAACACAACGCAAGCGTTGTTTCACGCCGGTTTTCTGCGAGGCCGTGGTATCACTCCAGTCGAGCCGGCCCATTCGTGCCAGAGCATGGCCCTCCCACGGTAAAGAACCATGAACCTGCTGAAGAACCTGTTACCTGGGAGTTAATACTTAATTCCATCGTTGATATGTGGGTTTACAACATAATATTTACCGTCTGGGATAAGGCGTGATGATATATGATAAGTTATGACTCACAAAAAGGTAATACTCCAAATTGTTATCGGTGTAGAAAACTACGATACTGTACATTGTCAATTCAAAGAGTAATTCAGTACTACTCAAGTTAGTCCAAGACAAAGGGGGATACCATTCAAAGGATTACCTTTGTAATAGAATTCCTTTTATTGAGTCTGTTTCAAATAAATAAGGGGTACATGGCAATGCTTTTACGTTGGCTAATACTGAACCCGAAATTTTGCATCAAATCACAATAGGTACTTACGTAGGTAATCAATTAAGGATTTATTGTACATATACTGTGACGCACAAAGGGATTCCAGTAAAAATGTTTTTTTTTTAACTGTGAAGTATAACTGCCATCATTGCAAGTGTCAATAAATAAATCACATTTAGTTTTTTTTGTGGAGGATGTATTTACGCTCGTGAGCAAAAATTGAACCTGACTGCACCTTCGGTATTTCTGTTACCACAAAAAATATAACTTTAGTTCTCGCTGCGCATGCGATAACGCGTTTGAAAGATTTAAAGGGCATTTATGTCATTTGTAAATATAAATTTTATTGGATATAGTTTTAGCCATAGGTATAGGTATAGTAGATATCTCAATACAAAAAAAAAGATAAATTAAAGATTAAAATTAAGATAAATAAAATAAGGATAATGTTTCATACATTATCCTTATTTTATTTATCTTAATTTTAATCTTTCTTCAACGGGAATTACTGAAAAGGATGTTTTGTTATACTTATTTCGTTCTGCGAACTTCAACCGAAATTCAACTTCGATAAAAATTTCAACCGAATGTTCGACGGAATTCAACATTCGGCAGAATCCAGATTCGGTCCATCATACCTAACACATAACATAGTATCACGCCTGTATTCCTCGAAGGGGTAGGCAGAGGTGTACAGTGTGTGACAATAAAGAAATGTGGGTGTACAACTGTGTACACCTCTGCCAACCCCATAGGTAAATACAGGCGTGATGCTCTGTTTAATTACTGGATTCACATAATTTAACTTTTAGTTCTGCGGTAGTTAATCATTGCCATGGACTCCCCATTTATCAGGATTTATAATTATGAATAATTAATTTTAGAGCTTTGGACAGTGAATATTTGAAGAAGTCTGCATTCATATTGATAAAGAGAAACTTTAAAATTCTCAAAATTTAAGCTTAATGTCTTTGAACACTAAGTAAATTCCATTAAGTAATAACTTATAATGAAAATTAATCAACTAATATGTAAGAACTCTTTATAATATTTATGTTTTATTCATTATAGCATAACATAGCATCACGCCTGTATTCCCCGAAGGGGTAGGCAAAGGTGTACATAGTTGTACACCCACATTTCACCAATGCTGTTATTAAGTCCCATGTAATAGGTGGTGAGCCTATTGCCATCAACCGGGCACATTTCCAAACTCCGGGCTGCGGCTGAGAATTTCCTAACAGAAAAACTCAATAACACTTTGCCCGACCCGGGAACCGAACCCGAGGATTAATGTAACATTATACAAAGAAAGGACAGCTTATTTCCCTTAAGTATTCCTACTAGTGAGGGGCTCGTGGCTAAGTAACAGCCGCACAGATCGATCGATCGAGGTTAAGCTGCGCTTGCCGCGGTCGGTCTGCGGATGGGTGAACATTACTTCATACCGAGACCCCTCCGTGGTTCGGAGAGCACGTTAAGCCGTCGGTGCCGGTTTTCAAATTAAGATCTATGACAGCCGTTACGGGTAGTCAGAGGCCTGAAAGTCTGACAACCAGTCATACCACGAGATATCGTGTTACACAGTAACTGGTTTGTGGAGGTCAGATAGGCAGTCGCTCCATGTAAAATGCTGGTATTAAGCTGCATCCAGTTTTACTGGAAGCCGAGCCCAAAGTAATTGGGAAAAGGCTAGGCAGATATTCATACTGGTGGTATGGCTATGGAATGAAATTTAGTCGTCAACTGATAGCTGAGTTTGATATTATAAATAACTAATTTATTTATTTGATTTATTTTATGAACAAGATGAAATTAATAAAAAAAAAAAAAGGACGCCTACTATGTGTGAATATTTTATTTTTAATTCACACCTTTTTGTGTATTAGCCATTAAATTACTATTTTTTAAATCTTATTAGGCTATGTTACCCGGGACAATGTAAGGAGTCTAACGATACCCCAAACATCTAAATCGGTTCAGGGGTTTAGAAGTTATGGTGGACTAAATAAACTCACCAACATACATACCTACTTATATATATACATACATGAACCTTAAAAAGGGCAGTCGTGTAAAAAAGACGATTCCCCATACTAGAAATTTCTTCCTGTATCGTGGGTGTGTTTGCAAACACATAATCTCACATGCACTCGCACAGTCAGCCCCGGAACAATTATCTGTAGATCATACAAATATGTATATGCATGCAGGAATCGAACCGACACGGTGCGCAGCAGCCGATTTCTCAACCACGGCGCCAACCGCGCCGTCTTCATCAATTATCAATCAGCCAAATAAAATCCGCCACCATATTATTTTATTAACGAATATTAATGGTCGTAAGCACTTAAGCCTGCTAAATAAAGCGCCACATCCGAAGCTTTTCACAGGTATTCATTCACGGCTAATATATTTGCCGAACTCGCTCCTTTGACGAATTTATTCCTTTTTGAATTTAACGGAACTTTATAAATCGCTGTTCTTCGATCTTCCGGCACCTCCTTTGCACACCACATAGTATTTACCCGTATATTTTCAGAAGATACGGTTCGCCGAATATTTCCTTGATCTCCTTTAAGCATTGTGACGAGGGTGAAACATCGTACGCGAATATAATTTCGTAAGCCGTGTAATCGAATTTTAATCTCATTAGCGGGCGATAATGGAAACTCGAAAGGCTTCCTTTATGGATACATTTACCAGGCAATTTTAATGACCTATATACCAGTTATAATGAATTATCAAAGTAGCTCATTAGATCTAATTATATCGTGCTTAAAAATTTTTGTAAAAATCTGCGTTGAATATAAGACTATCCTATACATTTGCTTTATAATTTTTTTGAGTATATATCTGAGGTGCGTTGGTTCCAATCTTGTTCACGACCTTTTTTTTCTTTCCAAAATTTTTTATAATTTTAAAATGCTATTTGTTCCACGAAACAAAATCTTTATAATCTGTATTCGTTTTATAGATGACAAAATGGGATGCATTCTGAGCGTGTGAAAAGAGGAATTTTTCCGTCTTGACACCCTGTGAGTGACTGTACAGCAAACGTTACTCGTAAAAAATATTTTATGTGGCGTACCATGCATATTGTATAAACAATATGTGGAAGTAAGGTACTCACCTGATCTAACTAATATGCGATCATTGTTTTAGAATAATCTTTACTGTTCAGAAAGCGATATTCAACTAATACAAAGTGATGTAATGACATGTTTGGGAAAAGTGGATTGATACGTGGTGTGAACCGGTTAAAATTCATTTGAAGCGAGCCTGGCGTAGTAGACTACAATTTGGTGGTAGGGTCCTAGATGGGGTCTGGCTAATGACAAAACTCTTTCCAAAATCAGGAGCAAAGCAGCCAATGGTGAACAGCGGTTGCGTGGTGGGCAGAAGAAAATTATGATGTGTATTTTTATAGTAGGTACCACTCCCAATTTACCTACTATACACAAAATGCTCCACTGCCTACACTTACTGCCTACTCAATGTTATTAATGCCACATTTGAACCCACATCCTGTGGTTCAGGAGGCGGGCCCGTAACTACTCGGCTACGACGGCTTGTATTGTTAAGCGAGCTCATTAACAAATATTAGAAATCATTTATTGCAGACTGATTATATTAAGTAATCAATTTTTTTATCAAGAATTTTTATAACATGTTGTGCGTTAATTATAATGATAAATACAAAAAATAAATATAAATATGCTGTAAATATAAATAAGTATGACATATCAATGGTTACAACGACTACTTACAACTTTTATACTGAGTCTACGACGTAAAGCTGCATTGAAAATTTAAATTTAAACTTGATCTCGCGTGTTCCCCACGAAATTGTTTTTGAAATTTATAAAACATTTTTGTTTATCTGTTCTGTACGGGCACAGCGCAGCTGCGGCCCAGCGACGGCGAAGACCCGTGTTTACATGGAGAAATGGCTGAATTTCAACTGCAAACACACACCACGGACGAGCCCGCACCCCCACCCCCCTCTTAACTGCAAGTGGGTCGTTCAAACTCTACTCTATGAGTTTTTATGACCGCAAATGCTTAAAAATAGACATACCACAACCAATTCAGAATTCAAACGGGGAAATCCGACCAATAAAAATGAATGCAGCATGGAGTATGGAAATTATCGTATTTTTTAAAAGCTACTCGATGTTTTGCTGTACCTATCGTTTGTAGAGTAGGTACGAGTACCTATGTCTTGTGTCAAAGGCTTCGTATAACTGAAATGCCTTCCAAAAACGCTGTGTTGGAAGTTGTTAACACGAAATGCTGGCCTTTTTTAAAAGCTTTTTCGTAGCATTCTAGAATCGGTGAATTTAAACGGCTTTTGTTATTGGAATTAAAATATGATCTTTAAAAAATATCGAAACCGGGCAGACTCATAGCTATTTTCTAAATTTCATAATTTTGTTTAACTCTTCCAATGGGAAGTACAAAATTGTACTTCATAACAATAAAAATCTATTGTCTATGGTAATTAGCGACCTAACAGAGTACCAATGTTCGGATGTAATAATGTCCTTATTATTCATATGACAAGACTCTGAACGTAAAATGAATTGTTTTTTTTTGTCAATAGCAGTTAGTAACTAAGAAATTAAATGCGCAATAGCTAATATTTCAAATCTTTTGTATAGAGATTTCCACAAGTCACAGTAGTCTTTGAGGCCCAAATCGAATGGTTCGTATATTGAGAGTGGGTGGGCCTCTATCTATTATATACATATGTAAGTAAACTTTCCTTAGTAGGTACCTAACATTATGACATTGGTAACGCGCAGTTGATTCTGACGCATAAGTCGGTGTTTGTGTCAATATTTGTGGGAGGCGAGGAGGCAAACAAGAGCCCTGCCCGGGTAAACATGCTTACCGCCTTACTGGAGCGTCAGGCGTGTTATGACTACAATCAATTACGCCACAAGAACCGACACATTACTGGCTTATCATTTTGCTTAAGTGCACATCAAATCTCGCAAAACCGAGTAATTCAATTATTGATTCTCAATCTAAGTAAACATGACGCTTTACCACAGGCGTGACGCGTCTTAACGTAGGGGAGTCAATCAAGCAACGTTCAAGTACTTTCTAGTTTAATGTCTGATAACCTCATGTCAAGTGAAATGCGAAATTTGATAATCTAGCCGAGTCGAAGTCAAGTATAATAGGGAAAGACTTAGAGCATAATCGTGTTTCAGTAATTAATGTTGAGATTCAGTCCAGAGAGGTCAGACAAAGTCAAAGATTTATTTGCAAATAAATATGGTTACAATAGTTCTTACAATAGTAGTATAATAATAGTAGCTTATCGTATTTAATCCTAACATACCTAATGACCACGGATTATTTTGAAAAAAATACGGATGAAACCTTGCCTTGTCATAAGTGAAGAATAGATTACGCACACACACACGCAGCGTACTGGCGCCGAGTGGATGAGTTTTAAGTATTTTTATGCGTTAGCTCGTGTATGACAAGCGAAATTGGATGACTAGGTGCTTCTCATATGTCGTACGCAACGCTCCGTCCGTATTTTTTAGGGTCCGTGCCTAATGACATACAAATTTCTAGTATTTATTTAGATTATTTAAATTAATGGAATTCTTTTATAGCATATATAGAATTGATAATTAACCACCTACATAAAGCCCTTCTGTAGCGGACCATTGGAAGTTCTTTAAGTCAGTGACAGTTAATGAAATTTTCGTCATTGAGACTAGAAATCAATATTGTTGTCAAACATTTTCAAATTGAGAAGCACACATACATAGCATAGGTACCTTTTATTCCGAAATATAGCTTACATTACCTGGGAGAGTTATTAAAGATGAAGAAAGTATCTATTACCACAGATTACTTAAAGTTATCTTCTATTACGTTGTGGCTCTTACGAACAGTCGGTTTAGATTTGAAAGACAGGATCAACACGGGCAGTGGGTGGAAATTAGTAAATAAGTAATTCTTTCGGATGGCTGAAACCTGCAGTCACAGCGGGTAGACGGTTTGATGACCGGACCATTTGCATCAGCCATTGGCGATATGAAGTACCTGACATGCAGTGTTATCGTTCGAAATTATTCTGATTCGTAGAAACATGTTTGATCAGCAACTCAACGCATTTACGAGTATAATAATACTTACTGTGCCCTCGGCTTCGCTCACGTGGAATTTCGGGCTGACATATCATTATGACTGAAATAAAATATAGCCTGTATTACTTCTGGACAAAGTAGCTTTTTAATGGTGAAAGAATGATTAAAATCTGTTTAGTTGTTTCAGAGTTCATCGATTACAAACAAACAAATCTTTCCTCTATAAAATATTAGATCTATAAGAAGAATCGATATCGATAATCGAAGTATCGATATTATAGATCTAGTTGTAATATTATCATACTCAGCATCATAGCCTTTTATGTCTTTTCTGATTTAGACAACATTATCAAACTTTTTCGTATTCGTGTCGTTAGGCGCATACCGTGCATTAACTATATGGCCATAAGATGTTACACGTTAGTAGCAAAGTGCCGCCGTCTGACATGTTTATCGATTATGATTTTGTAAAAAACTCGGTTGTAAGGTTCGACCACGAAGACTCCTTCTGTTTTTATAGCATCACGCCTGTATTCCCCGATGGAGTAGGCAGAGGTGTACACAGTTGTATACCCAAATTTCGCTGATATTAAGTCCCATGCCACCTATTGCTGACCAGGACAATTACAAACCCCGAGCTGCTACTGAAAATTTCCTCACAGAAAAAGCAATAACTCTTAGCCCGACCTGGGAATTGAACCCAGGACCTCATGCTCAGCAGTCGCGCATTTGGGACCACTAAACCAACAAAGCAGCCTCCTTCTGTTTTCACTCCTCCCAATCTTACTTTGCTTATGTTAAAGGGAACAAGTCTCTTGATAGAATCCTTCAACGCTGCTATTGACATGAGGGATTTCAGTGAAGCGCCTCCGCAAACAAATGCTTCATACGTGGTCCATGGTCTAACACACCAATCAGAAAGTCTCTTTGATCACTATAATTAACTAAGATTAGTTCCGACGTCAATTCTAATGTAGCAAACTAAACTAAATTTAGAGCATTCCTGTCTTTTACTAACTGTTACTATATGAGCAAGATAGAACGAATCAAGAGATGTCAAATTTGAATTTAGGCACGTCAAATTAAAATCTCCGAACCTTTTTAGTAGGCACAGTTTTAGGTAACCACTAAAATTAGAGACGTCGAACGAAAATTGTACGGAGATTGTAGGTTGACATGATTAAATTTAATTTTGACGTTTTCCCATCCCGCTCCTATAGTAACGATTAGTAAAAAACAGCAATGTTTAAATTTAGTTTAGTTTGCTATATTAGAATTGAGTCCAATATTAAAGTTTTGCCGATGAACTAGCTCACGTAAATATATCACGTAATCACGGTTTACCAATACCGCCGCGAGATATGAGTTGCTACCCGTAGTCAATTACACAACGCGGTTAAAGCACTTATATCGATAACCAGCTTAATACCGCCCCACTCACGTGGAGTTCAAATTTTAATAAAGTTATAGGCCACTTACCCGTGATTGAGTAACACTTACTCGTACCATATTTTAGATTAAATCTAGAAAAAATATTTAGAGAAACTTAGGTATAAAATACCCAAACAAATTGAAGGAGGTCCTGGGTTCGATTCGAAGGTCGGGCAAAGTGTTATTGGGTTATTCTGTTAAGAAATTCTCAGTAACAGCCCGGAACTTGGAATTGTGTCCGGTAGACGACAATAAGCTCACCGCCTGGATTTAACATGGCTCTTATAAAATCATTGCATTGGTGAAATATGGGGGAGCAACTGTGTACACCTCTGCCTACCCCTTCGGAGGATATAGGCATGTTAAATATCTTTCATGCTTAAATTTCTTGCTTTAATGCTTTTTTATATTTTTCAAGGAAACATTGAAAGTTAATAGACACGAACAGGGCTTGAACCCGCGACCCTTGACAGTCCTAGTAGATCTGTAAATGATTGCTAAATAAATACCGCCAGGCGTCTCCTTATGACGAATACAAGGATGCTTGAAATTTAATAGTATCGACAACGATACGGTAGCTCAGTTGGATGAGTGATGACACGGAATGTCAAGGGTCGCGGGTTCAAGCCCCGTTTGTGTCTATTATTTTTCAATGTTATATTGAAAAATAGTAATTCGAGTGGACATCTTTATGAATGTCTTTGTAGGTCCGAAATTTCTTCGAAATACCGAATGTGCCTGTAAAATAACATATCAAAGCGAAAATATAATACATACCTAACCTGGTTTCTACTATATATTTAGGTACGGGTTTTTTTTATTTATCGCGAAAAACTTACAAAGCTATCGCCATAATTTATTCTAGGGTTCGAGATGTAAATGAGACATATATATTTTTTAGTAAAAACCATTATGTTTCAGTGTTGATTTAACTACAAGCTTTTCAAACTGGGTCGTGTTATCCTCATTACTTTATTATTGCTACCAACTGACTTTAAATGGCGCTCTGAATTATTATACATTCGATCTTTTGGTCTATATTGCCTATACTCTATAGTAGGTAAACTCAAGCAAATTACTTGTATACAAATTTATCAAGGGTCACATCTGTTTCTGGGGAGACGTGACCAACATGATTGAAATGTACCCTACAGCCTAAATATTCAAATTGTATTTCTAACTCGAAGGCCTTGGGCACACAGTGATGACTGGGACTAGTTCAGTAATTCATGAATGCCTTTGGGACTCGCCGGAGACTTACTGAGCAGTTGAGTACTTGTCGATGCATACGTGATATAGATAGTGGTATATAATATTCATGTTCACGGTAGAGAGGGCATCGGGTGGCGTTAACGTGGCGTGACGGAGTGGCGCGGGCTAAGTGCTCGGCTAAATTGCTCGCGACGACTAAACACGCGCCTGAAGCAGCACAAGTTAGAGGCGGGCCATTAAAATAACCACACCACCCTTCATTCCTTAATTAATTACGTCGTGCTTGTGTACATATTTGCTGCGAACCACTTATCGATGACGTCTACTAACAACCACATAGCGACCACATAAACACAAGCTTTCTTTGTTAAAAAGCTATTACAATTACGCGGTGGTTCTGGGTTACACTGATAGTAATTCCCGTATTAAGGTAGGGACAGCACCTAATAAAATAATCATAGTTGTAATTCCGCCGTAAGCTCGCCCGTTTTGAAGCCCGGATGTCAGTCAGCCTAAAAGGTATATGAATTAATTCGTAATATACAAGCTACCACTTTCGTACCTACGTTTATTTGGGATCGAATTTGAAAAGGTTTGTTTAGATTTAGAACTCGGTGTTTATTTTCGTGCATTTCGTTTTTAAACGTTTTGTATTGTCCACACAAGAAATATGTCGCATTTAAAATTAACCCTGCCTACAGTCATCAACAAAGGATTTGGGGCCAGTTTCCAGTCTGACTAGATGTTAAGATTGAAATCTACATCTTCAGTTACCTATGTCTTTTATCCAAACCACCACAATGCAGTAACTGGGAAATACTATTATAGTAAAGTTTTCAGATTTTCATACTGCCTACTACCCGTAGTTTCACAACCGGAACCTAGAATGTTCTTGAGAGGCGAAAGCGACTCTGGCTATGAATGTAACGGGTGATATTTTAAGTAAAAATATTATTTAGGTATTCATCTGTTTACATATTCGTAATAAGTAGATCAAATACTAATTTAAATTCTCAGTAGCAGCCCGGAGTTTGGAATTGTGCCCGGTAGATGGCAATAGGCTCACCACCTATTACGTGGGACTTAATAACAGCATTGGTGAAATGTGGGTGTACAATTGTGTACACCTCTGCCTACCCCTTCGGGGAATACAGGCATGATGCTATGTTATGTTATGTTATGTAAATACTAATTTAACTGTGCCTATTTTATTTATGATACGATTATAATAATTACACACAATCTTAAACAGCCTAGAGACAGTAAGATTGGTGTGACACTAGGCGTTATTAGAGTACTAATGCCCTAGGCTGACATAATTACATAAGGCACTCATGTTGTAATCTAAATTAATTATCCTCTTAATTCAATCAAGTATAGGTAGAGAGTGTAGAGGCTTTCAGAGAGGCAGGTGAGCCGTGAAGCGAACACGCTCCGACTAAAGCCGAGATAAATAGTCGCTATTACTCAGCTTAAGAAAATGTCAACTTGCCTTTCCTTCCTTTCAGCTTTTCAAACTTGGAATCATCCATTTAGGTCATCTGAGGGTTTAGAGCATTCAAAGCTGCCAGTATGGGAAAACAAGCTCTTATTTTTTCTTTTTTTTTCTGATTGTTCTGTTGAAATGCTTTATTGACTTAAAAGCTATACAGTAGTAAGTCTTTATTGAAGTTTAGTAGAGCTTTTTCTTTCCACTGTGGGAGAGCCATGCTTCGGCACGAATGGGCCGGCACGACCGGAGTGATACCACGGCCTCACAGAAAATCGGCGTGAAACAACGCTTGCGTTGTGTTTCGCTGAGTGAGTGAGGGTACCGTAGGTCCAAACCCTTTAAAAGGCCGGCAACGCACTTGCGACTTCTCTGTTGTTGCGGGTGTCCATGGGCGGCAGTAATCGCTTACCATCAGGTGATCCGTCAGCACGTTTGCCCCCCATCCCATAAAAAAAATGCTGGCAGAGTCTTGTTCTACCTAACCCCCGTTAGGTAGAACAAGACTCTGCCAGCATTTTTTTTTTGAATCTTAGAACTTACAATATGACCTGGAGATAATAACAATCCATTATATTATATAGTTATTTTATATTGGGTGTATTAAACTAAAGCGTAGTTTCATACACCAAACGATCGAAACAACCAATTTAACGTCGATCGCTTTGTGAAATAACATTCTTATGTAGAAAGTATTTTAGATAACTTAATAAATAAGAAAGTAAACCTTACAAATCCACATTTATATCTGTATACAATTTGTGAACCATAAAACATTTTAACTATTTAAGTTTGCGTTAGTTAGACAATTGCTTGTTGAAAAAAAAGTGTTTGTGACATGTATGACATTTTAATTTATTTTGCGCTCCGTAGGGTCTTTTCCACAGAACAAATAATAGTTTACGGTTTTACTGAGTTTGGGAAACCTGCTCGTTAATTGAATCATCGCTGAATACGTTCTATTCAACAAAAAGGTTTTACGTCACTATTTTAGGCCAATTTTACATTGAATAATAATATATAATATTATGAAAAGGTCGTGTTGAGCCTTTGTTTGAGTTATGATTAAGCTTCGATGTAATTTATAACCTTAATTGATAGTTACTAGAAAGTACCTGTAATCTTAAAGATTAAGGCTCGGTTGCACATACATAACTTTAACCTTAACCAACGTGTTACTATAATACATATTTTGACAGCTTTTCTATATAAATTCTGTCAAAATGACACAGCAACACGTTGGTTACGGTTAAATTTATGTTGGTGCAATCGAGCCAAGAGTGGTATTATTTTGTTTCATTATTACGCATTATTTTTTTAATGTGGAAACTGGATGTTGTGCCGGACTCCTTTTTTTGTTTTTGGGGGATACCTTCAAGAAGGCGCACGGTCTTTGGGGATAAGACCGGGGAGTGTGGGATTCTTACCTCACTAAAACCACCCCAGTGGTCACCATCAGCAAATGAAGGTACTGGGTCTTTTTACAGACTAAAAACCCCGGGATCGTAGCTGAACTAAGTTAAACTAGACTAAGATTCGAGCATTACTATCTTTAACTGACAAAAATATAGTAATGATATGGAAATTAAGAATGAAATATTATTAATGAAATATTATATGCAAACTACACACTATAAACCTACATATAAATATATGAAGTCAGTTAAAAATAAATACTAGCCTAAAAAAACTATTTAAATTACTTTTTGTACCTAAAACATTTCCTTTAAGTAAGGGCATTTTTTTTTTGGATGTGAAAAATCCATCGTCGACGCTGTGCCGGACTCCCACCGACTTAAAACCACACGGTCCTACTCCAACCTTTACCGAAGTCCCGGGTTCGTTGCAGCAATCACCGCGACACCGGCAGAAGGGCATTATATACGCATCCGTATCATATGATGCGAAATTGCACACTGTGTTCACATTGAGTACAATCCTTTTAATATGTTTACCTGTTTATCCCTAACATATCCTAGTAGAGAAGAGAATTAAGATAGTTCAATTCTAATTAGCAGTACAAGCAAATGGTTTCAAGTAATTTATCCCCGGTATCCCTGGATCCCGGGATTTTTTGTTTCCAACAAAAGGGAGGCTAATATTTTTCGCTCGAATTTTCCGCTCGACCACGGCAAAACCGAAGGAAGAGTTTGATGTAGTTTTCATGTCGTTTTTATGTATGTATTTTTATATGTTACCAACATTAATTGTACGTTAATTAATTGAGATAAAGGCAAGAGCAAAATATATTATTAATTAAATGAATTTATTTCAAATTGTACGTTAGGCGATAATCAGTGATAGCCTATTAGTATGACCGTTGGACTGACAATTCAAAGGTCGCAAGTTCTAATCCAAGGCACGCACCACTGTCTTTTCGAGGTCATGTGCGTATTAGATATAAACAAATTATCTAACGGTGAAGGAAAACACCTTGAGGAAACCAACACACCTGAATGATGTTCTCGATGAAATTATGATGTAATTCCATGTCAGAGACCTACGAGTGGTTTAAACTCTGACACTAGGTTGTTCATCATCCACACGATAAGAAGAAAGAAAGAATTTCAAAAAGATTTCCTTATAAAAGGTTTTTTTTTTTCTTACTTAAATGGTGTAGGATTAATGATCGTGGACGAAGCAAAAAAAGTCCATAGGTAAAGATCGTAGCGAGTGGCGTTCTACAGTTTTTGCTTACCTGCATCGAGTTTATTGCATTATTCGTTTTCATGCATTTGAACGCTAAATAATAATTGTACAGAAATGAGTACGGTTTTGATTTTAATTAATGAGGAGATTGTGGATCTGTGGTCACATTTGTACGAACTGTTAGGCGATAAAATTTGCATGCCATTACTCGAATTTATGCGAACCGCGGTATCTCGGTAGGCAATTAATGTTATCATGGCTACTACATGACCAATGATGTAAATTTTATATTAAAATTCAACAGTAAAGGTAAATATATGGTGCGAGATAAAAGTGGGCACGAGCTCATTTTTTATATAAAAGTGACAGCGCGGCATAGATAATAAATAATTATCATAAAAGATGGAGATTAAGTGCAGAGGTACTTGCTAAAAATTAAGTTAGTATCTTAATTTAAAAGCGCCGTTTTACTCAAAAAACCAACATTAGAATTCCGTGATTCATCAATCTTAAAACTTGTAATCGCTCTGTCTCCGAGTTGAGGTAAAACCTTTTTTTTGTAGCGACCGACGACCCACTGTGTAGCACAGGACACATTAAACTGAATATTTAAATAAAGCTGCTCTACGGCAACTTTTAATGAGCAGGTTATTTAAGGATTTTTTAAACTACCTTCATTTCCTCTTTATATATTTTTCGCCTCATTTTCTTTTCTTTGCATTGTTTCAGAGCTATTTTATTTGTTATCAAGTTATTTAAGTTTCAGATTACTTTATTATATTAAATGGAAAAAGAATACGGTCGCGAACAGGATTCGAACCTGGATAAATACTCCAGGCGGTCTGACCACTAGGCCATCTCGACCTCTGGATGAGATTGAGATGGAGAGGTCGAGATGGCCTAGTGGTCAGAGCGCCTGGAGTATTAATCCGGGAGGCGCAGGTTCGAATCCTGCTCGCGACCGTATTCTTTTTCCATATAATATAATAACTTTAGAGTTCGCTAAGCATGCGTCAATGCTTTTCAAAGATTTACCTTGAATTCAGATTACTTATTAAACGTTTTTACCTTTAATTTTCAGTTCGAAGGTTGAGTTTCTCCGTATCTGATTAATTCTTTGAAACTCTATTTGTAATGAAATAGTTTTTATATAATTTACTTACTTCTCATAAACATTAGTTAAGTAACTTATTGAACGAATATTTTTAGTTAAAGTAACTTGTTTGAATTGAAGGGACTGAACAGAAATTGGAATAACGAAAGGCCGTCTAACAACCTTTCAAAATGCCAACAATTGGAGTGCTCACGGCTATAAATAATTACTGAAGGGCTACAGATCAAAGACCACCTCATTTCGACTCCTGACGGACAGATAGATGGATCTTGACGAGGGTCCTTGAAGTCTGCTCAAGTTTTAATTGGCTCATTTTGACCTTATTCGATTATATTGAAGGATTAACATGTCAGATTATTGTTTTAGGCCGCGTCAAAAGTTTAAGTGAACGTCAAGTTGAAAGCAATTATGATTTAATTTAGGCGTTTGATTGAATTAAGTTCTTGTTTCTTCTTGACATGTCTATGCTTGAACTTATCTTATTTACTTTTACTTAATTAGGTTGGTATTATTTTTAATTGAAACAGTGAATACAAAGTATTTAATGAGCGTATTCATTAAATAGCCCTACAAAGCCTACTTTTTCTCTTGTGGTAAGTAAGGAGGAAAGGAAGGTAATTCTCCTTAACCGCGCAATGTTTTTACGTGTTCATTTACTGGGCGTAAATCTGGGATACCAAGTAGGTATCAACTTTTGTCACTGCACCCTGTGGTAGGTAATGTCTGCCAAAGGTATCGTTGCACCGCGTCGCGTTAACAGTGTTTTTGTTTGTGCCCCTGCACAAACCTTACAGGTAATAATATCCCACCACATCAACACTTCATGTAAAGTTGGTATCCAATCTCGCAAGTTTATAATGTTTTTACTGTTAAATAAGGTTATGTGATCTCTAGTAGAACCAAACTCATAGGTAAGCTCGGATTTGTCATCGTCTACGGACTATCCGAATTCCAAAGTATATTATAGCTCTAAGTGCTCATGACTGTACCTTATTTCTTACAATGATCAACAAATAAGTCTACATATAAGCCCTGACTCTACAAACTCTACATCTTGGTTAAAAAGTATGGCTTGGCCTTCAGCTTTCTAGCATTATCCAGACCGACAATATGACAGTTCGAAAATACGACGAAGCGCTTCCAGAAAAAGTACGTATTGCCCCGCTTCCTTCGGCTTGGCTTGACGGGGGCATTACCCTGCCCCCAGATCAACGGTGACAACACTAAATTATTCATGGTACTAATGCGTTGATTACTTATCACAACATTGTGTCAGAAATGTTTTATGTATCTTACAAAATCTTTGTACTGTTTCCTTTCGCATCTTACAAACGATTTCGTAATCATTCAAAGAAAATGTCTTACAGTAAAAGGAAAATGATTGCGAAAGGAAATTTGCAAAACGCTGCAAACATCAACACTTTGTTCCATTTACGTAGCAGGAATATTCAATCAGTAAATTTTTAACATTCATTGACTGTTTATATTTTGCTGCGTTTTGTTATTTTAAAAGGTCTGTCAGATCTTCGGCACAAAGGTACAAATATGAGGCTATTGTCGTGCAAATAATCGAAGCTGACGACATGACAATAGGAGCTCGGGAGCAAAGGAAATGGATTTGTGAAAGCCGTCATTCATGGCGGGGCTGGTTTTAATAAATAGAGATTATTGGGTGACGTATTTTTGTCTCCTAATATATTTTAAATGACGTCTTTCATCAAATAAAGCTTTGTATTCGTCCTTTACTTATACTTTCAAGATTTTCAGTACGGTGAGATTTACTTTTGGAAAATGTCATGCGTAGGTAGTAAAAGTAGTGGGTATAATACAGCAAAAGTAAATAATTAATCGATAAACGTAAAGTGTACTGCGTCCATCGAGTTACTAAGCCGATTGATTGAAAGTAAAACGATACTTACCTACCTATTTCTCAGAAATAAATACATAAAATAAACATTTCAATTGGAAATTCAAGGTGTATTGACAATGTCTCAAAACAAAACATAAAATGTTATCAGTTATTTATAACAAAGCACATTGAATAAAATGTTTCCAATAGTCATTGTCTCGAACCATGAAACGCTTTTATAATGATATTGCAAGTAGAAAAACTGGAGCTCCTCTTTAATTAAATCTTTCCCCTTTTTTAATTTTTTATTTCCGTCAGCCCGGCTTCGTATTTTATTAGTGTTTCAATTTTGAAAGTCCAGGAAATCAAGTTAGAGGAAACCGAAAACAATTACTGTAAGTACCACTAATTGTAAATAATAAATTGTTTGCAAATTTCGTTTATGAAGTTTCGTTTCTTGGTGGATTTTTCTATTTTATTTGTGTTCGTCTCGGTTGCAATCATATCAATTTTATCTCCTCATAGCTAAGCTTGCAGACTAACGTTTACAGAATATTACAATAAAAACAGAAATATAAAAACTGATTGATGATTTTTTATAAGTACGTGTTCAGGCCATTTAATGCTTTATTAGGCGTTTCCATAAGACGGGAAAAGGAAACTTTAAATTTATTAGATACGAACATGTGACACGGTTGCTCAGTGGGAGAGCCATGACACGGTATGTCAAAGGCCGCGGGTTCAAATCTCGTTCGTGTCTCTTATTTTAAATATTTCCTTAGAAAATGTTAATCAAAGTACCTACCTATAGCAAGTTGTCATTGTAAAATAAATAATTTTAAACTTTTCGTGTCCAACTCTCGCACTTGAGTAAATGAGTATATTTTATGGCACATGTGTATGTAGGTACTAGAAAACAAATTACATAAATATGCATAAACATCATTCGTTTTCAACGCTGGTTATATTGAAAATACAAAATCAATCAACGTAGAGCTTTGCGTGGTTCGCTCAGTGCAGCATGCATGCCACGGCGAGCCCCACTCGAGAATTTATCGAGTTGTGGAATGCATCGAGTAAGTGGCCCAATAATTGGGTTCCGGCCTGAGCGCGGCGTATCGAGAAGATATCGATGCCACAGTCATTCATTCCTTACGAGTTTTACAGACAATAGACCTTTAATTTTTTTTTTCAATTTTTCATGCTTTTGAAGTATGTCCTTGTGGTAGTACCTAGTAGTTAGGAAACTTGTCACGAAATGTAACAAGCCCATAAGTTAGATTAACGATTGTAACTTTGGGGCAAGTATAGGTTTAGGTACCTTAGACTACAAATGTGGATAACTTTGTTATTATATTTTATATTTTATTTATTTTATCTTTGAACGTATCGCACGTTTAGAGTTTCAATCGATAATAGCTAAAATATCAATGAGCATCCTTATAGAAGTTAAAAAATATTATAGATATAAATTTTTATGAAAGGATTCGAACCTGCTCTTCCCGGATTAATACTCCTGGAGCCGCAGGTTCACATCCTACACACAACCGTATGTTTCTTTCTAACTTTAAAGCGTTTGAAAGATTTAACTCTATTCAAAAATACTGTTTATATTTTTGTTGAAAATATTAAAAAGCTAATGAATTCATCTAATGCTAATGAAGACAAAAGCCTCAAATATAATGAAGTATATCGGTTGTATATTTAGATTCAAGTCCTTATAACAATATAAAATAGGACTACAGAATGCAGCCTCAAGGGAGGCTGTAAGGACTAGTCACGGCGAATGATCTTGGGGAGGATAATCCTACGTCAATTCGCTTGGCAGGCGCACCGGTGCACCTACATAATACAGGTGGATGCTCTTAGCGTTCCTAATTCAAGAGAATGGGTGCGGGCTACTCTGAGACACATATATACCAATAAATAAAACTGCAGTGTCTATTTGGGATTTCAAAATGTCAACATTTTAATGAAATTTGTGATTGTGCCATTATATACATCACTTAATCATAAATTATCATTTTTAGATTTTTAATGTCTGCATTTCTATTTGATAGTTTGTCTCGAATAAGCTCCGAAACGGCTCAACGGATTTCAATGAAAATGTAAGGTTTTAAATCATTTTTATTTGACATTATTTAGAATTTGACTAAAAGTTTCGTGTATGTTCCATTACGATATCTTGCAGGTTTAGATGTCTAATATATAAAAATCTCGTGTCACAGTGCTGTTATCGAACTCCTCCGAAACGGCTTGACCGATGTTTGTGACATTTTTTGTGTATACCCCTAAGTGATAACGATGGCCCTATCCAGAAAGCAGCATATTGTATGGCAGAAGGAAGACCGTTCGCGGGGCACAGCTAGTATAAATACAAAATGCTGTTTAATAAAGTCCCGCGCGAACGAACGAGCTAGGTTAAAAATATACGGTAGTATCCTTACAATATAGTGGAGTATAGTCATGGCGACACATGCGTCATGTTCGTGAACTGGCGCTGTCAGTTAGGGCTGGTTATCTCTAAATTGTCAAGGCGAATTTTGGAATTGTGACTAGTCTCTTAATATTGACTTCATCTTAAGTTGTATGTGAGAACAACTTAAGATGAAGTCAATATTATAACAATATAAAATAGGACATTATTTTTATTATAAATATGTAACGAACAATATTGTAAGTCCTTGATGAAAAAAAACATGATATTTACCCGTTTTTCTCCAGAACCTAAATTTTTGATCTAACTGGTTTTTGACAATTCAAAAGTGCCTGTAAATTGAGTAATTGAAATAAAAATATTTGACTAAACCTTAAAGAATAATATTTCAAATTAAAACAAGGTTTACACTTCATAAACATTGTATATTTCGTTTACCTACTGAACAATAATAATTTTCCGGAAAACGTTTTCAATCAAGAAAATTTGATTATACCTTCAGAGTACCTTGTTGTACGGCAAAATGTATTTCAAGAATTTATTTATTTCGATGCAAATAGAAATTCGAATGCTGAAAGCCAGGAATTCATTTGATAGAATCTGATAGCAATGTGAAATAATAATAAAATATTTTGAAAGGGACCCTAATCATTTAATCAAAGTGTTGGGGTACCTTCGTACGTACGTCGAACGTTTGGGTATTTACCTTAGGATTAATCCAGTACAACGTTGGCGTAGGTAATCCTCCGGAGAGCTAACGCAAAGTGATTTGTGCTTAACACGGGCCGGGATCACCGAGGTAGGCCGGCTGGCAGGTAATCGCTGCAATTTACATAATGTGCGCCCCCAGCTAGTGCCGAAGCGTTCCTGTATCGCCAGCAGGCGCTGTGACAATTTACTTCACGATGTTTACTCGGCTAGATGATATTTAAATTTTTAGACTCTAGAGTACGTACGAGTACGGAGACATCCCTCCGCAGCCATTAGAAAACATTATTAAAATAACAAATTACATAACCGATGTCGGCAACTTAATTACGTAAAAGCAATTTTACTTAGGCATACATCAAAAACTTAATGTAAAAAATAAGGTAAATGAATTAAGTTAACGTTTATGAGATTCTGAATCCTTAATGAAAAATGATTCTCATTAAATTTTCATTCTGACATAGCAAACTACACCATTTCAACAGCCACAGGGGAGAAGGAAATGTCAATAAACACTTAATCTCCATTATGAGAATCGAGTTGGACGCCGATGGTAGGACGACCGATAACTCTGAATAATGGATGAGACGGGCCTGAGAAGCGTGTGACCTCTCTAAGTCTGTACCTACTATATTTTGGGTAGGCAAGACAGTTCCCTAGGAGAGCAACACCACGCAGTATTTGGGTCTCACCAAATGTGAACCTTTTTCTGTTTACGCGGCACAAAACGTGCAAATCACCTGTCCCGATAAAAATGTAACCGAAAAAGATTTGAGGAATATCTCCTCTTAAAAATACAATGAATCCTTTTTGTTGTAAATGTTATTTTTACTAGGAAACATCACGAGGTTTATCTTTACATTTCTTTCAAAGATTTTCTGTAGGCGCAGAGTGGATTTTTATGTAACAATGTTTAAACCAACATAAAAGTCCACTTTTTGTAAGTGTGTTGGAATACATTTTCCTCTAAGCGCTTTTTTACAACTGTGAAATGGACCAAATAAATGGACCTTTCGGTTGTACTTAGCAGACAGTTTGAGCTCATTAGTTCTTCTCTGCGTTCAGAAGGAAAACAAAAATAGGTACTTATGTACATTTTGAGATAAAATGCTTGGTTTCGAAAACCCAAGTATTTTCCCTTACAAAACAACTATATTTTTTGTATGTATTTTACATGTTTTTTATGACTACGATACAAACGTGCCTAGCAAAATAATACGAGACGGTGTATCCCCAGAGCAAACACGGTAATGTTGTGAATTTAAATATTGTAGGGGTTCATGAGTAACAAATCTCGCGTGTTTCCTCGTATTCACTATAGTGACTGCGTTACTCCATTGTCATTCTAAATATTAGGTTCATATTTTCTTTGAGGTGAGGTATAAACAATAAACTTTCAATATTCGTGAAACGTGATAATATATAATATAAATAATTGGTGACTGCCGACCATGAGGTCCTCGGTTAGATTTCCCAGTCAAGCAGTGTAGTTTGGTTTTCTGTTAGAAAATTCTTAGTTGCAGCCCGGAGTTTGGCAATAGGCTCACCACCTATTAGGTACATGGAACTCAACTGCATCGGTGAAATGTGCGTGACAACTGTGTACACCTCTGCCTACCCCCTCAGAGAATACAGTGCTGCTTTGTTATGTTATGTGATAATCAATATGTCTATCTACCTTCCGTGACTAGCTTCACTTAATTTATAAATATCCTCATTGCTCGTGTGCTCGCGGCCCATTAATTTATTATGACTCCAAACAATTAAATAGAGTAGTCTACGCCAAATTTCCTAAGTGTGGGCGGTGCCAATAAAAAGTATAAGTTACATCACCCACTAAGTGCCTGCCAACACCAGTAAAAGACTGTGTTCTTGTTATATTCAGTGCCTGCGAGACGTTTTCTCTGAATTTGTAACTGCTGACTGCGCTATTATAGTACTTTTCTCGATTTTCCTTGTACCTTACTCCATAAAATGTTGAAAATAACCCTTTTCTTGTAATAAAATAAGACAGGAATATAATAATGTGTATAATAGAAAGAAATGATGATTTTGCTCGTTTAACTTTTGCTAGTTGCAGAATCAAGCTAGGTAGGTAAGCGTTTTGCTGTCTACGTTCTATGTTTGAATTGGCAGCATCACGTTACTTAGTAAGTGGATCAGTTTGTAATATATTAAAATTAGTAACCAGCCTAATCAACATAACACATTGTTTAGATTCTTAAGGTTCGTATATTTGTTTCTACGAGTACATTTTAAACTTATTTTTCTCGTCGGCTTAAAGGACGTCGATGAAATTTTAGGGATAGATTACTACGTAAATTTCTTCACATCTCGTCAATAAAAGTATAGGGAGTCATGGGGACTGCTGAAAGAAGTAGAACTTTATAACTATGTTTTTTTTTATTTACAGTATTGTGTCGGGGACGCGAATCCATAAGTTTTTCCCCTACCAAAAATAGCACAAGTTGAAACTTCAAAAATCTTTATGCATAAGCGTAGCAAAGAGCAGTAGTTAAATATTTTTTTATTTACTTCAATATCATAGTGTACAGTAATAGGATCATCAAAGGAAGGACAAAACCACCGCCCACAAAGTCAATGGTGACCTCTGTCATAGTTAATGGTTTGTTGATAGTTCCTCTCAAGGCCTTTGTGTAACCTAACTGTCAAAGTCACAGCTCATTCGAGTTTACGCAAGGGTATAACCATCCTTAATGAGCCACGCATTCTGGAAACTGAGCGTCTGTTGCCGCTTAGGTAAACCACATTTGTTGATTACGTATTTAAACGGAGAATTTTAGAGATTTTAAAGCGTTAAACTAAGTTTAATCTTTCTTCCAAAATGTATGGTTTATGAGCCTTGAATTCTGGCGAGTGAGGGTCTTGAAAAGCTTAAATCTGGGCCTATACTAGCCACATGTAAATGGGTCCATCTTTCATTTCTGGCTTGGATTGTCGTGTAGGTGTCGAGTGAATTCTATTTAGTCTTACTTTGGTTAAGTTTCTTTTAACACTTCTAAGATGATGTCTGTTAAGATAATCCTATTGTTACTATTGCTAAAACAAATCATCAGCGCAAAATTCACTGTCCAGTAGTGAACTGTCACTGTTGCTGTAAGTGTAAGTGTAATTTGCGTAATATTAGGTACCTATTAAGCTCTATGACTCATCATCGATATAAGAACACAATATTTTTTTCACATATCGATGGGACCTTGAAGGAATTAGTTCTGGAGTAGTTTAAGCGGGCGTACCCCTCTCGCCACTGGCATATTATTCTCAATCAAACCTTTATACATTTTACCTGTATGGTTACAATGATAGTACACGATTTTAATCGTGTGTGACACTATTTTATGTCTGTGGTTAGTTTTTTTACGTGTGTTAGTACTGTTAATGTAATGACGAGACCTATTGTTGCTTTAGTGCAAGTTCTTTTGTGCTTGTGTGTTACCTCGCCCCCCGCCAAAAGTGGCGAGCAAATTTGCTCGATATTTAGTCAGAAGCTGTCTCCCGTCTGAGGATATAAGGATGGGAATCATTATCATCATAGGCCGTAGATTTCGATCAACTGGGCTGTAACAGAAAGATATTGATGGACAAATTCTACCGCTTTGATAGGTAAATCTGCTCGTTTCGCTTGCTCGGCCCGTGCCTAGTGTTAGGTTTTGAAATATCATAGCTAATTAAATTATTTTAGTCGACTACAGATAACGGACGTCGGTCAGGCATCTGTGACTGACAAAACTGGGATAAGGTGACTTTTCGTTTGAACTTAAGAAAGAACGGCCTATTCGTTCGGGGCTGGCATCGAATCCGGACATGTTTTGCACAATATATTGTGATCTGAAGAAAATACATCTATCATGGCAAGTATTACGTGCATTTTATTACAGTAGGGTTGTTTTCGTTATAAAATCTGCCTCCCGAATGCACCTTGTATCGAGTACGCCATGTACTTCATATTGTACTTAACAGTTAGATGCACCACACAGAAAAAAATTCTTGGCGTCAGGTCGTCAGGAGTTTAAAGAAAACAAGCACTGGAACTTCACTGAGTATTTATTGACACGTTTATACTGTAGAATTTGAACTATTTATAAGTAATTTTATTATCGTTAACCCGATGGAGCCATAATTATCTAAAATTGGAATTGGAAGTAATTTCAGAACTACGGAGAAAACGTGACCGCACTGTTCGCAGATCCTGAGCAAAGAGAAAGAGGAAGTGGAAGGTGTTGCCACTTAATTGTTACACTTTACATAATTAAACTCAATGTTGCAAGTCATATAAAGAAATACTTTGCCAACAATTTCACCCTGCGCGTTTTTATTAAACTTGGGTTCATTATGTTTGGGAAGTCACATATGTGCTTCCGAAATATTATTATATTAAACATGATTACAAAGGGCAGAGCTGTATTCGAGATGAAAAACTTATATTGTATAGGATGACGAAGGAAAATATACCCCAACTGAATTGTGCCGAACCTGAGAATTTTATCGAAGTTGATATAAGTAATATTGATAAGCGGTCTCGAAGAGAAAATTGAGTTGGAGTTGGGCCCTTCAAGAGCGAGCAAGTTGAGTGAGGTGGCGGGAAAGCGCTTCGCAAATATTGACTGCGGTTGAGTGTCTCGAAACTTACGAATTTTCCCCAGTCTTACTGGTATATCGACCTAGAACTTTCATATTAATGCCTTCGGGGAAAGTAAAAACTTTTAATCGACTAACCTTTCGTCTCACGAATTTACTCATGAACTTAGTTTTTCCTCGAGGTAATCCTTAAACTTCATAACCCGAGGGATCCAGAGTGTCATTACTTCATACAACTCGAAGTATGTACCCGTGGTACCTATATCACGTATCTTTAATTAAGTTTCGTTTCCCACATGTACAAAACACGCCACAAATTCCAATTTTTTCTCCTTATTAAAACATACGTTTTTTTGAAATAAAATAAGTGTTAATATAGTTTTATTTTATTAAAAAAGTCTTATTACATAACTTGGAGACTACATAATATACAAAAAAATAATACAAAGAGTAGAACTACATGACTGTTGTTCATGAAATATTTTTAATTGTTGGTTGTTCCGATTCCATGTCATGTAGTGTGGATCTTTGATTCACTTGTGCATAAACTTACTATGTACCTTAAATACCATAAAAATATTTTCCACTAAACTAACTCTTACTCTAACATGATATGGTTTGTGAACTTCGTTATGTATAATTATTTTTACGAACTAACCTACCATGTAAGTTATACATTGATTGTTTTTCATGTATTTCGTCGTGAGTAGAGTATGTCGTCTCATCATTCCGGTACATAGCGATTAGGTACCTACTTACAATATGTTTATGAATATTTCGATATTATATTTGGCAATTCTGAAATCTAAGGTACCTAAAGAACAATAATTGTTATCCTAAAAAAAAGATAAAGATAAATAGCTATGCTATTAAAACATGAATTGACTAGATTACAGACTAGATAGATACATAATTTTATCGAGATTAATCTAAATAATATATAAGTACCTATATTTGAAAATTAAGCGCTACACGTAAACTTACATGAATTTATGTTTTTTTATGAGTATTATGAGACTACGTTGGTATCACTATTCATGTGGATAGGGTAATAACGGAAATCCGCACCCGCACTGACATTCATAATATGATTATGATTAGCTCATGATCCTTCCGTTATATCCCTAAATGTTGAACATAACAAATAATATAATTCAACTACGTGCACCGTGCCATCACAATTTATAATGTGATCGTGACCCACTAATTCTAATTACGAGAGATGTTACGGTATCTGTTCAGTCGTCACCTATATTTCTTAATATGTTAATTGAAGTATGGTAGAGATAATGTAATTTATATTTAACCTAATATGCGAAATGGATTAAATTTATTTCGGTTCGGCTGTTGTGGCCTTCGAGATCTATTAGGTCTGTGCACCGGTTCATTTGCTCCAGAAAGTAAAGGTGACTGGAAGTCGTCTATTAAATCTGATGAATTAGTATTTGAACCATATTCATCATGTGTTTCATCAATCAACGATTCATTTTTCATTTCGTGAGTTAACTCTGTTACAGTGGGAACAATACTTGTAGTAGTCTCTGTCACATTATTATTCTCAGTACTCGTATTGTTATTCACTAGAACCGTTGTAACAATTACTTCATTTGTTGTAGTCGGTGTACCTTCAGTTGATTCTGTGTGTACCGATACAAAGGTATCATTTTTGGAGATAGATATAACCACATCACTGGAAATATTCACTGAAGGTTCTGTTTCAAGAGATAATTGTGTTGTATCAGTATTTATCTGCACAGTTGGTATTATTTCACTGCTACTGCGAAGTTCATCAGCGGATTCCTTATGTGTTGTTAGCAATAAATTGTTGGGAGTACTATTCTGAATAAATGGCACTTTTGTAGAGATCTCAAATGTAGTTGGGGCAGCAGTCGTGTGACTTTCAGTGATTATAGTTATTTTGATTACTTCGTGATTCAAAGTTATATTTTGAGTTTTATCCTCGAATTTCTTTATAGGGCTTTCATGTTTTGCCTCTTCCGTAGCTTCTACGTCCACTAATTTTGTTTCTGTGTCATTATATGTGCTATTTTTTATTACTTCCAATTTAGACACATCACCGGTATAATTAGTGTAAAATATTTTCTCATCGTGTATTTCTGGATTATCTTTTAAGAGAACGGTAAGGTCTAGAGTGGAATCATCATCCAGTTTTCCTGTTTCTGTTATAGGTGTTGTTACAATTTGTTTAACATCCGTTTCTGCCTTTGAAGTGGATTGCTCAGTTTTTGCTAGTGTTGCAAGTTTCATTTCAACCGCTTTTTGAGATTTGGTTTTAGGATCATACATTTTCTCATTATACTTTTTCGGCATAGAAGGCTTAACCTTGTCTTTCTTCATATTATCCTTATATTTCGATGTTTGTATCAAAATTTCTTTCTCCGAGGTAACTGGTTTTGGATTTTCTGTTGTAGATTTAATAATAGTATTTTGGTAAACATGACCATTTTGTTTATACTGCAAACCTTGTTTATAGTAATGTTGTTCTGCGAGTTGTTGAGCGTGCTTTTCTTGCAAAGATAAAACAGTCATATCATCACTGATCTTTGCTTTTGCCATTACAAGAGGCGGAACAAAATGATCTGTTGGTTGCGTAAATATGTTTTCAAGATTACCGAGTCGTGCAATCTCTTCATGTAACATTTTGTGTTGCATGTGCTTCTCATCCTCTATTTTTTCTAATTGTTCATTCGATATGTAGTTATCTCCAGTACCAATTTTTGGGATAAAATTACTTTGTAAGTTATTATCATGGAGTGAACCTAAATCAAGGGTTTTATCTAGAATAACCCTGTTGTATTTATTTGCATTTAGAAGATTAATCGGTGATTTATATTCCGTCACAAGATTCAGGTCATGTGCTGTGGACGTTGATATGGTACTAGACTGATTGATATCATCTTCATGTTCAGTTGTGGTGTTCTCATCGGTAGTAACTTCAGTCGTTGTTGTATCTTGATCAGTAAATACTGCGTCAGTTGTTGCCGGCCATGCATTACCTAAAGATGTTAAGTTAGGCGTGCTCATGATTTCTTCCTCTTCAGCACATGAAAGGTCTTTGAGTAAGTCTTCGCGTTTCTGTAAAAAATAAAGTAAACCTAAGAAACTGTAGGTTTAGAAGTGTATTACTGAATTGTTGTTAAATTATTTGTTTTCTTACCACATTTCCAGTGCACTGTACTCGCTTCACACCGGCAAGGCCACAGTCAGCGGTCAGCTGGACAGCAGCACTTTCTGGTAAGTAAAGGATGGTCAACGCCGGTAGGGCACGAACCATACATCCCTCGTTCCCTAATGCCCATTGCGGTACTGCGAAAAAATGTATATAATATTATGATCTAATCACTTAGTACCCAAAGTACATAACTGTTTTCCACATTGCACAAGATGCTTAGCTATCGTAAATAACTTAGAAACTAAACTGAGATTTTTAGCTCTTAGCTTTTATTTTCTTTGAGTTTTGGCAAAACTATTTAATTGCTATCGTATATAATAAATATTATATGTAAGTAAAAGCAACAAAGAGACAAAAGTCACATATATTTTCACGGGTACCTACAAAAAGTTTTATCTATATGTAGTTGGAGCCTAAAAAGAAAATGCTGGGATTACGCGGATGCTCATCCATAAATAATTTCCTTTGCCCCGGAGTGAGACGCAGATAGGTACCTACTCTAATGCCATAGAATATACCTATATTGTATACATATGTACCAAATAAATTAGTAGTGACAGAGTGTTTAAGTTATTTAATTATTAATTATTATATTAAACGCCAAAGTGGGGCCTGCATTAATAACATGTGCAACTGATGTTGTTGACAAATCAATTGTTAACTAATAAAAAAGATAAAAGTTGCTTTTTTTGGCCTAGTAGCGTCTCGTAAAGGTAAGCAAGTCTTATATTTATAATATTTCATTCCTTATTTTTCTTCTCTTGTAATAATTAAAAGTTCGGCCACGAGACTGAAGTAAATACTTTCTTATTTTTTTCTTTCTATATCTTTGACTCTGTCATTAGCAATACTCCATAAATCTTTTCCAGTTACATAGTCTGTAAATAAGACTTAGGTAGGACCGTGTCTTCTTTCTTGGTTTTTATTTTATTGCTGTTATAGTCATATACTAACCGGGTAGTTCACAGATAAAAGATGCGACAGTCGGTCCTCCGCAGGCGCGTGCCTCCCAGCGGTAGTCAGCTGCCGGGTCAGCGGCTGCGCAGAGCGGTGCTGCGCGTGCGTCGGGTGCTGAACTCCAATACCCGTCACTGCCTAAGCCGCGGTAGTCACTAGCGAAAAATAAAGGATTCAGGTTGATTTGATGACTATGCCTACTTTGGTGAGGTTTTACGTATAATGTGGTAATTTATGTCATGAAGATGTTCATTAGTGGACTACGACAGGACATTGTTCATCACTCTTTTCGTCGAGGTAGGTTGCAAGACATCGAGAAACTTTTCAACTTTAGAAGTGGCAGTAAATGTAACCCAGCCATTTACTTTTAAGTAGTATACGGCAACGTGCCGGTTATCCTATCTCAAGAGTAAACGACTGAAAAACTTTTCAAACTTGACGATCAGCAAAAGATGCGAGTTCTATAGGGTAGGTAAATATAAGAAATTGTATTATACCTTAATAAATTTGGCGATCAATTTCTTTCCATTAAAAATACCTCATTTCTTTGAACCGAAGCTTAAAATACAAGCCGATTTAGAAACGATACTTACTTTTATGCGCAGTTTAGACAACGCTATAATATATATGTCGCAGATGGATTGTTGAATCCGCTGTTTTACAAAACTGCTTTACAAAACAGTACTGTTTTATAAAACAGCTGAACGACGTTCGGCTGGATTGCCATTGCGATACGTTTAACAACCCACCTTTAGACGTAATGCAGAATGACATATCTACTTTGGGACAGGTTTGTTTATTGTATAGGTATATTAAATGGAAAGTCACAACTCAAGTAAAAAGAAGATACTGTATTCTGATTTGACTTTTCCGTGGCTGGGTCGACGGGCGCCTGTTTTTGTGTCTGTAAGGTTAGAAAAAACCTAAACACCTGTCCGTATACACGAAACTCCCGAGCTCGTTTCGCTCGCTCATGGAGCAATTTCGTTTATTTTCTTTCATAATCCCGAAACCGCTAAACGTTGTTCAGTTTTTTTGCATAACAGTACTGTTTTGTAAATCAGCTAGCAGTTTTGTAAAACAGCAATCCATCTGCGACATATACATAATTATTAAAGAATAGTAAATATTCTTTCGCTAGCGACCTATATCGCACAACTCCCACTGTCCGGCAAACAAGATTTTAATCCAATATCTGACTACTGTCAATATAATAACATGCTTGTGATCATGTATGATGTGAATGCCATGCTGTATAGTTATAGCTTCAAGGACTTGGGTAAATTTGAGTCTGAAACAGTCTCCGTGTAAAGAAACTTAATCATCAGCTAATTGATGATTATGTTCAAAGTAATTAGGAGAATAATATAGCTTAATGGTATAATAGATATATCATTATAGTATAACATAGTCTGAACTCGACTTTACAGAGCTTATTCAACAGTACGATAAAAAAATATATAAACTGATAAAAAATATTTAACTTACGTCCAAGTGAAGTCACCATCAGGATTACTTCGAATAAGGCCGACCCACACTGCGCTGGAAATGTCCAACTCTTTGAGGTATGCGCGCACTGCATCGTACTGCGCCGTTGTATCCACTGCACAACACAAAAGGATATCGTTTTTAAGGGTATTAGTAGGTTTTAGGCTCAGTTGCACCAACTTAACTATAACCGTAACCGACGTGTTTGTTACTTTATCATTTTGACAACTTTTCTAAGTAAATTCTGATAAAATGACACAGTAATATGTCGGTTACGGGTTTAGCGAGTCACGGTGGTTACAGCTGCCTCATTACACTAGTGGTCGCCAGCGCGGCTGCTATTGTGAAGTTCGGGGTTCGAGTCCCTAGTCTGACGAGGTGTTATTGAGTAACAAAACATTTCTAGGAAATTCTCAGTAGCAGCGCAGAGTTTGGAATTAATAATGGCGTCGGTGAAATATGGGTGTACAAGAGTAAACCCCAACAAACAAAGCAAACGAAACAAAAAAAAACATTATTTTCTTTCTTATAATTATTTAATGATACGGTATTTTTTTGGAAATAATCCATCTAGCGCACCAATTTGTATAGCAGCGATTGAACTGCACCCTTTATATAAGAAAACATATACTTATAGTTAACAAAGAAATATAAGAAAACATATAACAAACTTAAGACATGTTATATTGATTGTGATATTAGAATGAATGATTCCTCTATTTGTTTGTTAGAAGACAGTACTAATAAACATTATTTTTATGAATGCTAGCGATTTATTTAACAAGGTACTCCTCTAGACACTGGTGCTGTTGTGGAATGGAATATTAATATGTTTATCTACGAACCGCACTAAAGGAGGTGCTGTTCGTGGAATATAAAAGGTTCGGTTCAATCGGTTCTGTTTAAATTGGTGCGCTAATTGCCATACTTATTTTTTAAAACGCAACTATATTAATAAAATTATTTTAATTACAAATATGTGCAAAGTGAAGCCACGGATAAATGTAAGGAGCTTAGTACATGCACCATTCATTTGTGGTACCTCATCTCACTTGTAACGACTTTCCCTGGCCTTAGCATAACCACAACTGAGTTGTGTAAAGAAACAAAGCTGTCCTAAGAGATCCACTTCATTATGTACATGAGGAAAACTTAACTAACTGAATCAAGTTCTTTTGTACCCATTGAATTAACTTAAACATTAAGTTAGCTGTGGAGCTCGGAGAACAGAAGCGAATGTGCCAGAATATGCAGAGGTAAAAAGAAAGAAACAAATTTATTTTTGGATGTAGAGATGTTAAAAACATAGGAAAAAAAAGTACTATAATTAATAGAAACCTGCTGTGTATGATACGCCATTGCGTAGGTATAAGTTTTTTTTAACAACAATTACATATTTCGATAATTTCATATTATTTTAATACCTACTCTAGATCTTATGATTATTTACTCTTATGATTATTTAAAACTAGCAGGTGCCCGTGACTTCGCCTGCGCGTCAAAAAGTAGCATATTCTCCAAGTCCAATCTCTACACCATATTTCATCAAAATTGATTCAGCATGTTAAGCGTCATAACGTACAGACAGACAGTTACTTTCGCATGTATAATATTAGTTTCATATTGGTATAGTATTACTTAGGTATAGTATTCCCAGTTCAAACATAAATAAAAAATTTAAAAGTCTTCATTTCATTAAACCACACCTGCATCTTTTTAAAACGGCTGACTGTAGATAGCATTTCTAAGATTTATCTATTATCCAAGAAAAACTTAGTTAAACTATCACGTATTTGAGGTAATCGACTCGGAAGCATAACTGCATGAATTACCGCTATAGTTCGCGATGTTCTATTTAAACGGTATCATAAATTTACGTCCGTCGGGCGAGCGCAGCCAGGAGGCGTGCCGTGGTTTATTAGATACGCTCCGTATTATACAGAAGCTGCCCGACTCCCTAAGAAATGTTCAGAGGCTGCGGCGGCCCGCCTTAGTTATGCGTTCGTGCGCGCGGTCACGACACTTATTTACGTAATAGGATTATTTAGCAAGACAGAAACAAAAGTACGTCTCTGAATATATACGTTACGTGTATAGCCTTTAAGTTAGCTACTGTATTCTCCAACAAACGTTTTTAATACCCCTATTTAACCACACTATAAAACTCAATATCTCGATCGTTAGATTTATAGCGTAGCACATAAGTTTCGGTTGGCAGAAAATGTCAGAAATTCTTTTGCAATTTCCGCTAATACAGCTAGAAAGGTATTTCTGTAGTGGGCAAATGGAAAAACGTAATTCATGGCCGGCGACTGGTCACGTAGTGCAGGTATGATTCGATTATGACGCTGTTGTTGTGGCTCGCTCCATTTTTGTTAACGTCACGTTTCTTATAAACGAGACCCGGAGTTTTCTCATATACAGTAATCTTATCAAATGATCTTTAGTGGTAAAGAGGCCACCGTTTATGGTTGAGTAAACATAAAAGATGCTTACCACGATCGTAGGATCCGAGCGTCATCACAATTTGGGGCATGAGAAGGCAAGCAAAATAACAACTGACTTTTGGTCCAAAGCCATCTATACTCCATATTGCATCTACAGCTTCATCGACATACATAATTAATATATCGTGAGCCGGCAGCTAATTAACGACTGACCTATTATGCATGCTACCTGAGCCTCTTCACGTCTCGAACACTATTCTAAGCCGTAAGCCGAGTAATGTCTGACTGTATACCATAGATTATTATCAAGGAAAGCTTCCACGTACCTGTGTATCTAACTAATACTTCTATTTTTCTTCTTTTAACAATTTATATTTACGGAGTGGAAGTCAAAGATAAAATGATTGAATTATACATTTGCTGTCTTGTTATTATAAGAAAATTTTGTTTTTTAAGGATCAAGAATCGTCTGTCTCATATTTGCAAGTAACTACTATATAAAAAAATGGATTATCTATTTGGAAGACCGACAAATCGTCATTTTAACGCAGGCTGATTCTTTTTTATACCTACCTACAACAAATTAATCAAATATTGAAAATTCAGGTAGCTTTTTCAAGCAGAGACAAAAGAATAACGGAATTAGAACTTAATTATAAATATTTTAACACTGGCATTTGTTATCCCGGAAAATCCGGTATAATCACAGTCATGATATAACTAATTATGCATGTAACCCGGAGGGACGGGCTGCTGCGCGCTGCCTTTGGCTCATTTTCTACCCGATTGATACGATACGATACACGCTAATTGTTCTGACATTTAAAACCGATATTCAAATAATGTCCATTCCCAGTTCGAAATCCCACATCCATTACCGCAAGGTTACACTCAGTCACACAGCAATACATATATTAACGTTCAAGTTACCCAATCACCAAATTGCTCATTCGGATCAGCTCGATACAATCGCTACTGATTGACAGCCCATTTTAGCTGTCAAATAATACTAGGAAACTATGCCTTTCATCGCTGACACTAGCGGGAAATTTACATTACCGTGGAGTGGAGCGAAGCCGACAAGTCGGTCGTATTCAAATTGATGTCATTAAGTCGGTTACACGCCGCTAAGACGAAAGCTTTCACTAACAACGTTCACCTGAGCAAGAATAACCTCGTGTGTTAGCCTTCGGGCTAAGCCGAGAACTTGTCAATTAGCAAAGAGAGAAATATAACGAGCAGTAAAAAAATATTTCTACATTTTGGTTGTACCTTTCCAATATATGTTTAACCTACCAATTCCATATAAAAGCAAAGTAATTTCCGCAAGAAAAACTAATTTACCCACGTCTCGATATTATACCTACCTATCGTATTGATTGACTCTCAGTAGCGGTATTGAGCCGAAGAATAAAAGAAAAGACACAAAGCCCGATAAATCCTTTCAGAACTCATAACAAAAGCGGATTAACTCGGTCTGTAATAACACATTGTGGTATTATCCGTCCGTAAACCACTTTTTACTTAGAAGTAATTTCTCAACGAGAATGCGAAACTTAACTTTTAATTAATATTCTCGTTATATGTCATAACCCTTCAGCTGCTGTTCAGTTAATAAACTTTATAAGAATCTCACTAATTATACTTATTGCTGAATAATTAATCATTTATTTTAAAAAGAACGTATCTACGCTTCAATTGTCTACAAGATTTTTTTAAAGAGTGTCAGCCCAGGCAATGTCTTCAACGTAATATATATAAAAGAAATATCGTAGGGGCGTAGCATCTTTACATATAAATTGCCAATGAAGATTAACTGACTTTCCTATCCATAGGGCCATATCTATACAGCTGTGAAATTAAGAAAATTTCCATAACACGTCTCGGGGCTGAGTGTAGTGTAGGTACACAAATGGCTAGGTCGGTTGGCTTCGCGCCAGACGGCTCGCGCGCTCGACAACTCGAGAAAACTCCGGGGAACCGCCGCGCCGAGTCAATATTTGTGATGCCATTTAACTGTCCCACCACTCGCGACTTACGATATTTTATTGGTTGCTTATCTTTGCAAACTTTTAATTTCACGATAGATTTTTTCTGATATTCCTATCAGAAAAAATCTATTATATATTGATTGGATGGCCAAATAGTTACCTACTTGAGTAGCTTTTATAAGATTTAATAGCATAAAATAACATGAAAAATAAAGACCGTATTAAAATAAATTATTGCATTAATATTTACCTGATTATACTCAGTTAGTGTTATTTACAACTCTTAACTTTCAATTTATAAACAAACAAAGACAGACGGAATAACTAATGCTATAAATATTTTAACAGAACCGGAGTGAAATGAAGATCTTTACTTAGAAACGTTTAACTAAAGCCCTTTCCTTAAGGTTAACAAACCAATCACTAGCGACCTCCCGTTAAAATTACAACAGGGATTTGTTTAAGTAGTTTATATATTTAACAATAGTTACCCCGATGAAATTTTGGATCCGGTAAAGGTCGGATCACAAAGCTATTATCCCATTTAGTTAAACCTCATGTCGTCTATCTAATCCTAAACCAGAACATGCGAATTTAAGGGAATACGGAATCAGGAAATTTATATTAGATTGTGAAGCACCGAGCCCGCCGCAATTTAGCCTCGGGGTCCCCAATAACTACATCTGACGCCATTTGTAGGTACACGGAGTACGCGGCTTGTTTATACCTCTGCCTATACGACTATGGAGGCGATAACATGAGCTTTATTGCCAATAACCACTACTTATTTTAGGATATGAGATTTTGGAACGTGCCGTCGACTAAGGTATGAATGTTTCTGGATAGTAACAGTAAGTAGTTAGTGGCAAATGACCATGTTTGGTTCGAACGATTTCGGTCAAGTTTGGGAAGAGATAGTGAGTTTAGAAGCTAAACAAGCTAAATAGGGGTTGAACTTCAGACTGATCATCAGACTCTGACGATGGTGAACTGAGGATATACAGTGACCATTAACGATTCTTTATTGTCACCAGCCCGTTAACGTCCACACACTTTTTCCACACCGAATAACACTTTCGGAATAAACATAGTCTATTTACAGAAGAAGTCACTAATAAAAACAACTATTCGGTATCGATGATCGAAACGATGTGTTTGAAAGTCAAATTTATTTTATCTTTAGCTTTAGCTCAAATGCAATCTTCAAATAACGTTTCTCGTTAGCGTTTGACACGTCAGTACCTAAACAGTGCACAAATTGCACTAGCTATGCAGCATGAGTGAGCGCCAGATTACCCGTGAGATGAGGACGTCAATCGATTCCGCCAGTCGCGGAAACACATCGAATCACGTACATCGATACATCGAACAAATCGATGCATCGTCAAAACGAGCTAAGCCCGAGATCAGAGGCGCTCTTTGAACGTCACGTACACGTTTCCCCACTATACGTTGATTGGATATTTTATAGCCGAAGATACTCGCCTTCTTTGTGTTTTTAGGAGTATCGTTCTATTTGTTTTAAAAGCACCTTTCTATTTGTTTTATGGCAACATCTTTAATGTTTAATCAAATTTATTAAATAAATGCATTCACGCCACACGTCGTATTTACTATTATGCGTAATTCTTAGATACAACGGAACAAAGGAAATAAAATATCACAAAGTATCATAAGTACACCTAAATGGAGACGTGGAATGGAAATATTAGGTATCTTTCTGAGAAATGATGTCTGTCTTTCGAATTAATATTCCTAATCTCCGAGATTGTGTGCTGCTTTGGAATTGAACAACTTTGTTGAATATATTAAAACTTTCCTTAACATCACGATAAGAATAGATAATCTATTAAAGCCTGTAAAGAACACGAAATACTGAACTGTTTAGAATACATAAATAGGTGGATTTTATGGATTCAATAACGAATTTATTCACATACATAATACTTCTTTATATGAAAACCATTTTTTTTTTTGTGGATAAGACATACAGGCTATCATGATGCGCTTTGCACTAAATGGAATATCAAACAACACAATCAAATAAAAAAACAATCAGGAAAGATCTTGATAGATTTGATCAGCACAGCTCAGGAATGGAATTCCTTGCCGACGGTCCGTGTTTCATCGTAAGTATAATCTCGTGGTCTTCAAGGCTCAAGTGAACAGGTTTCTGTTGGTCAAGCATTGACCGAACCACCGCTTAATATCAGGGAAGTTAGCGGTTAATCGCAAGCCCACTAAGAATAAAAAACATCAAACAAATTCTACAATAATTTTAGACAAAACACGCGTGTTTATATCGTTTCAGTCGAATTTAACTATAAATAAAACCCTACAACACCTTCAAAGTTAGTAAACACACGACTAGAAGCACCATTTACCCCCGCCAGGCAAAACAAACTCCTGCAGGGTAACCTATACTTACTACATAGATATTTAATTAAACAATTCCAAGAATCTGCGTACCCAGCAACTTGTAGCCGGAGGCGTTCGATCCGAAGTGAAATTAGCTGTTAAACAGGCGCGGTCGTGCCACAGTCAGCCTTCATTAATTAAGTGGTAATTCAAACGGCTTGAATTCCTAGTAGGCACTTAACGTTGCTAGTTACAGTGACCCACCTTCTGTGCGTACACATAGTGTACAATATTCTGATTGGAATATCGTAATATGAATAAGTATAAAATGTAGGATTGAAAAGGGTAATACATAACAAATGGAAAAAGAATACGGCGAACAGGATTCGAACCTGCGCCTCCCGGATAAATACTCCAGGCGCTCTGACCACTAAGCCATCTCGACTTCTGCTCACAACCGCGAATTCTTCTTCCATATTTTAACACGTCTTATGGCGACTTCATTGCTATCAATTCAGTCCCTGTACAGGTGACCGAACCGAAACGACTAACTTTGCAGTTAATACAATGTCGCGGTGTTCGCGGTGTTGAGTGGAGGTCGAGATGGCTTAGTGGTCAGGTCACCTGGAGTATTTATCCGGGAGGCGCAGGTTCGAATCCTGTTCGCAACCGTATTCTATTTCCATTTAAAATAATAACTTTAAAGTTCGCTAAGCATACATTAATGCTTTTCAAAGATTTATCTTGAAGGGTAATACATTTTGATACAGTAACTGGTCTAAAATTTAAACGAAAATACAAAGTATTCAAAGATAAGTAGAAGCATGCTTATCATATCCATGTATTGCAAGGTTCTATAGGAATAAGGTGCGGTAACGTAGACCGCATGATCTGTTCGTAGCCGTCGTAGGGCGCGTAGGCCCGGCGTAGCGCCTGCTTAGCGTGACCCGTAATTCTACTGGTACTGTGCAGTTTGCAGTACTAAAGTATTAAAGCAGTTGGAAGTTAGTATTTCTCTCTAAAGCAACTCACGCTCTTTTTTATTTGTACTCGCCCAGTAGCAATAGTCTCACCATTATGGGTCTAAATAAAAGTATTGGTGAAATGTGGATGTACACCTCTGCCTGTCCCCTCGGGGCCTACAATCGTGATGCTATATTTAAAAATTTAATATAGGCGTACACGGGGATGTTGTAGTAACATATCATTAATATGGACAGTTAACTACGAAACTGATAGTTTCCTCGATCGGATACGAAGTCGTTGAAGTACGTGATCATATTATAATATTAATTTACGCAAAACCTCTTCGGGTAACTGGAACAAATAAGTACGGAGCTTTATTTATTTATTTAATTATTGATAAGCGTTATATTTTATAAAGTAAAAAAGTTACAAAATTACAGCAATTTTAACAATTTCCTTACGTTAAAAAAAATATGAGGAAAGATAAATACGGTTGAGCAGGATTTGAACCCGCGCCTCCCAAATAAATACTCGACGTCACCATACGACGTCATAAAAAATTACATGTTAAGAGTTCGCTACTCATGCGTGTTTTATTATTTATTTCAACAAAAAAAGTCATACAAAAAAGGTTAGTACACACAGTGTCAACATAAACCAAAAACCTGTATAGCAACTGAATAGATAGCGATGACGTGACGTCACCATTAATATTAATACTCCTGACCGTATTTCGGTCACAGCGACTTATCTCCACGGAGATCAACCAAGTACGCAGGAGATATAATAGTCCACAAGTGTATGCGCAAACACAGGTACACTCCCTCATCCTTCACTCTCATAGTCCGATAGGACGGCAATTCGACACGATCGGAGAGAGATCAGGCTCACGACCGACGGCTTTACGTGCTCTCCGAAGCACGGGGGTGTCACACCACCAACTTCCAAACTCCGGGCTACTACTGAGAATATCCTTACAGAAAAACATATAACATTTTGCCCGACCTGGGAATCGAACCCAGGACCTCACGCTCAGCAGCCGCGCTTGCGACCACTAGACCAACGAGGCAGTCACCATAAGTAAGTTATGTTTGCGGATAAATCTTTGAAAAGCATTAACGCATGCTTAACGATTTTTTTATTCTTTTTCCATTTAATATTATAACTTTATGTTTGCGGATCAATATGATTTACATAATGATTTACATAAGTATCTTCATTTAAATACCAATACAAAGGTACCAATTGATATAATAAAGTATTTATACTGCAAAGTAATCAGTCAATTTTATTGTTATTTCCTTTATACAGTATGCGGAAAAAAATCGACTTGACTCCGACATAATATCGACCGACTATCGTAAAACTAGTTTCATGTATGCGCCTCTAACAAACCGCACCCTGAGTAATTTCTAAAAAGGTGCGGCCATTGCTTTCATGTTTATGTTTTAATTAATTTGACAGCGCGGCTGGCGCAGTGGTCGACAGACCGACTGCTGCGCTGCTTGTCGCAGATTCGATTCCTGCACGGAGCAAATATTTGTACAGTCTATAGATAACTGCTCCGGGTCTGGGTGTGTGTGCCTGGGGGATTATACGTCTGTAAAAGCACAATAAGAAGAAAAAAAAATATCTTTCAAACCGTAATTACATATGAAGAACATCTAAACTGTTCTCTTGAAGTTGATACGAATTCCAATCCAATTCCAATATTAAGTATATGCCTTAAAACAACGCATAATTGTAAAATAAATTTACCTACATTACAGTTGCCTCAATTTTAAAGCATGTTGTCTTCATATTATCCCGAATCTATAATTAATTTTTAGACATTTATGCATTTAAAATTACGAGCTGACACATTTCAAATGTCAATCGAGCGGAATTATTTTCAAGAGTACCACAGGTACAATCACTACATGACATTGTAAATATCATAAAGATTTTAAATTTTTTGTAAAAAAAAAACGAAATTAGCATTCGGGCTAACATAATCAATTATAACAGTTGAAATAAATGGTTTATTTTTTGTAAAAGGAATTCTAACGGCATATTTTATTTTCAATCTGGTTACGTAGATATAAGTTCCATATTTGAATGTTTATATCAGGAACTCGTATGAATTTAAATTGCAATAACGACACAGATACTTGAAACTGGAGGCATTTTTTAATTATAAAATAATGTTCCTATTATAAAAGTGCTACAAAACTTGGATCAAGATAAATACGCAATGAGTTGGATTAGCATTATACGAATACGGTTGTGAAAAAGGTTTGAATATGCGCCTTCTGAGTGAATATTTCAGCCGTTCAAATCCTGCTCACGACCGTCTTTTCTTTCCACAAATAATTATAAGTAAATACAGATTTTTCAATCATTACAAGTAACGCATGCGTAGCGACCTCGTAAAGTTATAAGTAGGCCGGAATTTCTTTATAAATATTAAAAACAATAACAAGCTTGCCAATAGTATTACTACAGTTGCCTTATTATAACTGCGCAGTAACAGCGTGCTGTGTCACTTACTCCTTTACATTCCGTCAGTACATCTGTCTCACTGGCTCAGGGTGTGAAAATGTCGGTGCCATAAATGTTTCGCGGACTTGTGGATTTTTCCAAAATAAAATTTTTCTTCACAAAATACCTGAGCGGCCTTTTGAAAAGCCAAACTTATATATAATCGTGCATGTCTGAGCACAGTTATATTACGACAACCGTAAGATATTACTTATGTGTTCTTAGCCAATGATATTAAAAACGTCATCATTCTCATATCAAAATGATCGTTAGGTGTGCCAGCACGTGTGCGACGACGCAACGGTCCTGAAATTGAATGTAAACATAGGCTCCCAGCACGCCATTTTATCTCAACATGTATACACGGGAAGCTGGTCCTCTGTGAATACTTATACTTTAATATGTTTTAATTAATATTTGTTTTAGACGCGGTATTTGAACAGACGAGAACGTTTGACAAATTAACATCGCTTTGTAGAACACTCTCATTCCTTGATGACATCCATTTAGTACATATTTATGTGGGTAGATATATTGTAATCGAATCCTGTATAACTCAAAAAAAACTGTTTTCCTTTACTATAATAAAATTGATACCTTGATATCATATTTTTGCATAAAAAGTATACTAATGAGGGCGGTATCGTAGGTGGTATAGATTCACCTCCTGGTGTTGCGAGGTGTTATGTAAATTGGCAGCATTACCTTTATCGCGTTACATCCTTAAAGCCAAGATCACGCTCGAGGCGATATCGTTAAAGAGGTTATTATAATATTTATAATGGAATACGGTTCAAAGCTTTAACCGCTTTAACATAATTTACATCTCATCATATTCTGGCGCACATGTGATGTGATACGAATTATAACTTATTTTACAATGATTATGGAATTATAAGAAAATAGGTATTTCAAGTTTAACGTGAAAGCAAATTATTGTAAATTTTCTGCAATAAAAATAAAAACCTGTCTAGGTGTTCCTAGCGAAATTTTTGCAATCAAAATACGTCCAGTTGGTTGCTAAAATAAATAAACAAACCGTCAAAATTTTATTACCAGGAAGTCGAAAAAACTAGATTTCAATTTATTTTATTTACGCACCGACATAAAGTGAGCCAATATCTGTGTGTTTACGGATGACAGCAATTAAGGGGCGCATGTTGTTTGCGTCCGGCGTCCGGCGTCCGGTGTCAAGAGTCGGACATGGCGTGGCGTGTCACCCCGCACCCCGCCCCGACTGCTGCCATTTATTACTTACCCGACTATATACCATATTTTTCGAAAATATAAGTAGTTTTCGTAATTAAAAAGTCAATAACAATTTCAACAAATTTCTAAATACAATATTTTGAAAGCATAGGTATACGTTGAATTACCGGAAGAGAACGTTGGACTCTAAAATAGCTACCCTATCAAATTAACTTAAGTAGAACGTGCCATTCATATGGAAGTAGAAAACGCTGTTGAAAGTAGAAACTGTCTCCACTGCGAATGCACATTTATGGTTATTTGGCAGTTGAAATTGCACGGAAATGTTGCTATTGTCCAAATTATGTGTTGGTGAAATAATGCTCTTGCGTTTGTTCCAAATTACCTTTAGGTTTGTTTATATTTTCTCTCTATTCTTATAGAATCGCTTAATATCGTAATAATGAATGCACGTATGTATTCGCAATTCGCATTTCATATGAACTTGTGATACGTATTCGAATCCTACTCACAACCGTAACTGGCCAAGGCGTTAATGTGTTTGAAAGATAAAGTGGTGTTTTCTAAATAAAATATAAAGGTTACATTAAAACAACTAATGAGCAACCATTTCATGTACCTAGTAAGTATGTACGATAGACTAAGAAAAAGCTTATTCTTAATACTTTTCTCTAACTAAGATGAGAAAAAGAAATGCCATTTCTTTCCTACGATAATAATAAAAAGGTTTCAAAAGTATCAATTAATAAAATGGATGCGAAATTGTGGGACAAAGATCGCTAAGCCGCAAATCGGATCAACAAAAGGGTTCCTCATAACGGCTTCCTATCTTCGCCGCGACTTTTCAAAACTGTGAGAAAGGACATTATATTTTAGGGGCGAAATTCTCGGTTTAAGTGCCACATAAATTTTGAATGAATATTAAAGTGATACTTAAAATCTAAGTACCTAATAGTCGCTAAATTGTATGCTGTATTTCAGACTGTAAGTGGACATGCACGTATAGTGTTAAATAGCCTTTTTAACTGTTTCTCTTACGTCATCTCTTCGATATTGGAATCCATAAGTTACTATAACGAGTGTTAAACGTCCAAATGTGTCACATATTGCACATATTGTTGGACTGTGTGTGTGTCTAACTCTACGTATGGCGTCGCGATATGGCGACCGACGAATATGTCTACTTTTTTCTGAACCCAATCGTAAGAGAAACGATCGCATAAAATACGAAATTGCTTACATTTTTTCGTCAAATCATTCTGATTTCGTAGCAAAAAGAATGTACATTATTGGGGAGTAGCTACTGTATAAACTTAGAAAGAGTATGAATGTATATTCTTACAAAAAACATTTTATATATCACTACGTATATATATCGTAAATAGTATACATTGGTAACATAAGATGAGGTAGCATCAGAAATTTGTCCTTGGTAAAAAAAGGACTCATACAAACATCTTATTAACTGATAAAACAACTTTTAACCGGATTAATCGCGTGTATTATTGGTTTTTTGTTTTTGCAGCATTCGTGGTCGCAGGAGGACTGAGAGAGTCCTCCTGCGACCACGAATGCTGCAAAGTGTTCGAAACGTCAGGAAAAACAAAAAACCAATAATACACGCGATTAATCCGGTTAAAAGTTGTTTTATTATAATGTGTAGTGATCGCGCTAACCTAAGATATTACTATCTTATTAACTGTACGATTATTTTATGTAATTCCAGCTTTTTTGTCTGTAGACCAGTGTTTTTTTTTATTCGTTGTTTTTTTTTTTTTTAAACACTGATTAATTCCAGCTTGTCATATATTCTGTGATGTCACATTATTCTACGACCAGTAACCGCGGTTCACTTACTAGCCGAGGTGAGCAAGATGATGGATCACACAATTTATAAGGAATTCCGTTGGTTTAGCCTTTAAAGGCTAGCTTTTAAGGATAGCTCGGTGAATGATGAATTGTTCTACATAAAATAAAGATTATCGTGACTATCGTATACATAATATGTTTTTCAAGACTGGCTTTTTTGGCTTTTCTTTTTGGCTGTAGTGTTACCTATTTATTATTACTTTAATGTGACGTTTAGATCAAGTTTTAATATCATACACATATCACGCCTGTATACCCGAATGCAGTGGCGTGCATTGCATATAGGCAAATAGGCAGTGCCTACCTCAAAACAGTACCTAAATACAAACTAGCACAGTAAACTGTTAACAGGCTGTATTTAGGTATTTTTTTGTGGTAGACACAGTAAACTGTGATATAGGTTGTATTTAGGTACTGTTTTGAGGTAGGCACTGCCTGTTTGCCTATATGCAATGCACGCCACTGCCCGAATGGTTAAGCAGAAAAGTACTGCTGTATGTCCAAATTTCACCGACGCATATAGCCTAGAAAGGTTGTATGAAGTTTTGTTGAACTGGAGTCTGCCTACACTTACAGGTACTACTGCCTATCCCTTCACGGAAATGCGAATTAAACAGATATTATTCGGTGTATTGTTCATTTCTCAGTATTTTCTCTTATATACACTTATTTATCTATTTCAGGTGTTTTTACAATATTGTTATGCACAGGATTTGCTCAAATAGCATTTTATATTTATATTCATATCGTCTGAACCCTGCAAGATATAGTAATGGAATATACACGTCAATTTAAGTTCAAATTCCTGTTTTAATCCCTCAAATTTTTATTAAATTCGGTGGAGGTTTCGTAGTATTTTTGAGACAAAAACTCTTAAAAACAGTGATTTATGATGAGGCATCGTTTAACAGCAGGCAATTTTTATTTTATGGTATAGATAAACTCCAGTTATACGAAACATGGAAGCCCCTCTTTTATTTCCTTTTTTGATGCAAAATTCCGTATCATTTTCGCGTTCAACTGTCTATTTATTTAGTCGCTTTAAGTGCATAAAAGCGCAGTTTTGCGAGTGTTTTCCGTTTTCAATGCACGCTATACAATTTTACGAGTGAAATTTACACTTTCAGTGTCCCAATAAAACAGTGACGTCACCCAGACATGGGTACAGTTGTGTTGGCAGATACACAGGTAAAATGGCTTTTTGCCGCACACGACAGGAATAAAATAGAAGGGCTCGAGGTAAACGAAGGTTAAGTGGTCCAAGTATCTATTTAATGTTATTTTTGGGAAGGATACCTGACTGTCACAAAAAGTACTTGTAATTTTATATAGCTTCATAATGGTATGCCCTATTGTGTGGTTTTAGAAGAGATATATGTAAATAAATTTATATAAAACTATAAAATCTTGTCTCAAATTATAAATAGTCTACGTTTTCTATTTACATAAGAATTTAAGACATGTAGCTGAACCAGGCAAATCCTGATAATAATATTGATGTTTCAGCTATCAGCGTCAAAATCCACTTATATATTTTACAATAATGATAGATCAATCAGAAATGTTAACTCAGATAATTTTTATACAAAAATAAAAAAAGATTATTTTAGTGATGACAACTCATCTGTTTAGAGTGTTTGGTTTGTGCTTTCCAAGCAATTTAATTCTAATTAACAAATTTATTTAACTTTGATTGTGTGTGTTCACCGATGCTGTTATTAAGTCCCATATAATAGTGAGACTATTGCCATCTTTCGGTTGAAATTCCACACCCCAAGTTGCTATAGACAATTTCCTAAAAGAAAAACCCAACAACACTTTTTCGGACCCGGAAATCGAACCTAGGTCCTCGGTAGCAGCGCTTGCGACGACTAGACCAATGAAAACACAGTCAAATTACTTATAAACTAATAGGAATGAATGCGCAATAAGAAAACTTTAACAAGTTAAACTATCTTTGAATCCCTTACTGTTCCAACGTGTCCGCACTGATCGTGGTTACGAGCAGTCTGGTCGAAACATCAAACGATTTAAAGGGATTAATTGAGCATTAATTCCAGTTAACTATATATAACCCGTGCTATATCTATAGAACAAGAAGAATTTCTTTCTTTCTTTCTTTCTTTCAATTAATAAAAAAATAAGCACGCTTGCGATTATTATGTGATTTTTTTTATTTTGATTTTACACCTTTTAATGTACCATAGCCACCAATTTTAGTATTGTTAAGTCTTACTAGCATGTGTTACCGGGCCAATGTAAGGATTCTACCGATATGCCATACATCAAAATCGGTTCAGGCGTTTAGAAATTATGGTGAAATAAAGAAACTCACAAACATACATACATGAATCCTAAAAACATAACACTCCTTTTTTGGGCAGTCGTGTAAATGAACATTTTTAAATTGCATATAATATACCTTATAATGTAATATCATCCTAGGCTATAGTTTATTTAGTATTTGTACTATATTATTTATCTTTATGGTACTTTAAATGGAATATGGAGAAGGTTTTAAAAGACCATTATACTGTTCGGATGTCGGAGAAGTATTAATGGGTAATTTCGTGTTATTTTCCTTCGCATTACCGTCCTTAAATGGCTACTATAGAATGTACGTACGACGAGAATGAGCGGTATTTATATTAAGCTGACTGTCATTCTTGCCAAAGCTCGCCTAAGAATTTCACATTAAGTTATATTACGCGGAATACCGAGGTATGTATATTAAACCTACACATGCAATATTTATACTTAGGTACATAGCATCACTATACCCTGTATGGGTAGGCAGAGGTAAAGGTACACAGTTGTACACCCACATTTCAGCAATGTTTTTTAGTTTAATAGATGAGCCTATTGCCATCTACTGGGTACAGTTCCAAACCCCGGGCTACTACAGAAAAATAGTAATATGTTAGGTTTGCGCGATCACTACACATTATAATAAAACAACTTTTAACCGGATTAATCGCGTGTATTATTGGTTTTTTGTTTTTCCTCTATTTCCTCATGCGACCACGAACGCTGCTAAGTGTTCGAACCGTCAGGAAAAACAAAAAACACATAATACACGCGATTAATCCAGTTAAAAGTTGTTTTACTAACAGAAAAATCCAATAAGCCGACCGGGAATTGAACTCAAGACCTCACGCTCAGCAGTCGCCATCACTACATAGTATAAAACAAAGTCGCTTCTGTCTGTCTGTCCATATGTATGCTTAGATCTTTAAAACCACGAAACGGATTTTGATGCAGTTTTTTTATAGATAGAGTAAGTAATTCAAGAGAAAGGTTTTAATATATAATTTGTCAAGTTTTTGTATGCGTTGGATAAAATATAATGATATTGTGTCGGAAAAAAATAAGCCGTCTGGGAGCTTTCAACAAAAACGCTGCCTAAATCATTTGAGTTATAACAAAATGATGTATGGTGGAATTGTGTATCTTTTATAGGTCTACAGAAAAGTCTGCGATGGCATATGTCTATCTCTTAAGGATAACATACTGTATCCATTTTAATACTTTAAAAAATAGGCAATTATAAAGCGGGCACGGGATCCAAATTTCATGAATACTTTTGGTCGCGATAACCGATATCCACGCGGGCGAAGCCACGGGCATCAGTTTATAATATATAGGTAGGTACATAAGTATAGTAGGTAGATACTGGATGTATCAACCCAACCCTACTTAAACGAAGCAATAGAATATCCAAGACAATAGAATAAGCAAGACTACAAAACATTAACGGAAGATATCTTAATCCTGCATCTCATATGGGTTCAAATACGAATACCCTATCACGCGCGAGATCGAATTAGATTCACGAAGGCGAACGCGTACCTTTTTAACTGTAATAAGGATAAATGGTATCTTCTGGGTTATAAGGAAAGAAAGTAAGTAGATCTATCTTTAACAAATAACGTATTCAAAACGGCATCAGTGGCTCGATTTTGGGTCGATTCTTAAGATCTCATTAGCCTCCGAACAGCCCCTTAAAATAATGGCGTATCGTAAAAACTCCTTCCAGTCATTCCCATATTTTTGGATTAATTAAGTGTAATAAGGCTTTAAATAATGAACTTTGAGTCTCCTAATAAAGTCTTCTTTTCATATAAAGACCAAATTAAACATCATAAAAAAAGAATGTAACAAGGGTGCTGCCCAATATCTTGTACCTGGTATATAATAAAATCAACATAAAATAACAGTATCGTTGCGCAACATGGCTCAAATAACTATCATGTTATCCAATACACCTTAACCTTCATGTAAATTAATCAAACCAACAGATCGGAGTCTATTTTGCAGTTCCCGGAGCCGTAATTGGCTATTAACCCAGTATTGTGCTCCGCTATTAAATAACCTTTTAAATAGACATGAGGGTCTATAAGATACTCGTTTCGTGAAAGTTAACGCGCCGCTTAACTTTAATGAAAGAACCTGACTAAAATGGACGATCGATAGCGGACACACCTTGCAGGTGGGTGGACAGGCAAACAGGCAATACATAACGATAATAAAGCCGCACCTCGGCTTACATCCGCTAATAAACTTGATTATTACCGACAGAGTGCCCGTATACCGACACCAAGCTGTTATGCCACACAACAATCAAAACTCAACGTGATATCTTCACTTAGATCATATCTCCCCTTTCAATGGGAAGTAGGGCGAGCCCGGCGCTACAAAACAGAATAATAGATTTTTCATAAAACTACGATATCGTGAATGGAAATTCGCAACAAAATCCGTGACAGCGCGAGCGCCCGCCCGGCCGCGGGACTAAATTGAAAAGCTTTTGAAAGCCTATTGCCTGAGCCTACTTTCGTATCGGTACTGATCAATGAAATGATTTTGCTGGCAGTGCAAATATTTTTTCACATACGTTTTCAGATCCGCGAGCGTATCAGTAAAAACGATGAATGGCAATACGCAGCTTATGAATGATCTGTTGAACCTTGCGTAGTCAGTTGTATCAGCAGAGTTTAAACATTATGTATACCATAAGAGAGTGTTTTCGGAAATTACACCAAATCGCTAGTCATCTTGCGTGATCGCACGTTGTGTTCTGCGTAAAAACCCTTTCAAATATTTAGAGGTAAGTGAATATTCTTGGAAAAAGAAACACATTATTTTTATAGATCGTAAAAACCATGCATCTTAAATTTTGTAACAGTTCCTTCTCGGCGTTTTTCTTATCTCCTTACATTATAGATAGATGTGACTTACATCCACTCTACTAAATATATTTTATGTATGAGGCCTATTCGATAACAATAACTTTCTACTATGATGTGCATCTAAGTTTTATAGAACCCAAGATACCTATGTTTTTTATAATATAAACTGTTGAGTTTAGTTGTTGGGTTCATTGCATTTTTCTATTTGGCTTTGTTATTGAAAAATACTTTAAGGAAGTAGGTACTAATTTGTATAAGGCTACTATCGGCTACATTTGTAGCATATTTATAATAAACACTGTTACAGTTATTTCTTAAATACGCTCATATCAAGAGAGTTGTCGAGCGGCGGTGGAAGCGAAATTGTCAAAGGTACAAGAAGGAACCCTCAACTACAAAGCGCATTAGCATCGATTTACATAAACGGATTGGAGTTCTTAGTCCAGTTGGATTTAAATAATAAATGGATGCTATTCGAAACTCTGTGGCAAACTGAGAAGTTTATACAAAAGACTGGTCAGGGGCGGCACATCATTTATTAACATCAGACTTGCCGGCGGGCACCTACTCGCCTTTTATGGGGAGATTAATAAATTATGACCTCGATCAGGGGCACAGTGTGCCTGATCGAGGTCAGGCCCATGATAGAAATACTTGACTAACCTATTAACAGCTTAATTCGTTGTAAACAATTTGCAATTTTAATTATGAACGCAAAGACAACATAATCTTTTATGTATTTCTTGTTCTTTCTTCATTTAAAATTAGAGCAAAATCGACAGACATACAGCACAATGCGTCACTAGATAGTTATAACTAACACTTTAAAAAGGTTAAAATAAACAAAAATACGAGTGAGAATATAATATTAAATTAATTATGGAAGCCATTTAATACTTGAAATATGTACTTAAAAAAGAAAACTTAATGGCATCACACTTTTTTTAACATCGAACGTCGTACCTTCTTGGATAAAAAAAAAGTTAATCCGTTTTTTTATTTTTATTTTTTTGGTGTTGTCTATGTTTATATTATGCATAATTTTGGCATGTTTGATGTATTTTTTTTTAATAAACTTTGAGAGATTGAGTTTTAGATACCTACTTTATAATTTCAACTAAGCAGCAGTAAGTAAAATAGTTAGACTTATTAAAAATCTTACTTATCGTGGTTATCCTACATATATGTACTTCTTAGTCTTGTCGTATCCTCTTGAGTTTGGATGATTGAGTTTCGAGTTGTTTTGTTTATTTGGTTGATTATTCATCAGTCACGCAAAACAATGAAAGAGATTTTAATGAAATTTGGTATACTAGGTACATATATACTTTGGTATATTACTTTAGATACTGTAATAGGACATAGTATCATTTTTATCCAAGAAAATGCAGCGCTCCTGATGGAAAGGGAGAATTTCGCAGGCAAAACTTCGGAGCGGAACTAGTAAACTTTTAAATGTCACGTGAACTTCTCAAGGAATGTATTGGCCCACACGGACTCTCTGGAGAAATCACATGAAGTCCAAGAAGTTTTACTCAGTGTTGCCAGCATTTATTAGCGAAAGAAAACTAATAAACATAAAAAAGTTTATCTTTTTTAGGGTACCTCAAAAAGAAAAAGGAAGCCTTATAAAATCACTTGATTGTCCGTCTGTCTCTCTATCAAGACAATTTTTGGAGGTATCAAGTTCAAAAAAATTTTGTCAAAATATCAATTATTTAGTTCCACGGCTTAAAATAGAATCGATAATACGGCCACTTAGGCCGCATATTTGACACTAGTCAGTAAATCAAACTCTATTGGGTAATTCCTGTTAACCTGGTTAAAATGACACATAAATAAATTTAAAATACCATTACAAACATACAGTTGCAGTTGGGGAATCCACCGTGATGTAGATCGATGTTTGGCAGAACAATTTTACAACTAAAATGTTAAGTTTGTCCTTCGGGCAACCAACAACCTTTGAGACTAGATTCCCGTGATGTACTATCTACATACAAGTTTGTACGGAATCGTCAGTGTGCGTGTATACTCCACTTGAAAGTTCTTTGTTTTTGTTTTAAACGCGAGAGAAACAGTTATAGGAGTATTTCCTAGAGTGGGAGAACTCTAGGAATTTCTCCTGTACAGTGGGTGAATTTACACACTACACACACGCCCAGATCCCGGAACTATATACTAAATCGACTAGTTTATATCGAATCAAAGTGTCAGCGAAATGATAATGCTTATATGTAACTCATATCGGAGAAAATGTTACAGCTACTAAATGTTAATTATATACTCTGAAATGAATGACTATTTCGTTTGATCAATGTTCAGGTCAATATAACAAAAGCAGCTTAATGACACGACTAATCCGTAAACAGAAATGTGAATGTTATTCGATCTGCATGCAATATTTTGATGTATCCAGCTAGTATATGAGTAGGCAGAATATCATGATTCATTTCAATAGTCGTGTTTGGTAACCATTAATAATATTGTTCTGTAGGCTACAAGTCCGCGGACACTCTGATCTTGAGCTGGCCTATCGTAGTACCGAGTTTCAATAGTATGCGAGGCTAGCTTATACTGGTTTTATTCCCTCTGACGTGCAGCCTACACAGCGTCGTAGCTAAAGTCTCTAGCGCCAAGGACAAGACCAGAATTCTGCGCCCCAAAATCTACTATAGGAACTAAACGACACGACGCAAATTCTTCCCTACCTAAAGTCGTCGCCTGGGGGCAATGTATCAAATATCAGCGCCCCCACGAATACATTCTTACAAAATGAGAAACAAAAGAGAGCAGGAGAGAGTCTCACATAAATAAAATGTAAACAAAAAAAAAAAATAAAAAAAAAGTCTTCGCGTACATGATTATTATTGGTGAAATAAAAATTGTTAATAAAAATAGTTATAAACGACCGTTAATATTATGCAACGCTTAGGTCGGTCATAATAACTTTTAGGTTCACATTCCTAAATTAAAATCAGACGCGTCCTGTGTCTTATAGTGACTGTTAGTTAGATAGAATTTTAATTTAGTTTGCTTCATCAGAATCAACGCCAATATAATAACTACAGTTTTGGAATTGTGACTTGTTTTACTATAAAACGAAATAATCTCCGGCTATATTTTATCCGAATTATCAATTATAATCGAAAATGGCCCAAAAGAAATATAATATGGATTTTTTCTGCGCAGATAAATGGTACTTTTTCAAGTTGCCGAGTTATAACAGTGGGGCGGATTTAACTTTCAAGGCTGAGGATAAATTGGTGTAATTCTGTGAATTCCAAAACGGTGTGCACGTGGTGTAGGTTGATAAGGTATAGAAACGTACTTACTGACTTAGAGCTTAGTTTTTTTTTGTATTATTCCAATAATATTTTGATCCAATTGTAGATATACGAGTATGTACCAGATCATAGTCATATTCTTCCAAAATATTCTATGTTGTTTTATTTTGTTAACGTGTTCACCGCTATATCTTTTACTGTCGGGATTGCATCGACTGCAGCTGCAATTCCCCGTACAACCAACCCCGGTGTTGGTTTAGTAGAGGACCCAGTGCTTTTAGTCGATTTCCGCACTAAAAATAAAATCAGTTAGATGAATTATTAGTATTCTCAAAACATGCCAAAATACTTTAACAGTATATACAGTACACACAATATATTGGATATCTATACAAGACTTAGATCGTCGTATTAATAACCAACAAACCTCATTTACACTCTTTAATCTATGCCGGATGTCACACCAACCGATGAAAAGGCTTGATGAGATCAGGCTTATACATCAACGGCACTTGGTATTCAGGCCACATAGCCGGTAGGGTTTGCTATAACCCTGCGAGATCGTAGGCCTAGGATCTTGCGGACGTGATGCGCCCCGGATAAAACTGCACCACGAAATGTAGGACAGAAGGTCAGGTCAAACCTTCGTCAATGCCAGTTAGGAAGATAAGGGGAATTAGACTTAAATTAAACAGACAGCCACCAAGTCACATGGCACATGAGATTGTATTAACAATGATCCTAAAACATTAATAAAGTTCACACAAAGACCTTGTGGCAAAGATAAAGTATATATTTTATCGATTCTGATTGATGTTCTTAAAACTTTCACTTTAAACACAAATATATTTCTCTACCAATAATGTGAAAAACAAGCGTAAGGTTATATAAGGGACAAAACACGTCAATGGTGAAGTTTTAAAGAAGAGTGCTCACTTGAAACATTACAACTGCAATTATTTTCTAAGAAAAAAGAACTGCATTAAATGGAATGGTGGAAGCAATACATAGACATACGATCGCACCAATCATTTGCTGTTAATTATTAAAACATAAAATAAAAAAAAAATAAAAAAAAATTGTGTCGAAACATAAATAGATTAAAGCCTCTGGGTCTGGTCTGGGCCTGTGGGGTCTAGCACACTAGGATTCCATGTGTCGTGGGATCTGGTCTCTCTCAATCCAGAATATAGCTGACACAGTACTTAATTGAAAACAATGGAGAAAGCAAATACAATGCCAAGTATTATAATTAAGGTATGGTGTGTGCGCGTGTGTTTGTGTGTGTAGATTGATTTGATTGTATTGAAGAGTTCCATTGTTTATCTCCGAAGATCTTCATCAGATCCTAAGGTGTTATATACTGAAAAACCTTCCCTGAAAAATTAGTATTTACATAACGAAAAAGCCATATATATCCATATCGGATAAGTAGTTTTTGAGACAATCGTGGACTTACAAAAATACATACGGGTCGAATACAAAACCTACTTTTTTGAAGTCGGTTAAAAATCCAGCGTTATTTGGCTACAATTTTCTGCAAGGTAATGGACTTCCCCAGTCGGGCAGCTCCAGTTTTTTTTCGAGTCCTAGTTCCCTTTAAATAAAAGTAAAACTCCAGCTACATAAATAAAAACATTTTAAATTGTAGTGAACTTATACACCTACTAGAATTTCTTGCTTGTTGACCACATTACCCGACGCACCTCAGTTTACGACTCTAGCAGTCACTACGAAATGCGATTTTGTTTTATTTTAACATTTATGTAGTTGATAAAAAATACGTTCACAGAAACATGTGCTAGTTTATTGCTGGGTTTTATTTTCATACCTTTTTTATATAAACCTATGTTAGATATTTTTTATTACATTTCTCTCCTGAAATGTACCATTTTTAAAATGGTTTCAGGGTTATTTACTTTTTTTAACTTTATACCACACTGGGCATTTCTCGTGTGTAGTGGGTCTCTTTGCAGACCCTTATCGTATATGCACACAGACCAGATCCAGACCTGAAACTATTATCACTAGTAACATCTTAGGTTTGCGCGATCACTACACATTATAATAATATCCACCTGCGACCACGAACGCTGCAAAGTGTTCGAAACGTCAGGAAAAACAATAAACCAATAATACACGCGATTAATCCGGTTAAAAGTTTTTTATTATAATATTATCACTAGATTATACAAATTGTTCCGTGGGGGGAACCTATTCCGCGGCGCGTAGTGCAGCAGCCAATCTGTCGACCACTGTGCCGTCAATATATTAGAAAATACTTTTCTTACAACATGACCCACATACGCTGTTTTGGTCAAGGATTCTGACGTTGATGTCCGTGTTGCCTTTGCTCAAAGGAAAAACTTTTCATTTTGATCCCAAACAAACACAGGAAGGAAAGTCTCGATTGAATAATCATTTTTCAGGGTTAAGAGAGTTAACAGTACTCAACCACTTTAATCGGCCGTTCATTATAATATACACTAAACGTGTTATTCCACTGATATAATTTGGTCTATAGGTACTTTCTGCCTACGGGAAATATGGGAAAAAATGTCGTGAGTTTATGAATGTATGTAAAATTTGGTCTCATACTTCTTTTGTAAGGATAGGAGCCACCCTATTGGCAAGAGTAGTTTAAGCCACCCGTAGGGCGAAATGGCTTAGCGACCAACAGCCGCAATCCATGATTTGACGTGACCTCTTAAGTACATGAAAATGCTCGTTGTAGTCATCGGTCTACAGACTGTCCACATTAAGCGTTCCTTGACCTTAACGATAATATGACTACACTACTAGTGCTAACCTTTTTAGGGCAAGATAAGGCATTACAGTCAAATGGGGTGAATAGGGATCCAGGGGTGAATAAGGATAGAAGAAAAGAAGAGAAAGTTTTTCGAAATCTGTATTTAATTGTAATAAATATGTGGCTCTAATTCAACGTTGACGTTGGTACGGTAACAAAATGAGTAAACGAGAAAATCAATGTTAAAAACTTCATCTGTCCTATCCCTATTCACCCCTGGATCCCCATTCACCCCATATGACGGCACTTGGTGACTGCTTTGGGTTAGTATTATTCCTATCACTGTCATACCACTATCAAACTACAAATGCAAGATAGAGACGGGAACATAGATTCCGAAGCACGTGCTAAGTAATCTTTATTTATCTTGGCCATAATATTATATCTAAGCTAAGTCAATAAAACATTAAGACGAATACAAGGAAGCTTGAAATCGAATGCTATCGAAGAACGACACGCTAGCTCAGTTGGGGGAGTGATGACACGGACTATCCAGGGTCGCGGTTTCAAGCCCCTTTCGTGTCTATAATTTTTCAATGTTTCAGTAGAAAAAAATAATTGAGAAAATCAATGTTAAGAACTTTATCTGTCCGATTCCTATTCACCCCTTTATTATTCCTGTCACTATCACACAGTTGTTACCGAAGCACGTGCTAAGTAGGTAATCTCGTTGGTCTAGTGGTGCCAAGCGTGACTGCTGAGTCTCGATTCGTAGGTCCGCCGAGTGTTATTCAGATTTTCCGTTAGGAAATTCTCAGTGGCAGCCCGGAGTTTGGAATTGTACCCGGTAGATGGCAATAAGCTCACCACCTATTACATGGAACTTAATAACAGCATTGGTGAAATGTGGGTGTACAATTGTGTACACCTCTGCCCACCCCTTCAGGGAATATAGGCGTGGTGCTATAATCCAAGTTAATAACACAATAATGCTATTCCTAACACAGATTTTATAGGATAGTAATAGAACCGTATAAAAAAACAGAATTATAGAAAAACTATGCACTGTTTGCTTTGCTCATCGACAAAAACCTATTTACCAAAATCCCTCGAGTAGATATTATTTTGCATAGAAATATCTTTGAGGCGTCGGCAAATCCCCGCTTTATCTTATCTTCTTTAGGACGTGATTGTGGGTAATACGCTTAGGATAGAGATTTCTCTATTTTCATGTTATATTGTAGCAATATTGTTGCTCAAATTCGTATTTCATACGATCTGGACAATGGACTGAAGACACGACAGCCCAAAGAAAGGATACTGGAGGATTAAAGATTTACCTATAAGAAAATGTTTCACACTACTGTCACTGTGTTTTAGTTCACAAATGGCAGGCGAAAATTTAAATTTATTAAAAATAAATCTGATTGTCCTTTCCATAGGTTTTGTTAAAAGGATTATACGATGGAATAAAAAGACTTAAAAGTGTGAAGTATCTCAACAAATAAAAAAGAAAGGAGCCATGAGATACCAATATTGGCAATTGAATTAAAGATACGACACGAAATGCCGCTTTTCAGGCTGGACGTAGCCATTAGTGAACTCTCTAATAAACATAAATAATTATTTATTAATCACTAGCTGCACCATTGATTACCCGCGGAATACTCCTTTTCCTATCCTATATTCCATATCCTATAGTCCTATTCCAGGACTTAAAAAACTATATACGTAATAAACATACAAATCCGTTCAGTAGTATCTACGTTATTGATTGACAAACATCCGATTTACAAAATCGCTATTAACCAAACACAATAATAATGTTACTTAGTAATAGTGATTATTTTTCTACACTAACTTCTCAGTTCTTACTAACTTATATATGGTCTCCTGTTTTTGCGCATTTCCAGCTTAAAGGATATCTTTAGTCACAGCACAACAAAACACGTTCCGTTTTTACCCGACTGTCCCAGAAGGGAGATTATGTTTTTCCCACTCTCTTTCTCGTTACATAAGACTGTACGTCTTGTTTTCCCTAGAGAGAAGCAATAAGAAACTCATGAAGGAATTCCTCTAAGAGAAAACTTTATGACCAAAATACGGAAATACAAGAAAAGTAAACGGATGGGATATTTCTGGAGTACTGAAATCCACGAGTCGATATTCGGGTGATGTATGGTCCAGGGTCAACTGTCGCCCGCCTGGCGACTATAATAACGCGCGCGCTGAAATAAAAACCTTCACTTCCTGCCGCCATTTTTCATTACATTATGTGGAACTACTCGTATGTACCTATCTTTCATTACACATCGCCCGGTTACGTAATAAAGTTACGTGCCTATTTAAATTTATGTAGCGATAATGTAATAACATTAATTAATGTGTGTGTGAACATCAAGACTCTTCGTTGTCCAAACATATTCCTAATTCATTGGTGTCCTTTTCAGCCCAACCGTGGCCAGGCTGCAAAAATAGCGGAGTTTGTCGACACCTTCGATGGATCATAACCTACCGGGGTCACTGTAAATACAGCTGCGATCTCAGAACTACGGTAAAGTTTAGTGGACGACAGTGTAGTTTTTACTTGGTAGGGGTCCGGCATGGCACGACAAGAAAAATAAAGTTCTTCGGAGTCGGATCCTATTGAACATTCGCGACATATTAACATTGGGCTGTCGATATGGTAAAGTTAAACAATTTTATCTCTTTCTGCACTTTGGTCCACCAGGATCTACCGCTTCATCTGTTATATTTAGGACCGCTTAACAATCTGGAGATACTAACCTAAGTGACTTTTCTGTATCTTTGCCAAGTCTATTGTCAGAAGTAACAAAAATACGATTAAGTAATGATACTTTTAACATACGTTTAAAAAATTTAATTATGTTAGAAAGAAAGAAAGAAAGAAAAATATTTATTTGGATGCAATAACGAGACATATATACAAAAATAAAAAGCGGTTAAAAACAAAACAAACAACATCAAATTAATTTAAAAATAAATTAAAAAAAAAAAAAAAACCTTTCTTTTTTGTATGCCTCACAGTTGCACCAAATAGGTATCCAGTTCAGCAATATGCCAGGCAGGTGCCTAGCGCTGGTTTTCAACTGGACCCTTAAGTGACTCACGGATGTAAAAAACAGTTATTTACGAGAAAAAACTGAAAGAAAGTTAAAAAACACATTACATATTAAGCCAGTAGCTACTCTGATACAAGCAACTCTTAATACAAACACTGCACAATCACTTACTCATTACTGTAGTAGTTATATATGATTAAATAAACGACATATTGACATCTATCATGTCTAGTTTCCGTTGGGCATCGATTAAGTACTGCTTTAGTTGCTTTTTAAAGGTTACTTAAACACAAGGTTAAACAAAAGTTAAGCTAAGTTTTAATCATTATATTCACTACAACATTTACATTTACTTAGTTTTATCTCACTTATCCAACTCGTACAATACACCGTCATCTTCTGACGTGTGTACAAACTTATCGCTCAACAAACTTTGACTGCTTGTTCATGTTCCAAGACTTAACATCATTATGATAAGAGGCGATATGTAGTACTAAAGCTAAGGCCATGCTACTTGAAGTTAGTAGATGAGTATGAACACTAGTATAGACATGTTGTACAGTCAGCGACAGAAGAAATTTACCAGGCATCAAAACTGCACCGACTGTAGTGCTGGTTATAATGATATGGCGAAATGACTTCTTGCATGTTCTGTATTTATTTGATGACAAGATTGTCTCTTTTTGTACTCCATTAAGCTAAGCCATTTTAAATATTTGGATGTTTTCAGCTACTTTTGTCTCTGACCGTACATGGACTTAAATTTACATATCATAACACCATACCTACATCCTCGAAGAGTTTAGCTGAGAAGCACTTTTGCACACTCACATTTCAACGATAAAGTTTACGAATGTAAATTGGTGATGAGACTATTGCAACTACAAACTCCGAGCTGCTCCCGAGAACTCCCTTATAGAAAAACTCAATCTCATTGCCCGACTCGGGAATTTGTACCAAAGACTTCACGTATTTAGCAGCGTATACAGAATATTTTATTTCTCTTTGTTCGTATATTATTGAGTTTTTCTGTTAGGAAATTTTCAGTAGCAGTTCGGAGTTCGGTATTGTGCCCGGTTGATGGCAATAGGCTCACCACTTATTACATGGGACTTAATAACAGCATTGGTGAAATGTGGGTGTACAACTGTGTACACCTTTGCATACACCTTCGGGGAATGCAGGTGTGATGCTACGATGCTATATGAGGACACGTATGCAAATACTTTGAGGAAGATGAGAAGACCACTTGGTAGCAGTTTTAACTAAAATGGTGGATTGATCTTGTGAAAACGAATTTTGTAGACTGAGAACGCCTGGAGTATGCTCAAAACCGCTTTTTTTTTCATAAACATGTCTAGCTTTCGGTACATATTCGTTTATGCATTTTAAATATATGTATATCAGTTAATACAGATAAATCTTTGAAAAGAATAACGCCTGCTTAGCGAACTCTAAAGTTATAAAGTTTGTTGGAAAAAAAAAAACTCAATATATCAGTTTAGTCAACTGTTTACGAAACATTACCAGGCAAAGAGTCACATAGTGTATTAAACACGCAAGTTTACCGCTGAAATGAGCCTCCTGTGACCGCAGATTTAAAAAAGGGAATTTATATAGGTACAATCACGAGCAAAAACGTGTAGGTATATATTTGTACATTTTAAATTCCATATTAATACATACATACAATCACACCTGTTTCCCATTGGGGTAGGCAGAGAATATCGATTTCCATTTGCTACGATTCTGACACACCTCTTTCGCTTCATCTATGCTCAACCTTTCGGCTCAGCCACGTACAGAATTATACGTTAAAACAATAAAAATCTATTGTGTCTGCTAATGAGCGAGGCAACAGCTTAACCTCTTCATACATGCTCGCTGATTTAGGTGGCTCCTGACCCGTCCTTTTTTGAGAACGTCCGCAATTTGATTGCGGTACGTTCGTCGAGGTCGGCCTACTCCGACACTTCCACTCGCCTCATTTACTAATTTAGCCAATCGCTTTTCATCCATCGTTTCTTCGTTTATACTATTAATAGTTATTTAATATAAAAGTATTCGTGTATGTCTTTAAGTAAAAGGGATGATTCTTCTTTCTGTGTTACACAATTAACGTTAATGGCATGCACTCTTTGTGCACGTACCTTTAAAGCTAAAATTGGCTTTCTTAGTCATCTCAGAGCACACCAACGTTCATAATACATTAAAACAGGAACAATTGTCGCCGTAGTCGAAATCGGCTAGGATGACATCATGATCATCATAACACACTTAATTATCTTAGTAATACACACTAGAGATAGTATCGGTAAGTTTGTTAAAAGTTCGTGTTTACATGTTTGTGCTCGTGACTTTACGTAAAGTGTCCCACAATAAATAAATTAGGACATACGTTAACTTAGCGTGCACTATGAACGAAAAAACAATTTAATAAATTTCACTACAACTTTTCTTGTTTACTCTTGCCATTTAGGCTTCTATATTCATGAAAATGGCTAGCCGCACTGGCTCATAAAGAATTGCAGTAGAAAAAATACATAATGTATGGAGACCCTTCTCTGTATAGAGACTTAACTATAACGTTCCAAAGCGAGGAGAACTGTCGTTTGAGTCTACATACAAGTTTAATAACACGCTGAGTTTCCAGACATGTTACGTGCACATGTTAACCTGGTTCCTTGCCTGATTAGCATTTACCTTGAATCTTTTTAAAAGGTCACTTAGTCTTTTAAGTAAATGAATACGTTGGTATTATAAACGCAATGTTCTGACAAGGAATAGACACACTTATAATTAAAAAGCTATTTTTTGAAGTTGCGTTATCGATACACTGATCTGATACTAATACAAGTTACAACACACGGTCATCTCATCATATTACATATCATTGGCAAGTCATTGTTCATTTGTTACTGATCTCTGTCCGCGTGAGCCGACGCCTGTGAACTGCTGATTTGAGTAGTCCGGCGCCCGACCAGCCCCAGGCCCGAGGTGGCGGCGCACCCCCATCGCAGTCGAGTGTTTGTGCATGCAGGTAAACTGTAGCCGATCTCCGCAACATAACGGGGTGTACTGACAGTTATGACTGACAGCTATGGATCCCGGAACCCCAGTAAAGGTTAGAGGAAGATTATGAGGTTTTAATCAATAGGAGTCCGGCACAAAGTCCAAGAGGATTTTCACACTCAAAAAAGCCACTTGAATTACTTTCCTCGACAAAGAATACGATAAAAATTATGAATATCCCTCCAAAATATAACATCTACGAATAAAAGTTATGTGAGTGAATCTCGCCCAAGAAGCTGATTTGCAAAGTTAATATTCAATGTTGGAGTGGCAATTTACACAAGTATTCCATCTGAAAGGCCCAACTGTTAACTAGATGCTTGAATAATGTAAGCAGGCGATAGCTCCGAAAAAGGACTTCCCAACTTGTACAAAAAAGAATTGATGATAATGAGCAATTGTATTTGAACGTCCCTTTCATACTGGCCGCTAAAAGTTTTTATTGAGTTTTGAAATTATCCCTCTATTATGAGTTCGTTTAGATTTTATCTCAAGAAATTTTCTTCTAACAATATTGAAGATACTTTGTTTTCATTAGCGAGTGAACTAGCGAAAGCTCTTTCTCAACTAATCTATTAACTGAAGTCTATGAAGAAGCATGTTTTATACAGCTATTGAAATCTGTTTATATTATATTGTTTTATATGTTTTATCCAGTGTCATGCCTGTAATGGGATATTTTGCTCTCGTATCGGTTTGTTTAGTTAACAATATCGTTGCCTCTCAAAAGGTTCATGGGTCGTCATCGTCTCTAATACCTATCTACATGTAAAGAGCCAATGAAATTCGCCGAATTTATAGCCAATTTCAACTGTGAACAAATAGCAATCAGTCAAAGGTACAGTCTACAGGATTACTTTATGTAAAGCCTTCATTAGACTCCTTCAAATTCAAATAATATAGAACGAATGAATTCTTTCGAGTCGACATTTCAAACTAATTAAAGTTTTCATTTTCAGGATAAAAGCTTCTTGTATTACAAAGGATTTGTTCGACAACATCCGAGGAGGCCTACAGGCTCATCGCGTCACACAAAGACGAATAAGTAGGTATTGTTTTGTTTTGAACCGGCGCTCTTCAGGGCGTAAATGAGACGCGGCTCGGGTAATGGGGGCATTTCGTCAGCTCTTATAAAGTAAGAACAACCTTACTTGAAAATGTTACACTGTTCGAGTACCTATCTGTAAGCTTGATAAATGTTGCTTATACGTATGTGTCACTTTTCTTTTCCCCTTTCTTGTGAGATAGAGTGAGTCCTCCGCCATGCATCGTTTGACTGTGCACTAGTACCTCTTGAGACGCGAACAGAGGATTCGTTTTGAAAGTGCAGAAGTAGTAACATGTTACTGGGCCATTAAGTCACTCGTTTCCCTCCATTCACTCTTACGACGCTCGCGACAAAATAAGCCAGTGAACCTTCCCATTTCATGTCATGTGTTTTCCCTATAAGACGTATTATTGCTGTATGTCTACGACAATTAATCTTAATTAGAATAAATCATTCGAATACAATTTTTTTCAAATAATTTTGCCCGGAAATATGTAAATGTATTCGTCAAAGTTTTCATTAAAGAAACGTCAGGAATTATGATTGAGAATTAATGAATCGAAATCGAAAAACATTTTAAATTATCGTTTTCATTTAGGGGCGTTATTGAAATGTTATCAATCGTCCGAAAGCAATCAAGGCAGGAATCAGTCTCGGAAAGGACCGAGCCGTTCAGCCGTAGGCATCGTTACAGTGACGAGTTAACCGACCTCCACAAACCACTTAAAGCAACCTAAAGATACTTTTATTGAGTACACAAAAAGAGGTAACCTCGACATAAAAAACTCGTTACAGACGGCGAACGAAATGCTAACTTTCAGATAGAGCCTCATTAAGCTCATTTTGTATAGATATTGAATCTGAATCATGAGCACGCAGTGTATTTACAAGTTTTCTGTTTATATGTCCCTATTTTTTGCCTATATTTTATCGAACGAATTTGCCTACTTTAACCAAAATGACTACTGTATCTGTACTTAATAAAGTAGGCACACGATACAAAAATACATACCCACGTGTACATATTTAATACACTGCCTTTTTCCAAGGAATTTCCTTAAACAAGTTAATGTTGTGTACAAAACGACAAGCTTTATATTTACATTTTCTTATCGGCACGTACATTTATATGTGACGGGGTTGTATCTCGCAAGTAGCGGGGGTCGAGGGCGCTATCAACGGTAATGGGGGTCTTGGCTGGATTGCCGCCGATTAGACCTAACGGCCCGTGGGAATATTGAAATATATCTACCTCTTTTTGTACTCCCACAACTGGCTTTAACGAACACTGTACTAAAGCAATTCTGCAAGATATCGAGAAACCTGACAGTAACGGAGTCATTTAAGTAAACCGTATCTAACAAGCAAACATTCTAACAATCGTACTCAAGAAAGGCTTTGTGTTACATTAAGAAAGCGGTCTTCAGACATTTAGATAATCTCAAAAATAATATTTTTTTCGCTATCTGTAATGAAATGGTTGCCTGGCCTGATGGCCTCGCCTCCACAGAAATAAAAGAATAACAGACTTTATTCTACGTTTCATTATTGCTAATTGGCGGGCAAGAACTCTCCAAATTGAACTTCCTTTTATAAACCTCTGCACCATAATACCTACAGTTCTTCGTAGAATGCGGCAACTACTGTAGAAATTTTAAATTTTTATATGGCTGATAGTTATCACGAATCTTGATATAAGAGAGTATAACTAAGTTATGAAAGCCATTTAAACTTTTTATAATTTTAATCTCCGCTTGCCACTCGTCACGTACACGAAATTATATTAAAAAGAAAAAGTTCAAAAAGTTGTATAGAATTATAGCATAACCCAATTCTTAACTCAAATATTACCTCGGCTCGGGATATTGTAGGTACTTTTTTGTGAAAAAGATTCCCGCGGAAAATAATAAATTATGAACAAAGTTAGCACTGACCTGTAACAAGATTGGCGTGATGGAACTGGCAAACAGCATCTGCTTCGTACCATGAGATGCGGTCCCTGAAGTAGCGATAGAATACTGGGAACCCTTCTTCAGGCAGGACCCATGTGTTGCTGATGTTCACCTGTCAACACACAAGTAATTTAATGAAATAAATGTGTGTGAAACAGAAAAGAAAAAACACGAAAAATCTGACGATATCTGCATTGTATAAATGTAAGGACCTAAGTATTACAAAATGTCATAAAAACTTCTGACTTCTCCACGCCCGTCCCTCGCAACTCAGCAATTTTTCACAGAGGCTGTCCATTGCACTCTTCAACTATATAACTTACGGTCAGGCGACTCTCGACAAATTCATAACAGAATATTGTTATTATTTTTCAGATTATAGCCTAATATGATCTGTCCAAAGATTACCAAAAAACTGTCTAATTGTAAATCAGTTTCTTTTTTGAAAGTTGGTTAAAATTACTGAACCATGTCAAAACTTCTGTTCAAGATGAAAGTTTTAAAAGTCAGTGCAGCTCTGAATACGATTGTATATTCAAATTGCATGCATAAACTTGTGCGAATTCAATACAAAAAAGTGTCAATATTTGCAGAGGATTGTGCCGGCGCGGCGCGGCGCGCCACTCTAACGAACTTTTCCATTCGCAATAATCGTTGTATAGACAAAAAAACGCATAACAAAACGTACAAATAAAAATTAAAAACCTCCTTTTTTGAAGTCGGATTAAAATAAAAGTATATATTGATTGCATGTTACTCAAAAAGTACATAACGTTTCGACTAGCATAGTTTGGGGAAATAGCGGAGATGAGATTTTGGAAACTATGATTGTAGTTGTTCGAAGTTGTTCTTGATAATTGCCATCTACCCGTCCGCACTGTTGGAGTAGCTAAATAGGTTAGTAACTATTTAAGCCAAATTAACATTTATGCACTCTAAATTAGAATAACCACTCGTTTTTAAATTAAACGTGAAATCTGACCGCCTTTGCCCAAACTTGTTTCCGCAAAATCTCTGTAGATTTAAAGCTAATTTGGTCTGCAGTCATCCGTGAAAATCCTTGAAAGTTAAATCGTATTACTTGCTGGAAATAAGTTACAAAGACCTTAAAAATTTCTCATTGCTATAAAATGTATTTGGAAAAAAAACTCGAATTATAAAATTGTTTCAATTTAGGTATAAATGAGTGCAGTTTTTCTTCCTAAATAAATGCGGTGTCGATTTTCAAAATTAATTTCGTCAGAATATTTATATTATCACTTAACGAAAAACATTCCAATAATTGGTATTCCTAGGCAGTTTGGGCTTGCGCAGCGAACTTGCAAAGCAGCCTCAAACAAACTGTTCCCGATAACTTAATTAACATGCTGAATTCTCAAGTCCCCCATTTGACTTCGTAATTCAAACAATCGCTTGTTCTCGCCATGTTTATGCGTATCAATTGTTCGATTCGATTCAATTGTATAATATCTTGATGATACTTCACATAAATTCCTTTTAGCTCTTAAATTACTACCTACTGGTATCTCTGTAATCTCGTTTCTTGAATGCGAATTCGAAAATGGTTTTCGTATTATTATGATGTCATACTTATTTCGAACAAGCACTGTTTAACGGAAATGTTATTCTAGAGTATTTTTGCCCTATCCCATATTTTAAATTAAATTATCTAGGAAACCACTTCCGAAGATGGGAAAATTTTACAAAATATCGACGCAAACTTTACTAATAAGGAAATCTAAATCAGGATTTTAATTCAAATACATACAATTGTACCGCCTTATTCTTGCTTCAAGCCATTCATTGTTACCATAAAGACGTTTTGTTTCTATTGTGGGATACAATAAGGAGTGTTTACTTTGTTGTGAGCCCTTGACATTCTATCTTTTGTCTTTATCAAGTTTACAAATAAATTGTGGTTTGCGTTTGACAGTTGGTGCCGCAACAGACAAATCACAAAGCTCTGTTGTTCTATACCATAATCTTAACTCTTTTATGTCGCTTGTACCTATTAATTATCCACATTTTATATATTAATTTCGTTTAAGAGTTTCTGAATCATCTGGATGTTTGATTATGTGGGTGCCATAAACAGTGTTCTTATCTATACCAATAAATAAAATTGAAGTATCTGTCTGTGATTTTAAAATATATACCAAAATGTAAGTGAAACTGCTGTTGTACAATACAATAACGAAGTTGCAGACACTGCTAGTTAAAAATATGTATTTACTCTTTAAATGAATCCTTCTCCTACATCTTACCTCAAATAAAACGATTTCGGTGGCACTGACAAGAACGAGGTACGAACTTTTTTCTACAGCGTATTTCTAATTGTATGGAGAAAACGGCTACATCTTTATTATAATGGGGCCTTCATTCGATAACTATCTCTAGATCTTTGGAAATGGAAGCTGTTTCTCCTAATTTATTATTTTAAGTAGACTTTTATTACATTATTACATTTTATTACATACGACTAATGTGACATAATGGCCCATTCAAGAGTGGGCTCAATTCCATATGTTCATATAAGTTTCTTCTAAATAGAGATGGGTAGTTCACGAACGATTGAAGGAAATGGACTACTTCATTTCGCAAAATAAATATATCTCTCATTCAGTAGTCATTCGAATGTGTCTTTACTTCATTTAGTTCAGTTGTAGTTCAGTCTTTCTTTACGCTCGTGATACGTCAACTGCTCAGCGCTCGGCAGCCGGCGCACTTCCACATACACATTCGTGTCATATCTGGCTCGTCCAGCTTAATACACACAATGACGACCTACCAAACTTAGTCGAAACTAGGTACCAGATCTGCACTTTTTTGCTTACATTCATATTTATGGTTGACAGTCCTAAGCCTGTATAAAGTATGAAGGAGTATCGATTTATGTATAAAAAAGTGAACTAAGTGAAGTGCATAATTTGTCGTAACTAAATCACTCTATGCGAGCTTGATATCTCATCTCATGGACTAGTTCTGATCTGCTGAACTAAATGAAGTACTGAACAAAATGACTGGACTACTTCGTTGAGCGAAAAGATATACTTCATTCATTTCTTTTCACTGACACATTTTGCGCATGTCTACTTCTAAATGATGCAGAACTTTTCAATCTGAATTCAATTCAATTTATTTATTTGTGAACATAGTTTAATTAATATAGGTCTTACAATACAATAATTATGGTCTCTACGTCCCACCACTGGATGGCGTACAAATAATATTACAAAGAAATAAGATAAATCTTAATTATAAAAAACAGTAAATGCAATAATAATATAATATAATAATAATATTCCACAACTATCACACAACGCCGTCTAGTCTCAAGCTAAGCAGAGCTTGTGTTATGAGTACTAGACAACTGATAAACACACTTATATATTTCTAAATGCATACATATTATAGATAAATTACACCCAGACACAGAACAAATTATCGTGCTCATCACACAAACATTTGTCCTGGGTGGGAATCGAACCCACGACCTCCGGCATAGCAGTCAGGGCTACTAACCACTAGACCAACAGGTCAGTCAAAATAAAAAGAGATCCATCATGTACATAGTCAACTTATAAACACAAATATCTGTGATATATTATATGTTAACGAATTATAATTAACTAGCGGTGCCCGCGACTCCGCCCGCGTGGATGTCGTAAATTAACACCATATCGTGTATGAACACAAATTCATAATTAACGAATGTTCGACGTAATTCTTTAAATTGTCATAACTTTTTTATTTATGAACCGATTGACATGAAACACTAAATATTAAGTGAAGCTTACTACAATATATTAGTGAAAACCACATCTAAATCGGATAAGCCGTTTCTGAGATTAGCGTGCACAAACGCACAGACAAATAGATAAGCAGACAAACAGTCAAAAATATATTTTCCCATATATCTTCCATGTACAGACAGCGATCCGTTACAAATGTGTCAAAATATGTCAAATATAAATTTAAATATTATTAAACAATCATCATTATCAATAAAATTATGCACCAAGTAATTCAAATATCAATCCTATTATGGCAATACCTTTTTAAAATTAACAATAACAATGATACCCAGTCACGGAAATTAAATACGTAAATTAATATTATTTTGTAAAATACCTTAGATACTCTTGTGATTTACGAAGCTTTCGTTCTCAATAGAACTTTAACGGCACGATTAGAGTAGTGGTTACAAGATCGATTATTACGCCACGGGTCGCATGTTTAATTCCCACTCAGTATAATTATTTGTATCGTCTATACATAAATGTTTCGGGACTGGTGTCCATGTGAAATTTATGTCTGTAAACGCATCCACGATAGAAAAGAAAGTCCTACTAGGGGGCATTGCGTTATTATATTAAACAATAATATGCATTGAATGCAGTTAAAAAAAAAGGTTTTATAATTATGCGAACATTTTGTTTTTCTTTTACTTTCCACTAGTAGAAAAATTAATAGAGAACCGTACTAAATCATACTGTAATGTACAGAAAAAGAATCATTAGCATAATGCCTTTTTCTTCTAGCGTTTCGATGGAATTTATTAGCCGTTTTTAAGCCATATTGCACATCACTGTAGTCGGGGGCCCTGTGGTTTAAATACACCCAAAAGCTTGCGGCTTGCACCGCTTTCCGCATCCAGTATAATAACGCGTTCAGGGCGTTGTTGCGGCTGCCGCGCTTCTGTGTAGTGCTTCGGTGATGTTTACTGACGCACGTACTGACAGTTTCGACGCAATCTGGCGTAAGAAATCTGCGTTGCTGCTTCGCCGGTTGAGCGGCACCCCCAACATCATCCTAAAAGCGATAGTCGCCCGTGCAAATAGCCCACTTGTTTGGGCGTTAACCAACCGGACGCGATCTGTTTTAGTCATTAAGTACTAACTTAAGCTAAGTAAATTTTGTTACTAACACAATGGACCCCATTATGTAGAATGAACAAAAAAAAAAAATAGCGAGCATTCATATGATGAAGCTTATGTTATACGAAGCAGTGATGGCCTAGTGCTATGATGGGTGAATTAACATGTTAAAGGTGTTTTCGAAGTCATGTGCATAAGAAAGAAGGAAAAGAAGATGAAAAGAATGATCGTGAGGAAATCTGTCAGAGGTATACGGGTTGGTTTAAACTCTGACACTAGGTTGTTCATCTACCACAGGATAATAGAAAAAAAAGTATTCTTCTTCTTCTGTTTATGAAAAGTATTCTGCTTTTTCTTATCGTGTGAATCGCCTTAGAATTAAAACACTTCTATGTTTCATAATACGTGAGTGTATACAGGCTGAATTTTTCAAGTGGGGGTGGATGGCCAACTACGAACCTATAAGTAATTAATAGCGAAAAATACTTTAACGGGTCTCGGGGATTCTGATAAAAACTAAAACTATATAATAGGATTTTTAAATAATATTATAGTTCCTGGCCAGGAATCGCACCGTCTGATTATGGAAAAAAAACACAATGTATGATTACATCATTCGAGTGTCGCTCAGGATAAAATTCTGGCGAGTAATGAAAAATTCACCTGTATAGTAACTTTTTTCATATTAAGTTACTATGAACATATATATAATCTAAGCCTTTAAAACTAATACTACTAATACAATGAAAATAAAAACTAAAAACTAAATTAAAACTAGAAGAGGGGATCGAAAAATTCGTCCGCGATTGGAGCTCTAAATAAAATTTGCAAAACTTCAGTAAAACATAAAAGTATTACTTAAACTAAAAGTTTCCACCGACGGAATGTATAGTTGGTAACCGTTACTGTCTGTGTGTGTACGTTCGAGAACGAATATTTATTTATTTCCGTCGGTTAACTTTAAACTTCGGGGGAATCTTTGCATTTGAACTAAAATTTCTTACTTCGATTGTTTCTGTTCTTATCTTCTGAAAGGGTTACTTTAGTATTTGAATTTATAGCGGTGTTTGTAACATAACATAGCATCACGCCTGTTTTCTCTGAGTATTAGCCAGAGGTGTACACAATTGTACAAATGTACACCCACATTTCACTAATGCTATTATTAAGTCCCATGTAATAGGTAATATGTAATGTATTGGATGGCTATTGCCATCAACCAGGCATAATTCCAAATGCGGGGTGCTACTGAAACTTTTACTTACAAAAACCCCAGTACCACTTTGCCCAACCCCAAAATCGAAACCTAGGACCTCACCTTCAACAGTCATTCTTGCGACCATTAGACCAATGAGGAATTTTTAACTACGTTATTTATTATAATAAAACAACTTTTAACCGGATTAATCGGGTGTATTATTGGTTTTTTGTTTTTCGTGACATTTCGTCGTTAAATATGTATCAGAGACAAAAATAATTTTATGAATGTAGCAATTATATGTACGGTAGACTGTAATAATTTTAAATAAACTGTTGAGACGCCTGACACCTTAGTCCTCCTGCGACCACGAACGCTGCAAAGTGTTCGAAACGTCAGGAAAAACAAAAAACCAATAATACACGCGATTAATCTGGTTAAAACTTGTTTTATTATAATGTGTAGTGATCGCGCAAACCTAAGATATTACTATACGTTAATTATATTTCAATGTAACATAGAATCTATCTTTGATACCCAATTTTGATAGTTGTTATTGTATATGTAAAGCTAAAGCTTTGAAAATAACTTAAACCCATTCCTAAAATGACTAAATAGCAGGAAAACTCTATTAAAAATTCTACTAAACTTTACTTCAAAGAAGAGCTTTACAGTTATATGTGTATCGAGTTATCTGAGTACAATTAAGTTACCTTCTCAGAGTTCGCAACTCAAACAATACACAGAGTATTTACCAATATCCAACATTTCTTGAAAACAGATAAGAATATGGAACTTTCCAACTACATCTTTACCTTTATTACATAAAATACTTGTTTTATAACAGAACACTTATATCAAATAGCTCAATTTGTTTGAAAAATGGTATCCATTAAAGTGATCGTTACGTCATTGTCTCCATGAGAGTACGCAAGGGCATTAAGCACAAAGACGATTACGATAACATTGTGGCGATGGCCGACTTCGGCTTGTTTGTAATGCCGTTAGTAGTTTGAGGCGGTACTTAAGACGGTTATATTTGCACCCTCCGAGCGTAATGAGGCACATGTGGAGCAATCCTGTTGGAATTAACCCCCGGGTGCGCGAGTCCGAGGTGAATATATTGTACGATAACCGCGGATGAATGCATAATTGTGTGTTGTATTAATTTCACTTAATGAGTTTAGAAGTTTAGAGAAACATCTCTGTTTTGTTAATTTGTTTATGGGATACGCAAAATTGTATTATACGAGTTTTATTGATGGTAAAAGTTTGAATAAATAGGTTTAATAAGTTTTGATAAAATATTGTTAGTGTATCAAAAGTTTTGGAGCTGTCGATAACATCTAAAATTAGTGAAGGCTCAATGTAAACGGAGATGAGAATATTTTTGTATTAATAGTAACCGTTCTATTTAACAGATCTGTTTCAATATTTGTAAATTGTTAACTTTATTTATTTATTTAACTATGAGTTATGATATATGCAAATGTACTCGTAACAACTAAGAATAATAGCAGTTGCATCAATATTACATATAAAAAGTATTTATGAACGAAAGTATGTTTAGTTTCTGTACACAATATTAAGTTTTGGACTCTTGATGCCGAGTAAAGTTAAAAAAGGTTAACAATGATAAAGTGCGGCAACTTGGAGTTCCAAGGCGTAAGATTCTTCTTCTTAAATAAGACTACGCTGAACTTTCAAACTAACTACCATAAGTGAGCCGCATAAGTATGGGGTGTTACAAGAATAGAAACTGAAAAGTCATTCTTACCGCTCGTCCTTGGACGGAGGCGAACAGTGCCAACAGCGCGACCGAATACCACAACATTACGTGGCCGCGAACACTCGTAGCGCCGCGTAGCGACCGACTGTAACCTCCGCTCGCCGTAGCGTGACTGCCGCAAGCTACGACTCCGCTACGAGACTACGGCTGTCGCGTGCCGCGCGCCATACGACCTCTATGCTCGGACCTTCGTAGTACATTATGTAAACAAAGTATTTGACAATAACACAGAAGTAACGATCGACCTTTTTTGTTTACACCCGACTGTCTGTTTGTATAAAAACAAGGTCAAGGATACTTATCAATAATGAAATCTTTGATGTGACTTCCAGATAATACTTTCCCTTTTACGTCAGAGGCATTAGTCTCTCGCTGGAATAAAATAAAGCTTCAACAAAAAGGACGACCCTTACTTATTTAATACGTATAGTAAAGTACTTCCAAGTTTGACACTTAAAGTTTTTTATTACAACTACGTTTTAGACATTCCTAATTTAAATAATTGTCTTTTAAATTAGATAAAAGTGGAGCAACGAGGATTGTACTTTCATTGATTTTGCAAAGTTCTAACACAGTTTAATTGTGAATAATCTCAATATAAAAATAAAATACAATCAAAAGTCACTTATCGTAACTGTCAAAAAAAAATACTTTAGACTACCCTACGATATTTACTAATGACATTTCCAAAACATTAATTAGTTTAATGTAAAGTATACATGAACATTTATACCTACTTAACTGTACCGTATAGTAGGACATGCGAAATATTTTACGACGGTCGTAAAACTATATCTGAACTCATCAACAACTATCTCTATGTTATGGGAGTGGGATATAATTACCTTCTGGACCCTTTATGTGTTTCATAAACATGTCATAAACCTATATTAACAACATAAGGATATGACTGAAAACAGGCAATTAAGCTTTTAAAATACTCCCTCTGCCTAGCCTTTTCCAAGTCGGCTCTCAATCTGACCGGATACAGATAGCAATATCATTATTTTACTTAAAGCGCCTTTCCCGCCCCCAGAACCAGTTACTGGGTAACACCATACCTCGTGGTGAGACTGGTAGAAAAACTTTCAGGCATGTGACTACCTGTAACGGCTGTCTGAGATATTCATTTGACAACTGAGACGACTCGTTTAACACTCCGAGGCACGGAAGGTCTCGATACTATATGAGGCTCACCCATCTAATTATTAACCGTCGCAAACCCAGCTTAACCTTAACCTATGAATCTGTGCGGTATTTATTCAGCCACGAGCCGGGGCTAGCTGTTTAAAATGTGAATAAAATTCTGATCTTTATAAAATGTTTAGTTCTCTACAAAATTAACTCTCAAATTAACTAATTGTAAATAAATTTAATATAACCTGCCGCAAATTATAACAACAACTTATTAATATTTCAAAAAGTTTCTATAAATTCTTTAAAGGAAACTCAATATTTAATTTGAAGGTTGTTTAAACGACGGATTTAAGGTATATAGGTACAAAGAAATAGGATGAAGGCCCAACAAACCCTTTAGGTACTTGGCGGAGGGTTAATTTAAAAAGTTTGCGTTTTGCCTTTACAAAGATTTATAACAAACTTTTGTTGAATCACACCAGCCTTTCAATTAAAATACTGTTGAGGGCAAGTATTGGAATATTGGAAAAAATTACATAACGATAGATACTTCTTATTAAAAAAAGTGGAAATGTTTGATAACTGGATCTACACAAAACTTTGGCTTGAACGAAAATTTCGAACTGAGTTGCCGATACTTTGTGATAAATTAACACTTTACACCAACCTACTCGCGCTTTTTTATAAAAAAAAGATTTTTAAATCGGTTTCAGGGCTAATATCTTTAACTATTTGCTAACCTTATACATACATACATTTAAGAATAAGAATAAATTTATTAACTAAAAAACATACATATTTCATAAAACAAAAATAGGTAAGGTTTAACAAAAGAACATTTTATGAAATTGCGTATTGTTACAGTGGCTTCCACACTAGGACGAGCCTGTCTCGTGGAGGTCATTGAGTTTCTTCAATTTTTTTTTTGTTAGACCGAAAAAACAATATCAAATTGTTTACTGCTTCATATCAAAAAGCTGCTATATGGAGACAATGTCAGTAAATTAGAATAATAATAAAAAAATAATCAAACATACAATTTATTGTTGTTTAGTTTTAGCAATGTTTGTGTTTGTATGTGTGTAAGTGTTAATATATTATTGTGTATATATTTATGTGTACATCTGTACAATATTATCCCGTAACTTTTACAAGTTTTATTTGATTTGTTATATTCAATGATTCGGTGTGGTTCCTGGCAAACAATGTGACACTGGGATTACTTCAAAGGAAAGGACAGTCAGCGTCTTTAGTAATAAAAACACAAGATTAACAAGACAGATTTTTATCTAGATCTAAGAGTAACAGCAACTTAACCATTTAATTATATTATTTTAATGTAATATGTAGTATACAACACAGTGCTCGTTGCATCGGTCTGTGCGCGATTTTTTCCGTAATTACTTAACAGATGCCATTCAAGTTTTTAGTTACTTATACATATATGTTCAATATAATGAAGGCTTCTTGCCTTAATGTATACAGAAAAGACACGAGGCTGTTAAAACGCAAATGCAAAATAATTTAGAGTTGACCAAACTGAGCAACGACAAGTACTTACCTACCCACATTAATTTGTTAAAATCAAATAAAATTTCTAGCCAAACCCCTGAATAAAACATCACCAGTGTAACTGCACGTGAACTTTTTTAATTAATCCTCCGTCTGTTTTACCACCTACCCACAGTGAAACAATTTTGATTGCGTTCCCCCAAAATATTCATTTAAACTCGAAAATATTTCAATAAACCAAATTATTTCGCGACCTTTTCGTTATTCGTGATGTCTTACAAGTAAATTAATTTCCAAGCCGGTCTGGGATGGTTAGGTAAGCTTTGTGTATCGGCAGTTTGTTAACCGTACATGCTCCAGCTTCTGGGTAAGATGGATTATGATGGTGCTGGGAGGCTAAGCTGGCAATCTTCTAACACAACAGACTGAAGCCGTAGTTTCATGGCTTCTACACGACACGATAAGAAGAAGAAGTATTATTAAAAAGAAAACAAAATAGAACCATAACGGAAATACGTAGTCACAAGACACAAATCAGAATCAAATGTCTTTAATCAAAGAAGTCAGTTTATTTAATAGAAAAATATTGATATTTAAGACACCAAATAAATACATCACGTTCACTCGAGCACAATTCGCTTCCTGACAAATCCATTTGAGACATCGACGAAGTCACTTATACCCGACGATATCCGCACATAGTTTCCTTAACACACAACGTAGAGGAAGTATTCCTACTGCTAGCCAAGCACAGTACAGGTAAATGAGGAAAAGAGTGGAGTTGACGAAACTGAGGCAGTTTCCGCCCCGAACGCGTGGCCCGGTAAATCCATTCCTGCGAGTTTCTCCAGCACGTGACAAGCATGCAAATCGACCATAATATAGGTACCAGTCCGCCAAGTCTTTTATTGTTCACTTCACAAACTCATTGCTAACAAAATATTCTGCGTACAACAACAATTTTATACGTAATAATAGAATTTATATTCTAATGGTCGTGTCGGATAGAATCATAATAAAGGTATATTTATTCAATAAACGTGTAGTTAACCGTATGTATTTTTTGTGTATATTTCACCTGAAATACAATCATTTCTATTAAAACTTGAATATACAGTTTTATAGGTGCACTTTCAACGAATACGTTAAACAGCAAAAAGTTGTTATGGCAGTTGGAAATGACTACGTATTTTGTACAGTAAAATTTACCTTACCCGGAAATATTTAAGAGTGCACAAACATTTCAGAGCGCGGTGTATATTTCTATAGGAAACTCATTCGCTGTTTTACGAAAGCGGTAATAACTCGGTATCGGCTATTCGGCTCGACGAACTATGATTGCGAATTTTACTCACAAATACGAGTACACTTTATCGGTTTGTTACCATTCTCTCTTTGTTTATTGTTGTTCCCGGCTTTATTACTTGACTTTCGAGTCTCGGCGCTAACAAGCGTCGCTCTTCAAAATATTTTCCATTATGCAGGACCCGCAGTCGGATTCGAATTAACTTTCATACTATTCACACTGAAGCGAGATGATTGTGTGAGTACCTACGGAATTTCCGTCTTCACGGGACAGTGTTTGCATGGCTGAGTCCACGATTGGAATTTTAAATTACTTAAAATATCCACCAACGCAAAAGCGCTCTATAAGAATAAAACGTTTGAAAGTACTATATTTAGTAAGTACCTATATATTTTTCCTTTGAGCAGCAGATGTCTGTGACGTTTTCACATAATAAGTACTTATTTCTTACCTGTAGCCTACCTATTGACGTAATCACTTAACTAATTGTCTTTTATGAACGTTCGTTGCCAACTCGCTTTTACTTAGAATTCATCGGATCTAATTAGTGTTAATAACTAATTTTCTATCTTCCAACTTTATTAATTCGTATCAACATAAAACACACCTAGATGTATTTCTAGAACACTCAGTAATAAAATAAAAGTAAACAGACTTAAATCAGTTTACTAGTTTCTACGTGATTCGAGTTGAAAATGAGAGAAGAAATGCAAACGCCGCCAATATTCTACACGTACCTTATTTATGTTCACGATAAGTTACGTTCACAGTCATTATTTAGTTGGAGTGTGTTTGAAAAAAGTATATTAGGCATGGATAGGTACATAGTTCTTCTTCTTATCGTGTGGATGAACAACCTAGTGCCAGAGTTTATACCACCCGTAGGTCTCTAACATGGTTTTACACACCATCGAGAATATCTCTCAGGTGTGCTGATTTCCTCATGATGTTTTCCTTTGCCATTTTAAGAACTGAAAAGATAGGGGTGCCTTGGATTCGAAGTTGCGACCTTTGACTTGTCAGTCCAACGGTCATACCACTAGGCTATTACTGCTATTAGATACATAATTGAGATAAGTTCAGTAATCCTAAGAACATTGTGTGACATTGATTTATATAGTAAATAAATAACTAATAGTGAATAAAATGGAAAAAAACATCACACGCTGTTGATTGATACAGCTAATCACAGTCCAATTTGATATTAGTTAGTCAAAAAGCGCTCACTCATTAAGTTATTACCAAAATGTCTTATATTACTCCAGCTAATAAGTAGCGCAAATTTACTCCATATTTCCTTGACTCCCAAATCGATGAGGAAAGTCAGAAATTAGAGCTACATTTCCCATTTATTTCCACAGATTACATCTGATATGGTTACTGAATTTCTTCCATCACGTCAATTCGTATCGATACCTGCCGGAGAACGAGCTGCCTCTTTACTCATACGGGACAAGGAACTCTCTCCACAAGTATCAAGCTTCTTTGACCGACATACCGTTCCATGTACTGATAGTTTATAGCAACCTGTACTGTTCTGGGAGCCTGGTACGAAGTAAGATTGTCATCACGGCTGCCAGTTGTTTGCTCACTGATAAAATAAGGAGGCCTGTTGTCAAAGTTGGCGCTAACAGCATTACTGGTAACGGGTAAGTCGTGTATTTGAAGAGTGGATGATACTCACTGATTCTTGCCCAGAATCAGCTACTGCTAAGTATAAGCCCTATTAATTTTCGCAAGACTCCTCGATCTTATGCATCCCTTGTCCAAACGTTTCTATAAGGATATGTGTACCCATCATAAGTTATTAGGGGCTCGTGGCTAAGTAACAGCCGCACAGATCGATCGATCGAGGTTAAGCTGCGCTTCGGTATGTCGGTATGTGGAAGGGTGACCATCGTTTCAAACCGTGCCTCAGACCCAACCAAAACGATCCGTGATCAGAGATCACGTTAAGCCGTCGGTCCCGGTTGTCAAATTAAGATCTATGACAGCCGTCACGGGTAGTCAGAGGCCTGAAAGTCTGACAACCAGTCATACAACGAGATATCGTGTTACCCAGTAACTGGGTTGTGGAAATCAAATAGGCAGTCGCTCCATGTAAAATACTGTATTAAGCCGCATCCGGTTTGACTGGAAGACGACCCCAATGTAATTGGGAAAAGCCCAGGCAGATATATGTGTACCCATCACATTAATCTTTATAATCTCAAAATCTTATTAATCTATATAAAGTTGCATAAACTATAGATTATTTACAAGGTCTGACTTAACTTGCTAAGAACGCTACTCTTGTTATCCATAATAAATTTTTCTTGTAATTCTAAACCACATCGAAAGGGTGACTAAAACTTCAATTACATATTTTTTATAACACAAAACCATTTTCTTGTACATTAGGACCATTAATTAATCTTTAAACCAGATTAACTAAGAATTATTCACAACATCAGTATGTAATGGCTGAAGCTACGAAACAGTGATCTTATACAAGATGGCCGCCAAAGCAGCGACCATTACTCTCAGTTTAGAAGACGTGCTTTATAATAGTTAATAGCACTACGTTTTACCGCCAGAGCGCTGCACTGAAGATTTTAATTAATGGCTTTTAATTTCAAAGGTCAACAACCACATTTTGTAGTACCTACCTGTACAAGATCCTAATTTATTATGACTATACTTCATTTTAAAGTGTCAATATGTAAGCGATAAGGATTTATTTAAACCGTAACTTAAAATCAACAATTGTCATCATTTTTACTGGTCTTAATATTTTCGCCTTACTGGTACTATAATATTTACATTTAATTTAAAATTAATGCAATTTCATTAATTCATGGCATAAGGGAATGTATGCATCTCTCCAGCGGGGCCCTTTCTATCTTGCCTTTTTACATGTAAAGGTTGCATACCAAATAAAAACATTTTCAATGTACTTTACAACGACCTGTGAACGCTTCTTCCACATTAATACTTTTCTTTCGTGTATATCAATAAAATAAATTTCTTTTCCAGACAAATAATATCAGTGGTGGACATAAAAATCCATGAGTACTACAGGTACATCAACAGAATAGACAACGACATCGCGATGCTCGTGCTAAAGGTACGGTTCATCTCCACTCAACTTAATTAGCAGACGTCTGCGGGGTGTGGGGTGTGTGGAGGGAGGAGTTTAATAATCTATTTACACTCACATGACATCTCATATGAGTAGGTATGCTTAGACACGTATTAAAGGTAGACTGTAAGTTTAGTTAAAATTAAGATGATGATGTGAATATATGGCAATGACGTCACCAAAAGACGTATTAGAATGTGGAAGAAGAATTCCTGGTAGTGAGCAGAGGTCAAGATGGCTCAACTGACATTAAAGAGTGTAAAGTTCCCGAAGACGATGTCAAGGACAGTGCGAAGTACAAGAGTAAAACAAGGAAGGCTGACCCAGGCTGACCCCACGACCATCGCAAGATGTATAGTCATGTAAAACTTACATTAAAGCATTTTATATATCATAGATGGTAAAATTTTTGATACTATCTACAAATACGCATGTATAATGATTAAGCTGTTGCCTCAGTCATTAGCAGACACAATAGATTTTTATTGTTACAACGTACAGATCTGTACGTTACTGAGCCGAAAGGTTAATTTATAATAATAATGATTAATGATTAATAAAATTTGGCCGGGAGTATTATGACGTGCATAATACTCCCGGCCAAATTTTCGGTCACGGCAGCCTATCTCCACGGAGATTACCTAAGTACGCAGGAGATAATATATTGCACAGGTGTATACGCAAATATAGGTGCTCTCCCTCTTCCTTCACTCTCATAGTCCGATGAGATAGCAATCCGACACCACCGGAAAGAGATCAGACGCAGAACCGACGGTTTTACGTGTTCTCCGAAACAGCACGGGGCTGTCGTACCACCGACATCCTCACTCCGGGCTGCTAATGAGAATTTCCTAAAATAAAAACCCAATAACACTTTGCCTGACCCGGGAATCGAACCCAGGACCTTACGCTCAGCAGCCGCACTTACAGCACCAATGAGGCTGTTAACGTGTTGTATCAGCTTCTTGTATAATTTTTCTCAGATTATAACACATCCCCCTCACTTATTCCCCTGGGCTCTTACTGGATTCAATCTGATAGAAAAGTATTGTACAAGTACAAAAAATAACTCTACTCCTTTTATTTATTCCGTAGAAAATAATCCTATTCCGTGCGTCAAACCTTGGATCCGTTTTAAGCTGAACAAAAGAACTTGTTTTTGTTAAACTAGAAGCTTTAATTTTTTATATAGCATAACATCACACCTGTATACCCGAAGGGTTAGGCAGAGGAGTACTGTTGTACACTTATATTTCTCCAATGTGGTTATTAAATCTTATATAAACGGTAGTGAGCCTATTATTCATCAACCGGGCAAAATTTCAAACACCGGGTCTTTACTGGAAATTTTCTAACAGAAAATTCTAATAATGCTTCGCCCAACTCAGGAATCGAGTCCAAAACCTCGGGCGCTATAGGCAACAAGGACCTATTTGTACGTAAAAAATATGTTTAATAATGAAATAAGTACTGCCACTAATCAACCTAATATAATTTTAATCGCCATGTTTGACAAATTCGTGTCTTTTCTTTTTCATTTCTTTCAATTCGTAATATATCAACTTCAAGATAACTTACACAAAACGAGATCTAGCTCATGTGTACCTGTCTTACATTCATGTGATCACTAAAAGGGGTTCTGAGAGTGATCATATGAATGGAAGAACACCACAGAGTACTTTGTTATATTTCACACTATAAAATCCAATCTTTTCGATTCAGTAACAATCGAGAGATAAAATTCGAAAAATAAAACAAACACCACAAAGCCATATTGCACTGACAGAAGTGTAGAAGGACAGGTAACTCATTTCAAAGGTTTTTGACCTCTGGGTATAACTTTATGAGTACTATTTTACTTCGAGTACGTACATATTAAATGATAATGTAGGAGTAGCACCTATATGATCTGCGCTTTGAGAGAATAAAATCAACTGCATTTTAATTAATATACAGCGTCATGTTTTTACCACAGACAGTTTTTTTTTTGGTTTGTACAAACTTTTATTGTGTTATTACTGAACACATCTTATATGAGAACACGAAGGCATTTATTTATTTTCTCATATCATTATGTGAATGACTGTAAATGCTATATTTACCATTTCTTTCATCACAGCAAGCCTGCTCAGTACCTTCTCAATTAGATGAAAAACAAAATATGTGATCAATTATAAAAACCATTTAAAAAATTTAACATTAGAAAAATTACTTCTCCCATTCTTAGTGTTTTTGGTGCTTTTCATCATCAACTTCAGAAGTAGATAGAGACCCCTCTCTACATACACCTGTAGTTTAGTTCGTTTGGCAGAGCTGTACACCTATGTACACCTCTGCCTACCCCTTCTGGGAATACAGGCGTTATGCCATATTATGTTAAAGTAAAATATTTTTGACGTTTAATATTGTACCATTTAATATTGTAACCTTAGGGTTCGCTAAGCATGCGTAAATGCTTTTTCAAAGACATATCTTGAATTATTTTTTACGTTATTATAATGTTACGTTTTTACTTTGACAGGACAACGTGCATTTCAATAAACATGTGAAGAAGGCAATCCTAGTGGAGCCTGAAGTGGCACTGCGAACTGGTATCTCCATCGAGGTCTCAGGTTGGGGAAGTACGGTAAAGCCATCATTCAATGAAAGTAATGAATTCAGTGTGGTATCAATAGCCAACGATATGGATCGGAATCAGTAATGCAAGCAATGCATATCCTCCTTAATATATTAGATACCTGTTTAAATTCGTCTCCATTAACATAAATTAACACAACCTTATCATAGTCCAGTGTTGTACAAGGGCCACACCCAGCTGATATTTTGTGTGCCAATATATACACACTTGTTCAAGGTTAATTTTTCATGGTATTTAAGTTAAGTATTTAATTAAAGTATAGGCAGTATTTTGATAGTTACTAGGACTGTCGGTCGCGATGAACGATAGCGTCATATCGTTTAAAGAATGCGATGCAGAATACATTATCGTAGGGTCGACAAAAATATATCTTCAATATGCTATCAGTCAATTAATCAAAATCTTTCATTAGTCGAGATAAAAGAGAATGTAGGTTAATTTTCAATCTTAAAATAAACAGCAAATAAAACTATTTAGTAAGCAAGAGGCCATTATTTCTACTCCTTATTGCAAAGCATACTTACATGAACTGGTAATTGATTAAAACCATTTTAATGTGTTGTTATATGAATTTGCACAACAAGTTTTTTTAACATACAAAATAGCTGATATTCCTATAAAATAATTAATTTCTTTTTTTCAACTAACTCATTAATTCTTTTCCATTCATATCTTTTTATGTTAACCGTACTGCCGATTTTTAAGTTTTAAACTACTGCCTTTAACAAGCTCTATGTTCGTACAACACAAACCATTATAGGGTAAGTGGTGTGGAAATATTCTATTTCGTGGTATAAAGTAAGATTTCATTTATTGCTAGCGCCATCTTGCTGCAAGCGCTATCTAGCTGCAAGCGCCATCTGTCTGTAAAGCTATGGGTTACTTACCACGTACCTTCCACGAGTGTTCAACAGCAGTCTCGCTGATAACAGTAACATCTGGTTTATCATGTAAATATAGACACGTTTAGGTAGATGGCGTTTTCTAACATTATACCTACTGGTTATCACGTTAATAGAACTAACTCAACTTTATATGATACCTACACAAAACTATCGTTCAATTGAATATTAATCGGCCACTCAAACTAACTAGCTAGCACTCAAACTTCTACCTTGTCTATTATAACATACTTGTCTAATCTATCTTAAACGCGATTTCCCAAGGGCTTGACATATTCTTCAAACAACTTGCTTCCCCAAGGTTATTGTCATAATGTTAAGACTGTATTTACTATGGAAGGGTGTGAATGTAACAAAATCACTTTAGGTACTGTTCGCAGGTAATAAGGGGCTTCAATTTTTTTTGGGTCATTTTCGGAAATCCGACGTGGACTTTATGCTAGACCAACTAAAACCACACGTACCGCCACTAACCTATAGATATTCCGAGATCGCATAGACTGCTTCTTAATATAAAACTTACTATAGCTCTATTATTCTGGTTGTCTACCGAGACAGATTCGTTTAAGATATTATGTAACGAAATATACGTATGCCTATCATCTATCTGAGAAACTACATAATGTTAAACATTATTTACAGAACTTACCGCAGAATTACGTGAACAAGCTGATATGGACAGAAATGATGGTTGTAGATAAAGACGAATGTGCCAGAACTTACCCACACCTCTCAAGCCCGTCAAATTATTGCGCAAAATATCAGCCTGTAAGATATTATATTATTTCTACCGGAGATAATTATAAGATGAAATAAGCTATTCTTCACTTGCAACCAAAGTTTCTTAATCGAACATTATGAAATCTGGGGGCCTTTAATGGCCACTTTGGCTGAGTCTTTTAAGATCCTAATCGATCCTTTCATAAATCGTAAAATGGTCTTCATGGATAAAATCATAATATGATTTGCGTACAATTCATGAAAAGTAATTCATCTATTTGACAGTATTCTATTCAGATTCGTAAAAAATGGCTCACAAGATAAGAATTGGTAATGTGTCAAAAAGCAGAATCTTAAGAAGTTACTCAATTCAAATATTGAGAAATTTTTAGGAGAAATGCTCAAAGTGGCCATTTTAGAGCCTCCTAATGCAATATTTTTTATAGGTTTGCTCATTAAAAAAAAAAATGTGTCTACCAATCATTAAGTTTTTGACGTCGTGTGATCACGAATATTCATCATAGTAACATGTAAATTAATTAACACTCCACTACCAATTACGAAGCGATGTGCTTAAATGTAGTACCATTTAACCGCCTTCATCGCTAGATTCTATATAATTTTAATGGAAATATCTTGTATCTTAAGTTATGTATCATACTAGAATTCAAATCATGCTACATCATGGTTGAAAAAAAACTAGCGAAACGCTTGCCAAGCGCTCGAGCAGTTCCTGCCCACGAAGCGGAACTTGGCTGTAGGCCAACGTCACACCAGGATGAAGGAGATGAATTTACATAGCAATTTACAAGTGTATATAACTTGTGTTTTGTTTATTAATTGTCTACATATTGTAACTGGTTTAATTGTCCGCGAACCTAACACAATAATTAAATATTCACCACGTATCACATTCACATCTGATTTATTTGACAGAGAAAGTGTTAAAAGAAATACTGCATATGTATTGTACGCTTTGATATGGACATGGTAGATGTAAATTCTATAAGCCGTGCTATTTCTTCTTGACTCAATAACCCATAATCAGTGTCTGTCATCCACCTCTTGATAAATTGTAAATTTTGCTACAACTTTACGAAACGAAATTAAAGGTATTCCGTAATTAAGTAACTTACCAATGAATTTAGTATCAGTCAGTATAAATTATAATGTATCTAAAATATCTTAATTTTCAGATTGATTTGGTTAACGTTTGTAAGATATATAGGTACTTACATCGTTTTCCTGCAATGCACGTCGCACCAAAAGGGGGACATTTTGAAAAACCTACTACTTCCCCGAAGTTGCCCACAGACGTTGCCATACCAAGATGTCTTACTTTAATTTAGTATTATATTTCATAGATTATGATCGGTAACATTTACACCAATAAATACCATTTACAAAAAGCCTACCTCAGTTTCTATGATCTGAGTTTAGGATCTATTCCACAATACCATAACAAAATCATGGCATCGAAATGTTGTCCCACAAAGGGTCTAACAGCCATCAAGCCGGAGATTAGGGGAGTACTTTTAAGCTGGCGTCCCGCAAAATTCCCACTCCGGTTACACACAGACCTATATCCAGTTTTGTAATCCCAGGAGCGTCGTCTGAGCGACAGTGGTGGCCCAGCCGTGTATAATAAAGAGCTGCTGGTCGGTATCTTGTCCTACGGAGGAACGAGCAACGAGGAACCACACGTCGCTATCCTTACTAATGTTTCCTACTTCCATAGGTGCGTAGAAATAATATATATATTTTTTATTCACTTTCAGAACTGTTATAATTATTCTACTAGAACTATAAATGTGAAAGGTTGTGAGGATGGATGGATCTTTGTTACTCTTTCATGCAATACCTTCTGAACGGATTTAGGTGAAATTTGGCACACAGATAGTTTATAGCCTGAATTAACACATAGGATACTTTCATCCTGGCTAGAGCTAATCCTGAAGTCCACACAGACGAAGTCGCGAGCATAAGCTAGTTGGTTTATAATAGAAAACCTCGTTACTCCTTCTAGTTAGTCGCCAGTTATTTTTATTTTTTGCAGTATTTATTTATTTACTATTTTATTTTAACAACGATCACAAATTTAGATATTCCAATTATTAATGAATATTCTTTGTATTCCCTCTACTTAGTAATAACTTAGTGATAGATGTAGACACATTTATTAGTTATAGGGAATTTATACCATCACTTAATCTTAGCCCCCCATTCTGTTCTTTATACAGTATATTATTATTTACAGTCACACGAAACTTACATTCTTACCTATATGTTTACTAGTTGTGCCCCACAAACTTCGTTCTGCCATATAAATTTTCTGGATAGGGCACCGTAATCACCTAGGCGTATAAAAAATATCCTACGACCTATTCTCAGATCTCCCAAATATACACAAAAAAAAAACATAAAAATCCATCAATCCGTTTCGGAGGAGTTCGATAACAAACTACAGTGACACGAGATTATTATATATTAGATACAAATTGCAGCAACATTACTATAATGACGAAACATACTTAGCTTACCTACAAAACTGTTGACGATTAACAAATGGCAAATACTTCACACACATCCCAGTTATTAATTTAAATAAAAGGTTTTCATGTTTACGAGGTGACTATATTGGAAAGGAAAATATTGAAATAATACAATGGAAAATACTTACTTCCCTGACAGCCACCTCCTCAGACTTATCTAATAATACGACTGCTAACATTTTTATCTGCATGACGGATGACAAAAGCGTCTTCAAAAAGAAAAGAAAATTTATTTTGGTGTAAATATTTTCACTGTGTTTATCATTTACTTTGTTCTCAGGTGGATTATGCTCAACACTAAAAGGTATTTAGAAAAGTATTGTGTACCAAGAGAAGAGTCTTCATATTCCTGGATCAGTAGCGAAGATTCTGCTGGATCGTCTTAATAAAATATGGTGTTAAGATACTATATCGTGTAATTACCATTTTTAGCAGTTATAATCTCGCCAACTCGAGAGTATTCAAGTTCGCGTTTGCAGTAGTTCGATATGAACTTGTACACTTGTTCCTTTATCCATCCTCTAAGATACCAAACATTTGTGTACACGCTAGGTTTGTTTTTTTTAGCGCATCCGTCGCCATGTGACGTCAGTCCCACTATCCTCCTGTAAATCACATGATTTTATTTTAATACGCTAGATAACAAAGAAATGCGTAATAGACACAGTGTCTTATGTAGTATTAAAATAATATAATAATTATATCTTTAGCCTTGACTTTAGTGACAGTAACTCTAGTAAATTGCGGTGCAAATATCGACCAAAATTAATAACCAATCTATTTATTATTTGGCCAACCAAACACAGACACTTGATTTAATTACTCCATAGTCATAGTGGCTTCTATCAAAATTCTATGTATAGTAGATCAAAGAATCGAGACATGGGTATTTATTATTACAAATAAATCTTTCAAAGGCATTATTAACGCATGCTTTGCGAACTCATATGTTACTTTTTGTGGAAATAAATATACGGTCGTGACCAGGATTCGAACCTGCGCCTCCCGGATAAAGAGTACATGGGTTATTATTAAAATCGATGTGAGAAAAAATATGACTAACTTTACCCGTAAGACTACGTCTCTTTTTAGTCCAAACTTTATCCTGCATAACAACTGAATGTAAATAACGTATTGTATTGTATAAAACCTATACAGTGCAGATATAACGGTTATAATAGTTGACTATATCTAGCTTTAGAGCAGTGATAGCCGACTGGTATGACCGTTGGACTGGCTTATTATCACTTGCTTACAAACGGTGAAGGAAAACATCGTGAGAAAACAAGTACATCTGAGAGACGTTCTCAATGGTGTGTAAACTATGAGACTAGGTTGTTCATGTCCAAATGATAAAGAAAGAAGTTGACTATAATGTCACGCCTATATTTCCCGGATGGTTGAACAGGGGGACCGGAAAAAATGAACGTAATAAATATCAATAGGTCCCCCATTTAACACTTTTATAGAACAATGCGAACTTCGGACTGATATCAGTATCAGTAGTCAGTAGTAGTTTAGATTGCAACAAAGACAACTGCTTTTGGCTCGCTCATTAGCAGACACAATAGTTTTTTTTTGTTATGAAGTCTGTATTTGTACGTGGGTGAGCCAATGGGTTAATAATTTAAAGCACGGTCCAAATATTTGTATGTATTGCACCGATTTCGACGGTGTGGAGCAACGTTTTAAATAAGAGGAAATAAATTTTTAAAATTAAAAGCACTCCTGCTATGCGATAGTTTTTAAATCTTACTAGCCTATGTTACCCGGGACAATGTAAGGATTCTAGCCCCATACATCTAAATTGATTGAGGCGTTATAGGTAGTTATGGTGGAATAAAAAAACTCACAAACATACATCATACATAGATACATACATATTTATGTACATATATACATACATACATACGTGAACCCTAAATCATAACACTCTTTTTTTGGGCAGTCGTGTAAAAAGCCATGTCAAATAATTTGCTTTCCACTTTGAAAATCTGACCGCAATCTCTCGAGCCGCATATTTTACCATTAGAGTTTTGAAGCAGAAATGGTTGTTTATGGTACCTCAGCGACCACAAGCTCCTACCTAAGCATCAAACGGATTGTATTAAATGGATTTTAGAATACTTTGTATATTACCTAAGCCATACAACTGCGTCAACTGATCCACATACAGGCTAGTCCGTAGTAACGAGTAAACCTCACCCATTAGCAATGTCAGTAATGCCGATCTGCCGCCAGTAAAATCGATTGCTTATGGCTGTCACGTTGGCGATTCGATTGCTAGGGATACTGTTACAAACTCAAGGCCCCAAAAAATGACGTCACTATACGGCATTTTGATAGTCTTATGATTAGAGGTGATTTTATGTCAAAGCTGATTAATTGATTACTATTATTTGATTATTCTAAATATTAATATAGATTACTGTTATTTATAGCTTAATTTCAAATATACTTAACACTGTATCGAGTTCAGCAGTAAAATCCAGTAGAAATATTTGATGTTGGCAGCATTGATTCAAAATAGTTATAAAATAAAGTGTACTGGTCATTCGGGTCTCTTTTTGCTGTGAAACACGGAATAAAGAACACCTATCGACACCTGTTATTTCATCTGCTGTACCCACATTCCGCCTCCGTGAAGGCCTCATAATGCACCGACCTTGGAAGTCATTCGTCACAATACAGTAGACTAACATATACCTACTACTACGTTTAGGTAATACGATCCATCTAATCGCTCCGGTGCGTACGATGTGTATCTTTGAACGCTTACCTTAAAACTTATAAAACGTATAACTTCAACGTACCCATGCCAAAGCACTCCTCCGCCGGAGTCCCCCCTACAGGTGTCCCTCTCACCATCTCCATACAAACAGAACATGTCTTTTGTGAATTTAACGTTGTGCAGCCGGCTGCACTCCTTGACCGGCACGAACCTCAGATACGTCATCATGAGGTTCGACTCTGACAGTAAACCACCGTACTGAAACATGGGATCGATTATAAATAAAAACATGTCACAAAAAAAAAATTTTGAGTCGGCGCCAAACAAAACAATCAACAAAGATTATATTAAATTACATTTTATATAAAAAAATTACATTATATTAAAGTTATAATCAAATGCAACATTAAATTAGTGCTGACTCTTAATTAGTTATACAATCAGTTATTTATCACTTTTCAGTTTCTAAAAGTTAAAAGTTTTTTTTGTGGTTATAATCTACAAAACATAGCTAGGTCTAAAGTTCTGATCAAGATAAATTAAATAAGGCCAAATACGAAGTTGTTGCTGTTAACCGTTTTTCGTCTCCACTATTAGATTAACTCTAGGTTTCCATTATTTTGATGACAATACAACTATTGTCATCAAAAAACACAATGTATACAAAGTTTCAACAGATCGGATTACATGCGACAATCAATAATTTCCTATTTTTCCTATTAACCACTCCTAGGGGTGGACTTTAGGGGACTAAAATTATGGGACCAACTTGGAAAGTATCTTCTATCCGATAAAACAGAATTATCAAAATCGGATTACTCTATAAAAAGCTATGCGTGGCCAAAAATAATAAAAATTTAAGTAAACGCATCGAATTGAGAACCTCCTCCTTTTTTTCGTCGATTAAAAAGATAGCTTTATTTTAGAGATAACATTTAAGAGCAATTGGGCATGCCTGATTTTTCGTAAGACGTGCTAATGGAAAAACCATTTGGAGATTTTTTTATTAAGTGCTATATTTTGTTAATTTCCACTCATAAAAGTAAGAGATTACAAAATGAAATAACTAATAACCTTCATTTGACCTGACGTCACATGTTCATATTTTATATAATCTGTGAACTGAAGGTCATTTGTCATTTTTTGTGATGCCAGACTACTAGAAGGAAATGTTTTCTGGCATTTTTATAGTGAATCTATTTTAACTATAATCGCATTTCATGATACGAATGTATTTTATTTTTTGAACTAAGATTACTATGTATTTTTATCTACAAGTATATCAAAATAGAACTATGCCCAAAAACTTAAAAAACATGCGTTTTATATTAATAAACATCAAATTTTAATACTAGAGCTGGCAACACTTTTCGGTTTGACATTTGTGACCTTCATTTGACATTACCAATTGACAGCTGTTTGTTTTAGTTCGTTTAGAAACAAGGTGTGTTAAAAATTTCTGAACACATTACGTCATTTGGGCAAATATAAAAAAAAAAAAAAAAAAATTAAATAATGGTCTAAAAATAAAATAGCCAAATTAGTTTCTCATAATTAGTTAAACAAACGAAAAAATATATAATTAAATACCTTATTTTTTTCAAGCATGCCCAATTGGGAGCCAAAAGGCGCGCATGGGAATATGCTATATTATTTATAACAAGATAATAATGTAACATTTTTTTTTCATGATGCAGCAGTGACATCATTTTACTATGGGATTAGTATGAACTCGAAACTACTGACAATTTCGAAACATGTACACAACGTTAGAATTAAGGACGGTCTGTTCTCCGTATCAAAACAAGGCCTTGCCGTGCAGTGGGACAGTTACGTTATTACGGATTATGTTAAGGACATGATTTGTAACAGCTAATGATCAAGAAACTTGAACAAAATCATAGGAGCCTTTCATGGGCGGCTGGGTCAGTTGTTTTACAAAACTGCTAGCTGATTTACAAAACAGTACTGTTTTATAAAACAACTGAACGACGTTTAGCGGTTTTACATAATTACTGAACTATAATACGCAGAATTGAATGAACGTTTTGCGTTCATCAATGCAGCGGGTCAACGGTCAGAGATTATGTAGCAGTTTTGTAAAACAGCGGATTCTACAATCCATCTGCGACATATAGAAAATAATTCCAACTAGTCGCTACGGCTTGTATTGTGAGGAGATACCTGTTTCTGGGCTCTACAATTAGTGGCTCTCTGTACCCGGTGCCCGCTGTGAACTATGTATAGACAAGAAGCTTTTTGATTACGCTTTGCTTTTCTTTAGAAGTAATGATTTTGTAACTTGGATTATACAAAAGCTATTCCAACTATTTCTGTTGTGTCCTAAGATCGAATTTATAAATTCTTCTTTTTCTTCGTCTTTCGTGAAATTATTTATTTATGTTTTAATTTACAACATATTTTCAAATTATAACACAACTTTATTCAACTATCAAACCTCATTTTCCATTATGTTTACCCGAACTATGTAACAAAGTTTCCGTAACACTTTTCATATTAATTACAAGACCGGGCGTCTATTAAAAGATAAAGTTTGTGGTGTTCTCTAGTTTCCATATTGTAAAAGTTAGCTCTTTAAATAGCCTCTTTACAGCAGATAGGTCTATACACACACTTCAGTACATTAACAAGTAAACTTATATTTTGTTGTTTACACTAGTAAAATGAAAGCAGAGGATAGAATAGAGAGCAATGGCAGCTGCTCTACCCCTAAGAAGAAGAAACTAGTAAATGAATACAATAGTAATAACTACCTCGTCGGTTGCAAGCGCAGCCACTGAGCGTGAGGGCCTAGGGTCGTTTCCCAGGTCCAATAGTGTTATTGGGTTTTTCTGTGAGAAAAATCTTAATAGCAAGGCGGTATTTCGAATTGTGCCCGTTTATTGGCAATAGACTCACCACCGTGCAGGAGACTTAATTAAGGCATCGGAAAAATGTGGATGGAATGGTCTAGTGTACAGACCTGCCTAAGTCTTTGGAGAATACAGCCATGATGCTATGTCATGCAGTTTTTTATCAAAAATAGATCTACGTTTGGCCACCCACTCAGATGTGGCTGAGGATGGAGCACGTAGATCCAGAGAAAATCTATTTACTTTAGATTAAATTAATTGCCTTGAATATGCCAAGATTCTCAGGAAACGCGGAAAACAGCAAAGAGTTTCATTCATGTGAACTGTCGCAGAATTGACATTTGGAGTATGTCATGCTCATTGAATTAGAATATTTTTGGTACCCCATAGAAGGACATAGACCTCAAAAAAGTGCTACCGATTTTGAATTGTCAATGTATGCGTGCAATAGTAATGTACAACGTGGAAATATTGACACATATCAATTATCGATAAATAATACTTCAGATGTAAAGAATTGGTATACAAAATGAAAATATTTTCAATCAAATTATGATAATAAAACTAAAATCACAAGGGTAGGTATTATTTAATGCACTTAATTAATTAATTATATTATTATTATAAAAACATTTCATGCGCCCACATTATAATTATATTTCATTGGTAATAGGTATTTTGTAAAGAAAGCAGCTTTTATGGACCCTGAGCAGTGTATAGAATATGACTGATTGAGATGATGATTGACTGAATGATTTTTACCTACCTATCCTAATACCATTGCGGAAGTGGTAAGGACTCAGCTCAGCACACGCTTGAGGTGTGCCCTGCCTAGACCGCTGAGCGGCGGGTACTAATGCCAGTATCGAGCGAGGCCTGTCTCTGCCGGCAGTAGTGAGGGCCACGCTGGCAGATACAGTGAACTGGAGAGGAATGGCTTCCTTTTGTGAGACTGTTGTCGTCCAGGAAAAGGCCACCGAGCGGGATTGTGAGAGGTCCGATCCCTCTCTGAGAAGAAAACGTCTAGGAGGCAACCGCCTCGGCGCCTAACAGCCGAAACCCCGCATGTATGATTTAAGACTGACGGCCCTTTGGGGTCACAGATGCTTAGAGAGGGGACTCTGTTTACCCATCGTGATCACAGAGAAGACGGTGGTATAGTGGTCACGTGCTATCGTGCACAGCGACGCTTAGGGGAGACCCCTGTACAGTCTCTCCAGGGATGTGTCACTGCATCAGTCAGGCACTGCATAGCGGGGGTGCTGGAGCTGGTCTATTAAGTGCCTCCCTCCATATGCTGATGGTGACCGCCGAGGTGGTTTTAGTGAGGTAATACACCCCGCAACCCGGTCTTATTCATAAAGGCCGGGCGCGTTTTTGAAGGTTTCCCCCCGTAAAAAGAAGGTATATCCTATTATCTTTTCTTATTTCTTCTTTTTGTTTATTCTTCTTTATCCTTTATTCTTTTCTTTATCAATTAGTCTCATCCATTTTTCTTTTTCCTTAGCATCGACAGGAAACCTTTTAGTATAAAAAAATATATCATAAAATTGTTAAATTGTCTTGAATTTGTACAAAAAAATATGTAAACAACATATTAATTAGGCTATCACATATAGGCTCGCCTAAAGGTGATAGCGCAGGAATCACAATCTAGTTTCATTCGGGGACTGTTTTTAAAATTTATATTAGTAGCGCAGTCGTTAGATCATTATCATCAACCAAGGTCCGCACAAAGTAGGTTGGCGGTCTGGATTCGAACCGCATTTGGGGACTACTGTAATAACGTGATGAAATATATTTATTACGTAACCTGGGCTACTAAGCTACGCTTACAGACACAGCGACTAAGAGACAGAAACGTTTTGGTTTAATCTTCTGTGTCGATATTACTAGGTAAAATTTTGGAAAAATAATCAATGTGGAGAGAAAGTTGGTACATCAAAACTTTAAATAAATTCTGATATCGGAACTTTTTGGTCAAAAATTTCATCGACACAATAGTCGACACTGACAAGTCACTATTTTGTGTACATGAAATGAAAATTTATATTAGAACAACGTACTCAATATTGTTATTAAGACCATTATTTTTTACTATTGAGAAAATTCACTATTTCCTTGATAGGATTTGGTTTTCCAAATAAATTTTCTAAAGATATTTTTTCCAAAATATAGCCATAAAAATATATACTGTTGATGACAATTTACCTGTGAAATGAATGTTTTTCTGGAGTATTTTTATAAGAAACATCGCAGTCACCAACACAACACGTAGGCATTGCTTATACATTTTAAATCTTTATAAAATATACAGGATTCACTGACGATATAGCAAATATAAGTTAGCGTGATTTTTGACAGTGACACTGGAGAAAACAACATCTGCCAATAGTGCTGACCGAACCTAAATATGCTTTCTCTTTCTAACATGTGATATTTCCGTAAGAGATTCCATACCCAAAGTAGGCTTTGTAGGTCTTTTACTATCCTACGTTTATGGTCATGCTCATATAACTGTCGCACTGATCGTGGCGTGTGTGTTGGGTCGTTCGATTCCCTACAATATAGTAGAGTTGAGTGATGCTGATGCCTGCGTCATGTTCGGGTACGGGCGCCGTCAGTTTAGAATGGTCATATCTAAACTGTCATGGCAAAATATTGAATTGTTAAACTCTTTTAGAATTACCATCATTTTACATTGTCCTCACATATTACTTTTCAATAGAAACAATGTAACCAATGACTGCTATTGTAATTATACTTATTTGTTGAAAAAGAGTAACTATGTACTTTATTTCCCGTTCTTGTCCGTACACTTTGGAACATGGCAACTAGCTTCTGGCAATTCCAATGTGCCTGTAAATGGTCTAATTGAAATAAATGATTTGACTTTGACATGGGCAGTACGGATTATGAACATAGATCCAAATAGTTGCGTCGGAATTTCCACGAGGAACGGGTGGTACCGTGGTAGCGTGAAAAAAGGGAGACAGTAGGATAAGGTCTTGAAACTCTTGCGCACACACACCGAAATGTATCCGGTACAAGATTGTCAGACATGCTACCTTACGGCGGTGCTCGAGGCTCAGCAACTGTTTAGCGACAAGTTACTAAGCTTGTAAAATTATTACTATTTCTCTAGTAAGTGCAAGAACACTTTACTAACCGAAGAACATAGTCATGTTCAACTCGATTTTTTCATACAAGTACTGACGACAAATAAGTTACGTGTGCAGGAAGGTAACACCACCTGTTGTTGAACAAATAGGTATGTATTTAATGTAACTAAACTGAATACATTTATTCTTGTGCCGTCCCTACATCGAAAACTTTTACGCCTTACAAATGGTATGCTGCTACTACTATAGAGCGTGTACTACTACTATAGTACTGAGGACTTTTCTTGCTACGATTTGGCGTCAAAGATCGCCTGCTGGGCCATTCTTGTGCCTCTTGAAAAAAGGACGCTTTTTGTCGCTATAATTTTCTGTTAAAAAGTATTTGTGCACCTAACTGGCTTAGAAATTAATTAAGGAAAGAGATTTGATGTATGCAAGCATGCTCAGGTTCTACATTGACCTTAGAATTGGATTGGCATTAGAATTAATTTCAAGACCCCACTGTTTTTTCACCTATTTGATCGCCACTTCCTTAATCTTTTTTTTTGTCTCTTTCCACTGACAATTTCTATAGTTATGGTCTTGGATGAAATATATCTAAGGTTATAGAAACTTCGTCTGTCTGTTTATATGATACTTTTTCACTCTTAAAACTCTGTTGTTTTTTTTTATGAATTTTTGTATAGAGATAGATTGAACCTTGGAGAAGGACATAGGCTACCTTTTGTTGTGCAGGTGCAGTTGCTGCAACTTATTAAATATAAATTAAATTATATGAGGTTTACCTTTTGCCAACCCCATCCAGTGACGATGAAGTTCTTCTCTCCGGCATTCATCCATTTGTTATGGTTAATGAGTATACCTTTCTTAGCCAGATTATTGAACTTCATCGGTTTGTCAACAAATATGAGAGCTATATCGTGCTCGAATGGTACTTCCTTATTGTAGTTTTCATGTACCACAAACGAATGTAGCTGATATTTGTTTGCATTAAAGTCGTAAATGTATTTGGAGCCTGGGGAATTTAAACAAAATCTTGTATTGAATAAACAAATAACAGTAAAATATATTCTTGCTCATAACAGGTATCACAACAAATGCAGAATCCACTTGTCAGTGAAAAATGCTATGTAAATAATGTATAAATATGTGATAACATTGTTACTAAATCCAGTCAGCGTCACGTGACGGGAAATGCATAATAAAACTTAATCGTAAAGAAAATGAAATTGTTATGAATAGTACTTCTAATAGAAACTCTAATAAAAGCAATATTCTTAATTTAAATTACATATGTAATAATATAACAAGTGGTCCCAAGGGCGACTGCTGAGCGCGAAGTCTCGTGTTCGATTCCCGGGTCGGGCAAAGTGTTATTGAGTTTTTCTGTTAGGAACTTCTCAGTAGCACCCCGGAGTTTGCAATTGTGCCCGGTTGATGGCAATAGGCTCACCACCTATTACATGGGACTTGATAACAGCGTTGGTTAAATGTGGGTGTACAATTGTGTACAGCTCTGCCTACCCCTTCGGGGAATACAGGCGTGATGCTATGTTATGTTATATTTCACACATTTCTTTGTGAAAAAGCTCTATGAATCGAATTCCTTCGACATTACAAGACGTTTCTATAAACACTAGAGAGCCTAGCTTACACGCTATGCTATTATACTTCGAACTAGTCTACTAGTTCGAAGTATAAAATTATTGATATCGGAAAAAGTTTCTTCGAGTGAATGCATTCGTGTTTCAGAAATGCTTTAATTTTTTAATCGTACTATATACAAGTTATGTAATTAATATGTTATATAACACGAGGACTAAGTAGCTATAAAAAAAGCAAATTGTTTTATGGGGACGTAACTACAAGCACCCAAAGTTCGTTAGGAGTTTTCCCGACTCTTCCTATTCCTTGACGGATTATAAATAAGAGCTATTACACCGGACAGTCAAGGCCCGATTTATATCCCGTTTGAAATTGTGGTTGGTAAGCAATCGTAGAGGTTAAGCAACGCCTGGCGCGGTCAATTTGTAGATGGATGACTGCTATGAGTATTTTCCGGATGTGTAGCGCGGAGTAAATCCCCCATTCCTCAAGTTCTTACCGCACTCAACGCTCTCTTGGAAGCAAATTCTGATTGTGACTTGTTTGCCGAAGAATGGAGACGATTTTGTCAGTATGTCTGGAGTACTGTGACAAGTCTGTGTGCTAATTGCGTCTCTTAATGTAATATCCTTCTCCTACTCCTCACACAAGCAACTCTTTGCTTAATTGCTACTACTCATACTCCTTACTTCTTGACTATTGTTTTCCCAGACGTTTCGGACACTTTCCTGCATGTGATTAATCTGCTTAAAAGTCGTTTTATAACAGTGTCTCAAGCAGTGCAAAATTGCAACTATCACCAGCTACTCTACATGTGTTTCGCCCATGACGGGACATCATCAAAAGCTGTTAGACAGCGCAGCGTCCACCACCGAACTCGTTACACACTGCATAATTGCATGACTACCCTCAATATTGTGGAAGTGACTAGATATTGTATTTATTTGCATCCATAGTACCTACGCGATAAAAAAATACATGCAGGGATTCAAATCCATATAGATTATTGTATTTATTGTCAACCAGATAAGAGATTTATTTCTTATCTATAAACAAACTAACATGTGACTTGATACCATGCAGGGACAAATCCGTTTAGTGGAGGTAAATAAATTAAAGTTCACTAGTCACTACTGTGATAATTACGACACTTTCGTTGAAAGCAATTGCATTTCATGCAGAATCGTTCGTTAAAATTTAAAATATACTGCGTTATGGGCATAATTAGTAAGCAACTATGATTAGATTCCTCGACGATGACGATTCCAGGGCACAATGTATCCACCCCCAGGGGTTCCACCTTGTCGTGGTGGTGGGGCTAAAGTTGAAACTAGAGGAACCCGAGGAGAGCCGCTCCTCTGGGCTTTGCCGCCAAGCCCATGTTGGAGCGGCGTAGGTTACGGGCCTTATAAGGGGTGCCGCAACTGAGGTGGGCTACGGTGTCGTATGGGCGGCACCGCAGCTGAGAGATCGGGGCCGCGGCGGAAGAGGAGTGCCGGTATGTCGATGCGCCGCTCTCCCTACCTTCCACAGTCTTGGCGGGGCCGTCACCGTTAGATGAGGACGCGGTGCAGGGGAGGAAGAGTGCCGATATAGTGATGCGCCGCTCTCACTGTCCTCTGCGGCCGTAGTGGCAGGCGGCGGGGCCACAGACCTGATCCGTCGCAAGGTACCTTGGGCGTCCGGAGACTCCCCCAGGGGTTCCACCTTGTCGTGGTGGGGGGGCTCTAGTAGCCGTGGCTTGATCACCCACGGTGAAGCTAACGGAACCCGAGGAGGGCCGCTCCTCTGGGCTTTGCCTTCAAGCCTATGTTGGAGCGGTGCCGGCGTAGGTTGCGGGCCTTATGGGGTGTCGCAACTGAGGTGGGCTGCGGTGTCGTATGGGCGGCACCGCAGCTGAAGGATGGGGGCCGCGGCGGTAGAGGAGTGCCCGTATGTCGATGCGCCGCTCTCCCTACCTTCCGCGGCCTTGACGGGGCCGCCACCGTTGGATGGCGGACGCGGTGGGGCCGCAGGGGAGGAGGAGTGCCGGTATTGCGAGGCACCGCTCTCCCTATCCTCTGCGGCCGTAGTGGCAGGCGGCGGGACCACAGACCTGACCCGTCGCATGGGACCTAGAACGTCCAGACACGGGGTCGTCTGGCGCCCATTGCACATGGTCTCCGAGGTGGTTGCGGCATGCCATGCGTCTGGTGTGCCGTAGCGGGGGGGGGGTACAATACCCAACCCCGTGAGGGAGTCCGGCAACGGACGGCCACAGGCGGGTTCGCAGTTGTGTGCGAGAGCGTTCCCGCGTCCCGCCCCCAAGCGGCTGTGGAGGTACACTGTGGAGTTTTAGTGGGTTCGAGACCCACATAACCGCTCTGTGACCCCGTGTCAGAGCGGTATGTGAGAGCATTTCTCCACATAAAAATAAAAATGGCAAAATGTATTGGGTTTCTTTGTTAGGAATTCCCAGTAGCAGCTCTGGAATTATATCTACTCGGTTGATAGTAATATAAAGGATCCTAAAGCTTTTATATTTTCCTATTAAGCCGTTGGCTCGCTAATTAGCAGACACAATAGATTTTTCTCGATATGAAGTATAATTTTGTACGTGGAGGCACGTGGTAAAGGATTAATGGTTGAACAGTTACTGCATTATTGACGAACTGAACTAGAACAATATCTTAACATTTACTTACCAATCTGTACTCGCATTTCATCTATATCTTTGTTCGTATCAAAGCAATGTGCTGACGTCATTAAAGACCAGCTATTCAAAATGACACCGCCACAAAGTGCACCTAAGTTGAAGAACTGGACGGCAAATGGATATTGTTCCAAAGACACAGGCTCCCCGCCAACTATGTTAGGACCAAATTCGTTATTTTTAAGTCTATGTTTCGTTTCAGAAACTTTAATGTTTAAAAAGACTATCAAACAAATTATAATGAAAATTGCTAAATCACTGTTCATCATTTTAATGAGCACGAAGTTGGTGCAGTGGCAGGAGGTAGGTAATGCATAATTAAACGCAGCAGTTAAGTGAATGACCACTTTTCTGTGGGCCAATTGAAATTGATTAGGTTTTTATGACACGATAAAGATTAATTTCCGCGTGCAAGATTTAATGTGATAAATATGTACCTACTACAAATTATTCAATAGTTGACATAAATTGAGTTTTTTTGTTTAGGCTACAGCCATCGATATATAATACAAGACAAGAACCAGCAATATTTTCAAATCGATATATGCTATACGTAGCAGCGACCCAATGTTAAACTACGAACACGCGACGTAGTACCAAGTTGATATACGCGCAATTTAATTATCGAAATCGCAGCGAAGAAAGTCGCAGCACTCTGCAGAAATCACAGAAGCAGTTCTTAAGTCGATATAAAGGGGTTTCTTTTAATATATATAATAGACTGACCACTATCAGTGGGGTTACTCTTGAAACTAATACCAATTCCAATCCAATTTCAATATTAAATAGACGCCATAAAGCAACGCGTAATTTTAAAATAAATTTACCTACATTACGGTTGCCTCAATTTTAAAGCATGTTGTCTTCATATTATCCCGAATCTATAAATATTTTTTGAGACATTTTTGTATTTTAAAGTACGAACTGACATATTTCCAATGTCAATCGAGCGGAATTATTTTCAAGATTAAACCCACAGGTCATTCAATCATACTCAATTACGAATATTTACAACTGAATTATCTATAACATTATTATATCAGTGACCAAAATATAAGCTAGTGTTGCACAGAAGAATGATATAGCAAAGCTTTTGGCATATATTCCTCTTTTAGTGTAAACAAACTAAGGAGATTTCAAGATAACCTATAATTTTCAGGAAACTATCCATTAGTTTAAGCTGCTCTACATATAAATAAAGATAAACGATCAATACCAAAACATTACAACAATCCTAAACCACGTTTGGCATAAACGTGGATTGTTCAAAGTTTAATAAAATTGAAATATGTTCCCGCTAGGTAGATATTGGTGCAGTTGGCTCGTGGCCAGATAATCACGCTATCCAATAATATATGTAAACAATTTCTGTAATTTTGTAGATACTTGCGTACTTGCCCTACACATGGTCTTTAACAAAAACAAAACAGAAAACGCAGGGACGGACGGTACCGTTGGACACATCGCCTCATTCATCGTGCATTACAATCAATTGTTAGATCGCGTGTTCTCTAGGAGCCAGGGCGCACCAACCCATTCATTTCACACATTCCTTTAGCATTCTTTCTATCTAACACGATGACGTCTTGAAGATGAGCAGCTACACATCTACATGCACTTGTACCTATCTGCCAGACGTCGCGGTTTAATTTTGTCAGGCTTGCCCTTAACAATTATCCCTTAGACCGGGGAACTTAAGGCTAATATTGTGCCATTTACATCTTATCGCCGCAAAAGCGGTCGGCCAGCAAGCAGCATTAGCGCTTTAAAAAGTACGTAAAAACTGTCTAGCTAGACTACACCATCGCTGATAAAAAAGACTGCAGTTAGACAAATGACTGTTCAGAAAGTCTTATAGTCTCCAGAGTTTACTTTTAGTGAAAGAACGACGGTATGCATGAATACAATCCGAGTCTTTTTTACACGACTGCCCAAAAAAGAGGAGTGTTATGCTTTAAGGGTTCATGTATGTATGTATGTTTGCGAGTTTCTTTATTCCACCATAACTTATTTTGATTTAAGGGGTATCGTTTTAATCTTTACATTGTAACATGGGCTAGTAAGATTTAAAAAATGCCAGGAGTGCTTTTTTTTTTATTAATTTCGGTTAATTACATTTTATACTTACGGTACATGAACTTTCATCAAAGACTGTTTAGAAATCTAAAAACACAACAGCTGCAGAAACCCCGTAGGTGGAATGTGTGTGTCTTTTCAACCCAAAAAACACCACAGCGAGAACAGCGGTAGGTATAGACAGTTCAAAGAACAGGGAGGGATTTTTCTCGGTAAGCATACAAAAATATTTTTTTCCATGAGGAAATACACATTTCCTCATGGAAAAAAATATTCATACATAATAAAGAACATCTCACTTACTTCTAAACTCCGACCGACTGAAATGACTTTTGAACTTCAGTTAACCTTTTAATTAGATACATTACGTTTCATATTTAGTACACGATCAATCATTTTCTCGGAAGATAATTAATCATGTGCTTTGAAACCATTTACTACTAGTGTATTTGCATGATAACTGAATAAGCGAACGTTTCTTAATTGATATAAGACAGCATCTCTGTGTACTCACTATGCGACGAAGCATAATGTAGTCTAGATAAACATTATTTAGTATGCCTCATCGCATGCAAATGATATTGCCATCTCGACCACACTAAAGAGCAGCATTATTTGGGAACGAGACAGAAAGTTTTATTTTAGCGAGGTGTAAGCACGACACGGAATAGTATGCTAGGCCGCCCGCCCTCGCCCGCACTCAGTCGCCCATCGCCGGCCGCCGAAAGCGCCGCGCGCGGCCCTCCCACGCACTAAACATAACCTACAACACGGCCTACTCACATAAACATCAAACATTACTATTACCATATAACATAATGATCAATGTAAACCATATTCTAAACATTAAACAATATGTGGTGTGATATAAACTTTAATTCCCCTATGTGTAAGTCACGGAAATTTGGCAAACGAAGAGAGGGCGAGCAATCAAAACAAAGGTGTATATCGATTGTGTGTATGCGGTTGTTTTAAAGTGATTAGGTATGTACGATGTTATCTTTTTTTTTTACTATAGATGCTATCTAAAGTGATGTAGAATTAAATTTCACTTAAAAAAATCTAACATTATTTCAGAATAAAGGAACACCTGTTTGAGTCATGTTTTAGACACACTATTTCTTTATCACTTAGAATTACGAGTAGTTATGACCGTTTATAATTTCTGAAAGAAAACACGGAACATCGCTTAATATTTGTTACTTTATTGTAAGAAAACACAATACAAAGCCAAATGTAACAATAGACTAAGTCAACAACACTCACATAAATACTTAAAACCGACAATAGGTGCAGATAGCGCAATGAAAAGTTATAAAATAAATCGTTCACTGTAAATATATTGTGTCATGTCCACGTACTGAGACAAGATTGAGAAGAGAAATCAAATCTGAAACGAGACAAAACGCTGGAAGCACTAAATGTCAACGTCTGTCTAGATCTTTCCTCATAAAACCTTATGCAGTTACTTCCTCAACTTGCACTCAAATGACAATGGTCTTATAATATAAGTTTTGAGTGTCCAAGGATTTATATCTTCCGTTGATAACACAGCAAATAAGAAGACTAGAACTTTTGCTGTTGACCTACTTATTTAAAATTACATATAATATGTAAGTATGTATATAAGGTTACTGGTAACTCAACGTTACCAGGCAGGACTGGATAGAGGAGCTGAATTACGTCGAGTTACCAGAAACTATACATAATTTCATATACGCAATAAACAGATGTGATTATAGAGTTATGACGAGCGATGTTCATTGATATTGAACCGACGTGAACACTAATTTATAGTTTGGTATTTATTTATGGTATTCTGAAATAATTGGTGTTCGGAAGATATTCTTATAATTATTTATATTAATTCAATGATTATGTTATTTATTACCTTCTCAGCATCATACGTAGTTTGGCTTTGATCTGTAGGTATTGGGTTAAATAAATGTTTTTGTTTTCCATAGACGTCCTTATTGGACTAATGTTCGCAAGGGCAGTATTTATATTTGATTCTCAGACAGAATGTTATTCTTAGTAACGGTATAGAGTTTGGAATTATGTCTAAGTAATAGCAACAGACTTCACATTATATGGAACTTAATAATTACGTCTCTGCGTACTCCTTCGAGCAACTCAGGTGTGATGTTTTATTCATGATAGTAAGTTAATTCGCCGTATAGCATCGATTGACACGTTAAAGTGTTTCGTAACAACCATTTAAAGAATCAATAATTTCATTTCAAACACAAACGTGTCAAAATATCGATATCGATTTGATGTGTCAAAGTTTTTATACTTCCAAAACCGTCCGGTTTAGCTTAAATATATTGAGTTAATTACATAGCTATAGTAAACATATTCCCTTTAATTTATATAAGTGTGCTTATATAATTAGCAAAAAGACCTTTAAACAAGTAAGGACGTAAGCTAAGGTTTTGATACCAATAACGTAAAGCGGTGTTCAGCAATGTCGAAGTGGGAAACCTTTGAATAATTCAAGTATACGGCTAGCTACTAGGGCATGCAACCCGGTTAACCGGAAACCGAAAAAATCGAATAACCGACAGAATTTGAAAATCGGTTTTTTCTAGTTATAAAGCCGGGTTTTTCGGTGTTTTCGGTTTTTCTCTACGATTTTACTTTATTCTAACTAAAACATGCTCCTTTAATTATAAATACTATAATAAAAATAAATATAATTTTAATATATTATATATAATTTTCATGTGATATTTATAGTAAATACTGTATCTAAGGAAAGTATTATGGAACGCACATCTTGAGTTGACGTGAACGCGGCCGCCATTTTCTTTGGTTAGTCTCTGTCAAGTAACGCATTGAATCACGCGCGTACGTTACGCGCTTAACTTCGCATTTACTTCTTTTTTTTTAAACTTACATTTTTTATTTGGTTAAACAGCGAATTTTATATTAAAGGTAAGTTTGTTTATATATATGTTTGTCATTAAATTATAATTCTACGCCTTATATTCAAAGAAAGGAAATAATAACGGCAAAGTTGTTATTGTTGCTTGGTGAAAGATGGTTTAAATTTGGCACTAGAGTGCGTAAACTAATATATATTTTTAAGAATTTACGTAACATAGCTGACTATACGTTAATTAAACAGGTTTATTTGGCTTTGTGTCAATCGATTCTTACCTATTGCATAACTTCTTGGGGTGGTGCGGCAAAATCAATTTTACTTCCTCTAGAACGTGCTCAAAGAGCTATTCTTAAGGTTGCTACCTTTAAACCCTTTAGGTTTCCCACACATCAGCTTTATATGGCATGCAATGTACTAACAGTGAGACAATTATTTATTCTGAACATTGTACTGCTCCAGCATACTAAACTTCCATTTGACCCAATACCTTCAGATAAGAGAAGGAAGGATTTGGTTTGCATAAAGAATCAAACCAAATCCGCTTTTTCAAATAGATTTTATGTATTTTTGGGACCTTTTTTGTATAATAGGTTAAATAAGTTACTAAATATTTATAGTTTAAGTTATAGGAAATGTAGCATAACGCTATCGGAATTTTTAACAGAACTTAACTACACAGACACAGAAAAAATACTAGAAATTTTTAAATAATGTTAATATACTGATATTCGTAAGTATTTAATTTTGTATACTTGTATATTTAAGTATTTTAAATTAATCTCTAGATTGCTTATTCTCATAGACTTTATAAATAAATTTAGTATTAGTTTTAGTAAACATAATTTAATGCCCTATTTAATTTGCGATGTAAGTGATTACCTGAGACACAGGTTTTTCTAAACCTAGTTCGGGCAGGTCACAAAATATTAATCTAAGTAATTCCGAATTTACACTGTCAGCAACTTTTATTAGAATATTTTAGTTTTACATAAATAGTATTTAAGCAATAAGTAAACTTTTGTATGAGCCTACTCATTTCATGCAATTGCGGCAAACTGTAAAATATTGTATTGTAAAAAAAAAAAACAAAGTACTCAATAAAATTTTTATATATTTATTTATTTAAATTGAAAGATAAGAGAGGCAGGTAGTGAATTACATATTTTTCTCAGAATGACATTATGTTACTCAGTAGTTTTATACCTAACCTAGGGTAGGTTAGGTATAAAACTACTGGGTAACTACTGGGCTTTACTTTTAAATATATTTGGCCAAGAATGAGGGTTATGCTTTTTGAGTGTATTTTATGTGTGTTTATATTTATAGTAAGACTGCCTCATTGATCCCGCGGCATAAAGCGCACGCGATCGTGAAGTCCCTGGTTAGAATCCCAGATTGAGCAGTGTTATTGGGTTTTTTCACTAGGAAATTCTCAGTAGCATCATGGAAACTGGAAATATGCTCGGTAAACGGTAATAGGCTTCCCCTCTATTACGTGTGACCGAAAAACATTTGTAGCGAAACGTGGCTGTAGTAATTCACCTCTGCCTACCCCTACGGGGATAGAGGCGTGTGATTATATATGTATGTAAAATACATAAATACATAATCATTCCGCCTCACGCTTGTATCCCCGAAGGGGTAGGCACTAGCCACTAGGTGTATTACTACAACTAAATTTCACCAGCTGTTTTAGATCCCATCAAGTTCCATGTAACAGAGGGCGAGCCTATTCCCGCGTATTGGGCACATTTCCTGACTCCGTACTCCGTGTATGTAAACTGGAACATGAAAGAAAATAAAAAATATCTACTATTTTCAGCATTTTTATTTACCTACAAAAGTCAACCCGAAAAACCCGAAAAAACCGGTTTAGCCGGATTTTTTTTAAATAAAAACCGAAGAACTCGGTTCTCCAAAACCACCCGGTTTTTGCATGCCCTACTAGCTACACGTGAGGCCACGGTCACAGCCGCACGTGCCTACTCCCCCTTATTTTATATCCTTCAAATACAATACGCCGTATTACTTCAGTTATAGAAATAAAACTAAGGTCGGTAGGTGCAGGATGGATTTTTAGACGGAACAGTAATAACAAATACGATAACCGTTGCGGCTACAGGGAAATGTTTATTTAACCATGTATGTCCAAAAACGAATAGTCAGAAATATAGTAGAAAACCTAGAAATTTAGGTAAAAAAAATAAAAGCTTTTAAAAATGTTTACGCGCCATCTGATGCACACTACTTAACACTACGCAAATTTAGTTATAACTAGAAGAATTCTTAACACGCACAATGGTGCTGTTTATTTCCTAAGGAATCTCTTCCAGCAGACCTGCGAGAGTAGAGTAATTAGAAACAGAGATAGGAGGTGTGACAGAAAGTGATTAAAAGAGATATTAAGTCAATTAAACTGCCTCGTTGGTCTAGTGGTCCCAAGCGCGATTGCTGAACAAGAAGTCTTGGGTTCGATTCCCAGGTCTGGCAAAGTGTTATTGGGTTTTCTGTTAGGGAATTCTCGGTAGCCACCCGGAGTTTGCAAATGTGCCCGGTAGATAACATTAGGCTCATCACCTATTACATGAGACTTAATAACAGCATTGGTGAAATGTGAGTGAACAATTGTGTACATATCTGCCTAACCCGTCGGGAAATACAGGCGTGACGCTATGTATATGTTATCAATTAAACTATTGACAACATACAATTGTTCCTATGAGACTGTCCTTAACTTGTAGAGAAGATATGTAGACCTGTATTCGAAAATTTTATAAAAAAAACAAGCTGTGCCCCGCAAATGTTGTTCTGCCATATAAATTTTCTTGAAAGGGCCACCCTTATCACCTAGGGATAAAAAAAATTGCCTACGACCTATTCTTAGACCTACAAAATATATACAAAAAATTCATAAAATTCGGTCAAGCCGTATCGGAGGAGCCGTTTCTATAACACACTGTGACACGAGATTTTAAATATTACAATTAGCAAGAAAATAAGCAATTTACATAGTAATAAGTCTTTTTTCCTGTCCAAAACTCTCGTACTTCTTTCGTTCAGACTTGTAAATTAAAGAAGTAAGTTTAGTGTCATTTTTTTACGGAATATATCGGATAAAATTTAACAATTCTGACATTTCCAATGCTCATAAACTACAGCTGGTCTGATAGATTTCTGAGCCTTCGAACACATCTATGGGCATGAAATTCAACAAAAAAAAACTTTCTAATTGTATGTCAAAGTCAAAGTCAAAAGTTTGTATTTCACATAACCCAATTTAAAAGGCACTTACGAAACTTCAGAATTTAGTTGCACGAAATTCAGAATTAAGTTGTCAGAATTTAGTATGATGTATCGAAAATCTATAAACGCATATATTATCTAAATTTTCTACAATATTTTGTCTATTCTTTTTGGACATACAAGGTTATAAACATTTCCCTGTAAAGTTATTATATTAAATGGAAAAAAGAATACGGTCGCGAACAGGATTCGAACCTGTATGTACCCATTTCCCTGTAGCTGAAAGGGTCAACATATTTCTAATAGTTAAGAACAGTCTTCCAACTATGTTTTTGTGTAGCTACAAATAGTTAAGGCCCTTACTGCGCCATCTCAAAATACACCAACACAACTGGAAAGTTAAACAAGATGCCTTCGTATATTACCCCGTAGAGACTATAAAGTTATGTTTCTTGCACAAAGACACAATAGTTCACAAGGAAATTGCTCTTCCAGGACCGTTGTCTTACGTTTAGAGAACGACATTTTATTTCCTTTAAAGTCGACATAAAGTATTATCACGCCTATACTCCCTGAAGAGTTCGGCAGAGGTGTCGCCACTTTCTCCAATACCATAGTAAGCATATTGCCACCTAATGCTATTAGCCTATCGCTCTATGATTTCCCAATCGAAAACCAAAAACATTTTACTCGATCTAAGAATCGAACCCAAACCCTCGCGTTCACCAGCCGCCCCTTCGGGCCAATGAGGTTGTTTATTTCGTATAAAATAAATTATTTTCTTTATGTTTTCAAAGGTTTACAACCCTCTTTGCTCATAGTAGAAGAATAAAATTTAATAAATCCATACTAATATTATTAATGCAAAAGTAACTAAATGCTTAAATGTTACCTTTTCACGACTAAACGGCTGAACGGATCGTTATGAAATTTGACAAGGAGATAGATTGTATCTTTGGGAAAGACATATGCTAGCTTTAGTCGGGCAGCTGAAATCACAGGCACCAGCTAGTGTAATATAATCAACTTCATTACCGTACACCAGATTACCGAACAAAAACACGAAAATGTATTAAAATAAAACAACTTTTAACCGGATTAATCGCGTGTATTATTGGTTTTTTGTTTTTCCTGACGTTTCGAACACTTTGCAGCGTTCGTGGTCCTCCTGCGACAAAAATACACGCGATTAATCCGGTTAAAAGTTGTTTTATTATAATGTGTAGTGATCGCGCAAACCTAAGATATTACTACGAATATGTATGATTGAAACATTCGTATATTATTGATATACATATCGAGTAATTTCTATAATAACATATCGGTGCTATCACAAACAGTACTAGCATTGGTCGATCAAATGTATGTTAAGACAACAAGTACCCTTTCCTATTGAGTTGTAAACTCGGTGTATAAACTACGCAGCCGTACAATTGCGAGAGGAGCCCAATCACCCGCTAGTAATCGCGTTACTTGCCGCGTTGCCTTTATGCGTAAGGGTTGTATACGAGTCGTAAACCCTAGGTAATGATTTACAGTTTATTAAACAAAACGTAACCTCACAGCTGTATACCCAGAAGGGGTAAGCAGAGTGATTGTACGCAATTATCCACCCCGAATTCATCGATGTCGTTATTAATTCCTATCAATGTCATCTATCAGGCATAATTCTAAACTCCAGGCTGCTACTAAGTGTTATCCTAACTGAAAATCCAATCATACTTTGCCCGAGTCGAGAATCGAACCTAAAAATCTAAGACCAATGGGACAGCTTCATCTACAGAACTTCCGCTTTTGTATGCCCTGCTGAAAAAATAATATGTTTTATTGCGAATTAATACGAAGTGTTCGGCAATGCGGAAATATAATGCGATGCTAAGATGCGGTAGACATGGATGATTCAAAGCTACACATTTCAAATAGCCTCGATCGGAAACGGCATACATTTTTTATTAAACACGACACACGGGAGTAAATGTTTCCTCTAAGCATGTGCATTGTGTTCAGTTAAAAATAATACATTATTTAACTAATTCAACATAATTTCAGGGAAAACAAATATCCTTTGACGGCCACAGAAAATGTCGTTGTATTTTTTTTATGAACCACCCTACATTGAATAGATTACATACATGCTTGCTTAAATAATCTGGTCCCTATTGCCAAAGGACTACCTCCTCCCACATAACTTCCCCATCTGATAATGAGTCTACCGTCGCCCTCAAATTCCTTAAAAGCCATTAGCCGACGCACACACAAATCACAAAGGGGGATAAGCACAGACTTTGAATGCTAAATCCAGACTGGAGCTTAAACGCCAAGCTCTGACAAAAATATAGCTCAAATAGTGCGCCATATTTCCGTTAAAAAGTTTGAAAGAACCGAAAAGAAATATGAGTCAGGCGTGTGGTCAGAATGAAAAAGATTTCTAAACAAACTTGTTATTCGGATAACAGTTACATAAGCATGAATATAAAGTGACTTCGTTTTTTGTTACGACCTAAAAGCGCTTGTTCGACAGCCCTATGGGGTGAGCCATGTTCAGCGGTGGCAAATCAATTGTGCGAGTATTGTCTCGATAAGCGATGTGTTTATTCTCCAATTTTTACGGTTCTCTATTCCATTAGCTGTACATCACCGCATTAAATGAGATAGCCTGTTCAACAATTTTATTAACAACTTGTTTTTGTTTTCTTTCAAGTCTACTTTGAAATGAGTTTGTAGATACATAAGATGTCTAATAAATTCTTCAAGAATTTAATGTTTGGAAATATAACTTCTGACTGATTCCACGTAAATAACTTTAAATAGAATATTATGTTGCCATTATGCACTCTCTGAAATAAATTGTGAATAAAGATTAATTGTACTTTTAATATACGAAAAACAACCAATTCACATTTGTTTTGATTTTTAAGATTGCTAAGATCTGCAAATCTTGATGTAAAGTACATGGAACTAATGTTTTTTTAAGGATTCAATGCAGTGTGTATTTGCCTATTTCCAGTCGCGTACAACGTCAATATAGCAAGGCAACTTTTAGGTATTTTCTTTTTAGGCCTTAGTCTTAAATAAACCTAAATATTGGCCTGTAATTATGTAGGGGAAAGGAGAAACAGTTTAAGTTAGTTTTAAATCTAAACCAATGAAATATATGAATACCTGGTGGAAGACTGCTCATATATGAATTGAAGAAATTGGTTCAGATTTTTGAACAAAACTCACAAAAAAATACATAAGTTCCTTCACCTTCTAATTTTTATTTAAGAGTTGTTATTGTAATGTATCTTGCAACATAAATAAATACAAAAAAAAAACAGTATTACCAACGTCATCCAAATAATTGGAAGCACTTCAATAACTTTCAGACGAGGAACTGCATCGAATTCTGGAATGTTACCAACTGCACACGTAAAAGAGAAATGTAGACGAAAGAATACGCTTCTTTATAAAGAATTTTAAGACAAAGGAAGATCTTGCTTTGAAGTGAAAAGTAAAATGCATGTTGTACTGTACGGACTGGCTGACCTTTACCCATATACTTGTATAGCTATGTAAATACATATACGAAGTATACATAAAGAGCTCACTCATTAAAATGTACTCTCTACTGCAGTGTAAACGGTGTTCATCTTTCTTTGTTTCAATTGAAGTGAATGTACTCGACACGACGTTAATCTCTTGATGTGTTGTACTTTTTTGCTAAACATATAATACTGTTCGCAATTCGAAAAAAAATGGATTCAGTGAACATAAACATAACAAAGCATTGCGCCGGTTACTCAGACGAGGTAGGCAGATAAGTGTCTACTATTGTTAATCCACATTCCACCAATGCAGTTATTGAGTCCCATGAAATATAGGAGAGGAGCTTACTGGCATACAATTACAGTCTCCGGGCTGCTTTTATGCTTTTTCCTTAGAAAAAAACCTAATAACACTGCGGGACCCGGGAATCGAACCCTGGCTATCACAACCACTAGACAAATGAGACAGTGTTCAATAAGAATACGTTTAATTCAACGTTTAGACTACCTCCTTACCTACTATTCTACCGTAGATAAGTGTTATACCTACACCAAAGCATTACTGTACTGACAAGCAATGCGTAGGAACCATGTAGGAATCTATTTAATAATCCTGTTGAATCCATAGACATAATTGTTTGTTTATAGCTAAATCTGACAACCTGTCTAGACTGTTAGGAAACTGTTTATTTTCTTTTCCAAGAAAGTGCCCAGAACGAAAATAATAACAATTGCCAGGTACGAGACCTACAATATAATTTTCATAGCAAAGTCAAATAATGCTTAGAATATAAAAACGAACAGTCGTTATGGGCGCCGAGCTCATAAAAATACTAACAAGACGATTGCCTCTTTGTTGCTATGCCGTCAAATAATATGAAACCGTCGTAATATTGAGATTTCTTTTACTCGTTATTACTAAGCAGAAAACTTTAAGAACGTTTTCTTCCGATAGTATTTATTAGTAAAGCAATTAAAGTCAAACAACCTCGCCAGTACGTATGTTTGCGGACCAGTCGACCTCCGACCGATAGGCCATACGACAAACGGCATCAGAATGAGGCCAGCTGCTGCGTACACACATACTGATTGCACTATAATAACTTGTTGCATTAATCATCTAAATTGTATATCTATGCCTACCCATATAAACGATGCCTATGAGGAAAACATATCTTAAGCAATAACACATATATTTAGAAATGATGAAAATGTATTTCACAGATTTTGTACTAATTACTGTTAAAATTTAAATTTATCCTCTGATAAAAATGATCCGATTATTAAATTATCGGCACTTAAAGTTATTAAGAAATATAGCTGCCCGTATTCGTTGGTAGGGTATCCAACCTACCGGATGCTTCAGAAAATGATTATAATTCCCATAAACTGACATTATAATAAGTTTATTTATACTACACATTATAGTAGTTGTGTATGAAAAGGCACGCAGCAAAAATTAAGTGGTGTTTATAATAATCCCGCTACAGCTCCAACAAGCCCGGAGATAGCCGAGATAGCCGAGATAGCCCGCGTTAAACGGGATTATCTATGTATCTTTCATGAAGGAGATTGAGGAGAGCCTTTCGTAAATAATTTTGATAAAAATAGCGTGGAATTGTCTACAGTATGTTGGCATGTACATATTACGAGGGATGTGTGGTATGACGTGGATAGATAAAATGGATAAATTAATATACAGGCACGGATCTGAAAAAAAAAACTGATGTAACCTTGCCTTGTCATAAGCAAAGCATAGATTACGCAACGCACACGCAGCGTACTGGCGCCGAGTGGGTGAGTTTTAAGTATTTGTATGCGTTTCGCTCGTGTATGACAAGCGAAATTGGATGACTAGGCATGCTTCTCACATGTCGTACGCAACGCTACGTCCGTATCTTTTTAAGATCCGTGTACACAGGTTGAATTTTTGAAGTGGGCGTGGATGGTGAAATCCGAAATTGTATAGGAATAGCGAAAAGTACTCAAAGGAGGCCCGGGCCCGATTTTGATGAAAACTAAAACTGCATCATTGGATTTTGGGAAAATCAATATTTCTAGCCACGAATAGAACCCGATTTTGGGAAAAAAAACACATACTGTATTTTTATCCGATAGTGTTGCTAAGTCGGATCAAATTCTGGGAAGTAATTACATACGGCAAACGAAAGGAAAATGGTGAATTTTAATAATCTATTTAACATTTTCATGTAATGTCTTTGATTCATACATTACCCTTAGGTATGTTGTTCGAAATTATGCTCAATGTTTTTATATTGCAAACACCTGTAGCGCCGTCTGCTTCAAAATCCACAAAAAAAAACACTTCGCAATCCACAAAAATATGATCTCGCTATTAAGGCCACAGTAAAAGTAAATATCTTGTAAACTATTGAAAGAAAATTGAATTTTGTTAAAAATGAGCTCTTTCTTTAATTCCCATATGCCATTTCTTCCCAGAAGTTTATCTATCAAGTATATATATATAAGCAACACTATCGGATGGTGTACATGATGTGTTCGATTCCTGGGTTGGGTATATTAATTTGTCAAAAATCCAATGATGAAGTTTTAGTTTTAATCAAAATTAGACCTAAGACTTCTTTGAGATTTTTTTTCGATATCTCTTACATCTTCGCATTTGGCCACTTGAAAAATTCACCTGTATAAGAAGTCTGAAAGTGGCACCGGTGACTGAGAAGTGGTGTGGAAATCGTTTGGCATGGTATGGGCACATGAAGCAGAGGGATGAGGATCACCCCAAAACTCATGGTTACTGCGGCAGCGCTTGCGCGGTTACTGCCGAACCTGGGTGGGCCTGACGCCTCCTGCCGAAGGGAGTCACACAAGGGGGACACGGGAGTCGTACGGTCCATGGCTCTATACGGGGCCCCAGTCTGGGCGGACAGCCTGTCGGTGCGGAATATAGCAATATTACTAAGACCGCAGAGGGCAATGGCCGGCAGGCTGATTAGGGGATACCGTACGATCTCCTTTGAGGCGGCAAGCCTTTTAGCCGGATTACCGCCCTGGGATTTGGAGGCGAAAGCCGTCGCGTCCTTGTATCAGTGGCGCGGCGAGGCGCTAGATCGGGGCGCTCGACCATCCTTACGGGAATTCGTGGTGAAGCGGTCCGAGCTCCGACGGATCCTGGTGGCGGAGTGGAGGGAGAGACTTGCGCGACCGCGGGCAGGGCACGCTGCAATAGCGGTGGTAAGACCCGTAATGGAAGAGTGGCTGGAGAGGCGACATGGCGCCCTCGGCTTCCGGATGACGCAGATGCTCTCGGACCACGGGTGCTTCGGGAAGTATCTGTGTCGCATAGGCCGGGAGCCGACACCGAGATGCCACCACTGCGGTAACTGCCCCGAGGACACGGCGCAGCACACGCTGGAGGTGTGCCCAGCTTGGGTTGAGCAGCGCCACGACCTCATCGGGGCAGTAAGGGCGGGCGATCTCTCGCTTCCGTCCGTGATTAGACACATGGTCGGGAGTGAGAGCGCATGGGGAGCCGTCGCCAACTTCTGCGAGGAGGTGATGCTCGCGAAGGAGGCGACGGAAAGGGAGAGAGAGGCAAACCCCGCTCATCCCTGCCGCAGAAGGCGAGCCAGGCGCGGGAGGGCGCTCAATGATCTCCGGCCTCCGTGAGCCGTGGACTGAGGGCGGCGGGTATGGGTGGTTCGCCGCCTGATCAGCAGTCCAGCCCGAGACGGCCACACGCGTGACATAGGAAGGTGTTCAGGCTAACTGTGGCCGGCCTGCACAAACCTGGAGTGTACCATAACCTGCCGGGGTCGCGGTGATTGCTGCAACGAACCCGGGTCCTCGGTAAAGGTTGGAGTAGGACCGTGTGGTTTTTAGTCGGTAGGAGTCCGGCACAGCGTCCATGATGGAAATTCTACACACAAAAAAAAAAAAAGAGGGTTGAGGATCGTGTGACGAGGAAAGTTTTGATTTGAGTATGAGTGGATGATGGGTGGATTGTGTTAAAGATGATATGGCTAGAAAAGCAGTGACTGCCGATATGAAGGCTGATAGAGATTTATGGTAGGTACGAGAATACATACTGCGCCGACCCCAAATAAATTGGGATAAGGGTACGGGATGATAATGATGATGATGGCATGTACTACTTAGTGACTTTGTTTATCTTTGATGGTGAGTTTCCTTGCATTTTTCACTTACATCTCTACTTAGGCCTAGTTAAATTTAAATTACTAAGCACGTGTGTGCAAGACAGAAACGGGAACATAACTAAGCCAAAACACGTGCCGAATAACGTTTATTTATCTTGGCCTTAGGCAATTTGCCTAGTCTTTTCCCAATAACAGTCGGCTTCCAGTCAAACCGGATGCAGCTTAATACCAGTATTTTATATGGAGAGACTGCCTATCTGGCCTCCACAACCGAGTTACTGGGTAACACGATATCTCGTGGTATGACTGGTTATCAGATTTTCAGGCGTCTGACTACCCGTAATGGCTTAACGTGCTCTCCGTGGCACGGATATCTTAGCCTTAGTATAAAATAAAATCCCTTTTTGATTTTGGTAAGAGAGGTTTAAGCTTGTGTACAAATCATACATATCACAGAATTTTAATCTAAAAAATATTTTAACTTTCTATACAAAGTAATCGATATAGCAAGTGACGAAGTCAGAAACATCCAATTTCTTATAGAAAGTTCTGTTTCATTTCAAGAAATCATTTGTAAAACTTGTTTAATTATTTGTTTTCAGCCAGTCTATGGTATCGCCATCAATGATCCTTCATAATTGTAACGTGATTACACGACGCGTCACGCGACGTCAACGTAGAACGATTTGAACACGTGAACGCCGCGGGGTAATTCAAAAAACATTGTTACTTACATAACGACAAAATTCTTTCAGTGCAATACCATTATAATCAAGAGACCAGTAATGTTATACCTATACCTTTTTATTAAAAACTGCTGTGTCCCCGATTATAGCTCTACAAGAAATATCTTAGATAATTTTATCTGACCTAGTAACTCAAACAACTGACACCTTTGATGCTGTAGGACATACATAGGTACATATATCAGTTAATCTTTACATTTTTAACCTCAATCGCCTAAGATAATCGATCGAGGTGATAAATGTGATAAAACAATTGTCCGTGTCTATTTTTTCGGGAAAAATGCGATCTAAGCAGCTGATATTTTTACTCAAATACCACGCGACCACGAAATGATCGCATGAACTTTTCACATAAAATTCATGCATTTGTATCGGAATTGCTATTTTTAATTGTGAGTTTACACGTCGCCAACAAAAGAATGTACCTATTTCTATAACTAACTAAAAACAGATGTTCAATATCTGTTTAATAGATTGTCCCTTCAAATATGTGCAATATACAAATACAAAATGCCGCAGGCCATTCATTATTAATAACATCATACAATTTTATTTGTTACCGATATTTCTGCGATACACTAAAATCAATTTTTAATGGTTCGTACTTACCCGTAGATAACCGTTCGTACTATTTCCATAACATGTATAAAATCTACGACAATTTTCGCTTGCTTTTCAAGCAGTATGAACAATGTACTTTATTCGATTTTCAAAGAAATATTTATCAAATAATAAATTATCAGCCGTGCGTTTCCTCGATATCTGCTATTTTCGTTGTCAGTCAGAAGGCGGGAGCTCGCGTGGTTGGACGCCCGGTCATTCGATACGTCACAATACATTGGCGACGAGCGTGTTTTCTTAGTTTTTCTTCGATGTAGCGTGGTTCAAATAAAAAGTGTTTTTATTTCAAAAACGAATAAGGATAACAGGTATATGCGATTGTAACAGACTTTATTCTCTACAGTAAGTGAGTGTTCTTTGATTATTTTGTTTTTGTTTTGATAGTGAAAACATTCATTATGTATATGATGTAACGTATATTGGTTTAATTTTTTTATGCAAACATGTTTGCTTGTGTAAAAGGTATTCAGCTCCCAGCGCTAATTGAATTAGTTAAACTACATGCACTAAAAACACGGAAGCACGTGCGCCGTGTATATTTTTGGCGGGCAAACTGACATGCAGTTTTTAAAAACAAAGACGCATAGCAGTTCCATTGTTTATGTTTTATATTTATATCATGCCGGCGGTTTTATTCGTGTAAAATTCCTAAACTACACATTTCACTTATGGATGAACACTAATGGACACTCGAAAAGTGGGCTTACAGAACACAGATTTATCAAAATTAAGTATGTGTCGTGACACAAATAATGCTGATATATTCGCTTACGATTTAGTATAGTAATAATACTACAATTCTGCGTAAGTTTTGTATAGATAAAATTAACAGATGTAGCTATATAATGAATAATACAAGTATACCAAATCAATACATTATGCACCAAATCCATTGTATTTACTTAAATTATCAGTTTCTTTGTTTTAAACAAAGTTAATTACAGTAACTATTTGTTTATCCGGTAATGGCGTACAATAAGGCCAGTGATATTACGTTTTAGTTCATAGTACCTACTACGTTTGACACACTGACTCATTGGTCCAATGCAAGAACATTTAGTACTAATTGGTTATTCGGATCCCAATTGTTAAGAATCTACAGTAGACAGACTCACAAACATGATGATTTATTATGATAGCAACAACAAAACATAAAATGATATAAAAATAAATAAAACAATGAATCATTTTAACGGAATTGGTGAAATGTTGGTGTATCGCAGTACTTACACCTCTGCCGTACCCTTCGGGAATTATAGCCGTGACGTTATATTAAAACAATAAATAGTCGAATTAGATAAAGAAAGTGTATTGTTATAGGTAATATTAATTACTTTTTTCTCTTATTGTTAGTGCATAAGAATTGCCTTTGATCTTTTATCGTGTTTTCTTGCAAGACAAATAGAGACTATAATTAATCTACACTTACCTAAGTACATAATAATATGCGTCCATTGTTTATGAACTTCATAATACAGAAGTATTTTTTGACTTGTTTATCTCGTATTTATTAAGATAAAACATTATATCTGCATCCTCCGTACAAAAACAACGAAGTGACATTTCGACTTTATCAGTAAATGACTGACCGGATTTATTCGGTATCAAGTATTCGTAAATAAAAAAAACTAGGTTAAATATACCTATACCTACACTCGAAAATAGTTTTGTACAACGTGTTGTATAAGAAGATTTTTTGCTAATAGGACTATCATTTGGTACTTACTTAGCATGTACAATATTTACGGTACCTGCATAATCTCAAACAATCAAAGACACATGTGACTAAGAGGTAATGAATATGGATATAGGTGGATAAAGGGGAAAAGGGAGGCCAAAGAAAATATGGATGTATTGTGAGGTATGCTATGAATGAAAAGGGAGTAAACGATAACCTGGCGACTGACAGAGAAGAATGGAAGAGAAAAACATACTGCACCGACATCAAATAACTTGAAACCAGGACAGGAAGATGAAGAAGACTTACATACACTCAAAAAATTTATAAATAATTTTAAAATAAAATTATAAATTACAGTCTCATTTAACAGTTCATACCTAAGTTAACAAATAATTAAGTAAATAACAAAAAAATTACGATACTTCGAAACTTTTCATTTCGAACCAGCAAAAAATATAAATTTTTTGTTTTTTATTAATTATGATAGGGAGAAGTTGATCTCTCAAATGGTATCGTAGTATCTTAGGTTCTAAATAGGTTAAAGTTAATAACAAGCTGTAGCTTAATATCCGTTTGTAATAAATAGTCAACATAATTGTTTATGATTGGTGTAAAACAAAAAATCATCAGACATCTCGTTTTATAAGAATGTACGCTTTCAGTATGAAGAATAGTATATTCGATTAAAAAAAGTCGATCACCGGTAAAATCTGGGTGTATAACAGTATACGCCTCGGCCTACACCATCGGGAAATACAGTCGTGATGCTAGGCTATTTTTAAGACAGAGTCTTACATTTTCGTAAATGCCTAGATAGCATAAATGGCCCAACAAAATATGTGTATGTATACAAATACTATGTATCTAATCCTAGATTTCAAACTGCGGCACTGGAATCACAGAGTGTGGCGGATTTTATCTTGTACTACACTAAAGTATTCGACGTAGTACAAACAGTAAAATATATATGTACTGGGTTGTAGAGACTTTATAAATATTGAAGCACGTTTAGACTGAATAGGTATATCTTGTATAGGTTTACGGTTAGTTGATTAGATTCCGTCAATTTGAAATTAAATTATTACACAAGCTTACTATTATTTATTTACAGATAAATCTTTCAAACGCATTATACGTAGCGTACTCTAAAGTTATATTTTTTGCGAAAAAATACTGCTGTGAGCCTCCCGGATAAATACTCCAGGCGCAGAGGTCGGGATGGCTTAGTTGGTAGAGCGTTGATTTATTATTCATTTATCATGAAGATATTACTTATAATATTATCAACTCTCACTTACAGGATATCTTTCTTTAGATAAATTTAGGGACTTCAATATAATAACAAATAACGGGAGATAACCCATAAGTTATAGTAGACGTGATAGTAAGCACCGTGAACATTCAAAACAGTGATTATCAACTCTATAATAATAGAGAAAGATTTTATTCTTAAACCCGCCCTCCGTAATTTTTTTTATGTCATCCTATTTATTTTACTGATTGTACCAACCAGAGGATCCCCATTTAACAGTAAAGAAACTTTAATTACCTATTAATATAACATTAGTATAGCTGGCTGGACACCTATATACATTTAGTCATAATTTTGTATCTATTGACTTTTAAAAGTGGAACGAGATAAGCCGCTGATAATAGTACTAACCTAACAATAAGTCCACGACTGCGTTTCAATCACATTTTCTATTTCCAATGTCAGATGGGTGTTTGAAAGAATTTCTGCTATAGTGATATTTAAGAATAGATTCTTCTTACAGTGAAAGGTTTAACAACCCAGTAAGGAAAACGATACAATCAACTTTTGTCCAAATTATAACGCCAGATTATAATCTATCATCAAATCAGCTGATAATAACAACATTTTCATCAGAACAGCCATTGGTATGATTGATGAGCAACTCAACAATAGACATAGTTGATATCAAGTCCTGGCAATCAATAGGCCCGGATAGCTTCCCAGTAGTTATACGTTTATGTGGTGTGTGAGCTTCATGTTCCTAGCCTCATACAGTGTAGCTCTAGTGGAAAAGGCTTAGTAGAGCGAGGTCTTTGTACGTACAATGTGAGCGAGAACTATGTGCGAGGTTCCTCGCGCCCCTTTTATTTATTTAATATTTTTAAAGTGAAACCTTCTTTAGCATTTTCAAATTTTTGGTACGGGGAAATCTTATGATTCAACATCACCGACATTTTAATGAAAATATAAAAAAAACGAATGTTATTTTTTAGTTTAAAGATTTCTATTCTATCGGCAGTCCCCACAACTGCATGTTTTTTTTTTAAATGTCCTTACACTTCCTCAAACAATGATTGGTTCCCTGGTTCCTTGTAAGTTAGTTACAGCTGCGGAGGAAAGCAAAGAGATTTGTGGAAAGCCATTCATATTACACAATATTTTCTATGACAACTTACAATATTGTGTTTATATTTTAATATGAAACATGTAATCGATAATATTTTAGTGATGTAACAATGTTCGGTTTGGGGTGTAGCAGGGAACGTATGCGACCTTTTATCTCACTATGATAACAGAACTGCTCACGATACTGACAAGACTCAAACATGTGTGATATGTCACGTCATCACAAGATGGTTTGACCACATCGGAAATATAGATATATCTTCTCGTAGCTAATTTTAGTTAAACATTATTGTAAAAAGTAAAATACGGTCGTAAGCAGGATTTGAACCTGGCCTGAAAAATTGCAAGGTGGTGGTTGGTGGTAGTTGCAATTTTTCACCGCTTGCATGTGGTGTGCATATACTTGCGGGCTGGCGGGCGGTGCACAGGTAATGGCATGACTACCCTCAATATTTATTTGCATCACTTATTTAATTTTAAAAATGTTGTAAGTGTCGGTTTGCATTCTATTTATTTACTAGCTAAATACAGATAAATCTTTGAAAAGCATTAACGCATGCTTAGCGATTATCTTTTTCCATTTAATATTATAAAACATTTATAAGAGAATACCTACAATCCTGATAAATCTTTCAAACCCATTAACGCATACGTGGTGAATTTTAAAGGTATAAACTATTGTGGAAAGAAAAATACGGTCATCAGCAGGATTTGAACCTGCGCCTCCAGGAGAAATACTCCAGACCCTCTGACCTTTAAGCCATATCGACCTCTGTTCACTACCCCGAACTCTTCTTTCGCGTTTTAATACGTCTTTTGGTGACCCAGTCCCTATACAGGTGACTAAACCGACACGACAAACTTTTCAGTTAATACAATGTCTTACAAATGCAATTACCTAGACTAAAATTTTCTTTCCACAAAAATTTATGACTTTATTTTTCATATTTATCAGCGCATGGATAACATTTGGTATGACATAGCTAGATAGAAGGAGACCGTATCGGTGGCGGTTACCACCAACAAGAGCATTCCCAAAGAGGGTTGACGTCAGGCAGGTGGTCGGTCATAAAACATAGCCAAAACTTTAGCAGCATGCCAGATAGAGGTATTCTACGCCGACCCCAAATAAATTGGGATCAGGGCAAGGGGATGATGATGATGATTGGATGTTACATTAAATTTAAAATTCCATTTTTATATTGTGGTTATTGACCATCAATAGTTATTGTGATATAACAAGAATGTTATTACATTAATACATATTTAAACCCCCGACAATCTAAGAAATCCGATTTGACGTTTCTCATTTTACCTGTGTATGAACGTCTATGTAAGAAATTGAGAAACCAATATATAATCCTAAATAATTACTATGTTACCCATACACTATAACAACGAGTATCAATCGTAAACCTCAAGATTAAATATATATTGAAAAAATGCACTAAAAAAATTCGGACTTCTTAGATTGTTGCGAGTTGAGAAAAGGACGTGGTTTTACTTACCTTGCATGTTTGGATAATTCCATGATTATAGTATGCAGTTAAGTGCTATACTTGCTGCGCAAATAGTATTGTTTTGATCTCTGTGAAACCGTTGCATTATCCATTACAATATAAGGTTGTTAAACTTGGACTTTATTATAACAACAATATATATCCATAAAACTTGTTATGTGTTTGGCTCCTGCGTACAATTATAAGTAAACTCAACATTTGTAATCCTTCATCTCAATCAGTTCAAGTTTTAATCCTCCTAGGGACTTGAGTAATTATCCGAAAATCCCAACCTTCGGATTTATAATTATAATACATCTACAGCATACATAAAATCACTTGTTCATGTGACGAGGAAAGTTCTGAGTACGAATGTGGATGGCTACACAAGTATAGGAAGACCGAGGAAGGGATGGATGGATTGTGTGAAAGATGATATGGTTAGAAAGGAAGTGACTAGGTAGATGACGGCTGACAGAGAAAAAGCAATGCTGCGCCGACCCCAATTAAATTGGGATAACGGCAGGGGGATGATGATACATAACATCACTTCTGTTTTCCTCGAGGGGCAACCAGAGGCACACACAGCAGTTTAACACCCACATTTCACCAATGCTGTTATTAGGTCCCATCTAATAGATGGTGAGCCCAATAAGACTGGCCGATCCTAGTATCCAACTTAGAACTTTATGCTTAATAGTCGCAGACGAAATTCGAGAGAATTTATAAATATATTTAACCTATTAGATAGCAAATTAGCAATGTAATAAATAATCCGCTGATGTAGGTAACCTTGATATTAATGCAATCTGTAATTTTTTGTTTAAATTAATAACCTAATAATAACGAAGTAATTATTTTTATCTACAAACAATACAGAGCGATAAAGTATACCACAACAGTATGGTCAATTTAGGTATCTGTTTCGTTCTGTGAGAGCCATATATTATGATTATTTAAAGCCGCTACCCCATTGCGGCAAGGGCACGCCACAATCGGGTGAACTCAGCTGTACCATATATCAATGTAGAAGGGATCACTCACATTGATACATGAAAGTCAAAACGTTGGTCAATGACGTGAGTGGCTGCGGGTTCCGCTAGTACATATACTTAATAGGTACGCGCGCTGAAATCCATAGATAGGAAGGTAAAACTTTGCTTTTGTTTAAGCCATTGGTAGGAAATACCTATTACTAAAACTGTTTTTTTTTTGTGTTTTGACAAATAGACCTGAGAAGTGGATGTGTGTATTCATCCGTGAAAAAGCGAGTGTTACTCTTAAAGATTTCTACCCCTCCACTATAATTTATTTCACGACTGTGTATTGTGATGATCCACATCTATTGCGCAACAGCTTGTGTCACATTACGCCGTAATAAGCTGGCGGCTTTATGATCACGTTTTAATAAAACGAAAATGACAGATTTATCGACCGTTTATAAATGAAACGTTTATATTAATGAAGAGGTTAGTATCTACAGTGATATCAATTTATCTGTCTAAACTTACACAGTTATAGTTAGTCTCAAGACATAGAACTTTATACTAGTCATCTCTTTGAGTTAGACTTATAAAGTCAAATGCCTAAAAGCCATTGATAGCCAACCAGACAACCAGTAATTTATTATACACGTGTACAAATTCACTGTGATTTTCTATACAAGAACCTTATTCACTCTCATTTCTGTTACCTATTACGTATTTTATACGCATAATATCTATATCTAACTATTGGTATCGAGTTTTCATAAAGACTCTCTGACGTTTGTGTTAGATATAATTATAATGATATATTCAGGCAATATCTGCTATCTCGGATAAAAATAGGCTATCTCGTCTCTAGCCATAAGTGACGTCAAAGGTGTAGTTCGCTTTGCTGAACTACCACAACACTATAAACTGCAGTAAATTACATTTATTGGGGATGAAAGTCACTCGGCTTCCTTTCAGAATATTACTTCATCGTTTTTAAGAATTCATTATTGGACACTCATCGTCATCAGCCCTTATACATTTCTGTCCTCTGTTATTATAATAAACAGTTTATTTGAATCACATCAGTCGATATAATGTTGATACATCAGGCATCACATAGGTCTGGTCCTATCTGAAAACTATGCTGAGTTGCCCTTTTCGACTTTTTTTAGAACTTTTAAAGGGGATTAATTCTGTCATACATGATTTTTGCGTTTACGCAGCGCACGCAACGGAAGCTCTCCAAAGGAATATGTTTTTCCCGTTTTTGCAACATTTTTCATTGATGCTCCGCTCCTATTGGTGCAGCGTGATGTTTTTATCGTTAACTATTATTTGCCTTTAAATTTATCTTTCTTTCATTCTCTGATGAACTTCTCAAAATATTTCTATTCTCTTTATTTAAAGGGCTCTGTCTATCATAGACAGAGCCCCTTAATAATCTTAGTTTTTATTTTCACATGACATGTGTTAACATACCCCATTTGGCCATGAATTTATTTTACTGATCGAAATGTTACCGGTATGAAATTTATGACAGAAAAGTAAATAAACCCGAAATCATGTCGGAAGTATCTTATCAACAAATCACTTATATCGACAAGTTGCGATATCATCGATTGAGAATGAATATATTACAACATGGATATTATCATAACGGCAAGTATTTTTTTGGGGGGATACAACTTGTCCGTTATTGAGACATAACAAACTTTATTCAAATCAAAAAAAAAAAACTGAAATTTGTGGTTCACAGACCACAATTTTCCGCTTTTTCTTCATACCCTAAATTTGTTTTATTGAGATCGTCAGTTTTTTAACAATTCGTACTTTGTTAGAACACGCCAAATTCCATGCTTGTTGGTCTTTATTTGTTCTAACTTTACAAACCTAATATAGGATTCATTTATTATTGAACTGAAGCGAGTTTGTGTAACCTAAATACTGATTTAACATTATTAAAATGAGTTTCTTACTATTAATACTTATCGGTCCCAAGCGTGAGTGCCAAGCATGGGGTCTTGGGTTCGATTCCCGGGTCGAGCAATGTGTTAGAAAAATTCTCAGTAGGAGCCCAGAGTTGGTTATTGAGCCCGATAGATTGCAATAGGCTCACCGCCTGTTACACATAACAGCGTTGGTAAAATATGGGTGTACAATTGAGTACACCTTTAGGGAAATCAGGCGTGATGGTCTGTAATACCTATCGTTTGCAAATATATATCCACTAATTATAGGCGTAATGCTTATCTTATCAGAAGCGCTCGAAGCTATAATGAAATATCTTACGAACATGATATTGACTTATTTTGTACTAAGACAAAAACTGCAGGAATACTTTTAGCAAAATCTTTTTTCGTGAATGCAGCACAAACTGGTGGTACTCAAACTCATGTAGCAACACAAACTAAATAAAATAATCTAAACATACCTTTGTACACATATTATGTAACTTGAACTTTTAGGCTATAGTTAATCGATATGTTATATATCTGTGGAGGCCTGTTATTAGCAAGTTGATGATTAATAAAAAAAAAGAAAAAAAAAGATGATTAAATAATTAAATACTTAATATCAGATTAATAGAATCTTATCCAACACAATTTATTTCTGTAATATCTAAGCCAAAATGCACATTATTGTTATAATTACTATCTACACTATCTTATGTAATATCAGTATAATAAGCTTTTATCTATATTACTAATCATGTAGATATTAATATAAATACAACGATTGTGTAAGAAAATTACGTAGCACGTGCGATAGCTCCCATCAATAGTTTTATTGAGTCATAAATAATCACGCGCAAATTATTATTTAGTGTTTACTTGTAATCACCCAAGAAAGTCGGAAGGATAATATCCTTCCGACTTTCTTGGGAGAGAATATTATTCTCTGAGTGGAATCGAGAGCCAGCATATTTCCATTTACTGGACTCAATTCCAACCTCCAGGGATTATTAGGCACTTGGAGGCCAGCACGGAAACATAAGTACATGCAGATAAAACAGTAAACCATTGTTAACAGGTCGGGTTGTTATTTGAATGTCCAATAGAAAATCCCAAAAACAAAGTTGGGTCCTCAGTTTGTATCGATTCGGTACATCATCGTAGCTGACGCACCAACAAACACTAGAGTGACTAGGATATATACCAATATTACGCGATTGAAAATGTACTTTTTACCGTGGGAGAGTCATGCTTCGGCACGAATGGGCCGACTCGACCGGAGTGATACGGTTTTACAGAAAACCGGCGTGAAACAACGCTTGCGTTATGTTTCGCTGAGTGAGTGAGCGTACCTGAGGCTCAAACCCTTTAAAAGGCCGGCCGACTCCTCTGGGGTTGCAGGTGTACATGGGCGGCGGGAATCGCTTACCATTAGGCGATCCGTCTGCTCGGTTGCCGCATATTTAATAAAAAATATATTTTGATCACATATTACCTAACGAGGTATTTAATAGTCATGTGGTGTCTGATGTATTACTAAACTGTACCTGATCAAAACTTAGACATACGTAATTCAAGCAAAGTTCTGGAATTTACTTGAAATAAAAGGTACGGTCAGAGACAAGAACCGCTGAATAAATGCAAATTTATAAAATGTCTTAGCTCAAAAACTACCCATCAATATATCTTGAGCTTACAAAACTACAATTATGTCAATAAAAAAATACGGAAAGTCATCATTTTATGAAATAAAATCATATCCCAAAAACACTACGAGTGCAATTTTGATTTTTTATAATAAAAAAGTCGACTTTTGTCGCTGACTGTACCACTGTCTACCCATTTACAATAACCGTGATAGATATATTGAATTATTTATAGTGCCTATCTATTCCAAGAACTGAAATATTATACTCGAAAATACTTCTAACTTGAACATTACTTAAGTGATAAGTCTTACTCTTTCAAAGTAAATCTCCGTGGCGCCAGACACCCTTTCCATTGCGAACTTTGTAAGAATGACGTCACGTGTAACGAGCGCCGCGCCAGAATATCAAATCTTTATACTTGTCATCATAAAAATAAATAATACCTGGTACGCTTATAAAGATATTATTGAAATCTGAATTGATAACTGAATTCATAAAATATATTAAGGTCGTATTGCGACAAAAATTATTGCCACTTTATGTCTGCTAGCGTACCCAAAATGAAGTTAAGGTAGTCGAGTTGTCTTAACTTAATGCAATTTTACACTCAACAAAGTTTAAAAAATGTGCAACGTCTTACGTAACAGTAGTGCTGTGCAAAGAAATGAAGCGTAGATTAAACCCTGTTAAACTTTCTATCCAATGAAGCTAGCATTTTACGCCTTGCGCTTTTACTGTTCCTCCTATATAATATTTTTTTATAATTTCAACGCAAACGTTAACTAAACGTTAAATGGTTTATTGAATCCTGAACACGTTTTAATGACTTTAGCCAGTGATAGGTGATACGATAGTAGGGATATAACCATGATATAAAATTATAGACTCATAAAGTATAATCACGTTGCACGTATCAACCAATAAAAGTCAACAGGAGAACATTGTCCTTTGAATAGATGACAACCTAAAGCCCCGCAGACTGCAGACTTTTGACAGCCGATAGTTTCCTCTTATTTCACCTATCTTCATGACTGAGGTGGTCATTGAGGGTCGGCTACGCCACCACATCTCTCCAGGCCGCTTGATCTTGAGCGTGATGTCTGGCTGCCTGAAGTTTCATTCCGGTCACTTTGACCGTATTTGTCATAGTTACGGCAAGGCGAGGTCCAAGCAACTTGGAAAACTTAAACAACAATTGCCAAACTAGAAGAACACGCAAATGTGCGCTCTACATTTGTCATACAAAAACAAATTGACCAACTATCGTGCGATAATTTGGTCTGTCTGTGGATAGGCAGGCCAGTGATTGCAGTATGTAGTCATTAACAGTCACCTAGACGCTGCTGATTATCTTGCCACACCCCACATTATTAACTAATTTTCCTTTTCTTTGTTGCAGATCGTGATCACAAAAATTGAAAAAGATGTTCTGCGTATCATGGCACACATCGATATTTGACACTGAAGTCTTAAATCGCAGATAGATTTGAGGACAATGGTCTATGACCACACATAGAATTTAATACTTATAATTATTTCAAACATCTCTTCCTAAATAGCTTCCCTGCTCTTTTGAATACCTACAAATCTTTTATATAGAAAATTTTAATTGTTGAGTAGTTTATCTCAATAAATTAATAATAAGAGCACATAATAAATCAGTAACATATCTTAGCGACAATATACTAAAATAACGTACAACATATTTTTAATATAAAAACAGATTTTAAAGGATACATAAACAAGCTAAGTTATATTTAAGGAATCTTTAGAATTCATATCAAGTAAATTGCCTTAGTGTCAGCAACATACCGGAATACCGTGCCAAAGAAAGTTATTTAAGCTTGGTATTGAAAGATGTCTCACGGCGTGGTGCAGAAAACTGAGAAGAATGGCAACGGTGCGCAGGCGCCAGAGTCTTCGCGGGAGAGTTCGGAAAGTCCGCCGCCGCCGCCCGACGGGGGCTGGGGCTGGATGGTGGTGTTCGCCTCGTTCATGATTCATATTGTCAGTGAGTACTTAATGTTTTTATTTTAATACTATATTAACATATAAGGTTGCTACGCCATATTCACAGGAAATGTCTCAGATTTAATCGGACAAATAGATTGTCCCATTCGAGTACCTTTTCTCCGGATAGTAATTCAAAATCTCTTTGATTAAAATCGCTCCGGAAGTATATCTTAGAAGACGTAACAAATTCATTCAAGTGTTCAGAGAGGTAATGTCTTGTTTCAGTGTTGATCGATGATGATTAACGACTTATTCTTATGTTGGATGTACTTAGTTGTTCATGCTATTAATATCTTACTAAAGTCTGTCCGTTTGTTTGAAGTTATTTTGTAACTTGCAAAATACGAAAGCCGTAGGCAAGTTTCATTCCATAGATGAAAAACTAACTTCCACGAGTATGTAAGAAATAAATAAAATATTTATTTCGTGCTCTTATAGGTTTTACTAGACACACAAAGAACAAAGGTACATGCCAATAATAAAAAAATACTACTGAATTTTGACAATGAGAAAAGTCTATAAAAATATAGATACATAAGCACAGTGTTTATGTATAGTCGACCATACAATAGCTTTAAGACTCTAATGCTGAATTTCGTTTGCACATCCTTATATGACAAGGTCTATTTTCGCTTACAAGATCAAAATGTCAGTCGTATACTATCAACCTTATTGACATTTTAATTTACTGGAAGTTTTTGTCAAATATGGTAAAGCAATTTTGTGGTCGAATATACATAATTAACAAATTCTTACCAGTAAAACCGAAGATTTATATGCACTTGAAATTAATTTTTCCTAAGTGTGTAACTGAAAATAAATACTTGGGTTGTCATTATAAAAACTGAACAATAATACTTACATTTCCGTGTCATATAAATGCAACGAACAATAGACTCCAAGAAACAATTCTTTTTATGTCGAAGAAGAATTCGCGGTAGTGAGCAGAGGTCGAGATGGCATAGTGGTCAGAACTCCTGGAGTATTTATCCGGGAGGCACAGGTTGGAATCCTGCTCACGACTGTATTTTTTTTTCCACAAAAGTTTATCACTTTGGAGTTTGCTGTACATGCGTTAATGCTTTCGGAAGATGTATCTGTACAAGAAACATTTTAGCTAAAATACATTTTCAAACACGATTATAAAGCAATAAAAGACTAGAAAAAAAAATAGAATAAAAAATATAGAATATTTATTCTATCAGTCTCAAACATTTCTGAAATAGCTTGAAATTTTTGTCTTATGAAACTATACTACATTGGTGAAATGTGGGTCTACAATTGTGTACACCTCTGCCTACCCCTTCGGGGAATACAAGCGTGATACTATGTTGTGAAACTGTACAATTAAGATGATTATGAGCACTTAATTGAAAAAATGACATTAGATCTACTGACGCCTTATAGATCTTCAATGTTTCATTACTTGAAGATTACAACACTTTATTGCGCTCGTCACCGTGATATCAGCAGGATATGAAGGAACCGGTATTGTAGAATGCAGTTGTAGTCTCGGACTCTCCGTCATAAAAGTAGGTAGTCGTTGGAACACTATGTGGTTTAAACCCGTATAAGTCCAGGATAATATGCATAATAAAGATATTCAAACGAAAAAACAGTAGAGTCTATTGTCAATTAAGGCTAATAGTCAAATCTGCTAAGTACCTCTTTACCAAGCACAAAAACTGGTATGATTAAGTTTTTCAATCACTTTCATCTGTTACCTTATCTCGTATGGAATCCACGACTCTTAAGGGTTGGGTTTGTTTGTTATCTTCGTAATTGATCATACGTGTAGAGATTTTGTTGAATCATCTACCTTTCTGGCACAACAACACCTGCGTCTATTTATATTGATAAATTGCTGGCCGCATCTTAGATGGGTCTGATATTAAAAGAAAAACGTCTCATAAGGACAAAGTTTGTTGATAACCTCCCTACGTCATCATCATCATCCCCCTGCTCTTATCCCAATTAATTTGGGGTCGGTGTTGCATACCTATATCTGGCATGCTGCTAAAGCTTTGGCTATGGTTTATGACTGGCCGCCTGCCTGACGTCAACCCTCTTTGGGAATGCTGTTGTTGGTGGTTACCGCCACCGATATGATCTTCTATCTAGCTATGTCATACCAAATATTATCCATGCGCCAGGTTCTGATGTTATCCTATCACACTCCACTAACCGGGCTATAATAACCTCCCTACATATCACGTTAAAAGATATATATCCAACATATTGTAATAAATCCTAATCAGATATTAATTATCGTGGAAGTCCACGATAATTAATATCTGATTAGTATTTATAAATTATGGGAATTTTGAATGTTGAACTTGAAATGTTTATCAAACCACATTAACGTGTTTCTGCCAACTTTTATATAAATATAGTTACTATATCATATGAAGAACTGTTTAATGTCGCAGTACTCAACAATATCTAGAGTTTACGAAACATTTTGATAACAGCTTCTGTGGGCTAACTGCAAACAAAGACTGCCATATAATTTGATGCGAGAGATTACAAAGAGATATTTGCTATCTTCAATTACAATAAAAACACAATTAAGCGTGACATCTCTTGTACTTTAGTTGAAGTACGTCATTCAGTGAAGAAAAGATATATATTGTGATAGACATTTTTTTTTATTAAATCTTCAGAACGCGGAATATGTTTTCCGAAATCAACATTGAAAGCAAAGGTCGCCCACACAACATGACAGCAAACCCGTTTATCACGTCCTTTATTTCCCGACGCGGGATTTATATCTGTGTGACGTGTCAACCCTCATATTAATAGTCCCAACACCTACTTCAGTCCATCCCTTTGTAAATAAAGTATCGGGAGTTGCGATGTATGTGACTCATTCATTATCTCTAGTGTTCCTCCACTGTTCTAGTATATTCGCTAAGGGGATGTTAATTAACGCTATCTCAATTGCAAGACTGTTTATAATGCTTCGAATTATTTTAATTCATCGCTGCTGAAGGTGTTAATTCATCATTATATTTGACTGAAACCGCCTGGATCTTTAAATAATCCAATGATTATTTAAAGTTCGGGTTTATGTCAGCTGCATTTTTCAGCTGTCTTTGAGACTTGGCTGTATACGTCCTGAATATATTATGAGATTTCTTTCTCGACCAAAATATGTTCGGGACAATTTTAAAATAAAAATCTGATGACATATTTCATTTTGTATCCGATTTAGAATTTCTCACAATTCAGTAGCGTAGGCATGCATAACATGATAACACTTAATGTATTTCTATTCTTATCTATTCTTAATGAAGACATCAAACAATACAAGACATCTTTGTGTGTCTACATAATCTATATTTACTTATCAAGCGTATTCATTTTGACGTGTTTGAGCAATAAATAGACGTTACTTACCTAAGTTTTATTTATCTCTAGCTCGTGTAGTAGTCACAGCATTGTGTTACGTTGGTATTTCATTAATACCTTCCAGGTATTGGGTGATCCGGGGCGTGATAAATGTCGTTGTCGTGAATGAGTTTCGCGTGACAAGGAGAATTACTTTACTTGGCTCACACGTTGACGACACTTCCAACGGACGGGACATAATTTGAGTTATCAGGATAGCTAAATGAAATCATCTTTTATCTAAGTAGATCTGGACATTTACGATCAGTACAAAGGCAGACACTGTGTTTACACGCTGTTCCTATTAGTGTACTCGGAATACTGATTAGAATCGACTTCACAGGCACTCCTAGCTCATTGCAAACTGTGGTCAGTAAACAATCTATTAAGTTAAGCATCGTTTAGCGTGGTCAGTCTGTAAATGAGTGACTGCTAATAGCAATTTCATTTGAGCTGAGCGTCCTCGTGGTTCAGAGAGCACGTTAAAGCCATCGGTCCCCGCTCTTGTTAATTAATAGCTAGCAAACACCAAGTCAAGTCAGTAATCTAATACCGAGATAAATAAACTTTACTTACTGATACTGGACCTTCGACACACGAAAAAACGAGAATTAGAATCGATACGACTGGAATTGAATGAAAGATTAACCCAGTTTTAATTCTGTTTGATGTGATTCATTCATATATTACCTATTACGTATTCCGTCGATGTTTCCAATCATTCAATTGTTCATTGTTGTTACTACACGCGTAGTACATTCACGTGGACTTTACCTGACAACAACCTGTCGTACACCTGGCCATCAATAACACTTCCAGCAACGATAACGAAGGTACACGAAGTAATCTAAAACACTTTTATCAATACTGTCCGTATATTGAAAAGGATGTTGATAACGAAGAGTTTTGTGTACTAATATCGAGAATACAGCTATATTTGGGGGATTGCCAACAGATAGTATATGTATGTATACGCCCACTAATCGTTATTATATTGTGCATGGCAGTCGATAATATTTGTTATGTTACATGCTTAAACGCGGTGTTTAATCATATCAGTCCGTCACATTCGGTATCATACAATCATATACAATGTAAAAGTTTGTGAGGATAGATGGATGGATGGGTGGATGTTTGTAACTCTTTCACGCAATAACTACTGAACGGATTTGAATGAAGTTTGGCACACAGATAGTTAATAACATGGATTAACATATGTAATACTTTTATCTCAGTCGGACTCAATTCTAAAATCCACGCAGACAAAGTTGCGGGTAGAAGCTAGTAGATAATATTCTAGAGTTGTCTGCTGAACATGCGCATCCGAATGACTGTTGAACTGAACGGTCAAAGGAAAAATCATCGTTGATCTCAGTTGGAGGATGCTACACATCTTCTACATGTCAATCTCTATATGTTATATCACTATCTCTCTTGTAGCTATCTACGACATGTATGGGGATGGGGTGGCCTATTCTTGGGTGGTCATGACACGGATTACGCGGCATTATCTGAGATTATTCATGCACAACGTGCCAAGCGTACGCGCAATACAATATTTGTGTTAGGAATTCAACCTCAACTCGTAGAAACCTAATAACAAAAGCTAATGCTAACTATAACCAACTAAAATGTTTACTTTCACAACATTTCAAATGTCATTTTAATTATTCTCAAAGTAAATACTGAATGTTTCACACTTGGAGGCAAATTATAGTTGAAGGAGGTCGGACCGCTGAGTTTCGCGAATCTGATTTACATCTACACCATTTATAATCAAGCCTTACATTTAAGTTTAATTAAGTATTCCAGTTATACGACCAATTAAATTTACATTGTTCGAGAAGGCATCTATGTTACGACGACATTAAATCAAATCATGTAACACTTACGCGGCTGGCACTTAATTGGGCACTTAATTAGTTTATACACGACGAATATTAGAATTTAGAAACTGAGATAACAACAGGAGCCCTAAGCTTATCGAACATTAACGTCAAGTTAGTATGTAGAAAAACGAGTCGGCTGTAGTCTAACACAAGTACCTACTAGAATAATTAAATAGATTAAAGACAGAATCTATGATTTAGCAATCACATATCAAACTTTACCGAAGAATCCGATTGAATCTTAGATTGTTTTCAGGAAATATCATTCGATTAATATTATATCAATTGCGATAGCCGAGGCCTACGAACAGTAGTCACGAGCTGTAAATCCCCTTAGCACGTGCTGCCTGCACCAGGCACACACACATGAGTATAAACACGCCGATACATAACACCCGTATTAGGGTTACATTAGCGGATAATCACGCTGACACAATGGCTCACTGACTGAAGGACATTTAACGACCATTCATTATATGTAACACACTCGAACATGAGTATGCATGCATGTGTGCAGTTCCTTCTTTATAAATAGGAATAAAAATCCATTAATGGTAGACTGCGTTTCACTTAAGAAGTCGTCTCTCCGAAATGTTGTCCCCACTGTAAAAGTATCAAGTTGCTTTCTTAAGTTTGTCACTTTTATAGAAGTCTCTCGTTAAAAAAGAGAAGTGCCAACATTATGGCAAAGAGAATTCTAAAGTGAAATGCACTTTAATAGCGTAAGGCGCCTTTTAGTCGCACACAAATTCATTATCTATTAATACGTGAAGCAAAAACTTTGTACCTACCACTTATTACAAAAATAACGCGGACGGAGAAGTATGAAAATTGGCACAGTTAAAGTTTATATGGAGAAGGAGTGCAATATGAGAAGGAAAGAATATTTTTATAAAATATGCATTAAAAATACATTTAATTAATAAAAAAGCATTACACAATCTACCATGCGTTTCACACACACACACGCACGCACACACGCGCGCGCGCACACACACTCATATAGATGTATATATATCTATACACACACACAACAACAACAACACAATGACAATAGAGCCTTATTAATTATAAATTTAAATGAATTATGGTCGAATTTCGGCCAATCGGTGACCACTAGTTACTATAAATTACCTAGAAAACAAATTGATTGAGTCTCTCGTGTCCGATTTGCGAGTTTATCGAAATACGAGATTTCATAGCTATTGTTTATTTAGGCCAATGGCACAACACATAATTGTACCTACATAGTTTAATTCTCTCTATTTCCTGACAGTAACAAACATGATAAACTAAATGGAAAATAAGCGGCATTAAATTAATCGAAGGATCATTAGGAGGAGACTCTTTGCAACGAGGCAATTAGAAGCAGGCTTAAAATTAAGTGATTTTAACAGCCATCGCTTTGTGTATGTGTTAATTATTGTTAATTATATTGCATAGGCAAATCAGTAAGTAAGAAAATGAGGGCTAGAATCTCTATAAAACATGAACTTTACGAGCACATTCACACGATGATAAATTTGTATAATCGTATCATATTAAAATTAAATATGGTTTTGCTGATTTATAAAAACAGTATATGTTTAGTGTTTTAGCAAGCATCGCATTACTGACAATGTGACCTCTTTGTTGATCTGTTATTGTTATCAGTGCGCAGACATTGGCCGACGACCCGACGCTATAATATTTATCAAAACAATAATATAGTCATTAGTCATGACATTGTCACTCTGAGTAGCATTTTATTTAAATAAATTGAGATACTGTGGTATTTCATTAATGATACTTGTTTGCTAAATATCTAATGAGGTAACAATGTTAATATCAACCGACGGCGACGCAGTGTAGCCTAAACCCAGAGATTAAAAAATAGGTCGTATACACTTGAATGTGTATTCTTAAACCTACAATGTCACGAATTTCTAAACATCATGACCACTTATTTCCAGAAAGTGTGATAAAATCTTGATTACATTGCGAATAAAGTTGTCCCATTTCACGAAAATTCTCTATTTACTTAGAATATTCAAGAAAGGGTTGAATCTTATTATATTTATAAGACTAGCGTGGCAAAGAACGATTCGTTCGATTCAGGTTTCTTTTGTAGTGCGGAGGTCAAATTTTGCAACACTGATCATTGGCGATAAAGCTGTAGATAGGTACCTACTGTAACCTACATATGGAGAAGAAAAGGCATAGAGGTCTTATTTACTAATATCTAAGATTTTACGATAACAGATTTTTTTTAACACACCTTTATTGGCTAACCGTAAAAAATGCAAAAATGCTTCAATTTTAGTTTAGTTCAACTTCTGTCGAATTGACAACATAATCTCTCTAAAATTTCTCTGACATTATTTGACTAAAGTATTGTCATACATAACATAGCGTCACGCTTGTATGCCTGTACGCAGAGGTGACCCATTTAATAGGTGGTGAGCCTGTTGCCATCTACCGAGCACAATTCCAAAATCCGGGCTGCTACTGAGAATTCAGAAAAACTCACTATCAACTTACACAACTCTTAACAATGGCAATGGAACCTGGGACCTTATGCTCAGCAGTTGCGCTTGGGACCACTAGACCAACGAGACAGTCAGTAAAGTTATTGTCAATTCCCTTAAAACCTAAAATGCATTTTACCTTTAGTTAGGTAAAATCAGAATACATGATACGTTCTATCGTATATTGCTTCAATCAATCTGCCTAGACTTTTCCCAATTACATTGGGGTCAGCTTCCAGTATTTTACATGGAGCGATTGCCTATCTGACCTCCACAACCCAGTTACTGGGTAAAATTTTATCTCGTGGTTTGACTGCTTGTCAGACTTTCAGGCCTCTGACTACCCGTAACGGCTGTCATGGATCTTAATTTGACAACCAGGACCGACGGCTTAATGTGGAAATAAAATGACAGCGCGGTTGGCCCAGTGGTCGAGAGACCGACTGCTGCGCTGCGTGTCGCAGGTTCGATTCCTGCACGGAGCAAATATTTGTACGATCTATGGATAATTGCTCCGGGTCTGGGTGTTTGTGTGCTTGTGAGATTATATGTCTGTAAAGGCACCCACGACACAGGAAGAAATTCCTAGAGTGGGGCAACGTTTTTTAAAAAAAAAACAAAAAACAAATGTGCTCTCCGGTGCACAGAGGGGTCTTGGTATGAAATTATGGTCACCTATCCACCGACCGACCGTGGCAAGCGCAACTTATCCCCAATTGATCGATCTGTGCGGCTGTAGCCTTAACTTAGCCACAAGCCCACGAGCTCGGACTTAGCCACAAGCGCCTTCGTATATTGCTTCAATATTGAGGTAATATATATTAACAATAAGATTTTTATCTATTGTAATAATACAGTGGAAATAATATATGAACATATCACCCAATACGTCGATTAGATGTTGATCGAGAATGATACAACGATACCTATACAATACTCAGATAGACCTTGCTACATGTACCTATAGATTATTTATTTGTTCGAGTAAGTACCAGTTTATATCGTAAATTGATTACTGTTGCCGTGACTTCTAAGCTAAGATAACATTGAGCTACTCGCAATAAATCTGATAATCTCCTAGACCTATATGCTGAGATTTATATAATAGTACTTATGTACTTATCTACTAAAAAGATTACGTACTTAGAATATATCTTTATATCAGGTAGTATAGGTATACCGTACAGTCACGTGCAAATTAATAGATTTAATATATTGAAGTTTAAGGAAAGAAAAAGGCATGTGTCGTCGACCCCAAATAAATGGAATAAGGGCAGGAGGATGATGTTAATTGAAATTAAAAACCATGGAAGAATATTTGAATCAATTAATCTGCCTTTTCCCAATAACATTGGGGTCGGCTTCCAGTCAAACCGGATGCAGCTTAATACCAGTATTTTACATGGAGCGACTGCCTATCTGAGCTCCACAACCCAGTTACTGGGTAAAACGATATCTCGTGGTATGACTGTTTCAGACTTTCAGGGTTATGACTACCCGTAACGGCTGTCATAGATCTTAATTTAACAGCCAGGACGTTAGTTTTTTCTTTTTTAATAAAGACGTTGCCCCACACTAGGAATTTCTTCCTGTATCGTGGGTGCGTTTACATACATATAATCTCACAAGTACAAACACACCCAGACCCGGAGCAATTATCTATAGATCGTACAAATATTTGCTCCGTGCAGGAATCGAACCTGCGACACGTAGCGCAGCAGTGGGTCTCTCGTCCACTGCGCCAACCACGCTGTCAAATGGCTTAACCTGCTGCCGAGGCACGGAGGGGTCTCGATATGAAACTATGGTCACGCATCCACAGACCGACACGGTAAGCGCAGCTTAACCTCGATCAATCGATCTCTGCGACCGGTAGAATATTTGAATAAATATAATATAACTATTTATTTTTTATGTGTGGAATCTATCATGGATTCCTACCGAATAAAATACCCACCCGGTGTAGGTTAGGGGCGGACCGTGAGATTCCGGGATTGCAGCTGCAGTCGCCACAGTCCCGGCAGATTATGATCTGTCGAATTCGTCGTCAGATCCCGTCATTTGGGCAGGCTGGCCACATTTGGCCTGCATAGACACTCCAAATGAGAAGGATTTTGATGGCATTTGGTGTACAGGTATAAATTTTGAAGCGGTCGCTGGATATTAACTTTAAAATACTGATGATAGCAAACTCAAAGGAAACTAGTTTCTTTTGGGCAACGTGGTCAAGAGCTCCATAAATAAAGAAAAACTAAATACCTATAACTGCTGAAAGGATATACTTCCTTTACTTTACTTTGACCTCAAAAAAATGCAGAGATCAGCTAGTATTTTGTAATGTGTACTATGGGTAAATAAAAAATAAATAAAAAAAAACCTCTTTCAATAAACCATATTTACATACACAAACCTGCGATTACAGCAATTGTAATTTTCAATCAATAAATTTATTTACCTAAATTATAACTAACCATTAAGCCATAAGACGTGTTAAAATATGGAAGAAGAATTCGCGGTGGTGAGCAGAGGTCGAGATGGCTTAGTGGTCAGAGCGCCTGGAGTATCTATCCGGGAGGCGCAGGTTTGAATCCTGTTCGCGACCGTATTCTTTTTCCATTTAATATTGTAACTTTAGAGTTCGCTAAGCATGCGTTAATGCTTTTTCAAAGACATATCTTGAATTATTAAGGTAATTGCATTCTTTACGACATTGTATTAACTGCAAAGTTAGTCGTGTCGGTTCGGTCACTTGCATAAGTACTGAATTGATTGCAATGACGTCGCCATAAGACGTGTTAAAATATGGAAGAAGAATTCGCGGTGGTGAGCAGAGGTCGAGATGGCTTAGTGGTCAGAGCGCCTGGAGTATCTATCCGGGAGGCGCAGGTTCGAATCCTGTTCGCGACCGTATTCTTTTTCCATTTAATATTGTAACTTTAGAGTTCGCTAAGCATGCGTTAATGCTTTTTCAAAGACATATCTTGAATTATAACTAACCATTCAACATACCAACAATCCAATTTATAAAAACAATGCGACTCAATCGAGATCTACGTCACGACAGAATTTTCAGGACATTCAATAAACGGGGTAAAAGCGTCAATGCGTACATCCGGTTTGGTTACCTTGACCTTGCGGTTCCAATTTTCGTGAAATTAGCAGTTCAAGTAACCCCTAACGCTCCCATCAAATGGCGTTTCGTGCTAAATTGGGACCAGCAATATAATATATATATATCGCCAGAAGTCAAGGTCAGGGTACAAACGCCGCTCCTGTGTGTATTCACTGTTTACACTGCAACACACTGCGGATATTTTGCTGTATTACATTCTCTACGCTAATAGTATAATATTATTATTTTGCAGTAATTTATAAACTACACGCATAACTTCTGAATGTAAAACATCCAAATTCACTAGATACAATCTAAGGTCGTCACATACGGGGCAGATAATATATGAATGAACAAAAAAATAATATACATTCTTTTTTTTAGATGATACCTTTTTTTAGTTTTTAGACGGTACGTTTATTCGCAGACTGTGCAACACAGTTACAGAATAAATTAACTAAACTACTTAACTATAACTAAAATACATAGACAACAATAAATATTTTTGTTACTTATAGTAGCAACCCAATAGCGCTGATATTCCGTGGTAACCTCTCTTGGTAACCTGTGAGAAAACATCTGTTTGTTATCGGATATCTTACGATATCGCTCTTCATATAAATCAATGGACGTATAGATATGGTGCAGATTATTATGTAATACCGATCAGTATATACAGATTCTGACGGATACATACCTAATTTCAGGGGTAGGCCTCATAAAGACTATATAATAATCGGAATGTTCAGATATATATAGATTCCGTGTGATGCTGATGGCCGATGTGCAGATACTGGGAGATATTATATAAACCGCCCTGTGTGAGACCAACTAACAATAAGTACACATACATTTTTCAAATTTCATTATTTACTGAGACTTACGATAATACTCCATATTTACCTCTGCGGCACAAAAGCCTTACACGACTATATCATCAAGCGTAGATCGTTGAATAAAATTACTAGTATTGAAACAATCTGTGCCAATTGACATTATTTACTATGTCGAGGGCGACGACCTCCCAGTCCATAATTAACTACACAGGTCTGCTAGTTCATTTTAATACTGTCGTTTGTACAACTTGCATTGAAATATATTTCTTGAACTACTTTGCAATGAAAATGTTTTATAATAATAATAATAATTGCATAGCAGTGATAACCTATTGGTATTAAATTTAAAGTATATTTATTTGTGGGATACTGGTGCCCACACTTAGCCGAGGCCTTCATTTTACAACACCAGGTCACCCCCCTTTAAGGCAGCACTCTAACACTACATAGGGTAACTCTTATCCGCCCGAAAAAATTAAAAAAACATTGACATGAGCCACAGAACCATCCAGAATGGTAACATTGTAATTGAAAATCGTTAATCATTCATGACATCGCTGTAACAAGGTCACATTAATTTCCTCATGCCACAGAACTTTCTTTATTAACATAAATGCTCACGAAAATACATGTCACGCATTTTGTTCTTAAAACGTAAACATGTAAAATTGTAAAAATACTGCTCGTCGTGTTGCATGTTTTCTTCACGTGCAGAACATATACCTATGTATGAGATTTGTATGTAAACGCACCAACAACAAAAATATAATGTTAAAAAAAAAACATGCGTGCTAGCAATACATTGCTACTGTAAAATATATAAATCATTGGAGTTGTATTAGCCTAAATCGGTTCGAAAGATCATGATTAATATATTTATTATTGTAAATACCAAAATAAGTTCTCATCTACAGATTTAAATAAAATTGGTGATTCTGTTTGGAATGTCAAAATAACAGCTTTTTACTAAACGCATATGAAAGTACGTATATCCTGTACTTAAAACAAAAATAACCCGCCAACAATTTTTTTTTGTCTGTGTGTCTGTTTGTTTCCTCTAATCTCCGAAACAGCTAGACCGATTTTCATGAAAGTTTCACTGGCAGATACCTAATGTATTATAAGGAGTAACTTAGGCTACTACTACTATAGAAAAAGAAAAAATATTTGGTTCCGAGGGCTGACATCATTGAACGTAGATCTAGCTTTTCGGTTTGGATCTAATCGGAACAAGATTGTCATAAAGCAAGCAAGAACAAGATCAAAATATTCTTCGAATAAGAAGTGGCCCTTGCCCTGCAGTGGAACAGCTACCGGCTGGTTATACTATGTACATGTCTGTACCCGGTAACGGAGGAACTGCTGAAGTACAAGACAGAAGAGAAGAAAACACGTACTCCGCAGTATCTAGTACCTATAAAAAATTTGATTTTCTAGACATATTCCAGTTAAGGTGGAATATGGATACTCTTATAATTTATTCATAAACCAGGTCAAACGAAAATAAAATAATATTTTCTTCCAAACAATCAAATGTGAAAAAATAAATACATTAACAAAGTGTAAATACATTGTCATTGTCATTCTTTAATATTTGTTTTTCAATTCTATTATTTATGTGTTATCTTACTTCGAACACTGGCTCTTTGAAAAGAAAATATATATGGACTTTTCCGTCAAAAATTCTTTTGTATGGTGGTGTCACAAAATATATTCGTCATTGTTGCTGGGCAATTTCTGTCATGTCTGAAGAATGAGCTGTTGGCGTCAATTCTGATGTAGTTAAATAAACTAGGAGCATTGGTACCTTTTACGAACAATAGCTTTAAGAGCGTGGTAAATAAAAGACGTCAAATTCAAAAATGATGTCATCCTAAAATTCCTATGCAATTTTAATTAGACATCAGGGCCGTACATCCCAGACAAGAAGAGATATTACTTTTAGTATCTATAATGTTCCATGCTTGACAAAAAGGGCAGAACCCTTAAAAAATTATTATATTAAATTCCTAAAGGTTGACAACCCCCCCCCCCCCCTTTCCTGGCTACGGCCTTTTTTGGTATCTCTAACTTTAATGGCCACCTCTACTTGTGCCTACTAAGAATATTCACAGATTTTATTTTGACGTGCCTTAATTCGAATTTGACGTATCTTAATTCGTCCTGTCTTGCTCCTAAAGTAACAGTAAGTAAAAGACGGCAATGCTCTAAATTTAATTTAGGTGGGCTACTACAGGATTAAAGCCATTGACGTCCATAATTTATTATGAAAGCTGAATAAGCTCCTTAGGTGAGACTTTTATGATCGACTGAATTATATGCCTCAGATTACCAGTGCTAGACAGGCTACAACTTAATCAAAGTTACAACAAAGTTAACCACCGACAAGCTCATAATAGGATTATTGGCGAAATTTTGCGAACTTTGCCGATATGCCTTCTTTATTACGTACATATCTACGTCAAAAACATATACAGGACTAAAATTCGAGCGTTTGTAGCAAGCTTCTTTCGAAGTACATATTCTAACTTTCGTAAAATGGCAAGAATCAGCAAATCATATTGGCATCACCATATATATATATTTATATATACTCTGTTGTACTTATTATACTTTCTAGCTTTAAACCTGATATAGCGAGATATAGCGGATATACAATATATATAAATAAATAAATACCGAAAAATAACTACGATTTTGTCCGATTTTACTGAAAAAATTACAATTTGGTTGAGATTGATAAAATTTCTTCGGTAAAATTGGCTATGTAACTGGCTTTATGCAAAAAAGAATGTCGTTCGGTTGCTCCTCCCGGATAGATACTTCAGGCGCTCTGACCGCTGAGCCATCTCGACCTCTGCCCACTATCCCGAATTCTTCTTCCACATTTTAATACGTCTTTTGGTGAGTCATCTATTTAGTCCCATTACATGAAGCTAGTAGTTGAGTATTTATCCGGGAGCACTCACGACCGTATTTATATTTCCACACAATATTATAAATTTAGAATTCGCTATGCATGCGTTAATGCTTTTCAAAGATTTATCTGTACGCATTAAGACTTTTATTACATTGGTTAGTATGTATTTAAGAATAATTACATATATTTTTTTACTATTATTTTCTTGGTTTAACCCTATAGTAATTAAGATTGTATCTATTAAATTTCTTATAGCTAAAATATCTCTAAACGGTGATATTGGCAAAAAGATTGTGGAACTAAAGGTTCGGGACTGTATTCATAAAAAAATACTGAGGTGCTTTAAACGTTTGTAAGTTAACCATATTATTATGATTTTGACTAATGAACACTGAAGACGTGGCTTCGGCCTTACTTACTTTTAAACAAGAAGGATGTAACTGAAGACGAGGCTTTGGCCTTACTTTTATTCAAGAACACTGAAGACGAGGTGGTATGGTCCAAGACCTTAGCCTGCCCGATTAGGGCGAAGAAAAAATTAATAAAAAACGTTTGTAAGTTGTACCTGTCCCTGACAGTTAAATGTCAGTAGAAAGAGATGACAACAAATGTCATAGCCCCTAATCTTTAGATCGACAATCTTTTTGACAATATCACCCGTTATCTTTCGATTACACTACTCTTCTTCGTAAATGTCACATACATTGATTGATATTTTATTATCACGTGTATCGCCTTGAATAATTTGTTGAAATTGGCAACGAAGAGCGTACGAATAACATGAAAACTCATTTTCCTTTAGCCTGTTTTATATTCAAAGTATAAACACGAACAGCTGATACACTTAATTTTAGCATGCGAATAAAACGTTCGTGATCTGGTTCTATTTATATATCTACGACTAATACCCGTCATTTGCTACGACAAACTTACGAGCTTTTGTACGAGATAGATTATATTTAACTTATCACCAGGATATTTATGTCGTCTCGTAATAAAAATACTTTAAATGGAGACATTTATTATTGTAATAAGCATCTTTATCAATTTTACTTTGATTGTTTTTCGTTGGCCTACCAATATTTATTATAAATGTGAAAGTTTGTATCTATGTTTAGATTTTTGTTAACTACGCAAAAACGGCTAAACAGATTTAGATGAAAATTGGCACACAGATAGTCTATAACACATTGGACAGTTTTTGTTACGCACCAGCTAGTAACCTTAATAAATAAACATTAATTGGCATTAGACCTGTAGGCAGCGAGCATCCAACCACTACCGTATTTGCCTGTTAGAAAATTCTCATTAACAGGCTGGAGTTAAGAATAGTGCCCACTAGATGGCAATCGCCCATTATCTGATAGGACTTAATATTGGCGTCGCAATATGGTAGTAAGTTGAGTGTTTCCACATTCGGCTCAATATTAGAATTTTACGTAGAAATATTGCTGTTGAATACTACAACCTAATATTTTTTCATACCGACTTGGTTTTATAAATCCCAATGCCCTGTATATATTCAGTAGTAGTGACTTTCACTGGTCTATTTGTCATCGGTCCTTATTGTAATAAAAAAAAAAATATACAAAAACTTGCACTACAACTCGAACTTTTATAGAACCTACGAGGTAAATTGATCTCGATGAGTAAGTAATTAACGCTATCCCCTCCAATATTCAAGTTTACAAATCGATTCATCCAACCAAACCACTTAGCCACGAACTCTGTGTGCTCATAAACGTATCTGTAAACGACGCAACAAAGCATCATTAACAAAATCATTAGGTACCTATAGGAAGATTATTCAGGGCAAGTGCGAGTCGGAGGCTCGCACTTCCGTACCAACAAAACTATTGTAGTTTACTTTGTTTGCACTATATACTATAGTTATGTAGCCAGGATCAAAAGCAAAGTAGAATTCAAAAGGTTCAAAATAATTGGTAAATATCAACTTTATATCAATCTAATATGGTGTAATTTTAATTAAAACTAATACCCGCCTGTATATGAAAGAAAATGTAGCTTGCTAATACTTATTTTTGTATCAAGTGTTTCGATTATTTTAAACATTCTGAATACCATTGTACTTTTGCTGCTGACTGTATTTCATTATAAAACAGTCGGTCTGTGTATCACTTTCTTTATGATACTTAGAGCAGGAAAAGAAACTTTGGAACAATTGATTTTTGATAAGGCAGGAACAAAAATCGTTCAAAAACTAGTGGCCCCTTGGGTTGTGACTTGTATTTATTGTATCATTTACCATGATAGAGAAGTTAATAAAAATTAATTTCATCCGTGTTTGTTACTGTTAAAATTATAATGTGATAAACAAACAGACAGCCAACACAGATTATACTTTGTATATGGCACTAGTACACCTATTACACCCTTGGATATGAAACCCTAAAAGTGTAATTTGAACAAAATTTTAATAGTTGTAGAAGTTAAGATAATTCACCCAGTGCAGTATAAATATCGCAGCCCTAGAAAGTCCTCGTCCCTGCCCTAACACACGAGAGAAGATAGCCGTTGACAATTTCAGTCCATTAAATATGGTTTTAAGTTGTCAATAAGGTTGTTTCCCGATACCGACTGACAATTTTAATGTAGCGTGAGCTTTATACAATTATTAGTTTCTTCAAAAACTTTGTATCAATGCGGTAGCAATGGTGTGAACTGCGTATATTATGGATATGTAGTATTGGTTTTAGTTTATTGTTTCCTTAACTCTAATGCGGTTAGCTTATCACTACTAGTTCTTTCATTAAAATATAATTAACTCGATAGTGCCATACTTACAATATAACTGCTTTTGGATGAAGAGAACATTTTACTTTTTCGTAAAAATAATGAAATAAAGACCGTCAATTTACATTAATAATTTAAATCTCGGCTATTTTTGGAGAGAATACACTTCTTCTTCTTATCGTGTGGTTGATGCACAACCTAGTGTCAGAGTTTAAACCACCCGTAGATTCTCTGAAATGGCTTTACACACCATCGAGAATATGTCTCAGGTGTGCTGGTTTCCTCACAATGTTTTCCTTCACAGTTATAAGCAAGTGATAAAATTTATAATTCGATCATGACTTCGAAAAGTCAGTGGTGCGTGCCTTGGATCCGAACTTGCGACTTTGGAACTGTCAGTCCAAAGGTATGTCCCATATTACTAGGCTATCACTGCTAATAGAGCACACTTGAATATCTCTTATCGTCGTAAAGATTTTTCTCTCATGGCATTGAATAGCAAAGGAAGCCTCTTTGACGTCGCCTGTCGTCCTATTGTGGGCACGTGCCTTTGTGTAGCAGTGGTCGCGTATTCACCTAGTTCCATATTGCATCGTTATTATACCTGCATATGCCTATCATGTTAACCTACTTTATCATAAAAGTGTGACGTTATTGTATTACTCTTTAAACTATGGGCACAAATTATAGGCACGGGTCAACAGCTTGTATTTACTCAATAAAGTAGGTGATATAAGATAATGAAGCTACTTTACCGAACAATTATGTACCTCGGGTCGTGGACATTGTGGGCGGTACAAGAGTTAAGACAAATTACCTATTTTTAATTGTCTCTATAACCCAAAGCATGACATGGCAGAGATATTAAGTCCGCCTTATGAACATCAATATGGGTAAAATTGTCACTGGACTACAGAAATAGCAATACTAAATGACTGAAATCATTAACACCTATTCTATTCTTGAATCTATTCAATGTGAAATAATTTCATTATTTTGCATTAATTCTTCCGTTATATAGGAACTACATATTCGGTCTCTCGAATTTGACAAAACGCAGGAAATCGGAATTCCAATTATAAATCAGAACTCTGAATCTGCGTTTTTCCAATTTCAGATTAATTTCATATCATCTTATAATTTTCTCCATCCAATTTGCAAAACAATAAACAGTCATTATAAATAATACTGCATGACAAAAATAGAATAGGCGTGTTTTCATGGTTCATTAACGACGTGAATGTTTTTCGTTTCAGCCGATGGCATGACCTATTCGTTCGGCGTGTTCTATGCAGAGTTCCTGACCTACTTCGATGAGGGCAAAGGCAAGACCGCGTGGATCGTCTCCATCCTCGTAGGGGTCACACTTAGTTCGGGTAAGTAATCAATTTAATATAGCACATCTCAAGCTTTGAACATATAACTCGGCCAAAGTAATGAGCCTATCAACGGAGTGCTTATGTTTCGGAACCCAACTGTGTCCGTCCCGAATGATATAAAGTTATCCTGAAATGTTTCGTAGGTTATCTTCGCTGTTTCATTTGGAAAATTGAATTAAGAAAGTTTGTACAATATTTTAATTCAGTTTAATTCTCGTGTTTGTGATGAAATGAGCAAAGGTTTTTAAAATCCAGAATAGGTCAAATGAAACGTAATTTTTATTCGTTTAAAATAGATTAATCATTCATATACAAATATTCAGATAGCTGATGCTGTTGTGAAATCTTGCCATATGTAACATGTGCGAGATAACAAAAAAGGCACGATACCAAACGTTTATTCTAAATCTAAAATGTATTCTAAAATCTAAAATATATTACCTAGCTAAAATTCCTACTAAAACAACCCAGAAAAAACATTAAATCGTTAAAGTTAGAACATAAACAAAGTCCATAACCAAGGCTAACGACGTTGTACAGTCTGTCTAATGTTCATAACCTTTGAATATTTCAGGTCCTATATCAAGTTCGCTCGTGAACCGCTGGGGATGTCGCGCGGTGACGGTGGTGGGTGCGCTCCTGGCGTCCGTCTGCATCGTGCTCTCGGCCTTCGCGAACAACGTATTGACGCTCATCGTAACCATTGGCGTCGGGACTGGTTTCGGCTTCGGCCTCATATACCTCCCTGCCATCGTCAGCGTCACAGTATGGTTCGAACGCTACAGAAGTCTTGCTACTGGTAACTAAATATATTTTTAACTTCGTTAAATAGAAAAAAATATTTTCACAAAGATTGTAACTTTAGGGTTCGCACTGCATACGTTGATGTGTTGAAAAATTTATCTGAATTACAAATCAATTATATACCTACTTAGAATGAATTGTATATTAATAATAATAATAATAATAATAAACTTCCCAACTTCCCGACTAATCCCTTCCTCTATCCTATACCTACATTTTCTAACTCTCAGTCTTCAGTTTTAGACTCGATTCAGACTCGGCTCTAATATATCCCTTACTCTTTTCTTTCATTCTATAATTGCAATTCTTATGTTTTTATTAATCTCTCTATGCAATGCGACTACGAAATAGAGTACTACCCCAGGCGGGTACCGACGCTAACCGCGATGGAGAATCCCGCACCAGTCCTTTCGGCCTGGGCTGCCCCTCGTATTCTGGGGGGGGCGACGTATCGCAGCTAGCTGCCCAGTCTCAGACTGTTGCAGCACAACAAGAAAACTCATCATCATGTTCTTCACCAAAATCATTATTTTCATCATTGCCATCATCACCACCTTCATATTTCTTACGCTCGTCAAGATCATCACCCACATTATCATTAAAGTCAGTAGATGTTGTGGCGGAGGCAAATTTGGCCAATAATCCCTCACCCACTACGGCTTCAGCAACTACGCGAAAAAAATGGAGTCAAGAAATGAACGAATTCATTTGGCGTACCTACCTCATCATCACCAATTTAGAAACTGATACAAACACATACTTAGCTTCATTACACCAACAATTCACCGATAAATTTCCAAATATGATAGTTTCCAGACAAAGAATAGGAGATCAAAGAAGAGCAATAGTTAACAAAAAATTATTACCATCCAATATTCTTGATAAAATTAGGCTGGAAGTGAGAAACAGTTTAGAAACTGAAAGTAGTAACATCCAAATACATGACCAGACACAAAAGTACATTCCACCTCAAATTCACACACAATTACAATCACAATCACAACCTAGACGTAGGATGAAATGGTCAAATAGTCTTAATGAAACACTTATGCTATGCTATTTTAGGACAACCAAATTGGAGACTGATATGACAGCATGGCGTAAAAAATTAAAAGATAATTTCATAGAATACTACCCTCATTTATCACATTTATCAGAACAACGTATATCAGACCAAAAGAGAGTTATTGTTAATAATAATATGATCTCAGAAACACAGATACAGCTACTGAAAACAACAATTGAAAACGAATTAATCGAATCCGACACTTTTAGGCTTCATGACCATCAGGCCACCAACTTAATGAATGATAACTCACAACAATTCACAACTATAAACACACTCAATTCAAATATAGAAAATATGGAAGTATCGCAAAGTCACCAAACTGAATTAGAAGCAGAAATTGATTTAATCAATAACATAAACTTAGAACAAATTACACAACACACAGACAATGAAAGGAATCCTGAAATAGATAACATATTTATAGAAACATTACAATACTACAGAGACACACAACCTACAGATAGAAGTTATATACCTAAACAAAAGTCATCAACAAAACTAGCAAACATAATATTCTATATTGACAATACAATACTGAGAGAACATTTAAGCAAAGATATGGAGTTTAATCAACTTCAGACATTAATATATTGTGCTGCATGGACAGCTGCGAAGGTCAACGGGAGTAAAATTTCACTCGCACCTGTTGCAAATGGTAACAGACACAAAACAAATTATATACCTAAATGGCAAAAACGGTTAGAACGTAAAATAGAAGTCCTCAGAGCCAAAATTGGACGATTAACACATTTCATACAAGGGCATCGAAGCAGAAAGCTCACAAAAGAAGTAGATTTAATATTACAACACCACAGAATACACACATCACACGAAGAACCCAACACACAACTCACACACTTTTTAGACACCCTGAAACAAAAACTGACAGTTGTTACAAGTAGACTAAATAGATACAAAAAATGTACACTCCGTAAGACACAGAATTACCAGTTCAAACACAACGAAAAACTATTTTATCGAACACTAAAAATATCAACAACAAACCATACGACATCAAATAGCACAACACATCCCTCTACCCCAACCACAGAGCAGTTACAGCAGTTTTGGGCTGGTATTTGGGAAAACCCTGTGGGTCATAACACCGAAGCAGAGTGGATAGGAGAAGAAGAGGCAAAACATACTAACACCAACCAAATGGAATTTGACCACGTTGAAGTACAAACATTCCACGAAGTTCTAAAAAGATTACATAATTGGAAAGCACCAGGATCTGATCACATTCACAATTTTTGGTATAAAAAATTTACACATATACACTCACACCTTTTTAATCATATTAATAATTTTATTAAACACCCTTCAATCATACCGCCATATATCACAGAAGGCATTACCTTCATGTTACCAAAAGACTCCAATGATACCTCTAACCCAGCAAAATACAGACCCATAACCTGTTTGCAAACAATTTATAAGATAATGACAGCATGTATTACTCACATTATTTATAAACATCTAGAAGCACAAAACATATTAACAGAAGAGCAGAAAGGCTGTAGAAAGTTCAGCCAAGGATGCAAAGAACAATTAACAATAGACTCAATAATACTTAAACAGGTCCAACGAAAAAAGACAGATTTATACACTATGTATATTGATTATAAAAAAGCATACGATTCAGTGCCACACTCCTGGTTACTCAAAGTCTTACAGATATACAAAATACATCCACAAATCATTAGCTGCTTAAGTAGTATAATTCAAAAATGGAATACTCGATTACATCTAAATACACCTACAGGAATAGTTGAAACAGAACTCATTAACATCGAACGAGGTATATTCCAGGGAGACTCACTCAGCCCTCTATGGTTTTGCCTCGCATTAAATCCTCTTTCCAATAAATTAAATGCCCTGAAGCCCGGGTACCAACTTCAATACGAGGATACAGCAGCGGAAACAGATATAACTCATCAAAATTGTAAAATTAATCACCTTTTGTATATGGACGATATTAAATTATACGCATCCTCATCTGACGACTTATCTGAATTGGCTAACGTCACAGAGCAGTTTTCAAATGATATAGCTATGGAGTTTGGCATTGACAAATGCAAAATTAATTCAATAAGAGCAGGAAAAACTTATACACACTCATATCAATTGCAGACAGGTGACACTATAGATTCATTAGATGAAAACGGGACATATAAGTACCTAGGGTATATACAAGCTAAACAAATTCTTGATAAACAAATAAAATCTATACTTACTAAGCAATTTACACACAGACTAAAAACTATATTCAATACGCAAATATACGCAAGAAACACTATAAAAGCCATTAACACTTATGCTATCCCCATTCTTACTTATTCTTTTGGAATCATAAAGTGGAATAAAACCGACCTCAAAAGCTTACAACGTACTATTAATACCACCCTTACAAAACACAGAAGACACCATCCACGATCCTGTGTACAGAGGCTAACTTTACCAAGGACTGAAGGGGGGCGGGGCATAATAGACATCACAAATCTCCATAACAAACAAATAACCATTTTAAGAACGTATTTCAATGCTAAAGCTTCCAATTCAACTCTACACAAAGCTATAGTATTTAATGACAAAAAACTTTCCCCATTGAATTTGGCTGATAAGATGCCCCAACCTAATGAAAAACAGACTGACCGACACGTAAAAATAGCTGAATGGACCCAAAAGTCACTACACGGGAGACATAGACACGATCTTAATCAAGCTAACGTCGACAAAGTAGCGTCGAACGAATGGTTAAGACGTGGTGAACTCTTCCCTGAGACAGAAGGGTTCATGATAGCGATTCAGGATCAAGTAATAGAAACTCGTAATTATCAGAAACACATAATGAAAGTTACCTTACCAACTGACATATGCAGACGATGTAATAGTTCCTCTGAGACAATCCAACACATCACAGGTGCCTGTAAAGCAATAGTCCAAACAGATTATAAACACAGACACGACCAAATAGCTAATATAATCCACCAAAAACTAGCAATTAAATATAAATTAATTACCACACCACCAGTACCTTATTACAAATACCAACCGGAAACTGTTCTCGAAAACACTACTCACAAATTGTACTATGATCGAGCTATACTTACAGATAAAACAACACACTATAATAGACCAGATATCACAATATTAGACAAAATAAATAGAACTGCCCAAATCATTGACATAGCCGTCCCCAACACACATAACCTACAGAATACTATAGCAGAGAAACTGTCGAAATACACAGACCTGAAAATAGAGATAAGTCGCATGTGGCATCTAAACAATGTCACAATAATTCCTATTGTATTGTCAACAACAGGTGTTATACCTAAACAATTACATCAATCAATAAAAACACTTGATTTACCACCCTACACATACCAAAGTATTCAAAAAGCTGCTATACTGAATACTTGCAGGATTGTCAGAAAGTTTCTACAAAACGAGAACGAAACTACAATTACTCCCTCACACACACGACCAACAAACACTATAAGAACGCAACCTCAAGAGCAGACACAAACATTACAAAATTCAAACATAGACTCATTTCATCACTCTTCCTAGGTTAGCACTTGGCTTTGGCCCGTACTATCCTATAATATCCGGCAAAGAGCCGAGCAATAAAAAATGTATAAATAAAAATAATAATAATAATAATATTCCATATAGATGGTAATTGATTTGAAAATGTAGTTGCAGATATAACATATAACTTTTATTTTTTTCAGGTATTGCAGTATGCGGGTCAGGACTTGGGACATTTTTATTTGCACCAATCACATCAGCCTTAATTGAAAACTACGGATGGCGCGGTGCTATGGCTATCATAGGTGCCTTAATATTAAACTGTGTGCCATTAGGCCTTATATTTAAACCCGTTCCCGAACCCTCACGAACACCCGTCACAGAACCCATGCTACCCAAGCATACAAAGTCTCCTTTAAAAAGATCTCAAAGCACGGAGCACGTCATCAGAGCTAATGGAAAAGTGGACGACAATGATATTGCAAGACTGACTTTATCCCAACCTGCCTTAAATAAGCCACATGAACAAAAGCCAACGCACTCACGCCATGGAAGTGGAATCATGCAGAGGCCAGACGTTTTATACCAAGGAAGTATGACAAGTCTGGCCAGATTTAGATCAACGTCTCCTGAGAGAACGTTCATCACGACTACGAATGAAGAACCCGTAGTGAAATGTGGCTGGTTACCTTGTTCAACGGAGTTCAAGGCAGCGCTTGGGGAAATGCTCGACTTATCGCTGCTCGTGGACCCTATCTTTATTTTGTTCGCTATATCGAACTTTTTAACAAGTATCGGTTTTTACATACCGTACGTTTACACTGTACCAATGAGTGAATCCCTAGGGGTTGAGAATCCACCGTACTTGATTTCGATAATCGGAGGATCAAACTTAGTGGGGAGAATAATCCTCGGTTACATAAGTGATAAGCCTTGGGTAAACCGCTTGCTGGCTTATAATTTGTGCCTTACTATCGCGGGCATTGGTAAGTGTACCAAATTGTTAAAGTTTAATAACCAAATATTGATTTGTATCTAAATGATTATTATATGACCCATTGCTTTCAGGGACGGCAATGGCCATGGCGTGCTGGGAATTTTGGGGACTCGCTTTATATGCTACCACATTTGGCTTTACTATCGGTGCCTATGTTGGCTTGACTTCAGTCGTCCTTGTAGATCTGCTAGGCATCGAGAAGCTCACTAACGCATTTGGTCTCCTTTTACTATTCCAAGGCATTGCTTCCCTTATAGGACCACCATTTGCAGGTAATATTAAAAAGTTTATTTGCAAGACCTACATCGTTTCGATTTGGACAAATATTTAATTGGAACCTTTTGTTTTGCAGGTTGGTTGTATGATCAGCTTAATTCGTATGCGCCTGGCTTTTACGTAGCAGGTGGTACGATATCGCTCAGTGGGCTAATTTTGTTCCTGATCCCTGTGATCGAGAGGCGACAGAAGAGGCGGTGGGATGAGAACACTGCGATGGAGCAGATATAGCAGGACGAGCAGCGAGGGGCGCGCGGCTGCCCGGTGATCGTGCTTAACAGCCCCTCCACGCCGTCCGCCGGCTCCACCGAGGACACCTACAGCAACAGGGTATACAAAACTACAATAATAGATGAGAAGAATAATTATTATGTAAATGAAGATGAAGAAAGTTGTGACTTTGTAAATATCGATGAAATGTATGAATGTGACGAAAGTTTCGATGAAGACCATCGAACCCATTCCAAAGGAAGTGTTAAGTGCGTTTGAGATATATAATATAGTGTTAAGAAAAAAGGTGCAATATAAATCTTTACTTTCATCTTTATATCGATTTATTTAAAACATATTAATCATATAAAGTGCCGGTGTAATATGTTTTCTATGAACTGCAATCAATCGATTTAATTAATTTTAAGTAGTAAGGTTTATAGCAAATATAATACAAATAATTATTATTATATTAGGATTACTGTAAAAAAAGTTCATAGTAGTCCTAAATTTCGTGAAGAAAACGTACGAATATGTAAAACTAAAATTTAAATTATATGGCACTATCAATGGACAATTAGAGAAAACAAGTTTCTTGAGAAAGAAGTGTTAACTAGTCGTGCTGTATTGTGTGCGTGTAATTTTACTCCATAATATATGGCCTTACTGTGGACCAATCGTGGGTAGAATGGGGTGTCATCAAAAGTACCTAGTAAAGGCATATTGTGCTTTTTGTAAGATTAGAAGTAATTATTCACCTACCTACATAGTACGACGGCTATTTAATTTTCTTGATAGGATACTGTTATTTTATTTTCTGTTAGTCTTGTAGTATATGTTTCCACGTTGTGTTCAGTAGTATAATTTGTTAATTAGAACTAGGTTGAATTTAATTTCTTCCTTCACAAAAATATACATGTAATGTACATTTCGACTGAATTAGGTAACCATACAATGTATCATACTATGTGACTGGACTGCGCTGATATTCTTCGTACAAAACTTTTTCTCTTTGTATTATATTGTTGGCATTCTTGTAATCGTATTTAATACGGTTTCATACATTATTTAATGTTACTATTATGTATACTATACATAAATATCTAAAATTATAATATATTTAAACTTTCTGTGTCTTTTACATTTATCCATACTTAATCATATTATAAAGCAGAAGAGTTTATTTGTTTGTTTGTTTAAACGCGCTAATTTCAGGAATTTTAATTCCAGTCGGATTTGAAAATTATTTTTGTAATAATAGCCAGATTCATGAGGAATATTTAACATTCGGCTACACCTCTCAGCTAGCCTTTTAAATATTGTTGTTGCGCTGCCGAACCCCTTTATCCGCGTGCGCTGGCGTAATGGTTAGTGATACCTACGTCGTACAAAAATATCATCTAAAACAAGTCCGAATACCATATGCCTATCTCTGATAAAAACATTAGCCACAATACGATATATTGTTTTTTTTTTGTGACGGTTAAAAATGGATTTATGACCATGGTTATTCGGCATGGCATATTAACCCTTACGAACGAAAGTTACTTCATCATCAAGACAATTTTATGGAGATAAACTTTTCCCTTTATAGCATGTTATTTGGCATGCGTCTAAATACCATGCTGTAAAGGAAAAAGTTTAGAAGATAATGAAATATAAAAATAATTCAACACTCACGCGAACGAGCCGTGTGAGGCATAAACCTCATCCGACAAGAATGACGAGATGAACTGTTTATTATTTTCTTTTTGTTGGTTAGTACTAAGTAGGTAATTAAAAAATAATTATTCGCGGGAGAAACCGCAGGGCACAGCTAGTATTAGATATATATATATTTTAATTCCGAAGTTCCTAAATCAATGGCGGCAATTCTAATGTTGTCTACCTACATTAAATTTAGTGCAAAAGACAGCCTTTGATTAAAAATAATATAATCTACCTCTATGACATGTGAACAAAACGGGAAGAATTAAGAGAAATCAAATTCCAATTTAGGCGCGTAAAACTTAAATCTTCGCGCACTTTTAGGTAGCCACGAAAACTAGAGATTCCAAACATATATATGATTTTTGAATTTGACGTCCCTTATTTAATGTACCTTCCCGCTCTTATAGTAACTGATAATAAAAACTATAACTTTAGTTTACTAAATAAGAACTTTCGCGGTGGTGAGCAGAGGTCGAGATGGCTTAGTTGGTCAGAGCGCCTGGAGTATCTATCCGGGAGGCGCAGGTTCGAATCCTGTTCGCGACCGTATTCTTTTTCCATTTAATATTGTAACTTTAGAGTTCGGTAAGCATGCGTTAATGCTTTTTCAAAGACATATCTTGAATTATTAAGGTAATTGCATTCTTTACGACATTGTATTAACTGCAAAGTTAGTCGTGTCGGTTCGGTCACTTGTAAGTACTGAATTGATTGCAATGACGTCGCCATAAGACGTGTTAAAATATGGAAGAAGAATTCGCGGTGGTGAGCAGAGGTCGAGATGGCTTAGTTGGTCAGAGCGCCTGGAGTATCTATCCGGGAGGCGCAGGTTCGAATCCTGTTCGCGACCGTATTCTTTTTCCATTTAATATTGTAACTTTAGAGTTCGCTAAGCATGCGTTAATGCTTTTTCAAAGACATATCTTGAATAAATAAGAACTGCCGCCAATATCATCATACACCATGCAGGTAAGAAATGCTAGGTATTTATTATGAAAATCTCACAAAGGTTATAAATAATCATTTTAATCGTGTCACCTCAATCGTATAGGTACATTGAAACCTTCGAAGCCGGACCTTCGTTAATTCTTATGCAGTTATGTGTGCCATGGTATCTATATGATTAAAATGGTAATTATTGTCTAGACGTCAATTAATGTTATTATAAAAATATTTATTGTAAGATTAATTGAGACAGAACAAATACTGATATAACAAATAATAATATAATAAAACAACTTTTAACCGGATTAATCGCGTTTATTATTGGTTTTTTGTTTTTCCTGACGTTTCGAACACTTTGCAGCGTTTGTGGTCGCAGGAGGACATGTACAGGGTATACACACAATTAATCCGGTTAAAGTTGTTTTATTATAATGTGTAGTGATCACAAAAACCTAAGATATTAAAGTTATTATATAAAATGGAAAAAGAAACTAACCCTTAAACATAAGATATTACTAAATACTGATATATTTTTATAACGTATTATATAAAAATAATATACTCCCAACCGTATTTCGGTCACGGCGACCTATCTCTATGGAGTTAAGCCAAGTACGCAGGAGATATTATAGTGCACAAGTGTATGCACAAACACAGGTGCACTTCCTCTTCCCTCACTCATATTCCGATGGGACGGCATTCAGGCACGACGAGAGAGAGATCAGGCGCAGGACCGACGGCTTTACGTGCTCTCCGAAGCCATGGGGTGTCACACCACCAGCTTCCTGACTCCGGGCTGTTACTGAGAATTTACCTAATAAAACTTTGCCCGACCTGGGAATTGAAACCCAGGATATAACGCTCGGCAGCCGCGCTTGCGACCACTAGACGAACGAGGCAGTCATATAACGTAGTAACGCATACGTAGCTAAACGCTTGGAGCGCCTGGATTAGTAATCGAGACGACAGTATATTTCAGTTCACAAAAAATTATAAGTTAGAACAGTTCATGAAAGCATACTAATATATCTTACCGAGGGTAGATACCTATTTGTTTTTCCTATCCTGGTTTTAGAATTTACAGACATAGGTATTGTCAGTACTTAATGACTGCGGTAACAATAAGGCTGTTCACGACTAATTATAATAAACACATTGGTAACGTCAGCCACCTACGAAACATACACTACGAGTAAGTAAGTACAGAAATTACACGAAAATACTTATTATGGATATAAGAAAAAAATATATAGAAAGAATTACTTTATAACTCTTCCTACTTTTGGGCTGTCGCAGTTGGGTAGAAAATTAGGCCTAGGTACTCAACAATGTAATAAAACCATGGATATATCAGTAACTTACCAAATAAAACAAATTCAGGGAAATCATGCTTGTTATAATTTGAAACAGGTAACATAACTTTACGAATCATAAATATTTTTCAAAATACAAAAAAGAGTAAGCTATGAAAAGGCAATAAGTAAAAGTGCATTATTTCTTAATCTTTCTTGTCATCATCTTCAGCTTCATAATCAGTCGAACACAAGTTGAACATTTTGCCGCGCACGCGTACGTCGACTAGAAACAGTGCTATAGCCGACAGCGCAGGCGCAACCTGAAACAAAACGGTAAGTACTTAAATTAAATAATTATTAGAAGTATCAAAATAGTACTGGGCTGGTACGTGGATATATAATTTATCCCATCCAAAAATGGCTTGGTTTGATTCTTAAAGGGCCTTTTTCAGGGCCGTCTTAACCATATTGGGCGCCAGGGTGTGTAAATGAGCCTGCGTACCATTGCCAACAAAAAAAAATAAAGCTAAATGTTTATGTTCCATAACAAACAAAGCACAATACAATATCTCACAAAATACCAACATATGTAATTATGATTTTATGCGTTCGAAAATAGTAATGATTTTTGTTAATAACTTCAAAGTTATAAATTTTTGTGGAAAGAAAAATAGGGTCGTGAGCAGGATTCGAACTTGCGCCTCCCTTATTAATACTCCAGGCGCTCTGACTATCTTTAAGCCATCTCAACCTCTGCCCACTATCCCGAATTCTTCTGGTGGGCGGGTGCTGCTTGAGGTGACTGGTTGTCTTGCTGGTCCTAGTTAATGTGCAGTTTCTATCTTTTGGCATGTGTAAGTACGTTTGGCATGGGTACGACCTTCATACGATATAGTTTTAGATTGGAGACTTTCGGTAATTTTCATTGTTTCTTGATTAATTTAATATTTCTATGCGTTGGTACATAGGCTCGTGCTAGCTAGCATGTGCCCAAGATATTTTATCTCAATAGATACAACTATTTTTTATATATTCAAATTTAGATTAGTATAGAATCTATAAATAATTTTGATACAGACAGACGTGCTGCTGGGGAGTTTGTTGCGCCGCTTCTTCTTTCCAGCTAAAACACTAGTAAGCGGTGAAGGGTGGGCTGTTTTGGGGGCTGTCTTAATGTTTGACATTCAAAAAGCGCAAATTTTTTTACTAATTTGAATAAAGAAATTTTGATTCAAGATAAATCTTTGAAAATCATTAACGCATTCTTAGCGAACTCTAAAGTTACAATACGGTCGTGAACTGCGGTCGAGATGGCTTAGTGGTCAGAGCGCCTGGAGTATTTATCCGGGAGGCGCAGGTTGATAAGAATAAATTTTATGAAATTCAGACATCCCAAAAAACAAATGTTAATCGACCTACATATCATTGAACGCGTGAATTCATTCAGATTTATCATTGTTACGATCAAAGAAACATTCAATAAAATGATAGCGATTAATTTGGCAGACAGTTTGGCGTCACAGTTGAATTGTCGTCTCGTGAGTTGTGGCTTGTGCATTTCCCAATTACGTCAGTCTTGATAAAGCTTACATAATATTCAATTCTACGCATCAATATTTGATTCGTAATTAGTAGGCGTAGAATTAACTCATGGTCGTGTGTTCGTAATTAAAGCGACTATTTCACACTGTGCTTTTTCAGCACTTCAATACCTAATACGTCATCTATAAACTAGTGTTGCTAACGTGATGGTCCAATGACTGCTACAACCTACTTGTAATAGGTCCTCCAAATTGCCTCATTGGTCTATTGGTCACAAGAACCGCCACTGAACGCGAGGTTATGGGTTTTGACTCTCTGTTCGCGAATTAAATTCCAGCATGAAACAATTAATTGTATGATATAACAACTAAGTACATAGTTGTTCCAGTTGTAGGTGTGTCATGTATGAGTATTTTATCTATGTGTGTTATAAACGCCCCACGACACGGTGGAATATTTAGAAATATTAGTTAGAAATATTTTGCAGTCAGTCCTCACCCAATGGATCCACATTGCCCACATGATGTAAGCAGCTGCAGGCACTGCCACTACATCCATGTACATCAAGTGCGACAACACCACACTACCTCTGATCAGTGCGATGGGAACCCAGCACAACAGGTTCACCAGCGAAATTACGGTAACGCTCTGAAATATAAATACGTTTTAATTCGGTGTTGGCAAAACAATTGAGACGACGTTAGATGACGTCACGGCAGGAGCAGAAGGAGATGGCAGGATGAGCTTGATAGTCGAAAGGATTGGCTGCAGCAAACTTTTCACTGAAAGGAGTAGGAGGAGGGTTAAGGAGTCTGTTGCCTTATGCGGGAAAATCATGGCTGATTTAATAATATTGTTTCTAAGCATTTTGGGAGTCATAAAAAAAATATATATACATAATTTTGGGGTGAGGCCCTTTATTTTAAACTCACCCGAGTAAAATATTGGTTTTTCAAAGAGCAAGGAAACTTCTTCTCCAGTACACGAGCCCATATGAGCATCATCATCCTAAAACATTAGACATTTATTAGAAACTCGCTTTTCACGTCAGTCTATTTGTTCGCTTACTTCTTCTAAACTAAACCACAGATTTTGATGGAGTTTTTCAGCATCATTAGCATAATTTCTTGAGGATGGTTTATGCGCACCTATAACACGTTTTTATTTAACTGTGCGGAATAAAATTAAGCCTGAATTACATTTTTAATTAATTACCGGTGTTAATTATTCTCTAATAAGTAGCAATAATTACACGAATTGATTTTCATTATAAACGGAAGCTCTGTTCTCTCGACTGCGATTAAATTCTCGTGACTAATTTGCATCACAAGTTAAACCTCTCCAAACTAGTTGGTACAGTTACTAGTTAGACTTAGTTTACACAATAAATCAATCTAGTACAAAGGCAAATTAGTATCATCAATTAATTAGGATGCATAGTTCCGTTAACCTATATTTGCATACTAACGAGGTTTGTTGTTGTTAATATAATAATGTACCTATTTGCTACCAAGAATATTACCAGTACTTACATGAAGAGTGTAGGTTTAACGCTTCGAAGTATAAAAAACGTTACGATGAAGTATCTCTGCCAAGTATCTGGTAGTACCAGGTCGAAAGTGCATGATGTGCATTGAAAATCAAACCCATACCGTCCAACTCCAACCAGTGGTGGAATCGAGTAGAAAAAAGAAAAGAACACACACAGACAAACGTATAAGTAGTAGTGATTCTTTTGTATCGGCCAACCTTGAACATAAATAATATAAAGCAACTATAATTCAGTATGATAATATACATACAAAAGCATAAATTAGACAATCACTTACCGTTACTAATGTATTTTGCAACAACATATCTTTCAATACAAACGTGAGTTAGGCACTCGACCTCGAACACTGCCAAAAACGTCTCCAAGAAAGCAAAAAACTCACAAGAGAATGTTTCAAATCCATACAAACTGAAACGTCATACTTAAAGATATTAAGAAAATTTAAGTTGAAATTTAATTGACTTGAAGAAACATTAACAAATTAAAAGAAGTAAGAACATACATTTACAATGTAATAATTCCAAGGATGATAGAATAACAAGGTATTACTGCATACATAATGTTGCATTCGGAATTAACTCAGTCATAATTAATTTACTTGGACTTTGAATAAGGTCACGTACAAAGCATCATACATTTTTAATGCTCATCGTTGTAAGCGACCTTCGCGTTCTAAATGCTGATATCACAAGGACTACTTGAATAAACAAAGGTCTTTCAATGCAAATAGAATGTTCCCTTCCAACTCACGTTTCAATGTATTTGACTAGCGGCAAGTGCAAAAACACCGGTACAATACGTCTTACGCAGGCAACCACGGTTAAATTAGCCAGGTTACGATAACTCCTATCAAATCTAAGGTTCGTAAACAGAAGGATTACGCTCAACCAAGCACTGAATATAACTGACAATGACCCTGAAAAAAATACATATTAGTAATAAGTAATAAAAATTTATCAGAGCATTATTATTTTTATAAAGTATACCTGTTAGTAGAAAACCTTGTTGCAAAATTAATCTTTCATCATTACTGAACAGCTCTTTCCAAACACATATTTCTGCACCGTTGCCACTATTACTTTCGAATCTCATCTTTGAATAACCGTTAAGTAAATCTTCGATTAACTAAAGCTTTTAATAATAGAATTTAAAAGTTGTAACTCAGGAGTTAAATATGTCAATGCTATACACTATACGAGTGAAGAAGACGTCTGGTGGTAAGTCACATTAAAATCCTGATGTGTGCAAAACCTGAATCTCGAGTTGCATCTCGGTTCTTCAACTAAACACCAGTTACGTCATGCTCTGCTTCACCTATTGTTATGATAGAAGTAGTTAAAAGAATTGCGTGTGAATGCAAGTACTTGTCGACCTAGGAGTTTAAACACATAGGTATAGATATATATAGCTCTGTGTAACTTAAATTTTTATTATAAGCGTAGGGATATACATTTCAAATGTGTACACAATTCTTTTATAGCATCATGGATTGCCGCTGTTCTTCTCTCGGGAGGTATCATTTGAAAATACCTCCGATGAGGACCCCAAAGATATGAACTATGCAAGGGTGTTCCTTCGTCTTGCTAAGCTCTGTTGTATCTTTTGGCTCGTTCTGGTTGAAGAAGGGCGTAATGTTTGCGCATGCGTCCAAGAAGTGCAGCGCGGACTCTTTCGTCACCGGCAAGAAAGCATAATACTGGAACACTTGTTGCCGCCTGAAAAACAAACATACAACAATATTATTTGGCAAAATTAAGAGCGTCTATTCCTGTATTTTGTTCTTTATTAGTGACGAAGAAATTTACACATTTAAAATTACTTGTTGACAAATTAGAAGAAGTTTCATTGAAAGTGAGGTTAGATTTTTTAAGACTAATGAAATTCCAAGAACTAGTTACCTCCGAAGCGATTGGCGCTATCAATGCCAAAGCTGGTGGAACATGAGGTCTATACCCGTATATGAGCAATGGTAGCCACTGCCAACCGACCAAAATGGCAGCAGGTATCCATAGTGCTAACGTAGCTACACACACCGCATGTATACTCTGGAATTTGTTGAAGTTATTCTATGATTTATAAAAATAATAAAATTTCAATAAGTATTTGTTTTATAATTGAGGTAGTTAAATTAGTATTGACAACTGACTAGTAAACAGTAACAGTAGTAAGTAGAGGAATAAACACAAGTTTTGACTTAGGCATAAAACATTTTCAAATCAAAAAATCTCGTCACCCGAAAATAATCCTAAATCTTGTTAAATTATACAGAAATGTGAACAGAGTTCTAATGTCTCCGTTGCTTCATAATAAAATATGATAAAGATAATAAATGGTATAAGCATAGTACCAAAGACAATGACGTATTAGGAAATGATAAATGATTTATCACCTGCGTAAGCCGCGATTGTTCCTTTTGTTGTTCCCCTTTGTAGAATATTTTTTCCAATCGAATAGCCTTGCCCATATAATAAAATCTGTCAACAGTAATTAATATATCTATTAAGATTTATTCGCCTTAGAATACTAACATGTTATTGTTTATTAAATGATATCCACTTACATAGCAATAACCGGTATAACTCCACATATAAGTATGTAAGGTAAGCTGAATCCTATGTGTCTTGCTCCAGAAGACAATGACGGCCATAGGAATGTGCAAGATGTTCCAGTAGAGTCACAAGAAAATTTTCCATATCCAAATAGGGGCGGAGTGGCAAATATAACTGAATTAAACCAACTGATTCCGACTAATGTCCAATACAGACGAACATAAAGTAATCGCTCTGAAATATGCAAAAATGTAAATAGTAATAAACGCAACTATTTGAATGCGCAAATGTCGTATTTACGTTGAATACTAACCACGTCTGTAGAATTTTGCTAACAAATATCGCTCCAAAACTGCTACTAATAAAGCAGTCATTTGAAAGACACCAAAGAACTGATTCAGAAATGCAAATAGTTGACAGCACGAAGGACCAAAGAGCCATCTAAAACAAAATTTTAACAGTATTATTGCGCTAAACAACTGGTGAACAATATAAAATTAAACACAAAACAATTACCTTTTGGCTATAGCAGAAGATCCCGCAAATGGAAATCCGACAAGATTTCGGCCAAGTGACGCAGTGCACAGATTAAGTACCAAAATATGACTCCTAAATATGAGCAGGTGACTGTGGATGAATGTGGCAAAAAGCCAACCGTTGAGCAGCACCCCGAACACACCTATTGAATTATGACCCACATTAACATAATATAATGCAAATACACAAACACTAATCTCATCAAAATTTATGGATTCGCCTCGTCTTTAACGTTCTGAGTTACAATTCGGTCATGAATTAAATTAATGATAAACCAACCGAATATAAAAAGGCAAGATCCCAGCAGCAGTTTGTAAGAACCATCGAAATAATACCACGGACACTCATCTTCGAGATCCTCAAACAAAGTTTGCATTTCTGAGGAACAACCACTTCCCGTGATCACTGCGCGTCAGGCACCTTGGAAAAGTTCGCGAGGTGAAAGTGAGTTATACTGATTATTGTTCATTTAGATTATTTTCCCAAAAACGGATAAACGTCCACGTAGTTGAAGTGGTTACAGAGACTGGTCAGGTTGTCGAACTACACGTAGGGACTTGGTTCAACAAAGGGAGTGGATCTAGTTACATTCCCTGACGCCACTTTGTGCGCGGCATCGAGGGCGTGAACGTGCGGTACCTATGTCCTGCTACGTTGAACAAGCAAGAATACTTCATGAATAATAATCTTATTAACTAGCTAATTGCTTATGTTTTTGAATAAAATATAGCACCTTTATTTATGAACACAGCTACGAGTTCTCAAAAGTTACCTTTAATCGGGGTTTTCATCATCAACCACCTTCAATGTTGTATGTATGATGAGCAGATATTACCATATTTCACGGAGCTTAGAAAAAGGACCACAAATTGCAATCAGTTAAATGAAAATTTACTCGAAAGAAAATAGTAGGTACCTATGGCATATTTTACAATCTTTCATACAAGTAATACCCTAGACCCTATTGGTATGATCAAAGAGGTATGATCGACGGGCAAGTCAAAGGTCGCAGGTTCGAACCCAAGGTAAGCATCAGTAATCAAATGCGTATTGGAAATTAGTTATCACTCGTTTAAAACGAAAGGATAACATCATGACAAAACATGCTAACCTAAGAGATGTTTTCGACGGTGTGTAAAACCATATCAGAGGCCTACTAATGGTTTAAACTCTAGATAATTCATGAACCAACCTTATCTTAATAAGAAGAATCTCCCGTTATACATTTCCGAGAAACGTAAAAAAGGTATTATTTATTGAACATCAAATCATTCGTTCTCTATTTTATTTCAAGAATAATTATTAGTAGATCATAAATTAAAAGGGACTATTACTACTACTCTTAATATAAAAACTATGATTTATTCTCTTTCAATACATTATATTTTTTTTAATAGGAACGCTATCCGAGTGACATTATTAAACAAGAACATTGTCTCCCTAAATTACGCAACCTCAGATGATTTTGTATATTTAACCGGAGCACTGAGCTCGTAATATATTTCATTTCACACTGATTTAAAAATAGTAATCAACCCAGCTTATATGTATTTATATCATAGGTACCTATATGATTTTTACCCAGATGTCACAGTTTCGTCTTTCACACGTTTGTAGGCCGAGCTCAGGTAACCGCTGAATCGTGTGATACGAGAACGTCGAACAACGTTCGAAATTCAAACGTAAATTACCTGAAATATTGGCTTGGCAACGCCCGTGAAGAATACGTCAGGTCCGTATACGTACTCCACGCAGCCGGCACACTTCTATCGGACTCAGTTAATTGCGGAGAAGATCGCGTACGTTTTTGGCGATGTTATACCTATAACCGATCATTGCCTAGCTGTTATCAAACTCGCTGATTTGTATATTCGCATCGAGCGCGCAGTGCAGTGCCGTCATCGGTCGGGTCGCGGCAGGATGTTGTCGTTGGAGCAATTGTCACAAATGGTGAAGGAGCATCTCGGACTGTACGGCAGCATCGACGATATACAATATACGTGTAAATGGACAATCCACGAATCGCTCTTAAGTGGCCGTGGCCTCATCGCCACCGAAGATATAATGGCTGGTGAAGTACTGTTCGTTGACCGACCTCTCATTTATGGCCCACGATCTGGTTCCGCTATACAGCAAGGATGTACGGTGTGCGGCAAACTAGACAGTGATACTTTTTATAAGTGCTCAAAGTGTTCATTATTGTTGTGTTCAGAACAGTGTCAGAATACTGACGTTCATTTTAACGACTGTGGTATCATCTCGCGCTGGAATAACAAAACGCCCATACAAGACGCCGATGACAATATACTGTCTCGTGCTTTGACACCAATAAGGGCACTCATGTTAAATAAAGATCAGAGGCTATTTATGGCTTCCCTGCAGGCACATACTATGCCTCAACATGGGATTGAAATAAGAAATTTGAAGCAATATTACGATATCCCAGAAGAAGAAGAGGAGCTCATGATCTTGGCTTGCCGTGCACTAGACACTAATGCATATGAAATTGCTACTCCGTACGGTAAAAAGGAAATGAGCATGCGCGGCTTGTATCCTGTGTCAGGACTGATGAATCACAATTGTGTACCAAATACAAGGTATTACTTCAACAGTGACCTCCAAATGACGGTAAAAGCTGTAAAGCCTATTAGAGCGGGAACTGAATTGCTTTCATGTTACTCTGGAATTTTATGGGGAACGCCAGCGCGTCGGACCCACCTGTTTAAAACAAAACATTTCTTGTGTAAATGTGAGCGGTGCTCTGACCCCACTGAACGTGGCACACTCCTCGGTGCTCTGAAATGCTTTTCAAACCAGTGCCCGGGATGCTTACTACCCATCGAACCATTAAAATTATCGAGTGTTTGGCGATGTCTGGAGTGCGACATGCGAGTTCCTTATGAGAATATTTGTGCCATACAGGGGGCCCTTGGAAGTCTTATGGGTTCATTGAACTTTGAGGATGTAAGAGATTTAGAAAACTTTTTAGTTAATCGAATAACAAAATACATTCCGAAGACAAATCAAATCGTAGTCGATCTTCAATGTCGACTAATATGGGCATTTGGGGAGACCGAAGGATATCGCTGGCACGGTAAGCTTATTATAACAATTATTTTCATTATAATATAGCATAAAAATACTACTTTAAATAATGTTTACCTCGTAACGATCATATCAAGGTTTTTTTTCATTCTTCGAACGGCAAACCACTTACGTTCTGTAGTGTAGTCCTAGATTTGTATCACGATCGCGCGAGTCTAATTTCATTAAATACTAAGAATTCCTTCAATTAGTTTCCGATACGTATATCTTTAAACAACTGTTGTTTATTTTTTCAATAAAATCTTGAAAGATTCATAGACTTTTAGAATAATAGATAAAACAATATCTCAATCATTCGTTTTTAGGTTAAGATCAGTCCAAATAATCAGATACAAAGATATATATTATCGTTATCTCGACTGTTCTATGAAAGACATCATGTTTTGACATTGAAGAGTTTAGTACAAAGAAAACATTAATGAACTAAAAAATATTTAGTAGGTATATGGGTATAATTTATTGAATAATGTGCCGAGTCATCGATCGGGTCTGAGTGACGTCAATACCTATCGATTGTTCCTTGAAGTGTATCGATAAAAGCTTACCTGTTGCAATAATTACATTCAGCACAAGTACACGTAAAATTGCAAATCTCGCTGATGACGGTGCGTCACTTCCGGTAGCGTCAGACATTGTATGAGCTATAAATGGCCACCGTCGCCCGCCTACCTGCAAACCGGGAAGCTGAAGTACCTAGAGATTACCTAATAGTAGTACGCTACTGGAACGAGGTACACATATGCGTACACAAAGTTTCCTTAATGAGAACAGATTCTAAAACAGTCTTACGTAGCACCATAACATCACACCTGTATCTTCAAAGGGATGGGCAGAGGAATACTGTAGTACACCCACATTTCAATTTTTATTCAGTAATTATTGCGTGAAAGAGTTACAAAAGTCCATCTATCCTCACAAACTCGCATATTACTAGCTAAATCTGCTCGCGATTTCACCTGCGTGGTCTTCAGAATCGGGTCTAGCCGGGATAAAAAGTATTCTATATGGTAATCCAGATTATAAACTATCTGTGTGCAACATTTCGTCCAAATTCATTCAGTAGTTTTTGCGTGAAAGAGTTGCAAAGATCCATATATCCTAACAAACTTTCACGTTTATAATATAAGTAGGATACTTGAAAATTTAAATTGTTGATAAAATATTTCCGCAACTACCTCATTGGTTCCAAGTGCAACTGCTGAATATGACGCCTGGAATTCGATTCCCAGCGTCGAATCGGGCATTGGATTTTTCTATTAGGAAATTCTCAGCAGCAGCCCGGAGTTTGGAATAGTGCTCGGTAAATGGCAATAAGCTCACCACCTATTACATGGGACTTAATAACATTGGTGAAATATGGGTGTACAACCACCACGTAATTGAACAAGCTTTATTTATCATAGTACTAGACTGTAAACATCCTCTCAGACATGTATATCTAGTTGCTTATGAAAGAGGTAAATAGAATAACAAGGATACAACCAATTACGTGACAAGAATCGCAACATCTCATTGAACGCCTAGTATACCCCACCTGCGTGTAGAATGCCTGCACTGAAACCTACCTGCATTTATAATTACATCTTATAAAACTGTTTCATTATATCAGCCTAATTTCCACTGCTTCTAGTGAGTTTCCCTATCAATGATCGCTACTATGGACGACCAAATCGGAAATCGGTTTAATAAATCATCATGCTTGCCAGACATATCAAGGACTTCGATCCTGTTTCTACTAATAATTATAATAGATAAAATCAATTTATCCATACTAATATTATAAATGCGAAAGTAACTCTGTTTGTTAGTTTTTTTGTTACCTTTTCACGACTAAACGGCTGAACGGATCGTAATGAAATTTGATAAGGAGATAGATTGGACCTTGGAGAAGGACATAGGCTACTTTTTATCCGCAGACGAAGTTGCGGGCACCGGCTAGTTCTACATAATCTTGTAGATATATTAAAATCAATTGCCGTGCGTTCGTCTCGCAATAATTATAAATTTGCTCGACCGATTTTAATGAAATGTTTATGTGTGGGATGGTTTAGATTCATAATTGGACCCGGTAGGTGCCCCTGCAATTGGATCCTGGATAGAACAACACCTTCCGGGCCCTTTTAAACGACTGCATCATTCGTCTAGCGGTCACAAGCGCGGCTGCTGGGTGAGGTACGATTCCCGGGTCAGGCAGTATGCTTCGAATTGTAGCCGGTACATGACAATAGGCTACTACTATTACATAAGTCGTTAATAACGACATCGGTGAAATGTAGGGGAACATTTACAGTATCTATGCCTCTGTGTAATCCTTCGGGGAATGTAGGTGTAATGCTATATTAAGAACGTTGATCCTAACTCAATTTATTTCTACCGTATCATAGTTACAGATAATTATATCAGATAGATTATCACCAACTCAACTAGACTTACCCAGCTAAAGCAACTAGATACCCCAGCTATTTAGTAGTTCGAATATTTATTTAGAAAGCATCACGCTACTACCGATCTATCATGTCGTAAGCAGATCCCGTATGTATATGTATACTCGTCCGTACTTATATCTCGATTGTCAGCCACACAAATATTTTGTCCACAACAAAACTTTTTTCTGAATAAAATCCGAGACACTCTGCCCGTCAACTCGTCAATGTAGGTACACATATGTAGCTTTACGATAATGTTGCCAAGACCTGAAAAATCTATTTAGACATTGTTTCCTCTATGAATTTGTATAATAAAAAAACTCTGTTCGGTGTTAGTAAAATATTACACATTGATTGATTACATGCAAGCAATCAATGTGAAGTCAGAATTTCTTCATTCATCCCGTTTAAAGATCACATACGCAATTATGATCGTTTGAACATCAATTATAGATAAAATAAATCTGAAGTATGGTGTGTTCTTCATCTGGGAATATAAAACTGATATTATGAGAATACATTATAAAAACTATACGAGTAATGAAAAATCTTTCAAACACATAGTGGTAGTAAACTGTACAAAACACAAAACTTTTTCTTTTCATGATAATAATTGTATAACTTTAGAGTTACGCTACGCATGCGTTAATGTGTATGACCAGAAGACATCATAAAATGTTAAAGAATAATTCGGTCTAGTGAACAGATGTCGGGCCAACTGAGTTAAATTGGCCTAGCGCCTAGAGTATTTATCCGAGAGGCGCAGGCTCAAATCCTGCTCATGATGGTATTTTTCCTTCCACAAAAAAATAATTAACTATAACAGTAATTTAAACTAAATCTTAATATCGCTACAGAAACACAAGATCGAAGAACAACGCGTAGTTAAAGTGAACATTTCCTATGGTTCGGAGCAGGTTCAACGATTCGATTATTAAAGACTGTTAACCAGTCGCTTCTGGCCAATACGTAAACATCCTGGTCTTGAATATCTTACTGTTGACGTAGAACTGTGTTAGTGTTGTACCTATACACGAGTAGTAGGTATGTACATCGACCCATTTTATAGATGGCATTTTTTTAAGTATCTTTTTGTCTATCTTTTTTATGTATTTTAATTAAATTTATACCGAAAAACACACTTTATAATTTCTTTTACATCCATTATCTGTACGTATAGTTTGTGTATTTTCAATAAAATGAATAGGTACCGTGCACTTTAATAAAACATACAAAATGAAATTAAAATTGGGACTTAAAATTTTTGTGTGATATTTTTAGTAAGTTCGTTTATTCTATTCTTTCTATTCTATTCTGAACCGATTTATATGTATGGGGTATCGTTAGAATGCTTACACTTGACTGGGTTAAGATTAAAAATATTATATACTAGCTGTGCACGTAACTTTGTCCGCGTGGATATCGGAAACTAACACTCAGCCTGTGGAACCGTAATGAAAAACCTACTAAAATATATCCCCCCCCCCCCCGTCATGACCGCGTTCGATGTACACCTCTGCCTACCCTTCGGGGAATACAGGCGTGATAATGTAGTGTTTTAAATACGCGCGTGGTACTTGATCATCACTTTGTTGCCGAGTTATTTTAAAACTAGGATATCTCCGAAGATATTTATTGAAATCAAATGATGTAAAGGGCAATTTTATCCAAAATTGATTTGGACAAAATTGCCCTTTACATCATTTATTTAATCGAATAAGGATTAATATCATGTTTATAAAAACACCTTCGCAAATAATACATTATTTTAGAACCATTGTCATAACCATAAAAAAGGTTATAGTGGGTCAATCTTAAAAGATAGACATATTTTTTAACCGACTTCCAAAAAGGAGGCGGTTATCAATTCGGTTGTATTTTTTTTTTATGTTTGTTACCTCAGAACTCCTTCATTTATGAACCGATTTGGAAAATTATTTTTTTATTTGAAAGGATTTACTTTCAGATTGGTCCCATTTAAATTTTATGAAAATTGCTTTGGTAGTTTGTTATTTAAATCAAAATAACTGAAAATAATACGTCGTCCAAGTAAACGAAATGGTGTATTTTGCTTTCTTGTGACTTTCCGGTGATAATAAACGTGTAAGTACATTCATGAAGTAGCGTATTACGTTCGCTTTAGGCAGTTGTTGTGTTCATTTGTAAATAGGTTCAATTAGGTATAATACATTATCGTAATAATAATTATGGTTAATGTACCTTTAAATATACTTTACAAATTTTAGGAAACTTCCTAAATATTTTTAAAGTTTGGCTGGCACCGACTCCAAAAATAATAATAATTGTCCTAATAAATTGATTTTATTCAGAATCCTCTAAAATAAAAAAATATTTTTATATTAATTGTAGTAAGTAAATAATGCAATTATTTTATTACTTTTTAGTTTATTTTTACTTAACAGAGAGATTTTTGGAGTCGGTTCTTTTTTTTGTTAAAAATGATTTTTTTTCCGTTTTTGCAACATTTTTCATTGATGCTCCGCTCCTATTGGTTTTAGCGTGCTATTATATAGCCTATAGCCTTCCTCGATAAATGGACTAACCAAAACAAAAAATAATTTTAAATTTGAACCAGTAGCTCTTGAGGTTAGCGCGTTCAACCAAACAAACAAACAAACTCTTCAGCTTTATTATATTAGTATAGATAGTAGCAGTAGTAACCCAAAAAAAAAAAAAAAACAGTGTACCGTATGTGAACTAAAATGTGAAAAACATGGTAGGTCAAGAATTTTCATCGCAGTCGGGGGACAGCGCTGTGCCACATGTTCTTAAAGATCTCGCACGGCTTAATCCTGCTACACTTGCTGAACTGTGACTACCTGAATCTGTGAACTAGATAAAGAACCGCAGTTACATGGCCGTAGGCCGTATAAAACAAACATTATAATTATATAACTTAACATAACATAGTATCGCGCCTCTGTTCCCCGAAGGTGTAGGCAGAGGTGTGCACTGTTATTTCACCAACGATACCGTTATTAAGTCCTATATAGTGGTCAGCATATTGCCATTTACCAGGTACAATTCCAAACATGGTCAGCGTCTGCGAATTTCCTTACAGAAAAATCCACTAACACTGCCAAACCTGAGAATCGAACCCAGGACCTCACTATCAGCAGCCGCGCTGGAGACCATAAGACCAACGAGGCAATCATTAAAATATAATAACAAGACAAATGTTATCGTTTGAACAAAAAAAATGACAACATCCTACATACAATCATGGACGCATGCCGGTTACTTAACGCCCTTTAACATTAAATCTTGCATTATTTATAAGAACGATTTTATTTTTTTGCTGTCAGTGAAACAGAAAGACAAAGTTGACATAACCCATTAGTCAGCTAGGTCACGCAATCACGCAAGCTGCCGTCAAAGGAAAATGATTATCTACGATGTTTTAGTTCAGATTTTACATTACGGCGTCCCTTTTACGTAACTTTGTTTTTACTATATAACAAAACAACCCATCAGCACACAAAGGTACTGCATAAAATGGTGTTACAATAACACAGTTTCTGGTGTGCATTGAATACCAGAAGCCGGTTGCTTCGCCACGTTTGCGGGTTTGATTTCCGACTAGAACAAATTTTTGTACGTTCTACACATAACTGTACAGTTCTATATGAAATTTTTGAATTTACGGTACAGGAGAAATTCCTAGAGCTTTCTACGTTTAAGAGAAACAAATTTATTAAAACATAATATTATAAAACCTACTTAAAACTTTAGAAATAAGTTTGAATATCGATTTAGCCCCATTACTGATCGTGAACTCTACTTGCACAGTTCTCGATTGTTTTCTAGCTACAAATTTTATTGTCAGTTTAACATTCCGACTCGGCTTTTAGGTCGCAACGCGCAATAGTAAACTAAACATAAATCGCTAAACCAACATACATTACGTCAGATTCGACACGTGAGCTGGCTCCATGGAACAGATGAGATTTATTATTTCCAGTAGCTATTTTCATAACGGGTCATGTACATTGATGTCGGGTGGACTGGCGGCGTCAGTCAGCCGCGGCGCACTGCTCCACCCACCATGTCTTGCAGCGCACTACCACTCCAGCGACAGCCCCGACATGGCGCATCGGCCCGACGAAACAGCCCTCCTGATGGAATATCTTGAAGACCCCTCGCAACCTACCTGGGCTATCAAACCATCGGATCTCGGCGGCAGAGGATTATTTGCATCTCAAACAATCAAGAAAGGAACCCTAATCTTCAAGAACAAACCGTTGGTCGTAGCAGCACGGGCCGACCGCGCTGGAGACAATTACTGCTCAGTATGTTACAAAATCAGTGATTCCTACAACATATGTGAAAAATGTTCTTTGATTATCTGCTCTGAAGAATGCAAAACATCTCCAGAACACGTCCCGGAATGCAACTTTGTCACCGACCATTGGAAGCCCAAGCCTGATTGTGACAATTCAGAAATACTAGCGCGAATGCAAATTTATTTGCGTTTTTTAATATTAACGAAGAAACACAAGGTGATGTTATCTGTTATACAAAATTCTAATATTGATTCTAAAATCCCGGAGCTTGATGTATTGTGTACCAAGTATGCCATACCAGAAGATCATATTACATATATAAAATTCGTTCACTCAATTATTAAAATCAACTCCTTCAGGATCGCTAACAATCCTCATGACAGAAAAATACCTTTACGAGGACTCTACCCTTTATCGGCATTCCTAAATCACAGTTGTGTACCAAACACTAGAAATGTGTTTAATATCGACTACACCATGACTGTCTATGCAACAAGGGATATTGAAATTGGAGAAGAGATAGTGACGTGCTACACCGGACTTCTATTGTGCACTCCAGCAAGAAGATGCCAACTTTATAAAACAAAACATTTTTGGTGCAAGTGTAAAAGGTGTAATGATAATACGGAGATGGGGACAAAACTATCGGCATTGAGGTGTTTTAACAAGGAATGTATTGGAGTTCTCCTTCCGGTGTCGCCTCTAGATCCCAGAGTTGAGTGGTGTTGTGACAACTGTGCTTCGAAAGTCCCACCTGATGAAATTAGTACAATTCAGTGCATACTAGGTAGCTTGGTAGGCTCCCTGGACTTGGATGATCAATTCCGCCTGGAAGCGCCTATCCTAGCCAGATTGGCAAATTTTATACCTTACTCCAATCATATTTTCATCGAGTTGCGATTGAGATTAGTATTGAAAATTGGATTCACGGAAGGACTGAAACTGAACGGTATATTGTTAAATAAAATTAATAAGCTTTCGATTGACTGTGTAATCATTGAGCTACGTAACAATTTGGTAAAAAATTAGAAGACATGCTTAATTAACACTATAATCCGAAAGTAATAACGCCACGCAATCATTTTTGGTGCATAGGCTAAGTATTTTTTTTTTATTAACACAATGGACCTAGTCTGAATAAATAAAACAAAATAAAAATAAATTAAAATAAAATTACCAAAGCAAAATCTTACCTACCCTTACCTAATAAAAGTATCTTTATGGAATCATGTGAAATTAATGCCCAATTTAATTATATTTGCAAACTATAACAATTCCTACCTATATCTTGTCTTGTCCGCAACTGCTGTAAAACATGCATGTCATATACTTGGTAAAGATATCAGTAATTTTAATTAACCACTGTCTGAAATGTGCCGTTGCCCTAGAGCGCTTTAATTAACTGTCCAGGCATCATTTAGATTATATTTATAAATGTTGGTGACCGTCCACGATGTCACGGTTTAAATTTTTATCCAAAGCTAAACTAGCAGCTTAATGTCGTCGTGGCCGAGCGGTTACAAGCCCACCTCTTAAGCAGCACAGGTTTTGGGTCAAACCTGTGTTTCCAAGTTAATCTAAGATATACAGCGAAGGAAAACATCGTTATGAATCTTTAACCCGTTAGTGAGCTGGCGTGGTGATTAATTTTCGGGGCTTCTCCGTGTGAGAAAAAGCCCTTGCTCTGTAGTGAGACCGATAAGGGCTGATTGTTATGTTACCCAAAGATTAGGTGATTTATTTCTTATTTTGTCGGATTTAAATGTAATAAAATGCCCGTTAACTATTTCGTTTGTCTAGCTAGTTTAAATTTGTCAAGGAAAAGAAAGGTTCAGTAGTAAAACAAATGAACAAGAGTTTTCCTAAAGTTATAATTTAACGAAAAAGTTATAACTTTAGAATTCGCTAAGCATGCGTTAATTCTTGCTAATGATTTATCTGTAAGAGTATTCCTTCACAATAACAGCGCTAGTACAAGTATTTTCACGTAAACGTACATTACAGATCCGGAACCCAAAAAAAATAATCGTTAACACGTCTTGTGTATTTTTAGCCGAACAAACAAACTGAATCGTTTGTTTTCATCACACGTCAAAATCATTTTAACGTAATAGCTTTCAAACGTTCCCATCAATATTTCTCTATCTCTTCTCTTTATAAAATATCAGTTTAAAAATTAAATTCAAATTGAATTGTAAGACGTCAAAATAAATCATTTCTGATGTGTTCATTGCGGATCGCTTGTAAACCTTTAACCTAGTGGGTAATGAATATTATGACTGAAACCTACTGCGTTCATACATATAATGTTTCTAGGACATTTTGCGGTATCTACTATGTCAAGGTTTAATCTAACTATATGTACATAGCTATGACAAAATGAATCAATCTGTCTAGTCTTTTCCCAATTACATTGGGGTCAGATTCCAGTCAAACCGGGTGCAGCTTAATACCAGTAGTTTACTTGGAGCGACTGCTTATCTAACCTCTGACTACTCGTAACGGCTGCACAGATTTTAATTTGACAACCGGGACCGATGGTTTTCCGGTCTCTCCGAGGCACACGCACGAGGTGCACGAGGCATGATATTAAAAAGAAATAGTACTTTTTTTATCAAAAATGGATCTACGTTTGGTCACCAACTCGCCTGATGGTAAGTGACGGTGTGGCCGAGGATGGAGCACGTATATCCAGAATAAATCTATTCACTCCGTGCTCAATCCAAACTAGTATTATAATTGCAAAGGTAACTCTTGTCTGTATGTTAAATTGTCACGCCTAAGCCGCTGAACCAATTTCGATTAATTTAGTGTGGTAGTGATAGATTAGACCTTGGAGAAGGATATAGGTTACCTTCTCTCTGCCGGCACTGGTTAAGTGTATGATCGGCAGTGAGAGAGGTTGGCAGGCAGTCGCATCCTTCTGCGAGGAAGTCATTTCTCAAAAGGAGGCGGCGGAACGAACTAGAGAGGCAGATTCCATTGCGGATCCGATCCGCCGCCGAAGAACTGGCCAACGTAGGCGGCACCACGCCAATTTAATGCCGCCCTAACATGAGCCGGCGGGTGGTAGGGCAGGGAAACTACCATCCGCATTGCACGAGGGCTCTTGTGAGACGGACTTACAGGAAGGAGGAGGTGACAACCAACACTGAGGGGTCGTGAATGCCATGCAATGCAGTTCTCGAGGCCCCTCCTACAAAAGTGGAAGATGGCAAAGATGGCGGAGTTTTTAGTGGGTGCGAGCCCCACATAACTGCACAAATTTCATCCAACTCCGTAGAGCCATTTGCCCGTAAATAAGTAACAACCATCCATACATACAACCATTCACATTTATAATATTACCTAAGTGCTTAGGGTGGATGAGAGAGCCATTATATTTAAGTTTAAATGTTTTTTATTTAAGTACCATTATGATAAAATTAAAAATACCCGATATTATTTTCATCAAATTTACAACCTATCTGTCCTTTTTTTATAGTTAAAGACTAATTAAAAAGGAACTATTATGTACGCAACTCCAGTACGACGCACAACTCGTAATATCGCGTTCGAGTACCTGCCTACATACGTCACGGTTGCTGCACATTTGGAGCAGATAACACTTGTACTCCTGCGTTCCTTCCAAATGTATATTTATTATTTTTAAATTATCTATGTCATTATTTATTAAAATGATTACGTTTATAACTCGAAACTGTGGAGTTCGTCTTGAAACTAATTACAATTCCAATCCAATTCCCATATTAAATAGACGCCTTAAAACAACACGTAATTTTAAAATAAATTTACCTACATTACAGTTGCCTCAATTTTAAAGCATGTTGTCTATATATTATCCCGAATCTATAACAATTTTTCAGACATTTAGCATTTAAAAGTAAGAACTGACATATTTCCAATGTCAATCGAGCGGAATTATCTTCAAGAGTATGATAGGAATCATAGAGCGATTCTATTTTTAAAAATAAAACAATTTCGTTCAGGCTATGATTATCAAAAAACATTGCATCAACAGAACAGCAATCTTAACCCTCATATAATGAGGGTTAAGATTGCTTTATTCTCACAAGAATAGATAAGTTCACTTACATACTATAATCATATACCTAATTATAAATTACAGATTTTTCTTTCTCACGGTAACAAAATAAACAATAATTTTATTCATTTACTCTTCCCATTAAGGAAAATGCATCAACTTTTGTAAACGTGTGGGTAGTTATAGCGATATTTAAGATATTTATGGCATCTATTTTAAGAGCAACGTGCATAATTATATTTGTTGCCTTATTTTATTCGCGGAGATGTTACTGCGTATAAGCAAATACGTAAAACTTTAAAGGATTGTGTCGAATTTAGTTAGTATTGCATTGTGAGTTCAGAATAACGTGTGCGGCATGCGACGAGTACTGCGCAACAAGTGAATAAAATCGGAGACGATAATATCGTGTGGGGCAGTAGTACTGTACGATTGACCGCCGATTGACATGGGCGCCGCGGCTAGGAACGCTCGTCCTCACGTCGTAACCAGGTGGATCTGTCTACCTGTACCGTTAGTACATACTTCACATTCATTATTCCTACGACCAATTAATTTTATCCGCTTATCACTGCCAAATATATACGGGAAATAGTATTAAAAATGTTTTGACATTGACAACGAACTGCATCCGAGAGCTGCATCAGTGCTTCAAGTAATGATTTGTTCCTTGCGTATGAGTAGAATTTTATTTATGTCGTGTTTGATAAGACATGACGGCATATGAGTGAGTGCCCTGAAATCTGCTAATCAGCATTTGCATCGTGCGTTGGACTTGGCGTTTTGCCGTCACACCGATACCGACGAAGGTCTGCAATTTCTATTCTGCCAACTATTTGTATTTCTTCGCCAAGATTTGATGTATTGAGAATCGATGTGTTGGTCAGTAACAACGATTTGAGCCAACTGTTAAAATACCTTTAAATCAATATTAACTCATAATATTTTATTAAGTATAGAATTGACAAGTGGCTGGTATATGGTTCACAACTTTTTTTTCCATGTAAGTAGGTACTTTTGTTTTAGATTTGAATCGAGTAGATAATTAAATTATGAAAATCTCTGACTTTACCCCAATTAAGTGAACATCAGCATTAGTATTTAGTTTCAGTGTAAAATTTTGCTTCATGCGTATATAAGTACTTTTTAGACCCAACTATTCAGTAGTAAAGAAAACCTAAATAATATTCGAGAGAGCTTACCCCTCCAAATGTCAGTGGTGTACCTTCGTAGAAGTCAACTTGCTATAAATTCAAAATATTCACAGATCTTCTTGAAAAATGTTCACGAGTAAAAACTCGAATAAGTTCAGTAGTTGCGAAAACAATCGTGCACAGACGATTTTGTTTTAAATTTTAATAATGTAGATAAGATACCCAAAAATATTGACTTCGCCTTATGGCTATATCAATAATTTTCTTTATCAATAAATTTATACAATTTCAGAGCTGTCGGAGTCTCGGCTGGCGTTGAAAGAGAGCCTGTGCCGCGGCACTCTGCGCACGGTGGCGGCGCTGGGCGTGGGCGACGCACACCTGCGCGGCCTGCTGCTGTACCACCTGCACGCCGCACTGGCAGAGCGCGCCAGGCGATCGCCAGACCTGTATGAGGTGACTGCTGCCTATCTATGCTCCTAAATCAAAGCTATTTTTAATCAATCTGCCTAGCTTTTTCCCAACTACGTTGGGGTCGGTTCCCAGTCATGGAGCGACTGCCTGTCTGATCTCCACAACCTAGTTACAGGGTAACACGGTACCTTTCTCATGGCAAGACTGGTTGTCAGACTTTCAGGCAACTGACTACCTGTAGCGCCTGTCATAAATCTTCGTTTGACTACCGGGGCCGACGGTTTAACGTGCTCTGCGAGGCACTCGAGGGTTCACGTTATGAAATTATTGTCACCCATCCACTTGTCGACCGTGGCAAGCAAAGCTTAACTAACCTCGATCGATCGATTTGTGCGACATTTACTTATCCAAAGGACCGTCAAAACTAATTAATAAATGCAAATTAATGTTTGTTTTCTTTCACGTCAAAACGGAGTAACGGAGTGTTGGGAGCCCAAAATTACATCTGCATCTTTTTACCACAGAAAAATTCCTTTGGTAGAATTCTCAAACAAACGCGTCAAGACGCTTATAGTCCTGATATTGATTGATTATATTATACCTCATATCTAAAAAATAGAGAGCAATATGTAGAAATAGACAATTAGGACATTAACCTGAAACAAATAATAAACTTTAGATCAGATAAAAAAAAAACTTCAATACCTCAAGGTAGTGTTATTGGATGCTTACTCTTTTTAATTTACATAAATGACCTTCCAAAAATTATAAATGAACCGTGCGTACCTACTATTTGCGGACGACATATCTCTGCTTACCTCATGTGAAAACGTGGATAGGTTAAACGAGCGACTCCAAAACATCTTTGATAATATTGCAAAATGGATGCAAGCAACATAATCTAGAAATTAATTATAAGAAAACTAAACTAATGTCCTTCTATCCGTATCAAAATTCCCCCTTAAAAATAAACTTTTCAACAAACAATATAAAAATAGAAAATGCAAATGACTTTACACTATTATGAATAACAATAGATACAAATTTAAATTGGAAAACACACGTCAAAAACATCCGAACTAAAATATCAAGATTCGCCTATGCCCTCCGAGAACCCAAAAAAAACACTAATCTACAAACAGCTTTAACCACTTATTATGCTTATGCATATATGCGTGGCTTAGTTATGGAACAATCATGTGGGGAAACAGCACCGACATAACATCCCTTTTTATTTTACAAAAAAACGAATCCGAATCCTAACGAACACAGACCAAACTGACAGTTGCCAACCCTAATTTAAGAAACTTATGTTACTGAACTTACCATGCATTTATATCTTGGAAATATGTAAATTTGTAATAAACAATACTACCATATTTACGAAGGGGGCAGATGGATCACTTAGATACAAAAACAAACTAATGCTAGTTCGGAAACGTCCTTACATTCCAATAGTCCATACGTGATATCTATAAAAATATTTATCAAACTTCCTGAATCCATCAAAACCGAAACTTATAATAAAATATTTATAACTAAGGTAAAACAATTGCTCATTGCTAAAGCTTACTACAATATTAAAGAATACATAAATGATAAAGATATAAAATGAATAAATATAATAATAAATAAGAACATACTAATATATTCTGTATATTCACAATAAAATTAAACTACAACAATACTAAAAACTACATGAATGACAATTAAATTAGGTTATTAATTAAATAAATAAACACAAATAACAAGCGGAAACATAAAGTCAAAGTCAAAGGTTTTTATTTCATATAAACCATACAAAGGCACTTATGAAAAGTCAGAATTTACGTGCACGGTTCCAAAAAGTCGCTTCCTATGGAGAAGAACCGGCAAGAAACTCCATGGTTACTCTTTTAAACTGTATATCTTTTACAATTTCTGTAGATACAATTTTGGGCGGGATGTAAAAACAACGTAATCTTGGATGCAGTCACTAATATAAAAGATAATTACATAAGCCTTATTAAATGAGTAGCGCATTTGACAAGTTTACGGCGTTCTCACATTTACAAAATGTTGAAGCTAAAGAAGCTATATAAAACAATGCATAATATCCGTCAAATATTTTATGTAAGTTTAACAAAAGTTAAAAACAAAAAAAGAAAGCAAAGATTGAAAGAGGTATATTATGCAAAAAACAAAGTAAAAATATCATTAGAACTGTGATAGAAATTACACGTACATTGTCAGTGAGTAGCCAAGGAAGCCACATGTGCAGAAGGTGTTATAGCCAAACATCCCTATCAGCAACGTAGTCTTTGGTCTTATAATAGGCTTTTTGAATAAGTACGCGTTTAATGTGGGTTTAGTTCATAGACTTGTAACGCTTTTGAATACTTAGCCTTTATACTTAGGGAAGCTGGAATTTATAAACCTGTACCCTAGCTACTGAACAATTATTTTAATAAGTACAATAATATTCTGTTCCAGGAAATAAAATCTGAAATCGAGAGTACTATAGAACAAGCCTACATAATTCTCCAAGGCGACATATCCGCGCCTCCGGACCTCGAACTGAGACGTCGTTACCTTGGCCCAGGCTGTGATAAACCCCAGGAAGAAAGATTTTTCATCCTAGATGCTTAAAAATGTTGAACATGTGATAGCAAATAGATAATATTTTTATACATAATTTAATATTTATTTATTTAATATCTTATTCTGGAATGTAAATATGTAAAAGCTAACCGATATAATACCAGTAAATATCAAATCGATTTATTAACTAAGATTAAAATTGTTTCTTTTCTATATATGTATATGCTTTCTTATTTATATTGAGACCATCGTTGCGAGTCATGAAGCGTTCTACTATACTTAGGTAAGTACATAAACATCCCTGTAAAACTATGAGGTACTTATTGCTTAGAAAGCGTTCTATGATAGTCTTAGGTTACCTATTAAAAGGTATTTCTCACTCGACTATAATTCGACTTCTACTTAGGTAAAATTGATATAGAAGACGTGCTTGTGCAGTTGTGCAGGCACGTTAAACCGTCAATCACGACTGTTATCAATGTACCTATATTCTGCTAGGCCTCTGACTTGGACTAGCACAGACCTAAAACTTGAAAAGGGCTCGAACTATTACTCTGACAGTAGACTGGTTCATAACTAGTGTTGCTAGGTGTCCCGATTTGCGCGGGACGTCCCGATTTTCAGGGGTGTGTGGAGGCGTCCCGATTTACCTTTGATCGGGACGCTCGATTTTGAAGCAATCTCAATGTATCAAGAAAATCATTTTAAGTTACTTAAAATGTTTGAACTAGGGATGTTGCAGGTGCAGATTTTTTAAACTTGATTCGATCAAGTCAGCAGATCTTATGTTAAACTGTTTTTAACAAAAAATCATATGGATGGTAATTTGGTGAACACTGGCTGGTGGTGATGATATAAAATTGCGTGCTATTTCTGATAATGAATAGACTCCACTATATATATATATGTGGATTTTCAATTGTATTGCCTCTTTTTTACTGCTTTAAGATAGTAATTTTTATCTTGAGTACAGCGTCAGCATTACCATTACCTGGTGTTTCTTGACTCTCGTCCTTATCTTCCTTTACGAAATAGTAGCTTTTATAGCACACTTTACAAAGAGTCTTCTCCTAGTCATGTTCATCTGTACTGTCATTTGTAAAACAGGCCGTTTTCCGAAACTCTCCCCTCTAGGCGAGTGATTTACTTCCGTAGTGGGGATAGATTATTCAATCCTCACCAACTCGTCGAAAATGGCCTACGGGAATTTGATCTTGCTGGTGAACTCTCGGAGGTTTTTAAATAAGGGCTCATCTGGTTTAAAATTAGTTCAAATCTCACTTTGTACATAGTAAATTTTTGTTACACACTTTACAATTTTAAAATATTGAACTTCCACAAGGAACTTCCAACCACTGCACACTGGTGCGTTACTTTTGAAATTAACACCACTTCTAATCCAATTCCAATACTAAATCTTCGCCTTATAACAATGTGTAATGTTAATAATATGCAATGTTGTTTACATACATTACAGTTACCTTTATTTTTTTTTGTTTTCGGGGGAAACCTTCAAAAGGCGCCCGGCCATTGGGGATAAGACCGGGGAGTGTGGGATTTTTACCTCACTTAAACTACCCCGGTGGTCACCATCCACACATGAAGGGGGCACTGGGTCCTCTTAAGAGACCAGCTCCAGAACCCCCACTATGCAACGCCTATTAGGGCACATCCCTGGGGAGACTGTAAAGGGGTCTCCCCGGAGCCTCACTGTGCACGGCAGCACATGACCACTGTGCCACCGTCTTCTCTGGGGTAACTTAACAGTCTCACAGAAGGAGACCATTTATTACCACTTCCCTCAGCCAGCATCGCCCTCACGACTGCTGGCAGAGACAGGTCTCGCCCGATCCTAGCGACGACCTCGAGCGTGTGCTGAGCAGAATCCGGGCCCCTTCTGCAATGGTGGCAATTTGTCGTGGCCTCCCGTCCAATCCTGTTCAGGTACTCACCGAAACAACCGTGCCCGGTGAGTATCTGAGTATGTCTTTAGGAGTTGCGCTCCTGTCTTTTCATCCAGGCTTCGAAGTGCGGCAGAACAGCTTCGACAACGCGCTTGCACGAATACTGCAGCTGTTGTAGCCGCTCGCGACACCTCTCCAGCGCGTGTCGCCGTTCCTGCCACCTCAGTCTTAGCGCGTCCTGGCACACTACCGCTTTGACGGATGACACGGATCCGGTCATAGACCCTCGCGTCCATATCCGCCAGGCTGTCCAGGGGCAGAAAGCGGGCCAAGAGTGTTGCCGGCTCAAAGGATATCGTTCGGTATCCTCGTGCGATGCGAATACCATTTTCCAGTGCAGGATATTAATTTTATTCCTACAGCGACGGACGCCTGATAGTCTACCCGACCAAACAGGCGCCCCATAAAGAATCATTGGTCGCACGACACCCGCGTAGTGGCGGTGAACTTCCTCTCGAGATACCCCAAGATTGGGCAGAAGTCTGTGCAAAGCACCCACTGCCTTCTCGACCCGAGGGACCAGGCGCTCGAAGTGCTCTTCGAAGTCCCATCGACCACCCAGGAAAAAGCCGAGATACTTAATGTACCGGCCCACCTGGAACATTACAGTTACCTACCTATTTCAATTTTAAAGCAGCTTGGTTTATTGGTACCTATCCCGATTCTATAATTATTTTAAGATAAGGCATAGATAAAAGTACGAATTATTATATTTCCAATGTCAATCGAGCGGATTTTATTTTGTTTTCAAAAGTAACCCTACAAACTTGACAGCTTAAAAGCATTATCTAAAACATAAGACTTTTGAATGATATGGAACAATGTATGCTTTAAAACAAGTAGGTATGCAGGATAGTAATTAATATACTAACATACCTACTTTATCAGTAGAGGTTCTTTTAAGGAGTCAGTCAATATAAGTGATAGGATTCATTTAAACCAGAGTAGTTCATGTGCACATCTGTAGTTCTGTAGTTGTACGCAAGTACAGTATGAATTAAATAAGTATGCCCCTCTGAAGTTAGGCTTTCCGCCTGTCACGCACGTACTGTTTTGGTCGTACTATCGACTACCGAGCAGGTTTTTAGTACGCTGCGTAAAATCGGCAGGGCGGCGTGATCTGGCGAGAGCGCAGTGACAGCGTGCTATTATGCTATATCATTCACTCCTTTACATTCCGTCAATACATCTGTCTCGCTCGCTCAAGCGCCGAGAACAGTATAATAGACAAAAAAAATTGACAAAGCCTTTATATTATCAAGTGTAATTTTTATTTTGATGAATAATAAAACAAAAATAAGTCACACACGTTAAAGTTATCGACCCTCGGTCTTACGATTCTTTCTTTTCATATATATATATATATATTGTTTATTTTTTAAACGTTTATTTATAATTGCTTCTTTCTCAATTGCCATGTCGTCAATACTATCGAAAATATCCATTTGAATTAAAGTACAGTATCGAAAACTATCCTCAAACTAGTAACATTAACGTTGGTTATCTAAGGAATGAGCGGTTATCTGGCCGTCAAAGAGTCAAATATATATATTCCTCAGATAAGTGAATTATTCGACGAATAAAGCCTATTTGACCATTGAATAACTGACTTTTTTGCTATCTATCGAATAAACTCTATCTGTCTGTTTATCTGAGGATTGATAAATCGGCCCTAAGAGAACTAAAGTTGTTCTTAACAGTGTTCACAACCGTACGATAATTATCGTACTTATACGATTATGTCATGCCTACGCACGAAGTACGATATAATTATTATCGTACGCAGATGGTACTATAATTGTAATTTAATAAATTAAAGTGGTGCCAACAGTGGACAGTGGAGGGCAGGCCGACGCCGCATACTTCGACTTTAAAAAGGCCTTCGACTTGGTTGATAATGACGTGTTGCTGAAGAAGTTGGCTGGTGTCGGGTTCACTCCACATCTACTTAACTTCTTTGCAAATTATATGAGTGACAGGCAGCAATATGTGGACTATGCAGGATACCAAACACGACCATATTTTACTAGATCTGGCGTCAGCCAGGGAAGTAACATAGGCCCTATAGAATTTTTATTAATGGTAAATGACCTGCCGAGTGTCATACAAGAGGCCAAGTGTCTGTTATTCGCGGACAACCTTAAATTATCTCTCGCAGTTAGAAACGTAGGAGATTGTGAAAAATTGCAGAGGGATATAGACAGAGTCGTTAGTTGGTGCAAGCAGAATCGGTTGCAGTTCAACGTGTCGAAGTGCGTGACCATCTCATTCTCACGTGCACGCACGCCTATCCAACATAAGTACGCGGTGGATGGCACTGAGGTGACTAGGGTAACGGAAGTGCGGGATTTGGGAGTACATTTTACTACCGAGCTAACGTTTCGTGATCACATAAGCAAAATTTTTAAAAAGTCTTACAGGAACTTGAGGTTGGTACTTCGAATGGCTAGAGGCTTTACCAATATAAAAGCTATTACAGCGTTATATAATGCCTTAGTTAGGAGCCAACTAGAATGTAACGCAATTATCTGGGCTCCACATGAGACTAAATATAGCCTCATGTTGGAGCGTATGCAAAACAGGTTTCTTCGATTTATTTACATGAAGCAGTACGGAGTTTATCCTTTTTATCCTTTAATGTATCCTACCCTGTTTATCCTGGGTATGGTGGGATATTATGAATTAAGGGTCAGAAGGGAACTCACACTTGTAACCTACATCTTTAGGGTAATTAGGGGGGGGATATATAATGCCGATATATTAGAGAGGGTGGGTCTGTGGGTGCCGGACGGTTACGCGGGACGTCGGCGGCGGCCGCGCCTGCTGGCGGTGCCGCGTGCTCGCACTAAATTACTAAGCGAGGCGCCTCTGACGCGCGCACTGCGCACGCTCAACCTCATAGCTGACGACGTGGATATATTTTATTGTACTCTGAGTGAATTCACAAAGATAGCACTTTTTTACTTACTGTAATATTTGGTTAGTCGGTAATTTAGAAATTAAGTAACCTCAATATCGAATTGGATTTAGTCTGTAAGGATATTGTTGGGAAATAAATAAATAAATATAATAAAAAAATTTATTATGCTGTATATTGATTAATTATAGTGATTATTTTGAAAAGTACGTGAATTTTGCTCCATTTAATTAATTTTGGCATACGCAAAAATATTGATATCACATTTAATACGATTTATTTTGCTCCATGTACGATAATTCTACGGTACTGGTACGATAGTTGTCTTGCTTATTGTTGTGAACACTGGTTCTTAGTCACTTTTCAATACAACTATGCCTGCGCGCCCGTTTGAAATGACTAACTTCAGACATGCACACGCACAGTTCTAATACGTACGACAAGTGTATAACTACTCATAAACTACATTGGCGCAGCGATTGAGTCAATTGAGTGAGAGAATCTTGAAGGAATTAGTACTGGAGTAGTTTTAACGGGCGTACCCTTCTCGCCACTAGCATATGATTCCCAATTTCCCAATCAAATAGGTACTATTATATTATACCTTTTACCACGGATCTGAAAAAAATAAGGATGTAACCTTACCTTGTCATAAGCGAAGCATATATTGCGTACACACACGCAGCGTACTGGCGCGAAGTGGATGAGTTTTAAGTGTTTGTATGCGTTTAGCTCGTGTATGACAAGCGAAATTGGATGACTAGACATGCTTCTTACATGTCGTACGCAACGCTCCGCCCACATTTTTTTAAGATCCGTGCCTCTTGCCTACAGTACGTACACACGACAGTAGTAGTACAGTACACACGATTTTTATCGTGTACTATCACTAACCATAGTGGCGAGCAAATTTGTTTGATATTTAGTCAGAAACCGTCTCCCGTCTGCATACTTATTGGCTATCTCGGTTACCAACCAATTTGATGGACACTTAGTTGTACATTGCGTCGTAAGTTTCTAATATTTTTGCTCATCATAATCAAGCTGTAAAACACGACGCAATATACTACAAATTGTCCATCAATTTGGTTGGTCACCGAGATAGCCAATAGGTACGCTGGTCCTATAAGGAGAGAATAAAAGAAGGAACAAGCATGTATCTTTTGTCTTTGCCACCGTGGCCGCTATTTGTTGTTTGTCAAACTGTCAAAATACGTTGTTTGGCAAACTTGGTTCAGTGTTGGGTTTGTAATTCAAGTATTTCTGTTCGTTTTTAGATATCAACAGAGTGTGAGTGTATTCAGAGACAGAAACTCCTTGGACTTAGTGTGTTTACTATGGTGGGTTGTAGTGTTTTAGGCTGTAAAAGCGGCAGTAAGGAAAAAATTACCGGAACAACCTTTCATTCGTAAGTAGTCATAAATTTAATCCATTTCAAGATAATTCGCTTTTCGATTATAAATTAGGGTATGGTATATGAAACGCAATGCTTTTGGCATAAGAAATTCAGATTATTAATGTGTTTTTACAAAATTTTCTGATTTTACCAATAGGTTAGGTGTTGCTATGGTTTGAATTATATTCACCCAACTATGGGTCAGGTGACACTAATATTTAAATGTCTTATACGCATTTTAGATTTCCCTTGAATCCTGATATAAGATCTCAATGGATTAATGCCTTTGGAAAGATAAATTGGCAACCAACAGAATACTCTAAAATGTTTTCGGTACACTGAGGCTGCCTCGTTGATCTAGTGGTCCCAAGCGCGACTGCTGAGCATGAGGTCTCGGGTTCGATTCCCGGGTCGGGCAAAGTGTTATTGAGTTTTTCTGTTAGAAAATTCTCATTAGCAGCCCGGAGTTTGGAATTGTGCCCGGTAGATGGCAATAGGCTCACCACCTATTACATGGGACTTAATAACAGCATTGGTGAAATGTGGGTGTACAATTGTGTACACCTCTGCCTACCCCTTCGGGGAATACAGGTGTGATGCTATGTTATGTGTTCGGTACACTTTGGTGATAAGTCATTTATGTATAAAATTAAATTAGTATTATTGGATGCAAATTCGGTACCAATAATACACAAACATGTAAGTATTGTTTTCTTATTATTAATATACTTATTTAAGCTGTTGCTTTACAATAACCGCATATACTATCATACAACTTAAGCATCAATTGTGATATTTGGGTGTGCACCTTTGCTTAACCTTCTTGGAATACAGTTGTACATACATACATAACATCAGGCCTGTAACTATTCATTTTTTGTTTGTTCTAGTAAAATCTGTTGACTCGTTAATTACCAGACACAATAGAAATATTATTGCTATCAAGGTCAATTTTGTACTTTCGCAAGTACACAGATTAATATGTTTATTTCTATGTTTCACAAATAAATATGATTGATTAATTAATAATATGCCATATGCTTTTACTCATAGTTTTAGGCGCATTTTTTGTACTACTTTTACTTATCATTAATATACGGTCCCACTTATAATAGCGTTACCATGTGATGGACTGAACCACAGGTTTGAATAAATCTAGTTCGGGCAGGTCGCTTTTACTTACTGCACATGTTTGTAAAAAAAAACACTAATTGAAGTTCGAGATTGCTGGCAATGAAAGAAAGTCTAAATTTAGAAGATAAAGTCGTTGATTTACCTCACCTCATATTCATGACTCTATAGGGAACTATCAAATTACCCACTGACCGCATTTTCGAAAGAAGCTACAATTAACATAGCGGGATACATAATTGCCAGCATGTAAAAGATTAATAATTGCCAGCATGAAAAAGATTAGGACCCATTAATTCAGATAAAAGTATTCAGTACTACATACTTCAATGGTGATGTGTGCACCGACTCGGTCTGCCTTTTTCCCTAATGAGGGGAAATATTTTTAGCATGACAACATTATAAAAACTATAGCTGTGTTTTGTGCTGCCACGGCATGGCTCTGTCTATAGGTATATAGTGTAAGACTTTTTCCAACGGATGAAAGTCTACTTATAACCAAAGAGAATATAATACTATACTAAGCCGTTGGCTCGCTAATTAGCAGACACAGTACATTTTTATTGTTATGACGTATAATTTTGTACGTGGCTGAGCTGAAGGGAAATTATTCGTTGTTTGTGATTTATGTCAATACAACATAACATAGTTGTTCAACAATGATTTCAAAAGAAAGGATACGCCCATCTAAACATTTTACAGAAAACTTCTTCATACAAGCAAAAGTAGCGCCATCTGTCGTAACCATTGACATATATATTACTAGCGTAAGGACCCGGCCGACCGCGAAACTAAATGGCACCAACGCGTTGGCCCTAAAATGACATTTTAGGGCCAACGCAACTCAGTCGACAGTGGACCGCTCGCATGAGAGAACGAGCGTTTGTTCGTCATAAATATGCCTAGTTGCGTGGTAAAAGGCTGCAAAAATTACGATACAAAGCTTAAAAAGGAACATGGGATATTGTATCATCGATAAATAACCCTAGATTACTTCTGTTCCAATTAAATTATTAAATTATCACATTTTAAAGGTATAATTATTTTACTACGCAAGTCCGTAATGGCGGCCATTGTGTGGCCGGCCGCGCGCGAAGTAACGTTGAAAGAACGTCATTTTTTATTTGTTTTATTTTTGTCTTAAGAACTTAGTGTTAGTAAGTACCTAATATGTTAATACTTAATTATTATAGCAATATTGTTTACAATTTCAAATAAAGCTGATTGATATTAATTTGTTTTACATACGTTTTTTTGTGACATGTATTATTATCGCAATAAATTATAGTTTAAGAAACTAATATAATCTAACGACACCTCTCAAGCTAACATTCATCAACCCGTTTAGGCTATAGAGCGTGCTAAAGAAATATACATACATACACCCGAAAAAATGATAACCCTCCTTCTAGCGCAGTCGGGTAAAAACTCAGTTCAGTTTATGACTGATGTGTGTATAAAAATATTGACCATTATTAAAATGTGATAAAAAATTCATGTACGCACGTACAAGGTTTAGTCTTCGAGCTATGAAACCTACGGCTCACGTAGTTTGCATGAGTTATGACAGATGGCGCTACTTTTGCTTGTATGAAGAAGGTTTCTGTAAAATGTTTAGATGGGCGTATCCTTTCTTTTGAAATCATTGGTCGTAACTCATACGAACTACGTCAGTGCCGCGTTTCATAGGTCGAAGACTAAACCTTGTACGTGCGTACATATTATTTTTTATCACATTTTATTATTGGTCAATATTTTTATAGACACATCAGTCACGAACTGAACTGAGTTTTTACCCGACTGCGCTAGAAGGAGGGTTACATGTTTTTCGGGTGTATGTATGTATATTTGTTTGGCACGCTCTGTAGCCTAAACGGGTTGATGGATGTTAGCTTGAGAGGTGTCGTTAGATTATATTAGTTTTTTAAACTATAATTTATTGCGATTATAATACATGTCACAAGAAAATGAAAGTCAAATTCAAAGCATATATTTCAATTAGACCATTCACAGGAACTTTTGAATTGTCAAAAAAGAACTAGTTGCCACGTTCCAAAGTGTAGATTCCTGTGGAGAACAACGGGCAAGAAACTCCACGGTTACTCTTCTTCATCAAACAATTACAATATTGTTGGTTACATTATATTTATAATATAGAAATGATATGTGAGAACAATGTAATGTGAAGTCAATAGAGTCTAGTTACAATTCAAAACTTTGCCATGACAGTTTAGAGATAACTAGCCCCAACTAACGGCGCCCGTTCACGAACATGACGCCAGCGTCAGCATCACTAAACTCAACCATATTGTAGGGAATCTAATGACCCAACACAAACGCCACCATCAGCGGGACATTTGAGTGAGCATGACATACTCTAGCTGCCAAACAATTATCAAATATGTATATTCATGTAGAATTTGTAAATTGGTTACATGGTACTCACATTACAGTATAAAAAAAGTCCATAAAAATAATAAACAATGTCAAAAAAAAAACTACATAGGTACTAAGAGACAGTTAAACGTTGAAGTGATGTGGTTTGTAACATTGATTCGTTAGTTAGAGTGCTTGTGGAGCAGGACCAGCAGTTAGCCAAGCATTTTTATCATCAATGTAATCTTTTAATGTATGCTTGCTTGCATAATGAGCGTTTTGTATGAGCCTTTAAATTTCTTTTCATTTAGTTGTAGTATGTCAGAGGGAATTTTATTGTAACATTTTACACCGTACCCCATTAATGATGTGTGTACCTTAGACAATCTAAATCGTGGCTGTGCAATTTTGTTTTTATTTCTGGTGTTATAATTATGTCTATCACATAATTTATCAAAATGATCTAGATGTTTTCTCACATACATAATATTTTCATAAATATATTGACAAGGCACGGTCATAACATTAATCTCCTTAAACTTATCCCTAAGAGATTCGCGACAACGTAGATTATATATGGCTCTGACAGCTCTCTTCTGTAAAATAAATATAGACTCAATGTCAGCAGCACGTCCCCATAGTAGAATACCGTAAGACATAATGCTGTGAAAGTAGCTGAAGTAAACTAGTCTTGCGGTATCTACATCTGTTAGTTGCCTTATTTTTCTAACAGCGTAAGCGGCCGAGCTTAGCCGCCCTGCAAGAGATGTTATGTGAGGACCCCACTGTAGTTTATCGTCTAGCGTAATTCTCAGGAAAACGGTTTGATCTATAAATTCTATTTTGTCTTTACCCAATATAATGTCACATTCGCTACATTTTACGTTGGGCAAAGAATTTTTTTTACACTTAGTTTTCTTCCCGTTCATTACTAAATTATTTGCTGTAAATTTTGAACCTTAAGGATAGCGTTATACACATCGTCAAGATTTGGTGCACGTATGTCAACTTTAAAAATTAAAGACTTGTCATCAGCAAATAACACCATTTCGGGTTGATTTTGGTACAAATACGGTAAATCGTTTATGTATACTAAAAAGAGGAATGGACCCAATATCGAACCCTGAGGCACGCCTATTTTAATTTCCGAGCCCATTGAATTTACACCGTTAACTTGAACTTTTAGTGTTCTATTTTCTAGGTATGATTTTATTAGACTTAGAGCCGTATTCCTAATTCCATAATGCTCAAGTTTCAGCAGAAGCGTCTCGTGGCTAATGCAATCGCATGCCTTAGAGAGGTCACAAAATATTCCAATGGCATCCTGTGCATCTTCCCACGCGCTATAAATATGCTTTATTAAGGTTACACTGGCATCGGTAGTGCAACGGCCTTTGGTGAAACCATATTGTTGGTCATGAGAGATACAATTGGTGTTAAAATGGCGTAACATCTGTGCTAGCATTATTTTTTCAAACACTTTGCTGAGCACCGGCTGATTTTTTTATTATCTGCCTAGCCTTTTCCCAATTACATTGGGGTTGGCTTCCAGTCAAACCGGATGCAGCTTAATACCAGTATTTTACATGAAGCGACTGCCTATCTGACCTCCACAACCCAGTAACTGGGTAACACGATATCTCGTGGTATGACTGGTTGTCAGACTTTCAGGCCTCTGACTACCCCGTAACGGCTGTCATAGATCTTAATTTGACAACCGGGACCGACGGATTAACGTGCTCTCCGAGGCACGGACCTGTATCAGCACCGGCTGATACAGGTCTATAATTGTAGGGTTCAGAACTATGACCAGACTTAAATAATGGTACTACTTTGCTATGTTTCATGAGATCCGGAAAAACTCCCTGTGCTACACTGATGTTAAATATTACAGTCAAAAGTGGTGCAATAGTGTCTATAATTAATTTGCAAACTTTAACAGACATTCCCCAAAGGTCTTTTGTTGATTTAATTTTAATATCTTTAAAAGCTTTTATAATAGCCTGGGGATTGGTGTATTGAAATCTAAATTCTGAAGGGCAAGCAGTTAAATTGTTTCTAAGTAATGCAATAGAAAGTGCGGGAGACGAATGAAGAGCTTCAGTAGTTTTAAAAGGAATGTTAGTGAAAAAAGTTTCGAATTCTTGTGCTACTTCAAAATTAGAGCTAATTTGACCATGCGTAGTGTCAAGTTTAAAATCTGTATTACGCACTTTCATTATTAATTATTTTCCAAGTAGTTTTTATTTTATCAGCAGCTGATTTAATGTTGTTACTTATAAAGGAAGCTTTAGCTATCTTACAGACACTTAAAAGTTTTAGAATATTTAGCAACATACTCATGAAAACTGGCATTATTACTATATCGCTTTAGACCGTACAGCTCAAATAACTTTTCCCTACTTTTTCTGATACCCGTAGTCGCCCAATCAGTAAATAAGAATTTAGAATAAATATTTTTAGTTTTCAATGGGAAAATACAGTTAAATTGCGAACTTAATATTGAAAATAATTCTGAGATAAAATATTTAGTAAGTAAAACAAATTAATATCAATCAGCTTTATTTGCAATTGTAAAAAATATTGTTATAATAATTAAGTATTAACATATTAGGTACTTACTAAAATTACTTACACTAAGTTCTTAAGACAAAAATAAACCAAATAAAAAATGACGTTCGTTCAACGTTACTTCACACGCGCTTCCGGCCACACAATGGCCGCCATTACGGACTTCGGTAGTAAAATAATTATACCATTAAAATGTGTTATTTTAATAATTTAATTGGAACAGAAGTAGTCTAGGGTTATTTACCGATGATACAATATCTCAGGTTCCTTTTTAACCTTTGTATCTTAATTATTGCAGCCCTTTACCACGCAACTAGGCATATTTATGACAAACAAATACTCGCCCTCGCCTGCGCGCGGGCTACTGTCGACCACAGATTAGTAATAACATAATTATCGTAAGATCTTATTTTATGTATCTTACGATACTGTCGACTGAGTTGCGTTGGCCCTCAACTGTCATTTTAGGGCCAACGCGTTGGTGCCATTTAGTTTCGCGGTCGGCCGGGTCCTTACGCTAGTAATATAAATGTCAATGTTGTTGAACGACTAAGCTAATAAGTTTATACACCTAATAGCTTAATCGTTCAAACACATTATATGAGCAATTAACTTCAAGCAGATTTTTGAAATAAGAACAACGAAAAGTTTTCCTACAAACTTTTCGTTGTACTTATTTCAAAAATCTGCTTAGGTTACATGCGGATAAAAAAAAAATGTCCTTAACTCGTGCAAATTTCTATAAATAAATTGACATCTGTCATTCTTATCACAGAGTACACTAAATTGAATATACAATATACTCTAGCTATTTCACAGAACACTATACTCCACAGAGTACATTTGTATTGCTATACTCCTAACGGAGAGCTATTTACTTACGGATGAAGTAAAGTTGAGTACCTACCTAAAAAACTTTTATAAATTTATTTATACACTGTACGTATCCTATCCCTAAAATTAGACTAACTAATTAAAATCGAAAACCATATAAATACTAATAGGATAAGTTTATTGATGTATCTTATAGTAATAAACACAACAGTAAACAATAGAAAAAAACCTTGAATAACGTTTCAGATTTTTCTGTTACTTCCATTAACTGATAAGAACTCAATAAATTTTCATTCGATAACACTAAGAAATTAATCATCTAGTTAATGCCCTATATAAAGTTATTTTATCACTATTTACATCAGTATTCGCATAGAATTATCAGGCCCAGTACTCATTTTATAACAGTGCAAGTAGTCTATTTTTCAAATATTCGGAAAATGCCGAACCATCGTCAAGCGTTGCTACTTTCATCATCAAATTGTCATGGTTTTTCTATCTTGGAATTTGCCAAGGAAGAAATATGCAATATCCTGAGAAAGTAAGTACTTAAATATGTACTTAGTTTTATCGTTTCCTAAGCTCTTTATCTTGGTTGGTGCAGGTCTTTCTTCAATACATTTCTGTTAAATGTCACCTCAGTATTCACTCCCCTTGTTGACTACAAAGGGAGTGAATACTGAGGTATCATCTTTCTCACAATCCATTCGAAGTTTTAGTGATCTTCCCATATTCTTGTAGCCATTGTATTAGTTCCATCCACCATGACAATTAATTTCTGCACAACCACTCGGCTACCAGTACCACCTTAACACTTGTGCTTACATACTCATTCCCATTCTTACCTATTTACATAACATCACACATAGGTACTTGTTAACATTCTCATCTATGCTACATTCAGTAGACTTTCATTCATCATTTTTATGGCCTATCATTCTAATCCATACAACACAGTAGCTCTTATGTACACCTAGTTTAAGTGAAATTTAAGGGTCATAGATGGTTCTTTAACCTGCTGTCATTTCATCCACTCTGTGTTAATTATGTGTATAATATATCTAGATTCATGGCTTTGCACAAGTTGAGGTACCAAAAGTTTAAGCTAGCAGACTGGTAAAAGCCATCTAGCCCTACGGCTCCAAAGCTAGTATCTATTTAGATATCATATATTCACTTTTGGATCTTACTCTTATTTGTTTACTCTCCAATATCACAAACAATAGAAATAATATTGTTATCATGAGTCAATTTTGTATTTTCAAGAGTAAACAGATTAAAGCCACTATTTTCTAGCGTTTGTTGCTATTTCACCAATTTGCTCAGGACATCAGGCCTATCTTCACCAACAAGGACCATATTACCATTAAACAGCATGCACTAGGCTGCCCCTCCATATATGTCTACCATTAAACATATCTTCACACTAGCTATTTTAGATATAATAATTTATAGGTGAATAATCTTTTTTCAGAAATGATATATCTGAATTAGTCTTCATTCCATATGCTCAAAAGGACTATGATGGTTACACAGCTAAAATTAAAGAAGTCATTGAACCTTGGGGATTTACAGTTACTGGATTACATAGTTTCCCTAATGTTATAGAAAGACTTAATTCCTCTAAGGCAATCTTTGTGGGTGGGGGAAACACTTTTCTCCTTTTAAAAACACTGTATGAAAAAGATTTGGTAAGTTTGATAGGAAAGAAAGTGGGTGAGGGCAGCCTCATTTACATTGGAAGCAGTGCTGGAACAAATGTTGCAACGAAAAGCATTAACACTACAAATGACATGCCCATAATTTATCCTCCAAGTTTTGAAGCAATTGGTATTGTGCCTTTCAACATAAACCCACATTATATTGAAATAGAGAGTGAGACTCATAAGGGAGAAACAAGGGATCAGAGAATATTTGAATACCTAGAAATGAGCCACGCTAGACCTGTGTTAGGACTGAGGGAGGGGTCTATGCTGCATGTTGATGGATATCAGTTGACAATCAAAGGAATCGCCGGTGCAGTTTTATTTACTGTGTATGTATCTTTATAAAAGTACCGAATTTAGTATCTAATCTGCACCTGCACTATTAACCATATTCTGTCTTAAATACAATACACCTGTATCATGATTATTATATTTTGTTTTAGGAGCGGCAAGAAACCAGAAGTCTATGCTGTAGGTTCAGATGTATCATTTTTGTGGAGACAGGTCAAGGAACTTTAACTAGTACATATTTTGGAAGCAGCTAGGAAAGCTAAACTTGTGTATTTTTATAACTCTTTTATGCCCAGTCAGTAAAATTAATAACAACATATTTAGGTAAAAGAAATATAATTGCAATTATTAAAGAAACAAATACTTTAATGCTTTGAAATCACTATGCACTTATCCTAAGTTATTCAAAGTCGGATACTAATCAGGGTTAGTTCATTATGTAATGGTTTCACTTTTCTGTCTGTGTCAAGTAAGTATACCACCGTACCACATAAAATCCAAAATTTTCACTACCAGCTGTTAATAAAAGCCGTGTACATAATTCTATCAGTTTTTTAACTAAAGACTATATGATCACTTTTACAAACGGCAATATTAATAGTTTCTGAATATTGCACTTGAAGTTCTTTTTGTCTAGCAATTTTACCAAACTCTGGGAATCTTGGTACAGGGTTTATGTCAGCCTGTCACTGGAGCATGCAATAACAGAGATCTAGCTGCATTAAATAACGAAGCTTGTGGCGTCACACGAGATTGCCCAGTCCTTTCTGCTGTAGGTAAATGACACAGATATCGCCGTAGCGCTAGATCTCGTCGTGCACTCAAGCCACGAGTTATCTCACAACCAGATCCAAACAAAACGGCACGCTGACGTTTTCTCTTTTGCACAGCCACCTAAAACAATTAAAATTTTACCATTAGCATCTAACATAACATAGCTTCACGCCTGTATTCCCCGAAGGGGTAGGCAGAGTACACCCACATTTCACCAATGCTGTTATTAAGTCCCATGTAATAGGTGATGAGCCTATTGCCATCTACCGGGTACAATTCCAAACTCCGGGCTGCTACTGAGAATTTCCTAACAGAAAATCTTAATAACACTGCCCGACCCGGGAATCGAACCCGAGACCTCATGCTTAGCAGTCGCGCTTGGGAGCACTAGACCAACAAGGCAGTTAGCATCTAATTGAAAAATATAATGTGATAAACTATTGTGGGGTAGAGTGCTTAGTGTATGTTACTCCAGCAGGAAAGTGGCTCCTAGAGTTTTATGAGTGGAACGTATAACTTGTGCGTAATCTGCTGTAAATGTGTGCGACATAAAGAATTTGTGCGCTATGTCGTTAAGGAAAAAAAACTGAAAAACGATTCCTGCTGGAGTAACATTGTAACAGCACGAAAATTCTAAATGAATTATCGGAGAGAGAAATATTGTGCATGGTCAGAGAGTTTATTTTTGCAAAAATGTGCGCCGTAAATATGATTTGTGCGTCATCAGGTTTTCGAGATATTTTGCATTTCGTGCTAGGGTAACGTTTTGCAGAATCGTGTCTCTCGAAAACCATTGTATGTGCGCCTGTAGAATAAATATACACGAATAGCTCTTAATTTGTGCGTATTTGTGACGGAATTAGATTTAAGAAAATATTTATAGTTTTCAAGTAATCGCGCTTTTTTGAAAACACGAAAAAATATCGCAGCGCCTAAATGAGAAAACTTATAAGCTCGCTGAAAACTATTCGGTCCTTCTTGACGCTTATAATAACCACAAAAAGTTTCATAAGTGTAGATGCAGGTGTTCTTGATCAATATTGCTAAAACTCAAAACGACGGTGTCATAACTTTGATGGCAAAATACAATAAACCGGCTCAACCCAAGATGTGTAGGTGTAAACCAGAAGTTAGTGCGTTTAGTCAAAAATATATACCTAATGTCCTAATTTATTAGGTAATTTCCTTTGAAAGGGTTAATATGTAAGTCAAATACATTCACTTAAGCTAAGAATTAAATGGATATAACAACTTTTTGTAATGAACATAGTACTAGCAAGACAAAACCCGCTTCTTGAACGGCGAACATAAAGATTTTTTTTTTTTTTTTTATAATAACTTTCGTGAGACATATTCATATCAATTAATGTTCACCTGTTACTACTCACGTGCATTTTTCGGGATTGCCCGACTAGTTTCGGACTCGAACGGAGCCCTTAGTCATGAGCTGAGCCCGCGGCGATGTCACGAGTCAAACTGATGATATAATTTATTGTTGTAAAAATTTGAAATATGGCTTAAATAAATCCTTATCACTTATACATTGACCCCTTAAACGGAAATTACCTAATAAATTAGGACCTTATATAGTGAAAATATAATAGGGTATTTGACACTGATGGAAATAAAATATGATTCTTAGCTATAATGATAGAATGTATTTTATTAGAAATTTTGGTATTTTTGAAAATAATAATAATATCTCTTAAATACATTTAATTCGAAAACAAATTCATAATTTTTAATCTATGTGTCACGTGACTCGAAACACCAATGACTGCGTGACGTCACTACTCAGACGATTGATTGTCAATTTGCAGTTACTGTGACACATGACACAAAATAAATCGATGAATTTGTTGATATTTCGGAAGCAAGTTGCAACTACTTTCTCCGTATTTCAGATCAATTTTCGAAGTATTGGTATACTACGCACTAATGTTATTATTTACAAAATAGTTTCCTTTGTTTACAATAGTTCTGTTGCGTAATGACGTCACAAAATGGCGATCGTCATTATCGCGCCTTTTGGCACGACCTTTAAAATTTGAATTTTAAACAGCTATTATTTAATCAATAGGTACACAAAAAATTGCAAAATATTTTTTTTATGTTAATCTATACCATATTCTTTCAATTTAGGCCATTTGTGAAATTTCGTCAATAACCCTATTAAACTATGTTTCGCATTAAGTAGATATAAACAAAAACATTTTAAAACGGCTGGTTATCCGACCAAATTAGATAACTACAAAAAGGCGACCGATTCGTACATATTGGTGACCTTCTTAACTTTACTCACGAACCGGTTGAGAGTCAGTGCATGAGTACACTGAAGTAGAAAATAAGTGAATAAATAAACGTCCCATTGTGTCATATATACTACAAAAAATAGCCTACAGATATAGTTTATAAATAAAAAGCCCTTGTCCTCCACCAGGACAGTTATGGGCTGGTTATAATAAGTTATCCATTTTAATACATTTATTATATATATACCAATATTACGGAAAAAATATTCCTTTTGAGAGCTTCCGTTGCGTAAAAGTCATGTATAATAATAATAATAATATAATAATAATATTCCACAACTACCACACAACGCCGTCTAGGCTCAAGCTAAGCAGAGCTTGTGTTATGAGTACTAGACAACTGATAAACATACTTATATATTTCTAAATGCATACATATTATAGATAAATTACACCCAGACACAGAACAAATGATCGTGCTCATCACACAAACATTTGTCCTGAGTGGGAATCGAACCCACGACCTCCGGCATAGCAGTCAGGGCTACTAACCACTAGACCAACAGGACAGTCAACGTATGACGGAACTGTTTCCCATTAAAAGTTCTATAAAAAGTCCGCAATAAAATAATTATCAAGTATCACGCGCGCATTTATGATGTGCAAGGCGGGCGATCATGAAGGGCGCTGGTGCAATATATTTTAGTAGGTTTTTTCCTCAAATGAACTCGGGTGACACCGCGGGGCACAACTAGTCCACTACTATATAAGAGTCAATACTATCTTATTAATCATAAAAATATAAACCTGAATAGAAGCAACTGGATGCAATGATGAAACATCAGGCACAGACTCAGGTTTTACATCATTTTCATGTGTACCATTTTGTCCAAAACTATTTTTCTGGTCAGAATTATCTGATAATAACTGGGTTTGTTTTTTCTTATCTGAATGAAGGCTTTCAGCATTCTTCTGTAATACATCTTGTACAATTTCCTTGCCAGCCATATGTAGGGAAAGTCCTAGACGTGCGAGAACTCGCTCGGGTCTCCAGCGATCTCGGGCTCCGCCAGAAGATACACTAGTTTGTTCACGTCGACGAACATCTGCTACCAAGCTAGCCCAATCAACTCCAAGAGCATCGCCTAAACCAGCTGAAACACATTTTGTTATTTAGTTTAATTATGAAGAGAAAATAAATATAGAAAAATTAACATAATTGATTGAGATTACCTCTCGTACGTTCCTCTTCAAGTTCTCCATCAGATATTTCCTCAAAGTCCAAATTAGTTACATCTTCATCATCCTTAGCCTCTTGGGATTCCTTTTCTTCACCGGCACCACTTGTATCCTACAGTAAAAAAAGTTATATTTTGAAAATGTTATTGATGGGCCATGCACACAGGCAAAGATATTTTTTAAGACCTAATACCTGCGTTGACTCCTTTTCTGAGCCTTCAGGTTTGGATACATTTTCATCATTAGGTAAAGCAGTTTGACTGTCATCATCCATAATTTGGTCAGCCATCTAACAAAAAGATAATAGATTATTACATGGTGAGTAGTAGCACAGTTTAATTAATGACATACAGTAAAGAATCGAATGTACTTATGCAGAGCAACGGCGGGGGCCTTGCGGGGTAACAGGCGGTGCGGGCGGCGTACCGCAAACAATTGGTTTGCGATATCGAGAAACGAGGGTTGACTCGAGCCTGTTTTGAGATATTTCTTGTGCCATTTAATTGTGAAATATAAGATCCTACATTATTTATTCGTCACCTTCTTTATAACGAGTCAATTTGTAAGTGATAATGATTCATTATTAAACCATAAATTAAAATTCTATTATCCATTAAAAGAACAATTTTCATCATAATGTTACATTATATTGTACATCAAGTTATTATATTAAATGGAAAAAGAATACGGTCGCGAACAGGATTCGAACCTGCGCCTCCCGGATGAATACTCCAGGCACTCTGACCACTAAGCCATCTCGACGACTGTCGTTAATATAATAACTTTAGAGTTCGCTAAGCATGCGTTAATGCTTTTCAAAGATTTATCTTGAATTATATTGTACATATTTTATTTTTTTCCATTTTTTTTTTAGTTTTTGTCTAAATTACAGTGACACTTAAGACATGGGATCTATGGGTGAAAACTATCTCATCTCTCGTCATGGGGACAGTTATATCCACAATCACTGTGCAGTGCTCTAACCGATCTATTACCACTGTCAGGTTTTTAAGCAAACAGTAATGATAGATCCTTCCCAATATAATGTGATACTTATGACCTTTTTGATGAACTGGGTTAGGCAGATACCTGCAGTACAGCACCTCTGATTCCACAAGGTTGTATTTCAAAGCAAGTTGCTGGTGTATAATACTGGCCACTAGGCTATGTTGGTGCAAGTATTCGCTGTTAGCAAGACGAGAACAGCCAGAAATAATATGTTAATATTATAGTGCACCTAAATTCTAACCTTTCTTAAGGGGGGCAAAATCATCTAATAATGATGGAGCCATAAACATAAATTGAAATTGGATTGGAATGGCCTTTACATGAAATATAAACATTTGACTTTGATTTACTTACATCTTCCCTATTAAGAATATCATCAGGATCATCACTTATTTCACTAAGATCATCAGGTATTGGTTTATCATCAACTTCAGGTTCCTGTCGTGGTGGAGCTGTGGATGCAGTTTGAGTAGCAGGAGGGGTTTCCTTGGCGGTTTGTTCTGGTTCATTTCTCGGGGCTCTGCGTTTATTACCATCGCCTCGAGCAAGATCCATTCTCATACCGCGACCATACTCATCTTAAATGGCAGATTCAGACAATTATTTAATTATTTGTTCAAACTAAAACCTAATTAATTATATTTGCAATAAACTTAATTTACCATGCACCCGTCCACGGTGTGGTCCAGGAGGATGGCCCCTATGATGCCAAGCATCCACATCAGGTTCTTTATCACCCCACTCGTTCATCTGAAATGAAATGTAATAATTATATATGCATACTGATTGAAAAATAAAAATATCATAATAAATTTGCACATCAACATACCAAGGTGAGGGTAAGGACAGCCGAGGAATAGGTGGGATAGAATAAGGCAAGGGTTTTTATTGTCTTTACGATAATCAATTGGTTCATTCCGATACAAAGTTTGATAGTATAAACTCACCTATAGTAAAAGATGAAAAATAAATAATCATTTAATATAATATAAAAATGAAATAGGATTTCCATAAACATTTATTTGAAAAAACCATATAAATTACCTGCGGGTCATGAATAGACCAATGTCGCTCTCGACCCCAGTCTCCTGGCTGGTAGTCATCATTATCCCATTCTTTATGGGGATGTATGTAGCCTCTTTCTCTATCTATTGAGCCTGACCGCCCTTCCCAAGATCGATCACGATGGGGCCTCCTCTCATCATAACCTTAAACACACAAATGCACTTGCAATTTAAAGCTCCTGTTTAATTTTAAACAAATTATCAAACTCTAATCTTACCCATATCAACACCCCTGTGGTCACCAATATGTTCTCCATATAACCTATCGTCATCTTCAGGATATCCCCTTGGGGGTCCTGACAAATCATAACCAGAATCGTAATGTCTATCCCTTCCCTGCATATTGTAACCTGGAGACCTCTCATCTTCTCTGGGACCATCATCATAACGATCATCCACTCTTTCATAATGATCCAAGTTGCGATCATTGTCATACTGACGATCAATACCCATTTCATAATCACCTTGATCTCTGTCCATGCTATCCAATCTGTCTCTCTTAGTAGAACGATCCCTTTCAAGCCTGTCTGCCTTACGTCCACCTCTTTCAGAATGAGAATCCTGTCGGTCTTTAGATGTTGAAGAATTTTTATCAATATCTAAAGCTCTATTGGAAATAGCTGCAAGAGCAGCTAGACGCTCCTCAGGTCTGGGAAGGAGTCTTTCCATGGGTTTATTTGGCTTTTCTAAGCCTTTATCAGCACCAGCTCTACCACCTAAACCCCTGTCTCTACCCCTTCTTTTACTGTCCTCTCTTTTGTTGTCCTTATTCCTGTCACGACCCCCTCTATCCTTTCTATCATGTCTATCTTTTTCATCATGTTTATCTTTTCTCCTCTCCAAAGATCTATCTTTATGGTCACGCCCTCTGTCTCTATCCCTGCTTGCAGATCTCTTTCTATGCCTCTCAGCACTGCCATCTCGACGGGTTTGTTTCTTAGGTGAAACAGGTCTACTGCGTTCAGAGCTCTCTTTCTTACGTAGATCTTTTGAATGAGAAGTATGCTGTCTTGGAGATCGAGATCTGGCTTTTCTAGGAGATCTACTACGAACTCTAGTTCTCTCCCTTTCTTTTTCACGCTCCTTTTCTCTTTCCTTCTCTCTTTCTTTTTCTTTAGTGCGGTCTCTATCTTTATCTTTTTCTCTGACACTGTGCGGAGATGCACTTCTATTTCGTTCTCTCCTTGGTGGAGACTTCCCATGTTTTATTGTATTTTTTGCAAGACTTTTAGATGTAATAGGAGGTGTTCCACCAGATTTTTTACCTGGTGAAAGTGACTTTTTTCCAATAGTAGTTTTTGAGACAGCTTTCTTTTTAGTAGGATCTTGTTTTTTTAAAAGTCTGTCATCTTTCTTTAGGATTGCTTTTTTGGGTTCACTTTTATCCCTTTTTAATGCATCAGTTTTAAGAAATTTCTTTTTAGATGGAGCATCCCCATCTGAAGAAGAACTAGTAGTTCTTTTTAGTTTTCCTTTTTTTCCTTTGCGTCTTGCTTCTCTGAAAAACAGATGAGCTTTAACAGATGATTGGGCTGATAATGTTTTTTTTTTATATGAAAAATGTCAAATAATGCCATATGACTTCAGACATATAAACAACAGAGACACAACATGAATAATTTAACTAATGAAAACTATCCATTTGTAAAACTGAATTATATCCATACCTGCCTGAAGATGACGATGATGAAGTATTGTCCGATGAAGATGACGAGACACTGGAAGAACTAGAACTGCGTGATGAAGAAGTGCTTGACATAGTCTTCTTTTTATCTTTGCGCATATCTTTAGTGGAGTCCATTTTCATTTGCAACTCTAATTCACGTTGCAGTTGTTGTCGCCTTTTTTCAAGGACATCAGTGTCTGCGTATTCTAGGTCATTTTGATCCCAGTTGTCGATTTCACCATCTGGACTACGTCCTGAGCGTACGACCACGGTCGAATGCAATCTACTTTTAGGGTCATCTTTCACAGTACGTTTATGTTCACTATCTTTGTTTGCTGCACGTTGTTTTGATGGACTTATTAGTGTATGGGTCGATGCAAATTTGCAACTTTTACCGTAAGCGCAACTCCCATTTTGTGCCCACTGTCTACAATGTTCAGTTGTTTTTTTAGCGCTGGATTTCTTGGTACCAAGGCGTTCAAAAACACTAGGTCTATTAGCTAGATCTTTTGATTTCGGTAATTCGACAGTAATTTTTCTTTTTCCTTGTTTTGACATTATAAAGAAAAAACATTGGTCTCGCACAACTAAAAGCCTTTATAATTAAACATTTCCACCGGAATCGCTGTTACAGCCGCCATTGTTGTTTATGGCTCTAAAAAAGTAAAATCGTATAAAATCATAAACAAACTCTTGAAATTTTCTATAATTTCATTGGTATTTAAAAATAGACTCTGTATCATCCAATCCCTAATCTGTATCGGTTATTTTGACCAATGAAAGTTAAGTAATTCATAGACAAAACCTAAAAGGTTTCCTTAGAAATAATACGGATAGCTACAAGTGTTTTAGCATGGTACGTATTTATACTAATATTATAAAGCTGTAGAATTTGTTTGTTGGTTTGGTTGAACTCGCTAATCTCAGGAACTACTGATTCCAATTGAAAAAATATTTTTGTTTGGGATAGTCCATTTGTCGAAAAACACTATAGGCTATATAACATCAATGAAAAATGTTGCAATAACGGGAATAATATATTCCTTTTGAGAGCTTCCGTTGCGTGCGCTGCGTAAACGATTATAGTTACGCAAAAATCATGTAAGACAGAATTGTTTCCCGTTAATTAATTCTTTTCTGGTTATCAAATTGGTTCTAAAATAATGAAAAAGTGTTTTTATAAACATGAATCCTTATCCCAATAAATACGTTATTCATTTTGAACAAAATTGCCCTGATATCATTTGATTTCAATGAATATCTTAGGAGATATCATAGATTTCAAATACACCCGCAAAAAAATAACGATCAAGTACCACGTATACCACGTGTATTTCCCGATGGGGTAGGCAGAGGTGTACACAGTCGTACACCCATTTTTCACCAATGCTGTTATTAATTCCCATTTAATAGGTGGTGAGCCCATTGCCATCTACCGGGCAAAATTCCAAACTCCATGCTGCTACTGAAAATTTTCTTAATTGAAAATCTCAATAGCCCAACCCAATCGAACCCGAGACCTCATGCTCAGCAGTCGCGCTTGGGACCACTAGACTAACGAGGCAGGTGCATTTATGATATGCTAGGCGCGGTCATGAGGGGGGAGGGCACTGGTGGAATATATTTTAGTAGGCTTTTTTCCTTAATTTAACGCGGGTGAAACCACGGGGCACAGCTAGTTGTAGATACATATATTACTAATCTGTGTCTTAGTGTTGCTATTGCTACGGCAACTGCCGAGTTCTAGGGCAATGTGGTTAATATTACTAAAAATCTACTACCTACGGCAGCATTTTCATTGCCGTAGTAGAATCTACGCCAGTTTGCTTATATGCCTTTAATTTTATTCGTTTATAGGACGCTACCAATCAAAAATCGATTCCGTGGAATTTCTTTTATAAGAAAACGAGTAAAATATTGTTAAAAATGTAAGCCTATATCATTGGACTACGATAGTCTAGGACTCTAGGTAATTCAGACATTAATTACGTCAAACTGAAAGTCATATCATATTTTTCCTTTTAACTAGGAAAATATTGCGATTTTCTTCGAGGTTCCAGCCATTGCGGAAATAAATAATTTTATAATATTAGCCTGACTTATAAACAGTAAAACTAAAAACTATTTTTAGAATTGACGAATCTCACATCCCTTAAATAATTCATGTTTGAATTATTTATGGGATGTGAGATTCGTCCATGCAAGATTGCTAAGAATTGACACGTATTTTGCATAAAAATATTCGTTTTATGATTTTAGATGCAAGCACGAAAGGATTTATTTATAAATATAGGTAATGTTTCGTTGAACTAGTTATTAGGCATATGGTTGCTTGGAGGGTGTGCGAAGAAATGACAGGCGTTTTTAGAAACTTAGAAAGAAGGTTTATTGACGAGATAATGAATTACAGAAGAAGAAGCTAGGTGATTTAGAATGATAGCACTGACAGGAATACAGAAATAAGAATATTAGAGAAAAATATGAGAATTTAGAGATTTTTACGAACTTATTATTTTAGGTAATTTGCGCATGCAGTCGCCGTCGGAGTCACAGACTAGTAAGAGATACTACGTATCAGAACATCTCGGGAACAATTTTTAGTTCTACAAAGGTAGGCAACCTCAACTGAGAGTTCTTTGTTTTTTTAAACGTAAAAGAGATCGGCCCTTTGGGCACATGTTCAACACCTAAGCTTTTAGCTTAGGACAGCAAAAATGCTGGTCCCATAATGTGCATACCAGCTCTCATATTGATATGATAGTCTATAATTTTTGTTAGGAAAAAATAAATGAAACAGTAAAAAATAGATTGCTTCATAATTTATAGCTTTGAAATAAAATTCATTATCAGTTAATGTTAACCAACAATATATTAAATTATTAGTTTGTTTTTAAACTTACAGACTTTACCAATGATTTCTTTTCACACTTCAATATTATATTTATTATGCACCAATTCATTAATGTGAACCACACTGTCAAAGAAATGAAGGGATTGAAAAGAATAATAAATGTTCAGTACAGTCCAAAAACCAAACAAATAATTTTAGTTGATAAGCTTTTTATGAAACTGCTAATCTCACAAGAGTACAGACTTTCCTCTTCCAGTAAAATCAATCTTCATTTTTCTAATATACTTATGGCTTCTAGCCAAAATGATAGGGGTTTTGTTCCATCACAGCAGCATGAAGAGGCTTTGCCTTAGATTTTGGTAAATGTAGCAGCTCTATCCATGCTATTAAATAATTGATGAAAAAATAGATCTGTTACTGCCATGTTTTTAATTGTGTCGCGGACTGGTCTGCCATCAGCATATTGGGCTGAAACAAAAAATCTTCAATTAATTTTATATTAACACATTTGGATGAGCTCGTCAATATGTTACAGCCCTGTAGACCTTTGTGCTGTAGACTGATGTAAGTTAAACAATGCTAAACTGACACTTTGCCTGTCGTTTCATCTGGGTAGTGCAGTCAAAAATGATTCCATAGTACAAAAGAACCCAACATTGGACAGTACTATACTAGGACACACACTGGGGTTCCTGTGCCAATATGTATTGTATATCGAGATCATGTAAACAATCTATCTGTGTGTAATTATTCTTTGGAGTCTGTTGAGCCATTAAAAGATGATTGAATAATAAACTTTTAAAAGACCATGGGTTGATCATAAACAGAACTGCCTAAGTTTGATAGCATAAACTAATGATTATTAGTTGTTTATCATGTGGACCTAGATATAACATAGCTCCATAGTTACAACTATATCTGAAGTTGAAAATCAAATATGATGGCAATGAGATCCTCAGATGACTCAATGAGGCTCCATTGAGTGATCTGAGGACCACAATGAAACAATGTGGCAAACTAAGACATGTTTAGTTACATGGATAATGGGCGGGGCCTACGCCATTTTAGTTTCTTTTTTGGCGCACCAAATTATTGTTTAGTTCATGTCCTCTACCTAATCTTTGGTCATAGTCTTTTATCAATGTTTGGAGCACATACAGACCACAGATTAGTAATATTTGAAATACAGTAATACTATACAGAGTACAGACTCCTAAGAGATACTACTACAGTCTATTTTTATTTACCTGTCCTAAGCAGTAAAGAAAAAGCACTGTTCTGTGCTATGTATTTGTGCTGTTTTGTATCTTCTACATCACCTTCATTGGCAGCAGTTGATGTTGATGTCTTATTATATTGTTCTTTATTATTTTTCCCATATCTTGAAATACGACACGTTCGATAATCCAACTGCAAATGTAAGTTTGTGATACAGCTACAAATTCACGAATTTGTATACCTCCACGCGTTCATGAAAAAAGAGGTCTTAACAGACAGACAGAGGGACAACAAAGTAATCTCATAAGTGTTACTTTTATCCTTGCGAGGAACGGAACCCTAAAAAGACACAATGTTTTCTCAATATTGTCGAGCCACAAAGTCTCTTCTTTATGAATTTGTGAAAAGGTGCGCGGCCACGGTAATGGCCGCTCGTCTTTTAGAAGATTTAGCCGATTAGGAGCCATGACAGGCCATACGATATGGGTGTAAGTAATGCAAGTTTCGTAATTTACCTTAGGAAGCCTTGTAGGCATCGTATTGTCTTGAAGTCTTATTATATCCAGAGTTCTATTAATACAGGACTTCAAAATGTAGAGAACATGCAAATGTTTTATCAAGGCTGGAATCAATATTCTTTTGACCCAATGATTCTTATTATATAAATTTTTAAGAACTTCATTTTTGGTAACCTATAAAATGTTCGGTAATTTGGTTATTATACACTTAATATGTATTATAAATATTAAAGATAAATGTTTTTGAAAAATTCGAGAAACATAATCGAAATCGTTGTTTAAATCAGAAGCACAACACAAAATTATCCTGTAAACAATACGTAATAAACAAACCCAGAATAAAGAAATATACCTTTCGAAACTTATTAAAATGGTTATCACTGATGATATAACAGTAATAAATATTAACTGAATCTAAAATTTGGACTTACTAGTGCATGGATATAGGAGGCACTTTTTTACTATTTTTCGAACCCCAGCCCTTCATACAACAGTTAGGCATAATTGATTTTATCACACGCAGCTTCACAGTTAAATTCTCAGCACTCAAGATGTTTTATGCAAAGAAAATTGTATTAAGTTTCACGATAACGACAAATCACTTCATGTACACTGTCAAAAGTACTCAGAAAGAGAAACTAAAATGGCGAACCGGCCGGTCATATGTGACGTCATATTTATTACTTGCAATTTCAGAAAACTGTCAAATTGAGGTTTTCTCTTTTTACACTAGTAGAATCACTTAAGTTAAAAAGAAATGCATAGAGTTTTTCTATTACTGTATCGAATCGTATGATATTTCTATAACGTAATGTTTATATGCACGTCGGGCACGTCGTTTACTCCTTCTTTAGCCATTGATAAATCAAGAGAAATTATTTATTTTATCTTTATAAAATTAGAAAGATATCTCTTTTGATTTTATCAATGGCTCCAAAGTAGCTAGCTACCTAGTATAACTGTTTAATAATAGCACAGAGTACTTTTTTACGTAAGATACATAAATTACTAATCTGTGCTTTTTTTATATACTGAAATTTAATAGTAATCTGTGCTCCAAAGTCCAAAGCCTAAATTAATATATCTGTTTAATCTATGACTCAAAGGCAATACTTTTGTAAGCTACCTACACAAAGTAATTTTATTTTACGCTCACAGTTTTATGTAAATAAATTATTAAAGATATATGCATTTACACGTCAGTTAAAAGACAGAATCAAATTAATCTAAGAAATAGTAAATGTTTTAAAACAAGATGCCTCTGCTCGACGGCAAAGAAATCGACATTTTTTTCGTAAGTTTCTAGATTTCTATTTCAGTTTGTTTTATATACCTTCTCTGCTAACGAAATTTAAAATTTTTCTTCAAACTTTTTTGATATTATATTTGCGAGTTGTCAATATAATATACAAAAAACAATTTACTTTCATCCCCAGAGGTTATGCTAATGTTTTATTTGTATGAAACCCTTTAATTTCAGAGTGAAGAAGACCTTCCATATGAGGAAGAGATTTTGAGAAATCCCTTCTCAGTTAAACACTGGCTTAGGTATATAGAACACAAAAAATCTGCACCTAAACATGAGATAAATATGATATATGAAAGAGCTCTAAAAGAGTTGCCTGGTTCATTTAAATTGTGGTATAATTATCTTAAATTAAGAAGGAGTCAAATAAGAGGAAGATGCATTAATGATCCTTGTTTTGAAGATGTCAATAATTGCTTTGAACGATCTTTGGTTTTTATGCATAAAATGCCTAGAATATGGATGGATTACTGCACATTTCTTACTGATCAATATAAAATAACAGGAACGAGAAAAGCCTTTGATAGTGCTTTGAGGGCTTTACCAATAACCCAACATCATAGAATATGGCCCCTTTACTTAAGTTTTCTAAAGAAACATAATATTTCTGAAACAGCTGTTAGAGTATTTCGAAGATACCTTAAACTTTGTCCAGAAGATACAGAAGAATATATTGATTATTTGATTTCAATTAATAAATTAGATGAGGCTGCAGTTAAGTTGGCTCAAATAGTGAACAATGAAAACTTTCAATCTAAACATGGTAAATCAAACCATCAACTCTGGAATGAACTTTGTGAATTAATATCTAAAAACCCAGATCAAATCCACTCCCTAAATGTGGATGCTATTATTCGAGGTGGACTCAGACGGTACACAGATCAGCTAGGACATTTGTGGAATTCTCTTGCTGATTACTATGTAAGAAGTGGTTTATTTGAAAGGGCAAGAGATATTTATGAAGAAGCCATACAAACAGTAACTACTGTAAGAGATTTTACTCAAGTATTTGATGCATATGCTCAATTTGAAGAACTTAGTTTGAGTAAAAAAATGGAAGAAGTTGCAAAAAAGCCTAGTCCGACAGAAGATGATGATATTGATCTTGAACTAAGACTAGCAAGGTTTGAATACCTCATGGAAAGAAGGTTATTGTTGCTTAACTCTGTACTTCTGAGGCAAAATCCGCATAATGTGGCTGAATGGCACAAAAGAATTAAACTATATGAAGATAAACCTCATGAAATTATTGATACTTACACTGAAGCTGTACAAACAGTGGATCCTAAATTAGCAGTGGGAAAGTTATATACTTTATGGGTAGGGTTTGCAAAATTTTATGAAAAAAATGAGCAAATTGAAGATGCAAGACTTATTTTTGAAAAGGCTACACAAGTAAATTATGCTAAAGTTGATGATCTAGCTTCAGTCTGGTGTGAATGGGCAGAAATGGAAATAAGACATGAAAATTATGAGGAAGCTCTTAAGTTAATGCAAAGAGCTACTGTTTTACCTAGTAGAAAAGTTGCTTATCATGATGATACTGAAACGGTACAGATGCGGTTGTATAAATCATTAAAAGTTTGGTCTATGTATGCTGACTTGGAAGAAAGTTTTGGCACATATAAATCATGTAAATCAGTATATGATCACATCATAGATTTAAAAATTGCAACACCACAAATAATTATAAACTATGGCCTGTTCTTAGAAGAACACAATTACTTTGAAGAAGCTTTTCGAGCATATGAAAAGGGTATTGCATTATTTAAATGGCCTAATGTCTATGACATTTGGAACACTTATTTAACCAAGTTTTTAAAACGATATGGTGGGTCAAAGCTTGAAAGAGCAAGAGATTTGTTTGAACAATGTCTTGAACACTGTCCACCAGAATTTGCCAAATCTATATTTTTACTTTATGCAAAATTAGAAGAAGAACATGGTTTGGCAAGACATGCTATGGCTGTCTATGAAAGAGCAACAACTGCAGTTCTTGCTGAAGAAATGTTCGAAATGTTTAATATTTACATTAAAAAAGCTGCAGAAATATATGGCGTGCCGAAAACTCGTCAAATATATGAAAAAGCCATTGAAACTCTTACTGATGAAAAAGCGAGGGAGATGTGTGTAAGATTTTCAGAGATGGAAACGCGCCTTGGCGAAATTGACAGAGCGCGAGCTATATACGCGCATTGTAGCCAGATGTGTGATCCACGAATTACTGCAGAATTTTGGAACACATGGAAAGAATTTGAAGTTAGGCATGGTAATGAAGATACAATGAGAGAGATGCTTAGAATTAAACGCAGTGTTCAGGCTACATATAACACACAAGTAAACATGATGTCAGCTCAAATGTTGAGTTCAGCAGCACAAGCTGCTGGTACTGTTTCTGACCTTGCACCAGGTATGAAGGATGGTATGAGGATGTTAGAAGCTAAAGCAGCTGAAATGGCAGTTCAAAGTAAAGGCAATATTTCATTTGTACGAGGTGAAACACAAGGACTTAAAGAGAGTGGTGATAAAGTGGTCAATCCAGATGAAATTGATATTGATGAAGAATCTGAGAACAGCGAAGAGGAAGGCGAAGTTGATCCTGTCCAGAAAAAAGAAATTCCTGCTACTGTGTTTGGAGGACTTGTTAAAGACACTGATTGAAGTTAACTATATCTTTGTAACAAGTTGAATAATTAAATTAAAAATATTTTTAGTAATAAATCAACTTTAAATCATAAGCTTAGTTACATTATACAAGTAGCCATATTTACAACAGAAATCACAGAACACATATTCATCATAAATAAGATTGCAGATTTATTACATACAAGTAGAGTAAAAGTTAGATGTTTACATAGCTTTATATTCTCTATGCCAACTATAACATGATTACAACAAAAAAAAATATCATATTATAACTGAACAATTTTAAACTTAAAGGCTTATGCACTAGTCATTATTATATTTTATGAGAGTCAGCAAGCATAATGAAGATACTGATGCAGAATGTCCACTTCACAAAGTGTCTACACAACCCAAAACGTCCATTTCGCAGAATGCAAACAAGCAGTGACAGCCTAGTGGTATGTTAGAATGGTAAATCAAAGGTAGCAAGTTCGAATCCAAGGCATGCACCTCTGACTTCTCGAGTCATGTTTGTATTCAAAATAAATTATTACTTTAATCTACGATTACAACAGTGTGGGAAAACAGCACCCCTGACAGATTTTCTCGATTGTGTGTTACGCCATGTCAGAGGCCTACGGGCGGTTTAAACTCTGACAATAGGTCGTTCATCACAACCACACGATAAGAAGAATGCAACTTCTCTCAACGTCAATTTAGCAAAACGTCCACTTCGCGTATTTACCAATTTAATATTTTGTGGATTTCAATTTACATGTGTTTGTTATTTTTATTTGTTGACTACTTAGCCTGAAAGACGCTGTCCTGTCCAAAATGCCACTTCTTCTTATGAACAAACAGCATAAGTTTTAATTTATTATAGAAGGTTATATAATATTGTTAGTGTGTTTATATACCTTGCTGTTGATTAATAGAGAATATTCATATTGCAAAACACTACGCTCAATGTACATATACCTGAAAATATTGATATTAAATTATATAACAAAAGTAGACATTTGCGAACTAGTCATGCGGAAGTTGTAAATAAGCATTTTACATTGTGTAGACATTTTGTGAAGTGGATATTCTGCATCAGAACGTTAATGAATAACTGTTAAAAAACATAGAAAAAAAATACAACAAAAGTAGGTCAAAGTAACACAAATGTATGTATCTCACAAATGAAATTTAAATTATATCTCTGGGAGGTGTAATAAAATGCAAAGAATTGGAGTACATATTTTGATGTTCAGAGTAATTTAAAATACTGATATCATTGTGAACACCACCAAACATTATGAGTTCCCCATTTCCTTTTACTAATGAATACATAACTAATTCTTCTGGTGCCCCTGTCATTTCTCCCAAGCGAGGACAGAGCCATGCAACATAATTAAGTGAATTTCCATTAACAACAGTAGAAATATCCAAAACATGCATTGTCAAGGTGTTTCTTTTAACTTTCTTCACTGCAGGCTGAATTGGATGAGGGTTTGGTGGAGGAGGCAATGGTTCTCTTCTATTTTCTAAGTGTGCTATTTGTCTTTGATTAATGAGATCATTTTCTGGAGGTGTATTATTTTGGGATGTATCACATGCAAATGCTGCCATCCTGTACTTATTAGCTTCTTGTAACTGTCTTACTATTTTCATACCTTTATTCTGAAAAATAAATGAAGCATAGTTATTAATACAGACTGTTTAAATTATTTTGTGTCATTAAATTTTAAGAAAACCAGTAAGTACTGTACTGCAAAACTACCTGCTTACTTACGTACCAAAGGGAACATTAATTTTGTAAACTTCTACTAAAATTCACTTACTTTATTTTTGTTCCTTCTCATAGCCAAGTCTTTTTTTCCAGCATCAAGGCCATTACTTTGTTTTGAATCTGAACTGGTGCCAGCGAGAAGACCTTCCTGAATAGAGTTATTTTCAGGGCCTGCTGCTTGATTAAGAGATCTCGCCTGCTCATTACTTGGGCCAGCAACTGGCTCATTGTTAGGGTTCACCTGTTCTTGTCTAGGAGGATTAAGTGGTCGCCTAGGTAGTACTCCTCTCCTACCATTTATGTTTTGATCTCTATCCAGAGGCCTTTGCAAACTTTGCTCCACTCTAACTGCTACTGGGGCACCCTCAGGCCTACTTAGAGCTGATAATCTGACTGCTGATGTTACTAAAGGCTTAGCACTATTCCAACCATTTCTACTTCTACTCAGACTCACAACCTTATCTCCAACCCTGCATGCTGGGTTACACCATATGTTGGCTGAAGCCCACTCTTTATTTTTGACAGCCAATTCTTTCCATGTCCAAGTAGGCCCTTTCATTGTCAATATCCAGCAATCACTATACACAAAACGGTTATGTAATGTTTGAACTCCTCCTAAAAGCATCAATCTATCGGAATCCAGACAGATGAGAGATTGTGCATATCTTGGTGATGGTCGAGGTTTGGTGGTTGCTTGTTTCCTCCATGAAAGTGTAGATACATCAAGAACCCACACATCATTGGAACATTGTATTTGATAATTTTGAACAGCTGACATGACCAGCCCTCCAAAGACAACCATTTCGTCACCTATCATACAAGCTGAATGCCCTGCCATAGGAGGAGGGCTGTTTGTTGCATTTATTAAGACCCATTTATTTGTATTCACACAATAAAAGTGTATTTCATTAAACATGGTAACATTTTGATAATATTGAGAAAGTGAAGGATATGTCCAGCCCCCAAACACAATTAAACAGTCTTTATAATTAACCATTGAAGTGTATGCTTTGGGAACAGGATATGTACCTGTAGCGAGGGGTCTTACCCACTGTCTAATAGATAAATCAAACCTCCAGAGATCATTAAATGAAGTAGCATTAGTGGTACAGCCACCAAATATGTACATGTTGTTTTCAAGAACACATGCAGCATGTGAAAACCTTTTCGTTATAGTAGGCACCATATCTGTGGGTGCAATATTTTTCCATAATATATTAAACTCTCCCACAGCTTTTATCAATTTGATTGAAGTTTTGTGTAAGACATCTGAAAAACAATAATTTATTGTTTAATAAAAATAAATAAAATTATATTTTGGAATTGTGCCTGGTAGATTGCAATAGACACACTAACTAGTAACATAACATAGCATCACGCCAGAATTTCCCGAAGGGGTAGTCAGAGGTGTATACAGTTACTATTACATGGGACTTAATAGTGTTGAAATGTGGGTGTACAACTACGTAGAGGTCTACGTAGTTGTATGTTTTTACATACCTCTTCAGGAAATACAGGCGTAATGCTCTGTAATGGAAGCACGAAGTTCCAAACAAAACGTCATATTACTTACTTTGAGAGCAATTATACCAACGTTTGCAAACTATCATACAGTTCTGTAAATCTTTATATGGGGGAAGAAACCCTAAAATAAATTCCAATACTTCATCTGGAAGATCTTCAATCGTGCTTTGTAAAGTTTGCTGACTCAAGGACTGATGTATCACATCCATTTTTTTTAATAATTGGTTGAATTATTAGCTATATATTCATCACATTGCTTTAATTAAATAATGTATTGTTACAATACTTGGACTTAAAATTGAAAACATTGAGAAGTAAAAGAATAATATATTTGATTGAATTTAATGACAGAATTTGACAGTTGCTATTACTGAATTTGACAGTTCTAGTGGTGTAGACTTAATAGGACTTCGTTGAGTATCTAACACAGGTCAAGTCACAGTCACTAGGACTCACACAGAGTACGTAGTGATGCTAACACTTAAGATACACACATCAACACGGTCTAGGGATATTTCATACTCAATTAAATAACTCGAAAAGTACTGGCCGCATTGGAATCTTTTATACACCGATTTGTTTGTAATTTATCTCAGACTAATTCCAAATTCAAATTTTTGAAAATTCTTTTGTTTCGGTGGCATGAAAATGTCTTGATGTGTAGGAGAGGGAATTTTCATTTGTGCGAAATTTAGAAAACAATACGAATTACATTTAGTTACAGTTTTTTTTCATTTTTAACGAAAGATATAGTTAAAATTGAGGTATTGTAGCCATGCAACGCCAACATTTGACGAGGGCGGAGATGTTACGAGCTGTGGGAATGCTGGAAGCTGGGTCTGTTCAGCGTAATGTTGCTGGGGCCATAGGGACCCACTAAAATGTAATTTCAAGATTGTGGACACGCTATCGTGCCACAGGTGAAGTAGCGGAGAGGCACCGGGGGCCAAGTCGCATCACTACATCCAGACAAGACCGATTTTTGCAAATTACTGCGCGAGCTCAACCAAATGCAACGGCGACTCAATTGGTCCAAAAGCTGCGAGTGGAACACCAAGTGCTTGTGAGTGACCAAACTGTAAGAAGGCGACTGCATGAAAGCAATCTACGCTCTCGTAGACCACTCCGGGTCCCACCTTTACGGAGAGGCAATCGTGGACGACGATTAGAATGGGTTCGGAAGCACGTGGACTGGGGCCGTGAACAATGGTCCAATGTGCTGTTCACGGATGAATCCAGGTTCGGCTTCCATCCAGATTCACGAAGGACGCGTGTTTGGCGAGTTCCTGGACGATGGAGCCGTCTTCAGAACCCTCAGGAAGTTCACCCATACCAAGGAGGAACAATTATGGTTTGGGCAGGAATTCGTCTTGGAGGACGGACGGATCTCGTTTGGGTGCGGGGCAATATGACGGCAGAACGATACGTCCAACAGGTGCTGGGGCCCGTAATCTTGCCCCACAGAACACAAATGGGGCAAGATTTCCTGCTCATGCACGACATGCCCGGGCACACACGGCGAGAACGGTAGCAGCATGGTTACATACACACAATGTTAGGGCCTTAGACTGGCCTGCTCAATCGCCAGATCTAAATCCCATTGAGCATGCGTGGGATATGCTGCAAAGAAGAGCTCTGAAGGAAGTTCCTGAACATCTGGCTACAGAAGGTCAACTTTTTGCGCACCTCAGAAGGACATGGGACAATATTCCGCAGCAAGACATTGACAACCTTGTTCTGAGCATGCCGAATCGTTGCCGATGTGTTATGAACATCATAGGCGCTTTCTCAGACTACCAACTTCAAGTTTATAAACACAAATTAAATGATTTTTCTATTTTACAGTTATTACTCATAAATTAAAAGTTAATTCATATACGGTTTCCGTCTATGCTTCATTTTTTTTCCATAAAATCCTGAAATTTTAATCGAAGTACCTTAACCATTACTAGAAAATGGTAGAATATTAATAACGTATCTTTTAAATACATACATGTCATATAAATAATTAACATATTGATAGTAATTCGCTTTTTTAAAAATATCCCTAGACCGTGTTGATGTGTTTATTATATAAGCCAGTATATTTGTGCTTGGACATGATTCACCCCGACCCTTGCTCGGGCCAGCCCGCGGAGAAAATGATAAATGAAGTAGACTTCATGATCATATTCGTTTTAAATACAGGTCAATGTATTCGTTTGTATCGATCCAAAATATTATTGAACTATTGTATCATTTTATATCAATCTCAGGTATCAATACTGTTATGTACGGGTCGTGCATCACTACTTTAAAAATGGTGAAGACTTATAAATACCGTAAAACGGGGTTAATAGAAACAATTTTGACTTTCAAATCAACTTTAATAATATAAATTCTACGTTTCTGATGATAAAGCTGATTCTATTGTGGGAGTCTTATGGTATTTTATAACCTTGTTACCGTTTAAATGGTAAATAATTATCTCTTTACGAGAAAAATCCAAAAAACTGATCAATTTCTATTTGCCCGGAATTTGGGGTCAATAGATATGACATATGGGGTTAATAGAGAAAAGTGATAGGGTTGTCAAATATCTTTTAAAATTGATATTTATTTATTCTTGTTATCTAAGTACATAAATAATGAAATAAAAGAGTGTACATTTATCAAAAATCATTTTTATTAACATTAATTAAAATATCGTAGAAAACAATAATCCTTATAAAATAATCAGTCCAAAAAGAATGTTAGCCTTGGAATCAAGGCTATTAAACATTTAAGCTTTATAAAACAATAATTAACATAATCTGATACATTTCTGACGTTGATCAACAAAACTTAAAAGTCTCTTCAAAAATAATTACGCCTTTAGAAATTATGAGATCAAAAAAATTATCGAAGAAAAATTTAAAAAAACTTTTAATGTTTAGGTTGCTGTCTGGCATAATGACTTTCAAATTATTATTTATTTATTTAATTCTTTATTGTACACCGAAATTTTCTAAATTAATTAATGTAAATTACAAATGTACAATAGGCGGCCTTATCGCACACGGCAATTTCTTCCAGGCAACCTTGGGATGGAAACATGGGTCCTGGATAAAATATATTAAGGCAATAGGTGGTGTACCTACTTACATATAAAATAAAAATAGATACATACTATCATACTTATATAGAAAAAAAGAAAAGAACAACACAGTACTATATATAGATAGCGAATAAGTGAAGTGCAGTAATACGTAACTACGATGACAAGTAGTGTTCCCTTACGAGTTTCTTAAACAGCGGAAGAGACTGAGCACGTCGTATAGAAACCGGAAGTACATTCCACAACCGTGCTGCTTGAATCGCAAAGGATTTATCAATGAAATTTGTGGAGTGTACTGGCATCTTCAGTCTTAAGTTCTCTGATGATCTTAGGACTCGTGTGTGGCTGTCACTTAGGAACTCGAAGGGACTCGGTTTTTTAGATAAGAAGGAGTAAATGGAAAGAAAAGCACACTATAAAGAAGCGAAAGGATATAAGTATTTCGGCGAAGGCGAATTGGTAACCACTTGAGTACGAAATTCTGAAACGTGATCATATTTGCGTAAACCAAATATAAATCTAATACAAACATTTTGGAGTCGCTCTAGTTTATTTAATTGGTCCTCGGTAAGATCAAGGTAGCTGGCATCAGCATAATCGAGGATAGGAAGAAGGGATTGTGCCAGCGCAATTTTAGTGGTAATCGGAAGAAAGTTGCGTAACCTTCTCAAAGATCCAGCGGAGGCAAACAGCTTACGGCTGGTTTCCTGTAGATGAGCAGTCCAGGATAGGGTTTTATCAATTATAATCCCCAAGTTCTTAACAGTTTCACTAAATGGAATAAAATTGTTATCAAAAGAAACTTGGGGAAGTGCGGTCCAATTTATTTTAGATATCATCCTGGAACTGCCCACCACAATAAGCTGTGTCTTTGCAGGGTTGACTAGCAGCCCGTACCTTTTGCTCCACTGAGAAATTCGAGCCAGATCTAAGTTAACAGTGTCAACAGCCTCTGATAGTTTTGCAAGAGGTGCTCTACTATAAATTTGTAGATCATCTGCGTAAAGGTGGTAGGAAGAAAGTAGATTGTCAGAGATAGAATTTATAAAAATTGCGAAAAGTAAAGGTGATAAAACGCCACCTTGTGGGACACCGACAGTAGTATTGCACCAAGAAGACGAAGTAGAAACCTCAATGCAAATACGCTGCCGACGACCTGACAAGTAACTACGAAACCAATGGATCGCCGATGGAGATACATTAAGAGAGCATAGTATGCCAAGCAAAATATCGAAATCTACGGTGTGAAAAGCATTACTGAAATCGAGCAACGCAAGTACCGTAAGATTACCGATTTCCATGCCTGACCTGATATCATCAGTAATATGAACTAAGGCTGTGGTAGTGCTGTGTCCAGCACGGAACCCGGATTGGAAAGGATTGAGTAGGTTGTTTTTCGATAGGAAATTGTTTAGCTGAGTGTGGATCAGTCGTTCCAGGATCTTAGAAAGGAATGGCAAGATTGAAATGGGACGATATTCGGAAAAGGATTTTGGGTTGGATTTTTTGGGTAAAGGAATAATCTGGGCGTCTTTCCAGCTATTAGGAAAGATACTACTAGAGTCCGAAGAATTAAAAATGTGTGATATAATAGGAAGGATGATGTCAAGGATAGGGAGGATCATCTTACGGCTGACACAGTCACTTCCAACTGCATTGGAAGTTATTGATACAATGCTCTTCTTAACATCACATGCAGAAAATTCACTAAAGACGAATGCCGAGTAAAAAAAGTTTTCAATTTTGTACTTGTATCAAAATTGGAAGAGGCTGTGAAATGTTGATTTAGTGAATTTACGTCTACATTTTTAAGGATAGTTGCTTGTTTGGATTTCCCGACCCTCATTGTTCTTAAAAATTTCCAGACTTTAGCTGGATCTCCGTTTTGGACGGAATCATGGATATGTTGGCGTTGAGCATTCCTACACACCTTGTTGCAGTGGTTGCGTATCGAAACATATTTCTCTCTGTTAGCGTCTGTCGGCCGACACTTCAACTTATATTTAGCCGCGGCTTTCTTTGCTAAAAGGTCTTTTATTTTATTTGTAAGCCATGGTGACGGGAGATGCTTGACCTTTACAGGCCTTACAGGTGCGTGATGATCATACAGTCTTATAATATTTGAATTAAATAAGTTTACCTGGTTATCGACTATCACTGTAGACAGAATAGGCGTCCAATCGATATGTTGAGCATCTTTACGAAGACTGTCAAGGTTAATTCCACCAAAATTGCGCAGCATGAGGACTTAGGCTTAGCCTTGGGAGGGCGAATTTTATACGATAGGAAAATTAGGTCATGGTGAGAAAAAGCGTCTGCCGAGCATTGTCCATGCTTGGCTACGTGATTGGAAGAAGAGACGAAAATTAGGTCAAGAAGTGAAGGAGTAGAATGAGGGAAGTGATGAGTAGCATTCAAAGGAAGGATATCCAGATTGCTACTTTTTACAATAGAAAGAAGAGAGACTGAGCGGCTATCGTTTTTAATGAGGCACGTGTTAAAGTCTCCCATGATTATGCTGTGACTGTAAGAAGGAATGAGAGTTTCCAAGATATTTTCAAAGGAAGAGAAGAAGTCAATTCGCAGTGAGGGACAGTAATAGACGCCTAGAAGTAACTTAGAGTGGTGTAACTCAACTTCGAGAAACAGATGTTCGCCAGCATTCGACGGTGGTGGCTGTGATGACACATGAACAATAGAATAATGAATATGTTGTCTTAGATATATAGCAACACCGCCACCACCACCAACCGACCGATCGTTCCTAATAAGCTGAAAGCCGGGAAGAGAATATGAAGAAGAAGAAAGGCATGGTTTTAACCATGACTCTGAAACCAGAATAGCATGAATATTCTTACAGTCAAAATGCCCAGAGTATTCCGGCTCATTTTTCTGATTTACTATCAGAAAAATGAACCGGAATACTCTGGACATTTATATGAACGCTTTATATGAGAATTTTCCTACTAGTTTAGGATCTGCAATCAAAATATCAGATAAAACTTCAATTTTACTATTGTTTTTAGTTTCATTACACGAAATTATAGAATCAGAAACATTTAAACCAAATATCATCACCAAAAATAATTGGTACATTTTCAATATCTAAATAATTATTAAGAAAATTTGTCTCGAATAAACTCTTTGATTGCGATAATACGGTTTTGTTTTCTTCTTCTTTATATACGCTTGTGCTTTCAGTAGTTGTGTGCCTTTTATCATCGAAAAACATTTGAGATGTTCCTACTTCAAGATTGTCCTTTAAAAAGTTATCCGTTGTTGATTTAATTTTATCTGATTCATTTGAATGTGGTAGTGTTTTTGTTTTTTTTTCCCATTCCCTTACCTTTATTTGTTCTTGGCTCTTTTTGTTTATTATTGTCATTACTTTTTTCATTTTTTGCTGGTTGTATTTTACTCTTTATTTTCTTTTTATTTGGGTTTTTGATTTCGATTTCTGTCTCTGCATAACTTTCTTCAAGACTTACGGTTCCAGGTTCTACATCTATTTTCCTTTTTCTTTTAGTTTTAACAATATTTATAGTTCCATACCGCATCTCTTTTAGTATTGTAAGAACAGATTCATCAATAGTTTCTTTTTGGTGGCTAACTCTATCATATCCAGGTAATCTTTTAAGTACTTGTGTCGAATCCAGTAGATTTATTCCTGCTTTTTTGAAACCTATACTGCCTCGTTGGTTTAGTGGTCCGTAGCGCGACTGCTGAGCAGGAGGTCTCGGGTTCGATTCCCGGGTCGGGCAAAGTGTTATTGAGTTTTTCTGTTAGGAAATTCTCAGTAGCAGCCCGGAGTTTGGAAATGTGCCCAGTTGATGGCAATAGGCTCACCACCTATTACATGGGACTTAATAACAGCATTGGTGAAATGAGGGTGTACAATTGTGTATACCTCTGCCTACCCCTTCGGGGAATACAGGCGTGATGCTATGTTTATGTATGTTGTTGATGCTATGTTTTTGAAACCTGCCAGAATATTCTTTAGCATTGTCTTTTAAAGCACCCAGAAGCATAGATAGTAAATTTGGAAAACATCCTTTTGGAATCGTTGCCTGTTGCCGACCATCGGTTTTTTTCCATTGAAACAATATGTTTCGCCAAGCAATTTTCATTGGCCTGAAAAAGGCTAAATCTAAAGGTTGCGTGATGAGGGTTGAGTTATCTGGCAAAAATACAAAACTTATGTTTTCTTCATGGCACAGTTTTATAACATCTAGTGAAAGATGCGACGACAAATTATCACCGATCAAGATTTTTTTGCCAGGTTTTCCATTAAAGTAGGGTATTATAACAGATTTAATCCAATCCTCAAAAATTGCTCCATCAAACCACCCTGACTGTGATCTATTATAACGAGTCCCCTTTGGTCCCTTAACGGTCCAAGTATCATACAAATGCTGTGCCTTATAGACAACGTAAGGAGGCAGTAATTCTCCCACAGCTGTACACGCGATCATAATGGAAACTGCAGATTTTGAGTGGTTCATGACCCGCTCGGGATACTTCACACCCTTTTTTGTAAGTATTTTCTTACGTCCAGGATCGTCAGAAAGATTTGTTTCATCGTAATTTATAATATTGCATATAGATACACCGTTTAGTTATATTTCTAATTCTTCAAAGTATTTTTTTATTATTTCAGGGCAAACAGCAGCTCGATTTCGCTTAATATTTTGTGTCATTCTCTGAGAGATTACTTCTTTGTGCCTTTTTATAAAAGAGGATACAAAATCTGGCCCAGGCATGTTATTTTTAAATCTCTTTTCATTGATACCCAATTTATCAAGATACACCTTTACTAACATCCTTTGATCATATGCCTCTAAAGGATAGCCCCAGTCAGCACATACATTTATGTATTTGATAAATTCTTTTTCAGTTTCTTTGGATAAAACATTTTGACCACCTTGACTTTTCATATTTTTTGTACAGTGTCTGTATAAAACAGATCTATGTATTTTATATTTTTTTGAGATAGTATCAAGAGAACTACCTCCCGCAGAATATTCATCAACGGCCTGCTGTATTATTTCGACTTCATATTTTAAATACTTCTTACCCCGAGGGTCTGGCTTGTAGGTGCGTGGCATATTGTGAGTATTCCTGCGCAAATACAAAATAAATGACTAAATAAAAAGTGACATTGATTTTACGTCACTTATAGTCGTGAAGTAAAGTAAGAATATAACAACCAGAATACCTGTAGCGTCAACCCTAATAAAACCGTTTCTAAAAACCCCTTTCGCGTTACTATTAACCCCTTTCTCGTTCTTATTTACCCCTCTCCCGTTTCTATTCACCTCATATGGCGTTTCTATTTACCCCACAGTCGTCTCTATTCACCTCTAAATAGCAAAAACAGTAAGGGTTCTAAGTTTTTACTTTTTTATCAAAATAAATCAAACTAATCACAAAAACTTACCTTTTTATTAGGTGAAGAAACAACTATGAGATTCGGATGGTTAGGGAAGGATTGGAAGTATCTCTTCGATGCCCTTTTCATGAATTGCCTGAAATAGTGGGCACTCTGACTCTGAAGTCAAAATCCATAGGACGCTTTGTGAAAGAATCGATTTTGTAGGGTTTGCATCCTTTTTGTGATACTTAACGTGTGCGAACACGAAGCTAGCATAATTATGTCATGATAGGTCAAATGCACGTGGTCTAGAGCCTGATCTTAAGAGCCTTTCGGCTTAGCCACGTACAACTACATACGTAGTAACTGCACCTCTATTTAGAAATTTAAGCAAACAAAATTTATCCACTAATAACCTACTGCATATCAAATAAATGACTGTACTACAAATTAACTACTTGATTACCTAAACATGTTGTACTAAAAAATGTTTAAAATTCATCAAAATCTGATGGCTTTTTTATCTAATTTACAGCAAAAATCTAGCTGAAACCACAGATATACGCATTTTGAAACAATATTACTCACCGTAAAACAAAAATACTGATTTGCACACAAATTATATTTTTTTATGACGTAAATACTAAACCACTATAATAGTCGACAATATATCGGGATTATGAAAGAAAATAAATTAAATTGATCCATGAGCGAGCGAAGCGAGCTCGGGAGTTTCGTGTATCCCGACACGGACAGGTTAGGTTCGAAGAGGATGACATCCTCTTCGTGTTTAGGTTTTTTCTAACCTTACGGACACAAAAATAGGCGCCCCGCACACTTTTCAGATTTTTTGTGAACTTTGATTAGATAAATATGACTGATTAACTGGTGTTTCATTTAGAATAACCCATGTTCTTAAAAGTTTAATAGGTGATGGATTCCAAAAAAAAAATGTTTAAATATTTTGTTGCACTCGAAGAAATATTAGATTTACTTTTAGTTAACAGATAGTCATTCAGTAAAACAGTTAAGCTTTAAAGATCTAACAGTATAGTATAATTGATTTATTTGATGAGCAAATTTAGTGTGCAATTCAGTATTTTTGGTGGTAATTTCGAATATTTTGATTGAAAAAAGGGGATTTACATTTAAAGTATTAAATACCACCCATAAAAATCTATTGTGTCTGCTAATGAGCCAGGCAACAGCATAATTAGTATGTAGTGTTATCCCCCTAGCAACGCCCTAAGCAGAGGCTCGTGTCCCGCAACGGACGCCCATAGTTTGTAATTTTAAAATATGCTCTCGCTGGCTTGAGCATCTTTGGTTATGTAGATCAAACTCCTAAGGGTAAATGGCCAGAGCCCACGTTCATAAATTTTTGTGAAAAGAAAAATACGGTCGTAGGCAGGATAAATACTCCAGGCAGTCTGATCACTAAGCCATCTCGAGCTCTGCTCACCACCTCCAATTCTTCTTCCACGTTTTAAAGAGTCATTCTTCAAATTGGATTCTTTGCACCATTTTCGTGGCGTTGATATTTTTATGAAACTAACTTGAATATTTAAAATATTGAATGACCCTAATATATATTTTGGTGAAATCATTGCATATTCAGTCCCTATACAGGTACCCGAACCAACACGTCTTACTATATGCGGATTAAGTCCCGTCCAATAGCGAGCCTATGCTTTGAAGAATAAATATAACAAAAATCACGCCTCATTCTAAGTTTATCCCGATGTTCAAAAACAATAGACATCCTATTAGAAAGGGATTGGAGGCTCTCGATCTTCGGAATGTCCTATCGAACCGATTTTTGACAGGCGTGCACTTTCCAGTTTGATTTCAAGATCTTTGCGCTGCATTATATTTTATGGTTTCATGCCTTTGCCTCCCGCCCTTGAAGTCTCCCGCCAATGGTGTCACCTGGCTGTCAATTAGGAATGAGATAAACTTGCAAAATTTAATACCAGGGCTTGCAAGTACGAGTATCTAAAAATACCAGGGTTGAAAACCAGGTATTAAAAACTTGTATTTGGAGGCTTTCGATTTAGTTCGAATTTTAAATACTTGCATAATAAATTGATCCGTATGTTGATATATAAATAAGAAGCAAAATCGTATTTGCTAATAAAAAATAATTTGTACTTCCGAGTATTTTTTCATTGATACGATTATACTCCTTATTTATGAGGTAACACGTATCAATTTTCTTTGCAAGTATTTTCAACTCTGGACGTTGCTTCGCTACGTCGCGTCACGACCTGCAAAGGGCGCCATCGAAATACTTGCATAGAGAATTGATTCGTATTACCTTATAAATAAGGATTATAATAGTATCAAGGAAAAAATACTTGGAATTTAAAAGTATTTGTTTATTTGCAAATACGATTCTTCTACTTACTTTTATGATGACATGGATCAATTTCCTATGCAAGTGTTTTTGAGCTGTGCCCGCACCCTATAGCTTGCAAATACTTTCATACTTGCAAGTTTTTTCCTCTCGTACCAGGGCGTCGCACTTCCAAGCAAGGCTCTGGTTTTAAAACCTGATCGGGTAAATAAGTCTCACCGCTACTGTCAAGCACTTTTTCCTGACATGTTTTTTTATTATCCTCGTATCTCTTAGTAGTCTGTGATTTTTTCAATGAAAATTTCATGGAAAATACAGCTGTCACGTTGACAAGCCTGAAGAAAGCGCGAATATTTGAATCCTCTTGAATGCCACTAACGTTATTCTTAGTATTTATTCTTTGTTTATTTGGGAAGATTGAACTATTACAATTAAGTAAATAATATGGAATATAAATATTGTTGAAGTAAAGTCTTATTAAATAATGTTTTAGTGATAAGTGTTGTATTTTGACAGATAACCTCTAAGAACTGTGATTATATCAGCGTTGTAAATAATAGAATAATAGATATTTTAGACAGTGTATATTGCAATAAATATCGAATAATGCAGCTGTTAATACAAGCGAGTCCGTTGATCGATAAATTAAAAAATTGGCATCGGGCAATGTCTTTTAATGAAGTGCAGCTAACAACATCTCAGAAGGTCAGTAATTTGGATTGCTATTATTTGGGTTTCTATAAATCTTTATATTGGCTTAAAATATTGATGTCTTGCTACTGTTGAGGATTCTGTTTATATTGTATCCAAATTAAATATTCTAATAATTTAGTTAATATAACGAATCCCAAAAGTCATAAAAACAATGAAGGGTTTATAAGAAGTCATTCGTTTTTAATTATAAATGACATGGTCAGAATTTGTATAATTTGGGGTAACCCACCTGACATAAGAATTTAATTTTTATGTGTTTTCATAGGAGAAACTGTTTTTTTTTTTTTCTTAGATCTTTGATGTATACACATATATTTTTAGGTGGTCCTATGGAGTTTAGGAGTGGTGGGTACAAGTGCAGTGGTGGTAGGGGTATTATCAAGGTACCTAGCAAGGCGGCGGGCCAAACCTATCATAAATCCTCGTATACAAAGGGCTATCAACAAGAGAATCTCCCGCATGAGAAGTCCTAATGGAGGTATATTTTTTTATATATTTAATATATTATATAAATTTGTAAAGAATACCTAACACATTAACTTGATTTGATTTGCTTTATTTAATTTTATTATTCCTGCATAGCAAGTAGCTCAGACATTTCTCCAAAATAAAGAATATTAATCTATCAAGTTTCATCTAAGTTAGTTCAGCCATTTAGGTGTGACTAAGTTACCACTGTATTGAGGGTATTTATTTTTACCAAAAAATTTTAGATAATGTTTTTCTTAGGAATGGGGTCAGTTGCAAGTAGTGGTGGTCGTAGCAGTCCACTCGGCTTTAGTGAACGTCTGTCGCTGGCATCAGGCTCCATCGGATCAGGAGCTGGAGATGCTGCGCCATTGTCGCCTCAGCAACTCGGTGTCATGGGTAAGTAATAGTCTAAATATTTGTGTAACAGCGCCATCTGTTATAGAGTAGCAAAATTTTAAAAGAATATATTTTATTTGTAATTTAGTGTCATAATATCTACGTTAATTACCCATTTACAACCACACCCTTTGTAAAAAAGTTTATCGACTAAACTTAACTTAGATATTTCTTTGCAACAATGTTAAGCAAGTATATTATTATTTTAAAACTATTTATTTGAGATTATTACCTGTTGTCAGGTATCTAGTTCAGTAGGCAGACCTCCTTTGTTGAGACAATTATTAAGTTGCGGATTAACATGAATTAAATGTTTAATAGGTAATTTGCTATGCCTTGGTAATTAATTACATTTATTTCTTTTGGTAATAATGCTTTGAAACTATGTAAAAATGGAAAGGTAGGCCTATATTAAAAATTTTGAAGCGCCATCTCTTATTGAGTAGTGAAAGTAAGTGATATTTTAGTTTTCTAAGCTTCCTTATGTTTCGAGTTATTAAGTCTAGATGTCGCTACTTAAAGCAAGGCTCGGAAACGTTATTAAAAAAACGTTTTTAAAACGCTTCTAACAGTTCTTCATGCAAAATTTTGTTCGGAACGAAAACGAAATGAGAACGTTTTCAAAAATATCAGAAACCGGTTTATTCCGGAGGACGGCGCCGCGCGGAACGTGCAGCGACAAGTATGAACTTGTTTAGTTAAGCTAGGCCGTATGCATTTATTTAATTGCATCATTCATCTTAAATCATCCATGCTTCCTCTACTACACACTGTTTACCTACAATATTCACAAGATAATTTACAATAGTATAAGCTTTAACAAACAAAGAAACTAAGCTCCATGGCAGTGAAATTCCAACCAGGGTGTACAATCTTAGAACAAATGAGTAGGAAACTGGACAATTATAAATCGACAAAATAAAGTAGCTCATTTAAACATCCATTGTCGTATGGCAATCATTCTTTTGCAATTTGGTAGGGTTATATTAATATTTTTTTTACCTTCGTAAAACAATAGATGGCGCTTAATGCTATTTTGCAACAGATATCTCAGATATGTAAGGAAGACTTATTTGTAAAAGTGAACTTGAATTTATTAAATATCGGGAGTATGCTGGTCGGAACTGGCTTCGCAGTCCCAGTTACTCATTAATAAAATGCATATCTGAATTACAAGACATTTATGATGACATATCAAAAACAAATATAACATTAAATAAATTAAAACAATTTATAAAAGTAATAATATTTGTACATATTAGTTTCGATTTCCTGCATTGCCAAATCCATATAGAAAACTTGATAGATTTAAGATTACTTTGTCATCCCGATTTTTTATTCACCATTATGGTAAAAATTTAAATAAAATATTATGCGGGAAGACGGATAAGGACAGCAATAAATTAAAGGCAATAAAATTACATATTTTATAAGTGATTTTAGATAAATCTTTGAAACCATTAATTTTATTTCATTATATTCTTCCAAATTATTCAGATGTATGAGCAATAAAAAAATGAATGGAAGAATATATTGGAATCGGTTGAATCACGTATTTTATATCTTTGTTGGTTGGACCCTAAGTAGATACCTAATAATACGTAAACAAATGTATATGCATGTCGGGGTCCTATCGTTTACAGCAATAGCAAAAGAGCGGACTGTATAAATAAAGAGTATAATAAAAAACAAAGATTGATCAAACGGCGCCTGATCGTACTACGTGACCGCCGCGGAAAATCGTCGTAGAGAAGTATTGCGCGCCAAAATGGGGAAAAGAGCGGCAGCCGCCGCGTCACTTCCCGCCCCCGCGCACCCTTCAGGCTGCGCGGTTGTCAGCGCGGCCGTCATCGGTTCCTCGTACCGCGCGCCCTCGCGCTGCCCCGCACCGTGGCATTAGTAGTGCATTCGTAATACTATAGATGGCGTCTGTGTGCCCTGTTTCCTAAATTGAACGAGAGAGAGGTCTCTATTTCCTATATTATAAAGTACTCTGTGATTCCAACTAAATAATTTTCGTACTTACGTTCATATCGAGCAATCCTAAATATAAAAATAACGGTTCAAAACGTTTTATTGATCGAGAACGATTTAATTTTGTTTTTCTTCAAAAACGTTATTTATAATGTTCAGTTCGAACGTAACCGCTACAAAGCGTTTTTTAGGTATCCTTTCGGCTCAGTAACGTACAGATCTGTACGTTGTAACAATAAAAATCTATTGTGTCTGCTAATGACTGACGCAACAGCTTGACGAAAACGTTTCAAAAAATATACCGGTATCCGAGCCTTGACTTAAAGTTGTAATTTTTTTTTGTTTTCACTTTTCTAGAAGCGGCGTAATTTATCATAGAAAGTTCATAAAGAAAAATATATGAAATTATTTAGTAATAAAAAATTATCAAAGTGTAGGTAGGCCTAGGCTGGTACTTCCAAGTACTTGCTTAGGTATGCATGTACCTACTATGATATATTTTGAATTAAATAAAATTATAAAAACTTACACTATAGCCGTATACCCCATTCTGTTGACTTTTAATTCTGAATTGGACAATAAATAGTAAGGCAGCCCAGCTGCAAATAGCATAAATTGATTTGTCTAACGTTGATGATGATGCATACCTAGTAACTCTTTAACTTAATTAAAACGTAATGATTTCCAAGTCTTGTAGTGACTCACATAGACGACATCATACAGTTTGTCTCGACGTATAAAAGTACAATGTAAATGTAAAGTTGTTTATTTGTTTGGTCTTTGGATGGGTGACCACCATTTCATAACGGGACCCCCTGTGTCTCAGAGAGCATATTGAAGATGTTATATGACTGTTGTTTCGGGTAGTCAAGTGCTTGGACAACCATTTTTAGAAATAACGTGTTACCCAATAATTAAATTGACAGCGCGGTTGGCGCAGCGGTCGAGAGACCGACTGCTGCGCTGCGTGTCGCAGGTTCGATTCTTGCACGGAGAAAATATTTGTACGATCTATAGATAATTGCTCCGGGTCTGGGTGTGTGTGTGCTTGTGAGATTATATGTCTGTAACCGCACCCACGACACAGGAAGAAATTCCTAGTGTGGGGCAACTACAAAATTAGTTTATAAATACAAAAGAAAAGAATTAGGCTGTGGCGGTTAGATAAGCCGTCGCTCTATGTAAAGTAGTTAGATTTGAAGCCGACACTAACGTAGTTATTTCTGTGGTATTTACGAAAAGGAAAGGCAGCATTGACCAAAGACTATAATCTACCAACTCCTACAAACCCGAAGAATGGTTGTAGATCAAATTGTGGTTTTCCATTATTTTAAATAAGCCATATTCAGACCAGTTACATAGTGAAAATATGGTGTATTTGATCAACTGTGCAGTGTGTACGTACTACGTAGGTATTGTGTACTGTTACTGACAATATTTATGTCGTGCAGGTATGACAACGCACATAATCAAGTGTTGATCTTGTGTTGTGATCCTTGACCGGTCATACTTACCTATATTTAGACAAGAGATGTATGTTATAATAATGGCATTTTATGGCCTTAATCAACTCAACTAGTCACCAATACATAATATTAATTCGGAAAAAGTAAATGAATAATGTAAACCACATTGTATATCCTTCTTTTTTAAGTAAATCTTTACATCGGTAATTTTTCCTGTCTAATAGGTGCGTTTACAGGCACAAATCTCACATCTCACATCGCACGGCGCGGCGGCGACACGTTGCAACAAGTGATCTTTCAACCACGGCTGGCGCCACGCCATCGCCAACTGCGCCATCTAAAGCTCTCCTACGAAGTTATTGGCATGACCAGCAGGTTAATGACCGCAGTACGATGATATGACTGTAATGGTTTACGGGCAGACACTGCTGTTCCTCATTAGGTTCATGGTTTTACGACGAACCTTAGGTACCTACCGTGAAACTTATCTACCATTTATCTATAAGCAACTATAACAGTCAGGTAGGTATTAAATAAATAACTATGACTGTCTCAAGGTGGCATTAATAATTTAATTGAACAGTTCGCAGTATTGATATTATTAATTCAATACCGTCGCTAATATCACGATTTCTGATGTCAGAGGACTCGGAGTTAAGCTGCCCTCGCCTCGACCTACTAAAATTATATGAGCGGTAAACAAATACAAATAAAGCTTTACTACTGTGCTGAACTTTTAAATGTAGGTTATTTTAGGTTTATTATCATCTAAGGCTCTTCAGCCGCATTCAGGCCTTGCCCTGTAGGTTAACCATGAAAATAAATCCGCTCAATTGACATTGAAATGCAAAAAATAGGATCAGAATGAAATAGTAAGTACCTAAATCCACCTAAGATTTAATTAACTACAGTATAATTTCATTTGCGACCGACTTTTTTACCCAGAGTTGAACCATTCAAAAATTTTGTCTATAGATATTTTAATGAGTGCGAGACTAAAGATTATACAATAAGTAGGTACTATAGTGGTTGACGTAGCAGGGAAAACCACTTTCCTCCCTTTACGCCAAGTTTGAATGTCAAGGCTAAGTTAAGTAGTTAACATTGTTATGTTATCGCTTGCCACCAGGAAACAATCCGATTGAATCTGTTTGATTCAAACTGGTATATTAGGTTTGCTTAGTTTATGTTCGTAATATTTATTTTAGAGACTGAGCACCATTCGTGCCTTTCACCGAATGCTCCATTAGCGCTTATGACGTACTTATACGCCACATCTTGAAGGCTTGTGAAGGAGTTGTGCGGGAGAGGGCGCTGTTGTGCGTAAACAAACATTAAGCTCCGTGAATTATATTTGTAAAAAAATAGATTAAGTGATTACCATCAAACGATTTAGTGTTTAAATAAAAGTACTACTGACTAAATGTGTGTGATATTGACGTTCATGCAAAATATCTACTTAAACGGAAGAAACAATAAAAAAGTGTTATGAGTAACGACAATGATAATTCAAAAAATATTTATTTAAGTGATCTGAAAACTGAATCCGGAAATAGTATACACTGGAATATCTCAAAAAAAAACCTAAAGAGAAGAAACATAAGAGGTACATATTATTTCAAATAATCTCAAAACAAAACTTATTAAGAAATCAGAAATCACTAGTCATTGCTCTTCAATTCATTTAGATAAGCGCCATCTATTGACACATGGTCAAACCAGAGACATCGAAATCGAACACTGCGGTTACTTTTACAACTCGAGACATAGAGGACGCTACTAGTAGTTTTAAACACCCAGGAATTAAATATTATTATAAAAAATGGCACCTGTTCTGCAATGTGCAGGATGCCAACAAAAACTACCATTAAGAGAAAATCTTACCTGTACGCTGTGCAAGTCCAGATACGATTTAGAATGTGCGGGAATATTCAAAGACTACTACATGAAGTCTATGACATTAGAACTTAGAAAGTCGTGGAAGTGCCAGACCTGCATCTGTAGAATGCCGAAGACAGGAAACACTGACACCCCTATACGCACCTTAAAGAACTCCGATGACAACCAAGTTTTGATCTCTCCTACAGAAAACCATAACATTACCACCAGAAATAAAGTAATTAATCTCAATGACGACACGGTTAGTTCTGAAGACCTTAGTTTGTTAGGAGACACTTTACAAGCAGTGGAAATAGATAATGTTAATAATACATTTGGAAATATAAGCTTAAATTACAAAACACAAAGTCAATTAAACATGCAGAGCTTAAGTGAATTGATTATACTACGGCTGAGAGAAAACAATAAATCAATTATCGAAGAAATACAAAGTACGATACAGACAGAGATCAATAGAGCAATTGCGGAATTAAGACATGATTTTGAGTACAAAACAAATACCTTAACTGAGCAAAACGACCAAAGAAAACAAGAAATAGATAGTATTAACACTAAGCTACAAGAACTACAAATAGAAAATGAAAATTTAAAAAAAGAAATTAAAACCCTAATGAAAGAGACTCAGAAGAACCAAGCATCAAGCATACCTGAGCACAATTACAAGAAATTAGTACTCTATGGTCTGGCAGACTACTATAAAGAACCCGAATGGGAGCTACATAATAGGCTGGTAGAACTGTTCCGCGATATTACAGACGTAGACCTATCAGGCTATATTGAGGACATGTATAGAGTAGGAAGAAAAGGTACAAAGAACAGACCACTTGTAATAGAATTGCTAAGTAAAAGGATGACCAGATATATAATCAGCAACAGCAACTGCTTCCAGGGATCTGGACTAGGAATATCAGAATTTTTGGATGCAAAAGCACGAAAGGAAAGAGCCCAAATGAGAGAAGAATTATTCAAAGCTAGACAAAACGGACACCATGCAACAATAAGGAATAACCAATTATACGTTGACGGAATACTTACCAAGAAACATGATTACAACAACGAGCAACAACAACACATACGTGATACAAATCAGGGAAACGATACGACAGCGACGTGCAACACCGATCACTCCCACCAAATAAGTACGCCGAATAAAACTGGAAACTATACATTTCGAAACCAAAGACCTACCATTTAAAATATTATTCCAAAATTTCCAAAGTCTAAACAACAAACAACACTTACTTGATGCTTTCATTACCCAAAATTCTATGTACAATGTAATATGTATCTCCGAGACCTGGCTCTCACATGAAAAACTAGACATAATTCAGTTTAATGGCTACAAGTTTGCCTCATCATACTGTCGCAGCACTAAACCAGGTGGCGGTGTCTGTATTCTACTCCATAACCATTTAGACTATGTACAGAGAAATGACATCACTGATATGTCTATAGAATATGTGTTAGAGTTATGCGCTACTGAATTACCTAATAATTTATTAATTGTAATTATGTATTGGAATGGAAGAGAGGAAGATGTTTTTTATCTGAAACTAAAACATATTTTAAAATATATAACGAATAAATACTCACAATTAAATATCATTATAGGAGGCGATTTCAATATAAATATATTATCGAATAGCCAAAAATCAAACCAATTTTTAAATTTAATGCAAGAATATAAATTCACCCAACATGTGAAAAATGCAACACGTATAACACCAAAAACTGCTACATGTTTGGATCTAATATTTACAAATTTTATACATAAAGACATATACGCAACTGTAGAAGAGTTAGGTTTTTCAGACCATAACGGTACAATTTTGCACTTTAATATCCCCCAACAAATAAAACAAACTACCTGGAATGCAAAGAAAAGATTCTACAACCACACAAATATATTAAAATTTAAGTCTAAACTGCAAGAAATAAATTGGAACGACATAATAACAACTGAAAACGATATTAACGGAAATTATGAAGCGTTTAACAAAGCACTCATTAGTATTTTAAACCAATGCATACCATTAAAGAAAATAAAATTAAAAGTGAAATATAAAAAATACTGGCTCACTAGAGGCATAAAAAACTCATGTAAAAATAAAAGATTATTAAAGATACTCATTACTAAAACTAACAACACGATATTAACAGAATTTTATAAAAAATATGAAAAAATATTAAAGAAAACAGTTATTACAGCAAAAAAATTACACTTTAAAAATAAAATGGTTAAATCTAATAATAAAATTAAAACTATGTGGAATATTATAAATGAACGAACAAACAAGAAAATAGCAAGTAATAAAAGCAATTTATCTCTACAAACGAATAATGGTGTAACTTCTGAGCCCAAGATGGTAGCCAGCATTTTTAATAATTTCTTCGCTTCTATGGGAGAAGCTAAAAGAAACTTACAGAACGACAAACCGAAAGGATCTCCAGTCATATCCCCTACACAAAACACGATTTTTCTCAGCCCAATAGACCCGTACGAGGTAAACTCATTGATAAAAAATTTAAAAAATAAAATGAGCCATGGTGTTGATGAGCTTCCACCTATTCTATTGAGACAGTGCGCAGACGAATTAACCTTACCATTCTACAAACTATTAAACCAATCTTTTGAGGAAGGCTCTTTTCCCAATTTCTTGAAAAAGGCCCTCATTAAACCCGTCCATAAGAAGAGTTCAAAAACAGATCCGAATAATTATCGACCCATTGCTCTTCTACCTACAGCTTCAAAAATATTTGAAAAAGCGATGTGTAACCGAGTTTATAAGTTTTGCGAAAAATATCAAATATTTAACGACTGCCAGAATGGGTTCCGCAAAAATCGATCCACAACCTTAGCTGTATATAAATATATTCAAAAAGCTCTCGACATTATCAATAATAAAAAATACGCTATAGGATTACTTTTGGACATGACAAAAGCATATGACAAAGTACAATTTCAAATATTATTAAATAAATTATACAATATAGGAATACGCGGCAAATGTTATGACTGGTTCGTATCCTATTTAAAAAATAGAGAACAAATAGTAGAAATAGAACATTACAACTATAACAATAATGAAATCGAATTAGTTAGATCAGACAGTAAATTAATCACCGCTTCAATCCCGCAAGGCAGCGTAATAGGTTGTTTCTTGTTCCTCGTTTATGTAAACGATCTCCCTAACAACATAAATGAGCCCTGTGTACTATTCGCGGACGACATATCGATTTTAACCTCATGTGAAGACAATACCAAAATTAATGAAAAATTAAATTCAATACTGAACTCTACAATAAATTGGATGTCTGAAAATAATCTTGAAATCAATTTTAACAAGACTAAATTAATAACCTTCCACCCCCGACAAAAAATACCAATTAATATCAACTTTAGTTTTAACAACATTAAATTAGAAGTGGTTAATAAATTTTCCCTATTAGGCCTAGACATTGACACAAATATAAATTGGAAGTCACATATTCAAAAAATAAAAGCTAAGCTATCAAGATTTTCGTACGCCCTCCGTGAGATCAAAAAAACTACAGACCTTAAAACTGCTCTGGTAACGTACTACGCATATGCCTACGCATGGCTTAAATATGGTGTCGTTTTATGGGGCAACAGTACCGACGCGCCTACATTATTCACTTTACAGAAAAAACTACTCAGAATTATAGTAAATATTGAAGAAACCGACAGTTGTAAGCCCCACTTTCAGGAAACAAAAATTCTTTCCCTACCCTCCCTCTATATTTTCGAAATTTGCAAATTCGTACGTAAATATCCAGAATTTTATACCAAAAGGGAAGATATACAAACAAAAATAACACTTAGGCACAAAAATAGACTCAACCTACCAACGTCACGACTAAAAATGCACTCTGACAGTGCCTACGTTATGTCTATAAAATTATACAATAAGCTGCCAGAATCCATTAAAAATATAGATAAATATGACATTTTCATAAATAAACTAAAAACATTCCTAATAAATAAAAGCTATTATAGCGTAAATGAATACTTAAATGACAAAATATAATACATAAAATAATTATAATATAAAACAAAAATATAATATAATAATAATAATCTAATTAATAAAATATTGAAATAAGATATTATAATAAAATACTTATAATTAAACCCCGCAATAGTAAAAAATAATGTCTATACCAACTTATAATATATAAAGACCTAGAAGATTTTTATTATTAATAGAAAAATAATGTAATGTACAATATATATTTTAGTATTAGAAGTAAACACTCAGTGCTCTTCCTCCTCTCTCCCATAATTATGCTATGCTGTGCCCGACAGGGTCCAAAATTGTGTCTATATTACAACCCTCCAGCTAATGTAAACTTACATATGTACATTTTGGAACGCAATAAAGATATTGAGTATTGAGTATTGAGTAAGGCCAGGCGCAATCATGAAATTCACCGCTTAAGAATATGGCTCGTTGGTCTAGGGGTATGATTCTCGCTTTGGGTGCGAGAGGTCCCGGGTTCAAATCCCGGACGAGCCCAACTTTTGTAATTTTTTTTCTTAAATTTTAAGGTTTTAGGTGTGTATTATTATAAAAATTATTTGGTAAATGAAAAAAAAATCGTCATTATTTTTTTATAAAACTATTTTAATTAATTCCTAATTGAATATCTTCCAACTATCAACAATAAATAAACACAGATACCTACAATAAATAATCTTTTAGTGACGCGAATTACGGAACCCTCCAATTAATTGTGTTACATTACACCTACAAAATTCAATCAATAAAGAAACAAGATAGGTATACAACCTTCGATCACTAGTTTTTTATAAGTGATCGAAGTATACAACATAATATCAGACACTGTAAACCGTTAACGTTGTTCCGATAATCATGTTACCTAACTTATGAACTTTATAAAATTAGTAATGACGCACACGTTATAAGTCCGCAATAGCCGTAACATAAAACAATAGTTAGCTGTACCCTATTCCCGAGAGCCTGACGTGTGGCATGGTGTGACGAAGTCCTTATTCCCGGCACGCGCCGACCTACTGACACAACGGGATGACGACTGATTGCGAGATAAGGCGATCTATATCACCGTACATACTGTGAAATGTCCTACGAAGGCTGCACTATAAAGCGAGGATTATAGGCGTTTTAAGTACCTGCCATATCTTTAAGAGGTCATAAAGGTTACTTAAATCATAAAAGTGTAACGACGCCTAATATTGTGACGTCATCTTCATTTATCAGGTATATATTTGTATTGTATATACTGTTATGTAAAACTGTAGTCCAAATATGGTCTTCATGTGATTCTTCTTAGTTGATGGTCATCATCCCATAAGGTAAATGAGAAAAAAATGCTCGTACCTCCATTACGAAAGCATGATGACTTTTTGGGTAATATCTGATAATATATCATTTAACGTGTTAACTTGTTAGGTTCTAAAATAATGTTTCATCATGATAAATAACTACAAATTAATCGCTGTTTATAAGTTCATAAATTAAAAGAATATTTCAATGAATTAATGTGCAATATGTCGAATGCTAAACGTGACCGTCAGCTATGTGTAATTTTATGAATTTTAGAACGATATGTGTTGTATGTCATTCAAAATTAGTATAGGAAGAGAAAAAAAAGTAGGTGCGAGATAAATATTTAGTGTTCCCTACTGCCCAACAGATGGCGCTCTTTATCATTTTCGGAGAGCATTGTTCACTAGTTAAAAGTATTAAACATTGGTATTTATAAAAATAATATATTATCAGGATTTCTAAAGTTATCAAAAATAATCATTATTATAGTACTATGTGTTTTCTACGTTGATACGATACAACAATTTCGACAATTCTCTCAGTGGCTCGTTGGTCTAGGGGTATGATTTTCGCTTAGGGTGCGAGAGGTCCCGGGTTCAAATCCCGGACGAGCCCAATTCTTTTTGTGTTTTTTTAAAACTTTGCATTAAAACAGTGGTATTTTCTTTCATAAAATAAATGTTTTAATTATATTTAATGCATTACATTTATTTATTTTGTGTACATCTCATTAATATTCGACATTAAAATTAACCATCGCAGACTACTGACCATAGATAAGAATATGTACTTGAGCTACAGAATTTAAGCCAGTCGATAGTCGCTTGCTTCATAGATATTATTAGAAAGAGAGATTACCTAGGTGTGCGCCAAATGGCAGAATAGATTAATTCTCATAGATATGAAAATAAAATCACACAACTATCGTGCGACGGTTAAGTCTATAGCCTGCGGGCGCTCCGAGTTGTTTTTTGTGGGTATTATGTTTAAAATCGATACATAATAAGTAATATGTTTCATTGGAATCATTCTCATTCCAAGTTACAGAAGGTTAAAACAACTTTTTTAACCGGATTAATCGCGTGTATTATTGGTTTTTTGTTTTTCCTGACGTTTACGTTTATTATAATGTGTAGTGATCGCGCAAACCTAAGATATTATTACTGAAGGTTTTTAAATGCAACTCGCTGATCCCGACGATTGCACCCGTTTAGTAAACAAACTTTTCCTGCGGGGGTCTCAAGGGAAAGCTTCTCTGATCCCTTTCCTTGTTCCGACTCCCTTACATGTGGGGAATAATTAAAGCGCCTCAAACCTACCTTTGAGCGTGGCTCAGCTGAAACATCTCCACAAAGGGACTTGAATGCGCCTCGGGTGAAAAGGAACACCCACTATTTATGCAACGGTTTCTTTTTAGCTTCTGCATCCGACGTGTTTTCAATGTCCCCGCTCAAAGACGTAGTAAGCGTAGTATTTCATGAATAAAATTCTTTTTTACGTCATTTATATTGATACAGTACTACAGTAGTATCTTGTGGTTTGCACAAAAACCGCTCGGTGGGGTTATCTCAAAATAACCTTGCCAACTCATTATAGTTTTTTTATATTGTGTCATTAGTGCTGGTTTGTTTCTGTATATAATAAATTAGCTACTTTAACCCTCCATATCCTTAGTAAGTACATTATGCATTTGAAAATTTTAATCGTAGGAAAGAAAATATTTATGCATTTAAGGCGTTACCGTAATTCCGGTGCTCTGTGTATTTCTTTACTCACTGAATAACCCTTTCCAACTTATTTACGAGTACATAAAATAAATTTGCAATAGAGTCGGGTAGTTCCCAACAACTGACGGATTAATTACATAGCTCGTAAATTAATATTTCGTATACTTAGGTTATTCTTATCATGCGTACTCAAAACGTGGGAATGTGCTACATTCTACTATACCTACCTATGTGTTTTGTTACCGCTATGGCTTACTTGCTTGTAGCTATTTTATCTGGGTCACGTAAACTTCGATATCCTAAGTACGGAACGAGCAGAAATTGAATCTTGAATGGAACCTAACGACACTTCCTGCAGTTTTCATTACGACACACATACCGGGCTCATTGTATTCTTGGCAGTAGGTAGGTAGTTAGGTACCTACTCAGGCAACGATGCCTCAGTGAAACGGTCTTTTTATGGTCTTTGTGGGTTTAGGGTACCATTGCAAAACGTACCTAATTTTTGTTAGAAAGAAATGTCAGTGCCATGAACTTTCAAACTGACGGCATTTGCAATTAAGTAGATCTTTAAAGACATTGAAATGCCAAGGCAAATAATCACCATTTGTAATTGTTACAACAGAATCAGTATAATCAATTTAGGTAGGTGGTAGGTATTATAATTTTATTATACAACATATTTTATTAAAATGTCCTAAAATGTGTCGCGACAGGATGTTAAACATAGCTTCTTCAATGTTTGTCCGGATGACTCACCGTGCCGAAGCCCACCGAACCAACTTGGAATTTGGACAAGTTTTTGCGATCAGCGGCCAGGAAAGTTTAAAAAAAAAACTCGCATTATTTTTCTTTTAAATTTCGTTTTATTCATTATTACGTGTGTAAATGCGCACCATGCCTGAAGGATTCCTTGTATTAGGTACAAAATTGTGATGTAAATATAGCGCTCTATGTTGTATTTTAAAGCTAACTAATGCTGCAGCCTTGGTAACAGGCAAAAGTCTGAGAAAAAAATGCAGTAATTTTTGTACTTATTTACTAAGCTGGTTTCAGGGTAAAGCGTAATATTATATTGGCTAGCGCATTTAATTTGCAGATGATACGGTGTATAAATGAATTTATAACAGATAATTGATTTATAAATGAATAAATTCATCCTAATTTTCTAAACTGGTTTCGAATTTAAGTCAAGGTTTAGATCAACTCGACAGAATTCTGGTATATTTGAGCGAAGTAATTTTGTTTTTAAACATTTTCTTAATTTGGTATATGAGTCGCCATCACAACACAAACAACTTCATTGCAACATTTTCTTTTTGTATTTAATTTTCCTTGTATCGGTATCTGCTCCTGCCAAGTTTAAAATGGCCCTATAATTCGGTATTCAAAAATACTCCGTGTATTCTGATGAAGATGATCGGGTTTTTATGACGATTTTAACTTAAATAACATTTAAAAAAGTTAAAAAAACTTCCTCTGAATTTTTTGTCGGTATGCCAATTAGGGGAAACTAACTAACTTCGGAACCTGCTGTTTCATAATCATAATCGTAGTAGGTAGGTAAGTACAGGCTAAGTACGGACTACAGTGATATAAAGATGTAGTTATATCAATATGTGGGGTTACTCTTAAAACTAATACCAATTCCAATATTAAATAGACGCCTAAAAACAACGCGTTTTTCTAAAATAAATTTACCTACATTGCAGTTGCCTCAATTTTAAAGCATAATATTGTCATCATAATATGCCGAATCTGGCGTCCAAGCACGGATCTTTTCGATAAACTTGTCGATACAATAAAAGATTTTATGTATTGAATTTTATCGTTTTATCAAAACTTATGGCAAATTAGACGTTTAAAATCGACAAACGTGTCGACAAAAAGAACCATGCTCGCACCGCTGTATGTAATTACTTTTTAGACATTTTTTAAAAGTACGAACTGACATATTTCCAATGTCAACCGAGCGGAATTATTGTCAAGAGTAAGCCCATTGGAATACTGACTAGACAATTTTGACAGTGTTTATCAATATTTTAACGAACAGCCACGTTATTGTTTGATGTTGAACGTAGGCGGGGAAAGTAGGACTAATTTGATGATATGATGACATTAATGAGCTGTTTTGACGTTCATTATATTGACATATTAATAATTATGCTGTCAACTAATTGGAGAAAAGCATTTTTAGATAAAAACGTAAAATTATTCAAGTAGATTGTCTATATACTTCGTTAAGATACTAACAAACTACAAAAAAACTGTTATTGTAAAAAGAAATGTATAACAGGCACATCAGATAGGTAATAGTGCAAGTTTACAGTCTTTTATTATTTGGCCCAGAAACGGGATTCACACGATGTTAACAACTCGAACCACCTAACTGCTTACTCTTAAATAAAGCTCGACTTATTTTTTGATGTAATAATTGAATAGTTGTTTTGTAATTATCCATTAAAATATTACATAATTATTATTATACACTACTATATATTAATTTCCTAAAAGAAATTAAGGGCTTATTTATACACAATCTTCTACCAAGCAAATCAGAAAAGTTTGACTGTGTTACAATGCTTTTTAATTCTTAGAAAATTTAGAACAAAATGGACATTGCACAAAATAACGGTTTTTTTTTTCACTTTGTTTTGTATAAGAGATTTACAATAATTCCACATATTCCTGCTGGTAGCCAAATGAGAGAATTTTGAGATCGCACATTTTTATTAATTTTCTCTGATACATTTTCTCTTACTGGTACATACCTACTATAAATACACGGTCCAGTATAAAAGTCCTTAATGTTTAATAATAATAAATAGTGATGTATAGGTAAATAAACTAAAGCTTAATTTGAGCGTTAAACGTGAAGTTTAGCGCTACGGTCATTCGAATTTTCTCGAAAACGTTTTTGAGTTCCAACTTCTTCGTAATTCTAATGCAATGATACTGATATTCCCATTATGTATATTAAGGAATCCCCTGACATGCCTTGTTGTTGATCAAAACTTGAAAGTCCCCTTATTTTGATCATCGCGAGGTAATTTCCCTAATTTATGTTTAGTAACTTGTTATAAATATACGAGAAACTAATCTATTGTCTATTGATTTAGACACCGGAAAATTATTTCGAATGAAATACTCTTTCTTTATTCAACGTATTATATATGCAGGTATTATTGGAGCTTGTTAACGTGCCGTGTCACGCGTGTTTATATTATATATAAATGCATATTTGTGCAACGACAAAGAAGTGTGTGAGTGCTTGAAATGCCTACGCGATATTGAATGTCTGGTCCATTATAAATTAAGCCGGCACCCCGTCCTTACAGTTACTTTACTGGGAAATAATTACAGGGTTCTTGTTAAATGGTTAGGTAAGATGACGTGTAGCTCCTGGCGCCCGATGACAAATTACAGCCGTCAACAGTAAACCAAGCTATGATAGACACAAGCAATACGCTAATAACCTTGCTATAAATACTTAGGTACATATTTAGTACTAGCTGTGCCCCGCAGTTTTACCCGCCTATAATTATACTATAATTAAGCCTAAGTAAGCCCAAGTTACTTCTTAAATAGTTAGCTACCTGCCATTAAAATCTTATCAGAATCGGTCCGCCGTTTCGCAGATTAGATAAAATGAATAAAAGCCTATTTTTAGGCATAGGTATCGTGCAAATAACTGTATGAGCTTAAAAAAAAACTATTATTGTGACATTACACACACTTCAATTATATTTATTTGTATTTGTCGTTATTGAGCAAACTGAAAACCACGAAGTATTATGAAGTTACTGTGATGGTTTTTGTGGTCATATGCTTCACCTTGTTTATTGAAATGTTTTGATCTAAGTTATGAGTTCATTATTTTCACCCACTGACTGTGTTAATAATTTATTGACTACACTATACTAATTAATTAATTAATAATAGTCACAGTATAGGCATCAATTTAAAACAAATTTTAGATTTATTATAGTTAATAAATCACCGAATAATCAACTTCAGTAGGAACTGGATCTACACGCTCCATCATCGGCTACACCGTCGCTTACTGTCAGGCGAGTTGGTGGTCAAACGTAGATCCATTTTAGATAATAAAATAAAAAGAAACAACTAAACGATATTAGGTAATTACATAGACAATTTTTTTATAGGAAAACGGCTTATCATTCAATCTCCATAGTATCTTGAATATATTTATTTTCATAGTTGCGCTGCTCTATGAGTGGTGAGTGCATAAACTACATAGTAGGTATCTATAGGTAGGTATATTGAGCCCGCCCCGGCCCTTGCGTGAAGGCCATGAAATACTTCCACGAGGGATGTTGTCTAGGCCCCAAATTACAAGGGTAGGAACAAATTCACTTTTTATGATCATATCAAAGCTAACTCAACATTTTATGTGTTCTGTATACGTATAAACTTTTACGACGAAGAGTACGACTATATACATACAATTTTAATACGATTGACAAGGCTATTTCCACCACAAGTGGATTTGTATGATACCATTTATTAATGATATGTTATTTATTTTACTATCCTATGTAGTCTCGAGTGAATCTAGCAAGTCAATCTGTATAACTTGCTGATCAATAAAATCGCTAACCAAATAATTAATAATTAGCTAAATACCTATCTTTCGAGTAGTATTCAATGTACATAGTACTATTTTTAGCCTCTCTTATAAATATATTTATTTTCGTCATGAAACATGAACCGTGTAACTTAAATATTATAATACCTCTCTAAAACCTTTGATTTCGTTCAGTGATTTGTCATTTGACTATTGACTCTTAATTGAACTGGTGGTCTACTTGGAGTCGCTCCTCCTTGGCAACCAAATGCGCGCTCCTTCCATCGGCTCCATCAGTTTTCTGGCTCTGCGCCTTTCCAAAGTATCCTGCTTCTCTTATATCCTGGGACCGCATATTTAACAAAGCAATTTATAGTAACCCTATGCTATGGTGGTTCTATCTTGATACAAAACCAGTTATTAAGTAGTCTTACTAGAATGTTAATACTTATTATTGTAGTAGGTACTGTCAGCAATCTTCCTGAATCTCAAAAACTTAAACCTGTTCCATACAATTGTAAAAAAATATGACTTTGGATAGACGCAGAGTGTAACATTTCTTACATAGCTAAGTTCATTGCCTTTATAAGTATGTTTGTGTCGTGCAGCACATGTGATCTCTCATAGTGAGATAGAAAATGAGAGCCACTCTGGCTCTAGTATAATATTGAAAATTTACTTTATTAAATTAACCGATTTTTTGGATAGGGAAGCAAGGCTAAGTCTTTTGTAATAATTCATAATCCGTGTCAATGAGACTTATTAATTGACTCGAAATTTAAAATTCTATACCGCCAAGTGCGCAGCTAATTTATTTATTATCTATTTGACTTTAGTCAAAATCTTTCAGCGAAAAAACAAAAATATTCAATTCAGAATTTAAATTGGACGTGTACCCATTTTTTTATATTGTTAAAGGCACCTAATTCCTTCACGCTCCGTTAAGCCTGACACAATGAGACCCATAGGCGCCGTGTTCCCCCTGGCTCCCTTGTCGAGACGTTTCACACTAATGCGTCTGCAAATCCAGCCAATACGTTTGCCAATTCGGAACAGCAGACAAAACAAACTTTAAAAAATACAGGTGCATAGAATAGGTACAGTGATGGAAATGTATTCCATTTCGAATGTTTAAAGCGTTCATCTGAAGGGTCAATTTGGAGATAAAACGGAACAGAATAGTGTAATTGCATAAAGCTGAATTACAGCTTTACTTTTGTCCTAAAATTTTACCCGAAAAGAGATTATCTGAGATTAACTGCCTTATTGATCTAGTAGCCGCAGGCGATTCCAGGGTCAGTCAAAGTGCTATTTGTTTCTTCTGTTAGGAAGTTCTCAGTAGCAGCCAGGATTGGAATTGTGCCTATTGAATGGCTCACCACATATTTTCTATCACATGGAAGAAATGAAGAAGAAAAGAGAAGAGAAAGAGAGAAAAGAAGTACACCTTTGCCTAACCTCTTGAAGAAGAGATTTTTAAACCCTGATCTGTGGCTGGTCTCTGAGTCACTCGTGATACACTAAGTTCGTTGTCAAGATTCTATTAACAATATGACGCAAAATATTTAATGAAATTCAAATCAGCAGTTTATTTAAAATCGTCTATCTATCTTTAATATAGTGCCTACCAGTATTATGCTTCATGGACCTCCTCGACTATGATATAGTTTTAAAAGGCATTTTTTTTTTATCATATTTGTTGATTTCGTTATAGTTTTTTGAGACTCTCTCATGCTCTCTTGTGTTTCTCATTTTTGTTAGAATGTCTTTGTAGGGGTTCTGCTATTGGATACATTGCCCCTACATTTATCATTCATATTTAGTTACTGCCCTTATGTTACGTTCCGTTGAATGTTTGCAATTGGCTATATATAATTTCTACTAATTTAATGTAGGACTCGATGGTTTCTACTTTTTTAACTATGTCAGTTATCCGGTAAGGCTCTATGCCGTTGTTGTTGCAAACCATTTCGTGATTGACCCTCGGATAACTAAATCTTTGACACTCTTGAAGAAGGTGATCCACCGTTTGTGGTGTGGTTTTGTCGCATGGGCACCAGTCGTTTTCCACTATCTTGAATCTGTGAAGATATGCTTTATGGTACCCATGCCCAGTGATTACTTGTGTTAAGTAGAAATTTTCATCAAGGCGCTTCCATAGTTTGCTGATATCCTTCAGCTTGGGTAGCAGGTTAACCGTGTGTTTGCCTTGCTCCGCACTCGTGTATCTTTGCTCCCAGGTGTTCTTGTTTTCTTTACGGGTTAGGTGTTTTACGTGGGTTATAGGGAACCTACTATAGTCCGGGGTTTTGTGCAGAGTTGCTGCGTGCTTAGCCGCAGCGTCAGCGGCCTCATTAAGTCATTACCCTCTGTCCCGTTGTGGCTTTTGACCCACGTCATGTGAATGGTTCCGGTGTGACGTTTTATTATTTTATGGATGTTTGATACTAGCGGATGATTATTGCTTCTATTTTTTATTGCTAATAATGAGGATTGGGAGTCGGAGAATATTTTTGTGTTCGCTTGATTGTGTTTTTCTGCCCATGCACATGCCTCTCTGATGGCTAGCAGTTCGGCTTGAATGATGGTGCATGAGTCGTGTAGTTTGAACTTTTTGGCTATTGAGGTATTGTTTCGGAGTTCGTAGCACACGATCGCTGCGCCTACAGTCCCGTCTTCCAGTTTGTAAAAGGCATATTTGGGTAATGATGAATAGATAACTATTAGGTTTTCATAAAAAAATATTGTCAAAGATAAACAGAGTTATCGCCAGTGTTCAGAATTAGAACGTTAACGTTTTGCTAACATGATTTTTGACATAGGTAATAGAATGACATAATATGAAATAGGAAGAGAATGTCTTTATGATGTAATTTACATAAATCGACGGAGATGCTAAGCTAGTCTGATGGTATTAGTACGATTGTAACTACAAATAAATTTGTGGGAATAAATTGAACAATTCAAATATCAGTCAGATGACGTCGCCAATCTACATACCATAATTTGCATACGGGCGCCGAGAGATAGCCATGCTAATTTAACGGCTTACATCATTCTTTGTAAGTTTAAGCACAAAGATCACGATTTGTACGTACTTGTCATGAGTATTATCATAATAAGATATTCAAACACAATATTTGTGAGTCAACCTTTCGAAAGTATTATTAGGAATAATAATATTTGAAATTGAAAATATTTATGTATTATTTTCAGAACACGATTTCCTTTGTCAACTAAGAGTATTCGTTTATTACATGTTATACTTAAATGTGTCCAATTTAGGAATGTAATTTACTAAGGGATTCATATTTGGGATTTTGGGATATAATAAAATCACAAAATATTTCTGTTACACTTTAATGATTGGAAACAAAGTAAACTTACACGGAACATCACAATTATGCTTCGCAAAACAATGTTGATGTCATGAGATTCATTGTTATAATATCTACCCAATTAGCAGGGTCTAGTATTTCAATTACATAATTATAGGTACAACAATAGAACATGCCTTAATATTATGGAATAGATTTTCTACCTATTGGGGAATAGAAGCAATTTCCTAAAATATTAGACGTTGAACATACAGGCCTCGACTTTTCTTTTGTAGATATTATTAAATGTTTCACTATAAGCTCTAACATCAATTTACGACATCAGAGACAAAATATTATGAAGCTGAGAAAGTGACCAATAAATATAATTATATTTTTGATACATTACTTTAAGTCTTATCTAATAATGGTACGCTAGGTGGGACGTTGAATTAACGTTAATTTATAAAATTATTTATTAACCAAGATTATACCATTTGTTTTAATAAACTAAAATAATTTTGCATTCCGCGAATAGGAATACTAACGCCCTCGGGATTATTTTAAACTAATATTAATAGAAAAAAACAAGAGATGAATACAGTTCACTTACAATTAAGGCGAACACTTACAATCGATTTCAATTCATACAAAAATATCATCCATTTTCTTTACACATTGACAAAAGTCCGCTAAGCATACTATACTACCAAACGATTCCAAAACTATTAGAGTCTACTTTCTTCTAAGAACCAACAAGAATGATTGGTTCATTAGACGGAGGGATGAAAGTTTATTGGATTAGTGGTTACACTAACAAATGTAGGCAAACTTACACAGTTCAACTTTGGCTTAAATAACAAAGTCATAATTATTAATTTTCAATTAAACCTCACACATCAAGCGTTCATAGGTTTTTATTTAAATCTATAGTTTAATTATAATTTTATCTGAACTTAGACGTATGTATATAATAAGAGATAATAAAAACAAAATAAATTATTTGTGAATAAACGCTTTAAAGTAATAATATCTCTTTATTCTGGATTTTTAGACTCTTGTAACTTAAAATTAAAAATAACAATTAAAATTAAAGAAATACAAAATACTAATGATAAGAGGTACTAGACGAGGTGCTTATTGACTATTGCGCGAAAAGAAATGAACTATGCATCAAACTGTTTATTCAATCGAAAGCTAGTACATATTCATACCGTCACATACGTTATTTTAGGTATTCTTATTTCAGTAAATGGGGAGAGAATTTAATGCACAACAAATAACTAAAACAAGCAAGAATAATACAATTGGACAAGTTTAATCAATTGATTCCTAAAGTGTAATTAATATTAGGTAACGGAATACAATACAAATAAATTACTTAAAACTTTACAAATAACTTTTATGGTGATAATAATTAACAATTACTCAAACACATGGCTATAGCCGTTAAGAAAAACAAGTTCATCAAACAAAATTATAAAAAATATCTAAATATTGTGTTTTGTACATTGCAACATTTAAAATATTGTAGGTAACGTATTTTTCTCTTATAACTTGATTTTGAATTTTGAAATTCATTCAGATATCACAAATGTGAGTTAACTGTCCAGAGAATGTCCAAGGTACATACTTATGTGTGATTTTATTACAGCTTGTCATTGGTAACAGTGTCTTACTTCACTCAGTATCATTATCCCTATCTACGATGTTTCCTCTGTCATTACTTAAATAATGACAATCTCGCGCCGCTCTGCGACTTCCATATCAGTTAACTATTTACAGATATATTTATTTACAGTTATGCGATTAATTTTGGCTTCTCAATTTACATATTGGAATGAAATCACATAACAGGAATGTCAAGAAACAAAATATTTATATTTACACAAATTTACCGAGGCATATATGATCCATGCCTCGGTTTATAAACAACAGCATCAAGCTCAGTTGCCAAAACGTACATACATGTAATAAAACGACGAAGCAACTATAATATTAATGATATTTTTCCCACTATTTACAAAAAATTTAACTCGTCATTTTAAAGTAAAAGTATAAGCGCAGGAGTAAATAACGCGAATGTAACGATCCTGATAGATGCTCCGTTGGGGTTGCTGCCGAGTCCACCGACAACAGATTTTTTTATGTCTTCTTTAGGCACGGAAGCTTTAACCATGCCTTCACCGCTTTCGTTCAGCTCATTGCTCTCCATCTGATCGGGCTGGTCGGGTTTCTTCATGGCTGCCACGTCATTTTCTTCAGGCACTGGTGGTGCAGTCTCAGGCACTGGTGTCGTCGTAGTTGTTGTTGTTGTTGTTGTGGTAGAAGTGGTAGTTGTTGGCACCAAGGTGTTGTTCGCCAGAAAATATATTTCACCATAAATAGCTTCTACCTCTAATGTATTTTCAATACGCTGTCCTCTCATTTGTCGCGATCGAGGGTCATTGTCTTTATACAAAGTCACTAATTTAGCAGTATACTGAACATCGCTGTTTGTAATGTTTCCTCTGAATGTGACGTTACATGCTGTACCTGGTTCCAAATATTGTTCAAGTTTGTATAATTTAGTTCTCCGCTCTGTAAATGGATTAGCCCACTGTATTGGCGGGAACAAAGTCCCATCATCTAATTCAATCGTCGTGTTAAGACCAATGGCTATTCCATGGCCATGACCCCAAGATAAAGTGTAATTGAAGTCGTATTCGATTTCTGTTGTGACAGTAGCCGCAACATCGTCCTCGTTTTTCAGAATTCGCTCTTCATACACTTCAGGTTCGGTTTGACGAACATGTTCCGTTGCCAGATCTAATACTACATTCTCTAACTTGTAACTTAGAGGTTCAATTTCTTTTAAGATTTCACCACTATTTTCTATCATTTCGTTATTCTTGTCGTCGAACGTGATTAACTGTCCGATAACGTTTTCGTATGCAATTCTTCCGATATAATGTGAGTATCCACTTGTTGCTTTCATTCTTCCTACGAAAACAGAATCTCCGGAGGAGTCCACGACTACACCGCCACTAGGTTTGGCATGAAACCTAAACCAAGGTATCCAGTTGATTAACGATGCGTTTTCAATGTTTTCAAGCACCTCAAATATATTATAGCTCTTGCTGGCGGAAACAGCGCAAGACGTATAGTCTGGTCTCAATTGTCCTAAAATCATATCGCCTTCATGACGTGCTCTGCAAAGGTATATAGGTCCTGAAATAGAAATTAATTGTTTGATTGAATATATTTTTAAAAGAATATCTACATCTCTGAAATAGTACTACATAATATTAGAATTAGTTACCTTGTTCTGATTCAGCTCCAATTACATAGTTGCTCATAGATTCTTTCTTCAAATTACTCCACTTCAAAGTGCTTGAAGTAATGACTTGTTTTAGCTTTGAATTGTACAAGCCAACTCCTCCTTCTGCCGCAGCTGGAACCGCTAGGGTGGCGGTTAATAGCACCACCCACCATCCACTTTGGCAATTTCTGTTTTTCTTCATCTTAGAACTGTAACAAAAAGAAATAAATATTACTCTGGAGGAAATGATTAGATTATGGAAATACTTTCGATTAGGTTTATAATTCTAGTACCACTGGAACATCGTTGGATTTTCTAAAACTATTGTTTGATTTTTCTGACATGATGTAATATTATTACGCCGAATGAATACCAGTTTTCTATTTTTAAATGATGAATAAAGATTATATCCTACTCGACCTCAATATTTACGCTGATGGATTTAAATACGTACGATTTAAATAACTTTATGTAAAAGTACGTAGTTGTATGTTTAGGGCACACAGCATCGCAATAGTGTTATGTTACTGATAAAAAGTATAGCGTAAAAATTACATTCCGAGTCGTAAACGAAAGATTAAATCTTTTCACCATAGGTAAACAAAGAAAATTAAATGCAGCGTCACATTTTTCCGAAAGATTGATTTTTGATAGCTTCACAAATCAGAGGGTGGTGGGACATCTTACAAATAGAGATTACCCTGTCCGATGTCTTTAATATTTTCTTTCATTGTCATCGTGGTATACGTAAAGAATATTGTGAACTTACTCCAAAAATAGCATCACGTAAATAGTTTCACGACCCTTCAGTAATAAATTGCCGCGACCCCTGAGTTTTATCTAGATGTACATTCACAAGATATAAAAGCAGTCGTTTTTCCCTGCATATTGCGTTTTATCATTGAAAGTATACATGTTACAAACGAATTTTAAAATAATAGTAGCGTAAAAGAGTAAATACTGAGTACTGGTATAGGATACCTGCAACGCTGCACCTATATATCTAGATAGGTATGACGGTACACCAGCTAAAAAGATTGTGGTAGGGATTCGATCGCCCGGAAACTCAATTTTCTTGACAAGTTACGTTACTGAAAGCAGATTCCGCTGAGCTCAGCGATGTCGCCCCAAGCTTAGTGTTGATGCGTATGATACGGTTATCTCTTTGATTTTATTTTGCAAATTTTCTCATCTGAAGATCACTTACATATTTTATGTGGGTACTTTATAATATCGGAGACATAACAGAGTTTTTGCAGACGATGGTAAAGACTCTCATAACAAACGAAGTGGGATGTCGGGACGAATGGAAGAGATGTACTTAGACTTAGAAGTAGGTACTAGACAAGACAATCGATTGAAGACTGCAGCCTTACAGCTGAAATCTTGCATTTGCCTTTAGTTATCGATCAATTTATTTCCACTATAGACTGTTTGGATTTTCTATCTTGAATCATAGCGGTAATGAACTAGCAAGTGTGTTTATTATAAACTAGCTGTGCCCTGCGGTTTCACCCACGTATAATTATATTATAATAAGCCAAGTTATCCCTTATCTGTATAGTCAGCTACCTGCCAGTAAAACCTTAACAGAATCGGTCCAACCGGAACACAAATACCACCAGACAGACAGACAAAAGATTTAAAAACAGATTTTTAGGCGTAGATATTGTGCAAATAACTGCATGAGCTTAAAAATATGTTATTTTGACATTTCAACTTCAATTTTATTTCATTGCATTGACTAATGCCTGAGCAATTTAACTCGTGTGTTCTTTGGCGTTTTCATAAAAAAATTAATTATATCCGGTAATTTTATCGTTCTAAAGATGTAGTCACCTATCAAGATCCAGAGTAGGAATAATAATTGTAAAACATACAAAATTCGATGAAACCGATTGTTATAATGAATATGATTATGTATTAATATTATAATGGGTTTTCTTCAAAAAGACTTTTCCTTCTTCTTCTTCTATGATAGATAAACTTATAGGTACATCCTTCATTTCGCCTTTCGACCAGTTACAGGAATTTCGAGTAAATTTTCGAGGATATTCTACTAGATAAATAGATACGACCGAGACGAATAGATCGTAATTAATAAACACCACTAGCATGTTACTAAACGTTCTATAATAAGTTAGGTTTCACAAAAAAATACGGAATAAATAAAACTAATTGCTATGTAGATTGGTCTGTAGCCTAGCGTAGACATTTATATTAGGTTACTGTACGTACCTAATATAAATGTCTGTATTTTGATGAAATTATTTGACTTAAGATAGGTACCAATAAATCAGCGTTAGTACCACTACGAATCGACTAAATTCAATTTAATGAGTTCAATTGGAGATTGACGTGGTCCATTTTGTGTGACACAAATCCCGACGCCCTATTTCTTTGTTATTTGATTAACTTGTGATATATTGCTGCAAGTAGGGATCCTTTATGAAATATTAATATTTAGTCACGGTAGCTTTTGGACAACGTGCGCTTTATACAGTATCGCCAGATGTGTTACAAAATAAATACAGTTTGGAACGAGTCAACACAAGTTTTAATTGAATTCGGTCATAGGTTACACTTACACGATAACGATCAGAAAATATTCACCTTCTGTTAGGCCATTAGATATCTAAATGATAAAGGAAAGAAAGATAATACATCAACAACAGTTCTCTATAGTAAATAGACCTATTATAAATAATTTCAGAGTAATTTAATTAAAGTAATAAGCTTAGAAGAATTAAGTTAATTGCCTAATACCGTTGCTGCAGAGAGAGTAGAATTAACTTTGGCGTAGCATACTAGTGGTAACATTCCATCAGCTCGAGCGAATCATGCCCCTTTGTGGCGGGGCACATAGCGTGTCCAAACGCAGCTTTTGTGTACCGGCCAATATGACACCTAACAGAATCAATTAACTGATTTCACTGCTGCTCACAGCTGAGGTCTATTCCGAACGTTTTAGTGTCATTTGTCCAATAATTTATGTTTAAACTTATAAGATTTACTTTACGTGTTTATTTGTATTTGTAGGACCGTTTTTTTTGTTTACTGTTAGATCGAGTGGGATTTGTATCTATATTAAAACTAATTTACAATAAACCAGATCTTCCCTTGTGGTACTTGATGACAGAATGATAACGTGTACAAAGGAAGCTCAGACAATTACTCAGCGGTGGCTTTAATGAGTCGATTTACACACCCCATACGTTCCTTCCAACACAATACCTTCTGTCTGCTTGTTTTCGAGCAACTCTCGATGCGACGAGGGGAGACAAACTACAAACACAACAGGGAAATCTTTTCGTCTGAGTTGCCCCACTTCACTGGATCATCACCACCCACCCTTCTACGATCTTTTTGTGAGATTCTATAGTCTATACTTTTGTTCTGCTAATTTATTTAAGGTTTCATGTATTGTTTTAATAGGGTGTAAAACGGCTTTCCTACGTGTTTCGTTAGTTAGCCCGGAGAATGGTCTACCATTGAAAATGAGAAATTCGAGTATATACCCGTGTCAAAACGTTGTTGGCACTGATTTTGTATATAAAAGTTATTTTACCAACATGACATCATATTAGGTAAAGGAAAACTTGTATTTTGTAACAATATTGTGGGTAATAAAATTTTATGATGTTCAGCGACGGTGCCTGTGGTGACTGCACCGTACGAGGTCACATTTTATGTGTGCGCGTAGTGCCGTACTAAATTGCAAACTTGTATCTCAATGTCTCTATCAATGTCAATGTTGTTAATATTTTGTCGGAGGGCATCATGGCCAAAAATGGAATGTTACCTCAGCCAATTATGTTCAGAAAAATTGAGGACAGGTTCACTTATGTTGTTTGTTGTTGAAATATTTATAATCTGTATTTCTCTGTCTATCCACTTACTGTGATAATTTTCAGGAATAAAAGTAATTACATCACACAATCTTTCCGTCACTTCAATGATTTCAGTTAAGATATTAGAGGTAATATTAAGGCGTGCTTGTAATAGGAAATCATCAACGTCTCTATCACAATTCACAACCAAATGACGTAATGAAAGTTCATCAAAGAACTGAACCTCTGTATGTTTATACAATTCATTGAATAGTTTCGCTTATATTATTTATCTCAACACCGAGTACTTGAGAATTGAGATGGTACTTATTTATCTTTAGTTCCGATGCTTCATTGTCCCGACCGAGATCATAAATCTTGTCGTTAACTAAGAACTCTTATTATAACTATGCTGCTTACGTATGAGTCACGTTTTTTAAAATAGCTACTATACTTGAGTATCTAATAAAGCGTTTACATTTTACAAAGATGGCATCAATAATATAAACAATTTTATCCTAAGCACTGTATGATATCGATATTTAATCGTTATATCGGAGTTACTTATTGTAAGGTGGTAAGCTCCCCGAGCAATAGCTCGCGCACTAATCGCATTACCCACATGCAATCAATAATACTAGACAGGATTACTGTCGCCTCCAGGGTACCGACATTATTTTGTGTATAGTACCTATTTTATAATAAAACTGCTAGTATTAAAGTAGTTTACGTATAAAAAGAAATGGATAATAAATGGATCTAAGAAGTATGTGAATACCGATGATAATTTACGTGAAAAAGCAAAGAATGGATTGTCCATTTATATTAAATTATACAGTAGGTACCTAACTGTATTTTTTTTTTATAATTATAACTTATTATTCAGAGATATTCTCGAAACTAATTATATCCCTTTTCAAATGTCACATAAAGATTAATCTGGTTTATGAAGCATGTTTGGGGTTACCAGAAGAAGATAAATGTCATCGTTACTGAACCGAACACACCTTATGGCTCATGATTAATTTTAGCAAATTACAGTTTGGTACCACGGATCAGCATATTTCTAATACCATGTAATATTAGATTTTAAAAGTGATGTCATAGGACACGCCCATTCTACGCAAGCACTATGCTCGATTGTAGTCCTGATCCGACTATGCGAAACAGCACTAAGCTTTTAACCCAGTTGTGCCGCTTACAATGCAAATATTCCGTTAACGTTAGCGCAAAGGCTCTTGAGTCTAGTCTAGGGTGAGTCGGACACTGTGCTAATTTAATACGTTTATCGTTTTAAAAGGTACTTTTCTTAATTCCACTGCCAGTATTGTGGGTGAAGTTATTACTGTAACGGTTTGCGAAATTGGTAGAGAATTCTTCAATAATTGAACCACTGTACTGTATTTGGACCGTTAGATTACTAACTTTAACGTTGTATGCAATTAATATTATATCCAGCTTCAAAAAAAAAACTTGAAGAATAATTACGATTCTATTTAAGTAACTTAGAATGCTAACACTACCAGCAATTGATTCTATTAAGCTCACAGTTCATGTCCTTTCGTCGAGTCTCATTGACCTTTCTTCATATCTCAAAACAGGATAAAAAACCATTAAGAATATACTTTTACTGTATTATGCATAGGAACAATAAAGTTCACTATTGCTTTGCACAGTTACTTTCTATATTTAGAACCCTCATTTGTCATGTCAACATTGTTGAATACATTGCAGATCCGAGAGTAGGTATAGCGGTCGGGTATTAGTTGGGCGGTCCTCATTGGGAGGCAATTATTGCAGTAATAGCTTCGTTATCAAACGCTATTTCATCTAATGAATCGAGTTCGGCTTTCTTTACCAGTAACCAGTATGTTTTTATCCGTTCATTGTCTGTATAGTGAAAGTACGGACAAGGTCGCATTTATGCCGTAACTTTTGCCGCGTTTTGTCAAGCTTGACTCTTCAAAGAGTTCCATTGCCATGTTCCACATTCACTATAAATCAATGCCACTTGATTACTGACGGAAAGGTAGTAACAGAGTACTCACAAATTGGATTTTTAAGTACCGTTACCAATTTTGTGGTTTTTTTGGATACACAATTATATTATCTCTATATAAAAAATAAATTGCAGTGTAATGAACTGAAGGGTTTTCCCACTAAATGCAATAATGTTTATTCATGAAGCATTATTTATAGGTATGATATTATAAGATATACGATGTATTTCTTTACGGGTAATCTTCACAAGTATGCGGTACTCGCGGAACAATGCAACATACTAAGTCCATTGAATGCCGGTGATATGAGTTTTTGCGGCGCGGGCGTTGCAAATTGCTCTCCCGGGCGCCATTGCCGCCATCGTGTGCCGCTGCTAACTGTCAATAAATCATTCTCATTATTATTAGCCACTGGCTCTTCTCTTCGCAGATCGAAAATTTACTTCGGTAGTAAAATTCTATATAATTATAATATATAGAATTTTACTACCGAAGTCTCTTCGAAGAATCTTTTCTACTATTGATAAATGCATGCTCTTGATCAGTGCGGCTTGTTATCTGCGAGTCGGTAACGCTGCCGCTGGCAGTGTCGCGGGCCGTTGCGCGTGCGCACTGGCGCATGAACCAGCTGATAGCGTGGGAACAACTTCATGCATGAAGACCGCATTCCCTGCTTCACATATTGGTACACTATGGCGCCTCAGAGAGAGATAGGAATCTTGATCGTAACGGAAAACATTAATAGAATCGGTGCTTTTCAGATATACATATTTTGATAAAATATAAAACCATAACCAGAGTAAAATTAATACCGTCTTTGTCAAGTATGTATTTCTATACAATTTAAAAATGCACTATATGACGAGGACCGAAGCACATCTAGTGGAGGGTGACGATGCGACTGTCTCTACATAAGGCACACTTGTATATCTCTCAAAGCTTTGAAAACAATAGGATGCGGGCTTTGTGGCTTGTTGGTGATGTCGCCTTGAGCTCGTAGACGTAGTTGACAACACAATTAGTGCTCAATGAGCGCCAATAAAATGAATTTGAACGTTGTTTTATCACATACTTCGTATGGTTAGAAGGCGCTCTTGAGAAATATCTCAAAACGCTTACATAAGAACTTATGGTTACTTCTTATCATTTGCGACAGGAAGGGTGGGCTTATCTCATATGCTAGGTTAGGTTTACTATGTAATATATTTTCCTCTTTGCATACAAATGTGTCTTCAATGAAATTTGCATACAGCTTATAAAACGGATGTGAAAGACTGGTATTACTCTCGCATAGTAGACGTAGTGGGAACAGCTTGTCCACATTCCTCACGCAATGGCCTGCTGGTGGCCCAGATGCTATTTCGGAGACCAATAACCTACCTTATAGAGGTCATTGGCAATATATGTATATTCAATAGGTACAACACCATTTTTTGCTTATTGTAATGGTTTGTAAAACAGTTAACTTCCGCTTGTTAAAATTTTGAATGAGATAGTTCCGTTTGGACGGGTAGTATTTGTTCGCAGTGCCACCCGCGAGGCGTGACGGTGTCGGGAGATGTCCCATGATAATAACGGCAAAGCTGTTTTAATCATAATTACAGTGCAGGTTCCTGCAGTAATTTCCGTTCAGAGTTCGTTGTACTGTCTGTAAAAACTTTCAAAGGTTTCTGACTCGTAATAGGTGGGTAGATTAATCATCTTGAGTCATTACAGTAATTTAAAGTTCGACGTTTTCTTATCTTTATCGTGTCAGATCAATAGAACTTAATTTACAGCATGCTTAGTATATAATGTCAATCATTATTTGTCTTAACATACTGTAAAAATATCAAGTATTCAATAAGTATTACACGAGTAATAACAGGTTGCTTGAGTATGCTATGTTAGCGAGTTTATTCATACAGATTATGTAGGTCCATAACCTGCTGCATTACTTTTATTTCTTATCTAAATCAAAGTGAATAGCCCAGAGATATTCTTTAAACGCTGCATAAATTTATTATATCTAAACCTACGTTTACAATTTTAGCGCTTCATCGGCTGTAGAGCGTATTTTGCGCTTAGATAAATGAAGTTTATCCTAAGACAAAGTTAGCAATAAATCAACCAGCAAGGGGCTAATTAACACCAGCTCGGGTAGAGTCCGTATCATCGCACCTGCCGTCTGCACCGATCCGCGGACCGATGCTAGAAGTAGCAATTTTCAATGTCAAATGCGGTTAAATGAGGGAACTAAAGATTTATTTGAAATTATCTAGTTAAATATTAGCTTACATTTTATGCTTATATTCACATAAAATTTCAATAATTGAATTGATGCAGATTATATTGGAACAAATATTCGCGCCTTGGTAAACCTGTAGGTACAAAGGATATGTGTACGATTCTCACATCTTGGCATAAATTTTCAATTTAGTACCAGTAACACATAATAAAGTGCTTAGAATACATGACATGGTAAATGCATAATGAATAGGTTATAAATGTGTTTATTGCCGATGTGCCTATTGCACAATGTGCAACATTATAGGTATGTCTATCTGCTGTTGTTCCAACAAAGATTAAAAATTATTGTAAGCGGAAGTTTTAACCAGCCTGAAAGCAAACATATTGATGAACCTTCATTGTACCCAACCGACAAAATATTACCAACCAAAATTGTTTGTCCAGTACAAACAAAGTTTGTTGAACGACAACTTTTTCAACGCTTATACATATGTGTGAGTTCAACCAACGTGTTCTCTAAACTATATTATTTAGACAGTAAAATATACTGTAATAAATGGCTGTGAGCTACCGTACGCAGACTACGCCTCTGGCAGCGATGCCATTCTATCATTGATTTATTAAGAACTTGAGAGTAGGGAAGGAGAATGATACTACTACCCTATATTTTATATTTGAAGACCCTAAAATATAGTAATATCTTAGGTTTTCGCGATCACTACACATCATAATAAAAAAACTTTTAACCAGAGTAATCAGCGTTCAAACGTCAGGAAAAACAAAAACCAGTAATACACGCGATTAATCCGGTTAAAAGTTGATCCTAAAATACTTTAGGAATATCAAACAAAAAGGGAAACATTATGCACTGCAAACATTAGAAAGTATAGTTGTATTAGCCCAGGTGAAAACCGACACCTCAATTGCTGAAGATAAGTCATATTGATTACAGCAATTTGTTGAGCCGCCGAGACAAGTCGTTGTCCATTTTAGAACGTGTCGTGGTCGAGTGTACGCAATATATACGCACACGACTGACAAACGTGTTTTATGAAGTTTATTGAGTTGGACAACCGTATGAACATCTGAATCTTTGGAGATTTCATGGCTGTCAATTTCAATAAGTATTAGGAAGATGACGTTATTTCGCCAAAATTCGACCATCTGTACGCGTGGATCTAAATAGCGAGTACAGTACACTTGGATCAAGTATTATGTAATGAAGTGCAAAAAGCGGATGCCGGAATGGAGAGGATGACAATCTGGGGCTCCCCACGATTTGCGCGACAACGAGCAGCAAGGTCGCCGTCTGATTGTCGGTAATAGTGGCACTTATAATATATAGACGACGCATGGCCCAATTTTAGCTGCACTTTTCGAATCCAGATTTTAACAAATTTCACAATTATTCTTTACATATGTAATAATTTATAAAACATTGTTAAAGCTGTTAAGGAATCTTGAAATTTTCCGACCTGGTACGTCTATCTAGAGTTTTCCAAGCAAATTCTGTATTTCCCTATTAAGTAGTTAGGATAATGGTCATTTGCGTAACTCGTGATGCAGATCCGGCACTTGTTTGATATTGAGAGGCCAATTGTGGTCCGTTCTGACTCTTGACAGGATGATAGTGGGCAACTCTCGAACGTGCTAGTCGTGACTATTTTTAGAATGTTGATGGCATCACCGAAACATTCCATTGAATTGTCAATTTCGTGTACTTTTTTGCGCCGTACCGGGAGTGCGTCTCGCTTCAGTCGTTGGGTATGTTTGAAATTGCGCCGTGACTGAGGTAGAAAATGTAATTGACTTTGTCAAGTTCAAACAGATTACTATGTGGTATGGCGTATGTAAAATGCACAACAACAAATTAAAGTTTACCATGTAATGCAGAAATACACAATTATATACCTATTGATAGTGTTTAAATGTTACTTATTAATTATACGAGTTACCTTTTTGGATAGGCTATAATATTTCCAGTTTTGCGACAAATATCTGCTGATGTAACAAATCTGAAACAAAAAAAAACTGCTTTAGAAAAGCCTTACCTTATGACTAGGGACTACATAGAATCACGCCTGTATTCCCCGAAGGTTTAATCAGATGTGTACTGTTCTACAAATTTCACAGATACGTGCCTTAAGTTCCAGTTCCTAACTTCGGGCTTCTACTGAGAAGTTCTTTACAGAAGAACCCAATATATATTTTATAATAAATTGCCAAAATTCGTAAGACACACAGATAGCGTTGATAGGTTTAAAAATAAATTATTTGCATTTCTAAATGGTAAGACTTATTATTCTGTAGAAATATTTCTTAATGTAAAATTTAAATTTTAAATTATTTGACTTCATTTAATTGCTACTTCAATTATTTTTTCTTGACTTGTTTTCATACTATCCTAATAATAATGTTTAATTGATATTTGTAAACCATAAGTGGTAGGACGTAGCTGGCTTCAATGTTTTATTATACTATCAATATTAACCTATGTTCACAAATAAATAATTTTGATTTTGATTTTGATACTTAACAAATTTCGATTCCAATAACACTTTGCCTGGACCTGGAAGCGAATGCCACCCGAACTTGCACTTGCCACTAAATTAACGAGGCAATCTACGACCACGCCTAAAGTTTTTTAAGACAATTGTCATTCAGTTCAGTCGATACTATTTTCGTCCAATTCTCGTACAAGACCTTGTCCTTAATTTGTTGCGTGAATAAAAAAACATCTTCTAACCGAACGTTACTGTGCAGCTTTATATAACCTAGCAATGTTATGAGCTGGTCAGGATGTAGTAAGAATTTCTTGCGTATAATCGTGTACATAATGTATTTGATTACTGTGTTCTACGTATCAGGCACGTAACAGTATTAACAGGGGAAATAATTATTTAATGGTCGCGAGTCTGCCCCGGTCTTTGCAATAAAAACTAGTTGCAGTAAAGTGACGGCAGCTGTCTATTGTATTTTTTTTGTCGTTTATCCAACAGATGTTTCACAATATCAAGTTAAAGCAGCTGCTTAGATTAGTCATAAATCCTTATTATAATATTTCTGTGATACATCACACTATACTTACAAATAATAGTACATATTAAGGTATGTTGATTATGCCTTTGCTTTGCATATAACTTAACCGTCGATAACGCACAGCTAAGTATTAAAATCATAATGTTGGAAACCGCAAAGCAATCAATAATGTTACGCGGTTAACCATAACAATAGAACAGAAATAAAGAGATACTGTTAGCAATGGCGCTAGAATACATTTGCATATAAAATTAATATTGATGAAGATTATAATGTATATGTAAGGTGGATAATATCATTCTGGAAAATCCCTGATTATGCAACAAATCATAAGAATGCGTGTTAAAGTTGATGGAACTGCGTTTTATATTGCAGTCGTTATGCGGCGTTGAGTCGGCCTTCGCCACGGCAACGGTTCCATTGTCTGGGACTGCTACAATGACCACTTGGAAACTAGATACGAGTCGCGTCTTATGTCTCATGTCTCCGGTTTAATAATTACAATGTACACGGGAAGTGCTTAATTCCTGCGAGCGCTGAAAATCATCACTCAATACATTTAGTTCCATATTTGCCAATATAGGGAAATAAAACGGTTTTAATTGGTCTGTCTATTAACTAGTAGATTCGCCGACATCCGGATGCAGTGGTATTAGGCTCTTCGTTAGTTAATGGGTCATAAGCCGATACAGCGCTATACCAAAAAAGTATTTGCATCGTTTGCTTCATTTAATTGGTTTCGACTGTAACATTAATTGTGTGTGAGTTAAACATTTTACCTTTTCCGTTTGATGTATGTGTATTATATATGTTATGTTTGGATTCTATAAGCAATATATTAGGAATAAATTCCACATGTGTATGTGGTTTATAGTCCCATTTTACAGATTGCTCAGTTAACCACAAGGAAGCCGGGATTTCCAATAACGCGAGGGGATGCCGATGGACAGGCAATTGTCTTGACAGGGGTCAAATAACCAAAGAGGCAAGGGCCTCGGGAAATACGATAAACCTTTGTGTTATATAGGTGTTATATTTAAATATTTTTGAGTATTGTTCCGTGTTCCTGCTTATTTTACTTTGCGATTGTTTGCCATTTATGGGTTGACGTTTCTTCTGAATTGCGTTAAACAGGAAATTTGAGCTTACCTCAGTAAAATAACTAACTAAATGCGCTGCTAAAGTTTACGTAGCTTTAAAATATTTTAGCGTTCCTTTCATGACTATCATATCAAATCTCTTTGTCTCGGACCCGCCTATACACTATGTCGCTCGTCTTTTGACGTGCGATATAGCCGTTCATGCAGACCGCCCCCACACTCCCATTCTAAATTGCCTGACAAAATCTCGCATCCCTTTGTGTAATAGAGTTATTATTACGGGCCGCTGAGTTGATGAGGATCCCTCAGAAGTATAATATTTATGTTACGATGACCTTTTATATTGTAGGATAAAAAAACCTCTGGTTTAATACCCAATGCTTGTTTTACGTTTTATCTTTTAAGGCAAGGGCAAAGGCAAGTATTCTACTGTATAGAGGAAAAATCAAACCCAAGAATATAAATAATAGCCTTCTCCACTCGGCTGACTTGGAAATGCCGGGACTATAGTCGTTCCCGTAGGGTGGGGGGTTGTGGAACTGCGTAGTTTCCTCTGTTGCCATGGCGACACCCCGCACGTGGCCCGGCCTTTTCGCAAGCTGCCTCCGAATTAGCAGACTGAAACACGACCCATCAACTCATAGGTTATCCCATTACGGTGGCCGGTTATAGCGAGGATGTCCCATCACATGTAATCGCTTGTGTAATATAGGTTCCAGACAATTTAAAGCCCTTCGCTAGCGTAAATTAATCGCTGTAATGTTCCACCTGAAAAGTGCCTCCATTGGAGAATCGTCAGGCATTTAAATTGATAATCACACCTCCCCCTTTTTGTGCGTTCTATTGAGATATTTCAAAACATTTTTTTTTACTAAATGGTTTCTCCCACACAAGTTATGTGTTACTAAGAGGCGGCACCCTAGTCTAATTGCATTTTATTTATTCAGGACTTTAGTACCCTTGAACGATCATAAAACCGACATGGGGGTTGCTGCCCTAGTTGCTCATTAGTTTATACTTCTATGTACAATTTATTAATCAAGTAATGTATTCATTAGCAACGTTTTACAGTTTATTGCGAAGTAATTAAATCTTTTATCACATTATAATTTGTTGATCGACTAACTCAATAAATGCTCAGAAAATTAAAAGGCAAATGTGCCGATTAACTTCCGATGTCGCGACTAATCCTTCCTTTAATCTCGGACAATTTCGACTTAAATTGAGGTTTGTGATCCGCCATAATTTGCCGAAAAAGATTTCCATTAATCGCTTGGCTGGTTCCCCTACGGACAATGGTCTGATAAAAGCTTAGAAAACAACTCAGTTTGAAATTTAATTTGCATTATATTTCCAGATAATCCCAACTTATTGTCTGATAGCTACCAACGATGATTAGTTTATTTATCCTGTAGATTTAGAGATACCTAATTTGTTAATATTATTAAATTGCCTTTTAAGAATGATTCTATATTTCTTCGATTTATACGTCTATAAACTAAACGTTAACGTTTATGCAAATTGTGGAATGAGATTCTTTTGACACAATTTCATTTCAATCAGCACAAGCTTCTGGGAATTGGGTAATCAAACTAGGAGTGTTTTCATTAGAGTATTAAACACTAGACCATTACGAGGAGTATGTCATGTAACAAATTGTTGCTGATGTCATGCTTGTTCAGTAATAAAACTCCCCTCTAAATGCAATCGATACTGGGTACCTCTATTACACATTTATTGCAAATAGGGTCTGAAGAATGTTGAGGAAAATGGAAATGTCCTTCGTAATTTATTCAACCGCTAAGAGTATTCTTTAGATTTTATCATAATTGGTGAACATTACAGTTTTTACATTTTAGGTAAGCTTTCCTTGTCGGGTTCCTTGTTTTACCTGACCTGGAATTCAATTTTTATAATCACTCGTTTATAAGTTGCTCACGTAGGTACCATAAGGTACACTAAACTCGCAAATGTCTGCAAGCTTTTGGCGTTTACAAAGTATGAATGCTAACGTGCTGAGGCATTGCAACAATTTACTCGTCCCACGTATGTGAAAATATTTCGATTATAAAACAATGCCAATAATAATACCTTACAGTTTAAATCGTCTGCATGAAATATTAAAGCAGTGTGCAATAAATTAGTTTTATACTCAAACTAAACGTGCCATGGAAACAAATCGATAGTTCTTTACATAGAAATAGTCATTCAGAACGGTTCCGGTTATATTACAAACGGCCCTGGTCATACTGTGAATATAAATTAAAAAATGTTTGCCGTAATTAATGGCTTTATTTTGTAGAAGATTAAATACTTAGGTGAGATAGTTTCAATGCATATAAAGCAAACCAAAGACTTAGCATACCTATACGTAATGAATTTGTAAGTGAAGCACACGAAAGTGAATTACTCCTCTAGTTTACATACATATAATACTCGATGGTTGGTAACTTTGCGTTTAAATGGGCCGGGAGCTTTCGAACTTTGCATTAATTACCGCCTTGCAACTTTGAGCGCCGAACAAACTGTTCGGGCAATAAACATAGCAATATCTCACTAATTAAGTTCCTTGTCCCTGAAGTTAGCACGAGCACAAGCGAAGTTCAACGAATGACACTGCTATGTATACAGAAATATTCCTGTTTAATTCACAGGTTTCTAATTTAATAGAATATGTCGTGAGTCGTGAGAGTAAAAAAATACTAGAATAAAACATCGGTTTTTACAGTGATACGAAATGTATTTTTATTCAGCCTCAAATGATTGCAAATGGACCAAGTTTTGCTCCCCTAACGAAAAAGTTTAGCGCTTTGTAAACAGAGCGCCGGCAGGGTTTGCCGTTTGCATATGAAATGCTGTTAGTGGCCTAAGTCCGGCGTGGGGATTAAACCACACACACTTTGGTACTACATTTCTATAGGGTACGTGTTGCAGAGAGAAATGAGTCATCATAACAATGATACACTTCAATTGTATACGCGTAACTTACTACGAATTACTCACAAATTCAATGCGTCATTTTACAATCCTTCGGTGAGTCATTAAATCTTGCTTTAAGATGAATGATTCGAGGTCTTTATTGAATTCAGTAAACTCATTTGAATACTAAGGAATCTAATGCAGGCCTATAATAATAATGAGTTTTAAGTTAAAAGTATGGAAACGTAAAGGTAGGGACGCAAAAAATATAAGAAGCGATAATGGCAGCTGTAAGTTACAGAAGGTCAATGAACTAAGCGCAAGATGAGTCATCGGTCACCGTAGCATTTTGAATTCACCATTCGCTTGCAAAAATACGCGTCCACATGACGATGAGACACAAATGAACCCACTCACTTCTCAGTCACGTATGGATGGTAAATTGTTGATGCATGTTCTACTCTCACGCAAACGCCGCATAGTTATTTTTTGTGTCGGTACTTATCGCATTCCTTAGAGAACCTCTCAAATCTAACAAATAGGAGTTAATTGAAGTACTCAAATATTACTCTGGACTCGACGGGAAAGGAACAAAGCGTACGTATTGAATATTCATTAATGAACGCCATAATAACGGAAGGATTCGAGAGCCCTGCATTCCGCGTGGTGAGAGCCATTAACAATGCTCTGAGCCATGCCATAGACAGAATGGACCGCGCGGGTACGATAATTTACCGGAGTTTTACTCTAGTAAATGAAGGTGTACCTAATGGGAGAGAATGCATAGCTTTTACTGTATAAGGTGTAGTGTATGTGTGAGCGTGTGTGTGTGTAGTGCATGGCTAGTGTAGTTTCCAGTAATATTGTTATTATTCATCTTTTTTATAATGAACACCTGTGAAATCACTTGATATCATTCCATATAAATGTATTTAGTTAACAAAGGCATACATTAACATTATAATATAATGTATGTACTCATTATTTATATAGAGGTGAGGTTAGATAATGCATGTTTTTGAAGAATGCTGTAATTTATACGACCTAGTGTCTATCTCCAAACCTTATATTAATTTACTCAAAAACATTTGATGTGAAAAAGCTATTTAATAGAAGCCTTATTCATTCACATATTCTGTTTGTATAAACTTGACCCATATAAAGTGTGAGAGCAACTAGGAGAGCGTGGCCTTCATCCAGTTTCCAATGCGACCATGTAGAAAATTCTACGGAGCGAGAGAATATGTCAAATATTCCGGCAACACAACCTGTAGCTATATAGGAATTTATACTCCTGATATGAACAGCTCTCGTGAAATTTAATTTCGGAGTTCCGCTTTCGAACATGTTTGTTTAAATCAATCATTTTGTTAGTCTCTCATGTTGTTGTTCGACGGGTGCACTTTGTTGAAATGGACATTCCACACATAAATTACACCAAAATTTCATGTAGGTACCTATCTTTCATGATAAGGTTACCAGATCGGTATACGGTGAACTGGTGAATGCCAAATTAAGGATTATATTGTCAAACAAAAAATGTCTTAATTGTTGTATTAACAAATTGTTGCTTATACTGAATTTAATCAGCATATCCAACTGTTTCAAATTAAGCATTGTAATGCAATAAACTATTACCGAAATACTAAGCAATGTTTTTGCCTTCAATGATATTAATTTGGAGAATGACGTGTTAATGATTATATGAGACAAGGTCGGCCATTAATTTCCGCGGTCATTTCATACGTGACACAGATGACACGAACATTACATGTTTGTTTTGACAGACCTAATTTATATTTACACTGATGTTATTTGTCCTCAAAATATGATTATTTATCTCCTCAAATGATTGCTGACTGCCTGGCTTCAAACATCGAACTATTTAATATACTTATTAAGTATCTAGAATCTATAAAAACTTTTAAGAAACTAAAATTCCAAGGCTCGATGTGTAATAATAACCCCCGTAAGACTCGTCGCAATGTTGAGCTTTTTGCCTTTTCTTTTAATATATTGTTATTTTATTATTTCACTGATGAAAACCCAGGATCTATTTCCGTTCAGATACCTTAATTTATTCACTGCGAATTCTCAATTGGTATCTTTTTTCTGGCTTGATAATTAAAATATCTACAAGAAAGAGTCTCGACATTAAATCCTCATTGCCAATCGAATCGAAGACGTCGAGCGCAAACCAGTGCTAGGTACTCCAGCAGGTGTAGTAACGAGAGATGGCTAATCAGTGGACCGTGCACTAACGGGAGTCACACTTGAAGTGCAACGGTCATATGATATTGAAATGAAATATCTTTAATATAGCAGTATTAAATTTATTAGAACTAAAATACAGCTACATTCATATTGAAAATGCAATTCATATGCAGCGAAATTTGTATTGCAAAATACTTAGATTAATACAAATGTTAAAGAGAAAAACTCTCATAAAGGTTTGACGTAATAATAACGAGTTATATTATTACTAGCCATAGTAATAAAACTATACAGTTTATAGCTACAGACGGTGGACTGCGTGCGATCGGCTCTTGTACTTCAAGTGGACCGATTTTACGATCTAAACCTAAATAAATAAATCATTTCACCTACTTTGACAAGGGTTTCATAACAATATGTGATTGATATCGTCGTCGGCAGTACGAACAACAATAAATCGTGTCTGCGAATGCTACAGTTACATTTAACTGTTTCCATATCGAAAATAGATTCACATAATTTTGTCGATTCATTGTAAACAAACATTCCTTCGTGTTCTTTGTTTGAAAACAAAGAACAAAGTTTACTCCAGGCTGGAGCACTCTCTAGTGAAGTTACGTGTGGTGGCTTCATCTACAAGTTGAGTGGAGTGCTTGTTCAACATGTCTCCTGTGAAGATGTCGCCTCTCGCGATGCTGTTGCCTGCCACTTCTGTTTAGACTCCTGCATGCTCAGCTTACATACTTTAACAACCGTATTGCATTCAGTAAAATAATTCTTGCTTAATAAAATGGTACTCCATTTTAAATTGTTGCGGCGGCCACCTGTGTTTATTTATTCGAATAAACGATGTTTAGCTTATAGCTCTCATCGATAAGTGGTTATGCTTGATCTTAAGTGATCCTCTTAAACGAAGCTTTAACTTATTTATTAAAATAACATTCTTATTACATAGGGCTTTTGTCTGGAGCCATAATCATACCCATCAATTTACACGTGATTGTTAGAAATGTGATATCCGAACTTAGTGAACAGTTTCATTTTGAAATATTAAAATTAAGGTATACATAGGTTTTAATTTGAAAGAATTTAAAGAATTACTGTTCAAATATCATTTATTTCTTCTCAAATGAAAATTAATAATGTTATCTATTGAGATACATATTATGAAATACGTAGGACGTGCGTGTGTTCCGAGTTCGTGACCAGCGAGTATGATCATGATCAACAATTTCTTCGACAGTCTGGGCACGTTCACCGCGAACTACATACGTCTTATTATATTAATTCATTCTCCATAGAATAATGGCTTATTTATGTTCTATTACTTGAGGAGAATATCATTCAACTGTTTAAAATATTTTTATTATTCAACAATCAAGAATTTCCGTCAATCCACTATCACAAAAACTATTGTAGGCGTAGCTCGTCGTGACGCTGTAAATTCAAAATCATGTACCGTTATAATTTAGTGTTCGCTGTCTGGAAGCTGACGTTGAATACCAGAAAAGCATTTGGGTAAAAACTTGGAGCACTTTAGCGAAATTAAACTGCTCGCTTTTTACATCGTCGGCTATGTAGAATGACTTGTGGTTGTTCATGTTTCAAAAACGTTTCAAATAAAGGTTTGGTAAAAAAATTATATACCATTTGTCATTCTGGTTAAAGAGCATCGTTTGATTTATTTTTCTAGTTCCTTCAAAAGTCGTTTGCTTATAATGTTTGTTCCCGAGAGACGATTGTGGTGCAGTGACGCAGTCGGTAACGGAAGACTTCGGTTCTCGGTTCACAATTAGTGCCTTGTCCCGTTACCGACGCATTGTCCGCTTTAATACTCCACCGGTTATATTCCTTCGTGCATTCTTAATGGCACTTTTAGATTTTTTGTTTTGTTTTCATTATTTTACTAGCAAACTACCTATTGTAGAGCTAATAATGTTATGAATCTTTTAAATTACCTTCATTATTTAATGTAGTGCAAACTGACACTCAGTCGCGCTTTTTAATAAATAACTATTATAAATAAATTGTCCATTTGCTACAAGACCGCGTGTGTTTCGTTTGTATTTCCTTTGTTTGAGTGAAAACAAATATGGGGCTAACATTAACGATGTCGTTAGTAGTTACAGTACACACAGATTAGCGGGCATATGTAATAATTTGTAATTCCTATCAGCGCCCAAACGTTTGTATTAGGTACTGCGAGTTGAGTCCCTTATGTCCTCAGTTCCGATTGATATTAACTTACCATTAGAGCTCAATTACATATTTCAGTTTGAATATAGTATTCAATGTCCAACCGTTAGTAAACGTGGTGCCCTCGAAAAGGGACCTACCGCCGGAAATGTATCACCGTGAAATGCAACGGCTTCCTGAATTCTAATTAAACTAATTTCGCATTAATTATAAATTAGAAAGCTATTTATTGCAGCATACTTATAAAGAGTTAAGAGACCATTAATACACTTTATACTGTAATAGTGCTAGTGTCGGCTCAGTAATGCTATTTCTCAAGAGAACAAAACCTACAATGTATTATGTCTAGTTTTACGAAGGTATAAAAGGACGAACCTTCAATCGGCCTTCATAAGGAGCCAAGGACACCAGCCGCTGCCCGGGCGAGACCTTCCTTTTGGCCTTGGACGATAAATGTGCGTCTGTTCGCCATGTCCTTGGGGCTCATTGGAAATTCATTATGATATCTTAAGATTTATTAGATTCGTAATACAAACAACGATGAAATGATCCCGAATGAATACGCTTCGATATGAAAATATATTACACCAAAACTCGAAACGAGTTTACAAATAGTTAATGCCGTTACTAATGCATACTACATTCTGTTAACACGAAAATGTTTATGAATGAGCTCAGTATCCACGTCGATCGGCAAACATATCTGTTTGTCATCATTCATATGTAATTATTAGGAAATTAGGAAATAATGTTTATTTTAACAATGAAGAGTTTACGTATTGGGAGGTAGACTACGAGCGTTATATTCCACGACAACGAGTTTATCTTCAGCTCTTCTTATTTTCCAGTGTGAACAACCAATTCCGTTTTTCTATGGAAAATATTGGAGCTCAACCCCTGGAGGTTTTCACAACAGTAGTATCATTCGCAGATAAAAATAATATTGGAAAACGATATGTAGAGTGATTCTATTTGAGCTACTCATTAAATTTCAGACTACATTCCGGGAATACATGCTCGTAGTTATTATACCTAGTTATAATCATTCTGCTTCCTCTTAAATTTTCAGAGTCCCCTCTATAAATCATTTGCATCGCATGATCCATCACAAGTCGAACATGGGAATTTTCGACTAGATCTAGATGCTGATTTGATATCTAACTATCTACTACTACTCTATCATGATTTATAGGGGTTCGATAAGACCACGACGAATTTGTTAGGTTTTTGCTAGTCAATACTTAATAAATTACGAAAAATTTAGGGGAATTCCTACAAAAGTGTATTTCATCAATGCCAAGGACATTATATACTGTGTGTATTAATGGTATACCGAGGAAATTAGATTATTTTCGGGCGGATATTAAATTATAGCCGGTGAGAGCCGGATTACGTGGTGCGGGTTCCATTGTAGCCGAAACTTTACAGCCCAATTATCAATCATGAAGAATAAATCACGGTATCACTAAAAAGGATAGGTTCAAGGGGCAATAAAGCGGCACTCTAACGCCTTTTAGAGATATAATACCGATTAACATTTCCTTTAGGTGTAATAACATGATAATAAAAGTCCCATAACATTTGTTTGTAATAATGCGTGGACACAACAGCAACAAACACGTGGTTGCGCACGCGCCGGAAGTTTCGGATAGTCGATACTTGCGTGACATTGTTTAACAGCCGACACCTGCCACCTCTGATCATGCGAAGAATTTCAAATAGATGCTTCCAAAATAGTTTAATTAAAAACTAAATGGTACTTAACCCATACAGACTTTTCCGCGGCTCAACAAAGTACAAATCAGAATCTCCAGTGGTCCCAAGCGACTGCTGAACATGAGGTCTTGGGTACAATTTCCGGGTCGGTCAGTACTATTGAGTTTTTCTGTTAGTAAATTCACATTTATAACAGGTAGATGGCAATACGCTCACCACCTATTGTATGGGACTTTATTGGTGAAATTTGGGTGTAGGTACAACTGTGTACACCTCTGCCTACCCCTTCGGGGAATACAGGCGTGATGCTATGTAAAACAATTAAAATGATTAAAATCACGTACCTAATAAAAATGAACACGATATTGTTGCTATGCACAAGTAAACAACGTAACATTTACAGATGTAAATTTGGTGCATTCTATTTCTAATAATATGAATGTAATTTAACTATGCCCACTAAGATTCGTTCGCGCGAGTTCATTTAATTTCCTTGCGGTGACCGCGATAACCGCTTGTTGGTTCAGTGTAAGTAATTAATTTTACCGAGCTTCGTTAATGTGGTCGGGACAACTTAATAACACTTCTTCGTGTTGCTCTAAGCAACTATAATGTTCGTAGTGCATTAAAACACATCGTACTCTCTGAAATTGTATTGTTCCACAACATTGGCTGAATATTCCGTTGATGTGTTGCATGCTTGTACTTACTTCATTGTTTTCAGCAACAATGCCATGCTATTCACTTCTTTAAACATTGTGAATACAATAGATACCTATGCATTTTATCATTGTCATAACTGTTCTCTTTAGTCAGATACATTTTATCTTACGAGTATGTGTCTTATATTCCACGGCTACGGATAACATATTAAATGGATATTTTGAATACAAGTGAAATTTGTTCTCTTTAAATACATATATCGATGACTTAAGTTAACATACAGAAGCGCAGAGTTATGGTAAATATTTGGTTTAGTTAAGGCTGGCTGTTAAACACGGCCAGCTACCGGAGCTTGCTTTGACGCAGCTGGGCCACAAATCTCGCCAGTCGATTGTTCCTTGTGGCCATGAACTCAAACATCGTCTCACATGGTACAGAACACATCAAGTAAAATAACATCACGTTCCTACATCCGATTCGAAAACAACACCGACTTTTAAAATACTTCACGAGCTTATTATTCCAATAATACTTTGGTATGGTTTAAGTGTAACATATCCATAAGTTATGATGTTAATCGAAGTCGGGGACATTAACACTATTCATGAAGTAGAAACTCAGTTGGACTCTCATGACAGCGAGGTGTCCCCACCGCCTGGCGCCTGAGGAAAAAGTTGCACACTTGCAGAATCGGGACCACATTGCGTTTCACGTTGCGTCATATATGTTTGATGTCGATACATCTCGACCACTTTTTATGGAACTACACCGAGAAACGGTCTCAATCGACTTTCAACGTACTAAGTTGGCAAGTGAAGAAACCCCGACATACTCATATAAATGCAAGTTAACGTTAAGCTAACGATACATGAATCACAGTCATTGACGATTGTTTTTTTATCTTCTTCAGCCTCGAACTCGTTATTAGCTTTGAAATAAACAAATAACTATACAGCATAGCCATACAGCTACTACAGCCAGTGTTGTGTTATCGGAGAAATTATATGTGGCCTGATTTTGCGACCGACTAACTTCCGTCATCAAATATTAGAAGAATATATTTAAAAAGAAAAGGAGCAGCTGCATCTCGTTCCCCTCAGTCTAATCATTGTTCGCCCAATGGGTCGTCCGAAATGGGGAGCAATGGACGTATTATAAAAAAAATGCAATAAAAGAACGCATCCAGGTACCCAAACAGGGCTTAACAAATTTTATTCCTTGTATGCTATTTAATGTATGATTGACTAAGAAAACCAATATTTATAAAATATGACTAGTCGCTGCTGTCTGCTAATAGTTTGTTGAATGAATTGCACTATTGGAAGCTTCCCTATCGTTCATGTCATGTCTCAGCTGCTACCCCTTTCAACGTATTTTTATCTGCAATTTCTCACAGTGGGTAACCTAATTTGAACCCCGACAAATTGCCTCATACAGATATACAAGTCATAGTATCTATAGGTGAAAACATGCGGGCATGCAATATCAACTAAAACAACTCGCAATGCGTACAATGTTTGTGCAATGCGGACTTGTTCAGTTATGACGGTGACGTAGCCGTACTCCTGTTCATCTGTTAATTGAAATTCATTGATTCATACTGGCAGCTGTGGTTATGCCTACCCAATCGAGTTTAATTTCTTATTAACATGTATTAACTGAATACTAGTGCTAATTACTCCCATTATTTTTTTAATTAATTAGAATATTTTACGTTTTAGTAAGTACTGTAAATAAAAGTAGTAGGTAGGTAATTAATTGAATTTCAGATAGATAAATTAGATACTGTTCATGAAATAGAATCGCGGTGAGATTGTCGTGACATTGAGTTGTCGCCTTTCGTGTTCTAATCAGATAAAGTTAACAGAAGCAATCCAGCAGATGAAGAGCTCGAGTTCCTGCTTCAATATTCTACGTATTGCAATATTTCGGGTAATAGATACACAGTAGCTGCCTACGTATATGAAACGTTAGGATTCTTCCATTGATATCTCCCCTCAATATATACGTCCGACTGCCATTGGAGGTGCATTTACGCTATTAGTTAGTGCATTCCACACAAAAAGGGCGACCTCTTATAGGGGAGAGATGGTCGGCTCAAATTCAGTTATATTAGGTTTCTGTTTACCCGATTTTATATAGTTTGATATTGAATAAGGACTTATACAAAAAACGTGAATTAATGTACAACCTTGTTCCTACTCAGTACTCCATGGTACTGAACACCCACACTCCTTTGTGATGTGAATCATTTAATAAACCAGCTTTACCATTTACGGCGACAAATAAATCACGATTAAGGTACTTTGACCTGTTAACAAGTCATAATAAGTTATTAATATAGTTAGCTGTGACATAAGCGACCATGAAAACTTGCGTAATAATCATACTTGAATGTTTTTTAGTTTCTTATGTATCTGTGAGAGTGTCCACATCTTACACGGTCACGGAAGGTCATCATCGAGCTTGTTCCGTCAAGATCAGGGCCACGCGGTCACCGGCCGAGCGTGTTCCACGCCTCACTGATCGGTTTGCTCATGTCAACAGTTTTTTATTCTCTCCCTTGGTCGTTCCCGTTGATGATGTCATCTTCTTATCTTTAGAACACTTACTCAGTTCGTCGCGCTTTGTTGGGTAAAATAAATTAAAATTGCAAATTGTCTGCCAATATAATACAGTTCCTAAGTTGTTATAGCAGCAAAAAAACTGATACATTTGGTTTACGATTATATAGGCATTCATAAATATGCTTCCTCTAGAAGTTGTTCGGATTAACGAGTGAGACTTTTCTTGTTATTTTACTATTCGCATGATTAAGTAGCCATAAATAACACCCTTTCAGGATATAGCAGCAGTTAAATCCAATGATCGTTATATTATTTCCGTCGTATCAATGGGAGCTATGATGAGAGTAAGTGGTTTCGGTTTCGCCGGAAGAGGCTTCGATTCGCCAATTATTTAGAATCTGTCTTAAGAAATTTAATAAACTCAAGTATTGTTGTAGCAGACTTGAGAGTCGTATCGCAGGGGAGGCGTCGCGCGGGCGCGTATCGATCGCGCCGCCACCGCGCGGCCTGCATACGAATACCAGAATCGCCCTCCGTTCAGCCCCTTATCAACCACTTCCACCTACTAGACCCCAAGCCCTTCGTTAGTGTCGTGACCTCGTTGATTGTTATGTCAACTCTACGTTGACTGGACAAGACTCTGAGCTTTAAACCACAATTATAACTTTAGAAGCTTTGAATGCTGGGACAAAATATAACCAAATCGATATTACATTTTTGGTTTTGTGTCTCAGATGTAACTATTTATTTTATTATTGTATACGTTATAGTACACCATATAAACATACACTGACAGTAAATATGACACTTTTAAAACCTACAATGGGAGTCCTTTCCCTGTTTATTTCTCTGTGTTTAGAGATGCGACACATGTGACCTCGTTTCTAGTAAATTGGTCATTTTTTTTGTTACATAGGTACCTAGACCTAATGATGAAGTCGCGATATACACCAGATTGACGATCAATATATCAGTAAGTACCTAAGACTACGCACTAAATTCGGATAACATTGTCTAATTTCGTATTTCATCTACAGTCATATTTATAGAAGATGATAACGTCATGAATAACCAGCGATGTAAGATACGACATGCTATCCAAAGTGTAGCAAGTGCTGTGAAAGGGAGCCTGAAGTTTAACAAAAACTCCTGTACTAAAACGATCCAATTAGCATATTTTCCTTATTCGTTTTATTTGTAGTTGAATTGTTGAACGAACCGCAGGGACGGAACTAGTGGAGGACATTAGAAAGTTTTGGTATTAGTGGGTAGGAGTCCGGCACGACGTCAAAGAAGGATTTTATACAAAAAAGGGACGGAATATAGCCAAAGATTAAAAAATATGCTGAACGTGGATTTAATTTAAAAAATCTTGTAGATTAGTTACGTAGTATATAAGAAACGCACTTGACTCAAACAAGCACTTAGTTGGTGGTAGGCTAACTCGACATTGATATTTTATCATAATTAACAGCTATTTAGAAACTTCCTTCTCTGGGCTATTTAGTTGATTATGTTTCAGGGGTGGCTCACGCCCTAAAAATTGAAGCAATTTTCCAGCCGACAACTCGTACTTATTCCGTCGCAAAATGTCTCCGTGACGTTTGCACCCGACTAAGTAGGGCAGCCAAGCTGTGGGGCCCGTGGATTTATACTCGTGTAAATTTCATAACCAGGGTTTCGAGTTCAGAATATTAAATTTGAATTAATGTGTATTGTGAAAATGTTTTAATCAAATGTTGCCATATTGGAAGTTGGAACTTAAATACTAAGTAAATAGGACTTTTGTGTGCTTATGGTGCCTTTTAGATGGCGGAGTGTTTAACAATGATATAAATTATAAACAATCAAAGTTACATAGGTTGATTTCCATGAAGTGGTTCATATCAAAGTAGTGGTGTGATGTGAACACTCATAAAAGCCATACTTTTATTAGTGCATTGAACTTTCTTTCAGTATACGAATAAATTGTATAGTATCAATGCATAACCAGCAGCAACTTGATCAAGCAAACGGAAATGGCCAACTAGAAGCGGAGGCGACTCGATGAAAGCAATTTAGCGAGCCTTCTCCCGGGGCTCCGTCTTATTAACAATCGCCTTTGATAATCACTAGATGCTCACGGAATTTATCCATTTAAGGAATAAAACTATTTAATATTTCCAAGATAAACTACTCTTAAAATTACTAAGCTTCAGGAAGTCATAATAATTCAAGTTAAATCTGCGACGGTTAAAATAGCCAAATTGAATTGAGCTGTTTGTTTATTTTAGTGTGTGGACCGTGTCCCGATGACGTAGTCGTTAGAATGGACTCGCAGATCGATACGACGACGCCAATTGGTCGGTGTCGCGGCTGGCGACAACATAGGGTTCAACAATCGAAACATTTGAAACTGTTGCTATGTTTACCATTGTTTGCATCACATGGCCACGAGTTTCGACTATGAGAATGGAATCTACGAAACGATCTGTAAATTCTATGAATGTGAATACAATGAAAAACCAAACCAAATCAATATCTCAGCCAACGCGCAACTAAAAGGTTAGTAAGGTTTATTCTGTGAAATCAGTTTGCCGGATTTCGACACAATGTGAATTCCAGCAATTGTGTCGGCATTATGTGGATTGACAATATACACGTGAAACCGCAGCTGCAGCTTACGATGTAAAATAACAACAGTTACAATACACCTTCAATGTCCTCTGCCCCTAGCAGCAGATGTTTGCACGATTCTGCACTCCGATAACAAACTGCGACTTGAAAACGCAATGATCTTATCATAAGACAATTTCGAATTGAAATTGTAAGAACTACTAATATAGCTTTCAGATCTTAGGTTCAGATCAATGTAACAATACGTTCACACTAATGGAACCGCGTGATATGTGTTAACTATATACAAAAACCATTATATAAATCCATATTATGGTGATGACTCTCATTGTAATTAAATTATTATTCTTACATATTTAAAATTATTATGATATTTTTATTCATAAGTTAATTGGATGACTTATTTATGAGTTAAAACTCGCACAACTATAAAAAGTTAATTTAGTTAGAAAATTACTTTCTGGTTAGCTCATGCAATTACAAATAGGTATAACCAATTAACAAAGTGTGATATCATCAGAACTATTATTCAAAAATTCATTGTGGAGCCTAAAACTAATTCAATTCTCAAATAAAAAAATAAAAATTGGGCATTGTTCATTCGATTAGAGTTACGATTGCATAAGTCGTGTATCTGTGTGAACCGGTTTATAAGAAACGTGTCAGGAGATTCTCTTCTGAGAGCACACGTTTCAGAGAATGCTTAAAGCGCTTGAGAAGTTGGGACCTCCTATTACGTCCCAGTATATAAAAAATATATATAAAAATACTAAAGTCAATTACGTTGAACCTTGAACAATGTTTTAGCATTAGCTATCTTCCTATCCGTGGGAACAATAAACAAACTAGCCTTATAAATATATAAATGGTAATAATTATGTGGGTAGTATGGATAAAAGCTATGTTATATACTTGTCCAGCAAAAATATCAATTACTTTATGCTCCAGATTTATTAGATAAATTAAAAAGCATTTCAATGAAAATAAACATGAAACGACTGACGGCATTAATTATGAACTGTAAGAAAAACACCGTATTATTGTAGGTAAACATTTTATTTTCAATCCTTTTAATAAGACACTTGTCTTACCTGTCAGAACGATACAAATCGGCGTCAATATAGCCAGGACGAGCAGCGAAGCCTCTAAGAAACCTCACAGAATTCGCGGTTTTTTGTGCACAACACTGTAACTACGTCGTAATCACTTTGCAGTTAATATTTGGATTTCAAATCCACAGTTATTAGTATTTAACGATTAGGACAAGAACGTTTCGGATAGGAGAAGCACGGTGATAGTACGGAGCTTAGCGATAGGATACACCGCCGCAGTGCGGAGTCTCGGGTAGACTGGCGGGACTGGCGGGCGGAGGCCGGCCGGAGACCATGCTCGAATGACGCTTGCGATCGCGACGGACGCCCCGCGCCAGCCGCGCGCTGCTGCACCGACCGCAACGGCACAAACGCACTAATCTTTATATTAATCCATAGTTTGACCAAAGATTTGTCCATCAGTTGCATCTTTCGATGCAATACTTTCCTTTTATTTATCTATTTGTATACACTATTAGAGGCTCTTAATAAAATTCTAGACCTCAATAAACTCAATTGACTGTCTGTGTATTTTTTCGTCTATACGTTGCCAAAAACATTCATTTTTAACTGTATCAAGGGAAGAAGATCATAAAGTTCTGTATCTAATAATATTTATGTATTTCTTTTGAACCTTTGTGAAAATTCCCCAAATTACGTTATTATGATATATATCTTACGCTCTCATCTGATTTGCTTTTTTAAAAACTTTGGTAAAAACGAAATAAATAAGTAGGTGGCTTGATGCCGTCCGCCAGCACGTTAAAACTAAATTGTATTATAGAATTATTATAGCATTATGTCATTTTGATTTATTCTGAATATAAATAATGGAACAAAACAGGTAACTAATATTACCATAAGCTCAGTTAGATACTTCATAAAGGGCTTTAAAAGATTAAACAATATGAATGTAAAATCGAAATACTGGCAAACTTTATAATTGATTTAGATGGTTATATAGACAAAGTTTAGTTTGCTTGCTAAGGTTTCGTGGAACCGCGGCTATCGGGCTAACCCTTTTCATGTGAAACCTGCACTGTCAGAATCGGACAGTCTGGCGTACGTATTTATGAAATTATTATAAGGATTGACCTACTTAAAGAAGCAAATACCTTTGCTTAACGATAATTATAAATGGGTACATTTGTGTTTATACAAAATAATTACTGGAACAAAATTAAAAATAAACATAACAAAAATGAGTAGGTATACTGTATTTTTCCTTACGGATCCATATTTAGTAAACAATCTTGACATTGGCGTACCTGTTTAATGCAGTATGTCATTCAACATAATGGAGTAGCATTTTATATAACTATTTAAATACCCGTGGGAAATTATTAATTATATTTTCTGAACAATTAAGTATTTAAACATTTTAAATCAAAGAGAATTACCAAAACTGTTGACTAAATATAAGACAAGTACCGTATTTTTTATTAGTGATCGAGGCAGCTAAAGACTTTTCACATACCTATTTAGTTGGTCGGTAGTATATAGTAGCTATACCATACCAGCTAATTCATCTTATAGCTGTCAGTTCATGGTATCTAAAGTAATAATAAGAAAGTGTGGTTAGTTCGGTATTCTTAATGTAGGTAACTTCTCGGAACTGGTTTCGAGGTTATAATTCGCAGTCGTGACCATGGAGATGCCATTGTTAAAAAAAAAACGACGTTAGTAAAAAGTTTTAGAAAAAAATACCTGTTGAGTATTAGTTCGTTTTGAGTATTGACTATATTGTAAAGTAACTTTTAGTAGTAATTACTTAGGGAGGTAGTGATAGTTTGTACATGATGTATCTAAATATTATTTTTATTATTTACTTTTTGCTGCTGAACGCCTTATTCGCTAATTGCAATGTTTTACAATAAGAAAGGTCTTTTTTCATCCGGGACTGTAGTTAAGAAGGCGTACCTCAAGGCTCAATTCTCGGCCCTATTCTATTTCTGACATTATTACTTTGAACTTATTGTTATGAAACTTCGAGAACAGTACTTTAATTTAATTTCACAGCAAGGTTTTATTAGATTTTATGTTAATCTTCTTATCACACATAAGGCGAATAATTTATTATTCGTATCGTTTAATCGTGAATTTAATAAGTGAAATTCTGGGTAAACGAATTAGTGTGGCGGTCGTAAGCCGGTAAGCTGACACTTGACTGCTTTGGAACGATACCCATAGGCACAGATTTGCATGTCGCTTAAGTTGGTTCAATTAACTGCTTTGTATTATATTATTGTTTTTTTTTAACTGTTATTCTGGTATAAACGCAATTAAATCCTCAGAGCTTGATTGAGCTTAATAAAAAATTTATAAATGTTGTGGAAACTGTCATCACAGCGCCATTAATTAGTTTCCTGAATATCAAGCTATTTTATTATTGTCTTATTTAGCAGCATCTACTAACTGCCTGTAACAAGTGTTTACCTATTGCAAATAAGAAAGTTACTCGTCTATATCAATAGAACCACTTGTTGCATTCCGGTATATTCAGGTATTCAGAACCCTAATGGAAACAACTATTTTTAAAGAAACGTTGCTTCGTTCCTAGGGTACCTAATTTGACAGGTAAGCAGTGGCGGCGACTCCGTGGGTGTTTAGAGGCTCTAGCACCTACGAGAGAAAAACCGTACTACTGTACCACCCACTAGGTGCAGAGCACCTGAGCACCCATTATCATAGGCATAACAATTTACCAGATTGCAAACGTAAGCATCGTAGTGTAGTAGTAACTATAGTTGTAATAATGCGCAAAATCGTTCTGTCCTGTCCTGTCTGTTCTTCTGGACGCTAAAAGATAATTTCTATTGGACGGATTAAAAAACGATGTTTACAATTATATCGATATTTTTTTATCAGCTGGAGTGCGTTTTACTTCACGCACTTCACCAGTTATTATAAACGACTCATAAAATGAGCACCCACGAGATTTATAAAAAGCGCCACTACAAGTAAGAGACGGTCTATTATAAAAATGGAAAAAAAAATATTTAATGGTATTAATGAAATAATTATTACGACACGATGATAATATTTAGAAAATACATCATAAAAATACCTTCGAGGGCAGTAAGTATTGTCTTTTTTGCGTCCATCGTTAATTTTGGTAGGGAGAAGTAAAATCAATACTTACAATAATCAATACATTTAATGTAGTGTTACTACTAGTAACTGTAAGTAGTGATAGCGGGGTAACAGTTCTCAAGTTTACAACTAATAAAATAATTTCTTTTTAAAATCAGCTCTGGTAGGAAGTGAAAAACAATATAGTAAGCCAAATCATGGTACATAAAAAAGCTTCAATAAAACTCGTTTTTTGTTATTAGACTTCTCAGTCAGGATGTATTTACAGTAGTTGGTGTCAATAAATTGTATGTTATAATAGGATAATTTTAACATATTGATTAAGTAGGTACCTACCTAGTTGACAGTTTCAAATAATGCTTAGGGAACTCTGAAGTTATCATTTTTTATGGAAAAAGAATATGGTCGTGAGCAGGATTCGAACCTGCGCCTCCCCAATAAATCCTCTTTTTCCATAAAAAATTTGTCTCAAATAATTTAGTAAAAACTTCGCAATTAAAAAAGAATCTACACTGACAGCCCTACTAGCAAAAAAAAAAGATAAACATTTTAAAAATAAAAATATAAAGCTAAAGATTAGATAGCTTACATTTTCAAAATAGTATTTTTAATCCGTAGGAACTCTTTCAACCACATAATTCCGCTACTCGATACGAGATGGCGTTCTGAGCCATTCATTTTCAAATACAAAATTTGTAAATAACTAAAAACAATACTTAAATAATTATATTTATGAACAATGTACAATTTTTTGTGTAAAAGCATATAGATGTTCAAGTTTTAAGTAATTAATTCGCGCATTGATAATTTATATGAACTCCATCTGTGTTTAGTTACTCAGTTAATTGTTCACTTTACGTATTACGTATGATTTAAAATGATGGCAATATATTAATTATAGACAATATTTTTCGATTCAATCATTATATTATGCAGCTATTAAATAAAGTATTAAAAAATATAGTTTTCAGCCAAATCGATAAAATGTCACTAAAAGTAGCGAATCATCGCATCTCCTAACCATCACTATCGCTGATCGAAGTGACCGCACTCAGTGTTGCCGTTCTAGCGACATTGTCGCTAGAACTAGGGATTTTATGAATGTACAGTTGTCAAAAATCTGGCTTTAGGGATAAAAAGATTTTTAGCGACTTCTGACGACTATCGGACGGATTAAAAAGACACTAGAAGACCAAGCGTCGTTTTGTCGAAACTAAACATAATGAATTAAATAATTTATTTGTATCTATGTTTTACAAATAAAGATTTGAATTTGAAGAAATTTGAAATTGGATACATACATAAAATTATTTAAGTCCAATTTCTCCCGCTAGTAACTCCAATAGAAGCAGACTAACAGAAAGGATTTCCCTTAATTAATATAGAGTAATTCATTCTTCTTATCGCTCATTTTTACACCACTTTTCACTTTCTCCCCATAATACAGGAATGGGTGATCTAGCTAGGGGAGCAGTGCTCCACCCAACAATTTGTGTGTACATCATGTTTTATTCCTATTACTTTTTTGTACTTCTAAGCCAAACTTCTAAACCTTTGTGTGCTATTATATAAGTTATTATTTCCAGTATCATTTATTTACATATAACTTTTTTTATATATATATTAAATACATCAGTTATTATTACTATTAATTTTTTTTTTATTAATAATGAATTAATTCAAGAGTTACGCAGGTATTTGACTGTTAAAAGTTATACGATTTTTTTATTTACATTTATTTTTATTTACTTGTATATCCTATTCAAAGTAAATGTAAATTAAAAGAACATTTCTATCAAGTTGTTAAAGAACGTAAAACGATGTTTCAGTTTCAGCTATAAGTATTTCGGTACATACAATAGTAGTTAGGGACATTAGTGAATTTTTTGCGATCGTTTTTTTACGTAACAAGAGGCATTTTGTAAACAAGTTAGCGTCTTAGAATTTTGTGAAGGGCAACACTGATCGCACTTCGTCGCACTCAGTCGGTCGCCATTACATGTCGTTTGTTGTTGTTACGTTTGTGAAGGAGATTGCTAATGTCAAAACAACAGCGCGAGTTTATAATTTCATGGAAATAGCCATAGAAAAGTATGTTGTAAAAAGTTTTTATTATAGTCTAAAAAATAGATAATTACGGTGAGTAATTTTTTGGGATGTATAAATATTATTACCTGAACAATTGGGTATAAATTGAACACTATCCGATAGATCATGTTTATATAGTTTTCTGAATTTTTTTGGCGCACTTTATCTTTACTTATTAAATTTTTAGATGGCTCCACCTCGTCGTATTCTCAGGCAACAATTAGAGATTTTAATGGATTTTCTAGAGGAGAACAGATACATGTCTAAAGGATTGCTGCCAGGTGCCCCTGTATCTCACCAGAAGACACGGCAGAAGTGGGCAGTTCTAGCTAAACAACTCAATGCCGTACAGTCGGGAGCTTTGAAGACACCAGATGGGTGGAAGAAGGTTATTATTATTACTAATATTATTAGAACTAATGGAATATTACAAGTATTAAAAAAATTTACCTTTGCTGATAGACCTCAATTTATTTTTCAGTACTGGTTTGAATGGCGACACAAATGTAGAAAAAAAGCTGCAAATGCCCGGAGATTTCGATCAGAATCAAATACAGGTCCAAGTAGATGCATACCACTCAATGACTTGGAAGTGAGAGTTTTAGAATTAAGTGGTAAAGGTACAGTTGCTGCAACTGTATCATCCTCCAGCCAGCTTGATAACTTTCTGGCTGATGATTCAGATTCAGAGCCACTAGAGAACCTTAAAGTTCGGTGTGCACCGGCCAATGTGAAGGTCAGGCATTCTGTCAATAGTGCTCCTAGATCACCTATAGGTAATATTAAAATAACTGTAACTTCACCAATTTATTATATTAACTGGCAGATAAATTTGAATATTTGTCAGATCTCAGATATTATAGAGAAGCTACCAAATATTCTAAATTATCTCTTGGATATTTTTTATGACATTGGAGAAATAGAGCTGAAGTTGGTTGTGAAGAATTTTATTAATAATATATTTCAGATGATAATTCGCGCGGGATTTCTCCACCACCTAAATGGGCGTTAGACTTTGAAGAGCGAAGAGTAGCAGCTGAGGAGCGTATGGCAGAAGCCTTAGAGTCAATGGCAACAATTATGAGGTCTCAAGAGGAAAGGCGCGGCTTGCTGGACGAGAGGATAGCAGATGCACTCACAGCTATAGCAGGAACAGTGCAAGATCTGAATAGTGGCATACAAGAAGCACTACAACACTTACATCCACTCCAAGCTAACGGACCAGACTTGAAGAGAGATGTTTTTTTATAGAAGCTAATGATGTATAGAATAAAACACTGAGTCTTGAAAGTTTTGGCTGTTAATTACATTAATTAAGTTGGTTGTCAGATATCTGTAATATATTTTCGTAGGGTGATTTGGGTATGCATTATGCATGCTTAAATGATACCTAAGCATTTTCAGAAGCTATGAAGAATTTCCCTGTATATTAATGTAATAATTAAGCAATAATGTAATTTCTCAATCATAAATGTAAATAAATAATGTAACTATAAGTTATTAAATAATTTATTTAACAAAATACTTTTTAAAGGTTTTATTTTTAAGGTCATTTATATGTAAAGGTAAAATACCTAACAACAGCTAGAATGCCGCTAAACCTGAAATAAAACGAAGTATAATTATCTGAAATGAATGAATAGCCATATTGTACACCATAAAATTGCCAACGAAGGCCATACTAGACAGCGTGCAGAATCCATACACAAACTAGCGGGCCCGGCAGACGTCCTGCCCTAAACTCGGCCCCTACAGCGCCACCTACCGAGTCCTCTTTATTTAATTGTTAATCTAAACAACCCATTCAAAGTTCAAACACACAAAAACTTTCATCTTAACCGTATGCCATACTTAATGGAGTTTTCGCGAAACTAACGCCCGGGAATTGATTTAACATAGATAGATAATAAATTATAGTTATACATGAATTGCACTATAGTTTCACCCCAAACCGAACTCTAATTTAAATATTTGTATACTAGGTACTGAAGATTGACTCCTCACTTCCAGGCATGGAGGCTTTAGAGACGAGTATAAACTATTGGGAGGACGCGCTGGCAGCGTTCTCGCTAGGCGCGCGTGGCGGGGTTTCCGGAACGCTGGCGCTCACCTCGCCCGAAGAGGCAGAGTTCTGTCGGGAGATACAAGACCTGCTGCAGAACGCATATCTTTTACAGGTATGATAATATAAATCTCTATTCGGAAACTCTTAGTAACAGCCCGGAGTTTGGAATTGTGCCCGGTAGATAGCATATGTGATCACCACCTAATACATGAGACTTAATAACATCATTGGTGAGATGTGGGTGTACAACTGTGTAACACCTCTACTTACCCCTTCGGGGAATACAGGCGTGATGCTATGTGTTCCATTCAATAAACTGTTTCTTGGTCATGTGGTCGTAAGCGCGGCTGGTTCGCTTTCCAGATCGGGCAGTATGGTATTGGGTTTATGTATTAAGAAATTCTCAATAGCAGCCCTTGAGCCCGGAGTTTGGATTTGTGTCTAGTTGATGGCAATAGGCTTACCACTTATTACATGGGTGTTATGAATGCATCGGTGACATGTGGGTATTCAACAATAAGTCGTTACTTCTCTGCCTCACCTTTTCGGGACACGGGCGTGATGCTATACATGTATGTAAAGCTAAATCTGGCAAATTGTTATGCCACTCGCCTGCCTGAATGAAATAATGTGAATTTAGTAATTGCTTATTACTATATAACAGCTTTATAGAGTTGTACGATACATGAATGTTTATATGAGAGTTTGCCAATATTAATGCAGCTGTCTGTACGTATATATCGTAATAGGAGCGGTGCGAGTTGCTGTTCCTAGACCAGCGGTCGGTGCTGTTCCGGTCTGAGAGCGGCGGCGGCGCGGGCGAGGCGGGCGAGGCGCCGGCCGGGCGCCGCACGCGCCTGCTGTCCACGCACACCGGCTCCTCACACACGCGCCGCGAACATCACTCAAGCGCTGAATCCTTCGCCTCCGCTGAGGACCAGGTTATTATGTTTTTCTTTATTTTATTTATTAATAACTATTTTACAACCGTGATACGAAGATGTAAGGAGCTTGACTCCTACAGAAAGTACTGGCCCTTGTTAGCCAGGAATTATGTGTGTGGATAAGGGAAAGATGCCATGCAGTGAAACAATATAGGAGAGATGTAATATAATAATATAAATTATGAACAATTAGTTGTACTGATGCGATGTGGCGTTGCCACCCCCGACTCCAAAGGCTAGAAGGCCCACTGACAGGTCTGAGCATGCCGAGTTATTTACTGACTAAAACCAATATTTAAAAAAACAAGTTAACATATTTTAAGGAAAATATTGCCGTGAGTTGGATTTTTAACCTGCGCCTGCCTTACAGTGGCGGCGCTAAACGAAACGTGGACTTCGGCGACATCCACTTTGCGAAGCCTCTTTCATTTTCTACTCAGCAAAATAAGTGATATTACATGAGCTAAAATATACACAATATTTTTGAATTATGCAAGTACTATTATGCTAATCAAGTGCTGGCCAAAATTACAAACATAAATTAAATAGATTTTGACAGCGCGGTTGGCGCACTGGTCGAGAGTCCGACTGCTGCGCTGCGTGTCGCAGGTTCGATTCTTGCACGGAGCAAATATTTGTACGATCTATAGATAATTGCTCCGGGTCTGGGTGTGTGTGTGTGCTTGTGAGATTATTTGTCTGTAAACGCACCCACGATACAGGAAGAAATTCCTAGTGTGGGACGTTTTTATAAAAAAAAAAACAAGATTAACTTTTTGCCTATTTTTATAAGATTACGTAGGAATAGATAATACCAGCTGCAATTACTGTACTGATAACGCAGATAGTTTTTTTGGCTCATTGTGCTTTTCAAATAGGTCTTAATTCATTCAATAAATATGGACAACAACATGAAAGGAACGAGGCCCCCACGTGTGCGAGCCGTGTGTGGTCGCCGACGCCACGCCGCCACTGCTGCAGGATAAATACTCCTGGTATTATTTATCCGGGACGTGCAAGTCCTTCTTACGAACGTATTTTTTTTTCCACAAAGATTTATAATGAGAATTCACAACGCAAGCGTTTGAAAGATTTATCTTAAGATTCTATGATCTGTAAATTATTTTAAGACTTACCTATACTTAGTTTGTTGTTTTAATTACAGGTTGCTGATCTACGAGACTTTGACGATTTATCAGAAGCATTACCAGAATTAGAAAACTTGGAATTATATCAGGCTGCTGTCAAACAATTTGAAATCGGCATACCTTACAGGTAATCCAGATACTGTACAGTACGAATTATATAAGTGTGCCCCTCTAAACTTAGGCTTTCCGCCTGTCGCGCATGCATACTACTGTTTTGGTCGTAATATCGACTACCGAGCACGTTTTCGTAGCGAACTTCAGACGGGTACACTTATTTAATTAGTACCTACTAAATCTATTTAGCACTTTGAACCTAAATATGCACCTTTTCGAAATTTGAACGTGTTTGCTTCTCTTTTTTCGGTATTAGTTTCGATACGATAATTATTTCTTTGCAAATTTTACTGTACGATATTAGTTTTATTATAAATGGTATATCTCATTCAGAACGCTCCGCACAGAAGTGGTCCTGTGTAACTCGGACTCGGAGTTCCTATGCAAGCTGCACTGCCTGCGGCTGGCCTTCACGCAGCTGTTCAAGGACGCCGCCGTCTGGGCCTGGTTCGTGGACGCCGGAAGGCAGGTCCTTACCGACCTCCTGCTGTTCGCTGATAAGGTGAGACATTATTGTCATCTATACCGCTTTAATCCATCAGGTTGAGATTAATTCGTTGAATCTATCAGAAGTCTCAATTTGAAAACTATGGATCAGATTTTTCTAAATATAGATCCTTTATCTACCTACCAAGACATATCCGGGTCTCTCTTTCGTAACTTTAGCGATTATGCATATCTTCTATCTGTTTTACACTAGTTCCGCGGGTAGAAGAGACTCTTTTTGGTGTCGTAAAATGTGACTGATAGTCTTCCTGCCGTCTTTAATACTAATTTGGAATTACCATGTTCAGTTTAAGTGAGTGTTTTGAGAAAATACTCGAAAGTTCGTACAGCATCAACAAATATACACCTTGACTCTTTGCTAACCCGATTGAAGAGGCTCTAACGCCCGCTGGATACTGTAAGCTGGTGAGAGGCATCAATATCACCTGTAAGAAAGCACTTGTTCTTCAATCAAAAATACTTTTGCCCTATTTCGGGCAATACTCTGAGAGGTCTATGTTCAGCGGTTTGGTCGGTGCTAAAATATGGCCAATGGATAAAGTAAATTTCTGACATCCTAATACCCTAGGAACCAAAGGAATTTCTGGTGGCGTATGAAGAAATGGTGTCATGGGCGACGGATGCGGCTAACTGGTCAACAATAGAAAGTGAACTTACAACTAAAGGAGTGAAGGTACATTATTTCTCATTTCCAAATTTACTAGTCTAGCTAAACTAGTCTCAGGTGCTGGTTACAATAAAAAAATATTATATTATTTAGTATTTAATAAAACAAGGAATAATTATCTACCTAATTGCGTATCTAAATGACAGGCTACTATTACTTACTACAAGATCTGTGTGTTGCACAGATACACACAGCCTGTAGCCCGATGGGTTTTACATGCTCAGTGTCTGGTGTTTGATTATTCACCGAGGGGCGAACGGAGTAGGCACTTACAAGAGATTTGGATACCTATAATTCTCTTGTGTGTAATTTGTACATATGCTTTACTTTTTTACAGGCGTTAACGTTTTATGATGTGGTGTTGGATTACATTTTGTTAGATGCATTTGAAGATCTCGCATCGCCACCTTCTTCGGTACTCGCTGTAGTCCGCAATCGATGGCTGTCCGACGGATTCAAAGAAAGCGTAGGTTGAATAAATTTTAGTAACAAGTCAGTCGCTTGGGTGATATGGTCACTAAGCGACAAAACCCATAAAATAAATAAAAAAGCTTTTAAGTCAGTTGCTTGGAAGTCGTGGCAGTATAAAACAACAAATTGTATTAATTTCAGGCATTAACAACAGCTGTATGGTCAGTAATAAAGGCTAAGCGGCGATACCTACAGTATCCAGACGGTTTCATGGCACATTTCTACTCTATATCAGAGCATTTGCTGCCAGTTCTTGTGTGGGGCTTCCTGGGACCCCATGAACGTCTTCGTGACGTGTGCGAATCCTTTCAGTCGGAAATAGTGGGTTTTATATCGGACCTGTTCAACTTTCAGAAATGTCGTTACACAAATTTAGATGATTTATCCGCTGATATAATGCAACACGCTAGATTACGTTCAGCTAATATTACTGATAAATTAGCTGAGAGAATTTAAGTAAATGGTTATTTACCTCTCACATCACTTATAAGTAATCTGTTGACAAGTCGATAAAATCTAGTTTGTTTGAGCAAATAATTTCTGAGGTAATAATATTGTAAGAGAAGATGTAAATGTAATTTGTAACGAATGCTAATGTAACTATATATAATAACTGCTTATATAACCAAAGCCTAAGGGTTGGTTGATAAATATTTCACTATGGAGTTAGTTACATGGAATATAACATTCCTATAATAATTTGGATTTGTTTGAAACGACGCAATTTTTTATTAGAGTTCAAATCAAAACGTACCTATAGGTTGATACGCGATTCAATTATATTAGTTGTAAGATAAAGTGTTCAGTATTCTGTCTCGTAACGAAAACTAAATAACAGACAAATTTTCAGCATTTAGTGATGAGAAAATCAGGTAGGAAGCAAGCAGCATAATTACAGTGAGGACTTCGAATAGGTCAGCAACATCGGAAGTACAGTGGCAGCCAACATTTTGTATACCACTATACTTGCGGAAGCATTTGTTAATTTAGGTGATTTTTGCACCTGCTCTTTTGAATGCTACATTACTAATGCAGACTGTATTTGTAATTACTGCCTGCTGCTCAATCTACGTTAAACTAATCCATGCATTTCTTGCTATAGAATAATCATGCATTCCATTTTGGAAGTACCTACTGGTACTATAGAAGTCAATAGATATAGTTATGTATGTTGTTTAAAATACATAACTACACATTTCAAACTTTTCATTTCATTACATACACGTGAACTTTGCTTCCATAGGAACCCGCTAAGGTAATTATATTAATGAATTATATTTTAAAAATTTAAATAAATTATTTTGCATTTTTAAAGATGGTGGCTGTTACTATATACATACATACCTAAATGTAGTAAGTTATAAAAATAATCAAGTGTATTAATGTCTTTGTTATGTAAATATAGATTAAACTGATTACAAAAAAAAAAAATTACAACTTTAATTATATTTTTATATTAATTTCTAAAGCCTTTTTCCCAATAATACTATTCGGAATGACGAAAAATTAAAACTCAAGGTTACGAAATAAAACGCTTCTATATTAGAAAATTTAGTATATCAATTTTCACAATTATAGCCATACGTCTATGATATAAAAACAAATGTGTAAACATAAATCTTTAATTACAAATTCAACGATAATACTTCCCCAAGGAGTAAGCACCAATTATTTTTAGTATTTTTTTACTTCGAGATAAATATTTTAAGGCATCACTCGCTAACCTCATCAAAGTAAATAAAATAAATATCATAGTCTTTTTGAATAATACCACGTGAATATTTTTTATTGTTTAATACTTTCGGTTTACACAATCATAAGGTGAGCGAGTGACGACGTAGGTAATAAGTTTTACGTCGGTATGGCCGACAATATTATAACGACAAATTTTTCGCAATATCTTATCTTTTCGGTTCAAGTGTTCGAGATAGCGTATTATATAACCGTGTTTAAAAGATAAGAAAGCCTGGCAACCAGAAAATCACAAAAATTAAGTGTAATATTTTAGACCTACAATAAATATTTGGTTTAGTGCACAGCAAGTTTATTTAAAAGCTCTAATAGTACAACACAAATACAACAATTGGTTTATATAATATGAAGAAAACTATAACATCTAATCTCTTTAATAATAATAATATATTGATTGGCAGGCTTTCTCAGAAATATAAAAGCTTACGATATAGTGAGAATCGACATCTACTCGTCAGGACTAGACACTAGAAAGTCTGAAATGAGTATACAAACACACGAAAGAAATGCATGCATTCTTCTTATAATAATAAATGGAATCACTCTTTGATATCCGAAACTAACAGAGTCAATATATACAACAAAATAATGAAAATATCTAGATTGTTTAAAAGACGAAATGGACATAATCTGAAAATGTTGTTCAGAATGTAGTTTGACTGACGTTGGAAATAAGTTAAACCATTGATGGGAGATCAACGTAAAGACTGTGGATTTGTGCATTTCTTGAGATTTTATCACATTTTCATTATCAGATCCACAGCTAATTTATGAACAAAAATTCACAAAAATGAGGTATGCTATACCACCACTATAAAAATAAATATTTTGGTGTACTAATACTTTTAAAATAAGTCTGCTAAATTAGTATTAAGAATGAAGCTCGCTAAAATAAAGAGTTCTATAGAACGGACACGTCAGACGGCTCGAAGCGAGGCGCCCGTACGAGTATGTTGTGGGTGGTGTGTCGCCTCGCCCGCTCCCTCAATAAAGGTTCGCAGACGCGTCCGTAGCGTCCGTAGCGGCCTCCGTCACTGAGCTGCCGTGACGTGTGATCGACAGGTTCGCTCGCCGAGTGCGTACCGTGTGACAGGCATACGTGCCTATGTTAACTATGTATAACGTTAGAAACAATTTGTATGTAGTGTGTGCAGTGTGAAGGTTGCGTGCGGGGCGAGCGAACCGCGGCGACGAGTATTACTCGGGCTCGGGCGAGTCAGGAGCGTCTACGGCGGCGACGGTGGTGCCGCCCGCTGCACGCACCTTCTTCAGGTAGCTGGCGCTGTCGAACTCCAGGCAACTCTGTCGGACACGATAGTATATTTATCGACCGGAGCCTTCATTTAGGTCACCGAATAAGTGAGTGGTGGAGATGGTGCGTGTGTTTGTGTTAGTATATTCTGTAAGCGTACTACCAACTTGCGAATTATTTACAAGATCCCAACCACCGAATTGTTAGTTTGAATATGGATTAGTGGGGAGGTAAGCGAAAGAACAGGCAAAAGACGATATTTTGTAACTTTTATATTTGAAAAAACCATAAATTGACAATCGTAAGGACACAACACTGGTAATTTTAATGCTTACTCATATTAAAACAATAACAATAAATGAACACAACAGAAAATCAACAGTGACAATTTAGAACTTCACTCAAAATAAATAGGCGAACAGTTTCTACCTGCAGCGAACCCCTCTCGAATACCCATTCTGTCCGAGCAGCATGAACAAAGAGACATCACAAATTTTTATTAGCATTGTTAATAAACATTTAATAAAGCTTCCAAAACTATTTACTCATGTAAATAACGTTGCGTAAAAGATTTATCAATATTATTCTGTCAATAAACACCTTTATATATTAGTACTAAAAAATTCTTTCATTAATTCAATAATGAAAAATATTTTTTTTCTAAAACGATAATGAATTTCCAATGCTATAATGGTCAGATTCTTATTCTTATTCAGTCTTCAGTTTGGCACGACGGTTGGGAAGTTTTCAGCGATATGAAGTCAACAGTGGCGTTCGAAATTGCGAGCGGCACACTATTCGTCACCACCCCCGAACTCTGTCAGAGGCCACTCCCCACATAATACTAGCGTCAGTCTTACCAATTAACTTATAACTTACGCTAATGAGATCAACATATTTACTACTTTAGGAATCGCTTATAATTTATACCTAGCATTACGCTTAATCGGCTATAGGGGGGCCGGGTCAAGAGCCCAGAAACTAATCGGAAATGCGCAATACAATTTTTTTTTATTTATCCTAACGTTAATAGGCGGTACCTCGAGATTATAGTCAACATAGCTTATGTAAAGCACCATGCACACATGGGTTAGAAAGGCGGGTGAAAACAAAAGCAAGCCGGAAAGCGCGTGCATGTCGCAGGAAGCGGGGCGGGCGGCGCCGCGGGGCGATACTAATTTAAATATCCGACTGAAGTTCAACTTGGGTCCGATATTTAAGTGGCGGGGCTCGGGTCCCGCGGCCCGCCGGCCCGACGGAGGGGGTCCGTGCGGCCCGCCGGCCCGCGCCTCAGTAGAAGTTGCGGCACAGCAGCGCGGCCAGGTAGTTGGGGTGGTGCAGCGGCGCCCACACGCGGAAGGGCGTGAGCACGCGCGGCGCGGGCGGCGCGGGCGGCGCGGGCGCGGCGGGCCGGCGCGCCGCGGTCAGCGTTACCTTGCGCGCCAGCTCGGGCGGGAAGGCCGCCAGCCCGCTGGGCGGCAGCTTGCTGAGCGGCGAGTCCGCGTACTGCACCAGCGTCTCGTACGTGTACGTCTGCCGCGACCCGCCGGCTGCGCCTGCAACGTGCGCCACTGTCAGCTCGCTCCGACACCGCGCTTCTACTCATCGTGTTACACTTATCGAACGTGTGCTATGTAGTGATCGGTATTTTATTCCATTATAAAAATATGCAAACACACCAGTTGTTCAGTGTTCGTCGTTGATCAGCCGAGCGCACCATTTTATAAGAAAAAATGTTCCGTAAAGGATTATACTTAGAATCAATATTAATTATATGCAAGGGCAACAAAATCTGCGCAGAAAAATAAAACACGTAACATGCAAATTATTTGTGTCGAAACTTGTTGCAAGCTGGCGTTCAAGCACATTCGAATGCATGTTACGATTAGGGTTTGGTTTATTAAGCGACAAGCGAACGAATTAGTACTGACCGCTTTTGACTGACTGCTGCATTTTAGATATTTTTATGGAACGATATGGACATGGAAGAATACAGTATGAAACATAATAGCACAAATTTAAATGTGTGAATGTTAGTTATACAAAATTATATGCCTGCATCAGAGGTATGTATGTTGACTGTTTAAACCATGCAATATTTATATATCGGAAGAAAACTACTAGAATAACTAGTTAGAACAGCACATTCAGGGGATAAGTTAATAAGATTTATAGACAATCAACATTAATTGTAAGATCTGCAGCATGTGGTAACATTGTAAGACCTTTTTATAGGTCCCCAAGAATGAGAAATGTAAATGTTGTCCTTGAAAGTGTTAAAACAAAATTAACATATCATGTGCAGAATAACATCTGCAACATCTATCTAAAACGTATTGTAACATAAGTGAATCAATAGATACATTAAGAATATACCCTAAAAAAATTTTTTTTTTATTAGTAACCGCCCACTTCAATCGTTTTTATCCAATAACAAAAAATATTAATTAAGGAAATATCATTATTTTAATAAAAAGGGCAATGAGTGGTGAGCACGTTGTTTATAGGGTTCCGTAGCAATTTCCACTGTTTTATAGTAAAAGCTTATATAACTGATAATTTAACGTCGGAAAAGACAAAAGATGACAATAAAAATATTTACAGCATTTTTTTCCCTGATTTATGTAAAAGAGTAAAACAAGTGAAGTGTCACCTCCTTGCAGAGCAGATCACAAAGTACGCTAAGGTTGTAACTTTGTCACTGCAACTGTTCGCGTAGGTAGCCACCTAAGTTTTGCGGATGACTCATATATCATCATTTAAAAAAGAACAGGCCGATCTCTTGGCAAGGTTTGAGCACATCTAAGAACAAGTTAGTGTTTATAGCTGAATTAAATTCGTTAATTAGCTGAAGAATCTATCATGATTTAACATGCCACCAACGCAAAGAAAGTCAAAATCAGTTGATCGGACTGTAAAAAAGTTGAGTTAAAAAGGTTTATTTCAATATCTAATCTTATTTTAAACGGAGTATAGCCGGGTTGATGGATAGAGTAATAGAGGATGCATGCACACATAGAAAGCTATCTCAAGATTAAGCGACCTGGAGAAGTGGTGAAACGACCCATTATCGTACCCCTTAGTCATCATGATAAGAATTCTCATTTTTCAATACTTTCAAATTAATCTTTTCTTAATGTATTTGGAATATTATTGCTATCAGTTTTTTTTTATCACTTCAAGCAAATACTATGTGGGCTTTTGGCACTGAAACTATGTGTTTAGGGACAATTAAGAATGGGATAGTTGCTACATGGAGACACACATTGACTACGGAACGCTACAAATTCTGATTAAGTTTCATAAGTTGAGATAAGTTTTGTGTTTAAAGATGGCCACAAAGGTGGCATGCGCAAGCAATGGAGTGATAATAAAATTAATAAACAAAAAAATTAGTATTTTTTAAACAATTAAAAATTCCCTCGATGTGAACAATACAAGCATTTAAATCTTAAATATTAGATATTAACAATGCTGCCCGGCAAAAATAATAATATTTAAGAATTTGCAATATTTTAGAATGCAAGTGGCTGTTTTGTTGGTTTCGAGAGAACTATAATGAATTGCGATAAGTTATTTGGGTTTTTTGGAAAATATTGTGCGATTTATAGTGTGTCGTTGAGTAGGGTAGGTTTACCTTGGTTCTTGTCAATGCTGGTAGCGCGCGAGAAGCGCGGGCGGCGCGGCGTGGAGTCCCCGTCCGGCGCCGCTGCACAGCGGGGGCGTCACTCGCGACCACGGCCACCTATCGCTACACGGAAACAACTACACCACGGCCCCTGAGCCGCACCACGATCTGCTTTCTCGTAATTACATAGCATCACGCCTGTATTCCCCGAAGGAGTAGGTATAGGTGTACACAGTTGTTCATCCACATTTCACCAATTAATATGTATATTGATGCGAAATAATAATGAATGGCATTCTTCTTCATTCGGCCCAAAACCCTGGTATGACGGCATTAATTTTTATCAAGACCACATAAATTTAACAAAGACTATGGACCAAATCTGACCGAGGTTAACAATGACTAGTTATCGGTTGTAAATTACTCTCAGGCTAAGCCATCTCGACATCTGCTTACTCTACCCCGAATTCTTCTTCCAAATTTTAGTAGGTTCCTTTATAAGAAACTGAACCGACACGACTAACTTTGCAGTTAATACAAAGTCGTATAGAATTGTAGAGTTCGCTATGCATGCGTTAATGCTTTACAAAGATTTCGTTCACCGGTTACTACTCACATGTATTCTTGGGGTTTGCCCGACTAGTTTCGTATATGAATACGCCTCACGAAAGTTATTATACTAATTAACGGTCGTATGTGATATCTAATATATAAAAATGAATCGCCGAAATGTTTGTACTCGCATAACTTCCGAACGACTGCACCAAATTGGATAATTCATTTTATTTTGTGTTCGATATTGTCAGGACAAGGTTTGTAGAAAAAAAAAAAAAATACGAACAGAAAAAAAATGCGGTACGAAGTTCGCTGGGTCAGCTAGTAATTTAATTAATTGATTTACTAAATTAACACTTACATTGTATTTTTACAAATTCTTGAGATTCGATAAAAATTTAACTATCTCCTCAATATTACTGAAACAACATCGGTCGAACGAATTCGCCATACAGTGATAAGTTTTCTAAAATAGTGTGTAATAATTTTTATCATTAGGTAAGTATAATAAACCATAGGGCATGAAAAACTACTTAGCGCTTGATATTAATGTGGTCTTGCTATTTAAAATTTTGTCCTTTTCCAAAACTTTTACTTCCTATTGTTCAATATGAGCTACCCAATAAACGCCACTCAATTATTATTTCCCTTTTTTTGAGAAATACTCATCTTTTTATAGGTATCAAGTGTTACACTTGTAATATTCCAGCAGCTAATCGAGGGGGCGGTACAACAATAATGGTGGTAAGTTGTTTCAGTATAGGATACTTTAGGTTAAGCATTATGGCAGGTAGTAATAATATGATTACTAATGATTTGTTACGAAATGTTTGATGTAAATGAAAATAATTTTGAAAACTCTGCCATGAACCATGACCGTGGATCGAGGTGGTCCGAAAATAAATATAAAATATAAATGACATAAATATATAAATATATTATGTTTATTCTGTACAAAATTAAATACTTGAGAAATGAGTCTAAACACTGAGTCTGGAAGAAATGGTTTCAAAATTGATGTCATGAGGATGTCATTTTATAAGTTAACATGCTTCAGTCAGTCTCTTCCTCACTAATTTAGACCTGCCTAACAGTTACTAAGAAACTGCACACCATTAACTGTAAGTGTGTTCATGCTTCCAAATCGATTTGCAACTCCTGCACTAACTACTGTGTCATGCTCTTAATAGATTAGAGAATGGATTAATCGATCTCGCAAAAAAAAAAATTGGCTCTTCGATGCGCCGCAAGATTATATATTTCTGACAGCTAGTTTAAAGAAAGGTTGCGTTACATTGAGTCGAAACAAGCACCAGTGGTCACAAACTCCACACCGCGAGGTGATATCGTGGGGCGGCGCTAGTGTTACCTGCGTGTTCGTCGGCGGCGGCGAACACGTCGTCGTCGGCGCCGTTGAGCGCGGCGTCGTCGCGCAGCAGCAGCGCGGCGGCGGGCCGCTGGGACAGCGTGAAGAAGTCGCCCGAGCCCGCGCCCATCGCCTCCAGCGCGCCCGCGCTCTCGAAGTACTCGTCTAACACTAACTTCGCAGTCTGCGAGGAAGAACAACCGCCGTTATGCGTCTAATCCAACTTCAAGAATATAGTTTGACCACAAGCGCTATGCCACATTCTAGAAGGCTGCGCGGCAGGATTCCATTCCTTCATCAAGTTTGATAAAGACAATGTTTAGAACCAAAATTATCGAGGTACAAACAGAACAACAGATAAGTGTTGTGAGCGGCACAGCACCTGTGGTCAAATTATAATCAAGTTCCAATGTATTTTCAAATAAAATTATAATTTCGTGAAGAGATGAAAATAGCATAAACTTACCTTCACAAGATCCAAATTATGGCCCGTGATCTTAATGGAATGTTGCCCAAAAGTCACAGTGTACTTATATTCCCCTAGTGCAGCGTCATTAGTGGAGAAGCTATGAAGTAGTGCCCGGGAATTGTGCGGAGATTTCTGGAATAAATGTAATGGTTTATTAATTATACTCATATAATAATTCGGCAAATGTTTGCAAGGCTTATAATTTAAAAAGTTCGATTTGTTAAATTGTTGATAAATATGAGTAAGCGCTTTGGAGTGTTCAAGAGATGCAGGTTCAAACTACACTCGCGTTCGTACTTCTTTATCTACAAAAAAGTAATTTAATGTAGCAGATAACGCCCCCTTGTGGGCGCTGAAGGCTCTGTAGGTTCTATGAAACCTTAATAAAAACTTTTCTTGCTCAATTTCTTTAATGTAAAAAAATGTGCGTTGTGGGGTGTGCGGTGTGCGTTGTGCGGTGTGGGGTGTGCGGTGTGCGTTGTGGGGTGTGTGGTGTGCGTTGTGGGGTGTGGGGTGTGCGGTGTGCGTTGTGGGGTGTGCGGTGTGGGGTGTAGGGTGTAGGGTGTGCGGTGTGCGTTGTGGGGTGTGGGGTGTGCGTTGTGGGGTGTGCGGTGTGCGTTGTGGGGTGTGCGGTGTGCGTTGTGGGGTGTGTGGTGTGCGTTGTGGGGTGTGGGGTGTGCGTTGTGGGGTGTAGGGTGTGCGGTGTGCGTTGTGGGGTGTGGGGTGTGCGGTGTGCGTTGTGGGGTGTGCGGTGTGCGTTGTGGGGTGTGCGGTGTGGGGTGTGGGGTGTGGCACCTCGGCAGCGCGCGGCGCGTCGTCGGAGGCGGCGGAGTCGAGCGAGGCGCGCGAGCCGGCCAGCGCCGCGCCCGCCTCCAGCGAGCCCTCCAGCCGCACCGGCGACGCGTTGCGCCGGATCGTGTCGCCGATCAGGTGCTTCGCGTGGCTGCACAACCGGGGTTACAGGATAACTACATACAATCTATCTGCTGAGCCTTTTCCAAATTACATTGGGGTCGGCTTCCACCCAAACCGGATGCATCTTAATACTGTACAGTCATTGGGTAACACGATATCTTGTGGTATGACTGGATGTCAGACTTTCAGGGCCCTGACTACCTGTCTGTCATAGATCCTTATTTGACAACAGGGACCGACGGCTTAACGTCAGAGAGCACGTTAAGCCGGCGGTCCCGGTTGTCGAATTAAGGCACGGAGGAATCTCGGTATCAAATGATGGTCACCCATCCACAGAACGACCGCAGCAAGCGCAGCTTAACCTCGATCGATCGATGTGTACGGCTGTTACTTAGCCACGAGCCCCTTAGGCTAACTACATACACTGATTTAAAATATTACAATATAATATGAATATTTTAACCACCACTTTTTGTTTTATACATAATTCTAAAATTAACTTTAAATCTACGCACGCCATTTACATCGGCAAAATAAATTCGATTTTAGTGATGATTAATACTCGTATTGCAACATCCTTGTTTCGTACGCCTGACTCTGTACAATCTAGTCAACCCCAAAAGCTTACAATTAATATAACGTAACAGCACTCACTTAACATTCTCCTCGTTAGGTCCGGTGATCTGGACAAGACGCTCCTTTGCACCGGGACTCACTGAAATCACCAGTATATCTGTGATTGGCAAGCTCGCACAAGACGACTTTATTAAAATTGCTTACCGAGTTCATAAGCTCACAGCTAGTTGCGATTAATAGGCAGTGAAGAATGACTATTTTGCAAATTAATAAATCTTAGATTAACCATTCCCAAAAGATTATGAATAATGTACATATTAGTAAGAAATAAGATTTAGGATAAATATGTAATTAGATGTTTCATCAGTTTCTAACTGATACGAAATAACTTTTAAGGTGTCTTGTTAGGTGATTTGTGTTAAAAATATGGACAGTAAAGATTATTTGGTAGAAAAAACAGAGGAGATGGGGAGAGCCCGCCACACCATGCGCAAGCGCCTCACAACCCGCACCGTGCGTTCATACCTCGCTGAAACGATATAATCGTGTCACTTAGCTCCTCGATCATGTGCACCCTCCTGCCCTTGATACCCATCACTGTAACACCACAACACAACTTCAGATATGTCGCCAGGGAGCTCTCCTGTAGCGACTACCCAATTTCTCTGGTTTCAACATCGCTTTAGAAGGTCCCAACTAAACAATATTTTTTACTAAATGGGATGCCGAGACATTTTAATAACAAGATTCTTTACAGAAACCCAACTAAAGCATAATTATTTAATTTTTGTATATCATTGTAATGTACAGGTTCGCTTCTCTTTTATTGACATGCACAATCGAAGTACACATAATAGAACTGGTCTAAGTAATACTACGAACAGATAAGCGTAATATGGACCTGTCATGCATCGTTTCTCCCAGACTTATCGAAAAATACTCGCTACGTAGTAGTCAACATGCAAGTACCCATTGAAAGGATCGTTTCAGGATTTAATTGGAATACATCGCTACCTTTCCCGGAGTCGGCATTCCGGATGACGACTTCGTCCTTGGAATAGTTTTTGCCGGGGATCTTGGTGGGCTTCGGGAACTTGCCCGACGGCTTGATGATCTCGCCGGGGCCGAGCAGCGACGGCGGCTCGGCAGGCGCAGCCAGCGTCGGGGACACCGAGCCGCCCGAACCCGACCCCTCCATGGTCGGCACCAGCAGTGGCTGCCGCCATATATTGTACACAATTAAAATACGCTACTACCAATTCTATTCCGGACGTGCATCATTATAAACTAGGTCGGCTGTCCGTTTACCGGAAGTTGGTATCAATATAAGCACTTTTATTTTTGTTTGGTGAGTGGATAAAGTAGCTTTACCTCAGCATGGGTGCCGCGGTGTCTATAATATTGACTCATGTAGTCAGAGCCCTGCCAGAGTTTGGCGCGCAGCTCAATCAGCTCGAGAAGATGTAGTCTAGTTTTCTTATCCAGTCGTTCGTCCTGTGAACCATTGCGGAACACAACAAAGTATCTGAAATATAAACAAAGTTTCGCTTCCACTTCAATCCCTTTGCGACTTCAAAGCACTACTTATGTTTTATTAACATGGAAAATAATGTGGGGTTCTAACAATTATTGCTAGGCCCATAGAAATTGAAGAAGGGCCTCCCATAACAACAATGTATGTAGTAGGACCTATAACGAGGACAATGCTACTTGCCATTGAGATAATTTTCCTTAATCGGCCTTTACAATAATCGCGGTATGGAAAGATAACAAAATTTTGCAGAACTCTTACAGACGGTCGGCAGTTTTTTGACATAAAGAGGTAACTGATTCAAACGCTTGCGTCGACGGCACCCGCCTATTAGCGACGACAGCAGCAGTTATCCCTATTGATGTCGTCGACAAACGTACGTACTTTCAGTCTTTAAAACACATTTATTGAATACATGAATTCTCGTAAACCTTATACAAACCTATCAAGAAAGTCTTTGTAAAGTGCTTCGAGCTGAGCGCCATAAAGCTTCAGATTAGAGTACATGGTGGCCACATTGCTTTGAAGCGCACGGTCATAGTTACCCTGCATCATTTGGTACGCCACCGCTTCTGTCAACACTATGAGGTCATCGACTGCAACCAAAAACCCAGAATTATAAATGATGATGACAAAAACATTTTGATATTTAGTAATTTTATTTATTATTATGGGGTGGCTAAGTTGTTTGCCCTCTGCGCTATGAACCGCGACTCAATAGAATTCGGTTCCTGTACAAAATATCCAATCCAAGAAAGACATGTTTTACTAAAAACCGGACAATTGCATCATGACTCGCGCACCGAGGGTTCTCTATAACTAACATGACTGAAGTTCATAACCCATGAACGCACCGAATATTTCTTTAACGACGAAGTCGAAACAAACTTAACTTTGAAGTTAAAAAAAAAACCCAGACATTGATATATATGAATCGATTTTTCAACTGCATATGTAAGTTTTATCACTTAAAATTTTTTTTAAGTGATAAATAAATCAATTCTTGTACTGTGAGCTCCTTCTATTTCGTCACTGTCTGATATAGTCACAGCCTGTATACACGGTGAATTTTACAAATGGGTGTGGATGGCCAAATCTGAAACTATAAGGAATAGTGAAAAATACTCAAGTGATTCGGGGCCGATTCTGATGAGAACTAAAACTGTATCAACAGATTTCTGAAAAAAATTATATTCATAGCAAGGAATTGAACTGGTTCATTTTGAAAACAAATCACGATTTATTATATAATATATAACGCCATCTGATGGTGTCTTGTATTATTATCTTATCCTGTCAAACATTTGACGTTCAAGGTGATACGAAGTACACCAGGTCATCGTATCATAGTTAATGATAAATGACAACCTAAAGGAAACAGTTAATTTATAACAAAATACTGTTGTTTCAATTCTATAAAAGTTAATTTTCTTTTATTAATCTTTCTAGGAATATAAATTTTTCAAAAATCCAAATATGCAGTTTAATTTCAAAATCGGGCTTGAGCTCGGCTCCTAGTTTTCGTTATTCCTTACAGTTTCGGATTTTGACATCCACACCCACTCCAAAAATTCACACTGTATATGCAGCATTTTTTTACTACATATATTACGTTACAATTTCGCAAAAGTCAAAAACTCTGATTTACGAATATGCATAATGCATCTTTGTTATTAGATAGGTAGGTACCCATAGTGACCCTTAATATTTCAACACCTTTCTGTGACATACAATATATAAGTTATTCAGATCGAGTTCATCAGTAAATCAATCAAGATTATGTAGTGAGTGTCTACAATTTTGATTTACTTAAGAGTTTTGCTCAGTATCAACTTATATTTTAATTTTTCTCTGCCATTATTAGGGCACACCAGAACTTCGAATAAAAGAAATATTAAAAGAGGCGTTTCTATTATATTATCGCTCCTATAAAACACTCTTTTTACGTTTCTCCTCCATATTGAACCATTTCTTTGTGTATGTTCTCACATATGGCACTGAAATATATACAGGATTTAAGTTATTTTATCACCCTACATCTGGAAACCTACAACATCTAACACACAACCTTAATCAAATTGTTTGTTTTTGTTATCACTCAAGATGTGTTATGAATCCACCAATTTGGTTTTACTATAATATAAAGTTATCTTTTTTTACTTACTTTAGTATTATTTTAATGATATAACTTACATTTTGCATCTGCTGCATGTAAAAATAAAAAAACTTAAAAAAATATTTCTTATCATATTTCTGTCCCTGTCCGTACACAAAAAATATGGATGAATGGTGATTAAGCTGTTTATTATGAACTTAAAAAAATATACACATATCAATAATATTTCTATTATAAATATGGATTTGTCACTATTGCTCAAGTTGAAAAATATGCAAACCACTACTATACTATATGTGCGGACTTGCAGGGTATGCATCCCATAATGTATCCCTTAATTGAGTTTATTGATTCCCACCCTGGACTCAAAATAATCACCAAGAGTGGGGAGTTGCGGAAACCAGATTACTTAACCAATACCATTAGAGTTCACTGACATCAGACTCAAGGTTCCATACTTTTATTATTTGTTGTTTCACTACAAAGTATGCTGAACAATAACTACAAGCAGACCGACTGTGACAGTTGTATGCATTACCAAAAGAAAGAGCAGCAAGCAGATTTTATTGTTTTTACATTTTATTTTGTCAAAACAAAAACATCAAGTAAAAATCAAACAAAAATTTTTCTTGCATATTTCAGTAACACAACAATTGAAGAATGTTTCTCCAGGCAAATCCATGGTTATAACAAAATTTCTAATTGTAAAACAAACATTGGTATAACTACAGATTTGCTTGATAATTATTATTTAAATAAAATAGATAAGATTCTTACCAGAGTTTATTTTGACGTCCAACACAGAGTTGCGGTTGTGTGCGGAACTGGTCGTCGATTTCAGGGGTCTGGGCACCTCCAGTTTTTTAACCGTGCGGGTCATTTTCGTTAGGGTCGACATGGTGCTAGTAAATAAACAAAACTCACATTAATAATATTTGTATATTAATAGCTGCTTGTTTACTGACACAGAACAATCACGAACAATGATTGTCACATTTTTGTTGGAGGATATGAGTAACCTTGTCATAATTAATCACAATGAAACAACCAAATGCGGGGAAAATTATCGGGAAACTCACTCATCCATGGCGACAGCGCCTCGATGCACACTAGAACCACTATATAAAGCAAATCGTGTGAAAAGTGAAAGTGATGACAATGAATGATCCTAGCGAATAAATTCGGAACAAATCCAATACGTGTTCATTACTCGTAATATTGGTTTTTCGTGTAATAAAAACGGATTAGCTGGAAAAATTTTGACTTTATAGAAGATTAAATATTTTGCTCGATGAAAAACATTTAGACAAAACAATTGAAAGCCATGGAACACTATGAAATAAGAAATAAACAAGGAAACTCACCTGGCTACGCCATTAATTCGCAATAAAAATAAATTCAGTCTAGTGGTGAGTGGCTTAGACTAAAACCGAATATGTTAAAAAATAATTGAAATTAATTACAAAATTATATGCGAAAAAATTACTAGGCGACGTTTCTAAAAATATAATAATATTTATTCATAAAGAATGCTTTTAACTTAAAAACCGGTAATTTAAAGGTTTATAATTTAAAGGCGCAGCTCTAGTCAAAAGTTGTCAAGTTGTCAATGCAGAAAAGCGCACAAAAGAATCTAATATACTATATTAGTAGAAAAGTTAGGTTGAAATCAAATCAGTTTATTGTCAACCTAGGTTAATTAATAAGCAATTACTGGGCTTGTGGAAGGTGATAGGCGAGGTCAAGTCAGGGTTATCGCCTGACTTGACCTCGCCTATCACCTTTCACAAGCACCGATATCGATACCCCATGATATTCTTAAATTCAGATAAAATATTCTTGACCTAAGACTCGAATTATTTTCTAACTTTTTTTCTCTTATTTATAAAACAAGGTAAGGGTAGATGTCGCAGGTGGGTTGTAGAATCTGCTGTTTTACAAAACAGCAGGCTTATTCTGAACCATTCGAAAACTTTTCCGTACCGGAACGGAAAGTTTAACTTAGGTATAAAATTTAAAAACTGTGTAAAAAATATCATTCTGATATATTTTTGAGATTACATGTACCTACAAATACATATAATTCTTTATCAATTTCATTGTTTTTTTAATAGCGCTAAGAGGTTCTGATCGACAACTTTCCGCACTGATTCGAAAACGCCAGGTTCCGCCGGTTCAGTATCAGGGCCCAGATCTGTTTTATAAAACAGCTGAACATCTTTCAGCTGGATTGCCATTGCATTACGTCTAACGAAACTGCTATCCACGTTTAGACATAATGTAGAATAACATATCTACGATCAGACAGATTTATTTAATGTACCTATATGTATTTATAAATGGACAGTCACCACAAAAGTAAAAGAAAAACGAAGTAAAAGATACTGTATTCTGAATTGTCTTTCCATGACGTCGACCCATGACGGAGCCCCGCGAAGGGATCTCCTATTTTTGTGTCTGTAAGGTCAGAAAAAACCTTAAAACGAAGAAGACGACGGGAGTAGTTCGCTCCCAAACGCTCGCACACTGGCCCCCGTCATGCTCTTCGAACCTAGCCTATCCGTGTCGGGTACACGGGACTCCCGAGCTCACTTCACTCGCTCATACTTCAATTTAGTTTATTTTATTTCATAATCCCGATTTAGTATAGTAGTTTAGTATTTATGTCATTCTAAATTATCATTATAAATTTTTTTGCTCCTGACTTCTTAAGACAAAGAGCCATGAGCGACAAATTTTTTAGTATAAATCTACAATCTAACATTTTATTTGACGCTGTTTTACATAACATCTGATCGTTGACCCACTGCATTGATAAACATTCTGCTTACTATAGTTCAGTAATTATGAAAAATCTGTAAACTTCGTTCAGCTGTCTTACATAACAGCACTGTTTTATAAATCAGCTAGCAGTTTTGTAAAACAGCTGATTCTACAACGCATGTGTGACATAGACATTCAAATTTAAATAACTTCATAGCTATTATCTGGAATTCGGGAGGGGGGTTCAACTACTGTCATGAAAAAATATATTTATCTTCATTAAATAAATAGGATTTATATGTGATTTCTCAAAATAAACTTAATTTAAGTTATTTTTATTTTTATATTAAACTATAAGTCCTCAATATCGTCGTTAATCTTTCTTATGGTACTTAGAAATATTTTTATATAGAGTCTGGCAACTCGTTTTTAGTGTCAGTTCGGGTTTGTTGGAGTGTGTGGTTGTGTTTTTGTTTTATGAAATCTACGATGTCGTAAAATGTTTAAATGCAATTTACTTGTACAAATAGGTTCGAATTATGTACAACGTTTAAAGTGATTGTGTATCAATTGAAATGTCGTGATAGTTTAGCTCTTGTGGAATAATAGGTAAGCATAAAAACAGCAGATTTTTATGTTTTGGTTATTCAGCCAATATAAAGTTGATAAATTTGTATTATGTAGTTGCTCTATTCAAATATTTGTGTAATGAGTCTATAAGCATTACCTTTAAATGTCTATCTATTAAAAATATTGGTTTGTTTATGTTATGAATAAATATTAAAATAAAAATAGGCTACAGCTGTTTTCTTTTTAATAAAAATTTATTATAGCTGTTGTATGTCTCTTTGATGATTAAATCCCTCTGATTTGATCTAATTATTATTGTCTTATTTACATTGTAGGTATTTAGGCTATTTAATAAATTCATTATGTGCCAAATTCATGTTTTAAAAATTGGTTTATCTAATTATTATATTACCTGTTTTTTTTTGTTTAGTACAAGTGTAGGCCACTCCTGTGATCAAATCCAACTCCACATATTTTTACCATAGTTCTGTTAGGCTTCAGCTAAGTTGGATTCTAATAAGAATCTGTTTCCCCTTAACTCATTTGTAAATAAAGCCATGTAAAACAACCAAAACTTTTACTGTGTTTTACTGTTTACGGTAATTCTTTTTCAAGATAGGCACTTATTTATTACAAATAGTAAAATTTTCATTCAATCTGTTAAGAAAAAGTTCCAAATGAAATCAGGCATACATATATAAAATAAGTTCCTGGTAAAATGATCTATGTAATATTTTACTCCCAAATTGTTTGTGTTTTGCAGTATACAAGATGGCCAAGTACTACTTTTCATTACTACTTGTGCGGCTGGTCCTGCCTGCTGGTCTCTTGCTTAGTAAGTATGATTACACACTTGCCAGATCATTACAAATATAATTCTTATTTAACATATAATATATGTTTTCTTTTATTTTTAATTACATATAAATCGTGTCTTTCATTTTTGGGAGTTCAATTTCGTATTCTAGTATTATTTATATATTCTGACTATAATACACATTTTCCAGTATGTTTTACAACTTCATTGATAACATAAGTATATAGTTATTGTGATAACAGACAGACAAACTGGTTATTAAAATGTGTCACCTAAATGTTTGGTCTTATTGGTACAATAGCATATGTTAACAGAGTAATTATTTAATACACAAGATTATTTTCCTATTTTTAATTGCAAATTAGGAATACGAAAATATTATCAACATTCTTGTGATGACACATGTGACGCAATGCTCCGGAACCGGCCGGCGCGCGGCGGCGTGGAAGCACCGCGTGAATCGCCGCGCCTTTATAATAATATGTATTTTATTCACATCACTTGTGCATTAACACTGCCGAAATAAATCTTACGTCACTCTTACGCCCGATTAATCGTTGTTTAGAACTTTTACAACTGCCGCAAATATCTCTGCCTGCTCATTATAAATATTTCGCTTTACGCTAGACATTTATTAACCTTAAATATACCCAACTCTTTTGGAATATAACATATAGCTTTTAATCTTCCTTATTTATGGCGAAACACGTTCTCATTGAGGTACGCATCGTCGCATTGCGGGAAGGAGTAACGTCCTCATATCCTCCCTGCCGTTGGGCGCGCCGGCCAGTTCTGGGTGCGTCCTCACGATTCGTACTCTGACCCGTTGACCGACTTGTCGTGGCCTTGTCATTGGACCCTTTAATAGATGTGTTACAATATTTGCATGAGATTTGCATCACGCGACGCTAAGGGCTTAGTACGTATAGGCTAGGCCTTAAACCACGCTTCAGTGATTTGTCCTCGTTTGGGTTTGTTGAACTATGTTCACTATAATGTATAAACACTAGATACCTACTTTATCATTATATTATATGCCCGCATGTGCAAAGTGGCTAGTGGCTAGTAGCGCTAGCCATTTTGCACACTTACTTTACTTCCTACTCAACCCCTTTTTTTCTTGCATGAATACTTATTATGAGAAATGCCAATCAAACTTTATGCGAACATCACAAATACGCCTCAGAGAAACAAGTTACAACAGCTAGTTGGTCGTTAATTCTAATATACAGCCAATCAAGCAGGTCTCAACATAGTTTCACCGTTATTCGATTAGCACTATAACCATTAAAAATCTATGGTTTACTTCGTGAAACTTCCCAGAGTACAGTATCTTTAGGAAACTATAAATCTTATACCTGTATTTATTTTGTTAATTGGTTGAGAACTTAAGATGTATTAAATGCGATTATACAAAAAACAATCCAATTTATTTTACATGTAACGCATGATCCTAACCATATTTTCCTTGGTTTATTTTATTTAAACTTGTTTTACACTTAAATATTTTTAAACACGCGATATACGTGTCCATGAAAAAGTGTAAAAGCAAATGCGTGTCGTAGTCGGAAAGGATACGGGTCCTGACCCTAATACCCTCATGGCCTATAAATCCGCCAATGTGGAGCATTACCTGTTCGACCCTCTGTTTGCACCTTCGCCTATTATATCATATTTGCACGCAACGAATACACGTGTTTCCTCGTGAAAGTATAGTGATTTTATCATTACCGTACACATACAAGTACGTAAAACACATTTATAAATTGTAACTAGTTAAAGGTCGTTGGTTTAACTTTAACATGTTGGTGTTGTTGCGTAAGGGCAGCATTGTTCTCACTCACTCTTAATATGAGTACTTTACATGGGCCAATGGTTTTTAGGGTACTGTTTATAAAGGGAATAAACAGAACTCTTATAGGATCACTTTGTTGTCCGTCTATCTGTCAAGAGTTCAAGACCCTTTTTTGAAAACTAAGGTCTACGGTACCTTACACGTGTTAAAAAAATTAAACTCCTAAATAATGTTATCAAACGATACAGCCTTTTATGTCACATATTTTGATATCCATTTGCAAACTCACTCATCAAAACCTATAGTGTATTTCCCGCTGACCTTTATTTTCTGGGGGAAACCTTCAACAGTTGAATAACAAGAGTTTGGGATTTTTACCTCACTAAACCACAACATGTTGTGGTGGTCAACATCAGCACTTGAAGGGAAGCTCCGTGTCCTTATAAGAGACCAGCTCCGGAAACTTGCCGTTTACCTAGAATCATGAAATTTGGCAAGAAGCAAGATATCACAGCAATCACAGAACAAGTAATGCTGTAAAAATATTGGTTGCACGGAATCCTCAGGGCGCGGGTAGGAAGTCGCACATGACCTTATTTTTTTTTCTAAACCATGTTGTCTGCTGGAAAAAGATCTTTCCCAAGTCCTTCCATTTGTCACGTTCCTTGCTGGGCTCCCACCTTATTATAGCCGGTGAGATGATCTCTCTGGTTACTTATCACTTTTCGGAGCTCATGATTTTGTAAGCAACCATCAAAATCACTTAAATATTTGAATTCATTATAGTACCTAACCTACCTACCTAAATAGGTAGGTAGAATACTAGAATACAAACCTGCCTATGCCTGCTCTGTTGTAACTACATACTTACAAGATAACATATTAAATATGATATCTTGTATGTTCATTAGGGCAGGCAACATAAATATATAACATTTCCTTTACTGCTATTCTTCTTCTTCTTCACACTATCACATTTACGATATTATAAAAATATAGAGGCTTGTAGGCGAGTCGCTTCATGTAAAATACTGGTATTAAGCTGCATCCGGTTAGACTGGAAGCCGAGCCCAACGTATTTAACGTATTCAAGATAATCTTTGAAAAGCATTAACGCATGCTTAGTATATATGTATTTAACGTAGTTGGGAAAAGGCTAGGCAGATTGAGTATTATAAAAATACTGAACATCATTTTTACGAAAATATACCATAAACGGTCCCAAAAATACGCTCCATTTGTTTCCATCCAAAAGTTGCCTGGAAGAGATCGCTGAACGCAATAATGCCCAGGTATTGAATGTCTTAATGCGAGGTCCTAATCTATTATGTAACTTACCTTTAAGAGGTCCGTGTGATGTCCGTAAGGCTTAATTTAAGCCGTAATTTATTTTGGAATAGGGACCTATTTTGGTTTCATGCAAGTGTATTTTAATAAGAAAGTCTTGTATTCTTCTCTTGTAATTGTAAGTTCGGAAGCTGAAATAAATACTATATATACTTCTTTCTAATTTAATAATAAAATATTTAGTTTTCTGTTCATGGTGCCCCTAACCGTCATACTCTCCAACTCCTACACTCTTCCCTATGACGTCCCTCGGACCACCTTCTGACCACCAATATTTTTTTATAGTTTGCTTTTCAGTCGCAAGTTAAAAATTTCGGTCAGATATGATATATTAATATTGTGCCAAAGATGGCGGCAGGAAGTGCATTGATAAACAAATGAAGTGCTGTTAAAATAAAGACTACAAAAACTACAAGTGAACGTAGTAAGCGAGTAATGTACAGTGTACACAACAGAGAATGCCGTGAGCCCGTAATGTTTGCGGAGCTAATGGGCCACGCCCGCCTTCACAAAATTCCATTAATTAGACCTTTCAACCCTTTATAATTTAAATTGTTCTTTGGTAATATTACAAAGATGTGTGCGTGATAACCCGCCGTTATCTTACACAGCATGTATATCAACTACCATAAAGAACTGTTTATGGATAATAGTCTTTCATCACAAGCTTTCCTAATTTCCGTTTTCGATGAACCATTTTGTTGTATAGCATCTGAAAGAGTAACCTTTTAGACATACTCGTAGCAGACTAATTTATAATTGAATAATTATGAATCATTGTTCACTGTACATTATACGCTAATATCGTCCTATAAAACTGTGAAGTCAGACTAAGTGAAATTGATAATTATATGCTCGTACAAAATCATACTTTTACGAAAATATGCTCTATGTGGTACCTAAAAGTTTTCCGTGTAGAATTTTCTATTTCCATACAACAATGTGTCGTGTTTATAAGAGTATTTACAGTAACACGCCCTGATGGACAATCGCGTCCAGTACACGCATTGGTCGCCAGCCCCGTCATATCCACTGGTCTTTTAATTACACATGCTACAAGCGCACCTCGGACAGCACTTAACCATATTAAAAAACAAAATCTAATTCCATGAAACAACATAACCTAACATTCGCAGTATATTATAAATTGGGCGGTGGCTTCTTTAATTAACCGAAACATTAATTAACATCTAACTATAAATCTGTCCTGATATACTTTAATTTGTATAAATAAAACGGTTATGAGTGTAATATATAGTAGAAATAGGGTACGTGTTATATTATGTAGGACCTATAGTATCTTGTTACAATTATGAAAACAAAATGTTAGTCTAATAATTATGAAAGTTAAAGTATTAATGGATCATAAATTACGTTTTAATATTTTTTATTGTCGGGATGTACAGCCGTTTGCCATAATAATTGCAATATCAATCCGTTGTTTGTTTCTGACCTCCGTTCGTTCGTTTTAGTGTAATGGTCTATAAGGAAGGTATAATAAGTACCTCAGGTACGGCAATGCATAATTTATTGATAGGGTTATATTGACATATGGTCTCCACAACAAATTGTTTGTAATACTTGAATAACCCTGTCCAGATTTTTTGCATTTAAATATTTAGGAATACAAAGTATGACATCGGTACCTAGGCATCTGAATAGATTATATTTAGCATTTAAAACAGGAATCTCGTAAATTATATACAACTTTGTAGATGATGTCATTTGAGGTTATCGTTTGCCCGGTATTCGACGTTCACAAATCAAAGCAATATTTTTTATGTTCGTTTAGCAGCTTTATTGTTGTTATGAGTTCAACGCTTACGCATTGCGTTAGAGAACATATACCGTCCACTTTTGCTTATTATGCGGTGTTAGTTAGTAGTCACGAAGTTGAGCAACATTTCGGGGTCTGGCGTTTGTACCTATAGCATAGCCATATCGGACGTCTGATTCACAAGGTCACGCCACAGTTCAACTGGTTAACTAGCAAGTGGCAACCTACATTAACCGTGATCTCATCCGTACAATCGAATTTTAACAAGTTTTTTGTAATTACAAAATACGCAAAATATTTTAACCTTTTCAACAGATTGTGGCCGGATTGTAGTGCAATGTCCTTATTAATTATCTACAGAAAATACTGTGTCATGGTTTTGCAAAACTGTAATTCCAATTTATATATTATAAACAATTAGTTCGTTACTATAAAAATTCAAGTCATTTTATAAAGAAACTGGGTTACCGAGATTTTTACAATCTCTGACTTTCTGTCTAGCAGGTCATTACCTATATCTTCACTGACCGTACGTGCCTGTGTTTTGTTAGTGATATGAAAAACGTGTTTGTCGCAATTCCTTTTTTTATTTCTTAGTGCATATTTTCCAAGTCATTATAGTCTGTTCCACATAGATCAGTGACACAATGCTTGATTTATGCATTGTTCTTCCATATAATTATTTTGCTTTCTTCTCAGTTTCCAGATTACCTCCTCTGTGTTTTCGTCGAATTTCCCTGTCACAAGAGACAATATATATAGGGGTATCTTATATCTAGGCGAATAGTGGCTATGTCGTTCTGTATGTGTATCAGAGTCATTCGAGTAGATGGATTTTGGCACATTTTAGCGTCAAATCCGTTGCAATATAAGTTATATTAAAATTCTTTATAATAAGTATTTTATTCATTATCAAAGAAACAGTTACTGAAATACTTAAAACATTCGATGTTGATACAATGTCATAGTGTGCGTGCACATAATTGCGCATGCATCTGTATTTTCTTCGTGTTTAAATTTCCAGTCTTATTTTTAACTCGGCTCGTATTTGACTCAGTAAAACTGTATGTACTGCTGCAGAAACAAATATCGAAGCGTGCGTTTGATGATTCAATAAACAGACATTTTGACAGATTTCAGTGAATTCATAGAACAATGATTTCATAGTCGGAGTGGATACACTTATGTGCATTCATAAACTATTACCATTAATTTGTGTGTAGTAGACTTACATGTTTAGCGTTTATCTTTGCGTAAACGTAATGTAATTCGTCATCACAGTTTGGTTTATATTAAGAAATACGTTTCTGTCCGATGGCTGGCGTCACAACTTCTCAAGCCAGCCACGACATTGTTTTCGCCATACGATTGCTTTAAATATATTTTTTATTGCTACACTCTTATTTGTGGTCCAGAATGCTTTAAATTCATTTAATAATTTCATTAATCATTAGATTATTCATGATTTTATGATTCAAGCATTGTTAGTCCATTATGAGCCAAGCTGGGTATAAGTAGTTCCTAAAATAAATGATATTGATAGGAACCAGTTTTATTGTATACCTATTGTGCAAAAATTATGATTGCCTTTTTTCTTGAAAATTATAGAAATAACACTATTTTGATATTTCGCCTTTATACTGAATTAAAGTTCAACATACATAATGAGCATTTAAATTGGCCAACGTGGACAAAGTCTTACAATGATTTATGCTATTGTAATGAATATAGGGTGACTTTTTTGACCCAACCAACTCAGACAACACTTTAAAAATCCTTCCATGTAAATGCTTTATATCAAATATCTGTATCTCTAATGGTTTCAGATTTGATTTCCACATTGACCCACTCAATGAATCAGCCTTATACTAATACTAACGAGTGTCGTCGATTTGTGTTCGCTGTAACTCGTGGTGCAGTGTCCTCTTTATCTTTGATGCTTGAGATTTTAAACAGTTATGGTTTCGGAACAGGAATGTACCTATTCTAACCAAACTTCTGCCCCAAGGCGGCGCGGCATCTCGCATACCAACAATGTTACCTATAATTAAGTATATTTTTATGGGATTGGCAAACGTAAATTTCAAATTTTCAAGGCGATTTGGTTGACTTGGTGTCTCAGAGCTTGTGGTGGCAATGAACCTAGATTGTGTCGTTATCTGCAGTATAGAGAAAAAAAGTGAAATTATTATAAACTCTAAACAAGGGTTTATGCATTTATTTCTATAGTAGCATCAGTTCAGGTGGCATCATTTTGGCTTAACAATAACAAGTATCCTTATCTGTACGTGATTTATCAATTACATGTAACGTAACAACCAGCCCGTACCGTCCAATTGCCGATTTCATATTTTAAGTCCAGGTTTCTCTACGACGTTTTTTAATTCGTATGTTTGTGACTTCTTATATTACCACTAGGTAATTAAAATACATACTAATGGTTTTTTAAGAAATTGATAAAGTCGTCGGTTGTGTATTTGAATATGGCATAGGTATACCAATGTACAATCTAGGTTTAAACCTAACAAACCGTTGGTCCTGGGCTGCTACTCCGAAATCCGATCATCGAAGCTTCGACTGACGGATCGGACGTTTTGCTACCATAAAGTGTTTCAGATCTGATGATCGATCGAAGTTCGCGATTTGCCATTTTGGCATTCGTTGACGTTATTCCGAAATGGTTTCTGACGTATCGTTTTCTATGTTTGACAATACTTAGTTCAATCATATTTCACAATAGGTTCATTCGATTGCTTGTTTTTGATTTCAAAGCGACGGCCGGACGTAACTACTAGTCGGATCCGAAGAAACTTGGTGGTAGGGTTTTTTTCGGTTTTCGGCGTTATTACGTTTCGGTCCGAACTACCGATGATCGGATTTCGGAGTAGCAGCCCTGAAGCGAATTCGTAACTACTTCTTCAATACCCTTGCTCGTAAAGTGGCTCTTACTGCACAGGTCATCTATATAGCAGCGAGCACCTAACCACTATTGTCTTTGGGTTACAGGTTCATAATGCAGCTTATTACTCACGCATTTTCTTCTCTTTATATTACTGCACTAGTGCGTTTATATAAATATACAGCGTTGCATCTTTGCATTTATTTTTCAATGTCATCGTTTTGATGTCTACAAACACTTCGGTGAGATTTAACGTTTTTGTAATATGTTTTTTTTACCTTTTTATGCCTATATTTTAATAGGTCGATACTGTACAGATTATATAAGTGAACCTAAAAAATTAATATCGGCGCAGTCCATGTTATTTACCGTATCGATAGATTAGATAAGTTACTGCAATATTTTTGAGAAGCTAATGACATCATTTCTGCTAAAATATTTGTATCATGGCCAGTGTTTGAGTTTAGAGTTCATTTAAAATGTAATACACTTAAGAGAGGGTACCGAAACAAACTGCATGCAAATACTGGATGGAAATGTTGATTTTTTATAAAAATCCTTGTGACACGTGTATTAACATATACTCAATTTATATCAATCATTGAAGTCAAAACAAAAGTTATAACTTTACAAGTTACTTCTTTTTAATCAATAGGATCGCTTGGCTGGTGTACTTAGAATGTTACGCACAGATAGGGAAAACTTAAAAATAAGATAACAGCTTTATAAGAAATTTCAAGATCCCAGTCTCAAGAATTTTCGAGCTTATAAGTTAAAAGGAAATCAATCGGAGCAATTCGTAAAGATGGCCTGATATTTTTAGCTTATACGCATGGAACTATTAAAAAAAATAACAAGTTGTAAGATAATCATTATGAAGTTTATGTGGTTGTGTACTAAAATAATATTCATGTTTATACTGATACATTTTTAAACGCATTATCGTATGCTACGCAATCATTTGCAGTTTGCATGGAAATAATGTAATTAATATTTATTTACATTCTTTATCCGGGACAAAACATTTGCGAAGTGCGGGACATGCATGTCACTGCAAATTCATTAAACATATCACGTAATTGTATTTCGCTAATATGTTTATAAGGTTTGCCTTCGGGCTAAAGTTAGTTATTTGATAATACACTTTTATAATTTAGTAAAGAGAAGTCTTTGTAAGTTAACCTATAAAAAATATAAAAGATTTTCACATCTAAATATTAGCTTAATTCGAATCACGTACGTTTGCAGATGTCGAAAGGTCACGCAAACTTTCTCAATTTTGGGAGTAAGTGCCTGAATCTTTTTGGCAGAGATTACATGATAGTTACGTACTTTTGGGTCATCGTTTTGATCTGATAACGTTGCTTGAGCTGCTGGCTGTACTCATACAGAATCATGAAACCTGTTCCGGATGTCATCGATAAATTACGCAATTTTGTTTAGTCAGGGTAATTTAATCGTACGTAATAACCTAAAAGTGGCAGGCAGGGTTCATGTATCAAAGCTTCCAAATGGCTCATTTGTATGTCAATCTGTAGCTTCAAATTTGTACATGAAATGTGGTATTATTTTCAAGCAATTCGAAGAAATGTGAAGAATTTGAGAACTGAAAACTATAAAACAATTGAAATTACTGGCACTAACGACGGACTAAGAGGAAAATGATAGGGGTTAGAAGATCTATAGTACTACTAGCTCTGCAACGCAAACATTGTTCTGCCATATAAATAATCTGGATAGCGCCACCCTTATCACCTAGGGGTATAAAAAAAAGCCTACGACCTATTCTCAAACCTACCAAATATACACTAAAAATTTCATGAAAGTCGGACAAGGTGTTTCGGAGGAGTTCGATAACAAACACTGTGACACGAGATTTTTATATATTAGATAGATGTATATGTGTGAATCCAAGTAATTCCATAAGTTTACTGACTAGGAAGTTTCGTATAGTCTGCTTTCTGGTATTTTCTTAAATAGGTACATTGCACGATCCATCTAAAGTAGATTAGATATGGATTATATTAGTATTTTTATAGTCGTCATGCCATTTTCTTTTCAACAATGTAGCAATATCAAGTGTATGTCGTCATGTAGGTACTTCAATTTCTGAAAAACTATAATCGTTAATAATGTCGGTCTAAGCTTGCATTTCATGGAATTGATCTTCAATAACCATACTAAGTATAATACATGATGTTTCATTGGGTTGGGGTAGTATGGACAAATCTGAAACTAGAAGATACGTACACGTACTATTCTGTTCTCAGGAAGACTATCAAAACAAAATCAAAGTCGATTTATTATTTTGTTACATATATTTCTCCAACAAAATACATAAAATAGTTCAGTCCTTCTAATAATATCACTTCAGAGATAGTATATTTTATGCGCTTATGGTAAAATGACATTTATGTCGATTGATATCAAAATTACAGGGTTAATTTTCAGATTAAGTCAACCCTCAGCCAAAGGACTTTTTTAAGAATCCTTTTTAGGGTTCTGTACCTCAAAAGGTAAAAAAAGGAATCCTTATAAGATCACTCTCTTACTCTCTTGTCCGTCTGTCTGTCCGTGTGTCACCACCGATTTTCTCAGGAACGGGTGAACCTAGCAAGTTGAAATTTATAAAAAATTATATTATATATACAGATACTGAGGTCTATATTCCTTACTATGTGTATAAAAATCAAGGTCCTGAGTCAACACGATAAAAATATATGGACAAATTTAGATTTTCGTGAGAACTTGTAAGTACCAAAATTTACCTTAATTTTCAACTATTTTATTTTTCGGAATTTTCCTTTTACTTGTGCTGTAAGACCTTGCTTCTAACCAAAGTTGACAATTCTAGGTCAACCGGAAGTACCCTATAGGTTTCAAGTCGAAAACCTATATAGTAGTTCCCGTTGACCTAGAATTACGAAATTTGGCAAAAATCAAGGTCTTACAGCACACATAAAGGAAAAAAAAACAAAAATTGGCATATCATTGACATTTAAACTTTTTTTTATCATCCACCTCCTGTACTACCACACGTTAGCAACTCAATCATTACAGCACACACACACACTTAAAACTTAGCCACCAATAAAAAGATACCAATTTTAATATGGCGGTATACTGGGTAGGTACGGAACCCTCGGCGCACGAGTTCGACTCTCACTTGGCCGAGTTTCTTTTCTTATTTCTGGAGTCAACATTAGAATAAATTTCCATATCTTAAAGTGCAAAATACTCAAACGCTACTTAATTTCAAGAAGCTCTAAAATCTCGTGTTGTCTCTATCGCTCAAGGCGAAGTGTCAGAAAATGTCATTATTTTCAGGTTTATACATTCATAATGCTCGAATTGTAATATAATAACAACAATGTCCTATTTCGGTTTTAGTGATATTGATAACGTATTAATGTTTACTGGTTTTATCTATTGGCAACCATTTGCTACGTAGCATTATTTAAATTTAAATCAATATTTATAAAGTTATTATATTAGAGTTCGCTAAGCATGCGTTAATGCTTTTCAAAGATTTATCTTGAATCAATATTTATATTTTATCGAATGTGACGATGGAAGTACGTCCAATCACCCAACAGATACTTCATCTTACTCAATATTAATCCATTCAGACTTACGTTATTGATATTTCATATTTATCGATATAAAAACAGTCTAATGTTTACGTAGCAGTTGATATAGGTACCTCCTACAAGGACAGTGTTCTATGTAAAGTTTGTTATGTGAGAGCTAGTGGTAGAACGTAAGAAGAAATAGGGCAAGGTATAAAACGAACTGGAACAAATTCTAAATGTTACTGTGGCATTTGGGGCGGCTATAACAAACGGCGCCACACAATAATGTGTTCTCTCCTGTCGCCTTTTCGCTACTTTATGGTACTAAAAGGGATGATTTGATACAACAACTTTATCCTAGTGCGAAGCACCCAGTGTAGGTTTAAATAAATAAATGTATTGTTCAAGAATCTTAGATCTAGTATGATTTAGCACTAGCCTCCGCACGAGCATTCCCTGTGTCGTGGAGGTTAGTATTAAATATTAATAATTAAGAATAAATGCAAGAAGGAGACGGGAACTAACCTAACCTCAACAAAAACTTTTTTTTTAAAGTCTTTGTGCTTATTAATGTATATTCATCTTGGCTTCGGTACCTTTCGTCTTCGACAAAAATAAAGTGATATGCTATACACTACTCGAATCGATAGAGTAGAAGCGCTTCGAACCTCTTTTGTACGTTTATGGGAGACGTCTGGCAAACATGACTATCTACAGATGTGAAATTCAGAATTATATTTCTAAATATTGGCCATCGGCGTATGTCGTGAAACAGTTTTTGATATAAACAACTGTTGGAGTATCTCATCTATTATTGGTGGTTCGAACTCGAAGCTGGTACAATGTCAGAATTGCCTAAACATTTACATACCTAACTTTGTTACAAACTCTAGATTTTATATTGTAAAGACGTTTAATTGTAATTAGGTTAATAAAAGCAAATCTCTAAACCCTGTACGCATCCTAAAATTATCACATTATATAATGTGATAATTTAAAAATGTGTAATATAAATGTTATAACAATTACAACATTTTGTCATCATCCTCCTGCCCTTATCCGTGGGTGACCAAGCCACGGCTACTAGAGCCCCCCAATTCAACAAGGCAGAACCCCTGGGAGGGTCCTGCCCTTATCCTAATTATTTTAGGTCTCTATTAACCGTCATTCCAGTACCTATTTGTCCTCTTTCTAGCCATATCATTTGAATAAATATTCTGGTTTACATAGCTAGAAGTTAGGCCACGTAAAGAAGGCAAAAACAATTTTGGTTATCCTATTGCCAGCTGACGGCGCGCGGCGGCGGGCGCCGTGCTGCCTGTGATTTATTGTGTCTGGGACTTTCCCTTTATTGGTTTTCCATTCGTGTTTAGGCGTATTTCATGTTTTTTTCTGTTTAATTTTCATCACCTTCAATGTTTCTATAAAGGGCACTTTGTTTGATTGTTTTGAATAATAAAATGTTCGTTAAACTTGACAAAGAATGATTGTATCAATAGTGCTAATGATTTCGCACGCAAGTATTCTGCCCGATGTATTGAGTAAAACAACTCAAAATTACTACGCAGCCAGTGGGCTTACTCTTGAAAATAATTTCGCTCGATTGTCTATCGTATTTTTAAATGCCCGATCTTATTACTTAGCTGCAAGCATAACATTGGTTAATGGTACCTCATTTATCATCACAATCCCCCAGCCTTTATCCCAATTTATTTGAGGTTGGCTTGGCGCAGCATGTCTTTCTTGCCCGACTGACCCAGAAGGAGGGCTATGTTTTTCGAGTGTATGCATGTATGTCTATTTATTTTGCACGGCCTACAGCCTATACGGCTTGATGGATTTTAACATACGAGGTGTCATTAGATTCGACTCAATTACGTAAGTGTCAAAGTTTTTAACAATATTTTAAAAAGGCGTCTACAAATAAAAAAGTGTGGGGAGGGGGGGGTTAAATGATTTAGTTTTTATAAAAATGTGGGTATCAAATGAAAGCTAGTAAATAGCCAATTTGGAAAATATATACTTTATAGCACTTTATGCTACTATTTTGACACAAACTACAAGAAAGCAAGTACGTTCAACTTACGTTGAAAAAAGGCTGAATGCCTGGCCGATAGTTTAGAATCACAATGCACTCCTAGCACCCAACCGGTAGACCAAGCGCATCTCTTCAAGGTTGACGCGGAAGTCGAACGTAGAGCTTCACTCTCACCGTTCGAGGACCCTGATGACCCTTTGCCCCCCGTCACTCCCGACAAAGTGCAAGAGATCATTAAGAATATCAAACCCCGGAAAGCCCCAGTCTTAGACAGTATCACGAGTAAGGTAATTAAACTCCTTCCCGCCCCTCTCATTATCTTCAATGGCGCCATAAGTCAGAAGCCGCCGTTATAGGTATCCCTAAAACAGGAAAACCCAAATCCGAGCCCACGAGCTATCGACCCATCAGCCTACTCAAAGTTCAAAAAATAACTAACATATACGAGAAGCTTATCTATAAGCGCCTCAAGGACTATGCCGAAACAAAATAGCGTAAAGTTATTATTTTAGGTATACTGTGAATGACGTAGTGGATTACATAATTATTAGTTTTAAGTTTCACTGTTTATATGCTGTTATTATGTAATTGTTTGTTGTTCCAAATAAAATAAAATAAAAAAAGAGTCTTATCCCTAACGAGAAGTTTGGTTTTCGAACCCAGCACTCTTGCGTCCAACAAGTTCACCGGATCGTCGAGCACATAAGTGCTGGTTTCCAACGCGGCTCGATGACGGGCATGCTGTTCCTCGTCATTGCGAAAGCTTTCGACAAAGTCTGGCACAATGGCTTATTATATAAGCTATACCAACTCGTAGTGCCTGACCGTCTCGTGTTCATCTTACGTGACTTTCTATCGAATATCACCTTTCGCTATCGCATAGAGGGCGCGCTATCCGTTCCCCACCTTATTCGAGCTGGAGTGCCTCAAGATTCAGTACTGTCCCCTCTCATCTTCAGGCTATTCACTAGCGACATTCCAAAAGACAAAAAAGTTAATTTAGCTCTCTTCGCCGACGACACGGCTATATACTATTCTAGTCGTAGCCAAGGCCGCTATCTCTCCCTCCAATCCGCTGCCAACGCCCTAGGCGCTTGGTTTAGGAAATATCAGTTGTGGCAGCGGCCCGGTACATCCCCTCACAGATCAGTAGTATTCGCCGACCTAGGCATTCCATCACCTATCCCGATGACGCTATAACCCTCCTCCAAGAGAGCAGTAGGACTACCAGCACAGTACACAAAAACAGACCGCCATCATTCCGGCCTCGCATTGTCCACCCCGACCCTTGCTCGTGCCAGCCCGCGCCTGTAGCTTAAAATTTGTCCCTATATAATAATAATCGATACTCCCACCAGCGACGGCCTAAGCCGAGGTTCGTACCCCGCAGGGGGTGCCCTTAGAGTGTTGTCACTTAGATTATAAGTTGAATGCCCTGGGCCCCCAGCCAGGTTTAAAAGTTGCACTTTTTAGTGCATTTTTGGAGTCGGTTCTTTTTTTTTGTTAAAAAATATTTTTTAGCTTAATTTACATCTTTCACACAATCCAACCGTCGTTCGTCTATCGTGCAGTCCTCCACATTCATAGAACCTCAAAACTTTTCTCATCGTATAGTTCTCATAACTATTTCTAGTTTTCTCTGAATTTTGTATTTTGTTATGTATTTGCTAAAATATTGATTACATTGTTTTACAGGTATAGCACTGCGACCGTTCGGTCTCTCGTGTATATATGCGCTACTGTTCTTAGTAGCACCGCTATCACAAGTACCAGACAGTCGAACAATCAATGGTAAGTAAAAAACTCAACTTTAACGTTATATTTGGTGTCCAATGTTTGCATATTCGTGCGCAAAAAGATTGTTTGTTTTAAATAAATTGTTTTTAGAGTAGAAATATCTTAGTCGACGAGTAGCTTAGTTTTTTATGGTTACGCATCCACAGAACAACCTCGGCAAGCGCAGGTTAACTGGATCCATCAATCTGTCCGGCAATTACTTAGCCACGAGCCCCTCTACCTAAAATGTCTTAGAATATTTATTTAGGTCGTGTTGCTAGAATTATGAGTCTTATCTCGTTTTAATGCCTGTAACGAACGTGGTCAGCTAGAATGTTTGGAAAACAATACATTTTTATGTAAAGAATATTAAGAACGCAGGAGCTGAGCCAAAACCTCTGCAACTACATGAATAATACATTTAATGAATATAGTTATATTTATTCAAGCAGACTAAGACAAGATATGCTTACGTTTGACCTTAAAAAGGCTGGAATTTGAGAGTCGATTTTTTAAGGTAAATTCTACCAATGGAACTGTACCTAAAACTATGACTAAGAAAAATGGACCTTCAAGCAACAAAAATTTTGACGTTCTATATAATAATCTTATCTTTTTTTGCTACTAACTACAAAAATACTGTACAAAACTACAAAATTCTTACTTGCTTGGTAACTTACTTATTTATTGTTTGGTACTTTATGTATTTATGTACACACATAGAACAATACGACAATGTTATTTTGTGTGGTATTGCAAGTCTTTTTTTTCGTCTGATGAGTTTCATTGGTAGCATACTTTTTTTATTAAGGTTAATTCTTTTAGTCTGCGCCCTGTATAATATTATTACAATATTTTCTATGCTTATTGCTAAAGTACACTATTTTTCACCGACGCAGTTACTCGGTCTATTGCCATCAACCGGGCACAATTCCTTTTGCTGTGCCATGCAGGGTCCATAATGATTCCACTTTTATTTAATTTTACCATCCTATGTACATTATGGTATGCATATAAACGATATCGAGCTCTGGGCTGCTACTAATGATTGCCTAACATGGAAACTCAGTTACACTGACCGACCTGGGAATCGAACCAAGAACCTCACGATCAGCAGCCTCGACTGCAACTACAACACCATAGCAGTTCAGACAAAATTAAAGTTCTTAATTATACAGTCTGTGGTTTTAGACAGTGGCCAAACCGAAGGAGATAAATCTATAGGTATAATTGATATTATTATATCATCATAATATAAATTAATGAAAAATAATCTTATTATTTTCTTTGCGTATACATACTACGTCGATGTCTTAGCAGATACCGCGCCGTCAATTATGCAGAGTTGTGTTGATCCCATAGTACACGCAAAGTTCTAAGATAAGCGTTACATGTTTCGAGACGAATAGTGCATTGAGTGCGGGGTATTGTACGAATCTCTAAATTCTCTACCAATGTGAAGTGCCTATAAATTTTATAATACACCACTTAATGTTTTAAATATTTATTTTTTCGTGACTTGATCTGGTAGCAAGTTATCATTTCTCAATAATTGCACTTTTAAAGGAAAACAGAGCCATGAATGAGTAGGAAAAAATTATTTCCTATCGTGAACTGCTAATTTATGTTTCATGTCAGTTAGCCACTTTTTTAAACTTAAACGACAAAATCTTGACTGGCTATTGCTATATAGGTATGTATCTATTTTCTGTTTCAGGATGGCGCGGCAAGTTTTTGTTATTAACCGTGTTGATTTCAATACTGATGCTCATGCTGCACGTGATATGGCACACATTGCTGGCAGTGTTTGCGCCCTACGGCTCCATAGTCATCAAGTATCCCATACTACAGGTCCTCGGTCACAACTTGGGATTCGTCTCCTATTCCTCGATAGACCCGCTCATGGCCGTACATTATATGACTCCTGAGGTAATTATAACAAGTTATAATTATGTATAGGTATAATTAATCACTTATTTAAAGATCAACAATATTTTAGAAAATATTGATGGTGGAAACGAATTAAGATTATAATAAAACAACTTTTAACCGGATTAATCGCGTGTATTATTGTTTTTTGTTTTTCCTGACGTTTCGAACACTTTGCAGCGTTCGTGGTCGCAGGAGAACTGTGCCTCCTGCGACCTTTATTATAATGTGTAGTGATCGCGAAAACCTAAGATATTACTACGAATTAAGATTGTTTTTATTTTAATTACAGCTTGTAATGGCTTCTATATCGCTTCTGGTATATATGCTAGTCAAAAGATTAGTAACGAATACGGGTACAGAAGAAGTACAGAAAAAGGATTCTAAATATCAGCAGTATCCTCTTCTGACGAGTGCAGGTAAATTTTTATTTTTTATGATTTTCGACCTTGTCTTCCGTTCCCTTTACTGGCGGCAGTATTGTTGCTCTGATAAATAATTTATTAGGGACACTAAATACATATCTTTTTGATGCCTCTATAACTCAGAAATGCTCAAATTTTTCATCCACTCTGACAAGTTATCTAACTCCCGTTTACGATTGTTTCTGAGAGCTGTAAGGTCAATTGGTCATGAGTATTCGTTGTTATATTTCAATTATAATATGGACTCCTGACGATTTTTTTCCAAAACTAGGTTGTAATATACACATATATTTATATGATAAATATAATAACATCATCACACAAACTAGTAATAAAAAATATTTAACTAACATTTTTTGTAATAGCCATCACTATCGCTGGAATTTATATTTTTATTGCGCCCATTGTTACAAATAAATCACCGTAATATATGCCCAGTAATAAAATCTGCAAATTTAATCATATTAATAGTATAATTCAAAGACCCATTCAATAGTGCCATTTATGAGTGTAAATTGTACACCTATTTGTGTTTCGTCACTACCGTGCGTCGGATGGCGTGTAAAAATAAAAATCTTTTTCTTTCTTTCTTTCTTTATGAGTGAAAAATTGTATGTACCAAGGCTCAACTTGAGCTCGTTTCAAGGAAAACGACCAGTGAGTGTGAATCATTGAGATGGGTTATGGTGGAATAATTTGAAACTATTTGAGATAAGGAAAATTGGTCCAAGGAAAGCTTCAGCTTAGGATAGTGACTTTAAGAAAATGTTTAGGTGCAGATGTTTGCAGTTTGTTTTTCTCATCAGAGTTTACTGAGTAATGTCCGGGTTTGGCACAGGTGGGACACACACTTTCCATTGTTAGAACAAACATTTGAAATAGTATACATTTAAAAATACTATTCTCTGGGCACTACTGGCACCTACACCGGATATACGAAACGCCGGAACACATATCCGAATCCGATGTCGTCGGTGTTGCCCTAACTAAATTTCCTTTTCATCTGTTTTTTAATTATTATTATTTTCTCCTTGTTCCTCTTTTTTTTGTGTGTCTTGTATCGGTGCTAAATAAAAAAAACTTTCTTTCTTTCTTTCTTCTTTCATCTCTGAAATCGTAGACATGGTTGCATTGATCAAATCTCAATTAATCAGTCTGTATTATAAAAAATCTTAGTTCCGATACAGGCTGTAATTCAGAAGAGTCGAATTATTAGATAAGCTAGATTTTTCATTTAGTGTTATTAAAGGATTCAAATACATAATTATATTCAAAGCATACATCACTTATAATTCCTCACACTGTTCTTCTTCTACTGTTTTTCAGGGAAGTATTTATGCCTAATTTTAATAATGTTCTCTGGCATAATGCGACCGAGCATCACGTCTGGGATCTACTTCCTGGTGTTCATGGGGTCGGCAACTGCCTGGGCTCTTGGCCGCCCGCTGGGCAAGGCGTTCGCAGTCGTCAGCCGCTGTGTTATGGCTATCATGGCCGTGCACGTCATGGTTCTATTAGTTTATCAGTGTTCGTGGATAATGGAAATGTATCCGCCTGAGAAGGATCTCGCTAGGTAAGAGCTATGATTCTAGCACTTTAGTTCAATATTTTATAAACGTAATATACATTCATGCAGATGTTTGCATCTGATTTAAATATAAAAATATTTGCAGGTATTTTGGCCTAACAAAATTAGTAATAATCAATGATACAAACCCTTCACTTTTTACATACGAAGTAACAGATGATCATTTGTGGGCAACGTTAGCGAGCCCCTTCGTTATACTCTTCACATATTTCGTTCTCGCAATTGAGACCAGGGAATTGTTTAAACCAAAGGTATGTATGCTTTATACATGACATTAATTAATTGTGTTTTTATTAACATTAAATTATTTCTTGACTAACTAAGACTAATAGCTGTGTATGCTTCTGAAACAATTTTCTTGATTAACGCCAAAATATTAGGCCCAAAAATTGTTTGCGTATAGGCCTCTTGTAGGCCTATTTAACACTAATAAATATTATAATACTAAACGATGACAATCTACAGAGGATATTAGTACAAACAATCACCTAATTGGTATTTCCATTGTATTGCTTAATTCACTATCAGTCAAAGTACACTTACAACTTTGGGTGCATATAAACAAAGTCACTAGTACGTTTTATTTTTACTAATAATCCTAAAAGTTGTCATCGGACGCTTCTAACTAGAGCTAATATAAGTCATTAGAAACTTCTATTTCCTGTGCTATCAAACTGGGAACTTAGGCGAAAAAAAAGAGCGCCTTATCTGGCTTAGAAGCGGGCAAGTTGAATGGTTCTCTGGTGCGCGGCATTTCCTTCCACCGCGGCAGCCGACGCGCCGCTCGAGATAAATGGAAGAATGCCACTAAAAAAGTTCGAGTAAGCTTGCGCGAATAAATCACGTGCCTGTTATTTATTATTGCACATGTTGATTTGTATTAGTACCACGTCACAAGTTGTAGTTGTTGAAACATCGATTCTGAATACAAGTGTAAATATTTACTTAAACTTTTGGAAGTTCTTATTGCGCTTGCTGATATCCATAATTAATTCAGTATATTTGTTATGCCAGCGGTATCGCAATCAGCAACTGTTATTTAAACAACACTTGTATTTAGGTTCTGGCACTCATCGTTTATATCTACTAAAAGTAGTTACTCGATATACTAATGTAAATTAATTAGTTTTGGTATCACTTTGGTAGAGCACTTAGAACTCTTACTATCTATTGTTGCCGTGATCACTTAATTAGAAATATTAAAACATTTTCACCTGACTTAGGGTGAGATAGTGTTATTGCATAAATCTTTTAATAGGTGGTTATATTATTTTTGAGTTTGAATCTGATGGAGAATATTTGGATTACATAGGCACTCATAAAAAATATATCGATTAAATAGAAAACGAATAAAATTCACTTTATATAAAATAAACAGCTCATAACTGTCCCACTGCAGGTCAAGGGCCTTTCCCTTATAGAGAAGCCACGAGCATTGATCACCTTGCTAGCTCACTGCAGATTGGTTATTTCAGATCATTAGATTCAGGTTTCCTGACGATGTTTTCCTTCACTGTATGACTGTGAAATTACTAAACGAAAGTACATGTGACAAAGTCAATGCCGATAAAGTCACATTCGTACATGCCAGATTTAGATCTACAACTTGTGTCTTGAGGCAGGTCCGTAACCACTCGGCCACCACAACATTTTATATAACATTTGAGGAAATTTAATGTTTTCTTTCTTTGAAAACATAGTAAACTTTTTATACTATGAATTCTTTGTGGGTGTGTGTTGGAGAAAAGAGGCTAACCAGAAAAAAATATTTTGCTATGTAAAGGGACACAAAGTGTGTGGGTGTATATTCTAAACATTCTCTAAAACATACATTTTCATTAGATTTAGAATGTATTTACTACAATTGACACAGTCGCTTAAATTATATATATTTATAACTACAAAAGAGATAAATACCTATCCACATAACGAGCACTTTAATTCGTTATGGATACAAGGATTTAATAAAATATAATTATCAAACCTCTTCTACCTAAAACATAATAATGTAATTATAATTACACCATCTCACTGTAAAAGTATGGAGACAATGTTATATTTCTATGAATTTAATTAAGTGGTTACAACTGTATTTTGTCGTCACTTCTCAGTTCGTTTACTGTACTATGTACCTATTATTCACAATTGCATGATACTTTTGTGGATAACTTGTAAATAAACACTCACCCACAACGAACCCGTTTTTCGCACAACCAAGCACTGAGGAAGTATTCCAAGTCCTGTACCGACCAAGGAAACTTAAAATGTGAAATAAAGCCATGGGTTTGGTTCGCATACATGTTACTTGTTTTTATGGGCGAATTTTTCTTGGCATTTTTCATATGAAAATGGTAAGAGTACGCTTTTATTTATGTACTTGACAAATTGAAATAGGCACTTGGGTGCTACAGGACATGGAACACTTAAGGGAAAAGATATGGTATTCGGCTGAACACCGATCTAGAATATGTCTGGTTTGGATTTTGGCATTTTAAATATTTATCTACCTAATTGTTTAATTTTATTTTTGCAACCAGCTTTCGTTCTTTTATAGGTTGCAATTTCATACATAAATTCAAAAGCACTTCGACGTGAAGCCACTGAGACCGACCCTGTAGGTATCCTTTTTATTTTATTTCTGTTTTGTGTTATTGGGAACTGTTGTTTTTAAGTCTGAACCTGGAAATATTAGAGTTAATTATGAAGTCGAATCTGCAGCCCTTTTGTTTGTGCTGTCTATAAAGTCTCTTTCAATATTTCTGGATTCGGATAAATCAAAACCTTATTATAACTGGAACATTAAAAGCTCTGTAACGAGAACTTCTCAATGCTTGGTGAGAATATGCAATATAACATATGTGTTGTGCACATTCACTAATGTTCTGTGTAGTGTGTTGGCAGTTATCATATGTTTTCTGTGTATTGCATGGTTTAATGTTTGTCTTTTCTTGTTTGTGTAATCACCTTTATAAATATGTATCTATTAATAGTAAACTATTTTCAGTCAAAATCATATTATTTATATTTTTGTGAAGTATTCTTATAATTTATCAAATTATTTAAATTGCCTTTTAAGGTACGTCCCCACGGTGACAATTAATTCGCAAGGTGATGATTAGTCCCCGTATGCTATAATCCTCGGGTCGCACAAAATAATCGTGTCATCGCTCTCCCAACTGAGCTACCGTGTCATCGCTCTCCCAACTGAGCTACCATGTCGATCCTGTATATTATTTTTTGAATGCTTCTATAGAAAAATCGTATTTAACATAGAATATCATTATATAAAATAATCGTCAATAAAATGTCGCGCTGGGGACGACAATAAATCTTATACCTGTTTGAGAACATAATAACCTTATTACAATTATCCCAAAAATAATTGTTGTTAACACATTAATATGTGTATAGCTCGTACGCGTGCATTCGTCGAAGCGTTGGACAACAGGACCGACTGGGTCCACATCGAGACAGCTACATCAAGACTCTACGGGCTCTGTGGTTCTCAACGAAGATGGTAATCACCTGAACTTATCTTATTCATCTTTAGGGTAATGATCTTGTTGAAGTCGAACCAGTACTTTCCATTTCTCTCTCTCTTGCCGCAGTTCATGAAAAATATTACGAGATACTTATATACTCGTACGTATAAATATATATTTTTATTCTCCCAACCAAACTAGTTAAAGCGTTCTGACCATTAAAGTACGTCAAGATTTAATCGCGATGTTATCCTTCACCGTTTATCTGTAATGTCTTAGGTCAGCGCTTTTAGATCATCAGGTAGGTATGTCAAGATTTTCTCATGATTTTTTCGTTCACTATTTGTCTGTAATGTCTTAGACTAATTTTATAAAAATATAAATTAAAAACTCACATCGTTGTATGCCAGTTTGGCCCAACAAGCGGTTCCGTAATCAACTGTCCGCATGATTCTGTAAACCTATTATTTTCTATACAATGAAAATAATTATGTTTATATAATAATTTCCGTGAGACACATTCATATTAATTATTGTTTAACGGTTATTAGTCACGTGCATTCTTCGGGATTGCCCGACTAGTTTCGAACTCAAACGGAGCCCTTAATTACGAACTGAGCCCGCGGCGATGTCGCGAGTCAATCTATGACTCGCGACATCGCGACATAATTAAGTTATTTTTATGATGTGTTTTATTTTATTACAGACTCCGTAATAGATGATAATGAACATACCATAATAGATGACATTATAACAGCAATCATTGACTTCTTTCAAGTTTTAGTCAGGTAAGCACCTTATCTTATAAGTTGATCTGTATCCTCGTTACAATTTTACCCTATATGTGCCACTGGAACTGCACAAGAATGAAACAAATGAACAGAAAAACCGAGTGAGACTATGAGTTTTCCGTATAACACTGAAAACGGTAGGGTACCTATCATGTCAATAAAACAATATTCAAAGTCAAAGTCAAAGCATCTATTTCAATTAGACTATTCACAGGCTGATATAATCCATATAGTAGGCATGTAAGCGCACTTTCTTCCCTATTCGAAACGAGAAAAAAAGCATTGATATTTCCAGGTCATCGTATATTGCTACAACTATCACGATGATGGCGTGGAGCATAATGTTCCATTCATGGCTAACGTTCGTGTTCCTCATGTGGGCGAACATTGTGTGGCTGTGTCAAGATGGCCGCGGGTTTATGCTGAAGACCAGTCCCGTCCTCGTCTGTTACGCTATGCTGCTGCTCATAGCACAGTACATATACGGCATGAAGCTTTACGAATCAGAACTACCTTCTAACATCACGGTTAGTATGATATTATAGCAGGATCACCATAACATAACATAGCATCACGCCTGTATTCCCAAAGGGGTAGGCAGAGGTGTACAACTATATTCAGTTGTATACCTACATTTCACCAATGCTGTTATTACGTCCCATTTACCTTGGTGCCATGGTAGTGAGGCTATTGCCATCTACCGGATACAATTCCAAATTCCGGGCTACTACTGAAAATTGAAAATTTCCAAACTGAAAACTCAATAACACTGCCCGACCCCGGTATCGGACCTCATGACCAAGCAATTATTCAAATTATTATTGATAGTCGATAGAATCAGAAGTCGTTGCTAACATGTGTTAACATTGGTATTTATAACTACCAGGAAAAATATTACAAATATAATATGTTTGTAATAGTTGATCTAAAGTCTATTTCTGTTACAAATAGAATTAACACAGCTGTGTGCGTAAAAAAATGTTAGTTAGGAGCGAACTCAGCCAACCTAGTGTCAGAGTTGTTCAAACCGCCTCAAAGCCTCTGACTTGGCTTAATTAGAAACAAAACAAAATCGGTTAGTTAACAACAATCGGGTCTCATAGTTTAACATGCTCTCCAAAAACGTCTCCTCCAAGGAGACTTCTAGATGACAATGCTTATAGCGGTCACTCTTTGTTTAATCTTCAAAATCCCATAAACGATACATGCATGAACACATAAAGTCCGTTTAGAAGTTATGAAGAAAATAGTCCAGAGACAGACAGACGCGGCAGAGAACTTTGTTTTTGCTTAGTTTATGTAGATTGGCTTGCTGTGGCGAGTACAGTCGACAAAAGAGATAGGTATGCAGGGTCGTCAGATATAGTTGAAGTTTTCTTAGAAACCGATGGATGTCATGGATTGAAACTCAATTCAATTAATGAACTGCTTATTATCTACATTACATTTCAATACATCCATCGGTTTCTAAGAAAGTTTCAACTATATCTGACGACCCTGGATACTTATCTCTTTTGTCGACTGTACATAAGTCGGGCACTTATTGAATTTATCTTATCGTAATTTATTGAAGTCACTTCCATCTAGGCAGAGATCAACTGAAGAAACCGGCCAAGAGAAAGAGAGCAATGATGATAATACTTTTATAAAATAACTTTCGTGAGACACATTCATATTAATTATTGTTCAACGGTTATTACTCACGCGCATTCTTCGGCATTGGCCGCCTAGTTTCGAACTCGAACGGAGCCCTTATTCATGAGCTGAGCCCGCGGCGATGTCGACATCGCGTTGAACAATAATTAAGATGATGATATTACAAATACATTTTTTTTCCAGGAGGTGAATCTCCGTCAGATAGGCTTAGGTCGTACGGAAGGCGAGCCATGCTTGCCACTGCTGATCAAGTCGTTGTTCACGTGCATGTTCTGGGTGACGCTTCGCCAGCGCATTCAGGACATGAGACAAAAAAAGCAATCCGCTGTCATCGCAGACATGGCGGCTCCTTTACAACTCACTGCATCAACTGCAGCTAGCGGTAAGTACCTGTATAATAGTTTTTCATACAACCGAGTACCTAATCCGACTTATTAAGAGGTTCTATTTAGGCACGGGCAATATTGACGACGTTATTGCATAGCTAAAGTTAAAAATGAAGAAATCTAACTAATTGATCAGTGTACTCTGGAGCTCAAGTTAACAAAGCTCAGATGAATCATTATTTTAAAAATAGATTAAGTGTCTATTGAGTGGTTGAATAGATGTCTTAAAGTAAACAATCTAGTGTGGTTTTTATTAATTTTATGGCAATCATGACGTATTAAGTTCATTTCTTACCTATTCATTAATCATATAATAAATTGTTACTTCTGCCCTGGAACAGGTTTGGTAAACGGTAATCAAAATAATTACATATCTATTCTAAAATTTAGGATGGAAATAGATATGGCGAGTCAACTATTTGCTTTCATGTTTCGTAACTGTGTCCGAGCGATGTGCAAAATCGAATTAGCGCCCGCCATGTCTAATCCCATTTTCAGTATTCAATTCTTTTAAAAAAATCTTGGTTTTTGATTATTCTCTTAACTTCCATCAGATAAAATACGGCACCTTTTTCTAAGCAATTAGAATTGAAATCACACTAAAACCGTCTTAGAAATAAAATAATCGAGTCTATTAATTACCTACTTATTATGATTGTACCTATACACAAGTCTTTCCTAGTATATAGTATCTTCTTAGACAATTTGAACACCTCTGCATTCTTTTCACAGACTATCAAAGCAAATATTTACCAAATGATGAATAGCACTTACTTTGTTATTGTTCCATAACAGTTCACGAAGGTTACGTCATTTACGCTACTTCCGTGAGCTATCGTAGCCATGGAATCTAGAATAATCAATACAGCTAATAATGACATCGGTGTTAGTTCTGGAGACACAACGTGAAGAGGAGAATCGTTCGCGGCTGCTGCGCGCTATAGGCGAGATAATGCGGGCGGCGTGCGCTCGTTACTGGATCTACGTAGTCGTCATCATGCTGTTCGTCATCGGCATCACCGGCGACCGCATGACCATCTTCCGGATCATTTACATGTTCCTCTTCCTCGCATTCATACTTATGTTCCAGGTAAAATGCTGTTCTTGTCATAATACTACATCAAACGTTGTTACTAATACTTAATAATTACTGGCGTATTTAAAAGTATGTTTTGCAGTTATGAACCTATAATATAAGTAGGTATTACACGTCTTATACATAGATGTTCAAAGAACTTATTCGGCTGGCTTACCCGAAGGCTTGATAATTCCTTTCTGTCCCATATTGAACAATGTTGTATTGATTTTATAACGCTGCGTAAAAAGGATGACGTATCGCAAAAAAAATACATTTAATGACATAAAAAAAGAACAGATAACGTAGTAAACATTGTATACATAAAATATAGCTAAGCAGTGTACAGAATTGATTTCATCAGATTCCGATATAATTACAGATCGGATCAAATGTTCCCGTGAACATGAAAGTTTCTTACAAAAAAAATCTGTTTGCAGATAAGTTGGCACTGGTGGCGAAGAACAATGTACATGTTTTGGATAGTAGTGATCATCTATTCAATGATCAATCTAATACTGATATACATATATCAGTTCGATAACTTTTCCAAGATGATAGAAAAATATTTGTTAATCAATGAGAGTTTGTAAGTAAACACTTTGTTAAACACTGGTACAGTCTCCTTGATGTTCACTACTTTATTCATCAAGCGCATGTATTTTCCTATCCACAAATTATGTCATTTACTATATAACATTTACATTTCTTATTTCAGACAACATGACCTGGGTCTAGAACCGTACCATCCGGCTGATCTATTCGTTAAGCTATTAACGCCGACACTATTTCTTATAATTACGATAATGCAGGTTCATTATTTCCATAAAGATTTTATGGCCTTATCTGACCGAAAGACGAGGTGAGTGTCTTACATATTATGCTCGGGTTAAAAAAAATATAAGTTAATTTAATAATATGTTTTTTGCAGGCCGAATAGTTCAGCTGCAAATCCACCAGACTCAGGTAAACCAAGTCAAGATGGAGCATCTACGATGAAAGATGATGTAAGTGTAACCGCGGATAATTTAGACAAGTTTATCCTTTTATAGTGTTGAGTTGTTTTTTTTTTAATTTGAGGCTATTTTGTTTTTATCTAATGTCTTATGTAATATTAGTTATTTATTACCTATTTGGTTTGAAGTAGCTGTAGATAAATGTTGGTAACTTTTTCGGGTAGTATCGTACAAATATATTTTACGATCAGTGGAGTTGGATAACTACCTTTGTGAGACAAATAAGAATATCTTCCAGTTGCCGCCGCTGCCATTAGAAGACGCAAACCCGGACACAAATCCAGACGCAAACCCACGTTTGTCACAAGCCACCATTACAGAAACACAGGATCAATCCATCGATGAATCTCCAGGAAATTCTCCTCGTAGGATATCTATTCATAGGTAAGGCCAAAACTATGTACAACCTGCAAGTATAACCTGAAAATGGCGTCGTTTCTATTCATCTCTCGCTCAGTCGTTATCGAATTGATAGGAAGGTCAGAGGAAGTGATGACACTTGACATCCCATTTTATATGTTCACGGGTTTGGGTTATATACTTTAACTAATAATATCTTGGTTTCATCTAACATTATATTAATGGAATTGTAGTTTGTCCACTGTTGATGAAGATTATTATTTTCATAAGCAAGAGGAGACAAGAATTATTTTTTTGTGGGCATAACTTGAATACTCATAGCGCTTTTTCGTTCGAATGGCGATAAGGATTGGATAGAGTGTTTATGTATTAACTCTGCAACGGAAACAAGACTATCGCTGTATTATGATGGTATTCACGCGCCATCGTTTTGTCTATGTAATTATTTGTTATTTCCACGTTTTCATATGAATCTTCAACAATTAAAAGATTAAATAATAAAAAATCACGGCAATTAGCATGTTACCGCTGCTGCCTATTTATAGCAATAGACGAACTGAAAAACTTTGTTAATATCTTATCATAAGAACCCCACAATCTCGTGATTATCTTAATAAATAACGCAGGCTCGTGATGGCAATTTATAGTGGAAGCCAGATTTCAATTCTCGCCTCACCTTTTCGGTGAAAAGTACCGTCAACTTACCGCTGGCTATATCATAATAAAATAATTTTTAACAAAAAAAAGAACCGACTCCAAAAATCTTTCTGTGTAAAATTGCACTAAAAAGTTATAAAATAATTGCATTATTTACTTACTACAATTTATATAAAAATATTTTTTTAATTTTAGAGGATTCTGAATAAAGTCAATTTATTAGGACAATAATATACAATTATTATTATTTTTGGAGTCGGTGCCAGACAAACTTTAAAAATATTTAGGAAGTTTCCTAAAATTTGCCAAGTATATTTAAAGGTACATTAACCATCATTATTTTTACGATAATGTATTATACCTAATTGAACCTATTTACAAATGAACACAACAACTGCCTAAAGCGAACGTAATACGCTACTTCATGAATGTACTTACACGTTTATTATCCTTTACTGGCACCGACTCCAAAATAAATAATAATTGTATATTATTGTCCTAATAAATTGACTTTATTCAGAATCCTCTAAAATTAAAAAAATATTTTTATATAAATTGTAGTAAGTAAATAATGCAATTATTTTATAACTTTTTAGTGCAATTTTACACAGAAAGATTTTTGGAGCCGGTTCTTTTTTTTGTTAAAAATTATTTTATTTCTTACTTTTTAGTGAATCTTGCGTACCATAACTGATTTATCGGAAGTGAATATGGGTAGACCTACTCAACGCGCTGTCCATATATATCTGTCGCAGATGGATTGTAGAATCCGCTGTTTTACAAAATCTCTAGCTGCTTTACAAAACAGTACTGTTTTATAAAACAGCTGAACAACGTTCAGCTGGATTGCCATTGCGATACGTTTAACAAAACTGCTACCCACCTTTAGACGTAATGCAGAATGACATATCTACAGTGGGACAGGTTTGTTTATTGTATAGGTATATTAAATGGATAGTCACCATACAAGTAAAAAAGCGTACTCTGATTTACTTTACTGTATTCTCATTTGACTTTCCGAGGCTGGGTCGACGGAGCCCCGCTTAGCGGGGCTCCTATTTTTGTGTCCGTAAGGTTAGAAAAAACCTAAACACGAAGAGGATGACGGGGGCTGTTCGCTCGCTACGCTCGCTCACGGGCCCTCGTCATCCTCTTCGAACCTAACCTGTCCGTGTCGGAATACACGAAACTCCCGAGCTCGCTTCGCTCGCTCATGGATCAATTTAATTTATTTTCTTTCATAATCCCGATATATTGTCGACTATTATAGTGGTTTAGTATTTACGTCATAAAAAAATTTCATAATTTTTATGCTATTGCCAAGTAAAATAAAGTTAGGTTATTATTGTTAGGACATACAGAGCCGACAAAATTTCGAACTAAAATCAACAATCTGACAGTTAGGCAGTTCATTAGAACTATTCTAGAGACCGTAAACACCACCGGAAAGTCACAAGAAAGCAAAATACACCATTTCGTTTACTTCGACGACGTATTATTTTTCAGTTATTTTGATTTAAATACCAAACTACTAAACCAATTTTCATAAAATTTAAATGGGACCAATCTGAAAGTAAATCCTTTCAAATAAAAAAATAATTTTCCAAATCGGTTGATAAATGACGGAGTTCTGAGGTAACAAACATAAAAAAAAAATAAAAAAAAAAATTTATATACAACCGAATTGATAACCTCCTCCTTTTTGGAAGTCGGTTAAAAATATATGAAAACTATTCCAAATAAATAAATCTAGTCACAGGTCAGAAATTGTGACTACACCTATCGTCTAGCGGTATGCAACCTACTACAAGAGGGCCTTCTTATAATTTGTTATTTTAAATTGGCGTAATTACTTCGCTTAACAAACGGTTTTGCAATATATTTAGGTACCTAATAAAATTCAGTTTCGTAGTATCAATGATTTCGCACCGAATGATAGTCCCATCCAATTGACTCTATCCCACACTTCCACATTTCTAGACCCTGATCTATGGTAAGTTAAACATTGCCTCTTTCAGTTCTCTTCCAGTTAAACGTTAACTCAACGATTATGTTTTCAGGAAATCGCAGTCACGGTCCAACGTGCGCTCAACAGACCGTCCGTCCACTCATTTATTGTCAATAGTGAAACGCACCTTTAACGCGTACAAGCAAACATTGCTTGATTGGATAGATAAATTATTCATGTATTTGGACTTACACCTTATAAAGATCGTGTTCATTTCATTGATGCTGCTCTGCGTTATGAATGTGAGTAGACTGGACAAATTATTATATAAATTAAGACTGCTTAATAGGTTATTTGGGCACAAACGCGGGTGTTAAGCCTGAGGGTCTGGGTTCAATTTCAGGTCAGGCAGTGTTTTTTTTTTTTAGGTAAACTACGAGAGTTTGGAATTCAATAGTCTCACCACCTATAATCGAATCGAATATAATCGAAATCGGCGAAATGTGGGCATACAATTATTATGTACACCTTTGCCTACCCCTTCGAGGAATACAGCCGAGATCCTATGTTGTCATGTCAAATAAATTATTAATCCGTGTAAAACTTAATTATGTTGTCATTCTTTTAGTAGGTTTTGTGATTGATACACTATATGATATTTTGTATATTACAGGTGTGCGCAATGCACGTACCTATAATGGTATTGATCGCGCCAGCGCTGTGGCTCAACGCACGAAAACAGCGGATTTGCGTACTGTTCATATCAACACTAATAAGCATATACTTCATGGCTAAGATGGTGTACCAGATAGATTACATCAAACATTACTATTTTGATGTCAATTGTACGGATACCGAAGTAAGTGCGGAAAATGACATAGTATATATGAGAGCAGAGTATCAATGAAGCACCTCTAAGCTCTGTGATCGTAATATTAAATATAAAAAAAATCTACTACAATTTTACGGCCCTATCTCCCTATTGTGCTTATTTGAATGATGGATTCTGCTGAATCGTGGTTTGGTCGTGGATTTTGTATTTTACGTACTTTCTCAGATTTTTTTAGTAACACTTAAAATTCTTAGTAAGTACGTGAAGATTACTTTTTTTCCATTAATATTGCTTCTATAAGAGCAACATGTTTAATTCCAACACGGTTAAGTAGGAACATAAGTGAGATACCTCTTTTTATCGGGAGTCGGCGCTCCCTTGTAAGTTGAAAACCCTCTTCCGAAGGTTTGACTATATTATGTTTACCATCTAAGCATTTTTTTTTCTTTTTTTTAGTTTCGTCTATTTGATAACAACAGCATGAATATAACAACATATAACAATGCCGAATGGATTGGGTTCCAAAAGGCTACACGAGATAAACCGCTAGTCGTTGTACTCAAAGGGTACATCGGGCTTTTAGCCGTTTTCACATTCTATTCTCTAGTATCTTATAGGCAACAATCAATCAGGTTTGAGTTTTTAAATAAAACATTTAATTAAGTTGAGTTTCCTTAACAAAAAGTTTTTTTTTATATTTTGATACTTCCTCAGATCTATGGGCTTATTGCCAAAAGCAAGAGTCAAAACAATATTTTCGGAAGTAACACGCAAGGAAGCAGATATAGATTTGATACATTGTATCAAGTATTTGATTAACTATGGATTCTATAAGTTTGGTGTGGAGGTGAGTGATTATTATAAGACTATTAAATTGTAACGTCTCAAGTTGTAAGAAAAAAATTAAGTACCAACTTAATTGTGTAGAAAGTGGGTGTAGACCCTTGTTTCCTTGTCCTAAGACCCTTTTTTTCTTACGCATAGTTGTTCAGTATCATTCTTAGAATGTAACTTAAAATATAAACTCACCTTTCACCCTGTATATATTTGGTCTATTGAAAGATATTCACATTTTTTTATTACTAGTAAATATTGTACCTAAGTAACTAACACATATTTTTTTTGTTCTGCTATCGTTTGTCATATATTTGGTATTGTGTTACCTATTAACTTAGTTTTTTATAATTGTCATATACATTATACATATAAAACTGTTTATTTCAGATAACTATGATCTGTCTAATGGGTGTGATCGGTTCCCGAATGGACGTGTACGCAGTGTTATACGCGGGTTGGTTGTTAGTGCTCGTGTCTGTCAAGCGAGTGGTACAGTGCAGACTGTGGCCTACATTCACTTCCTGCGTCACGTTCCTAGTACCCGTTCAGTATATGATAGCCGTGGGGTTCCTGCCGCAGTTCTGCGTCACCTACCCGTGGGAAGGCGATGACTCGGTAAGATACCCTAAATAATCTTTATTCACTAAATCGGTTACAGTTTTTTTCATATAATTATGTAGTATTACCCTATTAGACGGCAAATGTATTTTAAAACCTAGATAAAGCCGGTATTTCCTATGTAAGAAAAAAATTCAAAGTCCAGCATTCCATGTAGGCGCCGATTAATTTATGGGAGCAGCATATAGAATGGCATTTTAAGGAAAAAGATTTGATGGGACCTGTCTCAAAAATACTTACTATAACTGTTACTGGAGAAGAACTTTACGCTAAGTCTTTTTTCCCGTTAATTACCATGATGCCCGTCAGCCACTCAACACTCAAAGTTATCACATGAATTTATAAGCCTCTAGTCATCTAGTAACATGTCTTATTGAATGGCTAAACTAAACATGTTTTAAAATTACTATAATGGAAGTGAACATTTTGCTCTAGAAAAGATACGCCAAATATTCATTTAACTGGTAACAGTTATTGTAAATGCACCGTAAGGTTCAATAAAGAGATCCAATAATCAATTTATGTAAGGTGGCAATGAGATTCACTCAGTGTGCGACAATAATTTCCTACATACATAACATCACGCCTGTATTCCCTGAAGGGGTAGGCAGAGGTGTACACCGTTGCACAACCACATTTATTAAGTCCCATGTTATAGGTGGTGAGCCTATTGCCATCGACCGGGTACAATTCCAAACTCCGGGCTGCTACTAAGAATTTCCTAACAGAAAAACTCAATAACATATATCGGGCATAGGCCCGAACCGGAAATCGAACCCGAGACCTCCTGCTCAGTAGTCACGCTTGGGACCACTAGACCAACGAGGCAGTCGGCAATAATTTCCTATGGCACTAATACCGTACTACTTTTTCATCCTTAGGACGCGATAAAATTAGATAATCGAGACAGTTTAAATTACTATCTGGTAAGAATTTATATAGCTTTAAGGTTAATAACAACACATACAGTACATACATAGTTAGTCTAGTACCTAAAGGCTGATGTAGTTCGATGTACTTATTAGCTACTCAATTGTACATGTTGCGTATTTAGTTTAATTTCTATTTTATTCGTGGTAACATAGTTCATATCTTATTATTACAAAAATGTCGCCTAGGGCATCACATTGGGTACTTCGTAGACTTTATTACGTGTTATGGTATATTTTGGAAGTGTTTTTATATGAGTTGAGATTTATTATTTCTTCTATATGTAGATTTTGCGCATTTTTATACTTAATTTCATGTCATAAGTAATTTATTTTATTACATTAGTGTTGCAAATAATTTCATCGCAATATAATAAATGAATGGCCTATAGAAAACGAAATATTCATAATAATAAATTAAGGCCATACCTTCTCTGTCATGTTACTGTGATCCGCTAAGAAAAAATATAATATACTTGGAGTACCTATCCAGGAGGTGCTGGTTCTAACTCCGTCGCAGTCAGTTTATATCCATAAAATAATTAATTCAAAAATGAGGCATCATACTTGCCAACTGTTTCAATTGAAGTTGAAAAATGTACTAGTATCGAATTACAAAATTATTTTTATTTTTCAGCAAATGAAGCATGTGCGCACGTGGTTGTTCCTTCCGTACGCCGACCATCCACCTCACGCATACAAGCTGATCTTCGACTTCTTCCTCTTACTATTTGCTACTCGCCAGATGAAAGTGTTTCGTATTGAAAATACCAAAGGTGATGAATATATCGGTGGCTCAAACAGCGAAGACATTGGCAAGGATTGGGAGACTCCCAACTTCGTTAATCCTGTGCCAGATTTCCTTAGTTACGTTGGGTTAGTTACTTACGTTAACTTTAATGGTCTGAAGTCGCCAACCTGCTAGAGCGAGCGTGGTGATTATTGCTCGTTTCTTCTCTATGTAGGAGAGGGTACTCTGCAGTGGGATAGTTATGAACTGATTATGATGGGCTAGTTAAATTTAAATAGTTATGTACTGAGACTAGCAGTATCCGCAAGTAAAGGTAGAACTGTTTATTAGAACACAATTAGACACAACAGTTTTGCCTTTTCTGAACTTGCATAACACAGCCCCTTAAATCATATCCAATGCCTTAACTATGAAACATGATAAAACCTAACCAATTTTAGTTACAGCAGCCAGATACTCCATACACATTAAAGGAATACCTATGATTCCAGCTATAATAGTTATACTTGAAAAGGTCATTTAGGAATTAAATTGCCTAATTCTGTGAGCGTTTATTTCCAGGTCATGGCTTGACGTCATCAAGCGCATGGTGTTCCTAGGAATGTTATGGGTGACGCTCGCCATCATGTTCATGACAGGCACCAACCGAGTAAATTTGTTCTCTATGGGCTACCTCATCGGCTCGTTTATATTCCTTTGGCAAGGAACTGACTTCTATCTGCGACCCAAGCAAGCTATATTACAATGGTGAGTGAAACTCCTGAAGACATCAAAGTTTTGTATTTCCATCATTATGATATATTCTATCTATTGTTCATGAAAATCAGTTATACTATCAATAGATCTATCGATATATTGAGACGTATCATTACTAACTACTACTACTATTGAACATTAATATGTATTAAGTCCGCCTCTGTAATTTTTTTTTTTATGCATCAAATGTTAATAAAATTATAATAAATAAATAATAGGGACTACATTTATCAATAGCATCTATACTGTTGATATTATTTCACAAAAAATATTGATCGTTTTGTTACAATCGATAGATTTGTTCTGTCGATAGTATCCATGGTCATCATCATATACAGTTCGCATCATATAGCTGTGCCTGTCTGAAATCAGGTTTTCCGAATGGCAGCGCAGGTACTGTCGCGTAATAATATGATATCGAATGAAAGTAAATATATACATTTTAAAATACATAATCTCGTACACATTTCGTTTTATTTTTGGTAAAATTGTAAAAGTAAAACTTTAAAAACATTCACGTTTCACAAATAGTTCATATATTCTCTGTGACAATTAAATTATTAGTGCCTGTCACAGGTCATTGGATATTGCCGAGACGCCTTCAAGTAAACATTTCCTTTTATTGCCTTTTCTTATATTCAAATAAAAAAAGAGATAACAAAACAAATATTTAGAAACAATAACAACGTGTAACCATTTTGGCACCGACTGTCTTCGCAAACAAGCATCAAACGAAACGAGCGAGTGAGACAGAGGCTAGATATTACTCCCTGCCTCTTCTGGCATCATCGCCTGTAGCGCATACGCACTACTGTTGTGCGCATGTTTTCTCCACCGACTTCAGAAGGCACACTCATATATTTCGTACTGTAATGCTATCGATAGTATCGATATTATCGACAGTAGGTATAGTCACTATTAGTGTCCAATACTACAAATTTGAGCAGGATTCGAACCTTGCAGGGTATACCTGCTCACGACCGTGTTTTTCCTGTTTGTTTCCATACAAATATTTAAAGGTACTTCGAATGCGTTAATGAGTAACTACATAATATATCGACACTATTGGACACTAATACTGACTACTTACTGTCGATAGTATCAATACTATCGATAGCATGCACGACCGTATTTTTATTTCTTTAAAAACTATAACGTTGATGTATTGTACTTAGTTTGATTTTGCTTTGTCAGGTGGTCGTGGCTATTACGATACAACGTGTCAGTGGTAGTAGTGAAGACATTGCTTCAGATCCCGGGCTGTATCTTTGCCTCAATGATGCAAGATCACGCGTGTTGGCTGGTCCAACTGCTCGGTATCGGTTGTGTCGACAAGTTCGCTGGCGGTAATATCGCCAACTTCATAAAGATGCAGTATGTCAAAGTATGTATAGGGATACGATAAAAACACCTTTACGACCCATTTTTTTTTTTCACTTTGTTTTGTTCATGTATTTTTACAGTTTTTTTTTATACATATAATTTTTCATAGTGAATAAATCTGCCTAAAAGTCACCAACTGTCAACCAGTTCCTCCTAGGAATTATTCAACTACTGGTGAATCATAGACACCTGTTTTATGTTTTATTATTTTGTAGGAAGCGGTCTGTTCTGTTCCCCAAGAAGATATAGGATTAGCGTGGGACGGAGTTTGCTTTGCCTTCCTTATATTGCAGCGGAGGCTATTCCACAGTTACTACTTTTATAGAGTTATTGACGAAAGCAAAGCTACGACCGTCCTCGCCTCAAGGTAATGTGTTATTGAGTTTACGGCTGTATACAGATTATATTACGGGCTTGAAGGAATTAGTTCTAGAGTAGTTTAAGCGAGCGTACCCCTATCGCCACTGGCATTCCCAATAAAATACCTTTTACCTGTATGGTTACAATGATAGTACACGATTTTAATCGTGTGTGATACAATTTTACGTTTATGTTTAGTTTTTTTTTATGTGTGTTATTGTTGCTTTAGTCACGTTCTTTTGTGCTTGTATGTTACCTCATCCCCCGCCAATAGACTAGTTATAATAAACAAATCTCATCATACGTGAGCACGTTTCTAAGTATCGATCTGATAGTATTTAAGATGCCAAACTGAAACCATTCTTAAGTTCTGAGTAGACACCATTTTGAAAGGGGCGGAGCTTCTCAAATGAGATAGATATATATATTAGTGCAATAACATTTTGAAGCACAATCCAGACAAGAGCGCCGCCGTTCTTTTTTCTAGAACGGGCGCCGAGGAATTTCTTCCCCAGCTTCGACCTATTACCATGTTCGGCAAGCCAAATACCTGGGTGTGACCTTAGATCACAAACTATCCTTCCGTCCGCACATTAAGATAGTCCGCGACCGCGCGGCCTTCGCTGTCGGCCGTCATTTTCCATAAATGCATGCAGTAAACTGTCTCTTAACCTTAAGATCAGACTCTACACTATGTGCATTCGACCCATTATGACTTATGCTAGCGTCGTGTTCGCACACGTTAAGTACTACAAAATCCATAGGATGCAAACCCTGCAAAATCGATTCCTTCGCAAAGCGACAGGCGCCCCATGGTTCATTAGCAACCTTGAACTCCACCTCGATCTCAGAATGCCCACCATTAGGCAATTCATTAAAAGGGCATCGAAGAAATACTTCGACTCCGCCTCTAACCATCCGAATCCCTTAGTTGTTTCTTCCGCCGACTACAGGCCGTCTCAGATCAGTAAAGTCCGCCGACCACGTCACGCTCTCCTCCGTCCCGATGATAGGACCACTGTAGTTCAAGAGCCTAACAGACACACAAGCACACTCCGACGCGCTCGACCGCCTCATTATAGACCTCACCGGCGAGGTCCCCGTCCGTCACGAAATATCTCATCATGTCCGCCCCGACCCTTGCTCGAGCCGGCCCGCGCCGAGCTAGTAGCTTTTAATTCGACCCTTAATAATAAGGAAAATGATCTGATCCAGGTAGTCCCTAGTTGTCTCCTCAGCAACGCCCTAAGCCGAGGCTCGTGTCCCGCAGGGGACGCCCTTAGACGCTGCTGTGTTGCATAGTTTGTAGTAATATAAAATATGCTCTGGCTGGAGGCATCAAATTGTCTCGCCATAGCTATTGTTCGGTTACGCAGATCAAACCCCTATGGGTTAACTACAAACGGCAACGTCCAAAAAAAAAATTTTAAGCACCAAAGTCTTTTTTAATGTATTTGCAGAGGTGCGGAACTTATAGAAGAGCTTCGTCAGAAACAAATGTTTGTACAGGAGGACCAAGAAACGAAAATCTTAGAGAAGATCAAAATTAAGATGGAAAGGATAAAGGCAAACCAGAAGAAGATACAAGGTGCCATGGCGAAAGAACCGCCCCATCATGACGCCGGTACGTTTTAATAGTAACCTGTATTACAGGTATTAGCATTTATTATTGAGTAAATACCTACTTACTGTGAGGGATTCAATATTACGTTGAATTTTTATTTTTTTTCGAATACATCAAATGCTCATTTTATATTGTAGCAATATAATCAAACTAAATTGAATGAATGTAAAAGCTACCTATGTATCACAATCGAGCAATCTTTTACTTTGTAGATAGGCTTTTATTTGAAGTCATGTGATTCAGAGAAGTTTAGGTCGTTGACAATAGAAGAGTCGAAAAGTCTTACCGATTCGGATTATCGGTCTTTGAGGTCTGGTGGGGAATAATTTTGTTTCGTGATCGTTTTGCGCGCACCGCTTACCGGAGCAGACGACGAGGAGGAGACGATGGCGGGGGAGTCGGAGCAAGTGCCGCTGGTGCGCGGAGACTCCGAGGCGTCGGCGCGCGGCTACCACACGCCCGACAGCCCCGCCTCGCCGCGCGGCTTCCACACGCCGCTCAGCGAGCCCTCCGCGCCGCCCTCGCCCGCGCACCCCGCGCACCCCGCGCCTCCCGCACACCTCGCCCTCCGGGCCGTCGCCGCTCTGCCCCCGCCCACCGCGCCCACCTCGCAAGCCGGCCCGCCCTCCCCTTCTTCGGCACTAATGACAGTATCTCTGGACGCTTACCTGGAACCACGGCGCATCTCGTTCGAGTCGCCGCCGTCATCAGAACTCCTGCCGCGCGCGCAGAGCCCGGAAGAATCCTACCCAGTGTTCTCGCCGCCGCCCATCCGGCGCCGCAACACGGTGGCCAGCCCCAGCGTGCAGCGGCACTCCATCGTGTCGCAGTGGAGCCGCCGCGAGCCCAACTCGCACCACACGTGTAACCACTCCCCCCGCACCGCCTCTTTTGCCGCCCCGGGCCCCCGCGGATGCCAGCTTGTTCGACGCTATGCTGCGTGACGTGTATCCACGAGGGCTGTTGTTGTTGAATCACGACCTGTTGAACATACACCGAATGAGGCACTGTGTACATAATGTATAGCATATTTTTTTGGATATACCTACATGGACGTCATACTATGTTCTCTTTTTATACATTGTGCTTTCCCTTCCGTTTAGGAATTGAGTCAGGTCCCGAGGGAGCGCGTAGGCGTCGCGTGTTCACGAAGAAGCACGAAGGTAAATATTCGTGGCGTTCTCTCGGTGTGGGAGGTGTTTGTTATTTTGTTCTATCACACTGTGCGCTGGTCGTTCAAACTTGAACAAAAGACATGACATTTCTTTTTGTAAATAATTGACTCCAATATGGTCATTTATTTACATTCTAAAATTTCTCTTTCTTGTTTCATTTGACTATAGTGAAATGGATGCCAATTGACTTTCTGTATTACAGGTCTAATGAACTACAACGTACAAGTACATAAAGTAATTACGTAATTATAAACGAACCTATCTTCAAGGAGAACAAATCGGGGCTATATCTATCATGTCTTGACCAGCTGTGATTTGTTTTTAACTACCAAATACAGCTTTATTAATAATTTTCTGATTGTGGGTGGTCTTTAACTGTTACAAGAATAGATATTAATATAAGTGCTAAATCCCTATGTAATACATTCGGATGGTGTGCGAGCTGCTGTTGAGTAATGCTTTTCTCTTGTAGTGCGGGACAGATCATCGTATAAGCCGCCAGCAAGCCATCAGAAGGGTAAAGTTCTCGAACAAGGCTCCCTATAAAACCGTATTGCGTCACTAACCCCTCCTCAGCTTGTCGGTGATGGTATTTAGGCAAAATGCATCGCCATGGCGGGAACTGTCTTAATTTTTAATATCCTATAAAAGAATGTACATTTTGTAAAAAAGTTGGATGTTGTATATAATAAAAAAACCTAAGACAGGATGCGCCGGTCGTCGGCTTGATTAGTGTCGCGCCTGTATATGCCATAGTCAAATGTCTGCATGTTACTGCTATGCTATGTTTACTGACCTCACACTGTGCATGTTTCGTTTGAATTTCTGCAATAACACTAACGTTTAAATTTAGAACAGTAGTCATTTATTATTAAAAGTAATTGTACATTCAATACTGTCTTTTTTATTTCGATGTCTTATTTAGTTTATTTTACTACACATATTTTTACGTTACTGGAACTTTATACAGCATGAAACTAAATATAGAATCACTTATAAAGCTTTTGCTAGAACGAAATTATTGTTCAACAATGCTGTTATCATTTTTTTTTAATAGGCGTAACATGAAAATATTGCTTTAATAATTATAACTTTTGATTAGATCAACTGAATATAAGTACAAACATCTAAATTAGTCATCAACAGTCATCATAAATAACACTTTTTAATACAAAATCGCTGCTTAAAGTTACGCCTATTTTATTTTACTATGGTGTTTGTAATATATTTTTGTATTTACAGCTGTACGTTCCGGAGACTATTACATGTTCGATGAATTCGACGATACGGAAATTCACATGAAAGATGACGAAACAAGCTCGGACGAGGACGCACCCAGAGAAATGGGTATCGGCAAGGTCGGCGTCATTTCGTATTGAATTAAATTCTAGTTTCTGCTAATCGGCAGGATTAATGGAAAATGCTCGTTTCGATTTTAAAGATGGTTTTCAAACGTAAAGGGTACCAACAAGATTTATGAAAGACAATAAGTCCGAAGAATAAATATATTTATTTTAAATATCCGATTGCACGAGGTTATTTATATACATAGTCCTGCTGGTTAGCATATGTGAGGTCTTGTGGGTGGAGGTATATGCCGTTGTGATTTGTGGGTTATGCTGTATGCAAGAGAACATTGTCATCAGTATTCGTGCTTATGCAATATCACAATGCACTAACAAGTGCTTGTACTCAACTTCTCGGACATTTTAGTAGTGTTTTTAGCCACATTCAGGACACAAAATTATGGGAACACCAGACTGCATTGAAAAATTTAAGGGGATACTGATACAGACAATGTTTTAAAATGGTGTACCGTATTTTGGTATAATGAGCATGTTTGAGCATCTATATTAGAAGTATTTATTGGTGATTTGATATTGTTACTATAGTACGTCCTGGGTGTTCCCGCATGTACGCTTACCCTGAATACTCTTTTAGAAAAAACAGTGTATCCGTCTTAGCATAGAATTATTGGTAGGGAATATCATTTTATGTAGTTCAAATTATTACTTTCAACCAGCTTTAAGGTGACTAACCCGGTATTAATGATTGCACCGCCATGCTACTCGAATCGGCACACGATGGTATTTGGTTTTAATGTAGGGCATCAATTGCATAAGAGAGTACAAAATATATAAAATCATCTCTAGTTTGCCTGTTCTACTTTATGAAGCATAAAAAGTGTTAGAGTGCTAGTTACCAACGTGTACCGAACACGAGTGCGTGTGAGCTTACGATTGTGTCGCGTGCGGCGAGCAGCTGCTGTCGACGATGATCAAGACGGACTTGAAGCACGCCGTGTCCCTCCGGCGAGCCTCCGCCCCCAACGTTCGGTCGACCAGACGCTTCTCCGTCGCCAGCGACCCGCTCTCCTACCCGCAGGTAACGGTTCGCAAACGCACACATACCACACCAATATCATTCGCAATAGGTTTTTAATGGTTCAAGGATCCGAGGTATGTATGTAGGGAATTCACATTACAATGGAACTGCATAGAGAGGTATACAGGCTCCACTACGTCATTCGTATTCACAAGCCGCATCTTTTATCGACTTTAGTTTAGTATCATGATGTTTTTAGTTTCAGAGTGCAGGCTTCTTATTATACGTATGACTTAGTAGAGTCCTTTTTTATTTACATAATAAATATTGCTTGCATTTTTGTTTTGGCTTTTGCATGGGATTTTATTTTTTACAATACTGTTGTTTATTTACTTTTATATGTATTTTTTTGTTATTAGTTATAGCAACACATTAAAAATGTTGAATCTTAAAATTCACTTTTAATTAATTTTGCATCTTTATTATTTTTAACATTTAGCTTTCTTATGGTTTGCTATATACTATGTTAGTAATACAATGGATGCTGTATTATTCAGGTTCGACGTAAGACTCCGACGGCGGCACGTGAAGTCCACATGCAGACGCCGCCGGAACACGAGCAAGACGAAGCGTTAGACGAATTTGCACCGTTACCAGGTTTGTTGTTTTGACTATCTCCTTTCATACTCAGTTTATCTTATAATACCCATACCCGGCCCATTGTTTCGTTTGCTATTTTTGAGTGATATTGTAGACTTGCGTAAAACCTACTGACTTATATAAGATTATACCTGCGTTCCCCGAAGGGCCGGGAGAGTTACTGTAGTACACACACACATTTCTATATCTAAAATCTCGAAAGTTGGAAGCAGTATGAATCGCGCAGTCCATATCACTCAAGATATGTAATCTTGGATATTTTTTCTATTTAAACAGAAACTACGAACTAATAATATATTAGGAAAATGAATAAAACTCTTTTCTTTTCAGAACCAGAAGAGACATTTGTGGACAAGATCAAAATATACGGAGAAACGGCGTGGGCATTTATATCTAGCATCCTTGTGTCAATAACCCGACACTTGATGAAGTTTTCCAGAGATTATCGATATGTGTCGCGTACGCTCTCCATTGAGAAGAAAATACTTAAGGTAAACTCTCATGTACCTGTCTAATACTACATATTTTAGAAGCGTTTTAAGAACACCAGTTTTTATGAATGGGGGCTAAAATATTTACAGTATTATAATATATATTTTTATCAATATTCGATCTTTCAGGAAAAAGAAGGCTTCGGCATCGGTTTAAGAGAAGGCTCGCAGATGATATGGGAGCCGCTACCCGAAACTTTAGCGAAGCAGTGAGTTATAGCCTGTTTAAATATAGTTTGAATACTCCAACTTGTTCTCTGTAACGAGTGAATGTTCTTTGAATAAAGAGAAGTTTGTTCCAGTAGGTTGTATGTTAGTAATTGGCATGAGTAACGGCCATGCTTTCTGCATGTTAAGTTTAGTTCTTAGTGATGTTATATCGTAGATGCTTAATACTTGAACACGTTGTTTAAAAATAAGACAGACTAGATAATAGATGACTTTACCATATTTACCCAACTACGAAAAAACGACTGACTATCTAATTAAATTGCCCCAGATTCCCGTAACCTACTTTTGTTTAAGCATTCAATGATAAAAATAATTGATCCTTTTCTATAATATGTAAGATGTGAATATTAATTATATTTAAACAACGTTACATACATTACCGGATTTTACATAATATTAAAAATGTTTTGTGAATCATACATTTTCATGTAGCCACCTAGTGCGATTAGTAAGTAGTGTTTTGTTTGCATGCCGCCTAGTACCCGCGAAATGGAACTATTTGACAAAAATCTACTCGCACCGACAGTAGAGATGGGGTTTGTATGAATGCTGTAACTAATTATAAACAGTGATTATGTACGGCTCTAACTCGATTGTTTAAGATAATTGGTTCGTTTATAAATGCAATACCTATACTCCATTTGAAATAAGATTAGATATTTAAATAAACCTTTTTTTAAGTCCGTTCTACTGATTATGACTTCTATTGCGTTGGTGGCATGACAAGTGGCAGCTGCAGTAAACAGTTGGTATTGTAACCACTCTTTTGCTTTTAATGCCATTCTTATGACTACGGAATAGATGTCAAAATCTGTTGAAAAGATAGTAAAAAAGGTTTATTTAAATGTCTAATCTTATTTCAAATGGATTATAGTTGATTAGAAAATTTAAGTTCATTTCCTAAATTGTGTTACTAATTATTTTTTTAATTATTATTTAATTTACAAATAATCATTAATTCATACTACTTTTTACCAAAATTGAAAGCCAAACAATCACAAATCGATCAAGACTATGCGGTAGCCGTTATAACGCAAAAGGTACTGTATGTATGATGGTGGTGCGGTTTTTGCAGCCGTAAGTTAAGTGAAATAAGCGTCCCGGAGATCCGCATCCTGGCGCCCAGCATGGAGCGCGGGCTGGACGTGTCGCCGCCGCCGCGCGCCCTGTCCGCCGACACGCCGCGCGACCAACACTCGGACGACGACACGTCCGAACACGAGAGCGCGTTTAGCTTGCAGTCTAGCGAGAGGTGGAGTGGCCCCGACCAACGTGCACTTGTACTGTGTTTAACGTGTTAAGAACTAAGGACGCATTCAATTTAGGCGGCTGATTGCAGCATACTTCAGATTTGCCCTAATAGGCGTTGCAGCGGGTCCTCTTAAGATACCAACCGGTGTGGTTTGAGTGGGATAACAATCCAACGCTTTCCGGTCTTATCCTCAAAAGCGCCCGCCCGCTTTTGTATACAATATTGCAGCATAAAGGAACACATATGTTTAAAAAAAAATTGAAAGCAATTTGGTGCAGAATCTATGCAGCAATATGTCGCCCAAATTGCAAGCTCTCTTAGTTTAGTCTGTGACGGTTAAAAAGTTCACAAAACCTTGATTTGTAACGAAACTATATGTTAATTAATCGCTTATGAAGATGACCTATCTAAACTGGCAAATAGGTCTTGCTCACGAAAAATGATCAATATTACAGTACAAGTCTCGTTAGCTATATTTTGTCATCGCTTGCAATGGGCTTTTTGCTGTACCTATTTTCTCCGATATATATTTTTAATATCTAATCCTTCTCTCACTTATCAATAAGATACTATGTTGCAGCTTTTTGTAAGAACATACTATGTTATGTAATTTAAAAACAGTAAGTATATTTTAGTAGAAACGTCTGAAATGTGTATCGTCATCATCCTCTGCCCTTATTTGGGGTTGTTGCAGCATCTCTCGACTCTGGAATGTGTATATACTTATGTGTATAAATAAAACAAGTTTTCAAATTATATCTTGGCATGGTCACATATATGATAGATGTATAACTATAAGTACATCTAATGCTTCAGACACTATAACCACCGCAGTGCCTATGCCAAATGTCGTTTTAACACACAAAAAATAAAGATAAGGGAAGTTGACTTTAAATATTTGCAAATTGTACATGCCATAGAATTTCAATGTTTCAAAAAACAGGTGTCCTGCCTTCAAATATTTTAATGCCTCATTTCTGTGAAACTTACATTATAATCACTTTAAATTTTGTCCTCTTTTCTCGCACTGAGATTGCCGTTTAAATTACCTAAATGTACATACTGCATCATTTATTTCTCGTCTCGAATCTTTACCTTCATCAATGTATTTTCCGACTGACAATCGAGCCTATTCGTTTTCAGTAAGGACGTGACTACACTGGAGGAACAAGATGACTCGATGTTCAAGCAAGATCGATCGCCGTTCGTGCACCTCGGCTATGCGCTGTGGTACGCTGTGCTAGCACATACGGACATAGTGTGCTATATAATGGTGTTTATCAATCAGGTACCGTGCATCAATAATAGTTTACCTGCTAAATAAAATCTTTTTATCTTCATAATAAATAAGCCAACTGTCCGTTATAATTTTACAGCAGGTCTCGATTATAAGCTATCATTTTGGCTGTGTAGATTAATAAGGAAAATACCTACGACTTTTATTTTTGTCGCTTTTCAGACCGTAGATACAGTGACTAAACGCTGAAATTTGCAATTTAGCAACCGCAACCGATATAAAAGGGTTGCCAAAATGCGAATAAAAATTGCTGTAGACTAAACATCTGCGAGGCGATGCGTCTACATCAATTTTTAAAGTAGCGTGTCTGCTGAAGCCCTTATGTTCCTTTTCTCCACTAGTTCGGGCGCTTGCGATGCTAAGTGCTACTCTGACATCAGCGCCGGAATGTGACTTGTTTGCTTCTGGATGGATAGATGTGTGTCGGGAATGTTTAAGTTTCTGTGAGAAGATGTATGAGAGATACTATTTATTGTTTTATTTGTCGCTCCAGGCGCCCGAGACATTTAATCTTTATTCACTTTATATTTTCTTTTAGGAGTTCACACTATTTCTGCTAAAAATTAAATACCAACACACTTAAAAAAAAAACTATTACATAAAGTAGCCTACCTAAGCTGCTTTACATACTTTTACTATTTTATTAATTAATAATTGGTAATGCTTATTTGTTATAATAGGTAATTTATATAATGTATTAATTTAAACTATGTAGCACATTGGGAAATTGTAATGTGACATATGTATATATGAATAAATAAATGTTTGTACTGTGAATGTGATATATATGTAACTATTTAAAGTGTAATCACTCAAATTCCAGATACAATCGGCAACAATATTATCTATACCTTTACCCCTGATGGTGTTCATGTGGGGAACGCTCACTATACCGCGACCTACCAAGACGTTCTGGGTCACCTTGATTGCGTACACCGAGGTATGTCAAATGTTTAATGGAAACTCATTGCCGTCGATCGTGATGAAAGGAAACTAAACTAAAATTACAGTATTGCAATTTTTACTTGCATAAAGTGAGACCACGTGTCAAATTCAAAGTAAGGATATCAAACAAAAATTTCCGACACACTTTTAGGTGGTTAAATTATATAGAATTTTAGTTTAGTTGGACTACACTAGAATCGGAACAATTTTCTATATTTTGAATAATGACCTCATTTTTAATTTACAGGTAATCGTCTTAATAAAGAGTATGTTCCAATTCGAGATTTTACCGTGGAATCAGAAGGCGATTCCTGCTAATATGCCGTTTACTGCACCACGCATCATTGGTATCGAGAGGAAGTTTAATTACGCCCTCTATGACCTCCTGTTACTACTCATCATCTTCTTGCATAGGTAACTTTTATCTGCCTTCTTATCTTATAAACCCAATATCTGCTCAAGTGTTTCACGTCTCACGAAACAGGACAAAAAATTATAATGTTAATATATCCTTCTGTTAGTCCCTTTTCCTTTACGGCACGGTATGGTCATCGACAATAATAGTGGAACTCAGCAATTTTTTTTTAAATTTACTCTGAAGCTATTATTGTCTCGCTATCTCACAAAACATAACAATCTTGTCGTCAAATATATACAGAAAATGGGAGAAGTAATTTCATAATATCAGAATAAACACCATTACAGCCTGTTAGTTTCGATGCGAGTTAATCAAATTCTATAGCTGACTGTACCGATTACCTAGTTAGGAAACTGTAAGATACTTATAATAGGATACCATAACTATATCCACCTCGATGAGCCTAGTTATATCTGTTTTGACTATATTTATTATATTGTACTGTAGATTTATGCTGAAATCTTTGGGATTGTGGAAGGAATCCACACCAGAGATTGAATTGCGGGAGGACATGGAGTATCATTTGAATAATGAGGATACTCAGCTAGTTGCAGAAGGCCACATAGCAGAAGTGGGACGCAAGTACGTCAAACTTCACGACCGGACAGGCCCGTGAGTATATTTTTATTAATTGATTTATGTAATGGGGGTAAAGATAAACCGTTTTCTTAAAGATTCCCTTTGGGTACCTTATTTAGTGAAAGGCAAACCGTAAATTTAGCATAAAACTTATGCAGTTCGTTGAAACGATTGTCACTCATTGGATAATCTAACTTACACCATATTGATCAGAAATACAGATTGTATTTGTAATTTTTATATATATTTATACTCGTTTTATATAACGTTTAAAGTATTAATTATTTTGCAACAGTTATTACTTGTGTTCTTCGGGATTGCCCGACTAATTTGTCAAACAAAGAGTTTGATTAACGACATCGCCGCGGGCTCAGTTCGTGACTAAGGGCTCCGTTCGAGTTCGAAACTAGTCGGGCAATCCCGAAGAATGCACGTCAGTAATAACCGTTGTACAATACTTAATAATTATGAATGAGTCTCACGAAAGTTATTAAACAAAAACGTTCAAAGTTTTAATAAGTTTTCTATCAAAACGGTTCGCTAATAGGGATCGTTATAGTCTCGTTCCTGTTTATTTGAACCTTCTTTAGCGTCATTTGGGAAAAAATTATAGGCTTTTCGGTGAACATCTTAATCAAAACATATTTGGCCAGTACTCAGATTAAAACATTCGGTACCAAACTGCTGTCTCTAGAAAGGCAACGGACTGCCAGATCCCCGACCAAAAGTAATGGTATTAAATACCATAAAAATATCACTACAAATTAAAATGATGACAGCGAACATAATACTCGAGCGAGGCCGGTAGCCAGTAGTTACTAGTGAGCAGTAGCGGGGTTCAGATAGTACATAGCGGGGTGTGCGGATCAGACAGTCGTCACCGGCTGGTGGACCGGCTGTACCACGTGCAGGCGACCATCGCGGCCGCCATGCGCGAGCTGGGCGCGTCCCGCTCGGACCCGCGCGTGGCGCACCTGGTGTGGCAGCGCCTGCGCCAGCGCCGCCGCTACCGCCACCGCCACCGCCGCCGCCTGCATCGACACCACGCCACCGCGAGCCCGGGGTACTACTGCGCATACATATACACAACGTACCCACTGTACTGGTGTTCATTTACTATTGTTTATGAGTTAACTTGTAATTATTTATTACTTATTGTTATATTTGATACGAATATTTCGTAGAGGAGTTAAATGTGATGTTAAATTTTATAGAAAAAATATTATACCTAATACATGCAATGCAGGTATAATTTGTACTTAATTTACTATGTAGTTGATATTATTAGTTGTTAAGATTGGAACGTACAAACTTACGAGTCGATATTCATTTGTTATAGTTGAAAAATGTTTGTATATATCGTAGAGGAGAATTAAGTTTGTCAGAGCTAAAGAGGCCAATCTCTTTTGCAACATAATTAATTTAATTGTGTCAGAAAAAGATAGGCCGCTTTTGATCTGAGAGCCACAATTATAATTCTCGATTATCACACACACACATCATCGTAGGGGTATTTTAAATTTAAAGGGTGCGTACCATGATGTGTTATTGCCATCATTGTTTGATTGCGAGACAGAAATAGCAATTTTTTTTCTTTATTGTGAGAGTGTTTGATTGTGTTAACAAAATATTTTGTTTTGAACCTACATTAACAATTATACGTATACCTATAATTATACGCAATTTCAGATGTAATCTTTACCATTTATAAGTTGTCACCCACGCCTGCATTATTGTATTGAGGCAGTTTAATGTTAACGGTAAAAATAAAAATGTATATTGTAGAGAGTAAAACTAAGTAAATAATGTATCTAATATTGATCGTACATAGTTATAATTATTGAAACGTAGTAATACCTATTGTGATTGTCAAGTTATAGATCTTGCATTAGGCAGTCATAATATACGAATTTGATTTGTTCTTATCATTAGAAGACCGAATATGGGGTATCTCTATTAACCTATAAAGCAGCTTAATGCGTACTTACTATATATTTGTATATTTACATAATTTTGAGTAGTCTATAATATAAGGTTCTAATTTATTGTGTAATAAATAGCCCTTGAAAGGGTTAATATATTAGTTAAATATATTCACTTAAGTTAAGAATGAAATGGAGATAACAAATTATTTATAATAACCATAGTACTTACAAAACGAAAACAACTCCTTGAACGGCGCAGACCATGTTTTTTTTTTTAAATTGTTGTAAAAGTTTGAATTATGTCTTACATGAATCCTTATCACTTATACATTGACCCCTTAAAAGGAAATTACCTAATTAATTAGGACCTTGTATACCTAGAATTAAATAATAATTTAGAAAGGTATTTATTGTATGTAGTATTGAAAAAGTATACAGTTTATGTTTCACTCTATATATTATACTTATTACCCTGGTTTGTTTGTGAACAGTGCTGAAGATTTGGAAGAGATCCATTCGGTACATCACTCAGGCTACGAGTCTCCATCACAAGCTGGTTCTATATACGACCCGCACGAGGCGGGACCCTCAAAGGCGGCCGAAGACGACCACTATAAGTATGTTATGCTAATAAAATATTTTTATAAAAAACGAGCATTATCCCTCTTATTATAAAACGAGGTCCATCTGTAGTCAACAGTTTTTCCTTCGATTCCTTTCGTATTCAAAAACATGATACAAATAATTCTATGATTCTATCATTCGGACATCATATCATATCATCGGATCGGACTTTGTTATGGTACTAAGTTATCATATTTTTTACCTTTTTACCATACTCGGAATTAAATTGTTGATACAAATACTAACTTGAAAGAAAATATTTTGGTACTAGTAATTAAATGATTTAAAAATAAAGTTAAAATACGCTGGTGAAACCAGAATAGTCTTCGTAGGTAACACAATGCTATATTTATGATTTTTTTACTATAGGGGTCAACGAACTTTCACCAATGTGACAACACTGGGCCTGATTTGTTTGTTGTAATACCAATACAAGTACCTAATCGTTCCAAAATTACCTAATCTTTATCATATGGCTATCATCTAATAATATGGCACAACGTCTATAAATCTCCTAGACTTGTATATCACAGTGTTCTGGACACTATGATATATAAGTAAATGAATATCTCTTCTCAACATTATTATGAGTGTACTGTTCCTTTTCAGAGTAAACGATGATCAAGAACCAATTATTGCGGTGACCACAACATTGGAAAATACATACAAGCATTATCCAGAAGTGATATTTTTATCGTGAGTATCAATACACGTCGTAAGTGTCCGACGGAACACTATTAACTGAACATCAACTTGAGTTGGAGTGGTTCCAGATTCGAGCGTAAGTTTCTTTATCAATAAAGTCAATGTAATCCAATCTGTGACTTAGCTCTCAGATTAGGTTATATAAAACGAAAGAAAAATGGTTCTACCATAGCTTCAAAATTAAGATGCCGTGCAGGTAGGAAAATATTAATATATTGAAATTAATTTCCAGCGTATGTTATAAATTTACTGAGTCTTTAATTAAGTTAATTAAAAATGTTTGTACTTTTCTATGCAGAATAAAGCGCTATCTACGTCCAACGCACCGCTTCTTTGAGCGTATGTTGGCACCGGGAGCGCGAGTCACCGCCGACATATACGCTTATATGTTCCTGTGTGATTTCTTCAACTTCCTTGTAGTTATATTTGGATTCGCCGCCTTTGGGGTAAGATTGTAGTGGCCAAATACTGAAATGATACTTAATTTTAAGTACCCCTCAAATTTTACACTGTCACTAACACTTCGCCTTGAAATGATAGACACAGAAGCTACCTGTTTTGGTCCAATAAACCTGTTGATTTCAAGAATGTAGCGTAGAAATGAACATAAGATTGTCTGATTGTCTAGCATGAAAACAAAAATGTATTTGCCTAGATTGTTGTCCAGAAACTGACATCAAAATCAAATCCACACAGCTGACAAATACATATTTTCCAACTACTCACTTGTAGAAATTATTATCAATATTTTTCATTTACTTTTCGAAAATGACACAGTATTATTTCGTAACAGACGCACCAAGGCGACGGCGGCGTCCAAGCTTACTTGGAGGAGAACAAAGTGCCGATTCCTTTCCTCGTCATGTTGATCCTACAGTTTGCACTAATCGTCATAGATCGTGCGCTATATCTGCGCAAGTTCATGCTAGGCAAGATACTATTCCAATACGCACTTATCATAGGAGTGCATATATGGATGTTCTTTGTGCTGCCCTTTATTACTGAAAGGTAAAATTTATATATAAAAATTGCAATTTTAGTATCTGTAAAATCTGTAAAAATATTTGCCGTTCGATATTTGTTTTTTTTTTTTATATTATGACCATAATGGAGCTGTGCCTTAAGCATCGGGTTCCTGGTTCAAAACCTACATGGAAGGCCCTATAGAGAGAAAACATATATTTCATTCAATACCAGTACTTTTGAAAGTCAATATAAGACTCCATTGATTTACTGTATTGAATAAACATCGACCGTATCCGTATTTGCGGTGCAAAGCGCAGGATTACTTTAACTAATCGTTTAACCTTAATTTTTTATATCATACTTGAAACTCCGCTGTTTAGAACGTTCAATGCATTACTACCGCCTCCAATGTGGTACATGGTAAAGTGCATCTACCTGCTGCTGTCGGCGTATCAGATCCGCTGCGGTTACCCGCGCCGCATCATCGGCAACTTCCTCTGCAAGTCCTACCACTTCCTCAACATGCTGTTCTTCAGAGGGTGAGAGTTTTTATATTATTTTTCTATTGTTACCTTGTTATCCGCAACTAGGCACAAATTAAATATTACTATGTTTTTTTTTTTATGTTAGTCGTGTTTGCGGTTAAACGTTTTTACAATACAATGCCTTGAACGGCTTCTGATAATTTCTGGATGACCATAAACCTGGTCCATTTAAATAATTAGAACAATAAGGCCCACATGACCAAAAATTAACAATAATATTTATAATTTATTAATTTTAGCTAAGGCTAAACCAAGTATATTCGTTTTATGATCCATAACGGTCAATCGAGATAAGTTAAAATTTTACATAGAGCAATAGTTCAAAAGATATTCGTGGTCACGTGTTCCTTATTTGTATAACTAATGTCTACCTAATTGGCGGTATTACAACCGGTTGGCGGATTATTTAAAAAAATCCTACTATAGCATTATTATTCAATGACTTTCAGTTGTGTTTAATGTTCGTATCTCCCGCAGGTTTATGGCAATACCGTTCTTATTCGAGCTACGAACCCTTATGGACTGGATATGGACTGATACATCCATGGCACTGATGGACTGGCTCAAAATGGAAGACATCTTCGCAAGTGTCTTTCTGCTAAAGGTACGTAAGACCTTAGATTCCGGTAAATAAAAACCGTTATTATTTCACTACAATATGTAATAAGTAAGATCAGCTCGAGTCTTAGGAACTATTGGTTTATTAACGGGATTTGGGGCCTTTTACTGTCAGATAGAAAATCTAATAAGCCCAAACTCAATGGATTTACTAGTATGTAGCCATTCAAGATTTTCCATAACCCACCTTCTAGCTCCATCATCGGATCAGCTTGATCGCACCACGTTATTTTATTGTCGTTCAAATACTTTATACCTGCAAAGTTTCAAATAATTACACCACTAGAAGTGGGTGAAATTTGAATTCCTAGATTTTTGACACTTGATGGTTGATGTTAATTTATTAGGGTGTAATGCCGATTATATTGCTAAAAAAACTGTCAGTTAAACTTAGTATTTACTTATGGTAGCTGTTCTCAAACAATTTAATGGAGGATATTTTTAACAGAAAATAATAAATTACAGTCACGAATATAAGACGAAATCAATAAAATAATTAATAGTCAGAAACTTTATTTTGTAGAACACGTCGTTACATAATAATTAATAATTTCTCAAAAATTGAGATCAATCTAAGATTTCTATTTGTGTATGGCATCTCGCAGGTCAACCTAGGAGGTTGTCGACTGCTTAACCGGGCTTTCCTGTGGTTGCCTTAATAATTTTAAGGCCCCCAGCCAGGACATTCTACTTATAAACTAAGTGACAACACGCTAAGGGCACCCCCTGCGGGGTACGAGCCTCGGCTTAGGGCGTCGCTGGTGGGAGGACAGCGGACTGGCTGGATCGGATTCAAATCATTATTATTTAGGGACGAATTTAAAGCTACCGGCTCAGTGGCGTGGTCTGGCACGAGAAAGGGTCGGGGTGGACAGGCCTCGACGACGAGGCCAAAATGACGGCGGTCTGTTTTTGTTTACTGTGCTAGTGGCCCTACTTCAATCTAAGATGAGACCAATCGGCTTTAAATAATAATACCTGATGTTGTGTCCAGTGTTCCCGCTACATAGAGGACGAGTTCCCGCAGCCGCGCGGCTCTAAGAAGGCCAACTCCGTAAAGTACGTGCTCGGCGGAGGAGTGCTCGCCTTCGTTATCGCCATCATATGGTTCCCGCTCGTGTTCTTCGCGTTCGGCAATTCTGTAAGTATTGATTAGGTCTACTTTTTTATGTATGTGTGGTGACCTGCAAGAGCAATTATTGATGATGATGGATCAGGTTATTCACAAATTCTCTGACCCGCAAACTTGAAAATTCCACTGCAGGATGAAGTCGCAATTTACCGACTCTATTTTAGGGCTGAAATACATTTTTCAACACACTTTCTCGTAAAGTTTTGGTTCATAATGCAGCGTGCTTAATTACTTTGGTAATTTACATCACCTCACACCCGAAGCTCGCACTGACTCGACCGTTGCAGGTATGGCACGCGAAAATGATATCCGCGCAAATTTAACAAAATAAATTTATGATATTTTTTTGTTGTCCTCGCAAGTGTGTTGAAAAACGTCGTTTGACTTTGAGACTCTTGACTGTCGATTTCATTGCAATCCTCGCCTTTGGCTCGGGCTGCAATCCAGGATAATGTCCAACTCAAGTCACTTGTATTATAATGTACTATTATTACCCTAATAACGTCCTCATATTATTTCAGGTCGGCCAACCAAACCCTCCAACGGACGTAACAGTAAAAATACGCATCGGACCATTCCTACCTGTATACCAGATGTCGGCTCAATCACACAACATCGACGTGTAAGTACCTTATCCTAACGACCTACTGTTTAGATAAAACAATTAAAAACTTGAAGGAAAGCATTCTGAGGAAACCAGCACATTTGAGATATATTTTGTCGCGTGTAAAACCATAAATGAAAGTTACAGGCAGTTTAAACTAAATTATTCATCAACAACGTGATAAGAATAATAAGAATTTGTCTAACAGCATATATGATTATAACTAACGATGACGCCAAACTGAGCCATAATGAGTTAATTTAATTTCAGTTTTACGGAACAAGACTATACTCAACTTAGCAACATGTATGCCCGGGACCGTACCGCGCAGACTTTCCTGTCCAACTACATGTACAATGACGTAGCAGTCATCACCATTAATCCCAACTCCACGCTCAAGTGGGAGATCTCGCCGCCCGAGCTCGACCGCCTCAAGAGGGAGGCGTCCTCTAGTGAGTAGTAATACAACAACTACATGTACAATGATGTAGCGATCGTCACCATTAACCCCAACTCCACGCTCAAGTGGGAGATCTCGCCGCCTGAGCTCGACCGCCTCAAGAGGGAGGCGTCCTCTAGTGAGTAGTAATACAACAATTACATGTACAATGATGTAGCGATCGTCACCATTAACCCCAACTCCACGCTCAAGTGGGAGATCTCGCCGCCCGAGCTCGACCGCCTCAAGAGGGAGGCGTCCTCTAGTGAGTAGTAATACAACAACTACATGTACAATGATGTAGCGATCGTCACCATTAACCCCAACTCCACGCTCAAGTGGGAGATCTCGCTGCCCGAGCTCAACCGCCTCAAGAGAGAGGCGAGAACCTCTAGTGAGTAGTGACACAACAACTACTAGTCGGATTGCAAATAACAAAAGGCAAACTCCAATATTCATTTGGCCTATGCAGACGGTCTTACAATAAATTAAAAAAAAAATTGTAGCTTACTTAACTACTTAACACGTTAAACGCCATCAAGATTTTGATGTTGTTCTATTGAGGTCACGGGGGACACCGGTGTCCGACAAAAAGATCTCTGTTCAGGCCATGGGGGTCACCCGTGACCGCGAGTGAGACCGACGTTTGAACTGCTTGATTTTGACGGTGGTCACCGTGTAATAGATAATTTATATATGATACGACCGGCGTGGCCCTGGAGAACACGATTTTTGTTTTGGTTCGTGAAAACATGGGGTAGTGTATCGAAAATAAGAAGTTGTTTGAGAGAATAGGTAAAGCAGATTAGTGAAATTAAAGAAATATTATATTATTCAATGTATTGTTATCACAAATATTTTTATCACAAATGCTGAATTAAAATTACAAATATTTCATGTATAATACGTGTAACACGAAATAAACTAAAAAAACAATTAAATAAAAAAAACGGTAATGAAATCAAAATCAGCTAAAAAGTAAGTAATATAAATATTAAATACTATGTAAATCAATGCTTACTATTATTATTCTTACTTAACATAACACAAAAATTACTGAAATTTGCTGACTATTGGTCTACAGACAAAATGATGGCACAAAATTTTCCAAAAACTGTAATGAGTCGTAATCACAATTGCAGAACTCAATTGTGCATTTCGTTTTAACAAACGAAATGCACAATTGAGTTCTGCTGATTAATTTTCATAACTGAAAATTAATCATTTCGATGATTTTGAGCTTACAACTGACGACATATCACAAATTGAAAATATAGAAATATCTTTACTAAACGATAGTTTTGACATTACTTCCGAAACCGAAGATGAATGTATTCATCTGCCCAGACAATGGAGATGGCTTGTAATAAATTCTAGTGAAGATGAAGATGAAACTGCTTTACCCTCCACTTCAGGAAACTGTCCATCAACAGGCTATTCGTCCAACTGCACCATACCTCAAGGTAATCAACGAAGTATTATACCGTATACTGAATTTCCTGGTCGTATACGGAATAACTACCCCCATACCTCGTGAGAAATGTGATTGATAAATCTCTACTAGAACCAGATGATTTTTTGGCCGATATGACTGATATGGTTCTACGTATGGCCACCAACTCGCCTGATGGTAAGCGACGGTGTGGCCGAGGATGGAACACGTGAATCCAGAAGAAATCTATTCACTCTAAGTAGTGTAGATAGATTTGGGGAGAACGATATTTGGGGAGTTGGTGCAACTGCCCAGACCTGTCTCCCACAACGGTTAAACATGACGGTACAACGGACGAATAGCCTGTTGATGGACAGTTTCCTGAAGTGGAGGGTAAAGCAGTTTCATCTTCATCTTCACTAGAATTTATTACAAGACATCTCCATTGTCTGGGCAGGTGAATACATTCATCTTCTGTTTCGGAAGTTATGTGAAAACTATCGTTTAGTAAAGATATTTATATATTTTCAATTTGTGATATGTCGTCAGTTGTAAGCTCAAAATCATCGAAATCATTAATTTTCAAAACAAATGATATTAAAATCTGCAATTGTATTCGTCATACTAAACTGCACTTAACGAAAACAAAAGCACGGCGCGGACGGTGGGGATAGCGAGTAGTAAAAGCGCGCAAAATGACAGTCTTCGACGACTTGACCGCGTGGCCTGGCAGTAAAAAAAATTTGAATTTCCTTCGGTAAAGCCATGGGGGCTACCGGTGAGTGACGTTTAAATTTCGTTAAGTTTTTATCACAAACAGTCTAACGTTTAATTTAATATAATTTATTACTATAATTCTATCAATTAAGAACATAAAACAATGTTCTTAATTTTTGACAAAATATAAAATTTCATGAGGCCCATGCTCAAAGTTAAGTGCCGGCACATGGTGGCCCCCACGGCGTTTAACGTGTTAACTTTACATTAAAATGATTGTCATTATGGTAAAACTTGCAACCACAGATCATATAATACTATAGATTGCAACACAACAGTCAAATACGCGTATCTCTTTATTCTAGCGGCATGCTATTATGACCGTTTTATCAGCTAAAACTACTGTGAATACAGATAAATCTTTTAACGCATGCGTGGCGAATTCTAAATTTATAAATTGTGGAAAGAAAAATACGGTCATTAGCAGGATTCGGACCTGCGCCGGCCGGATAAATATTCCAGGATATTAACTAATTACGATTAAATTCAATCTTTAGTACCATACCACAAAAATCAATGTCATGAAATACATTTATAAATATGTACTTAAGCTCTGCATCTTTGTAATTAATTATATTCTTGATTGTACTTGTCAGGTGTCGAAACAGCTATTATAGCATGCATATAAACTAGCGCATTACAAGCGGGCATAATTAACATTTGATTCAAAACGTCAACAGATGCGACATTACTAGTAAGGTTCACATACGTGATAACGCACCCGACGAACGCGGTGCCGAACCCTCCGACTATAGAGGACTACCGGGAGGTGCCGCTCGAGGCCTTCATCAACGACCAGGTGAACCCCGAGCGAGACACACTCACCAAGCTGTTGGATGGCTCAGCAGACCCAGATACCTGGTCAGTATTGAACGTGATATCCAAAACTAAATTAGGTTTTTTAATTTCGTTCCTTCAATTTTAAAATAACTTCGTCCTTTTTTTTTTACTCATGTTCTGCATAGATCAACTAAAAGCACATAGCTATATAAGGTAGGCTAGAAAAATTGCATTGATTGTTACTAAGGCGCTGAAAAAAGCTATGGTCGGTAAAGCAAAGCTTAAATAATTGTTTTAAAAATTTCACTGTGTAGCAATTTTTTACACATGTTGACAGCCCCGTAAAGGTCGCTGTCACCCCTACGATAATATACTGCCCACAAGTGAAGCAAAGCATTCTTCCTTGAAAAGGAAACTGATCTTTTGGTTAGCTAACGCAGACACAACACTTAGTCTTTGTATCATCAACAACTTAAATAGATATTTTTAGTTAGTTTATTATAAAATTTACATTTTAACAGGTTAAACGTAAAGTACTTGTTCCCGAAGTTCTTAAAAGTATTCAACAAGGGTACAACTAAACCAGCGTACCAACTAATGCCGGCGCCATTAGAAGAGGGTCAGGTGTATGAAGGCGAAGACGGTAAGTTTGTATTATTTATGGATACAATAATAATCTCGTGCAATGTATTGATTAAACTGACGCAGTTCACGCAATTGCCGCGGGTTCGATTCCCACACGGAACAAATATTTGTATGATCTACAGGCATGGCCAGGAGCCGAAATCCCAGACAAAAAGTGAAATTATTTTATTTACACCCCCCCCCCCCCCCTCCTCTCCAAATTTCTGGCTACGGCTTTGTCTACAGATAGAAGATAGAAAGAGGGAGAGAGGCGTGATTGTATAATATTTAATAATTTCAGATAGGGAAGCTCGTCAGTTCCGGGACGTGCAACTCCGACTGGAGAGAGATAAAGACGTCATGTACTGGCGCGTTCGAGAGTCATGTACTATGCGGGCAAGTTGCATTAGCATTATATCTTAATTTCATTAATCCTAATAATATCATAAACGCCCAAGTTTGTGAGGATGGGTGGATGTTTAATACTCTCTCACGCATGAACGGATTTGGATGAAATTTATTATTATAACCTGGATTAACACATAGGATACTCACTTTTTATCCCGATTGAACCCAATTCTGAAGTCCTGGTCAAAAGCTAGTATTCAATATAGAGTTATATAAATATAACCCCCACAAAATGCCGTCGTAGACAATTATCCAAAAAATATTTGGGTAAAATTCAATTGACAAACATCAATCTATAGTACCTATATATAAAAATGAATCCCGATTTCCCTTGATCACACCATAACTTGAGAACGACTGCACCAAATTAGATATCTAATTCTTTTTTTGTTGTTAGTGATTGTCAAGGACAAGGTTTTTACATAAGATTTTTTTTTAAATCATACGTAAAAGTTTTTAATTGTGCGGGCGAAACCGCGGAGCACAGCTAGTAAAGTTATTCCACAATAAAAACGAGTCTGCCTCATTAGTCTAGTTGTCGCAAGCGCGGCTGCTGAGCCTAAGGGAACGGGTTCGAATTTTGTTTCAGGCAAAGTGTTCGGTGGGTTTTATGTTAGGAAATTGTCAGTAGCAACATGGAGTCTGGAATTTTGCTCGGTTAATGACAATAAGCTCACCGATTATAATTTATAGCAGTGTTTAAAATCTTTTTTAGCTAAAATGTCCTTAGTTTGTTGTCATATCTTTCCACTGACATGTTATTGATGGGAAAAGGTATATAAACGTCAGTTTTATGAACACGGCGCTAAAATATATTTTGTGTTTAGATATTTATTTCGTATTTCTTTTGCAGGATCCATTGATGTCGGTCCCGCTTAATAACTGCGATATGCTTGTAATGTACACGTTTAACGATAAACTTTTCCCAGAAACACTTAACTTTATATCTGGCAGTGGGTGAGTATTATTTATTTCCAATTTTCCTTTCCTATCAATTATTAGTTTCTTAGTAGACGCTAAATTAAACAAGTTAAGTGACTATATTCTGAGTTGACTATATTATTAGTTGATACATTACTACATTATGATACAAGTGAGCTTAATTTTATTGGCCACGGCACTCGAGGCTGGATTGCAGTCCGAGCCGTAGACGAGGGTTGTATTACAACGGAGTGCTATGCATAATGCCTATCCGTTTTATACGACGTTTTTCAACAGACTTGCGAGGAAAATAATAATTAAAATCTCATAAACTTATTAAAATGGCGTGGATGGTATGTTCGCGAGACACTGTTGGAGTTAGTGCTAGCGCTACCTGCACGCGCATTATCACATACTTTAATAAATAATGTCAAAAGCATGCATGTAGACCAGCCATATAATAAAAGAGACTTTTCAAGCAAGTGTGTTGAATACAAATTGAATTAGTAGTTTTGTACTCACAACCTATTCATTTATCCTTTCAGTAGATACCTAATATAATTACTGCGCGTATTTTTTTAAGCATTTCAAAATAATTATAATGGGAATGTGTTGTTTCGCAGTATTATCGGATTGTACACAACGTTCGTGTTCTTGGCGTCTCGAGTGCTGCGCGGATTCTTCTCGGGCATTTATACTAAGATCATGTTCGATGACCTGCCAAACGTCGATAGAGTGCTGCAACTCTGTCTTGATATTTATCTGGTGAGTTTATTATACTTCAGTCTTTCCTCAAGTCATCTCAATCGCCATCGATCGCCATTTACAGATCAATATTTAAATGATCACTTTACAAAGCATGCATCATTCATGATGCTCTAGTTTTAGCGTAAACTAATAGGTACCGATAATCTCCACCCAGATGGATGGAGATTATCGGTACCTATTAGTTTAATCCTCAGTGGCTGAAATTGTTGTTATTCTTTTAATAGGTTCGAGAAGCGCTCGAGTTGGCCTTAGAAGAAGACTTATTTGCTAAATTAGTGTTCCTGTACCGGTCCCCTGAAACCATGATAAAATGGAGCCGACCAAAAGATGACGACAACACGGAACCGCCAGCGCTACCACCATCGCAATGAAATTATTAATTTCATGTAGTTCTTGGAACATAGTATATAGCAAGATGCTAAGCCGTACTTCAAATAAAGTTATGGCTTCTACAATTATGGAATTCTAGATTGTCTTCATGTAGGTATAGCCGTGAAGTTCAGTGTAAAGTTCTTTTGTAAGTAGCATTATTTTTATACTGCAGTCATCAATTCCTAAAGCTTATTTTATGTAGATAATCAGTTGTATCGAATTTTCAACACAAATCTTTTTAAAAATCATAAATGTAATATGGATATTAGGAAACAGGTCATACCTAGTACATATTTGGCCGGGTGTTATGTTGCTTTAAATACTTACTTCCCTAAACGTCCATAATATATTATAATTATTTATAACATAATTATGAATGCATATAGTATGCAACACATTACATCGACCATAGATACGTAAGTTGTACAGTAAAATAGATATAATTTAAGAATAATTATGGTGCATATTTTTATTCCATTACAAAAGTTTATGAATTTGGCGAAATCTTGCAACGACAATTAAAAAACCTTTCACAATACCTACTTCTATTTTTGGCGTAAGCTATCGCTTATGATTTTTTATATTTATACTTCCGAATCAAATTTTATAATGTATTATTCTAAATTTCTTGCACTGCCATCTAATAAGCGCACAAACGGAAAGTTTTAGTATGTACTTAAATATTTTTTTGTCCATCCTAAACAATAAAAATGCTCTCTTTTATTGAAAACTTCTAACAAACTAAATACACTTGCGGGCATACTAATTGGCAAGTGCTTAATATGGTATTAAGGTGGACTTAATACTATGAACGAAATATGTAACTAAAAATAGTGTTCGTTTTCCAAATAACTTTGGATAATAGTGACTTTTGCTGATAAATTACCTACTTATAAGGTGAATAATAAAATCATAAATGCGTTTGAACTGGCGGGAAGCGAGTGGGTCTATATTTTTTGCACGCCAGTGTATAATATAGTTTAAGTTAATTAACTTCTTATTGCAAGCTCATAACTGTTAAGTTTTGGTGTTTTCAATAAATGTAAATTCACATTGTATTATCAAAATGTCTATGTAATATTTTGTTTTAAATATATCCTTGGGACATCAGAAGAATCGGATTAATGTAGTATGTATGATTGCATAAGTCCAGCTATTTAAGACCACCAGAATTTAGATATCATCTTGTTTTCTATTTTATTTAACTCTATATTAGAACTAATTATTGTTTAGCTTCATCGTCGCATCGATTAGTGCGTATTACAGAAAATTCGATCCAACGAGTTCTGGCTACCAGATATTAATGCTTCCTGTTTATTACCAGTTCCTTTCATTAAGGTTGCAATTATCCTCAAACAACGAGGATTATTTTTTCACCGTTTCCAATTATAAAAGTCTATATGCATTCGTTGAAGGTTTTATGCAGAGATCCGTTTCTTCTGAATATAAGTACATAATATATAATTTTGTGGAAATGTTACCAGTAAAGTACAACATAGTATCAGAATTCTATTATGTATTTTCGATTTATTATGAAAATAATGTTGTGCAATATATAGTATGAAATTAGGGTTTACTATTATAATCTATATTGATATTTTATATACCAAACTGCACATAATGTTTATTATTTTATCTTTTATCATAAAATTCCATCAAATAAACTCAAGTTTATTTATACCTCAATTTACAAACTTTATTATTGCATTTCATATTACTTAATTAAATTATTGGAGTAAGAGAATTATACATATTGTACACTTTTGTAATATGGTTGTTGTTTAAGCTGCATTTAATGTTGTCGATTTGTGATAATAAAAGTCATACGAAATGTTGAAGATAGTTTTATTAACTTAATGTATTGTATAATATTAATATTAAACACACACACACAATTAAGTTTACAATCTTCGTGGTGGTACTTTACTGAAATCAAAACACATTTTACTCTTAGTTTACTACCATCAATCTTGGGGCTATATTCATTGACATAAGTTCCTGGAATAGTAATTTTGCAGCATAAGGCAATCGGATTTGTGATATTTGGGTCTTATTTTTGCATCCTTTGCATTCAAATGTGTTATTACGTAAATTGGCAATTGCTATCAAACCACAGAAATTACAGACATGTATACGGTAGGGATCAGATACCTCAAAAAGCCTTTCACGTAGAAATTGTGCAGCACCATGAGCTATTTGGCAATCACGTTCCATTTCGCCAAAACGCAATCCACCATCTCTAGCTCTACCCTCCATAGGCTGCCTAACCAAAATTTGTACAGGTCCTCGAGCCCTAGAATGAATTTTATCATCCACCATGTGTTTCAAACGTTGATAATATGTAGGACCCAAGAAAACTTGAGCATTTATCTTTCTTCCTGTGTGTCCATTATACATAACTTCATTACCACGTAGATGATAGCCATACTCTTGTAACAATGAAGAAATTTTTTGCACATTTACAGCATCATTAAATGGTGTAGCATCACCAATTTCCCCTTTGTTTGATGATACTTTTCCTTGAATGCACTCAATCAAGTGACCAATCGTCATACGAGATGGGATAGCATGTGGATTAATGATAATATCAGGAGTGATACCCTCGCAAGTAAAAGGCATATCTTCTTGTCTGTACTGAATTCCACAGGTTCCTTTTTGACCATGGCGTGAAGCAAACTTGTCCCCAATCTGTGGGATCCGAACGGATCTAACGCGAATTTTACAGAATTTGTATCCTTCACTGTTTAATGTAAGCATTACCTGGTCAACAATTCCGGTTTCACTGTTACGTAAAAATGTCGATGCATCGCGCTTGGTGTAACGTTTCGTTGTGCCTTCTAATTCATCATCATTTTCAGGCAATGTTATTGTTTTTCCGATGACTACATCATCACCAGATACTCTTATGCCCGGTGCAATAATGCCATCATCATCTAATTTATCATATAAAGCATTTCTCATACCTTGACATGTTTGTCTGGTTGGTTTTTCAAACTGCTCTTCCTGGTCACCAATCCGTTTAGACTCAGAATCTTTATAAGATCGATAAAACACAGATCTGAAAAATCCTCTTTCTACTGCAGATGCATTCAAGATAACACTGTCTTCTTGATTGTAGCCGGTATAACAAAGAATAGCTACTATTGAATTTATACCTGCTGGCAACTCTCTAAACCGCAGATACTCCATAGACCGTGTAGTGACCAGTGGTTTGTGTGGATAATACAGCACGTGAGCCAATGTATCCATTCTTACATGGAAGTTTGTAATATAAACCCCCATAGCCTGTTTTCCCATAGCACTTTGATAGGTATTCCTAGGACTTTGGTTATGATCAGGAAATGGGATAATAGAAGCACACACACCTAAAATCATGGCAGGATGAATTTCGCAATGAGTATATGTGGTACAGTATGCATACTCTTTTACTTGGGCTAAGTCATCTGGGCTCATTGCAATCATCACCGTCTCCTCTTCCAAGGTATCAATATATTCTACAACACCACTTGCTACCAAATTTTGCCAACCATAGTTATTGAAATCACGTTCTTTAAGATCATCAATATGCTTCTTCTTTAATAACAAGGCTCCATTTTCCACAATCAATAAGGGTCGACAGATCCTCCCAGCATCTGTGTATATTCTGATTTCTCTGTCTCTAATATCACGGATCATGCTAACTTCAGACACAATTATGTCCATTTGACGTCTTAGTTTTCTCAAGGTTGCCATCAGTTGTTCAGGGTCTCTATGAATGCCAACCCAACAACCATTTACAAATATTTTTGTAGCATCTGCTATAGCTGAGGGTGCAATTTCCTCCAAGTTTTCCATAGACCATTCCTCTAAGAATTCCAGAATTGGAGATGGCTGACTACCCACAGAGATATAGGCCATCAAGGCAAGATTTTTTACCAAGCCTACAGCGGCACCTTCAGGTGTTTCAGCAGGACAAATCATACCCCACAGAGTATTATGTAGTTGTCGTGGTTTGGCTAACTTTCCATCTCGGCCAATTGGAGAATTGACACGCCTCAAATGAGATAATGTTGAAGCAAATGTTAATCTATTCAATACTTGCGACACACCAGCTCTAGCCTGGTGGGCTTTCTTTTGGTCACCCCAATTTCCAGTAGCAAGAGAGTATCTTAACCCATCAGTTATAATCTTAGTTTTAATGGCCAATTCAAGATTGAAATCTTTTCCTCTGTCAATAAATTTCTGAGCATACATTCTCACTTCTTTCAGTAAATTCTTAAATAAACCTCTAAATAAAAATGCAAGTAGAGGACCAGCTAAATCTAACCTTTTGTTGCCATAATGATCCCTGTCATCTAGTTCACGACGACCTAAAGCAGCCAGCAATAATCTGTGTACCATATAACCCAAAAAGTATGCTTTCTTTGTTTCACAAAAATCTGATACTCCAACATGAGGCAACATTTCTTTTTGTAAAATCTCTCTCGCGTATTTGATACGCTTTTCTTTAGTAACACCAGGGCGAGCACCACGAGCACCTATGAAATTAAGTGCCACATTTTGTTCCTGAATCACAAAAGCTTCATCAAGAGAGGGTTTTACCATTTCCATCATTTCTGGATCATCAAAATCATATATTATGTGTTCCAGTATATCTCTATCTGCTACAAAACCAAGGGCTCTAAATACAATCATGATTGGAATTTCTTGCTTGATATAAGGGACAATTGCAATAATTCGTTGACCAATAGCAGATTTTTTTATATTTTGCCCACCACGTGCCATCATATTAACCCATAAAGTTGAAGTAGGCCTTGAACTGTGCTCAAGACATGATCTTATTTCTGTTTTGTAAGCAAACTTGCCATCTTTCATACTGAATACATATACAGTATTTGTTGCCATTTTTTCCTGTGCAATTAATACTTTTTCAGATCCATTGATGATAAAATAACCACCAGGGTCAAGTGGGCACTCATTCAGTTCAGACAAATCTCGATCAGTCAAATTATTTAAAAGACAATAAGTAGATCTTAGCATAATAGGAATTTTCCCAATAAATGTTTTTTGGTGCTGTGTTTCAACAGGATCTTCATGTTCCTTCACAATTGTTTTTGTTATATCTACATAAAGTGGAGCAGAGTAAGTCAAATTGCGAAGACGTGCCTCGTTAGGCATCATAGGTGAAGGCGCACCATCTTTTTCCCAATGCGTTGGTTTAGATAAATAAATTTGATCAAATTTCAGAAGATACCTCGGCGGTGTTTCTATTTCACCAGATGAATGTTGAGCTTCAGCTTGCAACTCAATGGGTGGCGAATCTTCTACGATACGTTGGACGGACATTTGAATAAATTCATCAAAGCTGTCCAATTGTTGCCGTACTAAACCCTTTTCATCAAAATAAGCATTGATGACAATCCAACAAGCTTCCTGCCATAGTTCCGAGGAAATTTCTTCCACGTCAATTTCTTCATATTGATCATCTTCGGTTTCATACATGGCCAAAGAGGAGAACTAGAAATTCTCCTCAATAAAGTGGGTCGTATATTTTCCTTTGGTTTATAAATTGGAGTGATAACGAATTAGAAGCCAAACAGGCGAACAAGCGCTTTCGCGTCCGTTTCGTATTTAGGTATTTTCGTCGACTTCGTTTTGGACTCGTTTGACAGCTTTGACAGCGAATATTTAAAATGGCGGCATTCCCACCAGAGATTAAAACTCATTATATAAATTATGATTTTTGTGCCTGCCTACTCAGTGAGGAATTTACATTGACCTTAATTTATATACTCAAAGGGAATATCTCTAAATATATATCGACATTAAACTAGAAATTTCGTTCTCAGATACCCATAACCCTCAGATAAAATGTTTAGCTTAGAAGTGTGGACAACAAAGTTAATCTCGAATGTTTATGTATAAATAGTTCCAACTATGACTATAATCCAAATGTATTACTGAATGGCGTATAAGAGGAATTGAATCAATGGCTAAAGAAGTTTTTGGTCATAGAATTGAATACAAATTATTACGGGTGGCACAAAATTTTTACAGATGGGTCAAAGAGCACTCACGGTTTAGGAGCAGGATTATTTGACCGAAATTTAGGAAACACTTTCGGATATAAGATAAATTTTTATATATCAATTATGTCACTGGAACTCATTGCAATTTTTTAAGCGGTAAATTATATTAAAGAAAAAACATTAAATAAGGTAGTATTTTTTTCAGACAGTAAGAGTGCTCTTCAACATATCGCTCGGTGCGCTTCTGGTTACAGCAGAGGTGCATCGATAGCGTATGATATTTTAAAAGTATTTATTTCTCTCCGTAAGAATATTAAAGAATTTAAATTGCAATGGGTTCCAGCACATATTGGATTATACGGCAACAAAGAAGCTAAACGTATTTTTATTTAAAATTATAAATTAGCCGCAATGGATGGTTCTTGTAGTAATTATATACCTGATCCTTGGGAGTTTCTATCTAAATTTAAACTATTATGTTTTAATACTTGGAAATAACATTTTGTACATATTTCACGGGATAAAGGTATTTAGTACAGAAGTATTCAAAGTGAGCCATCTGGTTTACCATGGTTTGATAGTGGTAAACTTAGTAGTTATAAGTTAAGTTAATGTTAAATCTACGCTCTGGACACTATCCATCGGCAAAGTTTGCATTCCTTATGATATAATAAATGATTCTCGGAACTGCACCGTATGTAATTAGGCTGGGGACGTGCAAGATTTGCTCATGGATTGTGTCCGGAATAAAGATGAACGCTCCCGTTCACTTATAAAAGAGCTGAAACTTAATAGACTAGATGTAGGTTTGATCCGTCAGTTAAGTCAGATATTTGGTTCTCATGCATTGACATATATATTACTAGCGTAAGGACCCGGCCGACCGCGAAACTAAATGGCACCAACGCGTTGGCCCTAAAATGACAGTTTAGGGCCAACGCAACTCAGTCGACAGTGGACCGCTCGCAGGAGAGAACGAGTGTTTGTTTGTCATAAATATGCCTAGTTGCGTGGTAAAAGGCTGCAAAAATTACGATACAAAGGTTAAAAAGGAACATGGGATATCGTATCATCGATAAATAACCCTAGATTAATTCTGTTCCAATTAAATTATTAAATTATCACATTTTAAAGGTATATTGTGTGGCCGGCCGCGCGCGAAGTAACGTTGAAAGAACGTCATTTTTTATTTGTTTTATTTTTGTCTTAAGTACTTGGTGTAAGTAATTTTAGTAAGTACCTAATATGTTAATACTTAATTATTATAACAATATTGTTTACAATTTCAAATAAAGCTGACTGATATTAATTTGTTTTACATACGTTTTTTTGTGACATGTATTATTATCGCAATAAATTATAGTATAAAAAACTAACATCCATCAACCCATTTAGGCTACAGAGCATGCCAAAGAAATATACCCCCGCCTTCTAGCGCAGTCGGGTAAAAACTCTGTTCAGTTCGTGATTGATGTGTGTATAAAAATATTGACCAATAATAAAATGTGATAAAAAAAAACATGTATGCACGTACAAGGTTTAGTCTTCGACCTATGAAACGCGGCGTCACGTAGTTCGTATGAGTTATGACAGATGGCGCTACTTTTGCTTGTATGAAGAAGTTTTCTGTAAAATGTTTAGATGGGCGTATCCTTTCTTTTGAAATCATTGTTCTCATGTCTCTGTAGGCAAAAACCTCTAAATAAAAACAGATAAAAAAAGGGAATTTGGCGCCATTCATTCATTTTTGCTAGATTTTAACCCCCCCCCCCCAGCCATATAAGAAAAAATAAGAATATGTAGACCCTCCCCCCTGTTTAATATTTATCACGTTTATTGCTTTATTTTTAATTTTTTAAGTATAAATTTTTCTGAGCGCACCTCGGTACGCACGCGGTTGGCCGCGCTTTTTTAAAGTGTAAACATATCTTTGCACATTTTTGTGATCTTACGTAAGAACTATCAAGATTCACTTTCACCCCCTTGTAAGAAAAAATAAGACATGATCAACAACCCTTCGCCCCTAAATTGTCTAACGTATGAATGGCGCCTCTAGGATAAAAAATAGTATGACTACTAAATTCTTACATTTAGTAGATTTATCTTTTTTATTCCTGACACTAGGTTGTTTGTTGGTTTTTCGTGTGAATGTTCATGACTTCATGTTATGGAAAAGAGTAGAAAATTTCTTTAATTATTAATATTAATTTTTTTAAACAAAATAATCGAGAGAAAACATTTTTTTTTACTATTTAAAATATCGACCTGAGATCCAACCCATTACTCATAATTAGTGGAATAATGGATTGGATCATCGGGATCATCACTAGTGGAACTGGATTGAAGCACCTACTTGATGTTTTGTAATTTTGTTTGAGAGTTCAATTTGACGATTTTTGAGATGATTCATTCGGACTGAAGTGCTTTTATCTTATGTAAAATTTTGTTTTTATTCATTGCATTTATTTTGTAATATGGATTCATCAAGAAGAAGTAATGCGGACGAACAACGATGTATTATCGGCCTTCAAGATTTGAAAATATCCAACAAAGTGGAAGATGTTACTGAGCAAGCGCACGGTGCTGTGACATCAAACACAAGTTCACTCGCTAAAACTCGATCTGTGGGCGCAATAGAGAGCTTTGTTCTGGATAACAGCCAAAACAATCGCCAAGATTACAGTTTTTATGAACGATCAAATGTAATAGCCGCTTCAAAGTTTGCTACGCCTAAACGAGTAGAAACTATTGCGTCGATCAATAAACGCGATATAAACACTGCAGCTTTGCCCTCAAGCCCTACACGTTCCATCGATTCGATATCACAAAGGTCACTCAGTTATCAAACTGATGACCTATACGAAATTCCAGCCATTCCAAATGCACAATATCCACCACCAGTTTATGAAAATATAGACTATTACGGTGAACAGCGGTCGCCACAACCACCTTACTATCATCAGCTCTACCAACAAGCGCCGCCACCGCCCGTCTCGGACGGCTACTACGATACACGCTACAGTAAAGCTCAACCTCAAGTGCCAGTTAATTCCAAGACTAAACTTAATCCTTTAGTGTATGAAAACATGTTGTGTTCAGATAATGATAAAAAAAGTGAATTTAAACCTCAACAAAACCATGACCAGAGGTTCATACAGCAAGGGTCAGTACCTGGTCCACAAGTGCCCAATACTGGTGTCTCAAGACATATGGCACAACTATTAACATGTGAGAAAGTTAAAATAGAGAAAGCTCCACCTCCACCACCATATAACTCATCTCACGAAAACACTAGCAGTGATTATACAGTGATGAAATCTGCACCACCCAAGTACACAGATGTCAGTGCACTCCTGAAAAATGATCACACTAATTTTGATGATAAAATTGTAACAATACCATCTACAGCAATATATGCATCTATAGCTCCAAGTGCTCAAAGACCTAAAGCTAACATTGCTACTGAAGTACAAACAGCTACTGCAAGTCCTAAATTCTTTCATCCCAAACCAAATATTGGGAATAGTATTGGAAAGGAGAAACCACCTCCAATGAATGGAGGATTTAATTCAAAGCCAGCAGTTGGTAGTAGGATGCAGATAGTGGAAGACACTAATGGCTCTGATTATGTGTGCATGACTGGTGGCTCCCCTGCAGCTGCAGTGGCTGCAGCTAACCGAGACAATGTGTCTCTTGCCTCTGAATCAATTACTTCTAGGAATTTAGTATCAGGACTCACATCATTGTGCTCTCCTGCTCAGTCACCAGCACCTAGTCCTACTCCTAGCTCTGTGTCTCAAGTGTCAGGTGGCTCAAGAGGCTCGGGTGGTAGAGGTAAGAGTCTGTTACCCTACAGTATCACACCTCCACGTCCTCCTGGCCCCAGTGAAGCTCAGCGTAAAATAGAAGAACTTACTAGACAACTTGAAGAGGAAATGGAAAGGCAAGATGAGGAGGGTGAATACTTTGGTAAGAAAAATTTACGTTTCATGAAAACATGTAATCTAAAAGCATCCACTTGCTAAAACTAAACAAATGAAAAGCTAGTACTGTATTGAATTCTAACTTTTCCTACAATTTAGGGATACTGATGTCAGACTTGTATTTGTCATCCAGGCATATGTCACACATGTGGTGCTGGAGTCACAGGTGCGGGCCAAGCTTGTCAAGCTATGGGCAACCTTTACCATACTAACTGCTTCATCTGTTGCTCATGTGGTCGTGCATTACGAGGCAAGGCTTTCTACAATGTGCATGGAAAAGTGTACTGTGAAGAAGACTATTTGGTTTGTACCTATTGTTATATACTTACTAGTATATTTTTTTTGTTTTTGAATACATATGTACTTACTTATCAAATATTACAGTACTCTGGATTTCAACAAACTGCAGAGAAATGTGCAATATGTGGTCACTTGATTATGGAAATGGTAAGGCAATTACTGTTACTTGCCACATAATTATTTATTATACACATGTACATGAATTAATTATTATCATAATCTTACAGATTTTGCAAGCAATGGGCAAATCATATCACCCAGGATGTTTCCGCTGCTGTGTTTGTAATGAGTGTCTTGATGGGGTGCCCTTTACTGTGGATGTTGACAATAAAATATACTGTGTCAATGATTATCATCGCATGTTTGCTCCTAAATGTGCTAGCTGTGGAAAAGGTTAGTGCTTATCCAGAACTATCCATACTTTTTAAATTAATCATCTAATAAAATAATCATGAAATCTATATGACTTAGATTTCATGATTATTTTATAGTATATGATTTGATACTGCATTTTGCTTTTATCTCAGAATAATCTAAGTAATAAGCATTCCAAATACATAAGCAGTACAGATAAGATATTGCACGTATCAGAAATATTTATATAATAAATATAAAGAGTATGTACAATTTTTTTTTCGTTTACAGGTATTACCCCTGTTGAGGGAACAGATGAGACAGTGAGGGTTGTGTCTATGGATCGGGACTTTCATGTGGACTGTTACATGTGCTGTGTATGTGGAATGCAACTGACCGACGAACCTGACAAACGTTGTTACCCACTTGCAGGTAAGCTTTGAACAAAGCAGTTGTGTATATTATATAATGTATATGTCGTAGATGGATTGTAGAATCAGCTGTTTTATAAAACTGCTAGCTGATTTACAAAACAGTACTGTTATGAAAAACAGCTGAACGACGTTTAGCGGTTTTAAATAACTACTGAACTATAACACGCAGAATTGAATGAACGTTTTGCGTTTATCAATGCAGCGGGTCAACGATCAGAGATTATGTAAAACAGTGTGAGATGAACTGTCAGACTGTTGATTTTATTTCGAAATTTTGTCGCATATGGCTCCGTATGTCTTAACAATAATAACCTAACTTAAATTTATTTGTCAATAGCAAAAAAAAAGATGAAAAGTAAATACTAAACCACTATAATAGTCGACAATATATCGGGATTATGAAAGAAAATAAACGAAATTGGTCCATGACCGAGCAATCGAGCTCGGGAGTTTCGTGTATCCCGACACGGACAGGTTAGGTTCGTAGTACCTACGTTAGTGTGCGTGTTTAGGTTTTTTCTAACCTCACAGACACAAAAATAGGAGCCCCGCTAAGCGGGGCTCCGTCGACCCAGCTACGGGAAGTCAAATCAGAATACAGTTTTTTTTATTACTGGAGTGGTGACTATCCATTTAATATACCTATACAATAAACAAACCTGTCCCACAGTAGATATGTCATTCTGCATTATGTCTAAAGGTGGGTAGCTGTTTTGTCAAACGTATCGCAATGGCAATCCAGCTGAACGTCGTTCAGCTGTTTTATAAAACAGTACTGTTTTGTAAATCAGGTAGCAGTTTTGTAAAACAGCGGATTTTACAATCCATCTGCGACATATATATATAATGTTTTTGTAAGGATACTAGCTCAATCTGCAATCTCTATTTGGGTTTGCATAGATGTTAAAAAGTAAGGGTTACAGATGGTAAACAAAGCTGATTAGATAGATTTTAAGGTATGGCAAGTATTGCAAATGCTACTAACATATTCAGTAAATACGCTAAATAAGAAAATACAATGTGCTTTGAGTTTCAAGTAGTACAAAAAAGAAACTTCTTGACATGTTAAGTTTCTATTTCCAATATTGTATTTCTTTAATCTTTTTAAATCATACGTTTTTACACACTTATATTGGTTATTCAAAAATATAATTATAATGTTTTAAGACAATGTCAATATTTCAGGTAAGTTAATGTGTCGCGCATGTCACTTGGCTACGATTGGAGCAGCGACGGGACCGGGCCTCTCGCCAGCACCCCATCTCTCTCCCGCTTCGTACCAGTATATGGGTTGAACTTCATTCTTTTGGCTGCGTCTAGAGTTAAAACAATTACATTATAATATCAGAATTCAGGATGTATAGTTGACAGGCTAACATTTCTATTACTGTATGTGCTCAAAAACGATTTTGTATGGCTAATGATGCATCAACTAGGATTTTATGTAATTAGCTTTAATATACGTAAAATAAGTTATTGTAAACCTAAGTTATATGTTTTTAACTGTGTTGTTATTAATCATGAATTAGATAAACGACTCAAGATAATGTGATTAAATGTAGAGTTTGATGATGGTTAGAGAATCTACTAAAGGTTCCTTACATATAAGAAATAAACAAACAGCAAGCATTTTATAGCAAACAAAATGAATGAGTCGAGTATCATCCCATAAAGACTTATAAATAATAATTAGAGAATTGATGTGATTTGTTTTAGCCAACTGATTTGCCTATATAATATTTTGTGATATCAAACTATGATAATAAGGTTTCCGTTTTTAAATACAAAAATTAATATAACAATGGAATTGAATTTTATATGTACTAGTGATAACACATCATTTATAATGGAATTGGTAATAAATTAAGTAATTAACTGTTTTCAATTAGGCCATTGGAATTGTTGCATTTTTGTGGTATCATGATGTATATGGTACAAAAATATAGATGTTAAAAAACCCCAAGTATTATGGCTGCTAGTTAATTTGCCATTGATGTGAAATGCATTTATTAATTTTACACACTAGACAGGACAGCACTCCTGGTTGGTGTGTATACTACATAATCATTATGTCTGACAGAATGTTATGAATGACTATAGATATTTATTGATTTTGGTCACAATTTTAGAAATACATAAGGATGAAAGGCGCAATAAAACATTCCAGTAATGTGCTGTCTTGTTTTGTACTTAATATGTTTACTATTAAGTTGTTGTTATATGTACATTTTGATGAAAAAAATATGTGATTATTATGTAATTAGCTATTTTATATGAAATAAACATGATTCAAATAATAAAAACTACGGAATTATTATTGTTTCTAATCCAAAATCCATCCTTTATATAAAAAATCTGCTCCGAGTGTTTGTGTACGCAAAATTTGAAAAGTAGTAGTCCAAATTTTCAGGTCTCGCGAGGTTCAAACAATTAAATAATTTTTAAAGGCCTGTAGAGACGAGTGGATCGTCCGCGTAGGACAAAAATAACAGAACCATGGAAAACTTGCCACGGACTCTACGCACACGGTATCGATCATTTGTTTGCTGGAAGTTTAGTGAAGTGCACGCTATGGAAGCATATATTTTGAGATTACCCTGTGTCGCATGTAATTTAAATGACGTTAAAAAAAGCCGAGACGACCTGAACTAATTTGCTGGACAGGCATGGCCAGATATCGCGCAAAACAGGGAGGTTTGTAAGGAAAAAGAGGAGGCCTTTGTTTAGCAGTGGGACACAACATAAGCTAACAAAAAAAAAGGAAGACATTATTAAGTGACTACTGGGTTCATACCTTTATTTTTAGATAGATTATCGAATGGAGATAATTCCTCCAACTAGAGCATATTTCAGTTAGAACATTCTTCAAGTATTTTAAAATGTTGGTTGGAGCTTTTGATAGTTACTGTCAATTGTGAAATCTGCGTACTTCGAGCGCACAGCGTCAAACTAAAATCCACTGTGTGCGTTATTCCGCTTTAGCACGTTTTTTCGGGGACTCCCCGTACTTTAGTGCGGTCCGGGCCGTCAATGTCCTTGTTTTTTTGGGAGACTGTACGCGCTATTTTTAGTCCCACGTGTGCGTTATTCAGTACACTTGTAAGCGATCTATTTTGATGGATAAAAAGTACCCCAAAGGTGGCCCCTTGTCTGCTCAGGTTTTAATAATTAATATCTGTGGAGCTAGTATGTTCTATATTTCATGATAACTACTTTAGTTATACACATAAATCTTACGTTTAGCTAAAAAGATGATGACAATAGCTATAGTTATGGAAACTCAAATTATCTTTTCACCTTATCTTTTATTTTTTGCATTTCTGTCTTATATCGTTTCATTTCCTGCATGACTTGTGCGCGTTTTTCTTTCATCTGTGATCGACAGTGATGTTTGCCCTCTTTAAAGCAGTCTTGAAGAGTATATCTCTTTTCGTGGAATATTTCTTTTATTCGCTCTCTTGAAGGCACTGGTTTGATCAAGCCTATTGCTTTTAATTTTTTTATAGCATAGGTTGTCCCTCCTGAAATAATAGATTTATTATTATTATTAGTATGACATAGTTGAGTAATTATATATGACAAAATGTATTTTTTTTTATAAAAAACTTTGCCCCACGCTAGGAATTTCTTCCTGTATCGTGGGTGCGTTTACAAACATTTAATCTCACAAGCACAAACACACCCAGACCCGGAGCAATTATCTATAGATCGTACAAATATTTGCTCCGTGCAGGAATCGAGCCTGCAACACGCAGCGCAGCAGTCGGTCTCTCGACCACTGCGCCAACCGCGCTGTCAAAAATAATTTATATATGAGATAAATATTAATTTATATATGAGACTAGCTGTGCCCGCGACTCCGTCCGCGTGGGTGTCGTAAATTTACACCATGTCGTGTATGAACACACATTCATTATAATCAAAAATGTTGGCACTCAGCTAACTCAGCCCAATGCAAAGCAGCTACTGAGGACTAAGCTATGTAGTTTTAAAGTAAATAAAACATTTTTGAACCTATTTTTCGTGATTGTATAACATTTCAAGAGAGACATGTTACTTAGATTCTTAACACCGCGATTCAGAAAGTGACGTCATATGCACAACGCCATCTAGCGAGTAATGAGTAAATCGTCAAAATATTAAGCATAGAAAAGTTTTCGGTTTAACATGGGTTTAACAATGCAAAGTGATTATTGTTTCAAGCTGTGCTCCGCGGTTTCAACCGCGTCAATTTGAGGAAAAAAAACCTACTAAAATATATTTCACCAGCGCCCTGCCCCCTCATGACCGCGCCTACCTACACATCATAAATGCGCCTGCCTGGTGGGTCTAGTGGTCCTAAGCGTGACTGCTGAGCATGAGGCCTCGAGTTGATTCCCGGGTCGGGCAGGGTTATTGAGTTTTTCTGTTAGAACATTCTCAGTAGCAGCCCGGAGTTTGGAATTGTGCCTGGTAGATGGCAATAGGCTCACCAACTATTTCATGGGACTTAATAACCCCATTGGTGAAATGTGGGTGTACGACTGCGTACACCTCTGCCTACCCCTTCGGGGAATACAGGCGTGATGCTATGATATGTTATGTTATAAATGCGCGCGTGGTACTTGATAATTATTTTGTTGCAGAGTTATTTTAAAACTACGATATCTCCGCAGATATTCATTGAAATCAAATGATGTCAAAGGCAATTTTGTTCAAAATTAAATAATTTTGATGAATATCGTATTTATTTGTATAAGGATTACCATCATGTTTATGAAAACATACCTTCACAAATAAAGCATTATATTAGAACAAATTTGATGACCTTAAAAAAAGTTATTATGAGTCAACCTTAAAAGATAGACATATGCTGTCGCGGACTTTTTTTAGAACTTTTAAAGAGGAAGTATACTGTCGTACATGATTTTTGCGTAACTTTAACCGATTACGCAGCGCACGCAACGCACTCTAAAAAGGAATATTTTTTCCCGTTTTTGTAACATTTTTCATTGATGCTCCACTCTTATTGGTAGTAGCGTGATGTTATATAGCCTTTCTCGATAAATGGTCTATCTAACACAAAAAAAAAATTCATTCCAACCAGTAGTTCCTAAAATTAGCGCGTTCAACCAAACAAACAAACAAACTCTTCAGCTTTATAATATTAGTATAGATACAATGGAATATAATGGAATGCTGAGAGCTCTATGGTCCATATGATCACAATACACAGAAATGGTCTCTTATAATTATGCATGACCTAGTCTCTACTGTAAGCCAACAACTATGTCCCAACTGCTTAAGTATATAGTTTATTTTTTTTATTTTTTTTTATAATGTTGCCTACGGCTTTGAGTGGGTAATCAAACCCCCCTCCCTCTCTAAATTCCAGACAAGCAGTGAAATTTTTCTAATCATATAACATTTCTAAAATAGGGTAGAACCCCCCTGAAATGCATTCCTGAAAGTAAAACCCCCCCTGAAATCAATTAACACAAGCATGATGCCAAGTTATATTTATCACAATGAAATGAAATTATAAAACAAATATAACTTGGCATCATGCCTCTAAACGAAAAGGGTTAGACAAAAGTGTAGGGTTGTACACCCACATTCCGCCAGTGCTTTTAAGTCATACTTTTTCAAATATTTATATGTCCCTAAGGATATAAGCGCCCCAAGCGTAACCTAAAATAAATACAACAAAAATTAATATATTATCTTAACAAATTTATATTAATGCACAATCATATTCTTGAATATAAAAGTTATAGTTATTGGTGAGCCCGTTTCTATCAACCACAATAAAAATGTCAGACAGCTAGCAGAGAATTTCCTATTAGCAAAATCCAATAACACTACCTAACCCAGGAATAGAACCTAGGATCTCACGGTCACCAGCCATGCTTGCAAACACTAGCCCAACCAGGCAGTCAATCTTAACAATTTTATTCTGTATTAAACTGGGTAGTCACTATTAGGTAGGGTTGCTAGATTTGTTGACATAAAAAAAAAAACAAATTACATTAAATTATTACATGTATAACTGAAGGTCCTACAAATTTCACCGAATATATGTATTTTTTGGGTTTTGCTAACTAATGTGTGACTTGGCTAAGCAACTGTTATTTATTAACAACAGCTGGACCTCATGGTTTTACATGACTTCTGAAGCATGCAGAGGAGCAGACTGACTGTGGCAAGCTTTGCTTAACCTAAATATTTTATGCCCACAGTTTGTGATGGGGTATTAGCACAACTGTCTTACAGGATCTACTATAGATATATATGGAATAAAATTGGTATTACCTATTGTGACAGCATACCGAAGAGGGGTAAATATCTTGTATAGTGCTATTGCAATTGCAAAATAGCCTGCAGCTGAATCTCGTAGAGGACGTGTTAATGATTCACCTACACCTAAAGACTGTAATACAGCTGCAACATCAATACCACTGCAAAAAAAAACAGGTATATTAGAGTAAAGCAACACACATGACAAGTTTAATTTTAAGTTTATTATTTATTATGTACATACCTTCTGACAGTGTAGTAAAAGCTTCCAAACCAAACAATAGATGTGGCCACATGAACGGGCAGCAACACATACCAATAATCTCTATACATAAGTTTAAATTTTTGTATGAGTCCCTGCTTCTTACTTTTAGGTGGTTCACTGTCTGGAGGAGAGCTACTTTCGGTAGAAAATTGTCTTACACTTTTTGAAAACAAAGTTAAGTCTTTTGTGTCAATCAAAGGTTTGTGCGCGTATGTATTCTGATAGCAAATACTACTTGCCAGAATTCTTATTGGATATTTTTTCCCGACACTCCATTTAACCGATTTGGTTATGTTATGCAGGTGATAATAATTTTTAAATAAAGTCCTACAGGTAAGAGCCATTTTTATTTATATGTTATTTATATTGCACAAAAATCTTATGAACTATACATTTTCTAATACTATTTGATTAAAAAGTGTTACGGGAGAAAATTATTGTTGACAGGTTATGATGACAATGTTTCTTTCTAGACTCTCTGCTATTCTTTCGATCAAGATCAAAGTCAAACACAGCTGGTTACACACTAAGCATGTCGATCTTTAATCGATTAATCGAGTAATCGATTTTTTAGGGTCAGAAAATCGATATTTCGATTGATCTGACATGGCTTGAAGGAATCAGTACAGGAGTAGTTATAGCGGGCATACCCCTCTCGCCACTATTATTACGAAACACTACCATGTGTTTAAAAAAATAGTTGAACGCCATTTTGACATATATCGCATTGTATTGTCATGACTAGAACGTAGTGATTATATACTCTTTGGTGATTATATACTTTTTGGTCATGACGAACGATGCTCCCATTAAATGCCTAATTGCGCAGTTTTCGGTTGTCCTAAAATGTCTAATACTTTGAATTTGAAAAAAGATGGTATTTCCTTTCACATAAGAGTAAAATAACGTGGCTATAATCCAAGGTTTCTGAATCAAAGATTTTCAAATAAAAAAAATTGAATTTGGCTTTTAATATGGAAGCTAGCAGCTGTAGCGAGACTACAAACATGGCGGCGTTGTCTCGCTACAGCCGACCCTCCTCATGAGACTAGTAAAGTTTATTCTTATTTACCTAAATATGAATGAAAAGTAGTCTCGAGGGACTCCCCCTTATTGATTGCAGTATGGTAGGAAATAAATGTCGATATCGATATCATTTGTAATTTTTAATAAGATGAATTAATAAAACCTTAACTTAAAATCAGAATAATGATGTATTCCACACACAACACTTGTTTTTGGAAATAAAGCTATAGTTAATAAGTGATGTCAAACAATAATGATTACTTACTATTCACGCAATTTTTTTGTGAAAAGATGTTTTTAATCTTCTTATTAATTTTACGCTTTGTTAAAGCTACTGGACTATAATACAATACGTCTTTACATATTAAGTTAAATACGCCAGTTATAATTTACTTACTTTATTGCAATTCGTATTTCAGGAGGTATTAGTGTTATGGTACGAAAAATTGTAATATTGATGATAATTTTAATGATTTTTCTTCTATAAATACGTATTTTTATTTGGTTTTAAATACCATACAATCTGATACAAAATTGCAAAAAAAAGAGCATGAAAATTTGAATTTTAATAGCGAAATACACTTGTGGTATTATAACTGCATGTCTGAAATTGTACGTCCAATCTGGAGAACGTAACAGCATGATGTCGCCCTCACTCTTTGCATTTTTTTAATACATATGTCAGGAGGTCAGGAACCGATAACAGTGCATGATACATGATATAAATATACACCGTGGGAGAGCCATGCTTCGGCACAAATGGGCCGGCTCGACCGGATTGATACCACGGTGTCACAGAAAACCGGCGTGAAATAATGTTTGCGTTGTGTTTCGCCGAATGAGTGAGGGTACCTGAGGCTGGGGTTGCGGGTGTCCTTGTGTGGCGGTAATCACTTACCATCAGGCGAGCCGTCTGCTCGGTTGCACACTATACCATAAAAAAAAAAGTTATAAATTTTTGTGGAACAAAAATACGGACCCGAGCAGGACTCGAACCTGCGCCTCCCGGAATGATACTTCAGGAGTTTTCTTTTTCCAATAAATTTGTAAGTGAGTTCACTAAGCATGCATTAATGCTTTTCATAGATTAATCTGTACTCCAGGAGTATTTATCCTTGAGGCGCAGGTTCGAATCCTGCTCACGACCGTATACTTTTTCCACAAAAATTATAACTTTAAAGTTCGCTTAGCATTCGTTAACGCTTTTCAAAGATTTATCTGTGCAAGTATTTCGTAGATTTGTAAAAAAAAAACAGTTTCCAAGTAAAATTCAACAATTTGAATTTTATCGATATCGACATTATCTGGCATGATTTCGATGTCTCAACTCTTCTCACACACTAAGATACCTATATACTTTTATCTGTATGGTTACAATAATAGAAACCGATTTTGATCGTGTGTTACACAATTGTATGTTGGTGTGTAGTTTTATTAATGTGTGCTAATGTAATAACGAGAGCTATTGTTGCTTTAGTGTGAGTTTTTATATGCCTGTGTGTTACCTCAACCCCCCGCCAAAAGTGGCGAGCAAATTTGTTCGATATTAAGCCAGAAGCCGGCTGCCGTCTGGTCCTCTAAGTGACATGGAGGATCGATTCACTAGATCGATCCTCGAACCCTGAGAATCGGACCGATTCAGGTTGCTGAGGTCAAGTCACTCGATGAATCGAAACATCGAACAGATACAGTGTTTTCGACACTAAAATAACTCAGGCGGTAAAATAGCAATCGATGAAAGGAGCTGGTTGGATCTTCATATATTAGACAAATAAATATTTTTGAAATCTCTCCATACCAATTATTGGGGAATTACAACTACTCAATAAATTCCTACAATTTAAATATGTCATCATAAAACTGTAGAGATACTAAGTATTTGGAACATTGAACATTGTTCCAAAATTTTAGTGAAGGTGTAGTGTGTGTTTGAAGCCCCAAATTTTGGAAACACTGTCCATCTCTCTGTCCGAACGATTATAACTTGAGAACCAGTAAACCAATTTTGATGGGGTTTTCACAATAGAGTAGCTCAGTGGTCCGGAAAACATAATAAACGTAGGTATTTCATCACGCTTACACGTATATGCACTTCAGAGGGCAACGTATCTTTGTGTAAATTTAATACATTTGAAGAATCGACCAATTTAGAGATTTACAAAATGTTAACTTTCACGCTTTTGATTTTAAGATTGAAAATTCAGTCAATCGATATTGTATCCAGGATAGATTTTCGGGGATAAAAATGTACTGTATATGAGTATAAGAAAAAACTTTTTTTTGTATAATCGTATCGTATAATCAAGAATCGATTTTCTATAATCCGATTAAATCAATAATCAATTCAGACGGTTTCTATTCGAATCGATTCAGAAATTGTTTTTCTATATATAGAGAATCAACATGCCTACTAATACTCCTCCCGACCGTATTTTGGTCTCGGCGGCCTTTCTACACGTAGATTAGCCAAGTACGCAGGAGATATTATAGGGCAGAACTGTATGCGCAAACACAGGTGCACTCCCTCTTCCTTCACTATCATGTTCAGAATTCTGATGGGACGGCAATCCGACACGACCGGAGAGAGATCAGGCGCAGGACCGACGGCTTTAGGTGCTCTCCAAAGCACAGGGGTGTCACCCCACCAACTTCCTGACTCCGGGCTGCTACTGAGAATTTCCTAACTGAGAAACCCAATAACACTTTGCCCAACCTGGGAATCGAACCGGTGGCGAGTGAGTGGTCGCAAGCGAGGCAGTTAACATGCCTATTAATTATCGTACACCTACGACATTTTCATGCCTACGTACGATGTACGTTGTCAAATTATTAACGTACTCAGGATGTACGATAATTTTCATTTAAAATTTAGATAGATCTTAAGAGCCACTGCGCCATGCAGTTTTTCCAATTGATTTTAAAATGTTAGCCCCATTATTGACTTTCAAGTTAAGGGGGAAGTAGTTCAAGCCTGTCTCATATTATGTAAAAAATATACTTAGTTAAAAAGACCTTACAATATTTTATAACTACTTATAATTAAATTTTTAATGACGAAGCATACGGAAAAATATTGATATCACGTTTAATACTATTTCTTTATTAATTATAGTGATTATTTTAAGTACGATAATTTTGCTCCATGTAGGTACTAGGTACTATATATGCGACGCTACTGGTACGATAGTTGCCTTGCTTCAAGTTGTGAACACTGGCAATCACAATCACGCAAGTCGATCCGGAATCGATTAAATGATTTTAAGTAACATATCTGCTCCGTGTCTCACATGCTATGAGCATCACAGAAACAGGAAGACAGTAAGTCATTAGCGATATGATGTGAACTTTACGATCTACACATATTTAATTTACCTACTCTAATATTATTATAACACGAAGATTTTATATACTGGAAACAATCAGCACGGTTAAAAAAATACCTCCACATAAATAAATATGAAATTCAAATTGTTGAGTTTTACTTGGAAATTGATATTTTTTTTACAAATCTACGAAATAATTCCACAGATAAATCTTTGAAAAGCGTTAACGAATGCTAAGCGAACTTTAAAGTTATAATTTTTGTGGAAAAAGAAGTGTCGTGAGCGAAAGCGAAGGCTGTCGTGAGCAGGATTCGAACCTGCGCCTCCCGGAATAATACTCCAGGAGTTTTCTTTTTCCAATAAATTTGGAACTTAAGAGTTCGCTTTATAGAGTATTTACTTTACGATTTGACATTTATTTAGTTTACGATTTGACATTTGTCCATGGATCATTTAATTGGTTATAATCGCTTTAACAATTTTAAAAGAATAGAATAGAATAGGACTTTATTTGCTATGAATGCAGGTACATACAAATAGGATCGAAAATAACATAATAAAGAACCGTGTACATTCTGCCTTGTTGGCATGCAAATACAATAATTAATATAAAACATAATTAAATAAGGCAAATAGGTGATTAAAATGAAATTTAGGAAATCCTGAACAGAATAATAACATTTGTCTACAAGTAATTCTGTAAAACATTTTTTAAATTTCATCAATGGCAAGGTTTTCATATGATCAGGAATTTTATTAAAGATGCTGATGATGGAGCCATACAGATCACACTTTTTTTTATTAGGCTAGTTTTAAATATGCCTGTGCATAGTAAGTACTGATATTGTGATCTTAATTAGGTATGTACTTCGTTTTCTGGTTTCTGTTAATGTTGCAAATAAATTACGGTTTGTTATAACAAATATTGCTAATTCGAGGATATAGAGGCATAAGATATATAGAGGCATATTTTATCAATGCTTTATACCCTCAGAACCTTAACCCTCACCAAGTACTCTAACCCTCTGGGCTTACTCTTGAAAATAATTCCGCTCGATTGACATTGGAAATATGTCAGTTCGTACTTTTAAATGCCAAAATGTCTAAAAAATAATTAAAGATTGGGGATAATATGAAGACATGCATTCAAATTGAGGCAACTATAATGTAGGTAAATTTATTTTAAAATTACGCGTTGTTTTAAGTTGTCTAAATAGACATTGGAATTGGATTGGAATTGGTATTAGTTTCAAGAGTAACCCCAGAACTTTAATCATACAATAAGCTGAATTACTGCTGTCATAAATGTCAATTCGTAGAAAAGTTCGTTAGACCCAGTTTGTGGGATTTTATGTAAAATACATTTGTGACAAACTGCGAGCGATACTAGCGAAGTTTGTACTTATCTATTATTATTACTTAAAATAAAATCGTAACTCGAAAACCCGAAAATTTCAAATTCGCTTTTTGTATTTTTTTTCTTTCGTAATGTGTTATTTAATCGATACTATTGCCAAATCTGTTGTTTTTAAAATTTGAGTATTTTTGTCTGTTTGTATGTCCGAGGTTGGCAAACCAAGAAAAAGAAACAACTGAAAATTTGTAAAAAATATCGTCAGAAGCCGGGTCAACTTATAGGCTATTCAAAATTACGCATTTCCTCAAGGGAGCTGAGCAGTGATGTTAAACATATCACACTCAGAATCTAAATTGGACGGATTTCAATAAAAATTGCACTGTTGTATAGCTTTGATAAGCACTGCAAAAGGTATCATTGCGCTTTATCACATAGGGACCAAGCACTTACCGGTTTTGTATTTTGATTAGTAGATTTTGAATGCCTATTTTAGCAGCAGTGTCAACTGAGTAATTAGTTGCATACCATACATAGGTGACTGGCACAGTATAAATGAGACGATCGAATCCCGGTACAGGATATTATTTTTGTATATTTTTAATTTTGATAATACAAGGTTTATCTGTTATTTTGCAGAAAAACAACGTTATTTTAGGTTTTCGTGTCTTTTTGTAATATAAATCCATTTTTATGTTAAAGATAAATCTTTAAAAAGCATCAACGCATGCTTAGCGAACTCTTAAGTTATTATATTAAATGGAAAAAGAATACGGTCGCGAACAGGATTCGAACCTACGCCTCCCGAATAAATACTCCAGGCGCTCTGACCACTAATCCATCTCGACCTCTGCTCACCACCGCAAATTCTTCATCCATATTTTAACACGTCTTTTGGTGACGTCATTACTATCCATTCAGTCCCTATGACCGAACCGACACGACTAACTTTGCAGTTAATACAATGTCGTAAAGAATGCAATTACCTTAAAAATTAAAGATAAATCTTCGCGGTGGTGAGCTAAGGTCGAGATGGCTTAGTGGTCAGAGCGTCAGGACTATTTATCCGGGAGGCGCAGGTTCGAATCTGTTCGCGACCGTATTCTTTTTCCGTTTAATACCATTTATGTGTTTCGCTTGCTATCTTATATATTATCAATATGGTGAAGCATAGTGAAGATGTTACACGTTAGCGTTATGTACAAGTTTTATCAATCAGATCTTACCATTTATCATGGTACTTTTGGAAATTCCGGAATTCCAAGAAGTATAAACAATGAACTACAGAAACTTACTAAAAGGTCAAATAAGTAGTGCTCACAACCATAACGGATGTATGAACAGATGTATGAACACGGATGAAGCAAAAAGAGTATGTAAGGATCGTAACAGGTGGCGTTCCATAGTGTCTGCCTACCCTCATTGGAAATAGACGTGATTTTATGTATGTGTCTCCCTCCGATCGTGTGGGATAACCATCCCATCAGACTATATGATTGTAGGAAGAGGGAGTGCACTCGGTAGAGATATGCCGCCGTTACCGAATTTTTTTGTCGGTAGTATTATTGGGAAACAAAAAAACAACGTAAGATCATCTATGTTGCGTATAGCTTTCAGCTGGTTGTAGTGCTGCTGTCCCTGCATATCCACAGACAAGTCGCGTGGGCTGTGGAAAAACGCGAGCAGGAGTCAGACCTTAAACAACCACTGCTTTATGCTCAGCTCGCTCAGCACAACGCCTAAAAAAGGCGCACAGTTTTTAAGCCTATTCGAGGCTCACCGCAAACTGTGGCTAGGGACTTTTCCACCACCCGCTAAACTAAATTGAGCCTAAAGAGAACCTAGCTGTTGGGCCAATTCCTGGCCTATATAACGGTCCCTTAAGCGACTTCGGACCGAAGTTAAATCTCAATGTGAGCAAGTGGGGCTACATTGACGAAAAAGCCACGAGATGTAAGTGTGGAGTCGAACCACAAACAACTGTCTCTTCTTCTGCCTTCACCAACCTTAGCAGTGCCACTAATAACTTCATAGACGTGGCAAAATTTTGGTCACACCAAGTGTGAATCTAGGCAACTAAATAATTAAAATTGTACCACCGACACGAAGAAGAAGAAGAAGAAAAATCGTATAATAGTTATATTGTAAAGTAATCCCTTCTAACTATAATATCATCATCCCCTTATCCCAATTTATTTCGGGTCGACGCAGCACGTATTTTTGTATGTACTCTCTAATTGTACTGGCATGTTGTTTAAGTCCTGGCAATGTTTTATGACCGGCTGCCTAACGTCAACCTTCATCGGGAATGCTGTTGTTCGTGGTAAGCGCCACCCATACGGTCTCCTTCTTCTATCTATGTCACAACATATGTAATCCATCCTTCTAATTATAATATGTGCACATGTTTCGCTGTCGCTCTTTATTCACACAACTCAGAAGATTTATCGCGGTAGAGTGATCGCGGTGAAGATGTCATGTGCTGTCGTGCGCATCGAGGCTCAGGGAACAACCCTTTACAGTTTCCCCAGGGGTGTGCCTTAAAAGACGTTTCACAGTAGGGGTTCCGGTGCTGGTCTCTTAAAAGGACCCAGAGTGCCCCTCTACGTGCTGATGATGACCACCGGGGTGGTCTTAGTAGTTTATATTACTATTCACAATATTTTTCACTGTATCTGTATTGGGAAATTAGGCAAACGAAAATTTGTTGAAGAAATTGTTTGTATGCCTGGTCCTTCAAAAAAATGGATGAGATGAGGGAACCTATAACGAACTCTGAATGAAAAGAAAATGAGTGTGCGTGACTAGGGCAACTCTCAAGTATCTGAAAACTCACGGTTGGCTGTTTATGGGTGGCGTCAATGAGGATAAATAAAAATAAATTATTACAAGATGGATTATTACGAGACGTAAAAACTGAAAGCGGTGGAGGGTCTGACATCAACGAACGTACCGGACCTTCTCAAAACAGTATAGGTTTATAAACCTGAAACACCTATCATGCATTCCTCATGTATGTACAATAAAATCTATAGTTTCTGCCTACCTCGATGGGAATCAGGTTTGAGTTTGTATGTATGAATAATTGAAATGTTTGGCGTCAAGATTACTTTGACGTGAGCAAGGCCACGGGTACAGCTAGTCTGCAATAAAGGTTAACAATAATAATTATTCTCCTTATATCACCATGTAATAGATATGCACGAACGATATCTTTTGTACTATCTTAACTCATTTTGTTTTTTTTTTATACTAAGTCTCGGTATCATCCAGACATCGTTCCAATATTACAACTAGCAAACTCTCACTTCCCGAGCTTCTTTAGCTACCCCAGTCTGGGTTAGTGCAACAACCCTTGCTCATTTCTCAATGTAGTCAGGTGGGGATGATGTAGGATAGGGTAGACCGTAGCCCCATCGCGCATCTACATGTTTTGCATCTGGTTATGTTTAGCTACCACAGATGTAGGTGTTGGCAATAACTTTTATGGACGGTAGCCTGCCTCACATCGAGCTTCCCTGGAAATGCTAGCATTGTTTACCTTTTGGGATTAGGGCACTTATTGGGTAACTCCAGTTGCTGTATGGTATGGAATGGATATTAAATTCCCATAATCGTCTTCTGTGACGTCTATGGGATGATATGAGGTAGTCCTATTCATGACCAGGAAATACACGGTTGAACAGTATTCAATCAAATACCTACCAGTAATCTGGAAAGTGCAATGTTAGTAAATAAAAGATTATAAGATAGTGAAACTTTTAATCAGCCATTTTGAACCGCGTTTATAATTCAGATATTTTAACTTTTTACTCAGGTATTCATGCGTTGCTAAAACAATTTATTTCAGACGGAGAAGACGGTGCGATTTTAGAAATCTTGCACCCTTTGTTAATAGTTTGTTAATTGTTAATAGTGCTAAATATCTTTTAGCAAAAATTTCCTTATCAAGGATTAATGGCTGGTAGGTTTTTATAATACTACGCTATCCAGCTACTACACCAGACTACTACGCCAGCTACGGGTCGTAGCACGTAGCTGCTACTTTCGTAGACCATTTTTTTTAACCTTTTTGGTAAACATTACAAGTATTTGTATACTAAGTACAGGTACATAAATCATATGTTTTAACTATTATAATTTTAAAGTTTCGCTGAAAATATAAAATTTAACCACAGTAGCAATACATCTTTACTGAATCGTCATTGACACAATCACTTTGATTACGATAGAGGTTTAGTCGGCTCACTGTCCCGGACACTACCCAATGTGATCGGTCCTGTATAAGAGTGCCATCGAATATACCGCCACCCGGATCTGTCTTCACCATCACCGTATAAATTCGCCATAGCTTATTATTTTCTACTAAGTAAACACCATAGATGTAATTAATACTTAGTTTATGACATTGTGGATAATCTATTAATAGCTTGTTAATTTTCTCGACTAGTTTATTAGCTGCCATATTTTTTATTTTGCTTCCGACCTTTAGCTTTTCTCCCCTATGACATGCACACCAGTGTTCTTCAATACCAATTGATGTGCAATTTCTTGCAGTAGGTACTGGCAGAAAAAGACTTGATTGACTCATTACAGAAATATTAGATTTGGATCTGTCAGACTGTTCTCTTAATAAATTGTCTTCTAACGAACCTGGATTCAATAGGTCTAAAAGTGTTTCATGAATGTCATACGGTGAAGTAAGACGATTTACATTTAGTTGAAAATTTTTGAAAGCTACTTTATAATGACGTCTGAATTCCTCTGGAAAAAGAATTCCCAGCAACGGCAAACGTTCTTCCAGTCGGCCTTGATCTGTGTGCACTATTTTACCCCATCTCATTCCATGGTCACTTAATAATATTAGTATGGTATTATTCAAATAATTGTCTTCATCTAATTTTGTTAAAAACTTAACATAAGATTCATCCATAATGTGCGGACTATTAAGGTCTTCGTGAGTGATAGATTCTTCCCAAAACAAACCGAATAATCTATTCAGCTTTAATTCATGCGTTAATCCATACATGTAGTCCAAAAGAATTTTGTAAAAAAAATTATGCCCCATACATTGATGAAAATTATATTTCTGATTAGTAAAAAGTTTTCTTGTTTCAAATATGAATGGTTGTAAATAAGAGTCAGTCGGTATCCATGGCAGGCTGTACTCGTAGTTTCCCAGTAAACCAGCAGTACTGTCGGATCCGAGGGCTGTGTGATATCCTTTCTCTTTATACTTATCCCAGATAAACGCGCACTTGTTTACATTAATAACGTTATTCTGAATGCATGATTTTTTAACATATTCAAACGATAACCCCGTTAATACTGGAAACAAGTTAGGAAAGGAGTTATCTCCTAATTTATTATAGCCAAGTAACTCTACCATACCTCTTTCCTTCAGAAACATTGATGTTGAAGGCATTGTACGATGAAAGTTGAGTCGTGACATACTTTCAATTCCAAGTATGAGTATATTAAATGGTTTTTCACCGTCTAAGGACTTTGGCGCAATTACTTTTTGGTGAGGAAATAATAAGAAATCATCATAAATTATTTCTTCTACATCATAACATTCTATTCGCACAAATTCGTGTTCAGCTTTTATCACTTTTGAAAATACTTTACAATCACCGTAAAGTATATTTTCTATGTTAGTAAGTGCTGAAAAATTTCTATAACAACAATAAAACGTATCTTCTCTAAATACGTTGAACAAGTACAAGGCTTCGCGAATCACCCATATATGTGATGAATTGGAGGACACGAGTTGGCTGGCAGCACCACAATTTGGTGTATTTGGCGGTGGACCCACTATATTTTTTACACTTTCACAAATTTCTGGAAAACCTGCAATAGTACACCCTTCTGTACGGATCGTAAACAGATCGCTAGTAATATTGAGAGCACTGCCTTTACTACAATAACTAATATGCAATATAAAATTACCGCAAAATGCATTTCGTTAATAATATTTTGTTCTTCTGATTCCTACACGAGTGAATAGTTTAAACGCTACCAAAAGAAAACTTTTCTTGGGTTAGTACAATGTTATTTGAAAATATTTACTCATAAGTTCCAAACATCCTGCTAACTATGGTGAAGTAAGTGTAAGAAATGCCTTCACATTTCCTTCAAGTGAAGGTAAACTTTAAACAGGACTAGGGAGCTACACTACGCACGGGATTAAAAAGCAAAACAATTTATTTGTATAATAAACAGTGCTAAAAATGTCTGATGGCGAAAATAGAGAAGTTACGGATTGAAAAAGGGTTTAAACCCCTCTCGCAGTCGTATTTATATCAGTCAAATCTACAAGATTATAATATCTTCTTCTTTTTATCGTGTGGTTGATGAACAACCTGGTTTGAGATTTTAACGACTCGGAGGTCTCTGACATGGTTTTACACCCCATCGAGAATATCACTCAGGTGTGCTGGTTTCCTCATGAGGTTTTCCTTCACCGTTTTAAGCAAGGGATAATTAATTTATAATACGCACATGACTTCGAAAAGACGGTGAAGCATGCCTTGTATTCGAACTTGCGACCCTTGACAGTCCAACGGTCATACCAATGGTCATACCACTAGGCTATCACTGCTATAAGCTATAATCTAAAATAATATAATATCACTAATAAAATTACCTATAATATATACCTATATATCACTAATACTCTATGCTAACACTAAATAACTGCCTCGTTGGTCTAGTGGTCCCTAGCGCGACTGCTGAGCATGAGGTCTTGGGTTCGATTCCCAGGTCGGGCAAAGTGTTATTAGGTTTTTCGGTTAGGAAACACTCAGTAGCGGTCCAGAGATTGGAATTGTGCCCGGTAGATGGCAATAGGCTAACCACCTATAATATGGAACTTAATAACAGCATTGGTGAAATGTGGGTGTACAATTGTGTATGCATCAGGGTTAGACCCTTCGCGAAATACAGGCGTGATGCTATATACATGTATATGTAAATTATAATATAACTAAAGTGTTTGCTTTGCATACGTAAACAATAATATATGACAATAATGTTATAATTAAGTAAAATAAATAAAAGACCTATTTTGATAATAATAGTTTTTATTTTGTTAAGTAAGTACTTTTCTAAACACAATGTATACATTAAAAATATCACAGATCGAGGCAATTTTCGTGTTCTTATTAGATACAGATAATTGATTTTACATTGTAACATCGTGGGCAACTAAGAAGTAGGCCTTTTAAGAGCAGTAGCAATACAATTTAAGTAGATAATCGTGTATACAGCGACTCTGATCACCGTAGAGGTTCAGACGACTAATAGTGCCTGCGAGTGTCCACAATTGCCTATCAACGTTGTCGTGACGTAACGTCGCTTCAAAAACTCCGTCACCTGGAACAGTTCTTGCTACCACCATGAACTCCCTCCAACCCACTTCGCTGTCGTCAGGCCTGCCCGCCTCCATCTCTGTTACATCCAAAATTTCAGCTAGAGACAAAAGCGCGCATTCTGGGTGCTCTGCCGTTAAGGAATTCAAGTGTCTCACGAGTTGTGCTGAGGCTTCTTGAGCTTCTGTGCTCTCTTTAGATAATGCAGTTCCTTGGTGACACGAGCACCAATGGTCTTCTATTCCCGCTAGTTCACAAGTCCGGTTTTTTGGAATAGGCAAAAATAAACTAATGCCTTTATTCTTTGCGTAAGATTCCTTACTTCTAAATGATATAATTTTATTTTGCAGATTCTCTATATTAATGAGATCCATTAATGTTGCGTGAACATCAAAAGGAGTTGTTAACCGTCTACCATTTAACTTCAAATTATTATAGGCATCAGTATATCTTTCGCGAAATGAAGGCGGTACCATAATAAACATAAAAGGAAGCCGTTCCTCTAACCTTCCTTGTTTTGTAGACCGTATGCTCCCCCAACGTATGCCATGGTCACTCATGAGAAATATTATTGTTTCGTTTAAATAAGTTGAATCTTCTAACTTTCTAAAGAATTCCAAGTAACTATCATCCATCACCATTGGGTAATTTAGATAGTCATGGCTCATCGTGACTTCCCAGAAAAATCCAAACAATTTAGTATTTTTCAATGTAATCGAAAGTTTTTCAATATAATCCAGCAGCACTTGATAAAAATAGTTATCATTCATGCACAGGAAACTGTTAAAATCCCTGTTATATCCAGCATTATTTTCAGCTTCATTCATGAACGTGTGTGTGTAGTAATCTGTTGGTGTACCAGCAAAACCGTATTTAAAATAGTTGAAAGTGCCAAGAGTTGAGCTATCTTCTGCGAGTGCTGTATAGTATCCAGCCTGTTTGAACCATTCCCATACAAATGGGCAATTGTCGAAAGTAGAACTTTCGTGTGGGACACATGTTTGTTTTAACTCAGTGTCTTTAATACCTAATAATAACGGGATGACATTGGGGAAAGTGTTATCTCCCACTTTATTAAATCCTACTAAATCTACACCACCATAATCTTTGATATAAGTGACTGTTTTGGGCATAGTCCTATATAAATTTAATCTTGATACACCATCAATACCCAGTATCAACACGTTGTATATACTTTTATTAACATGTATTTCACCTCTGTTGTCATGTCTTAAAAAGTCCTTTTTCGGTGCCGACAAATAAAATTGGTCATAAACCTGAATAATTTCATTAAAATAACAAGTAACTCTAACAAATTCATCGTTCACTTTAATTGAATCAGTAAAATAGATACATTTAGTATATTTAACACGGTTATCTACTTCATAAGATGTTATATCTGCGATATCATTTGGTCTGTAAAAAGCCCGGTAGCAGCATGATAAATAAGTGGGGTCAATAATGTTATAATAATGTAAATTATCCATTTGAATTGAGATACTATTGTTATCATATTTCAATAAAGCAATACTTGGATCACGACATTGTTTCATTCCGTCTGGATATTTCACGAATTTTTTTATACTATCATCTAAGGAACGTAGGAATGGCATGGTACAACCTTCCGTCTTGATAGTAAACCTTTCGTCACCATCCGTTGAAAAGTACTGTTGGCGTACCCATGATGTGTTGATCGGTTTGTTGGAAAAAAGTATGATGTCAGTAGTTCTGTAGATAATTGAGATAAAAAAGCCGCCACCACAGACGACTGCCAGAAGAAAGAAATACCTGCAGCGGACGGTCAAGAACCTCAGTTTGTTGCAGCCATTCATACTGAAAACAATCCAATTATCATAAATGTGTATCAACCAATCTGACCTTGAGACTCTGTCTGCTTTTAAATACGGTGTCAAAAATCATAATCTAATCAAAATCGTTTATTATCTTTTACAAGTCTTGTACAATATAGGTAGATAGTGTTTGATGCGGCCTTTTAAGCAATAAATCTGATTAGGACACTTATCTCTTCCGCAACAAAAATTAAGCTATGTATATTGGCAAAAATAGAATCAATGTTTACTTTATATAATAAAAATAAGATGGATGGTATAAACTGTGGATGAACACTAAATAACACTTAAGCTTTTAACTAGGATTTCTTTTAAATCATGCAAAGGAAATATTTAGGTTTTTATGTGATGTGTACGATATGAGTACTTTTTGAGGGAAGTGTTTGTATGTTATATGTATATATAGTATGTGTGTTTGCCGTGTATGTGATAGACTATATAGTTTGTGTCTGCTGTGTGTGTGTGTGTGTGTGTGTGTGTGTGTGTGGTGTATGTGTAATGTGTGTGTGTATGGTGTATGTGTAATGTGTGTGTAGTGTATACCGAGTATCTGTAATAAACGAGGGAATATACATACCCATCAATCATGATATGTGCTGCAGGAGTCCTTCAGAATCATCATAGGTGAGTTATTTAATCCATTTAGTAATAATCTTTTTACATTAATTGCACCTTTTGGGATTTATGTATATTTCTTTGTTTATCTTGTTGTAAAGTTGTGATGATATTTTATCATACTACCTACTACCAAACCTTGTTTTCTTTCTTGGGATCTGTGCTATTATATCTTTTCTTCTTTTTGATAAGACATTGGGTTCGTAAGGAAGCTCTTTATGTTTTTTCAAAACTGTACAATATAAAGTTTTCTCACCGAGAATAGATCACTTATCTCATACAGGCTTCCGGTAGAGTACTTAATCTTTTTTAACTACATAATTTTAGTTAAGGCATGCTGAGCTCGTTCCAAATGTATAAATCGCGATTTAGTTGTACCACCCCAAACGGGAATACAATACACAAGGACAGATTGCACCAGAGCAACATATATCTCCCTGATAATGTTTCTATTTGATACGCCATCGTTAGCAACATTATCAAGGAAAACGTGCCTGACTGTTTTAAAAAAACCAGCATAGTTTTTTGACTCTGTTTGTAACCTGCTCAAGGTGATGGTACCAAGATAACCGCTGGTCAACAACAATTAATACCTAAATGACCTAAATCACTTTGTGTGTGAGACTTCATTAATCGTAGGACATAATTTTTTTTTGTTTCCGCACACGTGTTGACTTTAATGCTGAAATCTTGGTTAGGTTGTATACGATTAGTTAATATAAAACATATATAATTCGTTATTGAGCCGTTCAGTGTTAAAAGGTAATTATTTAAACTTGCAGCAATTTGGGCAATACCGTGAGGAGCGCTATTTTCAGCTTCAATCCATGACGTTCCCGTAAAAACAATAGCCATATCGTCAGTATATGTGGAACTTTGGTGTTATTATCTTTCATACTACAGAGGTCATTTATATGTGGTGGTTGGTGTTCCCTTGTTTCGCAGACAGAAATTCATATAATATATAGAATAAGATAATATATAGGTAATTCATAGAATTTCGTTTCGCAGCAAATGTATCATATAATATTTGGTCCTTGTATTTTTATTTCGAATATTATTGTTTCAACAACTATTTTCTTGAATGAAACATATTTCACAAAAACACAATTCAATGAATTTTATAATCACATTTTTTTATTTAACAAACCTGTCATACTCTATAATAATTTTTTAACTAATATTGCTTGTTCGGTGTATTTTTTCACGGTATTTGGGTACCCCGTGCACCCCGACACAGACAGATCATCCCCTTAGGTTTTTTGTGACCTTGTTATTCTATGATATGAATATCGAAACATTAAATTTTATTAGTAGTTAACAAAAATCATTGTTACATAATTTTTTTCTAAGTAAGTATTTTGCGTATTGATTATCCTATGAAATTATAATATGAGAAAAAAAAGTGAAACGAAATTCTATAAAACCAATACAAAACTGTTAAAAAACTATGTACAACCGTTATATATCATATAAAACATTTTAAAGAGAGCGCTGTTGCCATCGCCGACCATCCTAATCTTATTAGTGTGGAATACTAATTCTGCTGCCGTAAGTATATCTACTAGTAGTTGCAAAAACGTAGAGGTGGATTATTCGGTTTATAAGTATGTTTATTAGACAGCAGTCTTGAGTGCGTTTTGTCAGCTGTTATGATGTAGATTGGTTGATGTAATTGCGAATTATTTTATGGAGCTACATGCTTAACCGTAGCTAACTATAGTGCATTTTCTAGTTACGTCAGTAGTATGTTTTAGGCTATATACTACCTAAAGGCACCCCACAGCCAAGTTACGTTGTGTGGCTGCCACATAATCGTGTGGCGTTTTTGCAACAGTAAAAGCTGACTCGTGCCTCCAGTGTTTGTATCTCTGACTGTGATGTTTTGGCATATTACTAATACCTATTGATACACCTGTGCGAGCATGGTTCTTTTTGTCGACACGTTTGTCGATTTTAAACGTCAAATTTGACATAAAGTATTGAGTCGGTAAAATTCAATACATAAAAACTTTTATTGAGTCGACAAGATTGTCAAAAGGATCCGCTCGGACGCCTGGCTCGGGATAGTTATTGAACGCGACTAAAAATTGTTATTAATAATATTACGTGTGAATGGAACTATGCGTTTTCAGACCGACATAAGATGCGGCAGTGGAACGACTGAATAAAGCCTTTCAGAACTTTTACTATTTCATGACATTACCCAAATTTTCCATGATAGCCATCGACCATTCAACGTGCGTTCCGAGTCCGATGCGATTAATGTTACGACACATTTCTTAATAAGTTACGGTTACGGTTACCAATTACGTGATTAGTCTGTATGCTCATTAGTAACTATTACTTGTAAATTAGACTGAATATAAACTGTAGGTAGATACTTAAGTAACAATTAAAATAAATCTTATAATAGTCACCTGTTATGGGACTGAATACATAGTAATGACGTCACCAAAAGACGTTTAAAATGTGGAAGAAGAATTCAGGGTAGTGAGCAGTGGTCGAGATAGCTTGGTGGTCAGAGCGCCTGTAGTTCCTAGTTATCCGGGAGGCGCAGGTTGGAATCCTGCTCACGACCGTATTATTATTTCCATAAAAATTATATCTTTATAGTTCGCTTCGCATGCGTTAATGCGTTTGAAAGATGTAAGAGTAATTAAAATTAATCTTTCATACTTAGAGACCTATCTACTACTAAAGCAGTTATTTTTTTGGCTATATAAGGTCCTAATTTTCAGGTAATTCCCTTCGAAAGGGTTAATATGTAAGTCAAATACATTCACTTCAGCTAAGAATTAAATGGACATAATATTTTTTTTGTAGTTAACATAGTACTAGCATGACGAAAACAACTCCTTGAACGGCGAACATTAAGAAAAAAATAAAATTGTTGTAAAAATTTTAATTATGGCTTAAATGAATCCTTATCACTTACACATTGACCCCTTAAAAGGAAATTACCTAATAAATTAGGACCTTATATAATAAAGTTATTGTGTCCTGAAAGCTGGTGTTTTTATCGGGTTCTAACCGTTTTTCTAGACGCAATAGTTAGAATTTTGTTTTAGTTAGCATCGATGTTTATATTTATCTTAGGTTGTCTTGAAATAAAAGAATTTGTGAGCCCCAACCTTTCATACTACATGCAGTCTAAATTACCCAGGTTCAAGCCTGGTAATCACTGCTTTAACTCGTAACTTACAAAGTGAGAGGAATTACCGTGAATGGCTAGCTCCTTAGGGAGAGCCAACAATTAACCGTCTTCTAGTAGTAGACGGTTAATTGTTGTCAAAGTTATAGCTAACTAATATAGTGGGCTGACTAATATTACTCGATAGGAATCTACATTTTGGAATATAACTCCATAGGAATCTACATTTTGGAACGTGGCATTTCTTGGCTTACAAAAGTAACTTTATATGGTCTAACGAATAAATGATTTGACTTTGAGTGTAAACATTGAACTATATGTACAATGAGGTAGAAGATGATTTAAAAAAAACTGCTGTGAGACGTATAGCCACCGATTACCTAAAAGGTACCGAAATGACGAAATTTCGGACTCTTTTGATGGATTTTCCATAAAAAAATATTTCTAATAAGTCTTGCGCATTGCGTTTATCAATCGAGTAATTCTCAAGCTCTAGTGATGTTTTTTTATACAAGCGGCAAGTGTTTTTTATATAAAAAGTCACTTTGTTGTTATGTAGTTATTTAAATATATGTAGGTATATAAATATTATTTCTAAATATTCCTTACAAAAAAAATATAGAGCTAATAGATGTGCTTAACTCTTCGAATGGGAGAAGCTTTGGGGAGAAGTATAAAATTATACTTCATAACAATAATAATCTATTGTGTCTGCTAATTAACGAGTCAACAAATTAATAGGTTTAAAAATCATTATATTATGAGCGCTTTGACTTTGTCATTGATTAAGTAGGTGTGAATGTTGCATAAACATTTATGTAGCCGACTGCGTAACTGCAAAAACGTAAACAGCAAGGCACACGCTTATGAAAAACAAAAAAATATGACTTACTTGATCAACACGACGGCTGCTTCTATAATAATCATTAGTAATACATTTCAGGAAAGTCAAAACAATAAAAAGCATGTAAGTAGCGTGAATGAAGCAGGAAAATTTGGTTAATGGGCTTACATAATTAGGTATAATACAGAATTCATGGATATGGCTCGGTGTGGATAAATCTAAGATTAGTTATCTACTTTGATGTTTTCAAGCATTTATTTTCTGTCAATTTAAGATGTGGTATCTTAAATTTACAGAAAAGAAAATGAATTTGATTCATTAGTCTTCATATTTTATTCAACGAGTTTTTTATTTTCAAGTTAGTTATCTAAAGACTACCCTTGAAATGTCGTGCATCGTAAATATACAGGATGATTTATTTAGTTACTGACGTATTGCGAAACTCAAAAGTGATTTCCCCCTAAAATATCGATATTATTTTATTATACATAGTATCAACACGCCTGTGTACCCCGAAGGGGTAGGTCCTCGGGGCCGGCCGCGGTGAATGTAGCCGCAATCCCGAGACCCCGGTAAAGGATAACGGTGGACCGTGTGATTTTTACTCAGTAGGATTAGGAAGGTATTTTTATTATTTAATTATTAACACGCTGTGCCCGCGGTTTCACCCGCGTATGATTATATTATAATTAGCATAAGTTAGTCCTTAAATAGTACTCCTACTACCTGTAAGTAAAATCTTATGTGAATCGGTCTAGCCGTTTCGTAGCTTAGCCGGAACAATCGGACAGACAGACAGACAAATTTTTAAATACTTATTTTTAGATGTATATTAAATAACTGTACGAGATTAAAAAAAAAATTGATATAACAAACAGACACTTTTATTTTGTTTATTTTTATTGATGATAATTCGCAAATTAGAGTTAGAGTGGGTAGGTATAATGTCTTATTAGATAGATTAGAACAAAATCACTTTTTAGTGGCGGTAGGTAGGTATCTAACTATTAGATAAAAACCGACAGACTACCTATTTATGTAAAACCTTTACAACCATGTTTCTCGCAAATAAATATTCTTATTCTTATTGCGAAAAAGATTTTAGATTATTTAATTAGATTAGCTTACCGGTTCCATATCTTATTTGAAGCTTGAGCGCGACTTTAGGACAGCAATCTAAACAAATGTCAATATTTTTAAGTTTGTTTGTGGCGCGATTTTTTTTATAATAAATTAGGTATATTTATTTCTATAATACATATACAATGATAGTAGGATAGGACATACTAGCTGCATCTCACAGTTTCACTCGCGGAATTTCCTTTCCGCAGAAACTCCTTGGCATTTTCCATATTCCCGGTCCAAAAGTAACTACATCTTACCGATATTCCAAATTTCACCCAAGCTCATTGAGGTGTTTTTGCAACGTTGATCAACAAATATCCAAACCTTTTACAATATTAGTCAGATAGGATTATAAGGATTTTTATAACCATTTTTGATTGTTAAATGCACCGAAAAATCTATGCTCTTAAGAGGTATTGCTGTTGTATTTTCTTTATAAAACGGTGTTCTTATTTGACGTCTGGCAAAATAATATACCTACATACGTTATGTAGGATCTTAATTAAACACTGGATGTATATGTATCTACAGCAGTAGATTAGGTGCTATGTTATTATGGATTGAACCATCGATGAACTAAGACGTTGTCCATCCGACACCTCGATGATGATGAATCTTGGTTCGCATTGCTTGTGCGTTTTTGTGTGGATATAAAAAATCTAAAGTCAAAGGATAACATTATAATAAATCGCTTTAACAGCAGTGTCAATGATAGGTCGGTTGTATGATGACAGGTAGTAGAGTTCATAGACCATGTTTGTATTGTAACTACTTATTACCTAATTAATGTTCAACGGTTATTACTCACGCGCATTCTTCGGGATTCACCCAAAACAAGAAAAACTAGAAATTGTTTGATTGGCGACATCGCCGCGGGCTCAGCTCATGAATAAGGGCTCCGTTCGTATTCGAAACTAGTCGGCGCAATCCCGAAGAATGCGCGTGAGTAATAACCGTTGAACAATACTTAATATGAATGTGACTCACGAAAGTTATTATACAAAAATGTAACTACTAAGTCCAAATTTACTTACTACTAAAGACTGTAAAGGGGTCTCCTCTGAGCCTCACTATGGAAGGCAGTACGTGACCATGACCACTGTACCTAGATAGGTACATACCTAGTAACTATTTACTATATTAATTTAAACATGCCTTAAGGTTTAGTTTTGTGGCATGGTGTGATCCATGTTCTATGAAAACTACACTCAGGATCCATGTTAACTATTATGGATCATGGTCTAGTAAATAGGGCCTCTATTTACTAGACCATGTTCCTAAGTAATATGGAACCTGAGTGATGTTTTTCATAGAATAGGGTCACACGGTCAGTTAATTAAAATAACAAACAACAACAACAATATTTACTTTTATTAAAAATAATACAAATAAGCTGCCATTTCTTATATTTTTTAATATATATACAATTAACAAAAGTTTAATGTGGCCTTCGTTTTTTTTACTATACACAATAAAAAAATATTTACAGAAACTAATTATTACGCTAACTCTAGGTATAATAAACCTTATTAAACACATGTATATAGTATTGTGAACAGTTACATATACCATATGGTATTGTTTATACATTATTATTAATCATGTATTGCATATAAAACATTGTAAGTAGGTACTTATATTGCTTCTTTACAAATATAAATAAGTATTTAGTTTAATAATCAAACTCAGTGTGACTTTTCGTTGTGATATGTGATTATTCTCAAATCTAAAGTAGATTTCTAATTTCCTATCATTCCTTTTGGCACCTTACTGTCGTTACTTATTGTTCTGATAAAGATAAGCGTTACACATACATAACTCTGCAATCCTGTTCTCTTGCACAGAGATAAACACAAAAATTATGTTTATGGATTTTGCTAATTATCTATGTATTTGGAAAAACTAATTTGTAATTTATAAACCAATCACATTTGAGACGTTCTGTACCCCTTTCAAAATGGCGCCCACTCAGAACTGTTAATGTTCATACTTATACTTCAGCATCTCAGATAATATCAGATCGACACTTAGGACAAGCTCACAAATTAGATTGGTTTATTATACACGGTATCCAGTAAATAGTATCGATAGTACGACATACTGCGGGGTATGATAGTTTGGTTATCTACCAATAAATTTTCGATATTTTGGATAATTCAGTAACTAGGTAGGTATAACTTGAAAACCCGGTACATTTTGCCAAACATAGAATGCACATAATAAATATATATGTGTGCTATTTTAGTAGGTGGCTCCCTGCAATATGTCGTACACTCTGTATGCCTTTACTTAGGCTCGTAATCGAACATTTTATTAATTGAATTGAAGCACATTTGTAATATATTACTCAGGAATCATAATTTGCATGGCAAATTTACCCAATCATTCCAAAGATCGCTAATAATGTACGTGTCTATTTTTTATACATATACAATGTGAATTTTTCAAGTAATCGTGGATGGCCAAATCCTGTCCTTTATGGAATAGTGAAAAACACTCACAGAAGTCTCGGGCCTGATTTTGATGAAAACTAAAACTGTATCATTGTATATAAATAAATATTTCAAACACATTAACGATCCGTGGCAAACTCTAAAGTTACACATTTCTGTGGAAAGACAAAATGCCAAATATCATCAGTTCTCAGAATTTGATACTTATTAACGACACACACTATCTGTTGGTGTAATAATACAGTATGGTTTAATTTTTTGCAAAATCATCAGGTTCGGTTCCTGGCTCAGAATATAATTTATTCAAAAATCCCATGACGCAGTTTTAATTATCATCAAAATCGGTGCCGGGACTCCTTTAAATAATTTGAGCTATTCCTTAAAGTTTTGGACTTGGCATTACATGCCCACTTCAAAAAGTCAACCTGTATACGTGGATATGTAAGTGCCTTTTCTCATTTATAGGTACCTCTCTCGAACATCCTTTGAGAGATATGTCATTGTTTAGTGGAGTATACACCTTTAAACATGCATTATAGTTTGATCATTATTTTCATAGTAAAATATTCTACAACGCATTGGTATTTACGTAGCTAGTTATTCGTATATTATGTAGTGTAGGCAGATATGTATAATAACGCTATCATAATATGTACAAATATATTATTACTTGTATGGAATATTTTATTAGGCCCGGATTTTCCACCAATATTCTTTCGAGTTACTAAAATATTTGTTCTCATACAGCTACGTTATAAGTCTATAAACATTTCGTAGAATCAACACTCCGTAATATCACAGCTTTTTTACATTATTTGGAATGTGAACCAATTGCGATACTTATCGACAATAACAGTAAAGTTTGAGTTGATAGTGGTGCACACAGTGGCTCTGCTCACCATATAGGTTGAGACGGCTGATGGTGCCCGCGAGGCTCCACTTGTCGTTGCGTTTGCGCAGTGTGCCTTCGAACACACCGTCACCGGGCGATGTACGCGCTACCACCATGAATTCCCGCCACCCTACTTCGTCTTTCCTCGGTTTTCCTGCCAACATCTCTGTTACCTCCAACACTTCGGCAAGTGTAAGCACCGCACATTGCCGGTGCTCCTCCAAATATTCATTTAATTGTTTCACAAGTTGTGCGGCGACTTCACGAGCCTCAAAAGCCTTTGTTGATATTTTGATACCCTTGTGACAAGTACACCAATGGTCATCGATACCGGCCATCTTACAAGTTCGATTTCTGGGTATCGGAAGAAACAGACTGATGCCTCTATCTTGAGTGTATGGTGTTTCTGTTCGCCGTTGGATATTTTTATTATTGATTACATCTAAATTGATCAAGTCGGAGAGTGTCGCGTACATATCGAACGGTGTTGTGAGACGTCTGCTGTTTTGTTTTAAATTATCGTAAGCTAAGTTGTTTTTCTCTCGAAATGATGGTGGCAGCAATATATGAACAAAGGGTAAACGTTCTTCTAATCGTCCTTGTTTGGTTAACCTGATTGCACCCCATCTTATTCCATGATCACTTAATAATATTAGAACTGTTTTATCTAAATAATTATTACTATCAAGTCTTTCCAAAAAGCTTTCATAATTGTCGTCCATAGCCATGGGATACGTTAAGTAATCATGACTCATTGACACCTCCCAAAAAAATCCAAACAATTTAGAATTTTTCAAAGTTGACGTTAAATCTTCAATATAATCTAAAAGTACTTTATAAAAGTATTTGTCACCCATACATATATACGAATTAAAATCTTTTGTATTACCCACGTTTACTTCTGCTTCGTGTATAAATGTTCTAATGTAGTAATCGGTAGGTGTTTTAATGAAACCATATTTAGCAAAATTAAAGGTACCTAATTTCGCACTGTCTTCACCCAGGGCAGTATAAAATCCAGCTTCTTTAAACCACTGCCAAATAAAAGGGCAGTTATCAAAATTTGCATTATTTTGAGGCCAACAAGTCCTCTTCAAATCAGTATCTTTGATACCAAGCAGCATTGGTGTTAAGTTAGGAAATGTATTGTCACCCACTTTGTTGTATCCTAGTAATTCTATAGCACCTTTCTTTTTAAGGTAGGCCAACGTTTTAGGCATGGTTCTATAAAAATTTAATCTTGATATGGCGTCGATGCCCATTACGATCACATTGTAATAACTAGTTTGATTTTTTGGCGTGCCGGAATTCTTTTTCCGGTCATACGAATGCATAGATTTTTTGCGTGCAAATAGAAAATATTGTTCGTATACCTTTTTTTGATTATAATAGCAAGATATTTGAACAAATTCATGCTCTACTTCGATATAACTGGTGAATTCTACACAATCTTCGTATTGAACTCTATCGTCAACATGTTCCGAAAAAACATTACTGATCGCTTTCGGTCTGTAAAACGATTTATAACAACAGGACATATTGCCGTCTCTTGACACATCGTGGTATTGTAAAAGTTCCATATTGACCCAAATATGTGTTTCGTTATGTTGTACAAGAGAATAGTTAGCATTGGGACAACTTTTTAACTCTGTAGGAGGATTATTAAACGGTTTAATAGTTTCATCTAAAGCTATCAGGCCGGGTATCGTGCAACCTTCTGTTTTGATAGTGAAACTTGCTTCGGGCTCAATTTCGTAATGCTGCAAATCCAAGGACGATATGGGTTGGTCATTGCTAAGGAACAATATTTCTGTGCGATTAGTGATGGAAATAATTAGGAAGCTGCTGCCAAACACAGTTGCAAGTAGAAACAGATATCTAAACCGCACTGGAACCGAGCGCAGCCTCGTGCCGCCTTTAACCAGTTGGGCCATGCTGAAAAGAGAAAGTTCTAATTACTAATAAAATAAAATAAAATGTAAATCAAATGAAAGTGGCCGCGTTAATTGAAAGCCTTTTTATCGATAAAAATAATTATTAGGGGTTGTGATCGTAGGACTGATGAATGTATAAATAGTCTATATACCAATAAATGAAACAGAAGTGTCTGTCAGTGATTTCGAAATAAATGCCATGATTGATTGAAAACTGTTATTTACGCAATGCCTAATCATAAATGATCTACCTAAAGACCTTTAGACTTTCTGGGTCCGGGTCGAGCAAAATGTTATTGTGTTTTTCTGTTAGAAAATTCCCAGTAGCAACCAGGAGTTGGCAGTGTAACACTCCGTGCTTCGGAGAGCACGTAAAGCCGTGCTGGGCCTGATCTCTCTCCGGTCGTATCGGATTGCCGTGTACTCAACGGAGTGAAGGAAGAGGGAGTGCACCTGTTGTGTTTGCGCTTACACTTTTGCACTATAATATCTCCTGCGTAATACTTGGCTAATGCCCTGGTGCTGCAGAGGTAGGTCGCTGTGACGAACGGAAATTCGTACGGGAAAATATACTATTCAGTGTGATATATCGCTATTCCTATGTTTTAGGACTTGTTACAGCAACAACTGTCTTGTTTTTTTTTTTTGCCACGCGTCATACTTCTTTTTTGCTGCTTTCATATTGTTGACCTAATTATAAAAATCTCTAACTCCAAAACACGCTAAGACAATTTTTTGTATACAAACTTTTGGTTCCTAAAAAATTATGCATTAAATCGATTGTTCGAGCGTTATTTAATTTGAATAGCTAATATAACATCAATGTCAACCTTTTATTACAAAATAAAATACTTATTTCTCCCTCCTGTAAAATTTGCCCATACAGAGTTACGAATTCTGATAATTAGGCTAACGATATTTTTATTCTCAGCCTCAACACACTGCCATTCTTTAACCTTCATCTTCTATTCCTTCGACACATTTGTATTTTTGTCAACCGCCGCCATATATCTCTATCAATTGTAGGTACCCTTTCCTTTTGACTGTCCCAAAATATCCTTGGCTACACACCTGATACACACTGCCATCTCACTCCAAAATGCATTCAGGCTTCGGTCATACATGTCTCCCATTCCTGTCATTTTATCCACCATTCGCTCTCTAAGTATCGTCACACAACCAGCCATGTCTAACATAAATACTTATGATTAAATTTTAAGGGCCTGGGTTAATGCAAGTATACTACATTTTATAACAGAATTTAATTCAATTGGAATTAATTACAAAAATTAATTACAATCAGTGGTTTCAGTGGAAACTGGCTACTCTGTTTAGCTATGTGTTTTATTGGAGAATTATTTTCATTATGCTCTTTAAAACAGATAAGATATACTGAAATCTATGATAACTTCGAATATGTAGTTATTAAACAGTTCAGCTTAATAATAATTAGGTACTCTAAATATTAAAAAATATCAATTATTTGAAGCATTTTTTAATTACCACATACTGCAGTTCAAATTAACGACACCCACCAGACATTAATTGCAATAACATACAGACAACATGTATATTTGGAGAACCTAATTATTATGAGCGGAAATGATATTATATCAATTAAAAGATATATAGTAAATATATAAGTAACGCTCTATGAAACATGTAGAGGAGACAGTTACTGTGATTAAAATTCGTTGGTAAGTTGTCGAAAACTGCTGTTGTTAACACTGCAATAACAATGATAGCCAATCAATGAGTATGACTTCAAGTAATGTGATTTAAGTATAACATTTAAGATACATACATGATTGGGTGGTTAGTAACTTTACCCTAAATGAAAATGTTATAGATGTTAAATTTACACTACTTTTGCACACAGTTCTATAGATTAAACATTACTTTTATAATAAAACAGTGGTCGCAGGAGGACTCACCACGAACGCTGCAAAGTGTTCGAAACGTCAGGAAAAACAAAAAACCAATAATACACGCGATTAATCCGGTTAAAAGTTGTTTTATTATAATGTGTAGTGATCGCGCAAACCTAAGATAAACATTACTTATTTTTTTGTATAATTGAATGGACACACAATTAGGTCTCAACAGTGTTATTACTGAAAAAATTCGATTCAAAAAGTATTACACACTTACCTTGGAAGAAGTTTACTTAACGTCGGATAAACACGAAGTGATAAAAACAATAGTAACTGAATATACAACGACACAGGTGCACTCGGTTGGTCATTTTTTAATTTTTAAAATATTTACATTCGCACTAATTGAATTGGGTATGTTTTGACATTAAGTGTCGACGGGGCCGGTGTAAGTATGAACTGTTTCATTTTAATGTCATTGAGGTGTGCAGTGGCCGCGTGTGTACTGGAAGCAATTACGACGGATCCCGGGAGTTGTTGTGCCCGGATTCAATACTGACTGAAAATAACTCGGTATCAAGTTCGTTTGGTTGGTGACCTTATGAAACATGTAAGCAAGATGGCAATAGTCAGCGCCGACTATCACACGGAGAGACGGAATGCTGGGTCGGGGGAGGCTGCGCGCATGCGCCCTCACACGCCACTAAGCTAGGCAGGGTTGCCTAGCACCTGCATCCAATTCTAAAGTAGACGAACTCGAGGGCAGAAGCTAGTACTTATAGGTAGATATATTTTTCGTATCTCATATTCAACTATTTCTACTATCGGCTTCGATGTCTCTATTTTATGACAGTGAAATTATTTGCTTTCATATTGCGTACTTTATAACTCGTATTTTAACATTATAATAATGATGTTCATATTTTTTCAGAGTTCTATTTGGATACTTATTGGCACAAATACATCGTTAAAGCCGCGTGGAGACTTTTTTCTCAATCGTCAATGTCCTTTATACGGGAAAGTTGAAATAATCCAATTAAACCATTGGAAATTTTTGTAGACATAAACTTGCAACGTTTATTTTCATATTTAGATCCTAAAATTCATTTGTACTCATTAATTAATCACAAAGAAATAAGAAAACACACACCTAAAAAGTAATGATTTAATTTATTTTTATTATAATTATTTACAAAAGCAAAATAATTTCATATAAGCATTTTCTACACATAGACTTCGAAAACCAGGAAAGTTAAGACGTTTTATGTGATCGACAACGGTCCAATTTTGTTTGTGGAATCGCATCATTGCTTCGAAGATCCCGCCCTCAGGCGCCATACGGACTATCACATTAAAGTCACGCCATTCAACGCTTCTTTCGTATACAGGCACCATTTCTTTTCCTATAATAATTTCTTCTGCAATAAGTTTTAAGCATTCTGGATAAGGCTGCAATAACTGATTAATGTGTCTGGTCAAGTGACGAACAGCATCCAGAAGTATTGGGTTATCATGTGCGAGCTTTATATCATTATAGCAAGTGCACCATGCGTTATCAATACCAGCCATGTCACAGCTTCTATTTCTGGGAATCTGTAGGAAAAGGCTGATGCCTCTGTCATGCGTATAGAACTCTGTACTTCTTTTTAATATTTCCTGTTCACTTATATCACTTAAATCAATAAGATCTATTAATGTTTGGTGAACGTCATAGGGCGTTGTGAGGCGTCCCTTATTGACCTTTAAATTATGGTAAGCTAATCTATAGTCTTTCCGAAATGAAGGTGGTGTCAAAATGAAGACGAACGGCAGTCTCTGTTCTATTCGACCTTGTTTTGTTAAATGAATATCTCCAATATCCATACCATGATCACTTAGAAATATAAATATTGTGTCATTTAAATATCCACTCGATTCTAGTTTTTGAATTAATCTAACGTATGCGTAGTCCATCTTTAGAGGATAATTTAAATTGTCATGACTCATAGATGTTTCCCAAAAAAGTCCGAATAACTTAGAGTTTCTCAGTGTTGTAGTGATATGCTCAACATAATCCAAAAGAACTTCAAAATAGTATTTATCTCCCATACACATATGAATGTGCTCGACATCTCTTTTTAAGTGCATGTATGTTCTTAACTTTTTAAACTTTCTCGTATGTGCCATTTTTGCTTTATTTATATCTGGTTTATTCAAGGTTTCAGATTCCTGAATAAATGGGTGTAAATAGTAGTCTGTAGGGCTGCCTCTAAAACCATATGTTTCTTTATTAAAAATACCAAATTTAGCAGTATCTTCTACGAATGCTGTGTAATATCCCACGTCTTTGAACCTTTCCCAAATGAAAGGGCAGCTATCCAATGTTGTTTGTGCACGTGGCCAGCAAGTTTTATACAGTTCAGAATTGTTCATGCCGACAAGAACAGAAATCATGTTCTGAAAAGTGTCGTTTGCTATTGTGTTGTACCCTTTTAATTCGACAGCGTTATATTTTTTGAGGATTTCAAGAGTGTTAGGCATAGTTCTATAAAAATTTTGCCTTGACATGGATCCCAACCCCATAATTATAACGTTATATGCAGACTGGTTTTCAGGCGTTTTGAAAGGATTATCTCTGTTGAAAGTAAACTGCTTTCTTGGTGTAAATGTAAAATATTGTTTATATATAATTTTATTATTGTAAAAGCACTGAACGTTCACAAATTCGTTATTCACTTCTATGGAATTTTGAAACATAAAACAGTGTAGGTACTGGATCCTACTATCCACAATTTTGCGCGATATGCCCCGAGAGGTTTTTGGTCGATAAAACGATCTATAACAACATTCGAAGTTTGATTCATTATTAATTTTATAGAGTTTATAATTTTCCTTAATTGTAAAAATGTGAGTTTGGTTACTTTCGAGCAAGCGATGGTCATAATTTTTACACACATTAGTTCTTTTATCGGGCTCATTTGTGAATTTTCTTATTGACTCGTCCTCTACATTGATGGCCGGTATTATACAGCCCACAGTGTTGATAGTAAAACTTTCATCGCTATGGTGAGTTTCAAATGAATCTAAATTTGTCTTTTTATTTTCTTCCAGGAACAAAACTTGAGCTCCTTGCGGAATGCACCAAGCTAGTCTTCCAAATATTACAACTTTTATCATAAAAATATATTTTTTTATTCTTCCTTCTTTGGTATATCGATAAATCATACTGATGAACTTGATAGTAAGTATGTATTGCGTTTAAGCTGCTGTGGTTTTTAAATAGTGTTGCCCAGATTTCTCTATTTGGTTGTATGTGTTAAGAACACTGTTCAGTGTTTAAATAACATGCGAAAAACGTTGCAACAGGCGTATTTCAAGGCAAATTGTTTTTTTATTGTTATTATTTTCAAAAACTTTTTCTACTCTGTTATCACATTTAAGACACTAATTTAATAACACGAGAGAGCTTGTGATATACGATTATTTTAGAGGTTCCATGTCACATAAAAACATCAATAACCTAGCATAGGATAAGCCCCAAAAAAAATTAAAGTTCTTATAAAAAGTGCGTGTAGCAAAACTAACGCATCTAAACACCAAGGCATGTTTTTATTTATTTCTGAATATGTAATTTATATATTGCATGAGCAGATACTACATATATACTAAGTGTGAGTATAGTAAACTTGCCGATCGCTGATCACTCACTAACCTGTCTGTGTAAGAAGAAATCACTTATAAAGTGTGCGAGACGTGCGGTGCAGCGCGGCAGTGGCTCTTCTCGGTGGCGGCTCTACAACTGTTATCAAACAAACTTTGTTTTGACCTGTTAATTGCTGTTTTATTGGTTTGTTAGTTTGCATAAACTGTACTAGTTCCATACGAGCGTTTTCTAAACTAACGCAAAACACTCTTGCATGCTATAGGTTGCACTGCCGTCTTACATCGCCTGCATCACAGAAATAGTTTGCTATTTTTACCTTGCATTTTTTTCCTGATAAGCAGCACTTCATAAGCATTGCCTTCGAGAGCACGAAAGGCATCAAATATAATGATGTGGTATGGCATCAAAGTCTGTTTTTATAAAATGTTGACTGTGTCGTGCTTATTTTGTTACGAGTAGGTAGTACTTAATGAGTCAGATATTTTATTGAGATTCATAATAAAATTGATTAGCAATTTTGATATAATTGGACATTCACGACATTCGATTTTTTTTTATTATCTATTTACTAAGTTATTAAATGAAAGATTGATTAAGATATCAGAAGACACATGATGATGTTTTTTCTTTACTATGAGATGTCGTTACACCTACCTGGTACATTGGTAGGGCCGGAGCGCGCACTTTTTCACGAAAGCACTCAGACATTTCAGGCGAGCGTGTCGAATGTCGATATGAAGACCTGATGTAGCACGGTGCACGTCCTTGCACTTATGGCTCGTTCACATTAGTTCCGCAACCGCATCACTGAAATAGCCCTCACCGTCGAAGCCGGATTTTTAAATATGAACCTGGCTATTTCGATAGATAGTATAGTCGCGACAGTCAAGCTTAAGGTTGTGCGATCCTATGCTAATTAACTGTGAGTTTAGAACGCATTTAAAAAAAGTAGATTATTTTGCTTTTGGTTTATTTGGCGATAGGAAAGCATCTTTTCCTACATATTCATGGCTTAGTTTCTTTTTTAATTTGTAGAGTTTAGCAGAATTACTTCCATCGTGACCTTTTACGCGTTTTTTTACATTTGGAAGCAGTCCTTACAAGTTTTGAATTATTACAAATCGGTCTCTGATAGGTTTGACGAAATATATATAAATCAAACTTACCGTTATAAATGGATGAAAACGTAGGTACATTAGGCGATTGGTGCGAAATCCTGCCCGATCTGCTAAAAAAAAAAACATTTAAATTCACCAAGCAAATTCGTGAAAATAAAATAAATTCTTCAGGTTTGTGTTTAGAAACCGATGAATTTAGTTTATTTTCCGGGATTTAGTACTTACACATTTTCTGTACATATTGTCTGTATTTTTTAGGTTGATTGCAATAAATAATTATTTGTTTTTTTTTTCTTCCGGAATATAAACAGATGTTTTATGATCAAAGGCCTTTTGTCTATTTAAGTCGAGTTGTATTGTCTGTAAAACAGTGCTTCTGATGGCGCAATAAACCAATGCGTAGAACCGCGTAATGTCTACTAGTCTATACGTGCCCTTAGGTTGTAACTGATATCAAAGACTGCACGTACAACGTAGCGTGACGACTACACCTAGATGCAATCCAATTAGTTTTACTTTTTAACTTGTTCAGAATACCAAATCATTCTTCAATGTTCAATATATTACTGTATCATCGTTTGAATAATTCAGGTACCTATAAAACTTAAAATTATAATATATCTAGCCTATAGTGTCCTGCATGGCAAAGACGTCCCTTTCCTTTGTTATTGTTTCAAAAAAAAGTTTCCACATCCCTTGAATTTCTTTCTGTATTGTGGGTACATTCACAGAAACATAATGCGCACACACACCCAGACCCGGAACAATTATTTGTAGATCATACAAATATTTGCGCCGTGCAGGAATCGAACCTGTAACACGCGCCGTTTACACTTTTATTCCTTGCTGAACCCCCAGGATAATGCGCTCCATAGCTCGCTGGATATTTACTTTAGGCAGATCGTTTTTTGGGAATATGAATAAAGCCGACTGATTGAAAAAAAAACTTACAAAACTTTTTATGATGTCAATCAATAGGATCACTAATTACTTACTTAGAAATATTAAACTCCCTCGTTGGTGTAGTGTTTGCAAGCGGCAAGCGCGACTGCTGAGCATAAGGTCCTGAATTCGTTTCCCAGGTCGGGCAAAGTGTTATTGGGTTTTTCAGTTAGGAATTATTAGTAGCATTCCGGAGATTATTTGAATTGTGTCCGGGATACGGCAATAGGCTCAACGAATATTACATGGGACTAAATAAGAGCATTGGCGAATGTTGGTGTACATTTGTATACGCCTCTGCCTAGCCCTTCGGGGAATACAGTCATGATGGAAATTATTGTATGTGGAAATTATGTAACATTATCTTAATTTTCAAGATCTATTTTTAATTTAAGATACAATGTTCCTTAGAACGAAATTATCTAGATTTTATTAAAAAGTATAGTTAAATAGTTATAAATAGTTGCAAAATATGAAATATTATATTCACGCTATCTTGTAAATTTAAATATCTAAAATAAAGAACTAGGCTAGCATCACTATAAAGGAGAAATGCAGTAACAGTCGTAGTAAGATATTATTATGTAGTACGTAGGTAGATATTATTTTTATGAGTCTCGTAGCAGTCTACGAAAATTAGGTACTCGTAGCATGCTACGAGTTCGTAGGCTACCCACTTACTACATTTCGGCTCAAGGGAAAAGATTGAAATTTAATTTAATTTATATTATAATATTAACTTATTTAATTTAATAATATAGTAGAATGAATGTACCACCCAAAATTCGCCCGAGCATATAATAAGAGGAATTGTGATATCTCATAAAACCACACTTTTTACCAAATAAACATTCATGTACTAGCAACTTTGTTATGGTCGCAGTAATTATAATTCTTAATTTTGTCGAGAGGGGAGATCGGATTCCAGTACGCATGCGCGGAAGAGCCGGTGATGGCAACGCATATAGAGGCTTCCGTACTTTATGTAATAAACTAGCACTTTAAAAATATCTAAACAGTTTCATTGACAATTTGCCGTATAAGAGATATGAATGAGGACCACTTCGTTTTCCCTCGAGGTAAGCCATTGGCCACAAGGTTAACTGTGATGCTTGAAAATCGATACGTGAATAACACAAGCATAACCTAAATTTTCAATTCTTAATCCATGTTGTAGCGTTAAAGTGTGTGAAATAGTGTTACTACGCGAGTGTTCATGAAGAAAAACTTGTATTTCGTGAAGTGAATTACTAATAAGTTTAATATCTCGTATCTAACTGGTGATATCTACTCGGACTATCTTAGTGAAATTAAGAATTCAGGAATGGTTACTCGTTTTCCTAGTCGTAACCTTATTATTGGCTAGCTACAGTCGACCACTATAAAAATAAATCATACATTTCAAAACGACTCCTTTGTATAAGTATGTATATTTGACCTAGGCTTGTCAAGGCCTAGGTAATCTCTAAGGTTAACCCTGTATATGCTGACCATGAATATGTTTCATACATTTTTATAAAATTGTTTGAACAACCTACCATCACAATGAGCATATGCAAGTTCCTAGATGATTTTTAACTTCCTCCTGAGACGTAGATATTAATAAACAAGAATTAAATAGGAATATAGTATCTATCTGTAAGGCGAAAATTGCTCCTTTAATAGCGAACTAATTACAGAAAAGTTATAATTTTGGTTATACAGTTATTAATATTAGTGGAAAGAAAAATTCGGTCGTGAACAGGATTTGAACCTGCGCAGCCCGGATACATACTCCAGGTGTTCTGCTCACTAAACCGTTCGTTATAATTTCCACATTGACTCGTTAAAATTAACTTAACTAATAATTTAGGGCCTCATTTAATGTCATGTCGCGTCTGAAGATCGGCTAGAAGTCTAGAAGACAATATTTTTTATCGTTGGTGTTGATGTGTTCACAGGTCCTGGCCTTACTCTTCCTTACTCTGATCCCATGGCCGGGGCCGTCAGTCTTCAAAATAACTTGTTCTCGTGACAACTCCAAAATCGTAAGAAAAGTTATACAGAACAAATGGCTCCCAGTATTGGAGAGGTTTCAGGTGAGATATTTTTTTCTATTACTAATTTACCTTTTTTAATATTCAATACAGACACCTTATTAGGTTTCTGAAATTAATTAACTTGTCATCATATATATAACGCACTCACAAATTTTCAGAGTTAGTGTACCTACCTAATTATACTCGTAATAGCGTTTTTATTTGTCTGAACAATGACGTGCTGTTACATCTCGCTATAGAAGGAAAGACTTTTTATAATAAAACAACTTTTAACCGGATTAATCGCGTGTATTATTGGTTTTTTGTTTTTCCTGACGTTTCGAACACTTTGCAGCGTTCGTGGTCGCAGGAGGACTGTACCAATACTACTGAACCAATAATACACGCAATTAATCCGGTTAAAAGTTGTTTTATTATAATGTGTAGTGATCGCGCAAACCTAAGAAAGATTTTTTTTTGTATTTTCAACTAATCCCAGGCTCATATTTAGGTACTTTTAAACTTGGCTAACATTAATACGAGCAACTTCTGTCCACAAATTAGGTTGGTGATACGCGACATCTCGGCGGAGAGCCGCCTACTTCCAATTTAGTTTCAATTGACACACATCCCCGTACTTTATAATGCATCCATACTTTATCTTTCCATGATTTCTTACGAATGACTAAAATTATTCGATTTTACATTTCCTTTACACGAAATTACCAATTCTCAGATTATATCCCAAATAATATCTGTTAAGGTGAAATTACCACTGGAGTGTCCATTCCACCCCGCGCGCGACATATTCGCGCCGCAACATGCCGCCAAGCTACAGCACCGGCCCTCGCAGTGGACGTGCGCCTACTGTGGGAAGTCCTTCTACGAAGAACGACACCTAGACACGCACTTCGATCAGCGACACAAGAACCAGATTAACAAGGTGAAGTCGTAAAACAATGATGTAGAAGTGACTTTACATACATACATACATAAACTCACGCCTTTCTCCCATGGTAGGCAGAAACTACAAAACACCACCTGCTACGATCCTTACATGCCTTTTGTTTCGTCCACGTTCATACATCTTGTCATACACGCGCGGCGGTTGTGACTACTACGCGCCTTACCTTTTTAGAGGATATCACTAATAAGGTCAGTGTATATCCTTCTAGGGCGTCCTCTTCCGGCATTTCCACTTATACCTGCCCTGTAGATACCTTTTGTTAACCGTGTTTCATTCATTCTTTCAATATGACCAAAACCAACTAAGCATACTCTTTCCAATTTTCGTCACTAGTTCTTCTTTTATACCGCAACGTTGTCTTGTCATCTTATTTTATAAAGTAATTTTATTACATTTATAAAAGATTATCGTAGCGTATGGATTCTTTAAAGCTTGGCACGCTTAGCCCATGCAAAGCTAGTGGATATAGCTTTAACTGAAACGGTACATTTCTAGTTACCTCAACCCCATGACGGTGCAAATGCCAAGAATATCGCTTTCAGCGGTAGCATTGAGAATGGCATCTAGAGAGAGGGCCAAAATGGAAGACAATTCACGACACTCTCACAATGTTACTATGGCACTTACGGCTGAAGGCCGAAAAGTCGCTATAATGTTGTTAAACGTGTTACTCTATTCGCTGCCGAACGATCACAGGCAGGACTACGTAAATTGTGACGTTAAAATGTTTCCCTACGGACCTTATTCGTACCACCTTCACAAAATCTCCCATCAGGACATGTGTTGCCATTATTGTCTTTAAATGGAGTTCGGTCTAACCTGAATTTAAAAAAAGACCCTCCTTCTGACCTTTTTTCGGTCACGGTGGCACATCTCCGAGGAGATTAGCCAAGTACGTAGGAGATATTATAGTGCGCAAGTGTATGCGCAAACACAAGTGCACTCCCTCTTCCTTCACTCTCATAGTCCGATGGGACGACAATCCGACGCGGCTTTACTTGCTCTCCGAAACACACCGCATACTCCGGGCTACTACTGACAACTTCCTAAGAAAAAAAATCCAATATCACTTTGCCCGACCTGAAAATCGAACCTAGGACGCTATCACGCTCAGTAGCCACACTTGCGACCACCAGACCAACGAGGCGACCTGAATTTAAGTAGCAAGGGAACAAGGAATACCAATTCAGTTTGAACTATATCTAGTGTAAAAATGGTGCAGTTCCCCAAGCGATGAGACATTTAACATCATGTCCTGCGTGCCCTAGTATTTGCACGTTAGAAGAACTTATTTATGAACACTACAGTTATAACTGATGAATTATTTGCCAACGACACAAGCATTTCTGTTATTATGTAAACCCTGTTCTTGTCCATGGCCTAATAATAAATGTATGATAAAATATAGGCGGAAGACGCAGTATGCCTGGCCGACTACTGCGATATAATGCGGTGCCAGGTGTTGGTCGCTCACGGCCTCCTCAGCGGAGCCGGGGGCCCTAGTACTGACATTGAGGTGAGTCTATTATGCTGCAGCTTTGATAATTCTATAGGTATCATTCCTTTTTAGAACCTTATTCGGTTCCTGTTCTGTTCTAAGTACATATACCATATGTATGGGAAATTGATTACGATAGTAAGCGAATCTACATGTCAATGCAATTGTCTGAGACAAATCAGACGATAGATATTTGCGATTTTTTATTTTTTAAGTAAAACTGAGTGTCAGTCATAGAATCGTAGGAGGTGAAAATCAATATTGACTGCCTACCCAAATGGGGCGGCGTACCCAGGCGTGACGGATTATATGTAAGAGATGCATATACATGAATTTCAACGACAATTTATTTATGTTGATGATGTCAGTCATGTAACACAACAACTTTGCCCCACAATGTAGTAACTTGTATTTCTGGCGAAACGCTAAATCATCAAGGAGAGAAAGATTTTTATATTAAATAATAATCACAGGTATGGCAGGACGTAGAAGCGGTGAAGAAAGCACTAGCACCAGCGGCAACGAGGAGCGTGGCGCGGGTGACGGCGCGTAGACGACATCGACCGCGCACCGCACCTCCTCCACCCATCGAAGATTGTCCACGAACAGATGCCGATGGGAGGGAAGAGGAACCTGGTACGTATTATTAAAGAAGGGATTCTAATCGCTTAAGAAACTCTTTCAAAGGCGTACTGCGTTCTACAAAATCTGTTATTTAATATCAACCAGACTATTCAAGGGATACGATTTGATTGTTTGACACAGATGGTTCAGAAATCAAGAAATACAGTGAGAAGGATAGGTATGTTAACATTGAAAACTTTCAGAAGCGGCATAATATGAATGAGAACTTTTTCATTAATGTTTCAGTGATAAATTAAGGTAAAGATTTAAATAATATTAAGGTTCCTGTAATAAATTAATTAGAAAATAGCGAAATGCTAAACTATCATTTTCAAAGTTTTGGTAATAAACCCCCTGTAGATCTCATATTAAACTACGCACTCATATATTTTTAGAGCCAGAAGAGAAGAGGACAGAAGACAGCGACGGGGATGCCAATCAGACAGCAGAGCTTTGCGACGCCGACACCGTAGAGTCGTCTCTACCTCCCGACAGCCGACAGAAGAGACTAGCAGACCTGCAAGCCGAACGAGCAGCTTGTGACCCGACACGCCTTCAAACACTTAAGGTTATTCAAATTTTAATGCTATACTTTGCACTGACTGTAAAATATTCTATAGGCTTCTTCCAGGGAGGCTTGTGAACATCTTGTCTAAGTAAACGTAACTTTTATACATCCCTAATCTTCTCAAACGTTACGTGTCGTGTCTTTAAAAGCAGTTTGTGCATATGAAAACAGCTATCAGTTATTTTCATGAATATTTGTGTTTACCAGGTCCGCTGTGAAAGGATCGTACATTCCTGCATAGCGACGCTTCTTCTGCATCTTACTCAACATCAGTTCACCGAGCTTGAAGGTCCTTTTTATTCATTCACGCCTTTAATATAATACTTGAGTTAGTAAATTATACCACAGAATTTTTTTACTTTAGAGTTCGCTATGCATGCGTTAGTTGCTTTTTAGACTGCCTCGTTGATTTTGTGGTCGCAAGCACGGCTGCTGAGCGTGAGCTCTTGGGTTCGATTCCCAGGTCGGGCAGTGTAATTGAATTTTTCTGTTAGGAAATTCTCAGTAGCAGCCCGGACTCAGGAAGTTGGTGGTGTGACAGCCCCTTGTTTCGGAGAACACGTAAAGCCGTCGGTCCTGCGCCTGATCTCTCTGGTCGTGTCGGATTTCCGTCCCATCGGAATACGAGAGTGAAGGAAGGGAGTGCACCTGTGTTTGCGCATACACTTGTGCACTATAATATCTCCTGCGTACATAATCTCCACTGAGATTAGCCGAGACCGAAATATAGTCGGAAGGAGTATTTTTAATGATTTTCGAAGATTTCTCTGTATTTGTCAAGATAATTACATCTGAACGACATTGTATTAACTGAAAAGTTTGTCTTCGGTCACCTGTATAAGGATTGAATAGATAGCAATGACGTCACCAAAAGACGTAGGTATTAAAGTGTGGAATAAGAATTCGCGGTAGTGAGCAGAGGTCAAGATGGCTTAGCGGTCCGAGCACAGATTCGAATCCTGCTCGCGGCCGTATTCTTTTTCCACAGAAATTTATAACTTTAGAGTTCGCTATGCATGCGTTAATGCTTTTCAAAGATTTATCTTTAAATTATTATCAGTTATACAGTTGTAGGAGACTTTGTTTGCGTGTCCACAGCTACTGTTTTTTAGGCTAAGTAGGTACTGCTTTGTTGGGTTAAATTTTTATCTCGCCATATGTTGTTGTCTGGCTAGGGTTTACTGCAAGTGGTTAGCTCACAATACTTTTAATTTGACAGAGGAAATGCAGCGCGCTGTGTGTTGGTACCTGAGCTGTGACCGTTACTGGGAGGACACGGCGCCTACAGCCCGGGCATTCCCCTGGCCACTGCTGTTAGCTCTCGCCACCGGCCTCGCGCTAGCACTCTGCATGTGCTATTACATCATCTGGATTGTGTTCGAGTAAGTAACACTTTGATCTTTGATAAGAAATATTACGTCAAACCATTGTTCGACATCAACCTCGGTTCTACCGATAGCCATGTTAAAGTTGTTGATAAGTCATATTAAATACGATTTTAGAATTTTCAGTTTGAGACTAGCTAAGTTCGACTTTTACGTCGGAGTTGGCGGCATTTTTGTCACGTTAGCGTGCTATTCATGACTTTCTGATGATATTTCCTCTCTCTAAATTATTTATGTTTCAAACTTAACCCTCTGTCTGCGTAGTTCGGAGGAGGGTAGCGTAGCAGGCAGTGCCTCGGTGTCCATGACGACGCACTCGTCGCCAACGCGTGGCGAGCGTCTTGCGGCTGAGGAAGCGATGCTCGACGACCCCGACCATGACGATCACTACATATACGTGACCTACCCGCCGGAACTAAAGCGCAGGCTACTCGAGAGGTACGAAGCGAACAAAGTTACCCTTATCGTACTATCGCCTTATATCAGGCAGACGCGAGTAGATTAGTAGGGTTATTACTGTATACCTAGAGACATAAATTAAGGTTATCAGCGGAATCGTTGTTCCTAAAACCGGCTCGGTTTGGGATTACATGTTACATTACACTTAGCTCCTGTGTCAAACTAATTGACTTCACATTTCTAACTTTTATTTCTATCGGGAATATAGCTCTACTGGACCAGATAACACCTCATGTAAGCCAATAATGGTTTAATGGATTCGTGACATTTTATTCATTCATAGGTATCTATTTTAATCTCTTAATGCGTGAAACAACTGAAATTACGTTTTATCTTGTAAACTAATTTCAGTTACATTAGCTCTAGTTAATCCATTAGTTACACTTATAATATAGATCTGTTTTAACTCACTTTTATTAGCGAGATTTGAAATGCACATGACGATGTTTTGGTTTAGCTATTCCATTTTCTGATATGAATTAATTGAGCGGTCCGGTGTGTTTCGATGTTCATTAAGTATACTCTGTTCATTTTATGAAAGCTTGTATGACAGGTGTCAAATGATGATTTTAGGGATGTGTCGTAACGTAAATCGGATATAGGATTTTCGATAATTGATTTGTTTTCAGAACTAATTATTATCGTGAACAACCTATTCTACAATTATGTCAAAGGGTATAAAAAAAAAACTTTCTTCAAATATTGAATGTTTCGTGAAAGCTTTCCTAAAATTAATAGACTATAGTGTATTTACTTGTTTTTGTACTACAACTTAATACCTACCAGCTTATTGATTTCTATGAATTTTGCACATCGCTCAATCAATTTCTACTCATAGATAATACAGTAGTCCGGGCACCCTATTGTGAAAATAGAAGGCCAGATGAGTAGTTAAAATTGGTTTGACAGCCAGATATATGTATCTGGCTCTTTCTTGAATTCAAATTTATATGAAGCCTTATTTGTCACAGGTGTGAAAATACCGTAATATGCCACTTAAATAAAGTTGTGTGCAAAGTTTTTAATATTATTACGAACAATTATTTTACTAATAACAGTTTATTGTTTTAGCTGCTACAATAGAACGACTCGCCTCTGAGATCCGCATCCATGCCATTGCGCCGCGCATGCGTACTTTGTACCACTACAAGTAGATTTAATATTTAGATTTAGTGGCAACTTCAAGACATTCTGATATAGAGAAATATTCTGTCACGTATTCTGTTCCTTATATCAATAAGAATAACGACTGTTTTTAACACTATTTTGATCTGAGAAAAATAAGTGATTGAGTCAAATTGGACATGTTGCAACTTTAATTTAACTAGTTTTAATCTAAAATGTGTTCGCAAAGTCTAAATTATATAAGGTGCAGAATCACTTTTAAAGTTAACAATATTTTCACAAATTAAAAAAAGTAGATATTAGTAAATCAAGAATCCAGGAGTCTCTTTTTTGATATTATTGTGATATTATTATTTGTTTTAATTTAGTTGTATTTAACCTACTCCATTCCTTTAGATGTAGTTCGCTTGAAACAATTGGTGCCTAAATATTTCCGTTTTTATATTGTGCCTAGTTGTAAAAAGTATTTTTTCCTCTTTTAGGTAGTTACTAATATTGCAATAAGAAAAAAGTATTGTACATACGAATGGAACTGTCTATATTAACATATTTAATTCAGCTAAACAAGAGAAATATTTTTTTTATACCATTTAATGCATTTTAATCCCCGGATTGCTCACGAGATATATACCTACCTGTTAAGTGTCTTCAGATAGAAGCTGGCCTGTCAGTAGTACGGTATAGATTACTCTATGTAGCTTATACATACCTCATTACGTATCCATTGTGACTATGATCTACGTCACAGCTCATTAAATTTATTTATTATTTAATCTACTTTCCTGTTTAATGATTTTCATGATCTCAGCGCTCGTAGTCATTATTTGTAAGTCATTTTAATTTCCATAGTATTATTATTTATATTATGTAATTATTATTACCTCAATTTTTACTGTATCTACCTGTATAATATTAACTGCTTTTAAACTTCGCATAAAAATGCTTGAAAGAGACTGAAGTAAAGCATTTTAACTAAATATATTTTCAAATATTTAATACTCACTCATTTTAACATAATTGAGAGCACAGTTTCGTTTGTTTGATTAAAGAAAATGTAATATAAAAAGTTTGTTAAATAAAATTCTTGATAAAATTGTGTACTTATTTATTATAATTATATTAATATTTATATAAAATTGCCAGTCTTTATAATAGTTACTTATACAGGGTGGAAATTCATGACAGCAAGACAATACAAGCCGTTCCTCAACGTCTTTGCAGTGAAACTTAAAGTTTGCAGATTCTTAACAGACAGTATCTTATATTATGATACTGGTACAAATTACGAGAAAAGCCTTTTGTGTTTAAAATGTCCACTGTATAATTTTATAATATGCGTGCTGCATATTAATTTGGGTAGGTAATTCATAATATGTGTATGTTCCCACACTGTACACTGTACCACATAAGCATGAATTTTACTCTCGAAAGTCACAAAATAAACATATCAAAAAGTCAGCAAATGCTTATATCGACGTACAAAAATCTATGCTACTCTACCCAATAGAAAGTTAATTTAAATGAGATATTTACATTACTCTTAAATATTATAATTATTTTACATACGTTGTTGATCGGTCACACGTACTTCCCACACGGTTTCCACACAGAGTTTCCTTCCATTACGGACTTGCAATTGCAACCGCAGCCTGTCGGGCATGTGTCGTGTTGGGTGAACCTGCATGTTAACAAAATATTGGACTGATTAATTGAATACATATCTAATCATGTGTAGCTACAATACAATCTAGGCATATTCAAGGCTGGAGTGCTCCATCCTCGGCCACACGGTCTCTTACCATCGGGCGAGTTGGTGGCCAAACGTAGATCCATTTTGATTTAAAAAAAAAAAAAACTATGCTGCTCTAAACTGGCCTTTGATTGAGTCTCAGAAGGTTTGTTAAAGAGCGCAGCATATTAAACATAAAGCTTGTGGACCGCATTGGCAACTCCACAATATACAAACCTGACCCGTAAGGCCAGGCATCATACAGGTAGTGAAAAAGTCAGCTATACTAAAATGGGTGTGGGCGGAGCATATCATTATTTGGAATGCGTTAGGCCAGAATCGATATCCAGTGGGTACCTAAAGGTGGGCGTCGCCACTTCAGCAAGCCGAGGATTCTCTGTCGTCACGATTTTATTGCAGAGGGACGGTATACGTTTAAAAACAAGACTTTTTTTAATTTATCCAAAATGGACTTACGTTTGGCAACCAACTCGCCTGATGTTAAGCGACGGTGTGGCCGAGAACGAAGATCCACAAGAAATCTATTTACTCTAAGTAGCTTCGTCCCAGTGGCGTGCATTGCATATAAGCAAATAGGCAGTGCTTACCTCAAAAAATTACCTAAATACGTTTTTTGAGGTAGGCACAGTAAACTGTGATATAGGTTGTATTTAGGTAATTTTTTGAGGTAGGCACTGCCTATTTGCCTATATGCAATGCACGCCACTGCTTCGTCCGGTGGGTGGTAACCAACCGCGGCAGAAGCCTCCCACCAACTCCACATATTAGGTATACCTCTTATTTTTAGGTACTTGATGTAAAAGAGGGCCCGGGAGTTTGTCTTATTCCTATTTTTCTTTACAGAAATCTACATTTTGTTGACAATACAACCTTATTTATTTGTTGATAAATGTCGACACAGATCGTTTTTTTTTTGTTACTTTCAGTATTGTAGAAATAATGTAGATCATTCGCAGCCGCCGAGTGTGAGTACTCAGTTGTGTTCGTGAGTACCGCACATGCGGCATCATTATATGTAAATATAATGTTGCCTCACCAGTGCAGCATGTGCAGCGCGTGGCCGGCGTGCGCGCAGTAGGGGCAGGCGGCGGCCAGGCCGCGCACGGGCCGCGCGCACACGGCACAGCGCAGCGCCGCGCGGCCGCAGCCCGAGCAGGCCGGGCCCCGCGCCGCGCCCCCGCAGCGCGCGCACTCCGCCGCCAGCTCGGGGCCGGCGCGCGCCCCGCCCGCGCCCGCCCACTCCGAGCTCCCGCCGCGGACTAGTTTCAACACCTGCGTGATACAACTTTATTACTGAACACTTCTGCACTTATTTTATCGTGTGTGCAATGAACAACCTAGTGTCAGAATTCAAAACCACCTGTAGGTCTCTGACATGGCTTCACACACCAGCAGTCTTAATTAGCACACCTTACGAAATGTAGAATAATAAGAGCTAGTGCGCTTATAAGGGGCACTGTCCCCTCGAAAGGGAAAACTCCATAATTCACTACCGTGAAAACGTCGAGTTCCAATTGGCGAGCTTAGGAACAAAATAATTAAGGTATTATAGTCATCTTCTTTCGAACGGTCAGCAAATAATCTGCTGTCAAGAGTTGTTTAAGCCACCCATAGGCATCCAACTTGGCTTAGTGATTGCTATTAAGTATTAATAACCAAGACCAACGATTTATCGTGCCCTCAACAATATATGGGCTTTCCGCGCCAAACATTCTTAACCTCAACGATCGTTAAATGTAAATATGTAGTCTATATTAATATTATAAAGCGGAAGAGTTTTCTTATTTGTTTGTTTAAACGCGCTAATCTCAGGAACTACCAGTCAGATTTGAAAAAATATTTTTGTATAAATGATAGTTAGGTTCGTGGTGAATAGTATATAAATATAGTAGATGAATAGTAAGCTATCTAATATTAGGCTACACCTCTCAGCTAGCATTAAATATTGATTTTTGTTCAAAAGTTGGAATAACAAGCGCTCCCGCACTGCTTTATACGCGTGGGCTGACGTAATGGTTAGTGATACGTAAATACAATGTTCTATAAAAATATTTTTCCTTGTATAAATGACTTTTATTTTTAAACATTGAACAACATAGATAATTTGAAATATGTATACACGGATTGCCATATACCTATCTCTTATACATAAGCCACAATAAGGTATTTAGTGCCAAAAATTTAATGAAAATATAAAAGTGATTTTAGAGCATTATTTTAAGGCATTGCATATTAATTCTTACAATCGAAAGTTAGTTCAACATCAAGACCATTTTATGATGTTAAAATTTGCTTTTTAAGTATGGAATTTGAATGCATAGTTTAGGTGATAATGTAAAATGAAAATATTTCAACACTCGCGCGAACGAGCCGTGGGCCGCATAACGGCATAATCCTGGTCAACCGATGAGAACTGGGCATTGGCGAAAAGAACTGTGAATTATTTTCTATTTGGTGGTTAGTACTAAGTAGGTAATTATAATATACGCGGGTGAAACCGCGGGGCACAGTTAGTAATATATAACATCTCAAGATTTATGTCTGTGACTGACAAATTCGCAGCAATTTGATATGATCGGTGATTTATTCAAAAATATTCAATAACTCACCTCAGTCTTCTTGTATATCAACTGCCAGCGATGGAGAATATCAGCGTAGACTCGCTTGAAGCAATGATACAAATGTACGGTGGCCTCATCAAGTACACACGAGGAAGCGCGCTCAGACTTAGACATGGTGGAGTCCGTATAGAAGTTCTCTGCTTCCGAGCAAGAGTTGCTGCGAAGCACGATGGGCATCGTCCAGCCATCGGCGCTGATCTCGCTGTATTGGTTTACTGTGCTGTATGGGGATGTGCCGTTACCCTAAAATAAAATAAAAGTCCCTTATATGATCCACAAAAATGAACACAATTTTCAGATTGTGTCTTTATTCAAGGAAATGCGCAAAGGGCGCGGTTTGTTACCGATAGCTGGCGAACACTGTGATTTCTGGTGCCGCAAATAATTAATGAGGTATTCGTTCGTTTACCCTCCACCGATTTATAAGATAACCCGGGAGCAAGAACTTTTTCGCATAAAGTTTGTTTGGTGTCCAACAAACATCGATCCGATCATTCACATACAAACTATATACCACGCTCGTGAAGTAAAACTACTCACATAACTAGACGTGCTGATTGTGGATTGTGAACTAGAATTACTGGTATCATTGAAGACTGAGAAGGCACACGCTAACATTGCCGCCATCTGTAGATTCGAGGCCTTGGCATAGTGAGATATTCTGGAACAAAGATAAATGACGTCAAACGTTACAATGTGGACTACACCCTATATTAACATCAGTTTTTTAAACTGGGATTTTTGAATGTTGTATTTTTTTTTGCTTTAACTGAAACTGACAGTCCTGTTAAGATCTATAATACTCACAAAGATTGTAGTAAGTTACAGCAAAGCGGGTGTCCCACCCAGCCCATAGTCTCCTCACTAGAAGCGAGGTGATCAGAGACTCTAGCGCGTAGCGACCGAGCTGTTAGTGCGGCTAAGTTCCACGCGTGTGCTAATTCCGTTTCACCCTCTTCTGTTGCTGCCTTTGCGTTCTTTTCGCACATCTCTGTTGAATAATAAGTTTATTTTTAAGGAAACACTTCAATTTTTGTGGGATAGAAGTGTTGGAGAGATTACGGTGAATGTAGCTGCAATCCTTAGACTCCGGCAAAATTTAGTGAGGAGCCGTTTGGTTTTAGTTGATAACAGTACAGCGTATATGACGTTTTTCCCGCATATTTTGAAAAAAGAAATGGCCAGGTATAATGGTTTAGTATTATGATATTGATACCTAAACTCATACCTGCGAAAAATAATCTTGACAGACACTGGTGGATGGACGGACGACACTCTGTCATCCATCCACCAGTGTTGTCCGGGCCTAAGGACCAGTTTTTTCTTTTTAAGGTAAGAAACTCTAAAAAAGTGATATAGACGCGACAGGTTTAATTGATTTATTAAGAGCACATAATAATGATAATACGTACCAACAGGATTGTCGGCATTGATGACGTATTTCTCAGCAAGGTTGCGACTGAGTGGGAAGAGATTAGGGGCGGCGTACATGACAACTCGCGGCGCGACACACCCAGATATACTGCCGCGGCTGCGCATACTGCCCGCGCGACGACCTTGAGCTTTCTGACAACACAATAACAAAGAAATATGACTAAAAATCAAGAGTATTGATCATCGGCTAGATTAAAAAACAGCAAAGCATGCAGGTTTTACTATTGTTAGCTACTTCTCTCTTCAACACTATGGACAAAGATTTTAATCAGGTTTGGGTGTGACCCGTGCCGATATTTTCGCGCCCTATCGTACTATTTATTACTTAAAAACTACCTTGCTTCTTTATACATTAGCTTTGTTTCATGAGTCGGGACTTCGTGAGATGTCAAGGCAACCAGTTTACTTAGTAGCAAGTGAGACTATATATCTGCCTAGCCTTTTCCCAATAACATTGGGGTCGGCTTCCAGTCAAACCGGATGCAGCTTAAAACCAGTATTTTACATGGAGCGACTGCCTATCTGACCTCCAAAATCCAGTAACTGGGTAACATGATATCTCGTGGTATGACTGGTCGTCAGACTTTCGGACCTCTGACTACCCGTAACGGCTGTCATAGATCTTAATTTGACAACCGGGACCAACGGCTTAACGTGCTCTTCAAGGCACGGAGGGGTCTCGGTATGATATGATGGTCACCCATCCACATACCGACCGCGGCAAGCGCAACTTAACCTCGATCGATCGATCTGTGCTGCTGTTACTTAGCCACAAGCCCCTCCAAGTGAGACTGCAAAAGCAAAATACTTTTATTAGTACCTAGTGTCAAAAATCACTTTGGACTTACCCATCGATCTTGAAAGTAGAACGTAGTAATAGAATTCGACGGATGTCGATGATGCAACTGCGGAAATCCGGACGCGTTTGTTGGAGACGGCGTAGTAGTCGCGTGTGGAGATACTGAATTATACCCAGTAGTACCGAACAAACCAGGAGTTAGAGATAGTGAAGACATTGAGCGAGGTGTTCCAGTCTCATGTTTCAGGGATAACCTACGAGCATTGGGTGGACGGTTGAACACGACTAACGTGCTGACTCCGCACCATTTCGCTCCACATGTCCGAGGAAACGGTATGCAAGAATCACCAGCGTTCTCACTCTCTGATTGACTACGTTGACTTGACTTCATTGAGTCGGTATCGTCACTGGATTTAACAGGTATCTATAAATAAAAAAAAACATATTATATTTGTTAGTAATTGTATTTGTAACGATATGTATGGCATGCAAAATAAACGGAGGAATGTAGTTAAGTACTGGTAAAGGTATGTCACGTTAATTGCAAGCCACTTTCAGACCGATTATTCAGTGTTAGACGTGTAGAAGCATCGGATATTCGCCGAACTGTCAGTATAGACAAGAGCAATGTATTGGTGTTCATGTGAGTACAATGTATTGGTTAGTGGGCTTTCAATTTTTGTGTGTAAAGTTTAAAGGATTACCTCATCAATAGATGTTGCCAATGTTTTCAAACAGTGCAACAAACATCTGTGTCCTTCCTTTTTCTTTCGGTAAGCCGTTCTATTGATAGACTGCAAAATTCTTACAGTAGTGGGGCTGTCAACATTTGTTCCAGACAACCAAGAGAACTTCGGTATAGTTTGTTCTGTAACATTTCGAGGAAAAGTCACTTGTAGGTTGGCTATATAGCCATTACGTTCAGAGTGAATTTGGCACGTTCGGGTTTCTATGTTCATGTCAGTTACTTCAATGTTGGCCATTTCACGGATTGATTCAAACTCCTCATCGATCGAGGTATTGATTTTGTGCGGCAGTTTATTCTGGAATATTAAATTAGATCAACACTTTGTTCCCTAAAATGGGTTTCAAGCAATGATATTATAAACCAATAGATGCGTTACTATCACCCGCCATTCAATGAAATACGAGAAAAAATGCCTTCCTGTGTTAATAGTGTCCAAATTCCACTTTATTATTAATATATCACTAAATGAGTACGCACCAGTCTATCGCAAGTATGTGTCGAAACTAAACGATTTTATGTTTTTCTCTTTCTAACAACTCGTATGCTGTACGGTTTATTCTTTTTCTGAGCGGACGCACGGCGCGCTTTATGTTTGTATGTATTTGTATGGTAGTATATTACAAGTTGCCGTTGATTTTTAATACACTAATGTTCTGGTATGACGCCTCTATATACATATAAATTTTAATAGGTTTCAAGACAAAATAAACTATGTACATTATAACAACTTATTACTACTCACTAGAAGAATATCTTGACTCTTATCGCCAGAAGGGATATCATTTGTAGACCCTGCTGTAGAGGCATAACTCACATCTAAAACAAAATAAATTCAAAATTTAAACACCAGTAATATACAAACAGAGCAGCGCAGCGCGTCATGCCATTTTTCCGGTGGAAATAAGGCCTGTGCGCATGCCATCTGACGAGGAGCCGGTTGGTTCAAGAGAGGAGAACATGGTTATGTGGGGCTCGCACCCACTAAAAACTACGCGCTCTGAGACTGCATCCGCTTTCATTGATGAGCTTCGAGTACTGCTGCGTTTCATTTTCGCAACCCCTCAAGCGCTAGCCCTGCACTCGGGCTTTTCGCGTCTGCGGCGATGTTCGTCATCACCATCTCTCAACAAAGGCCGTGCAATAAGGATGGTATCATCCCCGATCTACGTCACGCCTAGACTAACGATCGTCTAGGACTTATCATACCTAATTACCTACGCGTAATCTATGAAAGCGAAAATATCTTATGGCATAGTTTGGCTGTTAGCAAGACCTTAAATGTTGATCATGCTACACGAATTTGCGTTGCAATCGTGCCTCTTTGCTGCAACCAAAATCAATTGGCGTTAGGCATGTCGAATCGTCGATCTTTAATCTATTAATTTGGCGCTAGAAAAGCGATTTTTTAGATCGATCTGATCTGTTCTACTAGGCGAATTTGGGACTAGGAACACATATTCCTAGTCTTCTCTAAAAATCGTTATTCAAATCAAAAATCCTATTCCGCCAAGTCTCAACTACTTATCGCCTATGGTTCGCGTACTTAGTCCTTAAATCCATACTATGACTTACTAATTACTAGTCTTGGACTAGGAAACTCGTTAGTTGCCATTAGGGAAGGTGCGTATTTACGCGACCAGGATTTAAAACTAGGTATTTGTTTGCAAGTACGCCTACCAGGTACCCGAAGTACACGCAAGACTTTGAAAGTATTTTACTCGGCAACAAATGCGATAGTAGCCATTATTTAAAATTCAGCACGGATCAATTTCCTATGCAAGTATATGTACTTCAAAGACTTATAGTATATTTTTTGCAAGTGCGATTGTGCTCCTTATTTATATCAAGGCAAGGATTAATTTCCCTTGAAAGTATTTTTATTTCCAAGGCATGCAAGTATTTTTATTTTGAGATGCGACTAAGCTCCTTATTTATATTGGAGGACGGATCAATTTCCTATGGAAGTATTTTTTCTTCCACGGCTTGAAATATGTGGAGTGAATCCTTATGTGTCAAGACTAGTTGGACTAACTATTTTTAAAATTGGAACAGGTCCCGCCTAGTCTCGTAAAATACCTAGTCTTCGGACCTGTTGCTGTTGCTGACTTACCTCTAAATCGATTCACTAGATCGATCCTCGAACCCCGAGAATCGGACTATAATAACTCATTAAATAGGTATATTAGACAAATAGCAAAAATTTCTACAGTGTCAGGTCGTGCTTCCATTGTGAACGTCTTTTATCTGTAGTGGGCAATATAACAATCGATGAAAGGAACCGGTTGGATCTTCAAAGATTAGACAATTTTTTTTTTATTATGCCACCTCCACTGTCAAGTGACGTCTAGAAGTCTTTTTGGAAGAATAACGACTACAGTGCTTTCTGTAAAATATATTTCAAAACTAAAATCCAAAAGTACTTGATACCTTAAGGTATCAATACTTATTTTTCGATACCATGTTTGGTATTGATTCATTTGATACAATACTTGTAACAAGTTTAGTATCGATGCTTTCGATTTGATACCGTATCTCTCTCTATCTAGGCTATATGCTAAACTTTAAAAGTATGAGGTAACTTACTGTCACTATTATTATCATCATCACTTTCACCATCATCAGGTAGATAGTGATTGCACATTTTCAGTAATGATGGATGCATTGTCCAGACTCTAAGTGATTGGTCCCTTGCCCAGGTCACCAGCTGATAATTTGAAGGTGAAGTGTTTGGTCTCCAAACCATGGTCTGAACTGTGTCAGTGTGCCCTATAAGCCTGTGTGTTAGTGCACCACCAACCCAGATGCCGATAACACCAGCCTGTTCTACTCTCGGCATCCCTCCCCAGCCCACTCCAATAGTCAATAGTCCGCTTCCAAAAGGCGTGTATATAGCACGCCACACAGGGTAGTTTGTCATTATTACATTCTCAGGTCTTCTTGCATTATTGATGTCAAAGTACTTTATACTGCCATCATGACTAGAAGTCACTAGTTGGTATTCATGGTGGGGACTCCAATCAACTCCATGTATTTTGCACAGATGTGCAGATATATAGTGAATAGGAGCAGAATGTTTTCGATAATCCCAAATTTTTATATCCCCATCATGGGCTGTGGCTACTATGTGGGTAGCTACTTTATTCCATTGCACCTGTGAAGCTCCAGCTGGAATATTGAAAAATATTTTGTTTATTAAGTTGTATAACAACTCATTCATTTTCCTAAAAATAAAAATTCTGTGTATTTGAAATGTCAGGAAAAACAAGAACCAATAATATGCATGATTCATACCTATGCTTAAAAGTTGCTTTATTAACAACAAGCTGGAGCCCGCAACTTCGTCTGCATGACAAAATGTAGCCTATGTCCTTCTCCAAGGTCCAATCTATCTACTTGCCAAATTTCATTGCGATTTGTTCAGCCATTTAGCCGCGAAAAGGCAACAAACAAACAAACAATAGCTGGTGCCATTTCATTATGATCCATTCAGCCGTTTAGGTGTGAAAGGGTAACAAACAAAAGAGTTACTTTCACATTTATAATATTAGTATGGATACAAACAAATAGAGCTGCTTTTGCATTTATAATATTAGTATCTATAAAAGTTAAATGTGTAGTGTTATATTCAAATTTTATTTATTTGGTATGGATGTCATGTTTTAAGATAACAAAAGGCTTAATTGCCAAAGAAGTTGACATAAAATTCTAGTTATTTTTAATTTTAATTATTAGATTCACCAATAAAACAAAAAATACACCTTAAAATTCTGTTTGAAAATTAATTATAGGACCTTGTGTTCTTTCAATTAAAGCAGAGAACATTGGGCACAATAATAAGATCTCAAAACAAAACAAATGAAATGAAATGTGGTTATCTTACCAACAGCACATAATGATACCACAGGTTTCCTTGCATCTCGTAGATCCCATAGATGGGTGAATGTGTCTATAGAGCATGTGGCAATCAAATTGTGATCTTGTCTATGAAAATGAGTATCACTGACAACTCTGGTGTGACCTCGGAGAGAGCAGATACATGTCAAGTCATTACCTCCACGCCACTCATACACATCCACTCTTTGGTTACTCTGTAACATTAAAAAGGTATATCATTTTTATAATTTTATTATTTCTACTATTAGACACAACATCAAAATGATACATTAGTATTTCATTTCCAAGTTATGAAGAATGAGCAAGGAAATATTTGGGCCTAGGTACCTACCTGGTTCAAACAATCTATACTTTCATAGAGATTTAGTGTGAAATAATTTTATATTACAATTTCTGAGTGTTCACCTTCACTAATTGGAGAGGCTAGTTGGAAATTTCTAAATTAGTCGGAACAAGATTCAGTATAATATTTTAATTTACTAACCGCTATCGCGCATAATTTCTGTCCTTGATAGGACTGGCACCACTCAGCGCCTGCGGCATCATACTTGCTATGACGTGGATACTTCTTCACGATATCACCAGAGTCTTCGTCCTGGGTAATCTGTTTGATTGCCAACCACCGTCTCCCCGCTAATAGCACGTTGTTGCCCGAATAATCCACGGACATAGCCGTAGCTTGCAATTCGCGATACTCCCATTTCATTATTTCTGAACTCCAGTGTATGGACATAATTAAGAATTATTCTGTCGAATATATTATCAAACTAAAGCTATTGTAATATTAATTAGAAACATCGTTAGTTCAGTTTATTTTTTGTGTATGTGACAATTGTTATGATAAAATGTATGATATTGTTTGACTACTGACTGACATAACTGACGTAATGACTTTGACAATTGAATTAGAATCAGCTGTTCAAGTATTTATTAGCCATAAGGAGAAAAAAAAAAGTATTTAATATAGTACATAACTAATTTTAAATTAATAAATGAGTATAATAATCAAAATTATTGTATTCCCAATTTAGGTAGGTACCTATAAAACAAATACTTATACGCAATCGGCGGCATCGGTCAACATCCAAAGGCGAAATTCTGTGGTACTTACGGTACCTAGTACGCGAACCTAGTTCGAGAATCAGAAATTGTGATTTAGTGAGTTAATAAATTAAAAAAAAATAGCATGTTTGTATATTTTTATCTAAGGTCTTCGCGATCACTGCACATTATAATAAAAAAGAAGTTTGTACTTTTAGTTTGATTAATAGGATAACTCTAATAATTATTATAAATATTACAGTTGTAATTAATGTATGTGTTATAAATAATTTATAACACATAGTTGCATCGGTGTAATGTGGGTATTCACCCACCGATGCAACTATGTGTATGGCTACCCTTTTGGGGGATACAGACAAGCGGTGTGTAGCTCCGTATCCGGAAGGAGAGGACTGAGCCAAAGGAATTGGTACCGGAGCCGGAGACGATAAGCTTATTAATTCCTTAACATCTTTAATGGCTCAGCCGATCTTAATTGATTTCTGACCGGCACCGGAATAAATAACTCCGCGGAGCTATTTGATTCCGGAGCGGCACCAGAATAAATAACACCGCGGAGCCATTCGATTACAGAGCGGTACCGGAATGGTTACGTGAAGTTATTTATTCCAGAGCCGCTTTATTTAAGACGCCCAAAAAATTTAAGAGTCAAAAGTCCGTATTTTGACTCATAAATTTTTTGGGTTCACTGGCTCGCTTGCTCACTCCTTATTGATTTCGGTCGGTACGAACATCAATCGACGATCAACACGTCACCAAAACATATTACATAGAGTTGAAAATATTTTGTGTGGAACCAAGAAAGCGAATAAGTAATGATTGTTCAAACAGTACGGTGCTCTCTTACTGACATGGATTTAGAGTTAAATATTGCATTGTGAAGCAAAGGAATATAAACGTTCTGGTGAATCAAATGAGCCATCATTATAAGCAAAGTTTGTAATACGCACATGACTTCGAATATCAGTGGTCTTGGATTAGAAAAATCAATAGTATTGATAGTTTTGACAGTATCATACTGTAGATTTGATTGATGTTTTGGCATGTTTTTAATGTTTATCTGCTTATGCGGTCATCACTAAGAGGTCTGTGAACTGCATACATAATTTTAGATCATGGTATAAATGTTAGTTAAAGTGTCTAGATAATACAATTTTTTTTTTTAATCTTAGTTTTTATCTCTATAATAATATTCTAGAATAATCACGAATTAGTCAACTAACGGATAAATAATTCTGTCAGCGTCACATATAATAATTTAAGAAAAATAAATAAATAAAAGTCATTTAATGTCCAAATAAATATTTTACAGGTTTGTATATAAACAATGACACATACACGTAAAAGAAAAAAACAATTGTATAAACTATGAGCCCCAAACTAGACAGTGCGGTCTGTCAATCAGGGCTCAGGTATATAAATGAAAAACAAAAACAAAATGCATACTCAATACATTTTTAAATATATAACAATAATTTAAATATACATTTAAAAATATAAAAAATAGCTGGCCATCGGCATCGGGAACAGGGTCCAAGACACCGGTGGTTAGGGCTCCAGAGAGAGGAACTTCCTCACAATGCGCGCCGTGTCAAGAAGTACCACTTTCTGTATCAGGCCCTTGACCCAGCCGTCTAACGAGAGCCTCTTAAGGTGTTGGTCGATCTTCGCTATCAAACCTTTGGCCGTCATGACTATCGGCACAATTATTGCTGAATCCACATCCCACATGTCGACAACCTCATGAGCTAAATCAATATATTTGATTTGTTTGTCTTTCTCAGCATTCCCGAGGTTCTCGTAATGGGGGGCAGTTATATCCACAATCACTGCGCGGTGCTCTAAGCGATCTATCATCACTATATTTCGAGAACTGGGTCGGGCACATATCTGTAGGTGCGATTCTACGAGGTTGTATTTCAAAGCAAGTTGCTGGTGTATAATCCTGGCCACTAGGTTGTGGCTATGCTATTCGCCGTTAGCAAGACGTGAACAGCCAGAAATAATATGTCTGAGAGACTCATCTGGACAGTGGCATGCCCGACATATGTCGACTGTCGCATCTTTCACAATATACTTCCGGTAGTTGTTCGTCATGATAACTTCGTCCCATAGAATTAGAATATTTTTGCTACCCCATAGAAGGACATAGAGCTCAAAAAAGTGCTACCGTTTTTGAATTGTCAATGTGTGCGTGCAATAGTAATGTACAACGTGGAGATATTGACACATATCAATTATCGATAAACAATATTTCAGATGTAAAGTATTGGTAGGTATACAAAATCAAAATATTTTCAATCAAATTATGTTAATAAAACTAAAATCACAAGGGTAGGTATTATTTAATGCACTTAATTAATTAATTACATTATTATAATAAAAAAAATTATGCGCTCACATTATAATTATATTTCAATGGTAATAGGTACTTTGTAAAGAAAGTAGCTTTTAAGGACCCTGGGCAGTGTATGACTGATTGATGAATGATTTGTACCTAACTATCCTAATACCATTGCGGAGGTGGTCTGGACTCAGCGCAGCACACCCTTAAGTGGCGCCCTGCCTAGACCGCTGAGACTAGCCGATCTCTCTCGGCGAAGAAAGCGTCTAGAAGGCAACCGCCTCGGCGCTTAACAGCCAAAACCCCGCCTGTATGATTTAAGACAGACGGCTCTTTGGGGTCACGGATGCTTAGAGAGGAGACTCTGTTTACCGAACGTGATCCCAGAGAAGACAGTGGCAAAATGATTACGTGCTATCGTGCACAGCGAGGCTTAGGGGAGACCCCTTTACAGTCTCTCCAGGGATGTGCCTTAGTAGGCGCTGCATAGCAGGGGTGCTGGAGCTGGTCTATTAAGTGCCTCCCTCCATATGCTGATGGTGACCATTGAGGTGGTTTTAGTGAGGTAAGAAAGCCACACACCCCGGTCTTATCCATAAAGACCGGGCACGTTATTGAAGGTTTCACCCTATAGGTTTAACCTATTATCTTTTCTTATTTCTTCATTTTCTTTATTTATTTTTATCTTTTTTTTTTTCATCAATTAGTCTCATCCATTTTTCTTTTTCCTTAGCATCGACAGGAAACTTTTTATTTATATGTATAAAAAATATATCATAAAATTGAGATATTCTCTTGAATTTGTAGTAAAAAATATGTAAACAACATATTAATTTCTCTAACACATATAGGCTCAGTGCTCACCGCCTAAAGGAATCACCAACTAGTTTCATTCGGGGTATGTTTTTATAATTAATATTAGTAGCGCAGTTCGTTAGATCATTATTAACAACCAAGGTCAGCAGTGGCGGTCCAGATTCGAACCGCATTTGGGGACTACTGTAATTGCGTGATTTAATATATTTATTACGTAACCTGGGCCACTAAGCTACGCTAAGCTTCTTATATGTTATAAGCGTTCGGACAGAGACACCGACAAACAGACAGAAACATTTCCAAACATTTTGGTTTAATCTTCTGTATAGTATACATTACATATACATCTTCTAGATAGTATTAAAATTTTTGAAAAATTATCAATGTGCATAGATAGTTGGTACGTTGGTAACTCTTTAATTAAATTCTGATATCGGAATTAATTAAAAATTTTGTTCTAAAATTTCATCGACACAATAGTCGACACTGACAGGTCACTATTTTGTGTACATGAAATGAACATTTATATTAGAAAAACGTACTCAATATTGCTATTATGACCATTGTTTTATACTATAGAGAAAATTCACAATTTTCTTGATAGGATTTGAAATTTTCTAAAGATAGTTTTTCTCAAAATATGGCCATGAAAATATATGCTGTAGTTGATAATTGACCTGTGAAATTAATTTTTTTCTGGATTATTTTTCTAAGAGACATCGCTGTCACCAACACAACACGTAGGCATTGCTTATAAATTTTTAAACTGTATAAAATATACAGGATTCACTGACAATACAACAAATATAATCGCGTGATTTTTGACAGTGACACTGGAGAAAACAACATCTGCCAATAGTGCTGACCGAACCTAAATCTGCTTTCTCTTTCTAACATGTGATATTTCCGTAAGAGATTTCATCCCCTTAAGTCTTTTTCTATCCTACGTTTATGCTTCGTCCATAATTGCACAGATAAAACCTTCAGTTTCATCAAAGAAGTTACTGAACCGTAGCCAGGATACGGACGCTAGAAAATCTACGTCGGGACCGTGGAGTGCCCGATAAAAGCGTCCATGTAGCTCCTTGCTTTGCCATACTTCCTTGCGATCATTGGTACTGAGTACAACTGGTTTGCGCCAGTTCTCTTTAGCCAAGGAGAGCGGAATGAGTCCTTTGTCCACTGCAACTACATTCCGGTGCATCTCCGCGTCGGTATGGAGAAAGTATTCCCTGAGGTTGTACACCTCGCGATTGTGTAGAGTCTTAGCATTTAGAAAGGAAAGTGAAAGTGTGGAGGCCGTAGCTCCACACTTTCGCGGGATATACAGCCTCATTACCGATGATCTTGGATGATGCATACGGTTTGCAGTTAACAGTGTTCGTACCTTCCTATCCAGAGCGTCCAGTTCAGTTTGAGACCACTTGAGTATGCTGAAGGAATACATCAGGACTGGCATGCCCCAGCCGTTAAAGGCACGCACTTTGTTGCCACCTGATAAAAGACTATTAAGTACTTTTTTCAGGCGGCCAAATTAGCGCTCCTGAATCGACTGCTTCATGTCAGCCACGTTGATGCCCAACCCCTCCGCCATACCCAAGTATTTGCAGGTATCGTTTGCGGATAGTGACCTAAGGTGTATGGAGTCTGAAAGTTGGAGTCCATCGGATTCTACAATCGGAACTTCTCTTACATGCATGACTGCACATTTGTCCACACCAAATTCCATCCTGATGGAATTACTGAAGATTTCTGTTATCTTCAGCAATTCCATCAGTTGCAATCTGCTGGCGGCAAATATTTTTAAGTCATCCATGTAGAGAAGGTGAGATAAAACCGGGCCACCTCTCCGCAACCGATAACCTAGCCCTGAACCCTCCAGTAATGTTCTGAGAGGGTTAAGGGCTAAACAAAACCAAAGTGGACTCAAACTTTCGCCCTGGAATATTCCCCGCTCAATCCGAATCAGTTCACCGTTTCCTCAGGCCTGCCAACATCCTGGATAACGAAGGACCGTCCTCCATTGCCCCATGCGTGACCATAGGAAGGTGCGTAGAGTTGTATTAATTTTATACAGTTCTAGCACCCTCATAAACCATGAATGGGGCACCGAGTCGTAGGCCTTCTTATAATCTATCCAGCATGTTGACAGACTTTTTCGAAAGCGGCGAACTTGTTGGCTAACAGTCATATCTATGAGGAGTAGCTCCTTAGTACCGCAGGACCCATTTCTACATCCATTCTGAGAGGCAGACATAATAGAATTATTTTCAATGTGGGTGTTAATCTTTGCCCTCAAAATGGATGTAAAAAGTTTATAGACCGTCGGCAAGCATGTGATCGGTCTATAATTATTGGGGTCGACTGTACTACCTGTTTTATGGAGCAGGTGGGTATTTCCAGTTGTTAAAAGCTGTGGTAGCGACCCAGACTCTAAAGATGACTGGAACTGAGATGCCAAGCAAACATGTGAACTGCGCAGCCATTTCAGCCAAAAGTTATGCAATCCATCTGGTCCTGGGGATTTCCAATTCGACGTATGGTTTATTGCAATGGCTACGTCATGGGGAGTGATGGCGATGTCCTCCATTTCTTGAATAGATTCACACATTTGCTCGACATCTCGCATCCAGTCAGTCTCTGTGTGAATGATAGGCACCGACCAAATGCCAAGCCAGAATGAATTTGTGGCGTCATCATTCGGTCGATCCCCATCATTCAAACTTTGGTTGGGTCGCTCCCAAGCTCTATAAACCCACTTTTGATCGCTCTGGAATACGCGATTCTGAGTATACCGGTCGGCTCGCCTCTTATATCTACGAATACGACTCGCCCATGCATACACTTTCTGCTTCAGGAGGTCGATGCGCTCTGTGACACATGATATATACACTGAGGGGCTGATTTCAGTCCCCGAGAATGCCTGTCTTACAAAGCGCATTACTCTCGGGCGAGTATTACCCTCTCTGAAGCAAATTAATTTGCCGATGAGTACCCTGGCCCCATTGATACGCCGTTGAATCCTGCATTGCTAGGCCGGTGCAGCAGGCTTTGGTCGTGTAGCGTTGTCGCTGTTTGGGAATTTGACGTTAGCTACACGACATGCTGCAACAGCCGCGCAATACAGGATTGAGTGCGTATCAGTGAGGTCTTCGCTGCTTTCTAAATAACTGGGAAGCAGCGAATCCAAGGCACACACCAGCGCTTTATTTATGTTATGCATGGGCAAGCGTGGCTGTCTAGGTCTGAGACCTGATGCGGTGGTTTTGTACTCAAGAATCGCATATTCCAGTGCACTCCTCATTTTATCATTATAATGGCTACTTACAGTAACAGTCCGAGTCCGATCATCCTCACTCTGCTCACCTCGTTCGGACCGCGGTATCATTAAATTCACTGCACGCGGTTGTATCGCGGTCTGTGGCAGGGGAGAGACGACATGACTGCTCTGCATCTCAGACCGTAGCCTATCAAGTGCGGCATCATCCAATCTGTGATTGCGCTGGATGACCCACACCTGATCCGACAGTCGTTGGGCCGAGACGTTGATGGCTGGTTCAAGCACCTGGAACAGAGAGAGCATCCTACCACGGTACGCTGTAAGGTTAGTTTCCCCCTCTGTAGCCCCATAATATGCGCGCATGACATTTTAGTTTATAGCCTGTGTCCATCCCATGCGCGACACATTTCCACTGGCGGCGGGGGCCCTGTTCGGGGCCGGTTGGCCACGGGGCCCAAAGCACGCTGGCGGCCGTCCTCCTCCACGTCGACGCGCAGGCGGTGGTGTGTTGGGCCGAGACGTTGATGGCTGGTTCAAGCACCTGGAACAGAGAGAGCATCCTACCACGGTACGCTGTAAGGTTAGTTTTTCCCTCTGTAGCCCCATAATATGCGCGCATGACATTTTAGTTTATAGCCTGTGTCCATCCCATGCGCGACACATTTCCACTGGCGGCGGGGGCCCTGTTCGGGGCCGGTTGGCCACGGGGCCCAAAGCACGCTGGCGGCCGTCCTCCTCCACGTCGACGCGCAGGCGGTGGTGTCGTCGGCGGAGACAAGTACTCGTCACCCGAGCTCGACGCAACTGCAGCCGGTGTCAGCGGCCGCGAGGTGGAGCTGGGTGACGAGTCCGGGGGTGGTACGTGTGTCAATATATGCCGTATTCTGGCTCGAGTTTGCATATCTCCTTATTATATATTTTTCTTTTTTTGATATTCGTTACAGACGTCGATTTGGTGACAGACGTCATTAGTACATTTATGTTTGTACAATTGGTTTTTCTATTTTCTATTCCATAATTTTATTGGTAGAGGTTTTACCTTTAGTTTACATTAATTAATGTTGATTAAGTACGTATTTTAAAATTCCATTAAAAAAAAATTGAAAAAAATTGTTTGTGAGATATTTTTTCGCATATCAGACTCCCAGTGTTGCCAGAATTATTATTATGAGTTTGATTCAGTTATAAATAATAACGATTTTCATTTATTTCGTAAAGCTATTGTTTGTAAGTAACTAAAATCTTCGTAAAGAACTGGGAACATTATTTATAGCAAAATACCTCGGAACATAGAAATATAACAAATCAATCAATCAATTTCATATCGATCTGTCAGCACGTCTATCAACAGAGCTGGAAAAATTTACTTAATATTAATTATCGCATCCAAAACCATCCTCACACAGTGCCAAAGTATTTTGTTTTGTCATTATCTAATAGCAACAATAGTACCGCACAGCAGCGGAGGCATATATTCAATCTTTTACAAATTCAGTTTTGACAGAAACATCGCCACTCTGACGTTGCCCTGCGTTACCTGGACAAATTACCCGTTGCTAGGGCACCAACTCCAGCGTGTCACAGGATTGGTCGCAAAAATACACATATAGTTTGCCTTCGCAGCTGATTGGCTGCAAGTGCATAAACAATAACTGTCATGACAAGACTGACAATGTGAAATTAAAAACGTATTTTTTTTCTGTTTTTGTAAATAATGTATATTTTGTATGTATTTTTAATTCATAGGTAAGTATTACAGTAAGTACATTATATGTTCGGTGGCAATAGCGATGCGGATATAAGTGCAAGTCAACCTTCAACATCGCTGGACATCCTGGTGCGATGTCCTCATTGTCCCCAAGAACGGTTTTTTAAATCCCAAAGTGTATCAAGTAACCCCGCAACATGTGCACCCATTCCATCACAGCCCGACACACTCGTTCTATATCCGTTTTGCCAAACCATGTCCAAATTAAATTAAAAAACTCTGTTCCTCTATTAAAACGAGTTCCCCGGGGCGCTAGGCGTTTAGTTGCACAACACCTAGCGCAATGTGTTCGCCTTGCCGCCCGGGAGAACTCGCAACGTGCTTGGGAACAGTTAATCACCTTCCCATACAGGATTCTACATGCAAATAAGAATTTGGCAACCAAAAAGACCCTAACGACGCAAATTAAAGAAATTTGAAATATTTCGATCCAATGTTTCGATTCAAAATTCTCAAGAGCAGAAATACTTTTCTTCAAAAGGTATACCCCACCATGTAGAATCAAATTTAAGCGAAGGTGATATAAGAGGTACGGCCAGGATTCTTTTTAGCAGCGACGTTATTGCACCATGCTCTGCAGAGACACTTACAGCCATAAAGAGCAAACATCCTGTACCAGCAAATAACCTTTCCTTTCTCGACCCCCCCGACCCGAAATCTAACACCCTGTTTGTTACGGTTGGTCGCTGTCATATGCTCCTTCCCTAGCGGCTCGGCAGGAGGCCTAACTCCACAACATTTGAAAGGCCTTACAGCTCCAAGCGCCGGTGAACCTGGCGAGACACTTTTGAAGGAGCTTACGGCACTGACTAATGTAATGCTCTCCGGTAATCTGAACCAAGCCGTCATTGATATGTTGTACGGGGCCAATCTATGTGCCCTGCGCAAGAAGGATGGCGGCATTCGTCCCTTTGCCGTTGGAACCACATATCGTCGTATGGCAGCAAAAATTTGCTGTAGGTACTACAACGAGATCATTTCGGAAAAATTCCAGCTCCTCCAGCTAGGTTTTCGATCAAAGGGGGGCTGTGAAGCTGCCGTACACGCCCTATCTACCTATCTAAATACTGGAAAAGGTGAGGTTATCTTGAAGGCTGACATTAAGAATGCTTTCAATTCCGTAAACCGGGATACCTTGTTGGCAGAGGCTCAAAAAGAAGTGCCAAAAATTTACAGTTTCCTGTGGCAATGTTAAAGACATCCAACACAACTTGTTGGAATCCGCCGTTGGCTGTCAACAAGGTTGGGCCAGTGATTTTTAGTTTTTGCTTGGGAGGAGCCACGCAATGCCCTCATCTATGAGGTGGGAGGAGACCTGTCGCTGTCAGCCGTGGTTCGTTCGATGGTCGATAGCGCGGGGTCCTGGGAAGCGGTGATTTCCTTCTGTGAAACAGTAATGTCACAGAAGGAAGCTGCGAAAAGGGAAAGGGAGAGGACGAGCTCTTTCCCAGACCGCAGAAGGCGCAATGGGCGTCGGCGGAGGGCGGATAACGCTCTCTTCCAGCCCCCGTAAACGGGTTCGGGAGCAGCGGACTTGGGGACGTCCGTTGCTCATCAAACAGAACCCAAGGTGGCGGCGCGTAGTGTTCCACGCGCGCCTCTCTTAGACGTCCGGGGGGTACATCCCCCCCTCCATTAATTGTACGGGCCTTCCAAAAAGGGTCAGCACCAGTTGGGGGCTGCGGACGACACATCTGCTCCCGGGGCCTCTGACCTAAGTGTGCGAGGGAACACCGTGTCGGTTTTAGTCAGTAAGAGTCTGACAGACCCCTCCGCCTTCCCCAAGGCGGAGGACATCCATGAGGATTTCCACCCTGGCAAAAAAAAAAAAAAAAAAGTTAATTTTAGTTAGCTATCCATCCCATAATTAAACAATTAAATTCTAAATTTATCGTTTGGTATTTGAATGACGGAACCCTAGGAGGCAATATTGATTCAGTATTAAAAGATTTTAACTTTTTAAAAGCTCAGTGCATTGGTCTGGATCTCAACCCATCTAAATGTGAAGTATACCTGACAGCATCGACAGACAGACAATCTTTGAAAAATTTTACTCCATAGCTCCACAAATTAATTTAATTGATAGAAATACCCTACGCCTCTTAGGGTCGCCGATTTTAAAAGATTCTTTTTCAAATTTTATAGATGAAAAAATACAAAATTTTTGTGACATTTCGGACAGACTCCTCCAAATTAACATGCATTCAGCTATGACAATAATTCGGTATTGCTGTTTCGGCCCGAAATTAATGTATATACTCCGCTCTTCATATTTATGGAAGCATATTACCTTTTGGAAAAATTAGACAAAATTATCAGGAATACTATAACTTCAATTTTAAGTGTGGCCTTGGACGACAGAGCTTGGGTACACGCTACTCTTCCTATACGTCTGGGTGGTCTCGGCGTCCACAAAATTTCAAGTATAAGCTTACCGGCATTCCTATCCTCGGTCCACAGTACTGAAAAATTAACTAGGAATATACTAGCATCTACACTAGTTGATTTTGAAGTACCTTGTGTGGCTGAGGAATGACCGGAAAATCGCCTGCCCAAATACGGAACTGCCCGTCAACCTATTTTCTCAAAGATGAGAGACGAGCCCCTCTGCAGAGTGACACGGAATGAACTTGTTAATACGTCAATCACTACTGCTGAGCAAGCTCGTTTGCTGACTGTGTGTGAATGGGAGTCGGGCTTGTGACTTCATGCACTTCCGTCGTCTAACATAGGCACTATGTTAGATGACACTACTCTCCGCCTCGCTACGTGCCCACGTTTTGGAGCTCCTTGCTGTACTCCGCATCGCTGTCACTAAGGCGAAGCTGTCGACAGCCTCGGACACCACGGCCTGTCCTGCAGCAAGAGTGCAGGACGCATATCACGGCACGCCAATATTATTGACACTATTCGTCGTGGTCTTACTACCGCCGGCGTTCCAGCCATATTAGAACCAAATGGCTTAGCACGTGACGATGGTAAGAGACCAGACGGCATGTCATTACTGCCGTGGAAGAAGGGTAGGCCTCTGGTATGGGACGCAACATGCGTCGATACCCTTGCGCCATCCCATATTTCCCGCTCGGCGGGCTGTGCTGGTGCTGCTGCTGCAGCTGCGGAGACCCTCAAACAGCGAAAATATAATAACTTTATTAGTAATTATATTTTTGAGCCGTTTGGGGTTGAAACACTCGGGTCGTGGGGTCTGAGCGCTCACATTCTGTATAAAGAGATCGCAAGGCGATTAGTCGACACTTCACGTGACCCAAGGGCTGGTCTCTATTTCGCACAAAGAATAAGTATTGCCATTCAACGTGGCAATGCTGCCAGCCTTTTGGGTACCCTCCCAGTTGACAGCGACGCGGACGAATTTTTCGATGCCCTCCTCTAGTTTTAATTTAGTTTTTATTTCATTGTATTAGTAGTATTAGTTTTAAAGGCTTAGATTAAATCATAAAAATATTCTAATTCTATGGATTAAATATATGTACATACCTCTCACTAAGCCTTGTAAAACTTTTGAATGTCAAATTGTCAACGTCAGTGTCATATCACTCTTGTCAACATTGATAGAATTGTTTGCATACAAACATTTGGTTTTGTATTGATTCAAAAATCTAAAGGATTTTATGAATTAAACGCTTAGTAATGAGTGAATATGCAACGATTAATAATTAAATAAGTCTGAGTCGAAATGGCATATTTGTTCCAAAGACTGCGGCGGAGTTTTCTTAATAAATTCATTCCGCGTTTATTTTTTGGTTTAATTTTTATTTACGTTTATTGTGAATATTTAATTTATTATGTTACACAAATTCAGGTAGCTTGCTTGATATTCTATTCTTCGTTGTAACTATGTAAAATAATAAAGTTGTTTCTGATCATAATTACAGTGTGGCTGGCCACCGCTTAGTAAAGAGCCGAATGATGAGGTCCAACCCGTGTATGCAATGGTTATAGCTGATACGCATCTCCTTGGATCCCGGAATGGACACTGGTTTGATAAATGGCGTAGAGAGTGGCAGATGCATAGAGCCTTTCAGGCAGCTATGACTCTACATAGTCCAGATGTAGTTTTTGTCCTAGGTATGTAATTGTACATTAGTCACTAAAAATATAAATCACATAATTTATAGCATAATATAGCATCAGTCCTGTATCCCTCGAAAGGGTAGGCAGAGGTGTAACATGTTATTGTACACATGTAATCCCACATTTCACCAATGCTGTTATTAACAAATCCCATGTACTATTCCAAACTCTGGCCTGCTACTGAGGATTTCCTAACAAAAACACTCAATAACACTACCCAATCAGGGCTGCCACCAACCCAGGACCTCTAGTTAGCAGTTGTGCTTAGGACCATTAGACCAACGAGGCAGTCACATAAATGAATGATGTAATAAATTAAGTCATAAACAAGTGCCATATATTTATGTATAATACAATTTATTATACATAAATATATGGCACTTGTTTGAATTGTGATTATATAGTACTGCATTGAGTATTGATTTAGTACACTTGCCCAGTACTTACTTTATTTGATAACAGTTAGGAAGAGCTCTTAAGTGGTATTTTATTTGAGAGTGTTTATTCACTTTTTTAGGTTCCCATTTTTGTATGTGAAGTTTTTTAATGCTGTTCATATTAGACTTGCTTATTCTGATAAATCAAGACCAGATAAATTCTTTGCAGGTGATCTATTTGATGAGGGTAAATGGTGTCCTGAAAAAGAATTCAATGACTATGTTGAAAGATTTTATAAAATGTTTAAAGTACCTGATGAAACAGCTATGTATGTTGTAGTTGGGAATCATGACATAGGCTTTCATTATAGGTAATATATTTTTATTAATTTATTACAATGTAGTATTATAAATTAACCTGAAGTTATTTTCTGCTTTGAAAGTAAGAAGCTTGAAAGAGAAATCAGGATTGCTGGACCAATTAAAAGTGATATGTTTCGTAGGTAATGTGCACTTGTCATATAGTTTTAGGTCATTTCATGTAACAGGTGTTACAGGTAGTATTTTTTCATGGCATTTCCTCAAAAACCCAAACAGAAAACATGCAATTTGAATGATCTAAACTGCTAACTAGAGTTTTTGGTGCACATGAAAATAATAAAATGTAGACTGTCTAATTAAAACACTTGATACATGGAATTACCCTTTTGTAATTTGTGAAGCTTTTATTCAAGTGTTTAGCTTGATTTGGTTATTATAAAATTTAAGGGAGAGTAAAGGTGATAGAATTACTGTATAGAATAATTACTATTATACCAAGTTTTGAGATAGTTGTATTTTATTTATATATTCTTAAAAGTATTAGTAGATGATTAGGTGTTAAAATACACGACAGTAAAACGTGTTCATGCTATTATCGTGGCAAAACAAGCCGTAGCCAAAACATAATTCTCACGCCTGATATTATAAATCTGTCTTTAAATATTTATGTTCATAATCATATCTCGGAATATGACTTAAAGATCATGTATATAGAATGGAATTAGATAAATGTCAAAAAGTCTTATATGGATGCCTTGGAATGGCTGAATGATGCAATCTTTAATCTCCGGTATAATCGCGATATGTATCTAATCATAGCAGAAATAAGCGCGCTCTCTTCATGCTTTCATTCATTTAAAATTATCTTAAATATATTTATGTACTGAGTGAAATATTGTAATGAAATGCGCGCTTTTTTATCTTTGCAATAAAGAAGGGCGGTTTTCATACTCTTGGTAGCTGTAAATACTTCTATATTTACCAACATGATGAGAAATAGTCAATTTGCTTCTTTATTAATATATTTTACCAAATATTGACTCTACGTTCTAAATTAACTGTAGTATATTCGAAGGATAACCCCGCACCTCGCCAAACGGTTCGAGACTCGGCTGAAGGCGCCCCCAGTTCAGTTGGTGAGCATCAGGGGGAACCACTTTGTACTCATTAACTCTATGGCGATGGAAGGTGACGGTTGCACGTTGTGTGCACGCACTGTTGCCGAAATAAGTAATATATCAAGTAAGTTTTGCATGTCAAGCCTTCGTTTCGGGTGTGAATATAGAAGCATTTATCATCATCATCACCAGCCTGACTTTACCCACTGCACGGTATATGTATTTCTCTGCTTGTGTCAATATCCACGCTCCTTCGCTAGTCTCATCCAGGTTTTTCCAGCGATGGTAGCAATATCATCCGCCCATCTTACCGCCGGGCGACCAGCACTTCTACTTTCTGTCCTTAGCCACCATTCAGCCAATGGTTTGTTCCACCTGACATCATTACGCCGTGCCAAATGTACTACCCAACATCATTTCCGTTCCACCACTCGTTTTCCAACGTCAAATACCTTTGTACGTCTACGAATCTCGACGTTTGGAACTCCATCTATCAGTTTTGCGCCGAGCATGGAACGTTCCATGGCTCTCTGTGCAACTCTTAATCTGTACACAATCTCTTACATGAGTGTCCACGTCTCAGCACCATATGTCATGGTAGGCAGAATACACCGGTTATGGAGACGGGTTTTCAGATATTGTGGTATTTTTCCTGACTTCAAAACATCATCCAATTTCCTAATGCGGCCTATCCAAGCAGTATCCTTCTCGAGATCGCCGTCTGTTGATGCTCTTTGCCAAAAGATAGAATATGGCCAAAATAAACATACTGTTCCACAAACATAACCCTTCATTTCCAACTTGAAAAGAAGAATTTGAATTGTGGAAGCTGTTTGTCATAATCTTCGTCTTGGTCATATTCATCTTAAGTCCTACCTTCTGGAAATCATCACGATTTTCAGCAAAATGTGGGACAGGTAGGCACTGTTACATTAAATATAATCCCAATCTAAACTTCCCAAAATATCTTCCAGGACTGTTTTAGATTTGGGGTAGGCAGAGACTATAGATTTTCACTTGCTGCGATTCTGATTCACCTCTTTCGCTTCGTCTATCTTCATTAACATCCTCATGTATCCCAGTTTTAGTACCTACCTTTAAATTAAATAAACTCTTTGCCTGTAACTTTAGGCTCATAGCAGTAGAAAATAACAACGTGTTATGCCCCGTTGTTTCAGTGCTAAGAACCATAAACGGAGCTTTTGAAATTTGCTCTAATAGGTAACTTAGCGCTAGTTCCTATTTAGCAAAATATGTATCATTGCAGATATACTAAAGTGCAGTAGCGGATCAAGTTTATGTAAAGGAAAGAAGAAATTGTCACGATATAGTAGACCAATTATTATGCAGGTGAGTAATTAATTTGCAATCAGTGAATTGGTGTATACCAGTGTCACCGAATTTTAAACTTTCTTTTTGAGAACAGTACGTATAGTATAAGTAGTCTCAAAGTTATCAGAGATATGGTGATATTCAAAGGTTCAAAATAATCGGAACATTCTGATAAAAATCAACTGTATTTCAATCGCATTCGGTACACATTAGATTGAAACGAATGCCAATAATTGTCTGTCAACAGTTATATATTCCCAAAGATAATTAAAAAATTAAGGAAATCGTGATTAAGTAACAGCCACACAGATCTATCGAACGAAGTTATGCTGCGCTTGCCGCTGTTGGTCTGTGGATGGGTGATCACAATTTAATATACAGAACCCTCTGTGCTGCGGAATCTACGTTTACCGTCAGTCCCGGTGGTCAAATGCCTGAATGCGTTAGGAGTAGTCAAATGCCTGAAAGTCCGTCAACCAATGTTACCAGAACATACTTGGATAAACCCAGATAATTAAGATAAAATCAATTTTATCAAATGTTACGATTAATGTAAAATAAATATCTACAATTTTAATTTTGACTATACTATGAAATACATGTCTGTCCTTCCGAAAGATTGATTCACAAAGATATTTCAGCATTACCCTCTGTATAGAGAATCGGACAGTGTATGCACGGAGCCCGACGCGGCGCCCCTACCTGAAAGGAACAGTTTGTTCGAGGAGCGTTGGGACTGTCTGTCTAAGGAGTCTACGGAGTATCTAGTTGAGAGTCTTCACCCTCGCGCCGCTTTCGGTGCGCATACGCATCACAGCTGCGTTGTCCGACACAGCTTCGTGCCGACGCATGACCATAAGATTGAGTTCATTGAATACACAGTACCTTCATTCTCATGGAGAAATAGACTGGATCCTAAGTATTATTTGGTAAGCGTATTTCTTAAAGTTCACGATCGTAAAATTTTCTATCTTCACAAATAAGGTTTCAATATTTTATTTGCATTTTATTTGGTAATAGACAATCCTACTAATATTATAAATGAGAAAGTTTGTGAGGGTGGATAGATGTTTGTTACTCTCTCACGCAATAACTACTGACCGGATTTGAATGAAATTTGGCACACAGATAGTTTATAGCCTAGATTAACATATAGGATCCTGTTTATCCCGGCTGGACTCTTAAAAAGTTCACGCAGACGAAGTAGTGGTCGCAGAAGCTAATAATAACGGGGACCTAATAAATTGATAAATGTGTGTGTCATACAGTATGCGGACTGCCTCGTTGCTCTAGCGATCGGAAGAACGACTGCTGAGCGTGAGGTCCTGGGTTCGATTCCCAGGTCGGGCAAAGTGTTGGTTTTTTTTGTTAGAAAATTCTCAGTAGCAGCCCGGAGGCAGGAAGTTACTGGTGTGACACCCCCGTGTTTCAGAGAGCACGTAAAGCCGTCGGTCCTGCGCCTGATCTCTCTCCGGTCGTGTCGGATTTCCGTTCCATCGGAATATGAGAGCATACACTTGTGCACTGCAATATCTCCTGCGTACTTGTCTAATCTCCGTAGAGATAGATCGCCGTGACCGAAATACGGTCGGGAGGAGTATACGGAAAATTCCATATTTTAACACGTCTTATGGCGACGTCATTGCTATCATTTCAGTCCCTATACGGGTGACCGAACCGACACAAACTGAACTTTTCAATTAATACAATGTCGTAAAGAATGCAATTACCTTAACAATTCAAGATAAATCTTTGAAAAGCATTAACGCATGCTTAGCGAACTCTAAAGTTATTATATTAAATGGGAAAGGAATACGGTCGCGAACAAGATTCGAACCTGCGCCTCCCGGATGAATACTCCAGGCGCTCTGACCACTAGGCCATCTCATAAGGTGGTGAGCAGAGGTCGAGATGGCTTAGTGGTCAGAGCGCAGAGGTTCGAAACCTGTTCGCGACCGTATTCTTTTTCCATTTAATATAATAACTTTAAATTACATGGCCGTATTTTTGTTGACAGTTGACGATAACGCCGGATGAAGTGAAGGTGTACAAATGTGGCATGCCTCGCGAGTGGACGCTCCAGATCACTGCGATACTTATGACGCTCGCCCTTCTAGTCTATTTGAGATACATTGCTAGTGTGAACACACTCAGCTATAAACAATTGTGAGTATTTAATTTGTTTTACAATATTATTTACTATGGTTAGACCCTAAACATAATAAGTCGGGGATAGTTCGTACCGCAATAAAAGTAAATAAAGCTCACCTGACTTCGAGGAAAAATATAAGAAGAAAGTTAAACTTCTAATAATATATATAGCGAAAATATATATAGCAAAATTTAGAACTTCTTCTAAATCAAAATCTTCTAATTCTAATAAAAAATCTTTTTTTATACCTGTCAAAATTAATACCCGTTGGAATTTTTTGAAATAATTATCTCGTATATCTTAGGTTGTTGCAATCACTACACTTTATAGTATATATAGTAGTGTAGTCCTCCTGCGACCACGAACGCTGCAAAGTGTTCGAAACGTCAGAAAAAACAAAAACCAATAATACACGCGATTAATCCGGTTAAAAGTTGTTTTATTATAGTTTTATTCTTGTCACGTAAATTTTGTCAAAGGAAATTCAGCCGTATTTACAATTGTTACATACGCGTTATTGAACTATTCCCGACGATATTACAATATGGACGCGTGTCACTCGTTTTCGTTTATTCTCATATCTATAAAGCATATTGCGTGCTCAATACTCAATTTCGTACACACACTACCTACTCGTACACACGGTTACATAACAGGCTATATCCTTTTAGTATTAGCTTACCCCTCTGTATCTAAAGTCACGTCAGGTCGTATTGAAAATGTGCAGCTTAATATGTACCGTGTACACCTTTATAATTGGTCCATGGTGTACTACTGTACACTGATCAGTGGTAGCCTAGCGGTATAACCGTTGGTTCGAATACAAGGCACGCACCACTGACTTTTCGAGTCGTGTGCGTAGAAATTAATTGTCACTTGCTTGAAACGGTGAAGGAAAACATCATGAGGAATCCAGCATGCCTGAGACTTCTGATAGTAGTTCTCAATAGTGTGTAAAGCGATGTCAGAGGCCTACGGATGGCTTAAACTGTGTCTCTAGATTGTTCATCAACCACAGGAAAGAGAGAGCACTTCTATTTACTTATTATTTAGATTACTGTTGTTCGACTCAATCCCTCTCAAAAAGGACCACAAACAATGGATCATATCCTGATCATTACGCCGACGTTCCCTCATCACGCTCCTCACTCTCTTATCTTTCAAATGTACTCTACACATTCTTCTCAAAGCTCTAATGATTTATTATTATCTACTTATTAAAATTATTCAATTCAAATGTACCTATAGCTATATGGGATTGTTTTATGAAACAAGCAATCCTGTACGTCATGCAATGCGCGCTGTATGGGCGCTTGTGAAAATGTGTCACAAATTTTATCAGTTCCATATTTCGTTATTTTTCTACGCTCAGTTTGTATATTTTGTCATTGGGATCATTAACATGTATGTTTTTGTTATTAAATATTAAACATTAATCTAATAAAGAGAAAAACAGATACATTATTATTTGTTGGAAATCGATTTTTTAAGCCTGGCAACAGGTTTCGCACCGTGGAGGATGATACTATGACCGGTTAACGGGACCCTTGGAGGGGCTGGAAAGCCCTCCGCTTAGAAAGATGTACCATTTAAGTCATGAACTTTCTAAATTAGTCGCATAGCAATATTTGTTGTTTTACTATGGGGGATACTCAATAGAAAACTGCTCCGGTTGCCCACCCATGTTACGCCGTCACTGATAATATGCGAGACTAGCTTAATTTATACTATTTTTGTTACTACTGACGTGTGGCCTACTGTACAACTGAACCTACACCTCTGTCTAACCCTTCAAGTATAGAGATACTAAGTTATGTTAGGATAACCAATGACTGGTAAAAAGTTTGTCCGTCGCTTTATTTTTTGCATGTTATTCTCACGCTCGCGTTGGTGCTGTTGCTAGGACAAAGTGAATAACAGGTTATTTTAACGATCTCTAAAGTATGTGTAACGTCACATGGATTATTATTCGTCTCGACTTTCTTCTACCATTTTAACATTTAAAAAATAATAAGTTTATTTTTTGTGTTCTTTTTTTATATTTTTATAACTGGTTTCCATATCCTCCGTTTCGTATTTATGTATTTTTCATTTATGTAACCCACAACAATGTCTCACTTACTATCTTGCTTTTTTTGTCCTAACACCTGTACATTCAGTGACCTCTGCACAGCCACTATAAACGCCAAATTTTGGGCACACACAAGTGTAGATTTAAAAAACCACTATGAAAAATTTATGTAAAAAAGTTTACTTCGTAGGTCCAGTGGTCTGAGCGTGAGGTCCTGAAATCGTGAAATGTGGATGTTGACAGTTTACCTCTGCCACGCCTACAGGCGTGATGTTATGTTAAAAAGGACTCATGAAAAATGTGTTTGGTTTCAGATCTGGGAAAAAAGTGTAAGACTGCAAAAAGTACTCATATAACATATGGCTAATTGAGCATAATTAATTATTTAAATAAAATAGTTGTGATTATTTGTATCTATAATAATGATTTAATAAACAAGATTTAATTTATTAGCAATTTAATTCGATATCCGTTATAACTAGCTGTCGGAAGTGAGGTCAAGACCCTTACTGGCTGTAGTCAAGGTTAGTGATAGAAATTATTAATCGATCATCGATTAATTCCAATCGAATGCTAATATATATAATTTTCAATTAATTGTAAATTGTATTTCAAATATAATTTTTAATCTTTTACCAATGATCGTTTCAACTGGTTTTGCACACAGCTTACTTGTACCTACCTAAGCAGTTAAAACCGCACTTAGGTTATCGGAGAGGAAAACCGTTATCGGCCATATTGTTTTCTTTGTGAGGTTAAACCAATTCTCAAGTACTTACCTATAGCTACCTCATTTCAAACAATGTTTGAAAAAGCCCTTTCGCCGTCTGCCGATTTTAGGCTTGATTCAATAAGTAAGAAGGGACATCTTTATTGAACTTCTAATTGTGGTATCAATTATAAGTTGCTCTTACTTATAAGCGATAACATTTAAAATTGCCTATTTTCTTTTTGGCTTGAGATTTCAAGCCAAAAAGAAAATAGGCAATTTTAAATGTTAGTCGTAATTTAAAAATCATTAAGTATCATCTATTAAGTATATTATATCTATCCTTACTGTTCTCTTAATATCTATATATGAATGCCGTTTTAATAACCAGTTTATTGGGGTCCCAACTTCATATATTATTCAGATGACGTTTACACTCTATGGGAACTTCTAAAGATTCTGTTCTCAGGTACCGCATCAAGAATAATATTATTATAAGACATGTAAATTAAATACCGAGTAGGAATAAAAATATTTTTATTATAAATTAATAGGAACATAAGAGAAAACAGGTATTGCTATAAATGCGAAAAATTACAATACATCTCTTTTAAAATTAATACTGAGTTATATCTAAAGTCGCGTTACAAACAAAGGACATATGCTTAGCTTTCTAAAATGTTTTAGTGCCCTCATTCGGAGAGCTTATCCTAACTTGGCCAACAAGATAGTGTTATCATTAGCAAGTAATATGACGTACAACATAAAACATTAGGCACGCTTAACTGTTCAGCGATATAAAAACTTATTATAATATCCAATATTTAAATAAATGCATATATTATACAATACTAAAAACATCCACCACTTAATAACAAACTTAATGAATAGTGGAAAAAGTACACTTTCGACGAGTACTTCTTCATTATCAAATCTCTGACATGAGTAACTGAGGTTAACAGTAGGTAACAATAATTATTATAAAGTACTAATTATCGGTATAATAATGCTTATTTGAGCATAAGAAACTATGTCTAGTTCTAACATAAAGCTGCTGATTTCATTTTAATAAAAAAACAAGCTTCAGAATGTGCCTACACTGTGAAGTTAATTAGAGAGTGGATAAATGTAATTGTTACTTACATTTTAGAGGTTTGCATCTTTAACTTCCAATTACCTACGTGAATTTTAATTCACTCACATTTCGCTACCAAATAACTTCTTAACTTGACAGTGAACGGAGGACGAAAAATAAGATAATTGGGCGGGCTTTAAACTTTATACTAAATTAATATTAATTACTTCAGCTCGGCGAATTGTGAAGTGGTGGTTTGTATGGTGGTCTCATTCTGGTATATCACTGAGGCGTATTCCTCCAGGTCGTCGATACATACGCTCTTGGAGAGGTAGTTCTCCGACGATGAATCGCTCCAAAGCTTTCGTGGCCATGCGGGAGTGGCCCGAACTTCGGAACGCGGTGCTCGCATCATGACCAGCATACTCAAACATGATGTCCGCTCCTCCAGGATGCTAAAACAATAGAAAATATCTTTATAGCTAACTTGTTTCTCAGATATAAGCGAATAAGAGAGATGTGGAAGAATATAATAACTTTGGACATGGTTGATATAAAACGAATTGATAGTTAATATAAGGTGTTTCCAACCTACCTCGTCAAAAAAATTGGTAATGTCATATACTCGATCGTAAATGACCACCCAACAATCTTGCGGCGAGTCGTGAAGGCGTACTTCCGCCAATGTGATCGTACGATCTTTAGCTTCGGGTGCTCCCGGCACTATCTGGTTTTGCCATTGGCTTGGTTTGGCTTCCACCGACCAAGGGTTCACTAGACGCAGTGCCGCCATGGTTAGCGCCATCAGATCTAGTTCAGATTGCTCCTGCTGAACCGGCAGAGATGCCGAAAGGCTCATCTCAGGAGGGGTCTGTACAGTCGCCATTTCAATCGACGAAGTTTACTCTTCTGAATAAATTTATCTCGTCCAATACGACACGTCAGCCCGTTCAGGTGATCTAGACTGGATTGATTAATCGATCGCTTGTCACTCTGTAAAGGAATTGTGAAACCATATTAGTGTTTGCATTTCATTTACTGCTAGGGTTGTCGAACTCTGCTTGTACTATTTAGGTTGACATATCTTTATTTGCTAAATTACTATTAAGATTAGGAATTGGCAGCGTTTTATTAAATAACCAAAAAATATTTTAAATCAATTTCATGTGTTGTGGAAGTCAATTGAAACTATGGATAGACTAGAGTTAGCCCTGCGCGAAAGCACCAGAGCGTGAATAGTTAAAATACGATACCGTTAATTCGTATCGTGTTACACGTCTAGACAAGCCACAACCACCTAAGGATTTGCAACAATTCATATATAAGGGAAACTAGCGGCAGTTGACTTCTTAATTCTCATACGATAGCATCATACAACAATAATTTATCTTGTCTCTGAGTGACCCCTAATTTTCAAATTGAAGATAACGGAGACATTTATCAACGGAAGTTTTGGCAATAACGATTGTCTGAGGCAAGTTATCTCTCTCGTACTTGACGCGAATAAAAAGATAAACAGGTACGGAATACACCGTTAACCTCTATTTTATGTAAAATTATCTACCTAACTGTATGATAATTTCGTATTTTCTATATAACATTCACTGATGTCAGAGACTGCTGATTTTATTCCCGGGTGGCTTACAACATTATCTAGCTCATAAATTATAATCCTCATAATACGATAGTTTATAAACAAATAATATTTACCTTTTAATCACTGCACTGGATCTGAAGGACTCTGGGTTATCTTTGTTGATGCTCGAATCGCGGGGAATGACTGTCACACCAATTGTCACTATGCCACAGTTGTTCGTATTTCAGTTTATTATTCACGATTGTAGGATGATGCATGAGAGCGTAGAACATTGCCACAAATTAATATCGTCTTGTCATCTATCACTTGCGATTTGTGAATGTGTAGCTCGCCGCGGTACAGTAACTTATATACCGCGGGGGCATGCGTCGGCTCGCCGCAATCTGATGTAACCTCACGCTATCTTGCAGCTCGCGCGCTGGCACGGGCCTCGGCGCACTCTACCGCACGCCTCCAACTTTGTCGTGTGCTGCCACCACCTTCAGAAAAGTTATCAATACCAACGGACAGTGTCAGTTTTACTTAGATATAAATCTGACTTGGCGCATATTACGGTACTGTTTTGGTAATTAATATTAGATGGATGTTTTATTACCACAGCATATTTTTATTTCATCATATCTGCCACTTGTAAAAGACCCATAGCATACTTATTGTTCTAAAAATTAGGTATAGATAGATACCTACTATTATACTTACATTATATTATACTTACGACCTAACATATTATTCAGTCTCTTCCAAGCATCATTTTTTATTATTGCTTTGCATTTCCATGTGATGCTGGTGTTTAGTGACGTCGGTAAGCGAACCTCCGTCACATGTCATCACACGACACCCACAAACAACCGAATTAGCGTCATTTGTTATCAATCGTTAGTTATTGCAGCCTATTTCTTATACCAAACAAATGAGTGACCCCATTCCCGTACAATCTTATGAATTTGGTTTTTATTTATTAAGTATATCTTATCAATCTCGTTGATGCGTAAGTACGCTTCTTCCCGCCCTCTATTTGAAATACGATTTACGTTTACCTAGGTACTGAGTGTGCATTCTTTTGCATTCATTTGATTACCTAAGTAGTTGTGTTTTATGTTACATACTAATAATCTAAAGTGCATTCATTATAATCAATAATAACAGTTAAGAAAGCCTTTCTAAAAATATTTTTTTAATCGTTTGTATTTCTAATATAATTAAATAAAAAAGGGTTCCCAAATCGAAACCCTCACTCACGTCTTATAATCTTTTGTAGTCCCTTTATTACTTTATAAATGATGGTAGTTGATGGTCATCTCTTCCTTTGCAGTTGCAGTGTGCCAACGTGGAATTCATCGGTTTTAAATGCTATGTCCTGGTACAAAAAACCCAGTTACTAATTTATGCAACTATGTTTTTACAAAATAAATTAAAACTAGAGATAAGATAAGAGTTGAATGCAATATTTAAAAGCTACCGGTTCCTATAAGTACCTACCTGATTCAAAAACAACTTGCCCATCCTTGATTAAGAATTACTGATATAAATCGTCTGATGAAAATCATTTTTGCGATTGCGTCTGCTAAATATTTTGCGTGTGATTTGCGAATCTCTTTTTCTTTACAAATAATGATGCAATATTCTAACTAGTTGCCAGTTTAGCGCTCGATCAGCATAAACGACGCTATTAGAAACAGGTGGGTGTGTGCGTGAAATATCATAATTTTAATTAGGTACGTGGAGCTCGTATCAGGTAGAAAACTTAATCAAGGTTTAACTATTAAAATTCGTGATTTGAATAGAATAGTATTTTTCAATTCAGAATCGTCTGTTAATGTTGTACTGTAATGAGTATTATGATTCCAATTTTTTGATCAATTCAAAGATTTTATTGCTAAGTATACACAATATACCTACAACTATGTCTGTTGTATGTTGGTAACAGCAACGAATCAACAAAGTACCTATGGTAACTAAAACATTAGCTATTCCTGTTCCATGAGTTTTTCGGACTAAGTACCTCGTTAGTCTAGTGGTCCCAAGCGCGACTGCTGAGCATGAGGTCCTGGTTTGATTCTCAGATTGGGCAAAGTATTAATGGGTTTTCTGTTAGGAAATTCTCAGCAGCAGCCCAGAATTTGGAATTGTGCCCGGTAGATGGTAATAGGCTCACCACCCATTAGATGGGACTTAATAACAGCATTGGTTAAATGTGGATGTAACTGTCCTTTGCCTATCCCTTCGGGGATGACAGGTGTGGTACTAGGTCCATACTATATTTTTTCCATGAGGTTTTCTAACAAGTACCTAAATGGCATGACTAAGAAATAATTACTTAAGTAAATAAAAACTGCCTCGTTGGTCTAGTGTTCCCAAGCGCGACAATGAGCAGGAGGTCTCGGGTTCGATTTCCGGGTCGGGCAAAGTGTTATGTTGAGTTTTTCTGTTAGGAAATTCTCAGCAGGAGCCTGAAGTTTGGAATTGTGCCTGCTTGATGGCAATAGGCTCACCACCATTACATGGGACTTAATAACAGCATTGGTGAAATGTGGTGAGAACTGTGTACACCTTTGCCTACCCCTTCGGGGCTACGTTATGTTATGTTATGTTTAAATAAATAACATGTAGGTAACAATAGAATAATGCCGGCGCGTCTGTCTGTCTGCTCAAGATTTATGCTTCGTAAATACTCAATGAATTTTATTTGGGTGTTTAGTAATTAATAGGAAGAGAAGGGTTTAGGTATATATGGTCCTAATTTATTAGGTAATTTCCTTTATTTTGACATTTACTTATGCTAAGTATTAAATGGTAATAACTAATTATTTATAATTAACTACCATAGTCCTTTGGCTAGACGAAAATTAATTCTCTAACGGCAAACATTCGATAATAATAAAAGAAGGAAATTATTATAGAATTTTAATTTATTGCGAATCCTTATCACTTATACATTGACCTCTATCTAAGGAAGTCACCTAATAAATTAGGACCTTGTATAATTTGTGGACATTTTATTTGTTAATTTTGAATAACTTTCACAAAGTTATTTTTTTATCGAAATTGATCTTCGTTTAGCCACCAACTCGTGATGGTAAGCAACGATGTGGACGAGGATGGAGCACTTAGATCAATAAGAAATCTTTCATGAAAATGCTTAGATTCTATTTCACAAGAAACAAGGAAGACGACATGGAGTTTATGGGCAGTACCTACGTAAATATCATGAACCTGGATCCAAATCGATTTATTTTTGGAATATACACGATGAACGAGTGCAAGTGTGTCATGGAAGTCTGTAATAAGAGCATTCGTCTACAAAGATCGTTACTAAACACGTATGAAGCATAAAAGATCAATAAGTAAGACAGGTAGAGTTATTATATTAAATGGAAAAAGAGTTCGCTAGGCATGCGTTAATGCTTTTCAAACATTTCTCTTGAAGATAGGTAGAGTTCCTAACTGGTACCTATCCACAATTTTCTTCTAACAGAGGAAACTTTAGAGGGTACTTTAGGGAAATTATATGACTAATTATGGTGTGTTGTTGTTTATTAATACTACCTATTAGAGCTGATAGCTGTTTGTATACGAATGATAGATATCATCAAATAACCTCCAACCACTTGCAAATGATTTTGTTTTGATTTAATAGCTATTCTCATAGTGATAGACCAAGGCTGGACAGTCGATGTTTATTGACATCCCAGCTATGACGACAATACCTACTTAAGGAATGCAGTTAAAATTAGTATCAATATATTACTTAGTGGTGCTCATATAGCTGTACGTATATTATCTACGCAGTAATATGCACTAACTGTTACGGATAATATGTTATGACAGGACTTCAAATTATGATGCTTTATGCGTGCGTCGAACCGTCATCCATTTGTAATGTTATTGAATAAAGTTGAATAACATATTCATCAAAATATTACGTGTGACACATAGGCAGCAAACAGTACTCACGTCATAAATACCTACGTCACAAGTGTTTTTAAATTTCTTATATAAATCTTCTGATAATTTTCGCGAACGTGCGGATAAAGAACCTTTTTTTCTAAGAATACCAATAATTATACGATAGGAATTGTTTTATTTGAATCTTAAACAAGGATGAATCGATTGAGAATTTGATGGATGAAGATTATTATTAATACCTACTTATGTTATAAAAAACCTTATTATTAATAGATTGAAAGATTAGATTAACGGTTGTCGTTTAGATTGTGGTAAAGGTGGACCGGCCTCTTTTACCGAGGCAAGTTAACGTTACATTTTTTATATATTTTTTACATGTCTTACTCCCATGATCTGATGATGATGTCAGAATTCTACCGCGATCGTTAATTGTCGTGGAACACTTTCTAGGTACACTAACGTAGAATGAAGAATGAAATTAAAATACCCGTATTTTAATTAAATTTTTCGTATTCTAGAGGTCCCTATCTACTTAATGAACAACCTCATAAGTAGGTATCAAATTTAAACCACCCGTAAGCCTCTGTCGTCAGCTTTACAACACATCGAAAATATCTCTCAGGTTTGCTGGTTTTCTCACGAGGTTATCCGCCACCGTTTACGTGATAACTAATTTATAATCTGCACAGGATTACGAAAAGTCTGTGGTGTGTGGTGAGGCCGTTGAGTTCAACGGTACTAGCACGCTGTGGCTACTATTATTATACAAGAAGAGGCCAACGAAGAAATGAACAAAAAAGTTTGCTAGGAATAACGAACGAGCAATACAAAAATATCTTATATCTATACTTGCTATGCTACGCGGTTTCACCCGCGTCTATATATACGCGACTATAGGAATTACTTCCTGTATCGTGGGTGCGTTTACAGACATATAATCTCACATGTGCACCCAGACCCGGAACAATTAGCTTTGCTGTAGATCATAAAAATATTTGCTCCGTGCAGGAATCGAACCTGCGACACGCGGCGCAGCAGCCGGTCTCTCAACCACTGCGCCAAACGCGTCGTTTCCCCTATTTCTCGGCTCCTTAGCATAGACGAGCGATGTTAAAATAGCCTATAGCCTTGCTCAAGAATTGGGCTATCAAATACGTACAGAATTATTTATTCCAATCCGACTTGTAGTTCCAGCGATAAAAGTTCAAACAAAAAACGAATAAACACTTCAACTTTATTATACGATGTATAGATAGGCGAGTTATCTATTCGTTTGATTACCTTCTCACACTTGGTGAATAATTTATTCTTACAACAAATTTCATAACATGTGTCATCCAAGTAGGTAAGCAACAATAATTAAGTATATTCTCAAACTAACTGGTACCTATTTAATTAATCTCAACGTCGAGCCTACTCGGATACATTGAACTATGGGAATAATAATTATTTATTATAATATTTTCGTGTCATTCGTGCTCAAGATCAAGGCTGCAATGTTTATACTTTTATGATTGGTCATAACATCACATTCCATTGCGTGTGTTATCTATTGATTATGAACTTATGATGATGAAAGAGAAAATAAAGTTTTGCATCATTATCAGATAGAAGACCAAAAGAATCCTAAGGCCGGGATAGATAAATATTAATTGACACGTGCTTCCTATGGCGCAAAGACAAACCAAAGTCCAAACTCTAGGTTTGCCAAAGAGCAATGAAGCGCAGTATACTTGGTGTTAAATTCACGGATCATGTTCGAAACACGATGCTTCGCTCTAAAACTCAAATCGCTCACGTGACCCTAAAAGCCGCCCAGCTAAAGTGGGACTGGGCGGGACATGTCTGCCGTATGCGAGACGCGGCCGCGATAAACCCCGAAGGAGATGGCGAGACGGACTGGATGACTTCCTTGCTGTTATTTATGGACGGGAACAAAGTTAGTAGTAGTATTTAACTTGGCCTAAGATTCAAGTTATCATGATCATTAATTATTTTTGGGATGGTTTAACTATGCTAACATAATTATGTTAAATGTTAAAAATAAAGATGCGTTATATATATTAACTATATTATCACTCGTATGTTTAATTTATTGATTTCTAATGTATGAAGCATTCAAGCGTCCTCTTGTATTGTCTTTGGTCAAGAGGTTAATATTGTTTAAGATTGTGTCACGGCGTTATAGAAATTAGACTTCAAAAAAAAAGTTTGTTAAAGTATTTTTTTAATTTATTGATTACGTCTGTTTCCAATTGGTGTAGGCAGAGACTATTGATTTCCACCTGCGACGATTCTGACATACCTTTTCGCTTCATCTCAGTTCATTAACCTCCATATACGAACTCGATGATCTGGAAACGAATTATTAGTTATTTATTGCGGAGGCCTTTTGGGGGGCTCGTGGCTACTTAATCATCACTAGATCCGTATAGGTACATCGGCCGTACAGGATTTAGCTGTCTTTACCACGATTGCTCTGTAGATGGTAACCATTATAGTAAATGCACTTCATATCAAAAACCTACCGTGCTTCGGATTAAAACCGTCGGTCCTCCCCCAAGTATAGATTTGAGACAGTCTTTACAGGTAGATGCCGGAAAGTCTGACGATCAGTCTTACCACGAGGTGTTACCCAGAGATGGAGGTCGGATAGGCTGTCGCTCCATCTAATATAATAATAATAAAGCTGCATCCGGTTAGACTGGAAGCCAAAGATATTAGCAGATTTTAATCTACCTAGCTTTTTCTCAACTAAGTTGCAGCTTAGTGTTGGCTTCTAATATTTTTGGCTTCCAGTCTCCCTAATAATGATTAGGGAGATTTTTCCTTGCCATGGGACAAAAATAATATTTCCAATCAGTAGTAAAAGTACCTACCTACAAAATAATATCATAATAATAAATGCATGACGTGCAAATAATTTTCCCCGATATTTTTATCTTCAATTAATGTAAATATTGTTAGGGGTTACCTATTATTGTCACGTGTTTACGGTTTTATTAAAATTTTCCTTGATCAATCGATAAATAAATTCCTTGAACTTCAGAACGGAAACTTCGTATAACATAATATTTTTTCCTGCGTATGCGACTCTTGTGTAATTGTGGAAAATATTGGTGATATGTACTAAGAAAAATTTATGACGGTAATAATTATTCATCATCTTGTGAGTTCATTTGTTGGTCGAAAGAATTCTTGTTTTTGTTATAGAACTTTATGGTTTATTAATTTCAAATTACGCTTAAGGTCATATCTTTATGATCTTAGTGGTGGATTGGTATTTGGTAACTGTCCGTACACTACTCTACCAGGATCTAATCGGGCCGTTGTGGTTATAAATCAAATCAAAGTCTTTTATTCAAAACATACATTTAAAAATAGCCCTTAAATTAGCCCCCGCCCCCTTCACCGCTATCTAATGTTAGGTAGGAAGCGGTGAAAGGTGGGCTCATATCCCAGTTCACATACAAATCTTATTGACTGGAGATTCGAATCATGAAACTTTAAGTATGTAACTCGAACTATTCGAAATAGAGTCTATTTCGAATTGGTTCCAGACCAGTTGATACTGGAGTGAATACAGGACTACAGACACTGTTATATACTAGTTACTAACTGCAATAATCATAAAATACTGTTATCCAACTGCTATAATCTAATAAAAAGTAAATCTTATAAAACATTCATTTTTCTGTCTTGTTAGCGTTAAGGCTAAGGGAGATGTAAAAAATAATAATTTAATTACAACTTAGGTAAAGACAAGTGTTAACAATAAATGTGGGTCTTATCGATGCTAACTGTGCCAATTTTATTCAATGACAGACAAGATGATACGCAATTGATAAGGCACGGCTGATATTTTACTACACTTTTTCATTCCAAATGATATGTAGGTAAAACCATGACACTCAATATTGTGTAATACTAACGAAATATATTACAAACTGGTTTTTATTCTACGAGAATATTAATTAAATGACCATTAAGACATATTCGCAATAAAATTGTATAGAAACAAAAAGCTGCTCTATAGATATTTTTATTATTTTCCTATATTGTATATTCTAAGTGGTTTTAATTTGAATTTTTACTTTAGTAAGTTATCGCTTTTATCAATTTTATGATTATGACAATAATTTTTATAAAAATTGACACATAATATCACTTAAATTTTTTAAACATGCTTAAATTCAGCGGCTATTATTATAAAGTTTTAATGGTACTTACCTGTATTTATGCATCCGGATACTACATTGTACCTAGGTATTACGTAACCAAATATTTAATGCATATATATTCTTACTGATACGGTCTGGCCCAATCCAAAGATCAAGCGCAATCCGGATGAAATTGGAGCGAAATATCACGGGTGATCTCAGGTCAGGAGGCAGATGACCATACACTGAGTCCGTGACAATGTGGGAGATATCAGCATTTATATACGTCTTTTAAATACCAGAATAAGTACCTATTTGAGGCGTTCATCGTAGCCCGTTGCACATTGTGGTCGGGAAACAATCAAACGGTTAAGTAATGCGAAAGAAGAAGAAGAATTTAAGTTACTATTGCAACAATGAGAAGGGGTTAATTCAAGATATGTCTTTGAAAAAGCATTAACGCATGCTTAGCGAACTCTAAAGTTACAAAATTAAATGGAAAAATAATACGGTCGCGAACAGGATGGTGGTGGCGGTGGTGAGCAGAGGTCGAGATGGCTTAGTGGTCAGAGCGCCTGGAGTATCTATCCGGGAGGCGCAGGTTCGAATCCTGTTCGCGACCGTATTCTTTTTCCATTTAATATTGTAACTTTAGAGTTCACTAAGCATGCGTTAATGCTTTTTCAAAGACATATCTTGAATTATTAAGGTAATTGCATTCTTTACGACATTGTATTAACTGCAAAGTTAGTCGTGTCGGTTCGGTCACTTGTATAGGTACTGAATTGATTGCAATGACGTCGCCATAAGACGTGTAAAAATATGGAAGAAGAATTCGCGGTGGTGAGCAGAGGTCGAGATGGCTTAGTGGTCAGAGCGCCTGGAGTATCTATCCGGGAGGCGCAGGTTCGAATCCTGTTCGCGACCGTATTCTTTTTCCATTTAATATTGTAACTTTAAGGTCTTAATTATTGTTCACCGGTTACTAATCACGTGCATTTTTGTTGCAAAACTCAGGGCTTAGACTCGCGACATCGCCGTGGGGCAAGGGCTCCATTCGAGTTCGACTAGTCGGGCAATCCCGAAAAATGTGAGTTGTAACCGGTGAACAATAATTAATATGAATATGTCTTAAGAAAGTTATTATACAAAAATCAAAAGAACCAGATTTGATGCTAGCTATGGGCTTGAAGAGTTTATTTTTTATCATTTTGCTACACTGGTGACCACGGGTTTTTACGTTGGCCTTTGGTGACTTGGTCGTCGAACCAGTTAAACCTCCCGCGAAACGATGATTGTTAACTAATACTCGTTTATTTATCAATTTTTGTACAGCGGTTAATACTCACGTGCAAATACCAAAAACTTCACCAGTTTCACTCGCGAAAAATGCACGTGAGTAGTAACTGGTGAACAATAATTGATATGAATATATCTCACGAAAGTTTTTATACAAACAAAAACTTGTAGACTTATCACATTAAAATATAAAATCTGTCTCCCTAAACACAATAGTTTTTATATTATTATTAGATAACTATCTACTTCCTTAATAAAAATCCTTAACAAAAAATACAATACCTTACCCAAAGTCAGCTGACGGAAGGTAATCCTAAAATGATCCTAATTATCTAATGATGTTACTGTACCTGTATTTAAATATATATAGATACAGAAAAAAAATTAGTTACGTTTTTTTAAAAATGTTCAGTATCGTCATTTAAAGCTGGGCTAAGTATTAATTTTAAATCTTTGGTTGGGCAATAAGTGACCTTAACTTCCAAGCTAGAGCAGTTTTTTAAACCTAAAGTTTGAACAGCCTTTAAAGAAGCAACATTGGGGATTACATAAAGAAAAAAAGTAAATATCTGTAGAAACAGGAGTGAAAAGACCGCTATAGGGAGTCGAATTCCCCGTTTTCTTTTAAATGCCTATTATTTTTAAAATTCGTAACATAGTTTTTTTTATTTTTCTGATATATTATGACTTAACCTATTACCCGATTCCGGCTTGATGTCGACTTCTGGAACACCCTGTATACTGTACCTATAAAGTATAATAAAGTAGCTTCATTTTATTTCTGCTTAGTCTAGAAAACTTTTTGTTTCGAGTTTTAATTATGATGCGTGTCATAATGTGTCATAGCTGGAAATGTACTACAAACTGTGCATCTTACAAATCGTGACACTTGCTGTATCTAAGTAGGCATTACATTCATTTTATGTCCATATAGCTGTAAATTTGTAGCGCACAAAATAACTTTCTTCTTATAAGTCGGCAAAAAACTATCTACGCATCAAAACACTTGCTCGGCTTTGTAATAGTTTCTAAAAGTTGCTAAGGTTCTAAATTTCAACGGTGTCAATTGCGAATATTCCGGCGCCCCCTGTGGCGGCTGATGTAATGTTTTCATTCAGTGTCGTGGACTACTCGACAAGTTGGAAGAATTTCCGATTTGATGACATACTAGTTCAAAATGTCAACGAAATTAATTGGCCTCGAATTTTATAAATAAACATTAGAAATTCGATGTGACGAATTATTTAAAATACTCTTCGTGTTTCGGTAAAATTATAGCCGCTACTTGGGTACTTTGCTTTTTTAGCTATATAAGTACTTAGTATGTAATATTATAAGCAAGTCTGTTATGGTAAATAGATATTCTACGGGTAGGTACCCTAGTTTGAAGGGAGCACACACTACACAGTGAAGTTTCCCATAGGTATGACACTGCCCTGACTTGCGAATCATAGTGCATCATTCATACCTACAATAAGCTGAGTGCTCCGATGCTACGCAATATCACCGATGCTATTATTAAATCCCATATCAACCATATGGTGAGCCTAGCCTCCTATCAAAATCCTAACTCCATGCTGCTTCTTCGAATTTCCTAACCGAATAAAAAACAAATAACTTAATGTTTTTGATTCGCAAAACGTAATTCGTATAGAATTATAGATAGAGGCAATCTTCGTAAACATTGAGTTGATACGCTGATATCATCGCACGTACGAATTCAAAAGTTAATTAATTTTATTTGTCATTGATGCTGTGCATGATTCTTCAGTTGTAGATAACGATGTTATTTATTTTCACGCTGAATCTTGTGTTATTAGATATTAAGCCTTATTGCCGAATGCCTACTTCTGCAAGAAAATATTGACTTACAAATAAAATCAAATTAAATTGCTGTCTGATGTGCTGATGTGCAGCTAGCAGCGCCTTCTATAAATCTACTTCAATTAATTAGTAGTGTTTTGTTCGGAGCCACCTCAAATAATATATAGAGATTTTTTTTAAACTTCTAAGTTTTTAGTTCCGTTACTTCTGACCTAGCAGTTACTATAATTATATATAGATAGGTCCTTAGTTCTGTAGACACTCTCATTACACAGAGGTACTCTCATTGCGTTACAAAATTAAAGTAGCTGTTAATTTTTAGGTCAGCATTAAACGTAAATGCATAATAATATACATATATACGTATGTATTCAAAAGTTACAATTAGCGATAGTCTGGCCACATGCTGATACTTTGTATTTACTACAGTCAATAGAAGCTTATTCCTATGACCTTTGACTATGCACTTACGTGCATGGTTAAATAATCTATAATAATAGGAGATCGTTTGTTAAAAATAAATTTAACTTTGATGAGTTTTTATTGCCTTTATCAGATCATCATAAAAATAAAAATATTTATTTTCATAGGCCTTTCATTTATATTTTCCGTTAAATCCGTTTGCATCAATATTATATTGTAGCTTTTATGTGTATTAACTGAACGATGTTTTAGCACATTAAAGAGGCGAAAATGTGTCATTACACATCAACTATGTATATTTTAATTTAGAGAGCATATCAAAACCGTGAGTACTACTGACGAATGTTGCTGATTATTTATAACTCGTGAAAAAACAAACACGTGTGGCTGATGCAAGTTACTACGATTGTATCGTGAGGTTAGCGACTTGGCACGAGGCCGCGCGCGTACCTGCGTGCGCGCATAATGCATCCGTGCTGGCGCAGGCGGTTACGACGATTCGCGGGGTGTCGTGGGGGACAAGCCATTCACACGTTAGAAATGCCACACTACATTGCTAGATGACTTCGGTTCACACATTGTTGCATCACTTATACTAAAGTCAATGTTCCAAACCGGACATACAATAACAATAATTGTAGACATTTATTGCAAAATTATTTTAATTTAGACAGATAGGTTACCTGGTATTATTTTATAAGAATGAATCCTCTTATTACTACATTTCTAGATATTAGCTTCAATATATAGGTAGTACTAGTAAGTATCTACTCTATTGTAAAATAAAGTGAGTTGTTTGGTTGTAAGTACTTAGTTACATTTCCGTTCTTAAAAGATAATAAAAATAAAATATTTAAACAGTAGTATATCTACCTATATTTAGATTTTAATTAAAATAATTTTATTTAAGTGGGCTTCTAAGAATATGTACTACAATCAGTTTGTTTTATCAAGGCGTTTAAATTTGTTATTTCTTTAATTTATAAACAGTTAAAAAAATGTCTTTCGACGAAAGATTTGCCTTAGTTTTGTTAGAATACATTACAAATAAGTAGATATGAGTACAATGACATTTATATTGAGATTAATCTTGTGAACGTCGTGACATTTTTGTGTAGGTATCTATAACTTTATCTTGAGACCCTAGCTATGCTAATAAAGATGTGAACAGATAAACAGAGTTGATCATATCTCATTTTTGTTTTGAATTCATACTGAAATAGCTAAGTGGGTGACTATTACACCGTCTATTATATAATAGGTATCGATAAATTAATTGGCGATTTATACATGGTTTTGATAGCACAAGTTTTACCATAAAATTAGTTATGAATTCCTTTTATATTTGAAAAGCAACTTGGCAGTGTCACTTCAGTTCTAATTAGTCACGCTAAGAACTATCAAGTACCAAGTAGCGAAATAGATATGTAAGGCAAAGCCAAAAATGCAATATATTATTATATCTTATAATCCGACTGACTTTCACAAAAAATGGCTAGGCAGGTACTTATCTTTTCGTTGTCATCTTTATAATAAATAACAAAACTCCGGTATGCGTGTGTTCATAATTATTTTCCTACTAAAGAGCTTCACCAATTTTGATGGTTTTTTTTTGTACTTATTAGGTCTCCTACATGGTTCTTAGGTATAGTTGAACCCGGGCAGGTGGCACTGTTGTCTAGATCCAGAATCCAGGGGACAGGACAAAGTCTGCCTACCCGGTCCGCTAGTTTATTTGTAAAATCAATACATGTTACAATACAAAACGGTTCCTACTAATAAATATTTAACGTTGCCAGACTCGAAAATTCAAGATATTTAATTAAAACCACATTGACTGCTTCATCTATTGATACCTTGTATATATTGGCACCTACGTTATGGATCAATTGGGAGCAACAGATTATTTACATATCAGCGGTACTAACCAGTCTATAATCTGTGCAAGTTTTTTTGATTCAGCTCAAATGTGTCCTATGTGAATATAATAAAAATGTTAGCGATTTTTTGTTCATACATATAATAATTGCGAAGATATAATCAGGTCATCGCTATTTTTGTTTGATTGGCAGCAGATTGATCTTTATCTAGCTTTTTGCCTTATAATATTGCTAAAAACTGACTTAATGACCATCGTAGATAATGACTGGCGTGTAGTTATTAGGCACCATTATCACGTCACCCAGAAGTTTATGTGGTATCACCATCCTAATTCTACCAGTTCTATCATATCCTACGTAAATGAGCCTATTACTATCTACCGGGCATGATCTAAACTTAGAAGAATCAAGAAAGAAAGAAAGAAAGAAAGAAAATGTTTACTAAGATTTTTTAAGAAAAACCCCAGTAACACGTCTCAACCCGGGAATCGAACCCAGTCTCTCACGCTTAGCAACTGAGCTTGCATTCACTGGACTAGTGAGGCGGCATAGCTACCCAGGTAAATTATAGCTTGACCCGTATTTTTATTCTGGATATTCCTTAGCTTTACACACATAAATATTCGAACGGTAAACTGTTAGTTACCTATGTTTAGGTTATCTGAAGTTCAACCGCTCTAAAGATATTGGTATCGAACAGGACGGGTGAGGTCACATGCCACTGGCTGATATTCAGCCACATCTGGTTAGGTTAGGTTACCTAATTAGTAGTAAAATGACATCGCATTTGCTGAACTAGGCTAGCGTTAGATAACTAACATATATTTTCATAGGTAATCAAGGGGACAACGATACGGAGAGCATAATAATTATAATAAATGGCGTAGGTAGGTATAAATAGATAAACGTTCACATTTCTTGACAACGTTATGAATAATATCTGGTTATTTCCGATTTTATGTTGACCGCTATCTCATTTACTTCCTCAAACATGCAAGCAACACAATGACAAACATAAAAATATAAATATTATAGACGCTCACTTCTTCAAACGGCATGTATCGTAGTCCTGCGTCATCTACAGCGCTGGAACTAGGGTAGAATAACAGGAGCTTTCGCCCTGTGAACTGCAGAACAGAGGGGTTTTTAACACGCTTTTATTAGCTTAGTACTACGTATCTATGTAACGGAATCTTTGAAAATGATTTTCACCTACTTTAAAACATCGAATTGAATTGAAACTTCGCACACTTATCAAAGACCGATGACAATACAATAATATCATAAATTTGTCCGATTATCCTGTTCAGGGTCTTCAGGATTAACGATTACAGGACTAAAAAAGCAAAAATAAACAATAATTAAAAAAACAACAACTTTTTTATTTGTAGACGCCATATTCAAATTCGAACGACGAATCTAATGACACCTCGTATGTAAAATCCATGTTGCCGTTTAGGCTGTAGGTACGTGCCAAAGAAATAGACATACGACAAACAAATACTTACAATCGAAAAACATAGCCCTCCTTTTGGGTCAGTCGGGTAAAAATTTCGGAAAGAACATTTATTTTGCTTGGTTTTAGTAATTAATTATCTATTAGGAGAGTCCATTTCCTTGTTGCATCACATCCTCCAAACATTTAAATCCGACTCTGGTTATTATTAGTACATTAATTTAGAAACAAGTGCGATAAGTAAGTTTTTAAATTTCAGCATAAAGTTTTGATGTCTAAACACAGGCAGATCCAAGAGTATAAAACCAATGCTCACGTGTTTCATACGACGTTTTTATACAATCTTAAATAATAATTAAAAGGAAAAATTACACATGCGTAATAAGTCTCATTATGAAGCTAGAAGCGGTGCAATAAAAGCCACTTTACGAGAAAATGTGTTGAAAAACTATTAAACTGGGTCGTCTGTGTGCAGTTATCAATTATGTCAGCATTTATGTAAATTACAGGATATTATATATTATATATATTTTTATTGTGAGCAGAAAATAACTTTGCTTCTGCTTACACGAATTCGTCGCTATATTCGATATCAATGTGGAGATAAGTATTTCCTCCTTAAATTGTCTTGTTCGAAGAATCAATACAAATCAATTAACGTGTCACAAATATGTTCTTGCTTTGTATAAAGGGAGTAAAATAATACTTTACTTAATAATAAGGTTTTCCTAGGCTCCTTATTCCATCAAAGGAACCATTAGAATCCATTTCTTATTTTTAATGCATGGACAGGCTTTACAGAATACTGATCCATTTCGAATATTTCGCGATTGAAATACAGATCACGAAGTCTATCTGGGTATAGTACTTTGCTCTGGCTGGAGGCTTATGATATAGTTACTATAGTTTTTGTCCGGTTGCACAACCTACGAGTATATGGAAGAGTTCTCGTCGAAATGAAAAGAAATTCCTCCTTTTCAAACTACCACAATCAAAACCTTGTACAGTATAAGGTATATAATAAACGAAGGAAATTCCCAAATACAAAAAACCTTAAAAATTTTGTCAACTTTTTTGTTACTGCTCTATCTTAAAAACGGTAATATACCATTAACTTGGTGATTGTAGTGCATAGCCGTCTTCTTCTTATCATGTGGTTGATGAACAACCTAAGGTATAAACCGAGTGTTTTACTCCACAGTTTAAACTACCCGTAGAACTCTTATTATTATTATTGTATGGCACTACTGCACTATGTCAACCTGGGTTGTTGTCAAAACTTGACATCTAACTCCATCGACAAGTTTACGTCGGCCTCTAACGTGGCTTTACGTACGTAGGTACTATCGAGAACATCCCTCAAATGTGTTGTTTTCATTACGATGTGTGTGTGTGCGTGCTTGGGGTCGAATTTGGACAAGTTGGGCACTTGAACTTACAGTCCAGCAGCATACTCTATCTATTGATAAATGATAAATTGGAGATAGGTACAGAACCTTAAGTGCGCGAGGTCGACTCGCACTTAGCCGGTTTTATTGATGGAACACGGATTTTAATTTTGTTTAATATTTGACTGTTACAGTACATTAACTTTGTTGTAACAACAAAGATAAGTGTTGTTTTTGCTGTAAGAACCGAGAGTGAGGTTAAAATTTTAGGTAGCTTATTATGTAGATGAATATGCCTTGATTGGGGATTTATGGCATCGTATATATTTTAATTATATCACGGTTTTATTGAGACTTCCAAGCGATTTTTTTTTTAATTTCTAATGGCAATATGTCATGAGTCAACATCGTTATTGCGTGGGCAGTTTCGGGGAACCTCCGCTAGGGCGCTCGCGTAAATATAAAATTAAATACACCGTCTTTTGAATCGTGCAATAAATATTCGAACTTAATTGAGTGGACGTGTTTAGACTTCGACGTGGAATCGTATTATTGCTTTTAATTAACGAATAAAAAAAACTACGACAAATTTATTTATAAAATTATGATGAATTATATATATATAATGAAATAAAAAATATATATACACAGCCACACAAAGCGATTTTTAGACAATAAGACGAATAACCCGATCATTTATGGCGATGGCGAAGTGCGACTACACTTGCTCTTTTGGTCGCGGAGTTGCCCCCAAACTGCCCGCGCGATAACGATGTATAGTTATGAGTTAGGTTTTCCCTACCATCATCATCCACAGCCTGACTTTGCCCAACAGTGGTGTTGCGTTCACTCATCTACACCAGCCAGCTTTTTAAGCCAGCCAGGGTTGCGGTAAATGCTGATTTGATCACGGAACACAAGTAAAGGTTTGTGGAGAACAGTGTAGCTATGTTGGTAAGAGTCGGACAACACAGCCCTAACAGATTCTTCCCACATACAATATAAAATAGGTGAACGCCTCTCTACAATTTTGCCTATTGGTAATTAGCTGAAATCTTACATTTGCGGGCTTATATGAAGATCTACATTCATCACCTTCAGGATTTCAACTAGATAGAGCAAGTCTAAAGTGAACCATTAAATAAAAGCCCCGCTGGAACCCGTAAGCTCTAGTAAAAAATGCGATATTGTTATTGCCCAGATATTTATGACTATTTTTTGTTTAAAAATTATTACTTGATAATTCCGTGGGTATATTTTTATGATTGGCTTGCTACTGTCCTAGTGTCAGAGGAGAATTATGAGTATTTGGACGACCCATGTCATGGTTGGACGAACAGAGATCATTCTTTACGAATGCTAAAACCATGAGCCAGGGGGTCAAAGAGCTGAAACCGAAGTTCATTACAACTTATTGCCTACTACTCCCTTTAGAATTTCTGCTAGAGTCGTTTAAGTAGGTACATAAATTATTTTTTAACAAAAAATAAGAACCGGCTTCAAAAATCTACAACACTAAAAAGTTCAAAATAATATCAAAATTTGCTTATAAAAAACTAATTTTAAAAGAACAATATATAATTTTAATCTGTTAATTTTGGAGTCGGTGCCTGATGTATGTGGGGTTTACAACCAGATACAAAGGCCGGTAACATAATCACAGCGCCTATATATTGTATAGGTCATATATAAGTTTGTATAATTCATAAATAAGTTAAATTAGTAATTTAATAATATGGGTAGGCCTTCGAAAGACACTAGGACCTAATAAGTGCATCCGTGAAATGTTTGTGTACAACAGTGTACACTTTTGCCTACCCCATCGGGCAATACAGGCATGATGCTATGTATGTATTGAGTGGCATGAACTATATATACATGAACGTGCAATTACAGTAATTGCGAGTGATTTGCTGTAATTCATTAAAGAGTTCCAATGTCTGACTTCAAAAGTCTTCATCAGAGCTTCACTAATTTTAAATGGGACCACCTCTGGGGACTACTCATTACCTACACCTTTCCTACTTTACCTCTCTCCATACAAAACAAGGTAACTACTGTAAAACGTTGAGGAGTTCCCTCGACTGTCCTTCGTCTTCATCATCAGACCCTAATGACAGTCACAACCTATCTAGGTGTAAAGTTCTTATCAATACAAATAAATCAAGGCGAAACACCAGGTAAATGCTGTAAATCGTTAAAGAGTTCTCTCGACTGTCTTTCGGCTCCATCATCAGATCGACTCCAGAACTTCATTAAATAGTAGTGCTTTAAAATACTTAATGAAAACATTTACAAATGCACTAGTCGCCAGTACGATTTTAGAAGGTTCCCCTCGATTTCTCGGAGATGCCATCATCAGATCCTGGTTTCCTTATCATGGTACTACTCTTGGGATATCTCCTTTCCAAAAAAAAAGAATCATCAAAATTGGTTCATAAACGAGGAATATATCCGCGAACACGTTTAAAAAAAAACAACGGTCTAATAGGGGAATTGAGAAACCTCCTCCTTTTTTTGAAGTCGGTTAAAAAGTATACAAAGACAAACATTTTCAAAAAAACAGTAGATGTTTGGAAAACCTTCATTCAGAACAAAACCATAAATGAAAATGGTTTTACTGTCACATACAAATAGGTTAATTATTGTTTACCGATTACTATCAGGTGCATTTTTTGAACTCGAACGGAGCCCTTAGTCATGAGCTGAGCCAGCGGCTAGTTTAATTCACGACTTGATGACATATTCACTCTTCAAAACTGGTCGGGCAGTTCCGAAAAATGCAGTAACCGATGAACCATTACTTAAAATGAATGTGTATCATGAAATAAATATAAAAGAAGTCGGTTAAATATACATTGGTTGTTAATTATCTTCTTAATCATTTGTTTGTGCTGTCTTCGCTTCTAGAACCTTCTCAACAAGTGCCAACAATTCTGATGTCATTTTAGGTATATCATGTGGTTAGATAATATTTATCATAATATGCCTATTTTGCTTGCTATATATTAGCTGTGATGTTACTGGTAGGAACTATTTTTCATAAATAAATTAGTTACACACATTATAAGCTTTTTTGGAGAGTGGAAATCATGCTGACCCAGCGGTCCGCGATCTCTGCATTCACTGCAACCCCAGGGTATTTAAAGCTTATTTCCTTCGTTAAGTAACATTTTCTCCAAAACTTACGCTGAATGAAAATAACACCAACACGAACACTGCTTATTCAGTGTAGCATGCAGTATAGCAGTGTTTATTCCCACCTTCTACGTTTTATATGAATACTTTCGCGAGTTACATGTTTATGATTGTCTTGCATGACTTGCATGTTTCCATTCGCGACCTAACAATGTGATCAGCATAATTAGGGGTTCTGTTGAAGTTCAAAACTAGTCAGGCAATCCAGAACCATTCACGTGAATAAAACTGAAAAATATAGCTTTTACCTATGTTTATCTCGTCTGATTCCTTCAAGGTTGTAAGTTTGATAGTATTCTAAGTGACATTTTATAAAAAAGAAAAGGGTAATTACGATGACGATTAATTAAATAATTTATTTATTATTTATTTTATTCTTTATGCACGAATGTATAGAGTCGGACTTAATGCCTTAGGCATTCTCTGTCAGTCAACCTTCGGGTGGTGCAGAAACAAAAAAAAAGAGAGCAGGTGCACTTTAAAAGAAACGTTATAAGAAAAATTACACATAGATACAAGAAAAAAAAACAACAATACTTACTACATTATACAAGTACATACATAAACTTAAAGACAATACATATATACTATATGATATAATATATATTAATACGTATACACATTAATGGTGTGAGGACTCTGCCAGTTTCTTGTGGAGATACTCCTTTACTTTTATTTTAAATGAGTACCGAGTGGACGCCATCCTGATCTCCGAAGAGAGTGCATTCCATAAAAGTATAGACTGCACGAAAAAGGAAGAATGTATAAAGTCAGAATGGTGAGATGGACATTGTAAGAGACGATTATTTACAGAGCGAAAATTTTTATTGTGGTTGGAACATAGATATTGAAAATGAGAGGAGAGGTAAGAGGGAAAAGTAGGAGAGTCAAGAAAAGAAAACAGAGTGGATGCCCTCAGCTCTCGGCGCTGACAGATAGGCAGCCATTTTAAATGCGAACGATACGCGGACACGTGATCATATTTACGGAGATTGAAGACGAATCGAATGCAGTTATTCAGAAGGCGGTCAAGTTTATTGAGTAGGTCTGCATTCAGGTCGTAGTAACACACATCACCATAGTCAATCATAGGGAATATCAAAGTTTGTACAAGCATTGCTTTCGTATTGGCTGGAAGAAGGTTTTTTAATCTGTAGAGAGACCGCAGCGTTCCTGTGACTTTCTGGCTGACTACGCCAATTTAGAGTAGTGTCAATATGCAAGCCGAGATCCTTGACGTCGGAAATGAAAGGAATGACGGATCCATCAAACATAACAGCTGGCAATGTAATATTGTCTAGTTTGGCCAACCCTCTCGAGCTACCAACCACGATTGCCTGACACTTTGACGGGTTTACTGACACACCGAATCTTTCAGACCAGTTCTTAATAGCCACTAAGTCGCTATTGAGTTTAAAAATAGCGTCTGGTAAACCGTCAACCTTAGCCTGACAGAATAATTGTAGGTCATCGGCATAAAGATGATACGATCACTGAAGCTCAGAAGTTATGAGATTTATAAAAATTGAAAACAGAATAGGAGAAAGAATGCCGCCTTGGGGAACGCCAGTTTCTCAGTTCCTCCAGTTGGATAAGCACTCACCAACTCGAACCGACTGCTGACGTCCCTGAAGATAGGAAGAAAACCATTCCAGAGCTTCGGGAGAGACCATAAGATAGGAAAGGATTGTTAGCAGGATGTCGTGACTGACGGTATTAAAGGCATTAGAGAAGTCTACCAATACTAGTACAGTGAGTTTGGTATCCTCCATACCGGCCCTTATGTCGCCAGTCACTTTAAGGAGCGCAAACGATACTGTGTCTAGGCCTAAATCCTGATTGGAGTGGGCTAATTAAGTTGTTGTGGTGAATAAAATGGGAGAATTGTTTGTGAACACAGGCCTCTAGCACTTTTGATAGGAAGGGAAGAATGTAAATGGGTCGGAAATCCTTACAAAGGGAGGGATTAGGTATCTTGTGCAAGGGACGAACATAAGCTTTACGCCAAAGGGAAGGGAAGTATCCGGTATCAAGAGAATAATTAACTATATGGGATATTGCAGGGAGGAGTTGGTCAAGGACTGTTATGATCATGCGACGGGTGATGCTATCGCAGCCCACCGCCTTAGATTTAATGGATAGGATGATCTTTTTGATCTCACCCAGCTCTACTGGAAAGAATTGAAAGGAATTAATACTGGGACGCGTTAGACCAGATAAGTAACTGATAGTGCGTTGTTTGATTTGGGGATCTAAAAAACAGTGGTAAAATGAAGGTTTAGATCATCTAAACCAATTGTGTTTGGAAGGTCTAAACTACGCGTTTTGCCGATGCCTAGAGTTCCAAGGAATTTCCAGATATCAGCAAAAGAAGAAGAGTTTATATTATTTAGAATATGGCGGCGTTTAGCATTGCCTATCATTTGATTACACCGATTCCTAGCAGCCTTATATAAGGACAAATTGTCCTCACACCTATCCTTTTTTAGTTTTCGAAACGCCCGGTCCCTACGTCTCATTGCCATTCGAATTCCCCTGGTCATCCATGGTGCAGGTAGACGTTTAAGTTTAACCTTCTTGATTGGAGCATGTGTGTCATAAAGTTTAAGGACAACGTTATTGAAAAGTTGCACTTTTTCATCTATGGTAGGGGCCTTCAACAGGGGCGTCCAGTCAATTGCGGATACGTCTTTGCATATCTTCCCCACATCCATACGAACAAAACTTCGCAAGTACAAAACCTTAGGAATGGGTTGAGGAGGTTTGAGGACATAGGAAAGGAAGATAAGGTCGTGGTGAGAAAAGGCAGAAGCAATACGTTGACCGTGAAAGGAAACTCGGGGAGGATTGGAGGTGAGGATGACGTCAAGCCATGTGTCGTCAGCAACTGCATTGTGGTGAGTAGGTTGAAGAGGCAAAACATGTAGACTAGCTGACTCAACAAGGTGTAGGAGTTTAAGGGAACGAGAGGAGTTAAGGGCAAGAAGGTTTGTATTGAGATCCCCCATGACGATGTGATGTGCATACTCTGAACCCAAAGACTCTAATACCGATTCAATATCAGTGAAATAATCAATAGAGGGTGGGCAATATATTACACCAACAATGACTTTTACTCCTTTTACACACACTTCAAGAAAAAGAAACTCAGCCGAAGCCGACTGAGGCGACTCTTCGCGAGCAAGATTTTATAAGGAAAGTCATTGCACATTGTTTGTATATGGCCACTCCACCTCCTCTCCTGCCGATCCGGTCATTCCGTATAAGAACAAACCTAGGAAGCGTATAGGTAGTTGACAAAAGATCAGGTTTAAGCCAGCTTTCGGAAACCAGGATAGCGTGAACATTAGAGTTTACAAAAGTATCAAGAAATTCACTAAAGTGGCTAGGAATGCTTTGGGCGTTGATGTGACACACATTTAGTAGCCGATTAAAGTTCTGATTGAATGTGTCTCGCAAAAATTCGCCAAGAGTGTCAGTCAAGATACTAAAACTTTCATCACCAGAAGACGAAGCAAATTCATTGGCTGAAAAATACAAGTCATTATCTGTTGACATATAAAAATATATACCTATATATAAATTTTACAAAATAAGGAATATATAATTATATATAAGTAAAAAAAGAGATTTAAACAAAAATGCGACTGCTACTTGACGACTACTCTTATTACAAGGCTTCTATAAGTAGTGGATAGTGTTATTTCAAACAGGTGACATTGCATCGCATGCTAGAGCTTATCTTATAAAAGATAAAATATGAAAAAACTAAAAAAATTAAAGAATGTACTACAAAAGTAGTAAGTTAAGTGACCATCAATTCAATGGTAACCGAGACAGCAAATGGGTAGGCTGACGGCGTTCCTGCTAGGGGCGCAGTGATTACCGAACCGGGGACATCGGTAAAGGTGAGAGTAGGGAGTAGAGAGGTACTCTCACCTTTGTATGTTGTACAGATTTTAACAACAGTTTTGATTTGAAATCATAATAACATCTTTTAATGTTTCTTAGAAATCCATTATTCGTCAGTGTAAACAATAATCACTGTATGTTATGTTTTTGTGTTCGAGTTCCTTTCAGGGAATTAAATACAGTTGTTGTTTTACTATAATCCTGACAAAGATTTACTACAACTGTGCTCTTGAATGTCTAGTAAGAAAAGTAGGAAACTATTGCGGGTCCATAACGCATTTAGTCTACAACGAAAGAGAGACAAATGTGCCATTTGCCGCGCCCATGACAGCGAGTATTTACTTGCAATATCGTCAAGATCTGTAACCTTATCGGATAGGAATAACTTGGAGCGGTGTCAATAAGATCTGTAAATCGTAAACCAAGGCGTATCTACATCCAGTGTGGTTTCTTAAAGAAGATATTAGATTACATTGCAAGTATATATAGGTGCCTAGTACAGTAAGCGATTAACACTTACCAACACTGCAACGACTGTAGTGCTGGTTATTAAAATATGATAAATTTATTTTTGCTCTTTCTGTGTTGTTCTTTGACAAGGTTGTAGTATTTTGTGCTCAAGATAGTATGATGGATAGTTTTTGAGCTGGACATTTTATTTTTGATGTGTTCAGCGACTTCTGTTGCTAGCCATACCTACTCGCGCAATGGTTTTGGATTTGACGAAGAGGTATTAGTTACTTACAAAGGTCGTTGAAGCTCGTTGCTGGACTCCAATCTTGGGCGACACAGTTGGTGCAGTGGTCAAGTGATCGGCTGCTGATGATGATGTGTGTGCATGTGAGATATCAGTCAGTAACCGCACCCACGATATGTTGGTGTGTGGTAACGTTTTTATTATATTTATTCATTTTTTATATAATAATGTACTCGTACTCTTCACCACAATCTAACCCTGAGGACGAAGATGTGATCGAAGGTAAAAAAAGCTTAACGAAAAATTTTTTTCAATAGTTCACTCTTGATTGATGCATATTATAGCCGGAGTTAACAGACATTGTAATTTAGCAGACAATAAGTAATACAAACAATTACCTAACCGGGTAATTATTACTAATTGTTTACTCATTTTTATACAAAGATAAGAAAACGATTAAAGTTTTTATTCTGAAATCACCGTGGAAACTAAATAGTAGTTATAGTGTTATCGTATTTTTCATGATTATATTATTTTCATTATTATACTTATTTTTGGCGTATTTTACCTACTTAGTTATCAGGGACCGACCGGTATATATTATTATAAATAAAATTTTGTCTAAGATATGACCTTAAATGTAAGTAATTCAGAAAAAATAAAATGAACCCTAATTAATACTTCTTCTCTTTCGACATTTTCTAAGAAATAAATATTTTCTCTTTTGAATTCTTGGAAAATGTCGACCAGAATTCACAAAATAACCTTGTTTTACTGGATTTTCCTCGTACAGGAGAGCTACAATTTTTTCGTATTAACAGTGAATTATACCTTCCTGGCCCTGCCAATAGCCAATATACATTATGTTGAGATCGAATATTTTGGAATTTTTAACAACTCAATAGAAATGTTCTTTTCGGCTCACGTCGTATTTACGGTTCCTAGTAAATAAATAGTGTCGTATAGATTACACATATAAAACTTACATAAAAATATTGCTCAGATAATAAGCAAATATATGAGTGTATGTTTATGTAATATTTATAAACAATGAATTGTTATCTAAATGGTCGTACCGTGTCATGCATACTTTCATTATTTAAAGTTAATGCCACCACTGCCCAGCAGAATAGCACAGGTCGTTGGATAATTTAGAAATTAATTCCAATAATTCAAACATATTTACTATTAATAACAATGAGTCATTTATGCACTGTTCAATGTGCTTAAGTGCCATGTGTTATCGGCTAATAATAGTGAGCGCGCAATTGTTTGCTCAGCTCTCGACATCAGGCGTATCGTCCAATCAAACACATTATACACATCTATACAACATCACTCCTATAATTTTTGCAGGAGTAGAAATAGTTAAACAGGGTTTACTTATTTCATAGGGAGAATGAAATGACATTCAATGTAAAAAGTATTTTATGGGTATCATCATCATCTCAGCCTATACATGTCCACTGCTGAACATAGGCCTCCTCCAAAGATCTCCAGCGGGAACGATCCATTGCAGCCTGCATCCACTAACTCCCAGCGACTTTTATAAGGCCATCAAGTAGGCGGTCGTCCCACGCTGCGCTTGCCTGTTCGTGGTCTCCACTCGAAAACCGTTCTGCCCCAGCGGCCGTCAGTTCTTCGAGCTATGTACCCTGCTCTTGCCACTTCAGCTTGCTAATCCGCTGGGCTATGTCAGCGACCTTCGTTCTTCTGCGGATCTTCTTATTTATTGTTCGATCACTCTCCATAGCTGGCTGAGTGACTTTGAGCTTGCGTATGAGTCCCATAGTAAGAGACCACGTCTTAGTTTCGTAAGTCATCACTGGCAACACACCCTGGTTATAGACTTTTGTCTTGAGGCATTGAGCTATTTTAGACGAAAAGACGTTACGTAGTGTCCCAAACGCTGCCCATCCGAGTCGGATTTGTTGGTTGACCTTTTTCTCCAAGTTGGACCTTTCTAGTTGGATTGTTTGTCCTAGGTAGACATAATCGTCAACAACTTCGAGATTGGAGATTCCAACGGTTATTGGACGGAACATTTATGGGTGTAGTATATATCCATTAATGTCCGACATTACTTCTAGGAAGATTCGTTTCAGTAACTATTTGTTGTTTAAGTCAATGTGCCCAGAATGATTCGGACACATAGTGCGTTTCCCCAGGACACGCTTTGGACCTAAAGCTAAGACTACGGCGTAGTCTTAATACGTGATAGACGAAGGTAGCTTCAAAAAAAAAAAAAAGTGTTTTAGTCGCGTTATCTAATATATGACAATGAGTTACTTTCCCCATTCTGGATAATAAAGCTTCTTAAGGTATTTATATGAGTTCAAGCCCGTGTTAACATTAACCATGATTGAGTGCCAAGTAAGTATGCGAGGTGAATAGTAAAACATAGATCTCTTACATCAGTGGGCTCATGTGTTTAAAAGAATAGTATCTTCGTTGATTTTAAATGACAGCAAAGAATAGGCAAAAGGGGCGCCTGGACAGATGCTTCACACACACCTTCAACGACACTGAAAACGTTGTCTGCTTCTAAAAACGATTAAAAGCTAATCGCAATGAGTACAACAATGAATTGTGTATCATATTGAAATTTCTATAGTAGAAATCTTCTATATGATACACAGTTCATTATTGTTATTTCTTTCGGCTCAGCCACGTACAGAATTATACGTTATAACAATAAAAATCTATTGTGTCTGCTAATGAGCGAGGCAACAGCTTGAACTTTAATATATTTTTGAATTAGTCAGCATTCAAATGAAACAAAATGTAATTATCTAGATAACAATATATTTTTGTCATCAACGACAAACTTAACAACAGACTACAACATAGATCTTCTCAACGAAACACCTGCGCGAAGTTTAAATTTTATCTATAATACCTGTGAAATGTTTACCAACACATTGAGATTAGCTGAGGTCCATTATACATTATAATTATATATCCACGTTAACCTCACAGCATCCGAGGACAAACTAAATGCAACATAAATGGACGGCTTACAATATTAGGATAAATAGGTTGCCAATAACGAGAGGCACTGCGGGATTCAAAGGCGACTGTAGTACTGTAGACGCGATCTAAACAAACTACTATAAGCTGTTGGTAAACAAATCTACGAATGAAACAATCAGCAGGTTTGCGAAATAATACACAGTCATATATTATAAACACATTAGGTAACCTAAAATAGTTTGTTGCTAAAATAATCTCTTATTCCCTACTTAAATTGCTTTTGGTTTGACGTGTTTAAAACGTACGTAAATGATGAATTGACTCAAATAGAAGGCCGGCGGGGTCAGACAGTACACACGCCTGCCTTTACATATATGTCCACTTATGTGTAATCATAAAAACTTATAGGTACTTTAAATACAATTAGGTATAAGTTAAAATTAACTATAATTAATCGTACAAAATATATTTGTCTCAGTGCACTTTCTGTTCATGGGTAATTTTGTGGATAGAACAGTAATCGGGAAAGGCGGATGTCTAAATATTATGTGACATAATTTGAACTATTCACAAATGTTCTCAAAGGATAGTACCGCCGTCGTGTACAACGTGGAAATATAAAATGTAATAATTATTTATATATTATGTAATATGCAATGTATTGTAATTATACAATCAAAGTATGCATGTCAATCATGATCAAATCCTAATATTAGAAGCGTATTGAGTGAAATTAGCAATCGATAAACTGTAGTAAGTAATAGAGCTCAGCCACCGCCGATAGCTCTGCGCTACCTTATACTGTACACGCCTAGTGGGGAATGTAAAATGCTTTTGGCACTAACTTCAATAAATATTTATAATAGTATTTTTATATTACAATACATTCAAATTTGATATTTACAGCTTATGAGTAGATACAGATATATATTTACAACGGTCGCTGTTGTGATAATAAGGGGTAATGAGGTTCAGTTATAGCATGTTACATTTTATACAAATATAAGTAGTTATTACTGTGGGAACGTGTACAATATCTACAGCTGTAGCTGTACGTTACATTAAAAGCTCTAGCAACAGTCACATCGATACACCGGGAACAGCGCGGGCATCACGCGGCGCCGCCTCTACTCAATGTGTACTACATTACATTACATACATTATACAATGCACACTTGCACTCAGTCACACGACATAATAGTCTCCCGCTAGTTTACCGAGTCGACACCGCATGATGACCTATAACATCGACGCCAAAGACTGTTTATTGATTCTAACATCTAAAATATGATTATATTGCACACATTCACTTATTACTACGTATATCATAAAAGAGTGGGCTAAAATCCCTCTCCGCCATAATTTCGTTAACTCACCGCTTATCTACCGATGGAATGACATGTTTGACGCACCTTCTATGTGACACTCGCTAAGCAAACTAAACGAAGCGATACCGTGGACGAACCGAATGTACAAGTCTATGCGTTTCAATTAAGAGAGAGCTGAAGATGGGTAATATGGACTACTAAATGGTTATTAATTTTGATTTATAACGAATGGATCTCTAATTGGAATTAAATTGTCGGTTCCATTTCTAAAATGAAATGTAGGATTTGAATGAAGCTAACTTAATTTAATGGTATTAGCAATGACGGAACGCGACGAAATCATTTAGTGAGCTTGCTTAGGAGCGCGCCGATCCGGGCCGCGCTGCTGGCGGTACTTGCGATACTTGCGATACTTGCGATTTGCCGACCGGAAGCACTCTAAACGACACTAGTGACAACTACTGATGTGAACATGACTCGAGGACGATACTTTACTTGAAACATGATATCTTCTCGTAGCACCGTTGCCGATCGATTGAACTTTAGCACGATTCAAATGAAATTCGAAAGATCTATGTTATCGTCATTTCTTTACAACTCTAGTTCTATTAAATTAATTTGGAAATCGGAATTGATCGATCTCTCTAATATTTTAAAAAGTTGTGATTTTAAAATTTGTGAATTTTTAAGATGAACTTATAGTAAACTGTAAAAGTAGGAGATTCTTTTTATAAAATTCAGTCGCCGCCTACTGTTAAAATCGGATTAATAGCTACTCTCCTAGAAAACGATTTACAAAATTTCAGCCCACCCGAAGCGACCCATCACATGAAGGATCGCAAGTCGGTCTGGAGAGATTTCGTCCAAAACCCGTCGGGCGGTGCATCAGTAACGTTCGTAACTGTTCGTAACTAATCTTCCGTCGCTCCGGACGACTCGTCGTCAGCGCATAAAAAACAGATCGCCTCCCTTTGTGCCATCAGATCGGTATAGCGTAGCGGTATACCTGCGGGCAGCGCGCGTCTCGCTGTCGGCGCCGGTACGTCAGGCCGGCGCTGCGCTCAGAAGAGCATGTGGCAGCGCAGGTTGGAGTTGGCTATGCCGTGGTGTGCGCGGTGAGGTCGGCCCGCGCCGCCGCGCTGCCCTGCGCGGCCGGCGGGTCGCTGGCGGGGAGGGACAGTAGATGTTAGGCCTCCAGGAAAATTAGCGCGGTTGGCTTCGGCTCCAAGTTGGACTTCTTTGCTTCTACAACTAGGAACTCGATCTCCTGCGAACGATAGACGGCAATTTCTTTACATTTCTCGTTACTACTCGTGGTTTTCTTTTGTTTATGGTCAATAAGGTACAAAAAAACACCATATTAATTGGAGCTAAACAGCATTAATACCGTGGTCGCCTAGCACAATTTTAATTAAATTGACAAAAAATATATCTACCAACTTTGAGTATATTCACAGTAACTTCCAATGTTTTCGGTTATTAAATATAATTACATTTATGACCACTGATTACTCACTGGTTTATCCTTCTGTGCGAAGGACTCTGCTATTAACCGCGCTACGTCCTGGTGTTGCAAGCCTTCCACGCGGTGGCCGTCCACCGCGAGGATCAACTGGCCCACCTCTAGCCCACCAGCTTCATATGCAGCTCCGTGCTCCTGCAAATATGAATGGATAAGTTTTGATAGCATACCTAATATATGCAAACTAATAAGTAATTTGTAGGATGGCTGGCTGTTACTTAGACTACCACAAATGAAAAAATATCGGATTAACCAGTCTATTCTTCAAAGCGCTGTTTTACCGATCACTGCAGGATACTACCGTAAACCCCCTTTGGTAACAGAGACTTTTTGTCTTATAGATATTACTGATGATGACACAACTTGTAATACAAACTCACATGTATATTAATTATCCTGGGCAGCGGATGCTTTGTGTTGGCGCCGCCCTCGATGGCGATGCCGAGGATGGGTTTGGTCTTCTTGACGGTGATATGCAGATTGCCGTGGTGATCGGACACAACGCGCGCGGCGCGGCCGTCGTCCGTCGCGTCGCCGTGTTGCAGCCGCTGCATTGACTGGTGCCGCCGTATACCGCCCCGCTCCTCCAACAACGCACCACTATCCTCTTTCATGTCGAAACTTCGTGACAAATTGTGTGCTAACTCCTATCAAAATTACCATTTTTCGATAAAGTTTGTATAGTTTCACATCTAATAAGTAACTTAAGATACTAGTGTTAAAAAATGACGCATAAATACGGATACAAATTACTGATAGGCCTTCCAAATCCTAAGTCCTAATAACTAATTAATATTATACACATCCACACTAAAATTTTTACTCTACTATGCTAATAAATAGCAAATTCATTTCAGCCTCTAAGTACGGGTTAGTGCTCTAAGAATATTGAGGAGACGTGTAGCTGGGCGGCAGAGGGCAGTAACTCAGCGACGCGCGACGTGCCGCATGCCGCAGCCACGCGGCTGGCGCGAGCGACTGCTGGTGCAGATACAGGTACAGTTGATTTACGACCTTGTGCCTCTCAGTTACAAAATGTACAGTGAGTATTATACTTCGAATGTATTGAGAAGCTGTAAGTGAGATGTGTGCTAGAGGCTTGGATTCATGCGTATCGATCACTCGGTGGCGTGGTTCAAAGTGGGTATATTTTACAAGTGTTCAATGTATTATGGAGAGAGTTCTTATCCCGTTTACCTACCTGAGTAGGTGAATTTAGATAGAGCAAGAAATATAGCAGACACGAACTGAATATAACCAACGATATTGCAACAAATAATAAAGAAAAATAGAAATAAGATAAATAATTAAAACCTTTAAACGCATTTTGTCTTGTAATGCTTTTACGCCACCATGCTCTAATTGCAAATATGAAACAATATTTTGATGTCAATATAAAACAAAATGGAAATTTGATTTATACACTATTCAGGTACTAAAGTTCGATAACTTAAAGGTTGTGACATGATTATCAGTTTTTACTAAATCTTCATGCAGCACGTTAGCTCGATTCATTCAAAACAATAGTACCTCTACAGGCTAATGATATTATAACCGGAATGATAAATTAAATCGCTGAGATGTGCGTTACTACTTCGAAATAAATTATGGGTCAAATAAAATGTTAAACTAACAAAATTAACACCGAAATGAAGTGCAACGATAAGATAAGTGAAAACATACAATAATTGAATAATTAACTAACACCAAGCAATCGTTTTGTATTCGAAGCAAGAACTTCCAATAAAAAAATAAATATTTTTTTAATTTCGTGCAAATGTAATAATCTTTAATGTGCTAGGACAGTTCGCTGGTCATTCCGGCGGCGAGAGGCCGGGCCACTTACTAGAGGTCGTCCCCAGTACCATGATTTTACTTTCTGCGTCCAGCCACCGAGTGATGAGCGCAGCCCCTCGAGATAGCCGCACTGAAACATCACACTCACTCAGGACCAGATCGTTCTCCCGCCGATACTCAACCTATGTCGCGACTCCTAACACCTTGAGTTTTGCCACATAGCAAGCCGCTTGTGTTCTTTGTCATGTTCAATGTTATAGTGACTGTTAAGCATCTAGCATAAATCTAGCTGAAGACAGGTACACTATAGGATATATCCTACTTAATAGATTCAAAATTCAGTCCGATGCGATTATTCTACGAAGTACGTTCACAAATCACGAAACCTATCACTGTACTCGTACAAAGTGTTAGGTAAACATCATAACATCTATATTCAATAAGTAGTTGCTATATCACAAAATGGGTAGATGCTAGAAAAAATAGCAAATACTACTATTGCTAGCTATCTACACAATATTAAGTAAGTATGTAAAGGTGAAATTTACCAAGCCTTAATTAACATTAATTACTAACCCTTTATTCTGTTTTGTTTGGACTGTGACAGGTCAATAACACCGCACGCTGTCATAATAAAAATATATAAGAAAAGTCTTGTAAAAAATAATAAAAATACATACCTGGTCCTACAAGTGAGATTTGTCAGATAGCATGGAACAAAAATGGTTAGATGTTATCATTCTTCGTATTTTGAAAGCTAAGCATTAAGGTTATTGGAACTTTCGGGTCATGTAATTGTGTTTTAGTTGTATTGTGTATCCCGGTTACTACCTATCACCACATTACACATAAATACAGATAAATCTTTGAAAAATATTAAGGCATGCTTAGTGAACTCTAAAGTTATAATTTTAAATGGAAGAGAATACGGTCACGAGTTGGATTCGAAGCTGCGCCTCCCGGATAAATACTCCAGGCGCTCTGTATTATATAGCAATAACGTCACCAAAAGACGTGTTAAAATGTGGATGAATAATTCACGGTAGTGAGCAGAGGTCGAGATGGCTTAGTGTTCAGAGCGCCTGGAGTATTTATCAGGGTGGCGCAGGTTCGAATCCTGCTTGCGATCGTATTATTTTTCCATTTAAAATTATAACTTTACATAACACATAAGTCTCGGATTAAGCTTAGGGTTTCATAGAGACTAGAGTTACCTAAATGTTTTGTTTTTTTTATTTTATTTTATTGCGTCTTTGTAAGTGTTGTCATTCACATAATATCATTGCTTGAGCATAATCATTTTGTTTCGCGTATAATTGACGCTATGTAATTCAACGTGCGCAGCGTACTTAGATACGTAGAAACTTATATTCCGTAAACTTTGTCTGTTCGCAAATGAAGTATATTTAAAAATCATTGGGTTAAATTATAGCATATCATATATACATTTAACTCCTTAAGGGTCTCTCTAAGATTAACTTTGGACTTTAAAACAATATTTAAAATAAGAAAAGGAAATGAACTTAGCTAAAATCGCGGGTACGAGGCTTATAACAGAGAAAATATTTGTCTAAAAAGTAGCAGTGATCCACATTTACTTATAGGATTAATGTCTCCACATAATATGTCAATTTGATTACGTGGTGATAATTTGCGAGAGCTTTAACTGTAAATAATAATCTTATGTAAACACAGAAAATACAAACATATCGTCTACTCTGTCATAACAAGACAATTTCTCACAAATCTAGCGTACATCTAGGGGCCGTATCTGGAAGCAGGCGCGACATGGTGCGTCTCGTTAGCGTCTTCTATAAATAATGAGATAACATCGGCCGATGTGGTCCGACACGCGCCCGTTCCGATGCGATATGTACGATGCCGGCCGCCAATACAAGCAGCCGAACCAAATGCTATCTATACTTTATTATCCACCACTCACAATCTTATTTCACATACACATTCAAGCAGAATATTTAAAGAATTATTTAAAATCAACGAGTTCTTCATTTCTGGATGTAGAGTGTGTTTGTATTTCGTGGATATGGAATTTAAAAGCAGTTGCCGTAGTAAATTTTTATTCTTTTTATTTTTAAATACTTATAACTGCATTCACAGATTTTATGTCTCTTACCGGGCCGGTATTCTACATATAATCAATCATAAAAATCACTTCTTGCTAATAATCAACTTCGTATTTCAAAATAGGAGAAAGTATGTGAAGTCTAGCAGTTATAAAATGATAACTCCCATTAATATAAGATAGATTGACACAATTTTATGTATTTTGTTGTAGATTTTTTGTCGTAGGAAGATTTGATTTTCATTATAGACATCACTTATTGGTATAGACATTTACAATTATTATTGGTACCATACCGTAAGTTGGTTTGATTTCCTAACTAACCAAATATTTAAAAAAAATTAAATGCTAATAAATATTAAATAATAAAAAAATATATACGTTGAACGAAGTCATAAAAAAAATTATGTCCAAGTGCGACTCAGACACACCTTGAGGGTTCCGTATGAAATACAAAACAAGGATGTGATATAACTTCAAATGAACAAATGTCGTCCTTTATTAGTGGTCCGAGACCTTGCTTCATGATCCTAGGCCAACGGACAGGTAGGTTCCTACGACATAAAATGGCCGTATAATTTTACTGCGTTGACTTGGAAAGTTTGATTTTTGACATACAGTCAGACAGATACCGAATTGTACCATTGTGTTGTTTTTTTTCTTTTAAGTAAAAATTGCTATCTCTAATATTTAAAATACTTTCCAGCGACCGCTTTCAAATGAAAGGCGGTTGATATTAAGTGATAGAATTAAATACAATATTATTATAAACTAACCTCATTGGTTAAATCCCTTTAAAAAAACTGCCTCTTATCTTTGATCGACATTATTTTAAAGGTGTCTGTCGAAAGCCGGACAAGATGTTATTAGGCCTGGGTACAATTTTAGTTTCTTTACATTAAGAATCCTACATTGTTAAAACTTGAAACATTCAAACACTGAATACATTGTAAATTATGTATACTATAGCGCTTATTTCAGATGTCGTGACTGCACGCTTGAACGAGTTTTTTTCTTAATATTTTGTAGTTAACGTTAGCCTTTCCCGTAGTTTTATTGTATGTGCACGCTTACGTACAATCTTAATTCGTAATCATACGTAACACATACAGCGCAAGTGTATGAGGTCCGTTACAATGGAGGCTGCATTACGAGTTGAAAGTTTTTAGGACGTGACGTTTACGGCTCTTTTGGGGTTATTAAGTAAATGCTTGTTACCTGTTACCCGACTGGTCTTAATACGAGTTTGTCTGACGCCTTACTTATATACCAAAACCTGCTTCGCGTATTAACAGTTTCCTGGACAATAGAGGATTATTTTTTATTTATAATTTATGTACACACAACAGTTTTTAAATATACAGTCATAAAGCTACTTAGTACAAAGGTACTGCTTATTTCTAAAGAAATTTCTACCAGCAGACCTGCAAAAGGATAAATGTTTTAAAAATCCCAGTAGACACAGTGTGTAGGAAGAGGAAACTAGAATTAATAGTTACGAAAAATATTGTAAACAATAGAATAAACTAATATATATAACTTAACTAATACAATAAATACATACATATCTATATACTAAAATAAACTAAAATACCAGATAAGCAGAGTAGTGCTCTTTAACTTGTTTTTTTTATATAAGGAGATAGACTGCAAGTTTCGTATGTAAGCCGGAAGCGAGTTCCACTATCATACCGCATAGACAGTGCAAGAATAGGCAAAAAGGCGGATTTATGGGGTTGGAATTTACAGACGGATCTGAGGTGAGACCTGCAGGGAGCATCAGAGGGGCGTGCATAAGAAAATCGCTCACGCAGGTAGGAGGGATGTAACGGATTGTGGAGGATGTTAAAAAGGAGACATAAAATCCGATTATCTACATCTACACTAATATTATAAAGAGGAGAGATTTGTATCTTTGTATGTAACGAATAAACTCAAAAACATCTGGCCCGATTTCAAAAAATTCTTCCATCATTAGAATGCTACATTAATCCTGAGTAACATAGGCTATATTTAATACTAGAAAATATTAGATAGATCTTTACTAAAACTTCAATAATGAAACCCAAGGTGTAAATGTTCACCCGTGCAAAGCCGGGACGGACCGCCAGTTTTATATATTTATATTGATTATTAAAACGTTATTATAAATTTCAAGAACCGTTAACTTGTAAATTCGAAAGATATCCAGGTAGTTATCGACTGATCATTGGACGATGCACAATCACTGATAATTGTGCTCACAAACGAAACCTTTTTTATATTATCTGTGTTCCAAATCGCATGTCCGTTAGCCACTTTATAATTTCAGAGAAATTATATTTAGTCATTAGATAACGTATTGTAGCAACGGCAACGTATGAAGGCTTTGGTGTTACCGTTGGATGTGTGCCAGATGAAACTCTAACTGCTCTATACGTTAGTAAACTTCTTTATTCCAGCGTGAATAGTAAGTGCCAATTAAATCGCAGTTAGATATTCTTGCCATACATATAACGCAATAAATTCCATTAAAATTAGAAGTGCGAATTTGTGTCGTATTTTCGTAGCGAATTATAGAGACTGGACTGAAATTAATGTTTTAAATAACATTTAAACAACAGTATTAAATCGCAGTTAGATATTCTTGCCATACATATAACGCAATAAATTCCATTAAAATTAGAAGTGCGAATTTGTGTCGTATTTTCGTAGCGAATTATAGAGACTGGACTGAAATTAATGTTTTAAATAACATTTAAACAACAGTTTTTATACGTCTTGTAACTTTATTGATAGACCTAGAAACTCACGTAGACGTTCGGACCTAACTGCTTCAGTGGTTATCTCTCAAATCCATCAAACTATATGGAGGTCAAATTTTACAAATAAATACAGAAAATGGAAATAGTAATTTCATCTTATCACATTAATCAGCTCTACACAGTAGGTGTGTTAATCGACTTCTGTCACCGACTGTACCTTCAAGTTACAGTAAAATACCGAAGCTGACCTCGAGCGCCAATTAATCATCCATTTATATTAAGGAGGCCAATAATATTTAAACATACTATAAGCAGAGAGATGAACAGCAAGCATTCACATGTCATGTTAAGTGGTTTACCAAGAAATCGTACTTATTATGAAGCATAACGAACGATACTACTGCTAATGATATTTTTGATTATTACGAATAATAGTTTAAATTATTGATATGAAAATTATTTTATACATAGGTACGTCCTAGAATATGAACTCCTAATATAATTTTGCAATTATAAATATACACCAGTCCCCCCACAAGTTTTGATTACAGGATATACATAAGAAAACAAGCTTATTTTGTTCTTTGTTTATAATTATAATATTAATATATACCGAGAATAGCGGTCTGAATTTCTAATGTTTCCATTATTCCAGCTTCATAAACATTGTCTCACGGGCTGAACTCTTGTGTAATACGCTTATGTCAACACATAACTATTGGTACAAGACGCTAAATAAATTGAACCGTTAAAGGCTTTCTGGAGACAAAGCCACGCCCTGTTAGTGAAACCCGGTTTAATACTGTAACTATGTCGAACAAAGCCGCCATTAATTTCACTTTTACCAACCACCGAGTACGCTTCACTAATCGTTGTAAACACCTCGATAGATTAAATTACAGACTTTCTTTGCGTGAAATATGATAAGCACTGAGTCAGACACATGTGTGGTCGGTTCAAAACCCTTTGATGATCGCGAAATATTCGCAGGCAGATATAGTTCACTACAATGTCTACATAAAAAGTGTGTAGAAATTATTTTAAAATTTGCCGAACAAATAATAGAAATAAAATATATTTGCACTATCACTAGTTTGTAATAAAGTTAATTCACGGAAAATTTAGGAGACATACACCTAACTTTCGTATTCATTGAAAATACCGCCGCCGTGTCTGGAAATAAGTGGTTTGATACAATGGACAAAAGAAAGAAATCTGCGACAATTGTATTGGAAACTGGAACACGTAGATTTGGCAATGCATCTGTAGAAGTGTAGACCGCGCAACACTTTTCACTTTCATACACTACCTATACATAACAATCGCATAATGAATGGGAGCGTTTAACAAAGATGTTTAATTACTTTGCTTTATTAAACATTTCCTGATTAATTTTAACCAAAGGACCTGTTGTATATCTGCGGTTTCACATAATGTACGTAGTATATTTGTCTGGAAAAATCATACATTCGTCCGTGCCAAAGGGATATTCTGTGGGTGTCAGCATAAGTGCTCTCTCTTTACGATCACTACGCAATAGTAAATTTGATGTAGGTACCTATATAGAATTGGAAAAATAGTAAGATACATTTTTGTAAGTACATGCGAGTTATAATCATTATTCATATAATACATTTATAAAATAGTGAATATCAGTGGCGGATGGTGAAATTTTTCTTAATAGTATTCACATATATTTGACTTGTTTAAAGGGCAAGCTGGTAAAGTTGGGCTTAAATGGTGACTCCGCCACTCGTATGTATGTATTAGGCCATAAATATAATATTTTGTGGCATCGGCTTTTATAACTCTCGTTGAGCTTTTGTTTCTAGGAACTAGATTGTACATAAATAAATTATGTTTATAGATTCGTAATAAAACACATTAGGCATTGACGATGAATAATAATTTAAAATACTGAGGTAGAAAATATAGACGTGAAGTTTGAGTTAATAACAACGTTATAAATTAAACTAGATAAATCTACATTGAGTGAGCTGCGTACTTACGCCTTAGTGTAATCATTATAACAATAGCGAAGATGTATATTAATCTTAACTATAATTAGTTTTATCAGGCGGTGTGATTGAAGTTGTAAAAAAATAAATAGTCTTCACGAGAGACATGGGAATCGCAGGTGGTTGGCTTGGTTGTTTCCGGTTTGTCCAGTTTTGGAGTGATGTCCGCGTGGGAACTAACGGTGCGAGCTGGCAAGGCGGTTTCTTCATTAACCATTGTATTTGATCACGGGAGAACATGGTTAAATTGGTGATGCTTCAAAACTCTTGATATCTAATGAAAATAGTGAAAACTTCATACAAATATTAACATTTTGGTTAATGTTTGACTCTTGTATATTTTTGGTTTTTACTACCTATACATATAACTAACTTAAATTTACCAAGGTATTAAATTTGTACTTACATACTTAAAGTATTATTTATTTTGCGGCAAATTATCGTTATTATTATGTTATTTCGCGATATTTGAAGCATTTTAGACGATTTACTACTATTATAATACATTTATTTGTTTATTTCAGTAGTAGATCATTTGACTAGAATCTACATTGGTGACCACGTTGTTTACGTAACTCGCTTTCTCACTTAACAGTCTGGGCGCCTCATTCATAAATCCATCAAAAGGAGAATGACGACTGGACAGATTCAGTACCAACATAATTTAATACAAAATTTATGCTACGTGGTACTTCCCCATTCGTTTATTCTGTGCTGTCGGGACAGGGATGTTATTGACTACAAATCGACAATAGTGTGCGTGGGTGGCCGTAGTCATTGTGGCTTACAGCCAATTGTACCTCAAAGCGACGCTTGCGTAGCTAGCTCAGTATCAAGTGAACTCGATTCGCACACCGTGCACTGGCTGAACCAGGCGCAGGCGCAGAGCCCGCTCTGCTCTGGCGGTCAGTTTCGTTCCAAGCGCCGATACATGTGCACGTTTAACTAAATTGACGATCCTTGGCTTGTTTACAAATAGAAGGTAGTGCAATCTCGCTGTCAACAGGATAACCGTGACAGGTAAGTTAAATATTAAATGGAGGCCAGTGTGCCCAATACAGTTTTATACAAGTACAAGCGTAAGATCCGCTTACAACATCAGTTAGTTTGCTATGGTGTAAACAAAACAATACGACTGTGGTTGCCTTTTGTTTTTGGCCATTATAATGTAATGTGTGCAAAACATGTGAAGATCGTGTATGTAATAACTTGGTTTTTAAAATATGTGTCGGTTGCCTTCTTTATTTTATAAAAACTTTAAAATATGTTGTGATTTACCTACATGTTCCGTTAATATTATTGTACGAAGTGAAAGAAGTAGGTCAATAATAATGTTTACAACTTTTAAGAGTTAACTTTAATTAGGTTTACACATGAAAAAAAAAACTTTATATTTTCCTTGAAATTCTCGTGAAATTATATTCAGTTTGATGGACGTCGAATCATAAAAATAAAGATCACGTCGTTCTTGTCGCAAGTTTAGCTTTCATGTGACCAGTTATTTTCGGGCCATGGACAGAAAAAATGGCCCTTGATTCGCTTTGTTGTATAAAATGTTGTGCAAACTGTTTCAGATTAACTTTTTCACATTAAATTATAAAGTAACGTTCAATATCTTAAAAAAAAGTATTTTAATATCTTGCGCATTTAATGACTTATATTACGCGTTAAGTTTTGATAATTTCACCAAATCTTTATTTACTACCTACAATACCTATAGCCATAAAAATATACTTGTCGATTGACTCAAACATATTAGTTTTCTTCTTCAGTTTATTGAGATATTTAGATTACCTAATGTTAACAGAAAAAGTTGTTTTTATACTTTGGTACCTATTTGATTTTGTTTTTACGGATGAAAACACTAACGCAGAAAAATTACCTAAAATGTTTGCCTTAAGTAGTTTAATAAATTTACATTTATTCAAGCGAAATTAACTAAACATACTTGTATAATCATGCCAAACCAAAATAGCTGCGAGTTGGGCAACGATCACTAATATGGAAGGTTTGCTAATCAGCTCTCATTTATCTTTCGTAAAACATACTTTTTCTGTGTTTTATGGCGCCACGCATGACTGGCCTGTTGAATGCAACAAGGACACAACACAGCTCGACAGAAGGCCTTCAAGAGATGTCGGTGCTATTGTGTTATTGTAAATTATGCACTTTTTTATACATCTACAACGCAGCCGGCGAAGCTCCATGACACGCTTTCTACGATTGGAACGGAATGGCAGACTATTACTATACACCATTAGCTGGGAGAGATTCAAAATAGTAGTATAGGTATCTGATAACTGTCTAGCACTACTGAGATTGGGTTAAGTGCATTAGACTGTCAAAAATATCAAGGCTGCCGTGTATAAGCAAAATATCTCTTTGTGAATGTAATACACTTAAACAATATGAATCATGCATTGGATTTTGTTTTATGAATACAGATTGTGATAAAAGCCGATTATTTAGTTGCAAAATACAATGACGTTAGCTTGGTAAAAATAAACAGTTATCTAGAGCTAAACAGATTAATGATATGATATTGTACAGATATTTCCCCTACCTGATATCTATCATGTTATCATATTGTATCGCGAAGTTTTCCGCCGCTCACGATATTACACTACACGAGAAATATTGTTGAGATCACGAACCGGAGCCGTGCCTTGCAAAGGGGTTAATGTTACAGTACACCTTCCTTATACAGTTTGTCTGGGACGACGGACCGATAGCTTTCCGGCCCTTTGAAAAAGAACCGTTCACTCGTTTGAGTTCTTCACTTGATTTATATTAGCGTATTACTAACGAAGGCGTTTACGTGGATGTATAGGATACTGTAGAAAATCACGAAAACATTTGCTGTGGCACAATTCCATTATTAATGCAAAATACGAATGGGGAGAGACGCATTGATTGGGTTAATATATTGCATTTACGGTACGTGAAAGCGGTATAAGTAGAGATTAATGTCGACCTCTAGGTCACAATAGCGCACGACGAACATGGAGATATTGCAGCGAGCCCTAGAAACTACACACTAATAATTCTGTTATTTAACCTTTCGGCTCAGTAACGTACAGATCTGTACGTTGTAACAATAAAAATCTATTGTGTCTGCTAATGACTGACGCAACAGCTTAAAATATGTAGCACATGTTAATTTTTCAATCGTTTTTGCAAGATCGTGTTTAGTAAAATTGTAAATAATACATTGATAATTATAATGTTTGCATATATTCTATGTGCTTAATCCCAAAATGAATGACAATGTTCTCAGTTTGTATTTCCTAAATATATTGCTTCGGTTTTATACGGTTTAAGATTCTTTATTTCCCATAAGAATAAAATATTCACTTACATGAGAAACACACATAATTATTACACTTAAGTATCAATTAACGCACGCAGGTGAACACGAATGAAAATACGACTACTACATACAATCATACATTTTAAAAAAAAGACCTTTCACCATCATTAGTAACACCATAACTTCACTTTTACTTCTATTTACTTATTAATTTATAAGAAAATCACCGAAAATAAGACAGATTTATTACTTATAAGTATTATAAACCGAACGGTGATTCCTCCCACACATCAACCACATACCATTACATGTCTATGTGTATCATACAAATGCACACTTCGTTACTTTTGTAACAGAGTTCATTGGGGCAATCCATGTCACTTGAATTGTATTTCCGTGTACAGAATAAATGAGTCAGCCGATAGCGGATAAATAATAAATAGGCAGTATAGGCAAATGAGCATGCACGGCTGTGCTTGTGAGCAGGTTTGTACGTACAAACAAGGCTGGCAATTAGCGAGGTGGCGTGGGAGAGCAGCGGTCGTGATAACATAACGTCACAGTCCCGCTAGCCAAACAAAGCGGACGTTCATCGACTGATGATGCCTGTCGTTTAAAACCCCTGCACTATTTTACCATCGGCAGCCACTAAACCTATGATTTTCAATGCTGCCTTTCTCCAACACTAACACACTTATGCAAATCGCTGTCGTGAACTCGCTACATGTGTCACAAGCGTTCAACCAAAGATGTAGGTATATTTTCTAACTTTAAAATATTAAAGACAAAATGTTATTTTATAAATATTACATAGGAAATTCGTACGTCAGCCTCATGTCTGATTTTATGACTGGCAGTATCATTCATACCAAGAAATTTATATTGTGCGTGACATTCACGCCAAGTTTATATTTTTTAAAGCCTATACGATGAGCGGTAATAACTTTCTTTATTTGATTAATTATTAGGAATTACTAGTGCTTTTATAAATTGATTAACTTCTTATAGTACACATAAATCAATTACTATAAAAATATAAGTGTAATCATACTAAATATTTTCTAATTTCAAGCAGGCGCTAGCTAGCTTATTTCAAAATTTAAGTAAATACACAATATCGTTATTCACAGTACAGTCATTTCCGTGCTTTTTTTCAAACGATTTATCTAGTACAGGCCGTAACATTGTTATCAGCTCTTATAACACGTTGTGTTACAAGATTGTTCGGAAGTAATGATGTAGGCAACCAGCTTCCAAAGTATCAGGTAGCCCATTTTAAAACCAGTTAAGCTACTTAACTAAAGTGTATAAAGTAACAACCTTTTATGCTCCGTATCTTTATAAGTAGTTACACCTTGTCCGGCTCAACCGGCGTAAAAATAAACACTTACATTTAATACGATAACTTAAAACATTTCCAGAAACGCGAAGTAGAAAGTGGTACAACGAGTTTACGGGTAACCGCGGGTAATTGCAGGAAATATTGGGTCAGACCATACACGTACCCCCTGGTCTTCCTGTTTAGACGCTCAATCTTTTCAGTTTCCTGCGTATAATTGGTCAACATAATGCAAATAAGGTTTACAAAGTAATTCTTCCGCTATAGGGACTGTTTTTATTGGATGATTTCAACTTATGATATTCACGCAGGCGCCAAGTTCTGGTTATATAATTTCCTTTTAACAAACTGCATAAGTGCTATGTTTAGTACTTACTTATATGTCTTATGCGTGAAGAAGATTATGATCATAAAAATGCCTTTTATATAATCCAAGAAAAAAATATTGGAAATGGTACATATTGTACATTTATTTGCGGCCAAACGCAAGCTTAATGTGACAAGAAATCACTTTTTAAAGGAAATTTCCTTTTTCTATTTAAATCTAAAAAAGATCCGATAAAGATGGCGACTGTGACATTCATAACATTATTGCTAATTGAAATACTATCTTCTGAGAGAAATCACAAATTAAAATAAACGAATGGCACTAACATATGCCTACTTGCACAGATACAATATAAAATTATTGTTTTGTAGAACGTCAGTTTATTAACACTAATACCGCCGAGGTAACGGTAAGAAATAGTCATGACAAGTACATTACATCCAATTGCCATAGATACATTTAACACACTTTCTTGAATGTATGACACTAGGTATAGTAATCTCGTTTCTTTAGCGAAAGTGCTAGTTGTCGTCACCGATTTATTGGGCTTACCATGTCCGTAAAATATATTACTTATGTGACGAAAGAGAACTTAACTAAAATTAATATTCTTTTGATGTCTTCAATATTTAAATCATTGATTAAGTATATCATTATATGTATGTAGGTAACAAGCAGTTACATTGTTTTCATCAGATGAACACATCATGCTGACATTATGTCTTCCAAACTTGGTCGTATATGCCTTGATTTAAATAAAACCCAGGTTACCATTTTAGGTAACATAAAAACTATATTATGTATCTGTTTCAAGGTAAAGTTCTCAATTTAAATTCTGCACCATATTGAAATCCAATACCAGCCTTATCCGAAGCTATCAGCTACACAGGAAAGAGAAAGTACCATATAGTTACAGGCCCCAAGCCACTTACGAAGTCACGTCCCACACCAATTTGGAACATCGTATATGTGCTACTATCTCACCATGGTTAAGTTAACATTCCGTCGAGACATTATGACATATGTATTTCCTTAATTAATGTTAAAAATTCAAGATATGTCTTTGAAAAAGCATTAACGCATGCTTAGCGAACTCTAAAGTTACAATATTAAATGGAAAAAGAATACGGTCGCGAACAGGATTCGAACCTGCGCCTCCCGGATAGATACTCCAGGCGCTCTGACCAACTAAGCCATTTCGACCTCTGCTCACCACCGCGAATTCTTCTTCCATATTTTAACACGTCTTATGGCGACGTCATTGCAATCAATTCAGTACTTACAAGTGACCGAACCGACACGACTAACTTTGCAGTTAATACAATGTCGTAAAGAATGCAATTAATATTTTTCCATTTAATATTGTAACTTTAGAGTTCGCTAAGCATGCGTTAATGCTTTTTCAAAGACATATCTTGAATTATTAAGGTAATTGCATTCTTTACGACATTGTATTAACTGTAAAGTTAGTCGTGTCGGTTCGGGCACTTGTAAGTACTGAATTGATTGCAATGACGTCGCCATAAGACGTGTTAAAATATGGAAGAAGAATTCGCGGTGGTGAGCAGAGGTCGAGATGGCTTAGTTGGTCAGAGCGCCTGGAGTATCTATCCGGGAGGCGCAGGTTCGAATCCTGTTCGCGACCGTATTCTTTTTCCATTTAATATTGTAACTTTAGAGTTCGCTAAGCATGCGTTAATGCTTTTTCAAAGACATATCTTGAATTATTAAGGTAATTGCATTCTTTACGACATTGTATTAACTGTAAAGTTAGTCGTGTCGGTTCGGGCACTTGTAAGTACTGAATTGATTGCAATGACGTCGCCATAAGACGTGTTAAAATATGGAAGAAGAATTCGCGGTGGTGAGCAGAGGTCGAGATGGCTTAGTTGGTCAGAGCGCCTGGAGTATCTATCCGGGAGGCGCAGGTTCGAATCCTGTTCGCGACCGTATTCTTTTTCCATTTAATATTGTAACTTTAGAGTTCGCTAAGCATGCGTTAATGCTTTTTCAAAGACATATCTTGAATTATTAAGGTAATTGCATTCTTTACGACATTGTATTAACTGCAAAGTTAGTCGTGTCGGTTCGGGCACTTGTAAGTACTGAATTGATTGCAATGACGTCGCCATAAGACGTGTTAAAATATGGAAGAAGAATTCACGGTGGTGAGCAGAGGTCGAAATGGCTTAGTTGGTCAGAGCGCCTGGAGTATCTATCCGGGAGGCGCAGGTTCGAATCCTGTTCGCGACCGTATTCTTTTTCCATTTAATATTGTAACTTTAATGTTAAAAAGTCTGAGAAAAGGTGGATGCATCTAATTTGACTAAATCAGGTTTGTATCGATATTCATAATGTTTCATTATTGATGTACTTTCCTTTATTTACATGTACAATTAATACGAACAAACGACAAAAGGCGTGGGCGATGCGCACGCGACGTCCCACTTCCGGCAAGTCTGTGCTCCTCTCAAGCGCAACATGTAGTCGTATTGTTAATAACGTAGTTTGTTTATTTTCAACAATGTTCATGGATAATATTTTCTTGCTTATTACAGGAAGCATTGAGTATCACTACCTAAATTTACTGCTTAGATACATATATTAAAGTAAAAAAGGGGTATATTAAAGTCACTAAAATCTAAAAAGTTTCACTTATTACAGTACAGTATTGCGTATAAATTTTTACACACTTTCAAATAAAATGGACGACTGGATTTATGAGATGAAAATTGGTTCATTGCATGCTAACTATTATATCAGTCAGTTATTTTCTTACAATGACTTCATAACTTTAATATACTCAATATTTATCGAATTCTTTTTTGTTTTCGATATAACTATCAACGCTGAGTCAGACGTTCCTGAGAATTATTCTTAGAAACTCTCCATAAGGTGTCCGTTGTCGTCTCGAATCGCACCCACGATTCTTAGTCACGATTAGTATCAACTACCGGACCTGTAAATGCATTTGATTCTGTCGGCCCGCTTTCTCGGATATTACGAGTATTACGAAACCGTCTCGCATTAAGTTCTATACGACTTGATGTAATATATCCTTTATACTACACGGTTAAATATATTATATGGATATCATAACAAGAGATCAAGTATCGCATAATTCATAATGGTATAGACTATAAATATCCTATTATTTTTAATGTGGTTAAAAGGAGGCGTGTTCGTGAGGTGTCAATTTTTGAATACCACCACGCAGGTCCCATAAATCATGTGCCTATTAATAACGAAGCAAATTATGTTTGAAAGCGTCAAACAGAAATAATGCCACCGCGTTTAGCAACACTTTCGCTGGAGAAAGCTATTCGTGCAATAAAATATCTTTGTCTTTGCGCTTAAGATGCGCGGAACGACTGACTAGCTATTAATCACTTTTTATATTACGCAGCGAACGATTGAGACGCGATTACCATACAATACATATAAGCTAAAGAGGCCTACTCAATAATTTATACACAATTATGGTCTTTAACTATGTTTAAGTAGCATACAATTATTTAAACTTGGTTTAATATGTACTGGTTTAATTGTATATATTGTTGCTAATGTTTATCGTTAGATCATATATTAAAATAATATTACCATTATATTTTTTACCACCCATTTGAACATTGAATTAAAATGGCGAAAGAAATACTCGTAGCTAGTTAACTCCATTATATGAGTTGTAATTTATTAGTTGTTCTCCGTCGTAGCTACATTCATCGGCTTCTCCCAGCGGACAAATCGCTCTAAGATCGATCGAACTTTATAATTAACATGTGTGGCGGGTAGTACGATGATATTAATGAATGTGTGATTGATTTGGTTAATTGCTCTCCTTGTAATCTTGCTGCGGAACCAATTCAATTTGAGCTAAATCAAAATGGTTTTGGTTCTAATTAACACAGAAAATCGTTTTCCTTTACATTAACCCTTTCCCTGTGCAGTGCCCCATATATGGTGCACGGCGATTGTTAAAAAATTGTGTCTGCATTGCGCACAGTTAACGTGTTAATAAAAATCGCTAGTGTAGGTAATGATTTCAAAACGGTTAGGTGTGGCTTGACCATAAATGTCTCGATACCTGATGGGGTCACCCACGCTGGCGCCGAGATGAAACCGCGCTTATTTAGGATTTCACCACTCCCAAATGACCATCGTCACTTACTCAACTATTGACTAACTGAAGTGCGCTAAAGTAGTGCGTGTTGCCACTTTTTGCACCACCTGGGCCTACTAGATCAGATATGATTGAATCAGTATCAATTACTGACTACTCACAGTTTCCTAGTTGGTGCAATAGGATTTGTAATTAAATACAACGGTTAAACGGTTCAATTATTCAATAACTTTGGGTTGTAACGTTGTATTAAGAATGTTATCTCGAGTTTGGACTTCATCATCATGGTGAATGATTTTCCAAATTTACATAATCATATTTTTCAGATTTGCTAACATTTTATAGGCATTATGACCAAGCAATTCAAAATGTGTTTTAATTTTTTCAGAGACAATAATTGAAGAATCGAAAATGGAGAGCTGGTTGGGTGATATTAAACGCGTCAGAATTCCTCGACCAAAATTCGGGAGCAAGTATCCCGCAGAACCGCCAAAGGATTATCTAGAAGATTGTGGAGGGGAACTTGGCAAGCAACGCCGTCATGACAAAGACTTGACAAAGGCGACGGAAGAGCTTCGCCGATCACTGCAAGAGAAACTATGACCTACCAACAAAAGCATTAGGTCTAATTTAGTTTTAACCTACCCAATGGCGTAATGACCCAATGCGTACCCGTTAACGTACATTGTTTCAGACAAATGAACGTGATTTGCTAAATTACGAAGTGTTATAGACACGTGCTACGCATGTTAATCGTTCGGGTAATTGTTATCATAACTTTTAGTTTTTAGTGTTATTATTATGTTAAACATTTCATATTGGCAATCATGTTTAAAAGGACTGTATTACATAAGCAAAATTATTCCAACAATAGTCCATTTAAAATATTTTACAAATAACACTCCTTTTATATACAGCCGTGTAAAAATTTCAATCACCCTGAAACAGGTTTACCTATACTTTAAAATTTTGATTTATGAAGTACATATACGAAGTACGGGTATAAGATTTAAAAGTTAGATAATATATCTCAATATGACAAAAGTAAATAAAAAAGACCCTTGTAATGTAAAAAAAATTGAACTTGTGACGTGTTCGGTAAGGATATTGACATTAAATTTGTATGTTACAAAAATCGGAGAGACACTAAGTAATTAAGTATATGTAAATAGGTTCTCAGTATTAATTTACATACATGTGTTCTTTTGTTTAACTACAACTAATAACAAATTAAAATTTGCTTTACTTGATAAAGCAAAAAATATGGTTAATTATCGTGTGGTTGTTAATAATTACGAAACCAGTAATATTATTAGCTACGATTAGACATAGTTATTTAGACTGACATTATCTTAGATTAAGTTTATTGAATCTCGATAAGTATTAAAATACTTTTATAAATAAATATTGATGTATCGTTTAATGTTGTTTTATGATTGAGAATCGATGTTTAAGTGATATGTAAGCACCTACTTTGACTCTCATTAAATACTAAGTATCAGTTACATTTACAAAGTATTTGATCTACTATAAATAAATTGAATTATCTATTCAATTAAATATTGTGTCATTCCCCGAACTGTTATTTGACAGAGCTAAAAATAGCTGTCAAGATACGTTATAAGTTAATATAACTGAGCTACGCTAGTCATATTTCATACAACGTTTTAGATGGACCTGTGAGATCAAGATGTCTGTATCACAGGCTTGGCACTAAGCCAAACTATTCAGTTACAAATGAGTTTTGGTTGGTATCCACTGTATACCGCCAAACATCCTTATAAACAAGAACTTCTGCTTATTCTAACAAAACTGTTCAATAGCTTACGTTGTACCTAAATCTGTGACGATAAAATGGAACTATATAGGTAGGCATTGCCGTTGTATCGTAAGAGTCAGGGATATGCTATTTGGCATTATAGAAGCAAACCTTGATTATATTTAGATTCGACAAGGAAAAAATATTCATGCAATATGTACAACGATAATTTTAAATGTATTTATCATTTCAAATTTCAATCCATGTTGTACTATAGGGTAACAAGTCGACAAGATGAAATTAATAAAAAAAAATGCACGACTGCCATTTTTGTATCTATGTTACACGGGATAATGTAAGGATTCTAACGATACCCCATACATCGAAATCGGATCAGGCATTTTGATATTATGGTCGAATAAAAAAACTCACAAACACACATACATACTTACATGAACCGTCAAACATAACACTAGTCTTTTGGGTAGTCGTGTAGAAATTAAATATAAATTCTACCAACAAAAAACACCAAGAAACAAGGGTCGTCAGAAAAAAAATCCTATATGACCTTAAATGAGATTTTTGTATGAGAAGTGAACATGTTTTTAGTCTGATGGCCCGCGTTGCTTAGGTACGAGTATAATTAATTATACGTGAGAGTTTCATTGGTAGAATACATGTTTAAAATTGTTCAATTCTCCGACCAATATTCATAAATTAAACTGCCTCATCTCTACAATCGTAAGAAGCTAACAGTATAGAAGTCAACCACGTTTCCAAGAGTAACGTTGGCTCGTAATAAGATTTGTACTTTTTGTGGAACAATATGATTTTCCTTACTATTACGAAAACTGTGGAAACATTACACTATCTGCATAAAATAGCTAAGCTCGTATTTATGATACCCGTACTGACACGTAAAGTTTAAAAGGTTAAGGTTGTGTAACACCACTTTTCTTTTAAAAATAATCAAGTTTTAATTATGAGTGGATTAGAAATTTAGTACGTGCACGCTCTCTTGTTTTTAAAATAGTTTTTGCACATTGCCTTTGCTACTCAGCTGTATTCTTGATACTATTACTAAAATGTACAAGGAATTAATTAAAAAATTCGTAGTACGTATAACGTACGGTCTTCTGAAAGTATGTTTACTTGGTTCTTCCCTCACTTAATTGGAAAGTAGTAGTTGTGGAAGAAAATATATTTATAATTTCATATGTAAGTTTAGTTTAGGGACGTAATATTTAGGTACTTACGGAGTCATCGTAATGCTGCGTGTGTAACGCGGTGGTGCTGCCCTCTCTCGAGTTGCACGGGGAAGAGTGTCGTCGCGAGCGCCGGCCCTCCTCCTCGTACTCCTGCACACATACGTGCGATTAATCCTTACATATTGAACAATATCCAAGCTCACGTAACAGAGAACTAGACATACAAAACACTAGACAACGCCGTGTCACAATTCAAAACATGCAACACACTTTACACGCAAGAAAGACGTAGACAAGCATTAAAACTACGTAACTCCATTTGCACACGATAAAGTTTTGTCTAAACTACAACCTACATAGAAAGTTTTTTATTAGTTATACAAGTCTAAGACATTAGGGATTAAGATAGGGGATGTGATACAGTGAAGACTCGCGGTCAAACTGCAGGGCGAGGAATGACCAACTAACTGTCTCGACTATGCAATTGATTTTTCACGCTATTTTTGCATGTTGGCACAGATTCGACTAACGCCAACGTCGCGCGGAAGTGGTAGGTTGTTAAGTAAGTAGGTATTGTTATCGTTCTAGTATCACGTAAACAATGCTTTAAAAAACAAAAAGGTCACACATCGCACATACATATGATAATTTTACTGGCAGAGCTTTTTTCTATTACTCAAATTTAATTGCAAATAATAAAAAAGTACAGTTGACGTTACAATGTCGATGTCAGACATAACATAAAAAAATACTTATAGAAAGATTGTTACACAGCTAAAATATTCAAGTTATTGTAACACAAGGGAATGAATTAATAACATTCCTTTGGAGACCCAATCATACCTATTGAACTTACTCTTTCATAAATTATTATAATCATAGCCTAAAGTGTCCTAAAAGCTTCCCTTTTCGTATAACATTTATCTCTATCCCGAGCTGACATCATTAAGAAAAGAAAAATGCGGAATTATGGCCGCAGAAAATGTCATTATCTTTTTACAATGTGTAAATTAAAGATTGTATTTCAGATAAGGCAAAGACTAAGAGCAATCACTGCACAGAATTTGTGGAAGAAATTCATGGTAGACCTGAGAAATGCACTCATAAAAAAAAGATCATAATTTTATTATACCCTGTCACTTAAATGGCAATAGAAAGAGACGACAGTAAAATTTACAGACATGACACCTAATTAGACAAAATAAATGAGCGACATATTCTCACGACACAACATAAAATGTATTGTATGTTTAGTTTATTCTTCGTCTATATTGCGTAACAAAATTACAATACTGTTCTGTTTTATCTTAGCGTAAAAGTTCAAATTTAACAGAGTAACTGTTAACTTTAAACGCTACGATTACATAAATCAGTGCATATTGGATCTACCGATTAAAGATTAGCTTGAGTAAAAATATTCGGCGTTCAAAGTTGACTATGTTTTGCGGGTCGAATACGATGTAAAGGATATCGATATGAAGAGAACACGTATATGAAATAGTAAGGCGCTTTAGACAGTTGAAGCCACCAAGTTGGCTAACTTATAAGCCTGAGGCGTGGGGACACTCGCGTGCTAAATATCAAATCGAACTCATTCGCTTTTATCGCTTAACCGCTTTTACCCGACGATTGAACGTAATAGTTTTTATATGTAACTATATAATAAATAGTCACGCAACTCATGAGGCAAAGCTTTCCATAATATAAAATAAAAGCGACCCAAATTTTCGTTCATTTTAAGAAGTAAACAATATTTTTGTGACATCTAAATCGGATATAAGGTTTTTGGTAGCTTTGGAGATGTATTTTATGCTATAGTATGATAAAAATTGAAGCCACGAGTTGTACAGTGAATAGAAAAACAACTCGTGGCTTCAATTTTTATCATACTATAGCATAAAATACATCTTATAAATCTTAGTTCAAGTAACGCTAATTTGACGACTTGCTCAGCTTATCATATTTAATAGCAGCGCAAAGGCAAAAATTTACATTACACTGTTTAAACCCGTAAATGAATGCGAAAAAGCGCATAGTACATCCTTAAGATGTATGTGTAATTTAAATAGAAAAATTGTCATCATCATCATGTTATTCGATATTTCCAAAGATATTTTTATGTGAATCCTAAGTTTCGACAAAATAATCGTCACTTAAGCGAATTCCGTAGGTCTGATTCCTTTAAAACATTGTATCGGAGTACCTAACTGCTACAGATTGTAAGCAGCGTCCCTGGATTTTCCCGTCGGTTTATAAACTAGATCTAAATGAAATACTACGACACGCTACGAGTACAACGGGCCTCTGTGCTACGGGCTATGGGCTACACAAAAAATTTACTATTTAATTTTGCATTTTCTACATTATTTTAATACCGCAGCTATTTTGATGTTGCATTTCATTAAAACACAGAAGGCATGATGTGACTACATTGGCACATTGTAGTAACGATGACTCCACAAAGAGAAGACATCAACGACTAATGAAATTAAATTTTATCGATCAATATGTTTTTATAAAAAAAACTGTGAAATTCTAATATTAATGTTAATTAAGAAAGGATACACAAGATATGGCTCTGAAAACACAATAGAGGCCCATAAAGTTATGTATAAAATCTGAAATATTAATTCACTTCTCTTTATACGCCCTAGTATCGGTTAGGGACAGGCGGTTGTTAACAACAACCTTATTCATTATTCAACACAATTCGTGGTCCACGTGGAACTTGCTTACACCATTTTAACTAAGAGCCATGCGGGAATTTATGCATACTGCTTAAATTATTAACTTTTAGCGGGCGGTTCAATTAAGTTTATGCAACCTCTTTGTCGGTGTAGTCAAAAGAAAAGGAGGAAAATACTCACATAGAGTATATTATAATGCCTTTAATAAAAATGTAAAAGATCTAGTTTGAGCGTCATTGCAATGTTAGCTTCAAGCGTTACCTCATTGTTGCAGTTCGAAGGTATCAGGCGTTTAAAAGTTGCTTCATTAAAGATTAACTTCATAAATTTTTAGTCAATTTAGAGACTAATTAATTTATAACGGCAGTTTTAACGGGTCCTTTAATTAGATATTAACGTTCACGGCATTCCAGGTGGGTAATTATATCGCATGAACACAGAGTTTCCATTAAAAAGTATAAACCTACACACGAACCATCACACGTAAATGTATGAACGTGAAAATAAACTTAAGTATCCATATCAAATTGAGGAGGATTTCCAAAATTTTTTTGTCATTTCAAACGTTACGAACAACAAACATAGCAAAATCCCGACGGAAACTACGAACGAAGCTGTAAATAGGACTGAAACATGAAAGCTATAAATAGATACAAATCGCATTACATATCTACTATTACACTAGGTTTAACGCTGAACTGTATATGAATGTGGATTGTGTACCTTGGCCATGGCTCGCACGTCCATAGGTACGTAGTCGCGGAAGGCGACGCGGCGCCGCCGGCGCGACGTCATGCCGAGCGCCCGGCGCGCCGCGCACTGATATCGCGTACTGCCTGTAACCGCCCTTACCGCCCTTGGGTCGCGCCCGCCCTACCAAGCCACTCTACGGTTTGTTTAAGAGGCTCCCTGTTTAACTTTGGATTTTACGGCGCACCCGCGGCTAGTCCGCGCCGGAAATGTTTTTAATTCTCTACCCATCTCAGTAAAATATAGCCGCGGTCAATAACTGTCACCGTTAAAGCCAGTATAATGAGATAATTTTAATTTATGAGCTAAATTAAGCACTGCTAGTAGCATCAGGTATTAGACCTTATTTCTTTGATCCATACTATAAGTTTAGTTACGTAGTTGTTGATGTCTAAAAGTACACAAACCTTCGGGCCTAAACAACTTTTCCTAGAACGTAAAATAAACATTTTGTTGGTAAGAAGTGGAAGGGTCCACTTATCTTTGTCTATCTCGGACCGAAAGGTAAATCTAATGATACCTGCGACTGGAGGATGTCAGAATAGACACGCTTACATAACAAGCTCCCGTTGGACTAATTTCGTTTACGGATTGCTATTACCCTTAGTTATGTATAGTTAGTTATCTATATTAGCTAATTAATTACACTGCGGGAGGATAAAGCATATTTCCGACAAAGACGCCGCTTTCTAATTAGATCCCTCGCTCTTTTTGAACTTCATTTATAAAGATGTCCAATATTTATTAATGAATCATTCTTCCTGATTATAAATTGCAATAATATATTATATCCTTGACGTCCTACAGAAAATCTATGTTTAGGTTAAATTTGTAAAAATATTAGAAATATTAATTCTGCAGTATCCAAATTATATAATGACGTCTCTAAAAGATGTAAGCTTGAACAAAGAAAAATTGATAAAAGTCAAGTTCGTTACTTCGGGCCTAAGCTCTTCTTATCTTTATGACGTATCGTAATGACGCTTACAGCGTACTGACGTCACAATATTATAGTCTGGTTTAGATTTTAGCCTTTAGCGCTCATTAATTTTAACAAGTAGAGGTGCGGTGAGAAGTAGCGCTTTAACGAAATCGATACTAACTTCACCGAAGGTTACAAAGGTTATTAGAAAAGCCAAACATCATAAAAATTATCAAATTATTAGCAATTAAAACACTTCTCTCGGTATAGCTTAATAAGTATTTTCTTTTTGTGGCTATTAATTTACATTTTCGATGTTTATTACATATGTACTCACGTTGAAAAGTGTTCATATTAAAATTTAAAAAAATGGTCTTAATTATAAAAAACTATCCTGTGCTGTATGAACGTGGATGAAGCAAAAGGCATAAGGATCGTAGCAGGTGGCGTTCTGTAGTTTCTGCCTACCCCCATGGGAGAAAGGCGTGAGTTTATGTATGTATCGTGTGATTGTTTTCGTCGTAATTCCAGGCCTCAATCTAAACAATATTTCAACATTTTATCAATTGATCGTTTTTTATACACCACAACCGAGAGTCTGTGATAAAGGGTTAGACACTGAAGCCTCCATTATAATTTTTAGAGGCCTAAATTCTTTAGGTATGATACTGCTAAAATATATTCACAATAAAACAACATCTATGGAAATATGTTTGCTATAAATTAATTTATAATATTCTAAACACAACAATATCTTTTACTCCACTCCATTTTTGTTAAAAAACTGTCAAATTTAATAACATCTTTGGAGTGATGTATGACTGTGGGTTTTTCTTTGGCATTACAGCTTAATCATGAGAACCGAATATTGTAAATATACTAGGTCGGTCTATATAACTATTTCTAAGACTTGTATCTTAAGTTTACAGTTTCTGTAGTAATAGATAAAATCTAAAAAAAAACATAAATTTGTAAAACAACTTTCGGGAGACACATTCATATTAATGATTGTTCAACGGGTTTTACTCACGTGCAATCTTCGGGATTGCTCGACTAGTTTCGAACTCGAACGGAGCCCTTAGTCATGAGCGGAGCCCGCGGCAATGTCGCGAGTCAAACTGAGTTTCACCGAGTACCGTCACGACACTCAATCATGTCGACCAAGTAAACAATATAATAACATACTTGGATAACCATAGTGTTCGTTAAGGCACCCACAGGACAGGCTTGCCTAGTGTGGGGCCACAGGATAATTTTATTATTGTTATTTTGGTTTCTGGTAAATAAACTAAATTTGAATTTATAAGCATATTTACGTACGTAAGGGATTTTTATTAGCGCCACCTACTGACACTTTCCTAATCTTAATTGCTCTCCCGGGCATAGTTAGCTATTTCTGGACATGAAAATGTCCTTCTTCGGATAGTGCTTAGTCTCTGTGTCAAATTTCATTGAAATCGGTTCAACTGTAACAATCTAATAATCAAGAGAAAACTTTCGGATTACCTTCGTAAGTACTGATATTTTAAAGTTACAATATTAAATGGAAAAAGAATACGGTCGCGAACAGGATTCGAACCTGCGCCTCCCGGATAGATACTCCAGGCGCTCTGACCAACTAAGCCATCTCGACCTCTGCTCACCACCGCGAATTCTTCTTCCATATTTTAACACGTCTTATGGCGACGTCATTGCAATCAATTCAGTACTTACAAGTGACTGAACCGACACGACTAACTTTGCAGTTAATACAATGTCGTAAAGAATGCAATTACCTTAATAATTCAAGATATGTCTTTGAAAAAGCATTAACGCATGCTTAGCGAACTCTAAAGTTACAATATTAAATGGAAAAAGAATACGGTCGCGAACAGGATTCGAACCTGCGCCTCCCGGATAGATACTCCAGGCGCTCTGACCAACTAAGCCATCTCGACCTCTGCTCACCACCGCGAATTCTTCTTCCATATTTTAACACGTCTTATGGCGACGTCATTGCAATCAATTCAGTACTTACAAGTGACTGAACCGACACGACTAACTTTGCAGTTAATACAATGTCGTAAAGAATGCAATTACCTTAATAATTCAAGATATGTCTTTGAAAAAGCATTAACGCATGCTTAGCGAACTCTAAAGTTACAATATTAAATGGAAAAAGAATACGGTCGCGAACAGGATTCGAACCTGCGCCTCCCGGATAGATACTCCAGGCGCTCTGACCAACTAAGCCATCTCGACCTCTGCTCACCACCGCGAATTCTTCTTCCATATTTTAACACGTCTTATGGCGACGTCATTGCAATCAATTCAGTACTTACAAGTGACTGAACCGACACGACTAACTTTGCAGTTAATACAATGTCGTAAAGAATGCAATTACCTTAATAATTCAAGATATGTCTTTGAAAAAGCATTAACGCATGCTTAGCGCACTCTAAAGTTACAATATTAAATGGAAAAAGAATACGGTCGCGAACAGGATTCGAACCTGCGCCTCCCGGATAGATACTCCAGGCGCTCTGACCAACTAAGCCATCTCGACCTCTGCTCACCACCGCGAATTCTTCTTCCATATTTTAACACGTCTTATGGCGACGTCATTGCAATCAATTCAGTACTTACAAGTGACTGAACCGACACGACTAACTTTGCAGTTAATACAATGTCGTAAAGAATGCAATTACCTTAATAATTCAAGATATGTCTTTGAAAAAGCATTAACGCATGCTTAGCGCACTCTAAAGTTACAATATTAAATGGAAAAAGAATACGGTCGCGAACAAGATTCGAACCTGCGCCTCCCGGATAGATACTCCAGGCGCTCTGACCAACTAAGCCATCTCGACCTCTGCTCACCACCGCGAATTCTTCTTCCATATTTTAACACGTCTTATGGCGACGTCATTGCAATCAATTCAGTACTTACAAGTGACTGAACCGACACGACTAACTTTGCAGTTAATACAATGTCGTAAAGAATGCAATTACCTTAATAATTCAAGATATGTCTTTGAAAAAGCATTAACGCATGCTTAGCGAACTCTAAAGTTACAATATTAAATGGAAAAAGAATACGGTCGCGAACAAGATTCGAACCTGCGCCTCCCGGATAGATACTCCAGGCGCTCTGACCAACTAAGCCATCTCGACCTCTGCTCACCACCGCGAATTCTTCTTCCATATTTTAACACGTCTTATGGCGACGTCATTGCAATCAATTCAGTACTTACAAGTGACTGAACCGACACGACTAACTTTGCAGTTAATACAATGTCGTAAAGAATGCAATTACCTTAATAATTCAAGATATGTCTTTGAAAAAGCATTAACGCATGCTTAGCGAACTCTAAAGTTACAATATTAAATGGAAAAAGAATACGGTCGCGAACAGGATTCGAACCTGCGCCTCCCGGATAGATACTCCAGGCGCTCTGACCAACTAAGCCATCTCGACCTCTGCTCACCACCGCGAATTCTTCTTCCATATTTTAACACGTCTTATGGCGACGTCATTGCAATCAATTCAGTACTTACAAGTGACTGAACCGACACGACTAACTTTGCAGTTAATACAATGTCGTAAAGAATGCAATTACCTTAATAATTCAAGATATGTCTTTGAAAAAGCATTAACGCATGCTTAGCGAACTCTAAAGTTACAATATTAAATGGAAAAAGAATACGGTCGCGAACAGGATTCGAACCTGCGCCTCCCGGATAGATACTCCAGGCGCTCTGACCAACTAAGCCATCTCGACCTCTGCTCACCACCGCGAATTCTTCTTCCATATTTTAACACGTCTTATGGCGACGTCATTGCAATCAATTCAGTACTTACAAGTGACTGAACCGACACGACTAACTTTGCAGTTATTGATTGCAATGACGTCGCCATAAGACATGTTAAAATATGGAAGAAGAATTCGCGGTGGTGAGCAGAGGTCGAGATGGCTTAGTTGGTCAGAGCGCCTGGAGTATCTATCCGGGAGGCGCAGGTTCGAATCCTGTTCGCGACCGTATTCTTTTTCCATTTAATATTGTAACTTTAGAGTTCGCTAAGCATGCGTTAATGCTTTTTCAAAGACATATCTTGACTTATTAAGGTAATTGCATTCTTTACGACATTGTATTAACTGCAAAGTTAGTCGTGTCGGTTCAGTCACTTGTAAGTACTGAATTGATTGCAATGACGTCGCCATAAGACGTGTTAAAATATGGAAGAAGAATTCGCGGTGGTGAGCAGAGGTCGAGATGGCTTAGTTGGTCAGAGCGCCTGGAGTATCTATCCGGGAGGCGCAGGTTCGAATCCTGTTCGCGACCGTATTCTTTTTCCATTTAATATTGTAACTTTAGAGTTCGCTAAGCATGCGTTAATGCTTTTTCAAAGACATATCTTGAATTATTAAGGTAATTGCATTCTTTACGACATTGTATTAACTGCAAAGTTAGTCGTGTCGGTTCAGTCACTTGTAAGTACTGAATTGATTGCAATGACGTCGCCATAAGACGTGTTAAAATATGGAAGAAGAATTCGCGGTGGTGAGCAGAGGTCGAGATGGCTTAGTTGGTCAGAGCGCCTGGAGTATCTATCCGGGAGGCGCAGGTTCGAATCCTGTTCGCGACCGTATTCTTTTTCCATTTAATATTGTAACTTTAGAGTTCGCTAAGCATGCGTTAATGCTTTTTCAAAGACATATCTTGTACTGATATTTTAATTCTTTAGAAAATATAAGTTTTTAGAGACTTAGAATTGAATTTAATTAATACTTGGTGATAAACTATCAGATTCATCTGGTTATGCATGGCATCGCCTCAAACTTAACTATTCAAACAGATAAGTATACAATACATGATTTTTACAACCGGGTTACAAAGTCAAAGTCAAAGTCAAGTCAAAAGGTTTTTATTTCAAATAGGCAAATTACATGCACTTAAGAAACGTCAAATGATTCTAGTTGCTACAGTCTAACAAGTCGGTTATGTCCCGATGTTGAAGGGTGTGTGGACGCGTTCCGATTTACCCTTGATCGGGACGCACAATTTCCTGATTTTGAAGCAATCCCTAATTAAAAAGAAAATCTTTATAATTTGGTTAATGGTTCGAACGTTTGTCGCGTTTTTTGCTGTCCCGATTTTAACACAAATGCCGATATTTTTAGCCTCCTGTACCGAAATTTTGCATAGTCAACCTGACAACACTAGGTATAAAACGGTTAACTGACAGTTACATATTCTGACAGGTCTGTAGACTTTATTACGCGGCTAGGGGTTATTTTGGTACTTTATTGGCACAGAGCCACGTCTTCGTTACGCAAAAAAAAAAAAAAAAAAACGAAATATTCCTTTTGTACACAATTTTATACCACATGACGTAAGCATTTTATTTGCGGTTGTTTACTTGATACAGACAAATCCAAAAGTGAAGAGTTATTTAAACGATAAATGTCAATATTGTGTCTAAAACTGATGTAAATACCCCAAAAATATTTTTTATGCCATCCATTATTTTGAACAATAAAAGAAATCATAAATTTATTATAACATACCGCGAAAATAAAATAAAAATAATTTCGAAAATAAAAACAAAAACATAAATAAGATATATCGAGAAAAATATTTTAAATATTGTATCCAACTGCCATTAAATGGAATGTCAACAAAAAGACATTCCATTTAATATTTTGATACTATATTATTGATTTTATATTATTCCTAAATTAATTCTTACGTATAACTTTATTCGATTATAAAAAAAGCATAAAAATCAAGAACATAAAAGCTACAATGAAACAAAAAACTTTTTACAAAAAGACTAGGTTTGGGCTCGTCCGGGATTTGAACCCGGGACCTCTCGCACCCGAAGCGAGAATCATACCCCTAGACCAACGAGCCGATGCATATTGGGTCTAAATTGGTAGTCTAAACAAACGCACTGTATTAGTGTTATCTATGACGTCATAATTGTTTTAAAAACATTAGTCATCTAGATTTATTACGAAACATAACGAAACGTAAGCTATTTTTTTTTTTATACAAGAAGCAAGTTGTATAAAACGATTATGGTCAACACAAATGTATAAAAACATCATAAAAGCATTACAAATCGATATGAAAACACTTTCCAAGAGAAGAATTCTACTTGAATCTATTCTATACTAATACAGTTTAAATAAAACACTGTTATTGGCCGCTATTACCAAATAGGTACATATAATTTTCACAAAGATATTGTACAATGCCAATGTTCCCCATAGACCACTTTGCCAAATGAAATATAAATAGGTAACAGAATTTTGCCAGATTTACCCATGAAATGCAATATACAGGAAATAACGGCCATAATTGTGAGCTGTTTTAGTTCTACTCGCTAGCCGTTATCGACTCATGCAAGAAAATGTGAGGTACATAGTTAAATAGTGGTAGTGCCGAGGTGCCACTCCAGCTAAGCAATTGTTTGCAAACTCTAAATTAATGTAAAAACGCTTTATTTTTGTGATAACAAAAACTTTTGCGTATATGGAATGACGACGCAGCGTCACCTGCTCCCGTAATGGTTGTGTGTTTTATTGTCTATGAGTATGAAGATAAAGCTTGAAGGTATAACTTGAGCAGAAGCTACAAGAACTGTTTGTAAGGTCCATACGAAATATCTAAATTAAGTGAGAAGATAATTGATGAGAACGCGAGTGACACCCAGGACACTGCTATAGACAAGGCATAGAGAAGTGAATGTGGTCGAGAAGATAAGTGTAGAAGGTAATTCTGGCAAAATCACCTCGTGCGGGGGCTCCAGGTCGTCCTCCGGGGGCGGCGCGTCGCTGGGCCGCCACGGGCGCCCGCTCCTGCCCCATACAACACCACCGTCACATCAACAGGCCTTCACACATAGCTACACCATCAACTAATTCACACATAATACCATACGGATAACACACAAACTCAACAATCAACCGATTCTAACTTTGGGAACTTTATAGGGAGGCACTGGCGAGTTTTGATTAACCTTATCTGAATATTTATGTTTTTAATCGGTCAATGTTGTTTCCTAAACTTATCGGGCTTTTAATTATATTTACAGAGGATAATTAATTCACAACTTAAGAGAAGCAACAGATGTGGTTTTTTATGTATTCATAGCGTTTACAATTTGCGTACCTATGTATTACGTACACATACGCAAGCAAAATTTTGTTACTTGTGTGAATATATTGACTTATTCGAGCAATCGTTTTTATTCAATGAAACAGGCATTGTATGATTTTCTTGATTCATTATAACGTATGGATTACCCTACGAGCAAACCGCCATAAAATTTTAACTGCGACTGTTATGATTATATTAGAATCGTTTGTATTGAAACAATTTGACTGAATTGATCTTCCATAAAAGCTTAAATGTCACTTACGCTTCGATTTTACTGGCAGTAAATTTAAAACAACCCTTACTTACGAATGCAGGACAATGGCACTAAACCGCCGGTGGCAATAAATGGGAACGTTTATGCTGTCATAAAACAATCGATTCCAATACTGAATAAAAGTGGAAGTGTTTGGCGACCAGCCAATGAGATGCTCGGTTCGCGAGAGTGAGCACTGAGACAAGGGCTTGTGGAAAACTGGGGTTATTTTCGCTGTGAGATGTAAAAGAGCGGACGAAAGCGAATGCTCGACGAGGACTCAGCCTTTGCTTTCGCACTTTAATGGTACTTTAGCGTTTAAGCGCCTTTATAAGAGGTCCCGCCGGCTATGAGGGATTTACGCCTCGCTCATTAGAGAGGTGCGGTCTCTCGCGCTTACGGCTCTCTGATCTCGCATAGCCTCAGCTGAATGTCAACTAATTTTTATATCCGCCCTCTTTTCATGAAAATGGCTACATTAATTTTTTCTTAGTAAACGAGATCTAACTATTTTAATGTTAGTGTTGTCAGTCATATAATGAGGTCACCTGTAAGCATGGTCATGCGGTGGCAGGCCCAGGCCGGAGTCCTCGGAGGGCGAGCGATGGTCGGCTACGAGAGGTGCCTCCGCCGGTCCCTCCTATAACAATAACCCGCAACCTGACCCGAAAGCCCCACTTTCAACCACTTCTCCCGTAACTTACTTACGTAGAAGGGTTACTAACTTCTCAATTCGTCAGGTACTTTGAACCCTAAAGTGATGTAGCACAACAAAACTTTCATGTAAGTAGTTACAACACATGACTTTCAAATAAACTGAGACGAATAGATTTGGGAAAGGCATTGAACAACTATACAACTCATCGACACGACGTTGTAGTTGGCATAGTGTTCAGAAAAGTAAGCGTAAATTGATACCCATATTTTGTTTGCTGTAATAGGAGTCTTAAATAACAGACATATAAGGTGTTTTATTGGTGATGCCTAGATGTTATTAAAATAATAGGTACATTTATGAACCACTTATAAACGAAGCTCAATCTACTATAGAAAGCAATCAAACTATGACATCGATGGAACATGCAGTGACAGGGGCGTACCCAGCGATCCTTGATCGTAGCGTCTTTGAAGTAACTTCTTAATTATATAACGTTGTATTATTTTTTAAATATTTTAGAGAATGGACTTATTTTTGGAGCAGCTGTGTACGTCCTCGTGTACAGTCAAGTGAATAAGTAAAGCGGGTGCACTTACCGGGTCGTGCAACTCATGCATCGTCGAGGAGGGTAGCATGTGTCGCTCGGGACCCCGCTACCAACAAATTTTAAGCATCAACTGAGTTCTGTGCAAATGATTTTGCACTGAAATGTAAGTACATACTTTCGTGTCATCTATGAATTAAGAATGAATATGTAATACGTTTTATAAATATTCTATCGTTTCGAGTTTTCTATTATAGTGGTGTAGCATCTATTGTGAACGTATTTGCATGTACCTAATGCTTGCATGATTTAAATACTTATATACTCGTATAGGCGTAATATACTCGTATATCAATAAAAAAACTGATCTACGTTTCAGCTTCAAATGTGTGCGATCTAAATTTATTTCGTTGTTTTCTTCGTGGATTAATGAAGTATAAATTATAAAATATTCACAAAGTATCTTTATGAAGTAAAAAAACACATTCTTTACAGAAAAGTCAGTTACTCGGGGCGCTTGATAAAAAAGTGGAATCCTAATTAGGTACTGCAGGTAGAGTAGAGATTATTACAACATTGTAAGACGAAAGCTTGACTAATAAACTCAGAGAAAATATACTGTTTCCCTCTCTTTTTTTCACTGAAGAAGAGATTAATTGTGAAAACTTTGTGAATTAGGTTATTTACATTATTATTTGGTTCTACAATTGGCGAAGCTTGTGACATGATGTCTGATTGGATTCGTTATAAAAAATCATGTAATGCAAACTAATATATAAATAGTATTTTTTTTGAGTTTAACGACAGATTTTGAGTTTTCTTTATCAACTACTTCATAGTAACACCTCCGTGACTCAAAAACTAGGGTTAGTTCTGATATAATAGAACTTGACGCATATTTTGTTTCCAATTACAATAAAAAAGGGTTACCCATATTTTCATTATCTGAGTTAATTTGTGTGAACGAGAAACGAATAACTGTTAATTAAAGCACTCAGAAATCAGACCGATAAAATTTGAAACAATTGAAGTCGTCGTGGTGTGAATAAGCAATTCCTTTCAATCGATTACACGTCAAACAATTTTTATCTCAATAACCTAATTATAGTATGCAAAAGATATTTACCTTAATATGATGGTCGACAGGCTCCTCGCCTCTCCTGTATACGAGCTCGTCGAACCTCGCCCTGTCCTCCGGTAACATGAACTCTCGTATTTCCGTCAGAAGTGTATACTGCAAAGGAAAATCTCATTTATTATTTGTATAAAGAAATAACGCCAGGAAACTGGTACTAGAGCGAAATGGCCGGGGTTAGGTGCAAGTGGGTAAATGTAGGTTAAACAGGTAGGTAGAATAGATAAGAAAACAAAGGATACCTAGTAATTTTCTCTGTGGAAGGTATTATGTGATAGCTAGGCGTTATCTTAATTTAAGATGATTTCCGTTATATTTTGAAGTTATATTTTTATGGTAAGTAAAATACGGCGTGGACAGGATTTGAACCAGCACCTCCCGAATAATTACTCCAGGCGCGCTCAGGCGTAATATTTATATAACTTAGAGTTCTCTGTAAAATATGCACCAGCATAACTTGTGTGGAAAAGGAAAAAAGATTCGGCTTAACGAGCGGTGGTCCCGATAGCTAGTAGAGTTATCGGGGTACCTACCTGGGAGGTGCAGATTCAAACCCCGCTTGAAGTTGTATTTTTCTATTCACATTCAAAAATGTGGATAATATAATTATCGATAATATAATTTATTTATCTTTACAAACACCTTGAAAACAACTCTATCAATTTTACCTACCCATAATGTAAACTATACATTAACCCAAATCAGCCTACTAGCTGCTCCAAAAGATGAATGGTTGTTTGTTAATGTGACGAGCATTTCTGTACAAGACATAAGTTATGCCGCACATGATTGATGAAGACATATTGATATAGCGTCTTTATGCGTACTTCATGACATCGTACAAATTACTGTAATCCAATAAAAAAGCGTGCGGCGAAACGTAAAATACGATGATAGGAAATATTATACCATCTCGGTGAACTAAATATACGATGTATTGAATAATACATTCCCAGTTTTTGAATTAAGGTAGGCGTCCATAGACTCGTATCCACGTATCGGATGGGTCGTATCAACCGGATTCGGTTATAGTAGGGAATTCGTTACATCCGCAGTAATCGGACGCGACGGCCCTTTATAATCGGATTTTTTATATTAACAATCATATGACAGTCACCGGCATTACCGAGAGGCCGATGCAAGTCTGTCCACCTCCAGATGAGTAGACGCAAGTGTATCACTATATATAAAATCCGTTTGATATGATCCGTTCGCTACGAGTCTGTGGACTTCTACCTTTACAGAAATTTGCTACGTTGCCGTTGGTTACGTTGGATACGTGCTAGGTAAGTTAAAATCGTATACCCGCATAATGACTATTTATTATGAGTTATGTCTATTTCAAAAAGCATTTCTTTTTAAAGAATTGCTTTCGTTTACCTGTGTGCTTAAAACACCAGAACGTACCGTAGTCAACAATGGAATTATTCTATGGTAACGTGTTGATAGCGTCAACAGCATTCTACACGGCCAGTCAATATATGACTGTGCTGGTTGCACCGCCCGCCCTCTGGAGTGCATTCATTATTCCATGGCTATCGAAATTTTTTGTTTTGACATTTTTTAAACTATTTTAAATAAAAGTCAATCAAATCATTTTCATTTGAGCGTCAATATGCTTCGGTGGGCCCTTAATTACAATTGTTATGCCAATTAAGAGATATCCTAGAGTATATCCTACGTCGAAGTCAAGATCTTGCAAATGAATATCCATTTATAATTCTAATCATGACTTGCTTAGTTTTCATTAAGAAATAATTCTTACTTAATCACATTCATCAGTAAGTTTCTATTACATCGATGAATCAACCGAGCGGCCCATTTTCTTAACTCTATTGACTGTTATCGGCAAATTGAAATCTAAATAAATTGAGTTTCAATTTATCAATCATCTATCACGTTAATTTATCACGTGGAGCCGGAGTAACCAGGAGTCCTTGATTATCGGGATTAAAATGAATAAATGTTCATGAAAAGTGACATATTTCTGACAAATAGTGTTATTAGTTATTACACATAAATCTTTCAAACGCATTAATGCATGCTTAATTTTTTCTTTTCTATTCACAAATTTGTATAACTTTATAGTATTGCGTAGCAGGATGCGTTAATACGTCTGCAAGATTTATCTGCGTTTGTTATGGGAATCATATCTGTATGAAATTAAATTATCTTCAACGTTAGTCGTATCTGTTCAGTCACTGTATAGTGGCATAGTAGAACGATGACGTCACTATAATATGATTAAAATGTAGAAGAAGAATTCGGTGTAGTTAGCAGAGGTCGGGATAGCTCAGTTGGCAGATCACCTGGAGTATTCATCCAGGAGGTGCAGGTTCAAATCCCGACGACCATATTTTTCTTCATAATACATTATAACTTTCAATAATGATATTAATGTTTGTAAGTATATGCAATTCGTATAATAACATAAGCTTTCCAGGGCAAGCTGTAACAGATTCATGTTAAGCTTTAATGTCACATATCCGTTAACTTTTGAATTGAGAAACAAGAAAAAAATTGCTTGCAGAACATGAGAAATGTGTTTATATTTCTATCGTCCTACTACCGTATCTATGACAGAGAAGCAACAAAGCTATTAATCTCATTGAGAGTCTAATGAAGTCTTGTGTCGATAGTAAACATTATCTTTACCGTACGGGTACAGATATCGCTCACAGTTTCATTATTGCACAAAAGAGAAAAGCCTAAGCAACACACACGAATACCTTCATTAACCTTTAGTGGGGCTATGTGAGTATTAGTGCAGACTGAACCCAAATACGGATCAAAGGGACCAAGATAATAGGCTGGATAGAGCACAATCTTGATATTGGCAAAAGTGGAAAGAAGTCTTTGAAAGTATCCGAAATCGGTTAACATACATTAGAGTTGTGTGAGGGGTATTTTGATAGTATTTGAGTTCAGATGTTTTGTATTACAAGTGAGTGCTGGTAATCTGGGGAAACGTTTGCGGTTTTATGTTTTGATGTGAAAAATATAAAAACAATATTCTCGGTGTATTGCAATAAAGTCCATCCACAGTTGCGACGCAGCGCTTGCAAAATCAAAGGAGTCCGCATGGAGGATCAAACATGAAAAAAAATATTGTAAACAAGAGTGCCATTTTATGGAACCTAATTCTAGTGATGAAGAATAGCATTTTAGGTGTACCGCTACTATTGAAACAGTATTATAGTTTCCAACAGCAGCCCCTCCAACTGGGTTTTATAGTAATAATATCTCGTCGTAGTTCTCTAGCGGAGTCCCAGTTCCAACTAATCGTTTTCTGTTGCTCCTACTTATGTTCTAAGCTTATGTACTTATGGTATATATGTTTGATGACCTAAATGCCGTAGATAGAGCCACCGCATCCACTGGGGACTGCGAGATCGATTCTAGTATTGATACCAATTCGTGTACAGATATTTGTTCAGAGTCTGGTTGTTTTTGCTCTGGATAGGTGTGTAGAATACAGACAAACTTTTAATCCGATTAACCTATCTCTGACTTAATGTTCTCATACGAATTGAGTCATAGCTTAGCTATAACATGGGTAGATGGTTTCTGAAATTAAGTACCTAGGGGAAAATTCAGAAACTGACTCTCAATTGCAATAGCTTGAATTAGGCAGTCTGACCACGACTCGCGGAGATGGTATTGGATTCTTACTTTTGAGAACATAGGTTCGGCACAATATATGGCAAATTTAAATTCATTGTAATCGTTAGTAAGATATATGCAATTGTTAATAAACCAATCTCACGTGTGATCTTGTCCTAAATGGTGATGTGAAACGTTGGTTTTGAAAGTAAGGAAATTCTGGAAAGATATGGGTTTATAATAGGAGGAGACTTTGGTGATGTAGAATGAATGGCATACCTTCTGCGGCGTATCGAGCAGGTCCCTGACCACGGTGAGGAAGGAATCGGGCGTGAGTCTCCTGGCGGCGTACTCCTCCATGTAGTACGCGATGGCGGGTAGGTCGCACTGCGGCAGCAGCGACCGCGCCTTCTGTTCCACCGCCGTCGCCGCCGCACCGCGACGCTTGCCCCAACCGCTTATTCTATAGAACAATCCTCCCATCAACATAAAATTAAGAAGTAGAAATGAAAAACACTGTTATTTTGTAGTGTTATGTTCTTAACCATAAGCAAGGTCGCCAGTGCTTCTTGTTTGTTTGAGTTAGCAGTAGGGGACCCCATGATGTCGACCCAGCGATTTCTCTTAAAAGATGGACAAAGCGTAAGTACCCCTGGCATTGCAAGCGTTCATAAGCTACGGCAGGTAATTGCTAACGTCCGGTGGACTAAAACCTTATTTACCAACTTAACGGTATAAAAAGGAGAACATACTGAGCCTTTAAGTGTGGACCTACGTACACCAAGACACGCCATAGTTAACCCAGTCATTTTTATGTTTAACATGCTCATGACGTCAGCAGCATTATTCCAGACCATAATAGTTGCGGTGACTGTGGCGGGTTTGGTGATGTGCGTGCACGTATCCCGCTACAAGAACAAAGGATCTCCTACACATACGGAAAGACCACTATCATTTCGTGATTTCAAAAGAATAGGCCAAGGTTGCCACACGGTATTTTCCTCCAACGTAGTTATTGGTATTTTTACATTTTCTTTAAATAACAGGACAAACTTTTTTTGTTTCTGCGTGAGAGAGCTACTATTTAACCACCGCAACTTATCCAACTAAGCTTCCTGGTCGTATTATTCGTGACGTGGATGGTTGTTGCTGTATCTCTAAACTACTAAGTATCTGTATACATATATAACATATCATACACCGAACCCTATTTCCGGAAACACCCTAAGCCAAAGTTCAATAGTTGACCAGTTCAACATACCCGCCGTTGCTACCTAGCGTCCCGCAGTACCTTACATCTGTGGCATCGCGTAATATGTATAGTTGGACAAAAACTTCTGTTTCATAATTGCTAAAAATATGAGAGGCAGAGGCAGGAATCCTTGACACAAAATAAAGGCAAGAAGGAATCAAATAATCAAAGAGGTTGTATTGCCGTTTCTAAGGTATAGCATTAAATTAGTTTCCAGAAAAAAGCTTCCTGTTTTTCGAGTTTTCTAACATCATATTATGTTTTATTTCAATTTGCAACATGTTACCGTTAAAAAGAACCACCTTTTGTGATGACAGCCGGATTGACAGACAGACAGCCGGCGTCAGCAGAGTAATAGGGTCCTGTTTCGTACCTTCGGCACAAAACATTTAAAAATAGGCAGATAGAAAATTGAATGAAAGATTCAATTATCGAGATTCGAGAATCGATTTAAACATTTGAATTACCCGTTTAGGCCTTGGGCTGACGCGTGATGACGGGTCTACCCTTTCGTGGTCTTGCCAAAAACAATTTTATAATGGTTTTCGAGCAAGCTTCGCCTGATTCAATCTATAAGATTACTTTTTATCCTAGTCATACGCTATTAACAAATTACAAATCGTGTAATTTCATAAAAATGGGAGATCTACGATTGTTATGAGGACAAAGTAAAAAAAAACGCATTTCAAACTGACTGCCAAATGGGTTTGTTTGTCTACTCATATTGGAATCATTTGTAATTGACATTGGAGAAAACGAGAAAATAAAATATCTTTCTGACTTCGTAATCAGACTGAAAATGGTAGCTTTGTTAGGTTAGGTCATATTGGGTTGTATTGGTTAGGTCGAATATTTTCAACTTCAAGTCTAGTGCCCATCTACCGGTCGCAATTACAAACTCCATGCTGCTGCAGCCTTAAGTAACGCTTTTCCTGAACCGAGTAAAAATGAGAGAGTCGAATCCAGGATCACATATACAGCAGTCATTCGCATCATTTTAATATATTTCATAGAATAGAGAACAGTGCAACTATGTTAACAGAATTATAATCACCCCTAGCGTTCCTATAATAAGTATATTACTTATAATTCTTTTGTTTAATTACAGGAGAAATTCCTAGCGCGGGCAACGTTTTAAAAAAGAAGAAATAATTGCTCTGCGCGACCTAAAGTAAGATGAAAACTTAGTAAGATGAAATTTGGTGTCGCCAGGCATCATTGCTCTCAAGTTAGCATGATTTCCCGTTAATAGATACGTCAAGGAGTACATCATATACCTACATACATATATATGTATTCCATAGCTACCTTGGCGCCGCATCTCGTTCCCCATACGCTGTGCACGCGTGGGGCACCTTCCCGACGTCCCGCACTAGTAAGGACATTCGCTTGTGGTACTTCAGTTGTGCCACCGCTTCATCGTGCGTCACGTCCACGAACGATTGGTTGTTTACCTCCAGGATCTGGTCGCCAACCTGGTGTACACATGTTAATATGAGAAAACAATAACACTGTATCCTTCTTTAATTCTTGAAAACGCTACACCAAAAGAAATGTATCGAGCCTACTAATACTTTACATTAATTTGTTTTCCGTTTATTTGCAGAAACAGTTTTCGGCCTAAAACATTTATAATTACCAATTAAAGATTACATTTGAAGATGATACAATGCGGTTAACAAAACTATTAACATTCCACCTGAACAGTATTTGATTGTGAAATATTTTTTGTCTTACATTAAACGAATTGAATTGTTTTAGTTGGTGTGATCGAGCAATAATTTTCACCTGCGGTTTATTTTAATGAAAATACTTGGAAAATTGTTAGTTGTAGAAGTTAAACGTAAGTTACGATGCTCGGATGTAGCTAGGTAGCGTGCAGAGAGCGCTGGCGGACGATATTCAAGCACAAATGTTGTAAATTGCCACCACACCTCGCAACGCTACCCACGACACGAAAATTAAATATTATTTGTTCAATTCCGTAAACAACTAACTCAACAGATAAGTAAAACATACTAAAGTTTAGAGAATTTATAGAGCATTAATATAATATATACAGTTTCAGAACTACAGCTTCATTTAATACCTACCAGCTATGCAAAATGTCATTTCCATAGCACTGCAAGTTTAATGGGAAACAAACCAGTAATTTAGCAGACTATGAAGCGCCCTCAGCACAAACTTCGATGCAATTCCCTCAAGCAAGGCCTTTTGCCTGCCGTCTCCGCAAGTTTCCCAGAGTTGGGTGTCGCGTTAATTTACAACGAATTGCTGCAAACTAAGCGCACTAAATTGAGATTTATATTCTCAGTAAACTTACTCCTCATTTATTTTGCGTCGAACTTAAATATTTTTATGTTAATTGAATTCAGAATAGAATCTCGTATGACTGAGTAAATAACTGAAAGAAAAACATCTCCCCAGTTTTCACATTATATTAAACCTACATACCTATATTATTTACCCAAAAAATACATTATCATTTATTTCCAACGTAAACGACGTACTGACCGACGGACACACCGCATACGTAATACATCCTATGCCCAAAATACCTACGCCCAAAATAGTATCCTAAAATTTTTATGAGATAATAAAAAGGACGCATAAATATGCCTTTCTGCATACACTAATGCCTCAACGTGATGACTTTTATAATCGTGTGTGACATTCATCTCTAACACAACGTCACGACGTATGAAATTGGTATATCTAGTTATTTAAGATGTACAGCTGTTTCCACCCTGACAGTTTTCTGAAAAAGGATTTAGTAAAGGTAAGTTTAATATAAAACCATAATTACCATAAGTCCGGCTCTATCAGCAACGGAGTCCTTGTCGACCCCTGTGATATAGATGCCGAGGTTGTACTCCAACCCTCCTCTTATCATTAGTCCTAATGACTGCCCCGGCTCTATACACAGGTCAACCTGCATATAACACATACATTTAGCGTTTTATTTGGTAAATGCGAGCTTCGTCACCATAAATAGAAGCTTTAAAAGCAAGTACTATATATATATAGAGGGGAAAATTCATGACATACCGGATAGAACATTAAGGAAATAACTATTGAGGAAGCGTCTGGCATACAACGTGATTATAATGCGTAAAAGCCCATAAACACGTAATCTGTGCTCACAATGGCTCAAGAATGGCTTCATTCACCAAAATGTACTACTATATTATGTTCGAGCTTATCAGGATGATGTCACAGATCGATGGCAGCGTTGTGGCTCAACGTCATTACAACCGCTAACGACAGAATTATGTGGTTAGTTGACTGCGATTAGCATTCCACAAACCTACTCGACCCCTAACCCCAATATGCAGTGACATAAAATATTTATGACTGGGAAATTGGACATAAAAAATGATGTCATCATAAATTCATTTAAGCGTTTATAGGAAATTAATTGTCGTCATCTTAGGTAACTACTTCTGATATATGTCTTTCTGGAACGTAGATATAAATATATAATATTCCCATAGTGTCTGTAAATAGTATAATTATTATGTAAATAACATTCTACGTATTTTCGTGACGACGAAATTAGCCAATATTCAACGAAAGCTATCGTATCGTATGTTGTGTATTATTTTCGCATTTTTGGTTAACATAGTACAGTTAAAAAAACCCTATCGTACATACCTACCCATCTTAAAGCAAATAATTGATTTGTATTATTTTAGTGAGACTCACCCTCCGTATAGAGCGGTCTTTGCTGGCGGAGCGCGGCGGTCGCAGCGGCGGTGGCGAGGCGGGCCGGCCGTACCGGTCCATCCACGAGCACGACGCGCGACCCACCAGCGCGCCTGCTGTCCGTACCGTCATCGTCAGTTGCCGGCACGACTTCAACATCTAATGAAAATGTTATACCTTGAGGCAATGTTTTATTAAATTTAGAAAACTACCTAATCCAAAGTAATATTATAAATGTGAAAGTAACTCTGTCGGTTCGTTTGTTACGTTTTCACGCCTAAACTGCTGAACTTAAATTTATGAATTTTGGTATAGAGATAGGTTGGACCTTGGAGAAGGACTACCTTCTATCGCACAAAGTCGTGGGCATTAGCTAGTTAGGTGAATATTATTCTTATTAGTTATTGTTCACCGGTTACTACTCACGCACATTCTTCGGGTTTGCCCGAACTCGAACTACGACTAGTTTCGAACTCGAACCCTTAGTCATGAGCTGAGTCCGCGGCTATGTCGCGAGTCAGACTGGTCTGACTCGCGACTTATATGAATATGCCTCACGAAAGTTATTATACAAAGAATATTATTTTGTTTGTTCGTCCTCTATTGCATTCCAATAGGATGTATATGTCGCAGATGGATTGTAGAATCCGCTGTTTTACAAAATCTGTAGCTGCTTTACAAAACAGTACTGTTTTATAAAACAGCTGAACAACGTTCAGCTGGATTGCCATTGCGATACGTTTAACAAAACTGCTACCCACCTTTAGACGTAATGCAGAATGACATATCTACAGTGGGACAGGTTTGTTTATTGTATAGGTATATTAAATGGATAGTCACCATTCAAGTAAAAAAGCGATACTGTATTCTGATTTGACTTTCTGTGGTTGAGTCGACGGAGCTCCGCTTGGCGGGGCTCCTATTTTTGTGTATGTAAGGTTAGAAAAAACCTAAACACGAAGAGGATGATGGAACTTCGAACCTAACCTGCCCGTTTCGGGATACACGAAACTCTCGAGCTCGCTTCGCTCGCTCATAGATCAATTTCGTTTATTTTCTTTCATAAACCCGATATATTGTCGACTATTATAGTGGTTTAGTATTTACGTCATTTAAAATTTTCAGCATTTTTTTGCTATTGACAAGTAAAATAAAGTTAGGTTATTATTTTTAAGACATACAGAGCCATATGCGACAAAATTTCGAACTAAAATCAACAATCTGACAGTTCATTTCACACTGTTTTACATAATCTCTGATCGTTGACCCGCTGCATTGATAAACGCAAAACGTTCATTCAATTCTGCGTGTTATAGTTCAGTAATTATGTAAAACCGCTAAACGTTTTTCAGCTGTTTTTCATAACAGTACTGTTTTGTAAATCAGCTAGCAGTTTTATAAAACAGCTTATTCTACAATCCATCTGCGACATATATACCATATTCAATGGATAACGATGAAACGTAAGTTGATACTTTAGCGCGGCCACGAAGGTTTCTAAAAAGAAACATAAACTTTGTTTAAGTTTTGTAGAAGTGTGCCTGCTTAGAAATAAAATGAAGTATTGCAACGGGCACAGCTATAATAGTTTTAGTTTTATAGTTGAAATAATAAAAACAAAAAGTTCCGGAGACTGGTATTTCTAGTTAATCATTTATCTATGATCTACAATTCGAGATTTAGATGGGGTTTCGTTATATAATTTAAGCGTAAAGTAACTGCCTACTTATACTGAATCTTCGTTTTACAGTTTAGACGCATACTTACACGAAAATACTTCATGAAAGATTTTGTTCCACATATTACTTTTATACCATAAAACTGTGTGTATGTGCTATAAATTGCTTTAACACACATAAGAAATATATTCGAGTAAATTATTTATATTGAAGCGAAACTACATATACAAAGCTTAAACAATTAGTTTTTTTTTCTCAAAAACGTTTCCAGGTAGATACGAACCCACAAAGTTTCAACGTTGTCGGATACATGGTACATGCATAGAACACGGTCAAATATTCATACATTATATTAATTAAATATAAGAACAGGTCTATATTTTCAAAATTTCCATACGTGAATATTGAATTCTCTCATTTCAATATAGATACGTTATTGAAATAGACTAGGTATTTGACAAAAGTACATTCCCGAACACTATTTCTAAAATACTCATAAATTGCTCGCAGCATTTTCCTAGGTAAGGATGCTCGACGGCGAAAAAATGGCGCACCTAGCTCAAGGGTAGCTTAATAAAGGACAAGAGGGTTGTAAGAAAACGTAGTAAAATACTCGTCGGAATAACGTGGAAAGTGGATTGTGCATGAATTGGTCTTGTTTTGTCCATTTCAATAGGCATTTCGTAAAATGTTTAATTGTTCAATTATATTAAGTAAAAATAGAAGTTAATAGATATTAGATCAATACTATTTTTATGAATGTTTCTTAAATTTTTTACAACGAAAGTTAGGCTTCTGAAAAGTTGGCTCCATTTCAACACTTTAAAGTTACATAGTATCTAGTTTCAAAGACGCTTTATACAAGAACTGAATGCGACTATCTACGCTTGTACTTTTTTTATTAAGTGATAAAATCACGTCAGCTGATAGGTAGCGCGCCAGGACGGCCGGGGTGGCCCGGGGGAGACGGTCGGGACACCCTGGCGACACTCGGTCAGCCGGCGCGGCGCGATGCCCACTCCCTATCTCTCTTATACGTTCCTATATTATATTTGTGTAACTGCCATAAGCTTTTACGTTATATAACAAATTAGATATCTGAGCAGGATTAATACACTGCAATGTTTTATTACATTCAGCGCATTATGTTTGATTAAAAGCCGTTATCTTGCATACTGACAAACCAAAATAAAGGTAAAATAGTTTTCTTTGTACTGTACACAATCACATGAACTCTACATTCGTACTTATACGGGTATTTTACACAAACGGAAGAGTACCTAAAGATAAAGGTTATTAATATAATAAAATGCCTTTGTGGCGGAACAACTAAAGTCGTGTTTTACAAAAAGGTCTCGGTAAATGTCAGGAAGCGACATCGTAAATCAAGCGGTATCGTCAAGTACGGAAGCAAAAGTCCAACAACGACTGCAAAAATAGTGCTACTTACCTGACCTACACACTTTCTTATATTATTCCGAAAATATTTCCAGCATAGCGAAACTTTATCTGCAACTAAATATCAAATTAACATGGCTATGAGCTAAATAATCTACGTAAGGAACAAATGTGTTTGTCAAGTTATAAAAAGACAATATAATTATCTTTCAATGGCTAACCTATTCATATTAATGAAAATTTCGATAGTGGGCGTTCTTTTAAGACAACATTCAAGTGGATTTAAGTACGAATTTCAACATGAAACTTCCGTTCAAGGCTTCCGATCAAAACAACACTTACGTATTTAATATTATTATAATGGCACTTACTAAATGAGGCCATAAAACTTGCGAACAACTGAAATACAACTGCCATTGCCGATATCATTCCAAGTCTCACACTGACTTGTATTGGGAAAACAAAAGGAGCACAAACTTCCCCTAAGAGAACACAAAACTCGATGTAGACTTAGGAACTTTCACCTCGTTTCTATAAGTAATGGATATGAGCTGAGTACCTGTATTTTTGCCAGAGTCAGTATAGTTTACTTGTAAAACTTCTAAAGTACCTAAGTACCTAGTTAAGTAATTTAAACATTAATTAGCATCTCGAAACATAACTATCACTTTATGCAGCACTATAAAAATAATTTATCATACCTATATAAATAAGTTCTGATGTTGAAAGTTTTTATTCGGATACCCAATTAAAAATACCCATTCAGCCAAAAAATTTACGTTTTCTAGTACCTAAATCTATCTAATGCATAAGTATGTGACAAAAATTTACTTCCGAATACAAAGATAATATAAAACGGAAAAATACCGTCCGAATTTTGTTAGTGTTAACGTTGTACAGTATAAACAAGAAAATAGTAATATTTCCGCTCTAAAAAAGATTTCGAAAATAGGAAGGTTCATAATCAAGAGAAGGAAAATATCCATTTCTACTTCTATAAATAACTAAGAACATAAGAGAGCTCTCAACATGTCCTTCAAGTAATAAAACCAAGGACATAGTTATCCATACATAGATGCGAGTTTCGCAGCAATAAAATAGGTAGGTATGTACCTAATTGTTTAAGTATTTATAGGATTTGGATGATTTGAGAATACTTTGTTATAGCTGTGCACGCCTGTGGTCGACATTTGCTCGAAAATAGAAAACGTTTCCCTCTCGTGTCCGCCTGTCATTTCCAATCCTGACAATCCTACAGTAACGCCGTTTGCATGTCGAATAATGTATTTATATATTTGAGTAAAACCTGAATACAACGCTAAAAGTAAATAAGTAATTTTAATAGACACATGGGATTATTTTATTGCATCGATGTAGAAATACAGTTTTTAAGTATCAGAATATTAAGGTAATTTATAAAAAAGGAACTGCCGTAATATCAAGTTGTTGATTGTACATATATCTTATGCTTTTTGGTTAATCATTTTAATACGTACATTAAAAATAGGCAGTTATGTGTGTATTTTTATTAAAAAAAAACGAAGAATTCCAGTGCCCTAAAATTTTTCTGAAAATTATCACTTTTTCTTATTTACTAAACACCAGTTTCTCAATGAAAGCTTAAACAAAAAGGTAAAGCGGTAACATGATTTAACCGTTACATTTTAGGCATTACAGACAGATCTCGCTGCTGTACATCTTGATCTTAATTAAATCCTCTCATTGCCTGTATGGACAAGGATGGACCATTATTCCCACACCACCCGGAATGAGAAATGTAGTGTCATATTTATTTTATACAGACACTGTTATGTCTTGATTGTTAATTTGTGTTAGTCCCAATTGAGCAATCAGTGCTTTTACGAGCAAACTAGCCAGCGCAGTGGCATCATTAAAATATATTTTAAAAACCTGTGCCAGCAATGGACTGCGATAGGTTGATAGATGAATTTAGTTATTTATTTAAATACTGGTAAACCAATACATAAAACCGGCTTTTACATGTAACAAGGGTAGCCAACGCCAAGGCCCAAATAGATTTAATCTTGCAATACTTTTCACTACATATAGCTTCTGTCAATTGAAATACGGACTCTATTTCCTGATGTCGCACACTGTAAAGTCGATATTAAACACGTCCGCCTAGAGCTGGCTGTGACAGTTTGTTACACATAAGTATAGACTAGTATTATACATCTCGTGGGAGGCATTTCTTTTTCAGCAATGTATATTTAGGTTTATATGTACGGATTGCCGACCCTTCAGATTATGTACGTACCAACGTTTCAAAAAGTACCATCTGAGCATAAAAATGTTCAAAAGGTTTTTATAGCTCAATGCGCCATAACTTTGTGAATTCATTATCATTCTTTAAAATGAGTATACGTACGCAAAAAAAATGAAATGCTGCTCTCGATTTCTCCAGTAGAAACAATTAACGAGTAGTAGTTTTGCTAAATTGTGTTTCGACTCGATATAATCGTCTAATCGATTAATAAAATCTTTTAAAATATGACCTTAATTAATTGTGGAACTTAAACGCTTAGGAAACTATAAAACAAAAGTTTTTTGTTTTGGCAGGTACACTGAAGTTAATTGTTTAAAACATTCATAATAGAGAAACTGGTGGTGAAGGCATTTGGCGCAGACCACCCAGCCTCATTTGGCGCATCGTCAGCACATAATGCCAGCTGCAACAGGTATTACTTGTGTCGTCTCGTCATATATATATAACTACTGTGTAATTCACCGTTCGCGTGATTATGCTAATCGTGACGTCTAAATTATGAGGTTTTGCTTCCAAATGCGGATCTAAAATGGGCCGAGCGCCAGACTTAGAATTTTGGAGACAGATTTATGTATCTTAACGCCTGAACAGTTGGCTTAATGACCAATTAGCTGCATGGGAATATAATGGAATTTAGCATAAAATATCAATGGATTGAAAACAGATTGTAAGTACACTGTACACATATAACTTTGCTTTAGTAATAACTTCTAGGTAGTGGAAGATATAGACTGTTTTATGAAGCCCATCTTATGTATGAGCTTATTGTTATATATCGATCTCAAATTAATTGTGATGCTGAAATGTATGAAATTTTCAAGATCTGAATAAAATAAATGGCGCCATTTTGAAAGGGGCCGAGCTTCTCTAATGAGATTGTTATAAATAATAATGAGCCTTTGATACTTTAGGAACTCTGTGCTCTTTACACACATTTATCATAAGAATATATCATGGTATCTAATGAGGCATAATGTCTTACCTTAAGAGCATCTTCGTGTGAAATCCCTGAGAAGGGAGTGCCATTGACTTGCAGAATGGAGTCCCCTGGGCGAAGCCCCGCACGCTCCGCCACCGACCCCTCCTCCACTCTCGATATGTACACACCTATGCCTAAATATTATTACATTAACTAAATTTATACACCTATATTACAACTAGCCAACGTATTAAAATGCAAAAATAATAAAAAATATAAAAAGCATTTCAATATCCGTTCTTCCATTTTCCCGCCGAAATGTCCATAGATAAACCCGATGAACCTGTGTTTTTTAATATAGTTTTTTTAGCTTTTGCGATTACCAAGGAAATTCATAAAAGTTCCTTGTATCTACTTAAATTGAATTTTTTTTATAGCAGTATCATTAGTTGTCGGTTGTAGACCCTCTTAATAAATATGACGAGATTAGATTTAATAGGGTATTTGAAAGTGTTGGAAATAAAATATGAAACTTAGCTATAATGAGAGAATATATTATATTAGAGCTTTTAGTATTTTTTAAATAATAATAAAAACTTTTAAAGAGATTTAATTTAATTCGCTAAACAAATTCATGATGTTTAGTCTATGTATTACGTGAATCGAAACACCAATCACTGCGTGACGCCACGACCCAGGCGATTGATTGTCAATCATCGATGAATTTGTTGTTATTTGGAAAGCAAGTTGCAATCACTTTTTTCGTATTTCAGTGCAGTTTTCGAAGTAACTATTGGTACACTGAGGCACTTCGCACCAATGCAATGATAAGACTTACAAAATAATTTCCTTTGTTTACAATAGTTCTGTTGACTGAGTATTGACGTCACAAAATGACGATCGCCGTTATCGCGCCTTTTGGCACGACATTGAAAATTTGAATTTTAAACAGCTTTTAATTATTCACTAGAAGATATATTTTTAGTTATTGTAGACCATATTCTTTAAATGGAGGCCCTTTGTTAAATGTTGACAACAAGACTACTGTGGTTTTTAGATATGTTATAATTATCTTAATGGCCATGTACCACTGCTTAAATATTGGTAAAAAGGAAACTAAACCTCAAAAGTAAGTGAAAATTAATTAAAGAAGCAGGGAAGAATCTTTAAAAAAGTTTAAGAGTATATTTAGCCTGAACAAATGCAGATATGAATACCGCATAATTTGAAAACGTGGCAACAATGTAACCCCCACAATGGGGGCTCCATGCAATATAAACCAAGGAGGGTCTTATCCTGTCTTTGCGGTTGGATATTAAAACTCCGTGCATTTTTTAGAACGAATTAGAAAATGTACTTAGGTAGCACCGCAAACTCATTTCCTTCTATTTTACAAGGTTTTTAAGGAACAGCTGATAATTATTGAATATTACTATTTTCTTAAAAAAAAATTGATACTCATAAATATCATCTAACAATAAGATAAATTATTCCGTGTTCAAGCTCGTGTTACTTTGCGTATTACAAAAGTGTTTTTCTTGTGTGAGTCATAGATAATAGGCGCACTTTCTCGTAGGAGATTTTATGCAATGCCGCCGCCGTCTGCCAGTTCACCCGAGATTACCATTTAAAGTTGCCACAACCGCCCGCCTATACCATTGAACAAGACAGAATATTTTATTTTCTTTTAAACATTTATAAAGGTTCCTACGTATTAATTAAATATATATATTTGAAATACTCAATGGTGGAAACTCCGATGTCTATATAAACTAGGTAAAGGTATGTGATGGTTGTTCCTTCAGTTTTTTATAAGGATATGATTTCATCATATAGCTAGCAATTAGTGATTTAAATCTTAGCGCCCACTTACTCATTAAATTATCTCCCCAAAATACTTCAATTCAAGTTTGGAACCTTTCACAAGGTGCAGCTACATACGTGGATTCATAAGTAACTAATTTATTTCGGATAACTCACAAAAACACTTACTTACTAATTATTAGTTATCGTAATCGCGATATAAACCTTTGATATCGATAACACAAAGGGTTATCCATAAAGAAAATAGTTATGATACTAATAATACACATGTAAAATACGTGTACCACAAATAAAGTCGGGTCATTGTTTAGGTACTGACCGCTCTTAGCGCTATTTGCGTGCCTCCCACGTCAGCTCATAATCGATAAGATAACTTCGCCTGGATTGTAGCTTAGGGCTATATGCTGATAACAAAATACATATATTTTACTGCGAGATTAGGGGGTTGTTTTATATGGAAATATGTTATTTCAAGTTATAGGTAACCGTTTCAATAGTTATTTAAGTAAAAAAGCACTACAATGAGTTTAATATTATCACATACACATCATTACTTTTAAGCATTTATCACACAGATTGCGAACTGTGAGCATATCGTTAGATAGGTACAATTTACTAGACAAATTTCTGAAGTCAATTTAAGTTAATTTAATTATTAAGAATATAGAAGAGTGAGGTATAAGTACATACTATCATTGTGTCACACATATCTCGCCTCGTCGTCGCTATCTATGTGACAAAAGTAGTTTTCAGCACGAGTGACTACAAATAGTTTAAGGAAGGTTCCGACCTGCCTCCTTCCCGCCTTTGACACAGATGCCAAAGCCATGTGAGTCAGCGGGATCCCTGCTCATGGTGACGGTGCGCGTGGCGGGCTCCGCCGGCGGCGGCGGCGCCCCACCCGACGAGTACGGACGCTCGCGCTCCCGTTCAGCGCCACGGTATATTGCCTGTTGACAAAATATATACAATAAATATAAAATTAACAAAACATCCAGTTAAAATTATGAAAATGCCATATTATGCCAATTGATGTGATAATCAAGAAAGTTTATGATAAAGATTTGTGTCGTGTGTGAAAAACATGTCGTGATATGGTCAAAACTTGTAAATTATAGTAGATACTGGATTAACTAAACCAAATACCTAATCCAGTAACTAATTTCCTTATTCTACCTAGCAAATGACGTCAGCCTTTTTTCTCTTTGAAGATACTCGTAAATGTATTTTAGTAATATTCCTCGATGTTATCTTACTTTTCTTTTACGTAGTAAACAGCACAGCAGACTACTTTACATTTACGTATTGACAAAAGAAACTACACTGTTATTTATTTAAATTATAATAAGTACATTGTTTACCTTTTAGCGATGAAAGACAAAGGCGTGAGCGATGCTTGTTAGCTCCTTAAACAAAATTGTGTTTGTGTAAAAAATGAATGGCCCGTCCCCTTTGTTCAACAGAACCTTCTTAAATTAAGGTTGTTGAATTATCGTTGCTCCTAAATTATGATTTGCCAAACTGTTTTGTTATAAAAAATTTGTAGCCAAGTTCCAATAAATTATAATGGATTTCTTGCCAAGGTAAACCAGTGTCAACAATATCAGATCCAAAAGCAAGGTACGAGTAAATATTAGTTTTATTTCATGTTTTTTGATATTTCATTAATAAATGTTATTAGTGTATAGTTATATTGTAAATTCTTGATTTCAATCATAATATATAAATGTTGACATACATATAGTTTCGGAGAACATCAGCTTACATGACCGTTAGACTGGCAAGTCAAAGGTTGCAAGTTCGAATTCAAGGCACACAATACATATAACTTAATTCTTTCCACAAATATTTATAACTTCACACTTTTCGAAGTCATGTGCGTATTTATTTATTGAAAATTAATGAAACTCGCTACAATCTAAGAATTCCGATTTGACGTTTCTCATTTTACCTTCGTATGAACGTCTACGTAAGAAATTGAAAAGTCTAGTTCATAATCCTAAGTAATTTCTATGTTACCCATACACTATAACAACGAGTATCATTCGTAAACCTCAAGTTAAACTTTAAATTGAAATAATGCACTCAAAAAAGAAACGTCAAATCGGACTTCTTACATTGTCGCGAGTCTACATATAATTTTCTTAAAACGATGTAGGAAATCATGTTGAGAAAACCAGGACATCTGAGAGGAGTTCTACATAGTGTGTAAAGTCATGTCAGATACCTACGGGTGGTTTAAACCCAGACATTAGATTGTTCATCAACCACACGATCGAAGAAGACTCAGCTTACATTGCAGCAACCTAAAAACTTATTCCGAAGTTTTCTAGCATATAGGGCATAAAACTTATGACTTGCAATAAGCTCAGGTAACTTCAAAATTACCTAAGTACATGTATATAGGGTGGGTAAGTTTTTAGGTTACCTTCTGTAGGTAATTATTAAATTTTCAGTGTGTGACGTGCTTGCTTTACATTACAATGTGACCTAGCATGTTTGGTGGCGTTTTCCCTAATACAAACACATACTGCCTGCGTGTTAGTAAGTAATAAAATTCGAATCCTTCAATAAGGTGTAATACAAAAGGGTAGTTGATCCAAATATATACAGATATATTTGGATGTACAGGGGTATACAGAGAGTAACAATTTCCAAAAACACCAGTGACTTCGCAACGAATTGTTTTCCGCAGTATTGTGCTCGACACAGTGTTCATAAGCAATAAAACGCGCGCCCCTCTTTTACGTAAACAGTGTTTCTCGAGGCGAACGCTTAACATCTCAAAGAAGTTGTTGAAGCCTGCCGAATTCGGTGCAGCGGCGGACGCGGGCGCCGCGACTACCCACGCCTCGCGCCTGCTCATTGCCCGCTGCAAGCATTCAAAGTCGCGAATATTTTCATCCAACCCAAGATTTACTTTGAAAACTATGCTTTTGCTTGCATTGTACAATGTTCACACGCATATTTTATTTTGCGTTGATTCAGGTATCCGTTACACTGACATATAAAAAAATTCATTCGCTGAGAGGAAATAACTTGCTTTTTTGCTTATTTTATGCTTGTCTACATTTACAACAATTAGCTATCGTTATTTAGCGTATTATTTTAGTCTCTACTCGGCTAGCTTTACCAAAGTGCGCGGGTGACCAAAATGTGATTAAGGTAACACTATAGTCGGGATTACAACAGCACCCCCAATGCTTTATTATTAACAACAATGTTCACCCATAAAACACATATCTACATTGTACGAGTACAAGACTTTTTCAAACCTGTAACCAGCTTTTGTCGAAAAATCGATCAGAGCTTCAAGTAGGTACCTAATGGTGTAAGTTGTAGTGTGTAACCACAATTTTTTTTTTTATTATATGAAAATTCTAGATTTCAGCATTATTTTAAAATTTAATAACCAAGTGCAGATACTAAAATTACCCTCAACAAGTGCTTCCCAGCCGTAATCGTTCGCGGGCTATTCAGCTGGGAATACCGACGGCTCATACAACTTTACTAAAGATACCTTACACTTTCCAACAGTGATTAACTGCTTGGTTACTGTTTGCGATGTTAATAGCTCCTAAATACACTTTAATTGAATTAGAACCAGAAGTTTAAAAACACTTATTATTGCACCCAAGTTTCCTTCTCCTTCAATTTCAACTTGAACGTTGAAGCAAAGTAGGTAGTATATAAAAGACACACATACAATTTATCAAACTTATGTCCATATCAATCAATGAATCGTAGCATAAATAAATGACTTTCAAAATTACCTCATTATTCTCAGTGGAATCCAATTTGCTATAAGATGTAAGTTTTCACTAAAACACTTTACACAAACGAACATCACGCACTGTTTATAGACAGTTTAAGCATTCATTGTGTAAAAAACGATTCTTTAGAATAAAATTTCACAAAGCTTTAAATTCTCCAAATCACCAAACTTTACGTTTGCAGTAGCACTTAAACGCGTTTTATTTAAATTATTGTTATAAAATGTAATCTCTAGTGGCTAACCACATCAGTTTCGAGGAAATGAGTCCGTCGTCGTCGTCGGTTGCGTCGTCCGTCGTTCACAAATTGAAATATTTATTGTTCCCGCGTCGGAATAAAAAGCCAGCACTGTATTTGGGTCAAACGACACGACACCGCCCTAACGATTTTACGATAAAGTTAGGAAAAGTTCACGCAACACCAGTTTTTCTTTTTCTTTTTAATGTTAATAGTTATTAACGCTTAAATTCACTGTAAGCTTGTCCGTCTCCTGGTAGCGACTGAATGTGACGATGATAACTGCGACCACCGGTGACCATGACACCATAAGTTTTGTATGGACACGCCTTCTTTGTCGATTAAACTGTTCACACTACAAGTTACGTACTTCATACGTTATTTTCAGACATACCGGTCACCGATCGAAACAAGCTTTACGTGCAATATCAAGTTTGTAGCTGCTGTTAACCTATGTAGTTATGCGGATCAAGCAAAACCCATTCATTTCTGCGTGGCCATGTCCATATTGTCGGCACCTAAACGGTTGGCGCTGTGGTCATGAATAAAGTAGTGGTATCGACTGGCGAGCACGGCCTCACGCTGGAATAATTTACACACATGACACCCCCTGCCCCGGTTGCCTCTATTTATCTATTTTTGGAACTTCAATTCACCTACTGACATCCTTGACGATACTGGTATTGATTCAATAATTGATGCACCGCAATTTCAACAGCTGTTAAAATTCAAGGTTCATTAGGTACCAAGAATATGAAATATGGATTATTAATTTCAGTTTTGTAGTGTAACAGTCGACCTTCGTCTGGTTTATGACATAATAACTAACTCTGCTAATGGTTAAGATCTAAAGTAAACAGGTGCAAGTTATGATTTACTGAACAGAGTTCTACTACGATTGTTACTCTAAAGTTTAATTAATCATGAGAGTTGTCGAGATTACCTAACCTGAATTTCTTGGAGCTGTAACAGCCTAATTGAATAGTGCTCTAGTTATATGGTGCTAGCATCTAAATAGTACAATTAGTGTTGCATTAAGAGCACTTACATGATGTGTAGTGCTGCTAGGGCTGCTGGCGGGGGAGTGCCTGCGGGCGGGCAGGGGTGCGGGCAGCGGCGCGGGTGGGTGCGATGGCGGCAGCGCTTTGCCCAATGCCGCGGCGCCTCCCTGCCCAAACAGCCGCAGCACCTGCTCTGGCGAGATCGGCCGCTTCTTGCCGTTTGCGGCGCTCAAGTGATTCGTACTGTTTCTTAAGCTCGTTGCACCGGCTAAACGCAAAAAATATGATTACGAATCCGTTAATCTTACACTGGCCGCACATCAGGAAAGCATATACATAGTATGCACATATATCTACCAAACATTAAACAACTCGTGTCTTACAATTGGAAAACTGTAAATAACTTACTTACTTACAAGGGCAAAAGATAGCGTCCTATGTGAATTCACATGCTTTTGTAATTGCCATTTCTTCTGCAAGTAGGTACATACATGCAGATCAAACAGAACAAGTAATAAAATCCGTCATCACCAGTCACCTGCACTATTCGCAATAGTAGTGGAGCCAAGGTAAGGCGCCCGCGACAGCTTCCCCGCGTAGTGGTGCGAGTACGAGGTGTGGTGGCCGTGCGAGGAGGCTGGCCGCTCCACGATGGTGTACGAGGTGCCAGGCGGAGAGTAGTACACTCCTCCCCGCGCACGCCCCCGCGCGTCCTCCGCCTCGTAGCTCGTGTGCCGGTTGTCCTGTAACCACTGGTTGCATACTATATGACCTCCACGACTCGTTTAAGAGACTTGTGACGTTTAGTATAAACCCTTTCTGAGAATTAATCAAAGAAGTCCTCCTCCTTTAAGATTTTGTAGAACTTACAATGGTATCCAGTACCTATTCTGTATGAATTAATCTACAAAAACACCCAGAAGTTTTAACTGTAGGCTGCAATTATGGGCAATTTAACGCTGGACTGCGTGTTAAACAAGTATTATTATATAAAAATCATGGCAAGGAGCCAAAAGTCCGCTTCAATTGTAAAGTTGGGCCTACAATAGGGCGTTAAATGTGCGGTTACGAATTTGCCAGTTCGAATTCTGTAACTGGTGCATAGTTAAGGTCACCAGAAATGAATTTTCGACATAAAAATCTAATTCAGCTCTTCCAGACCTAAGGCAGATGTATAGCAACAGTACCTGATGGCTCCTGGAGTGCCTGGCGAGGTGGTGCGCGGGCGGGTGCTGCGGCGTGGCGGAGCGCGTCCACCCGTAGCCCTGGTTATAGGGCGGGGGCCAGCGCGCGCCGAACTCCGCCAGCTCCGAGCCCTCGCCCGCCTCCCCCGACCTCATGCCGGGGGTCACAATGCTTTCTGAAACAAGCAAAATGGAAGTTAAGTTTGTCGTTCAAAGAAATGTTTAACATGCGACAGCTACACAGAGTTTTACCTTCTAATGGATAATTGACTAAGTTTTCTGTTGAACAAAGGTATCCTCTAATTTTGATTGCAATTAGCCTTAATATATTTTGTTACTCGTGTGGTTAGAAGTTATCCTAGTATTATATTTTGATATTATGTTCAGTACGGCGCCAATGAATTTATAAGTACTGTTTATTAACCAAAACTGAGATCAATCGGCATCAAGAAGCGGTTTTAATTTTTGTAGGACCATGCCCCGTACATCCAAAGAAAGAAATTGTGACCGATAATTGCATCAATTATACAATACAAATTAATATTGTAGCGAATTAAAAAATTACGTAATGTTCGTCACATTAACAATTAACCAATTATCTCTTGGAGCAGTCATGTGTATAGTTAATATGAAAGGTACATTTTTTAGCTTTAGTGTTGCTAGAGTTGCTGTTAAAGTTATTTTAAATATAAATTAATTATTGATAATTTCTGGATCTGGATAAATACTCCAAGTCCTGTTAAAAGGAGTACGGATTCAAACCACGCCCGCGGTCGTATTTATTTATCTACGAAATCTTATCAGTAATTCAAATAATACAAAAATATTTTTTTTTAAGAGCTTAAAATGAATCGGTGAAAATTATTCTACGGAATCTTCCAAATAAATATTCCCGAGAAAATAAACAAGAGCTCTCTCAGTAACTCTGAAGAAAACGGACGATAAAGCTGGCACTGCTATGTCATAAAATATTACTCCTCACTCCTGGGACAAAATCCGCTAAAATTTGTTATTAAAAGAGTTGCCAGAAATGAGACAAGTTTCTCGGAAAGGTGCAAAATATAATTCGCCGTTTTAGCGGTACCGTCGTGCTAAGCAATTTAGCGAAGGAAATAGTAAGCGTAACACCTGGGCGCGGTCCAATTTATGGGAACGTCGACTTTAGCTTCGATCGTGAACCACGACATACATTTTTCATGGACACTGGTTCATTCATTGTTTTCAATTATTTACACGCCGTTGCCAAGAGTAGTTTTGCATTTTAGAGACGAATGTCTTAACTGAATAAAATGCCTTTTCAAGGTTCATTTTACACGGCTTTGTAAAGAGAATTGGAAATGAAAAGTTTTTATTTTAAGCCCGTACCTCTACTAACTATAGGGATTCAAACCGTGCTCGCTCTCCTACTTCACTTCACGCTTCATGTGCTTTAATACGTTTTCTTAATATATGTTACGTGTACGAAACATATTTTTAAGTTATTCTATGAAATGTCAAGGTAAAATCATCATCATCATCATCATCCCCCTGCTCTTATCCCAATTCATTTGGGGTCGGCGCAGAATACCTATATCTGGCATGCTGCTAAAGTTTTGGCCTTTCTTGAGTTTTAGTTTTATGACCGGCCGCCTGCCTGACGTCAACCCTCTTTGGGAATGCTGTTGTTGGTGATAACCGCCACCGATAAGGTCTCATTCTATCTAGCTATGTCACAACAAATGTTATCCATGCGCCAGGTTCTGATGTTATCCTAATATCACACTCCACTAACCGTATAAAATAACCAATTAATGTATAGGTAAAATCTTTGGGTAAAATTATACCTATAAGTGACAATTATTGTACTTAGGTAGGTCAGTAGTCATCGTCAACTTGTTCATCACGTAATAACTCTCAATAAAATGTACAGAGAGAACTGGCAGCAATTCCTTATAATGATCATAATGTTCTCGTCAAATATATGAGTACAAACATAAAAGCTTAATGTCCCTTTAAGCTCACTGGAACAAAATAAGTTGTGAGCGGTTTTTTACTCGCTGACTGCGGTCACAACACTTTGGAAGACATCTCTTGTGGTTGCTGTCCTTAATTACTGTAAGAGCTTATCATTATTACTACCTTTATCCTTACTTTTAAACATTTTTGTTGATTACCAACCTACAGTTTCAGATTTTAAAAGAACCTTCATCTGATTTTTTTTTATGGAAATATATGTATAGGATGCTGTATGGTAGCAACTTTTAGCATATCGATTCATAAAGACGGTACACATCATTCATTGTGTATGTAGCTCAACCATATTTACGAGTAAGAAAGCGGCAAGTAATAACTAATACTAACATATTATTATGGTTACAACCGCAAGCCTCCATATCGGACCGTAAATAATCACGTTACTGCTGTTCATGGGTCTCCTAATAGACTGCAGTAACGGTAGGTCGTAAGGGATATTGCCATCGTCATTATCATCAACACAATGTTACTCTAATGACAAATGTATAAGCGTTCCTGATACAGTCGTGTCAGAAATAATTGGAAACAACATAAGTGATTCGAAAAATTCTAATTATTTATCACGAACACTGATGATTATTTATTACCCGACTGCCCCAGAAAGACGGACATGTTACAAATAAATCTTTCAAACGCATTATTAACGCATGCGTAGCGGACTCTAAAGTTATACATTTTTGTGGTAAGAAAAATACGGTCAGGAGCAGGATTCAAACCTGCGCCCGCAAAACATACTCCAATCGCTTTGACCACAAAGTCATCTCCTTCCACGATTTCTTTCCACAAAAAAGTTTAACTTTACAGACGGACATGTTATAAGATATATTTATATGTAATAAAAAAGTGAAACGAATATCCTTTTCCAAAAAAATTATTAGGAAAAGGATATACTTTTCTCTTTTTTCATGTGCTTTGTTTCCATATTTTCAGTACAGTTGGGATTTTTGTTTTATAAGTAATTTGTTTTATATGTCCGTATTCTGTATTATATCGAGTCTTTCAGGAAAAAATCTTGATAAATGATCGATGATTTTATTTCTGTAAATAGATCTTCTAATACACTTTTTAAGTCATTTTTGTTATAAACCAGATGTCGGGCGTAACCACCAAAATGCCCGACTGATTGCAATAAGCGCAACACTGATTTAATAACTGTATCGTTGAAATGTGAGTGTACTGAACTACACCTCTGTCTAACCCTTACCTAAAGCGTGATGCTGTGTTATATTAACCACAAAAATGAGCAAAACTTTCTACTCTATGACCTATAAGATCTACATAGGTATATCTCAATAGATAATCCTATCATGAACCCTCTGTTATAAAGTCCAATATCCCTTAACAGAGAAATATAGTACATCTTTGTCAAGACATAAAGTCCGTAATGAGGGCTTAAGTACTAAATAAGCTTCCGACCATTGGGCACGATGTCCGGTGGCGCGGCGGTAGCTTCCGGTCACCTCCACCCTTCCACGCACGCTTGTTGATACCGCGCTCAAGCCTAGGTAAACGCCCTCGAAATTACATGTAACACGAGAAACCGCTTACAAAGTATATTTTATAACCTTTAATTAGCATAGCATCACGCCTGTACACTCCGAAGTGTATGCAAAGGTTCTACTTCTGTACACCGACATTTCATCGATGAGGAAGCCTCATGTAATAGGTGCGTGCCTTTTGCTATCAACCAGGCACAATCCAAAATTTGGGTCTACTGAGAATTTCTTAACAAAAAACACACTATCACTTTTTTTGTGTGGAAAATCTCGGGCTCTGTGCCGGACTCCTATTGACTTAAAACCACACAGTCCACTCATTGCATTCACCGCAACCCATGAAATCGAACCGAAGACCAGCAGTCGCGCTTACACTAGACCAACTAAACAGATAACATTCAATTAAAATATAATTATTAAAATTTCTTTGTATTGTAAATACTTCGTTACCATTAAGCGTGATAAATGTGATAAACACGAAGGAGCTGATTTATAGAGGTGTCTCTGACCGCATTACTACCGTTTATTAAGGTGAGCATAGCATTCATTACCCGGGGTCACGGTAGCAAGTCAATTTACGTTAACAAAGTTAGTTCCCTTCATCAGGAACATTAAGTTACCTGTTACCTATTATGATAAAGGCAAGATTGTGATTTTGAATGTTGTCTAAATTGAAATATTTATGATTTTCCTTTTTTGATTTCGAAGCCACAGATATCTACAGACATTTGACAGAGGGGCTCGTGACTAAGTAACAGCCGCACAGACTGATCGATCGAGGTTAAGCTGCGCTTGCTGCGATTGGTCTGTGGATGGGTGACTATCATTTCATACCGAAATCCCTCCGTGCCTCCGAGAGCACGAAGCCGTCGGTGCTGGTTGTCAATTTCAGAACTTTTACTTGAGAAGAGACTAGCTATTTGCAATTGAGCGTTTCCGTGCTTCGGAAGGCACGTTAAACTTTCAGTGCCGGCTGTAAGCAGACGTTGAGACATGTCAGAGGCCTAAGGGTGACTTGAACAACTCTTCTCACTAGGTTAGTAACCTCACGAAAGAGGAAGAAGTTATAAAAACGACGTACCTATTACCTACAACAACCCTCGTTACCATTCATTGTAGTTCACTATAGGGAGTAGAGTCTACAAAATAATAACATGGTATTTCTTGGAAATTGACACAGTCCGTAAAGAAATATAAAATCCGGCCTTGTGCGAATGGAACCGCAATATACAGGAAAACTGTTTTTTTTGTTCCCTGTACAATTTGCTCTAACTGTGGCTTTATAAACGGAACAGGTGCAAAAAAACTCATATGAGAAAATTGTTTTTATACGATTTAAACAAACTCGTCGGTGCAGTGATTGAGAGATCGACTACTACACCGCGTGTCGCGTGTTTGAATCCCGCACGGAACAAATGTTTGTATCAACCTCAAATAATTGTTCCGGGTCTGGGTGATATGTGTCTGTAATTCTGTAAACACCCACGAGACATGTCAAATTTTCCTAGTGTGGAGCAACGTTTTTCTTAAGAGAAAAAAAGAGTAAAACAGAAATAATCTAAATAGTAAAATATTACAAATCTTCACGATCTACTAACTGACTGCATACATGTAACGTAGTTGATAAAGACAATGTGTTATGTTTATGATGGCCACTTACAACGCCATTATTTCTTGAAAAACGTATTAAATTAAGAGGTGTCTAGACGGTCTCACCAAATATTTTATTTCATTCATCAAACTAAATACTCATGGAATATTGGCAACTTACACGAATCCTATTCACAATTGCCCAAGTTGGCACATTCTCAATTGTAGGAATCGGTTTGAATTATAAAAAACGTTGTGGTTTGTAAGCTTATTGAATAGAATGCATTAATATAACTAGTACCAACATCGAATACGTAAAGTTTTTTTTCCGAATATTTAAAAGCCTGTACGTTACTGCTAGATCAATTTACAAGGACCGAGACCACAATTACAAGGCCATGTAGCTAAGCAATTTAATAGAAGAGAAGGAAAATAGTACATAAAACAATTTGACATTTTACAATCAATTGATGTTATTAACAAAGCAATACATTTTCAAAAACAAAACTAACTAGCAGGTACCCGGCGTGTGCTACTACGTTTTTTTTTTCATTATTTAAGTGGTCTGAGACTGAAACTGGTTTGGGGTACATCGGTTGGATGGTTTCAAAGTCTATACCGGACATAGATAGAAACAATTTTTGTGTTTTATATTTAGGAATAATATAACTATTTATAAAAGTTCATCTGCTTGCGCAAAAATAATAATACTTTTCAGGATATAGGAAACAAATTGACTACAAGGATCTCAAGGAATCAAAAATCTTTATTTATCCAAAACCATCTTCTTTTGGGCAGTCGTGTAATTAGGCTACGAATAGCTCTTTGTAAACGTCAAATACATATTCATTGGCAGCCCCAAATGACTCAACCCTTCACCTCTTCCTAGTGCTTTATCAGGGAAGTGACGGTGTCAAAAAACTTACTATTGGTATCATTAATATATACTATATATATAATCCTCCTTATCGCTTCGATAACGGCGACCCCAACAGCTATTTGCCTTTCGTGAGCCCTAATATGACTTGACTGGACTGAACTTGATTTTAAATAACCAGAAAATATTGCTGGTGTCATCGACGCAAAGTTAAAGTGGACAAGCGATTGCGCTGGTGCCATTCTCTCGTCCTTCTCCTTGTGGTCCACTGGACTGACGAACCAGTACGATACATAGTAATATACGATAGCGTATCATTAAAAAAAGTTATAAATACAACAAAATCAATTATAATGTAGCACAAGTCAGCTACTAGCTGAACTACTGTATTATAATATCTTTAGGTATTTATTTAAGACTAGGCAAGATTCAACTATATTCGCTGAAGTGTGATTGAATAAAAAACATACCAACATTCACATTATAGTATTAGAGGAGAACATCGGTATTAACACATAAAATATATATGTTCAACAATTCTCTTATATTTCGCGATCAATGTCACATGTACTCAGTGCACTATGCCACCCTGATGACATCGCGTCTTCAGTCGATGAAACGGCAACTATAAAACTGACTGTTGCATAACGCCTGCACTGCGGTCACATGCCGTATCTCATTAAATAAGATTGTATAATAACTGCCTCGTTGGTCTCGTAGTCGCAAGCGTGGTAACTGAGCTTGAGGTCATGGATTCGATTAACAACAAATATTTCTCTTCTGAAATTGCAGTAGCAGCCCGGAGTTTCGATTTGGGCTCGGTAGATGACAATAAGCTTATCCCTGCATCGGACTTATTACCGTAATTTCGTGAAATGTGGCTACTTATCTATAGCACTGAAGTACCTACACCTCCGTCCAATCCTTCGAGGATACAGGCATGATACTACTTATGTATATTATTTTGGGTCTCTTTTTCAAAACCCTTGCACATATTTAAACATACCATAAAAGCCTACTGTAATGCAAGTCGCATCGACGCTCTTTGGCTGATAGTTAAAGGAAATATGTTTACGACGCTCACAATGCCTGCCTCATGCAATCTTCAGCCTTTATAACGCTATATGTACACAATAAAAGAAACCTTGAAGTAACGCGAATGACTCATAAAATAGCCGTCTTATGACTAGTCGAGGTGAAGGGCTTATTCAAATGTTGTGGGTTCAGAACTCCATCGAATTTCTGATAAGGCCACATTAGATATCGAAAGTTATAATCCCAAGGAAGTATAGTCAACAGTCTTGTTTATTATTCACAATCTTAACGGATCTGCAATACAATATTCACATAGTAATCGAAACTTAAACAATCACTCAGCCTATGTAAGGAAATTGCGAAATATTCGATTCACAAGCAAATTAAAAACATTTACAAATAAATCAGTGCAACAGTTGACAGCACTAAGACTACTTAGTCTTAAATATTATTGAAAGAAATTGGCCAAACGGATGCAATTTGTTAGCGATAATTTATCTCGGCAAGTTCCAAGGATGGACGGATGAGCTCCTGGCGGAGGGCCAAGCGCCCCAGCGAGGCAGCCAACTGACTCGCCTTCTACAAGTTTATATCACTTTTACGTTGTACCACTTCATGTCCCATACATTTTTACTGCTGGCGAAACATTCCATGATACCTACCTACACAATGGAATCCATTACACTTTATTAGCTTTCCAAGGAATTCTTGATAAGAATTTGCATTCGCATTCTTCTGTAGAGTCATAGCTGGTGTATGTTGTTTCTTATTAAAAGGTATAACTAAGAAAACCCTTGGGTACACCTATGTGGGAAATAAGTTATGAAGACAGTCTTGCATTATGATATACTAGCTGATGCCCGCGTCTTCGCCCGCGTGGATGTCTAATATCGTGACCAAAAGAAATCATGAAATTTTGGTCCCGGTCCCACTTTCCAATTACCTCTTCATAATTGCCCATTTTTTTAAGTATTAAAATGGATGTAGTATCCTTAAGAGATAGACATATGCCATCGCGGACTTTTCTGTAGACCTATATAAGATACACAATTCCACTATACATAATTTTGTTATATCTCAAAGGGTTTAGGCAGCGCACGCCAGAATTGCTCGCAGATGGTAGATTTTTTCCTACTTACTTGACACTTATCGTCATATTTTGTACAATTCACACAATATCTTTATAAATTGTAGCCTATTTGTTATTCTGATGTATTAGCTATATTATTGTAAAGTTTTATTAAAATCCATTCAATAGTTTTTACGTGAAAGAGTAACAAACATCCATCCATCCATCCATCCATCCATCCATACTTCCAAACTTTCGCGTTTATAATATTAGGAGGATCATAAAATCCTAGGTACTTTTCACTTGGAGGTAATATTCTTACCATATTATTTAAAGAGGCTTTTCCCATTTCAAGAAAACCATGTTACTACATACCTATATACAAGTATATTTTCTCCGAAAAAATGTGTATGCTAGACATTTCACAAAACTGCTGAACACCCATAGCGTCGATATATACCGCAAAACTTAATAAAAAACCTTTTAGACCTGTCGAAAGTACTACCGTAAAACCCACTTTTTTAAGAACGAAGTTCAGCCGGCCCATTGAGGGTTACTGTCTGTTCCTACCTTACTAATTTAATTCTGGAGTCGCTCGCCTCCAAAAAGCCTTATATAGATTTTTTAATTTTTGTTCTGGGAACTGAGAGATCATATCTCAGTGAGTTTTACCAACTTAAGGAATATCGTATTGAAAAATAATTAGGCGTAGATTGTCAGAATGCAATGACTAAAAATGCATTTTTTTTTATTTCTATGTTCTAAATCTTACATGTGGAATATAATAAGGGAAAATCGATTGTTCTATATAGATCATAGAATATTTAGTAGAAAAAAAAACACTTGTCTTATCTTGTATAATCTTGATCATTATATCGCATGAAACCCTACGAGAGACATCCTGAAACTTTTGCGGGAAAACCCAAAGAAGATCATCCTTAAAAACTTTTATCTCTTATCTGGTACATAAAAAGAAAGTCCTCAGAATATTATATATTTTGTATGCGTAGGTACCTTACTTAGTTTATCTCTCGTGTACTCTTTTGATAATCCAGTAATACTGCTTGAGACTTTTGAACACGAAGAATGTTTGACAATAAATTATATTGGAACAGAATTATCAAAACCGTGTAAGCTTGTGTAAATTGCAAATGTAAGTATAAAGTAAGTACCTACTCTGCTGTGGTAGCTGAAGTTGCCTTATACTACAATTGATATATCTAATATTAACAAATTTGTTTATGAAAAGTTTTAACGCGTGCTTAGCGAACTGTAAATTTATATTTTTTTGTGGAAAAAGATTTTGTGGTCGTGAGCAGGATTCGAACCTGTGCCGCCCGGATAAATACTCCAGGCCCTCTGACCGCTAAGCCATCTAAATCTCTGCTCAATACCGCGAATTCTTCTTCCACATTTTAATACGTGTTTAGGGGACATCCAATGGAAAAAAAGAAAAAAAAAAGTTTGTACAACCACTTACAGAGTTAATTTTATATAATATGTCTAAACAATATAACACAAGAAGTAAGTAAGTAGTATGATGAACTCTGGTACCTAAGATAATATTAAACTTGTGTTATGAGTACCAGTGCTCTCCCAATTTTTAATATACAGTTACATTGCATCTGGAGTTAGAGTGTGGTTCTAATGTGTCAATCAAAATAATTATTAAATCTAATATTTACCTACACAAAGCACACTTTTATTTAGAGATAAGGTACATAAATCTAACTCATTTCGTTGACGTCATGGAGGAGTCGTTCGATATCAATTCTTGTTCCGCAAAAGATATTACATTTCAATAAGATGCAATAGATAGTACGCGTCTGCATTGCACTCGCGTTCTGAATTGTATCCTGTTATATCCGTTATATCATATTTATATTGGGAAAAGTTGTAGATAAAGTTCGCGGCGCGTTAATTTCCAGACCATTCAGGCTGAACTAAGTTAAAGTGTAATTAAGGTTTCTATTTCTAAATACGATCCAAACAAAAGTAGGTATCATTACTGTTCATGAATTCTTCAGCCCTTATTTATCAATTTAAAATAAGGTTTTTTTGTTAGGAAATTTAGCAGAGTCTGGTAATAAACTCGGTAGATAGCAATAGGCTTACCATGAGCGCAAATAACAGCATTGGTGAAAAGTGGGTGTACAACATACCTCTGCCTATCCCTTCGAGGTCCAGGCGTGATGCTATGATATTGTACGCTTATTTATTAATACAAGAACAACACCCACAAATGTACAAAGACTTAAAGCCAAAAATATTAGTCATTTATAAGACAACATAAAGGTGATGTAGAGACAAAAGCACGGTAGACGCACTAACACACCTTAAAATAAGGAAGTTTAAATCATAATTTAAATACACATAATTCTAATTAAATACGACATAGATGTAGCGAGAGGTTTTTCAGTACCGTAGTTGCCAGAATCGAAATCGCAAGTGGTAGTTTCTGCCTTCCTCCATGGGAAACAGACGTGATTGTATGGAAACATTTATAAATATGACGTAGTTAAATACCATGATATTTGATATACCCACATAGATATAAAATAAATATTACCCAATTACGTTTAGCATTGAGTTTATTTATTTATATTTTTTATTCATTTCGCAAAGTTTGTAGTGCAGGGTGAGTGTAAGTTATAACATGTTCACTTACTTTAATAAAACCTACAGTAAAATATACAAATGAGTCTTTCAAACGCATTATCGCATGCGTAGCGAACTCTAAAGGTGTATGTTCGATTAGAAGAAAAAGAAAGAAAAGTATACAATTTGGAGGCGCGCAGGGTCACATACATACTGACAACGTATTTTTTTTTTCCAATAAAATTTATAACTTTAATTGTAACATATTACAGTATTCTCTCCAATAAATAAAATAAAAGTTTGTATTTATTAACCAATTTGCATAGAGATTCACTATCAAATACCGTAGCGACCCCTTGATATGCCAAACCTTATCGTGACACGCTGTATAATGGTAAACATGAACAATGTTCGTCTACTCCGTCCTCATGGTACCCACGGGAGTCGTAAGGGACGGCTAACGGATTGTGCCGAAGGGATGGAGAGCAGTATCCACCAGTGAACAAATAATAATGTACAATAATAAACAGGCCAAGCCGTTTGCCAAACCTGAGGAATGTGGCCATTTCTTTCATACGCGAAAATTGTTCTATTAAACTACATAGATATGTTTCATATCCTCGTAACTTAAAATATTTAATCTGAATCTGGAATCAAGGAAATGGGCAAACAAAATCGGTACATCCAATTCAATTTAAGAGGCGACAAACTAATATAAGTTGGCACACTTCTAAGAGACCATTAACAAAACTCAAAAGACAAAAAGGTCAAACTAAAATTGTATTGGAATTAGAAGGAAAACATCGTGCGAAGACCTACACACCTGAGAGATTTTCTTGATAGTGTCTAACGCCGTATTTGAGATCTACAGGTGGCCTAAACTCTGATACCAAGTTGTTCATCAACCATAAGATAAGAAGCAAAAGTGTAACTTCTCCACATTTGTCTGGTCTCGCTCTTGTAGGTACTGTTACTGATCAATACATTTTAGTTTATTCGTGCTATATCCGAACCGAGTATTTACTTCGTTAATAACAATAAGAAACATTAAAATAAAGTAATTATTATTCCCACCCTATTCCTCTACGAACGAACCTAAACTTTGTTTATATTTACAGCGTGAATTCAATAAGATGTAAAATAGTACACTAATTGAATTTTAAGAGGCGTTTGTTACGAAACGAGTGTATTTTAGGCTCCATTCCGGAACGCTGGAATGAGCGCCAAATGGTCCCGAAATAATACCAAAAATGGTGCCACTGAGAGCACCCTAATAACAGATAAACGAGAAAATGCTGTTTTAGAAATGTAAACCACGAAATATATAGGTACATGCGATTAGTATGGAGTTCTTTCTCTGTTTTTCTCTTCCCAAATTTGGTCACAATTCAATTAATTTGATAAGTTAATGATTAGTTTCATTCTAAACATGTTTACGTGTATCAGTGTCGTGTAAATCCATATTTCAGTACTAAGCTACAGTCGAGCTGTCTCACCACAAATAACACATGAGGAATAATATAAACGGCGCATAGGAATATATCCGTAAGTAATATTACCAGCATAGGAACATTTTTGAATAGTCTTCACAGCAATAGATTCATACGAACCACTGGTTTGGAAAACAAGCTGGAACCACAGACAACCAAATGGAAAATTTGCCTACAGCCGCTAGGGGGCACCACCCAGTGAACTGAGCTGAGCCACATTGGCCAATATTTGCTACTAAATTATTCCGTTGTTTTCAGACCATAGAGATTTATAGTGCTCACAAAAAATATCGAATGAATATTCGGGAACCGGACAAATATTTTTCAACATTTTTAGCAAATACACAGAGGATATGTAACATTCATATCATTGTTCCATTTTCCCTGACAAAACATTAAAAAGCTATTTCCTAATGGACGGTTTATAGCCAATAAAAGAGCCGTTGAAATTACGTAAGCGGTTTTTCAAAGACATAACATGTAACGCAAGGGTACCTTCTCAGCGTCATAAATTAAGTACCATATCTTTAAATCAAATGCTCTAGGCTTAGACTCAATGCCATTAGTTATCAAAAAATCATGACTGATTATAGAGGATTATTCTATCGAATGCAATATGATGAATTCATACACAGCGGAAATAATAAGGTTGGATTCGATCAATAAAACTGAACAATATTTCAAATGAACTTGAGTTATAAGATAACATATTTTTGACTTTTGAAAAAACTGTAGGTACGTTAACGACAAGTTACTAAGGTTTTTGTACGGTTAGTTATTTCTGTTGATTTAGTATAAGTGCTTTTTCTGCAAGAAAAATAAGGAGGATGTTCGAAAATAATGGTAACGTTGCTTTTATTCCTCTAAATCAACAACTGTATATGGTGTGTATGTGTGTATGTGCTGCACAAAGTATTTCAACCTAATGAAGTTCAAGAACCAACGATACGAGGTATAAATTGTGCCCTATAAGTTTTAAATCCAAGAATCCTTACAAATACTGGTATAAAACTATGCGTTTGTAAAACACTTAACACTGTTATAAACGAAGCGTAAACTGCATTGAGTAAATTGCAGTCATTCGCTGAACAACAAAAAAGCATGCAGCTTTATGTTTTTATTCGTAGATTGGCGTCGATAAACACTAGGGCAGGTATTCATCGTCGTGATAAATCCACTGTAGAATTTTAATATAAATAATTGGTATTTTTGGTGCGAATGAATTTTCTTTCTAGTCCGGTTCGCCTCACTACTGGACAAATATGGCAGATATTTGTCCAATATTCCCTACCAAATTAATTACCTCATAACGTTGCATGAATTTTATTGTGTGTTTGTCATTCGTCTGTCGGTAGTTACTTTTTTTATTCAATCAACTTGATCACGTTTGTCTCCTTCTTTCAATTCCGTTTGCTAAAAACTTTTTTAACCAATCAGTTTTACCTAGATATTTAAATCTTCCAGTTGCTTTTCATTTATCATAATAAACTCTTTCTGGAATAGTATTTCCGCGTATCTACTTAATTGTTTCAGCTAATGATGCCTTTTCATATAATCAATGAAAGCTCTACATCAATATTTTTCCTGTTCAAATGGAAAATTCTAATACAATCCATTGTTCCCCAATGGAAAACTTTACATGTTTTATATAAGAGTATTTCATAGACATTCCATATTTGTTGACATACAATAGCGCTGGCTTTTTTTAGAACAAAACAATATACTTAAAAGACAATGCTTGTAGAGGAAATGTATGACGTCACGGGAGCGTGCGGGTGTTGAGGGCGGGGGTCGGGGTTCAAGGGCGCGAATCTAGGTCAATGGGACACGGACGAAGTTGGGCTACCGGATTTTCTATCTACACTGGCTCACGAACGGCGCACTTCCTGATTGGTTCTGTCATACCATTGCATTGCTCTACAATATTATCTATGATGCTATCGACTCTGTTTACTATTCCCGTAAGGGACACAGAAGCAGATAGCAACTATTATTTGATTTTTGGGCCTTAATTGGCGATAATCATAACTATGAATATGTGACTCTGCTTCCGCTTTAGCTTAGGTAACTATTTCCTGATACATTTTTAATAGTAGATCCATGTATATGAGATATTCAAACATTTTATTTAATTTCTCATTAAAATATGTACGTATTCAGAGTTGATTATAATAAAAGAGCTCAAAATGTACAACCCAGCGAAGTCTATAGAGATTATCCAGTTCAGAGAACAATCTGTGGATATTTTCCACCTGGCCGATTACTGGCCGAAACCCAACACATCAAAAGAACCATTCAATTAGATCAAGAATGCTTTGACAAAGAATTTACTTTCGATTGAACACAACCGTAGAGGAACATCTTGAAAAAACAAAAGATAAAAGTACTTATCGCTTTAAGAACAAAGCGTGTTTCGATCTGTAAAAGAAATAAGTCATCGGTAATGTAATCATTTGAGAGGGATTTATACGAGTCGGGAAAGGAAGAATAGAAATAATCATAAGCTAATAATAGGATAAGACCCAGATCAGAAACGAAAATATCTTTGATTAAATTCGGTCGATTCACAGCCAGTAAAAAAAACACATAAATATTTGAAAACAGGTTAACTTAAACATAGAGGTATTGTTATGTGCCTAATCGCCGCGTGATCTTCTGCTAGCGTGTCCGATTATTTTCACAAAGCATGTAATTATTTGAGGGAAGCCGGCGACCTACCCTTTTCATGCAATTTCACCAGTCATAATAATGCCTAAAGCTGATGAAACACGAAACTTTGTGAGGTTTATGGAACTGTATTTTACCAAGCAAAAGCACACATGACTTCAAGAAAATCACCTATTTTTCCATTTAATATAATAACTTTAAAATCTACCTACATTTACATTACAATTAGAAAATATTCAAAAGAATGTGGAATATCTGTCTATATAAATAAAAATTAATCGCCGAAATGTTTGTACGCGCATAACTTCCGAACGACTGCACCAAATTGGATATTTCTTTATCTATTTTATATATTTTTTGTGTTCGTTATTGTCAGGAAAAGGTTAGTATAAAAGAAAATAAAAAGCTAAACGAACAGAAAAAAAATTGCAATTCGCTGGGTCAGCTATTTATTTAATAATTATATACCTACTCACCTGAAACCAATTATTTACTACTTAATATGCAGAATGTACATACAAACTGCAAATTGTTACTAACTGTCGAATGCATGACAAGACTAGAATGAAAAGCTAACATTTAAATAAACCAAGCTCCCTATTTAGTTTTTAAATGAAAGGTTATTTCATTATAACAGAAACATTTACAAACATAGTAACATGATATTTAAAAATACATCTCATCACGTTTGATTTTTTTTATTAATTGAAACGTCATATTTTATCTAACACTGTGTTTCCTCACAAAAATACATCTCTTTGTTTCTAAAAATAACGTATTTGTAATATTTCTCTCTAGTTGTGGAAAAGGGATCATTTTTTAGAATAAGTAATTTGCAGCCTTGTGACCGGATGAGAAGCCTTTTATTATAGATAGTGTTCTGTTATTTATAGTTACAAGGTATTGTATATTCTTTACGTTCCAGCTACTTTCATCTATTTATTATATGGGTGTAATATAGAAGTTCTAAGACGTAAATAAGTAGGTACCCCGAATAGTGTAAATTGCGCACAAGTTCTTGTGGTAAATTAAAACTTTGACGTATTTATTCGCAAAGTTTTCGTAATAAGTGTATGCTATTAAACTCGTGGTTTACGGAATGCTAATAAATAGACCTAACTGAACAAGTTTGTAATATGGGTATAGACTACAATTTATTTTTGAGCTTTTCTAGGTTACAAGAGGTGTAAAATTGACATTTTCGATTGCATTTATGGACTAACCAAGACACTCAGGCAAAACTGATACATTTTGTGGGTATTATAACACACAATAGTTGTCTGCACCACGATTAATTCATTGGTAAAAAAAAATCTAAATCTTTAATTATGAAAACCAAATTGGTATATTTTGTAGGCTTTTTATTATCAATTACAGATAAAAATACTCAATACACCAACAGTAATGGCTACATGAAAACAGCACGCCAGTATACGCGTAAAAAATACATAATGTCAGTGACGATAAATAGTCCTTTACCCATATTCACATCCGAATCGGAAAGTCCGTTAGCATACAAATGGACTAATTTGCTTGGAGCCGATGAAACAACCGAAAATAATCGAACAATTTTGTTTTCACAGAGGCGTGACACAGGCAGCGGGAGGCTCGCCGTGAGATGACTGGGAAATTTTGACTTTAAAATTATAATTGCTCTCCATGGCACGAAACACTGGGTCTCGTTATTTTATTTTTGGCAATAATTATTCATTATAAACATAACATAACATAGCATCACGCCTGTATTCCCCGAAGGGGTAGGCAGAGGTGTACACAATTGTACACCCACATTTCACCAATGCTGTTATTAAGTCCCATGTAATAGGTGGTGAGCCTATTGCCATCTACCGGGCACAATTCCAAACTCCGGGCTGCTACTGAGAATTTTCTATCAGAAAAACTCAATAACACTTTGCCCGACCCGGGAATCGAACCCGAGACCTCATACTCAGCAGTCGCGCTTGGGACCACTAGACCAACGAGGCAGTTTATTATTCATTATAGTATAGCTATTTTGTTTTCGTTTTTTGTGATCGTTCTCACTTTTTTTAAAGTATTTTTACTACTTTGTTCTTTCATCATAATTATAATTTATCTGACATAAGAACCAAGCGCTATTTTGCGTGATCACAGTCTACGGCCTAAAAATGAGACTACAAGGAAGTGGTAATATGAAGGTCCTGCGCCTGATCTCTCTCCGGTCGTGTTGGATTGCCGTCCCATCGGACTATGCAGAGTGAAGGAAGAAGGAGTGCACAGACCTGTGTTTACACACACAGACACACTTGTGTGCTGGAGGACGGCACGCGGGAACGCTTTCGCACACGACCGCGAACCCGCCCACAGCCGTGTTGCCGGACTCGATCTGACAGGGTTGGGTATTGCACCCCCCCGCCACGTCACACCAGACGCATGGCATGCCGCAACCACCTTGGAGATCATGTGCAATGGGCACTAGACGACCCCGTGTCCGGACGCCCAAGGTCCCCTGCGCCGGGTCAGGTCTGTGGCCCCGCCGCCTGCCACTACGGCCGCAGAGGATAGGGAGAGCGGCACCTCGCTATACCGGCACTCCTCCTCCCCTGCGGCCCCACCACACTGCCATCTAACGGTGGTGGCCCATAACCATGCATGGCATGGTGGCCATCAAGACCGTGAAAGGTAAGGAGAGCGGCGCATCGACATACCGGCACTCCTCTCCCGCCGCGGCCCCCATTTTTCAGCCGCGGTGCCGCCCATACGACAGCGCAGCCCACCTCAGTTGCAGCACCCCCCATAAGGCCAGCAACCTACGCCAATCTAACATGAACTTGGAGGCAAAGCCCAGAGGAGCGGCCGTCCTCTGAACTTGGAGGCAAAGCTCAGAGGAGCGACCCTCCTCGGGTTTCTCTAGTTTCACCGTGGGTGACCAAGCCACGGCTACTAGAGCCCCCCCCCCCCACCACCACGACAAGGCGGAACCCCTGGAGGGGGGGGCACTATAATATCTCCTGCGTATTTGGCTAATCTCCATGAAGATAGTCCGCCGTGACCGGAAATTGGGTCTGGAGTAGGTACCTATATTATTAAGATGAAGGAATTTATATAGAACAGTCAATCATCGTTTGGACAATTTCAGAGTGCTGCGCAAACAAGTGAGTTCTTCAATTAACTTTATAGTTAAAGAGAGGAAAATCACCTCTCAATGAAAACTGGAGCAAAAGTGGACGGAAACTGACGACAAACGAGTGAAGTTAAGCGATAATTTCCTTAAAGTGTGCTACGCAGCCTTTTTCTGCAGGTGTACCGTACACATACACATTCGTCAAGAGAGCATTCAGCTTACCTGCTTGTACTTAGCTTGTACTTATAATAACATATAAGTACAAGATAAATCTTTGAAAAGCATTAACGCATGCTTAGCGAACTCTAAAGTTATTATATTAAATGGAAAAAGAATACGGTCGCGAACAGGATTCGAACCTGCGCCTCCCGGATGAATACTCCAGGCGCTCTGACCACTAAGCCATCTCGACCTCTGCTCACCACCGCGAATTCTTCTTCGATATTTTAACACGTCTTATGGCGACGTTATTTCTATCAATTCAGTCCCTATACGGGTAACCGAACCGACCCGACTAACTTTGCAGTTAATACAATGTCGTAAAGAATGCAATTACCTTATTCATCCGGAAGGCGCAGGTTCGAATCCTGTTCGCGACCGTATTCTTTTTCCATTTAATATAATAACTTTAACATATAAGTAATTTAGTTTTTTCACAAGTTTAAGTTATTGTAAAATTTACACCTCAAAAAAGTAGGAACATATATTTATATTGTTTTTATTATTGGACTGGCCCACCTGATATTATATGATTGTGTGGTCGACGATGAAACACGCTTACCCAGCAGAAACCGGTGCAGTCGAGTTTTTAGGACTTCCAGATTATACCTATCGGGAAACACAGACGAGTAAGTAATTCCATTCATTCCTTTCCTTTTAATATTCGGTTTATTTGTCTTAATTCTAAATTAATTAATATTTACGTTTATCATAATGATAGAGGCGTTTATATCCAATGGCAAACTTTGTTCGGTAAACAATCGTCGACTTTAATAAATGCTTGCCGCGATCAGTCTGTGATCGCTCGCATCATTTTCATGTGAGCGTCTTTGTGCTTAGGACAGTCGTTCCTGGTTGTTATCGATTGATTATCTTTTGACACTAATCCTGAGTAGGATCCTAACTAAACGAATGAATTTGTTTTTGCAGTTCCGGTTTTAAAACCAACATTTGTACTCTTTACATACCGATATCAATTTCTACGAAATAGAGCTGAATTATTGATTGAAATATCAGCATAATTTTGTATTTTCAAATACCGTGAACCGCTTACAACGTCTTTGTTCCGTATTCCAATGCTCTTTGATACAAACTGAATGTAGGTTATTGTTACTTTATGGAAGGCACAAAGGCTTTATTTCAAATAAGCGTGTTCCCAGTGATTTACGACCCCGAACCCTCTACTGAAAAGCTTTTGTTTATTCAATTAGGCGTGTGCTAAAGATTTAATAGCACTCATTGTCAGACTGTACGTGACTACGCTGACACGAGTCAGTCCGTCAGATCGTAATACGCTTGCAGGCAATACCGTATATGCGTGGTCCCATAATATATTTCATAATATAGGTCTTCTTCTTATCGTTTGGTTGATTAACAACCTAGTGTCAGAGTTTAAACGACCCGTAGGTCTCTGACATGGCTTTACACACCATCGAGAATATCTTTCAGGTGTGCTGGTTCCCTCACGATGTTTTCCTTCACCGTTATAAGCAAGTGATAATTAATTTATAATACGCACATGACTTCGAAAAGTTGGTGGTGCGTGCCTTGGATTCGAACTTGCGACCTTTGACTTGTCAGTCCAACGGTCATACCACTAGGCTATCACTGCTACATAAAATTGACTATTAGCTTCCTCATTGGTATACTTAGTGTTCAAGCATGTTTGCTTTGCCTGTGATCCCGGTTTGGACCAAGTATTATTGGGATTCTCTGTTAGGCGATTCTCAGTAACAGCAGCAGTTGGAACTGTGACTGGTAGACGACAATAGGCTCGGTATAACGGCATTGGTGAAATTTGGGTGTTATACATTTAAGTAGTAAGAAACTTCTAGTAAATGTGTATATAGATATGTTATTTTATTAGATACTCGAACACGTGTTCTGCTTATACAAAAACACAAAGTCAGTTAAGTATATCAATCATCATAATATACTGTATGTGTATTTATGCGCAGGCTCAGACATATTACTCCTCATTTACAAGTAAGAAATCGGAAGATAATCTTTATTTCCAATTGAACTTGCATTATCACCGTCGAGCTAACTCATTGGTATTCTTTTCAGAATCAAATATTCCGTCTACGCGCTGAATTCACTTACAGGCGCACTGAAACACAGAAGAATGCCAAATGCCTTCTATACTACTGGTTTTTGTTCACGTAAAATCGATTAAATAGTCGAGTGATGAAGCGTTTCTTGGAATAGGTATAATAATTAAGTATTATTCGCTCGCAATACAGGCCAACTTTCATGTCACGTCTGTCACGTCACGTCACTAAAGACTGCCACGGCTGAAATTTTGCATTAATACACAAGTGTGCTAAGTTCGTCATTACAGTCGAGGTTGAATTACTAGCCGAGCCATCGGCGAGAAGGTACCGAGACTTGTAATGATCATAGCTTGCGCGTCTCATACGACGACCCATACCGGTCTCATACGGACATAGGTCCTCCACCTATAAGGAAATGTTCTATAGAATTATCTAGTTATCTAACTAGTCTATGTTACCTAGGATAATGCTCGGATTCCAACGATACCACATTCATCTAAATTACTTCAGGCGCTAGAATTTACAGTGGAATTTAGAAACCCCCACACACATACATACATACATACTTAACTACATATATACACAACACTTCATTTTTCAGGCAGTCGTGTAAAAATAACACATGTACATACTGACAAACCATTGGCCTTTGCCCAACAATGGGATAGTTCAGCCTTCAGGCTGTAATTAACTGCTTTTCAATTTTGGGTAAAAAACCTAAAGACTTGAGAAAAGGTAAATTTTACTTATAGGTACATAACATTTGGAACTACCGCAAACCTACGAATACAAAACGACTTTGCGTGTCAAACGACCTTTAAATATTTCCGTTTAAAGTTATGTTTTTATTGCTTGGGTGTATACTTAAATATTAAGTTAGTGAAAACTCACTCACGAGGTATAAGAATACTGCTAATACTGCTATGCGCTAAGATTTATTAAATCCCTTATTAAATTTAAAATCAAGTTCAGCTAGTCAATCATTCGGCGATCAGTTGAAAGATATTTCATTATGATCACAAGCCTGTTTTTAACAGGCAAACTTTTAGAATTTCAATTTTCTACCATTCCACTAAGCACATTCAATTCCATTTTTAATATTAGGTCGATTGAATTGGTCGTAAAATATATGTTACCTTTTTACAAATTTGTATAATTGACCGTGTATTTAAAATAGTAAGGTAATATCTGTCATTATAAATAAATCTTTGAAAAGCATTAGCGCATGCATAACGAACTCTAAAGTTACACATTTTTGATTTCGGATAAATACTACTGGCACTCTGACCGCTAAGCTATCTCGACCTCTAAGCATCATCATGGCTTAGCGGTAAGAGCGCCTGGAGTATTTAACCGGGAGGTGCAGGTTCGAATCCTGCTCACGACCGTATTCCTTTTTCCAAAAAATCTATTTTTTGTCTGTCTTATAATAGCTTTTATATTTGTAGGTATGTGTAAAGCCCTTGGTGAAAACACGAAAATCCTCTTTGGCTCGCTGTGACGGCGATTGTGTCCCGGTTTACAACGGGTGCACATTCCCGAGCCATCGTAAAGGAGCCTGAGGGTAATGGCCAGTAAATTTTTACTGCTCGTACACAAATCGCATAAAAAAGTCAAATAAGCCTGTCTGCATAGTTTATAGTCTAAGAAAATACAAAAGAAAACTAGTTTTATATATACAGTTAAGTTATAAAGTATATAAAAATCAGTATATAAAGTTACTATATTACTCCTTGATAATTTAAGTTACCTATCTATAATATACTTAATCATCGCGATGCAGCTCCAGTTTGACTCGCGACATCGCCGCGGGCTCAGGTCATGACTAAGGGCTCCGTTCGAGTTCGAAACTAGTCGGGCAATTCCCGAAAAATGCACGTGAGTAGTAACCGGTGAACAATAATTGAAATGTACTTAATGTTTAAAAGTTAAACGGATTTAATATTTTAAATTAATTTATATCTTCCAAGATAATTCTATTCGTAGGTACGCATCGTTATAAAGATTTTTTTTTTACCATTAGCAACATTGATGATCGCTTGATTAAAAAAATAAACTAAATTTCTTGGCATGTATATTAAAATAAAATGTAAAACTTGCGTCTATGAATGCTACAAAAGGTACACGCCAGACCCAGTTTCTGAAACAACATAGAACATCATAATGTCCCGTATATGAACATTACGTCAACTCCAGTTTGTGTTCGTTGGTACCTACATTTGTTCAAACATTTCCTTAAGGTATCAACTTGTTTTGAAATCTCTGTTTGTTCAGTAACCGTGAAATAAAATTGTATCTACAAAATACAGAAACGCCATGTTCGAGCTGTTAGACGTCCCATTTTACAATTTACGACGACACTATTCTGTTTAACGTTTCCTACTTTAATACATTTACGATATTTATATGTTCCTGTGCTTATACAGTAGGAATTTAAAACCATTGTGGAAATAAAGGAGAATAAATTAATAAAATAACTTTCCCTAACAAAGGTGGGTTCTTACGTCCTACCATTACTGTACTATGAGTAAAAAAAAAACATTATGTAAGTTATATTATATAGTATGTTATATATGTTGGTGGAAAGAAAAAAACGGACGTGACCAGGATTTTCACCTTGGGCCTCCCGGATAAATATTTCAGGAGTTTAGGAACCCAGGTGTAAATAATCCGGAAGGTGCAGGTTCAAATACTACTCCCGATTGTATTTTTCTTTCCAAAATATTTTTTAATTTAAAAGTTACTGTTAGACATGGTCGTCCTAATTACATAGCTTTCTTAAGCTCTCAAAATCAAAATCAAAATTTCTTTATTCAAATTAGGCTAAAAATTTGCGCATTAAGACAGCCCCCAAAAAAGCCCACCCTTCACCGCTTCCGCTAGGGTTTTGCCACTCGGTACCTAACTGGAAAATTGACATTATCACTATCACAGTCTAGAAGTGGCGCCGTCGACCGAAAAGTTGTATAGACATCATTTGTCATGGTATGGGCATGTAATGTAGGAAGAATGAGGATCATGTGGTGAGGAAAGTTTTGAGTATAAATGTGAATGGCTACAAGAATAGAGGCCGGCCAAGAAAACGATGGTTGGATTGTGTGAAAAATGATTTGGTTAGAAAAGCGGTAACTACTGAGATGACATACCATACTTACCTATATTGAATTATGTCTAAACGAATGCCAGGCTCGTTATGTCAAATAATAATATTCAATGGGAATCTGTCGGTATACCCTAACTGAACCACATATTTCCAGTTGAGTGTAAAAGCTCTACCTGTTTGTAACATCAAATTTAATTTAATAAATAATAATAGGGACGTTTGAGCTCAGCCCGGGGTTTTGTTCACGTAACTGTGAGTCAAAACAGGGAATAATTTATATCCTGTTTAATTAACGTGGCTTTCAGGGTTACAATGAGGAAATTAAATAAATCCACGCCATTATTTACCGGTATTGTATTCATTCAAATTATTTTTAAAAATATAAATATTGTTTTTTATATTCAAAGAGCCCGGTGGGTTCCACAACGGTCACATAAAATTATTTAAAAGGTCTGGTTACAATGTAAGTAGTTATAAAGTATAGTTCTAGTTTAAAGAAAATGTCCTGGTTAAACCTAATATAGCATACTGGAACGACACTGACCTATGAAGGTACTCCCTAAATTATAGGGTAAACATAATTATATAAATCAAAGCTTAACTCCAACTTGGTGAGTGATCTTGGTACATACGAGTAAATACGTTCGTACTATGTCAATCTCAAAACGTACCTTTATTAGTATTCATCGTAAATGTACAAGACCTTTTCACCTTTACATGTAAAGTTCAGAAATCAAATTGCTCTTAGAGACTTTTTAATGTAGACACACAAGATAAGTAGGGTCCTTATTCTCGCGAAGGTAAGTACATTATTGTACTAGATAGTATCTGGTAATTAGCGAGTTAAAGTATAATAGTACTGTGATGAAAGATAGAAATATTTACTTGTTACATCACTGAAAGATTAGTTTATAAACATTTTAACAAAAATGTTTATAAATGGTCGTGCTAGTGTTGATACACCAGCACGACTACTTATAAATCATTTTATTGTTTCTGTGTTATTTGTTCCATAGAAATACCTAATAAATAAAATGCAACTCACACACATGCATAATGTATCATTTCATAGACACTGGTAGTTTTTCACTTGCGCATTATAATATTTATGACAGCAGTGATAGCCTAGTGGTATGACCGTTGGATTGATAAATCAAAGGTCGCAAGTTCGAATCCACGGAACGCACCACTATCTTTTCGAAGTCATGTGCGTATTATAAACTAATTATCACTTGCTTAAAACGGTGAAGGAAAACATCGTGAGGAAACCAGCACACCTGAGAGATTTTCTCGATGGTGTGTAAAGCCCTGTCAGAGAACTACGGGTGGCTTAAACTTTGACATTAGGTTGTTCATCAACCACTCGATAAGAAGAAGATATTTATGACTTGTTGTTTGATACATTTATTTAAAAGACGGGGTCGGTCTGACTACACACGGTCTACTTAGAAAAAATTGAAAACTAAAACATTCTTATAAGATAATTCTTAGGAAAAGCAGATAAAAGAAGAAACATTCTGAAAAGTCATCAGTCGTATTTTTTTATTATTATTACACGACTACTCAAATAAACGAGTGTTATGTTTTTAGGGTTCATGTCAATCGCGTGTATTTGATTTTCCTGACATTTCGAACACTGCAGCGTTTGTGGTCGCAGGAGGACGCAGTACATGCGATTAATCCGGTTAAAAGTTGTTTTATTATAATGTGTAGTGGATCGCGAAAACCTAAGATATTACTGTGTATGTATGTTTATAAAGAAATATCATTTATTAAAAACACTAATGCGCACACACAAGAAGAAGAAGATCACACACAAACAAGAAGTCACAAAAGTACATAGTATAACACGGTTCCTGTTATATTTGATTAAGTATACGATAAAAAGAAATATCGCATATTCACCATAATCATTTTGTAGTTTCTCTAGAAAATTGTTCATACCTACACTATGTTACTTATTATTATTCCTTTCAAAGTTTTACAATATCCTGAGAATGTAAGAAAATTACAGAGTATTATAGCCCATCTTCCTGTGAAACTCGTCGGAATTGTCTCACAGATATGCATTTTCTATGTTTCCATGGTCGTAAACATTCGGACTGTTACCGAGGGTACAATTGAAAAATTCTTGCTCTTGCAATCTCATTTGCACGCTCTTTTATTTACCAATAGAAGGTGTGACCTTACCTTCGCATTTGTATACTTAGATATTAATTTCTACATTTGATATGTAATTAAAGATACAATAATATTAACACCGAATGCATTGCATGTTTAACGTCGAAAACTTTCCGGCAAGAATAAAATACTTAGGTATTTACTCACTGTCGGCTCACAAAAAGGATGAATGAAAGACAACTTCTACTAAGATGAAAATATTAACTGGGATGTGTTGTGTGACAAGAATGGATAGAATTAGAAATGAGTAACAAGAGGAAGTCTGAAACTGACGCCGATTACCGAGAAATTGTTGAGAAATCGTGTCATGGTATGAACATATGAAGCGGAGGAATGAGGATCATGTGACGAAACTGTATAATTAATAGTTACCCATTAAAAATATAAGTGCATTTACTACGCACCCCAGTTCTTTCTCAGCTAATTCCTTTAAAATTCTTATCCCTAGCAGCATGTAAAGTTTTAAAAACATAATGAGGAAAAACATAGTTGCGATTCTTGGTTGGAAACTACGACAGCTTTGAGTATGAATGTGGATGGCTATACAAGTAGAGGAAGACTTATCAAAGTATACATGGATTATATGAAAGATGCTAGAAAAGGAGTGACTACAGAGATGGAGGCTGTTAGAGATGTATGGAAGACGAAGACATGCTGCCCGACTCCAAATTAATTGGGATAAGAGCAGAGGGATGATGATGATTTACTATGAGAAGATACTCTATGTTACTCTTAGATATACAACATATTGGTATTATTATAATTCATCAATGTACTAAATACATTTTATTTATGAAATAATTCAACAAAAATTACGACCTGTCGATACGAGCAAACAAAATTTTTGTAAACCCTACTCAAGTTCCCCATACAAGTCGAACCTAACATAATAGTTAAATGAGTATATGTAAATGTATTGTACCGGTACATTGCTGTACCTAAATAAATAACGCTGCGAACATACGATCTGATCAGATCCCAGGGGTGTCGTGAGGAACGACTAAAAGGTTATAGGTATTAGAACAAAGATCCAGCATGCCATACAATATCGAAGTGCTTTCACCATATTTTACCATACACACACAAACACTCTCACACAAAGTATCATCACGCTTGTATTCCCCTAGGGTTAGGCACAGGTGTACTGTAAGTACACCCACATTTCACCGTGGCTGAATTAAGTCTCTCGTAATTAGGGTTGCCATCTCTAAAATCTCCCAACCAGGACATGAAGAGTTAAACCCGGATTTTTGAGCTTTGAACCTGGACATATCAAGCTTTTAAAAATTACTCTGTAAAATAAATATTATTTTTAATTGTTATAGTTTAACTTTTTTTTTATTTTCATATCATTTTAAACTTAATTTATTTATCATGATGATGATGACCCCGACAACAAATGAAACCCCACACACGCTCCTCGGACACCCTCCAAACTAGAACAAATCGGGGGAAACCCGGATGGATGGCAACCCTACTCGTAATAAATAGGTTCGCTCGTAATAATTAGCCTGTTGTAATAATACGGACACAATTCCAAACTCTAGGGGCTGTTCCCAACAGATAAACTCAGCAACACTTTGCCCGACCTGTGATCTCTTAGGTTCACTACTTTCTTTGTTAATCTTAGAAATCACAGGCATACAGGAAGGTAAATATCGTGCGGAAACCTGGACTATAAGACCATAAGGTTTAAAATTGCAAACCCATAGTGAGCTAGCGTGGTGATCAATGCTCGTGGCTTCCAGGTATGAGACGAGGGCCTTGACCTGCAGCGGCACAGTTATGGGCTAGTTATGTTGTATATTTTAACTTCTATCATAGCAAAGGAATATCTACACAGGAGTTCTAAAACACTGGACTTAATTTATGTAGTTTCTTGCAGGTTCTGCTCCATAGGAAACAAATTTTTAGAACCGTGCACCTAAATTCGGACCTTCCATTAACCCCTTTGCTTGGTTTATATGAAATAAAAGCCTTTGAATTCACCTTTCACTTTAATGTAGATTAAAAATACACATGAAACTGAACCCTTCCCTAACGAACATGGGTCTTCAGACGAAAAAGAAAATCTTACCTACTTGTGGCAGAGTTTTTGTAGCGTAAGTATAAAAAATTGGTAATTACCACTTGGGCACTTAATCGTCTCTAGGTACTTCTTTAGCTAATTAAGCATTAATCTAAGGCTATTTAAGCGAAAACTTCAAGGTTTTTTTATCTTGTTGGGAATTCCTTCTTACTACCGATTACGAACCTACTATTGAATATGAGACAATATTTGGTGCTGACCAAATATTGTCTCATGTTCAATAGTAGGTAAACAAGAAAAACCATGAACCCAGCACACGATTATTCTTTTATTATAGTGAACCAAAAAATCCAAAAATGAAATCAATTAAAAATAACAAAAACAAAACTCCAAAAGCATCTCACAAGCGCTCGTCGTTCAGTATAAAATAATAATGAAAGATTTATAGGTAGTACTGGATGTATCATCACGAAAGTTGCAAATACACATAAAAAAAAATTGAGTGTGGAACCACCATTTTTTTTTTATAGTGCCTAATATTAAATGCGTTTCTTATCATAACTTCTTCTTTTAATCTCATATAAAAGCAGTATACCTACCTATATCTACAAGGAGACAACACACTATATTTTAATACCCTAACAGTAGCAAAATGATCTAAAAAAAAAAACATTATTCCGAGAGCAGGAACTCACAAGTAAATTATACAACTTCAAAGATTCTGTTAATCTAATTACTTTGCCCGCGTAAACTTGGATTCACAAATAAATAGCACATTCTAAGGGGCTCGAGGCTCGAAATAGCATAATTACTGTTCGGTTTAATAAGATAATAGTATAATTAGCATACAACTCACTGTTTAGAGTATGATAATGATGATGAATGTGCATCTAGCACGATGATCACATTTTTATTATAATATTTTCCATCCCTCTGTTAGCTATATATTTTCAACCACTACTAATTAGCAGTCCTGTATTGTTCCGTCCAAACCATGATTGCCAGGATCGATGGGAACAGAACGTGAGGGGACTGAGTTATTGCATCGTTTTGTGCGAGTTGCGTGCACGCCGCGCCCCCGTCACGCGAGCTTGCGGCACGACAAACGATATCTAATACTGATAAAATAATAATAAGCTTGTTATAAACTAATATCCATGATTTGAATCGAATACTGTCAACAACTTCCTGTCTAAATAATTCAATTATTATCCATTCACACGGATGAGGAATAATGAGTGTTTCAACCTATTAACAACATTTTCATTCATAAAAGTAAAAACAAGAAAAGGGCATTTGTTTAAAGAGGCATAGATTAAATAAAAGTAATTTATTAAAATTAATATTTTTTAATACTACACGGTGCAGTATATTCCAGCCAACCTAGCTAACTTGATAAATAAAACTGCTACGAACTGCTACGAAAGTGCTACGAGAATAGCATTTGCTCAAAATCCTAGTTTCTTATAAAATTGGGCTCAATTTTATCGTGGTGTTCTTTTACAAAATGTAACTTATACAATATATAATAGGTTGTATTACTAAATATATCTGTATAAATATCTTGTAGCTTAGTGGGTGTGCCATAATCAGATTGCGGCAGTCGTAGAGCTTCGCTCTACGGACGGACTTCGGCCGCTCCCACCACTCAAACTAGCTCAATAATATCAGCTTTCAGTTAGATCCAATAGCAATAATATATTTGTCATAAATATAATACACTCTGACCTTGATGGTGCAATATATCTACTACCGTACACGTAACTTGAAGCACGTCTTTGACCTAAAGAATACTTAAGAATTATGAAATAAAGTTATGTCGAATTTGCAATCAAAGATTTACTTACTAATAAACCTCGCTTACCTAAGGTTTTAATCAAATACGTGAAATATATACGGGCTTCTTCAGGCTACGATTTCATTCAAAATAAACGCTGGTTGAGCTCACCTTATTATTTCATTTTGTGCGTAACTCTGACACACCACATGATGTTGGCCGGCGCTGTCACAAAGGCTTTGTTTTTCACATGTCGGCCCTCGGCCCCGGGACCTGCACACGTGGCACGACCACTGCACTCGCACCCGGCACTGAAGGTATCGACGCTCCGTGTAAAAGACGGGAGTGTGGAGGTCGCGCGTGTTATTGTTGTGAGCCGGGGTCGGCACGGCAAGGTTGTCACAGAGCGAGTGTGTCGGCGTGAACAGGCGAGCGTGCGAGGCGCTCGGGCGGGCGGCGCGGCGCGACTGCGCGTCCGGAGCGCGCGTCTCCCGCTCGATACGCTGGCCATGAAATTTTCAGCCGAGTCGCTGTCAACCGGTGGCAGCACGCAGGTGCGCCACCATGTCCCTACCATCATCTACAAAATCCTGTAAATCATCTAGACACCTGAACTACTCACTCCAAAACGTATAACAGCTTTTACTTCAGACTTGTCAGCTTTAACCATACCTAATGTATGATATGTATCAATGGTTAGATGCCCCGATCTCAGCTTATACAAGTTGTCATAAGAAAATTTTACATAGGTAAAGGTATTATGTGAGGTAAAGCAGCAGCATAATTATCTGTATGCATCAGAATATTGTACGGCTCTCAATTTAGCAAGCGCCTTTGAGCGGCAATCACACCTCACGATCAAGGAAGTTCATGTTTAAATATGGACGATTACAGGCTGACGTGATAACGCTCTCTAGCAGAGCACACAAGAACAAGCTACAAAACTTCTCCTGGAAGGAAGCACCAATCCATTACAAGTACCTAATGTGAAAATAAGATGTTGAACATCCCCACTAGGTGGCATTACTAGGATCGGAATAACTTTTTAATTTCCAAATTCTACTAAATTTACAGATTTTTACACGATAATAGGTACATGAACAGTATATTTTTAAATCCAAACTTAAACGAATCTCAACAATAGTAGATGTATTTGAGTAATCGTAAGCCAATTATAAGTGCTACCTACATAGTATGCGTACTTTGGATAACAGTTAATCATTCTAAAAGTAAATCATACTTATAATTCCAAGCTATGATAGAAGTACTTTTATTCTTATACTAGCTTCTGCCCGCGACTTCATCTGCTTGGACTTCAGAATTAGGTCCAACCGGGTTAAAAAGTACTCACTAATCCAGGTTATAAACTATCTGTGTGCCAAATTTCATCCAAACCGTACAGTAGTTATTGCGTGAAAGAGTAACAAACATCCATACATACAAACTTTGGCGTTTATAAAATTAATAGGATAGTTGTTGAACAACCTAGTGTCAGAGTTTAAACGACTCGTAAGCCTCTGACATGACTTAAAACACCATTCAGAATATCTCTTAGGTATGCTGGTTTCCTCAACATTCTCCTTAACCTTTTTATACACTAAACTAGCATCGTAGAGAAGGGGAGTCCAATACACAATTGAAAATCTTATTAAAACCACCCATAAAAGATTTCATTAACTTTTATTATACGAATATAAACATGTTACAGCGACACTGGTGGAAAACTACAAAATTACACAATAATTAGATAGATATTTACAAAAAAAAAAAAACTGATATTACGAATGTCATAACTGAGCACTTAATACACAGGGTAGGTAACATATTATACAATTACAACATATGCAGAGTAAGTTAAGGTACAACATTATATACGAGTTAGATACATACATTATTATGATCGATACTTTTGTAAAATAATAATTTATATTAGGCACACCGTGAATCTTATTTATATTGTATGCGTATGGTCACGTCAAAAGAATTTGTATTAAATACCACGGCGTATAAACTAGGTAGGTACATAGTCATATTGTCTTTAATGATACTTTTGAATATCAGTACATTTGATGTGTGTATGGCTGTAAGTATGTAGACCTTAGAATCTACATATTAACTTACTTGTGTGCGGAGTCGTTATTAAGTTTTTTATATACTGGCATTTGATGTGATGCCATTTTAAACAGTTAACACATAACTAGAGTGCATTTCATCTATCTACACTGAACTACAGAATCACTTTATTCAATAACATTTTCCACTAGCACGACACAGTGAAGTACATAATTCCTCAGGTTACATCTAAAAAGTCAAGTCACACTTAGAAATTCAGATGTGTTTATAATTGATCCTAATATTTATGATCATATAATGATCTTTGAAACGTGTATTTCTCTAGCCATCATTAAATGTATATTTATCAAAAACATGACTTAAATCGACTGGCTGTGTGAACATCGTTTGAATCACTTTGTTCCCTCTTATTTACCCTTTACATTTAAACACATAAACTATAAGTATGTAATACAATATGAAATTCAATTTATAAAACATGTTCATATTAAAGCTTCTAAAACGTTATACAAAAGTGGTACAGCACCTTGCTAGTAGACGTATATTGCCTTTGGCTCAGTATTATACTACACAATTATTTTATTTCATGAGATTCTTATTTACACAACTTTATATACAAACAACAATTCACATATACATAAAACGGTAAACTCACAACACTATGCTAAAGGTGGCATTATATTAAGTTATTTACATGAGTACAATAAAAACAATACATTGTAGACATCGTGAAATGCACGTTAGGTGTAGATGGGAACACATTTGTAAGTAGGTGCAAGTCAGTCCGCATTAAGGCATTAAATATATTTCATTTAAGTAAGTCGCAAAATTAATCACCGAAGGAACTTCAAATACAAAGCAGGCGTAGCTTTGAAGCAAAATGTGATCAAATAATAAGACGTATTAAAGTGGAGACCCAAACAAAAAGGGACAAACTCGTAAGGCTGAAGTCTTTCATTCTATTCTTTGTTGGTAGAAAAAATATACCTAGGAAATACATATCTTTTAAACAATAAATGCGAAATCCTTGAAGTCTATTTATTCTATTCCCTGTTTTTAAGTTTTTCTCCGTTACTGAACCGTCGTCGTCGCTCATCATCGTAAAAACTTGTGAGAATTCTACAGGCACAAGTTAGTGTCTTAACAAATTATCACTATGTACAAGATCAAGGGCGCTTGCCGCGTGATTTTCCGTTCACCACAGGCTCCAGCTGCTGCGTTTTCCGCGGGCGCAATATGAAGTTCAAGTTGTAGGCAGTATTTACCGCATAATACACGTTCGCATTAGCGGGGAGCACCATTTCTGTAACAATATAATACTTTACTGTTAAAGTTATCAATTTTAAAGTTATTATATTAAGCTAAGCATGCGTTACTGCTTTTCAAAGATTTATCTTGAATTATCAGTTTTAATATAATGCTCACGACCATATTTTTCTTTCCACAAATATTTATAACCATAGAGTTCACTACGCATGTGTTAATGCTTTTCAAAGATTTTTCGGTATTAATTTAATGTTATTACTATATTTATAATTAGGACTAAATGATCATGGTTTCCTGCAAAACACCCGCTTCCCAGGATCTATAACAGCATTATAAACCACAATCAGTAATCAGATTTTGAATTTTGGGAAAATGCTATAAATATTAACAATCGTTATTGAAGCAGTGGCGACGTAAAGGGCGTGGTGAGGACGGTGACAACTACCTCGCTCAGCTTAGTAGCCACTAGCTATGGTTCTATAGCTTAGTCAACCGTAGGGTAGTGTGATCCGAATAGTTAGGAAAGACCTCCGCTTAGAAAGATGTACCATTTAAGTCATGAACTTTCTAAATTAGTCGCATAGCAATATTCGTTGTTTTACTTTGGGGATGCTCAATAGAAAATAATGCCGCGGGTGCCAATCCATGCTACGCCGCCATTTAAATGGAGAGGTCATTAAGGGTTTCTTCATCTTAGCCACGCAAACAATATTTTTAATGGTGTTACGCGTTATACAGATCCTCACGTGTACCTCTGGCTGGAATAAGCTAAGTAGGCCATGACTAATGGCATATGCCAATATTTCAGGCGAGAAACAACAGTCAACAAGGGCTAAAATGCTTTAATTATTGAGGAGCATATAATGAAAGCTGAATTGCTTAGAATGTTATACGTAGTTATAATAGGAAATGTGTATAGGACATACCTTTCTCTGGTAAAACTTGCGCCAAGGTGTAGGCATCCGGATCGCCATCGAGGTTAAGTTTGAGCATCGCGTTCCGGATAACCTGCGGCGTGCGCTCGTTGTTGCACAGCATGATGGACTTGTACAGCACCACGCCCTCGGTCTCGGCGCAGTCGGACTCGTACGTCACACGGATGATGTAGAAGTCGGGGCCGGAGCGCACCCCGGGCGCGGCAGGGCTGGCGCCACCCGCTTTGCCATTGGCCGGCTTCTGCCCGCTGTTGGCGCTCGACAGCGACACGTCCAAAGATGGCAATGACGACGATGATGAACCGTGTGACAGTCGTGTTGGGGACACACGCCTCTCTAAACTATCTCTCTTCCATGCAGTAGCTACGCCATCCGTCTCGCAATAGAACTGTGAGCTGTTACTTGAACTGGTGCTTGCGATTGAGTCGTTCTTTCTGTGACCGTGACTGTTAGAGTCGTTTATCTTTTTCGGTCGCCTCTCTTTAGGAGGATTTGTCGGCGGTTCAATCTGGCATGAGAGCTGGTATGCCTCTCGATCATCGAGAACAATTACCGAATCAAACCACCTATCGAACATCGAGTCCAAAGGAAGGTGGTAGGCGTTGGCAGCACCTTGCAATAACTTAATCTGTGCAAGCACTTCGAATTCTTTCCGTCGTTTATCAAAATTTATTAAACCATCAGCTACCGTGTCTGGAATAGCGGTATCGATCATAGTGAGATCAGTTAAGAAGGTTCCAAGATAAGGAATCGTTCCGTGACTGACCCCAGGTGAACCCCGCTCATGCAACAGTTTCGAAAGCTGTCGATCATTCTCGCCAACTGTGTCTGCGAATTTCGCAGTACCCTCGCGCATCAGTAACTCTCTCTGAGCCCACCGATTATTGTCCTCACTAAATATACGCGCAAGTTCATCGAATAATTCAGATTTTTCTTTGGCTAGTATCGCCCACGTTTTTCTCAGTCTATATACAGGATTGCTCTGCAGTCCGGAAATAATCGCTTTAAGCGAAGAAAAGTTTTTGAGCACCCTTAGTTCCCGGGCGATATCGAGCCAGGCGGCCAAGATTTCGGCGCGCTCGAGCGGCCTTAAGTTCGGTTCAACTAGAACTGTCGAGATTACTCGAAATGATACAGCGTTAAATTGGTTGACGGTAGCTAAAACGGTAGCCGCGTCGTGAGAGCGATCCTTATCTCTTCGGGACCACACTGCACCGAGGCATTGGTGCGGCACCAGCTTCTTGAATAGCTCCATATCCATGCGGGTGAGCTGTTCGGCGAAGTGCCGGTGCGGCACGTGCGGCAGGCGGTACGTGCTGGTGTGGTGCGCGGACAGGCGCATACCGGGCGCCAGGCACATGCCGGCGCCGAGACCCGCCGCGCCATTTCTCTCCGCACTGAATATTGCTAACTTCTGCAATACCTGAAAATAATCACATCAATGATTACCTTGAATAACTTTGAATTGTTAATAGATACATATTAATTAATAGGTAATAGACTTGATTCACTGCACCATACATACCTTCGAATGTAGTTCTGTTCCAGCCAAATGAACCTGAGTGAAGGCGAGTAGCTGTTGCAGTGCGGGGTGGTGCGGAGGCTGGCGAAAGTCTTCCGGGTAGGTGTCCAGCCACACATGGAGACACGCAACCAGAGTCCTGGAATATGTACAACATTACTTAAAACCATTGACATAGTCCGACCTACATCCGACAGTGTTCATTGGGTAAATGCAGGCTTAAAAAAGCGTAACCAAATTAAAATTATACATTTACCCCCTGTATTCACAAGAGAAGGCTTTTTATAAAAGCATTCCTACAGTACATATTTTAAGGGTAAAAATGTGCTTCCGTTAATATTGATTCTCATAATAACGCGTTTTCCATAATAATTATCATTACTCGTCACGATAAAAACGTCTTTAGTTATAGCTCACGTAAAACTTAATTTAATCTTTTTACGCCAAATTTCCTAAAGTGTCTTAAATATTTATATTACTTATTTTTAACAGAACAAGTAGTAAAGTTATTATATTAAATGGAAAAAGAATACGGTCGCGAACAGGATTCGAACCTGCGCCTCCCGGATAAATACTCCAGGCGCTCTGACCACTAAGCCATCTCGACCTCTGCTCACCACCGCGAATTCTTCTTCCATATTTTAACACGTCTTATGACGACGTCATTGCTATCATTTCAGTCCCTATACGGGTGGCCGAACCGACACTACTAACTTTGCAGTTAATACAATGTCGTAAAGAATGCAATTACCTTAACAATTCAAGATAAATCTTTGAAAAGCATTAACGCATGCTTAGCGAACTCTAACGCAGGTTCGAATCCTTTTCGCGACCGTATTCTTTTTCCATTTAATATAATAACTTTAGAGTTCGCTAAGCATGCGTTAATGCTTTTCAAAGATTTCTCTAGAACAAGTATTATTTGTAGATAGTGTAGTAACAGTGTAACGGTAAGTTTAGGTTCGATTCCTGGCCCAAACAAGAGATTTTAAATCTTTGAATGTAATTATGCCTTTATCTTAAAACGAATTAATGCCCTATCCGTGTGCTCTATGTGTGTGTGTGTATTTTTAGTATTATAATATATATAATATATATAATATATTATTATTTTAATATCCACACTGACCAGAGACCATAAATGTTCATACAATTATAATATTTTCATTATTATTGTTCCCAATAAAGTGTTATGAATATCGATTCTTCAAACTTAAAGTGAATAAATACAAGATTTATTCACAATAAATAATAATCGATATTCATTACACTTTATTTGGAACAATATCTAATAATGAAATAATAAAGGTGTAAACATAACGTAAAACGCTAAAATTAAATTGTTTTTATCTTCACCCTTCATCCAGTGACATATTGTACCAACTTTAATAATCTTCAGAAATATGATTTATTAATACACGTGAGTAATTACCGTTCAACAATAATTTTGATACGAATCTGTCATAAGTACAAAATATAAGAAATATTATTTGGAGGTCATTAAAACAAGGCTTTAATCATGCTTTCATAATTTTAAATACCTACAATAGGCAAATACAGTTGAAAATATAAATACGATGCCATATTTTCAAAAAGAAAAATAATTAAAAGCAAAACACTAATGGCCATTCGTAATTATTTTTGCTGAGTTCAGCCAGGAAGAGGAGGACTGTTTCTTTTTTATGATTCCATGAAGGTTTCTATAACAGGCAATAATCAAAGGAGGTACATTACTATTGATAAAAAAAAATACCTAATGCTAATTCAGCTACACAAACTTTTTTATTTTTTATTTATTGAAACGACATATTTTATCTAGGTAATACCATGAAATTACAAAAATTTAAAATTATAGCAGAGTTTGAAGACATCAAATTTCTTTGTTATTTAGTATTTTAATTTTTTAGCAATTCGTTTTGATGTCTATAATCACGAGTTTTATAGGTACGACTATTTAATAGTACGGTATTTCAATACACTTGCGAACTACTATTAAAATTATTATCTTATTTTGTTAAAATGACGCGTGGATTTCTTATTTTGGACGCCAGGTCTATGGTGTATGCACGCGCAAGTAGAAGCAAAGTCTTGACTTGACGAAGTTGCTTGAACTTTAGTTTGACAATCTATGGTTTGACGTCTATATATATCATAAATTAATTTAAAGTATATATTCTTCCATTTATAACACAAATTAATGTTAATTTGTTAATAAAAAGAAATAGATTCTCCAAATTAAATGTTTATTTGTTATATTTAAATTAGCACAATCACATAAATGTTAAATCTCATTTTAGAAATATATAAATCGGGTCTAGCTTGCGATATTGTAGTTTAAAAGGCCTACGGTACCTTTTTTGTTTCACGACGCGACGTTTCGACCGAATTGAAAAACTCTTTGCCGATGTTTAAAAGTAAATATAAAGCTGTTTATTTTTATATTACCGCACTAAAGCGCTAAACATTAAGAAAAGGCATGCGTGATTAATAAGCCTCATTATGAACCTCAAAGCGGTGCAATAAGAGCCACTTTACGAGCAAGAGTGTTGAAAAATTGCTTGTTATCTGGACTCTAGTATTATATATATTCATTGAATACAGTGTAAAGTAACGTTTTTTATCATTATGAACAGACAACGACAATTTCGTTAGGCAGTGTCTGACAAAATTGTCACTGTCTGTTATTTTTTAGTGTTTAGAGTCCCTGCTGGGAGGAGGGATCAAGTTGGCCTAAACCAACAGAGAGACAATCCTATTCGGAATTTTCAACCATATAGTTTATACAGATTTACATGTAGGAAAAGATAAATAAACATTACTTAGTAAAACGTAGTGTACTTTGGCTTAGCTATGTTATTTTGATAGAAGCGTGACAGAATCAAGAATAAAGTTGGCCAAAGGACGTGCTAATGTTTATAATTGGCCTCAACGTGTTGTTCCTTGGAGAACCACGAACTTACAAATTAATCTGACTCGCTAAAATTATATATTCAAATACGACCTGTATAAGTTTGAACACGCATAGACTACTTTTAGACTCACTTTCGATGTTGCTGTGATGTGTCTACTGCCGTGGGGTGAACTTCCTCTGCAGCCAACGCTTCATATCGTCGCAGGAGGAGGTCCAGCACTCGGCTGCACTCCGCAAATGAACTGGAAATGTAAACAATGATTAAGAAGCAAGTTTTTGCAATAATTCCTATAGATGAATTTGTTTTTAAAACCCAATCTCTTAAGTTTTTATGCAGAAATATTTGTGCCTAAGACAGTGTATAAACCAAACGAATAATTTTAAATAGCCTGCTTTTGTATTTGTCGAGTGTCGAGGTGGCCGAGTGGTTACGGACCCGCCTCCTGAGCCACAGGTTGTGGGTTCAAACCTGGCATGTACCAATGTGATTTTTTAGATGTCATATGTACTAAGACATCAGAGGCTCGTGGCTAAGTAATAGCCGCACAGATCGATCGATCGAGGGTAAGCTGCGCTTGCCGCGGTCGGTCTGTGGATGGGTGACCATAATTTCATACCGAGACCTCTCCGTGCCTCGGAGAGTACGTTAAGCCGTCGGTCCCGGTTGTCAATTTAAGATCTATGACAGTCGTTACGGGTAGTTAGAGGCCTGAAAGTCTGAAAACCAGTCATACCACGAGATATCGTGTTACCCAGTAACTGGGTTGTGGAGGTCAGATAGGCAGTCGCTCCATGTAAAATACTGGTATTAAGCTGCATCCGGTTTGACTGGAAGCCGACCCCAATATAATTGGGAAAAGGCTAGGCAGATATATATGTACTAAGACATCACTAACATATTGTGAAGGAAAACAACGTGAGGAAACCTGGACTTGGTAGTCTGAAATAGCCAACCTGCAGTGAGCTAGCGTGGTGATTAAGCTCGTGCCTTCTCTGTATGAGAAGAGGTCCTTGCCCTGCAGTGGGACAGTTATGGGCTAGTTTATTTATTTTATTTTGTATGTCCATTTGATAAAAAAATTAAGCATGGAATTTCTTGCCCATTCTTCTCCATAGAATTCTATATTTTTGTTAGTGGCAACTTGCTTCTGAACATTCCTGAAGTGCCTGTAAATGGTCTAATTTAAATAAATTATATTATGTGAATTTGACTTGTTTATAAATGTCCTAATTAATTAGGTAACTTCCTTTTTTAGTTAAATACGTTCATCCAATAATTTAAACAGAAATAAACATATTTGTAATTAAATATTTGAAGAAAGGCAAACGTGAAGAAATTTTTTTTTAATAGAATTGTTAAATATGATTTAATAATGAATTCTCGTCACTCGGATGTTACGTATTAAATCAGAACAAAGTCAAAGTCAAAGTCAAATCATTTATTTCAATTAGACCCTTTACAGGCACTTTTGAATTGTCAGAAGCTAGTTGCCACGTTCCAAAGTGTAGATTACTATGGAGAAGAACGGGCAAGAAACTCCATGGTTACTCTTTTTATAAAATAGGTTTTCACAATAGCAGGTATTGGTTACACTGACTCTGTTGCAAAAAAATAATAATTTAAATATGTGAGAACAATGTAAGATAATACTAAAAGAGTGTAGTTTAACAATTCAAATTTCCCGTCATGACAGTCCAGAGATGACCAGTCCCAACTGACGGCGCCCGTTCACGAACATGACGCATGCGTCAGCATCACCCAACTCAACCATGTTGTAGGGAATCGAATGACCCAACACACACGCCACCATCAGCGAGACATTTTAGTGAGCATGACATACTCCCAACTGCCAGACAACAAACAAAATAGAAAGTTTAGTAAAACGGTTACGTAGCACTCACATTCACAATATTTATATTTAGGTACTAGTTTATTGTTATTTATTATAAAATTAATTAATTATACAGAGCAAGTTAATTCATTTTGGAAAATAAAAATACAGTATATATATAGTAGAATTTACAAATCAATTAATATTATGGCATATTATTTTTAATATCAGCGATATAGTCAGGATTCATCAGGAGCATGTCACAATTGAACTTATTTAATGGAATGTCCGATATATTTCTAATTAGAATATATATATTTAGTCAGATTTTTACAAATTCTTGAGAAATTCTTTAGGGTTATTGTGGAGCAGGACCAGCATTGTGCCAAGCATTTTTATCAACAACATAGTCTTCTAACTTATAATATGCTCGCTTGCATAGTGTGTGTTTTATGCAAGTTTTGAACCTTGTATAAGCATAAGCCAAAGGGGTCCGTGTTCTCCTGAAAATGATGCACTAGGCGCAAGATAGTAGATTATGGGCTCTGGTCCTAAATATATGACCATACTTATTAAATCCAAGAAAATACCACTGGCGATAGGACGCAACATACCTACAAGCCGGACACGTGTTAACACTGTTAATCAAGAAATAGCGGAAAGCACATGACAGAGGTCAGTAATATCACTTGTGTATCAATATTGAGCGTGAGGTCCTGGCTTCGATTCCCGGGCCTGTTGGCCCTTTGTTATTGGATTTTTTTGTTACGAAATTCTTAATGTTAGTCCGGAGTTTGGAATTGTGCCCCGTAGATAACAATAGGCTAAGCACCATGAGACTTATGTTATGTATCAATATTCCACAACAAGCAAAACTGATGCATCGGTGGGCGTCCCAGCAAAACCAAGTCTTTGATAGCCTAGTGTACAATACACCTGTCAAGGTGTGTGTGTACCTGTACAAGTAACACGTAATTTTGGGACATATCTTGCGTATCATTTGCTAGCGATTTTCCATCTAGAAATGTAGATAATAAAAGAACCAAATGATCAAGACTTGACTCACCCAAGTGTTTACGCTGTGCCTTCGGTCGTAACCGTAGTTCAACTAGTCATAGTTGAACTACGGTTACGACCGAAAGCCCCTTACCTACCCGACACTATTTTGTCTACCCACCTCACTGTGTCTAAAAACAAAAGTCTCAGTGTTGATAGATTCAACAGAAGATTGATGTGACGATACTTCACGTTTTACTCACCGGTATGTGGCTAGAAAAACGTTGACGTATGTGGACTCAAGTTCTCCATCGTCGGTGGCGAGCGCCTCAACCAGCCGCTCAACTGTGCCCGCCTTTACGAAGCGTACGCGCACCGTCTCCCATTCCAGATGAGAGATCTCGTCGTCAGACTCCTGGAAATAACATATTCATTTATTATCATCATGTCCATCAAGCAAAGATGCACTTCTAAATTGACCCATCTATACTATATTAATATTATAAATGCGAAAGTAATTCTATTTGTTTGTTTGTTTGTTACCTTTTCACGACTAAACGGCTGAACGGATCGTAATGAAATTTGGCAAGGAGTTAGATTGGACCTTGGAGAAGGACATAAGCTACCTTTTGCCACGCCGACGAAATCGCGGGCACCAACTAGTTTTTATATAATCTAATAACATCGGTTGAATTAATTAAACTTCGGATACCTGATGTTAGTAGTGAAAATTACCAGCTTTGTTATAGAAATAGCTGTCAAATGTTATCCCTCCAATTATATAACATTGGTAAAATATAGCCTTAATGTAACAGTAGATACCATTTTTTTTTAAATTATATTTACATTGTCAATAAACGCAAATCCCTACCCATGTTCTCATGAGAAGTGCAGGTAAAGGCTATTCGGATGGAGGGTTTTGTCCTGCAGTCGGCATTAAAATAAGTCCAAATCTGCCTAGCGTTTTCTCAAAGTACGTTAGGTTCAGCTTTCTGACGTCCACAGCCCCTGAACACCATATCTCTTGGTAAGTCTAGTTTTCAAACTTCCAAGCATCAGATTACCCATAACACCTGTTCTATATCTTTGTTTGTCAACTGGAATCACTTGTTCTCCTACTTAGGAGTGTAGATATAAATTGATAGTTTACCATTCACAGTCTTACCGCTGTGAACTAAACTCATCTCAACCTCAATCGATCGATCTCATGAAGTACCAAAGTGGGAGTTCTGCAGACATTAAAAAAAAAAAGACTAACAGGATAAACCGTACAACTATGTACGTCAAAGCTATCAGTCCATGACTAACTAATAAGTAGTTAATGTACAAAAATAATAAGAGTCAAACGCTACTACGCTAGTTTGTGGCAAGATGCGGTTATTGTAAAGAAAAAAGGATGGGGAAATTGAATCGCCCAAATCAAAAGTAGTTAATAACAAAGTGACCCTTCGCAAAGTCCCCATAATACCACAACAAGTACAGAAAGATTTAGAATAATTCTTGATTATATAAAAGGTTTATTATTGAAATCCACATTTCAGTAATCCTTTTATAATGAATTATAGTAATATCTTAGGTTTGCGCGATCACTACACATTATAATAAAACAACTTTTAACCGGATTAATCGCGTGTATTATTGGTTTTTTGTTTTTCCTGACGTTTCGAACACTTTGCAGCGTTCGTGGTCGCAGGAGGACCAATAATACACGCGATCAATCCGGTTAAAAGTTGTTTTATTATAATGAATTATCTTAATAATAACCGCTGGCCCTGTAATCTTCCAAAAAAAATATAAACACATTTTTTATCTGTTGGTTACGAGTGACGTCATTAGCTCAGTATGATAAGCTCAGCTCTTGGGCATAAATGCAATTCTAACTGGTTTTTATACTACATTATTGTGTTGTCAATTTATTGCACTTATTGTTACATTAAGTACCTATATTTATTTATTTATGAAAGGTACTCCAACGACTTATCCACTACTTAACTTACAGTATAAAAGTTTGACATTAGTTTAGGATTTTAGTGAATTTGTCACGTACACAACTCTTACATAAAAAAGCTTAAAGCTAATTATATATTATAAGTGAACCAATAATAATAATTTAATGATACATGCATGCTTTAAAAGTACACTAAAAGACAAACATTTGTGATTCGGATTATTTAAAGTAACGAAGGATTGTGCCTATTTTTGAGTTATAACTATATTTTGATGGGTATGACAACAATGCAGTTTTATTGCGGAAGTGATTCTTCATGGGCAGTCAAAATCTTTTCAGAGAATTGGGAAAATGTATCTGGGAATATATCTATACAGTTATGGATGTCTATTTCATTATTATTAGCCATTAGTCGATTCATGGTGGCGGTGTGACCAAGGTTGGTTCTACGTAAAGATGTCGCAAAGGTACTCATTTTCCTCTTGGATCTGATTGTGATGCGTCTAGGTGTAGCTATATTAATTTCCGATAATAACTCGGGAACATTAGCAAAGTTATGGATAATTTTATATAACAATATATTTGTCATATATATGACTCCAATAAATGTGAAACAATAAGATGCAAGAAAAATACACTTTAATGTATAGGTATTTCAAAATAAAGTCAGACACTTAAAGGGTTAACCCATCAAAGCTGCTATTCAATGAAAAGCAGATTATACAGACTATCATGAAATGGTTTTAGTGCGCATATAACAAAAAACTGTTTTAATTCATTAAAATAATTCTTCTTCATTAAGTATGGTCCATGAACAATCTAGTGTCAGAGTTCAAACCACCCGTAGGTCTCTCTAATGGCTATATACACACCGTCGAGAACATCTCTCAGGTTTGCTGATTTCTTATGAGCGACATATTGCTTTACCGTTTTACCTTTTTTTATGGTATAGAGGGCAAACGAGCAGACACCTCGCCTGATGGTAGGCGATTACCGCCGCCCATGGACACCCGCAACCCCAGAGGAGTCGCAACTGCGTTGCCGGCCTTTTAAACGGTTTGGGCTTCCGGTACCCTCACTCACTCGGCGAAACACAACGCAAGCGTTGTTTCACGACGGTTTTCTGTGAGGCCGCGGTATCACTCCGGTCGAGCCGGCCCATTCGTGCCGAAACATGGCTCGCCCACGGTACATTACAGTACATACAACCTACACAAAATATGATAACGTAGTTACGTAAATCTTTTCTTAACCCTCCAAGATTTGCATCTTCGGTACATGTTTCCTTTTGATCCCTTTTTGTCCCAACGCTCCTAAATTTCTAGACTTTTTGTAAATATTGGCATAGTAAAAAATATTTACACATAAATCTTTGAAAAGCATGCATAGCGAATTATAAAATTATATTTTTTTGTGGAAATAAAAATACGGTTACGAGCAGTATTCGAACCTGCGCCTCCCGGATAAATACTCCAGGCACTCTGATGCCTATGCCATCTCGACCTCTGCTCACTACCCCGAATTCTTTACGTCTTTTGGAGACGTCATTGCCCTCTATTCAGTCCCTATACAGGTAACTGAACTGACACGACTAACTTTGCAGTTAATACAATGTCGTACAGATGCAATTACCTTAACAAATACTTAATTTCTATAAATGGCGTACAAGTGCCATACGCAAACACAGCCAAATATCTTGGTATAACACTTGACGCAAAGTTACGATGGAAAGCGCACGTCAAAAAGAAAAGGCAGGAACTAGACATTCGATATAAAAATATGTATTGGTTATTGGGGAGGAAGTCCTGCCTATCAATACGAAATAAATTATTGTTATATAAGCAAATTCTAGTCCCTGTTTGGACATATGGCATTCAACTTTGGGGCTGTACTAAACAGAGCAATATTAAAATAATTCAGAGATTCCAAAATAAAGTACTTCGGGATATAGTCAACGCTCCCTGGTATATAAGAAACGACGACCTCCATCGCGATCTTAAAATGGAATTCGTCAACCAAACCATACAAAAATTTGCTGAAGCGCACGAACGTAGACTTCATCACCACATAAATGTCGAGGCAATCCAACTGCTCGATAACACGGACATTGTGCGAAGACTAAACAGAACTAAACCATTTGAATTAGTGTAGTGAATATTAGTGAATAATTATTCAGCTAAATCAGTGAAGTGTTATAACTATAAAACACACGAACAAAGTGTTTTCATCTTATCAGACTCTAAGAATGTGCAATGAACATTACTCTTAGTTATAATATACATATATTACGTAGCAAATTAAGTGAGATAAAAATTTCTTATTAGCCTAAGTGGCTAGATTGTTATTTAATTATTGAGGACTGAGTCCTAAGTAATTCAGGAAAAAAAAAAAAAAAAAAAAAAAAACCTTAACAAATACAGATAAATCTTAGAAAAGCATTAACCTCCGGAAAAGTAGGCGCAGGTTGAATCCTGCTAACGACCGTCTTTTCCTACAACGAAAATTTATAACTAAAAAAATATTGATTACATTGCATCGCTCACTGTGATTGGGGCACTTTTTATCATTTTATGTATACCAAATTACATAATATACATACCTAAATTAATAATAAGTTACCGAAATCGCTACGGAAATAAAAACGTTCAATCGTAGTGAATTTAATGTTTTAACCATAAAAAGCGAAAGCGTATTCTGAAAGTCGTCGCTCAAAATCGTGCAAAGAAAGCTAGAATTTAACACTGAGAACCAAACCAGCTAAAATACATAATATTAATAAGACACTGTTTTCAAGTAGGTATGTTCATGTAGGTATGTAATTTTATGCAGTTTCGCCGACAACCTAAGTATTGTGAGATCAGCGAACAAACTGAAGTTACTAATGACTGAAGGTTCCCACATCTCACACTTACTATTATGCTCTTGTGTTTCGCTCATTGTATCCGAGTAATGTGTATATTGTCTTAAAACATGTTTTGTACTAAGGTAAGTAATGTATACCGAATGGAACAAATACCCATTCACAAGGCTTAATATAGTAACTTTTTACGTTAGCTAAACCTAACTACATATTTTCATTTCTATTAATTATTGTTCAACGGTTATTACTCACTTGCATTCTTCGGGATTGCCCGACTAGTTTCGAACTGGAACGGAGCCCTTAGTCATGAGTTGTGCCCGCGGCGATGTCGCGAGTCAAACTCAATTTTCATTCCTGTGCTAACTCGTGGAAACCCGTAAAATATTATACTCAATACTCAATATATTTTTTGCGTTACCATAATGTGAATTCACGTGGTAGGTACAATTTATGAGGTCATCATGAACTCTGTCGGGCACAGCAAAATTAGAACAGAGGAAGAGGGCTCATTATAGCTCAATTTATTATTATATTATATCCTCACACTTTTTTCACAGAACACGCTTTTACGTAATTAAGACAATAATAATACGAAATGAAAAGAAAACATTTGTCGTCCATTCATCTAACCATTGTTATCTTGAAAATTTACGTGTAAAAGTAATTAAAGTTTATCATGAACAATGATAATCATTTCGTAACAATTCGCAAGCATACAACGAACTCTTGAGAATGTTACCTGGGGAATGTGCAAGATCTGGGGAATGTGTACTATGGGTAACTAAAATATGAATCATGATATTTACACAGTTAACACTGCATATGTCACTGTCTTTGTCATCAGCTGTGTTTACCTGTACTGTTTTGATCGCTATCTAAACGACATTGAAAAACGTAGCCTCGCAGTGGAACAAATCAATATTATTGTAAAGCGCAAAATCGAACAAACGTTGAAAAGAATATTTTTACAGTGTAATCAGTTTTATATTATGTCTTAAATCAAGGGATGTGCCTTAAAGGCTCTAAATAGGCTTTTCACAGCGGAAGTTCTGGAACTGATCTCTTAACAGGTCCCAGTGCCCCACATATGCGCTGGTGATGACCACCGGAGTGGTTGTAGTCACATACTCCCCGGTGTTATCCCCGAAGTTAGGGCCTGTTAGTTTTACCGATTCCAAAACACCAAAAGATAGTTCTACCATACAGAATATTATAATACCTTTTTAATGGTAATACAACGCTAAGAGCAAGGCGTTTATTAGTTCTAAGAAAATAATATTCTATCACCCGTTATAAGTTCTGATCATACCATAGAAAACCAGCATGGAGTATGTACATATGAATTAAAATCCACTGCGTATAACAGGATAATTCTATAAATGAAACTGTACAACCTTCTCTGAGAAAGATGAATTGTAAGACAAAAAGAAGTTCGTTTTACTTACCGCAATATGGTTTTGTGAGTGAAGTCAAAAAGGTTTTTTCTTAGGCTGAATCCACCTTTAAAATTTCCACAGCCAAGATTTTATCATGCATATGGTTAGTGTTATGTACCGTTCCAAATGCAGCTTAATGATTACATCGCTCTATATAACTGCTGATCGCATTAAACCATAATAAGTACATTACGGTCAGACCAATTAAAAGATACACAATAATAAAATTAAAATTGTATGGTACACGCCAAAATTACGTTTAGTAATTGTCATGTACAACCTTGTACACCATTGTCGGTCATCCGGGATGTTAATAATACAGTAAATATATACATGAATACATCTCTGTTCGAGATTGCACCTGATCCGCGATGTTTTATAGCCACTTTGTATTCTACAAAATGTTATCGCAAGCCGTAAATCGGAATGGTAGCGTACTGCACAAACGAACACAATAGAAAGAAAATATAAATAATATTGAAAATGTATTTGTTCAGAAACGTAAAACATTTTATGAAGGTTACGGTGAACTGTTGCACAATACGTTGTGACATTAATATGTGACACTGATGGTACTTCACTGAGTATCTAGCAAGCAGTCATCGCGTGGTGGTATGACCGTTGAATTGGCACGACAAAGGTCACAGATTAGAATCTAAAACAAACACCACAGAGTTTTTGAATTCGTGTGCGTACCTATTATTATTTTAAAAAAACGTTAAAACAAAACATCTTGGGCGAGTGTGAGAGTGTGCTGGTTTCACACCGGAGAGATGTGCTTAATAGAGTAGTTATAAAGCCTACGGATATAACTCTGACTAGGTTGTTCATCAAAAATACGATAAGAAGAAGACTGAGATGTCTAAGCAAAACCGCATGACTTAACCGATCGACCTTATACTGCGCTTGCTGCAGTTGGGTGTATATTATTTCATATCAAGACTTCTTCATGCTCTGGAGAGGACGTTAAATCGGGTCGAATTTTCAAACGAACAAGACAGTTGTTACGGATAGGCAAATGCCTGAAAGTCTGACAACCAGTACGAGATATCGTGATACCCAGTATCTGGGTTGTGGAGACCAGATGCAGTCACTCTATGTAAAATTTTGTTATTATGCTCCATACTGTTAGATTGGAAGCCGAGTCCAATAAAGCTAGAATGAGGCTAAACAAGTATACTGTTGATACTTCACTGATTGTCCATCTATTAACTCACATAATTTAAAAATAAATGATTAAACTTTAGTTACTTAATTACGGTGTAATCAAAAGTAAAATATGAAATTAAGTAATAAACTAGACCGAGGAAACACATTACCGTTAGCGTTTATATTTTACCTTCTCATTATTATTATGTTATTCAGCAATAGTATGTATTGCATTATAATAAAACAACTTATAACCGGATCAACCGCGTGTATTATTGGTTTTTGTTTTTCCTGACGTCCGTTCGTGGTGGATGGAGGAAGACTCCTCCTGTGACCACGAACGCTGCAAAGTGTTCGAAACGTCAGGTCCAAGGAATGGTACAAAAAATCCGGTTTAAAGTTGTTTTATTATAATGTGTAGTGATCGTGAAAACCTAAGATATTACAGTATGTATTGCATTTAACGTTACTAAACTAAACTAGGACTCGGCTACTCGACGAAGCACTAAATAAGTACGATTAACGCTTAACATAATGAAAATATCCTTGTGTGTATTACCTTCACATATAAATAGCTCGTTGCAAACTGTGGTCCGACCCAGCTGTTGTTAATTAATAATAGTCGCTAAACCTGGGAGGCTGAAACAACTCGTGTCACTAGGTTGCCGACAAAGACGCGCGAGGATACAGGACAGCATTCTTCGAGGCTGCGACTGTCCTGATGCGCTTCCCGCCCTTGGACATCTTGGCGGAAATGGACGCGAAGGTCTATGACCGAGTCCGCGTCGGTTAGGGCATTTGAGATGCTCAGGAGGTATAAGCGGCACACACACTCGAACGATAGCGCGAGCGTCTCCAAAGACCGTGGTTTACATGACAAGCGCGTTATCGCGACCGTCTTGCCGTGTTTCTAGACCCGGTTGGGGAGAAGTGAGCGCATCACCTATCGCCATGCTCAGATATTCATCGGACACGGTTGTTCTGGTGAGTATACCTGAATAGGATTGGGCGTGAAGCCGCGGCTAATTGCCACCATTGTGTAAGTGACCAGAATACTGCACAACACACGCTGCAGGAATGCACTGCATAGGGTTCTAAGCGGTAGATCCTGGTCGACCAGATTCGGAAAGATTTGTCTCTGCCAGCAGTCGTATCGGTATGCTGACTGAGTGGACGGCTTAGTTGGTAACCTCCTACTGTGAAAGAATTATGCTCCGGAAGGAGGCCGCAGAGCGGGATCGGGAGAGGGCCGATCTTTCTCGGAGACGTAGGCGCCGCCGGTGAGGCAACAGCTCCCGCACTCAGCCCAGATAAGGAAAAAGCTAAATCCGCACCATCACTGGTACGGGACAATTTGAGTCGCAGGCACTGTGTCTCATCGACCCTGTAGTATGCGTGCTCACATGCAGTCGTACACTGTGAGGGTTTTGAGGAAACTGGTCTGTTTCCCCGGAGGAGCCAAACACATAGCACAGAAGAGGCGCTAGTTGTATCTATAATTATGTGCTAAATAAAGGAATCAAGTAATATTGTAATTTTATCTTGGCCTAAGATCGACGCAATATATATTGTGAAACTATAACAATTAAAGCTATTGTAGATACCCCGCTGATTTTTTTATGTTCACTGCCAAAAACTAAGTAGCTTAATGCCATTTATAAGCGATTTTGTCAATTGATCTTGATATAAAAAAATCCTGTATATTTAAGTACGTAATATAGTTTTCATATAGTCTGACAGTACCCTTTTTTTACCTAAATGGGTTTATGTTGACACTGTGTCTATTACCCTTCTTAAGTATTTTTTATTTTTTGTGGAAATAAATAGATAAATAATAAATATATTATATAACTTTAAATTGGGTACTTAATAAACATTGTCTATCGGTAATTCATAGTGCCGACATTATTAATAATTCCTCGACATAGGTCATCGAAGTCACGGTAGTTGAGTATGAAATAAGCAATTACATTAACTCGGTTACATATATTGTGTAAATATTCATTGTAACATACGATTCTAATTAATATTACAAACTGTTTTGATTATTTTATTATAGGTAATGTAACATAGAGTTTCACTAAACTAATGATGATAATAGGATATCCTAACATACCTACGCTTACTACGGTCTCATGAAATTACGTACCATAGCATAACGCCAGTATAATCTCAAGGGTATAAAGCAGAGATGTACCTAAAAGTCTTGTGTAGATATATTATATCATGGACGTTGTGACGGCTTTCTACCGACTAAAAATCACGGTCCCCCTCCAACCTTTATCGCCACCTGTTGTGCACTTCACCGATAATTACTATGTGATAGGTGGTGATCCTATTGCTATGACTGTCGGGTACAATTCTAAATCTGTCCTGCTATTGAAAATTTCCTAAGAGAAAAGCCCACTTTAGCACTTTACCCGACTTGGGAATCTAACCCCAGGACCTCACGCTCAACAGCCGCGCTTGTGTTTACTAAACCAATGACACAATCTTAAGGAATGATTAGACACTATTCTTTTATTGGTAAACTGTTAGAGAATCGTACACATATAGGAGTATATGCATAAAACGTATAGCTCTTCCCAAGAGATACCTAGAGGTCACAAGTACAACAGTATAGGTATAAGGATAAATCTCCTCCTGTCCTAATAATGATGAATAATATTAACACTCACGCTAGAAGCACTCCGCGTAGGTCGGTGGTAGCGAACTTTCTTGAGGTAGACGGTGTAGATGGCGCCGTCGACGCGCTCCTCGCCCCACAACCGCCATGTCGGCTGCTGGAACACACCACGCACAGGTCAACATAATAGTTCAGCTACATATAAATAACAACTAATAATCATCCTACATTATTTTCAAGGGACAGGTCAGCAAGATAACTAATTCCACTAATATTGCAAGCGCCGTCGAAGACATTAAACGAAATTAGTGACAAATGAATCGTTGAGTTCTTCAGAACAGAATATTTTGAGACAGGAGACATTATTTAATATCACGTCAATAAAATTCGACGTCTATTATACGTATGCGTGTACACACTTACAGCTTCAAGCATTCGGTGCCTACAATTACAACAGCGTGTTTAGCTGTAAAGATAAGGAACATGTCATAATTTGTTAGATGTATATGTTGTGTTTGTAGTCGAGTGCTTACATAATCATCGTCTACGTTACGAGCGAACAGCACGGGCTCGGCCTTACTGACGCCGCAGATCCTCCACATGGCCCATGTCCGCGACGTCACGCGCGACGTCACCTCAGCTCAGCTGAGCGGCTCCCGCATCACGCTCACTTTCACTACCTACTGCACCGCTCACTACAATACATCCACATGCAAATCCAGTAATTGGATCAATCAGCAGCGAGAGGCGAGCGGGTATGCGAGCCGTGCGGACGTGCGTGACGCGGGAGAAATCGCTGCGGATGCGGACACCGACACACTTGTCCACTGCGGCATCCGGCTCCAAAGCCGACACTACGCAACTTTTAATCAATCCGTACAATTAAGCTCCACTATCACCTGTTAATCACTGGCACTCGTTAAATTATCCAAAGCGAACTCTCCCTCGCGCCTCAATAACAAGTTTTCTACTATATAAGTAATTATTCACATTTTTATATTTCGATCTTATGAAATCGTGAATTTGCATATTACATGAACATCACATAACTAACAACACTATCTTTCGAACACTTTCACACTTTAAATATATAGAATGTTACCTATTGGCTTTTGAGAATAAATTGCGTAACGGTACGATACACGTAATAAACACAATAAATTATAGGAATAATAATAAAAAGTTTATAAATTATGTAGATGATAATATAGAAGCGCTGACGCTGAAGCGCGGGCGCACGGCGACTGCTCTCTTCGTGGAGAGATCGCGTGAAAAACTCCGATAGAGCACGTCAATGACGCTCCCCGCGCCGCCGCTGTGCGCTACCTAGGTGTTAATACTAACATCAAAACACATCAACACGCTCCTACATGTATGTGTGAGTGGAATCAAACAAGCTTAAATATGTGTAATATGACCACCTGGTGTAATCCTATTAGGGCAAACTTATACACGTACATCTAATACGTCGTTATTTTCCTTCAAATTACTGTGGATAGGGAAAATAGAAATGACTACTTATATTGTTAAAAAAATGTGAAGACATAATATATAGTTGGATAAACTATATATTATGTCTTCACATTTTTTTAAACTTATACTTTTTGGCTTCTCCTTATCGTGTTGTTGATGGACAACCCAGTATCAGAGTTTAAACTACCCGTAGGTCTCTGACATGGCTTGACACACCATCGAGAATTTCTCTCAGGTGTGCTGGTTTCCTCACGATGTTTTCCTTCACCATTATAAGCAAGTGATAATTATTTTATAATACGCACATGGCTTCGAAAAGTCAGTGGTGCGTGCCTTGGATTCCAACTTGCGACCTTTGACTTGTCAGTCCAACGGTCATACCACTCGGCTATCACTGCTACATACTACGTAATATATATAGATACAATTAGTGGCACCAACAGTTAACTCTATAACCTATACATCAAGCCTTAAAAGAGACTTGTGTCTGGATAAGGCTGAAGTTCAGGAAAACTAAGGTTGCGGGTCACCCATAAGGTGTTTATAAACTACTGCCAAAACCGAATCCGACAAAATACAGATCAAGAAAACCGTGAGAAATGTGTCACTGAACATTTCAAATTCAAGAAAAATCAAACATAATGCACTTGATCGTTCTTAATACAAAAAGTGCCTATTAAGCCCACTCCGGATCCGGATATTATGGATTCAGATCGGATGCATGTGCGTAATTGCTTTTACGCTTTATGACACAGATAATAGGTACTCCAAGGTTCCGAACTCTGCTATTTTCATTAACTGTTCTGTGTGTAAAAGGTTTGTAATAATACAATTTCGCGCGCCCTCGCTCTTCGCAATTAATTACATAATTTCATAACGTGAGCATATTAAAAAAATTACATTAGAATAACCACATGTTAGAATTGAAAAAAAAAATGCTGGCAATATGGAAAAATATAAAAAAACAGTCATTGGTACGTATCGGGTTATACATACATATCAAAGCGAATTACTTTATTATTATGTCATAACTTCCATAGATACACGTATAAACAAATGAAACTATTGAATCCAGACTTACGTACTTACTTACTTAGAAACTTAGAATATCCAATACTCATAATGCGATAACTCGGAACTGTTGTCAAGGAACTGATATTGAGATACCGATAATTGACAAATATTTGCAGTTGATAACATTTCTTTTTAAATCTAAATTAAGTGATAAAGACTTAAACAAACTCGTTTTTCGAGCAAACATTAACATTGTTTAAGAAAGGCAAATATGATTTATCTCGAGGATTGTTGGTCAATATGAGTCGTGAAGCGATATACCCACGCGCACCCAATGAAGCGATTAATAACTTGCCCGTTCAACTACGAAGCTGTTGCGATCAATTGGAAATTGAAACGAACACCTAACTACACATTATGTTGTACATGTACACATATCAGTTTTTTGCAAACTCGATACAATTGAAATCGATTGCAAGATAGTTTACTTAGCGTATCATGTAACAATTACTTAACAGTGTAACCATGATAAATTACATTTACAATGCATTTGTGGAAAAAAAAAGATGGTCCTATACGGATAAATAGTCACCCCGACCCCTGTTCAGTACTCCTACTCTTAAAGAGCAACAATAATCAATTGCGCTTATTGCATGTCCCAGCCCAATAGTATCATAGTGCCTGTATGGATGATGTCGATGTCACCAAATGGCGTAATAATGTGGAAGAATACGGCAGCGTAGTGATCAGAGGTCGGTATAAATTAGTTGGCGGAGCGATCGTATTTTCTTTTCACGAAAATTATAATTTTAGATACAGCTAGAGCGTGTTCTTTTAAAAGTTCATCTGTTAGAACAATTAGCAGGTTCTGTAGGATTGCGAAATACGGCAATACGACATGTACCTTACAAATTGTGCTGTTTACGAGCGTTGACAACGCGCCAGGAGCCCAGCCGGCGCCGGCTAACCTCGTCTGACCTCTCTTTTATAATAATAATAATAATAGGTACAGTGTAACTACTACTACAGTTTTGATGGTTATCTCCTAATCTAAGTAAACGGTTTCTTTGAATTGAGTAGACCAAGTTGATGGGAACAGTTTTCATATACTACAACCAGTGATTCCCCATAATAATATTCGTTTAAGAACTTTAAGAATTTCAATAAAGATGGCGATCACTTGTGCGATATTGCCCACACTGATTTTCCAAGACTATGTGTGATAACCTAAATCAATCTGTTAAGATTTACCTAAATTAATCTGCCTAGCCTTTTCCCATCTAGTAATCCATATATTGGACTGGAGTCTAACCGAATGCAGCTTCATACCAGTATTTTACATGGAGTGACTGCCTATTTGACCTCCACAGCCCAGTCACTGGGCAACACGATATCTAGTGGTAATTAAGTATTTATATTTCTATAATGTGTACAAATCGCGAGTCAGTTATCTCGTGGTAAGACTGGTTGTCAGACTTTCAGGCCTCGGACTACCCGTAACGGCTGTCATACATCTTTATTTGACTACCCGGACCGACGGTTTAACGTGCTCTCCGGGGCACGGTGGTGTGTCCATACGAAACTATGGTCACCAATCCACAGACCGACCGCGGCAAGCGCAGCTTAACCTGAAACAATCGATCTGTGTGGCTGTTACTTAGCCACGAGCTCTTAAATTTTTAGAGATTGACCTAATAAATCTTATAACCAAAACGACTGATTACTAGGTAGGTATGCCCGAAAAAGATGAACGGAATACCTATATGTAAAATTTAACTACTTATAGTTTTGGTTTTCTGTCAAATATTTCAAAACAATCATTGCTGCGATGTTAATTTAGGTACGAACACAACGTCCATGACGGATTTTCCACACCAGAAAAAAGGTACAAAAGTAAGAAAGCAAATTTTAAATATGTATTTCAATGCACTCATAAAAAAAATCTGTTTAAATATTTTCCTCCCTTGAACAGGATATAATTATGCTATAAAACACCAAGTAGGTACGTATCTATTGATCAATTCTTTGTAGAACGTTCCATCGGTCGATGTGCCGAGCAACAATACTCAATTATTGTGTTAGATTGTCGTCCTACACATTACCCGATCTAGAGCCCTTCACAAATGCGCAATCACTAAAAATCACTCATGACAGAACATTGGACCCTTCTAACAATACCTTTTAGGGATACGATGAGAATTACGAACTCGAACTCAAGCCGATTTACGTCGATCCAATCCAATTCTTATTTCTATTGTATCGATTCACGAAACCTTAGAAAAATATACTAAAAACTGTCGTCTTAACAATATTCTATTATGTCTGAACAGAATGAATACATGGATTGAATCAAAATTCGTATAATATAAATTCAAGGTAAAAGTGTAATTACGAAGTTCGATTTACAGTGAAGAACTATCACGCTATCCATTGAGGGATATCAAGGCATTTAATTTAGTACAGTCATCGTGACTAATAGTCGGGCATTCGATGTATCTCTATCTACTGTACAGTGTTTAATGTAGGCCAAAACGATTACAAACATAGTAGTGAGTTAAAACATCGAATTGCGTCTTTAGTAAATTCTAGTTTAACCTGTAGTTAGGTTGTTAGAAAGTTAGCAATAAGTAATAGTATCGATCGGACGTCCAACAAACAGCAAATCGGTATTCTAAATATATCTAGCAAATATGAGCCAAGACATCTGTCTTCCCTGCCACCCCCTATCCCTGCACTTAGCAGTTGGCAACGTGCCTTTCTAATTAACGATATTACTATTAGCCTGTGTTCGATACTATCTGCCTGCGCGATAAAACTGAAGATGGTAATTATCCTTATTATCGTATTGAGAAAACTTCAAAAAGGTCAAAGTTTCATCTAATACAATAGGTAGTAGAGCTAGTTGCTTCTTTTAAAATGCCTTTTATTTTTCTCATATAAACTACCTGGCCTCCAGTCTTATTTATTCTTAGTCCACATACACTAACTTTGTGATAGATAATACAATCTACAAATCGTATCATATTATGACCCGACGATTCACAAATGACGTAGAGCGACTACGAAATGAATATTTTTTGCATCCAACGATCAATATCAATATTTCTAGAACTGACGCAGGTATTTTCATTTATCTTATAATATTGACAAGCCACATTCACCGGTACGATAAGATAATTGATCACGAGAAAATACTGACATATTGAAACAAATATCTTCCTTCATTTCTGACGCAAGTTGTTATATGCGCATCATAAAACCTGAAGAGGGTTGAATAGCGTTGCGGCCTAAAATAGAACATCACTTGGAGCGGACACCAGACGGGTGACGGGCGAGTGTCTCTCCTGTGTGACGCACTCCCACACCGTCTGTATAATGAAGTGACGTCTGCAACCCTTAAGCACACACGTAACAACCCCTGCGAGAATATTTTCATATCAAGACATGAACAATGATACAAAAAAAATATAATCCGATAAAAAGTATTCAATAAAAAACGTCGATAGTTCATTGAATCCATTATGCTAAAATCCATTTAGTAACAGAATGTATTCAAGGGGTCTCTGGTACCGTCCTCCCACGCATACACTTTGACACGTACGCGTCCTCCCGCCACCTTTTAATACAACAGTGAGTGCACTCACTCTGATTCAGGGCCATACATAACAAAGCCCACGGCATAAGAGCAACATTAAATTTTCAGTAACATCTTCTAGTTCTAAAAAGTAAATTGGTTTACAGTAACTACTTTTATTTAAAAAATAGTATCGACAGAAAATAAAAGCAAGTAATTCTGAATGTACAGCCCGTAATTTTGAAACATTGAACCGTATCTACGGACAAAAAGTCGTCGGTGATTATTAGAAAACTGTTGTTAAACAAAGGACAACGCGGTGAAGTCGGAGGGCATTGTGCGACGGGCGGCGGTAACCGTGACGGACGCGCTTGGCCGACGGCGCGCCCTCGCCAACTGATGGCATGGCACCCGGAACAAACACCCACGACTATTGGGCAAGACGATACCATGGTTGGCAACCTATGGAGGCTTTATCTACTCCACAACTCACGCTTCCCTCAGAGCAACAAACGTTACGTTACCGCAACGTTACATACGTCACGTCCAATATTTTATATGCAAACGCTGACACCAAAAGTTAAGAAATGTCGGTCATTCCTTTTGTGAGGCAACTCGTAGAGACGCGATCTCGCTTCATTCCTTATTTGAAAAACAACACTGTACACATTTTCTTACTTTCCACGCTCGTCTCGACGTTAACACCACAGTTTACATACTAAGTAGTAAGTAGCAACTACTTTTATGGTGAAATCTTACAAGGAGTAATTCAAACACGTACTTGTAACAAACTCTCTCTGTTTAGGACAATTTTATTCAAATAGGTATAAAAATGATCATAAAACATACATAAGTCTTACAGAGTTTTGATGACCATTCGATATTTATTCATTATCTAATCATATTAGGCAACTTACCATTAAATATTGCCATAATTGGTACATCTGACATAATCAGTGAAATCGCACCCCTTAATGTGTCAGGAATAAAACGCAGTCTTGCACAGCTACATTCAAACGTATCTAAAATTGTGGACTATAGTCCAAACTATGGTCAACAATAATAAGATTAGAATTGGAAGATACACTAAAGGTGCAAGGTTCTACTTAGGTACACTTGATCATTATTTTAAGTCACAAACCAATAAAGGTAAAACAATTAAGGCTATGCTCTAATCACAAAGTATAGTTATGAAAATAAACAAGTCTGGTGGAGTTCGTCGGCATGTCTGCAATCGATACCGTATCGAGCATTGGACCGAATAGTCAGGGTGACAACGACCTCAGGCCACCTCAGGCACTTGGTGAACCACAAGTTATAACAGCCTGGAAAAACACAGTCACGACACACGACTAATTAACTTGCGATTTTTTCAACCTTCTGTTAGGTTTAAGTTTACAACTAAAGTACAATAATATTCTTAGAAAATCTCATGATTACTTTGAAAAGAATTTACAATAGTTCTCGTAATAATAACCTTAGCCATTGTGAAAAGAGCAGGTTAACAAAAAACGTTCTGAATAGGATACAATGGGTAGTGACCCTTCTGAGGTACACAAACTAAAATAGTACAACAATATGGTTTTGTAACGTGTCAAAGTGACAATGGCACACAATTAGTGGCAAGTTGAGTGTTTGTTAACGTTAGTACCCAAGCATTCTTCAAGACTGTACGAAGTACTGTGGTGACCTATTTAAGTTTGTTGCCTGTACCGCAGCGACAGGAAATAGTACCTACTCAACATCCTGTTTCATTGAACTAGAACGTGGCAGGTAACATCCTATGATTTTCATCGTCACATCGTAACTGAGATGTATTGAAAAAATACTCCGAATGAGATCTGAATTAAACCTGATACGAACGTAATTAAAACACATTAAATTATCTTTTTTCTGGGACGCATACGCTCCCTCCTAGGTTCACGGAAACCGTGTAAAAATAATGTAACTAAATTATACCATACCAATCTTCGAGTCAATAAGGCTAATGGCGCCATCGAAATTCATTTTATTTTTAAAATTCGTACATAGGTATATAAAATATGTCGTGACTTGGAGTACCTAGATGGTTTGTGTATAAAATATTACTCTATGTCATAATCCCCCTGCCCTTATCCCAGTTTGTTTGGGGTCGGCGCAGCATGTATTATTCTTCCACTTTCTAATTGTTATCGAAATTCTATGCTGCTCAAGTTTTGGCAATGTCTTATAAAATATTACTCGATGTATAGGTATCCTATGCTTCATGTGGCGGGTTTATTTTTTGAGGAGGAGGTTATTGCCTAAAAATTGCCAATATATATGCGTGGCGAACTCTAAAATTATAAATTGATTGTTGCTCGAGTGTTTGTGGGCCTGGTTCCTGCGCAACGGGTTGTCGGTTTGTGTCTAAGACATAACTACCATGAAGAAAAACATTGTCAGGAAATCTGAACTTAATGATCTGAAATCTCCATTTCACATGAAGCTAGCATTCGTCTGTTCGTGCATTATCTGTACAAGAGGACAGACTCTTGCACTGCAAGTTGATTAACGTTTTATATAATTTATGGTATAATAAGATATGAGGCCTATTTATTAAATTACAACAATAGTAGGTACTCACAATAGGAATAGAACAATTTCTTATGATTTCAAAGTATTGGCTTATGATATTATCGTAGAATCCACGAACTTCCATGAAGCCGTATAATCACCGTGTAGTTATTATAATTCGATCACTTTTGTAGGTACGAACAATGATTCGTCACTTAGGTATGATTCATGCGAACTCACAATTACTTGAAAACTTGTGCGATGTACTGTAAGGCACAAACAAGTCAGTTACTAATACACTGTTGTTAAGACAATTATCGTAATACTAAATAAGTATTCGAGAATATACATAAAGGTGATCAACTAACTAACTTGAATGTTAAACAAAATATATTTGTATTATCTACAGGCAGATATATTGTTCCGGGTCTAGGTATGTGTTCATATTTGTACCTATCTATAAACAATAAAAGCGAAATCCCTAGTGTGGGACAACGCAACGTTTCAAAGAAGCTTTTGTTTAATACATTCATACATTTAATATGTCCACCGGCTTTTATCTTTAATTCAAATCTTTCTGACGCACAAAGATAATGGATGCTTCTATCTCCTTCAGTCGCTTTATTTGTATACCTTATACCCACCCCATGACCTTTTTCGCCCCATGTCCCGTTACATAAGCGACCATAATCTCCCTCTCAGCAGGTAGAAATAATATTTGCTATTAAGGAAATTGCTCTATTTACTCGTGTAGGTACTGTTGAATATAAAATCGGAGGGTAACATAAAATTGTGAGCGAATATTTCTCTTACGGTGTACCTACTTAAACTCCAATTGTTCCAAATATCTATAAATTGTACCTAAGCTTTAATTAAACATAAAGCAACTTTACCGTTACGCGTTAAGCCCAAATTAATTATTATTTGATTACAACGTAGCTCATAGTCAATTAATGTTCACCGGTTACTACTATACGTTTTTATACAAAAATAGCTCATAGTGATTTGAGAAATGATTAGAAAGAACAGTCCGTAAAAATAACTTTATTGTCATTTTAAATATAAAATTATTATCAATGCCACTTGGCATTCCGCGTCATTTCACCGTTTGAAAGAAGTGGTAAATCCTCTTTATTGTACCCCGAAAAATATAAAATACATTATTTACCAAATAACTAAGTATTTGAACCCAGGGTCCGCATAGCAGCCTGCCGCATTCTCGTTCACAACCCGCGTGCATTCCTTTGCGCGTGCGCCGTCACCGACACTCACATAATTCAAGCCTTGACCTGCATTGCTAACGAAGCCTGCAGACGTACCCGATAAGACGATTCACTGACACTTTTTGATACATTAACTAAACTTAAATACTGATAAATTCATTGTACGATTAATAAATTCAATTTAGTCTTAATACAACATAGTTATGTATGAATCTTTATCCTAATAAAATAGGTTTCATCAGTAAATGGAGTGTAAACAGCAAAATTTATGACCAACTTCTAAAGGAAGTAAGTATTTACTGAAAAGCATTCAGATTCGTATAGCAAATGAATCAAGAATCTAAATACCTACCTATAATGACGTCAGAACATTGTAACGTATACTAAATCAATATATGTTTGGTTAATCATTCATCTACACTAGTGCTGTACTGTTATCGAATCGAGATGATCATTAAAACTACCAAACAATTTTCCTCTTTTCATTTGCAAAGTTAATCGTTTCAAGACGGTTTATCTGATATCTATAAATATCAATCAGTCTACTACCCTCGGTATTGAATTGTAAATTGAGGACCTAGCTGTGATTTAGACGATGGAGTCACAAATATATAACTTGTTAATGGCATATAATAATAGGTATCTATTATAATAATTTGTGTAACCCGAGATTCCAAACACTACATTTATAAACGGGTTACTCAGTATTTTCATTGTTTCAAGAAAAATAACTGGTTGCAATTATCTCGAAGGACAAGATGATGAAGAAATTTACCATAATGCAAGGAGACATCGAAGAAGGAAAACCGCAGTTCGCATTTTGTATAAATATTTCTCAAAGAACAATACTTTACTAGAGATTTAAAAATACATCTATGAACTTTAGGTATTTCTAATCTCTGATACTAGGTTGTTCATTAACCACGCGATAAGAAGAAGAAGGTAAAGGTTGTTTTAACTAAGTTTACATAAAAGTGCCATAAAATTTATTCAATTTTCAGTTAATACCGTGTATGTATTACATTAACATATTATGTGACGTAACAACTGACAAAGTCTGAATGAGTCAACGATCGTTCGAAGAGCGTCATGTTGTCATGTAAATATCCTATAACCCATTGATTCATTCATTGAGATTATTGGTAACAAACGTCAATATCCGGTGTGATACACATCTTAAAGTGAGTACCTAGTAGGTAGAATGAGATATAAATAAGTAATGAAATCAAAAATAGAGATGGTACCACGTCCGCGTTCCCAAAGCGTTTAGTTAAAAGTCTAGGTATTAGAACACTCATATTTCACAGATGCTGTGGGTTAGTAAGTAATACGTGGTGAATTTATTGCCATTTACCCTTCACAATTCTAAACTCCGGGCTATAACATAGAATTATTTAACAGAAAAACAGCTCTTTGCCTGACCTGTGAATTGAACTCAGCAGGCGTATTGGCTGATGGCTACCTTCTGGTTGACATTGAAATGATGGCCGCTTACGTCGACCCTAAAATACCATTATTTAAAGGGCTCACTAACCCTGGAACTAAACTTACTTTCACATACCACCGAGTTTGTGATTTTCGATGTCTCGTCCGACGGCGTTCGCAACTGCGCTCAGCGCGGGCCGGCGACCGCAGCGCATGGCACTGCGCCGCGAGCGCCTTAGTGCGCTCTGCTAACGAGTGCCGCAACTCGCCCCCCACACACCCTCGCACTAGCATCTCAACCGACCTCCACTTGCTCCACCGAAACACTATAGCCATCTGCGATATCTGCCCTCATCGCAACTGCTTCACGCAACTGTACCAGACAGTTTAAGTAGTGGCTCTGCCTATTAAAAACAATTTGTGGTGTAAATAACTTAGATCATTCTACTAATTCCGATGAAATTAAACGATTATGTAATTAATGCCAAGATAAGCCAACTAAAGTCATCAAATGTTTACAAAGACTTAAGAGAACTGTCGCCTACAAAATTAGGTTTCCGAGTCTAAAAATAAACACATTGAAACTATTTTAGATTAAATGAAACAGATGAGGCATCAAGGTCTAGGTCGGAAGATAAGGTCGCGCAAGCAACAAGCCACTAGGTCACTTCTCATATTTATCATTCAATATCACTAAACTACACGTACTACGTTCGCATTTTGTCGGGCGATGACTCGCGATCAATGTATGTGTCATCGTGTATTTTCATTGAATGATTGACACAAAATCCCTTAAAAGCGCGTTTTATAATATGTATTAACTTAGTTTCAAGCAAATGGCCATATAAAAATGTTAAATCCACAATAATATATTCTGTTATCAGTTCTTTAAACGGACTTCAGAGAAATTAGATTTTCTTTGAAATTGTAATTATTGAAATTCGCTGTTATAGTACGAGCATAAAACTCGGAGACAGAAGTAAGTCATCCTCATTGCCAGATCCTCGTTGTGCATGGGTGACATGTTTTAACCGACATTCGTATGCGTTGTTATGTGTTATACCGTTGTTGAGATATCTGCCATTACTTTGTATTAGTACACCATTATCGCTTATGACTATTCATTCAAGCCCGAACTATGCCAGACGTCTGGACAGATTCTCACAAAAATTTAATTAATTTAGGTAACTCATTTTCCATAGGGTGTAACCACGTATTCTGCAAATAATAACTGCAGCGGTTTTATCTGTCTGATGCTTGGTGTATTTCGTCCTGGTTAAACTTCGTGCCGTTATTATCGAGAAACAAGACAGTTGCTAACCAATTGTGATTTTAATGTGATAACATTTTTGGGCGCTTTTGATCAATGATTACCTCATTATTGTACATACTACATTCGAAAACAGTAAGGGTAAGTTTCTCAAACATCAAACTAGGTAAAACCCCTATAGTATAAATCTTATGATAAAGATTTACACGCAGAACAAGTGGTTTAACAAAATTACACGAATTCTTTTACAACCGCTATAATTGCAACGATAAATTTATTGTTGGCTCATATTGTTAGCTGTACTTGGACGAAAGACTTGTTGACGTACCTACTTATTTCAGGTAGGTACAAAATAATTCAAACTTATACTGTGTAGTCTGCTGAAAATGTACAACGCTTCATCCGACTAACTATTTTGGTTTGTAATAGTTACCGCTTCTATAAACTTATTATTTATACTTGTTTCAAAAGTATTTATACTAACAATTTGATAACAATTCGATAATTTTAACAATTGGATAAAGTCCGATGAGTGCCATCCGTGTCAAATATGTCTAAGTAAATATGATTTCTTACATTCATTAATCCATACATTCTTATCACTCTTGGTTGATTGTACTTGATTATAACAGCCACTCAACATGAATACTTACATAACTATCTTTATTGAATTGTTATGTAACCATTCAGAAAGTATTTCATTTTATATTCAGATCTTTCGATGAATTGAATAAGCTTAAATGCTTAATTATATAGTTTCTAAGACAAATAACGGGTGTAAATTGTAAAACAAAACTACGTTTTGATTGCGGAGAGAAATGTTAGAAATTGATTTCATTTTATTAAATTTCGCTTTTAACATAAGTGCGGAGCTTTCATCACGAATTTGCAATAACGTTTTCGAGAATCAACACAAATAGGTAGACATTGTAAAAGTTCATCCGAGAATTTAAATTTATTGACGCGTGATTTCGTTTTTACCTAAGTCAAACATTGCAAAGAGCTGCATGTATGAGAAAGTCACACTTTTAGAACGAAACACGACCTGTTCTGAATACCGAACTACTATATAAATGTAGAGCTGCTTAGCAATGGAATACATGTCTGTAGACTAGGTCGATATCTGACGAGGAAATTGGATAATTGAGGAAGGGAGCGGCCGTCGACGAGAACTAAGTACTTAGTATTTACGTCTTTTCACTATGAATATCACATGTTGCACAATAACAACGTAGCTAGTACTGTATGTTGGGAAATGTGATGGATACATGTAGTATACTACTAATTCTTCTGGTGATCTGGCATAACATTACAAAACCTAATATTAGATATACATATCTACTGAATTATTTTCTAATAATGGTGTACTTAGTTTGATTGTCTCTTTCTTTATTTAAGTACCTAATAGTGTGATGAAGAATACTAAATAGTGGTACCAATTTGGTAAAACCAGCCATGTTTAATAAAATGTGTTTACTTAAACTTTTAATGTATTTTTGAACGTGTAAATGCAATAAACTGCAACACTAATAGTGGTTCGCGGTGGAACGTTTTCTAAGGAATTCGAGTGAGCTCCTTACTGGGTCAGCATGAGTGTATTTTGAGATATAACTCACTTTAAAACTAACATTAATTTCTAATTATGCATGTGTATTAAAGATAAAAATGTAAAATTATTATCTTATCTTAATTACATAATATTATAAATACAAACATGACACTAGATTATTAATTGTAACAAAATATTAAGTATGTGCAATCAAAAAGTGCCGCAGTGACAATGTAATTTTTATTCAACGAACACTTGAATATTGAAGCACAATTTGTATAACTTAACGACCAAAGTGCACAAGCCGTGCCAACGCCAGGTGCTTGTATTCATAAAATGCCTCGAAACTTCGCCCTTATCACGTGTGAATACCGTGAGTACCGAATTCGAGTGAAAACGGCAGGTGGCCGACACCGGTTGTCAGGTGCTCACCGCAACATACAAAGAACCGAAATGGGTACCAAAAATACCTGGCTTCTATTCTCTGCACCACTCATATTTACGCACGTACCTGCAAAATGCAGCTTTATGCGTGTGCCTTAAGTATGGCTTTGTGTTTGTACTCATTATCTAAGCAGTAGGCTTGCTTATTATCATCACGAATGGGAGAATTACGTTACTGCATAGTTTGTTTATATTATGCACTATAGGTAATGCCTAAACTTTTTCTTAAATTTTTATGAGTATGTGCTTGTGTGTATTGATTAGTTAGAAACTACTAGTTTGTAGTACATACAAATTATTAAAAGAATATCAATATTTGCATGATCTCATGGCGCGGTGATTGTCCTAGAATTAAGAAACTTTACCAAGCAATTATTCAAAGTTTTTCTTTTCAGAAGACAGTGACATTGTTGATAATATCCTATAATATATCGTACACATAATAGTATAAACGCGACCAGTTCGAAGAAACATCTTTAAACCTGTATTTCTTTAGTTTTCCGATTATAATATATAATTTATTCAGTTATCTGGCTACAGACAGTTAAAGAACAAAACGATGTCTTAAATAATACAAATAATTTAAATGCATAGAAGTTACATTGAATAACGTACATTTATACGAAGCAAACACATACTTAGGGTCCAAAAATCCGCGTAAAAAGTGTCATTCACCTTTATTACTCACAACGATGATAATAAAGTATAAACTTGTGACTGATTATATAGATGGGAATCTTTGTTAGTCATACACAGTACCTAATGAACATCAGCGTACCTATAAAGTACTCGGGGTATCATTGAGAAATATAGTTTTGTTATAAATTTATTACTCGTTACTCCTCCATTTCGATCAGCTGATGAAACTAAGTTAATTTTTGACATAAACATATACCTAATAGTTATAAGTATTAAAAACAGGGCTTTCAAGTCTTGGCATTAACTACATACCCGATAACCAACTAATTGGTAAAGCAACAAATTACCATGCAAATTACACTTGAACTCAAAACACGGTCATATAAAAAGATAAAAATGTTATATCACTGTCCACAGTCGCAGAAAATTATAATGCAAAGGAAGAATTAACGAATAAATCCTTAGAGAGTCCCGGTTTGTCTTATAAACACTGCACTAAAACTATTAGTCTTGAATTGAGATTTTTCGGAAGGGAATAGTGTCACTGTATGTTAAGTAAAGGCATCGACGTTGACAAGTAATGGCCTTCCGCACTCGACGCCCGGCGCGCGTCGTCTGACTGAGCCCGCGACGAACTCCACGACTCACGACACAACACTGGGGACTGACGCTACAAGGAAACCACGCATGTGCAGGATTCTGTCGGTTTTTCCGACACGGCACAATTATGACGTCGCGTCTACGTCATTAAACAAAAGGTTAGTTAGGTTATTGTATCTCGTAGGAACCCATATTTGGCCATTGAATAACCAAGATTACTAAAATAATACAACTTCATTTCAGGTAGATAAACGATAACAAGATTTATATTTTACAACTACTTCATATACAATTTAACACTTGAAAAATATCGTACATAGTATTTGTTCTAGCGTCCTGTGACGTCGCGGTTATTGGTGTTCCACAGGGTAGTGTTCTGGGACCTTTTGTTGTAGTATTCTAACTGCTTTCAATTTGATGAATGTTAATTAATTTTATCATCTTTTTTTTAACATACATCTTTTCCAATAGTAATAATTATGATCATTAAAATCGTAAATTAATAACACTGTATTATTAACACTGATTATACAGCTGTAGTGAAAAATTAAGAGTAAAAGCTTTATTTAGCTTAACACTCATATTCAAAGACGTTCCATAAAAATTTCCTCGACTCAGAACCCCCTGAGTCCAATCGGCCTTGGAAACCACCTCCAAATTTAATTCTTAATACAAATTTCAAATGAATCTTGAGGTTACTCGAATTAGACAGCCTCAAGTAAGTTGAGGTGTAGGAATTATGTAAATATTTGCAAAAATCTAAAAGAACCGAGCATGAGCTTAAAAAAAGGAAAATTACTTTTTGGGTATGTTAATTGCCTGTATGGTAAACTGTTGATAATAAAAGGTGTCCGTAACAAGTATATAGGAATATTCAATAGAACCTTTTAAGTGTATATACTTATACTTTTAAAACTGAAATAGATATAGGTACATTTATGTAGAAAGAAAATTACGGTCGTGAGCAGGATTCTAACCCTCCTGCATAAACACTCCAGGAGGCACAGGTTCGAATCCTGCTCAAGACCGTATTCATCTTTCCACGTAAAATTTAAATTTAGAGTTCACTACGAATGCGTTAATATGTTTAAAAGAATTATCTGAAAAAAAGAGTATCTTGTCCTAATAGCTTCGTGGATTTAATTTACCTTAACAAATAATTCCTACCTCGAAGAAGGAAAATTCTCGATTAAGGAAAGTCGAGGTGGAATCGAATAGAAGAAATGTCAACGGGAATTTCTTAGAATACGGGTGTAAAAACCTTAAAAAAGAACTGGATTATATTATTAGATTATATTAAGAAATTTGCGGGTAGATTACTTGACTATAACTATAATGACAGGCGCCTATACTTAGCTCTCATAATATGAAATTTCGAAAATACTTTTTATCATAGTTATGGATAACTAGCTTTATCATCCCGATAACATAGCTAATAAACGGACACACAAAAAAACGATCTATATATCTATCTATACGTATTGTCCCACTCCATGGCAAAGGTCTCCCTTTTCTATTTCCACATACTTCTGTTCCTAGCTAGTGACGGCCAGTCTTTTCTTTAAGAGTCAAGCTAGTGTCCCCGTCTTCGCCTTGGTCTACCGCGGGGACGGATAGTATTTGATAACAAAATAAAATTACAACATGACAAAAAAAAATACTCATAATCAATATCTACTTGACACAATAAATTTAAAAACTCGGACATTTTAAATTTGGCGAATGCAGCTATTTTTGTCGGTGACCGTATATTATATGATGAATTTTCGATCAATTATGGTAGAAGGGCCTTTTCAATGAAAGTATGAATGTCTCAAAAAGTTTTAGAGCCATATGAATGGTTAAAGAATCGAAAGTCGAAATATACAGTCTGACAGACTGTATATTGAATAGATATTGAATAGATTCAGGCGTTACTTTGCGGAAGTCCATTACAATGGATGCAAATAAATACAATATCTAGCTACTTCCACAAAATTGAGGGTAGTCATGCATTACCTGTGCACCGCCCGCCCGCCCGCAAATATATGCACATACGCAAGCGGTGAAAATTCCGACTACCACCAACTACTCTACACGTGTTTCGCCCCTCCACGGAGCATCATCAGGAGCTGTTAGACCGTGCAGTGTCCGCCACCGAGTGAGCCAAAACCGCACCCTACACCTCTATTTATGCCTTCTGACTGTATATTTCAATTACCTAGTTGGTCCAGAAAGTCATGAAAATACTCACTTTGTAGTAAACTGAGTACTTTGACAGTAATTTAGGGTCGCTAGTACAAGCCAAAGCGTTAGTTCCCAAAGCATTATTTTCATGACTTTCTTGACCGACTGTACGTACGTCCAATTGCAAGACCTACTACCAATTACTACAATCACATTAAGTAAACCTCCTAAAACAACCTTCTTTGTGGAAATAAAATTTATCCTATATATTTAGACACATTACGGTTTTCTCTCACCTCAATTATCCTACGTCCATGAAAGTCAGAAAAAAATTATAGCGATTAATCCGTTATTATTTTTAGTTTATAAGTTATGTTCTATATAGTGATCACGAAAACCTAAGAATTTACTAAGAGACTCTGTTGAGAGTTGTTATGAGACTGTTCGTATAAGGATGAAATAGCTCTATTAAACCAACTTATATAGGTAGTTGACGAAAAGTAGTTTAACAGTACTCTAAAACAAAAAAAACTTGGGGAAACCAAGTCAAAATCATATTGTTTTATATCAAGTCATCGTTTTTCTTGCTGCCTATGACACAAGAAGGGCTTCACTATGTGACCATCGCATGGATCATTAGATCAAGGTAAAGCTGAGCTTGCCACGGTTGGTCTGTGGATTGGTAAAAATCATATTAAATGGAGACCGCTCTGTGCATCGGAAAACACATTATTTTGTCGGTCCCAGTAGTCACACAAATATGTATGATAGACGATCAGTTACCTGAAAATCTATCAACCAGTCTCACCACGAGATATCGTGTTACCCAGTGATGCTGCATTTAGACCACGCGAAAGTTTTCGTACGGCCGCGCTCTCACGTACTCTAATGGCAGATTTTGAATGGAATGGTGTCAAATAAACGCTCCCTAAGGGTAGTGGTGATCAGATAGGTAGTGATTTCATGATAAATACTGGTGTAAAGCTGTATCCGGTTAGGTTAGAAGTCGAACTAATTGCAAAAAGGCTAAGCAGAAGATGGGTCCCAGCGAGTGTCTTCACGATCTAATCAATTCTTAGTTACATATTTTAGACCACCTAAATTCCATACATAATAAAATTCAATTCACTATGGAATTAGAGAAAACCAAGTCACTGGCCTTCCTTGACATATTACTTATCCATAATCCGGATCATTCTGTTAGTCACACTGTGTATAGAAAGCCCACCCACACAGAAAGATACTTGAATGGTGAATCTCACCACCATCCTTGTCAGTTAGCTACTGTCGCCAAATCTTTGTTACAGAGAGCACAAGGCATCTGCGACGCCGACCACCTGGCAGGGGAACTCAACCATGTGAAGCAAGTTCTCAAACATAATAACTTACGAGCTCCACATCCCCGTCGCAGAAGCCGCCCAAAGCCCACCACAGTTGATCGCAGACCTGCTGTCCTACCTTTCATCAAAGGGGTCACCGATAGAATTGGTCACATCTTGAAGCGTGCTTCTATCAAAACCTACTTCAAGCCACATAGAAAGATCAGCCAACTTCTCAGACCGGTGAAGTGCCACATTCCCTTACAAGATGCAGGGGTCTACAAGATTGATTGCGATTGTGGGCTATCATACATAGGGCAAACAAAGCGTAGCATTGGCACCAGGTTGAAAGAACACATAGCTGACGTCAAGAATAGACGCTCAACAAAATCTGCAGTCTGTGAACATACAACAGACAAACCCAACCATTTTCTACGTTTTGACCAACCCCAAATCCTCGCGAAAGAAAACCGATATATACCGAGAATGCTACGCGAGGCTATTGAAATTAAAAAACACCCAAATTTCAATAGAGAAGATGGTTGGCAATTACCACCTGTTTGGAACCCTGTACTGAAAATAATCAAGTCCCAAACAAAGTCAAGTCACAAGAAAAATCAAGATACTGTGAGCGATTACTGCGTGCATTGGAACACCTTTTAGTTTATAATTCGATAAAATTGTAAAATTGTATCTCTAAATTTAAAACGACTGTGACCCCTGAGTTTGTTTCGGTATTTCTTCTCAGGGATAGTCTTAGGAAATACCGTCGCGATTTAGTTTTAAACATGTATCAGAGACAAAAATAATTTTATGAATTTATCAATTATATGTACGGTAGACTGAAATAATTTTAAATAAACTGTTGAGACACCTGACACCTTAGTCCTCCTGCGACCACGAACGCTGCAAAGTGTTCGAAACGTCAGGAAAAACAAAAAAACAATAATCCACGCGATTAATCCGGTTAAAAGTTGTTTTATTATAATTACATATTTAATTTATCTTTATTTCTTTCTCACTAATCCAACCTCCAGTGTATGATTAAGAATTGCAACCATATCAAAAAAATAACCCCATGGTTACCATTCAGTTTCTTGACAATTCTTCTCTAAATGTCATTCATTCACAAGTATTTTTATATGGCTTAAAATAAATAAAACAATAATGGTAATAAAATTAAAGCTATGCTTTCGTTTACACAGGCTGAAACGCAACAGAGAATATTTTAAAGTCGGATTTTATCAATGAAACTAAACAACCATGTCAAAGAAACTTGACGTATGATTCTATCAGACAAAAAAATATGTTGGACATCCTATACAACATTCTTACTTGCGATAGATATGGTTGCTGTATGAACTATCTCACCTATCAATGCACTCAACGCTCTCCTATTGACCAAGACAGATAGTGATATTTTTGCTGGTGAATGGAAGAAGATTTTATCAATATGGTTGTAGTAATGTGTCAGTCAACTAGTTGCGTCTTTAATTAATGTAAGTGGCTTGCAGCCGCTCCTTTTCTAATTAAATAACAATAAATAAACGGGATGCCAAAATTCTGTTTGTCTGAAGACCCGTGTTTTATTAAGAATAATTGTTCAGTTACATTATAGAGTTAACTTTAAAAAAATCTACTCTGTAGCCTTCCACCCTGTAGATATATTCTATTATTTTTTATGTTTATCCTGCTGACGGATAATTATTATTATACAACAAAACAAACAAAGCTACATTATTTCCACATTTAGCCAGATATCACAAAATCATAATCTATAGATAGTTACCTATTTATAAGCGTTTTGTGATATAGTGAGCGGGTCATTTCATTTCAGTTCCAGCTTTTTAAGTTTCTACAAAGCAACAAACGTGAGTAATAAGATATTTTACAAACTGGATTAAGAAATCCGTAAGTTTACCATACCATAATAATTTAGCCCCTTAATTTGATAATCGTTTATATTTGAAAAGCATTAACGCACGCTTAGCGAACTCTAAAGTAATAAATTTTTGTGGAAAATAAATTAAAATGTGGAAGAAGAATTCGCGGTAGTAGAGATCGAGATGGCTTAGCGGTCAGAGCACTTGGAGTATTAAAGAAAAATTCAAACTATCTTAGAATGCAGTTTTTCTTATCTCGAAAAAAGAATTATTCATATGGGACCACATACTTGTGTCACAAATCGTAGTCTTTCGCCCTAGAAAAGAGTATTATAACAACCAACCAGTATTCAGTTGATTGCGGCAGGACCATGTAGTCCGGTGCGAGGAGAATGATATTGGCGCAGTGAGCATCTAGGGGTTTATTGGTCTTTGTATTGGCGTATGTGGTCCCATACTCAAGTATGATCGTCCATAGGGACTAATCGAATTACCTACCCTGGTTACCTGGTTACTATTCATTGGCGTGCATTTCATAGCTACAAAGGGAAATACTAGTTACCAAATGTTAGTTTAATTGGATTGTGAACTAAATACATTTTATGAAGGGACACAAATAAAAAAATTGCTGTTGCATTATTTAGCGCAATTTTACCTTGAATTTTTTAGATGATATTGAATTTTAAAATACGTAGGCATAAGTACAACTTGTAATTTATGAATTAACAACTGTACTTGTACTAGGTATATTTATGCATTAACAATTCGATACATTTTTTAAGATGTATTTCTTTTACAACAATAGACGACCTACTCTGTGAAGTCAACACCAGCTGTGTAAACCACGAACATTGAATAACTAGGTAGGTAGGTATCTACGTTCTTGAAAGTTAATTACAATCGTCATGACATATGAAGATGGTACATTTATATTGCAATACAGTAGACACGAATAGACGAAACATTGCGTATCCTAGCCCGATGTGTAAAAGATCTCAACGCGCGATACAAAAAGACATTGTTTTGTTGAGCACAATTTTCCATTGACTTATTGTTTAGAACATCGTTGCATTCATTTCGTCTTCAACAGAATCAAAATCTTTATTTTGTACTAAAAGGCACAGGTATGCTTTGCCTTTATATTTTTATTTTATCAAGAGATACATCGATTATTGCTCACGTACATTTTTCGGGGATAACTGACTAGTTTCGAACTCGAGTGGATCGCGGTGATTTTGCGAAACTGGTGTTACATGGGTGCATCTTACATGTATAATTTTAATATCTTAAACCTCTTAAAAAAATGACCTGTGCAGTCTGTACGTCAAGGTTACTAAACCAGCATAAGTTAGGCCAGCTCATGATCAAAATATTACCATGGACGTGCAGCCTACTACTGTACCTATGAGTTATCTGTTCTAATAATTAAAAAGGTACTCTACACATCGTGGAAACATGTACAAAATAGTCTGAAATCAATTTATTTAAAGAGATAATAATTTTAGAATTGAAAATGGTTAGTAAAACTATGGTCCAGAATTATAACATAGCATCACGCCTGTGTTCCCCGAAGGGGTAGGTATTTACACAATTGTACACCCACATTTCACTAATGCTGTTGTCCCATTTAATAGGTGGTGAGCCTATTGCCATCTACCAGGGACAATTCAAGAAACCAGATATTCCAGAAACAATGATAATAAAATGGGAAACCTTCATCCTGGATTAGTAATAAATATCTCAATTTATAATAAAGTTGGAAATAGACTTATTATTTATTTTTAGTAATGTACGAATACAAATTGATTTTATGGAATGTTAATATAAATGCGCCAATTAATTTTTATTTAATTTTATGTACTGTATGGATTATAATTATCTGAAATAAATTAATTAATAATAATAAGATAGAAAATAGATGTGATGTAGTGCCAGGTTCGCAAAATCCCGGCGGGCCCGTTCGATTCCGAAACTAGTGAGGTAAGTCCAAAAAAATTATCTACATTCAAAGTTTAATTGCCAAATAGATCTACCTACCTATAATGTTACTATATATTTTTGCTACGTAATTCTTTATGAACCTGAATAACAAGAGCTGTTACTTAAAGTTCTATAGAACGTAATGTAACGTGAAAGTGTTAGTCGAAGGTCCGGGGCCGTTTCACTTTCTACAGAAAAATGCGACTGCCGAAATATTTGCGCACCGAAATCAACAATAAAAAAAAAATTACAGCTATCCGGTCCGATACATTTCTATAATATTATAATATAATTATTCTATATTGTAATTCTTTATTTTATTTACAAAAATATCGATGATATGTAATTACAGATTGAGCAAAAGTTGAAGAGGATCTACCACTATACTCTTTGAGGTTTAAAAGCTGAAAAAGCTTACTTCAATGTGTCAGTCCCATCCAAGGTGACGCTTCTCATCTCAACTTGCAAACTCTATTCTCTCTTTATCAAATCCCTTCGACTTTTGTTCAATACTCCGAGGAATCTCCGCCTGACAGTTTACTGTGACCTATCAACCGAACTCAAGTTGGGCGAACCAAAGAAAACTTGTTTCAGGTAAATGTGGTATTGAAGTACAAACCATGACCCATCTCACGTCTTGTCCTGCATGCCCTTACATTTGCACCAGGGGGGAACTGAACACTGACGAAGGCACTGTTGATGTGACCGGGTTACTGGGTTAACAGAATATGACTCCTGCCATCTATATGATAGAAGAAGATCTGCGTAGGAGAAAACCCGACCATTTTTAAGTTTCATTTTGCAGGGGTTGTCTGAATATGCAGATTGATAACTTTAAAAAAAAATAGGGTCGTGGCCAGCAGATTGCTTTATGGAATACCGAAGTTAACTTTAGTCTTCGACCACGGAGATAATCTGTTAGTAAAGCTATAAGCCCCCTTGCCTATTTTCTCTATACTGCACACACAAATACCTACCTAAAATGTATTTAATGAGATACTTTAGTATAAATTTGTCGTTTCCCACTTTTCTATTTATCATAGAACAGAAGGAAATCTGAAAGTTAACAATGGTACAGAAACTAGAGCAAGCATGCGTGAGGCAAGCTGCTGGTCCCACGAACACTTTCAACATTCAGCGTTATTGCTAGAATAACATAACAATAACGCAATCAGCAACTGTGCAGTACTTTTTTAATTTTGTAATGTTATAAATTGTTCATTATTTTTCGTTTAAGTAGTCAATTAGAATTTAGTGTATAACCAAAAAACGCTGAACATTGCGTTAAATGAGTTGTGGAGGTCAAATAGGCAGTCGCGCCATTTAAAATACTGGTATTAAGGTGCTCCCGGTTACACTGGAAACCGACCCCAACGAAGTTGGAAAAAGGCTACGCAGGCAGGCATTCCTAACGAAGTCACATATTATTAAGTAATTTAGAGTTTCAACAAATTAATAAAATATATAAAATGAATTTGTATGTGACTATGACTGTCCGATATTTGGTCGACAATCACCAATTTCGAAGTACACATTCGAAATTGGTGATTGTCGACCTAGTATCCTTGTCTCCAAAAGTATTTCGGTATGGCGGTATTATAGTGCACAAGTGTATGCGCAGACACAGGTGCATTCCTTCTTCCTTCACTATACACTCATAATCCGATGGGACGGAAATTTGACGCGAAATGAAAATAGTATATTGTAGGTGCGTTACCTCTACCTAGCTATAAAGTTAATTATGTTTTGCTTAATTGGATCCAGTACGAATTCTGATTCAACATATTCTATGTCTTTTCAATTTATTTCTTTGAGAGCTCATTGATACCTGCTTAGAGCTTTTGTTTGTCCAGCTGTATCAGTTCTTTTAAATCATTATCATCCCTAACACATATTATACAGATTAATCTAATTGTCGTCTTCTGCTTCTTTTTTCGTGTGCGAACCCACCTAGTTGCCAGAGTTGCCGGGACTGAAGATTTACTGCGTGCCGCCCAAAGCACATAGAGGCTCATATGTAAATGCTCCTAGCAGTCACCCATCTAAAGACTGCCCAGGCCAAACGTTGCTTAACCTAAAAGATCATTTACCGACCAGAGTTTGCAACAGGCTATTAGCCTCCATGGTATACATATAATAAAACACAGATACATGACTGAAATGATGACCAGTTCAGTGGTTTTTAACAAGCTATATTTAAGCACGGGAATTTGGTGGATATGAGTGTGTTTAAAAAAATTAAGACTGCTTGGTATCTCTCATGGATTGGTTACCTTTCAAATTATGTAGTTAAACATCGCATGCGGTCTAGATCTATTAACTGTTCTTCTCCAGTGGGCGAAGAAAATAGCGCCCACACAATGAATCATCGCCCTACCAAAAAATGATCCAATTTTAATATAAGCAACGAAAAGGCTGTGATGGTCCGACTGGCGGCTAAATGATGAAAAACAAAATCTGCTTGTGGCGTAACACCAAAAGCTTTAATTTTTTATCTTCATTGGAACAATTTCAGTTTACACATTATTGCAATTAAATCAACCTAAAACTGTAGCTTTAATTAATTTACTTTTATAAATCCTACAACTCACGCATTTGGATACCGATAGTTTTCCTGTTTTAAAAATACATACTTATGTCAGTCATGTTATCCATAACAGGAAATATTAAACATATCTGGTACTTTAAAGAACTAGTAGGTAACAAAATTGACAAACTGCATTAATATATTATATTTAGTGCTATATTTTAGAGTAAGCAGAATGTTTGTAGCCAGCCTTGAACGTCACCACTTTAAGCAAATACACTCATATTTAGCAGCATTTACCATCTATAATATCATCATTATAAATAGCCAAGCTGAAATCGCCTCTGCAGTTTTTTCAATAGTGATCTAATACGATTATTGTCAGTAGTCGTTGGACAGCTCATCGCGTTATATCTTTATGTAGAGACTTGAAAAACTTGCCTATTTATGAGTTATGACTATACTGACTGAAACTATATGTTATTAGTGATATGTGGGACTACAAAAATGATATTACCAAGCTCTCAGCATCCTGGCTCATCTTTTTCTACGCATGGTTCCCATGGAGGAACCGCGCTCTGGCGGCGTTGCGGCTAGAAATCAGGTAATCCAAGACACTGCACCATCGCACGTCACCATAACAACACGCCACATTCCATCACTGCATCCGCGTCCAACATATGATCGCGGTCTCTCTGACGTCACGCGCTTTCTCACTACTTCACAAGGTTGTAACACATTAAGTGCCTCTAGGTCCTATGCACTCGTTCACTAAAATTTAAGCAATGGTACCCCTATCTGATGAATTAATTCGTTTCGGTTTAGCGTGTTGTAGGAATAATGTTCGCGTGTGGGGAAGTGCTATCGTGTGACGCAGGTAACGACTTTCGCGCACGAACTGAGTGAAGCACGTCCGCGTCGTGGCACCGCTGCCGTCGCGCGCGCACCACGTAACGGCACAGAGCCCCCGCCACCACCGCGCGCGCCGTCTCGCCGGGCCTGGCTCCTCCGGACCTGCCCCGTCGCACTATCGCCTACATAACCGTTTTCATATGTAATCAATACAGTATTATTGCTAACATCAATAGGTATGTGTAAACGTATCGACATTTATTGTCTTAGTGCCATAGTGTACGTTATTGCAAGAAACAACAAACTAACGAAATAATAAGCAGCTATGATTACAAGCATAACATTTAGGCAGTAGTAGATTTTAGATATAGATAATAATTTAATGTAATGTATGTTGTGGGAGTGAGTTGTAGTCGCTGTAGGCAAAGGACGCCTGCAACTTTTCTTGGTAGGAGAATCCGAACCGAAACCTGGCGTAGGTAATCGCAATCGCAATCGTAGGTAGGCAAGCTACATTATCTACAAACAGGCTTACATGCCCTTCACGGGAATGACGGCTTCCTACGGTTTGTTGACTCATTTGAATAAGTTTTGGTCTGTACAATTAAAATACTGTCTGTCAATGTTTAAGGAACCTATACCATCACTATACGATATACTCCAAATCATAAGATCCCTAACAAGTGTAGGGCACGATCAGATCTCCACAAAATGCCTACATGTAGTTTATAAATAGATATAGCCAGAAAGTCTAAAAAACTTCAAACAGCATTCAAGACCGGATAATTCCGGCTTGAACGCTATTGAGGAAAACTTAACGTAGTGGGGTGATCCCATTGCTGTGTATAGACCTGATCTCGTTTCTTACAGCCTATTCGATTTTATGCATTGGTGTTTCAATATTAATATAATATCATTGTCTAAAAATACGACAAGCAAATCATGAGATGTAAATACCTCATAGCTCTCGTGCCTATAATTCCGAACGTTTATGAAATTTTAATTTACATAACATCTCGCTTGTATTTCCCGAAGGGGTAGGCAGAGGTGTACATTGACAACCCCATTTTACCAATGCTGTTATTAAGTTCCAAGCAATATAGTGAAATGAAATGAAATGAAATGAAATGAAATGAAATGAAATGAAATGAAATGAAATGAAATTGTTTATTCTGTAAGTAGGTCTTTTAAAAACTCTTTTACATGTCATTATAGTCTAGATGGCGTCGGCGTTTCCTATCTGACATATATATAGTAGTGAGCCGATTGCCATCTAGCGGGCACAATTCCAAACGCCGGGCTGCTATTGACAATTTCCTAACAAAAAAATTCAATATCAGTAACAGATCAATATTCAGAAACTCTCACGGAAAACTCAAACTAAATTTGAGAATATATTTTTTTCGCCAGATTATGTCTGCAAAACAATGCAAAAGAAATATTTAATAAAAAGTCTCTTGATTTGGTATTAGAGACACATCAATCTGTTGAAGTATGGTAGCTGGTCCTCTACAGACTGTACTTCGGTACAAATTAATTACTAAAACTTTGGGTCATGCGCAGTTCAAACGAACTGATACCACCATCGGACTTCCAGACCCCCTACAGTTACCACACGCATTTATTGCCTATCAACTCTCAACTGTTGTTGTCACTAAGTATCGCTACAGTGTGCGTAATCCAATAAAAATCGACCCACTGGATCGTGACAAACTGTTTAGTTTCTATAAGCCAAAGCCTGATGATAATTACCTCTTTTAAATGTTGACTCATATATAAAAAAACTGATCATAATATTAAGATACGTAGTACCAAACTATTATAAGACTACAATACATATTTTCTTGCTTTTCTTTTTTTCAAATAAAATATGTTGCACTTCGTCTTCTACTTCGTGTGGCTGATGAACTACCTAGTGTCAGAGTTAAACCGTCCATAGGCCTCTGACATGGCTTAACACACTATCGAGAACATCTCTCAGGTGTACTGGTTTCCTTCACCGTTTTAATTTTTTTATTTATTTATTTAAATCATGCTACAAGGCCCATATAAAATACAAATACTATAATACAATATAAAACTTAAGAAACTAACATAAAATACTATATATAAACTTAAAAATATTAATTATTAATTTACACGAAGAGTCGGCGTCGTGTGTCGCGTGGTGTCAGGTATCCGACCTCGGAATCGCCGGAACACTACACCTCTCGGCCAAAATTCTTGGTTCATAAAGGTCGACAGATGTTCGGTTGGTGCTCTCACCACAAATGAACTGAAGTTTGCATTGTGTCGAGACTCCAACCGCTCGACCCTCAATGTGAACTTGGTCTTGAGCCGAATATACTCCACAATCTCCTCGGCCTTTGTAGAGTAAAACAGCCGGGACAAGTACAGCGGCGTCACGGGCACAGCCGGACGCAGCAGATGGTTCGGTCCAGTAGGTGCAATACCACACTGATTCTTACAAGCGGGCTTTCTCTTCTTTTTCTCAACCTTTATGAAGCCCTCCTTGTCACACTGTGGCAGATTCCTGTGAATGGGTTCACGGTGGTTCTGCTGTTCCCCTCCTTGCTGCTTAGATTTTAACGCAGCGGGTTTGTTGGCAGCAGTGATAGCAGCGTAAGCACGTTTCGGGGTCGACGTACTAACGCATGTCGTCACCTCTACTGGAGTCGGGGGACGATCGCTGGTGGGTCGGATTGCATTGTCGGCAATTTTTACAGTTGGTGACGCATCAGCCGACTCAAAACTGCTGATTGAAACATTTTGCGCCCCACGTCGTGTGTTCACCTTAGAAGCGTCAGGCGACCTACTTACAGTAACAGCATTGCGTAACAACACTACTTCGGCACGTAGCTCACCTATGGTGTTATTCGACACCTCTAACTTGCACTGCACCTCAGCCAGGCTTGTTTTCAGAAATATAATGTCCTTCAACAACCTGGTGACATCGACGTGGTCGAAATGTGACGGGGGGCAGCCTATGTAGCTCCTTCGCCACGAAAGCGGGCACGTCGTCTGGATCGGTCACCTTCAACAAGGTGATAATGTCTTGTATGCTCTTCTCGGTTCCATCTCTCCTACGGGACGGCATCTGGTCGACCTTCCCAAGCGTTTGAAAGAGCAGCATCTTGCCACTGCTTATCTCCTCCTCTTTGAAGTTAGACTTGCAGATCTGCAAAATGCTGACCTCGTCCATGGTGTCGATGGCATGCTGTATGAATGCCAACAGCTCGTTGGCTATAAGTTGTTGCGAACTCATAGCGACAATGACGTGCAGCGGCTACAGCCGCGCGATACGCGAATAACTAATACTCTTACTGTGGAAACACGTCCGTATCCGAGCGCGCATCGCACTGCACTGGAAGCTTTAAGCAAGTGATAATTAATTTCTAATGCGCACATGACTCCAAAGGTCAGTGATGCTTGCCTTGGATTCTTAATTGCGACTTTTAACTTGCCAGTCCAACGGTCATACCACTAGGCTATCACAGCTCTATAACACACGCTCAGCGGCTATCAGAGACAGCATGCTAAAATAGGTAAATTATAATGTTTCGGCGACATTTAAGTTACTCCAAAGTGGCTGATATGTAGTTTTCAGTAATTATTAAAAATAACCTATATTATTGCATATTAAATTACTTATATTAGTACCGTACTAACAAATACCAATGTCAACTGACAACCTATCACTAAGTGTAGAATTCGAAAACAATACCATTTTGTGTGAGGTGTTTTGTATACAACAAGGTAAACACAGGGAATAAAAAACTACGTATTTCGTTTTAATGCTCCAATTCCTTACAACTTAGATTCAATCTAAACAATGAATTATAATTTTTTCATAAATCGTAAATAATTTATTTGCTGGTCAAAGGTATACAGTGGTATTAACATTTCTATTTCTTCTATCTTGTTAATTTGTCTTCTCTGTAGCAATCGAAGACTCGAAGTAGGTACGAGTATGTAAGGATCGTAGCTCTAGCTAATATTGCTGGGGTTCTATAGTTTCTGCCTGCCTCGTGGAAAAAAGGCGTGTGTTTTATGTATCTATGTAGGTATGTAAAAAAATCATAAGTTGGAGTACCGTCCTACAACTAATTAAATCATACCTTCACAATCGTAAACAAATTACAAAATTAATATATTAATAATACAAATAAGCAAGATGAAATCTTTAGATCAAAAGAAAGCGAAGTTTTGTATGGGGTAGCTCAAGGCACTGTATTCGGGCCCCTTTTATTTACATAATAACTCGCCTAAAGCAACCGATGACACTATTTTCTGACAATTACAATTAAATTCCACCGAAATCCGATTTTTATATTCGAAAAATCTAAATCTCGGTACTGTGGTTCAATTATAAATATAGTCAAATAAGAGTCGCTCGCGCTCTGACGGTCCGTACCAATGTAATTTTTATGTGATATAACTACGGTATTCGGATTTTTTCCTTTACTTTTGCTGTGTGACCTTGCTTCTTGATTTTCATGAACCTACGTCAACGGGAAAGACTCTATAGGTTTTGATTTATTGACTGAATATCAAGATATGCAGTATAGACGTATTTATTTATTACGTTGACCTAGATGCTTGATTTTTTTACAGGTACAAGGGGCAATAGATGTATGCAATTGATACCTGCATATCCTTATAACAGATAAATAGACAGGTAGACAACGAAGTGATCTTACAAGGGTTGCGTCTTTCATTTCCTATAAGTACGTAAGGGTCCAAAAAAGTAGGTACTCTGCGAGTTCTAGACTCAGAATTGCCGATGCATTCCTTTTGGTCCTTTAGTGAACCTTTTGCGGACCTTAATCACTGGATTATGTTTTCCAAGCATTTTTGAAATCAAGCAATAGGCATGATGACAGTAATACAGAACAGCTTTCAGAGAAAAATATATGTACAAAGGATTATGAAAACTGACGTAGTTTTAATATAAACATTATGATTAATAAAAAACCTTTATTTATATTTATTATATTAGAATCAGTCAAGTCAACTTTGTAAGAGAGAATAAACGAAATATTGATTTATTATTATTTATTTTTCAAATTTACATATAAATTACATTTTTAACTATATATCATAAAAAATAATTAAATTTAAAAATATAAAAAATAGTAGGCCACCGGCATCGGGAACAAGGTCCAAACCACCGGTGGTTAGGGCTCCGGAGAAAGGAACCTCCTCATAATGCAATGCTTATTAATTTATTATTAAGATTTTCAACAAAATCATCATAATAATTGGGGTCGACGCAGCATGTCTTTTCCTTCCAAACATCTATGTCAGCCGACATCTCGCTAGTCACTTATTTTCTAGCCATATCATCCTTCACACAATCCATCCATCGTTTCTTTTGTCTTCCTCTACTCGTGTAGCCATCCACCTTCATACTTGTAAACTATCCTCGTCACATGTTCCTTCTTCCTCTGCATCACATGTTCATACCATGGCAAACGATCTCCACACAGCTTCTCGACAACCGGTGTAACTTTCAGACTACCTCTTACATACTCATTTCTTTAACATTCTCATTTCAGCTGCATGCAGTTGCCATTCATTCATCCCTTTTGTGGGCCAACATTCCGAACCGTACAAGACAGCAGGGCCCTGATTCTGAACCGTCGGAAACTGTCATTTTCAAATCCGTGCAGAAATTTGTCGATCAGAACCTTTAAGCGCTATTAAAAATCAATGAAATTGATACAGCATGGTATATATCTGTACATAAATAATTTAAAAAATACTTCAGATTAATATTTTTGCCTGCAAGATTATTTTTCCAATTGGTGTAATTGGCGAAAGCCGTCCCGATTGTGTATAATAATAAATAACTTGTCATATGTAATTTATAATTCTATTTTTTCGTACACCGCTACACCGCACGCTGTCCCTTTTGCGTTACAAATGGCTTTTCGCCCTTTCATATGGTTGTCTGGAAGAGATCCCTGAAGTGCAATAAGACCGCTAATTGTACTTATTAATTTTGTAAGGTTTCCTGTCATTTTTATATTTTTACAATAAAGAGAATGTTTGAATTATGTTATGATATATAATATTGAAACAAAACTTTTCAGGGTGCGATCACGAACTTTTCTCTTTTAACTACTGGTAACACTTGAGTGCGATAGTCTGTGCGTGACTTAACGTAAACGTAAAGTAAAATTTATTATCTATGACCGTCTATGACTAACAAACGTGAAACATGCGTGAAACCGAAGATAGGGAATGAACTAGTGGTGTTCCTGATGCGGCAATTGCCGTATTATACGGCATTCTGGTATTCTACACGCCAGAATTACGGTATAAGACAGCAATTTGATTACCGTATCAAATATAGGAGCTTTTTAATATTCACTGAATAAAATTCTTATTTAATTTAGTCATATTGTTTACAACTTTTCACGTTGGGAAGGAATTCTGCTACATCTCACAATGAAAAAGAAAAGCAAAGCCATGAATATACCTGAAAATATGTTTAATGATCGCCAAATTGGTTAATTTATGTTTGATTTCAATTCATAACTAGGACCAAAAAGCATAATACCACTCACTTTAACACGCTTTTATTAGCTTCACCTGCAATACTAATATTTATGTTAAACTAATTATAAATTTCTTGCCACTTATAAAATATATTATTAATAATAAATAAAAATAAATGTAAATTCATTTTTAATGTGACGAGTAGTCTCTATATTCACCGAAAAAAATAATACTTACACCTTTCTCGTAAAAATAAATACGGCAATTTTTCATATTTTGCATTAAAATACGGCAGTTTTTAATGTTTACTACGGGAATCCTAAATTTGTCAGGGACAACACTGGTGAAACGTGACGTGAGCACAGTAGCGTGACGTACGAGTAAGCATTCGACGGTGTATCCGGTGTATCTTTATTTTAGATATTTCCTTACGAATTTACGATTGAATAAATAAAAATACAAGACTAAAGTGTATAAGACAAAGGTAATGTATAGTAAATATTACATTAAAACCAAACCAAGAAAATAGATCATGTCGTCCACTTTCCAGTCAGAAGAAAATAAATCGGAAGGAAATGGAGATCATAGTGAAAAGGCTTTGCCAGTTGACGAAACTCAGCCCAACAATATCATGAAAGATAAACTTAATGATAATGATAACAATGAGCCACCAAAAAACATAACTACTACAGACGAACATAGCTCTGTGGTGGCAGCTCACTATAACCACTTAGAAGAGAAAGGGTTGAAAGAAAGATTCAACTCACCCATATATTATATGAGAAACTTCAATAATTGGGTTAAAAGTGTGCTGATACAAGAGTATACTGACAAAATTCGAGAAAAAGATTATGGTAGATCCTTGAGAGTACTAGATATATGCTGTGGCAAAGGTGGTGACTTAAGCAAATGGCAAAAAGCTAGAGTAGAACATGTTGTTTTTGCGGATATTGCAGAGGTATCAGTGCAGCAGTGTCAGGCACGTTATGACGACCTTCGTTCACGTTGTGGACGTCTATTCTCTGCAGAATTTATTGCAGCGGACTGCTCTAAGGACACACTAAGAGATAAATACAGGGATCCCTCTATTAGTTTCGACATTGTTAGCTGTCAGTTTGGTTTACATTACAGTTTTGAAAGTTTTCCTCAGGCAAAGAGGATGCTCACCAACATATCTGAGTGTTTAAAACCAGGTGGTTATTTTTTTGGGACAATTCCTGATGCAAATGAAATTGTGTCTCGAGGACAAAAGTCGCTTGATGGTTCATTCGGTAATAGAATTTACAATATTAAATTACTATTTAATATACAGAAGGGCTATCCTCTTTTTGGTGGAAAATATGATTTTCATCTAGAAGGAGTTGTAGACTGCCCAGAATTTCTAGTTAATTTCAAATTACTTACTAAACTGGCCTCTGACTTTGGTTTGGAATTAGTGTACAAAGCAAGATTTGTAGATTTCTTTAAAGATCACTCAGAAAAGTATAAACAATTACTGCAAAGAATTGTGTGCTTTGAAAGTTATCCTCCGCCTCCAGGCAAAGAACTTATTGCAGATGAGGTAGAATATGAACATGCTAAGCAATTGTGGGAGAGTAAGAACAACAAGACTGAGCGAGATCGAATTGGTACAATGAGTTCATGTGAATGGGAAGTAGCAAGTAAGTAAAACTAATATGATTTTGTTGTCTATCATGTTCATCATGTGCATATTTTATATTAATCCTTTTTGTTTCAGCTGTTTATATGGCTTTTGCCTTCAGAAAACTCAAAAGCACTTGGGATTTAAATGGAAAACCTGTGTATGCAAAATCAAAAGAAGAAAGTCAATCAACAAACAAAACCTAGTAAATTTTTCAAAATTCAAATTTTTAAATATGAACTAGAATTTAGCAATAACGTATGGAGAAAGAATAATGGTATATATATTTGTGTGTCATGAATGTATTCCTCAAAGGAGGTGAACAGAACTGGAATTGTGCAGCTCATTTTTTCCCCAATAATTGCTGTTTGCGGAAATCGCTGCATAGCCTCTCAACCACTCCGTCCATCAATGTCTCAGTAATTAAGTCAGTGGCCAATTACACAATTCAAAACTTTAATCTGCTACTGAGGATGTTCTACCATAAAAACTCAATAATTCTTTAGTCTAATTTTTTTGTGGGGAAAATTTATCATAATCTATAGTGCCAGACTCCTACCAACTTTAAACCCCAAGCCCCAATCCTTCACTTCAACAGCACTTTGACATTCTGCATATTTTTTAGGGTTCTGTTCCTCAAAATTAAAAACGGTACCCTTATTGTTTGTTTGTTCTCCGTCTGTCTATCTGTCAAGAGATTTTTTCTCCTCTTTAAAAAGGTATTTATATTGAAGCTTAAAAGTTATAACAACACTAGCAATTGTACTGCTTAAAATACACAAATTTAACATGATTGTGAACCAATTTTTTAAGGAATTATATTGCCAGTATTACATTTTTATGGTTATGGTTACATGTTATGGCACCCTCTGCATACACATGCAGAGGGTGCCAATGTTACCCTGTAACTACGCCTACACCGTCTGTCAAGCCATCATGTCATCAAGGGTGCCTGGTTATAAATGTAACATTTAATATTGTTATTTTAGAGCCTGGTTGTATGGAAACCAAAACAAAGATCCACCTTTACATAAGAATGAAATACTAACCCTGCCACACTTTTTAGTATAAATTCGATTGATGCTAGTACTAAGGACTTTTCGTACCTACTGTATTTTAAATATTTAAGCAGAACCTATTAAATGATGATTTGTTACACATAACATTTACTTATTCTAATTTTAAAAACACATCTACATTACATAAATGCTATGTCTATGTTAGGTAAGTATAGGTATATAGGCAATTCGTCACCCCAGGGTCCCATCCAGTTTTTCTACTGCTCCAGGTAAAAACGATATGGATCAGGCATGGAGGCCCCGCCGTCTGCCACTACGGCCGCAGAGGATAGGGAGGGCGGCGCCTTGCTGTACCGGCACTGCCCCTCCTCTACGGCCCCACCGCGTCCGCCATCTAACGGTGGCGGCTCCGTCATTAAGTCACGTCATATGAATGCCGCAGAAGGTGGGAAGAGCGGCGCACCGACATACCAGCAATCCTCTCCCGTCTCGGCCACCATCCCTCAGCTGCGGTGCCGCCCAAACGACGCCGCAGCCCACCTCAGTTGCGGCAATCCCCATAAGGCTCGCAACCTACAGCTGCTCCAACATGGGCTTGGAGGCAAAGGCCCGAGGAGCGGCCTTCCTAGGGTTACTCTAGCTTCACCGTGGATGACCAAGTCACGGCTACCGCAGCCCTGGGGACTGGGGACCCTGGATAGTACCTGGACGTGCCCATCACCAAAATGAACCGAGGATTTCTTTACCTCGCAGCAGTTTGTGGATTTAGGAGACACAAAAATACTAAAACATTGCGCCAGTGATATTTTCGACAATTATTGCAAAAAGATCAAGTCCTGGTCTTTTTCTGCCTTAGGCTACCAGTCAAAAGCTATTGTTGCAGCATTTACTTTAGCCTTGCCGTAGTGTGTCTTATTCACCGCCATTTTCTCAGAGAAAATTCTGGCTTCATAGGCGTTTGTTGGCCTATAGGTCTCGTTCCTGATAGTCGTCGGCTAGTAAAGTAACGAAGTATTGACCGTCGGCACTTGTTAACGAACACCTGGAGATGGTTCGGCAGTCAATTCGTAATTTTGCACGTCTCGCAGCCAAACACGAATACCCTTTTAACTATTTTGGATTAGAATAGAGTTTCATATGACGGGTGAGGACATTTGACCTCCAGATAGGTCTTTGAAGATCGGACAAGTGCATATATTGTTTTAATTCTTACGATAGTTATATAATTATGAAGATCGAAAGCCTCAATATAGCTCGTATATCAATGTAAAAGGCCTAATGAACTAACTTCAAAGGCTTGACCACATTGCGCTCCACTTCACCTGTCAAAGGCTTTTTCAGAGTCCGCGACGGTCAGGAACAATCGGACTTTTATTCGATACTGGGCTATATCAGGACGCGTATGCTATTCAATCTATTAATATGATCAGTACAGGAGTGGCCAGGGCAAAATCCAGCATGTTTTTGGCGTAACGTGCCTGTTTGACTTCAAAACTGATTTTATTAGCTGCAGTCCGTAGCAGGCTACCTTCAGATGTGACATGAAATAAAATAGGTCACCCTTCTATGGCACTTTCACGTGTAATTCCAGATTCCACTGGAACTTACTTCTCAAACAGTTAGAGGGTGCAATAAAGACAAAGATCTGAATGTATCCGCCACCCACGAGCATTTCTTCATTGATATAGACAATTAAAACCAGATGGTTTACGCTGCTTTGTGAAAGGTCTGCTGGGCAATTGATATAGCCTTTTTTATCCAAAATTGATCTACATGTGAATACCAACTCGCCTCATGGTAAGCGACAGTGTGAAGAAATCTATTCACTGAAGTCTTGAATATGTCTAGATTATATTTCTCAGGAAACACGGAAGATGGAAGGGAGTTTCACTTACGGGCAGTACGTATCATGAACGTGGATCCAAATCGTTGCTGGAGCACTTATCACATGTAGGTCTGAACTTTTTAACACATTAGTCAATAGTTCCGTCCATGGCTTATACTGCTCGTCAGCAGCTCTGCTGGTATACAGAATAGTTAGCCCGTACTGTCTTTCAGCACTGTCTGAGGCGGGTGCAATGCTTTTTATTCACAATTCATAATGGCTTTGGTAACATTGTAGATCTCCCTCGTATATATGATTTTGGTCGGAGCCATTTTATTATTTTAATAATATTAATCGTTATGGAGAACATTATATAGATTTTAAGCTATCTTTGAAAAAATAAGGCATTTTTTTTTGTATTGTTACTATTATTTGTGTAAGCTTTTGGGAATTGTTTTTCTTTTGTTATAATGTATCATTTTGTTTTACACCTTTACCGGGATTCCGGGATCGCAGCTGCATTTGCCGTAGCCCCGATTATATTCCTAGCAAATGATATCCCATCATTTGAGCAAGCCGGCCACAGTTGGCCTGCACAGACACTGAAATAAGGAACTCGCGTAAGTGCTGCGTGCTAACGTCTCTGGCCTGTTGATGGTCGGGTGACACACTGCCCGATCCAAGGGAGGTGCAAGCTGGGCATTTACCCTCGAGCGGCAAAATTGAGTAGGGCTGATAGCATTTTTTTTTTTTTTAATTCAAATGTGACGATCATCGAGACAATTATGCCGCTCAGTTAAGTTACGCCTTTAACTTATATGAGCGGCAAAATTGTACTTAAAACCACCCAGTCAGAAAATGGGGAAAACTCAATAAAATAAACTAGAGATTGGTGGATTTAATGGCACTGAATTTAAAATAATGGTTTATTGACGCGTAGTCGGTTTAATAGCTTAAATGGCTTGTTAGTTAAACACACTTAATGGAAAACAACAAAATAATACATTTTTACACAAGAAAAACGATTCCTTAATCCTACACAAATATTAGGTCCTCTGCAAAAAACCGAAATAAGAATTTTAACGAAAACTTAAAATCTATACAAGCAATATATAATGTTCTCCGGAACAATACCTACTTAGACAGATCAGTTAATATAATCCAATATATAAAAATCTCGTGTCACAGTGTTTGTTATTGCACACCTCCGAAACTGATTGACCGATTCTTATGAAATTTTTTGGGTATATCTGAGAATAGGTCGTAGGCTAAATAACAAATGTTTGACGTGATTCTTTAAATTGGCATAACTTTTTTATTTATGAACCGAAAGTGAAGATTACCACAATATATTAGTGAAAACCACATCTAAATCGAATAAGCCGTTTCTGAGATTAGTGTGCACAAACAAATAACCAGAAGCAAAGACAAACAGATAACCAGACAAAAATTCTAACTTCCATGTACAGACAGCGATCCGTAACATTTTTATTATATGCAAACTTTCTATCATCATAATACACCGCTACAAACCGACTTTACTTACTTCGTAAACTTCGGCACTTCAATAATCTCAGTAAAACCAGGGAGGGATTACTTATAGCGGACGAATAAAAGAAAAAATGCACTTGCCCAGCCTTCAAAGAAGGACCTAACTGGAGGTCAAATGTCCACCCGTCGTTTCAAACTCATATTCCAAATAAGAAAAAGTTAAAAGCATGCTCCTGTTTGGCTGCGAAGCGTGCAAAGTGACGAATGGGCTGACAAACCATCTGCAGGTATTCGTTAACAAGTACCGACGGTCTATACTCCGCTACTTTACTAGTCAGACATATCAGAAACGAGGACATGAAAGCCAACAAACGCCCATGAAGCAAGAAATAGCTCTGAGAAAATGGTGGTGAACAGAACATACACTACGGCAAGGCAAAGTAAATGCTGCAACAATACCCTCTAACTTTGAGTGTCAACTGTAAGGCAAAAGACCAGGGTCCGATTTAATCTTGATCTTTTTGCCGTTATAGTGGAAAACATCACACGCGCAGTGAGTTTGTAGCAGGAACGCATATTTTATCATTATTCTGCGACCCCCTCGCATACCATACGTATATGCACTTCAAGAAACTAAGGCGCTGCGTTTCCACAAACTGCATAGCTCGTCGTTTGATTTTGGTGATGGGCACGTCCAGGTAGTATCCAGTTCAAGATCAAGACCCTATTCTCCAGGCAAAGCATTTCAACCACTTCACGCCCTAGATTTAGAGGCTAGTGAGAGCGTCGCATGGACAATTGGCTAATCTTAATGCGTATGGAAGGTGATTTTCCTCCTAAGGATTTTCTTCCAACCTCGGAAAGAAAAATCGCCTTCCATCAAAATTACAGACGTTTCGTGTGATCCATGGCTGTTCAGGAAACACAAACATTGTGTGTATTTAAATGTGCTATGTAGGGGGCGGCAAATATAATTTTTGCCCGAAGAGGCAAAAGTGCAAGATTGGGCCCTGTAACTAAAACAATTTACCTATTTATTTGTAAACTAGCTGCGCCCCGCGGTTTCACCCGCGTATAATTATATTATGATTAACCTAAGTTACTCCTTATATAGTCCGCTAACTGCCAGTCAAATCTTATCAGAATCGATCGAGCCGTTTTGAAGATTAGCCGGAACAAACAGACAGTCAGACAGACAATTTTTTTAAAAACATCTTTAGTTAGTATTATTATTTATATAAGGTCCTAATTTATTAGGTAATTTCCTTTGAAAGGGTTCATATATAAGTCAAATACATTCACATAAGCTAATAATTAAATGGAAATAACAAATTGTTTGTAATTAACATAGTACTAGCAAGACGAAAACCGCTTCTTGAACGGCGAACAATAAGAAAAAATATAATTGTTGTAAAAAATTTAAATATGGCTTATATGAGTCCATATAACTTACGCATTGACCCCTTATAAGGAAATTACCTAATAAATTAGGATCTTGTATATATTATTATATGTAGTTTTATTTATTTGTATTGAGCATTTCAACTTATTTATTACCTACTAGCACACCCCGCAGTTTCATCCGCGTTAATTTGAGGAAAAAACCGACTAAAATATATTTCACCAGCGCCATCCCCCCTAATGACTCCATTATTTTGTTGCGGAGTTATTTTGAAACTATGATATCTCCTAAGATATTCATTGTACTCAAATAATGTCAAGAGCAATTTAGATAAAAACACCTTCGCAAATAATGATTATTTTAGAACAAATTTGATTCCCATAAAAAAGGTTATAGTGAGTGAACCTTAGTATAGTATATGTACTGCCGAAGCAAGTACAAATAAAATAGACATATACTGTCACGGACTTTTTTTATGAACTTTTAAAGAGAAACAATTCCGTCATACATGATTTTTGCGTAACTTAAACGTTTAGGCAACGCACGCAACGGAAGCAATCAAAAAGAATATTTCTTCCCGTTTTTGCAACATTTTTCATTGATGCTCCGCTCCTATTTGTCGTTGTAAGTATAACCTATAGCCATCCTCGATAAATGAACCATCCAACTTAAATGAAAGAATATTTCAATTCGAACCAGTAGTTCCTGAGATTAACGCGTTCAACCAAACAGACAAAGTGCAGGGTCCCTCAGCCACGTACAGAATTAAATGTTATAACAATAAAAATCTATAGAGCGAGCCAACGGCTTACAGCTTTATAATAATATTAGTATAGATTTAATAGGTTAGTAGTTTACCATAATTATTATAGTTTTATCATTGTGATCTTGAATAATTTAATAATTTCAACAGTGTTTTAAAATATTGCTCCTTGTATAATCAAATGGGTTGAGGGAAGGAGGTTGGTATTTAAGTATATATATAGTTAGTACATAATTTCTGTTTAATCTCATCCCCCCCCGACCCTTGCTCGAGCCGGCCCGCGCCGTGCCAGTAACTTTAAATTCGACCCTTAATAATAAGGAATCTGATATGATCCAGCTAGTCCCTAGTTGTCCCACAGGTGGTCCCTAGTTGTAACCCAGGGTGAGTGAAACGACAATATAAATTAATGGCTGCGTTTCAACTGTTGCTGTTCATAGTTTAAAGTACCAGGCGCCCAGAACTAAACGGAGCTTACACCACAATATACAGAAGAGTGTTATCAAGTAAAGTTGTAACAGTTACAGTGGCCTGTTGGTTTAGAGTACGGCTGCTACTTCATACGTTGTAGGTTCGAATCTTACTGACAAAGATCCATTATTTTTGTCCATTTTTATAAATTTTTGTTTCCATAAATAACTTGAGTAAAGTTTTTAAGATATGCCTTTAAGACGCACACCACCCAGCGCTTTTTTGCAATATGAATCTGAGCCGGATTTGCCAAGTCAGTCGTTGGAATTGGAAACTCACATTACTCAGCGTAAACGCAAGCATGAGCACGTAGATGATATGAGCGTCTTTGTGTCCGAAATCAAGACATGGGAATTCTGCGATGTATAAGAAATCGAAATAAATTGCAAAAACAAACCCGCAACGACCCAAATAACAATATTTTAAAAATAACATATAATAGATACAGGAACCACTGTAACTACATAATAAAAAATAAAAAAACGAAAATATGAAAGGGAACTAATTGCTAATTCAGTTACAAACAGTAAACTTCTTTGGAAAAACATAAAAAATATAACCTACACAACTAAATCAAAAACTCAGGATTCAGAATTACTAAACTTAAGTTCATTCGCTCTCGAATCAGTAAATATAATTAATAATCACTTCGCCAACACTGGTAAACAGTTAGCTCAGCAGATTTCAGTTCGGCCGGATTTAAACAATGATCCTACCATTAGACTGAACAGCCTACCCTCACAACTTAATACCTTCGCATTAATAGATACCGACCCCAAAGAAGTAGAGATGATCTTAATGAGCCTAAAATCTGACAGTGCATCTGGCTGGGATGATATCTCAACCAAATTCCTGAAGTACATAAAAAAGGAAGTGGTGCCTGTAATAACTCACCTTGTTAATCTCTGCTTTGGTAAAGGAATCTTCCCGAACCTACTAAAGCAGGCTATCATTACCCCAGTACACAAGGGTGGGGAGACGATGTCAACAACTATAGGCCCATTTCAGTTTTGACGGCATTATCAAAAATACTTGAGAAATTGTTAAATATTCGGTTAAAGCAATATTTAAATAAATTTCATGTATTATCACCTTCACAATTTGGGTTTAGGCAAGGTATATCTGCTGAGGATGCAGTTTCTGCTCTAAGTTCCCTAGTAGTTGATAATCTAGACCGTGGAAGTAAATGCTTGACCGTATTCTTAGACCTTAAAAAAGCCTTTGACACCGTCTCTATTCCTATCCTTGTGAAGAAACTGGAAATGGTTGGTATAAGAGGCACCCCACTAATGCTATTTAAAGACTATCTTTCAGGTAGAACACAAAGGGTAAAGATAGGGCAGTATACCAGTCAGGCTGCAGAGATATCGTCCGGCGTACCCCAGGGTAGTGTGCTTGGCCCAACATTATTTCTGGTGTACGTCAATGACCTCTGCAATATGAAAATTACTAATGCTTAAGTGTTCTCTTACGCGGATGATACTGCTATTGTTTTTTCTGGGAACTCCTGGGATAAAATTAAAACTGAGACAGAGCTAGGCATGGCCAAAATATCTAACTGGCTGAACAACAACCTACTCACCTTAAACACAAATAAAACGAACTACATCTGCTTTTCTATCACAGATCGCACACAACCAAAGGAACAATACGCCATAAGAGTACACGTATGTGGAGACATTAGCAATGAAAACTGTAATTGCGCATCTATTACAAAAGTAACACAAACAAAGTACTTAGGTGTGGTTATCGATCAAAAATTATCCTGGCATCCCCACCTCGAGCAAGTTAGTAATAGGGTTAGAAAACTAAGCTGGATATTCAGGACACTAAGACACATCGTACCAAGAAATACGATCACTAGCAGAGAGTCTCCTAGAAGTGTTCTAAACGAGATATATGTTGCTCTGGTTCAATCTATCTTGGTGTACTGTATTCCTATCTGGGGAAGTGCAGCTAAAACCTATTTCATAGACGTCGAGAGAGCACAGCGCTTACTCATCAAGACAATGTTTTTCAAAAAGATGACTTACCCAACTGATAAACTATACCAATTAAGTGATCTACTCTCGGTCAGAAAACTTTATATATTGAACATTGTTCTTAATAAACATAAGACCCTAACGTATGATGCCAACCTATTCTCCAAAAGGAGAAACGACATAATTGTGCAAACCCCACAAACTAACACCATGTTTGCTTGTACGCAATTTATTAAGCGTTCAGCCCAACTATATAACAGAATAAATAAAAAGATATACATATACAAAAATACACTGTATGAATGTAAAAAAAATATAATTAATCTAATGAAAACACTTACCTATGAAGAGACGGAGGCACTACTGGAACACAAAAAATAACATATACGCACAAAATAAACAACCAATACGCAATTACACGTACACACACACACACACACAAAAATACGCGCGCGAACACACTCACGCACGCGCACACACTCACACACACACACACACACATTCACATTCTCACACGCACGCGCGCATACACTAACACACACACTGATACACACACACACACACGATTGAATTTTTTGTTTTTTATTTATTTTATTCTAAATTGTAAGCTTTAATTTTACTGTAAGGTATGCTATGGAAGAGCGGAGTCTCCTAACACAGGCATTAATTGCTTATAAGGAGACTTCAAGAACAATGTAATATAAAACAGTATTTTTAAACCAATAAAATTATTTGTATTTGTATTTGTCCCCCCAGCAACGCCCTAAGTCGAGGTCCCGCAGGGGACACCCCTAGCGCTGTTGCTTAGTTTGTAGTATTTTATAAAATATGCTCTGGCTGGAGGCATCAGACTGCCTCGCCTTAGATATTGTCCGGTTACGCAGACAGAACCCCTGTGGGTTCTCTGTTCTTCAAGGTAATTATGCAATAGTTTAGATTATAACTAGCTATTGCCCGCGATTTCACCTGCTTAAATGAAACATGAAAAATTGAATACAACAGCCGACAAGTACGGGAAAACGACAAAAACCCCAAACAGCTATGGAAAGCTTTAAAAGCAATTTACGCACCTAACTCTCAAGAGAACAGCTCATCAAAACTATTCACCAACTCAACTGATCCAAGTGAATCGTTAAACAAATGTAATTCTTACTTCACAAGTGTAGGGAAAAACCTGGCAGCAAAAATTCTGTCAAGAATATTTGAGACACAGGCCTCTCTTAGTAGTAAATACACATCACAAAAATCACTACCCACGTCATTCTTTCTAGTCCCTACTGATGAAACAGAAATAAGAAAATTCATAAATCAGTTAAAAAATGACAGTTCTCCAGGTCCTGATAAAATCAACGCACGACTTATAAAGAAAATACAAAATGTGATTTTAAAACCGCTCACCCACCTAATTAATCTAAGTCTTGAAACGGGAATATTTCCAGAGCAATGGAAGGTTGCAGCGGTAAGTCCAATATACAAAGGTGGCTCTACAGACACACCTGAAAATTATAGGCCTATAGCATTACTTAGCATATTATCTAAACTCCTCGAAAAAACAGTAAACACGCGCATTGTGAACTTTTTAGAAAAAAATCATTTAATTTCGGATAGGCAGTTTGGATTTAGAAAAGCCAGATCAACCGAAGATGCTGCTTTACTTCTGACCAATTTTGTTTCTACGACAATTGAAAAGGGTGAGCACTGTATGGCAGTCTTCCTAGACCTAGCCAAGGCCTTTGATACCATATCTACAGACCTTCTCCTAAAAAAATTAGAAGTAGTAGGCATTCGAGGAATCTCAAATGAATGGTTTCGAAGCTATCTCACCAACCGAAAACAATACGTTAAATCAGGAGAACATTCAAGTACACTGCTTCCCATTAATTTTGGAATCCCGCAGGGAAGTTTACTTGGTCCAACGCTATTTATTGTATATATGAATGACATCTTAAATCTCACTCTACAAAATGCGGAACTAATTTCTTATGCAGATGACACTGTCATCATGTTTCATGCTGACACTTGGGAAAGGGTTTACTGCCTTGCAGAAAGTGATTTAGCGACGGTAGCACACGCACTAAACCATAATCTACTCACACTCAATATAAAAAAAACTAAACTTATCACTTTTTTTAAAACCCAAACATCTAGTCCTCCTCGCCACCTAACATTAAGATTTCACACCTGTCAGACACACATCCACCCGAATACTTCACGAGACGACTGTATGTGCGACTACATACAACGCACACAGTCCATTAAGTACTTGGGCATAATTATAGATGAAAATTTATCGTTTAAGGAACATGTGCATCTCGTTTCAGGCCGAGTAAGAAAGCTAATTTACATAATAAAGAAGCTTAGAGATTGTATTCCGATAGACACTTTGCGGACTGTGTACTTCGCAATTTGCCAGTCTACTATACAATACGGTGTGTTGGTATGGGGTGGAGCTGGTAAAACAACCATGATTGAGCTCGAAAGAGCCCAGAGAGCCGTTATTAAAGTTCTTTTAAAAAAACCTTTCATCTACTCAACAGATTTATTATACAAAGAATTTACAGTTCTTCGTGTGCGGCAGTTATTCATCCTTAGTGCATACCTACGCACTCACAAAAACATAAAAAGCAGATCCGACTACCACTCCATAAGCTCAAAACGAATCTTCAAAATCCCACTATGTCGAACCATCTCCCTACTAGCCAGACGTTGTCCGGCTTACCTTCACACATTTGTGTTTAATAAAGTAAACAGCAGCATATCTTGTAAGACAAAAGATCTAACCCTCTCAAAATGTAAAAAGATTGTAAAAAATTTGCTTCTTAAACTCACATACGAAGAAACGGAGAAACTCCTTACAGTATAAATCACACAAACACACATACTCACACACGCACGCGCACCTATGCACATGCGTACACACACACTCACGCACACACACACAAACAGACACACGCGCACACACACAAACACACACACACACCAGTCTCACGAGAAATATTTTTTTATTGTTTTGTAATTTTCATTCTTTTGTTTTTATCACCTAAGTAATTAGTTATTACGATTATAAGTTAAACATAATATTATTTTACCTTATTGAGGATACCTTAAAAAACATCTATTGTTGAATAATTATAAATAAATTTGCATCATGTAACTGATCTTTTGCAACAATAATGTTATATTCAATTACAAATATGTATTGCCTACTTCATGATACATCTGTATGTAAAACTCAATTCAGGTTTCCAAGACACAGGCTTGCCTAGTTTGGAAACCGCAGTTACCATGTGATATATTGTGTCTTTATCGTAATAAACAATTTATCATTTATCATTTATCATTTATCAATTTTGTATTTTTAAATGAATAAAACAAAAAATCTGTCTGAAAAAATCGGGACTGACTTGAAATTGCACACAATCTATCTAATAATCAATTCTAATACTTAGAAAGAGACTGACTGTGTGCATTAATTTTACTCTGCCGCAGAGTATAAAAGTGTACGTACCTAATACTAAAATACAGGTCAAGTGCGATTTGCTTGTACGGAACCCTTGTTGCCAACAAGGGTTCCGTACAAGCAAATACGTAGAATGAATAGGGATTTTTAGAATCGGTAAAAGTTGGTTTGGAAAACTATTTTTATTTTGCAGTTGAAATGTATTTTCCTTCCATACATTCCAACTGCACAACCCATGTATTCTTTTCTTTTATCGATCTCCTATTTACAAATTCACAATTTTCGGAATTTTTGAATAGATAGCTATGACTTCACCAAGAGACGTGTTAAAATGTGAAAGAAGAATTCAGAATAGTGTCCGTATTTTTCTACCCACAAAAATGTGTAACTATAATAGAGTTCGCCACGCATGCGTTAAATTCGTTTGAAAGATTTATCTATAAAATAATTTTTCATGAAATACTTTATATTAACTAAAGGTCATGGCACACTATGCAAGCACGGCAACGGGACCGCTCCAACCCAGCGACTAACTTTTCATTTGAAATTGACCCTTAAATCGTATGTCGTATAATATGTTTCATAACGTCAATATAAAAAGCCAACGGCGGGGTGTCTGCTACCTAAAAACTCATAGTGGCCCGCACACTTCAAGCGTGTGAGCCGTGGCTGTGCCTTTACCAGTGGCGGTACCTTCATATAAGCCCAAAAGCCCGGCATGCCTTACTAAAATGCTCGATAGAGAATCAATATCAAACCCGAACTATTTAAAAGTTCGCGCGCTTAATTCTTATCAACATAACACAAAGTATCTACCTATGCCACACTACTACACATCGCGATTGTTCGCGCGCAGAGTTTCGCATTTGCAGCATCTACATATAGCTATCTCGCTTACACGTACGGGCTTTTACCGGGCTTTCAAATACTATCTCTGTCTCTTTCGCACTTATAGCGATGTGCCGTATAACGAGTACATACCTTGTGCGTCTACAAATCGATCAGTATGGAAGATTTAAGCCGTGCATGCCTATGAAGTTGCACGCGTATGCACACCTGCCAACTCTGCAGTGTTGCCGTTTTAGCGACGTTGTGAGATCTTGGAGATTATTAACGAGTTTGGAGACTTTTTTTAAGATTTAGCAACAATAAAAACTAGCGACTTTTTAAAATAATTAATAGTTTCGAGTCACGTGACACATAGATTAAAAATTATGAATTTGTTTATCGAATTAAATGTATTTACGAGTTATTAATATTATGTTCAAAAATACCAAAGAGTCAAATAAAATACATTCTATCATTATAGCTAAGTTTCATATTTTATTTCCATCAGTGTCAAATACCCTATTGCGACATTTAGCTAGATTTTTCATATACCTGGCGACTTTTTTTGCCTAAATGACAACACTGCAACTCTCCGTAAGTACCGAGTGCAACTCACTTCAGTTTCATTTGCTTGAATGGGAAAAGATTTGTTGTTAAAGTTTTTTGTGTGTTTTCTTAGATTTTCTCAGTGATACAATTGTTTTGGTGACTTACAATGGAGGTAATTGTACCTTGTGAGGATTTAAAATGCGTCCAAGTTTTGATTGGCGAAGATAAGGTAAAATCTTAAAACTTTGCTCAGAAAAAACAGTTAATTCCTTCATTAAAACCGACACCTAATCTGTGTATTTCTCAGACTAGTAAATCGCATAAACGAAAATTTAATAGATCAGTGTATAAAACTAGTTGGATTGTTGGCTGTTCGCACACTAATAAGTTGTATTGCTGGTGCTGCATATTTTTTTCGAATGAAGATTCCGAATACATCTGGTTATAATGATTTAAATAACATATCTGGCACGCAAATTCCCATAAACACCTGTGTGCAATGGTTTCTTTCAGTAATTTTGGTAAACAACGAATTGAGACATCTATATCACGCCAGTTATCTGAGGAAATTTCAAAATATAACACGCGCGTTGATAACAACCGTAGTGTATTTCAAAGATTAGTCGATATTGTTTGTCATTTAGCACAACAGGAACTTCCTGTAAGAGGACATGATGAGTCCAAAACTTCATTAAATAAAGGCAATTTTTTAGAACTGGTCTCGTTAATTTCAAAATACGATGTCGTTTTAGAAAAGCATATGCAGCATCAGGAAAGTGACAAACCGGGGCCGAGAAGAAGACGGATGAATTCACTTTTAATTTATTGTACCTAACCAGTAGTTTATGAGATAATTGCGATGATACATACGTAGGTACCTACATACTCAGTCCAAAACTGAACTTTTTTTGAAATCGGTTAAAATTTTATTGGGCTTGCCTTATTTTGAAACCCTAGGCACGCCACTGGCCTTTACCGTGCTGTTGCAGTATGCAATGACCTTAAGCAGGCTATACCTAATACACATACTAAATATTAAGTATGTGGGCGTATTAGTTTCTTAGATAAGGGGGGTGAAAAGTAGCTCCAAATGGTTCATGTAATTATACACACTGGCCGTGCATCGCCCGCTTCATAATCAACTCAGCGGACACAAGACCCACTGCCGTGTGTCTCAATCAGTGTCAACATCCGACTTCAAGAAAGTGGAGCAAAAGAGAGCGACGTATAGGACGATACAAAGCGAAAGAATGATAATCGCGCATGTGCGGGTTATACTTACGGTATTGAATAAAAAAAACCTATTTATTATTTTTAAACTCCAGAGACTACTTATTTACCTCCTTAGCCTAAACTCTTTCGTTTGATACCGTTATCAAAGTTGTAAAAAAGGTACAACATCAAATATTGTAATTGGTAGTCCGCCATCTTGAGTTTGAGTTTACGACATGCTACCATAGAATTAGAATATTTTTGCTACCCCATAGAAGGACACAGAGCTCAAAAAAATGCAACCGTTTTTGAATTGTCAATGTGTGCGTGCAATAGTGATGTACAACGTGGAAATATTGACACATATCGATTATCGATAAACAGTATTTCAGATGTAAAGACTTGGTATACAAAATGAATATATTTTCAATCAAATTATGTTAATAAAACTAAAATCACAAGCGTAGGTATTATTTAATGCACTTCATTAATTAATCACATTATTTTAATACAAACATTTCATGCGCTCATACTATAATTATATTTCATTGGTAATAGGTACTTTGTTAAGAAAGCAGCTTTTAAGGACTCTCATACCCCGGTCTTATCCATAAAGGCCGGGCGCGTTTTTGAAGGTTTCCCCCCGAAAAAAAAAGTATATCCTATTATCTTTTCTTATTTCTTCTTTTTCTTTATTATTTTTTCTTCTTTATCTTTATTCTTTTTACCAATTAGTCTCATCCATTTTTCCTTTTCCTTAGCATCGACAGGAAACCTTTTAGTATAAAAAAATATATCATAAAAAATGTGAAATTCTCTTGAATTTGTAGTAAAAATTATGTAAACAACATGTTCATTACGCTATCACATATAGGCTCAGTGCTCACCGCCTTAAGGTGATAGCGCAGGAATCACCAACTAGTTTCATTCGGGGTCTAATCAAATTCAAATTCAAATCAAATTGCGAAGAATAATAGTAGCGCAGTTCGTTAGATCAATATTCAACTAAGGTCCGCACAAAGTAGGTTGGCGGTCCGGATTCGAACCGCATTTGGGGATTACTGTCATAGCGTGATGAAATATATTTATAACGTAACCAGGGCCACTAAGCTAAGCTAAGCTTTTCATATGTTATAAACGTTCGGACAGACACACCGAAAAACAGACAGAAACGTTTCCAAACATTTTGGTTTCATCGTATTAGGTAACGCAATAAAAATTTTGGAAAAATTATTGCTGTGCAGAGATAGTTGGTAGATCTACACTTATAATAAATTCTGATATCGGAACTCTTTGTTCTAAAATTTCATCGACACAATAGTCGACACTGACAAGTCACTATTTTGTGTACATGAAATGAAAATTTAAATTTATTAGAACAACGTACTCAATATTGCTTTTATCACCATTGTTTTTTACTATAGAGAAAATTCACTATTTTCTTGATAGGATTTGGTTTTCAAAATAAATTTTCTAAAGACAGATTTTTCCAAAATTTGGCCATGAAAATATATGCTGTTGTTGACAAATTTACCTGTGAAATGAATCTTTTTCTGGGTTATTTTTATAAGAAACATCGCAGTCACCAACACAACACGTAGGCATTGCTCATAAATTTTAAAACTGTATAAAATATACAGGATTCACTGACAATACAGCAAATATAAGTTAGCGTGATTTTTGACAGTGACACTGGAGAAAACAACATCTGCCAATAGTGCTGACCGAACCTAAATATGCTTTCTCTTTCTAACAAGTGATATTTCCGTAAGAGTTTCCATTCCCATAGTAGGCTTTGTTGGTCTTTTTCTATCCTACGTTTATGCATGCTACAGAAAAACTCAGTGGGAGATGAAATTGCTTACGTAGTAAACAAAAACGTAAGACGTAGGAGTACTATATTTATTCTATGCCTAAGACAAGTATGTAAGGCAATAGGTATTATGATTCAACTTCTATATAGAGTATAAAACAAAATCGCTTTCCGCATCTGTCTGTCTGTTTTTCCGCTAACTCCTCCGTAACCAGTCAATGGATTTTTATACGTTGATTGCCGTTACGGGTAGTCAGAGCCCTGAAAGTCTGACAACCAGTCATACCACAAGATATCGTGTTATCCAGTAACTGGAGGTCTGATAGGCAGTCGCTCCATGTAAAATACCGGTATGATGCTGCATCCGGTTTGACTGGAAGCTGACCCCAATGTAATTGGGAAAAGGCTAGGCGACACCCGTCTGGTCCTATAAGACTCATACCATACCCTGTGCCTAAGTTACGTTTAAAAAAGTAAGATTTAAAAAAAAACGTGGCTATGGTACCTACACATGAAAGTGTGAAATAAAAATATATAACTTGCACATTGCAGGCGTGCTTTTTATTTTTTTATTAATTTCATCTTGTTTGTTAGGTATGCTTTCACGCCTAAACCGCTGAACCAATGATGATAAATTTTGGTGTAAATATAGTTTAGACCTTGGAGAAGACCTTTGTTGGCTGACTGGATCTTCTAAAGTAAAGGATTACCCGTATACCGGACTATACCGAAGACGAAATCTGCAAATTAGTTACCACAATGTAAATTTTCGCAATATCCAAGTCAATCATAATTAGAATGGTTGGTCTGTCTCATCTGTCTGCCGTGATAATTACTAAACAGATTTTAGTCGAGTGTGGAACTATTTGGAAATCCTACTCAACTGTAGAATATAAATTTCAACATGTCTAATATTCTAATATACCTACATCATGGTTTACTAAAATCAATGAATTTCATAGATCACTATCACTACATATTATAAAACAAAGTCCCCCGCCACGTCCGTCTGTCTGTCTGTCTGTCTGTCTCTTCGCGATATACTTAAAAACTACTGAACGGATTTTCATACGGTTTTCACCTTGATTCAAATTGATTAATGAGGTGTGTAATTCCTAAAGGTTTTGTGTAAATTGGTTGAAATATGACGATGATTAATTGATTATAGAAGATGTCGCAAAAAATCAAGAAAACTGGAAGCTTTCATCGAAAACGCATACAATTTAAATGAAGGATGTGAAGAAATTGTATGGTGGTAAAGGCTTATCATAATGTGAATGAAAACCTTATGTTGAGTAACGTGGACACATCGTGGACTTTTCTGTAAACATATATAAGTACAAGATGAAATTAATTAAAAAGCACGCCTGCCATATTTTTAAACTTTACTGGCCTACTCGGGACAATATAAAAAATCTATGGATACATCGAAATCGGTTCAGGCATTTAAAAGTTATGGTGGTAAAGAAACTCACAAACATACATACTTACATGAACCCTAAAAACTTAACACTCTTTTTTGGGCAAGGGTGTAAAAGAGAGAAATTCCCACCATATATTGTTTTGTTGTTCTCCAAGGGATTAATTAGGCAGCGTTTCCGAACTTGCGCAACAAAATATAAAGACGACAGCGACGATTTCGGCAGTGGTAGGTGGGGTGGGATCCACCAACATCATATCCCATTATTCGTAGTTACTGAGATTAGCGCTTTAAACTATTATAGTAGGTATGTGACCTTTACATATTTAGCTTTAGTGCACTCTTACAACGCAGGAAATAAAGATTAATATCGTAATATAAAGCCTGATACTGCCCACTGTACCTATAGATATCAGCTTAACTTCGTCACATAAATCCTCCATCCATCTATCAGAAGTCATCTGATAGATCAATTAGAGCTACCCATGCGAAGCCTGGGCGAGTCGCTAGTTAAATATAATTTTGTAAAAAAACTAGCTTATGCCATTTTATTAGTCTGAGTGTTATATTAGTATTTATAAATAATATAACACGCCATGATGACTGGACAAAATGTTATTTTTTGACATTCACCCGGACCGGACGGAGTCGCAGGCACAACTAGTATAATACAAAGGGTAATTAATAAAACTTCGAGTGTAGCAACACTATGCAATAGTCAGAACACTGAACAACGTTCAAAAAGGCACATTGAACTGATTCACCTGAAGTTATCTGCAATCTTGGAAGGAACGGCGCATGCGCATTCGTCACTTCTCTGCACTTAGAATTCGCGTTCGCTCGACCGGCCAGCGGCCTCATGCAATCGTTTGATCGTACTTCATACTTGTAATACCAACGTCGGTCGGTAATACGTAGGCAAAATGAGTGTCGAAAATCCTGCTAGCGATAATGATTGTGAATCAGTAAGTGGTTAAATAGATTAGTATACTCATTATCAATCAGCTAGTATTACATTTATGTCTTTTATGAATCTTAGTTGTTCTGTTTACTGGTGAACACAAGTCTCCACGAAGCGAAAATTTTCTAAGTCCCAATATGGCGTCAACTATAGTATTCGAACAAACCGATGCTAAGCGTCGGTTTGGAAATTTTTGGGAAGATGAATCGTCACAAATAATGTTTTAATAGCGTAACACTTTGGTTTATATATTTTTTGCCATGTGATGACAATTTATGTCAATTTTTGTAACCGAAAATGTCGTATAATGTTCTCAGGGAAAGGTAAATGGTAATAGAAATGAACACGTGAACGGTGTCCACAACGGATACAGTAGCTCCGAGAAGCATAAGTCCAGCCATAAGTCGTCAAGCAAGGACAAGCACCGAGACAAAGATCGGAACCACAAGAGCTCTTCCAAACACAGCAGGTTAGTTTTCCAGAAGGTTCTGTGCGAGCATGCCTCCTTCTTCTTCTATGAAGTTTGTTATGTTTAATTTATAGAGATAAAGACAAGCACTCAACAAGTAAAAATCACAGCAGCTCACACAAGTCGTCCAGCAAAGACAAAGAGCGCAGCGAAAAAGATAAAGAGCGCGGTGATCGAGAGCACACCAGCAAAGATAAAGATCGCGACAAGGACAAGCACCGCAGTGACAGAGACAAGCATAAGGACAAGGAGAGAAGTGACCGTGACCGGGAAAAGCACAAGAGCAGCAGCGATGACAAGAAGTCATCCTCATCATCATCCAAGGACAAGGACAGAGATCACAAAAGTTCATCTAAAGACCACAAGTCAAAGGACAAGGATAGAGAACGTGAAAAAGATCGCCATAGAAGTGACAAACACCGCAGTGATAAAGACAAACATTCAAGTTCTAAAGATAATAAACACAGGTTGGTGTGCTCATAATATTTCCTAAATATTCCTCTTGTAAAACAGTACAACACATCTCAATAGTGAATTAAAAATGTAACATTACTGCTAATACATAACTAAACTGAAATTGATAATTTATAATGATAAATATGTCTCACAATGTGCTGTTTATTCTATATGGATTTGTGGGCATGACACAATCAATAACTCCAAAACTGAAAATTAAAAAGTGACATGACAATACTGTGTCAACTAGGCATAAGTCAAAATTTTTCATTGTAATTCTGCATTATTTTTCTGTTCTTTTGAGTTAACTTATTGACTAACAAATAAAAATGTACTACACCAACATTTTGCTCAAGTTAATATCTCATCACAAATTTAGACTTTGTATATGTGTGTATTAAATAAGAGATTAAGCTTAATTTACATAGAGGCATACAAATTTGATAATGAAATACACAGGATAAAGACTTTAAACTTTATTTAGTTCTGTAGTAAACTATGTAAAAAGTCATATACACATTTGCATTCTTACATTTCATTATTTTAAAGCAAATGTGATATTTAAATAATAAATACTGTTGTTTTTTTAATAGCTCCAGTAAAAGCAGAGAGAAGAGCAGTGGCGAAAAACATGATAAAATCAAATCTGAATCAGATTTTCAAGATTCCCCCACCAAGGATAAGCCCATGCAGGTAAATTTCTTTGTTATCAAACTACAATGATACTAAGTAAAAAAAAATATTAGATATAATGTAAGCTCAAATATTTACTATTTACAACACACAATAAGGTATACTAAACAGCAATATTGAGTATTTTTTTTCATATTATTCTAATATGCTTATTTGTTTAAATAGATAGATCAAGTTGATGTCAAGCAAGAAATGAATGATGAAAGCAATGACTTTGGTGGACTCAACACAACAGCTTCATCTTGTGATTATTCTCTATCACAGTTTAAAGATGAACCACTCTCAGAACTGCCACCTGAAGAAGATAGTGATGAAGATTCACCATCGGTAATTGTTTTATGCATACCTACCATTTTGTCTTAATTTATAACCTATTACAACCAAATTAACATCTTCCTTTAATTTAAATACAGTCTGATCGCATTGGTAATAAACGACGTGCGCCCAGTGAGAGTGAAGAAGACATTCCATTGCTTCAGCGTAAAAAATCTAAAAAGAAAATTAAAAAAGGTTGGTATTTATAAAATGAAATGCTTTTCGTAAAAGAAATTAACAAAAACACTTTTCATCACAAAATACTTGTATTAATTTGTAGAACCTACTTATGATGATGATGATGATGAGGAAGAAGATGAGAAACCAAAAAAGAAGAAATCAAAACCAGGTAAAACAAAACCAACCAAAGTGAAATCTGAGCCAAGTGATGGCCCTAGTCCAACCAAACGCAAGAAGAAACAAGATGATGAACAAGAAGTCTGGAAGTGGTGAGTAATTGAATAAATTGTTACTATGCTTCTATTGCAAAAGTAAGGGGTCAATAAACTCTTTAAGTTCGGCAGCCAGCTGCTTCATTATTTGCTACTTCTTCACCTTGGTTACTTAGTTAACGAATAGATGGCGCTGTTGCAAGGCAATGTGACATAAACGGTTTTGAGGTTATGTAGTAAAAAGATGTTCTTTAGAAATGTGTCAGTAAAAGTTTTAGAAATAAAATCTATTTTCAAGTTTACCCCAATAAATATAGTGGTTGTGAGGCAGTTGCGTTATCGTAGGTTAAAGTGTGTGTAGGTATACTCAATTAAGGACTGAAATTTAAAAATATCGAAATCTTGAATTTATTTTGCTCATGAATATTTTTTTATTAAATTTTAAAGGTGGGAAGAAGAAAAAAAGGATGATGGAACTAAATGGAAATTTTTGGAACATAAAGGACCTGTATTTGCGCCGGATTACGAACCTTTACCTGATAATGTTAGATTCTTTTATGATGGTAAAGAGATGAGGCTTTCTCAAGATGCTGAAGAAGTTGCTGGGTTCTACGCTCGAATGTTAGACCATGATTACACAACCAAATCAACATTTAATAATAATTTCTTTACTGACTGGCGTAAAGTGATGACTCATGAAGAAACTAAACTTATAAAAGATCTCTCAAAATGTAATTTTAAGGAAATGCAGGCTTATTTCTTAAGTGTCTCGGAAAAAAACCGGAATCGAACAAAGGAAGAAAAAGCAACTCTTAAAGCCAAGAATGAAGAAATTCAAAAAGAATATGGTTTCTGTACCATAGATGGTCATAAGGAAAAAATTGGTAACTTTAGGATAGAACCCCCTGGCTTATTTAGAGGTCGTGGTGAACATCCAAAAATGGGTATGTTGAAGAGGCGTGTAATGCCAGAAGATGTGCTTATTAACTGTTCTAAAGATAGTAAAATACCTAAACCACCCCCAGGACATAAGTGGAAAGAAGTCAGACATGACAACACAGTTACATGGTTAGCTTCTTGGACAGAAAATGTCCAAGGACAAGCCAAATATGTCATGTTAAATCCCAGTTCTAAATTAAAAGGTGAAAAAGACTGGCAAAAGTATGAAACTGCTAGAAAACTACACAAATGCATTGATAAAATCAGAAAAAACTATAGGGATGATTGGAAGGCAAAGGAAATGCGTGTTCGTCAACGTGCAGTTGCTCTGTACTTTATTGATAAACTAGCACTGAGAGCAGGTAATGAAAAAGATGATGATCAAGCAGACACCGTGGGTTGTTGTTCATTGCGTGTTGAACACATAGCTTTGCATAAAGAAAAAGATGGTAAAGAACATGTGGTTGTATTTGATTTTCTTGGTAAAGATTCCATCAGATACTACAATGAAGTGCCAGTTGAGAAACGTGTATTCAAGAATCTCGAATTATTCATGGAAAATAAAAAAGATAATGATGATCTCTTTGACAGACTAAACACACAAACACTAAATGAACACTTAAAAGATTTGATGCCTGGACTGACTGCCAAGGTCTTCCGTACTTACAATGCATCCATCACACTACAAAGACAATTGGAGGAACTTACAGATCCTGATGCCTCTGTACCAGAAAAGATTTTGGCATACAACCGTGCAAACCGTGCAGTAGCTGTATTGTGTAACCATCAACGTGCTGTCCCTAAAGGTAAATTCATCACACTTTAGTGTCTGTTCAAATAGATTACAACTTCTTGTAAAGTACATCACTTATGTTCTGATGTGTATTATTGCATGATCCAGCAGTGAGTGCATCTCAAATGGTACTCTAACTAGGAACTTAAGATTGTGTGTTCATTCTTAGTTAAAATTCTCTCAATGCTTTAATGGCACTAGAACTAAGAATTAGATGACATAAGTATTAATTATGTTCTTTTCAATCTACACTCTTCTGTGTACTGTTGTCAGATTAGTATTGTCCATTCATAAGATAAACTTTAATTTCAGGTCATTCAAAATCAATGGAGGCATTGAAGGAAAAAATACAAGCTAAACGTGATCAAGTTGATGAGGCAGAGGAAGACCTACGACAAGCAACAAAAGCTGCCAAACGAGGTTCTGTCAAAGAGAAGCTAGCTTGTGATAAGAAAAGCAAGGCACTAGAGCGTCTTAGAGATCAACTGAAGAAACTTGAGCTTCAGGAGACAGATCGTGATGAAAATAAAACAATTGCCCTTGGTACTTCAAAACTGAATTATCTTGATCCACGTATATCAGTAGCATGGTGAGTAAGATAAAGGTTGATAATCTATAACATTGTATAAAATATTTACAGGAATATAAATATATCTTTTGTATTTTATAGGTGCAAAAAGAATGGTGTACCAATTGAAAAAATCTACAACAAAACTCAACGTGATAAATTCCGTTGGGCGATCGACATGGCCGGTCCGGAATATATCTTCTAAGGTCAATATTAGCATTAGCTATAACTATATATATAATTTTCATCAAATCTGAAAAGCGTTCCACTTCATAATTGTTGTTTAATTGGAATTTATTTTATGAATTACTGACGTAAAATTTTTTATTCAGTGATGTAGTATTGATATAAAAATAAAACATTTGGACCCCAATGGAATAGTGTTCCTCCCAAGATTAGGATCCAAATTAGAAGTCTGATTCTAATTTATTTTATTTAGTTACAATGTTCTCTTTAGCATAATTAGTTGTAGGCTAAGACTAGTGTTAAAAGGGAGTTAAGAATTTTCTTGTATAGATTTGCGAACTTTTCTGCCTAACGTTATTTTTGATGTTCTTTTAAATAGACAATTCACTAAGTCTCGACAAATCGTTTAAATTGTGTCGTTATGTTATTTTCTATTTACAAAAATATGTGAATTAATTCACTGGTTTTCATCACCTGTAAAAGGATTAGGTGCGTGCAATTGAAGTTCAAGTAATTTGTATATAATAGTGAGGCTTTTTGTTCATATTTCGAACAATAAATAGCTATCTACTACAAGGTGTTTTGCTAACTACCTATCAACAAATAATATTAAATACTAAAAAGTATTAAGCAAACATGAGAATCCAAAAACAAGCCGCGTCAGATGTAACGTAAATTGTGCACAACGTGCAGTAGCAAATGTTGTAAAGTAAGAAATAATGTTATTTTATTTTTATAAAATTAGGGTCGAAAATCGTGGCAAGCGCAGTTCATGTTACAAAAGGTACAATGTTCTAGGTAAATTTGTAATAAATATTACATACATTTATGTGTGCGTCTTGTATATAGTAAATTTTTACCATGTCATACAATTGTGAAATGAGATTATCCCAAATAAATAAAACATTGACACTAGGAATTTTGTGGTTTTCATTTAATAACAATGGAGTTACATTTTGTTCATCAAGTTAAACTTAGTTATTATGGAAGAAATTTTGGTGCTCCAAACCTTCTGGCATATAGCTTAATCCAGACTCATCTTTATGCAAAAGATTATATTCTCTTCCGTAGCCTGTAATTTAATTAATTCATTAGTCCTTGCAGCCTAAGCTAAAGGCAAAATATTAAATAAAAGGAGACGTTTAAGTGCTTTCGCACTATATCGTGCGCTTTACGGCTAAGATTGTTTGTTTCATAAATCGTTAGAAAATGCACAATTTGCCCTTAGTGGGAACCCTTTAGGGCCCCCGCTAAGACGAGCCAATAAATGAGCGGGTGCATTACCGAGGTATTCTATCTCGAAACAATTCAGCTCATACTTGGATCCTGGTTTGGATAATCCATGGGTGATTTGTAGAATAAAAATAAACGCCAGACAAATGAAACATGTCAACCATTTTCGTGATTTTATAAGGATCACCCCCACCCACCATCGATATGAAAACACGATAGTTAAAATAAGCAAATAAGCAGCAATCCGCTTCATTACCCGATCTTTGCAGACTGTGACTTTTATGATCGGACTAGTACAAAATTGTATTTCATAACAATAAATTTCTATTGTGTCTGGTAATTAACGAGCCAACAGATTACAATATACGCTAAATCGTTTCTAGAGCCCATACCTGAGTAGGCGCCCCTGCCCATTGCACTACTGTTTTCGGCTTTTCTTGGCGTTTAACAATGTTTGCCTTATTCTCTATAATTAAACGTTGTATTACAATTATTAAAGATCTATTAATATATTTAACAGAATTACCTAGTTCTTTCATGAGCTTAGTCGGAGCATTACGCAAATGGAGTGGAACTGCTGGCAGAGGACCCTTCGTTTCCTCCAATGCTCTTTGACATCTTTTCATAGCACAATACACTTCTCGGCTTTTAGGTGCTCTAGCAAGCCTTACAGCACATTGTGCTAGTAAAACATCGCATTCTGGCATTCCTATCTGTTGACAACCTTGTAAACATGCAACCGCTTCAACTATTGCATTTTGATCTGCCAGACCTATTAAGTAATGAGAACTTGTTAACTTTATCGGGGATAGGTAGTACTGTCACCGATTGTCGGACCTTGATGTGCGTGTTGCTTGACATTTGACAGCGATAGGGGTAGGCGAGTAATACTCGCTAAAAGGTGAACCTTTTGAACAATACGGGTTTTTCAACATTTCCGTACCCACGTTTTTATCAGTATTAATATTCAGCCAATATCGTCCCATTACTCTCCTTCCACACCTAAAGTTAACCTTTTAACAGATCTAAAAACTTTTTGTGGCCAATACTTCCAATAGGTGTCAAGCTCATCCCGCCATCTCCTGGGTCTGCTGTGACCTCTTCTAACGTTGTGTGGACTCCACTCAGTGGTGAGTTTGCCAACAAGTCGTCCAATATGCGACAGATGTGAGAAGCCCAATTCCACGTGTGGGTCAGAATGACGGGTGTATTGTTGCAGAAATGAATATGTTATATACTAGCGACCCGCCCCGGCTTCGCACGGGTAGTAGAGCATCAGTGTCGCATCAGCCAAAAACGAACAAATATAACCATTCGATTCTCGAAAGTCTTAATTATACGGAAACGCGCGCTTTATCGATCGGCTCATATAGGAACAGTAGGCGACAGAGCGCGGCGCGGCGCGAGGGTTGTTGCATAAAGGGAGTCCCTTCGGTGTGAGACCGTTTGAATTTATTTTCTCGCGCGTTAGTTCTTATTTTGCGAGAACTCCTTAAGATATTCATTCAAATTTTATGGTGTAAAGGGCTATCATAATGTGCATGATTGGCATAAGATAGCTAACGTATTCAATTTGATAAGAATTAATACTGTAACCGTCTAAATAGCTTTCCAATTACCACATTACGACGGCTGTTTGGTCATCATCGGTTTATTTCTCAACAGTCTCCTTTTAGCTTAATACATTTAGTCAACCATTTTTTTTATTCTTTCCAAAGAATAGGTTATCTCAAGGGCCTCAAAGTACGCGTTAGTTTCAGGCTTTTTAGCTCTTGGTCTTCTTTGGTGCACTTTCACCGTAAAAACCCACTGTCTTGCCTTTTTCTTGGTCTCTGGTGTGTTGTGATGGATCCATGATCATGGCCATGATCCAAAACTCGTTTGGATTGCGGCTAAACATCACCAAACAATCCTTTGAACACGGTTGCGCTTTTGGTGGAGTAACCCATCGAACGGATAACTTTTTCATGTTCAAATGTTCTTGTAAAATATGATGTATCCTCGCAGTTGAAATGCCTAAAGCACCAGCCACGGCACGCACTTTTATTCTCCTGTCGTCTAATATCATTCCATGGATTTTATCGTCCATTTCTGGTGTGACGAACTCTTTTGGGCGACCTGAACGTTCTGCGTCATTTGGGCTGGTATGACCACAACGGAATTAAGTAAACCAATTCTTAACTATTGGAATGGTCGTGCAGTCTCCTTAATATTTATCAAGCCTTTCCTTAGATTTCGTGATGGCTTATTTATGCAAAAAATAACGTATAATAAGCACACGAAATTCACTTTTTTTAAATTTCGTTCAAATTCACGAGGTTATCTGCTTTCAATGGCTGTCATACACAAACGCAATGACTCAGCTTGCTCAAATTTGGCCAATAGGCTATTAATAGATGGTAATTGACGGGAGCAGAGTTGACTTAAAGTTACTGCGCGAGAAATTCAAAAAGTCACTGACTTATCAAACTGTCCTCGCATACATGACAATTCTTTTAGAAGTTCGATTGGGTATAGTAACCTATTCTTAAAAGATATGCCATCGCGTACTTTTCTGTAGACCTATGAAAGAGGAACAATCCCACTATACATTGTTTAGTTATATCTCAAAGGGATTAAGCAGCGTTTTCGATTAAAGCTCCCAGTGAACTTGATTTATTCCGATATCTATAACAATCATCGTCATATTTCAATCAATTTACACAAAAACTTAACTAATTATATATGTACCTAAACCTTCCTCATGAATCACACTATCTATTGGTGAAAACCGCATGAAAATCGAATCAGTAGTTTTTGAGTTTATCTCGAACAGACAGACAGATAGACGCGACGGGGGACTTTGTTTTATAATATGTAGTGATAGTGATGAAAGGATTGTACCAGCAATGTACTTGAATGTACCTTTAATGAAATTCAATGTACCTCCATGAAACAAGAACAATTATTATAGTAAAGTCAGCCGCAGTCCTGACAGTCAAAATAACGGGTGAATATTGATAATGAATGTAGTATAGCTTAAGGTTACCTAATATTTACCAGAGAAATGTACCTTCAACGTACCTCATAAAAATATAATGCGACGAGTAGCTAACGAGAAAATCAAGAAAAAAAATTTTGAAGCCTACCTTTTTTTGATACCATTAAGAGTATTGTTTTGATTGGCTCGTATTGAGAATTTAACGTTTATCAGTCCCGTCATTCTGACTGTCAGGAAAGGTACATTCAAATCCATTGCTGGTACATTCCTTTCATCAATACATATAATAAAAATGAAACGGATCGCTGTCTGTACATGGAAGATATATGAGAAAAAATATTATTGGGACCTTTATCAACACAAAGATTGTTAGAATTTTTGTCTGTTTGTCTGTGCGTTTGAGCACGGTAATCTCAGAAACGGCTTATCATATTTAGATGTGGTTTTCACTAATATATTGTGGTAAGCTTCACTTCACTTAACATTTAGTGTTTGTTTCATGTCAATCGGTTCATAAATAAAAAAGTTATGCCAAATTAAAGAATCACGTCGAACATTTGTTAATTATTATTAATTTGTATTCATACACGACATGGTGTTAATTTACGACATCCACGTGGACGTCGTCGCTGGCACAGCTAGTAAGTATATAATATATTCATTTCTGCAATTTCTTCCGTAAGTCGTAAGAAAAAGAAGTCGCAAGACGTACCGAAAAGGCTTAAAACAACTATTAGTAACCGTGAAAAACCTAATTAAGAATAATCACAGCCTCACAGGAAGAAACTTAAGAACGTATGTATTCTGACTATCCACAGCTACGATGCTAGGGTGTTTGACAAAACATCAAGAGTTCTCTCGGGGTTTGCCAGCGAACCCTATATAAATCCTAGGATTCCAATTATCAGACCGTACCTATAATAAGGAACAGTATATTTATTTATTTTTATTCTTTATTGTACATACACCAAAACAAAAATTAATATACAAGCAATAAAAATGTATACTGTATCCATCAGATCGCCGATGTTGGTCAAAAAGCCGCAAGCTGAAGTGGAGTTGTGTGGGTCAGGTATGTACAATAAAGAATAAAAATGTTTTGTCAAACACCCTAGCATCGTAGCTGTGGATAGTCAGAATACATACGTTCTTAAGTTTCTTCCTGTGAGGCTGTGATTATTCTTCATTAGGTTTTTCACGGTTACTAATAGTTGTTTTAAGCCTTTTCGGTACGTCTTGTGACTTCTTTTTCTTGTCTCGCCTGGTTAGAGACTATTTAGCCTAAAATATACAGTCCTGGACGTAATCAATTTCGACCTCTATTGTGTGCTATTAGTCATTAACTTGGTCTTCGCAATATTCATCTTCAGTTTAGGTTCAGTGATCCTATGATGCCTAGTTCTATGCTCAAGAGAAAAAGAGCACAATGTGGTCAACTACAGGAAATTTTACTATTTCTCCGACAAAAATACCCTTCTCTTCCCAACAAAGCGTAAACTTCCTGGTTCATAAAAACCTCTTCTAGTGTTGATGTGAAGAGCTTAGGGATAGCGGGATCTATTTGCTTGATTCTTTTGTGGATAGAAAGGAATTGGCCGAGTATGCGCAGTTGTATATATGTCGCAGATGGATTGTAGAATAAGCTGTTTAAGGAAACTGCTAGCTGATTTACAAAACAGTACTGTTATGAAAAACAACTGAACGACGTTTAGCGGTTTTACTTACTTACTAAACTAACACGCAGAATTGTATGAACGTTTTGCGTTTATCAATGCAGCGGTAATAATACAACAAATAAAATGTAATATAATACTGGCACCGGTGGCACGATTAATTGTTGTCTTTTATAGACGTCTGAGTGGTTCAAAAGAAGTAACTTATTACTTTATTTTAGGCAGGTTCCATAATGAACATACCTATTACAAGGGAATTGTTGTTGTGCCATTAAAAGAATAAGGATTCATTGGCCAATTATACTATACCTATATCTTCACATGCCATTCGTACTAGTCGTCGAGCAATATATAAAGGATCCTCGCCCCCGCGCAGTGCGCGTGTTATCCAATACAAAGCAGCGTTATCGTCACTTGCTCTAATTGATTTATGCAACGCCGAAGCTATATTGTAGTGCTCCTCACCTTGCCGGTCGTAAACCATATGCGACCTCTATAAAAAAATAGTTACATATTCAATTTGAAAAGACACAGTCATAAATAATACCTACGGGTCATACAGAATTAGGTAGGTACATTTATTAACCAAGGAGAGAGTGACTGGTCCGATACTTCAAGTAAAACACTTTTCCTCACAAGGTCTAGTGATTGTGTGGCTACCGAGTTTGATTCCCTGATCAGGCAATGTTATTGGGATTTTCTATAAGGAAATTAAAGGCTCGGTAGATGGCAGTAGGCTCACAACGGCATTCGTGAATTGTAACCAGAAATGCTACGCAAGAATGCAGCCAGCCTGACACTTTCTTGAATACACACCTTTATACCATTTTTAATATCTTCAAGAGTAAGTATTGCTGGTCCCAGAGTAAGCAACTCAGTGCCAGGATCCCTTGCTGCAAGCGCCAGTTCTAGTGCTCCAAGGGCAACCCTTGCGTCTCCATCGCACACTTCTGCTAGCCACTGCAATGATGCTTCTTCTACAATGCATCTTAAAAGTTAATAAATAAAATGAACAATCAATCAACTCCGTCTACACTAGAGCGTGTAACGGAAAGGGTACTTGTGTATACGCTTAATGTAATTAATTCATCACCTACCATGGTCCCAAGTTATTTGGGGTCGACGCAATATGTCTTTCTCTTTCATTGTTCCATGTTAGCCGTCACTATACTGTTCACTCCCTTTTCATTGATGTCATCCGTCACACAATCCATATTTTCTTTGATCTACGTCTCCCTCTCCATCAATCAACATTCATATTCATTACTTTCTTAGTTACACGTATTTCATCTCTCCTCATCACGTGTCCACACCACGACAAAAGATTTCCTTTCAACTTTTCTGACACTTGCGCTACTTTTAGACTTCCTATATTTTTCTCATTTCTTATCTTATCCCTACTTGTCACTCCATACATCCATCTCAACATTCTAATCTCGGCTGCATGTAATTTCTTTCATGGCCCAGCATTCCGATCCATTTAAGACAACAGGTCTTAAAACGGTTTTGTAAATTTTGCCCTGCATCTTGAGAGGCGTCCGTGGTTCAACAAGTTATTCCTGCGACCTGTCGCAATTTCATCCAACCCAGTGCACGAACGACACGAAGTACCGAAAGTCGCAGCAGACTGGTAAGGGCTCTCTTGCGATCTTAGGGACACAGGACTGGAGAGACCACCGAAATTGCAAAACATATATTCAGTCTTATTTCTGCAAATTTTTTAACCAACACTCTCCAGTCTATGCCACCATTCTTTCAATCTGCTCTGGACCTCCAAGCCACTTTCGGCAACTAGAACAATGTTATGTCGGCGAGCAACATACACCATGGAATAAAGGGACCTCTTTCTGAATGACTCACTTATGGGCGTCCACTATCATAAGGAGGAGGTAAGGGCTCTGAGCCGACCCTTGGTGCAGGCCTACAGCCACATCGAAGCTGACAGTGGTGCCTACAGGAGACCGGACTTGGGTACTGCATCCATTGTAAATCGTTTGGATCAACTACACATAGTTCCCAGGCACACCTTTCTCCTTGAAGGCCCACCACATACCTCATTTAGTACCCGGTCACGTCTTTTCGAGGTCAATCTACAAGTTTATCTATTAAATAAAAATCTCGTGTCACATATTAAATTTGTTTAATTATTATATTCAGAGAATATTTGTATGTTGTTTATAAAAATAACCGCCGTTTTGGATTAAGTGCATATCTTTGAATACTTTCCTCACGATGCTTTCCTTCACCGGTTTATTAGGCAAGCAATAATTTATTTCTAACAGGCACATTATAAAAACTCACGACATGCACATGCGATTAAGAAAGAAAAGTCGTGGGTTCAAACCAACCTTTGACTTGCGAGTCCAACGGTCATACCACTAAGCTATCACGCCTAAACTTTGCAAGATGGACTAGGTCTAAACTACACAAGAAGCTGTGTTTGTCTTTAGCCTCAGCTTTCCTTCCCCGTACAGCAATATCGATCATATTTTAAGCCGATCTTTCAGTTTCATTGAAGTTGAATCTTGCTCAGCCTTAGGGCTTTTAGTGGCGTTTTAGTGGTCACAATGACGGCAGTAAATCTCACGACTCATGACTGTACTCTTCAGCGAACAATGTACTGCAGCTGGCGGCACCACTTAGTAAAACAACACATTTGCAGTGTCTATTGTATATCCGGCAATACGTGTTACAAGATAATTTTTAACAAAAAAAAGAACCGACTGCAAAAATCTTTCTGTTATGTAAAAATGCACTAAAAAGTAAAACAAAAAGCATTATTTTTACTTCAATTTACAAAAAATATTTTTTTAAATTTATCGGATTCTTCTTTTATTCTAATTCGGATTATGAATAAAATCAATTTATTAGGACAATAATATACAATTATTATTATTTTTGGAGTCGGAGCAGCCCAAACTTTAAAAATATTTAGAAAGTTTCCTAAAATTTGCAAAGTTTATTTAAAGGTACATTAACCATCATTATTAATACGATAATATAACAATAACTAATTGAACCTATTTACGAATGAACACAACAACTGTCTAAAGCGACAGCTTAGTTACGTAATACGTTACATTATGAATGTACCTTTGCTTTAATCAGTTCTTTTTTTTTTTTTTTTTTTCTTACTTTTAAGTGAATCTTGCGTTCCTTAACTGATTTATCGGAAGTGAATATGAGTAGACCTACTCAACGCGCTGTTCATATGAGACAGAGCCATTTAATTGAGACGAGCAAAGAAGGGGAGAAACGCCTATATCAAAGTAGGAAATCTAGATCTAAGGCTATTTCAAAAGAGAGTAGTGAACTGCGTAAAACCTGACAAAAAAATCTGACTAGCCTATGTTACTCACGGTACAATGTAAGGATTCTAACGATACCCCATACATCGAAATCAGTTCAGGCATTTAGAAGTTATGGTGGAATAGGTAAAGAAACTCACAAACATACATACATACACTCCTTTTTTTGGGTAGTCGTGTAAAAAGAGACGTTTGAGAATGGGGGCTTACACTAAAAAGTATTAATAGCAAAAAATATATGTCGGAGTTCCGGTGCTTATCTTCCGGTTTCATCATCATCATCTGATGATGCAGCTGGAAAATAGGCAGTTCATTAGAACTATTCTAGAGACCGTAAACACCACTGGAAAGTCACAAGAAAGCAAAATACACCATTTCGTTTACTTGGACGACGTATTATTTTTCAGTTATTTTGATTTAAATACCAAAATACCAAACCAATTTTCATAAAATTTAAATGAGACCAATCTGCGAGTATATCCTTTCAAATAATTTTCCAAATCGGTTCATAAATGACGGAGTCCTGAGGCAACAAACATAAAAAAAAAACAATACAACCGAATTGATAACCTCCTCCTTTTTGGACTGTTATCACTATTTACGGCATATCATGGGCTCGTAGCATCTTTATTGCGATATGGCGTTATTTTCTGGGGGAACTCCACAGATAAAGAGGTAGTATTTAAGATGCAAAAACGATGCATAAGGGCAATGTTTGGGCTTCAAATAACTGACAGTTGTAAACAATACTTTACAAAACATAAAATTCTAACACTGTCGTCTCTTTATATAATGGAAGTTTCTCTTTTTGTAAAACAAAACCCTCAATTATTTCCACGGCTGTCAAATTTTGTTATTCGTAATAGACGTGATAATTCGAAACTATGTATTCGCAGTGCTAGAACCGCTTTTATGTGGAAAAGCCTTTTTTGTACAGCACCTAAAATCTACAACAAATTACCTAACACTTACAAAGAATTAAATTTAAATTTATTTAGAAAGCAATTAAAAGATTTATTGAATTGTAAATGTTATTATAGCATTAATGACTTTTTGAATGATACATTGACATAGGCTAATCTAACGTTAATATAGTTGCATCTCATGATTTTATAACTTATAAGTGTGTTTCTGTTATTATTATATATTTTTGACATTTATGTTATCACCTTAAACTTGACTTTATATTTTAATTGTGATTAAATTATTTGTGAATTTGCACGCCATCGATGGCAGAATATGATGTACTAATTATCTAATTTTAAGACCTGTAACGACCATATTCAGACAAATAAAGATATTGTATTGTATATTGTATTGGAAGTCGGTTAAAAATCAACCTCAATCTGATTTATGTATTTTTTGTGATCTGTACACTATAAAAATACTTGTTCTCTGCAGGTACCGAACAGTCGAACTTTGGGGCTGTGTAGCCGATCGCTCAACCACTGCGCCAATCCCAAGCGGATTCCACCGAAATCCTAAGTGTTTTGCAAGCGTCAGACTGAGTGACAACGAAGCGTGATAGGGGTTTGGTTAGTAATGATTATTAACTTCAAACATTAATAAAAAGACTTTCGCACAAATCTTACCTAGGCAGTTCAGTTACAGGTGTTTTTCCAAAATCTGCAATGTTTCCAATTACTACGTTTTCACATTTTTTTACAGCTTGTTTTAAAATTAATAATACATCGTCAATATTCAATTTCTCCATAACTACAACCCTACATCGACTCAACAGTGCATTATTTAAACTGAAAGAAGGGTTCTCGGTCGTTGCACCAATAAGGAGTATAGTGCCATTTTCCACATGAGGTAAAAATGTGTCTTGCTGTAGTTTATTAAATCTGGAACAAAGATATTGTAAGTATACTGCACTAAAAGTCAGTTCACACCATAAACCTAATGATTTATTCACTTGAAACTTATAAGTTTATTAATTTGATATTCAGTTGCGTTCAAGTTCAAAAACTTTATAGAATCACGCAAAAACCCAGTTTGGCACTGTGTATAGTGCCAAACTGGGTTTTTGCGTGATTAATTTTTTTTTATCATTTTTGTTTGATAGGTGCAGCCGAGAAGTCGAATCGCCTGATGGTAAGCGATTACCGCCGCCCATGGACACACGCAACCCCAGAGGAGTCGTAAGTGTGTTTCCGGCCTTTTAAAGGGCCTCCAGTACCCTCAATCACTCGGCGAAACACAACGCAAGCGTTGTTTCACGCCGGTTTTCTGTGACGCCGTGTTAATTAGTTTTCAGTCTTAATTAATTTAATCTGAATAATTCTTAAAGTAGACTACAGTACAGTAGACACAACCGTCAACGACATCTTGGATCGGGGTTAGAAAAACAAAGTTGCGTGATTGTGTGTCTCACGGGTGAACCAAATAGGTATCCGGATCAGCTTAATGCCAAGTAGGAGATCTCTGGTTTTCGTCTGGCACCTGTACAAATGCTCCACGGGTGCCAACAGTGGATGGTGTGTGTATCAGCTTAATGCCAAGTAGGAGATCTCTGGTTTTCGTCTGGCACCTGTACAAATGCTCCACGGATGCCAACAGTGGATGGTGTGTGTATATACAAGCTGTTGTTCTTGACAGTGGCCAAATTGAAGGAGGTTAATCTATAGGTGTAACTGATTAAAAAACAATAAAAAAAAGTATACCTTAGAAAATCGAATTAATTTCGCAGTCTTACTGTTTTTTGGGTATACGCCGCGTCGCGCGTAGTAGGTATAAAGGCGGCACTGCTTTACCATGTTACTGTGTGTGCTGTGGCATAGTCTAGTACTTGTGTTACAATAGCGAAGGTAAACGGACGCAATCCACTCAACCCCCGCTACCACGCCCCTAAGTCCAAGGCGAACACTCGTGGAGCAAGTGAATTCGTGCGTTTGCGCAATAACGAAGTGTACATTAGATTTTTTAAATACTTGTGATAAAAACACCAGAAGCTATTATGGAAGCGTCAAGTTCAGGTATATATCTTATTATTTCACACTATATTTATATTTTAATATATGTTTTAATGGGTAAAATTGTGAGTCAATGATTGCATAAAAAAAAGAAGTCAGAATTAAAAACTAATAAATCAATTAGATAATTAATTATGTTCCGCAACTGATCGGGGTTACGTTTAGATTTTTTTAGTACCAGTAGCTAAAGTTTAAGATTATTTCTTAGTTTTTTGCACATGTTTGCCCGATTTGAAATAAATAACATTAGTAGTGAGTTAAGTCGCTATTTTCAAAATACCTCCTTTTTTTTATTAAATTATTTTGTTACTTTTTTACACAGGTACAAACTCCAATACCTTGTTTGTGACAAGACGAGAGTTGTTAATGATAATGAAGAACTCTGGACATAATAAACTTCAAGATCAGATATATTCACTTCAGAAGGAAATTGAAAAAAGAACAAAATGTGACATTGTAAATACGATTTTGATTGTACATATAATATATATCTATATATAAGCTTATACAATTTTCTTTTTTATTTCACCAACCTTATCATGTCACCATCGAAATATCGACTCCAAATCATCATTCTGAATTAACGACACATTTTAATAATCCTACCCCACTGTGCGGCGCGGCGCTCGCGCTATGTACCTACCCGTGCACGCTCGCGCCGCGGCTCAACGGTTGTTCGTTAGTGTCACAGAGTACTTTATAATATAGGAAATAGAGACCTCTCTCTCGTTCGATTTAGGAAACAGGGCACACAGACGCCATCTATAGTTTTACGAATGCACTACTGCCACGGCGCGGGACACCGCGAGGGCACGCGGTACGAGGTACCGATGACGGCCGCGCTGACAACCGCGGAGCCTGAAGGGTGCATGGGGGCGGGAAGTGACGCGGCGGCTGCCGCTTATTCCCCGTTTTGGCGCGCAATACTTCTCTACAACGATTTTCCGCGGCGGTCACGTAGAACGATCGGGCGCCGTTTGATCTATCTTGGTTTTTTATTATACTCTTTATTTATACATACCGCTCTTTTGCTATTGCTGTAAACGATTGGACCCCGACATGCATATACATTTGTTTAAATAGATACGGGTGCATTGGTATGGTAGATATAAAAATACGTGATTCAACCGATTCCAATATATTCTTCGGTTCATTTTGTTATTGCTCATACATCTTATGAATAATTTGGAAGAATATAATGAAATAAAATTAATGGTTTAATCACTTAATACATATTTTTATTGCCTTTAATTTATTGCTGTCCTTATCATCGTCACATCCTTCTTGCCGCATAATATATTATTTAAATTTTTGCAATAATGGTGAATAAAAAATAGGGTTGACAAATTAATCTTAAATCTATAAAGTTTTCTATATGGATTTGGCAATGCAGTCATCTTATATGTCTTGTAATTCGGATATGCATTTTATTAATGAGTACCTGGGACTGCGACTGGGACTCCCGATATTTAATAAATTCAAGTTCACTTTTACAAATAAGTCTTCCTTACATATCTGAGATATCTGTTGCAAAATAGCATTAAGCGCCATCTATTGTTTTACGAAGGTAAAAAATATTAATATAACCCTACCAAATTGCAAAAGAATGATTGCTACGACAATGAATGTTTAAATGAGCTACTTTATTTTGTCGATTTATAATTGTCCAGTTTCCTACTCATTTGTTCGAAGATTGTACACCCTGGTTAGTGTGTCGGATGACGCGAACGAGCGTACATGTTGAAATCGCGCGCGGTCAATTTACGATCGGGTACCTACAATGCCGCATTTTTCAAACTGTGAGTTCGTCGATATGGTGCGCATTCACCTATGCCATCGCTGGTGATAGTGGTTGAGTAGTGCAGTGCGTATGTACGTGGGGAGCTGGCCAGTCCGACAGTCGCCATTGCATGCTACGATGCTGGCTGTTATACAATACTGTACTGGGTGCATTACAGGCAGTTTGAGTACCAACCAGCATGATGGTGCACCATCAACTACCAACGACACGTTTGGGGCACAGTGGGTTGGACGTGATAACCCAGTTCCTTGACCTCCTCGGTCCCCGTACCTTACGCCGCTAGACTTTTATTTGTGTGGAAAAAAGTAAAAAAGTGAGTGTACATCGATGAAATTAAAGTGTAGTGCAATTGCGTGCGTGAGTGAGACTGTGCTGGTGTTAGGTAATTTAAAAGACAACAATAGGCGACGTGCCCAGTTATGTATCGCTCGTTATGTTACGAGTAACATAAGTTCAGTAGTGAACATTCAATACGTAAGTAAATTTAATTATTCGCACGTAGGCATGGTCGACTGATCTGTTGACCTTAATACCAATAATTTAATAAGTTAATAACCCAATCCTGTAACTCACTTGCGATGCATTGCATTCCTTACATTTCTAAGCATTTACAGAAACAAACCTCTAATGCACATACCTACACCTAAACTTGGAACATAATCAAACCCTCGAACCGCGGCGCAGAAGATCTCGACTCTCGTCAATCAACTCGGCAACTACACGTTATACTGTACTGATAACACTGTCTAATCAATGTGATTATGTTGCATCTCGCGGTAATAATATCGTACTCACGTAATCTAAAAAAAACTATCATTTATGAATGGGAGTTTAGAAACCAATAATGAGACAAAAACACAATCCTAAAACTACATTGTAGTCTTATTATGTTCGTTAGGTCTTTATAGAGTCTAGAGATAGCGGTGGCCACTCTAACAAAAGGCATACACATGGCCTTTGAAACGAGTTGTCCACTCAAAACCAAGACCTCAGTAAGGAAAGTACCCTGGTGGAACTCAAGGCTCAGGAAGCTTAGAGAGAAAACCAGGAAACTGTTCAACAAGGCTAAAAAGACTCAAGCTTGGGAGATCTACAGGAAAGCCTTATCTGAATATAGCAAAGAGATTAGGAAGGCGAAGAGAGCCTCGTGGAGGAAGCTTTGTGAGGAGATAAAAAGCCTGCCACAATCAGCAAGACTTCACAAATTGCTCTCAAAAGCCAAGACTAATGAAATTGGACTCCTCAAAACGGAAAATGGCTCCTTTACAAGTAATGAAAAGGAGACGCTAGAGTTGCTGGCTGCGACCCACTTTCCTGGGTCTCTGAGAAGAGATACATCCCAAAAGCCAGTGTGCCATAGACCTCATAACGAGGACTGGAGCAGGGCTGCTAGGATCATAAGACCCAACCAGGTGCAGTGGGCCGTAGACTCCTTCAAACCATATAAAGCATGTGGGGAGGACGGAATATTACCTGTGTTATTACAACAGGGAACGGACGTCCTCATACCATATCTGATAAAAATCTTCAGGGCAAGCTTGGCCTGGGGATATATACCAGAACAATGGACTTTGGTCAAAGTCATTTTTATACCTAAAGCTGGCAGGAAAGACTACAGCCAGCCAAAGTCTTTCAGACCAATCAGCCTCACTTCATTTCTTCTAAAGACAATGGAGAAGGTGCTAGATAGGTATATTAGAGATACAGCTCTAGTTGCATCTCCTATCCACCGCAGCCAACACGCCTATTGTAAGGGCAAATCAACCGAAACTGCCCTCACAAGTCTGATGGACAGGTTGGAAAAGGCTATGGAGGACAAAGAATTAGCGTTATGTGCGTTCCTCGACATTGAAGGAGCCTTCGACAACTCGTCAATCTCATTGCTGGTGAACGGGCTGACTAGCAAAAATGTCGACCCGACTACCATCAGATGGGTAAAGTCGATGCTTAGTTATAGAGGGGCAAAAATTGCCCTTCATGATGAAACAATAGAGATAACCACAGTTAGAGGATGCCCGCAAGGTGGAGTCTTATCGCCTTTATTGTGGACACTAGCTGTGGATGGGCTCTTATTTAGGTTGGCAGAACTCCGAATCGATGCGCAAGGCTACGCAGATGACTTGGTTATCGTCGTAAGGGGCTTCTGTCAATCAACTATCTCACAGATCATGCAAAAAGGTCTTAACACCGTCAGTGAGTGGTGTGCCAAAAATGACCTTTCTGTCAACGCGGACAAAACTGTCTTAGTACCTTTTACCAAAAAACGGCGTTTGGAAAAACTAATGATGCCAAAGCTGAATGGTAAAATGATTACGTTTTCCACTGAAGCTAAATACTTGGGCGTCACTATCGACCAAAAGCTAACGTGGAACACACATTTAGCAAACGTACTGAGTAAAGCTAAAATGTCCCTCGGGGTCAGTGGTCGCCTTATGGGTAGCAACTGGGGTGTAAATCCCAAAATCGCGCTTTGGTTGTATACTACCATTGTACGACCAAGCATATCATATGCGTCTGTCGTGTGGTATAGCAAAACCCATCAAACGACCACTATCAAAAAACTGGACAGTTTGCAAAGGACTGCCTGTCTCATGGCCACGGGCGCTATGTCCACATGCCCTGGAATGGCACTGAATGCCCTGCTTGGGCTACCGCCTCTACATGTATTTTTACACAAAGAGGCGAAAGCCAGCATGTTTAGGGCAAACATCCAGGGTAGGACAAACTGGCTCTCCCAAAAACTGAGGACTCTACAGGACTCGGCTATGGAATTGCCATTACTTGGCATGACAACAGACGTCATGATTCTGCGGCATGTATTCGAAAAACAATACTCTGTGGAAATGCCTTCAAGGGAAGACTGGTTCAATAACCAATTAACCTTCGAGGCCGGGTGCCTAATATGACATTGGACAGGATGTAGGCTGTGGAATATATGGAGAGCGACCTAGGTTCAGCAAAAGCGTCAACCTGGGACACTACGCCTCCATCTTCCAGGCAGAGGTATACACCATTGTAGAATGTGCGGAAGCCAACCTGCAAAAGCGCTACATCAACCATACGATATATATTAATTCGGATAGCCAAGCAGCTCTCCTAGCACTAGATTCAAACGTAGTCTCATCAAAACTAGTGGAAGACTGCATGGCTCGACTAAACTCTCTAGGTAAATGGAATAGAGTAGTTTTGAGGTGGGTACCGGGACATGCGTGCATCATTGGAAATGAACGTGCCGATGAGCTAGCAAGAGCAGGAGCAATTGGTACACAGCAAGGCCCCGAGCCCTTCTGTGGTATACCTAAAAGCCTAGCTCAAAAATCCCTCATGGACTCATGTTTTAACAGTGCAAGCAAGCTCTGGACGGAATCGCCAGGCATGACTCACTCCAAAATTCTCATTAAAGCCTACGACAAAAGGTACACAAACCACGTCCGAGAGCTGAGTAGGAACAATTTGCGCGTTGTGGCAAGAGCCTTAACTGGACACTGCTGCTTAAATAAGCACATGTTTAATTTGAGGCTAAGCGAGACACAAACCTGCAGACGGTGTGAAGAGGCTGAGGAAACACCTCTTCACCTTTTGGGGGAATGTGGACCGCTAATACATAAGCGCTACGCTCATCTAGGGAAACATATTCTAAACCCGGATGAAATAAAAGAATTCACCCCTAGGAAAATCCTGCAGTTCATCACAGCGGCAGGGTTTAGGGATGAGCTCTAATTTAAACGCAAGAGTGGCGATCACAATAGATCTATTCTGGTCCCTGTGACATTAAAGCCACTAATAATAAATACAAAAAAAAAAATTGGTCTTTATCGTTGACTTGTATGCAACCTACCTACTTGTCGGGCGGCGCGCTCGTTGCTGCGTTGTGCTCAGACTTGGGCAAAATGTAATCAGATTAACGATTAACGATTACGATTACATTTTGTAATCTGTAATCATGATTACAGATTAACGAAAGTAATCAAAAAAGTAATCATTTCAGTGATTAATGATTAGTAGTTTGTAATCGTAATCATGATTACTTTTTTTGATTACATTTTTTGATTACTTTTCTTGACTATTTTTTTTTTATTACATTTTTTGATTACTTTTCTTGACTACTTTTTTTGATTTCATTTTTTGATTACTTCATGACTACTTTTTTGATTACTTTTTTTTGATTACGTTTTTTGATTACCTACTTTTTTTGACTAATTACTTTTTTGATTCGTTTTTTTTTATTTCTGATTTGACTACTTTTTTTATTACTGTTTTTTATTTCTTTATTTGACAACTTTTTTTTGTTACTTTTACGACTACATTTTTTATTACTTTTTTAGACTACTTTTTTGATTATGAACGATTTGCAAATGCGGTAAATTGGTTCACGCTTATAGAAGTTACAGTGGAATAAAGAAATACATACATACATGAACCCTAAGAACAAAACAAGGTGTTTTTAGTGCATGTTGTGGCAAAATCAATAATTCCATACCACTTATAGATGAGTCCTCTTGGTTATGATGCGATCTTACCAAAGAACATGTTGGAGTGACCTAAAGGTGTACTTCGGCAGCTGCTACTGGAACTCTTAGACGAGTAGAGCTAAGTGTGCCGAGCTTGGATTCGTTTTGTTAGTTATGATGAGATCTTACCTACGAAAAAGCTAGAGTGACCTGAAGGTGTACTTCGGTGGCCGCAAATGGATCTCCTAGACGAGTAGAGCTAGGTGTGCCAATTAAACTTTCACGACTACTAAGCTATTCCACATTCAAATATCTCACGTTGACGACATCACCTTTTCAGTCTATATATCTATATGTTGTCCTGGTTGAACGCTTGAGTATCCGACGCGCGTAGGTTCAAATCCAGTAGGTTCAAAATAATAATTTTGTATTTATAGTTACATTCTATTAGTGCTATATGTTGTATGTTTATATAAATAGTTTAGTATTTTTAACCGTGACATCAAAGTGAAATCTTCGTTGGTTGATCATTTAGACATTGCAAACAGCACCATCTATTGACACATTCAAACCCCAAAGAACCACAAATTTAAAAAAAAAAAAATATTGAAATAGTTTTAGATAGTTTAGTACTTAGATTTAAAAAGTGAGAATGTTCATTTTTCATTACCTATTTTCTTTATAATTTGATTTTCACACAAACTTTATTATCAAATCGATACTTATAGCGCCATCTATTGAGATTTATTTCTTTTTCGGAGTTCGGTCTATAAGGGTTTCCTTCACCGTATCATGGGGTAAATCAATCTCAATAGATGGCGTTATAAGTATCGATTTGATAATAAAGTTTGTGTGAAATTCCAAATAATTATAAAGATATAAATAATGAAAATTAACATTCGCAATTTTTAGAATCTCCTTTAATATAAAACTACCTAAAACTATATTTATAATAGTTTTTTTTAAATGGGTACTTTAAAGTTTGCATGTAAGTTGATTTGCATGTGTCAATAGATGGCGCTGTTTGCAATGCCTGAATGATTCATCTTAAAGATAATGTAGTAGAATTAAGGAAGGCAATAAAAAAGGTTCACATTTAGACATTTCACATTATATTTTTCATAAAAGTAATAAGAATTTAAAAAATGTTAATAAAAACATTTACTAATTATTGTTATAACAATAAAGATTTCACTTTTTTGTAACGGTTGAAAATACCTACTAAACTATGTAACTATTCTATCTAATGTAACAATTCTTTTCAATTTCTTAGGTAAGATTTCATCATAACTAACTAAATGAACCCAAACTCCGCACACTTAGCTCTTCTCGTTTAGGAGTTCCAGTAGCAGCTACCGAAGTACACCTTCAGGTCACTCCAGCAATTTTTAGGTAAGATCTCATCATGACTAACGAAACAAAAGAAAACTCGGCACCCTTAACTCTACTAGTCTAGGAGTTCCAGTAGCAGCTACTGAAGTACACCTTCAGGTCACTCCAGCAATTTCTTAGGTAAGATCCCATCATAAATAATAAAATGAGCCCAAGCTCGGCACACCTAGTTCTACTCGTCTAGGAGTTCCAGTAGCAGCCATCGATGTATCCTTAGCGGACGGACATTCTGCGTCAAAACCGTCTCCCGCACCCTTACAGTGCGTCTGGTCTTTGGGATATAGTCGGTCGGTACCCTATAAGTCCTTTTTCGAATATCTAAATTAATTTTAATGTAACAAAGATGGAAAATCAGGGAAACTTTGAAATATTTGTTTACAACTTTCGTTAGATTTGGTTATTGTACGACTATAAACATGAATATGACAAAAAAAATTGAAAGTCTAACCCCTAAGACGACCCACTGACCAATAAGTCGGTAAAACTCAAGCATGTGTATTCATGTAATCATGATTACCGATTACTGTAATCAAGATTAACGATTAAAAGTAATCATGATTAAATGTAATCATGATTACATTAATCATGATTACTTGTAATCTGATTATTAATCTGATTACAAAAGTAGTTGATTACGCCCAACTCTGGTTGTGCTTAATATGCGAAAGTTTCACAGAGAAGCGTCAGCTGTTACGAGACGAATAGAACGTTGACCTCTTGGCTATTATTGTTATAATTATTTTTATACAACATATAACCTGTTGCTGTATATGTTCCTACAATATGGCCACTGTCTAAAACCACAGCCTGTATATGTGTGTATTGTTTCAAATTGTGTGTAATCAAACGACTGTATATATATATAGGTCCTAATTTATTAGGTAATTTTCTTTTTAGGGGTCAATGTGTAAGTGATAAGGAGTCATTTAAGCCATAATTTAGATTTCTACAATTTTTTTTTCTTTTCGTACTGTTTGCCATCGAGGCACGTTTTTATCTTGCTAGTACTATGTTAATTAGACATAATTTGTTATATCCATATAATTCTTGGCTTAAGAGAATGTATTTGACTCATATATTAACCCTTTCAAGGGTAATTACCTAATAAATTAGGACCTTATATAAATGAATTAGAATTAGTAATAAATAAAATTAATTAAATTATATTCATGCAAATCTATCAATTAAAAATAATTTAATTATATAAATAAAATTAATAATATATTTTAGGTCAATTTAATTTAACACCAATATGTAAATCCTTAAACCTCACTCACTCTATTGTAAACATGGTGGTGACGCATGTTTACAGTTAATTTCTTATAGTCTCATAATACTAGGCCATGCATAGCGATCAGTGACTATAGTGCACGCGGAACTAGCTGGCCGCGCCTTAGGTATGTGAGCGATGGGACGGAGAGGCGGGGGCGCTTGATGTCATTACTCAGTTCGGCGCCAGACTTCGCGGCGGCAACACGCGTTGACAGTTCTGGCTAATTTAGACAAAACGCATAAGAGATTGCAATAGCAAGATGAGTCCGCCGATAAAAAGACAATCTAAGGAAATAATATTTAAAGTGCTTACGTTTTTTAAAAAACGGAAAGCCGATGTCAATAGTTTAGAATATAAAACTGATGCGAATATTCATAAATTAGTGGCAGAAGCAACCGGGATATCAGAACCAAGTGTAAGGAGAGTGATTGCTAAAAGTAAAACATCCTTGCAAAATACAGGGGAAGCAAAATTTAGTTCTCCGCGGAGACCAAAAGAAATACAAAATACAAAGAAAATACAAGTTGATGATTTTGATTTAGGAGTGATAAGAAGAAAAATAAATCAGTTTTATACGGTACAGAAAAAAAATCCAAGTCTATGAAAACTAAATGCTGTGTTAAAAGAGGATAATATTTTAGATTGCGGATTAATTTATTTAAGAGAACTTTTGCACAAACTGGGATATTCATTAAAAAAATGAAAATCGAAGAGATCCCTTTTAATAGAGAGACCAAACATTGATGAATGGCGAGTGAAATATTTGAGGGCCATAAGAAAATTCAGAGAAGACAAACGAAATATATTCTTTTTGGACGAAACTTACGTTAACCAAAGTCATAATGTCCAAAAATGTTGGCAATCTTCGTCGGAGCCTGGTATTTATGCAGATATAGGCAAAGGAAGGCGTTTAATAATAGTTCACGCTGGTAGTCGGAACGAAGGTGGAAGTTAGTTGACGATGCTTTGCTAATTTTTTAATCAGATTCAAAAACAGGAGACTATCATGGAGACATGAACTCTACAAATTTTTACAACTGGGTTGATCGAAAGTTAATACCTAAACTTCCACCTAACTCAATCATAGTTATGGACAATGCAGCTTACCACTGTGTGCAAGTTGAGAAGAAACCGATTATGTCCTGTTTGAAAATTAATATGCAGAATTGGTTGCAAAATCATAACGTGCCCTTTTCTCCCACGATGGTCAAAGCCGAACTCTTGGGCTTGATTAATACGACCCAATCAGAAAAAATATACACGATTGATGAACTTCTGAAAGGTGCAGGTCATACTGTTCTAAGACTACCTCCATATCATCCAGATCTCAACCCAATCGAGCTTGTGTGGGCAAATATTAAAAATTGCCTGGCCAGAGATCACATTAATGCTACATTGGAGGAGAAAATTACAATACTAACAAAAATGCGACGACCACGTACAAAAATACGAACAAGAATACTGGAATCATGATATGAGATATGATACTGTGATGGACGAATTCATTATAAACTTACAAGATGATTCTGACTCAAGTTCAGACAGTTCAAAATAAAGTGATTCAGAGGATATGTCAGAGTAATTTCATATCTATATATATAAAAGAAAGTCGTGTTAGTTACACTAATTAATTAATAATAATTTCATTAATAGTCATTTCATAAATTATTCAAATATGTCGGAAGAATTTCTTATAATTTGTTTTTGGTTTATTTTACTTTTAATTGCAATGTTAAGTACATTGCAATTAATTAGATAGGTATAATATAAACTTGTAAAAGTTCAATTGTCTTTTATTTTTTCTTTTCAATAATTGAACAATTATTGTTCACGATATCTCGAGATTGGTCGTCACTGTCTAATCTTATGTGCGTTGCGAGCGCAAGCAACCCGCCGCCTCACCCCTGTCCCTACCTAAGGCGCGACCAACTAGTTCCGCGCGCACTATAATCGAACAGTAGCGCTGTCAACGAGGTTCAGCTGTTGCATTTGCGACAACTAGATCAATAAAGCATTGATATGAATGAATGTGATTTAAGCAGATACACAGATTAAGATTATATTCACCGACAGCAACTATTCATAACAACTCTTTATCTCAAAACGGGACGACTTGGGAAATTTATTTCGGGACAAGACTCTGTGAATTATCAGTATACCTTATGGGTATTAAACCCTTAAAACAGTAAAGCGCACTAGCCAGCCAATTCCTAGAAAAAGCCTTTGAAAATGTGCATATCTACATATTTAAATAAAAATCAATTCTCGCATGTATGATAGATCCATAATTGTCAGGACTTTGTAAGAAAGTTTTTTAGTTTTTTTGGAAAATCCTTCTGATAAATCAGAAATTTGGATGGATATTTGTATAATAATTTAAATTTAAAAAATGTGACGCACATTGCTTATGTTCATCAGTAAATTGCACCTAATTGAGGATTTTCCAAAAAAATATTTATCATAAAAACCTTGTCCTGACAATTACGAAGACAACAAAAATAATAATCGGCAAAATCGGTCATGCTGTTCAAAAGTAATGAGGTTACTTACATTAACACGCTTTTTTAAGCATGTACGTAAAAATTTGAAGTAAATTTGACCCACTTCCCGGTTTCCAATTGAGCTGAAATTTTGCGTACACGTTTAGTTTGGGTGACAATGCATGGTCAGCTAAGTGACGTCAATCTAAATCCAATAAGGCGGACTCCCAACGATGGCGGACTAGTTATTTATTTTGCACTACCATGATATGGGTATCAAATGAAAGGGTTTGCTGAAAAGGATACGAAGAATAAAATGAAAGCACACTAAATTCAATATAGTGGACGCTCCAAGATGGCGGACAAAATTTTCTTATCTTTAACGGAACGGAAACGTAAAATTGGTGAAGAGGAGTCTGAAGATGGAGCCAAGAAGCAGAACGTGCTAGAGTTCACATTTTCTTTACTTTGCTTTTTTCGGGATTTAATTTTTTTTCGTAATTACGATAATGTCAATCGTACTTCTTATACATTACTTTTATATTAGAATTAAATTTTCAATGAATCTACCTCATCTAATAGGAAACCATAAAATCATTTTGCTGCCTTAGAAGTCGGTTTAGCCAGAATACCATGGAATACTCCAACATTTATTGCTGACAGATTCAAGGCATTTCTTTCGATGGTACAACGAACACATTCCACTAACACATGTTGTACATCTTCGACTGTACCGCATACTTCACAATTAGGGGAATTCGATTTCGTCATAAGGTAAGCAAACTCATTCCGTGGAATATGTCCTGATCTTAAACGATATGCAACAATAATTTAACACCTACTTATTTTTAGTCCCAAGTCCCACGTGGGATAGCACCCATTGTATGACAATTTGTTTATTGGTATTATTAATCATGTGGATGTGACTCAATATTCTGTATGCTATAGCTACACTTTGAAAGAGTTCACATAATACTGTGGACGACTATGAGATCCCACCCAAGCCAAGGTGAGAAATGACATATCGCAAGCGTGACCTCAGGGCACCGGGCGCAACCCTGTTGTAGTTAGCCTTTTATAATCGTGCTAAAAATGTCTTTAAACTAAAATGTCTTTTGAAGCCTGCCTCATATCCATTGTCATCTAAGTAACCGCAGCAGGTTTTATTTAATGTGAAATATTATAAGAACGTCACTACTAAGGCGTGTACTCAAGCATATTATGTGACTTATTCTTTGAGTCAAGCATTTATCATGACTACTAGCAGGTTTACCTGAGATGGTTCGTATATTTCGCAAAAAAATATGCTCTGAAAAACTAAAAATCCACGTTTGAACGATGGATCTGTAGTGATACTACGCGTGTTCTTGAGATACTCTATTTATTCAGATAATTACATCTTATTTATATTATAATAACTGCGTGTCAGCAGACACAAACATATAAAATAAGAAATAAATTATAAACACACAACTATAATATAATGTGGAGCGGCCGTACGCAAGCATAAATAATAAAGTGCTAACAGTACTCCCCACTTTGGAAAATTAAATAAATAATTAAAACTGTAAAAACATAAGAAAAACAATAAAAGGTAAAAATGTAAATAACACTTAACATTAATTAATTACTTAAAATTAAGCTTAGTGCGCAATTCACACGACTGGTCAAATTACATGGTGCATCAAGTTTCGTGTCGCGCGCCCGTTTATGCTGCGCCGGCGAAGTATCGGGTGGTGCCGGCGATATCAATAATGCCGTAGCCGTTGTTGTTTCGTGCACGGTGTCCTCTATCGCCCCAGGATTATTGCTGGCTTCTACCGATCTACAGACTCGACGGCGTTCTTGTCTGGATGGTGAAACCTTTGTTTCCTGATCTGTAGGACTTGTAGGACCCTCATAGGGAGCAGTCCGTGACTTCTTGATCATGTTTCTTTTGAGGATAACATAATCGTTGGTCTGTAGCTACACATGCACGAAATATATGCGACTCGGTGTAGGCAATGTCGGTCAACGATGTTAGCTGTCAGCGAAAATTTTACAGCCAAACGTTGGGTTGCGCGCTACGTCATTTGCGCTGTGCTTACTCCGCTCTTTTGTAGTTAGTTGCAAATCTGTGCCACCTGTTTGCCCATTTGCTCGCGGATGATATCGAGTCGTATGGACCTAGATTATTCCAAATCGCTTTGTAGGCTGATGGACTAGATCCGACTCGAACTGGCGTCCTTGTTCGTGGCGGGAGGATTAGCGATTATGTCGCTTGTTTTGCTGGAGCATCCTATGGATGTAGCACCTCAATGTTGCCTTATTACGTGGACTCATGCCGCTTCAGAGTGCGTGAACCGTAACCTGGGTTCTTGTGGACGTGGTAACTCGTGGCTGCAGTGTTTGGCGGTCTGAAAGTTGCGTCGGTGATGTTCCGTTTGTCTGTTGGGTGGAGTATGGCGCAAGTGTCGGTAACGATATTCGTGTATATGTGCCTCTTGAAATTCCAGTTAGTGAGACCCGCTTGTGGGAGGCCAACTGAAATGTGCAATCACGATATATCGCTTACTCAAAGATGGTGGTGAGAGTTATGGTTACCAGCCGGCAGGCAGAAGCCAGGTCCGTCGCTGGATAACCATCACGTTGCAGTTGGTTGACTGAACATGATTGCTACACCAGCCAGCAGGCAGAAACCGGGACCGAAGCTGGGTAACAATCACGTCGGGTTCACCAATGTAGTGATACTACGCGTGTTCTTGAGATACTCTATTTATTCAGATAATTACATCTTATTTATATTATAATAACTGCGTGTCAGCAGACACATACATATAAAATAAGAAATAAATTATAAACACACAACTATAATATAATGTGGAGCGGCCGTACGCAAGCATAAATAATAAAGTGCTAACAGATCAATCTAAAAAATATTATAAAAAATTTCATAGACCGACCTGATAACCTGTTTCCACGTATGATGCACTAAAAAGCCGATTCTTCGTTACTATGAAATTATAATCTTTTAAGATTAAAAAAGTAAAAAAAAACAATCTTTTTATTACTTTTTACTACCTCCCCCTTGGTGATACGTGCTCAGGTTTAAAACTAACCCCCCACCCCCACTCAAAATCACGTGTATTTTTAGTAGCTACAAAGAATCTTAAATTTTTTAGAATATCATCTTTGAATACAGAAAATAAATACTTACACGTGATATCTTCCTACACCCCCTCCCCCGTTGTTTTTTTTTTTTATGGAATAGGTGGCAACCGAGCAGACGGCTCGCCTGATGGTAAGCGATTACCGTTGCCCATGGACACCCGAAACCCCAGAGGAGTCGCGAGTGCGTTGCCGGCCTTTTAAAGGGTTTGGGCCTCCGGTACCCTCACTCACTCGGCAAAACACAACGCAAGCGTTGTTTCACGCCGGTTTCCTGTGAGGCCGTGGTATCAATCCAGTCGAGCCGGCCCATTCGTGCCGAAGCGTGGCTCTCCCACGGTGAGATTTCATGTTTTTTGCCAAACCCTCTGCCCCCCCCCCCTTTCGAGCCTCACGTGATTAATGGACGGCCCGTTAATAAAAATAACTAACTTTTTTACGTCGTGAGGTCGAGATGACTTAGCGTTCAAAGCGCCTGGAGTATATAAATATCCGGAATTCACATTCATAATTAATGGAACGAATTTATTTTCCCAAATCTGATGGGTTGTATATAGTTATTATCTAGGACCAAAGTACTCATCAAGACGAATCGAACGAGCCAAAACTCGATGCGGTTACGTCGTTTCATTACAAAGTTCATATGGCCATCTTCCAGCGCCATCATCAGATCAGCTCCATGTCATCATACTATTGCATTGTCACGCGATATATATATATGCGTGCAAAATTTCAGCTAAATCGGAAACCGGGAAGTGTCAAATTTAACTTGCAAAATTTGACTACGTACAGACAACGGGACAAGTTGCCTCGCTCATTAGCAGACACAATAGATTTTTATTGTTACAACGTATAATTCTGTACGTTACTGAGCCGAAAGTATCACACCACACTTTTTTTTACGATAAAATTTTACTGTTTAGTTCGGCTAGTTACAAAAGCGTGTTTTTTTAGTTGTTTTAAACTATTCTTTATTTTCTACTTTTTTTTAGTTCAGCTGGCTACAAAAGCGTTTATTAGTTTTTTAAACTATTATTTGAATTAAATACGTACTTCTTCAAAAGCTTTTTCTTGAAACTGACTGGCTAGTGCGCTCTACTATTTGAAGCGTTTAATACGCTCAAGGAAGACTACGCCCAGTCGCGTCCCGAAGTAAATTTCCTACCTTCCTTCCTTCCTACCCTCTCCTTGACAGAGTATATATTAGCGCCATAACAATAAGTATGAAGTTTACAATAAACTTACCTATGAATTTCATCCATGAAGAGAACAGTCTTTCTTTTAAACTGGATTTCGTTATTGGCAACTTTTACCACTTCTTTAACATCATTAATTCCTGACATTGTAGCAGATAGCTTTACAAATCTCATGTTATTTTGTTCTTTACAAATATTGGCAATAACATTAGCCATGGATGTCTGAAATTAATTATTCAGTTAGGATTATTATCATAGCACTAACTGTGCCCCAGGGTTTCACCCGTGTAAAATTTTATATTATTATTTCCTACTTAGGAGTAACCAACAAATTGAAAATAATTCACAGTTCGTCACTACTCGCCAATGCTCAGTTCTCATCGGGCGGCCAGGGTTATGCCGTTGTAAATCACAGGGGTCGTTCGCGCGAGTGTTGAAATATTTTCATTGGAAATTTCCACAATTCTTGCGACGCTTCGTCCTCGTTCTCGATGAGAACTCAATATTGGCGAGAAGAGACGAACTGTGAATTATTTTCGTGATCGTTACGTAATAGGGTATATGCATGTTTATTTTTTTTACCGCGTGCATTCCCATCTGGACATTTTTAAATTTCTCTCGCAAGTTTCTCACTTTTCAACTTTTATATTTAATAGTTAAAACACGATTAATAAAAAAATTAATTTAATAGGTGTCATTCTGCAGCAATAAATTTTACGAATAAAAATAAATTTGGATCACATGCATAATCCATAATATAATATAATTAATTAATTATACGCGGGGCACAGCTAGTAATTAATATGAATATGCCTCACGAAACTTATAATACTCATTTGTTACTATGTTTATTGATAGTAAATACTTATAATTGAAATACATATTTTTTTTTGTGGACATATGACTATGTTGTTCCTGGAAACTAAGATTCAAAATCTTTTCACAAAGTTTTGTGTGATTGATAGTAGCAGGCTCCCAGTATAGAGTTCACGTTACCACTAGTTAGGGCTGCAGGGAATGGAATTGCTTATTAAACTGTTATTACCATATTAAAGTATAGACCAGTAAACCATCACATTATCAAATTACAGTATGAAACAAACTACCTTCCCACATCCAGGTGGTCCCCAAAGAATCATGTTAGTTATTTTTTTCTGCTCCAATAAAGACCTTAACATTGATCCAGGACCAAATGCTTGGGATTGCCCAACAATATCCTGCAGATGTAGTGGTCTCATTTGTTCAGCTAAGGGCATGCTTTTAATTTCCTTTGATGTGGCTTTTGTACTGGTTTCAGGCATTTGTGGCTTCTAAAATAATAATAATAATCATTTTGTTCTTAAAAAAATAACAAAGCTACTAATGTTACACCAAAAAAATAACAATGTTCTAACTTCTAGACAGCTAAATAAGTTGTAGACAATATGGTCTGTTCCCTTCGAATGGGAGAAGTATAAAATTATACTTTAAAACAATTAAAAAATCTACTGTCTGCTAATTAGAAAGTCAACAGATTAAAACTGTATCACAGACCCTAAAGCCTTTCACAAATTCTTCTATTATATTTGCATAAAGTCTTTTAGGACAACCAAAAATATTGTAAGAAGTATTTAATTATGTATTACACTTGTTAATTATTATGAAAATTTATTAAATAATAATATTGAAGGATCCAATTGTAGCATCTATACATATATTATGATGTAAGAATGCATGGGTGAAAGTATTGTGAGGGTATAAACAAGAATAGTGTATTAGACTACAATGTGGAATAATTTTGGGATAACAAGTTTTCTATTTGAATAGAATTTATGGTCAACAATCAGGTCCTCATGTTTATTATTTTAATAATGTCTTCTATTTGGTCTAATTCATATAATCTGTGCCCTGGTTTGTTTACCAAGTTTAAATATTATGAAGTAATACTATGAACAAGAAGGACAGCGCAAGGTATGTTAAAATGTGTGAAAGTGAAATTTTGCATTTGGGGAGAAGAATAAGGAGACTGTTAATGTAAATGAGGAACAGGGTAGAGCCCAGTATACTACCCTGTGGAACTCCGCATATCACACAAAAATGTATGAATGGCTTAAGATCTTACAGTATGGTACAATAGAGATGAAAAAGAAACAGAAGCAGTTTTTTAAAATGCTAGCAGGGTGACTTGCCCATGGAATAGCATACAACTGTTTGTGACTATTCCTAATAAGTAGGTAACCTAAAGAAGGCTTATGTCGAAAAAATTCCTAACACACATAAATCTCAAATGCACCCACACCCAGACCTGGAACAATGATATGTACATCATACAAACATTTTGTTCCATTTGCAAACTTAAGCCTCATTAAGCGATGCACCAGCTGATAAATGAACCAACTGCGCCATCTTAACAACATTAATAATACTGTTTCAGAATATCTTTCGGAGAATACCTAAGACAACCCACTGCCCAAATAAAGCCTACAACTGTTTGTTTTTATTGAATAATGAGGTGGTGATTGAAGAAGATTCCTGGTGGCCAAAGTGCCATAAATATTGTTGATAGCAACAAGGAAATAACTACAATGAAGTTTTCTATTTTGCCTCAGTTGGAAGTTACACCAACTTAAGCTGAAATCTTGAATACGCAATTTAAGAAGACTCAATAGTTCATTGTTATAGTTACTTACCACAATTTTGGTAGAACCCGGGCTTGTGCTGATGCGCGCACGTTTCTCATGTGAAGTATTGTTGAAGTTTGAACTTCTTTTGCAGTTATGCAGGTCAACTTTATGTTGTTTTAAATTACTTTCATCTGTATTTAAAAATAAACATTTATTGACATGTTCTTCTATTTTGTTAGTATCAAAAACTTTGTTACAAATGGGACAAGATACACAAGTTTCTCCTGGATAATCATTTTCATTTACACTGTTCGAAGCCATTGTTTATGTTTATTTAACGTATAATGATGATTCTATTAATTAGTATTATTAAACCACTAGATACTAAAGTTATCTCGCAAGAAAAGCAATGCGATAACTTCTATAATCAAGTTTAAATTTTTTATCAGATTTTTACATGTACTACCCCTTCTAGCTAGAACTTTCTGTTGAAGTCGGCTATTTATTTACAATTACAGTCCGTAACATGATTAGAATGGCAGATGTCAACAAAAGTGACAACTACAGTGCGACTGAAATTTGTAGTACTTAACGTATCGAACATAAACGTAGGATAGTTAAAGACCTACAAAGCTTACTTTGGGTATGGAATCTCTTACGGAAATATCACATGTTAGAAAGAGAAAGCATATTTAGGTTCGGTCAGCACTATTGGCAGATGTTGTTTTCTCCAGTGTCACTGTCAAAAATCACGCTAACTTATATTTGCTGTATGGTCAGTAAATCCTGTATATTTTCTAATGTTTTAAAATTTATAAGTGTTGCCTAGTTGTTGTGTTGGTGACTGCGATGTTTCTTATAAAAATAATCCAGAAAAACATTCATTTCACAGGTAAATTGTCAACAGCAGCATATATTTTTATGGCCATATTTTGGAAAAAACTAATTTTAGAATATTTATTTCGAAAACCAAATCCTATCAGGTAAATAGTGATATTTCTCTATAGTAAAAAACAATGGTCATAAAAGCAATATAATACGTCGTTCTAATATAAATTTTCATTTCATGTACACAAAATAGTGACTTGTCAGTGTCGACTATAGTGTCGATGAAATTTTACAACAAAAAGTTCCGATATTTGAATTTATTTAAAGTGTTATTGTATCTCTGCACATTGATTATTTTTCCAAAATTTTTATTGGGGTACCTAATACTATCGACACAGAAGATGAAACCAAAATGTTTGGAAACGTTTCTGTCTGTTGTCGGTGTATCTGCCCGAACGCTTATAACATATAAGAAACTAAGCGTAGCTTAGTGGCCCAGGTTACGTAATCAGGCTATTACAGTAGTCCCCAAATGCTTGCAATGCGAACTGCGCTAGTAATATTAATTTTAAAAACAGACCCCGAATGAAACTAGTCGTTGATTCCTGCGCTATCACCTTTAGGCGGTGAGCACTGATAGCGTAATGAGTATGTTGTTTATATATTTTTTGGTACAAATTTAAGAGAATATCACAATTTTATGAAATATATTTTTTATACTGAAAGCTATCGATGCTTTGGATAAGGAGTAATAGGTGAGACTAATTGATAAAGAAAAGAATAAAGATAAAGGAGAAAAAAAAATAAAGAAAAAGAAGAAATAAGAAAAGATAATAGGATATACAATATATTTTTTCGGGGGCAAACGTTAAAAACGCGCCCGGCCTTTATGGATAAGACCGGGGTGTATAGGATTCTTACTTCACTAAAACCACTTCGGTGGTTACCATCAGCATATGGAGGGGGGCACGTAATAGACCAGCTCCAGCACCCCCGTTATGCAGCGCCTATTAAGGAACATCCCTAGAGAGACTGTACAGGGGTCTCCCCTAAGCCTCGCAGTGCACGATAGCACGTGACCACTATACCACCGTCTTCTCTGGGATCACGATGGGTAAACAAAGTCCCCTCTCTAAGCATTTGTGACCCCAAAGGGCCGCCTGCCTTAAATCATACAGGAGGGGTTTCGGCTGTTAGGTGCCAAGGCGGTTTTCTCCTAGACGCTTTCTTCTCCGAGAGGGATCGGCCCTCTCACAATCCTGCTCGGCGGCCTCTTTCTGGACGACAAGTCTCACAAAAGGAAGCAATTTCTCTCCAGTTCACTGAATCTGCCAGCGCTCACTACTACCGGCAGAGACAGGTCTCGCCCGATACTGGCTCTTAGTACCCGCCGCTCTGTGGTCTAGGCAGGGCACACCTCAAGCCTGTGCTGCGCTGAGTCCAGACCAGCTCCGCAGTGGTATTAGGATAGGTAGGTAAAAATCATTCAGTCAATCATCATCTCAATCAGTCATACTCTATACACTGCTCAGGGTCCTTAAAAGCTGCTTTTTTTACAAAGTGTTTTTTTTATTATAATAATGTAATTAATTAATTTAGTGCATTAAATAATACCTACCCTTGTGATTTTAGTTTTATTAACATAATTTGATTGAAAATATTTTCATTTTGTATACATCTGAAATATTGTTTATCGATAATTGATATCGTGTCAATATTTCCACGTTGTACATTACTATTGCACGCACACATTGACAATTTAAAATCGGTTGCACTTTTTTGAGCTCTATGTCCTTCTATGGGGTACCAAAAATATTCTAATTCTATGGTATCGAATGATTTAAAATAACACAAGAAAAATTATTCATAACTATAGCGTAAACTTTTTTTTTATAGTTTATTAGTTTGGTGTTGACTTTCCAATTCCAATTCCAATTTTGGATAATTATGGCTCCATCGGGATAACGATGTTCCAACAACAAGGTTCTGAAAGATTATAAGTTATGTATTTAAATTATAGGGTATCAATCGAAACTAGAAAAAAACGTTTTTAAGAAATTTAAATTCTGATTTTATTTACAGTAAAAAATGACAAACCTCTGTATTATATGACTTTGATTTGACAGTTTGACTTAAACAGCTTTGGCAATGTTGGCACTAGGTAAATCACTATAAAACAAGGAGATGCCCATAGTATCAATATAATTTTACGTTATACAAAAATGGTGTTCGACTATCTATCGTCTCCATCATCAGATTAACTCCAGGTTTCCATTAAGTTATAGTATCATCAAAAACACAATCTATGCAAAGTTTAAATAGAAGTGGATGAAATGTGAACAATCAACAAATTTAAGAGACCAATTATTTCAGAAATTGTTATTCAATCGATTTACATTTCGAATAAATATAAAAGATCTTTATTTAGTTATTGTTCATGAAAAGAGTGTCTATTCCCTTTTCAAGAATAAAACCGCGTCTTATAATAATACAGAATAACACTGAGCGCATTAACGTAGCATCTTTCTTGTTTGTTTAGCGATTCTGATTTTAATAATGAACACAATCTCCTCCAGACCTTATTTCCATCACGGCGGCCTATCTTCGAGGAGATTAGCCAAGTACGCAGGAGATATTATAGTGCACTAGTGTATGCGCAAACACAAGTGCACTCCCTCTTCCTTCACTTTCATAGTCCGATGGAGCGGCAATCCGACACGACCGGAGAGATCAAACGCAGGACCGACCGAAGCACGAGGGTGTCACACCACCAACTACCTAACTCCGGGATACTTCTGAGAATTTCCTAACAAAATAAAAACCCAATAACTTAAATTAAATTATCTGTTGATCTGACTGTAAATATTTGACTGAATAGGTATATCTTTTTTTGTAATCGATTTGATCAGTACTTTCTCAGTACTCGTCACATTGATTTGGCAGCTGTCATTCTAATCAAGCTTTTGTTTTACAGATTATAATTATACATTCAAAGTTATCATTCACCTATTTTCAGTGTACAAATGTATTTGTGCAACATAATAATTTGATAACTTAGTTTGATAAGTAAGTAAAATAAGCACTTAGAGATGTTTCTATATATTTTGTCATCTCACATATCCCTTAGATAAGTGCTATGATAATTTTGTAAACACTAACTTTCGGCGGCCTTATTATATTCCAAACGTTACAAAATCGGCAGGATTTTTTTCATAGATAGGACAAGTCCTTATATACAGGTCAATACTACAATATAGTGTAACACAGTTAAAAGTGGAGGAATCTTCATGTAAAAAAGATATTGAATATTTCGTTTGGCATTCTATGTAGTTCTTTTATATTGTCCCTTCTAGAAATAGACAGAATGCTAAAGAGTTTTCTCCACATATAATCCAACTTCATGGTCAGAGCTAAATTCCTGAGTAGTCAACTTCCAATTCCAATTCCAATTTTGGATAATTATGGCTCCATCGGGTTAACGATGATTCTGCCAATGTCAAGGTTGGATAAAACACGTTCTAAGAGTAGTCAACTTAGTTAATACTTGTCAGTTGTCCTTGTTGTCATATCCGTCACGGCTGTCAGGCTGTCACTGTCAACTTGTCAAGGCGTTACGCACGTCACGTTACTGCTGGTAAACGGTATACCAGTACACACCACAGCAATCACCACAGCAGAGTACTTTTTTATATACACACACAATAAACACGTAGTACTAATATATGTAAAAAAAGCAAGTAAACATGTAATCATGAGAAATTATGAAGTGGTTATCGTTGAATAATTGTATTAATATAATCATGGATGTATCTTCAAGTGCTAAGAAACGCCTAAGTAAAAAGAATATTAACCAGGTCACCGAACTTGAGGCAGACAGTTATTTACAACAGCCCTTAAATGTTAAAAGGGAAATCGTAAGTGTGCCCTAAAACTGATTAGATGTCCTGCAAGCTTATGTTATTACTGCATGCTTAACATACTCATTATCATTAAAAGTTATATACATCAAGTTTGATTAACAAATTTTATAACTCTGAAATTGATTTAACTATGTATTTTTCTAATTAATTTTGTAAGAAGCAATAGAGTGCTCTTTCAAAATAAAATAAGAAAAAATGCATGGTTATTTTAAAGTTATTTTATTTGCTCTGTTGTCAATATTTTTTCTTGGTTATACTTATTGTACATATCCATGTAGTCTCTGAATTTAACAGCATGGTTGGCGCAGCTGTTGAGTGTGCGGCTGGTGTGTCAGATGCTTTGGTTTGATTTTTGCATGGGACAAATATTTGTGTACAGCCAACACAGCCACATACAAAATTATACTTCATCACAATAAAAATCTATTGTGTCTGCTAATTAACTATCCAATGGCTTAACTGCTATTTTGTCACTTAAACAGATAACTAACCACAGTCGTAATCTTCGTGCTTCAGAAAATTTGCTCCTTGAAATTCCTTCACACCACACTGGTATTATGTCAAATTCATTCATTGTCTCAGCTATTAAACTCTGGAACGGACTTCCCTTTGACATTAAAAACGCACCTAGCAAATATTCATTTAGAAGGAATGTCAAAAACTACTTTTTAAAATCGCTGCGCTCCTGTATGTAGCTTGTCTGTATAGAATTCCATATATATTTCTCATAATTCCTTAATTATCATTGAGTATTTATTACACATCTATTTATATATATGTATATGTATGTATTTATATAATAATATCTATAATTTATCTATACATTTAATTTGTTTTAGCATCTGAGTTTAGTATATTTTATGTTATTTTATTTGTTTTGTACCTCCTTCCTTTCTTTGCCTCTCTATTTAACTCAAAGGTTGACTGGTAGAGAATGCCTCATGGCATTAAGTATACCTTGTGTACCATCTTTGTACATGAAGAATAAATAACTTTTATGTTAAAAGGTACACATCAATGTATTTTAGGTTTGTTTAGGGCATTCAATCTAGTGTCCTATGATTTACTCTGGACAACACTGAAAGAGATAGGTCTCTCCAGAAATAAGCATTTTTTTTTTTCATATTTGTAGTCAGTTTTTTTTTATTAAATGGGCAAATGTTTGTTTAGATGAATACACATTGAATTGCAGTGTTAGATAAGGAGGGTTAACTTCTCCTAGATTGTTAAATGTATATGTAAACTAGCTGTTTTAAAGGCTCAGCAGAATGCATTTGGATGGCCAATAGATAATATTAGTGTTAATAACATAAGTTATGCAGATGACATTGTGCTGCTGATGCTGAGTCTCTCAATAGGTGGGTTAAGAAAACTTCTCCAAGTTTGTGAGTCTTATGCTAAGGACTATGGTTTAAAGTATAATGAGAAGATAAGTGAGTTTGTGGTTCTTGTAGAAGATAATAAAAAACATAATTGTGTGCCATCCTTGTTTCTAAATGGTGTTGAATTTAACCGTGTTTCTGAATTTAAATATCTGCTTCACATTGTAATAGAGTCCTTGATGGATGATCAGGATATAGAGAGGGAGTGGAGAGCATTGTTAGTAAGGGGGTGCATCAGGCATGTTTGGGGATGGGCATGTAGATGATTTATATTCTGTCATGTACAAAAAAACTGCATCTGTTGTTGGGGTTGGGGTCTGGGGTTGCGGGGAAGCAGTAATGGAATCCTGAGGATGATATCAGAGAGAATGCACTCTAATCATCATGTCTCAGTTTATTGATATACATTTATAAAAAATGACAAAGAATTTATATCCTTTGTGTCTATTCTATGGAATGTTATTTTCTGACACTAAAAAGCTTTTGTTTATTATTAATTGTTGTTTCAGGTCTGGATATATGTGCAATATCTTATAAGTTTTTGTTTGTAAATGCACCCATAAGACAGGAGAAATTCATAGGGTGGAAGAACATTAAAAAAAAGTGTACCGCCACCATTAATTATTCTCCTAAACCTGCCACTTAAAATACTGTTGTTTGGTGAAACCTGAGTAAAGTTGTTAGTAAATTCTTGAGTAGTTAGATACTTAAATCTGCATACACAGATGGCCAGGGAATGTTTTATACTATGTAGTGATATGTCCAAATAATGTCGCGGACTTATTTTTAGAACTATTGAAGGAAAACAATTCCGTCATACATGTTTTTTTTTTCATGTTTTTCTAATATTTCTATTTCTGGTCCTAGCGTAATGTTATAATTATAGCCTTTTTCTATAAATGGACAATCCAACACTAAAATAATTCTTCAATTCGAACCAGTAGTTCATTTTTTTTTTTTTCAAGTTTGGAAAGTCCATCATGGCGGTTGTGCCGGACTCCTACCAACAAAAAACCACACCGGTCCTACTCTTACCTATACCGGGGTCCCGGGATCGCGACTCTATGCACCTCAACACCGGCAGGTTATGGCTCGTCACCCCATCGGTATAGGTCGGCCACGGTTGGCCTGCTAATCACTCCAAGGAGTTGTGCGCGACAGATCGCGGCGCGGCGCCGCGCCGTCTCGGACCTATCACTGGTCGGGCAACGAAGTACCCAAGTTCGTCACCCGCAGGCCACAGCTCACGGTAGCCGGAGATCATTGAGCGCCCTCCGACGCCTGGTGCGTCTTCTGCGGCAGGGGTGGGACGAATTCGCCTCTCTCTCCCTTTCCGCCGCCTCCTTCGCAAGCATCACCTCCTCACAAAAGGTGGCGATGGCTCTCCATGCGTTCTCACTCCCAACCATGTGTGTGATCACAGTCGGAAGCGAGAGATTGCCCCTATAAGGTCGTGGCGCTGCTCGGCCCAAGCCGGGCACACCTCTAGTGTGTGCTGCGCCGTGACCTCGGGGCAGCACACACTAGAAACGGCGTTCAACCAAACAAACAAACTCTTCAGCTTTATAATATGAGTATAGATATTGAACATCAGGAGATAAATTCGTTTTTTCAACAGATGGGTTATACAAAAGCTGTCAACTATAAAAAATTTTTGGACATAAGTAATCTGGCATTGGTGATATTGGCCTTATACAAAATATTTATTTTAACAGGGTGATGGTGCACCGGCTGAAAATGAAATGGAACCAGTTCTAGATACAACACAATCTAAGGAAGTTGACAGACCCTTAGGTGTTTACTTACATTTGGAAATAAATTTGGTGTTTCTTGGCTTATTTACATTGGCACTTTGTACCAGACTGCCCAGCCTTGATGAACCTCACTATATAGTGTAAGTAAATCAATTATTATGTGTATTCATATTAAAAAATAGGATAACATTAAATTAAATATACAGGGCTACTGGTAACGCAACATAGACCTACCTATGTTGAGATACCAGTAACCCTGTATATTTTTAATTTTTTAATCAATCATTTATTTTTGTAAACACAAGTAAATCGACACAAATTACAAGGAGTTAAATTTAATAAAAAATCAAGATAAATCTTTGAAAAGCAATTAACGCATGCTTAGCGAACTCTAAAGTTATTATATTAAATGGAAAAAGAATACATTTGCGAACAGGATTCGAACCTGTGCCTCCCGGACAAACACTCCAGGCGCTCTGATCACTAAGCCACCTCGACCTCTTAGAGGTGGAGTGTGCGAGTCGGCGTAGGTTCGAATCCTGTTCGCGAATGTATTCTTTTTCCATTTAATATAATAACTTTAGAGTTCGCTAAGCATGCGTTAATTGCTTTTCAAAGATGTATCTTGATTTTTATTATTTTATATATTTATGTAAGTATCTATATGTATATATATTCCCACTTATTTAAGTAGTATTACATATGTATTTATTTTTGAGTAATTTATAGTATGTGTGTATTTAGCTATAATTAATGTCTCCTAAATAAGAATCTTTTAATGCACCCGCCACGTTATTTCTGCATCACTAAGGTTGACTGGTAGAAAATGCCTTTGGCATTAAGTGCGCCTCTGTACAATGTTAAGTTGTGCATAAAGCATAAATAAATAAATAAAAATGTTTAACTTCATTGTTCATGTGCATACATTTCAAAAATGTATAAGTTAAGATAAGATAAGATACTTTATTTCGCAAATATGGGTACAGTACATGATTTTAATTACAATTATATAAGTTCAGCCACATTTTACCATGAGGCATGCGAAAGGTACCAGACCAAAACAAAAAAATTAATTTAATAGAATGACTACATACTAGTACACACTCAAACATACATTTCAAATTAAATGAATAAATAATTAAACAAATGCATTTTCCTTTTCTGCAAAAAACTCTGAAATATTATAGTACGTTTTACTAACTAAAAAGGATCTAAGCTTTTTTTTTAAATAACGCTACACTCAATGCCTTCCAAGATTTAGGTAACTTATTAAAAATGAAGGGGGCCATGCAGAAAACACTTTTGCGCATCAGTGCTGTTTTTGCGGTCTGAAGACATAGTTTACTATCATCCCGCCTATTTCGAGGAACTACGTCTGCGAGACGTGTAAAACGATTTGGATTAGTTTTTACAAATAGAGCTACTTCAAGGATATAAAGGCAAGGTAAAGTTAATATTTTAAATTGTTTGAAATAGGGTGCACAACTATCGGTAGACTTTAATTTAAATATAGACCGTATGCATCTTTTTTGAGATTTAAATACTGATTCTTTTTCAGTTGAATTGCCCCAAAATATTAGACCATGTCGTAAATGGGATTCTACTATACCATAATAGGCAGTGAGAAGTGCGTCTGTAGATGTTATCAGTGATAAGGAATTTAAAGCATATGCTGAGATGTTATCAGTGATAAGGAATTTAAAACATATGCTGATTTATTAATTTTCTTATTTAAAGTATCTAAATGCGTTTTCCAGTTTAACGTTTTGTCTATTTGAAGTCCTAAGAATTTTGTGTTTTCAACTTCATCTATAATACTGTTATTATGGTGTATATTAAATTGACATTTCAAAGGGTTTCGTTGATTAAAATAAATGACTTTAGTTTTGTTCAAGTTAATTTTTAAGTTGTTATCATCTAACCGTTTTACGACTGAAGCTAAAGTTTTATTAATATCGTTTTCATATGTTTCTAAGTTTTTACAGGGTATAGTCACGGTGCTATCGTCAGCAAATAGTGTTAGTGGATGTTGTATGGATTTAGGTAGATCGTTTATATACAAAATAAATAAAAGAGGGCCCAATACGCTGCCCTGCGGCACTCCAAATGTGACTTCACGTTCTGATGATAGATAAATTTCTTCTCGTTTATTTGTCAAATTAATTTTCCTAATTTCTGTAATTTGTTTTCTTTTAGTTAAATAAGATTGAATTAGTTTTAATATATTGCCTCTAATGCCGTAAGCTTCGAGTTTATTCAACAGAGTAGGAAAATGCACATAGTCGAACGCCTGCGTCATATCGCAAAATATGCCACAAACAGGCGTCCGTTTATCTACGAGTTTTGTGATATTGTATAAAAAATCGTATATGGCCATATTGATTGTCTTGTGTTGTCTGAAACCCTTCTGTTCCTGACATAATATGTTATTTTTTTCTACATAAGTATATATTGCATGGTAGATGTACTTTTCAAATATTTTGGAAATTATTGGAATTAATGCGATGGGACGATATGATTGCTTCAGATCTCTATTGTCTTTCTTAAATAGTGGTTTTATAATAGATGTTTTTAGAACATCTGGATAAATACCCGCGCTGATACTGAGGTTTATTATGTGACAGAGGTGACCGCAAATCTCCAATGATACGTGTTTTAGTATTTTTGTATTAATACTGTCGTTGCCTACGCTATTAGTATTTTTTAAAGATAGTATATGTTTATGTATGTCATGTGGGTGGCAAGGAGTCATGAACATTGAGTTACTAGTTCCGTTTGTCACATAAGATTTAGGCTTGCAATTGGCAAGAAGTTTGGCTTGAATTTTATCAACGAAGTAATTGTTAAAAGCTTCTGCAATTTTTTGTGGACTTGTTTCAGTTTTATTTCCTACTTTAATTGTATTGATACTACATTTAGGTATGTTGTACTTGGTACTGTCTATGATCTGCCACGTGGTTTTGGATTTATTTTCTGATGCTTTGATGTTATAATTATTTTGTGCTCTTTGTGTCAAGTGAATAATTTTTTTATACAACTTAGAATAAACACATCAACACGGTCTAGGGATATTTTTAAAAAAGCGAATTACTATCAATATGTCAATTATTTATATGACATGTATATATTTAAAAGATACGTTATTTAATATTCTACCATTTTCTAGTAATGGTTAAGGTACTTCGATTAAAATTTCAGGATTTTATGGAAAAAAAATGAAGCATAGACGGAAACCGTATATGAATTAACTTTTAATTTATGAGTAAAAACTGAAAAAAATAGAAAAATCATTTAATTTGTGTTTATAAACTTGAAGTTAGTAGTCTGAGAAAGCGCCCATGATGTTCATAACACATCGGCAACGATTCGGCATGCTCAGAACAAGGTTGTCAATGTCTTGCTGCGGAATATTATCCCATGTCCTTCTGAGGTGCGCAAAAAGTTGATCTTCTGTAGCCAGATTTTCAGGAACTTCCTTCAGAGCTCTTCTTTGCAGCATATCCCACGCATGCTCAATGGGATTTAGATCTGGCGATTGAGCAGGCCAGTCTAAGGCCCTAACATTGTGTGTATGTAACCAAACTGCTACCGTTCTCGCCGTGTGTGCCCGGGCATTGTCGTGCATGAGCAGGAAATCTTGCCCCATTTGTGTTCTGTGGGGCAAGATTACGGGCCCCAGCACCTGTTGGACGTATCGTTCTGCCGTCATATTGCCCCGCACCCAAACGAGATCCGTCCGTCCTCCAAGACGAATTCTTGCCCAAACCATAATTGTTCCTCCTTGGTATGGGTGAACTTCCTGAGGGTTCTGAAGACGGCTCCATCGTCCAGGAACTCGCCAAACACGCGTCCTTCGTGAATCTGGATGGAAGCCAAACCTGGATTCATCCGTGAACAGCACATTGGACCATTGTTCACGGCCCCAGTCCACGTGGTTCCGAACCCATTCTAATCGTCGTCCAAGATTGCCTCTCCGTAAAGGTGGGACCCGGAGTGGTCTACGAGAGCGTAGATTGTTTTCATGCAGTCGCCTTCTTACAGTTTGGTCACTCACAAGCACTTGGTGTTCCACTCGCAGCCTTTGGACCAATTGAGTCGCCGTTGCATTTGGTTGAGCTCGCGCAGTAATTTGCAAAAATCGGTCTTGTCTGGGGGTAGTGATGCGACTTGGCCCCCGGTGCCTCTCCGCTACTTCACCTGTGGCACGATAGCGTGTCCACAATCTTGAAATTACATTTTGGTGGGTCCCTATGGCCTCAGCAACATTACCCTGAACAGACCCAGCTTCCAGCATTCTCACAGCTCGTAACATCTCCGCCCCCGTCAAATGTTGGCGTTGCATGGCTACAATACCTCAATTTTAACTTTATCTTTCGTTTAAAAATGAAAAAAAAACTGTAACTAAATGTAATTCGTATTGTTTTCTAAATTTCGCACAAATGAAAATTCCCTCTCCTACACATCAAGACATTTTTATGCCACCGAAAATAAAGAATTTTCAAAAATTTTAATTTGGAATTAGTCTGAGATAAATTACAAACAAATCGGTGTATAAAAGATTCCAATGCGGCCAGTACTTTTCGAGTTATTTAATTGAGTATGAAATATCCCTAGACCGTGTTAATGTGTGTAGTTTAAGAAAATTGTTTTATTTGATTTGTTAGGGTTTAGTCGTAAGCTGCCACAATAGTTTTCTTTTTTTTCGATTGCATAATTTAAGACCTTTAGATATCCACTTGATCTTTTTTGTAGTATTTATTTTGATTTTTTTAGTAGGAAAACATAAATCGTATTATAAGTTTGAAATCTAAAAGAAATTCATTGTATGCTAAATTGGGGTCATCTGTGTTATATATGTCTGAGAAAGAAAGTTCCTTCAAGTACTTCTTAAATTTTAGAATATTTTCCATATTGTAATCTCTTGTAACTGTAAACCAATAGCCAATCCTACATATTTTCTTGACCGGACAGCGAATTAATTGCGCCGTGTGGTCAGACAATGCAAACTCTATTACATCAGTCTTACAAGCTTTATTCAAATTATGCGCAAAATTATCTATGCATGTTTGGCTGGCCATACGATTTGGTTGTTTTAAAGCTAGTTTTAGATTAAAGCTCATTAGAAGGTATTTAAATGCATTTGTTTGACTATTCTGCTTAAGCATGTCTATATTAAAATCTCCAGCAATGACAATGTTCTTAATGCTGGTATGAATTAATGTTTGCATGAGAGATTCAAGTTTATCCAGGTAGTCATTGAAATTGCTTGCATTTGGTACCCTATAAATACATACAATAATTAACTCATAATAAATCAGCTCTATAGCGCAGCATTCAAAAACTCCTGATGTTGATAATTTCGCTATTCTAGACAGTTCTTTCCATTGCAATTCTTTATGTACAAGTATACATGCGCCTCCCCTTTCTTTTTCTTTTCGGCAATAATAAGCAGCTAAACAATAATTTGGTATGTACAATTGACTTTGATATCCTTCCATAATGAAATGCTCTGTTATGCATGCACAAAATATCCACATTAATTAATTTTTCTTTTAAATCATCTAAACAAACAGTGAGGACATTAGATTCGTTTATTAAGCCTGCGATGTTTTGATGTAATACATTAATATATTTATTTGAGAAAAAACTGTTCATTAGTGTTGGCTTTCGTGCAATCTGAATTGTAAGACGAATTGTATTCCACGTCAGGGGAGTCGTACGTATAAAAATACAGAAATTCGTTGATCATTAGTTTAAGGTTAACAAATATATTCGCAATGCCGCTATTATTAACTGTGCCACTTTTGTACTGAAACATATTATAATCATATGATAAATAGAAGTTAGAATCGAACAAATACGCGTAATTATGAGTACATGCATCCAAATATAACATTTCCGTTATCATTTCAATCCGTTATTATATGTATTATCTACCGTGGGAGAGCCATGCTTCGGCACGAATGGGCCGGGTCGACCGGAGAAATACCACGGCCTCACAGAAAACCGGCGTGAAACGAAGCTTGCGTTGTGTTTCGCTGAGTGAGTGAGGGTACCGGAGGCCCAAACCCTTTAAAAGGCCGGCAACGCAATTGTGACTCCCCTGGGGTTGCGGGTGTCCATGGGCGGTTGTAATCGCTTATCATCAGGCGAGCCGTCTGCTCGGATGCCCCCAATCCCATAAAAAAAAGTATCTTTTGTAAATGTATATAAGGTCCTAATTTATTAGGTAATTTCCTCTGAAAGTCAAATTTGTTAGTCAAATTAATTCACTTAAGCTAAGAATTAAATGGGTAAAACAAATTATATATAATTAACATAGTACTAGCAAGACGAAAACTGCTCCTTCAACGGCGAACATTAAGAAAACAATAAAGTTGTTGTAAGAATTTAAATTACGGCTTATATGAATCCTTATCACTTACACATTGACCCCTTAAAAGGAAATTTAATTTATTACGACCTAATAAATTAGGACCTTATATATAAATTTTTATCTTACTGTTAAATGTTATATATAAAAGGAGAGAAAAAACTCTTAAATTTTTTATTAGACTCATAACTTCTTTATTGTAAATGTGAGCACCATGCAGCCATTAACATTATTCTAGTAACGTGACTTGAGGTCTGGTAGTTTGAGATGTCATACTCACATAAATGTCTTACTGTGGTGGCGTATGTGTTGGGTCATTTTGTTCCTTAAATGGTTGAGCTGAGCGATGCGATGGATATTCGTGATACTCGTGAACGGATGCCACAAGTTGGGACTGGTCAGCTCAAAACTAGCAAGACTTGTAACTATTGTTAGAATTTTGTATCTTCTATTGTACCTATGTGTACAACTATATCTGCATCGTTATCACATAATGTCTTTTTATCAATAAATGTACCTAAATGATTGTAACACATCATTTTAAAACAGTAACCATGGAGTTTCTTGCTCGTTCTTCTCCATAGGAATCTACATTTTGGAACGTGGCATTTCTTGACTTTCAAAAGTACCTTTATATGGTCTAATTGAAATAAATGATTTTGTCTTTGACTTATGAATAAAAAATGTACTATTACTACAATACTATATATATATATACTAAACTATTTTATAAATTACATGACCAGTCCTGCAGGGTATTTGGGTGTACTGCCACTATTTGTTTTTATGGCCGCACTATCCTCGTGTGCTACGACTGTTAGACCCAAAATATTAATATATTTCTGATTTTAGGTTTGATGAATTACACTATGGGCGTTATGTATCTTTGTATACAAAAGGAATATTCTTTTTCGACGCTCATCCACCTCTTGGGAAACAATTGTTATACTTAGCGGGACGTGCTGCTGGCTATGACGGAAACTTCACATTTGACCGAATAGGCACGCCTTACACAGATAATGTACCAGTAACGGCTCTCCGATCAATTCCTGCATTAGCTGGAAGTTTGCTAGTGCCTGTCACATATCAATTGATGTTAGAAATATCTTTGTTCCACTGGACTGCTATTTTGGCTGGTCTTCTGGTATTGTTTGGTAAGTTTCGCCATAAATATTCCTAGATACTAAACAGTTATTCGTTAGTATAATAGCAGTTACTTCATTTTAAATCCCTTTATTTATTTCAAACATTGTAATAGTACTACCTAACTATTCTTCCATTTTCTACACAAATAAATGATCATTCTTAATGCAGCTAAGGTACTTACATGTAAATTGCTTTGTAGTTTCACTGCTTCGTAGGTTTGTGTTCGCAAACGCGACAGCTGAGCGTCATTTTGTTCTGACTGTGTAGTCGTTTTCTCCTCTGGCGTGCGGCAAACATAGCCCGACCATTTAAGCTTGGCAGTTGTTGTAGCAGCTTGCCTACAATAGAGATTTGTGTTTTAGATTTTAGAACGCAGTATCGAGTTCTTTGTATGGTCACTAAGTTATTACTTCTTTGTTCTTGCATTCTTTTTCTTCTTGCCCTGGTCTCAAGTTTTTGGGGTCGGCGTAGCATGTTTTCTTTTCTTTCATCCTTATCTGTCAGTTGTCATGTTAACTTTCACTTCCCTTATTTCTTGCCATATTAGGAAATATTCTGGTAGTTACAATGCGGTTTAAAATTGAAAATTATCACATGACCAATTATGATAGGTGAGGATGGAAAGAATATCCACGTCCATGTGCCTTCTCCTAAGTGAAAAAGAATCCTACATAATATCTTTCAATTTAATGTATGCTTTCAGAAAATTGTTTCTTAGCGCAGTCAAGGTTTATGTTACTTGAAAGTATACAGATACTGTTTGGATTGTGTGGAGTGTTATGTGCTATTAGAAGTACTCGCCGAACAGGTCTTGCGAGCGTTGTTTGGCTTTGCATTGCTGCACTCTCACTTGGTTGTTGCTTTTCGTGAGTATGACTTTGCAAACGTGTTTTATGTCAGTGTGTGCCTGTTAGTATGGATTATATTTAAGTTAATAATAATTAATCGTGATTTCTTTTCGTTACAGAGTCAAATATTCAGGCGTGTACTCATACTTGCTAGCGTTCTTCATCGTTGGAAGACAAATTTGGCGGCGTATTGGTCTTTCGGAATCCGGGCTGCGTCTTGCTGTATCGGCATTATGGAGACTGGTCATACTCATCGCTATTCCATTCGCTGTATATGTAGGTGTATTCTATGCTCACTTGATGATGCTGCCGAAAGCTGGGCCGCACGATAGTGTTATGACTAGCGCTTTTCAAGCGTCGCTACAAGGTGGGCTTGCTAGTATAACCCGAGGCCAGCCGTTACACGTGGCACATGGCTCTCAAATAACTCTAAGGTAATATTGTATGGTTATGGTAGACACCATAAACTTGTGTATTACTTATAAAACTCACGAGCCGGATATTGTTTTAGACACACGCACGGACGCACGTGTTGGCTGCACTCTCACGCCCACGTGTACCCGGTGCGGTACACCGACGGGCGCGGCTCTTCACACCAGCAGCATGTCACGTGCTACAGCTTCAAGGACGTCAACAACTGGTGGATAGTGAAGCGTCCTGATCAGGCGTCACTGTCTGTATCGCGGCCGCCCGACGCTATCCGACACGGAGATGTTGTGCAACTGCTGCACGGTATCACAAGTCGAGCGTTAAACTCGCACGATGTCGCTGCACCCGTTTCACCACAGTCACAAGTATGAAATAGCTTTAATTAGTTTACTTTACATCAAATTATTTATTCTTACATCTAAAACCATGATATTATTTTTAGGAGGTTTCATGTTATATTGACTATAACGTATCAATGCCAGCTCAGAATCTCTGGCGGGTAGATATTGTGAACCGTGACAGTGAAGACGCCACATGGGACAGCATTCGATCGTTGGTTCGATTGGTGCATGTAGACTCCGGCTCGGCGCTCCGATTTAGTGGACGGCAACTACCTTCGTGGGGTTTCCATCAGCATGAAGTGGTTGCCGATAAAGTTCTTACTCATCAAGATACAGTATGGAATGTTGAAGAACATCGTTATACAAAAGGTAATTACATAAACACACATAATTGTATATCGTCTGTGGGGGCTTGTTATTAGCAATATAACTATGTATTTTTTTTTATTAACCAAAATGTTATTATCTGTAATAAATATAAAGTGTTATATTTTTTAGTACAGCTACTGACTTCATCTTAATTTTATTCTCCCAGCTGAAGATAGGAAAGAAAGGGAACGCGAACTCGTATCTGCAGAAATGATACCAACTGCTGTCACTCAGTTAACATTTTGGGAGAAGTTTGCGGAGTTGCAATACAAAATGATAGCACACGCGCCCGACGCGCCGCACGGGCATATGTTCGCGAGTGAGCCTACTGAGTGGCCGATGCTCGTGCGTTCTATAGCATATTGGCTTTCACCTAATTCAAACGTGAGTTTTTCATATTCAATTTATACTTCTATACATTCGAATAAATTAATAGATACTAAATATGCAATATAGCTTTCGTTAGGATCAACGAATCAATCAATATGCCTAGCCTTTTCCCTGTTACATTAGCGTCGCCTTCCACTCAAACGATTACCATTTCCATAACCCAGTTATTGGGTAACACAATATCTCATGGACACACTAATTGTCAGACTTTCAGGCCTGACTACCCGTAACGTCTGTCATAGATCTTAATTTGACAACCGAGACCGACGGTTTAGCGTACTCTTTGAGGCACGTACGGTCTCGATATGAAATTTTGGTCACACATCCACAGACCGACTGTGGCAAGCGCAGCTTTACCTCGATCGATCGATCTGTTCGGCTGTTACTTAGCAGCGAGCCCCTCTATTATACTATACTAGCTGGTGCCCGCGACTTAGTCTGCGTGATAGAGGGTAGCCTATATCCTTTTCCATGGTTCAATCTATCTCCTTGCCAAATTTTATTACGATCTGTACAACAGTTTAGTCGGGGAAAGGTAACAAACAAACAGAGTTACTTTTGCATTTATAATATAACTAATAATTACTTACCGTGTGTTTTATAACAATAAAGTATAAACAATAACAGAACCCTGACTTTCATCTCATTCTCATAGTATGGATTAACGAATTAAATATTATATCAAATGTATCTGCCAAATTGGTCTAGTGGCCGCAAACATGACTGCTAAGCCTGAGGTCCTGGGTTCGATTCCCGGGTCAGGCAGTATTATTGAGTTTTTCTGTGAGGAAATTCTCAGTTGCAGCCGGGAATTAAGAAGTTGGCGGTGTGACACCCCCGTGCTTTGGAGAGCATGGCAATCCGTCGGTCCTAGTTTCTCTCCGGTCGTGTAGGATGAGAGTTAAAGAAGAGGGATTGCTCCTATGCTTGCGCATACACTTATGCACAATAAGATCTCCTGCGTACTTTGCTAATCTCAGTGGAGATAGGCCGCCGCGCCGTGACCGTTTCGGTCGGGGAGTATATTAACGAAAACTTAATTTTCAGGCTCAAGTACATTTAATCGGAAATCTAATAACCTGGTACACCGGGTCCATTGCCGTCCTAGTATACAGTACATTACTCGGACTGTATGCGATTCGTCAGCGCCGCGCCTGTAACGACTTACCACCGGTGGCAATGCAGAAGTTTTATGACGCTGGTTGTATTCTTTTCTTAGGCTATTGGATCCACTACCTCCCTTATTTTTTCATGGATCGTACCCTATTTCTTCATCACTACTTACCAGCTTATATTTTCAAAATCTTGCTCTTATCATTTGTTATTGATCATATTTACTATATTATCCAGTCGCGAGAAAAAACTCGCCCGATGACAAATATATTTATTTTATGTGTTGCAGTGTGGTTAGCGTACATTGTAATCACTTTCAAGAAATTTTGTGTTCTTAACTATGGGAACATTGACTTAACTGAACATGACCTTTTGAGTCTCAGATGGAAAGATACTTGGGATTTTATACTTCATAAGAAAGGATGACTGATGTTACCAATTTAAATATCTATTTTATCTGCCATTTCTAAGATCTTGTCACAATTATTTATTACTTTATACCTAAATGTAATAGTTGTTGTAAGAAAGTTAAATACTCAAACTAGGACAGACAGATGTGTCCATAAGAAGTTGTTTGAATGTAAAAAAAATATATGTATATGGAGCATGTACTTAAATATGAATAATGGCTCTATTTCAGTTTCAGTTTGTTGATATTTGATTTGGTCATGTGGTATTTTTTGGATGTATATCTTTAAGTATATGTCTAGTTTAGTTCTCTAATGAGGGTCCTAATCATAAACTGCTATGAGGATGTGAGTTGCTAATGCCATCACTTCAAGTAATGTGACATACATAGTAAAATATGGTAGATTTTCACAATTTAAATTAAGTCTACAAAATATTAAATTTTAGCTTTTATAAGTACTTAGTGATGCCACTTGTAATATATTGTATTTTATATTTTTATAATCAATAAATAATAATATATTATATTTTTAAGATTTTTTTTTTATCAATTTTTCAGTAAAACCATACTATCAATACAAAAGCCTAACACATTATTCTTAATGGACTTACACTTGACCACCACCACATCAGATCCATAATTTTTTTAAATATCAAACTTTAATGTCAACCAATTTGTGGTACTACATCATACATAAGGGTCAACCTTTTACAGTACCTAAATATGTATCTTATAACTAGAGTCACAAGTTGAGGAAAATGGCCTGCTACAGTAATACCAAAATCGTTACACCATCAATCAGAGGTTTAACCCACATACAAATATGTACTTCATAACAATAAAAATCTATTGTGTCTGCTAATGAGCAAGCCAACAGATTATATTATGCTACATATTATTTTCATACATCCACATGGATGGCACCACAAACAGAACTAGTTAGAAAAAATTAAACAAGTACAATAATGTTAAAAAATTACATTTATTTTATTAACAATTTAATGTAAAATTTTATGGAGTTAACGGCGACTGTGAGTAGCTTCCACTTCCATGGGTTGGGGGCTAGAGATGTTAACAGAAGTAACCTCAAGGGGTATCACACGCTGCTTCAACACAGCTGTAGTGCCCAGAGCATATCTATAAGATCCTTGCTTCTTACCCTAAAGCAAATAAAATAATATGTTAATTAGTGTCCTATAATGTCAATAAGCTACTGAAATAAGGTACTTTGAAAAATACTGTAATAATAATCACCTTAACATTGGCTTCTTCATATGTTCTAAGATACTGAGCAGGTCCTGTGTTACGGATGACACAGAGGTCGACATTAGAACCTGATCCCAAATCATTGAATATTCCAGCAGCAATTGCATCACGAACAAGTTTTTTTCCTTCTTCCTCAGTCATATTTGGTTTCCAGCCAGCTTCAAACACTGCCATGGCAGCTAAGGAGCCAGACCCTATATTAGGAGAAAATATAAATTAGACTAGGAAATATAAAAATTGATATCTCAAAGGTACATTTTTAACTGCTCTTACCCATTGTTGCATAGGGTAACTTATCTACAGAACCATGAGGGTATATGCAATAGATATGAGGGCCAGTTCTATCAACACCACCAAGGACAAGGGCTGCACCAATGTATCCCTGATAACGGAACAGCATACGCTTCAATAGGGTGGCAGCAGTTTCAACTGGCACTGTCCGCCCAGTATGTAGTTTCTGTAGCTCCAATTGCGACGCTACTGTTTGCGTCGTCATTTCTGTGTCAGCAGCAGTACCAGCACCACAACAGTACATATTCCCAGCCAGATAGTGGATTTTCTGGCAGTTTTTATCAGATACGACAGTATTTTCAGTTGCCCTGGTGTCGGCACCGAGAATTACGCCGTCGGCATATATAATGCCCACGATAGTGGTACCGGTTTTAGTTGCTTTCGGAGCCGGAAATCCCTTGTTAGCCAGGAAGGCATTGCTATAGAAAACAGAAAAAAAAGTTAAGGTGTTGTAAATAGCTGATTAAAGAATAAAAGTTCTACCATGTCATTGCTTACCGTTGGCAGTTTTCAAATGAGAATCCTGGCGCTGGTGCTTCTGGTAAAAGGATAGAGGCCATTTTGGTTTAGTTAATTTCTACAATTCAATTCTATTTATGTTGAAAAGAAAGCCGAACAAAATTTCCGATTTCTGCAAGCAATGCTTGGCTTGAAAACGTCACTGTCAAACGAATTACCAAATATCACAATGACTTTTCAAAATGACCGAAGCTACAGATAAAATTAAAATAAAGTAAATAGAGTTAAGTTTGACTCGCCTAACTAGTATTGCAATGTCTCTTGAAATTATTTAAGTAGTGTACCTACATTTTAATTACTTGGTAATCATGACTTTGTAATCTAGTAACATTTAGCTTACGAGTCTTCAGATGATTGGATGGTAATCTTTATTCTATTTTGAACTTTATTTCAATCCATTTAATGTTAAGCGATTGATTTATAGGTGGAATTACGTCTGTATTCTTCTACATACGGTAACGACCAATTGCATGTGGACGAATTGTCGTCGTATGCGTATTTGTCAAACTAGTACTTACTATGTTGTCAAAAGAAGAAATGTGTTAAAGTGAAGGAGATATTCCAGATTTTATCTTGAAATAAAGCCTCTAAATTAGTTCCTAGGTGTAAAGTTCACAAAATGCTTAGTAACACTGCCTATATATGTTTAATTTATTTAACGTCTGCTTTAGTACTGACGTTGGCCGGTCGGGACTTTTATCAAATACTCAGCGTATCTCGTTCTGCGACTACAAATGAAATCAAAAAAGCTTACAGAAAATTAGCAAAAGCTTTGCACCCAGATAAGAATCAAGATGATCCTGATGCGTCACAAAAGTTTCAAGATCTCGGTGCAGCGTATGAGGCCCTTTCGGATCCTGAAAAGCGAGAGCTTTACGATCGGTGTGGTGAAGATTGCCTGAAAAAAGATGGTATGATGAATAACAATGACCCATTTGCGAGTTTCTTTGGTGACTTTGGCTTCCACTTTGGTGGCGAGCCCCAACAGCACGAAACACCACGTGGGGCAGATATTGTTATGGATCTTACAGTCACCCTTGAGGAACTTTATAATGGAAACTTTATAGAGGTTAGTAGGCATTCTAAATACCTGGGATATTAAATTACATTATTTGTATTTATAATGAAAATATTATTCAACATTAATTTACATTACATGTTTCCATATTATTTCTTATAGATAACTCGAAATAAGCCTGTTATCAAACCAGCATCAGGCACGCGCAAATGTAATTGCAGGCAGGAGATGGTGACCAGGAACCTTGGTCCTGGACGATTCCAGATGATGCAGCAGACTGTGTGTGATGAATGTCCTAATGTGAAGTTTGTTAATGAAGAGAGGCTGCTAGAGATCGAGGTAATTTTGCATAAACTTAAAGAAGTACCTACCAGCCACAAAATTTCAATATTATCTATAAGGGAAACACATAACAAAGAAATAAAACAAGTAAAATAATAATATGATACATGATTTTTTTTTTGTAAATAAAATACTTACAGTACATATTAAGTAGGTATTCTAGAACTACACAATAATAATAAAATCTGATATGCATGCCCATTATAGGTACACACAGCATTCACCATTTAAACAAAGACAACAATAAGAATAATTAAAAACTAATAAGAAAACCCTCAGAAATCTAAATAATATTTAATCGCTAAACAATATGTAATCAATAGTAGTGTTGTTCTTTTTGTGTTTTTAAATATGTATGATACAGGAAAAAATCCTAGGGTTTCCCTAAAAAAAGTAATGTCATTTTTCTTAATTCTTATTAAAAAATTGTGATGCATATTTTTTGGCAATTTTTGTTCATAATGTTAGGGCTACCTGACAAAAAACAGAGCAGTCAAAGGGTAGTTTAAATCTTAAAATATCTTAACTAGTGATTTTTCTGGAATCTTCAATAATCATTGTCATATTCCAATCAATTTACACAAAACCTTAACTAATTATTAACATAAACCTTCCTCATGAATCACTCTTTCTATTGGTGAAAACAATATCAAAATCCATTCAGTAGTTTTGTTAAGTTTATCGGGGACAGACAGACAGATGCGGCGTAGGACTTTGTTTTATGATATGTAATGATTTTAATATGTACTTCATGAAATAATAAACATTTTAGGTAGAAGTAGGTGCACCAGATGGTCATAAGTCGAGGTTACGAGGAGAGGGTGAACCACATATGGATGGGGAGCCTGGAGACCTAATCATTGTTTTTACAACTGAGCGGCATCCACAATATACTCGTAAAGGAGATGATCTTTACACCAATGTGACAATAACTCTACAGGTGAGTACAACCTAAATTATTTAGAAATTATTTCTTACGGCACTTACACTGAATATAAAAAAAATTATTGTAATATGTAAAAATGTTTCATAAAGGTATGTGTTGTAAGTAGACTTGTAAAGTGAACGACACATTGAATGTGGCTGACGAATGTCACCGAGAACTGGTTACATTCATCAAATATTGTCATAATGGACAGGGTTTTAAATATTACTAAGTAGCATTATTTCTATGACAGAATTATGAGTTTTTAAAGAAAATTGAAATAAAAACAAATTTTGATAATTTTTGATTGAAATAATACAAGTATGTGTGTATTAATACATCAGACATTGAACTCTTCTGAGACAGTGCTCTTTGTATTATCAAAATGTTTTAGATTTTGGCAAACCATGGAGCTTGTTTACCCTTTCTTTTTCTAACCAATTTCTCGTAAGAATGCTTAGCAACCTAAAGGCTATATATGTATAAAGGAAATAGTTCCTTTTTTGAGGCGGAGCTTTGCCACTACAGCTCTGGCGCTATCATGTCTGTGTGACCCAAGCTGACATTTGCCGAAAAATACAGGATATGTACGATAATTAACTTGATTGTATATATATTAGCATCACACTCTTGGTTGTTTATCTAACTCGAGACCAAATGTCTTGAATCTAGCAAATCGGCAGCTAAGTTTAAAGCCCTAATAAGAATAAATCAGGCAACGAGAGGAACAGATGATAGAAGAAAAACGAAAGCAATAGTAAAAATGAAGATTGATGGAAACGAAGAAAAGCAGAACAGGACATTTTGTGACGTTGTGTGTTTTGCTAAGTGAAGAATTTAAGGTGGTGGAATGCTCAGAGGGATAATTCGAAATTTTATTAAGGTGTTAAAATGGTGTGCAAGGTGTAGGTAACTGGGCAGCAACCAGTTGCGAAGACCCAAACTTGGATGTAGATGAGGAGAGTGAGATAGAAATTCATGAAAATATGTAATGTACCACTGTATAAGTGACTAGTGCTGTGAATATTTTGATTATTGTCAGTGAACTTTATGCGAAAATTAAGAGTGACAGATGAGAAAATATGGGATATTTAGAGAGTGTATGCAATTTATGGATCAAATCTTCTCTTTAAGATACATATCCAAAAAACATCTGGCAAAGTATACCAAAGTCTACTGTGCTTTGGTTGATTCGGAGAAGGCCTATGACAGTGTGTGAGAGAAAAAATGTGGTCGACACTATTAATGTATTGTGTGGCCTGGCGCTAAGTGCGAGCACTGAAATCTCTATATAGGGATTCCAGTGCTAGTGTTAGTATAAATGGAACATACACGGACTAGTTTGGCACGTCAAGGGGTGTTAGAAAGGGTTGTGTAGCTTTACTGTGATGAATGAAGGATATAAGGTGAAGGGGATGAATATAAATATGAACAAGACAAAGGTTATCGTATTTGAATGTGATAAGTCAACGTTGCGGTTTAAAAGAAGATGTAGCGACAACAATTTAAAAGAGTGTGCTTAGATGAATGAAAGCCAATTAACAAAGGATATGCCGGGGGATGGCCGAGAAGGATCTACCTTACCATGTGTTCCTGATGTTTTCTAAATGTCGGGAGCATAGTACTCACAACCGGCGCGCGTGTATTACCGGATGTATAAACGTTAACGAAGCAAAAGGAGTATTTAGGGATCGTAGCAGGTGGCGATCTATAGTTTCTGCCTACCCTCATGGGAAAAGGGCGTGAGTTTATGCATGTATCTGTGTATCATTAAGAATACTTAATATCGTAATAGTCGATAGAAAATAAAGTAATTATATATGTCCTTCGTGATAACAATAGCATACAACTGTCACTTTACAACTCTAATTGAAAGTAAAAGAAAAGTAAATAATGTAACTATGTAGAACAAGTTTTAATAACACTAGGTACAAGTTTTTATGTGTAGATTTCTTATCTAGAATGTTCACCAGTAATAACAGTATTACATGGTACCACACTTTCGTAGAATTCTGTTAATCAAATGTTATCGCTATATTATTTGATATATATATGTCGCAGATGGATTTTAGAATCAACTGTTTTACAAAACTACTAGCTGATTGACAAAACAGTACTTTTATGAAAAACAGCTGAACGACGTTTAGCGGTTTTGCATAATTACTGAACTAGAATACGCAGATTGTATTATATTGATTTTAGTTCGAAATTTTGTCGCATATGGCTCTGTGTGTCTTATCAACAATAATTTATTTTACTAAAAATGATGAAAATTTTGAATGTCGTAAATAGACCAAGCCAAGGAAAGACAAATCAGAATACAATATCTTTTCTTTTACTTGAGTGGTGACTACGCCTAAACGTGGGTAGCAATTTTATTAAACGTATCGCAATGGCTATCCAGCTGAACATTGTTCAGCTGTTTTATAAAACAGACCTGTTTTGTAAATCAGCTAGCAGTTATGTAAAACATCAGATTCTACTATCCATTTGCGATATATATATATATATTTGAATAATTCAGATATCTTTATCAGTTTAAGGCATTTTTAGTGAATAATGTTAATATAATTACAGGATGCATTAACTGGTTTTACAATGGAACTGGTGCATTTAGATGGACATAAAGTATCAGTGTCCCGCGATAAGGTGACTTGGGCTGGTGCCCGTGTCCGTAAGAAGGGCGAAGGCATGCCTAACTTTGAAAATAATAATCTTCATGGAAATCTCTACATCACTTTTGATATTGATTTCCCAAAACAGGACTTCACTGATCAAGAAAAAGAAGGTATATATTTTGTCAGTTTTTCTAACCAATCTAAATGGGGTGGTTGTCTCGGCGGTCGAGTTATCGAGTGCTACTGTGGCTCGCTTCGATTTCTGCAAGGAACAAATATTTTGCATTATCTGCAAATATGTGTTATTCACCCACGATATAGGAGAAATTCCTTATGTCGGGAATGCTTTAATTTTAAAAAGAAAAACAAATTCTTTTTAAACTTGTCACTTACAGTTATTTTAACATGCTTATCCGAACAAAAAAGTTAAGTGCATCTTTAAATTGTAACTCATTCTAAAATTTATTTGTTTCAGCATTACGGAAAATACTTAAACAAACACCAAATAATAAAGTATATAATGGACTATAGTAGCCATATAGCCAATTTAATTTATTTAAGTAGTGAATGGTATGAACAAAGTCTGTTTTGTGTGAAGAATTTTTCGTTACCTGTGAATATATGTGATTGTTTTTATATAATAAAACATCCTAATTCTAGTACGGAGTTTATATTTTAAATTAATTCCTAAGTTATAAGTATTTGTTATAACTTCTATAATAAGCAACTGTAGATTTTTTTTTGTACATTGTACTGTTTTGAAAATGTTATTTAGTTGTATAGTACCTACTATCAATACAGATGCCGAATTCTCATTTTTTTGTCTGTCTGTCCGAACACTTTAACTTGAGAACCAGTGTACAGATTTTGTTGGGTACACTACCTCGGTATTTTTTCTGTCCATTGAATTCAGTGACTATTTCAATGTTTGGAATAGAATGTCCATTCGAAAATGAAATAAAATTGGAATTACCAAAATAGCCTTGAAAATTATGTAATTTATTTGGACAAGAATAAACTTGTCTACTTTCCATGGGCGTTTCTTTTACGTTTTAAAATGTCTTACTATAATAGTTATGTCACAAATGCAAAAAATAAAATAGTGACAAAAATAATAGATAAAGGAAAACCACGTAATTAAGTCCTCGCTTGCCCCTACGCCTGGGCGCGGGGGTAGGGTAGGACGAGAACGGGGACCGGGAGAGGTGTGGGGCGGGCGCTTGTAGCGTAATACACAAGAGGCGAAATGTGCACTGGACAGTTCTTAAGATATGTGACGTCCCACTGGTTAACGGTGAACAGGTGGTGATTTTTTATTAGAAAATTAATTGATGACTACAAAATTATATAGGTAACAAAATAAAATATTAGGTAATAAACTTATGTACTGTTTATTATAAGCAAGATTTATCAAAATTATAAATCAATCACATGTCCATATCACTGGAACGTGATTCTTCACTTTCGAAGCAGCAATCATCAGAATCATCTGAATCGTCCTGCACATAAATAATAAAATCAACAACTTCAACTAGAACTCTGTCATGTTTGCAGTAGGTATTCGTCCTCGACTATAATTACATACATACACACAACACAATGCTCCCACTTCTCTGCGAAATATCCAGAAAAAAAAAACCCTAGAACCCACCTAGCAGGATAGGCATCCATTTATATATTATTTATATAAATGATAAAATGATGTCCCATAAAATTACTTTCAAATAAAATATTTAAACCATGGATAGTATCTTTTATTATTTTATTCTGTCACGACGTTGTGTTCTTAGACGTCATATTATTATCCGACATCCAGGCGGTCGAAGTTCTGGGCACAGCTAGTATTAAAGTAAAACAAATAACATATTATCATAATTTTATTTCGTAAAAATATATTTGATAACATGTGTTATTCCGAGCATGGATTCACAGTACAAAACATTTTATACAAAACATTTTATAATAACAATACATAATTCAAACAAATAGTTAGTGATTCATAAAACGTGCACGTTATGTACACAGGTGTGCTCGTGTCTATGCGCTCCACATTATAAAATCTTACTAAATTTCAATACTCACATTTTTTTAACATTCTCGTTTCTATTAGTTCTCGTTAAAGCTTATTAATGGCAAGAAATGATTCATATCATTATTAATGTAGATTATAATAATACAAAGTGAAGGCCTGCGAGATGATTTAAGTACGCGACACGTGCCATGATGGTCGAAGACAGGGGGTAGGTACCTAAATCAAATAGTGCTCCGCTTCATTTGGCTCGTCTTGGCGTCTAAGCGAGAGATATATCTATCTATACCAGTCTTTCCCAACGTGGGCGATAACGCCCCCTTGTGGGCGCTGCAGGCCTAAAGGGGGGCGGTAAGAGACCCAGTAAAAAAAGGGGGCATTGTGTAGGGCTTTGGGGTCGATTTATAATTTCATCTACCTAACTAGGAAGACTCTTAGACACCGACTGAGCTCTCGACTCTCGACTACATCTTGTGAACATCAACTAATATTAATTAAGATATAGCTCAAAGTCGGTTCGATATAAAAGACCGCGGACAATCATGTTTTAACAAGTTTTTGTTAAATAATCCGAATTGTACATTCCTATACCAATCGGCTGGTTCTATAATACTTGTTCTTGCTTGTCGAGTACCATTGGGCGTCGAATGAGATAAACGAGTTTATGCACGTTTGTCTTATTCCTGTTGGTGTGTGCTGCTTATGCAATCCTATATAAACGACGTAAATTTATTTTATTTTCATTTGCGGTTTCGCGCATAATAGATAAGCAGTACTTGATTTCAACACTTACGTATTTCTTAAAACAAAACAATGTCGGAAGTAAAAAAGAAGAGACGGCAATACTCTGCGGAATATATTAAATTCGGATTTATTGAAAATCCCACAAACCCGTCGTCGCCTTTGTGTCTTCTATGTCTAAAAACATTTTCGAACGAAGCAATGAAGCCTTCAAGACTGCAAGATCATTTGAATAAAATGCATCCAGATAAGACAGAAAAGAATGTAGCATATTTTCAAGACCTAGAGAAGAAGCATAATACTCAGCCAAGTGTATCAAAACTATTTTCGGCGGCTGCTAAGCAAGATGACGACGGACTTCGAGCTTCGTACAATATCTCTTTGTTAATTGCTCAAAAAGGCAAACCACACAACATCGGAGAAGAGTTAATTTTGCCAGCAATAAAGGAAGTAATAACTACTGTGCTTCATAAACCGGCCGCAGATATTATCCGAAAAATTCCTTTGAGTAATAATTCTGTGCAAAGACGAATTGATGAAATGGCTGAAAACATTGAAGAATCATTGTGCAATCATCTGAGGACTAGTCAATTCTCAATTCAGCTCGATGAGTCCACTTTACCAACTAATGAAGCGTTGTTGCTATCTTACGTGAGGTTTATTAAAGATGAGAAAATACGTGAAGAACTATTGTTTGCCAGAAATTTGGAGACAGATACAAAAGGCGAAACCATATTCAATACATTGGAAAAGTTTTATGAAGAGAAAGAGATTCCTTTGAAAAATATTATATCAGTTGCTACGGATGGCGCTCCGGCTATGACAGGGCGCCATAAAGGCTTCATAGCATACTTAAAGAATAAAATTCCAGATGTCCTTGCTATACATTGCGTTATTCATAGACAACATTTGGTTGCTAGAAACTTAAGTGAACGACTATTTCAATCACTGCAATATGTCATCAAAGCAGTCAATAAAATCCGTAGCAGCTCTTTGAATGATAGATTATTTCATCAGCTTTGTGTTACTAATGACGAAGATTTCAACCGTTTGTTGCTTCATACTGAAGTTCGTTGGCTGTCAAGAGGCAATTGTCTGATTCGATTTTACAACCTGTTTGACTCTATGATAGAGTTCTTGGAAACTAAAGATACAGAACTGCGCAACAAGCTCATAACATCAAAGAATGATATAGCTTACATGACAGACCTGTATAAAATGTTCAACGACATGAACCTCCAACTGCAAGGCGATGAACTAAATTTAATTTAAACAAAAAATGTCGTTGCTGCTTTCGCAGCCAAACTGCTTCTGCACAAAAAGAATATGGGCAGACGTGAGTTTCACAATTTTCCGAATTTATCAGTATACTGCAGTAACGACGACTTGTTTGCCTACTGCCAACATTTGGAAAACCTCCACATTGACTTCACCGAACGATACCAGGACATTTTAAACTTGGAAATACCAGACTGGGTGTTGGATCCGTTTTCAAATGTCAACACAGCAATGTCACCTCAGCTGGAAGAAGAACTTATAGAATTGACAACAAACGAAGAAATAAAAATCAAGTTCAAAAATGGATATCAAGAATTTTGGCTACAAAAACCGATCCCGCAATTGTACCCTGGATTGTGGTCAATTGTTCAACGATTTTTGATAGCATTCCCATCGTCATATTTGTGTGAACGTGGATTTAGTGCTGTGGCAACGCTGCTTACTAAAAAGAGAAATCGTTTGCGTGTTACCGAACGTGGCGACTTGCGGCTGTTTTTGAGTAAATTGGAACCTGATATCAACAAACTTATTGAACAGCATCAGATTCAACCTTCACATTGGTTTTTATATAAGAATTGATTATGTTAGTTTTATTTTCAATAAAAGATACTCTGTCCGAATACTATAAATTTGCGTTTCAATAATCAGTTATAACTACTTAGCGGTTTTTAAGTATGTTTAAAAAGGGGGGCGTTAAAAAATTATTTATTCTTAAAGTGGGCAGTAGACAAAAAAAGGTTGGGAACCCCTGATCTATACATACATGACTTAATTTTGCAACATGTTCTACTGTCTGTAAACTGAATGGCCTACTATATTATTTCTAAATGGGAAATACATAAATTCCTCATTATAGCCGAGATCTATTTTGTGTTCGGAACTATATTAGCAGGTGGCTTTCGCGGCACCTGCATCAATCTTACCAATTTACCATTCCCGATTTTAGTTCGTCCTTGCACCATGGTGTCACGTAAAATATTACCTTGTTGGTTATTAATAGATTTAACACAAAAAATAAATAGTATTGCGATTTAACTAATTTTATATTGTAGAGGACAGCATCGAAACGCGCCACCAATGATTTTAAAGGAATGCGTGTCATCGTCTTTTGTAGATTTTTATAAAAATTAATTTCAAAAATGAAAAACAAATTTATAACGCAATTATAGTAATAAAAAAAGAGAAGTAAATCTTTATAATATACCGGGTATTTATTTACTTAATCTGTGTTCAATTTAACATTGATTCTATTGGTTCACAAATTGGCATGCCTATTTCTTTGATAAAATAGGTTTTTTTTTTACATAAAAGTTTGTTAATTAAATAATTCTGCTTAATATTACATAATATAAGCGCTATAAATTAAACATCAGTCACGTTCAAGATACATTCGCTTAAATCTTAATATGGCTGTAAATATTTAGTTATATGGCTTAACTCACGTGTATTTTATTGGGTTGCCAGAATCGATTTCCAACTTATGATTGTTTTGAGCTGAATTCACCACTACGTGATCTCGCCGTGGGATCAGCTCGTGGTTTAACCCAAATCACCGGTTGACTCATGAACTAGTCTGGCTACCCCCCAACTAATGTAATCGAGAGTAAAATCTTCAAAACTTTAATTATATAAGTATGATCACCACAGAAATCTAAATGATGTCAACAGAAGTGCTAAATATGCCTTGCCGTCGCAGTCATTTAAATTCCAAACAAGCTCAGTGTACGAGTAGTGCGTGTGTATGTAAGTAGGTATACTTTACCCTGTGTAACTGTTCCGGTAGTAAAATGTAGTTGGTAGTATTAGTTAGGTTTCTGTGGATATCACTCGCAAAGTTTATAATATAAAAATATGGCTATAACAATCGACAAAACTACTCGTAACAACTATAATAAAACATAATTATATCGCTAACAACATTCAATTTATGCAGCTAAGTGTGCGGTGGAACACCTTGACGCTTGAGGCGCGCAGTCCCTGAGCGAACCACTAGCTAACCGTGGTTGAGGAATCTAATTCCGTAAGGAACAATATTGGCCTATATAACGGTGCGAGCACGGTTCTTTGTTGATTCGATTCGAACATTTTATCAACATCTTAAGTGACAAATACAGATAAATCTTCGAAAAGCATTACGAACTCGCATTACGCATGCATAGCGAACTCTAAAGTTATAATTTTTTATACGGTTTGTATTTTTCCGGGAGGCGCGGTTCGAATCCTGCTCACGACCGTATTTATACTTCCCCAAAAATGTATACATGCATACAATCACGCCTGTTTCTCATTCGGGAAGGCAGACACTATCGATTTCCATTTGCTACGATTCTGAAACACCTCTTTCGCTTTATCTATGTTCATTAAACTCTTCATACATGCTCGCCAATTTAGGTGGCTCCTGATCTGTCCTTTCTTGAGAACGTCCGCAATTTGATAGCGGGACGTTCGTCGAGGTCGGCCTGCCCCGACTCTTCCATCCACTCTCGCCTCACGCACTAGTTTAGTCAATCGCCTTTCATCCATCCTTTTTAAATGCCCATCTTAGCATACCCTTCTCAATCTTTGTCACTACATCCTCTTTCACTCAACAACGTTCCCTTATCAAACTGTTCCTCACTTTATCTTTTAAAGTTACGCCACACATACTTCTAAAAGCTCTCATCTCTACTGCATTAATTCTGCTTTCATGTTTCTTCTGCCACACCCAACTTTCACTACCATACATAATAGTTGGCACTAACACCCCTCCATGAACATTCAGCCGCTCCTTTTTAGACACATTCCGGCTATACATTAAATTGTGTAGTGCCCCATTCACCTGGTTACCAGCAGTCACTCTCCTTTCTATGTCCTTCACATGTATCCCATCCCTCGTAAACATAGATCCCAGATATACAAACTAGTTCACTTGTTCCACACTTTGGTCTTCATCAAAATATTGCACTCTGCCATAATTTCGTCCCTTTCGAAAACCATAACTTTATCTTATGTGACATTTGATGTTTAAACAAACCACAAATGTGACAAATAGAACCGTGCTCGCATCGCAAGCTTGTTTAATCGATAACCGTGTCAGGGTCGATTACATTTGCCTAATATTGTAAAAAAACTTTTTTCACTCTCGTGTGCACTATATATTGTTTTTGTCGCTCAAAACTTGTATTATTGAATCTTAGCACCAACAAGGAAATATTCAACACTGGTTAGTCTGATATGGTCATGGAAGGCCAACCAATGGAACTTTGCATTAAGTCGTTTTGCTTTCTATACGCAGAGTGGTGTAGCTCCTAGATGTCATGTGGTGCATAAGGGTCCGAAAGCTAGTATTTTCTTTGGTCTATGAGGATTAAAATTAAATTTATACAGCCTGAAATTTTAATGGTTGTTTTCCCGCGGCGAAACGATTTGTCTTCAAAAGTACTATCTAAACATAGAGTAAAACTTAAAAATAAAAGTATCATCAAAATAACGTAGCAGGTACTACTTAAATCTAATGCGTGAGGCAATGACCATGCGGTCGGCCGCGCTGCGTGAAGCTATGTTATGGAAAAAGAATAAGAGTCGTGAGCAGGAGTCTTTTTCCGTAAATAATTATAAATTTAAGAGTTCGCTATGCATGCGTTAATGCTTTTCGAATATTTATCTGTATTTATTATGTATTAAGCTGTTGCGTCAGTCATTAGCAGACACAATAGATTTTTATTGTTACAACGTACAGATCTGTACGTTACTGAGCCGAAAGGTTAACTACTATTATACTACTAAGACAAAATAATTTCGCTGCGTATAACCAATAAAATTTCAGCGTATAATATAATATAGATAAATAATGCGTGTTTTCGAACAGGTCAAATGTTTGTTTGTCGACGAGCTAGTTACATACCAGCTACGTGGGTAGTGAGCATGAGAGGGTAGTGTGTCAGGTCAGGACACGAGGCAGGAGGGGTGCGCGGCGGGCTCGAGGTGCGCGGCGGCGGCGCCCTGCAGCACGCTGTTGACGACGGCGCGCGCCAGGTAGCCCACCGACACGCCCGGCGCCGCCGCGCTCAGCGCGCTGCTGGCCGGCGCGCCGCTGTCCTGCGCACGACAACCGACATACTCTTAGAGGACCGGACGGGAGCGGGAGACGGCTTCTGACTAAATATCGAACAAATTTGCTCGCCTTTTGGCGGGGGTTGAGGTTACACAAGCACAAAAGAACTTGCACTAAATCTACAATAGATAGCGTCATTACATTAACAGTATTAAAAAACGTAAAAAAATTAAACTCCAACATAAATTGTGACACACACGATTAAAATCGTGTACTATCATTGTACCCATACAGGTAAAATGTATAATGGTATTTGACTGGAAATCATATGCCAGTGACGAGGGGCCCCTAAAACTATTTCAGTACTCATTCCTTCAAACTTCAGGCTCTTTCGCTAATACTAGCGTAAGTATACTGCGGCTACTGAAAGAGCCCTTATACACTGAGTGTGGAGTATAATATAACATTACGCCTGTATCCTCGTTTGCAGATGTAGTTATTTAGTCCCATATTATAGGTGATGAGCCTGCCTCGTCGGTCTAATGATCGCAAGCGCGGCTGCCGAGCGTGAGGTCCTGGGTTCGATTCCCAGGTCGGGCAAAGTGTTATCGGGTTTTTCTGTTAGGAATTTCTCAGTAACACGAGCACGTAAAGCCGTCAGTCCTGCGCCTGATCCCTCTCCGGTCGTGTCGGATTGCCGTCCCATCAGACTATGAGAGTGAGTGAAGAGAGCACCCGTGTTTGCGCGTACACTTGTGCACTATAATATCTGCCGCGTACTTGGCTAATCTCTATAGAGAATCGCCGTGATCGAGATACGGTTGGGAGTATACTATAGGTGATGAGCCTATTGCATGTATTACTCCGGGCTGCTACTGAGAATGGCAAATTAAAAAAACTCAATAACATTTTTCCCAACTTAGGTATCGAATCTAGGACCTCATGATCAGCAACCGCGCTTGCCACCGCTAGACCAACGAAGCAGTTTGAGTCTCTAGAACGCCTTGTTGTATATGGAAATGTTTAAAGAAAAAGTTACCGTGGTAGCCATTAGTTTGAACAGAATAAGGCTGCAATTATCTGAGTCCCACAGAAGAGCAAAAGACCACGAGGAGAGACTTCCGAGAAGTCCGAAGAAATATACTAAAAGTGTGATATTGTGCTAAATCCTGTATAATGCGAGCTCACCTTAGCGTAGGTAAGCTCGGCGTCATCGACGAGCTTGTCGATGTGCAGCGGCTGCTGCAGGTAGAGCTCGGGGTTGCGGCGCAGGATGGTGGCCAGCACGCACAGCAGCTCCACGCACAGCTGGCGGCGCGCCGGCGCCTCCACGCGCACCAGCGCCTCCTCCACCAGCAGCGCGAACGACAGCTCCGACCGCGACATGTTCACCAGCGTCGGCTCCGCCGGGATCGAGTGACCCTGCCAAAACAAAGAAAATTTCCCCGAATGACGTCACTTGTTCCCCAATTTATAACATACCTAGCTACTAAACGAACTCAAAACAATCAGCTCACAAACGTCAAAACGACAAGTGTTGCCAGCTCTGGTATACAAATTTGGATGATTATTAATATAAATGGTCGTTTTTTACGGTTTTGGTATAGATCTATTTAGATATACTTGTAGAAATCTATGTAGTAAAATTTGTTCAAAAAATAAAATACATTCGTGTCATAAAATTGTTTCACAATAAAATACCGTTTGTCACACCAGCGTGATGTCGAGCTTCAGTGTGTCGCACAAGCGTGCATTCGAACTATGGTGAGTCGTAGTACAGTTTTGTCGCACAAGTGTTAATCGCACATCCATTTGTCGAGCTCACGTAGTACACTCGTCCTCTGCAGAAACGGATGTTTAACGGAAACAAAGGTGTAGGGTGAAATACTACGATAAAATCTCTAATACTTTTATTCACCCCAAAATTAACCAAAACAATATTAAATCATCTGAAGAATCAACATAATATGAAATCTGTCCTAAGGTTAAGGAATGATTGCAATTTCTAATATTAGAAATTGCAATCATCTCTTAAAATAGTTATTTTAAAGAATTTTACATTTTGGGTACTGGTCGTCCACTTCTATATAGTACAGTCAGAAAAAATAATTACAATCACAACAAAAACCGCAAGCTACCAGCTAATTCAAACAACCAAAATTATTTTGCAAATATTAATCAACTTTGTAAATGTACAAAGACTACGAAGCGAGTTTGTTTGATTGGCTTCGTAGTACCTATTTATTAATTTGCAACTTGACTCAAGCGAACAACAAGCACAAACATGTTCTGTAACGCGATACAAATGCAACACACTGCACCGCCGCAGGCACTGACCCGATTAGTGGAGTGTGATAGTAGGATAACATCAGAACCTGGCGCATGGATAACATTTGATGTGACATAGCTAGATAGAAGGAGACCGTATCGGTGGCGGTTACCACCAACAACAGCAGTCCCAATGAGAGTTGACGTCAGGCAGGCGGCCGGTTATAAAACATTGCCAAAACTTTAGCAGCATGCAATTTAATGCGGATGCGGAGGCGGAAGTCCGTTACAACCCTAGTACGTGACGTGTTCACAATATCCTCTATAAAAGCCAGTCAGCCCGCTATCCACGGACAGTAACAGCTCAATTTCAGTCTGTCCGTGACTGCGATCTCTTCAGATCTGATTCTCTGATAGATTGATTATGGTAAGGTTTCGCTAGTTTAGCTAATTTAATTTAACCTAATGTTTCATACACACATAAGCGCAAATGCGGCTACGACGTGCGGACGTTACCGCGTTTGTGCTTATATTTAGTGCACACGCACACAGGATACATAAAAACTACCCATACCCATCAATCCACAATAATAACCACATTAGTTTTTTGCAATTTTCTCGTTCTTTTTTATTCTTTCTCTTTTGTTGTAATTAATTTATCCCTGTAAACTAGTCTCCACCTACAAATCTGCTCTTTATAGCAGGAGGAAGCTCGACCCTTGCTATACAGGGTCTTAGTTCAAGGGTCGAGACTGCACTGATGTAATAATTCATATACTGATGTCTTTTTGAAATAAACGTATTGATGTATAACTAGTTTATGACTACTAACCTGTATAATAATTCCTTTCGGCGTTCGTAGTAAGATGTCCCAGACTTGAATGTAGAAATGTTTAGGCACGCGACACAGACAGCCTTCTAGTTGCCGCCTTTGTAAAGGTGTTAACCTGTTAAAGATAAGTTAAATATCTTCATAAATAAACTGTCGAATTAATTGCAATCAAGCAGTGTTAATTATTTTTTATAAGTTTTTTCGTTTCTGTAACCCTCTTTACATTCTGAGCCGTTACTTCGTAGGAGTTCGACATACCGCTTTAGTGTGTCTCAAGATTTGGTCTTCTAGCAAACTGAGAGGAAGTTGAATAAAGGTCGTTACCCTCTCTCCTCTGCCCAGTCGGAGACGGTGAGGACCCGCTGCAGCAGCGTGCGCAGCTTGTAGGGCGAGAGGCTCTCCAGAGTGCCGTCAGCCCTCTTCTCCTCCGGGAACAGCTGCAGGTAGATGCGGATGGCCTGCAGTACCCAGCCCACGCGGATCTTTAGGATACCGCGGAACATGTCCGGGTTCGTACCTATCAGACGTCCCGAGTATAGCACGATTTCCTGTCGATTTAAAGAGAGTAAGTAATGATAACTAGAGCCAATTATATCTTCAAAACCTTGACGTCATGCTCTACATTTTTCTTATTGACTTACGCCTTTCACTCCTGAATAGTGGAATCGATGTCGATTATCTTTCCAGGATAGGCATGACCAAAAGCTATTAGAACTACCTTAAATTTTAACAAAGGTCTTATAATAAACTTAATTATTTACTAACCTGCTGTAATACCGCCCCAATAACATCGTAAGGTTGTATTGTAGAATACATCACTGATTGTATCTCGCCAGGTGTCATAGGCTTGTCAAATACCGTCTCCTTTTGACCGATCACTCCCACAGTTAACTGTAATACAATATTTACGAATATCTTATCTTATTGCTTATAGAAATATTTAGCAGTCTTAACTGTGTCTCTGTAAAGTGACTAATTTTAGCTACTTATAGTAATCGTATTTTAACTATAGGAAGGAAGTTAAGGTTCAATTTAAGAAACATTTATGGCATCGACTGTACTTGGTCCCAAGATAGCAGGACAGGTGTATTAATGGAACATAAGGGAGTAGGTGAGACAGAACGCTATTACTGTGTTCACCAGCCCGCATGAAAATGACTAACGTTTATCCAGCCAGTCGCGTACAACTTCAGACATTTACAGTAAAAATACGCGTATTGTACATCTTATTAGATAAACGACTAACTTTCTTGTCTTATTACACGACTGCCCAAAAAAAGGAATGTTATGTTTTTGGGCTTATGTACGTATGTATGTTTGTAAGTTTCTTAATGCGACCGTAACTTCTAAATGCCTGAACCGATTTAGATTTATGGCGTATCGTTAGTATCCTTACATTTTCCCGAGTAACATAGGCCATTAAAAAAAGCACGCCTGATTATTATTTATTTTGGTCGATATCGAGCATACTGACCTGCTTCCCGTTGACCAGCACGGTGGTGATGAAGGGGCTGATAGAGTCCACGGTGTGGTTGAGTAGTGACGAGCAGTAGCGCACGGCGCGCCAGTGACGCAGCACGCCCGCGCTGTGGTACAGACTCTTCAGGGATTCGAGGGCGTTTGTACCGTTTACCTGAATATAAGGTTAACTTGATATACGGTTGCAGTTGTTGAAAAATCTACTTTAAAACTAAGTGGGACAACGTTGGGCTTATAATGACTTCAAAAATCGTATTGGTTTTTTCTCAAACAACAGTCCAACAACTCAATACACGGCGGATGTCAAAATTTATTTAAGTTGATTTAAAATAAAAAATCTCTTTCATATATCTATATCCGCGATATTATATTTTTTGCTAACTAACTGGTCTGCTGTTCGAATAGCCTCAAAAATTATAAATTTTCTTTAAAATAATTGCATCGCAAGACGCGTCAAATACACATCACTAACCTCAAACATGGGTCCCTCGCGTTCTATCAAGATGCCCCAGAGCTGGCATTGCGCGAAAATATTGTCAAGAGATCTCAGCGCGGCGACGATGTCGGGTGTCGACCGATGTTTGTATGTGTCGTACGAGAGGTTCTCCTCGCGGTACGTCAGAGTGCGCGGCACGTCCGTCAGCGACTGGTAGCCGATGTACTCGTGTTCTAACTGGCGGAACTGAGTGAACATCTCCGAAGGGAACTCGCCCTGGCTCATGAAATCCAAATGCTCTGTTGGTGAGACAAATATATAGAGCATTTTTAGCATATCTTTAAATAATACTTACTAAAGTTTTTAAATTACTACTTGCATTACTTATTGTTGATATTATGCGAGTTGGAATTAGCATGTGAACTAGCTCCGCAAAATCTTAAGTAATTATAATTATGTACTTACTTAGATATTGCGAAGAGAATTTTATGGAATACCTCGACTATTTTATAAAAGTAATTGATACAATTACTTATTTTTTTGGAAAATTGAAGGTCCATTAAGTACATTGACGGACTCATAAACTGCATCAAAGTACAAGACGACTTTGAAATAAATATCTTAACCAAGAATGCAAACTTTCTATACAAATTTAAACTTATTTAAACTTAATTTACATGAACAAGTTAAATAACTAAATAAAATCTAAGCTTATACTACGATTATTAAGAAAAATCTTTAATTATACATTAATTGGTTCACCGCAGTTCTATTTTTAGTTTTTTTTTTTTTTATGATTAATGGAATTGATAGACTACACTTTTTCATTTATGTTAATCTAAAAAGTTTGTATACTAATTAAAAATATTAATTTGAAAGTAACCCTGAACTTTGATGCAGTTTATGAGTCCGTCAGTGTATAAAATGTGGAAGAATGCAGGTAGTGAGCAGAGGTCGAGATGGCTTAGTGATCAAAACGCCTGGAGTATTTATGGGGGAGGATACCCGGAAAGCGCTGGTTCGAATCCTGCTCATGATCGTATTTGTCGTTCCACAAAAATTCATAACTTTATTAATCCATCGTTGTGTAAAATTTGGGAATCGAATCCAAGAACCTATATATAATATTTAGATTATATATTATAGGTATTAACTCGGAAATGAATTAATTACCGAATAATAATGTGCCAAAAAGAAACCTCACCCATACAGGAGCTAGAGATCAAGTTCTGTAGCCTTCCGAGGCGTACTTTGACGCCGTCGCAGTGGCCCTTCTTGAGCATCGCGAACAGGTCCAGCATGTGCTTGAAGTGCGGGTCGCGCATGTGCTCCTCGCGCACTAGCAGGCACACCGTGGGACGACCTGACAGCCGCCAGTATCTACACAGTACAAATAATCCTCCTTAACGCGGTAAAAGGCAAGAAAGAGCTTAAACGGAACATTATTAATATAAATGTTATATTGTTGTATAGTTTTGCAATTTCACGCTTCGTTTTAATAATTTTCTTGGGAGTTTTTAAATTTTGGTAGTGCACATTAATTTGTTTGTTATATAAGTAATCTTACTTGCCAACAAACTGCAGCTCAGTCTTGATGTCGTCAATAAGTAAAGCCATATCTCTGTACAAGTAGAATTCTGACACTTCGAATATTAGAGGATAACATAACACTGTCATGCCGCACACTCTGTATATCTGGAATAATATATACAGGTTGATTCATCGAGATGGATTATTTCAGATGAATCTTAGAAGTTGCCTCGTCGTGTCGATTTATGATATGATATGATGCATTCAAAGATTTATGTCTCCCCTGGGCGGGTAATCGAATTATATCCATTCTACTCAAAACCAATCAAAACCAACGACATGAAACATTTAAGGAAGCTTGATATTCTCGTTATTACTCAGTTGCATTCTTCGGGATTGCCCGACTAGTTTCGAATCACTTCACACATCGAATGAAAAACTTTCTAGTTTCAGTCGCGACATCGATGCGAGCTCAGCTAATGACTAAGGGCTCCGTTCAAGTTCGAAACTAATCGAGCAATCCCGAAAAATGCAAATGAGTAATAACCGTTGAACAGTAATAAATATGAATATGTTTCACGAAAAATAATTATGTTTATATTTTCTCAGTTTGTTGAAATAACAAAAATATTTGTAAATATCATGGTTCAGTTAACAAGAAAAACCTTTGATTCTTACTGTTCTTATATTATTGCCTCTATACCAGCACGACGACAATTACGCTATATAAGTACATAATAAGATTTACCTTGCTTGTTCCTAAAGAGCCCACAGGTCGTATGGGACGTCCCGTGAGCTTCAATTTTGGACAAACTCCTAATTCCCTGTAAACGTGTACTAACTGCGTTGAACTGCACACCTGCAAGAATAATTAATTTAGGCGCATAATTAATATTCAAAACTGGGCGTAAATTCGCAGATTAAATTGACAGATACAAGGTAGCCGCGTCATTTTGCGGTTAAAGAAGATTGATCTATTCTTGAAACAAAGTATTAACATGTTACCTGGACAGGTTCAACTTCATGCGGCGTCTGCGTTTGTATGCCGTAGGTGCCCATCATGGCCTGGAGACGCATGGACTCCGCTATTAACACCACTTGAACCACCAAGTCTGTTGCTATACCCTGAGTCAAAATGTTATGCAAATTACACTAAATACAGAAAAAAAAATGTATAAATAGTCAATTCTTCACAGGCAATATTTTCACATTTAGAAAATGAAGAGTGCATAGAAGGAGAAAGAACAACATTTATATATTGCGGAATGGTTAAATTATTTGAAGTGTACAGCGTAAACTCTTTATAACGTGTTTCGATATAACGTTAAACTTCCTATAACGTAGAAATTAGTTCTTTTGGTTGGTTTACCTTCAGACCCATACATTAAGACATTCTTTATAGCGTAACAGCCATCCTGTTGCGAAGAAATACGTTCAAATATACACGTCAGTAAACATAATATATCAGAGTTACTGTTTATATTACCAGTTTACAAAAGGCTCTGACTTAATCTTTCAGTTGCCAAAATTTCATATATATTACATATAGAAAGAAAATTAAAAATTATTGTGATAAGTATTTGGTTGTTTCTCTTTCTTCACTATAAATAAGGAAAACTTTCTATAGAGATAAAAGAATGCTCGGTACCTTGAGTTTCGTTATAAAGAGTTTACATTGTAATATAAAGAAAGAAAAAAAATATTTATTTATAAATATTAATATAATTACTACATTAAATTTATAGTGCTTTGTAGCTGTTTAGGACACTGCCTAGCTGCCAAGTATTCTGCCGTAATATTGATAATGGCTATAATTCATATTACAAAGCACCATCAATACATTAATAGTGTATTTCAAAATTGTTCCATGCAGGCATAACGTGAAGAAATACATAATAACATTCATAGAATGCTTTGTAGAGTTTTTTGTAGCTCATGCCAAGATTAAACTTCTTATACTTACAAATGTGGGCTTGGCCTGCAAGTTTGGCATGAAAGTAAAATAATTTGGAATATTAAACCAATAACTATGTATTTGCAGTTACAATTTAGATACTACTCATTTTGCATTCTACAGTACATAATAAAGAATATTTCATAAAATATTAACCTGGAAAGCTGAGTATCGTCCGGCGCGTCGCGGACGGTTGTACGAGGGCAGGTATCTCCTGATAGGATCCAACTCGTTCACATGAAGCAGGCCCCCGGTCAAAAGCTGAGCCAACACGAACAGGGACTGTGCCCACAGGAATAGACCTCCTGTGTCTAAATACATTATGTAAATACAACATCAGACTCTATTATAGCTCAGTTTTCGATTATCGTTAGATTATTTGTATACAGTGTAGCCTGGATAAGCGTCCTGTATATTACATAAGGTTCTAATTTATTAGGTAATATCCTTTTAAAGGGTTAATAGACCTATTAGTCAAATACATTCACATAAACCAAGAATTAAATGGACATAATTAATTATTTGTAATAACCATAGTACTAGTAAGACGACAATAATTGGTCCTTGAACGGGAGACAAAAAGAAAAAACAAATTGTTGTAGAAATTTTAATGATGGCTTAAATGAATCCTTATCACTTACACATTGACCCCTTAAAAGGAAATTACCTAATAAATAGGACCTTATAATTATAATTATAATATTCTAACAGCGAATATCCGACTTGATCACCTTCGTTGTTACACCAAACAAGGACGGCCAAAATTTCACTCAAACGGCTAGATGTTTGAGTTTATTTATATTTACGTATGCGCAATGAACAGCTACACTATCTGGACCACATTTCGGGGATGGCGGCAGGAGTTCTAGCCTCAGGACTCCCAAAAGAGGGTGGCGACCACAATATGAGATATTTTATTTAAAGCAGCGCGGGGCAGGTTGCAGCATATTGTAATATACGGAATTGTATCGTAGGTGTCGCACCAAACTATCATCAGACGCGATTACGCTAAGCGCTGTGAGTCAAGCAAATAAGTGACAAACAAGGCGCAAACGCGAATGTCCACACTATGTCCGAATGTATACAATCCGAGTAATATATATTACAAGAATTTGAGTTATAATTCCCTGCAGCTTGGCATTTCTTATACACTTGCACACCTTTACAAAGTGGCTGTTGTATCTTTTATATGTAGAATGTAGCAGCTGTTACTTTTAACTTGATACTGCCAGCCTTCTGACCCGCTACCCCACTGCAGGGCAAAGGCATCTTTTCATACAGAGCTAATGGGATTTACAGAACAAAGGACGTAATGTATGGGAGGCGAGGGATCTCCTGCCGTCCTTACGTCATTTGCTCTGTAAAAATACTAAAGTTGACCTACTGCATGTTGAATTATACCCAAACCTAGTAAACGGGTTATATTTATGCTAATTAAACGCGGTAAGCATGTAAAACTGTTTTAATTAAAAAACGAATGTATCTATATGCTATAAATTAAAAGAGGTTAATCGCGATAAGCTGTAGGTATTAGTCACTAATCACCGATAAACAAAAAGTTAGTACATTGGAAAGAACTTAATTAAAAATACATTGTAACAGAAAAGCGAAAAACAACGGATGATAGAAGATACTGCAATTTTATTATGATGCAAGCTCCTTAAAGTCACCGAACACTCTAACAATAATTCGATTTGTGTTAAATACTTCAAAGAACACAAAAAATGTTAAACAAGAAGAAAAGAGCCATTCTCAATGAGGTGTCGTATTGTTACCTTTTTCGTTACCGTCACTGGGGTGATCTGGAACCGTTGAATTGACATTTTGAAATAACAATAATTCTTAATAATACTATTCAAGTGGAATCTTAGGTTTGCGCGATCACTACACATTATAATAAAACAACTTTAAACCGGATTAATCGCGTGTATTATTTGTTTTTTTGTGTTTCCTGACGTTTCGAACACTTTGCAGCGTTCGTGGTCGCAGGAGGACTTGCAACGCTGCAAAGTGTTCGAAACGTCAGGAAAAACAAAAAACCTTAATACACGCGATTAATCCGGTTGAAAGTTGTTTGCCCTTTGACTCACTAATTAGCAGGCACAATAGATTTTAATTGTTATGACGTACATAGTTATACGTGCGTGAGCTTACATGTTAATTATAATAGGTATTCAAGTGGAATTAAAGTTTCAAAGTCAAGTTTAATCATGGCGTCTGTTTCAGAATCCTAATCACTGGTTTAATGCTCAGATGCGTTAAAGTAGGTATAGCAAATAAGCCCTAAAGAATAACTGTTCAAACTACTCTAAAAATATTTTTTATGTGTACAAATCCCGCCATTGTCCTATCCGAGATTTTTGTTTACGTATAGGGCACTGACCTCTTCGTTATGTTATTATGCCAACTCAATCCAAAATAAAGGTAAATTCAATACCGATATAGTTTTAATTACATATTCTTTCTACTTTTGTAAAAGTGTTTTGAATTTTGTAGTAAAAACGTGATAGTGAGCAATCCTAAATTTATGAATTTATACCTTATTACAAGTTTGCCTAATTTCAAATATTCTTAATTATATCTTATATATTATCTTTACGACTCACTTGCTGGCAGCCTGCGGACTGAATTCGGCTCACTGCGCTCATTTTCTATACCTTCGCGCGGAACGTAATAGTACCACGGAATTACTGGATCTGAAATCAATATATATTATAATTAGTCTCCCTTGGATAATAATGGTTCGTAGCAGCTGTTTGCATGGTTGGAAATAAGTAGTCAAAATCCCTTCTTAAACACATTGGTTCCATGTTAATAGTAAGGAACTCTCGGTGTGCGTATCAAACTCGCACTTGACCGGTTTTTCTAATTTTAATAAATGCGAAAGCTTGAATAATTCTAAATCACACCAAACCTAATGAATCGACTAACGAGCGGGGTTTGCGTCCCATGAGACATTCGAAGCGTTTTAAACATATATCACTAATTATAAATTAGAACAACAGCCTTTAGAGACATTTTCATATTTTACTAAAATGTCGCTTAGATCAATTCGCTTTTCAACCATCGGTATGAAGATATTTGACCCGTGTCTCGGGTTTCGCATATACTAAGAGTAACCCTGTATAAAAACTACAACACTTAGACTACTTTTTCCCAAGATCACGTGAGCGCAGCTGCAGGAAGACTTTAAATCAGAATAAGGTAAAGTTAAACTGTAAACAATACAATACCTCCAAATTCGTCCATATATATCCTAGCTTTCAATAGTTTTTGGTATTCTTCAACTTGATCGGGCAGGGTGCGGAACACGCCATCAATAATCATCATCACATAGAAAAGAGGCCACTCTGACTCGATGCCATCAAACTCTTTTAGTTCCCCTTCGTGGTAATACCTTCTGTGAGGATCTTCTAGTACGCATTTATATCCATCACGGCTAAACCTTTTGAATCCACATTTGCCTTGCAACCGCCTTAAAATATTGCTTTTTGTTAACTGTACTAAGTGCTCTTCATGTGTGGCGAAAGCTGGGAATGATACTGTAGGTAATAATGCGGCGTCGACGCCCTACAATTCAAAATAATGTGATGTAATTTTAGGCAATTCAGACGTACATGGTTTTTTATTAAAATTAATAATAACATACTTTGTTAATTAATAAAATAAAAAAAAAACTTTTACAATTCTTTGTTTATTGCATCGTTTGTTTAGTGTTTAGTTTCTTTGTCCATAGGAAAACTGTGTGATAGAATGTTTGTAATATGTGCACCAATATTATATTCATGTGTGCTTTAGGTGCAGATTCATGCAGGTTCTAGTTTTATTCTTAAATTCCGGAAAAACACATACCTTTATAAAAAACTGCACCATTTAGACAGAAGTTAAACCTCATATTACCTTGGAACTAGATTCCCGTGGCAGCATTGTTTCAAATATACTTCTGTTACGATTATGTGCATCAATATCTACATAAACTACACTCCATGATGCTCCTTTGTCTCCAAAAAGATTGCATCCATTGATGGCTTCAAGAGCAGCTTTAGCCATACCTGGAGAGATAGATGAATTGATGTGATATTTACTGATAGCATTTTTAGCATTAGACTGGTAAACCAGGCCACCTAATTAGCGCAGCAATTATTCCTTTCTTTAAGAACCGTGACTTGACTTTTTACCGTGGGAGAGCCACGCTTCGGCACGAATGGGCCGGCTCGACCGGATTGATACCACGGCCTCACAGAAAAGGGGCGTGAAACAACACTTGCGTTGTGTTTCGCCGAGTGAGTGAGGGTACCGGAGGCCCAAACCCTTTAAAGGCCGGCAACGCACTCGCGACTCCTCTGAGGTTGCGGGTGTCCATGGGCGACGATAATCGCTTAGCGAGCCGTCTGCTCGGGTTTCCATAAAAAAAAAACCCTGGAAAAATAGATGGAGACGGGTACGGATTGAACCCGCGACTCTTGCCGAACTGTGGTAGCGCTCTATCTAACCCATACCGCTGTAAAAATCCGATTTCAAGTTACCTTACTTATCGTCTTAAAGGAAATGTTATTCCTTATTAACACTGTCTTACAATTAAGAATAATTAAGACAGGTGAATTTTTCAAGTGGACTTGGATATAAGGATATAAAGCTTATTCCGAAACTATATGGAATAGTGAAAAATACTCAAAGGAGTCTCGGGCCCGATATTGATGAAAATTAAAGCTGCATCATTGGATTTATGAAAAAATTATGTCCAGGAATCGAAATGTTTAATTAAGAAAAAAAAAACACACTGAATTATTGATATACACTATCCGATGGTGTTTCTAATAGAGATGAAATTCTGAGAAGTAATTTTAATAAACTGATTCATAATATTATCATGTTGATTTATACGTTATCCGTACCTTATTCAAAATTATGCTAAATTTTATATTTTTCATAGCACACCCCCAGCGCTGTCAGTTTCACAACATGCTCTATCTTCGTATTTAAAAGAAAACTTCTCATCGCGGTTAAATACCATAGTAAGAAAAAAAAGGAAGTTGTAAGCAATTAAAATAAAATAGCATATTGTCTCTTTTCTTTAGTTTGATAATTATGTCATTACTTTCTAGAATTAAATCTATTAGCGTATACAATATCGGATGGAGTCATACAGTATGTGTGTGTGTGTCTTCCAAAATCAACGGGTACGATTCTTAGCTAGGAATAGTTTTTGCAAAAATTAAACGATGAAGTTTTAGGTTTCATGTAAATTGGGCCCAAGACTCCTATATGTATTTTTGGCTAATCTTTATAACTTGGGATTTGGCCATCCACGCCATTTAAAAAAATTACCTGTATACTATCAATAACATACCAATTGAAGATGCATGGATTTCGGGCTTTCCATCATTATATTTAGATCCTCTTTCCCACATGCCATAGTCTGGGGTTCTGTAGGCACGCTCTACATAATAAACTAAGTTTTGGACAAACGCCACTTCATCCTATAAACAAAACATTTTGTATTAAAAGATACACCCCCATTAGTTAATATAATACTTGCTGGCGACCTTTGTAAAGCTACATATTACGCCAAGAGGGATTGCAAACAAAGTTTAACTTAAACTTGAAACATATAACCAGCCTATAACTGCCTCACTGAAGGGCTTTTGTAACACAGAGAAGGCAAAAGCTTTGATCACCATGCTAGCTCACTGTGGATTGGCCATTTTAGACCATCACATCCAGGTTTCCTCACAATGTTTTCCTTCACCGTATATCTGTAATGTTTTAGGTAAACTAAGAAAATGACACTGAAACATAGTCACATTGGTATATGCTAGATTTGAACCCACAACCTTTGGTTTATGATGCGGCCCGTAACCACTCGGCCATAACAATACTCTGTTCATTAGTAGTAAAAACCCATATAAATCCGTACGCTAACGTCGGAGATAATCGTGCACAGGCAGGAAAACAGATGTGAATATGTAGAGATGTATAAAAAATATGGTACCATCTATTACCTGAGTATAAATAATCTGAAGCCCAGATGTTATCATTTGGACAAGGAACAGTAAATAAAGGGAAACAACATCTATCTGTAGGTGATGATACTGTTCATCAGTAAGCACAGGTTCACCAGTAGTGAGGTGAAACTTAACATGTAGCGCGTGTGCGGCGCTCTGGCGCGTCTTGAAGGCCTCCACTCGCGCCGACTGCTTCACCCAACACTCCAGTATACCGCGCATGCATTTCACTGTGCTCTGACCCAGCTCATGAGATTTGCCTCTGTCGTCATCAATACGTCTGAAAGATATTACAATTCCAATTTATACATACATAGACTCACGCCTTTTTCCTATGGGGGTAGGCAGAAACTATAGAAAACCACCTGCTTCGATCCTTACTTGGTTTCCATTTGCTTCTTCCCCGTTCATACATCTGGTCATACACCCGTGCTGGTTGTGAATACTACGGAACTGACCCTTTTGAAGGACATCACCGATAAAGTCAGAGTATTCCACTTTATTATTGTGAAGTGAATAAAGGCTCTTACGGACGAGCGGCACGTTGTCGCGTGCCGAAGACGCTCGGTGGCAGTCGTTGACACTCAACTGCAGTCGAGCGTCGACGAACGTGCTGCTCGTCGTAAGAGCTCTAACTGGTAAACTCGCATTACAGACTAGAGATTTTCCACAACGACATAACATAACAATATAAGTGTCTACTTCTTATTCATAGCTCCACATTTGACACATACGTAAAATATTATGTGCCTCAAAGCTGTAGCCAAGAAATAAATTGGGAGGTCGGTTGGAGGGGGTGTAAATTCACATGTGGACTCTATCACGGACTTATTACTGGACTCTTACCGAAACCACCCAGTCCTCAACTAAGCTTTACCGACGTTCCGAGATCGTTGCTACATTTGCTGCAATCACTGCAAGTCTGCCAAACATGTTGACGAAGCCAGTCACTTCACGTGTATGTACTACCTTGGGCCTAAGTCTGCTATTTTACCAATGCTTTAATTGAGTACCTACAGTACGTCGATGCATTACAGTAGTACGACGATACAAAAACAGTTTTTAATGGAGATATCATTATGAAGTTTTTGCAGACTACCAATCCAAGAACAGAAGGCTCGCCGCCTCGAAATGACCGTAAAGCGTCCTCTAGCTTTTGCCAGCCATCGTATAATTTTTGCAACATGACTGCGGGAATTTGCGACAAAGCGATCCGACTTCCGACGGATAATAGTGGCACAATAGAGGTAACAACGTGCGCGACCGTGGCAGGGCATGCTGTTATTGCAGCGGCAATCCATATATGACATGATAGCCTCAGCTTTCCCAGGACGTAGATACTGTTGGAGCCCCCCCGTCTGGCTACGGCCACGATGCGCATCTAGCTATCTAGAGTTGGCCAAGTTGGGTCCAAAATGAACCGTATAAATATATTAAATCTATATAAATAAAAATGAATCGCCGAAACGTTTGTACGCGCATAATTTCCGAACGACTGCACCAAATTGGATAATTATTATTTTTTGTGTTCGTTATTGTCAGGACAAGGTTAGTATAAAAGAAAATGAAAACAAAAACGAACAGAAGAAAAATTGCGGTACGAAGTTCGCTGGGTCAGCTAGTAACAAATATGAAACTTCAAAAAAAACCTTCAAAAATTACCTGTATGCTTGGTATAGTCCCCATACTGCTGATGCACAGTAAATACTATCCCTCACACTGCCTATGTGAAGGTCTGATGATAAAACCGGGAAAAGTCCAGTGATCGGACTTTGGAATCTTAGTAACTGTCTCTTCACTGAAATAATAAAGCAAAATCAAGTTGATAAGCAATAAATCACTGTTACATCTATAACAATAGATAAAATTGAAGTGTCTGGCTGTGATTTCAAAATAAATGCTAAAATTTTATTTGCTTAAATTTAGAAAACTGCTATTTAAATAATCATAAATTACCATTTTCAACCATCGAAAAAAAGAGGTAATTTTATACATATAATGTACGTAATATATACAAAGGTTTTGATCTGTATGTGTGCCATATTTATTTTAAAGAGGTACTATACTGTTGATACAAATCAATAAAAAAAAAAAAACAAAAAAAGACATTTTAAATTTTAATTAATAAATACATATTTCTATTTAAATAAATAAAATGCCCCGTGTGCTGCGAGCGATAACCCACGCAAAATGAATAGTTGATGAAAGAAAATAGTTATAGAAATTAGCTGTTCTTCGACAATGCAAACTTATTCTCAGAGCCATTGGGGGCATTACGGGGTTTATTCTAAAAAAGCTCACAGCTTCATGTGTATTTTTTATTAACGAAAAAATCAAAGATTTTCAGAATTTTTGATTAATAAATTAAATTCTGAAAATATATAATAATACAATTTTGAATGTTGGTATTTACTGCACTTCAAGCTTTAAAAACTATGACATAAAAGTTATATAAAGATAAAGCCACAGAGGTAGAATTTGGAAGGCAGATTTTTTGCCTATCTGATGTGGTCCTTTGAGCTATAGGTACAGATCCATACTAGGTATAAAAGATGGCCTTAGCAGAAAATGGTCTGCAAACAAAACAATACATGTTACACATTAAATTAAATTATTCTTTGCACAAAAAATATGTGTGATTGTCACATTATCCTCCCTGCCCCCATGATTAATCATATTCGTTTCTTAAACCCCTACACCCCCTTGAGTTTTTCTGTTAGAAATTTTTCAGTAGCAGCCCGGAGTTTGGAATATATCTTGATGAAATGATATAGTATAAAAACAAAAAGAGTAAGGTATCTTTTTAAATCAAGTTGATTTTTTAATTACTTATTTTATTACCATCTATATTACCTATAATGATAAGCCTTTCAAATCAAATCATTTATTTTTTACAAACATAGGTAGTATAATTCGCATGCTATGTTTTGCCTCTAGGACATACAAATTTAAATGGTTTCATACATTATAAATAATATAATATTAAACAATAGGTAGGTACATTATCAGCAGTAATTAAATCATGACAATACATCAGCAACAAAATATACAAATGTCAGCTGTTATCATTTCAAAATTACAGGTTCAAATACATTAATTTCAATGTCAGCATTAATTTAAAGAACATCAAAGTATTATATATTATAAATTATTACAAGACCAAATCTCATGGGAAATGCAATGTCAACAAATTTTATTATAAAATGTTATTCATTTAATTAGATAAAGAATAACTTTTTTTTTTATGTTATTGGACCCAAACTTAATATACTTTTTCAGAGTGACACAGTCAGTACTTCACTCTTTTATAATATGAGTAAAGTTAATATAACAATAATGTATTGATAAATAAATAAACAAACCTATAGCATAATATATATCCAGCTGCCGTACTGTGTCTTCATAATTAGATATCTTTAAAAACTGTTGAGCATTTATATCATCAATACTTCCTTGACGAATCATTATATCTGGAATGGGCTGTAAAATCACAAGGAAATAATTGTAATACCTATTCATCTTAGATACCATACCGTGGACCATGGCATAAGTACATTTTCTTATTGCTAAGTTAGTAGATATTTAATAATATCTACTAATACAGGAGAAAGAAAACAATTAGCACTAAACCTAAATAATCTTTACCTTAGCTTCTAAACTTTAAGGATTAGGTATAGTTAAATGTCTACGACGGTAACTAATACTTAAATTTAAAAAAAACGAATCAGACTATTATCACCGTATAAAATAATACAATTTACTAGTTTGTACATAATTCATTTCCAACAAAAGCAAATTAGCAAAACGAAGTAAAAACCAATTCAATTTCAATTTGACATTGGCAATTTGGCCATTTAAGATTGGTGAGAGTTGTGTTGTTCTTGTTTGCCGTAATAAATATCGAAAATTGCCGTATTACATGGAAAAACATCAAAATACCCGTAAAACTATATTATTTTTTAATCTAAGTAGGGAGGAATATTATTTCGGTTTGGTGTATATGCGACTACTCGCCACATTAAAGATAACCAATATTTTCATTATTAAAATATTTTAGAAGCGACAGATTTAGCCAAGAATATTAATAAAATAGTTATATTTTGCTTTTTAATCCTAGTTATAAATTGAAATGAAACATAAATTAATAAATTTCACGATCATTTAAATTATTTGACTATATTTTCATGGCTTTGCTTTTCTTTTTCATTGAGAAGTTTCGCAGAACTTCGTTCAATTAGTCCTTCATATATATAGATAGTACTTCAGTCAATTGTCGTATGTTTAATACGCTATATAATTATTGCTGCTGTATTTTTGATGTTTAGAATACCTGAATGACGTAGAATATTACGGCAATTGCCGAACTTTGATGGAGCATTGCTATGACAGACAGTAAATCTAAGTTTATAGAGTTAATTAACAATGACCACTGTTTGACATTGAGTAGAGCTGCGTTTTTGTTTGAAACATGAAGGAAGTACCTTTAACATAGTCTAGTATTATTTCATCTCTGGCTTGAAACGACTAATAAAACATAAATTAAAACATTATTTATTGGATACCATTAATTACACTGTTAAACAGAAACCCTGTCTCTCGACTTGTTACTCTGTATTTCAGGAGACAGCTCTTTCCTGAATTATACAAATGCATGGATAGTTTTAAGTTTACAGAATTTAAAAGTAAAGTAGAACTCACTGTCTGTATGCACATTGAGGTGTCCGCAACACCTCAATGTGCATACAGACAGTGTGTTTGTGTGTGTGTGCATGTGTACGCGTTAGTGCGCGCGTGTTTGCGCTTTCAGGCAAATCTTTGCATTAGCAATAGGGAATATGCATGTGATTCAAATTTAGTTCGTATATTTTATTCAAATTTATCTATAATATGTATGCATTTAGAAATATATAAGTATGTTTATCAGTTGTCTAGTACTCATAACACAAGCTCTGCTTAGCTTGAGACTAGACGGCGTTGTGTGATAGTTGTGGAATATTATTTATTATTTATTTATTTATTATTCGTAATCTTTATTGCTGTAGAATGACACCTATTCAATAACTTTTATAATTCATCGTGTTTTAACTATTAAATATTAAAGTTGAAAAGTGAGAATCATGCGATGGAAATTTAAAATGTGAAAACGCACGCTATTGTTTGGAATGAAATGTGACGTCACTATCTGCGCGATTACAAATCTCGAGTATGATAATACTGGGTGTTTATCACGATTTGTGGTTCTTATTGAGTTTGGAGGAGGTTATCAATTCGGTTGTATTTTTTTTATACAAGATATTTTGTAAGATATGTAATCAGACGTCAGAGAAAGCGCGCCAAGAAGGTGGCGTGTCAAACGCCCGGAACTGATGCAGGTTTGTTTGATAATTTTAATACTCAATAATCATATTTTTACAAGTGTTATATTTTATTCGCGGTAATGTACCAACGTATACAATCGAATAAAAATATAAAAAAATACATGCATGTACCCTATTAATGGAGATAAGACTTTTTAGTTTTTCGTAATCTATAGATATTAATGAGAAAATTTTATAGTTTATTTAAGGAGACATCAACAATCTGAAGTTAGCCGAACTGTCAAAATCAACTGACAAATCGTCACATCCGTAACCTCGTTCGACATACAGTCTTTAGCATTGATAAAATCTTCTTTTAACAATGGTCTTTAGTGATTCTGTGCCCTCACTTTTGGTCGAGACAGCTCCACGTATCATAAGACATATATTACTTATCTGTAGCTCCACGGACAGGCGCATCACTTACGTATCGTTTAAAAATAATATTTCTTAGTTATAAATTGTGCAAGACCAAAGACCAAAATCAATAATCGATAAAGAAAAGTTTTATTTAAATCATTAAATTTATTATTTTTGTAAAAAAAATGTTTAATTTGCTTTTAATACATATTAAATCGTTGTTTAAATCAGAAGCACAACACTAAATTATCCTGTAAACAGTGTGTAATAAACAAACCCAGAAAAAAGACATATACCTTTCGAAACTTATTAAAATGGTATTCACTGATGACAGAACAGTAAAAAAAACGAATTTTATTAAGGAAGAACACTTGATAATATATGAATGTTTAAAGACTTACTTGTGCATGGATATAGGAGGCACTTATTTACTATATTTAGAACCACAGCCCTTTGCACAACACTTAGACATAATAGGGTATTTGACACTGATGGAAATAAAATATGAAACTTAGCTATAATGATAGAATGTATTTTATTAGAAATTTTGGTATTTTTGAAAATAATAATAATAACTCGTAAATACATTTAATTCGATAAACAAGTTCATAATTTTTAATCTATGTGTCACGTGACTCGAAACACAAATGACTGCGTGACGTCACTACTCAGAGGATTGATTGTCAATTTGCAGTCACTGTGACACATGACACAAAATAAATCGATGAATTTGTTGATATTTCGGAAGCACAGAGTACTTTATAATATAGGAAATAGAGACCTCTCTCGCTTTCAATTTAGGAAACAGGGCACACAGACGCCATCTATAGTTTTACGAATGCACTGCTGCATTGTCTACGCTCGGATCATGCCACGGCGCGGGACAACGCGGGCCGCGCTGACTACCGCGCAGCCTGAAGGGTGCGCGGGTGTGGCAAGCGACGCGGCGCCGGCGGCTGCGGCTCTTTTCCCCGTTTTGGCGCGCAACCTCTCTCTACGACGATTTTCCGCCGCGGTCACGTAGCACGATCGGGCGTCGTTTGATCTATCTTTGTTTTTTATTATAACTACTCTATATTTATACAGTCCGCTCTTTTATTGCTGTAAACGATAGGACTCCGACATGCATATACATATGTTTATTGTATAGAAACGGGTGCATTGATATGGTAGATATAGGTATCTACTCAGGGTTCAAACAACAAAGATTTAAAAATACGTGATGCAACCGATTCTAATATATTGTTCCGTTCATTTTTTTATTGCTCATATCTTATGAATAATTTGGAATATAATGAAATGAAATTAATGCTTTTCAAAGATTTATCTTTAATCTTATAATACATTTTTTTCTGCCTTTAATTGATTGCTATCCTTATCATCGTTACAGTCCTTCTTTCCGCATAATATTTTATTAAAATTTTGTAATAACGGCGAATAAAAAATCGGGAGACAAATTAATCTTAAATCTATCAAGTTTTCTTTATGGATTTGGCAATGCAGGAAGTCGAAACTAATATATACAAATATTATTACTTTTATAAATTGTTTTAAATTATATAATGATATATTTGCTTTTAATATGTCATCATAAATGTCTTGTAATTTGGATGTGCATTTTATGAATGAGTAACTGGGACTGCAAAACCAGTTCCGACCAGCATATTCCCGATATTTAATAAATTCAAGTTCACTTTTACAAAATACTTCCTTACATATTTGAGATATCTGTTGCAAAATAGCATTAAGCGCCATCTATTGATTTACGAAGGCAAAAAAATATTGATATAACCCTACCAAATTGCAAAAGAATGATTGCCATACGATAATGGTATATTTAAATAACCTACTTCATTTTGTCGATTTATAATTATCCAGTTTCCTACTCACTTGTTCGAAGATTGTACACCCTGTTCGGAAGCCAGTTGCAACCACTTTCTCCGTATTTCAGTTCACTTTTCGAAGTATTGGTATACTACGCACTAATGTTATGATTTACAAAATAGTTTCCTTTGTTTACAATAGTTCTGTTGCGTATTGACGTCACAAAATGGCGATCGTCATTATCGCGCCTTTTGGCACGAACTTTAAAATTTGAATTTTAAACAGCTATTATTTAATCAATAGGTACACAAAAAATGGCAAAATATTTTTTTTAGTTAATCTATACCTTAATCTTTAAATTTAGGCCCTTTGCGAAATTTCGTCAATAACCCTATTGCTTTTATCACACGCAGCTTCACAGTTAAATTCTCAGTACTCAAGATGTTTTTAAGCAAAGAAAATCGTAGTAATAAGTTTCCCGATAACGCCAAATGATACTTTATCTACACTGTCAAAAGTACTCAGAAACAGAAACTATAATGGCGAACTGGTCGGTGGGCTAATCAAATGTGACGTCATGTTTATTACTTGGAATGTCAGAAAACTGTCAAATTAAGGTTTTCTGTTTTTACACTAGAATCACTTAAGTTAAAAAGAAATGCATATAGTTTTTCTATTACTGTATCGAATCGTATGATGTTTCTCTAATGTAATGTTTAAATAATTTAATAGGGCACGTCCTTTACTTCTTCTTTATCTTTAGTCATTGATTTTGATACATGTCAAACGCGATTGAAGTCAGCAGAAAGGTGGAAACAGAAGTAGATTGAAGTCAATGTTTTGTTTGTGACTTTGTGATTGTTTCATTGGAATATAACATTTTTCATTCTGCACTTTGTTTTCTGTGACTTTCCGTTTCTGAAGTCATTTTTGTAATTTTGTATGTGTATTGTGTAACAGTGTACTTCAGTAGTAGTGACAAATTATTAAAAACAGCTATTTTCCGATAAGTTATCCGTTGTCATTAGCAGGTTCGTTTTTTTCTGCTTGCACCAAATAATCAAGCTATGATTGATAGTACAATAACTTGATAGAAACTAGTAATTTTTTATACACTTTGAAGGCAAGAATGAATAATGACACGAGTGAAATATCTTCAGAAATCGATAATAATCGCACCAGAAACACCCAACAGGTTTTGAAAATTATTTAGATATTCACACTAATGTCACATCATAATAAGTGTGCACCATAACTGGATAACTAATATAACAGCTAACTGGATATTGTGGTAATGTGTTTAATCTAATATAATTTTAGTAGTAGGGACCTATCCTACAACTAAAATGATATCAGTGGTTGGAATGTGTATTTGAAATAGAAAATAGCATCTTAGTTGATTGTGTTCCTAAACCTAATTAATTAAGAAAATTAAATAGTATTCTTAGCCAAGAATTAAACTGCTGATTTTACAAAAAGAAACCGGACAAATGGGAGCCTGATTTGCCCACTGAGGGTTCTGTACAAATTTGTTGGTAATAATTATAAATAGTTCAGGAATCAGTTGTTTTGATTTTTTGTCATATACATGTAATCAATCATTGTTTATACAGTTGCATAACCTCGCTGATTGATTTTTGATTACGTACTTTAAATAAAGATATTCTATTTAATATTGTAACTTTTAAACAAAGAGGTAGTAGAGGTTTTCAGATTTTTTCCAGTACTTGTAGTATATCTACCTAGTCTTTTCCCAATAGGGTATATGCATGCATTTTTGAGATTTCCATATGTGATTATTTCCCAGAATTTGATCCCTCTTAGCAACACTATTGAAAGGTGTAATAATACAGTATGCGTTTTCCTTTTCCAAAATCAATGGGCTTGAATACTTATTCTTGACTAGGAATACTGATTTTTCAAAAACCCCATTATGCTATTTTAGTTTTCACCAAAATCGGGCCTAAGACTCCTTTGAGTATTTTTCCCTCTGCCATATACTTTCCGATTCTGACATCCACGCCAACTTCAAAAATTATCCTGTGTACAGTTTACTAACCATGGATTACTTTTATTGTATGATTAACAAAAAATTAAGTTTATTAATATTAAAATGAAATGATTGCATGTTAAATTATATTTACCTAGAACACCATGGAGATTACTACACTAACATGGGCTTACATAAAAAAAGTGAACACAAAAAAAAAAACTTTTCTAATTTTTATTGTAAACAAACCCTTTTTGAGGACCTCTGTGTTGATAAGAGAAGTAATAATGTATTCTACCCCTAAGACTACTTACTCACTGACTAATGAATAAACCAAATACAAATCTATATCTATACTAATATTATAATGCTGAAGAGTTTGTTTATTTGTTTGGTTGAATGTGCAAATCTCAGGAACTACCTACTGGTTCAAATTGAAATATTATTTTTGTGTTGGATAGTTCATTTATCGAGGAAGGTTATAGGCAACATCACACAACAACCAATACAAGCAGAGCATCAATGAAAAATGTTGCACATACAGGAAAAAATATTCCTTTTGAGAGCTTCCATTGCGTGCGCTGCGTAAATGGTTAAAGTTACGCAAAGATGACGTATGACGGAATTGTTACCCTTTAAAATTTCAAAAAAATGTCCGCGACATCATATGTCTATGTTTTAAGGTTAACTCGCTATGATCTTTATTATGGTAATCAAATTTGTTCTAAAATAATCCATTATTTGCGAAGGTGTATTTATAAACATGATCCATATACAAATAAATACGTTATTCATCACAAGTATTTACCAGTCGGATAAAAAAAAAAAAACTGTATATGATAGCCAGATTCATGAGGAATAGTATAGTAGGCTATGTAACATTCGGGTAAACCTGTAAGTAAGAAGAAAAAGCGCTGCCGAACCTTTTTATCGGCGTGCACTGGTATAATGGTTAGTGATACGTAAATAAAATATTCTACAAAAATATCGGTATTTAGTACATCTATAAAAAGTCCGCGATGTCATATGCCTATCTCTTAGACATAAGCCACATTATGATATCTTGAGCCAAATAATTTGAAATATTTAATGATGATTTATGAGAACTATTATTAGGCATGGCATATTAATCCTTATCTTAAATTATATAATTACTTAATTAATCATCCAAATAATGTTATGAAGATAAACTTTGCTCTTTATAGCATCTTATTTGGACGCATAGTTTAGGACAGGGGTTCCCAACCTTTTTTTGTCTGCTGCCCACTTTAAGAATAAATTATTTTTTAACGCCCCCCTTTTTAAACATACTTAAAAACCGCTAAGTACTTATAACTGATTATTGAAACGCAAATTTATAGTATTCGGACAGAGTATCTTTTATTGAAAATAAAACAAACATAATCAATTCTTATATAAAAACTAATGTGAAGGTTGAATCTGATGCTGTTCAATAAGTTTGTTGATATCAGGTTCCAATTTACTCAAAAACAGCCGCAAGTCGCCACGCTCGGTAACACGCAAACGATTTCTCTTTTTAGTAAGCAGCGTTGCCACAGCACTAAATCCACGTTCACACAAATATGACGATGGGAATGCTATCAAAAATCGTTGAACAATTGACCACAATCCAGGGTACAATTGCGGGATCGGTTTTTGTAGCCAAAATTCTTGATATCCATTTTTGAACTTGATTTTTATTTCTTCGTTTGTTATCAATTCTATAAGTTCTTCTTCCAGCTGAGGTGACATTGCTGTGTTGACATTTGAAAACGGATCCAACACCCAGTCTGGTATTTCCAAGTTTAAAATGTCCTGGTATCGTTCGGTGAAGTCAATGTGGAGGTTTTCCAAATGTTGGCAGTAGGCAAACAAGTCGTCGTTACTGCAGTATACTGATAAATTCGGAAAATTGTGAAACTCACGTCTGCCCATATTCTTTTTGTGCAGAAGCAGTTTGGCTGCGAAAGCAGCAACGACATTTTTTGTTTTAATTAAATTTAGTTCATCGCCTTGCAGTTGGAGGTTCATGTCGTTGAACATTTTATACAGGTCTGTCATGTAAGCTATATCATTCTTTGATGTTATGAGCTTGTTGCGCAGTTCTGTATCTTTAGTTTCCAAGAACTCTATCATAGAGTCAAACAGGTTGTAAAATCGAATCAGACAATTGCCTCTTGACAGCCAACGAACTTCAGTATGAAGCAACAAACGGTTGAAATCTTCGTCATTAGTAACACAAAGCTGATGAAATAATCTATCATTCAAAGAGCTGCTACGGATTTTATTGACTGCTTTGATGACATATTGCAGTGATTGAAATAGTCGTTCACTTAAGTTTCTAGCAACCAAATGTTGTCTATGAATAACGCAATGTATAGCAAGGACATCTGGAATTTTATTCTTTAAGTATGCTATGAAGCCTTTATGGCGCCCTGTCATAGCCGGAGCGCCATCCGTAGCAACTGATATAATATTTTTCAAAGGAATCTCTTTCTCTTCACAAAACTTTTCCAATGTATTGAATATGGTTTCGCCTTTTGTATCTGTCTCCAAATTTCTGGCAAACAATAGTTCTTCACGTATTTTCTCATCTTTAATAAACCTCACGTAAGATAGCAACAACGCTTCATTAGTTGGTAAAGTGGACTCATCGAGCTGAATTGAGAATTGACTAGTCCTCAGATGATTGCACAATGATTCTTCAATGTTTTTAGCCATTTCATCAATTCGTCTTTGCACAGAATTATTACTCAAAGGAATTTTTCGGATAATATCTGCGGCCGGTTTATGAAGCACAGTAGTTATTACTTCCTTTATTGCTGGCAAAATTAACTCTTCTCCGATGTTGTGTGGTTTGCCTTTTTGAGCAATTAACAAAGAGATATTGTACGAAGCTCGAAGTCCGTCGTCATCTTGCTTAGCAGCTGCCGAAAATAGTTTTGGTACACTTGGCTGAGTATTATGCTTCTTCTCTAGGTCTTGAAAATATGCTACATTCTTTTCTGTCTTATCTGGATGCATTTTATTCAAATGATCTTGCAGTCTTGAAGGCTTCATTGCTTCGTTCAAAAATGTTTTTAGACATAGAAGACACAAAGGCGACGACGGGTTTGTGGGATTTTCAATAAATCCGAATTTAATATATTCCGCAGAGTATTGCCGTCTCTTCTTTTTTACTTCCGACATTGTTTTGTTTTAAGAAATACGTAAGTGTTGAAATGAAGTACTGCTTATCTATTATGCGCGAAACCGCAAATGAAAATAAAATAAATTTACGTCGTTTATATAGGATTGCAGCAGCACGCACCAACAGGAATAAGACAAACGTGCGTAAACTCGTTTATCTCATTCGACGCCCAATCGTACTCGACAAGCAAGAACAAGTATTATAGAACCAGCCGATTGGTATAGGAATGTACAATTCGGATTATTTAACAAAAACTTGTTAAAACATGATTGCCCGCGGTCTTTTATATCGAACCGAGTTTGAGCTATATCTTAATTAATATTAGTTGATGTTCACAAGATGTAGTCGAGAGTCGAGAGCTCAGTCGGTGTCTAAGAGTCTTCCTAGCTAGGTAGATGAAATTATAAATCGACCCCAAAGCCCTACACAATGCCCCCTTTTTTTTCTGGGTCTCTTACCGCCCCCCTTTAGGCCTGCAGCGCCCACAAGGGGGCGTTATTGCCCACGTTGGGAAAGACTGGTTTAGGAGATAATGTAAAATGAAAATAATTAAACACTCGCGCAAACGAACCGCGACGCATAAACCCCGTCGATGAGATGTCGACGTTGGTTAGTACTAAGTAAGCAATTAAAATATACATATGCGCGGGTGAAACCGCAGGGTAGAGCTTGTTAAATTTATAAAATCACTTTCTGTTAACAAAGTTCCGTGGTTATCAAGTACAATTTTGTACTTCGCGAGTCTGTATAGATTATAAAATAAAACAAAGGCCAGGAATTAGTTTGCAATCATAGCATGTAATTCAAAAGGATACTAGAACTGTATATTTGTTACATTTTTAACCTTTTGGATGCCACATCTTTATTAGAAGACAAATATCGTATGAACAAAGTAACAAAATTATGGCACTGTCGTCACGAAAAATGTTAGTCTTCTATCGTCGTCAGTGGAGTTCAAAGGGTTAAATGTGCATAAAATAGAAAAAGTATGAATGTGGACGAAGACGGATTGGATTGAAGAAGGATTGTAGCAGGTCGCGTTTCGTAATTTCTGTCTACCCCAATGGGAAAAAGGCGTGAATTTACGTATGTTTGCATAGAAAATCTGAATATAACATATGGCATGCTTATAGGTTGACTTATTTAATTTGATTGGAGGAAGCTGGCCACCAGCACCACGTGAGCCTGAGACTACTGAGTATGGATCCCTGCACCGTAACTACAAACACACTATGCAGCGAACTCCACAAAATGAGCGAATCAAGTCTGTGAATTTACTGGCTCATTTAGCACCAGAGCGGCGACGTAACAAATCTCATAGCAGTCTAAGTGAAGACTCACGCCAAAAAATGGTTCATGAACCTAAAAAAATTGAAACTGGAATTTTAGTTGGTGAGTTTGCTTTTCAACCATTCCATGACTATATTCATTTTGTTAGGTACTTATGGAAGACACCTCAAGTTAAAAATACACCTTACGCCGTACGCTTAAGCACATAGCAAACTCTAAAGATATAATATTTTTTGGTAAGAATAGGTGCGGTCAGAGAGCGTCTGGAGTGTTTATCCGGGAGGCACATTTTCTAATCTTGTTCACGACAAAAAAAAAAACACAAAATATTACAATTCAAGTAAGTCATATAATAAATCAACACAAACTGTTATAATTATTGTGCACTGTTGAAAATTGGCCTCCTCAAGTCCTCATGGGTATATTGGAGGAAGTATTACTAACTACCATTGTAAATTTCATCTTATTAAAATATAAGAATATTTCTATCACTTCACATGAACAACATTATACCTATTGCGCAAGAGTACCCAGAACGAAGAGAATCAGAAAAACTGTCATGTAATGTATTAAATAAAAGCTAAAATATTATAACAGCAAAATTTTTGCAGTGGGTATGGATGGCCAAATCAGAAACCGAAAAACCTTACTCCTCGAGAAAGGAGTCTCGCGCCCGATTTTGATGAAACCACATAACATAACATAGCATCACGCCTGTATTCCCCGAAGGGGTAGGCAGAGGTGTACACAATTGTACACCCACATTTCACCAATGCTGTTATTAAGTCCCATGTAATAGGTGGTGAGCCTATTGCCATCAACCGGGCACATTTCCAAACTCCGGGCTGCTACTGAGAATTTCCTAACAGAAAAACTCAATAACACTTTGCCCGACCCGGGAATCGAACCTGAGACCTCCCGCTCAGCAGTCGCACTACGGACCACTAAACCAACGAGGCAGTATTGATGAAACCAAAACGGTATAATTGGATTTAAAAAAAATTAATGTTCCTAACAAGGAATCGAATCCGATGATTTTGCAAAAAGTAAAAAACTGTGTCATTAGGTTATTACACCAACTAATAGTGTCATTAATAAGGATCAAATTCTAGGTTTAAAGATAATACAGCAAAAAAAATTTTAACGAAACATTTATTTAAATAATTTTAAATTTTTTGTTCCTTCTTTTTACTGTAACTTTTAACGGCCCCGTTGTGGTAATATAATATTTTTTAAATTATAACATAATGTTGTGTAACTACAAGGGTGCATAGAAAAAAAAATTGAGCATTATTACGAACGGTTAATGTACCTAAATTGTATGAATCAAAGACATTACTTGAAATATATGATACAGTTTATTAAAATTCAACATTATCCTTTAGTTTTCTGTAGTACTTTAGTCTTCCCAGAATTTGATCCTTATTAGCAACATTATCAGATGGTGTAATAATACAGTATGTATTTTTCTCCAAAATCAACAGGTTCGTTTCTTGGCTAGGAATATCGCTTTTTTTAAACCATTGATGCAGTTTTATTTTCATTTGAGTGTTTTTCACTATTCCTTCTAGTTCCGGATTCGGCCATCCACCACTTAATATATTATAATAATAAATATAAATTAATAATTTCTATATCTATTTTTTTTTCATTAATAAACATTACCTACTGCTTTTAATATATATTTATGTAAAATTCATTTTACAAATATAGGTATTTAAAATAACCAACCAATCAATTTTAGTTTTATAATTACGTCATTGTTCTATTAAATAAGTAAAATGTAACCATTTCTTTCTTTCTTTCTCTTTTTTAAGTATATGTACAAAAAATTATGTTAGATAAATCGACTCTTAACTTATGGCTCTAACATTACATGTCAATATTATTTGCCAAAGCTAAACTAAAAGTATTGAGATGTCAAAATGGAACGCAAATATGTATTTTTTGTATGCTTATGGGCTTTTTACAAATATTGGGACTGGTACCTACCTAGCTAGGTACTATGCTACATTTTGAAATAATTCCATGATATTTATAACCAGCAGAACATAAAATAAAATTATCCAAAATAATATGTAAAGTAATAATATGTACCTGAATTTAGTTTTGAAATAGAAATGTAGAGAATTTAGATGACTTTGTGAGATGTCAAACAACATTTTATTGTACCGACGATATTATTTCGGTCTTAAATGTCTAAATCTCAATCCTTCAATATTATGTCTTACTGAAAATTGTACATTACCGGTTTATTCATGGTTGTGGAGTAAAATAATTGTATCACAGATTTCTTCCTTGTTTTATTGATAAACACAATATTATTGCTAGAACAGTGTAAAAGCTGCGTCTATATGTCGTCCAAGTTTAGCTCTTCTAGATCTAATTTTAGGCATTGAAGAGGAGGGGGTCGGGCGGCCGGCTGGCATGCTCGCGTAGTTCATCTTCGGCCAGCATGTCGTATTTACGTGACTTATCTATTGACGAAATACCGCTTTGTGTTCTTGAATGTGAACAGTGTACGGCCAATGTTTGTTTCTTTTTTAATAAATAACAAAATATAAGTTGATTTTGAGTTTGCTGTCCACTTCGTTTACTGATACGAACTGTGTTTATTGCGGCTACATATGTTCCAGTAGTGTGGGCTAGTGTAGTTTAGGAAAAAAAAATCTGTGATTAATATTTTGATGTTGTTAAAAAACATATAATAGTATAGGTTAATTCTGCATTCAAAACATTTATATGTATGATTTTTAGACATATGTAACGCTGAGGCCGTCCCTGAGGAGTTGTATGACTCCCCGGCGCTGGGGTCGCCTCGTGCTGCACCGGCTTCCAGACCGTCGCCGGTACACGTGGCTGAAGACATAGGAGTCGGATCACTGGTGGAAGTTGCTACAGATGTCGACCAACATTATTATGGTGTAGTCAGATGGATAGGTGTCATTGATGGTAAATATCCGTACTTTTTCATATACATGTAACAGTAGGTACATAACTATAGATTGTACAGTTAAGTCTCTGCCTACTCCAATGGGATTTTATGTATGTACAGTCGGCATCAAAGCTATATTATAAAAAAGAATGAAAAGTTTTTATTCCGGTCTAGTACGGAAAATGAAAAAGCACATGAATCCAAGATAAGTCTTTGAAAAGCATTAACGCATGCTTAGCGAACTCTATAGTTATTATATTAAATGGAAAAAGAATACGGTGGCGAACAGGATTCGAACCTGCGCCTCCCGGGTGAATACTCCAGGCTCTCTGACCACTAAGCTATCTCGACAATGTCGGTCGGTCCATTTAATATAATAACTCTAAAGCACATGAACCATTGTAATAATAATAATATATATAATATGAATTAGTGCATAGTTGTATTATAATATTTAAGATCGCGAAAGACACTCAAAGCTTCGATTGAACATTACTACCATAATAATAATATAATACGATAATTATAATAGTAAATCTAGTACCCGTATGACCATATCACAATGTAGTATTCATAGTCGGAACCATCATGTTTGGGCACCACGAGCAAAGGACGTACTTTAGGCATAGTTGCTGTAATAAATATATAACGTGTTGTCAGAGGCCCATCACGTGCTGTAAAGGGGGATGATGGTTCCATTATTACAATTTATCACTTATCAGATGGAAACATTCGGCTATTGCAATCAAAAAAAGAAAGGTGAAGGTCACACCAAAAGTAATTTTACATTCAATGCAAAGTCAATCATTATTGCTTAGCTTTGCACCACCAACAGAGGCGTCAAATATAAGAAAGGAAGGAAAGGAAAGTTTGCTGTTATTGTTCCTATAAACAGAGGTACCTAACTAAGACTTATTGCTCAAAGTGCATTACCGAATTATGTAGTAAACATAAAGTTGAATTTCAGTTATCTTACGCTTCAAAATATTTGTTAACATTATTTTTTATGTATTAAGAACCTCACTGTTTTAGTTTAATGTAGGAAAAAAGGATATGTTACCGTTTTTTATGTAAGTATGTTGTCAATTTTAAATAAAACTAGTGTCTCACCAAAACTCGTAAAATACGTATATTAGTTTTAGAAAAGTCTAAATATTCCGTTTTCTCCAACAATAAAACTCTTGTATTATATTTTGTTTGTCACAACATACTAAAAAACAGATGCTTTTAGTTAAAATAAACAACCGAAACATTGTTCGTCGAATCGACAAATGCAGAGCGGTATGCGAGGGCATTTCTCCACATGTATAATGGGGTATCTGTGAACGTTAGGTCCCTAGGGTTAATTATTCATGATATATATTAGCTATAATCTATCTTGCCTGGAAGCGTCACCATAAACTTAGGATCTCTATGCTCAGTACAGTGCAGTGTATACGCGCTCGAATAAACGGTCGCCTTGCTTTCGATTGCGAACGGTTCGAGTCAGTGATTATTTACACGACTGCTAAAAGAAAGGAAGTGTTATGTTAATAGGGTTCACGAAAGTATGTATGTGATTGTGAGTATCTTTATTCCATAACATAACATAGCATTTCGCCTCTTCTCCTCGAAAAAGTTGTACACCCACGTTTCACCAATGCTGTTATTAAGTCCCATGTAATAGGTGGTGAGCCTATTGCCATCTACCGGGCACAATTCTAAACTCCGGGCAGCTACTGAGAAATTTCTAACGGAAAATTTCCTCATTCAACATGCATTTTATTCAGTTGATGAATTCTGGAAGACATGATTTTAATTTTATTGTTGATGTCCGATTGATTGCTTTAATCACTAATCTTAAACAGAATATATTATATTGTATTATTAATTTGAAATTTATATTTATAATTATTTATTTATTTATCTATTCTAAGCCATAATGTGTTGATTACAAAAAATCTGGGTGGTTTTAAACTGTGTTGTGTACGTGGCATGTGCTTTCGTATATGCTCAGGCTTACAGCATGGTTATGTTACGCAGACACAGCGACGGCGGGCGTGGAGCTGGAGCAGAGCGTGTGCGGACTGGGTGACGGCACCCGTGGAGGCGCGCGATTGTTCTCGTGCGCTCCGGGCCGCGCGCTATTTGTGCCGCTGCCGCTGTGCCGCCGCGACGCGCGCTTCCGTGACACTCCGCCGCCTGATCGCGCTGACTTGCATGATGCCGAGCATTTTGACCAGGTATACATTTATTGCGCTAGTTTTTCGTTAGGGTAGGCTGCTACTATCGGTTTCTGTCTGTTACAATTTTGACACACTCGCTTTATTTATGTTCATTACATAAACTCTTGATGCATGTTCGTCGGTTTAGGTTGCTTTGACGGCTGTATTTTTTTTTTGAGATAGTGCGTAATCCGTTCTTGTTTCGTCTGTTAAGCCCAACTTTCTTACTAATAATTATCACTAATTAAGTGTCTGGCTTTTCATGACATCTTGTAGGGCTCTATTGATCTTGTTACCAGCACTCACTCTCCTTTCAATGGTCTGTCACATCCTTCCTATCCCTCGTAAACATAGAATCCAGGTACAAAAACTTCTTCACTTATTCTACTCTTTGGTCCCATTTAACTTTTTGTATTCTATATAACGTCTAAACTTCATAAATTAATTTTCGACCCCTTATTGTTAATAGCACGATCCATAAATTTCGGTAAGTCGCTCTTCGACGATGCAAGGATAACTTGGTCATCAGCATAGAGGGGACATTTGACAAGTAACCTATTCATTCCTAAACTACATTCAATCTCAAGATTTAAATCTTGAAATACATAATAGTCCAAGAAGAGATTGAATAACTACGGTGACGCTACACATCCCTGTTGAAGACTCTTATCGATGACCAGGAAATTTGTTTGAAAACCAACTTTGAGTAAAAGAAAGATCTAATTTGATGAATTAAGTGGTTTTGATTTTTCTTTTTTAGGGTCACAAATCAGCCGCGAGTAACACTAACAAGTTAGTCTATAGAGGCTGACTGACTGTATTAAAAAGTAGAGCAAAGATTCGACTTATTGGCAGAGCATAGCGCGATAGCTTATTGGCAGAGCATTTGGAGTACCAAACCACAGGGTACAAGTTTGAATCCCGCTTACGGTCATATTTGATATCCTAATATAACTTTTAAGTTCGCTTCACATGATAAGATGAAAAAATTGAAATGAGATGAAAATATGTTACATAATGTGGTAGAAAAAAAAATCTGTATAAGATTTCAACTTTTTTAAGGTAGGTAATTGAAATGGTGTGGTGTATAATTTTTCAGCCAGACTGTCCTGTGGTGCCTGGTGTTGTGTCACCGCTGAGTTCGCTTGGGGAGCTGGCAGGCAAGAACCGCGGCATCCAAGGACATCACAACTCTTGTTACCTGGATGCAACACTCTTTGCTATGTTCACGTTTACAAGCGTCTTCGATGCTCTTTTATATCGCCCGCCTGAACCAGAGGTAAAATATTTTGAAGATAGAATAAAAACTGTATAGAAGTATTCGCTACTTTATATACAGGACGTTTGGCGCATAGACCGAGACAATTTTTTAGGGATGCATGACACTAAGAAATCTATTAAAAACACATATTTAAACAATTGTGACATTTAGGTCGGTTTTGTATGGGTGAAACCTAGCTAAAGAACCCCCAAATCTCAGAAAAAAGTTATCGGTCCATGCCAAACATTCTGTATTAACATTCTTAATAGTCACTGAGTAGATCAGTAATATAAAATTGAAAACTTGTACTGCAAGCAGAGGAATCCTACTAGTACGTGTCACCAAAGGCAAAGTATATTATTACTAGCTGTGCCCGCTACTCCTGCCGCGTGGATGTCGTAAAATAACACCATGTCGTGTATGAACACGAATTCATAATAATTAAAAATGTTGATACTCAGCTCAGCCCAATGCAAAGCAGCTACTGAGAACTGCGTTATCTAATATTACGTAAACAAACATTTTTGAACCAATTTTTTTATGAATATATATTATAGCTAACGGGGACACCCGTTTGGTTTCACCCGCGTTAATTTAAGGAAAAAATCTACTAATATATATTTCACCGGCGCCCTCCCCCTCATGACAGCGCCTAGCACATCATAAATGCGCCTACCTGGTTGGTGTAGTGGTCCCAGGCGCGACTGCTGAGCACGAGGTCTCGGGTTCTATTCCGGGTTCTATTCCGGGTTCCGACAAAGTGTTATTGATTTTTTCTGTAAGAAAATTCTCAGTAGCAGCCCGGAGTATTAAAATGTGCCTGGTAGATGGCAATAGGCTCACCTGGACTTAATAACTGCATTGGTGAAATGTGGATGTACGACTGTGTACACCTCTGCTTACTCCTACGGGGAATACAAGCGTGATGCTATGTTATGTTATAAATACGCGCGTGGTACTTGATCATTATTTTGTTGCGGAGTTATTTGAAAACTATGATATCTCCTAAGATATTCATTGAAATAAATGATGACAAGGGCAATTTTGTTCAAAATTAAATATTTGTGATGAATAACGTATTTATTTGGATAAGGATTAATATCATGTTTATAAAAATACCTTCGCAAATAATGCATTATTATAGCACCAATTTGATAACCATATTAAATGTTATAGTCGCGGACTTTTTTTTAGAACTTTTAAAGGGGAATAATTCTGTCATACATGATTTTTGCTTAACTTTAACCATTTGCGCAGCGCACGCAATGAAAGCTCTCGAAAGGAATATTTTTTTCCCGTTTTTGCAACAATTTTCATTGATACTCCGCTTCTATTGGTCGTAGCGTGTTATATAGCCTATAGCCTTCCTCGATAAATGGACTACCCAACACAAAAAAAAAAACAATTCGATACAGTAATTCCTGAGATTTGCGCGTTCAACCAACCAAACAAACAAACAAACTCTTCAACTTTATAATATTAGTATACCTAGATAACTAGCGCACTAAAATATGAAGTTGATTAGTCTTGACATAATACCTTAATTACCTTTTAAAACACTATGACATATGAATTGGGATCTAATATCCGTGATCTTACATTATACCTTAATCTATATATATATATAAAGTAAAAAACGGATTCACTGACTGACTGATCGATCAACGCACAGCTGAAACCGCTGGGTCTAGAAGCATGAAATTTTGCACAAATGTTCCATAAATTATGTAAGTGTGCACTAAGGGATTTTTGGAAACTCATTCCCTAAGGGGTTAAATAGGGGATGAAAGTTTGTATGAAACTTCTTAATTTTTTTAGTAACAATTGTAAAAATTGGTAGATAAGCTCATGCATGGTTAGAAATAAAAGTGAACAATATCACTTTTTTTTTACTATAAAAATGACGATGTTTTATAGAAACTTTCATCCTATAAATACATAACTCTAAACTTATATTTTTTGTGGATAAAGAATACGGTCGTGAGTAGCATTCGGAAATTATTTTTCAAAAAAATTAATGACTTTGGAGTTCGCTTTTCAAAGATTTATCTGTACATATCCATATATATATGTAAAGGTCCATAAAAATAAATAAAATTGAAATATCTGTTTTATGTTAAATAATAACTTTTAATTTACAAATATTTTACTATTTACTACCCAAATTAACACGTTCAACGCCTAGGATTAAAATGATACATTTCCATTCAGGCCATGTCGGACAAAATTGGGCGACACCAGTATGTTCCGTTCGGGCCGTGGCGGACAATGGTGTCCGACAGTCAGAGCTATGTTTAAACGTCAAGTTCTCCGCGTCGGTCAACCAAACAAGGCGTTTTTACATTCTATTAGACCCGCGTGGCCCCCTAGTCTAACGTTACCACATCAGTACTCAAAAATTGAAGTTTTTGTGGAAATTATCTCAAGGGACTTATTGGTAACCTACTCACTGCCGTCCATTGATGAAAAGAAATACAGTCTTGAGTATTATAGATAGATAATTATATAGATAGATAGTTTTAAATTCTCGTATTATAGATAGATAATTTAAATGAATTAGACAGTTATCTATTTATTTAAAAAAGTACAAAGTTAATGTTAAGTAGGAACGTGTTTTGAGATCTTACATATTTTCTTTTAATGTATGGTGTAAAAGTATTTAATTTATAGATTTATGAACAATATTAAAACATTCTAAGCATAAAAATGGTTTGTTACGGCAATCATCACAGAATGTTTTAACTTTTTTTACTTTATTTGTTGCTTCAATTCTTCCTAAGACCTTTACTTTTTCTTTGTAGCAGTATAAATACGTCCTTCTTACATTACTCTTTCCTTCTTTGTGTAACAATTTATGCTTCAACCTCTTCGGTCTTGTTTCCACAGTGTCCAGTGCTTTTAGTTCTGAACAAAATTGATTGACAATTTCTTTTCTAAAATCTACCAAGGAAATTTTATTATTTGTCACCTTTTGGTACAAAATCAAAGCATTAACTAAAGACGTATTAAGCAGTAGATTTATGGCTAGTTTTTATACCATTTTATACTCTTCCTCAAAGGTGAAGAATATGCTGCGAGTTGATCTGCTAAATCCACTGCACCTTTGACTTTATTATAATCCGCTACAATCCTGGGCTTTGATATAGTTTTTCCGCGTTTGGTAATATTATTAAACTGTACGGAATGTTTCGTTGAAAGCACATAGACATCCCGTTTGTCTTTCCATTTCATAAAAGTGCCATGCCATCAGAGCTTTCAGCAGCAGAATATTGTCCCCTCTTGAGTTTGGCCGACCGACCCGCAGTTTGACCCGCGTGACTTGAACGGAGGAATTAAGACTTATCGTTTGCACAGGGTCGTGTCGGACAGTGATGTGCGACGGTGTTTATAGAACAACATGCTGTGATTTCTGTGATTTAATTATTGTTTTAGTAATCCAAAATACCTTACATGATCATACAATAAATATAAAAAAAAAAAAAAATTTAGAAATTTCAATTTTTTTTGTGTTTTTTATGGATAGTTAGGTGTCGGACAGCATTGTCCGACATGGCGTTCTACGTGTTAATGTTAATTTGGCGATAAAAATAAATAATTTTATGAATTGAGATGTTTATTTGTACGCGGCTTCTTTTAGATTACCGCGGTAATGTAATAAATTTGAAGTTATATTTTTTTGTGTCTTGCGTAATAAGCCTCATTATGAACCTAAAAGCGGTGCGATAAAAGCACTTTACGAGAAAATGTTTTAAAAACATTTCAGGATTCGCCGCATTATTCGGAAGTTCAGCGAGTACTTCGGGAAGAAATTGTAAATCCACTGAGAAGGCATGGCTATGTGCGCGCTGACCGGGTCATGAAGTTACGTACGTTGCTCGAACGCCTGTCCGATGTCCCTGGACTTACCTCCGAAGAAAAGGTAAAGGAAAATGATACTTTTTGTTTTACAGGTTAATAGTATCATTGGATTTGCTGATTTGCTGTTCATACTTTGTTATAATACTATAGGACCCCCCCCCCCCCCCCCCCGAAATAAATACCTGAATATAGTCCTGATGTTACGGTAGCATACATACTTTTTCAATATTTTGTTTCTTTTAATATTCTAGGATCCGGAAGAATTCTTAAATGGTTTAGTAGCGCAACTATTACGAGCTGAACCATTCTTAAAATTGTCTTCGGGACAAGAAGCGTACTGTTACCAACTATTTGTAGAAAAAGATGAACATGTTTCGTTGCCCACCGTGCAGCAGCTTTTAGAACAGTCGTTTACAACGTCTGGCGTGAAACTAAGCGAGGTAAGATATAAAGATATTTGACTAAAAATAGAAGTAAGTCTAAATACCTATACTATTATTAAATAACATAAATAAATATAAATATATTATAAATGCTAGTGTGTTAATTTGTTTGCTTCTTACTTCTTGACGCCTTAATCACTGAATCTATTTCTGATAGAGAAACTTTTAAAATATTTTTTTCACGCAAGATAACGTCGTTTTCCCGAGAGATCAGGTTGAGGTATAATCACTAAATTCTTTAAAACTTAAAAGCATTCACTGCCTCCGTACAATTTGTGCTTAAGATTTAAATAAATAAAATATCGCTAATATCAAATCATGACAATCGGGGTGAAAATTACTTAATTATATGTATACATTCAAGGATGTCATGGCTAGCAAATATATAAAAAAAACCGCAAATAATTTTACATTGCTAGGTATATGTTTTCAGATTTATAAGATATTAATGATAAATTTACTATTAGTGATCATTATAAAATTATATATCTACTAATACCTAATAAATCTATCAATATGGCGTTTATTGGCTTATGTTTGAGGAGGCTCGAACCACGCGGGCGAGACTGAAATTACATAATAATATTACAAACTATCCTTACAGGTTCCAGCAGCTTTCATCATTCAAATGCCCCGATTTGGCAAACAGTACAAACTGTATCAAAGAGTATTACCGTCGCCTCTTCTGGACGTTACTGACTTAATCGAAGGACGTAAGTATGCTTAATGATCAGTAGCTGACCCGAGTAATCTATATCGGAAAGTTTGTCTTGTATATTGATTGAAAGAATACGGTCGCGAACAGGATTCGAACCTGCGCCACGTTATATGCGACGTGTTAAAATATGGAAGAAGAATTCGCGGTGGTGAGCATAGGTCGAGATGGCTTAGTGGCCAGAGCGCCTGGAGTATTCATCCGGGAGGCGCAGGTTCGAATCCTGTTCGCGACCGTATTCTTTTTCCATTTAATATTGTAACTTTAGAGTTCGCTAAGCATGCGTTAATGCTTTTCAAAGATTTATCTTGAATTATTAAGATAATTGCATTCTTTACGACATTGTATTAACTGCAAAGTTAGTCGTGTCGGTTCGGTCACTTGTAAAGGGACTGAATTGATAGCAATGACGTCGCCATAAGACGTGTTAAAATATGGAAGAATTCGCGGTGGTGAGCATAGGTCGAGATGGCTTAGTGGTCAGAGCGCCTGGAGTATTCATCCGGGAGGCGTAGGTTCGAATCCTGTTCGCGACCGTATTCTTTTTCCATTTAATATTGTAACTTTAGAGTTCGCTAAGCATGCGTTAATGCTTTTCAGAGATTTTTCTTAAATTATAACTTTAGAGTTCGCTACGCATGTGTTAATGCGTTTGAAAGATTTATCTGTTTTTATAGTATAATTTTACACACTAAGCATTCCAATTCACATCATTACGACTATAAAAAAAATCACAACATATACTACTACTCAATATTTGTAAATAATCGAATCGTGAGGGCCCTGGTATCCGAAATCCAAAGTAAATTATACTATCAAGACGTTGTATGTTGTATGTGTCTTTTCCGACATCCACGCGGACTGAGTCACGGGTACAGCTAGAAAGCTGAAATGTTTGAATGTTTACTCAAAATAACTTTTCCTTATATTTAAATAAAGGAAAGTTCTTGTGAGTAAAACTTAAGGCTTCATTAATATTTAAGGTTACTTTCCATCCAGTCCTTGCCCTGGCCACTGGGTGACAGGGCGATTGTCAACTATTGTGTCTGCTTCGGGGACGGTTTATGTGTTTAGTTATAGATACATGATTCTGTATTATAGTGCCTCGGCAATGCACGGTGTGCGGGTCGCTGGCGCGCTGGGAGTGCAGCTCGTGCGCGGGCGCGGCGCTGGAGGCGGGCGCGCTGTGCGACAACTGCCGCCGCATCGCGCACGCCACGCGCCCGCACCACAAGGTGCGTGCCTCTCGCGGGCTCCTCACTTATCGATCGGTTCAGTAACAGCTTGTTGTGTGCTTTGTAGTCGTTTATTTTTCATTTTAATTTTGATCGCCTCCCTGACCTTTTCCCGTACGCGACGAACGTCAGCCATTAGGCATGATGACAGATTTTGAAATCTCCTTTTACAATGTAGGTACACGTCTACCATATCCGAAAAACACATTATTATTTCAGCAATAAACTAAGTTTCAACGCAAATTATTGCATTTTAATCTATCTAATTTGATTTAACCGCGCAAACCCCGCTGGGTGTCATGGCGCCGTTTTGACGTCATGCCTCAGCATATTTGACTTAAGTTGAAGCCATAATGTATGGCAATGATTGATATTTGACGTCATTTGCTGTGATTGACGTTTCAGTCAACATGGTCGATTGCAGCATTTTATACTTTTATTTTATTGAAGATCTTATTAATCTTAATGTTTTTAATAAAACTAGGTAATTTTTTAGAATTCTTTGTGCCTATATTTACCTCTAAAACCATTTATTCTTTGGTTCTTTAATACTGTCATCATGCCTATTGATGTTTTTGCATGAAAGGCGAAAGTGAATGTGCGTATTATTGATGTAAGTATATTGATAGCCAATACTTTATAATCATTCATAAAGTTGCTGAACTGTTCTTGATCTGATCTGACTTGACTGATTCTTGAGCCGTTGGTCCATCGCCACCGCGCTGTTAACGAGCTGTCACCGGGAATTGAGATTATTTTGGGCAGAGGACAGAATTCAAGATGACAGGACGGCAATAGTGTGACCACAGCGACTAGAAATGTGATTAATAGCTTAAACCTTTCAACAGACTTTTGTTTGTACTTATGTCAAAAAATTTCTTATTTTAATTGCTTATACACTTATTAGCTTATTCGTTCAAATACTTAAATCAGCTATGTTACGTTGTATTTACATAAATCACAAACAACGAATATACACTTTCCTTCGTTGGAAAAAGTCGACTGAATTATTCGACTTTTTTGCATCTTTACGACATTGTATTAACTGCAAAATTAGTCGTGTCGGTTCTGTCACCCGTATAGGGACTAAATAGATAACAATGACGTCACACAAAGAGGTGTTAAAATGTAGAAGAAGAATTCATAGAAGTGAGCAGAGGTCGAAATAGCTTATTAGTCAGAGCGCCTGGAGTATTTATCCGGGAGGCGCAGGTTCGAATCCTGCTCGCGACCGCATTCTTTTTCCATTTAATATTATAACTTTAAATAATAGCCCTGTATAAGCAACAACGAAACGATTGTTCATTTTAAATAGTGCGCAGTCAATTTTCATCTTTATTTTAGTAGGCGTAAGGTTTCGTAAATACTTGATCAAATACGTCAATTGGATAGTTGCGCCATCTTTCGAATTTAATTTGACTTTATCTCAAATTTTCGAGTAGTTTATGAGTTTATCTATGATTCTCAGAATAGCCACTAAGCTATGGCTCTGTGCTAAAATTTTAACGGTATTCAACAAAGTTTTTTTATTTTGAGATAAGCAATAAACGAAAATTACACTATCTATTGTGCTTATTATACGTTTGTGCTTATTATATAAGTTTTGTCTGAAGATGATGAAATAAAAGAACTATGGGAACTATATTTTGAAAATCTGATGAACTAGTAGAATGTATGGAATGGTGGGCTAAATCAGGTACAAGTAATTATGCGTCTGGTGAAGAAGATTAGTGTAGTATCGATGAAGTAAGAAAGGCAATTAAAAGTATGAAAAATGGAAAGGTCATGGGCCCAGATAATATACCAGTGGAAATATGGAAGTTATTCGGAGAAGATGGATGTAAGTGTGTGAATCATTTGAAGACACTTTTACGAGTCATTTATATAAACTAGATGGCGCCGGCGTTTCCTATCCGACTATCTCTGAGAAGAATGGCCGTAATAAACTTAGAGGTCAACGTCTCTTTAAAAGTCCAGACATAATAGTACATATCTATGTGATTGTAACCATGCAGGAATCGTCTGGAATGGCCAAGAGATATTAAATTCGGATTTACTCTAATACACGGGCTTTTACAGTAACAGATACATTATAACTCTTTTATAATTCTATTTTGACACAAACTACAAAAAAGTACGTTAAAAGTATGATCGTATACTACGGTTAGTAAATCAAAAAAAATAAAAAATATTGAAATAACCTACGAAAGAAGCAACTGCTCTTTTCAGAGCTGTCGGGTATTTTATAATATTTGTAACGTTATCTCATTCTCAGTAACTGTGGTGGTGGACAAACGGCCTGATTCTAAACTTTTACTGACCTTTATTGATGATTTTCTGATACTCATGCGAGTCACTTACAGGCTGTACCACTCACAGTGTGCGAAGAATTTGCGAACATTCTGGAATCCTGTCCGGTTCCACGAGTATACATGGAGCTGTTTGCTGTACTGTGCATTGAAACTAGTCACTACGTCGCCTTTGTCAAGGCAGGGGTCGGCCACGACGCGCCATGGTGTTTCTTCGATTCGATGGCTGATAGAAAAGGTACGTACTTTATTTCAATGATTTCGTACAGAATAGGGTTTTCTTCGAATTTCGATTGCAGAACAACTATTAACACATCAAGGCATTTTTTCCTCGTATTACCCTGAGAATTGCGGATTATAGAGACGTACAACGGCTTGAAGGAATTAGTACTGGAGTAGTTTTAGTGGGCGTACCCCTCTCGCCACTGGCATATGATTCCCAATCATATAAAGGCCTTTTACCTGTATGGTTACAATGATAGTACACGATTTTAATCGTGTGTAACACAAATTTTTGTTTGTGTTTAGTTTTTTTATATATTTTAATACTGTTAATGTAATGACGAGAGCTATTTTCGCTTTAGTACAAGTTCTTTTGTGCTTGTGTGTTACCTCACCCCCCCGCCAAAAGTGGCGAGCAAATTTGTTTGATATTTAGTCAGAACGCGTCTCCCGCCTGGTCCTTTCCTTTTTTCCTCTAAGTACAACGGCGACACTGGTTCGTACAATCACGAACATAAATATATGGGCCATGGACAGTTGGGCAATAATATCTGATTTCATGATTCCTTCATGCATTTCTGCTCTCAAGATGGCAGCAAAAATATGTGACCATTTGTGGAAGGCGTATATATGTAGCAGCATAAATATTTGGGCTGACGTCGGGCCCAGGGTTTGATTCCTCACCTGCCCGGCAGACATGTCGACGTATTACCTTTTATTTGCGTAACACCATCAGCCTCGCCCCAACACCTTTTCCGGCGTAATACCCGGTTAGATAGGTGGCGGTATGGGGACGGTGGGGGTCCCGCCACAACAATCTATGATGATTATAGTCGTTTTAGTCACTATGGACGCAGGCATATCACGACCGGCTTACAATGCAAAAATACCGGACATGTGTATCTGCCTAATCAGTTCAGTTCAGAATGATCTGATACTTTTTGTGAAAAAATATGTGACTTATATACTGATATTTTTTATACATGTTAAGGCCATGTAATGCCTATATTCCATGTCATCACTTGGTAAAGACATGAATTTTTTTTTGTGTTGGATAGTCCATTTATCGAGGAAGGCTATAGGCTATATAACATCACGCTACGACCAATAGGAGCGGAGTATCAATTAGGCTTGTGTAGTTCACGTACTATGTACTATTAGGAACTAGTTCCTGACACTGAACTAGAATGAACTATTCCCTACTCATTTAGGACTTTCAGTCATTTAGTACTACGTTCGGTAGAGAAACAGACCGAGGCGGGTACTAAAGTGCTGACCGACCGGCTCGTATGTCTGAACTAGTTGACGGCTAACGAGCGAGCGAACGAGTAAGACTAAGATGCATGATGAGATTTAAGACGTACGCAGCAAGAAACTCCGGACATTTCCTATTGCCACAGTACTTTAAGATTTATGTTCCTTGTGACAGGGGTAATTTTGCTTTATTTATAATAGGTTTATAACAAACTTTCCTATTGTTATTTTGAGGAAATAGTTTTTACTATTATAATTAGTTCCTGAAATCATGTATTGTATTAAAACAGGTACTTGAAATTCAAACGAACTCTAAAGTTACGATATTAAATGGAAAAAGAATACGGTCGCGAACAGGACTCGAACCTGCGCCTCCCGGATAAATACTCCAGGCGCTCTGACCACTAGGCCATCTCGACCTCTAAGGTACTTGAAAGACAGTCCTAAACCCTGTGATGAGATTATTGAAGAAAAATAAAAATATTATGTCAGTGCTACAATGTACTAGTGTACTAATAGTACTAAAAGTCTAACAAGTACATTTGAGTGAATGTACTAGATCGGAGCGATCCCATGGATGACCGAGCAAGAACAAGCCTAGTATCAATGAAAAATGTTGCAAAAACGGGAAAAAAATAGTCCTTTCGAGAGCTTTCGTTGCGCGCGCTGCGTAAACGGTTAAAGTTACACAAAAATCATGTATGACAGAATTGTTTCTCTATAAAAGTTCTAAAAAAAAGTCCGCGACAGCATATGTCTATCTTTTAAGGTTGACTCAATATAACCTTTTTTATGGTTTTATGGTTATCAAATTGGTTTTAATGCATTATTTGCAAAGGTGTTTTTATAAACATGATATTAATCCTTATCCAAAGAAATGCGTTATTCATCACAAGTATTTAATTTTGAACAAAATTGCTCTTTACATCATTTGATTTCAATAAATATCTTCGAAGATATCGTAGTTTAAAAATAACTCGGCAACAAAATAATGATCAAGTACCACGCGCGTATTTATAACATAACATTATCACACCTGTATTCCCCGAAGGGGTAGGCAGAGGTGTACACAGTCGTACACCCACATTTCACCAATACTGTTATAAAGTCCAATGTAATAGGTGGTGAGCCTATTGCCATCTACCAGGCACAATTCAAAATCCGGGCTGCTACTGAGAATTTTATAACAGAAAAGTTTAATAACACTTTGCCCGACCCGGAAATCGAACCCGAGACCTCATACTCAGCAGTCGCGCTTGGGACCACTAGACCAATGAGGCAGGCGCATTTATGATGTCGTAGGCGCGGTCATGAGGGGGGGGGGGGGGGGGTTGGAATATATTTTAGTAGGTTTTTTCTCAAATTAACAGGGTGAAACCGCCGGGCACAGCTATTATGTTATAATTTGCCTAAGTGACTCCGAATTACGGTTCCATAGGCTGAGTGTTAGTTTCCGACATCCACGAGGAGGAAGTTGCGGGCACAGCTAAAAGTAATTAATATAAAAAATACTTCATTATCGAAGAGTCGGCGTTGTGTTTCGCGCGGTGTCAGGTATCCGGCCTCGGAATCGCCGGAACTACACCTCTCTGACAAAATTCTTGGTTCATCATGGTCGACAGATGTTCAGTGGGTACTCTCCCCACAAATGAACTGAAAATATATGTATGTCTGACTCGAACCGATATAAAACACACGGCCGTCCACTTTAGGTGGTAGATGCTAGGAATCAAGTGCATCGCACCCAATGTCCCGCCTATTTTATGTCTTTGGCACGTTCCAGGGAAAAGGACTATTTCTTTGAACGTGTCCGGGATTCTAGCGCCTGTGACTCCAAATTATGGGTTTTCAATCATGTGGAAAACCCATCATGGACGCTGTACCGGATTCTTACCGACTACGTTTGACATATTTTGATAATATTGGATACTATTTGCAATGTGAATGTGAGTACGATGTGTGTGGGCCAGAAATTCATACATGAATCTCATAGACTGTCTGGGGTTTTTGAGTCATTTTATGTGACCTACGCAAATGTCGACCTGATCTGGTATCGTCTTGTGACGGGTTGTTGAGCTCCCTTAGTTACAGTTGAGCTACACAATTTCTGATGCATACGTGTCGTCAGACAGGACAGGTCACCTCAAAGATGCTATGGTTCTTTCCTCAAAAAGCCATTCCAGACGATCGCTGCATGGTTACACTCACATAGATATGTACTATTATGTCTGGACTTTAAAAGAAACAACCTCTGAGTTTATTTCAGCGTATCTTCTCAGAGATAGTCAGACAAAACGCCGGCGCCGTTCATAAAAATGTCTTGTTAAAGTGTCTTCAAAAGATCGCCTTTCGAGTAAATTCCCGTAATTATTCCTTTTTTACTGTATATTCCCGTATTTTTCTTTTCTTTCCGTATTTTTTCTTTCCCGGCCTATCTCTAGGTGTAACAAAACTTTTCATTTTACCAGGAAGTGGTTTGATTAAACGGATAATTTGATTAACGTGTCATCAGTTGTCAAAATAACATTTCACATAATTGGGTCACCATATTTTTGTTTTTATTTGCTCTCCTTCGTTAAGGTATTTTGAATGTACAATAAAACGAAATAATATTATAGACAATGAACATTAAAATACGGTTATTATAAAGTATAGCTATATTTAAATGGGGAGCCTGGGCTAGCATCATGTACGGTATACATGGTGCTAGCCCTCCATAAATTTCTGAAACATCTCCCTTAATCCAAATTACTTGAATGTTTAACACTATAACAATTATCGAAATTCACAAACATCCAAACCTTCAGGTTCCATGTCCACTAAGCTGACACAGTTGGTAAACAAATGCAGATATAAGACAAACGCTTTCAAACACATTAAAATGAGAAACCAATAATCTGGAAAAAATATATATGATACATAATCTTTACTCTTCAATTGTGCACGTTTATTTTTTTCATTTAGTTTTTTAAAATAGGTTAAAAATAATTGTTGTGATTATATATTTTAAGCTTAATATCATTTCATGGTATATAAACATATCTTTAAAAAAGGGCTACATAATAATTTTAAGTTAAAAATAAATGTTTAATATAAATATACTTAGAAAAAGTAAGCACAATAAATATCCAAATAAATAATCATTAAATATTTATTTTTTACTCTTTATTGAATCTTGCGTTCCATAACTGATTTATCGGAAGTGAATATGGGTAGACCTACTCAACACGCTGTCCATATGACACAAGGCCATTTAATTGAGACGAGCAAAGATGGGGAGAAACGCCTATATCAAAGTACTAAATCTAGATCTAAAGCTATTTCAAAAGAGAGTAGTGAACTGTGTAAAACAAGATGAAATTAATTAAAAACATTAAATCTGTCTAGCCTATGTTACTCTCGGGACAATGTAAGGATTCTAACGATACCCCATACATCGAAATCGGTTCAGGCATTTAGAAGTTATGGTGGAATAGGTAAAGAAACTCACAAACATACTTACATACATACACTCCTTTTTTTGGGCAGTCGTGTAAAAAGAGTCGTTTGAGAATGCGGGCTTACACTAAATAATTTAATAGCAAAAAAAAAAAAACGGAGTTCCAGTACTTATCTTCCGGTTTCATCATCATTATCTGTTGATAAAGCTGGAAAATAGGCAGTTCATTAGAACTTTTCTAGAGACCGTAAACACAACTGGAAAGTCACAAGAAAGCAAAATACACCATTTCGTTTACTTGGACGACGTCTTTTTTTTTCAGTTATTTTGATTTATATACCAAACTACCGAACCAATTTTTATAAAATTTCAATGGGACCAATCTGAAAGTATATCCTTAAAATATTTTCAAAATTGGTTAATAAATGACGGGGTTCTGAGGTAACAAAAAAAAATACAACTTAATGATAACCACCTCCTTTTTGGAAGTCGGTTAAAAAGGCCTGGCCCTACATAATAATTTTAAGTAACTAAATATAATTATATACAGGTATACTATAAGATACATTAAAAAATACACATTAAATTCTAACAACTAACAATAAAAAGATATACTAATACATACGTAGTTCGTAAAAAGTTCCAAGCAGAAATCGCATCATAACTCGCACTATGGTAGTGGTCTCGATTCAACTACTGTATTAGAAGCTACCCGCGCTCTTTTACAATTTATTTACTAGTACCTCCTTTATTGTTTTTTATTTGTGATGTTTTAATGTTTTAAGTTATCATGTTGTTATTATATTGTGTGAACAGATGTAATTTTAAACATTTTGCTACGCACTTTTGTTATCAAAATTGTTTAAGTTATCTCGCTAAGTGAATATGTTATTCTTTTTGATAAATAAATATCTTTAACCATATTTCAGCGTCGTATGCTTGCGTTGGATTTTAAGGAGATTTACATCTATTTGTAGACATTTTTAAATACTACAATCGTGCACGATTACATTTTATTAATCAATTTTCTTATTTAGACAATTAAGATTTTGATTTATTTTACGTTGTTATTCTTAGCGGGTAACAGCGCCGGTGACGAGCGGCAGTACGCCGCGAACACTCAGGCGGGGTCCTCGTGTCAATTTTCGCCAGCCGCCGTTCCGCTTTGTAATTTTTTTATTTTATTATTCCTAACTAGAGTTCGAAATAAGTAAGTTTGGACCATATGAACAATTTAAAAAAGTTATAATATTAAATGGAAAAGAATACGGTCGCGATCAGGATTCGAACCTGGAGTATTTATCCGGGAGGTACAGGTTCGAATCCTGCTCAAGACCGTATTCTTTTTCCATTTAATATTATAACTTTTTTAAATTGTTCATATGGTCACATAGACATCACCAAGACACCCGCTAAGAATAACAACGTAAAATAACTCAAAATCATAAATGTTTAAATAAGAAAATTTATTAATAAAATGTTTTCGTGCACGATTGTAGTATTTAAAAATGTCTACAAATAGATGTAAATCTCCTTAAAATTCAACGCAAGCATACGACGCTGAAATATGGTTAAAGATATTTATTTTTCAAACAGAATGACATATTCACTTAGCGAGAAAACTTAAACTATTTTGATAACAAAAGCGCGTAGAGAAATGATTAAAATTACATCTGTTCACACAATATAATACCTAACAACATTGTTACTGATGGTGATGAACGGTCCAACCGTCTTCTCTAAAATCGCTCATGTTTTTAATAATGTTATTTTAAGCATTTTAATACTTACCTGTGTGTAATTACATAAGATAATTAATAAATAAGAAAGGCCAATTTCGAGCCTTCGACATAATCGAAGGCTCGAAATTGGGTTGAAATTAATATGCTCCGATATTTGAATAGGTATTCTTTAAGCGCATTAGGCGCGTGGCCTAATTTTTAACCGACTTCCAAAAAGGAGGAGGTTATCAATTCGGTTGTATTTTTTTTTTTTGCGTTTGTTACCTCAGAACTCCGTCATTTATGAACCGATTTTTTTATTTGAAAGGATTTACTTTCAGATTGGTCCCATTTAAATTTTATGAAAATTGGTTTAGTAGTTTGGTATTTAAATCAAAATAACTGAAAAATAATACGTCATCGAAGTAAACGAAATGGTGTATTTTGCTTTCTTGTGACTTTCCGGTGGTGTTTACGGTCTCTAGAATAGTTCTAATGAACTAACTATTTTCCAGCTTCATCATCAGATGATGATGATGATGATGATGAAACCGGAAGATAAGCATCGGAAATCCGTCATATTTTTTTTGCTATTTAATACTTTTTAGTGTAAGACCGCATTCTCAAACATCTCTTTTTACACGAGTGCTCAAAAAGCGGAGTGTATTTATGTATGTATGTATGTATGTATGTAAGTATGTTTGTGAGTTTCTTTACCTATTCCACCATAACTTCTAAATACCTGAACTGATTTCGATATATGGGGTATCGTTAGACTCCTTATACTGTCCCGTGAGTAACATACGCTAGTCAGTTTTTTTTTTTTAAATTAATTTCATCTTGTTTTACGCAGTTTATTACTCTCTTTTGAAATAGCCTCAGATCTAGATTTCCTACTTTGATATGGATATGTCGCAGATGGATTGTAGAATAAGCTGTTTTACAAAACTGCTAGCTGATTTACAAAACAGTACTGTTATGAAAAACAGCTGAACGACGTTTAGCGGTTCTACAGGATTACTGAACTATAACACGCAGAATTGAATGAACGTTTTGCGTTTATCAATGCAGCGGGTCAACGATCAGAGATTATGTAAAACAGTGTGAAATGAACTGTCAGATTGTTGATTTTAGTTCGAAATTTTGTCGCTTATGGCTCTGTATGTCCTAACAATAATAACCTAACTTTATTTTACTTGCCAAAAGCAAAAAAATTTTAATGACGTAAATACTAAATCACTATAATAGTCGACAATATATCGGGATTATGAAAGAAAATAAATTAAATTGATCCATGAGCGAGCGAAGCGAGCTCGGGAGTTTCGTGTATCCCGACACGGACAGGTTAGGTTTTTTCTAACCTTACGGACACAAAAATAGGAGCCCCACTAAGCGGGGCTCCGTCGACCCAGCCACGGAAAGTCAAATCAGAATACAGTATCGCTTTTTTACTTGAATGGTGACTATCCATTTAATATACCTATACAATAAACAAACCTGTCCCACTGTAGATATGTCATTCTGCATTACGTCTAAAGCTGGGTAGCAGTCTTGTTAAACGTATCGCAATGGCAATCCAGCTGAACGTATTGATTTATTCAGAATCCTCTAAAATTAAAAAAGAAAAATTATATAAATTGTAGTAAGTAAATAATGCAATTATTTTATAACTTTTTAGTGCAATTTTACTTAACAGAAAGATTTTTGGAGTCGGTTCTTTTTTTTGTTAAAAATTATTTTATTAAGTTTGTTGCTAACTCATTCTCGCGCGCATCATCCGCCGAGCAGTCTTCTAATTACCGCGAGCGCAAAGCGCAAACACACGTACGCTCGCGCCGCGCCCGCGCGCCCGCCGCCACCCAGTTTTCGAGTCCCGACATAGCCTTCGCCGTTTTTCTAATACTACGGTTTTTTATTGTACCCCTAACTGGCACTGCCAAGAACGCCCTACATCCGCTACAAACATGATAACTTAAAACATAGTCACAAATAAAAAACACAATAAAGGAGGTACTAGTAACTAAATTGTAAAGGAGCGCGGGTAGCTTCTAATACAGTAGTTGAATCGTGTTTACTAAGGGCCGATTTTTCAAAGGTCAGATAAATAATCAGTTAAGGTTTATTCCACAGTTAACAAGATTCTGTATTTTTCAATTGTCAGTAAGGCTGTAACGGCAAGTTAAGTTCCCTAACTGGCGAGTAAACTTAACTGTCCCTTAACATCACCGTTAGCTCCTTAACTGTCGAGTAAATTAACATTTCTGTCACAGCGCGCGTCTAATATTTGTAGGTTGTCTTCGTGTTTGTGGTCTTTTATTGTAAAAATATGGATATTTTTGATTTAAAGTTATTATATAAAATGGAAAAAGAACACGGTCGCGAACAGGATTCGAACCTGCGCCTCCCGGATAAATACTCCAGGCGCTCTGACCACTAAGCCATCTCGACCTCTGCTCACCACCGCGAATTCTTCTTCCATATTTTAACACGTCTTATGGCGACGTCATTGCTATCAATTCAGTCCTATACAAGTGACCGAACCGACACGACTAACTTTGCAGTTAATACAATGTCGTAAAGAATTCAAATACCTTAATAATTCAAGATAAATCTTTGAAAAGCATTAACGCATGCTTGGCGAACTCCAAAGTTATTATATAAAATGGAAAAAGAATACGGTCGCGAAGAGGATTCGAACCTGCGCCTCCCGGATGAATACTCCAGGCGCTCTGACCACTAAGCCATCTCGACCTCTGCTCACCACCGCGAATTCTTTTTCCATATTATATTGACGATGAACTAATAGAAGAAGATTATGCAGTGGTAAATTATTTAAATCCATGCAGTATTGTAGAGAAAGACCTGATAATATCTCTGTATGTGTTTAAACTGTTTCATTATCTCGGAGTGGGGTAGTATACTATGTATATTTAGTTTAGTATGATGCTTATTAATTCATATAAATTACACTAAAGCAATCTAGATGGCGTTGTTCAGTTCGGTGAATCGGGTGAATCGCGATATGGTTTCGTTCACAATAATTTACTTGAGTCATTGATAGTTTAATAAAGGAGTTTGGTTCAACAGCAGTTTGTAGTTTAATTTCGTGTACAGTGCTGACAGTATGGGACGATAAGGAATTTCAATGTTGACTTCAATTATTGTGCGATGATTCGCCACCAATTCGGTTAACAACCTCACTTCGCTCTTACTGAAATTCGTAGAACGTTCGCGTTTCACAATATCTTGCATATTTAAAACAGCAATTGTTATTTTAGTTATTCAAACCATAGAATTAGAATATTTTTGGTACCCCATAGAAGGACATAGAGCTCAAAAAAGTGCTACCGATTTTGAATTTTCAATGTGTGCGTGCAATAGTAATGTACAACGTGGAAATATTGTCACATATCAATTATCGATAAATAATATTTCAGATGTAAAGAATTGGTTTACAAAATGAAAATATTTTCAATCAAATTATGTTATTACTAAAACTAAAGTCACAAGGGTAGGTATTATTTAATACACTTAACAAATTAATTACATTATTATATTAAAAACATTTCATGCGCTCACATTATAATTATATTTCATTGGTAATAGGTACTTTGTAAAGAAAGCAGCTTTTAAGGACCCAGAGCAGTGTATAGAGTATGACTGATTGAGATGATGATTGACTGAATGATTTTTACCTACCTATACTAATACCATTGCGGAGGTGGTCTGGACTCAGCGCAGCACACGCTTGAGGTGTGCTCTGCCTAGACCGCTGAGCGGCGGGTATTAAGAGCCAGTATCGGGCGAGACCTGTCTCTGCCGGCAGTAGTGAGGGCTACGCTGGCAGATAAAGTGAACTGGAGAGGAATGGCTTCCTTTTGTGAGACTGTTGTCGTCCAGGAAGAGGCGAGCGGGATTGTGAGAGGGCCGATCCCTCTCGGGGAAGAAAGCGTCTAGGAGGCAACCGCCTCGGCACCTAACAGCCGAAACCCCGCCTGTATGATTTATGATAGGCGGCCCTTTGGGGTCACAGATGCTTAGAGACTGTTTACCCGTCGTTATCCCAGAGAAGATGGTGGCATAGTAGTCACGTGCTATCGTGCACAGCGAGGCTTAGGGGAGACCCCTGTACTGTCTCTCCAGGGATGTGCCTTAATAGGCGCTGTATAGCGGGGGTGCTGGAGCTGGTCTATTACGTGCCTCCCTCCATATGCTGATGTTAACCACCGAGGTGGTTTTAGTGAGGTAAGAATCCCACACACCCCGGTCTTATCCACAAAGGCCGCGCGTGATTTTGAAGGCTAACCCCGAAAAAAAAAATTGGTATATCTTTTCTTATTTCTTCTTTTTTTTATTTTTATTCTTCTTTATCTTTATTCTTTTCTTTATCAATTAGTCTCATCTATTATTCTTTTTCCTTAGCATCGACAGGAAACCATTTACTATAAAAAAAGTTATCATAAAATTGTGATATTCTCTTGAATTGTAGTAAAAAATATGTAAACAACATATTCATTACGCTATCACATATAGGCTCAGTGCGCACCGCCTAAAGGTGATAGCGCAGGAATCACTAACTAGTTTCATTCGGGGTCTGTTTTTAAAATTAATATTAGTAGCGCTTTTCGTTACATGATTATTAACAACCAAGATCCGCACAACGTAGGTTGGCGGTCCAGATTCAAACCGCATTCGGGGACTACTGTAATAGCGTGATGAAATATATTTATTACGTAACCTGGGCCACTAAGCTATGCTTAGCTTCGTATATGTTATAAGCGTTCGGACAGACACACCGACAAACAGACAGAAACGTTTCCAAACATTTTGGTTTCATCTTCTGTATCGATGGTATTAGGTATCCCAATTAAAATTTTAGAAAAATAATCAATGCTCAGAGATAATTGGTAGATCTTACACTTTAAATAAATTCTGATATCAGAACTTTTTGTTCTAAAATTTCATGGACACAATAGTCGACACTGACAAGTCACTATTATGTGTACATGAAATGAAAAATTATATTAGAACAACGTCCTTATTATTGCTTTTATGACCATTGTTTTTTACTACAGAGAAAATTCATTATTTTCTTGATAGGATTTGGTTTTCCAGATAAATTTTCTAAAGATAGTTTTGTCCAAAATACGGCCATGAAAATATATGCAACATATGTCTAAAACATTAGACAATTTACCTGTGAAATGAATGTTTTTCTGAATTATTTTTTTATGAAACATCGCAGTCCCCAACAGAACACGTAGGCATCGCTTATAAATTTTAAAACTGTATAAAATATACAGGATTCACTGACAATACACCAAATATATGTAGCGTGATTTTTGACAGTGACACTGGAGAAAACAACTTCTGCCAATAGTGCTGACCGAACCTAAATATGCTTTCTCTTTCTAACATGTGATATTTCCGTAAGAGATTTCATCCCCATTTTAGGCTTTGTAGGTCTTTTTCTATCCTACGTTTATGATTCAAACGGTAAGAAAATAATAGCACGGAGCCAAGCCGACAAGATATAAGGTTAAGTTTTACCGTTGTATTTTGGCAACCGTTGTCATTTCTTCGAAGTTCTCTATCTCTTTCTAAAGTAACAAAACGTATATAAGCGCGTCTCGCTTTCGCAGATGTGTGTGAAGCTAGTCATGCGTTAATGCTTTTTAAAGATTTATCTTTATATATTTCCAGCACTATTGGTCGTAGACCCATCGTGTAGGTACTCAAACTTCATGTTTTGGTGATGTCTATGTGACCATATAACCAAATTTTTGAAAGCTTATATTTCCGACATTAGTTGTCGTAGACCAGTCATGTGGGTACTGAAACTGTTTTGGTGATGTCTGTGTGACCATGTGACCTAATTTTTATTTCTTATACTTCATGTTTTGGTGATGACTGGGTGACCAACTAGGTCACCAAAACATGAAGTTTGAGTACCCACACGATGAGTCTGCGTCCAATAATGACGAAAATTTTAACTTTCAAAAATTAGTCATGTGGTCACATAGACATTATCAAAACATGAATCACTTACGATCCTCCTGGCAAAAAAGTATCCAACTAAATGAATTTACCTATAAAAAATATCACACACGTATAATTATATATATGTATATATATTATTTTTATCTTACCAACCAGGTAGGTACTAAGCAGTAGTAGTAAGCTCTTTGTAATTTCACTATTCTGTGGTACCGGAGCGTATGCATTCTCGTGAACTGTTTAACTGTAGGAACGAGCCGCGCGCTTGATCTTTCGATACGGGGTAGTGCGGGGCGAGGAACGAGTCTCCACCCATTCGTGCAAGGTCGCTCGCCTAGGGTAGGGCTTTAAAGTGAGTGGTTCTGTACATACGTCGGTGGCTAATCAGTGCTTGTCCAATAAGACTCGACTGGCTGTCCATAATGGTGTGCTAGTATCTACGCTTCTATATAGAAATGAACGTTTGGTGTGCAAAAAAGACATGAGTAGAATGCTGTAGAAATGCATTCCTTGTATTACTATTAAATGAAATTCATATCATTCATATTATGAATGCTAGATTGAGGAATGATAATAAGAAATGTTGGGGTATAAAAGAAAGTCATGTGAAAAAAAATTTAAAGGGTCTGCTTAGATTGTTTGGTCATGTTGTGAGAAGAAATGAAAGACAATTAATAAAAGGTGTAAATGGAAATGCCGGAAGGGGACGCCCTAGAAGTGTATACACTAATTTTATTGGTGATGTCCTCTAAAGTCCTGATGAATAGTACTCGCAACTGGCGTGCGTGTATGGCGTCCGAGCACGGATCTTTTCGACAAACTTGTCGACTCGATAAAAGTTTTTATGTATTGAATTTTATCGTTTTATCAACACTTTATGTCACATTTGACGTTTAAAATCGACATACGTGTCGACAAAAAGAACCATGCTCGAACCGCTGATGTGTGAACGTGGATGAAGTAAAAATCGTATATAAGGGCGAGACTTCATGTATGTATGTAAACAAACCTTCACATTTATTATATAACCTAATAAGATGCACCCGATCTTTGGCTCTTGACATCAATATCGCCAGACGAAAAACTATGAACGGATTCTCAGTGTTGAAAATAGACGACGATTCAATTTAATAATACAAATCAAAGTCCATCCTGCTGGTCGAGTCTTCTCTTATTTCTACTACAGTTTTGTTAGTAAACTCAATTAAATAATAATCGTTGATCATTTCAGGAGAGCGACACGGCTACAACATCCCAGAGATTGTTTGCATCTCGGAGCTGGGCGCTTGGCTGAGCGAGGACGGAGGACGTGCACTGCACGCAGGCGCACCGCTGGACCGCCAGCTGCCCGCGCATGCCAAGCGTCTGCTGGCCGATGCCTACATGTGCTTCTACCGTAGCCCCGACGTCGCCATGTACCGTTAGCACGTACAACGCCAGCTTCATGACTGCATTCGATAATCACCGTACAGCGATAAAAGCCGTATATTTATCTGAAGTAATGACATTGGCAGTTTTTTTAAATTACAAGAATCGAGTTAGATGTTTCCTTCTCCAGTCAGTTGAGACGTTCTCTACTCCAGTCAGAAAGATCAGCACACAGGTTTCATCAATTTTAGTTCAGCTACTATTTTACCGACTGTACCAGAAAAAACAAGCTTCAGTATTGTAAAAAATCAGAAGTTGGGGAATTCCTCGTCCGATGTACTTGACATTTTGATTTGCCTGCCTTGTCAGCTTGCGTTACGTCAACGATAATAGTTTTACTGGAACATGGGGTTTACTTCGCCTGTGCCTTTCCTAGCACCTATGAGGATTTTTAATAAAAATAAAGTTTAAAATATATGAGTATTTATTATATTTGTACTTATTATTAATTAACATTAGCATTTTTTTCGTTACAGCTACGTTCGAAGGTTTCGTTCCTAAAGGGTGCCAGGCTTGTTGGATCTTATAGCAATAAATACTTTTATTTTTCAGTTTTTTGTATGCTATGCAATTATATGTAATTTTTTTTCTAAATACAATAATTTAAAAAAATCATCTCAGGAATGTTTCACGTTTGCATTCAACTTTATGAGCCAATAGATAAATAGGGAATAACGTGTACAATCCTATCGGGTAATCACTAATACCAGTAATCCTGTATATAATGATATATTATAAAAACGGTATAACATACGACCGTCGAAGAAGAATGGTCATTCTCCTCCGCCGGAACCGAAATACGGTCGGAGTATAACATATTTTTAATCTGTATCAAATTGAACTGACTGGTTTTAATGAGTTTTAGTTACGTTACATATCTGATATGTGGTGAGCCAAAGCGACGTGATCGGTGTTAACTGAATTGACATATTAAAATATTCTTTACCCAATTACCATTTTATTTATTTTTTTAATACTTTATGCACAAAATAAAGTTGTACAAAGGCGGACTTAATGCCTTAGGCATTTTCTACCAGTCAACCTTAGGGTGATGCAGAGAGAAAATGTGGTAGGCAATATGCAGATATGACAAAACTCAATTCAAAGGAAGGTACACCGTTCTAATAATAATATATATTATAATACTACATAAATAACTAAAATAATAATAGGATAAATAAATAAATTTAGCATACTATATATGTAAATACTACATAAATAAATAAAGTGAAGTTAAGGTTAAAATTAAACAGCCAATGTATTGTGAAGGTGTACACGCAATTTTATTTTAAAAGAGTAACGACTTGTAGCCATCCTGATCTCCAAGGGGAGAGCATTCCAGAGAAGAATAGATTGTACGAAGAAAGAGGAGTACATACTATCAGAGCGATGAGAAGGACACTGTAGGAGACGATTATTTGAAGAGCGAAGATTTTTACTATGGTTAGAGCATATATACTGGAAACGAGTAGAAAGATAAGAAGGAGAGTTAGGAGAATCTAGAAGAGAAAATAAAGTGGTTAATGCTCTCAGAACTCTGCGTTGCCGAATAGGTAACCATTTAAGACGCAATCGATATGCGGACACGTGATCATATTTACGTAGGTTGAAAACGAATCGAATGCAGTTATTCAGAAGGCGGTCAAATTTGTTGAGTAGATCAGCATTCAGGTCATAGTAACATACATCACCATAGTCAATCATGGGAAATATTAAGGACTGTACAAGCATTGCCTTTGTATTAGATGGGAGTACGTTTTTTAATCTATAGAGTGACCTCAGCGTTCTGGTAACTTTCTGGCTAACGCTTGCGACTTGTGTTTGCCAGCTAAAGGTGGCATCAATGTTAATGCCGAGATCTTTAACATCAGAGCTGAGGGGAATTATGGTTCCGTTAAATGCCAGTGATGGTAAAGATGAAACGTTCAGCTTCCTAATATTATGGCAGCTTTCCACAATAATAGCTTGACACTGAAGGATTAACTGACACTCCGAATCTATCCGACCAATTCTTGATAGCATCCAGGTCATAGTTAAGTTTGTTGATTGCCTCAGGTAAACTATCAAACCTCGCATGACAGTACAATTGCAAGTCATCGGCATACAGAATATACGAACACTGAAGCTCGGAGGTTATGAGATTTATAAAAATAGAGAACAGAAGAGGAGATAATATACCGCCTTGTGGAACGCCAGTTTCCAGACCAAGCCAACTTGACGAAGAGTCAGCCAAATGAACTGACTGCTGGCGCTCCCGAAGGTAAGAGGAAAACCATTCCAACGCCTCGTCAGAGACCATGAGATATGAAAGAATAGATAACAGGATATCGTGACTGACGGTATTAAAAGCATTTGAGAAATCTACCAAGACCAGAATCGTGACCTTAGTATCCTCCATACTTGCCCGAATATCACCAGTCACTTTAAGCGAGAGCAGAAACGGTGCCAGACTTCCTCGTTGGTCTAGTGGTCCCAAGCGCGACTGCTGAACAGGAGGTCTCGGGTTCGATCCCCGGGTCGGGCAAAGTGTTATTGAGTTTTTTCTGTTAGGAAATTCTCAGTAGCAGCCCGGAGTTTGGAAATGTGTTCGGTTGATGGCAATAGGCTCACCACCTATTACATGGGACTTAATAACAGCATTGGTGAAATGTGGGTGTACAACTGTGTACACCTCTGCCTACCCCTTCGGGGAATACAGGCGTGATGCTATGTAAGAAACGGTGCTGTGGCCAGGTCTAAATCCTGATTGAAGAGGACTAATTAAGGCGTTGCGATGGACGAAGCAGGAAAATTGCTTAAGAACACAAGCTTCCAGCACTTTGGATAGGAAAGGCAGGCTAGAAATTGGGCGGAAATGGCTGGGTTGAATAGGATTTGATATTTTAGGTAGGGGAAGAACATGGGCTTTACGCCATAGAGAAGGGAAGACACCAGACTCAAGAGAGAAATTTATGATGTGAGAGATAGCAGGTAAGAGATGATCTAGGACTGTGACAATCATACGGCGACTGATGTTATCGCAGCCAACCGCTTTAGATTTAATAGAGAGGACAATCTTTTTAATCTCTGACGGGTCGACTGGAGAGAAGTGAAATATATTAATATTTGGACGCGTTAGACCAGCTATATAAGTGAGAGTTTGATATTTGGTTAGGCTATCCAAAGTGGAACAGGTGGTGAAATGACGGTTGAGTTCGCCTAAACCAATTGTACTAGGGAGGTCTAATTAACGCGGTCTGCCGATACCTAGAGTTCTGAGGAAATTCCAAATATCGGCAGAAGAAGAAGTGATGTTGTTTAGAATATGATTTTATGTAAGTATTCTTTGCATCGGTAACAAGATGGAGCCATAATCATCTAGAATCTGAATCTGGAAGTATGCTTTAAAATAAGGGGTCGAACATGTACACATTTCATCATCATACCTTGCTGTTATAGAGTACAAAATCGAGCTTAGTTTAATTAACCATTGGAAAATAAATCTAGTTTCTTTTATAACTCCACTAATGAATGATGATAACATGTAGATTTTTTTTATGTGGACCCTTTTTTTTCTGAATTCTAATTAACTCCCAGTTAATGAGTTAAACACCCTAGTACAAGTGCTTAAAATTTTAGTTGGGAAAAAAATATATTTTTTTTACACATATTTCATATTACCAACTCACTCATTCGTTGTTTTCCCATTCAAATCTTTGTATGCTAACCATACAGCCGATTTGTGACGTTTTTACGTGTGAAGTTCGTGAAGTCGCGATCACATAAAAAAACATTTACAGTGTTTTGTATAAAGTATTTTTTTTTCAAGACTAATATCTTAAACTCTCTGGGGCATTTAAAAATAATCTAATGATACCGAATAATTACATTAACAATATTCTGCATTATGGTGACGTTTTATTTTGGGAGCAATTCCGATTTGGAAATGACCATTATTCTTTATTGTGCTAGTAGTGCGTACTATAATAGTTACTTTAATAGTTTTGTTCATGAATTACCGATCCGTTTTATGATGTTCATAAACGATGCTCGTGAACATGAATCCAAACCGAATTGAATACGAGTGAGTACACAAACGCGCTTAAAGTACGAGTTTCACTTGTTGTTTAGGGTCAGATTTTACCGGGATTACTTTGATCATTATTTGATTAATATCAAACATTTTAACAACGTCAGAGATCTTCACGAATCTTTAGCTTTTGCGATTTGCAATCGCAAGCAAATGCAGGCTGTGGTACATGTGTCATGTTTTTTGCCATATTTACCTCACTCTTCATTAGTTTACTCCATTCCTGAAAAAGTAAACGTCACTTAGACCATTGGCACAGTCAGCATTAAATTGGCATTCAAAATTTTCAAAGTAATCCAAAACATTTGATCTAAAGATATATAATTATATTAATAAGCTTAAGGTATATTCAGCTTAATGTATGTTTAGACGAATATTAGTGTATATCAAAAATATATTATTAGATTGATAAAAGGATATTATTAGAGATATAAAGTTGATTTACATTTGGTTAAAATCAACTTTATATTGTTCAGATTGTTTTGAATCTTTTGAATGACTCTATACTTTGATGCTGGCTGTACCCTAGTGGTTAGACACCACCTTAAAAATTCCAAGTTAAAAGTGCTATTAAAGGAGGATCCTCAAAATAATATAAGTCCCAGCTCAATAAAAAACTAGACTAGTATGTTTAAATGTGGCATTAGATCTTCCTGGAAAGTGACCACAGATATAGTAAAAATCTATGTAAGCACTATTTTAATTTAATGTAGTAATATTTTAGTTTCATTGAACTTTAATAGCGATACCAGATGGAGCCGACCAGTGCAGATTTTCAGTGTTATTAACGTTTACATAGTCTAGCGGTATTATAATCGGAAACAATAGTTTCGCAATCTTTTTACGTAAATAGAATTTAAGTAATCTCATGTAACGTGTTAAGTATATAGAAACAAATATATATTTATTTATGGATAGTTGAATATTGCATTAATACTATTCAAACAGATTTTTAATCTTGTAGAATCAAAATACATAATTGCCTTGAAAAATACCTACATAAGACAATATAACAGATTCTGCCACATTACCCGAAAAGCAGAGCTATATCATATTTAAACACTTACTTTTTATTGAACTGGGAGAATTTGGATCGACAATGAGCTTCTTCTTCATTACAAGACTCTGAGATTTGAGTGACACTAACAGTTAAGGTTGCAGTGCAAATTAAATCTCATTATTATTAATTATTGGAAAAATATGAGGTGTTAGGTTAGGTTAGGTTATAATTTAAATAAATCACCCTTATCTTCAAATTAGGTATGAAAATTCCATGAGTACTTAACGAAGTGTTCATCTCGTCAGACTGTGATTGTGTTATATCAAATCAAAATGTCAAGGGTCTTAAATGAAAGCGACTAATATGTGATCAAACGAGATAATATGGTTGAAATACTCATGTGGGATGTTGAGTATAGAAGATTAATATCAAATAAAACATAAGTAAAGAACATTCTTACCAAAAATAAAGCGGCATGATAACAAATAATATGCTGCGGCAATAAGTGTTCATTTGCGAAATTCCTTGCATTGGTAGCAATTTCTTTTGCTTTCTCATCGTTTTTCTGCGCCCATTTAACGCGATCTACTAAATCGGATAAATCTCGTTTTATGGGTATAAAATGCTCCCATGCAGCGATTTGCCCATAAAAATGTTCGTAATATGGAGATTCTTGTTTGAGAACCAAACCACCGCCTGCTAATAGATACGGCATACGATAGGCAGCTACCGTACCATCAACATTTATTTGATACTTGTACTGAAACGAAAATAATAAACAGGTTATCATATGAAAAAGAAATTTCTTGATAGTGAGCAGAGGTCGAGATGGCTTAGTGGTCATAGCGCCTGGAGTATTTATCTGGGAGACGCAGGTTCGAATTGTGCTCACGACCGTATTTATCTTTCCATAAAAATTATAACTTTGAATAATTTGTATTTTCCACGGACCTAAAAGAAATACGACGTAACTATACCTTGTCGTGAGTGAAACCCCACTAAAAAAGTGTGCGCGCTTTTAGAGGTTTGCCAGAGAAAACAACAATTTACCCTCTAAATTCTACAATATGTAGGTCCAGGAAATAATATTTTATTTTTGTACTAAATATGTATTTCAGCGAACTTAATACTTTTTTGAATAACTGGAAGACTGAGAAATGGCACTTCATTATGGAACCTTCATCGAAATCGCGACTAAATAAGCTTCGAACAAAAAGATAACTGCCATTATCTTCGTGTTATTTATGTCATTTTTGGGATCTGTAATGCACTTGCAATTTCTTTTTTGTAAATTTTATAGTAATTTTACAGAGTTACAAATTTTAACTAAAGAAATCTCATTATTATTCATTACTAGATGACCTAGTGTACTTCATATCACCTCGAACGTCAAATGTTTGACAGGAAAGTAGATAGAACAGTTTAAATGGGAAAATCAAATTGTTGTTTTTACTATCTTCCTCGCAATTTTTCAACATTTTCTCACCGTTTAAACCTTCCCTGGACTACGAAAAATATTTCAAAACCAAAATCAGCTAAATCGGCCCAGCCGTTCTTGAGTTTTAGCGAGACAAACGAACAGCAATTAATTTTTATATATATGTCGCAGATGGATGACGGGGGAAGTTCGCTCGCTACGCTCGCTCACTGGCCCCCGTCATCCTCTTCGTGTTTAGGATTTTTCTAACCTTACAGACACAAAAACAGGCGCCCGTCGACCCAGCCACGGAAAGTCAAATCAGAATCCAGTATTGTTTTTTTACTTGAATGGTGACTATCCATGTAATATACCTATACAATAAAAAAAACCGGTCCCACTGTCATTCTGCATTACGTCTAAAGGTGGGTAGCAGTTTTGTTAAACGTATCGCAATGGTAATCCAGCTGAACGTTCAGCTGTTTTATAAAACAGTACTGTTTTGTAAAGCAGCTAGAGATTTCGTAAAACAGCGGATTCTACAATCCATCTGCGACATATAGATTGGAAAAAAATTAGGAGTAATGTTAGCCAATTTTAATAAATCACCCTTGTCTTCAAATTAGGTATGAAAATTGCATGAGCACTTATCGAAGTGTTCATCTCATCAGACTGACTGTGTAATATCTAATCAAAATCTCAAGGGTCTTAAATGAAAGCGACTAATATGTGATCAAAAGATATAATATCGTTGAAATACGCATGTGGGATGTTGAGTATAGAAGATTAATATCAAATAGAACATAAGTTAAGAACATACCAAAAATAAAGCGGCATGATAACAAATAATATGCTGCGGCAATAAGTGTTCATTTGCGAAATTCCTTGCATTGGTAGCAATTTCTTTTCGTAAATTTTATAATTATTTTACGAAGTTAAAAAATTTAACTATAGTATTCAAATATTTAACACAGGCCTAAAATTACGAGAATAAAGTGTTAACATAATATTATATGTGCATTTCTACTTGTTAGTATGACAAACAGTCATAGAATAGAACTAGATAATGATAAAGGCATCATTTTAGTCTCGTTCAAAACGATATAAAGATGTGTTAGTACATAGTACATACACTCACACCTTTCTCCTATGGGGGTATACAGAAACTACAGAACGCCACCTGCTACGATCCTTACATATTCCTTTTGCTTCATTGACGCTCATACATCTAGTCATACATGCGCGCCAGTTGCGAGTACTATGCACCTTACCTTTTTGGAGGATATCACTAATAAGGTCAGTGTATCCGTCTGTGGTATCCTTCTAGAGCAGGGGTTCCCAACCTTTTTTTGTCTACTGCCCACTTTAAGAATAAATTATTTTTTAACGCCCCCCTTTTTAAATATACTTAAAAACCGCTAAGTACTTATAACTGATTATTGAAACGCAAATTTATAGTATTCGGACAGAGTATCTTTTATTGAAAATAAAACAAACATAATCAATTCTTATATAAAAACTAATGTGAAGGTTGAATCTGATGCTGTTCAATAAGTTTGTTGATATCAGGGTCCAATTTACTCAAAAACAGCCGCAAGTCGCCACGTTCGGTAACACGCAAACGATTTCTCTTTTTAGTAAGCAGCGTTGCCACAGCACTAAATCCACGTTCACACAAATATGACGATGGGAATGCTATCAAAAATCGTTGAACAATTGACCACAATCCAGGGTACAATTGCGGGATCGGTTTTTGTAGCCAAAATTCTTGATATCCATTTTTGAACTTGATTTTTATTTCTTCGTTTGTTGTCAATTCTATAAGTTCTTCTTCCAGCTGAGGTGACATTGCTGTGTTGACATTTGAAAACGGATCCAACACCCAGTCTGGTATTTCCAAGTTTAAAATGTCCTGGTATCGTTCGGTGAAGTCAATGTGGAGGTTTTCCAAATGTTAGCAGTAGGCAAACAAGTCGTCGTTACTGCAGTATACTGATAAATTCGGAAAATTGTGAAACTCACGTCTGCCCATATTCTTTTTGTGCAGAAGCAGTTTGGCTGCGAAAGCAGCAACGACATTTTTTGTTTTAATTAAATTTAGTTCATCGCCTTGCAGTTGGAGGTTCATGTCGTTGAACATTTTATACAGGTCTGTCATGTAAGCTATATCATTCTTTGATGTTATGAGCTTGTTGCGCAGTTCTGTATCTTTAGTTTCCAAGAACTCTATCATAGAGTCAAACAGGTTGTAAAATCGAATCAGACAATTGCCTCTTGACAGCCAACGAACTTCAGTATGAAGCAACAAACGGTTGAAATCTTCGTCATTAGTAACACAAAGCTGATGAAATAATCTATCATTCAAAGAGCTGCTACGGATTTTATTGACTGCTTTGATGACATATTGCAGTGATTGAAATAGTCGTTCACTTAAGTTTCTAGCAACCAAATGTTGTCTATGAATAACGCAATGTATAGCAAGGACATCTGGAATTTTATTCTTTAAGTATGCTATGAAGCCTTTATGGCGCCCTGTCATAGCCGGAGCGCCATCCGTAGCAACTGATATAATATTTTTCAAAGGAATCTCTTTCTCTTCACAAAACTTTTCCAATGTATTGAATATGGTTTCGCCTTTTGTATCTGTCTCCAAATTTCTGGCAAACAATAGTTCTTCACGTATTTTCTCATCTTTAATAAACCTCACGTAAGATAGCAACAACGCTTCATTAGTTGGTAAAGTGGACTCATCGAGCTGAATTGAGAATTGACTAGTCCTCAGATGATTGCACAATGATTCTTCAATGTTTTCAGCCATTTCATCAATTCGTCTTTGCACAGAATTATTACTCAAAGGAATTTTTCGGATAATATCTGCGGCCGGTTTATGAAGCACAGTAGTTATTACTTCCTTTATTGCTGGCAAAATTAACTCTTCTCCGATGTTGTGTGGTTGGCTTTTTGAGCAATTAACAAAGAGCGTGCATGTTACGAAGCTCGAAGTCCGTCGTCATCTTGCTTAGCAGCCGCCGAAAATAGTTTTGATACATTGTCTCTTACCGCCCCCCTTTAGGCCTGCAGCGCCCACAAGGGGGCGTTATCGCCCACGTTGGGAAAGACTGTTCTAGAGCGTCCCCTTCCTGCATTTCCACTTACACCTACTTTGCAGATACCTTTTGTTAACCGTTTTTCATTCATTCTCTAAGTATGACAAAACCAGCTAAGCACACTCTAACAAAAACAACTCAAAATTTTCGTCACTACGACTTCTTCGAAACCGCAACGTTATCTTGGCACATCATTTCTCAATTTATCATTCATAGTTACACCACATTTACTTCGCAAGGAACGCAGTTCTACAGCATTTATTCTACTTTCATGTCTTTTTTGCCACACCCAACATTAACTTCTATGTCCACTTCCGGGGAAAGCCTGTCGAGCCTTTTTGGACATCGACTGATTGGCCACCACCGCATGTATGGCTCCATAATAATAATATTATATAATAGTATAATTTTTAAACACTTGAATAAAACAATAATGTTGATTACCATATCATAGTTTTATTGGGAAACCAAATTCAAAGTCCTTTTTGCGGATGATCTCCAGTCGCTAAGTGGCGGGCGTGGCCTGTTCACTGCCCAATACCTATCGATACCTACTCGCCAACCTAACGGACTGCGGGATGGTGGATTGTATATTGTAATGTGCCCGCTGGATATATCTCCAAACCACAATGCCTGATCACAACTTACCTACTGGTCTAAGACTACGTTCCTTCGGGGTAGAAGTCTCTAAGGAACTATTGATACCAAATAAAATCACAGAATAAAGTACATATCACGTTTAAGATAAATCTTTGAAAAGCATTAGCGCATGCTTAGCGAACTCTAAAGTTATTATATTAAATGGAAAAAGAATACGGTCGTGAGCCGGATTCGAACCTGCGCCTCCCGGATTAATATTCCAGGCGCTCTGACCACTAAGCCATCTCGACCTCTACTCACCTCCGCGAATTGTACATCCATATTTTTAACACGCCTTGTTGGCGACGTCATTGCTTTCAGTCCCTATACAGGTGACCGAACCGACACGACTAACTTTGCTATCAATCAATCATATATTTATTTGCGTAATATGGGTAAGCACATTTTGGTGTAAGGTTACAGATTATGTATCACCATATACAAACTTTCAATTATTACAATGTCGTAAAGATGCAATTTCCTTAATAATTAAAGCTTCGGTCACCTGTATAGGTGTGGTAAGTGGAAATGGGCTGGTCATGTCTGCTGACGGACAGGCGGTCGATGGAGCAGACACGTGTTGGAGTGGAAACCATTTTTGGCAAACGTAGTGTAGGACGCCCTGCGGCACGATGGAACGACGATTTGAAGAATCAGAAGAAGATCAGAAGGTGGCTGGCAGCGGATGGATGCGGGCTGCCCAACACCGGGATGGTTGGCGCTCTTTGGGGGAGGCCTACGTTCAGTAGTGGACGGCGACAGGCTGATATGATTTATTATGTAACAGCAAATTTTTATTTCGTTATTTCGATGTTAGTAGCTATAGTACCTACTGAAAGCTATTCCTTTTCAAGTGGTTATAGTATTAGTGGTGGTTTCTCTGGTACTTATTCTAAAAGTAGTGTATTTATTGGGATATTATTAAGCGAGCGAATATAAAATAAATAAGCGACTGTTAATGGGATACTTTCATAACTACTTACTAGCACAACATGCTATAATGGGCACAGTTTATCTTCATAAAATTGTCTCGATGGTGAAGTAACTTTCGTTTATGCCATGGCAAATAATAACGGCTCATAAATGTTATTAATGTGGTTTATGTATAAGAGATAGACATATGGTATCCGGACCTTTTTTGAGATGTACTATAGACCGATATTTTTGTATTACATTAATTATTTACGTATCATTAACCATTATGCCAGCGCACGCGGAGAAAGCAGTTGGCCATTGCTTTTCCTTCCGACTTATTTAACAAAAATCTATATTTAGGGCTAGTTGAGAGATAATAATAAATAAATAAAATAGTAGATTTTCCATTGAAGTTGCTCATTAACCACTTACAAATTAAGTTACTTTTAAAATTAAACATACAATATTACTAAGTTAGTAGTGTTTGTTGAACACTGGCACCCAAGCTAATGTTAACTTGTTTTGCATTTGAAAAAATCTGTATACAGGACTATTCATAGTATATACGAAACCTGAAACTAGTTTGTTCAGAATCAGTAATAGAATCGATTAAAATAATGTTTACATCATGTTATATATCGACCATCGAAATTAGAATGGAGGAGAAATGTTAAGTGGGCGTGATAAGAGCAATTTGCGCACGTCGGGAAAAATAGCCGTTTCAATAGATCAGCAGGGTAAATCTTGAAATTAATACCAATTCCAATATAAAATTAGTGACATAAAACAATTTTATATGTTAAAATAAATTTACCTACATCACAGTAATCTTAATTTTAAAGCATGTCGGTTTATTAGTATCCCGATTATTTCATTATTTCTAAGACATTTTTGCATTTAAAAGTATGAACCATAGAATTAGAATATTTTTGCTACCCCATAGAAGGACCATAAACGTAGGATAGAAAAAGACCTACAAAGCCTAATATGGGTATGAAATCTCTTACGGAAATATCACATGTTAGAAAGAGAAAGCATATTTAGGTTCCATCAGCACTTTTGCAGATGTTGTTTTCTCCAGTGTCACTGTCAAAAATCACGCTAACTTATATTTGCCGTATTGTCAGTGAATCCTCTATATTTTAAACAGTTTTAAAATTTATAAGCGATGCCTACGTGTCCTTTTTGTGACTGCGATGTTTCTTTAATAAATAAGCCAGAAAAACATTCATTTCACAGGTAAATTGTCAACAACAACATATATTTTCATGGCCGTATTTTGGAGAAAACTATCTTTAGAAAATTTATTTGGAAAACCAAATCCTATCAATAAAATAGTGAATTTTCTCTGTAGTAAAAAACAATGGTCATAAAAACAATATTAAGGACGTTGTTCTAATATAAATTTTCATTTCATATAAACAAAATAGTGACTTGTCAGTGTCGACTATTGTGTCGATGAAATTTTAGAACAAAAAGTTCCAATATCAGAATTTATTTAAAGTGTAGATGTACCAATTATCTTTCCACATTGATTATTTTTCCAAAATTTTAATTGGGGTACCTAATACTATCGATACAGAAGGTGAAACCAAAATTTTTGGAAACGTTTCTTTCTGTTTGTCGGTGTGTCCGTCCGAACGCTTATAACATATAAGAAGCTTAGCATAGCTTAGTGGCCCAGGTATTACAGTAGTCCCCAAATGCGGTTCGAATCTGGACCGCCAACCTACTTTGTGCGGATCTTGGTTGTTAATAATCATCTAACGAAAAGCGCTACTAATATTAATTTTAAAAACAGACCCTGAATGAAACTAGTTTGTGATTCCTGCGCTATCACCTTTAGGCGGTGAGCACTGAGCCTATATGTGATAGCGTACTGAATATGTTGTTTACATATTTTTTACTATAATTCAAGAGAATATCACAATTTTATAATATATTTTATTATACTAAAAGGTTTCCTGTCGATGCTAAGGAAAAAGAATAATGGATGAGACTAATTGATAAAGATAAAGAAGAATAAAAATAAAGGAAAAGAAGAAATAAGAAAAGATATACCAATTTTTTTTCGGGGAAGTCTTCAAAAATACGCGCGGCTTTTATGGATAAGACCGGGGTGTGTGGGATTCTTACCTCACTTAAACCACCTCGGTGGTCAACATCAGCATATGGCGGGAAGCACGTAATAGACCAGCTCCAGCACCCCCGCTATGCAGCACCTATTAACTGAGACACATCCCTGGAGAGACTGTACAGGGGTCTCCCCTAAGCCTCGCTGTGCACGACAGCACGTGCCACCGTCTTCTCTGGGATCACGATGGGTAAACAGAGTTCCCTCTCTAAGCATCTGTGACCCCAAAGGGGTGGAGCGTCTAGGAGGCAACCACTTCGGCGCCTAACACCCGAAACCCCGCCCGTATGATTTAAGACAGGCGGCCCTTTGGGGTCACGGGTGCTTAAAGAGGGTACTCTATTTACCCATCGTGATACCAGGGAAGACGGTGGCATAGTGGTCACGTGCTATCGTGCACAGCGAGGCTTAGGGGAGACCCTTTTACAGTCTCTTCAGGGATGTGTTTTAATAGGCGCTGCATAGCGGGGGTGCTGGAGCTGGTCTATTAAGTGCCTCCCTCCATATGCTGATGGTGACCGCCGAGGTGGTTTGAGTGAGGTAAGAATCTCATACACCCCGGTCTTATCCATAAAGGCCGGGCGCGTTTTTGAAGGAATTCCCCGAAAAAAAAAAGGTATATCCTTACTTATTTCTTCTTTTTATTTATTATTTTTTCTTCTTTATCTTTAATCTTTTCTTTATCAATTAGTCTCACCCATTTTTCTTTTTCCTTAGCATCGACAGAAAACCTTTTAGTATAAAAAAATATTTCAAAAAATTGTGATACTCTCTTGAATTTGTAGTAAAAAATATGTAAACAACATATTCATTACGCTATCACATATAGGCTCAGTGCTCACCGCCTAAAGGTGAAAGCGCAGGAATCACCAACTAGTTTCATTCGGGGTCTGTTTTTAAAATTAATATTAGTAGCGCAGTTCGTTAGATCATTATTAAACTAAGGTCCGCACAAAGTAGGTTGGCGGTCCAGATTCGAACCGCAATTGGGGACTACTGTAATAGCATGATGAAATATATTTATTACGTAACCTGGGCCACTAAGCTACGCTAAGCTTCTTACATGTTATAAACGTTTGGACAGACACACCGACAAACAGACAGAAACATTTCCAAACATTTTGGTTTCATCGTATTAGGTATCCCAACTAAAATTTTGGAAAAATTATCGATGTGCAAAGATAGTTGGTAGATCTACACTAATAATAAATTCTGATATCGGAACTTTTTGTTCTAAAATTTCATCGACACAATAGTCGACACTGACAAGTCACTATTTTGTGTACAAGAAATGAAAATTTATATTAGAACAACGTAGGTACTCAATATTGCTTTTATGACCATATGAGTTTTTTACTACAGAGAAAATTGACTATTTTCTTGATAGGATTTGGTTTTCCAAATAAATTTTCTAAAGACAGATTTTTCCAAAATATGGCCATGAAAATATATGCTGTTGTTGACAATTTACCTGTGAAATTAATCCTTTTCTGGATTATTTTTATAAGAAACATCGCAGTCACCAACAGAACACGTAGGCATTGCTTATAAATTTTAAAACTGTTTAAAATATCCAGGATTCACTGACAATACAGCAAATACATATAAGTTAGAGTGATTTTTGACAGTGACACTGGAGAAAACAACATCTGCCAATAGTGCTGACTGCACCTAAATATGCTTTCTCTTTCTAACATGTGATATTTCCGTAAGAGATTCCATTCCCATAGTAGGCTTTGTAGGTCTTTCTATCCTACGTTTATGGTATGAACTGACATATTGCCAATGTCAATAGAGCGGTTTTATTTTCAAGAGTAAGTTCACATTTGATCACGTTCGTGAAATGTTGTGTAAATGCCGTGTTGTACGGTGATATACTGCAAAAATCTAAGTGATTTTAATACCTTCATTAAGAAAGGTATCACGTATCATATATAAGTACACGAATTTTGTTGTATTTAGCTATATTAAAAATAAATTAAAAATTCTTGTAATTTTTACTAAGTTACATTTGCCTTTATGGAACAAGACGACATTTTTAATTTTGTACGAAATACATTGCTTCGTATCTACTAATTAAACTAGCAATCGATCAATAAAAAACGTAATATAAAGAACAGCGACCGATACTCTCAATAAACACACGTGTCGCGTGGTACAGTGGTACTATCGTTATTTTGAAAATTTGAATAGGGAATCGTTGGTGATGTGATCGTGCAGACCGCAGACCGTAATACATAGTATCGCTAATCTACGATAGTAATCGAAGAATATTGATGATATCTATTACTTTTTTATGAATAAGTTGTATTAATTTATACTAATATTATAAAGCGGAAGAGTGTCTTTGTTTGTTTGTATGTTTGTTTAAGAGCGCTAATCGCGGGAACTGCCAGCCGGAAATCAAAAAAATATTTTTGTGTATTATAGCTAGGTTTGTGAGAAATAGTATAGGCTATCTAACATTCGGATACACCTCTCAGCTAGTCTTAAATATCTAATGTTTAATTTACCTATATTTATATATATATATATAAAGTAAGAAACTGAATGGCTGACTGATTCACTGACTGACTCACTGATAAACGCACAGCTGCAACCGCTCGATCCAGGAGCATGAAATTCTGCACAAATTTTCCTTAAATGACGTCAGTGTGCACTGAAGAGATTTTTTTCCAAGAAGGGATTTTTGAAATTTCTTAAGTTTTCTAATATCCAAAACGGATGAACCCATTTTGACGGGGGCCTCCACGGGTAGATAGCACATGTTATAAGGAGTAACTTAGGCTACATTTATTTTCGAAAACGAATTAGGGTTGCGCGCCAAAAAATCTGTAAAGCAGACGAAGTGGCGGGCACCAGCTAGTACGTAATATAGGTATATTTATTTAATTATTATTTATATACATAATTATATGCATACCATGGCAGTCCATGCCCCCTTGTTTGTCTTCCATGATTTTCAGTTTTGTTCATCCAAAAGTTGTCTTTCAAAGAACGTTACTAGCGATAACATCGCCTATTGTACATTATATATTGACGTATCTTTTTAAAATGAGTCTACTTAATTGTATAATAGTTTACAAGATGGATATTTTTCAATCGATATTATTTTTATTTGATTTGTAATTTCTTTCTAGTAATTGCATAGTCCTTTTATTAAATTAATTTATACCCTCTATCATTTTAAACTTTAAAATTGTGATTGTAGCTATTGTGAATCAAGCACACTATATATTAAAATAATGTTATATAGAATATCGATAACAATTATCGACAATTACACGGTCTAAAATATTAACGTACGTTGGCAGTACCTACGATCGGCATGATTGGCTACTAACATTGTGGATTTGGTTTATTTAGCGTGAGTAGCGAATTATAACGTTGTGCTGATTGTATGGAGGGGCAAAATTGGATCGCTAGGTTCTCGTACATTTTGAAACACACAACATATCTCCTTTCTTCTAATATCTTGATTTCGACCAAATAATCTTTAAAAAATTCTATATGTTGGACACAGTAGGTACGCGGGCCAGCTGATACAGTACCTACCGCCCGCTGATACAGTAACCCGCGCTGTCCTTGAGCGGGCCCCACGCTGGCTAGCCCCGCGCCACCACCACAGTCGCACGGAAGCTAGAGATCGATACGTACTTACATGTTGATTGCGCGCGCGTTCCCATATCATGTCTTGTGTAAATAATGCTCTTGAAAATAATAATAATTATGACGTCGTGTAGAAGGGATAAATAATTATTGTAAATTGTGTTAATTAATATTTTAAACACGCCAAGGTGATTATCTGTACGAACGTTTTTATTTGTTTACGAAAAGTAGGTAGGTAGGGTACATACTACCTAAATTGGCTATTAAGATAGTCCAAATACTGCAACTGCGATGGTGAATGTTATCACTACACTACTTACAAAGTTACAACGGCTTAGTGTGTTACGTTATCAATGAACGTAAGGCGGTGAGCATATTTAAGGAGGCAATAAATCAAGCTTCTAACTTGGTGAGTTTTCATTATACATTCTTATACTTTTTTATATGGGTTCTATAAATGAAAATATTTGACCTATGTCTCAGGTTTCGTATATAATAAGAATAATCCTGTATAATAGCCAGATCATGAGAAATAGTATAGTCTATCTCATATTAGGCTACGACCGATAGGAGCGGAGCATCAATGAAAATTGTTGCAAAAACGGGAAAAGTATTCCTTTTGAGATTTTCCGTTGCGTGCGCTGTGTAAACGGTGAAAGTTACGTAAAACGGCACAGCTAGTAACATATAAAGTAGCACCCAGTAATGTTCAATAATGTAAATACCTAATGGTAAAATACTTACATCAAAGAATTTAAAGAATGATATATGTGGTTGCTTTGGTCCATATTCAGCCTCTTTGTCTCTAAAGAAGAAGAAATTTGTGAGAGAAACATTGAATAAGTCTGGATTGGCCCTTGCAATATCGACTAATTTCAAACGTTCTACACGGGAATCGCGTCCTCTCCAAATAGCTTGCGGCTCTCGCTCTTCCCATGTACGATCTGGACCACTCTGAACTGATAATGTATCTAATGTCACCCTGAAAGCAAACAAAAATAACAATTATTTAATTATACATACGCAAAATTGTCTTGGTTCATCAAAAGCTTATAATAATAATAAATTACCTTCCCATATTTTCTAAAGTAGATTCTGTCAAATCATATGTTGGCATAACAATATCATATGTTTCATCACTACCACACCATGAAAATACTGGCAGTGGTCTTTCACCTTTGTGAACCAAAGGCCAATCACCGAGATTAATTATTAGTTCTATATCGGGTAGTTTCACTTTTCTCAATAAAGACAGTATAACATTGTCAGAAAACATGTTGAAACCAACATGTTTCCCATAACAATTTCTATACACTTCATTATTTTTTATAACATAGTGACAGAAACTGGTACTTTCTGGTTGATGATATTTCTGTATAATTTTTTGTATTTGGTTTCTCATACTCATATCTATATTGAGAAATGGTTTCAGATCTCTGTTGATTTGTTCATATGTATTCAAGCACCGATACTCCTTATACCACTTTTCAAATTCTGTTTCTGGACAGTTACATTGATCAGGATAGATAGGTCCTGTAAAAGATAACATTTATTTCTTTGTTCTTTTTACCTAGGATTTGAATTTAACAAGCCGCTTAAATGATAGCTATGCTCACGACGCCGACGCCGTCGTGAAAAAAAAAATTAAATTTAAGGTATTCTGTGCCATATTGAAGGCTATTAATATTACTTGTAGACATGTTATTTATATTTTTATTATATACTGAACCTGAAAGTATTTTATTCAGAATCAGCAACAGAATCGATTATAATATTTTTTACACCATTTAGCCAATTAATATTACACTGTTTGAAAGTTTTCAATAGACAAATTTTTTATTTTTACATGATAATATTTAACTCGTGTCTCAGGTTTCGTATACAGGCCAAAGACCCTGAAAAAAAAAATGTCAGTCCATGCGACATACATCCTGCAATAACTCTGTTAATGACTATCTTACTTTTGAAAAATGCCATCAATGTCTAGAAATGAGAAATGGCTATTTGACCATTGTAACAATAAAATATGAAACGTATAATGTAATGTGTTAGTTCAACAATGTAAACAAATAAGTGCAATATTTAATAGATAATTCATACATTGTTTGTATCTTAACATGTACCTAACGATGGTTATATGCAATAAATATTTTCAGTATAGTGTCTCATTTATCAACATATTCGTGTAAGGGGATACTGATAAATTTGTAGTTTCAACCCTTATAAATTTAGTAATATTAACGTAAAAACCAACCCAGACCCCTAAAACGACAATATTGATAAAGTTATTCTGTGCTACGTACCTAACTACAGTAGCGAGATAGTTGAGACATACGTCAATAGATAGGTCTTGCCAGCACCTATCTATTGGTATATATATAGCTATATATATAGTAATAGTTTACAAGTATATAGGGTTTATGTACTTTTTATTAAAGAAATAAACAATAGTTAGTGCGTGGTTTCTGCGGCTCTCGTTACGGTAAAGATTCGACTTTGTCGAATGCGCATGTTTATGAATTCGTAGCACAAACACTACCATATCTTCAAGCCTCCAAACCTTCAATGGAGTAAGCAAAATACTTTTCCGAAAACTGTCAAGTAGCCAATTCTAGTGTATACAGCTTGTACTTGAAGATGTACATACCTTTAAACTTATAGGGTGATTTTGCCACATCTTTTCCGTCATAATACACACGAATAGACAAATCGAAACACGTATCATATATCTTATAGCGCACAATAAATGTACCATCTTTTCTGTCTAATTTGTTGACCCAAACACGACAATGCTTGTTTGTTGTAGACCTTCCATCTATTTCAACAAGCAATTTTTTATTCAACATTGGGGAGTACCTGAAAAAGTGAAATTTAGATTTGTGAGTTTTAACGAAATATGTTAACCACATTGACTTTGTCGAAAAACATAGCATCACTCTCGCTTATATTTGGCTTAAACTGAGTCAGTATGAGCCTAATTTAAAGTTTTGCAACAATGTTAACCGTATTTATTTGAATAAGTTTTCCCTGCCCTTATTCCTCAGGAATGAACACATTTATTTATGAGTGGTGCTGTGCTCGTAAAAGATGGTGGAGATTATTTCCATAGTGCACAATTTCATACTACGGATGAGATAAAATTTGGCCAGAACTCGGAATCAAATGCTAAACCTCACACCCAACAGCCATGTTTACATCCAACAGACCAATTAGAGAGTGTCCTTTGCCACTTTTATTTTGAGTTAGGTCTCACGATGTCACTAATTCTTAATTTGCATAACTCGAACTTCATCATGTGCAAACACGAAACGTCAATAATATTTGCTTAACTTAATAATGTTAATTATATATTGTATAAATATTCCAATAAACAAATCAGCATAAATAAACATACTATATTGAGAAAAATAAAACTAAGAATCATTACAAAAATAAATAAGAAATAAAATTGAAATTAGCTATAAGGAAAAAAATGCATAAATTAAATCTCACTAAGTGCTTACTTAAACTGTGAATGAGACACATCATAAGTAACACATAATATAGATAGTAAATAAATTAAATACACTTAACTATACACCTCATCATTATGATAAAGAAAATAATTGATAACAAGATTTAAGCCTACCATCTGTTTTATATTTTTGTACATTAAAATTATAGGACATTATGGAATGCCATAAATGAATTGAATTGAACATGAAAAAAGCTTTCTGATGAAATATTGTCATTATTGATCATAAGCAGTGGCGGTACCTTCATATAAGCCCAAAAGCCCGGCATGCCTTACTAAAATGCTCGATAGAGAATCAATATCAAACCCGAACTATTTAAAAGTTCGCGCGCTTAATTCTTATCAAAATAACACAAAGTATCTACCTATGCCACACTACTACACATCGCGATTGTTCGCGCGCAGAGTTTCGCATTTGCAGCATCTACATATAGCTATCTCGCTTACACGCACGGGCTTTTACCGGGCTTTCAAATACTATCTCTGTCACTTTCGCACTTATAGCGATGTGCCGTATAACGAGTATATACCTTGTGCGTCTACAAATCGATCGGTATGGAAGATTTAAGCCGGGCATGCCTATGAAGTTGCACGCGTATGCGTGATCTTGTCACCTTGCCAACTCTGCAGTGTTGCCGTTTTAGCGACGTTGTGAGATCTTGGAGATTTTTAACGAGTTTGGAGACATTTTTTAAGATTTAGCAACAATAAAAACTAGCGACTTTTTAAAATAATTAATAGTTTCGAGTCACGTGACACATAGATTAAAAATTATGAATTTGTTTATCGAATTAAATGTATTTACGAGTTATTAATATTATTTTCAAAAATACCAAAGAGTCAAATAAAATACATTCTATCATTATAGCTAAGTTTCCTATTTTATTTCCATCAGTGTCAAATACCCTATTGCGACATCTAGCTAGATTTTTCATATACCTGGCGACTTTTTTTGCTTAAATGACAACACTGCAACTCTGCGTAAGTACCGAGCGCAACTCACTTCAGTTTCATTTGCGTGAGTGGGAAAAGTTTTATTGATAAAGTTTTTTGTGTGTTTTCTTAGTATTTCTCAGTGATACAATTGTTTTGGTGACTTACAATGGAGGTAATTGTACCTTGTGAGGATTTAAAATACGTTCAATTTTTGATTGGCGAAAATAAGGTAAAATCTTTAAACTTTGCTCAGAAAAAACAGTTAATTTCTTCATTAAAACCGACGCCTAATCTGTGTATTTCTCAGAGTAGTAAATCGCATAAACGAAAATTTAATAGATCAGTGTATAAAACTAGTTGGATTGTTGGCTGTTCGCACAATAATAAGTTGTATTGCTGGTGCTGCATATTTTTTTCGAATGCAGATTCCGAATACATCTGGTTATAATGATTTAAATAACATATCTGGCGCCATTAAAATGCACGCAAATTCCCATAAACACCTGTGTGCAATGGTTTCTTTCGGTAATTTTGGTAAACAACGAATTGACACATCTATATCACGCCAGTTATCTGAGGAAATCTCAAAATATAACACGCGCGTTGATAACAACCGTAGTGTATTTCAAAGATTAGTCGATATTGTTTTTCATTTAACACAACAGGAACTTCCTTTTAAGAGGACATGATGATTCCAAAACTTCATTAAATAAAGGCAATTTTTTAGAACTGGTCTCGTTAATTTCAAAATACGATGTCGTTTTAGAAAAGCATATACAGCATCAGGAAAGTGACAAACCGGGGCCGAGAAGAAGACGGATGAATTCACTTTTAATTTATTGTACCTAACCAGTAGTTTATGAGAAAATTGCGATGATACATACGTAGGTACCTACATACTCAGTTGAAAACTGAACTTTATTTTTTTTGAAATCGGTTAATATTTTATTGGGCTTGCCTTATTTTGAAACTCTAGGCACGCCACTGATCATAAGGCTCGGGTGCCCACTTGCCCAGTCTGCTTCCTTGTAAATTATATTTTTGAAGTGTCAGTTCAGAGGTTATGTCATATTTTTAATAGGTTATTATAGTTTATCGTCAAGGTATTCTTTTATACTGTAGTAGCTTTTGCTTATTAGGAAGTGTTTTAATTTATTAACAAAAATATTAAATATATTTTCATTTTGAGTGTTGTTTGGCAGCTTATTGAATATTTTGTTCTTCAACTTATAGCAAGAAATTCTTTTTTTTTTTGGGCTAAATAGATATCGCTATACAGGGTTATAATATATACGAAACCTGAAACAAATTTATTCAGAATCAGTTATGAATCGATTGTAATAATTTTTACACCATGTTATATTTAGACAGAATAGTATTTAAAAAATCCTATAATTTTAACACAGTAGGTAAGCGGACCAGTTGATCGAGAACTGGATCGAGGGGCGGTGTGGCCGCAGTGCACTCAACCCGCGCTGTCCCTGCTACGCCGCCTCAGTTGGTGTTGCACTGTCGATGGTGAAACTATTGATAGTTGACCTTGAAAATCTGTTACATAACCGTTAGGCCTATCGACAGTGGAGGATGCGTCAATACTATTGAAAATGAGCAATACTACAATATAAATAGATAGTACAATATTTTGGATACCATTGTTATTGGGGGCATTGTTACTCGCCGGGGGAGCATTTTTACTCGCGCGGGGGGTATTGTTGCTCGCGTCCATAGCAGCTGCTTATTATCACCCTACACGTGTCCCCCGAGTGGTGCAAAATAAGTAAGAACGCGGAGTCTCGAGCAACGGTCAAATAACCCGACTCATCCTGCTTAACAGCCAAGGCCAAGTTAAAGTAGAAAATGACCATCGCAACGCGTAATCCAGTGGTTATGTGTCACAGGACCGGGGATCTTAGCTTTATTGTCTGGGTCAAAAGGTAGAATGCCTCTTTAAAATCTTAACCTATCCGACGGCGAGATACGTGCTTAATCTCAGTGGACCTGGCAAACGTCGTTCATACAGATTTCTGGGGGGAATGGGCGTCAGCTTTATAGGACCAAACGTGAAATGACTTCTGACTAAATATCGAACGAAATTGCTCACTACTTTTGACGGGGGGTGAGGTACCACACAAGCACAAAAGAACTTCCACTAAAGCAACAATAGGTCTTGTCATCACATAAAAAGTATTAACACACATACAAAAACTAAACACTAACTAAAATTTTGTCACAATACAGGTAAAATATATAAAGGTATTTGATTGGGGATCATATACCCGCTAAAATTACTCCGGTACTAATTCCTTCGAGGCGTCAGCTCTCAGGCGACTTTATTATTTCGTCCCTTCTCGTGGGAACAAAATGAGCAAAAATTCTGAAAACCAAAACCAAAAACTCAAGCACCAATATTTAATAAAATATTTCATAACAGCATGTTTACAAGACCGAGAAGCAAGTCCTGCGGAGTTGCTGACGAACAAAATTCTAATATAATACAAATTACAAAAGAGTGAAAAGTGGCAAAAAGATGAGATCCCTGAATATAGAAAGCCTAATACCACATCCAATAAAATAACGAAACAACACAGAAACTACACAATACCAAACCAAAACCATTCGAAATTTAAGAAAATGAAATAACAGGTACTGAAAAGCAAGAAGTTATACCTACTCTAAACCCAGAACCAATTTCTATGACTGGAGTCATAAACATAACATCCTTGAAAGATACACTAAATTCATTTATTGACAATAACCATCAATTAATGACTACAATGAAGTTAGGCCGTATTGTGAAGTTAACGCCATTGGATGTCGTCGACTCATATAAAACAGAATTTATAATTTTTTAGGGTTCCGTACCTCAAAAGGAAAAAGCGGAACCCTTATAGGATCACTTTTTTGTCCCTCTGTCTATCCGTCTGTCTGTCTGTCAAGACCTTCTATCTCGGGAACGCGTGGAAGTATCGAGTTGAAAATAAAACCTTATAATAAGGTCTACAGTCCCGTGAAGCTGTAAAAAAATCAAACATCTAAGTTAATGTAAAAAAGATACGGCCGTTTAAGCCGCAACAAACGTGTATTTCCACACTCTCAAGGGAATCAAAGTTTATAGGGTACTTTCCGTTGACCGAGAACTATGAAATTTGGCAAGTAATATCGTCTTATACTACAAGTACAGGAAAAATCTGAAAACTATACATTTGTAATTAAATTATTTAAAAAAGTATAACCCTTCCTTTCTTTGGCTTTGCCGTTGTCGGGTCTTTATAGGTTTTGGAAACTGAATTTCATGAAAAGCTCGGAAAGAACTGCAAGTCTCGATTCAGATTTATAATATGTACCTACAAATTTTAACGGAACCCTCGCTCGTTTTTTTTTTATAAGAGAATAATGTATTGCTGACAATAATAAAATAAAAAAAATAAAAATTTATTAAAACTTTTTTTAAAAAACTTTTACAAAAACTTGGTACAAATGGCCGCAGTATTAATAAAACAAATATAATATGTAATTTTTACGCTAAGACTAATAAAAAACTAAAATATATCTATTATAAGTGCAAGAAGTACATAATTTCTGAATTAAAATTACATGTAGCGACCTTAATCACGCGAATATAAATCACTACACGTAACAGCTTAAAAGAAAGAAGAAGACAAAGAAACAATTATAAAGGATATAAAAATAACACCCAAAGACCGTGTAAAACGACAAACACAATAATAATGCTATCTATATAAAGAAAGACAAAAAACAATTAAAAAGGATCTAAAAATAACACCCAAAGACCATGTAAAACGACAAATACAATAATAATGCTAACTATATAAAGAAAGACAAAGAAACAATTAAAAGGATCTCAAAATAACACCCAAAGACCAAGTAAAACGACAAATACAATAATAATGCTATCACGCACACACAACTGCAACACATTCTTTAGAACAAGGGTATGCCAAAATAAATATCACATACACAGAGGTAGTTAAAAACAAAGATACAATCCAGAATACAAAAAAAGAAGTGGACGCAGACGATACCAAAATGATGCATATAATAGATACAATGTCTTCCAAATTCCAAGAAACATTAAGTAAAATTCCATTTTAAAATATGATATCCTCCATACTTATCTATCTTACCTGTCGCCTTCTAAGGATAAGGATTACTGACTCTGGAGGGCTACAAAGAAGATCAAATGTCCAAATAATCCTGTCCCACCAATTAAAACTTCAGGTGGAGAATGGGCCAGATCAGATCAGGAAAAAGCATCTACCTTATCAGAATAATTGTATGCTATATTCTAACCTACTACTAGTTACAACCAGTATAGGTACGGAATTGATTGCAATGACGTCGCCATAAGACGTGTTAAAATATGGAAGAAGAATTCACGGTGGTGAGCAGAGGTCGAGATGGCTTAGTGATCAGAGCGCCTGGAGTATTTATCCGGGAGGCGCAGGTTCGAATCCTGTTCGCGACCGTATTCTTTTGCCATTTAATATTGTAACTTTAGAGTTCGCTCAGCATGCGTTAATGCTTTTCAAAGATTTATCTTGAATTATTAAGGTAATTGCATTCTTTACGACATTGTATTAGCTGCAAAGTAGGTCGTGTCGGTTCGGTCACCAGTATAGGTACTGAATTGATTGCAATGACGTCGCCATAAGACGTGTTAAAATATGGAAGAAGAATTCGCGGTGGTGAGCAGAGGTCGAGATGGCTTAGTGGTCAGAGCGCCTGGAGTATTTATCCGGGAGGCGCAGGTTCGAATCCTGTTCGCGACCGTATTCTTTTTCCATTTAATATTGTAACTTTAGAGTTCGCTCAGCATGCGTTAATGCTTTTCAAAGATTTATCTTGAACTACTACTAGTTTTTATCCTGATCACGACACCGAAATACTTAATAAAATCAAACCAAATGTGCTTACCGCTTAAAAGTGTCAGCTCAACACAACTAATCAGAGAAATTAGAAATCTGAAACATGGCAAAACACCTGCGTATGGTATGATTGATACTGCGTTATTAAAACACCTGACAAAAATGAAATCTGTTAAGTTGCCTCTTATAGACTTATTTGTCTCCTACCTGCAGTGGGCAAGATAATATATATGAAAAACTAATTTTATATAGGATGCGAACACATATTGAAAAGATACTTTACCTAAATATAATTTTTAACAAAAAAAGGAACCGACTCCAAAAATGCACTAAAAAGTAAAAAAATAATTGCGTTATTTACTTACTTCAATTTACATACAATTTTTTTTTTAAATATTGAGAATTCTGAATAAAATCAATTTATTAGGACAATAATATACGATTATTATTATTTTCGGAGTCGGTGCCAGCCAAATTTGCAAAGTATATTTAAAGGTACATTAACCATCATTATTATTACGATAATATAACAATACCTAATTGAACCTATTTACAAATGAACACAACAACTGCCTAAAGGGACAGCTTAGTTACGTAATACGCTACTTCATGAATGTACTTACACGTTTATTATCATTTGCTGGTCGAGTCGGTTTTTTTTTTTGTTAAAAATTTATTTATTTCTTACTTTTTAGTGAATCTTGCGTTCCATAACTGATTTATCGGAAGTGAATATGGGTAGACCTACTAAACGCGCTGTCCATATGAGACAGGGCCATTTAATTGAGACGAGCAAAGAAGGGGAGAAACGCCTATATAGGAAATCTAGATCTAAGGCTATTTCAGAAGAGAGTAGTGAACTGCGTAAAACAAGATGAAATAAACTAAAAAAAATTTATTAAAATCTGACTAGCCTATATTACTCACGGGACAATGTAAGGATTCTAACGATACCCCATACATCGAAATCAGTTCAGGCATTTAGAAGTTATTGTGGAATAGGTAAAGAAACTCACAAACATACTTACATACATACATACTTAGATACACTCCTTTTTTTGGGCAGTCGTGTAAAAAGAGATGTTTGAGAATGCGGGCTTACACTAAAAAGTATTAAAATTAACAAAAAAAACGGAGTTCCGGTGCTTATTTTCCGGTTTCATCATCATCATCTGATGATGAAGCTGGAAAATAGGCAGTTCATTAGAACTATTCTAGAGACCGTAATCACCACTGGAAAGTCACAAGAAAGCAAAATACACCATTTCGTTTACTTGGACGACGTATTATTTTTCAGTTATTTTGATTTTAATACCAAACCAATTTTCATAAAATTTAAATGGGACCAATCTGAAAGTAAATCCTTGCAAATAAAAAAATAATTTTCCAAATCGGTTCATAAACGACGGAGTACTGCCCATATAGCCATTTTCGGTCGCAGAATTTTCAAAGTAGTTACAAGTCATCGCAGCTTCGTAACTGCTACGGCACATAGCGACTGTGTGCGGTTTGGTTTCTATGTGTGGTAACTGTTCAAACACAATCTGACTGAAAAACGTTTAAGTAACTGTGTGTTGTCGCCGTGTCCACATATTACGTAATCATTTGCGTGGGGTAATTCTTATACATTTTGCGTTTAATTTGTATCTAGTGTACAATTTAGGTAAAATGTGTCTTAACTGTGTGGTTACTGTGTTACGAAAATATAAATATAATCTACACGATGTGTAGTAACGTTAGGTCAATGTTCCTGAACATTGAAATGCTAAATTTTAATACAAAAGGCATAATGAGATCCGAATCTTCTCAAACTTTTCAGACACCTTGCGATGTGTATTATCAAATAATTGCAAAATTAAAAATGAGTAAAGAACCGAAACGATTCCGTCTTTCATCGACCTTTTACAGAAAAGTTGACAAATTAAAGATTCCAGAAAAGCTAAATTCAAGTAAGATTTTTTTCAGATAAATAATTCTCAGAAGTATGAAGCTAAATGTGCCTTTAGTTTATAGGTACTAAACTAAAGGCACATTTAGGTTCATATTTCTGTTAGTTATATGAAACTTAACAGTGTTGCTTGCTAGTAAATTACAATTAACCATTTTCATTACTTTTTATGTACCAAAGTAGGTAAGTATGTATGTCTATTTATGTAAATTATGTAATAATTACGCAGGCAACATTTTAATGAAAACTTTATATTTAACAGGCCATTTACCAAATGCACCGTTTTCATCGTTTAACAATCAAGAAAATTGTGCCCAAGAGCTTAGTACCAAAGTGCCTTGTGCCGAAGTGCCTAGTTCCGATTGTTCCGAAGTGTCCAATTTTGTGCACCGTGACACTGTTGTGACCTCTCTTAGTATTTGTGATGATAATGAAGTGCCACATACTACCGGTATCGCAGCTGAAGACGAAGAATATGACGCAGATACTATTGACTATGGATCATCAGATTCTGACAATGAAACACATTCTTTAACTATTATGCCATGTAATTTTATTTTGCATTTTAGTTTCTTCCTGTTCTCGGAAGGCACACTATTCTCGTCTCTTCTTAACAGCTCAAGGTCGCTATTTTTTCTTGTCCTTGGCTAAAAAAGGACACAGTCTTTATTGATCCATGTACTGGGCACAACAGATATTAGTTGAGACGAACCTTCTTTGGTTAAAACTATAGAATACGGCATTTTGGTCTCCGAAACTTTGAGAATGACTGTAAACAAAAAAGTACGTGAAACCATTTTGTAAATTCAGTAACTTTGTAACTACTTCAAGTTTCACATCGAAACATGTCGACATAGTCAAGTAACTTTGTGACCTGTTGCGACTTAAATATTGTCATATAATTAAAATAGATTATTTTCATTATTTACTAAATTTATGGTTTATTATTGCTTAATATAATTTGTTGTTTGTATTAAAATTAGTTATTCTATTAAAGTAGAAGCTTCCGAGCTCTGGAAATGTGTAGACTCATAAAAAACCAATTAGGTATATTATATTATGTTACTAATAAAAACAATGTATATATTTCGGTGTACTGCTTAAATTTGGATTATATGGTTGCGCGTTGGTAAATTTCAACATATTTGACCAAATAACACAATGAATTCCGTTTCCCATGAATATATGAGTAATAGAAACCATAAATAATCAAATAATATTAGAAATAAATACTTACGTTGACAAACTATGATGGCGTTTCCTATATAATTATTTTATTTTAGCACTTACACGTCAACTTTATTTCGAACGAGTTTGAAGCAAATGAGTGAATTGAATGAACGATTTGTGTGAAACTGGTTGCGGTCTGGGAACAATGTTACCACACAGCGACGTAACTGTGAAACTAAATGTTACTGTGTCGAGTCTTCCCCATTTTTAGTCGTAGCGGCGGAACTATGTCGAGTCTCCGACCAAAATATGTTTCTAGTATGAATCAGTGTCGACACAACCGTGTCGAAAAGTTTTGTAACGGCCACCAAAAATGGCTATATGGGTGAGGTAACAAACATAAAAAAATATATTATAACCTCCTCCTTTTTGGAAGTCGGTTAAAAAAGGCTGCTTCTCCACTCTTTCTACCGACTGTAACAGTCCTATATAAGTGACAAGTGTTTTCAAGTTAAGCATGTAGTCCACTATGTTCAAAAATGTATCAGAATGGGTCTGACATTCCACAAGGGAGTATTTTGGGTCCAACTTTGTACCTTATTAACCCTTAAGCTCCAGAAGTCAACTTGGCTTGAGTTTAACGCAGCGGGTCTTAAGCTTTTTGGCGTGCGACTTACATTTCAAAAATATTAGAAGCCCGCGACCCGATAAAAAAAAACTACATTTTCTTTCAAGATAAATCTTTGAAAAGCATTACGCATGCTTAGCGAACTCTAAAGTTATTATATTAAATGGAAAAAGAATACAGTCTCGAACAGGATTCGAACCTGCGCCTCCCGGATGAATACTCCAGGCGCTCTGACCACTAAGCCATCTCGACCTCTGCTCACCACCGCGAATTCTTCTTCCATATTTTAACACGTCTTATACAAAGTTGAATTTATAATTCATAATACCGGAAGGACAATTTTCTAAATCTATTAAATCTGTCACTGTGGGACCTTCTGCAACTCTACCTGCGTACATATTCGCTATCTCGGTTGCCAACCGAATTGATGGACACTATGTAGTACATTGCGTCGTAAGTTTTCACTATTGTTGCTCATCATAGACAAGCTGTAACACACAACGCAATGTACTACAAAGTGTCCATCAATTCGGTTGGCAACCGAGATAGCGAATAGGTACGCTGGTCGGATTGATTCACACATGTTATTTCTTATTCGAGTAATCATTAAAATAATAATAATTAAAAAGTTTACAATAAATGTTTTGGTCTGGCTTCCTTAGAAATATTAGCATACTGCGATGGTTAGTATATATTTCTTTACTTTTAATTTTGCATTCAATAGCACTATAACTTGAGCCACACTCCATTAAGGTGAGACCCTTTTCAATAAATTTCTGGGTTATTACAATAAAGCAGTGGACATCTTTTGTTGTCAGATTGAACATCGTAAAATTGTGTAGCTTTGTTTTGTAATATAAAGCACTCGCATGTAATTTTAGAAAAAAAAAAAAACAGATTGGAGGTCATGTGTAAACAGATGTATTTCTCCTTCTAGTGAATCGGATTTTGTCTTTATCCTTATTTTCTCTAGCAGCTTCTTTCATAGTAACATATTTGCGATAGTCGTCCTCACTGATGCTACCTGCTTTGAACGCACAGCATGTATCACACTGGTTAATTTTTGGCTGAAATAAGCTTACGTGATCTAAGGCAGTGTTCCGCAAAGTGTGTGCCGCGGCACACTGGTGTACCGTGGTCATTAGTTGGTATGCCTCGGAAAAATAAGGTCATCTCTTAAAGTTAAATAGACAGATGGAAGATAAATTCCTACTTAAACAGCCGCAAAATACGCGAGCGCTCGAGCAAGGCGTTTTGAACCAAATTTGGACCACCTATGCTCAATTTAACAAGCTCATGTTTCGAATTAAATACCTTTTCTGCAATATAAAGTTTACGTTTGTTGATTAATAATAAATACTGGTGGTATGTTCATTACAAATAAATATTGGATTGCTGATTGTTAATAAATATTGTTGATTAATAATAAAGGTTTTATATATATATATATATATAATAAATGTTTGTTTTTATAATATGAAGTATCATGACAATACTTTATTTTAATTACAATCTAGCCTTATTCTTATTATGTGAAAATTGATTTTTAATGTATGGTGTACCTCCAAAATTTTCCGATTTCCTAGATGTACCTTGAACACAAAAAGTTTGCGGAACACTGATCTAAGGTATCGCCGTATCGGTTAATACCAGACATAAAGTTGCGGAATGGAAACCTGTCACGTGAGTGTAGGTGCATCTTAAAGTTGTACGTTTTTTTGCTTGAATGCAAGAAGAGTGAGATAGATACTAATTTCATTTTAATATCTATACTAATACTAATATTATAAAGCTGAAGAATTTGTTTGTTTGATTGAACGCGCTAATCTCAGGAACTACTGGTTCGAATTTATTTTTTTGTGTTTGAATAATCCATTTATCGAGGAAGGCTATAGGCTATATAAAATCACGCTATGACCAATAGGAGCAGAGCATCAATGAAAAAGGAAAAATAGGAAAAAAATATTCCTTTTGGGAGCTTCCGTTGCGTGCGCTACGTAAACGAAGAAAGAAGAATTATTCCCCTCTAAAAGTTCTAAAAAGAAGTCCGCGACAGCATATGTCTATTTTTTAAGGTTGACTCACTATAACCTTTTTTATGGTTATCAAAGTGGTTCTAAAATAATGCATTATTTGCGAAGGTGTTTTTATAAATATGATATTTATCCTTATTCAAATAAATACTTTTATCATCACAATAAATATCTTAGGAAATATCAGTTTTAAAATAACTCCGCAACAACATAATGATCAAGTACCACGCGCGCATTTATAACATAAGATAACATAGCACCACGCCTGTATTACCAGAAGGGGTAAGTAGAGGTCTACACAGTCGTACACCCACATTTCACCAATGCTGTTATTAAGTCCCATGTGCAGTGGCGTGCCTAGGGTTTCAAAATAAGGCAAGCCCAATAAAATTTTAACCGATTTCAAAAAAACAAAGTTCAGTTTTCGACTGAGTATGTAGGTACCTACGTATGTATCATCGCAATTTTCTCATAAACTACTGGTTAGGTACAATAAATTAAAAGTGAATTCATCCGTCTTCTTCTCGGCCCCGGTTTGTCACTTTCCTGATGCTGCATATGCTTTTCTAAAACGACATCGTATTTTGAAATTAAGGAGACCAGTTCAAAAAAAATTGCCTTTATTTAATGAAGTTTTGGACTCATCGTGTCTTCTTATAGGAAGTTCCTGTTGTGCTAAATGACAAACAATATCGACTAATCTTTGAAATACACTACGGTTGTTATCAACGCGCGTGTTATATTTTGAAATTTCCTCAGATAACTGGCGTGATATAGATGTCTCAATTCGTTGTTTACCAAAATTACCGAAAGAAACCATTGCACACAGGTGTTTATGGGAATTTGCGTGCCTTTTCATGGCGCCAGATATGTTATTTAAATCATTATAACCAGATATATTCGGAATCTTCATTCGAAAAAAATATGCAGCACCAGCAATACAATTTATTAGTGTGCGAACAGCCAACAATCCAACTAGTTTTATACACTGATCTATTAAATTTTCGTTTATGCGATTTACTAGTCTGAGAAATACACAGATTAAGCGTCGGTTTTAATGAAGAAATTAACTGTTTTTTCTGAGCAAAGTTTAAAGATTTTACCTTATCTTCGCCAATCAAACTTGAACGCATTTTAAATCCTCACAAGGTACAATTACCTCCATTGTAAGTCACCAAAACAATTGTATCACTGAGAAAACCTAAGAAAACACACAAAAAACTTTAACAACAAAACTTTTCCTACTCAAGCAAATGAAACTGAAGTGAGTTGCACTCGGTACTTACGCAGAGTTGCAGTGTTGTCATTTAGGCAAAAAAAGTCGCCAGGTATATGAAAAATCTAGCTAGATGTCGCAATAGGGTATTTGACACTGATGGAAATAAAATAGGAAACTTAGCTATAATGATAGAATGTATTTTATTTGACTCTTTGGTATTTTTGAAAATAATATTAATAACTCGTAAATACATTTAATTCGATAAACAAATTCATAATTTTTAATCTATGTATCACGTGACTCGAAACTATTAATTATTTTAAAAAGTCGCTAGTTTTTATTGTTGCTAAATCTTAAAAAATGTCTCCAAACTCGTTAAAAATCTCCAAGATCTCACAACGTCGCTAAAACGGCAACACTGCAGAGTTGGCAAGGTGTGCATACGCGTGCAACTTCATAGGCATGCCCGGCTTAAATCTTCCATACTGATCGATTTGTAGACGCACAAGGTATGTACTCGTTATACGGCACATCGCCATAAGTGCGAAAGTGACAGAGATAGTATTTGAAAGCCCGTACGTGTAAGCGAGATAGCTATATGTAGATGCTGCAAATGCGAAACTCTGCGCGCGAACAATCGCGATGTGTAGTAATGTGGCATTGGTAGATACTTTGTGTTATTGTGATAAGAATTAAGCGCGCGAACTTTTAAATAGTTCGGGTTTGATATTGATTCTCTATCGAGCATTTTAGTAAGGCATGCCGGGCTTTTGGGCTTATATGAAGGTACCGCCACTGCCCATGTGGTGAGCCTATTGCCGTCTACCAGGCTCAATTCAAAACGTCGGGTTACTGCTAAGAATTATATAACAGAAAAACTCTAAAATCGAACCCGAGACCTCATGCTCAACAACAAAGCACGCGCATTTATGATGAGCTAGGCGCGGTCAGGAGCGGGGCGGTGGTAGAATATATGTTAGTAGGAATTTCCTCAAATTAACGCGGGTGAAACCGCGGGGCACAGCTATTATTATATACGAGTTCCTCTATAGAGCTGGCATCGTTACCTAGGGTGGCAGAAGCCTCGTAAAAAACTTTTTACCACGATGCATATTTTGCAGTCGTCTGCGGCGCGTGATGCAACTTAAGCATCATGGATCGCAGTTTCGGGAATTGTTAAAAAAAATGTAATGTCGTATGTCGACAGAATGCTTTACTCCGATTTATATCTTAAAAATTATATAGAACTAATCTGTATTATTTCGTATAGTTCATTGATTTATGTTCATAAATATACTCAATTTATTTAATTATCAATGATCTGCGTTTTTGACCATGATGCACACGGTGTATCATCGCGCCGTTGACGACGTATCCAATAGCCGCCAATAATAAGAACTTCATAAGTCGACACTACGACACCTGCAAGGAAAAACATCGTAACTCACTTTTTGGCGATTTTGAGTTACAATAATGATCGAAGTAAAAAGTGAATAAGGAGAGCATTTTGCTCTTTTTTTTCGCTCACCCCTGTATCTAAATTCATGCGCGTTACGATTTCAGCTAGTGAAAAAATATTGTAAGTCAACGTCAACTGAAGATAATAAAAAGGTATATTTAGTTACACATACAAACCTATCTCTATCTACTGTCAATATTTATATTACTTTAACAATTGTAATTACAATTAAATAAATAAATAAATAAGTAAATGCAACTTATTCCCTTGATGTTGGCAAATATTTTTTCGTATTAAAATTGTTTTTATCTTAACAATAATTTTATCGCATAAAGTCTAGTTGTAAGTCAGATACAATGTCATTTTATAAAGTTTAGGTTGTGGAATAAAATGATATTCCACAACCTAAAATTTACTCACAAAAAGTAATAAAATACATATAATAATAATATACGAATCATATCAAAATGTAGATTTTCCCTTGTTGATTTTAATTAACAAGGTTTGATGGTGTAGGACATAACAGAACATAATAATAATTTTTTGACTCTTCGACGCGCTCTCCTGTATAATTAGGAAAAATGAGTTGCGATGTTTTTCCTTACAGGTGTCGAATATGTAAGTAAACTGAACTTTATTCGTGTGCAGTAAGAAACACTTCGCGTTGCTTTTGCAAAAACTACGGTTGTGATGGGTTTATGCAACATTTTACTTTAACCATTAATTTAAAATATATTTATAGTATTATATTTATTGAAAACATAATTGAAGACTACATTTTATTGGGCTTTGTATTGCGACATGAATTGCCGTTGTTATAATTTACTTACACTTACGAGAAAATAGTTTGAAGTCCCGTTAATAGTAATCCGAATAAATTAATAATTTAAGCGAAAAATTCGTTCTACGTCTGGGTATCGTAAAATATTACGGTAAATCTATACTAATACAGAGGAAAGTTTTTTTTTGTTTGTTTGTTATCGATAAATCGATGAACTGATTTTAATATTTCTTTCACCATTAGAAAGCTAAGGCGGGCGAAGTCGCGGGCACAACTATAATATGTGTTTGTCCGCTATGGATATATTTTATTTTGGGTGACTAACTACAATAACAAAATATAGAACAGTATTTGAATTATACATATTTTCCAAATTTTTTTTTAAAGGTGACCATTCAAGGGCAGTGAAATTTCCATCTAAATTGGTCGATACTTTAACCGTATTCATTAAAATACACAGAGATAAATGTTTCTCTACTATGCGCGCCGCTGTTGCCTCGTTGCTGTATAATTGATAGCGTGATTGAAGTGCCTATGTGTATTATGTTCAACTATGCTCCTCTTGCTGTATCCAAAAATTGTGGTTTCAACTTCTGTTTTGGCTATAATGTAATTTGCAGGAAGAGTACCTCTACAGTTTCATTGCAGTACATTATATTCTAAATAATTCATGTTAGTTCATGTGGTGAACTATTTTTAATACAAATAAAGTATTAATTATATTATATGTTAATGTCCCAGGAGGACTCAAATTATGTACTAAGATAAGTACATATTTTGAATGGTAAGTAATTATTTATTTACTTAGTAAAGAAACAACTGAAAAAAAAAATTTAATTAACAAAACCAAATATTATTACTAAATTATTTATTTTAAAAGTATTATTATACAATGAGATATCACAAAAACTAATTTAAAAAAGCAGTACATTGAACACAACTGTTCCATAGGGAGCCGACCATATGTCTGAGCAGTGCTGCCACCAAGACTTGTATAAAATATACTAAACTGCTGTTAAAATTATGCCAAAATTATGCTAATTGCTATAAAAACGCATTTTTTTTTATTAAATGTTTATTAATCAACAAAATTGAGTTTATACATTAATCGACTATGTTCTATGGGGCCAATCTGAAAGCATATAGATGGTTAAATTGTAATTGATCTAAGCGTCATTTTTGTGTAATATGAAAATGTCCCTAAAGGCTGTTATTTTAAGGTTAATTTATTTAACAATTTAAAAAAATAAATACTTCCAAATCGGTTGATAAATGACGGGAATTCTAAAGTAACAAGACAAAAAACGAATTGATAACCTCCTCCTTTTTGGAAGAATGTTAAAAAATTGTTTTAGTATTCAGTGTGCGTACAGATCTAGCTACTTTTTGGGAATTATTTTGAATTTAAAACAAATTTAACACATACAACAAATGACACAAGAAAATTAAAATAATATAAGATATGAAATGATTATGGAATGGAGGCTCACTTGAAGAGTCAGGGGCTAAAATAAGGACAATGGTAAAAGGTAATCTTACGTGAAAATTACTATAGACTGGCGACGGGTAAAAAGCAAGCTTAGGGCTCACCATTAGGTCACTCACCTCCCTGCCTATACCCGGCGGGGAGGGTTACGCATCCCCGGGCTATCCTCCCGGGGAGTTAGGCCTGTTAGGCGAAAATTATAGTGATAATAGTTTTAAATAGATTTAATTACGTACAGATAACGGTATTAAGGCGGATCGTTAAACTCATATTTCATAATTATTATACGCTAAAAAATATGCTCTATGCTAAACAACAATTAATTATGCTAGATGACCTAAAATTTTGCCAAATCTAGCATAAAATATGCTAAATTGACAATACTGTGTCCGAGCCGCTTGGCATTGTACGTCGCAAAGCTTCGCAAAGCTACCGGCGCGGTCGGCCAACCTTGCACATCATAAATGGGCGCGTGGTATTTTGTTGCAGATTTAATTTAAAATTATGATATCTCCTAATTCATTGAAATCAAATGATGTTAAGGTTAATTTCCTTCAAAATTAAATACTTGTGATGTTTAACGTAATTTATTTAGAGGATTAATATTATGTTTATAAAAATACCTTTCCAGATAATGTATTATTTTAGAACAAATTTGAATACCATAGAAAAGGTTAGTGAGTCAACCTTAAAAGATAGACAATTATGCTGTCACGGACTTTTTTTTAGAACTTTTAAAGGGGAAAAATTCCGTCATACATAATTGTTACGTAATTCAAGATATGTCTTTGAAAAAGCATTAACGCATGCTTAGCGAACTCTAGTTACAATATTAAATGGAAAAAGAATACGGTCGCGAACAGGATTCGAACCTGCGCCTCCCGGATAGATACTCCAGGCGCTCTGACCAACTAAACCATCTCGACCTCTGCTCACCACCGCGAATTCTTCTTCCATATTTTAACACGTCTTATGGCGACGTCATTGCAATCAATTCAGTACTTACATGCGATCCGCCATCTAACGGTGGCGGCTCCGTTAAGGCCGCGGAAGGTAGGGAGAGCGGCGCATCGGCATACCGGCACTCCTCTCCCGCCGCGGCCCCCATCTCTCAGCTGCGGTGCCGCCCATGCGACACCACAGCCCACCTCAGTTGCGGCACCCCCCATAAGGCCCGTAACCTACGCCGCTCCAACATGGGCTTGCAGGTAAAGCCCAGAGGAGCGGCACTCCCCGGGTTCCTCTAGCTTCACCGTGGGTGACCAAGCCACGGCTACTAGAGCCCCCCCACCACGACAAGGCGGAACCCCTTGGGGGGTTGTATTCTGATGCCTAAATTTATGGTATTTTAAAGTTTTGATATGGAACAGCCATGTTCCATAAAGTAATAGCGTGACTGTAAACAAATATGATAGTGAAATATTTAATTGATAATTCATACATTGTTTGTAATCTTGATATGTAAAAAACCTTTCAGAATGTTGTTTCATTTATAGCCAACATACTATGTAAGGGGTGCTGATAGGTTTATAGCTTCAACCCTTACAGTTTAGTAATATTAACATAGAAAAACAACCCAGACCCCTAAAAACCACTGTGTTGACAAAGGTATTCTGTGTCAGGTGCCTAAGTACAATAGCGAGATAGTTGAAACAAACATCAATAGATAGGTCTTGTCCGCACCTATTTATTAGTATATAGATAGCTATGTATATAGTCAAAGTTGAGAAGCAAATATACTTTATGTAATTTTTATTAAAGAAATGAACAGTAGTTTGTGCAAGGTTTCTGTAGCTCTCATGACGGTAATTAAGCATCATACTAAAGAAAATGCGCATGTTTATGAATTCTACAATATCGTCAAGCCTACTAATCTCAATGGAGTAGGCAGTAGCACAAAAACTACCATATCTTCAAGCCTCCAACCTTCAATGGAGTAAGCAGAAACCTCAAGCTTTCATAGTGACAGTGCAAGTTGGTGTTTTATTTTCATGGAATGATTCTCCCGGTGACCTAGATTAGATTATAGACAGTAGTGCTATAGTTTTCATAGTTCCTGGAGAAATAAAGGGCTTCAGCCGACGTCGAACCCGAAACTATAGGTACAGGACGTCAGCGGCTCGTTTCTAGTATTCGATAGACTGCCCGTCCGGTAAAACACTTATTGATTGTTAAATTTAAACTGTGGATGCTGTTACTGATAGTCGGGAATAGCGATCTATCCGTAATCTCGGATTCTCGGATAGGTTAATGAAAACAGCCGTCAGTAGTTAGCGTAGCGTAGGGATAGTAGAGGAGTGATTGATTTTCAAGGTTTTATGTAATTTGTGGGAAAATCAAAAATAAACATAATATGCTGTTATACTTGAGTTAGTAGTTTGGTACAGAACTTTATAAAAATACTTACATTTTGGTATTAATTTGTGTAAAATTAATGAAAAAGTATCTTGCCGGCATTACTATTTCTTTTGGTTTGAGTCCCGGACCTGATATAATTATATCATCGTATTGCGTCTGTGTTAAAACACATGAAAGTAACATCAAGTAAATCTGTACTTTCAGAAACATTATCAAAATGTTATAATCAAACTTAAAATATGTTTTATTCTAGGTTATAAGGACAAGTCAAAACAAACATCACACCAAAGAGTTTTTTTTTTTTCTTCTCCTTCGCCCTAATCGGGCAGGCTAAGGTCTTGGACCATACCGCCTCGTCTCCAGTGTTCTTGAATAAAAGTAAGGCCAAAGCCTCGTCTTCAGTTACATCCTTCTTGTTTGAAAGTAAGTAAGGCCGAAGCCACGTCTTCAGTTTCGAAGTATTATAAGTTGTTGCGCGGGTTGCCCCAGTAAAACGGTGGAAATTTTACTAAGTTCGATGGAGTTTAGGAGTGAACACAATAAGTCACGATTTTCAATTTTATATAATTTTCCCACACTCGGACACCTTCATGAACACTTAATGTTTAATTATCCACCATAACTACACATTAAACTTCGGAGAAACACAAGTTTTGGAAAACAATATAAAACCGACAACGTGCACTTTACATTTTCCCGCCTAAACTCTCACACCAAAGAGTACTTTTTTATATACTGAAACCAGTGTTGCCAACTGGGTCTTATCAAAAGTTGCCTAAAATGACTAAAAAAGTAACCTTTTAGAGCGAAAAGTAACCTTTCATCTTTTTATTCCATTATTAAGGTACTTAAAGTTGTTGACATATATATATATATATATATATATATATGTATTATGTAGGTATAAACCTAAGTAGATGCCTACTTTTGTTTTCTTTTTATTAGTCTACAAAGTAGTAGGTATACCGAACTTCTCACTTTTGGTGTAGGTACTTATAACATTGAACTAGGACAACTTTCTAAAAAAATATGTTAACCTACCTAGTAAAGATGAGTTGAATACAGAGTTTAGTTTATAAAGTCATCATTAAACCTTATACAGTAAGTTGATACCTAAACCTACTGACTAATTTGTACACTTGGCTAGTTTTCTAGCTCTTTTTTTCCAATAAAATATAACACCAAACATTCTTTCTTTTCATAACATTTTAAACTAACCAAGTGCTAAGTTCTCGAACAAGAACGAACATAATTTATCAAGTGAGTAGGCGAAACCGGCCAGAACACTTTGGTCATAGTTGTGATTTGCTGGTATATATTGGCGAGAGAGAGATAAACATAATATATTTAACAGTTGTACTCACTACATTTAAAATTTTGGATTATTGGAATAAATAGAAATAATTAATTATTCAACATCCAAAAAGACACCTAAAAGTAACCTTTCATATCTTGTAACGTAAAAGTAACCCGACGTCGTCAAAAGTAACCTTCTGGCAACGCTGACTGAAACACACAAACGCAAGTTATCACACTTCACAAGTTCACAGATTATGAGATTCACAGAACCTTAATAAACTCTTTGCACAGAACACTATAACTATACTCCTAACCAGTGCTGCTAAAAAAAAACTCGATTCCCCGCGTCAGTGTTGTCAGTTCCCCGAAATTCCCCGCTTCTTTTTGATTCATTCCCAACGCATTCCAAGAAATTATATTTTTGGAATAAAAACGCTATTTTATATAAAAAAAAACAGGTACTACTAAAACTTTTATAAAATACTAATACTATATACCTAACTATAACAAAATTAACTCTTACATCTACAGACATTATTAAGGGTTACGTGCTTCATTTTAAACAGATACAAAAAAAAAAGTTTTTGCATAAACGCCTTTGTTCAAACGACTGTAAAAACAGGTATTTGAGTGGTGTTGCCATTCAAAATTATGTTAGTAGTGGCGAGCTGTATCTGCCAAGTCAGAAAGTGTTTTTTTAGTTGTAAGTATTATCCAACGTAAAATAGTTGTAGCTCACTAAAAAAGTTGGTGTGGATTCCCCGAAATTCCCCGATTTTTGTCAGTCCTCGCGCTCTCCCCGCGCTAACCCTCAAATCCCCGCAAATCGGGTATTTTCCCCGCGATTCACAGCGCTGCTCCTAACGGAGATGAGATTACTCAAAAAGTCAGAACCAAAGAGTATATAATCACTACGTTCTAGTCAGAACAGAATACTCAAGATAGTCAGATTAGTAATTTCTAGTAGGGATGTTCGATATTTTTCGATATGCGAGTAAACATCGATGTTTTGAAATCAATGTTTTGCCATCGATGTTAAATCCTCGATCACATCGACAAAATAAATAATACATATAGAATAATATCAAACAGAAAATCGTTACAGTCTAGATTACTCTAATGTTGTTGTAAGCATTTCTCAATATATTTGTGTGTGTTGCGTTTCCACAATGTGAACTTAACTAAGTGGTAGCTACAATTTATAAAATCATCATGGACCCTGTGGGACAGTAAAATTAGGAAAGAGGAAGTTTTTATAACACATAAATTAGGTATCATTAGAAAATGTTTGGCGAGGGTTTTGTTGCTTGATGTGAAATGGAAACAATCGGATATACGGACACGAGGTTTTATTTTTATGAGTTCTGTAGTAGACAATTTTGCTTACACGAGATGGCAGACAATCAAATCAAGGCACTGGTGTTAAGTGTTGTCACTTATAATAATTAATAAGGATTCCTATCCAAAGAATCTTCAAATAAAGCCGCCCACGCACGGGCTAGTGTTGTGCAACGCCACAAATGTATCATAATATTCTTTTATAATGTACTAGCATTTGTTTATCACGGTTGACGGTTGTCGGTCACGGTGGCCTATCTACACGCAGATTAGCCTACTACGCAGGAGATATTACAGTACACAAGTGTATGCGCAAACACAGGTGCACTCTCTCTTCCTTCACTCTCATAGTCCACGGCTTTATGTGCTTTCCGAAGAACGGGGGTGTCACACCAACAACTTCCTGACTCCGGGCTGCTACTGAGAATTTCTTAACTGAAAAACCCAAAAAAATCTTGCCCAACCTGAAAATGGCACCACACGCTCGGCGGCCGCTACTTACATCCACCAGACCAACGAGGCAATAAATTATTAGTATAATGTAAAAACAATGTTTTATTTATTTATTTAATTTGAGTTTTATTATAATGTGTAGTGATCGCGAAAACCTAAGATTTGTTGAATATAAAAGTTAAATTAATGTTAATAGACACACAGAGCCATTAGCGACAGAATTTAAAACTAAAATCTACAATCTAACGTTTTATTTCACGCTGTTTTACATAGCCTCTGATCGTTGACCCACTGCATTGATAAACGCAAAACGTTTATTCAATTCTGCGTATTATAGTTCAGTAATTATGCAAAACCACTTAACGTGATGCAGCTGTCTTACATAACAGCACTGTTTTGTAAAACAGCTTATGCACACTCCATCGCAGACAGACTTCGAAAAGTCAGTGGTGCATGCCTTGGATTCAAACTTGCGACCTATGAGTATGACTTTTCAGCCTTATGGTCATTACACTACGCTATCACTGCAACATAACAAATAAGACTGTAACTGATCTTTATTTTGTGTGGGTTGGTTGACAGATAGCTTTTGATAGGCTGTTAATATTAACGTTTTGATAATATATAAATGAAGATATTTACGAACTCAAGCTTTATTTATGTATCATCTTTTAGCCACTCAAACAACCAGGGATAGTACGGTATCCAAAAAAGTAGCGTCATACGTCCACGGATACTGTAGTATCCAAAGCGACGAGTTGTCTTTAACTCCATCTAGTTTAAAATACGGTACTGTTTGGTAAGTTTTGATAGACTATCTATAAAGCTGATGAAATAGTTTGGCGAAAAAATAAGAGATGGCAGTGTAATATGCTTTGACAAAAAAATTGAATTTTTAAGTTCAGTTGACTCGTGTGACGTTTGTGTCGTGAAATGTTTTTACAAGTGTCAACAATTATGTCGAAAATATTACAGTTTTGTTTTATTTATCTTACAAGTGTTATACATCAAAATAAACTAGAAGATTTGTGCTTTACGATGATGTTATATATATATCACAGTTTTAGGTGATAAATCTAGTCTAATTTTAACTTCAAAGTATAGTTGTTTCGAAAAAAATGGCCGGTCGTATGGTGTCGGCCAATTTTAGTTTTGTTTATACATATTTTACATACATTGCATTACAAAAGTATATCGAATATCGAAATACATTTTGTAATAAGCAAAATAATACATTTTTCAAAAAGATATATACAAAATTCATTGAAGATTCCATAATAATGTCAATGTGTTCCTCAGGTTTTTTGTTGTGGACTAGTTGGTATCCACGGACGTTACATGAAACGTGACAAATAAGGTTCGCTATAGATGGCAAAATATGTTTGCAATATTTTTTGTTTTGCTAGTGGTGGTATATATTTTGCTTGAGATAATATTGAATATAAAATGCACTTTTTGGTTTTGGACTAATTTTATTCATTTATTTTTCGCTTGGTTTCCGTTGGATGTGTATAATGTTCCAATGTTTTTTTTTTGTTTTGACATATTAATGACATGTTTGTTCGTGTTGGTTAATTTGCGCTTAATGTAAAAAAATGCACTTTACTGTTGCACTTGCACGTGTTTCATGGTCGCATATATTTTAAATGCTTAGTCGCCAAATTTTATTTGATTATTTTAATAATACTTATGTTTTATAGTTGTAGTTTATGGAAGTGTTGAGGGGCGAGGGGGAAACAGGGGGCGCGGGGGTCGGTCAGGCCATGGCAGTCGCGGTTAATATCGCAGTCTTACTGTTTTTTGGGTTTACGCCGCGTCGCGCCCAGTAGGTATAAAGACGGCACGGCGCGCCGACAGAAAAAAAAAAATATAATTATTGCCTAAAACCAATTCATAAATAAAATATAAATATTGCATAAAACCAATTCATAAATATTGCATAAAACTAATTCATAGATACCATTTTTTTTCAGTCAGTTTAAATTACAACGTGTGTGGGAAACCTTAGACGGGCGGCCATTATTTCGCCTTCGCGAGCGAGTCGGGAGCGCTCGAGACGTCGCGGTAAAATTACGAGGAGTAGTGTTTTGTTTCGATTTATTTAAAATACTTAGAGTTAACCGAATATAATCATATATACATCAGAAGAAAGGGCAATAAGTCTTGTTTGTTATGAAATTATTTTATTGATAAAATATGCAATAATTGTTCCTTAAATTTTAAAAAGATAGAAATAAATGTTTTTTTTTTTTCGAATTACATGTTTAACTCGGTTTTGAGTATCGAAGTTTATAACTAACGATTTAAAAAAATAGTTAAGTTTGATCTGTATTCTTCAATCATTGTTTTAGTATTTTTTCTTTATTCTAGCCGTTACGGTTCAGTAGCTATGTAGGTTTTTTGTTACGACGAAGATGCGTAGTCGCGCGCGTGTCGTCAGGCGCGTGCGGCTGGACGTTAGAGGGATAAACGGTCGCGCGGGCCGGACGTTTGCGTGGTTAGGTCAATTACAAATAGGTTATTTCGATATTCAATTGATAACAATTAATCGATACATATTCTTCCGATTTAAATTTTAAGAATCACATAATTAATGTATGTAACAAGGCATACAGGAATTTGGGATTTGTTTTACGGCAAGCAAATTAATTTAATAACTGAAGGCTTTGTTTGACGCTCTTGTCAAAATGACCTTGAGTGCAACTCAGTCATCTGGAGCCCTAGCGAAGCTAAATACAAGTTTATGGTTGAACGGATACAAAAAAAAATTGCTAGATTTATTTATTTGAAATTATTTAAAGTATACCCCAGCTATCCTTTATTATATGGTATGGTGGGATATATAAAATTGGAAACACGGCGTGAGGTGGCACTGGCTACATATATGTTTAAAGTATTGCGCGGAAAAACATTTAACCCCGATATTTTAACGGATATATTAACGGATATGCGTGCCGGATGAGTACGTGGGTAGGCGGCGGCGCCCGCAGCTGCTGGCGGTGCCTAACGCTCGTACCAACTTGCTGGAGCGAGCGCCATAACATAAACCATATAAACACATCAACACGGTCTAGGGATATTTTTAAAAAAGCGAATTACTATCAATATGTTAATTATTTATATGACATGTATATATTTAAAAGATACGTTATTTAATATTCTACCATTTTCTAGTAATGGTTAAGGTACTTCGATTAAAATTTCAGGATTTTATGGAAAAAAAATGAAGCATAGACGGAAACCGTATATGAATTAACTTTTAATGTATGAGTAAAAACTGAAAAAAATAGAAAAATCATTTAATTTGTGTTTATAAACTTGAAGTTAGTAGTCTGAGAAAGCGCCCATGATGTTCATAACACATCGGCAACGATTCGGCATGCTCAGAACAAGGTTGTCAATGTCTTGCTGCGGAATATTGTCCCATGTCCTTCTGAGGTGCGCAAAAAGTTGATCTTCTGTAGCCAGATTTTCAGGAACTTCCTTCAGAGCTCTTCTTTGCAGCATATCCCACGCATGCTCAATGGGATTTAGATCTGGCGATTGAGCAGGCCAGTCTAAGGCCCTAACATTGTGTGTATGTAACCAAGCTGCTACCGTTCTCGCCGTGTGTGCCCGGGCATTGTCGTGCATGAGCAGGAAATCTTGCCCCATTTGTGTTCTGTGGGGCAAGATTACGGGCCCCAGCACCTGTTGGACGTATCGTTCTGCCGTCATATTGCCCCGCACCCAAACGAGATCCGTCCGTCCTCCAAGACGAATTCCTGCCCAAACCATAATTGTTCCTCCTTGGTATGGGTGAACTTCCTGAGGGTTCTGAAGACGGCTCCATCGTCCAGGAACTCGCCAAACACGCGTCCTTCGTGAATCTGGATGGAAGCCGAACCTGGATTCATCCGTGAACAGCACATTGGACCATTGTTCACGGCCCCAGTCCACGTGGTTCCGAACCCATTCTAATCGTCGTTCACGATTGCCTCTCCGTAAAGGTGGGACCCGGAGTGGTCTACGAGAGCGTAGATTGCTTTCATGCAGTCGCCTTCTTACAGTTTGGTCACTCACAAGCACTTGGTGTTCCACTCGCAGCCTTTGGACCAATTGAGTCGCCGTTGCATTTGGTTGAGCTCGCGCAGTAATTTGCAAAAATCGGTCTTGTCTGGGGGTAGTGATGCGACTTGGCCCCCGGTGCCTCTCCGCTACTTCACCTGTGGCACGATAGCGTGTCCACAATCTTGAAATTACATTTTGGTGGGTCCCTATGGCCTCAGCAACATTACGCTGAACAGACCCAGCTTCCAGCATTCCCACAGCTCGTAACGTCTCCGCCCTCGTCAAATGTTGGCGTTGCATGGCTACAATACCTCAATTTTAATTTTATCTTTCGTTTAAAAATGAAAAAAAAACTGTAACTAAATGTAATTCGTATTGTTTTCTAAATTTCGCACAAATGAAAATTCCCTCTCCTACACATCAAGACATTTTTATGCCACCGAAACAAAAGAATTTTCAAAAATTTGAATTTGGAATTAGGCTGAGATAAATTACAAACAAATCGGTGTATAAAAGATTCCAATGCGGCCAGTACTTTTCGAGTTATTTAATTGAGTATGAAATATCTCTAGACCGTGTTGATGTGTGTATAATAACCATAACAAAGCAGAACCATATTTATATATTTACGTGCTCACTAAATGAGTTTACTAAAGCCACTTATAATGTAATTTGTTATAATTCATAGAATAAGGATACTTAAGTACATTCGATAATAATAAAACAACTTTTAACCGGATTAATCGCGTTTATTATTGTTTTTTTGTTTTTCCTGACGTTTCCTGTCCTCCTGCGACCACGAACGCTGCAAAGTGTTCGAAACGTCAGGAAAAACAAAAAACCAATAATACACGCGATTAATCCGGTTAAAAGTTGTTTTATTATAATGTGTAGTGATCGCGCAAACCATGGACTAATTATAAAGAGGACATGGCTTAAGCGACTGTGCACCGTGATTTTAAGTGAGTCCTGACGTCAAACATTTGTGTGCGTAGCCCGGTCAAGCCACGCCCACTCGTGCTCAGTCTGCCAGCAGTCATCCTGTGCATACGATGATCGCGATCACATAGTATTTTTTAATATCCTTCGATATTATTATGATAAATAAAGAACTGTTGTATTTTATCCTGCAAGAATTACTCGGATAAACATTCTGATGCCATGATGGGCATCACATTTCATTCGTAAGTAATTTTAGACGCAATTTATTGGGCAAGTTCCAGAAAAATCTATGAAACGTCATGTTAGTTCTATAGTTTTTCTATTCGCCGCCAGACGTCGAAACCTTTAAATATCACATAAATAGCTAAAAATGACATAAAAAAAAATACTTTTTAATTGATAATTAAACGTATGAAAGTAGATTTAACACTATACAAAACTAATTTTGCCAAAAAAATATTGTATTAAGATTTATCATTATTTAATTTTTTTCTAATGATAGAATATTCAATAACCGCCATCTACAGTGTAGAAAAGGCAATCCTTGGATAGCCGAGTGGTACTGTAAATTACGTTGTTTTGATAATGATATTTCATAATATTTAATACATATGTCATTTTATTAACTTATCAATACTATCACGACTACAATATAATTATTTTTTAGCGGTGTGAACACTTATTTCTTAATAAAGTTTAAAGACACTAAAGACATCTAGCGTAATTTAGCTGAATTACGTAAGAATGAATTGAATATTGTAACTTTCAGTTTTCCCTATTCACCGCTAGGTGGAGAATGAAGAAGTGGGCGGCGATTTCGGCGTTTGACAGCCCCCCTCGACCCAGAAATCGTCACGCACTGTTCCTTTAGAAAAGGCCCTTAGAACATCTCCTCTTTATAATTGCTTCATGGCGCAAACCTAAGATATTACTAAGTACATTCGACATTATTTTAGGCTAACCTTTAAATAAATGTAAATCTGGTCTATCGCATTAGGTTAACCTGTAAAGATAGATTTAAGAACAGTGTAAATAAATAAATAGACAAATAATATTATTTGTTACTTGAAATTGATTAATCAATTATTATAATAATCGATTATCAACATCACTGAGCTGGGCTGAGTTGCACACGTCCGTAGGAGTGCACCCTTAAAATGGAATCCCTACACGTGGCCCCTTGGTGGTGCAAAACAGGCAACACAACTCTGGTGGATGGCTTCGGCCGCTGCTGGTTATCACCCACTGGACGAATCCATGCTGTATCGCGACCTAGTCGTGTTTCGGGATGTAGTCCGGTGCAACCGGTCTGGGTAGTTGCACCAATTCCCCAACTATCATTCTCCCCAAATCTATCTACTCTACTTAGAGTGAATAGATTTATTCTGGATATACGTGCTCGGCCACACCGTCGCGTACCATCAGGCGAGTTGGTGGCCAAACGTAGATCCATTTATGATAAAAAAAAGTCAAAGTATAGTTGTGTAATTTTCGGAAAATATCCAAATTGTAGATTTTTTTCAAAATATTTTCCAGAAAAATAGAATAATGGGAAATTACAAATCCTTGATATAAAAGGTATATTCTTCATACATGTCAATTAAATCAATTATAACATGCAGTCGGAGGCATCTAGGACGTAACGAACTGCGTAAAATATTCCTCCAGCTGCATTATTTTATAATTTTTGGGATATCACGGATCTGAAAATAATACGGATGTAACCTTGCCTTGTCATAAGCGAAGCAAAAATTAGGCACACACACACACAGCGTACTGGCTTCGAGTGGATGAGTTTTAAGTATTTGTATATATAGTACTTTTAGATGCGTCTAGCTCGTGGATGTCGAAATTAGATGACTAGGCATGCTTCTCACATGTCGTACGCAACGCTACTTCCGTATTTATTTAAGGTCCGTGCACGATATCTCGTTTAATTTTTTTTCAGTAACGTCGAGTATTTGGTTTTTTCATATTTGTTTTTTGACTGTCCTGTTGGTCTAGTGGTTAGTAGCCCTGACTGCTATGCCGGAGGTCGTGGGTTCAATTCCCACCCAGGACAAATGTTTGTGTGATGAGCGCGATCATTTGTTCTGTGTCTAGGTGTAATTTATCTATATTAAGTATGCATTTAGAAATATATAAGTATGTTTATCAGTTGTCTAGTACTCATAACACAAGCTCTGCTTAGCTTGAGACTAGACGGCGTTGTGTGATAGTTGTTGAATATTGTGGAATATTATATTTTTTGTTTTATTATATCCAGTTGTAAGCAATGAAAGTATCTTTTTCCAGCTTCTACAATCTATTTCTTTATTTCTTTGTCATCAATGAATAGAAATAGCCTTTTCATCTATTCCAGACGATTTATGCTGTACTGTCTGGAAGAGAGTGTTTCTGATGGCTAAATAAACCAATGCGAGAGCCACATATACCACATACATAACACGGGACATTACACACAACAACAAGGGAATTTGGTGGAGGTTGGTGCTGAGCTGCCCTGAGCGTTCATTCTGAAGAATCTGAACAGTCGGAAACTGGCGTTTTCGAAACCATGTGAAACACTATTCACAGATCCGACATCGAAAACTTTGATAGTTCGATTCAAAATGAAGAATAGATTTTACAGAAACTATCTGTGAGCTAATTGATGTTGGATGAGTTTCCATAGACGCTATGATTTCAATAAAAAATTTGTTGTCTTTGATTGAAAAGTGTGTATTAATAATATGAATTATGGAATGTTAACCATTAATTCGTACTTGAAAAGAATATACATACATTTTTAGTTATAGATACGTCCAAAATAATGATTTTGAGATAAAACAAAATGAGATTCAAGGATTTAATGATTGTTCGGGCCAATAGCCTATGGTGGATATCGGAAATTCATGATTAAAAATATGACTGAGTAAGGCACTCGCCTACTCTGCTTACCATTTTTTATTATAACAAATTGTTTAACCTGACCTTAATATTTTTTCAAGGTGAAAAAGTCAACAGTAATATAGCTGGTGTAACCGTAATTATTAATACGTAAAACGTTATAAACGGTTTATAAAACTCATTTTTTTTCGAGCACAAAGAAACTGCGCTACGTTGGAGCATTTCGATTCAGAGTGAATATTTATTGTACGTATTTAATTGCAATACAAAATATAAAAAAAACTGTAGCAACAAAATATAGGCGCTCCGACACTCTTGACAGGTGTTTGGACTTGACGTCTTAGTGGTGCTGTCTAGTGGGCGTCATTTCAGTAAACAGTAACTTTGCATTGCAACTAGCATTGGGGACTTATTATACTACCCGCATAATGATTTTAATTACACGCTTTATATTAGCTTCACTTGTATGTATGTTTGTTTGTTTGTATGTTTGTAACCGACTCCTTAAGTCGCTATTTTGATCCACTTCCCGGTTTCCGATTGAGCTGAAATTTTGCATTAGTTTGGATGACAATGCATGGTGAGCTAAGTGACGTCATTCTAAATCCAATATGGTGGACTCCCAAAGATGGCGGACTAGTAATTTTTTATGCACTCCCGCGATATGGGGATAAGCTATATAGGCAAATCTGTAATATTCGCGGAATTGGTTAATTTCTGTCTTATTTCAATATATAACTAGGACGAAAAAGTTAAATACCACTTTTTTATTTAATTTCTTGCCGCCATCTGTCACTCACTTCTGAAATATTTGAATAATAGAAAAAAAATGTTCTTATTCATGACGAGAAGTAGTCCTACTTACTCGTCATACGTTCGTTTACTACTACTTCGTTTACTCGTCACGGTAATTCACATTTTTGATTATTTACTTTGTAGGATAATTTACCTTATAATACGGACATTTTCGATGTTTCTTACGGCCAGCCTAAATGTGTCAGGAACAAACAACACTGGTCACTGGTCTTTACTTTCTTTACGTAGTCTGTGATTTCTGCTTCTGTGACTGACATGCGTTAGCAACACTAAGAATAAGAAGTAGTCTGTGGATTGACTCTTCCCTAATCTCTATGGAACGAGTTTAGGCGGGAAAATGTAAAGTGCACGTTGTCGATTTTATATTGTTTTCCAAAACTTGTGTTTCTCCGAAGTATAATGTGTAATTATGGTGGATAATTAACCATTATGTGTTCATGAAGGTGTACGAGTGTGGGCAAATTGTATAAAATTGAAAATCATGACTTTTTGTGTTCACTCCTAAACTCCATCGAAGACTCAGTAAAATTTCCACCGTTTTACTGGGGCAATAACTGCAATAACTTTTTATACTTGATTAAAAAAAGAAGGAAGTAACTGAAGACGAGGCTTTGGCCTTACTTTTATTTAAGAACACTGAAGACGAGGCGGTATGGTCTAAGACCTTAGCCTGCCCGATTAGGGCGAAGGAAATAATAAAAAAAAAAATCTCTATGGAACGTTGTTAAGTCTATTTCGATTATTTTGGATTTTGACGATATTTCGTGCGTTTAAATGGTTGTAATATTAAAAAAAACTACAAACAGTGGTACCTGGAAGTTTTAACATTATGTCTGTAGCGTTTGCAGCACGAGGCAACCGACCTCCTTTAAGCCCGGCACAAATCCAAAAGATGTTAGATGAAAACGCTCATCTAATTCAAACTATTCAGGAATATCAAGCAAAAGGTCAAGTTATGGAGTGTCACCAGTATCAACAAGTATTACACAGGAACTTGGTATATTTGGCTTCCGTAGCAGACGTCAACCAAAACATTCAGAGCATTCTACCGGTAAAATAATATTCTTCTATTAGTTCAGTAGTCAATATGAGATGCTTTCTATAATTATTTTATGTGGAATGTAGGTATTTATTAGCTTACTTAATATGGTAACTTTCTAAGGGGTGGGTTTCCAATATCAAATTCATTTTATTTATATAACATAGTAATTAAAAAAGAACTGATATAGCATTATCTGTCCAAATATCTTTTGTTTTATTTATTGTATTTTATTACCATATATGGATTTTGTATTAGTTTAGGTATCATATTGCCTAAACTGTTATATTGACCAAGTCTGCAAGAATTGATACAGATACATCTTTGAAAAGCTTTAACACTCATGCTTAGCGAACTCCAGTTATATATATATATTTTTAAGTACATGGTCGATAGCACAATTCGGACCATTCGTCAGTGCGTAGCCAAGGAAGCCACATGTGCAGCATGTGTTATAGCCAAACATCCTTATCAGCAACATAGTCTTCGGTCTTATAATAGGCTTTTCGAATAAGCACATGTATAATATGGGTTTTAAACTTGGCCTGGGTTAGATCAGTTATTGACTGTGGCAGTTTGTTATAAAAACGTACACCATTAGCCATAAATGAATTATTTGTTTTTGCTATTTGCTATGCCACGATTTTATGTTTGAATCGTGTATTTCTATAGTGGAAAGAGGTCATTTCATATTATATATTCCATAAGTCCTTATAGGTTTGTACTACCATATTCTTACAAATAAAAATACTGATTACATTTTTAGGTAACTAGTATTAAATGGGTAACCTAAAAAGAGGTAATTTTTTTTTTCTTCTTTATTACCCGGGTAGCGTTAACCTTAATCGTAGAGTTAACCAAAATTCTTCAATACCTATACTGTAATTTATAAAGATTTTCAGACCCTGGTATTAACACAGCTAAATTTAAATGGCTATCCTTTAATCTTTGTATTAAAATTTAAAAAAACAGGTATTTCAACTGCCTCATTGAGTTAGTGCCATGCCATGCTAGGGGCATGGTTCGTAGCAAGAGGTTCTAGGTGGATTCCCAGGTCAGAATTGTAATTGGGCTCATCTAGTAGAAAATTCTCAGTAGCAGCTTGGCATTTAAAATTAAGATGATACTAAATATTATTTTATGGTGGTCATGTTAGGCTTCTGTAAAATATTTGTTGCTCATATACTAAGGGATGTTGAACATCACAAGAAAGGTCTAAGTCTGAAATTGTTTTCAGTATTTCAATGTTCTTTGCAGTTCCTTACAGTTGGACTCCATAAGTTCTATATTATATTAACTGCCTCATTAGTATCATGGTACTAAGCATGGCTACTGAGTATGAGGTCTTGAATTTGATTCCCAGGTCGGGTTAAGTCTGTGATATACACAAATTGGCCAAGTGTTATTGGGTTTGTCTGTTACGAAATTCTCAGTAGCAGCCCGAAAGAAAGGAAGCTGAGAAAGCTGTCACTATGGTCGCAGAGGATAGGAGATTATTGTCAGTTGTCATTATGCATTCAGAAGATTATCAGACAACAGTGTTATTGCAATAGCAGGATAGATTCGTATTCAAGAATGTGTTATAGATTGCGGAAGAATAATGCACTATGTAATGTATCATTGCAATAACGACCATTACTAGCTTATTAAGCTAGTGTATGCATTGAATTTCACTAAGTTCATGCCAAGTTTGCGAAGTATTGTAAATTCAGGTTTTTCTCAAGGAATATGTTGTTATTAATATTATGTTGCCTGAATTTTTTCTTAATTAAAGAATTCTAGGTTAATAATGCACTTTTTGTTTAAATATTACAGAATTTCTTAAACCGTGGGTGATTAGTTGAATATACTTTTATATTACTCAAAACAATACATCACACTATCACTTATAAAGAATTGTTACCTTTTATTTATTGTATGGAAATCAGTTTATTTAATTAAATAACAATATTGTTTTTACAGCCTCCCCATCAACTAGCTGCTGGTAATGCGCAACCACCTCCAATCAATTCACCATCTCCAAGTGGTGGTGACGTTTCTGGGGGAGCTCAACAATCATACAGACCACCTGGAGTCTCTACAACACCAACTAGGCCAACACAATCTTATGGTCAACGACCTTACCCACAGAATCAGTATCAAGGACAGTATCAAGGTGCACCAGGTGTTTATCCACCACAACCCGGTTATGGACCCCCAAGCCAAGGATATGGACCACCTAATCCTCCCCAACAACCACAAGGCTATCCTCCAAATTCTAACTATGGTCCGCCAATAACAACTACTCCAAGTAATTATCCACCATCTACACACCCAGGCCCAGGTTACCCTCCATCATCGGCACAACAAGCTTATGCACCGCCTCCTGGTAGTCCTGCTTCTGCAGGATCGCCATATCCCGTACGTGGATCAACTCAACCAGCTTACACCGGTAACTCAGTTTATCCGCCTTCGCAGACAGGCTCAAATTACCCTAATGTTGGAGTAAGTACTTATAACAACTCTACTGGATCACAGCCGCAACCCTATCAATCGCAACCTTTCCCGAATACCACACCCACATCGGCTTATAGTACCACTCCTACATCACAGCCGAATCGGTCCCCTCAACCGCCATCTAGTGGTTATTCGACGCAAAATCCACCCACGTCGGGATATGGATCTCCATCTGCACAATCACCGACATATAATTCTAGTTCTCACGGAAATAATGCACCTCCAACATCCGTGGCTTCTGGGGCACCTTCGTCGAGTGGTCCACCCGGTCAACAATACCCTCCTCCTGGGCAAGCATCTCCTTACCCACCAGCTACTCAACCTCCTTATTCTAATCCTTCATCGCAGCCTGGAAGCCCTGCACCAACTGTATCGACAGCACCACCTCCACAAGCGTCATACGCACAAAATCCGCAGAACTATCCCCCAGCAGGAGGTGGTTATCCGCCACACGCTTATCAACAAGGATATCCCCCAGCCCAATACCCTCCATCTCCTTACCCATATGCTCGTGCCCCAACACCGGGAGCTCCCCCTCCTGGTGCACCGCAACCTTATCCCGGATATGGGTTCCAACCACCTACACAACAGTAGAAACAAAAGAAGGATAAGTAGAGATGGGAATGGAAGTGAAGAAAATAGCATAGAGATCAAAAACAGTTCGCACTAATTCGAGCAAACGATTTCACAAGAATTCTGGAGAATTACCCGCGACTATCTTCGTTCTACTGGTTTGTTCTCAATTGTAAAGTTCAAAATACATTGTACCCCGGAATAGAAAATGACTCTGTACAGAGATACAGAGGGACTTGCACTCTTCAAAAGAATTTATATAAATAGAGGATCTCTTTTGCTATGACGCAATAAAGTACCACTCAGATCGCACAAATCTGAGGCACTCAGCGTCTCATTCTATCGAGTATATTTTATCACTTCTGATGCGGTCAAGATTGCCTTCTTGTGAAGAATAATTAATAGGAATATTTAATTTCCAATTATATCTTATCTATTAATAATAGTGTACACTTAGTATTTTAACTGTTCATGTCTGAAGTTGACTTTCCAACCGGCTATGTAAGTACGATCGTATAGAAAAGTGATAACATACTAAAATAAAGTTAATTAAGAAAATCAAAACGACCGCGAAGTATTATTTATGACACCGACTGTTCTCGGTCTCGAAGCGAGCGAGACCGATGTAAAATACGTATGTTCACTCTTTGTTTAATTCATCTGACAAAATTTATGGGACTGAGAAAGTACGCTGTGACTGTCGCCCCTTGATGGCGCATTCGCCATGGCATGCTTTTATTGTATATTTGACAACTGCGCAGCTCATTTGCGTATAACTTCATACATGCACAGTTATTATACGAGAACTTGTGTACTTTTATGAACAAATGACATTTCAAATGTACTATACGTACCCAGTATTCGACCAGATAAATGTTGTCTGCATACTTTTAAAAGGGCTCTTACAGCGGCACGTTGTCGACGAAATCTCGGCGACAGTTTTCGATAACGTCCCCGCTATACGAGCGTACGTAACGTACGTAAGAGCTTAAAATGTTGTCATCCGCATTTAAATAGAACTTGTAAACTTACGTAAATATAATAATTTTATTAATTATATGCACGGTAGACTGAATAATTTCATCATAAATTTAGTACCTTTATTCTTTAGGCCCCATGTATTTTATCGCTTATGTGACGTTAAAAATTTAATGTTGATCATATCCCCTATTCGGCAGTGTATAAAGAGACTAATTATAGTGCGTGAACTCTGCAAACATTGTTTCCGCCAAAGGACATCTCTAAGCGAAGAGCCTTGATGAACACCTTAAGGCTGGATAAATGCAGAAAGCGTTACTCTTTGAAACGGTAAACCATTGCGAGGAAGTTATTTTCTCTGAAGCCCTAACCACTAGTAGCGTTTTATATATTTTTAAACGATGTTAATTACAGGTTACCTACGTTGATAAATTAAATGAATACAAAAATCAATAAAAAGCATTTCCAATACGATCTTTTTATTTTATACTTCTGATTCAAGCTTCTCCGTCTAGAGTATCTAACAAAATATCTAATATCGAAACAAATACACAGTAGAAATTATAGCTAAGAAACGAAGAACAATGGCGGACTCCCATACAAATTTTTGATGACAATTTTTTCGTCTTATCAAAAATATTTAAAAGTATAGTTTGAATCCCTGAACTGCTTTAGTTCAAGATTAACTATGGAATAAGTTTGTAAATAAAGATATTCAACTTTAAGTCTTGGAGGTCATGTCTAGTTAACTTAGTGAGCAAATAAACTACGGAGTAGAGGTGAGACGTATTTACCCGACCAGGCTTTAAAACCAGTGCTTTGCTTCCAAGTGTGGCGCCCTGGTACGAGAGGAAAAAACTTGCAAGTATGAAAGTATTTGATATGCCATAGGGTGCGGGCAGAGATGAAAAACACTTGCATAGAAAATTTATACGTGTTACCTTTTAAGTAAGGAGCATAATCGTATCAACGAAAAAATACTCGGATAAAATGTTTTATTAGCAAATACGATTTTGCTTCTTATATATATATACATGTCTATAAGGAACAATTTCCTATGCAAGTATTTACAACTACAAACTAAATCGAATGCCACCAAATACACAAGTTTTTAATACCTGGTTTTCGACCCTGGTATTTTTACATACTCGTACTTGCAAGGCCTGGTATTTAATTTTACAAGTATATCTCATCCCTACTACGGAGTTAGTAAACAGAGTTATTAGAAGGCAACTGGTGCTGTTGGCTTACGACATCACGTCGAAAGTTCAGATGAAAATAATTCTTACAATAACACAGATCTAAATAACGTAAGCTACATGTATTACTAATATGTGGACCTAGTAACAAGCTGTCAAGCACGTAGACTGACTGTCGGCATTGCTGTCATTATATTTAATGATTCTTTTAATTTCATTTTATTTAATTAATAATGATTATTTCAATATTCTTAGCACAAAAATAGTATCGATATTTTATATATAATCTGAATTAAATACATTTCCAAAATATATAATAGAGGCAAAGCACATTGAGTAACTTATAGAAAAAAGAATAAATTTAAAAAAATGACACCACTAATTCAGTTCAACTAAGAAAATACAAATTATTAGTGAATTGAGTTTTCAAGACGTCGGCTAATGGCTTTTAGCATAATTTGAAAAAACTTATGGATTTTATTTATTTCTGTAATAATGACAATTGTAGACGCTTTAGACGTTTATCAACACTTAATTCGCCATTGTTCTTCCATGTGTTGCTTTGCAGCTTAATGACACAGTTCACATAATTAAATTTCTTGAAAAGAAATTGACTGTTCGTCAAATGGTTGAATAGAATCATCATAGTATTCAAGAGGCAAATCTTCAATAAATGGTTGTGTGGGAAATGGAGGTGATGTCTTGAGTTTCTTGAATGGAAGGACTGTATCAAACAAATAGCACATGGCACCCGTTTCACCAGGAATAGCAACACCTAATGTCCAGATTACATTGTATTTTGTGTTAATACGTAGAATTTTAACGCCACGTAAAGTCCGCCATCTAAAAAATAAAATTGGCTATGTATATTATATGTTAGGCACCGCACCAAAGAAAAACTCATTGAGCAGAATAAACAAAATGGGACACAACTTGATATGCTTCCACATCACGTTATTAGTGTTATGGTACTTATGAAAATGCCCAAAATACGTATTGTGGTAAATACAAATACTATCATCAAATTGTTTAATCTGTAACTAGGTCTTGAAAAACTCTTTTACATGCAATGAGGTTTTACATATAGAAGCGTCATAACCGAACATAAGTGAATTAAAAATCAGCGGTAACTCACATACCAATACATACAATCATACAACGTGCTGTGCATCCGCGCAGAAAATAAAGAACCGTTACAGCATAGAGTTGTTGGAAAGAGATAATTATACATCGTTTAGTTTCGGCAGATACTTGCGATAAACTGCTGCGCTCATTGAAGCGATCAATGTCGGGCATAAAGTAAAATTTACTAAGTTTTTATTCATAAAAATAATATCTTCACGTTCCCTGTCCACGAAGCAGACACAATAGTTAAACAATCGCCGTGTACCACATGTGGGTCATTGGACAGTGAAAGGGTTAATAATGCATTATAGTATAGTTATGTTATGGAATGATAACTGTTATTGTTATCCTGTTATACAGCCGTTCGGCAATGAACTTTACATGAGTAGTTTTCCTAACAAAGAATCATGGTGAGATTTGTACAAACAAAAAATATTAGGATTTTTAGAAAATTTGGAATAGTTGTTCTTTCTATCGTTGGTCCCCAAAGAATAACTTTTAGCATTCAAAATATTTTTAAAACTCAATAGTGTCATAGTAATCAACATTCAATGTTGTCGCGTTCAGAAATTTACCCCATGAAAGATAAGGATCTTATTTATTTATTTGATGGGTTTTGTCGCTTAGCGACCTTATAACACAGTTATGAATCTTAAAAAAAAATATATGATTACTTCGGGATTTAAAAATATTGTAAGTACCCAAAGCTGTTCTTTAAACACCAAATATCAAATAAAACGCCATTCCAACGAGCTTAGTATCAGAACCTCATCTCTATTGTCCAAGTTGTCTTATTATCTATTGATAGTTGAGCTTGAAAATCAGTTACACTATTAATAGGCTTATCGATAGTATCAATAGCAGCAATAATAGTATTGAACACTAATATTGACTATAATATCGATAGTATTGATACTATTGAAAGAATAGAAACTCGAAAGTACAGGCCGCTATCGATAGTTTTTTCTGTATGAAATGAAAAAACCAAAGTCTCGATTAAGCATATTTCGCTACATCTCGGTAGTACGCAAATAAATTGAATTGGAAAATGCAAAATAATGTGATTTTTCTTGTTATAAAATTATTTAGTTAAACCCAGAAAAAGTTAAAACATTTTGTTATTCGTGTTTGTTATAAAATTGGCACACTGGTTTTCTTCTCTTGCTTCCAAAAGGTGTGTTCTATCGATTAAACGAATAAAAAGATTCGAGGAGACGTCGGGTTTTGAAGGTAAGATGTTAAAAAAAAAGGTTAAAAATATACCTTTTGTGTCAAACAGTAATATTGATCAGGGGATGTACATTTTGTAGATATGTACCAGTATTTGTGATCAAAACCGTGAAAAAGCTTCAAAGGCTAGGCATAAAAAGCGTGTTTACATACGAACCTATTTCCCATGTGCCCTGGCATCTTAGTCCCAGGCCATACTCTAGCTTTTTCACCACCTGCACCGATATTTCCTGGTCTTCTATGAGTTTTAGTAACACCATGAGATGCTGGCATGCCTTTAAATCCCCAACGCTTCATTACGCCTTGGAAACCTCGATCCATTCTGTAAACAATTTATATATTGAAGTTACCAACACTATGTAATGAGACATCTCTATAATAGTTTTCCTATAGACAGTGGCGTAGCTAATGCTTACGGGGGGCCCTGTATCAAAATTTATATTCGGCCTTTTTTTTAACATTTTACGTTTTTTTGCTTACACAGTATAGCCAGGGGTTCCCAACCTTTTTTTGTCTACTGCCCACTTTAAGAATAAATAATTTTTTAACGCCCCCCTTTTTAAACATACTTAAAAACCGCTAAGTACTTATAAATGATTATTGAAACGCAAATTTATAGTATTCGGACAGAGTATCTTTTATTAAAAATAAAACAAACATAATCAATTCTTATATAAAAACTAATGTGAAGGTTGAATCTGATGCTGTTCAATAAGTTTGTTGATATCAGGTTCCAATTTACTCAAAAACAGCCGCAAGTCGCCACGTTCGGTAACACGCAAACGATTTCTCTTTTTAGTAAGCAGCGTTGCCACAGCACTAAATCCACGTTCACACAAATATGACGATGGGAATGCTATCAAAAATCGTTGAACAATTGACCACAATCCAGGGTACAATTGCGGGATCGGTTTTTGTAGCCAAAATTCTTGATATCCATTTTTGAACTTGATTTTTATTTCTTCGTTTGTTGTCAATTCTATTAGTTCTTCTTCCAGCTGAGGTGACATTGCTGTGTTGACATTTGAAAACGGATCCAACACCGAGTCTGGTATTTCCAAGTTTAAAATGTCCTGGTATCGTTCGGTGAAGTCAATGTGGAGGTTTTCCAAATGTTGGCAGTAGGCAAACAAGTCGTCGTTACTGCAGTATACTGATAAATTCGGAAAATTGTGAAACTCACGTCTGCCCATATTCTTTTTGTGCAGAAGCAGTTTGGCTGCGAAAGCAGCAACGACATTTCTTAATTAAATTTAGTTCATCGCCTTGCAGTTGGAGGTTCATGTCGTTGAACATTTTATACAGGTCTGTCATGTAAGCTATATCATTCTTTGATGTTATGAGCTTGTTGCGCAGTTCTGTATCTTTAGTTTCCAAGAACTCTATCATAGAGTCAAACAGGTTGTAAAATCGAATCAGACAATTGCCTCTTGACAGCCAACGAACTTCAGTATGAAGCAACAAACGGTTGAAATCTTCGTCATTAGTAACACAAAGCTGATGAAATAATCTATCATTCAAAGAGCTGCTACGGATTTTATTGACTGCTTTGATGACATATTGCAGTGATTGAAATAGTCGTTCACTTAAGTTTCTAGCAACCAAATGTTGTCTATGAATAACGCAATGTATAGCAAGGACATCTGGAATTTTATTCTTTAAGTATGCTATGAAGCCTTTATGGCGCCCTGTCATAGCCGGAGCGCCATACGTAGCAACTGATATAATATTTTTCAAAGGAATCTCTTTCTCTTCACAAAACTTTTCCAATGTATTGAATATGGTTTCGCCTTTTGTATGTCTCCAAATTTCTGGCAAACAATAGTTCTTCACGTATTTTCTCATCTTTAATAAACCTCACGTAAGATAGCAACAACGCTTCATTAGTTGGTAAAGTGGACTCATCGAGCTGAATTGAGAATTGACTAGTCCTCAGATGATTGCACAATGATTCTTCAATGTTTTCAGCCATTTCATCAATTCGTCTTTGGACAGAATTATTACTCAAAGGAATTTTTCGGATAATATCTGCGGCCGGTTTATGAAGCACAGTAGTTATTATTTCCTTTATTGCTGGCAAAATTAACTCTTCTCCGATGTTGTGTGGTTTGCCTTTTTGAGCAATTAACAAAGAGATATTGTACGAAGCTCGAAGTCCGTCGTCATCTTGCTTAGCAGCCGCCGAAAATAGTTTTGATACACTTGGCTGAGTATTATGCTTCTTCTCTAGGTCTTGAAAATATGCTACATTCTTTTCTGTCTTATCTGGATGCATTTTATTCAAATGATCTTGCAGTCTTTAAGGCTTCATTGCTTCGTTCGAAAATGTTTTTAGACATAGAAGACACAAAGGCGACGAGGGGTTAGTGGGATTTTCAATAAATACGAATTTAATATATTCCGCAGACTATTGCCGTCTCTTCTTTTTTACTTCCGACATTGTTTTGTTTTAAGAAATACGTAAGTGTTGAAATCAAGTACTGCTTATCTATTATGCGCGAAACCGCAAATGAAAATATTTTTTTTTCTTTTTTTTCTGGGTCTGTTACCGCCCCCCTTTAGGCCTGCAGCGCCCACAAGGGGGCGTTATCGCCCACGTTGGGAAAGACTGTATAGACGTTGGGGCCCTTTGACCAGCTAGTATTAGTATAATAGATTTTAAACTTTCACGATTTGTACTTTTAGAAATATATAAAACGGGTATAGATCGGATATTCTGTATAAAAGGCTTTTACGATACCTTTTTTTTCCAGACGTTTCAACCGAATTGCACCGGCCGTGGTCACGGGCCCGTGACCACGGCCTGTAAAATAGAATTAGTATAGATTAGAGATAACAAGAAAATATTATTTAGTTTAGTCTATAACAGACATTTTTATTATTTCTCATTGACTGAATGTAGAGGTAGCCTAAAGCCAGAACAAGTAGAAATAAAAACTGACACATTTAAAATTAAAGGAAAAAGTATCCTTATGTCATCCGCAACTTAGCAACAGAAGCTGGCATAGTAAATTGTCGCTTGAGTGTTGTTTAATAATGAAAGCCCTGGCCCGCCATGACGAACGCAGTGAGAAATGCCTAACTTAACATAGTGTTGCTATTATACTTATGTATATATTCTTGGTAAATATGGGTCTAAGATAAGTCAATTGTTTACTTAATATGTCAAAAATAAATACAGAATGAAAAATATTCAATACCTAATGATAGAATTCACTTGAGTTTTTTAATAATTGGCAACTTGTAAGTTTTCAGAAAAGTGTTTTAAAATGTACGAATGTTTATTTGATACCTCTTACAATATTATATTTCTGTCGAAAAATGTTATTTCTTAGAAAAAAAACATATAAGGACGCGTTCTCGAAAACGATAGGTATTGAATCGCACCGACCGCGCTATTACATTGACACGCGCACTTGAAGTGATAAGATAAGTTCAAATTAACTTATATTGATACTAAGGTTACAATATTAAATGGAAAAAGAATACGGTCGCGAACAGGATTCGAACCAACGCCTCCTCGATAAATACTCCAGGCGCTCTGACCACTAAGCCATCTCGACCTCTACTCACCACCACGAATTCTTCATCCATATTTTTAACGACTTTTTGGCGACGTCATTGCTATCCATTCAGTACCTATACAGGTGACCGAACCGACACGACTAACTTTGCAGTTAATACAATGTCGTAAAGAACGCAATTACCTTAATAATTCAAGAGAAATCTTTGAAAAAGCATTAACGCATGCTTAGCGAACTTTAAAGTTACAATATTAAATGGAAAAAGAATACGGTCGCGAACAGGATTCGAATCTGCGCCTCCCGGATAGATACTCCAGGCGCTCTGACCACTAAGCCTGGAGTATTTATCCGGGAGGCGCAGATTCAAATCCTGCTCACGACCGTATTCATTTTCCATTTAATATTGCAACTTTAGAGTTCGCTAAGCATGCGTTAATGCTTTTCAAAGATTTATTTTGTAATATTGATACTTTGTTTTTTTTTTCTAATCTAATATGTTATATTTTTGTAGTAGGTTCTAGTACTAATTGTACTTTTATTTCATTGTTGGATATTTAGAGCAGTTAGAGCTACTGGAGTAACCTGAATGAAAGTGTACTTCGGAGCTGCTCCTGGAAATCGTAGACGAGAAGAGTTAGGTGCGCTGAGTTTGGGCTTGTTCTGTCGTTATTATGAGCTTTTCTAATGAAATCGTGAAAATGACAACTTACAAGACCTGTGCCGTGCCAATGTGTAGAACTACATATCATCATAGCATTACCTCTGTATTCCCCAAAGGGGAAGGCAGAGGTGTACACAGCCACATTTCACCAATGCTGTTATTAAGTACCATGTAATAGGTGGTGAGCCTATTGCCATCAATCGAGCACAATTCCAAACTCCGGGCTGCTACTGACAATTTCCTAACAGAAAAACTCAATAACACTTTGCCCGACCCGGGAATCGAACCCGAGACCTCATGCTCAGCAGTCGCGCTTGGGACCACTAGACCAACGAGGCAGTTGTAGAAGTACAATCAGTAAGTATCCTGTTAACAAAATCTACAATTTTGAAAGCAGTGGTTATTGTTAGCATGCCAAGACCCGTAGTTACCCACATTTGATAAATCTGAGATTTTATTATGTGACATCACAAGATGCTCAATCATGGACGCCCGCGTTTTGGTTCTTTTAATCAAAGTCAAAGGTTTTTATTTCATATAAATCATACAAAGGCACTTATGTAATGTCAAAATTTTGGTGCACGGTTCCAAAGTGTCGTTTCTTATGGTAAAGAACCAGCAAGAAAGTCCATTGTTACTCTTGTAAACTTTTTTTTACTTCATCTTATAATCTGTCACAAATTTTAGAGGACATTATTTTTATTCCCTTCTGTCACACTTCTCTCCCACTTTAATTAATAAAAATCTTATCGAAATTTATAAATGACATTAATATAAAATTGTAGTTGGTGGGCATCCTGTATAGTATGTTTGTATTTGTCTGAAATATATATATGTCGCAGATGGATTGTAGAATCAGCTGTTTTACAAAACTGCTAGCTGATATACAAAACAGTACTGTTATGGAAAACAGCTGAACGACGTTTAGCGGTTTTACATAATTACTGAACTATAACACGCAGAATTGAATGAACGTTTTGCGTTTATCAATGCAGCGGGTCAATGATCAGAGATTACGTAAAACAGTGTGAAATGAAATGTCAGATTGTTGATTTTAGTTCGAAATTTTGTCGCATATGGCTCTGTATGTCTTAACAATAATAACCTAACTTTATTTTACTTGTCAATAGCAAAAAGAATATGAAAATTTTGAATGACGTAAATACTAAACCACTATAATAGTCGACAATATATCGGGATTATGAAAGAAAATAAACGAAATTTATCCATGAGCGAGCGAAGAGAATTCGGGAGTTTAGTGTATCCCGACACGGACAGGTTAGGTTAGGTGTTTAGGTTTTTTCTAACCTTACAGACACAAAAATATCGTCGACCCAGCCAGACGGAAAGTCAAATCAGAATACAGTATCGTTTTTTTACGTGAATGGTGACATCCATTTAAAAAATTTTGTGATGATCATCATCTGGTTCATAAGTGACTGCATCATATCTTTGATATTTACCAGGGAGTTTTTTTGTGATGACTGGTTATCCATACAATGTGATGTCACACCACTTGTTATTTCAGCATATGATTTGTCGCACTGCATAGATTTTGTAGAGTTTCTAGTATAATTGGTTGGTTTGGTGTCATATTGTTTTTTTGGCTGGGGTATTGGTATCTGTGGGGTGTCAGGTCTGTAACCTTGTGGTCTAATTCTTCCAATGCTTGCTTTATCTCGTCCACGCATGTAGTAGGGTGGATATTTTGCAAGAGCAATACGCGAAAGCTTCTTTCTTCTTTAGGCTTATATGTATAAAAGTCAGTTTTTTGCTTTCATAATTCCTTATAAATTTTGGTATAAGCTTCTGATGTTGTTAGTTGAATTTTAACTTGTTCACCACGTTTAGCATTTTATAGAGGGGTTGGATGTTACTAACTGTCTACAAACAATGGTGGAGGTTTGGTACGCTTTTGTTCTGTTTTATTGTCAATTATAACTTCGAGTTCCGAAAGTCTGTTTGATGTAGGAAAAGGGGCACTTAGCCAGTAGTTGATGCCTAATTTTGTTTGTGTGTCGTACATTGTTTCATCTGGGCTGCGCTGCCTTTTTCTTCCAGATACTTCCTCCCGGTTTCCTTGTGGTGTGTTATTGAAATCATTATCTTCCAAATCTATTGTTGCACTGTTGTCGCAAATAGGTAATGTTCCACTAACAGAGTTTGATCGGGTCGTTCTATAAATAAACTTTTGTGGAAAATTTGTTGAGTAAGTACTTTTGGTGCATTACGATTATTGCTTTTTAGTTTTTCCATAATTTTATTTTATGTCCAAATTTTTTGCAAAGACCATATTCACTTTCGCAAATAATAGCAGCACCAAAGATAAGATTTTGTAAACTTTTGTATCTTTTAAAATTTCTCATCATCATCCATCATAAACTGCCTCATTGGTCTAGTGGTCCAAAGCGCGACTGCTGAGCAGGAGGTCTCGGTTTCGATTCCCGGGTCAGGCAAAGTGTTATTGAGTTTTTCTGTTGGGAAATTCTGAGTAGCAGCCCAGAAATTGGAATTGAGCCCGGTTGATAGCAATAGGCTCACCACCTATTGCAAGGGACTTAATAACAGAATTGGTGAAATGTGGGTGTACAATTGTGTACAACTCTGCCTACCCCTTCGGGAATACAGGCGTGATGCTATGTCATCATCATCCCCTTGCCCTTATCCTAATTTATTTTGGGTCAGCGGAGCATGTATTCCTAAACATGAACTTATTTTGCAAAAATAAAATATTTATAATTTATCATAACAAATTAGTTAGCCAAAACAAATTAGTTTAATTATTGTTTACCTCTATGCTACCATATCAAATACTTTTCATATTTTATTGATACAATTGTCAAATAGAAAATTCCCGAAAACTGTGATTTTGATGCATATGTTGCATTACACATTGCGAACAACCATTTATATCACGATGGTTAGGTTGTATCATGCGCTTGGAAAGGGTTCAAATGTGGAAGAATTCAGGAAGTCTACTAGTTAGATAAAAGTAACTGTCACACTTTTAGTTTGAAATTTCCCCAAATCATAGTTTATACAATGTTTGTTGCAGGAGTTTAATTGTAGATTAAAAGTGTCATCATGATTTATGTTACTTGCCATTAGAAAACCATTGTATTTATACTATGCTCAATTGAATAATGGTCATTGTTAATAATTGAACTTACGTTTTAGCTCGTACATCTATGTAGTCTCCAGTTCTAAAGTGAGTTGCAAGTAATGGTGTTCCTGGAGGTATATAAGATTCCGGTGATACCATAAATCTGCATAAGTGCCTCTTAGGTAGCATGCCGGCATTATTAAATAATCCACAATACTCTCTAGTCACAGTACTAGGATCTATAGTCTCTGAACCAATTAACATACAACCCAATCTCTTTTTTCTTTTCCACACAACACCACCCGATGTTTTCATTGGGTTAAATTCTTCAGGAGGTGTATATTTTATGACATGATTGTCAACAACCTTGAATATAAAGGAACTTTATAATGACATACAAAACATAAATAATACTAGTCTGGTAACTGTTGGTAAAAGCAATATTATCAAATAATGTAATAAAAATATTTTGTGTATATATATATACCTATTTGTTATATTACCTGTAATAATGTAGTAAGCAGTTTCTTTCCATCCTTGGACCAAAGAGGATAATTGCCTATCTTACGAGCAATCAGTCCTACTCGGCGATTTTGTGGATTCCACTGTGCTACTTGGTTTGGGTCAACATTGACCAAGGGTGAATGTAAAGAGGCTTGCTTTTGTATTTTATCTTGCATTACTTCCTCAACGAATTGTTTATTTTCGTGAGTAATAAATTCCTCTGATGCCTAAAACATTCGATTCAAAATAAAAACAAAGTCAAAAGCCATACCATTACGATATGCACGTTACATACCACTCTTTCTTTTGGTATGTACCAATATGGAGGCCGGAATCGAGGTTGTTGATAAGATCGAGTGATATCTATCCTGTAAATAATAAAAAGTCCAAATATTTATAGTTTAGCTCACTAAATGTAAAAAGTTCTAACATCAAAAACATCATTCAAAATTATAACCTTAATTTGTTCAAAGTATTTCGTAATAAGCCCATATTGCAAGTAGCCATCGTAGACTCTCTTTTCAGAAAGTAATAAATTTATTATAACAGATTAAGTATACATTTCTTTGGAGTTTATAAATTAATATTTTTATAATCAGCAATTGATATGAATATAAGTACTGTCCATAAAATATAGCTTGACTACAATGACATTCAATTGACAGCAGCCAAACTGCCAAACCTATGTGACTAGTGCCAACTAGTGCTGAGAAATGCTGATCAAATCGATACCTTTAATAAAGTACGAGGTACTGAGTTACTCACAGATTAGTATTTTTTTCTTTTTTTATGGCAATTGAAGCCGAAGCCATTTTGCCAAGTAAGTTTAAAAGTTAGAGAAATAAAATAAAATTACAAAATTAAACTAATTACGATGAATTTTGGATCAGTAAAGTAGACAATTAAAAGAAATTCAATAAAAGAATAAATATCTATAAATATGTAATTAACAAATTAAGCAAGAATAACATTACAATAACAATCTAAATTTTAATATTATTAGTGATAACAAATAAATATATATACTTATATACTAATAAATTATTACTAAATAGTAAAATATTTACAGAAGTAGGCAGAGGAAAGTCAATAGAAACTAGGTTATTATACAGTAATGAATGGTCATACAATGGACAATTAAGAATTATATAATTCAGATATCCCACGTCTGCTCCACATTCACAAGCGGCACTATTAACAATATGGAGTTTAGCAAGGTGGGCCGGAGAGCAAACAATGCCAAGCCTCATGCGAATTAATATGGTTGTCACTACCTTGCTAAACTTTGCTTTATAGAACCATGGTTTATTTGGTATGACTGTTTGAATTTGGAAGAAGTTTCTACCCTTGACCTGTCCACTGACTGACCAAGCAACATCCCAGGATTTCTGAAGATGAATACTAGGTAAAGCAGACAGGTCATGACAAAAGTTTTTAAAAGTGAATAGATCACCACAATCTATCGCGCTCCTTGCTGACCATCTGGGTCAGCTCTTAAATTTCCTCTGATTCCAGCATGTCCTGGAATTCATGCGAAAGATACTCTCAAATCTTTTAATGCACATTCTTGTAAAATTTTCCTAATGTCTATAATCAAAGGAAAATTAGTATGATTTCTGAAAGGAAATTTGGCCAGAGACTCTAAAGCACTACGAGCATCGGAGAAAATAACAGTTTTCCTTAATTTCATTAAGATGATATATTCAACTGCCTTTAAAATTTCGTAACATTCTCCCGTGAAGATTGATGTCTCCACAGGGAATTTTATCTTTTGAACAATGTTATACTGTTTGTGTAACATTCCAACCCCAACGCAAGTGATAAACTAATTACGATGAATAATAACTGTTACTAAGTTAAACAAACAATCATTTTAAATCAATTAATAAATAAACAACTTTTATCTATACTCTCAAATACTGATTAACAAACAAATTCAAAATAACTGTTGTTTTTGTTTACTATTGAAATAGCATAACAGTTTTAACAATATGCATGATATTGGTGGTGGGTACTAACTTATGCCTTATGTTTTTCTTTTAATTTAGCGCCCGCTATAAAAATATGAGGCCTGATCAAAAAGAAACATGTTTAGCTGCTTTAGAAGCGGGTGATATATCAGAAGACGAAGAAGATATTGATGATGAAAATGATATCGATTATTACCTAACGTCATAGAATTTGATAGATGAACTAGCGGAAGGATTTGAAAGAGGTTTGCCGGAAGAAGAGTTTGACCATGAAGACCCACTTTTAGGTGAAAACGAAATTGTCAGAGATTCACCTTTGGGTTTTTATGAAGCACCAGGTACATCGTCATCAACAGAAATAAATTCTAGCTCTGGAGTGGCTCTTTGGAGATCAAGAAATCTACACCTCTTATGGAAAAAGACACATTTAGAGAGTAATGACGACCGAATCGTCTTTTTGGGAAATACAGCATTGCCAACAGAGGTAACATCTCTAGAAACCCCTTTAAAATTTTTCACTCTATTTATAAATGATGATATAATTTGCAAGATTGTCTATGAAACAAACTTGTATATCACACAAAACAATATTGCTCATTGTGTACACACACAACAGTCACAACCGTTGAAATACGTCAGTTTTTGGTACCTATTCAAATTTTTACCTCAGTTTTTCATTACACTAACCTTAGAGCATACTGGGGGAGGTACAGTTTTCAAAATATCATGGAAACAATGCCATGTAAGAGATTCGAGAAATTGAGGTCAGTAATACATTTCAAGGATAACTCTCTTCATAAGCCTGTTGGACACCCGGAACATGACCGGTTGCATAACATTAGACCTATCATAGACCATCTCAACCAGTGTTTTTCAACAACTGTGCCTTTTGAACAAAGACTTCCACTTGATGAACAAATGTGCGCCCAGGGGCGGATTTCCCTATAGGCCGAGTAGGCACGGGCCTAGGGCGGCAAAATTCAATTGTCATCAAAAGTCAAAAGACAATTTGTGAATAACGATTCAATGCTTCTCACAAATAGAAATGGTAAGAAAACAAATATAACAATTACAAATAGAATGGTATCTGAAATACTGATTGAGATAATTAAATGATTAACTAACGTTTTTTCTTTCATTTTTTTTTTTCTATAGTTTATTTAATTTTTCATGCTTTACAGCATATAGGAGGGCGGCAATCTTTCGTAGGCCTAGGGCAGCCAACGTATCAAATCCATCCCTGTGTGCGCCACCAAAGTAACCGAAAAAACCCCACAAATGGGGATTAAAATTTTATGTGTTGTGTTCCCTGTCTGGGTATGCTTATAATTTCGAAATTTATTCTGGAAAGAATGATGAACGCTTACCTGAAGAGCCTGACCTAAGAGTAGTACTGCGACATATATATGTGTCGCATATATATGTTTATATATGTTTTTTCTAACCTTACAGATACAAAAATATAAGCCCTGTCCTGGGCTCCGTCGACCCAGCCACGGAAAGTCGAATCAGAATACAGTATCGCTTTTTTACTTGAACTTTGGTGACTATCCATTTAATATACCTATACAATAAACAAACCTGTTCCACTGTAGATATGTTAATTCTGCATTACGTCTAAAGGTGGGTAGCAGTTTTGTTAAACGTATCGCAATGGTAATCCAGGTGAACGTTGTTCAGCTGTTTTATAAAACAGTACTGTTTTGTAAAGCAGCTAGAGATTTTGTAAAACAGCGGATTCTACAATCCATCTGCGACATATGCACTAGGCACCATTCAAAGGAATGGTACTTCCAGATATTAGAAAAATCTCTTCTGCTTTATAAATATTATAGTTTAATAAAGATGGTAACAAGAGAAGCGATTAAAAAATTGGGCGGCGGTGTCAAGTTTTTAACCCTTCAAGCAAAATGCTTGCAATAAATATATGGAAAAGGGGAAACGGTACCAAACATTAAAAAAAAATTGTAATTTGTTTCATATAAGAAATAATAATGTTTGGAATTTGTGGGGAATCAGCAGATCTTTGTCCCCAAATTTCGGGATTTTTGGGGTATTACATACAATGCCAATTGGCAACCGTGGTAGGAAGGAAAATTTAACAATTTTATTTCAACAGGATTTGCATTATGGAGATTACCAGCCGTGAATACTTGAAAATATTTCGCTCGAAAAGGAGAGTCGAAAATCGCATTGAAGAAGGTTTTGTTGATCGCCGTTATATTTATATAGTGCAATCCACGAAGACGCGCCTCACTATTCATCCTAACCGTTTAAAGTATATATTGTGTGCTATGTTTTGTCAATGTATGAGTGTTATCGGTACACACTAATTACCTATGAGTGCACACGCACACTACAATAAATAGACTAATCAGGAGAAAGCGTCATGGTCAACGTGAAAGATTATGGATATGGATGTTGGTATTTTTTCCGAACTAGCATTGTGATAGGCTGCATTATCCAAGACTACCACTGCATAATTTGGGAGATTTGGTATTAGTTTCTCCTTTAGCCACTTTAAGTAATAGGGTTATTGACGAAATTTCACAAAGGGCCTAAATTTAAAGATTAAGGTATAGATTAACTAAAAAAAATATTTTGCCATTTTTTGTGTAGCTATTGATTAATTAATAGCTGTTTAAAATTCAAATTTTAAAGGTCGTGCCAAAAGGCGCGATAATGACGATCGCCATTTTGTGACGTCATTACGCAACAGAACTATTGTAAACAAAGGAAACTATTTTGTAAATCATAACATTAGTGGGTTGTATACCAATACTTCGAAAATTGAACTGAAATACGGAGAAAGTGGTTGCAACTGGCTTCCGAAATATCAACAAATTCATCGATTTATTTTGTGTCATGTGTCACAGTGACTGCAAATTGACAATCAATCCTCTGAGTAGTGACGTCACGCAATCATTGGTGTTTCGAGTCACGAGACACATAGATTAAAAATTATGAATTTGTTTATCGAATTAAATGTATTTACGAGTTATTATTATTATTTTCAAAAATACCAAAATTTCTAATAAAATACATTCTATCATTATAGCTAAGTTTCATATTTTATTTCCATCAGTGTCAAATACCCTATTTTCTGTGTTCATATTATCATGGTAGTCTCCGGATTTGATCTCTGCTCTGTATGTTAACAACGCATTTGGTACGAAACCCTCTGCACTGCCGCCATGCACTACAATTATACGAACTCCTTTTGTTAAATTTTGTTTTATTGCTGTTTTAGAACCTTCTTCGGCCCAAGATTTTTTACCTGTTTTAAATATTTCAATCTTAACATTTGAATATCATGTTTTTCGGTTAGCACCTTCCTGTTATTCTCAGTTTTTCTCCATTTATAACCAAGTTTAAGTAACAATATGAAGTAGAGCAACTTTCGTGACAGGTCTGGATTTTCGCAACATAGATTTCAGTACTCGTGTGCATCGAACCGCTGACGGTTCGTGGGTTCGCGACTGACGCTCGGAACAAACTCCCCGCACCCCGCGATCCCCTCAACCAAAATTGTTTTTTTCTTTCTTATGGCAATTGAAACTGAAGCCATTTTGCCAAGACAAGTTTAAAAGTTAGGGAAACAAAACTAATTACAAAAATATACTATTACGATAAATTTTGGATCAGTAAAGTAGACTCTTTTATGAAATTACATAAAACAATAAATGCTACAAATAATGTAATTAACAAATTAAACAAAGATAACATTACAATTACAATCTAAATTTTAATATTATTACTAATAACAAATAAAGATATACACTTATACACTAATAAATTATTACTACATAGTAAAATATTTACAGAAGTAGGAAGAGGAAAGTCAATAGAAACTAGGTTATTATACAGTAATGAATGGTCATACAATGGACAATTAAGAATAATATGATTCAAATCACCCACGTCTGCTCCACATTCACAAGCAGTACTATTAACAATATGGAGTTTAGCAAGGTGGGCCGGAGAGCAAACATGTCCAAGCCTCATGCGAATTAAAGTGGTTGTCACTACCTTGCTAAGCTTTGCTTTAAAGAACCATGGCTTATTTGGTATGACTGGTTGAATTTGAAAGAAGTTTCTACCCTTGACCTGTCCACTGACTGACCAAGCAACATCCCAGGATTTCTGAAGATGAATACTAGGTAAAGCAGACAGGTCATGACAAAAGTTACTAAACGGCACTATCTCCTGTAGAAGGACCGTTCCTACGAGTGGGCTTACCAGTATTCAAAATACACAAATTATGTTGATCAATAATTTCAAGTAATTTCTCGCCATAATAATTACTTGATGTGCATCCCCACGCTGTATGGTGACAATTAAAGTGCCCTACGAAAATAAAAGGAAGAGGTAGTGTCGACAATATAGCATTCATTTCGGAAAGTGTTTCATTTGAAGGGTGTATACAGACTGATAACATATACTATTTACACAGACAGCAATAATAGATAGATTACTGCTATGAGAAGGAAGAGGAAGATGAGAGAAAGAGAAAGATTTTTTGACGAGTATGGCTACTTCACCATACCCATCGGATCTATCCTCTCGGAGGCTGGCATAACCAGAAATCTTAAATAAAAATTCTGGCTTAAGCCAAGTCTCAGAAAGGGTAATAATAAATGGATCGTATTTCTTAATTAAATACAACAGTTCACTTTTTTTACCGTTAATGCTGCGGCAATTCCACTGAATCAACCTGGCTGGATTGAGTTCCATTACTTAAACTATTGACTAATTGTGCAAACAAAGGGGCAACGTTGTTCGGTGAAATGACATTACATTGAGTTAACATCTTTATTAAGGCAATAATAATTTCTGTGATTGTAGGGTTTTCTTTTTGCGAATTCAAAACACAACCATCATTTGGAGAAGGAATATTATATTCTCTGACGAGTTGTTCATGAGCAGCGCGGTCATATCCTTTGGCAGTTCTGGGAGGATTTCGAGGAGATGAGAAAACTGTTTATTTATATGAGTAGGAAGACGATTGGGGGAAGGATTCTTTATTTTTAACATTTGAATGAGGTGATAAAATATCAGCATATGATTTAATAGCCGGCTTATGTCATTTCGAAGCTTCCGAATATGAAATGCAACTCTTAGCCATAGTTAGTTTTATTTCTGTTTGTCTAATATATTCCGGGCACGATTTATTGGTAGCGTGGTGAGGGCCAGAACACGAAACACAAGAAATACAGTCATCGTCATCAGTACAAGAATCACCAGTATGATTCCCACCACATCTAAAACACCGTGGATTACCCCTGCAGTATACCTTAGTATGGCCAAAACGACAGCACTTATAGCACTGTACCGTTGGGAAAGTATATAAAACAACCGGTAATGCATTAAAACACATTAATACGCGCTTCGGTAATACCTGACCATCAAAAGTAATGACTACCGACTGTGACGATTTCCACGTCGGGGCATTGTTGACCATTACCTTATAATTAAGTCGACGAGCTTTAAGTATCCGGCCACATCCGATCGGAACATTAATATTATCTATGATTTCCTCCGGAGTTAGATCATCGGGAACACCCTTTATGAGACCCATTCGCGTAGTACTGGATGTAGGAATAAATGCTTTAAAATTAATATACCTTTGAAGAAACAAAAAAGTTCGCATCCTGGCAAGACGAGAATGAGAGTGATAATCTATTTCGACCAATCTTTTTAAGACTGCCATTAACTATGTTTGCGAAATTATATTTTTTCAGAAATCTACCAAATGTTAGTGAGTTAAGAGTTGTGGAACCTTCCAGCTGCTGCTTCTGAATATGAACCACGTACGGGGCGGCATCCGACTTATCATAAAAATTTCTCCCTACTGGGCTATAAGATTTTTCTTTAGAGATCAGTGTTATATTCTCAGATTCGTTAAGTAACATATCTGATTTGCTACCTGTATCTTTATGGGAAATAATATTCTCTGTGATAGTATGCGGCTTTGAGAATACTATGTCGCTATCTTGACATATACAATCATTACAGTTAGAGGATTTATCGGAAGAATTCTTTTTTTTCCTTTTTTTATTGCAATGTTTACATAATTTGACTAACTTAGCCCGTTTTCTACCGGAGGTAGACATAGAGCCATCAGTATCCATGCTAGATGCATCATTTTCAATGGTAATGAAATGTGATACCTGGAGGTTTGTTCCCCCAGGATCAGGAGGCTCACTCATAATATTTTCTTACATATATAACAAAGAAAAAAATGAAAGACTCACCTAAGCTGCACTAAAACTACAATATATACACTATAAACACACTCACACAATATACAAAACTACTCTACTGATCATTAAATCAAGTTAAAATTTTAATTTAAAGTCTGAGAAATTAAAAACACCACCGCGCTATTTTAAATTTCCCGCCCTTTTTCGAATTGCACTATCTGTATATTGCATTTGAGTTTGACAGTTGGTTTCTGTTTTTTTTTATTTAATGGGTTTTGTCGTTTACAAAGAGTATATAATCTATATCTGTGTAATCTATGATATAATCATATTACTAATCTGTGATATCACCTATGGTTTCTGGTTTTGTACCTAGTGTCAGTGAAAAGAAATGAATGAAGTATATCTTTTCGCTCAACGAAGTAGTCCACTCATTTAGTTCAGTACTTCATTTAGTTCAGCAAATCAGAACAATTCCATCAGATCAGCGGTTCGAGCATGGTTCTTTTTGTCGACACGTTTGTTGATTTTAAACGTCAAATTTGACATAAAGTGTTGATAAAACGATAAAATTCAATACATAAAAACTTTTATCGAGTCGACAAGTTTGTCGAAAAGATCCGTGCTCGGACGCCAGATGAGATATGAAGCTCGCATAGAGTGATTTAGTTACGACAAATGACGCATTTCATTTAGTTCACTTTTTTGTAAATTATAGATTCTTCTTCATATTTTATACAGACTTAGGACTGTCACCCATAAATATGAATGTAAGCAAAACAGTGCAGACCTGGTACTTAATTTCGACAAAGTTTGGTGTTGACGTATTGTGACTCGAGCGTAAAGAAAAAACTGAATCATAACTAAAACTAAATGAAGTAGAGACACATTCGAATGACTACTGAATGAGAGATATCTTTATTTTTCGAAATGAAGTAGTCCATTTCCTTCAATCGTTCGCGAACTACCCATCTCTAATTGTATATAATTCTAGTCCAGTGTAGGTATATTATAGACCGGTAATAAGACAATATAGTGTCTACAACTATAATAGTAATTAGCTATAGCTGACTATAATCAAGATGATGAAGCTACCTTAGAAGTATAGTGTTCAGTGAGATGAATTCAAATTCAAATATTTTTATTTCAAATAAACCATATTACAGGCACTTATGAAAAGTCAAAACTAGGTGCATGAAGAGACCTATCCTAATAGTATAAGTGTCCAGGACCGAGTGTTACATTATTTTAATTGACCTAGATACTTACATCAGTCAAATTAAATTTATGTAATATTTTTATTCTGTTTGTTGTCAACTCTCAAGCTAGCTCGACAAAATGGCTCACAGTCAGAAAAAAACTAAGGTTCCATTAGATATGATCATTCCAAAGTACAATTATAATGACTGGAGTGTTCATGATGCAACGCATCAGCAGTGCAGCTTGGATTTTGTAGACTTTTTTAATAACTATATGCTAAAGAATTTACCTTGCATTATAAAAGACGTTATTGAGAACTGGAAATGTGCAAGGCAATGGGTAAAAGGTGAAGAAATAAACTATGAACATTTAATTAAAGAATATGGTGAACTGATTGCTCCTGTAGCAGATTGCAAATTAATTGAATTCAATTCACAATGTAAATATGACATGAAAGTAAATCAGTATATGGAATATTTGAAAAACCAAACAGAAAACAGAATATTATATTTAAAAGATTGGCATTTAAAAAGAAGTAGACCAAATGACAAGTTTTATGAGATACCACAGTATTTCATATTGGATTGGCTGAATGAATTTGCAGTTGACAACCATGAAGATGATTTTATGTTTGTTTATATTGGCCCAAGGGGATCATGGTAAGACAGCCCTCTTTAAAAAAAAGGAGTATAATACACTTGAAGTATTTTCATCACAGTTGGGGGTACAAGTGTGAAACATTTTCTTATAGGACCACAACTGCGATGAAAATCTTCACCTTCCTTGTTTTTCACTCTTTAGTTCACACATAGCAGACATACTTTTTAATTATTTTCAACACTTGCTTGTAAAGTGGCTCTTATTGCACCGCTTTCAGGTTCAGAATAAGGCTTATTAATCACACATGCTTTCTTCATTTTTACTGCTTTATGGTCAACGAGATCTAAAAAGCCACATTTGACACCTATCATTTGATTCAACTAGGGAAGTGATGTGTTCAAATTGGTAACAAACAAACGTTTTTAAAATAAATCTATTTAAAATTCTAAGAGTACTCAATTGTTTAAAACTGAATATAATTAAAAAAACAAGACTGAATTTCAATTTGAATGAAAGAAAGAAATTGAATTTCTGTATCTTCTTAGAAATAGAAAAAATTTCATATCAAAGTTTAATTTATTCACTTTACTATGCAAGTATATAATTTCTTGTATCAATTCTCATATCTGGATCAAACTCTTCAATTTTTTTTTGGTATGTTACTGCACCTGTACCCATTTTTCACAGCTTTTTGCATTAATGTTATTTTTTCTTGTAAATGGTGGCTTTTATAATATATAAATTATATAACCTGTTAAAGTGCATACCAATGATTTCAAAAGAAAGGATACGCCCATCTAAACATTTTACAGAAAAACTTCTTCATACAAGCAAAAGTAGCGCCATCTGTCATAACTCATACGAACTACGTGACGCCGCGTTTCATAGGTCGAAGACTAAACCTTGTACGTGCGTATATGATTTTTTTTATCACATTATAATATTGGTCAATATTTTTATACACACATCAATCACGAACTGAACTGAGTTTTTACCCGACTGCGCTAGAAGGAAGTTTATATGTTTTTCGGGTGTATGTATATATATTTCTTTGGCATGCTCTGTAGCCTAAACGGGTTGTTGGATGTTAGCTTTAGAAGTGTCGTTAGATAATATTAGTTTTTTAAACTATAATTTATTGCGATAATAATACATGTCACAAAAAAACACATTTAAAACAAATTAATATCAATCAGCTTTATTTAAAATTGAAAAAAATATTGTTGTAATAATTAAGTATTAACATATTAGGTACTTACTAAAATTACTTACACTAAGTGCTTAAGACAAAAATAAAACAAATAAAAAATGACGTTCGTTCAACGTTACATCGCGCGCGCTGCCGGCCACACAATGGCCGCCATTACGGACTTCGGCAATAAAATAATGATACCTTTATAATGTGTTAATTTAATAATTTGATTGGAACAGAATAAATATAGGGTTATTTACCGATGATACGATATCCCATGTTCCATTTTAATCTTTGTATCGTCATTTTTGCAGCCTTTTACCATGCAACTAGGCAAATTTATGACAAACAAATACTCGCTCTCTCCTGCGCGCGGTCCACGGTCGACTGAGTTGCGTTGGCCCTAAACTGTCATTTTAGGGCCAACGCTAATTACTACTGTGCTAATTAAAATATGACAAATAAACATTTTGATTCTTCAAATTATTATTTTTCATCAATAAATTAGCATTAATTTGTGTCATGGAAGAATATCCACTTTATTCTAAATTATTATAAAATTGTCAAACTAAAGTCAATCAACTTCAAGACAAGACTCTTCCTCTGTTTCTACTTGCGCGTGCATAGACCATAGACGCGGCGCACAAAAAAGAAATCCACGCGTCATTTTAACAAAATAAGTTTAATCGATTTTACTATCATGTTTTCTCGCAAGTGTGTTGAAAACATGAAATAACGTATATAACTCGTGAATAAAGACATCCAAACTATTTGCTGAAAATTTATAAAAGGAAAGTAATTTGATGTCTACAAACTCTTTATTTAGCATTTTTGTAATTATATACAGTCTTGGATACAGTGTTAGATAAAATATGACGTGCCAGGTATATAAAACAAAAGTTTCTGTAGTCAAATTAGCATTAGGTAATTTGTGTTATCAAAAAAAAGTATTAATTTTATTTTATTATAATATTAAACTGTTTGGCAACTTCGTCAGTGAGCCTCTTTCCTGCGCGCTAATATACCATGGACTAAGCGTACGAAAAAAGAAAAACTTATTAAAAAAAAAATATATCGTTGAATGTTTTTACAAAATGTAATTTTATGTTACTTTATTATTTTAATACGAGAGTGTTGAAAAACGTCGTATGAGCCGAGTGCCCTAGTCAACAATTCTCGGCCAGTCATTGCTACCTTCGCCAAGGCTCGGTTAGCAATACAACCTCGACTGTAATGACCAACTAGTGGCGATCACAATAGACCTTTATGGTCTATTGTGAAAAAAATAGGTCACTTGTATCATAATGTACTATTACTTCATACTGTTCTGTGTATCACAGCTACAACTTTTTTTTTATCTTTGTTGTCTATTTTATTTGGGAAATGCAAGGATTCTTACAATACCCCATACATAATAGTCTATTTGACAAAATTGAAAATATACTACAAATTGTGGTCATCCTATCAGATAATAGCGTAAAGAAATATATAAGACTATAATTCAAATTAAAATAATTATATGTTTTGTAAATTTCACTAAGAAAAATTTAATAAATTTTGCATTTTTTTATCTGTGACAAGAACGCCCTTTGATTCGTGTCAATGCTGGTGACGTCACACGCCAGTAAACATGGCTTATATGTTATAACAATGAGGATAATACACAATGTTTACTGGCGTGTGATGTCAAACGCATCACGTGACAAACGCCATTAAAGCATTCGTGCGGTTTTGAAAATTTAAACATTAACATTGATTTTTTATGAAATATGTTGTTTTTTTTTTAGAAATATTAATGTAGAGTGCTTAAATAATAAGGACACTACGAATAAGGAATAATGAATAATCATTTCCAAAAATTAGTCAAATAGCCTGTTGGTTCAGGCATTTAGAAGTTATAAGTGGAATAAAGAAACTCACAAATATGCACCCTAAAACATGACACTCCTTTAAAGTACTAATTTTTTGTAGAAAGAACATGATCTAGTTCTGGAATATGGTCGTCAGCAGGGGTGCTACTCCAAAATCCGATCATCGGTAGTTCGGACCGAAACGTAATAACGCCGAAAACCGAACAAAACCCTACCACCAAGTTTCTTCGTATCCGACTAGAAGTTACGTTAGGCCGTCGCTTTGAAATCAAAAACAAGCAATTGAATGAACCTATTGTGAAATATGATTGAATGTTGATTGAACTAAGTCAACCATCTAGATATAATGACATGTAAAAGATATTTTAAAAGACCTACTTACAGAATAAACAATTTCATTTCATTTCATTTATTGTCAAACATCGAAATCGATGCGTCAGAAACCATTTCGGAATAACGTCAAAGAAATGCCAAAATGTCAAATCGCGAACTTCGATCGATTATCAGATCCGAAACACTTCATGGTAGCAAAACGTCCGATCCGTCAGCCGAAGCTTCGATGATCGGATTTCGGAGTAGCACCCCAGGGATTCGAACCTGCGCCTCCCGAATAAATACTTCAGGCGCTCTGACCACTAAGCCATCTCGACTTCTGCTCACTACCGCAAATTCTTCTTCCTTATTTTAATAAGTCTTTTGGTGACGTCATTGCTATCTATTCAATCATTTTGCAGGAAACCAAACCAACAAGACTAACTTTGCAGTTAATACAATGTCGTACAGATGCAATTACCTTAACAAATACAGATAAATCTTTGAAAAGAATTAACGCTTGCATAGCGAACTTTAAAGTTATAAATTCTTGTAGAAAAAAGGATAAAATAATCCAGGCGGTCAGACTATCACCAAACCGCTCTTTTTCTTCATTAATTTAAACTTGAATTACATTTTGTATTGAGGAATAATTAACTAAGATCGATTTATTTCAGGACCCCACTACATGAAGATGTCTATTGTTCTTATAGCTGGTCAGTGAATGTTGTTGGAAGAAAGAAATGGGTATTGTTTCCTCCTGGGGAAGAAGAAAAACTGAAAGACAGTTTGGGTAATCTTCCTTTAGTATTTGAACCAGAAAAATATGAGAACATAAAATACTTCGAAATTATTCAGGAGAAAGGGGATGCTGTATTTGTCCCATCTGGGTGGCACCACCAAGTTATTAATGAACTGCATACAATTTCTGTTAATCACAATTGGATAAATGCTTGCAATATAGAAATTGTATGGAATGCTTTACAGAAATCTTTGATAATAGTAGAACATCAGATTGAAGAGTGCAAAGATACTCCCGAATTTGCAGATGAGTGCCAACTTATATTAAAATGCCATTTTGGAATGGATTTTAAGTCATTTGTAAGATTCCTATGTTATATAGCAAAGAAAAGGCTCTCACAACTACAAGAGGAGTCACAAGTAGATTTTAATCAAATTTCTAATGGAATAAATATAATCAAATTTGATTTAAAAACAATACTAAAAGTTATGAACTCAATACATGTACATCCCATATTCATAAACAAAAATATCATATCCTCAATTGAAGATGAATTTTTAGAAGTAAAAGATGCTGTATTCTCTTTATTTAAATAAACACAAATTTACAGTAACTATAAATTTGATTTCTGAACTGCATAAACAATTTCATTTTTAATAAAATTATTAATATCCGTCTGGCTATATCCCAATTCATTTAATATTTCAATTGTATGCTGTCCTGGATTTGGTAAAGGCTTATGACCACTGGATACTCCTGGAGTACGCGACATTTTTGGTACAGGTTCAGGCACAACTATATTATTATTATCTCTATGAAAAGATGAATCAGATACACGGTAATAATGTTTATCAACAGAATCTATATCCAATACAGGAGTGACGCATGCATCTAAATTTTGAAATGTTTGACACCATTCTTCTTGTGTTTTCTTTAAAAATATTTCTTGAAATTTATTTTTGCAGTATTCTGTATTATCTACTTGAAGATATTCGTCTTCTGGTAGGTTTAATCCATGCAAGAAGTTTGAATAAAATTGCGGTTCAAGTGCTCCCACTGCCATAAACTTGCCATCTTTAGTTTTGTATGTTTGATAGCATGCAAACCCGCCATCTAGAGGGTTTGTTCCGGGTTCACCGGACCATATTGGTAATTTTCTTGATTTAAATAACCACTTCCCGACATATGCAGCTCCTTCTGTCATACTTGTATCTATTATTTGTCCTCTGCCAGATTTAGTTCTTTCAAATAATGCAATTATTATACCTAATGCACATAAAACTCCTCCTCCTGCAAAATCACTTAAAAGATTAAGAGGTGGTGCTGGCGGTTGTTTGTTTTTGCTGAGTAATGAGAGTATACCAGACATGGCAACATAATTTATATCATGACCGGCTTTGTTTTTGTAGAATCCATTTTGACCATATCCAGTTAATCTTGCATAAATAAGACGAGGATTCTCTGTCATTAGAGATTCAGGTCCTAGTCCTAGTTTCTCCATAACACCTGGTCTAAAAGTATCCAAAAAGACGTCTGAAGTACCACAAAGTTTTTTTAATACATTAACACCTTCTTCGGATTTTAAATTCAGTGATATCATTCTCTTCCCATTAGACATGACGTCGAACGGATTTGGATTCATCTGAAAAATATAAATATACAATATAATTAAACATCTCGTTGGTAAAAATGATATCGGCAATGGGTACCTATACAGGAGAGGTGGTAAATGAATTCTTTAATTCCCATATGAGTGTGCAATCGATTCGTTGGAAAATTCCTATATTGGGTTTTAGAGATGTGTAACATTGCGCTTCACCGAGTAATTCGCCCAACTCGGTTCACTGACTGCACCGCACAGTGGTTCGAAAATCATGTGAATGAAATATCGACTTGGACTTTTATTAGGCGCCTGTGTTTGCTTAGCCTTAAAATCTTATCTTTCGTTAATTGTTTTTAGTCCTGATTATCTATTTTATAGTTATTTGGTGGTTTATTATAGTTATAAGGTTAGTATAAGTGTAGTTTAGATCTAATTTCCATAGGAGATGAGTGTGGAGGTGAGGGGGCTTCCCTGACGAGGGAGGAGGTATTCCTCCTGACATCGCCTTTAAGGAGTGATCTCAGGGCATTTCGGACTCAGTAACGGTGAAAGCTTAAACGTTCTGCAGAGGCTGTAGTGTCAATGGAGGCTAAAAAGAATAGATCCACTGTGGAATCTATTCAATCTGTTTATAAAAAACCAGGTTATGAGAGCGATTCTAAAATTGTTTACAATCAGTGTTACAGAGTTTCACTGTTTTTGTGTCCAAGAAGGAAGCGAATCTGATTCCTCGGCTAGTGATAATTTGGCATGCCTGATTTTTCATAAGACGTGCTAACGGAAAAACCATTTGGGGATTTTTTCATTGTGCTTTAATATTTTGTTAATTTCCACTCATAAAAGTAAGAGATTACAAAATAAAAGGCAAATTCACTAATAACCTTCATTTGACCTGAAGTCACTTGCAGTGACGTCACATGTTCATATTTTATATAATCTGTGGACTGTAGGTATGTTGTCATTTTTAGTGATGCCAGACTACGTATGGGAAATGTTTTCTGGCATTTTTATAGTGAAGCTATTTTAACTAAAATCGCATTTTATCATACGAATGTAGTTTATTTTTTGAACTAAGATTACTATGTATATTTTTAAAAGGATATCAAAATAGATATATGCCCTAAAATGTATTTAACATTATAATACTAGAGCTTGCAACACTTGTCGGTTTGACGTTTGTGACCTTCATTTGATATTACCTTTGATTAGAGAAGAGAGAGGATATGCCCTAAATTTATAGTTATACATATAGCGTGCAACCATGAACTTCGATAACAAAAATATATCTATCTCATTCTCACACGTCATAATTTACGCATAAAATATAAGATGTAGATATGTCAATGACTTCAATTTCCGGGCTTACATTCTTCGTGACGTCACTAAGCTCCGCCTTGAAGCCATTTTTTTCATGTAACGCCATTTTTCGCTGCAACTTCCGGTTGCAGTTCATGGTAGTTCATCTGTCATTTAAGCGCCGTTCAGTGTTTAATATCAGTTTAATATTGTGACCTGTGTCTATTTTGGTGCTTTTGTGAACCTGTAAAGGATTGCTGAAGAAAAAATAACATGACAAAGTGTTGCATCAAAGGATGTAATTCGGTATATGGGAAGAATGACGAAGTATTATAATTTTTCAGGTTAGTTGTATTTTTCCATACGTATGTCATTTCTCGTGTCTATAACGTTTTATATGCATGATAGGAACATAAGATTTTGTTTTCCCCTAATAAAACTTTACACGGCTACTATACTCTAATATAGAACAAGCAAATATAATTATTTTTTACGTAAAAACATAGTGTTGCTCTTACGTGCTTTCGTGTTTTGTTGTTATCGATACAAAATATACAATTACATTGATATAGTGATTTAATCAATTACTAACGAAAAATTCATTGGATTTAATTCCGTTTACATTGCGTTATGCCGAGATATAGAAATTCAGAGCCTTGCTGATATTTCAGGAACGTAAACTTAAAAATAATTTATCACTGCATAAGTATGCAGTATTACTAGATCAATGATTTTATTAATAAGGCGGCGCAGTTGGCGCAGTGGTTGAGAGACCTGTTGTTGCTTCGCGTGTCGCAGGTTCGATTCCTGTAGGGGTATTCTCAACTGTCAGAAGTTTTCGAATCCGAGTCCGAGAGAAACAAAAATGAATAAATAACGCTATTCCCAGATTCTGCGAAAAAAAGTATTCTATTTTTAAAATATGCGTAATTAAAGAATATCTAATTAAAAATATACATACTCACACGATTATAACAACGCTGATGATTTGATAAATGATGATATTTCAATACCGAAACTTCCAACAGTTGTGAATACCCCTGCTGTATGGAACTAATATTTGTCACATAATACGGATAATTGTTCCGGGTCCAGGTGTGTGTGCATGTGTTATTATATATCGTGAAAGCACCTACTATAAAGGAAGAAATTCTTAGTGCGGGGCACGTTTTTTTAAGAAAAAAATATGTACTTAAAAAAATCTACCAGTTAAAGTATAATTTTAATATTAATGCATATTATTTTTTTAGATATCCATAGAAGGAGTCCCTTTTAAAATTGATCATTAAAATCATAAGAAGTAAAATATATAAAAAAGCAAGAGGAGCTCTCTTGGTTTTATATTTTTATTAGAGAGATTGTATAAACAGAACGTTGGCTGCGGTGTGATGTGGTTTTTACTCTTTTTCCAGTAAGTATATATTCTGATGTACTGTAGCGGAGTTCTATTCCGCGAGTCGCAGCCGACAACTACCACTGATCAAAATATCTTTAAAATATTAATACATCATTTATTTACTTTTTAGTTCATCTTCAATGCAAACTAGAGCGCCATTGTCAATTTAAAACTGATGATACTCGGAAGAGAACTGATTCATAATGAATCAGTTCGATGTAAATATTGTATTATTATTTATAAATACATAAAATATTCGATTATTATTAAATTAATATTGACTCGTAATAAAAAAAAAACATCAATGTGTACTTAATTTTATTTTTCATTTCTCTAGTATGAAGTGCTAGGCCTATCGTAATAGGGTGTTTCAACAGTATGCGAGGCCAGCCTATACTGAATTTGTTACCACTGACGACGATTCGATGATAACCGATGTAGTCGATAGTACAGAAGTTGGGCAAAATATTATTGGGGTTGTCCAAAAATATTCCTTCAGTAGCAGCTTGTTGTCTAGATTTTTACAGGCAAAATATGGGCATACTATAAGTTGGTCCGACAGTAAGTGTTTCGTATACAAGAGTACATTGACCCCAAAAAGTATATCTACGGACTTCTGTTACAAGTTGTTTTGTTGTTTTTTATTTAATAGTTTATGTACACACAATAAGAGTAAAGAAATAGAGTGGAAAAAATAGGAAATAAAAGTACAAAGGTGCTTAAAAAGGTGCATAAAGGTGTTTAAAAAAACAAAAAATAATTGTGTGCTAACAAAAAGAATGTATTAATTGTTTCACTCGGGGATGATCGACTTTACACTTTGGACAAGTTTATTAAGGAGGTATTATTAAACTTATCGTCTACTATGAGTTGAAGGTAATAAGGAAAATAAATCTTAATTTTCGTTATCGTCATATCGATATGGACAACAGTGACACAATGAGTACAACACTATTTGGTGTGGGCGGAGCGACTCCATTTTTTAAAGCAATTTGGTGGTAGATCACGTGACTATATTTCATATCCTCTCTCTTCTATGATCAAAGGATATTACCAACTGACATGAATCTGACAGATGTTTGTTTTAGATTGTTTAGAAACTAGGTGTGATAAAAATTTGTGAACAGTAAGTCATTTGCGGAAATATAAAAAAAAAAAGTTATAAAAAATTAAATAGCCAAATTAGTTGATTATTATCTCATAATTATTTATTCGAAAAAATATTTAAAAAAAACCTTTTTTTTTTTCATGCATGCACAATTGATAGAAACTTGCTCAGTTTCTCCATATGCATAAAATAAAGGGATTTGTTGAATGCGGGATTAAGTCTTTGGATCGTAACAAGCTCTATAGAATTTAGGACTGCTGACGAATCCAATAATTTTGCTGAAAATGAAATTTTACCAGATTTAAATTTTTCTGCCTCCATTACTCGCTTTCAGGTAACCGGCATGGGTATTGTAACAGATATTCCAACAGATTTGTCTTTCGAAGACCTATTGGATGGTATTAAGACCCCCTTAAACTGGGAGAAGCTATTAAGGCTAGGAGGCTTAACTTTAAAAACAGACAAGGTGATTCTGTTTCATGTTCACCTTCCACTGTTGTGCTAACTTTCTCTTGACAAACACTTCAAGAGAAGGTGTACTGTTACAATGCCTCTCTTCCAGTCACTTTTTATCCCCTACCAACAATTCAATGTAGGAACTGTCTTCGATTTGGCCATATCCGTGCACAATGTAGGTCCAAATCACGTTGTTATCGCTGTGCCCAACAACACTGTGGTGACAGCTGTAATATTCCAGATTCTGAATTCACTTGTTTACTAGGTCGAGGAGGTTATCATATGGCTACAGAAGAGAAATGTCCCGCACGCATAAGAGAGAAATCTATTAAAATAGTAATGTCTCCTAAATTGAATAGCATAGGTTAAACAAGACCCTCATACTTACAGACTCCCCAAGTTGCTTACAGGCTCGGGCGTAGCCAGAGGGAGGGTTTGGGGGGTTCAAACCCCCCGAAAAGTTAAGATATTTACATACCCTTTCAATATTAGATACTTTACTTACTCAAAACCACTAAAACTACATCGGTGAAAATGTGGCTGGGCACAAAATTGTATTATTTTTGTTGTGTTTAATTATTACACTAATAATAATATGTATTTTGGATTCGCCCTCTCTACCACCCTCCGCCCGCCGCCACCGGCTGTCGATACTCCGATCGCATTCGGTAACGAATTTTTTTTTTCGGTAAACGAAGCATACTCTTAAGAGGTAAAACTGATTGGGGGCGGAAACACTTCAGAATTATGGTCATTTTCGAGCACTGTTGCGATACGCAGCCGAATCTGGGGATAAAGATCTTTCTGAGCATTTGGCCACTTCTCAGAAGAATGCCCTTTACACAAACCTTGACTTTGACTGTCCTGTTGGTCTAGTGGTTAGTAGCCCTGACTGCTATGCCGGAGGTCGTGGGTTCAATTCCCACCCAGGACAAATGTTTGTGTGATGAATACGATCATTTGTTCTGTGTCTGGGTGTAATTTATCTTTAATATGTATGCATTTAGAAATATATAAGTATGTTTATCAGTAGTCTAGTACTCATAACACAAGCCCTGCTTAGCTTGAAACTAGACGGCGTTGTAAAAAAAACCCTCAGATCCAAAATGACATTTGTGGTGAAGTAAAGGAAGCTAAATTTTTTGCTATTCTCGCTGATGCGACGACTGACATTACGCGTATGAAGCATGTCTCGCTGTGCTTGCGATATGTTGATTTAAAAGATGTTATATATCATACTGTTGAAGTGACAGGATCCGGTCTTGCAAATCTCATAATTACAGCTCCGAAAACACATAGAATTCAATGTTCTCATATGGTTGGTCAAGGTTACGATGGGGCTGCAGCTATGAGTTGGTATTTGCACGATGCCCAGGCGTTTATACGTCAAAAATGTGCTCTTGCTCTTTATGTACATAGTAGTGCACAGTCTCTCAACCTTGCTATTGCTGACTCATGTTCCCAATCAGATGTGCGAAATTGCGTTGGTATCGTGCAGTCTGTTGGTTCCTACTTCAGACATTCTGCTCAACGCACTGCCGTTTTGAAAGGTAAAATTCGGGAGCAGTTTCCGGCTGATCATCAAAAAAGCCTGCTTGCAATGTGCGAAACACGATGGGTTCACAAGCATGAAGCCGTTATGCGATTCAAGAAAATTTATTCAGAGATTGTGAATGCTCTCGAAGAACTCCAATCTAGCCACAATAAAGAAACACCGCAATAAGCCGTCGAAATTCTTAATACACTTCGATCTTCGGACTTTGTTTCGTGCCTAGGCACGAATATAACGATTATATATATAGCTATAAATTGTCGCTATCAAAAAAATTGCGGCAAAAAAGTACATCTGTCGACAAAGCAAAACTTGAAGTGTGGAAAGCAGCTATGGCTATCACTATTCCAAAATCTGTTTTGGAATGCGATCAATACTTTACCCAAATATTTACACATTGTTATAAATATTGGCTACCATACCTATTTCGACTGCTACCCCAGAAAGAACTCTTTCAAGCCTGAGAAGACTTAAAAACTACTTGCGGAACACAACGAGTGAAAACAGACTGAATGGCTTGGGTCTCATGACTATTCACTATGGGATAGAAATTGATGCGAATGAAGTAGTGGACGTATTTAAAAACAAAAACAGAAAATTAGTTTTGTAATGCGTATGTAATAAAATGAACCTGCTGTTTTTTTACAGCTTTCATGTTTGTTTCATTTATATATGTATTACGGTTTACTTCATGCACTTATAGTCGTTTTATTTTCTTGAACCCCCCCGATACTAAAACCTGGCTACGCCCGTGGTCACAGGGTATTTCAGAAACCCCTTTCCGGTCTCCTCATAATTTTTCTCGCACGCTACAGTTCAAACAACTACTCTGTAGGTGTCAGAGCCTGGGTGTTGACGTGGCATTAGCTTGGGTCCCTAGTCACTCTGGAATTGTGGGGAATGAAACTCCCTTGCGAAAGTAGCAGTAAGATTGGGATGTGATTCCTATAAGTCTTGTTTTACTCGGGATCTGTGCTGTTTTGCAAGACCCCATATGTTTGAGACTTGGAACCGGTTATGGCAGAGAACTTTAAATTAAAAGGAAAATATTTTGGTTCAATTCAGCCCGAAATCCCGTCTAAATGCTGGTTTAGCAATAGATGCTTATATAACAAACCTGCCACGTCTTATCACGTTATTCGACTTCGTCTTGGTTTTGTGTGCACACCGGTCTTTTGCCATGCTCACTAAAATGGTGGCGTTTTTTATCGTGTCGTTGAGTTTTCTTCAGAATGGTTGAGTTCAGCGATGCTGATGCGCACGTAATACTCGTGAACGGGTTCTGTCTGTAGGGACTGGTCAGCTCGTAATTGCCGTGGTAATCGTTTTGGCTTTATAAACTTCTACTATTTCAATCATTTGCTTTTGTTTTCCTCTTACATTATTCCACATTATTCTCACATGCCATCAATATACGATTGTAAATAAAAAAAAAATATTATAAAAATAGCATCTATGGAGTTTCTTGCCCGTTCTTCTCCATATTATCAAGTTTTTTGGAACCGTGCACCTAGTTTGACGTTTCATAAGTGCCTGTTATCTGGTCTATGTGAAATAAAAATATTTGAATTAGATTTCTTTTTAGTTAAGATCCGATTGAGAGATCATTCTTTGTGCGAATGCTACCTCGAGGAAGGCACTCTGGAGCACCTGTTCTTTTCTTGTAATCTCAAAATGGTTCTCTAATTTAGTAATTCCTCTATGACCTTCCTGTCTTCCTTCTCCGTCCGATTAACATCCCTTAGCTCATACACCTTTATTAAAAGTTTTATATAAATTTATCAGGGCAACTATCTTCGCCTAGACTCTAGAGCATCTGTATATATTACCTGTCACACTATCCTTTATTTCCATTCTTGCACTTCACCTTTACCTTTCTTTTGTAAATATTGATTGTTCCGGCCGACGCGGTGCAGCACTAGAATATTGTCTATGCGCCGGTCGTCTATGGCGCGTCATCGCATCACTAACGCGGAAGCGTCAAGTCGCCCACTTGCCTCGAGATCGGCCGTCGAGTCAAAGTCAAAGTCAAAGGTTTTTATTTCATATAAACCATATAAAGGCACTTATGAAAAGTCAGAATTTACGTGCACGGTTCCAAAAAGTCGCTTCCTATGGAGAAGAACCGGCAAGAAACTCCATGCCAAGTAACACGCATAGCCACTTTGAATTATATCCGTCCGCCATATTACATTTATATTAAACATTTTTACTATTTGGAGTCAGATTATCATTCATATACCTCACTACGGTACATTGATGTTACTAACTGGTGCTGTTTTATTTATGTCAACTAACTTGTAATGTTTTATATTGTTTCTGCATGCCCAATAGATTTCACTACTACGAATACCGGTGAATACATTTCTTTACTACAGTATAAGAACAACTTTAACGCGATATAATCAAGCAAATATATTAGAAGATAGGAGGTCCAGACTCCAGACGTATCACTTGCGGTGTTTGGGGCTGGATGTTGTCGGCGGGATCCGGTGAATTGTGTGAGATAACAGGTCACTTATATAGCGTAGAGTATACAGGTATTCTATCTGATATTCTACTGCTAACAGTGCGTATCAGTTATCCGAACATATCACCCATCTATGTGGTGCAGGACAATAGTCCTATTCATATGTTACTCTCAGCTAATCCGTGAATGGTTTAATACTAATGATACGTTGAAGCTGATCAATTTGTCTACAAAAAGCCCAGATTTGAATCCCATAGAGAATCTATGGGGCCTAATGGTTCAATAATGGGATCCAACTCAAAGTCGAACCCGATTCCCTATGTTGTCACGCTTCTGAAATATGGGACTCATTTCGAGGCTAGCAAATGTGTTTTAATATGGTTGCGTCGATGCAAGAAAGGCTGCAGGACGTAATAGATGCGAATGGCGGCTATACTCGATTTTAAGAAGCGTTATGATAAGGTTTAATACAATTATGTTTTCTTTTTCTAGCCATGTTACACATTGTTTGCAATACAATATAATTAAAATATATGTAGAATTTTTATTTTGCATTGCAATGCGATAAGTTTACAAACTCAAAAATAATATGAAATATAAAACGGAAGATAGAATTATGTCAGATATTATTGCCATCTATTTATCGTCATATATTTATGCACGTTACTGAGGAATCAATGTAAATGCTGACAGAAACACAATTAGTAGACGGCACATATTTTTGCACTCCAAGAGGTATTACAATATATTGAAACTAATATCGTCTCATACTTTTGCTTTGGGAAGTAGTCACTAATATGCCTATGAACGATCAGATATATAGATTTTAGAGGGGCTCGTGGCTAAGTAACAGCTGCACAGATCGATCGATCGAGGTTAAGCTGTGCTTGCCGCGGTCGGTCTGTGGATGGGTGACCATCATTTCATACCGAGACCCCTCCGTGCCTCGGAGAGCACGTTAAGCCGTCGGACCCAGTTGTCAAATTAAGATCTATGACAGCCGTTACAGGTAGTCAGAGGCCTGAAAGTCTGACGACCAGTCATACCACGAGATATCGTGTTGCCCAGTAACTGGGTTGTGGAGGTCAGATAGGCAGTCGCTCTATGTAAAATACTGGTATTAAGCTGCATCCGGTTTGACTGGAAGCCGACCGCAATGTAATTGGGAAAAGGCTAGGCAGATTGAACGATCAGATATTTGTGCAGCGAACAGGGGCCTAAGTCTGCTAATTTTGCTAAAATTACATACAATTGCCATTCAACTGTCATAAAATTAACATTCCATTACAATTGTGACAATTTTGGTATTCTGCAAAACTTCAATGGTATCTCGCCGGAGTGGTGATTCAATGTCAATTGGATGTCGATGAATTAAGGAATGACAATGGAATAGTAAAGAAATCTCCGATGGTGTTGCTATCCAAAAACTACCATTATTTAGATTAAATAAATACGGTTATTGATTTTTGTCAATATAATCCTTAAAAAAAAGAGTTTGTTAATATTATTAAATGCAGTGTCTATAAAATATGTCGAACGTTATATAAACATATGTATTTTGCGTTAAATTAATAGCTTTGGATAGAATGATATGCCATGCCCAATAATATTATATCATCAGAAATTGGAAGCTGCTAAAACAGCAGAGCATGGCAGGTAAGGGCAAACTTTTTTTTAAATAATGTATTCCATTTTTAATCCAAAATGGTGTAAATCAGCAATTCTAATACCTTTTGATGAATAGCTTACCTTGTTCTAGATCTGAGTTACTAAAGTAACTTCCTAATTCTCAAACAGAAAAATATTGATGTAAACTAAAAGTGATTTCAATAGCATTTGAGTTCATAATAATTTTGTATGTACTGTCTAAAGAAACATAACACAATACTTTAACTATTAAGTAATTCATGTAGTTTCTGGTTATTATTGAATAGGAGCGTGTAACAATTTACAGTATAATTTATTTCTGTCCACAGAGTACCAGTGGTCTGTTGAAATGTCAAGGTTGATGTGGATTCTTCGTCTCCAGTCCCCAAACTGACCACTTTGGATCTCAACTGACTTTCAAACTAAGAAACAAACAATTTATAACAGGATCCAAGAACATATATTTATTTAATAACAGCAATAATTGTTTCTATTTTACTATTATTGGCACTATAATAACATATATTAGTATTACTATTGCATATGTACATGATTGCATATGTCCAATTCTGTGTTTATGGTTGTAAGTAAACAAAACTATGATTTACTATTTCCTAAACAAATTAATGCTTGTAATATATATATGCTATTAACACCAGAAATAAAAATAAACTTGTATTACCAATGACAAGGCTTCAAAATATTAGTAATTAATTTCGATGTCAAAGTATACGCTTTTACAACAAAATACCAAGCAATATTCAAGAATTGAGTCTTAATAAATTTAAATATTACATTAAACAAACCCTTTGCAAAAAGGGTTATTATAAAGTTAAAGACTACTTAGAAGACAAAAATGCTTGGGAATGTGCTGCTCGCTCTAACATAAAATGATGCTTGTTTAAATTGTATACCTTCTATACACAAATTTTGACAATTGACATTGTACTGTTGCTATGTTAGAATTATTCAATATTTACCATTTGACATTTTAATTGAATAATAATGTATAACACATATATGTATAATTACATTTGACATTCTAATGAAATTAATTGTTATGTCTATACTATAAAAATGTGAATGTGAGTATTGTGTAGGGTTTGTTTGAAGTTATAATTTATTTATTTATTTGTCTGGCGGTTTTTGAGATCTCTCTGTGGCCTACGCAAATGTCCTGCCGATCTGGTATCGTCTTGCGACGGGTCGTTAAGCTCCCTAAATTGTGGTTGAGCTACACGATGACTGATGCATACGTGCCGTCGGTTAAGACAGGTCAGCTCAAAAAAGCTATGGCTCTTTCTTCAAAAGGCCATCCCAGACCTATCCCTACAAAATTACACTCATATGTTGAATAAAATGATGTCTGGACTTTAAAAGAGACGTTAACCTCGTGAGTTTGTTTCGGCATTTCTTCTCAGAGCTAGTCAGATAGGAAATGCCGACGCCATCTAGCTTAAAAAATGTATGACTTGTAAAAGTGTCTATAACAGATGTATTATGTTGAAGTAGACAAAAATCATCCTTGACCTGAAGACCAACTGTACCGCAGGTTTTGATGGTATTCCGTCTCCAATCGTGAAAGCCACTCGGCACATTCTTGTTCCAATCCTTGTATTCATATTTAACATGTGCTTTTCGTCAGGAATCTTTCCTGAGATATTTAAAACCGCAGTTGTCCATCCTATTTACAAGTCTGGGGACAGAGACAGTGTCTTGAATTATAGACCTATATCGGTTCTTACCTCTTTCTCAAAAATCTTCGAAAAACTTATAAACAACAGGCTTACTAAATACCTAAACAAATATAACATCCTCTCTGAAAAATCAATTTGGCTTCCGATACGGAAAATCCACTGAAGATGCAGTGTTGGAACTTACAGAAACTATAATTGATCATTTGGAAAATAAACAGAAAACACTCGCTATCTTTCTAGACCTATCGAAAGCTTTTGACACTGTCTCAGTCCCCATACTTCTTTCGAAACTGGAGAATGTTGGTATTCGCGGTAAGGCCCACGATATTTTCAAAAGCTACCTGACAGGCCGTAGACAGCTTGTAAAACTCGAAAACCATCTAAGCAAGCAAGAATCCATTACTTTTGGTGTACCCCAGGGGTGTTGGGACCGACACTTTTCCTTTTATATGTCAATGAACTGTGTCAGTTATCTTTGCCGTACTGTAAAATTGTAACCTATGCAGACGACACAGCTCTAATTGTTCATGGTCACAACTGGAATGAAACTTGCAAGAACTCTGAATCTGCCCTTAGCTCTGTTATGAGGTGGTTAACTATAAATCTTTTAACCCTTAATGTAAATAAGACCAAGTTCATTTCCTTCTCCACCACGAAGTCAGGTCAACCACCAACACCAATAGTGATTCGTGCTTATACGAATATTATATTACACACAAATAGTTAAATACCTTGGCGTCACACTAGATTGTAACCTCAAATGGAAGCAACAAATTGCTATTATTGTAGCTAGAGTAAGAAAACTCATATACATCTTCAAAAAGCTTAGAGGCTCAGCAAGTTTTAACTGCTTACTAATCATTTACTTTGCACTTGCGCAGTCTGTCTTGGGATACTGTCTAACTGTTTGGGGGAGTGCTAATAAAACAACAATGATTCGAGTTGAACGAGCGCAAAGAGCTGTCTTGAAGGTACTGGCGAGAAAACCGATCCGATTCTCGACAACTTCGTTGTATTCCCTTTGCCAAGACCTCACTGTTAGACAGTTATTCGTTCTTCAGACTGCTCTCCGCAAACACAGCGAACTTGTATTTGAGCCTAACATATCTGTCACTAGACGCCGCTCCGATAGAATATGCAAAATAGCACCTCGCAAAACTAAAGCGGCAAGTCGTCATTACAAGCACATAAGTGCAAAAATTTACAATAAAATAAACAGAAGCATAAATATTTACCCTTTGACTAGAAAAAAATGCAAAATGAAACTTGACTCCTGGTTGAAATCACAAAATTATGACACAATAGAGGAACTTGTGGAAGTGTAACACATTCTAATCACACATAGGTATACATACACACACACCCTCACAAATCTTCCAAACACACCTACACTCACACAACACCGTCTAAATCTATCACATACAACAACACTATTAATATAGCATCTGGAAGCAGTCACAAACATGTACCGAACTATCTTTTTTATTAAACTTTTTCTTTTTTTTTTACTTAAATTTATTAGATTATTTCTTCTTATTTACTTAATTTACCTGTTACCATTTTATTTTTTATGGAACACTTAATTCTGTATCTGGAGAAGGGCGTTGGTAGCTGCGCTACAGTTTATACTTTTGCGGCTATCATCGTTTTATTATGTTTTTCTTGTATTGTGTTTTTGTTCCAAAATAAACTTTTTATACTTTTATACTTTATTTACAGAAATAAATATAATTTGTCATAATAGATAAATTCGTTTAATTAAAAGCTTACTCAAATTACCCTGCAGTTTATTCTTATATGGCAATAAATGGATTGACCACATATTCTTCTGCCTATCCTTTTCCCACCTACATTAGGGTCGGCTTCCAGTAAAACTGGATGCAGCTTAATACCAGTATTTTACATGGAGTTACTGCCTATCTGACCTCCACAATCCAGAGCTGAGTAACACAATATCTCGTGGTATGACTGGTTGTCAGACTTTCAGACCTCAGACTACCTATAATAAATGATCAAACGAACTTACCTGTGATGTTCGATCATTATTATACGAAGTGCTTCGTTCGAAGATATATGTAATAACCATGCAGCTTCCTCACGTCACTCGGCAACTGAACGCAATTTTCAGAGCTAAAACTAGACGTAAGTATTATGCGTTATCTGTGTCCTCACGTCAATTGTCATTCTTTTTAGAGTTTTATATGGTTATCTCAACTTTACCGAGGGTGGGCCGGGTAGGGTACATATATCTTCGAACGAAGCACTTCGTATAATAATGATCGAACATCACAGGTAAGTTCGTTTGATCATTTATTATACTGCGTGCTTCGTTCTCGATATATGTAATAACCATGCAGATGTTTAGAGCAATGGTAAACTTGAGATAAACCTTATAGAGTATTTCTCACATGTAAAATACATAACTATATGCTTCGATCACTAATAAGAAACTGATCGAAGCCTATATGTTAAGAGATCAACATTGTTTTATTTTAAGCAAAGAATAAACAAAACCCAAGTTTAGTAAAAATAAAAATAAACTGATAACTTCCTAGATATATGGAATTACAAATCTGAACAATTTCACAAATTAAATGGTAGTATTCAGCCTTATTTTTTAGATAATAATCTACTTAATAGACATGTAATGTCAAGATAGATACCAATAAATCAATAAAGAAAAAATGAAGTTTTTGATTATTCTGTAATAAGCACAGCATGAACAAACTCTCCCAGGTTAAGAATTGGTTGGTTATAGAATTTTGCAAACATTAACAAGTAATATGTCCAACCAGGAGTCTGTCTTATTATATCTAATGAAATTCCTTTTGACTTGGCCTTGCATTTAGAGATGTGTTGTGTACTATGTCCTGAAAAGACACTTGTGTCAATACTGCAATCTGAGAGTGCTTTTAATCCATCTGCTAAGGATAGGAGCAGAAATCGGTTTGTGGGGATTTTTAAGTGTTAAAAACGCAGTCAGTATGTCCCCTTATATCTCTAGTAAACCTCATGTAATCACACAATGTTTTGGCTGGGCAGGTATAGGTTTGGTTGGGTTCGTCCCATGGCCAAAATGTTAATATTAGTAATTGCAATATTGACACAACCTTCACTCAGTGATATGTTACAAAATTTAATAAGTTATAAAGTTTGTGTCCGTTGAGCTGTGCTTAGTGCTCGTTGAACAATTTTTTTTTTTTTTTTTTTTGTCATACATTCATGACTCATTGTTATATTGGGAGTCAAATTTTGTAATACACTCGAGACTTTATTTGGATACCCGTTGTGTGGTATTTTACCAAGGGTCTTTATACAATCATCCTCCCCAACTTTAGAGCCTATAAATAATCAAAGATAGAGCTGACTTATGCGAGTACATAGGCAGCCCCAGAGTCGTAATATATTTGTTAAAACATTTTATAATAGATGGAGTAAATGGATCTATATGATATTTCTAACAAAGGAACCACCAACTTTTATATGTAATATTATACTGTTTTATTGTATTCCTGGAAAATGATGCAAACATGACATCTACTTATGTTGAAGGAATTACATTTTTAACCATGCTTGCCTGATAATATCCTGGCAATTAGAGTAAAGTGGTGATGAAGAAGGTGGTGGTTTCTGAAAGATGAATATAATAAATATTTTTGAGGTTTCAAATATATCAACTTTGAGATTAGCATAGTCTGCATTAAGGGATACCAGGGTTGTGAAGGCCAGTGGGGCATGAACATGATACCTACTGCCTTATGGTTATAACTTTTTGTAAGCATTTTAATTTTAAACTATATGGGGGAAATGCAACAAACAAATATTCCGTCCAAAACAAAGTAGAAGCATAGATATTAATTGCCTCTGGATCTGGTTTCCAGGATAAGAGATACATTTATCATTAGTTTGGGATACAAATAAATCAATTTCAGGTTCTCTCAGTTCAGATACAATTGTCTGAAAAATATTGAATTCCCAGTTAGTGTCTGGATTTATTCTATGGGATTCTACATCAGCCTTTCTGTGTTCCCTAACTTAATATAAGATCCAAAGAGCCAAATATGTCTATGTTCGCCCCATTGCCATATGGATCTGGGCTAATAATTTAAATGTGGGAACTGTATTTCACCCATTCTGTTAATATAATACTGTTTTGTTATCTACACATAATAAAATGTTAAGGTGCAACATTTTATAATCCCTTACAAAAAACTTTATTGAAAATAAATATTGCCAATAATTTTAAATAATTCAAGTTATATGTTTCTTCATATTCACTCCCGAATACATGTGCTCTGTTGTTATCATGAACTGCACCCCATCCAGTCCTGGAGGCCTCAGTGAATAGTTCAATAACATGTTTTCGATGAGCAATACTTTTACAGTCTATTATAACTTTTGTATTGATATTATTAGTCCACCACTGCAGTTCTAATTTTATTACAGAATGTAAATCTACTTTAGCATTATAATTTCCATTCCTTTTATGAAGTATTTATATATTTATATTGTTCAAAAATATTGTTTAAAGCCAACCATATGTGGTGGCAGGGCAGGCTGCAATCAATATTCTAATTAACCTTTCTAGATCTCATATAAAACAAGTTTCCAATTCTTAATGCTTTAGATTGGGTTTTTAAACACATCAACTTTTTCTATGGGCAATTGTATATCATAGTTTATGTATCAAACACAAATCCTAGAAATTGACAAGATTGTGTATTGGTACTTTTATATTTCTGACAAAATTAATAACATTTCCCAAACATTTTAATAGAGCTATTGTTTCTTGAACATTTTCTAAAGATGCCTGATAACTATACTTTATATATAGTAGGTTATATCTATACTATGTGCTAGAACAACTTTTGTAATTTCCAAAAAAAATATTTGGTTTGGAACAAAAGCCATAAGGGAGTTCAATAAACTCATACAATTTATTGTCTATTGTAAACATAGGCACATATTTCCTCTATTGTGTTAAAATTAAATAAAAAATAAGAAACTTTTAATAAAATTTTTGCTAAATTATCTCCCAAAGAAAGTAAGGCTATGGTTTTCCTTTAGTCTTTCATTTTGAAATGGTATGTGTCTACAAATTTATTCAGAGACTAAATTTATAATGAAACCTTGTTCAATTATGTTTTGGAATTTAAAATGTAGAAGAGATGAACCAGTCTTTACCAGCTTACAAGGGGATATAGCCCCCAATTTAAATAAATTTCAGATAGCTATATGCTTATCAATATTACCTGCAGCAGATTTTACTCAAGAAGGTCACAGAGTTCTGATGTGGTTTCTTTACAAAGGTTATTGAGTAGCCTTTGATATAGTTTAGTATTGATTTAACTTTACAAGTTTTCTTTCAGTAAGAAATGTTCTAGCCTTCCGGCATGACTTACCCTTACTATGTCAAACATCAGCATGAGATTTCACCTGTGAGACTTTGTTTCTCTTAGCACTGGACTGATAATGCTGGCTATGTTATAGCTCCGAGACTGCATGTCCGTACCTCGCTGCTGTCCTCAGATTGTATCAAGAGGACTTTGTGATTTATTCAAGTTTTTTGATGGATTAGCCACTTTGTTGATAGGTTTTCAACACTTTGATCTTATCATTAAGATTCTATAGACATATTCGTCTCTTTTACAATATCCAAAAACAAAAATTTACAAGTATATGGAAATCATATTTCTCCTTTATTTTGTTTGGACAGAATGTAAATCTGTTTATAAGATTCTACCAGAATCCTAAGAAATTAGATCAATGACAAACAATACGCTATATCATTATTTATCAACAATGATAAAGCATTACTTACTATAGATATTCCAATGCTAGGCTGGTTTTGTTCGACCTCTATCTTTCTGTCTCTACTGACAATATAGTCGCTTACTGAAGCTGATATTTAGAGATTCAGTTTCGGTGCTTTCAATAAGAAGCATTTTCTGGAATTCTATAAATTTATGTTTGGTCTCATTAGGAAGACCAATTTAAAATTATTACTCAAGATGTGAGCTAATTAACAATTTATGTTGGGACCATAATTGTGTTTGTCTGTCATGAGATTGCATAGGTACAGAACCAACTAATGGAGTGGCTTTATTATTATTCATGGACAGTGGTTCTTCGGTTATAGATCCTGTTATATAACAGTAGTTCTTCGATTATATATTATTGTTTATATATATTTAGCGGAGGTGTTATGATTTCATTTGAATTATCATCAGAGTATCGTAATCTGGAAAACGATACCACTAAAAAACCGATTGTACAAGTGATTAATAAAACTGCTTATTGAAGCCTCACGGACTTCACATAAGAGTAGCAGGATCTCGTGCGTATATCTCGTATGCACCCCGAGTCCAATGACCACGTCAATGTATCTCGTACACCACCCGTGTCAACCGGTACGAAGGTTATGAAAATCCTTGCGGCCTTAACTGCTACGAAAGCCAGTAGCCGTACCGGGGTAATAATAATCACTAGACAACGGTAAATTACCTGAAATGCCAGAAAGTGATGAATCACATAAATTTACAGACGAATAGTGATCGTCTTTTCGCCGCCGTTTATGACGAAACCTCATTTTTCGGTCCATTTTCCTTTTCATTTTCACGTAATACGGTAAAACCTTTTCTTGAGGCCTTTTAGGCACAGTATTGGTTGAAATATAGTTTTATTCACAAAAATATTTCAATAAACACAAAAAACACAGGTATCAGTTGCCGCGCAAACGAAAAGAATGACAATTGACGTGAGGACACAGATAACGCATAATACTTACGTCTAGTTTTAGCTCTGAAAATTGCGTTCAGTTGCCGAGTGACGTGAGGAAGCTGCATGGTTATTACATATATCGAGAACGAAGCACGCAGTATAATGGCTGTCATAGATCTTAACTTGTCAAACAGAGACTGACGGATTAACATGCTCTCCGAGGCACGCAGGTGTATCGGTACTGAATAATGGTCACCCATCCACAGACCGACCGCGGCAAGCGCAGCTTATCATCGATCTGTCGGGCTGTTATTTAACAACATTGACTTTCAAGTAGTGAAATTAAATGTTGATAAAACAAATTTTGGCAGTCGGACCTTGAGAATTATTTCAGCTTAACTAGTACACAGAAATATATTTGATTATGTGACAACATTGGGCGTCCCGCGTCAGTTTCTTTTTAACATTGCACTGGCCATAAGTGTCATATTTAAATGTAGAAAAAATTGGGTAAGAGAAGTCTCTGTTAGTTGGGCTATGACTATGCTTTAATGCTTGCTTGGGCTATGATGACTATGGGCATGGAGGAGATATTCTTTCCAGTCGTTGCTTTATCACAAGGAGTTAGTTGCACTGGTAAGGCAACCACCTAATGAGCGCATTTCCAAGATGAATAAATTATCTTCGGAAATTTCGTCTCGGTAAATCCCGAGAGAGGCAATTTTTTATTAACGATCATTGGCAATGGCTAAAGCTAACTAAATATGGGTTCGAAAGGCTTCATATCTTTAATATTATTATTAAGAAACATAAAAAAAGGCTACCACTTTCGATTACAACTCAACATTCATAGTAAATTCGCTATGATTGTTCAGTTGTGGTTCGATGGCAAAAAGGTCATTGAAAGGCCATCGAAAGAAATGTCAAACATTAGTAGACTACCAATACTGATGCCATTGAGATAACACTGACACACTATTGCGGTGCAGAATAGCAAATAACTCAATGGCAGTTGAATGGCGTTTCAGTGGCAAGTCATTGGAAGACCACCGGTCTTATTAAGGTAGCAGACTACCAATTAACTAAAATCATTCCATCGACACACTATCGACACTCAACTGAAGCATTTGTAATTTAGCAGAATTAGGCCCCAGTTGTGGTTCGGTGGTAGTTCGATGGCAAAAAGGTCATTGAAAGACCATCGAAACAAATGTCAAACCGCTGTCAAACATTAGTAAACTACCAATACTGATGCCATTGAGATTACACTGACACACTATTGCAGTGCAGAATAGCAAATAACTCAATGGCAGTTGAATGGCGTTTCAGTGGCAAGTCATTGGAAGACCACCGGTCTTATTAAGCTAGCAGACTACCAATTAACTAAAATCATTCCATCGACACGCTATCGACACTCAACTGAAGCATTTGTAAATTAGCAGAATTAGACCCCTGCTATCCGTGCAGTCCTTAAAATTTTCTCAGAAAACTGTCTTTGTCTCATTGTGTATCTGAAGGGAACTTTGTTGATTGCACATTTGTAAAACGATGTGTATTTATTGTTTGTGTAATATCTAATGTACTTATAATTGTTTGTTTCCCAAAAAATATTTATAATATAGATTTCATCACACATCTTCTTATCGTGTGGTTGATCAACAACCTAGTGCTGACACTATAGTTAGTCACTATAGTTTAAACCACCCGTAGGTCTCTGCCATGGTTTTAAACATCACCGAGAATATCTCTCAAACCCGCACGGTTTCCTCACGATATTTCCAGTGTCTTAAGTGTAGCAAAAAAGGGGGTGAAGGAAGGGGCAGGTGGGCCTGGCCAACCCTAGAATCCTTCTTACGAACAAATAACAAAATAAATCTACAATAATCTTAAAATTTTACCGCCCTCGGAAAACATCGTTGGCTATATGGTAATAATATCTATAGATAAAACACATTTTACATACCTTTTGGACTACAGTTACGCTTGCGCCGAAGTCTGCTAATATGGTTCCGCATAATGGTCCAGGAGCTAGGCCCATCATTTCTACGATTCTTACGCCTTTAAGCGCCATTTCTGAAGAAATACTTGTTCTGGAAATAACAGGTTTAAATAAAATTCATCAAATATAGTTATTACAGTGCCTAAACATAACAATTATATCGTATTTCCCTAAAATGCTAATTATTGAACAGTATAATTTAGTTAACTAGTTGTACCATTGGCACCCCAATGATGAAAACACGGCCGAAAAGACGTTTCTTTGCGGACTCAGAGAAAACTGCATCTATCACAGGTTTTCACATTCAACTCATTGAGCGGTTTTCAAATATCTTCAGAGTCATATCCAAAACTATTAATATAGATAACTTGCCTCAGTATGCTCTGAAGACTGCTCAAAAATACGTTTAAATATACTGTCGGTATAGGTCGCGGCACGAATCTTGAGCGCTAACCTTGAATGCGCAAAAGCCGAAATTTATGTCCAATAAGCGGGGTGGGACGGGTGTAAAAAAATATAATTGGTCACCGTGCGGTGCGTTAGTGCATCACACTATGATTGGCTAATTAGAGTGAAAGGATGGTGACATCAATCTCGCATTGCGTAGAATACAGTCGCGCTCACGCAACTTAACATTAGAATTCATTATTTAATTTGTTTTTCTTTTATGTTAGAGACGAGAGATAAGATGTTTTTTTATTCCAGAACTATGTTGGTGATTCGTAGCATAATGCTACTAATCACCAACCTAATATCAAATAATGATAAAAAAAATGTACCTACACACAACAAATTAGAACTTATGCTTTTGTTTTTATGAATAGGTATTTTAGTTCTCACATTAATCTTTTAAATTACGTTTAAAAGTAGGTATAAACACAATTTAATAGAGGAAAATAATATTATGTCCAGCAAAAACAATCTAATAATTGTGTGCTTGAGCTTATACTTAGCTACTATCCCTTCCCAGTTTGCCTAGCGCCCAAGATCCGTGCTCCGACCTATATCACATGCCAACCGGTGTCAATGAGCTTTACCATAGTAGTACCTAGGTAGGATATTTTTATTAAATTACATTAATTTTATTAAATTAAATTACAATATGTAATTTTTTGTGGATGTACCTAAAGCCGTAAATAAAGCTAGATAGTGTTAATAACAAAAATAAAATATTGTATTATTGATGTTATCTGTAGGACTTTTCATGTCTCTCAGTCTGATTCAGATTCTGACTTCGACTGATCTGAAATAGATACTTCTGATCACAAAATGTAACAAAGCAAGACTGTACTATTATTAATTAAAAAAGAGTGTCTATGGAGTTTCTTGCCGGCTCTTCTTCTTATGATCAACTTTTTGGAACCGAGCAACTAGAATCGTTTCTTATGCGCAAGTAATTTGCCTATCTGAAATATAAAAGTTTTGACTTTGAGTATGTTCTGGAAATTGCTCAAAAACTTCGACATATATAGTTGGTTTCACATGACAGCTACTAGTCCACAAGAAAAAGAAAAAAAGAGGAATGTATTGATGTTAATGCTATGAGTATGTTGGACTCTGAGCAACATTTGTAGCGACATCTACCACGCTACATAGATACTACGGGCATAACGCGCTGCATCGAGCAAGCAAAGTTTGACGGCGAATTTGTATATATTACGCAGATGGATTGTAGAATCCGCTGTTTTACAAAACTGCTAGCTGATTTACAAAACAGTACTGTTATGAAAATAATAGTTAAAAAAACTAAAAAACACGCTTTTGTAACTAGTCGAACTAAAAAGTAGAAAAAAAAATTCTATAAATGCTAAAACAAAATAGAGTTATTATGAAAAAAAAAAATTACCGTAAAAAAGTGTGGGGTGCTTCTTATGATATTTTATAATAACTTCAATTAAATATTTACAACAATTGACATCGAGCACCCCACGCTTTTTTACGATAAAATCTTTTTTAGTCTTATGCTTTTCGAAGATTTATCTGAATAATAAGATTTTGCTCGCCATTTAATAGATATTAGTAATTTTAATAGAATTTAGTGTGACAATATTTTATTTTTCGTATTCTTCTCAGCAAACGCTTTCATTTGATACCCATATCACACGATTCCATAAAAATGACTAGTCCGCCATCTTTGGGAGTCCGCCATATTGAATTTAGAATGACGTCACTTAGCTCACCCTGCATTGTCATCCAAACTAAACGTGTATGCAAAATTTCAGCTCAATCGGAAACCGGGAAGTGGGTCAAAATAGCAACCTAAGGAGTCGGTTACAAACATACAAACAAACATGCATACAAGTGAAGCTAATATAAAGCGTGTAAAAAGCTGAACGACGTTTAGCGGTTTTACATAATTACTGAACTATAACAAGCAGCATTGTATGATCCTCCCTTTTCAATGGAGAAACACCACACCTCGTTCCTTCATACATTAAATCAATAAGTAAATAATACTTAGGTCATGTGAATAATTGAATTACCTAATGAATTGTGCCTTGTTTGTGAAATATACGGTAGACTGAAATAATTTTAAATAAACTGTTGAGACGTCTGACACCTTAGTCCTCCTGCGACCACGAACGCAGCAAAGTCTTCGAAACGTCAGGAAAATCAAAAAACAAATAATACACGCGATTAATCCGGCTAAAAGTTGTTTTATTATAATCCTCGCTGGGTTTAAATAGACAATGAATATTGTATGAGCAAATATTTGCATGATCTATAGTTAATTGTTCTGGGCATGGGTGTGTGCACCCACGATACAGGAAGAAATTTCTACCGGACGGGCGGTCTATCGAATACTAGAAACGAGCCGCTGACGTCCTGTACCTATAGGTTCGGGTTCGACGTCGGCTGAAGCCCTATATTTCTTCAGGAACTATGAAGACTATAACACTATCGAGGTCACCGGAAGAATCATTCCATGAAAATAAAACACCGACTTGCACTGTCACTATGAAAGCTTGAGGTTTCTGCTTACTCCATTGAAGATTTTGAGGCTTGTACATATATGGTAGTTTTTATGCTACGAATTAAAAAACATGCGCATTTGCATAAGTGCGATGAACCTTTCTGTTCATATCAAAATCATAATTATGTATGATTTTGATATGAACAGAAAGGTAACAAGAGGTGTTAAATGTTCTACAAACCATATTTCCACCCACAAAAAAATCACTGTTCCAAACTACCCTACGCTAAATAAATGTAAACTGATTTAACAAGATGGACCGACGATCACCGTCTTAGAAGACCAGACGGGAGATGCCTTCTGACTAATTATTGAAAAAAAAAAAATCGCCACTTTTGGCGGGGGGTGAGGTAACACACAACCACAAAAGAACTTGTACTAAAGCGAAAATAGCTCTTACATTAAAAGTATTAAAATTCATAAAAAAACTGAACACAAACAAAAAATTGTGTTACACACGATTAAAATCGTGTACTATTATTGTAACCATACTGGTAAAAGGTACCTTTATATGATTGGGAATCATATGCCAGTGGCGAGAGGGGTACGCCCGCTAAAACTACTCCAGTACTAATTCCTTCAAGAGCACTGTCGACCGCTTCGTGCTAAATTAGAAGTCAGGCCTATAATAATTAAAAAGTCAGGCCTTTACTAATGTGTGATCAATTTAGTAGATTCTGGGTAATTTAATTGTAACATAACATAGCATCACGCCTGTATTCCTCGAAGGGATAGGCAGAGGTGTATGATACTTTGATAAGTAGGTACATATATATGACAATAATTTAACGGGGACAGCGTTCGGGGACAACAGGAAGTAATTTTAATTATTTTATTAAATTCCCTTTGTCCCCTTTAACGGGGACATCGCCTACGGGGACAACGGGAATACATGGATAAAACCGGACAGAATACAATTTGATGATTTGACATTGATAGATTATAAACAACCGAGAAATGAATTAAATTGGAAATAATAGAAACCTTGAAAAAAAATTAAATGCTGCTTCCACTAGACTCAAAAGATACAAAACTTGTACAAGAGCTAGGAAAGTGCAAAACTCAAAATTTGCCAATAATGAAAAGAACTTCTATAGCAATCTAACAACAAGACAAAGTATGCAAAAATCAATATATATCAAACAAAAATAACCAAAACATAGAAACACCTTTGGTAGAATCCTTACGACAATTTTGGGCAAACATCTGGGAAAATCATAGAATATATCAAATCTATAAATCGAATAATCATAATCATCTGATCACACATTGGTCAGATTTCACAATGACAATGATACATAATTCAGGTAAGTATATATTGTGGGAGACTGGTGCCTAAGCTAGACTCGAGGCCTGTGTTTCAGGACACCAGGATCCCACCCCTTAACATTTTTCATTTATAAATTATGTACTAAGCGCGTTGACAGAATGTAGTAATATCATAGAAAATTTTATATCATAATCATAATCATATTCTTTATTGCAAATCCACAATGTAAAGATAAGATGGTAATATAAATAACATGGTAGCAATCGTGGACCCTGATGGGCCCAGCAAATAGTAAATTAGAAGAGAGGAAGGCGTTGTATATACAGGGTGTCCAGTAAATAGCACGACATACTGCAGGGGGTGATAGCTTGGGTCACTACCTATCAATACAACACAATATATGTTCAGCAAAATCTTACGGATTTACAGTTAAACTAGGTAGGTTAAACTTAAGTGATAAGAAAATAGTTCTGTGCAAATTTAAACAAAAAATAGTATTTCTTGAAAACATTCTTGTCTTTGATAGGAAAAAGACTTATCAATGAGTAAAGTAACTATTCACGAATAATTTGATGTAAAAAAAAGTACTAGAAAAGGATTTTTTCATTACGAGATGCTTAAAAATCTGTTTCAAGTAGAAGTAGAGATTTTTCGGTATTTCGGAAAATTTTGTAAAACTGTAAATCCGTAAGATTTTGCTGAACATATATTGTGTTGTATTAATAGGTAGTGACCCTAGCTATCACCCCCTGCAGTATGTCGTGCTATTTACTGGACACCCTGTATATTGAAATATTTGTTTATGCTCAAGTATTCTTATTCCTTTTTATTGTATCTAAGTATGTATAGTATTGTTGTTATGTTTGTATTTTTAATAGGTATTTAGATTTAAGTATATTTTTTGTATTTTAGTACATTATATTAATAGGTTATCCGTTTAATATTTTGTATGAATTTATTGTGTTATATTTATTTTACTCTATTATTTATATTTGTTGATTGTGGTGAATATTTTATAATTTTTTGTTACAGCTGAATATTTTATTGTTCAGTTTTACTTAATTTGATTAATATGTAGCTTAAGTATGCAAGACGAATGTTAGTAGGTGTATAGTATGGGTAAGTGTCTGAGTCTTCGGGCTGTGTGATTGTGTGGGTTTGGGTGAGTGTGTGGGTGTGTGTGTGTGTGATTGTGTTTAAGTTTTTTATAAGCATGTTTTCAGTATCATTATAGTTTAAATTAAGGAGCCAGTCAGTTATAATAAAACAACTTTTAACCGGATTAATCGCATGTATTATTGTTTTTTTTAACAGACTTCCAAAAAGGAGGAGGTTATCAATTCGGCTGTAATTTTTTTTTTTATGTTTGTTACCTCAGAACTCCGTCATTTATGAACCGACTTGGAAAATTATTTTATTATTTAAAAGGATATATTTTCAGATTGATCCCATTGAAATTTTATGAAAATTGGTTTGGTATTTTGGTATTTAAATCAAAATAACTGAAAAATATAACGTCGTCGAAGTAAACGAAATGGTGTATTTTGCTTTCTTGTGACTTTCCAGTGGTGGTTACGGACTCTAGCATAGTTCTAATGAACTGCCTATTTTCCAGCTTCATCATCAGATGATGATGATGAAACCGGAAGATAAGCACCGGAAGACCGTCATTCTTTTTTGGTATTTAATACTTTTTAGTGTAAGCCCGCATTCTCAAACGTCTCTTTTTACACGACTGCCCAAAAAAGTAGTGTATCTAAGTATGTATGTATGTAAGTATGTTTGTGAATTTCTTTACCTATTCCACCATAACTTCTAAATGCCTGAACTGATTTCGATGTATGGGGTATCGTTAGAATCTTTTTAAATTGTCTCGTGAGTAACATAGTCAAAATTGAATTGAAATTTTTAATTAATTTCCTCTATTTTTACGCAGTTTACTACTCTCTTTTGAAATAGCCTTAGATCTAGATTTCCTACTTTGATACAGGCATTTCCCGCTTCTTTGCTCGTCTAAATTAAATGGCCCTGTCTCATATGGACAGCGCATTGAGTAGGTCTACCCATATTCACTTCCGATAAATCAGCTATGTAACGCAAGATTCACTAAAAAGTAAGAAATAAAATAATTTTTAACGAAAAAAAAGAACCGACTCCAAAAATCTTTCTGTTAAGTAAAAATTCACTAAAAAGTAAAAAAAAATATGTAATAATTACTTACTTCAATTTACATACAATTTTATTTTTAAATTTAGAGGTTTCTGAATAAAATCAATTTATTAGGACAATAATATACAATTATTATTAATTTTGGAGTCGGTGCCAGCCAAACTTTAATAATATTTGGGAAGTTTCATAAAATTTGCGAAGTATATTTAAAGGTACATTAACCATCATTTTTATTACGATAATATAAAAATACATAATTGAACCTATTTACAAATGAACACAACAACTGCCTAAAGCGACGGCTTAGTTACGTAATACGCTACGAGTACTTCATGAATGTACGAGTACGTACACGTTTGTTATCCTTTGCTTGTTTTTCCTGACGTTTCGAACACTTTGCAGAGTTCGTGGTCGCAGGAGGACTAAGGTGTCATGCGAAGAATATAATATATATAATAATCAGGCGAGAAATACCGAAAAAAACTCAGAGGTCACAGTCGTTGTGACCGACTGACACGACTGTGACCTCTGAGTTTGTTTCGGTATTTTTATTATAATGTGTAGTGATCGCGCAAACCTAAGATATTACTATGTGAGCCAGTCAGTTAGCCTCTTTTTGCACATATTCTTTGTGAGACTAAAGATATGTAACAGCTTATGAGTTTTATTGTATAAGTAGCCACCTAGATAGCAAAAGAAACGTTTTGCAAAAATAGTTTTGTACATACATGACCCAACTCCCCACGTACATACGCACTGCACTACTCAACCACTATCACCAGCGAGGGCATAGGTAAATGCGCACCATATCGACGAACTCAGTTTGAAAAATGCGGCATTGTAGGTCGTAACTTGACCGCGCGCGATTTCAACATGTACGCTCGTTCGCGTCAACCGACACACTAACGAACAACCGTTGAGCCGCGGCGCGAGCGTGCACGGGTAGGTACATAGCGCGAGCGCGAGCGCCGCGCCGCCTGTTTTGGCGGTACCTACGCTCGGCCTCTGTCGGCGCGCCGTGCCGTCTTTATACCTACTGCGCGCGACGCGGCGTAAACCCAAAAAACAGTAAGACTGCGAAATTAATTCGGTTTTCTAAGGTATACTTTTTTTTATTGTTTTGTAATCAGTTACACCTATAGATTCACCTCCTTCAATTTGGCCACTGTCTAGAACAACAGCTTAATAAAACATATTTTTATACATAAACTACTTTCGGTTTTGATTCATGATTATTAATTATTTATTTAAGTTAATTAATAAATAAATTTCGTATACACTATATACAACGTACGTATGGTACAAAGATTTGTTTACATAATTATGAGATAGAAAAACTGATTCTATAAACATTAAGATGATTAGAGTCTCAAATAAAATTTAGCAACTGGGTGGGATATTGGCAAAATCATCCGTCTCGCTCTGGTTCTCCGCGCACTTACCGGATATCAAACATTATTGAGTGAAAGACGTGGCGCGTAAGTTATTAGTTAGGTATAATAACCTGTTTATTTTGCCTACTCGAACTTTTGCAACTCAACCGAATGCAATTAGAGTTATTCTTTAAAAAACGTTTTCATTTGTGTTTTCACATTAGAATTTTGCACCAAGGTGTATTATTACTGTAGTTGATTTTTTATTTCTTTTAAAAAACTTAAGGGAAATGTTTTGACGGGATAAGTACCTAGTAATGACTATCGCTACAATGATTGCAGAATCCACATCTCACAACGACGAGTGAAAGATAATACGATTCTCATCATGAGAGATAGTTACATCGACAATTATTGTGCGGCGCTCAAATCAACCGTTCCCTACTATATCACGTTTATAGGTAATAATAGTCATGTTAGTGACGTTAGATCGATCAATAAAATGGGATATGATTAAATTACTTTTAAGAATTACGTCGGACGAAAGACAATAGCTTAATAATTACTATTTTAAAAGGAAACATTGAAAAATAATAGACACGAACGGGCTTGAACCCGGGACCCATGACATTCCGTGTCATCAACCTATCAACTGAGCTACCGTGTCGTTGCTTGTGTGTATTAAATTTCAATGTTTGAAAAACTTTAATTAATACAAGACTTACATGGCCTTAACATGTATAAAAAAATATCAATATATATGATTTTAAAAAGGATTAGGATGTTTGTTGAGGGTGGACTAGTAAAAAGAAAGATTTGTGCGAAAATGGGTAAGCGAGTGAAAGCAGCGAGCGACGTGCGACGTGCGTGCGTCCTTGGAATAGGTAAAAAGTTGACTGCTTTAGTGCGCGCGGGAGCGCGTCGCGTGGCGCGGTGGCGCTAGCGGCGCCCCGCCCATTGCCCCCCGCGCCCCTGTGTTCCCGCCATCCGCGGAATACCAAATTTTAAATTGCGCGCTGACTACTTTTCCCGCTTCCGCTTTTTATTTAATATTAAACAGCATACACACATAACATTTTTGCGAACAATAGAAATGAACATTAAAATTTAAACAATAATTTACGCGTCGCTTACACTCCCCTCCCCAGTGCTGGCACAGCACTCATCACCTAAAGCGATACGTGCGACGCGTGCTGCGGTCCGCCGCAGCACCCCGGTCTTTGTTTTGATGTCAACGACCCTGATACGGCCGTCTTTGCCTGGCAGTACATTCTGTATCACGCCCCTTGGCCACGTATTCCTGGGAGAATTGGGGTCAACAATCAGTACAAGATCTCCCGTTTTCAAAGGTTCCTGTTCCTCGTTCCACTTCTTCCTGGGTCTCATATCTGGAAGAACTTCTCGAACCCAGCGCTTCCAAAACATGTCCGCAAGCCATTGTTTCCTTAGGTACATGTCGGAGTCATCATAAGTACCAAGAACAGGTAAGTTGGAAGATGTGCCCAATAAAAATGGTTAGGGGTCAATGACTCTTCGCTGTTAGGCTCAACTGTCACGTGCGTAAGTGGACGGCTGTTTACGATTTGTTCCACCTCAGCCATCAGCGTGTGAAGGGTCTCCTCACGTGGGGTGCGTTCCTTTAGAATCACTTTCAGTGAACTTTTGACGCTCCTGATTAATCGTTCCCATGCCCCTCCCCAGTGAGGACTGGCGGGGGGGATGAACGTCCATGTTGTCGCCATACCATAATTTATAGCTCCACATTTCTTAAGTTCAGTGTCAGCGCCTCTCAAATTCGTGCCGTTATCTGAGAATAAGTATCGCGGCTAGCCTCGCCTCGCTGCCATCCTTCGGAGGGCCATAATCAAAGAATCAGTAGTCAAACTACTCACAATCTCAATGTGTACAGCCCGTACTGTTAGGCAGGTAAAGATTGCGCCATACCTCTTCTCTTTACGTCGACCAGTAGTAACCTCCATGGGACCAAACAGATCCACCCCAGTGAAGGTAAATGGACGCTGATGATGAGCCAACCGCGCTTCTGGTAAGTCGCCCATTCTTGGTGGATGAGGTTGAGCTCTCTTGATTCTGCATAGCATGCACTTTGATGTTATGTGTTTCACAGTAGGTCTAATTCGTAGAATCCAGTATTTTTGTTTTAGCTCGTTCACAACCAACTCTTGGTTTCCATGACACGCTTTCACATGGTAGTGTGCCACGATCAGGTGAGTAACATTACTACGTCCGTTAAGTATAACAGGTTGTTTAACATCTTGTGTTATTTCAGAAGCAGCGTTAATGCGGCCGCCCACACGGAGAATGCCATCGTTATCAATGATCGGTGATAAGGTAAGTAATTTACTTTTCTTACTCAATGCCCTTTTCCGTTTCAGGTTTTCTAGGTCTTCAGGGAACGATTTCATCTGCGAGTATTTTATCAACAACGTCTCTGCTCGTCCCATCATCACGCCGTCGACGTCACCGGTAAGTTTTTTGCATTTTTCTATGAAGGATAATACAACACACGTAGACCTTAAAATGCGGAGCCAAGAAGAAAACCTTTCAGGTTCTGGTACAACTGGTAAACACATAGGTGTAACGTGAAGAGTATTTATGCATTCTAGGTCCACGTCACTAACATCAGGTAGCTGTACATCCGCTTCTAATGGCCATAAACTTTCGTCTTCATATAAAAATAATGGTCCGTGTAACCATTCATTCTCCAATATTTCCATTTCGCAGAATTCTCGCGTGGCGGCGTCGGCGACATTCATCTTTGTAGGTATGTATCTCCAATCCTTTATTTGTGTATATTCATCAATCTCGCCGAGTCGATGAGCAATATAGGCTTTATAGGTACGCCTATCGTTGCGAATCCAATGCAGTACGGTAGCGGAGTCGCACCACATATATTTATTTTCTGGTTTTATTCTATGTTCATTCATTAGTGTTTCAGATAATCGTGCACCGATCAACGCCGCTTGTAGTTCAAGACGTGGTACAGATATATACTTCACAGGCGCCACACGACATTTACTGGACACGAATGCCACTCGTATTTGTTTATCATAATCAATCCACCGCCAATACGCAACGGCGCACATAGCTTTGGTTGAGGCATCGCAGAATACATGTAGCTGTAGGTTCATATAGCGCTCACCGCTCGCACTATTCAGTACAGCTGCTGTCCTCGGCGCGTCGTGCGTCTCGCTCACACTCGCGGTCGCTGCCCTTGCGTAGGATACAGTCGTAGGTTGCGTAGCACTCGTAGCTCTCGTAGCAGATTCGTAGTACCTAGGTAGCCGTATGTGTTTGATATCTTTTAATGCATTTATCCATTCTGACCACTTCATAAATAGGTCATCGGGTATTTCATCATCCCAGCTGATGCCAGATCTCCAAGTGTCTTGTAACATAATTTTTCCTCTGATGGTGAACGGTGATAAGAAACCGTACACATCGAATATCGACATAATAACTCTTAACATTTCTCTCTTCGTAGGCTTCTTGTGTCCGGCGACTATAGAAGTAGGTATTCGTTTGAACGACACGTCGAATCCTAATGTGTCGTCTTTTGGGTTCCAGATTAGGCCTAGTGTACGCTCGCCGTCATATTGTTGGCCAAGTTTGAACGTCACTTCCGTAGATCGTAAGCTTTCTTTCGGTAAGGTGTTTAATACGGCCTGATCATTGCACGTCCAATTTCTGATTTCGAAGCCTCCTTGTTTGTGTATATAAGTAACATCGTTCACTACGTTAATGGCCGTTTTTTCTTCTTCAAAACTATCTATATAATCATCCATGTAATGTTGCTTTTGTATAGCTTGTACGGCGCTTGGCATGGACGACTTATATCGTTCGGCATTTTTGTTCTTTATAAATTGTGCAATAAACGGTGAGCAATTAGCGCCGAAATTTAATGAACTCATGGCATAAGCGTTTACTTGCTGCTCATATGTTTCTCGCCACAAGAAGCGAAGTGCATCTCTGTCTTCTTTTATTATTTTTATTCTTAAAAACATGTCACGGATGTCGCCGGTTACAGCGATTTTATGTTCTCGGAATCTCAACATGGTACCGTATAAAGAAACTAGCAAGTCAGGTCCTTTCAGAATGTAATCATTGAGACACACACCTTTAGATTTTGCGGCGGCGTCGAATACCAATCGTAATTTCTGCTTGTTAGGGTTATCGACCCCGAAGTGCGGAAGATACCATGTTCTTCTCGAGCCTTCTGTGTTTTCACTTTGAGAAGCGTAGTCATTCGAAATTAGGTGTTCCATTCTCTCTTTGTATCGAGTAGCGTAGCCTGCGCTCGACGTCATCTTCTTTTCGACACCACGCAACCTTATCATTGCGTTTGTGTACGAGTCAGGCATCGAAGATTTGGGATCTTTCCACGGTAGACCGACATACCACCTCCCATCGATCAATTTGGCGGTGTTTTCCAGGTGTTCCCAAGCTCGCACGTCATCACTGTTCTGTCTAGGTTTCACAGAAATACCTACAGACTCAAGTGCGTAGGACTGGCGTATTTCCTCGTGGATGTCTCTCAGAATACGCTCTGTTTCCGAATGTTCGGCGTCTTCTTCATTTAAGAAGAGTGTAGATTGAAGCGGCGTCGCCTTGTTGTCATGCGACGCGCGCACACAGCCATGTATGCACCACCCTAACGGAGTACGCGTGATGTATGGCTCATTCGGTTTGCCCTTTATTATTTCCAGTGGTAAGAGCAAATGGTAGTTGTCTTGACCTATTAATATTTCTGGTTTACATTGTTCATCACTAATGACACTTTTGATTTCAGGTTTCAGTTCATAATCGTTAAGATTCACCATAGTTTTATTTTGCACAGGTAAGTTTAAATTTTTAACACTACGCGCTTTTATTGCAAAATCGTTGCCCTCAATGTTCGATATATTCAAGTCTATTATTTCACTATCACACACTAGTTCAGTATTGTCCCAAGCGCCACACACACGCATAGATTGCCTATAGCCGCGCAACCCAAGGCGCGTTGCGAGCGACTCGCACACCAATGTCACAGTCGAGCCGTCGTCCAGAAGTGCAACACTACGTGACGTTCCGTTAGGTCCGTGAATTATTATAGGCACGGTTTTTAATATCACTTTAAGACTATACTGTTTAATGTGTGTTATTGTTTCCACAGTTGATTCAGTCTCAGTTGGTTTACTAATGATTTCACTTTGTGACGACACTTCGTTATTGTTTATTCTATTCAAGTTATAGTGTAACAAGCGGTGATGAGCTTGCCCACAGTTGTCAATATCACACGCGGCAGAAGGACAAGAGTCTTTCCTGTGTCGTGACATTATACACTTAAAACAGATATTACGACGTTTCACATAGGTCCACCGGTCCTTACGCAGTGCCTATTTGAATTTCTTACAGTCTGGCAGAGCGTGATTATCTAACTGACAAAACCCGCACTTGGCATTACTATTTTGATTTTCACTGAGTTTGTTATTGTTCACTAACACTATTTGCGACTTATGTTTATCGTTGTAACTGTTCTTATAATGTTGCGGAAAAGATAAATTCACTGAGCATTGTGTTATCTTCTTGGCTTCTGTACTCAGAAACTCTGATAATATGACGAGCTTCGGTTTCGTATTCTGATTAAGAAGCGGATAACTGTAGTCAGTCCATTTCGAAATCAATACTGTCGGTAATTTGGACAATATAGTAGACACAATGTTCATTCCCTTTAGGTAATCCTCGCAGCCGATGGCAGTCACCGCTGCAACGCAGTTTTGAACTTTGACGGAAAAGGGAACAATATCCTTATGATATTCCTGAGATATCGGGCGTAACTTGCTGATATCTTGTAATATTCGTGATATTATCACGTCGGGGTTTCCAAATTGCAGCTGCAGCGCAGACATCACGACGTCAGGAGAGGTGGCGCCGATCAGTAACGCTGTCACAGCTTGTTTAGCATTTCCGTGGAGACTGTATCTTAGTCGCCATAGGTTTTCTCGGTCGCTGAAGTTGCAGACTTGAGAAGATTCCTCATAAGCTCGCTTAAAATGTAGCCACTCTAGCGGATCACCATCATATTTAGGTAAGTCCTTTGGCGTACACAATCGGTTAAGCATTTTCACGTTAGTGCCGAGTTGATTGTTACCGGCAGTGGTGGCAGAGGTGGCAGCGGCTAGATCCTTTAGTGCGCACGCCAGCATATGCATGGTATCTTCAGTGCCGCCGCGAGTGGTCGCTGGCAGCGGTATGCGTTGCTGGGTGGGCGCGTGTTCCGTGGCAGGTGGTGGTGGGCCGGCGTCCCCCAAATGCTGCAAGTCATCGTCTTGCCGATGTGCCGGGCACAGCGCGTCGTCGTTATAACCATTAGTGACGCACTGATCTTTCACCTCCTGACTCGTATGTAACCACTTTTCTACACGATATGCCACTTCACTTCCATCAGGTTCAATATCCACCTGTGACTGTGAGCTGTTGCTATCTAGCTCGGCTAAGTCGACGGCCAGCTTTTTATCTATAAGATCCATTTGTAGCTGCGCTTTCTGTCTTGCAGCTTCAAGGAGCAGTTGCGCTTTTCTCGCCTTCACCGACAACGATGCAGAAGGAGTCTTGACCTTTATGTTTCTGCTGTCTTCGGATTTAGTACATGAAGTAAGCGGAAGATTTCCAACGTGTTTTTCTTCAGGTTTTACATTTTCACTCGCCGTCGCCATTTTGTGTTGTTCGCGTTCGCGTCGTAAAGTGCTACGTGTGCCCACCATCTTGTTCTCTGCGGGCGGCGTACGAAACATGCAGGTGCGAAGCGAAGCAAATAGGTTTGTGAACTAGACCAGCGCTGCAGTGCCGATTACAGATCCGGCTCGAAGGACCATTGATGTTGAGGGTGGACTAGTAAAAAGAAAGATTTGTGCGAAAATGGGTAAGCGAGTGAAAGCAGCGAGCGACGTGCGACGTGCGTGCGTCCTTGGAATAGGTAAAAAGTTGACTGCTTTAGTGCGCGCGGGAGCGCGTCGCGTGGCGCGGTGGCGCTAGCGGCGCCCCGCCCATTGCCCCCCGCGCCCCTGTGTTCCCGCCATCCGCGGAATACCAAATTTTAAATTGCGCGCTGACTACTTTTCCCGCTTCCGCTTTTTATTTAATATTAAACAGCATACACACATAACATTTTTGCGAACAATAGAAATTAACATTAAAATTTAAACAATAATTTACGCGTCGCCTACAATGTTGTTCGGCGTCTTACAACTGCAAAGTAGTAACGCGAGTTTAGTAAATCTGTAAATTATTGCTAAATAAATATCGCAAGGCGTCTCCTTAAGACGAATACAAGGGGACTTAAATAGAAGCTTGCATGATACCTAAGATACTTGAGTTCTTTTTTTACAGTTTTCAAAGTTGTACCATTGTTTTACCACAATATGACTTAACAAAATCTATATACTCAAAATTTCTGATTAAGTAGTTAAAGGTAGTTGTTAATCATAAGTATGAAGGTGTTAGGTACACCAATCAACCTGTCTTGGGTATACAATAATTTTAAAAGATTAACTTATATTTTTAAATAATCCTCCTTATTTGTATAGAATCATTTTTCTATTGGCCATTTTTTTATTATATTAAGGGTATTTTATTAAAAACTTTAACACACATAAATATACAATTTCTCTGGTAAAGGGCTGTTCTAAATTTTGGTACAAGTATCTTTGTAGGATCGTTTTGGTTGAATAGACAATTTTCACATTTTTTGTTCAAACAGTTGTGGGTGTTTTTGACAAATTGGTTTTTTTTTGAGGCTATTGTAATTTATATATTCGTCTGCTTCGCTATCCTGAGCGCACAAGCTTATTGCAAGAACATTGCAAAACTCACGAAATTTTTAGGTCTTTCTTGTTTACTATTTCTCAAATTTTGTATGAACGTTTCTGTTTCTTTTCAATTATTTGAGAAGGAAAATCAAGGTTTTGGAAATTTTCACCCTGATCTTCTGCTTTCTCAAATAATATATTGTTCTTTTCCTTACAAATCATCGCTCTAATGCAGATGTTTAAGATTAACACAGCATTATTGTACCTAGTACACTATCTGTGTAATCTATTCTTTGACCAAACAAACCAGGCCTCCGCCGAGCCAACATGCGACACAGCCTCGCCGTACGAACGCCGGAGCGAGACTGAGCCACAGATTAGTAATATACCTATGTATCTTAGAGTGAGCTAGCGTCTGCTACCCTCAGCGCGAATATCAAATTAGTTTAATAGTGAATTGTGACGTCGATATTATTCTTTTTGAAAATTTCTACCTTAATTTTTATAGACCTTAAAATTGTCTACAATCTGATGAAAAAATAATTAAAATCGCTTCAGTAATTTAGGAGTAGGAAAATTTAAACGTGAATCGTAGGTAACTTGGTTCTTTTTTTTGTAAATACCCACCAAAGAAAAATATAAAATAAACTTAAAATTTATAGCTTAATAGATCAATATTACGATATAATTTTTTGGAAGCTTTTGGTTCATCCGTTTAGGAGAAGTAAGTTGGCGTATCTAATCACCTTAAGCATGCGATGTATTTTGACCCGGGCAACGCCGGATTTCACAGTTTGTAACTTACTATTTAATATATACAGCAAACTAAGCGATTTTTGGACAAAAACACTGACATCCCTATAATTTATATTTACGCGATGGCGAAGTGCGACCACTCCTGCGCTATTTGTCGCGGAGTTATCCCCCCCAACTGCCCGCGCGATAACGATGTTTATTAATGAGCAATACTATCGCCTTAAAGATAGTTGACACTTCGGGCAAGCCTGCCAGGATTTCGACGAATACAATTCTGTCATTCTCGAAAAATCGGTAAAGATTTTCGCTAATCGTAGTCATTCTGGTTTATATCGGTAAACGTCTGCATTTCATCCACATATTAGATTTCGCACGCATTCAGTAGACATAAAATAAACATAATCAAATCATGGTAGGTATCGCGCCTACATGGGGAATGTTTAGTAGGGTTAACGGTAAAGGTTAGTAGGTAGAGGTGTGTTGTTGAAGGTATCGACTATCGACGGACCTCATCGGGCTTCCGGTGAATGCAGTAGCGATCCCGGAATACTGGTAAAGTTTTATGTTAAGGCGGACTGTGGTTTTTAGTCGATAGGAGTCCGGTACAGTGTCCATGACATACCAAAATTTAATTGATACCAGGCACAATCCCAAACTCAAAACTACTACTGAGAATTTCTTAAAATAAAATCCCAATAACATTGTCAGGTCGGGAATTGAACCTAGGACGAGGACGTCACGTTGAGTAGCAATAATGATTAAAGTTTAAAGTAGTCTACTCACCTATATTTTCATTTACCTAATCAGAGTAAATTTATGTTATAACTTCTTTAAGCGAGTAAAATATATAACTAATTAAATATACTACATTTAAATTTCATTATACACAAACACCTACACAACAAACTTTTATATATAAAATAAATACTTTAAAGTGTATAAAACTTAATTTTAAATTTATAAAACTAGGTAGGTATAGAAAATAATAATAACTACGTAAATAAAAAGGAAACAAAATCACCCAAACCATTAAAAATCTCTACTGGTCTGGACTTGGAGCACAGATCTGTTAATTAATATGTAAAAAAAATATATTTCTAAACAAGTAGGTACTGGGATTTTGAGATGACTGGCACTTTATATGTAGGATTTAGGTACTCTAAGTGACTGTTTAATATTTACTTACCAGAGAGTACCTTCTAAGTAATCAGAAACTGTATGTCAAAAGTATTTACGCGATAAATGTAACTTTAATAAAGTGATTATGATACTACAGTAGTATTGTGATTGTAGGGCTTGGTAAAACACAGGTCAAAGTCCGAGACCACAGATTAATAATTTATATTACACTTTTGTTGAGCTCTTTGTCCTTATTCTATGGTATTACCACATTTAAAAAAAAACTAAACACGAACTAAAATAAGTGTCACACACGATTAAAATCGTGTTCTATCATTGTAATTAAATTACATACACATACATAGTCTAGACTATACTACTAATACTAGGTATAAAGGTTTGATTGGGAATCATATGCCAGTGGCGGGAGGCCCACCCCCGATAAAACTACTCCAGGCCCTGATTCTGAACTATCAGACACTGGCGTTTTCGAATCCGTACTGAAAGTTTCCGATCGATAGGCTTATTCTGAACCATTCGAAAACTTTTCCGTCTCGGGATGGGAACTATAACTTAGATTAATGTGGTAGAAAAAAAAATCTGATGTATTTTATAAAATATCCTAATTACAAATATATACAATGCTTTATCAATTTCATCGTTTTATGATGTTGTGATAAAAACAATATTGGATTCAAGGATTCATTAAGAATGTTAACTAATTTTTAACCGACTTCCAAAAAGGAGGAGGTTATCAATTCGGTTGTATTTTTTTTTTTTTTTTTTGAATTTTAGCTTTCCGTATTCTCTGTTGAAAATAAGAAAATAAACGTCGTTTAGTTTACGAGATACGAGATAATAAATATATTAGATTCGATAATCCAAATTAAAAGTCTCTAGCCTGTTTCAAAAATGTCGCTAAAAACGCAAAAAAACAATCGCACAAAATCCGCTAAAAGTCGCTTACTACTATTGTATGTAATTGAATACTTATAATTCAAATGCAAATCTCGTTTTTCGTTGTTTTTTATTCTTTACCAACTAGATGGCGATACTAGAGAGAGCAGAACTAAAGTCGCAATGAGAACTTTAATAAAATCAGTGAATGGAATTTGAAATTCGATACATAACACAAATTAATTAAGTCAATATGTCTTGTTTCGACAAAAAGACGCTCGCTCTCCTAGTGCCTTTTTGATTCCTCAATAAAGCCAGAATTTTGTCCGCTAAACATTCATAAAATCCCCTAGTTCTAGCGAATAGTCGCTAGAACGGCAACACTGGCGACGACCGGCCCGTACTCGATGCACACTAGAGAGTATTATGTTCCTTGATGCACACAGACTACTTAGTGATAGTGATCAGTATATAAAAAAGTACTCTGTGATAGTGATGATAGATCCGTTTGGAAATAAAAGCAGCAGCAGTTTATTGTTGTGAAGATCATTTTGACGAAGTATAGTGATAATCTTCTACATACATATTAATTGACTCTTGTAGTTTGCATTTATTTGATTTTATGTTATTACCTAATAAACATAAAATAAGTTCAGAGGTGCAAAAGCTTTAGTGTTAAAACTTACAAGGTTTCTGTTACGTTTACACATACATAGAGTTTTGCATTACCCTTTGTTTTCTATACAATTTAAGTCTATACTAACCTGTACCTGCAGCTCTGCTCGCGTAAGAATCTGGCTAATAAGACTTTTTCCTACGTTATTAAAACTTCTAGGTCATTTTCATTGCATTCTAAACTGCAATGATATGATTTGGCTTACCTGGTGTTACGGTATGATTCTTTGACCGTACACACATCACCTATTTTTTTACCCTTACCGATCTGAAATAAGCTACAGACAAAAAAATTGTAAAATAACACAATAATTAAAAAAGGTTAGTACATCTGTTCAACCTACTGCATTAACAATAAATCAATGTATTTAGATTATTTACTAAGAACAGTTAAATAGATACTTATGGTAGGTACTTATTTGTTATAAATAAACAACTTTTAACCGGATTAATCTCGTGTACTAATGTTTTTTTTTTGTTTTTCCTGACGTTTCGAACACTTTGCAGCGTTCGTGGTCGCAGGAGTCCTCCTGCAAACACCAATAATACATGCGATTAATCCGGTTAAAAGTTGTTTTACTATAATGTGTAGTGATCGCGCAAACCTAAGATATTACTATACTTATTTGTTGTCTATAACATATCTTAAAAAAGTTTGGTACCTAGGCACTTACGTTGCTATATGAAATTAGTGGAGTATTAAATGACTAATAAAGGCACAGAATTATAATAATATCTTAGCATAGAAACCATTTTAAAATAACTACTAAACTTAATATATTTGCCTCACTTTGGCTTATCGACCTGCAAATATGTTAGAGAAGGACGCGTATACAGAAGACGTTTCAAAATATCGTAAGGTGTCCCAAAATTTATTCTGAGTAGTGAAGGACCCAGTAAATTTCAACGTCGATAAAATTTATCGATGATATGCATTATGGGTTCCTTGAAATATATAAATTACTAATTTATTGATCATCGTGAACACACACGAGCATACATATGAGAGAATATAAACATAAACGTATATTTACATCCTCTTTCTGAGTACGTTATCCTCTTTATGAAACTGAACTTACTTTTAATTCTTCATCATCTTCACTAAAACTTTCTTTGTTCTCATACTGTATAGCTTTACCTATAACCATAATCCAAGTAATAACCCTGAACAGTTATATTTATATATGAACAGATCAAGTATTGAAGTGATACATTTCACTGAAAATTTTCTTTTTTTTCAAGATATATCTTTGAAAAGCATTAACGCATGCTTAGCGAACTCTAAAGTTATTATATTAAATGGATAAAGTAAGTAGTAGTAAGTAAGTATAGGGACTGAATTGATTGCAATGACGTCGCCATAAGACGTGTTAAAATATGGAAGAAGAATTCGCGGTGGTGAGTAGAGGTCGAGATGGCTTAGTGGTCAGAGCGCCTGGAGTATTCATCCGGGAGGCGCAGGTTCGAATCCTGTTCGCGACCGTATTCTTTTTCCATTTAATAACTTTAGAGTTCGCTAAGCATGCGTTAATGCTTTTCAAAGATTTATCTTGAATTATTAAGGTAATTGCATTCTTTACGGCATAGTATTAACTGCAAAGTTAGTCGTGTCGGTTCGGTCACCAGTATAGGGACTAAATTGATTGCAATGACGTCGCCATAAGACGTGTTAAAATATGGAAGAAGAATTCGCGGTGGTGAGCAGAGGTCGAGATGGCTTAGTGGTCAGAGCGCCTGGAGTATTCATCTGGGAGGCGCAGGTTCGAATCCTGTTCGCGACCGTATTCTTTTCTTTTTTTTATCATATTTTTAACAGCTGTAACGTTATACTTCAAGTTAGTCTCTCATATTTTATATCGAATCATACCTGTATTACCTGAAGGGTAAGGTAGAGATAGACTGCCGTACCCTGGTGTGTCGTTGAAACGGTGGTGAGCCTATTGCCATCAAATTCCAGAGTACACAACTAACTAGGCAGTCTATAATTATATCGATTTGATATGTACACAGAGAAAGCGGGATGAAACATCATTTTCTTGGGTTAGTTGCCAACCTATTGTTAAAGTTGTTATCGCCTCCCGTAGGCCTCCAACTTGTCTTAGCGATTACTAATAATTAATAACAGCTAGGCCTGTTTCACGTACCCTCCAAAGCATAGAGAAAATAAGATGAGAATGCTCCTAGCCGCTTCTCATCTACAGCCTAACCAAGCCAGATGTTGCTTAATTTCAACAATCGTTTACCGACTACAGTTGGCAACGGGCTATGAGCGCCTAAAAATCGTTAAAAAACAGCACAAAGGGGAAATTTCAAAGAAAACCATAGAGTCCCAGATTAAACTACATGTTTTGTTACAAATACATGTCAAGACGTCACGGGGACATTGTATTTCTATCCGACGAAAAAACCGGCTGAGGTTCTCAATTCAACGCGTCTATTTTTTTAAGTATGAAATAAATAAGTAATTAATTATTGATTCTTCACATGTAAACCGATCCTGATGAAACTTTGCATATATTCTGAGCAGTTCTTTGAATCCGCAGAACTGCATTATTGCTTTCCTCGCATACTTCCTGGAATATGAAAAGGATACTATTTATACTATGATTTATATGTGAGTAACTCGTTGGTCTCGTGGTCCCAAGCGCGACTGCTCAGCATGATGTTTCAGGTGCGATTCCCGAGTCAGGCAGTTTTAGTAATATCTTAGGTTTGCGCGATCACTACACATTATAATAAAACAACTTTTAACCGGATTAATCGCGTGTATTATTGGTTTAGTCCACCTGCGACCACGAACGCTGCAAAGTGTTCGAAACGTCAGAAAAAACAAAAAATCAGGCAGTTTTGTTGAGATTATCTGTTAGAAAATTCTCAGTTGCAGCCCGGAGTTTGGATTTGTGCCCGTTAGATAGCAATAAGCTCACCAGTTCACCACCTATTACATGACACATAATAACAGCATTGGTGTTTTAATTGGTGATCGTGGGTCTACAACCGCTTGTAAACCTGGCTACCCCTTCGCGAAATAAAGTCGTGATGTTAGTTTATGTAATACTTTTTTTTATATTATATATGTATCAAACCCTCATTTATATTATAAATCATACCATTTAAACTGGTCTGTTCATATTAAATAATGTAGGGCATCTTATTTAAGGCAGGTACAGCATCTTATTTAAGTCGCCTCCATTTCATCGGCTCATTACAAACAAATGTATCTAATGTAAAATGCTAGGAACAAATGTGGCTATGGTTTTCTGGATTCCAATTTGGTCAACCAATGTGATTTATCCATTGATATGTTTTAACTTCGTGTTTCGGAAATCTGTATATCAAAGTATCGATAACATTATTTACGTCACTAAGTATGATGAACTTAATCTGAAAGGATTTTCCAAATAATCTTTATATCTACTTTTGAAACAAATATTTTGTCTGGTTTTGGCAGCAAAGTGATTATTATTATGTATTTATATCAACTCATTAGCTCACATTCGACTAATCATTTAGCAAAAGCTTACCAATGGAAGGTCAATATTTCTGCATGGTTTTCTTTACGTGATGAATGGGACTTGCAGCCCCAAACGACACAAGACATTATGCGATAAGGTCTACACACTTACTGTGAAGTATATATACCTCTCCAAAGATTATGTAATATATACTTACTTTTTAATGTGTGGTTGCTAGGCATTATTACTAATGATATTCCAAATACTGTCTTTAAAATATATATAAATTGTGTCTAACGTATTTTCCACATTGATTATTAATTATACATTTAACATCAAATAAATGCTTATTTGATTATATTTAACACTTACTACCTGTAGTTATTTATGTAAATAAAACTTTAAAGACCATGAAACTATAAAAATTATTATAAAAGATCAAATAAATTGTCGGATATAACGACACAAAATTAAACAATGAATAGGTACGCGATAAAGTCAAATATATATAGAGTATTATCTATGGTCAAATAGTTCTATCAACAATGAACAAACTGTCACTGACAATTCGTTCATTGAACGAATTGTCAGTATAGACTGACAGTCTGTCAGTCTAAGACGCAAAGCACTTCTAAATTTGGCCGGCTATTTATAACCATTATAACCAAAATGACAGTTCCTTCTTGGGAAAATTCCAAACAAGTAAAACAATGAATGAACTATTTATCTCATTCCTTCATTCGTTTTTATGCCATAAGAAAGAAGGGGATCGAGGGTTGTTACAGACATTTTATTTTAACCTACCTGCCTTGACCGTGACATTATGAAAACTATAGCTACAACATTACGGGAAAAAGGCAGCCCATGTCGGAGCACTCGGCACCATTGTAGTTACAATATTAAATGGAAAAAGAATACGGTCACGAACAGGATTCGAACCTGCGCCTCCCGGATAGATACTCCAGGCGCTCTGACCACTAAGCCATCTCGACCACTACTCACCACCGCGAATTCTTCTTCCATATTTACTGCAAAGTTAGTCGTGTCGGTTCGGTACTTGTATAGGTACTGAATTGATTGCAATGACGTCGCCATAAGACGTGTTAAAATATGGAAGAAGAATTCGCGGTGTTAAGTGTGTGAAGTTGTTAGGAGAAGATGGATGTAAGTGGCTGACTTTATTCTTCAATAAGTTGTTGCAGGAAGAAGCGATCCCACAAGAATGGTGCAATAGTTCGCTTGTGCCGATTTTTAAGAATAAAGGTGATGTACAGGATTGCAACAACTATCGAGGAATGTCACACAGTATGAAAATATGGGAGAAAGTGGTAGAGAAAAGGTTGCGAGAGGAGAGTATGATATCTGAAAATCAGTTTGGGTTTATGCAAGGTCGAGGTACAACTGACGCCATATTTGCACTCCGCCAATTGTGCGAGAAGTACAGACGTGCGCATAAGAACTTGCACATGGTGTTCATTGATCTGGAAAAAGCGTATGATAGGGTACCTCGGGATGTGTTGTGGTGGGCTTTGAAAGAGAAAGGCGTGCCTGCGAAGTATGTGCAGTTAATTCGTGCTACGTATAATCAATCCAGTACATATGTCCGGTCAGCTGCTGGCAACACCGACAAGTTCAGTGTGGCTGTAGGCTTGCATCAGGGATCGGCTTTAAGCCCTTACCTCTTCCTGATAATAATGGACGCTCTGGCGTTGGACATACAGGAAGAGGCACCCTGGTGCATGCTGTTTGCCGACGACATTGTTCTTGTCGGTGAAGATGGGCCCCAGATCCAGAGCAGACTTGAGAAATGGCAAAATAATCTGGAGAGTGTTGGTCTAAAAATCAGCAGAACCAAAACAGAGTACATGTTTTGTGATTTTGGCGGTCTCTCCAGTTTTGGTGCTATAGCGCTGGGTGGTGCGCTATTACCAGTCTGCTCCGACTTTCGGTATCTGGGTTCTATCGTACAATGCGATGGCGAAATAGACCGGAGCGTCAAGCACAGAATTAACACAGGTTGGATGAAATGGCGGCAGGTCACGGGAACTATTTGTGACCCCCGAATTCCCCTTAAACTTAAGGGGAAAATCTATAAAACAATTATTAGACCAGCTGTCTTGTATGGTTCAGAATGTTGGCCCACGAAGGGAATGAATGAAAGACAACAACATGCAGCTGAGATGAGAATGATAAGAGGGATGTGTGGTGTGACGCGGATGGATAGAATTAGAAATGAATATATAAGAGGAAGTCTGAAAGTGGCACCGGTAACTGAGAAGTTGTGTAGAAATCGTTTAGCATGGTATGGGCATGTGATGCGGAGGGATGAGGGTCATGTGACAAGGAAAGTTTTGAGTATGAATGTAGATGGCTATAAGAGTAGAGGAAGGCCGAGGAAGCGATGGATGGATTGTGTTAAGGATGATATGACTAGAAAGGGAGTGACTGACGATATGACAGCTGATAGAGATGTATGGAATAAGAATACATGCTGCGCCGACCCCAAATAAATTGGGATAAGGGCAGGGGGATGAGTGTGTGTGTACTGCGGCTATGTCTTGTCGACAGCTTAACGACTTTGTAAATGGCAACACATGATTTAAAAAAAGCAATCGTTCATCATTCACTCATCTGCTTTTTATTAAATCACAAAATATTTATTTCGCGTTTATGAAAAATTATTTCGATTTATTCTTTTTTGAAATATAGTTAAAAAATCATAATATTTAATTGCTTTCTAGTTAAATACATAAAATAAAATAATTTTAGGATATCAAGGAGGATGTTTGCCGACTTTCTCTCGATCTGACTTAACTGTCACTGTCAATCGTTGTCGAATATAAGAAATTTAATTTTGGTTATTTTAATCAGAGATGGGCGTTTTTGTTATTTTTCATCATCGATGCGCATCGTTGTTTCGTTAACGTCACCCGTTGTCAACATCGTTGTTTCCGACAATGGTGTCGAACATCGACCTAGCGCGTAGGTACCTACTGGCTGGGTAACATATTGTTACGTTGGCGTTTTTATAAATGTTATGTTGACGCTCGATAGCATCGTACTTCAACGTGATGACATTTATGAAAATAATAATAAATAAAAGTGCTGATGCAAATAAATAGAAAAAAATATTTTTTGTTAGTAATTGTAGCCTAATTATTTTAACATAAAAAGAATATAGGTTTTATACTTAATTAGGCAAAAAAATTTTTTTAATTAAAAAAATGATTTGTTCCAGTTTAGAAGTGGTAAGCCGAGTCCTGCGTTCATCTAAAATATACCCAGCTTTGGAGAATATACGTTCAGACGGTACGGAAGTTATTACGATATTACACCTCGTTCGTTCCTTAGCCATCGCCATATTATTATTGACATCGGTCGTTGTCGGATATGGTCGGCATTATTCGGTACCTCTGATCGCGTCGAATTTCGTTGTTGCTCCCAACCGTTGTTCAACATTTCGGCATCGGATGCCACCATCATAGACTCACATCGTTGGTCACCAACGTTTTTTTAAAAACGGCCACCTCTAATTTTAATAAATAAAGCTATAGAAACAATAAAAAAGGAATATAACTTAAAATAAACGTGATTCAGTCGTCGAAGTATTCCTCCGTATCACTGTCATCTTGTAAAGTGCCTAAAAAACTATAATACAATCGTAATAATCCCTGAGTATCTACCGACTTCATTTATTAATTATTAATAGTGAACGTCAAGTCGATGTTGAAGGATGGATGGAATCGAGAAGTCATGTCTATGTGATGCACAAGTCTGTTTTTCTCAGTGTTGACTATCAATCAGCAAGTGTTAGTGTACAGATAGGACACGGAAGCACCACCGAAACTTCCAAGTTCCAGTGTCCGAATTTAGTTTAAGTATTAATATATGTATGATAATCCATAAGTTAATTATGTGAGTTTTTGTTATCTGAAATAAATTTATGAATAAAGAAATGTGTAAGTGTTTTAAGTACATGCATGCCTTGATTCACTGGCTTAGGACACCTCCTTCACCATACATAAGGCCTACTATCCCAGTGCAATATTGTAGTTCAGACCACACACCTTCGGGTCCTTCGGTGTGTTATTAGTAGGTACTAAAGATATAAAACTGTAGTGCAGTCAAAGGAGAGTGATTATCATGTATAGGCTATGAGCGGATAGATAAATATTTAGCATAAAACAGAAGATCAATTTATTTTATGACACTAAATACTGGGAAATCATTACTCTGTTATATTGAGAAGTACAAAATTGTACTTCAACTTTAACAATAAAAATCTATTGTGTCTGGTAAATGAATGAGCCAACAGATAACATCACCCTTACACTCCGCACAATATAACTAAGGGTATGGGTTATTTTCTTGCTCAACTCATTCTACAATATATCCTAAAATTCTTCCTCCAAATTAAGCAGATTGACCTGTGGATCCTTTTGAACATTCCTCCATATGGATTCTATTAATGTGATTATTTCTACAAAAACCATTTTAGTTTTACAAAAAAGCTTTAGGGAATCTTTATCTACCAACTTTCAAATGACGATAAAATTTCGACAAAATTACCAATAAGAACTGTCAAACTTAAGAACCATGCTAGCTATGTCGACATAATCGATAAGATTTGTCGAATTTATCGAGGGGTCGATATACCACGAACCGTGCTACCGTTATCGTTTTATCAACACGTTATGTCAAATTTGACATTTAAAATCGACAAATGACTCGATAAAAAGAACCGTGCTCGCACCGCTGTGTTTTTAAATTTACCACGCTTTTCCAGTCTCAACTTACGTTAGCTTGACTTTATTTTTCTAGGATAGATACATCTATTTTCGAAATAACTATATTAAGATATTAACTTAAACTTAAATTAGCATTTTTCTCCTCGTATTTCGGTGACAATGAAATCACTATTTGTAGATAAATAATAGGCAGAGCCGTTTTGCTACGATGAATGTTAGAGGAGGAATGGATAGTAAAATAGATGAGGTATGTCAGATGATGGGTGAAAGAAAGATTGATGTACTATGTGTGAATGAAACAAAGCGGAAAGGATGTGACACCACTAAATATGGTCCATATACAGCCTATTGGGCTGGGGTCAATCAAAACGCCAGGGGTTGTCAAGGCGTTGGTCTTATCCTTTCCGCAAGAATGGCAGACTGCGTAAAAGCGTATGAATGTGTGAGCTTTAGACTCCTCTGGGTTCGACTAAAAGTCGGACTTACTAGTATCTTCGTCTTGGGAGTGTATGCTCCTACAGACGCGGTTACGGGTATTTCCCAGAGAGTCCAAGAGGAGAGAAAGCAGTTTTGGGACAATGTAGTCTTGCGTACCTGCAAGGACAACGAAAGGTTAGTACTGTTAGGTGATTTTAATGGATGGGTAGGAGTGAAACGTGATGGGTATGAGAAGGTTCTTGGCTCGTTTGGAGACGTTAAAGTGAATGAGAATGGAAGAAGTTTACTAGAAATATGTTTGGAATGGAATCTTTGCGTGACCAACACTATGTTTGTCCACAAAAAGATTCATATGTATACATTGGAAAATGCGGATGTGAGAAGTATGATTGATGTTGTGATTGTGGATGAGAGACTGAGATAAAATGTTATAGACACCAGAGTGTTCCGAGGAATAGGCGTCGATACAGAACCACTTCCTGGTAGTTTTCCGAATTAGGGGTCTTTTTAAGAGATGGCGACATCGTGCTTTGGAACATTCTGGGTTATTACATAGAATAAAAGTTGAAAATTTCCAAGAAACTGAAGTAAAAGATGAGTTTAAAAGAAAATTAAGGGAAAAGTTTGACGGATTAGATGATGTATGCGAGATTGAAGATTTATGGAATGGTTTCAAGGAAGGAGTCATGAACGTCGTTATCGATGTATGTGGAGTGGCTAAACGAAGAAATTGTGAAGAAATGAAGAATACCTGGTGGGATAAGGAAGTACAAAAGGTGTGTGAGAAGAAAAAAGCATGGGTAGATTGGTTAGCTATACGAGCTGACCAGAGAATGCAAAAAGCGAAGGATGTCGATGTGGTCAAGGCCAAAAAAGAATATAAGATAGTGAAAGAAATAGTGCAACATATTGTAAAAAGGAAAAAGGAGGAGCAAAATGATGATTTTGATAGACGGTTGTCTGAAGATTTCCAGACGAACATCAAATTTTTCTGGAAATGCATAAAAAGAGCCAGAGGAATATCTACAAACTCTGCGCTCGATAAAATCAGAGACCGAGAAGGAAATATCATGAATGGAGCAGAATGCATTTTGAAAAGATGGAAAGAATATTTTGAAAGTTTGTTTGAAAAAGAGGATCCAGTGTCTGCGGTGATGATGGAAGAAAGAACAGAAACTGACGATAGGATTGGTATGGATGAAATTGTAAAAGCGTTGAACTGTATGAAATCGGGAAAGGCTGCAGGGTATGGCAGAATATCGGTGGAAATGCTGAAGGCTGGACAGGGCGTGGTAGCAAGTCTGTTGCACCGCCTTCTCAACTTGTGCTGGAGTAGCGGTCGGGTACCAAGAGATTGGTGCAAGACCGTGATTGTGCCGCTCTATAAGGGGAAAGGGTAACAAGCAAGACTGCAAAAATTACCGAGGCATTAGCCTTCTCAGTCTTGTCGGCAAATTGTACGCTAAAGTTTTGATTGAAAGGATAATGAAAGAGCCAGACGAAAAAATGTGGGATGTGCAAGCAGGATTTAGAAAAGGCATGGGATGTACGGATCAGGTCTTTTCCTTACGATGAATAGCAAAAAAATTCTTGGCCAAAAGCCAAAAAGTCTATTGCGTTTTCGTGGATTTGGAAAAGGCCTACGACAGAGTGAGGAGGAATGAACTGTGGGCCACACTGTCCATGTATGGGATAAATGACAGCCTGATTGGGGCACTGAAATCTCTCTATAAAGATTCCAGTGCTTCTGTTAGGATAAACGGGGCCTACACCGAATGGTTTAGCATCGATAAGGATGTTAGGCAGGGATGTGTAGCGTCATCGTGGTTGTTTAACCTATTCATGGACAGTTGTCTTAAAGATTTGAAAGAGAGTGAATGCGGTTAAGAAACGAATGGGTTATTTGTCAAATGTCTCCTCTATGCCGATGATCAAGTTATCCTCGCATCGTCGGAGGAAGAGTTACAAAAGATGGTAACACTAATGGATGGTGCTTTTAAGAATAAGGGAATGAAAGTAAATGTAAGTAAGACGAAAGTTATGGTTTTTGAAAGGGACGAAATTATGACAGAGTGCAATATATTGATAGGTGACCAAAGAGTGGAACAAGTGAAAGAGTTTGTATATCTGGGATCTATGTTTACGAGGGATGCATGTGAAGGACATAGAAAGGAGAGTGACTGCTGGTAACCAGGTGAATGGGGCATTAAACAATTTCATGGATAGCCGGAATGTGTCAAAAAAGGCGCGACTGGCCGTTCATGGAGGGGTGATAGTGCCAACTCTTATGTATGGTAGTGAAAGTTGGGTGTGGCAGAAGAAACATGAAAGCAGAATTCAAAATCTGTAGGTTTTACAATAACACAACTTAAAACAAAATATAAATATCTACTCTGTAAAATAATGAATACCACTTAATACTCTTCTCACATAGGTGCAGTGAGGTTGTGGACTCACTTCCGCCTAATATACATAATTCACAGTCTGTCTCTATATTTAAAAGAAGCGTTAAAAAGCACTACCTTTCAACCTAAGTGTAATTTTAGTTTAAGTATTTATATATTCCAGTATGTAGTTATTTAACTATTTATGTTATTGGTATAGTTTAGATATATTTAAATATTAATTTTAACTGCCTCGTTGGTTTAGTGGTCCGTAGCGCGACTGCTGAGCAGGAGGTCTCGGGTTCGATTCCCGGGTCGGGCGAAGTGTTATTGAGTTTTTCTGTTAGGAAATTCTCAGTAGCAGCCCGGAGTTTGGAAATGTGTCCGGTTGTAGGCAATAGGCTCACCACCTATTACATAGGACTTAATAACAGCATTGGTGAAATGGGCGTGTACACAATTGTGTACACCTCTGCCTACCCCTTCGGGGAATACAGGCGTGATGCTATGTTATGTTATGTTATGTTAATTTTTAATTGAATCATATTGTATGTAGTAGTTTTAGTGATCTTAGTTTTAATTTTATTCTATACCAACATAACTGGCACTAAATTGCTTTTTTTTCCTATTCTTTACACAGTATGTCTTCAGCTTTCATTTACTATTTTTCCTTTCGCAGGTCTGCGAAATTTTTATATTAAATTAGCAGTACCTTTGTACTTAGTTTTCTTTTCCTTCTTTCCTTTTCTTGTATAATGTGTGTGCATAAATTGTAAAATAAATAGGTATAATAATGTTACACAACTCAAATAATAATTTTATACCATGAAGTTATTGTCACCAGGCCTTACATATGGTGACTTAGGATAAACACTTAATTAGTTTTTCAGAATCAGCCTACAGTACTAATTCCTTCAAGGGTTCAAATAACCGACATACGACACAATATTTTTTTTCATCTTTGTAAAAATATCCGTTTTAAAACTCCATGATTTTATTGAATTATATTATAATATTTGAGTCACTCGAGTATATGTTTAATAAATTCAAGTTGCATCACTTAGCACAGTATTTTTTTTTTATGGTAGCCCTCTGTTTGTAGTTGTCAACTTGTATTGTCACTGTGTGATGGCGGCGCTTGGGGAGTTACGCTACTTTATTTTATTTATCATACGCCGCGGTGTTTTCTTAGTTTTGTAAAAGATTTTTATGTTTACTGTATTATTTAATTCAAGTGATCATTAGATATGTGTTATCATGTATACTGTTAGGACCAACCGTTTTTCTCTCTTTTCGTTACAGTGCGCTATCAATATTGTGTTTCTAAAAAATATATACTTATTGGAACCATAATAGCCCTTATTAAGTAATTAATTACAACGTTTATAACTGGGGTTTCAAGGGTTTAATTTTCACTTAAATAGTAGGTATTGAACTTACAAGCCAATATGAATGATGTTCGCGACAAAGTTGTCGCCGGCTCTTCGACGTGGGAGAGTAATGCAATTCAGAGCGACTCCTCACCAGAAATCCAGTCGTCACCGAGTGCCAGTGGTGAGACCCCTCAAACGCCGGGTGCACCAGTACCACTTGCCCCACACTTAGCTGCCGATTTACATCCAGATTTATTACAACAAGGCTGGCGGAAGTACTGGTCCAAAAGAGAAAATAGGCCATATTTTTGGAACAAGCTGTCAGGTGAATCAATGTGGGAATTGCCAGCAGTAAAGAGGGATTTTGATCCCATAACAGATCCATTAGGTATTTGTCATACAGGACCTTCAAACGCAGGTAGTATGACTCCTGGTGCAAGCAAACGTCGTCCATCTGAGGATAATGGACCTCCACCAAAGAAGTTTGTATTAGCTGGTCCCTGGGACATAGAAGTGCCAACAAATGTTGTAATATATGAGAGGCCTCCAACTATTTGTCCACATCCCCATCCAGAAATTGAAGGATTTAGATTTACTTTGGCTAATAAATTAAGACAATGCTATCAAGAGTTATGCCACACAAGAGAAGGAATAGATGCTCCTAAAGACTCATTCAATCGATGGTTGATGGAGAGAAAAGTAAATGATCAGGGTGGTTCAGATCCACTTCTTCCTAGTCATTGCTTCCCAGAAATATCACATTCAATGTATGAAGAAATTATGAATGACATTCCAATTAAGCTTACTCATCCAAAGTTTACTGGAGATGCAAGAAAACAGCTATCAAGATATGCAGAAGCAGCAAAAAAAATGATTGAATCAAGAAATGCTTCACCTGAAAGTCGTAAAGTAGTGAAATGGAATGCAGAAGATACATTTCAATGGTTGAGGCGAACTGTTGGAGCAACATATGATGATTTCCAAGATAGACTAGCACATTTGAGGGTAAGTTTTTTAATTGATAATATTTAATCTTAAATTAGAATGAAAAAAAGACTCAGAGATCTAATAATATTATTCACTTTCTATACCTTGATCAATTTTTATACCTTTATATCAGTGGGGCATTTTGTGTTGTGACTTATTTCATAATGTTTTGCTTAACACCATTATTTGGTATTTATTCAGGTTTTTCTGTGAAAAACACATTGAACACTTTCAAAGTTATTTATTTATTTATTTATGATTTATGTATAGTCAACCATAAAATTGTATACTACTTTTGACAAAAACTTCAATCCAAATGAAATTCCACTAAGACTCATTATGAATTTTACATAATATGTGATACGTGATATTGACATATTTGGTTGACTGTGATCCAATCAATGCATAGGTTAAAAGTGCAACATATTTTAAACTTTCTTATGAAAGCAATAAATAATAATGTCTACAAACACAATACAAATTTCACTAGAAACTATGGAATTTATATGTTAAAAATAGCAAAAAAACTAAAATCTGAATTAAATTTTTATGACTCTTGTGACATGACCTTGTCAAATCAGAAAAACTGTAAATGTCACGATATTATATTGCGAAAGTGCAGAAATAATTTCATTACACAGAGCAGGATATAACAAGTCAAATTTGAGAGATTTAAGTATATCATGTTATACTGTACGGCTCTGGATTAACCGAGAAAGCGAAGAGGGTGGTCTCCAAAGTCACAGGCATAGTATACGCAAAGGGAAGAAATGAGACGTGCATTTCAAGAAATTGGTTTTTTAAAATCTTTGGGGACTTATGGTGCAAAAAAGGACACATCGCAATGAGAGAACTAGAAGAGCAATTGAAAGTCAATGCAGAGAGATTTGGGAGGCTATGCAGGGTACAGATATTTGTGGCCGACTTGTGTGATCAATAAGAACCCGATTGTTGGCAGTCAGTCATTGATGCGAATTTCGGAAATACATATAACAAATAAGAAAAGATAAAATCCGAGTGCTCCTGCAAAAGCGGATAGGGAGCCACTTGATTTCTATGCGAACGTTTGTAATGTGATCATACTTGCATAGGCCAAAAACGAAGCGAATACATAGGTTTTGCAAACGCTCAAGTTTGTTAAGGAGCTCCTCGGTGGCATCCAAATAGCAGGCATCAGCATAGTCAATGATAGGCTAAATGAGCGATTGGGCAAGGCAGATCTTAGTTTTTAATGGCATTTAAGGGAGTGAAAGGAGAAGTGCATCTTTCGACTGACTTCATTGACATGAGCTCGCCAAAAAAGGTTACCGTCAATCAAAACACCAAGGTTTTGTGTATGTTCATGCCATACACACTGCGAGCGACCACGAATATAGGAATCGAACCAGGCTAAAAAAGATGGAGAGACATTTAACGATTGGAGAATGCTTAGTAGGACATCAAAGTCCACTGAATTAAATGCGCTACTAAAGGCTAGCAAAACATGTACTGAAAGGGACTTACTCTCCAAGGCCCAGCGAATGTCGTCAGTTACTTTAAGCAGTGCAGTAATGGTACTGTGACCTGGACAAAAACAAGATTGAAAAGAGGAAATTAGAGAGTTAGATGTAAAAAAATAAGACATTTGCCTATGAACAATGTGCAAAATGCACCTTATACGCAAAACATACCATTCCCAAAATGCATCTTTCTCAAAATGCGCATTTCTTATTAAGCAAATTTATCATAATGCACCTTACGCAAAACATACTTTTTTCTACATTAACTCTTTTACAGTGCTACAGGTAATGAAAAGGCAAATGAGGGATTGATAATTGTATTTATGATCAGATCATAATTTAAAATAGTACAAAGTCGAATTAGATCATCAGTAGAGTAGTAACCCTTCTTAACAGTTTTACAGATGATGAAAAACCACAACTTACATTTCGTAATCAAATAAAATAATAAATTAAGTAAAATATTGCAAAGAGGAATTAGATATTTTTTCTTTTATTTGTTATCATAAATGTAAAGTACATGTATTGCCATCTATTGATTATTTTTACAAGCCTGCGACAACTAGGTGTTAAAACTAATTGTACTTTGGAAAAAATTGGATCAACATAAATGGACCATAAATCAGTTTTGTTACAAATCAAAAAAGGAAATTTGCACATATTCCTGATATGCAGTGTGTACCACCATATAATTATGTTAAAGGGTTACTACTCTACTAATGATTTAGTTCGACTTGGGATATTTTAAATTATGATTTGATCATAAATACAATTATCAAAGCCACATTTGCCTTTTCATTACCTGTGCCTGAGCCATACTCGGAACATTGCATTGGCCTAGTGAAATTCGTCTAAATCTACGATATCGGTGACCTGAGCAATAAACTTTAAGTGGCGATGCAGTTCATCGGGCTATATGTGGTAGTAGCAGATGGAGCAAAGATTTGTGACCGTATGACGGCCAAGGTCTGGCTGAAGAAACCCAGGTCATCCGAAAGTGCGTTAGTTGAAGACATTGACAGCGGGACAAAAAATTTCGAGGAGGCTGTTAAAAAAGAAAGTAGGCCTATACCCTGCTGAGTATAAGGTTTCTTTATTTTTGACTCCACTGCTGTTTGTGACAGCGGGCAATGATGATGATGAAAAAGACGAGTGTGAACCATGGTGTGCCCCTAATCTGTTGGCCCGCTAATTACGCAATAGATTTTTATTGTTATGAAGTACATTTTTGTACTTCTCCCATTAAAAGAGTTAAAAAGGCGGACGTTACGTAGTGATTATTAAACGTTACATATGTTGGCCGATATGCTCTCTATTTTTGCCGCGCTCTGTCGTTGCCACGTCCAGCCCAGTGCCTTTGCTCCCGGCGATGATATTCTCGACAAATGTCATTTGAAGCCACCAAAACCAATTAAACAAAAAAATGTTTTTGCTTTGATTGCAGAGACAATGTCAACCTCATCTTGCCGAGACTGTGAAAGCATCTGTTGAAGGAATCTGTTTGAAAATATACCATTTGTCTGCTGAATATGCTCGTAAAATAAGGGAAAAACATAGTGGCCTTCTTAAAGAAAATGGAATTCAGGTAAAAAACAAACAGTAGAGGTACTTATTTCGTGATCACTTCATCTATATTAATAGCGCAAGAGCTTTTTGTATGTTTGTTTATTTAAACGCGTTTATCTCTGGAACTACCAGTCGGATTTGCAAAATTCGTTTGTATATGATAGACAGTTTCGTGAGGAATAGTATAGGCTATCAAACATTGGGCTAACACCTCTCAGTTAGCCTTAAATGTTTTTAAGTAAGTTGCAAGAAAAAGCGCTGCCGAACTGCTTTCTCCGTGTGCGCTGGCGTAATGGTTAGAGATACGTAAATATAATGTTCTACAAAAATATCGGTATCTCGTACATTAAAAAAAAGGCCGCGATGTCTTATGCCTATCTCTTATACATACACGAGCTGGTGCCCGCGACTTCGTCAGCGCAACAGTTTTTTTTGTGCCCAACCATTATTCGTTTTCTAAAATATATAAGTAGGTACCGTATATACTTTCATAACCATTTAGTAATTAAAAAGCTATTATTGAACATTACAAACCGACACTTCATTTTTATTAATTAAAAAAATATGCCCTTTATGTCATGTTATTTGGACGAGACGGAGATAATGTAAAATGAAAATATATCAACACCCGCGCGAACGGGCTGTGTTACGCTTAACGTCATAAGCCTAGACGCCCGATGAGGACTGAGCATTGGCGAGAAGATACAAACTGTGAATTTCTATTTGTTAGTAAGTAGTAAGTAGGTAATTATAGAATAATTATACGCGGGTGAAACCGCGGGGCAGAGCTAGTTTTATAATAAGTTTTTTTTAAATACTTTGATAAATGGTCTGGTGAATACGATAGGTGGCACAGAAAAACAATAAAAGTGATTGGCCTTAGTCCATTCCTTCTCAAAGATTACGCTTGTCAAATACCACTCAAAGGACCTTGTGAAAATACAGATGCTTCAACTGGAAGCTCTTCGTCACCCACGATACTAGTCACCTACGTCTATGAGTCGCTAAATGAGTCTAGCAATAACATCTTTATTTTATTTTATTATTATTATAACAATCTTTTTTTGGGCAGTCGTGTCTTTCGATATATGTAACGTTAAACTTCCTACGTAGGTCAGTCTACTTGTAAAGGAAAAAGGAAAGACTAACCATTCCTGGGCTCAGGTGTTAACTAAATCAAAGAAGCCTTATTCGGCAGAGAAAATTTGGTGAAAGTTGAAGAATCAAAATGTTTATTTGTCATATTTAAAATAGCACAGTAACGAAAATGTTTAATCTCATCAAAGAGTTATTCGACATGAAAACTCTTTGCTAAATGTAATTGTAAAGGTATTTGTTTTTTTTTAGATTACTGCACTAGTGCGGTAATGCAAACAATAAGTTCGCGTTCGTAACAAGCCTCATTATGTACCTAAGATCGGTCCAATAAGAGCGAGTTTACGAGCAAGTGTGTTGGAAATAAATGTATACTTTTGTATCGATGGAGGTGGTGAAGGTTCGATATCGCAATATCACGTCGTATCTCTGTGTACCTTAAATGAGTTTACTATGGGACTAGGAACTCCAGGCGCCGTTGCAGCAAGCAGCCCTGCGCAAGGTGTGGTGTTACCCAGTGCAATTTGCGGTGCCTGCGCCGCGGCCTCCACTTGTGGAACACTTCCTAGACCGGGATCAAACGCTGTTGCGTTATCTTGGTGAAACACAGGTCCTCAATGCAGTGTATTTACAAAAATTGGTAAGTGTAATAAATTGAAATTAAAGCCTTTTTAAAGCGTCATTATTAATGTATCTAGCACAGTTTGAGTTTTTCTCACATTGAACGTTGGTTGAAAACCGGACCCTCTTAGTGACGGACGATTAACTCAGAGCTGATCGGACCGTTCGTATAGTCCGGCTGGCAGATGAGATGGGAATAGTGAGTGTGTAAAGTGAACTGGTCAACAAAGCAAGTAATTAGAGGCGGTCGCCTGCTCGAGCGAACTATCTTGCAAACCTGATGACACAAGGTGAATGCGCTTATAGATTCGCGGAGCTGAGCGGCCTTGAAAACAATCAAAAGTACTAGATACTGTTTTCTATGTGAACGGACACAAAAAATAATAATTATATATTATATCGATATACGTTATCTATTTCATTCATGATCAATTAAAGGTGACTGGTAGAATGGATGAGAAAATCATATTACACCAATCCCAAATAACTTGGGACCAGGGCATCCATATGGGAAAAAATGCTTATACAATAAAGCAATTATAAAGGGGAGATGTTCTAAGGGACTTTTCCCATGTAGCACTCCGTGGCGAATTGCGGGGCAAGAGGGGGGGGGGGGGGGGTCAAGCGTCGGCCACTTCATTCTCCACAATAGGAAAAACTGAAAGTCACAATGTACTTCATAATTACGTAATAAAGGCATGATGACAGACGAAGTACGCAATTTTTTTTTTTTATAAATGCGGGATTGTTTATTTAATTGATAAAATAAAACTAATAAATACGTAAGTCCGCCATGATATGTTGAACACCAATCAGAGTGAATGACGTCATCTTTGAGTATTCAAGCGACTGGTTGACTGAGTATGTATGGTTCTCTGTGATTTTAATTAGGATTCAGTTTTGTTTATACCGAATATCTGAATAAGTGATAGAAAGTGAAATAATGCGAGAAATGGAACAAGGAATTACTAAGGCAACAGCGCTAATAATAATTTGCCTAAAATCTATGTGTTGATGGTGGGAGAGTTTTTAGCATCAAGAAGACTTTTGTTCAGCAGAACTTAGAAATGTCGAAACGTCCATGTAAGCACTTTTTTTTATGGAATAGGCGGCAACCGAGCAGACGGCTCGCCTGATGGTAAGCGATTACCGCCACCCATGGACACCCGCAACCCCAGAGGAGTCACAAGTGCGTTGCCGGCCTTTTAAAGGGTTTGGGCTTCCGGTACCCTCACTCACTCGGCGAAACATAACGCAAGCGTTTTTTCACGCCGGTTTTCTGTGAGGCCGCGGTATCCTGGTATCAATCCGGTCGAGCCTGCCCATTCGTGCCGAAGCATGGCTCTCCCACGGTGAAAACATTAATTATTATAATAATATTTAAATATCATAATAATTGAAGTACATGATCATAATAATTGGGACAGTTCGGCAGAAGTTACTTCTTCTCATGAGACTAACGTCAAACCGGAGGGAACATTAAACTAGCTTTTTAAGACCAATGATACTAAAACAAAAAAATTGTGTCATAAAGTCTACGAGAAGCATACAAAACGCAAGGCAGCTTGTTGTTGCTGGTGAGTGGCGACACTGCGTTCATGAATACCCCAGAGAGTCTGTCAGGGCCTCGTCTCCAGTTTGCCCTCATTGGGTTGCTAGAGTGGAATTCAAGAGTGCCCGCATGACTCTCGACTCCGTCTTGCCTTAATTGGCCGGCCAGAGAGGGATTGCCAGAGCTATATGCTCGGGGGTGGAAGTGTTATGTAAGTATAGGCGTAACAACGGGGAAACCCGCTCTGGGTCTTTAAGACCCACGATGGTGAAACCGGGGCCGCTCCTCTCGACACCTCTAGCCACTCACTCCCATGTTTGCCCCTTCTGGCTGTATCAAGGCGGCGTTTCAGGGGCCCATATAGTGAGTTGGCAAGGCACCGTCTGCCAACACATTTTAATGTTTCAGCATTGAAAGGCAGACGCCGTTTTTAATTCCGGCAACCGAATTTAAATCTATTCCATGTAGCACGACACAGCAATAGACAATTTTTTATATAATTTTTCCTATCTCAATTCTGCTATATAATCTATCTAAGTTCTGAATCTGTCTGGAACTCTCCATGGCTGCATTCCTATAGTGTAATCATGGAGTCTTCGGTTGGTGTCCCAACTCAATTTAGATTAAAACTCACAGGGGCCTCTGTGTGTTTGACCTGTGTCTCCAGACAAGCCCTCCAAAGGACCGGGGTTTCTTTCCAATGGAGGAAATGCCGAGAATTTATAGAGAAGTAATAAAAGAAATCCAAATCCTTTAAAATCTCTTTTTATACAATGATATTATAAACTAATAGATGCGTTGCCCGCGCTCAAATATGGCGATACAAGTAAGACAATTGCCCGACTTGCACTCAGTCATGTCCGAACCAGTGTTGCGGTTACGCGTCGTGTCACCCACAGTTCTCAATGAAATATTAGGAAAAAACGTCTTCTTGTGTTAATAGAGAGTGTGCAAATTAGAATAGTCACTATATAATATAATATATTTATATTCCTTCCGAAATAATAAGATATTATTTTTATGAATCGAAATTTTGTAATGTTTACTTTGTCGGGAACATTCCGCTAGGGTTGCCAACTTTTATTAGAAGAAAGAGTATATATGATTTCAAAAGAGGTAAATGAAGCATACGGACTTCCAAAAAAGAGGATCATTCATTTTATACTTTTAAAAAGGATTTTTTTGTTCTTTTTGCAGCACAACAATTTTTCATGGTTTTTAAAAGAATTGTATGAATCCAAACATTCTAACTCTAAATTTATATAGACCAAGAGCTCATTCTTAATCAATTTCAATGAAACTCTGTTTCTCTCTTCCCGCCACTTCACATTCATGACCGAAAAGAATATCTCGGTAAATGCTGAAGTGGCGGGAACAGAGAGTAAATAGCATTTTTTTTTAAACAAAGTGTTCATATGTAAATTTTTTTTTTAATCATTTTTCTGCAGTGGAAAATTCACCATGGAGTTCTTTTAAAATTATAACTTCTGAATATAAACTGTCCATGTGTATGTTTATAGTGCGCGCGGAACTAGTTGGCCGCACCTTAGGTAGGGACAGGGGTGTTATTATTGTAATTTTCTCGTCCAATGTAGCATTAATGTGATCTCTGGCCAGGCAATTTTTAATATTTGCCCACACAAGCTCGATTGGGTTGAGATCTGGATGATATGGAGGTAGTCTTAGAACAGTATGACCTGCACCTTTCAGAAGTTCATCAATCGTGTATATTTTTTCTGATTGGGTCGTATTAATCAAGCCCAAGAGTTCGGCTTTGACCATCGTGGGAGAAAAGGGCACGTTATGATTTTGCAACCAATTCTGCATATTCATTTTCAAACAGGACATAGTCGATTTCTTCTCAACTTGCACACAGTGGTAAGCTATATTGTCCATAACTATGACTGATTAGGTGGAAGTTTAGGTATTAACTTTCGATCAACCCAGTTGTAAAAATTTGTAGAGTTCGTGTCTCCATGATAGTCTCCTGTTTTTGAATCTGTTTTAAAAATTAGCAAAGCATCGTCAACTAACCCGTTCCGACTACCAGCGTGAACTATTATTAAACGCCTTCCTTTGCCTATATCCGCATAAATACCAGGCTCCGACGAAGATTGCCAACATTTTTGGACATTATAACTTTGGTTAACGTAAGTTTCGTCCAAAAAGCATATATTTCGTTTGTCTTCTCTGAATTTTCTTATGGCCCTCAAATATTTCACTCGCCATTCAACAATGTTTGGTCTCTCTATTAAAAGGGATCTCTTCGATTTACATTTATTAACTGAATATCCCAGTTTGTGCAAAAGTTCTCTTAAATAAGTTAATCCGCAATATAAAATATTATCCTCTTTTGAAACTAAATGCTGTCTTCATTTAGTTTCGGTAGACTTATTCGGTTTTTTTTTCTGTACCGTTTAAAACTGATTTATTTTTCTTCTTATCACTCCTAAATCAAAATCATCAACTTGTATTTTCTTTTTTATTTCTTTTGGTCTCCGCGGAGAACTAAATTTTGCTTCCCCTGTATTTTGCAAGGATGTTTTACTTTCAGCAATCACTCTCCTAACACTTCGTTCTGATATCCCGGTTGCTTCTGCCACTAATTTATGAAAATTCGCATCAGTTTTATATTCTAAACTATTGACATCGTCTTTCCGTTTTTTTAAAAACTAATAAATATTATTTCCTTAGATTGTCTTTTTATCGGCGGACTCATCTTGCTATTGCAATCTCTTATGCGTTTTGTATAAACTAGCCAGAACTGTCAACGCGTGTTGCCGCCGCGAAGTCCGGCGCTGAACTGAGTAAGCGAGTAATGACATCTAGCGCCCCCGCCTCTCCGTCCCACCGCTCACATACCTAACCGCGGCCAGCTAGTTCCGCGCGCACTATAGTCTTCGTAAATTAAGTTTTCCTTCGATAATTTGTTCTAAAAGATTAAATTCAATATTAGTTCTTAAAGACATTTTATTTAGTGAAGAGAGCCAGTTATCACTACTAAAATCAAACCATTTTTGTAAATAAATCAAATATTTGTCTATACACAATGTAAAATTCGTGTTAATTTTATTAAACAAGTCAGGTGATGATTGTTCAATAGTTTTTAATTTCTGTTTTGTTGTATAGCCAAAATAGTTGTCTTTCTATCTTTGCAGTAACTCTGATTATACATTTTCCATTGTACCAAAAACATCTACAATTGTGACAGAGTTACCAACATATTAACAGTAAATATTTGGTTTTGATCAATGATAATGGGTTTCTTTACATGACGCACTAGTATAGTAAACATTGCGTAAAAAAGAGTATTTTAGCATACTCTATAAGTGTTATCGATTATAGAGTACGCCTACATGATATGGAGTACAATACTCTATTTTAGAGTACGGTTGGCAACCCTACATTCCGATGATAGCTGCGTCACGTGTGCACGTGTCAATGACCGTGCAGCAGGTATGTGCCGAAACTAAACGATGTATGTTTATCTCTTTCCAACAAGAGGTATGCTGTATGGTTCTTTCCTTTTCTGCGTGGATGCGCAGCGCGCTGTATGATTGTATGTATTGGTAAGTAGCTATATTAAAGTTGCTGCTCATTTTTAATGCTCCAATTAATGTTCGGGTATGACGTCTCTATGTATAAAATCTCATTGTTTTTATATGTATTTCATAACAGGCTAATATTAGAGGTTATTATTATATGTATAACTAACAGAAATTAACGCGCAATAAATACCTTTGAATCGCTTGACGTTTCGACCAGGGGCCTAATTCTGCTAATTTACCAATGCTTCAGTTGAGTGCTAGTATAGTGTGTCGATGGAATGATTTTAGTTAGACCGGTGGTCTTATTAAGCTAGCAGACTACCAATTAACTAAAATCATTCCATCGACACACTATCGACACTCAACTGAAGCATTGGTAAATTAGCAGAATTAGGCCCCAGGTTGCACTGATCGTGGTCACAAGCAGACCGATGCAGCGAGTTTACTCCGTTATGTGGGTGGTAGTTTTTTTTCATCTATCATCATGTTTTCGCTATTATTATAAAGGCCGCGACACACTACACTCACTGTGTCTGTATTTTTAACCGACTTAAAATAGTGATGTTTTGCTATTTGAATTACTGGATTCCACGTTGCTGATAATTTAAAACCGTCCTCCCGAATAAAAGTCTTGTGTTTTTGGATGTCCTCCAGGCCATCCTATGGCGATGACGCTGTAAGTTACGTACAGCTTAAACGCGTAGAAAATAAAGAAAGCTTACCAACTGCGAGTACATTACTACTTACATTGTTGGTATTATTGACTGATACTGATATCAGTAATATTGAAAAAGAGACAAGAGATCCATATGAAAGTAGCCTCTGGCATGAGTTAAAATATGGCAGGGTAACGGCTTCAGGAGCACATGAGTTCATTAATAATGGGTGGAAAAATTCCAGACATGCTGGCTATAAATACAGTAGAACAATGGAAAATAAAGTAAGGAAGATTGTGATTACCAAACTGGTAAATTTGTTTTATTATAATGTGTAGTGATCGCGAAAATCTAAGATATTACTATGTAGTTTAATGCTTTCCAAAAACTATCTCATGATAGCAGGATCACCTAAGACAGCGCGTTTGGCGCAGTGGTCGAGAGACCGACTGCTGCGCTGCGTGTCGCAGGTTCGATTCCTGCACAGAGCAAATATTTGTAGGATCTATAGATAATTGCTCCGGGTCTGGGTGTGTTTGTGCGTGCTTGTGAGATTATATGTCTGTAAACGCACCCACGATACAGGAAGAAATTCTTAGTGTGGCGCAAAAGGTATAAAAAAAAAAAAAAAACAAAACTTGTTGGGATTTGCGTAAAGACTATTGTAGAAATTAGTGTCCCATGAGTGCCAATATTTTTTAAAAATGATGTATCTACATCTCATAAGTATTATGTGCAGATGCAGCTACAAATGTACTTAAGAGGACTTAAATGAGGCTACTATTGTGTAGCTGATTCCAACTACAGTGCAAATGAAAAAGTAGAAATAATTAATATCTTAGGTTTGCGCGATCACTACTCATTATAATAGAACAACTTTTAACCGGATTAATCGCGTGTATTATTGGTTTTTAGTTTTTCCTGACGTGTCGAACACTTTGCAGCGTTCGTAGTCCTCCTGCGACCACGAACGCTGCAAAGTGTTCGAAACGTCAGGAAAAACAAAAAACCAATAATACACGCGATTAATCCGGTTAAAAGTTGTTTTATTATAATGTAGAAATAATTAGTGTCACATTATGATGAAAAATATGTATCAATAAATAAATCTTTCTGACTGTAGATATGTTATTCTGCATTACGGCTAAACGTGGGTAGCAGTTTTGTTAAATGTATCGCAATGGTAAAACCAAGAACGGTTTCTTTTTGTAAAACAGTAAGCAGTTTTGTTAACAGCGGATTCTACAATCCATCTGCGACATATATATGAGCTCTCATAGCCGTTTAGGCTTATTGATTATCGTTTACATTAACGACCTCACCTATACCGATACTATTCGTATCCGCAGGAATGTCTATACCGGTACAGTTGCTTCGACGACAAAAAGTTCGAGCAGTTTCTGTCGCGCGTGTGGTGTCTGCTGCGGCGCTACGCGGCGTGGGTGGGTGCGGGCGGCGAGGCACAGCTCACGCAGATGTCGCTGCCCGTGCCCGTGCTCGAGTGCCTGCACCGCTGTTTCGGTGTCACCTTCGAGTGCTTTGCCAGTCCGCTCGACTGCTACTTCAGACAATATTGTTCCGCATTTGCTGATACGGATTCTTATTTTGGATCTAGAGGGTGAGTGTTTTGGTTAGATTTGGTTATATTCTGACACACCTAATTAAGGTGTAAGCAATTTTTCGTCTTACCCGCTAGCAACGACCTTGAGCATCGTATAAGTCGGTATCGGTTTTAGTGGTTTTACATTCCGTAAAATTGCGAACCACTGAACGAAAAGTAATGTCCACATACGTAGAGCTAATTAAAATAAAAATTAATTGTAAAAAACAAGGTTGTCAATCGCAATACGGAAATCGTACTATAGCGTCAGCAGCGATATTATGATTAGAATGTATCATATTATTTGTAGTTTAAATTATTCGCATGAAATACAAATAAGTGAAATTATACTCGAGTTTCGCGAAAGAGCAAAAATGCTTACATACATACTTTTTTAACGAATTTCTTGTTTAGGCCATTTCTAGAACTGCGTCCAGTATCCGGTTCAATGGTGGCGCACCCCCCGTACTGTGAAGAGCTGCTAGAAGCGGCTCTGCGGCACATGGAGCGCCTGCTGCAAGATTCTGCTGAGCCGCTCAGCTTCATCGTCATCCTGCCCGAGTGGCCCGATAGACAAACGCACGCCTTACACAAGCTTCAAGCCAGCCACTTCAAAAGAAAACAGGTTTACTACTTCATATGTTTTTAGCTATAGGTTGCGTGACTAGTTGGCCGCGCCTTAGAGGCTATAGTGGTGTGGGAGTCAGATATTGGATAATAAGAAATAAATACGATTAATTATAATTTGAATGTATTTGCAAAAACTTCTCTTCCTTACGTCAGTTTTATGTCTGTCACGAATTGTAGAAGTTCGATCTACAAAAGAGTTATATTACAACCAGCCAGTATGATTGCGACCATGTAGTCCATTGTTGGCGTGGTCCCATATCACTCCCCCTTAAGCGAAGCGTACAACGGGTCTGACTGTTCTTCCAGATCTTGTAACGTAGGGCTGGGTGACTTCATCAGGTACACGACGGAACAAATCTTCTTCGGACTCATTGAAAATATAGGCTGGCTTGAGTCTATCCGAAGATATGACTGATGTTCGTAACGGTAACTTTATTTTGTAGAACTTGTCATAACGCTTGATAATTTCGTAGGGGCCCTCGTACGGCGGTGTTAACGGGGAACGCACTGTATCGTTGCGCACGAAAACATGTGTGCACGTTGCCAGGTCCTTATGAATGAATGGCTCCGTGTGACTGCTGCTTGATCGAGGCGTACTCTTAACGGACGCCATCGTTTCTGTAAGGCGGCGTACGTAGTCATTCTCATCAATATTCGACTTGGTAGGTGCGATGAAATCAGATGGTAATCGAAGCGTAGTTCCATACGTCATCATTGCTGGGCTGAAGTTGTTGTTGATGCGTAGTGCTGTGCGTAAACCTAGAAGCACAGTGGGTAACTCCTCTGTCCACTGTGAAGTATTTCCTCGAGCCATTAATGCCGCTTTTAAAGTTCGGTGCCATCTCTCTATCTGACCGTTTGATTGAGGATGATATGCTGTTGTACGTATTCGCGAAATACCAAACTTCATCATCAGTGACCGAAATAATGACGACTCAAATTGACGGCCTTGATCCGTTGATATTCTTAGAGGACAACCGAATCTAGCAATCCAATTCTCATAAAGAGCTTATTGAGTGGACAACAACAGCAGAGTTGGCTTTTGAAAAGTGCCGACAAAGCATTTTAGAAGCAACTGAATTAATGCATCCCGTTCCTGGAGTCGCACTCGCCTTGATGACAGACGCTTCAGACTACAGCCTGTAAGAGCGGGGGCACACGATGCGTTGCGGCGGCGGTACGGCGCCGGAGCGGTGTCGCTGCGTCGTCTTACATAGAAATATCTGTGGCATGTCACACGATGCGCTCCGTCGCCGCACCGGACTTGCAACCACCAAGACGAGGCGGGGAGGGGTGAATGCGTTGCGACGTCGGAGCGGCACCGCTCAGTTGTTTTGCGTCACAAGGAAGGACACACGCTCGCTCGTTTCAAATTTTTTCTAAGTATTTTTGTTTATTGTGATTGAGGTTTTAAAAAATGAGTGCCAACCTAGATGTTATTGATATAGACTACCTAATTACATTAGTCCAAGAACGGGAAAACCTTTGGGATAAGTCCAATGAAGACTTTAAAAATAAAACAATGAAAATAAAAGCATGGGAGCAAATTGCCAAAATTTTATTTCCAGACTATGATAATTTTGCTCCTGATATAAAGAACCAGATAGGTAAGTAATTATTTAATGTTTTTATGATGATCAAATCTTCTGTAACTGCCATTGTAGCGACCCTCTGTTGCTCATAAAATAGCTTGCAAATTCATCTCTAATGACATTTGCTGCTGTCATCTCTTCATCTTGAGGTTGTAATGAGTGAAATTCATCATCAGTTATTGCCAATTTATCCTTTTGCCGAAAACCATCCCGATCTGCGACAAAATTGTGTAGGCCACAACATGCCTTCACAATGTCAGTAGCAAAATTATAGGACACGTCTATCGGTCTGTGAAAAATGCGCCATTTATTCGCCATAATCCCAAAAGCGCATTCGACATATCTTCTGGCTCTGCTGAGACGATAATTGTAAATCTTTTGTTTAACATTGAGATTGTTACCTCCATATGGACGCATAATGTGGTTGCTCAATCCAAAAGCTTCGTCACCCACAAATACATACGGGGTTCGTCTATTGGAACCACACAGTGGCTGGGGATCAGGCAATGGTAGGTCATTGTTAATGAGTTTCTCATATAGTTTTGAATTTTGAAAAACAGTTGAATCGCATTCTTTACCGTATGCGCCAATGTCAATAAAAATAAATTTGTAGTTTGAGTCCACAACAGCTAAAAGGACTATTGAGAAAAAGGCTTTGTAATTAAAAAAAAGCGAGCCACTATTAGCAGGATTACGCATGCGAATATGCTTCCCATCGAGGGCACCGATGCAGTGAGGAAAATTCGCCCTTAAATCGAAACTAGATGCAATATTTTTGAGTCTTTCTGTTGTTAGTTCGGGAATGTTGTCTTGAAGAATATTTTTCCATATAGCACGACAAACTCTCCTAATCATATATCTAATCGTAGCTTTTCCCCGTTTGAATTTGTACTCCAAATCTTGTAGTGAATTTCCACTTCCTAGATACCTGTAACAAAAACGTTTATTTAAATAATAAAATCTCATGTAATCTTAATGTTAATATTTTATTTTTAGGTAATGATATAGTGAAGAAATGGAGAAGTGTCAAAGATAACTTCTATAAATATTTAAAAAAGTTAAAAGAAGCTTCTAAATCTGGCTCAGCCGCTAAAAAACTGAAAAAATATCATTTTTACAATCAACTTTTATTTTTAACAAAAGTGGCACAAAATGAGACAGACAGTAGCTTAGACGTAGCTGGAGAAACCAACACCGATTCTACAAGTGATATTGCACCGGAGTCTTCGCGTTATGTTCCTATCACCCGCAAAAGAACAATGCAAGCTGATGATTTCGAAAAGGAAGCATTAAAAGCCCTTAAGGAGCCCGAAGATCGCCACTTGTCATTTTTTAAGGGTATTTTGCCATCAATTCAAGATTTCACAGACCTTCAAACTCTCACCTTCCAAAGCAAGGTGTTACAAATTATCACTGAAATGCGGTATGGCTCAATGTCCCAACAATCATCATCATTTAGGTTTGAACAAACGTCTCAACAGCCTTCATCACACGGGTATCATACAAGAAGTTACAGAAGTACATACACTCCAACAGACTTGAGCTCAGATTATAATTTATTGACATCTCCAGGTGAAACATCTCAAGACAGCGTAGAGTACGATTTTGCAAATTTGTAATTAAGATTTATCAAGATTACTATTAAGAAGATTAATAAGATTGATTATGATTATTAACATTTCCTTTTTTGATCGTTTTGAAAATTAAAAAGTATTATTATTCAAAAAAAAAAAATTTCATTACTTACCTCAAAGTGATGCCCAGCATTTCTATTGGCTCCACTGGATTCCTCATGTTTGTGTACTGTTTCCGTATATGTGGTTCTAAAGATTTCAATAAACATTCGAAACTTAACACACTCATTCGAAAGAAAATGTAAAACTTCTTTTCGTCCAACAGCAACTCTTTATATTCTTGGAGAAAAAACTGTCCATCACTGTTCCTTAGTGCAATAAAAGGACAGATCCAGTATCGTCGTACGCTTCTACGTCGATTTCGGCGGTGGCGTAATAGTAGGGCCAACAATAGACGTCTTTTACGATCCATTTTCATTAACAGACTGTCCAACGGTGCTACGGCGCCGCTGCGACATAACAACGTTACGGCGCCGCACCGCTCGTGTGCCCACTGACACGGTGAAATCTTTGCGGTGCGGCGCCGCAACGCATCGTGTGCCCCCGCTCTAACTCGGCAACTTCTAGACACAGTTTCTCCATTCGTTTCGATAATAATTCTAATTGTGCGGACATCATGGGATCTTGCGAAGACGTCGGGGTCACCAATTGTGGGAGTCAGATATTGGATAATAAGAAATAAATACGATTAATTATAATTTAAATGTATTTGCAAAAACTTCTCTTCCTTACGTCAGTTTTATGTCTGTCACGAATTGTAGAAGTTCGATCTACAAAAGAGTTATATTACAACCAGCCAGTATGATTGCGACCATGTAGTCCATTGTTGGCGTGGTCCCATAGTGGCGAGACGAGGGAAGAGAAGGGAGGCACTCATCCCTCTCAAACCTCGCCGGAAATGTATTTTTTATGTTGTTTTTTGAAAAAGACGAAAGCTGGCGCTCGCCGCCCGCTGCCGCGGCACGCTCGCTTCCCTCGCTCGCCTTCGCGCGTTGTGTGTTCACGGTTGTAACCTAACCATTTCGATTTTGACTAACTGTTTATTGTCTAAAGATTGTATGCCGTAATAAATCATTTGATTACAGACCAAATGCCTTAATGTCATAATTTTTTGTACGATATAATAAACGTGATTATTTTTATACATATTTACATCATTTTGGTCTAAATATGTCCGTTCCTAACCAAAAAATTAGGATATTTGTTTTTTTAATACTGCTCCGGAAAAAATAAATTTGTCAGGGTATCAGAAAACCCCCTAGAATCTCCTAATATCCTCACTTTTCCTCCAGTGAGGCGGCACGTTTGTAAACCCAACCCAAATAAAACATTATAACTATATATTTTACCATCAGGTTATAATTTAAGTCTTAAAATCTTACTATATTATAATCACTTGCTTTAAGTAACCATGTTAAATCAGCAGTGGCGTGCATAGGTTTTTGGACGAGGTAGGTAGACACTAGTCAGTACACTACACCGGTTCGATTAGCTTTAATCGAATAAGATTAAACAGAATTTTCGAGCCCTGGTAACGATTTAGTTTTAGTAAAACAAGTTGCCAAGTGGTAACAAGTCGCTCAGCAAACTAGTGCCTAATGTCAACCGCCCTCGTGTACGGGGCGTTAGTGCTGAATAATATAACATAAAAAAATATTTACAATAGAAAATGCCAAGTTGAATGAATTTCGTCCAGAAATAAAATGAACTGAAAGCAAGTCAGTAATTTTCTTTATGGAGGGTATAGGTAAGGAGAACCGTCTTGTATGGGAGACGAGTTGAAAAGGTGTCCAGCTGTAAGCAGCCAATTAAAGTTTAAAGACCAACTAAAATAGCGCTAACGTAGCAAGAATGATATGAATGAATTTAGCAGTTTAAACAGAGTAAAGTATTATAATAAAACAACTTCTAACCGGATTAATCGCGTGTATTATTGGTTTTTTTTCCTGACGTTTCGAACACTGCAGCGTTCGTGGTCGCAGGAGGACTAAGGTGTCAGGCGTCTCAACAGTTTATTTAAAATTATTTCAGTCTACCGTACATATAATTGATAAATTCATAAAATTATTTTTGTCTCTTATACATATGTAAAACTAAATCGCGACGGTATTTCCTAAGACTATCCCTGAGAAGAAATACCGAAACAAACTCAAAGGTCACAGTCGTTTTAAATTTAGAGATACAATTTTACAATTTTATCGAATTATTTACCAAAAGGTGTTCCGATGCACGCAGTAATCGCTCACAGTATCTTGATTTATCTTGTGACTTAAAGTTGTGTGTTAAAGAGGCTTAATGCTTTACAATGATACAATATTAAATATATACTTACTCACCTACGCTGTAGTGTAAACTAAACTATACTCAAAGACTGAAACTAATAGCGATTATGTTTTAGTCATTAATTGAAAAATTATTATTATTTTCAATTTAACGTTAACTATCTGCTTAACTTAAAATTGTTCCATCTATGGTGCTCATTCAAAAACTTCACTTTTTATGACGTCACGCGAACATTTTGTAGTTACCTGGTACAATGTTCTAAGATTGTACTCCCTGAGCGCGACTGACCGTCTGCGGTCGGTTCTGCGGAATTTATTAGCAACTTTGAAATATTTTTGAAAATTTTTGCCACGTATTTTTCCAGACTTCCACGATATATTATTATTTCATAATTGCATTCCGATAATCTGCCTTCCCTTATAATCTCAAAAATATGAGTTCAAAATAAGGGGCTCGTGGCTAAGTAACAGCCGCACAGATCTATCGATCGAGGTTAAGCTTGCCGCGGTCGGTCTGTGGATGGGTGACCATCATTTCATACCGAGACCCCTCCGTGCCTCGGAGAGCACGTTAAGCCGTCGGTCCCGGTTGTCAAATTAAGATCAATGACACCCGTTACAGGTAGTCAGAGGTCTGAAAATCTGACAACCAGTCATACCACGAGATATCGTTTTACCCAGTAACTGGGATGTAGAAGTCAGATAGGCAGTCGCTCCATGTAAAACACTGGTATTAAGCTGCATCCGGTTTGGCTGGAAGCCGACCCCAATGTAATTGGGAAAAGGCTAGTCAGATATATAGATATGAGTTCAAAATAAGATTTTATTTTGATAATTAGTAACAATCTTCAATTTATATTTTATACAAATACTATATAACGAATATGCATAAAGCGATACTAAAATTTGTTTTTAATAAATTCTTGCCATTTAGGAGTAATCTAAACTTAAAAATCCCCGAATTATGTTTATTGTCATTTTACCGATAACACTCTACACTAACACTAGTAACTCATTTATTTGTGAAATATGTCTAGACCCCGCCATCATAGATAACCTGCATGAATATTTTAGTTTTACTGTTTAATCTTTTTTTTCTGTAAATACATGTGTTCATATTAGGTGTCGTGGTGGCCAAGTAGTTAGGGGCCGGCTCCCAGGTTCAAAACTGGCATGTACCAATGTGAAATTTTCAATGTCATATGTACTTTCTTAGTTCATCTAAGACATCACAGACATACGCTGTACGAAAACATCGTGAGGAAACCTGGACATGGTAGTGTGAAATCGCCAACCCACACTGAGCTAGCGTCGTGATTAAGCTCGTGCCTTCTCTGTATGAGAAGAGGCCCTTGCACTGCAGTGGGACAGTTATGGGCTGGTTATTTATTTATTAAATACATGTGTTGATCTGTAAGGGAATAAATATATCTTTCTTTGTTTCCAATAAAGTTTTAATTCTTATCCCATTCGATTTCGATTCCCAGTACGATTTGATACGACTACTATTCTTTCCGACAGAGAAAATGAGCTGTAGCTCATTATCACAAAATTATCATAAATTATACCTATTAACCTTACAAGTTATAAATTCTTTCCACAAAAATGTATAACTTTAGAGTTCGCTAAGCATGCGTTAATGCTTTTGAAAGATTTATCTGTCCCTTATAACTTTCTACCTATATATACCTATAGAGGTGACCGAACCGACACTGTAGCCACCGACTTTGTAGTTAATACAATGTCGTAAACATGCAATTACCTTAACAATTAAAGATAAATCTTTGAAAAGCATTAACGCATGCTTAGCGAACTCTACAGTTATAATATTAAATAAAAAAAGAATACGGTCGCGAGCAGGACTCGAACCTGCGCCTCCCGGTTAAATAATAAAGTATACTAAAAGTACATTATGATAAGACGTTATTCACCACATTTGCTATGAAAAAAAATTATAAAATTAATAAACTTATTTTGTTAATAAAATGGCGCGTGGATTCCTTTTTAGTGCGCTGAGTCTATGGTCTCTGCGCTGCGCGCGCAAGACATTGATAAAGTTGCATAATATTAAACTATAATAAAGTGAATATTCTTCCATTTACAACACAAATTAATGATTTTTTTTTAAAATTAAATAATTTGTTGATTCGAAATGTTTATTTGTCATATTTCAACTACTAGCCAATTTACAAAAATGATAAATCTCATCTAGGAGTTTTTAAACATAAAAAACACTTTGATAATATTTAAACGTGAATGTAAAGTATTTGTGAAGGTGTCACGTTATTTTTTAGAGTAATGTAAAGAAAAAGCACCTTTACGAGCAAGTGATTTGAAAAAACATATTCCATCACCCTAGGCGCTGAGCTAACAAAAATGTGTATTTTAATGGATATTATACATTTGAAAATACTCACAAAAAGTATACAGTTGAAAATGTTCGCCATAAAATGATTAAATATTATAATTATATAATTAGCCTAAGAGTGTGGTCATAGTGACTATAATTTAAATAAGAACCAACCTCCAGCGTACCTATTCGCTATCTCGGTTGCCAACCGAATTGATGGACACTCTGTAGTACATTGCGTCGTATGTTTTTACTATTGTTGCTCATCATAGACAAGCTGTAACACGCGACGCAATGTACTACAAAGTGTCCATCAATTCCGTTGGCAACTGAGATAGCGAATAGGTACGCAGAACGGAAACCTGTTTGTTGAGGCATCGAAAACCATTTCTGGTTGTTCGTCAGCATCGATCGTTTTTAGGCCAACATTCTATAAGAAAGACATTCATTATTATTCGCATAATATGACAGGCATAAAACATGACCAGTGAAAAAGTCTTGGAAAATGTAACTGGTGATAATTTTTTTTTTTTTTTTTGTTTTAGGTGGTTATTCCAGCATTTGAGCACGAGTACCGCCATGGATTTCAACATGTGCTTACCAAGTGAGTCTTTCAAACAACTTAAGCATAACAATCTTTTACCTACTATTTTATTTCAAATAGGTATTTTCAAGCAATTACGAATGGCAAAACATATAACTGCGCTAGACGAAACTCTACTCGATTAGGTAAGAATTGTTGCGAAACTCATCTATGTTGTTTTTTTGTTTTGTTTTGAAATGAGCATTGTAATACGGTTTACTACATTCGATCATTCCCAAACCAGTGTGATGATTTAGCAGGCATTATGTGCATCATGTACAGTTGAACACTTTCTATTAAATGGTCTATGCTAACTTTTTGTTGTATACAGTGACATGGAGTACTGTGACTTTTCGGAAAACAAATTACAATTGAACCGGATGCTGCTGAGAAGCTCAAACTTAACTCTAGTAAATGCGTTTGAATAATATTACATATTACTATTGTAGTTATATTCTAGAAAGACGAATAGGTTGTTGCGCCCTAAGTATTGTAACACAATGTTTCAAACAGATCTAAAGTAGTTAATTTTATTGTATTTGTGGAAACCTGTTAAAACTATGAAGACTTTAACGTATAACATTAAAAATATATCTCACTTTCGAAGCAAAATGTGCATTTCGGTACCCTTTGTGCACAAGTTCAACTGGCACTTGAACAGTTATTCACTGACACCAAGTAGTAATTGTTCATTAGAAAAAAACTATGATAAATACCTTTTACGAAACAGATATGAAAGAGTCATTCTGAGAAATCGGCGTATTACGTCCAGTAGACATTTTGCGACAGACTGCTTTGCATATTATTATCCCTAACCATAAATTGCGTATTAACGTATGCCAAGCGAACACTAAAATTACTATGTTTACCTTTTGAAACTAAAATCTTTTTGGTGGTCATATTGCATAGCCTAACTTATTCAATATCGTTTTCAGTTCTTTAATTTGCTCTTTCTGATTATAACAGAACAATTGACTTGACATTCTATTGTGTGTGTGCCTACGATTCGGATCGACGTCACTTCCACTAATACAACAGTAAGTGGCTACAAACATGGTCTGTTCCAGGATACGGGAGGAGTTTAGGGATTTTTTATAATACTTGAGAAATGTGTAAATAGACCACATTTCAGATCTTTGTCTAGCATAAAGCAATCAAGGGTCCGTCAACCTTATGCTTCTCGCGTATTCTGGATCGGACTTGTAGACTAGAGAGCTGTCATAATAGATCTTTGGATAGTAATATCTCAATAATACACGCGATAATCCGGTTAAAAGTTGTTTTATTATAATAGCTCTTTGCAGTTTGCAGTGACTATAGGAGGCCTATAGCCGCTTCCTCTACTTCCAAATATGAAGTACCCATACGTAGTAAAAAGCGGCCCATTTAATCCTGTTGACTCGCGAATACTAGACACAATAGAAATATTATTGCTATCGCGTACAATTTTGTATGTTCGAGAGTAAACAGCTTTGTTTGACTCGAGACAAGGGCGCAACTCGCGACTAAGGGTTCTGTTCGATTTCGAAACTAGTCTGGTAACGCCGGAAAATGAACGTGAGTAATAACCGTTGAACAATAATATTTAGATTAATTCAAAAATAGGTCTTTTAAGTTTCCTTGCTCGTGAAACCGATTAACCTTATATACGACATCATGATCACATTCAACTCACACACGCATTTATATATTTTTATGTGCTATTGATATGTTTATGTGTGGCCATATAGTACAAAACTATATAGCAATAATTCATGTGTTGTGTTAAAATAATAAAAACATTAATAATCAAGAGATCACTGCGATATTTGTCTCGTGATAGCTGACACTTCTCAGAAATTGCATACTACGCAACAAAACGCCGTACCGTACCATTGGCGTTACGCTTGTGGTGGCGTCATCTTTCACTCCAACGTAGCAAAAAAAGCAATAAGTATTTCAAATTCATAGGAAATAAATATCTATCTGTCGTTTGAAACGTTACAATACTTGGGACGGTTTCCATACTAAAGTGTCCAATTATTTTCCTCTACATTTTCATATACCAAGTATGTTATAATACAAACGCATCGCCAATAACTTTCATTATCATGACCTTGTACTCTTCAGTAGTGTTATCGTTTATTTAATTTATTTTAACTTGTAAGAGGCTTGATCTCAATTGCAATATCCAGACATGTACGTACTTAAATTTATAAAAGTCAAATACTTTTATACATTTAACTGGATACTGATATTGGCTCGTACTAATAAACAGCTCGCAAAGTGTTAGTTGATCCGTAAACGATATTTTTAGGGTTCCGTACTAAAAATGCAAAAATGAACCATTGTAGTGCGACTTTGTCTATCGGTCACAAATATTGACATATTAATAAATAGACATCGTTTTCACGCTGAAAAGTGTCTGCACAAAAAGGAATAAAATGTTTTCCACGAGATCCAGTACGTTCCTCCCTTCAAACCGAAAGCATCATTTATTTTCAAAGCTTTGTTTCTCAATTGAATAGGTTTGAAAATATAAAGACGTAACTCATATTCTTGCAAACTTCTGTCGTATATTGTTCAAATCTAACTTGGTCTAATCTACTCTTACTCTACTCTAACTCTACTCTTAATCTAATCTATAAAAAATAATTACAAATATAATATTCACACAATGATTCGATAGAATCTGCATGGTAAAAACTGTTTGGAATCAACTCGAAGGTTGAAATTCATGCAAGCAAAATTATTGAGTCTGTTATTGATGTAAGACTAAAACTATTTTCGTTTATATTTTGTATTCATATTAAGTTTATATGTATCAACCATGTCTGAACTCAGGACGCTTTTACGTGAATATTGTCCATGTGATAGTATGATTCAAAGGAATGGAAAACTATATTACATTTCATAAGTGTATAAATGTATACAGGTGAATTTTTGAAACGGGCGTGGATGGCAACATCCGTAACTATAATAGTGAAAAACACTTAAAGGAGTCTAGGGCCCAATTTTGATGAAAACTAAAATAGCTTCATTGTATTTTTGAAACATCAATATTCGTAGCCGGGAAACGACAATGTTGATCTTCGAAAAAAAGAACACTATGTATTATTAATTTATTACACCATCCGATAGTGTTCTGGGAAGTAAAGACATAGCAAACTAAAGAAAAGAGTTCATTTTTAACTAAATACTATTTTGTTTTAATAGTTTACAAGTATATTTTCTTTTACTGTGGCCTTCAACCGCGAAGTTTTTTTTTTTAATTAGCTGTCATATTGCTTTAATTTATAATAAGCTGCCTTCTTTGCGGGTGCGTTGGAAAAATAAAATCGAGCGTAATTTTAACATGGTGGGTACGGGTTATGTATGAATCAAAGACTAGTTTTATAATACTTTATGCGTTTTCTTTTTGCGAAATTTGTCGGGTTCAATTTTTGGCTAGCTACATTGATTTTTAAAAGATCCTATTATGCAGTTTTAATTTTCATCTATTTCGGGCTCGAGAATCCTTTGAGTATTTTTCGCTATTCTTTATAGTTTCGGATCTGGCCATCCACGCCCACTTAAAAAAATCACTTTGTATATGCATGTCCACAAATTTAAATAATTATTTTTATTAGTAGTTTGTATATTATTATTATTTTATATTGGGTAATAGTCTGAAAAAAATATAAGAAGATTGAAAGTCAAATGTTTTTGTTGTTGTCGTCATTATAAAGGTGGTTAAGTCACTAGGTCAAGTATGGGATCATATGAAAAACTTAATTTGTTCTCATTCAAAATATGTTTTCATTTCCTTTTGTATCGCATAGTTTTTTTATACACATTTCCCACCCTTATCGCCGGAGTTTGCTAACAGAACTTTCTTATGGTTTACGTTACATTTTATTCTAAAGTACAGAACCCTCGGCGTGAATCTGACTCGCACTTGACCGGTTTTTTAATTTAATTTATGATATCTGTTAGAGATTTTTAACAACATTTGAAAAAGAAATAAACGCGCAACATGATCTGTTTATTAGTAAGGGCGCAATTATTATCGGATATAGCCCACGTAACACGTGACATGTCACAGGACCGAGGTGTACTTCAGATGGGGCGGCGGCACGGTGGTGGTGTGGCTGCAGAACGCGGCCGGCTTCGCGCGCTGGGGGCCTACCGAGGAGCGCGTGGAGGCGCTGCTGGACGCGTGGCGGCCGCGCGCCAAGCTGCGGGACGCGCCGCCCGTCGCGCATGCGCCGCCCGCCGAGTCCGAGCCCGCGCCGCCGCCGCCGCCCGCCGAAAAGCGCTAGCACGCCACTCTGTAAATATACATCGTGTACATACTTATTATAAATAGGTAGGATATATGGACGATACATAGGGTATCCTTTTTATTTTTAAATTTACCTTCTCTGTTGTATAGTTCGATAATAAAGTTTATTATGTTTTAATTGTTTATTATATTTTTTGAAAAAAAAAAAAGCAAATCTTTTTTTTGTTAGTCTCCTGTCCTGGTTTGGTGAAATGATTTCTTGATCAAACCAACTAGTCATGCTAATGGGTCTTTCCGTCATTTCGTATAAATTCAGGGAATCTGTGTAAAAAAAAACTATTTTATTTTGTGCTAATATTTGGGTTAAGATGCATTTAATAATAAATGAAATGCATAAAGTTAGATTTTTTGTTGTAGTAGAAGTAACGGTCGTGCGCAGGATTCGAACCTGCGCATTCCGGATAAATACTACAGGCGATCTGATAAATAACTTTAAAGTTCGATATGCATGCGTTAATGCTTTCGAAGATTTATCTGTAAATGAAATGCATCTTAAGGGAACTAGACATAAAGTAACTTTATAAATTAAGAACGGAATGTAATGATCCTAAGATAGTAATCAAATCTGCCGAGATTGTAATGATCCATACAAAGATGGTGATGAAACTAAATTAAAGTCAACAGTCTTGGTTGGCACTGAATTTTTTTATGGGATAGAGGACTAACTAACTAGCAGACAGATGCCTGATGGCAAGCAATTACCGCCGCCCATGGACAACACCAGAGGAGTCACAAGTGCGTTGCCGGCCTTTTAAAGAGTGTATAGACAGTAGTAGACACAATCCTGGCTTTGTTCCGTCAAAAACGCTAAAGAGTCTGTAGACTAGAGCGCTAAGAGGCTGATTGGTGGTGACTAACTTGACACCAAAAAGCTACTAAGCCTTGAGCACTGCTGTAAAATGTCTGTCAAATTTCTACGGAATAAATTTCATTCTTCCCGTCCCCTTTTAGGAGAAATACAAGGACGGCTAACTAACACCCGTTCCTCATGGAAATTCAAAATTCGTACGCAACGATTTAAATCTACGTTTATGATACTTACATACTGCGCATGAATGGAACTCCTTGTCGTTTTCTGAGAAATACTTTAGCATATTCAAGGCTTGAGTGAATAAATTGATCTGGATCTACTCAGGCGTCTCGTTAGAAAAATTTTGAAAAAATACATCAACCACACGACAAGAAGAAGAACGATTACAGATTTTACATTTTATTTAAATCGTATATTTGACAAGTTTTTAAACAGTTGTTACTTATTTTCAGGCGTTGACAAAATATAAGATCTGAGAAAAAGTTTCTTCGTATTATATATACAGATTCAAACCATTGTTTTTAAAAGTTTAGTTACGTTTAATTATTCAGGGGCTATTCTTAGTATATACGAAACCTGAGACACGGGTTAAATGTTTTCATTAATAGAATCTGCATAAAAAATTTAACATACTACATTTTAATCTACTAAGGCGTCTACAAAGAAGAACGACCAAGTTATCAAAGGCCCTGCGTTGCAAATCCTACAAGGATATACTCGAAACTCTACGCCTTGCTTTTTTTTTAATGTGGAGAAATGCCCTCGTATACCGCTCTGACATGGGGAGACAGAGCGGTTATGTGGGACTCGAACCCACTAAAACTCCACAGTATACCTCCTCAGCTGCTTGAGGGCGGTACGCGGGAACGCTCTCGCACACAACCGCGAACCCGCCCGCAGCCGTCCGTTGCCGGACTCTCTCTCACAACACACCAAACGGATGGCGTGCCGCAACCACTATGGAGACCACGTGCAATGGGCGCCAGACGACCCCGTGTCCGGACGCCCAAGGTCCCCTGCGACGGGTCAGGTCTGTGGCCCCGCCGCCTGCCACTACGGCCGCAGAGGATAGGGAGAGCGGCGCCTCGCTATACCGGCACTCCTCTTCCCCTGCGGCCCCCATCTCTCAGCTGCGGTGCCGCCCATACGACACCGCAGCCCACCTCAGTTGCGGCACCCCCCATAAGGCCCGCATCCTACGCCGCGCCGCTCCAACATGGGCTTGCAGGCAAAGGGTTCCTCTAGCTTCACCGTGGGTGACCAAGCCACGGCTACTAGAGCCCCTCCCCCACCACGACAAGGCGTAACCCCTGGGGGGGGGGGGGGCTTACTATCCTTGAAGATAGACGCCTTCGTGGTACCTTACTGAAACTTATAAAATCCTTACTTATAAGTATAACTTGCCTGACCTGCCCAATATTTTCGTAAAGAAAGAGAAAATAAAGTCATCTCGAGGTCACCACATCAAATTAACCCGTACAAATACTGCACATCACTTCCTTAGTAATCGAGTCGTCCACAATTGGAAAAGATTACCTGATGAAGTTGTTTCTGCCGTCTCAATAAACGCGTTCAAAAATAGACTCGACATTATAATAAAACAACTTTTATCCGGATTAATTGCTGCAAAGTGTTCGAAACGTCAGGAAAAACAAAAACCATGCAAAAATAATACATGCGATTAATCCGGTTACAAGTCGTTTTATTATAATGTGTAGTGATCGGGAAAACCTAAGATATTTCTAATAGGCTCGACAACTGACTACCAAATAATAAACTTTGCATAATGACCAACAATATTAAACTTAAGTGAAGTGACTATCAACACTGTGTTTGTGGCTGTGATATCGACATATCAGCACCCTGCTGCTCGTCTATAACAATAAATAAAAAAATATGTCATGAAAACTCACAAAATTACTAGCTCGTTGTCTTTTTTCGTTGTCCGCGCAAAATGATAACCACCACGATTCGTCTTCCGTTAACTTTTCCGATAGGTACCACACAGCGTTTGTGAGTAGTGTATTGATAACATTTACTATCATAATTGTAGTCTTTGGACTGTCATAATAGTCAATTGTGGATATTATTATGTACGTACGTACTTTTTAACCGACTTCCAAAAATTTTATGAAAATTGGTTAGGTATTTTGGTATTTAAATCAAAATAACTGAAAAATAATACGTCGTCCAAGTAAACGAAATGGTGTATTTTGCTTTCTTGTGATTTTCCAGTGGTGTTTACGGTCTCTAGAATAGTTCTAATGAACTGATTTTAATCAGAATCCTCTAATTTTTAAAAAAAATTGTATGTTAATTGAAGTAAGTAAATAATGCAATAATTTTTTTACTTTTTAGTGCATTTTTACTTAACAGAAAGATTTTTGGAGTCGGTTTTTTTTGTTAAATATTATTCGTAAACAAATAAAAACGTTCGTTCAGATAACATCTTGGCGTGTTTAAAAATGTTAATTAACACAATTTACAATAATTATTTATCCCTTCTTCACGTCATCATTATTATTATTTACAAAAGCACTATTTACACAAGACTGACGACACGATATGGGAACGCGGGCGCAAACGACACGTACGTTATACGTATCGATCTCTAGCTTCCGATCGGCTGAGGCGGTAGCGCGGTGTCAGCGTGGCGCCGAGCGTGAGGTCAGCGTGGCGCCGAGCGTGAGGTCAGCGTGGCGCCGAGCGTGAGGCCAGCGCGGGTTGATGCAATACGGCCGGTCCGAAATGGCGATAGGTAATGAATCAGCTGGTCCGCGTACTACTGTGTCCAGTTTATAGGATTTTTAAAGATTATTTGGTCAAAATATAACATGGTGTAAAAATTATTACAATCGATTCTATTATTGATTCTGAACAAACTTTTTTCAGGTTTCGTATATACCTACCATGAATAGCAAAATACGTATAATTATAATAAGTACCCTTTTGTTCGATAACTTGTTGCCATCTTGTGACATAATTCCGTTGCTGTAGAAATCTTGGGATTTTTATAAAAAAAATTCGACAAGTAGTTTTGACAGTCCTCTCTTGATATTATCCTAATACTACCAAAAGATTTCTAAGGATACTGAAACAAGTGAAAAAAGTTTGCATCCCTGCAATTAACACTTCCTAACCAAGCTCTCTCAATATTTGCCGAGTGGCCACAGATGTGTGTGTCTAGCGTTAGCATGATGAAAGGCCACTCCTTTTCTGTTGATAACATCCGGCCTTTTTTTCTCAATTTAAGCTCATACTTAACCATGCCCTTCCAATCCATCACCTTATTGCGTGTTAATCCCGGTTTCGGTAGTCTGCGGAGCTTGACAACCCTTCGACCATGATCTTTTTCGTACGTTCTTGTCGTAGGTGATTTCACTTTTCATCACATAGTGATCAATCTTTTCAAAAATGGTTCGGTTTCATTAGGTTTCTTTCAGTGACCTCGTGAGGCACCCAAATATCGAGCTTAATTTTTTAGCCAGACTTTTTCAAATGGGTAATTTGGGGTGTTTTGGGGTCAATTCTCAGTTACTGTTCCTCGACTATATCGCAACTACTCTGGCCTCATACGGATAAAGTCGATGGCATTTTTTTAAAAGTGGAGCATGATCGTTATATAATTATCCGTATGAGGCCAGAGCGAGCTGAATCTTTGACATCAATATTCTCGACCTGAAAACGCTTGAACCGCTTGAACAAACTTTGAGCTTCTCTTACTGACACTGCATTAGGTCCTTAAACATCACAAATCATTTTCGCGGCTTGCGTCGCATTTTTCCCTTTTTTTGTAATAAAACTTCAGAATGTATCGAATTTCTTCGGTACATTTATGATTCTCTCATTTTGGCAGACAAAAACAATTGAGAATGGCGGGAAAGTGTTTTTACTTTTTTATTTCATTTTCTTATTGTCGTATGTTTATTGATAATAAAAACAGCCTGATACAAACAGTTCAACCAAAGAGATTATATTTTATACAAATTTAGTTCTGAAACATACTTTTTTTTTCGTCTACTGTAGGCCCAAAAAACAAGTTACATTTTAAAGTTATAAATGTTTGTGGAAAAAGAAGATTTATCTATTTAAGTAACATTTTCCTGAATAATAAAACTATATTAAATAACGTTAATTTAATATGAAGGCTTTCTTATGAACAAGATTTCATTACTTCCAATTGGTTTCATTACTATCTCTGACAAATATGGAAGGGAAGTAAGGTGAAATGGATATGAATGAAATACTACAAATTTTATATATATTTGTAAATATATCACATTTAGTTATTTAAAAAAATAACCAAATACGTACATCGAAGATACACTAGAATAGGTATAAATACGGCATTTTGCCTCAAGGCTGTGACAAATAACGATAATTTATAACACACGTGATACACTATAGGAGACGCGCTTGATTGATGAAAAAGCTACGCAATACGAGGGCAGTTTGTTAAGTCTCCTTGAATTTTTTTTCAGTCGGTAAACGTTTTATTTCTCAACGTCTCCTTTTAACTCAATATATTTAATCCACCGTTTTTCGAATTTTTTAATTCCTTCCTAATAATAGATTTCTAAAGGCCCTCAAAAAAGGAGTTTGTTTTGTGATGACCTCTTCATTAAATCCAAATCAAATTCCACCCAGCCATTTCTTCAGGTTTGGAAACAGGAAATAGTCACAGGGGGCTAAATCTGGAGAATATGCTGGATGAGGTAACATGATTCTTTGAAAAATAGAATTAACATGCAGTTTGTAGCCCAATTTTTTGCGATGGTGACTACATACGTGCATTGTCTGGATCGAACAGCACTTTTTTCTTCGCATAATGCGGTCGTTTTTCCTTCAAATCTATATCGAATTTGTCCAAAAGCTCTGAATAACATTTACCGGTGATCGGTTTACCCTTTTCAAGGAAGACGATCTGAATGACAGTGTGCATCCCAGAAAACTGGCCATGATCTTGATGGCCAACAGACCCATCTAGGCCTTCTCTACTGCACGTTCACGCGTATAAACCTACTGTCTTGCGTGTTCCTTGGATATGATGTCTTTCTCCTATCGTCTAATATCATTCCATGGATTTTATCGAGGATTTCTGGAGCGACGACCTCTTTTGGGCGACCTGAACGTTCGGCGTCAGTGCTGTTAAGACTACAACGGAACTCAGTAAACCACTTTGAACCATTATAATTGAAGGTGCAGAGTCCCCCATAGTATGTAATTATCTTAATAAAGAGATTATCACTACATTGGTGACCCCGACGTGATACTCTCTTTATTAAGATAATTACGCACGATTTATATAATATTTTTGCGTGTCATCAGACACATACATATAAAGTAATAAATAAAATATAAACACACAACTATATTATTATGTGGAGCGGTCGTACGCAAGCATAAATGATAAAGTGCTAACATAAAGATGTTAAAGCTCAAACCTAAAGGCGTAATAGCTTTTTCCGTAAGGTGTACCACAAAAATGTACTGGTTGTGGAATAATGTTAGTAATAATTATAATCACCTGCAGAATAGTAAGAAAGTTCATGCCAATAGAAGAAAATTAACACAACACACCCTCAACTTAAATGACACCACACGCTACATTTACTTGGCTCGTAGATGTAGTTTCTCTGTCTAGCCAAAAGGCTAAGAAAAAATGTGAACTACCCCAAAATAATAATAGTGTAGTGATATTTCATTCATATCCCGTTCATTACCTTTCACATTTGTAAAGGACGGTAATGAAACAAAATGGGAGGTAATGAAATAAATCGCTATATGCAATAATTTATCACCGTTGGTGAAGAGGGGACGCCACAATAAGTTGCTAGAGAAGAGCCACTTAGGTTGCTGGTGAAGAGAGGGCGCCACTATCAAGTAGATCTATATAGAGCATGGCAATATTTTATTATCAGTATGAGCGAAGTAGAATTCAATCTTTAGGCACGTCAAACTAAAATTTGGAACATTTTAAGAAGGCCCATTCTTAGGATTTACATAACTTTGAGAATTTGGAGAAACAAACCAAAATAAAATTGTGTGGAAATGTTTTTGACATTAGTTTTGAATCGACGTCTTATTTGTCCCGTCTCGCTCATGGTGTACCTAATAATTAATAAGTTTAGTCAAGGATTACCTATGTAGCATAACATAACCACCCCATAACTGCCCTATTGCAGGGCAAGGGCCTCTTCTTATACAGAGAAGTCACAAACATTCATTGTCATCTTATTTAAGGGATAGCTTTTATGGGTACAAATTAGGCAAATCTTTATTTCTTCCAAATGTGCAAATACTGGTAATTATCGACTAAACTCTGTAGGTATGACCCTCACCTTTCTAAAGTATTAAATTTATTAGGAACAAAACAGTATAGGCAAAGGAGAATACATAAAGTTGGTACACAATATATATTTTCTTAGAATAGAACTCAATAACAAATCCAATTAATATTTCTGTTAAATGTTCAGAACTTAAATTAATTTATTCATATACTGTGTTGAATTACAATATGAGTGAATGAATGCTGATGTTTTATAATTAAATTTTTTGAAATCGGACCTTTGGAGCAATATTGACATAAGTAAATGCTAGTACATTACATAAATTTACATAGCTGTAGAGAAGAAGTGTTTAATCACTAGAGACCGAATTATATGCATTTGCATCTTGCGTATGCATTTGTATATTTATACCGATTCTTGCATATTAACTAAAAAACTAGTGGTAATGCATATTATCGCAGTGTTTAAAAATCCAGAAAGGCGGGTTCAAGATCAATCTCGTTTTGATGTCTTAGTGATCCCGCCCTATTATTGCGTGCGATCTAACCACAACTAAGTGGTAAGTGACTTGAGTGAACTTTTACTCAATTAATATTGAAATAAATCAAATTCGATTGAAAAAATTACAATTCAAATTCACTCGAACTCATCAAAGACAATATAAGTGCCAACATAGCACCTAAATTCACATACTACCGAGTTACCCCTGTTAATGTAGTTCGTTCCACATTAAATGAGGTAACTCGGTAGTATCAGTATATAATCGAATACGATTTATTTCCTTGTTTTCTGCATACAAATAGAATATGAGCAATCGAAGAATCTTACTACTGAACGTACGGTACGGTACGGTACCTGATCATTTGAGGGTTATATGTTGTAATTGAAATAAAATTAATTATTTTCTTTTCTATTATTTGATGTTGCATATAATCCGGTTTCTATTAAACACAAAGCATTCCTCATAATTATCACAGCGTTGTCAAGTAGCATGAACAATATTTCATTAACTTCATAGATTGTTTAGAAGAAAACGTGTTTGAACTTCGTTTACACCGAATTTAACCATATTTATCTTTGTTAGTTAATTTCCCTAACATACCTACTGTTATAGTTAGATTAGTTAGTGAACATTCCACAATTTTTTAAATATACATTATAATAACGAACTGGGTCGGAACTAAAAATAAACACGGACCTACCTAATGTTGAACAAGACATGTTTGTGTGTAGCTTATGCCCATACACAGCACATTATGAGTTATAACACAAGTGAGCTAAGTCGGTCATTACAGGGTTCGTATTATGAACTCTTCTTTCCAGACATTACTTGCCATTCTAGCCGAATTACCACACTGAGATTTAAGGCGAGAACCGTCGCGTCCCTATACCTATCGGTTGCGCATTGAACCGCTTGATCCGGGTGTTCGACCGATGCCGTGGGAATTTACAGGTAAGCGGTCAGAGCTCCGACTGATCCTAGTGGCAGAGTGGAGAGAACAACTTGCGCGTACGGTATTCTCAGCTTCCGAACGACGCAGATGCTTTCTGATCACGGGTGCTCCGAGAAGTATATGCGTCGCATAGGCCGAGAGCCAACATAGAGGTGCCACCACTGCGGCGACTGTCCTGGGGATGCGACACAGCATACGCTGGCTGGAGGTGTGCCCCGCATGGGCAGAGCAGCGTCTAGACCTCATTGGGGCAGTAGAAATGCGCGATCTGACGCTTCCGGCTGTGATAAGATACATGGTCGGGAGCGAGAACACATAGGGTGCCGTTGACGCCTTCTACAAAGAGGTAATGCTCGCGAAGGAGACAGCGGAACGGGGGAGAGTGGCAAACCCCACTCACACCTGCCACAGAAGGCGTGCCAGACGCCGGAGGGCATTCAACGATCTCCGGCCAAAGCGAGCTAGGCCTTGCGGTTGACGAACTTGGATTGTTTGCCGCCCGACCAGGCCAACAGTGGTCGTCCTGCGGCAATTACGTACATATACCTGCCGGGGTCGCGGTGAATGCGGCTGCGATCCCGGGACTACGGTATAGGTCAGTGGAAGATCGTGTGGTTTTTAGTCGGCAGGAATCCGGCACAGCGTCCATGAAGGATTTTCTATATATAAAAAAGGCACTACTCGCTATGAAATAAACTGCCTTACCATTTCGCATTATGACCATAATTTCTAGCCACGTGACAGTACAAGCATCTGCACGAATTTTAATTGACTGGTTGGCGTTAGACGATGGACGCAGGCTTGACATTAATTTTCCAGTTTTTACTGTCAAAATGTGACGTTTTAACCATTCAATTTCGGCAGCTCTATTGATTTCGTGATAAACTGAATTGCCTAAGATTTATCTCGGTGTTTTATACTGATAATATAGATTTACTGTGTTATTATTAATATTTGTGACGAATTGAAAGTGTATGGATTTTAAAGAAAACAGACAAAGAAGTAGTCAAATGAATAAGAGATCAATGCGATCCATTTGAGATTGAGGTTGAATTGCAATGGTCGCAACGCTGTAATGATCACAGGTCACGCGTCTCATAGGACGTTTTTGAACACACTTGCGAGGAAAACAATATTCATAAAACTACATAAACCTATTTGTGTATTTTTTTTCATATAATTATAATGTTATTTTTTATATGTTAAGTCTATGTAATGCCTATATTAATTACTTTTTTTCGAAGGAAACATTGAAAAATAATAGACACGAACGGGGCTTGATCTCGCGACTCTTGACAGTCCGTGTCATCACTCTCCCAACTGTTTGTTTATTTTATATGAATTTTAATTTCAATGTCAAATCAGCGCCTATAAACAATGCGTAATCTATACTACAATAAACTGGACAGAAATACTATCTGTATTTTTGGACATTAAATATGGTACCTACTCTTAAAACGTTACTTGGTGTGCCTTAAAGGTACAGTCAGCTGCAATTAGTAAGGGACGTTGGAAATGACCATAATATATATTACAGAAACATTCTAACTGATCATTCATATTCATTCAACCTAACTTTTCTAATCACCCTACTTAGTCTTACACAAATATGTACATTTCCGAACATCAAGGTCACATCTATGAGTTCATTCTAATATTCATTAATATTGAAACGAACTCATGCAAGGGGTACCGGAGCTAGACAGATGAATCAACAAAATGAAATTAATCAAAAATTTAAAAGCACGGCTGCCATTTTATTACATCTTACTAGCCTCTGTTACCCGGGACAATGTATCTAACGATACATTGTCATTGCCACATACATCGAAATCGGTCAAATCAGGAGCTGTTAGACCGTGTAGTTTTAAACTTGCCCTCTTGCAGTTAACCCGTAGTTATCTGCGTAGCTGGACAATAGCTAAGGCGAGGCAGTTTGATGCCTCTAGCCAGAGCATATTTTTATATACTACAAACTAAGCAACACAGCACTAAGGCTGTCCCCTGTGAAACACGAGCCTCGGCTTAGGGCGTTGCTGGGGGGACAACTAGGGAATAGCTGGATCATATCAGTTACCTTCTAATTAAGGGCCGAATTTAATGCTACTGGATCGGCGCGGGCCGGCTCGAGCAAGGGTCGGAGCGCACATGATGAGATATTTCGCGACGGACGCGGATCTCACCGGCGAGGTCTATAACGAGGCGGTCGAGTGCGTTGGAGTGCGCTCGTGTGTCTGTTAGACTCTTGAGCTACAGTGATTCTATCATCGGGACGGAGAAGAGCGTTACGTGGTCGGCGGACTTTATTAATCTAAGACGGCGCGTAGTCGGCGGAAGAGACAACTAAGAGATTTGGATGGGCGGATTCGAAGTATCTCTTTGATGCCCTTTTCATGAATTGCGTGCCAATGGTGGGCACTCTGAGGTCGAGGTGGAGTTGAAGATTCCTAGCGAACCATAGGGCACCTGTCGCTTTGTGAAGGAATCGGTTTTGTAAGGTTGCATCCTATGGATTTTGTAATAATTAACGTGTGCGAACACGACGCAAGCCTAAGCATGATAGGTCGAATGCACGTAGTGTATCGCCTGATATTAAGGTTAAGAGACAGTTAAATGCGCGCGTTTGTCATGGGAAATGGCCGGCCGACAGCAAAGGCCGCGCGGTCGTGGACTATCTTAATGTGCGGACGGAAGGACAGTTTGTGATATAAGGTCACACCCAAGTTTTTGGCTTGCAGTTCCCAAGGGATTGACTTGCCGAACATTGTAATAGGTCGAAGCTGGGAAGAAATTCCTCGGCGCCCGTTCTTAAAGAGAGAACGCTGGCGCTCCTGTCTGGATTTACCTCGATCCTCCATTTCTTGAACCAAGCGCCTAAGGTGTTGGCCGAGGTCTGGAGAGATCGGGTAATGCAGTCAAGAGTCCTACCGGTGTATTAGATGGCCGTATCATCTGCGAAAAGAGCCAACTTGGATTTGTCGCTTTTAGCTATATCGCTGGTGTACAGCGCGAGGAGGACTGAAGAGTGGTGAAAGCACAGAGCCTTGAGGGACTCAGGCTAGGATCCGATGAGGGGACGATAGAACGCCCTCTACGCGATAGCGGAAGCTACGGTTAGAAAGAAAGTCTCGAATGATGAATACGAGACGGTCAGGCACTTGGAATTGATACAGCTTATAGATTAAGACATCGTGCCAGACCTTGTCGAACACCTTCGGACATACCGAAGAACGAAGAACAATATGTTTTCGTTTTGCGCATAAGGCTTACGCTTATGAGCTCAACGATACGGTACAACTGATGAATGCTTGAGTGTTTAGGTCGAAAGCCAAACTGCTCATAAGGAAGAAGCTTATGAGATTCGGCATAATCCTTTAAACGTATTAGCTAAACCGCACCTCTATTTATGGTTACTCCTCCCCACCTGTTGTAACGTAAAACTACGGAATGTTCTTAAACTTAATTCAGTTTATTGAACATTTTATCAGGCATAAATTATTTTATTTAAAAAAAGAAATATTAAAGTAAACAAGTAAAATAGATAAATCTTTGAAAAGCATTAACGCATGCTGAGCGAACTTTAAACCTGTTTTTCCAGAAAAAAAAAATAGGTAACTTTAACCAAATATGCAATGAATTAATATACAATAAAAAAAATAAGGTAATTATGAGATAATAAAAATAATTATTTTTTTTGTTCATGTAAAAATACGCAACAGTGGGGAGGAAGAGGAAACATTAAGGTGCTCATTTAGTATGGTCCCATCAACGCTATGTTTGATAATCTGTATCTATTTCAACACGCTCAGCCTTATACATGGCAGAAAGATTTTTGGAGTCGGGTTCTTTTGTTAAAAGTTATTTAATTTCTTGCTTTTACGTGAATCTTGCGTTCCATAACTGATTTATTGGAAGTGACCTCAACGCGCTGCCCATAGAGGATTGCGAAAACAGGGAGAAACGTAAAAAAAACCTAACCTCCTCCTTTTTGGAAGTCGGTTAAAAAGTGAGAATCATACGACGGATATTTAAAATGTCAAAACGCGAACGTGACGTCACTGCCCCCGATAACAATATCTCAAGTATGTTGTTACAGGGTGTTTATCATGTTTTGTGGTTCTTCTTGAGTTTTAACGTTATTCTTTAAAGAAAATCCCTTCAATAAAATGTATAAATCGTTAATTTAATATCTTTTAAGATCTGTAGTCTGACGTCAGAGAAAGCGCGCCAATATGGCGGCGGCGGCGTTACAAACGCCCGAAACTGATTGCATGTTTGTTTGACAATTTGAATACTCAATAATCGTATTTTTACAAGTATTATACGAATTAAAATATAAAGAGAATACTTATATATACCCTATTGTTAATTACTAGCTGTGCCCCGCGGTTTCACTAGCATTAATTTGAGGGAAAAAAACTACTAAAATATATTCCGCCAGCACCGTCCTCCCTCATGACCGCGCCTTATCATAAATGCGCCTGCCTCGTTGGTCCAGTAGTCCCAAGCGCGACTGCTGAGCATGAGATCTCGGGTTCGATTCCCGGGTCGGGGAGTGTTATTGAGATTTTGTTAGAAAATTCCCTGAGTCGCAAGGCAGTGGTACAATAATGCAAAGTAAAATGTAATTAATATCACCACATAAATATAATTATTACTTGTTAACGTATTTAATATTATTTTCTACCACTGGCATAGTTTGTTACGATATTAATTGTTTATAAATAAATGGTGTTTTATATGTTTAAATATTAATCAAGTAATGTTTTTAGCCGTCTATCATTATGTATAAGGAAATAAGGTATAAAATTTCCCGCCGAATATCAAATTGAGCTGAACAAACTTAATTATTTTTATTTATTTAATAGTTCATTGAATCTCTAATCAATCTTGCATTTATTCGAGTGTACATATTTGTTGCAGTAGGTACCTTTAATAGTAATTAAATACCAGACTTCAAGCAATTAAATATAATTATACAATTATTTCACATTTGGGTAAGCTAAGTAGTGCGTGTGAAGTAATTTTAAAACAACTTATTGAAAAATGAACCTAGTTTACAGTAACATGTTGCAGAAATAGTTATGTCATTGTTAACTCTACTATTTTAGCAATTTAAAATGTTTTCAATAAAAAAATATAATAATTCGCATCTGACTGTCCTATATATCAAAATATATACATAAAATAGTTAAGCAATCCCGAAAAAGATACGCGAGTAAAATAAGTAATAACAGAAAATAGAAAATTATTAGAAATATTCTTTATAATAAGTTTTTTTGTGAAACATTAATTTTACAGAAAGTTGAATTTATAATAAAAAATTGTGTTAATTAAATACAGATTTAGGTGCTTCATAACTACTTTGACCAAGTTAGTAAAACCTACGAAAATGATAAGCTCAAAGAAAAGCTTACACTTAATTAAAACATTATGGATATTTATGATTGGTAACCTTATTTACATTGAATTGAGAGAATATTGCAAACATGGAATTCTCTTCACAGTTACAATTCAATAAGTAGATAGAGAGAATATAGATATCCAGTGATGTTATATGATGAAATAGTGTTATCCATTTTTTCATTTAATTGTATTCATCATCCTCATCCATTGCAAAATCGACACCTGAGTCAACAGCACACACTGGGCTGAAACAAAAAAAAAATTCAGTAACCAGAGGACATAAACTATGTACAGATTCTATTAGCTTAATTATTATTTACCTCATAGCTCTACAAGTGAAGAAAACAATCCGTTTCAACCTTCTGTTATAGAAGAAGTAGTTAAATGCCCAAAGACAGCCTGGCTCGCCAAAAGGGTCACTAGCCAGATCTGGGTTGTAGCTATATATGCGACACTCCGACAATACCACTTCTTCATCAGCGGCGGTCCACAGCGCGGGTCGTAGTTGGCGCCAGCGCACGCCACCGACCGCAGACAATGCCGCGTCCACTGCACCTTGTACCCAACTAAATGATGGCTCTGCACTGAATTCGCTGCTCTGTGAAAAATTACCCCATTATTTCAAAAGATAAAAGAATAAAAAAAAAGAATTTATACAGGATGGATTTCTTAATTATAAGTTCTTTGTACCTATACATTTTTTTATTACTGTCTTTTCTAATTAAAAAAATTATATCTCAAGATAAATTTTAGACAATGAAGTCAGCATTATTACATAATCTATAATATATTATAATATAGTTTGGTATTGCTAGGGTTTAACATTACAGAACAGGCTCCTTTTAATTAGATGTAATACATCCAAACAAGAAATATTTTTTCACTTGACCTTACAATATTTATTAACGATATTATAATGCCTCCCGTACCCCACATACCCGCGTCGCTTACGATTCGTTTCTATCAGCAGAGGCGCCGACTACGTGGGTGCTTGAGGGCTCCACCCACGCGAGGTAAATGGTGGGTGGCACTCATGATTATAGGCATCAAAACTGACCAGATGGCGTATGTTGGTAGTTGTGATGATGCGCAACATCTTTCTGTCCTACTGCTTGTCTGTTCGCTAATAAAATGAATTGTACTAGACCAATTTAGATGCGATGTTCACAATTATGTAGGTACCACCCTACCTTGTTCACTTGTTTGCAGTTTAAGTTGCATAGTGATGTCTCTGTGATGAGAGCTGAGCTAACGGCGATCACACATGCATTATCTTGTGCTAGTACTATAGGAGATCAAAAGATCAATACAGTATTTGGTGAACTTCAATATGGCGGGACCATCGATTGCATCTTGAAAGTCTTATCACAAGCAGTTAGTACTTAATTGGTACGTCTATTAGAAAAACTGGTACCTAAATGTGTTCCAAGATATTTCCTGATATTTCCCAAAAATAGTTGTCCCGCCATCTTGACACTCAACTCCAATATTACAACGCATATTGGTAATCTGCACAAAGATCTACTACCTGATTTGGTACCTCTAAAATACATTTTTTTTTATCTAATTACTTTATCGTTTTGCTGTAAACAGCTTTTACCCTAAGTGACATTTATGTACCTGAACAAAAAATTTTAACGATACATTTGTATGTCACATTGCTATTAAAAATGAAGTAGGAGTTTAAATAAAACAGCTTTACCGACGCTTGTCACATTTGACACGGGTCGGTAAAGCGCATGTTTCGTGAAATAAGAAATTCAGCATTAATTTTCCTCCACAATTTAGGGGAAAATATTTAGACGAAGCTGAGCGAGCAAGATGCTGTCATTATCGTAAACTGCTGTACTTGCAGTTAAGCTGCTGAAATTTTGATGTATATTTATTGTTGTATTTGTTATTTCACTATGGCACATTCACTGCTGCAATAATATAAGATGCGGAGCTATGAGGGTGTATAAATAAGTATTCCACGAAAACGATTTCTGTTAATATACATAGGAACTCCTACTGTACTTGAAAAGTTATCAACCCAAGCAAATTGTTATTGGATTTTTCTCATAGGATATTCTCAGTAACAACTTGTAGTTAGCAATTGAGCATGCATGATAAAAATAAGTTTTTTTTTTATATCTTATTTCGAACGTTTATATAATTATGAGAAACTAATTTTACTATTTAATTTTTTAGAACAGTTTTATTATTATTTTTTTTTTTTAATATTTCCCCAAATGACGTAACGTGTTCACAAATTTTTAACACACCTAGTCTCTAAACGAACTAAAACAAAAAACTGTCAGTTTCATGTAAGTTGGTAATGTCAAATGAAGGTCACAAACGTCAAACCGACAAGTGTTGCCAGCTCTAGTATTAAAATTTTGATGTTTATTAATATAAAATCATCATATAAGTCATCACTAAAAATGACAACACCTTCAGTTCACAGATTATATAAAATATGAACATGTGACGTCACTGCAAGTGACTTCAGGTCAAATGAAGGTTATTAGTTACTTTTGCCTTTTATTTTGTAATCTCTTCTCTTACTTTTATGGGTGGAAATTAACAAAATATAACACATAATCAAAAGATCTCCAAATGGTTTTTTCCGTTAGCACGTCTTACGAAAAATCAGGCATGCTAAATTGTGCCTGTAGATGAGCCTGTACATACAATATGTTCAAAATCTTTAAACTCATTTATTTTATCCCGAAAATGTATCACTTTTGATTTAGTGGCATATTTTGTGTTTGCCTGAAAGGTTCAGTCGCAGAATGTACCTTCCGCAAAATGCACCCCATACGCAAAACGAACCATTCTCAAAATGCGCCTTTCTTAAAAGACGTGATCCTAATAGTGATATGCCGAGTATGGCTTGACTCGAGTCAGACTCGATTCCTGCTTTGGACTCGCATACTCTACTTTATTTTGATTCGGGTACGGCAGACTCGATTCCGGTATTCGAGTCAGGAAGAATCGAATTTGTACTCGCTGACTCGATTCTATTAAGCAAGTCCAACTAACTCGAGTCTAGTATTAGAATTAGTTTAACTCATTCATACTCGATCTCTGTTTACTTAGCAATGAAGTGACGCCTAATAATACAAGTTTCAACCTGCAACTTTTTGTTTTGATATCTATGTTTTGTGTCAGTAAGCTATTACTGTGAGTAAATTTAATTGTTTTTTAGTAGTAGTAGTGAAGTGATTTTACTATAATTAACTTTATTACAAAATGGCGAAAAAAGCCTCAGCTGTATGGAAGTGTTTTGAGAAAGTGAATGGTGATAAATTAAAGTGCAAAAACTATGATTCTGTATTTAAAGACTTTAAAAATACAACTAATTTCTTAAAGCACCAAAAAAAGCTCACCTATAATTTACTCAACTCATATTGACTCAATTTGTCTAGATGTGATATTTGTACTATATTAATAACTTGATTATCTTTTTTTAATAAGTAAAATGACTTTCAAAGTTTGTAAAAGACTAATAGAGAAAAGGTAAATATCTGAAGTTCTTCAATAGCTTCTAAAAAGTTAAAAGATTGTTTTTTGCTGTGTTATAAAACAAATAGTACTTGATCTCATTCTTGGTTCTTAGACTTCCTTAATGAGTTCAATGTTTTTTTTTTGTAATGTTTAAAAAAATTCAATAAATATATTTGATTTATTATTGACGTATCATTATGCTAAACCTACATGCTGTTTGAAGTTTACTCCGTTTTGATTTTTCCTTTTTAAGGTTAGGACTCGAGTCAACATTCGAATACCAACCTAGAACTCGAGTACTGGGCTCGAATTTCGGAATCGAGTCATGATTTGAATACCTTATAAATCAACCTGACTCAACTTGATTTTCATCAAAACAGCGACTCGGCACATCACCAGTTCCTAACAAAATAAAGCCTAATTAAAAATTAAAATGAAAGTTTTGAAATGTCAGTTGATTAAAAAATAAACATTTCGCGCTCTTTGTTTCCTCTAGCCTACATCTTAATATAATCAAATTACCTTCGCCATTGAAAAATCATAATCTGGAAAAGCAGCATTCAGTGTAGCAATCAAATAAAACAATGTTTTCCGGGATATGGTGTCACAGAGCACACCATCTTCATCACCAGACAGGCTTCGACTGATGAATAAAAAATCCAAAATTAATATGCACATCATACTGGTATAGGATAAGTTTCATTATTTTTACCTGTACATTACACTTTCTGGTGGCGATAATGCTTCAAGAGTTGTTTCACCAGTGGCTGTGAATCGCTTGTAAAAAGATTTTTCAGCCCCAGCCATTTTACAGCTGTAGCTTTCCACTCGACCCTGGACGGCACTATCTCCATTTAAAATCGAGAGAGCTCTACTCAGTGCCTCCAAACGGCCACTTTCTAGAAGTTTCATTTTCTCTACTTTTATTTTACACCAGGTTTACCCACTCAAAATACTTGTAAAAAGAGGTGCCTTTATATTTGTGCAGCACGGGACACTATTTCTGTACATAGCCGAGGGGTGTATGAATATTCCTTTTCTCTTTGAGTGTAGTAAATTTACACTCGGAATCAGTTTCGTCTTCTGTTCTTCTTCCGCGCTGGTGGAATGCGGGAACATCACAAATAAGAAGAAAAAGAGATTTACCAAATTGCTGAACTATAGCAAATTGTTTATAAATAGCTTGTTTTGCCCTAATAGAAGGAGATCGCGTCACTTGTTGTCCCACAAAAATACTACAAACACCAACGTTAGAGTTAGAGATCAATATCCATAGAAGACATGGTCACAAATCATCAGTTAACACAAACTCACAATACTTTCTAATATTCACAAATCCAATTTAGTAACTTATAAAGTACAAATTTTACGACGACGCAACTAATTTGCGATCAACAAATTCAACAATGGCGCATGACGATTGACGTTTAGTCTAGATCACAGACTACTTAGTGATGCTCACAGAACAAAAATATACCCTAACGCCGCTAACGGGAAGAATAACAAGTTAAGTTAATAGGAAAAAAAAGCGAACACCTTGACACACTGGCGCTCCAACATATGATACAAGAATCAAACTTTTGCGCGAAAATTTTATTAGTAGACGACGAGATCTAAAAAGCCACATTTGACACCTATAATTTGATTCAAGTAGGGAATGAAGCGTTCAAATCGGTAAATAACACGATTTTAATATAAATCGATTTAAAATTCTAGGAGTACTTAATCGATTAAAAATTAAAATTAATAAATCAAGTTGGCAAAGTTGAAAGGTGCGGTGAAATGTATATTAATATTATAAATACTAAAGAAATTATAGTAATTATGTCTGTCTGTTACGTTTTCACGCAAAAACGGATTTCGATAAAGTTTGGCAAGGAGATAAAATAGTATCCATGCGAAGATACTTTAACGCGGGAAAATATCTAATTTTGAAGCAAATCTAATATCTAGTAGTTTTTACTAAGACTGGTGGATTTATAAAAATAAACAGACATTATATATGTGACATATATTTAAATTTCCTTCCATATATTTTAAGAAGCTTTAGCTTTCTATGTTTCTCCCTGAATCGATTCAACACTATCTCTGTTGTTTTCGTATTCTTCACTAATTCATTTTCTATAAGCAACAGAGACATATTCGAAAAACTATTTTGGAACATAGTTATCCGCCGGTTTTTATCCACCGCATCGCTGAGAAACTTCTTTCGCAACCGGTGGAGCTCACTTGGAGCACCTAGATAGGAGAACCTATAAGTTCGGACAGAACTCTCTTCTGAAATAAGGTTTAACAATAATCTGGTTACATATCTTAGGTTTTCACGATCACTACACATTATAATAAAACAACTTTTAACCGGATTAATCGCGTGAATTATTTGTTTTTTTGTTTTTACTGACGTTTCGAACACTTTGCAGCGTATAAAAAACAAATAAATAAGAAAATTAAAACACGCTCCTGCCACGTGTGAACTAAAAAGGGGAAAACAAGGTACTGAAGAATTTTCATCGCAGTCGGGAACCTAAAAATTTTCCACAGTAGCTACTGTCCTCCGACTGCGATGAAAATTCTTATGGTGTTTAAAACAATAATTTCTCAAAAAAGTATAACAATTTACTTACAATGAGAAACATAGATATAATTATTAATTTGTTAGTATGGTAATGACTTTGATACAATAGTAAGATGTTCAAACACACTGACTATTTTACGTTGAAGGTAGTCAACAAAAGATATTATATTCGCATATAGAATGCTCAGTTCATAATAAGTGTCGAAACACGAATGCTATCTATAATGCCATTGAAGGCCGGTGGGTCGGTCATCAAACTACAATATGATTCCAGAAATAAAGCACTTTGCAAGTATAATAATTTAGCTAATAAATATACTTTTTTTTAATTATATTTTTTTCTTTAATTTGAATAAACTACGTTATGTTTTGCTTTCTAATTACTTTTTTTGTTTGGAAATGTAGAATTTTAATTGCTTTTAAATAATGTGAATCACTGGATTGCTTTGATTTCATTAGGTAGGTTGTTATACATCATAGCGCCTTCCAATTTAATATTCCTGGTACCATAGTTGGTACGCGGTATCGGCAGACAAATGTTGTTAGCATTCGTCATTTTCCGGACCTGTATTTGTGCTTTTTTAGTGAACGTTATCTGTGAATGTGTATCTTTAGTCAATATTTTTCTTATCATTAATAAATAATAATAATAATAATAATAATATTCCACAACTACCACACAACCCCGTCTAGTCTCAAGCTAAGCAGAGCTTGTGTTATGAGTACTAGACAACTGATAAACATACTTATATATTTCTAAATGCATACATATTATAGATAAATTACACCCAGACACAGAACAAATGATCGTGCTCACCACACAAACATTTGTCCTGGGTGGGAATCGAACCCACGACCTCCGGCATAGCAGTCAAGGCTACTGATATTGTATATATATATATTTGGGCAACAGTCATTAATTTGGTTTTATTATATACAGATTAAGTTGGCGTTACATAGTTATGATCGAAAAGTAATTATGTAATTTTATTTTGTATACAATAGTTTTGTGTTGGTTTTAGCAGCTGAGCCCCAAAATTCAATTAAGTAATTTAGGGGATTTCACGAGAGAGTTATATATAATGTACCTGACTGATGCTGGGAAACAGCGTACTGTGCCTCGGTGTAATATATATATTAAAGAAGATAATTTTGAGCGCATTTTGTCTATGTATGGTTTCCAAGTTAAATCTTTATCTAGGATAATAACAAGGTATTTTTCCGATTCTACTTTTGTTATTGGTTCATTATTTACAATTATAGGTTGAATATTCGACACTTATTTATTTTTAGCACTAAAGACCATGCAATTTGTTTTAGTTACATTTATAGTTAATAAGTTATGCTGAAACTAATTGCATAATACGTTAAGGTCATCTTGAACTTGTTTTACTAATATTTCAATTTCATTACCGAAGTAAAAGAGGTATGTATCGTCGGCTTAAAGAATTACATCCCCAGCTAATCTTTTATATTATTAAATAGCTGTGCCCGCGACTCTGTCCGCGTAGATGTCGTAAAATAACACCATGTCGTGTATACAAATTCATAATAATTAAAAATGTTGATACTCGGCGCAGCCCAATGCAAAGCAGCTACTGAGGACTACGTTATGTAGTTTTTACGTAAACAAACATTTTAAAACATATTTTTTTCTGATTATGTATTATATCTGTGCCCCACCGTTTCACCCGCGTTAATTTGAGGAAAAAACCTACTAAAATATATTCCACCAGCGTGACTGCTGAGCATGATGTCTCGGGTTCGATTCCCGGGTCGGGCAAAGTGTTATGGAGTTTTTCTGTTAGAGAATTCTCAGTAGCAGCCCGGAGTTTTGAAGTGTGCCTGGCAGATGGCAATAGCCTCACCACCTATAACATGGGACTCAATAACACCATTGGTGAAATGTGGGTGTACGACTGTGTATACCTCTACCTACCCCTTCGGGGAATACAGGCGTGATGCTATGTTCATACATAATTTTTACGTAGCTTTAACCATTTACGCAGCGCACGCAACGGAAGCTTTCAAATAGAATATTTTTTTCCCGTTATTGCAACAGTTTTTATTGATACTCCGATCCTATAAGTCACAACGTGACGTTATATCTATAGCCTTCCTCGATAAATTAACTATCCAACACAAAATACGTACTATGTTTAGTTTTGTTAGTACATAGGATATTGATTAACTGCCACATCTTAATAGGTTGCACATTTCATAAAGGCTTTGTGGTAGTATCTACTTATTGCATCCTGAATTTTTTCTCTCACTTCTTTGGTCTGGCATTTAATGACTTCGTTTGTATATTTTCTTGCCTTTCTTCCTGTTCGTTGACTCTCGTTGTTTTAATGCATTCACTTAATAAATGGTTTGTTTTATCTATGGATTCTATTATATTTTTGTTGATCCAGTCTGTCTTGGATGGATTTTGTATTTTTGTCTTTGTTTGCTTAATTTTATGGATCGTGGTAATATTTCCTCAATTTGTTCATACATCATTTCATTATTATCGAGTAGGTTGTTCAACAGTTTGTATAGCTTTTAATTGTTCAGCGTTGTATATGTGATCTTTTTCTTTTTTTCTTGTTTACATTCGTGGATTTCTAGGTAAATTTGTTTGTGATCAGATATGGCTGAATTTAAAACTGCTAGGTGAAATTTATTTTCTTTCAGATTGGAGCTGATATGATCGAGAACTGTTTTAGTAGTTGGTGTTTCTCTTGTACACTAGTCATGGCTTATTTTATTTAGTATTTTGTATCCATTTTCTTTTAACATCTCTTTGTAGTTTGTATTTGCCTGATTTTTCCTAAGTAGGTCATAGTTAAAATCTCCAAAAGTGATCGCCAGTTTTCGTTTTAAAAGTTGCTGTGAGAAAGTTTCGATGAAATTATCGTTATTTGTTCGTTCCGGTTTGTAAATAGCACCAATGTCTAAAGAGAACTTGTTCAAGTGAATCCATGGTTAATGGTTGTCATTTTCATGTAGGTCTTCGATAAAGTTGTGTTTTAAACTGCCATGTATAGAGATTGAAACTCCTCCTCCTCTTCCATTGCATCGATAATTGTAATAGTGAATATAACCAGATAGTGTTGAGCTTTGAGCTTCGGACTCTCTTTTTATCCATGTTTCAGCTAGTATCATCAAATGTAATGTACTTGGTATTGATTGAATTATACATCTCAATTCATCAAGTTTACCTGGGCTTACAATGCTGCATACGTTAGCATATAGACATTTTAAGAATTTCTTATTGCGAACAACATTTTTATGAGTGTCGGTTATTTGATATGTAAGGTTGCCCGTAGTGTCTTTTTTGTAAGCTTCTATTTGGATCAGTTTTTTGGAGTGGTTGTAATGATTTTAGGAATACTTTTGATATATTTTATAATAAGAATAATAAGCAAATAAAAATTCATTCATTCATTCAAGATTTTGTTCGCCTTCTTCAGTACCTAGTTCATTTATTATTGTTTAGAATTTGTATTTGGCTCTCAAAATTCTGGCACACATTCGTATGGTACGAGACGTACCATTTTCGGCACTATAGTCATCAAAGTAATAGAGACTCTTTCGCGGACCTCACGATACGGCGGTGAACGGCATTAGGGTTGAATTGGGTGCATTGGGCTCTTTTTGTAAAGCTGTACTTTTCTGAAGTTATTATTTTAAGTGGAAAAAGATGCTAAGCATGCGTTAATGCTTTTCAAAGATTTATGATATTTATTTTTGTACTTTGCTGATTTAGTGCGTGTTCGTACGACGCGCGGTATGTCTATAATAGCATACCTACATACTTATAAACTAAAAGAGACGAGAGATGATTTTGATAATATTGAATTTGGATAATTTTAACAATTCTTTAATTCTATAGATTTTTTTTATATTATTTGTATTTCTTGTGGGCTGTGCCCATTCTTGCCTCCTCTATCTACGCCTATGACAACAACATCAACTGCTGCCAATGAAGGTGATGTTGAAGATATTTGCATGAACAATCCTGAACCAATTCAACCTGTAACGGCAACTATGGCGAAACGAATAAATATTTACAATTTTATTACATTTGTGTTGTTAGTACGTAACATGTAAATATTTTCATTTATGATTCCCAAACATTCCGGAACTCTAAGAACAGTGGTTAAATAAGATTCAATTGAATACATAACATAAGATGACCCTAATGATAACGATTAATCGATTCGATCGATTTAATAAAAACCATTATGAATTTATTAACTGCCATGGGCAGCACTAGGTAATGGGCGGGGCCTACGCCATTTTAGTTTCTTTTTGACGCACCAAATTATTGTTTAGTTCATGTCCTCTACTTCTTTGGTCAGTGCGTGAACACAAAATTATTTATGATATTTTGACAGTACATAAATACGTAATAGAAATATTTATATGATACAACAATACGTTGGAAATAATGATAATTAAACGAAATTTTATATATGTTAATAATTATTATCAAGTGTATATTCAAAATAATTTTTATTCTCGACCAATAACAATATTGTCAAGTTACATTCTATCCTTCTTTGAATCTGCCAAATGTGGCTTCTTAGATCTCGTCGACTATAGTAACGACTAATGTTATTTAATAAAAAGTATTCTTGAAACCTAAGCGAAGCGTGGTAATATTATTAATCAACCAACCCAAAATAAAAGTCAGTTGCAGTGATAGCTTAGTTTAATGACCTCTACACTGGCAAGTCGTACACATTGATCGCAAGTTCGAAGCCAAGGCACGCACCATGTATGTTTTGTAAATTATTTGGATAATTTAAGTAAAATGGATCGTCGATACGTCTATAACTTAAGAGACCGCTACGCATACGTTAATGCGTTTGAAAGATTTATCTGTATTTGTAAAGATTACAACAAAGTTATTTGGATCTTTTTAAACTTTTAATGATTCTATTTTCCGGTTTCCTATGTCATATTTTAATTGCTGAAAAGATGCAAATTCAGTTGGTATCATCAATGTCAATTACTCTATTAAGAAAATAGTTACTTCAGAGATTTGGGTATTTTTTAGTTAAGCTAAAGTTGCTGTGTAGATACCATTTATGACAGTATCTATATGTAGGCTGTATGGTTTTTGAGGATTTGATCCATTTTGCTTAACTACGGCCAATTGAATAACTCTCCAGACCGATTTTCGGCCACGGCGACTGCTTCAACTCCGTGTTATATTTGTCTCGGGTGTGCTCTCATATGACTGCAGTAGCCAATCTTCTTTGGGAAGGTTCGTGCGCATTGCGGGCATGTGAGCACACCATTATTATAATTATATCTGATCGCCACGTGTGGTCGGGCTTTCAGTTCGTTTAGTCTAGAATCAAGCCCAGACAGACGTCGTTCTTCAAAACTGCACTTCAGGCCAAATTTTAATCACTTGCTTAAATCTGTGAAGGAAAACATCGTCAGGAAACCAGTGATGGTGTGTAAAGCCATGTTACAGACCTACTGGTGTTAAAATAATACGATAAAAGAGAAACTGGTTTAACATTAAAAGTATTAATGACATATTTAGTAAATTTTGCAAGATTATTATTAACAATTGAAAACGTGATTGAATAAAAAAATTAGAATTCATTATGTACGCTAAATTGTATTAATCGATTATTGATGATCGATTATCCACATCACTACAGTGTCAATGTCAGTCAGATGCGTTAGCATCACTAACTAGTCTGTGGGTCAGAATCGTAAGATACATATATATTACTAATCTGTGGGTCAGACTTATGCTCGTCCTCGAAAGCGAAACTGTCTCGAAAACTGAACGAAAATTTGCCTCTTAGCTGTTATAAATAAATATTTTTCGTGTATTAAGTACTTATTACATATTAATCATGGTAACTTTAATGAGGGCTGTCCTCAATAAACTTAACACAGGATTATTACGAACCAGCTGTTCTAAATGTCTTAGTTATCAAAATTATGGTAAGTGGTCAGAACAAGCTGATATTTATATATCACTGTCACAAACACAGTGTTGAAAGTCACTTCATTTAAGTTTAATATTGTTGGTCAATATGCAAAAGTTTATTATTTTGTAGCCAGTTGGCGAGTCTATTTTGGAACGCGTTTATTGTGTCGGTAGAATCAACATCATCAGGTAATCTGTTCCAATTGTGGACCATTCTATTGCTAAGGAAGGGATGTGCAGTATTTGTACTAGATGTTGAGCGGGTCAATTTGATGTGGTGACCTCGAGATTACTTTATTTTCTCTTTCTTTACGAAAATATTGGGACGGGCAGGCAAAATATACGTATGAGTAATGATTTTATAAGTTTCAATAAGGTCACCATGAAGGCATCTATCTTCTAGGGTAGTAAGGTGTAGAGTTTCGAGTCTATCCTTGTAGGATTTGCGATGCAGTGCCTTTGGTAAATTGGTCGCTCTTCTTTGTACACTTTCTAGTAGATCAATGTCTTTTCGAAAGTATGGGCTCCAGATTTGAAATCCATATTCCAGTAATGGTCTAACATTGGTTTTGTAAAATTTTAAGAAAAGTTTGCTTACAAGATATTAAAAAGATGTATGTATCACATATGGAGGACACTGTACTTGGATGTATTCAATTTGATGACCCCGTCTTTAGTCCAGTCTTGCATTCACTTAAGATCATCTTGTAACTGGCCCGAGTTTACTGCAAAGAAGGCAGATTGGGATTCAATGAGTGCTACTAGGTCAGTTATAATAATTCGAACAAGGTGTGCTGAGAGCAGCAATCCTTGGGGAACACCACTCAGCACTTGTTTACACAGAGATAGTGAATTTCCTACCTATGCATACAGCACCTGGAATGTTCTGTCTGCAAGGTAATTCTTTATCAATTTGAGCAGCTTACCACATATTCCAAAGTGGTCAAGTTTTATTAGCAAGCGCTGGTGAGGAACCTTGTCAAATGCACGTTCGAAATCAAGGTATAGAACATCAACGGGGTTCTTACTATCAACTTTTCTAATTCATGAGTAATACAAGATAACAGGTTAGAGATGATGGTTCTCTTTTCGACAAAACCATGTTGCTTGCCCTCAATAATGCATTCTCTGTTGAGAAATAGTGTCAACTTTTTACTTATAATTTTCTCCATGACTTTTACAACTACACTGTCACTAGTGTAGTTGTAAAAACTGTTGGCTGATGGGTCTAAAGTTTCCTTTCTTACTTCCTTCCCACGCCTTGCGCCGCCTCTGATTTCAAATTGTGTTGAACCTGTTTCTCTCCGTTTAAATTTAACTTGTGGCTACCCAAAGATTACATGTATCATGGTGAATCCTATACCCAAATTGATGAATATAAATAAATAATTTTTCTTAAATCTTAAATTTTAACTAGTCGAACTCGTCGTCGATAAATGCAAAAATAAAATAGTGGTTATGAATAAAACATTTAATCGTAAAAAAGCGTGGGGAGCTCAGTGGCGGTACCTTCATATAAGCCCAAAAGCCCCGGCATGCCTTACTAAAATGCTCGATAGAGAATCAATATCAAACCCGAACTATTTAAAACTTCGCGCGCTTAATTCTTATCAAAATAACACAAAGTATCTACCTATGCCACACTACTACACATCGCGATTGTTCGCGCGCAGAGTTTCGCATTTGCAGCATCTACATATAGCTATCTCGCTTACACGTACGGGCTTTTACCGGGCTTTCAAATACTATCTCTGTCACTTTCGCACTTATAGCGATGTGCCGTATAACGAGTATATACCTTGTGCGTCTACAAATCGATCAGTATGGAAGATTTAAGCCGTGCATGCCTATGAAGTTGCACGCGTATGCACACCTTGCCAACTCTGTAGTGTTGCCGTTTTAGCGACGTTGTGAGATCTTGGAGATTTTTAACGAGTTTGGAGACATTTTTTAAGATTTAGCAACACTAAAAACTAGCGACTTTTTAAAATAATTAATAGTATCGAGTCACGTGACACATAGATTAAAAATTATGAATTTGTTTATCGAATTAAATGTATTTACGAGTTATTAATATTATTTTCAAAAATATCACAGAGTCAAATAAAATACACTCTTTCATTATAGCTAAGTTTCATATTTTATTTCCATCAGTGTCAAATACCCTATTGCGATATCTAGCTAGATTTTTCATATACCTGGCTACTTTTTTTGCCTAAATGACAACACTGCAACTCTGCGTAAGTACCAAGTGCAACTCACTTCAGTTTCATTTGCTTGAGTGGGAAAAGTTTTGTTGTTAAAGTTTTTTGTGTGTTTTCTTAGATTTTCTCAGTGATACAATTGTTTTGGTGACTTACAATGGAGGTAATTGTACCTTGTGAGGATTTAAAATGCGTTCAAGTTTTGATTGGCGAAGATAAGGTAAAATCTTTAAACTTTCTTCATTAAAACCGACGCCTAATCTGTGTATTTCTCAGACTAGTAAATCGCATAAACGAAAATTTTATAGATCAGTGTATAAAACTAGTTGGATTGTTGGCTGTTCGCACACTAATAAGTTGTATTGCTGGTGCTGCATATTTTTTCGAATGAAGATTCCGAATACATCTGGTTATAATGATTTAAATAACATATCTGGCGCCATTAAAATGCACGCCAATTCCCATAAACACCTGTGTGTGTGCAATGGTTTCTTTCGGTAATTTTGGTAAACAACGAATTGAGACATCTATATCACGCCAGTTATCTGAGGAAATTTCAAAATATAACATGCGCGTTGATAACAACCGTAGTGTATTTCAAAGATTAGTCGATATTGTTTGTCATTTAACACAACAGGAACTTCCTTTAAGAGGACATGATGAGTCCAAAACTTCAATAAATAAAGGCAATTTTTTAGAACTGGTCTCGTTAATTTCAAAATACGATGTCGTTTTAGAAAAGCATATACATCATCAGGAAAGTGACAAACCGGGGCCGAGAAGAAGACGGATGAATTCACTTTTAATTTATTGTACCTAACCAGTAGTTTATGAGAAAAATGCGATGATACATACGTAGGTACTTACATACTCAGTCGAAAACTGAATATTTCTTTTTTTGAAATCGGTTAAAATTTTATTGGGCTTGCCTTATTTTGAAACCCTAGGCACGCCACTGGCGGGAGCTCCATGTAAATTGTTGTAAATATTAAATGACGTTATTATAAAATATCTTAAGAAGCACCCCACGCTTTTTTACGATAAAATGTTTTATTCATAATCACTATTTTGTTTTTGCATTTATAGAAAATTATTTTCTACTTTTAAGTTCGACTAGTTACAACAGCGTCTTTTTTAGTTTTTTAAACTATTATTTATTTTAGCTTTTTTAGTCTTATGCTTTTCGAAGATCCGCGTCCTCCATATTGAATTTAGTGTGATAACATTTTATTTTTCGTATTATTCTCAGCAAACCCTTTCATTTGATACCCATATCGCGGGAGCGCATCAAAAATGACTAGTCCACCATGTTGGATTTAGAGTGACGTCACTTCCCTCACCATGCATTGTCATCAAACTAAACGTGTATGCAAAATTTCAGCTCAATCGGAAACCGGGAAGTGGGTCAAATATAACTTCCAAGATTTTCTTACATAGTTAGTTAGTTACGGGTGAAGCTAATAAAAGCGTGTTAAAAAAAGATTGGAGCTCTAATCATCTAACATTGGAATTGGCAATTTAGGAATCATGAAATATAATCTTTTATTATAAGGGCTTTAAAAATATTATGAATGCCAAAAATTTTTCGTAGTTTAGTAAAACTATTTTAATTTCTGTAACAATCTTTTTTGTGTACAAAACCCACCATGACCCTTTACATTATAAGTGTTATATTTGTTATTTCAGCTACACGTAAGAGATTTTATCGTGGAACAGGTATAATTCAAAGTGATAACAAATGGGAAATCACTTTAGATCATCGTCGTCTGAAAACACCCATTGGCCGAGTTTTGCAAGTGCACAGTGAGCCACTAGCTCGTGCTATTGCTGCCGAGTGGGATGCTCAAACTGAAATAATAACACTACCTACCATGCACCTGGTTTGTATTATAATATTTTCTCTGTGACTGAAAAGCTCTAACAAAGCTTAAAAAATATTCTGCTGGTAAAATTATACTTTAGGTAGGTATACCACTAATAATAAGTCACTCCCAAAAAGAATATAAGTTTTTTTTGTATTGCACCTTCAATTGATAAGTTACATATTTTTGTATAGTAATAACTACTTTTGTAACACGGGTCTGGTTCAAAATATCGACAGTCACTCCATCGACGTATCAAAAACATTTCATCGACGGGTAAATGAATGAACGACAGTACCCCAAATCGATGGTACGCTACATCGACAGTACACCAAATCGATAGTACGCTATATCGACAGTACACTAAATCGATAGTACGCTGTATCAACGGTATACCATATCGATAATACGTTGTATCGACAGTACACACATACATATTAATTATAGCTGTGCCCGCGACTCAGTCCGCGTGGATGTCGTAAATTAACACCATGTCGTGTATGAACACAAATTCATAATAGCATAGCTTTTTTATTTATTAACCGATTGACATGAAACAAAAATTAAATGTTAAGTGGAGCTTACCACAATATATTAGTGAAAACCACATCTAAATCGGATAAGCTGTTTGTGAGATAAGCTTGCACAAACGCACAGACAAATAGACAAAAATTCTAACAATATTTTTTCTCACATATCTTCCATGTACAGACAGCGATCCATTATATTTTTATTATGTATTGATTGATGATTGTTCAACAGTAATTACTCACATGGATTTATCAGAATTGCCCAACAAGTTTCAATCAGAGCCCTTAGGCATGATCAAACCTTTAGTAAAACTGTCTGGTTTAACTACTGACATAGCTGCAGGCTCAGCACTGTATCTTCCGACTTACTTAACTGGTTCTGATAAGACACAAGATTTCAAGTTAAATTAATACCTAGCTAGGTGTGAAATTTCATTGAATTCTGTTCAAAAATTTTCCTGGAATATGGTATTAAACATGAGATTTTTGGTTTCATTGCTTATATCTAGCCTCCTGAGCAGTTTTTTACAGAAACAGATCCTGATACACTGGCTTGCAAAATAAGTATCACACTTTTAAAATTGGAATGACTTTTTAAGTACACAAGATATACTTTTGAAATAAAAAGGAGTCGAAAAAGAGTTTAATTTTGTATATAAAAACTTCATAGTCGAGAACCTTCTATTAAGCTTTAAAAAGAAAAAAAAACTAGTGCTTAGTTTTGCAGGCCAGTGTATACCGACTATTCAAGCATTTAATTATAGTAGACAAAGACATTAATACAATAATAATTGAAATTTGTACTAGGTATACAAAAAAATTTGAACAAGTGTTAATAATTAATATTTCATTTATTCTAGACTGCGCTTTGCAACACTGCGTTGGATAATCCTGGAAAGTTAACTACACATGATATTACAGTTTATTTTCTAGAACACTTCTCTACAGACACTCTTCTGTTTTACTCTGAGGTAAGAACATTTTAGATTATAGCCTGATTATTTATCACTAATCAAAATTGTTGATGTCCGTGTATGGCTTTAATACATCGTGTACATGAATATGTCGCAGATGAATTGTAGAATCCGCTGTATTACAAAACAGATCTGTTAGCTACAGTCAGACAAATTTATTGTATAGGTATATTATAAGGACAAGTAAAAGAAAGGTACTGTACTCTGCATTATCTTTCCGTGGCTGGGTCGACGGAGCCACGCTTGGCGAGGCTTCTATTTTTGTGTCACTAAGGGACGACGGGGGCCAGTGAGCGAGCGAACTACCCCCGTCATCGTGCATATTCAGCAAAACGGTTTATAACGTCTTCCATGAGTTTACAACTACAATAGTGTTGCAAAGGACTATAACCTATTAGCCCTAAATTTAAGACGAGTGCTTTTTTAGAACTGGTCTAAAAAACAGGGCTTTACGGGGTTCATCCTTTTAAAAAGTCTTTTTAATAGCTGAACGCTATTGTTGTGACTTTATTAATTTTGGTTTTATTTTGAGACCTAAGCCTCTAATTAAGTAAGCTTATCATAGTTAAATAAAACAACAGATTTTGTACAGTACATTTATGAACTACTGGCGACCCGCCTCGCCTGGCACGGGTATCAGTAATATAATTACATACTGGATGGATGGGGACAGTCATGTGACGAAGTTTTAACCGATATCTATGGCTGTGTGCAAAAAGCATTAAACACTGATGTACAAATCCAAAATCGGGGCTGCTACTGAAAATTTCCTAACAGAAAAATCCAATAACATAAATAACATAACATAAATCCTCTTTATTGCACACCAAAAATACAAAAATGACAGGAACATTTAAAAAATAATAATAGGTAAGTACAATTGGCGGTCTTATCGCACTTCAGCGATCTCTTCCAGACAACCATATGATAGGGAGAGAAGCGATTTGTAACACACAAGGGGCAGCGCGCGGTGCAGCGGATACGAAATATATATATATACATACACACTTACATAAATACATACATACACACGTAGATACATACATAGATACATACACACATACATACATAGATACATACATAAATACCCATCTAGATATATATAGAAAGAGAGGAAATTATGAAATGCGAAGAATAAGAAGGAATAATTAGAATGATAAGTAGTGTTTATGGATAAGATTCTTAAATATAGGTAAAGACTGTGCTTTTCTTATTGAAACCGGCAAAGCATTCCACATTCGCACGGCTTGAACTGAAAATGATTTGTCACGAAACTTGGTGGAATGCATCGGCATTTTTAGTTTTAGGTTTTCAGATGACCTTAAGAACCTTGAATGTGTATCATTTAGGAACTCAAAGCGTTCTTTAAGATAGGGCGGTGAAGAAGGATTGAATAGTACATTGTAAAGCAGTGAAAGTAAATGAGCATTCCGGCGAAGGCGTATTGGTAACCACTTGAGTTTAGTGCGAAATTCTGAAACATGATCATACTTACGCAAACCAAATATGAATCTAATGCAAACATTTTGAAGTCGCTCAAGTTTATTAAGTTGGTCTTCAGTGAGATCTAGATAGCTGACATCGGCATAGTCAAGGATTGGAAGTAGGAGGGATTGTGCAAGCGCAGTCTTCGTGGCAAAAGGAAGAAAGTTCCGTAGTCGACGCAAAGACCCTGCCGACGCAAAAATTTTCCGGCTGACTTCTTGCAACTGTGGTCCCCAGGAGAGGTTTCTGTCAACATATATCCCTAGATTCTTGACCTTTTCACTGAAGGGAATATTAGTGCCATCAAAGGTGACTTTAGGGAGTTGCGTCCAGTTAATTTTCGAGATCAACCTGGAGCTACCGACAACTATAACCTGCGTCTTCGTTGGATTTACTTTGAGTCCATGGGCTTTACTCCAGTGGCATATCCGTGTGAGGTCACTATTGATGGCGCAAACACCCTCCGCTAGCTTTTCAAAGGGAACTTGGTAGTAGATTTGCAAATCATCTGCATAAAGGTGGTAGGAAGAAATAAGTTGTTTGGATATAGAATTTATAAATATTCCGAAAAGTAATGGAGATAAAACGCCGCCCTGAGGCACGCCAGCAGATGTATGACACCAGGAGGAAAACGTCTGTTCTATTTGAATACGCTGCCGACGGCCAAACAGGTAACTACGAAACCAATCAATCACCGTTGGAGATATGTTAAGAGAGCTCATAATTGCCAGGAGGATATCAAAATCGACAGAGTTAAAGGCATTGCTAAAATCTAATAAAGCAAGGATCGACAACTTACCGTCTTCCATTCCCGAACGAATATCGTCCGTTATATGAATTAGAGCAGTAGTGGTGCTATGGCCAGGACGAAAACCGGACTGGAGAGGATTGAGGAGATTATTTTTGGAGAGAAACGTGCCGAGCTGATTGTGGATAAGGCGTTCAAGAACTTTGGAGAGAAATGGGAGTATGGATATGGGACGATAATCAGAGAAAGAAGATGGATTAGATTTTTTAGGTAGTGGGGTTACTTGTGCCTCTTTCCAGGTAGATGGAAAGACACCACTGGATAAGGAATAATTAAGGATGTGACATATAACTGGAAGGATATGATCAAGGATAGGAAGGATCATATACCGGCTGATACAGTCACTGCCAATAGCGTTAGACGTAATGGATAAAATACTCTTCTTAACATCACAAGCAGTGAATTGATCAAAGACGAAAGGAGAATAATCTGGGATTGGAAGCGTGGAAAGATTTTTCAAAGTATTTAACTTAGTAGTCTTTTCAAAATTAGACGAAGATGAGAAGTGTTGGTTAAGGAGATCAATATTTAAGTCTTTTGGAGATGTATCATGGCGCGATTTGCCAATCCCAAGTGTTCGGAGAAATTTCCATACTTTAGCTGGATCACCATTTTCTACAGCGTTGTGAATATGTCGGCGTTGAGCATTTCTACACACCTTATTGCAGTGATTTCGGATAGCAATATAATTATCTCGATTTAAGTCACTGGGCCGGTACTTATATTTACATTTTGCAGCTGCCTTTTTCGTTAAGAGTGACTTAATTTCTTGTGTAAGCCATGGCGATGGAAGGTGCCTTACCTTCATAGCTCGTACAGGAGCATGGACATCGTACAGCTTGACTAGGTTCGACGTAAATATGTTGACTTGGTCATCAATGGAGTTTGACGCAGTTAATAGTGACCAATCAATTTCACTGGCATCTCTACAAAGGTCATCCAGATTCATTCCACGAAAACTACGCTGCAACATTATTTTTGACTTTGCCTTAGGTGGGCGAATCTTATAAGAAAGGTAAAGGAGATCATGATATGAGAAAGCGTCAGCTGCACATTGGCCATGTTTAGCAACATGATTGGAAGAGGAAACAAATGCTAGGTCTAAGAGGGAAGGAGCTGAGTTTGGGAAATGGTGGGTTGCATTGAAAGGAAGAATGGATAGGTTATTAGAATTTAGGATAGCATGAAGTGCGGAAGAGCGCGAATCATTTTTTATTAAACAGGTATTAAAGTCACCCATTAATACACAGTGGCTGTATGAAGGCATAAGATTTTCTAGAATAATTTCAAGAGAAGAAAAATAGTTTATACGTAAAGAAGGAGAGTAATAGACACCGAGAAAGACTTTAGTGTGATTAAGTTCGACTTCCAGAAAAAGATGCTCGCCTGCATTTGACGGAGGTGGTTGAGCAGACATACTGATGATGGAGTACGATATATTGGTTCTTAGATAGATGGCAACACCACCACCACCGCCAACAGCACGATCATTTCTAATAAGCTGGAAACCTGGAAGAGAATAAGAAGTAGAAGGAAGACAGGGTTTAAGCCATGATTCGGAAACCAGAATTGCATGGAGATTCGTACATTCAAAGCTTGCCAGCATATCAGGGAAATGTGCCGGAATACTTTGGGCATTGATATGAATAACATTAAAGTTCTTAGGTACATCAGAAAAAAGTGACACCAAAGTATCATGAAGTGAAGGAACACTAGCAAAACTATCATTGTCACTGCTAATAGAATAAAAACTATCACTGTCTGAAGCTGAAAATGAGTCGGGCATTGATCATATATATAAAATAATATAAATTAAAAATATATATAATATTAATATAAAATAAATAGATATATACCAAAATTATTCAAAAGAATAACTTCTGGTCCACCTGCCGGCTGTGCATACAATCCTAAATTAATTAATAATATAACAAAAACATAGAGTTAATAACAATAATACAATTGACAAACCTCAATAGAACCCAGTCGACAAAAATGTAAATTTAATAATAATTTTGGATAAACACATTTTCAAATTAAAAATACAAAGCTTTTGCGGACTGGTACTCAAACCACGAAAACTAAAGAGAATATCATCTTTAAATTATAATAATCTAGCAATACTCGACAAAAATGACATTTCAATTTTTAGGCTGTGGTACTTTATTAAATGACAGATGTGTTATTGGTAAAGTATTGTTGTTGGAAAGTTAAGAAAGTTTCGAAAATGTTATTAATTGATAAACTTAAGAAAATAATAGGGTAGATCGTTTGGTTCGCAGTTGATCAAGTATTAGGCAGAAAAAGATAGAATAAAGTAAAGTGCACATCACCGAAACCGATGAGTTCACTTCAACACAATCATGAATCACGCCATGGCCTTTTTGGTGGCAGCAGCACGCTTGGTCTTCGTTATGGTGATTTTTGGGGCGACAGTTGGTGGATCATGAGGCTCAACTGGGATTTCCTGCTGTCCAATGCTGTTCAATTCCGAAGAGGATGTTACACGATGCCTAGTGCCGTCAGCTTCGAGGACATATATTGCACCTGCTTTAGTCCAGCAGTTTGTGACGCCAAACTTCTCCCGTGCAGCCATGAACACGCTGTGTCGAGCCTTGGTCAAGAACTCTGAAAATGTCACCCCTGAGCCCTTAAGTTTAGTTTTTGCAAACCAAATTTCATCTCGAAGTGCCACATCACGAAGCTTTAGGACTATAGGACGGGGCTTTTTCGAAGATGTTGACTGCCCCAGCCTGTGACACCGCTTGATTTGGTTCACTGTAAAACTTTCAAGCTTAAGTCGCTGCTTCAAAACATCAGCTACTGCCTGCTCCGTGTTCTCCTTCTGACCTTCAGCCACACCATGCAACAACAGCATTTTCCTTCGGCCCTGCATCTCCATATGGTCAAGACTATGGGCCAGCACCTCCACCTGCTGCTGTAGGTTGCCAAGAGCTTGAAGAATAAATGTGCGGAATGTTGCAAACTCAGCGGCCAGGTTTACAGTGTTGGAGGAGGTACCTGGATTCTTGTGCAGGTCTGCTTCAAAGGCTGTCATGCGCATGTTGAAGGCCTCCATCATGTCAGCCATGGTACTCTTGATGGAATCCATATTTTCTAATTAGTGTTCTTATTTCAATTTTATACTTTTGTCTTCTGTTTTATTTTGGACTTTGTTGTTGATTTGTGACTTGATTGTTGTTTTTATTTTTTATATTAGGAATATACACAACCCCGGCAGGTAGACACAGTTATTTCCCGATTTTTAACATTAAATATGCAAAAATTTTATTGTTTTATTTAAAAAAAGCAAAGAGCAAAAAAATTTTCACTTAACCCTGCGCCTACCCACGGCCGAAAAAGATGTCAACTCTATATAACACTACAACAAGATAAATTGAAAGTATTAACGCATGCTTAGCGAATCTTACAGTTATATTTTTGTAGTGTCGCGAGCAGGATTCGAACCTGCGCCTCCCGGATAAATACTCCAGGCGCTCTGACCGCTAAGCCATCTCGACTTCTGTTCACCACCGCGAATTCTTTGTCCACATTTTAATACGACTTTTCGCGACGTCATTGCTATCTATTCAGGCTCTATACAGGTGACCGAATTCTTTCTCCACAAATATTTATCACCCGATAACACTGCCTGACCCAGGAATCGAACCCAGGACCTCGTCCTTATCAGTCGCGCTTGGGACCACTAGACCAACGAGCCAGAACAGACGCCCTAAAATGGCTAATTCAGACGACCGGCAACGACGTCAGGTCCACACCCTCACGTGTCTGCTCCTTCGGATTGCTCACCTCGAGATCTGCCGACTTTGCTGCCGGTCAGCTTTTAGCGACAATTTTAGTTCAGTAGTGCTAAGAAAATGGGACTACCGAATCGAATGATGTGTCGACCCGAATGAACTACCCGATCGGCACAAGGCGATTGGAACCGAACAAGTGCAGTAATTGCTTCGGGTCGGCTTTGTTGTTCGTCTAATACTACCGAACCGACAATGTCGGCCCGCTTATGTATGTAGCAATCCTTTATACCTAACCTAACGCCTCACATAACGCGGACGTTCTCGTCCTGAGCAGTAAGTAGCCCGTCACCCCCGCGCCTCGCCGATAAATTATTTTGTTGCGCGAGTTATTTTAATTCTATGATATTTCATAAGATATTTACCAAAAATTTTATGGCGTACAGGGCCATTTTGCTCTAAATTAAATACTTAAGATAAATAACATATTAATTTAGGTAAGGACTAACTGTGTTTGTGAAAACACCTCCCAAACGAAAAATCAAGGTACTGTGAGCGATTACTGCGTGCACCATAGGTACACCTTTTAGTTAATAATGCGATAAAATTGTATCTCTAAATTTTAAACGACTGTGACCTCTGAGTTTGTATTGGTATTTCTTCTCAGGGATAGTCTAAGCAAAAACTGTCGCTATGTAATTTTAAAAACGTATCAGAGACAAAAATAATTTTATCAATTCCTAGCTGTGGCCGCGACTCCGTGCGCGTGCATGTCGTGTATGAACACAAATCTATACTAATAGGTGCACCGCGCGGTTTCACCCGCGTTAATTTGGGGAAAAAAAAACCTACTAAAATATATTCCACCAGCGCCCTCGGGACCCTCATGACCGCGTCTAGCACATCATATATGTGTCGCAGATGGATTGTAGAATCCGCTCTTTTACAAAATCTGTAGCTGCTTTACAAAACAGTACTGTTTTATAAAACAACTGAACAACGTTCAGCTGGATTGCCATTGCGATACGTTTAACAAAACTGCTACCCACCTTTAGACGTAATGCAGAATGACATATCTACAGTGGGACAGGTTTGTTTATTGTATAGGTATATTAAATGGATAGTCACCATTCTAGTAAAAAAGCGATACTGTATTCTGTATTATTTTTGTGTCTGTAAGGTTAGAAAAAACATACAATCCTGAACCTAACCTGTCCGTGTCGGGATACACGTAACTCCCGAACTCGCTTCGCTCGCTCATGGATCAATTTCGTTTATTTTCTTTTAAAATCCGATATATTGTCGACTATTATAGTGGTTTAGTATTTACGTCATTAAAAATTTTCATAATTTTTTTGCTATTTACAAGTAAAATAAAGTTATTGACAAGTAAATTATTGTTATTATTGTTAAGACATACAGAGCCATATACGACAAAATTTCGAACTAAAATCAACAATCTGACAGTTCATTTCACACTGTTTTACATAATCTCTGATCGTTGACCCGCTGCATTGATAAACGCAAAACTTTCATTCAATTCTGCGTGTTATAGTTTAGTAATTACGTAAAACCGCTAAACGTCGTTCAGCTGTTTTTCATAACAGTACTGTTTTATAAAACAGCTTATTCTACAATCCATCTGCGACATATGCACCTGCCTCGTTGGTCTAGTGGTCTCAAGCGCAACTGCTGAGAATCTGGTCTCGGGTTCGAATCCCGGGTCGGGCATTGTTATTGAGTTTGTCTGTTAGAAAATTCTCAGTAGCAGCCTGGGGTTTGGAATTGTGCCTGGTACATGACAATAGCCTCACCACCTATTACATGGCCTTAATAAGAGCATTGGTGAAATGTGGGTGTATAACTGTGTACACCTCTGCCTACCCCTTCAGGGAATACAGGTGTGATGCTATGTTATGTTATAAATGCGCGCGTGGTAAGTGATCATTATCATTAGCCTGAAACACAGGTTTTAACCTAGTTCAGGCAACTAAGCTACAAAATCAGGACATGTTACCGAATGTTTTTATCAGTCGTCGTAATATAATTATTTTTATATGTACTACACTAAGCATAATTTTAAGTTAATTTTGATGTATTATAATTGGGTTTTTATATATGTACATGCGCTTTATGTTTTTTGAATAAAGTATTATTAAAGTATTATTATTTTGTTGCGGAATTATTTTAATAGTATGATATCGCCTAAGATATTCATTGAAATCAAATGATGTCAAAGACAATTTTGTTACATCCCGGAAATTAGGGGATATTGGTGATTGGCTGTTTTTGTTGGAGTCTTGATGGTGTTGAATTAGACGAGATTCTCGTCGCCTCAATCGGAAACGGCTTTAAGAGCCCGATTCATACGCTCAACCATGTCTTCTCTGAACGCCTGGATTTCATGTGGATTAGGGTTGTATTTTTCCACTACGGTGGGGTCATCTGTGTACCCAGGTCATTATTATGCAGCAAGAATAGAGTTACACAAAGTGTAGTTGTTTAAACTATTAAAACAATACTACTATCCTACTAATATTATAAACGCGAAAGTTTGTATGTATGGATGTTTGTTAGTCTTTAACGCAATAACTACTGTACGGATTTTGACGAAATTTGCCACACAGATAGTTTATAACCTGGATTAAAACAAAGAGATATTTTTTATCCCGGCTGGACTTAATTCTGGGGCCTAATTCTGCTAATTTACCAATGCTTCAGTTGAGTGTCGATAGTGTGTCGACGATGGAATGATTTTAGTTAGACCGGTGGTCTTATTAAGCTAGCAGACTACCAATTAACTAAAATCATTTCATCGACACACTATCGACACTCAACTGAAGCATTGGTAAATTAGCAGAATTAGGCCCCTGAACTCCACGCAGACGATGTCGCGGGTAGAAGCTAGTTATGAAAACTTTAAGTATCGCGACCCAACTTCTGTACTCGCGTGGGCGTTGCGGAATAGACGCATTTTCCATTTCATTACATTACATAGATCGACTACAAAACATATTAAAAAGTTAGCCGATGGCGCAGCGGTAGCGAGGCGAAAAAAGGGAATCTTCTATTAATGATGAAAACTTAATGTTAATTTATCTAACCTACTGCTTTAATCAATGTAGATACTTAATTCGCTTTTTATTTACAAACTGTATCTGTAGGCTCTTTTTTGTAGTATTCATCACCAATTTATTGTGCTATTATTTTTTTAAACTACCTCGAATCAAATTCTTGTTCTTTATAGTACTTTTTTAAACTAATTTTATAAATAGAAATTTCTGAATGTAATGTCCTTCGTTCACACACAATATACTGAATGTATTTTAATGAAATTCTGAAGCACTTGACTACTTTTTTAAATGTATTTAATCCTATGCAAAGTGACGGAAGTCAGCTACTAGAATATAATCCAATAACAACTTTTTTTTACTTTTTTCTACTTCACTAATTATACGTTCCTCCTATATCACTCTAGGAGCCACTTTCCTGCTAGAGTAATGGACACCCATACTCCGCAGTATCTCTATGAGTCTCCTCGCGGCACTATATTTCATTCTTAATTTTGTAATTATGAATGGCGAAAAGTGTCACCGTAAACATGGTGGTGGTGTCTTGCTACAACTGACCAGTAAATATGGTTTCCGTATTCAAATCGCGACAAATTCAAATTTTTTGGTTTGGGATTCGTTGATTATTCAGAAACCTTGACTGATAGCCACTTTAATCTACTCACCTGTAAAAGGAAATACCATATTTTATTAAATTCGTAGTATTTGATATTATAGGACAAATGTAATGACAGTACAATGTGATATAAGTCAATATGGCATTTAACTAGTTTTTATAAACTGATTCGATTGGGTTTCGTATACCAGTGGCGAGAGGGGTACGCCCGCTAAAACGACTCCAGTACCGATTCCTTCAAGTTATTGACTCAATTGAGCTTTCATCCGGCGGAAGCAGTACCATAGAATTCATGATAGCGTTTGAGCTGCACTACTACCAGCTTGTGGTGTAAAAATTATTACAATCAATTCTATTACTGATTCTGAACAAACTAGTTTCAGGTTTCGTATATACTATGAATAACCCTGTATATCGATCATTATTAGAAAATAGCTGAGCCCCACGGTTTCACCCGATCCGCCAAAAACATTTACGTACGATTAAAAAAAAACTAACGTGAAAACCTTGTCCTGACAATGACGTACAAACAAAAAAAAAAAATCCAATTTGGTCGTTCTCAAGTTATGGCGTGACCAAGGGAAATAGGGATTAATTTTTATATATCGGTGGGTGAAAGGCATTGTCAGGTGTCTCAAGCGACATTTTAGTGAAATATGAAAATGTCTCTTAAAGTTTATTTTATAAAGCACAGTGATTACACTTGAACCAAATAGCCCCTCACCCATCGATATATGTGTCGCAGATGGATTGTAGAATCAGCTGTTTTATAAAACTGCTAGCTGATTTACAAAACAGTACTGTTATGAAAAACAGCTGAACGACGTTTAGCGGTTTTACATAATTACTGAACTATACCCAGAATTGAATGAACGTTTTGCGTTTATCAATGCAGCGAGTCAACGATCAGAGATTATGTAAAACAGTGTGAAATGAACTGTCAGATTGTTGATTTTAGTTCGAAATTTTTTCGCTTGTGGCTCGGTATGTCTTAACAATAATAACCTAACTTTATTTTACTTGTCAATAGCAAAAAAAAAGAACAAAATGTTGAATGACGTAAATACTAAACCACCATAATAGTCGACAATATATCGGGATTCTGCATTACGTCTAAAGGTGGGTAGCTGTTTTGTTAAACGTATCGCAATGTCAATCCAGCTGAACTTCGTTCAGCTGTTTTATAAAACAGTACTGTTTTGTAAATCAGCTAGCAGTTTTGTAAAACAGCGGATTCTACAATCCATCTGCGACATATACATAGATGATAGTTATATCAAACAAAATTATAGATTCAGTTGTTGTCTTGTAAATGTTAGAGTTCATAGTTATATCAAATATTACTTACCCATCCCTATTTCTAGTGATTTATGTTTTTGGAATGAGCTCTGTTATTATTTTAGGATGAAGAAGAGTTAAGATTACTGCAGGAAAAAGAATGGAGCCCAATATTAGACTGGTTCCAAAAGAGATTCAATGTTGTTCAAGAAGTAGCCAAAGGTCTGGAACCACCGCCGGTGACTGCCGACACTAGAGCAGTTTTAGCAAGATACTTTTTATCCTATGATTATCCTGCACTCAGTGGTAAGTGCCATTACTTACTTTGTATGGTTAATCACACATCCTATCCATTGATATATTAGTATTTCCTCCCGACCGTAATCCGGCCACGGCGGCCTATGTCCACGGAGATTAACCAAGTACGCAGGAGATATTATAGCGCAGAAGTGTATGCGCAAACACAGGTGCACTCCCTCTTCCTTCACGCTCATATTCCGATGGGACTCGAACCGAGGACCTCGCGCTCAGCAGCCGCGCTTGCGACCGCTAGACCAACGAGGCAGTTCTAATGATATGCGAATGTTTGTGTGTATGTATGTATGAACATCTGTTACTGTGAAATGAAAATATATTTCATATACACAGAGTATTTAGTGTTAGAAGATACACAGACATATCAATGCCCTTCAATTTAGCGTCCAAAAAAATATTTGTAACGTCTATAAGAATAATTAATTAAAAATATATAAATTTATACAAAAATAAATACTTTTGCACTGATATAATTCAAAATTTCTACTAGTTTTTTTGTATCTGTGTAGTCTAGTTAGGCTAAATATTCTGATAACATTTTAATACATTTCTATAACTTATATGTCATAGAATTTTTATAATTATCAAGTATATATTAGGTATAAAGTTTTCATAAGTCAGAATTCGATATAAATACGAGCTATATTTTATTGCCAGAACTGATATCATCATCATTATCCACGCAGGCTGAGCCTCGGGTAAAACCTAGTTTATACATTTTATTATACTTAAAAACAATGTATCGGTGGTTGTTACTGAACGCTACCTGCTCAAATATTACGTTATACAGCGTTACTGGTAACTCTACGTATACCTAGCAGTACTGCATAGAGGAGCTAAAGTGGAATACTTATTTTCTTGTTTCGAGCGCGATGATTTTTACGTAGTCTTGTTTTTAGTTTCTAAACTTATTTTTTAATTTTTATTATTTTGAGGTCTCATTTTCTAAAAAGTGTCTAAAACTATGTGATATCTGTAAAACAATGATATCTCCAAAGATATTCATTGAAATTAAATTATGGCAATTTTGTTCAAAATGAAATACTTTTGATGAATAACGTATTTATTTGGATAAGGATTACCTATTAATATCATGTTTATAAAAACACTTTCGAAAATGCATTATTTTGCTTTTTAGTGAATCTTGCGTTCGGTAGCTGATTTATGGAAAGCGAATATGGGTAGACATACTAAGCGCGCTGCCCATATGAGACAGCGCCCCTTATACGCCTATATCCAAGTAGGAAATCTAGATCCAAAGCTATTTCAAAAGAGAGTAGTCTTTCGAAAAGGCGGAGTTAAACAAAAAAGTAATAAATAGCAAATAGAAATATATGTTATACGGAGTTCCGGTGCCTAATTGCCTATCTTCCGGTTTCATCATCATCATCAGATGATGAAGCTGGAAAATAGGCAAAACAAGTGTGATAGACATTAACTGTGACAAAAATTTTATTGATTTGTATAAGTATTGTGTATAAGTTTTAAATAAAGAAACCACTTTGGTAAAAATAATAAAACTTCCTTCTCTTATGTTATCTAAAAAAGGAATAAAAGTAGATATTGTCACTAAAACAACAATAATAAAACATATTTTTCTCGACGCGAGTATCTAGAATCATAAAAATAAAAACAATCATAATTAGGGTAGGACCATATCATAAGGTCTAGACTGCCATTGTAACATTTTCCGGTATTTATAGTATATCCTTATAATTTGTTCATGACAATGTGTTCTAAGAAAAAATTAGAAAATAAATTAGTGACTCACAACAATTTCTGCACACAGCAATGTCGTTCGGCGTGGAGGCTCTGAAATCACCAATATTAATGTTGGCTTGCGTGGAGCGGCGCCTAGAACCAAAGCAGGCAGTTATGTTGGCTCGTCTAGAGGAGGAATATCAGGTTCGTTACACTTTTGTTTATTAAGTTTAGTAAAATAGGTACAATATAAAAAAAAACTGTTTTATTTATAAATAAAACTGATATTATTGTTGAAAAATATACAGAGTTGGTTCAAGAAGCTGTCCTTAGATTCCTCATGTTTTCTATATATAAAGGCACCACACCTCAGTCCTCACCAAAATCCTTTACCCTTTACCTTCCTTTCTTTCGCTATGGCATTAATTAATATATAATAACCTATGGTTGAGGCGAGCTGTCATCGGTCACTCCAAGAAGTCTTCAAAACTCACCAACATGTACCTTACTGCAACCCTGTATCTTTTTAAGTGACATAAAATAACATGCTTTAAAGGACAAAGTAACATTACTTGTCGCTATAATAAATATTGTTATTATACAATATGAATAGTCGTTACTTAATCATCGTAGGTTAATATAATTTAAATGTCTATGTCTATTTATATATATGCTTATATTCTTATGCAGTCGTATATTTTATGTATGTATTAGTGTATATTTTTATACTTTATATTACGTATATTATATAATTATATAAATATACATATACTTAAGTATATCTACACCACAAACAACCCCACTTTTAACTAACTCGTTAATCCAAATCCATCCCAAGGTTACCTGGTAGAAATGTCAGATCGCGATAAGGCCGGCCATTGTATTATTTTAAAAACTTGTATTCTTTTTAATGTATTTTTTTTGTGAGGTACAATAAAGTATGTATAAATAAATAATTTTCGTTTGTATTGGTTAATTACGCAATCGTACGACAAAAAGAAATTTCCCAAGTCCAGATAACCCGCGTAATGCGGGGAGCACACTGTTGGACCGTCCACAGACTAGTCGTCACTAAATTGAATCTCTACCTACGTCGTTCTCGCAGATCTAGAAAAATTAAGTCTGCGTGTTTAAACGTAGATAGGCTTCAGAATCTCGAGACTAGACAACAATTTGCGGAAACTTTAGCTAGTACGCTTCCATCTTTAGAAACGAGACGTTGGATGTTAATGCAAACTGGTGCGCTTTATCTTCTCATATTATAGAAATAGCTAAAGGTACCTTAGGTGTAAAGGTCCGTAAGAACGAGGATTGGTTCGATGAGTATGAAGAAGTTCTCTTGGATGCAATCGACAGACATCGTATTCTTAGGAAAAAAGGAAAAGAGTGACAGAGCTACGTAAACTTTTAAGAGAAATGTAAAACCGGTGGTGATAAGAAAAAGCTCGTCAGCAAGCCACTACGGAGACTTGCTGACAGTAACCAGCTCGGAGAGTTTTACGGTGAGGTTCGAAAACTGATTGGTACAAAAAATTCCTTGAAGGGTCCTTTAAAGTCCATGGATGGCAAGGACCTCCTCGAATCCAAAGACGGAATTTTGGAGCGTTGGACAGAAACATTTTAGCGCTCTACTTAATGTTGATCGATCAGCTGATCTACAACACATCCGGTCGATGCCTCAACTGATCGTAGTAGACCAGCTGGATGAGCAATTTCCACGTGATGAGATAATTCTTACAACAGCAAAATAAGTGCGCGGCTGGCATTGACTCTATACCGGGAGAATTGATTAAATACGGTTGTGAAGAGTTGCACATAGCTATTTGGGAAATAATTCCCAAATAGCTGTAAATATATTTATTTTATTATCATATAACTCATCTATGGAAAACGGAACGTGTTCCGAGAGACTTCAAAATGTCTCGCATCTATGCCATATACAAGAAAAAAGGCGACCGTTCCGACTTCAACTCTTACCGCGGTATTTCACTTTTCAGTCACTGGGAAAGTTTTTGCCAGAGTTTTACTGAACCGCCTAAAAACGAAATCAGAAAAGATTTTGCGGGATACCCAGTTCGGCTTCCGACCTGATCGAGGCACCTGTGAGGCGATATTCACTGCGTCAACTAAAGGAAAAGAGCAAAGAACAGGGTCGAAATCTATACTTCTGCTTCGTTGACCTTGAAAAGGCGTTTGGCAGTGTGTCTCGAGCAGCCCTCTGGATTGTACTGGAAAAGCTGGAATGCACGGAAAAAATTTTAAGACTCCTGAGACTCCTGCATGATAGATAACATGGAGTGCTGTGTCGCTGTCAACGATGATCAGTCAGTCTTCTTCCCCGTTACCTGTGGGATGAAGCAAGGGTGCGTTCTAGCACCTACACTGTTCGCGTTGTACTTTGCAGTAGTAGTCCGCGAAGCATTGCAATTGCTATCCGATGGAGTTCGCATCCGTTTTTGCACCGACGGCAATCTTTTCAATCTAGCCAGATTTAAGGCCTGCACTAAAGTGTCGTATGCAATGATAAATGAGATCACGTAGCAGCTTATGTCCATAATGTAAAAATACTTAAGGTTCGATGGTTTGATCGTCTGCAGAACACCGAAGTGCTGCCAAAAGCCAATGGCACGTGTCACGCATGGCGGAGGAGCCTCTCTTTTGGTGTGGACAGCTCTTAAAAAACAATGTTTTTGAAGAGTAGCGTCTGTCTGAGCTTGACTCTAAACGAGATGAATTGAAAGCCCGACCACCCGTGGCGATCAGATATAATTATAATAATGGTGTGCTCACATGACCGCAATGCGCGCGGACCTTCTCAAAGAAGATTGGCTACTGCAGTCATATTAGAGCACACCAGAGACAAATATGTACACGGAGTTGAAGCAGTCGCCGTGGCCGAAATCGGTCTGGAGCTCACAAAATAAAAACGTTCTTTTTGTTTTCGAGGAATGCTTAAACTTGCACGAAAGGACGGAACGACCCCTTAATCCTTTTAAAGGAAGTACCTAACCTAATAAATTAGGACCGTATGCATGACCGCTGCAGGAATAATGAGTCAAATAAACTAAATTATTTGTTATTTACAATTAAAATTGATATAATGTGAGACTAATGCGGGTCAATGTTATAGAAAAGAAATTGTAATAATTTAAAAGCCAAAATGATAACCAATTCAATTACGAGCTGACCAGTCCCCACACCCGTTCACGAGTATGACGTGCGCATCAGCATAGCTAGACTCAACCATTTTGAAGGCAACTCAACGACCCAATACACAACGCCACCATCAGCAAGACATTTTAGTGAGCATTACAAACTCATAATGTCAATACTTATTTAATGTAAAGTTAACATTAATGACCACATGACGTACATACAATATTTTATAAAAAAATAAACAGTTAAGTCAAGTAACAAAATATTTGCGAATTTATCCTTGTAAACAGAAGGTACTAGACAAAAAAAAATTACGTTATTATGTATGTTTCATAGATGTCAAGAAGAAAATATTTATATGTATGTATATCATAATTGGTGTCAAACTAAGTTTACATAAAATTACAAAAGTAATCTGTACAAATTACATCCATTCATGTAACAAATGACACAGTGCCAATGGGTCGCTGTGTGCAAGAGGGGATCGTGCGCCAGACATCCCAGTCTTCAATGAAGTGGTAAATGCTATAATACGCTTTAGATATTAAAATGCGTTTGATAACTACCTTAAATCTGGAAGATCGATAATATTAGATGGGGTCTTATTGTAGAACCCATGAATGATTTGCTGGTCTTCCTAAGCCGGAAACCGGGGACTATCTGATACTTTAGACTGGTTAGATCTAATGACGTAATAACCTGAATAAAAGTGTATAATATAGAAGTAGGTCTTGTTAGTTATGATGAGATCTTATCTAAGAACTTCCTGGAGTGACCGGAAGGTTCTACCTTGTTCGGTGGCTGTTACTGGAATTCCCAGACGAGTAGAGCTAGGTGTGCCGATTTTGGGCTTATTTTGTTAGTTACGATATCTTACCTAAAAATTTGTTGGGGTGTATCAGCCTCCGAAATATACCCTCAGGTGAAGGTATATTTCAGAGGCTAATACTGGAACTCCAAGTTGAGCGGAAATAGGTGTGCCGAATCTGTGCTCATTTTGTATAAGATGAGATTTTATCTAAGATTTTGTTGGATTGATCCGAGGATATACTTTGGGGGCTGCTACTGTAACTTTTGCTGAGTTACCCATCTCTGTATCGATGTATACGATCGCTAGCCGGCTGCAGCGGCATCTGAGGCAGCACCGAGATGGAAGCTTTCATTCTCTTCTTCTATAATACTCTTACACATGTATTAGAAACTACGATATCACTTACCACAAGCACCGTTAATTAATTTTTATATAGCTTGATGACAGTTAAACATAAATGACAGATGATACGATCGCCTCAACTCTAAACGACTGCGAGCTACTGCCAAGAGAAAGTAAAAGGGGTAAAAGATGTTGAGTTATTCAATTGATTCATATGAATAAAACTAAAACCCTACCTAAAAATACTCTAAGAAGTTAAAATATTAAATTATTCTTCCGGCCTTTTAACTTAATTACAAGAATCTAATAATATTTTTAAGTTGAGCGTCGCCACTTCGGGGGACCGCGAAGTGATTTAGTTATATCTACATAGGTATAACGAATATAAAATACCTGCTAGTTTCAAATTATACGTATGAACTGTGTTTCAATACGCCCCCGTATTGAAACACGCCTGAGGGCGTGGCATAGTGTGGCGACCTGAACGGGTAGACACGTGATACCTCGTTAACGGTTGTGTCTACTTTACGATTTTTTCAGATTTATTTAATGAAGATTGAAAACTATTAAAATTATTGGATATTGTTGTTTCGGTAGCTACTTTACTTACGTTGTTTACCTATGTAAACTAAATAATCAAAAAAGGTCTTTATAATCCATAATTTATCTTTATCCATATTCTTTTTATTTGTATTCTGGTTTCATTTTATTTACTTAGCGGTCCCCCGAAGCGGCGACGCTCATCATAAAAATATTAATAGGTTCTTTTGAAGTTCAAAGGCCTAGAAAAAATCTCAACTAGCAAACTAGTTGTATAATGTTAGATTTATACAACTAACAGACCGTTAAGGGTCTTTTAACAGTGTTGTAGCAACCAAACAGTTGTTAAGTAGTATTCAATTTGATGTTTTTGTTATATATACTTAATTGAAATCTTATAAATATGTCTGATAAACGTCATCATAATGTATTCATATGATGATATACAAACGTATTTGTGACACCGTTTACCTACACGATAAGGTTTTGAGTCGAGTTAACGTTTCAGTCGGATAGTAGTCGTAAGCCACCATTATAATATATTTTTATAACTTTTATGCAACTCCTATATAATGAACTGTACTAAAATTGTTGTGTAATATACTATAATAAAACAGTCGTATATCTTTTATATATGTTTAATTAACTTTTAGGGTACATTTTTATTCCAAATATGATTTAAATTTAAATCATATTTGGAAATATTTAATCAAGTGATTTAAATATTTAAATCACTTGATTATTTAAACGATAAGAAGTAACTTTTATATAACTTAGTCGCTATTTTTCATTACATTCACGATCATGGATCCCAAAAAATGGAAAATAATAAAAAGAAGAAAGGTAAAAAAAGTAATCAGTTGTCAAAGATCAAGTCAGCAACAAGACCTACATTTATTCTGGCGAAGGTCGGGCCTTACCAAGAAGAATGTAGCTAAATAAAATGAACATGGTTCCGTACATTGTTCAACAATTAATCTGGCAAAGGCCGAACACGGAGATAGAAGTTATACAAAAATTAAAGTGGTTCCGCGCATCTTCTTTTATGAAGTTATACTAAGTAGTGAAAGTAAGTATTTCCTAAAAGAAATACATATATAAACTCACGCCTTTCTCCCATGGGGGTAGGCAGAAACTACAGAACGCCACCTTCTACGATCCTTACATATTCCTTTTGCTTCATCCACGTTCATACATCTGGTCATACATGCGCGCCGGTTGTGGGTACTACGCATCCCCGTGTGGTTCCGGGTAGTAGAATAGTACCAACCCCTTTCATCTTGTGGGTGTCGTAAAAGGCGACTAAAGAGAACAGCCGGAGGATGTTAGCCAAACCCTCTGTGCGGTAAAAACAACATACTTCAAAGCTAAGGTTGCCGCGCCGAGAGCTGCATGGCTAGGGGAGAGTCTAGTCGCGAGCGTGATAAAGGAATAGTTTCTTCAATATAACCTATACCTACAATGATTATGAGAATTTAAGTTTTCTAAATTATAAGTTTATGCTTTTTAAACTTCCTCATTATTTATTTAGTCATTACTATTATTATATTAAATGGAAAATAAAATATTTTGAAAGTTTGGCTGGCACCGACTCCAAAAATAATAATAATTGTATATTATTGTCCTAATAAATTGATTTCATTCAGAATCCTCTAAAATTAAAAAAATATTTTTATATAAATTGTAGTAAGTAAATAATGCAATTATTTTATTACTTTTTAGTGCATTTTTACTTGACAGAAAGATTTTTGGAGTCGGTTCTTTTTTTTGTTAAAAATTATTTTATTTCTTACTTTTTAGTGAATCTTGCGTTCCATAACTGATTTGTCGGAAGCGAATATGGGTAGACCTACTCAACACGCTGTGTCCATATGGGTAGGGGCCATTAAATTGAGACGAGCAAAGAAGGGGAGAAACGCCTATATCAAAGTAGGAAATCTAGATCTGAGGCTATTTCAAAAGAGAGTAATGAACTGCGTGAAACAAGATGAAATTAATTAACAAATTAAACTAAAATTTGACTAGCGTATGTTACTCACGGGACAGTGTAAGGATTCTAACGATACCCCATATATCGAAATCGTTCAGGTATTTAGAAGTTATGGTGGAATAGGTAAAGAAACTCACAAACTACTTACATACATACATACCTAGATACACTCCGTTTTTTGGGCACTCGTGTAAGACTCCGTGCCGAAAGAGATGTTTGAGAATGCGGTCTTACACTAAAAAGTATTAAATAGCAAAAAATAATGATGGATTTCCGGTGCTTATCTTCCGGTTTCATCATCATCATCATCATCTGATGATGAAGCTGGAAAATAGGCAGTTTATTAGAACTATTCTAGAGACCGTAAACACCATTGGAAAGTCACAAGAAAGCAAAATACACCATTTCGTTTACTTGGACGTATTATTTTTCAGTTATTTTGATTTAAATACCAAACTACCAAACCAATTTTCATAAAATTTAAATGGGACCAATCTGAAAGTAAACCCTTTCAAATAAAAAAATAATTTTCCAAATCGGTTCATAAACGACGGAGTTCTGAGGTAACAAACAAAAAAAAAATACAACCGAATTGATAATCTCCTCCTTTTTGGAAGTCGGTTAAAAAGTTAAATAAAAACGTTATTCATTTAAACGTATTTCATTTCATTATATTGGGACGAATTTTTAACTTTTTAGAGTTTTTTTATTTGGTCGGTGTTCACATTTTTTTTTTTAAATTAATTCCTTTTAAATATGCCGAGACCCTAATTCCGTTAGATAAATACTTAAATAAAAATTTTCTTAAATATTATTAAAGAGTTTGGTAGTGCAACAACTCAAGTTTTTTTTTTAAGGACTTTTTGTATTTAACCTTTTCGACGCCCATCTATTTAATAGGTGATGTGTCCTCCAGCGCCACGCTACAAATGTATAACGTATCTATAGTAAAACGTAGGGATGGGATTAATGTCCTATCGACAAATAATATTATAAGTTGAAAATAATGTTTATTCACCAATTTACGAAGCTAAATAAAAACTGATACCGTATTTTCATATTTTATTTTATTTCATAAAAAATCAATATGAAAACCTGGATATATTTCCCATAATACAAGAAAAGAATTGTAAATTTATTAGACGTGTGTTCTAGAAGGCACATCCCTATTTGTCTCCAAATGTAATCCTTCTACTTCATATCAAGTCGTTGGCGCTCGAAGCACGTCAAAATCCTTTCTGATATAAGGATGTCTAGATGTCGATGTCTATGGTATTTTTCTTTTTTCTATTCACTGTGGTGGAGTTACACGTGCATAACCTCAACCGATTCATGCATAATTTATTTCGTTTACTTACAACAAATAGAACCAAATACAATCAATAGAAGCTAGATACGTGGTTTTATACGTGTTTTTTTTTTAATTAAAATGGAGGGTAAGTGACTGTTTTACGCAGATGGTACAGATCCTTTTTTTTTATTGTAGGTATAGGTGTCGCAAAATACTAGCAATGATTTTTCTTGTTTTTAAAAACTAATAGAAGACGGAAGTACATTCCTGAAACGGAAGTTGACGACTTAACGGAATAAACTCGCAATAATTCGTCATATTCACGTCACTCATTTTTTTGTAAGAACACGTGCGCCAACGCATGATGTAAACATTGCACTACACTAAAATCAACAAAGTCACTGTTATATTTTCTGGCGTTTTTGTTTCTATTGAATATAAAACAAACAAGAACTTATTATGTGTGAAAAAGTTAAAAATATGACTTATAACAGGGCAATTTTCCATAAAAATAAAATAAAAGTTCTTGGAAAAGTCGTAAATTTATTTTATACTATTATTACTTCTAATCAAGTAGTGGCGCTGAGGGCACGAAAATCTCGAACTACAAGTTCATGACTATATTGCACTAAATATACTTTAATTTAATTGAAAAATATGTTTTATTTTTGGCAGCGAAACAAAATTAATATTTTTGATAGACTTTATGAATGAAAACAAGCTTACCCTTATAATTAACGTTGGAAAATAGTATACCTATCTACCAATTAAACATTTATTGTACCGTTTTACTGAACTACGTTCTATTGAATTACGTGGGATTTTATAGAGATATCAGAACATTAATTACATTTCTAATATTCTGTTTTAGTTACTGCAGTGGGGCCGCGTTCCATGGGCTCATGAGTTAAACCAAGCGGAGCTGACCGCACGCGTGGCCGCCTCCTTATTGGTCATACATAGCTCTATTGAAAAACACTCCGCCAAGGCGAAATCCACACCTGAAGAACTAAGTCAATAAAAGTAGTAAACATACCAGTTTTGGACACCAGTTTTATTTCAATATAGTTCTATTGCCTTCACATTAATGTACATCGAAACCTTGATAACTAGGACAACTATAAATAATGGCATTGCCAATGCAAATTTTGACGAAATGGGTCGAGAGATCGCGCCGAGGGTTTAATTTCTTTTCCTTTTTAACAAAAAAGTTGTCTTGTAAACTAGGAATTTCTTGTATAGTGGGTGCGTTAACAGACACATAATTTATTATTATAATTTATTTATATATACTTTATTGTACACCAAATGGACAAGCACTGACAGAAAATAATTGATTTTTAAAAACATACAATGGGCGGCCTTATCGCAGTCAGCGATTTCTACCAGGCAACCTTGGGATGGATTGGATTTAAATAGACAGATATGGGGTTGTGTGCGGTGCAAATAAAAGTAGATACCTACTGACATAAAAATAAACAGTAATAATAACATATAGGCATATATAAACAATAACAATACATAATTATTATAATACATTCAAATATATACATAACTATGGTCTAATTAATAATCTAGTATATGTACGTAAATAACGAATATAAATCCTTCATTAGCATTATTCAAGTGACAGGTAATGCTCCTTCACGAGCCTTTTGAATACCGGCAAAGATTCGGCACGTCTTATTGGCACTGGCAATGCATTCCACAGTCGAGCCGCTTGTACAGAGAAGGATTTGTCAACAAATGTTGTGGAATGCATTGGCATTTTCAATCTTAAGCTACCTGATGACCTAAGGAATCGGTTGTGAGTGTCACCAAGAAACTTGAAACGTTTCTTTAGGTAAATGGGTGTAGATGGAAGGAAAAGTACATTATAAAGCAGTGAAAGGATATGAGCATTCCGGCGAAGGCGAATCGGCAACCACTTGAGCTTTACGCGGAATTCGGAAATATGGTCATACTTGCGTAAACCAAATATGAATTTTGAAGCAGCTCAAGTTTATTAAGTTGTTCTTCTGTAAGATCAAGATAGCTGGCATCAGCATAATCAAGGATAGGAAGAAGAAGTAATTGTGCAAGCGCAATTTTGGTAGCAGTCGGCAGAAAATTGCGAAGTCTTTTTAAAGATGCCGCTGATGCAAACAACTTACGACTAACTTCCTGCAGTTGAGCAGTCCAGGAAAAGTTTTTATCGATAAATATGCCGAGGTCTTTAACCTTTTCACTGAATGGAATCACCGTGTTGTTAAACTGGACTTTTGGAACAGTATTCCAGTCTACCCTCGAAATAGTCCGGGAGCTACCCACCATAACTACTTGCGTTTTGTTTGGGTTGATTTCCAGACCATATCTCCTGCTCCAATCGGAAATAAGGGCAAGATCTCTATTAACTGTATACACAGCATCCGATAGATTCCCAAGAGGAGCTTGAGAATAAATTTGTAGATCATCAGTATCAACATGGTAGGAAGAAAGTAGTAGATCTGAGATAGAATTTATAAAAATTGCGAAAAGTAAAGGTGATAAAACGCCACCCTGTGGTACACCGGCAGAGGTAATGCTCAAGGAAGACGAGGTCTCCTCAATGCAAATTCGCTGCCGGCGACCGGACAGGTAACTACGAAACCAGCCAATTGCGGATGGAGATATGTTAAGTGAACATAGTATGCCAAGCAAAATATCGAAATCAACGGTCTTTCCATGTACATGGAAATATACCGCTGGATATTGAATATGACAGATGACGGGTAGGATAATATCAAGCACAGGAATAATCATATTACGGCTGATACAGTCACTTCCAACTGAGTTAGAAGTAATCGATAATATGCTCTTCTTAACATCACATGCGGAGAATTGACTAAAGGCAAAAGGAGAATAGTTGGCAGCCGGAAGAGATAAAAGATAGTTCAATGTATTGGATTTAATCATCCTATCAAACTTGGATGAAGAAGTAAAATGTAGATTAAGTGAAGTGATATCTAAATCTATAAGAACAGTTTCTTGGCGAGATTTCCCAACCCCCATAGTTCTAAGAAATTTCCAAACTTTTGCAGGATCTCCATTTTGAACTGAGTTGTGGACATGTTGGCGTTGAGCATTCCTACACATCTTATTGCAGTGATTGCGTATTCTTACATATCTTTCCCTATTTGCATCCGAAGGCCGAGACTTATATTTGGACTTTGCCGTCGCTTTCTTATGTATTATGGCTTTAATGTCATTTGTTAGCCATGGTGACGGCAAATGTGGCACTTTGACCGGTCGTATAGGCGCGTGATGGTCGTACAGATGAATCAACGTTGTTGCGAATATGTTAATTTTTTCATCAACTGACGTAGTGTTAGAGAGAGCAGTCCAGTCTATATTATTAGCGTCTTCACAAAGTTCGCTTTTGTTTATACCGCCAAAATTACGTTGCAGGAGTATTTTAGATTTAGCCTTAGGAGGGCGAATTTTGTAGGAAAGAAAGATGAGATCGTGATAGGAGAAGGCGTCCGCTGAGCATTGACCATGCTTAGCAACGTGGTCAGTAGACGAAACAAAAATCAGGTCAAGAAGTGAAGGGGTAGAATTTGGAAAATGATGAGTGGCATTCAGTTGAAGAATGCACAGATTATTTGAATCTGGAATGGAACATAGAGAGGAAGAACAGTGATCCGTGTTAAAGTCACCCACGATTATACTATGACTGTAAAGAGGTATGAGCATTTCAAGAATATTTTCAAAAGACGAGAAGTAGTTAACACGTAAGGAAGAGCAGTAATAAACACCAAGAAGTAATTTGGAATGATTTATTTCGACTTCAAGAAAAAGATGTTCACCTGCATTTGACGGTGGTGGCTGTACTGACACATTAACGATAGAAAAAGGAATATGTGTACGAAGGTATATGGCAACCCACCACCACCGCCAATAGTGCGGTCATTTCTAATAAGTTGGAAGCCGGGGAGAGATTAGGAAGTCGAAGGAAGACACGGTTTAAGCCATGACTCGGAAATAAGAATAGCGTGGATATTTTTACAGTCAAAGCTTGCCAATATATCGGGAAAATGTGCCGGAATACTCTGGGCCTTTATGTGAACAGCGTTAAAATTCCTAGGCACATCAGAAAACTGTGCCATTAGAGAATCGGAGAGTGAAGGAATACTAGAAAAGCTATTGTCGTCGCTTGAAAATGAATAAAAACTATCATTATCGCTACCCATATCGCTATACATAAATAAAAGTATAAATAAGTATTATATACTATAATAATATTATAACTATATTACTCACTAAAATAAAATAAAATCCACTAGTATCCACCTGCCGGCTACGTGTTACATGTAAAGTAGCGGAAGTCCAGGTAATAATTAGAAACACAAAACGAAAAAAAAATAAAAAATAAAGAAGGGATTATATTCGGGGTGGCGCTGTCTGTCTAGAAATACATTTACAATAATAACTAGGAGCAGTGAAACGAAACGTTAAGAGTACGCAAGATTTCAACTCCATGTCGCGTACCATCAGGGCTCAAGACAAATACACAGCCAGCCCTGGTCCAGCTTTTGGCGACTCCAAACTTCTCCCTCGCAGCCAAAAAGACATCACGCCGCCCTTAAGTGAGGAACTCGGATAAAGTGACACCAGTACCCTTTAATTTGGTGTTTGTGAACCAAATAGTATCACGGACTTCAAGATTCCGGAACTTAACTAATATAGGCCTGGTTTTATTACTTGTTGCTCGCCCCATCCTGTGACATCGGCTTATGTTGTCAACTGCAAACTTACCTAAATTTAGCTTCTGTTGAACTATAGTGGTGATAACCTTAGCGGTGTCTTCCTTCTGCTGTTCTTGAACCCCATGCAGCAGTAATATTTTGCGTCGCCCTCGCATCTCTATTTGATCAACACCACGAACAAGAATATCCACCTGCTGCTGGAGGCTGCTGAGAGCCTGAATGATAAATTTTCGTAACCTAGTAAACTCCGCAGCTAGAGCAGCAGTAGATGGTGCTGATGGGGTCTTCTGCAGCTCTCCTTCAAATTCAGACATCCGTGCATGGAACATGTTTGTGATTTCAGTTAGTGTGCTTTTAAGCGACTCCATAGTAAATTGTGATTTTGTATAAAATTATTGATATCAAGAAGATAACACAACACCAGCAGGTATATACTTTTAATTGTAGAAAATTAATTTTTAATTTGAGTGTTTTTTTATTGTATTGACCTTGTATAATCTCACATACACACACACTCAGACCCGGAACAATTATTCGCTCCGTGCGGGAATCGCACCCGCGACACAGGACGCAGCAGCCGGTCTCCCGACCACTGCGCCAACTGCGTTTTCATTATCATTTCCGCAACTAACAAATGTAATAAGGAATAATTTAATTTTCACCTGTAAACCAATACTATGTTGTTTTGATGACACTACAGCATAATGGAAACCTGGAGTTAACGTGATGGTGGAGACGAAGAGAGTCAAGGGAAATCCTCAACGGCTTAGCTTCCTCGTGTGTTATTTCATTCATCTTGGTGAAAACTTTAGACCTTGCTGTGTTTTATAGATTAAAGCCACAATTATCATTTCATTCTCAAAAATTTAACTACCCGAAAAGGAAACTAAAAAATCGGATTGTATCTTAGTCATAACTAAGTGTAGCTATTTTTGGGTCAGCGCCCATGTTTTTAGATGATTAGTAATATTTTATATCATTTGCTTTATAAATATGGCACGGGTATAGACCAACAGCTTGTACGGAGTTAAAAGGAAAACTATCACAGCTATTAAAACTAACACAGCTATGAAAACTGTCACAGCTATTAAAACTGTCACAGCTATGAAAACTGTCACAGCTATTAAAACTAACACAGCTATGAAAACTGTCACAGCTATTAAAACTAACATAGCTATGAAAACTGTCACAGCTATTAAAACTAACACAGCTATGAAAACTGTCACAGCTATTAAAACTAACACAGCTATGAAAACTGTCACAGCTATTAAAACTGTCGCAACTATTAAAACAGGTGTTCCAGATCTTCAAATTTATTCTCTGAGCAGAAAATGCTCATCACGTGGTCCAATTTTTGCTATGGTACCATTTTTGTATCTCTTATAGTTTAACTGGTCTGTTGCGGTTCTGCATCAGGTGTTCAAGTTTCCAAGATAAATTATAGCCTATATGTTGTCCAGACTTAATATGTATCTATAGAACAAAAAAAAATCATTTAGATCCGTCCAGTAGTTCCGAAGATTAGCGTGTACAAACAAACAGACATATTTTTTTTTGGATTCGTGCTCTATTATAGTTTGTAAACCGCCCTCAATTGTTTTTTTTTATAAACAATGTACAGACACCGTTTTTTTACTGTTTTATTATATGTATAGATTAACTATAATGACGAAATTAAGTATTACCAAGGTGAACACAACAAAATTTTTAGGACTTTATATAGACGTTAATCTAAATTGGAAAGCACATTCAGAAATCCTTTACTCAAAACTGAGCACTCAATCATATGCATTGTATATGCTTACAAAAAAACTTAACCAGGTCGCAGTACTGACAGCATATTATGGCAACATACACTATATAAGGTCCTAATTTATTAGGTAATTTCCTTTTAAGGGGTCAATGGGTAAGTGATAAGGATTCATTTAAGTCATAATTTAAACTTTTACAAAAATTATATTGTTTTCTTAATGTTCGCCGTTCAAGGAGCAGTTTTCGTCCTGCTAGTACTATGTTAATTACAAATAATTTGTTATATACATTTAATTCTTAGCTTAAGTGAATGTATTTGACTTACATATTAACCCTTTCAAAGGAAATTACCTAATAAATTAGGACCTTATATATTTAAATACTTATGCTGCAATGTTTTACAGTCCTCATTTTCTCTATAAACAAAGGTCGAAATTAACACAGAAGGTCTTCCGACAAAATGTATTGAAATGACATTTATTTAAAATCAAAATATCTTCTTCGCTGGTTTGGGATTGGTACGTCCACCCTACATAAACGTTATTACATAGTATGAAACAGAAAGCCCCCTTCTAAACTTCGAAGTAGGTACGCGTATTGTGACTGGCAACTACGGAACCCTAAACTGCACGTGGCCCGACATACACTTGGCCGGTTTTTATAGTAGGTATAGATACTGCACCTACGACTAAGTATTGTACCTACTTGCTTAGTTGATTAATAATTATATTAGCAGCAGTGGCGTAGCTAATGCTTGCGGGGCCCTATATCAAAATTTATATACGGCCATTTTTATAAAATTTTACGGGTTTTTGCTAACACAGTACAGACGTTGGGGCCCTTATGGTTCGGGGGCCGGGTATCATTGATACGGCTGATAAGGCGGTAGGTACGCCCCGGACTAGCTATGCCCCGCGGTTTCACCCGCGTTAATATTCCACCAGCGCCCTCCACCCTCATGACCGCGCCTGGCACATCGTTAATGCTCCTCGTTGGTCTAGTGATTACAAGCGCGACTGCTGAGCATGAGGTCTGGGGTTCGATTCCCGGGTCGGGCAGTGTTTTGGAGTTTTTCTGTTAGAAAATTCTCAGTAGCAGCCCGGAGTTTTGAATTCTGGTAGATGGCAATAGGCTCACCAACTATTACACCAGGACTTAATAACAGCATTGGTGAAATGTGGGTGTACGACTGTGTACACCTCTGCCTACCCCTTCGCGGAATACAGGCTATGTTTTGTTATGTTATAAATGCACGCTTGATCATTGTTTTGTTGCGGAGTTATTACAAAACTATGTTATCTCCTAAGATATTCATTGAAATCAAATGACGTGAAGGGCAATTTTGTTCAAATTTAAATACTTGTTCAAGATATTATGTCTTTGAAAAAGCATTAACGCATGCTTAGCGAACTCTAAAGTTACAATATTAAATGGAAAATACTATATATATCTATCCGGGAGGCGCAGGTTCGAATCCTGTTCGCGACCGTAACTTTAAATACTTGTGATGAATAACTTATTTATTTGGATAAGGATTAATATATGTTTATAAAAACACCTTCGCGAATAATGCATTATTTTAGAACCAATTTGATAACCATGAAAAAGGTTATAGTGAGTCAACCTTAAAAGAAAGATATAATATGCTGTCGTGGACTTTTTTTTGAACTTTTAAAGGGGAACAATTCTGTCATACATGATTTTTCCGTAACTTTAACTGTTTACGCAACAGAAGCTCTCAAAACGAATATTTTTTCCCCGTTTTTGCAACATGTTTCATTTATGCTCCGGCCCTTAGTGTCGTAGCGTGATGTTATATAGTTTATAGTCTTCCTTGATAAATGGACTATCCAACACAAAAATATGTTTTCAATTCGAACCAGTAGTTCCTGAGATTAGCGCATTCAATCAAACAAACAAACTATTTAGCTTTATAATATTATTTAAGTATATAGTATGGATTAATTGATTCGTACTACAAGTATTTTTTATGTTCCATGCACCTAGACATTACACATATAAAGGTATAAGTAAACCTATACACCGTAAAGCGGCGCTGCGATAATAACTAGCGATTTATAGAATATTCTTAAATAGGTCACAACCACAAACTAGGTATTGATTAAACCCATTACCTACACAAATTAAAATATATTAGACTAAGGTAAACATAATTCTTGAGGAACTTTAAATTTAAAAAAGAAATGAAGCGAGGTCGGAGCACCTTTAGTGTAAGAATGAAATGAAAATAGCAAAAATGAAGTCGCGAAGTACCGCTAAATATAGCTGGGCGGGCGGCGGCGGTGTGCGGCGCAGTGGCAGCTAATCGTCAGTGCCCGAGCGCGACCTCGCTTTGTTAACAATCAGGAACAGAGCGCGACCACTGTTGTTTATCCATTTAGTTCACAAATCATCGTTTGAAATCCCATACTATGATATTCTTTGATCATTAATAAGCCACTCTGAACTCCGTTATACTTGTGCATTAACATCTGGTGATTTCAGTATACTGCAAAATGCAAAAATGAGGTTAATATGTTCTAAAATACAGTACCTATATCTAGAACTTGTTATACTCGCCTGATTTGTCACCACGTAAGTACTTTATCATAAGTATTTGTGTTAATGTATAGTACGTACTTAACCTATCTAGTGATCTAATGGTGTCAGTACCTGGGTATTGACAGGTCAGCCCGACAACTGTAGGTAATAATAATTTTAGTTTAAATGTAGTCCCGAAAGGTCTTATAAATGTTCTCGAATTATTTATTAAAATTTTAATGTCAAATGATTTACGTACGTACCTATAATATTTTTATTAATCATCTATTTATGTGTGTGAAATACATAGCTACGAATAAAGCAACTTTTTTGCATTTGGGTGTGTATAGCTTAGCAGAAAAAACAGGTCAGAGTTAAAGGTGAATCTGAAACCTAAATATTATACTGTAGGTAACTATTGACTTTAATCTGTTCCTTAACAGCCAGTAGACGCTTACTGCCGCCTTCTTCTTATCGTACGATTGATGAACAAGCTGAGTGTCAGAGTTTAAGCCGCCCGTAGGCCTCTGTCATGGCTTTACACACTATCGAGAACATGTCTCAGACGTGCTGGTTTCTTCACGATATTTTCCTTCACCGATAAATAATTTCTACTTAATACCTACGCACATGACTTCCAAAAGTCAGTGGTGCGTGCCTTGGGTTCCAACTTGGGACCTTTGATTTGCCAGTCCAATGGTCAGACCACTAGGCTAGCACTACTAGTCATAGGCCTTGCAGTTAATAGGGTTATTGACGAAATTTCACAAAAGGCCTAAATTTAAAGAATATTGTATAGATTAACTAAAAAAAAAATTTTGCAATTTTTTGTGTACCTATTAATTAAATAATAGCTGTTTAAAATTCAAATTTTAAACGTCTTGCCAAAAGGCGCGATAATGACGATCGCCATTTTGTGACGTCATTACGCAACAGAATTATTGTAAACAAAGGAAACTATTTTGTAAATCATAACATTAGTGCGTAGTATACCAATATTTCGAAAATTGAACTGAAATACGGAGAAAGTGGTTGCAACTGGCTTCCGAAATATCAACAAATTCATCGATTTATTTTGTGTCATGTGTCACAGTGACTGCAAATTGACAATCATACCTCTGAGTAGTGACGTCACGCAATCATTGGTGTTTCGAGTCACGTGACACATAGATTAAAAATTATGAATTTGTTTATCGAATTAAATGTATTTACGAGTTATTATTATTATTTTCAAAAATACCAAAATTTCTAATGAAATACATTCTATCATTATAGCTAAGTTTCATATTTTATTTCCATCAGTGTCAAATACCCTATTATTATTTCCAAATGTATTACTTTCCAGGGGTGATGAACAACGACGTAGAAGTGGAGGGTCGCCCTCGTCCATTATCTACGGGCTTGTGGACGTTATTCTCGTGGCTGCGGCGCGAAGACCGATCCGTGTCCAGCGAGAGCATCTCTAGTGCTGGTTCCGATCGAACGGTTGCAAGCTTTGCATTCTTGACACCAGCACACTATCAAACTGTGACCGGGCCATTAGTTCTGCCGCCACAGGGTCCTCCAACGGACTCGTACAAAAAAAGAGTTCATGATAGGAATCAACGACGTCAACACGATCGTGATCTCACTCTTCATCGTAAATACGGTTTGTTTAAGAGTGAAGGAACTTGTAGCTACGACGCTTTTAGTTTACCGCCGGTTCGAAGAATTAACGCAGAATCTGGCAGTAGATGGGATAGAGAGAGAAGGGCTACGAGTGAGTGTTACCAACGTCGGTTAGCGCACGTTCCTGGTAAACGACGAGCACCATTGCCTCCTGCATCTGCTACTTCTGCGGGTCAATCTACATCACTTTCAAGAATTAATACTAGAAAAAGACCTGCACCACAACCACCTGGCAAACAGTTGGGAAAGTCGGAAGCACAGAAGGCGGAAAGAAACGTTGACGTGAAAGCTAATAATCAACAAATGAGTTCACACGCGTATCAAGATAAGTCTAAGTTAAGAAATAATGATGTATCGATGGGTTGTAAACCAGAAAAATATAGTAAGAAAGATGCAATCACAAAGGACTCCAAAATCAAACCTGAAAAAAGCTTTTTAAAGCAAATTTTTGATGGCAAGAAACGGAATTCAAGTATAGATACAGCTTCTGTAAAAATACTTCCAAGTATCAGTGAGTTGGATAAACAAGCAGCCGAATTCATTGAAACATGTAAATTAAAAGGTCAGGAACAGAACAATAACATCATGTTTGAAAAATTTGGTTCACATAATCCAAATCAGGCCGAGTCCTGGTTTTGTATTCGATGCTTACGAAAATATAACTCATCAGTTGTGGCTTGTGTTTATTGTGTATCTAAACATAAAGACCAGACTTCTGAAAAAGTTAAAGATAACAGTGGTGTACTATCTAAAGCTTGTAGTAGTTACACACAAACAGAGAAAGACACAAAGAACCTGTCGCCACCTAACAGGAATAATGAAGCTGAAGACAAACAAAAACTCAAAGAAATGTTAAAAGAAATGAAAGATTCACTCCCTAAAAGACCGAAACATGACTTTAATAACAAAATAGAAAAACAACCTTCTGTTAAACCAAACTGCTTTGTTAATAATGCTTACTCCACCGAAACACCTACACTTCGAGTCGGATCTACAGCACAAAATGACAAGAATACTAATGCAGTAGTTCAGCCTTATACATCTAATGCTGTATTAAAACCTTCAGCTGCATCAATATTGTCTACGCAAAAGTCATTTACACCCCCGACACAGACTGCATTGGTAGCACAAGTTATATCAGCTTATAAGAAAAATGTGTCTAATAATTTGAACCCAGCAGTCAAGCTAGCTAATGAAAACGAAAGTGCCACAAAGGCTCTCATTCATGTTCAGGTTAATAAACCTGAAAAAATACAGAAAATTGAAATAAATGAAATACCGAAAGACAAGAAGACTTTGAATACACCATTAAAAATATCGTCGTTGTTAAATCCAGTGTATGTACCTAAAAATCCGGTCTTGAAAAAACCAACATCAAAACAACCACAATTCAAAAACAACGACAATGAAATACCAAAAACAAATGATGTTAATTCAGTAAAAAACTATGCAGTCTCTCAACTCAAGAGCAGCGTCCTGCCTCCGTCACCTGATATATTAGCTGTTCCTTCTACGTCTCAAATTAGTGCATTACCGGTTAATATAGCCAACGTTGAAATCGAGCACAAAATAATTTTGGACAAGGGCTTACATAAAGATATTCAACCGATAGCGTTAACAGAAGCTCAAAAAGGCCAAGAATTGAACAAACCTAAAGAAAATAAATCTAAATTACCATCGCCTACAAAAGAACAAAATTTGGAAAATAATATAGACACGCAAAACCAGCATTCTAGACGTAGAGATCTTATTAATCAACTTGAAACATCTATTGCTAAGGGAGATGAACTTGCAGCAGCTGAAGCAGCTGTGAAACTAGCTCAATTACGATTGTCGTGTTCAGTACTGTCATTTTCGTCTCAAATATTATTTCAACCATCTACATCCTCTACTAACAACGCCCAGATAAAGATAAGCAACGAACCAAATATCTTTGTACCTACCACTAGTAATGAATTACATCATAAACTTTTGAACGAGGTTGTTATATCAGGCTCGATGAATGAAAAATCACCTCCAAAAGTAACAGTTTCTAATGTCAAAAGTGCTGAAACCCCTCAAGATAAATCTCTTCAAAAGGATAACCATGCAAACATTCAGCAAAAATCTCAAGAATTACAAAAAGAAGTCGCAAAAAAGAATGATGACAACACGGTTGCGTAAGTAGAACGTTATTATTTCTCAATGAATTGCTTTCAGGGTCAATTAAGTATATGAACCTAATGTAACAGAAGTTGTAGGCGGGCCGACTAATAGAAGGCGAAAAAGGACACCTAGACAATCAACGATAGTTCTTTATCAACATTAAATAACTTTTACAAAAGGTGTCAACTATCCCTCCCGAGAATCTTTAAAGTTGGAACTTTGCTTTTTATTCCTATTTGATAAAGTACTCGTATTTTTAAGTTAGGAATAGCCTTTCCAAGAAATATTTTTTCAATTGAAGGTAGGTACTTATAGCCCATACCAATTAATGTCATTATAAAAATCGCATGTTTACATAATTATTTCAGAATAGCAGTATTAGTAGAGGATCGAGAAGCCACGAGAGGCCCTGTACACTTACGTATAAATCGACAAGCATGTATTCGAGACCTTCGGCGAGAAGCCGAAACGTCACTTGGCCTACCAACCAATCTTCAGCGCTGGATTGTTGGTCGTACTCTGTGTGTTAACGATAACACTTCCATCATATCGCTTGCTGGCCCTGACTTCAGCGCACCGTTTTATTTATGTGTAGTAGAATCAGGTTGGTACGTAGGTACCTACTTCTCTTCTTTTTAAATGGATGTTTTTCCCGTGGGCGTCGTAAAACTTATGAACAAGTACAGGTTTATGTGATAATATTGCCAATAACGATTTTCTTATTAAGTAATGTATTATTCAACAATTACGAATCTGTCATATAAACTTTAATTCCCTATATTACCTACCCCCTTAAGGGACTTTAAACAAATATGATTTCTTATTACTTTTTTACGCCACAGAAAAACCTATTGTCTATTTCTCGAAGCTTCAGCAGTTTCTATAATAGTACAGATAAAATCCCGTTAATGATTTTTATATTTTCATTTCAGAAACGAAGGTGGATGCCATATCACAAAAAAACAATATCACACCGAGTAACGACACTAACGGCCAGCAACAGAAAGCCGGCAACGTTTATACAGAACTAGTTCAGCTTGAGCAACAAGCACTCGTTCCTAATGCAGAAAACTTTGAGTGTGGAGTTTGTATGGAATTATATTCACCTGGCCGAGGCGCAGTGTTGCGAGATTGCGTACACATTTTCTGCAAAGATTGTCTATCCGATGTAGTACGTCATTGCGAAGAACCAGATATCCCTTGTCCCGCAATGGGTTGTCGAGGAATCCTACAAGAACGAGAAATCCGCGCTCTTGTATCTTTGCAGGACTACGAACGCTGGTTGGCGCGAGGTCTAGCTGCGGCAGAAAGTGGAACTCGAAATGCATTTCATTGTCGTACTCGTGATTGCAAAGGTTGGGCCCTTTGCGAACCGGGCGTCCAACGGTTTCCGTGCCCTGTATGCAAATTCATCAATTGTGTGCCATGTCAGGTAAAATTTTAATGAAAGACATTTAATAACTAACATACCTAAATAATGTCATCAGTATTAGGGGTAGTGTTAAATGGCAGTTATAGCAAACAAAGCTTTATATCAACACTTATTTCAAATCCAAAACCTCCTTTAGTTTTCAACCTTTGTTTGCACTTGCAGATAACATGATTAGGTGTATCAAAACTAAATGTAGGGCATCAATTATTCTATACTTTTAACTGAATCATCATTTTGCTATAAACTAACAAGCGACTTTTAAATAATAATAATATTATGCAACGCGATAATTATCGATAGACATTAAGTTGGTATCAATCGTCATCATCATATCAGCCGACAGACGTCCACTGCTGGACATAGGCCTCCCTCATAAGTTTCCAAAACTTTAACTCAATATTCTAATAATAATAATTAGGGTACTACGTATTGAGCTTATTCCGTTAGATATTTAATACTATGAAGTTTATCTCTAACCTCCCAATCAATAAATAAACATGTAATAGGTAAAACTTTTTCTTATTACAGTATTTTCCATGATTATCTACTTGCTGCGACGATACTAATGTTCATAAAAAATCGAATTTGACTGATTTAAGGTTATTCATGTTGGAGAAACTTGTGAGCAGCATCGCGCTACCCTGGCGCAAAAGGCGAGTAAGAGCCCCAACCCAAACGAAACTGACGATGGAACTAGAACTTTACTGAATTCCTTAATCCGCAAGGGAGAAGCTCTCGAATGTCCTGAATGCAGTGCTATAATTACTAAGAAATGGGGCTGTGACTGGGTGAAGTGTTCAGCGTGTAAAACTGAAATTTGTTGGGTGACGCGCGGTCGGCGCTGGGGACCGGATGGTAAGGGAGACACCAGTGGCGGCTGTCGTTGTGGCGTTGACGGCAAGCGCTGCCATCCGTCTTGTGGTTACTGCCATTAGTTAAGTATAAGCAGGGTGTAAAAACATGTTATTCTCATAAGCCCCATGTTCTAGTAATGAAATTTTACTTTGCTTTATCTTGAATAAAAGTATTTTTTTAACATGCTTGATGAATATCAGAGCATCTTGCCTGTATTCCCCGAAGGGTTAAGCAGAGAGGTGTATATCAGAACCCGGAAATTAAACCTAACAGCATCTCACACTCAACCGGCTAAGTACCTACACGACAAATGAGGTTTTTTTTTTAAACGTTCCTCCACACTATGAATTTCTTCCTGTATCGTGGTTGCGTTTACAAACACATAGTCTCATATACACACATTATAAAAATACATATTTAAATACTTACAACAATATTTTATAATAAAACAACTTTTAATCGGATTAATTGCGTGTATACATTTTTTATTAATGGTTTTTGTTTTTCCTGACGTTTCGAAAACTTTGCAGCGTTCGTGATCGCAGGCGGACGATTTTATCAGATATGCATTTTACTTAATTTTATCATTATTGCCATAATAATTCTTCATATGTCAGTTATTTTTTCTGAATTGCCCAACAACCTTACAAATTCGATGCCGCGAATCGAACTATTAAACCTGAAGGTTTTACCCGGATTGGATTATAAACTACTTTAACTTCTAAAGTAGTCACAAAAATGTGGTGGAATATTTTTTTCATCATTCATCATTCATAGCATCACGCCTGTATTCCCCGAAGAGGTAGGCAGAGGTGTACACAATTGTACACCCACATTTCACCAATGCTGTTATTAAGTCAATAGGTGGTGAGCCTATTGCCATCTACCGGGCACAGTTCCAAACTCCGGGCTGCTACTGAGAAATTCTTAATAGAAAAACTCAATAACACGTTGCCCGACCCGGGAATCGAACCCGAGACCCCATGCTCAGCAGTCGCGCTTTGGACCACTAGACCAACGAGGCAGTATTTTTTTATTTTTTTATTTTATCAATATGTCTAAATATATACAATTAAATGCTGTACCTTCGGAACCCCTATTTCTCACGTTCTCGCGTAACCGTGTCTTTTGATGTTTAGCGCCAGGCGGATAGACTTCGCCAAGAAAATTAAATATTATTTAGTAAGTGCAATGAGCTAACCGTACTTTTTGTAACTGTCGCTAGAAAGGCTGATGCTATATTTTGCGTGTTTTAGACCGTCACATAACGATCATTAGGAAGTGTGATTCAAGTAGGTACTTACATTATTATTCTATACCAGTAGGTCTAATTGAATGATAATTAATTTACTGTGAAAAATCTGACGAAATTCGTATTCAGCTTGCGAGATCAGCCGGCTCAAAAAACCGGACAAGTGCTAAGTAGTCGGACTCGCGCACCGAGGGTTCCGTACAATTTACAATACTGACATTGATAAACAATGAAACTGACAAATTTTAATTGTAAAAAATAAATTTTTTATATGATATTTTTCTTTATTCGTGCTGTGTGACCTTGCTGCTTGCAAAATTTCATGATTCCAGGTCAACGGAAAGTACCTCATAGGTTTTGTTTACTTGCGAAAATCTAAGTATGGGGCTTAAATAGCCCTATTTTTTATTGTATTATATATACTTACAGCTCCAAGGAACCGTAGGCCCATATTTATGATATTAATGTCAACTTGAGAGTTACTTTGCATTCCTGAGAAAAAAGGGTCTTGACAGAACGGCGGATGGAATAAGAAGTTACTAGGGGAAAGATCTTGTAAGGGTTCCTTTTGAGGAACGGTACCCTAAAAATGAAGGATACAAGAAATCTGACTCAAATACAGTAATAAAGTGAAAAATACAAAACTTGACAATGAAGAACTGAGATTGCAAATGAGATCAGAAAATGTATGAAAGTCTTAATTGTTGTAAAACATAAACTATATTTTAAAGGGCTGTTGAAATAGCTATCTTCATTCAAGTATGCACCTTGCCTCCAGTTACAGTACAAAAATTGAATTCTGTAAATATGCGAGACACGTTATGGGTGCAAAAATAAACAACCACTTGAAGAGCTGATTAAAGTAAGTTCATGTAGTATTAAAATATATACCTATGGGTAGTTCTACAAAATAAGGAATTCTCTGCGGCCCAGCTAAAATATCTTGAAAAATATTTTATATACTAATTTCTTTGTATAATATAGGTCTGTACTATTTTGACCGAAATAGGAATAGTTGGTCACTAAAATAATTTTGATTTAAAATTACTTTCTTGACGAAATTAAGTAGTAGATACTAAGCAAAGAGCAAAATTCTCACGAAGCTGCAGTGTCCCTCTAAAAAATCTAGTGGAAAGTGTAATGTGATACCTACTACAACATTAAGGCCTTATATTAAAACAAAATAAAGCATTTTATTACTTTTTCTTGCCTGGGAGAGATATTATTATCAAAAAAAATAAAATAAAAAAAAATCCTTATCGAGAGTTTGTCCCCCGAGTTTTATATCAGGATCCTGTTCAGTGTAAAATAAGCGATATTCAATAAACTACATATATGCGAGCGACGTTGTCGTTTAGCTGAGTCAATTAAACCTAAGTACGAAATAATACCACATGTGTTTTTGCACCCAGCGTGTTGTTTAATCAGCCCAGCACATTCGGCGTAGGAAATCGCGTCGTAATCAGTCAAGTTCGTAGAATCCTGGTAAGATATTTTACGAATTTTACAAATTACTTACGAATTAAATAAACAATAGGTATGGATAATTGTAGAGGTTTGATATTGATATAAAAATTGCCTACACGAAGGTTTCTAAGACCTGCTTAATTTTTGTTGATGTTCTAAATCGATGTTTTATTTTAATACTATTATTTTTTTTAAAACAGCATCCTGGTCTCAGGACCTGTCAAATCAAGATATGAGGATACTAAGAACTGTCCAGGATCCTGACAAGTTTAAATTTAAATATTGTTTGTGTGCAAATTAATCTACAACCTTTTAGCTATACACTAAAAAGTCAAAATAATATTGTGACGATAGTATTGTGTAAATATTAATGGATGGGTCTATTACAATTGATTACAATACCCTGCAGTATTAATGACGTCTTCGAAAGTGATGACTCAAGGCAGACTGAAAATAGAAGTCCGAATTTATTAACACGATCATACAGGAATTCAGGGATCAGCCCGATGACATGAGCGTTCCAAGCGACCTTAATTTTTTTAATTTTTTTTTATTATGGAGTAGGGGGCAACCGAGCAGACGGCTCGCCTGATGGTAAGCGATTACCGCCGCCCATGGACGCCCGCAACCCCAGAGGAGTCGCGAGTGCGTTGCCGGCCTTTTAAAGGGTTTGGGCCTCCGGTACCCTCACTCACTCGGCGAAACACAACGCAAGCGTTGTTTCACGCCGGTTTTCTGTGAGGCCGTGGTATCAATCCGGTCGAGCCGGCCCATTCGTGCCGAAGCGTGGCTCTCCCACGGTGAAAATAATTTTAATTTGGAAAAAAACATACATAACTTTACTGAAAGTTGACTGCTCAACTGACTGTGCTTATAAAAAACTAGCTGTGCCCCGCGGTTGCACCCACGTGTAATTATATTTTAATTACTTACTGAGTACTAACCAAAAAATACCAAATAATTCATAGTTCATCTCGTCGGGCGGGGTTTATGCGTCACACGGCTCGTTCGCGCGATTATTGAATTATTTTTCATTTTATATGATGTCCTAAACTGTGCATCCAAATATCATGCTATAAAAGCAAAGTTTATCTTCATAAAACTCTCTTCATGATGAAGTATCTTTCGTTCGTAAGGATTAACATGCCATGGCTAAAAATAATGTTCAATCACTTTCTAATTTTTTTTTTTTTTTTGGAAAATACCTTTATTGTGGCTTATGTTTATGAGATAGCCATGTAGCATCGCGGACTTTTTTTAGATGTATTAAAGGCCGATATTTTTCTAGAATACATATTACCTATATTTACGTATCAATCAATCAATTATTTTTTGCGTTCCATAATGTACTTAAATGATCTTATAAATATAAAAATACAGAAGCATTGTGGACCCTGTCGGGCACAGCAAAAAACTTAGGAAAAAGGAAAAGGGCTAAGTAGTAATAACTTTAATTAACTATTAGTACACATATCTAAAATCTTATATTCATATTTCTATGTAATAAGTAAATACATATACTTAACAATTCAAGATAAATCTTTGAAAAGCATTAACGTATGCTTAGCGAACTCTCAAGTTATTATATTAAATGGAAAAAGAATACGGTCGCGAACAGAATTCGAACCTGCGCCTCCCGGATGAATACTCCAGGCGCTCTGACCACTAAGCCATCTCGACTCATCTGTCGATTCTTTTTCCATTTAATATAATAACTTTACATATACTTACTGTAATATATAATGTGTAAGAAATATATTTGTATTTATTATTATATAGAGGAAAAGGTGGTAATGTGGCCCCTGCACATATTCAAATTCAAATTCAAATTCAAATTTTTATTCTGTAAATAGGTCTTTACAAACTCTTTTACAAGTCATTTTTTAATCTAGAAGGCGCCGGTATTTCCTATCTGACTACCTCGGAGAAGAAAAACCGAAACAAACTCAGAGGTCACTGTCTCTTTTAAAGTCCAGACATCATCTTTATGGTTATGTGAGCGTAATCATGTAGGGTGTCTGGAAAGGCCTTTTGAAGAAAGAACCGTAGCAATTTTAAGTTGACCAGTCCTAACTGACGGCACACATGCATCAGTCACCGTAAAGCTCGAACCATAATTTAGGGAGCTCAACGACCTGTCGCAAGGCGATACCAGATCGGCAGGACATTTGCGTAGGCCATACAAATACTAAAAACTGCCAGACAGTTACAAATCTAAAAGAAAGGGAATATATAACCGACATGATGCTCACATTCACAAATTTCTATTATTATATTCAAAATGTAAAAATATATTATGATTTAATTAAAATGTCAAGTTAAATTTTATTACAATGTCAAAGTAATTGTCAAAATCAGAGATAAACAATGTCAGATTTAAACAATGTCAAAAACAACCAATCTCAAAAAATTTGAACATTATTAAATATTGTTCCATATCCATAATATTATTTTTAATAGCAGATCAATCCCATGCATTTTTGTCGTTCAAATATTCCGAAATTGTGTAATACCCTTTTTTACAAAGTTTGGTTTTAATAACATTTTTAAATTTATTTACAGGTAAATTTCGGATATCAATGGGTAATTTATTGTAAAAGCGTATACACTGACCCATGAACGAGTTGCTTACTCTGTGGAGACGAGTACTATGAACGGCAAGGTTGTGCTTACTTCTAGTATTCACAGCATGGACATCTGACAATTTGATGAATTTTGTAATGTTTTTACATACATACATTAAATTTTCATATATGTACTGGGAAGCAAGAGTTAGAATATTAATTTCTTTAAATTTTTCCCTGAGGGAAACTCTTGGGCCTAAGTTGTAAATAGAGCGAATAGCCCTTTTCTGCAAGACAAAGATGATATTAATGTCAGCCGAGTTTCCCCAGAGAAGAATTCCATATGACATGATGCTATGGAAATAACTGAAATAAACAATCCTGGCCGTATCTACATCAGTTAAATGTCTGATTTTTTTAACAGCAAATGCGGCTGAGCTAAGTCTAGCTGACAGTTTTTCTATGTGCGGACCCCACTGTAATTTGCTGTCAATAGTGATTCCAAGAAACACAGTAGACTCAACAGGGTCCAACTCCAATCCATTTAATGTTACGTTAGATCGTACCTGTTTAACATTTGGCGTTGAAAATTTAATACATTTAGTTTTTTTCTCATTAAGGAGAAGATTGTTAACATTAAACCAGTGAACAACTTTGGAAAGTGCATTGTTTACTTCGTCATAATTGAGTAACTGTCGTTTAATTTTAAAAATTAAAGACGTGTCATCTGCAAACAGTACAATTTCATGATTTTCTTTAATGTAATTGGGCAAGTCGTTAATATAAATGAGGAACAAAAACGGACCAAGAATTGAACCCTGCGGAACTCCCATGGTGACCGCAGATCCTGAAGATTTTGTGCCATTAACATCAACCCTCTGAATTCTATTGTTTAAATACGAAGTTAGAAGATCGAGAGCCTTGTTCCTTATTCCATAGTGGTGCAATTTTCTGACCAGTGTACAATGATGGACGCAGTCGAAGGCCTTTGACAAGTCGCAAAATATGCCAACAGCATCCTGCGAATTCTCCCAGGCCTCGAAAATATTCTTCAGCAGTTCCACGCCTGCATCCGCAGTCGAACGACCCCGCGTAAAACCAAATTGCTTTTTATGGAGTAAATCGTTTTTATTAAAATGACCTAGCATTTGGTTTAAAATAATTTTTTCAAAAATTTTACTTAAGGTTGGTAGAATTGAAATAGGTCGAAAATTTGTGGGGTCGGACGCGCTACCAGATTTAAACAATGGTACTACTTTACTTAGTTTCATCAAGTCAGGAAATACACCAGAAGCGACACAAGAGTTGAACACGATTGCTAAATAGGGAGAAATAACATCAATTATTGAAGAGATAGTATATACTGAAAGTCCCCACAAGTCTGATGTTTTCTTTACATCAAGACTTTTAAAACTATTTTGAATGTCTTTCGCGTTAACAAACGTAAATTCAAAAATTGAGTCACACTCTGTTACACAACTTATCAGCAGAGAATAAGCAGCAGTAGAAGAAGACAAAAGAGTTTTGGTTGTAATGATGGGAATATTAGTAAAGAAGTGCTCAAACTCTGTTGCCACCTCCATATCCGCTTCTATTTTTCTATTATCTATTTTCAAGTTGAAGTCACGGTTACGCACCGTAGTCCTTCCCGTTTCCGTATTTATAATGTTCCAGGTGGTCTTAATTTTATTAGAAGATATTTTTATTTTATTTTTTAAATGGATTGATTTTGCAGCGGAACAGGCTCTTTTAAACAATTTAGAGTACTTTTTGACATATTCTATAAAGTCAGAATTGTAATTATATGATTTTTCATTATATAATTCGTATAGCCTCTGTCTACTTTTATAAATACCAGGAGTTGCCCAGTCACTAAAAGAAACGCGATCACTAACCACTATAGTTTTTGGTGTGAATACCTTACTGAATTCATGATTAATTAAATTAAATAATGCACTATATGCTGAATCTGGATTCTCATGGTAAGGCAATATAGGGAGTTTTTGTACCAAGTTATTTTTAAAGCTGCTTAATCTACCCACATTTATTGGTACAAAAGTCACTTGTGTTCTCTGAATTCTAAAATTTTTCCTCAGAAGTGTCAATAATTGGCCACAGTGATCAGAGTCTAATTTATTTATGATTGACTTGTTGATTGGCTTTATATTAGTAAAAATATTATCAATACAAGTAGCACTAGTGGCAGTTATTCGTGTTGGTTCAAAGAAAATGTTGTACATATTGTGTGATTTAAATAAACTTATAAATCTATTAGTAATAGTTGATTTTTCTAATATATTAATATTAAAGTCTCCACAGATAACAACTGTTTTATTAGAAATACAACATTTAAATAACACATCCTCCAAAATGTTTTCAAATGTATCATAGTGTGCACATGGAGGTCTATATACACTCATTACAATGTACTGCTCAAATTCAATACAAGCTATTTCAATAACTCGCTCAACAGAGAGGCCCACTATGTCTAATCTTTCTTTGAATTTAATGTTTTTATTTATAATTATTAAAGAGCCACCACGTACCATGTTTACTCTACTGAATGAGCTAGCGACGTTATGGTTTTTAAAGTTGAACATGAACTGGCTGTTTTTTAACCAATGTTCAGTAATACATAAAATATCAATACAACCCGAGTTCATGAACAACTCCAACTCCAAGTCTTTACCCAACAAACCCTGAATATTCTGGTGAACTATGTTTATATAGTTTTTATTATTATTAATTATATTAGACTTTGATGGGTGTGATATAAAATTTAAATTGGTATCTAAATGAATTACATTATTACAGCTAGAGTTTGCCATATATTGGCCTCATTCGATATTTATAATTCAGAAACACGCTATTTATTATATTTTTGGTGCAACGCGGAGCTAGTGCGACGGTATCGATGTAGTACCAAAAAAATCCATGAGGAGGCGTTATGTTTTTTTGTTATCCGAACAAGTCAAAAAATGCAACAGGCAATGTTTTGAAACTGCGCTACATTTTATAACATTTTTGCGGTAGAACTATACCTATTTCAGTTGTGGTAATTGTGTAGGTACATTATTTATTATTTTATTTATTTATTTATTATTATTACAGAATAGTGCTTTAACCTTAGTATAATATTGTGTTCGGCATACATTTTTTACGGGATTTTCACGATAATTATAAAAACATTTATAAATATTTGTATTATCGTTTGTTAATAATATTCTAATATACTTTTAATTTGGCCCCCTCGCATTGTTTGTATTATGGTCCCGGGGGCCATATAACATGTGTGAATATATCACGTCAACTTTTTTATCTTATCGCTTTCAGTTGCCTCGACAAAGTATGTTATCTCCAAATTCCTCCATTCAACTATGTTATCTTTATAGAAAAGAAAAACTAGGATACTGACCGCAAACCCTAGACGCCTTTCCCAGATTATTCATCTCTGATGGACATTACAGTCACACTCGCAATTTGGAAATAACAGACCTGGCCCGCGAAAACCATGTCACCATTGTCAGTCTCCCACCTCATAGGACGCATAAACTCCGGCCGTCAGACAAGGCTTTCATGTGCGCCTAATTTAAGAGTTACTATAGTAAGGAGATTTGCAAGTTTCTTTTGCATTGTGAAAGAATGCTTACGATATAGCTGAGCTTTTTGGCCGGGCATATCTCATCAGCACCACGGGAGAAGTTGCAGTGAATGGTTTTCGTGCGACGGGCATTTACCCATCCAATCCGCAAGTTTTTACGGAAGTGGAGAACCATCATCAAAACACAAATGTTGTTGCTGACTAAACTGCTCCAAGATTCCACTCTCCTGACTACAGTAGAGTAGTACAAGAGCTGCAGACTGGTTTGGTTCTACTAGAAAATATTCAGCCAATTCCCATTGCCAAAACTAGGACGTCTAATCGTGGAAGAAACACTACAACAGCAAAAGTGATTACACCGAATCCTTGCGCTTAGCAAACATTCGAGGCGAAGTCGTATACGTGGAGGTGGCCGTGGACATGGCCTTGGAAACGGCCCCAGACGACGCCAGGGAGATAATAGGACATCCAGCTCTGAAAGTGACACAGTCGTGGAAACTAACTCTGTCAACAATGTTTAATCTAGATACCTGAAAGCTCAGATACGAACTGCTTCTATGATACCAGTTATTCTAGTGACAGACATGGGGAGGAGTGGATTCAATGCTAGAGTTGCTGTTTCCCATAAACAGCAACTCTAGCATTGAATCCACTCCTCCTAATGCTGCCTGTGCTGGGTCCTGAAGCCGTTAATTATATCTACGATTTTTACTAATAAGTTATTTAAATTAAATATATTTAAAGTTATTATATTAAACGGAAAAAGAATACGGTCGCGAGCAGGATTCGAACCAGCGCCTCCCGGATAAATACTCCAGGCGCTCTGACCACTAAGCCATCTCGACCTTTGCTCACCACCGCCAATTCTTAATCCATATTTTAACACGTCTTTTGGCGACGTCATTGCAATCTATTCAGTCCCTATACAGGTGACCGAACCGACACGACTAACTTTGCAGTTAATACAATGTCGTAAAGATGCAATTACCTGAACAATTAAAGATAAATCTTTAAAAAGCATTAACATATAATCATGCGATTAGCGAACTCTAAATTTATTATATTAAATAGAAAAATAATACCGTATTTTTAATTGTTCAGGTAATTGCATCTTTACGACATTGTATTAACTGCAAAGTTAGTCGTGTCGGTTCGGTCACATGTATAGGTGTAAATTTATCTTTAATTCAATACATTTATTATGGCCCCCAGGGTTCCATATAACTCTCACTTGATCTCAAGTTGCCAAAATTTATATTATTAAAATACATAAGTTTTTGATTCGATTTTTTGATTTGATGGATAGGCAAATGAATAAAGAGCACTATATCGTATTTATTACATTTCAGAGTCTAGTATTTTGAGACCTCAAAAACATTACAACTTTCTCCTCTATTTACCTACTTATGTAGGTTTTATACTTATTTATTTTACATGGATGTATAATTCTTTATTTTATTGGAGGTATATAATATTACTTATGTAGTATTTTTGTTTGTAATGTGTTTGATTTAATTATTTTTAGTTTAGTTTATCCACGGAGATTATCATCGAAAAAATCGTGAAGTAGCGTTTTATACCTAGAAAACGTTTTAGTTTATTTAAAAATGTATTTGTTTTATTACTAGCACTTCATCTTAAGACTTACTTAAAAAATAAAACAATTTTTAAGGCTAGCTGAGAAGTGTAGCTGAATGTTAGATAGCCTATACCAACTATTCCTCATGAATCTGGAAACCAAATACAAAAAAAAACGAATCTGGCGGGTAGTTCCAGAGATTAGCGCGTTTACACAAACAAAACAACTCTTCCGCTTTATAATACTAGTATAGCTACATTAAGTATAAACCAAGCATAGACCTCATTTGCGTTAGTTTTCAAGGTACTTGGACTATTACAAATTAATAGTTAGTAGGTTAGAAGCATATACATAAGTAATAAATAAAAGTTGATATAAGGATTTTTCCTCAGCTTCCTAGTCACACTCTCAGTTTCCTGCCGTTTATTTTCATTTGAATAAATAAACCTAAAACTTAAAAAAATTGGCTGTACCACTTAGCATACGTTGTATTCAGGCCCGCCGTAAGCGGGCGTGCAAGGCGTGCACCGCACGCGGGCGGCACATCCAGGGGGGCGGCAAATCTAGGGATACATCACGTAATATTCAAAGTCATTGTCATAATACCCACCCCACCTACAAATTCAATTTTCCTTTAGATTATATTCTTAACATCGCCATCTAATGGCATCCATTAAAGCTAAAATGCAATACCAAGTGTCTGTCGTTTGAACCACCGCGTCCGGCCACCTAGTGGGGCGCGCGCGCGCGCGCGACAATCGACTCGATGGAAAAGAATCTAGTACTCGTGCCTCCATCCATTCAACTGAGGTTGAAAAAGCCCTACAAAAGATGTCCAACAGGAAAGCGATAGTACCGGACGGCATAGCAGTGGAAGCCTGGAAATGCTTAAGCGAGCGAGGAATTGTATTTCTCACCGGCCTCTTCAACTGCTTGTTGCTCTCTTCAAAAATGCCAGACGCTTGGAGATTGAGCACAATAGTTCCGATCTATAAGGGGAAAGATAGTAAGTACGAGTGTAACAATTACCGCGGAATCAAGCTTCTGAGCCACACTATGAAGCTATATGAAAGAGTGATTGAGAGCCGTCTAAGATCTGAGTGCTCATTATCAAAAATCACTATGGCTTTGTACCTGGTTTATAAACTACTGATCCAATGTTTGCTCTAAACACGATTGCTGAAGAATATCGCGTTAAAAACCGATCTTTATTTGTTGCTTTCCTAAACATGGAAAAGGCATTTGATCGGGTCCCAAGAGACACGATCTGGAGGAGCCTTCGCAAGAAGAAAGTCCCCGAACAGTATGTGGATGTTATCAGTATGTCAACATGTATTGGGAATTTGGGATGCGGGATTAATGGTACGGACTAAACCGATAGCGGTCACAGAAGGTGTTCACCAAGGGTCTGTTCTAAGGCCCTTCTTATTTTGCTTGGTTTTGGACTCACTCGCCGAGGCGGCGCAAAATTCAGCGACGTGGACTTTCTTCTTCTTATCGTGTGGTTGATGAACAACCGAGTGTCAGAGTTTAAGCCACCCTCTCTCAGGTCTCTGACATGGCTTTACACACCATCGAAAATATCTCTCAGGTGCTGGTTTCCTCACGATGTTTTCCTTCACCGTTATAAGCAAGTGTTAATTAATTTATAATACGCACATGACTTCGAAACCTCAGTGGTGCGTGCCTTGGCTTCGAACTAGCGAGGTGGACTTTTATATACGCAGATGATGTAGCTATCTGTACCGAAAGCCGTGCTGACTTACAGCAGGTACTTTTGTCGTGGAAACAGTTACAAACTGGTGGCCTAGTTCTGAGTGTGGCTAAGACCCAATTCATTTGTTTTAATGCACCAGACATAAGCGACACCAGTCCAATTCCCATCGACGGCCAAATGGTCACCATGTATGATCAATACGAGTATCTGATGCACCGCTCTGGGAATCTCGAAAGCAACATCCTACACCGAATTGCTGCAGCCTGGTTAAACTGGCGAGAAGTGAATAGTATGCTACAAAAGAATGCCGGTTAAACTCAAAGGGCTTATTTATACGACCAGTTATAATGTACGGCAATGAAATGTGGGCTATGACCCAAAAGAACGTCCATACCATTCAGGTAGCCGAAATGAAGATGCTAAGGTGGATGTGCGGCGTTACCAGGCTCGATAAAATCCGCAATGAGTACGTGCGAGGGAAGCCTGGGGGTACGTGACATTGTCGATAAGATGCGGGAGAGTAGGCTGCGATGGTATGGGCATGTAGAGGCCACCAGACTACGTCGGAAATTTGGCAGTACAGCTCTCCTTCTATGGTCGGAGAGCAAGAGGCATACCGAAGACAAGGTGGAGGGCTGTAGTGCTAAAGGACATGATTGAGTGTAGGGTTTCCGATAACGATGTCAAGGACAGAGCGAAGTGGAAGAGAAAAATAAGAAAGGCTGACCCCACCACCATGTGGGACACATAGCTGGGAAGAAAGAGAAGAGAAGAGAGAGAGATAAAAAAAGAGTAGGTAGATGATGCCTAACATTGAAGCACAGTGTATAGGTATTATGTATTTACTTTTAACATATATACATGATATATTATTATATTAAATGGAAAAGAATACGGTCCCACGGACTACTAAGCCATCTCGACCTCAGAGGTCGAGATGGCTTAGTGGGAGGCGCAGGTTCGAATCCTGTTCGCGACCGTATTTTTTTTCCATTTAATATAATAACTTTAGAGTTCGCTAAGCATGCGTTAATGCTTTCCAAAGATTTATCTTGAATTGTAGGTATATTTTTCTTCATTATTTTCTTTTATCACAACCTTATGAGACAACAAAAAACAGCCTTTCTGACTAGCTCAGCTTCGGTAGTCATAGATAAACAGGGGCGGCATAATCGGTATTGCACACGGGCGTTCAAATAGCTAGCGGCGGGCCTGGTTGTATTCATAATAATAGAATGCATTGCGCAACTAGAATGTACAAAAATTTTTGGGCTAAATCAGACTCAGTTTCGTCCTTAGTTTGTAGAACAACCGATGTGGGTATAGAGCACGCAAATTAAGTATCAGCCTTGGCGATAGTTACATTAAGTAAGGTTATCTCTAATAAAACATAACATAGCACCCTGCGTATATACCCCAAAGGGGTAGGCAGAAGTGTGCACAATTGTACACCCACATTACACCAATGCCAATTTTAGTAAACAGTACCTACTTAGCTCCTGCTTTGGCTTAGCATTATTCCTTTCACTGTCACACAACTTTCAAACTGCACATGCAAGATAGAGACGGAAACATAGCTTATCCAAAGCAAATACTACATAAGTACCCAATGTTATTTAACTTAGCTTTCGTAGGTATGGCAGGTGTTTTGACTTGGTCTCTGTTACACAACTGTCTCAACAAACTAAGAGACATATGTAGTTATAAAGATTAGCTCTTGCTAAGAAATATTAATCTATCTAGGCCCTATTGTCAGTGTCTTAACCACCCCATCTCTGAGATTGTCAAAGATATTAGAAGGAAGAAAGGACTTCTTTATTTCTGTGGAGACTGATTAACTTACCATTTCTCAGGTGTGCTCGTTCTCATTTCCACATATTTTTTTCCTTCATCATTCTAAGCAAGTGATTGTGAAGTCTGTGGTTTGTACCTGCGATCTATAAGTACATACCAGTCTGGTTATAGTCTGGTATACAGACGACTGTACCCCTAGGCCATCACTGCTCCGTGTATGTTAATTTTTATTTGTTGTATTTATTATCTAATAACTACCTATTTATTTATATTATTTTTAATCGATTTTGTAGTAGGTAACTTATTTTAACAGATGAGTGTAGATACTATAAATTTTTAAATTAAAAATCATGTTTTATTTCTCCAACCCCTATCTTAAAATGAGTAGTCTGATAACCACAGCATGGAATTTATGTCACCCTTGGTGTACAAGGTGAAAAAAGCTCCTCACCTATACAATGTGGGCGTGAAATTTACCCCCTAAGACATTGGAGTCAATTCTAATTTAGCAAACTAAAGTAAATTTAGAGTATTACTGGCTTTTACTAACCGTTAATATAAGAACAGGACACTAAGGCTTCCAGTCTCGACACATTCCCGCGTCCCGGAAAAAAATATCGAGACTCGGTGCGGTCTCGAAATTCCCGGAAAAAACGAGACTTTCAAGACGAGAGAGGTTTACTTATACGCTAGCCATTCAGGCAGTCAAAACAAGATATTTCAAATATCTACTTTATTGTACCGTAACAACAACAAAATTAATACTAATAATACGTAAGAAAAACACGTGTTATATAGTAGTTGGTGGTAGTTGCAATTTTTCATCGCTTGCGAATATGCGGGCGATGCACAGATAATTGCATGACTACCCTCAATACTGTGAAGTAGCTAGATATTGAGTGTTAACAGTTTTTGACCAACCAAATAAATAAGTATTGTATTTATTTGCATTTATATTGAAATTTCACCGTTGCCTAACATTTTAAAGACTGAAAAAACTCAAAGGACTGTGAAAATATTGTAAGATACTAGCTTCAATCTGTAACCTATTAAGGATAAGGAGTGAATTTGCGAAAAATGCATTCTAAGTTGTAAGTATAATTTCATTGGACAAAAATTTTACACAGTATTTAGCAAAAGAGTAGCATCTCGCTTACACAGTGCTTTTAGCTCCTCCTTATTGTGTTGTTGATGAACGAGCTAGTGTAAGAGTTTAAACCACGCGTAGGCCTTATAGCTAAGCCTTACACATCATCAAGAACAACTCATGGGTGTGTTGATTTCCTCACAGTATTATCCTTTACTGTTTTAAGAAAGACACTGAACTAGGCAATCTGGTCTTCAAACCAATTATTAAATTTTAGTTCTCTGTGAAACTCCTTGTTAGATTTCCATAATAAAGTTAGTTTTTTTTGATGATTAACTAAACAAACAACTTCAGAAGTTTCAGATCTTATCAATCACATGTCCATTATCTACTAATTTTTCTGTAGCCTACTAATACTAATTTTTACGATATGTTTTAAACATACTATTTTCATCCTATTCATCTACATACCTATAACCTTTTTTTTAAGTAGCTTTCTTTTTCCCTGATTTTTGCCATTTTTTGTCTAACACATCTAGTTTAACAAACTGTATATTACAGTGTGTGTACATGTAACCAGAACACAATATGACTGTTGGTTTAACACATTTTTAATACTGCTAATTTGTGTGCGTTCGCGCAGCGGAATATTGTTGAATTTAAAGATATTAATTATGCAGATATTTAGTGTATGACGTCGTATAATTGTGTATGGTAAAAAAAAAATTGTGTACGCAGCCATTGTGGAGAAATTCACCAAAAACTGATTCCGCTGGGCGAACGTTGTCCTGGCGGAACTTATTTTAATCCATAGACTTTAGAAGAAAAGAGGTGTGTCCAAAAATTAGTGTGTAATTGTGTATGTATGAATAAAATGAGTGCATGCATAAACTTCGGAGAAATTGAAGTTTCCGCTACGCGAACGTTTGGCCATTAGCTAGTTTTCATATAAAGCGCTTACATAGAGAGCTGTAGATTTTTACATACGTTGTTTTGAATTTGTTTATATTTGTTTAAAAAACAGATTTAGAAAAAATCGTAGGGCTTAAAAGATAAAAATATAAACGTAAAATACACTTAATAGGTCTTAGTTCTTAAAGTATGCACTTTGGGGTCTAGATTTTCACGTTTATACAAACCTTGTAAGTATCTGAAACATGTTGCCAAGTATCAATGATGTTCCGTTAGTAATTAAAGAGTTAAAGGACAATTTTACCATGAATAGATCACTGTTTACAAAACAGTCAAATATCACGACGTTCTAAAGGAATTGCATGGTAAAATGTATGCCAAAAATTAGTTTATTCATTCAACTATTCACATGCAAAATTTCATGTCATTAAATTTAGTAATTAAAGAAATCAATTAAAATACTGACGAAGCATCGAAAACCTACATAACCCGACCAAGTTCGGATAGCTACAAAAAAGCGGCCCAGCCATATATCTAAGAGACGTTCTTAACCTTCCAATATAGTATTTACTAATATGGTACAGTTCCGTACACAAGCGTTAGGAAAAAATAAAACAATTGCATTTCTTGAATTAAAAATATTTTTTTAATAATAACCCAACTATCTACGATAAAAACAAATCTTCAATTAACAAGTACTTTTCTATTTAAATATCCGTGTACAAAAATTTACGCGCGGGCCGCGGCCAATGAAAACATATTATTGCCCTCTCTTTTCTTCAAGGATGGAAGTACCGTTTCAAGCGGGAAGCCGCGCGCGTCCTGTTCGACTAGCAGTTTGTGGAATATTCCACAGACGTTAAATTACGTGCGTTCACAAGAATATAATTAAATCAAAATATTAACTTTTAAAAAATGTGAATACCTATCGGAACTCCGGAATTATTCCAGTCAATTCTGGAGCTGAAAAATCAGAACAATTGAACAAAAATTTGGTGTACAAAAATAAATGACCTTTAAATTATATCGAAACAACAATTGTGTTATCACCTATACCAATTCAATACCGGTATTATACGGTAAATTTTGGGATGTTACCTAAATATATTGCATGGACGCTTTTTTGTAGCTATCCGAACTTGGTCGGGTTATGTAGGTTTTCGATGCTTCGTCAGTATTTTAATTGATTTCTTTAATTACTAAATTTAATGACATGAAATTTTGCATGTGAATAGTTGAATGAATAAACTAATTTTTGGCATACATTTTACCATGCAATTCCTTTAGAACGTCGTGATATTTGACTGTTTTGTAAACAGTGATCTATTCATGGTAAAATTGTCCTTTAACTCTTTAATTACTAACGGAACATCATTGATACTTGGCAACATGTTTCAGATACTTACAAGGTTTGTATAAACGTGAAAATCTAGACCCCAAAGTGCATACTTTAAGAACTAAGACCTATTAAGTGTATTTTACGTGTATATTTTTATCTTTTAAGCCCTACGATTTTTTCTAAATCTGTTTTTTAAACAAATATAAACAAATTCAAAACAACGTATGTAAAAATCTACAGCTCTCTATGTAAGCGCTTTATATGAAAACTAGCTAATGGCCAAACGTTCGCGTAGCGGAAACTTCAATTTCTCCGAAGTTTATGCATGCACTCATTTTATTCATACATACACAATTACACACTAATTTTTGGACACACCTCTTTTCTTCTAAAGTCTATGGATTAAAATAAGTTCCGCCAGGACAACGTTCGCCCAGCGGAATCAGTTTTTGGTGAATTTCTCCACAATGGCTGCGTACACAATTTTTTTTTTACCATACACAATTATACGACGTCATACACTAAATATCTGCATAATTAATATCTTTAAATTCAACAACATTCCGCTGCGCGAACGCACACTGCTAATTTTATGATCCACTAGTGTTGAAGCAGAGGAACTTGTTAATATTATAATAAAACCAGGTCCTCTCTGTGTGAAGCTACATAAAACCTCTTGTTATGTGCCAAGTATATAAAAAAAAACAAAAAATTTTGATTTTATAATTTGATTTTGCGACAGTATAATAAAGTACTTGATATCTGTTTTGACTTCCTTAATAGCTAGCCTATAAGTATGAAACCTGTTTTTGAAATAGTCTCGAAAGTCTCGTTATTCCCGAGACTGAAAATATTAATCTCGGGCCTCGAAAATACCAAAATATAGTTAACTCTAAAAATTATGGAGACCAAGATTCCCGTGATGGAAGCCCTACAGGACACAGTGATGGCAAATTCAATCATGTCAACCTACATATAGTTGTCATATATTGTCATAACTGCGAGGTACTCCATTTTAAAGTTTATATGTTTATAGTAAATTTATATTAAAATATGTTTTTACTATAGTCACTCGATACTGGTATTATGCTAAATCCGGTTCGACTTGAAGCTGACTCCAATTCAATTGGGAAAAGGCAATGCAGATTGATTGTGTGATCAGTGACAAATTAGCTTAACATGAAATTAAACACAGAATTGCTTACAACTATAATATTAGTATTGAAACCACTGAAGCTATCCCACATTACAGGAATATGCAGTTCCCATGATCAGAAATATTTTTAACCTACCAGGAGACTTACTTTTAACACAAGCATTACTCTAAGTGTCAATAATAGATTTTTGGATTTGAGTCCAGAAATCTAAAATTATAATATTCCAAGCAAAAATTTGTGTGAAATAATAAATGTAGACATACATGTACCATAACAACATATTAAAAGTTTATACTGATGTTTCACAAATGAGTTTTATACTGATGTTTCACAAATGAGTTACACATATTGGATTTGACCACTGAAATCCCACAGGTAATTTAGTTGGTTGTGATATCACTGCACTGCACTGGACTTAATAGCGTCGCATTCCTGGAGGTCCACGGCCACCTGGCCCGCCACGGCCCATTCCAGGGGGAGCTCCCATCATGCCAGGGGGTGGCCCCCCCATCATTGGACCTCCACGCATTTGAGGGGGAGCTGAAAGTTGGCCTCGAGACCCAGGAGCCATATGTTGTTGAGAAGGACCACCAACTCCTCTAGCAGGTCCCTGCAACCCAGGCGGCGCACCTGTAGGTCCAGCCCCACGTCCTGCAGCACGGCCACCGCCAGGACCCCCGATCGCACCAGGTATTGGCACACGAGGCAAACCTTCTTCGGGCGGTGGTGGGCCTTCTATTGTTAAAGAGACAATATTTTCACCACGTAGCAAGACAAATCCTAACGTTCTTTTCTCTTCTCTGTCAGCAGTTTTGCTGTTTTTGGACTTAATTTTCCTGAATTCTTCACAGTCTCCCAGAATCAAATTCATGTGTTTATCAAACGCTTTGAAGGTCCCAATAAATGTTCGTGAATCTTGAAGTATTACTCTCACTCTGTAGTTAATATGCTGTTGCATTTTGTTATTCTTCCCGATAGTCTGAAAAGGAACATTATTCAAATATATTCAATAATTCAATTTAAATGAATATCGTATCCTTGTTTTTCTAGCGGTTTTACCGGTAAAAAAACTTTGTAAAATTAGGTTGCTAAACACTTCAATTATTGAAAATAACAAGACGAAAGCCGTCTTTAGGGACTTAAAGTATGTAATTTCTTTAAACATACCATTTTGGATGAATGATTTTGTATAAAATCTTAGATGAAAAGTTGGTTTGTGTAAACAACAACAAAATTTCGCTCCGATTCCGATTCAATGAAAAACTGACAACGACAACGGACAAAGACAAACAATCATAGAACAAATATACCAATGAATTTGAATGAATGAATGAACGAAATAGGCGTATGTAACTCTTCACTTCACTGATATGACTCACTGATCCGAAATATTTTTAGTTGTTCCGAAATATTGGCTCAGTAACTAAAACTAAACGTAGGATTTGGAACTGAAACATTACATCGCGCTTTACTCCGTTAAATGCGAAAAAACATATTAGTGGTAAAGAGATATAAAATGATATGTAGATATTTCACACTCGTAGCTCGGCTGGAGGCATCAAACTGCCTCGCCTTATTGTCCGGTTACGCAGACAAAACCCCTATGGGGTTTATAAAAAAAAACACTCATAACTAAGTAGCAAAACAAACGTAAATTTTCGAATTTTATTTCCTTTGAAACATATCAGTGTTTCGGAACATGTCATTGATCCAGATGCAAATGTTCCAATCGCAAAAATGATAAACTTTGCCCACCGCTAGAACGAAAATGAATTGAACCAAACCAAAACCAAACCTGAAACCATAGACAACAAAACTGGCCAAGCCAAGCTGAATGTGACAATGACAATTGACAACTGACATTTGTTTTTTGGCAACATTTGACAATAGACAACTGGTGCTGCCATAAAAATAATCATGGCGAGATTCACACATAAAATACCTAAAGATTTTTAGGAGTAGCTGAAATAGTTTCTTAATTATAGGGCTATTCATAGTATATACGAAACCTGAAACAATTTTTTTCAGAATCAGCAACAGAATCGATTGTCATAATGTTTACACTATGTTATATTTTGACCAAATAAGATTTCAAAAATCCTTTAATTTGGACACAGTAGGTACTGGTTTTGGATTGTTTAGCATTCGCATTATTATATTAGGTCTTAATTTATTAGGTAATTTTCTTTGGAAGGGGTATATAAGTCAAATACATTCACTTAAGCTAAGAATTAAATGGATATAACAAATTATTTGTAATCAACATAGTACCTACTAGCAAGACGAAAACTGCTCCTTGGACGGTGAACATTATGAAAAAATAAAATTGTAGTTATTATCTGAATTATGTCATAAATGAATCCTTATCACTTGCACATTGACCCCTTAAAAGGAAATTACCTAATTAATTAGGACCTTATACAGCATGCGAGCATTGACATATATATTACTAGCGTAAGGACCCGGCCGACCGCGAAACTAAATGGCACCAACGTGTTGGCCCTAAAATGACAGTTTAGGGCCAACGGCCAACGGAACTCAGTCGACACCAAAGAGTATGTCGACACTCGACAGTGGACCGCGCGCAGGAGAGAGCGAGTATTTGTTTGTCATAATATGACTAGTTGCGTGGTAAAAGGCTCCAAAAATTACGATACAAAGATTATAAAGGAACATGGGATATCGCATCATCGGTAAATAACGCTAGATTTCTTCTGTTCTAATTAAAATAACATATTTTATAGGTATAATTATTTTACTACCGAAGTCCGTGATGGCGGCCATTGTGTGGCCGGCAGCGCGTGCGAAGTAACGTTGAACGAACGTCATTTTTTATTTGTTTTATTTTTGTCTTAAGAACTTAGTGCAAGTAATTTTAGTAAGTACCTAATATGTTAATACATAAATAATATAACAATATAGTTTACAATTTCAAGTAAAGCTGATTGATATTAATTTGTTTTACATACGTTTTTTTGTGACATGTATTATTATCGCAATAAATTATAGTTTAAAAAACTAATATAATCTAACGACACCTCTCAAGCTAACATCCATCAACCCGTGTGTATGTATGTATTTTTCTTTGGCAGGCTCTGTAGTCTACAGAGCCTGCCCAAGAAATATACATACATACACCCGAAAAACATATAACCTCTTTTTCTAGCGCAGTCGGGTAAAAACTCAGTTCAGTTCGTGACTGAAGTGTGTATAAAAATATTGACCAAGAATAAAATGTGATAAAAAAAAACATGTCCGCACCTACAAGGTTTAGTATTCGACCTATGAAACGCGGCACTTGCGTGGTTCGTATGAGTTATGACAGATGGCACTACTTTTGCTTGTATGAAGAAGTTTTCTGTAAAATGTTTAGATGGGCGTATCCTTTCTTTTAAAATCATTGCATGCCAATTTTTGATTTAGCAGATAGCAAATTAAATACATTTCGTCGCCGTGCAGTGCAAAAACCTCGTCCTTGCGTTAAACATAATGTTAAATATAATCAAATAACAATTTATTTGATGTTAAATGTATAAATAATTATCAATATGGAAAATACGTTAGGCACAAATTATATATATTTTAAAGACAGTATATATCAATAGTAATAATGCTTAGCAACGACACATTACAAAGTAAGTATTTATTACATTTTCTTTGGAGAGGCATAAATATATATATTTCAAATCCGGGGAATTTTTTAAGAATTTTTGGATAAATTTTTCAGTCCCATTCTGGAACTCAAATCTTGCAGCCTGGAGCCGAATAGAGGTTTAGTTAGCATATCAGCTAACTGTTTAGCTCTGAGGGAACTTGCTTGACATTAAAGTCTCCGTTAGTAACATATTCTCTAACGAAGAAATGTTTGATGCGCTTGTGGTATTCGTACTTTGGGTTATGTGCGAGTTTTACAGTTGATTCATTATCTAAGTTTGACACGAGTTTCTCAATAATTATGATCAAGTTGTTAAGAAGACGATTCAACCATAAAATCTCTTGAGCAGGCTCACTAGCTGCTATAATATCCGCTTCCGTCGAGGAGACGGAGACCGTTGTTTGTTTCTGGCTTCTCCAGCTAATAGCCGCTCCAGAGAATAAGCACACCATTACAGTTGTTGATCTTCCAGTATTCTGGCCTCCGCCATGATCTGAATAACTATAGCAGATTAAGTGTTGAGGTGACGTATCTGTAACGGTCAGTCCGTTTTGTTGTGTCCCTTTCAGATACCGGAAGATTCGTTTTACTAGCATGACATACATCATTTTAGAAGGTGCTCCGAGATTTCTCGAAGCGACACCCATAGCATACGAAATATCAGGTCTTGTGCCTACTGATACATATGCCAAAGCACCCACGGATTGCCTGTAAGCAAAATTACCGTTAGTATCCTCTTTCTCTTCTGTCTCATTTTTTTTGATTATGGGCGTTGGTGCTGCTTTACAGTTCGATATTCCAAATTTTTCCAACACTTTCTTTGTGTAAGCCTTTTGACTTAATGTAATTTTATTGTCTTTGCGCACTTTTCTTCCATTCCAAGGAAGTATGCCACAGGTTTGGTAGGTATTTTGAATCTTGTTTTTAATTCTATTATAAATTCATTTCCTGTGGCTCTCGTGTTATACGCAACAATATTAATATTATGAATGTCGCTGTTTTTGCAGAACTGATTAATATGTTTCTTAACATAGATCAAATTCTCATAAATGTATTGAGATGCGACCGTCATTATCCCAATTTCTTTGAATTTATCCCTCAGTGAATGCCTAAAACTAAGGTTATAAATTGCTCGAATAGCCCTCTTCTGCAACACAAATATAGTTTGAATGTCGGCAGCATTTCCCCACAACAAAATGCCGTATGACATTACACTATGAAAATAACTAAAGTATACTAATCTGGCTGACTCTATATCTGTTAATCGACGTATCTTATAGACAGCGTATGCTACTGAACTAAGTCTATTTGACAACTAAGTAATATGTGGGCCCCACTGCAGCTTTGAATCTAAAGTTATACCCAAAAACATTGTGGTGTCCACAAGGTCCAAATGTTCATCATTTATTACTACACTGGTTTTTATTTGCTTTACATTCGGTAACAAAAATCGAATACATTTAGTCTTCTTCTCGTTTAAAAGTAAATTATTAATACTGTACCAGTGCACTATTCTAGAAAGAGTGTTATTTACATCGTCAGTAACTGGCTGTTGCTGTTTAAGTTTAAATAAGAGTGATGTATCATCAGAAAATAACACTATATCTTGATCGTTTTTTACAATAAAAGGTAAATCATTTATGTAAACGAGAAATAGGAATGGGCCAAAAATTGAGCCTTACGGAACTCCCATAGTAACCACCATAGAATTAGAATATTTTTGCACTGACCCTTTGGAACGCTTTCCATTGACGTCCACTCTCTGGATCCTATTACGTCGTATAAACGTCGTTCAGCTGTTTTTCATAACATTACTGTTTTGTAAATCAGCTAGCAGTTTTGTAAAACAGCGGATTCTACACGAAGGGCAATAAAATAACTATAGAGAAAAATAAACTTGGTCTTTTATTATTTACAATACAACAAACACAATTAACGATGTATTAGCAATCTGAAGCTGAATCAGAAGTCAGAATTGCACTTAATTCATTGATCTCAAGGTAATTCAGGATATCCTCAAACTTTAATATTCTAAAAGCTGGAACTCCGAAAGAGTCATGTCCTTAATTTGCACAGCAGTACACGGATTGAATTGGAGAAGACTATTGGAATATTGAAAGGACGATTCAGATGTTTATTAGTTCGCAGGATTTTGCACTATGACCTTATAATGGTGGGATAAATAGTGATAGCTTGCTGTGTTTAGTCGAATAGTTGAAACTTAGAAAATCAAGTGTTTTTTTACAAAAAATAGCAATTATCGGTTGTGTGAATGTGACCACAGATTAGTAATATAGGTATGTATGTCATCATCATGTTGCTGAGAACTTTACAAACATGGTTTATGAATATGCTACGCCAGTACGCCACACAGATTATAATAGTAATATATGTATGTATGTACGCCAGGTACTCTCTTTCGCCGATGTGCCAGCACTACGTCACAATCAGTGTTGCTGTTGCTTGACATCTTCAATACAATTAAGGAGATTTTTAAATCATAATAAATATAAAATTTAATAAATAGCTTACTAGCCAAACTATTTGCGATCGATCGTTTTCATTTATTTCATTTATTTCATTTAACTGTATAAAATTACTAGTTCTAAATTGCTTCATTGTAGAAGCAACTCAGCGGAAAAATAATTTTGTTCGGTAATTTATTTATACCTAGTAGCAGCACATCAAACTGACAAGCGTTACGATGACAGCTCGCTATTGTTGTTATTTTCATCTCTTTCACCCTTAGAGCATTCAACCAAACTTTCACGCATATAGTGGTATTGCGCTGTCTGCAAAGTACGGTGGTTCCTAAACTTGCCTTGTAAATTGTGATAAAAATGCGTTTATTTGTTCAGTTTTAAACTGTAATAATAAGTGTGAGGGATAGTCACATAAGTTTCTTTTCTTTTCCCAAAAGAAGAGACTATAGCGAATCCGTGGTTTCCATATTGTAAACCAAAAACAAATATAAGAACTGGTATGTACCTATACATCGGCTGATGTTAAAATAAATATAAGAACTGCTATTTATAATTATGTAGGGTAACGTTCAACAGCCTAATTGGGATTATCAGAAATAATAAATCATAATCATATAATAAAAATGTAACGGATCATTGTCTGTACATGGAAGATATATGTAAAAAAATATTATTGGGACCTTTAACAAAGCAACTAGCACCCAAAATAATGATTGTTAAATTTTTTGTCTGTTATCTGTTTGTCACAGACAAAAGGACAAACATTTGTGCACGCTAATCTCAGAAACGGCTTATCCGATTTAGATGTGGTTTCCACTAATATATTGTGGTAAGCTTCACTTAACATTTAGTGTTTGTTTCATGTCAATTTAATGGTTTATACGGTTAATAAATAAAAAAGATGCCAATTTAAAGAATCACGCCGAACATTTGTTAATTATGAATTTGCGTTCATACACGACATGGTGTTAATTTACGACATCCACGCGGATGGAGTCGCGGGCACAGCTATCAATAATATAATTCTCCACGCGTAGCAGTTTGGCCTAGAGGAAGAACTGTTGGAAAAATATTTTTTTATTTTAAAGGATTTACTTTCAGATTTAAAGATTTAAATTTTATGAAAATTGGTTTAGTAGTTTGGTATTTAAATCAAAATAACTGAAAAATAATACGTCGTCGAAGTAAACGAAATGGTGTATTTTGCTTTGTTGTGACTTTCCGTCGGTGTTTACGGTCTCTAGAATAGTTCTAATGAACTAACTATTTTCCAGCTTCATCATCAGATGATGATGATGATGATGAAACCGGAAGATAAGCACCGGAAATCCGTTATATTTTTTTGCTATTTAATACTTTTTAGTGTAAACCCGCATTCTCAAACATCTCTTTTTACACGAGTGCTCAAAAAACGGAGTGTATATAAGTATATATGTATGTAAGTATGTTTGTGAGTTTCTTTACCTATTCCACCATAGCTTCTAAATACCTGAATTGATTTCGATATATGGGGTATCGTTAGAATCCTTACACTGTCCCGTGAGTAACATACGCTAGTCAGTTTGTTTTTTTTAATTAATTTCATCTTGTTTTACGCAGTTTATTACTCTCTTTTGAAATAGCCTCAGATTTCCTACTTTGATATGGATATGTCGCAGATGGACTGTAGAATAAACTGTTTTACAAAACTGCTAGCTGTTTTACAAAACATTACTGTTATGAAAAACAGCTGAACGACGTTTAGCGGTTTTACATAATTACTGAACTATAACACGCAGAATTGAATGAACGTTTTGCGTTTATCAATGCAGCGGGTCAACGATCAGAGATTATGTAAAACAGTGTGAAATGAACCGTCAGATTGTTGATTTTAGTTCGAAATTTTGTCGCATATGTATGTATGTCCTAACAATAATAACCTAACTTTATTTTACATGTCAAAAGCATAAAAATTATGAAAATTTTTAATGACGTAAATACTAAACCACTATAATAGTCGACAATATATCGGGATTATGAAAGAAAATAAATTAAATTGATCCATGAGCGAGCGAAGCGAGCTCGGGAGTTTCGTGTATCCCGACACGGACAGGTTAGGTTCGACTCCAAAAATAATAATAATTGTATATTATTGTCCTAATAAATTGATTTTATTCAGAATCCTCTAAAATTAAAAAAATATTTTTATATAAATTGTAGTAAGTAAATAATGCAATTATTTTATTACTTTTTAGTGCAATTTTACTTAACAGAAAGATTTTTGGAGTCGGTTCTTTTTTTTGTTAAAAATTATTTTTCAGTATACACTATACAGAAACAATATTCTATATAAAATTAAACAATATTCAATATTAAACGTATTTATAAAAACTATGAATCCAAAAAGGTTGCAATATGGAATCACAACAAAAAAGGTTGAAATGAAATTAAATAAATCGTGGATTGCATTTCACGATACTATATAGTGTTGTAATAAAACTTGGCATTTAAGTAGCGCCAATATACAGGTGTGGTTTTGAACAGTGCCCATATTGTAGGAACATATACAGCAACAAGTTATGTGTTGTATAAAAATAATTATAACAATAATAGCCAAGAGTTCAATGTCCTATTCGTCTTGTAACAGCTGACGCTTCTCTGTGAAATTTTCGCTTAAACACAACGCAGCAACGAGCGCGCCGCCCGACAAGTAGGTAGGTTGCATACAAGTCAACGATAAAGATCTAACGACCATAATAAGACTACAATGTAGTTTTAGGATTGTGTTTTTGTCTCATTATTGGTTTCTAAACTACCATTCATAAATGATAGTTTTTTTTATAGATAACGTGAGTACGTTATTATTACCGCGAGATGCAAGCTAATTACGTAACATAATCACATTGATTAGACAGTGTTATCAATACAGTATAACGTGTAGTTGCCGAGAGATCTTCTGCGCCGCGGTTCGCGGGTTTGGTTATGTTCCAAGTCTAGGTGTAGGTATGTGCATGAGAGGTTTGTTTCTGTAAATGCTTAGAAATCTAAACAATGCAATGCATCGCTAATGAGTTACAAGATTCGGTTATAAAATTATTGGTATTAAGGTCAACAGATCAGTCGACCATGCCTACGTACGAATAATTAAATATACTTACGTATTGAATGTTCACTGCTGAACTATGTTACTCGTAACATAATGATCGATACATAACTGGGCACGTCGCCTATTGTTGTATTTTAAACTACCTAACACCAGCACACTCCCACTCACGCACGCGATTGCACTACACTTGTAATTTCATTGGTGTACACTAACTTTTTTACGTCACCACACAAATAAAAGTCTAGCGGCGTAAGGTCCGGGGACCGAGCAGGCCGAGGCACTGGGCTATCACGTCCAACCCACTGTGCCCCAAACGTATCGTTGGTAGTTGCGCACTACATGTCCATAATGTGATGGTGCACCATCATGCTGGTTGGTAATACAGGTATTTCAAACTGCATGTAATGCACCCAGTACAGTATTGTGTAGCAGCCAGCATCGTAGCATGCAATGGGGTCTGTCGGACTGGCCACCTCCCCCACGTACATACGCACTGCACTACTCAACCACTACCACCAGCGAGGGCATAGGTAAATTCGCACCATATCGACGTACTCACAGTTTGAAAAATGCAGCATTGTAGGTACCCGATCGTAAATTGACCGCGCGCGATTTCAACATGTACGCTCGTTCACGTCAACCGACACACTAACGAACAACCGTTGAGCTGCGGCGCTAGCGTGCACGGGTAGGTACATAGTGCGACCGCGAGCGCCGCGTCGCCCATCTTTGGCGGTACCTACGCTCGGCCTCTGTCGGCGCGCCGCCCGCCGCCGTGCCGTCTTTGTACGTACTGCACGCGACGCGGCGTAAACCCAAAAAACAGTAAGACTGTGGTTTTGAACAGTGGCTATATTGTGGAACATACAGCAACAAGTTATATGCTGTATATAAATATTGGAAAGAATAATAGGAAAGAGGCCAGCGCCCTTTTCATCTCGTAACAGCTGATAGTTCTTTCTCTGTGAAATTTTCGTATACTATGCATAGGATCAATAAACGCAAAAACGAGCTCGCCACCCGACAGGTATCCTACAAGTCAACGTAAACGTCAAAAAAATATTCGTTAGGAACTTATGTTATTCGCAAAGATATTAGAAGGAAGGAGATATGTTATGTGTTTCAAAATGTACGAGAACCTAGCGATCCACTTTTGCCCCTCCATACAATGAGCACAACGTTATTATTGGCTACTCACGCTAAATAAATCAAATCCACAATGTTAGTAGCCAATCATGCCGATCGTAGGTACTGCCAACGTAAAAATATTTAATTCAAATAGACCATGTAATTGTCGATAATTGTTATCGATATTCTATATAACATTATTGAAATATATAGTGTGCTTGATTCACAATAGTTTCCGTTTTCAGTTTCAATCATAATTTAAAAGTTTAAAATGATAGAGGGTATAAATTAATGTAATAAAACGACTATGTAATTACTAAAAAGAATTACAAATCAAATAAAAATAATACCTATTGAAAAATATCCATCTTGTAAACCATTTTACAATTAAGTAGAGTCATTTTAAAAAGATACGTTAATATAATATGTACAATAGGCGATGTTTTCGCTAGTAACGTTCTCTGAAAGACAACTTTTGGATGAACAAAACTAAAAATCATGGAAGACAAACAAGGGGGCATGGACTGCCATGGTATGCTTTATGTATATAAATAATAATTAAAGAAATATACCTTTACGTATATTACTTTACGTGACCGCCACTTCGTCTGCTTAACAGATTTTTTGGCGCTCAACCCTAATTCGTTTTCTAAAATAAATGTAGCCTAAGTTACTCTTTTTAACATGAGCTATCTGCCCGTGGAAGCCCCGTCAAAATAGGTTCATCCATTTCGGAGATTAGAAAAATTAAGAAGTTTCATATAAACTCAATTTAACCCCTAGCGGTTGCAGCTGTGCGTTCATCGAACAGTCAGTCAGTGAATCAGTGAGCCAGTCAGTTTCTTAATTTATATATAGTATTTATAAATATAGATGTAACAGTAATATATTGGTACTAACTGTACCCCGCAGTTTCACCCGCGTTTAATTATACTATAATTACCTACTTAGCACCAACAAATAGGAAATAATTCACAGATTAATTATTATTATTAGATATTTAAGACTAGCTGGGTGGTGTATACGAATGGTACATAGACTATACTATTTCTCACAAATCTAGCTATAATAAAATAAAAATAAAATTGAAATCCGACTGGCAGTTCCAGAGATTAGCGCTCTTAAACAAACATACAAACAAACAAAAACACTCGTCCACTTTACAATATTAGTATAGATTAATACAACTTATTCATAAAAAAGTAGTACATATCATCAATATTCTACGATTACTATCGTAGATTATCGATAAATGTATTACCGTCTGCAGTCTGCACGATCAAATCACCAACGATTCTCTATTCAAATTTCAATTTCAAATGAAGCATAGACGTTAACCGTATATGAAGTAACTTTTAATTTATGAGTAAAAACTGAAAAAAATAGATTTTATTTGTGTTTATAAACTTGAAGTTAGTAGTCTGAGAAAGCGCCCATGATGTTCATAACACATCGGCAACGATTCGGCATGCTCAGAACAAGGTTGTCAATGTCTTGCTGCGGAATATTGTCCCATGTCCTTCTGAGGTGCGCAAAAAGTTGATCTTCTGTAGCCAGATTTTCAGGAACTTCCTTCAGAGCTCTTCTTTGCAGCATATCCCACGCATGCTCAATGGGATTTAGATCTGGCGATTGAGCAGGCCAGTCTAAGGCCCTAACATTGTGTGTATGTAACCAAGCTGCTACCGTTCTCGCCGTGTGTGCCGGGGCATTGTCGTGCATGAGCAGGAAATCTTGCCCCATTTGTGTTCTGTGGGGCAAGATTACGGGCCCCAGCACCTGTTGGACGTATCGTTCTGCCGTCATATTGCCCCGCACCCAAACGAGATCCGTCCGTCCTCCAAGACGAATTCCTGCCCAAACCATAATTGTCCCTCCTTGGTATGGGTGAACTTCCTGAGGGTTCTGAAGACGGCTCCATCGTCCAGGAACTCGCCAAACACGCGTCCTTCGTGAATCTGGATGGAAGCCGAACCTGGATTCATCCGTGAACAGCACATTGGACCATTGTTCACGGCCCCAGTCCACGTGGTTCCGAAACCATTCTAATCGTCGTCCACGATTGCCTCTCCGTAAAGGTGGGACCCGGAGTGGTCTACGAGAGCGTAGATTGCTTTCATGCAGTCGCCTTCTTACAGTTTGGTCACTCACAAGCACTTGGTGTTCCACTCGCAGCCTTTGGACCAATTGAGTCGCCGTTGCATTTGGTTGAGCTCGCGCAGTAATTTGCAAAAATCGGTCTTGTCTGGGGGTAGTGATGCGACTTGGCCCCCGGTGCCTCTCCGCTACTTCACCTGTGGCACGAAAGCGTGTCCACAATCTTAAAATTACATTTTGGTGAGTCCCTATGGCCTCAGCAACATTACGCTGAACAGACCCAGCTTCCAGCGTTCCCACAGCTCGTAACATCTCCGCCCTCGTCAAATGTTGGCGTTGCATGGCTACAATACCTCAATTTTAACTTTATCTTTCGTTTAAAAATGAAAAAAAACTGTAACTAAATGTAATTCGTATTGTTTTCTAAATTTCGCACAAATGAAAATTCCCTCTCCTACACATCAAGACATTTTTATGCCACCGAAACAAAAGAATTTTCAAAAATTTGAATTGGAATTAGTCTGAGATAAATTACAAACAAATCGGTGTATAAAAGATTCCAATGCGGCCAGTACTTTTCGAGTTATTTAATTGAGTATGAAATATCCCTAGACCGTGTTGATGTGTGTATATCATACGTGATACCTTCCATAATAAAGGTATTAAAATCACTTAGATTTTTGCAGTATATCACCGTACAACACCGCATTTTCACAACATTTCACGAACGTGGTCAAATGTGAACTCGGGCCTTATTCTGCTAATTTACAAATGCTTCAGTTGAGTGTCGATAGTGTGTCGATGGAATGATTTTAGTTAATTGGTAGTCTGCTAGCTTAATAAGACCGGTGGTCTTCCACTGACTTGTCACTGAAACGCCATTCAACTGCCATTGAGTTATTTGCTATTCTGCACTGCAATAGTGTGTCAGTGTAATCTCAATGGCATCATTATTGGTAGTCTAATAATGTTTGACAGCGGTTTGACATGTGTTTCGATGATCTTTCAATTACGTTTTTGCCAGGAAATGCCGATACAAAAAAACTTGATTTTATTTATCCAATTTCAGTATATTTCATGTTGGTGCTCTGTTTCGCCATATTATTCGTCCGGCCTGCATCTAAATGATCCATGCCGATAATGTGATGAAGCCAATAAGATTCATCACTAGACCAACGAGGCAGTTAGAGCAGAGAGAGGGTATTTTATTTAAGGGATATTCCACTTTTTCTGACTGTGTTTTAAGTTAGTGTTGCCACTTAGTTAATTACGCTTTTGCTGCGTCACATTTATTTATTTATTTAACACTTTGTGCACAACAAATTGTACAAAGGCGGACTTAATGCCAAAGGCATTTTCTACCAGTCAACCTTAGGGTGATGCAGAGATAACGTGGCGGGTGCATTAAAAGATTGAAAGGCATTTACGAAAGCAAAATATTATTCAATATACTTACTTATACTTACATAAATAAGTTGGAATATAATAAATACAAAAATAAAGATACGTAAAAAGAAAAAAAAAGACTCAGGGATGAGATAATTCTGCCAGTTTATAATTGAGATGTTTGTCACATCTGAATCTATTTTTTTTTCTACCACCCTCCAGGTCAATCCAATTTTGCCGGCCCATAATCTGCCGCTCCGAGCAAAAGCACAGCTTTCCAATTCTAGAGACGAGGTAACAGCATATATTCTATCAATGCAGTAACATCTATACTCAAAATGAGAAACATATCCAGGCGCTTCGCGACTTCCTTGTCATAGATGCCGCGATTCTAAAACGGTCGTAATTCATTCAAAACACACTCATTTCGTTCATCTTCTATTCAGTGTTGCCACTTTAGCGATTTTGTCGCTAAATCTAACGAGTTTTTTATAAATTTATAAGGGACTATAATTTAATGTTTAGCGACAAAAATTATTCTAGCTACTTTTAGCGTACTTAATTCGATTTTTGTTCCCATCTGACATCTTTAGGCGTAGGGATCAGATAATTTTAATATTATATTATTAAGTTGTTGAAAATTTTGCTCTTTCTTTCGTTATTGGTGTTATGCAGTCCCTTCGCCGTTAGTTAGTATAGTGCATTTTACCAATAACGAAAGAAAAAACATATTTTCACCAATAAAAACACTTTAAAAAGATGCATCAGGAGGAAATGGATTTGAAGAGTTGTCTGATCTGGCTTTTTCAGATTAAGCTGTCAACGTTAAATAGCATTATGTTTTAGCGAAAACATTTAAAAAGACAATAATGGTTTTACTTTTCAAGTACCAGATGAAATAATAGCGCAAATCCACAAAGATGGCAAATATTCATTTAGAGGCTCAGAAATTGCAACGGAATTGCAACAACCTTCTACATCTCAAACTGTCCGTACTGATGAAGAGAATGAATGAATATGAAGAAAAGCTTCCTACAATATTATTGGATGTTGAGTTAGAGCTTTAGTTCTTTTCTAAATCTTTCTTAATCTTAACTAAATAAGACGTTTTATTCGTTTAAATTTTTCTTTAATAAAATCATATCTAGCGACATTTGGCGATTTTTTTGTAAATCTATTCACTCATATCTAGGGAGTTTCTGATGGCAATCTAGAGACCTACATTATTATGATCGTATTCGTTCGCAATGGGAACGAATACGATCATAATAATGTAGAATGAAACGAAAATGTTATAAATTTGTATTCGTTATTATTTTTCTGCCACCAATCATGTAAACGAGGATATAAAAATAAATATATTTTTAAACGATCTGCGTTGCTGATTTTAACACAACACCTATTCCTACTACTACTTTAGCATTGAAGCTACACCAAATCGAAGCATGTCCTCAGAGAAAAGCTGTGGTACAATCCTAAGAAGTGTTACTGAACGAACGAATTACCAAGTGTTAGTAGTAAACTGGATGGCCAAACAGCAATTCTCACCATTGAAAAATAGTAATAGGTGGTATATTTCGGTATTTCATAATTTATTTTTATATTAAAAATTCCATGTCACAAAATCAGGCTCCTTAACACACTGTGTGATGGCGTTAGGCGTCGGCGACCACTGACGGCTTCGCGCCTGTGACGCCACGAAAGCTTGTTTTTCAAGTTGTTAAAAATGTTGTGATCCATACGAGTATCATCATTTCCGTACGAGTGTAGTTGTATTTATTGCATAAATTAAGATCTGCACGATGAGCGAAAAAAGACTATCTGCGCTGAATAAAGCGGCTGGTATTATCTATGACGTTATCTCAAAAAGCTGCCTCGTTGATCTAGTGGTCCCAAGCGCGACTGCTGAGCAGGAGTTCTCGGGTTCGATTCCCGGTCGCGGTATTGAGTTTTTCTGTTAGGACATTCCTTAGTAGCAGCCCGGAGTTTGGGTATTGTGCCCGGTTGATGACAATAGGCTCACCACCACATGGGACTTAATAACAGCATTGGTGAAATGTTTCTGTACAACTGTGTACACTACTGCCTACCCCTTCGGGGAACACAGGGCTGATGCTACGATGTTACGTATGAAAGCCGAAAAGTTCATACGATTTCATTTATGTTTGTAAATTTTGGTAATTACTGATTAGCATTACTGACAAATTGTGGTTAATACAGCACATCTAATAAAAAAAAACTATACTGAAGATGAAAGAGGCTCAGGCCTCACAAAGTTGATGCCACGTTTCGTACAGATGCCACTGCAGCAATAAATCAATAGCTAGTAGCAAATTCTTTTGTTGCTACCAGCCTCGTAACCAGATGTAGTCACTAAATAACAATTTGTAGTCATATTTGGATTTCGTAGGTATCATGGACGTGTAACTGGTACAACTTCATTTGAAAGCGGTTGTTTCTAATAATGGGTAAAATAAATAAGTCGTTTACAATATTGTAATTTATTTTTAATAATCATAAACGTACACGATAAATATAAAAAAAACTTATTCAGCTATCAATAACGGCACAAATGCACTTAACAGGTAGTTTATTTAGTCTTTTCCTCAACTCTTATAATAATTTCTTATTACATTAGCTACAAATATTCTGGTTTTAAATTTAACTCAGGCCTAGTCTATTCATACATAATCAAGTCACCTTATACTACCACTACAATCTCATACGGAGTCAACATACACGAATTGAAAAAAGCCCTGAAAAATTACACTATGTATTGTAAATATACCACATTAATAGGTAATGCAGAAAATTATGTAAGCTATAATTTTTAATCTACATTGCCTACTATGACTCTGATGCGGCAGCAGGAGCAAATTGTATAACTGAAGTGTGCCGGACAGTCGGTACTTCCGTATCGGGTTGAGGAATGAGTTTTCGTTTCCGGGGCGGCAACGATGATGGTGCAAAGGTGTACTGGACTGAGGTTTTCAGTGCTGGCGAGGGAGAAACTGACGGACAAGATACTTTGGCAATGGTAGCAGAAGGAGCCGCTGTAGTACACTGTGGGGAGGGTGGGGAACTAGGAGGAGTTGGAGGTAATTGCTGAAGCGCAGCTTCCACTAAATCACACATTACGTTTCCATTTACCACTAACGAATCCGTAGATGGCATCTGCTGAGTGCGCGGTGTGTCTGCGCCATGTTCTTTATATATATGTGCTTCCATTTGTTTTTTGGTATTAAATGTGCCATCACAAACGGTACAACGATAGCATCGCTCGCCGTAATGTTGAAAACGGTGTAATTTTAATACATGATTATAGCCGAAGTCGCGAAGGCATATGTCACAAGTGTAAGGACGTTCACCGGTATGTGTACGCGAGTGCACTTTGAGTTGCTTCGAGCAGGTGAACCCTTTTCCGCAGCCGGGCGCTGGGCATCGATAAGGCTTTTCACCAGTGTGGGTCCGGAGATGTATTACCAGCTGTCCAGACTGAATAAAAGTCTTGTCACAATGGGGGCAGGCATGCGGCCGTTCCCCCGTGTGTATGCGAGCATGGCGGTGCAGTTTTCCAGAGTGTTCGAACGCGGCGTCACATACACCGCATCGGTACGGGCGCTCTTTGGTATGGATCCGACGATGCACTTGCAGGTTCTCCTTAACACTGAACATCTTGTGGCAATATTCACATTCAAAAGGCCGTTCACCAGTATGGGTCCGATAATGACGCACTAATCTTGCGGGCACGGCGAAAGTTTTGTGACAAACGTCGCAACGATGAGCATCGGCAGTGGCACGATGAGAGCGCGCGTGAGCTGTTAGTGCACTCCGTGTCGACAGCGTTAGACCGCACTCGCCACATTGGTGGACTCGTTCCTCCTCACCTGTCGAGCGATATTGCTTTATTTCAATAGATGATAAAAATTCCATTATATTACGGCGACCGTAATTATGATTGGCGCTTCGATTCAACCGCGACGACCGTTCACAGTACAGTGTCTGTTGTGTATGGCATGCAGCGATCAGGAATATCAGGATGCACCAACATAATACGGCCACGCAGGGGTGTGAGCGGAAGGAGGGGAGCGGAGCATAAGTCGAGTGAATGTCCTCTGACAGCACGTGGAGGCCTGCACCGCGGTTTCGACGCGATAGTGCCGCGGTGCAGGCCTCCACGTGTTTGGGCCGCCGACCCCGCAGTTCGCTCAAGTAGATATCCCTGTCTCGCTCGCCCTACCCCGACCTATTTACAAGCGAGTTTCTTATTTATTTTTCAATCTGTTAGTGCGATTTTATTATTTTATTTTAACATTCGAAAGTACATGGTATTTTATTAAGTTAACAGGTACTTGTAATAATTTATACTATATGGTAAACAAAAAAGTGGTCTATGTGCACTGATGTGCACAAATTAGTCAATTAAATTACTGTATTGGTGATACTTTTAAAGAATGATTTAATTACGAATAAAAGAATATTCTCATAAAATATTTACAGTAAAATAAACTGTTAAAACTTATAATTAACAGAAAAAAAAACAGAAATCATAACAAATCGCGTGTTGGGGAAGAATTCGCTAACATTACAATTACCTATAGATAAATCATCACCATACAATACAGTTCAAAAATTGATTTTGAGAGATAATTGATTGTAAATATTGCCTAGATTTATAGTTAAAATCTAACAAAAAATATGTGTCGTCTCTAGTTAAGATTTAGGATGGCCACATTGTATTATTTAGAAATAAAATACACTGTAATATTATTATTATAATGCAGTAATATAAAGATATCCATAATTAAAACATAAATAGAGTTGGAATAATGTTATGAATAAAAATCCTTACCTATCATGTTATACAATGATGATGATTTTTCTATCAAGGTTCAACCGTTCAACGTTGTTAATGTTGGTGTAGGTTGTGTACAAAGGTCTGACAGTGAACAACTATAACGACACACTCAGTCGACCGACAGCAACCGAATGCCGCGCTGCGGACTGGTCTGGTCGGGGCGGAATCGGTAGCGTTGCGAATCATGAGAGTGAGCGGGAGCAATGAACAAACGCCATAGCTTCAATCTAATTAATAAAAAAACTTGATTCTACACCCTAAGTTTAACAAAACTACTGATGGTCGAAGCTAACAACCTTTGTGTTGCCTTTTCTTCGTTTCAGATTGTATAAAATACCTATGTAGGTAGTTACGTAAAAAAAAACAGATAATGTTAGGTATAAATATGGACGTAGCTACCTAGGTGACAGAATAGATTTACAGTGTGTAAATAAAATTGTAATAATATAATTATGTTATAGGTAATTATAAATTGTACGAAACAAGGTGACCTCTTTTCCTTTCTTTCCGCATCAAAAAAGTAAATGCCTAAGTACGCACCTACCCCTACCTGATCGATCCAGCGCAGCTTGGTAAGAGATTTAGCTAGAGAACCTTCTTCTTGCGTAGGTATCATATAAAATATCTAAATAGCCAATTAGAATTATTGTACAGGTTGAAGTTGCCTACTTCTTAGTAGTTAGGTTATGTCGAAAATTTTGGGATAATAGGTACCTAAATCTTCTACTGACCTAGTTGCCTTCGGTTGTACATTATTGGTTCTCACTTCGCTACAGTCAACGCAACATACTTAAGAACATGAAATTTCAATTTATACCTAAGGAAATTGTTTTGATACAATACTTATCTACAAAATGTATACCTATGTATGAATATTTGTAATTGTTACACAAGCATAACGCTAGAATAACGTATACTATATAGGTATATATTTAAATATATATAATGATATACCTACCTACCACGCGATAGACGGTGCGCGTTTGTTGAAGGTTGGTTGGAATGTCCGACCCGCGCGCGGGGCGCGGTTAGCGGGTGAAAGAGGGCAACGCTAGCGTACACGTGGAGGCGCACCGCGGTTTCGAAGCGCGCGTGTGAACTCTCGGCAACAGTGCGCGTGCGTACTTACCTCCCTTACCCCCCTGTCCTCTCTCCCTTCCGCACAGTCCCTCTTTCCGATATCTGTCTGTCTGTCTAGGACAACAACATAACGCGAACTATGTTAGGTGGGTCTGGTGACCCGTGCAGATCTCCGGAAGCAGTTCTTATTTTTTGTTTCTAACTTCCCAGTTTGTAGTTACGTAGGTAATCATAATTTATTTATAAAACTATTAATATACCTTCCTATTCCTTTATTATTTGTTGGACGATATGATACATCATACATTAAGATGGGTACTAATACTTATAATTGGGCAGGTCCACCTAAATACGACATTAACTTAGGGTACCTATTCCCTAAATATCCCTTCACATAAAGGGAGGTACCTGCTGATATAGATATAGTTGCTTGGGTAAGGTAGTGTTATACTGAACATTTTCCGTCTTATTTATACGACTGTTTATTTTGATTGTCTGACCATATTTTATTATGTTCTAATAATAGACCACTCTCGAATTAATTCAACCTAAAATTAACAAAAGAGTAACGTCACTACCTAATGTAATCTTAAATAATCTGTAAGTACCTACCTACATGAGGTAGTATGCAAAGCCCGTAAGTAGGTATCCGCTTTACTTACATAATACATACGGCCTTGTTCACCTTGCTATTGAAAATAAATGTCATCATTGCATCGTTGCCTTTCGTTCTCTACTAACTAACAAGAAGGTAAGTACCTAATATGTAATGTAGAAGTGGTGAGCTACTGGTAAGAGTAGATCGGTAAGAGATAATAATTATTTACTATTAATTGTAAACTGGGTACAAAAAATATATATGTGATTTTTATACCTTTAACTGAAATAAAAGGAGGAATAGTGTACATGCCACGATTTAGAAAAAGAACTCGTTATATAATGAATGTTACCTTTAATAAAATGTACCTAGGTACTTTTAATAAATTGTTTAGGATTCTATTGTTTCAGTTTTGTACATACCACATACATATTATACAATCACTTCTGTTTCCCATTGGGGTAGGCGGAGACTATCGATTTCCTTGCTACGATTATGACACACCTCTTTTGCTTCATGATTTAGGTGCTCCTGACCTGTTCTTTTTTGAGAACGTCCAACTTGATTGCGGTACGTTCATCGAGGTCAGCCTGCCCCGACTCATCTATCCACTCTCGCCTCATATACTCCAGTTTCGTCAATCGCCTTTCATCGATCTCTTCTACATGCCCAAACGATCTTAGCTGATTCTACTTAAATGTTTCTTCTGCCAAACCCAACTTTCACTACAATACATAAGACTTAGCACTAACATCCCCAATGAACAGCCAGCTGCGTCATTTTAGACACATTCCGGCTATTCATGAAATTGTGTAATGCCCCATTCACTCAGCACTGACTCTCCTTTCAATATCCTTCATGTACATCCCATCCCTCGTAAACATAGATCCTAGGTATACAAACCCTTTCACTTGTTCCACTCTATGGTTATTTATTAAAATATTGCATTCTGTCTTATTTTAATCCCTATTAAAAACCTTAACTTTCGTCTTACTTTTATTCCCATAATCTTAAAAACCGTTGTTACCATCTTTTATAACTCTTCCTCCGACTATGCAAGGATAATTGTGTACCTATAAACTAACTACTTTTTACAAAAACAAAAACTAACTTATCGCAATACTGACGATCTTCTGTTAGGTAATTTTAGAAATATAAATAATAGTTAAGTTTTCCTTAGAAAATGATAATAAATAGTTCAGATTTTTATAAAAGTAAAATTATGATAATTGATAAACTCTCGCATACGTTCGCACACTCACTCATACTTACACTCACAGTAAGACACACTCATTCACAAACATACACACACCCTCAAACACACAAATAACTCCAGATAAACACACTAGAGACATACACAACACAGATGAGGTTTCGCAGATTATAAAAAAAAGCGCCATAATTTGTATTTTGTAAAGATGAAAACTGTTCATCTTAAATTAATTTTCATTAAAAATATTATTATACTCATGACTTGATACCAGAATAAATTATATTAACAAATTTCTGCACTATAAGCGGAAATGTTATTTTATGTAAATTATTGCTTTATCATTATTTTAATTATTCATCCACGTGTAAACTTCTTTTTTATACATAATCGTGTTTATTAATATCAAGTCGTAAGGTGCCTCATTTTAGGTAGGTACCTACATATTTGGTAAGATTTCTGGTATGGTCGCTATGCGACAAAACCCTAAAATTTTATTTTAAAATCCTACGCATATATACAAGTAACGATAAAAATTAATGATCTCTATTAAACATTTTGTTTGCTTTTCTTCCATTTAATGAGAACTTGACAGGCTTCAAAAATATAGATATATTTTATAATAACCACCTCGTTGGTCTAAGTAGTGAGTTCAATCCCGGGTCGGGCAGACATTAGGTTGATATAGCTAAGTACCTATGTATATGGTCATAGGCTCACCACTCAATACATGGGAATTAATAACAGCATTAGTGAAAGGTAGATGTACAACTGTCTTACCTCTGCCTACACCCATATACAGGAATACAGGCGTGATGCTGTTATTTTATAATAACTATGTAATATACATAATTACAATGCATGCATCTAAACAGTTCGCGCTATGCCAGATGTAAGGTTCGTAGTTCATAAAGTGAACAGTGAGGAGGGCACAAGCGAGAGGGGAATGCGGCGCGGCGCGCGGGACGGAGTACCGACACGCGCTGCACGGTCACCGAACGTTTGAAACCGCGGTACTGAGGCCATACGGCTCGTGCGCCCGATTCAACCTTCCTCAACGCGACCGCAACTGACCCGCGCCACACGGGCCGCGCCGCCCGCACCCCGCTACCGCCGCCGCCAAACCTCGCCCGCGCGCGCATAATGTATTCTTTCTTAGTGGTATAATATGATTATTATGTCCGCTTCGTTCTTAGTTCGTACGGGATCTGTCTCTGGGGTAGGTACATACAACGCGAGACACCACACCGGCGGACTGGTGACATCTACTTTTTGACTTTTTAATTATGTAGGTACCTTCCTTTATGAGACCGACCAACAATATAACGGCATAGTTATCTATGGTAGTTACTATTAATCTTCAGTCAAACCCTTTAAAAAAATTTGTTGTACCTAGCGTAAAACAATAATTGAAAAAGCAATAGGCCTACTTGGTCATACTTTGCGTCATACCTATTCGTAGAAAATTATCTAATAGTTTTATGAAACTTACCTCAAAATATAAAAATGTAGATTCATACGATTTTATTGTTGGTATGTGATTGTTATGTATAACAACAATATCAGACAAAAATATAGATAATATTCAATTTAGGAAACTTTGTTACCACGAAATTGACACAAATAAAGTAAACAACACAGATGATAAACTCAGTACTAAAACGCAAAAAAGCATTTTAAAGTAGTTTAGGGTCTATCCAATTAACACCAAAATAAATAGGATTTTTTTCCGAACCAACGCAGACGATGTAATTATGTCGTTCCGATTTTATTCCGATTATACTTATTTATTAAGCTCTCCCTCGAGTTCTTAAATTGCTGCATTCTTTTGCACTCTCTTACTAACATCGTGTCGCTGGGCTGGAAACAAAATCTTGTGGAGAACTTTTTTTTCCCGCGACTAGAAGTTTGTACTTATTCCTCCGTAATCTGTTGATTCACTAATTAGCAGACACAGTAGAAATATTAGCTATTCTTTTAAAGTACAATTTTGTACTCTACCGAGCCAGGTCTCCAATCTATATATATTATGTATGAATACCTATTGGTCTTTACGAGGTCTTTTTAATGGTTTTATAGATACGGAGTTTTTATATTCTAATAAGATACTTAGACAATAACACTTCTTTCGAGAATGTTTTGGTACCGCTTCATGCAGAGATACCCCGTCTTGTCATGGTTGATTTCAAGACTCATCTTTCTTACTTCTTCTTCCAGGCGTCTAGAGGCCTGAGAAACGGTTTACTGCTTTTCCCTAACAAAGCCAAATCTTCAGCGTATCCTATAACCATACGCTTTCCCCTCAGTTCCCAGTTCTGACTCTGGAGTCAGGACTTGAGGGGAAAGCGTTTGCATTGGCACATTCTGAGGACATTCTCTGGAACTAAATCTATACTATATAAATCTATATCTATACTATATACTATCTATACTAATATTATAAAGCTGAAGAGTTTGTTTGTTTGTTCGATTGTTTGGTTGAACGCGCTAATCTCAGGAGCTACTGATACGAATTGCTAATTTATTTTTTGTTGGATAGTCCTTTTATCGAGGCAGGCTATAGGCTATATAATATCACGCTACAACTACTTGGAGCGGAGATCAATGAAAAATGTTGAAAACACGAGAAAAAATATTCCTTTCTGAGAGTTTCCGTTGCGTGCGCTGCGAAAACGGTTAAAGTTACGAAAAATACATGTATTACTGAATTGTTCCCTTTTAAAAGTTCTAAAAAACAGGCCGCGACCGCATATGTCTATCTTTTATGGTTGACTCACTATAACCTTTTTTATGGTGGTCAAACTTAATGCATTATTTGCGAAGGTGTTTTTATAAACATGACATTAATCCATATCCAAATAAATATGTTATTCATCACAAGTATTTAATTTTGAATAAAATTGCCCTTTACATCATTTGATTTCAATTAATATCTTAGGAGATATTATAGTTTTAAAATTGCATTTATGACGTGCAAGGCGGCGGTTATGAGGTGTAAAGGTGGTGGAATATAATTTAGTAGATTTTTCCTCAAATTGACGCGGGTGAAACTGCGGGGCACCGCTAATTTATGAAGGATTGTACCAAAATTTTCGTAGGACGCGCTAATGGAAAAACCATTTGGAGATTTTTGGATTATGTACTATGTTTTGTTAATTTCTACTCATAAAAGTAAGAGATTACAAAATAATTGGCAAAAATAACTAATATCCTTCATTTGACTTGACGACACCTGAAGGGACGTCACAAGTTAACATTTTATTTAACTGTGGACTGAAAGTATGATAGAAGTAGATAGAAGTATATTGACATTTTTAGTGATGACCAGACTGTGTAAAAGGAAACGTTTTCTATCCTTTTTGTAGTGAAGCTATTTTAACTACAGTCCGTAAAATAAAGCATGATTAGAATGGCAGATGTCAACAAAAGTGACAACTACAATGCGACTGAACTTTGTAGTAATGTCATATCGTATGATTTAAAATAACACATGAAAAATTATTCGTAAACAGCGTGTTAAAAAATTTCTAAGTACAGTGTACCACATGTAAATTAGCATAATATATAAAATCAGCTATAAAACTAAAAAAAACATACTAATAAATAGTTCAAAAAATTAACCTAATTATCTATGACGTCTTTACAAGGTTACGTCTTTTGCAAAAATGATAGGGATGGGACCAATTTTTATAGATTTTTTTATTTAATCGATTTACTTATTTAAATATTTACATACGTTCATGAAAAGAGTAAGTATTCCCTTTCCAAGAATAAAAGCTCGTCTTCTTAAATATAGATTAACAATGACCACATTGACGAGGCATATTTCTTGTCTGTTTAGCGATTCTGATGAAATGAAACTATTAAAATTTTTACTTTTTTAATTCTATCTGATGAACACCAACTACTCCGGGCCTGAAAAAATATCTGTAGGTCATACAAATATTTGCTTCGGGTGGGAATCGAACCCGCGACACGCAGGGCAGCAGTCATTATCTCGACCACTGCACCAACTGCACCGCGGACACGGTTTTTTTTTTTGGATTTTGTCACGTAGCCACCATATCATCCAATTGTTTAATTTTATTTGCCCGAATTAAAACCAATATTTACATACTGTAAAATATGGACTGAATAGGTATATATATTTTTAATTTACTTATATCGATTTGATCAGTACTTTCCTTATTTATAGGTATCGATTTGATCAGAATTTTCTCAGCGCTAGTCACATTGGTTTGGCAGCTGTCATTCTAATCAAGCTATATATTTTTTTTATTTTTTTTGAACTAAGATTACTGCATAGATTTCTACAAGTATGTCATGTCAAAATAGATCTATACCGAAAAACTTAGAATATACATATAGACAGAGCCATACTGTGGCTGCACAAGAGACAACTATAGTTTTTATAATGTTGTCATACTAAAAATAATTCCCCTCATTAGGGAAAAAGGCAAACCAAGTTGGTGGACTCAGCACCATTGAAGTTGATTATACAAGTAAGAATCTTTAATATCAATAACGATATTAGGTGTAGAAAGAGTATTAAAAATAAGTAAGTCACGATAATAAAAACATATATTTAAAAAAATTACTTATACTTACGTGGGTATGTAATGAGACAGTTAACGATATTAAAAAAGTTAATATTAAATCTACTGCCGTTTTAACAGAATGAATTTAGTGTATATGCTCCTAATTCTTCTTGTCTTTCAGACAGTGATTTCATAATAAAATGAATTCTCACTTCGAAATATTATTCCAAATTTAAACGAATGCTTTGATCAGTCAAGCGATGTGATTTTCCAGTGGAGTTTCCTCATTAACATGATCGCATAACTCTTCAGAATTTTGTGCACACACACACATATATATATTTTAAATGCTACGCACCATTTTGGGTACACTATATTTTTTTGAGAAATATGCATAGCCAGGTAGAGCAATAATATTTTAATGAGTTTTCTCTGAAAAGAAACAATTTATAACATCGGCTAGTGGATAATGTAATCCACCAACATTTCTTTTTTCAATAAACCCTGAATACTTTTATCTGAAATAATTAGTCCTAAGCTACTGGGCATGCATGAAAAAAATAAGGTATTTATTTTATATTTTTTTCGAATGTTTATCCAATTATGAGAAAATAATTTGGCTATTTAATTTTTTAGACCATTATTAAATTTTTTATATTGTTTTTTTAATATTTGCCCAAATGACGTAATGTGTTCAGATTTTTTTAACACACCTAGTTTTTAAACGAACCAAAACAAATATCTATCAGTTTCATGTCAGTTAGTAATGTCAAATGAAGGTCACAAACGTCAAACCGACAAGTGTTGCCAGCTCTAGTATTCAAATTTGGATGTTTATTAATATAAAACGCATGTTTTTTAAGTTTTTGGGCATAGATCTATTTTGATATACTTGTAGAAATATACATAGTAATCTTAGTTTAAAAAATAAAATACTCGTATCATGAAATGCGATTTTAGTTAAAATATCACTATAAAAATGCCAGAAAACATGTCCTTCTAGTAGTCTGGCATCACTTAAAATGACAAATGACCTTCAGTCCACAGATTATATAAAATATGAACATGTGACGTCACTGCAAGTGACTTCAGGTCAAATGAAGGTTATTAGTTAGGAGATTTATCTTGAGGTTAATTTATGCCTTTTATTTTGTAATCTCTTACTTTTATGAAATAAACAAAATATAGCACATAATCAAAAAATCTCCAAATGATTTTTCCGTTAGCACGTCTTACGAAAAATCAGGCATGCCCAATAGGGTATTTGACACTGATGGAAATAAAATATGAAACTTAGCTATAATGATAGAATGTATTTTAATTGACTCTTTGGTATTTTTGAAAATAATAATAATGACTCGTAAATACACTTAATTCGATAAACAAACTCATAATTTTTAATCTATGTGTCACATGACTCGAAACACCAATGACTGCGTGACGTCACTACTCAGACGATTGATTGTCAATTTTCAGTCACTGTGACACATGACACAAAATAAATTGATGAATTTGTTGACATTTGGGAAGCAAGATGTAACCACTTTCTTCGTATTTCAGTTCAATTTTCGAAGTATTGGTATACTACGCACTAATGTTATGATTTACAAAATAATTTCCTTTGTTTACAAAAGTTCTGTTGCGTAATGACGTCACAAAATGGCGATCGTCATTATCGCGCCTTTTGGCACGACCTTTGAAATTTGAATTTTAAATAGCTGATATTTAATCAATAGGTACACAAAAAATTGCAAAATATTTTTTTTAGGGTATGTTTACCATATTCTTCAAAGGACATTGTTCTGCGTCCATACATTGTTCGCCTAGAACCAATAATAAAGGAAAAATATGTATTGCTTTTAAATTCGTCCATTTAATCTTGATTTTATAGCGGACTAGCTCGAGAATCGTAATATTATAAAATATGTAACAGATTTTGAGGTTATAATCGAATAGTGAATGGTAGAACTGTGTGATGTATGAGGTAGTAGTAGTAGTACTGAAAACTATTATATACATATTATATTGCTTTTTAAGTAGATATTTTATTAATTATATGTACGGTGGACTGAAATAATTGTAAATAAATTGTTGAGACGCGCGACTACTTAGTCCTCCTGCGACCACGAACCAGTGTTCGAAACGTCACGAAAAACAAAAACCAATAATACGCGATTAATCCGGATAAAAACTGTTTTATTGTAATGTGTAGTGATAGCGAAAACCTAAGATATTACTAGATATTTATGCTGTTTTTGTCCCAAAGACTAGAATATAAAAAATACCTGGAATATAAAAAATGAAAAACCTAGGTACTTTCTTAGCAATAGTTTTGCAAAAAGACAACTGTTTAATTATATATTCCGCAAATATAACTTAAAATCCGCAAAACTAACAGACTCAACTCAATCAACAGTAAACTAGATTCGTGAGTGTTATGATGTTATCCATAGATTATATAAATTATACAGATAGTGTTGATGCTTACACAGTGCAGTGGCGTGTATCGATATATCTTACAATTACCGTACGCAATCGATTAGAAAAAGTACATATTCACTATTATGATGACATTATTTTCGTTACATACTTCCGCTCAGCTACGTACAGAATTATACGTCATAACAATAAAAATCTATTGTGTCTGCTAATTAGCGAGCTCTAACGGCTTATTAAACAGTAGACTTATTTTTTGTATATAAATAATAATTATAATATTTATTCTGAAAATGAAAGAAAGACCAATATTTTATTCTTTAAAAACAATAATACCCGAAAAACAGGATCTTTTTTTTATGGGGTACGGGCAAACTAGCTGACGGAACGCCTGGTGGTAAACGATTAGCGCCGCCCATGGACACCGGCAACCCCAGAGGAGTCACAAGTGCATTGCCGACTCTTTAAAAGGTTTGGGCCTCCGGTACCCTCACTCACTTGGCGACACACAACGCAAGCGTTGTTTCACGCCGGTTTTCTGTGAGGCCTCATCACTCCGGTCGAGCCGCCCCATTCGTGCCGAAGCATGGAATTCCCACGGTAGTCTATCATGTACAAAATAATACAAAAATAAAAATTATGTGACGGACGATTCAGATTCCAACACTCTCTATGGTTGCCTGCTTATGACCATTGTTTCATTGGAAATAATGATAATCGAATGCAATTTTCCATAAAATGTTACGCTTGCTTTTCTTGCGAGATATAAAAACATATGTGACTGCATTAATAAATCAATATATCGATTAGAATCGATTGGGCATCCCAACCCTACTTTGACACAAAATGACTTTGGTTATTGATGCTTGGCAAAGATGGCGGCGAATGTGCAATTAGTCTTAAAAAATACCTATAATTTTCATTACGGCATGCAACTAGTCCGTGTTAAACTGTTAATTGCAACTAATATAATAAATTGAACTAATAATTATCGTGTATGTCCGATGCTTTTATCACATTAGGCGAATATTGGCATTGTCCTTTAGGCCCTTTGTGAAATTTCGTCAATAACCCTATTGTCACATTTTATAATATTTTTCACACTGGCAATTATGTATGCCGCTATGTATATTGTAGCTTCTTTCGAAAATTCCTTTCGAAGTTCCCTATAGAGTCATGAATATAAGGTAAATCAAAGACTTCATCTTCTGAATTTAGACTTTCTTTATTGCCATCAATCTCGAACTTCAATTATTGATTGTTTTATAAATAGGTGCAGTTAGTAAAAGGTACAATGTAGCGACCTGCCCGAATTAGGTTTATTCAAACCTGTGGTTCAGTGCATCACATAGCAATGCTACTTTAAGTGGGACTGTAGATTTCTGTTAAGCAAAACTAGTACAAAAAGTGCGCCTAAAACTATGAGTATAAGGTTATGGTATATAATTAATTAACTAATCAATCAATCATATTTATATGTAAAACATAGAAATAAACATATTAATCTGTATACTTGCAAAAGTACAAAATTGACCTTGATAGGAATAATATTTCTATTGGGCCTGGTAATTACAGAGTCAACAAATTTTACTAGAATAAACACACCAATATACAAAAAAAATTACAGGCGTGATGCTCTGTATGTGTGTACAACTGTATTTCAAAAAGTCCAGTTCAGTCCTTAAACAAGTGACCGAACCGACACGACTTTATAGCAATGACATTGCCATAAGACGTGTTAAAATATATAAGAAGAATTCGCGGTGGTGAGCAGAGGTCGAGATGGCTTAGTGGTCAGAGCGCCTGGAGTATTCATCCGGGAGGCGCAGGTTCGAATCCTGTTCGCGACCGTATTCTTTTTCCATTTAATATAATAACTTTAGAGTTCGCTAAGCATGCGTTAATGCTTTTCAAAGATTTATCTTGAATTATTAAGGTAATTGCATTCTTTACGACATTGTATTAACTGCAAAGTTAGTCGTGTCGGTTCGGTCACTTGTATAAGGACTGAATTGATAGCAATGACGTCGCCATAAGACGTGTTAAAATATGGAAGAAGAATTCGCGGTGGTGAGCAGAGGTCGAGATGGCTTAGTGGTCAGAGCGCCTGGAGTATTCATCCGGGAGGCGCAGGTTCGAATCCTGTTCGCGACCGTATTATTTTCCATTTAATATAATAACTTTAGAGTTCGCTAAGCATGCGTTAATGCTTTTCAAAGATTTATCTTGAATTATTAAGGTAATTTCATTCTTTACGACATTGTATTAACTGCAAAGTTAGTCGTGTCGGTTCGGTCACTTGTATAAGGACTGAATTGATAGCAATGACGTCGCCATAAGACGTGTTAAAATATGGAAGAAGAATTCGCGGTGGTTTCGTAGGGATAGGGATCACCCTATCCCTACTTTTATCACACATATAATAAATTTTTATCGGTAGAACTGATGTTCTACCGATAAAAATTTATTATATGTTTAATTTAAAGTATCTTCATCAACATATGTATTTTCATATTTTGTTTTATTTAAAACCGGGAAGAAAACTTAGTATGGGGAACGAGGTGTGGTGTTCCTCCATAGAAAAGGGACGATCCTCCAACCAGGCGGGTGATATTGCCTGGCGGGCCACGGCCCAACGGATAATGTCGGAAGGTCGTATATATACACATTCGTCGTCAAACTTTGATTGCGCGATGCAGAGTGTTGTGCGCGTAGTTACCATGTAGCGAGATAGATGTCGCTACATCACTCCCCTCCGAGACCGGAGGTCGATCGTGTTGATGAGTCAGCGGTCAGTGCGTCTGAAGAGCTTGCCATTGCCGGTAAGGTCCCAGTGAGTCGGAACCGGATGCCGCGTAGTTCACGGTGCAATGGAACTGAGAGCGGTGATGCTGCGAAATCCTCAGTGGGTCGAGGTAGTGCAGTGGTGCGTAGTGGCTGGCTGCTGCGTCGACCAGGAGAGAATGGCTCTGCTTGTTGACCGGCCGAAGGTGCAGTGTACTGTGCCGAAGTCACTGTCGTGGCTGAGGGTGATGACCAGGTCTGCGCGTCTGCTACAGGCTGGTGGTCAGGCTACCCGTTGAAGCCGAGTATGCTGGCTGGCTGTGTGACTCGCTGCTTGCTGCTCGATTTGATGCTGAGGGGGAGTGGAGATGACGGAGTGACGACGAGGTTGCTGCTGATCCTCTTCAGCGAAGGCTGCACTGATGTTCGTGCTCGGGGTCACCAGTATGGAGGAACGAGGTTTGGTGTACCTCCATTGAAAAGGGAGGATTTTCCAAACTAGGCGGGTGATATTGCCTGGCGGGCCACGGCCCAACGGTTAATGTTGGGAGGTCGTATATATACGTATACACACTCGTCGTCAAACTTTGATTGCGCGATGCAGAGTGTTGTGCGCGTAGTTACCATGTAGCGCGATAGATGTCGCTACATCACTCCCCTCCGAGACCGAAGGTCGATCGTGTTTGATGAGTCAGCGGTCAGTGCGTCTGAAGAGCTTGCCAGTGCCAGTGAGTCGGAACCGGATGCCGCGTAGTTCACGGTGAGTCGGAACTGAGAGCGGTGATGCTGCGTAGTCCTCAGTGAGTCGAGGTAGTGCAGTGGTGCGTAGTGGCTGGCTGCTGCGTCGACCAGGAGAGAATGGCTCTGCTTGTTGACCGGCCGAAGGTGCAGTGTGCTGTGTCGAAGTCGCTGTTGTGGCTGAGGGTGATGACCAGGTCTGCGCGTCTGCTACAGGCTGGTGGTCAGGGTACCCGTTGAAACCGAGTATGCTGGCTGGCTGTGTGACTCGCTGCTTGCTGCTCGATTTGATGCTGAGGGGGAGTGGAGATGATGGAGTGACGACGAGGTTGCTGCTGATCCTCTTCAGCTGCACTGATGTTCGTGCTCGGGGTCACCAATATGGTGGAACGAGGTGTGGTGTTCCTCCATAGAAAAGGGAGGATCCTCCAACCAGGCGGGTGATATTGCCTGGCGGGCCACGGCCCAACGGTTAATGTCGGAAGGTCGTATATATACACATTCGTCGTCAAACTTTGATTGCGCGATGCAGAGTGTTGTGCGCGTAGTTACCATGTAGCGAGATAGATGTTGCTATATTTTCAGTAATAAATAAAAAGAGTCGTACATTTATGAGAGGTGTGTTATATAGGGCACATCACAATAACAACGTTGCACTCACAGACTACTTAGTTATGCTAACGCATCAGATAGGGCACTCTCATACAAAAATCTATTTATATTTATGGCTCCATCGTTATTCGATGATTTTGCCAATGTCGAGGTTGAAAATGACACTATGACGGTTTAAAACTGATACAACTAATACTTTATGACATAACCGCTAACTATTTCTAGAGATGAAATCAGTTCAGGAGCATGCTGAAACAACACAAAACGTATATTGTTAGGCAACACAAGACGGCACAAATGTTAGTAACGTAAAAAACTATATATAAAGAGAAGTAAACGGGTGTAGAACAAAATTAAAGTATACTAGTAACAGGATATAAGGATACTATATACGAATATTATTAACTCTAATACATGTATATAAGATTTTGATAAAAGGAGAATTAACTAAGGTTAGTAGAAACGGAATATTAATAGGACGGGGAATATCATAATGTGGAGTAATTAATTTAGGACAGGAGAAAAATAAATGTTCTAGATCCTCAAGGCCGCACTCGCACAAAGAGTGGTCTTTCACTCGTATTTTGGCAAAAAAAACTGGAGTACAAGTAAACCCTAACCTAAGTCGGATAATAACGGATGTGGCCAATTTATTATACAGATTTATGTTGCTAAATCAACATCTGGTGGGAATTGAAGGTTGACAAGAAGCAAAAAATTTTCAGCAATAGCCATCGTTCAAAGGATTTGAAGCCAAACCCGAAAATAAATTTTGATCACCCTAAAAAGACGAAATCCTAACTTTTAATATCCCACAGAAAATAAAAAATAACTAACTGTCACTTTCTTTAATTGAGGTTCGGCAAAGCAATTTTTCTTGAGAGTGCCCTGTCTGATGCGTTAGCATCACTAAGTAACTGTGTCACCACAGAGTACTATTTAATATAGGAAATAGAGACCTCTCTCTCGTTCAATTTAGGAAACAGGGCACACAGACGCCATCTATAGTATTACGAATGCAATACTAGTGCCATGGCGCGGGGCAGCGCGTGGGCGCGCGGTACGAGAAACCGATGACGGCTGCGCTGACAACCGCGCAGCTTGAAGCGTGCGCGGGGGTGGGAAGTGACGCGGCAGCTATCGCTCTTTTCCCCATTTTGGCGCTCAATACTTCTCTAGGACGATTTTCCGAGGCGGTCACGTAGTACGATCGGGCGCCGTTTGATCTATCTTTGTTTTTTATTATACTCTTTATTTATACAGTCCGCTCTTTTGCTATTGCTGTAAACGATAGTACCCCGACATGCATATACATTTGTTTAGGTATTATTAGGTATCTACTTAGGGTCCAACCACCAAAGATATAAAATACGTGATTCAACCGATTCCAATATATTCTTCCGTTCATTTTTTATTGCTCATACATCTTATGAATAATTTGGAAGAATATAATGAAATAAAATTAATGGTTTTCAAAGATTTATCTGTAATCACTTAATACATATTTTTATTGCCTTAAATTTATTGCTCTCCTTATCCGTCTTCCCGCATAATATTTTATTTAAATTTTTCGCATAATGGTGAATAAAAAATCGGGATGACAAAGTAATCTTAAATCTATTAAGTTTTCTTTATGGATTTGGCAATGCAGGAAGTCGAAACTAATATGTACAAATATTATTTCTTTTACAAATTGTTTTAAATTATTTAATGTTATATTTGTTTTTCTTGTTTTTTATTGTCATCATAAATGTCTTGTAATTCGGATATGCATTTTATTAATGAGTAACTGGGACTGCGAAGCCAGTTCCGACCAGCATACTTCCGATATTTAATAAATTCAAGTTCACTTTTACAATTAAGTCTTCCTTACATATCTGAGATATCTGTTGCCAAATAGCATTAAGCGCCATCTATTGTTTTACGAAGGTAAAAAAAATTATTAATATAACCCTACCAAATTGCAAAAGAATGATTGCCATACGACAATGGATGTTTAAATGAGCTACTTTATTTTATCGATTTATAATTGTCTAGTTTCCTACTCATTTGTTCGAAGATTGTACACCCTGCTGTGTCACAGACTAGGTACCTACTCAGTGATGCTAACGCATTTAAGTATAATATACTTATATTACTAATCTGTGAGTTAGGGTTAGTACTACTAATATCTAATCTGTGGTTAGGGTATATAATTATATGTATTCTGTGCAATCTAGTATTCTACAGTAGTGATTAAAAATACTCTTTGGTATTCTAGTCTAGCTGGAAATTGGAATTGGATTGAAAAAATGTATATAAAAAAGTACTCTTTGCTCTTTACTCTACGTTGGGAATTATGAACTTTAATTTGGAATCGAAGAAAAGTTTTTAAGCTAAAGTTGTTCTGTCCTGTGTACTTCAGTCCAATTGATGGAATGATGGATGAAACGCTATAGAAATGTTGAGCTGTGAATTAAAAACTTGATTCTAAGTCCTTTCATTACATAGATTTAGGTTTCATTACTACGAAAAAAAAAGAAACACTAAAATGGGAGGTGGAGATTTGGTAAGGTTTACCCTTATGTATCAAATCAAATCAAAATCATTTATTTTCAAATAAACCATTTACAGGCACTTTTGAATTGTCAGAAGTTAGTTGCCACGTTCCAAAGTGTAGATTCCTATGGAGAAGAACGGGCAAGAAACTCCATGGTTACTCTTTTTCATCATATAGGTTTTTACAATAGTATTGGTTACACTGTTTTTGTTGCAAAATAGTATGTGAGAACAATGTAAGAGTTACAAAAATACTACCAATACTAAAAGAGTTTAGTTTAACAATTCAACATTTTGCTATGATAGTTTAGAGATGACCAGTCCCAACCGACAGCGCCCGTTCACGAACATGACACATGTGTCAGCATCACCCAACTCAACCATATTGTAGGGAATCGAATGACCCAACACACACGCCACCATCGGCGAGACATTTTAGTGAGCATGACATACTCTATCTGCCAGAAAACAATAAAAAATAAACGGGTTAAATCATTGTAAATGGTTACATAGTACTCACATGTACATTATTTATAATATTGATTTTAAAGCATTTACAAAACCAAGTTTGAAATTAAAAATAATCCTAATGATATTTATATCTGTAGACCGAGTTTTCCTTTGTTTGTTGAACTTGTTGGCGCTGATATCTGACTATCTCTGAGAAGAAACGCCGAAACAAACTCAGAGGTCAACGTCTCTTTTAAACATAATAGTACATATCTATGTGAGTGTAACCATGCAGGGATCGTCTGAAATGGCCTTTTGAGGAAAGAGCCATAGCAGCTTTGAGGTGACCTGTCCTATCTGACGGCAAGTATGCATCAGTCATCGTGTAGCTCAACCATAACTAAGGGAGCTCAACGACCCGTCACAAGACGATACCAGATCAGGAGGACATTTGCGTAGGTCACATAAAAAATACTCAAAAACCGCCAGACAGTTAATGAGGTTCTTAAATTGCTGGCCCACATAGTACTCACATTCACATTTCAAAGGATCGATAAATATCAGAGAATAATGTCAGAAAGAATAATCATAGTCATATTTAAAATGTAAATGTCAAATTATATACATTTGAATGTCAGAATGATAAAATAAACAATAATTACTCATCAGTTATATACATTAGAGCGAGCGGCACAATCCCAAGCATTTTTATCTTCTATGTAATCTTTGACATTATAGTAACCCTTTTTACAAAGAGCCTGCTTAACATATGACTTAAATTTATTGAGACTTAATTCTTGAATATTGATTGGGATTTTGTTGTAGAAGCGTACACTTTGACATCTAAATGAATTACTGATTTTTTGGAGCCTAGTCGATGGTAGTATGAGTTTATTTTTGTTCCTCGTATTAAGATTATGAATGTCACTGTTTTTGCAGAACTGATTAATATGTTTCTTAACATAGATCAAATTCTCATAAATGTATTGAGATGCGACCGTCATTATCCCAATTTCTTTGAATTTATCCCTCAGTGAATGCCTAAAACTAAGGTTATAAATTGCTCGAATAGCCCTCTTCTGCAACACAAATATAGTTTGAATGTCGGCAGCATTTCCCCACAACAAAATGCCGTATGACATTACACTATGAAAATAACTAAAGTATACTAATCTGGCTGTTAATTGACGTATCTTATAGACCGCGTATGCTGCTGAACTGAGTCTATTTGACAACTTAGTAATATGTGGGCCCCACTGCAGCTTTGAATCTAAAGTTATACCCAAAAACATTGTGGTGTCCACAAGATCCAAATGTTCATCATTTATTACTACACTGGTTTTTATTTGCTTTACATTGGGTAATAAAAATCTAATACATTTAGTCTTCTTCTCGTTTAAAAGTAAATTATTAATACTGAACCAGTGCACTATTCTAGAAAGAGTGTTATTTACATCGTCAGTAACTGGCTGTTGCCGTTTAAGTTTAAATAAAAGTGATGTATCATCAGCAAATAACACTATATCTTGATCGTTTTTTACAATAAAAGGTAAATCATTTATGTAAACGAGAAATAGGAATGGGCAAAATTGAGCCCTGCGGAACTCCCATAGTAACCACTGACCCTTGGGAACGCTTTCCATTGACATCCACTCTCTGGATCCTATTACTCAAATACGAAATAAGAAGATCCAGAGCAGTATCCTTTATTCCATAATGTTGTAATTTCCTGATCAATGTTTCATGAAATACGCAATCAAACGCCTTAGATAAGTCACAAAAAATACCTAAAGCATCATGTGAATCCTCCCAGGCATTATAAATATTATCTAAAAGCTCAACACCGGCATCGGTTGTTGAGCGACCCCTTGTGAAACCAAATTGTTTCTTGTGTAACAGGTTGTTTTTATTAAAATGACTTTGCAGCTCATCAAGGATTAACTTTTCAAATATTTTACTGAAGGTGGGTAGCACAGAGATCGGTCTGAAATTAGTGGGGTCATTTGTGCTGCCCGATTTAAATAAAGGTGTGATTTTATTGTTTTTCATTAAATCAGGAAACACACCACAATCAATACAATTATTATATATTATGGCCAATTCAGGCGCTACTATGTTGATTATTGATTTTGTAAATTCAACGGAATACCCCCAAAGATCAGCGGTTTTTTTAACATTTAGGGTATTAAACATTTTAATAATATCTTTGCCATTAATATAATGGAATTTAAATGCATTAATGCATATATTAACATTTTCCCTTAATAAAGACTCGGCAACAATGGGACATGACTTAAGGGATTCAGTGGTTGAGATTAGAATATCCGAAAAAAAGTTTTCAAAAGCTTTAGCAACTTCCAGATCTGATTTAATTTCTTCATTACTAATATTAAGGCAATACTCACTATTACGGTTCCTAACTCTTCCAGTTTCGTTATTAATAATATCCCAAGTCATTTTAATTTTATTATTACTATTCTTAATTTTTGCACTTATATAACGGCTCTTTGCTATACGACAAATATGTTTAAACAACTTTGAATATTGAATATGTGAACAAGTATGTGCCAGTAGTATGATTTATATTATTTTATTGGTCAGAGGGTCGTCTTAGGATTTGTTAAATACTATTTAATATAGCATAAGCTCTGATAATGGTGACTATGGTTTTAAAACTTCTTAGTAATCAGTATACATGAAGAACTTTATATGTTTTAGAATTCCAAAAAGTCATGGCATCCAAATACCATGAAAAATCAAGAACGTGTGTGGAAAGCAGAACAAGCAGTTGCAGAGGAGAAAAAGAGGATGTTGGAATTACAACGTGAGCGTGTGGAGGAACAAGATCGTGTAGAATTAAACAGTCTCATAAAACATGGAAGCAGTTGCTCTGCCAATGATAACCGGTTGTCTTGGATGTATGATGTAAGGTATTTTTTAATTGGTCATTATTTGTTGGTAATTTGCAAAATAGAAAAATAACTTTTTTTATATTTATTGTGTATGAGTCACTGATTTTTATTTATTATATGTACTACTAGACTATACCCCTAACTTTGTTTATGCTGGACTTTAATAAATAGCAATTTGTATTCATATCTTTGCAACCCTGGCAGATATAAAAATGGAACATACACATAATAATTAAAGTTACAATTCCTGTTTTAATTCCTAAAATTTTCATTTAAATCCATTGACCATTTTGTAGCCCATGTAAGAAAAACTTACAGTTTGAACAAATATGTGTATGACTTGCAGATAATTGTTCCAGCTCTGGTTGAGAATTGTGTTTACTCACACATTGCCACTATAGAGAAGAAAATCCTTGACAGGGCAGTTTTTTTTAAAGAAAGAATATTAAACCTTGTGCAAAAGGAAGTTATGGTTGGTAAGTGGTTATAAGTATGCATCACGCATACTTATAACCACTTACCAACCATAACATTTCAGCTGTCATATAGTAATTTAACCATGAAGCTGTTTTAATATACAATAGACATGTGATCTATTGTAGTCAATGGTGTAGCTACTGGAGGGCTAGACGAGGCAGTACCCCGGGGCCTCCAAGCTCAGGGGGCCCCTCTGACTCTGACTTACAAACCATTAATTGAACTAGTGAAAATTTCTCCCACATTCGGAATATAAATACTACAGATTGTTATTAGGTGTATTTATATTTTGACATGTATAGATAAAATTTTAAAGATTTGTTCCGTATTTCGTGTTCTGAACTCGTCGTAATCCAGATTTGTTGTAACCCAGATTTGTCGTAAAAAGTAAGTTGGTTACGTTATTGGTTTAAAAATCTCTACTTATTTAGGATTCCGTACCCAAAGGGAGCTCACCAGGACCCTATTAACGTGCCTCCATTGTCTATGTGTCTGTCACAGGACTGTATTTTTTTAACAGTAACACTATGTAAATATTTTCTTTTATTTTTAACCGACTTCCAAAAAGGAGGAGGTTATCAATTCGGTTGAATTTTTTTTTTTTTTTTTTTTTTTTTATGTTTGTTACCTCGGAACTCCGTCATTTATGAACCGATTTGGAAAATTATTTTTTTATTTGAAAGGATTTACTTTCAGATTGGTCCCATTTAAATTTTATGAAAATTGGTTTAGTAGTTTGGTATTTAAATCAAAATAACTGAAAAATAATACGTCGTCGAAGTAAACGAAATGGTGTATTTTGCTTTCTTGTGACTTTCCGGTGGTGTTTACGGTCTCTAGAATAGTTCTAATGAACTAACTATTTTCCAGCTTCATCATCAGATGATGATGATGATGATGAAACCGGAAGATAAGCATCGGAAATCCGTCATATTTTTTTTGCTATTTAATACTTTTTAGTGTAAGACCGCATTCTCAAACATCTCTTTTTACACGAGTGCTCAAAAAACGGAGTGTATTTATGTATGTATGTATTTAAGTATGTTTGTGAGTTTCTTTACCTATTCCACCATAACTTCTAAATACCTGAACTGATTTCGATATATGGGGTATCGTTAGACTCCTTATACTGTCCCGTGAGTAACATACGCTAGTCAGTTTTTTTTTTTAATTAATTTGTTCTTGTTTTACGCAGTTTATTACTCTCTTTTGAAATAGCCTCAGATCTAGATTTCCTACTTTGATATGGATATGTCGCAGATGGATTGTAGAATAAGCTGTTTTACAAAACTGCTAGCTGATTATCAAAACAGTACTGTTATGAAAAACAGCTGAACGACGTTTAGCGGTTTTACATGATTACTGAACTATAACACGCAGAATTGAATGAACGTTTTGCGTTTATCAATGCAGCGGGTCAACGATCAGAGATTAAGTAAAACAGTGTGAAATGACCTGTCAGATTGTTGATTTTAGTTCGAAATTTTGTCGCTTATGGCTCTGTATGTCCTAACAATAATAACCTAACTTTATTTTACTTGCCAAAAGCAAAAAAAGAATGAAAATTTTGAATGACGTAAATACTAAACCACTATAATAGTCGACAATATATCGGGATTATGAAAGAAAATAACTTAAATTGATCCATGAGCGAGCGAAGCGAGCTCGGGAGTTTTAGTGTATCCCGACACGGACAGGTTAGGTTCGAAGAGGATGACTGGGGCCCGTGAGCGAGCGTAGCGAGCGAACAGCCCCCGTCATCCTCTTCGTGTTTAGGTTTTTTCTAACCTTACGGACACAAAAATAGGAGCCCCGCTAAGCGGGGCTCCGTCGACCCAGCCACGGAAAGTCAAATCAGAATACAGTATCGCTTTTTTACTTGAATGGTGACTATCCATTTAATATACCTATACAATAAACAAACCTGTCCCACTGTAGATATGTCATTCTGCATTACGTCTAAAGCTGGGTAGCAGTTTTGTTAAACGTATCGCAATGGCAATCCAGCTGAACGTTGTTCAGCTGTTTTATAAAACAGTATTGTTTTCTAAAGCAGCTAGAGATTTTGTAAAACAGCAGATTCTACAATCCATCTGCGACAGATATATATGAACAGCGCGTTGAGTAGGTCTACCCATATTCACTTCCAATAAATCAGTTAAGGTACGCAAGATTCACTAAAAAGTAAGAAATAAAATAATTTTTAACAAAAAAAAGAATCGACTCCAAAAATCTTTCTGTTAAGTAAAATTGCACTAAAAAGTTATAAAATAATTGCATTATTTACTTACTACAATTTATATTAAAAAAAAAATTTATTTTAGACGATTCTGAATAAATCAATTTATTAGGACAATAATATACAATTATTATTATTTTTGGAGTCGGTGCCAGTAAAGGATAATAAACGTGTAAGTACATTCATGAAGTAGCGTATTACGTTCGCTTTAGGCAGTTGTTGTGTTCATTTGTAAATAGGTTAAATTAGGTATAATACATTATCGTAAAAATAATTAAGGTTAATGTATCTTTAAATATACTTTGCAAATTTTAGGAAACTTCCTTAATATTTTTAAAGTTTGTCTGGCACCGACTCCAAAAATAATAATAATTGTATATTATTGTCCTAATAAATTGATTAATTCAGAATCGTCTAAAATTAAAAAAAAATAAATATACAATTGTAGTAAGTAAATAATGCAATTATTTTATAACTTTTTAGTGCAATTTTACTTAACAGAAAGATTTTTGGAGTCGGTTCTTTTTTTTTGTTAAAAATTATTTTCATAAAATAGTTTTAATTTGTTCATTTAAATAAGTTACAATATGTATTTGGTTTTATATTTTATTATGGTTTCGACTGTATTACGACGAATCTGGATTACGACAAATCTCGAACTCGGAACACGACGAATACGGAACAAATGATTTTAAGTAGTTTAGTTGGGGCCCTAGTTTATTTTTTGCCCCAGGGCCTTTGGTTACCTAGCTATGCCACTGATTGCAGTATAACATACATAATTATACAGTGCAAACAGTCATTTTGTAAATCATCCTAGCCATTATTTATCCAGCTACTTTTATTATATTTTACTTACAGAAACCTGATAAGAAAGTCGAACAAGAAGCATTTTTACTTGGAAAATCCATTGATAAAAATGGCGAGCCTTCAGAAAAACTAGAACAAGATGTGATACCAGCTGTATCAAGAAGAGTAGTTGGGTCTAGTATGTTAACTACAGCTGGTGATGCACAAGTAGACATGTCTCGGAAAATACGAGAAGACCCACTACTCTTAATAAAAGAGCGTGAGCGTGCTGCTCGTGCTGCTTTGTTAAATAATCCCCTACAACGTCGCCGACTAGCCGAGTTACTCCGGAAGGAACAGGTAATATTTGTAATGATTACTTCTAGTTGTGGCTGCAACAGCATTCCCGTGGAAGACAATAAATAAAATCATGTCATGGGCATATATGATCACTAATGCTGTTATTATGTAAAAGGTCAACTCACCCTTACCTTGTGAAGTTAATCAGGAGATTGATGCACCTGAGCTTCACAATGAAGTCTGTCAGTTGTTTGTGCCTGACAATTACATACCTGAGGCAAAAGGCATACATTGCTAGCAGTGCCTGCGTGCCGTACTGTTACGCACTCAAATTCACACGTACCCCGTTCTTTGACTAAGCTTAATGCTCTCCTTAACTTGAACCCAGAGTTTGATTTGTTTGCTGATGGAAGTTAACACTGTTAGAATGTTTAAAGCATTGTGAGAAGAATGCATGAATGTAAATATTAAAGCTGCAAGACTTTTTTGTTATATATTCCTTTTACCTTACTCTATTTCTGTCATAATATTGTTATTGGCTTCGGCCGTTCTAATTCACATTATTTTTTTATAGTATTAGACGAATCGCCAATGTGGCCTGAGTTAAATCAGATCTCTGATGATGACCAACTTCGTATGTGATGAATAGCGTTGGTGACTAGCAGCTTATAATGCCATTCAAGAAGACTTTTTTTAAAATTTAGCTGTGACATTGCCTTATCGCAAAAATAAAAATGTTGGGCCTTTTAATTTGGTAAATTTTAGCTCCTCTATCCATTCCTGTCAGGTACCTATACTTCAGGCTACATGTAACCCTTAAACATTATTAGGCTGAGTGACCTTTGAAATTATTACGCAATTGTGTTGTTTTTTCACTTCCACGCGGACGTTGCGGGTTCTTCTATCAACATACAACTAGATTATTCACAATTAATACTTTTTTGTAGGATTTGAGAAAAGAAAGCAAAGCAAAGAAAACACCAAAAAAGAAAGACAAAAAGCTTGATGATCTGCTTGCGGCAAAACTTAATGCTCTAGGGGGGCAGAAGGGAATAGATTTGGCAACTCTGCTTAACTCTGACGATTCTTCACCCGATTCATCTCCAGGAGACAAAAAGACGACCAAGAAGAAGAAGAAGAAAAAGAAACATGGAAAGGAGAAGAAAAAGAAGAAAGAACCTAAATATTCTTCAGATAGTGAAAGTGATGATAATCAATCAAAGTATATTAAAAGAGAAGCTAGAGTCAAAGAGGATACAAAAAGCAGTAAAAAATCGTCTGAATATCGAAGTGGCATGAGTGAATCTCGAAAACGGAGAAGTTCTGAGCATGAACAATTGTCAGATGGAGAAATTAAGACTACGAACTACAAAAAAGGTAGACGCGAATATGAATCCAACTATCAAAGTGCGCGTTATTATGATAAGAAGAATAATGTCGGTGAACATAGTTCTGGAAGACAATACTCTAGAGATGAAGACAGGAGAAACAAGGACATCGTTCAAAAGGAAAGTAGGAAACGTGGTGGAATGACTGAGGATGAAAGAGCTGCTAAGTTAGCGGAAATGGCGGCTGCGGGAGCCGAGCGGGAGATCCAGCGCGGACGGCGCGTGGCCGAGCAGCGCGCCGCCGACGCCGCCGCCGACCGGCCGCGCCTGGCGCCGCGCTCCTCCCACGACGCACGTGCCTTACCGGACTCACTTGAAAGCCGAATACACTCTAATAGACATAACATACAACGTGACAGACGTCATATGAATGAAAATTTCGCGCGACGATGATTTTTTTTTTATGGAGAATACACGAACAATATAATGTAATCTCTTAATAAAACCATATCATTTTATTATTTATATTTATTGTTAATTATAAAAAATTATGGGTTCAGTAAAGTTAAGACCATTATATTTTGAAGCAACCGACACTTAAAGTAAATTAAAATCTTCTCAATCCAGTGGAATTTTCTCTTTAACTATCTGTAACAAATTTTAGGTATATTAGTAACATAGAATGAACTCACAACAGGTGAATTTTAGAGAGTGGTTTGCAAAGGTAACACATTCAGAACCACCGACGGCGCGAGCGCCTTCATGACGAGTGTGGCGAGTAAAATTAATTTAAGCGCATGGCACATACCGCGACGCGATATCCAAATTAATAAATATAAAATATCGCTCTTGTGTGAGAAAAAAATGCTATGCATGAATCATAGCATAATATTATTGTAAGTACCTACTATGAGAAGATGACGAGGCGCATGTTTATAATAGTGAAATTAAAACAACAGGTTCAAGCCCCGTTCGTGTATATTATTTTTCAATGTTTCCTTGTATAATAGTAATTAATATAGGCATTACACGTCCTTAACATGTATAAAAAATATAATTATATATGATTTAAAACAACATACATGTTATTTTTTCCACAAAAACGTATGAAACTCGTGAGCATTGCTCATTACAATCCTTGCCTTCGGCTTGGGCTGCAATATACCCTCGAGTGTATCTAATAACCAACTTACGGCACTTGTATACTACTACTTATGTATTATAAATGTTTATGGAGAGACGTGTGTAGGATTCTAACTTGCGCCCCCGGATAAATAGAGGGCCTGGAGTATTTATTCAGGAGGCAGGTTCAAATCCTGCTCACATCGTATTTTTTCCTAACTTTAGAGTTCACTGCGCATGCGATAATGCGTAATGTATTATTTCTGCATAAAAAAGTATAACAAGATAAAATTAATTAAAAGCACTCCTCCCAAGTGTTTTTTTATTTTATTTCACACCTTTTTCTTACTTGCCCATGGTACTCAGGACAATGTAAAAAATTCTAACGGCACCACCAACACCATACATCTATATCGGTTTAGGCTTTTAGATTTATGGATGCAAATAAATACAATATCTAGCTACTTCCACAAAATTGAGGGTAGTCATGCATTACCTGTGCACCGCCCGCCCGCCCGCAAATATATGCACATACTACCACCACCGAGTGGCGTACACTGCACGGTCTAACAGCTCCTGATGATGCCCCGTGGAGGGGCGAAACACGTGTAGAGTAGTTGGTGGTAGTCGGAATTTTCACCGCTTGCGTATGTGCATATATTTGCGGGCGGGCGGGCGGTGCACAGGTAATGCATGACTACCCTCAATTTTGTGGAAGTAGCTAGATATTGTATTTATTTGCATCCATTGTAATGGACTTCCGCAAAGTAACGCCTGAATCTATTCAATATTTTAGATTTATGGTGAAATAAAGAAACTTACAAACATACATACATACATACATACATGAACCCTAAAAACATAACACTCTTTTTTTTGGGCATTTTTGTAAAATACATTCACTCTAAATATCCATAATTTTGCAATGTAATAATTAATTCTTAGCCACTTGATGCCAATAATAACGTGTGTAAGTATAACTAACATTATATAAATTATAGACACTTATCGGTCACGTCCATAGCGCATTAACATATTCCTCTCATTTTTCAACAATTACATTTTTTACGATAGTTTTTTTCAGAAAAAATTACGTGTTCAGTGTGACGTACTGTTGAACCAAGACAATTTAAAGTTTTTCTTTATAATTCTAACCGATTGCAATTAAAAAGTAGGTAAGTAACATTTCCTCTGCAGTTGCAACGCAGGGGGTGGCTTCAATCAACCGAGTTAGATTGTAAACTAACCCTGGGCCTGAGCCATAATTACCTTGTTGAGATTTTTTAAAGCCAACTCCGGTTAGATAGTCTCCCATGATCCATGAGAATATGTACGTATATATCCTACTATCCTACTAATATTATAAATGTGAAAGTCTGTGAGGATGGATGGATAGATTTTTGTTACTCTTTCACGCAATAACTACTGAACAGATTTGGTAAAGTTTGGCAGACAGATAGTTTATAACCTGGATTAACACATAGGATACTTTTATCCCGGCTAGACCCAATTCTGAAGTCCTCGCAGACGAAGTCGCGGGCAGAAGCTTGCCATAGAAAAAGACTCCTACTCCGCATGAAAAGACAAGGTAAGTTGACACGTAGGTAGTATTTTTTGACAGTCATGTATGTCCATGGCCACGTAGGCACTTCGTGCCTGTACCTCCGCACACATCCCGGCATAGATGGGGTCAGTGTCCCAGGGCCCGCGCTCGGGCAGCGGCAGCGCGCGACGGCGCAGCTCGGCCACGAGGTCGGTCACGTCCATGATGGGGATGGGATCGAGACCCCGCGCCAGCCCCGCCAGGTACTCCACGTAGTGCCCCCTGCAAGTACAGCGCGTGTCAACACACCTCGACGAGGCCGCGCTTGTAGAGGCCGTCTAGCGTGCCATATGGCCGGGGTGGTGGCCGGAGCGCGGCGCGCCGCACCAGCGTCTCGAGGTCGTCCACTCCCAGGATCGGAAGCGGGTCGACGCTGCAACGGCGAACCAACCGACTCAGGTATTCCAGGTAATGGTTCCTGCAAGCACATACCTCACTCACCGCATCGCTCGCCTGGACCGTCATAAACATTTCATTGAAATTGCTTTCAAACCATCACAGCATTTAGCACTACTATGTGTAGGTATAGCCATTATTCTGCGTTTTCCTTGATATGAATTTATTTTGTTCAAGTTAGTTGATTTGACACGTGAAATTGTAAAGAGACTCGTGAGTTCAGATTTTAGAGAGACATCTCTATAATCACTTCTAATTGAAATGACCTCATACTATTAATTTTCTAGTAGGTACCTACCAGTGTTAGGCAAAACGTTTTTTTTTTTGTTATTTCCTAATATTATAAAGATCTGATAGACAGTCGCCCTTTTAACAGTAGGTATATTTTGGTTTTTTAATTACAGATTTTCAATGGTTTGTTTCCAATCTTGTGGCTATAGATTGCTATGAAATCTGTTATACCCACTAAAGTAGTTGGACAATAAACTTACTTGCAGAGCCCTGCATAGTTAGCAGGTGCTTCATTGCCACACGTGCCATCCACGAGGCCTGTGGGTGTTTCTCGTTGCAATTGTACAGGACATCGCCCTGTACTGCCTTCAGCTGTCTGTGATTCGTATGTCACGTTGTTCATCTAAAATATTTATAGGTTTGGGGTTACTCACATAGATTCTATATTTTTATGTAAAAATTACCAACTCTACAAAGATTTTGTGTAATTTCATCGACACTATTCAGATCTTTCTCGTCAAGTTGTAAATTATGTAAAATTGGTGCAGTTACATCCAAAGGCATGACTTAAGTCTTTAGTAATATTAAGAAATGTAACTACTAGGTATTTAAAATGTAATGTAACGTAGGGCTTATGTGTATAAGTCAATGTTGTTAAATGCATGATGTTATGATGTATCGCAGAGCGTCACGCCTGTATTCTCCTAAGGAGTAGGTAGAGGTGTACACGACTGTACATTACACCAATACCCATGTAAATAGGTGGAGAGCTTATTGCCATCTACCGGCCACAATTCTAAATTCTAATAACACTTTGAACGAACCAGAAACTCATGCTCAGTAGTCGCGATTGGGACCACTAGACCAACGAGGCAAAATATAGTTGTAGATGTTAGTTTCTCTCACTTTTTACTTACCTGAAGTAAAGTTTGTAGGTCATGTGGTTCCTTGTCTCGTAAGTAAAACAAACAATTCCGAGGGTGATGAGCATGTAGCCCTAACTTAGCGCAGTATTCACTCAGGCCACAGCGTGCTCCCATGGTGAATGGCTTGCCGCACCCGTAGCAGAACTCGTATTTGCATTGAGTACATGTAAAATGCATGCAGCCTCCCCTGAAATGTATTGTAATGTCAAATGAGACCATGAAAAAGAAATGATAAAGAAAAATAAGCGAACATCGATGATGGTCTAGGTTCATGATAATTAAAACGCGTAATAAATAAAAAGCATCTATTTCAAGGCAGCAGTACCTGGATAGGGAGTATTTAAAGTGACATCGTGGACACTCTAGGCCATTGTCTCGTAAATGTTGCTGTATTGCAGTAACCGAACGTTCAGGATCATTGTCCTCTAGCCACGCGGTATATTGTTCACAACTAAGTCCTTCGTGATTAGCACTCCACTGTACAAAATTGTAATAATATGTTTATATGATTTATTTTATCTAAAGGTACAATCTTATAAAAAGAATAACATCTATGATTATGCCTACCGGTTTTCTACAAGAAGCGCAGCTTATTGATCGACATTCTGGACAGCGTACTTTCTTTTGTTTCGGATGAACAAAAAATCCTGAAGAGCATTCCATACACCATCGGAAGTTGGGATCTCGAGCTAAGGTTCTGTCTCGTAACTGCCAAACACAAATCAAAAATAATGTAAAAATTAGGTACCTACCTACTCCTTTTGGACCACTGTTCACTGAAGAAGTTCAGACGTCAACTTAGTTACTACATAATACTTATGTCCTTATACCATCCCGCCAGGCATAGGATAGGTCTTTAAGACATAATTTTATAGTTTTTATACATAAGGTATATGTAAGGTAACTATTTACAGAAATCAATTAAAATTAGTGAAAACGTAAATTAACCGTTTTACGGAATCAGGTACTTTTTCTATTGTTATTTTGATTTGAGATTGGTGTCTATATTTTCAGTTGGTATGGATGTTATGTACGAGTACACTGTCCAAGATTTGTCAAGATTTACCTTTCTTTGAAACAACTCGTGCACATCTATTTCAACAAGTGTTTTTAAAAGTATGTCCAAATGTGCAAAATATTCAAGCCAGGCATCTTCAGGTAGACTTTCCAGTTCAGGTAGTTTACAGTAGGGACATACGCAATCAGCTATACTTCTCTCTGTTATTTGTACTGTAAAATAATGGTGTGCGCACTCACGACAGCATCGGTGAGTGCAACGCAACATTGACACCATCTGTAAAAAATCGAGCCGTTTATATGGTGGATCTCAGTAAAAAAACAAGATTATGTTATTGGTTCTGTATTTACTCGCCTCATGTTCAGGAAGTCGAGACGCACACAGTTCACAGTCTTGATATAAATAAGCAAGGGCAGATGTTAGATCGACGCATTCAAGCGCAGCTAGTAGTGCAACCGGTGGATCGGCGCCTTGTGATATTAACTCTACCGCTAGCTGCGCCTGTTCCCATGTCTCCGTTGCACCCTCAGCGAGTAGCATACGCGCTTGCCTCTGAAAATAACGGATGGTGATTTATGAATAATTTTAGCCATTGCCGCTGCGTTGAAATTAATTATAGAAACATACCTCTGGTGAACCATCAGGAAGTCGCACTTTAGCCAAGTCGATGATTTGGCCAGACACACGACGCAATGTTATAGGTGGCGGAGGTGATGGTGGAGAATGTTTTGATTCTTCAGTTGGCTTTATAATCTGTTGTTTTTGTGAGTCTTCAGAATCACTATCGGTCCATTCGTCTTCAGTTCGACAAGTTTCACGGAAATATTGCTTCTTCACTTTTGGTGGTGTTGTACTTTTAGGGGGCGAGACCTGAATATCTTCTTTTTGTTTTAAGGGCGGGGCTGGAGCTTGTTTCTTCTTATTCAAAGTTGAAGTTGTTGCTTTGACTTCGGGTATTTCAGATGATGTAGGAACAGGTTTGGAAGGAATGACTTTGTTATTAAAAAGTCTAGTTTGTAATTGTTTTACATGACCACTTTGAATATTACCAAAATGCGATTTAGGAGGATTGGGGGCAGGGTATTGCTTCATTGATGTTCGACGTATTGGAACTTTTGAAACGATTAGTTTTGGAGAACTTTTATCAGTCTTTGACTTACTACTGTTACTAGGCATGATTCTAATTAATTTTGGTATATTCGATTTATTCGTTGGGGAGTTTTTATTAGTGCTGCTTTCATTTTGAGTATCAACGGGAAACGGTTCAGGTAATTTTATTTGTTGATTATTCAGAGTTTCTACATGCTCCCCACTCAAGCTTGTATTACTTGAATGCGTTGGGATGTCTTCCAAAGATGTTTCGTTACTATTGAAATTTTCCGGAAGTTTTAATGTAAACTTTCCAATATCTTCATCATTTTCTTCTAGAAATGTATGTACAATATCATCTAAATTATTAACATGAGAACTTTCATTCTTGAATGCTACCTGGTCTAAAGCTGGTTGTGTATTTAATTCTTCAGATACAGATTCAATATCAAACTTTTGTTCTGTTGTATTTGTATTATCATTTGGTTTTTGCTCGATATTTTCTAGAATAGCATTAAATACGGGCAGTTTATTTTCAGATATTACTAACTTAGTTGGAGCTACAGCTTTGATAACCGATAAAATGACTGCCTCTCTAGCAAACACCTGAATATTCTGTTCGAGATTTTCGTTGGCGTTTTTATTTATAACCTGTTCGTTCCTAACACCTTTATTCACATTGTTTTCAGTATTTATTTCTTCATAAATTTCTTCAAAACTGTTAACAGTACTAAATAAATTATTATTCAAATCTTGTTTTCTTGTAGGGCTTAATATATCTGGTTCCACTGGTTTTGATTCATTTATTTCCACGGCAAAAGTATGTTCTTCTTGCAAAGTACGTGCTATAGAATCAAGCATTTCAATGTTTGTATGTTTGAAGTCTTCCAGCTGGTTCTCAACATGGTCTAAAGCTTCTTCGAAGTTTTCATTTTCTTCAGAACTCGTTCTATATTCAGAGACTTGCTGAGTGTCAGGAGGAACTTCATCATCATCTTCAGATTCTTCAGAACTTGTAACTTCTTTCTCATCCGATGTTAAGTTATCTGTTCTTTCTTCACTCTCACTATAGCTCGATTCCTGTTCGTCATTACTTCCATCAGAGCTTGATTCAGCTTCACTTTGTGATACAGTTCTACCATCAATGGAATTAATATCAGAATTAATTTCTTCTTTCATTTGCTGTATAAGCCTTTGTGTATTATCCACTATATCTGTTAGATTATTAGATTTTTCATCGATTTGCCTATGATTATCACGGTGTATAACATTTTCTTCGGTTTTATTAAGATTTTCTGAATTGGAAACAGAGTTACTACTTTGCAATGTTGCTGGTTGGATTATTCCATTGCTCTTATCTACCAAATTTGGATTCACTTGCTCGTTTTTAATTGGTCTATTATTATTATTTTGCTTAATTCCTGACGTTTTGCTAGAATCAATATTCTGACTCTGTTTAAATTCATTTTGGTTTTCAGGTTCTGGATTAGAATCGTTTACCTCGCCAGCATTTAATGTCTTTTTTTTCTTAAAATCTTGTGAATTTAAAATTAGTTTATTTTCATAGATAATTTCGGCGTTGTTAGCAGGTTTATTTATATTAGGTAATGGGCTTGATCTAGTTAACGCATTGTAAGCATCGATGAAATCATTTTCAGATTCAATTAAATCAATTGGTTGAGTCTTGGTTCTAATATTGAGGTTATTTTCAGGTTTTAATGATGCATTGCCGGAAAGAAGACCTTGTAGAAGCAAGTTTTCATCAATTGAAGGGACTCCGGCTTCCTGGAGAAGCATTTTAATTTTTTTCACCACATCTTCTTTTTCAGTCGTGTTTCTATAGGTGAATTTATTTTCTATATTAATCGCTTCCCTTTCGTAATCATTTATATTCACGTTAAGTGGTAAATACATCCAGTCGTCGTCTTCAAATTTAGGTGGTGTCGGTGCCTCATACTCATCTGAACTATCTTCTGCTGAAATGTAAAGTGAAGGTTATGACGTGGTACGATGATGGTGTGATCTTTTAATGCAACGATAATTTTATTGGTTTGTGGTTCGTTTGAGATTACCGCGCATGCGGTGAGAGTGGCGGGATGAGGAGCGAGGAGGAGCTGCTTCGTCATCTGCGCCCATGGGGGAACCCCAAACATGGCCGCGTAGTCTACCTTCCTCTCCGACGCCCATTATATCCGTCTGAAAAAAGTGACTTAGCATTACCTTATTCGACCGTCGTTTAATATTTAAAGAAGATTCGTGGTATACCTGTCGCCGATGTCTTTCAACACATTCTGTGACAGCTGGCCACATGGCTCCTCTGTGCCTGGCGAGAGATGCTCTTGCTTCTAGCTCTGTGATGGTAGCATTGGGTGCGAGACGTGCGGCGGCAGCACGCACACCGGCGCATAGACTTGGCCAGCGTTCACGCAACCAAGCTAATGGAGAAGCCGGACTTTGTGTGAGTGCAGCTTGCACTTCAGCAGCGCTAAAGCCTAGCCTTTCAGCTTCACCCATTAATTGAGCCAATTCAAGTCCTCTTTCTGCCTCTCGCTTAGCACCGGCTCCAGCTAGAGCTTCAAGCGAAATAGCCCGAGTTGTAGATTGCCGTTCCGGAGACGCTGCCTGTGAATAAATAGATTAATAGTTCATACTACTATACATTTCAGAAGGGGCTCGTGGCTAAGTAACAGCCGCACAGATCGATCAATCGAGGTTAAGCTACGCTTGTCGCGGTCGGTCTGTGGATGGGTGACCATCATTTCATACCGAGACCCCTCCGTGCCTCGGAGAGCACGTTAAGCCGTCGGTCCCGGTTGTCAAATTCAGATCTATGACAGCCGTAACGGGTAGTCACAGGCGTGAAAGTCTAACAACCAGTCATACTACGAGATATCGTGTTACCCAGTAACTGGGTTGTGGAGGTCAGATAGGCAGTCGCTCCATGTAAAATACTGGTATTAAGCTGCATCCGGTTTGATTGGAAGCCGACTCCAATGTAATTGGGAAAAGGCTAGGCAGATATACTACTATACATTTCAGACCTAGCGCTTCCATTGGTAATGGTCCTAGTACTAAACTTATGTATTTATTAAGTTTTACCTCAGATCCGTAATAAGTAGAGCGGCGATTGGGGCGAGTACGACGTAAATCTAGGTGCGAGGCGCGACGGGAGAGACGACTGTAACTATCTCCCCACTCGCCTCCAGGACTGCTGTCACGTTCGCGCCATTCCCATCTGTTACCTGGGCCAGCTGTGCGTATGCTACGATCGCTTTCCTGTCATTGATTGACAAATTTAGAACTTAGATTAATACATTTCCTTTACCATTCTGTTGCACGTGAAGCAAAAATTATACTTTAGTACTACAGTTATAATTTTTCTAGACTTAAAAAATACGACGGTAAGCAGTATTGAACTTGCATTCCTTTGTCAAATTCTTCGTCTACCTATAATAAGTCTTTTATGGTAACGTCAGCGTTATCTATTTAGACACTGGAGCCATATTGAACACGACTTTGGAGTTAATATAATATATATAACTTTTTGTGTTCAAAAATATGACTGCTATCAATGTTTTAAGCAGACCATTTGGAGTGACAAATAAGTTCAAATTATTGATATAGGTAATAAGTATCTATGTAAAAAACTGTTATAAAAGTATGTTCTTATTAAAATATTTTTAACGAGGACAATTTACGTAATTTTAATCGACTTACCCGGGTATCGCTGGACATCGAATGCCTACTTTGAGATCGTTCTCTCCTGCTATCGTCACGGAAACGTCTCCGCGGCCGGGATCGTGATGCTGATGGGGCGCGTTCCAGTGTGATAGAGTTAGGAACTTCATAGGTCTGTAAACATTTGAACAATTATTTAATTGGTACCTACAATATCCCTAGTTATAGTTAACAAACAAAACTGTTACAAAGAAGGCCCGCTTAGATACAGCAGTAGAAGGCGAATTACAAAGGACGCGCGCTGCTCACCGGCCACAGTGGTAAAATGCCACGTGGTGAAGGACTGACGGATTCCCTATTACCCTGTGCAAAATCTTCAACAGCTAGCCTGTGAATCGCGGCGGCCGCGGGTGACCTTTTAACACCCACATTTACTCAGTTCTGGATTTAAAGCAGATGCTGCCTCTGCTTTCATTCTATTCTTATACTATGCAATGTTTTATTGTTTTATTTATTTTTAGATCTCTGCATCGTTCTTTGTATTAAAACAGCAAGCAGTTCGCTATGATTAAAAATCTTATGTTTTCGTACCATATTAGCTATGAAAACCGAAATATAAAAGTAAATAGGTAATATGTAGGTATACCTGCGTGGAGATACTTTGCGGAGGTGGAGATGTACCAGTATTGGACACATTGGTTCTGTTGGTTGTTAACGCCGAAGAGCGCCGCTCATCAACTCCATCTCGAGGTGGAGATGTCCCAGTGGACTTTTTTTGGACATTTGTAGAACTATTATTCGGGGGGTTTGTATTAGTGTTGTCTCGGGGCGGTGATGGCCCTACAGATATACTGTGCTGCTTTGGAACTTCTGACCTTGGCGATTCTTTGTTGTTTTGAAATGGGGACACTCTCATTGTTTTATTTGTATCTCGAGAAGGAGATATCTCCGTACCCATATCTGTTCTCGTGTGCTTGCCATTCGGAACTTCTCGAGGTGGCGAAGGGCCAACGGCCATATCATGTTTTCGTTGCATATTTTCACTATGGTTGTTATTTGATTCACGTGTCGGCGTAACGAGTCGGTTTATTGGTTTCTTATGCGTAGACCCATCTCTAGGTGGAGATGGCCCGCATCCGGTGGACGTGCGCTCTTTTTTCGATTTTATTTTTGACTTTTCTACTTCTGAAATAAAGAGAGTTTTGATCATTATTAACGAATTATATGGGTTTAGGTTAGACTAAACTTCTCTATTTAAATATTTTTTAACCTCGTTCAATACGGAACTCCTCCATAACACGTGCAGGTGAGGGATATTCTTTATGAGAGACCTTCAATCTTTCAACTTTTTCGCTTAACTCCTTTGTAATCGTTTGAGGGACAGTAACTGGTGTCCGGCAGCAAATGGCGCACACTCGCACTCCGGGCTCATTGACGTAAGTGCAGTGTTCGCACTGCCATGTCGTGTTAGGTGGTGGCGGCGCAGGCCCTAGAGAATCGTCTTCTTTTTCTTGCGGCTTAATAGGAAGGCCATTATCACTCTCGCTTTCGCTCTCAGAATCTGCATCACTTGATGGGAGCGGCGGTGATGGTGTGCGGTGCTTCGGGCGCCGAGATGTACGCGACCGCGAGCTCATAGCTGGCGACGCTGCCCGTGATCCAGCACGTGACGCAGCACGGGAAACTGCACGACTTTCAGCTGAAAATTTTAAAGTGTTGTCGAGTTTATTCGTTTTTTTTTAATATTTCTTAAACTATTAATGAATAAAGTTATTATATTAAATGGAAAAAGAATACGGTCGCGAACAGGTTTCGAACCTGCGCCTCCCGAATAAATACTCCAGGCACTCTGACCACTAAGCCATCTCGACCTCTGCTCCCCACCGCGAATTCTTCTTCCATATTTTAACACGTCTTATGGCGACGTCATTGTCAAATTGAACCGACACGACTAACTTTGCAGTTTAGAGTTCGCTAAGCATGCGTTAATGCTTTTCAAAGATTTATCTTGAATTATTAATGAATATTAAGTACCTACCTCTTCTGTAAGGTTGTGGTGTTTGTGGTTGGTGGTGTATATGAGGATGCGGATGCATGTTGTGTGGGTTGTGTGTGGGGTGACCCGGTGCACAGCATGTAGGTGACCCTTGAGGTGCCCATCCAGAGCTGCTGTTAGCCCAGGGATGGTCGAGGCTAGCACAGCTGCCATAGCGCCAAGGCATAGGGGCGCAGTGCGCACAGCCCGCACAAGCAGGCGCCGCACCCCCGCTGAGTTCGAGTACGGACGCTCCCCGACGCAAAGGACGACCCCAATTTTGGACCGCTGGAGCCATATTGTCTGCATTTCCCCACGGTTCTGGCGGTATAGCCTAAAAATAATATTTTAAGCAGATAGTATATTAGGTACATAATGTGTTTTCCCATAAGTATCGATGTTGTGGGTACAACGAGTACCTACATAACATTATTTTTATTACCATGTTCGGGTGTAGTCCAAAACCTTGTAGCGATCCCCGGTGGCGGTTCCAAGCTGTATTCATGTGAGTCAGGGTATTAGATTGTCCCTGGCTTTGAGCTTGCGGTGGCGCAGTATGATGCATATTTGTTGGAAGAAATGGCATGCTTCCGATATGGCTTGGTGAGGGTGTGGTTGTCAGTTTAGTTTGAAGATGGAGAGGCATCTGCTGATGTACATGTTGAGGTTGGATGTGGTTGCTGGGTAACATAGATGGAGCCTGGCCATGTGCTCCCATAATCATGGAGATATGGTGCGGTGAGCTGAGTGTAGCTCGTCTTTGATCCATTACAGGTGGTTTGGGACTGGCGCTCAAACGGTCGCCGCTTATCTGTAAGCCATCAATGCCCAAAATAAGACTAGCGTATTATCAAATAATAACTAAATAAATACAAGTAATTGCATGACATTTAACTTGCCTTATGTTTCCGCGGCGGTGGCACAGGTGGCGCTGTCTTTGGCGGAAGTGGCGGTCTTTCATCTCGTAACTGGGACTGGGATAAAGCCTACAACCCGAAAAAGGAAGCTTGAATATTAATAATATAGGAATTTTTGAAGTCGTAGAAGTAGGTAGGTAGAGGTGTCATGAGGATGTAGTAGACGGTTCGATGGCAAGAGGACTTGATGTATCTAATTGTGTCGGCGACGAGCGACGTCAGGCAGACCCCAGCCCCTACCTCTCACCACGACTTAGTTTGAATTGATAGGTTGTGTTAGGTAATACATAACCTTATAAAATGTAACACGAGTCCTTCCGAATAGCTGTTTAGATAGATGAACTGCTTATTAACTATAACACATCACCTATCCGCTTGGGTTTGTGTTAAACATGCCATCGTTTAATTATGCCTTAAAATCGCATTAGAATTTCATTCACAAGAACATTTCTTATGTCACTAGACACAAGAATCTCAAAACCGTAAATGATCACATGATACAACGACCGCTCAATTGATTTATAAATTGCAAATGACCTGTCGTTGATGATGTCTTCGTTTTGGGTGTCGGTGATACATGTCGTCGCACGAGGCGCACAGCGCGCGGCGGCCGCACTCTGTGCACCGCACGCGCGCGCCGCCTCCCCCACACAGCCCGCATGAGGCGCCGGCGTCGACTGGATGACCTGAACGCAAAATCGATCAGTCATAACTAGGATGCATGATGGATATGTCACAGATGAATTGCAGAATCAGCTGTTTTACAAAACATATGTGTTATGTAAAACAACTGAACCACGTTCAGTTGGATTGCCATTGCGCTACGTTTAAGGCTTTGTCCCACTGGATACGTTCTGCGGTCTGCGGTCAGGTCAAAGTGATCGCAGCCCGCATCATGGATGAACAATATTGTCGTGTATAGTGGTGTAGGTATAGGTCCGCGGCGCCGACTTAAAAATTTGTTACACTTAATTTATTAAAAACAATTTTATTTGTTCTGTTTCCTATTTCTTGTGTCATTTATTGTTCAAAAGTTATTATTGGACGTAAAAAAAAATTTACTGGTGTAAATCACTAACCCGCAGTGTGCTTGCGTGGTGATCAATGCTCATGCCATATATGTATGAGAAGAGCCTCATGCCCTGAATCTAATAGTTACGGACTGGTTATTATTAGGTATTAATATTTTGTACACAACTGTGATAGATAAATAAAAAGAAACCAGGGGTTAACGAAGAGTGCGGTAAGAACACTACCTAAATCTTTTATTCTTAAATCTCTTTTACTTGTCACTCAAGGGATTAGCCTGCTCACAGACTACATATGCTGTCTAAATCGTCTTTAGACTTTATGTCTTTAAAATCTGGGGATTTCTCCAATTGGAAAGAAACCAGGTCCTTCGGCGGACTTGTCTAAGGACATAGGACCGCTGTCCAACATTCAGTAACCCAAGTCCGAATATTTTAGGTAAGTATATGTAGCAATGGTACACCAGCTGTGAGCTTTTATTACCGCACTTTATCACCGACAGGGTTCCCAGAGAGTGTGAACAATTGCAAGCAAAACATTTTTTTAAGTAGGTAATAGCCGCTCTTTTTTATTGGGTGCTGAATTGATTGATTTATTAAATTTCTGTATCTGGAAATAAAAAAAGCGTATGATAATCGGAGGTTGACATTCAAGCTGTTGCCTCGCTCATTAGCAGACACAATAGATTTTTATTGTTACAACGTATAATTCTGTACGTGGCTGAGCCGAAAGGTAACATTGAATTGAAATTTAATTTATACGAAAAAGGGGAAAACATGGGTGTTACACACACCATACCGGGTCTGCAGACCCGGAGCGGATTTCCTTGTTGAAGTGGCCCCAAGTTAACGCTTTCCGCCTTACGGAGTCTCAAGGAAAGAAATAATAAAAACCATCATCATGTATAATGTGCGAATACACCCAACACTGATCCAATTAATATGGTATGGAGGTAGTGACTAAATGTACCAACCTGTTGGCGGTCGTGGCGGCGGCGGCGGGGGTGGTTGTATCTTAGCATTGACGTATTGTTCACTTGGAAACTCTACGACTTCGTAGTCAGGCTCAGGCCTGTTCAGGGGCGTTCGGTGCATCGTCGGCGTGGCAGGCCGCATAGCCGCATGCGCCAGCGTGGGCGGACGCAGCAAACTCGCGAGGTGCGCTGGCGCCGGCGGCGGCGACGTCACGCTACGCGGATCGCGACCGCGACCCTTCAGCATTTCTGTTCAGCGCATACAGTATAAATATAGTTGTACCTTTCAATTGGTAAACTGGTAACGTAAGTATTCGTTATGAGAGTAATGCTGTTCGTTTTTCTATTTCGTTGACGTACGTACTTACGGATGGAATTATTTATAAAGTACGCAGAAGTGTTTCATCGACGTGTTTTGCTTTTTATTAGTTATTTGTTTGAAATTTATTATAGCTAAACAACATTTTCAGAATGCCTTAGACTTATCTAATTATGTAAGTTTTCTTGGCTCGCTACCCCACATTTGTTCCAGCGATTGTTTGATGTGTAATATTTCCTATTTATTGAAGTGATACGTAGGGTTTGGTACTATAACAACTATATTATTAACATTTGCAAACGGCAGCTGTGACCGGGATAGAGCGGGCGTTGCCGCGTCGTCGACGCCTTGTCGACCTATATTCCGCCACTCATATCCCAAAATATCGAAAGTGTGTTCACTCCTTGTTCACTTTATGTAAATAATAATAAGTAAGTGTACCTATATTCGTGTACATTATACATTATTCTAGTTTGAAATTGAATACCTTCTTTAATAACATCCGTGTTTAGATTACTTCAAGATCTTACCTCTGCCGGTGTATTCCTTGAACACTTTAGTATATTCTTTTATGCAACAACACTATAATAATACACTATATTGGGCTGCACATGTCATTTTCACATAATTATGCAACTGCGCACAGTTCCATACCACTGCACTCGCGACGTCCTGGCCCGGCAGGTCGGCACAGAACAGCCCCGTGCTACACTTTCTCAGCAGCTCGAGTGGCCGATGGCTGCTAATCGTGCTCCCTATGCGGACGAAATTGACAGCGGGAAGACGCGTGTGCCGCCGCCGCTATTTCTGTCCGCGGCCGCGTTGCCCCGATTCTACTGAAATTACGACGCGCTGCTATTTCCGCACTCATCCCAATGCCCCCTCTAGCCGAAGTCAAATACCTTGCTAAATTGTTTCTTGATAACTACTCATATTTTATAAATATATATGATTCGTAGATGCATATTAGGTTTTAATTAATATAACCGATCATGTGTCCAACTTCCAGCATTTCGTTTTGTAAATATGTAGATACATATATCGTTCCAATAAACTACACAAATGTTTCTATCATTAAATCAGATAAATAAATAAGAATAAATTTATAGTATATTGCGACGTCGAAGGTAGTTAAATATCCTTATTTAGAGAACTCTATTATATATACATACGTAGGTATTCGTTAAGTAAGGCTTGGGGCTAGACTGACCTTATTTGTCATAGAGATGCAAATAATATTTCCAGATTTTTATTTGTTATCTGAATAAATAGGTTTCTGGGAACATAAATTCACAATTACGATTAAAAGTCGAAAAGTCTGAAGTGCTTAGTTTAGTAGGCTTCAATTAATGCTTTTAATAAATTAGAATCTAAATAAACACATTCTCGTAAACCTTAAAAAGTGCCTATTAAACCTATTTGCTACACTGTTCGAACCGTAGACAGAGAATACTAGTTTGAACTTATTTCAAATTACATCAATACACTTCAATGTTTCTATGTAAACAATATTTTGTCATTTTATGTGTTAGTTTGAATATTGCAATATGGAAATATTGCATAAGTTCAAACAAAACGGTTATTTTACTGCGGAACTGTACCACTTACTTGCTAAAAAGAAGTTGGTTCATCCATCAACAGAGGTACCTAACTCATTATTGTAGGATTTAGGAGAAACGTGTGTTTGTTTACCTGGTGTTTATCAGTTAAAAATTCACGTAACATCAGACAATAATTAATAGGATTATTAAAATTAGGATTCTCATTAATTCTAGATAAAATTTTTATTAACAGATTACTCCGTCGGAATATGAAAGGGAAATGAAAATGACCACGCAGCAGCGGCTGCAGAATTTAAGTAATATGGAAATAGAAAATATTGTTGCTATTGCTGGCAAGACTAACAAGCCCGTGTTATCTTTCACACCAAAGCTCATAGTGTTTCAAAACTTTAAACCTAACGATAAAATAGTCGCCAAATTTTCTGTTAAAAATATAAGCAAGGTTACTTACTTGTTTTTTTTATTTTTTGCTAGTTAATTTTGTGATGTTATGTTTTATAAATATGTTTTGTCACTAGGGTCCAACTTACCTTAACATGGTATACAAAGAGTCTTCGTATTTCTTCATCAAGCCTTGTGGTGGACAGTTATTATCTAGGTTAGCTCCAGGAATCAGCGTTACTTTTGCCATTACATTCATGCCGGTTCAGTATGAGGATTACACGCACAGAGTAACATTTTATACAGATCTAGATCAATATGTACTGCCTCTGATTGGTGAGCATATAATGTCAGTAGTGATAGTCCAAAAATATTTTTGAAGTATGTATTAATAATCTTTGTTTTCTATTTTAAGCAATGGGCCCTAGACCGATATTTGATTTTCCTGATAAAGTTGATATACCAAAGATTCCACTCAAAGTAGAAAACCATGTTTTAATGACTATCCATAACATGGGTATGGTACCCGCTGGCTTCACACTCAGTTGTAAATGGTAAATCTCAGGAGATTATTTGTGAATTTAAATTGCATTTTTTTTTTTTTTCTAAACGCTTACTTTTGTCACAGCCCATTTTCAGTACAGCCAAAATCAGCATATCTGAACAAAAATCAGAAAATAGATATCAATGTACTATTTAAAACAATGCATTTGGGAGATACATACGGAGTATTACATGCTGTCTTTGAAACAGGTATGCAAAAATGGTTATTATTATATTCTTATATTCTTTATTGTACACAAAGTAGTTAATTATATAAAACATTCCAGTTTGTAACGTCATGTACCCATAACTGCGAGCGGGATTCTTTTTTCTATCCACAAAATATAATTTTTGTATCGATTCCAATGCGTTTGAAAAATGTACATCAATCAGTATTGAACATTTTATTTTGTTAGGAGAAAATTTTAGCATTATGTTATTTGGATCAACTCATACAGTCAGCGTGGAACTGGAGAAACAAGTAGTCAGATTCTTTGACACGTACAACACTATGATGCGACAACAAACATATAAAATAATCAATAAATCTGATCATATGCTCACATACATGTGTATGAAGAACGATTGTGTTTATCTGGGTAAGTTTTTTTAAAGTTTCAAATTTCGAATAACTATGAAGTTGCTACTAAAGGTATTAAAACCGGACTTAGATTGACTATTGCCAATTTACCATGTTCAATATTTTTAAAAGGCCTGCTGTTTTACTCGTAGACTTTGAAGAGAAAGTGAAATTAGCAACGATATTTTACAACATGAAAGAAAGCGAATCTGCAAAGTATATGAAATTAGTGCAATATGATGTGTTGAGTAGTGACGAGCATGAGCGAGTCTACACGAGAATATTCTTTGATGAAATCCAGGCGCTTGTGGCGGATGAATCACTACTTTACCAAAATATGCATTTTACAATAGAGCCTATTGTAAGTTCAATGCAGTAAATAATATACCCGATTACTATTATTCAAGGAAACATTGAAAAATAATAGACACGAACAGGGCTTGCGCACATTCCGTGTCATCACTTTCCCAACTGAGCTACCGTGTCGTTGTTCGAGTCTATTAAATTTCAAGCTTCCTAGTATTCGTCTTAAGGAGACGCCTGGTTATATTTAGTTAGCCATCATTTACAGATCTACTAAATATAGGCATTACATGGCCTTAACATGTATAAAAATATAATTATATATGAAATTACCTGATTATAATAAAACAACTTTTAACCGGATTAATCGCGTGTATTATTGGTTTTTTGTTTTTCCTGACGTTTCGAACACTGCAGCGTTCGTGGTCGCAGAAGGACTAAGGTGTCAGGTGTCTCAACAGTTTATTTACAATTATTTCAGTCTACCGTATATATAATTGATAAATTCATAAAATTATTTTTGTCTCTGATACATATTTAAACTAAATCGCGACGGTATTTCCTAAGACTATCCCTGAGAAGAAATACCGAAACAAACTCAGAGGTCACAGTCGTTTTAAATTTAGAGATACAATTTTAAAATTTTATCGAATTATAAACTAAAAGGTGTTCCGATGCACGCAGTAATCGCTCACAGTATCTTGATTTGTCTTGTGACTTGACTTAGTTTGGGACTTGATTATTTTCAGTACAGGGTTCCAAACAGGTGGTAATTGCCAACCATCTTCTCTATTGAAATTTGGGTGTTTTTTAATTTCAATAGCCTCGCGGAGCATTCTCGGTATATATCGGTTTTCTTTCGCGAGGATTTGGGGTTTATCGAAACGTAGAAAATGGTTGGGTTTGTCTGTGGTATGTTCACAGACTGCAGATTTTGTTGAGCGTCTATTCTTGACGTCAGCTATGTATTCTTTCAACCTGGTGCCAATGCTACACTTTGTTTGCCCTATGTATGATAGCCCACAATCACAATCAATCTTGTAGACATCTGTATGCATCTTGTAAGGGAATGTGGCACTTCACCGGTCTGAGAAGATGGCTGATCTTTCTATGTGGCTTGAAGTAGGTTTTGATAGAAGCACGCTTCAAGATGTGACCAATTCTATCGGTGACCCCTTTGATGAAAGGTAGGGATGTGGAGCTCGTAAGTTATTATGTTTGAGAACTTGCTTCACATGGTTGAGTTCCCCTGCCAGGTGGTAGGCGTCGCAGATGCCTTGTGCTCTCTGTAACAAAGATTTGGCGACAGTAGCTAACTAAGAAGGATGGTGGTGAGATTCACCGTTCAAGTATCTTTCTGTGTGGGTGGGCTTTCTATACACAGTGTGACTAACAGAATGATCTGGATTATGGATAAGGGAACAGAAGGATTATATATACCGAGCATGCTCCGCGAGGCTATTGAAATTAAAAAACACCCAAATTTCAATAGAGAAGATGGTTGGCAATTACCACCTGTTTGGAACCCTGTACTGAAAATAATCAAGTCCCAAACAAAGTCAAGTCACAAGACAAATCAAGATACTGTGAGCGATTACTGCGTGCATCGGAACACCTTTTAGTTTATAATTCGATAAAATTGTAAAATTGTATCTCTAAATTTAAAACGACTGTGACCTCTGAGTTTGTTTCGGTATTTCTTCTCAGGGATAGTCTTAGGAAATACCGTCGGGATTTAGTTTAAATATGTATCAGAGACAAAAATAATTTTATGAATTTATCAATTATATGTACGGTAGACTGAAATAATTTTAAATAAACTGTTGAGACACCTGACACCTTAGTCCTCCTGCGACCACGAACGCTGCAAAGTGTTCGAAACGTCAGGAAAAACAAAAAACCAATACTACACGCGATTAATCCGGTTAAAATTTGTTTTATTATAATGTGTAGTGATCGCGTAAACCTAAGATATTACTAAATTACCTGATGTTTTGAAAAGTGATTAACTAATAAAACTTTTAATTTGTTTTGCTTACAGAAAGGAAAACTTTGGCCTAATAAAGCAACAGAATTGACAATTACATTTTGTCCGAAAGAAATAGGAGAATTTCACACAACTGCTTACTTAGACATAGATGGTTTCCTGGATCGCGTGCCCTTAAATCTGGTGGGAATCTCCATGCCTCCATCAATAAATCTCAATATAGAGACCTTAGATATGGACTGCGTATATATTAACAAGCCTTATAATTACGAGATTGTTGCTATCAATAAAGGTATCGTACTGTGACAAACATTGTTTACTTAGAATTACAATTTTTTTTTGCGAATATTGTTTTTATTTCAGGACACATAAATGGGGTCATAGTGTATAAAGATGTGCCCCCCTTATTTGGTAGCACAATATCATGTACTCCAGAACTACATTGCTTAAGACCTGGAGATAAAGAGATTTTCGTAATATCTTTCTGTAATTCTAATCAAGGGCCGTTTTTTGAAGAAATTAACTTTAACATTCGCGACACAGATGTTATTCTGAAGCTTTATTTGAAGTAAGTTGTATATTTTACGCAGTGGTATATTTATTAAAAATATGAAATTATTTATGGAAAATATATAATATTATTTTTCAGAGGGGAAGTAATATATCCATCGCTCACTTTTAGTATTCCGTGTTTAGATTTTGGAATGGTTAGTGTAGGTAAGATACTTAACGTTGAGTGGTAAGAAAACGTTCAATACTAGTTTTCAAAGTATGCTTTAATGCTAAGTTAATTTGTTAACAATAAATAATTTGTCATTACGACGAAGGGAAAAACTGTAGCCCGTAGCACAACCGTAGTGTCTTTTTACTACGATTATGCTACGCCGTAGCAGGGTCTACGGTTTATACCTCTGTATTCGCTACGTGCGCCTACGACTTCTACCGAAGTTGTGCTAGCTTTTGTAGGTCTACTCACCTCTATAGTGACTAATAGCTAAATAAAATGTCATATTCGATTGAAATATGCGCATGACTGTAGACTGGTAGATAGTAGTAGTTTCATTAATCACTGTTAGTAGTGTTTATTATACTGTTTCATGGTTTAAAATAAAGTATGTTCTGCGATAGGTGTTCCTAAAACAATGGAGTTGGACGTCATTAATGAGTCGGTGGTGCACGTCTGTGGATCTTTAAAGATCTCTTCTGATGGTCCAGAAATCAGCAGCATAACGCTATGCGACTATGCATGCACTGACAAACCTAAGCCAGAAATTCCTCAATGGCCAAGAGAATTTAATATTGAACCTTGTAAAGTTGATATAGATCCGGAGTCAAGAATATCAATTAAGGTTAATAATTATTTTATTAAAGATAAATCTTTGAAAAGCATTAACGCATGCTTAGCGGACTCTAAAATATTTTATCATTAGTTTTGCCACTAATAAAATAATAATAAAGCGAAAGTTCATATGTAATCAAATTATTTTAACTAACATCTGGTTTTACATAGTGGCCTATATTTTTTTATTCCAATTTAGTTTTTTACATAGGTTACGCTAACTGCGAATTTGGTCAGAGCCAATCAGACTTCTCTTGAACTGGAGCTAGAGAAATCTGATAGCCCTCCTATCGTCCTCCCGGTGATGTTCAACGCCATGGTACCAGAGATCACGCCGGCATCTGAAATCAGGCTCCGAGCTTGTTTCATGGATTTCGCGTATCAAAGTGAAATAGTTATAACATCTAACGATATTCGGGGCTATTTCACATTGGAAGAATCAACGGTAATCCCATTATTTATTCAAGACATTTTGATTATAATTACTTTATAAAATACAATATTTATTATTTCATATAATTTTATTAAAATGCAAAGAAAAATATCATAACTATATTTTTACGATACGTCGACTTTTTTCAAAACATTAATTTTTTGGAAAAGTCGCTTCATCATGTCTCGATATTACGTGAAAAATTGTAATTCACATACTCACGTCAAGCTTGTAAAATAAATTTACAATTATAAATACGTAATGCACCACTTTTAAATGACAAAAGATTTTCGTATTACTTTTAATAAGTAGCAACTCACGGGAGGTGAAAATATTATTACTCAATTATTACAGTGATAGGTCAAAGTCAAATCATGTATTTTAATTAGACCATTTACAGGCACTTTTGAATTGTCAGAAGCTAGTTGCCACGTTCGAAAGTGTAGGTCTCAAACAAGCCGAAAAAGAAATGAATGCTTTGAGTTTATTAGATAGTTAAATAAATATAAAACAAGCCAAGTGGTTCATTGCTTTTAATAATCAGGAGACCTAGTACCTACTATTATAAATTATCTATTTTAGGAAGAAACAACTCTGGATGTCAATGTTGGAATAAAAGAAGGTTTCATTGAACCGAACAGTACAATATATTTACCAGTCAGCATAAAAACTAGTGTGTTGGGTGTTCAGGAACACGAAGTTAGGTTGGCACAATTTCCTTAATTAATATATTATCGAATATTCTATATGCAGTTTTTTTTTATTCCTTATAACTTGCAACACAGGCAAGTTTCAATAGTTTTTGTTCCTTCCATTTTACAGTTTTTAGTGCGCGAGTTCGACTTCACAAATTACTAGTTTTTAGGTTTAAGTTGTTGAATTTGTGACTCATAGTCAGTCAATTATCACTTCGTCAATGATGAGTTTCTCTACAGTATTTTTTTATTGGGTTTTCTATAGAACCGATGTTGTCTCTTATTTTTATAATAGGATGAACTTATTCGGACAATCCAAACCTATCGAGATTTGCCACATTTCGGGCTGCGGAGTCCGCCCCATAGTGACGTGCACTCCCATGGCATTGCACTGGGGCCAAGTCAAATTGCTAACTAAATCGCAGAAGATTCTCACGCTTTGTAATGATTCTCCAGTTAATGTAAACTTCACCGCGTCCTTGGTATGTATTAATTTAAATATAAAAACACTTTAATAAACCCACATTATAATTATTCAGTTTTATTACTACTATATCTACTAAGTTTTTTTAATAAGCAAAGCTGTAAGTGACAAAGTAAAACATAGATATGTACAGTTAATAATTTAATTCATTCTAGCTGAATAAAGATCAAAGATGGCAAATATCACCTGTAGAAGGTTACGTAGAGCCTGAATCAGAAACAGATTTAACGTTAACTTTGTATTTGATCGACGCCGACACTTACACAAATAAAGCAGTGTTACATTTAGAAAAAGTAAAGGACATTGTAAGTATCTCTACAAACTTATAGTTTTAAAAACCGTAAAAGTATATTACAATACAATTATTTCTAATGTTTGAATTTAAAATCAAATAACATTCTATAACTTATTACTTAAATAATTGAAGAGTAAAAAAAAAACATTTAATGTACTTAGCATTTGTTTTGGTAATCTAGTTAGTGCCATTATCTGCCACTGGTGTCGGCACAAGTATACTGGTCGGTGATCTGCGGGACAAAATTGTGCTCGGAAGACATTTTACTAAAATACCCCTTAACTGCAAAGTTATTATGGAGAACTGTGGGACAAGGCTGCATGCGCTGGAGTGGAGTGAACATTACAAACCACCTAAAACTAAAGTACCAACAGCGTACGTACTAGTTGCATGCAATTTAAATAAAATAAATCTTAATGAATATATAAAGAATTGCAAATTATTTTTCAGAGGGTTTTTCAATTTGGACCCAAGGGTATTCAAAATTTCATCTGGAGAGAAATTTGAATTAACGGTCACAGGAATTTCTTATAAAGTGACAACAATTAAAGAAATGTGGTATTTAGTAGGCAGTGTAGAAGGCATAAATAAAAAAGAGTTGCTAATGGAGTGTCAAGTTGTTGCCGAGTTCGTTGATCCGAAGATAGAAGTGTCTTCTTCAGTTGTTGATTTTCAATATGACTATGGGCCGTACAGTGAATTTTATAAGTTGACGGGTAAAGTTCCATAGTATTCATAAAATGTAGTTTATTAGATTAGAAAATTATTTTAAACGAGTTACATACTCGTATTTACGAAGAACGATAAAGAGAATAAACAGATCGTTTTTTTTTTAATAATTAATATGGGAAACAAATTCCAAATTAACGGGGGTCTGAACCTGGGAAACGAAATTTATTAACATTACGCGTCATGACAGAATATAGTAGGTAGGTATAATAATAATTGTTTGACTTGACAACAAATATAAAAAAATATTGTTGGTAAAAGCAATTGTTAATGCTTTGTGCAGAAACTTCGTGTTTAGTACACGTTGTTTTTTATTATATTTACTTTCATTGAGGTCTACTGCTGGGCCGGACTTGGAACAAGAAACTTCAATGGAAGTAACTACTAACTATTTGAATATTGAAGTCGTAATCAATTTAAAGAATCTTAATAATCTTCTATAAAACAAAGTCTCTCGTTGCGTCTGGTTTTGCTATGATGAAGGATTTTTTAGGTGGTAAAAATTTGTGGATATTTTTCGATCTGAGAGAGATACTCAGCTAGTAAGTCATTTATTAATCAAAACCCAAGTTAAAAGTAAGTTGGATATGAAACATTAAACACCATTTTCATTGAGGTATTGTGTTGGTACATAAACTTATCGCGATGCACAACGTCAAGAGTAAAGAAAAGGTGTTTTTCGACTTAGAATATTTGTGTAGTGATAGTAGTAGGTACAACTATAAGTTAATAATCCTAATTATTTACCACAGATATCGTGACAATAAAAAATGTATCCAAGTTACCATTAGATATCGATATTAGTGTTAAACCACCGTTTGCAATCATTCAGAAACTTAGCACATACAAAATACCGAATGATGAAGAAAATATGTGCTGTTGCATACGATATAGAAAGTCTGATTTGAATCTTCAAAACATCCTGAACAAAATCGGTCCGCATCAGTCACGAACTTTTATTGATTATCTTACGGCCAAGCCTGTAGAACCATTACGGAAAGGACCGCTACATTTCTTTCATGACATTAATAAAATTAAAATGGCTTTCAACCTGACTCATACGGTAGAAGAGCGTTTAGAAGACCAAGATGCCATGAAATTGCAAATATTATTTGACACTACCAAGCATTTAAATCTGAAGTCTAGGGTGTATTGTGACTTAATGAGGATTAAATTTAAAGGACACAAAAACAAAGTAAGTGCAGCCAGCAAAATAATTGATTGTTTTATTGCAATTTTAATTTACCTAGTATTTATAATTTTTTGTTTAATATATATTGCTTCGTTTTATAGGATGCCATAAAACTTGTTGGAAAAGTAAATTTTCCAAATATATTTGTTTTATCTCCGAAACTTGATTTTCAATGTATTTTAAATGGAAGCATACAAAGTAAAGCTATAAAAATTCAAAATGCAACACCTATTCTGGTCTGCTATAGATTTCAATGGAAAAAATGTACAATTACAAATGTTGCCGTAGTAAGTATGCGCTTTTGAGAAGTTCTAATGTCCAAATGTTCTCATAGGTACTAATGGATGCATATCAAGGAACTTCTACACTATTGAGTGTAGTTCATGTTAGTCAACAAGCCAGTGCTGAAAAATCGTAACTATCACCAACTACTCTACACGTGTAAGTAGTTGGTGAATGGTGGCAGTTGCGATTTTGCACCGCCACCTCTGCGGTATGTTCATATACTTGCGAGCGAGCGGGCGGTGCACTTTTATTGCTAGACTGCCCTCAATAATGTGGAACCAGCTAACTATAGTATTTAATTTCTATTTTTCAAAGAAACATTGAAAAAAAATCAATAGGTTTGAACACGACAAGGTAGCTCAGTTGGTAGAGTGATGACACGGAACGTCAAATGTCGCAGGTTCAAGCCCCGTTCTTGTCTATAATTTTTAAATGTTTCTTTGAAAAAGAAATTAATATAGGCATTACATTCCCTCAACATATTTAATTGTATCCATTTTAATGGACTTCCAAAGGCGATGCCTGGTTTTATTAAGTACCTCAACTATGTTAAAATAAATATTGTAGTCTCTTAGTAAACAACCAAATAGTCAAAATAAAAACCATTACGTAACCGTAATCGTTTTCGTCGCACAATTGTCGAGCGATCGCCTTCTGCGTAGTAACTTCGAACATAAACTGATCCCTTAATTAATACCTAACCACTCAGCGAGGTTGTGATATGAACTCATGTTTCTTTTGTCATAAGGTTTCTCGGGAATTAATAGGAGCTAAAAAGATTTGGTGTTCTATATCAGTATAATATAGTTAAAACCACTTGTAGCTTATTTAATTAGTCAGTATTTGTTACGTCTATGACTATGACTAAATCATGGTTTTATTTTAAACACAGCCTGAGAATCCTATGGAGTATATATGCAGTGCAGCCACTCAAGGCAAACTCCTTACCGAAGAGACAACTACCGGTACCCATTTTAAATATGCACTTAATAACTAATGGCCTCATTGGCTTAAACTTAACTCTATCTGCCTATCCCTCGATACCAAAGAAAGAAACAGACATATAGATAGGGATTTATCACTTAGTGATAATGTCACCCCCGTAACAGAAAATATTAAACTTATGAATTATACAATGAGTAAGCCTAATATACTAAGGTAATAACTTTAAAAAAATACATCTTTATCTTATCATCAATTAGATATTCATCATCATCATTTACCAATTATCTATATAAAAGAACGTTGATCAGATAGAATTAATTATTTTTATTCCAGGGACGTGTATGCGAGATATTTTGACAGTTCAGACACACGATTCAAATTTAGATAAGTTGCCGGAAGCTGAAAGTAACAAACAACCCTCTATGTTCCATGATACAGCTACTGCTGATAATTTACAATTTGTTAATGACATTATGAGAACTCGAATGATTAGAAAGGTAGCACCTATGATTGATGGTGATTATGATACAGAATTTGAATGGATATACAAGTTTGCAAAACTATATAAGCCTACTAATAAAATTAATATTAATGATATATTGCAACTGGTGTCGCACCGAGGTCTGCTGAAACCTGGCGAGGTGCAGTACGTACACGTGATATTCAGACCAAAAACTAACATTAATGTACGGGCTATTTTGGAATGTGAAGTTTTGGGAGGGCCGCCTGAGTCAATCATTGTCACCGGCCAGAGCTCTGATCTAATGTACAAAATAAATACAGATAGCATAAATTTCAAAATAAGGTCTTTTCATGAAAGTGCCATTGAAGAGCTTAAAATATGTAATGTAGCACAACTACCTTTTGAGTATAAAACCTACTTGAATGAGCCTAAATTTGAAAATGAACTCGAAGGAACTATCCTTGAATTATTACCTCCCGAGAAATTGCTAGAACCTGAAGAAGAAACAGAAATGCAAATTGTAATGCGGCCTGGTGTGGTGGGCTATTTTCACAGAGTATTTTTGTTAGAAATTGGACATCTTCCCCACATTCCTATCGAAGTCTTCGGTTGGGGCGTCATACCGCAAGTGTACTTAACGTTATTTAGACAGAAAGACGTGTTTGGTGTAAGTTATACAATAGTCTTTTCTGTATCTATTTTTTAACTACCTATTGCCCAGCATGACTCTATTGAAGTGTTCAATCGACTCTATTCGGAATCTCCATTTCACTTTATTTGGACTCGATTAGATACTTAAATACCAAATTTTGTACACATTCATTGTAAGAGTAAGAAAAATAGACACATTTCAAATTTCAGAGTACGTCATAGGAGTCAGTAATTTAACAAGGAAAGTACTAACTAGGCAATCCTAAACTAAAGAACAAAAATATATCTAGTTAGGATTTTTTAGAGGACATGCTCCATTGGTATACATAGTGGTCCTTAGTGCGGCTGCTGAGTGTGAGGTCCTAGATGGAATTCCCGTGTTTAATAAGTATTATTAGGTTTTCCTGTTAGAACATTCTCAGTAACAGCCAAAAGTTTAGTATTGTGCACGGAAGATGGCAATAGGCCCACCACCACATCTTATATGGCAGTTAATAACAGCATTAGAGAATACAATATTTTTGTAAGAAGGAAGTTTGGAAGATATAGATCTCAACATTATAAGGTTCCAACAAGAAGGCATTTTACATGCAGCAATATATGAATCTCCTGTGCGAGAAATTCCACTGCATAGTCATCTTAATTTTCTCGTGTTTCGGTGAAGTCAACTAGAATTTCTTCAGCTCGACTTAGTACCTATTTCAAATTACCCTATTTCATCTACTTCAGTTAGGTTTTCATGTCGACGGTTGAACGGCTATTTAGTTTATGTGACATTACTGTGTTTTAAAAAAAACCATTAAAACAAATCTCATTTTCATATTTCACAAAAATTGTGCTTGCACTAAATAACCATTCAACAGTCGATATTGCTTGCACTAAATAACCATTCAACAGTCGATATATTACTGGTGAAAGAAACTACTTTCGTGTTAGAAAAAGGCGAAATTATTTTGCATCGTATTGTAGATTTTATAGGCTATTAATAAACTAGTGTATCATAATATACATTTGGCTATGAATGCTATGAAATTATCATTACAATGCCAAAAGCATTCTCTAAATATAATGAAGATCGTCCACTCTATTGGATGTTATAAGCTACCGTCATCATCGAAAGTCAGGGAATTGGGAAAAAAACTAATTTAAAGGTAGCTACTTATCCAGTTATAGTTCACTTTTGATTGAAAGTAATATTAGACATGTTTTTCATATTGACAGTAAAAAAAAATCTTCTTTATTTTTGGTATTTCGTCTAATACATTCAATAAAAAGTTTTAATAAGACAACGTGGATAGGCAGCTCGATTAACCCTGCTCACACTGTTACTGGTTTCTATCAGACCTTGAATAGCCTTCAAATTTTGATTTTCACAATTATTTAGAAACAACAGAAAATCTAAACGAAAAACCACGAAACTGTATTATCAGTTTGACTGTATGAGCGGGAACGTTACACTTATGAATCTTATGATACACTTACATCATTAAATTTAGGATCACCATGTTATTTAGTATAAAACAACGTGTTAAATATTTTGTATACAAGGGAGTCTGATCATATGTATAAGATTCCTCTTTCTTATATTCCGTGCATGAGCTTTTTATAATTCATGAACAAAGGTAGGCTCGATAATTTAAAATTCATATTTGGAACTGATCACGTGAACAGTTATAATATAAAATGGAAAAAGAATACGGTCGCGAGCAGGATTCGAACCTGCGCCTCTCGGATAAATACTCCAGGAGTATTTATCCGGGTATAAATTTAGAGTTGGCTAAGCTGCGTTAATACTTTTCAAAGATTTATCTTTAATTGATCACATTAAACTTTGTAGATACATCCAACGATAGGATATTCGGCCATTACGACTTTGACACCTCAGTATTTATCAGCCATCAGTGAAATATTCAGTAAGGGCAAAGATGAACATCTAAATTCACCGTTAACCGAAAAATTTTACGAGGATCCTGATTTGCAAGATTGGTACATTTGTTCGTCTTGGGTATAACATTTTCTTTACTTCTGTGCTTTTTCCATCCAAAATTTAAGACTAACTGTTTTGAATGTTTTAAGGATGGGTACCCTTCTACAATGGATATTGAATTAGCAATAGAAAGAGTATTAGTAATTGATTATATAAAGCAACGGCCGGAACTATTGAGCGCTTATTCTGCAACGGCAAAAATGGGGCCAATACCCGGGTTTCAAACTATTCCTTATCTTATAGACTATGGAGTAGTCATCACCGGAAGTACAGTAAGTAGAGAAGTTTTGTATTAGCAGTATGTATTCATACATAATATTACTCCAATGTTTAATATGTTGTACTGCTATCGGACGGTTATCGTAGTGAATACGCTCCAAGTCAAGTCAAGTTAAAACCCAACTGGGGTTGTGTGTCGGTGAACATTCTGGAGACGCAGCTAACCGTCACTAGTCTGTTAATATTTATTAATCTACCTGGTTACTGAATGGGCCTCCACTACGCTGCTGTTGCTAAACTTTTCCAAGTTTGCAGTAAAGCTGTAAATGTTTAGTTGTTGGCGAGCATAACACGTGCTGTAGTTTAGTTAACCACCGATATTGATCACCCTTAAATTAAAACAAATAATTAAATAAAGTAATTCCATGCGTCTGGTACGTCTAATCCAACATAATTAACAACAGGTGCAATGCACAGCTGAAATAATTAATTATGGACCAATTGCAACGAAGATACATTTTGCTAAAGGAACCAATGTTCCCCAATGGCTATCAATGAAATTATGTGGAAAACTAAGTCCTGGAGAGACAGGTAAAATGGAAGTTACATTTTCGCCCACATCTGCTGATTTTACGGAACTGGAGCAAAATGTAGAGACATCATTTAATCTAGAGGTAACTTATACATGTTTACTTATTTAGACATCTCATACCACATGCATATATATTATTGCACGTTTAAATTATTTATTTTACTTCTCCTGATCTCGTATTCAGGTACCCTATGGCGTCACAATTCCTATCCATATCAAAGCCCTCTGTGCGGTGCCGTATTTAGTGTCAAACGTATCAGCTATTGATTTTGGATCTGTGAGATGTGGTGACAAAATAGTTTGTTCCATTCCATTAAAAAATGTGTGAGTATTAAATTTACAAATTCTTAATCCAAAACTTTAATATATTTAACTCGGGGGAGAAAAAGCTTATTGTTTCCATCCTATTTGTGTATTTTAGGCTTAGTCATAATAAATAAATAAAAGATTTTAACATATTTAGAATTATGATATACAATACAAACTTTATGGAGAAAGTTATAATCTTTTTATAGGGGTAAGCCCACATGTATTTGGTATGTTACATTGAGACTGAAGGTACCTGGGCCTGTTCCTATGATGGTGCTCGATAATTCTGGGAAATACGAACCAGGACAAGGAGGATGGCTCAGTATCGCCTTTAAGCCAACTATGGAGGTTCGTCGTTTCGATACTATACTAGAGTGTTTTGTTTCATAAGTCTGTTTCGAGCCATAAGTTTACTTTTGTAAGTACTTGAAAATATCTCTTAAAAAATTATATTATATAAATTACATATTTGTGACTGTATATTTCTTTTCTCTAACTTGTAAATATCATTAAACTAATCTATATATTTCCTAAACAGATGATATGCGAAGGCTTATTGATCTTCAGGTTTCATATGAATCCCAATAGAATGACGATTCCAGTTACTGGGCAAGGTATTGTACCTCACGTGCATATTATCGGGGCCAACGTGAACTTCCCGCCTACCCTGCCGTGGGCTGAAACAACTGATATTTACTTTGGATTGACGAATCCTTGTCCGTTTCCTATAGAGCTGATAGTAGCTCATACTGATGAGTAAGTGAATGAAATTTATGTCTCTACATAGATAATTATAGTGTAAATAAACTCTCTTGCCTTTATCATGATCATCATCACAGTCGCTCGAGTCATTCATTAACATACTTAAATATATAAGAAAATATCATCTGAGTTTTGTTATTTTATTTACCGCACAGGGATGGTGTTGCCATCTTACCTGAGTCCTGAGCACATAACACATAAGTTAGGTACTATTTACTTTTTAGCCCTAGAATATATCTCCTATAACTTTACTGGAATACTCTTTTAGGAAATGGAAGGAAGAGGAGGAAATTTTTCAGTTGCTCTATAGATATTACAATAAGCCAGAAGAAATGTTAGTTCCAGCTATAAGGCCAGGAGTAGGAATGCCACGAGAAATTGTGAATTTTTACCATAATTTTTATGATCAAATAAAAAAGTAAGTCACTCAAAAGAATTTGCATTGAGTTGGGAAAATGGCTAGCTGAGGAGTGCTTTTACACAGTAGAAGACGTTTTTTTTTATCTAAAATGGATCTACGTTGCCCACAAACTCGCCTAATGGTGAGCGACGGTGTGGCCGAAATTTCTTCTGGATCTACGTATCCAAATCCAAAAGAAATTAATTCACTGCAGCCTTCAATAGATATACCTAGGTTGTAATTCTTATAAACCCGAAAAACAGGAAAGAGATTCACTTTTTGTTAAAAAAAAATACCAATCGAATTGAGAACCTCCACCATTTTGAAGTCGGTTAAAAAGAAAACCGGTCACTATGTATTTACTGATGAAATTTTGAAATTTGCATTTACTTTGTATGTGTAACTGGCGATTGCAAAGAACACTATAACGGCGAACAAATAAATAAATGAGAATTTAAAACTTACTATGTTTTAATTGTTAATGATTTCTCGCTTTTTAATGCTTTTTTAGGACGAAGGAAGAAGAAGCAGCCTCTAATAAAATGATTGCTTCAAAAGCTTCAGCTTCTGCTAAGTATGTAATTTGCTATTTAATAGTTTATGATACATTACATTATTAATACGAAAGAGGAGCTTGTATCCTGAGCAAGGAAAAATATTTTCTTACGAATACAGCTGGAATATGGTAGTTACGTCTTACGAGAACGTACATGTATTGTAGGGGGAAATAGCCACCCGGCTTCAGCATAAGGGGTCTTAGAAACGAGCGGTACTTTGCCGACATCCATGTCGTCGACGGCTACAATTGGCAAAGTTCCGTTCATCTCTAAGATCATAATTGAATTCATTATTATTCTATTACGAAACTGACTCATTGGCCTAGTGGTCCCAAGTGCGACTACTGAGTATGAGGTTCTGGGTTCGATTCCCAGGTCGGGCAAAATGGTTTGGGTTTTTCTATTAGGATATTCTTAATAGCAGCCCGAAGTTTGGAATTGTTTCCGGTAGATGGCAATAGAATCACCACCTTATTACCTACATGGGACTTAATAATAGCATTGGTCAAATGTGGGTGTAGGTACAACTGTATAGACCTCTGCCTAACCCTTTGGGGAATACAGGCCTGATGCTATGTAATGTCATATGTTTAATCCGAAAAAGATTGCTACACCTGTATGTATATAATACATACATTTTTAAATTTGATTAATTTATTTTAGAAAATCAAAGAGTCCCAAGGCGTCCCAGAAGGCCCCCGTAACACCCAAAGAAACACCTCCTTTAAAAATACGAACTGAAGCTGAAATTATTGCAGGTAACTTTGGCTTTTCCTACCTAGGTATGTGTTATCGTGAATGATGCATCTACTTATCAAAGTTTTTCTTTTCAGATGAGATAAAAGACTTGAAAGAGAGACGGGTGGACCCTTTAAGGGAATGTTTACACATTTTTGATGAGACCTACTCGGAACACTCCAGTGATAAACATTCGAAAGGCATTCTTATATTTTTTCATGGCTCTCCATGTGAAGGTAACTTAACGTTTCCAACTGGTGGATTTTTTTAGTTACTGTATACATACAAGTTAAAAATAATTCAGTAGTCTTCCATTAAACGAAAATCTTTTTTCTAGAAATGCAAAGTCAAGAAATGGCTTACTCAGTTGGTAAATTCCTGAACATACCCATCATTAATGTGGATTTGAGTATAGTTGAGGCATTAATTGTTACTGAGTGTGCAGCCAAAGTAATTCTGGTGTCCGCCATTGATGAAAACTATGAATCAATGAAAAGAAATACCAAAACTGATTCCGAGATTAATGCTGAAAATTATGAAGGTTGTATAAATGAAATACTACATCTGTTTCAACCACAACATTAACGTTCAATAAAACTATGTTCTCTAATGTTCATCCTTTCCAGATGATTTCGACGAATGTAAAGATGAATTTGAAGTATTATTGAAGAAAATTAAATTTTTAGCCAACACAAAAAATATGGCTACGCCTAGGTCGAGAGCAAGTGATAAGAAGAAGAAGAGGTCTCCTACGTCATCAATTGCGTCTCATACAGTGTTAGGAGCTATGGGATCGACAACATTGTTTCAGATGGTTAAATGAACATGTTGTTTTTTTTTTTACCTGAAATGGATCTACTTTTGGCCACCAACTCGCCTGATGTTAAGCGACGGTATGGCCGAGGATGGAGCACGTAGATCCAGAATAAATCTATTCACTCTTAAGTAGAGTAGATAGATTTGGGGAGAACGATAGTTGGGGAGTTGATGCAACTGCCCAGACTCGTCTTCCACAACGTTTGCACCGGACTACATCCCGAAACACGAAACTAAGTCGTTTCATGGCATGGCTTCGTCCGGTGGGTGGTAGCCAGCCGCGGCAGAAGCCTCCCACCAGAGTTGTGTTGCCTGTTTTGCACCACCCAGGGGCCGCGTGTGTAGGGATTCCATTCTAAGGATGCACTCCTACGGATGCGGGCAACTCAGCCCCCAAAAATAACATAAACATAACAATAACATATAATAATAAACAATATAAGTCAGTTAAAATGTTTTCTATTCTGAAACGAGCTTGAGAACAACATTAACACCACATAGAAGTAAGATTTATCACCATTAAGCTCATACCTCCTTAGCCCATATGGTGTTTATTAACAACGTTGTGCCTACGGCGAAACTAGTCATCAGATCACACGTCGATTGTAGGTAGCGTCATTTAATCCGATGACAATCTTTCAAAAAACTTATTTAAATGAAACTACCTACAGCTTACAATAAAAGTCAAAGACTGATTTAGCAAATTATTGGACCGATAAAAATAGTTTCAGAATAAAGAACCAATTTTTACATCGCCATCGAACCGCCGATTGTATCATTGTTTTCGGACACTCCTTATCTGTAACGTTTTTGGACATCTGGCCACACAGGTGCAAAGGCGTGAATCCCTTAGACCCTAAAAATGGGCCTGTTGATTCCGACGGACACACAATTAAGTCGGTTGGACACTACACGCTCAACAACGTGTGTCCGTGGGAGGTTTGAGATAATAATCGAGTGTCGCATCGTAGTATTGGAGAAAACCCTATTTAAACAACCGGTCACATTCGTAGCAGAAAGGATTCAATATCTGCTCAGCCAAAAAGGAGATTCGGGTCTAATAAAAAACATTTTACCTACTTGTTATAAAAACCATTATTACATTAGAGTACAAATATTAATTCCAATAAAAATTTACGGGTGAATAAAGTTTCTGTTATATCCTGAGAGAATATATAATAATTATTTAAAACGTTTGAACGAACTAAGACTACAATAATAATAACTCCAAAAGTGTACTTGTGTTTAGACTTTTATGTACTTACGTCAATTCACAACAACTATAAAACACTCAAGAGAATATCTTTTAATTCAAACTTTAACTTTGCCAGGATTTAGTTGAAGAACTTCTTACTGATTTATTCAGTCAGCACAAATATCACCATGGTTTTGTAGTAGACTCCTTATCAAGTATTGTCGTCAAGAATCCTGCCCTAGTGTTGACCACTTTGATTAAATGTAAACGTAATATTTGGAACATACATCTCGTACTATGCCACTCTGATTTTAATAAATGGGCTCAAGCACACGAGGAAGCCCAACGCGAAGCTGAAACATTACTTGATGAGTAAGTATCTTAATTAATGAATTTTCTTTTATTTTAAATACCGTTATACCGTTTATTCTACTTATCTACGAGTATATTATTATATTTTGTCAATTATCTTTAGTTTCACCATACGGTTCCGCCTGATGTGGTTTTGAAATCAATAATGTTTTATAGAGCCCATTCAAAAGTGTATGACGACACTGAAATACAGGAAATCGTAAACTCTTTTGAGGAGATGGAGGCGGCTGAGTATGAGAATGCAGCCCCAGAATTAAAAGCATTATTTATTACATGTGGTTTAGAAGTAAGAAGGAAAAAATATTTGGACAAGTTGGGGTATGTCACTTTGTTATCAATAAGTGTAGAAGCAAAGGTTGGAGTCGCTTAAAGCCCATTGCAACCTTTGCCTGGTCGGTAGGTGATCGGCTTGAAGGGGTCAGTCTGTAAATGGGTGACCACTAAGAGCATTGTCATCTGAGCATCTTCGAGGTTAGAAGGGCTTTTTAGCTTTTCGGTCCCAGCTGTTGTTAGTTATTGTTAGCCTTCGCTAAACCAAGCCAGATTCACAATGACACTAAGCTAGCTCCTGGCCACACAAACCAAGAAGACTATAGCATTGTTTGTTATATGAAACGAGCTTTTTGATTAACTACTTATATCAAAAGATAGAAACAAAAGTTACGGGATATTTTTCAGAATATCATCCGAAACATTCAAGAAAGAGAAAGCTGGAAAAGGTGCGTACGTTAAATACTATATTATGTGATCAGTAGAAAAGAAAAAGAAAATAAAACTATTATTAAACATACACTAAGTATTAATTGTTAGTTCCTTGCTCAGTGCTGTTTTTCTGATAACAGAATTTTTTAGAGCGCAGCTTTCAGGTTTAGCTAAAGGCATTTATGTATCAGTGAAATAAATTATATAAAAGAAGTGGGTTATCCATAGTTATTATGGATTCATTCGATGATTTTAAGTATTCTTCTCGCTACAAGGGCTCGTCGCTATTATTGTGAAAAATACATATAAGTACATACGGCTAATAATTTTCATTCAAAAATCTTTTAAAATGTTTCTGTTTTACTTACCAGACATACGCAGTAAATCTTTCATAGCAGAAGATGGCTCTGAATCTAAGAAAAAAATCAAAAAGGAGGATGCTAAAGGTAATAACTGTTTTGTAAATTATTTTAATTGATTTACTAGGTAGTTAAGTAGGTTCTTTTGAAATAAAAAGGTCTAATTATTATCACAAATGCTTTGTTTAAGGGAAACCTACTAGCGAAGTTACTGCAATGAATACCAAATACAATGAATATAATAAAATCACTTACGATCAACTGGTTAATATCGCAAATAATTGGATATTAGACGAAGCTGATTTGGGGGTCCCTTTATATACTTTTAATGGGACCGTGGTAGGCGTTGCTCAAAAGAAAATTAAGAAAAAATCTGAAGTGCAATTACAGGTAACAAACATTCGTCATTTTCGAACATCGTTATCCATGGCCGTAGCCGGAGGGTTTACCGGGACAAAAAAGCAACCGCCGAAATAATTTCAAGAGGGTAACCCCCCCCCCCCCCCGTTTTACTGTCTCACTAGTTTCGTGAGCGGAAGCGCGGCTGATTCGATTCCCGGGTCGGACAGTGTTATTTTTTTCTGCTGTACATTTTTCAGAATTTGCCGATACCTACTAAATGTTAATGGGGTCACCACGTATTATATAGAACTTAATAATATATATATATAATTACAGCTATCTGAAGTGAATCTAGCTGACAGAGGCTTCCCGTTGACAATTATAATGTGCCCTTGCCTTCACTACAAAGAAGCTCTCATGAATATGTTTATACACTCGGCCATTGTGAAAGAAGCTTTGAAACAGGAAGAAATATGTGATGTTCTTAAATGTCCAGTTAATAGAAAAGAATTCACTGTGTTACTGCCTAAGACTTTTCCCACGATACACCATGAGGCTCCACTTAAATGGTGGTACTTGGATGAAATCCCCGTAAGATTTTTTGTTGTTATGAGTTACTAGCAAAACTTACGTATTCATGTCGGTGTCAGTTAAAATCCGACACATTTTCAATCTCCAACATTGTCGATCATAACAAAGATATATACAAAACATATTTACAATTGTACCGGGGAAAGACTACAAATTATATTGCTAAACCTTTCTATTCAAATTCTTTCTTCAAAATTTAATAAAAAAATCACCTATACATAAATCAAAAAAGCAGTAATCAATTTTTTTCCAAGTTAAATCTTTTATTGATTTGTAATCTAATGCCTTTACTCAACAATGGGACAGTTCAGGCTGACAGTACTCTATTGTGATACCTTCAATTTGTCCTAACTACTGTTTTTATTTAAGATTATTCGCTTACATAATTATATATTACAGATAAAAAAATGTGAATGTAACCAGTTAACAGATCTCAATTTGTTGGATGACTCTACTCAAGATAATGTGTTGAACATTCTTTCGAAATGGCATTGCACTTGTGGAAAAAAGGTGATATATAACTAATTATAAAAAAACATTTTCTTGCCAAGATTTGTATATTGTCGCGCACTCGGTGTGAGATTTCACTTGGTATTTGCAGGTGACTTCGTCTCAAACATCTACTAGTGAAATTCCGTTAACATCAATGGAGAAGATGCCTAATGAAGAAAGTGACGAGGCCAATGAAATACGTCCACTTCCGCTGCGCAGCATCAAATCCATTCATAGTGAATATTTTTATTATAACACTGTATTTTTAACTCAACGTTGTGTTCCTATATCCCTGAACTCTTAATTAAACTCTTGTATAGTTACAATATTAAATGGAAAAAGAATACGGTCGCGAACAGGATTCGAACCTGCGCCTCCCGGATAGATACTCCAGGCGCTCTGACCACTAAGCCATCTCGACCTCTGCTCACCACCGCGAATTCTTCTTCCATATTTTAACACGTCTTATGGCGACGTCATTGCAAACAATTCAGTACCTATACAAGTGACCGAACCGACACGACTAACTTTGCAGTTAATACAATGTCGTAAAGAATGCAATTGCCTTAATAATTCGAGATATGTCTTTGAAAAAGCATTAACGCATGCTTAGCGAACTCTAAAGTTACAATATTAAATGGAAAAAGAATACGGTCGCGAACAGGATTCGAACCTGCGCCTCCCGGATAGATACTCCAGGCGCTCTGACCACTAAGCCATCTCGACCTCTGCTCACCACCGCGAATTCTTCTTCCATATTTTAACACGTCTTATGGCGACGTTATTGCAATCAATTCAGTACCTATACAAGTGACCGAACCGACACTATATATAGAGTTCGCTAAGCATGCGTTAATGCTTTTTCAAAGACATATCTTAAACTCTTGTATGCCGCATTTCCAGACACCATTAAAATTCCATTGACTCTCGCGTAGATCCACGTTCCGGTATCCAAAAGGTTAATCAGTGAAGTAGGAATTACAGTGCCTTGATGATAGACTTCACTCAGTGATAAGGACACTTCAATTAAAGATAAATCTTTGAAAAGCATTAACGCATGCTTAACGACAGACAAGACAGTCGCTAACAGACAAGCCATGTCGAGATGGCTTAGTGGTCAGAGCGCCTGGAGTGTTTATCCGGGAGGCGCAGGTTCGAATCCTGTTCGCGACCGTATTCTTTTTCCATTTAATATAATTGGGCGTTCGATTTGGTATCATATGATATATTGTGGAAAAAGATAAAAAATGAAACAGATGTGTCACGTGATGTTGTTGCAATGTTGAGATATTGGTACTCGAGTCAAAGGAATGTTGTGCGGTGGGCAGGCTCGCTCTCGGACGTGTATGGGTTGGAGTGCGGGGTGAGGCAGGGGGGGTTAACCTCTCCTCGTCTCTTTAACTTATACATGAACGAGCTGATCGGCGAGCTCAGCAGAACAAGCATAGGGTGCCATATAGATGGTCAGTGCGTCAATAATATCAGCTACGCGGACGACATGGTGCTGCTGAGCCCGTCGATCAGTGCCATGCGCAGACTGCTAAATATCTGTGAAAATTATGTGCGAACCCATGGACTCAGATATAATGTGAAAAAGAGTGAAGTGATGGTGTTTAGGGCTGGTAATAAATCCTTGGCAAATGTGCCTCCCTTGTATCTTTGCGGTGCCAACTTAAACAGAGTGTCTAATTTTAAATATCTGGGGCACTGGGTCTCAGATGATATGTGTGACAACATGGACTTGGAGAGGGAGCGCAGGGCGCTGTCTGTGCGCTGCAACATGCTGGCCCGCAGGTTTGCACGGTGTACCGAGCAAGTCAAAGTGACATTATTCAAGGCATTCTGTCAATCTTTTTACACCTGCAGCCTGTGGACTAAGTACACGCAGCGTACATACAGTGCTCTGCGAGTACAGTATAATAACGCGTTCAGGGTGCTGTTCGGGCTGCCGCGCCACTGCAGCGCTTCAGCAGTGTTTGCAGTGAAAAGTGTGGATGGTTTTCATGCCATCATCATTTCATGAAAGCGTTGTGCGTCTCTTATGATGCGCATGCGGGGCAGCTCGAACAGTTTTCTGAGCTTGTTCGTGGGTAACTGGGACTCGCCGATGTGGCGGCACTGGATGCGACTACACACTGTGGGTGGTCGCGTCCAGGGCTTGGCATAAACTGGCACTCCTGTGCGGTGCTACGAAATGATTTTTCTGCGGCTTTGATCTACTAACAATAGTTTTATAAGGTTTTTTGTATTACTAACAGGATATGGACTAAGTCTGAAATAAATGTCTTATTATATTATTATTATTATTATATATAATGACTCTTCAATTATTCTTTTTTTAATTATTTATTTTGTGTGTAGGGCCGAAAGGAGAATATCGATCGTAGATAGATCGTTGTTGCTTTGTCACAGATTAGTTAATATCTAGTTACTACATAAGCTCTGTGCCAAATTGAACAATTAAGGATGGATATGATGATGATGATTTTTCACTTAATATTTAAGATTCTGCCAAACAGTCTATATGCTCAACTGTTTGACGGTAATCTAATGATTAATTATGCGAATACGGATTTGCGTTCAATATAAGAGATGCTCATCTTTTCAGCATATGCAAAGCGCATTGTCTTGCAGCCTGGTGATCTAGTCAGATGCAAATATTCTTTTAGTCCTCAAGATGAAGGTAACTATAGTGTCAAACGGTTCGTTGAAGTAAGTGGCTGGCCTGAATCGAGAACTGATATTAACGTCAACGGGATTTGTGACTTGCCAAGGTATTATAACTCTTATTCATGGAGTAGATTACCTAGGTATTATATGACTACTATTGTCATGGCTGATAACTATACCTGCATTAATTTCAGATTGGATAGCCGCCCCAAAAAGATGTTCGAAAACTTTGTCAGAAGAACTCATGAAGATAACGTGTATAAAATAACATATTTAGATGATCTAAAAGTATTTGAATTTGGCCCCATATTTGTCGGATATCACAGGTATGTACCTACGGAAAGGTATTATCTAAATGAATCACTAGATCATGTCGTAGCAATATCACTTATTGAACATTTATTTACAGAATTTACGAAGAAGAGTATACGATTGATTTAAAGAATTCCTCCTTGGTAACTGCTGATGTTGTTATCGAGTTTCTAGAAGAGACTTCAGTATTTCAAATAGATAAAACTTTTATTAAATTGGATGTGAGAATCAATTTTACCCTAATATTACCAATAACTTAATTGAGTACACTATATCAAATTAAAATAAATTTACATGAGTATAGAGCGTTTCCTGTTTACAAATTACAATGTTCATAATTATATCTACATTAAAAAACAGATACATAACCTCCTACCTATTATTAATAAGCTTATATATATATAATTTTTCAATACAGCCTGGATGTCGAGACAAGTTGACAATTTCGGCAGCTCCTTCAGAAGTGGGTGTACACACGAGTGTATTATTGTTTTGTGTCAAAGACAATCCTGAAATTGTAATGGTGAACATTGCATGTAGCGGGGTTGTGCCTAAAGTTGAAATATTACCCCTAACTAAGACAATAGGTAAGATTAAAATATTTTAAAACGAATAATAGTTAAATTTGATATCCTTTGCTGACTGTTCCCAGGAGGAAATATTGTAATAAGTTTGTCAATAATTTATTAATTAATGTACCTACGTATGTAGACAGATTCGAAATTTATTGAACTTGTGTGAACATAAACGCTAGAATTGCTTGCATAAAATGTCTAAAGGAAGTAGTATAAGGCAGCGCGAGCCGTACAAGGGGTTTTGTTGGCAAAAGGTTAATTTGCAAAATATTTTCAACTGTAAATGAAAACTTGTCAAATATTTTGAGAAGTCAAAATATTATAACATATTTACTGTCTAGAATATGGCAAGCTTCTACTCTACCGTCGTGAAGATGACAGATTTATTGTAAAGAATGATTCAATTCTTCCAATAATGTGGAAGATACGTAATGCCCAGGATTTTGTAGAAGATTTTATTATAGCACAAACATCTGGCAATGTACCGAGACAAGACAATCAAGTTGTTCCTGTTACATACATTGCGTGTCGTGTTGGTGTTATATCACTCAAAACGCTGACGATCGATGTATGTTATTATTTATTTTCATAAAATATTATTAATTTTTGTTTTAGGAATGTACATAAATTTAAATTTTTAGATCCTTTATACGATTGCCGTAATTACTACCTAATTAGTTAACCTTCCTTTTTAAAGTAAAATATCTCAGAATAATAATTAATAATAATGTCACTACTCACATGCATTTTTCCAAAGTAACTGGTGAACAATAATTAATATGAATATGCCTCACGAAAGTTATTATACAAATATTGTAATTTACAGATTTACGACGCCGAAGGGCGTGGAGATCCAATGGTGGTAGACAATTTAGCATTATCTGCAGAATGCTACGACGTTATGGTGGAATGTGCTCATGAAAATCCAAGCGAGAACTATCTCAATTATGGCAACGTCAAAGTTAATTCTACTGTTGTCAGAGAAATGTATTTGTTGAATCGAGGCAAATATAACATTTATTATAAGTTAGTAAATATTTTGTTTTAATAATATTTAAAATAGAATTACTTTATTTTTAATGGTAATAACTCTTTTAAAGTCAGGGTACGGAAGCATCTTTATGATAAGATATTGGCAGATTCATCTCGTCTTTGATTAATTTTGATATTATATATTTATATAGGTATATATGATTACGTATTTAATATTTATATTATACCTATATATATCTTAACATAGTAATAAATTATATCGTACGTATGTATTAAAAATCTGGTAAATTACTCTGTTTACGTTTAGTGCATCTACCATGCTTTGTCTCTGCATCACCCTAAGGTTGTCTGGCAGAAAATGCCTATGGCATTAAGACCGCCTTTGTACCAATTTGCATAAAGTATAAATAAATAAAAAATACATACAGTATGTACATACTTATCTAATCAGACTACTTCGAGAAAGATAAAATTATTGTAACAGGTTGAAAAAAGTAAAGAATTTCCCGGAGCCATCTTTGTTGCGATCCTTCGAGGCTATTCCCGAATGTGGAGTGATTCCAGCGACACTGAAGTTGATATCCATCGAGTTTGAGTGCACGCCGACTACCTCCATGAACCTGGTTAACGTGCCCGCTTACACCTGTTCACTGTTAGACGGTAGTAAGGACCAGGTCGTTGTGGCCAAGTTCCCAGTCTGTATTAGCCTTGCCTCGTTTTACAACACGTAAGTTTTAAGTATGATCTATCGGCTTAGCACTACACTATTTGGGTACCACCACAGAGTACATTATAATATAGGAAATAGAGACCTCTCTCGCTTTCAATTTAGGAAACAGGGCACACAGACGCCATCTATAGTTTTACGAATGCACTACTGCATTGTCTACGCTCGGATCATGCCACGGCGCGGGACAACGCGGGCCGCGCTGACCACCGCGCAGCCTGAAGGGTGCGCGGGGGTGGGAAGCGACGCGGCGGTTGCGGCTCTATTCCCCGTTTTGGCGCGCAACCTCTCTACGACGATGATCCGCGATGGTCACATAGCGCGATCGGGCGCCGTTTGATCTATCTTTGTTTTTTATTATACCTACTCTATATTTATACAGTCCGCTCTTTTACTATTGCTGTAAACGATAGGACCCCGATATGCATTTGTTTATATAGATACGGGTGCATTGGTATGTTAGTTATAGGTATCTACTTAGGGTCCAACCAACAAAGATATAAAAATACGTGATTCAACCGATTTCAATATATTCTTCCGTTCATTTTTTTATTGCTCATACATCTTATGAATAATTCAGAAGAATATAATGAAATAAAATTAATGGTTTTCAAAGATTTATCTTTAATTACGTAATACATATTTTTATTGCCTTTAATTGATTGCCGTCCTTATCATCGTCACAGTCCGTCTTCCCGCATAATATTTTATTTAAATTTTTGCAGTAATGGTGAATAAAAAATAGGGATGACAAAGTAATCTTAAATCTATTAAGTTTTCTTTATGGATTTGGCAATGCAGAAAGTCGAAACTAATATGTACAAATATTATTACTTTTATAAATTGTTTTTAATTATTTAATGTTATATTTGCTTGTAATTCGGATATGCATATGTTCCGACCAGCATACTCCCGATATTTTATAAATTCAAGTTCACTTTTACAATTAAGTCTTCCTGTTGCAAAATAGCATTAAGCGCCATCTATTGTTTTACGAAGGTAAAAAAGTATTAATATAACCCTACCAAATTGCAAAAGACTGATTGCCATACGACCATGGATGTTTGAATGAGCTACTTTATTTTGTCGATTTATAATTGTCCGGTTTCCTACTCATTTGTTCGAAGATTGTACACCCTGGGTACCACTTACGTGTACGTAATGTGTATTGCGACAAAGTATCTTAATAATGAAGGCAATTATTATATGTATAAAAATTATATATAACTATTATTATATATTTTAAACATGTAATTGCCTATTTTAATTTTAATTTTTCTAACCAACTTTGAACAACATTAGACACGAACGGGTGTCGAACCCGTTGCTCTTGTGAACTGAGTTATCGTGTCGCTTGTTCGTATCTATTAAATTTCAAGTTACCTTCTTATGTATAAATTATAATAAAATATTTCTAATATAAAAATCATTTAAAGGTTTACCTTATTTCCGCTGGGCGAATTAAATTTCCATATAATACCAGTTGGTACTGGGATAATAAGAGACATTATTTTAAATAATACAAGCAAATGCCCTGTGACCTACGAGATAATTTTGCCTCCGGCATACCAAGTGGATACTGCTCTCCCTGCACCTACAGTGAAAGGAAAAGATAATAAGTACGTCATTATGATTTTTTAATACTAAAGTAATATCATCATCATATCAAAAGCATTCCAAATCCGTTACAATGAGTGGTCAATGGGAAAAGTGTCGGACGCAATTTGTTGTTGCAAAGACGCTTCTACCAAATGTATCCCGTATACCTGCTCATTTACGTCAACAAAAGATCCCGTCCCCTTCCTTTTCCCTCGATCACGCTTGGAGAAGTTAAGCTTCACAACAAACAATAATTTATTTTAATAAAAATCATGGGTGCAATATTATAACTTTGAAAAAATATTAAACAGAATAAGAAATCCTCCGATGAAATGTGGCAACTTTCTCATAATGAACGAAGACAATCTGCTTCCTCCTGGCACCAGTAGAACTATTCAGATACAATTTTATGCGACAGCAGCAAAGAAATTTGAGGAAACCATTAGCTTTATCATAAGTGATACTTGTCCTGCTGAAGCTCAAGGAGTGCCTCTCAAACTGGTCGGCACAGGAGCTATGCCGACTCTAGATTTGTGGAACATTGAGACTACATTCAGAGAACATTTGATTGTAAAAAATCTATCCGAATATAAAGTACCGGAGGTAAGAGTCTCTTTACATACATATAAATAATTTGTGTTTGAGATGAATAATTCCTTTTACTTCATTATTTGTTTTTTGCCTTTCAGTCGTCACCGCATTGTGTTTTCTCTGAGAACTCGGTGACATTACATTTTTTCTGTGTCACAGTAAATTCAAGTCACATGGGTGCAATAGATCTTTATAATAATGGACTCGTTGCATGTGCGCTCACCATGAAACTGCACCATCAATCTAATTCCAATCCTCGTATTTTCTCCTTGGATAAGTATGAAACGCACATAGAACCTTTGCTACATAAGAATTTGGGAATTATTTTCTCTCCAAAGGCCCTAATGGTACGTGAAGTATTTATTATCTACTATGGCAAGATAAATTATAAAAGTTCCAACAATCCTTGTACAAGTCTGGAAAGTCAGAGACGTCTTATTTTCAGTTATGCCTATTACACTTATCCCAGTCAGTCCAGCAGTAAAAGATTAGCCTATAAAGTTTAAACGCCATCCAAACCGGCGATTAACATGACAATTTACGACAGTGAAATATTATGCCTACAAATAATGTTAATGCAAATTAATTTTGTAGGAGTATCGAGCGGTTCTGGAAATAAAACTGAAATTATTGGATAACCAAGAGCAGTCATTCAAGATATGTCTTATAGGGGAAGGTGTGATTCCTAGAATAGAATTGGTATCACCTCGTTTGAGGCACCAAAGGATTGCTGGGTTCCAGTTTGCAGTCACATGTCTAGGTTCTATTAGCAATAAAACAATTAGATTTAAAAACATAAGCTCTGTGAACACTATAGTAAATTTAGAGGTTTTACAATCAATGGACGAAGTAAGACCGATATTCTGGTTAGCTGCGGCGCCAAATAGTGAGCACATGGTTCTGGCTGGAAATAACGGTTTGTATACTTTTATTATTCTTCTTATATATGTTTATTTGGTGAAATTAATATTTCTTTAATTAAGGTTCTCTTTATATGAATTCACGTCGGCTTAACGTAATCGTGATTTAAAGGCGAAGATGATTTATTATATGTATGTGAGTACGGGCAATAATATTAAACAAATAAATTATTATTGTTATTATTATACTATTTTAAATGCAACCGTAAAATCAATAACCGTTGAAGCAAATTAGAACATAATTTATCCTACTAATACGTAACAAACTTGTATGCATGTTTGTTATTCAGTTACGCAGAAACTACTGTAAAGATTCCAATGAAACTTGAAGAGCCACAAACAAAAACTTTACAGCTTTGATCTAAAATAGGAAAGTAATATACTTATTTTCGCGGGAAAGCTATAAAAGTCTATTAGTTCAGTGTTCCGCAAACTTTTAGTGTTCAAGGTACATCTAGGATATCAGAACATTTTGGAGGTACACCATAAATGAAAAATCAATTTTTACATAATATTAATCAACATTTATTATTAATCAACAAAACAGTATTTACTAACAACCAACAAAACAATATTTATTAGTAATCAAAATACCAATATTTATTATTAAAACCAACAGACCTAAATCTAATATTGCAGAAAATATCTTTAATACGATTTTTTTAATTTTCATGACTTACGCCTGCGTTGTATTTTTGACACGAAAAATCCATTGGATGCAGACCCTTCAGAACCGTTACTTGCGAAAGGTCACGGGAGCCCCGTTCTATGTTCGCAATGAGATTCTCCACCTCGACCTTAAAATCCCCATTATCCAACAGTTCATCAAACGCATCTCTAAGCGTTATTTCGACCAACCCCCTGGTTGTGGCACCTACCCGTTAAACCCCTTCACAGATCAGTAGGATTCGCCGACCTAAGAATTCACTATCCTATCCCCATGACGCTATAACCTACTTCCAAGAGAGCAGTAGGGCCACCAGCACAGTACACAAAAACAGACCGCCGTCATTCCGGCCGAATTGTCCACCCCGACCCTTGCTCGCACTGCTGAGCCTGTAGCTTTAAATTCGTTCGTAAATAATTATTTGAATTCTATCCAGCCAGTCCCTTGCGGTACTCTCACCAGTGACGCCCAAAACCGAGGCCCGTACCCCAGAAGGGGTGCCCTAAGCGTGTTGTCGTTTAGTATATAAGTTGAATGCCCTGGCTGTGGGCCTTAAAGTTCTTAAGGCAACCACAGGAAAGCCCGGTTAAGCAGTCGACAAAGGTTGAAAGGCTAGAAGCCCACACAAAATACACAAAAAAAATTTTTGTTTAATTAAGTATAGGCGATTTTAAACTTTCGCGATTTGTACACATTTTAGAAATATATAAAGAGGATCAGAGGCAGTCTGTCCGTGACCACGGCCGGTGCAATTTGGTCGAAACGTCGGGAAACAAAAAAGGTATCGTAAAAGCCTTTTATACAAAATATCGCGATCTAGACCCGATTTATATATTTCTAAAATAAGTATAGGCGGTCCAAAACGCGGCTGTTTAAGTAGGTATTTTTCGTCCTTCTACTGGACTTAATATTAGCAATGTCGTCACCATAAGACGTATTAATATGTGGAAGAAGAATTCGCGGTACTGAGCAGAGGTCGAGATGGCTTAGCGGTCAGAGCGCCTGGAGTATTTATCCGGGAGGTGCAGGTTCGAATCCTGCTCGCAACAGAATTCTTTTTCCACAAAAGTTTATAACTTTAAATAAATAATAAGTTATTCGTTTCAGAAGAAATTAATTTAACGATGCAAGTTATCCTGAGACCAGGTGAAACAACAACATTAAACGCTTATTACAATCCAATTAGAAAAGGCAGAACTAGTTGCGAAGTTAAAATGACAATTGAAATGAATCCTTACGAGTATTTTACAGTGAGTATTACGTTTAGACGTGTTTATGTAGTAATAGTACCTTTTTTTTCTTGTGTGGAAAATCCATCATGGACGTTGTGCCGGACACCCGTCTAAAAACCACACGGATCTACTCTAACCTATACCTGGGTCCCGGGATCGCGACTCTATTCACTGCAACCCCGGCAAGTTATGGCTCGTCGAATACAACGAGGTACCCCGTCGCCTGTAAAGGTCAGCCACAGTTGGCCTGCCAAACACTCCACGGAGTATGTAGTAATAGTACATCCTGTGAAATACTTTAAACCGGCCGCCCATTCTTTCACCTTTTTTTTTTATGTGGAGAAATGCCCTCGCATACCGCTCTGGCACGCGGTTATGTGGGACTCGAACCCACTAAAACTCCACAGTGTACCTCCACAGCCGCTTGGGGGCGGGACGCGGGAACGCTCTCGCAAACAACCGTGGACCCGCCCGCGGCTGTCCGTTGCCGGACTCCCTCACAGGGTTGGGTATTACACCCCCCCCCCCCCGCTACGGCACACCAGACACATGGCATGCCGCAACCACCTCGGAGACCATGTGCAATGGGCGCCAGACGACCCCGTGTCTGGACGCCCTAGGTCCCCTGCGACGGGTCAGGTCTGTGGCCCCGCCACCTGCTACTACGGCCGCAGAGGATAGGGACAGCGGCGCCTCGCTGTACCAGCACTCCTCTTCCCCTGCGGCCCCACCGCGTCCGCCATCTAACGGTGGCGGCCCCGTCAAGGCCGCGGAAGGTAGGGAGAGCGGCGCATCGGCATACCGGCACTCCTCTCCCGCCGCGGCCCCCATCTCTCAGATGCGGTGCCGCCCATACGACACCGCAGCCCACCTCAGTTGCGGCACCCCCCATAAGGCCCGCAACCTACGCCGCTCCAACATGGGCTTGCAGGCAAAGCCCAGAGGAGCGGCCCTCCCCGGGTTCCTCTAGCTTCACCGTGGGTGACCAAGCCACGGCTACTAGAGCCCCCCCACCACGACAAGGCGGAACCCCTGGGGGGGGCAGCCCATTCTTTCACCTGCTCGTCCTCCCGGTTTTCTATTACTAGTTCCCAAAGGAAAATGTCATGCATTGTATAGTTTAAAAAAAATATATGATATATTGTTATGTATTGATAGATTTTGAACTTTAGGTTTGCTTATCAAATTCTATAGGTGGTGTGTGAAGGGGAATCGTTTATGGAGGATGTCATATTAATGGGTCTAGAAATGCTTTCTATGGACACAGACCTAGATGCATATAAATTATCTGCAGAAGGGTTAGTAGTTACCTACTAATTTCTTATACATAAATTCATTAACTCATTGAACCGATCTTTATAGGTTGACGCTCAGTTCCCATTTAAGAATTACACTTTTCCATAAACAGGACAGTCTCTTCTGCTTCTACCGTAGACAAAAAAAGCAAAAGCGCTAGTGTTGATAAGAAAAAAGCGAAATCCGGAGTTGACTCCAAGAGAACTAAACGTATGTCTTCGATTTCAATGAGACCAAGTGAAAGTCCGAGTATGGAACCTTCTCTACTGAAATACATTTTAGATTTTGGTAAGACCATGTTTCAAATATGGTTTTTAATTTGAATTTAGAAAAGAGAATTTTAAAATACATCATGCTGCTTTTTTGTAGGTGGTTGTGAACTATGTTTTTTGCAAAGAAGGTCGGTTGTGATGGTCAATAATTCCGAAAAAGTATACAAGTTTACCTGGGCTGAAGTAGACTGTTTGGTTATAAAACCATCGATGGGTTACATATCACCAGGAGAAGAAAAGGACTTAGAAATTGTTTTCTTCTCAGCACAGCCTATTACTTTACGAAAAGTAAGGTTATTTAATTTACTTTTAAATTGAAACTGTGATTATTACGTTATTCGTTTTTTTTATGTCATGGGCAAACCCGATGATTGAGTTCAGTAGCGTATACGTTAGGCTAATGGTTGGTAGTTTAATTCTACTAATTTTGTTATTCACAGGAATTTTTAACTTGTGCGTTAGTAGCTATCAGCGACGACTCTCTTACGCTTGATATGAGAGGAACTACGTGGGATAATCGTCAAATAGTCACTTTGTTTGATCATAATACGTAAGTTAAATAATTGATGCAGCACTCCTTCATTAAAATTCACTAGAATAGTATAATTTTGTAAGGGTTAGCTATATTAGTCACATTTGCCTCTTTAATAATGAAGTGTCTAGTACAATTTAATGCGCATGCAAAACATGGAAAAGCCGTTTATCTTAGCCAACACCGCTGCCTTGAAGTGCCACAATATACCTACTGAGTGCCACTGTAGGTACGAGAGAAATAAGACACACCGGCCACCAAGTTGACTATTAAATTGAGATCTTGAATAATAATAACAGCCTGTCACTGCAAAGATTTTTTCTTAATTGAAGAAGGAGGCATTAATTAATCTAACCTGTAGGCTTACTCCTGAAAATAATTCCGCTCGATTGACATTGGAAATATGTCAGTTCGTACTGTTAAATGCAAAAATTTCTAAAAAATAATTATAGAATCGGGATACCTAGGTACTAATTGGCAACATGATTTAAAGTTGCGGCTACTGTAATTTCGATAAATTATTTTAATGTTACGCATTGTTTTAAGGCGTCTATTTAATATTGGAATTGGTATTAATTTCAAGACTAACCCCACTGGTATGGTCTTTTAGAAGCGGGTCCTTAAATGTCAGACTATATATAAGTATAACGACCACAATAAACATTTATCTAATAATTTAAATTGATAAGAAAGCCTTTATAAAAACCCATGCTTATGAGAGATGATATTTACTGTTTATTAGAATATTAGAACGCGATAAAAAAAACTTGTTGGGATTATAGTGTGTATTCTGTCACTTTAAGGCGAAGCGAGAGAGACTGCGAGATTTAACGGTAACTACCTATTTAAAACTAGCGTTTCAGTACTAGTTGTCATAAAACGAATTCGAGGTTTTCCATACGTATCTTGTACTATATTTTCTTATTTATATTTTCCAGGGAATTAAGTCTTGATCAAAGATGTGAAATTATTATTGATGAACAAACTATTCCACCGTCAGATAATTTTCTAGGAGGAATTAATATGGTTATAGTATATTCAGCACAAACTGAATATACGAAATACGTCACAAGATTGACTGAAAATATAGAATTACCCGACACCTTTATTTATAAGGTGAATTATATTTGAACTTATTTTCGTAATAACTTTTATAAAAGCATGTCAATAATAATACACAATGATTTGTTGTACTCAGACAAGACATTTCGACTTCACTGTGGAAAATGTTGGTCGTGTTCCGATGAAAATCATATGGAATTTCCAAATCGACGACGAATTTCCAGCCAGAATAGATAAACATGAATTAAAAAATAATGAGGTATATTTTATAATTTTATTGTGCCATCTGAATCCATGTCCAAGATATTCAATTTAAATGGTCAAATTCCTTGCCATATTTATAATTTACACCATACTGATACCAAATAAACTTAAGTTTTGTTTGGATTTAACCAAAAGCGTAGTCGCTTATTTACGCTAAATTACGTTTCTTATTTCTATGACATGTGCCGCGAGATCAACTGCGTCCAATCGGTTCAGCACGCGCACACGCTATACCAATACGCAACTCGGTAAATCCACTTGCCAACGTCCAGTGAATTTCTGCTTTATTGATAAAGGAGATGTCATTTCCCCAGTGCCCTATTTATAACCCTTAATTTCTTATAGAGTTTTCTTCATTACCAGATGAGACTGGAAAACGTTAATGGAATGGATCCCAATCTTAGTAATAATGGTGCATTAACCAACACAAATGAACCAATGCCGCCGGACCTGCCGGTAGATAATGGTAAAGTATAATTGGATAAAATTGTTAGTTGTTCAATACACACATACATAAACCTTTACTTTACGCGACTTCGTTTCTATGTAATAAGTTTAAGTCTAATCACTCATTATCAGATCCTAGCAACGTAACGCTGTTCAGTGGAAGTCAGGGTAGAGACAGCGTCGACACATGGTTCGAGGTTGACTTGCCGTTCCAAATAGAACCAGTAAAAGATTGCTTGAAGCCAGGCGAAAAAAGGGTTTTTAGAGTCACGTTTTCGCCTCTTGACGCTTTTGATTTCAAAGTGAGACTGAAAAGCACTATAGGTAAATTACATAATTATTCATTGAAATGTCTTTTTCTAATACCATACTTACTTAAAATGTTGATTAATGATCTGATATAATGTTTCACTCAGATAACCTAGATCCATATGATCAGAACATATCATGCAAACTAACGGCCAGGTCAGTGATACCATACGTCCACTTGGATATTGAGGACAGCGATTATTTGACATCAGGCCGAAGGAGGATCACAGGAGTAGCTTTACCTCCTCATATGACTGTATTGGAATTTAACGTATTGGGATCAGGATGTTACAAAAAGTATGTATTTCTAGATTTCTACCCATTTCTTTTGACAGTTGGAGCGAAACCCGTGTCATGGTATACGTACAATAAATTATGTAAGTAATATGAATTATACAATATCTACGTATAATTGAGGCAACTGCACCTGCGTTGAATGAATTTGCAGATATTTAATGTGAGGCAAAATACGGATTTCCGAAAAATGACCAAAAGACCATATAAGAAAAACTTAAATTGCGTTGGGCAGGCCTGGCTACGTGGTGACGGCAGGTGAAGTAGATCCCTGATGGGACGATGGGTCGGCGATGTTCAATTAATTATTTTCTCTCCAAAATATAATAAACAAAATTATTATTTACTGTGCTACCCATAGAATTAGAATATTTTTGCTACCCCATAGAAGGACATAGAGCTCAAAAAAGTGCAACCGTTTTTGAATTGTCAATGTGTGCGTGCAATAGTGATGTACAACGTGGAAATATTGACACATATCGCTTATCGATAAACAGTATTTCAGATGTGAAGACTTGGTATACAAAATGAAAATATATTCAAACAAATTATGTTAATAAAACTAAAATCACAAGCGTAGGTATTATTTAATGCACTTCATTAATTAATTACATTATTTTAACAAAAGCATTTCATGCGCTCATACTATAATTATATTTCATTGGTAATAGGTACTTTGTTCAGAAAGCAGCTTTGAAGGACCCTGAGCAGTGTATAGAGTATGACTGATTGAGATGATGAATGACTAAATGATTTTTACCTACCTATCCTAATACCATTGCGAAGATGGTCTGGACTCAGTGCAGCACACGTTTGAGGTGTCCCTGCCTAGACCACTGAGCGGCGGATACTAAAAGCCAGTATCGGGCGAGATCTATTTCTGCCGGCAATAGTGAGGTCTAGGCTGGCAGATTTAGGGAACTGGAGAGAAATGGTTTGTGAATGGATTGTGAGAGGGCCGATCCCTCTCGGAGAAGAAGGCGTCTAGGAGGCAACCGCCTCAGTGCCTAACAGCCGAAACCCCGCCTGTATGATTAAAAACAGGCGGCCTTTTGGGGTCACGGGTGCTTAGAGAGGGGACTCTATTTACCCATCGTGATCCCAGAGAAGACGGTGGCATAGTGGTCACGTCCTATCGTGCACAGCGAGGCTTAGGGGAGACCCCTTTACAGTCCTTCCAGGGATGTGACTTAATAAGCGCTGCATAGCGGGGGTGCTGGAGCTGGTCTATTAAGTGCCTCCCTCCATATGCTAATGTTGACCGCCGAGGTGGTTTGAGTGAGGTAAGAATCTCACACACCCCGGTGTTATCCATAAAGGCCGGGCACGTTTTTGAAAGTTTCCCCCCGAAAAAAAAGGGAAATATCCTATTATCTTTTCTTATTTCTTTATTATTTTTTCTTCTTTATCTTTATTCTTTTTGTTATCAATTAGTCTCATCCATTTTTCCTTTTCCTTAGTATCGACAGGAAACCTTTTAGTATAAAAAAAATATCATAAAAATGTGAAATTCTCTTGAATTTGTAGTAAAAATTATGTAAACAACATATTCATTACGCTATCACATATAGGCTCAGTGCTCACCGCCTAAAGGTGATAGCGCAGGAATCACCAACTAGTTTCATTCGGGGTCTAATCAAATTCAAATCAAATAGCGAAGAATAATAGTAGCGCAGTTCGTTAGATCATTATTAAACTAAGGTCCGCACAAAGTAGGTTGGCGGTCCAGATTTGAACCACATTTGGGGACTACTGTAATAGCGTGATGAAATATATTTATAACGTAACCTGGGCCACTAAGCTACGCTAAGCTTCTTATATGTTATAAACGTTCGGACAGACACACCGACAAACAGATAGAAACGTTTCCAAACATTTTGGTTTCATCGTATTAGGTACCTCAATAAAAATTTTGGAAAAATTATTACTGTGCAGAAATAGTTGGTAGATCTACACTAATAATAAATTCTGATATCGGAACTTTTTGTTCTATAAAATTTCATCGACACAATAGTCGACACTGACAAGTCACTATTTTGTATACATGAAATGAAAATTTATATTAGAACAACGTACTCAATATTGCTTTTATGACCATTGTTTTTTACTATAGAGTAAATTCACAATTTTCTTGATAGGATTTGGTTTTCAAAATAAATTTTCTAAAGACAGATTTTTCCAAAATATGGCCATGAAAATATATGCTGTTGTTGACAATTTACCTGTGAAATGAATCTTTTCCTGGATTATTTTTATAAGAAACATCGCAGTCACCAACACAACACGTAGGCATTGCTTGTAATTTTAAAACTGTATAAAATATACAGGATTCACTGACAATACAGCAAATATAAGTTAGCGTGATTTTTGACAGTGACACTGGAGAAAACAACATCTGCCAATAGTGCTGACTGAACCTAAATATGCTTTCTCTTTCCAACATGTGATATTTCCGTAAGAGATACCATTCCCATACTAGGCTTTGTTGGTCTTTTTCTATACTACGTTTATGGTGCTACCAGTAAGTACAATTACAGATGTACAATATCGTGGGAGACCGGTGCCTAAACTAGGGGAATGCCTGTATTTAGGGACAGTCAGGGTTTTAGGAAGACCTGGACTAGACTGGCGCAAAACAGGCGTAAAAGGGAGGAGGCTTATTATACCCTGCAATAGGATGATAAAAGCTGGGAATGATGATGATGTGTGTGAGACGTGAGTTGAGCTCCGCAAATCTACTTGACGGACCTTTTCCAAACTCAGACCTTGTGCAGATTGTGATTGCTACTTTAACATGCATTTCATCTTGCACAGATGCAAAGCTCGTGTGTCCTTGTGGATTTAACAATACATTTGTTGAATTAAGCTCTGTTTGAAGTAATATCCAATATTTAGGTATTTTTCCACAGCACTTTAAGTAACACCGAGATAATTAGTTATTTCATTGTTTTAGAACATTTAATGTGATCAATCCAACTAGCGAGGCGTATGAATTTATATTTGAGATGGTAATGTCAGATAAGCCAGAGCTTATACCCGTTCATTGCAACATGTTGAAGGGATACGTTGAAGGAGGCACAACTACCGAAGTTACATTCACATTTTCTCCAACCGCACCTGGGGTAATCTATTTATGATTTTGAATTGCCTGTTAATCTTGCCTCTTTAGTCTGTTTTATTGAATTTTATTATAGCTGATGGAATTCTTACGTTTATAGGACTACGAGTCACAATGGAAGTTTCTAATACCAGTTTATAATCTAGTTATGAATGTATTAGTGGTGGGTCTAGTAAGAGAGCCTGAGGTCGTATTCGTTCCAACGATTCTCGTAATAAGGAACTCTCTAGTTGGCTTTACGACCACGAACGTCGTTATATTGAAGAACAATGAGACTGAAGCTCTCAAGTTTGAATTCAAGGGTAACTCGTTGTGTAACGAGTCTGGTAAGACGCCGGTTATATGCGAGCCTAATTACGGCACACTAAAACCAAGATCTGAAACGCCAATAAAGTAAGTATTTATATGTCTCTGTTTAGAACAAAAGGCATTTAATTATTCTGTGATTGTATGATGAAAAATAAATACTCAGTTGATAATATGAGTAGAGTTGGAGATACCTAATATATATAAATACTTGGTAGCTATATTACTTTATTAGACTCGTAATAGAAAACGAAAATGCTCTCCATCGGCTCTCTACTTATATCTCCATCAATCTTTTAGGCTTCGGTTAAATAATTAATCTGTTTCGTTGGTTTTTCAGCATAATTTACACTCCTATCCAGGATGGCCCACTTTCGTTTAAAATATTCTGTAGTGTTACGTATTTGACCAAGTTTTTAACACTATGCGTAAATGCATTAAGCTTTTCCATTAAACCTAAAGTTACTTACTATTTAATTGGTAATGAACATATATTGAACAGTGAAGCTCTTACCAATATTCATTTAGATCAGGTACATTTTAATGTCGTCATAAAATGCAAGAAAATTGAATTCATTTTTATCATCCATGTCTCTGACGCCTCAATTTTTTAAACCTATATTTTAGACCGCTTCGACATATGAAAGAACAATACCGTTCATAATAAAGAACGATGGGTCAGCGACCTTTTTCTTCGACTGGAGTTACAACGGCTCCAACGTAAAAAAGTATATGCAGCTGAGTGTGGAACCGAAGAACGGCCACGTCACGCCCGGCAATGAAATAGAGTGCACTCTATACTTCACCGTCAAGCAAGTGCCGGTCCAGGCTTTTCCTGTCACGTTATCCGTGCGTACATGTTCTTTTTTGCTAGACTATTAATTGGTTTTGGATTGGTGGTTAAAAAGCTAACATTCTAAAATAGAAGCTACGACCTTCATACGAAATAGTTTTAGATTGGAGGCTTTCGGTATTTTTACATTGTTTCTTGATTAATTTAATATTTCTATGCGTTGGGACTAGGCTCTCTTGGCTCGTGCTAGATAACATGTGCCCAAGATATTTTATCTCATTAGATACAATTATTTTTTATATACTCAATTTTAGATTTATAAAGAATCTATAAATATTTTTGATATAGACAGACGTGTTGCTGGGAAGTTTGTTGCGCCGCTTCTTCTTTCCAGCTAAAACACTAGGAAGCGGTGAAGGGTAGGCTTTTTTAGGGGCTGTCTTAATGTTTGACGTTCACAAAAACGCAAATTTTTTGCCTAATTTGAATAAAGAAATTTTGATTGATTGATTATTTGCTAATCCACAGACTATGTCTACAAAAAACACTAAAACAGAAACTATAAACACAGACTATATAAACAAACTTTAATCCAAAATTAATCCTTTAAAGATATACAGTAATACCTAGACAAACTTTTGCATTTAAACCCAATATTAATGAAATTTATTTATAGGGCTTATTTTTTTAGATTTCAGATGGACCGGAGTACAGTATTTTCATTCATGCAGAAATTGAAAAGCCCTCTTATCATTTCTCTTGCATGGATTTCGATTTTGGAAAGTGTTTTATCAATGCACCGGATTCTACTTATAAAAGAAACGTTGCTCTAACAAACGATGATAAAGTCCCTATTATGTAAGAATTTTGCATTGTATTCGGATAATATATAAAAGTGCAATTAACCTACTCACTCAATATTGTCTCAGACATCGAAAGCTCTAAATTTACTGATAAAGAAAAACTAAATCAAATTCGGTACATCCGTTTGTGAGCTCCGATGCCCATACAGAATTAGATATATACGTTAAACTAACCCCTAAATGTTCGTAGGAAGTTAAAAAGAGTGTTTTTTCTGTTACAGTGTCAATTTAAATTTTGCAAATCTACCCGAATTGTTTGTCGATTATGAAAAAGTATCGAATATTCAGCCAGGCAAGCGTCTGAAAATAGCAATCTACTTCCGACCCAAGCAAGTTAAAGAGTATGAATTCACACTGCAGTTCTGGGTAAATTCGCTGTGCGAAGAAAATGTGACTATTAGAGGAGAAGGTTCGACTCGTTCATACGTCATATGAGAGGTATTTATATGTGAATGTATTATATACCGTATGCTTTCGTTTTGCCAGGTATTCCTCTCCTGTTCGATCTTTATGAAGGGTGCCAAAAGAGCTTTGATTTAGGACACGTGAAAGTAGGAGAAAAATTGATTCGCACAATAGAAGTGATGAATCACAGTAAAGTTCCAATTGAAGCTACGTACATATTTAGAGAAATGTATCCTGTTGTAGAAGATACAACTAAATCCGATGCTACCAGTGTTTGTCTAAGTCCCACTACTAATCAACAAACTGATGCAGGGCCATCAAGGTAAGCTTGTAAATTCACGCTTCAGTTCATCAGAGCAATATAAATACCGAGACATCTGTTTCTATCACTTCAACATAACATTAGTACAGGAAGCGTAGGTAGATAGACGCGTAGCTATTTATAAAAGACGCTCTTAGAATAAATAATTTGTTAATTTAGTAGTGATATCCAGTGTTGTACGTATCTGTCGTATGAACTGTTATAATTCTCTTTTTCATTAGAAACTTATACTACTTAATATTTGAATTAAATTGCAGAGTACAAATGCTGCAAACCTACAAAAACGACAAGGTCCGTGAGCAGATCGCCATGGACATACAAAATGCTCTGTCCTCTTTGAAAGTCGTACCAAATAAATGTACCATTAGTCCTTATAGAAAAGTTCCTTTAAAGATACAATTTAAGCCGGTTGGGATGATAAGCACACTTAACGTTCAGGTATATTCGATATTCATCACTATCTTATTGTAGCGGTGTATACCCTGCCAGTTGCGCGGTACTAGCCTTTGCGATTGTGTATTTGTACTAAACAAGGCACAATACAGCTGCAGATCAAATATACCTAATTATATATTTAAAGGTATTTTTACATTATAAAAACGACAAAATGACACAAGAGAGATTAATATTTTCAGCTGAACATGAAAGTGTTTAATTTCGAGCGGCCACTCGTGCGTCTGAGTGGCTGCGCCACGGGAATGTGTCTATGCTTCAGCCAGAACTCGTTACAATTTGGACGCGTGCGCAAACGTGGCTGTAAGATACTCAAAGTAATGTTACTCAATAAGGGGGATTTTGGGGCCAGGTAAATTTATTATTTTAGTCTTTGTATAAGTCTGTTACTAGGTACCTATGTCATGTGTTTGTATATATGTTTTCCTGTAATTAGGCATCTATACCTACAGTACCTATGGACTGGTCATTGTATTCCCTTTTAAATATTAATAAAATAATTGTAATTACTTGTTTTCAAAAAACATATAGTTACAACACATAAATCTTTCAAACGTATTCGTAGAGAACTCAGTTTAAATTTCTGTGGTAAGAGAAATGGTAGTGAGTAGGAATCTAAAGGCACAGGTTCAAATCCTACCCACGAAAGTTTTTTTTCTACATATAAATTTCAAACGCATGCGTAGCGAACTCTAAAGTTATAAATTTTTGTGGAAAGAAAAATACAGTCGTGAACAGGATTCGAATCTGCGCCTCCCGGATAAATACTAGCTACAACCTCTCAACCAACTCGACGTCTGCTCACTACTCCAAATTCTTCTTCCACATTTTACGTCTTTCGGTGACGCCACCGCTATTATTTCAATCCTAACCAGACAAATCCTATACAGGTATTTATAACTTTAAAAATACGCCGTCGGTACGTCTAATTAGCTTCATCCATAAATTCCTGATTTCTGGTGTGTCTAGGTTCTGGTGGCAGCCTTTGAATACAGACGAGTTCACGATATCCCCGCAGTATGGAACCATAGCCGCTCACACCAACGTTACCTTCACTATAACATTTAGACCGAAACATCATAATCCATTCATTAAAGTTTGGGTATGTATTTTATATGCTACTTGTTACACTAAGTTCTTAAGTAGCACTGTCAATGAAATAAATCTCATCCTAAATATGATTTATAAATCAATAAAAGAGATAATTAAGTTTCTTTCTACTCTTTCTAAAGGGGATATTTTAGGACATCTCTACTATAGAAAAGACTGGCCCTTATTACAAGGGAACAGAAATGTGTGAAAAGGAGAGAGCCTTTGCCCTGCAGTGGGAAAATACAGGCTAGAGAATGCCAAATAAAAGAATCAAGGTTTTTGTTAACTTCAAATTGCAATTCGTAGTGTTGTCTCTAGTGATATGAGACTGTGACTGTCCGGTAAAAAATATTCCAATAGGTTGTCAGGTCAATAGCTGATTTGTCTTATTTTTTTTAATAAATTGTATTCCATAACAGTGTTACGTATTAAGGGCTTTTTATGAAGGTATATTGCATGTATGTTTCAGGCAAGTTGTAACATAGAAAACTACACGCCTCTTGAACTGGCCCTCTACGCAACATGCATTGATATGGGTAACATTCAGAATAAAACTCTTTACATGGAATGCCCTGTCCGTGAAGTGCAAACCGACTATGTAGTTATCACCAATCCGTAAGTGTAAACTGTTGAGACGAACATTGTTAATATACACAATAATTTTAATTATACAACTATGAAAAACATGGTTTCCAGAACCGACGATTTGTGGCTAATTCTCACCGAAGTTTCGGGTGGACCATTCGAAACTCTGAAAGAATTTAATATAGAACCCAATTCTACGTTAGAAGTTCCTGTCAGTTTTAAACCGAAGAATATCGGCAAGCATGAGGTAACATTTGCAACATTTTGTAATTCTGTATTTTTATTAACTATCCACATTTAATCATTTTTATAAATTCTTATTCTGTTCTCTAGAGTCAAGTATTGTTCTCGCCTCTTGGGGAAAGTGCATTATTCGTGGCAGTAATCGGAGTTGCCGGCCAACCTAACCCTAATGGTACCATTAATATAAGGGTACCAGCCAAGGATATCCATATTGAACCATTACCAGTGTATAATATTACTGAGGTTGTTAACTCTCTCTAAATATACAATACATTAAGAACGTAAATTTTTGTTATATAATAGGAAGAACGAAAAGGATCTTTCTTTACATTTTTTAATAAATAAAGTACCACCACGCCCCCCTTGCCCGCATAACATCATCCGCAGTCTGACTTCACCCACTGCTGAGTATAGGACTATTTTTGTTTGTGCCATTCATCTCGGTCTTGTGCCAGCCTTATCCAGGTGTGGTCCATGACGCTAACGATGTCGTCGACCCATCCTGCTGCTGGACGTCCAACGCGTCGCTTGCAGACCTTGGCCACCATTCTGTCAACGCCTTGACCTTATGTGGGATCGGTACAGCATGTCTTTTTATTACACGAATAACCATAATTATTATTGTAAAGGGACGAGAATAAGTATTATATTATTATTTCTTCGTCTTATCGTGTTGATGAACACTACTGTAAGAGTTGAAACCAACTGTAGATCTCTGACAGGGCTTTACACACTATCGAGAATAAGTCTTAAGCTGATTTTGTGACGATGTTATCCTTCACCGTTTTAAACTTATAGCAAAGTGTTAGGCTAATTATGCGCACATGATTTCAAAAAGTCAGAAATGCGTGCCTTGGATTCGAACGTGCGACCTTTGACTAGCCAGTCTAGTAGTCATAGCATTGCTATCATTCGCAGTATGCAACGCTATCCATTCAAAACTAATTAGAAATTGCGATTATTGTTTTCAGTTCCCGGAATCTTACGTTGCGACTACTGAAATGGTGAAAATGAATCCGGAAAAGTTTGAAGGGTATTACGAAATTAAATGCCCAGAAACAATCAAAACCTGGGGTGAGGCAGCTGCGACTTGCCGATGGTCATTCGTATGTTATGAGGAATGCGAAATGACACTCAAAGTCAGTTCAGTTCAATGCTGATACCTACTTATCTTAAATCTACATATATAGTTAACCTTTATATATTTTTATGTGCCATATTTATTTAAGGTAATGTTCACAAACGAAGTGAGTCGCGAATATCAATTCTACAACATTAACGTGGTTGTAACTGCGAGTCTTATAGTAGACACTTTGACATTCGTATGTCGTGCGCGTGAGTTAGCACAAACAGAACTGAAAATCGAAAATCCGCTAGCCAGTGATTCTGATTTCTATATCCGCTGTGAAAAACTCCAATGCCCTGAAGTTATAAGAATCAATAGAAATTCGGAGGTATTTTATTTTACTTTTCTTAGTTCTATTACGATTAATAATAAAACATGAGCCCAGTACCCTGCCTTGCGGGACTCCGGGCCCAGGTATGGTTATTAATTTATTACACTATCGTATTAATTGCAGGCAATGATTACCCTGACCTATTCACCTTTAGTGGTAGGCGAAACGGAAGAATATTTGGAGGTGTCTAATTATCTAGCGGGCACTTACGTCTACAAGGTTATACTCAAGTGTCTGCCTGCGAAGGAAAAGAATCTAGAATATGTCACTTCGCTCGGAACTAATATTCCGATACGACTGAGAGTGCAGAATAAGACCGATGCCAGAACAGACTTTATTTGCATGGTATATTTTTTTATTAAATATTGCCATAATTAGATTATTATAAATAAATAGATTAACATAATTAGATTTAGATACACTTCAACCAAAAAATAATAATCATAAAGGTCTGTATTATAATATGTTAATCTATTATAACGTATTTGCTACACCGTTTTGATTTTAATCCCTGAAAGGTATCTTTAGTTTGCCACAATCTACACTACCACCCGGAACATTTTTATAAAAAAGTCAGCTTTCAGTTTTTGACCGCTACCGGCACGACGCAGGTAGGTCACAAAATTTGTTCACGTGATATTTTTATTAATAAGATACCTTGCTAGTCTAATCACACCTGTTTCGATCCCTCATTCATATACTTCATTACCTAATTAGTATTGTTGGAACAGGTCTTTATTAAGTCAACAAAGGACTGTGCAAGCAAAAGAAACTATTAGATAAATTAGTGTCACACTTTTGCAGGTATCTCATCCATCAATACAAGCGGAAAAAGAATACGCACTAGGTCCCTTTGAAAAAGGAAAGTTTCTCGTATGGTTTGAACCTACAGAACTCGGTGTTCAAAATTGTAAAATTTCTTTTAATTCTCCTGCTGCTGGTGAATTTATGTAAGTTTTCATTAATGATTTTCAATACCTACCAAGATACGGTCACGTGTAAATATATTTTTGTATGTTACTGGCCAAATTCACAGGGTCTGCAGTCAGCACTGCCCGGCCAAGAGCGACTTATCTGAGATTCTCCGAGTAGAGTTCACAATGAGTCCGTAGACTCCTTAGAAAATGTCTAATGACATTCATTATGGATAGTATGTATTTTACAAATCAGTTCAAGGCTTCAATTTGATTCATTACTTTTGTAGTTGGCAGTTTATATTTACATGAACAGAAAATATAGCACAGCCTATGATGACTATTAATAAAAGATATAGGTAGGCTTGCTTTTTCTAACTACCGCCAAAAAGGTGGATATTTTGCGTGAACCGATTCTGCGAACTGTGTACTTGACAGACTGACAGTACCATTCCCATAATAGGAAGTTGTCGACCACACAAAATAGAGAATCAGCCTTTGTGGCACAGTTACAAAAAGTAGGTATGTATATCTCTATATAGCAGCAACAAATCCAAGAAGCGCCCAGCTCGAATTTCCTCAACCGGATGTGAACTATATCCATTGAAGAAGATATTGTCTTTCCTTGCCTAGCCTAACATGCTTAAGCTCTATTTCATTTTACAGTTATAACATAAAAGGAATTGCAACGGAACCAAAACCTAGCGGGCCATATGAAATAAAAGCTGGCGGATTCACAACCATTGTCTTTAAAAATGTTTTTGATGATACGAGAATGTTCAAAGTGTATGTTGACAGAGATGAATTCTTTGTGAAAACTTTATATGAACCAATTAGATCGAAGAGGGTAAGTAGTAGGCAATTGCAAGCCGAAGTATCTCTGTTTCAATATTATTGTACCAATCACTTAAGACAGAGAACAGTCCTTCCAGGTATTGATATAAATTATTATAGATTTGGTCATAATTACATCGAAACGAAAATTTTAATATTAAAAACGATAAACACTTGAATCATTTTCAAGTCAATGATTAAGTATAGTATTTCAAATTAATATCGATACAAGCCAATAACTGTCTCACAACGGAGCAAGGGCCTCTTCTCATACGTAGAATGCTCAAGCATTGGTCATAATTACAACAATCACCTGCATTGGTTTTAATACGGAATATTAATCATTCTCTACAGGAATTCAGGATACAAGTGTTCCTGATAGACAAGCCATCACATGGATGGGAAGATATGCCCACTGGAGCTCTTACTATCGAGAACTGTGAACCACCCATGCCAAAGGTGCACTGGACTTATTTTCTGCAAGGCATACCTTAATCTATACATTTTGTCTGTTATTATTATAGTTTTTTGCTTATTGTTATTGAAGTATTGTGATCAATAAATATTTTATAATTACATATTTACAGGAGATAAATTTAAAAGACAATTTTAATGTAATTGATTTATTACCAGTCACTTACACTAAACTCTTGTACAATATCATCTTTGTCTTCAATAATGTTGTCATCAATTTCCATTGTGTTCTTCTTGGCTGGCTTTTTCTTTTCCTTCTTCTTAACTTTCTTCACCTTCGGTGCAGGGATATCATCATCACTTTCTCCTGTTTTAAAGTGGTTTTCGTCATCCTCGTCGTCAGACGGGAACAATACCAGTGGTCCATTGTTTTCTGGCTGAGAATTTTGTGTAGCGTCATCCATTAACTTAAGCCTCTTAATCTTGGGCAGTTCACCAGCAATCTCATCATTTTTGGTAATCTTCTTACGTTTTTGTATTTTATTTATTTTACTCCAGTTTTCGTAGAATGTTTGTAGAGGTGTTCCTTTTGTTTTCATATTGGTTTCCCAGGCTGCAATCATTTTGTCGTCACTCAAAGAGAAACTAATCTTAGCTCTCTCACGTTCTATAAATTTAGAGTTTTCCTCTATTTTATCGACCAACTGCCGCATTTTCTTCGTGTAGTTTGATACCGAACATGTCTTCAGGAACTGTTTTAACTGCAACAATGTTGTTATTTTATATTAAATACTTCCCCTGTGTTATCACTAGTGGCTTAGTAGACATGCTAGTTTAAGCATCGGTGATCAGCGATTTAGTCGCTTTTCGGAGGTTCGATGTCACCCGCTGCCATTTGCTTAAACTTAAGCATCTGCGGAACACGTCATAGAGTTGCACTGGATATGGGCCAAGCTAGTGCTTCTTGCTTTACTAATAAAGCAAAAGTATCAGTAGCCCCTTGGTCGCCCCGAAGACATTATAGGTGGCCAATTACGTGCTCGCTTCTTTTCAGTTAGTTCACATATAACGCAGGCATGCAATGACAAAAGAATTTTTTTTTGACCGTTTGATGTAATGTGTAATCTACATCACGTTTCAATACCTTGTCTAAGAAGATAGCTTCGACATAATTGCAAATAGCTTTCATTTTAACAGTTCGACAATAATAACATGGTATATTGCATGAATCTTGGTAGCTGAATACGTCTAAGATTTCTACTTTTTGAACTTACCGCACTGTGTATAGCAAATTAAAAATGTTATTGTAAATCAGTCAAAGAACATATATATAATAGTAATTTGGCGAATATTAATCATGTTCTTTTTGATTCAGCCTAGTATACTACCGCCTAACAAGACCCTTTCCAAATATTATTCGTATTTTACGATGTTACCCATTCCGTAGCAAATTTGCCTATACCTTGGTAACTTTTATTACACCTACAATACACTACAATTTTATTTGAACATTTCACAATTAATCATACCTGTATAACAGCTAGCAGCGTTATATCTGGGAAGGCAATTGTGTGCGACTCATTGGCTGTATATTCTAACAAGAGACCATACAGCCGCTCGATCACTGAGTCTTTAAACCCATTCTCCATAAGTTGGGATTTTGCTAGTCTGAGAATGCAAGAAAAGTCGAGAGGCTTCATAGACACCTTCTTATGCTTCTTGCTAAAGTCATATGTTGTTAAAACCTGGAAAAATACAAAATAGTATTATTCTACTTCTTCTAACAAGCTAGGTTTGAAACACTGTTAATATACTAAATTAAAATATTTACCTCAACAAGAAATGGTAAGACAGGTATGAAGGTATTTGATTCTTTAGAAAGATTCACCAATATTTCAACACAATGGAATCTCAAAGGATAATATTGATGTGTTGGCACAAGTTTAATAGTATTGGTGGTGATCATGACAAGAGGGTAGATCAATGGCTGTAATTGTGGTTTATTTGAAGTTGCTCCTAACAAATCTGCCCATAAATGTAATGAATTAACATACTGCCAATTATAGACAGCTTGTCTGTTTTCTATTTTTTGTACAACAATAGCATTTCTCAAATGTATAGCCAGCTGTCGTATATAGAGGAAAACATGTTGATAAGACACATTCAGATCCAATGAAAACATTTCTACAAGTGATCTTCTCATGAAATTAATTCCTGGCCATGTGGAAGGGCTGACAAATTTACAGTTTTTAACATAAGTTAAATACATGGCTTTCAACACTTGGTCAAGTAGTGCTGGTTGCTGGTTTCTAGTAATTCTCAAGATGCATAGGAAAGCCAACACTCTCACTGTCTCTTCACCGGTACTCCAAAAAGTCAACAGTTTCTTCAGAGCTTGTTTTGCTATTCTTATAAAGCAAGCTACATAAGTAGACATTTGATGCAAATGTTTGAGTAGCACAGTTAATATATTCTCTGATGTGACTCCACCAAGTAGCTTCAGTAAATCACTGAGATATGAAATCAAGTGAGTTTTTATTTTGATGAAGTGTTTGCATTTTTGTGGGTCTTTACCAGACTGCTCCATGCCTAAATACTTTCTAATGGCACCCGGTAAATATAAAACACACATCTGTATGACTGCATTAAAAACAGAAGATCCTGGAAACAATATATAAAAGGCATAAGAACATATGTTTAATAATCATAAACTATGTAGCAATTCCACTGTGTATAGCAAAATAATAATACCTTCAACTTTATATTCTCCCTCGGAGGCACCATCCTCACTGGTAGCCCTCAACATGGCAGCATTGAAAGCCTTTATAACAGTAGTAAGAGTTGTTAATTTAACTTTAACTTCACTTTGAAGTTCCGCTTGCCACTGTGCAACCATTTTGAGGGTGATCTTTCCCTGAACTGGTTTTGAATCTTCATCCTGAAAGTAATTGAAAGAGAAGTAAATATTAGCATGGTGCATAGGCTACATTGTTGTTGATCAGAAAGTTGGTCATAAAAGTAATGTATCTAAATAAATTACATACATTTGATGGCAATCTACTTATCTAAATTCAGCATCATAGGGAAGCTGAAAGTTTATGTCACAAAACTCAAAAAGTAGCTGATGAATTGAATAGAATTTTTTATACAATACTGCATTTCCATAGAAGGGTGTTTTTATATTGATTTTACCAGTTTCTACTTCAACAAAATTCCAAATGTTTTGCTAGGCTCTGATAATAACAATTTTATAAAAAATCTTCTGAGCCTTAATGAAGCGTGGCCGGCTTTAAATAGTATTAAAGATACAAAAATGATATTCTTCACTTGCAGTTACCAATAGATATTTTCTAGTTTACTAGGAAAAACACTTACATTATACCACAACATAAGTATCTTTAACTATATGCGAGGGGCTCGTGGCTAAGTAACAGCCGCACAGATCGATCGATCAAGGTTAAGCTGCGCTTGCCGCGGTCGGTCTGTGGATGGGTGACCATCATTTCATACCGAGATCCCTCCGTGCCTCGGAGAGCATGTTAAGCCGTCGGTCCCGGTTGTCAAATTAAGATCCATGACAGCCATTACAGGTAGTCAGAGGCCTGAAAATCTGACAACCAGTCATACCATGATATCGTGATATCGTGTTACCCAGTAACTGGGTTGTGGAGGTCAGATAGGCAGTCGCTCCATGTAAAACACTGGTATTAAGCTGCATCCGATTTGGCTGGAAGCCGACCCCAATGTAATTGGGAAAAGGCTAGGCAGGCAGGCAGATAAGTATCTTTAACATATTAATTACAAATAAATAACAAACTTAGATACATTATTCTGATCTATACCTCAAAGTCACTTTCATCACTGTCACCCCTGAGAGGTCCTGGCTTGTGAAGTTTATCATCATCATTATCATTATTGTCGTTATCTGATACATCATCACCTGATTCAGCATCAAAGTTTAAAAGGTTTTCATCATTTTCCTCCAAGAAATTATAAAAGTCAGGATCTATGTTTTTGAGTTTTTCCAGTGATTTTTTATGCGTTTCGGGGCTGAGCTCTTCTTCAGAATCTGAAAAAGTTTCTTCACTTATTAAATCGGCAAAATGTACAACCATAAACATCTAAGAGCTGAAGAATCATGAAGACAAATGTTAATCAGTTAACTTGAAGCGTATATAACAATAAATAAATACCAACCTGAGTTTTCAGAAGGTTTAACAGGCGCTTTATATTTCTTCATCTTAAATAATCCAAGTATAGGCCTACTATTTCAACTTTGTGTTGCGTGACCACAGTATAAGATTTTCGTTAAGTCCACGTGCTGCCGATACCGCTATACAATTTGAGTTTGACATTGACAGTTCCACCGTGACACTAATGACTACTAATATATCTGTTTAATCTATGCTAATGACAATTTGACGTGTGGCTATTCGAATCCTGTATTTTTTTATCTATTCGTATTCGGCCACCTTGAAGGAATTAACACTAGAGTAGTTTTAGCGGGCGTACCCCTCTCGCCACTGGCAAACTGGCATATGTTTCCCAATCATATAAAGGTACCTTTTACCAGTATGGTTACAATGATAGTACACGATTTTAATCGTGTGTAACACAATTTAATGTTTATGTTTAGTTTTGTTATGTATTTTAGTACTGATAAGGTATTGGCAAGAGCTATTTTCGCTTTAGTACAAGTTGTTTTGTGCTTGTATGTTACCTCAACCCCCGCCAAAAGTGGTGAGCGAATTTGTTCGATATTTAGTCAGAACCCGTCTCCCGTCTGGTCCTCTAAGGCCACGAGTGATGAGTCGAATAGCCAAAAAAATGAGCCATCACTAGAGTTGTAAAGTGACCTAGCAGATTGGACATTTTCTCTATTTGACCGGTCACATCACTTTGTCATTACGGACAAATGGCATATAAACGTTGTAATCGTTATTATATATGTAGTATTATTTCTATGACAGAACGTTATTTAGTGTCACATTAACTGAAGTGTGAGTTTATATAGAAAACTTGAGAATCCCGGTTAGGATTATTCAAATTATCTGCAGTATTTTTTCCGAACGTATTCTTCAACTGAGGATCCCTGGGGAAGACCCAGGACATAGAATGGTCTGGAGGGGATTACCTCAGGGATCGGTACTCAGCCCCCTCCTTTATAATTTATATACCTCGGACCTCTCCTCTTCTCTAAACTTTAATTGCAAACTCCTTCAGTATGCCGACGATATCGCATTATTGGTCCCTGGTAGTTCAATTCAAGATGCCGCTCACTCCATGAATGTCTCTTTGGCTTCATTTCATTAAACCATTGGCTTATCGTTATCGCTAATCATGGATTATCTCTGAGTGCTCCAAAGAGTACAGCTGTCATTTTCACTCTTAGGCGTCTGATTCCCCATGTAGATATCAATATTGATGGTATATCCATTCCAATTAGGGGGAAAGTTAAGTTTTTGGGTGTCATCCTAGATTCTAGGCTATCAGGAGTAGACCACATCAACAACATAATTAAAAAGTGTGAGCGCTCCGTACCAGTACTCAAGGCTCTGTCTGGGGTCTGGTGGGGGGCTCACCCGTACACCCTCAAACTAATCTACAATGCACTGTTCAGGAGTGCGATGGATTATTGCTGTTTCCTAATAGAACCATGCAACAAGGAAGCTCTCCGTAAACTAGATAGCATGCAGGCTAAATGCCTTAGAATAGTTATTGGTGCCATGAAGTCTTCACCCATAAATGCTCTCCAAGTTGAATGCGCAGAACCCCCTTTAAGTTTACGTAGACAATATTTGGCTGATCGTTTCTTATCTAAAGTTTTCTCCCGATCATCCCATCCTTTACTTCCAATTTTAGAGCAAATCGACCTGTCTTTTAACAACTCTTCCTACTGGAACAATAAAATGGTTCCACCTTTACTGAACAGGTACAGAGAGCTTAAACACCTCTCTTCACCTGTTTGCCAGTATTCCATTCTCCCAGTCTTTTCTTCTGCATATGAAGCCATATTCTTTAAGCCCAGGGTTGTTTTGGGTTTGGGAATCACTAAAACTTCCCAAAACGTAAAAGAAGACTTTGAAATGGCTATAAAAAGATATTGGGATCACATGTACACAGATGCATCTAAATTAACAACTTCTGGATGCACAGGAGTAGCAACTTACTTCCAGAACTCAAGAATTGCACTGTTATTACAATGTCCACCTGAAGTTTCAGTATTTACAGGAGAATGTATTGCTATTTTAGAAACATTACAATTTATTATTTCCCATAATTTAAAAAAAACAGTAATTTTTTCAGACTCACGTAGTAGCATTCAGGCCATTAGACAAAATCAAATATATAGCAAAATTCACAGTAAAATCATAGCAGATATTAAAAACTCATTATACAGTTGTTCTAGAAATGGTTTGGAGATTGAAATAGTTTGGGTTCCCGCGCACTCTGGTATTGTGGGCAATGAATGTGCTGACTCAATAGCAAAGTATGCCACTAAAAACCCAGTTGATCGGAGACACTATTCCATTCAAAATTATGATCTTCGGAATGACTCCAAATTTAAATTGTTTGCTGCTTGGTCTAGAGCATGGAAAGAAAGTTCGCGTTTCAAAGGACGCTATTACGCCGAGATTCAACCAGACATCCAGCGGAAACCTTGGTTTTTCAAATACCCTAAATTATCAAAACGTACTGTTTCATCCATGTGTAGACTTCGACTCGGCCATTGCTGCAGCCCAGTTTTCCTGAAAAAAATCCGCGTTCGTGACAGTTCGTTGTGCGAATGTGGTCTGGATGAAGGCACGCTTAACCACATATTTTTCTCGTGTTCTGCGAGTACCAGATCGTTTGACCTCTATCTAAAACTTACTAAATCCAAAATCCCATTACCTATAAATTTTCATTCTCTTCTGTCACACTTCTCCCCCACTTTAATAAAAATCCTATCTAAATTCATAAATGAAAATAATATTAAATTGTAGCGAATGTTTTGTAGAATATGTTTGTTTAATTAGGTTAAAAAAAAAAGGAAGTATTTGTAGATTAGTTCAATGTCTACTAACAATGTCTGTCTTTCCAGCTACTAACAAAATTAGACTACCGCAAAGTATTTGTACGTTCGGCGGTTCGCCTTGCTACCGTCTCAACATGACACTGGCTGAGTAGTCGGACATTGGAAGCCGACAATCGCCACAAAGAGAAAAAAATATATATATATAGAAAACTGGTACAAAATGAGTATGTAAGTATCGTAGTAGGTTGCATTCTATATTTTCTGCCTACTTCTACGGGAATAAAACGCGACTTTTTTGTTTGTATATGTATTCCAAAAACATAAGTGTTTGAATTAAATAATGTCGTAATTGTCGATAGAAAATAAAAAATATATGTCCTTCGTGAAAATAAATGACCGAGCATTTATTATAAATCACGGTCACATTTAGTAGTCCGAAGTTTGAATATGCCTTGTTGATGGGAATCGGCTCGGCTCACTGCCTATTATAAATACAAACGCATCACGCTCGTATTCCCCGAAGGGATTGGCAGAGGTGTTATTTCCTTTGTCAAAGGTTGGAGTGGAGAATTAAATTAATTCATAAACTATTAATTCGAAATATTCCAATTAGGTATTTAAGCTATAATTTATTCGATAATTATGTAGGTATGCAAAAAGATCCACCGAGATCGAGACGCACGCACTTTCGTCTATCTTTTCTGATCTGTAGGCTTATTCCGAACCATTCGAAAACTTTTCCGTATCGGTAGTACATACCGGCTAATGTAAGATTCGGTATTCTTTAAAAACTGGTTTACAAGACTCTCAAGGCGGTATACCAGCAATAGCTCTGACACACTTTTTTTGAGATATAAATGCTTTTTAAACGTCAGTGCAATTACCCCAAAGTACGAGACCATAATTTAAGACGGAGGATACGTATCCGTGGTATGCCGATAGAACGGTTTGAAGACTTGAGGTTTTTCGTAATTTATATAGTACATATACCAATCTATTAATTTTATTACACACTTTATCAACATGAGATTTCCAATTTAGATGTCTATCCAAAGTAATTCCTAAAAATATTGTTTCATTTACCTCAATTATTTCCTGATTTTCTCAGCAAATTTCTAGCGGTTTGTGTGGTCTACCACAAATAATTTTAAATTACTTATTTACAAATATAATCATGCTTTATCAATTTCATCGTTTTTTAATAACGCTTAGACGTTCTGATCGACAACTTTCCGCACGGATTCGAAATCGCCAGTTTCCGACGGTTCAGAATCAGGGTTATGCTGTAGTTTATTCTGAACTAAAGTTGTAAAGTTGCGGTCATATGATATATGCGTGCGTCATTTATAATAAATGCTCGGTCACAATGGTAATTTATTGTCACGAAGGTCATATATTATTACTTTATTTTCTATCGAAAATTAAGACATTGTTTGATTTAAACACTTGTTTTTTTTTTTATAATACATGCATTCATTCATAAACTCACCTCTTAAACCTATGAGGATATGGATATGGAAATCTACTGCGATTATGACATAGACATAGGTACTTCTTTTGCTTCCAATACGTTCATACATCTGCTTATTCACGAACGCTGGTTGTGAATACTACGCACCAATAAGGTCATATACCTATTTTCATTATATATCTTCTTTTAAACCGCAACATTGTCTTAATAACGTTTAAAATCTATTTGTCCATAATGACAATATTTGACGAATGTGACCGGTCAAATAGAGAAAAAGTCCAAAGTTCTCGGTCACATTCGTCAGATAGATTCAATGTGACGGGCACTTTACAACTCCTTACTACTTTAACATGGGTAGAGAATTTAAAAACTAGAGTATAAAATTATAATATTTTTGTTACAGATGTATTTTTTAAATTCCTTAAGTACAAATATATATCATACTTTTAGCGCTTATAAGTTCTGATCGACAACTTTCCGCACGGATTCTAAAATGCCAGATTAAGACGGTTCAGATTCTGAACCGTCGTGAGCGTGAGATGAATGCGTCTGGATTCTAATTCAGAATCCAGACGCATTCATCTCACGCTCACGCTCGTTTCGATGTTCCTTTCCGCATGAGGAATAACGCTTTGTCTATCAGCGCGCAATTTAGTATCAGTAACGTGACATCCCTAAAGCAAATGTCAACTCCATACTATTCGATCCGTAGAGAGTATTAAGTTCCTTGATTCCTTTATCGCCTCGCACTCCATTAAGTGTTGTGTGGCGTAAGATTAAGTGCTTTCGCCAAACATTTGTGGATCCCAATATCTCCTCGAATGATCCTCAAACATGGCTAGATCACTTTATTAATAAGTTGGCCCCTCCTTTTGTCCCTAATCATGACAGCCTTCCTGTTTTCCTAAGTTCCCGTTCTTCATCTGACAGAATGAATAACCTCTTTTCTTTTTCCGAGCTTCTTTGTGCTCTTGATCACTTAAAAGATTCTTCTCCTGGAATAGATGGTATTCCGTACTCTTTCATTTGCAAATCTTCTAATTCTACCAAACAATACCTTCTATCTATTTTTAATGCCATATTTTTTACGGGAAATATTTCTGAATCCTGGAAGACCCAGATAGTTATTCCCATCCTTAAACCAGGAAAAGATCCTAATGACCCTTCATCTTATCGGCCCATTGCCCTTTCATCGGTTTTGGCAAAGATTTTGGAACACCTCATTAAAAACAGACTAGAATGGATTTTAGAAAATAGAGGCCTGCTCTCCAGTAGCCAGTTTGGCTTTAGACGTGGCATGAGCACTATAGATAGTCTCAGCATTCTTACTTCAGAAATCAGGCTCGCTTTTTCTCGTAATGAGCATGTTATAGCGGTCTTTCTTGACATATCTTCGGCATACGACAATGTTCAGCTCCCGTTACTCAGACAGAAAATGCTTCATCTGAATATTCCCGTAAGACTGGTCAATATTATTTGTAATTTACTTATGTGCCGTTATGTATCTGTTCGTTCCCAAGGAAATCTCCTTCCTCCTCGAATGGTATGGAAAGGCTTACCACAGGGATCTGTGTTAAGTCCCCTTCTATTTAATCTATACACTGCAGAATTGGATTTATCCGTCAGTTGTTTCTGCAAAATTCTTCAATATGCAGATGACATAGCCCTTTATTCTAGTTCCACCAACTTCCTGGATATTGCTCATAAATTAAACACAGCTCTTGGGTATCTGAATGATTGGCTTTGTGATCATGGTTTGTCAGTTTCAGTCCCAAAATGCCATGCAGTTGTTTTTTCTCGCAAAAGAAATATTCCCCCAATCAGTCTCTCTATAACCGGTGATCCGATTATGTTTCAAGATAAAGTGAAATTTTTGGGAGTCATTTTAGATTCTAAAATGTCTGGATTACATCATTTATATTACGTTTATAATAAATGTGAAAAGAGTGTGAACGTCTTGCGGGCCTTATCTGGGGTTCGTTGGGGTTCTCACCCTTTTTCTCAGAAAATCCTATATAACGCCATAGTGCGTAGCCTTATGGATTATGGTTGCTTTCTTTTAGAACCGTGCAGCAAAATGGCTTTAAATAAATTGGAAAAGATTCAATCTAAATGCCTACGCATTATTACTGGTGCAATGAAGTCTTCTCCAATTAATGCCCTCCAGGTCGAGTGTGTGGAGCCTCCTCTGCATCTTCGTCGCCAACTTCTTGCAGACAGATTTTTTTATAATAAAACACAGTACGTTCACCATCCTTTATTAAGCATTTTACGCTCTTTGTCCCGTGAGATTGGTACTTCTGGGTACTGGTTGAATAAATCCCCTCCTCTCCTTTCGAATGCCTTCAATAAACTCACTTTAAATTCATCGCCAGTAATGCAGCTAGATAAGTTTCCACTTTTTATGATAGACTACGATTCTCTTATTTTCCAACCCAGAGTTATATTAAATTTCGGAATTAATAAAAATACGCCAGGTGCAGACAGAAAATTCAATAAAATTATAGATAGGTCGTGGTCAGATTGGATTGCATTATATACTGATGCCTCGAAATTTTCTGAAGTCAGCCATGTAGGACTCTCTGTTTTTATCCCTAAATATAATGTTACTCTTATCCATAAATGTCCCCCCGAATGCTCCATATTTACAGGTGAGTCTATTGCTATACTGGAAGCCTTATCATATATTGTAAAATCGCCATGGATAGTATGGCGTGTGTAGCTGCAGCAATACGACTGCCGGCACGAGACAGTCCGCACCATGGCTAGGGCCATAATAAAATGTGACGCGCGACGATCGTCGTACATACCTCGGTAGTTACATTGTTGTACTATATCATATACATCAGTCTATGTGCGATGGTTGAATCAGTTGAGTGACGATCGATTCGTTTTAGTGTGCATCATAGTCTTTGTGTGTGTGTAATTGTTTAACTGTTTTGTGTTGTTTAAGTTCTATTATATTTTTTTTTCGCTTTTTGAAATTTGCAATTTATGTGGTTTCTATGTGTGGTTTTTATGGTTTAATAAACTTGATTTCTTTCTTCTTTCTTTCTTTCTTTCATATTGAATCGAACTATAACCACTTCCAAAAGGCTTTAATTTTTAGTGACTCCCTCAGCTGTCTTCAAGATTTACTCAAGCTTCCCTTCCATTCTAAAGATATTTTCATACTTACCCTCAAAATTAAGCAAATTTTGTTCAAATTAAATCAATCTGGAATTGAAGTTGTATTGGCCTGGATTCCAGGCCATTCTGGTATCTCGGGTAATGAGGCTGCAGATCACTATGCTAAGTTGGCTGTACAAATTGGTTCTAACTCTCATTCTGATATTCCTTCTCGGGATCTACGCTCTCTAGCTAGACCTCATCTTTTGAACTCCTGGAATGATATGTGGCAACATACCAGTCTTTTAAAAGGGAAATATTATGCGTCTATTCAGCCCAATATTCCCTCTAAACCCTGGTTTTTTAAATCTAAAAATATTAGTAAATTTCTTACTTCTCTCATTATCCGTCTCAGAATAGGTCATGTCTGTACCCCTGTCTTTTTAGCCAAACTTCATATTCGCGACAATTCTCTCTGTGAATGTGGCATGGATGAGGGCACCTTAGAACATTTGTTTTTTTTCTGTCCCAATATATCTGTCCCTCTTTATGATATCCTTCCTAATAATATCCCTAGGCCTATTAATATTCCTTTTCTTCTAACGCTTGTTGGTTCTCCTTTTATTAAAATTCTATGTAAATTTCTTACTGTAAATAAAATCAGAATTTAAATTTCTTGCTTTCCTACCTAAAAACGTATTTTTCTGGTTTCAATTGATTCCCTTTAATCTAAATACATAACTTTTAATTTCTCAGAACCTTGTTGTTGGTACACTAATCTAAGTTCTGATAATTATTAATCTCTATTGTTTATTCTTTTTTTTATTACTAAACACTAACAAAACACTAATTGCTTAACTTTTATTGTGAACCGTACCTTGGCTTTCCCACTGGTCAAATTTTGTTATTGTTTATAACGTGTTTTATCCAACCTTGACATTGGCAGAATCATCGTTAACCCGATGGAGCCATAATTATCCAAAATTGGAATTGGGAATTGGAAGTTCCTTGATTCGATCTTTCCGTTGGCACTTGGCGGTAACGTTTACAGAAAAGGGATTTTGTCTAGGCAACTTGAATGAAGGTATGGATGAATGAGGCATTCAAGTTGTCAAAATAAGCTACGTTAAAGACACTAGCGCCCCGCCTATTGGATTTCTTTCGATTACTTCAATGCTTCAATGAGATTTCTTGGCGTCGTTATACAGACAGATATCTAGATATCTACGTACTAGCTAGTTGCTAGCACAGACTACTAAGAGAACGTTGCTAGTAGATACTTTAACTATAAACATGTTACTATTTAACAGGCAACACATTTTGCAGTCGCACTGTCGCACGCAGTACCTGCCGCAGAGTAAAAAATTGTTTCCAGAAAATTACGGAACATTCCGGTTTCAGAATTTATTATTCGCTCGAGCATCGTCGGGGGTATATATGTTCTGTGATCGTCGGTCTATCTAACCCGTCTAACGGTCCCATTGATCATCGCGTAACCGGTAACGCGTTGTTTGGTATTTTTGGTAACCGGCTGATCAGTAATCATTGAAATCAAACGCAGTGTCAACTAATCAAAATATTTTCTCATCTTTTGACAATTTTGACATTCACTTTTCACAAGAAAATTAGTAAAGACAAAAATCAATCCCTGCCATAAAAATTGTGAGTATCCTTCTATTATTTACCTAAATGAATTATAAAATAAATTCTTAGAATATACTCCTCTGTAAATCTTGTAAGTAATGCATTTTTTTATGTGGTTTCTTATAGCAAATTTTCATCGTATAATATTTCTCATGAAGGATTGTATGATGATGATATTACCCATATATATTATAGATTTTTTCTAGATTGCATCATGTTGTCGCGTGTGTGCGTTGCGCGCTCTGCGTTTAACGTAGGCCATATTCTCAAGAGTCCAGTACCACAGAAATTTGTACCTAAAAATTATATGATCAGGAATTATGCCCGAGAACCTCGATCAAGAGTTGCTTCTCAATCTCAAACCTCATCGATATGGGCAAGACTTATGGCTCCAGCTGGACCCAATGGTAAAATACTAATTTCTTTTATCTATCACTCTCATTTGTATTCCAAAATAGTTTTTTTATTTAATTGTTGTTTTCAGCCTTCAGCTTAGGAAAAGGTGCAGTGGCAGGAGCTTCTGCAGTGGGCTTGGCAGCACTCTGCTATTACGGATCAGGAGTACGGCCAGGAGTGTGCACTGAAGCACAGTGAGTCACAACACAATATTTGCATTTGTATAAATAGAATATTAAATGTTTTATGATCATGAGTTGTCTTATAACAAAACTGAAGCTATTTAATACTTTAAATAAAGCAGTAGCTGTGCATCTGTATATATTTATAGATTGAATATAAAAGACTTAATAAAAAAAATTAAAAAAATTGTGGGTTATACCTATTACATACAAAAATATCTTGTGTACACCAAATAGATACTTAGTGCCAAAGTAATTAATCATCAATATCTATATATATCTAGTATAACAATGTCAAACAAACACAGTCCTAATTTTAGAATGTTATTTTGGTCTCATTTTTACAGCATACTTAAATTTTTACAAGATTTGAGGACTGTCTATGCCTAACTGCATCTTTTTGAAATCCTTCAAATACTGAAATACAGCTATATCAATTTATAACTGTTAATCTGCTTTTTTGACTTAACAGCCTTTTAGTAAACAGATCAACCAAGCTATGCTCACTGGTTGGTATGCAGAATTTTCTACCACAATCATATTTATTTATTTTCAGTCTTTGGCCAAAATATGTGAAAGATCGCATTAGAGCAACATATGGATACATTGCTGGTTCTATTGTTTTAACTGCCGGTAGTGCCATGGCAGTATTCAGAACACCTGTATTATTAAATTTAGTTGCAAGAAATGGATGGATGGTAAGTGAAAGTTTTAGTGTATTTTATTGTATGCTAGTGGATAGATCCTCTCTAATGTGTTATTATTTGTGGCTCCTTCAACATACTGGGTAGGCACAATTCATCTAACAAGCATGGTGGTTATACAAAATCCCTTATGATCCTGAAGTATCAGCACAATCACCAACAGTGGTGGGTCCAATGACACCATTGGACCCTACCTCAGACAATGGACTGTTGTCAGAAGTAGATATGTACTTGATATGTTTTTGAAAAACAAAAAAAATATCCTACTGGTTCCGAACCCTATTTTACCTGACTGAGCTCTATTTTATCATGTTTCAGTCAATAATTTTGACATTAGGCCTGATGATTGGGTCTGGTATGGTGGTACGAGGCATGGACTACACACCAGGTTTTGGTGCCAAACAATTAGCTTGGATAGTGCATACTGGTATCATGGGAGCTGTCATCGCACCCATGTGCTTCCTCGGGGGGGCGGCACTCACACGAGCTGCTTGGTAATATTATTTTTCTATATATTGATTATTATTCTTGATATTTAAAATTATGTTCTTATATTGACAAGTTATGACTCGATGCCATTTTTAAATGGGAGCTTCTGATGTGAGCGGTTCGTTAATGAGGCCTTATTTTATATGTATGTTCATATAAAAGCATAAATGCTTAAATTATTAATGTTGGCAAACTCAAACATTTTTATTTCAAACTGCCCATACCCTGCTCTTCTCCAAGGCAACAACTAGACAGAACTATTTTTGCATTTATATTTAGTTTGGATAGATATACTTGTTATAGAAAGGCCATAAATTAACAGTTGCAAGAAGTTGGACTTAAGGTGAAGAACAGAGAAGAAACTATACACACTCGTTCTATGTTATAGGTACACAGCAGGCGTGGTGGGTGGTCTTAGTACGATAGCGATCTGCGCTCCGTCGGGCGAGTTCCTGAACATGCGCGCGCCGCTGGCGATGGGGCTCGGCGCTGTGTTCGCCGCCTCGCTCGCCAGCATGTTCATACCCACCACCACTGCACTTGGAGCTGGTACTTTCATTATTCAATCATAGCGTAGCATCACGCTTGTATTTCACGAGGTGATAGTTAGAAGCGTACACTGGTTTTTCCCACTTTAAAGAGTTATTAAGTTACTTACTTGGAAATTTATTAAGTTCCTCTTAATAAATTTCAAACTCCAGGTTACTACTGAAAATTTACATAGTATAACCCGATAACACTGGCCGAACTGGGCATCCAACCTTTACTTATGCCGGCCGCCCTAACAGAAGCCAGCGGGCAATAGATTGAGGAGTCTATCGTCCGCTTTGCACAGCCAGCCAATCACACAGTTGCGGTGATGTCTCAGGTGTGCCCGGACATTGCCGTAAGAGAGTTTTAAAGTAAGTGGAAGGCCCAGGCGTGGGCCGCACTGGATGGGTTGCGAATGAAATACATTGCAGCTCTAGGGGCTCATCCCACCCAAGGCGAGAGTAGGGTCACGGCGAAGTTTTTAGTGGGTGCGAGCCCCACATAACCACACCGCCTCCCCGGGTGATGCGGCATGCGTTATGCATTTTCTCTGTATTAAAAAAAAGGTTCGATTCCCGAGCCACGCTCAGGAGCCGCGTTTGCAAACAGTAACTATTTGCGAACGTGAGTAAATAATTGTATAATTCTCCCACAAACTGAATTACTCTTTGTTTCAATAATTATTTGTGTATCTTTGATGAATAAGTTCTTAGCGAGTGCTAGATTTATATAGATGGTTATTCTCGTTTCATTGCTTCTATCACGGAAATAGGTTTTATTGCTATATCCATATTTGGTATCTTAAGTATAAGTACTTTAGGTTTGGTTAATTTTTTTGCAGGCTTGTATTCAATCTCGTTGTATGGTGGTCTGATAGTATTCGGCGGTTTCCTTCTATACGACACACAGGCTATCGTCAAGCGCGCCGAGGCTCATCCTATGTACGGATTTCAGCCTTACGACCCGATTAACTCGTAAGTACAATTCAAAATTTCTTCCCTCATTTTTAGTTTGATTAGTCATACATAGATTATAATATCATTGTATTAGAAAGTAAGATGAGTGTAATTAAACACTTTTAGTAAGTAGTCAACTATGCGGCATAATAATATTTATTATTTGTTACAGTGCTATTTCTGTATACTTGGACATCTTGAATATCTTCATGAGAATTGCCATCATTGTATCTGGAGGCGGCGGCAACAAGAGGAAGTAAAAAAAACGTACTTATTCTATAGCTTTCACGTAATTATTTGCTGTATGTAATTAATTAATCAAACAAAACAAAATTGATTGTAGACGGCAGACGATTTCGAATCTTCGACTGGAAAGTAACGCTAAATGTGATATTGTTGTGTAGTCAGTATGTTAGTGAAGTTGATGTAAGGATCTTGCGTCATTAAATTAACAAGTATAGAACAAAATTATGATTTTTATTTGTCCCATTGATTGATGTAAAGTTATAAAACTTGTTATTTATTATGATTGTCCTGTTCAGCCAGAATTAGCACAGAGGTGCGACAGTCGCGAGTTCAAAATAATATAGGTAATTTAATATAAGAATTACCAAAAAAGTTACAAACTTGTGTCGAAATAGTGAATGCTCACTACATAGCTACAATCTTGGTAGCACGGGACAAGCTTCCTTTCTCGTCTTAAAAAATCCTATATCGAGTGTCTATAGATATATCTAGCAAACCTATATTAGGTCTTTTGGAAGTGACAATTCTTAATTAAGATTACACTAATTCTACTGATTACACAACTATTTGAAGCTGTAAAAGTTATATGTATGAAATAGAGTTCATAATACCAATTCTGTATGACTTTTTATTTTATAAAGCCTGAATAACTTATAAAATACAAAAATAGTTTTTTTTTTTTTTTTAAGTTCATGCCTATTATTTAATAACCTAATGTTCGCTCCATAAGTTTCGTTATCTAGTTTCCATTCTGGATGCTGGATGTGTTGTAATTATTAGAGACCAAAGGCAACGAACGTGCGAAAGTTGTTTCTAATTATGGTTATAGTTTAAAGTTTATACGAAGGCAAAGGTCTGCCTATCAAATAAAATGTTTCACTAATTAATTGTACGTTAGCTATAATGCAGCCATACAACTTCAAACAATATCATGTGCAGTCAGAGGTATGGTGTCCGTCAAAAGTATGGTGGCATTAAAAATATTCTGAACGCGTTAATTAAAAGAGTAATATATCTTTGAGATTTACTAAAGTGGTTATTTTGAAGTTTTCTATGCCACTTCTTTTGATGCTGGCTGTATCGCGTTAAGTTTCGAATGGATTTTACAGAGTGGGGGTTACTACGTGTACGTCGATAACAAAACCGATGTAATAAAGCTGGCATAATTTTTAGTTCACCAGCTGTCCTGACGTTATATAACTGGTCATCTATATAACGCTTATAATTTTCGTAATATGTAGGTATAATCATTTCAATACTTACTCTGGTAAATGACCACGGACCACAGACAATATAGCCGTGTCATCCTGACTCGGTTAACTACATGTCGTAGCCGCCAAAATACAATTTTGTTTATAATAAACAAAATGGTATTTTGGCGGCTAACCAATAATTCGTCTGCGTCAGTAAACGAGGGATCGTTTTCGTTTACATGCGCGTGCTGATGCAAACATGGATTTCAAACGAGGTGCTAATACTCTAACGAACGAAATAATAATGATTTGAACATCATCTAGCATCACACCTGTATCTCCGTAGGGTTAGGCTGAGGAGTATTATTGTACACCTACATATCACCGAAACAAAATAAGTTCCATGTACGGTGTGCAAGCTGCTATTAAGAAGTTTCTAACAGAAAATCTCAATAATACTGTTTAACCCGGGAATTCAACTCAGGACCTCACGCTCAGTCGCCGCACTTGCTACCAATAGACAGAGACATTAGGTTAAATAAAAGGCATTTTTTTGAATAGACTGTTTATTTACATGACTAAATTGTAGCATTTTACAATCAGTATTTAATTAAAATGGAATATTCACTTGAGTTAATTGATTATCATAATAATAAGTACAAATATAAATGCATAGGCCAACAAGCAGCAGTTTCGAAGAGCGAATGCTAATAGGAATATTGAAGGACTAGAATTCTGTCATAAATCCAATTCGATTGTAGTTACAATAAATAAAATAATAATACTTGGTAGGAAAATATTCATAAATTAATATACCTGTAATATGTAAAAAAATAAAGTTTTTTTTTTTTATCGCGAATTGAAATTAATTATAGAACTAATTTAATAACGCTTTAGATTATTGTCGTAAAGTACATTATAAGAAAAAATAAATATCACAATTAATTACGAAATAAAGGCTCTTTGGAATTATCATAAAATATATAAGACTAAACACTATTATACCTACACATTCAATAAATCGTAATATTGCTGCTCCTTCGATACTTATTTATGTAAGGTGAATTAGACATTCAGTTTTGTAATTTCTAGTCAACATGGAATGTAGCACAATCTGTGTGCAATTTGAGACAATACATAATAGAAGTAGATACACGGAACATATTGATTTTAAAATTGGCTACAATATATATCAATGGTCCAAATACTACTTTTATTGAAACTGGCCGTGGGTTTTTTTTCATACACGTGTTTATTTTACGGAAAATTGGGATTAAATAGATCGTTACTAATATAGTAATACTTACCCTACTGGTGTTTTATTATATTATAATGACCAAAATTATACCTTATGAGCAATAAAATTATTACAAGAGATCTTTCCATCCTTAAATTAAGTAGTTATATCGCCAGTCTTATGTGCTTGCTGTTTTAAATAAATAGCATACATTTGTCGCGCCTGGTTCAGTACCCTGTTTACATTGTGTTTACGAACCATTTTGTCAAAATGCATCGCGAGTTCGTTATAGTCCATGCGGTTCCTCATAATATAGTCTCTGTGTTGTAGTAAGACTGTCAAACAAAGGAACATCAAAAATGGATTTCCACCTCCGAACTCGATTGGGGGAGGAAGACTGCTAATACTAGTTCTAGCTGAACCATCGCTGGTGACTGAAGAAACACTCGCAGTTTTCTGCATAGGCGGTTTAAATACCTCGTACTTTTTCTGAAAGCTATTGATAGTTGACGCAACACTGTGCAAATTCGTTTGTTTAGCATTTAGAATAGATTCACAGTTTCTTTTTGCGTTTTCTAATTCTTGTGACATACTTGAAAAGAACTTTTGCGACCTTGACGCGTTGGAATTCGATGATTGATTATTTTTAATTGTTTCTACGTTTGACGATTCACCCATGTCCTTTTCAGAAGAATCTGATTCACTGGAATGCGTATTAGAAAGTTTAGTATCTCGATATAGCTCTTGGGGCTCTAATGACTGATTTTTTCTTAATAACCTTATTGGTGTGACAGATTTTTTACCGGAATGTTCTTCAAATATTTCTCCAGTGTCTCCATCGAAATCGAGTTCAGCTTGTTCATCAGGTGTCTGTGGGCAACTAGCTGTCGTTCTTGTGGTCGGTGTATTTCTGTGCAATGGATTTTCCCACAAATAAATATCTTCTGCACTTCTAGCATTAGACCTAACAGTTTCAAGCAGAGGTGACTTTTTCATGGTTTCTAATAATTGTGGTCGTGTTTCTTTAGTATTAACAACCTTAAGGTCTTGTTTGATTTCAGTACAATCATGTGTAGGTTTGTCGTCAGTGCTAGTTGAATCTGAAGGAGAGTCGTACATCATGCTACATCTGTTTATATATGAAGGGCCAAAAACCTGCCGGTCCAAATGTTCTAATTCGAGTCTTAATTCTCTGGTCATTGACGTTGTCATGGGATAGTACTCTTGTGAGTCATCGGGACTACTGCCGTCGTTTGTGTCTGAATATGTATTTTTGTTCAATTTACTTGTTTTGTCTGCTTTCGTATGCACCCTCACGTCGTCAAGAGATGTTTTAGTGAGCGTTATCCTTGGACAGTCTTTGGAAGATTTTTCTATAACAGAATGGGTTCTTTGTAGTTTTTCTTGAGTAACTGCACCCACTTTACTACCCGTTGCGAAATTAAGAAATTCATTTAAATTTTTAATCATTTTTACTTTTGGTTTATTGGATGTATCTATACTGACAGAGTCAGAGTCAAGTTGGTCGAGCGAGGAAAAGAATTTGTTATTATGAACCGATATCTTATCCCGTAATAATCTTATTTGATTGCCTAGAGGCGTGTCTTTAACGTCTCCGTGTGAAGTGCCATTCATTAAATTACCTGTACTAGACCAAGCAGTGGCATGCGCCTCTTGCGTGGATAAAGATTTTTCATGCTCTGGAACACTTTTCATACTCCTTCTTGCATGGATCTTGGAGTCTTTTGGTGATAAATTATTTTCTTTATTTTTCTCGGTCTCATATCTATCCGATCTCGGTTTCTGCATTTGTAAAGCGGCGTCGTCTAAACTTTGAAATTCTTTCGAGTGTCGCAGTGATGAGTTAGTTACTACTTTGCGTGTTGCATTTTCGTCGAGACTGTGATTCATTTGTTTACAGGTCGCAAGTTTCGGAGCTCTCACGTTGGCTAAACTGAAACTTGAACTTTGTCGTCTTATAGCACATACTTTAGTGTATGCATTCTCTCTGGGTGCTTTTACCAAAGGACTCACTGGTGGTGGATCATCGTCTATTTCCATCGCCGGATCAAATTCTTTTTCCTTAAGACTTAATTCAGCTGTTGGAGTTCTTTGAGGCAAGGATGCCCATAATACTTCCAGCATTCTAAGGGCATCTTCAAAGGCGAATTCTCGTTTCATTTCGAGTAGTAACCATCTATAACAGAATAGTAAATCGTCCGCCTGTTGAGATTTTAAGTAGTTATAGAAATCTGGATCATAGACTTGCAGAGACTCAGTCAAATGTGTAAATTTTAATGTCATGGCTTCCCCATCTAGAAGGAAGTTAGGGTACAAACGTGTCATGAGTGCACACAGGCATATGTAGGCGTGTGCCTCGTCGCCCATTGTCACTAGTAGTGGCGATGCTAGATCAGACATACCTTGACAATAACTTACAGTAGGGTGATTGAGGGCATACCTGGAATAAGAGAGATAATATTTAACTGATTCCTACTCATTTAAAATCCAATTATTATGTCAACCTTAGCTATTTTGTGGCTCCACCTTTGTAGATATTCGTAAAAACATATTAAAGGGCTCATGTCCTTTCCTAGTGTTCAAGCTACCTGCATATAAAATCCATTCAGTACTCTTTATGTCATTGAGTAACCAATTAATACATCTAATATGTAACAGTATTAAAGATTACTGTTTGTTACTGTTGACATTAAAGTTTGATGAGAATTTATAATATTAGTAGAATACACTGCAGTAGACAACTTACGTTGTTAATATATTGAAGAGGGAAGCTATATTTTGGTTGTCATCACTGCCAGCATAGAAGTTATGGTGTCTATCAGTTCTCAAAACATCTTTTCGTACCATACCCGTCACATAAGCTAAGTCAGCATTTACCTGTAAGTAAATAAACATACAATCATAAAGCCATACCTAAATATGAGCACATTTCAAATAGATTTAATAATAACTAGTGTTTTTTTCTATTTACCATTCCTTTTTGGATACAGTCTTTCCAGCGTGTTCTTAGTGCATAATATTCATTGGCTTTCCGTTTAATGTAGTCCATTCTCTCTTTGCCAGTCATACCATCTGGATATACATTGAGAATATGTTTCCACACAACTTTTCTGCAAAGTAAATATGCCAAATTAAGTTAAATAAAATGTGACTGCTGTACAAAGTGTTATTTACAGAATGAGCAAACGATTTTCAGTATTATCTTCTCATACATCTAAATCTAGTTCAAACCCACCTGAGGCTAGGATCAATGCCACCACAATAAATAACTTCTCTTAGCTTGGAGGTATTAGTTATTTGTCCAACAGCATCCAGGAATGCGCGAAATTCAATGTCACTCAGTGGTGGTCGCGGTGCATTGTTTGGGTCATCATACAGGTTTAATGCTCTTGATACCATGTTGAATGTTTTTTCAACCTAAAATTTTTAATAGTAAATATTTTTATTTATTTATAAGGGATGCACAGTTCTAACATCCATGTTGCTCCTGAGATTTTCCTTAACACTAATATAATTTTACCTATAGCAATTTAGATGAGCCTGAGACATCTGGCATGAAGATACTATGAGATGAGGGAAAGACACAACCAAATTCTTTTTCCACAAAAAATTATAACTTTACAGTTCGCTAAGCATGTGTTAATGCTTTTCAAAGAATTATCTGTATTTGTTAAGGCAATTGCATTTGTATGACATTGTATTAACTGCAGAGTTAGTTGTGTTGTTCAGTTTCCTGTAATAGGGACTGAATAGATGGCAATGACGTCACCAAAAGATGTATTAAAATGTGCAAGAAGAATTCACAGTGGTGAGCAGAGGTCAGGATGGCTCAGTGGTCAAAGCGCCTGGAGTATATATCCGGAAGGGGCAGGTTCGAATCCTGCTCTTGACTGTATTCTTCTTCCACAAAAAAATCTCATTTTAGAGTTTGCTAGGCATGCATTAATGCTTTTTAAAGATTTATCTGTATCAGGGAAAGAGTTGTGCCATAATATTAATATGTGCAAGTTATTAGTCTCTGCCTAACCAGGATTGTTTTTGTGTATTTGTATCATTATTCATAACATAGCACTCAAATAATATAAATATAAAAAAAAACATATTATTTGAATGAATGCCTTTGAACATAACCACTCTAGATATCAGTAAATATTTAAAGGATGATAATAAGTAACATCCTGGTGTTAATCATTATCATCCATCCTTTAATTATTTTAACATGATTACAAACACATCCTTTGTATATACATATATTGTGTAGCCCCACTGAGTGGAATGAACTATGAATAAAAATAAAAAATACTCAGCCTTTAAGGCCTGCATAACTTTATTTTTCTCAAAAGAATTACTAATTCACTTACACGGGAAACTGAATCTCATTAACATAGAAAAGTAACAATGTGCCATTAAGCACTGCTTAAAATAGACTATGCAGGGCATTAATTTAATAACATAATTAACAAATAAATAATCAAGTTATTATAGATAAAGGCACATACATGGTTCATGATCATCCCTTGGAAGCCAGTCTGTGTTTCTTGTTTTTCAGTCTGTTGTTGTGTTGGGGTAACTGTAGGCTCTTTATAATTCTGGTTAACCATTGAAGCAGCCGAGCTTACACTTGGTGGCTCCCAATCTTCTGATGCTTCCGCAAAAGGTCTCATATCCACTTTTAGTTGCACACATGGTTCAGATCTCTGATTGAGAGCTATATTATGTGCCCTAAAATGGTTAAATACTTGTTTTAGCAAACCATACTATTGTTGTTGAAGGACAACAGAGCATAAATTATTACTTTGATGAACTAATCATTATTATATGTAGTTTGAAGAAAAAAATAATGCACCCAAGTGTGAAATATATACACATTGTGAATGTACAGTTTCGAGCTAGTGAATTCAAGGTGAAAGTAATATGATGAACAGCCTTGTTTATTAGTCATGAAGAAATTTAACTTACTTAAGAAAAGCAGCATCCAAATCCCAGTCAGAGAGAAGAGGCAAATAGATCTCCTGTCCATAATCATCAACACTTCGGTAGGATAGTGTGAAATCAGACTTGATATCAAATGCCTTCACTAAAATGCTTTGTAACACTTCTAGAGATGTTATTTGAGGGTCAACTGAAAACTTCCTCAGCTCAGGCTGAAGTTTACCCTCACATTTCTGAAAAGTTGGATGAAAATTATTGAACATTCTTTTTAAAACGATATGGGTAGAAATTACCCCATATGAATTAAATAAAGAACAATGACTACTTCGATAGTAACTTTCATTATTTTGCTGCAAACAATGAGTTCTTCTGACATACTTTTCCAATTGGAATTTCCTAATATTGATTATGACACTCAAGTAAATAGAAATAGAACCTGTCTAGGTACTGTAGTGCATTGAGTTTTAATGATGATAGAAAAACGATGTACTTATGTAGATTATTGAATCAAACAGATGTCCCACTTTTATTTCATGAAAAATAATTGATCAACACAAACCTTGACTTTCACTCTTACTGCCTCTTTACTGTATCCAAACATGATTTCACATTACTCGGTTACGAAAGTAAAGAATATAATTACGAAATGTAGTAATAGCTGTAAAACATCTTGGGTAGAAATACATAGAACATAGAAATCTAAACCTAAAACACTTTTTTCACAAAAATCATATCGACGACAAACTTGACAAGAGTGGCATTTAGATTTGACATATAAACTTTTTAAATTTTCTTTAGTAGGTACAAGGTCAGGGTAGCTCAAAGAGTACTATATCAGTACCAAGTCCACAACATCTTTAACTATGTTCCACATGGATTTTATGAATACTTTACACATGTTTATATTTTACGCATAAAAAAAATATGAAATAGTTATTTAAGATAACATGAATGTGAAACGTAGAGTCGACCCCACGAAAGAAGTCCCTTAGAGCTGCGCTCTATATCGTTGCATAATTTGACAACTTAAATCTAACATATTGTAACTCTATAGTTTTTCCGTGGGACTTCTTTCGTGGCGGCGGCTATATATACCTAGTATAATAGTAATCTGTGGGCTATACGTTTAAAGCTTAATACTGGTCTTTATAGTATAAATGAATTTATCGTCGTTTGCTAAAGAGGCAAAACATTGTCATCAAGTTTGTTATCAAACATAAGTGAATGACTGAGCGTACTACTGAAATTAGAAGAAAACATTTGGCAATTCACCGTTAAATGAAAAATCCATGGTCAAACTAAACGGTAAATTTAAATGTCAAGTGAGAGCCGTTTTTGATTTAAACTTGCAAGTTGCATAGGCATGTCGATTCTTTCTGAAAAATATTGATATCTGAATCAATTCTAATCAAAATGACTGAATTGTTTCTTGATTTAATCAGACTATAGAAAACCGATTTATTATAACAACAACAAAAAAAACTTCATAGTATTATTATCAGTACCTTGTTTATCCGCGTATCTAACATATACAATATAGATTGACTAACTTATCGATCTCCATTAAATCTAAAGAGTGAAAGTGGAAGTTCCATCTCTAAATTGTTTGATTCTTCAACTGTATATTTATCATTATCACCCTGACCATATCTCAATTTAATGGGGGTTGGCGCAGCATATTTGCTTTCGACTGTCTTTGACTTTGCTAAACTCAGCAAAGAAATAAAAGAAAGCATTAGAAAAGATAGAACTCAAAGAAGAATGGAAACAATAGAGATACACATTTAACATACAGGAGGAATAAAAAAGGTTTATGAGGAGTTAATTTACAAAAAAGACTGGATCGTACAGCTGATGAAAGATAATAATAGATTGAAGGAGAATCGAAGGCAAGAAATATTAGAAATTGCTACATACTACAAGAAATTATACGAAAGTACCATAGCGAAAAAGAAATAAAATTGTTAGAAATCTCATCTGTACCCAGCATCATGCAGGAAGAATTCGCTATAGAAACCCAAAGAGACGATAAAGCTCCAGGACCAGACGGAATAAGCAACGAAGTACTAAAACAAGTGAAGCATACAATAACTCCTATTCTCAAAGAAATATTCAATGACATTATCAACACAGAGACAATTCCACAGCAATGGACTAAATCTAACATAATCCTTCTGTACAAAAAAGGTGATCATTACGATATCGGAAAATATTTGCAAAGATCTTACTCAAGCGAATGGAAGGAAAACTCTTTAGTTTTAGAAGAGACTACTCAGTACTTGATCATATCCATGCTGTTAGGCAAATCATCGAGAAACTCAACATATATAATATATATATCAACTCGTATATTATCTAGCATTCGTCGATTATAGCAAGGCATTCGACTCGTTAATACATACAAACATCTGGGAAGCGTTAAGAGAACAAGGGATAGAACAAAGATATATAACATTGATTACAAATGTATACAAAAACAGTTCGGCCTGCATTCAGCTATAAAAGAAAGGAGATTCATTTAAGATACAAAAAGGAGTAAGACAAGGAGATCCTCTCTCCCCAAATCTTTTCTCAGCTGTTTTGGAAATGCACTTTAGAAGCTTTGAATGGGAAAATCTAGATTTAAATATCGACGGCCGAACACTAACACACTTAAGATTTGCCGATGATATTATGTTATTTGCAAAAACGCCGGGAGACCTAAATATAATGTTAAATGAACTAAGATCTGCGAGTGAAAAGGTAGGACTAAAATTAAACCCTGAAAAAACAAAAGTAATGATCAATGAAATAAAAGCAGCATAAATGTAGGCGAGTCAGAAATTAACCATGTTGAAGAATATATATACCTCGGACAGCTGATATCACCCAAAGATAACATAAATAAAAAAGTCGATAGCAGCATAGCAAATAGTTGGAAAAGGTATTGGGGCCTAAGGGATGTAATGAAAGACAAAAACCTACATATAACAACAAAGAGTAAATTATTCAATGTCTGCATTTTACGTATATGCCAAAAAATATACACACATAAAGTATGGAAGCCAAACATGAGCCATTACAAAAACACAATAAATAGAATTGTTATTTGCCAACGAGCAATGGAGAGAAGCATGCTAGGAGTAAAGAAGAGGGATAGAATAAGAAATATCAATATTAGGAAAAAGACCGAGATACAGGTGTAACCATAAAAATAAAAAGGCTAAAATGTAAGTGGTCGGGACACATGATCAGGGGAAAGGACAAATGGAGCAAAATAGTTACACAATAATATTAAGTGGAAAAAGAATACGGTCGCGAACAGGATTCGAACCTGCGCCTCCCGGATAGATACTCCAGGCGCTCTGACCACTAAGCCATCTCGACCTCTGCTTATGATGGCTTAATGGTCAGAGCGCCTGGAGTTTCTATCCGGGAGGCGCAGGTTCGAATCCTGTTCGCGACCGTATTCTTTTTCCATTTAATATTGTAACTTTAGAGTTCGCTAAGCATGCGTTAATGCTTTTTCAAAGACATATCTTGAATTAGTTACACAATGGTACCCAAGGGAAGGTAAAAGGAAAAGAGGTAGACAACAAAAAATATGGGACGATGATATCAGGCAGGTCAAAGGGTAACACGGAGTAGATTAGCCAGAGAGAGACCAGAATGGAGTAGGTTGGAGGAGGCCTTTGCCACCTGGCAAACGGACTTACAGAAAGTAAAGAAGCACCAAATACGCGAATAATTTTAATTATGTAAAATATGTATATAACGATGCAATAGTGTAAGAAACATAATTGTTTTACTGTGTTCGAATAAGGGCTTTATTGTTACTATTTTTATTATAAATAAACAATGCAAAGGTCGACATATTCTAATTATACGAGTTGATTAGTTATTAGCATTGTCGAATACACTGTATCTCTTCGATATTTCGATCCAACGACTGGCTCGATTTCATTAACTTCAATAGGGTCGATTCTCGGGGTTCGATTGATTGAATCTATTGAATCAGTAAATCGATCTAAAAAAAGAAACTGACCCCAAAAATCGATCTTACGAATAATAGATTAGATATCGAAATGCCTAATTCTTGCATGGATCCAGGGTGTACAATCTTCGAACAAATGAGTAGGAAACTGGACAATTATAAATCGACAAAATAAAGTAGCTCATTTAAACATCCATTGTCGTATGGCAATCATTCTTTTGCAATTTGGTAGGGTTATATTAATATTTTTACCTTCGTAAAACAATAGATGGCGCTTAATGCTATTTTGCAACAGATATCTCAGATATGTAAGGAAGACTTGTAAAAGTGAACTTGAATTTATTAAATATCGGGAGTATGCTGGTCGGAACTGGCTTCGCAGTCCCAGTTACTCATTAATAAAATGCATCCGAATTACAAGACATTTATGATGACATATTAAAAACAAATATAACATTAAATAATTTTACAAACATTTATAAAAGTCATAATATTTGTACATATTAGTTTCGACTTCCTGCATTGCCAAATCCATAAATAAAACTTGATAGATTTAAGATTACTTTGTCATCCCGATTTTTTATTCACTATTAAGGGAAAAAATTAAATAAAATATTATGCGGGAAGACGGATAAGGACAGCAATAAATTAAACGCAATTAAATATGTATTAAGTGATTAAAGATAAATCTTTGAAAACCATTAAATTTATTTCATTATATTCTTCCAAATTATTCTTAAGATGTATGAGCAATAAAAAATGAATGGAAGAATATATTGGAATCGGTTGAATCACGTATTTTATATCTTTGTTGGTTGGACCCTAAGTAGATACCTAATAATACCTAAACAAATGTTTATGCATGTCGGGGTCCTATCGTTTACAGCAATAGCAAAAGAGCGGACTATGTAAATAAAGAGTATAATAAAAAACAAATATAGATCAAACGGCGCCCGATCGTACTACGTAACCGCCGCGGAAAATCGTTGTAGAGAAGTATAGCGCGCCAAAATGGGGAAAAGAGCGGCAGCCGCCGCGTTACTTCCCACCCCCGCGCACCCTTCAGGCTGCGCGGTTGTCAGCGTGGCCGTCCTCGGTTCCTCGTACCTCGCGCCCTCTTGCTGCCCCGCGCCGTGGCATTAGTAGTGCATTCGTAATACTATAGATGGCGTCAGTGTGCCCTGTTTCCTAAATTGAACGAGAGAGAGGTCTCTATTTCCTATATTATAAAGTACTCTGTGCATGGATCTGTCTGATAGTCGGACTACATGCAAGAATTCTTAAAAAAAAAACCGATACGTGACATATGTCAATGTCACGTTTCAATCAAAGATGAAACTGAAAACTGTCAACAATCCAACATTATTTTCAATTTGTTTAAAGTGGTCTAGCTTGGTGTACCAAATACTAGATACTTGTAATTTTTATCAAAACTAGAAGAATTTATATAAAATGAGTACCCCAACTGCTGCTCCCCATATCGACCGTGAATTGGATTTATCAAATACAGGTCGTGGGGTTTGGCTTGTAAAAGTTCCTAAATACATTGCCAATAAATGGGAAAAAGCGCCAGGAAACATTGAAGTAGGCAAGTTGAAGATCTCACGAGCACCGGGTCAGCGAGCTCAGGTTCAGTTATCATTGTCTGAAGCTGTACTTTGTCTTAAGGAACCTGGAGAACAAAACATACCGAAAGAACATCGGCTTGACGTGTCCAATGTAACAAGACAATCTTTAGGAGTATTCTCACACGCTATTCGTATGTATATTTTGATACGATGTCTATTTATAAGTGGATTTTAAACTAATTTCTTCTTTATTTAAAGAATTCCGTAATCAACTCGAAAATTTTTTTTAGCATCCAACACGGATGCGGTTGTACCTGAATCAGAGAAGTTATACATGGAGGGCAGAATTGTACAGAAATTGGAGTGTCGTCCATATGCAGACAATACTTATTACAAATTAAAGTCAGAATCTATAAGGAAAGCATCTATGCCCCAACGTCAAGTGCAGCAGTTAGATAGAATCGTGCAGAACTTTAAGCCAGTTTCTGACCATAAACACAATGTAAGATAAAAACTATTTTTATACTTTATGATTATAAATCTCAATTATTGACAGAGGAACAGAACTGGTAGAATCCAATTTGAAAATGTATAAAAGTACAAATATGTGGACTATGAAAATGTGGCTTTTTTGTTACAGATTGACTACATGAAGAAGAAGACAGCTGAAGGCAAGAAAGCTAGGGATGACAAAGAGGCAGTTCTCAACATGCTATTTGCTGCATTTGAAAAACATCAGTATTACAACATTAAGGACTTACAAAAGGTAAGTTTTAAAAATAATTACAAAAAGTTTTTTTTTTACTTATTGCTCGGGCTTGGCTGAAGTTCTTTCCTCTTGATATGACACACATTGAAAGAGATCCATACAATATGGAAAACTGAAAATCAAAGAAAAAGACCATCAATTATTATTTTAATTGAACCACATGTTTTTTTTAAAACCATGGGATTGAAATCATATGAATCGTGGTTAGAAAAATTGCATGTACAAGCTTACTCTGCCACTGATTGTAGTACGCCACTAAGCAGCAATCTAATTAAATTGTTTGTAAGGTAGTTCAATTCCACATTAGTCAATTACATCATTATATTAATTATTGTTCAGCGGTTATTACTCACATGCATTCTTCAGGGTTGCTCAACTAGTTTCAAACTCGAACTGAGCCCTTAGTCATATTAGTCTAACTAGCCAATCCCGAAGAATGCATGTAAGTAATTACCTCTGAACAATAATTAACCCTTTGGCTCGGCCAGATACAAATACGCACTTCATAACAATAAAAATCTATTGTGTCTGCTAATTAGCGAGCCAACAGATTAATATGAATGTGTCTCATGAAAGTTATAATACAACTAGCTGACCCGGCAAACGTTGTTTTGCCATATAAATAAAAAAAAAATTGGGGTGGACTACCCCTAACATTTAGGGGGATGAAAAATAGATGTTGGCCGATTCTCATAGATACCGGATAAGCACAAAAAATTTCATCAAAATCGGTCAAGCCGTTTTGGAGGAGTATGGCAACGAAAACTGTGACATGAGAATTTTATATATTAGATTACATCATTAACCCTTTTCTGTACAGTGACCTATTATAATATCTGTGTCATGAAGTTAGTATTAAGTATTTATTTATTAATATAAACATTCATTTTACGCATTTTGTTACAGATTACAAGACAACCCATTGTATATCTAAAAGAGATTTTGAAAGAAGTATGTAATTATAACCTGAAGAATCCCCATAAGAATATGTGGGAGTTGAAGCCAGAATACAGACATTACAAGCAGGAACAATCAGCAGAGACCAAAGATGACAAAAATAGCTCTGACAGTGACTAAAGTGATAAAATCATAGTTAGCTTATTAAATGAGTAGTTACCATTTTTTTGTGACTGCAAAATGCACATCATTTATTGTTCTGGTATGAAACTCATTGCCAGTTTCAAAATACATTTAGTTATTTATCTTGATTTCGTAAAACTACGCAAGTGTACATACTTACTATAAGACTGTATATTCTGAATAGACAAATGAGTATCAGAAAATAAATATTTTCATATGGCACTTATGGATTTTTACTAGTGTTTCAAATAAAAAACATATACTTGCTTCAAGTTTAATAACATTAAAAATTGACTATATATTTTAAATATTTGTAAATAATACATAATTATCTTTAATTTAATATTTTGTAAACATAAATTCTAATATATCGAATTTAGGTATATAATTTAAAATTTTAATAAATGCAATATGTCCAATATGGATAGCATCAGTCGAGAAGAGATAAGAAAATTGAGATTCACACAGTCAGGATCATGATGTTCATATTCAAAGTCGTTAGTTTACCACGTCGTATTTAGATTTCTTGATGTAACTGGCTAGGAAACAAGATAGTACGGTGCCGACGAGCGGGAGGACCGCGGTGCCGATGGCGATGCCCACCAGTAGGTCGATGTTGTTTTCCAAGTATTCCGAGATCACTTCGTAACAGCCCTGACATACAAAATATAACATTAGGCATAGAAGACATTAACACTGCTAACGTTTTTGCATAAGCAGGTACAAATCTACAGTTGAATAAATTACAACGCTTTATTCTTCGGTTACGTGTTGAGACCGCTTGCGCGTGGTGCGTGTGCTACACAGAACATTATAGTGTGCTATTTGTTAGTACAATATACGGGCCACAAAGATAGTTGAAGGAGTTTCACTTCGTCACGATATCCAATAAAAAGTCACCAATGGGACCATTTTTTTTAAGTCTTGCTTTCTTACTTACATTTTGGGGAACAAAAAAAATACATTGCTAATACCAAGCCCTCACAGATTGTTATATTAATAATTATGTCCACATTAAGGTAAAAATGACAATGACTGCACCAGATTTTACTTAAAATTAACTATCGTTTGAGTAGGTGGCCGTCAACCGTTGCTTCAATCATGGAAAAGCTGCAACCAATTCCCCATCTTCTGGATATCAGTCTAAGCACACAGATACCTAGGTAGTTTTATGTAGTTGTGAAGTCTTTTACTGACGTTTATGAAAATGCTTATTTGTAAGAAGAGAAAATTAGAGCTCAAATATATCTTTTACAACCTACCAACACACTAGATATTTTTGAAATTCGCTTACAACGCGAGCTAAGTAGGTAGGTAGGTAGGTACCGTTACACAATGTTATCAAGCATTTTGAAAATGTTTTATGCGTTAACTTACCCGTTGGAAGATATTGCTGTAATTAGCCGTGACGCAGTTGTTCTGGTCGAGGCAGCACGAGATAGGGATCACCTTTTGTGGTGACAGTCGCATCCAGTCCGTGTAGTTAGATACGCCACAGCAGTGCAACTGTTAAACACGCGCATGGAATTGTTAATTAGCCGCTGAACACAAAAGAGGCAATTAACTAAAAGAGAAGAGATTAAACACCAGATTCAAAGTTGAAATAACTTAGGTAGTGGTACGAGTATCTCTTTTACATAACAAAACTTACCATCACGCCTATATTCCCAAAAGGGTAGGCAAAAAGGTGTACCTACATTTATGCAAGTAAGCAGGTACACCCCCATTTTACCGATACCTTTATTAAGTCCCATTAAATGCTTAGGTGGTGAGTCTATTGCCATCAATCGGGAACTGTTCTAAATTTTGGGCAATAAAACTCTTTTCTCGACCCAGGCATCGAACTCTCGCGATCAACAACTGCATTTGCGTCCACAAAACTAATGCATATGGGCCACGTTAAGATACGCTTATTTCTCTCCATGGAAGTGTGCGTAAAAATGAAAGAAAGGCCTTTAGGACTTAGGTCAATATAGGCTTAGGCCAATATATGCTAAAATGCCAGATAGATAGAGAGAGTAGCAAGTATCTCTACATTTGATCAAAAGTTTCAAATATTTTATCAAACATCTTACATTTTTTTGTGCGAAATCGAAGTTGGCTTTGTGCGGGGAGTTGTTGGTGATAGTTTTTGTAAGGCCGTCGTGGAGGCTCTTGGGGAAGGTGTCGCGGTAGCACGCCACTGAGGCGCCCACACCTGCGTCCATCATGAAGATACAGGCTAAGAATCCGCCATACTGAAACATACAAGAAGGATTAAATTGCGCATTGTGTGGGTAATATAATAAACATAATTGTAGAAAGTGGAAATCGATAGTCTCTGTCTACCCTATTGGTAAACAGGAGTAAAGTAATGTATGAATGTATTGGGAATTTAGGTTGCAAGCTCTTATGACTCGATACAAACAGATGAGAGTTAGGGCTCTTAGTATACGAGCGGCACGTTGTAAAGACAGCTCGACAGAAGCCGTCAACGCGCATTTGACGCTCCGCGGCAGTCGTAGCATGCCGCTAGTATTTAAGAGGTAAGAGCACTAATGTACTTTCGTGCTTAGGTATTATATGATAAACAGACAAGAGCTTTCATACCGGCGCGAGTGGTGATCGAGTTTGGTCTGAGAATAATTTTAGTACCAAACTAGCTTTATATCTCCATTTATTTTATTTGTAAGATAGTAGTTTACCTGCAAAGTGTGCTATCACTTTTTCCTGTCGTAAATTACGTAAACCTACACCTGAATAATAAAAGTATGTTGTGTAAAACTTAAAGTAATAGGTACCTACTCTCATAATATCTACCTACAACCACATCTATTTTTTATTGGGGCATGCAGAGACTATCCACTTCCACCTGGTACAATTGTGACACACCACTTTCGCTAAAATGTACCTACCCATTACGTGAGCACTAGTAGGTACCTAATATTTAATTTTATGTTTATCTAAAAAATACTCACAATGTATAGTAAAACCGGTTGGCCCTTGATGATGCAGGAAAAGGCGATTGAGCTAACGAGGACAATCAGGCAGGCAATGCCGATCATCACGTGAGGTGCAGTCCCCGAGAAGTCTTGCGATAATTCCATGTACTTGTGCAGGTCAAACTCTGCCCATAGCCCCACCACCAGGAGAAGCAAACCTGTCAACTGGGAGACAAAATGTTTTGTCGAATAATGCGCATCGGATTAAATATTTTATGCACGCTCTGATTTCACTTTGGATTTCTATCGAAAGCTGTGTCTAACACTTACATTTTAAAGTTTATAGATGTATTTTTTGTGATCTTCTGGAATGACCCTTACAAGATGAAAGTACCTACTTAATAATGAGGAATTAAAATTTTCTCTTAAAAATAATCTTGATTTCTAGTTTTTTAGTACAGTACGATTTTTCCGATAGGTATTCGTGCCATAATGTAGTTGTAAAAGTTTCGCCACAGGTCTCACCAATTTAACAGCTGGATGTAAATATTCCCTTTATAAGCATAATTAAAATTCCCAAGTGGCTATTTGTAGATTCTGCCTTAGTATGCGAGTTTAAATAAAGGTATTATAACAAAATATTAAGCGATAGAGGTAAGCTAATAAATATTAAAATAAAACATACCCAAAACACAACGTTGAAAACAAAAAGAAATGTTTTCAGGCAGGCTATCACTGCCACATTTTTGAACTGATTACCCATGTTCTTTTATTTTTGAACACTTAATTCACGATATCCACATTGTTTGTATACGAACCATATGTTGTGTGGAAGTTCTGCTGGGCAGTGTATCGAATAAATGTCAAAGGGAAGCTACGCATGCGCAAGAAAATCAGCGTCTCTACATTTTCTATTGTAAAATAAAATTTGCCTGGAGATTTTTCCCTTGAAGTAGTTATTTGTACAATATACATACAATATATAATTGAAAATAAACGGTTACACATTGCAATGTTGTGGAATAGAACCTAAAACTAAAATACCTATAAATGTATAACCAACACAATTATCCAAGTTAAACAAACGTGAATGACTTCCGATATAAATTTCATAGAATAGAGAGTATGATTAAATAAAACTTAACTGAAACTTAAACTAGAACAAATAACAAAAAGGAAATTAATAAGATATACTAAAACATTTAAATATAAATTGTAATTTCTGCTATAATTTTAAGAGCAATACTTCTAAATTTTCCAGCAGAAGCAGCAAAAACTCTATATTATGGAAAATCTTATTGAACTATGTAGTAAGACGCCGTAGGGGTGCTTGCGAGCCTGCGTTTGATCGTCAAACAGCGGTCGTGCGCGCACTCCTCGAAATATAGTTGTTCTGGGTACTACATAACTTATTCTATTGTCTATCTATACAATCATATTATATAATATTTTAATTGTTCTTTGACATAATTGTTCCTAATTTTAAGGGTAATGCACTGGCTCCTGTAATACAGTTTATAACTATCTCGGGGGCCAGGGAATTCTTACATATGCACCAGTCATTTGTGTCACTAAAGAGTTTTATTATTTATTATTATTATAGTTAGTATACAAATCAAACAGGATTTTTTATACGTCTAGTTTGTTCTGTATTCTGAGGTCTAGACATACGGTTTTGAAGTTTATAGTAATCAATAAGAAGCTGTAGGTCTTAAGTAGATTATTAAGTAACACGTTGTAGATGTTGTTATAGTTTACGTGTACGCTGTGTACTAGTTATTTATATAATACTGTTAAGTGTTAACACATAAGAATGTAACTGCAGCCATTTACGAAACAGCCAGAACAATATATTTGATTCTCGTGGTAAGTTTTGGGTATCATTTTAAGATGACCGACTCTATGATTTCCATTGTAGGTTATGGTAGTCAAAATTCCTCAGCCATCATGACGGAATATCTATTTTTAATAACTCCTCTTACAAACATTTCAATATCTCCTAATTTACCTATCGTTCTTTTAGTCAGGGTAAGGGAATGCGCGATCATCCCTGTCTTTTGTAGCAGTTATAAAGACGTCTCTCTTGTCTGTACATATTTCCTGCACTTCTGCTAAATAAACATGGCCAGGAATTTTTCCAGGAGCGGACAGACTAAGCGTGGATGAGTTTATCTGAATTTTACTAATAAAACTGCTCATATACTGAGTTGAGTCATATGGACCGTTTCTTTTCAGCAGCACATCATAAACGTTGTTTTGAACTTCAAATCCTTTCAAGCACGGAGGTCGCGAGTAACTGTGCAAATCCAAAAGCGTAGCTTGTCTCTTCTATATTATTGGTTAGTCGCTCGGTGGCCACGGCAGCGCAAACGCATGTTGGCTCTAAGCGCCGGCGCCTGCGCAACCGCGAAAGCTTGTACGTAACTGCGAACTTTTTAGAGCGGTCCTTATTCATGTGTTGCTATATTAAATGTTTAATCGGGACATGATGGTTTGTCGTAAGCATTTATTTTTGATAGGAATTATTTTTCAAATTTCCTACGTGTCCCCTATTGCTGAAATTGAAGCAAATGAAGGTGAGATATTATTATTTAATATTTTATTGTTCTTTTGTATAATTTTAAAAGCCTTTAGCTTTTAAAAATCCAAATAAATATATATTTAAAAGTAAATAATATTACGCTTGGTCTTGCGGGCTTTAGACATAAGGTGGAATGGTTCTCGCCTTCAGGTTGGATAAAGTGTAACTATAGGTAGTTGTAATCGTAGGCCGGGGGGTGGGTATTGTGTCTTGCAAGAAAGTTGCCTCCCTACCATTAGTTTAATAGCGCTATCAGTAAGCTGCAGGTATTACGATAGTCAACACTGCCTTATCCTGAAGGGATTCCAAGAACAACGTCGCGACTGTGGTGGTAGGTGGAGAATTGGAGAGTCCATGTAAAAGCTGCAGTTTTTTTAAAGTTTGTAGTTATTATTGATTATCTATGATAAATAATGCAGTTTTAATCTATATGCATCAATCATGCTGCCGATAATATTATAATACAATATCTATTACAAATACATCACGTCGTATCCTATCGTAGTTTATTGTTAGGCATCTAATTTATAAAACTGAAATTTACAGACAAATCTTTCAAAGGCATTCATAATGTTTTGTGGAAAGAAAAATACGGTCTTCAGCAGGATTTGAACCTGCGCCACCCGGATAAATACTCCAGCTTCCTCAAGACCGTATTTTTGTTAACTCAAAAAATTTCTTTGAATTTATAATTTTCTTTGTAAGAAAATCGCTAAAGAAGAGACTATACGAACGGGGTTTGAACCCGCGACACCTGCGGAACCATGACAATGTTCTAACCCAATGAGCTACCGTTTCGCTGGCCAATTTCAACCATTACAAAGAAGATATTTTTCAGTATAGGTTAAGTAAGCAGTGCCTAACTGTTATTAGTTGATACAACTTTTGTATTTTTGGATGTAGAGTTTACCTTTAAGTAATTGTTACACTATTGTCTTCAAATTTATACTTGTTACTTTGTCACATATCTAACCAGTGTAAACAATTGTTGGTGGAACAATAAAAAAAGACGCCATAAAAGTAATAATAAAAAAATAACATATGCACTAAGTACATGGCCGGCCCGTCACATACCTATGTAAAAATCATTTTATGTTATCTTTATGAATTCCGTTTTCAATAAGTAAGTAGGTATCTTATACTTAACGGTGATTCCCAGGCACTGTTTAAAAATCGTTAATTGCATTTTTTCTTAATATCCTTGTACTTACATTTTAATCAACGACATGGTTCCGCAAGATCAAATTCCCTTTAAAACAAATAGTTCCAAATTTGTTCACAGATATCTATAGTCCCTTCTGATATTAACGTTGGTACTTAAGGTAGTTAAAATATTTACTTAAGTACTTCAATTTGCTACAATTGAATGTTATCTGTTCATTTTATCCAGAATAAACAGTCAGTCCTTCTATTTTTTCTATTTTGTGCAACAAGCCGAGTTGAGATGATTATAAAAAAAAACCGTTGAAGCATAGGTATATAACGTTATAGGATATAAATAATAATAATATATCTGTATTTGCGTGTGCGCATCGTAAGCTCGAGCTAGCGCAACTATTATGGCAATTTTGGCGATATAATGGTAGATATTCAATGCCATCATATTATTTAAATTAAATAAGTAGGTAGGTTTTGTTGTATCATGTAGGCTCGCATGTTAAAAATAGTTTTATTTATGAAATATTTATTATAGTCCAGTGCCCATGTCAAGTCAAGTGAAATAAAATGTATGGCATTTTTTTTGTCAATTGTATCATAAAAGGTTCATAGATTACTGAATAGTTAGCATTCAGCCGCGGCTGGTAGGTACCACCCAACGAACGAAGCCATGCCGTGAAGCGACCTAGTCGTGTTTCGGGATGTAGTCCGGTGCAACCGTTATGGGAGACGGGTCTGGGCAGTTGCATCAACTCCCCAACTATCGTTCCCCCAAAATCTATCCACTCTACTTAAGAATACGTAATTTATTTAGATTTTTAATAAAAGAAAACACTAAGACAGTTGTCATGTAATTTTTTTTATAACTTGAATTTTATCTAAACCTATCTAAACCTAACACCGCTCGCAACCCAGTGACTGAAAATTTCTGAAAAATCTTAATTTGCGTGTCGAGCTCGGGTCCAACCCACCTACCTACTTTTAATTTGCATTCTCATTTCATTGCATCACACTGCAGTTCACTCTAATCAGAAAATATTTATAAAATAGTTGTCTTTATACATAGACTCACGCCTTTTCTCATGGCATGGGTATGTGTGTTGTCTCTACATTTACTTAAATACCTACCGAAGAAGGGGGGTATTAATAAAAATTTAAAGTGCCGCTGCTCTTTCTCATATTATTATGAATATTATATGTTCTTAAAAGGTTCATAAAAACATAACTTATAAAAATATATATATTTAAATGCACTTCTGATAAGTAAATGAATATTTTATGAATACCTACGCGTAAGTAGTAGGTACTTACTTTTGTGACACAGAACACTCTTTTCTGCAGTTAACGCGGGCCACTTTTACGTTTGATCAACATTACAATCTGTCGCCGTAAATAATTTTAATGTCTGTGTTCCACGAATAAAAAACAAAACCTTATTTGTGGAAACGTGTCGTGTCTTTCGGAATTCGGATACAAGAGATTGATCTAAATAAAATGATGAATCCCATCAAGAATAGCAATAATAGCAGCGGACAGCGAGCGTAAAGATACTGAACTAATTGTATTGTTTAATTTATCGCCACACTAGTATAGTATTATATTATCTATGGCTATACTGAACCATTTTTATGTTAAATATCCATATTAATGTGTAAAGAATATAACACCTACTGACATGAGCAAGCAAGGACCATCCATGTTCCAGTCAAAAAAATAAAAAGTTCTGTAATGAGAACGCAGCTGCGTGTCGAGTAGAGTTATGAGTCTTATGAGACTATTATACTATCTGTCGCATGCTTAAGTTTACGCAACATTGGTCGCATACAGCTAGAACGATGTGCGCTTACCGCAAACTATCGATGTTTCACACTTTTCCCACATTATTGCAGCCATAACCTTAACGGCACTCATGTAATTCACGTCAGCCACGGAGATGAACGTGTGATAACCCTCTGTCGATATTCTTTGTGAAGCGAAGCGAACGAGACTACACAATTATACCTTACTATAAAACAGCTCGAAAGGTAAAGGGTTTATCGTAACGGTCTTTGCAACATCCTACATAATTACCATGTAACCGTATCAAAGTGTACCAAAACATATTCAAACCTGGCAGGAAATGTTCGTCTAATGTTATCTATGTCACGGATCGCAGCCGCAGCGGGAACGCAGCCCATCTGCACAGCTTATCTCACCATCTCTGAGATTGCCTCGGTCAAATTAACTGCACAACGGAACAATTGGTACCAACACAATATTGTAGTACCCATCTATTTCTGATTATGTCTCTGTAATCAGGAATCTACGTTATTTCCATTGTTTACATGGACCGATTTGTTTGTTAGTTACCAAAATCTCCGAGCAATGGTATCTAGGTCGTGGACAATGACAGATGACTCGTAACGAACTGAATTCTTCTATTTTCCAATTGCTTCGCAGGTACGATATGACGGCATGAATATAACTATATAAGTAGGTAGTTTGGTTCGACGTTACACGGACACATTTTAGACCATTACGACCAGTAAGCAACAAAGTGCTTGGCGATAACAAGAGACAATCGCCTGGGGCTGACCATCCGCGCTGAGCCAAATCACAGGTACCGTCAGGTCGGGTTCAGCTAATGCTTGCTGCTCGCCAACTTGTATTATGATAGATTACCCGTGTCCAGCGTAAACTATCGCAAAAACGATGCACCAACTAGCTATGGTTTACATTACATTTCTTCTGCTCTCATTTGTGACGCTAATAGAGACGAAGACTTTATTGGCTCTTTATTATAATGTGATTACAACGCAATGATAGAGAACCTTTAATAATATGTTATATTTATACTTGTTTTTAACATTAGCCTGTAATCAAAATTCATATTCCTACACACATTCACATTTTACCCCTGCCTACCTGTCAATTACACGAGACATAGAATATTTTACTGTTTATTTCGTGCTCCATAAATTTTTACCGATACAATATGATTTAGCCACAAAATATTTGATCCATAACACATTCAATCGCGGAAATGACGAAGTTGCTCATCAAAAATTTTGCCCGATCAATTTTTACTGGTCAATCAATTTTGGCGTGTCGTTATGGCATGGTAACGCTACACGTGACCGTATTGAGTGAGCGGGCGCGGTTCCATAGTGTGCATGTCATTACATCGGCGAAACATTTCGCGGTCGGCATTAGCATGCGATAACGGTAGCGTGTGACTCGCGGACCCGGCGACAACCCCGACTCGACGTCAACCCGCTCTAATAATCTCTCCACACACTCAATGTTATCCTCCATGAAACGTACTTTTTTAGATCTTTAAGGTCTAATGAGAGAAATGTCGCGCCGAAACGCATGATCGTTTTGCTCTTGTTTTGTGACGGTGACCCGCTAAATGGGCCAAGTGTAAAACTGCTTTCACTGAACGTGTTTGACTGCACGTCACGTTAATTAGCTGATAATTTCATTTTAGATCTATCGATAATATTCGTCGTAAGATATTGAAATGAGAAGTGCCGGTTTCATTCATCTAACAACGTGCTAAGTCATTGAATAATTAGTAGCTATACTAGGTATCTAGTTAACATAAGTGTACTAACACAGCTAATTAACATAATCATTTTTCAATTTCTTATGTGATCCAAATGTCACAAAAGTCGGTCAGTATAATGAAAACAAAATCTTTTAGAAATGCAAACCCTCCAATACAAGAGCAGGAGCAAAAGTTTAGGTAGGCATCAACGTTTCTGCTCATGCTATACAAGCAAAGAGGATTATCAATTTATCAGTTTTAAAAAAAACTACAAGGATTTGAAATACATTTTTAAACAGAGAATAATGTATCTCTTCTAGAACCTTTGAGTTGCATTGTATAAACATGATGAGGACAATAAAATTATATAGCCCAAAATGCAACAATACAGTTAATAGGTAGATAATTATAGGCTACAGTTTGGCTATCAATAGAGCCTAGTCATTAGCGTATACAGAATGGGGAACATAATATGCTGACCAACGAATAAAATTCCCAACTAAAGCGATCGACCGCCGCGGGCCTTCACTGAGAAGACACGATGTACGAGTATCTAATAGAAAATATTTAAGTCTAATGTATATTTTACAAACTACTTTTTGACATTTGATTTTTTCTTTGCCAATCCATAATTAGTTTCTAAAGAGATAAGTTTATAATTATAAGAAATTAATTGTAAAGTAAAAATATGGCGTGGCAACCAGCGCACCTGACACTGATATTCTCGACGGCGACGGCGTGTAAAGCAATGTCAGAAGTCTATTAGCGGTTAACTAAGACATAGGATACTAGGTTGTTAATCAAATATTCCATAGAGATGAAAAAACAAAATTATACAGGTATAAACTTACATTATTAAGTACCTACTAGCTTCTGCCCGCGACTTCGTTTAGGTGGACTTCACAATTGGGTCCAGCCGGGATAAAAGATGTGTTAATCTAGGTTATAAACTATCTGTGTGCCAAATTCCATCCAAATCCATTCATTAGTTATTGCGTGAAAGAGTAACAAACATCCATCCATCCATCCTCACAAACTTTCACATTTATTATATTTGTAGGAATATGAATTAGTAGGATCTACCTACGAGTATTAGGTAGTTAGTGACTGCGCTTCAATGCTTCTTCGTTCTCAAGTTCTTGAGAACGTTCTCTCTCAAGAGTTCTTGAGAATATTGATAGCGAAACCAGTTAAAAATTAGCTTTCTTTTGCCTTTAATCATATAGCGTTTATTAGTTCTATAGGATAAATTAATTTCATATATTTTCTTATATAAGTAGTTACTTACAATCTTCATTTGATTAAACACTTTACACACGGGCATCCTACAGCTTCAGTGCTTATATAAAAATCTTTAATGTCTCTAAGTCGTCATAGACCACGGGAAACAGCTAATAAATAATTTGATAGAAAGGTGTTCTATGTCCGTGTACTATTTATAGTGTAGGTTTCCTATACCGTTGCACACGGATGCATGTATGGTTCAACATAAATCTGGTGGGCGCCGCCGTGGCTATATAAGTAGCCCATGCAAGTCTTTGGTCCTGAGTGTTTGTTCGCCGACCGAGCCTTCCGCGGACACTCGTTCAGCCAAAACAGAAAATCACCGCCCACATCTATCTACCACACCACATTAAATAATTTAGGTTCCTCCACGTCATCGCTCAGAATACCGATTTGCAATCGATAACGGTTCTTTAGCCTTATTAAATTTTCGATTAGGTACCTTACCCGCTTAAATTGCCTTTTGCAGACTGTGAATCAACGTTTAGATCTTACTAATTAGATATTTCTTCAGTATATAAAAAACGTTAAACTAGATTTTAGTTGTATAATGGCTGCAGGCCTAACAACAGGTCCGTTATTATGTTGTGGCTTTTCAATACCACAAGGATTTAAGTACTTTCAGTACCTCAGTGGTTATCCATAAAAGTTATTGGGAACGTTAGGTAACCACTTCGCTTCTTCCAGTTGCACAACCTTAAACGGTTATCCATTTTATTGGCGATCGAGTTTGCCGTTACCCGTGACGCCTGGGCATTACTTATGTGCGTCAAATCTACATTTATAATTCTTCAGTTTATTTAACGCTTTATGAATAATGATTTTTTAAACATGTTAAGGCCATGTAATGATTATATTAATGATTATTTCTCTAAGGAAACATTGAAAAATAATAGACACGAGCAGAATTAGAACCCGCGGCCTTTGTCATAGATCGACAAAGGTAGCGGGTTCGAATCCCGTTCGTGACTCGTTCATCACTTTCACGTGGTAAGTTTCTTTAGGATTGCATTACATTGTCACAAATAAAGGATAATTTTATTTATTTTTGGGTTCGTGACACAGTAGGCACCTAGTTAATAATTTTAATACCGAAATAGGTTTTTTCTCACATAAACAATATTGAGTATAAATTCTTAAATAAATGATCTCCATATTATGTTCTATTTGAGGTTTATGTATAAAAGGTATCTATTATATGATATAAGCGTCTGAACGTCTGATTACGAGATCCGAAGTGAGCCCACATATGTACGAGTAATTCAAGCTAAGTTACGTAATTAAGTAACATACATATTATGTAGTTTGTGGGTAACTTGCAATAAATCTTTCTAAGTTTTACAGTCATGAGCGTCCCCATTAGTAGGTACACAGCATCGATTATCAGCATACGAGGCTATCGGGTATGACATCAAAAGCAGCCTATTTTGGCGCACACGTTTTTACTAGATCCAACACCCAAGCGTATTAGGCTATTTTAACCTTTAATGTAAAGCTACCAAGACTTATAAGGCATTTGGGTACCACATGCCCTAAAATATAACTAAACAGGCAGTGTATATGTATCGTCACGTTTATCTCGTAAGTGGACTATCGGTATGTAACGCAGGGTCAGCAAAGGGCACGAATCTCAGCAGTCGCATAGTCGCATTCAGTAATTGTGCAAACATAACGGACGAAGCTAGTCAAATGCCAACTGTCAAGTGCTGACCTCTTGCTAGACTTTACAATGTTCTACGAATAAAAAAACCTACACACAATTTGTAAGCAGTTCTAAAACATTTTATCTGTGACGGCGATGGCGCCAGCGATGACAACTATTTCTCCAAGTATTCCCGACATTTTACTCACCTTCTCGCTCTAAAGCACAAAGAATTAAATAATTAAAGTAGCGCTTATTCGAGTAAACAAGTAATTAGTCAGTAAAAATGAACAAGAAATTAAATTACACCGTGCTACGCTACTTAACTCTGACCAAATTTCTATGCAGCGACAAATAATTTCTGGCTAGTAGAGTGAGCATTATAATTAAAAGAAAAACGAAGTTGTTGATGAATAGCTACAAATTACTACAAACCACTTAATAGAGTTACAGTTAGGTAATTGGCATTCAAAATTAATCTTTCTTAGTGTGTGTCTCCATTTCATCTGCCCTCAATTTTTTCAGTAGCAAAACCCCATTTTGACAAAGTTTTGTTATGCGGTCTGTTTTGTCCGAGAAGTATCAAGCAAACTGTTTTGTTCTGTTCGCGTGTCTACCAGTGGGTCACTTTTAATTGAATTCGGTAAAAACTGATTATACACGCACGCCCAACAATAGAATATAGGTTTACGTCGTTTCGCCCACTTTGAAGGGACTCATCAGACATGCCATGGTTCTTATAACAAGCAGTTCTATTTTTAATGTCATTAAGTAATTCCTTTCTATGCTGAAATATGAAGAAACTTCCACAAATACTAAATTACACACTTATGTACATACTCGTTGACGATAGAACGCAACATCGTAATGTCGGAGATCCTTCAGATTGCTGGCATATTTACAGGCTACTTAAATAACGCCCGGTGGCAGCGGCGGCGGATGGAATCTAGACGGAGGCACAAGGTAGATACGTGCATACTACAGTGTCATCAAGATCTTGACTTCTATATGCAGCTTGTATAAAACTGCTGAGAACATATATTATCTCAGCATTTAATTTAGACCACTTCCAATAAATGCGAATAGAATCCATGGATACGGGTAAAATAAAGAAATCCTTTAACAACCCTAAACGGTGGCAGCTGAATAGTCCGTATTCTCGTTGTTGCATCGCGAACCAAAAACAATTGGATCTCGGAATTCTTGAACGTGCGCGCAACGATGCATATCATTGACCATGATGTATTTTTATTGCTTTTGTATGCATGGCAGACGTAATAGTCCACAATGAATAGAATTAAGGGACATTTGGTTTACTCCAGTTATTTTATGTAGAGCAATTTGAAGAAAATATATGATGAATTTTTCGACGCTCTATAGTATATATAATTATTATTATTATTTTTAGTTATAAGTATATTGTATATATATATAGTTTATTAGATTTTCTTTACTCTAAAAAGACTGTTAGACTAGACATTTCGTAATTAGATCAGAATTAATCGTATTATAATTAGAAAATATATCGATGTTCAAATCTATTCAACATTAAGAAAAGCTCGTGGCTTAATTACGCAGATCGATGCTCTACCTACAGCATGAACTGCCTGTATCGTTCTTAACTCCTAGTACCTACCTAATTAATATTCATACATGTACTGAGGTGAACACCAGTCATCATTGGTAGGGTATTGGATAGGTAGGTTGGTGTAGGAGGAAAACACCTACTCCGAACTGTTCCAGCCAAGTGTTGTCATAGATTGCATTTGATCAGTTTATTCACGTCCGTGTTAGAAGTAGCAGTCGCATTGACATCATGAAATCAGATGGCCCCATAAAGCTCACAGGAAGAGCATCACGCGTGAAACGCTTTATTGTTTGGATGGTGCCGTTTCGCGCCAGTCGCTCGTCACAATGACGACTCACTGTTACGAATAATTCATCAACACATAAAACGAGTCGTGTCCAATCTAGATTTTCCAGAAGGTGTTTTTTTTTTCTCATCAGAAATAATAAAATATTAGGTACTTTTAAATAATATTCCTACTTTTACTCACATTAAAGATAGGCAGGTTTACTGACAGAAAGATATTGAGGTAAAAATGTCATCAATATTGTAATATCCATTGTTAATGTTAGAGTTGAAGACTTAAATCAACTTCATGTGCTTACATAATGAACAGCACGCATTTCCTACACCAACAAGCGTGTTAAAAAACACAAAGATGCACTGCTCCCTATTATGTGTACAGTACCAACATAAGACTTTATAAAAAGTCACAGTGTTATGCATTGAATAGGCATTGCAAAAAACGTGGACGATGATCGCAACCGCTTTCGGAAGAAAGCTGAGACGTTTCGCTAATTACTAGCATAACAGCATTCTTACTTTCGATTCTTCACACCTGCTACTAATGATTACATTAGACATCACAAAAAATATAATTAAGAGTAGGTAATGAAATAATTATTGTGCATTGTACATTTAATTGCTGTCATATATGGCTAACAGCTTACTTAGAACTATTATTAGCTCCAGTTTAGTTGTTGATGGGCTCATTCGATTGATAAAACAATGCGATTGTAAAAACACATGTCAGTTATTTGTTATTTCCACTGGTTGTAGATAGATATTGTACTGGCCACAATGGTCGTTATGGTCCAGTCGTCGGGTCATGCCTGCGCATCCGTCATACCATCAAATCTGTGCCATTATGCTCACTACATAACATTATAATGTATTTAATGATGTAGCTATCACAACTCGCAGTCATTTATGTAACTTAGATTTAGGTATTTACTTACTGTTTGTTGACATAGCATAGGGCCGTTTCACAAAGAGTCAATGTACCTTGATGTACCTACATACAAAAGAGACTTATCGATCGATAAATACCCGATGATATAAAGTATTCAGAGTTCCTAAAATTAAATATAGGTTGTCTTTTTTTACTTATTTCATCTTCTGTATTATTTTTATCTACTGTTAGGTATCTATGATATCTTGAAAATTGAAGTAGTTATATCTATTAATTAGAATATAGTAGGGATTACTCGGTACACACACGAGTGTTAGATTTTATGCGAAAACTGATGGTACCGGACGCTTCCTCTCTGAGTCGCGAGGCCACATCCGTTCAAATGTCGGCTGCTGTGGTAAAAATGTTAATGAGATCGCAATTCCATTTCGAGGCCTTAACAATTTCTGGTTTGTTCCGATCGAGGACGAGGCGTCCATTTATGTGAAATAAAATAAAATTACACACTGTTTTGAACATTCTTCGCTTCATTGAACGACATTTGTTTCCATATATGGCTGCAAATGTTTCTGTTATAAAAACATAAAGTTAATATATGACATGATTTTGGTCTTTCTCGTAATGTAGAACATTGTAAATATGTTTGGATAATTCCTATCTAATCATATCTGTCGGTCTAATTACAAACCTTATATGAGGACATGAAGGACTCAATTAGTTTACCTAACAAACTCAAAGGTATTATGCCAAAAAAAAGAAATAAACCCAGATAAAATCTAATTTTGTAAATTCTTAATATTTTTACTAAAGGTCAGGGGCCTAATTCTGCTAATTTACCAATGCTTCAGTTGAGTGTCGATAGTGTGTCGATGGAATGATTTTAGTTAGACCGGTGGTCTTATTAAGCTAGCAGACTACCAATTAACTAAAATCATTCCATCGACACACTATCGACACTCAACTGTAGCATTGGTAAATTAGCAGAATTAGGCCCCAGTACCTTGTAGTGTAATTTGGTCACAATATTGAGAAAAGAAAACATACCTTCCTTGAAAACAAAAATCGTTTCATCAGGATATCTATAAGGTCATAAGGTGTGTTGGTCTCCTCGTTAAGTCGTTTTTTAATGATATTTCTAACGAATGATTATGAAGTCAGAATGGAATGGGCTGTGCCTTTAAACCTGGGAACTTAACAATACCTTATTAATTTTAAAATTTGTCAAATATCTTGAATTTTAGGCGCGTCTTCTAGTACGGTACCTATTCGACCATATGGAATTATTAATGTCGATTTAAAACTAGTTTTATGTAGGCACATTTGTTAGGTGTGCAATCAGCGATATTATGTGGGCTTCATCGATATCCTGTTGCAGTTACTACTCGTGCTACTTTTAAATATCGTAGGTAGTTGTTGTACCTACATCACTTGTTTGGTTACCACTCACAAATTAGTACCGAAGCATTGTTTATACAATCATCATAAGTGAACTAGCGTGATTTCCTTTAAGTAGAAATTATTTACTTTGTCACCTAGGTATTGCCTACTTACTAAGTGACGAGTGAACCAATTCCATATATTATTATGATGCGCCACACGCTTGAGGCTTGACTATGATTGCACTATCCGTAATGTGAGATATTTCGCTAGGATACGCACTGGTGTCAGTCTGCTTGTAAAACGAGCACAAGGGAGATCCTATTACATCAATGATACTATAATTATTGGAAGTAACAACGGCTCAGTGAGCAAGTCATTGGGTTAATGGCACGTCCGGATCGCTGCACTGCTGAACCATCCGAGCGTAACGTTAAACACCCCTATATTTGTTATCAGAACGGATTTCTCGATTTTTTATGTTTACGGTTTACAGAAGTACTTCACCTGATTGGCGAGCCAGACTTTCGCGACGTGAGACTACGGTGGGAATACGGAAAAACCGATGAAGAAGACCGACCGAAAGTATTAGCCTTCCAAGTACATTATTGCGAACTACAGGCATGGGGACAATATCGCTGCAGGACCAAGGTAATTTAAAATAAAGGAACAAAAGAGAAATTTCATATTTTTTGTGTGTGCAATATTAGTTGTTAAAAACTATGACATTCTATAATAGTGTATATTAGCAATGAGTTGGCACTCCAAAACGGGAGATAATGGGCCGGGGTTTGCGCGTCGAGCGTGACTGCGGCGTGACTGTGACAAGGAACAAGCCCGCCAGTCATTACTGTATTTACGTGTTAATATCGCACCGCTGCCAGTGTTCGTAGCCTTTCTATTTTATTGAATCAGATTTTGTGTAAGTATTATGCAGAACGTTGACATCGTTAAAAAATCTAACGGTAGAGTGCAGTTGAGATCTTCTTTATGATATAGGTAGGTACTAAGGAATAAAGCATCCTGTTAAAATCTATTTGTATTCCATTCTTGCACCTGCTTGCACCATATAGGATTACTTCTAAATGCTCGGTAGACTTAAATCATGCATACCATACCCAGGACATCTATATGAATAGCTTTTTAACATAATCCCCAACACCTCAGTCGTCGTATATAAACTCACAGAAAGAAAGATAAATACTTATTACCATCTGGAACTGTCAAGACCAAGCCTGGTGGCTCCGAAATTGGGGCTAGCCCAAATCATAACGTATTTATACTGTATTTTAGGTGATCGACACACTTGAAGAAGAAACGTCGACCAGAGCGTCATCATCAAGTACTACGGAAGCTGCAGCAACTACAAGTCAGCCTTCAGGAATTCGGCGCGGGCGAATATACAGCACACGTATCGTTGGCCTGCGAATGGCTACGACATATTCCTTCGAAGTCCGACCAGTGCGACGAGACGCCCGAGACTTAGCCGACCCACAATCTATCAGCTCCAAAATTATCATCGTGCCGACGAAAGGATGTAAGTGTTTTTTTAGTTGCTCTTTGTAAATCGTGCCGACGAAAGGATGTAACTTATAATATTATAAAGATGTAAACAGCTAAATTACTTATTAAAATCAAAATTCAAAATGTTGATTTCGTCCATGACCGCATTAGTTACTAGGCGAAAAACTTATAGCCATCCATTTTTAGTTTCAGCTCGAGCTACGCAATGTCTGCCACATGCGAGTGAAGTAGAAGTATCAACGGGACCTTTCTTCGGAGGTCGCATCGCTGTTGAAGCCGCAGACGGAGGTCCCGAGCGTTGCTCGATCCAGGGCAACCCTAACAGCGCGCAAGACGCATACATATTACGGATACATCATGATGAATGCGGTTCCGAAGTGAATGATACTACAGTAGCCACGTACGTCATTGTCCAGGAGAATCTACCCATACTCACTCACAGTACGAGACGGTAAGTGCAAGAGTATTTTCTTGAAATTCTATATTTTGGCACTTCAGCCCAAAATTTGGTGTTAAAAAAAAATTGACAAAGCAAGTTCACCGCGTTTGGATTTTATGTTCCGTGCTGGATCATCACAAAAATTCAGCTCAAACTTTGTAGGTACTCCGTCTGATATTATTAACTTAGAATATATTCTTTCCAGATTCTTGGTTCTCTGTACCTATAAACCCGAGACATTAACGGTCAGAGCCGGCATCAACTTACCAAAATCAAACCCTGGAGATGTACTGCATCAAAATAAACCATCGAGTGGATCAGTCGAGCCGTATGAGAACCAAGATATGGACTACAATGAGTTGCAACCAGCCAAACTCGAAGCTAGAAAGGAGGAATCACAACAAAGTATGTTTTCAACGGTTCTTTCTGAATAATTACAATTATGATTTATTACCGTCCTCCTTAATTTAATTTATTATTCCAGGCGTGTTTGGTGAGGTCACATTAGTCATGTTCTTAGTAGTGGCTGCGTTTGGCGGAATCGCACTATTAATATGGAAGGTGGTACCGCAAGCTGACAGAGACAATATATCTATCGCGACGGTCTCTTCTCTAGCTCGCAGTGGCATATTCAGTAGACGGAATAGAGATAGATTCTCTGACCAAAGCTCTGTGTATTCAATTTCGTTGTCGGAAAAAGACGAAGGTACGCCCAAAAAGCCTAATGATGGCGATAATACGTCTGAAGCGTGAATATTTTAAAATATAATTGTGATTGATTTAATATAATTATTAGGTTAACGTGCACGTTTGTACGACACGCGGTTTGTACAGTCAGCAACAAGTAGATTAAGAGTATTTAAAAGGTTTGGGAGGAAGTTTATTCCTGAAAACTTTATTACAGAATACTTTTAGTAATGGCATTAACAATATTTGAACATTTCAATGATTTTTATACATGTTAAGACCATGTAATATAAATAAATGGCATATAAAATATACGGCCTATATATTTTTTAAGCACATATTGAAAAATACACGAACGGGACTCAAACCCCATAGTATGTCAAAGGTCGCGGGTTCGAGAACCGTTCGTGCCTATAGTTTTCAATGTTTCCATAGAACATAGTAATTAAATTATTTGAATAATACGAAATATTAATCTACTTATATTGCTTGCTGTACGACAATATCATGTTTTATTATAACTGAGCCGAGAACTCGGTACTTTTAAATAAGTGATGTAAATAAAAATAAATTATGACCCCAGACAAATTGGGTTAATTAGGGGCCCATTGGCTTCTAATTGTATTAGAAGAAAATTTATTTATTTTGATGATAAATCTCGAAAACTAAATGCGGCCAGTATTTGTTGTGCACTCCGATCACTAACATCAATGCTATGATTGCCATAGACATTAGCGATGATATGTTATAAGACTTAGATGTAAAGAGGTCATACGATACCTAATGTGTTCAGAATAACTTTGGTACATATTTATATTCAATTATTTGCGAATGGCAGAATAAAGTATGTAGTTAAACAAAATTCCATGTTTCTACGTATGACCGCTTTCGTTGAATTTATCTTTAAGTTAAATATAAATAAAAAAAAATGAAGTGTGATTAAAACAAATAATATAAAACTCACTGCGTTTTATTTGAACACATCTTGAGGTTCGTCCAGTACAAATATTTGTTTTTCCATTTTCAATTCTGGCATAAGAAATTCACTGACAATATCGTTGAGTTCTTCTAGAGCTATTTGGGCATGAAGTCGGACTGTAGTGTCCTCATTGTTGTCTCTGTACAAGTTTTTTAATGTTCTGTATATTGGTAGTAGATTCTCTTTTAGTTGAACTAAGGTATCTTTGCCTAAGCCCTTGATGAGGCTTGATATGACCATTACTGCTGCCCTTCGACATTCCACTGCTTTGTCAGTTTCTATTATACTCCAAATACACAGCAGTACCTTAACAAAGTGAAACTTATTATAAAAATCAGACCTAAATTAAGAGCGATATACAAATTGAGATATCATTAAAACGCATTACCGCATGCGTTAAGTTATTAATTATTGTGAAAAGAAAAATACGGTTGTGAGCAGGATCCGAACCTGCACCTCCCGGATAAATATTCCAGGCGCTCTGACCAACTAAGCCATCTACTTCTGCTCACTACCTCGAATTCTTCCACATTTTAATACCTCTTTTTGGTGAAATTTTGTGTCTGAACCGACATGACTAACTTTGCAGTTAATACAATGTCGTACAGATGCGATTACCTTAACAAATACAGATAAATCTTTCAAACGCATTAATGCCTGCGTAGCGAACTCTAAGTCATAAATGTTAGTCGAAATAAAAATTTGGTGGTGAGCAGGTTTCGAACCTGCGCTTCTCGGATAAGTTTTTTTTAATACATGCGAAACGAACTCTAAAGATAATTTTCTTGTGGTCAAAAAAGTACGATCGCGACCGGGGTTTGCAACCGCACATCCAGAATAGGCATGATGACTGATTTTGAAATCGTCTTCTATAATATAAATACACGCCTACTATTTCCGAAAAATACATTATTTTAGCAATAAACTCTGCTTTAACGCAGATTATTGCATTTTAATCTATCTAATTTGAATTAAGCGCCAAAACGCTCATAGGTGTCATGGCGGCGCTTATGTGATGAGTACTGTAATGAGTTTTGACCACACGCTCCGTTAACATTTGACAAAAGTTCAAGCAAAACCACGGTTCAAGCAAAAACTCTTAATTTATTAAAACTAGGTCATTTTTTAGAATCCTGTGTACATATATTTTTCTCTAAAACCATTTTTTCTTTGATTCTTTAATACATTCATCATGCCTGAAAGTTCTTCTGCTAGCCGCGATACATTGGTATAACTTTCAATACATCTTATGGTGATGACATCGTTATCTATTCAGTCTCTAAAGAGCGTTTGACCAGAACTTTATGAATAAAAATGTTTACCTCATATATAATTGTTCCTATTCTATAGTGCAGCACTAAAGCCATTTCTGCTAGATTTGAGAGTCCTGATGTTCTGATTAGAGGATCTTCATCTCTACATGCGCAGAGCATAGTATTCAGTAGAATGGTCTTGTGAACAATTGCCATCTCCCCTGTAATAATAATATTTATTGTGTTATTTATTAAATAATACTACATGGCTATCTCATTTTAGTCGTGTTATTTCTGTATTGTAGTTTCTGTCCTAGAAGACATTTGGTTTTCTTGAAAGTAGTAAAGCCACCTCACATTGCTGGGGTTGCAGTGATGCAACATGAATACAGTTGCAGTCCCGAGACCCATAGAGGTTAATGAAGAGTGTGGCACAATCCATGATTGATTTTCCACTCAGTAAAAAAAAAACACCTAACATAATAAGACGGAATCTTCTTCTTTCGTGTGGTTAGGAGCCAACATAATGTCAAAGTCCCTGAAGCACAGAGATGCTCAGATTAAGATGCTCCTTCTCTGTAGATGACTGGTCCACAAGTTTGCAGAATGAAATATCGTCACATTTTGATTACATGTAAATAATATTGTTTTATGGTAAGACATCTTGTCTTTAAGATTGCTACAGTGAAAGGGGAAAATCCAATTGTACTTTAGATGATGTTGCTGACCAACCTCTGAGTCTTATTCTTTTTTATGACACAGACTGGTCTGCCAGTTATGTGATATTCATTGGAACTTCTCTTCTTACTGTACAACACTATTCTAAAAAGGGACACCTCATCAGTGACAGAAGGAAACACATACAGTTATAATTATTATCATAATACTTTTTTACCTAATCTCTTTGTAACCTTCACAATAACATCACCAATCTTCATTCTCAGTTCTGCAGCTTTGTTTTCACTCTCTTTTGTTTGGATATTTCCCTGTTCAGTATTTCTTTGTTCTTGTAGGAACTCCTTACATAATATGTGTAATACATCTTCTGTACAATGTGTACATAGAGAAGCCAAGCCATTTACAGCTGATAAGTAAATATAAGAGTCTGGATCTTTTAGTTGTTCCTGAAAAAATTACAAACTGAGTTTGAAGGAGAAATTCTTTAAAGTCAAGAATCAATATACAGTTTTTTATGTTTACCTGGAAGATGCAAAATACATAATGTTTCTTAGATATTGTTTCAGCATCCCCTGCATCAATGAGTTTTGTAAGTGCAATAATTCCATGTGCTCTGACTGGGAGTAGCTCATTGAATATATCAGATATTGCCTTCTCACATGCTGTGTCTTTTTTCTTTGGAGCCTTTAATGTTAAAAGGGAGAGTGCTTCTTGACACAGAATACTGTTCAAGCTTAATTCATTTTCACCCATTTTTCTTAACACTGGTATTAAATTGCGAAACTTTATTTCAAAGTCTCTTAATTTGTCATAATTTGATAATATTGTATTGAGTAACACTAGGGCAATGGTCACACACTCATCATTTATATCTGAATTTTGTTTTAGTATGAAATGTTCTACAAAATCTGATACAATGAGAGGATTTGTTTTCAAGGAGCTAACAACTTTAGGTGATGTGGATATTTCTGAGAGCAACTGTAGAATTATTGCATACTGGTGATCAATTTCATCAATTAAAACAGGTTCATCTGCAGTCAATAGCACCTCTTTATTTAATTTCTTTTGTCTCTTAATGTTAAGATCTATTAATATATTTAAAGCCACTCTAAATATGTTTGTAACTAAGGCATGATCAGTTGCACTTTTGAATAAATTCATAAAGTATATCACAGCTTTATCTTTTACATAGCTTTCACAACATGTCACTGATTTTAAAGCAACACCAGCATCAAATTCTTCAACAAGAATTCCTTGGGAATTGGAAATATCTCTACCAAACAAAAACATCTTCACCATATCATATAATTGTTCATTACTTAGCTTCTCTAGGCTTTTAAGAATAATATCTTTCAATTTGATGTTTAAATCTTCATTATTTTTACACTTAACTCCAATTGAATAAATTAAGTATAAGTTTGGTATCAAAAGTTGGATGGGCCAATCTAACTTGGTAGTACAGATACAAGCATGTAAAACATTTATTTTGTGTTCAACTTCTTGAGGTGTCAATATAATGGTACCAGGTAAATTATAATTAGAGATCAAATAATCAAAATCAAAAGCCTGAAACACTTCATTGACTAAGAAAATAACATGTTCAGACTGTGGATACTTTTCATTTAAGTGCAAAACACATGCAACAGCTGCTACTAAGTAATGTGTATTCTTTAGAGCTAGTATCTGCTTCAATTGTGAGCAAATATTGGCAAGGTATTCTGTTTCTGAACCACTTCCATGTCTAGCTGCAATGATTCTGCAGATCATATCAATTTTCTTCCATTCAAATCCTGTGTCAATATCATAACTTTCTATAAAGCACCTGATCAGGCTCAGTAATCCCCCTGGTGTAAGAAGCCTTTGGCTCAACTCTTTTGTTATAACTCTTTTGGCAAAGGTTGGTGGTGATGGATCAGTACCACTTTGCAGTACTAATAATTCCTTAATAAGTATTGGTTGAAAGCAATTAATAACAAGGCTATTATAAACACTTACATACTTTTTTCTGTCTACACTGAGCTTTTCATACATTTCTTGGGTCATAGTGAATTTGTTGTAAGTACCTGGTTTCTTAAACGGTGCAAATGCCAACTGTATCAATGATGCCAAGTAATCTGATAGGTGTAATGTTATAATAATGGTTTTCAGGACAGAAACACTGTAACTTCTAGTAAAAATATCTGTGCAATGTACAAGTATTTCATACTTTTGTTCATCGGTTAAGGACAGCTTTGGAAGTATGGCTCCTGTGATACATCTCTTTGACAATTCTATACCCAGGCCTGGTATGAGACATTGTGAAATTCCAAGAGATGTTATTAATTGAAAACATGTTCGTAGCAGCCTTTGATTTTTAACGCTGACGAGAATAGTATCATCTTTTTTTAATACAGTAGATAGTTCATCTATAGCGCAAAATATTTTTTGTAAGAACGATTTTAATATCACAAAAGTATCTCTGGATATAAATTCGTCTGAATTTATAGTAATATTTTTAAGTAAGGACACAAAATCGGACTTTCCTTCTGAAATAGAAATCGATGAAGTATTAGATATTATTAAAAGTAAATTAAATGAACATTGAGTGTGGCAAACAAAATTGCCATTTACCTTTATGGGTAAGCTCTTCGATTTTGCTAAATATTGATTGGAGATGAGACATTATTTGATGGGCTAGGCGATGGCGATATTATTTTATTTCCTTTGTAAATTATTCAAACTATCTAAAACATTCTACACGATAGTGTTGGTTTAGTTTTTTATTTACAAAAGCGCGTCTTTGTCTGCATAGTTTTTGTCTTGATTATCTGAATTATCTGATTCTGAAAAGTCAAAATAAATATTAAACTAAATAATTACGAATTGGCAATTTCACATTATTGACAATGTCACTGTCAATTTGACATTGACTTGACAGCAGTCAGCCTATAGAAATTTATTTATTATCTTACTGTATACTTATCTGTATCATACCCAACCATAGCCCGGTTAGTGGAGTGTAATATTAGAATAACATCAGAACCTGGCGCATGGTTATCATTTGGTATGGCATAGCTAGATAGAAGGAGACTGTATCGGTAGCGGTTACAACCAACAACAGCATTCCCAAAGAGGGTTGATGTCAGGCAGGCGGCCGGTCATAAAACATAGCCAAAACTTTAGCAGTATGCCAGATACAGGCATGCTGCGCCGACCCCAAATAAATTGGGATAAGGGCAGGGGGATAATGATGATGATGACTCAACCATAGTACTCAACTGAGTGTTGAGCCAGCCAATGACCAAAGATTACTAAATTGTATTCTTGGTATAATTTTAGCTTTGGTTTATGTTTTAGCTGCAGTTTCGCAGTTTCTTGTAAAATTACGTAAATACATTAAATAAAGGCGTAGCTCGGGGATCCTTAGAATAGTTCTGGCCTACCCTACACTAATCTAAAAATTAGGGGGCCTTAATAAAAAAGCGTTGTTACGCGTATGACGTTAAATTATTTTTGTGAATATGTTTAGTTTCGGCATAAAGATGCTTGCCCTTTTATTGACTATTTTCTTGCCCATTTGATGCGTCTAAAGGTCGTTACATGTATGGTACTTCAGACTCCACAAGATTGTAATGCAGAGCAAGTTGCTGATGGATATTCTTGGATACTAGATTGTGGCATTGGGCCGGACGCGTCCTCCATATGTCAGACGATTTATCGGCTAAATCTACCAAGTGAAATCGTCCCACGACACCGCGACAAACCTTGGCGAAGATGGTGGATGAACTTGATGCAGTTGATGCTTACATAAAGGATTGGCTTACACTTGAATTCGACAGTGACAAGGGGAAAAGGAAGAGGAGGCACAGCAACGGGACAAAACAGGCTAAAATAATAATAATAACTAGATTGCACATGTGCAAATACTCACCGTTTGGAAGGCGAGAACAACTGGAAATTATGAATCTTATGGATTCACCCGGACGATGACAAGCATGCCCATAATATATGTCAACCGTCTCGTTCTTCAGAATATACTTCGGGTAGCCCGGTAGGAGTTCGTCATTATAACTTCGTCTACAATTGCACAGACGATCCCTTCAGTTTCCTCAAAGGGGTCTTGGAACATCAAACCCATGAAGGGCCCGCAAATATCATATAAGTAGTTCCTTACTTTGCTATACTTCCTTGCGACCATCAGTGACAAGTACAGTAGGCTACTTAAATGCCAAGTTTTATTATAAGGTTATTTAATATCGTGAAATGCAATCCACGATTTATTTAATTATATGTAAACCTTTTTTGTTGTGATTACATATTGCAACCTTTTTGGATTCATAGTTTTTATTAGGCTGAATATTGTGTCTATACTGTTTTTATTTTTATAATGACTGATTGTCAGATTTTTTTTATTTGACATGACATCGTTCTTACTCTAGGCCAAACTGCTACGCGTGGAGAATTAAATTATTTATTTATTATTTCTGATAAGCCAATGCAGTTTTTGAACATTACTCGACATATTAAATACATACCAGTTCATAAATTTGTTTTGGTTTACAATATGGAAGCTACGCATTCGCTATAGTCTCTTCTTTGGGAAAAGAAAAGAAAAATAAATGACTATACCTCACACTCCAATTTTTACAGTTTAAAACTGAACAAATTTAGTAATTTTTTATTACAATTATTATGGCAAGTTTGGGAACCACCGTACTTTGCAGACTGAGCGCAATAGCACTATATGTGTGAAAGAGATGAAAATAACAACAACAAAATGGTGAACTGTCATCATAACGCTTGTCAGCTTGGTGTGCTGCCACTAGGTTTAAATAAATTACCCGAACAAAATTAATTTTCCATTGAGTTTTCTACAAAGAAGCAATATTGAACTAGTAATTTTATACAGTTAAATGAAATAGATGAAAACGATCGATTGCAAATAGTTTGGCTAGTAAGTTATTTATTTTATATTTATTATGAATTAAAAATCTCCATAATTGTATTGAAGATGTCAATCAACAACAAACTGACCGTCATGTAGTGTTAGCACATCGGCGGAAGAATACCTGGCGTAGCATATTGTTAAACCACGGGCTACCAAAGGTCTACACTTATTCAGAAAGGCCGATAAACAGCCCCTAAGGGCCGAGCTGGCAATACTGGCCAAAGTGTCAACTCTGTGCTTGTGGCGCTGCTTCGACACTGTCAATTAAAATGTCAAACGATTAGCGAGCAGAAAGTGACTAAATAATTTGCCGTATCGAAATAGAGCGCATTCATTGTTTAAAACACAGATTTTAGAGGTCTAGTTGTTATTAACCAACAAATTAAACTCACAACATGTTGATTAAAGTAAAGGTAAGACACAAAGGAGACGATTTATTGTCTAATTGAAGGTATAATTCATTATAACCTTATATATTTTATAGACGCTCACTGGAAAGGAGATTGAGATAGACATAGAACCTACAGATAAAGTAGAAAGGATCAAAGAGAGAGTGGAAGAGAAAGAAGGTATTCCACCACAGCAGCAGCGGCTTATATTTTCCGGAAAACAAATGTAAGTGTGCATGAAATACTGTCTTTGTTAGTAATTTGGGCAATACACCGTTAGTACACTATATTACATACCTATAAAAAATATACAACAGTTTACTATATTTTGTTAAAATGCAACATGATGCATATTCTTGTTTCTGTTTAAAGTAAATTTTTAAATTACTCACGCCATTATGTTTAAAATATGCATCAAAAACCCCCTATATAATGCAAATAAAATTACAAGAATTATTGCAACAAGAAGCCTATTCAAACAATAGGCTTTCACAGTATGTGAATGAATTATGTTTTTTTTTTCCAGGAATGATGAAAAGACAGCGCAAGACTATAAAGTTCAGGGAGGGTCAGTCCTTCATTTAGTGCTGGCACTGCGAGGGGGGCGCTGATCTGGCTTGTGATAGTTACCGTCTTATATTTATAATAATTAATTTTATTTTTCATTTCTTGTATAAACTGATTATTCTGTACAACTTTTGTTTTCATTGAAAGTTCCTTACTATAATTCTGTTAGTGTCTTTTATGAGCAATAGGAAACGGTAGGCTTTTCCTGGGGCATTTTACAGTTGTATGGGGGCCAGACCATCTCTGCATTGCAAAATCAAATATATGCTTAAATTTGAAAACCTCCTTTTTACCTCAATTAAAAATGACATCACAACACATTACAATATGAGACATGCACAATCTCACTGCAAAGCAATAATCAAATTGGTTATTAATATATCATATATATCAATTTTTCCAACTATGATTACTTTGAACAATGGTGAAACTGCATTGTCCATTATTTGGGATCCTTGTGAAAATATTGATTTTGGTTGAGGGTACTAAAATCAAATTGTTGTTTGAGCAGGTATTTATTATTACACCTATAACATTGTACATATACTCAAAGTATAATTTACACATATTTGCGCTGAATGAAGTTTACATAAAAATAAAACATCTTTGGTTCACCACACAAATTAACAACATCAATTTTCTATTTTTTTTTCCTAATTAACATTAATTTTACCACAAGCCTTTCATTTCACAATTTAAAATTATTAACTAATTTGAGCATTTCACTATTCATGAAATAGCTGCAGTGTTACTACTACAGACTTTACACAAAGCATGCAGAGCCTAGACTGTTTCATTAGGTATTACATAAAAGTACACTTATATATTTCTGGTAGGTAAAAATACAAAGAATAGATCAAAGTTGCAATGACAATCTACTTTAGAATCATTTTGGTGGATTTTAAAACTACAAATCTCTAATATTATCAAAATGATTAAATGACTTTGGGACGGAAACATTTCCTTTAAAACATCAATATTTTTGATCTGTAAAATATTTTATTTCAATTTATATCCAAGATTTTTAAATAGAGCACTTATGGAATTTAATATTTTAAAATTTCGGAACATTCGATAAATTGAGCGTTACAAAGTAGGCGATGAGCATTCGAGTTTGGCACAACATAATAAGTTACACGTATAGACGGAAATGCATGAAGAGACCACATTTATTTATCTACATTTAACCGACATAGGTAATAATCAGCATTGCAGGTCACTAGGTCCGCTGCACTGTTGTCGCCGCGCTGTCGTAGGGTGCTATGATTCAATTACTGAATAATCGTCATGGCCATAGTCTTCTTTTTAGGATGAGTTTCTGAATCACCGAGCATTTCGAGAATATTGTGGAAGATTCCTTATTTTGGTGCTAGTGTCACCAGTAGGTATACATGCACTTAGTGACAATGTAGTGTTTGTGTTGTAGACTTATTTTTAGAAGATTGAATTACATCGCCTCCCTTTCACCCTATAATTATACATTTAATGTAATTTCTATTTTTCGACTTTCCAATAAACACTCCACTGATCTTAGACAAGATGGATGATACAGACTAATTACACAGAGCAGAGCATTATCAAAATTTGCACTAGTTACGACTAAAAATTGTTCTTGAAAAATTATTAAAGGAGATCCTTTCTGCATTACTGTTGATCAGCACGACCTGTGAAAAGAAAACAATAAATCTGTCAAAACCAGCTTTTAACACTATATTTATTTATAGTGTATATCTGCAGTATTCTAGTATATAGCTCTCCAATTGGTCGACCTCGTCTAAATTGATAAATGATGCTCTTACGAAACGTAGCTCGTGGCCGGTCGTGAGGTCTCTCAATATTTGGGTCAATGTTACGAGTTACAGCACACTAATTGTGATCTATATGGAAATAATATGTATTATATATTATTATGGATTACCTTAGCAACTCAACCATCGGAGAGTGCTGGCGTAACCCAACCGTATTTGTCATGTGTCTTGACGACTGAGCGGAATGCTTCTTCGGCGCGACGGCGCGTGAACTCGCAGGAGGGTCTGGGCGGCGCCCGCGCCACGCGACCCTGCCCCTTCACGACGGATGCCGCGAACTGCATAACCACAGCTTCTACTGTATATGCGGAAGCCCAGCCGCGCGGGGTCAGCAGTTCCATACATATTGCACCACCTAAAAAAATATATATAGTGATACTAAAACGAAACATTAAAATAGGTGTACCTCAGGGAAGCATTTTAGGTCCGTTAGTACGGAACAATGAAAATGCTTCCCTGAAGGTACTACTTTTCACCATTTATATTTAAAACTGACTTTCCACCTGTGATACAAGATCTCCAGATGATGCTTCTATTCTTATTACGGCAAAGAGTATGACTATGAGAGATAAATAAATATGACAATAAGGTAAGGTAATTGATTATAAGCGTCGACGACTAGACTGACTAGACGACTTTATAGTTTCTGTCATGTAATAGGTATCATAGTATGTAAGTATTCTTCTTCCATACATCTCTATTAGCCGTCATATCGTCAGTCACTCCTTTTCATTCTTTTTCTCGGTATTTTTCTACTTTTATAGCTATTTACACTCATACCTACTCAAAACTTTCCTCGTCACATGATTCTCTTCCCTCGGCATTACATGCTAAACGATTTCCACACAACTTCTCGGTCACCGGTGCCACTTTCAGACTTCCACACATCCCTCATAAACATTCTTCGTCTTTTATTAAGCACCTTCGTGGGCCAACGTTCCGAACTATACAAGACAGCAGGTCTAATCATTGTTTTATATGAAGATTTTCCCCTTTACCTAATCTTAAAGAGAATTCGGGGGTTCACAAATAGTTCCTGTGACCTGGCCCTATTTCACCCATCCTGTGTTAATTCTGTGCTGAAGTCTGTGTTGTGAGACCAGAGCATTAGGTCTATTTCGCCATTGCATTGTACGATAGAATCTAGATACCAAAAATTGGAGCATACTGGTAGTAGCGCACCACCCAGCGCTATGGCACCAAAACTGGAGGCACCGCCAAATTCACAGACCATGTATTCTGTTATGGTTCTGCTGATTTTAAGCCAATATTCTGCAGATTTTGATGCCATTTCTCCAATCTGTTCTGGATCTCAGGCCCATTTTCACCGACAAGAACAATGTCGTCGTCAAACAGCATGCACCTGGGTGCCTCTTCCTGTATGTCCGACGTCAGAGCGTCCAAAAAGTGGCATGTTGGAATACCTAAAACAGGTGACTCACCTTCCATGACGAAACCCTTCTCTATCCTGGGTTCGATGACCCGCATGAAAGGCGGTGCAAAAGGGAAGTTCTCTGGGAAGATGAGGTGCAATAGTATGTGAGGAATGTGTAGTTCGCGGAGGTCACTCGACAGCTCGCTCTCCGGGTCTATCTGGTGCAGGCGCACGTGCCATTCGAACAGGTTGTCGTTTACCAGTTCCACCTGTAAAAGGTTTTATTGTAAAATAAATTCCAATATCTTTACAAATAAATACTAAACGGTATGTTTCGTGCCCTGGTCGAGAGCTCAGGTCCCACAGGGTCCCACACGGATACCTACTTAATTGTATGTCTTACAGCAAAATTTTCCGGGTCTTGGTTGGTGTGCATGTGAAATTTGCGTGTATAACGCACCCCCGTTACCTACATAAAAATAACTTTATTTGGAGCAACGATTTTTTTAAATCCCTTTAGTATTAAAATGATGATCTTTATTTCATAGACAAAATGTGAACGTCCAAATGAAGGTGCTTTACTGTAAGTGAAAGTAATGAAGTTAACCCTGATAAATGTTGGTCCTTAATTATGTAGTTTTCTAATTCGGTCTAGCTCTCTAGGTTCCACGCATATTGCATTTTGCCATTGGCGCTCATACGATCTTGCCATTTAGGTAGCAGTCGGCTGTATAATCTCTCGTGCTCACTCAAACTCACTTTATTTATTTATTTATTTATATATTCTTTATTGTACACCAAATTAATAACAAAGGAAATTAGCATAATATTAATGTACAATGGGCGGCCTTATCGCTTACCGCGATCTCTTCCAGGCAACCTTAGGATGGAGAGGAAGAAATTATTGTTGAGGTAGGTTGTGGCGTACTACTTATAAACATACCTACTGTTTGGTACAATTATTAAATTTGTTACCTGCATTGCGGAATCATTAAAATGTAGTATGTGCTACCTGTAGCTAAGCTTTTACGCGGTCATCGACATCGGTATAGAGTTTTTAATAGTTTCTGGGATAGTTATACCAACTAGCCGATAAAGCAAGATTTATGACTATTTTCATAGCAAAATATGCTGGCCTTGAATATAACAGACTACCTACCGTCTAAAGGTTTACATCTCTGTTTTATGTCAGTGTTCCAAAATGAAAACGAAACGGTTGAGCAACAATTAATTAAAGATAAATCGTGAAAATATTATTTTAAACGATGTTAGACTTTATAAATTAAAAATGGGAATGTAGCTAAATAACTGCTCATAAAATAACGTTACTAGCTTACCGTGAATACAGGATCAGGCCGGCTGTTCTGTATCCGCTGGATTTCTTTTAATTCTTTCATGAGCCTGCGTGTACGCACGGCTGCAGCACGCTCTCGCACCTCGTTAGCTCCTCCTGCCTTCTTCTTGACAAGGGTTGTGGCTGCCGGACTAGCTGGTAAACTCGCCGCAGCCGCTTCTGCTGGACTTACGCCGTCTCTGGAAAATAAAGTCAAGAATTTATTAATAAATAGGTATCTACTACTCTACTACACTGTAGAAAGATTTGCAGGTTTCAAGAGTTATCGATGGGTACTTAGATTTTGGATGGGTTTTGGCAACATACGAGAAATTAATTCTAGGATTAATAATAATAACCATTATGTACAGGGGCGGTTTGGCAAGTCCACGACTTTTCGAATATTGAACATCTGAATTTCCTTCTTTGTTTTCCTAGTCAAATTCGTTGAAATATGTATTTTTTTGTTTGTTTAATTAACGATTTATTGAAATTTTTGAGGATTAAGATTAATAAAGAAGAATGCGGTCAGTACAGTACTTTGAAAGCCCTTGGGCTACCTACCTGCATTGCTGGAAGGAAATTACGTTGAAAACAAATATATATTTTAAATTTTACATATATCACGCTTGTATTCCCCCCAGGGGTAGGCAGAGGACCAAGACGTCAGGCGTCATGCTCAACAGTCGCACTTGGGACCACTAGACAGGCAGTCAGTATATATTTTGTAAACGTCTTGATTGATTTTTCTTCAATGTTAAAACTGCCTCGTTGGTCTAGTGGTCCCAAGCGCGACTGCTGAGCTAGAGGTTTTGGGTTCGATACCCAGGTCGGGCAGTGTTATTGGGATTTTCTGTTAGGAAATTCTAAGTAGCAGCCCGGAGTTTGGAATTGTGCCCGCTTGATGACAATAAGCTCACCACCTATTACATGGGACTTAATAATAGCATTAGTGAAATGTGTGTGTTATTTTCTGCCTACCCCTTTGGGGAATACAGGCGTGATGCTATGTTATATGTATTCAAAGTCATTGACTTAACATATTGCCCTAGTGGCCCTTCAAACAATATAGGTAGAACAAATTTCAATGAACTCATTCGTTAGAGCTCAAGAGACTCACGATGTTCTTGAGTCAATAAATCGTGACTGTGGTCACATGTGAACCTGTATCGTATTTCAGTTTATTTATAGGTACCTACCAATAACACCACATATTTCCTATGTACCTATTCTATATTAATTTCTATCCTAATAAATTTGATTTGCATGTTTGTGAGTTAGTGAATTTGGTTGAGTCGCTAATTACCAGACAAAATAGAAATATCAATGTTACCAAGTACATGATTAATCACGCAAAACTACTGAACGGATTTTGATGAAATTTGGTACCTGTATTAATTACTTTAGGTCCTGGAATAGGACATACGATATTTTTTTATCCCACGAAGATTTAGAGTGTCTGCAGGAAAAAGGAAATTTTCGTGGGTGAAACGGCGTGGCGCAGCAAGTTCTAATTAAACGGGTAACTAAGGAAGATTTACACATTTATAATAATAAATGTGTAAATCTTCCTTAGTTACCCGTGCCAATAGATCCTACACAGTGCCGACCCTACCAAAATTGGTGCGAGATCTCTTGGTGTCGCTTTTCCGAACACATACATTTGTTTAGGAAGCCATCGCTACCTTCTACGAAGAGGTGATGTTCGTGAATGAGGTGGTGGGAAAGGAAGAGATGGCCAAGCCTCTCAGCTGTGCCTCAGAACACGCGTGACGGCACTCAATGATGTCCGGCCAACGTAAGTTGAAGCCCGCTGCTGGAATTGTTGTGAATATACTCGTAACAATCCCGGGTCGCGTTTATGACGTCCTCTTCATGATGGCGCCCGGTGCGGTCGCAAAAGCACGAACCGCCTTAGGGCCACCACTGATCCTACATTAGGCACTTGTATCTAATATAATTATGATGATGGTACTAAATTCTACTACTACTAGATATTATAAATTCTAGGTACCTAGAATTTAGAATATCTAGTAGGTGCATGATATAGTGTGCCGCAGATGTCAATATAAGGCAATAGGGTATTAGACAGTGGTGGAAATAAAATATGAAACATAGCTATTATTATAGAATATATTTCACTAGCTGTGCCCCGCGGTTTCACCCGCTAAGTTAAAATCTTTTCAGTACGATTTAAAAAAATCGTATATAAAAACTGTGACTGGATTTTTATGTATTTTCGAAAATAATAACTCGTAAATAGATTTAATTCGCTAAACAAGTTCATGAGTTTTAAGCTATGTGTCACTTGAATCGAAACACCATTACTGCGTGACGTCACTACCCAGGCGATGGATTGTCAATTTGCAGTCACTGTGACACATGACACAAAATAAAACGATGAATTTTTTGATATTTTGGAAGCAAGTTGCAACCAACTTCTTCGTCTTTTAGTGCAGTTTTCGAAGTATAGGTACACTGAGACACTACGCACTAATGATAAGATTTACAAAATAATTTCCTTTGTTTACAATCGTTGTTTTGACTGAGTATTGACGTCACGAAATGGCGATCTTCGTTATCGCGCCTTTCGGCACGTAATTTAAAATTTGAATTTTAATCAGCTAATAATTATATTAATTAATGTTCAACTTGAGAGTTTGACTTGCGACATCGCCGCGGGGTCAGCTCATAACTAAGGGCTCCGTTCAACTTCGAAACTAGTCGGGCAATCCTAAAAAATGCACGTGAGTGTAACCGGTGAACATTAATTGATATGAATACAATGTCTCACGAAAGTTTTTATACAAAAATAGCTAATAATTATTCAATAGGTACCTACACCATTGGACGCAATTTTTTTTTTTAGTTAATGTAGACTTTATTCTTTAATTTCAGGCCTTTTGTAAAATTTTGTCAATAACCTTATTGAGTTTCAGTGCTACGGCTAGGTTTTAATTGATTACGGTGCTTGTTTATTCATAAGAATACATTTTCGAAAGGTAGGTAGCTATTTAACAGCGATCAATATAAAGTAATATTATATAAATACGAGAGTAACTCTATCTGTCTGTGTTTTTGTAATGTTTTCACGCCTAAACAGCTAAATACATTTTTATGAATTTGGGACCTTGGGTGTCCCCATAAGTTACCTTTCTTTTGTCGCGCAGACGAAGTCGCTGGCATTACTGAGTACCTAATATGCAAAAATAAATGTAGTTACAGTGTAGACCTAATTTTAGATACTATTTGGCAATAAATTGAAAACCGTTGTATAATGACCGCCACAGTGTTATATTACGACGAGCGGAAAGACCAAGGAAATAAATGAGTTATAGATTCTATATTCTAGAAAATAGCAGATAGCCAATTTGCAGTAGCCAAATCGTCGGAGGTGTTGTGACGTTCATAAACACTCGTATGGGATCATACATCTTGGGTAAGTAGTGGCTAGTGACTGGCAGAAGGATAAAGGTGAATTAACTGGAATTTTTTACTACCTATACACATTTTTTTCGACATATTTTTCTGTGTTTTGCTCATCTGTCATCTTCTCATTCTTTACGTGTAACTGTTTGTGAGTAAAATAAAAATAAATACATACTATTTGTTGGTATTTTCAGTAACAGGAGAGTTGTTTCTACTGTAAATGTATTCCAATCTTGGACTTGACATTATTTTACAATTTTCCTTTTCCTAGACCCTGTACTTTCACAATATCTAATTATTCTGCCTGTCCACCGGCAGAATACGATTGAGTGAGACCAATACATTTTAGATTTATATGGCCGCAGTAATCATTCCTTGTGAATATAATAATGTACCTAATTAATCATATTTGATGACATTAAGATATGCATTTGAAAATAATATACCTAGTTACGCATATTATCTTGAAACATAATAGTTACTTAGTCCTTGTAGGTAGAGATGTACCTACCTACTTCTTTATGCGGATACGTAATTAGTAACTAATGAAGTATATCTACCAACTGTTGGCAGATGTATTGTCTGTTAAGAAAATATTGCGTTTAATGCACACTTCCGATTAAAGTTAATGAATAAAATAGAGTTCAAATCTGTAAATATAATTAAGTGTCCTTAACCACGCACAAGCACATCGTAGCGCTCAAAGACCTTCATATTTATCTTATTACAACAAAGAGCTTCGGGAAACATGCAAATGCAATTCATCGAATGCCCTAGTTTGTAATATGTAAGCGAACTAGTAAGGTATTCGCGCAACGACTGCGATCGTGTGCGGAATGCAGTCTGCCTGCAATTCTCACGACGGACTCTTGTCAATACGTCAGGCCACATTGTTGTAACATTGTAAATAAACGATAATTTGTTAATACGAAACCACCAACAAGAACTATTAAATAAGTTACTATAATGATATGATACCTACTCACATGGAGTGAACAGGCCGTCCTTACTTATACTGGGAAACATTAAGAGGAGGACAACTAATGGTTTCACCAATTTGTATAAAAGTTAATCACGTTATTTAAAAACGACATGGATGAATTCTTTTGCCCTACTTCAGGGTGTAAACTAATGAGTTCTTGTTCACTAATTAGTTTTAGTCAAACGCTATTCAACTTGCAAACTTGCCAAAAAGGTTACCTACTTCCAAATGAAACGTCTTAGTTAATCATGTTTTGTGATCAAAAAAGCAAAAAAATAAACATTTGTCATTTCGGGTTATAAAACTGGGGCAAATGCATTCCATTCCTGATTTTGATTAAGCGATACTTACATCAACGGTTAAATATGTTGAATATTACGTACACGATCAAAAATGATTTAAATAACATCCTTTCATTTTGGATTGATTCCAAAGAAATAGCGGGTGTAATGCACCTTGGACAGGTCAATGACTTCTTCGAGATTTATGCAAATTGCAAAGTACTGCACAGATTACGTAAACAACTTCCAGCCTAGCGATAAGCTGTACTTTCGATCTAAAAATAGTTCCGAGCATAATTCATGTACATATCGAGACCTAAACTGTGTTATTTAAATTAAGTTTAGGGTTTTAAATAATGTTAACTTTACGTCGAATAGTTACTTAGATAAATAATTGGCTATTAGTTAGAACTGGCGTCCGAGCACGGATCTTTTCGACAAACTTGTCGACTGGATAAAAGTTTTTATGTATAGAATTTTATCGTTTTATCAACACTTTATGTCAAATTTGACGTTTAAAATCGACAAACGTGTCGACAAAAAGAACCATGCTCGCACCGCTGCTTCGACAAAATATATATAAAATTATCATAACACATGTAGATTGATAAAGCCTCTTATTTGCCGTTTCTTCATTACATGTACTTTAGTTTATTCTTACCGCTTTTGCACAGTCGTCAAAAAAGTATGTCAATATTATAACAAATATTCGGAAGTTTTATTATGAAAAATTATAATTAGTTATGCTTTTTGTAATTGTAATAAATTTTGATAGAGAAGAGAACGTCTTTGTAAAAACCCTTTGAAATTTATGAAATATGTTTATCAACTTGTGCTGCTGAGTGTACAAAAGGTTTTGGATTCACCTGGAGCTAAAGAAGCGGACCCATGAATGCCCATTACCCGGCCAACCACGACATCAATATGTCTTTCTGTTAGAAGATAACATTGTGAGGAAATCTGGGCTTAATTTGAAATCGCCAATAAGCATTGGGGTTATCAAAATGTGTTGAAGCGGCCTTATTTGCCCTGCACAGAGACAATCACAGTCTACTTTACACGGATCAACAGATGGCGTGTCCTAAATAAAAAGGGATGGCTAAACATGGGCATTCATTTGTTTCTTGGCTTGTTAAGTTCATAATTTCAGATTTTTTTACTTCTTCCTCATGAAGGTGGTGTTTTATTCTTAGATGATTCTTTTCCATCTTATAGTTGATGAACAACCTGTTTAGGCCTCTTACACGTCTACCTTTAACATACCGTCGAGAATATCTGAGGCGTGCTGGTTTCTGTTATAAGTTTATAACCAAATGATAAGTAATTTGGAATGATTACAAAAAGTCAGTGATGCCTTGGGTTTGCACCTGCGAGTTGCATTGCGACCTTTGACTTGCTAGTCCAAAGGCCAAGGCACTAGGCTATCACAGATGTACAAAGAAAATGGTTTCTTGATAAGTAAAACTAAATACCTTTTAAACAAGTGGTGTAATATCTACTTTTTTGATCAGTGTAAGTAGGTGCATTGTTATCACCAAAGCAATAAATTCTCACCAATTCAGACAATCGTGATTGTTATGGATTGTAAGATAAACCAACATTATTTAAAAAATTCAAAAACATGTGAATAGTTGACCGTAACACTCTTGGTTTATAGCACTCTGGTTCCACCTAACCTTTGCAGAGACTTTACAATTCAGATGAAATTGCTTGAACCAGACGAGTTTAACGGCTCATAGAAAGCTTCAACATACTTGGTGTATTTTTAGAAATGAAAGTGTAGTGGGTGTGCTTGGCACCTTGCAGCTAGCTCTAGCTCCTGTTTGTCTGGTTTAAGCGGAGCAGATCTTAGATACCGTTGCTGGCCAGTTGTCGGTGTAGTTAATACCTATATTACATCAATCTAGTGACAGTTTACAGAATAGTAATTTGAGATGAGGTAGCAAAGACTGAACCATTTCAAAATTTTGGAGTTAATATTTCTATCAACAATAATAATTATATTAAAGATAAATCTTTGAAAAGCATTAACGCATGCTTAGCGAACTTTAAAGTTATAAAATCAAATGGAAATAAAATACGGTAAGCCATTTCGACCTACCTCTGACCTAGTGGTTAGACCGCCTGAAGTATTTATCCGGGAGGCGCAGGTTCGAATCCTGCTCACGACCGTATTCTTTTTCCATTTAATATTATAACTTAAACATTAATATATTATAAAAAACACATTCAACATTATAAAATGCGAATCGATAGTGTTGTGTAGTGGATTAAAAGACTATACTGACTCTACAATTGCAATATCCATCTAGCAAGAGTATGTCTTGTGTACCTGCAGTTGGTGCTATAGCTATTGTGTCAGACAGATTAAGATTGCCTTGTTCTCTAAGGTTCTGTCTTATCCTCCCTTACTTTGGGTTGGTGGATGAAATGTGGTAAGTTTTCGACGCTGACGATGGCATGGAGGAAGAATTGCATGAAAGCTCTTACTGAAAGTCCTTTCAGTGACATGCGTTTCAAACAAGTTAAGAACCCAAGAATCAATATAACGACTCTGGATTGAGTAATCCAGAGACGTTATATTGAGTCTTTCCAAAATTTAGATGATATAGGCATAAGGTTACATTGAGAAATTCTTACTTATTATCGATATGTCGGACAAAATTACCTGCAGCCTGCATAAGTGCCACCAGGATGCTATGAGTTAATTATGTTCGTCATCAGAGACAAGTTATTGCCCATTTCCGCGGTCATTTAAATGTTATTTATTCTACCATTCATAATCGAACGTAATTAATGGAGACCATTAATTGGCTTCGTTAAGTGAATGTATAAAGATTACTGCATTTTTGCACATTAGATGTTAGAATCAATTATGGAAATCAACGTAACTTAACTTGTACTTTTAATCATTATTCATTGATGATCACTCGTCTTTCTTAAAGCTACTTTTTCCTAGAGAAAGCTCTCCTACTAGGCGTAAAATATTGTCTAGAAATTACCAGGGCTTGCTTAGTTTCAGTTTGTTGCTTAAAACTCTAGAGGCATTATTAGTTACATAATTTTAATCTATGCACATTAACATAGCAGTGTATTTATTGAAAGTCCACATGAGTAGGTATGTATAGATAGTATAGACTTTAGACACATTATTGATTACGTCTAAAAATAAAGTGTCTCCTTGTAATACAAAAATTATTCAGAGGCTCGTGTTAAGTCATCGTCTGATTATGTTGACCTATTAATATCAAGCTCTATCTAATCAGATGACACGCACCTAATGGATCGCTAATGTTTTGTTTATTCTACCATCAGTGTTTATATTGGTGTGTCATAATTAACAATGGCTGAATAAACACTCGGAGCGTTACGGTTGCGTGTAGCCTTTGCTTGGGACTTCTTTGTTGCGATATTCCGCATTGATACGTCAGTCATTGTAGCGGTGGCGTCGATAACCGGCACAATATGCTTGCGGAGCCTGTGAGCTTCTGTGTGTAAACAATGCCTTTGTTTGTCGGTTATTGGAGACCACATATAACATTAACGTTGAATCAAATTCGCACTTCCAAGACGCGGATACATAATTTTCTATTGTTTCTTGAACGAAACCGAAAAGGAGTTAGCCGAGCCGTGTGTAAGCGCCGTATATCCAGTCGCTTGCATGATACTTGGATTTGAAAGTAAAAACCATTTATGTTTGAGTCGCGTTAATCATATACGTATTCACTCGTCTAACCTATCATGGAACGCAACGATATCATGATGAGTACATAATATTATTGACCTTCGCCTATATAGGCCTTTCAAATATTTATCGAACAAGTGCAGCTTGCCAAGTTTATGCGACATTGACGTGTGTTATGTTTGTTTTAACATTTGTCGTCAGTGAGGCGAGTAGATACGTACCTAGTTAGTATTAACTTTGTCTGCAACGTGTGAATAACGCTTGCGTGTTTAAAAATACTGCCTTGATCTTAAAACAGTGTATAATTTATAGGAACCTTATAACGGTTTTTGTGTACTTTGTATTCATATCCTCATTAATCATTTCCTACACACTGATCGCAGTATTTGTTTATGAAATGATCTAGTGTATTTACTGTGTAATGTAAGTAGGTCGACGCATCGAATCTAAAAATATTTTTGGTTAAAGCGTGACCTTCTTGTTTTTATCGGCTTTTTAGTTTTATCATATTTATCGTAGTAATACTTTAGAAACGAAAGTTTTGTTTGTTTAGGATAGTTTACACATAAAAACTGCTGAATGGATATGAATTATTTACTATCAGATAGCCTATCATGTCCAGTGGTGTGAAATATCCATAGAGATTGGGAATAATATGATATAGATGTTTATTATATTAGAATTGAAATTTGGGATAGGCAAATCAGCTTTGTACGATATTAAATGCAATTTTGAGATAGGTGCTAGATGAAGATGTTAGTTAACGAATTCAAAACTATAATTATTAGATTTTAAATTATGGCACAATGTAATTCAAGAAATTACGAGCATAATCGATGTATTTACGTACATTAAGGGTTTTGAGGTTTCTTTTAGCTACAGACTACCTAAAATCACTATAGAGCAATCAGATGTTTACAAATAATCTAAATAAGTAGGTATGTTTGCGTTTAAGATTACGCAAATTAAGAAGATAATGTTTTTTTCTTGGGTTATACCCACTCAGCATAAAACCGAATTTGTTGTGTGATTTTTTATGAAGTAATAAAGATTAGGTCATGATCTTTTATGTATCATGTTGAATTGTGACGTGAGAGTCCGTGGGGTTCGGTACCGTGAATGAGTGACTACGTGACCAGCCGTCACATCTATGTTATCAAACATCTACTGCAGTCTGATGTTACAACAGCTTGTAACATCCGCTGCCATCGGTGTCGCTGACTCATTTACACATTGTACGTGTTGTTTGTTTATAAAATTCTTCACTTTAGAAAGTTCTACGGATTTCGAATATATGTCTACGGCAGATACTTTAGGGACATAGTATTGGAGTCTTTATTTAATAATTGTGTAAATACCTGTGTCGCCGCAGTAGTCCGCGCCTCGCTGGCGAGCCACTCGGCCCTGCACCCTCATTGTCCAGCTTCTCTGGAGATCGGAACAGCTTACGGAACGCTGCTGCCACCTTCTCCTTTGACCGGGACGTCATGTTGCACAAATTAAACTACACTTCCTATAAATCACTCAACTCTTTGGAAAGATAATTCAACTTTCACACGATGTTTATTTTATATGATCCACACGTCGGTCGCACGTCTACGCGGCATGTCACGAAAACGTCAAATTGTTTTATTCGAATGTGGAGTCGATCTATACAGGCAGTAATCGTTCAAGTGTCCTGCATGTGTTACATCACTCGAGGCGTCTCGCACGGCGAGGGTCCGTGATGTGCGGTGTCTGCTGCACTGCACGTGCGACTACGAAGCGAGAGCGCCGATGAAATCGAAACTTGGCACGCTGGAGGAGGTCGGTTATCGCACCTCGGCGGATGCGTAGTAGAGCGCGCGCATGTGTGTCACAGTGCGTCGGCGCATGTCCCGCGCGACCGGCCGGCCGTCACTGCACGTTGTCAATGACAGTGAGCGAGCCTCAGCCAGCTGCCTGTACGACAACAACTTTTGTAGTTCCTAGAGTTCGCTGATCTAGTTGCCCCACCTTTATTTGTTCAAAAGCTCGTCATCGCATTGTCTCGTTACTCACTGTAAAAGAACAAATCAAGTTAAGAATTAAATTACAATGTTTATTTATTTTTGCAATAGAAAAATATGTAAAAGAAACCCTCCCTCTATGCGACCTACTTCGCTGGACAGTAACAATTAGAATGTCTCTTTGATAAAAACCCTATGAAAAAGTGCTGTTCCAAATAAATTTTCCTTCAATTTAAATAATAATGGTGTTACAATGGATCGGGACACCAGAAATAACGATGGCGCTGAAAATGTAATAAAGTACCTATCTCGGTGTTTGATGCTATGCGACTGTCTCACGTGTGTTACAAATTAGGTACTCAATACTCAATACTTTATTGCATTCTTTAATGTGTACATATAACAGTTGGTATGTTGAAAAATAGAAACAATTATGGACCCTGTCGGGCACAGCAACTTCAGATAACACGAAAAGGTAACTGTAAAACTCCAGAAACTCCATTTATTATTTATGTGGTGTGTTCTCTTGGTTCTTCTATTACGAATGGTATAATATAAAAATATAAAAAGCTTTATTGTTCAAGAGAGCATTACACAAGCTGGAAATATCACTAGCCTCCACACTAGGATTCCCTGTGTCGTGGAGACTAGTCTCCTTTGGTGTTTGACCTTAAACTATAATGATGATGCATTCAACTACCGGATGACCGGACAGTGTGATTTATAGTTCTTAATTAATTAATATCACTTTGATGTTTACTGAAGACACAACATCTGTAAAATCAATTAAGTTACTATTACTTACTAGTTAATCTTTTTAAATTAGCGTTAGTTCTGACTGCGTCTACCTTATTGGTCTAGTGGTCGCAAGGGCGACTACTGAATGTAAGGTCCTGGGTTCGATTCCCGGGTAGGCCAAAGTGTGATTGGGTCTACCTGCTAAGAAATTCTTAGTAGTAGCCCGGCCTTTGAAACCGTGCCTGGTTGGTGACAATAGGCTCAATCCTTATTACATGGGACTTAATAACAGCATTGGTGAAATGTGGGTGTATAACTGTGTACCTACTTGTACACCTCTGCCTATCTCCTCAGAGATATGTAAATGCGTAGGTATTGTCCTGCTTTCTTTATTTTATAGGCAGATTTGTTTAGTTAGTAAGAAGCTTTAAATCAATCGTACCGGCCGTTCATCTTAGATATCGACCGCAAAATGTACCAATTTAACATAAATAACTAGTGTAATATCTGAGTTTGTATTTGCTTGTTTTGTTCTAGATCGATTTGTCATACTTACCTATACGTGGGAATATGGCCAGATGGATACTTCGCAGAACTATGAACTTAATAAAATAATAACATGTGAATGTAGGCTGTAGCTACCCATCTAATTAATTCATGATGTGTATCGTGGCATTTGTATTAGTGAGCTGGTAAATTCCAGTCTGTGGCGTCTTTGTCCTGACCTTGGCACTCGGAGGACGTCCAATAACCGGGGCCTACGAAGTTATTGGCAAGTTGCCCGATATGATTATGTCCCTCGGGACTAACAGGCTCATTGGGGAGGTGGCAAATAAATCCATCCGATCGTCCGATCGATACACAGTCCGCATAAAATATTATACATACATACATGACTGTTTGAACATCGTTAAATGACAAATTGTAAATTTCTGCATTTTGAAACCATATCGCGATGTCCTAATTATTAATACATATGGGTATGTATAGCCTAGTCTATCTGGCCACAGTCTCTACCTGTCTATACATTAATTAATTATTAGTTTGAATATCGAAAACCCATCTACTATGTCAGTTAGATTATGTTTCCATTCTTTGAAGTCGAACCATAATTAGATCGTCGTATCATCACTGTGTCACCTGCTTCCACCCACGCTTCCGAAGAGATCACACTGATACCTAAGTGCGAATTCTTGAAATAAACTGGGAAATAGATCACTGTAATGGAGTGCGTGGGTGTCCTAGGTTAGGGTGTTACGAGGGAACATTGTACACAATCATAATATCTTTCAACACGGCACGTGTTTCAGTTCTACGACCTACCATTAGTTATACACACACAAGTGATTACTAGATAGGTACTGCTATCTGACAACTATATCTTAAGCTACTGATAATCTTAATAATTACATTATCTACAGTAAATATAATCACCATTGCTTTGCAGGTCGTAGTTTATGTTGCCGTTTTCTAAAACTGGTAGAGCATTTTAATTTTATATGTAAGTTCATATTGTAATATCTTATAGAAACCATCATAATATAGTATTAGAAGATTCATGCAGATTGTAAGTAAGACGCCTTCTGTACGATCCACTACTCAGTAGAATCATTATTACTTATTTGTGACTATGAATACGGCATCGATCGCTACAAAACCTAATAGAAGCATTCCGTGTAAACAGAGATTTGTTGCTTCGATAATATGAATAGAATGCGTTTGAAATGTTCCTAAACTGGTTTTAATGAAATTATCTGTCTTATTTATAAACGGTAGTAATAATTACGTATTAATAAAACATGCAATGAATGCGGTAGTGTAACAAAAAACTTGTTCTCAAGACGGACAAAATAAAAAAGAAATATTGCGCTATAAATTTAATTTGTTTAATTAAGTAAAACAATCAACTAAAGTATTAATTCAATTTAATACTATAAAATATATTCAAATTATACCTACTGTTAACAAGGATACAAATTATATCAAGGACAGGAAAAATATTTTTGTTTTGAACGGGGTTTAGTTGCTATTATAGTCAGAATTGTTTATTCAATGTTTATTTCTTTTATTTACTCGCTGACACACTTAAGTCTTCTTCTCATTATTTTCTCACTTTCCTCTCGCAAGTCTGCTGGAAGAGATATCTTAAGAAATAAGCAGCACCTTTGTACTTATATTTTCTATTTCTTCCACTCTATTTCTTTACTCTTATTGCGTGTACTTAAACTATTAAATAAATAAATAAAAATATTGTCGTCTTTATTAGTAGCACAAAGTACACCCTACCTACCCTCCAATTAATCTCAATAAAATCATTTGATTAGGCGCTTTCTCAAGCGTGCGACCCCTTGCAGGAACTTTACGTTTATATCTTAGCTCCCCTTCGTTCTTTCTACCCTACCAGTATCTACTGAAACTTATGGCCGAACATTTCGTTTTGGAGCCCGAATTCGTAATTAGATTATTCAGCCAATACGGCAAAACTGTTGCCTTAAAAAATAAATAAGCTTCGATAAAACTAGGCTTAGCTACCGATCAAAAGAAATTGCTACGCTAACTTCAATATCTAAAGATAGCGATAGAGCCAAAGTGGAATCTTCTTTGAAATTCTTATTTATTTGTTATAGAGACTATTCAATTATATAATCATCCTCGCAACTCTTAATATCCCATAGGTGGGCTTAAGCGTCCTATAAACTATGTCACGCTTCGGTCCTGTGCCAATTGCATGTAGATAAGAACCTGCGATTTTGGTAATACCACCCATCTTGCTGCGTGACGACCGACGACGTAATAATAATACCTCTTCCAACATACTCATTTATTTAAACTTATCCTAATTAATACAAATTATAGCCTAATTTCTGGAACCTTTGTAAATCATATTTAAATTTAACTAATCGCCGTCGCGATTTATGTAAATCATATTTAAATTTAATTTAAATAATTGTGAATGATTAAATGATCAATTTGTTAATGGTTATAAGATGATTATTAGGTACCTACTCGGAAATTGTTGTTGAATTTGGAGATTAGGTAATGTTCAATCACATTCATGATAATTCAAGAATCCTGTTGGTCATAAACAATATTCAACCACTAAAGAGAGGGTTATTGCACATTCCTACGCAAATTCCAAGTCCCTCTTAACACTCTTAGAGGTTGCTTATCGTGATGTGATCCTAGTAAACATATTTCGGGTAACATGTTATCTAAAATGGTAGGAAAGTTGTTGGTTTCTAACGACATTGCTGATTACCTACTGATGCAATTCATGAATCGCTCGAAACATAAAGATTATTCTTGCTCGTGTGCAATGTTAATGATATGAAGTCGTCCGATGAACTGGGATGTGATCATGTGAGACGCCTTGACATTAAGTGTGTTGCGCAGTTGTATACAGGTTGCTGTAAGTGAGAAGTACAAGCCGTGGTTTATAATAAATGTATAATTCGATCTACCATTCTACTTTACGTTGGTGATTAAAGTTAAGAGTAGTTAGCGGGTTAACAAAACTGGAACAAGTGTTTAAACAAAACTAACTAAATGCAACATGAGCTATGGCTCTGTTCTCCTTCATATACCATATTAGCGGCTAATGTCATCAAAAGGTGACTCGCATCATGCTGAGAGATCCTCATCTAAATGCCAAAGGTCTTTTAATAAACTAGAAATGAGAACAGCAATTAATGAGAATTCATTAAGAACTCGATAACAGCACTACGTTCAAGAGATGCGAGAGGGTAGTTTGGGGTGGCAGTGGCGGGGTGCGGGGAGAGAAGAACCGGCGACCTCCACCTCCGCAAATGACGTCAGAGCAGACCCCTAACGTGCATATAGCACTCAGATGAATTCAGATGGGTATGTTTTCAAAGAAAATGAGCCGTATGAAATAACACTCAGTACTTACAACAAACTTGAATGCTACGATGAAAATTATAGATTCATAAGGAAATATTATGATGAAACTAACACGTTGTATTGCTTAAGTTGTGAGTAAGATTTAAGCGCTGTTTTATGCGACAATGTTTATAATAGTACCTAACCTCCTTTAAGATCAGTTTACATGGACATACATAATATTTTATACGTCAACCAGTCAGCTTACTCGCAAGTAATTTCCGGGGACATAAAAGGATGACGCAAATTACTTAGAGCACGACTGAGAGACATCAAAGCTAAAGTATGAAAGGGAAGCCAAATGTCTGTTCCCCGTAGCTTGGAATGTTTGAATTAGAATGTGTTGTTGTGACCTTTGATTTAGGTGTGTTAAAGTCTTTTGATTACAAATAATAGTATAGTACTAGTAGAATAGTACCATGTAGTTAATCGCTAATCTAACTTACACAAGATAACATAGCATCACGCCCTATCGGTGTATACCTTGGAGGGGTAGGCAGTGGTACACATAGATGTACACCAACATTTTACCAATGCTGTTATTAAGTCCCACGTAATAGGTGGTGAGCCTATTGTCGTCTACCGGGAACAAATCCAAACTCCGAGCTGCTACTGAGTATTTTCTAACAGAAAAACTCAATAGCACTTTGCCCGATCTGGGAATCGAACCCGAGACCTTATGCTTAGCAGTCGCGCTTGAGACCACTAGACCAAAGAGGCAGTCAAATCTAATCTAGCTTAACCTACAGTTAACTTCCAAAAACCTAACAGTTGACGTTGGGAAAAGGATTTTTTTTTATGTTGCTCTCTGGTATACACCGAAGCCCTTGGACGCGATTATAGCTTGTTGCAACCTCTGGTCGCTAAACGATATTTGAGATTAAGCACTGCTTGATAGGTACAATTCTTATAGATAGCTACGTGTATTTTCATCTGAGCGTCTCCGTGATTCGGAGGGCATGTCCTGGCTGTGTTAGCAAACCAAGTTAGAGGTCTGCTTGAGCAATGCTTGACACTAGATTGGCTCCTGGCCACATTCCTAAACCTATGGTCAATATAAACATTTTGATTTTGATTCGAGTGATGGTGATTGGTCACTTGGCTGAAGTCTTCAGAGCCAATAAGTACGCACCTATTGGCTCTTTCGGTTACCAACGAATTGATTGTCGCTTTGCGTCCTATGTTACATCCATAGAATTAGAATATTTTTGCTACCCTACGTTTATGGTTACAGCATAGGTGGGGGCCGATGTACAACAAATTGACCATCAATTGATGTCAACCGAGATAGCCAAGGCCAACACTTCCAGATCATTTATTGACTGTACGTAAGTAATGTGTGTTTTTAGACTCAGGTCAAGCATCAAATTTTTATTAATATAAATTCATGGATATACAATCAGCTTGTATTAATGACATTTTTTATTATTTCGAAGTTAGTTTCATAAAAATATTAAAGCTAGGAAAATGACGCAAAGGATCCAACTCGAAGAATGACCCGGTACCTACCTATTTTTGGCTGCCAGCTATGTTATGCTTTTTATATTTTTTTATTAAAGGAAATATAATTATAGGTGTGTCTACGTAAACGCGTGAATTTTGATGGGGGTTACACGTCAGTAACGCCTCAATATTGAAAATTGATTCCAATTAATTTGATATTTATTTGTTTATTTAAACAACAATATATATTAAGAGAGCCACATTGAAAATCTTCACTTTAACAAACTTCATCCTATAATAAAATTAAACTGCATGCATGCAACATATTAAGTTAAGTAGAACTAAGTAATAGGACGCAAATGCGATTATGAAAGCTATAAGCAACGCGACGAATGGAGTGTTCGCAAATGTAGACTATTTTATGTTCCGTTCCGTTATACGTGTTTGTGACCACGGAGAGCTTTTACGACGTGCACTACGAACCGGATGCGGAACGCAAGGCTCGAGGAAAATTTACGCCATTTTGGAGACACAGACTACGTCGCCCGAGGAAGCTCTCGGCTTTACTTAAAGCTCTTTGTTGCCGTGTTTATAAGATAGCAACACTGAGACGATTATATTCCTGTGCCGAGGATTTGGAAAGTATGTACGGAAGTTTTAAGATCTTAACGCGGAAGTTTTCCACTCACAACATTTTGTTTTTATAAAAATTTAAATAAGCAACGTCTTTGTTCATTCCAATATGTTATAACATTTTATTTTATCAATGGTTTGAATCAATACCATAAGCGTAGGTAGGTAGGTAGTTACTTAATACTAATGCAACCAAAATAGATAAGTAAACGCGCTAAGAATCACATTTATTTAATCCATACTTATTTACTAAGGCAAGCATACATAGCTTGTCAAGTACAGATGACATTGGATATCAATGATAAAATATCAACGACTAAAAGCAAATATATAAAGTTAAGTACGGGTAGGTATCGTGTTTGGTAAAAGCCAATATGCGGTCACACGTGTTACCCATAACGCATGAAAATATTTTTCTGAAACGTTCATAAACGATACAATTGTGTGTGCAAACGAAGCGTTCGGTGTAAAATGCTGTCGAACATTGTCCGGCACAAATGGCAGGGGGGAGAATCACCCTCCTCGGTCATGTTATGAGCTGTTGGCGACATTGCAGGGCTTGGGGACTTGTGGGGAACGACACCCTTTCTGATACCACTTATACCTATCCCTCTACAAGCAAGGCAGACAGAATTTATGATTTTATAAATGTATATTTACTTTTACTGTGTGTCATCCCGCTCATTTGCATGTTAATTGGTTTCTTGAAGAGGCAATTTACCAAAAACTTAAATATGAAAATTTGGAGGGGAAAAACATCGAACCCATTTCAGTTGGAAAATGGATTATTTTATGCTGTAGAGGAAACAGGAAACCAACATAATTTAAAAATATACGCGTTCCGTCCTTTTGTACCTATATGAAATACGGTGCCGCTTTATCTTCGTCAGGCACTAAATTTTCATTATTCTTTCAGCTAACGCGTTTAGCAATGTCTTGCATAAAGAGACTAGTGTATGTTTTGCTGTAAGCTTACATAATGAATGTGTTTGTATTATACATGTTATACAATGTCTTCATAGCTATTCGTTAACAATAGAAAATACACAAAGGCGCTAGGCTACATAAACCAAATCATTTACCCTAGAAAAACAGGCACAATTTTTTTATGCAGGTACCTATACAAAATCCAAGTCGCTAAATTAAAGTGATTAGGGACCTCACTCAAAAAAACCTACGTTTGTATTTATTATTCTCTTATGAATCAAAGATGTCGCTGCACTTATGAAAATGCGCGGTTTTCATGTCAAGTACATTTAAACGGCAATCATAAATAACTATCTTCCCAGCGATATTAAAGCTTGCAGACATGTAGAATATGTCGCAGATACTCGTCGGCGTCAAAATAAACTGCCTATTATGTATGTTCTTAGAAGCTCATTGTTATTTTTTCAGTATATTCTTGAAAACAGCGGGACTACGATGTTATGATTTCTTTGTTTGAAAATATATGATTATCAAATCAAATATTTTACTTATCATTATCAAATCTGGGGGCACTGTGATTCGTCAAGACGTAAGTTATGTATAGAACCGCTTTTATGTAGAAAAGCCTTTTTTGTACAGCACCTAAAATCTACAACAAATTACCTAACACTTACAAAGAATTAAATTTAAATTCATTTAGAAAACAATTAATAGATTTATTGAATTGTAAAAGTTATTATAGCATTAATGACTTTTTGAATGATACTTTGACATAGGCTAATCTAACGTTAATATATTTGCATCTCATTATTTTATAAATTATAAGTGTGTTTCTGTTTGATTATTAATATTATTATCTATTTCTGACATTTATATTATCATCTTAAACTTGACTTTATATTTTAGGACAAATAAACTTGACCTTATATTTTCAGACAAATAAAGATATTGTATTGTATTGTATTGATTATATATAAGATATGAGTTCAAAGTAAATATTAGTTACGGTTCAGGGTCCGGTCAGAAAATAAACTGTTAGGTAAGGCATTGTAAAATAACACCACACATCCCATGGATTTGTTTTCAGTAATTTGATATATCTGTCATCATAAAGCACATACGTAGGTAATATGGCAAAAGGCTGAAAAGTCATGGGTGCGATTTTAAACGTAACCTTTGACATAAGATGTTGATAAATCGATAACTTTCAATAAGTTTAATTTTGTATCGAGTCGACAAGATCCGTCCTCGGACGCCTGAAAAGTTTGGTGCCTAGAGCATAACTGTGAAAAATCGATTCGTATCGGTATACTTAACTGGTGTCCTCGATATCCTATTGAGTCGAACCTACCTATATGACACTGGTCTATGGCCAATCATTATTCTCGAAAGCTTTAATAGTAAAGTTTTTTTTGTTTTCGAACTCTACAAAAGCTATACGCCGAATTGTTTCAAAGTCAAGACTTTTGAATAGATTTCTGGATTCCATTTTAGTCGACACGACGCGGATTCAGCTTTACGATACTTTATTGTGACTCAACAAATTGCCGCTTCCTGATCATCTTTGTTTTAACAATGTTAGATATATTTGTATGCGGTTAGAAGATGATTATGTTGTTTATTTGTTTCTAGTTTGTGTTCATTAATAATGGACGAGAAGGCGGAATTCATCTCAACTTGGCATAAGTCGTGCGTGACCGAGTGGATTCCTGCGATGTCATGTTTATTGAATGCATAAATGTTGTTATTTACTAGTAATACCATATTTCACAGTAAGTCTGTGTTTTACGTTTACCTCATTCTTTCTTTTTCTTTTAAAAAACGTTGCCCCACGCTAGTAATTTATTCTTGTGTCGTGGGTGCGTTTACAGACATATAATCTCACAAGCACACACACACACACCCAGACCCAGACCAATATCTATAGATAGTACAAATATTTGCTCCGTGGAGGAATCGAACCTGCGACACGCAGCGCAGCAGTCAGTCTCTCGACCACTGCGCCAACCGCGCTGTCATTGTGCCAGTAGTTTCAAGCGTGTGCTCCTAGGTTCAATGCTCGGGTCGGGCAGTGTTATTGGGTCCTCTTGACTCCGGTTACCAAATTCCCAGTAGCACAGCTGAAGTTTTGGATTACATTGGACGTAACAACGGCATCGGTGAGGTGTGGATCAGAAGGTGCACATTTCTGCCCAGGCGTTCACAAAACACAGACGTGAAGCGTGATACTGAGTTGTTATTTTTATATTTTAACCTACGTTATGCTACAGTAAGATACGAACTTAAGAATTTTACTTTTACCGCAACTAGCTTTTTTAGTGCTTTCGACAAAATAGCTTCTACGTCTCACAATGTAGGCAATCTAGACTTGTGGACAATAAAAGTAATATTGCTTGAACCCAATTTATTTTGGAATTTATACGAATACATCGTATGCCTGATGTATTTTGTTTTGCCTACGTACTTAAAGTGTCTTTAAAGGTCACTTGTACCACGCAAACTAGGGTAAGGATAAGTACATAAATCAAAGGGGTAGCCTTATTTTGTTATCGTGGCCTTGATAGGCATAGTTCAAAAGAGCTATTTGAATACCTACCTTGCCTTCTACCGGGCCTGCCCTTTACTCAATTTTAGTTAAATAGAAAATCTATGGCTGGTTGGAAAAGATTCTCTTGTTAGTTATTGATGGCGCGTAATGGTCGAGGTAGTGTACCACGGTTAAAGAAATATTTATATCTTTTACGTACATGTTGAAACTGCCTCGTTGGTCTAGTGGTCCGAAGCGCGACTGCTGAGTAGGAGGTCTCGGGTTCGATTCCTGGGTCGGGCAAATTGTTATTGATTTTTTCTGTCAGGAAATTCAAAGTAGCAACCCGGACCCGGAGTCTGGAATTGTGCCCGGTAGATGAATAGGCTGGACGGAAGAAGAATTCGCGGTGGTGAGCAGAGGTCGAGATGGCTTAGTGGTCAGAGCGCCTGGAGTATTTATCCGGGAGGCGCAGGTTCGAATATTGTTCGCGCCGTATTCTTTTTCCATTTAATATAATAACTTTAGAGTTCGCTTAGCATGCGTTAATGCTATTCAAAGATTTATCTTGAATCTCTCGTATTTTGTTTTTATCTGGCTGGGTTTTAATATCAATAAATATAGGACATTAAGAAAAATAAATATAAAAAGTAAAAAACATTTTTCCGTCATTTTTCAATTGTTTTTCTGTCTGTCAAAATCAGTCAATCTAACGAAGAAATTCGATACATTCTAAAGTTTTATTACAAAAAAGGTAAAAACGCGAATCAAGCCGCGAACAATATTTGTGACGTTTATGGCCCTAATGCAGTGTCAGTAAGAGTAGTATGACCATGGTATTATAATATGACTAGCACAAAGTTGGTTCAAGCGTTTTCAGTCCGAGAATTTTGATGTCAAAAATGCAGCTCGCTCTGGTCATACGGAAAAGTCGATGCCATTTTTGAAAAAGTGGAGCAAGGACGGGAATATTATTAGTTACGACACCGCCGAGGAACTGAGGATGGAAAACAAAAAACCCATTTCAAAAAGTCTGGCTGTACATAAAAGCTCGATATTTGGGTGCCACACGATTTCACTAAAAGAAACCTAATGAATTGTGTACTCATTTGCTATTCTCTATTGAAATGCTCAAAGGGTAGTCAAGCTCCACAGACTGTAGCGAAACCAGGATTAACACGCAATAGGGTGATACTGTGCGTATGGTGGGATTGGAAGGGCATCGTTTATTATGAGCTTTTAGCGCCGGGCAAAACCATCGATTCGGATCTCTATTGCCAATAAGTGAGATTCAAGCAAGAAATTGAGAAAAAACGGCCAGAAATGATCAACAGAAAAGGAGTGGTTTTTTATCATAATAACGCCAGACCACACACATCTTTGGCAACTCAGCAAAAATTGAGAGAGCTTGGTTGGGAAGTGTTAATGCATTTACCATATAGTCCTGACTTTGATCCCTCAGATTTTTTATAACAGGTGACTACACAAAACTAACCAAAGAATTCTTTGGGTAATGTTAGGTTAATATCAAGAGAGGACTGTCAAAACTATTTTCTTTGATCGAAAATCCCAAGATTTCTACAGCAACCGGATTATGTCACTACCTGCAAGATGGCAACAAGTTATCGAACAAAAAGGCACTTATAATATTATAATTAAATAAAATTAAACTTTGAAAAAATAATAATTGAATCTGTATATAAAATACGAAGAAACTTTTTCCCCGACCTTATACAACAATGTAATAAAATGTTAGAAGTCGTTTAACCTACTTTTAATTTTCGTATCGAAATGAAGCTTTCTATGAATTTGTATAGGTAGGTATTATAATAAAACAACTTTTAACCGGATTAATCGCGTGTATTATTGGTTTTGTATAGGTATGTCGCAATTTGTATGATTCTGCAGTTTACATACGGCGTCGTCAGTTTAAAAATGGTAGAAGTTATGTAATATACCGGAAGCGTTCCCATTTCCGCGTCCGTAAGGTCGCAAAAAACCTAAACACGAAGAGGATGACACTGCGCTCGCTCTCCCTCCCGTCATCCCCTTCGAACCTAACCTATCCGTGTCGGGATGCACGGGGTTCCCGAGCTCGCGGCGCTTGCTTTGCCTCCGGCATATTACATAACTGCAAGCGTTATTAAACAGACGACACCGTATGTGAACGGCGGAATCATACAAATTCCCTGCGATATATACACATTCATAGAAAGCTTCATTTCGATACGAAAAATAAAAGTAGGTAATACGACTTCTAACATTTTATTACATTGTTTGCTAGTTAGTTACTAGTGAAACTAAAAAAAACGTTTAATAAAAATATTAAAAAATAATAAATATTTTATAGTTTGCATAAAATTAATTAGGTATTAATATATTCTTAGTAATTATTTTATATATCTTTTACTTTGTTACTTTTGTCATAAATGCTTTACGGACACTATCTACCTACTTACAAATTTTACTATAATGTAATTATTGCTTGTTCGCAGCTAAACTAGCTTTTTTTTTTTTTTTTTTTTTAAATGGCCTCTTGCAGAAACCCAGAGGGGTTTTGTCTGCGTAACCGGACAATATCTAAGGCGAGGCAGTTTGATGCCTCCAGCCAGAGCATATTTTAAGATACTACAAACTAAGCAACAGCGCTAAGGGCGTCCCCTGCGGGACACGAACCTCGGCTTAGGGTGTTGCTGGGGGGACAACTAGGGACTAGCTGGGTCATATCAGTTTCCTTATTATTAAGGGACGAATTTAAAGCTACTAGCTCGGCACGGGCCGGCTCGAGCAAGGGTCGGGGCGGACATGATGAGACATTTCGCGACGGACGCGGACCTCGCCGGTGAGGTCTATAACGAGGCGGTCGAGCGCGTCGGAGTGTGCTTGTGTGTCTGTTAGACTCTTGAGCTACAGTGATCCTATCATCGGGACGGAGGAGAGCGTGACGTGGTCGGCGGATTTTGTTGATCTGGGACGGCTTGTAATCAGCGGAAGAGACAACTAAGGGATTCGGATGATTAGGGGCAGATTCGAAGTATCTCTTCGATGCCCTTTTCATGAATTGCCTAACAGTAGGCACTCTGAGGTCGAGGTGGAGTTGATGGTTCCTAATGAACCATGGAGCGCCTGTCGCTTTACGAAGGAATCGATTTTGCAGGGTTTGCATCCTATGGATTTTGTAATACTTAACGTGTGCGAACACGACGCTAGCATACGTCATAATGGGTCTAATGCACGAAGTATAGAGCCTAACCTTAAGGTTAAGTGACAATTTACTGCGCGCATTTGTCATGGGGAATAGACGGCCGACAGCGAAGGCCGCGCGGTTGCGTACCGTCTTAATGTGCGGACGGAAGGACAGTTTGTGATCTAGAATCACACCCAGGTATTTGGCTTGCAGTTCCCAAGGGATTGGCTTGCCGAACATTGTAATGGGTCGAAGCTGGGGAAGAAATTCCCCGGCGCCCGTTCTCGAAAAGAGAACGGCGGCGCTCTTATCTGGATTAACCTCAATCCTCCATTTCCTGAACCAAGCGCCTAAGGCGTTGGCCGAGGTCTGAAGATATCGGGTAATACAGTCAAGACTCCTACCGGTGTAATAGATGGCCGTGTCATCGGCGAAAAGAGCTAACTTGGTTTTGCCACTTTTGGGAATATCGCTGGTGTACAGCGCGAAGAGAAGAGGTGATAGCACAGAGCCCTGAGGGACTCCGGCTTGGATCCGATGAGGGGACGATAGAACGCCCTCTACGCGATAGCGGAAGCTACGGTTCGATAGAAAATCTCGAATGATGAGTACGAGACGGTCAGGCACTTGGAATTGGTACAGCTTATAGATTAAGCCGTTGTGCCAGACCTTGTCGAAGGCTTTAGCTACGTCGAAGAATAATACGCCCGTTTTCATCTTGCCCATGAAGCCTGCGCTTATGTGCTCAACGATACGGTGCAACTGATGGATGCATGAGTGTTTGGCTCGAAAGCCAAACTGCTCGCTAGGAAGAAGCTTATTGGATTCGGCATAATCCCTTAAACGAATATAAATTAGCCTTTCATAGATCTTTCCGAAGACGTTTAGAAGACTGATCGGGCGATAACTAGTCGGCTCACACTTGAGCTTACCGGGCTTTGGAAAACCTATAACTGTTGCCTGTTTCCACGATTGTGGGAAGATATTGTTGGCCAGTGCCGCATTGAAGATGGCGGTCATGAGTACTATCAGAGGTGCGGGAAAGTATTTAATCACTTTATTGGTGATCCCGTCTGAGCCTGGGGCCTTCCTGGGTTTGAGGTTCCTCACGATCGTTCTGACTTCGTCTACGGTGACGGGGGGCAAGGGTTCGTCGGAGTCGTCTGGGGGCGGGAGTGCAGTTCTACGTTTGACTTCAGCATCGACCTTGGACAGGTGAGCTTTGTCTACTGGTAGAGTGCTAGGCGTACATTGGGCTTCTAAACTGTCGGCTAGTACTTCTGACTTTTCGTCGTCATCAAAAGCAGGTCGTTGATTAGGTCTATTGAGCGGCGCATTGATCGGATTTTAATATCCGCTGCAATTGCCAGAAAGCTTGATGGGTGGGTTCTATATCATCGAGCAATTTGTCCCATTTAGCTTCCCGCATTTCCGATATGCGCTTCCTCACAGTACGCTGCAAGGTGCGCATATGGATACGGTTAGCTTCATTGGGAAAACTGTCGTAGAGCTAAACTAGCGTGTACCCATGTCATATTTAAGTAATTTCTAAATGACTATGATTTAAGCGTTTAGATTTTTAGCTTTTCTTGCGTGAAGCCCGGACAAAAACGAATTTATCTTTGTACATTTTTAGACCCGCAGACCCGGTGAAAGCTATAGCTACGGCCGTGCAAGCGACTCGATAGCTCACTTGGGAAAGTGATGTCATGGTATGACAGGGTTCGAGGCCTGTATGTGTCTATTGTTTTTCAATGTTTCCATAGAAAATTTGTAATTAATATTTATACCTTATTGCATTTTTGTTATTCTAACATGGCTTGGTCCCTTATGCAATTATGCCGCCCTAATGAGATAAACAATTACTTACTAAATTTGCTAAATCTAGCTAGTTTGTAAAGCGCCCTAGCTGCCTGAAAGTGGCGCAGTCGGAACACTTACAGAACCCTATAACTCTAAAGTTACCGACTAACATGATAAGCTATTTTTAAAATTAAATAAGTACACAATTGTGGACACACCCAATCAAAAAGTGATAAACATCAGCAATGTACTCTAACAAAATGGTACTTGCAGGTGAATAACTTTTACAAAACAATGATGAAGAAAACCGATAAATATTTTGTTTTCTACGCAGTTCTTTGTTTGGCACCAAAACAACAACTTTATGTACTTGGGTAGGTATGTTATTTCGTTATACCTAACGTGAATTATGCAATTACTATTCACTTGACATATTCGTCGTCCTTGGTTAGGACGTGTTGTACTAATATTTGTAATAACTAATTTCGTTTAAACATATTGTGCGTCATCCATTATCCCTTTTTTAGCTTTTATGTCTTATAAAGAACAGCTGTATTTGTTAGTTCATTTAAATTCTTTGTTCGTTATTGCACTTTGTTTCTTTATGCTTTCTATAATATTATAAACCAACCAACAACGGGTCAGCCAACCCACCCGACGACTCTAGCGTCTTTTGTAGATAGTCTTCATGCTTTTTTACAGATTTCAAGAATGCTAATCAAACTTTTTGCGGGCTGTGTCGCCCGCGTCGGTAGGAGTGCACCCTTAGAATGGAATCCCTACACGTGGCCCCTGGGTGGTGCAAAACAGGCAACACAACTCTGGTGGAAGGCTTCTGCCGCGGCTGGTTACCACCCACCGGACAAAGCCATGTCGTGAAACGACCTAGTCGTGGTTCGGCATGTCGACCAGTGCAACCATTGTGGGAGACGGGTCTGGGCAGTTGCATCAACTCTCGTTCTCGCCATCAAATCTATTTACTCTACTTAGAGTGAATAGATTTATTCTGGATCGACGTGCTCCATCCTCGGCCACACTGTTGCTTAACATCAGGCGAGTTGGTGGCCAAACGTAGATCCATTTCGGATAATAACAAACATTTACAAATCCAATATTCCTAATATAATTTATAGATATTTTTTGGATATGTCTCGAAACACTGTTCATTAGTGAAAACCTTATAAAACCCATTCAGTAATTACGGAGAAAACCTTGCATAGACAGGCTGACCGATAGGTATTGTTTTACTCTACTTTGTTTAATTTGTAGTGTAGATCCGAAAGATTAGATTTATTTCATTTAAAATTTAAGTAGGCATGGCCAACTGTGGAGGTATGGATCATTTTAGCTGTGGTATGTGCCCAGCACTAGGCTTTGTAGCGTCTTTTGTTGTTAACCGAAAGTTATGGTACCTTATGGTTATTTGTCTAAAAAGTGTTGCTCACAGTTATCTCAAGGGAAGGTGATTAGGCAAAAAAAGACAATCATAAATCAGAGCTAGTAAAACAAATGGTTTCGAAATTGTTACTGGGTTGTAGCAAGATACCTATATGCAGGCAACATTCTATCATTATGTATTATAATGCGAAGATAGTAATTAAAGACAGTATGTATCACGTCCCACTAAAAACAAAAAAACTAAATTAAGTACCACGGTGAATATAAAGTTCAAAATAAGTAGATTAATATAAATTCGGAACATGTGCAATACCCTGAGAATAGCACTACGTTGTGTCACCTGTCTCGTTGGACATAAATTGTAATCGCAATAGCGATTTGAATTTATCGTGTAGGTACTAAACATAAGTCACGATTAAGCTTAGCCATCTTGATTTAGGTACCTACATGTTTGCCGTCCCGATAAGCACGAGAAACAAAACCGACGTACCTACCTTGAAAATATTTTTAATGTTGTTGCCACGTAATGGAAATAAAAAATATTATCACTTTTTTTAACGACTGTACTTTTATGCAAAGCGCCTGTGGACTGCGTATATTAGCTATAAGGACGGGTGGCACATTAATAAAATTCCTTTCGTCTCAGTCTTTTGATTAAAAATAGTTCTACTAAGGTCTGTGGTAGGTACATTATCTGCGTTTTTTTATCGAATCTGCTTTAAGGGCTCGGGCATTTTGAAGATGGCTCATTTTAGTATGCATGCAAATATCGAGATTTATTTCTTTATTTTATATATGCTGAAAATAAATTATATATATCAGATTACTTACTCGCATCAATAAATTTAATTATTATTATTTATTTAGAAAAAATGGTAAATTCCCTATAAATAGCTGCTTTATCTCTTGTAAGAGAAGTAAAATGTGACTTATTGTGATCCATGCTTGCAACCAAGGTACAGCGCGATTTTTTAAGGGTAGGTATTAGTAAGGTATGCATTACAGCTGTTTAAATTCACACTTACGACGATAGATATGTTCATACCAAAGTCAAAGTTCTGGTTCATACGGGACAAACAATTATACAAATATAAATCAATATTTTTACAATGAAACCACGTCAGCAAATTACCTCATTGCGTAGGTTCTTAAGTTTACAATAAAATGTCAAAGAAAAGATAAACAAAGGCAAGTTCTTCCATAAATGCGTTACTTCACGACGTGCGTCAGCGTCACCTTGAGAGAGTTGTCGCATCTTGTTCAACATGCAAGACTGCAAGTTGTTAGTTTGACACTGGTATCCCTACCATAATGAGCAGACCATATTAGTACCTATGTACAAACGTGACGTAGTTATCTACTTTATATCTCTGCATATGGTCTAGCTATTATGTACTTATTTTTGCAATTAAATAAAAACGAGGAAGACCGGTTCGATTAAATCAATATTGATACAGTTACAGTTAAACTTTAAAACACGGCATTCTAAACGGTCTTCAATGCTTCCGCCTGAATGTTTGACACTAAAAATAGAGACACCTACATAGGTACTACGTGTAATAAATAAAGCAGCGATTCCTAAAGTGGGTTCCGCGTAACCTAGGGGTTCCGTGGAAAAGTCAGCAGGGTTCCGCTAAATTATTTATTTTTGGCTGTTAAATAATACCACATTTAAGTACAAATATTATTTTGAAATAGCCCAAAATATATGACGATAAGAACCCATTACTGTTACGTAAGCACATACCTAGGTCACTTTGAAATATTTCTAATAAAGTTTTTTACTTATTTAAATTACAGTGTCTTTGATTTGTAAACATTGGATATGGGGTTGCATAAAATAAATGGTATTTGGTGAGTGTTCTGTTATCTTAAAAGTTTGGGCAACCATGAAGTAAAGGTCTTCTTATGTAGGTAAGTTTGTACGTAGGTAGGTAATATTTTCCTTCCTTAGGATGTTTTTATTGCATTAACACGACTCATGAATAAAGAATAGGTACCTAAGTGGATAGTGTATACCTACTAGATAGGTAAACATTGCTAGCCAAATATAAACAATTGTCAAATCTTCGTTTTCTTTAACGATTCCATAAACTCATGCGATTAATTTATTCACCTGTCACTAAATTTATTACACTTTTTTTTTAAGAAAGTATTATACGTTTGTGAGAAAGATTTGAACCTGCGTCTTCCGCAAATACTGCAGGAGCTCTGCTTATTGGGCTTTATAACCATTTCCATGAAAAAAATATCTAAACCTTTGAGTTTGCTACGGATGCGTTAATGCTTTCAAAATATTTCTGTGTATTTATTTAACTACTACTTCAGTTCTTCATCATCAATAAAAGAAAGGTAACTATTATATAAGTGGGGTAGAACCTATTACCTAATTTAGAAATTGATCACTAATATGATGTCACATTAGAAGGAAGTTATAAACGACGGGGTGACGAACCAATGTGGCGGAAACCGAAATGTACAAATAATGTTTCAGTTGAATAAATACATATATATAATAAAGAATTACCATTCATACCTAGACTAACCACTAAGCTATGTCAAGATCAATTCGTCGAAGAATATAAAATCCTCGCTTTCATAAAATCGGTAACCCTCCTTATCTTATCACCACGCCGCAAGAAACAAACAAAATATAGCTCATAAAATCCCCATAGTTACTTTAACAATAAATTGGGCGCGCAGGCACGAAATAAACCTACTTATCGCGATTTATAGCGGCTTACGAAAACTGTTGAGAGCTGAAACGAATGGTTCATGTTGTTGAACAATAATAGAAACCAATCATATTGATAAAAAAAGGGTAAAATATTGCGAGCACCGAGCGACCCTTCTAGTTGAAATATAAAATACCTGCGTACCAGTTTCAATAAAGGGTCTACCCTATCTAATTACTAATTAGGTTTGAGTATGAAACCTTAACTGCTCTCAAAGCTCGGGAGTAAAATTTTAATTAAGCCGTTTAGATTTCACACGCAATGTTTGCTAACAGCGCCTTTCCTGGAACGGCTTCACTAGGTGTAAACTCATTACAACCAGGCTGCTCCCAGGAGCTTTTTAACGATATGAGTACCTACCTACAACATTGTTAATTATAAAAATATGGAAAAGGTACCTACACGTAGCAGAATCATTGCCAATAAGCACCTACCTACATAACTGCGTAGGTATTAAAGAACATCAATAATAAATATTTCCAATTGATACGCAGAAAAAAAACTTAACTAAGCAAAATAACAGACATTAGATCACAACATCATGAACCGAAGTAATGCTGAAATATGGATGTAAGTGGAACCCTAGGTGACATTTGGACGCTTGACGTTATCAAGTGGTGCACTGTCCTCACCTCGAGTGTCGGAGGCTGCAGGCCCGGAGCCGGAGCGGAGAGTCGTGGACACGGCCGAGCGCCACCCGCCTGCCCGGCACACTGCCGGCGCCGCCCCGGCCCGCCAGAGGGCGCACCACTCGCCACAACCTGCCGCTCCCATCGATCCACCCTTCATCACGACGCATCCCTCCACCCCGTAACACTCTTATCCACTACATCATAGAGTTCCAAATGAAATTGCAAGTAAAGGCTAGCTAGCCTTTGTCGGAAATCTTTCGATGACGTAGATAAGCTCTGTTATGATGATTGCAGAGCTTTATTTTACTAACAAAGCGTTTAATAACGAAACCAGCTACCGAATTATTTACTTTAACGCTTTGATTGTTGGAAGCTCATTGTATTAGCATTATTGTTTTAAATAAAGATTTTTATAGCAGATTAGAAATTATGTTTATTTATTTCATTGTGTAGGTTTACCAATAAAAATTCTAACTTTAACAAATAATATAACTTTATTTCATTTCAGAAAATGTAACTCATAAAATCACAACTTATACATGTACATTTCTCATCACAACATACGATGGTTACTTTACATTTCATCCATTTACAATAATATATCTACTTAATATTAATTGACAAATATGTATATTCATATATTTTTATACAACAGAAATAATAATATGTATATCATTATAAATATGATATGTTCCATCACATTTATATACTTATCTCTCGACTTCATGTATCATATTTATTTTTAAACCGACTATGTATACCATGTATATTTATTTAATAATTATATAAGATGAGTCCCACTTAATACAATTATCGGGAAGACAAAACACAAATAATATATAAGAATAAGTATATAAAAATAATTAGGTATGACGTTTTAACAATTAGCGGAAGCATTAAAATATATTCAGAAATCGATTATTGCTGAAATATATTCAGCAATAATATGAATACAAGAATATTTACAATATTTCTAAATTGAATTAAACAACAATATAATTATTTACTCGAAGAACACAATCAATTTAAAGAGTCGATGTACTGTGGTCTAATGACTCGTGTTTGTTTGTGGCGATTAGCATTCATCTTTGATGCTAGGAGCCAAATATACGGCTGAGAATTTTATGCGACTGAAAATTTATTTGACTACTGAGACGTCATTTCACGCAACCGTTACAAATTTTAGACGATTGCAAAGCGCAAATCGTTTACTAAGGTCATTTTTCTTAGAGTTAGTTATGGAGTCCCTTGTTTGAAGTATATTATTTTTAGATGAATGTTTTATATGAACTTGCAGTACATATTGTGTAGTTTAGATAACAGTATAATGCCTGTAAAGTGTAATTATTACACCTATTCACCAAATTTACACTGGGCTTCATTTAAACTAAATAGAAACGTTGGCTTCTGAAAAGTTACGTAGTGCAACGAACTAATGGACAAACATTTTCTGCTCTTTCATTACTGTTAATGATTGTACAAAGTGACGATGTCTAGACTCTGGTCATGAATAATTATTGACATGAATAAATTATTATGGCTGCTAACAAGTCCGAGCTTATAAGGGACATGTTTAACGCAGACATTGTCGTGTCAAGTCATTGTCTCAATATGTTTCAGTGTCTAGTCTCACTATAAGTAGGTACTGCATTTAAAAGATACCTTGAACACTTTAAATACCGGAAGATAGAAGTTGATGTTGAAGACAGAAATTGATCATTCTTAGTCCATGGTTAATATTTAAAGTAAGTTACTGGCTAGAATATAGAGTTGTCTAACTATAGATTGACTCTCGATAAGTTGTCAATTCTTTCTTGACTTCGAAAATTGGTCACAATATCGATAGAGCTCTATACAGAATATGCAGACGTTTTTAAAGAATCAATAATAATAACTAAGCATTATTTCTGATGAAGAGCAATAGTGTCGATACTTTGTGTACTTATGCTCTATTACCACAATTAAAATGTGTTTTACTAATATCACTAACGATAAAGTCGGTAGTTTCGATACTTTTGCTCTATCGATATTTTTTCGATATATTGCTCTCTATCAATAGAATAGACTAACCGTATCGGTAGAGCTATCCATGTTTATTTGACAGCTCTACCGATAGTGTTGCTAGTTTTCAAGGGAACGTATCGATAGTTAGGCAACCCTAGTAGAATAAATATTTCACAGGTCTAAGTTAAACGTGGATGAATTAGAGAAAATAAAAATATATTTCTCTCAATGACAATGTATACAGTATATTTACAACATAATGCATTTATAACAACCATAACAGAAGAGTGAATAATTTTATTAAAACAGCACCCTTCATACATATATTATCTTATACAATATGTATAAAACACTTAGGTATAATTATGTTTACACATGAAAACAATGTACTTTAAAATGCTAACTATATATAAATTTGCTAATTAAACATATTTGTACATAACGGTGACTTCTATGACTGTTAAAATTAAGCTGAATGTTCATTGTAATACTTCATATTTTACTTAAATAACTGAATAAACTATTATGCTTTCCTAAAACTAAAATAAACAAAACTATTTATTTGCGTGGTTGCCTCATAATATTATATACATACATATTGAGTAATAAAACACACAAAAACATATTCAATAAGTAATCCATCTATTTTCTTAGACACAACCCTTTATGTAGTTGGTACATGTGAAACTTATAAAAAATTATTAATTTAACTATATTGTATTTTTTTTTTCTAAAGTTGTTTTTGTTATCGACTGTTTAGCTTTATTTTAGATCTAATATAGACACACCGAAAGCCAAAATGAGTTTATACGAAACACTTATAACCATTTAGGAATAAAGATGTCATGGCTATTTTCGTAAATATAAGATAGTTTGAGAAGCACTGTCAGAATATTTGGAGTAGTTTTAATTACACAGTCGGATGAATTATTATTTGTTACAAAACTTTCATGTACACGTACCAAAAAGGTAAAATGGAATTTATAAGGATATTGAGGAATGTAAATATTTTATAATACTTCATTATCAAAGCGGAAACTAAGTGTACTTGAACTTGACGAGGCGTACTACTTACTAAGCTAATATTTATGATATTTGCATGTTTTCAGCAATTATATGCAATAGTAAGACGCTCGAAATTTAACCAAATCAAAAATATTTTGGTTCATTGGTGACACAATTATAAATTCCATAATTTTTATGTAGGTATAGTATATCTACCTATAATATATAATTAATTAAATAGTAATGTATAATGTACTTTTATCTAAATTGGCATTTTACGGAAAAAATGATAATAATTATCGTATTTCATAACTAGGTATATGTTTATGATTATGCAATAAAATACACTGACTGACTGATTGATTGATTAACTCATTGGAATAAACTAATAAATACTTACAAGAAACCGTATGTTACTAACGCCCACAGCAAGTAAAGAACAATAATTTATAAAAAAAATTTTGGGGCATATATATATATTTCCGGTATACTTAATTTGAACACATATGTTTTCTAAAAGCATTTCATAAAGTCATATATTTGAAAATAATATACAAATTGTACTTTCCTACTTATAGCAATAAATTATAAATTATTGCTGTTGTTGACAACCCCGTCTGCTACGCTAAAAATGCTTGCTTGTACTAGCATGTTTTTATTATTTGTGATAATTTGTTTAGAACACGTTTACCATATGAAGATATGACTATTTATTTTGCAGTATGAATAATAATATTAGATATTACCTATCAAGCATTTTTAGTCTTACAATGCGTCTAATTGTTAGGACTAGTTAAATCACCTTAGAAAGACAGGAAAACTTTTTTGGTCACTAATTTTTATACATCTACCGATGATTATTTTATTTCATATAACAATAGATCAAACGTCATCACTAGTATGATCTTTTATGAATCTCGATGATAATTTAGGCACAAACCTATAGCACCTTCAACCTAAGGAATTATTGCAACCACTACGAACGTAATAAAATTTTCAATTTTCGATTAACAGGTATCGATAAAAGTTAGTTCATTTCTTGCATTGTAAGTCCTCAGAATTTGGTCATATTTTGGATGATAAAATTATGAAAAATATAACTTTCACAAATCCCACAGCGATATCGTAGAAAATATCGTCATATAATGTAGGATAGGCAAATTAATTGTACCGAGTACGGTGCACAGAACGCAATGGAAGTGCAGATAGCGTTTGGCGTTGGGGCGTCAGCCGGCGCCGGCGGACGCTATAATTCGGTCTCAATCCATTGCTAATCGCCCCGACGCAACCGCCTTGCCGCCGCGGTGTTGTGCCGGTACAGCCACACCTGCAATAACAATGGTACACTATTACCAAGTTGTAGCCGAAATATAAATTCTACGATTCTATTGTGATTTGTAATCTAGTTTAATCTATTAGGACGACGTCATTGTTCCACTTATTTTTTGAGAACTATGTCACACTATGGTCTGTGGGGACTAGTTTAGACGCCCCATATTATATTAGAGGAATTTGAAAATCTATAACAGACTTCAGTCTCCTTATCGCGCAACGATTTTGTATGACGTTTATTACATTAACGAGGAACATTCGGAATGTTTAAACTCTGTTATCGTAACCCACGCCCGCTCCAGTTAAATTTTCGGTGATATTAGATTTAGATACTTTTAAAATATGTAGGTATGGACTAAGGACAGTCAGTACCATTGATTCGTTTTATTTCATTCATACTCGAAATAAGAGGAGGCGGACTGCGGTTGAAATGTAACTTTGAAGACGCCTATATCCAGCAGGGAAATTACTTTATAATTTTGTCAATTTCTTCTTTTACTTCTTATTCTCTAAATGAACTTATTCTGATCGTATGGTATTTACTGTGATGAAGTTGCGAGTGACGGGCGTGGAGTACCTAAACTTTATGTGAATACCTATTCATATACCAGTGATTTTATTAATTATAAATAATTGATAGGTACGCACGATAAAAAAAACAGTTATAAAAAAAGCAAAATAAAAGCGCTGTAGTGGCACCCATTTGCAACGGAATGTATGAAAAATGATTCATGTGAACGTTGTTCCCATTTTGTTTTACGTCACTCACCCATTACAGGTAGGTTACCTGGCGTAAAACCGAGGCCTGATTATCAGAAGGCTGGGCACCCACATGCGAACCAATAACGTCAGGGTGTCTTCACCTGACCATCTGTAAACCAACCGTGCGTGGGTGTTACGGCTACATGACAACATGAAGCCCTATATTCCCCTACTCAAAATTAGTCAAATTGTATTTAATTGTAATTCTATAAAAATATTTTGTAGTGTAATTATGTTTGACAGAATACCTGGCATAGTAAATGAAGCCGCATACATCCAACCAACCGTTTATAAAATAAATATTTTGATTTAAATGATAGATGGCAATGACGTCACCAACAGACGTGGAAGAAGAATTCGCGGTAGTAAGCAGAGGTCGAGATGGCTTAGCGGTCAGAGCGCCTGGATTATTTATCCGGGAGGCGCAGTTTCAAATCCTGCTCACGACCGTTGTCTCCACAAAAAATTATAATATTAAATAGTATTTATTTTGTAAAAGAATCACAATTATCATTCGTCGCCATAGACTAGACATGCAACTGAACTGTGGAACATCAAAGTTGGAGGTATACGGCGGAATAAAATGATTGTATCTTGAAAGAAAATACAACATAGTGGGTCACGTGCTGCATTAAGATTACACCATTACCAATAAGTGAAGCTTGAAGAATATTTAAAAATCAAGAAGTACTAAGTAGAATCCGGAAGAAGACTTAGGTCGTCTCGGAAAACGATAATCTATTTATTGAACAGTTATATTCAAAAGTTATACTCACTTGGAAGAGAATAACAACATCTAGAGAGACTTGAAGGCTTCCACACACCCAAAACTGTGGAGGCGCTTCTCTTAATACGAAGTATGCAGTCTTGAATACGTCACCACATGTCCACATTATCACCATGCTAACGCTGAAATACATGACAAATTTTTACTCACTTTTATTTTTCTTAACAAAAAAAGTAAAACAAAAAACAGGCCATGCTGGAACCTGGACATATACGTTTTTAATTTCCTGGAGCAGGGACTTGTATAAAGTATCGCCGAGTACGTACTAGTTGGAGTTGGTTATATATAGCACAACATATTCATATATTATTATTGTATCATATAGATATTTCCAATTTGAGCGGCTACGCGGCACATCGTATTTCATTATTACTGTATCATAATCAGCTGCCATAAAAGATAAGCACTAGGTACAACGCCTAGGTACATTTAGATACGGCATCGGCAGTGGGGTCCCTAGTCCATTTGCCGCGTGATGTGATTGTAGCCGAATTATCTAATTGTTTTAGCATTTTATTGTATTCGATGGTCCAAAGTGACGTGAATACGGGGTCAGAGTGAATTATCATATATAAAATCACGCCTGTATTCCACGAAGTAGTAGTAACAAGTTGTACACTCACATTAATTTCACCAATATTGTTATTAATTTGGTCTACTGGGCACAGTTCCAATCAGAAAAACCCGAATAACACTGCCCGCCCCGGGAATCGAACCCAGGACCTCCTGCTCAGCAGTCACGCTTGAGACCAAACCAGAGTAAATTATGCTGATGGAAAATGAAAGGGTAATATTTACCTCATGCCCTCAGTACTTTTGTTTTGATGATTTTTGGCTATCTGAGGCGCACCTAGCATGGCCTCAGTAAACAGTGCAAGGAACCCGATTAGCTCCACAAACGGCGAGAATTCTATCAACAAGTAGGTGATCGCGGCGCCAAGAACGGAGAACACCAACATACAATCTACATAGCTCTGGAAGTCTGTCCAGGCCCAAAAATATTTTCTTTCCATATCTGCAACAGATATAAAAATATTGTTGTTGAGGTTTCTATTAAAATAATAGCAAATATTATTTATAGATTACCACACCTTAACAACTATGCACAAGATAAAACTTTAATTCATTATATTAATGATGTAATTTGTTAATACATTTATAAATATCACAATGCTTATAATGAAGTAGGAAATCATGCTGAAGCAAATGACATCAATAAATAGATAAGATATCTTACACACCAATATGACCCAGTCATGACTCCATTTGATACCAAATAACTTGTAATTATGAGAGCATTGAACCGAGTTAGCTACACATTTAGATGTAAAAATATTACTGTGCTATAACTTTTGACCTTTTGATAAAATAATTCTATTAATGATACTACCACTACAAAATTCCATTTGTTTATTAGATATGCCATATCCATTCACCATATGAAATACAGAAAACATGCAATGGGAAACAAATAAAAGCAGTATGATAATGAAACAGAAAATTTAATATCCCATAAAATAATTCAAATGTGACATATTATACACTGTAAACTCCAAATAATATTGTCAAAACATGGGGTTGCTGAAACAAAAACAATAATGATGACTTGCACATGGAACAAACTGCAGCAATCCTTATGACAAGTTTGAAGAGAGAGAGCTGGCACTCACCATAGAAGCGATGGGGCTTCTCCCCGCCGGCGATGCCGCTGCGCTGGTCCAGCCAGCTTGCCGTTTCATCCGGCTGGGCTGAGCCGTTCACACAACACAACAGTATATATAACATGAATATTGCACCTAATTTCACCATCAATCACACCAACCACCAAACAGAACATAAAATAATATTAAAAGTAAAATAAACCATAGCAAAATATAGGAAATGTTAGTGTGTTGAGAAATACTTATCATATCATTGTTATGATTGAGGAGAAATAAAGGTAAAGCAAATAATATAAAAATAGAGAAAAGTATACGGGATATAAAGGGGTTTGGCTACTACACATAATGTAAAAAAAAAGAAATTAAATAGCAATAAATAATTAATAATAGTACAAAAATAATGGAAATGCATATTTTACAGTGCAAAGTTGTACAAAAATTTATCAGGTGTTGCAAATGATTGAAAATAAAACTATAATCACACTTGTACTGGGTGACTTAAACCAACCTGTGAATATTCTCTCTCTTGCCCTTATAATTTGATTCTTTTTTCGAACATTTACACAAAGGTGTATCATGACAAACATTGTAATATTCATTACTATGCTTTGGATCAATAGTGGTAACTCATAGCGTTTACCAAACCTGTAAAAATGTATATACATGCTTTAGTAATTTTGATGAGAAACATTCCTTGCTGCATTTTGATAAAATCTTCTTTATTCATAAATTTGAAAGTATCATACATCTCAAACAGCATAAACTCAAAATGTGAATAACTACAGTTACATAATGTAGGATTTTAACAGGTTCTATACCGACGAGACTCAGTCGAGTAGATTTTTTATTTATATGAGTAAATTGTGTTACATACCAAAACAATATCCTTAAAGTATTAGCTATGAGCAGTGCTAGGCAAACATATAGAGAAAACCCATCAGCATCTTGTGTCCTCCGGATTTGCTTGTACTGAGGAATGTATGGGGCGACGCCACCCACTATCATAGCACCAGCTGCTCCCCAGCCCACCAGATGGCCCACGGTCAGCCCTAACTCGTCAGAAATTATCCAATCCATTGTTTCGTGATTACTTTACACGTTCGAATATCAAACTAAGAAGCTAATATTCATTAGTATATATTGCAAGTGAACCGAATGAATCACCAACTTCATAATTAACAAAACATTACATTTTAAAATTTGATTGTAACAATCGCAAATCGACCAAGTTAGCGGCTGCTACGCAAATCGATCGATAAAAATGAATCGCGTTACTGATTAAATTATAGGGTATTGTGGCTTTTTGTCTGCACCTCTTTCATTACATATGATTAGTACGTGACATAGTTAGTCTTAACGTTTCAGATTGTAGTTTTATTCAGGAGTAGTTGCTGGAACGCGAGTTGAATTTGTCTACTTCGTATTGACAATTTTGACTGAAAAACTTTCGTTTAAAAACCCAAAAAGTATATTATTAAAAGACCAAGCTCTTTTGTCTTTTCAATGGTAGTAATAAAATGAGCAGTTGGGCTATTGCCATGTATAGTTAAAATATTTTTTAGTTAACTTCTTAATAAGGAGTGTAATCAATCAAATATAATTAAGCAGGTACAGAAATACCGTCATCAGTAGTCGGCAGGTTTGCCATATTGAAGAGGAATTAGAATTTACGCGTATTTACTAAATACGCGTAGTGCCTCGCGGTAAATACTATATTATACAACAATGCGTTAGCATCAGTAGTCTGTGATAAACAATGAAAACATAACAGCTGATTTATGACATTTAACCGGTCATTAAAACTGACTGATTGACGTTTTGCAAAAATAAATAACCTCTTCTTAGCTCTCAGGAATTTTCCTAATAAAACCACCCGAGGAGTGTAAACTATGACTTTAATATCCAAATTATTTACAGTTTTACGCACTACTAGTACCGTTGAATGTGTACCTGCGATTTTACAATCGTCAAAGTTAAGATATGTCCGGTGTTATTCAACACAAAAAGAAAGCGGTTTGGCCCGAAGTCATGAGAAAAGTGAAGTGACTACAGATGTTCGACCTTTAGGGGAGAAAATTAAAGAAACGACAAAAACTGCGACATATACTGGAATAATATTAATGGGAGTCGGCATTACGGGTGTAATCTTCTATTACGTGTTCCGAGAATTGTTTTCAAGCAACAGTCCTAACAGCATTTATTCCGAGGCACTCGAAAAGTGTAAGAATGTGAGTAGAATATAAGTTAGAATTAATTCCAATTTGACTATTGGACAGAGGTGACCCTGCGCAGCCTTGTAGGAATGTAGATGGTGACTACAGGTGCTACTTGGATTGCACCACATTGCCTGAAACTTAATATCCCAAGCCTGTATCTAGCAGTAGACTGCAATAGACTGGCAGGCAGGTTCAGTGATTGTTAACATCGTTCAATTGTAATATATATAATTTCATTTAGGTGCTAAATCTGTAATAATACTTTACTGGAATTTATGACCAAAAAACTATAAGGCTAACATTTGGCTGTCAGATTTTCGATTGAGACATTTTCTTAGAAATGGTTAATAATGATTATGGTCAATAAAGATCATTGTAGTGCAGTAGTGTGCCAGTACAACAATAGTTAAAAAAGTAAATACACTACACTATATTTTACTTTTTATTTTAGGATCCTAGAGTAGAAGATGCCTTAGGTGCTCCAATCAAAGGTTACGGAGAAGAAACTACTAGGAGAAGACGTACGCATGTCAGCCATGCTGTATATGAGAAAGATGGAGCTAAGCACATGAGAATGAGGTTTTATATCAAAGGAATTCGGAACAAAGGTGTTGTAGAACTTGATATGAAACAGGTGAGTTTAACAAAAAATGGGAGCATCAGTATTGGTGTTTTACTAAAAGTCACTGATAACATTATACTGGAAACAAATGACTTCTGGGCTCCATTTGTTTGAAAAACGTATGTGGAGTCATACCAGTGAATAATTCAGAATCAATAATTATAATTATTGTTAATAATATATTTTTTGGTGCTATTGTGTTGGGTGGTGCGCTACTACTAGTCTGCGCCTATATAGGTTATATCGTACAATGCGATGGCGAAATAGCATCAACCACAGAATTAACACAGGGTGGATGAAATGTTGTTTAAATAATGTATGTCAAATTCAATAAATCGATAAAGTTAATTCCCTTTTAACTTAAGGGGAAAATCTATAAAACAATTATTAGACCTGCTTTCTTGGATGGTTCAGAATGTTGGCCCACAAAGGGAATGAATTAAAGACAACTACATGCAGCTGAGATGAGAATGTTAAGAGGGATGTGGTGTGACGCAGATGGATAGAATTAGAAATGAATATATAAGAGAAAGTCTGAAAGTGGCACCAGTGACTTGAGAAGTTGTGTAAACATCGTTTAGCATGGCATGTGATGCGAGGGATGAGGGTCATGTGATAGGGAAAGTTTTGAGTATGAATGTAGATGCCTATAAGAGTAGAGGAAGACAGAGGAAGTGATGGATGGATTGTGTTAAAGATGATATGGCTAGCAAAAGGAGTGACTGACAATATGACAGCTAATAGAGATGTATGGAATAAGAATATATGCTGCGCCGACCCCAAATAAATTGGGATAAGGGCAGGGGGATGATGATGAAGATGTTAACAATATATATATGTCTTCTTTCAGAATGAATATGGCAATTATTTATGCCGTTATCTGCTTGTGCAATTGGATGACTACACTGGAAGGACCTTCATCATTGAAGATAATAGAGCAGAACTAGACAAAAAAGCAGACTTTGGAAGTGCCTATTCGACCCTCACTTTAAACCAATAATAACCATAAACAACGTTGTAAATTGTAAAAAGTACATAGGTATCTAAGTAGTCATTGTTAAGTGTTTCAAATTAAATAAAAAATGATAGCCATTACAAGTATCTTTTATTTTGTAAAACATCACAATTTGGCATAAACTGCACAAAAGATATTTGTAACTAAAGTATTTGGGATCCTGTTATTTTTAGTGACAGCAATCTAGTTCTGGTGGGATATATTAGTAAATATATCCCACCAGAATTATAATCACAACTCAATTTTCTGCATACATAATTGACCCTGGAAGACAATTAGCTGGCTAGACATGTTATTAATGTTTATGGTATTTCTTCCAAGGCTGAATTTCCCAAGCCATAAGTAAGCGGTTATTGAATACAAATCGCTTAATTTTATTAAATATCCAATAGAAGACTACAACCAGGGAAAGATATTGTGGCCAAGCCCATTTTAGTTCTTGCATTAAACTAGGAATATATCTGATTTCCATTTCTGGCACTCTGAGACTAATTTGTACTTGCATGGATCCTGTATGTCCATTTTGACTCCTTGAATATAGTGTTTTGGTATGTGTAGTAACTGGAAAAGACAAATATAATGTTGACTCTAGGCATAGTTATCTGTGCTTTTATATGTATAAATACTTTTATTCAATTATTAAACTTCTGTTAATTTATCTTACCTTCTCTCATAAAGTAGTTTTCCAGTATGTAATCTATTGCATTATCATTACTATTTTTATTATAATTAAATAAGGAACTGTTGTATTTAGTATGTATGGTATTTTGTTTACAAGGCAAATGAGATATTTGGTAGAATTGCAGGTCACCAAAATATTTAAATCCAGATGGTGGTACAGCAAACTCTTTATTAATTGCAGCCAAACTTTGCATATGAAGAGGGCAACCTGTCTGTAAAGAAAAAAGGAAGAAATAATTATGGTTGTAGATATCAATAAAAGTTTAACCATAATAAAATAATACACCTAAGATTTATAGTTGAAAATAAATAACAGTTAAGAATACCTTCAACTGAAAGTCCATTATTAAGATTAACAATATAGATGTTATTGTTCTTTCTTGCGGTATGTTCAGGTGAAATTTGAAATCAAATAAATCATTTTTACCATCACCATTGAGATCATATTCTTGTACCTGTAATTTTAAAAATAAATATTTGGAAGGAGATGAAGGAGTAGGTATGAAGTTTAACAAAACTAAATGTAACCTGAGCCAAAATTTTTGTTATTATTTCTGTATCATGCACAATGTGTACATGCTTAGAAGTAGTTAATAATTTTATAGTAAGTACTTAAATTCAACTATATCTGAAAATTAAAAATCGAGTATTGTGTAATAATTAGGTTAAAGAAGAAAAAGCAGCATTATTATCATACTTGGAATTCCATACAGTCCTCTTCATTTTTCATAGCATTTCCATACTTTCCATTTGTTTCACCACATTCTATAGGTTTGCTCGGGTCATCAGATTCTGCTACAAGAAGGTATTCGTACGAAAAGTGTACCGTGGGCTGTTCGTAGAAGCTCTGAGATCGAAGCCAAAACCCTACCAAATAAATAAAATATGGAATACAAAACTCTCCAGGATATGTATTAATTGTAGCAAATTGTGCTTACCTCGGCTCCTATAGGCTATTAAGAAAGGCAACAGCAAATTTAATATTGTGGTTATCAATGTAAAAAATGTTGCTTTTGATAACAAGTAACTCTTGTATTGAACTTCAACATTATAACTAAATAATTTATAAAGAACCATTCTGTACCCATTTATGAGCTGGGAACCTTACAAATATCAATGAAAATAGCCAAATATTCCTAAAATCTCACTGTAGCGCTTGAGTTATGACATTTTGTTTTATTGATCAACAACATTTGTTGCTAGGCAACGACGAGTGTTACTAGGATTAAAAATTTCAACGCGTGTAGATTTTAGAAAAAGGCTTGCTAAGATATTATTCTGAGTCTTTAATACATAAATAAACAGTAATTAAGAAAAATAGACCAAAATAAATATTTAGATTACTTTAAGTACGTATATAAAACTGTATTATTTGAATTTGTAATCAAGAATAAAGGCTGTAGGCATCTGTAGCTATCACAGTGCAAACACATACATATGCAGTAATTGTGGAATGTATGGGTATTTATTAGGATTTCTGTTTCCACTTTTATAATTTACATATAGAGTCTGTAACCGTAACTGTCCCATTTCAACGCAAATACCATTTCTCAATAATCATTGCGGACGAGTTATTCATATTTTGATACAGAATTTATTTACGAATATGTCTGTATTAAGTATGTAACCAGTTACCTACATAAGAATAATTTATTGTGCTATTGAAACCAGGCACGGATCCAGCCCTCAAAAAAGGTTGTGGTCACGACCATTCCAAACTTGGCCAAGTGCAAGTCTGAGTAAGGACTTCTTCACGATCGATACATTGCATTACTTTAAAGGAGACGTTTATAAATGTATGACGCAGCGGCCAAGATCTTGTACAATGTACAGGTTGCAATCTTCTTCTTTCTTCTTTTTCTTCAAACCATCAAAGGTTCTATAGAACATGGTGTCGATATATTAACAACCCTGTGTAGCTCTGTGTGGCAGGCGGGAACTTTGCCATGCGAATAGGCTTACAAAATTTTTGTTTTGCTTGCAAAAAAATTGCTGCTTAAATCGTTATTATTCTAAAGAAATCGACACAGAATAGTCGGGTTTTGTAAAAGGAAAAAGTACCAGCGAGAAAATATTATTAATTCGCCAAATTATAGAGAAAGATCGAGAATTCAACAAGTCAACGTACTTATTATGCTTTGTAGATTTCTCTAACGCGTTTGATTCGGTAAAGTGGCCAAAACTTTGGGAAGCACTCCTAGCTATAGGTAAACCTAAGCACCTCGTATATCTTCTCCGACAACTCTACGAAGGAGGCACGGCATCCGTTTGAACTGGTGATGTGTTATCGAGCCATTGTCTCTCTAGTGAAGAGTTCGTCAAGGGTGCATCATAATTATCACTTCTTGTGTTCAATATTTACACAGAACTCAGCATGAGAACCACTTTAGAGGGCTGGACAGATGGAATCGCTATTGGAGGTCATAACATTTCCAATCTATAACATGCAGATGACACAAACTTATTTGCAACATCTATTAGATAAATAGATAATCTTTTGAGTAAAATGGAACGCATAAGCCTTGTTCGGTCTGAAGATCAATCGTAGAAAACCAAAGTAATTATTGTTGACCGCGCCAATAGTACTTAATAACTCGACAGTAGTTACTAAAATGGCGAATTGCGATGATGTTCAATCATTCATCTACTCGTATTTAGGGGCATTGATTTCGAATAATGGTGCATGCGTTGATGAAATCAAACATCAAATGGCTATCAAGAAAGAAAGAAAGATTTTTTTTTTAATTGATTACAATACCACGAGACACACAACAGACAAACAACTATAGTTTTAACACAAAAATAAAACGAAGAGAGTTATTAAGTTATTATTCTAAGTACAATTACGTAAGGAACGTTAATATTGTAATTAGAAAGACATATCATTAACGAGTCAGATTCCATTGCCATTCATGAAGTAGGTATGTGTCCCATGGCTGACCTTGGTTCAGCCATAAACTCAAAAAGACATACTTAGAACAATATAAATATCACCAAAGCCACGAAAATCCGTCTTGTATTAGTATTTCCCATATTTTTATACGCGGCTGAGACATGTGAGAAAAAGCAATAAAAAAAGATTGCCACCTTAGAAATGTGGTGTTGGAGAAGAATGCTTTGATTTCGTCAACGATTCAGAACCAACGTATTGATTCTACAAGAACTGGGTGTATGGTAGAGCCTTTCTTCCATCGTACAAGCCCGAGGGATCCCTTCTTTTCGCATAATGTTCTTTGTCCTAATATACTTCGGCATAACGATTTTGGCACAATTTGTTTTGGTATAATAATACTTCGGCATAATTTTTTTAGGCATACATTTTATGTTGGCATAATCATCTTAAAGACTAATTTGTTTTGGCATAAATTTGATTTGCATAACGTTAGTAGGCCTAATGACTATTTGCATAATAATATTTAGGCATACAATTAATATAAATAAATATTGTTGGTTAAAAATTTAATATGCTGTGCAACAAAAGTTAGTGACAGAACCGAATTGCTGCAAAACCGACTCCACGTAGTCTTGTTTGTCCTACCCCTAGAGTGTAATTTAAAATCGCGTAGGCGCGTGGGGCCGCCGGAGGCCCGCAGCGCCGGAGCCGTGACAGAAACCCTGCCTGCTGCATGTTGCATGCTCGCTTGAATGCTGCATGCTGCATGCTTGCTTGAATGCTGCATGCTGCATGCTTGCTTGCATGCTGTATGCTTGCTTGCATATATACAGCGAAAAAAAAAAATGCTTAAAAAAGTTATGCTTTAGAACTTTATGCTTAATAAATTTATGCTTTAGAATGTTATGCAAAAAATATTCTTAAAAAATTATGCGTAAGCTGTTATGCGTAATTATATTATGCGAAATTAAAATTATGCCAAACAAAATTATGCTAAGTTATATTAGGTCTTAAAATTTTATGCAAATGGATAGGGATCCCAAGCCCGAATACTAACATTCTTCGGGCACGTATCAAGACGTGGAGATGTTACAATAAAGCGCCTTGTTGTACAGATAAATGTTAAAAGAAAAAGATCACGTGGTAGATCACCTATGCGCTGGTCTGACCAGATTAAGGCTGTAGTCAGTAGCCCCTTTTATGAGTGCACCAATAGAGCAACAGTACGTGAGGAATGGCGCAGGGTTGTAAAGCATGTTACAAATCTTTTAATGATGACCACGACCACTCATTTTTCTATTTATTCTTCTTCTTTATCGAAACACTCTTGATAAAATCGTGATTGTATCTATGAAGAAGAAAAACAAATATATCTGGGAAGATGGAATCAACGTCGAACTGCTATGAGCAGGCGGTGAACCAGTTCAAAACATTTTATTATAGAACTTTTCAATAGGGTTATATACGACGACCACTCTCCAGAACCATGTAGGAATGGCATAATCAATATTATACACAAAAAGGGGACATTTCGAAGTTAAATATCTACCGCCCCATTAGTCTACACTCTCAGATGTACAAGCTTTTCGCTAAGATCCACACCAATCGAATTACCCATGAGCATGATGAAACCCAGCCTATAGAGCAGGCCAGCTTTTGCAGCGGATATTCGACCATCAGTCATATCCACACGGTAAAGTAACTGGTGAAGAACTACCACGAATATGAGCGTCCCCGTTACATTGCTTTCGTCAATTACGGGAAGGCCTTCGACACGTCGAAGGCCGACCATGCTCGTCATGCCACATCAATTCCTGATTTGTGGATGTGCAGGTTGCATACCAAAATGGTGAATTGTCAGAGCAATTATGTATGTGTAACACCTTACTTGTACCACTTTTCATGCAAATAAATGTTTCTTTCTTTCTTTCTTTAAAACCCATACCGATCAAGCGGGGAGTAGCAAGGGGCGAATGAAAATTTTTGATTGGGATCATTGCGATATTAATATCAATGGTGCCTATCGGTCTCACATAAGAATTGCCGATGATCTTGTGCTTTCTGCTGAAAACTCTGATAGTTTCCAGAATATGCTTTAAGATCTTTAAGGTGCTTCTTTTATGGTAGGGCTTAGAATGAAATTCTTCTTTTAAAGTTGGAACTGAAAATTTGGAGTTGGTTGACCGGTATATTTATATCGACTTTATTCAGTCCTTTGCCAAAGCGCATCAACAAACGGAATTATCGAGAAGGATACAGTTTGGTTGGGCTGCATTTAATACATTGCATGACATTTTGAAATCGGTCAACTTCACAGATCTTATTAATGCGATTGTTAAGTTCCATGTAAGTAATAGGTGAGCCTATTGCCATATCCCGGGCACAATATGAAAGTCTGGGCTGCTCTTGAGAATTTTCTATCCGTAAAACTATATAACACAGCCCAAGCCGGGAATCGAATCCGGGATCTCATGCTCAGTAGTCGCGCTTGGGACCACTAGACCAACGAGGCATTTGAAGTTGAAGATTAAGGATTAGGATAAGGAGAAGGACAAAAGGAGAAGGCAGGGCTTACGTTGGGCCCTCACTGAGTAGACTTTACGTAAACGATTTACGATAAAGAAGATAAAATGGAAGAGGAGGTCAGAGGTCACCTCTGAGTTTGTTTCGGTATTTCTTCTCAGGGATAGTCTTAGGAAATACCGTCGCGATTTAGTTTAAAATATGTATCAGAGACATAGACAAATATTTTTATGTATTTTATCAATAATATGTACGGTAGACTGAAATAATTTCCTACGACCACGAACGCTGCAAAGTGTTCGAAACGTCAGGAAAAACAAAAACCAATAATACACGCGATTAATCCGGCTAAAAGTTGTTTTATTATAATGGAAGACTATCTTGCCAGTACGGAGGATAGTGCGATGCAACCTTAAATTATCCAAAACGTATCTAATTGTTCACACAAATCTACGTGTAATCTTAAGCAGTAAAAAATAAAATCCTTTGCTCACAACTTACTAGTAATATCTGTATTCTCACAATGAGTCGGTGGTTTAGTTTTTACAGTCCGTTTTAGGTTAAGTTCGATATATTTTTATTAGTTTAGATAATCCATAATTGACGCTGTGCCGGACTCCTAACAACTAACCACACATTCCTCCTCTAACCTTTACGGGGGTCCTGGAATCGTAACATCCCGACCCTAAAAAGAATACCTTATAAGGTAAAGAGTTATCAAATCTTCCGAAACTTGTATCCGAGCCGGATCTTTTCGACAAATTGTGGACTTGATAAAGTTTTTATGTATTGAATTTTATCGGTTTATCAACACTTTATGTCGAATTTGACGTTTAAAATTAAATTAGGTATCGAAAACAAGATGAAATTAATACAAAAATTCAAAAGCACGCCTGCCATGAGTGTATACCTAATATTTTTATTTTCCACACCTTTTTGTGTACCATTGCCCCTATGTTATACTATGTATTTTTTTAAAATCTTACTGGCATATGTTACCTGCGACAATGTAAGGATTCTAATGACATCGTCACTTCATCTTCTTTAACGCCGCAACGTTCCCTTATCACGCTGGCAATCGTGTCGTGATTATCCTGTCAACAAATGCAGACAGTGAACCTATTACAGGAAAATAAACACCTATCTAGGTCGTACTTTTTATTCTATCCAGGTCGTTCAAATAGAGTGTTAGAATTAGCCTAATACCATGATTAATGGTCAAGTTAAAAGTGTCAGACAGATAAAAGGTAAGGCGTGCGTTTGGAAGCGGTGTCCGTTACTTGTTTTATTTTAAACAATAGGCAAGCTGAACTGTGCGTGTTGTATTTTAAAACTTGTTAAATGTATATATATAAAATCTCGGACCCGTAGGTATAGTAATGCGCTAAAGTGTTTAAAAATGTCATATAACTTTGGTTCGGTACCTACTCACCTACGAATGTCTCAACTCTATGCGTCCGCGACATTATGTTTTATTGGGAAGTACGGTTCGAGTGAGTAGCGTTTAGGTGTGCAGGGGTCATGGGTGTGATCTTTTAGCTACCTAAGAAGATTTTGGCTCCTTATAATGAGATTGAGATGAGGGTAAATTAATTGGTAATTGAAATGTTTATATTAAAGAAAAAAATAACAAAGTAAACAGACTACAGGTAATAATGTCAAGTAAAACAGGCCGTAATTAAGTTAACTTTTAAACATTATTGCCTCAGATTTATTAATATCAGCTAAGACCCATAACTGAAGATAAATATTATACATATATTTTTCGTTTTACATTTCATTAACTAACTAATATCAACTAATTTACTGCGCGAGTGTACGCCGTAACGCACGGAGTGTTAGCGTAGTAACTAGTTCTATGTAAGAGAGGTGTACTTGTTTTAACTACGAGTCAGTGAACATGAATAATAGCGCTCCCAGAAGCTAGTGACTCCGGCGCCTACGATGACAACTGACACCTAAGGGCGGTGAACGATCCTTTATGCCGGACTAGCCGTATATAAAGGTCCCAAAACATCCCAACGACATCATTCGCTCTGGTGGCATCCCGGAGCACAGTGAGGTCCTACATCGGGACTTGGAATATTGGGATAAACGCACAGTTTCTACGCAAGGATGTCTATGGTCAGAAGATCTAGCATGGACAGGATGTCCTCAAGTATGACGTCCAGCATGACTGGAATGGGGCTGGGTGGAATAACTGGCTTGACATCTGGGATGAGCACGCTCAATTGCATGAGGGAGCAGCAGATGACCATCGGTGGAATGCCTTCGAACTATGTTCCGGGGCTGTCTGCCTATTACAACATCTCCAGCTTCTGTCAGCGTCCTGGACAAACTCGTCGCTGGCCGATGCAGCGTGCCGGGCCTACTGCTCAGCATCGCCCGGGCCGCTCGCATAGCACAGGATCGCTGCACCGTATGAAACATTCGATGAGGAATAGCCCTAATACGCAATATACTCACAACTTGATTTGCAAGATGGCTGATCAAAATGAACGTCGACGTCGCCAGGACACCATGGAGATGATTCCTCAAAGTTATTATTCCCAGCAGCCACTCAAGGTGGAGTTGACGGAATTCTATTCCCGAGATAACTCCAAGGACCATCATACCGAACAATATGATTTGGTGAATGATAATATCCTGCCAAACCCCGTTCTTAGGAGGGGTCAAAACTTTTTCTTTGCCGTACGCTTTGACAGGACCTATGACAAACAACAGGATATGATCCGGATCGTTTTTTGCTTTGGTAAGTTAAACATATAGCCTTATACATACCTATAGTTAGTCAACGCAAGAATTAAAGTTGTACTTATAACGATAATTTCTTATTACTTGCACAGGTCCAAAGCCTAGCGTTACAAAAGGAACACGTGTTGTTCTGCCCGTAAATTGGAGCAACCAGCAAGGAGTCTTTCAACATTCTCGTGACATGATGGGTATGGGCATGGGAATGGGAATGGGGATGGGGATGTCACGCATGCAGGACACCAGCACTAGTATGGCTCCTATGGGATCTATGGGTACAATGGGTACTATGGGAACCGTGGGCACTATGGGCACCATGGGAACAATGGGAACCATGGGACCAATGAGCTCTATGGGGCCAATGAGTGGAATGAGGGAGACTACCACTTACGGAGTCCGCCGCAGTTCGTTTAGTAACGAACCATTGCCTTTGCAACATAGCCCTCTAAGCCCGCATGGATCTATGGACCGACCTATGATGGAGCGCTACGGTGGAACAGCTCAGCATTCTACATTTGGTCGTGGATATGGATCACGTCATGGCTCTATGCAGAACTTGGCGTCACTTGCTCATGATATGGATAGATGGGATATTAGTATTCAGCGTCAAGATGGGAACACAATTACGTTTCAAGTACATGTACCGGCTACCGCTCCTGTTGGTGTATGGAACTGCTGGGTACAAACCAACCGCTTCGGTCAGCGCGATAACCGTCACGACTATAAATGCGACGAAGATATTTATATGCTTTTCAATCCTTGGTGTCGCGAGGACCCCGTCTATATGGATAATGAATCATCGAGGAAGGAATACGTGCTCAATGAGCAGGGCAAGATCTGGTGTGGTACTTGGCGCCAGCCGAAAGGTCGCAAATGGATTTACGGTCAATTTGATGACGTGGTGTTGCCAGCTTGCATGTACATGTTGGAGCGCAGTGGCCTCGAGCATTCAGAACGCGGTAACCCGATTCGTGTCTGCAGGGCTATTTCGTCAATGGTTAGTTAAACAATCTATACCTACCTATTTAATTACACCTTCTCCTGAGTAATGCACATTTTGTTTTAGATAAATGCGAACCATGACGATGATGGCCTTATGGTGGGCCGTTACGATGGTGAATACAAGGACGGCGTTGCACCGCATGCTTGGACTGGCTCCGTGGCTATAATGGAACGATACCTCACTGATGGTGGCCGGCCAGTTGAATACGGCCAATGCTGGGTATACTCTGGACTTGTGGTCTCGATTTGTCGTGCACTTGGTAATGGAATATTTTTTAATACAAAGGTATATTTATTTGGCGGTTTATGAAAAGCGGCAGGTTGACTGATATAAAAAATTGCTTTACAGGTATTCCATGTCGATCGGTTACCAACTACGTGTCAGCACATGATACGAACCGCACATTTACCGTGGATAAATATTTCGATCGCGACGGCAATGAGGTTCCTAATGGACCGGATGAAGATTGCTATGATTCATGCTGGAACTTCCACGTGTGGAATGATGTATGGATGCAGCGACCTGATTTGCCTCAAGGTATTTTATAATTATGTTCGAATAATTAGCGAAATTAAAAAATGAAATATTCAAAGTAATCATGAAGCTTTAATTATTTTACTAATTTACTTCAGGATACAGTGGTTGGCAGATAATTGATGCCACACCGCAAGAGGAAGCCGAAGCTGTCTACCATTGCGGTCCAGCTAGCGTTGAGGCTGTTCGCCGAGGTGAAGTTGGATTCCAATATGATACGCCTTTCATGTATTGTCAGATTAACGCTGAGCTCTGCCACTTCCAAGAAGAGGAGAATTCTGAATGGGGTTTTATTAGGATGGCATCAAACCAGTATCAGTGAGTATTTCACTCCAAATCCTTATATATTTATATGCTTGAATGTTACAGCGCTAAACAGTATTTTTTGATTTCATAGAGTTGGCCGCAAGATTCTTACCAAAAATCCGAACCGCGACGATGATGAAGGTGACAGTGACATGTTGGAGATCACCCACGAGTATAAGACGGTTGATAGCTCGTCTCCCGAACGCCTTGCTGTTATTGCCTCGTGCCGCGGCTACCAGCGCCTGCAGCAGTACTATGAATATCCTGATCGCAATTTCGAAGATGTTTACTTTGATCTCATGGACATTGATCTTGTGCCTTATGGACAGCCGTTCGACTGCACGATGAATATTCAGGTACTAATTCAACCAATGTAATGAAAGTTTTGAAATCTTAGCTAATGTAATTATTATGTTGTCTACAATTTAATGTTTGTTAACAGAACAAATCGCATGAAGATCGTACCATTTGGTGCGTCCTGACGGCATCGTCCTGCTACTATACAGGCGCCATTGCTTCACGATTGCGACGAGCTCAGGGAGAGTTCATCGTACGCGCTGGACAGCGTGAAGTGCTGAAGTTACACGTCACACCACAGGAATACATGGACAAGCTAGTGGACCATTCCATGGTGAAGGTGCATGCTATGGCTTACGTCAAGCAGACCCGTCAGGCCTGGTCGGATGAGGACGACTTCCCACTTCATAAGCCAAGGATGCAAATCCAGGTGCTAATAGCTTTCATTCATACTTTTTATTTTTATTTCTGTACTCGTAATTTTATACTCCCATGATATTGGTTCGTAGGTGAGGAGCCAGCCGTGCATAGGACAAGAATGCGCGGTTACATTTAGCTTCCAGAACCCATTGAATGTTCACTTGACTGACTGCTACTTCACCTTCGAAGGACCTGGAGTACAGCGACCTCGACAGGTAATTATCACACTTTAAATGCGACAATCTGAGAGTCACAAAACGGGCCAAATAAATATGTTTGCGTTTACAGATAAGGTTCCGCGACGTGAAGCCGGGTGAGTTCGTGAACTACCAGGACAAGTTCGTGCCACGGCGACATGGCGAGCGCCGCCTTGTAGTGACTTTCTCGTCGCGGCAATTGGACGAGATCTTCGGCTGCACTATGGTGAATGTGCGCGGCTAGCTAGCCCCCGGGCCCCGAGCACCCTCGCCGCGCACCTCGCCGGGGCCTGCCTCACCTCCCGCGCTGCAGATGGACCGATCCTACGCTTCCTACGTAGCACCAGAACAGCATTTGTATGTTCAAGAAGAAGAGGTCGTCATCATCAAGACCACTTCTTAAACGTCCACTTTTTGCAATGCCTACTTGGCTTTTATAGTTATTCCTTATTTATGATAAAACTATTTTTCGTGAGTTCTTTTGTTGAATGTACGGATGTTGAATCTAGAATACTTTGTGTACTAACGACCAACGTGATGATTACAATGACTTGGCAAGTTTTAAAGGATTTTGTTAGTTTTATATTGTACTGATGTATATCGTTTGTGACACCAGCACATTTCAAATGAAAAATAACAAAAAAATATTTTAATAATCATTCACGTTTTTCACTGTGTGATAATAAATATTGATTACCTAATGTATTTCTTAATTTTAAGGAAACCGATGCTTCATGTGCCATTGTTTTGATATGTTGAATCACTCTGTACGAAAGAGTTTAATATTAAGAAATTTTATGATTTTAAGTATAACTTTTTATATATTTGCCTATTGCATTTTTATAAGTTTTTATATAACTATTATATAACAAAACCTTTATAAAATACTTACACTTAATTACAATAATTTGCACTGTGTTTGTGTGTTTTTGGGATCTCAAAAATAAAGAGCATTCACTGCAAATACAGTGATTTTATTCATACCACCCCCTAACGATTATGCGGTGAAAGAGTACGCAGATTTTCGGCAATAATTGTATCATTCCAATAACAGGTTTATTTTGTAAAAACATGAAATTGCAATAATTTACATTTATGTATAAAGCGATGTTGGTGACTAATAACGTTGATACAGTTAAATATAGCCAAGTGGCCTACGTATGATAACTGGGAATCATGAGTGATACCTACCTACTATAGCAGTGCATTGTTATTGGGCCGTAAGGACTCTTCAGGGATTTCCCGATTTGTAGCATGAATTTATTCATTCAAACGGTTGAATATATTTTGCACAAGTATATAATTCCTTCAATGGCTTATTTAATGAAAATAAATTCATATAAACATTTTGCAATGTTATATAGTCCTTACAGCTTGAAAATACCTGAAGACAAAATGATCTTAACTCGTGTATGTTATAGAGATAAGTAACATCGCTTAAGGGAGTAGCGGGCATACCGCTTGAGAAAGTTGCTTTCGTACAATTTTTTACTTAACTTGTTGCGTTCATGTTACAAAGGTTAAGTCCTAAAATCACTTCAAATAAATATATTTAAAAAAAAAACAAAAACATATTACACAATTAAGAGTTCATACCGACTCGTCATTGTTCCGATTGGTCGTCAAAAAATAAATGACCCGATTTGTCACTGTTTTAAATAATTTTATTGACCTAGGCCCAACTCGTCATCAGTACGTTATCATGGTTAAAGTACAGTCAGAAAGAGAATCTGAATTAACAAAATGAATATAAATCCATTAGAAATGTTATAATGTTTTATTCCACTCTGCTTTAGAAATGAATTGTATAGTTGGATTGTGGAAAATTGTTTCTATAACAATTAAGGTAATCATTTCATAAAATAATGTAAGTATATTTTTAATTTAGGTATTACGGTATACGACTACGGTAATTCCGGTTTAAGACTTATAATACATATATTATAGGATTGTATTATTGTAATTTTGTATGCCTCTAAAAGACGAAACATGTAGAATTTTTTTTGTACAATACTTTCACAATCTGAAACCATGTTTCACGAAAATAAAGATTTAATCTTTTTCTATGCGCTAAACGCCAGTGTAAGAGTTGTCAAACGTACGTAAAATTAAGTTATACTATAAATACCTAGGTGTAATAATGCGTAGAAATTTCAAAAACATTCCGCTCGTTGCAATAAAAACTGGGTCTTTTCATATCGTCTAGAAAGGGACAGAATTAGAGTAGAAAGGAAAAAAATGCTCCCAATTCCGATTGTTCTCGATTGTTTTTTAAATTGCAATAGATAGGATCAAGTGAATACATTCGCTGTTTGTCGCTTTGCTTGATGCTAGAAGTGTGACGTGAAAGTGTTAAATCCATCAACATGAATAACAGAGAAGTAGCAAATCAGGACAAAAATGTAAGTTATTTGATGTCATGATAGCTTAGTCGACAAAGCATTTGGAGTATCTACCGATCAAGAATTTCGATCCGTGTGTAATTTTTACCCTTACTCGCGGTTTTATTTTCCTATCGAGACTTCGAGAGAAATTGCCTTTGACTTGAATATTGCCTGTATTTTAACTCAGTATTAATGGTGTTCAAGAAATCTGTGATTATGTTCTCGTTGTTTGTAGATATGTCATTTTATAGTGTTTTTTATATCTGATTGATTAAACTCACAAAATTATCCCCATGTTTTATTTAACATCTACTAAAACTTGTCTTACTGACTGTACCCTGTAGTGAGTAATTTTATAAGAGTGACGAAACGGGACATACATATTAAATAAAATTTAATTTAATTTTAAATGGTCACGAGTCGGGATTTTTGTATGGACAAAAATGTTGGTGACGAATCGGAACAGTGCCGAACCGGTATGGTGATTGCGAAAATCTAAGATACCTACTATAGAAAGGAAAGAAGGGAAACGGAAACAGAGTAAGAAATAATATTAAGTACTCTGTTTCAGGAAGGTTGGAAAGTGGAGATAGGCTTCGAGACGTAGTACATTGCCTAGGGGCCTATAAATCTATATGGCATAATCCACTCCTTTCTTCTTCGGGTCTTAGTATCTATATTACTGCATTGTGTGGTGGAGTAGATTTCCGGATTTATCGTGGTAAGTATATTACAACAGTTTAGATAGGTACCTATTTGAATTACCTTAAATTACATTGTAGTCTTCCCTATCCATCCGCTTTTAGCCCACTTGTATCCTAAAATCCGATATTTAAATAATATGAAATATAGCCACAATCCACATGTAAATATTTTGATAGCTAAAATAATACGGTTGCTGGATGAAATAACATGAGTTATTTTTGGTTGTTACCAAAGTGTTTAATTTAGACGAAATATCAAAATCATTACTTCGTAAATGCAAACAAATAAAAAGGGGGCGAGTAGGTGCATTATTAAAATGCATTAGTTGATACCAAGACAGTCTTATGGTTCTTCTGATCGGAGAAGTAGAACATTGTATTTTATAACAATAAAAATCTATAATGTCTGGTAATTAATGAGCCAACAGATTATGGGAGGTACTTAAAGCCGGTAACACAATTTCAGACACATTTTCTTATTTTTGAAACGAGTTTGTTAAAAAATATTAACCATATTAATTGGAAAATTTTGCTTTAGTCATCTTTGAAAAAAAAAAATCGTTAAACAGACAAACGACCGCAACTCAGGAATCCCCTTCCATATTACGAAGTTGCCTTGATTACTTTGGAGGCGCATCCTGCTTTCTTCAGTCATTGTTAGTCACGAGTCCATAGTACGTAGTTAGTAAGGTACTTAAACATAAGTACGTTTGCTTTTTTGTTGAAGCACACACATCACGTTTGCATTTCATTATATAATTTCGATTAGATAAAGTAGATAGATTTATCTCGACTTGACATCACTAAATATTATAAAACAAAGTCCCCCGGTGCGTCTGTCTGTCTGTCTGTTCGCGATAAACTCAAAAACGACTGCACGGATTTTTATGCAGTTTTCACCAATAGACAAGAGTGATTCATGAATCACTCTCCTCATGAAGAAGGTTTAGGTTTATAATACGTTAAAGTTTTGTGCAAATTGGTCTGATACTCTACTAATCGGGCGAAGCCCGTGTCGCTAGTTCTTGATAAATTTATTTAAAAAAGGTAGTAAAATTTTAATTCTGCGGTATCAAAGTTCAGATCGATGCGGCGGATTATCTGTGAAACTGAAAAGGTTACAAATAAATGTACCGGCAACACCGGGGCTTACCATCAGGAGACTTGGTGGACAATCGTAGAGGCATTTTTATTAAAATAAAAATGGCAGTAGGTACGTTATTTTAAACGTTGAATGTCTAACTTAAACATGATCTCTCCATTTCTTAGCAACAAAATATAAAGGAGCATTTAATTATTAAGTTCAGGAAGTTATTAATCATGTCTGATGCATCAATGTTTGTAATTGCATCTAATCAGAAAAGAATTAAAGGCTTATTAACAACTGCACGATAAGAAAATATACACGTAAACGTCTGAAAAGCTGTTTGCGAATGTAGCATTGATTTGAATAGTCGTATTTTAGTCATAATTGTGTTTATCATAAACGATTCCTGGTCTGGTATTTCTATTTTTTGCCTCTATATTGGCCATTTTACATAGTAATATTGGAACGTGCCTTGGCGAACGTTACTCAGTATCGATTCCAATGAATGTTGTAATAACCTGAAAATTGTTTTGGTAATTGTGAATTTTCACGGTTAATAACAATGTCGTAAAACAAGATCTGAATGCATGACTACAGTGTTGATACCTAAGAGCTTATAGTTATGGTAAATTATAGCAGTAAATATAATCGTTATCACGCAGTGAGCTAGCATGGTGATCGAAGCCCTTGTCTCAGATCACTGCAGGAGTGAGACGGTTACGGGTTGATAGCAATAATAGTAGAGATCTTTAGATTATTATAAATATTACAGACAACGTTATGAAGAAACTTACCTTCATAAAGCACTTATTAGTTCTTTAAGAGGAAAAATAGAGGAGGATTTGAATCTTTTAAGTATGCTATAATTATATCTATTTATCTCTAATAGGCTTCGATCACATTATATTGATGGCCTGATTCCGTACCCTTACATAATGGTATGTATCATCCCGTTAAAGCTCATTAGAGCTGGGCAACGCTATATATTTTCAACATAATCAACGGCTACGGAAACAAGTGGTATGAAATAAAAGTTAACGTTGTTGTTTGCTGGATTCGAACGAGATACTTGGCAACTACGATCATGGACCGTGGACCACGATCGTGATTGACAGGCAACGAGTTTATATCCAGTAAACACTTGAACGTTTTGTATAAAATGTTTAATTATTTTAAATTATTACGATCATTGTTCATTATCGAAATGCTATTGTTTTCCGACATCTACGTGGACGGAGTTGCCGGCAAAAGTAGTTGTAAATAAGTTTTGAAACTGAACAATAATGATGACCTGCGAAGACGAGGGACCTTTGTCCACAGTATTGGTACGCAGATGCGACCGATGCATTACCCTGGTGACTTTATCACTCATATCTGCGCAGGCATATGAACAGAATATGAACATTTCTGTATCCAATAGTTGTTGCGCTATTTGTTTATAACAACGTCTATTTATCTGACTCTATTACTTAACATTGGAGGCTCGCTATACTTCTAAGTACTTAGACTAGCAACAGCTGATCTATTCAACAAGGCCCCCTTATCTCGGTGACTCACGTGCCTTTTTAGATTACGTTAATCTGGTCTTAATTTATCTTAAACACTTCCGTAATGAAGTTTTGATTCACGATCTTTGTTTTGTTGCACCCAAATTGGGGCTTAATCATAGTGTTCGGCGAAAATATTATAGTATCTATTATTTTTGGTATGGAAATATTAGGTCAATGTCAAAAGCAATGTGAGGTATGTTGCGTCAATGTCTGGGGCGGCCTTTTAACCGCAACTATGATACTTATTGAAATTCCGTGTAAATTACTAATAATACGAATAATGTTACTGATTAATACGATTCATTGAATAAATTCATTCATACAGAAAAAGGAATAAAACTGGTTGCTATAATTGAAGAGTGAAGACCTTCATCACCCGAGTACAAGGAAGATTGCGAGCTGTGCGTGATGTCATCTATGTAGTAAATTATCATAATCGTGTGTAACTTTATTTTGTCAAACGTTAACGATGTATTTTGTTTGTTCACGGTATGGTGTACAAACAAGGTGCGGCTCATAATACACGTGCATGCGTCTTACAAGATCAAGATCATTACAATAGTAGATTTATTTAATAAAGAGCATTATAATTATAGGTAGAGTAGCATGGTAGGTAATTAAAACAATGTATTGACTCCGAAATAGGGGATAAGAGATGAACTCATTGTGTGCGAAACTTTGTAAAAAATCTCGGATATTTTTCAAAATCATATTTTTTTCACAGCATTAAATTGTAGGTATTGAACCTAATTTACAAAACTACTCTAGTGCTTTCGTTATGCCGGAGTCAATTTTATTAAAATAGCTTGGATTTCTTACGAAACATGTAGATATTTATTACAAACCTAAGTATCTGAAACATATGCAATGCAGCCTCATTACATTTGGTTCGGAAGCGACAGACTGGCCAATTTCTTATAAAATAAATATTTTTTCGTATACTTCTTTAACAATAAATAGCATCCATCTTTAGGTACATATTTTATAAATATCAAATTCAGCCTGTTATATTGTTTCCATGTAATGTAGCCTTTTTAATTGCTTTAGAGTACTGACCGTTTTAGTTCAAATTAATTGTGCAATGCCAATAATGATTTATTTTTTATTCTATTTATCATCCTTACTTTACATCACAATCAGTTTTTTTCCATTATTTTTAAATATCCTTTAATCCTTTTAGTATATTTATTATTAGTACCTAGTATATTTTTAATAGGCCTAATGGCCTAACTTATAAAGGGACATTAAAGTGTTATGATTACATTCAGGAGAATATAATAATTTTAGATCAAAGAAAAGCTGCGCGTATTTTATAGTCAATTGGAATCTAAACGAAAATGAGTGCAGTCAAGGGGATTCTATTTATTTCTGTGAAGATGCGTGAGTAAAGAAATCCAGGTAAAGGAATACGTGTTTACAGTCATGTTTATATTGAACAGTACTTAACTACTTATTGTACTTTCCAAGTTTTATGTTAGTAATCAAACTAATAGGTACGTCATTCCTTCGTCAATGAATTATTTAGGTTAAATATGTGATTCATTGTACCGATTCCTTAGTAATAATGACGTTCATTGAGTTTGACCCATCATTCCGTAAGCGTGTGGTTGTGATAAGAGGTCACGCTAGCAAAGGTAGCGAGGATGCTCTGCTCACCAGACACATTGGACAGACGAGCTGATCTCGCGCTCACGTGCGCACGCGCCTGCCAGGCGTTCTTATAAATATAAAAATTTATAATTGTGTCCGAGTTACGAAAGAGTTTTTATATCCGATGGTAACAGCTATTGATAAACCATTAATACAAATAACAGCTGATCGTTTTGTTTACATTGTGGCAGACTGTGTAAACTAGTAGAGAGGTTCACAAACGGCTATGATCTAATCGTGTTTTAAGTGCATTAATTGATATTAAAGTGTTCTATAAAAAAGTTAAAAGAGATTCTAGTTCAATATATGTGGTTGTTAGTGAGTGATTGATGACTGTGAAATGGGTGCTGTGAAGAGTAAGTTGGCTCACTGCTGCCCGCCGAAATGTATGTGCTGTGCGATTGGCAGGTCCGACTCTTACGACCTCAAAGAGTTACCGCGACCTCCCCAACTGGACAGCTCTAACGGTAGGTCAAGTTCATCTTAAATAAATATAATATTAGTGATGCTGTAAGAATCTTATGAGATAATTTCTAAATATAAATATATATTTATATTCAGAATATAAAATTATTTCAAGTTAGCATTTTAAGATAATGAGTTTAACTACGTAATATAGATACCTACCTATGTTTTGATTAACTTGTGTAGCATTTGGCGTTACCTCATATTTTATTATAGATAATACGTGTAGATAATTATTTGCATTATTAAATACAAAATTCTCATTATTCATTAAGTAGCTGGAACGTAAAGGCATCGAGTCTACCAGCTGAAGCAACAATAATAACTACTTACTTGCATATTAAAGAAAAATAACTCGTAATACAATGTTAAGTTATGACTAATGAATTCGATTTAATACGATTTTGTTGTCACTTAAACATAACATAACATAACATAGCAGCACGCCTGTATACCCCGAAGGGGTAGGCAGAGATGTACACGGTTGTACACCCACATTTCACCAATGCTGTTATTATGTCCATATGATAGGAAGTGAGCCTATTGCCATCTACCGGACACAATTCCAAACTCCGGGCTGCTACTGAGAATTATCTAACAGAAAAACTCAATAACACTTTGTCCGACCCGGGAATCGAATCCGAGACCTCATGCTCAGCAGTCGCGCTTGGGACTACTAGACCAAAGAGGCACTTAAACACTTATCCGAAATGATAGAGATACGTTATTTTAACTTAGTTTAACACAACGATTTGTCATTCAGAGTGCAGTAGTAATGTTAGTGACTATAAATATGATATAGACATTGTGTATGTAGCTGTGCATTTAATTGGCTTGTCAAGATTTTAAAGTATTACGTTCGCTTCAGTTTTTGTGGAACGATTCCTATGAGTCACCAGGTGTTAGGTGTAGTTAAGCTACGCCTGCGATTCATAAGATATACAGTTGCTAATTTAATGATTAACAGAAATATTAGGGATTAAACAGAAAATACAAAAATTTTGTCGTCCCTGGCACAGAAAAATCTATTTACATACCTTATACAGTCAAGTACGAGTAGGATCACGCCCTTAAAAAAACTTTTTTTTATGTTACGTTTTACTTTTAACTTTACGTTTCATTTTCCTTTTTGTTTTAATTGTGCTATAAGACATTGTTTTTGTCAAGTTTTAAAGTACCTACCCCATAACTTTTGATGAGTTACGAATAGACATACTATATTTTTTACACCACCAAGGGACCGTAGACCTAATATTTGATACTAATTACGACTTGATAAGGAGTAAGAAAAAACGACAGATTGAAAACAAAGTGATCCTATAGGGTGAGCTATTTCTTTTAAATAACGATACTCATTAAAATGAGACGGAGAAATAACTTTTCATTTGCGTCCATAGATCGACCTATATATTTTACTTTTACATTACATAACATAGCATCACGCCTGTATTCCCCGAAGGGGTAGGTGTAGGTGTACCGTGTACGTAATTGTACACTCACATTTCACCAATGCTGTTATTAAGTCCCATGTAATAGGTGGTGAGTCTATTGCCATCAACCGGGCACATTCCAAACTTCGGGCTGCTACTGAGAATTTCCTAACAGAAAAACTCAATAACACTTTGCCCGACCCGGGAATCGAATCCGAGAACTCCTGCTCAGCAATCGCGCTTGGGACCACTAGAGCAACGAGGCAGTCAGTTTACATTACTATCTTGTTAATAAAGTTTATTACACGGTTATTGAATACTTCGACGAAACATACTATAGTTAAAAATATCAGTAGACACAATATGACAAGGTGAGTTTATTACGTCCCACAGACTCGTTTTTGTGCTTTAAAAAAATAGCCCTTAAATTAACAACGTTTAGAGACATTTTCTTATGTATTTCACAAAAATATCGCTTGAGTCAAATAGTAATGACATTTGAAACTGTTTAAATACTTAATTACCAAATTTTTTTAATAATATATATTGCTATTATTTAGACATTTGTATGCCCAGGAGGCTGATCACAGAAGAACTACATTTGTATCTAATTTAAGACCTTATCTACCCGTGCATCACAATAGGATTTGATTTTGATTTTGGTTTTTTAAGACTTAACTGTAAACTTTTTCGGTTATCTCTTCGACAATGTATAAAAGCAGCTTTGTTTATTCTGTTGGTAAGTTTAGTCTACTTTATCTTCTGTAGGTACATTATATTTAGCCACTTCAATATCTTTCATAGATACATTGGCAGCAGCCATAAAAACATGAATGAAAATGCATGTAAAACATTGAACGCAATCCAAAAATTTCATGCTGTCCTATATATTTCGGTCAGTCAAATTGAAGACGAATTTAAATATGACAGAATCAAACAAGGCAGATACTGGTATATATACAGTTTAATTTACAGCTTTCCATCGTTTTGAAGTGGGTTAAAAATAAAGATCGTGGATTTTAGCACAGCTGGTGTAGAGTCGAACAAAACCAATATTGTTGATGTATCGGTTTGAGCTGTTGTTTTTATCATTTATCACTGTCAGCCAAACCTGTTCCGTCTTCGAGGTCTTACGAACATCGAACGCTACTGTTTGTGGACTGGTTTACACCTAGCGCTGAGTACATACCTGTTGATATGTCAGTTAGGTACTTGTCGTACTTTAGCGGGGAATTCATCGATATCGAGTAAGATCGTGAAATAGTTCTTATTGTTTTAACTAATGTTCGATTATACACCTTAATTTTTATTATTGTTGTCTGTTATCCCATCGTTGATGTTAGGTTTTATGAAATGTAATGTTAATATGAATTGAACGTATGTAATAATAAACCTACGATTTCTCGTTCATGCCTTTAAATGTTCCGACGCTTTTAAGTAATATTTGAGAAAATATATATTAGTTTTAATGAACTGACTTACGAGCTTCATGTAATAATATTGAATTTTTGTGTTCACTTCATGTAATAATATGACAATTCCTGAGTTCTTATAAGACAATACGTCATAAATAATATAATTCAACTTAATTCTCTATTTAGATACCTACTGTTTATTATTTAAGGCACCTACATTAATGAATTGTCATACGTAACCGTAACTCATTGAGTTTTCCCCATTGTAAAGTAAGTAACTATATTTTAATTACGTGCTTCCTAATACTATTATATGAACATGTGACTGTTTTAGTAGATATTGTTTCAGATAAACAAATTAAAGTAATGGCGCAGATGAGTATTGTCTTCCTAGCAGTCTGGTATAATATATAATTTGTCAACCACAAAGATTTTATATAATATTAGCTGGTGCGCGCGACTTCGTCTGCGCGACTAAAAGTAGCCTATGTCCTTCCCCAAGATAAATTGGCTACTTGACAGGTATAACAAAAAAATATGAAAAGTATTGGATATGGTAGCCTAAAGGCAAAAATTATTAAACAAATTAGTTTTTGCATTAAGATAAATCGTAAATATTTTATTTTTGCAAAATAAGTTCGCAATTTTTTATCTGTTGATTACAAGAACCAAAACACGGAAACCCATGATGTTGCATCTTGTGACGTCTCATTTTACAAAACAAAATATCTTTGTTCTGTCGTTTGATATGAAATTAAATTTACTAAGCGTAATATCTATATTCTTAAATCTATTTCATAATAATGTCCCATATCATTAGTCAGCTGTACTTTATTTATTAGATATTTTTATTTATTTAAAGGTATGTCATTGATTATTATATTTTATATGAAAAGTAAAAATGTTAGGTTTAATTTATTTCAAGAAGATAAGTTTATTTCTATATATCAAAAGAAAATCTCAGATTTGAACTAGGGGTAAGCTAAGATGAAAACTACGGGTCTCGGCGTGCTAACTATAACCACTGCTTTCGACGTTGTAAAAATTTGTTTAAACAATTTATCAGGATATTCACTTGTTATACTTTTAGACATTGGCACAGCACACGTCTTATATGTTGTGATTTTCACAATTCCATTAAAAAGCTTTTAGTCTTTTAGTATGTATATAATACATAGAATAAAAATTACTTTTCTCATAAATACGGTTATAGTTAGAGCCCCGTAGTTAGTTTTATTAAAATATATATGACGTCACAGTTCGAAAGTCACGTGACCATGTGTTTTCGCGCCTCATTTCAAATTAATGAAGAAAAATAATTATTTTTCAATAAATAAAGTTTTTCGAGAAAAATATGATATTGTAAGATGTATAAAATAAACATTTACACATTTTAAAATACTTTTCCGAAAACTGTCAAGTAGCCAATATCATTAACTACGATTCGTTCAGCCGTTTAGTCGTGAAAGGTTAACAAACAAACAAAGAGTTACTTTCGCATTTATAATATTAATATGGATTAATAGCCGTTCTTTTTTATGTTAAATAGCCTATTCCTCAAGAATCACACGATAAAATGTTTTTTTTTTTCAAAACAAACTCTTCAGCTTTATTATATTTATTAGTAAATATGAGTTATGTTTACATCATAAATATTGGTTTGGGTTTGGTACTTATAAAATTAAATGCATTACATTCTTTTCGGATGTTTGTCAGTTTTAAATTATACAAAATTAATGAATTTCCTCACAATTTTGTGTCAAAAAGAAAGATCATTATCATCATCATAAGGTAATGTTAGGAGCAAATTGAAAAAAAATTGGGAGATATTTTAGTTATTCTCGAAGGGAGAGGCGGGCGAGTACCTACTGTTGCACACTCATATTCTACCGATGCAGGTATAAAGTCCAATGTAAGTAATATGTGGTGAGCTGCTATTTATTGATAATTTTCTCACAGATTAATTTAATGATACTTTGCTAGACCTGAGAATCAAACCCCGGTCCGCACGCTCAGCAGTCGCGCTTGGGGCCACTAAACCGATGAACCAATCTTTTAAAGGAAGGAAGAATATAAATGTATACTGATACTAATTACTTGAACTTAAGAAATGCACCAAGTTTAGAGTATGGATACGTAGATGTTACTATAAGGAATGTTGTGGATTCAGAATTGTAGGTCCGTACGCTTATGTCATGTCATGCAATTCCAAGGTGAACTGGCGAGCGCAGCCCGTCCTACGACATTCAACAAAAAGTTCCGATTGTGACTGACAGTTGTAAATAAATGCCTAAGTACATACACATGTAGGTATACAGGTAGTAAACCAATTAAAACCACACAAGTTCTACTAATGGTAAAGACTTTTAAAACATAACATAGCATCACGCCTCTATTTCCCGAAGGGATAGGCAGAGGTGTACACAGATAGAATACAATGCTGTTATGAAGTCCCATGTAATAGGTGGTGAGCGTATTGCCATCAACCGGGCACAATTTCAAACTCCGGTCTGCTACAGAGAATTTCCTAGGAGAAAAACTTTGTAACACTGCCCGATCCGGGAATCGAACCCGAGACCTCCTGCTGAGCACTCGCGACCACTGGGACCACTAGACACAATTAAATAGAGAAGGAACAATGTTGCCAGTCAATAAGTAATCTACGTGGTCAATAGGCATAACACGAATTCGTTTACATTCTGTATTATAAATCATAATCACTATTCATTATAATTCGAACATAAGTATTAATTAGCTCCTTAATATTCACACAGTAGAGCGCAGCTGTAGCGATAATTCATTTAAGTTTTCCTGTGATTTGTCCGTAGAAAATAGGTACCACACAATAAGTGTACGATATAAAAAACAAAATATAGAAAAGGTGAATTAATGCTTATAAAAAATAGTCTATACGTCTAATCAAATGCTACAATTTACGAATGTCAACACAACAATTACAACAATTATGGTCTTAGGACTCACCTTACAAAAATGCTCTACTAAAGACAAATTCAATTATCGAAATATTTGACCAGTCTCGGCTAGTTAAGTTTATTACATGCAACACGTATGCTTATGTAATTTTTATCTTAAACGATTTGGTGCTTGACCCAAATTTCATAGAAAACTTAACGAAAACATAGAAATATTTGTTTGAGACAGGCAACTTGTGTAACTTCTAAGCGGTTTTTGAAACTTATGGGTAAATGATTACAAAAGAATAGATAGTATTACCTGTATGAATAGAGGAAAAATACAAGGAAAATCGTAGTTTCTTTCATAAATATCTTATTCTTGTGTCGCCAACTTGCACTGTTTTGTTTTTCGAATTAATATTCAATGTAAAATAGTTAAGAATTAGTCCCCCCCGTATTCGCACGGATATACTTAGAAAAAAGGGGGAAGTTACGTTTAGCCCACGTAGGCTCTGTAAATTTATTTTTAGGCGACTTGGTTGCAGAAACTAGTTTTTACTACTTACAAAAAAAAAACAGGTTTTATTACATATATAAACAATCTGTGAAAAATTATCTAATAGATGTTGAAACCTGCATCAAAATCCGTTGCGTGGTTTAGGAGGAGTTAGCGGATAAAGAGACAGACAGACGCGGAAAGCGACTTTGTTTTATACTATGTAACTACTATCTAATAGTTACTAGATGATGATGATATCATCTTATTCGGATTTCAAAGTAAATTATTACTGAGATGTGATGGAAAACTTATCGGCCCACTCAGTGTGACCATTGAGAATAACGAAAGGAATGCAACTGCCAAAGGATAAAATAAAGAAGGTATACAACGAAACTTGGCTCCAAAGATAATAATATAATGATTAACCTTCGAAAGCAGGAACTCAATACCTACGACACAGATTACAATAAGTTAAAGAGGAGTAGGTATATTCTACGTTTATTTTTCACATTGGCCAATGTCAACAATTTTGCTAAACCAACCGGACATCTCACCTTCATAAATATGTGACCAAGTCAATATAAATACCCATATTTTGAATACCGTCGCGTCATCTTCCGTAGTACCTGTCGCTTGCGTAATTCATGGAATACCATGAGAAGACATGTGTCACGGGTTTTGTCAAATCACAATAATATTTATTTAAAGCACTTGCTTGGATGTTTCGTACTAAATTATTCTTACAGGGTCCTTTAAATCAAAATTCGTAGACAAAATAATAGTTTATCTTTAAGGTATTTACGCTAATTCATAATATATTATCTTAATTAGGTACAGAAAATATTGAATGTTCATTCACACGAGTTAACTCTACAAAACATCGTGCCAACCTATATATTTCTTGTTTCGAAGAGTACGGAGCTAGTCTAGTAGTAGGTGATTCATTCAAAATGAAATTCGTTCCTGAAATAGAATGAAATAATTAAAAAAGTTCATGTTTCTGCATGCGGTCATAATTCAACATCGTAACGGAGTTATTGTCGGCAGGTGTTGATGCAGTCGTCAAATTAAATGGGTCAGGTTTTTTTTAAGAATTCTCCGAAAAATAGGTTCATAGATTTTCTATTAGATCTGAATATAAGATGTTAAAAGAGAAAAGCTTTGACAAATTTACATACAATACTATACATTCACTTGGTACTTGTACTCTAATCTAAACATTAATTCTTCGTATCTAGTAGAAGAATATCTTGTAAAAAGGGAAAGATAGAAAGTGTCTGAATTGTGACATGAAACAGGACTAAACTATTCGCCGTGGTTTCAGAACCCAACATTTTCGTATTTCGCCTTTTGTGTTTAACCACAATCTTATTATGACTCCACGAGACGTTAGGTACTTTCATATTTACTTACTTACAAACAATTCCATATCTCATGTTTCTTCCAGAAGTACGTGATGTACTTCAATTTTATTGTTTACTTCCACTTTGAAATTATAATTACCTCATAAATCTACTGATAATGCAGGAAGAACGAAGGAGTGATACAAATCATTTAAAAACGTTTCGTACACAACAATGGTTTAAAAAACCGTAGTAAAGATAAAATTTACGCTCGTCACTTGCTCAGTTTTATAGGATCAATTAGTCCACTTTGAAGTGCTGACTCTAATTTATGGGATCAATATAAAATGGAACGGAAGGTGAGATTTTAAATATAGAGATTGGAGTTGTATTGTGCCATTGAATATTATTTTAGTGTCAACCTTGAAATCGTGCTTGTTGTAAAATGTATAAAAAAAGACAATAAACACTCAACTACAATTTCCTTATTTAAAAAATAAATTGTAATGTATCGACATGCTGACTATGAATTAACCACGTCAGAAAACAGATGGAAAGGTTTCCTATAATAAGGAGGAAATAAGAAAATGACATTCAAATCAGCAAATAACAGCAAAGATCTCATTCCTTGATTACATGCTCGATTACTAACTTGGAAATAATTAATAGTTATCTAAGCGCATCTCATCTAGGTGCCTACGCGATCACCGATTGCGGTGTGTGTGGGACATCTATTATATACTGATTATTCCGAAGGCCGACATATCCCGGTATAGAAGGTCCAACATCCCACGTGGTAATTAATACCAAATATGCTATTTACCAGGCAGCCGATGAAAGGAGGCAAGCGGCCTTGTTTGGTGTTTAGTATGCCAAACTTGTTGCTTAGCGACCCAGCTCTAAAAGTTGGTGAGGTTAATGTAATTGAGTTTTCGGATACCAATTTAAACAACACGTAGTTCGATGCTGCATTCAAAGTAACGTCGTAATTATTGAAGTAACAGTTTAGAAGAAAAAGGTTACAAACAGATAGGTTTGACGGAAAAATACTTTTGACCAATTAAAGGTTTATTCATTCTACTATAATTGAACTTGCAGTTAGATAAGAATACTACGTTTTACGGTGCCATGTAATCGCAATACACTGTAAATTAAAGAAATTACTTTTTTAAATTCAATTCGTATGATGATCGGTTTTCGGATGACTTCAATTGACCCACATTAAAGGGTCGAGATGTCAGTGTTAATTAATAGCTACAATTTATAAAGATAGAGACAGAGTATTCATCGTTGTACTGTCTTATTGAAGGAAAATTTGAGAACCCTTGGCAAAATTACTAAATTACGCAGAAGCACCTTCAAATGATGACCAGATTTTTGATTACCTTGAAGTTTCAACAAGTGATTGCAATATTGACATACTGAATTTATCATTTGAGTACTTATACGAGACACTTGGTACTAAATAAAAGGACATTCAATTATAATGTTACGGACATTATAATGCAATATCTTGTCACTTCTTGGCTGGGTATAGGTATTATTAATTTAGTACCAGAGCTTACTTCATTCGTGTTCATTAGAAAATTGTTTAGCAATGAATTCATAGTTCCTATGATATAGTTGACATTTATGATATCACTTCTCCCACTTGGGCATGATTTTGTCAGATACTAATGATATGAGTAAGACTAGCCTTGGTTTTGTCAATGAACAGAATCAGTTTCTCAGTAACTGAATGTAGCTTTTCATTCTATATTGACTATGACATCACCGTTAGTCTTGGATGTAGGAGTAGCTCTTGAGTTTCGCGCTGCAGCACACAGTCCATGACGGCATGCAAAAAGAACTACACGTTTGTTCAAATAATTAGCAACATACGAACTGCGCTCGAAAACGAATGATACTGACGGACTGATGGTTGTTTGTGAATACTAGTGATTTTGTAATGTTATTATCTGGTAGTTTAATGTGATCGTAGAATCATGGAGTATCTTAAAAGTTTATGGCGACGTTATTTCGGGAAGCGGGAGAAATATGTTATTGTGCCATTCCAACCAGGTAATAAATGTTTTAATGATGATCGAATAATTAAAGAAATACTTAAGAATAGTGTTCATACGGTGTAGGAAGAGAATTGATAAAATATCTAATACTATTTATGTAAACATACAATACTTAGAATCATTTCTAATTTTGCACACTATCTAAATATTTTAATCATTATGACCTACGCTTTCTGAAGAATTGAAATTCTGCTGTTCTTATTGCTTGTCACCATTTGTAATATAAGTACACATTTCGGCTACCAGCCAATTCCGGGACGCGAAAATTCTTGATCATGACGAATACTTCGTTTAGGAAATTTTATTCGTAATAACCCATTACCTTTCCGTTTTATATTTACACTATTTTTTAGTTAACAATAAGGAGTTTCGTCGATTAAACGTAATTAATTCTTCACAGAAAAGAGCACGTAGGTGCCTATTGCACTAACAATCTAAAGTTGGGAAACACATTTAGGTACCTACATATTTGGATGAAAATAAACTAAAAATGGTCCAAGTCCTTTTGACCTTTGATAAGCCGATATCAAAAGCATATCAAGAAGTATACAAAGTTTTTTTTTAAATTGTTCATAAGATCTTTAATGACGTCCAAATTATTCAACACTTTATTATAGTTAGACTTAATTATCCAACTTAATATTGATGAATACATTATAACGTACTTTCTGTTTGTTTATTCAGATGTCGTCGACGCGACGCGCCAGGGCGTGCTTGCTGTGCAGGGAATTGATTTCTGTGTCGACACTAATGGCGAGAACCACCACACGCAAAAATTCAATCTGATGACGAGGAGCGTTGACAGGTGCCTGGTGGTGCGACGAGGACAGGCCTTCAAACTAGACATATTACTCAACAGACCTTATGATGCCACTAGAGACGCTGTGTCGTTTATTTTTTACGTCGCAGGTTTGCATGGTTATTGGTTTTACTTATTTTTACGTGTTTGTAGCATTTTGTGACCGTTTGTCATCGTAACATTTCTAGGCTCAAATTTTGCTGAGAATCTAAGGATATGGATTTCCTATAATTACGATAGTTTCGAATCAAATGTAGGCTACATTACAAAAGCTCCTTTACGAGCCTTATGGGCAGATCGACGAGGTCGCGAGTCGAGCAGTGTACGTGTGCACATAAAATCGTAAACAATGATTAATTACGAATTTATCTTACGAGTATAAAGGTTCGGTTATGAATACGCGCTTCCCCAAAAAATTGTATGTAATAGGGCGTAGTTTTGACTTTATAGGACAAATACTGATCACATTTGAAACCATTATTTTATTTACATGTTCTTATTAATACCGATATTATTTGAAATATTACGCAAACCAGATATATGAATGCACGTAAATAATCCCCTGCCTTATGCCTACATATTCCTATAACACAGATGTTGAATCACGAGGACCGTCAGATGAGTCATCAGCTGCTGTTCCGTTACTGGAGAAAGGTTCCGAAACCTTTGGGACCTGGAGCGCAACTTACGAGGGTCAGGTGGACTCTCACCTGATGGTAGCCGTGACTCCTGCGGCGGACTGCATTGTAGCTGCCTGGAAGCTTGATGTGGATACCAGGCTAAGTGGAGGCAGCTCTCTCAGCTACAGGCATCTCCTACCTATCTATGTGCTTTTCAATCCTTGGTGCTTAACCGATAGTGTTTATATGCCAGGTTAGTAACGCACAAAAAATACCATTTTCTATGTATATTTTATAATAATCAAGTTGACGGAGATACTAAAATATTTATTCGCAATTTGTGAGCTGTGTCCCCTATAGCGGAAACTTCATTTCAACAGCTTTTTTAATATGGCAAATATATGTGTCTCAATGAAAACAGATTTTTATAAATGCTTGCAAACTAAAATAAATTAATGAAATATCTGGAATACTATTTTAGGTCACAGCCATCGTGATGAATATGTTCTAGAAGATGGAGGACTTATGTTCCGAGGTGTATACAATCGTATCAAACCGACGCCGTGGAACTACGCACAATACGACAAGAATATACTGGACTGTGCACTTTATCTAGTCAGAGAAATTGGAAAGGTAATTATAGATTTCTATTTCCACATAGAAACTAGTGTTGCTTAGACTTTCTAGATAAGAAAAGCCGAGACTCGAGAGATTTTAATGTTTAAAGTTGCAAGTAGACATAATCGTAAAGTGGTCATTTTATTCAATTGGAACCTTCAACATGCCTTATTAGTTAGGTAGTAACTGGCGTGGAAACTGAGCGTAAGGTCTTGGGTTCGAATCCCAGGTCGGACAAACCATTTTTCTGTTATGAAATTTTTAATAGCAGCTCATGGTGGAATTGTGTCTGGAAGATGGTAATGATTAAATAATGGTATCGGTGAAATGTCAAAACCTTTTAGGGAATACAGGTATCTTGCTATGTAGATTAATTATAGTTAGATTGTTATTGTTATTATTGTAAGTATAGATATCAGAATGAATTTAACAATTAATTTATAAGGTAAAAGGTCGGGCTAGAAGCGACCCAATCCGGACATGTAGAGCGTTATCGGCTGCCATTAATGCTCAAGATGACAACGGTGTAATTATTGGCAACTGGGCTTCGGATCTCTCGGACTACAGCGGAGGCACGCATCCGCTCAAGTGGGTCGGCTCCCTGGCCATCGTGCAGAAGTATTATGAGAAGAAGAAGCCTGTCAAATACGGACAGTGTTGGGTGTATGCTGGTGTGTTGACTACAAGTAAGTTTTGACCAAAATACATATTAGGATTTTGAAATTATGATAAAATTTGTAAATTAAATATTAGCAATGCAGTCTCTCATACACCGTCGGATTCTTTTTTGAATGGCCCGTAATCGAAACATTTGGCCACAAGCTGAACAAGAAAATGATAGCGGGATGGGAGGAGATTCGTCTGTGAGGGAAAACGAAAAGTCTATTAACAAGGAACAAACTGATTATGTACTGTGAACAAACTAAAAAACACGAACTTGTAAAATTGGTTTAATGTTTTGCAGTTTGCCGAGCTCTCGGTATTCCCTGCCGACCGGTCTCGGGATACGATGCCGCTCACGACAGTCAAGGAAGTCTTACCATCGACATCATCAAGGACGACGAAGGAAACACTCTTGACGAGTTCACTAAGGACTCCGTGTGGAACTATCACGTTTGGAACGAGGTAAATAAGCTTGAAGGAATTAGCACTGGAGTAGTTTTAGCGGGCATACCCCTCTCGCCACTGGCATATGATTCCCAATCATATAAAGGTACCTATTACCAGTATGGTTACAATGGTAGTACACGATTTTAAACGTTTGTAACGCAATTTTTTGTATCTATTTAGTTTTTTTAATTATTTTAATATTGTTAATGTAATGACGAGGGCTTTTTTCGCTTTAGTGCAAGTTCTTTTGTGCTTGTGTGTTACCCCACCCCCCGCCAAAAGAGGCGAGCAAATTTGTTCGATATTTAGTCAGACGGTGTCTCCCGTCTGGTCCTCTACGTAAATAAGCAAGGTTTTTGGATTTAGGTGTTCCAGTGTACCTGTAGGTATGTGTAGCAGTAGACAGGATTAAAACAAAAGTTATCCGCCTCTTGAGCCACAGGTCTACTTTCTTAGTTCATCTAAGATATCACAGACATATGGTGAAGGAAAACAGCGTGAGGAAGCCTGGACTGGATATTTTAAAATCGCAATTCCGCAGAAGTAGTGTGGTATACAATGCTCGTGTATTCTTTGTATGAGGAGAAGCCCTTGTCCTGTACTGCGACAGTTATAGGCTGGTTATGTTATTTTATTCTTATTTTGGTGTAGCTTTGGTTCCTTCACAACGCGTGTAAGTAGGTACATTATCGGAGTTTAAAATAGGCTCCAAGTGCATGCGTTCGACTCCTACGCAAAATCAGATCGCTTTATGACTCATTTCGTTAATGGTATAAATAACTTAACCCAGATAACCTAGCCTTAAAGCTATTAACTTTTTATCTTTATAGACTCTTTTTATTAAGTTTGTAGTTAAGGCATCGGGTTTTATTACGCAATGTGCTCATTGTGGTTCCCCGATTTAGCAATGTATTGTATTTCATTGCGTTGTTAATTTTTGAAGAACAATAAAGCTAACGCTTCCCAAAAATTAAAAATCTTTTATTCCGTACATTTATGTAGGTTGGCTGCTGAGCATGAGACCCTGGGTTCGATTCCCGGGTCGGGCAAAGTATTATTGAGTTTCTCTCTCAGGAAATTCTCCGTAGCAGTCCGGAGTTTGGATTTGTGCCCGGTAGATGGGAATAGGCTCACCACCTATTACATGGGACTTAATAACAGCATTGGTGAAATGTGAGTGTACTACTGTGTACACTTCTGCCTACACCTTCGGCGAATACAGGCATGATGCTATGTTATGTAAGTGACGGTGTAAAACAAGACTATTCTGCCCTTGGTAAGTAAATGTTATTTCACAGGTATGGATGGATCGTCCAGACTTGGGACCTGAATACGGTGGATGGCAGGCTCTAGACTCAACGCCGCAAGAGACTTCTGAAGACATGTTCCGTTGCGGGCCAGCCTCCCTGCGAGCAGTCAGAGACGGAGAAATTCAAAGACCGTATGATGCAGCCTATGTGTTTGCTGAAGTCAACGCTGATAAGGTATTTAAAACTTACATGAATTTCTAAAGAGGTAGCGAAGTAGTCACTCTTCTACTTTCTGCTGTGAAACCTGCGAACTTTGTGTGTGAAAATCGTGTGAAGTTCGTGCCGGACCCCTACAGAGTAAACCTAGTCCTCTATCAACCGTTACCAGGGTTCTGGAATTCGCAGCTGTATTATCCATAACCCTGGCAGCACTAATTCCTAATAATAGAGATAGGAGATAGTGACAATAATATTGTGAAAGTGGATTACTTACTGATTTATTTATTATTATCTGTGTTTATTTTCTTGTGATATGAGCCCTGTACTACCGCTCAGCTATCGCTAACGCCGTCAGTTTGTTACCTGTAATTTAATTACTAGCGTTATCTTTTTTATTCTTACCTTCCAGGTTTTATGGAAATATTCAGGAGAAATCCAACCACTCAAACTTATGGCACGTGACTCGGTGTCTATTGGACAGAATATTTCAACAAAAGCTATTGGGAAAATGGAACGTGAGGTTAGTTCGTTTTTGGTTAAGTACTTACGTTACAAAAATAAGATCAATATCTATACTAATACTATAAAGCTGAAGAGTTCGTTTGTTTGTTTGGTTGAACGCGCTAATCTCATGAACTACTGGTAGGTACTAATTGAAAAAATATGTTTGTGTTGGATAGCCCATTTATTGAGGAAAGCTATAGGCTATATAACATACCACTACGACCAACAGGAGCGGAGCATCAATGAAAATTTTGCAAAAACGGCGAAAAAATATTCCTTTTGCGAACTTCCGTTGCGTGCGCTGCGTAAACGGTTAAAGTTACGCAAAAATCATGTACGACAGAATTGTTCTCCTTTAAAAGTTCTAAAAAAAATCGCGACAGCAATGTCTATCTTTTAAGGTTGACTCACCAACACTTTTTTATGGTTATCAAATTGGTTCTAAAATAATGCATTATTTGCGAAGTGTTTCTATAAACATGATATTAATCCTTATCTAAATAAATACGATAATCTACACTAGTATTTCATTTTGAACGAAATTGCTCTTGACATCATTTGATTTCAATTAATATCTTAACAGATATCATAGTTTTAAAATAACTTTGCAACAAAATAATGATCAAGTACTACGCGCGTATTTATAACATAACATAGCATCACGTCTGTATTCCCCGAAGGCACACAGTCGTACACCCACATTTCATCAATGCCGTATATTATGTCCCATGTAATAGGCGGTGAGCCTATTGCCATCTACCAGGCACAATTCCAAACTCCGGGCTGCTACTGAGAATTTTCTAACGGAAAAACTCAAAAACACTGCCCGACCCGGGAATCGAATCCGAGACCTCATGCTCAGCAGTCGCGTTTGGGACCACCAACGAGGCAGGCGCATTTATGATGTGCTAGGCGCGGTCATGAGGGGTGAGGGCGCTGGTGGAATATATTTTAGTAGGTTTCCAAATTTTTCAGAGCAGAGCTATTAGTATAGATTTGTGATCATACACGAGTCGCGTGCACAGCTAGTTAAATATAAAAAAGAGACCGACTAACTAACAACTAAACTAACAAAAAAATCAACTGGATGCTTAGTGTATATTATGTTCAACAATAAGGAATATCCCGAAAAGAGATAAATTGTACTCGTACATTAATATTTCCTATGTAATTTATTGTGTGCACAGTAAAGAGTATATAAATAAATATAACGAATTCCGAACGTCTTTTTCTTGAGATAGGCTAGGTAAGCTATGCGCTCGTGAAAGCCTGGATTTACTAGGAATTCAACAGATAAGTATTAATACTTTGCTAATATTCCAGGACATTACGAACACATACAAGTATCCAGAGCGCACACGGGAGGAGCGCATGACGATGGAGAAGGCACTGCGCAAGTCCGAGAGCATCTTCGCGCGGTATTACCTTAACGACGCCTTCAATGACGTCACCTTTGACTTCGAATTACAGGATGACATCAAGATTGGACAAGACTTTAACGTGGTAAGTTATATATAGACTTTATTTATTTATTTTTTATCACTCTTGCTATGTTTTTGGATTATGATCAACTGTAGAAAATCTCATTTACTTAAGGTTGTTCACAAACAATATTGTTCTGTAGGGCACTTGGAGTACCTTTTTGGATTGAGTCTGAGTTGGATTTAGGATTTGCGAGTTTAAAACTCGCTTGCGGTCGCCTATAGCCAATAAAAAAAAAAACACTAAATATTCTCGGCATTTCCAGGTCCTGCATATTAGGAATCGTTCAAGTATCAACGTTCACCCGGTGAAGGGTATCTTACGTGTAGACACAGTGACGTATCGGGGAGTGACAGGCGAGGGAGTGAAGAGGACTGAGTTCGACATTAAACTCGAGCCAGAAGGCAAGGAGGTCGTTAAGATGCTAGTTACCTTCGATGATTATTACAAAAAGTTGGTCGATCAGGTAATATTTATACTATGATAATATCAATATTACCAACAAAGTAACGATTGTGGCTTCATATAGATATTTTAAATCCATTTTTTTTTGTAAAAGCTTCACTCTATTATTTTTATGCTTAGTCATAAAAACTTATGTTATAAAAAAGGGTTCATGAACTTATAAAATGATAATAATGTTTAATGCAAGAAGTTTATATTTTGTAGTAAATTCATTCACACGCTTTTGTCAACTAAACAAAAACCAATGTTCGAGTACCTGAGGTTAGGCTATTAACAATATCCTTAAATTACAGGCTTCCTTCAACATCGCTTGTCTCGCGACTATTGTGGACAGGAAATTTGACTTCTTCGCGCAAGATGATTTTAGAGTCCGTAACCCTGACATCAAGATAAGCATTGATGGAAAGCCGGTATCGCGCCAAGAGTTCACCGTCTCCTTGAAGGTTGAAAATCCTCTGCCCATTCCACTGACAAAGTGCAAGTTCTACATTCAAGGCCCCGGGCTTGATGAGCAGTTGAAGATTCAGCTAGATGATGTAAGTAGATATAATAATTTCAAGCAATAATATAAAAATAACGAATCAAAACTATAACCATTAATCCGTTTATATTACTATATTATAGATATAACTAACATGCTATGCTGTAATGTCGATATCAATTAATCATATTGTACGTACTAATTAATGTTCAGAGATAAACGATACAACTAGCGCCATCTTGTCCACCATCGTAGAACTACAACGCCCCTTACTTCGGTAGGAATGCCGCAGGGAACCAGTTTGGATTCATATTATGCTTCAACTTACCTTCGTAACTTATTGTTTTCCCAGAGCGTGGCGCCAGGAGCGTTCGCGACTGCTCAGTATAAGCTAACGCCACCGTGGGCAGGCCGCCACCAGATATCTGCCAAATTTACTTCAAAGGAAATGCGAGATGTCGATGGGTTCCTGTCGTTTTTGGTTGCTCCACCGGCTGAGACTAATGGCCTACCGCGGGACTCTGTTGAAAGTCATCAAATCTAAATTGCGAATGTAATTTCCTGTGACTCAACACATCCTAGGCTGCATTTAGGTCTGAGGCAAAAACGTATTATGATTTTAGTGTATTTTTTACATAATCTTCGTTGTGTAAGGCTCGTATTCAAAATAATTGTAATTAATTTCTAACAGAACCTGAAAATTCCAAGGTCGATGCCATTTATTTATATAATGAAAAATTTTCCGAATAACTGTTCTCAGTAGGGAATAAATACTTTGTGCCGTCTCAACAAATTTAATTAATTAAGCTATTTATTTTGTTCCTAGTGTAAGTAATCTACTTAATGCATTATACTTAAATTAAGTCAAAGTCAGATCAGCTAATAAAACTTATTTTATTTTTAAATGTTACTAAAGTACAATTATATGATAATATTTAAGTTTTTGAAATGTATGTTATTTAATTATGAAATTTAATTATTAAAAACATTGTGATGAAGTTGTAGACTGCCTCGATTGGTGCTCTAAAAAGAAAGCCCTAAAAATAAATACTTTACAACCAAAGTGGTTTAAAATGTCTGTCCTTAATCTTCTTCCTGTATGATTCCTGAAATCCTGACAAATAATCTTTTAAATGAGGTCAGGAACCTCTGGGTTATCTACGAAGTCCGGTGAAGGCTGTTTTTCACCTAATTTAATCCTGGGATCAATGTAATCGGGCGTCGACATTTTCTGAGTAATTTTACTGAAATCAAGAACATTGTCTGCTGGACCTATTTCTAAAAATTCTCGCTTTGATTGACCGCGGTCATGACAATCTTTTGCTTTATGTTTAGTGTACAAATGGGCTTCTTTATTATCTTCTATATTAGGTTTAGTGGGCTTTTTGATGACAGCGTTAGCCTTAGGCAACGTTACGAGCAAGTGGCCTGTGATTTGTGATCGTTGAGCAGTTGAGTTAGATGTGTCGACTTCCATCGGTAGATGGAGCTGAAATATTTTATCTTTAATAATAACTCTTACGTAATTAGGTTGGACATCAACATCCAGGAGATTTGAATCCAGGTATTTATAAACTGCTAAATCCAAAACATATTTATCAGTTTCGTGGTCATTAAAAATAAATTCTATTTTTGCTTGATTTATATTGTACGGTCTGCCGTCTGGGGCAAAAAACTTGTACACTCGTTTTTCCTCCATCTTTTCTTCAGTTTCATAACTTTTTAATTTTAACTGGCGCATTTTTTCTATTTCGTGACGCACTTCAGGGGCATGTTCACACTTTTCTGCCCAAAATTTTTTGTTACGTTCTTCTGGGTCCATGTCTTTGTATTCATTTTCCCATTTATCATGTATATCTCGCTCAAGGCGGGCTTTCTGTTTTTTTCTCTGATGTCTATAATTTTCTTGTTCAAATAAGATATCTGACCTAATAATTGGAAGGTTTTGTAATGCTTTGATTCGATGAGACCTGTCGATGTCTTGCCCATCAAGGTAATTTAGTTGAGGTAAAGTACCAATCACAAAATCTCGGTAGTTCTCATAATCAGTACAAGGATTACCAGATAGGTATAAATTAACTAGATTGTAGTTACCTGTGAGATTTTCTACACTTACGATTTCACCAATAAAATTCAGTGTAAGATCTAGTTTTTCTAATGATTCACATCTTTCCAAGTTTTCAATGACTTCTATGTTGTTGAGCGCCAAATTCAGGTAAGCAAGATGTTTTAGCTTATTTAAATTTTCGATTCTTGCAATTAGGTTACTTTGCATTAGAAGTATTTTGAGCTTCGGGCACCAGTCTTGTATATATTCTATTTTTTCAATATTCTCCTGATGCAATGCAATCTCTTCTAGTGGCGCTAGCAAACACTCATGATGTTCAGCCTTTTTACGTACCAATTCAACAGTGATTCGCACCATTCTTATTATAAACTTGTAAAACTATGAGAGTTATATTATTTTGCGGATTAATAAAGGATTTCAACAAACTTCAACTAGTCATGACAACTGTTGCTAAGTGAGGTGACGCGTGGTAAAATTATATTGTATAGCCCATGGTATAACAATATCCATATTATAATACCATGGGTATAGCAAAATGAGTACCTACAGCCTGTTTCTTGGATCTGATAATAAGTTTTCAATTTAAGCTTTTGGTATAAAGTAGGTTTCGACAATGCTGTCTACTAATCAATTTCTTGTCCGTCCGCTCGTCTCGTAGAAACAGAGTAAGGCCCAAGTTATAAAATAATTACGTATTTCTATAAATCAAAGATTTTCGTTCACAGTGGTCTCAGTATTTTGGTATTAAGTATGTTTTCCATTTATAGTGAAACAAGTGGAATTTCTGAAGGTTTTGTAAAATAAAAGAAAGCTTACGAGATGTTGCAATGATAGAATCTCCAACATTTCAAGCATCGGTTATCTTTCAATCTCGGCGGTCAGTAATCCGTCATTTAACATTCCATCGGTGGCACCACGACCGCTCAACTCAAGCGTACTAAATTAATATCGCCGTGATGTAGAGGGTATTAAAATATTTTAAACGACGCCATTTATAATATGACGTTCAGATATCAAGTCGCGAGAGCACAACATATATTATTCCACGAAACTGCCAAAAGACAATGAGGATGAAGGATTACTATCATCAGGAACTCGTTTTATTGTTAATGTTCCGAGTGGGCCCACAGCTCGAAAAAACGACAATATAGAAAAAACAAGAGATGCTTGGATGAAATAAGGCATGACAGAGGGAAAGACGGTGTTATTAGTGTGCAGGGCGCGGGTAGGGCGCGGCGCCCCGCGGTCTGTGTGTGTTTAGGGGCACTCCGCGGGGCGCCACCGCGCCGTGCCAGCCGCCAGCACGACGTGCCCACTTATTGAAAGCAGTCAATTTTACATTTTGTTGTTTAAACAAACGCAGTGGTCCCAACTACGTTTGTCAGCTTATAATTTTTTAACAATTATGAAAACAGTATCCTGTTTGAGATCGCACACTGACCTGCCTCAACGTCTAGTAATCCAAGTGCCTGCATATCTTGTTAGTTCCTATGTATATCACCAGATGGCATTTAATGTACTTGGTGGAACATGTTCTGCAAAATTAGGAGTATATCGCCAAGTTGTGATGTTCATGTTGATAGCATTTTTTTAAAACACGAGAACTACTATTTTAAGAATAGTATTTTTTTTTGATCTTTACTGTTTATTAAAGTCCTTGATGGGATTAAGTATATTTTAATTAATATTCATATTCATATTCATATTCATATATTTATTTGCAATAATAATACGCCACGCCATCAATGTCTCGTAGTATACCTTTACGAAAATCAGAATAAACGTAGTCGTTTTGTAATTATTGTAGGTTATATATTTATCGGTCGACTGGGCCAGTGTCTGCGGAGCCTGCACGGGACGAAACACGCAAATGTCAGGACAAGTCAAAACAACCGTCATCACTCTAACACGAGGTTTCTCGAAAAAATGAATAAAATACTTGTTATGAGATCACTGTTCCGCTTATATTGTCGTCTCGTGCTAAATTGCCGTGCTAATGTGATGTGATTTATCTGTTTTAAATGAGACATTTTTGAGACTCACCAACGAGTTTTTCTTTTATCTCCGTGTGGGAAGCTGTATTATTCAAAATTTAATTTATTCGTTGTGTATACCTACCTAGATACTCTAGGCATGTTTATTTTATGGCCCATATATTCTAGCTGGTTGGGTGCTTCAAGTAGCCTAGAACCTAGTAGAGTAGGTAATAATTATGTAACGGATGTATACATTTTTGCAATAGAGCTGATTTTCTGCTTGTCACAGCTTGTACGTTGAGTGTTGCGTGTCAGGCATAGCTACATAACAAGTGTTGTCTGTTGGAGCGGGCAGTCGGCGCGTCTGCGCGGGCGCAGCGCTGGCCACCGGAGCGTGAGCAACAATCTTGCGGCGGCATCTCAACTCGCGCGCAATCAACGATTCGTTCCGGTGAGAGGGGCCGAGTGGGGCACGTTGCGGGGCAGCGGGGTTGCTGGCCCGGGCCCATTCTCACGTAAATAATTACCGGCGAGTCTCAAATTACAAGGAGCCGCTATAGCCTGCCGATACATATTCATCACGTGTTCGCGCCGCGCGTGACAGCTTCCTCAAGGCAGCGGCCAGCGGCCGAGCACACCGCTCTCCTTACCGCTGCACGAATAAGATTTAGGTAGTGCATATTATGAATGCAAATCAATCAGTCTTTATATTTTGATTACTATTTAACAAGTGCAGAACCTTTTTATTGGAGAGTTTACTCAATAGGCTTCATTCAGAAATTCAGAACCCGCTGTTTCCGGCTTTATATCTTACACGCAAATTTTATCTCAATTTTGCGTGCAACTTGATATTATCCAAACCTTATAGACGATAATTTACAGTTAGTTATCATCATAAGCCGCTTAATCGTGATATAGATCGTTAGGAAATAATTAAGCTTATACATATACAAACTGGTGATTAAAATTAACCGGATTCTGGTTATTAATTTTACTCCTAATACGTCATAACTCAGAGGCTATAATCATAAATAACATAATTATCTTGCGATCACTATTTAACTGTAACCACCTATATTAAACTATGGGGCCCATAACTTAGATAATAATGAACTGAGCTGGAAACTGCTTGGGTTCCACTGTGACGTTACTCGTTAGATGCTGGCGATCATCAACGTCAATGAATCTCTAATTAGAAATATCGCAGCTCGCGCCGGATGCGGCTTAAGCGATAAATTATGCACATCGCGTGGAGTACTAATTTCGATGCCGACAAATTTTCCACAACCGCGATTTTAATGCGTTTCAAATAATGTCTGTAGGCAACGCTAAATGATAAATTGTCAGAGTTACGCCCCCGAGTCGAGTTTAGTATAAACGACCGGAGGTCCTGCTCGTTTTGAGAGGGAACGAAGAAGATGGAGGCGTCTGTTAAAAAAGGAATGGGTTAGGTGAGAGCGCGATGGTGTTGAGATAATAACAGTGCACGGCACCGCGGCTCGCTTGCCTTTGAGTCGCCCGCTGCCGAATATCACCATTAGCCGCAATTTGAATATTATCCTTGAGCGAAATAGTTTTCAATTTCATCAGCGACCGCTATCGGTGAGATAGCTTTTAAAATCTAAGTGCGGAGCACGTCGCTTGTTAGTCGGGTTGTGGATTCGTTGGAGAAAAGAATGTGCCGCTAGTCTGAAGGGGTCAGGTCACCGAGTAGGGGCGTACTGGGCCGTATAAAACAAACAAGTTAATTGTATTTATTCAAATGCGGTGGGGAGCGGGCGCGCTTGCTGCACAGCCGTCGTTCATGAATAGGCTTGTGCGCCTGGCCTTCCCCGCTATGTGCAACGTCATCGAGTATGGTCCCGAACGCTTTCCTAAAATTAGATAAGGTCTTACTACGATATATTATACTACCATGTTCAACATATTCACTTAGCTTTTCATCGTCATTATCGTCTATAATCTCTTACGAATTTATAATCGTTACAAATATAGACATAACATAAACATAATATAGCATCACGCCTGTATTTCCCGAAGGGGTAGGCAGAGGTGTACACAATTGTACACCCACATTTCACCAATACTGTTATTAAGTCCCATGTAATAGGTGGTGAGCCTATTGCCATCTACCGGGCACAATTCCAAACTCCGGGCGCTACTGAGAATTTCCTAACAGAAAAACCCAATAACACTTTGCCCGACCTGGGAATCGAACCCAAGACCTCAGTCAGCACAGCAGTCGCGCTTGGGACCACTAGACCAACGAGGCATTTTACAAATATAGGCACTGACGAATAATATTAAAGAATTATTATTAAAGAGTTATTGACTTTTAAGAGTTACTGATTTTAATATCGAAATAGTTTTACGTCAAGTATTTTTTTAAGATTTATTCAGTTCAGATTTACCTGATACCACAGTTGGTAGATATTTAATGTAGAACATAGGACAACAAAGCTTACTCTTGAAAATAATTCCGCTCGATTGACGTTGGAAATATGTCAGTGCGTACTTAAAATGTCAAAAAAAATGTTATAGATTCGGGATAATATGAAGACAACATGCTTTAAAATTGAGGCAATTGTAATGTAGGTAAATTTATTTTAAAATTACGCGTTGTTTTTGGGCGTCTATTTACCTAATATTGGAATTGGATTTGAATTGGTATTAGTTTTAAGAGTAACCCCACTTGTCATGTATGATTGTATATTTATTTCCATAGTCAAAGTATATATGTTTTGTAAGAGAACACAGTATAACTTACTAAGAAACAAAAGATAAGTAATTCTGCTTACCCCCATGAGAGAGTGACATGACATTATTAAGTGAGCCCAGACTTTAAAATATGTCACATGAGACAAAAAAAACTAGTGTCTAATGAGACAGCTTTTTGAAATGCTGTGTCGACTGCGTAGAGAGCATAACTAAACATAGTCACTGAATATTAGCATATCGCCCGTTGGTACGGAGTGGCAGGCTCCACTGGGCGGAGACCTGTCTGCTATAGCACTCACAATGATAATCCTTGCTATTGTTACCTCACGTCAAGTGGCTAGTTACTATTGTTTGTTTTCGGTAGTGAAATCTTACGAGTTACAACAATTGAATATGTAAGTTAAATTTGTATCGAATAAGAACAAAAGTACTTCGGTAATGTAATGTACTTACGTTTAAACCAACTGACTTGATTGTCTCGTTGCTCTAGTGGTCCCAAGTGCGACTGCTGAGCATGAGGTCCCGAGTTCGATTCGCGGGTCGGGTAAAATGTTATTAGGTTTTTCTGTTAAGAAATTCTCAGTAGCAGCCCGGAGTTTGGAATTGTGCCCGTTAGATGGCAATAGCACCCACATGGTTAAGTCTTACATGGGACTTAATTTTGGCATTGGTGATTTGTGGGTGTACCACAAATCACCAACTCTACGTACCCCTACGGGGTCATGTTAAAAGAACTACTTGCTGCTCTTTACTTGTATCTATACATTGATTCCAATCCACTTGTGAATATCATAACCATCCTCAATATATCAGCCCTTTTGCGGTCACTGCTAGGCATCGCTACAAGGTGCTGAATGTAGCTCACTTTAAATATTATAACAGCCTTTCCCTTCGTTTTAGATTGCATAATTATAATTCGTGTCGTTTTTCTTTTTTAAGAACTCTGTTCTCTTCGGAATAAGGATTTATCGATATCCATATATCGAATTTATACTTTTAAAACAACAGAAGGAACAGATTAATAAAATTATTGTTCTTCGGGTACTACTCACGTGCATTTTTCGGTTTTGCCCGACTAGTTTCGCTAGCTACTCTGGCTCGCGACATTGCCGCCACTCAACTCATGACTAAGGGCTCCATTTGAGCTCGAAACTAGTCGGTCAAACCCGAAAAATGCATTTGATTAATAACCGATGAACAATAATTAATATGAATATGCCTCACGAAAGTTATGATAAAAATAGAAGGAACAGAGTTCATACTTTTTACGATATTTTAAAGTTGCGAAACACCATTTTTGATCACTTTTAATCAGTGTTTACTCTGAAGAGTCTCGTCATTTCCGATGATATGTTACGTTTGCCTGTTCTGATTCATGTTGCGGTATGTTTCTTCAACCGTCACAAGTAATTGCTTCTCCGGAACAGACGTTGATTTATTTTAACAAACAACTACTTTACTCGTGGTGAAAGGAATTTGAAATATTGTTTGATATTGGACGTCATCAGTTACAGGCAGGTTTAATTATCGACTCTTCCTAGTGTAACTAGCACATGTTCAAAATGGTGTGGAGCACATTTTCAAAATGAGCTGTCTAAATAGAATCGCCAACTAAACTCACAATTTCGAAGAGTGGTTTTCTAATACAATTCTAAGATTGCATTGATACAAATTCCAACCCTCTAGTAAGAGCAAAAAGAGATCAGTCCACAACAAACAATAAATCCTGGTTTAGTTCAAACTAATTACGGAGTATGATACCGTCACCTTGCGCCGCATAATCCGATTCGTTACAGCTCCGCTCATCCCTTGACAATGGTACAGGCGAAATGTTTATTTACACAAGATATTTAGCCACTTCCCTGGCGGATTAGCGGCGGACAAAGACGAGGGGAGTAGCGGAATAGATAAAGTGAAGCTAATAGCAGGGGCGGATCGCTCTCCCCTATAGACAGCGCAATCTTTGTGTTATACACAGATTACGCTCAATGTTTCCCGAACGGATCACTTCACTTATGTCGATGTGATAGCTTATTTTTGTTTGAAATTAGCTTCAAAGAAGTTAATTAGCATTTGATTCTAGATTTGTTTTAACAGATTTTTGTAGGTATTTTATTTCGTTTGCTATGTTTTTGGCCTAGTTGTTGACTATGTTTTTGTAATCTGATAGAAAGAACGTTTTAATAAAAAACTATGCGAAAATAGTAACAATATAAACTAAAGCAAAACGCTTGGAACCCGATTTGTTCTTATGTCCGGAAATGAAACAGCTTAAAAAGAATATAAGACGATGCTGTTATTGTGGGCACACAACACGGCCATAAATAAGTCGGATTGTTCGCCCATTGAATATTCCCTAAACAACATTAGAGGTGAATAGTTAAATTGTCAGTTTGTCACCAGGCCCTGGCGCGGCTGGAGAGCGGCCAGGGTGTCTGACCACGGGGGGCGAAACACGTCTCACACTCATTTGCTCATTTTAAACTTATGTTTTCTTTCAAACTGTAAGCGTCTCGAATTCTTGTGTTTTTAACTTCAATGAGCTTTAGTGAATTTATAAAAGAATATGCATAAGGTCTGCACAGAGTTTGACAAGTCGTGAATAATGTTTCTGAATGTCAACCGAGTACCTACACTCTTCATTCTAGGGAAACGTAGGTATGTTCAGAATTTATTGCGAAATGTTGATGTATTGTGTAACTAGTTGATATAATCATCTTGAGCGTTTGAATTAAGTTTAATTTAGAAGCTACTCGGTGCATATTTGGTGATATTAGCTGGCAAAACAAAAACGGATTGCTTCCTGTGGAACTTTACTAATTTGTACATGCAGCACGTGTGGTCATATAGGTCATACCACCAGCTATCACTGCTGTATGTAGTGGTAGTGTTATGACCGTTGGACTGACAAGTCAGGGGTCGCAAGTTCGAAACTAAGGCACGCACCATTGTCTTTTCGAAATCATGTGCGTATTATAAACTAATTATTATTATTACTTGCTTATAACGGTGAAGGAAGACATCGTGAGGAAACCCGAACACTTGAGAGATGTTCTCGAGGATGTGTAAAGCCAGAGACCAGAGACCTATTACGGGTGGTTTAAATTCTGACACTAGATTGTTTATCAACCACACAATAAGAAGAAGAAGAATTTGTAGATACTCGGAAAGATGGACGTATTTTTTTATAGAGTTACTTATGATAATGCATAAGTTGACAATTAACTGGATTCATAGTTAAGTTCAATTTACATACTTATAAATACAGTTTTGAGCGGCCATTTATTTTTAAAAAGAACTATGATTTTAAGTTAAATCTTTGAAAATCATTAACGCATGCTTAGCTTCGAATCCTGTTCACTGTTCGCGACCGTTCTTTTTCCATTTAATATAATAACTATAATTTTCTTATTATTATTTTATTCTGAAATCTAGTTTTACGAGTAGTAACGTGATATGTCCACTATTATTTCTATGTCTGCGTTGACGTCAATAATCATCAAAAATGTTGTGCGAAAACGGCAGCTGTGCGCGGTAAAGTTCTGTTCGTTATTCTATTATTTAATTTGCCGTTACATTGTGCGTCAAGTTCAAGCGGGTAATATTTCCGTATTTACGATTTACATGCGGAATCCGTACAGAAGTCAAGTTTGACAGTGTCAACATGTCAGCATGACAATGGCCGTCACACGTCCCGTGCTGTCAATCGCGGAGCATGAGAAGCGGGCGGCCCCGGGGACGCGCGCCTCGTGGGACCAACTTCTACAAAAGAATATTAATATAACAACAAATTCCTTTCCTTGTTTAGCGGATGAGCGAACGGTCCCTTGGTGAAATGCATTTGGTATTTAGGAGAACCGTTTGGACCATATGGAGCTACTCTGTACTTTACAATTGCCGACAAATTACACGTTGTAAATACTCAGGCTATCTCTACCTGAAATCGAGACGTTAGACCACGCGTACAGGACCGATACATAGACTATCAAAAACTACACGAGTACATTGAATTTCTATTGCAACACATCGTTTAATTTACGACTTGTGTACACAGTTATGATGTATAGACAGTTATTTTCGCCCCATTTGTAAGGTTCATTGTGTCTGATCACACCCAGTCGGTTTAAGGACAATGGTAAACTGTAAACGAGTGATGTTCGTATAAATCGGGACGAGTCCGCAAACAAAACGGGACGTTTCACCGACGTCACACAATGAGAGATTAATGGCGCTCTTTTTGTTATCGTTCGATGGTCTTTACGCGTTTTGTGGCCTCGTTTCACGGTTTATTTAGCTGTTTAAACACCAATAAGCGTTAAATTACAACGATTTGCACACTAAAGTCAAACAAAAACCGCATTACGAAAATTTAATTGCTGTTTACTGCTGAAAAAAGTTCGGTTGGTAATGCGCGGTTGTGTCAGAGTTTAGTCGAAAACAAAAATTCTCTACAAATGGTTGAATTAGGAATATATTAAAAAAAAATACGACTTCTAATGTCAAGTAGAGCTTTATAGATACTCGTTAAACTGAAGTGTGTCGCGATGTAGCAATCCTCATAAAAGTTTGGCCATGTTAGTTAGTACCTGGACGGCGGCACAACCTGGTGCTGCTGCGTCCGTTGCGCGAGAGTCGCTTTTTTGGCCATTAAACGTGCGTTTTTTGTGTGTCGCGTTAACCGTCGCCTTATCATCGTGTCGAGTTGTCGACGCCTCCAGCCGGCCGCAATCAAAACACCATTCGAGGTGGTCATTAAAAATGATATAAAGTTTAATTTATAACTGTGGCACGTCTCCGGATTAACGGTTATTGGGAATGTAATGTCCACATTGAACTCAGTGTGAAAATTGTTTTCTCTGTCGAAATAAAATTAATATTTTTATGGCTTAATATTATTGTACTACTCTCTCTGTATTTTAAAATTCAGACATGTTTTCTTCTTCAATAGAATTCTTGGTTTTCAATTGCAAAGTAATTTTAAGTACCTATCTAGCAGCATTTCAAAGAATAATATAGATACTTCGATGGTAATGTTTTGTAGTCATAATTAATTGTAAATAATGTCCATACTGTATAATTATAAAGCCTAGTTTATACTAACTAGGCTCGATAGTCGTCGCTTGCGGCCGAGGTGTTGGCGCGCCACGGCCGCCCGGTCGGCCGGGCCCCGCGGGAAGCGTTATTGTTTACGAGTGTACACCACTTCTACTACAATGATTTACGAACCGCCTGCACCCATAAAAGTGGGGACACAAGCCACTAAAAGATACAAAAGGTGCTAAAGAAAAAGTAATATATTTTAAGTTGGAGCGAACGAATATAAAAGTTTGGTGAAATATATCAGTTTTAGTGTTGAGCGCGAGTGTTTGTTTATAAGAGCGATTACGCACGCCTTTTGACGCGCATTCTATTCGGCGATCAATGGCGAACATTCGTCACGACCTTTCTCAAGTCTCGTCGTGCTTACAGAGCTTGTTTGTATATTAACATTTACGCTAAACATGTGGTAACGTGGCACACTCCTAATCATTTCGGTCGACGTTTAACCGGAAGCAAGGCTCACACAAATTTTGAGATTAGAATTGGGCGAACCCAATTTATGTTTGCAATACGCTTACAATTTATCTACATGTAGGTATGTTGAAAAAGTGTTTCAAAGTTAATTTTATATTGTGGAAGACATAAAACTGTCTAATGAAAGTTGTGCAAGTAATACAAGCTTACCTTCTATAATTACAGAAATGAAAATCATATAGGTAGGTACATACCTATCTAACGACTTAAGTTTGAACTTTGGATCACCCTTAACTGCTATTCGTTAAAAAGGTAAAATCCTAATATTTTTTTATAATTTACGACTGTCTTTATCTAATGACCTGGAAGATTTAGTCATTATTAGAAGCGGTTTTATGGTTATTGACGAGATCGTTAAATGCTGAGGTAATAGCGGGCTGACATGTCGTCGCCGCCGCGCTATGGCAGTGCGCCCGCGTCACTCGGTTAAAGTTTGTTTTTTCAGGGACCCTTTCACCGGCTGCGGGGCTTCGGGTGTCAACGCAGACTACCGCCTTACACACAAAAAATCATCTAAACGCATTCGTATGCAATAATCTGTGGGGATTTATTCCGACCGCGTCGGCCACCCACGTGGTACCCGTATTTCTTCCTGAACGAGCTAACTTCATTATTGTGGCGTGAGATACAATAGTTAAGAGCACGATTTATAAGTCCAACACGTTGACTTCTGTTTATAGCTAGCGGCGGGGCGCGGGCGCAGCGGGGGCGGGGATTACAGCGTCTGCGCACCGATTTATGACTGCACCTCGATAAAAGCTTAAATACTCTCAAGTGAGAATTATTCAATAGGTTTAGTTGCGAGCGTAGAGCAGCCATTGTGAGCCCGGCGCGGGCGCATTGTCGCTCTTACACCGGTGCGGCCCGTACACACCATTACCGGATTTACGTCACATTGCCTCTCACTAGCCTTTGCTGGTAAATTTATTGCTGTACTGAATGATATCAAGTAACTGGATCCATAAAGACAGCTATAATCAAATAATTGTTTTATGTAAGATTTGTATTAGGTAAAGAACTAATTAGGTAATAACTACTAACTAAATCGTCAAAACATTCTTTTAATCATAATTGCTATACTGAAAGGCGAAAATCTCAAACTACTAAAATATCTTTACATCATCAAGTACTTATAACAAAATGTTTTTTCTCAGGAAACAACCTGAAAGTGGACTCTACTATTTGATAATGGTTTTATTTAATGGATCTATTTATAAATCTGAGAATCAATTAGCCTAGCATATGATCGGTGTAGTATTGATATCAGTATGTCAGACGTCAAGGGCAGAGGGCGAGTGCTATTTCGGTGCAGGGCCAGGGAGCGGAGCGGAAAGTAAGCTGAAACTAATCCGGCGCGCGGGTGGGCGAAACCCTACACCGCGTGCGCGCAGCTTACATTTGTCATTTATAATGCGCGCGATTTGTTGCTTCTCAACTCGCTCCCCACCTAGCAACCTTTTTATGTTCTTTATTCAAATATTTAAACCGACCGATGTGCGCAATATTTTTTATTTTATTTTATGGCATCAGTTTGTCGTATATGAACAGTTATACGCTTTTGTGAGTGCTGTCACAGGTACTTCAGTTTATTTTGCGAGCTTATATGAAGGCTGTATGTAGGTATATCACATATCAAACTGACAATGGTACTATGTCAATGTTATAATTAATCACGTTGTAAGGACGGTTTTCATAACATCTTGCTATATAACACCTGTGTATCTGTGTCTGTGTCTACGATAAGTTACGTGAAATTAAATGTCGTGGCGGCCGAGTGAATACGGGGTCGCTTCTTGAATCACAGATTGTGGGCTCAAATGTAGCATGTACCAATATGACTTGCAATAACATAGTTTCTTAGTTGATATAACATATCACAGAAAAATACGTTATAGGAAAACATCCTGAGGAAACCTGGATCTAATGGTAATATCTTAGGTTTGCGCGATCACTACACATTATAATAAAACAATGGTATAACGTACGATATCTTTAACACAACAGAGTCAGTCCATAACTGTCCCACTGCAGAGCAAGGGCATCTTCTCATACAGAGACGGCACGAGCATTAGGATTAGCGATTACAAATTGTTTTGATGTACTGGATCTAATGGTTTGTATTTTTTAGTTAGCTCCTAAGTATTTAGGAAAGTGTTAACTGCGTTAGTCGTAAATCAAGTTTTAGTGATAGTCTGTTCTAGACTCAAGACCTGTAGACGAAGGCGATAAGCTAACCCGTCACTATATAGTACCTTCTTACAGATATGGCGTTTTGTGCCTGAACTACACGTGGATTTGAGCAATCATCTTAATAGGGTATTTTTTAATTATTTAAATTAGGTAAGCCTATACATAGGAGAAACATGTAAAGCACTTATACAATTCTTTAACAACCCATTTCTATGGAAATCTCTATTTGCCTGAATACCATACATTTTCTGTAAAACTTTTCTTATATAAGGTCCTAATTTATTAGGTAATTTCTTTTTATGGGGTCAATGTGTAAGTGATAAGGATTCATTTAAGCCATAATTCAAATTTTTACATCAATGTTATTTTTTTTCTTAATGTTCGCTGTTCAAGGAGCAGTTTTCGTTTCTGTGAATGTATTTGACTAATATACTAACCCTTTCAAAGGAAATTACCTAATAAATTAGGACCTTATAGAGGCAATGAAAATAAGTGTAGAATGAGCAATTACATACATATTTTTAAAAGTTTTAGCTGAATTTACTAATCATTCGGAAGACAATACCAATGAAAAAAATGAATTAATCAGAATGGAATCGATGAAATGCTTAAATCTGATAGAAATGCATATGCTTAAATTTGATAAAATCATATCTGACTAACAGAAGGTACGCAAGCGACTGCAATGAAATTTATAATGATGTCACTAAAACAGTTGATACTGTTCAATTAAGCTATGAAAAGGTTTTATTAGGTACTACCTAATAAAACCTTTTCATAGCTTAATCAAAGCTTAAAGCTTTTATCAAATTTAAGCATATGCATTTCTATCAGATTTAAGCATTTCATCGATACCGCAGGGCAGTATTTTAGGACCATTGCTATTCTTAGTTTATAAAAATCAACTTCCTATCATAAGTTGATACTATTAACTTTCTTGGAGTAACTAAAAAATAAAATCTAGTGTATTATCCGTATTAGTCGAAACAGCATACACAACAAAATCTGCATATTTTGGGTATGTGTACCCTTTAACATATGGCGTAATTTATTGGGGAAATTCGACTGACATACCATCCACATCCATTCTACAAAAAAAAAAAAATTGCGAATAATTTACAACATGCAAAGCACGGAATAAACTCGTTCAATTCTACTAGAGCTACTTGAGTTCAAAAAATTGTTAAAAATCTTGTAGTGTTATTTCGATAGAAGTGTACGGAGGCAAATTCATTAGTTCTATTGATGTTTATTATTGTCAATGAAATAAACAATTATTGACATTCCTATATGTACCTACACAGTTTATGCAATGCATTCAATAACTATGAACTAAAACTGAACATCTTTCCCCGAGAAGCACACAACAAACCTACGAAGTCAACCTTATTTATCTTTTGACATATCTTTCTTCTGTATACCAGTTGCACAAAGAGAATGTACCTTTGAAAATTAGCAATTGATTTAAATTCATTCTCTATACAATATCTTTCCTTCGTTAAATCTACCAGTGCAATATAAAATTTCACAAGGAAATAAAAAATGGAACGTTACCTAATGGAATCAGGATATCATTATTTCAACACGCATTCAAAACCAATTCCAAGCGAGCGCCCGTCGGCTGAACACTTCATTTCACGGTTGACGTGTGACCGATATGTCGTTGATTTGATTGCGTTAACTTTTTGCGCGAAAACTCATAACTTACAGTCGTTTTCTAATGTTACAATATGGCGTCCTGTGTGGCCAATGCCGTGTGTGTGTTCCCAACAGGTTACAAATATTTGGTTGTTTTCATAGGCTCACTGACGTGACGTTTTGACATTCGATTTAGGAATTGAAAAAAAAATGGGCGCCGAGAGCCGTTCTGTACCTCGCAGTTTCGTTTTACGTAACATAACACAATGGTATGCATTGTGTTTCGCTCTACGCAGCTTATTTTTACACTATTTCCTATTTTTTCCAATATCAACTTGTCAATGGTGTTGATTTAGAGAGTGAATTATGAGTTCCTCTGTCCACAATGTTGTTGTGACCGGTCTAGTCGGATTAGTTGTTATACAAAATGAGAAATATTTACATTGGTTATATTGCCAACTTACCAACCATAAGCCCACTTAACTATATTTACAAACAAAATTTTCAGAAAGTTTTACGTATTTACTTTTACTTAACGATGGCACGCATGCAATTAAATGACCGTACTTTCAGTTTAGCCGTATAACAATGTGCAATCAACAGAATTTTCAAATTTAAAGCCTAGTTCGTGAGTCTGAAGTAACAAGAGCTTCGTATAGCTTGCTTTAGTATGTGCTGGCTTATTGCAGCAAGAGCGTCAGAATTGTTGCTTAAACGTCCGTAAATTAAACAAAGAGTGTCGGTAGAGGCAGACGTAAGTACTGGGGCTGAAGCGCTGTCGAAGCATAAGTACATATTGCCATAAAGATGAACACCACAGACGCCATTCCACCAAATTGAAAAACATCTGAGTGGCTCATAATGCCTCTTAATGCCTCACCCAGAGAGTTATAGCCCCTTAAGTACGCAGTATTTTTCATATTTTCACAAATAACGGGAGCGTTCGAAGTCAGTACCGACTATGTGACGGTATTTTATACTTGTATGGAGAGACTGGGGCCATGTTTTGTTTTATATGTTGTGAGGGGTGGCAAATCTATTAGAACCGTTAGATGCAGCAGCATCGTGAAGTTTTTTAGAAACATATTAATTTTACTGAGTTTAAGTTTGTTAGTTACCTGAATCACAAAGAAAATTTATATTACATACACATTATTGGGCTTACTCTTGAAAATAATTCCACTCGATTGATATAAGAAATAAGTCAGTTCGTACTTTTAAATGCAAAAAAATTAAAAAATAATAATTATAGATTCGGTATATAATGAAGACAAAATGCTTTAAAATTGAGGCAAATGTAATGTAGGTAAATTTATTTTAAAATTTCGCGTTGTTTTAAAGCGTCTATTTAATATTGGAATTGGATTGGAATTTGTATTAGTTTCAAGAGTAGCCCCATATATCTGGATGCTAAATAATGAAGTAGGAAAAAGATAATATTATCTACCTAGAATTTCAATTTGTACCCGTGGTATCCTTGAACAAAGTAAAGGTTATTTAGAGTTGATTATTTTTGTAAAAAATAATCACAAACCTAAACTATTTCTTGAGTTACAATTACTCGCGATAAAAACGTTCCGTGGCCCATATTTTTCAAGACTTCTTCTCATTCCAATTCTAAGAAGACACAACCCTACACCGCAGGCAGTGCTTAACGTCTTCCGCTGACGTCATATCCTAACGCGTTGAGAAAGGCGATATCTCACTCTTCATTCCTCACACGAGAACAAACGTCTAGAGCTCCTCTCATCTCACGGAGCGCGTGAATTATTAAATGTTATGGAGCCTACTATATCAAATGCTTACATATTATGTATGAAGCGATGTGCTCGTAAGCAAATAGGGGCGGAGATACTATGATACGAATCAGTTACTTGTAGGCGTTTCTAATGGATTCCTATTAGTAGAAGACTAAGAACAGCTTAATCAACAACTTCTTTTATGTGAAGTAGGTTTAATGCCCATATTACTTAAACCAACAAGCATGGGTGAATATAAATGAGGCGAAAGGGATGTATTGGAATTGTAGCAAGGGGAAATCGATAGTTTCTGCCTACCCCGATGGGTAACAGGGGTGATTGTATGTATGTATGTGTCACAGTTTTGCTAGAGCTCTCTCAGCTCTACAAATTTTTTGAGATGGCTAATAGTGGAACGAAATAGTCGTTTTTATTTTATGTCAAAAGCTGTAAACTTCTTCTTCGTTTTGGGGCAGTCTTCTACTTGAGATCAGCCGTCAGCTTTGCAAAACCAGCTCTGTCCTTTCCACTTTTTACATTAGCATTGAGCGTTAACTCTTCCATAAATAGGGTGTAAAACTAGGCAACAAAAATAGGATAACAATTATCCTGGTCTAGTTTAAGAATTTTTGAAACATTATAAATCTTAGAAAAATCTCTTCCTCCAAGGCGAAAAACCTAGAAAAGCGAGAAACAAACTTTTAACTTAAAAGATTATTTTTTGTATTTTAAGTGGTCGTGTCTCTATTAAATAATTGACATCAGGCACTTAAAAAGTAAAATTCTAAAGAGATCTAAGAAAATGTTTTCTCTATTTTATTTTTCATAGCATTATCTGTATTCTCCGAAGGGGTAGGCAGAAGCGTACACAGTTGTACACCCACATTTCAGCAGTCCCATGTGATAGACTTTAGTTAGTAGGTAATAGATATTACCTACTAACTAAAGTCTATCACATGATAAAGTAATCTTAAAGATTTACAATAAAGCTTAATGTTAAGCTTAATGTTTAATATTAAGCTTTATTGTAAATCTTTAAGATTACTTTTATAAAATCAATTATTAATTAAGGGAACAATGGCATTGTGAGTAACATTATAGCGATAAGTGCTATAGCGTGATCTACCAGAAAACCACCATATTTAATGTCTATGTCTTTTACTATCTTATAGTGAGAGGACTGAGGATACAACGAGAATGGGAGGGGAAATAATTATACACATTTTATACACTTAATATACAGTGTAAGTACATGAAATACTCTGCCTCGTTGGTCTAGTGGTCCCGAGTGCGACAGCATGAGGTCTCGGGTTCGATTCCCGAGTCCGGCAAAGTGTTATTGAGTTTTTCTGTTAGAAAATTCTCAGTAGCAGCCCGAGGTTTAGAATTGTGCCCGGTTGATGGCAATAAACTCACCACCTATTACATGGGACTTAATAACAGCATTGGTGAAATGTGGGTGTACAACTGTGTACACCTCTGCCTCCCCTTCGGAGAATACAGGCGTGGTGGTATGTTATGTTATGAAATACACAGTCTGAATAAAAAATAAGGATTGATGAGTTTTCGTTTTTACTGTTCGGTAGACAAAATATATTTTTTCGTCTCTACATTTTGCCTTTGTTGGTGAGAAACAAGGATTAGAATTTTTAAATACTCTTGAATCACATATAGCCTTGACTACCATTGGGTAAGAACGTATCTAGGTATATATAAAAGAGGCAAAAAAAAAACTATTGCAGACTTTTCAAACCATACATTTTTGGATTGAACAGTCTGCAATAAATTAAATTATGCAATAAATTATTATGTTTGACGGATATTGAGGGAAATCCAATGTTGTATAATGGGACTGTCAAACCTGTCTGCTATTACTTTCAGAATGCTGTTGGTGCTCGTCCTGATACGGTGTATTACGGAGGCTGCTCTTTTTCTCATGATGGCATGAGAGCCATCAGCGCGAGCCTCCATAAACATACCGGACGCACTACAATATCTCGGTAGCCCCTATAACATGCTGAATGTCCCAAGCACGACTGCTGAGCAGGAGGTCTCGGGTTCGATTCCCGGGTCGGGCAAAGTGTTATTGAGTTTTTCTGTCAGGAAATTCTCAGTAGCAGCCCGGAGTTTGGAATTGTGCCCGGTTGATGGCAATAGGCTCACCACCACATGGGACTTAATAACAGCATTGGTGAAATATGGGTGTACAACTATGTATAGGTACCTCTGCCTACCCCTTCGGGGAATACAGGCGTGTTGCTATGTTATGTTGTGTTATGAGTATAGCTGACCCACGGGGTGAACGTATGAAAAGACTGGCAGTATGCCTACAACACGTCTAGACTCTACAATATTTTTCGGAATGTCATTTGAACAGACGAAAATGGTAATTCTGATGACGCTTATACTTATCATCTGTAAATGGTGATGATCTATGGTCTTGTGATCTTAGATATATGATCCGATTCTTAGAAGTTATAGTTACAATCTTGAATGTAGATAAGTTGTAAAGATACACTTTAAATACAATACAGATAACATAGAGCAAGAATACGTTTACTACTTATGGCCAAATTAATTAAAGTTAGCTAAAATAAAATATCTTAAATAAAATAAAATAAAAATAAAATAACTTTTATTACAGAAAAAACTTAGTACATATTACAATATTAACTTAGGCTATAGTAAGTTTTTAAGCAGATAAATTAAGCTTCTGTAGCCGAACTAGGCAAAGCCTGTACTTCGACTATCAGTGCCCAACCCCCAGTACTGTGAGTGTACTGTGTACTATTTTTAGATTAATCTTATACAATATAGGTGTGTGTGTGGGAAATCTGCTTTTTTTAAATTAATACGTACCTTATTTTTTTAAGAAAGGTTGTACTTACATATACCAGTAGTAGAAAAGCAGTCATGACACCTATTATTATTTTATATTCAATCATTGATACACCATGAACATATTTAAATATTGTCACTTCAGTTATTGCATCCAAATAAATATTTTTCTTTCTTTCTTTAGTACTTTTGTTTTTGTCTACTTAAGTGGCGATTCTACATCATTATCCTATTATGCCTCATTTGAAGAAGAAAAGGCTTTCAAAAATGTAAGTCTTACATTTTAAAACTCTAAAAAATATATCGAAAAATAAAACATAGGCATATTTCTTGAAAATATAGTTAAGTACAAATTATTTGGCACTATGTAAAGTTTCATGTTAAATATCGATAAAGTTGCGTCTTTTAATGTAGTTTGTCGCACGTTATAATCCGTTCGACTCTTTCTAACGTATGCGCACGCCCACCATAGTGTATCTCTGTCTCGCTCTAATTTAGTGATCTGTTTTTATGGGCGGCACACTCGCGCGCTTATTGCGCGCGCGTTTTCACTTGACACTATTTTCATGAAAACTTGAAATTATTTTTAGAAACACTAACTTAGTGTCTTCCAAAACATTGATAGCCGTTTCATAAAACATCACGTATGGAACTGTGATTAATTTATTTAATGATTGATAGAGTAGACGACTATAAAAGCTGAAATTTATTTAAACTATGATTACACACTCACAATGGCAGTGAGCAAATATGGAATAAGAAATAAATTAATATTATTATTTTTATTGTTATTGAAAAGCTTAGTGCAGGGGTGTTCGGTGTGGGGTATGGAGGGGCGGGAGGTGCCGGTAACAGCGGGTAGCGCGGCCAGTGGTTGCCCGGGAGGCCCCGCCTGCGCGCCCCGCCCCGCGCGCCGCGCCCGCGCCGCGCTCAGTCCGCGCTCAGCCGCCGTACCGCTTTCGCTCGTGTGACACAACGGACAATTTCAACTACCATTAAAATACGCGTTAACGATCGTCCGACGAGATAATTGATTCGTAATTGTGCATTATCGCGGTTATAATAAGAAAAGTGTTTAGTATTTAAAAAATCTAAATTAAAGTATATATATATATATTCAAATCAAAAATGAAAATAATTTTGTAACGGTCAAACTTAAAAAAAAAAACGGTGAAAATTTTCTCTGGCATAGAAAATGCATAAACGAAAACAATGTACGGGCCGGTATCGGTGAGATGTTGGGTGAAGATTAGTGTTGGACTGAGGTACTGAGAGTTGTTTCATGGATGTGGAAAGCGCGGAGTGTTGGAGGGCCGGAGGCGAGAGGATGGTGGCCGAGGAGGGCAAGACGAGGGCGACGGACTTCTCGATCGCGGCGATCATGGCTCGCAGCGGCACGGAACCGCGCAGCCCCGTCGCGCAAACACCGCCACACACCGGTACTGTAGGCCTAATTATACATGCACTTATTGAAACTAACCTTTTTGCTGGAATTTGCGACTCTAAACATGTTTTAATCCGTTTGAGGTAATGAAAGAGAATCAGCCTAAATCTGGGAGATAAATGTGAAGTGATTAGGTATATGTGTAGGTTGCTCCATAAACTAGTGAAAATAATAATGAATTATTATTAGCCCGTGGTTTGAATGAGGCTTTTTTGTCTAAGACATGTGGCTTTAATTTATTGAATAGAAAATTGATATAGCACTAGCAGTGACGCTAAAGTAGCTCACTTGAACCCCAAAAATTGAGATCAATCAATTCCTTAATTCTGGAATTATGTAGAGATGCCTCTTGAATGGAATATAGATCTTATGAGCTGCCTAGATAAGTAGAACCTATTAAAAACTCTTTGGTACGAATTTATAAAGCTTTTAATTACAGTTACGTCAGATATTCAGATATCCGAAAGCCATTTTTGAAGATACTCTACCCATATAATTTTCAATCATCTAGTACGTAGAAAATAACACATAAAGCTATTTATAAAATATTTCAGCCGGGTAGAAGATTATCTAAGATAATAATAATACTGGAAACAATACTATGAAGCTAGTCAATAACTAAGAGAATAAAAATGTAGTGCAGCGGTTTGCACAAATTCTACTTCATGGCGTACCTTATGGTATAACGAACTATCATTATTAATTCACAGTTCTGTTTTTAAACGCATAACTGAATATTTAAAACCTCCTTGACAGAATTTGACAAACAAATGAAGACCATAAACAGATCAACTCAAGTAATACAACTGGATTATTGAATGACTAAAATTATAAAATTGGGCAACAACATAATGCAATCATCAATGTGAAATAAATACAAAAGTAATTTATTTGTATATGTTTTACTAAAAACATTTATTAGTTATCTTTATATTAAGGACATATTTATATAATGGACAGATTTCGGGTTCTTATGGTATCAGTTTCTATAACATACTTATCAATCAAATCTAGGTAAATATATATCCAATTAGAATTTGGACAACGGCATTACCTTAGTCTACTGCATACACTACATTTACCGGGCTGTAGATCACTATGTTACAAAATACTATCATATACTTAGTACTATAATAAGATATATAGATATCGAGATACTCGCATAGACTTATATTTTATTTAACCTAATCACCGCCACTGGTATCCATAGAAGAAAGACAAACGCGTTTGTGACATCTGCATCACGATTTTATTTTATACCAATATCTTTAAAATATTTATTTCTTTTATGTGAAAGTGGCTGATGGGGAGAAAATGTCGACAAGTCCGAAGTGTTTGAAAGGTTAAGTTTACGTTTGTAGACCGCTAGTTTGCAAAATATTCGTATTTGTAGATAATAGTGTAAAAAACAAACGTTTTTAGCACTGACTAGCGGGCTCGCCAGACGTTGTCCTACCCAAATGCACCGCCACCCGCCAGGTTCAATAGTAAATATGAACTGTCGAGGGACCCACTTAAACATATACAAAAAAAACATCAACATCGATGGAGGCATTTTGTTTTTTTTTTGTATAATTAACTAACTGCAATTGATTTTTATATTTAAAGATTTTTTTAACTAACTTCAATCAATTGACCCAATTATTGTGTCCATACGATAATAAATGCTTTATTTATTTAAATAGGTACACCAACAGCATATGTTCTTTAGTGTTTTTTACATAAGTACATCTTAGAAAGTGCCTTTCAACTTTCTATGAACCTGTAAAAATTCATAATTAATATTGGGTATTAAGTTAGAACAGATACTTACTTTATGATTAAAATATTTCAAAATAATTCAGTACTCAAGAATAAAAAACCAACCTTGTCTATAGATTTACCGTGTTAGGTCAGTTAGTAAAATTAAATTGAAAAAAAAGTTTAAAGTTTTAGTATTTTAATATTTAGCTAAACAAATCAAATCCGCTAGAACAAATCAACATCACACTTAAACCCAGCTATAAAGCTGGAGACGTATTTAAAAAAGGGTTTAATGCTAATTGGTGTGGTGGGAGCAAGCGCACATGCGCAGGAGTCGTGTTACGGGTCAGTTCGTTATTTCAGATTAATTGTGTGGAACCGAACGCGCCCGACACCGACCCAAGTGTACCGACACGCAACTTACTACAAATATACAGGATTATAATTTTTATTTCACAAACAACAATTGAGAGAGTATATAGCCTGCAATATGTGTCTGAGACCCAAAGCCTGAGCAATAAAACAATATCTTAACATTGTAAATTAAAATTTACATAATTAGTGATTGAATTTTTACATCAGAATCAGACTGTAGAGGTAGGACTAGGTAGTAGGTAGGACATAAGTCTCTATAGCTTTATTTGTAAAAGTACGAGTATTTCCAAATATCTATTTCGGTAAGTTTCTCTCTTATATCAATTTTTGTTCCTCCTCAATCTGGGTATCTTGTGGTGTGTGCCTGAGAATAGTGCACATAGATAGCATAGGTATCGATTGGTATTCGATAGGAATATATATTTATATAATAACGTGTTTTTTTTTTAAATCGATCATGGTCTTTGTGCGTTACTAAAGACTAAAAGTTCATACTTGAATAATTAAATTACTTTGTTTGTTTAGTACTGAATAAATACGGCAATAATCTTATAGTTTCAATTATACAATGATAGCCTAATCGATTGTATCAAAGTCTGAAATCTTTTGCATAGTACACTGCACAAGGCAAACCTAAAAATAATAATTTGCTATGTACTTTTATTACAATTTGCTCGTTTATTGTAGCTATTCAATTTATCAGCCTTAGAATTAATAATCTACTGGTAATCAATTTTGTTTGTTACTACTTCTAACTATTAAGTGGAATAGTTAAAATTCCAACAATTAATTAAAACTATTGTTAGAACGGAATGAAAATGAAATGACATGCAAGACTGACTTCATTTTATAGCTTAATCAAGGAACCACCATAATATAGTTCAGCCACATACTAATTGTAAGATATTAAAACGGAATTACCATTTTAATGTTATCGTTTATCTAACAATATTTTACAAAGTTGTCTCATTTTTAACGCGGTGCGACCGCTAAATATGGAGTCCTAGCATACATTATAATATTAGATCTAAATGTTAATACATCACATTAACGGTTAAATAAAGATTTCAGAGTCGTTTATCATTTGTTTTGACAGCTTGGATGATTGAATTGTACATCAATATCAGCCTGTACAAAAGTGTTCGGGTAAAAAAAAACTTCTGCTCAATAATGCGCCATTTAATAATATACTTGAATAGTGTGGTTGAATTCAAAGGTAAAAATCTACGTGAATGCTCTCGAATTAGTTTTTTGTCAATGCAGATAACGGTAGCCCACCCAGCCTTGATTGCTATTTAATTGCTGAGAAATTGCAAAAGCACCGTCTGTGCTAAAAATAGTTCACTCTTACTTTTGTATCGTGTATTATTTTGTAATTTATGAGAAACAATTATTAATTTTTCCCTCAGTTTTTGTAGGCTATTGCGGGATCATTATTTTTTACTTTCAATTTTGCTTCTACAATCTTATTATTTATAAGAACGACATTATTATAAAGAGTAATAATATATTCATAATGATTGACTAAATTGTATTTGATTGCTCTAATTTTTGTTCCGCCTCATTATCAAGTTTTCTTAAACCTGTCTATTAAGTGTTTGGAAAATTATAGATTCTTTCTGACTAAAAATGAAGTAACTATTATTTTTCCATAATAAGTTGTCATAGAACGTTGTGTAGGCAATTAAGGGCGAATGAACAGTTATTGAAAGCTCATTTTATTATTGATGAGAGACTCCATTTCCTTAATTTCGTAATTAACTGAAGTGATTCGCAAGTGTTGGCATTGATTTATTGTGTTTTGAAGGAAATGGACATATTCACTTTTGAATCTTTTGAATTATTCTGAATTCATGAACATACAGGTTGTATATTTATACTTGAGTCATTTAAGCCATTGCAGTGTAACTTTGGAAGTCAAACAGATGTTTCTAAAGTATGTTTTTTATCCATGTCGCGACTTGTTGATCCTAAAATTTTGTTAAGATATTTATAAGCGTTAGGTTCCGTATGCTAGGGAGGCTAACTGGCTCCGATGATGACTAAGCAAAAGCTCACCCTTCCATTTTGTAATCGTTTGTGATTTTAGAATACCTAATTTTCAACTTTACAAGATTCTTATTAAAATTTATACATAAAATGGCGCCTATATTCTCCGGAGGATTTGCCAGAGGTGTGTTGTTGCACACCCATATTCTACCAATGCCGTTATTTGAACCCAGTAGGTGGTTAGCCTTACCAGGGACAATTCAAATCTCCGGGCGGCTACTGAATATTTATTTACAGAAAAATCTAATAATACTGACTACCATAAATTTAACTCACGACCTCGTGCTCAGCTACTGAAAGCTCCAAAAACCGTATTGTTGACTGTAAATTGGACTCTGTCTTACTCCGATGAGATGTTGACACACTATTTCACGCTTATTGACCTGTAGTATTGACTTTGAGTCAGTTCTGTAATTTTCCACCCGATTAATGTTTGAATTTATTCTAAAAAAATAAAAAATATTTTCTTTTGGGTACATTTTGTTCCATCTTTAGCTGATACATAGTTCATTATTTATTGTTAAATTATAATATAAGATAGAGTCAGCTATCGTACCAGTGCTGGTACCTTTCAACTGTTTAACAGTACCTTCCTAAAGATTAGATACTTATATATGTAGGTATTGTGTGTCAGAATAAACTATTTCCTTTCTTCTTTCTTTCTAATCTGCCAGTACACCTAAACAATACAGACTACGATTAAGTATAGTCAGACTTAACCATTCAATAATGGTTCACCGGTACTCACGTGGTCACTACTCTCATGCATATTTTCGGGATTGCCCAACTACTTTTGAGTCCAACTGGAGCTGCATCGCGTCGCGTAGCGTTTGACCCGCGCTGAAATCTTACATAAACATTCTGGACACGACAAGTGGCGGAAATAAACGAGTACTTCCGACACCGTGCACATCATCGGTGCGGGCGAAACGCTACGCGGCGATTTTGACTCGCGAGATTGCCGCGGGCTCAGCTCATGACTGAAAGCTCCGTAGGGCACGTGAGTAGTAACCGATGAACAATAATTGATAAGAATATGTCACACGAAAGTTATTATACAAAAATAGCCAGACTTAATAGTTGACAGTAAAGAAAATTAAACTAAACACAAGATTGAAGTTGGCAGTCTCCAGAATCCGTGTCTAAGCATTTTTGTTTTTCATTAAGTAGGTACGTAATGTATGAAGTATTAAGCTTTCGTTTTCAAAATTATAGATAATGGTTTCTAACTAAAACTTGTTAAAAGTAAGTATTTAGGTATTATTTGTTTATATACTACCTATTGTAAATTATGAATTGTAAAATTTTAACTGACCAAAACTTGTGAACTTGCATCTTGTTATATTAATTTAGTTGCATTAGGAATCATGGTTTTAATTATTATGTGTTGATATTAAATTTTGACGTTAATATAGTCAAAGTCAAAGCATTTAATTTAATTAGACAATTTATAAGCACTTATGAAGATATACTCTAAAGTTATAAATTTGTGGGGACAGAAAAATATGGTCGTTAGCAGTATTTGAATAAGTAGGTACTCCAGGTGACTTATCTGGGAGGCGCAGGTTCACATCCTACTCACGACTGTGTTTTTTTTCCATACAAATTTATAACTTTAGACTGTTCTACGAATACGTTAATCATTTGAAAGATTTTGATTTTTCTGCACTTGTGAAGTGTCAACAACTAGTAGCCGAGTTACCAAAATGTAGCTTTCTTTATTGTCATATGTGTCTTAGAGATATTTTTTTAAGTCTTGAACCTAAACAATAGTTTTGAATAGCACAAAATGTGGCTTTTCTATTTATTAGCCCTAATAAGTCCTTCGTCTCCCAGGTTCGGTATCCCGGCAAAGTTCTCCAGCGTCGCTCAGTTCCCCAGCGTCGAGCTGCCGGTCCCCCCTGCCGGACGAAGATGTGGAGGTGGACGTGGAACAGTGCTCTGATGGGGAGCGGGACGCATCCGATCACGCCGTGCCTTCGCCTGCACCATCCTCTGGTCAGTATTGGTGGGCTAGTAGGTAATTTTTAGTGACTTCCTTGGCGCGGGACTTTGGTAAATAGCGCTTTTAGATATGAATATAAATTTATAACTTCCAAACCCAGCGTGGAATCGACTTGGGACATATAGGTACGCAAAGTTAAGAAAACTAAAATATAAAGTTATAAATATTTTGTGCAAAGATAAACGTGAGAATGAATTAGGTCGAGCGCCGGGAGTATTCATCCGGGAGGTGCAAGTTCGAATCCTGCTCACGACCATATTTTTCTTTCCACAATAAATTTATAACTTTCGCTATAGCAAAGAATGCAATTACCTTAATCATTCAAGATAAATCTTTGAAAAGAATTAACGCATGCTTAGCGAACTCTAAAGTTATTATATTTAATGGAAAAAGAGTTCGCTATTAGCATGCGTTAATGCTTTTCAAAGATTTATCTTGAATTATTAAGGTAATTGCATTCTTTACGACACCCGTATAGGGACTGAATTGATAGCAATAACGTCGCCATAAGACGTGTTAAAATATGGAAGAATTCGCGGTGGTGAGCAGAGGTCGAGATGGCTTAGTGGTCAGAGCGCCTGGAGTATTCATCCGGGAGGCGCAGGTTCGAATCCTGTTCGCGACCGTATTCTTTTTCCATTTAATATAATAACTTAAGAGTTCGCTAAGCATGCGTTAATGCTTTTCAAATTGAATTCACTGTAGATATTATTAAGTCCCATGTCCCATAGTTGGTGAGCCTATTGCCATCTTCCAAACTTCGAGCAGCTGTCCAACCTGCGAATCGAACCCAGAATCTCTCACTTGTCAGACGCGCTGCCGTCCACTAGACTTTGTAGGTACGTCCATCCACGATCCAGTATTATGTAGGAGGGAAGTAAAGAGGCACTTTCTGGGTGTAATGGTAATGATAATAGTCACTGTCTATCGTTATAGTTGTGTTATAGATACTCTGTTATAACATAACGAAACATTGGGATAGTTAGAGCATACGCTCGAAAATAAAGTATCTATTATTAGATACATAATAATACTTTATTTTCGGTCACCTGTATAGGGACTGAATAGATAGCAATGACGTCACCAAAAGACGTGTTAAAATGTGGAAGAAGAATTCACGATAGTGAGCAGAGGTCGAGATGGCTTAGGGGTCAGAGCGCGTAGAGTATTTATCCGGGAGGCTCAGTTTCGAATCCTGCTCACGACCGTATTCTTTTCCATTTAAAATTATAGCTTTATTTTCTGTTTTTATCTTGTAACAAGCGATTTAAAAGATTTCCTTCGTTTTTTTTTAAATTGTTAAGTCTTGCAGGCACAACGTGTTTCCATAGATTTGAAAAACACTTTAGCAGACAATAATTTAATGCATGAATTTAGTTTTTTTATAAAATAGAATGTATTGTCTATAAATTAGGCGCTCAGGATTTATACTAAAAAAAAAAATTACCTCACCTATAGTTCGATTGTTTACAATGTGAGCCTCAAGCCAAAGTGAGTGCGCAAACACAGATTTAATTTAGTTTAAAAAAATTGGCTAACTCTTATGGTGATAGTCAGTCTCTATAGTCTGTGGGGCTTTACAGTATATCTAATATATATAGGTAGTTGAATTAGTGACCCTTTTTAGTGTGATTTTCTAGTGATATTAAAAAACAGCATTAAATTAAATTTAAAAAAAAATATAACTCTCCAGGTTTTTCTACCACCATTTATAATAAATTAAATTCTTGCATGCTGTTTGGGTGTACCGAGAATGACCGCGATTATTTTGTAGACTGATTATACCGTAACTTAGCTTGCCGATGCTTTCCAAGCATCAAAAAAAGTAAACACACAACACTTCTAAGCAAATACCTAATCCAACCTGACGCTTATTAATTTGAAATCTCATCGCAATTTACTGTTGCATCTCGCGCCGCCATAATTGTACAACAAAAAGTAATTGAAGTTGTTATTAGACAACTATTATTAACGTTATAAACAAACTTTCTCAGAGCATTACAATTCATTTCTCACACTGGATACACTAGATTTAATGCGTGTAGAAAACTTTATTGTACCTAGTCACAGGATAATAAGAATAACGGAGACCACTGCCCTGTTAATATTTAGACAGGTATCTAATCTATAGGTATTTTATGAACCAAAAATAAATGGAAAAGTTAAGTAGGTATGGCTGAATTACATAGAGTGCATTATAATTTGACCGTGTGTTATTGTCCAACTTTATTTATATAACATTTAAGTGATAAACAGTTACGATGTTTTTTTCTCTGTAGTTTGTACCTAGGTAAGAAGTTGAAAAAGAATACGGTCGCGAACAGGATTCGAACCTGCGCCTCCCGGATAAATACTCCAGGCGCTCTGACCAGTAAGCCATCTCGACCTCTGCTCACCACCGCGAATTCTTCTTCCATATTTTAACACGTCTTATGGCGACGTCATTGCTATCAATTCAATCCCTATACAAGTGGCCGAACCGACACAACTAACTTTGCAGTTAATACAATGTCGTAAAGAAGAATTCGCGGTGGTGAGCAGAGGTCGAAATGGCTTAGTGGTCAGATTGCCTGGAGTATTTATCCGGGAGGTGCAAGTTCGAATCCTGTTCGCGACCGTATTCATTAATATAATAACTTTAGAGTTTGCTAATCATGCGATAATGCTTTTCAAAGATTTATCTTGAAGAAGTTGAAAATTAAGCATTAAGAGACTGACACACTCTGTCACACTAGTCATGATTTTTTATGAAAATATAATGGGAATTAACTGGCTTATAATCAACCGAAAAAAGAAGAATTAGCTGCAGAAAATAATAATAGGAACCTATGGTTATTTCTGAAATTATTAAAATCCCGATTTCAATATCATTCACATTGAAATCGGGATTTAAACAATTTCCTATATCTAGTCATCTTAATTTTGAAGCACGATAGCATGGTCGAATCCTATTTCTTCAGATAAAGACATTCAAGATTACGAACAGACATAACTCTAATGATAATCAAACCGATTAATTTTAAAGGCTTTAATGCGGTATCACCTTGCTCGTTAAAGTACTAAATTGCACGTTATAATAACAATAATATTTCTATTGTCTGCTTATTAGCGAGTTAACGGGTTTTTTATTTAGCAATGGAGTCCACATATTAAATAGGAAGAAATTATAAATTATTGCCAGGCTCGATAAAAAGAAAAACAGACAGTAACATGGTAGGTACCTTAACTAATAATTACTAATAAACAGTTAATAATAGCATGTTGTTTACCACAATATCCATACAAATTGGGTCTGAAGCTAAGGTCACACTTTTTCATAGGAGACTTGTAAGTTATACCTAGTCAATATAACATCCATATTCATTGAACACAATTCTATAGGTTTTGTTACATACAACGGGCTTGTTAACCATACTGTAATGTCAATAGCTCTATTTGTAAAACAAGTATAAGTGTAATAAGTAGGAATCTACAAATATGCACTGGCAATTCTAGAACACACTGTTGATATTTATCTACCTAATTATTTATTGTTATATTTACAGTTAGAAGAAAATCTGCCTAGCCTTTTTCCAATTACATTACGGTCAGCTGCCAGTCAAACTGCAGGATGCAGCTTAATATCAGTGTTTTACACGGAGTGTCTGCCTATCTGAACTCGACATCCCTGTTACTGGGTGACACGATATCTCGTGGTATGACTGGTTGTCAGACTTTTAAGGCCTATGTTAGATGAAAATAAAAATCGTTATTCAAAAAAGCAGCAGCAATTTACAGACCAAACGTCGTGCAATAACTGGCCGATTTTTTATGGCAATTGGTGAAATACTCTGTAAGTAACCGATAACATTACCGTACGACAAGAAGTCTATAGTCTGCGGCGGGCATAAATAAAACGTAAAAGATCTCTCCTTGAAGAGATAATTTTTTACTGAGAGATTTCTGTTGTATTTTTAATACTTTGACTGCCTCGTTTGTCTAGGAGTCCCAAGCGAGCCACGGGTCCACTGCTGAGCATGAGGACCTGGGTTCGATGCCCGGGTCGGGAAAAGTGTCATTCAGTGAGGAAATTCTTAGTACATAGCAGTCCGGAGTTTCGAATTGTGCCCGGTAGATGGCAATAGGCCCACCACCTATTACATGAGACTTAATAACAGTATTGGTGAAATGTGGGTGTACAACTGTGTACATCTCTGCCTACCACTTCGGGGAATACAGGCGTGATTCTATGTCATTTTTAATACTTTATCCGAATTTAATAATATTGCACATATAGGTACTTCTTTCTGGAATAAATTCTATCTACCTATCTTTTGATATAGGTACCTATATAATTTGCCGAAATTACTGGCATATAAAACTATTCGATCACTGAGTAAGGGAAAAATGAAATGATACTTAAACTGTTTCTTAAGTGACGTGTTGTATTTGCTACAGGACGTTATGCTTTGATATCGAGTAAATCTTCGCCAGTTCCACAGCACACGCTAGAGGTACCATTTAAAACAAGAACTCTATTTAGCAGAGCACTTTAGAAAATTCGGTATTATTATAATAACACTAAAATACTGTTTAACGTTTAATCTTTCATATAGAACTAGGCGAGCGAGACACGCCGTCGCCAGTACGGCCCCTGCCTCCCACCACCTCCTGCAACTGCGAGGAGTTGCTCTCCGTAGACTGCCAGCTCGAGACCAAGGAGCTGTGGGACAAGTTCCACGACCTCGGCACTGAAATGATCATCACCAAGAGTGGCAGGTAAATCACAAATTTATATAAAATATTGTTCAATAGTTGAGTTGTCTTTCTAGCCTCTATGAGAAAGTATTGAATGCATTTTTATCTCATTTTTTGATGATAATTTGTGCTTCATTCCAACCTATGATTCCAACTATAAGATCATTGATGATTGTTTTACATTTGCAATTATTTTCTGTAGATAATTAAGATGAGTGAGATGATAACGTTATCGATTTCTGTGAAAAGAATGTGACGTTTATACAATTTTATAATTAAGCGACAATTTCATTGGAAATTATTATTAACCCGTTCACAGTCCAATGACTCATATATGGTACATGGCGATTATGGTTGTTTAACTATTGTGTCTGCATCATGGACAGGGAACCTGTTAATATACTTATGAAAATAGTACGAACTGAGGCTTTTACTAGAATCCATTTGGAGTGAAATCTTTCAGTCAATTATTTTAATTTGTATTTTATTATTGCTCCTTTGAGAATGATATTGAATTAAAGTTCGTACAGCCATCATTTGGAGTTATAGTCGTATGCCACTTAACCAGTAGTTTATCCAAACAGAGCAGATGTCAAGGAAAATAATTATTTAAACAATTGCTTCACTCATCAACGTAATGTAATCTTTCACTCTGTTGAGATCGGAGTCAAAAACAAATTAATTCACTCCACAATCACCCCCAAATAAAGGGTACAACGGAATGGATTCATCAGCTAAAGTGGCCAATTCCGGAATAATTACTTCGCGAACCCGGTCGTCCTTCAACCCTTTAACGAGATAAATTAAAAGTACATTTTTTCCTAACCGTCGGCGTAATGCCGGGCCATAAATTCACAAAGCCCCAAAGACAACAAACAGCGTAGCGTGGGGGAGGGGAAGATGTTTTTATAGTCACGCCGAGAGGTTTATCTAAATAATTGCGTAGTCGGTGGCGGTGAGCGGAAAATTGGCATTGTGTACGGTGCCTGCCGCCCCGGCCGCCCCGGGAACACTGTCGCTCTCTGACATATAACCCTCCAGAGGCGCGCGCGCAATATTGACATGTCAAACAAGACACAAAAATACTGTTTTTAGGTGTTTGACGTATATAACCTGTATAAAACACGCATTTATAAAAGCCATCCTTAGCAATTTATTTATCTCCAGGAATTTTGTTTATAACCATATTCATAATCAATAATGGCAATATTTACTACCTGCAACGCGAAGTTATAGTTCGTGATAAAATATCTCATTTCCATAGTAGGAGCTGTGAACAGGTTCGCACATAAGTGTCGCGGCAAAATAAGATCTGGCTAGTAACTTAGCGGAATGACTGTAGTTTTGTGTCATTAGCTGATGCAGGCTTGTGGCTCTACGTTCTGGCGCAGTTACGGTAAACTAGCTTGTCGGAACAAGTGTGTGGAATGAGTATAATCCTCGTATTAGCCGCCTGTCATATGTTATCTGCAGTGGGGAGAGCCCCCCGTATCGCAACAAGTGCAGTTAGTCTAAATCACTGTAGCCGGCAGTAGCCCGGAGAGCGTTTCAATCTCCGGGGAAAGGACCCTATTGTTACTTTTACAGCGACAGATATAAGAGACTAATAAATGTTGATACTTGTAAAAAAAAAAAAATTTTACTTTATATAATAACAATTCAAAGTCGATATATTGTTCTAAACGCGTTTGGATTAAGGCTCAAAGTTCTGAGTTAAGTATGTACTTTTAATAATCATAATTTAAAATATTAAGCATTCCAAATTTTAGAACCCTGTTAAGCATTCCAAATATTTTGAGCCCGCGATAACCGTATTTTAAGTAAAAAGTATCAACAATAGCTAATCTTCACGTACGCCTAAACAAGAGATAAATCAGGCCGTCCAATCAAAACGGGATATCGGGGACAAATTTTACAAGGGAAGGGTGGCGGTGCGTGTTTTCAAATTGCTTTACAATGCGTTGTCTATTAATTTCTTCGGGGGATGTTCTGATAACGGTGTCAGAAAAAAAAAATTGGTTTTTACATTAAAAAGATAACGAAGTACATTATTAGAACTACAGTAAATGTTGTGTAAATTGATTAGCAGCATAGCTATCAGTAAAACAATAAATTTGACTAGAATTGAAATCGAATTCAGTTTTATTGGAATCCTACGTCTCAATTTCTCAAAACCGATTCCAATCACCATTAAAGTTGTTCAAATCTAAGAACCTTATACATTATTGAATCCATTTAGTTACGGTTATAAATATATGTAAAACAGTAGTGAAAACACCGAGGCGAGACGAGTGTTAAACTAACAAAGGCAGCCAATAGCAGTAAAATGTGTTACTGCGTTCATTTTTATGTCAAACTTAATATGAAAACATAAAGTGGCCCTTATCTCCGGACATCCCGTAATACGCTTTATCTTTTTTTATTGCGATGCACAATCCGTTCCTTTCCACATCGATACGGTCTGCTCGGGACCACCAAATATCGTACTTTATTATCGAAATTTTCCTAATTCTACTATAAGGTTTATAAGCTTATAAATATTTGGAATGGATATGCGTAATATTATTGACTTCGGGATAGAGGTTTTATATTTCTTTTCCTGTATTGTCATGCGCATGGAGAATAAACTACGTACCTACAAAAATGAATATTATTATACCTACAATATTTGTATTTGTTTCTTAAGAAATCTTTGATGCGAAACTTCCGTAACATGGTACAATGACTGTACCATGTTACGGAAGTTTCGCATCAAATATGTTTTTTAATAGTGCACGCACAGGATATTTTATCGACAGTGGCTTTAAACACAACTAAGTAGCGCATCACTAGCGTTGCGTGGCTCACGAGAAACGTCGGGTCCGTCTCGATTTATTCACTTTTTTCATTTTTTCGATTCGTCGTTTTGATTTACAAGCGGCCACTTTACTGCCGAGTGGACTTTGTTAGAGCTAACTGGTGGAGGATTTATGCCTGCTGGACCTTTCCTGACAATGAGTTTGTCCAAAATATTTGAATGTTAGGTCATAACATGCCCTTTTTATGTCGAACGCTTATACGTTAACAACGTTATTGCAATACCGGTCTGCGGTTGACTTCAACACCGTACGTCATCGGCACATCCACACAATAACACAGTGTTGAAATTATGTCCGAGCGCTCTACCACGAAATTTAAAATGTGCAGACAACCTTTCGCTTACGAATAAATCAATAATAGTTATCTAGTTATTTATTGTTTGCTTCACTTTTATAACATTTTCGCAGTTTCGTATTAAGTATACTGATAAATATTTTCTCTTTGTAGTCTTTGTACAAAATCAATTAGTTTAAAATTCTACGCGCCGATGAGAAACGTGTCTCCATTTATTACTATGATTTAAATAATTAAATGCAACATGAAATTAGTAAGTAGACACTACCACCGCAGTCGTAGTTCCATTTAATTATCAGTTGGAGTGCATCTCGGCGCGAGGGGCGTCTCCTACGTAAATTATCGGTATCCGCAATTTGACCGATCGCCCGTCGTATTAATGGTTTTTATCGGTTTTTAATACCTCGACAATTACCAGTCAGTGTGTCGGCGGACGTGATGCCCATGCAATATAAGATGTGCGTGACTAAACCAGGTAGACTATGTTTTCTAGTGATTGAAATTTTATCGTGACCTTTCGGAAGCAATTACAGGTTGTTGCAGTTTCACTTTTATTATACAACTTTAGACACAAAAGAAAACCGTTTTTCATTGGCTAAATACACTTTAAAATTATGTATAGAATCTACCTAGTTACTTAAAGAATTTTAATATAATAAGTGTATTTCATTCTTATCTTCAGTAATTATTGATAATTGACTCTATTAGTGAACAACATCTAAAATTGGCTATCTAATACCACTTAGGCGAGCACACGTTGGGCTTTCATTAGAAATTTAATAAACACTTACAACGTATAAGGTGCATGCTTATTTATTTGAATATTAAAGAGGAAACATAAGCAAGTATTCTCGTGTTAATGTTAACTTTAAGCACCTGGCACACGGTCTGATCCGCACCTACTCCTTTGTGCCGCTGGGTCCGCCCGAGTCCGACGCACCAAAGGTGTGGACCGTTGTAAAAAATACAAAACTTATGGCATTTAACAAACAATATTTAGTGCCGTTTTGACAGTTATTGTAGTCAATGATTACTGTTGATTATGAGTGGTTATAATACAGTTTTTGCTCGCCGAGGGCGGCTCTAACAGGTGCTCCCGTATTGAGAATATTAAAGTTATTCAACTGTATTTTATAGGGTTTAACGGCTAACTGTATGAGATGCCGATCAGTTTCTTTGGGCTGTCTGATGGTATTTGTGTGATTAGTGACTATGGCTTTTGTCAGTTTATTGAAACATTTTGGAGGGCGAAAGTATTAAGGATAATCGTAGTTGTACTAAACGCTATCTTATTAATACTAAATTATCACGGCAGCATGATTGAATAATGGAAAACTGAGTCATTATAAATAACGTTTTTAGTATTTACTTATCGTATCGGGAGTTAAAAATAAAAGATTTTAAGTGTTGTAATTATAACAGATAACCCATTACACACATGAAAAAGGGAATGCAAATAATTATATTGAGACCACGCATTAAATTAAAATGAGCACTAAATCACCTGTTTCATGTAATAAAGCCGTTGATGTGGATATCGTTATCATATTTTAGGGAATCAAATGTATCGGCAACGATAAAGCAAGTACGAAGTCAATCGAGCGTCGGTTTAGCTCGCTTCGTAATCGGTTTTAATAAATCGTGTTCGGGGTTAAAAGGGGGGAGGGGGAAGGAAAGGGGGGTGGGGTACCGACATGTGCATTAAACTTAATTGAAATTTTCGTGGCTACGTGTTATTTAGCACTAATGCACCTTTCAACTTGACACGTCCGCACTCCGGCGCAACCGCCTAAGAAAAGAGTTCAACGATCGCATGACTTATTTTACAATACGTTAAGTTTCTATAATGCGCTTATTTTTTATTATTAATATACTATAGTTGGTGTGTCAATAAATCGAGTAGGTATATTTATAGAAAAAATAGTTTATCGTATTTTTTTTTCCGCGCGTTTTCCATTTGATTACTTATAAACTTCATGCTTATAAACGCAGGAAAGGTAAGTTGAAGTAAACAAAGAATGTAGTCCCCATTTTTTTATAATGGTACCACCTACTAATTTAGAATTATCCAATAAAGTCTATATTGTCGTTTTGCACGTGAATTTTTCGTATTTTCATCAATGTGACTCGTTGTAGTTCCTAATTGGTAAGGTGGCGAGGTATGCCCGTTCGTGTCCTCGCGGCGCACGCGCAGCGATCGCCTGATAACTCGATCAAGCCGCACCGCCAACGTGTTGCAATAAAACGCAATTATGTTCATCACACGAATTAATTAATTCTCAACAAGAAATGAGTTTGTTGAATTGAGATATAATGAATTAAATGAAACTGATTTATAAATAGGATAGCGTTCTGCAGTAAGCATAATTAAATTACTATATTAATTCGATTATTTTGGATACAAGTAGGTATTATGGTGAAGACGATCAATCACCAATGCAGGACGGTACAATTGAAACAAGAAGTGAATATTTATTTCAATTCATAAAGAACAACAACAATTAATTGATAGAAGATACTAAACAAAAAACAGATTATAATAAACATATTGCGATTTCACAATGATTAATGTTGAAAGTATTAGCTACTGGTTACTGTGACTTCAATGCGAGAAAATGAGATGTGCGCACAATGAGGCTGCGCCCACGCACCCGGTGTGAACTGTCAGCTACCGGGCGATTGTGCAACCGTGAGCTGGAGACGCTTGCATATGCATTCCATATCACGTATTTAATTTATCTTAAATTTTACATCGTCAAGAGAACATGATTTATATCACAAGAATCTCCTTAAGTATTTCGACGAAAACTGTGTAATTTTTCTTCATAACACCCGTTTTAAAATCGATTTAACCATAAAGTACCGCGGGCCTTACTTAAAATGAGATCATCGGGCCGTGTACTAAGGAGGAACATCATTAAGAGGGTGGTCATTTAACAGGCATTAACGCCTAAAACATAATAAGCGACTTTAAATAATTAAGAAAAAAGGTGTAAAAAGCACTTGAATACAGGGGAGAGTGATGCGCCCGCGCAGCTCGATGAAAGGCTGACGGCAGACGCCGACGGAGATTGATTACGTAATCATGGACAACGGCCGGCGATTTCGGGAATCTCATAGAGAGTAATCATCATTCATCTCACGGCTCGTTGACGTTACATTGAAGATATGTTCTTGATGTGAGTTTTTGAATGTACACCCATAATCGAATTTCGAAGTTAATTTTACGCGTCGATTAACGTTACAAGAGGTCGATAGAGGTGTTTGGAAAGCTGGCGATTGCACGGAAGCGACCCAAAAACTAGTTGGAACTTAATAACAACGCGGGTTTTAGTTCTTGGCGTAAGTAACAATGAGGTGGTATCTGTCTGTCGTCGCACAATTAGCCCTCCATTGTGAGATCGGTATTGTGCTGGATGCGCGGGCGCGTGTTGGTTTTACTCCTACGCCCATTGTGATCGCTTCAATCGCGCGCATTGCCATTCCACTCACACTGCTCAATGAGATATTATCTCGACTATTATTATCCGAACATTCGATGCTTAAATAGATAATGATTTAATATTCTATCGCTGTGCCGTAGTACACGTCGATTCATTGTGATTGATTGCTTTAATTCGCCTATTAAAACCGACGTAACGCCACTTGGTTACTTAAGTAATTAATTATGATGTTACTTTTAAATATTTGGTTAATGGCATTCAATTGCTTTGAACATAAAGGTGCTTGTATTATTGAAATAATTACCGGTAATGTAGTTGATTGTTGGGATTGGAGTCAGAAAATAAAGGTTTTAACGTCGAATGCTTTGGTAGGCCACCGGCGGCGGTGGGTCACAGGAGTCACATAGCGCGGGTTAGGTGCGCGTGGCCGTGTGTGGCACAATACACGCGTAATGAAGTGGGCCGCGAGGGGGCGGCATTGTGCACCAAACGAGCCATTGTGAGGTGTCCGCGACCGCGACTGCGACCCCCGACCCGCTTCTCGTTACCACACTAACCACTGCCCGCTGCGACCTCACTCACAGTACTCCGGAACTAAGCATGTATACTCTTTTTTGGTCGCTTACAGTAAAGTGGCCTTGTTACCGCATCAGAATTTGATTAGATCGTAATGCCGCATCGATTTTATTGAGACGATTTGTATTACATTTATTATAAAAATCAATGCCAGTTGGTCTGTGTGGAGCTTCACAAAACGTACGGGTGCACATTCTTGCGACAAAATTAATTCATGTTAATATCAATTAGGTAGACAGAGAGTAACAGACGTGCGCCTAGCAGCATCGGCAGGAGTTCTGTGTGTCATCTGTCGAGTTACTAATTAACTGAGGTCGTTAGTGTCGAGCTGATCAGCACTCGGCACACGGAAGCGATACCATTCACGCGGCAGTTGCACCGTGAACTTTTTATAATCATAAGTGTAGCTTTAGGCTGTAAACTAAAAAACGGGGTAGCTTGTTGTCACTCTCACTCATAACCAGAAAGTAAAGGATAGATGTCAAATTAGACATCGTCATGTGGTGTCAGTTTTTTCAAATAAAGCGTTAAATTTTCACAGCTACCCCTCGGTAGGAATAAATTATTTTTATGTGGATTCGGGGTGGCCGAGCTCGTCGATGTAACAAAAACGTAATCATAGCTCATGTCGCGGATGTAAGGGTTGGTTCCAACGTGTCGGTGTCATTAACTACTTCGCAGATGCTACTTAAGATTTTAAAGACTTCTTGAGTCACGTACATCGGATAAGTGGTGGTAAATCATAAACGAATGTAGAGAAACTGTAATATAGCTAACAGCGTTTTAGCTGCAACTGATGCAATCAAGTAATTTATTCTATAGATAGGTTTCACTGCGTGCGATTGCGAGCGAAATTCAGATTTATGGATTGTATATACTTATGAAATCAGAAAATTGTGCATTACTCGTAGATACTTGCCTACTTTATTTTAGCGAGTCGCTGTTATTTTTATTTCAATTTATAATAAACGATGTATAAACCTAAATAAAAACATTTGTAAGGCTGGAACCGAAACGAAACGAAAAGAAATATAACAATGAAATAATGAGTTAGTCGCGCACTATGGCACAAGTTTCATAGAAAAGACGTCTAATGCGTCCAAATTATATCCGTACGTGTCGCCAGCGCCGCGCCGCCCAGCGATGAAGTTATTATTTTCCATTTCCGCGCCGGTGTTAAGTCGATAACTCGAAAATGACTGCCATTTGTATGAACAAGCCCACAATCTGACGGCGTGTGCTCATTACCGAATCATGAAACTGGAGGTTCCATTTGTGACGTCGGCAATGTTTGACTTGTAATTTAGAACACGTCAGTAAATAGACTTACATGTTATTAAAGTATGGATAGTGCGTTGTTTGGTCCTGATAGAATTGTTACGGGGTTGTTAATATCTATAGTTATCGAGGAGACTGGATTATATAAAAGGAGACTAGGGAGCAGTGGTTTATTCTTGGTTAACATGATGATGATCTTAAAGTTATACATTTTTGTGGAAATAATAATATAGTCGTGAGTAGGATTCGAACCTGTGCCTCCCGGATAAATACTCCAGGCGCTCTGACCGCTAAGCCATATCGACCTCTGCTCTCTACCATGAATTCATCTTCCACATTTTGATGATGGATTTTGTTACTCAATATACCTAGCCTCTTCCAAATTACATTAGGGTCAGCTTCCAGTAAAACCAGATGCAGCTTAATACCAGTATTTTACATGGAGCGACTGCTACTATTATTGTTACTAGTATTGAGTTTGTTAGTATTATTTGCAATTGTTTTGAAGATGATTCTGTCAACATGAAGTGTAGATTGAATTTGGGGCGTTTTTATATTGGCAGATAAACTTTTATCTCTAGCTCTAAATGTGAAAACTCTATGCTAATATTAGTATGCTCCACTAAAGATAGAGTTTAGTGGAGCATACTTAGTATAAGTAATTGATCAATTATATTTATAACTATGGTGGGTGACCACCTAGCGAAATACACGAAACCTAATGAAATGCTGAACCTATTCTAACAATGGATATATAGGCGAGTGGGAGTGTGTCTGACGTTTCAAACAAAAGGGATTTATAATGTTATAACTTGCCAGACTTCAGCCCATTTCAGGGTACCTATTCATCGGACTGTTAATTTGGAACTTGTGAAAAGTTCATTTGTAAATGGACTTTCAAAATTAGCTCTCTCATTTGCTGGGTACGCTGGGTTTAATGACATTATTCGTCGATGAAGCCTTTCAGTTGATCGCGGGTGCGGGGTGCATACAATGTGTGACGTCACGCGAGCCGGTCGTCAGCTTTGTCGCCACCATGTTAAAGCCTCGTGTATAACAACTCACTCTACTATATGGAAGTCAGGGGCTGACAGACCGCGCTCTCGAGTTCCTGGCTGAAAATTATAACTGCTATATTACTGGAACATGCTACCTTTTGTTGTATTTGGAAGTTTTATTTTTAGAGTAGGTAGGCATCATGCATTGGCTTCCTTAATAGCTTTCGGTCCCGATAACAGCTGACTTTGATAACTTTTTGGTTTTAGTTTAATATTCCATTTCTCTATTGTCACTCCTAATTTTAGCGTGGAAGAGTAGAATAATTAAGTGTTTAGTGGTAACTTTAACCTTTGTTCAAGTGGTCAAATAGAAGACGGAAAATAGGTGAACTCAGTATCTTTATCGAAACGAAAGGTTTTTTAATAGTTTATAATTCTTTATGTACGAGCCGATAATGCTCATACGGCGAATTACGGTTATGCGTTCGTAAACAATTAAGTTTAGTCGTTTCTTAACCTCCGCCACGCGCTAATGTGTCAATATAAACAAATTTAACAACGAATACGTAAAGGGCGACTTAGACAACTGAACATACGCGTAGACAGAACCTTATCTAATATATAAAATTCTCGTGTCACAGTTTTCGTTGCCATACTCCTCCGAAACGGCTTGACCGATTTTGATGAATTTTTTTGTGCTTATCCGGTATCTATGAGAATCGGCCAACATCTATTTTTCATCCCCCTAAATGTTAGGGGTAGTCCACCCCTAAATTTTTTATTTATATGGCAAAACAATGTTTGCCGGGTCAGCTAGTAACTAATAAAACTCTTGAACGAAATAGTGTTAACAGTGTGAATTATTTACTACTTCAACAACTACCTACAACCGGGGAACGCCAACTTTAACTTAAAAATTGTTTTCCTCAATGTGCATTTAACGCAAAAGGCATGTTTAGTTAATAAATCATTCTTTGTTTTAATAAAGACATTGCCACCAGGCTTGTTGATTTATTAAATACCAATAATAATTTTGTAACCGGTTCCATAATACTGAATGACAATTTAAATTAAGAACATCCGCTCTTATTGATCAGACTTGGAATATTATGAATAGTTGCCATTTTCTATCGCATTCTAATCGCAAAATAATGTGCTATTAATGTGTCAATAAATAAATAATGTTATATTTACCTTAACAAGGATACGATGTATTTAATAGGTCATGTGTTTACATCTTTTTATATCCGACACATGCCATCCTATGTTATTTCTAGAGTAGTTGCAAAAACCTTTCAATATTTAGATGCAAGTTGGTAGCTAGACATGTGTTGTGTTGTGGTAGCATGATAGATACGAGTATAAGCATATGACGTGAAAGTTCACGTAGTCGACCCCTGTTTTCCCGAGGAGCACGGAAGTATGTGTGTCGGCGGGAGAAAGCGGGACGCAGTAGGCAGGCCGCGGCGGTTTCGTACATCGCCACCCGTCCGCGCCCGTAAGCTCGTAATTTGCCTTTCTATTAGAGCGAGGGCGTGAAAAAAGGAAAGCGTTTACGGCGTGTTTAATGGGAGCGAGAGGGAAGAAATATGACCGCCCGTCGGGAGAAGGGAAAATTTTGGTTTTCAGAGAGTTTTTGCGGAGATGTGCATCGGCTCGCAGAGTGCGAGGGGGACAGCGATGTTTGCCGAGCCGCTCCCCCGAATAATTAGCGGAAGTCGTGGCTTAGTTTACCCCCGAACGGGAGGGTTGCGGGAAGGGAGTTCCTCTATTTGTCGTTTAAGAGTTAATCGTACGAGCAATTCGTCACCCTCGGGAGAGTTCGCTGATATTATATCTTTATTATGAGTCCGTTGTACTGGAACTCGTCGGCCGCCCCGGGCCATTAACCAAATCGTGATTATTGATAACTTTGTTTGCGGCAGTTCCTTACCGAGGGTGCGACTTAATGTGCAATTATGGGATCACTATCACTTGATACATTTTTATCTAACAATTGACTGAGATCTATAACAATAATTTGAATATCAATAGTTAAGTAAGAAGGTAGTACTAACTTTTAGAACTTCTTGTCTTATTACACTTTACAAATTTAAATTCCATTCTTCTTAGATTCTTGTAGAGCCATGTCATTGTTGTCCCGCGCTCGTGGTAGTCATCAAAATATTTGTTTATTTTCAAAAGTTTCCTCCGGCATAGGCGAGTAACGTGTCATTAGCGGAGGGGAAGTGACAAATACGTAGTAAACACAGCTCGTGTGCGGACTGTCAATTAGCTGTAATAGCAGACTCCGCACGCCGCGCCGCCGCGCGCCGACATATGCTCAACGAACAACTTTTATATTTGTTACCCTTTTTACGATACAAAATTATACAATGCGACAGAGCCCACAGTTGTGTTTTAGAGGCATTCGCCTAGAAAGTCAATTGGAGAAACGACAGCACTATAAACACACGCTGCGTCCTCATTAAGTGTTTTGCAGCCTGTCATGTACCCTAAGAATACATACAATGTGTGCACGATGAAAGAAAGAATGCAAATAACCGCTTGCAATTTTGCATTGTCGTATTCATAACTACCGGTGGAATTTATTTTCTAGCAATTCTTGTCAATATTGATTTAAGAGTACTGGCGTTAATAGTCTCCTTAATTAAAATAGTTATGCGACTTAAGTGGAAAGGCGTAGTGGCTATGATTGCGTTTGCATTTGTGGGAGATCTTGAAATTGGCCGGGTTTCATTAGAAACTAGTGCGCTAGTATATTGAGGTGTGTTGGGAGCCAATCAGCGGCAAATGAGCGATGGCGGTAATTAAAACGGATCGCCTTACCGAATCAATAAAGTCGCGATAAGCCAATTAATTGCACATGCTGCCCATACATTCCCCGAGGTGAACTGCGGCCGATTAAATTGGACGTTATGAATATGTGTGCCTGCCTAGGTGGAACTGCCAAAGTGCCTACCTAACTACCTACTTGTAACTATAGTGATAATGATATTGTCATTGGATGAATTCATTATGTGAGCTTGACTTAGCTAAGTGTTAGTGGGGCAAATACTCCTACTATTTATTAACTGCCTTGCGATAGTTAGGTAGTTGTTCGATTTTAATTTTGTATGGGACTCGCTTCGATTTATTAGCGTCACAACCCATACAAGTGAACCTAACACAAAACTGACTAGTGTAAGCAAATATATATAAGGTCTTGTTCTTCGAATTTATTCATCTAAACAAGCGCGTTCGATCGCTAAATATGTGAACTAAAAACATAAAACATGTTCGCTAAAATTACCTGATTATGTAATGAGGCTAACTTTGATGAGAGTGACCACAGTTTTTTGATATTTGCTGCCAAAATAGAATCAAATATAGAAATTGATTATATTAATCGAACCAACTCCAAACATTTTTCAAAAGTCTTATTGCCTTTATTTATTAATAGTGTGTATTAGTAAATAAATATAAATCCATTATAAGCATACCACCACGTGTGTGGTAGGCCAATGAATAATATCGACCATTTACAAGTTAGTTGATAGTGGTCGCGACGGGGGTGTTTCTACGAAGGCACTTCCGCGTAAGGTGTACCATTAATTTAACAACAATATAAGTATTGTCGCCTCGTGTCCAAAGATTGTGTCAACGAGCACTTACAATACACTTTTTTGCAATAAACTTGAATTTTATGTTTTTAGGGGTCCATGGAAAGACCAGCAGGCGTATCGGGTATCTCGGTAGACATGGAAATAATGGCCACTTTGTAGTAGATTGCGTCGTATGTATTATAATATTTTTGCTCTGATATACCATATTACGCAATGTATTATAAAGTGACCATCATTTCGATGTCTACTGAGACAGCCAATACGCCAGCTGATCAGACACATCGATGTATAGAAAGTCTTTTAGAAACTTAGAGATAGTTTTAACAAGAATAATACGCCTGTATTAATAAATCGATCTCGTATGTGAGCTTGCTCCTAATCTGAAACTGCCTCGTTGGTCTAGTGGTCCAAAGCGCGACTGCTAAGCATGAGATCTGAGATTCCCGGGTCTCAGTAATTCTCAGTAACAGCCCGGAGCTTGGAATTGTGCTCGGTAGATGGCAATAGGCTCTTCACTTAGGTATTACTTGGCACATAATAACAGTATTGGTGAAATGTAGGTGTATAACTGTGTACACCTCTGCCAACCCCTTCGAGGGACAGGCATGGTGCTATGTTATGATGTTAAGTACTTGAGATGCTAAAATATATTAAATTTACAAGTTTTGCGTTAGCGCCATTTTGGCGGAGAGTTACCCAAATGAGATTGTTCTAAATATGTGCATTAGAAGTCTCCTAACTTTGCACCTATAGGGGGATAAGCGATGCGCATGAGATGCGATGAACAAAAGTAGAGTTGGCTTTAATTCAGCAGTAGATATAGATACTTAATTTAACTTATTATTAGATATTTTTTTTGATACATAAGTCTTTATCTGACATGTTTTTACATAATAACAACAGTCGGAACCCATCGGTATGACGTCACTCGGCATGTCGTACGGTGTATTTCGCGAGCGTCCCGCGTGTGGGTGGCATCGGTCACAATGGTGTTTGGCTTGGCATTCGTCACGGGGCGGCCCGCCGAATGATTGATGACCCGGACTCAACGCAACCCCCCACTAGCTCATCATTATGCACCTTTTTGCTATACTTTAAAATATTACTAGTCGACACACGTACTCATACATTATGACCGTCGATGCCTCGATGGTAGCATGACAATAAGACCTAAAATCGTTTGTATTTAATTTCACACCTTAAAGCAATTCCCAATCATATAGATAGGTTTATTACCTATAAAAACGCACACATATTCAATAAATTATAGTCAGTGTGTGGTTTCATGTTTTCTTTTTGTACAACCTGTACGGAACCCTAAACGGCACGGTATAGATTACTGTGATGCGTGTAAAAGATGATTTATAGCGGAACCTTCTACCAGTTCTCTGTGTTATTTCGATTATGAAGCGTACAATTGCAATTCTGTTATTCCGCTATGAAATTCATACCTACAATGTGTGTTGTTACGTTGATTAAATACGTTATGATGAGTATTTTAACAATGGTTGTTAAGTAAACTGTGTTAACCGAAAGTGACATAAAAAGACCAAACATGAACATTCCAAAATCTGCTTAATAAGCAGTCAGTAGGCTGATCATTCTTAGTGTCAATTCATATTCCATTTCATTAACAATGTACATTGTATTATATGGCGATATATGGCGATGGATATTGAAACATCTTGCTCAACCATTTAACTTACTACTTATTCATATTTCTATTAAAATATTAACATAATACATTTTTTAACGAGCGTCTATGTTTCAATTCAGTTTTTAAAGCCTATAACATTGTCAAACGACTACTAGGGAAGGTGTCAAGGAAAAATATTGTTTACCAAATGTAGACATGGTGCGAGCGCCCGCCTTGTAAATTATGGATCGTCATAGGTTACTCTCCGAGGTAACATAATATGCGGTCCGATGTCGGACCCGATACCACAACGAAATATTCATAATCTCCGGAGGGCTTTGTAAATAAAAATTATTTCATATCGGGACAGGTGTAGCGTCGGGTTACGCAGGCGCAGCTCGCGGCCGGCGCGGGCGCACCGCGGACTGCCGCCTCATTAACATTCGGACGAATTAGATCGCCCGCGCACATACAGGTGCAAGCTGTCACGTCAAACTGCACCACCGACAACACGCCGTGACATTATCTTATAAACAATCACGACGCTAATACTCAATAACAACTAAACATTTGTAATTTTGTTGCTTAGAAACTTTCAAATTTTAATATTATAAGGTCAAGGTTCAAAAACATGTATGAAGTGGTATACGTCGTTGATTACTTCCAACAATGCTAATAGGCTGGTAGCCTATGAATATATTTGTAGTATATTCGTGCTGTCATGAACTCTGTGACACCGCTGACTTGTAAACACCTATCGTGTGGCGTATAAATAACAATAACCGTAGGCCTAATTAGCTATAAGAGGCTTGATAAGTTTTTATTGTCTTTCTGTTGCGTGACTTACTACAGTTTGGGCGCAAATCCGGCCATGTCCTCAACAACGTATAACTGGGTTCACAAGTAGGTGCGCTCTACCACCGGTGATGCGTATGCTATGTGAACAGATAATCTGTCTCGGAACACGCTTCTGGCTTGTTTGTAATCGTAACCAGGATGCTATCTCCAAGTCTTTCTTGTACCTGTTGACCCACACAGATAGACTGCGGTGCGTATACACGACCTAACAAATACATGGAAACGCACTCCCTCGCTCGGAACAGCCCTTGTTGTCAACTCGACTGGAACCTTAAATAGGACTAATATATGTAAGTGCACATTCGTTAAGAGTTCCTATTTGACCATTTGGAGCAGTTGTTTACGCTTACATAGGTAATGTTCTACAAAGCGTGGTAATTTTGCCTGATGCCTCATTAAACCTGCTTAGCTTACGCAGTTATTATTTTATGATGATAAATTATGGAGGAGCGGTCCAAAGATAAAAGAATTTATAGATTTAATATTCATAATTTGCTTCCGTCAGCGCTATTATGGCAAAATGAACGGCATATTAGTGGCGAATAAAGCAATTAGATGCGTGTTAAACGTAATTTAAAAACTTGAGAGGTTTCATCAGTCAAAGGCGGTCACTCGGGTCGGTCTGTTAATGGAGATGTCTTTAATCTCAGGGATTACAAGTGCATAACTGACTTGTCACCAAACGCTGCTAGAATGTTTTATCGGTGCCGGATCAGTGTATTGAGGAATTCAAATTGATCGTCACTCACAAAATTGTAATCTTAGAGTTTGGAGTGGCACGTATACAGGAATATAGATCTTATTTAAGGTGTTATTTGGAGTTATTTCAGCTTCATGTGGAGGTGGGTGCAGGTTGTGTGGCTGGCGGCGGTCGGCTCGACACGTCACTCGTTTTGTAGTCGTCGCCTGATCCCGCGCTTAACTAACCGTTTTGACAAGATTTTAGATGTACCGATAACAGTTTGGTTTTTGTGACCTTTTTTAGATCATAGTTTTTGAGTTTAAAATGAACAATAATAATTAGTCGGAATACTTCTGTTATTTTTTATGTTACGCGGAGTAGGAAGATGACTGCTTTTAAAACCAAGACTACCAATTACTGATTCTGATTTAATCGAGGTGTGATAGTAATTGATATGGTCTTTAAGAATATTTTACATGATGAATCACTTGTAACATATTTTTAAATGATCAAAATGGTTTTTCGCTGCCCAACTTCTAAGCAATTCATAACATCTAAGAAAGGGCTTACTAAAAATAGGTCGATGTCAGATTAAGTTGTTTTATTCTCTGTAACAGTCGGGATGTTAGTAGACCGACTGGCTGCCCAGTCCACGAGGCGAGATAATATCGACGTGGCGAGGGTTTGGGGCAAAGGCACCGGCCTCCGCAGTGACAGCGCATCACAATATAGTCGTTTAACACGCTCATCGCATTTGGAATATCTCTTGACAGCTCACATGCATTAAGTAAAAAACGAGATTCGATTCATTTGGAACGTCCTGTGAGACGTTCACCGGTTTTATGTTAGGATTATCCGAATAAGGTCACTCGTTTACAGATGATGAATGTTCACCGAGAAATCTTTCGGGTAGGCTCGTCAGCGGTATCGCGTACGAGGGTAGTACGTACTCGTATAATAGTAGACGAAGGAGCGGCGGCTGAATCAACAATGAGTGTAGGCTGCGGGCTGCGGTGGCGTGCGCGAGGCGTGTCCGCGCTTCATCGATCGCAGCCTCCGACGCTCCTCGACGACGTCTGCTCCCCAGCACCCCTGCCGCCCCTTGCCCCGCACCCCGCGCACGTTAGCGCCCCGACCGAGTGCATTTACCACCCGCCTCCCCGTCATACACATACATACTCCACGAGCTACCTGTCTACCCGCCGCTGTCTGCTCCATCGTCAACATCTCGTGTTTTGGCAACCTCATCGCACATTTTTACTCATTATTATTTCAATAAAACTAAAATTCCGCAGTAAAGTTTCGGCTCGCGTTTATAGCGTCGTGTTTATGTACCAATTTGGAAGTAAGGTGTTGATTCGACGCTCGTAGCGACTAAGGTGCTCGATCGCTAAAGGTGCAATTAAAGCAGTTTACATCTCTTCGCGAGCGACCTGTAAATGTTATTTTGTGCTCATTAAAACGGAATTACGTTATAAAATTTATGTGCGTACGCTGTAGCCACGTTAACGTGCTTGAGAAATTATCGAAACTTTGTAATGCTTTGACGCAATCATGAATTCATGATATTCCATCGTAACCAAGCAGAAACTTTATAGGTAGGTATAAGTACCTAATCATAATAACCATTGGATATGCTAATTTTGTTTATTAATACTTTTTAGTCTTATTTGATTATTAACAGTTGAACGATTAATCGTCCAGGTGCTTTGGTGAAATAATGTATTTGATATTAAATAGTTCAAGTTGACGCCATAATCGCTTTATCTATAAGTAACAGCACACAACATTAGTGGTCTAAATTAAATTTGTCGGGTGTCGGTATGGCGCCGGCGGTGGTCATCCATCATCGATAATGGTGCGGTCACACTAACGAGCGTGCCCTCTGTCCGTCACGCCGCACACTCGCGCCACTCGCCACACTCGAGCCTCTCATACCGCATTAACAGCGATTTGACACCTCGCATCAATCTGTTATACAGACTATGCTCTATAACACATTGTCAAAGCCTCCTCATACATAAACCTGCGAACGATCAATTTTCATTTCGCAAGAAAATACATAAAGGTTTAATTTTAAAAAGCCAAGTAAAACATCTCGGTACAATTACCAGCTTGCGATATTTATCTGCTTTCATGCAAACATCAATAAGAGCGTCTCGTTTATTAAGAATGTTGTTTTAAAGACGTTAGTTTATTGTGGACGGTCGAGTTATGGTTATTAAGGGTCTGTTGAGCATTAACGATTAAAAGTAAACATTGCAATGTTTGAATTACAAACGTACCTGGAGGCAACGACATTAAATTGCTCGGTATGTGGTCGCAATTTTTCACCAGTTTCAATTAGCTAAAGCAAGTAAAACCAACTCGTTGAGATATAAGGAGTGTAAGATAAATTCGCCGAGTGGGTCGCGAGTCGCATCGCTAATTACATCAGCAGCTGACTTCGGTTAAGTGGTGATATCAATCTTGAGCCGAGCACATGTGGGAACATGGTTACACTGCTTGAACAAAATACTCGTTTTATGCATGTAATTGGCGGAAACAGCTTCGAGACCTCATACAATGCAGTGATGTCATTAACATAATGTTATTAAGCATGTATGGATGTAAGTTGTTATTATAAATTAAGCACTTGAAACAATAATCGTTTGCCGTAGGATTGAGGTATTATAGTTTTCAGCAAAAAGTAACGATGTTCATAATAATTATGTTTTTATGATCAGTTTCATGTTTACGATATATCCTTCTTCGTGCATATAAGCTTAATAACTTATTTTGCGTAACAGTAAGTTATATGACTGTGTTTATTAACAGTGCTTAAATTGTTTACATATTGTTATGTCTGCAATACGTTTTTACTTTCCTTATAGTCAATGTTCGTTCATAAGTAAAGATTCAATCAGGTTTTCCGAACCAACTTCTCAAGTCGATCTCTATCTGTTATCACTTCATTTCTAATAGGATTTTAAATTATAATTACGACTTAGATTACACATAACTTTCAGTCAAGTTTACGTGAGATAAGGTGCTACTTAAGTAATTATATCAGAGATAGGTTTAATTTTATTGCTGGTTTGAGTAACAGAATGCGTACACGTGGGTTTAATCTAGAGATATCTGTGTCGGTCTCCGTCGTGGCACCTGCGTTACGCCTTATTGACTTTTATAGGCGTTCAACGGTTCATTTAACGTGGACGTGGTACACGTCAGTCAGTGTGACCCCGTCTTTACAACGTGTACAGTTACCCGCAGTCTCTCGATCTGTGCCCGTCTTTGAAGTGGGATGACAGCTAAACATTATTTGCAATTTAAACTTGCTTCAGTATGATGGATTTCAATGTAGAGCCAGTTCTACCATGCCGATAATAAAATAATAAATAAAATATTAAAATTAAGAAATAAATATACAAATCTGACCTTATGTGGCTTTGCTATGTTAATCCTTAAATAAATGTTAGGTCAGATTTTGTTTGATCGATCATTTGATCAAAACAAGGACAGGTTAGCCTTTGGAATTTAGATGGACATATGGAGTAGTATAGGTATAGATAGATAGTAAGGAAATATTTGTACTGAAAAATTGTGAATGTAGAATGTGACATGAGCTTTTAATATTATGTCGATATTATTAACAGTATGTAAAGTTGTAACGGTAAGTTAGTAATCTGTAAATGATTGTTATTAGATATCACCATGCCATTCCTTAACCGGGAACTTAAAAGGGAACCTGAATTGTAATAGATGCGAATAAGCGACACGATAGGTCAAATTTTGGAAGAGCGATGTCACGGTTTGACAAGTATCGCGGTGTCTATTATTAATCAATATTCCTTAAAAAATAAAAAGTTATGATAAGTTACTGTTTACTTACTTTACAGTATACAGCTCACAATAAAATTAACTTGACACACCATTACAAAAGCAAAACTGCATTTTTTTTTTATTAATGATGTCATTTATGTACGATTCACATGTACTTTTTAATTATTAAATCTGCACTTCCAACGAACCACACGGCTTATTAATTATGAAAGAAAGCATTAATTTATTTGTTTATTATATTTTTAATGACTACAAACTGCAAGGCAATATAATAATAAATATGTCAGAGGGAACACAATAGTATATTATTAATTAGTCGTATAAAGAATACAGATTGCGGAAAGAAGCGTTCGTTGTTGGTTCACTGTTACTTTATATCGAGGTAGTAAAAGTCTCCCAAGCGAAAAGTCGTTATACAGAGTGCAACCGAAAGGGTATATCTATAGTCTATATAAGGAATTAATATGCGATATTACAGTTCAAAATCACACAAAACGACTTTAGAAATGTAATATTTTAAAATATAATTCGAAATCTTTTTTTAATTTGAATTATAACATAGGTACGTGTCCTTTTAAATTTAAATTAGGAATAACAGAAGTGTGTTGAGTGAGGGTGAGTTCGGATTCCAAAGTGTAATTATTTTATCGAGTATTTTAGCTATGTAATATTAAAAATAAACAAGAATAAAATAGAGCAAATTCGAGTGTCGTCACAATTTCATAAAAAAAATTGCATTAGAATCATTGCACTTCAAGTACAAACTTTCCGTAGCATATTGTATACCTACACACCGCACCACGTTTGGAAGAAAGAGGCATAGTGTGTGCACGATCTTATAAGGAGAGCTGAGATTCAGTCCCAAAGACGATCTCGTTTATATTCAAATGTGGCAGACGCGAGCACACTTTACGACATAAAAAACCAACAGATTAGCGGTTTATAAATATTGTTCAAGACGACACTACTAGCGACATCTGTCTTTCGTAATGATAGTTTGCGCACTGGTGTGAACTAAGCAAGCTGTCAACTGTCATCGGATGGTTTCAGATGGGTGCGACAAGGGCAGCACATTCAACAAACTTCACTCCTCTCGACAAGCTCGTTACCTATGTCGGTTGTACGTTTTTATCTTGTTAACATTTTATTTAAAATAAACGTTGTTATTTCGTTAAACTTAATATAAACTTCATTGAAGACGACCCTGGCTGTATTTCCCGAAAAATCCGATCACAAGCTCAAACATTGGTCCTTCTGAGCCAAATATCGAGAACTACGTGGCCACGTGGAACGTCTGCGGAAAACTCGTTGAAAGAGGAACTAGAAGGGCAGGATCAGCGGCGAGTCACAAGCGGTCTGGTGATAAAACCCATTCTATCCTCTCCGGTTCCAATAATTTGCGTTAATCTGTATTATTTTTCGTGTTTTAGTCGTGTCGTGTTGCGCCGGGACTGGTGCTGAACAGAAAACTGTAAGTACTCTTGCCTTGTATAATCTGCCAAAATGAGTGACGATGAAGGGTTTCAGGTAGCCACGACTCAGGAACGTGTTAAAATTAAAGGTGATAGACCAAAATCTCCACGGTTAGATATAGGTACAAATTCAATTAAACGCCTCGTTGATTTAAAAAAGCAGCGAGGTATACTTAAAGGAAGACTAACGTTATTTGAGAAATACATGGCTAGATTTGAAAGCTTAGAATTAAATCCTGTTCTCAAAGCGGAATTAGATTTACGAATTCAGTCAAATACCGTTATATTTCAAAATTTTAATAATATACAAAGTGAAATTGAAAGCTTAGTTACAGACTCTGACCTCATGGCTCAATTAGATTACAGAGAAGTATTCGAGGAACAGTATTTTTCTCTTATGGCTTCTGCGAAGTGTATGTATGACCATAGTGAACAAAAGCAAGCTTTTTCTTGTGAAAGAGTAGGTGATCTTAGTCCTGTATCGATTAGGCTACCACAAATAAAACTACCTGCCTTTGACGGTTCATATGATCAATGGCTAGAATATAGAAACTCGTATGTAACCATGATTCATAACCGTAACGATCTTAATTGTATACAAAAATTTCATTATTTAAAATCTTCACTTAGTGGTTCCGCCTCTCATGTTATCAGTGCATTAGAGTTTACTGCTCCTAACTACTCTCACGCATGGGATTTACTTGAAAATAGATTTCATAATAATCGTTTATTAGTACAAAATCATGTAAAATCGTTGTTTGCCGCTCAGTCACTTCAAAACGAATCCTGTGCTCAAATTAGGAAGCTCATAGATTCGACATTACGTAATTTACGTGCACTCAAATCGTTGAATGAACCAACCGATTCATGGGATACGCTCATTGTTTATTTAGTCGTTTCAAAACTTGACCCATCCACGGAGCGCGAATGGGAGACGCATAAAGGCTCACTCGTGTCTAAACTAAGTGATTCGCATAACAATATTAAGTTAGATGATTTACTTGAATTTCTTCGAAACCGGGCCGATATGCTAGAAATGATAAATTCAAAAAACAGTAAAACCGTTAATTCGTCTAAACCAAGCACTAACGATTCCAACAGGTTTAATTGCAATCAAAATAAAAGGCAGTCTCTCTCGAAATCGAACCCGCAACCCCACATGCATTCATACGTTTCTACACAGAGTAAACAGAACTCGTTTATAAATAAAGAAAATATTGTTTGTGAGTTATGTGGTGCCAACCATTTCTTATATGCGTGTGCACGGTTTTTAAATATGTCAGTGCAAGATAGGCATACGATAATAAAAAATAAAAACCTTTGTCAAAATTGTATTCGTTGTAGTCATTCGCTAAATGAATGTTCATTTGGCCCATGTAAGTTGTGTCGTGAAAAGCATAACACGCTTCTTCATAATAACAATGTTTTAAATGAAAGTGTAGGTATGGTCGAGTCCACACCTAGTGCGCGATCAAACATCGTAAACAGATCAGCTGATGCGCAAGTACATTCCGAGCGAAACGTACTCATGTGCAATGCCGCGATACAACCGGTTTTGTTATCAACGGCACTGATTGATGTCCCTGATTCAAATCATGAATATCATACAGTTAAAGCACTTCTTGACAACGGGAGTCAAAATTGCTTAATAACTGAATCGTTATGTAATCGTTTACAATTACCAATTATACAGTCCACAGTTCATATCTCGGGGGTAGGACAACTCGTTTCAAAATGTTCTCACACCTGTAAAATAAACTTTCGTTCAAAAGTTAATGACTTTATCACGGAAATACAATGTTTGGTTCTCCCAAGAATTACGTCAAAGTTACCTTCGATAAACTTTGATTGCGAGTGTATACGTATACCTAAACATATTTCACTCGCAGATCCCACATTTAGTGTCCCGTCTGACATAGACGTTCTATTAGGCGCAGATATCTTCTGGGATCTATTAAATAAAAATAAAATAAGGCTCAGTTCTGGTCCGACCCTATACGATACGAAGATAGGGTGGATCATATCTGGCCCTATTCGTATGAAACGTTCGTATAAAATTGACAAAGTTCAGTGTAACTTAGTTCAAATTGATTCACAGTTACGAAAATTTTGGGAGTTGGAAGAATTATCTGACTTACCTACTTTGATGTCAAAAGATGATCGTTATTGTGAAGCGTTATTTATAGAGACTACTCAGCGTGATGAACACGGTAGGTTCTGTGTGCGCGTTCCTTTGAAGGAATCTGCGAATTCTTTAGGTGATTCGTACACTATAGCGAAAAATCGTTTTATTTCGCTCGAAAGAAAGTTAGATCGTTCGCCTCAGTATAAAAAACTATATTGCGATTTTATGCGGGAATATGAGGCACTTGGTCACATGTCCCCGGTGTCAAATGTTAAGGATTTAATGAGTCAACCACATTACATTTTACCGCATCACGGTGTTTATAGAGAGAATAGTGTCACAACAAAATTACGTGTTGTATTTGACGCAAGCGCAAAAACATCATCTAACATATCGTTAAATGATATACAATATATAGGGCCACCGTTACAAAATGATATTTTTTCAATATTACTTAGATTCAGGCAATACAAATACGCAGCATGCGCTGATGTTGAAAAAATGTACAGGCAAATCTTAATTGAAATAGATCAGCGTAATCTACAACTTATATTGTGGAGGGAACATCGAGATCTACCTTTGCAATTGTTTACGTTAAAAACTGTGACGTACGGCACTGCGTCAGCGCCTTACCTTAGCATGCGGTGCATAAAACAGTTAGCACAAGATTGCAATGATGATGTGGTTGCTAGGACAATTCACGACGACATGTACGTCGACGATTTGATTACTGGGAACGATGATCTGGACTCGTTATTATCTATATGTAATAAAATGGCTGCAGTATTGCGTAAAGGGTGTTTTCCGTTACACAAATGGACGTTCAGTCACAAAGTGTGCCCTGAGAGTACTAAAGATTTAAACATCGGTGAAAGTCATTTATCTAAAACGTTAGGGTTAGGCTGGAATACGGAAAGTGACGAATTACATTATACTACTGAATTCACGCAAAGTGAGTCAGCTGTAACAAAACGTATTATGTTATCAATAATCTCACAGGTGTATGACCCGTTAGGTTTGTTAGCACCTGTTGTAATCACAGCGAAAATGTTATTGCAAAACTTGTGGCTTCTTAAATTAGATTGGGATGAAGCAGTTCCAGTGAATATTGCAAATGAATGGTATAGGTTCGTTTCCAGTTTGCAATATTTACGTGATATAAAAATACCTCGTTACATTACAAATATAAAATCGAAATATAAAGATCTTCACATATTCACAGATTCGTCTCAACATGCCTACGGTGCATGTGCATATATTCGATCGTGTTATCAAAACTGCGAGAATTCTATACCTATATCTGTACATTTATTATGTGCAAAAAGTAAATTAGCACCGATAAAAACGGTGAGCATTCCTAGGCTCGAATTATGCGGAGCACTTGTAGGTGCAAAATTATACAATAAAATAAAAGGTTCCCTACGTTTAACTTTCGATAAAGTTTATTTTTGGACAGATTCGACAATAGTTCAAGGGTGGCTACGTATGTCTCCGCACTCACTCAAAACATTTGTCCAAAATCGTGTTGTACAAATAAATGAGTTAACTGACGATATAGTTTGGCGTCATGTACAGGGCATAGAGAACCCTGCTGACCTCATAACGAGAGGCGTGAGTATAGACTCCTTAAAATACGATAACAATCATCACTGGTGGTGCGGGCCTAAATTTTTACGAGAACCTAGCATTAATTGGTCTTATAATAATGTGGAACTAATATCTGTCGAATTGCCTGAAACTAAATCTCAGACAATCAATTTACTATCTAATCAATCAATTCAATTAATTGATGTTGACCGTTTTTCATCATTTATTCGTTTACAAAGGGTTTTTGCATATGTGTTGCGGTTTATAGATAACATGCAAGCGTTAACTCCCGGTGGCAGTCGAAGCCGTAAAACCGGTTTGTTATCTATAGATGAACTACAACATTCACTAATTGCTTTGACGCGTTTCGTACAGCTGCAATCGTTTAGTGATGAATATTACAATCTTATAAATAATTTGCCGTTCAAATCTATTACCAACAAATTAGTTTACAAAATAGCTGGTCTAAATATTTTTTTAGATAAATTGAATATAATTCGTGTGGGTGGTAGAATATGTAACGCTACCGACTTTAGCTATGATAAAAAGCACCCGATATTGTTAAGTGGTAAACATCGTTTTACGAGGTTATTGTGTGAATATGAACATAAACGATTACTTCACGCAGGACCTCAACTTCTGGTATATTCCATGCGTGATAAGTGGTGGATACTGGGAGCTCGAAATTTAGCCAGGCAGGTGGTACACAATTGCGTTATATGTACACGCATGAAAGGGAAGACATTGACCCCGATTATGGGTAATTTACCATCCGAGAGGTTAGAACCAAGCTTTCCCTTCATGCACTGTGGTGTAGACTATGCAGGGCCATTGCTTATATTGGACCGTAAAGGCAGAGGTGCTAAGTTAATAAAAGCATATATTTGTTTGTTTATTTGTTTTGCAACTCGGGCTATACATTTAGAGTTGGTTGGTAGCTTGACCACACAGGATTATATCTTAGCTTTAAAACGTTTTATATCACGTCGTGGAAAGCCATCTCAGATATTTTCAGACAACGGGAAAAACTTCGTTGGTGCTGAAAAAGAACTATCCGTAATTTTCGAAGATTCTAATGATATTTCTGATTTTGTTAGTCATAATCAAATTCGTTTAACCTTTATACCTCCTTATAGTCCTCATTTTGGCGGGTTGTGGGAGGCGGGAGTCAAGTCCTGTAAGTACCACTTGCGGCGGGTACTGGGAGATGCGAAGCTGACGCGCGAGGAGTTTGAAACAGTATTAACGCAAATTGAATCTGTCCTCAACTCCCGTCCATTGTCCCCTCTGTCCTCAGACCCACAGGATTACCTTCCTCTGACTCCAGCTCACTTCCTGATCGGCCGACCGCTGACTGCGCCAGCTTACGAAGACTTGACGACCCTGACGCCTACAAGACTGGGACGCTACGAACGAGTGGAGCAACTCAGACAACATTTTTGGCAGCGTTGGTCCAAAGAGTACGTGTCAGAGCTTCAACGGCGTACTAAATGGAAGGTAGACAGTGAAGATATCACCCAGGACAGCCTAGTTCTTATCAAAGAAGATCATCTTCCGCCTTTGAAATGGAAACTGGGCCGAATTACGCGTGTGTTCCCTGGGAATGATGGAGTTTCACGCGTCGCTGAAATTCGTACAGCGGCCGGCATAATACGGCGGGCCTTTTCGAAGATTTGCCCGCTACCCGTGCAATAGTCGACTTATTGCACACCGACTTCTTCATGTTGGAAGCCTGGACCGTGATGCTTCCAAGGCGGCCGGCATGTTCAAGACGACACTACTAGCGACATCTGTCTTTCGTAATGATAGTTTGCGCACTGGTGTGAACTAAGCAAGCTGTCAACTGTCATCGGATGGTTTCAGATGGGTGCGACAAGGGCAGCACATTCAACAAACTTCACTCCTCTCGACAAGCTCGTTACCTATGTCGGTTGTACGTTTTTATCTTGTTAACATTTTATTTAAAATAAACGTTGTTATTTCGTTAAACTTAATATAAACTTCATTGAAGACGACCCTGGCTGTATTTCCCGAAAAATCCGATCACAAGCTCAAACAAATATGAATACAATTATAAAGATATTAGTTATTTTATAACGATTATACGATGTTATATATTTTTGTTGATGTGAGTTAGTAATTTTATCTTTTAAATGGAAAATAGTTTGCATAGCAATTTGTCGATTAGATAGATAGTGTATAATGAATTGCTACATATAACGTGGTTTCTGTTTTCACTTAATTTTGCAACGACTAACATAGGTTATTTTTAATTTCCCTATTCGTTAATACTCTCTAAAGCCTTCTGCCCCATTAGAGCATAAGAAATTAACTGCTCGATGCTTATCATGAAATTATCTATAGATACCAGAATTATCCGCATAAATAATACAAATAAATGAGATCCTAATTAAAAGGAGCAAGACCCGTACTTAGTGCAATCGTATCACATATAATGTGATAATGATTGTGCACGTTATCTGGGACTCCATTACGTTACGTTGATGAGATAATTGTGGGCTTGATGACAGAATGAAGGCCACTTACCATTGCGAATGCTATTAGGTACTCATATACACATTTGCATTGACAGAGCACGTACAAATTATATATGGAGGAGACGATTAAGGCTTCTCCTAGTATATATGTCTTGAATAAAGTGCAGTTGTATATTTATGGTAATTACATGGAGTAACATAATGCGATTCCATGATAAATGTTCTGTTAACAAGACTCTGATGCAGACACAGGGAATTAAAATTGTTGCAAGTAATTGAAGTTGATTGAAGACGTGCTAATAACGTGCATACTGCGTAGCTGAAGTGGTTTTTGCAGAATGTTACCTACTAGGTATTCGTTTCTATGTCTTAATATTTAAATTAAGTCAATTTTCTTGATGTATATAGACTTTATCTAGGATTTACACTCATGGGCATAACGTTATCATAAGCACAGATCCTAATAGCTACGAATGGTCGAATTCATTAATATTAATATTCGATTCGAATGATTAAGTCAGATTATAGTTCTTTAAACTGTTGATATTGCTCCGATATCGATACTTCATTATCTACCTATATAAAAAATTCTTAATAGGTATTAATAACCTGATTCAATATTGGTGAAATGTTGAAAATAAGACTAAAGTTAGGACAACAGTAAATATACATATATCTACCTACTAGCGTAAACTAGCTAACATGATTTAATGATATAAAATCGATATCAACATTGATACCAGTAAAAGTTTTTTTATTCAAAACGGATATCTTATTTATGTCTGACTATCAAATATTATATAATAAAAATTGGATTAAAATAAACTTATTACTTCATTAGCTTTAAAATCTAAGTGAAACGATTTTGCTTTTGCAAATAAACAGATAAGATGTTGTGACAATAAAGGATTATGGTAATGCTAATCAAAACTGAATGTTAAAGGGTTAATTTAAAGGTATAAATTTGCTTGTCACTTGGAGTTGTGTAGATAGAAGGACGAGTCGAGGTGGTCATTAGCGAAATGAAGCCATTAGGAGCGTGTAAAACAGTTAATTACGACACCGTAATCTCGAGCCGAGGTGGCGCCCGAGATACTCGACCAGATTATAATGAACACGGATAATGACAGAATGGCTACCCCCTCTCCGCGACTAATGACGGAGTGGAATTGAGTTTCAAACTCTGAACCTCAAACTCTATTTAAATATTATAATTACTTGAGAATTGTTGGTTTTTAAGCGAGTGTCTACGATGCAAGCAAACTTTTATGGGAAACTTCTTGGTCGGATTGAAAAGCGCTTTTAACACATTGGAAGATCATCTCCCAATCCAAATCGATAAAACTACAGCTAAATCGATTTCATTCCATTCCACTGTTTTAACATTTACTGTTGAGATTAACAGGAAGCCCATGTTCAACAGTATTCAAACTCAAACCTTTTTTTTATTTCAAATAGACAAGATTATCTATAGGTACCTACAAGAAATGTTGTACCTAGATGTATTAGACATTCCTCAGATTCCTTTTAATGGTGATGTGTCTCGAATCCTTCAGGAACCAGTCCACTGTGGGATATCTATTTTTACCCAGTAATTAATAAAAGCATGTCTTAAAACTAATAACAGCCTTTAATACGTTATATTGTTAGTGTTCGTGTCGATTTCATTACACTTAATAATACTTAAATGTTTCATGAACATTGGGTTTGAACATGGTTTGGTAATGTATGCCATCAGGTTAGTGATAATGACCGCCGACCTATCACGTAGTCGATGCCGACGGTCAGTTCGGCTGTAGAATATAATGCGCTCGGAAGGCGGCGACGGCCAGTCTACCGGACGCGCTCACGCACATACTATTTATTTATAAATGCCACAGAAATCGCAGCAAAACGTACATAAACAAACAGACCAACGATTATCCAACACTACGCTTCACGAATGTACAACGTGACACGCGAGTCGATCGTGTCGAGCATGAGAAATTGTTTAATTGTATATTAACCGTTGATTTATCGCCACATCCACAATAGTTAGTTCATCTCAATGAATTTCCCATTGGATAGGTATGTCTTGATTACAATTTCACGTTTTTGCTTATGTGAAATTCATTTTATATAGCTTAGAAATTGCTTATTGCATCGTTTAACACGCACCGTGTCGACTACCAAGATCGGTTTATAAAGTTATGGATTATCTTAACTTACACTGTTATAAAAACATAAATCTATGGTTTGTTAAGTGTTGTTGCATACGAAATAACACTAACCTATTTCAAGTTTTATAGATGTTGTAAAGTTATATTGGATCATTCGGTGTTTTAATATTTTGTCCGGAGTCACACCGTTGGATTTGTAGTGGAGTGGCGTTGTTTACGAGGGCGAATGTTGCACTTCGACGATTGTGTAGTTAGCTTTATGGCGAGTCAGGGGTTCCGGCGGAAGTGTCGTAAAACCGACGTCATATTCAGATTCCAACGATAATAATTAAAGGGCACCTTGTTAATGTTAACTGGTCTATAATTGCCGCCCGATATTAATTAGTTTTATATTGGCACATGACTTACAACGTCACTCGGTACGAGGGCGCTTCGACCGACGAACTGTAACTTAGAAAAAAAAAACGATATTATTTTTTCCAAAAAATAACAATTAAAGCTTAATTACACCTCTTATTAAGTAATATATCATTAATTATTAATGATGTCACATTGCGTATTTCTTGGAAAGTTAATAAACTTTATCATTCGAAATACATCGCGGAGGCTAGAAATAAAATATGGATATTTTAAAAAAAGGACCATGTTTTTATAATATTTTATTTTTACAGACTTTGATTATCAATACAGTTGATTACCTACTACAAATTAAATATACTTAGTCATTTTATTTATTTATTATTTGGCAATAAAAATAATTACTATGTTAATTTGCACTTCGCATCAACCCTTACCTATATTTTTATATTTAGAATCATATTTTATTCTTCAAAATTCGTTGTGGTTGTTCATGTAGGGTTTTATTTAAGGGTCTCTTAATAAAATAACGCGTTGCCAGCTGAACAGGCTACGGTGTAATAAAACTTTAATGTGGCCTCTTAAATCATTGCTTACGTACACCTTAGCACCTTGCATACTCCTGCGGGAATAACTCAGATATTGAACACGATGTATATCGTCGTTAAAGTTGTAGATACACCAGTTTACGTTGCTTTAAACGAAACTCGTAATTATTAAAGTGTTTAAAATATTTACAGTCCAGATACCTCTAGTGGAAGGCATGGAATGAAACAGTCATTTACATAAGCAATAAAATATTTCGACTTCATTAATGTAGGTATATTTTTTTGTATTTCCTATTCATATTTAATGTGGTGCTAAGTGAAAAATACTTAAGCTCAGCGTGAACTAATTTACACAAATAACTCCAGTTTAGTTAAGAATTTCACGCTTCAACTTAATGCTATGTTACTTATTGTAAATTATCGTGTGTTAAACAATAAAACATTTCTCGCATAACTACAATCTGGACGCAAAAACAAAGAAGAATTTTTAATTAGCAAAGCGTTTCCCTGTAGTGCGGCGCCCCGCTGTGCGGCTACTTTATACACATTGCTTTGAGGTCGTTAACAAAACGTCAGTTTTCACAATATTTATGTCTCCATTATTTTTCATGTATAACGACATCGTAAAAATTATAACTTCACCGGAGAAACTTTCATAATCTGTCAATATCACCTAACTTTACATATTGTTTCAGTGTGACACATTGCTTTCACACACACTGTATTTATTATTACTTCTAAGTAGGTATGTATAAACTATAATTCTTTAGAAAATATACTCATATTACATAACAATGTGACAAAATTATATCCGTAGTAGATATAGTAACGGAAAGGTAGCTAACAAAAGGAAGACACAACCGAGATCATTTGACCAGATACCTATAGGTACTTAGAGCCCTCCCGCCACTTTACAAAAGTAATAAAATGAGAGTTCCATTTCGCACGATTACCCGGGAGACGACAAAACATGTCAAGTGTCAATTTGTATAATTTACACAGGAATTAAAATGGCGGTGTGACAGATGACAGTTCGCGTGGCTCTCTCAGCCTCGGTCGGCGACGCTTCGCGAGTTTCCAGCGAGCGTCCTAACCTGTTGACTTTTTACATTTTATTTCTTTACTTATTTTCACACGAGGTTGACTGTAGTAATAGGATATTTTGTTTTGAACAGTGAGATTATCCTTGCGATGCGACGCGTGGCGGCGACGACGCGCGACATAACGAGACGTGTAAGCGACAGACAGTTGACACGCGCCACGCGACTACACGCACTATACGTGTACCAATGTAATACAATTTGCTGATAGGTTTCGTATTACTGAACACTTTCCTTCTAGCGGAGTAATTATTTTCGTATTAGAACATGAAAAATATATCCGCGTAAACATGTAAGGCTAGGTATTTCTGATAGGGAGATAAATGTATAGTAATTAATTATAAAAATGGTAGCTTTTTATATACAATTTTCAAAATTACATACACACTCTTAACATATATAATTAGGACATGAGTTTAATTGCGTAATTGCAGAAATAATGCGCGGAAATATATTTATATTGAAAGTTGGAATAAACATATAAATACAGTGTCGATGACCCAAGTTGCGTGCAAACGCGCTCTGTATGAGTGGATGACATTTCATGAAAACCAGTCATGTTTCTATTCAACTCATAAATACATACATATATCTAACAACTTATTGTAAATGATTAGATATTGGATAGATATAAATTACCTACGCAATGCCTTCGTCGTTTGTAAATAAGATCTATTAGATATTCGTTAGTTGTTCGATGCTAGCATTCATGTCTTATTAATAGTTAACTTGATTGAATATGACGTTTATAAATGGTGTCGTACATTTCAATATTATCTAATTTCCCACAATGCCGATTGTTTAGTCAGTTAGACCTTTAGTATAGTATCCTATGCAATGCAAATGTGATTGCGAAATAGAACGCAGTCGTTGCAAAAGCTGTCCTTTAAATATATTTATCGTACATCTTTAAATAGAATTATCTGAATTATGTTACTTATAATTATCTACGAACATGTAAGGCAATTAGCAAAGGAAAATAAGGATGTCTTCTGTAATAGCCTGTAAAGTCGATGACTCTTACACGGCTCCACTACGACGTGACTATTTCACATAAGCTGTATTTTTTTACGTAGGCTCACAGAGATATTTTTATATTTTACAAAATGCCAGGGAACAAGTATTTTATAACAACTCTAGCTATTTTACCGCAAACGGAGTGTGACCCAAAACTTCATATTTTGTAGTTTAATGATCTTATCGTACATAATGATACCACCCATTGATTCGAAGGGGACATGCAGTGGAATAACCACCATATGATAGGTGACTATAACGGAACCATAGAGTTCCATAATATCAAACAAACGTTATCGCGATGGCACAGAAATGTGATATTTGATCGGAATGCTTACATAGGTAGGTGGTGTTATTTTGAATTCAAACAGTTTTTTTGTGGAAGAATTTCTTTTTCTTGTATTTAAGTGTAATATTAAATATTTTGTGTTTATTGTTTACCACGCAGGTGATATCGTAGTTTCTGGTTGTTCCAAGTTCATGTATGTTTTTCATGTAGTTTAATGAAGTCTTGTTCTAAATTATGTGTTGTTTCTTTACTTATGCAATATCAAAAACCAACCTTGGGTTACACAAGATATTATTATTGTCAATGTTTATGAATATCTAAAACTCCACGACAGTGAAAGTTGTTTAATAACCATAATGTATAAATAACATAATTTTTAAGTAATATTATAGCTTAACAAATATTCAAATTTCATATTTGAATTTGTTGCGTCCATTTATATTGAATTAACTTTTACGCGTAGAACATGTTTTATACAGGCTGTTTTTTATAAATATGTTATGTAAGTACTTAACACCTTTTAAAAATATTTTGGTTAATTACCTTCCTACGAGTATATAGGTAAGTCATAAGTACCGTGGTTAGGAGTAAGCTCAAACTAGATTTAGAAAACAAAAAAAAAAACGAAATCAAATACAGATACATCTTTCAAATGCATTAATACATGCGTATCGAACCCTAAAGTTATATTTGTTATCGAAAGAAAAGTCTAGAGTATTTATCCAGGAGGCGTAGGATCAAATCCTGTTCACGACCGTATTTTTCTTTCCATTTTCCACAAAAAAAATATAAAATTTAAACAGGATTAGTGAATATATAAGACATAGAATTCATATAAAACAATGTACTTCTACCATTTTAATTGAATTTTCGACTTTGTTAACTAAAATCCTATAATATCGTAGAATACTAAGACATTAAGACAGAAGATTTGCATTATCAATATATAATAGACTCCGAGAATCAGGCGTCATAAATTTTTTTACTCGCATTATACAAAAGCAATTAATATGGCGCATGGCGTTAAACGAGACAGATGAACTCGTTTATAGCAAAAAATAAAAAAACAGTAAATAGCAAATTAACGCTTACCATATAAAGGATAATAGGATTTTCAAGAGAATTAATTATCTCGTCTCTATGTGTTGTCCATGTGATATAAAAATACAAAAGTAGACTTTCTTCTCTTCCTGTAGTCTAGAGAAAAAGACCATGACATTTATCTGTCTGTCTGCCTAGCCTTTTCCCAATTACATTGAGGTCGGCTTCCAGTCAAACCGGATACAGCTTAATACCAGTATTTTACACGGAGCGACTGCCTATCTGACCTCCACAACCCAGTTACTGGGTAACACGATATCTCGTGGTATGACTAGTTGTTAGATTTTCAGGCCTCTGAGTATTCGTAACGGCTGTCATAGATCTTTATTTGACAACTGGAACCGACTGCTTAACGTGCTCGCCGAGGCACGGAGGGTCTCGGTATGATATGATGATCACCCATCCACAGACCGACCGCGGCAAACGCAGCTCAACCTCGATCGACAGATCTGTGTGGCTGTTACTTAGCTACGAGACCATCAAATTTATATGGTTCAATTAAAACTATTTTGTCAAAGTAATTTTTGGTTGGCCATATTTAATACAATAACTCTGTTATAATATCAACTTGATTTGGGGACAGCCTTATCGTATAGTTGATGAACAACCTAGTGTCAGAGTTTAAACCCCCTGTAGGCCTTTGACTTTGTTTCAGGAGAGTGAACACAAAGGATAAAGTATGCTACGTGGTGTAATGTAGTAGGTCTAGGTATTTTACTATTCTTAGCTTTTGAAGTCTCACTAGTCTTCAAAATAGTTTAGTGTCAGTGTAAGTTGGATTAGGTGGTAGATAACACTCCTTTTTTTGGGCAGTAGTGTAAAAATGGTTTGTCTTGTGTAGTTAAAAATTTCAACAGAGCCGACTTACATTAAATATTACGTTACATGCTGAAATATCAGGTAATTATTTAAGGTTACCTATATTAAGTACTTAATAATAATAGTAGATATGTATTGAATACCACTTAATGTAAAGGCCAAATATGATATAATACTTTTAGTAAAATAGTTGACAATTTCAAAACAGTTAAAGATAGACCTAGATGGTCAAGATAAATACCCAATTCAATGCTCACGCAACGCGTGGAATAAACATATTAATTTTAAATAACAGTTGACAATTAATACCGCAGACTTATAACAGGAATGGACGCACCAACAATTGTACGTATTTATTTACCAAGCAATTACATAAAAGGTCACACTCACATAATAAATAATACAATAATCTGATTATCTGATGCATAGTTGGTACTCATAATAACATGTCTCCTACTTGCTAACAACTTAATTATTTCCACTGTGAGTTTATAGTTAATGGGTGTTAGTAAATAACAATCGAAAGCTATGTTTTTTGTAGTAACATAACTGTTTTGAGTTATATTAGTTTACAATGCAAATGAAATAAGAATATTTATAATATAAGAACAGCTTGTGATCTTGTTTAATTTATGAAAAACGGTAGGTATGTAATGTGTTGCAATGTTTTCAAGGCGAATATTGGCTGAAGATTAAATTCTTAAATAAATCTTGATTTTGAAATGAATCACTTTGACGAATGTGATGAAGTGATCAAGAAACTCTATTGGGAATCTTTCTGGGAGGCCCTCATAGTCGGTTCGAGTTGATAGCTAATGTTAAGCACTGCTTGGCACGTTCAGTCTGTAGATGGGTGGGTGAGTTTAAGGAGAATTTTCATCTGAGTATCATTGTATTTCGTATGGTACCTACCTACTTTAAACCGCAGGTCTGGGCTGTAATATATTTTATCTTTACAATTATAATTTTTACATTATTACAATTATATAATTAAAGCCAGCATGACGCATGACATATATTATGAAACATGCCATAATGTTTGTCAATCGTGTATAATTGTTTGTAAGAATATTTTTTCCTCAGACAATGACAACAGAACCGCGGTACGGGGACATATTTACGCCTCGCGCCGGATGCGGTATTCCATAATTGTTACACTCGATCAACTTAATTTGACTTCTTTCATGTGTACCTTGTCATAACATATACCTGTGGTTTCTTACCGCAAACAAAAATAAAACTATAATTCTGTATCCTACCACTGTACTATATTAAAGTGCAGAATTATTTCAATTTGGTGTTTTGTTTTTTAACTTAATTTTATGTCATTCCTGGATAGGTTTACATAAACATACTTTTATAAGTAAAGGTTATTACTTAAATGTAGGTACATAATTATATTACGAGCCAAGTCTGCAAGATATATAGTACTCGAGTCTGCACAAACATCGAATACTATTAATGGGATGGGCTAGGTTTATAGTGAGCATTGTTAAAATATAATATAAAATAATAATAAATATCCTGCGGACTTAGCTCGTAACACACAACACATCATCGTAGATATAATTTGCGATTTCTAGTCATTGAAATTTTATGGATTTGGTATCTGTAATGTGGGCAATTAATAATATCAAAGGTGTTTCATACAACTTATTATGTTAATAGGGAAAACCAATAATCCGACGACAAATGATAAATCATTACGTATTCTAGTACCTATATCCTGTAGACACAATCTATTCGACGAGTTATACTAGAATATCTACACAGGCGATGATCTAACTGCTATTTACATACGTACCCGGGTAATTGTGTTAAAAGTTCTCGCATTTGTCTGTATGTATAGGTACACTCAATTGGGTATTTTGTTAAGCTTATCCGAGGGCATCGCGGCTCGACGTTTATTAATGAATTATGTAAATACGACCGACCGACGGTCCACCGACGATTCTACCAACTTTATTACTCGCGAAATACGCCATTAATATAGATCGTTACCTCGGTTTCTGCAGACCCCTTTAATTGTTAGCCGTACTTTGTGTTATTAATAAACTTAAGACGTTACGTCATATTGTTTTTTATGGCTATGTTTTAGTACGTACGTAGAGCTGATTAGAATTCTAACACATTTGCGCACATTGTAGTCTTCAGATAATTGCCGCTTAATTTTATTGAAGCAACTTTATTACAAGACATTAACAAGTTGTACCTAATTATAAACTGTAGGTAAATGTCACAAGAAATATTGAAGGTTAGGTAACCTGCGAATTAGTCTTCACAAGCTTCAGTCCAAAGTAACAAAGGGCTCATAAAAGTTCAATAAAGTTGGTACCCGACTAAACGGGTAATGATTATGTGAAACTGATGGGCGTCACAGAGCTAATGACATAGTCTAGGACATTGCTGCGCGTATAGTGCACTCTACACATTTATTAATGAATGTTGCAATGAAATAGTTGCTTATTTAACTGTGTATTACTAATCTGTCATATATTTATATAATCGGTTCAATAAGTTTTGAACAAAATCTGTAAACAAACTTTGGAAATTTACAACCTGTTGCTTCTTATCGCATAACAACCGTTATAATTAAATCTAACTTATGTTTTTTAAATGGCATATTACGGAATCATTAAACTATAAAGTTAAATAATTATGAAAAGCAATATAAACAACATCTACTTATTTACTTACATTAATTCAATACGCTGCGGTGAAAGCAGATAGTCAAGTTATTTTATTTAGAGCTGACGAAAAATCATACTCTTCTCGATTACCTACTGCTTAAAATCTTTATGGAGCCAAAAAATATCGATTAGCATTGTCGGTGCAAGTGATGCAATTGGTGGCCGGGATCGATTGTTATCCGTGATGGATGCGACTCATTACTCGGGCGCGCTGGGTGGCGCGGACATCGTCTGACGTCGTCGTGTCGTCGAACCGATCAACTAACGATGCGCGACTCCTCGCATTGTCAAACCTGACCACAGATCCCCTTGATATGACACTACCATTCAGAACATACCTCAATACATTTATTTATGACATGTCTTTAACTGGCGAGGTATTTGAATATTCTTCCATCCTCGGCGATCCTAAGTTTTATCGACTATAATATAGATACTTATAGCTCGCTGTTAGATAATATAACACTTCTCGAAGATAGATTTGACACCGGATCCGTGTTTTATGGATGCTATTAACTCATTCTTTCATTTCTGGATTTTATTGCTCGCATTCCACGAATTCTTATCAGCGGTAATAAACAAATAATTTCTTATAGCTATTTAATACCAACGGACTCTACCGTAGTTCCACGATTATCTGACGTCAATCGCATTATGGTTTACAAACAAATTTGTAAGTTGACGGTTAAATAATCTGACAGGTCCCTGACTGACTACTTGTTTAGGCATCAAAATTACAAAAGTGCCGTTTAAATTTTATAAAAAATATATTATAAGAAAGACTACATCATAAATAAGCGATGTTGAGATGTTATCGGTTCCTGGCCGGCAGGAAGCGCTTCGGCCCATTTAGGGGTGCATTAAAATCGAATACATCATATTTGTTTGATTTCCTAGTTCGCGTTTCACCCTGTAATTATACAAGTCACCGTCCGTGGCCGGATCTCTGGTGGTTTTTGTTAAGATGCATTAATCATATTTTTTTATTGCGAGCATGTGTTTTGGTCTCGTAAAACACTTTCGGGGATTATAAGCTTTTTGTATTCTTAATGTCTAATTTAGTTTTCGGTCGGTTCTTATGAGGTCATTAGCGCCGTGAGGTCCGTTCGTCAGGGAATTTGAAATTTATAGCTGAAAGTTAAGTTTTAGCGTCGATATAATTTGTCACGATATGAATAAAATTTCTTTAGACATTTTAAATTATATGACTTGCATAAAATTTTATATAAGTAATTTAATTGTGAGCACTTAATAACATTAATGCATTTTTTGTGTTGTCAGACGCATGTTTCCGACGGTGCGCGTGTCATTCGCGGGATGCCGCGCCGACGCGCGCTACGCCGTGCTGCTGGATGTGGTGCCGGTGGACGGCAAGCGCTACCGCTACGCGTACCACCGCTCCTCGTGGCTCGTGGCTGGCAAGGCGGACCCGCCCGCGCCCGCGCGCCTCTACCCGCACCCCGACTCGCCCTTCTCCGGCGACCAGCTGCGCAAGCAGGTCGTCTCCTTCGAGAAGGTCAAGCTCACCAACAATGAGATGGATAAGAACGGACAGGTGAGTACATAACATGAAGATGATGATATCACGAAATAATTATTATGTCAAAATCTTTTCGTTAGTCATAGTGTTACTTAGACAAATAGGGACACAGCTCTATTACTAAATAAGTGATTGATGATGTGTGTGATGTGCTGTACCTGCTTCTGATTATAATCATAATTGGATCCGATAGGTTGTTAGAGTCGTAATTTATAAACAACAAAGTGTAACGTATCAGTTTGGAGGTAGAGTGGTGTGGAGGTTGTTGCAGTGCTAAGAACAAGGTGATAAAGCGGCCGAGCTGAATGAGCTATAAAGTGTTGACGTAAAACGGTTGATTTACGTGCGCCCCGGGTGTCGCCGTCGGCTAACGAGCGCCGGCGACTAGTGTGTGTACCATCTAAATGTTTCACAAGTGATATAAATTCATGTAATACTAATTACACAAATCGTGTCTTCGACATTACAATTTTAACTGTACACTTTTAGTTGGCTCGGTTCTGCTCCAGAAAGTAGCTAATGGCTGGTAGCTAGTGTTATTACTTGACGGCCGCTACGGGTTAGCCGAGTGCGTGCGCCACTGCAAATCGAGGTTTATAAATTATCCGTCAACATTTAATTATACACTGGCCACCTTTGCAATTCAATGTAAAGATGGCTTTTACGATATGTGCCTTTGAATTGTATGCGTATAGCATTCGGTAAGATTTAATTGAATATGAATTCGGAGTGATTGATGTTAATAATATTTTTAATAAGTCGTTACCATACAAAGTTTCGGTAAAAAAAGATATGAAAGAAAAGTGGAATGAACAAAAACCATTCAATAACCTGTAAACGCTTCCTGCATTTCACACATCCTTCGAGATGAGTTCGTGACACGTGGGCCACTTCCTTATGCGTGTGGCAATTTATAGAATTACGGGCAAAATTGTTGTGTCGGTGACACCTCGGGCGTCGTCGGGGAGACTGTAATGAGTGCGTTGCTGGCAACAAATTAGTCGCACATGTCGCGGCGCGTCAGCCGGCACCTCACGGCTACTTACCTCCGCACCGCAGGTGCACGCCCGACCAGGCAAATGTCACGACTACACACCGCCAGCGTACCAAGACCTTCACACGAACCAAAATCTAACAATCCAGAGACCTGTTTCACTGGCTATAATGTTTACATAACATAGGTTAGTCAGGAATATGACAGTTATGAAGAACGCGATAGCACAGCGATATTATCGCGATTGTAAATTGATTTTCAACTGATGAGAGTGAACTTTAAATTAGTTGTTTGTTATTGTCGTAAATTTATCGTTTTATGAATAACTAATTACTGAGACTTGTTAGGTATTTATATCTTATAATTGTACTTAGATATAAACAAGCAGGTGTCTTGTAACTTTATATAAGTTTGACTAACATGATTGTTTGTTTTACATCATACATGTCGAAAGGCAGTGTCTACGGATGACATAAGACAATACCTACTAATTTCATTTGTAGAATAAGTACTTTTGTTAATTAACTTGAAAAGTAGTTTTCGGTTAGATGCAGGTGCCAATAGGTAACATTCAATATTAAGTAGGTACCTATACTTGAATGTCACAGATATGTCTACTAGTGTAGTTTTAAAGCGACATATAACAATTAACAAGTACTGAAATAACAATTCAAGATAAATCTTTGAAAAGCATTAACGCATGCTTAGCGAACTCTAAAGTCGAGATTGCTTAGTGGTCAGAGCGCCTGGAGTATTTATCTGGGAGGCGCAGGTTTGAATCCTGCTCGCGACTGTATTCTTGTTCCATTTAATATACTAAAATAGCAGTTTTGTTGATAATTAAGTCTAGTCAAAGAGTTTATTGACAACAGTATACCGGAATAAACCGAAAAGCTAACAGCTATTTCATGTGTCCAACCCCGTCAAGAGCGCATTTTTACACGACTGCACAAAAATAAGGAGTATTATGTTTTTAGAGTTCATGTACCTATGTATTGTAGGTATGTCATGTATGTTTTGTGGGTTTCTTTATTCCACCATAACATCTGAATGCCTGATCCGATTAAGAAGAGTGAGGTATCATTAGAATCCTTGCATTTACTCGCGTACTCACAATACATGCTTTTGGTACACAAAAAAAGCATTATAAAATAATTAATTAAAAAATTTGTTAAAAAATTAAATTAAGAAGCACGCCTGCCATGAACTAAATAGTAAAAAGAATAAACTAAAAAGTGGAAAACAAGGTAGATTCTACACATACTTTATTTTTCACTTTTTATAGGAAATCGTGATGCAGTACCTACCCACAACTACATTTATTTCAATCTAAAGGTTTAGAGACAAGGTATATTGCATTTATGATTGAGTTTAACAATTAAGACCGCCTTTGTACTCTTCTGTGCATAAAGAATTAAAAGGTTAAATAAATAAACAATATAAATAAATAAATAAATAAAAAATTATTCAAATATAAAAGATAAAATACAATATAAATCTTAGAACTACACTATTAATACATATTGCTATAAATTGTATGGTGCCTGTACTAGGATAACCCTGTGTCACAGGCGGCAAGAGTGCTTACAACATGTTACAGGGACACAAGATTCTTAAACAATATTTAACATTACAAAATAATTAAAAATTATGGAGAAAATAATAAGTTTAATAATTGCAATAAAGATACGATATAGGTAGATTTACTTATTTAATAATATTTATTAGGGATTCGGTTTGATCATAGGTCAAAGTTTGTAGGTGGTCATAAAAAATTAACTTAGACTTAAAAAAATTAAGGTCGTATATACATAATTTCTTATTTAGCTTGTTGTAGAGGTAAGGGCCTAGGAATGAGTAAAACCTGTTTGTGAAAACAAATTTTGACTCTGAAAGTGAGGTACATACAATATCTTTCCGTCACTTGGTGTTAGTAAGGTTAGCATTATACGTAACAGATGCGTGCTGTTTAAGTACACTATGAGTTATGAAGAGTTGGCGGACAGTTAGCACATTACAACTTTTATATAATAGGTGTGTAGGAAAAAGAAAAGGACGGGAAGTGGCTACTTTCAGGATTGCTCTTTGGGCTCGTTCTATAATTAACATCACGGTTTTTGGGGCACCTCCCCAAGAAGTAATGCAGTAGTGAATAACAGATGGACACAAAGCCTGATAGACTTGTTTCATTATTTTATTGTCTGCAATGTAGCGCAGTTTTTTGAAAACGAATATTAACTTTCGTATTCTATTGGCTAATGTGACAATATGTGGTTTAAAAGAAAGTGTGTCATCGATTATAACGCCAAGATATTTAATTGAACTGGTGTTATTAATAATAGGGCAATTGCAAGGATCTGTGGGGGGGTTATAACAATAATGAGCATAAAAGTGGTTATTATTAGTAGGGATAAAGGGCTTTCGCATGCAAAACTTAATGAATTTGGTCTTTTCAGCATTCAGAGTTAGTAGGTTATATTTGAGCCAGTTATTTACAATATTAAATCCTCGCTGTGCAAAATCATGGACTTCACTACTGGAGTCCGCGGAAAATATAAGAGCAGTGTCATCTGCATATGAAATAATTTTTCCGTGAACCAAATTTAAATTACAGAGATCGTTTATGTATACAAGGAAAAGGGTAGGCCCAAGGATACTTCCTTGAGGAATTCCAAAAAGTGGAATTTTCATATCCTCCTGTTACCTTTTCCAAGTTCTTCTGAGATATAGTCGGTTAAGTGGTGAACCGCGTCTGCTGTAGACAGCTTACTTCGAAAACCAAATTGCCAAGGGGAAAAAAGTGAATTATTTTCTAGATATGATACAAGTCTGTTCTTAACAATTTTTCCAAAACTTTGGATAGTGAAGGTAATAACGAAATAGGTCTGTAGTTTTTCACTAGACCTTTAACATCCAGACTTATAAATGGGAATAACTACAGCCCTTTTAAGGCATTTAGGGAAAATTCCGTCAGTAAGACAAGTTTGGAAAATGTGAGTTAGAGGAGGGACAAGGATGTGCTTAAATCTTTTAAGGATATTGTTGCTAATATTATCCCACCCTGATGCACGGTTATTTTTCAAATTTAAAATAATTCTCTCTACTTCACTTTTGTCTAATCCTAACATAACAAAAGATTTTTCACTTCGGGAATTGTTAGAAGTATGTGGAGAGTGAGCATAGGGCTGTATAGCATTTTGATTCTGAATCTTTTCAGCTAGGTTCTTTCCAATGTTTACAAAAAAACTATTTGCATTATCAGCGGAGGAAAGCGGGGAAGAGTGCGGATGCAATAGACTCGAATCTGATTTATGCTTATTGAACGTGAAAGTAATGTTCTTAATGAGTTTCCAGAGTTGTTTGCTATTATTTCCGGCTTTATGCAGTTGTTGTTTCTCAAATTCAATTTTTAAGTTTTTTAATAAGTTATTACATAAATTCCTGTACCTCTTGTAGGATAGTTGTAGAATAGAATTATCGGGACAAAGCTTAACTCTTTTATGAAGTTTGTCTCGGTGCCGTATACAGCGGATAAGGCCCGGAGTTATCCAAGTTTTAATGTTCGAATTTTTCTTACTTAGTTTAGTATGCGTCGTGTTACGTAAAATAGCTTCTTGCACTTTATTAATAACATACGATAGGGAAGTATTAGTGAATAAACCCATGTCTACCCAAAAGGTTAGGCAAACGTGTAGTGTGAATTGTGCACCACATTCCACCAATGCAGTTATGGGGTGAGTATTGCTATTAACTGAACACAATTTCCTAACAGAAAAAAATTAATTACACTTTTCCCGACCCGGGAATTAAACTCAGGACCACAGGCGACTACTAGAAAATTAAAATGTTGCCTAAAACTCAATACATACATAGTAAAAATGATGAAAACAAAATGCAACCAAAAACTAACAGGAATTAAGAATAAATACGTTTCTTTTAATCGTCGCTTGGCGTTTCGACCAGGTTGCGCCTATCGTGGTCGCAAGCAGACTTTGCGCGTTAATTCCTGTTATTGTTTAGAAATATCATGCAACAAAACGTTCTGTAAACTACTACGGCTACGCTACTACTACCCCTGTAACTTCTCAAATCTTCTATCCATAGTTACGGCCAAAACTTTATACCTGTTATATTTTATTTTAGTAATTGAACAATGTGAGGTTATGTTACGCACTCAAGGTTCGTTGAAGGTGTGCGGCGGAACGGAACCGGGGGGCGTGGCTATATGATGGATCGACCCGGCTCTCACCAAAACACACCTAATTGGCTTTCCTTCATAGCAGACCGATGCATATCGGACTCGTATCGTAGACTTATTTAATTAAATAAGTTCTTATTATATAGGTAGGTATATAGATTAGGTTCCTCTAGGCTAAGGAACAGGTGCAAGGTTGTGTGTGACCAAATGTTGGTTGCTGTTAGGTACTTTAATCCGATGTCAGTTCAGTCGATAACATTTTCGAATGGACTATCTTTTTACACATTTAGATAATAACTAACTTTTTGCGTTAATCCCAGTTCAAATATAAATTAAATTAATGAAAGGTTTGAAAGGATTTGGTAGGATTGAAATTGGATAGGCACGGACAATGATACTAGCTCAGTCGGTTAGAGCATTACCACTATTTGATCAGTGGCACTGGTTGAAGCCCCGCTTGTATTTCATTTCAAAGTTTCCATAAAAAAAAAACTGTTGGAAATTTGCTTAAAAGCAGCACCATGTTCTAAAAACGAATGTCCAAAATAATTCCGTCAACAGTGAAGTATAAAGTGTTAGAAATATTTATCGAAGCGGAAGATTTAATTAATTATTTAATGTGTAGGTACATACCCATATTTAAGCAGAATTATGACGTTCCTACTCATTTTATATGTAACTATATAAATATTCATAGACTCAAGCTACCGGCATTACACAAAACAATTTTTTCCCTCAATAAATCCAAGCTTATATTAAAGCGGAATACACGAAAATATTTAGAAATAAAACTTCTAATTAGCAATATATTATCAGAAACGGAACTGGAATTGGTGAGTCGTTAACATTTGTAACAATGTATAGGCCACGCAACTCGATACGGCCTTTCGTGGCCACTCGCCTAATTGTGGAACAAAAACTCCATGGAACCGACGAATTAATCATCAGCGCGCCACTTAACTGCCTGTAGTCGAAATAATAAAATAAATGCTGCATTCACGACACTTGTTACTATGTATAACCCTGAAAATACCTAGTGTAGTATAATTGCGTGCGCTACGCAGAATTGCTTGTTTTGTTCTCTCTAAGGACCTCTCTGATATGACAAATGTGTATACTTTTACACCATTTTGTAGACATAGGTAATGTTATGTTTACTGTACATTGTGTATAAAAATAAAACAGATTTTTTTGACGCTTTAAACCTCATATTTAGTAAATTTAAGAATGTAAACGCCGAATACCACAAGCTTAAAAGCACAACTTTAAAGTTAATTTGAACATCCGTTCATAAAGTGGTTAAAACCTTTGTGAATGTGTGTAGGGTTTATTTAAAAGCTTGGTATAATCGTGTGTCGGAATGAGGTCAGATTATTAGAATTCATGAGAACGGTCACACGAAAGCGTGGCGACTACGGCGAGTTGCGATGACGGATCGCGATTGTACTCGCGCCGAGGCCTGCGCGGCCTCCGAGCCGATATGCCCCCGGTCACAAAGACCTCCCAACGACAGTGGCGTGTTAAATCCGTAAATCTTGATGTAATATATTTTACTTTCTCATAGTTGTGTTCTGTGGGTATTTATCTTGCGGTATGAATGAGACATTCTTTATTTTTATAGCTGGGATTTATTTAATTATAAGTAGAAGTGATTTGTTATTAATTATTGTCATATTAATAGCCGCAGAATTCCAACAGGGTATGTAGTACGCATAAAGGTAATTTGATGATTTTATTGATTAGATACCATCTAAACATTTTGACAGCAAATAAATATCTATGTTAATACCTAACTACCTCATCAATATGTTTATACTTTATAATTTACGCATTCATTTTACCTATAAGGTAGGCACTCCCATTTCATCGCACCTCCCTTGAATACACGTAAAATGCAAATATTTTTTATTGTTGGGCAATAAAAGAGAATTATAACTTGACAGAATAATTTATTATAACATAATAGTAAAAAGTTAGACAAGTCGAGGTGTTACTTAATATTGTAAATAATAAAAAGCGTGTAGTTACGCACTTCCTTTAAGTTATAAAGAAAAGTGCAACAACGAGAGAGGTATTAGTATCGCTTTAGGCTATAAAATAATGCAATTGTCGGCTTCGAAGATCTATAACTTAGACATATCATAAAAACCTGTTTCCTTTACCTAGTTGCAGATACGTTAAAAGTAAGTAATTTGCGCGGGAAAGTAAACAGTTGATATCTACTGAAATATATATATACTGGAGCAGTACAGTATTTAAATTTCTTTCCAAATCGAGACGTAGAATCAAGAATATTTTTAAAATATGTTTTGTGTACATAAAAGATTAGAATTCAAGGTTAATAGTAGGAAACGAACGTGTAATTAATGAAAATATGTAAATTGTTCGTGGTCCAACGCTAAACACGAGTTGTGATGATTAATGAATAGCTTTTTGGTAGTTTACTTAAATAATGAGATTACAACTTTATGCTTCACAACTTTAGGAAATAGCGCAGATGTGTGGCTCTTATAAATTAAATAGAGAATTACTTACTGTAATTTTATAGCGGACCATGGAACTCTTGCCTTCAAATGTCAAACAGTACCTAGACGTCCTAGAAACAATAGAAACTTAATTGTTATTTCCAGAACTATGGTTGTTGTTTTCGAAAGACGAGGGGTTTATGTATAATTTTTTCCATTACTTACCGTGCTTTGGTAATATTTTCCAATTGGCCAGAAAAAACAATCACACGCACCATATCATTATTGAAGTAAATATTGCCTCGTTGGTCTAGTGGCCGAAGCTTGACTGTTGAGCTTGAGGTCATAGGTTCAGTTCCCGATCGGGCAGTGTTATTGAGTTTTTCTGTTAGAAAACTCTAAGTAGCAACGTAGTAGGTTAACTACAACGTAGTTTGGAATTGTGCCCGGAAGATAGCAATAGGTTCACCACTTATTAGGTAGGCACTTGGACTTATAGAACTGAATCGGTGAAATATAGGTGTACTTACCTCACAGTGTACTCCCCCCTGTCTTACCTTACAGGTATACAGGCTTGATGTTATTCCTATGATAAACTGATATCTTCTATTAAACAATTTCTTCACCTAACAATCGCACTAATAAATTAGAACTAAGCTTTAGTAACTTCATACAAAATTCGCGATAAAGTTATTTTACTACCTTTGTGTAAAACGTTGTTCCCGTCGTTAAACTTTAAACATAATTACTGTTGATTGCTTAAACAGATCGTTGATAAAATTTCGTCATTTATTTATGTTGTAATGAAACATGAAATGTCAGAGTTACTTAGGTAACTAAGTGCGTATTTTATGACAAACTAATGCAGTCGAATGCGACTGCGATTTCGGAACCCCGTTAAAGGTTAGTAGAAGATGGCGTAGTATTAGTCGGTACAGGTACCATGAAGGATTTCCATACTACTTTAATTATACAAAAAAGGTATAGAAAGAAGGAAAGAAATAAATAATAATTATATAGTCACATATATAAATAAACATACTAACTACATAGATAACCTAAAAAAAACTAAACTAAAATAATATTATTAAGTGTACGCCTGCACTAAAATAATTCAAATAAAAATAAAACAAAAGCGTGCTATCTGTGCCTGTAGGTACTCGTTCAACCTAAGATTTCAACCCATGAAGCTAGATTAAAAATGGAGAGTTGACCATGAATTGCTACCCGAAGCCAAAAACCTATACGCTGCTGTGCAGGCCCTTAAACGCAGTAAGAGAAAAAACATATCAAAAACAATATTCAAATTTTGATACTGTTTTGTTAAAGTAACAAAGAAAAACAGTGGATATCTAAATGTTATTCGCGGATTGTTTCGAGACCGCGTTTTTCATCTTACTCCGTTTGAGGGCCTGCATCACGGCAGTAGGTATTTAGTAGGTATCAGTTTTCATTGTGAGCGCCCCAGTGCTTGCGGGCTGGATGCAGTAGTTTTGCGGGCAATTGCTAAGTAAGCACCCATACTCATACACTCATACAAAGCAGTGCACCCACCCAGCCCCAGGCACTCACATAATCACTACAATTTATTCCATTACTACTCGGAATTATGTCGTTAGGCCTTATTTATTTTAATGCAATATTCGACTCAAGTAGGCAAAGTAATTATAATGCACTTAAGATGTGTGCATAACGGCGTTTATCTCCATAATTATCCGATTTTTCACATAAAACGAGGTGATTACGTATGTGACGTGCATCGACAGCGGCGAGCGCTTTGTTTTACTTTTCGGCTAGAGACAGCGACACAATAATGGCAGTCATTAGCCGAAAAGCCCACGTCATTAACAGGGTTGTTGCTTTACTCTGTGATGCCAGGGCTGTCGGACACCGGCCTGCCGCGGTATCGCACCGATATCCGCGAAATACTTTCATTAATAATCCCCTTTTAATTTATAGCGCCGTCCAACCCGTAGTATGAATATACAAGCCAATAAAATTTAATAAAACGCTCGCCACGCCGTCCGGCCGCTCGTCTTTAATGAACAACGACAAACATCCATTCTCGACGATCATTTGCGTTTTTTAATTACTGTTGATATTTTCACGTCGTTAACGTATTTTGAAATAAGGCGATTATAAAACAAACAAGCTAGACAGGTGACTCGAGTTGGTAGTGAATATGAGTTTAGGTGTAATATAAATTAATAAGTTATTCGGCGTCGGCGGAACTCCTGCGGCGCGCCGCGCGTTCGTACTGTGTATACCTTACACCGGTAATTATTATACACCTTGGGCCCACTAACCGTCTCCGCACCCGCACTCTCTCGTTAAACAGTGCGACTAATTTTACTATAACTATTATTAATATTTTAATCTCCTCTCATCTACATATAAGTGGTATTTCATAATGTTCTTAATTAAACACATCATAATTATGCATAAGCTGTAAAGTGCCCACTGGTACGTACGCCGTGCTTACGTGGTTAAGCTATATATAGCTGTTATTAAAGGTTTGAAATACCAGCGACCTTCCAATGTAATAAATATATCAACGCGCTTATCATCTTATGACATCTAACGGCATGGATGGGCAATACAATCGTACTCATAAAACTTTCATATGTAAGTGACACTGACATAACTATCAATTTTATAGATAAACCTAATAAATTCACTTCAAAGGTACATGTACCTGTAAACTTATACAATAATTATGAGAATAACATAGTACTTATGTGTGGTGTGGTTTTTGGTTAAACTAGTGAAGTGTTGGGTTGTTTAGGTGAAAAGCTAAAGTATTATTTTCTTTCATAATATTTTAGGATTTTCCGACCTGGCAAGCTACTGTATTTAATAAAGCACACGAGGTGAATTAAGACATATCTTATCTTTGAATATAATTATGACCCTATTTATGCATTAGATAATAATGAGCATTTAAGCTTTCTTTGCCATGAAAGTTTAAAGGAAAGGAATTCGTCTTGATAGGTATTGATTACTGGTTATGATGTTAGATGAAACACATATGACTAAGACATGAATGAATATGAATGTAGATGCATGGAGGGACCAAAGGAAATATGGATGGATTGTGTGAGGTATGATATCAACGAAAAGGGAGTACGTGACGACTGACAGTGGAGAATGGAAGAATGAAACATGTTGCGCTGATCCTAAATAACTTTGAACGTTGACCAGGGTAAGAAAACCATCCTTTGGAGGGTTTGCCTACAGACAGGTCAAATACGCAGAGGCCCTTGTGAGAATTTAAGTTGAGGTGGGATAAAAACCAGAGGTCCTCCATGATTGCACTATAGGAATACAACCGCAGATAGGTGCAGAAATAGAAACTAGTATTTGACTAAATAGCGAAGCCGATCAGAATGGGCTTGTGTGAACAATTCTCCATTGCTATTCTGAGGAAGTATTTCGTTATTACTATATTCTGAGGTAATGACGTCATTTGTTATTATATAAATCCCAGAGTGTAATAGCACCATCAAGACCTCCGGCTGCCATAATGTTTGCATTCCAGAAAGAAACCTTCTGTGTAGAATATACCACATCTTGAATTGCTTGCTTATATTATGTAAGCACTACTAGAGGTCGGAGAGAGAATCAAGAAAGGAAACTGACTCTCCCGTCTGTTTATATTTTAGAATACATTTTAAAATCTGCCATATTTGGTAAATCTAATCCGCATTTATTTCCATTACCGTCTGTAGTTAATCTCAACAGGTAGACGAGATGACACTACCATTCTCTAAAAGTAGGTAGGTAGGTCCTTAGTCCTAGGCAAAATAGATATTGAATACCTACTTACATTGCTATCTATTTAGGTTTCTACTACTAATAAAACGACATAACAGCACCACGCAGATATTCCCTCAAGGGGTAGGCAGAGGTGTTCACACACAATTGTATACCCACATTTAATCAACTGATGAGCCTATTGCCATCTACCGGGCACAATTCCAAACTCCGGGTTACTACGGAGAATGTCCCAACAGAAAAATTTAATAACACTTTGTGCGACCCGGAAATCGAACCGGCACCCTCATGTTCAGCAGTCGCGCTTGGGACCACTAGACCAATGAGGCAGTTACAAAATATCGTATTTTGAAATAATAACCGTACTTACGCTCTATAAAACTTTTATTTTGATTTTTATAAACGTTACAGGCATATAATCTCACATGCACACACACCCAGACCCGGAACAATTATCAGTAGATCATACAAATATTTTCTCCATGCAGGAATCGAACCTGCGTCACTTATATAAAAGTGTAAGTACAAACACCGTTCAGAAATCTCTATGCAATTATATACCAGCTTATAAAAATACAATCAACTTAGTAACTTCATTGCCTCTAATTACATGAAGAGTGGGAGCTTTCATTGTTTCTCACATGCAATTAGTGAGAGGAATCGGCCGGGACTGGGGTTTGATCGCCGACCCGTTAAATTACTGAACGAAAAAGAAAGCCATTTTGCCGCGACTTAATCGGGATATTATCGTTTTTACTAAAGAGGAGATACATATATTCCGCTATAGTCCGTTAAATAAATGTTTATTTATGTCCTTTAGGTTAAATTATGAAATAAGACGACGTACTTACACCATTTTTTAAAGGTTTTTGAATTCAAAAAGAGACTTTAATCCTTAGAGTCTCGTCTAACCCCTTTCTCTTTTTCCCGTAGGTATATCTTGTTAGGGAGTCCGAGGCTCTAGTACCTACCTATTGTATTTCATAGGAATACCTACAGAACGAGCTTTAGGCACTTAATAGTCGATATATGGGTAAACAGGTAAGAAACTAATTATTTTTTAGGAGTTTAATGTATCTATAATGTTATTATTACTACTTCTACTTTGCACCGCATCGTTTATTACAATAAAACATATTTTTTACTAACATACACACAAAAAAGTTTGAAAATGTATCAGAGACATTTTTTTTTATGAATTTTATCAATTATTTAAACGGTACACTGAAGTACTGTTATGACGCCGCTTTCACCTTAGTCATCCTGCGACCATGAACGCTGCAAAGTGTACCACACGTCAGGAAAACAAAAAGCAATAATACACGCGATTAATTCGCTTAAAAATTGTTTTATAAACCCGCGAAAGTACTAAATTGTACTTGATAACAGTAATATTTCTATTTTATCTGGTTGGTATTAAATATATGTAGTGATCACGAAAACCTAAGATATTACTATAATGTCTATAATTTCCTAAAAGCTCAAACTGTAAGGTAGTCTTTGTCCCCGTTACTTAAACTTCAAAGTTAGTTGACCGTCAATAAAGCCGCAAAAAGTTAGCTCAAATACGGTTAACGGTTGTTAAATATACTTTGTGGTAATGTTAACAAGGAGTATCGTGAATTACTTTTATGTCATAATAAGGGCAATTGGCATAAAGAGTGGGTGTCGGCGAGACGCCGGAAGTGGTCGCCATTGCCGCTGCGTTTCAAACTGCCCACTACATATTTGCACTCAGTTTATTTCAACTGAACGACCAAATTATAAGCAATAAAATCCTTGCTTACAATACAATACAATCGGTTATTTGCACTTAAACCTTTACGTAAACGTTCAACTTGAACGCAAGTGTTATAGTGACATTAAAATAAGTAATAAAATATGTAGCCAAAGATTTATAACTAATACAGTTTTATAACTGATATATTTTACGCGTAATATTAATTTATAAATAATTCCCCAGTTTTACAGTGACGGCTTTATGTAAGAATACGTTTCGTCAATTTTTAAGCCAGTTAAGTAGGTGCCTGATGGAGGTTTTATGTTCAAACGTTAAACTCTTAAAATGTTATAGTTAATTCACTTTGGCTGTTTAGCAGACAGCTGATTAGTGTAGTGGAATTAAATTTAGAATATAATTCACTACAGAGCCTAGATATTTATATAAGGTTTTAAATAGGAAAATTGGAGGTGAGCTAAACTGCAAAAAGGAAGAAATATAATGCATTGATTTAACACTAAACTACACACAAAAATGATAAGTGGATTGTGAGTTAGATATTGCTGTAGTCTAGTCGTGTCGGAGTTGTATGAACGTTATGGCCAAAGCGAGCCTGTCTAGGGCTGAGATCTAAAGAGCGTACTTTGACTTTACTCAGACTTATAAACTTTAACTTTATTAACTTTGCTTAATAACTAAATATATTATCAAGTTTGATTTGTTTTTTTTTGTCATAACTTCAGATTTTTGTATAAAAACTTTCGTGAGACATGTTCATATTAATTAATATTAACCGGTTACTACTCACGTGCATTTTTCGGGATTGCCCGACTAGTTTCGAACTCGAGCAGAGCCCTTAGTCATGAGCTGAGCCCGCGGCGATGTCACATTAATTGATGACTTCAGATGCTCATACTGCATCAATGTTTGCATTAGGTAAATGTATACCTAACTCCGACTTTGTCTAAATTTGAAAGTGACTAAACTGAACTCAGCTGTAAACGTATTGTAATATTAGATTCTTTCAGCTGACTCAAAATTAACTTTAATTATATTTTTGCAATGTGATTATGATTCGATACCCATTTTTTCTCAAGTAACAGCAATAAAACAAATTTAAAACATGGTAGAATTCTGTTAGGGACATATTTTATTACACTGAAACGATACCTGGATATATATTTTGTTCCTGATTGATGAGCATATCTATGCTAAATATTGTTTTCCAGTGACGTGCTCATATAGGTACCTTATTACTTGTATGGTTACCGATTGATTTATATCACGTTTGTTTGTTTCGATGCCAGCATGTTTACGGACCAGTCTGTTGTCACCTTCCTTGTGTGTCTGGGACCACTAAACATCCAAGTTTATGTACGTGCAGAGAAAACGCTTTGTCTCGTTATTTAGCAACTAAAGCCTGACGTATAAATCACTCTGTCCGTTGTAATTATTACCAATAAAATATGTCTCTAAGAAAACAAGTACCAACGACTCGAAACTATGTTCATATTTTAAAGTGATTATCCCGTCTAGAGGAAGTTTCAGTTTCGAGTATTGAAAATTTCTCAATGATGGAGCATTGTTTCTTGGCATTATTATTAATACTCCCTCATTAGTCTTTATGAACTTTTCGTATATTATATTTACTGGCCGCGATTTGATGCAAGCCATGTGATGGAATGTTGTCCAAAGCGTAGGGCAGGTTGTCCCACGTATTGTATGCAAATACAGTCGGCGCCACCGTGAGGAGTGTGGCTCATTTGGCAGAGTTATGGCCGTCACATGGCGCAGTGACACTGCGTCATTGATACGACTCTGTGTATTAATCACGAGCTGTAACGATAGCTTTAAGAAGCCCTGGAGACCATAACGCGAGTGGCGTGTCCTCGCGGGGGGCGCGCACAGCGACATAACATTTCTCACTTCAATTTGTAGTCTTATTTGTTTTTCTGTTTCCATCGTCTCACTTCATTTCAATCGGAGGTCGTTTTTTAATATAACTTTTATATTTTTTTCATTCCGAGGTGACGTTTATCGTGACTCCCCGGGTGACGGCGACGCGACGCGCCTCTCTAGTTAAATGACGATTTACCAGTTTTTCATTGGACTCCCGATGTCAGTCTCTTTACGAGCGAGTATTTTATTTGGAGATATTTTACTGCCACCGATGTTATGATGAACGTTTACGTACCTTTGAGTTATTTTAATGTTCCATATGAATTTGTGAACTTGAGACGCTACGGCCAATAAAAGATGAAATTGATTAAGGTATAAAGTTTAAACATTATTGTAAGCATTTGTTTGATTTTGTGTGCGTTCTTATGACTGCGTAATAAAATGTAAGCTTGCCTTATTATAAGTAGAATACATTGAACTTAATGGCCAAATACACATCAAGTCATATAAAATATTGATGTAACCTATTAATAACGACCAGGTCAGTTATACGGAGAGCAATTAACTATATCTACCTATGCATAAATTATACACGTATTTATTTATTTTTGTGTTAGGTGTAAATTTGTTAATTAACTTCTTATTTATATTTATATAAATTACCTATTCAATTGTCAGAGGTACTTAACAGTCACTTGATCTCACAACCTCATCCTTATTCATATTTAACTAATACATATTTATATTTTCATAGAAGTTATGCAGTACAGTCGAACACAATACCATTAGGAGAACGTCAAAAAAAATCGTGTTTATAGTATCAAATAAAAAAAGAAATATATCAACAAATCGGTTAGCATATAATATTTGTGTATTTACGAGTTTGGTGTCGATAATAAAACGGGTTCGATTCCCCGGCGAGCACTAACTAATGCAAATGCAAAGAAATCCGCTTGTTTAGAGGATCGTTAGTCATCGCTTACCGTCGCTGCTGACGGTTGGCGTCGACGACACATGTGGACAGTCGCGCGCTAAGCTCATTCTTATTGGAATATCTATATCAATTTAGTAGTTGTTATTTCAATAATATTATTGAATTTATTACTTTTTTCCACGTTGTTCTGGGATATATCTATTTAGAGTAAAAAGGAATGTCTATTAATTTATTTCTACTTCCAACTATTAAGAGTTTTATTCCGAAGCCACTTATAAATTAATCAATTATTGGACAATTATGCATTTTTGACAATTAACCGTATTATAACCAAAAATGGTACCTAGGTATCACCTGTATTATGATAAAAAAAATACACAGTTTAAGTAATACTGGGTATTCCTAAGTATAATTATAAGCCTTTTTTATATTAGGATCGCCACTTCATGAACTACACACGGAAAAACGGAATGTGAATGGAAAAAAAAACAAAAAATACACAATGAATATAGACTTTTATAGGACGGTGTATGTCTCACAAAAGTCTGAAATAATACTTAATGACATGACTGTTTAGAAAAGTACCTGTAAAAATATTAATTAATAACCCTTCCTTGGCAGTCGGGTAAAAAGAAGCGTATTCTTTCATACAAAGCTAATTAAATTGGTTTCATGCGCATTGCATCAGATTTTTAGGGCTGTGCTTAAATGTTCTTGGTGATATCTATCACTGTGCTTTTGTTAGACGTTAAATTCCAACAGCTATGCTCAAGGATTGTATGTATCCCACCTCATACCTATATCTTTAAGGTATTATATAGGACATCTACGATTCCAACTGTTAATATATTTTTAGATTTTTCTTTAAATCTAACTCTATGTCCGTCTATAAATAGGCTGCCTTTCTTTGAAAATATATTTCTAATAACAGAAACCCATAAAATCTAAGTATAGAGTTGAGTGCGCGAGTGTGCCCGCCCACGGCCCCATCTCGATTCAATCTGTTGACATCTCATATTGAATGGACACGTGCTGTTTGTTTAAAATAAATTCATTACTTAACCGTTGCTACGGACACAGGCAATTTAAATACTACTTTATGTTCTAATACATACTAAATTAACCCTTTTTAGATATATGTCGCGTTCTCATTGTCTGCAATAGTTTTTATTTCTTTATTTGTGTAATAATGCTGCTTAAATAAATTATGAGTAACTCAAAGAGCGCCCAATTAGTTTTCTATAAGTTTTAATTATTCGAATAAATTCATTAGATATCCTCAATTTATCGTTGGAGAATTATTATTGATTCATATTTTATGCAGGTGCTAGGTATCAGTTTATTGCATATATCAATTTATATTGCTAATTTTGCACTACTGTAGTTTCCCGTCTCATGTTACCATTTATTAGCAATTAATAAAAAATATTTTACGTTTCATGTCATAAAAATATGTTAAATATGTGTAACGGTAGCGGGTGACGGTGTCGGATTTATTTAGACATGGCGTGTCGTTATAGGCTGTGTCACGAGTGCTCGGAGGTACAAATGGGCCAATTTGTCGGGGCTCTGGTGCGGAGGCGAAAATCCGCCGTAATCCGCGGGCTCGCACGCTAATCGAAATATCGACGCAGCGCTTATTGACGAGTCAGGCCCGTTTGAGCCGAGACCGTCGGCACCAGCACTAACAATCAACCGAACACTTATTGAATTAAATTACAATTACACGCACACTTTTAACTGCTGATTGCATACATCGAATTATCGCAAATGGAATTTTAATTTTTTTTACTTGTTATTGTATCTAATTGTCGATAGAAAACTAAACAATTTAATGAAATGTTTAAAAGCCTCAAAAATGCTGCTTCGTTTTTAATTAATTAATGAACATCAAATTGACGTTAGACTGTCTATTATTATTTTTATTATTAGTCAAGATCTTTCCACTGCAGGGCAAAGGCCTCCCTACCATCTTCAATTCCTCTCGACAGTCTAATTAAGTACAATAATTAGTATAGCCGTTAAGAAAGCTTTGTTAGTTTAATCTCCGTTTGCACTCTCACTTGACAGTGAAGACGCCACAGACACGTCCAGTGCGGACGACGGTCCGCAGCCATCTGTCCCCCTCCGTCGGCCATGTTCCGCTCCTCCCCACGACCCTCCCAACGCCTCCCACCGCAATTACAGCCATCCGGCACTTTCGCCGCCACCGCAAACATCATCTTATTTCTTGCAAGTTAAAGATTAATATCGTTTGGTCGAGAAAAAGGGAGCTGGCAACATGGGGTGGGTCGTGCAGTGCATCCCTTCAGATCGGTCCGTGTCGTCGCCTACGCAGTACGTGATACGCGTTGTATAATTATTATTGTAATCCCTTCGTATCGGTAGCGCTCGACGTTTTATTGAATGCGTAATTGTTAGGTACCTTTTCATATTGGATTATGATGCCAACTATCCGAAAGCGGGGGGATCTCTTACAGGTTGCTTCAGTATTCAAAGAGAGTCAATTGTTTTGCATATTCATGCTTTTGTATTTCTGCGATTAAGTAAGTAGGTATACCTATGCCTATCTAATATCTGGTTTCTTTTCTTAGTTTATTTTTATAATGCTCTCGCAAGAGCATTCGTTATTGTTATCTATTCTTAGGTAGGGTTTAGAGATGCTCGCTGTTAGTTAGAAACGCTTTAATATTTTAATGTTATTAAAAGGTGCCTTTATTTATACATATAATAAATCTGTAGAGGTGGAGTTTCTGTACATTCAAGCGATTTCTAAAATAAATTGTCGGGGTGGTAAATGGAAGCCAGCAGGACCCATTTCCATAATTTTTGTCTGTTTGTCGTTTATTTGTGCGAGCATCACGTAAAAGGTACAAAACCAGTTTTGATAACTTTGTTACAAACATATTGTGCGTAATTCGGAGTATTATAATTTTTTTATTTCATCGTAATCGGTTTATTCTGTCCAAAGATATTGGAATTTGAAGGATTCAAAATAAATGTATCATAACAATCGTAATGGAGATACAAGTAACGACATCTTTTGACTACAATTTTTAATATTGAACCATTTATTGTTTGTATTGATACGTTGATATAGTATATAATAATAAAAATAGTTTCAAAAGTGTTCGTTTACGTATAAACTACATAGCTTAGTCCTCAGTATCTGATTTGCATAAGGCTGAGTATCAACATTTTTAATTATTATGAATTTGTATTCATACACCTCATGGTGTTAATTTACGAGTCGGGGGCACAGCTAGTAATACCTAAATATTAAAGAATACTAGGTACCCTGTCGCTACGTAGAACTAAACCCAAAATATGGCTCTTAATTTTTACGTTACTCTATCATAATCATTCCGAAAGATTCCATTCACTAAGAATTTCAGTAGGTAAGTAGGTTGTACCTAGGTACTTGTATGTGATCCAACAGAATACCATCGTCAGGTATAGGTAAGTACTTACCTACTGTCTGGCATTATGCTGAGTTGGATACTCATTTGAAACAACTGTAGACACGCCTTCGACGGCGAAGAAATAGTTTTAATTATTATAATTTTTTTAATGGAAGGTTGTCTTGTTGTAACAAATAAACGTAAAAATGGCCGTATCTTTATATTACGTTCACTTTACCTACTGTAAACTTTGATACTTACTTACATATTAATTTTAACTTGAAATTTCTACTCGTTTCTGTGAAAAAGGGTATTTTCAGGTGAACAGACGGGCGGATGAACAACAAAGTGATTCTTGTATCGGTTACGCTTGTACATATGAAGAATTTTTTTTTGTCTGATCTTGGTTCCTAAGTAATTAAATTCCGTATTCGGAATCAGGGGAACCTTGCGCTTGAATGTAGGTCCTTGTAATTATAAGTAGGAGTGATTCAGGGCGGGGTGTCGATTCATTAACGCAGGTGAGGATATTAGAGGTGCCGTAATGATGTCGACCACGCCCATGGACACCATCCGTGATGAGACGATTGTCTCAACAATATTAAATGAATACAAATACCTATATCTTTAGGTTTTCACGTTTATTACTTAATATAATAAAACCACTTTTAACTGGACTAACCGCGTGTATTCTTATTATTGTTTTTCCTGACGTTTCGAACACTTTATCCTGCATGATGATGAGTAGGCAGTATAGTTCAGATACATTTTTCATACATACACATTAAATGCGTAAAGAAATCTAAATTTACATTTTTAACAAAAGAAACTACGGTCGTAAGCAGGATTTGCTTGCGTCACCTGATGAAGAATCCAAGCGCTGCCAACTAAGCTATCCCGAGCTATGCCCACTTTTCCAAATTTTTCTTCATACGTACATGGATGGCTCCTGGCTATGTAACAGCCACACAGATCGATCGATCGAGGTTAAGGTACGCTTGCGGCGGTAGGTCTGTGGATGGGTGGCCATCACTTCACACCGAGACCCTTCCGTGGCTCGGATAGCACGTTAAGCCGTCGGTCCCGGTTTGTCAAATTAAGATCTATAGCAGCCGTTCCGGTTCGTCAGAGGCCTGAAAGTCTGACAACCATTCATACCTGGAGATAACGTCTGACCCAGTAATTAGGTTGTGGAGGTCCGATAGGCAGTCGCTCCATGTAAAATACTGGTATTAAGTGGCATCCGGTTTGACTGGAAGCCGACCCCAATGTAATTGGGAAAAGGCTAGGCAGATTGATTATTACGTACAAAAAAAAAAGATTCTGTAGTGATCGATCTGTGTGGCTGTAACATAGCTGTGAGACCTTCTCGGCTAATGCTAGTTGAATGTAAAGTTTCTAATCTTGTATTATTGCTAGAATTGCCAATTTTGATCGAAGAATGTATTTGGTTACGAAGAACCTTAGCTACTTACTCTTTGTGTGTCTTGATAATTTTTACAAAAATGTGTTTTTTCTCTCAGACAATTTCAGGTCTGACATAAAATATATCTATTTATGTGCTATATTGCTATTTCAAAGAAGTAAGAGGTACACAGCCATAAAATGACTTAAGATCATTTATTATAAAGTACCTGCGCAACCATAATCAAGGCTGATCTACAGTTTATTTTGGTTAGCAACGGCATAATTTTCCCGATACAACCCAGAGAAGATTTTCGTAGTAGTAAAATGTAGAGCTTATGATAATAATTTATTACTAATCGCTTATACTTAATTCTGAGGCTTTCTGAATAAACTTATTGTATATTTTTCCACATACGGTGCGGCGTGGTATCATTTTCAGTTGAGTTCACTTTGAAAGCACCTTGAAAGTATGTATGTATATCCTATTATGTTCATTAAATCCGATTAAGTCATACATTTTCAAATAAACACCGACCATTATAACATACATACCTATACAATTATATGTATAAAACAATAATTATAAGAACCATAAAGAAACAAAAGTCACGTTAATAAACTAACAAAAAAATGAATCGGCGCCTTTACGTCCACAATTAACACGATGCCGCAATAAAAATAACTAGGCAGTGAAATTAATTAATTTACAGAGTTTAATTATCTCATCAGGCTGTAAAACCATGGGCAGTTTGCGTCGGGCTTATCGGCTCGTCACATCGGGCCGAGACGTCACCCTATTAATTATGGCGGCGAGCGTTGCGTTATGAGAAATCACCGGCATTGTTATTAGTGAATAGATAACGCTGTGTTTACTAATTAATGCCTAAGTGGACAGATTTGGTGTGTAACTCAAGTAAAGTATGACTTGTGTTAATCATAGGAGGTAGTATGCGTGGATAGAGGGAACAGAAAGGCAGCATCTATCTTCTACTAAACAATGCAAGAAAGATCCCGGCACGAAACGTGTTCCTTTTTTAGGTCCGGAAAATGATGTGTGAGTATTAAAATAGAATGAGTAAACTCAAATTGTACTCTCTCCTTTCTATTAATTGTGTTTTCCTGACACGCATGCTTATTACTGCAATATTGTCTCATTAATTCAGAGCCCTGAAAATAGCAAGGTCAGGCTGTTTTGAATCAGGAAACTTCTTATATTAACCAGCCATGGCTACACTGATTTAGGTATTACTTTTGTGCCAATAAACTATTAGGGTAGGTATCTACTTATATAATAAACAAATGGGCATAGTAAAATCTTTATTACTTAACAAATCCATAATGTTATAGTTAAAATGTCTTCTGTAGTATCTCCTACGACTGTCATTCGGCGTCCACGTTTAGTCAGTGGACGAGAGTCCTAAAATATGATTTTGACACTGAAATAAGATATCTACTTAACAAGCTAAATTTAAATTGCATTCTGCCAGTTATTCTAAAAACAAAATCTTGCAATTAATCCCATTACTTAACGCCTAGTCACTTCCAACTAGTTGTCTAAGTAATTGAATTAATTAAAATATCTACCTATTAATTAGGATCTAGCTGCTTTTCAACAGGTTGCCTACTCAGTGTTTAGATATTTCTAGAATCGTTATTATATTAAGTTTCATTCATATTTGAATGGCTGTTTAGTTATGTTTTTTAAACTTTAAAATTTATATATTTCAAAGTTAAAAAAGCGTACCTAAATAGCCAACTAAATAATGACCTTCCTATTCCAAAAAGGTTTGTTAAGAAAATCGTCTGAGATTGCCGGTTGTTACAAGAAGACAATAAAGTAAATTCATTAAGAGCCAAAAACACATAGGTATCCTACAAGTCCATTGCCGATATTGTTCTCACATAATTTCAATAACAGTATTGTAACAGTTTCATGAAAAAGAGTAACCATTCTTCGCTGTTCTTCTCGACGAAAAAGCTACATTGGAATGCGGCAAATTCTTGTACACAATTGAAAAGTGTCCGTAAATATTTAGTAGTGATTTTGATGTAGAGTTGTGAACCGTCACCATATCGGTTTACCTGTAGACAAATTGATCGTAGGAATCTTAATTTTCTTTCTTCTTATCGTGTGGTTGATTAACAATCTAGTGTCAGAGTTTAAATCGTCCGTAGGCTCCTAACACCATTAAGTAACTGATTTACTAAGATGTCTTGCTACATTATCTTATTCAACGCACGTCATATACTTTTCACTGTTTCTACGTTTACCTGCCTACGTTACGTTAGAGATATTACAAACATCTGTCCTCTGATGAATTACCTTCATGTTTTACATAATTCGTGTAAGTTCTAAACCTGCGACGTGTTTGACTGATGACTTCAAGTGTTTTGTTCGTGATGTTTAATTTGGATTTGCCTTTACACGTTCAAAGTAAAGATTTAATTATGAAGGAAATCATTGTGATGGAATATTTCCTCAATTGTTCAAATCGTGCAAACGCAAGTCGGCTTTGTCTTTGTTCTAAAATTTATGTCTTTATTAATATTAATTTTGGTAATTACCACCGAATGAATCTGTTCGAGGTACCTAATTCAGTAAAACCGCATTATTATCATCATCTAGTATTAAATTAAATTTAAAAACAACCACTTATATTTCTGGTTTGTATACCTAATTGTAAAAACTATAGGTGTAATAAGTAGGTAGGTACTTACTTATAATATTACAAGAATAAGAACAAGAGTTGTTTAATATTAATGTTGGTTATGATACCCAACTTGAATACTTGAGCCGGGCCAAACGAAACTCTATGTTTTGCAATTCAACCATAAATCAAGAAAACTTAGAAATTTTTTCTTTGCAGATTGTACTCAACTCCATGCACCGGTACCAGCCGCGCATTCACCTCGTGAAGGTCCGCGAAGGCAGTGGACCCATCACGGACTTGACGCGGGAACAGCACCGCACCTTCGTCTTCCCAGAGACGGTGTTCACGGCGGTCACCGCCTACCAAAACCAGCTCATCACCAAGCTCAAGATAGATTCTAATCCCTTCGCTAAGGGGTTCAGAGATTCTTCGCGACTAACGGATTTTGATAGGTGAGTTTCGATATCCTTGTAAATAGGCGCTGACAGTTGTTATGACTTGAATTTTAGTTATTTTTTAGATAAGTCATGATCCGACTGTTAATTCTGACTAAAAATTTTTACCATTTCCGGCCTTTTATACTTAAAACACCCAACATAAAGTCTTGGCATTAAATTTTAACAGCCCATCAACATTGAGGTTTCAAAAATCGGTGACGAGCATATATCCACCTTTAGTTTATTTGCGCTAAAGTGGGCTAAAATCGCGTCCAGGCGAGTTTGATAAATTGACAGGTTATTAGCAACAGTTGAAAGGCATTAGGGCCGCCGCCCTGCAATTTGCCGCGAAGCCTGCGAACGATTTTACATGAATAAAAGATTAAAAACGTTCCTCCGTTGATTGCGGCCGATAGCGGATGAATGTCGGTGAATACTGAACGGTCCACATTTAGGGCTGTTGTTATACGCGTTATCGGGTTAATCGAATGCGAATGAGATTGTGGGCGTAGAAATTATCTGGAGGGTGTTTTCAAGATGTACCCTCTAGTATTGTTTGGTACTAAAGCGTATTTTATTAAAGAATCACATTCTTTTCACTTAAACTACGTAAATTATGTCGACTTTGATATAGTAAATTTAATTAATATTAGTAAAAGTTAATAATTGTCCACCATTCTATAGCCGTGGAACCATCATGGGATCAGCTACTAAACTTTTGTACGGTGAAGTTGATTTATAGAGAATGAATCCTTGGCTAAATATTGAGCCCAATCTTTCAGTAGCTTTAATGGATCATGGGTCTTGAGTAGTTACATCATTGATTTCAAAAAACGAATGATTCCAAACGATTGTAACTGCTATCTTAGTAACCCTTTAAAGACCATTTTTGCACCTTACCTCTCAGGGATGTGCCGTCAGACTAGGTCCGGAACCCCCCTGTGCAACGTCTAATACGATGCACAGGGGGGTTCCGGTTCTCCTAAGAAGACCCGACACTACTTTATGTGCTGATGGTGACTACCAGGATGGCTTTAGTGTGATTAAAATCCCACACTCTTCCGATCTTATACCCAAAGTCTGGGTGCCTTTTGAAGGTTGCCCCCGGAAAGCATAAAAAGTTCCTTGGGTTAAAAAAGGCCTCAACCTAAAAGAATTATGCTCGATTGTTGTTCACAGAATATATATTCACGGAAATCAATTACACAGGTGTGTTAAAATTTTAGGTAGGGAGGGGCTCGTGGCTTAGTAACAACGGTACAGATCGATCGATCGAGGTTAAGCTGCGCTTGCCGCAATATCAAGCCCCTCCGTGCCTCGTTAAACTGTTGGTCCTGGTTGTCAAATGAAGATCAATGGCTGCCGTTATGTGTAGTTAAAAACTTAAAAGTCTGATAACTAGTCTTACTACGTGTTATCATGTTACCAGTAACTGGGTTGTGGAAGTCAGATATGCAGTCGTTCCATGTAAAATATTGGTATTAAGCTGCATCCGGTTAGACTGCCAGACCTCAACAAAGACGGGTAAAGGTAGGGCAGATTGATCGCCTCATAGTTTTAGGTATAGGTGACTTCATATAAACAGATAAAATTAATCTAGGTTGTTAATATGATAGTTATTCTTTAGTGCGAAATCTTTATTGGGTTGACAATGTACCTGATGCGCTAAAACAGTGACGTCATGGCAATAAACACATAAAACCTTTATACCTGAGTAGGTAGCTATTGACAGGGTCTATAAAATGTTAATTAAACGATTTGCTTAGTGATAGATGCTTTTATAATAATTATGATTGTAGGAGTCTGCGTCCTGTCTCATTGATCTAGTGGTTTTGATTACCGGTCGGGAAATTTATTTTGATATTGGGTGTTTCTGTTGGGAAATTCTCAGTGGCAGTCCGGAAGAATTGAGACAGGTTAATGGCAATAGGTAATAGGTTGTTGGCGATAGGTTTTTTATAAGTGATCGAAGCGATAGGGTCTTAATAAATGCGCGGTGAGCAGAGGTCGAGATGGCTTAGCGTTCAGAGCGCCTGGAGTATTTATCCAGGAGGCGCAGGTTCGGATAGCGACCGAATTTTTTTCCATAAAAAGAATTTGTAACTTTAGAGTCGCTAATCATGCGTTAATGCTTTTCAAAGATTTATCTGTAGCATTTGGGTGGAAAAAAATTGGACGAGATATAAGGTAATGGGCAGTTTGTGATGTAACCATATCATATCACCTATGATGTATTATATATCATAGATAATATATACATATTTAAATATACGATAAATAAAATATTTTAAACCATAAAATTACCCTTGATTATATTAAGTAGGTACTTATTCACTTTGAATTTAATGTCATTGTAAAGGTGGTTTTATTTCAAGTAACAAAGTATATTCAAGATAAATCTTTGAAAAGCATTAACGCATGCTTGGAGAACTCTTAATTATTTTTTTAATATAATAACAACAAACTATATCTTAAATAAGTACTTCTTAATATCTTTCTAAAACAAAATATACGTAAATAAGTTTGTAGTCATGACAAATATTTGTATGAAGTTACGTAGCTATACTCAATCAATATATTATGGAAATATTTAAATCTCAATATTTTCTTTGCCCACGCAACCCACACCATTTTATGTAAGCAAATCTTGAAGTTTCTCTTGTTTAACAAAGTCAGTAACATCGTTAAGCCTCTCACTCTGGTGCTATATGACATTGCGATATGTAAAAAAATCGCGTTGCGATAGTACATCGCGCGACGCAACAATTTTTGGAATTAGGATAACATGTGATTTCATTTAAAATGTAGTAGAAATTAATAAAGTCGTGTCGCATTGTCGCGTCGCATTTGTGTGAGAGAGCCATAATACCACTATTGTATCCACTTTTATCTCAGACATTGGTTACTAACGTTAAAATCTTCCATTGTCGATATCTCGACACCTCTCGCTAGAACAATCGACTATTTCACTCGATAGACGTGGAAACGCAATCACACTATTCCACAATACCCAATCACTGTCCGGACTGCAAAGAAATGTACGAGTGCAATAAACTTTAAGGGCTCTTGTAGACTGCCAAGCATTTAATAACATATGAAAAATATATCTTTGAAAAGCATTAACGCATGCTCTAAAGTTATAATATTAAACGGAAAAAGAATACGGTCGCGAGCACATTGACGTCACCAAAAGACGTGTTAAAATGTGGAAGAAGAATTCACGGTATTGAGCAGAGGTCGAGATGGACTAAGCTATCTCGACCTCTACTCACTATCGTGAATTCTTCGTCAGAGCGCCTGGAGTATTTACCCGGAATTATCCAGGATTCGAACCTGCGCCAGGTTTGAATTCTGCTCGCGACCGTTATTATTTTTCCATTTAATATTATAATTTAAAAACATATTTTATATTTAAAAAAAAACGGTTTCTATTGAGGGGCTCGTGGCTAAGTAACAGCCGCACAGATCGATTGATTGAGGTTAAGCTGTGCTTGCCGCGGTCGGTCTGTGTATGGGTGACCATAATTTCATATTGAGACCCCTTGCCTTGAAGAGCACGTTAAACTGTCGCTTCCAGTTGTCAGATGAAGATCTATGACTGCCGTTACGGTTACTCAGAAGGCTGAAAGTCTGACAACCAGTCTTACCACGAAATATCGTACTTGACCTTCACGCTCAACACTCGAGCTTATAGGTATAGCTCCACTAGACTAAAGTAATGATATTAAATGGAAAAAGAATACGGTCGTGAGCAGGATTCGAACCTGCGCCTCCCGGATAAATACTCCAGGAGTCCAGGAGTCCGCTAAGCATGCGGTAATGCTTTTCAAAGATGTATCTTTAATTCATTACACTTATCAGAGGAAGTTAGTTTTAACAACCTATCAGATACACAGAATTCTAAAAGTTTTTGAAATGTAAAACCCTATTTCTTCATCGCCCTCGCTGCGGCTGGCTGATAGTAAATAATTATATTGCTACAAGTGTCGGTTCAGTACAGCACTATGACAACACTACTGTTTCTCAAACAAAATATCCAATTGTTTACTTTGATGAAAACAAATATTTTCTTCAAACAATCTGCGGGAACTTAACTGTTTATTATTTTGTAATAAATATTGAAAACAAATAGTGCAAAATATGTATTATTTACCTGAAGTCCGGGTTTTATTCATCAATTTTACAAAAGGCTTATTTATTATCGTGCATTCTGTAATCAGCTTGTTGCCTTGTAAGAAGGTATTAGTCGTCTAAACCTAAACCACTGTACGTGTGCACATACAGAGTGTGACCAGTAATTAATACGATTTACTGCGGGGGGCGATACCTACCTACCAAAGTGGCACATTACATGTTCCGCAAAATGTTACGGTTTTCAAGTTATACTGAATTATCGTTTTATCTTTTCTAAATTCCCTATTGAAAATAGTCTAACAATCGTTTTTGTAGGTATTACAGATATCTTTATTGATATCTTTATAATATTTTCTACATATCGAAATAATATAAGTTCATACTTTAATTGTAGGAGTCCTTTGAAGGATTTAATATTAAAGTCAAATACATTAATTTAATGTACCTAAATATGATTATTGATTACATACACTAGCAATAATAAATTTTCTTCCCTTCCTCCCTTCAGATGGTTAAGATCACAATATTTTAAGTGAAAGAATTTTAATTATGGTTTTATGACAGCAAGCTTTGACTCCTCAAAAGAATCTCTACAAGATAGTAAGAGTGATGTTAAACTTCACAATTAGACACAATTTGCACATACATAAACTACTCGTAATATAATTTTGTCTTTTTAATTCTTCTTCTTCTTATCGTGTGGTTGATGAACAACTTTGTGTCGGAGTTTAAACCACCCGTAGGTCTCTGACATGGCTTAACACACCATCGAGAAAATCTCTCAGGTGTGCTGGTTTCCTCACGATGTTTTCATGATGGACATATGTAGTAGGCTATCACTGCTCTATCTATTTGATGCACGTGCGTCTGACCGGTTTCGAAACAAACCTAATTCACGAATGATATGATTGTAAATTATTACTTGGACTAACTAAATAGGTATACTTAATTGGTAATTTAGGGTTATCAACAAAATGGTAGAGATCTCTTTTATTTTAATTTGTTCTGATAGTCATCTTTTGATAGCATTTACACTACAGCATCTACTACAAACACCATACTTTATTAAAATATAAATATAAAAGGTCTCATAAAAAATAACATTATTCATAAAACATGCATGATGAACAAAGTAAAAATAGGAGAGATAGTCAACCCCAAAGATAACGATAAAGTACGATCGAAACATTATACGTGTTAGCGAAATAGCATATTTAACATCATTGGTAAAACAGTTATAAACAACGGCGAAAAATATTTTTAGTGGTAGAGATGTGCGACCTAAAAGATCTTTATGTATACCGATATTCTTACGCTAAATAGTGTAATGAACAACATTCATAAAACATTAATAGGATCGAACGTTCGAACGATATATTAATACTAAAGATCAAGTCCAAAGATTAAGATAAGAATTGATTGACAAATTAAAATTTAAACATAGACTATATTCGTGAAGATATTCAAGAACAGATCGACACATTAAATATAAAAAATCATATTGAGCGAAATAGCGTGTTTCGCTCATTAAGTCGAGGTGTTGGGTGAACCCGAGAATGCGCCGCGAGGAACGGGCGGTTCCCATGAGTCGACCACTACTTTCGACTCACGAGCAGCGGACATCGGGCAAAGATAAGGGTGCCTTTAAGTAGGATATCACCACTTACATATCGGTTTGATGTGAATAAAATAATATATATTTTTGTTCATACCTATCAAATGTGTCTTGAGATCATTGTATGTAGGGGTCAAATTGGTAATTATAGTACTACTTGGTACTAGCTTATGCCCGCGACTTCGGCTGTATAGCCTTCAGCATTGAGTCCATCCGGGACAAAAAGTATCTTAAGTGTTCCATTCAGGTTATATACTATCTGTGTGCCAACATCGAAATCCGTTCAGTAGTTATTGTGTGAGAGAGTAACAAACATCCATCTATCCTCATAAACTCTCGCATTTATAATAGATATAAGTAGAACTTCAAACTTGTCATCATATTTTGAATTACCATGCCACAGTGTATTGCGGCTGATTATCGTAAATATGCGAAATGAAGTTGTTAATTTTGTATGTTGTGATTAAATTTTACGATTACTGTTTTGAACAAGGCTGTGGCGGTGATGTCAGTCATAAGGTATCTCTACTATATCTCTACTATAGAATGACTAAAACCCACCCAGAGTCAAAAGCTAATATTGTGTACTACAGACGTAGATTGTTCTGTCTTATTTTCATCAAAAGGTATACCTTAATGCAGATAAATCTAGATGTACCTAAGTAGATATAAATTAGGCAGGAAATTCTATTTTTCAATAGTTCCAACTTATTCTTGATCATATTTCTTAGAAGATTTGTATATAAGTGTATCATCAGTATGGTAAGGTCTTTAGTTTCGTGTTAACACGTTCGAGGTTGCGTGGTTGCGCGCAGGGCGGGTTGCGCGGCGTGTGGAAACAGCGCACGTCAACGGCGCGGCGGCCGGAGCCGGCGGCGGCGGCGCGTAATCACAGGGCTCGCTCCTCATTATGCCCTAAACGACAAATTAAAGCGCATTTCTATTATCTGGCCATCGGTGTGATGCCCATACGGCCGGACCGGACCGGTTCTCCAGGGGCGGTGCAGACTGACGCGTTCTCGCTCACGTGTTTATACTTTAGCAACAACCTGCTGAATTGACTATGCATAAACAATTACCGATGAACCTTTTAAGATTGTATATTGAAAGCAATTTGACGTTCACTCGACGGTTCTTAATACAAGGTTGTGTTTTAGCTTTTCTGTATTAGTGTGCCACTCGACGCAAAGCTTTAAAGCTGTGTTTCTAAATTGGTTTAGAGTATATATTCCTAATCTGTAGCTACTCTAAACTAATAGGCAATATAAAATCTATTATCTAACCTTTCCTAAGTATTTCTTTGTATGGAATTGTTTACCTTTTAATGAGTGCTTACCAAAACTCACGCATTGGCTCTTAAGATTTTTTGTTGCACAGTAGTAGCATGACGGGCGGAATTATCGGACCTATTAATAATGTAATCGACGTAGGCGTCAGTGCGTAGCTACCGATTTGTATTAATTGATACAGCATCGGCTCGATGATAGTTCTCGAACAGTGATTGACGGGTAATTCGAGATGTTATCGATACAATTACCGCTTCCTACGAGCCTTTGGTCGTACCGGCTCTGATCGCTTACTTGCCCACGCTATACGTGACCCAGCGACGGATAGGATCTTTACTATGACCCAGTATTTTCCTATTTATTTGAAATAAGCAGTTGAACCTGCAACCTATCTAACAAGAATTTGGAAGCGTATTAAGAAAATAATCAGAGCCAACATTAAATAAAACAAGTACAGAAAAAATATATTGCCAAGTCAAAAAAGCAACCAGCTCTCTCGATTTTTATGCTCTACAAAATGTATACTCACAAAGCGATTTCAACAGTAATATCTTAAATTTTAATAGTATGTGACATTTCCTGTCACTCTCACTCGAGTTCTCTCTCTTGAACCGAACATAACGGAATGAAAGGCTGAATAATTAGAGGTTTCGCATATCGCGTGCTCTGTTGATTGGTGTCGGCCGCGCGCCGCTACTGTGCGCCCGCGCGCCTACATAGCTCAGCGCTTAATTCAGTTCAACGCGCACCTCTATCGATAAAATCTCGACGAGAATTGCCACTCCGCTGTCTGTCACTCGAACCACTTGATGTGACGAGTGTAGGTTAATTTAAAAGCCCGTCTAAGCACTTCCGTTTGCATTGTTCAATGCGACCGGTCAACTATTAAATACTTTCTAATCTGATTGCTGAATTCACACCATCATAAATATAAATATTTAAAACAACGTCTAACGGCGCTCAGCCTTAATGACTTCCTTCGCTGACGTCCGAAATCGTCAGACAATAAGTATGATGAATTGCCATTGTGTGAGAATCAGGCGGCGGAGTTATTTGGCGTGGTGGTCGAGGCGGCTTTTCATCCATTAATTAATAAGATACGCCCCTCGCTCAATCAGAGCCGATATTTAGCGGCGAAGAGTAATATTTATGCTTGGACGCACCTCTTCGTTAATTGCATGCGATTCACTTACGAGCTAGAAATAACTTTAACGACAACCGCGTGCTGCCCGCGGGCCGCTGCGTGTTTCACAGTTACGTTACATTAAGTATTTTTTAAATATCAACCATCTATCACATTTAGTTACACGATTATAGACAAAGAACTGTTAGGCTCACAATTTGTGCTATTTATATCTAATGAGTCAGCAGCGCGGGTGATTTACTGCAGGCAACCCATGGGTTATCCTAAAATAGATCAAAATTGTCATTAAAGATAAATCTTTGAAAAGATGCTTAGCGAACTCTATAGTTATCTCGAGTCAGTCAGAGTGCCTGGAGTATTTATCCGGGAGGCGCAGGTTCGAATCCTGCTCGCGACTGTATTCTTTTTCCATTTAATATTATAACTATAAAATTGACATTCTTTAAATAATTTTATGAGAACCATAACATATAATGTTTAGTAGTAAAATAATGAGATTTTTTATATTATCTAGTCTAAGGTGATTGTATAAATCTGTGCGCTAATAATCAGCATTATCTAAGCAAAATATTAAGAGGAAAGGAAATAATATTTCATTTTTTATCAGATAGACACATTATGCATTTGCGGGCAAATATCGATAAGCGGTCGGCGCGAGATATCGATAAGAGGCTGCGCGAGCCTGGCCGGGCCTATCTGCGGGTTCTAAGAGCGCCGCCCTGTAATTTGCCGGCAGAGAGTGTTGGCTATTACTGCTGATACCGAGATCATAATAAATACGCCATTAACGCCCCCGCAGCACCCGAAACGACATAACCACCCAGAGTAACATGCCTCTACCCAGCACTAACACCGCACCGCTTAAGACCTTTTGTAATTTTGAAATATAAGTGTAAATTTCAAGATATTAGTGTTGTGGAATGTGTTAGTTCCCAATTTAACATTCAGTTTTGATTGCCTGCAATTATGCACCAAGTTGAACATGTTTTAATATAGGGAATCTGTGTAACTTAGCTTTATGACCGAAAAAGAATTAGTTGTAGTATCTAATATGGCTGTATGAAGACTTAAATAATATTTTAATCTTACCTTAACGTGTAAAATTGTCTCTTTTCACAAATTGCTACGACTCTAGCATTCTACCAATCCCTTCTCCGTCAAAGTGAATTAGAAATTGATATAATATTGCGTGATAAAATTGTGTGAACTCGCTAAGAGTTTGCGGTTAATATTATAAAAATAATACCAGCTATTATAATTTTTTTATAGAAATTAGGCAGTTCAATAAAAAATCTATAATATGTGTTAGCGTGTGTGGGCACTACCTGTTTTTAATTCCCGGGGAGAGCGCGCCGGCGCCCGGGGCCGTCCTCTGCTCCGGTGATAGATTAAATTCGACACGGCATCTCGTGATGTCATGCCAATTTTGAGGCTTAGCTCGAGCACGCCGTGTCGTCACGCTCATTTGCCGCTCATATCTCAAGACGGAGCCCATTATTAATAACATCTCCTCAGATTTACGCTCGCTCAAGCAAGCGAACAACCTGTATACAAAACGGGAAGGAGCCGAGCACTAACCAGATTTCTATTGAGCAGGCGTGAAAGACGCATTATTGCACACTTATAAGTGTCGATAGTTTCGTAGAGACGCGAAAATAGCGAGTTAACGGGAAGCGTGATCGGTGGCGGTCGCGACAACCTCCAGGAACCGATAAAGGGCATCACGCACTCGCAGTAAAGGGACGCACTCACGCACGAGCTCGCAGCGCGCCTCGTTAACTGCGACACTACTCGTAAAGACGCTTCGCGGAAACAATCGACAACGATACACTCGCCTTGTTTAACACTTTTCATATGGCCAGTGCGTATTAAAAAATACCTACGACAATATGTCCCGGTAGGTGTTTTATTTAAAGATTCTGCTTATTGCAAATGTTGGAGTTATACAGGCATTGTAAATCAAAGCTAAACGTACGGGTCGTAAACAAAGCTGACCACGTCGTATTTCATCGAGGCTGAATTTTACATAACAGCTTCTAGTGTGACGTTCGTAGCGTTTTATGAGATTTGAAATCGCCACGTGGCCGCCGGTGGCCGATGTCGTTCCCCGAACTCGGTTTTATAGACTACGGACCGATGAAACCCAACGAACAGTCCGGCTCGCAAAACGCGCAGGTTCGCGGAACTCGATGCAACCGCGCGCTGCACTCGATAACTTTACCGAAATAGGACTTATTGCTATCAGAAAACTAACTTAGGTTACTAGGTAAAAATTGATTTCCATGTTATCTTCACAAAATCTTGTTCAATTCTAAAGCCATAGTCGTATAACAATGTCATCATGATTCTTAATATGATTTAACAATTAATGTTCTTTTTGTCCATTCTCCGCAGAGACCCGATGGAGCTGATGTTGATGGAGCAGCAATTGCTGCGGTCACCGCTGCGATTATACGCGGGCGCGGACGAGGAGGCGGAAAAACGGGCGGCGTGGGCGCGCTCGCCGGCCGCACTGCAGCTGCTGGCGCTGGGGGGCCGCGCGTGGCCGGCCGCCTGGCCGCAGCCACTGGCCCTACCACATGACCTGTGGCTGCAGAAGCCCCCGGCACCCCTGCGCTACTGTCCCTATCCGCCTCCCGCGCACCCCGCAGCGTCACCGCAATCAGCGCAGCGCCCGCAGCATTCGCCTTCACCGAGACATCCACTGTGAACCGAAGGGGAACCTCCACCTTGGACTGTGTTTTTTTAATCAGATAAAAGAGTTATCCTCATCTTTTATCGCCAGTCAGTTTAGCGCTACTAATGAACTGCTTTACGAATTCCTACCATAAAGGTAAATGGTTGAAAGCAATAACTGCGCAAAACTTGAATGGATTTAAAAGTTGGTGGCAACTGGCAAGGTCTAGGTTTCAACGAAAACGTGCTGTGAAGACCGATCCATCATTTCCGAGAACTCGTAGTAGTTACTCTCGTGACTACGCCACTGAATGATGAGACCGGCTTGTAAAAGACTACTAATAATTATTTTATTCAAAGTGAGTTTCAAATTAGTACCTTAATAGACGAATATATGTAACTGAGTAGTTTAAGAAGTTGTCGATACGTATATTGTGTACTGTATAACATAATTTCAAGGTTCCTACCCGAAAGTATAATATTGAAACGTAATATTAATGTAGAGTGAAATAAATAATAATTAACAATAGTTACCTGCACATATTCGTAATTGTTATCTGTTTATTTTTGTTTCTTTCATTTCCCTATTTTTGATAGGTTAGGTACATCATCATAATCGAAATAACCAAAGAGAAAAAGTTTTGCATATAAATATGTAAACATATATTAAACCAAGATTGGACTGCTTTAAACATTCCATAAATTGAGTATTTCCAGTTATTTTCCGATATGAAAAATATTCCATTGGATATGACCATTAGATTTAGTCACATTTAGGTGTCGATATTGCCCTTGAAGCATACTGTAACGGCAATTGAATGTAACAAATAAGACAATTACCTAAAATCCTAATGTACTAAGGCTAGATTTAGACTACGATAAACTGCCACACAAGTCCTAACCTTAGTATTATTACATACTAATTGTAAGTATAAAAAAGGAGATAGTAATGCCTAGTAAAATAGCGTACCTATCGAATATGTAAACATCATAATCTAAATCTAGCATAAGGGACCAGTTATACTCATCAGCACCAAATTGTTTGACATTTTTGTAATCATTATGAACTCGGTAAGATAAGGTGCAGATCAATGTTGAAAATATAATTGGTTCCTAAGACGACTTGATAAAGTTTATAATACTAACATCCCTCACTATGTCTCCTGAGACGAATTCCAAACCCAAGTGATGTATTATATCTTATGTATGTGTATGTACATTCTAATACTTAAGACTATTTATATTCTACTTGTAGACGTAAGATATATGAAAATGTATGTACTGTATAGTGGTTGAGTAAATTATTTTTGTAGGATAAGCACTGTACATAGTGGGTCACCTAGATGTTTATATCAAATAAGAGGTTTTGAAGAAGTATTGTCTTAGTAGAGAAATATGTCGCGGAAGCTCACATTGTCATACATATGTATTTAAATAAATCTAACAATATGTTAGCATCATAATGGTTATAAAGATAAGATTGTTTTAAAACTATGTAAAAAAGGGGCAATCGATTGACTCTATCTTACTCCAAAAAGTCTTTATCTTGACGTGGAAATAAAAAAAAAGCAATAAACGCGTATTCTCAATTATGGATTAACATCTTAACATACTTAAATTTCAAATGACATTGGATGCATGATAAATTTTGTATCGAATACTTCCCCTTCTGCATCAGAATGATGTTGCACAAGATTGGGGAGAGGGTCCAAGCAATAATGTTGATGGGATTCGAGTTATTCATTCATAGGCCTTTAGTTGTTTTAAGTACAAAATGAATCACAAGTTAATATTTACTGCTTTAATCCTGATTTACGATCTTGTTTTGGTTTCAAACGTTATTTGTGCTACTCCTGATTGACAATTATGGCAAGAAAAATACGTATGCAGTTGGTCCATATCAAAAGTACTTATTTTCTATCTTATTGTATAGACAATATGAGTAGCACACCTTCGTGTGATAGAAAGATTATACGATCTTTAATATATGTAGTAAGTTCCTGTTAATTTAAGTATATCTGACATCTGAGTACTATAACTTGTATTTCAAAATCAGAATAAAAGGAAGCACGAATCACGCCATCACAACTTACGTTATTATAATCTATGTTTCTATAATCTATGTTACTCGTATTACTTATTTGAGAAACTATTTTAGTAAAAGGATATTGGTAATAAATAATATTATGACATCACTTCCTTCATAAAATGGATTGTCTCATTTAATACTGATACATAAATACATTTTATAAGTCTATACTTGAAGGTTAAGTCGAATTGGCAATTTCGTCACCTTCATTATTCTTCAATCTATGTATAGCTTGTATAATAAAAAAATAAGATCATTTCTTAATTTGATAATTTATATCATTTATGTGTATTTAGATTCCTCCACTAAGACTAATTATACCAAGCAACAGATACGAGTACTTGCATCAAGTCTGGATTTTCGCGGTTTTGATGTCAGTCTTTCTGGTTTGAATACCTATCCTCGTGTAAATGATAAGCCTAATGTGAGGATATCAGTTCAAACCGTTTTTTCTTTTCCAAACATCTGCCATGGTCAACTAATGTAATATATTTGTATGATATGCGAGCGACGCGTGGAAGTAGCGACACATATCAGGGTTCAGCCCTAAGTGTTAATAAACCGAAATGAAACTTAAAGTGTCGTTTTATTTTACCCATCAAAATTAAGACCACGGAGACTACGTGTTCAGCATTATAGTCACATGAAGAAATATAATGCAGAACATGCCAATTGAAAGTTATCAGGAATATGATGACTGGAAATCTTATGAATGCTAAATTATTACTCGTTACCAATAAAGTCAACTGGTGTCTTACAAAAATGGTATTAAACTGCCCTTAACTGGTCAAAGGAGTAGGCCAGTAGTAGATGCCAAAAATCGTGGATGACAACAAAGATCAGAGGAATAATGAGTGACCAATGACACCTATTCACAGCGCAGAGGAATCGCAACTAAGTGCAAATGACACTTTAAATACCCACTTTGAATATTAAACTATACCAAATTATTGGGTCAGGAAGAGACAAAAGTCAGTACATTTTTGGAGAGTAATAGATGTCATCGGTAGTCTGGGGATGACTATTACGAAAAGGGTAGCATGCTTTAAATTATGCTCTACCTTCTGTACTGCTCTATGTAAAAAATTGGGCCCTGATATAGAGGATATGTCTGAGAACCTTTGGCAGTTTTAAAACAAAGCTTTCACTTTTCTATATTAAAAACAATATGTAAAGAAATATTTGCCCTGCACTCGGAATTTCTTACAATCTCACATAACTTACACTATATGTTAATTAATTCACCGACTTTTTGTTTTCCGATATCTACTTTACTAAAGCTACAAACTAATTTAGATTGTGGCTTAGTTTCACGATTGCCAAAACGCAATGCAGATGAATCTGTTAAAATATTTACAAGTAAAACGCAAAAAAGGAACGACCGGTAACCTTAAATAGTCCGTCCGATTGCCACGCTTGATTAACTTGACAACCATTGCCGTCAGCTTAAAATAGTGGTGCTTGTATGTCTGTATGTAATGTCTAATTGTTTCGAAATTGGCTTTTATTGCAGACACAATACCAATTATGTCGTGACAACAAAACTCAATATTTATAGTCTCTCGAACCTTACATCCTACCCATTGCGAATTTAAGAACAAAAAAAAAGAATCATTTGGTTTTTATAAAAATAATGAGTTTTATAAAAATAAAACAATAAATGCTGATTAGATAAACGAACTGTATAGTTTAGCCACCGTTCTATCAACTATCAAGGACGCTATATTTCTTACCCACAGGTAAAAACCGTTACTATTTACGAGTCGGCTAATAAATAATCGTCACACTTTTATTTTCTGTCTTTATTAAGTGTCATTAGGCATTATTAAGCGCGTATATCGATGATGATCGGCCTTCCGTCCGTCCGGTAATTGCCGGCGATGTAAGCGGCCTACAAATTGAAAGCGGCCGCAGCCCGAGGCGAGTATTGATGGATCTGCTGCCATCGAGAAATTATAGCTGGCCCTTGCGACAGCTTCGCAAATTGTGCGTATAATGCTAGTAAATAATACAGCGTTCGCTATAAATTCATATGAGGCTAGGATGTAAGTATAGGTCTCACGTATCGTGTGAGGAGGACACGTATGAGCGAGATATCTATGACTCCTTTTTTCATATTTTTTTGCCATTGATATAATATCGGTACGTCCACGTACAGTTACAACAATTTGAGCGTGCGCTGACGTGGCCTGGGCGCCCTTTGTGTCTGCGTGAGAGACATTAAAGAAGCAGAGAATGGGCGCACGCCGCCAGCCCGCGCCGGCCGATGCATAAATTAGCACGAGCGTATTTCGCAGACATCGACTGATTGACTCCTTTCATTACCGTCTCGCATTGTTCGCCGCCTGAGAAAAATTGCATATCCTTTTGGAATCACAACACATTTCATAATTATGGACTATTGTGGCGTTGTCTGAGCTAATTCCTCGGGGACGAGCGCTCTCCTCGCCCGGGGAACACAAGAGATATATTAGCGTACGTAAAGTCGGTGCTTGATCCCATAATGGCTGGCGCTGATTAGTTTTCAAGGGAAACACTAGTTCGAAGAAAGCTCGCGAGGATTTAATGTCCTGTCAGAGAAGTGCTCGAATGGGCATTGTTAACTGAAAGATGTTCGTGCTATTCCCGCGCGAAATACCTAGCACTGAAAGGAAACTAATTTAAGATTCTGACATCGATTAGAGGAATTCGAAAGCCAAGTACTAAAGCGAGATATATGAATGTTCTGTAGGTACTGTTTGGGGATAGTTTTATGCTTGGTGCAACGTTTGAAATTATTGGCATTAATTGCGCTCATTTGTTGGGCGCTATAGTGGCATTGTTCCCGTGGTGTGGCAGATTTATCAGTGATTAAGCACGATAGACGTTCTCGGAGGCCACGTGCGAGCCCTGTGCCCGGTCGTGGCCTATGCGATCGCGATCGGCTTATATTGCGCCTGTGGGAACATTTCAGTTTAGAATTATTTACCTAAAGTATGAGCTAATGCGATGCTTACAGTTAGACGTGCAGCGTGACGATCAAATGGAAATAGAAAGACAAGTAAACATCAGGTGAGACAATCCACGGCCTATTACCGAGGTACCGCACCTATCAATCGGGGCACGGTCCAGATGTTTGTGTCGCTCGGTCGACCTGCACAACGGTTGTCCGTGGCAAACGTTTTTCTAAGTCAATGTTGTAACGGTGTGTGTCTGTCAGCCGCGTCCGGCGTCAGCTGCCAGCTCTAGCGATCGGATAGACAAGTAAATAGAGGTGGGCTAATCGTCGCGTCCAGCAAGGGAAACGACGAATTACTCCGTCACGGTGTTCCCAACAATTGCTTTGTTATTGGCGATAGATATCCAGTCTATCACGGTGATTGATGCGGCGTGGCACCTGTGCGAATTGTAGAAATCAAGACGGTGTTTTTGTTTATATAAAAGTTTAGAACTAATTATTTCTACGTGTTTGTGTGCTTAGATGTATGGCACAGTTAGAGCATTGATTGACGGGGTAGTTGGTGCAAAGTAGCATGATTATCGTGTGGGTGATTGGCAGCCGTGGCACGGCGCGGAGAGGAGACGTCGTTAGCCGCGGTGATCGACACACGGACAGACTAACTGCCGCAGGGTTACCTAACTGCGCTGTTACTTGTTACTGTGATAACTACGTGCGAATGTGAACTTTAATAAACAGCGGCGTTATTACACACCGCAGCTAGGATGTATGACGTGGTTCAAGAATAGATCAAATGGTAAAAATTCTTGTTTTTATGTTACTTCAAATTTAAACGTAATTATGATATCGAAGTAACATATTAACATAACATAGCGTCACACCTGTTTTCCCCGAAGGGGTAGGAGGTGTGCACAGTTGTACACCCACATTTCACCAATGCTGTTATTAGGTCCCATGTACCTAATAGGTGGTAAGCATACCGGGTACAATTTGAAACTGAGAATTTTCTAACAGAAAATCCCAATAACACTTTGCCCGACCTGGGAATCGAACCCAAGACCTCATACTTAGCCGTCGTGCTTGGGACCACTAGACTAACGAGTAAATACGCAGTTAGTTTCCTATTAAATGTATGTATGCTATTAAATTTCATATATTACTCAAAATTCAATGTTGAAGGAAACACGACGAGACACAATAGTATTGCGATGACGTCTATAAATGTCTCCTCTAGTGTTACGAGTGTCCTACTAATCTAATATATCAAAATCTCGTGTCACAGTGTTTGTTATCGAACTCCTCCGAAACGGCTTGACCGATTTTTATGAACTTTTTGTGTATTTGGCCCTGAGCCCTATCCAGAAAATTTATATAGCAGAACAACGTTTGCGGGGCACAGATAGTAATATTAAATGAATGTAAAAGTTTGTATGTAAGTTATATTAAATCGGGCATAAATTTGGTATAGAGATAGATTAGCCCTTGGAGAAGGACATAGGCTATCTTTTGTCGCGCAGACGATCTCGCAGAAAACAGCTAGTTAAAAATATGATACATATTATGGAAAACAATTAAATATAGAAAATATGTATAATGTTCCCAACAATTCCACTCTCATCACTGTTGTCCATTGCCAACAAACGGCTAAGTAAATTCTAGCGCATTACATGTATGCGAATAGAAACAGCTCAAGGCGATCGCAAGATTCAGACAGACAGACAGAGTGGTCGGTCGATAATAACGATAATGGCGGCAACGTGCCTATCACGGCCCATTTCGCTGCACTGGACCGTTGGGCACTGGCAGTGGCTAAGGGTTAATACCCCACCAACTTAACGATAGTTGGAGAGTTGAATTTATTTTTGTGGTAATTTTCATTGTAAATCACAATCAAAGTTTCAAACCTCCATATTTGGGGAGAATACTAGAAAAACTTCTGGGAGATGGGTTTGGGCAGTTGCATCAACTCCCCAACTATCGTTCTCCACAAATTTATCAACTCTACTAAAGAGCGAATAGATTTATTCTGGATATACGTGCCCCATCCTCGGCCACACCGTCGCTTACATTTAGGCGAGTTGGTGACCAAACGTAGATATTTTTTTATTTAAATATATAAAATTACTACAAAAAGCTTGCTATTCTATGAGTCGCTTTGTATTACACGGATCTGAGTACTCGATGACAGTTTAAGGGTTATATTCAATAAAATAGTTTGAGACCTGAGTTTGAGATAGTCCTGAAACATCAGCTGTAGTAATAATCTATATTAATACTAATATTATAAAGTTGAAGAAATTTTTTGTTTGTTTATGCGCACTTATCTCTGTTGTAAATGATAGCCAAGTTTATGATGATTTTTATAGTAAAATAGCTGTGCCCCGCAAACGTTGCTTTACCATAAAAAAAATTGGTTAAGGCCACTCTTAACACCTAGATGTATAAAAAATAGCCAACGACCTATTCTCAGACCTAAAAAATATAAACAAAAAATTTCATAAAAGTCGGTCAAGCCGTTTCGGAGGAGTTCGATAACAAAGATTGTGAAATACGGAATTAAAAATCTATGGCCAAGTTTGCGTTTGCGTTTTTATTAAAAGTGCTTGTAATAAGACGACCAATAAATTAGTTGGCTTCTTACAAATAAGGTTTCATTTGTATTCAAAATATGTTAAGGTTGGAATGATTTCATAATTGTTTTTCCATTAAGTTCACACCTTTCTACACAGTAATGTAGGGGGTAGATACTAATATGTATAATTCACTTAGGAATCTTAAGTGCGGTAGTAAAATTTCCACAATAATAATAACAGTTTATTTGTGATTGAAAGTAATTTGTTGACATGTTATTATTACAATAAAAGTGCATATTATACTATCTATGATTACACGCAATTCACTGAGAACAATTTATCTAGATGCTGCAATGACGGAATTATTTTTATACATAGCATCACGCTTGTATTCCCCGAAGAGGTAGGCAGAGATGTACACAGCTGTACCTACTTGATTTCGCTCCCATGTATAAAGTTTGCATTGCTCTTTTATTGATTTTTCAGTTAGGTAAAGTTATACGATTATAATTAATTGTTCAAAATATTCATATTTTTATATTGCGGATGTGTTGAATTTAATTGTGTCAGTGTAACAGTCCAGTTTCCTGTAAAAGTGACTGAATAGATAGATGGCAAAGACGTCACCAAAACACGTATTAAAATGTGGAAGAATAATTCGCGAGCAGAGTCGAGCTCGCTTAGCAGTCAGAGCGCCTGGAGTATTTACCCAGAGGCGCAGGTTCAAATCCGGCTCACGAACTTTATTCCTCAAAAAAACTTTAGAGTTTGCTATGCATGCGTTACTGCTCAAAGATTTATCTATAATTGTTTAACTTGTGTAACACATCATTAGCGAAAAAAATCGCAAACTTTAGCCACGAGAAGGTATAGGCGTTTGTGGGACGTTGGTACCAATACCAATTGCAAAATGCATGTACGAATTTTTAAACCCCTAAGTGTATCATGCGCTTCACCGCATTAGCGATTCTCAAAATGTTTTGATTGAATATGGGTAAATCAAATTAAACACACTACACAGTTTAATTGTGGTCAGGAAATAGATTAAGATCGAACGATTTTACAAATTTAATCCTACCAATTTTATAAATGTGCGTCAACGTTAACCAATCCTTCAAAAACTATTGAATGAATTTGAATTTTTGTTACGTAGTATGTTTAGGTCCCATAACAGAATATCGGATTATATTGGATCCCGGGATATAATTTATACAAATGCGGAGTTTCTGTACGAAAAGGGGAACTAACTCCGCGGGTGTGACTAAGGTAATAGTAGGAATTGGTTCATCAAAAGCGTAAGTAACATGTTTTTGAATCGTGACCACTGTGCAGAGCGTGTGATTTTTAATTATCTTAGTAATGGCGGCTTGCGTCAACAATGTATGCTGCTATTTACGACATTTTATTGCCTATTAATTGCACTGAAAAGTGAACGGCGATGCTCCGATGAGCTTGTCTATAGAAATAGACACACGATTGCGTAGTATGATGGCACTTGAACTGTTTTAATTTTAATAGGGGTTCTAGAACATGTATTGTAACAAATAACCTTCCTGTTTCATTTCATGGCATTCTAAAACGTGATTTCTGCATTTTATAGGAAAAGGTACGAAACATTATACCGCCACCTATGTTTACGAATCCATAATTTTGAAGATTTAATTTTGAAAACTTATTCAGATATAATATTATTTCGATCAAATGATTCCCACATTCCATCCGATACCTCAATAATGTAGAGATATGTAAAACTCTGAGCATATTTTTTTATCAAATCTGTATCAAGCGTGTGGTTGCGCCGGCGCAGGTCGCGAGGACGCTGTACCGCGGCGCGAGGTGATCCCTCAGGTGCGCCCCCCGACTCCGCCCCCTTGTTTATTGCTTATTAGCGGGCATCGCGGCGGCACGTTTGAACTGCCGCTCTTTGTTCTCGCCGACAACACTCCCCCTTCCCCCCTCGCCTGTGGCTCGCTTGCGGCCGGTCACGACGCCTGCGCAGCTCGGGTATGCTACGCGAATCATAAATTGTTGCTATTTGACGTAGCCGGTATTGGTGATATCGATCTTTGTTCAATGATATCGCTACGTAGGAAGGAAGTGCAATAGCATCGTAAATTATGCCCGTTTTCTTATTACTTATGTGTTTACTAACAATGCATAACTTATAGTTTGCATAGGTAGTTAATAAAGGTCCCATTGAATATATTTATTTATTTTCTATGAAAACTAATAATGTACTGGTTCATAAAATAAGCTTGTATCACTTCCATTATGACTCTGTAGACTGGTGATGCAGATAAATATTAATAAAGTAAAACGGAGAACGACTTGCCTTCGCGGTTCTGACACCGATCGATTCATTTCGACCTCTGGTCATAGTTAGAGTCGAGGCCCTTTAACGTTACTTACTTACTTTATTCAATTGGAAATACGCCCAATACACCTCAATCCTATTATAAATAATTACTGAAAAAATCACCCAAACAAACAGTTTTGCAGCCTTATCTCGGCCTAAGCCACTTATATCCAACTTTCTCACAAAATAAATCCTTGTGCTTAATGCAGGCTTCGAATAAGAATAAATACCTGTCCATTTGAAATAAAATTGAAACATTTCTTCTGATTTAGGTGCACGTGCTATAAATATTCATCAAACACGTTGGCTGGTATTAAAATATTGCTTTAGCTGCATGCATGTGTTAGTTTACCAAGTTGACTATGTAGCATGAAGATTTTGATTTACATTCTATTAAATGTTCAATGAAATAAACATGAAATCGCGTTTAATTTCGATTAAATACATCGATAATTGCGAATAATTTCTTGCGGTTTCCGCAATGCATTATAAAGTAATTAAAAAAATTGGCATCGTGCATGGTAAGCAAGCGATGAGTGCAATCGAGTAGCAGATGTTTCAGCCGATGATCAGCCGACAATTATCACGCTTGCTCGGCTTCACGTAACGACTGCTCATTATGAAAATATCTAGCAACACTGTATAATCACCATAATATTGTGTTACAGCAAAAAGTTCGCATTTTTCTCTTCAACCTACTTAGAAGCGTCTAACTTTTGTGATTTTTAAAAAATAAAAGCTGTGGGGATATATAAGTGAATTTATTGAAAACATTAAATTCTCTTCACTACACTGTGACCTTTTTTAGTGTTTTGCAATAAAATTTGGCAGAACTGAGCATTTACTGATTCATCACGGTGTCTGGTTTTCGATAAATAAAGTTTTTTTTTTTTTGGAAATGTCTTCATATATTTCTTGGATCGAAATGCTTACCCACTCTTATTGGAAGTCATTACAGACTTGCAGTAGGTAGGTGAATACGAGAAAGTTTTAATGCTGCATATTAAGTTTTAGAATGGAATGAGGAATGCGCAAGATTGTTTAAACTTTCATGTCAAGAAAGTTTGAACAACCAAAAATCTAAATTTATTTTTAAATCCATCAATCGATCCACTACTCGACCTACGCCTACGCTACTAAAATCGCAGGTGTCTTTCAGCCTTAGATTTGAAGGTATATAAATACTTATCAAACAAAAATATCAATAAAAGATTACGCTTAACATATCACTGACAAGCTCTTTAAGTTATTATTTATGGCATTAATTTTTCTTACGTTACGCCGTCGAAATTCTACGAACAAGATCGATATCAGACTGTTTTCAATTCTAAACGCATTAGGCACCATCCAGTCTGTGAGTGTGGGAGACACATTCTCCAAATGTCTTTGTTCAACATAATGACGTTTGACGAAGGCCTTAGACCTATCATCGTCGAAAACAGCCGAATCACGCAAATTATGAATGTGATACGCATCGATCCTAACTAAAATATAACGCGGAAAAAATCACATCGAACAATATTACAAAATAGAGAAAGATGAGTCTCGTCTGGTGAAGTATTAGGATGGTCCCTTGTGGCAATTTTAGTGAAGTTGGAAAAGGGACCGTAGATGCTAATGCTAAAGTTAGAATTTGTGTGTAGTGTAAGGGAATTATGATGTTTGATAGTGGTGCAAGTTGTGGCGATGAGGCAGATAGTGGCTGGGCGCGACGGCTGCTAATGGGTGTGATAACATCTCGCGACCACGCCTCGCCGCGACCGGCAGATCACACCGATGCAGCCGCCGCAACAAATGCGTGCAGCCCATAAACACTTGTATCTGTTGGCATCAGTTTCATTCAAGCTGCCTTTCTCATGTATTGGCAAATTGACCTTCAATCGGAGAACAAAAATGTTTTGATCATTGCAGTGTTCACAAAAGTTTGCTACAAATTTGTGAGAAAATTTTAAGAATAGGATGTCACTTAATAAAAATTAGGTATATACAAATTCATCGTAGCTACTAAAGTGATGAAATTGATTTCAAGTTTCAATGAAATACTTATTATATACCGAGACCTGGACAACTGCCTAAGTATACGTGTCTTTTCTTAGCTATATATCCCATGTGACAAAAAGCCCGTACTAAGTAATGTTTTCTTCTTTTTATTTCTTGGCCTAAAATAAAAACGTAATATTTTTCTCCTTATCGAATGACCACACGTAGGCCTCTAACATGACTTACACCACCATCGAGAATATCTCTCAGGTGTGATGGCTTTCTTCACAGTTTTAAGTAAGCGATTATTAATTTCAAATACGCACGTGACTCGAAAAGTCAGTGGTGCGTGCCTTGGATTCGAATCTGCCTCTAATTTGCCAGTCCAACGGTCACACCACTAGGCTACCACTGCTAAAACGTGATTTCACTTATTTTGATGAAAAAAAAAAAAGAATTCGACGTAGTTATGAATGTAAGGCTCCGTAACTTAGTAATCAAGCGCCAACAGTTATGCCTCTAAACTGTTGCATATTAACGCGTTATTACTTTTATACCACGTTTTATGAGTGGCCATGTTTTTTTCGTAATTATAAATAAGAATATTAATAACTTTATTGCGTTTAAGTGGATGAACACGGAAACCTGGCACGATTTCTGTTTGCTAAAGGTGGACGAATACTTATTGAAGAAGTTATTTTCAATTGCATGAAGGTTTTATGGGTTTGTTGTATGCAGTATGATTATGATGTCGGAAATATTATTCTTAAAGTTACATTACAACATAATTGTTGCATAATTTTTTTATATAGCATCACGCTTGAATTCCTCGGAAGATAGACAGAGGTGGTATTGTTTTTAGTTTTGTTCTAGTCCCTTGTTATAAGTAGTAACCCTGTTCCCATCTACCGGACACAATCCAAACTCCGGGCTGCTTTAGGAAATTGCGTTACAAAAAACTCAATAAAAAAATCCCGACTCTGGAATCGAATCCAGATACTGGACTTAGTTTTTAAACCAGGAATTTGTTATATTTTTTAAGAAATTCATAATACAATTGTGATCAGGATTTAAACCTGCGCCCCGTGGGTGAATCCTCCTACTCCTAGCGCTCTGCCAACTAAACCATCCCGACCTCTGCTCAATATTCAAATTTTTTCTTCCACATTAATATATGTACAGTTCTCGAACCATAGGAATCATTTGGTACAAAAATTTCATTTAAGTTTGAGTTTTCAGGCCGGAAAGCATAACTAACATGATTCGAACCTGCGCCTCCCGGATAAATACTCCAGGCGCTCTGACCATTAAGTCATCTCGACCTCTGCTCACCACTGCGAATTCTTCATCCATATGATGGCTTAGTGGTCTGAGCACCTGGAGTATTTATCCGGGAGGCGCAGTTTCGAATCCTGCTCACGACCGTATTCTTTTCCCATTTAATATTAACTCTAGAGTTCGCTAAGCATGCGTTAATGCTTTTCAAAGATTTATCTTTAATCATAACTAACAGGTCATATACTTATTTACTTATTGCTCCTTGCAGACAAAAATAAGACAAACTGCCTGCATATGCGCATCGGCTAGGTTACAAACTAGTCTTTGTCCTGTCAACAAGTCAGTTGAAGAGTCAGTGGTCATCAATTAATTAATGGCACTGAGTTACACCACCATCGGCTTGTTACATAATGATGTACAACTTCCTGACTATATAGTTTCTAGAGAAACTACTAGGTAATTACTATAATAAAAATATTCTTTAGTGTAAAATATTAATTACTCTTCGGTAAAATTTTTATTTGTGTAAAGAAAAATACGGTCGTGTGGTGGGATTTGAACTTGTGCCCCCTGGATACTACCTACTCCAAGTGATCGGCCTACTAAGCTATCCCGATCTCTGTTCCTTACACCGAATTCTTATTCCACATTTTTATACGACTTATGGCGATGTCATTGCTATCTGTTCAGTTCCTAACTTTTTTTTAAACTGAACTACTTTTTGGATGTTTTTTTTTTATTTTTTATTTTAATCTATTTTATCCCACTGCTGGGCGAAGGCCTCCCTTTCCTTCTTCCACTTTTCTCTATCTAGAGCAAGTATGGACCAATCCCTTATGTAGGCGTCAAACTCATCCCTCCACCTTCGCTAGGTCTGCCGCGATGTCGTTGGACATTTTTAGGAATCCACTTGGTAGTGGATTTAGCCCATAAATCATCCGACATACGGCAGACGTGTCCGGCCCAGTCCCACTTGGGCTTGGTAGTTTTGTGGGTAACGTTGACGATCTGCATTTTGGATCGGAGTTCCGTATCCGGTCCGTTAATTTCACTCCAAGGATACTGCGCTCCAATCGCGCGCTGGCAAACCTCAAGCCCGACCTCTGCTGAACTGTCAAAGACCAGGTTTGAGCTGATGGTGAGGATATTATTATTTTTGTATTTTTTTGGTTTCTTTCCGAGAAGTGGGAATTTACATACGTTAATGCGTTAAAAACATTTATCTGTACCATTCGGATATTTATTTTCTAAAAATGTAAGAATTTTAGTGCTTACAACACAAGCTATCAACGTTTTAGTTCAACATGAACTTATATAAAATTTATCTCGACAATTACAGCCACCTAATTGTAGAACTCGCAACCTCAAAGCCAAAATCTTTGAGATTATATATTGATCCTTGCATGATTGCACCTTGTGCCTTCAAAGTCGACGATGAATACCTATATTATGAAATTCTATTGCTGAACTGTCGCAAATTTACAAATAAGCTTATCTGTGGAATAGACAAGCCACAGAAGGAGTTTATTAGACTTTTTCCTCATTTACATAATATAACATAGCATCACGCCTCTATTCCCCGAAGGGGTAGGCAGAGGTGTACACAGTTGTACACCCACATTTCACCAATGCTATTGCCATCTACCGGGCACAATTCCAAAACTCCGGGCTGCTACTGAGAAATTCCTTACAGAAAAACTCAATAACAATTTGCACGACCCGGGAATAGAACCCGAAACCTCATGTTCAGCAGTCGCGCATGGGACCACTAGACTAGTTTTTCCTAATTATCAGCAAATATTACTACAAAATTGTAATTTTATGTAAATTATCAATAATATTGATTGAATACATTAACCAAGTATTAAACCAGATTAAACATTCTAGCATTTTAATCGGATAGATAAAAGATATAACGTAATCATTATTCTTGATACTTTTTCATCGTACAAGCAGATATCTATCACGTAACACATTCCTGTACGTTAAATTATTCAGCTATTATAACGATCGGCTATTAAAGGCAGACGATCGACGCAACCAGACAACAATGTTGTTAATTGTCCCGCGATTTACGAACCGTGTAGGAAAATATTAAACCAACCGTTCCGATTGTAATTGTATAGATAAAACATGTTTAACTTACCGCAGATGTATAAGTAATTTTAATTTAATCGGTTGCATATGCCGAAATTAAGCATGAGATCTTAATCGGAAGTTAATTAACAGTTTTAAACGAATGTTTGTGCCATTCAGTTTCAATTTCTGTTCATCTTTTCAAATGGCTTTACAACTACATTTATTAAGGAACAGCTAAGTACTCACTAAAGAGCACGGGTTAATATCGATTAAAAAATAACATAATCTTAACTTTTATCTTTATTGCCATCGAAACCTTCAAGAGAAGGTGTTTCGTGATGTCAACAAAGTAGATGTTATAGCTTTCCTTTGCGTCGATTGACCGTTACACGAACGATTCTAGTGAACTTTTAGAAACTGTCGAGTCTTGACATATTTAGTATACGCCACGGGAGCAATAAACTCTACAATGTATTTACTTATTACTTCTTCCTTCCTTGGTGTGGTTAGGAGACAAGCTAGTGTTAGGGCTGTTCAAGCCACCCGTGGGCTTCTCATAATGTGCCCTTCAAAGCACGGTTATCATTGGGGTCAGTATATTAAATCTTTCTTTAGAAGATCGTTTATTTACTACGAACTCATTTTATTTTTTGTGGTCGTTGCGGTGGTCGCTTAAGTTTAGTTGGCAAAACACCTAGAATACCAATTCAGATGGGTGCCGTGGATTAAGGTTAGGTATGCCTAACATTCATATAATTTTAACATAGCCTGTAATTCAGAAGATTTAGGTTATACATCTTACTTTATTCGAAAGAACATGGTTGAGTTTTTGAATAAATATACAGATAAGCTACGACGTACTCCCCCACCATTATAATTACGAACAATCAAATGATCTTTAGTTAATTTTTTTCGAATCCATTATAGAAAGCAGAAAGCGCATGACTTACGTACGTACGACTTGCAGCGTATACTCAATATATTGTATATTTTACGATCATATAATTGAGGTGCGATGAGGGGGACGTTCTGTAATAAAGTAATGAATGATGTGATAGTTTAATTGGCGCATCCGGCGCTGCGCCCGCGCCGAGCGGCTTTCATTACCAGCGTTTGATGTGGAGCGCTCTAAGTGCACACCTTGGGTATCAGGACATTCGACAACGTGCCTCTAAGTCCGTGTGTAATGTACCTAAACTAATTAGGCAATTTGTTAGATGTTCATTACTAACTCGACATGTTGTAGTGTTCAATGTGCCGCTCATTTTTTTGTTACAATGATAACAGATTTTGTTCAGGTCCATTGGTTTTTGTAATGACTATTAAAGTATTCATAGATTTAACATAAAATTAATAACATAACATAGTATCACGCCTGTATTCCCCGAAGGGGTAGGCAGAGGTGTACACAGGTGTACACCCACATTTTACCAATGCTGTTACTAAGTCCCAGGTAATAGGTCGTGAGCCTGTTGCCATCTGCCGAGCACAATTTCAAAATTCCAATCTGCGGGCTGCCACTGAGTATGTTCTAATAGAAAAACCCAATAACACTTTGCCCGACTCGGGAATGCATCGCGAGACCTCATGCTCAGCAGTCGCGCTTGGCACCACTAGACCAACGAGGCAGTCATAAAATTTATATATAACATAATATACCTGTTCATCACATGTATCACCACGCCTGTTTTCTATGAGGGGTAGGCTTTTTACACCGATACCTTTGGCAGGTCATAACCTGCGAGTTGTGGTGAATACATTTGCGATCCTGGGACCGCGGTTTTGGTGAGTGGAGGACCGTGTGGTAGGAGTCCACCATGGCGTCCATGATAGATATTCCAGTTACAGTTGTAAGTTTTGGTGGTTAATTTGGGTGAGTATCCAAATTTCACCGATGCTCCAAGATAAATCTTTGAAAAGCATTAACGCATGCTTAGCGAACTCTAAAGTTATTATATTAAATGGAAAAAGAATACGGTCGTGAGCAGGATTCGAAACTGCGCCTCCCGGATAAATACTCCAGGTGCTCAGACCACTAAGCCATCTCGACAGTGGTCAGAGCGCCTGGAGTATTCATCCGGGAGGCGCAGGTTCGAATCCTGTTCGCGACCGTATTCTTTTTCCATTTAATATAATAACTTCACCGATGCTGTTATTAAGTTCCATATACCATATAAGCCTATTGCCATATACATACCAAGAACGATTCACATTTCTGAATCAGAATTTTCTAACAGAAAAATCCAATAAGACTGCCTGAACCGGGAAACGAACCCAGAACCTTCACGCTCAGCAGCAGTGCTTTTGATAACTAGACCAATAAAGCATTCACTATATAAAACGTGGTAGATAACAATAAACTGATCAACCTAACTCCTAACAATAGGACGGAAGTCATAGAAATGGATTGGTACCCGATACAACACTACTCCCATACTTTGATATCGTTATATCTACTGATCATTCCGATCGCGGACGGGTTTCTCTCTAGCCTACAGATATAATTATATAAAATATTATGTCATGCCTTCATCTAGCCTGGGCACCCCGGATATGAGCGATAAGATAGCTCATAGACTCATAAAATAAGCAATAGAAAATCTGTAATAATACAAATGAACTTCGCAAGACTAGCACGATTTGATCTCTCGTAATATGAATAGGAAACAGACAAATTATTGGTCTACGGAATGAGTGAAACTTTGTGTAATCTATGTTAGTACCTAGTATGTATTAGGCGCTATGAACAGTACTGAACTCCGTGGAGGATTGGTGTAAAATACTGACAGAGAAAGAAAGAAAAAGTTTAAATTTGTTACTACTACATACATGGGAATCATAACATCCCATCTTGTGGAAAGAAAAATACGGCCCTCGTAACATGTTTATTTAGTCCTGTTCGGGAAATAGACAGCCAGTAAAGGTCTAAGTAAACTAGTTAATACTAAAGTGTGATCTCGGTCTCGACAGAGTGTACTGTCATCCCTGTAACGACCGAGATATATTGTATGAAATTAATGTGGTAGATTGGTCTCCCCAATCAGAAATTCACACAGCCAAAAGATCTCAAAGCCCATAGTTTTTACATAATTATGGTATTGCCTGATTGTCAATGAAGGACGAGTACCAAATTAAAAAATGTTTGCGTAATCTCGCAACATTAGCAATTCAGGATTCGTGCCTTGAAACTATATAAAGATAATATGTCCTACTATGGGCTAGTAGGACATCTTATCTTTCTTCAAGAATTAATTCTCATTAAACTGATTAGCGGGAGGGGGGGGGGGGGGGTAATAAACAGAGATCAGCAAAGCAGACTATAATGTACCTAAACTTCAACGAATTAATACATATAACGTGTTTAATACCAACCTACGTCTGAAATCACGTAATCTATAAATAATTCTACTGCGAAATCCTATAAACGTAATAAGATTATTCGAAATAATAATTTGTTATGAATACATATTCAAAGTAAAATAAATAATTCATCATTTGTAAATATCGTTATGTTTGATATCCTGGGATTTTAGAGGTTGTTATTATTTACTCTATGAGTATTTCTTAAAGGTTAATCAGTTAAAAGTTTCATTGGTTATTCCGATCTTTTGGTAATAGCTAAACAAGAAAATTTCTACGAGAAATCGTAGCACAATGACGTAGCACATTGTTCGTGACTTTCATATCCAAATAAGCTCCCAAAATGTTTAATACCTTGACACACAAGTTCCCAAAACCATCATCGTATGATCCGTAGTGACTTGTCACAATGTGCGCATGTGCGATACGATCTCCGCTGTGACGTCGCGAGTTTGCCGAAAGCTATCGTCCCAGCATCTTGCCCCGCTATTGTGGTGACTCCCACGGCGTCCATCCATCACGCCACCACTAAACCCTCAAGACGAAGCCGCCTCGAAGAAAACGTTCAAAGCCGAAGCTCACAATCACCTCGTATTTATCATATATTCTGAAGGATTTCGATATGACACGGAATCTCAAACAGTTTTTTCTTTAGTGGTTTTAAGTTGCGATTGTCGTGGTGATTGCCTGTTCATATATTATTACGAGTATAGTGTTGTGCGTTTTTTATTTACCTTCAACTTTGGATCATGGAAAGTAGGTACTGAGATTCGGTGAAAATATAGATACTTAATCGAACGTTGTACTCTTTTAATGGACAATATGAGGGTGATTACTGAGTACTAGACAACTGTTTCCGTTGCCGCAAAAAATCGTAAATGTCAACTTAGGATTGGTCACTACATCCGAGAGTAATTTTTTATCGTATTTTAGTGTCCTATTAAAGTAGTAGGTACGCAGTTATTACAGTGATATTACTTTAACTTTATATTCTAAATAAAATGAGATCATTCTATATCATTTGTTTGCTATACCTACAGTAACTTCGTAGGTATTTACGCAAGATAGGTAAGTATAAAACGTTGATCAAATATAAATACTGAAATAAGGAAAGAAAGGATGACTAATGCAATTTATTGAGGTCAATTTAAATATTTTAATTCACTAAATTACAGTTTTACGCCCGTTTATAGACATCTACATCTACAATATGCAACAATAAACTTTAAAATTACGCCAGTTAATACGGTAGTTGGAAGTTATAATAAAACGGCAACGAATGGCCGTAATATATTACGTGGCGGAATATCTGACAATGCAATATTTGCATTAAATTTATCAACACGCTAGCACCCACTTTTTCATCGCCTCTCCCAATTAACGGTGACATTCGTTTAATTATAAATGTAATTACTTCTTTGTTAACTACGATATGTTAAATTTTTACCACTCCTCTTGTATATAGTTAAGTAATGGCATTTTTTATAAATGTTCAATTTAAATAATGTTATGCATAAATATTCGTAAGCAATGAAACTTTTGAATAACAGATATTCGACTTAATTAATAAAACCATCAAATTACTTAAGTTTTACTAACTTTTAAACTTTCACGTTGCATAATATTATTATATGTATAACTAACAGGAATTAACGCGCAATATTCTATGAATCGCTTTTTCGACCAGGTTGCACTGATCGTGGTCACAAGCAGACTGACCTGCTTGTGAGTCTGCTTATGACCACGATCAGTCATAAACGCTCGCAATACACAGGTATAACCGCTCTAACAATACGCAACAACCAAGATGTCAATACCAGATAATATTTTTATTTGTGAAGCGGTTTTATTTAGTTCTTAAACATATACCTACTCGTAGATAAAAACTGAATTGTCTCCATTATGGAGTCTTAATTAACTTTTTATGCGATGTCTAGATAATATAAACTGCATACCCAGGTCTTGAAAACATGTTGCAATTAACTTTTTTACTTATTCATACTTATGTCAAAATGTAATTTTGGCCCGGTTAGTAGAGTGTGATAGTAGGATAACATCAGAACCTCGTGCATGGGTAACATTAGGTGTGACATAGCTAGATAGAAGGAGACCGTATCGGTGGCGGTTACCACGAACAACATAATTACCAATGAGGGTTGACGTTAGGCAGGGGCCGGTCATAAAACAATGCCAAAACTTTAGCAGCATGCAATTTTAAAAACAATTAGAAAGTGGAAGAAGAATACATGCTGCGCCTACTCCAAATAAATTGGGATAACGGCAGGGGGATGACGATGATGTCCATAATTAATAAACAACAGGTTTACTGTAGGTATTAACTCCAGTACCGACAGTACAATTCCTAAAACTATACTGAATTGAAGAAGAAGAGAGAATTGATTGAAGAAGTTATATACAACAAATAATACTTATACTTTTATATCTAGCTTATATGCACTCTACAATCACAGTCTAAAGCTTACTTGTAGGGGTTTGAACCCGCACAATTTGGATCAGAACTCCGAGTGCCTTGCCAACTAAGCCATTGAGGACCGTTCGCTAAGCCGAAGCTTTCCTGCGCCTTTTTAATACGTCTTCTTAATGTGACGTCAATATCATCTTGTCAGTCACTACACAGTAACTAGCGCGACACAACTGATTCTCTTGATAAAGCGCCGGCGTTTCCTATCTGACTACCTCTAAGAAGAAAAACAAACTCAGAGGTCAACGTCTCTTTTAAAGTCCAGACATAATATTACATATCTATTTGAGTCTAACCATGCAGGAATCGTCTTTTAAAGAAAGAGCCTTAAACAGCTTTGAGGTGACCTGTACTTTCTGACGGCAAGTCTTTCATTTAATGTCTTACCGAAACCAACTTCATCTTTCAAATGTTATAGGTTACCAAGAACTTCCTGGTCTCGTTAACCGATATTTTGTTACGTCGGCTTATGACGTCAGCTTATGCTACAGTTTATGTTGCAAAACCTGTGAACTGGCGACATAGTGGGCTATAAAATAAAAGGTGTTATTATTCAAATACGCTTCGCCGTCGTCCCGGACTCGCTTACATTCCGGCGGCATCGGATTTTACGACTCTTGCGCCGTATCGACATCAAGAATGTTTGTTATTGAGTGTTTGGCTGTGTTCTAGACTTTTTCTGTTCGTAAATGATTTCGGACATGGTTTTTGTAATATTTTACTTATTATAGAAAGGTTTATTGATTTTGCTTGTACAGCAGCTTTACAATAGCTTAGGAATATGTATAAGAAAGGTGCGATGGCATATCAGAAAAGATTAGTGAGTATGAAACGTTAATTTCAGATCGTTCCAGTATCCAGCCCATAATGGTGCTGGTTTAAGAGATTACGTACAATAAAAATATATATAAAAAAACTGCCATGTGTGAATTAAAAAGTAAATTCCTAGTGTGGGCAAGATTTTTTTAAAAGAAGAAATAGAAAGAAGAAACAAGTGTTTTAATTAATCAAATTAATCATTGTTTTGTGTAACATAGCTACAATATTACTATTTATTAAAATCTTAATAGCCTATTTACTCGGGAAAGTGTAAGGCTTTTAACGATACCGATCCCATATATCTAGATCGCCTGATAGGCGTTTAGAAAGTTATGGTGGAATAAACTCACAAACATACATACATACATGAACCCTAAAAACATAACACTATTTTCTTTGGGCTGTCGAGTAAAGAGGCCATTTTGATGATACATACGGTATGTGTCATCAAATTGGCCTTTCTTAAATGTATGTGACATGTCATGCCTGTTTCCCATTGGCGTAGTCAGAGACTATCAATTTCCATTTGCTAAGATTCTGACATATTTTTTTCGGTTCATCTATGTTCATTAAATTCTTCAAGCATGCTTGGTTTAGGTTATTTTTGACCTGTTCTTTTTTGAGACCGTTCGCAATTTAATTGCGGTATGTTCGTCGAGGGCAGCCTGCCCGACTCTTCCATGCACACTAATAAACCGAATAAAATCACGGATAATATATTTATAATAATTTTATACATATAATCTACTAGATTACTATTTTTTAGTAATTTTAAATGATTGCTAAATAGAAATCGCCAGGCGTCTCCTTAAGGCGAAAAGGGAACATGAAAATTAATGGATGCAAGCATGCCACGATAGCTCAGTTGGGAGCGCCACGACACGGTACGTCAAGGGTCGCGGGTTCGAGTTCTGTCTATTATTTTTCAATGTTTTCATTAGAAAAAAATAAAAAAGATATTTATAATTTCGTATAGAACACGGGTCATAGTATAAAAAACAAGACCAATAATAATAATACTTGTACTTCGAACCAACTTTTCGGTCACCACAGCCTATCTCCACGAAGATTAGCCAAGTAAGCAGAAGATATTATAGTATATGCGCAAAAACAGGTGCACTCTCTCTTTCTTCACTATGATAGTCCGATGGGACGACAATCCGAAACGACGGGAGAGAGATCAGGCGCAGGACCGGCTTTACGTGCTCCGAAGCACGGGGGTGTCACACCTCCAATTTCCAATTCCAGACTCTACTGATAATTTCCTTGCAGAAACGAACCCGGGACCTTACGCTAAGCAGCCACGCTTGTGGCCTCTAGACCAATGAGGCAGTTAAAAATGAAAAGAGATTAATGAAGTATCGAAGCTCTAACGTATCATTTAATAACTGAAACTTATCTTTTTTTTTCTATGGGATAGGTGCCAACCGAGCAGACGGATCGCCTGATGATAAACGATTACCGCCGCCCATGACACCCGCTACCCCAGAGGAGTCGCAAGTGCGTTGCCGGCCTTTTAAAGGGTTTGGGCCTCCGGTACCCTCACTCACTCGGCGAAACACAACGCAAAGGTTGTTTCACGCCGGTTTTCTTTGAGGCCGTGGTATCACTCCGGTCGACGCGGCTCATTAGTGCCGAAGCATGGCTCTCCCACTGTTAAAGATATTCTGCACATGTTCAACGAGAAGGAAATATGATATGTATTGATAGGCAATAAAGATGGCCGATAGAAAACAATACAAAGTGTTGGGGTAAAGGGCACTTTGTCTTAGCTTTTATAGCATCGTTTATTTTAGCAACATTATGCACCGAACTTACATTATTTATTTGACACTAAACAACAATGAATAGGCTTTAGAAAAATTGCTTGGAGATTAATAACATGTTGGCTGAATGTTGTATAGACAAGTTTTACATGGGAAAGTTACTAAAACACGATTTTAATAGTAATTGTAGTGGGTATTATAATGCCCACACCAATACAGTAACTAAAATTATTAAAGAAGAACTAATCATCTCGTTGGTCTACTGCCTTGTAGGTCTTTGGTGGTCCCAAGCGCGACTGCTGAGCAGGAGGTCTCGTTTTCGATTCCCGGGTCGGGCAAAGTGTTATTGAGTTTTTCTGTAAGGAAATTCTCAGTAGCAGCCCCTTCGGGGAATACAGGCGTGATGCTATGTTATGTTATGTTATGTTAAGAACTAATCGTGAGAAAGTAGTGTTTATGGCTGTTCTATGTAATATCCTAATACCCAACGATAGGTCTTCAACAATAAGCAAAAGATAGACCATATTTTATATTAATTTCCGATTAATTTCGATTACTCGAAGAAATCTAACTTACCATTAGGAAACATAAAAAAATCTTTAAATATAAAAAAAAATGTGATAAGAAAAATACGGTCGTCAGCAGGATTCGAACTTGCGACTCCCGGATAAATATTCCAGGCACTCTAACCGCTATGCCAAGTCGACCTCTGCTCACTACGCCGAATCTTTCCACAAAAACTTTAGAGTTCGCTCACCATGCGTGAATGAGTTTGAAAGACTATCTAAAATAAACTCATTAACTGAACAATTTTAGCCATAGCCAACTTCCGCTAACAAACAAGTTTCCTAGCAGTTTGGCAAATGTGGTGACTGCTAAACTTGCAGCTACAACAGCTTAGCTAAGCTAAAATAATCTGCCAACGAAGCCGCACAACTTATGCTTGTACACCATGTATACCGGTTGCAATAATACTGGCTTTACGACACAATTTAGTAGTTAAACCAGACTACCATCTGCATTTATTTCATTACCTTACAATTTCGTGACACTCTGTTTTTTTTATATCTTGCACCCAGAGAGGTGAGACAGTGTATTGAACGCACCTTAATACCTATATATTGAAAATTGCGACCTTCACTGATACCAGAACATAGATTTTGTAGATTCCACAAGGATCTGAAAAAAAAATACGGATGTAACCTTGCCCTGTCATAAGCGAAGCATAGATTATGCACACAGACACGCAGAGTACTGGCGCCGAGTGGATGAGTTTTAAGTATTTGTATGTGTTTAGCTCGTGGATGACAAGCGAAATTGGATGACTAGGCATGCTTCTCATATATCGTACGCAACGCTACGTCCGAATTTTTTGAAGGTCCGTGATTCCCTAATTAAGAAATACTAGCTGGTCCTCGCGCCAAAAGTAGCCTATATCCTTCTGCAAAGTCCAATCTATGTCTTCATCCAAATCTACTTTTACATTTATACATTAGTAGAATGCAGAAGTACGCAAGACCCGGTTTCATTATCACATCAGTGTCAAAGCTATCTTATGATTTGAAAATATGGCTGTAGTGAGAAGACTAAAAAGGAACACACCTTTTGAGTAACTTTAGTGTACAGTGAGTGGCAATAAGTGTTGCATACGTTAACCAAGAACACATGAACAAAGTGTGTTCCCGTTAGCAGAGACTAAGAACAGTTTGACAAATTGTACTTACAAAAAAGCCAGCCCTACATCTGGTGAAATTGGCAAGCTGAACACAACCTACTGGTTGGAAGGCTCGATGTCCAATGGTCAAAATTCACTCAGCTACAATTACAAGTTATAGCACTCATGTTTTTTTTATAGTAGCTCGCCTTTGTTCTCCGAAGGGGTAGGCAGAGGTGTAACAGAAACACTCATTAACACTTTGGCCGACCCGAGAAGCAGCAGTCGCGCTCGGGACCTCTAGCCCAACGAGGCAGTTGAGAATGATAGGTATTATGTAATAATGAAGGGATGAAGACGTGAAGTGGATTTGTAATTTTCCTTTGGAATTTATTACTAATATGATAAAATAATCCTATCCTACTAATAGTAGACATGTTAAAGTAAGGATGCTCGTGAGTTGTATGTTTGGATGTTTGAAAAATCAATTACCATAACCAAATATCTACGAAGAGGTTTACGTCACCCGTAGGTCACCCTTCAAATCGTTCGTGGTGTGAGTTCCAAAATAAGATCTTGAGACTTTCCTCAAACCAAAGTTCTGGGCAAAAAGTGTTTATCGACGTCGGCCGTCGTTAACTTAATAATATTGTAATATGTCAAAACTTAATAATAAACATGTATTGTAATATGTATTAGACTATTCATAGTAAGTTGTTTATGTTTCTGTATTTCATTCTATGCCATAGTCATCATCATCATCATCATCATCTGCAGTCCACTGCTGGACATAGGCTTCTCCAAGTGCACGCCATAGATAAATATTGAGTAAAAACTCTTAAACAATTTTGAATGAAACATGGTATAATTATAGTGGAATAGGACATATTTTTTATTCCAGAAAATTCTGAATTTCTACGGGAAAAAAGGGGTGGCGTGGATGAAACTGTAGGGCGCAGCAAGTTAGTCATAAAATGTTAAAACAATTTATTTTAATTAACTAAGTAGTTAGTTTTATGTAGGACTAAATATGTAGTTTAGTGACTAACTATTCAACGGTTATTATCTTTATATCCTAGATAAATGTATGATGCTGAAATAGAGACTAAATTACTAAATAAGCCAAGTCCTAACTTACATTTCTTTCATACAAACTAGGGATCAGTAGTTAGTACCGCTCCCTTATATGTATGATCACCAGATCAAAATTTTTATTTATACGAAAATTCGTATATACATATACAAATATATTGAAATACCTAATTAAAAAGGTATGAACTTAACTCAACTTCAATTTTTGAACTGATGATCACACATATAAGGGAGAGGTACTACTTACTTATCTATTAAGTATTCTATTAAAAAGTCATACGTACTAATTTATAAAAGTGTAATTTTTCTATTAAATTCCTAAAAAGTGAGAACGATGCTGTATAAGCTAATTGAGCATATAGCATAGCAGCTAACTAATGAATTAAGACAACTCTAAAGTCTAGTGACTGTAATACAGGTTATCTTGAAACGAACAAAATATCCCCACATAAAAACTTATTGCAATATTCAATTCATGATTAGATACGGTTCTAAATACTTCATAACTTGATCCAACCTAATGATACAACAACAGCTGTATCATTTGCCCAGACCGCCACATCTCTGCGGAAACATTTCGCAATGTAAAGGTTCCCTCAGACCGATGCCGACAAGTTAATTTTACGCCTCTACACTCACTCATTTCATAATAATAAAATTGCTGTACAGCAGAATCCGTTGCTTTATTTGTGAAAACTCTTCCTTCAAATGTTATTCTAGCAAATACATATTCTGTCCTAACGAGTTAGGGTTTAATTTCGGTTGCGGAAATTAAGGTATCGTTCTCTCAAATCAGAGGGTCCACTGATTGGGGTATCATAAGCTTGTGAGTGTAGTTTGAAACAGACAGCGACACTGATACTCTTATTACCGAAACGTCAGGGGTCAGGCATACATGTGTGCGTGTGGTGTGAGGTGTGTGTGGGTGGGTAAATCACCACGAAACAACTTTACAAGTGTAATTGTCGCAGCGGGTGTTGGTAATTGATTTATTCCACGCTAGTAATGTGGCCCTGCACTATTCTCATTGCGTCCTGTGATTGCTTGCGATGGGGGAATTCGACAAATGTCTATCAATTGTTATAGCTCGATGATTTTTATTGTTATGTTGTATTGTAATTATTGCTGATTTCTTTATCGTACTAGCGTACTCTAATCTTATGGAATTTTAACGACATTTCTGTTTGAAATGTTTCCGTATTCAGCTGGATCTAAAATAAAAGTGTAACTTGCTTATAAGTGGTTCTGGGATGGAAACCGAACTAGTGAATGCTTTATAGACACATTTAAATTCGGACAAGGGTAGGTACATATCTTCTTAACATTTCTTTTTAATATCGTCCATAACCTTATGGGCTACATTTTTAACGTTACGACTTAAGTATCAATTTTTGCTCAGCAGTTATGAGCTATAAAAACACTCCCACAGCACATTACTATAAACATTACATTTTGCCGATACAAGTAATATTCAGAGCTCAATATAACGTTCATAAATATTTAATAGATATTTTCCCACAATGGGGTGGCTATTCACACCCGTTAACCCTCAAGTGTGCAGTAAAATGGGACTGATCGGAGACTCGGAGTAGTATTAACTCCATTTGGCTTTGGCCAACCCTCTGAGAGCTTACTAAGCAAAATTGTTTGCTTGTCTCAATTATTGTTCGCCTTTCAATCGGTGTTAGATGATTTATAGAATTTGTAGCCGGTAGCCGTGTCCATTTTTTATAATGAAAACGACTGTGACTAGTTTTCGGACAGTGAATATATGATTAATTGTTAGATTGTAATCAATTTTGATTAATGTTTTTCTTTTATTAAATTGTGACTATGGTGTACGAGAAGATAGAACACACTAACATTTTTTAAATTAATACCGTTTTTCTTGTTGATACAAAATTCTAATAGGCAATCATTAATTGCTCTTAGTAACTAGACACACTTGCATACTCACACTTAACTGTCAAAAGTTGAGTAAATAAATACCTGTTCTTCGATAAGTAGCATACCAAGCGATAGCCTTGTCGATAATGACCGATGTAAAATCGCACATGTCAACTTGTCTTAGCCGTGACGCCTATCACCTGTTAATTACCGCCTACTTACACACTAGAGGTCGCCACTGTCTCGTCAAATATACTTAAGCTACTATTTGCATGTCTGGGACAAGTCAGCTTCCATTTTGGATAAATTATCGAGTATCGATGTCAATCTCGCCCACGTCCACATCACTGTTCTTAACGTATTTGTCTCAAGTATAAGGCTAAGATTACATTGTAGTCAGAATGTTTAAAGTTTTTAGGGTTGCTATAGAATCACGAAATGATTGTTCTTCTCCAAATTACTACCTACCTTATTCTCTTTTATTGAAGAAGAAGATCGTATGATGACAGGCTACTCTAGAGTTTAGAGTTTAATGAATTTCAATGATGCGTTCCACAAACTATTACGTTTTATTTGCTTGCCTGAAATCCTCCATTCAAGCATGAATACCTAACATCCATCTTGTACTGTGTAAAGTATGACTATTATTATATATATTCTGATAGTCTTAAGACTATACTATTAGTCGTAAGACTATCAGAACTTTTGAATAACAGGGATCAACGAGCTTTTTTGCTTTTGGTATAATAGTCACTTTAAAATGTTGCGAAATTTCTATTAAACCTTACCTACGCCCTGTTTATACGCCTACATAAAACTTATGAAAAACTTACATTGTGTATGGTATGAAGTATGTAGTTCAAACATTACTACAATGAATCATTTTATCGAATCCAACAATTACATGTAGCCTTCTACCAATACCCATGTACTTACCTAATGTACCTATAGTCCAAAGTAGCACGTGTAGCTACGCCATTAGGCAACACTATTCACGCCTCCGTCTACTATCAATACACACTTGCCCAATGCTGAAAAGACATTACACTCACCTCAATTAATCAATTTTCAACCCTAACACCCGCAAATAGAACAAAAGTTACTTTGTAAGTGCCCTTCTTTTCAATTTTCCTCCAAACGAATTTGGCTGTAACATCAATCGAGTTCCCACATTTTCCGGGCGCACTTACACAATATCAATCAGGTTTTATTGGTGTTGTCGGGGGGCGCGGGGGTGTGGCGGGGTGCTGCGGGGTGCGGGGACAGGGAGGGGACTATTTGTATCAATAACCTGTCAATGGTCTCGTGGTCCGCGGAGACCTCTGCCCCGTAAACTTGATACTTGCGTATGGCTGTGACCGCATGGATTTGATTAGGAATGCATTATGATAGGCGTGCGAATAATTCGATGTGAACAATTGGTATTAAATAGAATCTAATAAATTATGTTTCTAATGTGTTGAGAACGCCCTGTAAGTTTAGATTTTCAGCAGCATCTAGTGTTATTCAAATAAATAAGGCTTATGAAAGTAAATAAACAAACACAAACACACCTTATCTCTCAGATACACAGACAATTTGAAAAAATGTTTTGCTCTCAAAGGTCTGTCGGCAAAATTACCATAACATTCGTGGAATAAAACATAACGAAAAAGGTTCCATTTACAAAGTTCCCTCGTAACACTACATTATCTGCTATCAGTGGCGGTCGACAAAGTAAAATTGGGGACACCTTATTTCCTCGGCTGGTTTGCAAAACACGTTCACGCTTCCCACCTATCCCCACATCTCAACGCTTATAGATAGTATCTGTTACACCTATTACAGACGCTAGATAGAGGGTATGTAACGAGTAACTATGCTTACAATGCGTGGTATCTTGGCTTTTTTCTTTAACCATTCATTTGTAGCCAGCAATGTGCTCGTTGAAATTTTGTACGACCGTAATTGAACGTGTCGTCGGTAGGGTAGTGATACCAGTTCAGGTGGGCGCCTTCTTCACGCCGCTGCCACCGATAACACGCTAATGCCCTCAACTTTGCACCGCAAGGGGAGGCTGAGGGAGGTCAGGGTGTGGGGGAAAGGGAGGTAGTAGCCATTCGTAGAGGAAAAACGGGAAAAGTCAGATCATTCGCGTTATTGAACGCGAATAACTTTATCGTGTTGCAATATGCGCTGCGAGCTCTGTGAACTGCATTATTTTTAAGTGGGTACTCTCATGTGAATAGGGTAATAATCATATGGCTTTATACACTCGAGTATTGTGTGTGTTATGTGTGTATGTGCAAATCTTTAAACTTTAAAAATACCTTCACAACACATTTTTTTTAAATTTAATATTCGTTACTTAGACAGCTTGATCACTTTATGAATGTCGCAGAGAAGAATTGAATATTTATTTGAAGCCTAATAGAACAGCTGCATGTCATCTACTGCACGTGGGTACTGCAGGTGCTATATATATATATACCTACCTACTAGTGTGCAGGTATGAAACAATTAATTTATATCTAATAGTTTTTTTAAACTTCCTGCGTTCTATTGAATACTGTACGATTTCATTTAATTTAGTAGTAGAGCACACCTGAAACATTAAAACGTTAATAAAATAATCATAAACAGTGAGTTATGCCGCGATACACATAAACGCCACGCACCAATGAGCACCCGGGTAATAAATAAAAATACTCAATTCCATTAGCGCGCCATTCTGATAATGTGCCCACCTTAGCGATGAGGCCTGTAACCAATTCTATATGCATTGTTTCAGCAAACGCGCGCGTTAACGTTAATATTTCATAACGCACGTTTCGCGTATACCGCGTAAACGGCGGACCCACGATTTGTTCCGGTACCGACTGCCAAGGTAAGAGTACATATATTTGCGGTAATAAACGTGAATTTATTACCCCGTTACGTTTGCAGTTTTACTGAAATGTGGAGATGTGTGGAGCGACATTACCGCCGGCTGCTTCGCCCTACCTCCCTCCATACCTATGTATTAAATCAAGCTTTATGTAAATGATATAGAACATTGTTCTTTACAACCCGAATGTTGGGAACAGAAGGTATGTCTGTTGCTCAAGTGTCGACGTTGCATCGTAAAATATTGTTCCGGGTTTGATTGCGGGAGAACTTATGTTTTACCTAACTTGCACCGCGTAGGAATGTAAATCATGTTTCCCATAGGTAGGTAAGTATGTCTCGCATTTATGACGACCAATGAAAGTGGAAGTAAAAATAAACTAGACTCCTTCATTTTTAACTTAAATGTGGAAATATGCTTGTACTAATTTCATAAATTCCCGTACATACATAGGTAAGTACCCACATTTTATTCACGGAGACTATGAAGAAGAATTTAACTTAGAAATTCTAACTTAAGTAATTCGTCGTCTCGTCGCCGTCGCCTCCACCAAACACGTAACGCGGTGTCGTCGACATCAGAGCTAAGGAGTGCGAATGTTCACGACCAGAAGAAACCGGACATAAACATTCGGGGCACGTCGGCGCGGCTCGGATCCGCAGTTAAAAGGGGATTATGAGCCGAGTGGCCAATAACGCCGCATTACATACCCGGCCCCACCAGCCTGCCGATAAGCCACACTGAATAAGGCTTTGTCTCTACTTACCTACGTCTACTTGTGTTTTAATTCCAGTATATGTGATCAGTGTTGGCTCCAAGGTGGCCTGAGATTTTTACATAAGCTGCAAATTGGTTTGAGCTTTTATTGTTCGTGATACGATCATGTGTAGTGTAGATGAAAATGAATGTGCGATATAAAGCAGATTTATGATATGATAAGTTGGTAGTCACATGAACACCATCTTATCGTAGATCAGCATTCAAAATGCGATTGCCAATTTCTTCGCAATCATTTACTATACCCTTACAAAAACAGCCCCCATCACTATATTTAATTAACGCGCCAACATAACGACCGACACTAAAATCCAATGAAATATTCAGTCAAACGTTAAATTCAATCGGAGCTTATCAAAATAGGAGCGTGATCCCAACAATACCTACGATTGGAAACACTTTTACAAGCAATAAATTCTTGGTGGCTGTGTCACTGGCTACAACATTTATTAGCTACAATCCCGATTAGATTAGCGTTGCATCCCTGTGCCTGTGGGCCGCGGCCGGTGCCCGAGGGACGTGAAATTTGTCCCAGTAATGTTGCCACGCGCGCAACTAATTCGATGTAGTCGACCCTTCCTCTATGTGACTCGAATGCCTCGCCTCGACACTGCTTCATTTTAATTGAATAGTTGGCGTGGGGTGACGCCGTTGTTTTCCTAAAGATAACTTTATAGCCGCTTTGCATAATTGCCCGCCGGCGCTCTAATTTGTTACCATTTCGCAATCTGTCACAGTTTTGCACAAAGAGAGGAACGAGTGCTAATTGAAACAAACATCTAGCTTTCGTAAAGTATCTTTTTGTGCATACCTAAGTTCAGTGTTTTTCTCCCTATTAAGTTTTCAGAATCATAAATTTCGTTAATGTCAACAGCCTTTAATTTGAGTTGCTGAGCTGGCTTCGGCGTTTCCTAGATAATTAAAACATTGAGAAGTAAAGCAGGTAATCATTTTATTAGAATTGAATAGATATATATTTTTTTATTATGTCTTTCTTAAATTCTAGTCATACGCAACATTAATTTAAGAACCATTTCAAGAAAACAGTTTAAATAATAATAATAATACAGACACTGCATCCCGGTTCCATATATTTTCCTACCTACCTAGGTCGGATTGCCGGCCGTCCGCTACTCGGTGCCTCTACTCCATAACATTACGTTCGCAATGTGACGCACACCGCCATCTATTGGCTCTCTTCGACATTACAAAACCTACTTACGACTGTGCTACCGTTTACATAAAATGGAATTTCGAACAAGGCCATAGTTAATTTCGACACCTCATAGATTAATTATTGCTTAATTACCTACCATGTTAGTAAACCTTTAAAGACACACAAGTAAGTAATTGCAAGTCTTGCAATTTAATTAAGTAGGTATATTCTTTCTTCCACTTTATTCTTACTACCATTGTCGCCCTCACCGGTGTAAAATAGATATTTATTAATTGATTTTGTTTTTGAAATGAGTTCTTGGTTTTGAAATTTTGATCCAGTACTTAGTACCGATTTACGGTACTAAGTATTGAAGGACCAAAATTTTAGACCTTATTTCCCTTTCCCTCCTTTTTTTAGCTGGTTTGCACCGGTTATAATATCTGAAGCGGCTATCGGATCCCTTAATTTTTGCCGAGCTGTGGGGTTACTCTTGAAACTAATACCAATTCCAATCGAATTCCAATATTAAATTGACGTCTTAAAACAACGCGTAATTTTAAAATAAATTTACCTACATTATAGTTTCCTCAATTTTAAAGCATGTTGTCTTCATAATATCCTGAATCTATAATTATTTATTAGACATTTTGGCATTTAAAAGTACGAACTGACATATTTCCAATGTCAATCGAGCGGAATTATTTTCAAGAGTAAGCCCACAGTACGTTCTCGTAATTTGACCGACTTGTATCCGAGGATTCATTGAATTTGAACTTTCTGGTAGGTAGCAAAATTATTCGTAGTTATAATTTTTTCTTAATGTATAATCGTATTTTGTTTGTACACTTAGTTTGCCAATAAACGTTTGACTTTGACCTTATGGTTGATAAACAGCCTATTATCAGAGTTTAAACCCACCCGTCTCTGACATGGATTTACACACCCGAGAACATCTCTCAGATGTGCTGGTTTCATCACGATTTTTTCTTCACCTTTGTAAACAAATGATAATTAGCATTACCACGTTGAATGGCAATGCTAATTCTCTGACTAAGAAACAGGCTAGCCCTCTGGTCACGCGAAGTGTCGACCAGTCCGTCCGAAATTCTAACCCCAGAACATTTATAATACGCGATAATAATGACTTTCAAAAAGTCAGTGGTGCGTGCCTTGTATTCAAACTTGCGAAGTTTATCACTGCTTTACAAGCGTCTATGTAACCTATACGTAACGTACGTACTAATATGAATATTATACATTTGTCAACTCATGCTTTTTTCCCATGAGGAATAGTCAGAAACTACGGAACGCCACTTGCTACGGTTTCTAGATACACATATTGCTTTGTTCACGTTCATCCATGGGTATACATCTGTGTACGCGCGTCGGATGCGACAAAAGATCGGGTGCGAAGTATTCCGCCTTATCTTTTTAGTATTGCTTCACTTTGGGTATGTACATCTAAATAGGAAAAGGTAATTAAGGATCTGGTTATGTAGTTAGCAATTCTTTATAATTAGAGCAGAGATCGTTCTCAAAAACCTCTACATTACCGTAGAAGTATTTAAAACGTTGCCAAAATAAAACATATCTCTCGTAAACCGTATCATTTTTATTGGTCTTTGTGCCCTCCGCCTTCAGTTTATAATAATTATAAACTGTTGTAAAATTTTCATACATTTAATTAAGTGTCTCGACTAATAATATTAAACTCATTATATTAAATGGAAAAAGAATTCGCGGTGGTGAGCAGAGGTCGAGATGGCTTAGTGGTCAGAGAGCCTGGAGTATTTATCCGGGCGTCGCAGGTTCGAATCCTGATGGCGACCGTATTCTTTTTCCATTTAATATAATAACTTTAGAGTTCGCTAAGCATGCTTTTCAAAGATTTATCTTGAATATTAAACTTGTTCATATGGCGTTGCTCATTCCGTTGCTGAAATAAGTTTTAAGCATGAACATATATTTTAAGCATACATAAACTCACGCCTTTCTCCCATGAGGGTAGGCAGAAACTACAGAACGCCACCTGCTACGATCCTTACATATGGCTTTTACTTCGTCCAAGTTCATACATCTTCTCCATTTTAAGCATGTAAGGATAAATAAAACCAGTTATCATATATGTTAACAAACATTTAATTTTTTATTCTTTAGCAATATATTATTTATAATAACTATAATTTAACTACAAAGTAACCGTGTAGGTACATCTATGCATCCATTTGTTTTCGGATGTAGGAATTAATCGTAAACATAGACAGCAATATAATTTCTACTATTTAATTTATCAATACATCTATCTTACTAAACTTCTAAGTTTTACTAAAACATTTTTTCTGTTATATTGCACATTTTACCTAAACGAGATGAAATCAGCCAGAAATAGTGTAGAATGATATCGCTACCATTAAATGAACAGTGTTTACGACATCAACTCAATCCCTAAATGTTCTCACAATGCCCCACAACCTTCCAATATGTACTATCAAGATATCAAACAAAATGTACACAGCAATCAAATGCGTCATTCAATGGAATTAACTCTAATTCTCTATAACTAGAGTTAAGCAGAAACCATCACTACGAGAGAAAACTATTAGGAACATATAACAATAATTACAGATTTAAATTACAGTTAAATAATATTTTACATTATATTACAAATTTTTCACAGTCTAAGTGACGATAGAGTTTCAGAAGCGCGCGGTGTTCAACGATTCACGGTTCAAGACGTACTTACTTCTAAATGTTCTACACGCACTCGCACTCAATTTATTCACTTCTCGGCGCATAAAATTATCGAAGTTCATGACGCCATCTCATTTCGCAGCAAAACACCGACGCACTTCAAATTTCCTTTTGTGTTCTCTCAGAAAACATTCCATATAAAGACTCTCATACAATATCGCATATTATTACAGGGAGATCTCGGGGAGGTTTTTATTCGGCATTTTATCACTAAGTGGGGCTGTGGGGCGGGTGCGGCGCGTGCGGGGTGTGCGGTGGGTGCAGCGGCGCGGGGTGCGGGCTGGCGTCGCGCAGCGAGTCCGGCGACGAGCCGGGAGACGCGCGCCGCGCCGGGTATGGCGAGAACCGGTGCTGCGCCAGCGGCTGTGGCCCTGCGCCGCCACCTAGTGCGCCGGGGTACACGGGCCGTGGCAGCTGAAGTCCTGACCCTGAAGCCGCGAGGTGCTGCTGCGCTAACAACTGTGGCGCCAGGCAAGCCCACTGCCCCCACAATGCCGCCGCTGGCACACCGTACAACGGGTACGCCGCGCGCAAAAAGAGTTGCGAGCGCGCTGCTAGGATCGCCTTCTCCTCCAGCGTAAGGTTGTTGTTATGCTGGTCTAAGTCGAAGGGCCGCAGCGGTGACCGCAGGAAGTGTTGTTCCGCCAGCATCGACTCCATCGTTTCCCTGAAACGGCACGGAGATCCACTTTAGACTCGTGATCGTTGGCGAGTAAATTGAAGCAGTTATGTAATATGATTGTATGATCGTATCTACCTATGACTGGCGGCGCTGTAGCGCGCGTCGTCGGGGAAGACTGATGTTCTTTCGTGCTCCCCCGTGATATAGTATCTCAACAGACAAACAAAAAAAATAAAACACCCAATAATCAAGAGAACATAGAGCAATATGGCATTAGAAATGCGAAAGTTAGCAATAAGAGATGAAATTTGCGAAGCGAATGTGGTGAGAGAAATTGTTACATTATAAATTACACGGGTGGAAACCTGGTGTCGGCTAACCCGCAATTAAATACATTGGATTGACTAAGAAGCAATAAATACAGCGACATAATTGCTCGCGTGGAGATATCAATCAGCATCTGACAGTTATGTTTGTTTCTGAGAGCGTATCCAATGCATGTACGATTAGAGAATTAACCGAATTCTGTCGCGCGAGTGAGACATACTAGTAATGAACATTAATGAAAATAATAAATGGCTGTCACTTTACTATTTCTCCAATTACTTATGGTCATTACAAAATAACAGTTTCTTTCGCATAAAAATATATCGATAACTGAAAAAATATTTTGCTATCAACAAACAACATCTCTAGCAACAAACGCTATTATGATAGTTACCTTTCGAACTCAGTGAGACGTGAAGAGTCACGGAATCCCTTTGCGAATGGATTACTGTCGATTTTCAATTTCGTGATCTGAAACAAAAGAGACACTATGATTTACTCTGACTGGAGAACCTACCATCTAATGTTTATAGAGTTGTGTGAATACCTATAATATAATCAATTAAGGGTTGTTAACATAGCGCTGTAATAAGCGCGGTTTCAATTATTCGTGCATGAGCAAGAGAAGGGTCGACGATTATCTTAAGGAGCTGTTCAGACGAAGCGAGCTAATTTCATTATGCAGTCGTTTATATTGTAATGGGTCAGTAAAGGTTCTCCATATCTCAGTGTGAACGGGCCCGTAGCACCACCACCCGCAGAGTTCAGCACACACCAACTAATAAGGTTAACTTATTGACGACATTCCACATCGGTTTATCACTTTAGTTGACTACCACGATATTACAATACTGTGCACATTTTAAATGTGCCAAGTAATGTAAGTTTGATAGTACATTTACGCAAGTATTGTTGGTAAAGGAACAGGTAATAGCCTCGTATTTCTTCTAATGGATTACATTTTGTTATATTTGGAATCTAAGGAAATTAAACGTCATTCAATTTCTTTTGAAATGTTGTTTTGCCAAAATTATTAGAAGAAGGGAGTTTAATTTCAGCCCAGTCCAATACAAGTTACTAATTGCAAGAAAAATCATCGAATTATGTTTAATTCACCAGAAAACAAATGTTTGATTTTGATTTAAGCCTGAGGCGAGGTGTTAAAAAATGTGTTTGGCAGAGCAGAGGCTGCGTCGATGAAAAATCGCCCCCTCGCTGAGTAGCGGCGCCCCCGCTGAGGCTCTACACAATTTGTGAATAATATTTACGATAAAACCTTCCACGGAAACCTGTTACCATTAAATAGCGCCTGCTCTCCTAATATCCGAGCGGATTAAACCAATATCGATACTAATTTTAGCATATTCTTGGCAGTTTTATATCGCTGAGGTGAGAAAAAACTTATTATTTTTTAATGGTGCGCTATAAACAAGTCATCGAGAGTGGTCGTGGTGGTGTCAATCTTTCAGCGTGTCCAGTCGGCGGCGGTAATTACCTGGCGATTGAGTCGCGCGGGCATCGCACCGCGAACCGCCTCACCGCATACCTGTCGCTCTGCCCGCACACCCACGTGACTACTAATTGTACATTGTTCTCACAATGTTCACACACGCACTACATTGATTTTAGCTGTACGAACATGAGGAAAATATAGGAAATTGTCATGTACCTAGCCAACGTGTTAAATTGACGAAAATACTGTCAACTTAAAAATATGTACGAAGTCACCTAGTGTCGTGTTACCTACTCAGATGAATCTTTAATCAAAATAAGAATATTTTTGTAAGAGATTTTATGAGTGTTTATGAGACTCCTATAATTAATTCCTTCCTTTGTATACAATAACTTCAAAACAAGAGCAATAGACACGGCTTCAGTGTAATTCATGATTAGTGATACATTAAAAACCGTTTACTTTATCACCTACAGTTGGACATTCCAATGCGGCAACAATTAACTTTTAAATTTTTGTTGAAGATATTTATGCATCTGTTTGAAGTGTTTCATCAGAGGTGCGTTAATTCCGTTAATCTATTAAATGCCTTGACAAATATCTCCGTCTCATTGTTCCTGATCAAAGGAAAATCATAAACAGTACAAAATATTGAGCGGTCCACGTCAAGTGTTCAGTTTTGCGGTGAGTAATTTCACAAGCAGCGTGTCACACCAAGACTAATGATTTCGAAAATAGTTACAGGGAAACTAGACAAAGAACATTTGTTACCACTCGTGGCCCATTTAACATTATCTCTTCTAAAAATATGTGTGTAGTCTTCTTCTATTTAGCGCAATCTCGACTCTATTTGATGTTTGAATGAATTGTATTAGGATAGCTGATTAAGTGATGAATAAAATGGAACTAAATTTGAATTCCTTCTGTTTATGCTTCTCATAGGACGTCAAAAGCCCTATAAGTCAATGGCTCATAAAGTAATTGTACGTTTCACAGTCCCATGAATGTGGCTTTACACTGAAATTCCTCGGGACTTTAGTGCCATCACTAACACAGTCTCGTCGAAAGAAATATGTAAATGCCATTCAAATATTTGTACTGACGCGACGTAGAAATCGGATCCTGACTTTAGGAGGTATAAGACCGTCCGCTACTACGCAATTCATGTCATTATTCATACACGCATTATGAATGAGTGTGTTGTCAGTTGTTAAGTTTGATATAGGTTTTATTTTTCTTTTTTTTCCTGTCCTGCAAAAATGTGGAGCAAGAAAAAATACACGATCATTGCTAATTGCAGTAAAGTCTCCTTACGGACTCCTTGAAGATTTTAGGTTTGTTAAAGGTAAATTTATTGCTGAAGTGTATGAATGCAGGAAAGGGGTGCGCCCAGTGCGAGGGTCACTAGCATGTCGCGGCACCTACTTACACTTGCACACCCACCTGGCAGCGCCATTGACTACAATGGCGACATTGACGCGCCTGCGCTTCACGTAATGACTCGACCACAATGCCAGTAGTAGCTGACAATATTGACGGATTATACATTATGTATGCCGCGCTGTCCTACCGCCCGTAATTGTTTCCATGTCTCATGTTTGTTTTACGTAAACGACACCCAGTCTACTCCCACTGGCAGACACGCACTTTATCCACAATCCCACAGTATTCAATTATACAAAACTACTTAAAATATATTATCGCTAAGAGAACACCGGAATAATGAATGAGATACTTTCTCGCTACTGACGTTTATTAGATTTAGTACAAACATAAGAACGAGTCGTGTCAAAACAACCTAATTTAAGTATCAACAAACGTTCGCCTTGGGCGGCGGCGGCGCGCTCCCGTTTACTGACAACATTAAAGGCGCCATAATGACATTATTCCCGGGCGGGAAACAAAAAATCACACAAAAAGGCGTCAAGGAGAGAAAGACGAGCGTCGCGCCGCCGCCACCGCCGCCAGCCCGCAACCGCCGCGCGCGCAACGCTGCAAACGATTGTCTAATTATTGTGGTGGTGATGTATTGTTTATGGAAGTACCAGCTTCATACTCTGCGAGTCTCGTATTCCGATTTGACAGTGAAAACTTGTGCACATATGTCTTGCACATGTGCTTATAAATGAAGCTGTGGAGTTGAGAGGAATTTATGTCTTATTAAACTATTTACGATGCACTCGTAAGAAGCCTCAGAGATGGGACATTTACATAAAATATAATTTTCAAATATACCTAGTAAGATTAAGTGCTCTAAAATATGCATACAGACTACAGAGGGTTGATACTTTAAAAAAATTATGCTAATGAATGCACGCTTAGAATGTTTAGTGACAGTTCATAACAAGACGAAACGGTGTGCTGTGTAAAGTGAACACGTGAGCGACGATCGGGACACGACAGGAACATTGTGAAGAATAAATAAATGTCACGTTAGCGTGCGCGCGCGCTCCTTCTGCCTACATATCTCATTGATTGATGCAGAGCTGCGACGAACGACGACTCCACGATCTACTACTGAGTACTGATATATTAGTAGACCAACCAACGGCATATTTAGCAGATCCTTGTGCAAACCAATGCACGAGAAAGACACTCATTAACACGATTTATTTGAGAATTTTAACAAACCATAAAACAAGACAGTTTTCAAATAATATGAAGAACATATTCGAGAATTATATTGTCAAGTATATTGTTATTTCCTATTGTCTGACAGAAATTGCTGCAACTAGTGAATGGAAAATGTGCTTTAATCGACTTGAAACATGTTTAAAAGCATTTAAACATTTTAGTGTTAAGCCATAAGTACAGGATAACAGCTGTTCATCTTCATTTTACTCATCCGTTAATTCGTGACTATGAACCTCTGAATATTATGGCAGTAAAATGAATATAGTTATGTCTGTAGGGTTGTTTAATGTGAGTTCCTCAAAGTGTTCTGCTATCAAGAGTCTCGTGAATCCCGTACGACGTACAGCTGCGCCGTGTAACGACGTTTTCCAGAAAACCGATGCTTTATTGACAGTAATTCGTGAATGCACCAAAATAATGAACACTGCATGTGGCATCGACGTTAACCGAACCAATATGCGATTATATTCGCAGAAAGTGTGTGGAGCCGTTCGAATTAATTGCACTTTTAAAACTTGTTTTGTAAGTGCCTTATTGTATGCAACGTTTGTCAATAACAAGCAATGATTTTCAGGTAACGGTTTTGTAAATTATTGGAAGTGGGAGTTCTCCTTGCCCGCAGAGAGCTCCGTATCTTCTTATTATGAGTATACATGAGTGAATTAGAGTTCACTATCATTGGTCACAACATCATTTCTGTATGCCGCTACTATACTGATCCACTAAGACTACCTTTATGTAAATCAGAAAAATTATATCACTTATAAAAAAGGCACGATTTATTATCAAACCAATAAATATATTTGCAGGTTTATACGCCTTCGTCTTCGTCCAATACGTCAATAAGTTGCAGACTCTCTCTGACTGTGCCCACTGACACTATGAATGATAGCGTGTGCAAGTTGTAGAGATCGTCTGCGATCTCTGTCACTATTTTTACTATCATTCTGCACATCCACATTTCAACTGCCTTCGGAATTGTTTGTATTTGATTCAACATTTATTGACTGTATCAATTTCATTATGACGATAATGCTCAATAGTATTAATTTGGTAGTCGGTCAACAGACTCTCTGTTCAAGCGAGTCATCAGGTCCTTTAAGGGACCCACCGTCAAAATAAGGTCTACTTTACACTCGTGCCCGTAGTTACGGCTGTAAACTCGAAATATAAGCGAGTAGGCAATCTGCCACATCTCAAAGGTCAGTTAATTTTTTTAAAGCATCAATGAATAGTTGTAAAAATTAAATCCGGAGTTTGACGGTTTGACGTGTGTCAAACTAAAAAAATAATGTTTTTTTTTTTATTTCATAAATAATACCATAAACAGAACAAATCTAAAGAGGTTTGTTAAACATCTTTAGCTAATTCGTTAATATTGCTTATTTTTACTAAAACGGGAGTTGTATACTTTTTAAAGCTACTTTCAATGTCGATTGTCAATATCTATGAATACAACACTGTTATTTGTAAATTTAATTAAGGACTTATACAAACAAATGTTTAGTTTTTCTGTGGTGGCTTGGTGCGCAGACGCAATAAATTGAGTCGGGCCGCACACGACGGCTCTGCGTGACGTCACACCTCCAGTGATCGATGGTAGGAGCGACCGAGACCACCATATAATTCACTTCACAACGTGGAACATGAGAGAAAGAGACACAAACCCAATAAATAATTTCATCTTAAATTATTTTAAATCCACTCTTAAGCAAGTACGTTGACTTCTTGTATTTTTGACTTATGTGCGTTTCGTGTTATCGAGTATTATTTATTTAATCATTGAATAATGTATTGATACAGTGCCATTGATGTTTTATGGTCATTAAATATTATTATTTTCAATATTCTTCATTGAGTATGTTATGTAAAGCAGCTACCATTATTTCCTCTCAATATTTTCCAAATTATACGAAAGAAAGATAAATGTTTAACGGTATTTTTTTGTCTTCTACACCTTCTTGGTCTGTATGCTGCATTTTGGATTCTTTGTTACGAAAAAAAACATTACATTTATCAGTTCTGAATCAAATAAGTGTTTTAAACTACTGAAAAATGTTTTGTAATGAGATTATTAGAGATCCATTATTCAACCCTTGTTCAACCAGTTCTAGAATAAATAAATTAAGAAATAACGGAATTAATAAACATAATTGATTCAGGAAACTAATAGCAGGATAAAGAAATATTTTACATAAAATATGTACGAACGAGCAATAAGTTAACAAATATAAAAGGATCGCATTGAAAAGAATGAATCGATTATTGGTGAAGAAAAAGAAACGTGAGGGGGTGAGGTAGCGAGGAGTGCGGGAGGGACACCTCGTGACACCTGACCGCAGCCATTTTGGCCCGTGAAATATGTTTATTTGTCATGGTTGCCCTTTGTTATTGAAATTGTGTTTGCCTTTACTCCTTCATTATATTGTTCGATTATACTCGCGTAGAACTCGTTTGTGGATGCTCGAAGTGAGAATAGCTTTGGAGATTTTAGAATATTGATTGTTGATACTGAGAAATGAGATATAAATTTCAATTAAGCGTCTATTGAGCGTGTTTGCATCTACATGAGAGTGAGCGTGCGCAGTTATTTTCGTGATTATCTCCTCAAGCCACGTAATAGTGTGATGTAGCATGACCAACACAACTAGTGACACGATTTCTCTAATCGTTTTATTTTATTATTCGTTTTGTATTTGTCAAATACTGTACATGTACACCAATTGTTAGAGTAGTAGTAGACTTGTTTGGAACAAACTACTCGTGTCTACAAACGAGACATATGATGTTAATAATTGTAGGCAGGACCTACTTGTGAATAACATTACTATTCAGAACGCGTAAATACATCGTTTTATTAATTGTAACTTGTAGCATGGCAGTATGGCATCAGGAAAGATATGGACTTTTTTATACGTCTAATGATGATTGAAAGAAAGATATCCTCGAGGTGGAAGATAAGAAAAAAGGCAGTATGAGAAAAAAAGAGGTGAGTATCTAATAAAAAAATATTAAATTTAGGTATTGAATATTAATTAAATCAAAAACTACATTCAATGCATCCTCTATATTGAGAATTATTTTAAAAAAAGTTTCAAGAACAAGCAAATATTACTTTTACTGTTGTTGATTTGTTGAATTTAATAAACATGTTTGGAAACGAATAAAATATGATCGCAGGTTGTTATCCGCACGTTTTTACTTAAGGTATATCCTCTAGAGGCGATCGATCATAACAAATTCACAAGTCATCGACTAATAAAAAAACGTATTGTGTGCATTGAGGATGCGTAAACTCCAACAAACATTGTCACCTCGATGCGAGTCCAATCTCAGACAAAGGATTCTAGAGAAAACGAGCAACAGGACAATAGTACTGTGGGTGTAAAAATGTTAAATATTGAAGCGGGTCAGGCCCACGGCGCTTTCCCGGGAAACCTCCCCGCGGCGCGCGCGCAGGCGACGCTCAGTCTCACACCGCGATACACACACAAAAAACACACCTCACATTTTTTGTAGAACGTTTTATCTCATCTTATATCAACGTTCCAATATGATAAAGCACCAATAATGATGTTTCATTCCCATCCATTTAACAAACGTCGTGCGCGCATTAAATTCTGGTGACACTTTTTTCTGGAAATGTGTATACGTTGTAGTTAAAATATTCACATTTTCTTATCTCTTATTAGTGTTGTAGGATTATGTGTTTCTTTTTTTGATGATGTGTTAAACTGGCCTCTTTTTATACAGCATAAAGTTATACGGGCGCTATCGATCTTGGTTGGCACGCAGGTGCAAACATGCTAAGTGTGTTCTTATTGTTATAAGGGATTGAGTTATCAATGACACTATCTCCACTCTTCGACAAATGTTTTAGCTGTCAGAGTTGTGACGTCAGCCAAATCGAGGAGCGCGCGCGCCGCCCCTTGGACACTTGCGATCGACGCGTTGATACCGAGCTTTTTACCTTGTCAAGTAGTTTATCTACCTACAATATTTTTGAACTTAATTTTATTGCTATGGAATGTCCTTTTCTTGTTTAATATCTCATTTGCCTCCCCTTTTACTATTGTAAATATAAGTAAATTACCTAAGTATCGTTTTCCTCGTATGATTGTAAGTAGCTAGCTTGAATGTGTACATCGCATCTGTAATCGATGGCACTGTCACTAGCCACAGGCAGTAAATCTAGAAACGCGTTAGAATCAATGGAAATCAATAACCGTCGACCCTGGGGAGTCGTTGGAAGCTTGCGAAGGTGGAGCCTCCGCATGACGCTCAGAGGCGGTGCTTTACACTAATTGGCATGTGTTTCCATCAATAGAATTTTAATCATTAGGTATATGTAATTTTTTGTGTTCATAATCTATGAATAACTGCAATTTAGAACCGTAAAAATATTTAACGGTCAGCCAAAGGTATGATGACAAAATTTCAAATTAGAATAATTTCAATTTATAAATCCATAAATAATTTGTTTAAGAAAGAAAATATCTACAAATGGTAATACTAAACCCCAGCCCGTAACAGCTAATTAACGAACGAATGAAGATTTATGTACCGCGTTGTCGATATAAAGTAACGTTTCCTTTATGAACCTCAAAACGTCCTAATTATTTTACTACGCGGGATGATACAAAACGAGGAACTTGGAGACGCCCAAACGCTCTTGTGACAGAGAATTAATTGCGCGTGGCGACACATGCGCTACCGGCTGCGGGCGTGACATCCGCGGATACATAAGCATAGCGAGTAGCGGATAATTCGTTGCATTGCATGACGTGCACCACGTAACTTAATTATTTTTTACGATTTACTAAATACATCTCAACCACAAGTAGTCATAGTCATAATCGCACCCAACTTGTCATTAGGTGTTACGTGCAACGCGCGCGAAATTTTTGTAAAGCATATTTTCACATCAACCGTATGACTCACGAATGTTTTACCGTTGGTGATCGAAATTGGCAAGTGTATTTCAGAGAACGTTTAACTTGAAAGTTGACATAATTTAGCGGGCCGTTCCCAGAATTATTTGGTGAGCAAATTATACATGGAAAAAGCACTAAGTAGTAATATTAGTTAAGACTACGCTGGACACGATCAACTCGGGCATCGACTAGGGCTTTATATTTAGCTCGGGTGAAAACTTTAATCGTCACCGTGGTGCACGCGTCAGGCGCGCTGTCGATCCGTCGTCGGCGTCGCCCGCGTGTGGCCGTGTGTCGATACACAAAAAATTATGTGCCACCTCCCTTTGTTCAGACTGGACATACCTTTCAACGAGATGCAATTAGTGCGACTCAAATAGCATTCGTCGATACTCAACCGACCGGCGCTATGCGATTTCAAACGTTTGTGTCTGTGATCTATTTTAGAAATCAAATGATAGAATTAAGAACAGGACTCCTGATGCCAAATAAACCGCGTACGTGGCAAATGGACATCAATAGTAAACAAGACGTGCCAAATCTGTCACGTTACTTACGAGTTGATTCTGATACGCGGTGACGGCTGTGAAGACACATTCGGGGAATATGAACGTCTTGAATTCTTCTTGTTCTAAGTCTGTGATGGGCGCGTTGATGGCTCCTTCTCGTCGCAACACCAGGTGAATGCGCGGTTGGTACTTGTGCATTGAGTTCAGGACCAGCTGTGATGCAAAATGAAAAATTCAGGTCTTACTTTAACGTTTCTAACATAACATAACATAGCATCACGCCTGTATTCCCCGAAGGGGTAGGCAGAGGTGTACCCAATTGTACATCCACATTTCACCAATGCTGTTATTAAGTCCCATGTAATAGGTAGTGTGCCTATTGCCATCAACCGGGCACAATTCCAAACTCCTGGCTGCTACTGAGAATTTCCTAACAGAAAAACTCAATAACACTTTGCCCGACCCGGGAATCGAACCCGAGACCTCCTGCTCAGCAGACGCGCTTGCGACCACTAGACCAACGAGGCAGTTTCTAGCCTGATAATATCAATAAGTTTTTCTAACAAGTTGTCTCAGAAATTATTTCAATAACTTTAACTGACCTGTCCATTCTTATCCATCTCATTGTTGGTGAGCTTGACCTTCTCGAAGGAGACGACCTGCTTGCGCAGCTGGTCGCCGGAGAAGGGAGAGTCGGGGTGCGGGTAGAGGCGCGCGGGCGCGGGCGGGTCCGCCTTGCCAGCCACGAGCCACGAGGAGCGGTGGTACGCGTAGCGGTAGCGCTTGCCGTCCACCGGCACCACGTCCAGTAGTACGGCGTAGCGCGCGTCCGCGCGGCACCCCGCGAACGACACGCGCACCGTCGGGAACATGCGTCTGACGCGGACAAGAGTACAAGATTAAAATCTGTCAATTATGAAGACGAATTCGGTTAGTTGACCATGTTGGCCATGGTCATGTTTATTGAACAAACTTTATGGTGGATATCAAATCCTTTATTTTAGAAATACTGAAGAATAGAATAGAATAGAATTTTATTTTGCAAATATGGGTAATACACAATAGTTCTTAAGATAATAGGTATAGCTCAGCCACATTTTACCATACGGCATGGAAACATCTACATTTTTTATTTTTTTTAGGTTTAAAAAAGAAAACAGAAAACCTAGATAAACTTATAAATTATCATTACAGTTATAAGGAAGTTATTCTTAAAATTCAATTAATTAACAAATATTTTTCTCTGTTAGGAACTCAGTTACACTGTAATACGTTTAATTTATCAAAAATTTACATAATCTACTCTTAAACAGTACTGTATTTAACAGCACTTGGTAATTTATTGTAAATAATCGGGGCCATACAATAAACACTGTTGCGCATCAAAGTAGTTTGACATGATACTTGACGTAATTTGCTATTGTCACGCTTATTCCTTGTTAATTAATACTTACATCAGCTAGGCGTTCAAAACGAGATGGATTTTGCTTTACAAACATAGCTACTTCGAAAATATAAATACAAGGAAGTGTCAAGATATTGTATTGCTTAAAATAGGGTGCAGAACTATCTGTAGTTTTAAGTTTAAACAATAATCGGAGACATCTTTTTTGAGCCTTAAATGCTGTGTCCCGATCAGTTGAGTTCCCCCAGAAAATGATGCCGTAGCGTATGTGAGACTCAACTATTCCGTAGTAAGCCGTAACAAGTGTTTTGATATCTACTAAGGAGGATAATCTATATAAAACATATGCGGATGAACTTAGTTTTTTACACAAACCACAATCTATGTGTGCTTTCCAATTCAAACTGTAATCTATTTGTAGTCCTAAAAATTTGGTATTTCTTGCTTCCTAAATATTTTCATTTTTGTAATGTACGTGAAGATTAGTTCCGCCGGGTGTACGCTGTCTGAAGTGAATTATCTTTGTCTTGCCTAAATTTATATTTATATTATTTAACTAGACATAAATAATTTTAATTTAAATATCAAATTTAGGCAAGACAAAGATAATGCATTTAGTTAGTGAGTCAAGAGAATTATTAATGTCATTTTCATATGTACTTGCGTTTTTACAAGGAATCGTTACTGTGCTATCGTCTGCAAACATAGTTATAGGTTGTTCAAGGGACATGGGTATATCATTCACATATAATATAAATAACAGCGGGCCCATAACGGTTCCTTGTGGTACACCGTATGAGATTTTACGTTCTCGTGATCTTCTTATCTCTTCATGTTTATTAACTACGTTAATGCGGCTTACTTCTGTTATTTGAGATCTGTTTTCTAAATAAGATTTTATAAGTTCGAAGGTTCTCTGCACTAGTCCAAAATGGTTAAAGCATATAAGTAGATTTGGTTGTTTATCTATAGTATTACAACAATTATTCAATGTTATGTTTACAATACAAATAACCCGAAGAAATACTTAATTACCTTTTCTTACACGAATGACCAGCCAACAAAGGAACCGCGCAATGAAAACTTTACGTCAGACTGCTTGTTTGTGCAAAACATAAAATTATAACAATATACGTTTCTTTAGTATCGACTTCCTCGTCCCATTGTTAGGTTAAACCGTATATTTTCACATTAACGCAATTATTCGTCAATTACTCGGCTGAACTAAAATTATCGCTTAATAAGACCGACACAAATCTACTTTTGCTCATTAAGACCCTATGTTATCGTATCGCAAATTATCGCATGTAATTATTGCTTAATCTTGGTACGTACTATAGAAAGAAAATAACGAATATCTAAAGCAAATAATAATACTGGCATCAATAGAATAATGCACAAAGCTTGTATTATTATCAAGACTGTAATCATAAAGGCTTAGTTTATTAAAAGGGGGCATCACAGGAAGATCCAGTTCATATTCCACAAATGGCGCATCAGTGCAGCGTGTCCCTCAATAAATGTAGTCCCTAGTTAGGAGGGTCGCCCGCCTATATTTAGGTACCTACTCTCCCCACCGCAGCTAAACATTGTCAGCAATAATAAATATTTACAATAAAAACTACAAAAAACCTAATGCTAAAAACAACGATAGAGCTCAAAGTCGAATACTCCTTTGTGACACTGTGAGGAAAAATAAAGGTTCAGTGTGAATCGTTTCATACGACTATGATACTAGGCTGTCGTCCCCTTCCCCTCCTTAACAGAGACATTCTTTAATGTCTCCGTTGGAGAAAGATGAATGGGTAGACATTTTTGTAAAGGTGTATGTTTTTGTTCATTGAGTGAAATTTCTTGCGGTTGGACGACGTAATAGCTCCTATTGCATTCTCTTATATCACCGTGGTTTCCTGTTGTCATTACTAATTTGAAAAGGGGAACTATACCTACTTATTATTTAGCATAACAAAATAAAAGTAGAACAACGAAACGTTGAAATAGAAATCAGAAAAAACAACCAACAGCAACTGATCAGATAATAAACTCGTTGTAAGCAGAAAGGAGTGTCACAAAAAACTGGTGTCGGTAGCGAGCGCGTGAAACACTATCTCCTAATCGACATAAAATGGTAGTCATTGAGGCAGCGAGAACGGAAACAACAAATCTTTAGTTGTAAGCTGAGATGCGGCTTCGTCTATGGGCCTCTCACTTTTTGTCGACAATGCCAGAGGCGCAGCGGTGCGCGAGAACGCTTTGACAATTCGCCATCGGGCTTGCGCAAACGGTATGCGGCTTTTGACCCGCGATCTACAAGAACATTCATAACTGATGACTGTCGACCACCCAAGCCGTTCGTCATGATTGTGTAGACGTATTATGATTTACAATATAATTTTGATTGGGACGTTCCTTCATAGAAAATTTTATGTCTCCACGTTGGGTTATTTCAACAAAGGCGATACGACGTTAGAGTCATTCTGCGCGTTCTAATGATTTTACAAGATCGAGAGTGTGGACGAAAATAAGAATAGCATTAATAAGATTTATGCACGTTTAGCTGTGGTCGCGCGCGTCGATTTGTGAGACGCTTCTTATAGCAGTCACGATGGTGCACGCATGCATCGTTTGAGCACGGGCAATTGCGCGCATGCGTTAATGGCGACACTCGGCGCACTTGCGATATATTACTGCAATGATATATGACCACCGACGTCGTCCATCATCCTACCACCCAAAAGTTAGCGGAAAAGCGAGCGAGAGCAAAAGAACGCCGGGACGCGCACATGACGCGCTTTAATGAGCATGTACCGAAGACAGAAATAAGAGGCGCCCGTTTACAGCGCGCTTTTATCGTTATGACATTGTTAAAATACATTTCTATGATTGAAATTTATACGTATGTCATAAATTAACGTCTGCTATAGATTAGTATGGTTCAGATGAAAGTTCTCCATCGCTATAAAGGGTAGCGTTATTTATTATGTTAGTCGGAAATGTTTGCTTATCTATCATTTTGATTGCAATTTACTCAACGATGGTTTTGAAGTAAATGTTGAAGATGTTCAGTAAATTGCTAATGTAACAATTAAATGTAGCGAAGATACAGACTAAAATGATCGGTGTGTTGCAAGTTAAACGAGCGCGAAGAGTTGCAGCAGTGCGCGCACGCATGTCGTCTTAATTAGAAAGGCACGAGCCGAGGTGCGAACTCGTCAATCATTGTTTCCTTCGGCCTCTCATTTGATAAATCTGTTTCTATGGACAATTTGACGTTTTTCAACCACGAATCCTTAAATTGTGTTATTTAAAATACGAGAAAGATTATTCGAATTGTATATTATAAATAATAATTATATTCGTCTTATGAATTTGATACTCAATTAACACATTTTATTAGCAAGATCTGTTTATTTCAGCGTATAACATTTATGAGGAGGCCATAGAAAAATATTAAAAATTATATTACTCAGCATAAATCATCACGCAATAAAAATATGAGTAGGTAAATTAAAAATAGATTATATAAAGTGACGCCGAATTAGTACGTCGGCAGTAACAGAACAGGTCGTGATTATGCAATAGAAAGCTATGCACGCCATTAGCGCAATGTTATCACGTCGTGATTAGGGCCCGCCGAGCAGCCAATCCGCGCGCGCTGCCGTCTAATTATACAGGAAAGCGCTTTATTAATAGCAATTACACCCCGCCGCCATATTGCCAAGCGTTTTAATTAACTCGATTCGTTGATTAGAGACAGATGGCGCGAGATTGCGAATGCTGAACGCTCATTAGCACAGTTTTGACGCTGACCACTCGATAACTGTAGCGTGATATTATTAATGTTAAGACTTGATAATTTGTTGGTAAAACTGTGTGAATGTTTACATAGAGATCTGTTACCTATTTGCAATTTAAATTGTCGCTGATTTATTAGACTAGATAGTGGTGATAAAAGTTAGTCGTTTCTTGCATGCGTTTACTCATTAAACTGGTTGATGAATTATTTAATAGGAGTGGTATTGCAACACAGTACCTACGCAGGCAATAAGTATGTACCTACTAAGAATTAAAACCACTTATGATTAACGATATTGGTATTAAATTGTTATTTACATATTATGTCTCCACTTCAACACTTTTTGATTAGGTATTTACAAGATTACCTATATAATTATTTATTCAAGGTAAATAACTTAATATCGTTATGGAAATAAATAACAAAACAACTTTTAATTTCGCCTAGTCTGGATTTCAAATTCACAAACGAAATCCTTGTCTTTAACTAATTGCCAAGACCATAGGAAGGTCAAGACATACAAACTATATTTCCAAATACGTAATATACGTTAAAAAATTTATAAAATATCATGCCACTGTTACCGTGAACAGGGTTCAATCTACCGATGGTTCTCGCTCCAAAGAGATAAACTTTCTCATTGCGTGCAAATGTCGAGGAATACCACTTTCTGTATCAGGCTCTCTTTCTCTCTGAAGACGCATCGTAAAAAGATCTTGGTTGATTTGGCGATAATAAGAAATCTTGCCTATTTTTTCATATTTTACACTGCCGTCATCAATGTTAGATACATTATATAAATTTGCATCAAGCCTGTCGTACACAATAAACTCGCTTGGGCAGCCATTACTGCAAATTATCGCTAATAGTACTCCATAGTCGGCCCTAAGTGATTTCTGCTGCATAATACGAGTGACAACAATCTATGTCGGTGGCCAATGAATATTTCATGTCGGATAATAGGCCTACTTATGGTCGATTGTGGTACAGTTAAGTGATGATAAACAACGACTGACTGCGATTGAGTAAGATCGGATAATCTCGTCAAATGTTGATTGTTATCGAGAGAGAATGCCCAGCTTCCTTGTTGGCTGTAACTTGGTGAAGACGTTTATGGGGAAGGTGTTCTCGATGGTGTATAATGCCATGTCGAAGGCCTATGGGCGGTGGTGAGGTGGTTCAACAACCATACGTTAAGAAGAAGGGAAACTTCTTTGAAAATGCCAACTTAGGTGTCGCATGAGATTCTCGGACATAACATAGAAACACATCTGTTTTCTCCAGTAACTTCAACAGAAGTGTATTGATGGTGTCCTAGATATAAGTACCGCCATTTATATTAATGCATGATGTTAAACAGCCAAGTGTATGAATTTTTTTAACCGACTTCAATAAAAGGAAGTTCTATTTCCAACCCTTACGGTATGTAGGTATGTATATATGTTTGTATGTCCGCGATTTTCTCAAAAACTGCTGATCCTATTTGGATGGGGTTTTCTTTATTTAATAGATACCTAAAGACAATGGAACTCTTCAATAACAAACAGCAAATGAACCGCGATTGCTGCGATCGTACGTCTATGTATTGTTTTCAACATTCCATTGCAGGCTTATTCTATCATAAATGAAAAAAAAAAAGTTATATCTCCGAATACAGGTCTTCTATTTAGATTGCAAATGTTTTCTAGAAATCCAATTAGCGAAAATCAGTCAACTAAAACCACGTTACATACAAAACTAGCACAAAATAGAAATGTGAACTCTTCGCTCATAATGATATTTGATTTGCAATGTTAGTTGCAGACTTGGATCCACGGTCTATAAACTGTAGCAACCAAGTGTAGTGTTCGTCATGGTCGTCATGTCGTGACGGATTGATGGAAGGTGTCGGGTTCAGCACTGACTGACGAGCCCGACACGGTCACGACTCGTCGCCTACCCGCATCCGACATGCGTTTGAAACTTTACACTCTAGCTCCTATAACTATTCAACTAATTCTCTAATGATTTTTAGTTATTGCATTTTGGATTGTAAAAAAGTGTCAAAGGAGATCGCATATGATGAAAGATTTATTGACCGATATTATATGAAAGAACTTGGAAAGAACACAAACCTACCTGAGCTAGAACAAAGTATTTCCGAATAAAAAAAAGTAATTATCAAAAAAACTGATATCAGAACTGGATGTTAATTCTCTGAAGGCGAATGATATAATCGGTAAATTATACATGGGACTTCAAAAAATATATATTTTGTTAATGCATTTCGGATTAAAATCAATTAGACCTGTAGGAGTATAAAGCATATTGTTGAGCTATCAGTCAGATCTGTACCATTCACCACACGTAGAGGACCTATATCAAATGCAGTCCATGACATTTAATGTTAACCTTCTGTTAGGGCACGAGAACAGTCGCGATTGGCAATTGAATTGAGATTTATACCTACACATAGACTTGTGTCAGACTAACCTACAATACACATCACGCCTGTATTCCCCGAAAAGGTTGGTACAGCCAATACTGATAGTAAGTCCAAGGTTTGATGAGCCTATTGCCATCAACCGGGCACAGGGCAAAAAAAATTACCAAACTCCGGGCTGCTACCGAAGAATTTCCTCACAGGAAAACCAAATAACTTTGCCTGACCCGAAAATTGAACCCAGGATCTCAACTCTTGCGACCACTAGACCAATGAGACAGTTAGTAGACTAATGGGGCAGTTAAACTAATTACGCAACAAAATTGTTTATAGGAAAATCAGCTAAAATAACGTGTTATTCTGATTTTAGAGACTCTACCAAAGGTAACATTTAATATAAAAATATAAATTGTTTTGTAAACGTTTCCGTCACGTTTCCCCGACAAGATTACTAACCCTGACAAACATAATACATTCTCCATTATATTTACTTTGCTTATTAAACTTTTTCACACAATCTCGATTTGCGATTATGAAGGAAAAGGGCGTATCAGCGGCGCTGACGTGAGTGACGCAATGACAAATGATCGCGACTCACCCGGGATCATTACATACGGGAACGCCGGTGCCTGTACCCACCATCTCATTATACTACACTAGTTTTTTTACCAATGCTAATTAATTATTATGTCCATCAGCCTGTCCGCTTATATCAACAACATTAGAATAGGTTATTTGTGAGCTATCATCAATTTCGCATTAAGATGCTGCTGTTTTGTCAGCATGTGTGGCATCAAATCAATCCGGCGTTTGAACATTGAAATACACATGTAGCCGTGTAAAGGCGTTACTGAAAGAAAAAAACGTGTCGTTCCAAAGAAATTTTTCACGAAGGGAGAAAGTATGAGATTGATGCGCATTAGAGTCAGTTAATGAGCAGGGGGGCGTGGTTGGGCGGCGGCCGTGGATCCTCGTGAAATATAGTTCTTCCTGGGAGGTCCGCGTACAAAACCGCGTCAAATTTTCGACACTCGCACGATTTTGTCAATCCCGTTGATTAATATCTCTGTCGGATAGACAGAGATCTGCGATAAGTTCCGCCGCGCCGTGTGGTGCCGTCACACCGTCGACTCGCTAATGCTAATGCCCGTACAAATATTTGTAACGCTTAATTTATTAATAAGTTTCAATTGCCATATCAAAATGTGTGCGTAGTTAATCATTTCCTTCTTTTCTGACGTAAATATATCTTGTTGGGTCTGCTTGTTTAGTTAAAGGTATGGTAAAATATCTTAATTAGCATAAATTTTAAGTGCACGTAGGTACTGGTGAAAGCAAATAAAGGCATATAAATATATGTACTAATATAAACTAACATAGCATAGCATCACGCCTGTATATCCCGAAGGGGTAGGCAGAGGTGTTAAGTCCCATGTAAAAAGTGGTCACACTTTGAAAATCCGGGCTGCTTATGAGAATTTCATAATAGAAAAACCAAGTAACACTTTGCCAGACCTGGAAATCGATCCCAAGACGTCATACCTCATTTTTCTAATGGTCCTAAACCATTGGAAAAATGAGGCAGTTATAGCAATATTAACTATAGACTACGTCACATACAGTTTGGTGACATCAATATACTATTATTTTGGTACCTACTGATAGCCTTAAAATGTTTTCACTATACTTACACGTGTTTTGCCCTCATATCGTATTCATATTTAGTGACACTCCAGTGGCGCAATACCTACCTATATCCTATTAAATATTAACGTAAAAACCGTGTTCACACAAACAGAAAATTACAAGGTACGACATGTTCGCGGACGGGCGGCGCGCGTACCAAATAAAACATATATTGGTACAATACACTACGTCGCCATTAGTGCACAGTGCACAGCAGATGTGGCGTGTAAGTATTTATTAGCGGCAACATAATTAGTGAATTTAAACAAATATTACTTATGCGTACCATTTTAATTGCGGCCTGCCGAGGTAATGACACACCGTGTAGTACCTGCCTTTTATAGTAACGCGCGTGTTGCACGGTGCACCGGAAATATTGCCTTTTTGTCCTTTGTGACTTTCATACGACTAAAGGCATTCAGCTATCACTAAATATTAATCAGACGCTCGTGTATTGACAAAATTAATCCGTGATACTTAACATTCCTTGAAATTTTGAGATCGCAATGTTTGTAATGAAATGTGCGTACTGCACGGAGGCGGATCGTACCGAATCGTACGGTATCTGGGAGTGTATGGAATTTAGCGTGGAATCTGTCACTCGCTGTAGACGCATGGTGCGCCTACGCTGGAGATACGTCATGCATTCAAGGAAGTATATGACACGTAGCTAACGTCGCTGTCCGGCCATTATCAATCTACATGTATGCTAATGATGTTGGAGACTTGCGAAGTAGCTTTATGTAGTTATCAACGTTAACGACGACGAGCTCATGCAGATAAAAACTTGGAAATATCTACGACAATAGTAAAATAGTATACAAAGAAAACTAATGTTTAGTGGGAAGTAGGTGCTGTTGCCATATTTTTGATGGAGTGGAAAAGTACCAGTTGGAAGCTTAAGAGTCGGTAAACCGGCGCGCTAAGATTGGTGATGACCAACTTGACGTCAAAAAGTTGCTAAGCCTCGAGCACCGACGTAGAGTAGCATGTCTGTACAATTTTTGCCGGTTACATTTCAACGAGTGTGCGCAGGAGCTTCATGACCTTATTCCACCATCCCCTTTTTATTACAAGACAAGTACGACGGCACACTACCACCCGTTCCTCGTGGAAATTCCGAACTTTTCCGGAATTCCCATGTTCATGATACGTTCTGCCCGTGAGTGGAACTCCCTGCTGTCTTCCGTGTTTTCTGAGAGATACAATCTAGGCATATTAAAGGCCAAAGTGTACAAATTTCTTCTGGATCTACGTCCTCCATCTTCGGCCACACCGCCGCTTACCATTAGGCGAGGTGGTAGCCAAATGTAGATACATTATTGATAAGTTTAGAAAAACGGGTCTTAAAATTCTGAGACAGTCAAAAAGAATATTAACAGTCCTATTGATAGTTGGCTTACAGTTAAAACTACTATGACAAGCCACCATTAATCTAAAAAACATCTACAAACCATCTTTCCCATCTATTACAATTGACATTGCTGTAACCAGACGAAACCGACTGCTACGAGAAACGATGGAAACGTTACAGTGTATGGCCTTCAATAGTAGGTAACTAATAGATAATAATACCTAGTTATGAGTAAAGTTGTATGCATGTATAGCCCCTTAAATGTGATATACAGTTCTCTGTAGGAGAACTAGAGGCGGATACGGCACAGTGACATTTCGTCACAAAATTGTTAGAAGAATATGGAACAGTCAGATAGAAATTATAGTCACTTATAGTCAGAAGCAGTACAACCCTACAATATGTTGACGTTAATCTTATCCTCAAGTCCTGATATGTCACTTCTTCTTGTTATCCTGTGATTGATGAACAACCTAGTGTCAGGGTTTAAACCATACGTAGGTCTCTGATATGGCTTTACACACCATCGAGAACATCTCTCGGCTGTGCTGGTTTCCTCACGATGTTTTCCTTCACCGTTATAAGCAAGTGATAATTAGTTTATAATACGCAAATGACTTCGAAAAGTCAGTGGTGCGCGCCTTGGATTCGAACTTGCGACCTTTGACTTGTCAGTCCAACAGTCATACCACTAGGCTATCACTTCTTGATACGACACTGTTCTTCTTCTACTTATTTCTTCTGATTAGTAGCCAACCTAATGTCAAAAGTTGTTCAAGTTTCCGTATACGACACTATAACAACCAACCTAAAAACAGACTCCAACGACAGATACAGACTTAATTGACTATAGACAAAGATTTTATTGTTATTCTGACCATATTATACACATAAGTTGTATAGAGATGCTGTGCAGTTCAGTATAGGACGACTGGAGGCGGAGACGGCGCGATCGGAATCTGCGCCGCCGCCGCGCGAAATTCCGTCACCTCATTTTGTTCCTATTGTTTGCACGGTTGCTGCACTAATGGTGTCACATTGCACGAGGAACGATGTCAGAACACGCACTCCTCTTGTTGTCCGCTTATTTCGGTCGTTAGTGAATTTTTAGAGAATGAATAATAACGTCCACTGTTAAGTGGGAGGAGCGAGTACGCATATTTTTGGTTGTCATGTTTGTATCTATGAGTACTACGAATTTACAATGGTGAACAAATCAACCATAATGGCGATGAGTCGTCGTAAGGATTGTAAATAAAGTAGTCAATGCAAATATTGTAATGCGTTTCGTATGAGACACAAATTCGAAACAGTCACGCTCCAAGTGGGAAACGTACAGAATTCGTACGAATTATTCCTTGTAAATCCGCCGCTAATTCCCGCAAAGCCCACAATTTGGAGTCACGTTCATAGACGGCGGCACGGTACATATAGTAAGTACGTACTCACACCTGTAAGGTTCACAAAACGCGGCGAGGAGTTTCGCAAGTCGACACTGAAATTGGGAAGTTTGGCGACAATATTGCGAAAACTGTCGCCTGCACCTCCCCACCTTGTCTACCTCCCTGGTTGCGATGTTTAGCAAACCTGTGCATGCTTACAAAATTACAAATTGTACTTTATGTATTTCTGTACTGAAAACACTGCTATTGATGAATTCCCGTCATCGCGTTGTTGAGTTTTTGGAATGCGGTAAAATGAAACTGTAAAATGAATTCATTTAGATTTCGGAACATAACATTCATCTTTGGAAAGATTAATTTGATACAAAGTTCAACATTACCTGAACGTGTTTTCTTCGTAAAATATACCGATTGTAGCGAAAAAATATTGTCACTTTTTCTCAGTAAAAATAAACGAGCACAAATTATGCCAGTCTCCTCTCAAAGAATAATTTGCTACAACTGTTCCATAAGTTAGCTAAGCCAGGCTTAGGTATAAACACCTATAGCTGGTAGTAAGTTAGAAACACTAGGGTACGAGGGGCTATAGTTAGGTTGTTTTCATTTCCATAAAGAGGGAGCCATTGCGACGGGCGCGTAAACTCACTAGTCCGTTGCCAGCAGTTAGTTATGTCATCTAACGGATGTACACACAACTATAGGCCTTAAATCAAAGCACGATTGAAGATAATCGTTTACATGATGTCTGACATTGCGGTTTTTATATGCAATGGTATAGAATTGTGGTTGGTACCTATATGTCTTTATGTTTACTGATTGTGTAGGTGAATCAATTCAGTAAATTATTACTTGTAGAATAAATAGGAGGACGTTCCGTGCAAATCGTTTTATAATTTTTTATGGTTATTGTCCTGACATAGATTGATGAGGTATATAAAGTTTCTAATAACTTAAAAACCGTTTTTCTGTAAAACAATATTTATAAACTTCTTAATTGATTTCCGAGTACCCAAATAATTGCTATAGATTCTCATACTACTAATGATAGAATACACAAAATAGCTTGCTACGCTTCGTTTTAAAAATATTGAAGTTAAGTTTCTTAAGCTAAACAAACCAATTGTGTAGCAAATAAATTACTTGTGTTAATAATATTTTTTTAAGGAACAGCATTGATGTTAACTGCTAAGTTCCGTAGAAAAACTTAAACAACATACTAACCTTAAATTAAAACCCAAAACTAATGACAATAACTCCTACTTCGCTTTTCAAAAAATGTTACGTAAACTGAAAGCAAATTTAACTTTAGCTACCTATGTCAACGTCTGGCTGGGACGTGCCCTATGTCTGCGGCTGCTAATGTCGTCAGTTCTAGGGGTACAGGGTGGCCACAGGGGTGAGTGGAGGGAGGGAGGTGGGACAGGCACGTACTGACTGTTAAAACGCTACATGTCAACGGGGAGCGGGCGGAGCTTCGTCTCAACGTAATCGGAGCGATGGAGCCACCGCGATAATGTCGTGACCTATATGATAGCTTGTGACTGCTACCAAATACATAGTTACTACTATATTAGTGAGTGTAATTACTGGGAGATTTGTTACGTTATTGTCAAAGACAAAGCATTTATTTCAATTCGACTATTTACGGGCACTTCTGAATTGTCAAGAAGAAAACGCCACGTTCCAAAATGTAGATTCCTATCGAATTTTGTTCTTTACAACGGATAGTAAACTCCATGATTATTCTTTTTCGTCAAATATGTATTTGCAATAGCATATTGTATTGGAACATTGTAAAATCATACCAATAGATAGAATAGTTAAGATTTACATTAGCAGGCATTGCTAATGTAAATCTTTAGATTGATAGCTTCGGTCAATTTTAGAACCGAAATAATAATAAGTAGTGAAAACATCACGAGCATACCAGGAATTAATTATCTAAAATCTTCAAAGCAGCAGTAGGTATAAGCAGTGATAGTTTAATGGTAACCATTCGACTACCAAGTCAAAGGTTGCAAGTTCGGAACCAAGGTACGCACCTCTGTTTTCGTAATCATGTGAGAGAGCGAAGGACTCCGAATTTACAGCAGCAACACTATTTCATTTTAAATTTACTGCTTTAATATGTAGTACAAACCTATGAAGTGTTACATAGTAACGAGCAATGTACGAGAAATACTACTCAACAAGAAATAATACCAAAGCTTTACGAAGTGCGAGAAATGTGTTTATCTTCTCATTTATAGATAGTCTCTCCAAACTATAAGTCTATATACCAATGTTATAGTTTAATTTTAAGTACTGAAGTTTTAAATAAACCCTGGTTCGTCTGACGATGAGTAACCTAGTGTCTGTGTATAAGGACCCTTTCGACATGATTTTACTCACCATCGAGAACATCTTTAAGGTGTGCTGGTTTCCTCCAAAATTGTTTCTTCATTCGTTTTAAGCAACCATTGATTAATTCGTAATACGCATAAAAGGTATTGAAAAAGGCACACGACTTCGAAAAGTTGGTGGTGCGTGACTTGGTATCGAACCTCCGACCTTAGATTTGCCAGTGCAATGGTCATAAAATTAGGTTATCGCTTCCTAATTTTCTCACACTGCAAAAAAGGAACGGATATTTGGATTGCAATATGGTTTGGTATTGCATCGGTTACAATCGGTCATTCCAATACTCTTAATAATCACAAAGAGTCATTAGTACGCCGAAGACTACCGCGAGCTCGTGAGTAATGCCTACATGAAACGCATCTGTCATCAGCTCGTTCCTGAACGGGGCGGCATCAAAGACCACAGCTATGCGCACGCGGTGGTCTTTGCCATTCGTTTTGCTGAAACAACGCCATGCTTCATACTATCTAAGAATTTATCAGCTGTATTTTTTCGTACATAATTAAATACGTGACAGTTTCGCAGAAGTCCTTTGAGGTACTTTATGGTACTTCTATTGTATTATAATTCCACGACTACTGCCTAGTAGCAGCAAATAGCGGAGGCACCGGATGTCAACGGCGCAGGGCGGGAGGGCCAAAGTACGTACATAAACATTTTCCGCGTACTTACTTCCATAAATTAGTTCCCGCGAAGGCGCGGTATAAATACCCGCGAAACGCCGCAACACTCGCTCATTACCTACTAATAGTTTTACTTATCGGCTTCCTGTACACTTCACAACAACTCAGCCTGTTGACGACTCATGAATCATTCTTGTAACTTACACGTACTCCGTTATGTGACAATCCAATCGATATCTGTTGTTCTCAAACTATCAATATAACCCCACAACCTAGCTATACAGTAGACAAAACAGTCATCAAAATAATAAGCACCTTCCCCATTGTCAGACAACAAGCGACACGTCACGTCTCGGCGAAAATTCCAAATTACACCTCACGAAGTTTCCCAGCCGTTTATCCGTATTAAAAAAAGTTGTTCGACAATCACCTATCATTATGGGAGGCGTCGGCCTAACGCGCACACAAAGGGCGCCACCGGAAGAAAACGACAAAAATTAAAAGTTTCCTCCAAACAAAACAACAGCTGTCATATTAAACCGTCAAAGTAAAGATTACGAATGAAATATTCACGGTGAAAGCGGGGCTCAGGCCGTGGTTATGTAAATAAGTGGCTACGAAAATGTACATAATTAGTTTACACGTTTTCTCGGGCACCCCGCCACCCCCTCGCGGCATATTGGCGGCGCGGGCGGGGTGAGGGGCGCGGGGGCAGATTAGCCCGCGATACACTTGCTAAGGGTACATTTACATGAATCACACATCTATTACACGCGTATTCAAATAGGCTGCATGTGTTCACTTCACATAACCTAAATAACAACAGATAGGGTTGAGTGCTTGAATAAATAATGCCCGAAAATTAAAATTTTCCTTTTCGTTTCATTACAACCATAGACAAATTAGTAAGTACTTTCAGTTTCCAATTTAATTATACATAACATGTCAATCGTTTCCGTGACATGTTTCAGTACGGTAACGTGGACTTATCATTATATGGATATTAAGTTCTAAGTTATTTATACATCGTTTTTAAATGAAAGGGTTTGATCGCGCTGAAATGTCAGCTAATCTCTTAATAAGACACAGTAAAGTGAATTTGCGATGTGACAAGGGGGGCACGGGCGCGGGCGGTGTCGTCGACGTCGCGTCGCGGCCCCGTCGCGGCCTCCCCTAGGCCGTATCCTCCTTAATTCTTTTGTCGTTTTCAGCTCCGTCAAATATCGCGTTTCCCGTTTGCATACATTTTCACTGCTCCCTACGGCCGCGCGTCTCGCCGTCGCTCAGTCGCCGTCTTTCACGAATAAAATTAGTGTCGGCAGCGTGACACCAACTGAATTTAAGCATAATAAGATATTTATAAAGAAATTTCCGATTCAGCGGCAAAGTTCAAAATTTGACTCCGACTCCGCAAAGAGTTTGGTGGCGTTTTCAATTTAAACTTGGAACAAGTTAAATAATGTGCGAGCTCCGACCAACTCGATTCATTTAAGGTTTTAGTGAAATTAGCTTTTGAATTCGAATGACACTGAAATATCCACGGCATCAGTTGGTAAACTTTATACTGTATTAAGGTTCCTTTAATCCGCCTTTTAGATAATATTTTAAATGGTGAAAGCTTTATTTGGGTTCATACCTCAACCAATTGAATTATTATATTTTTCTTATTATGTGGGTACATAATATAAATATAAAGCTCAAGCAAACTAAATAAGTAATTATGTATCAGAAATAAGGTCAAGTTCTGATACAGTAGGATACTCAATCATAATCAATCTGAAAATTACCTTCACAGCCTCGTGAAGTTCGTTGTGTCACGTAAACAGCGTGACGTGGTGTTGTATCGAAGACGGCGCGGGCGCGGCGCTGAGTGAGTGGCAAGTGAGCGGCAATGGACCTCGCGGCGCGTGTGCATTTCGCGCGTCGTGCCCACCTCGCGTCTAATGTCGCACATAAATCAGAGGTAACGCGCCACCCCACCCCGCACCCCTCCCCACCGAGCCACCGATAAAATTCCAAATTGTTTTCTCGCCCCCGGTGGGCGCCGCCCTCGATTCGCTCTTAAACGCCGTTTCAAGTTGCACTTGTGAATCGCACTTTTTACTGTTCTTGAAATTGGCGTTGCGAATTGCTTTTCGACTCTGCTCGATCCACGCTTTTATAGGAGTCGGTTATGTTTAACGACTGTTACGGAAATATTTGACAAGGTTTTTTTTTAAACGAACTATCGATGCGAATGGGCAGAGGCACGTTGGCATTGGTAAATGCGAGCCAATTAGAAGATTAAGCGTTGACAATTACGGTGTCGGATCGCGATCGTATATCAACAATTATCGCGCGAGTGCGACAAATGGCGAACTGGCCTCGTGCACGTGTAAGCGCGGTGTGTGCCCGGCGTTATCTGAACAGTGAAAATATTTTAAATCTGTGGATACGCCTAAGCCGTTTGATAAATATCAGGAATTTGATTCGTAAATCGAGAAATTCTACAGTCATCGCTACCTTAACAATTTAAATATCGATAGATATATGAACTTAATTTTTTAAGAGCTGTACCGAGACAACGCTCTAACTAAATGAGCTACCGTATCACTTCAAGTTTCAATTATTTTTTTTATCTTAAACGAGACGCCAGGCGACATCTATTAAAAGTATTTACAATTATTTACACAGTTTTACAAATCTGATATAGCTACTCGTATTTTTTAAACGTATTAATGCATACGAAGCAATCTCTACAGTTATACATTGCTAGTGGTTGTATGATCAGCGATCATCTACATATTTTATGGAAAGAAAAATAAACTACCACCTCCGTTAGTATTGGTTCGTTTTCCTAGGCGTACTTTTAACAAACACGGGTACCTATATGCAGACCTACAATATTGTCCGACAAATCGCTACGAGCCTAGTTGTGGGAATTCGTAGCGCATGTGCCATTACAGGTAAAAATGTGCTGCCCGTGTGACATTACACTTATATTTTGCCAATTTTGAATGTTTACGGGAAGTGAATGTTTTTATTTAATTTCTGATTTTAGTGTTTGGTCTGATCTTACAGCTCTAGAGAGTCTAGATGATCCGTGAAAATTAGTTAATAAATTTTAAAATATCCTAAATATAATATATTAAACTAAAAAAATATTTAGTTTCCCAGATTGAGATACCATTCCATGCCATTTTTTCTGAAACTACATATTATATGGAATCCCAAATGACACATTTGATAAGTCCATAATATTAAATTTGTGGAAATCATTTATAATTCCATATTAAATCATGAAACCAAAACTAATTCCCACAAAAACATCAAATGAGAAGGTGTAACATCTATATTACAAAGAAAGACATCAAAATACAGTCACTACATACCACTGTAACAGTGCGACCACAACCAGTCGACGAGTAATTTATAAGCATGAACAATCTCAATATAGACGCTACAATATGATGTTCTGTTAAGTTAAAATGCCTTTGAATACATACGTATAAGACAAAAGTGTATTTATATATCATATGTGGAAGATTTACGACGGTTAGATGCTGGTGAGAAGTAAATCAAAGAGCGTGTTGGCTGCCAACTGTGTGCTCCAACGATTAAAGTGTTGGCAACGCGAGCCGCCGAAATCATCTTCAGCGAGCTTCGTGCTATCGACGATAGATTGTATATTAGTAAAACATGTTAATTTAAATCTGTTAGCACTGTTCCCACATACATACCTACATACAACACTGCTTACATTAATGCAAATATAGCATTTAACTATGTGATTTTCTTTCGATATTACATATCCAAATGCAATCAATGTGTAGTTTATAAAACGGTATGTTTTGGAACACATGTAGTGTTATTGCATTTTTCATCTCGATGATAGTGTATTCCAAACGTGAGACCGGATTCCATTTTATATGTTGTAGTGTCAGCTAAAACATGTTATCTTTGGATAAAATGTCATGTAAAACAGATAAAGTCGCTACCATGAACTCTATCAATAATGTTATTTAAATTTATTTCAAAGAAAACCCACTAGCACTTCCTAAAAATCAGAAAAATAATCTACAATCCAAATAAATAATGACGACAATTAATTCAATTGATAGGAGTTGTCATTTCCGATATTATCAGCGTATTAATAAAACGTTCCTACTTAGTTTGTTGAATATAATAAACAAAGGCATCAGATGTACTCTCTGTTTATGAAAGCTTTTGCACACAAAGCCGCGTAATCGACAAACATCAAAATATTTGCCGAGCGAATGAAAAATGGCTCCCCATTGAATAAACTAAAAGAGCGGTGAACAACGCGGCAGGTTTTAAAACGGAGCTTACAGCGACGCGATTAGCATGCCAACTAGCGACGGACACACCGACATATTTACATTATTCTATTACGCGTGCAGCGATTATCTTTTGGGGTGAGATAATGTGTGGGGATTACATTTCGCTGCAGTTCTGTCTTTCATATTTTATGGGGCATGGAATATTAAATTAGTAATAGGGATTTGATGGAGAACTTATTATTGTGTAGGTATTTAGAATCGGAAGCCCTATGCTTCTTCTTGTATTAAAAGGCCTAGCTTCTTTAAAACATTGATCTATAAAGATTGCGCCTGATTCGCTATCACCTACTCGACATATTGCGCGACAATTCGGCCGATCTCTGTGGGGCAATTCAATTACAGTGAAAGATCCCTCATAAGCGAATCGTTTTTCCAAGTCATTAATTTTTTCGAACGACACGGGGCTCCGCGTGATACGGCGGGGTGGGTCCAGGCGCGCGGCTATCTCGCGAGATAATGCTGATTTATGCGGGCGGCCGACGGTCGCGATTCGTCGCGCATCGTCGCCGCGACATGCGAATGTCGCGCGATCGCATCGTCGCTCGCGTCAGTTTGTTTAGCTGTTACCCGCGTCCCGCGCCCGTCGTTCATTTGTGACGGTTAGTTGGCGAGATTTATGCTAATCGACGGGGCCGACTCGGATAAGCTCGCGTGACGGTGTGTGGCAAATTGTCTCCCATTGCTACTTCCCAAAGCCCTTTGTAACGCCTGCTATCATGCTGAATCTTTTATTACCGACACCAGCCGTATCTAAAGCATCGATAATGTGGAAAAAGAGATAACGCGAGGTAATTATGAAGATCTATCGCATCTAAACATCCTCATAAAAACGAAACATGGCTACAATATTTTTTTGCGAACGGTTATTATAGCAAATCAACACTGTGATTATTGTGTTCTGTGTTGCTAAATTCGGAAATGAATGCGACGGGTAGGTATATATTTCCAGATGTCGTATTTTATGGTGCGTGGTAGAAAAACTGGACGCCCGAAGCGTCGTTAACTCGAGAACATTATAAGGAATAAATAAGTGAGGTATTAATACAGCTTTATAGTCCGTGAAAGAGCCTTCATTGTTTTGTACATTATACCCGGCCTTTGTTCACATTTATTTGTATGGAGACGACGTATTTAGCATTAAATAAATTTAAGGCGAGGCTGTGAAATTGTTTAGATTCCTTAATTAGGTTCAAGTATGAAAGCAGCTGGAAAGTTTATATAAGGCTAGCTTACTATTTTATGTGGGGCTAACTACCTAGGTGAGATATAGGTAGGACTTAATGTTTGCAGTAGCGTTTATAGGCGGCGAGTATCGTGTGGTTTGTCTGAGTAAGCTACAGCGTTATCAAAAGATTAGGTTTGCGAATTTGTCACGATCGGTGAGCTGTCGCGTTGATTTATGCGGGCGTCGATAAGCGGCGTCGGTGCGCTCCGCCGCTCAATACCGTCCTAGGTTTCCTTGATAACACTTAAACACAAATCATTTTCACCTGCACGGGTGTCAAATATAGCTAGCCAAGCAACTGCGTCTCAGTATAGTTGAGTTTTAATCAGCACTTTTATCAACCGGCGAAAAAATAAGGAGGTCCTCAAGTTCAACGCGTATATTTGTTTTTTTTTCTTTCTGTCCTCTAACTTGGTTCCCGTTAATGGTTCTGAAGGTACATAATCTAAGGTTACCTTGTAGAATCTTAGTAGTTCTGATAGTTTGGCAGTCGGCCATTAGGCTCGTCTTCCAGTCATAACAAGTTACGTATGAATACTAGTAGTATTGTAAGCGGAGCTTCTACAGTGCTATGTACATGAATATAAATACCATTATGTTTTTACTCGTATTCCTCCAAGGGGCAGGCAGACATGTACGTACCTTCTCATGTACTGTTATACACACACATTTCACTAACGCAGTTATTAGTCTTATTTATTATGAACCTATTGCTATCTACCAGGCACAATTCAAATACCGGACTTCTGAGAATTTCCTGACAAAAAATGGCAATCTTACTATGCCCGACCTGGGAATCGAACCCAAGACCTCATGCTTAGCAGCTGTGCTTTCATCCACTGGACCAATGAGAAAGTTTTATTTAAGGGATAATGATATCCGAGACCCTAAAAATTTACATTCTCACTAGTATTGACATTATGACTTGTAGAGCTGAACGTGACATGACTGTATTATCAAAAGTGCTTTGATTTGCCCATATTGAATTTATTGTCAATTAAAATAATCTGTGTTATCTGAAAAAAATAATTATTACAGTAACTATTGCCGTCAGCAAATCACACGAATATCTGACCGAAATTAAAATATAATTTTTAAATATCGATTGTTTGAGAGGAAAGCTCAAGCGCTTTGAAACTCATATTGTTCTGCATTTTATGATTGAGCAAACACAGATGAAATTGTAGGAAAATATTCCACAAAGGTCAAATCGTTTGAACGAAACGTACCTAAGCTGTTTCAGGTGGTACATACTTTTCCGAGATATTTCCATATTATTATGAGAAGAACTCGATCTCGTAGCTGTAACGAGCAGATTATTTTGACGGCAATTATATTATGTTCAATTGATGTGATCGTTACGTTTTTGATCGTGGTGTTCATTGTTTTCCGTGCGAGTAGCGCACGGGCGGGTTCTCGTGGCGGGAGTGCGGCGCGGCGGCGGTCGATTGCCCATTGTTCGACAGCGCGCCGCGACCGACACGCCTCGCGCCATCGCCTTCACTGTGCCACCTACCTTATCGCCTCTGAAACGCGCCGTCGATATTACCTTGATCTCGTTAACCAACAATCGCGATTCGATTACCTACCTACCACAGAGTTTTTAATTTCTCGTCAAGTTCAACGCGGGAAGCCTAAAACCAATTCGTTTCGTCATTTAAGTGGTTAATAACGCGTGCTTTACGTTAGTATTGCTTGTTATAAATCTGCCTCTCGGTTCAATTAAAGAAATATTAATTGCGATAAAATTACTTCAGTTTTTGAAAGTTGGTTTTAACGTAAGTAGGTGATTAAAATATTATATATTTATTGAACGTTTGTCATTTTCGAGAAGGAAGTAACAAAGCCAAATAAGCAGTAGGTACCCAAATATAAAAGGCATGAAATAACCTCTATTTAATTAATTAATATACATAATATGTCCTAAAGAAATAGATGTGTAGGCGGTCGCAATTTAGCACTAATGTCTTCCGATAAATTATACGAATCCAACATGATTTATATTTACGACAGATGAAACTATTACAAAAATCAATCAAGACTCACCTTCCAGTCTTAGTAATTATCATTTCTGTTCCTAATTCGTTAAACTTGTCCCACAGTTCTTTAGTTTCAAGGTGACACTGTATGTGTCGCATTTCTTCGCTAGACCATCGCTCTACGAGCTGTGGGTTCCTGGGGGGTGGTGAGAGAGGCCGGGAGCCACTCGGGGCTCCGCTAGCGGACCCCGCCTCGGACGTCGAAGAAACATCGACGGGAGAATCTCGCTCGTATTCCACTAGAGGTGGTGACGGCGACCCAGAGGCAGAAGCTGTCGCATCCACGAACTTTTCTGGAAAAAGAAACGGAATTTGTCATTGAAGTCAATCATCAGCTCTTAAGTATCTTGAAGTAGATAATGTGGTAATATAAAAATTCTTAACATTATAAGATAGTTTTGTTAGTTCATTTAGATGTCCCGAGGTGCGTCATTACAGATGTATATTTAGTTAAGTAGCCACTAAAACATTTTTCCGCTTTGTCGTGAAAAAGAACCTGTCATCATAATGAAGTCATTATGAGGCTCAAATCTTAGAATCGACGGCATCAAAACAATTTGGAACATCACTAATTTCTTTATCACATACTTTTCATATATATTTTTATAAATATCTAGTCGTCCTCAATCTCACACTCTATTAAATGACAGATTGACAGCCAACAAACGGTCTAATATATGTGAGGTGTTAAAAAATATAAAATTCGACATCCTCAGATTTGACTTTCATTATTTAGTTTTGTGGAAATATCAAGCATATGAACTGAGTTTTAATTTTTTCTATCACGCTTTTAACAATGACTTGGTTTGGTCAAGTAAATATCTATATACATATCTATATCTACCTACTATACAAGAAAAAAACAATATATAATTAAAATCGCAGGCTAATATAGTTTTTGTACAGCATTATTTGATTTGCTAGATGATAGATTCATAATATTAATTTTGTATTTTGATTATGAGATGATAGTTTTTCTTTTTCAAATGCATCTAAATCGTAAGAGCCTTCTTAAATATCTCTTGATCAAAGTTATTGATCAATATTATTTTTATAATCTTCTTTAAATTATAATATTTTATTATTATAATCTTCTTATTGATCAAAGTTCACTAGATTACTTATTATATATCTATCTAAAAGATAGAATTAAGCAAATGCCAAAAGGTGAAGTAGAGCTGCCGAAACGTGGAGTACTGTACATTATCCATAACTTTCAAATAAAACATAGCATAGCATCACGCATATCCCGCGGCTTGTTATAAATGAACGTAATTCTTTAAATAAAATGAAGCCAAAGTATAGCTATCACTGTGTTTAGACTTTATGTCTTTGCATATCCGTTTGCATATGAATTTTCACATAATTATTTGATACTAGCTGGTGCCCACGAGTTCTTCTGAAACAAAAGGTAGCCTATATATCCTTCTCCAAGGGCCAATCTATCTCTGTAATAAAATTCAACCAAATCCGTTCAACCGTTTTTGCGTAATTGAGCAACAAACATCCATACAAATATATACATACATACAAAGTTTCACATTTATATTATATTATTATAGTAGAACGATAGGATTTATGTTATATTAATTTTTTGGAAGCTTCATACGCCGATTTTAATATTGCAATACATTATTTCTTAACGGCGCAGCAATGGTCGAGAGATCGGCTACTGCACCACGTGTTGTGGATTCGAACCCGCACAGAACAAACATTAGGATAATCTACAGATATTTTTAACAGATCTGGGTGTTTGCAGAATTTTTGCCCATAAATGCACCGACAGTACACGAGAAAAGCCGGGGTAAGGGTAAGATAAAATCACCTAAATGACACGAAAGTCAGAAAGATGATCACTACTTTGTTCCAAATTTCTGCTAAAGGTGTCAAGAAAACGTATGTAGATACCATTTGAACAGGCCCTTTGTTAAGATAATCCTTATCATCGCATCAGGCAGTTTGCTCTCTAGCTAGAGTCTACTTAGCAACAAAGATCGACTGAGGTGACTGTTATGAACAGTTTCATTCACCACGCTTAACAAGCGGATTACTGCATTTTTGTATATCACAAACAGGCCTACGGCCCGGCCTGGTGGTGGTAAGCGATTTCCGTAACTTTAGGACGTTTATAATACCCGTGTGCATTACAAGTCTTAAAGTTAAGGAAATCTATATATCTAATATATCCGACCCGCTATGTAAGAGGAATCCCGCTGCGCCAGTAATTAATTGGGGGATAAACGATCCCTTCCTGCCTACACAACGCTTTCTTAAGGAGCACTAGCCATCTAGCTCACTGGTTTTAATTCTATCTAATCTATGGTATATGGTACCTTCTTAAACTAACCGCATCTGTGACATGTGTATTGTTTAACTGCCTCATTCGCCTAGTGTCCGCAAACGTGGGAGATCTTGGGGCCAATTATTCTGTTCTGGAAATTCTCAGTAGCAGCCCGAAGTTAAAAGTTGACGGTGTGGCACCCCTGTGCTTCGAAGAGCAAGTAAACCCGTCGGCCTGCGCCTGATCTTCCTTCTGTTGTGTCGGATTACCGTCCCATCGGTCTATGAGACTGAAGGAAGAGGGAATGCACTTGTGATTGTGCAGACACTTATGCACTATAATATCTCCTGCGTACTTGGCTAATCGTGTTAAGAATAGGCCGTCGTGACAGAAAATTCGGTCGAGAGTATAAGTATTATAGGTATGTGCTAAGTAACAGCCGCACGTATCACATGATTCAAGTTGAATTGCACTTGTTGCGGGTCTGTGTATAGGTGAACATAATTTCATATCAACACAGAGATCTGATTGAACCGTCGATCCCACTGTTAGAACACAAAAATCCATGACAGTTGTCACGAGTATTCAGGTGCCAGTGTCACCAAGAGATATCGTGTTATCTACCTAGTAACTTGGTTGTGGATGCAGTCAGACCAGCAGTTGCTCCATGTAAAATACTGGTATTAGGCTGCATACGATTAGACTTGCAGCCGACCCCAACTAGCGTTGCCAGGCGTCCGGAGAAAGCCGGAATAGTCGGGCTGTCCGGCTTTTGTTAGGCTTTCTAAATTAAATCATTTTATTACATTAAGAAGATTTTATGTTGCATGTTAAAAAAAAAAACATAACTTAAAAAAATATATTAATTAATAACAATATTGTCCCTCTTTTTTACCCCAATTTAAACGGGCTGGTCTGTCCGGCTTCTCAGTTTTAAGACCTGGCAACCCTAACCCAATATATTTGGGCAAAGACTAGGCAGATAGATAGAAACATGTATACAGATCGATAACTGAGCTAACAAGATATGATACGTGCCATCGTGCATCGATACGATAGAAGAAGAATACTGATGAATAATTATTAAGTTACAATATTAAATGGAAAAAGAATATGGTCAGATGCATAAGCACAGATAAGCATGCGTTAACGCTTTTCAAAGATTTACCTTGAATAATTATTAGATTTTCAAAACTAAATCTACATCACACGAGACTTATTATTAGGGTCGGTATATAAAAAAGTAGTCGTACTCAAAAAACTTTTTAACCGACGAAAGAAGGAGGAGGTTTGCAAGTCGACGCGTGTATTAGATTTTTCTTTTATATAATGACCACGCATAACTTCTCACAACGTAGTCCAATTTTAATTAATCTTTTTATTGGACAGGGAATACCTCAAAAAAATAAAAAAAGAATTAATCTAATGATAGAGAGGAAAGACTCCTCAACGGTTTACTACAGTTACTTCGTGTTTGGGCTTATTTCATGCATCTTGATGAGAACTTTGGTCGTTGAGAACTTGAGATGTGTTAAATAGACTAAAAAATAAATAAAAAACCTAAAAAGGAATATAATAAGTTAATAACAACATTTTATCTTAGTCTTACTAGCCGAGTGTAACTAATTTAGTACCAAACACAAAATCAATAAAGATCAGTAAATTAAAGACATAATCAAATGCCACATGGAATAACAGCTATTAAGTCTCATGTAATAGGTCTATTGCCTTTTACAGGGCACATCAAACTCCAGGCACTAAGAATTTCCAAACAGAAAAGTCTAATACTTTTCCCGCCTGCCCTGGGAATGGAACCCAGGACCTCATGCTCAGCAGTCGCGCTTGGGACCACTAGTCCAACGAGGCAGTCGCTATAGACAAGTGAATTATTAAATTCACAGCACGTATTGTGTGAAGGTTCCTTTCATTGCTTGCAGCTTCAACCACGGATAGCCTCTTATGTGGAAATCTAATATATAAAAATCTCGTGTCACAGTGTTTGTTATCGAACTCCTCCGAAACAGCTTAGCCGATTTTTATGTTTTTTTTTTGTGTAGGTCTGAGAATAGCTCGTAGGCTATTTTTTATACCCCTAGGCGATTAGGGTGTCCCCATCCAGAAAAAAAAGTGGCAGAACAACGTTTGCGGACACAGCTAGTAATTAAACAAAAATTTGGTACAGTATGAGATGATTTAATGATTAGAAAAATTATTGATTTGGTGTTAGATCTATGTATATTCGTTATAAATAGTACCTATTATATGTATGATCTTGTGAATTAATTATTAGCTTATATTTCCTAATAATAGTTATTATTTTTCATTATTTAGAAAAAAAGGAACGATGCTGAATAATAATCTCTTTACAATATACTATTGTAAATGTGTTTATAACATGCAACATATTTATTTTAAGCATTCATTACACATAATGACTATCTAAATACATAATTTAGTACGAAATAAAAAGGTGTTGTGTTTAAGTTTGGTTGAAAAAAACTTGAACCGAACATAATGAATAGAAGAACTTAAATGGGAGTCTTTGAAATCTCATTTGTTGAAATCGGCACTGTCGTATTTAAATTATATGTAATGCAAATGAAATCCTAAATGGTGTGATAGATAATACCCATTAAAGTTTGATGTGATGTCGCATTAAATGTTAAGAATTGATTATTATCAGTTTTTCAGTAGGTACTTCATTTTTAAATGTGAAAAATTGCTTTCTTTGCTACGCACTGCGTCGTAGCCGGTTTACTTTATGCGATTTTATTACTTTAGGTATAAAATTTCATTATTTTTGTTATTCTATCTTATCTAATAGACATTGTTTTGACTGATATATATTACAGAGACTTAGAAATATTTCAGAAGATTTGCATAATCCTGTATTTATTAATTTACGATAAATATAATGCATATTGGTAATAAATAAAAATACAAGTAAACACCTACCCCTTCGGGGAATACAGCCGTGATGCTATTTTATGTTATATTGGTAATGGGTGGGTTTCCAGATATAGCTGTATAGCTATATATGGAATACTGTCTTTCAAGTACATACTAGTTACAGTAGTAACTAGTATGTACTTGAAAGAGTTTTGAACATTGCCAATTTGAAATAAAGTAGATATTGTTTTTGTTAGGTGCTTTAATAATACTCTAAAGTTTTTTTTTTTTTGTGGAACAAGAATGCGGTTGTGAGCAGGATTTGAACCTGCGCCACCCGGAGTACCTATTTATCCAGGAGGCGCCGCTCATACGCATAAGTAAATGCTTTTCAAAGATTTATCTGTATTAATAATACTCCTTGAATATCGAAGGTTTTTGCGATCACTAGACATTATAAAAAAACGCTAGGAAAAATAAAAACCAATAACACACGCGATTAATCCGGTTAAAAGTTGTTTTATTATAAGTAATACTCCTTGATTGTAATAAGTAAATATTTATAGTTTGAACTAGGGCAGAACCAAAAGCATTTAATAATGAGTTACAATGTCACTACAACTTAATTTTCAAATGTGCTTAATTTAAATCAATAAAAATACTTTAGGCACTTAATAATAATCATCTTCAAAATATATGATGCAGTTTCGATTGAAACCCTTTTTCTTGCCAAGGATATAAAAGTTAGATTCCATTTTAATTTTATGACACTATCAAAGTTGCTGTAACTAAAAGGCAGTATCATAAATAACTTGTGCGTTTACAAAACGAGTGAGTATTTTATTGACGGCTATTGTTAAAAATGTTTGTTTGTCTAAACAACTTGGAACCCGAAACGTAATAGGTATCATTTTTATTTTTAAGGACTTTGTGGACATTCTATTTTTTTTTTTATCACTGGCCTCTGTACAAAGTTTTGCCTGTGTGAATATCGGTATAAAATATAACATAAATATGTCCTATTCTGGTTTACAGGCCCTTTACATGCTTACATGTATGGACCTGGAGACCTGTAACACAGGTATTTTATTACCTATCTGGGGCACCAGTCTCTCCGAATGGTAGTCTCGTATTTAAATAATATATTGAGTTAAACACTAACTGTACTCAACTACCTGCGAAGATATTTTTTTTTGTTTTTTTTTCCGCACCCTTTGTTCCAGGTCAAGATTATGAAGTAAATAAAATAATACTAGCGCAAATTTTATACCGAACACTTTGCTTTTAAGTAACATAAATATTTAATCGTGATAAGAACAGAAGGCAATAAATAATCAGAATGTTTTCATTTAAATGAAAATATTGCATTATTGTAATGACAGGCGTACCAAATTAATAGAACTATAAGAAACTATTTCTTTAATATGATTTTAGCATAACATATTATCACGCTTGTATTTCACGAAGGTGTAGGTAGAGGTACACACACCCGCATATCACCAATGCTGTTATTAAATCCCGAGTGACCCTATTGCGATCTATCGGACACAATTGCAAAAACCCCATAACACTTTGCCCGACCTGGAAACGGAACCCAGCACCTCTTGCTCTACAGTCGCCAGCACTAGACCAACGAGGCAGTTAACGAAAAAAAGTTAAAGATATAATTTGAAGGAAGTCATATTTTTTCAATTTAAAGACAAAATTGTGAGAAGAAGAAGAAGGTCTGACCAGCGGTGCAAATATGGTTCTTTTTGTCGACACGTTTGTCGATTTTAAACGTCAAATTTGTCATAAAGTGTTGATAAAAATAAAAACTTTTATCGAGTCTACAAGTTTGTCGAAAAGATCCGTGCTCGGACGCCAGGCCAGGCCGAAGGAGGGTAACAATGTTCCATTTTCAATATCTTAAGTACGTTCTTAGTTAATCATGGACATCCCAAACATCTTGAGGAAAGGTTTCCGTAAGGATTTTGTGGTCTGCAATAGTGAACCCGCAGTGACCTAGCATGGTAATCAATGCTCGTGCCTTCTTTGTATGAGAAGAGGCCCTTGCCCTACAGTGGAAGAATTACGGGCTGGTTTGTATCTTTGTTTGTACGTTATGGGAAAATTAAATTAACGTTTGTAATAGGCCTAAATAATTTATAAGTATTTGTGTCAACTTTTAGGTACTTTTCTTTTAATATAATTCATAGACATAAAGTAAAGGAACACAGATGAATAAATTAAGAGGAGATAGTTACTCTTTTGAAGAAATTGTAACAGTTAATATTTCCTCGGTCATTTCAGCAAATTTCTGGACCGTTCAAAGGTTTCATTCTCTTTAGATGACCCTCGGTTTCAGAAAAAAATAAAAAATAGGTAGAGAAGAACGCAGAGCTTTGTATTTACTTAAAATGTATAGTATCTATATGATTTAGTTCACATATTACATTATAGTACTATATCAATTTATACTTGAAGTTTGAAAATGGGGAAGGTTGAATTATATCTGTTCGTACATTATTTAATCATTTAACTTTAATTCAGAACTCTAAGTAAAAGGATTTTCTCTTTAAAGAGTTATTTTAGCTTTGCTGATATTGTAATCATGAAACTATAATTTACAAGATTTCTTTATCTATACCTTTATTCGCCGTTATAGAAGCTAATTTGTGTGATATCTTGTTGTAAATCTTGCTGTTTGTGTGATATTTAAAATTCATTTATTATTCCAATAGTATTATTAGTTCAATTAATATATTTGAATATTCATTATATAAGTGTAAAGACTTACTTACCTACATATGAAATAATTTATGAACTACCTTATACAAAGGAAAGAATGCATGGGAAGGTGTAATCACGTGGTTCGACTGAATTCTACCTAGCCTTAACCTTGGCAAAAAGGTCTTACAAACAATGTTTATAGCCAGTAGAACACTTTTAGTTACACATACTAAAGTTTTTAATGAAGTTCCACTCGTTAACGGAACCGAGTCTTATTGGATACTAAGTTTGGAAAACTTTTTGTTCGTTTTAGAGAACTTATGATGAAAAGTTAGTTATTTTAAATGGATTTCTTCTGCGGAAAGAAATATTTCTAACTCTTGCATTTAAATATATTTGAATGTAAGAGTTAAAAAGATGTATTTCTACAAATCATTAACGCATGTAAATTGATAGAAAAGTTTCGCATAACGAGCATTGATCCAAAAGTGTAAGTTGAGACCATGTTCACGGTCATTAAATTTTTTACATTGACAAAAATATAACTTTTGCAGGCTTCATTTGTGTTTACTTAGATTTAGGTTGATTCTTAGACATTAGGAGAATAATTTAAGTAGTTTTTTGTAAAACTTAAGTAACTCACCTAAAGGCATTAGTGTGTCTTCCCTGGGGTCCCGGTGCCTCCGCCTCTCTCTCCTCTCCTGCCGGTCCCTGGCCATGATGGCGGCGATGGAGAAGTCAGTGGCGCAGGGGCGCGCTGAACAGTCCTCCTCCATAGCGGGCCCCTGCCGCTCGCGACCCTCGCCTTGCAGCAGCATCAAGTTGACCGCGTGCGTCCCCAGCCTGCTCCCAGCTGACCACTCGGCGTCACCGTCCGAACATCCCATCGATGTACCAGTACATAATCTTTGCAACTTCGAATTTGATAATTTGCTGCGGTATTTTGCACTTGGTTACTGGTGACTTTAATTTCTTACTGTCCAGATTAGCTTTGAAACAGATAAGCGAACGTAAGACTCTCTAAGTGATTTAAGTTTTAAAGAAAATATTTTTACAAGATTTACAGAAATCGCAAAAATCACAGTTTTTCCGGGTTAAAATGGAAAACACAAACTTTTCATTAAGTCTTTAACGGAATAACGCAAGAAATAATGGTCGCTACGTAGTTCGGTATCGTAATCGCGTCGTGCAAGTTTCGTACAGTGTGTTGAAACTTTTTACGCGCGCTGTGGACGCGGGTAGAGCGGACCGGTGCGGCGCGGCGCGCTGTGGACTCGACTGAGGCGGCAGGCGGCAGGCGGCGCGCCACAGGGAGGGGCCTGTGGGCCGCCCTATGCCACCACACTCCGACCACGCACACACAACCGCTTTTTTATTATTTCTTTCTTATTAAGTCCGTCCCGCTCGCGCTGGCCTCGCCGCTCGCGCCCGTCCCTCTCGGCGAGCGAGTTTTTCTCCGCGTGATAACTATTGAAATTCGCTAAACGGCTCACCGCGGCGCGGAAAAGGCTCTCTCGTTAAACGGTGAGCCGATCGTATCGAGGTATTTATTCGAATTACTCGGTGCGCCGACGCTTCGCATCACTATTTATGCACTGTGAGAGCTCGCCGCCATCGATGGGGCTGTGCCCGTGCGCCGATTACCGCGTCACAATATTCGCGGTTATATCGTGAATAAATAAGCCCTTAGTTTATTACACGACGTAAATAGCTCCAAGCAGATTGGCGCTGCTTGCACATTTACATAGAATCCAATCAGTGTGCGTAGACGCCTTCAGATACGTTATGCACGCTGTGAAGGAAGTGATACGCAAGATAGTCGTATTGGCAATTTGCGCACAAGTTTAAACAAATTAATTTTATATCATATATTTTTAAATAAATTAACTGAGGTTCCAATAGAATTTAATTAAATGACTAAGTTACGTAACCTTATCTGTCTGTTCTACTTTACTCTATACCTTCTAAAAAGCCAAAATTAAAAAATACAAATGAACGAAAAACAGGGACAAATGGAAAACCTCCAATTGAAAATCTAATTTGGATCGCGTTAACATTTTATTTTTATTTTGCTTAAAGTGAAGTTTGTAAAAATCAATCCGAATAGAACAGTACCTAGGCTTACTGGTGAAAATGAAACAGCCCGATTGACATTTGACATATGTCAGTTCATACTTTTAAATGCAAAAATGTCTTAAATAATTAAAGAATTGGGATATTAATAAACAGACATGCTTTAACATTAAGATAGCTGTGATATTAATGCAAAAAATATTTTATGTCACTGATTTAATATTGGAATTGGATTGGAATAAGTAATAACTTCAAGAGTAACCCCCCAGATGTGACTTTTTACATTGATTAGAATAATTATCTTCTACGCCACAAAATTAAAGTAAGAAAATTCTTAGCGCAGTTCTTAGCTCCTGTAATTCTATCACTAAAGGCAATGTTATTGTAACCTTACCTCTAAAATTAACAGTAACCGCTCAATTAGAACGACTTTATAAACTTCATTACGTGTGCAGAGCGGAGGCTGAGTAAACAGTGGTAATGCGCAATCAACGCGCCGGAGTCGATCGCGAGATTGCGACCACCTTTATAGCGTTAGATCAAATTTGCGGAAAATTAAACTCACAGACTTTCTCCTAGTTTTGTATTTATAATAATTTATTACGTGCGAGGAGCTCAAACTAACCATGTCGTTAGGCAATAAAGCTTATCGAACTTGAGTCGGTAATAGCGCCACAAATGGCTGCCGATACGCGAATTGTGACGAATCGCATTAATTATTTTGTTGATTTCCATATTGTGAGCCAACGATAATAACTGTTATTATTCGTTAATTTTGAATAGGTTTCTTTATTTTTGTATGAAATTGATTGCTTATACGTTTTATTGTAATTGTCAATGCAGCGGCAAGAATTATGTTGGAATTGCACACTGATGTCAAATTATAAATAAATATTAACGAACTGTAAAAGAATAATATTAATATGTTGTCTCACATATACTTACGTATATGCGGCTCTACAAGAAAATTATTGTTTTATAATTTTTTGGAATAAGTAGGTAGGTGTACTAGATGAAACCGCACGTCGATTTTGAACGCTAAATGGTTACAACTTTACCTACATGTTTTGGTTTCCTTTTTCCTATGATCAATTAAAATATATACCTACACTCCATACTTATGGAAGGGAGGAAGTTATTCTTATATCTTATATACAGTTAAATAGGAAAGACGAATACAAGGGTGCAGGAGACAGCTCTTCCAACAGATCTACATGATGTCATCTTGTATGCAGAAATACTGGAAGTTTCATACTTACCTAAACGTTGTAAAATGAAACTGCACGTCTCGGTTTGACTCTTAATAAGGCTTATCATGCAATACTAAACCGATTGTAATATTACTGATTCGAGCATTATTCACGATTATTATAAATAGCATAACATAGCCTGTATTGCCGGTGTAGGTAGGTATACTCAATACTTTATTGCATTCCATGTCATACAGCCGTTTGTATAGAAACAAAAAGATCATGAAAGAAACTAATTGCAGTTGACCCAAAAATGGTTCGGCTTTTGCTGTCAGAGAATCATGATTTAATATTTTGTTTTGAGTTTGGGCATTCTACGGTATTTCCGGACCAATACGACCTTCAAACCTTCAAGATATAAGAGCGTACTCCTTTTTAAAAGGCCGGCAACCAACTTTTGACCCCTCTGGTGTTACTCCTCTGTTGGTGGCTTAGAATTATAAGATCAAATTAAGGACCCTGTCGGGCTCAGCACAGTTAAGTAGAAGAGAGGAACAGGTACAAAGTTGTACACCCACATTTCACCAGTTAACAGCATTAAGTACAAGTAAGATCCATCTTAGTGATGATCTTATTGATATCTACCGGGCAGAATTCTAAACTCAGAGCTGACTGAGGACTTCCTAACAGAAAATCTCAATAACACTTTACCCGACCCGGGAATCGAACCCAGAACCTCATGCTCAGCAATCGCGCTTGGGGCTACTAGACCAACGAGGCTGCTATGATTATTAATATAGCTGTTATTATTAGAAGTCAAGTGGAAGCCAGCTCGCAATGCTACAAATATAAAGAAGTACCTGGTTCATGCCACGGAGAGCACCATAACCGGTCAGTCCCGGTTGTCAATTGAAGATCTAATAATAAAAATAATTCTCCAGACCGTATTTCGGTCACCGCTACCTATCTCCGAGGATATTAGCCAAGTAGATACTCAGGAGATATTATAGTGCACAAGTGTATCCGCAAACACAGGTGCACTCCATCTTCCTTCATGTATATGTTATATATTTCTAACTGCCTCATTGGTCTAATGGTCGCAAGAGCGACTGCCGATCATGAGATCCTGGGTTCGATTCCGGAGTCGGGCAAAGTATTATAGAGATTTTAGTTTAGAAAATTCTCAGTAGCCGCCGGAGTTTCGAACTGTGCCTGGTTTATTGGAAAAGGCTCACCACCTATTTATTACAAGGGACTTAAGATCAGCATTGGTGAAATGTGGATATACCCTAGCTGTGTATACTTCTGCCTGCTGCGTGACCGATCCCGACATAGTTTGAAAAAGGTTAAGTACGGGAAGAAGTAGGTAGGCGCTGACGCTGATAGTGCCTGGTTACCATCTAAGACATTAATATAAACACACTGACTCCTTTTCATCATCATCATCCTCCTGCCCTTATCCCAATTTATTTGGGGTCGGTGCAGCATGTATTCTTATTCCATACATCTCTATTAGCTGTCATATAGTCAGTCAACCCTTTTCTAGTCATATCATCTTTAACACAATCCGTCCATCGCTTCCTTGGTCTTCCTCTACTCTTATAGCCATTTACATTATACATACTCAAAACTTTCCTCGTCACATGACCCTCATCCTATATACACATATCCATCCGCGTCACACCACACATCCCTCTTAACATTCTTTAACTCCATTTGTGGAAAGAAAGAAAAATACGGTCATTAGCAGGATTTGAACCTATGCCTTCCTGATAAATACTCCAGGCGCTCTGACCACTAAGCCATCTCGACCGCTGCTCACTACGCCGGATTCTTCTTCCACATTAACGCATATAATGTGAACATAAACAAAAAAATGTTAAAAAAAAAACTTTACGAAAAATATGACGCGAGCAAGTTTGATTGTACTCTAAGTGATTAGCGAATTAACTTGGAGTATTGCTCAAAGAGGTGCAGGGTTCAACGTGCACCTCTTTGAGTCGTAAGTAGATTTCGTAATATTTTTGGTGCTCTTATTACTCTTAATTTACTAAGTAAGTGGTAACATGGTATAGAGAAATGGAATATAATACTTATTTAAATAAGAATATAGAAAGATGTCGAAAAATGCATTTCATTCCGGCACAACATTACGCTATAAGTATAATAAAATAAATAAGTATCTACGCTATTAATAAATTTGCAATTTCTTTAAATAATAGAGTCACTATTAGTATGACTCGCTGCAAATAATTAAATTACCTACACACTGAAAACAGGGAGTCGTTACTTAGGTCTATTTGTTCCTATGAGTGTATGACTGAAGGGTTAGGCAGAGGAATGCTATATTTGTTTGTTGCATACTATATTATATCGAAGCTGTTATTAGGTTATATGGTTGTGAGCGTATTGCTAGTAACCGGGCACATTTCCAAGCACTGCGTGCTACTGAAAATTCCCTAACAGAAAAACTCATTATCTCTTTGCTCGGCCTTTTTTTATGAGTGGGAATTCATCACAGACGTTGTGCTGGTCTGCTACCGTCTAAAACCACACGATCCACTTATAACCTTTACCGGAATTCTGGCAACTGCATTCGCACTCGAACCCAGCAGCTGCACTAGCGGAAACTATGCCAACAAAACAATCTTATTCATTATTTATTTACTTCAACTATAACGGCGTTACACCAATTACAATAATTAAACACAATGAATTAATAATTATAAAACTTAAACATAAAACAAAAACTTAGACAAAAATAAAAATTATCAAATTAAACACACGATCATACATCCTTCTCACAGAAATGCAAACATCAACGATCCATCGACTTTTTAAATTATTAAAATGTGTGTCTTGGGTCTTGGGTGATTGCAGAAGTGTATGCAGAATGCTCAAACAGTTTGTCATTTAAAATGGTGAACTTAACACTCAACGTTCATTATAGATTTACATTATAGCTGTGACAACAAAAAAAAAAACTACGCAAAATTATTTTAAATTCAGTATTCTTAAGTAATGTCTCTTTTTTATTTTTAGGTACCATGTACATGGTGTAACTAGTCATGTAACTAGTACTATGGCAAAGAGCTAGCAAGAATCTGTTAGAGAGTCGACACTTCTTTTGAGTTTCTTTTTTCCCATTTATTTAATTTAAAAATGTTTTATTTTCCTGGACAACCTAAAAGTGCAACATTGGACATCGAATCAGCATCAGCATCAGACGTATAGTCAACACAAGCTATGGCAGATCAGAAATTAGCACAGGGTACTAATACTAAGTTCTTATTGATAAAAATATGAATCTGTTCACATGAGGCGAGCCAGGGTTAAGGAAATATTTGAAGAAGAAAAAATATTAGTCGTAAGTATTTTAATCCTAAGAAATAATTGTTTAATTTGGTAATCGCTTGTTTTATAGATTTTGGTCTTACACTCATACGACTAAGTACTTTGAAGAACAATTTCACGACTGAAATAGTAGATAAACATTGATTGGCACTTTTAATACTCAAGTAAAACTATAAAATACTAATCGCACAAATAGCACTAAACAAAGTTAAAATCACAGGCAGTTTTTTTTTATCGGTTACCTATGAAGAATTTTCGTGACCTGCCTGTTGACCTAATTTAATATTCATGGAGTTTGAACTAAAATGTTTTCTATTTTATTTTATTTATAATTAAGTCCTTGTTACTAAGGTTTCAATTGATATAAGGAAAGCTATTTTTTTTTTTATAAAATTATGAAAAAACTATGCATGGAAAAGTTAATTTATTTATTCTTGTGTCTAATATTTACTTACTATGTAGGTACTAATCAATGGTACAAAAACATATGTAGACGTAACATCCGGTCATTACACTCCCCACAACGGCTCATCAAACAAAACCCTATGAATCATGGCGATATCAAAAATTCAATTATCAACCTACCCATGTTCATATCACTGCATTACATACAAAAAATTACTCTGCAAACATTTCACTTGTCACAGTTCGCGTCCATTTCACTTTTTGTCCAAATCAACGAGCAAGTTGTGATTAAAATTTAAAAGTAGCGACTAGTGTGAACGCACTCGGTAGACGACGAAAGAGGGGGAACAGACGCCCCTTGTAGGCGGGACGGCTAATACACAAACGAAAAGCAGCTTTATTTTCTTGGTCATAGAGTTAGATTTAGAGCTTTCTGTTTTGGTGTGCATCCTGTGCAAGTTAGTGTGGGAGAGGCAATTCTTCGCTAAGTATCGTCCGAGTACGCGACATGTTTCGTTTTTCGATGGAAAGTCGTTTACGAAGACGTTTTTAGAAAAAAAAGTGGTCTAAATTTTAATTTGGATAAAGTCGATTTAATTAAACATTTTGGAAATGGCAATTACAAATGTCTAACAAATTGATTTCAATAATACCTACTTACCTATCTTTATGTTTATGATCAAAATAGTAGATAATATATTTTTGAATAATTTTTAAATATCCAATATTAATAAATTCCATTTAATATCAATAATAGAGACACTACTTACATAGGTTTTTACATGATTTTGTATTCAAGTACCTAACTTTGCAAAATTTCTACTCATCCATAAATTAGTGATTAAAAATTAATATTTGCTATTTAATTTTACACGATGAGTTATTGCTAAGATTAATCTTCTAAGAATTTTTATCAAAAACAATTCTGGCAATTCTGGGATTGTTTGTCTTTCCAACTTACCTGTATATTAATAAATGTTTAAGTACTAATGACAATAAGGTAATTTCAGTTTCAGCTCTACGATTCAAAACATTAGGTACACAGGAATATGCTGCTGTTTCTTTTAAGCTAACATGCCTATGTACTGTCCCAAGTGCATCTGTTGAGCAGGAGGTCTCGGGTTCGATTTCCGGGTCGGGCAAAGTGTTATTGAGTTTTTCTATTAGAAAATTATCGATAACAGCCCGGAGCTTGGAGTTGTGCCCGGTAGATGGTAATAGGGTCACCACCTATTCTAGGTATGGGACGTAATAACAGCATTGGTGAAATGTGGGTGTACAATTGCGTACACCTCTGCCTACCCTTTCGGGGAATACAGGTGTGATGCTATGTTATGTTATATTACTAAGCTACGTTTACATCCCTAATTACGAGTCTAAAAACTAACCCCCTTGTAACAGCGCTATAAACGACAAATAGTTATAATGTCTTTAATATCTGTTATCTCTTTCCATAAACATTTGAGAAGCATGAAAATATAATTAGACATGAATCGAACTCAAATAAATTTATGATTCGGAGCCGAAACCAATACAGTAATCACAAGGTCTTAAAAAGAAAAAATATCTGTTTTAAGTAAAAATCTTTACTCCATTATTGGTATAAAACTGATAGACCGAGTTCTAAACGTCGAGATCCGAAGACGCACAATGGCCTTTGAAGTTGGAAACGAGTAATAGAACTCAAATGGAGTTAGTCAGGACATCTGGCCAAGCGTTCCTAATGATGACAGCTGGAGTAGAACTGTGACCGAGTGGCGTCCAAATACTTCTTCTTATCGTGTGGTTGATGAACAACCTCGTGTCAGAGTTTAAACCACCCGTAGGTCTCTGACATGGTTTTACATGCCATCGAGAATATCTCTCAGGTGTGCTGGTTTCCTTACGATCTTTTCCTTCATAGTTTTCAGCAAGTGATCATTTATAATACGCTCATTACTTCGAAAAGACTGTGGTCTGTATGGTGGCCTTGGATTCGAACTATCGTTATTATTGTTAGATACCATCGCTAGGACTATCAGAGACTACATTGGAGCATAGAGATTGGTAGAAGGAGAGAGAGGCCTATGCCCAGATTAAAGTCAGTACGTAGTAAGGTATTTTGAATAGGGAATACAATCCCGATCTCGCGGGATATCGATCTCGCGAGATCCGTGTCATTTTTCGAGATCAATCCTGACGCTTAATATGAACAGATCTCGCTCGAGATTGACGGGATTGGGCGGCAGTACGGTAGTATGGATAATGATATGATGATATTTAGTAAGTTACGTTATACGTTGTTTAGAATTTTTTCCAACTCGGGTTTTCACTCGGTGTTACTCCAAACCCCCGCCCTGAGAGCCTCAGGGAAAAGGTGGTTCGGACCCCTGTTGACTTATAACAAATACTGTATCCTCTAGTTAGTAGTACTGGATAGGTTAGTTCTGTTATATTAAAGAATAGAGTTTTTATCTTTCAATAAATATTTTATCTTAAGCAACCCCATAATCACAAGTTTCCAACAAGCAGGTTTCATCGCTTTTTAGTTATCCGAAATTAACATTTTTTTTTTAAACTTTCTGAAAACTCGTATATGCGGTCTCGAGTCGAGATTGCATTCCCTATAACCGTGAATATGAAATATCTTACAATTAATGGATACTATCTACTATTTCTTGCCGGTTCTTCTCCATAGAATATTTTCGAACCGAGCAAATAAAATTTTGACTCATATATAATTATATATTTTTAATACATGTTGAGGCCATGTAATGCCTATATTAATTTCTATTTTTCAAAGAAACATTGAAAAAATAATAGACAAGAACGGGGCTTGAACCCGCGACCTTTGACGTTCCGTGTCATCACTCTACCACTGAGCTACCTTGTCGTGTTGGTCAAAAAGGTCGCGGGTTCAAGCCCCGTTCTTGTCTATTATTTTTTCAATGTTTCTTTGAAAAATAGAAATTAATATAGGCATTACATGGCCTCAACATGTATTAAAAATATATAATTATATATGATTTATAAAGGATTGGGATGTTGTTCGGCGATTTACAACTGCAAAGTGGTAACGCTGAGTTTAGTAAATCTGTAAATGATTACTAGATAAATATCACCAGGCGTCTCCTTAAGACGTATACAAAGAGGATTGAAAATTCAATAGGTTTGAACACGACAAGGTAGCTCAGTTGGTAGAGTGATGACACGGAACGTCAAAGGTCGCGGGTTCAAGCCCCGTTCTTGTCTATTATTTTTTCAATGTTTCTTTGAAAAATAGAAATTAAAATTTTGACGTTTCTTAAGTGCCTTTTAAATTGGTTTATATGAAATAAAAAAAATTGTCTTTGACTTTGGATTCCTAATAATAAATAATAGGTATATATATACATCTGTTACTTCTTCTTAGTCTATTTGTTATTTCTTGGCGCCATAGGTAGCTGTTGAACCGATTAAAATTAAACTGGAACATTTTAATTAGTTTAAACGCGCAGGTATATCTACTCGTAATACTTATTAATTTATGGAACATCAGTCATCATCATCAATTACTTCGACTCTTAATATTCTGTATCTTTTACTCTTTTTTAACTTATGTCTAATTCGTGGACAATGGTGTGGGTTATATGTTTTTTAATGATAATTTAAGATATACTTGTTGTTGTTAACCTGTAACATATGACTGTTTTTTGTCCCTAATAAATAAAATAAAAAAAATAAAATAAAATCAGGGAAACCAAAAATAATGAACGTCAGGATGGGCGAGCCAGCTCTCCGACCCGAATTTTTTTATGTAATGTTATTTAGTTTTGATTAATCCGGTGACACAGTACAAACAAGAACTACAATCAATCATGTAAAAACTACTTTACGGATTTGGATGAAATAGTTACAAGGCCTAAAGTACCAGGATATAGCTGTCACCAAAAAAGCAGAACTTCAGAAAAAAAAACTAATTTCGCGTATGAAACTGCGAGACGTCGCTAGTAATAAAGATATTGTCTAATCCCACTTGAACAAAATCTCGAATGCCACAACATGACCCCATACATAAGATATTCCCCTAAGTCTCCACTATAAGTAAGTGGAAGTATGCACACTATTGCACTATAGTCCAATACATGGCTACACAGCTGGCCCCGCTCTCTGGAACAATAAAATTTTACCACCGTACCCTTATTGAAACAGTTAAATCATACAGTGCAATATTACTGATATAATGCATGTTATACAACTAGTAGACATGTGGGGTAATTGCGCAACTGACTTTAGCAATAGCTTTCATTTTGACAGTTCAATAATATACATTGCGTTGATTTTGGCCGTCAAGAAGGTGGTATACAGTGCAATGTATGGCGAATTGCAACCTATTCAAGATAAATCTTTGAAAAGCATTAACGCATGCTTAGCGAACTCTAAAGTTACAATATTAAATGGAAAAAGAATACGGTCGCGAACAGGATTCGAACCTGCGCCTCCCGGATAAATACTCCAGGCGCTCTGACCACTAAGCCATCTCGACTTAGACTTAGATGGCTTAGTGGTCAGAGCGCCTTGAGTATTTATCCGGAAGGCGCAGGTTCGAATCCTGTTCGCGACCGTATTCTTTTTCCATTTAATATTGCAACCTATTGTCATTGGAAGTCAGTTGTGTAATGACCCTGTCGCATTGCTATTGACAGGGTCGTTTACGTAAAAACTCCAGACGATTCTGGTCGATTGACATTGGAAATGTGTCAAATCGTACTTTAAAAAAACAAAGAGTCGAGATATTAATATGCCAACATGTTTTAAAATTGCGATAACTGTGATGTAGTTAAATTTATTTTGACATTACACATTGTTTTATGGTATTCATTTAACATTTGAAATTGGTATTAATTTCGAGACTAACTCCACTGTTTCCGGCTATTGAATGTTAATGCAACGATATGATGAGTCCAACGGTAGTCGGTAATCGATCGTTGAAGTTAAACACACTAGGTGCGGACAGTGCTGATAGGTGACCAGGAGATTGTCATCGTACTTTGGAGTGTACGGTAAATCGTCGGTGCCAGTTGTCAATAACAGTCGCTACGCCACATCATAGGCCTACAGGCGGCTTGAAAAACTGTGACACTATAAAAGGTCAATCATTATTATTCCGAAATATTCATAGATGTGAATCTACCCGCGGTAAAGATGACTTGTAGAAAAAAAATCCTGTTGTTACCCCTTAGCTAAAATAAATTAATCTAATGTTTCCGTTTGAATAAAAATCATGAAGTACGATCATCATTAATTAGCACGTGATAGTACGGGCTCTGGGGCTCGCTGTTCTAATTCTGCGTATCTCTATCTCTCTCTCTTACTCTCATAACAGCTGAAGTCAATTAAATAATTTAATTACTAACAAAACACAGATAAATAATAAAGTTGATATTTGATTTGAGTTATTATTTTCTAAGGAAACATTGAAAAATAACAGACACGAGCAGGACTCGAACCCGTGACCCTTGACGTACCGTGTCATGGCTCTGCCAAAAAAGCTATCGTGTCGTTCTAGCATCCATTAAATTTCAAGTCCCCTTTTCGTCTTAAGAAGACGCCTGGCGATTCTATTAAGCAATCAGTAAAGATTACTAAACTTAACATTTTTCGTAGTTTCCTTAGAAAATAATCATTATTATAGGGATTACATGGTCTTATATGTATATAAAATCATTTAAAAATGATTTAATATGACTTCTTTATCATTCATAAGTCCTACGTGTTAAAATATTTTGTATTAAAATGTAGGTAATACGTTATATAGGTTGGCTTTTAGGAATAAATCGGAATTCAATGCAGATAAGAATCAGAAAATTGGTTTCGGTGACAAGGTCAACTCTACATTTTCCATGGAAATTGAAGTATCTGTCCATAGATTCAGAAAAAACGAAATATGTGTTGATTCCTAATTATGAAGAGCGAAGACACTGTTTATGTAAGTATGGACCTTCTCTAACCTATCCTATCGACACATCAACTTAATGATAAAAAATAAAAATACACGCGTTGACTTAAGAACCTCCTCCTTTTGTTGTCGGTTAAAAAAACTAGTTAATTAGTGAGGAAAGCGTTATGTTGACTTTTAATTTTGTCTGATTAGTCAGATATTAAATTATTCCCATAATTACTGACTTATGTAGGAATGCTTATTAGCCGCGCGAAGATTTTAATTAAGTCCAGTGTATCCGGTCACGATTGCCCCATAATAGTTTACGAATTGGGAAATATAGTCCATACGGCTACAGATCAAGCTATACATTTACAGTTTAAGCTGACCTCTCATTACAATGCAAAGCCTTACAATGCTAGGTCAGTTTATAAGCTAGACATTTCTAGTATACATAAGGCTACATAGCCGTAGGTACTTACCTAATGTATCTAACCCCATTTTAACCTATTCTTAAAGTACCTACTTGATTAATATCTGTCTTTGATGAAACACCCCTAAAACCCCAAGCCACAGTAAAAACAAAACTCTTTTGAATAATGTATGAGATCTAATCATACATAAGTTTTTACGTCTTACAACTTAACTAACCCTTTCAGTTTCTTGTATAGTTTACTACTATCTAATTAACTACTATCCAGTTACGTAAATAATGTTGGTATTATATATAATTAAAATAATTACGTAAGTATATGTCAACACTTGTAACTCATGTTTTTGTTATACAATAGATACGATTATACACCGCATTATTAAAGAAACATTTAATTGATCTAATTTTAGAGTAGGTAAATAGAGAAATATAATATTTCTATCGTTCAAATGTTTGCTGGTAGAAAACTCATGTATGGATTAAGTTTCAGTAGATACTATTCTTTTGTAATCTATATTTTTATGTGTACAATAAAGGTTAAGAAACAGTCCTTTTCTTATAATACTTATATTGCTGGTTACAAGGTTTACCTTTAATATTTGTAACCTATTCTTAAAGTACTTAGTTAATATCTATCTTTAAGGCGATTGGCGCCGATTTTGTCGTAAAATGGGTGTTTTCTACAGCCTTCACAATTTTCCCGACTTGTTCAAAAAGCTTGAAAAATATATGTGTAGTATGTCATCAAGTTCTTGAAAACATTTGACAAAAGGTTTTTTTTTTCGAATCATCAATACAAAATATTAAAAAAAAGAACAACAAAGCTCTATTTCGTTTTCGTTTTGCTTTAGCTCCTAAACGACTAAGATGTTTGGAAAAAATTTAACTTGGTAAAAACAATAATCTTTTCTAATTCAATCACCAAAAGGATTATTTAAATCGATTGATGTTTACCGATAATAACGCCTTAAGGTTTTAAGGGTGTTTTAGCCCTATAACCCCAATCCACAGTGAAAACCGAGTAGTGCAACCGTAAGGTAAAATATGAGGAAACTAATATTGACTCTGTATCCATCTGTCTGTACCCATGTTTAAGCGAAATAAATGATTTGATTCGATTTGAACGTTTGGCGGCGCGTTTTTGTTTTCTGCTAGGGCAAATATTAGTATGATATACGGATAAATATCCTAGTGTGAGATTTGTGTATGTAAATGCAGTCATAACACATAAATAAATAAAAAACGGATCGAGTATTTTACATGAAGAGAGTGCGTCTCTGTCCACCACGACGACGAGAACAAGAGAGTGGGCTTGCACCAGCGCAACTGCTTGTCCACTTTAACTTTGCGCCGATGCCCCTATTTAAATCCAATTACGGTCTAGTACATTTTTGACATTAGGGCTCACGAAAGGCTAGCTGTTGGGGTCGCATTTATCGAAACCGATAAGGAGGACTATATATATATATATACCACGACTAAATTACTGGGTAACATGATATAATAAACTACAAGCGCCAGATTTATTATAATATCTAAGACAAGCTGGTGCCCGCAACTTCATCTGCGTGACAAAACGTACCCTATGTCCTTCTCCAAAGTCCAATCTATCTCCTTGCCAAATTGCATTACGATCCGTTCAGCCATTTAGTCGTAAAAAGGTAACAAACAAACAAACAAACAGAGTTACTTTCGCATTTATAATATTAGTATAGTATTGATTGAACGTGTATTTGGTTAAACCGGCATTTTAGTGAAATATGAAAACGACTCTATACTTAGGCTGATTTTAATGTTTTTTTTTTAACACAGAAATGTCCCTGAACGAAATAGTGATACTACGTAAAACACTCGATATATATATTTGTTTTAATTTTTTTAAGTGTCTCAAACAAAGGATATACACATAAATTCACAAATCAATATTAATTGGGTAACAATTAAGTGTGCTCCTTAAATTATCGGAGACCACAGCATGCACTAAATTAACAACTAAGTTAAGATATATATTTTTATAACGAATATTAATACTAATAATTATTGCTACAGTAGCAGCCTTCAAAATCTTTTTTATTTATTATGATTATTACAGTCAAATCCTTCAAACGTATTATCGCATGTGTAGCAAATTAAAAAGTTATAATTCTTTATGAAAAAAATACGGTTGTGAGCAGGATTTGAACCTGCTCCTTCCGGATAAATACTCGAGCTATCTCTATTATGATTAAGTTCATCTTGTAGGCTGTAAGTAAAAACATTCAGTCAAAACAGTGCAACAACTTAACTATACTCTGCAATAAGCAATTTTCTGACACTATGTTTATCGGGACGAAGTTAAAAAGGCTAAGTCCTGTGTGGAACATGTGACCGCTAGTTTGGTGGTGAAGTACACACAATCCATCTTCTTCGGACGAGTCTTTTTGTTGAGGCACCCGGAGGTTTGCTGACACTGAGAAGAACAGGGAAACTGAATAAAATGCTGTTCTAGACTCGTTTATTATATGAACAATTACAGCAGTTTTATTTTAAAGATTACACATAAATTAGTATGACGCCTGTACCTTTCCCGAGGGAGTAAGCAGATGTGTACCAACACACATATGTGCACCCACATTTCACCAATGCTGTTACCAGGATACCGGGGAAACTTCCAAACTCCGGGTTGCTGACTGAAACAGAATTTTCGAACAGGAAAATCCAATAACACTTTTCCTGACCCGGGAATCAAACCTAGGACTTCACAATCAACAAGCAACAAGCAACAAGCAGTTGCCTTTGTGACCACTAAACCAATGAGACAGTTCTTAAAGATTAATATAAGGTTAGGTACAAAGAAAATCGTTCCTCTAATCGCCCTTCTCCCATCAACCAAATCTACCAAATTTTCTTAGTACTCATTCTATTCCGTTAAACAGTTTTTTTTTCTTCACTGGTAGTTTGTTTTGGGATAGTCACAAATATTTGTGGTTTGTATATCGTAACACGAGATCCTTCTGCAATCATCACTCCTTTACCATGAAAATGTATTGAAAAACTTGCTTTTCTGCATCTGAGGAAAACTCCTAAGAAAAAACATGCATCACTTAAATGGCATTCAGTTCTACTCGTATATGTATCAACTTAGCATTCACTGTACTTATTACTGTAACTAGTAAATTGTATGTTAACTTTATTTACATTTTCATTATTTCATACTAGCTGTGCTCGCGGCTTTGCCCACGTGGAATTTCAGCCTGAAATCTACTGTCTTTCTAATAATACTGAGTGAAACCTCAGCTTTCTCGGTCCAGTAGGTTTAGAATTTATTCATTACGAACAAAAATACTAATCTTTTTTCTTTATATATTAATGTAGAGAGTGAAGAAGAAATTAATCCCGACGCATTGTTTAAATGACACTTATTAAGTAATAAACATTCGATAATCTTCAAAGCTTTATCACAGGCACATACCCGATTCTGCACTGTCCGTTGTTTTGTCGCGCGACCATGGCTCGACGTGGCAACCTGCGACCGTTGCGAGCGACACGACAGCGACAAAACGTCGCGCGGTGCTGCTCCTTGTCACCTGAATAAATTACGAAGGTCCGATGTTAATTAATGGGCGACACATCTTACTACTACTTTTATCGTGATTAAGAGCCTCCCGTGTGGTATCTAAGTGGGTTTTAGGTCGCAAATGGGCTGTTTATGGTGGACAAGATTACTCGGGTTTAGATAAAAAAATATGTTCCCAGATCAGTAATGGATAAGGGTAGGTAATTATTTGCAGACTCAATAAATAGATATATATTTATATTATGTCCTTTCTTTTTACACTGAGTTCAATAAAGATTTATGATTTGGTATTATAAAGATATCGATGCATGATACGCGTTGAAGTTCGTTTCAATAAAATACTTAAAATAATCTATCTCTCTAAAAATACCACTTAACAAATTGACAAAAATCTTATGTAATCTCTCACTAATACGATGACAATGCTCGATAAACACAAATTCACCTAAAATATCGCAAGATACGATATTCCCGCATGGACTTCTTTAAAGATGTACAAATGCATATCTAAACGCTGCTGTGTCCGTATCTCCGGCGTGACAATGCGGCCGGTCGGACACGCGGGCGTCGGGGCCTCTCCCGGGACCCGCTAAATCGTATTGGTTTCTCTCCACTTTTGTTTATTTGCTCTCTTTCCATTCGTATCCTTACGCTACCCCCGAGCCCGCTTTGATAGCACACTTGAATCATCCGTTTGCCGCTACCGACAATATTCTAGGTAAATAGGTTACGGATTTTCCTATTTGCTATAGGTACAATTTGTTGAATATTTTTGGTACTTACACACAGTATTAAGAGAACTATTAATATAGCTTGCTCACAGACGCGTGTTGATGGAAACCATGTATAATTTTCAGTTTATTAGCGGCCGTAGTTAAAAGCCCGTGTAAATTATTTCCAGAGCCTGATACTAAAGTCGGCGTTTTGCTCTGAGAAAACACTTGTAGTAAAATTAGCAGCAATAACTCTGCATTTTCTCATTACCTTTGCGTTAAGAATAAAATAACTCTAAACTAATTTCCAGAACATAAGTTGTAGGCACGAATTTCTTTGGTACACATGTTATCGTGTAGTAAGATTCCATCAAAATTTTCATTGGTCATTTCATGCTTGACCCGCAGTATTTCGGTGCAGTAGTAAAACACTGAAATGATAAATAAGGATAATATAACACACCCTCGGCTAGTCATAATGTGCAAACGCCAAGCACTCCGCGTTTGGCTGACACTGTTCCGGGCATAGAAGATAGGGTGGGGTGTCAATGCGAGCCACTAAACTAACAGTAGGTACTCAAATAAAAAATAAAAATGCTTAGTACTTTCATGCCTGATTCAAAAGTGGTTATCTATTTCCTCCATATCTTTTAAATGCAAATTGTCATCTAATAATGTAATCTTTGATTAATAAGATATACCTAAATATTATAATAAAAACAACTTTTAACCGGATTAATCGCGTGTAGTAATAAATAATCCGGTTAAAAGTTGTTTTATTATAATGTGTAGTGATCGCGCAAACCTAAGATATACCTAAATAATTAAAGTTTCTAGTTGTATGGCTATGGTTAGTTGTTTTCTTCTGGGATATGACTCCTTCTTGCTCCAACTTAAATCTTTTAAGGTTTTCTATCTCCATCCAGAGTCAACACAACTCTCCCTGCCGTTTCTTTTATTTTATCATCAATCTATCGTCTATTCGGGCTGCCTATTTTTTTTCTACTGAACCTCTCCATCATGTAGTTACTGTAATCCTCCGGTTGTATGTTGTATGTGACGGGCCTATTGCCACTGGAAAAATCAGGCAATAAAGTATATTTATCATCATCATCATCATCATCCCCCTGCCCTTATCCCAATTTATTTGGGTTCGGCGCAGCATGTATTCTTATTCCATACATATCTATTAGCTGTCATATCATCAGTCACTCCTTTTCTAGTCATATCATCTTTAACACAACCCATCCATCGCTTCCACGGTCCTCTACTCTTATAGCCATCTACATTCATACTCAAAACTTTCCTTGTCACATGACCCTCATAAGGTATATTTCCTGGTCTTTTTTTTATTGTTTACATAATTTAAATCTTTTGTTGGTTCTATTCGTAAAGCCTTTAGGTTTTTAAATAACATTAAGAAAATATTGTGGTTCACTCATGTTACAAAAAGATTTCTCGTAGATGATGTCAACAGATTTGTGTAGAAAACTTCTTTCTTTGATTTAGTTAAGGCGAAGCGGCTACAGCTCGTAGCAACTCGTAGCATGTCTCATACATACGTTAATTATTGATGACATTTACTAATGAATACGCTAATATTAAATATTTTATTATGAATATTAAGAGCTACATTCACTTTTAAGTCTCCAAAGCAGAGCGTAGCCGTATTATCTCTTTAAGTGCTAAGAATGGTTAAAAAGAAAGAAGTTAATTGAAGGTATCAAATATTAATCACCTAATGTTTTTTTTTTGTTATATCAACTATACCGCTCACACTAAAGCAGCACCCGGCAAGCAGCGAGGCAGAGCGAGGCGCGAGCTTGCTTTATCTGCGCTGGCTGTGCGCGAAACAATATATTTATTGGACAGTGGCGCGGCGCGGCCCGATCCGGAGGATGATCTATTCGCAGTACCCTTACGTTGCCACCGTGTAGGGAGGAGACACGGGAAATTTCGAAAAATGGGAAAATGGCAGTGAAAATGAGGTTTTGGGGGTTTTACATGTGGTAGAAGTTTGTTTTTCATGTTTCTTATGGTTAGAATAGTTGTAGACCCAGATAATTAGTTGATATTTTACCTAAAGTATATTGATAAATTTATTTATTTTCCTGTTTAGGAGGTGTGGTTCTGTAGCTTAATGTATCTTTAACTTTTTCCTTAAATAACTACCGTATAGAACAAAAAAAGGTATTTCAAAGTAGATACGTGTCCTCCTGCGACCACGAACGCTACAAAGTGTTCGAAACGTTAGGAAAAACAAAAACCAATAATATACACGATTAATCCGGTTAAAAGTTGTTTTATTATAAGATTCTAAGATATGTTTTGCTGAAAGATAAAAGTAACAAAGCGGCTTTAAATATTCAGTACAGGGCGTTAGTCTGTGTCGAGGCGCGGGGCGGCCGTCGTGCCTCATTCAGTAAGGTCACAGTTTGTAGCGGCGCGGCGCGCCGCTGTCGCACTGCTCCTGTTTTACGATACACCGCCAGTTTTGTTTCCAAGATTAAGCGAAACTAAACTGCTGGCATCCACTACTCACTGACCTCACTTTATTTATTACTCCGCACAGCGAAATCGAGACTTATTTTTCGGTACGACGGCCAAGAAAAACATCTGCAACCGTGCTACGTTACGTACAAATAAACCGCCGGGACGTCTCAATCACGGTACTATTTATTCAGGAACTGGTCTCCGGAGAGACGAACAAGATGGATCGCGGTGTCAACACGAATTTGCATCCCTTGTTTGTCTCAGCGGAGCGTCGGCGGAAAAAAACACCGCAATCTCATTGTGTTCGGTGCAGCGGGCGCGGGCGAGGGCGCGGCGGCTCGCATCAGTTATTCGCCGGTGCGGCCGGCTAACACGATTATCTGTCGTTTCAAACGAGACGCTCTTTTTTCCGTTCCCTTGTTTTCCAACTTCACGTCTGCTCCATGTTTTTTTTCTGAATAGGAAATGGGATACGTCAGACGAAAAATTGACAGAAATATGGCCGACCCCGATGGAAAATAGTGGGTTTTGCGATAGGATCAGTCGGATCCCGTGTTCGCTGTATACAAAATTTTATTTGCAAGATAGTTTTCTTGTTTGTCATGTTTTTGTTATGCCGCCCTGATTGTATTTTTTACGTAGTAAGGAAACCATGGTGGTGTCACCCTGAACGTAACGAAATAGTGGCGTAATGTTTGTTTTTATAAGATGACAATTTGGGATAGATATAGATAAGAATCGGGTTACATTCGGGGACCAGGCAGTCCTCTCCAGTGTTGTGAATTCCGAGGTAGCCAGAGGAGCATGACATGGTACAAGCTACGTCACGGACGATTTCCGTGCTTCTAGTCTGTGGCGTTTGACTATTAGGTGGGCGTGGGTGGCCCTGACTTCACGACTATCTCACTGCACAATGTAACACAAGTTGTTTCTGTGCATATTTAATTAACATTCATGGCTGTTTATTTAATATAACATTATATTATAATGCTGTTAAATGAGTAACAGTTTACGAGTTTGATTTTATGTATGTGTATAGTAAATTAACGTATTTACAGCTGTAGCGTGGGTGCACGCTAACTTTCATCAGTCTCATCTCATTAGCGCCGTCAGTAGCGGTCCCGCACAAAAACCAGCATCCACAAAAACTAACCCGTGAGATGACAGAAACGATTCTAAATATTTCGGCAATGCTCCGTTTCTGTGAAACAAGATGCATGGCTGTGATTTATGATCGTAGTAAGGCGTTACAAATTGTTTTCCGAAACTTATGTTTGCCTTATTTATTACTTCTGGTTAATGACGTGACTGAGGTTCCGGATGAGACTGATAATAATGCGTGTGTCTCTAAGTGTCTCTCTAATATAACAAAAAAAGAATAATCATGATTCAATGGTGTTACAAACCGATGTTTAGTAACAAATTGCTGAGACACGAGAGATGTGATTGCGCCACGAATTACACACGGAACCACACGCAACGGATCATAAAGATCGCTCTAATGTCTTCATACAGCACTCACAGACGGCTCAACACGAACTCACGCTGGAATAGATTCACCAAACTAATAATTTCCCCGCGTTGAGGTGAGGCCGCGGAGTAGCTCACACGCTCTAGCCAAACCGCTGATTACGCCTTGATTACACCCTACAAAAACTTTCATAACCCGGAACTTCCATTGCCATTAGTGACTAAAAAAACAATTATTGACGCCTCATGATAGCAATTAACACCCATCTGTTATTACGTCCAAATCTTTACTTTCGGTAGACCTACTATCATGTTTAATGAGTTGCTCGGTGCATCGGTGATCTTCTAAAGGTAACATCGAGTTTTTATAGTATTGCTGGAAATTGTGTCTTGTGACGTCAGCTGTAGGGCTGTTCAAGATTCGTGCGTTTCGTGCACTAGAAACGTGTCGAGTAGACGTGTGAAGCTGACGCCTCCCGCGGGCGGCGCGCGCGCAGACCACCCGCGCTCGACCACCGGCCGCCGGAGGGCGTGTGCGCTCACACGTGGATACACACAAATAGTTCCGAACGTTTGTAGTTTTTATATCCAAATGACATATTTGCAAAAAATATAAATGATGTTAGAATTCGACGTTCAAGTTCGACTTGAGTGCCTTTGGACTCGAATGGGACCGCTGCGCCGTGAAATGGCGTCCAACGTTTTCTTATCTGGAGATAACAATCGTTCTGTCCATTTACATACGTCAACAAGGTTGACCCAGAACCAAACATGGCATTCTGTGATGAGGTACGAGTGTTCTGGTGTGGTCCGCGGCCGGCCGGCTGTCGGCGCGCGCGGCCGGCACGCGCGCTATGCGGCCCGGCTGCGCGCGCGCCTCAACCTCATAACTGCTTAATAAATGACCAGCGCACAGTATTAGGCGGATCGCATACATCATTTATGTAAATTGTGACGAAGACATATCTAGCACGGTTGGTCGCTGCCTTCACTCGACACGACGCGCATTCCGTCTTATTTTATTATGCCTTTGTAAGTAAATAAATCCACGAATAAATATCAGGGCTCATTACAAAGTGTCACGATGTTAGAGCGAGTAATCCCTTCCTTAATATAGAATCGTTTATATCTACATATTTATTCGTAAGCTTATGTCTAGCACCGTCGATGCCGGATGTATGTAGCTTTGCATAAGAAACACACGAGTTAAGTGGCTACAGTAAATTGAGACCGTTTCCTTGCTCATGGGCTACGAACATTAAATTGGCCGTTTCCCTCGGAAAGCACTTTGCGAGTCGATACACCGGTAAATAGCTCCTTGAAGAACAAAAGGTTGAGGTTGACTACGTAATCATATGACTTCATAATAACAATAAAAACTTATTTGAAACATTTATATAACTTTAGAGTTAAAAAGATCTTTAACTGTTTGTACCACATTTTTAATGGTAATTCCATGTAAATATCTGTTATAAAGTTAAATGGCACTGAAAAAGACCAAAATATTTTGTCAAGATAAATGCTGGGATGGCTTTATTTAGCCAACGGCACAGCATGATCCACCAGGTGACATTTGTGGGTCCAAATGACTATTATATATTGCACGTCGTTGTTTTCATTCTTTTACTGCTATAATGTCATTCAAGAAGTTGCCCCCCCTGAACAAGATACAATAATAATTGTCTGAGGAACCTTTGTAATGTCGTGACTTGTGACAAATATTTGAAACAAATAGTGGGAACTAGTTTAATATTGATTGGCAAATGTTAGGGGAATTATCACGAGGGTTGAGTTTCTGTTTAATTTTTAAACAAAATTAACTACCTATCACCTAGTATGAAAGTCATTTCGTTTTGTTTGACTTTCTCATGGGTATCTATCAATTTATAGACGCTAGAAGGATGTGTACTTATTTTTTATTATATGTACTCCTACAACTAGTGGATCCTCTCTGACTGTGCAAGACTCACTCTGTGGTAGTATTCAAAATATCTACAAATCTACTTAAAAATATCCTCAAATTATAAACTTAATAAATAACCGTAGGTATCTGCCTCTTCTGATTTGTGATAACCCGAAATCTGTTGAATAGTAACGGAGTAAAATGTGGACAAATGAGCTGAGAGATTTTTATTTTATGCCATGTAGAAATGTAGGTAGATTTTTAGATTATTTCTACGTTTTTAGTGATTAATCAAATAATACATTTTTCCTATACATACCTGATCTCTTACAAAGCAAAATCACAAAAACACTTCGTGATGATTAATTAATATCGCCACGAAATCCGAAAGCCATTCATCAATGAATTTTTTACATCTTTTTGCCTATGATCATGTACAATAGTTTCCCCAAATATTGAGATATAGCCTTTATACTCAAGTGTCCTATACATACCCACAATTCATCTGCCATCGTCATACGAGTCTCGTTAGCTCCTACTGTGTCATTCATCGTAAACTCACGACTTACTTACGTCTCATTCAAGATGCCATTCAGACCTTTTCAGTGACCCTCTATTGTACAGTTGAATTATAGTGGGCATCTCCTAGTATGAACTAAACGGTGGTTACCCGCAAGCGCCATATTTGCGGTCATTCGGTGTGGTCAGCACAATGACTTGAGAATGATTGCACTTTTTTATTATACCGTAGAGTTCGAAGATATATCTACTATATATAGGTGTATGATTTAGCAATGTTTGTGGTCATGGAAGAATACTGGGTTCTACATGTGATCCGGTTATTGATAGTAGATAAATATATAGGTCCGTGTCAAAATATTGTATATAAGTCAATACTTTTACGCATCAGACATTATTAAAATAACTTGCAAGGACCTATCCATACAGACCAAAGTGCGCCTTACAATATCTATCTAGACCTTTCTCTGGCTAATTCAACTGACGGTAGATAGATTCAATTAAGTACCTTAATAATTATAGGTACTTGGACTTTAATCAAAGGACAGTAAATTGAAAATACCTTCAACAGCCAACAACTTATCTGCAAAAGAAATTACATCTAGACCACCTAAGAAAACATAGGGTAACCACCAAAGACCACCTATATTGTTCCGAGTACTTCAAAATAGAGCCAATTCTTAATGCCTCCTACATTAAACTACAATGAAATTGCAGGTTCATTAAAAACATATCAAAAGTCGTCCACGTCATCTACCACGGAGGTCCATGTTTGGACAACTCGACCACTATCTTGGCACCCCTGTGGTTTCGCAAAACTATATTTTTTTCACGCCCTCCATCTTGGTTTGTCAACTGGCACATTAGGCAAGGTGTTTCCATCATGGTGGTCGTTTTTTGTGCCCCCACACCCTGTTAATTGGTGACAATTGTGATCTTCGACCATTTGGGTGAAGAGAGATGTTTTCCTACAACAGATGTGTTAATAATGTTAAGAAGGCCAACAAAGTATTGTGATGGTGAGTTGTTTATTGTTTTTTTTTCGTGATTCGTAATAATGAAAAATAATGTACCTATACATTATTTTTTCCATTGATAAACGTAATTTCACGCGAAACTCATGACTGAGTATTTGAAGTGGTCAGGATTGATCGCCCCTTTTAGCACATTGAAATATGTTTTTGAAAGACATCAATTATTGATTGCAACCAGTATTGCAATCAATAATTATAGTACTTAAATAATATACGTGAATACTTACCAACATTCTACAAATCCATAGTAGGCAAGCGTTACTCAACCTGCAACTTGAGTAATCTTCTTTTACCATAAACAAGTAAGCCGTTTAAGTACAGTCGGCGGAACAAAAAGCATCCACCATTAAACTGATAGCAACAAGTACATGCACACAGACGCAGATAACTAGGCCACGTGCATTTTTTCCTCTATCTATTTACGTGCCGTGATGGATTCGGCGGCTCACTGAAAGATTAGCCGCGTACACTTTGGTGCTGACTGTCGATGGTCCTGGCGCCACATTTGATACCGTTTTAGTGCTCTTGAGAGCTCCTTGAGGAGTTAAAAAAAAAATTAATGGTGAATGGGCTTTGTAAGTATTTGTAAAGAGTTTTTCAGTTAGTGCTTGATAGAAGTTTGTTCGAGAAAATATTAGAGTTATATTTAGTTAAAGATAAATCTTTTTGAAAAGCATTAACGCATGCTTAGCGAACTCTAAAGTTATAATATTAAATGGAAAAATAATACCTGCGCCTCCCTGGCGTGTTTATCCGGGAGGCGCAGGTTCGAATCCTGCTCACGACCGTATTCTTGTTCCATTTAATATTATAACTTTATTTTTAGATAGGTATATCGATATCGAAGGATTATAGACTGTATATGAACCATGTTAACATAACAAAACATAGCATCACGCCTATATTCCCCGAAGGGGTAGGCAGAGGTATACACAGTTGAACACCCACATTTCACCAATGCTTTTATTAAGTCCCATGTAATAGGTGGTGAGCCTATTGCCATTTACCGGGCACAATTACAAACTCCGGGCTGCTAATAATTCTTTACAGAAAAACTGAATAACACTTTACCCGACCCGGGAATCGAACCCGAGACCTCGTGCTCGGCAGTCGCGCTTGGGACTACTAGACCAACAAAGCAGTTTGATAGACATTAATAACTTACACTTATGGATTTTGTGTTTTATGGCACATATGTAATAAAGGGACCCGGAGAACATTATCAATGTGTACCTATAGGTGCCAAGACTACAACCTATATAAAAAAAGTCAGTTATGACAGTACAAAAGAAAAAGTGGCATAAAAAATTGCAAGAACTACTTATCTATATTCTTCTGCACTTCATAAAGCTAGTACATATAGGTACTTAACCATGACATAATATCACGCCTGTATACCCTGGAGTATAAAGCAGAGCTGATTATCTATCACTCACATTTTATCGATGCTGTTATTAAGCTGAATGTTGGTGAGCCTATTGCTATCATCCGTGCAAATAAAACTTTGGGTTGCTACCTATGATTTACTTACTGAGATAATTCTAAATAAACTATTGAGACGCCTGACACCTTCGTCCTCCTGCGATCACGAACGCTTCCGTGTTCGAAACTTCAGGAAAAACAAAACCATATTAATACACGAGATTAATCCGTTTTATTATAAAAAAAATATAACCAGCCCATAACTGTCCCACTGCAGGGCAAGGGTCTCTTCTCACACAGAGAAGGCATGAGCTTAATCGCTGTAGTTTTTATTATAATACTTATAATTTCCTAACAATAATTCATTACATTCATACTATTATATTATTTTATATTTAATTATTAATTTATTATATAATTATCTAGAGATAGCTTTAATATTAGGTAAATGGAAGCACTAAGAGCAACGCCGGTAAGCGTATAAGTTCCATATAAGGTAAATAACTTATCATGTGTGGAGTAGATTTACTTATGCTAGGTAGCGGGTAAGGCCGTCTCGATCATGTTTGATCGCGATTTAAGCACCTGTAAGCTTGGCTCGCTGGCTCTTTGTGCTGCCCGCTCTCACGCGTAGCGTCGGCAAAACGTTATGAGTAATTTTATCTAGTTTATACTGGTTCTTGCTGTTATAATTTTTTTCTTTATTCAGTAACAGATATTATTCATATAAATAATTTTCGACACGGCGGCGCGGATTACCAGAGGGTTTCTCTCTGGAGCCCTAACCTAAATTGCAGCTCAGGTGAAGGAATGTCAATTACCTATGCCTCTCCATAGTCACTTCTGTAACCTAAATGGTAAATCCAACGGCCTCCGTACTCTACAGCCACCGGATAAAATTTAGAAATGAACCGGACGTCTCCTTTTACATTCTTTTTTTTTGTCAGGGGATCCCTGGCGTTCGCCGTTGTTTTGTTTAACTAGACAACTTATCAGGCCAGATGCAGCACCTACAATAACTATCATCATACTTATTTTACAGAAATTTAGATATCCCCTTTTAAATACTTAGTGCTGTGGACATCTAGAACCTGTTATGTAGACAGTACACTATGTAAGTACACAACGGTTTACTGTCGAGGCGTGATTTTTTGCAAATTCAGTCGCTTTGCGGCACTGGCGTCGCCTATTACTGCGGCCCTGGTGCTGTTGCGATACCATTTTATTGCTTGAAGGGTAGTGAACAGAAAATAACCAAACATTAATAAACACCCTTAGAAAGTTATTATTTATAAAGTTAGTTAATTTTTCTCTTTGTTTAAAGAACTGGTTATTAAGCCATAAAGCTTTCGTTGCTCTTATAATTCGATTTTTTACTCCTACCTACAAATATTCTTGATGCAAAGACTGACGACCTTTGGAACTTAAAAGAATATCACCTTTGGACAGCAGCGTAAAATTCGGTCGATACTGGGACTGGAGAGACGATCTCGATGGTGAAAAACCAGCAACGACCTACCTTTTGACCAGCAGTGAGATAAAATAAGTTTGGAAAAATAAGTTACCTCGGGATACAGTCAACCGAACGTTACAACTTGAGACATAGACAGCGCCTTTATGAGCTAGCAGTAAGGAAGGTTTTTGTAGTTCAAGTTCCACTGACGTGCGTGGGTATTTATATTGCTAAAATTAGTATTAGCATTAGGTACCTAATGCAATTTTTTTTGTGACTTATCTCTTTTAATACTAGCTGTGCCCCGCGGTTTCACCCGCGTATAATTATATTATAATTAGCCTAAGTTACTCCTTATATAGTAAGCTACATACCAATAAATAATTTTATCAGAATCGGTCCACTCGTTTCGTAGATTAGCCGGAACAGACAGACAGACAGGCAAGAAGTTTAAAAACAGTTTTTAGGCATATTTATCGTATCGTGCAAATACCTGTATAAGCTTAAAAAAACTATTATGTTGGCATTACAAACAGACACTTCAATTTTATTTATTTGTATTGATTCACCAAGTTAGCTACGATAAATCTAAACATATTCTTATCCATACATAGTAACATTGATAAAAAAGATTAATTAAACACACTTATTGCATAAAGCGGTTCTTGTTGGCAACCGAAGCTAATTACCGTTCCATCCTTAGTTGGTGTTGATGAAACAGTTTTTGCGCGCTGATTCGCGGTAGTCTCTTTATAGCGCATAAATGGCAATATATCGATGCTATATCGTTACTTAATGATGCTAAATATATTGCTCGCGAGTATCGATCGCCCCTCAGTAGCCGCTCTTAATCGATAATTATAAAATATCGAGTTATTGTTTTAAAGTATCGTATGCAAGTTTATTATTATGACAATGTCTTGAAAGATTACATACATATACCTAAAGTTAAAAAGTTCAATGTGTGAATGATGATGAATTGTTGATTTCACAGAGAATGGACTAGCAATCATTAGGCAAAATGGAAGAAAGGATTTTGGGTTGTTTTAGGGGTAGAATTCTCGCAATAGAGCGAAACATAGTGTTTAAATAAATCATTACTGAAAAACAGAGGAAGTTTAAAAGCTCTTTAATCTGTTGGCTCGCTAATTAGCAGACTCAATAGATTTTTATTGTTATGTAGTACGTATTTGTACGGGGCTGAGCCAAAGGGTTAAATAATAGTCTGAATCTGCTATTATCTTCTGTTTCAAGCTTTACCGCAGCAATGGCACATAATTATTATAACTTGTTACAAGTAGTCGTTTACCTTTGTTGATTGTAACAACTCGCACACAAAGGTAAGTAACTTATTACGCTATACTTACATTTTGTTCTCAAGACGTTTTATCTGTAAATAGCATCATCATGCCTGTATTCCCCGAAGGGATAGGTAGGCTGAGGTGTACACAGTTGAACATCCACATTTCACCAATGCTTTTAATAAGTCCCATGTAATAGATGGTAAGCCTATTGTCATCTACCGGACACAATTCCAAACTCCGGGATGCTACTGAGAATTCCTAGCAGGAAAACTCCCTACCACTTCGACTGTCCTGGATAACGAACCCAGGACCGTTTCCGCAGTCACGCTTGGTACCACTAAACCAACGAGACCACGAGCATTAACTAATTACAGGCATTGAAATGCGTTCATAAAATTCCATGGCTTCATAAGTTATTTATTACATTCAGTCATATCAAGCAGGTGCTCTTGGAAATCAATGGCGCTGAAACAGGCGCAGGCGTGCGAAATTTGGCCGATGCAACATTGGAACCGCGTAGGTTGGATAATGGCCGTTCGCGCTTATTGATTGAAGCAGGCAGCTGGTAATAAAACGCGTCGGTGCTCGTAAACTGGCACTCGATCCCGTCGCTACTGGCGCCCGCGCAACGATCAAAGAACGACGCCGACAAAGACGCCGCCACCGCCCTCCTCCCGCCCTGTCAACGCGGTCACGGTCCATACATAATGTTCGCCCCCGGCTCAAATTACGAGCGATGACTGCTATCGACAATTGAATATTAATAACACGAATTTACATAAAATTCTCAGGAAACGAGATGAAACACAATCGCGCGAAGCAAGAACGGCGCGGCGTATAAAACACACTTTAAGTTCGTCGAAGCAATCCTAATCCGGCTGGAACGAGCCCAAAAACTGTGGGCGTCTCAAGACGAGAGTCACCGTTTTAATTGGTCGCATTAGAGCTGAGCCCCTTATTAATAGGTTGATTACTTGCGGACCGGCGCGGGCGGCGTGTTGCACCGCCACCGGCCGCCGATCCGCATCCGCCTCACAGATCTCGACTTATGCAACGAAGCTAAGAAAAGCTTTGCGACTGTAAAGTAGTTTCAATTGCATGCAGTTCCAACAAAGCCGTGGTAAATAATAAAATGCAACGCGCCAGCCTTCAGTGTGTAGCAATCTGAACAGAGTACTATGTTTTGCATCAGTAATTTTATGGTTATTTTTATTACAATGTGTTCGTATAATATAGAATTGATATTGGTGTTCATTGAGGTGCAGTGAATTCACTTCGCGAAGTACTTTAGCGCGTCGGGAGCTAATAGCCGTACATCGAGTTGAAAATATCAATACAGTCCGGAAATAGCGGGCATATCAGCGTTCGGCCATAAATCTGCGAGGTGTCGGCCACTATCGGCCGCTCACTCTCCGCCTGATGGTTTGTATCATTTGCAAAGCAGCTTAGGAAGTATTTTGAGTGCGTCTTACACATGTAGAAATGGAAAGAAAACAGTTACCAATACAAATTGAAATCTTACAAGGAGTTTGAGTCATTATGATGGGTGCTTTTTAGTAAATTAATTACCTGAATTGGTAATATTTCTGTGAGAATCCAGCAAGTCTTTTATAAAAAAAACATAAACATAACATTACATAGCATCACGTCTTTATTTAAGTTGTTATTAAGCTCCATTAGGTGGTGAGCCTATTGCCATCTACTGGGCACAATTATACTTTCCGGGCTGCTAATAAGAACTTTCGAACAGAAAAATCCAATGTCATTGGCCAATCCGCGAGCCGAACCCAGGACCTCACGCTCACCAGTCGCCTTTGCAACTATTAGACCAATGAGACAGTTCATACAGATAAATCTGAACGCGAACTCTAAAGAAAAAAATTCCATTTAGACAGTTCATGTGTACAAAAATCCTTTACATACAATGAATACCTAAAAAAAATTGTTGTGCGAAGCCACTCCGCTGTTTTAGTTTAATAGGTAGGTAATGATATAATTATTATTCCAACTTTATGCTCATAACATTACAACGTTTATATACCTTGTTCATATTCAGACCGTTGTGTGACCGTGTTATATGTTTTCTTTTCTTTTCAATCCAACATGTACATTGTCAGTAATTACTAACTTTTATTTACCAAAAACGGATTTACGTTTGGCCACCAACTCACCTGAAGGTAAGCGACGGTGTGGTTGAGGAAAGAGCACGTCTATGCAGTATGCCTAAATCACTTATCAGTATAATAAAACAACTTTTAACCGGATTAATCGCGTGTATTATTGGTTTTTTGTTTTTCCTGATGTTTCGAACACTTTGCAGCGTCCTCCTGCGACTACAAACGCACCAAAAAACCAATAATACACGCGATTAATCCTGTTAAAAGTTGTGTGTAGTGATAGCACCTAGTTTATGTATTAGTATATACCTACCGTAGTCTCTTCCCAATAGTAGGCGATGTCCTCACCTCAGTGTTGAAGATTTGGTAAAGAGAGATGACGCATCAAAAACAGATTACCTTAAATGAAAAGAGGACTTTGGAGTGTAAACAACCCACGGGGATCGTTCAAAGAGTTCCTTTATGTCTTATTTATGCGATTTAGCTCATATCAGTGGCACATAAAGCAGCGTTTAAAACGTTATCGTGGTTGCAGCCGTACCGTACATCAAACATGAATGTTTTTCAGACAGTATCGAATTATTATCGACAGCAGTAAGGCGCAGTGATGCTGTGGCACGTGCTGGTTGACTCAGCGAAGTAAGTGCTGCCCGCAATTAAGATTGCGCCGATGAAGACACACGCTGAAGTGTTTTCTAATTATGTACACCATCAATCACGACTCAGCCCGACCAGGCCAGAACACCGCCAATCAAGTAATTGCATCGCGTGCATCAGCTTTTCGGCCCTCGATAATAATAGGCATTTTATTGCCCGTAATGGAGTCTCTAGGGCCGGACGGTTAATGCTCGGCATTTGGTACCCGTCGCTGCTTTTAATTCAGATTAATATGCAAGAACCGAGAAAGTAAACGGACGTATCCGCCAGAGCGCCACCAACAACATTGTTTTTGTAATCAATTAAGCAGCTGATTGTTAGTCTATTGATATTGCACGGTAATAGAAGTTTGATATCGTTGAGTGCCGACTATAACGTTGATTGCTTTCGAATCACGCAACAGCTATAAAGTCGGGGAATGCGTTGCGTTTCTCGCTATTAGTCATCATCTAATCCAGCGGCATTTCTCCGCGTCAGCTAGATCCTTTGACACGGCATAACGAAACAGATTTCAATTGGTGTGGCGCGGCGTGCGTCACTGAGTGACCCGTATAAAGGAGGTGATGCTAATCGGACAGGTGGGCTGACGTGGGGCTCCGGCTGCCCCGAGCTCGACCCAGCTCCGCCAGATACGCGCTAAACAAAACTCGTGTTGTGATCGATCGATACTTTAATTCTTCGCTTTTGTTACATATTTGGAATATCTCACAGGTGAATCCGATGATCAATCAGTTTTTTGTGGGATGTTAAGTACTTGAGTATTACCCACTAAAACTTAGCCGACTATAAATACAATCTGAAAAATATACAACTTTGGTAGCTTATTGTAGATAGAATGCGTTGTAAATCAGCTCCGCAACCGCAGTTCAATATCATCGATAACGTCAACCTAGTTACCAAATACGAAAAAGTGAACAAAGGCTTACGTAAACCGAACTCATAAATCACAATTCATTAGAGGCTTAGTAAGCCACGTGACCTATTGCCAAATTGACTTGTTCCGCGATATGCGAATTAACTGAAAGCACGATACGCTTTTAAAGAGCAGCTATTGTACTGATTTGTTGAGTACATATCGGTGTGTGCAATTCGATGTTGTTCAATGACTAATACGATAAATAGAATCGGAGGATGGCGATGTGCGCGCGCAAGTTCAACAAACGAGAATCAATTGTTATGGAGCTGATCACCTATCACCGTTCAGCGTGTCCGTAAATCATGATCAGTCGATGATCGAACGTGATGCGACGTCAGATTAGGACGCTCCTAGCTTTTTGTTTGTAATTTGTGATGGCCGCCGAGATGCCTGGATGACTTGCGCGCGCGCACGGCGCGGGCGGCAGCTGCGCGGTGAAAGAAATCACTAACATTCACTTCAGTTAGTTAAGTCCGATAGTAATTTATCAGTGTGATTGTTTTTATCTCATAGTTTCTTTGACCGTGAAAAATGCGCCAAGTAGGCATTGAGCTGGGTCCGTACTCGTGGCTACTTACTCGATGATTAGACAGATATTAACAGGAACGGAGTGTGGTACCTAGTTAAGGGTATATTTTATGAAGTCAGGATAAATTAAAACAATCTTTCCACCTGGCGCAGTGGTCGAGAGATCGGCTGTAGAGCCGCATGTCGCGGGTTCCCGCACGGAGTAAATATTTGTATGATCTACGGATAATTGTTCTGGGTCTGTGTATATAACCTAATAGTAACAAAGTAACCTATGAATGTGAAATTACGTATCTATAAATGCACCCACGATACAAAAGAGATCCCTAGTATGGGCCAGTTGGTTTTTTAGACTAGCAAATATTGATAACATTTCGTATTTTTATTCACTCAATTTATTAACCTTTCGGCTCAGTAACGTACAGATCTGTACGTTGTAACAATAAAAATCTATTGTGTCTGCAAATGACTGACGCAACAGCTTACTAACAAAACACCAAAATCACGCTAGAGAACCGTAATCATACCTAACAAGTATCTACTTTTCGCGACCATAAAATGCGATGCAGTTTAATAGCACTATATGTTCGAGCAGTCACTGTCAGTTGGCAATTGTTTCGAAAGTGTTTTCCGAACGGGAGAGTGAGTGGGCATCACTAACGAACATCCTCAGGGATAAGTTGGGGCTTGCCGGGATATCACCGAAGCCGCAATTACCGGCGGCTTTGCGTTCCGTAGCCGCTGGTTTCAGCTCCGGCTACTAATCGCAAGGGTCATTGGAGTACACCCTTAATCTGCGCTTAAATGATACGTGACTCCGTTTAATTATGTGTATAGGCAAAGACGTTGCTTTGTTGGTGACAGAGTATGCTAGTGATATGAAATATATACTGTGAGTTTACTTTTCATTTTCATTTAATTTGATAAAGATACGAGCTATTGAGATAATTTTAATATTTTCGTAACTTCATATTTTTTGTATCTTAATCCAAGATAATAGAAATTGATATCAGGTCATAGGTGATGTAGTACCTACCTATTGTAAAATCTATTATTTTTTGAGAATTTTGCTTAAAGTTGCGGAAGTAAAAGTAATATTTCGAAACGGTTGTTTCGAACAGTCCCAATCTCAGAAATCAAAAGACCTATCAATTACTATTATCATATCTGACGATTGAGCATTTCCGTACAATGATGAAAAAAAACAGACTTGTAAAGCCGTAAGACGGTACCTACACACCATTTAAAATATTGATGAATAGCTATTCGACTAGGTGATTATGCTTAGCTAAAGAAGACTCATAATATTATCTGTTTCATGTTCTATCCTACACAAGTCACCAATTTCAAAGTACATTATTGTTCATTTTCACAGCACCCAGTGGATACCGAGCCGTGTATCAAAAAGCGTCTAAAGATCTCGTAATCCGTCACTAAACAAGGCGATTGCGCCGATTGTCGCCGGCGCCACATGCACGATGGACATACCACCTCTGTTTACATGCTCATCTAATGTAAACTTATAACAGTCAATAATAATACGCAAAGACTACAAATACTGTCCTAGTAAGTACTTAAATTTCAATATACAGGAGCTATTAAGAAGGTAATTTGAACAGCGATGGCGATGGGATATGATTTAAAGAGATAGGCTACACACATGACAGCAAAGGTAACTATTAGAAATATAAATTTCTATAAAATAATGTTACATTAAGTAACCAGTTTTCCTTAGTAGTATGTAGTATTTAAACATTTCAAACTCGAAAGCTCTCATGATTCGTATGTTTGACTCCAAAGCAATTTCGTATACTTCATATTATCACTAAACGAGCTATTGCCAAATCTTGTACCTACAACAAAACACAGGTGAATTAGCAACATAATAGGCTGAACAGTAGAAGATTGTTGCGATTATCTGCAAGTTGGGAAACGCAAACAAGTCTGACACGAAGGCAGCAGCGACTCTTGCGCAACCAACATACCAGCTGTCAATCCAATTTATCGAGCGTCGATCAACTCTCTCACCTGCCGCCACTGTCTGTCGAAGGCCTTATAAAAAAACATATTACGACAATTCGCCAACAGTTATGGATTTTTCACGGTAATTATTTTATTTCATGTCAGGAGCCGACATAATTTTATACTGGTGATACTTTCTGCACGCGGAAATCGCTGACTTCCAATTAGACTCAAGTAAAACGTGGCTATCTATTCAGTCAGCTTACATTAGTCCTCTACTGCATGCCTACTTCGTGACACATGTCACGGTATTTCATATTGTGAAAAGACAATTTTCTGTCACGCCATCCTAAAAGTGACCACAAAATGTCACACTCATTACACGGTGACACTACATTTGTAACGTAGACAGTTTAAATTAAATGTGTCTTCCGGCTTATTACTAACTCGTGAGGATAAAAAGGCGTAAAGATGAACAAGATTAACATCGATTTTGTGGCAGCAACACGGACTTGTCTTACATGAATGGACATTGTGAGGCTGAGTAGCTCGGGTCTGTAGGTAGCGTTCAAAAAGCAATCGTTCATACTGCTTGACAGGCCGAGCTGTGTGGCCCGAGTGACAGTGTATCGAACTAAATGTTCCTTGTTCGGGTCCCGATTGTATCTCTCATCGAACTTCGGAGAACAGTTTATTTTTCTTGCTAAAAATTTCATACTACCCAAATTAAAGAAACATCTTCGATAATTTTACAAATTAAATGAGTTATCGTGATTATTTTTAATAAAACTTGTTAATATTTATTATACTTAATACCACAAAAACGTCAAACTTTTTCATTGCCCAATGTTTCACATTGTTACGGTGTTAAATCTTTTGATGGTTGCCCAGTGAAAATAAAAGCAATGTTGTCAAATGTATTATCTCGGTTTACGTCACTTGTCGGTTACGCATAATTCTTCATCGAAAGCAACTGTCAGTCAACTGTCAAAATAACACTATAGAATGTGTAAGTATGTCGGGTAATTTCCCATAACATCGGGAATTTCGATGCGGTCACAATCACAACACACGTGGCGCATGAATAGACAACGTTTGACAGGATAAACGCTTTTGTGCGATGTTTCTGATCCAAGTACGTAATACCGACAATAATTTTTACTATGGTTTGTATAAAAAAATTAAACTTTTGTCACTTTTCACAAGCTTTTTGTTATCCCATAAGTCATAACATCACACGGAAAGCCAGACACTGAATCAGTAATTCCGCGTAACACTCCAAATTGCTTATATTAAAATTCGACAGAAGTTGATTATACTTATCTACCGAAAATTACAGTGTAGATATATTAGAAAGCTACTGTCTAAATAAAATAACAAAGGAATAGAAACCGATTCAGCTGCTACGTTTCGGGTGTGCGCGGTTCCGTACGTGCGGCGGACGTGCGGCATCCGACAAATTATAGACAAATCTCTGGGAGGTATCATTTTTTCAACGCGCTCGGGTGAGAAATGCGTGATTGAGGGCCGGCGCAAGATTACAGGCTGCAGGAGACACGCCACCGCCGAGCTCTCTCACTCACTTATTATCATTATTTAGCTGTAATAAAGTGTTAGAATAAGTAATTATTACCACCCAAGATACTAGGGCTCCGAAACACTTACAATCTCTGCGGTCGCTGTTATGTTATATTTTTCATGACAGTAATTCTAGCAGAATGTTCCCATTGTGAGCGACACTTAGCAGACATTATAAAGCTTACGTGCACGGCATTATAAAAGGCAATTCTAATACCGTTCGCATTAACTTTTTTAGCTTCTGCTCAACCGAATGTTTAAGACAAATTACCCACTCGAACCCAATTTAAGACGATCTCAGCGATAATATAGGCCATAATAAAATTGGAATAGGTAGACGCCAATTTTGACACGTCGAATATTGCGTTAACTGTCATTAACAATTTTATGCAAATCCTAATTTGGATCACAGGTTTAAAATGGGAAAATTAGGGAGGAAATTATAGGGCTGGCGCGCCGATGGCACGTTTACGATGCGTTGCCACGGGCCGCGCTCTGTCCGCCGCCCGAGCCGCCCGCCGCGCCGCGCCGATACCGACTCTATGCTAAATTGTAACATCCAAGTGTAAAATTATGCTGAATATATTACATGCACATTTAACTATATATTATAATGATCAATGTTTTCGACTTTTTTTACTGAAATCCTTAATAAAAAGATTACATTAAAGCCTTATATTGCTAAAATAAAACAACTAATTACTCCGCAACTTGTGCTGTAGAAATATTTTAAGAACAAAATTCACATGTCTCTCTTTTGCGGTGTAATAACAGTTACATGGTATGTCACTTCTCAGCAATTCGAGGAACAGTCCAAGAAATCGCTAACAAATTAATGATATGTGTTTCGAGTGTTGTGTTGGCGCGGACGGGGTCGGCACGGCTCTGATTACAAGGCAGCCGGTAATAGGCCCGTCGCGTCCCACCCTATACTCAACTTAATGCTCTCGCAATTTCACTCAAAATAATGAACACAGTAAAAAATAAGTTTTCGGCGGATCCTTAAATGAGAGCTGGCGACGTGAGCCGCGGCTCCCTGCACCGCGGTACACGCAGCCTCTTGTATTGATCCCTCGTCAAGATGAGCTTCATTCGTGTTTTGATCTGACGAAATTGTTCTACGAACTTCCAAATTGCTTTTTGCGTTATTGAATGGGGTTTATAAGATTGAATCTGCCGATCATTTAGGTAATATGTAATCATTTAGGTATATAAGCGTTAAATTTGCAGATGCTAAACAGGTAAATTTTGAATCAGTCTGATTTTTTACGTTGTTTTGCAGTTACCTAAATATATGTTATTATGGTCACGAGTAGATTAGGTGTTAGTTCTTTTGTTATATCTCAATTAAGTTTATGTTGATGAACAACAGCTGTTAAAACTACAATAAAAGTGCACGAACACTGTAACATTAGTATTTCCCTGCTACAACGTGAAGTACAATTTAAAAATATAAACATGTCGTAGTTGTAGCGAGCAGTTGTTTTCCGGGATGCGGTTAGGCGCGGAGATAGCGGGTCTCGGGGGATCCGATCTGATAGCGCTGGAATATGACGACAGTTCGCGGGCACACGACTCCAGGACTACGCTACACGTAAATGATAAAGATAAACACTGCCGTACTGTGTGGTGTTAGGGTCTAAGCACACACAAAACTTTTAGTATTAGCGATCGGACATTTTGCAACTGTATCGAGCCTTGCGGACTCCCTTCGTTCAAGCACGCTATTAAAAATCGATACTGCGATTCATAAATAAGTCGTGTTCTGTATTAAGTGCCAAATGAAGCATAAGTAGGTACATGCACTAACTGCATCCAACTGCTGAAACTAACAATTAAGGTAGGTACTTATGCGGAATTAAGAGTTCGATGTGTTTCACTTTATCGCGGTTCTGAAAAGCGATTAAATCCTGGTCGTTGTTGCTAAAAGCGTTTGAGCATATGCCCTTATAGACTCAGTAACTTTTTAGGAGTTTGCAGCTTATCTACGCGTGCCCATTATAAATTATGGTCATGTGTCTCGTTTAAAATGATTACCATAGCCGTTTCACGAAGGCTTCTGTTGTTGTCACTTGGGCACAATCATGAAATTAAACATAACTTAGTAGTTATTTGCTATTAGGTTGTGGGACACGGTTTTAGGAGTTACAGCTTATTTCAACTTAAATAATAATAATAATACTTATTAATAAATGGTGGTGTCTCATACGCCTTTAATTTTTTATTCGCGTTTACATAATTTACTTTCAAAACCTCATGGGAGTAAAAGTTGCACTTTACATGTTACTCCTGAATGTCATTTATTGTTTTATCAGACTTAATTGTAATTACAAGTAGCGCAAGACGATGTGGAATAAAGGGAGGTCCGTAACTTTAAGAGGGAGAGTGTTGAGCAGATTCCGTAACATAGAGTCGCTCGGAATGGGTATGCGCATATTATCGAGAGCAGATAATACGATGACTTTTCGCAGCCATCCAGTGTAGTGAACAGAAATACTGAATATTTTGTCTATTTTAATCTTGAAAAACCAAATTAAAACCAGATTAGTTGGGGAGAGTCAAAATAAAGACATGAAGCCTTGTTTTATAAATAAAGCTTTGAAATATCATAACCAATACATAAATTATGCTTAAAGATTACGTATTACATATTTCAAACAAATTACCTGTTAACGTCAAAAGTCAAAACTCCATTTAAGGGACTTCGAGAAATAACATGGAGCGACAACATCAAACAATAATTTCGGAAAAAGCAATTATCATTATCCAGATAGGAGGGTCGGAGGCGATCGCATTAACATCATAAAAGGGGCGAAGTTTGTGTACGCGCCCCCGGGACTCCCGTCGGCGACGAGACAGTTACATATTACGCAATAAAGAGCTGTTCTCGCGAAAGGAAGTGTGAAAATGAACAACATCAAGGGGTTATCTTGAATTACTCACTAAAAACTTATTGTCGGGCGTCGCGGGTGTGCGGGGTGTCGGGCGGGGGTGGATTTGCCGCGAACAGATAAGGGCGCGCTATTGGGATCGCGTCGTTCTCATCCAATTACACGGTCGAGCGCGCGCGCCGCGCCGAGGAGCGCCGAGATAAAAACGCGGGGCTGCCTCGACGCTGTCTCCGCGGGGATTGTCGCTCGCCTAACGTTTTCACCTACGACCGTCCTCTGTAGCTACCAACTCAATTTGTGTCCCGACACGGCGACAGCTACCACCCTGTCGTACCAACCCAACGATCTCTGAACACAATCAGGTCAATGTGGATAAATAAAATAGAAACTGTTTTTGGAATTCATGAATACGAATGGATTTACTTTGGATATATATACTTTATTTATCAGACAATTCAAATCCTCCATGACTCCTTGTTGAAAAACTATTTTAACTACTCTTATTTATTTATTGATCACAATACACTATGTACGCAGATGCGGTAATTCGTCAAACGGTTCTCGATCCAATTTAAACAACGTTTGAGCAGCAGGAGATTCTTTAGTAAGTAATTTTGAGGAGACCCTTAAGTATCTACCTGGATATGTACCCATATATTATACATACTGCCTCGTAGGTCTAGTGGTCCCAAGCGCGACTGCTGAGTATGAGGTCTCGGGTTCGATTCCCGGGTCGGGCAAAGTGTTATTGAGTTTTTCGATAGAAATTCTCAGTAGCAGCCCGGAGTTTGGAATTGTGCCCGGTAGATGGCAATAGGCTCACCACCTATTACATGGGACTTAATAACAGCATTGGTGAAATGTGGGTGTACAATTGTGTACACCTCTGCCTACCCCTTCGGGGAATACAGGCGTGATGCTATGTTATGTTATGTTATATTATACATTCATTAAAATGGGTATACTTATATGGTAGGATATACTTATACGAAATAGTTGAATAAGTCTTAGTAAAAAAAGTCATTACGTGAAAACATAGTACCCATGCCATCACAAGATGATGAAGAAAAAAGGTTAACACATTGTGTCACTATATTCTAGTTTCAATAATGGCAGCGGACATTCACATTATTGTTTCCAACCCCTTGTACATATAGCAGATACTATATGATTGTACCTACTCACAGACGGAAGTAATCTAAGTCGACGTGCTAAGGGAGTCGGCTTCAGGCGCGAGACCGCGGGCTTTTGATTCAATTAAAGTGATCGCCGTGGGACCGCAGCTCTGCCGCCGCCGCAACGCCACGAAGACGCCAAGACGTCTGGAAGTCACTCGCAAACTTAACCTAGTTAAAGTTGGATGCAATGCGAACTGTGGATTAGGTATGATAACATTATAAAAAATGATAAATTAAGCATTTTTTGTATCCTTTCAACCCCTTGAAATTTATAAGGTTTACTATATCAGTTGTCTAAGCAGCACTAATCCAATTTTCCAGAATTTTTCGCCCAGCTTAGGCGCTACCGAATGGTTTTATGGCTATCCCCAAACCATAATTCCCGTCTTAGGCTTAATAGTACCGTAACCTAATAAATAACAGTGACATTTGTTTTCGGTACTAAGCCCCACCCTCTGTCACAAGCAGAACCCAATCCGACAGCGCGGCCGCCGCTGTATGTAAATAGTTTACCGAAAGTCGCCGCTCGTCCATCACGCGTTGTCACATAAATTATGCCGCGGCGAATCCGCGGTCGAATCATTGTTTGACTTTTATCTTATTACGTACATCTCCCGATTTTGTTCGCGTCATATTTCTTCTGACTTATCGGCTTTTATCTATCGTTTTGTGGCGAGTCGCGCTATCGATCACCCGATCCCTGCCGCGAGCCGACAAATGTCTCCGAATGTTTTGAGTGGATTAGGCGAACTGTCGGTGTCGGTCAACCGGGTAACTAATGCGCTTCTGAGCTTATTTGGAACGCGTATCGAGTTATTGTCGCTTATCTGATGATGAGCGCGGGCGCACCGCGCCTCCCCGCCGGTCACTCGGTGGCCTGACGCGCTCCCCTGCGTCATCCACCACTCATAATGACTAATGACGGATCTTCTGTAATGTCTAAGAATAATTTTACATTGATCGCAGCAATAAATTAAGTCACGCACTCGGCTTTCAAGGAATGCGTGATTTAATATGTAAATAACCATAACACGACTTGACCATGAGTTGCACTTCTTCGTATCAAATACAGATCGGTTTGAAACTACGCTATCGTAGAGACTTCAAACTTTGATGTGGATGCGATATTTGTGTGGATGACGTCAAAGAAACTTGAGAGCCGTGACAAATGTTGGACAAGGATGAACGGTAGTCGCAGCACGAGCCTCGCTATCTGTCAGATCTGGTGTGACACCGGTGTCACCGGACACCCGACACTTCGGTGGCATCGCCGGATCCGCGTTAAATTAATGAAAACATCCATCCATAAAGACCCAAACGCCTCTGCGTTCTTATGAATGAAATTCCAACCTGCACGGGTTCGAATCCTTTTTTATGATGATCATAAATTAAACGACCAATTTCCAGCGAGTGTCACAGCGCGGATAAAGGAATCATTTTTATAATATCCTCAGCGCTTAACAAGGGTACAAATAATGCCCACGCATATTCACGCGGCTATAAGTCGGGATCGAGAGAGCTGCCACTGACTGCTAAACTGTTAATATAAATAATGAACTGTGTTATGGCCTGGTGTGGTAGGTAGCACTTCGTTGACTAACGATGTTTTTGTGCTTGTCCTCGTAACTTGGAGTGTTCGAGGAGTGCTTGTTTGTTATTGTTCGCAGGTTTTGGCATCAGTCCCTGACTCACTCCCATTGATATCGATGCACTTGCAAGATATATTCATTTGGTCACAGCTTGAATAATAATAAACTTATTTTTGACATTCACGTTGTACCTGTATGTATATATTTTATTGATTCTCGATCATTTTTCGATGTAATTGATAATTTGATAAGAAATCTAAGTAGGTACTTTAATTGAATTAGGTACCTTCACCAACATTTGCTCTCATGGCTTTAATTAAACAAGGTTCAAAAGTAGAAGGTTTTCCACGTATTTCTCAACTGATGAAGAGAAACTTCAGTAGCCTCGGTTGATCTCTGAACGGATGACCATTATTTGATATCGAGACCCCTTCGTGCCTCTGAGGCCACTTAAACACGGATGGTAAACGAAGACTTACGACAGTCATTATGGGTGGTCAGAGTCTAAAGTAGTATGGGTAGTCCAAGTCGGCCAGTAACAGGATTGTGGAAGTCAGAGAAGTAGCCGCAGCATGTAAAACAGCAATATTAAGCTGTATATGGTTACACTGGAAGCCGTTAGAGAGATTTAATCAGCGTTATATTTTTAATTCTATTTTCATCGGTATTATTACATCAGCTTACAATTGTCATTTAAAAACCTAGATAAGTCATATAAAACCTAAAATACTAGGTACTTATAGTCTGTAAAACTGTAACACGATACTGCGTAAGAAGTGTCCAGGCTACCGGCGCCCACGCATCGCCGTCGTCCTCAAGCAAGCGGCCGCTAATTTATAGTCGTGCGCATGCGCCTGACTTATGACATCTGCGCTCCGGCCCTTTTATGTACACACTTTAATGGACGAACCACACTAGTTGGCACGTTGTTTTTATGTGATAATGTTGTAATATCTACTATTATAGTATCTAACTAAAATCTTAATATATTTTTATTTAGATGGAGACTGCTAGAGCTGGAGTTGACGGTGTCTCTTTCCTTATATGCTGTGGTGTTAGTTGGTCGGAGTAAAACATACCATCACATGGAAAATTACACACGATAATAAAACAAAGCGGAGTGGAGACTTGAAGGATAAAATTTATTATTTTCTCGTATTTAAATAATAACACCACAGAAGTATATATATAACCTGAAGAAAGAAAATAATCTTATATTAAATTAATATATATAAGGTATGGTATGAAAACGAAACTAGAGATAGGCTATTCTCAGCAGCTAATGTTTAAAAGTTCATAATATTAAGTAACAGAAATGTATTCTGTGTACTTCTAAAACAATCGTTTTATTTCTCTTTATGAATGAGTTAAAAATAATATTCAAATGAGTGGCAATATAATACAACGCTCTTCGTTGTTAGACAGGCTTCTCAGACGTCACTGCAGTTTCATTGTGGCCGAGGTCTTCAGCATCGCACAGCCCTGTAGTGACTATAAAGTGTCCGTATAAATGATTAAGTGTTAAGTTACGATGTTGGCAGGCGCGCGCGCAGCGTGGCTCCGTCCTCCATTCACTGACCAGCGGATAATATTACCTTACCGCCGAAAATATCAAATCGACAGGAAGATGTTATCGCTACAGAATGTTATAAAATTGAATATTTTCATATATTAGGTAGGACTGCTCACCCCCGCGGCGACACTCTTCCGGCCGTCGTCCGTCCTGCCTATCCCTAAACATTTTTATGACACATTTTATTGTGAATAGAGATGTTATTTAATATCGCTGTTAACGTCTCCACAAAATTTGAAAAATGTTTTTAATACTTTTCCTTCTCGATGTGCTGTGCGCAGTTGTCATTTGAGTTTATTATATGCTATAAATATTCAATAAATAACAAAAAAGTAAATACACGTATTGCACCGGACGCTACGTTTTTTATGATGAAATAGAATACAGCACATTGACAACGCAACACGACTCAATAAAATTCATCTATATATCAGTCAGCAAATTAAACCTTATATTCAAATTAAGTCGACAACGATATCTACGTGTAAGTATTTCCATTTTGATACTATACAAGTATGTTCACAGCACCTTCTAAATGCTATGGTGGGTGTAGCCATCAAAACGCTGCAATCTAATGTTCTACCGTTTCGTAGTTTAGTGGTTTAAAACACTCAAACAATTCAATCGAAATCAATTGTTTTTTCATAGCTACACAGCCCACATAGAGTTTTGGGAATATAAGACATAAACATAGAGACATATCGCACATAACGCCCAGCGTGACAGCCACGCTCCTGCGCCACTCTGCTTTACCATTAAGTTGAAACAAATCTATAAAAAGTCCCACTTTAAATAAATACACTATTAAAAAGACGTAAAGTACAACACTAGTCGTACAAATCGTCCGTTTTATGTAAACCGTGAGTTTCGCGTTAAATTCATAGAGTATTTATCGTCAAGCGGTGGTTATTAACAAACCGGTTATCTTCACGTGTGATGTGCAGCTAGTGGTGGGCGCCGAGACTTATAGGACTCATTATCTCACCGGGAGACTCGCTTATTAGTATGCAAAATTGATTTCCCGCCCACCCTCGATTGAACATTTTTAGCGAAAACCTCATCATTTAGATAGTTTCGGTTGATTAACATAGCAAAAAGAAACAAACACCCCAATAAAAACACCGTTATTTATAATGTGATATTTAAATTTTACTAATTGTATCGGTTAAAGAAAGTCTCCAGCTTCATAATAATACGAATTAAATCCTGCTGTGTTTTTCAAAGAGTAGCCGAAAGCAGTCCAACCGGATTGTTCGGTGTTACGCGCTAATAGTTTTGGAGCGTTGTACAGTCTAAAATTGTTTATCGGAAAATGTGTATAAAAATGTGTGGAGTGTCGCGACGGATATCAATTAATAGGCGTTGGTGCGCGCGGACCTGCAAAAGTGTAAAGTGCACTGAGGCGGGGGGCGTTGCGTAAATCAAGCGCGGATACGCGTGAATTGCCAACGTGGAAATATGTCCACCCGAGATCCGGAATACCGGAAGCCTCGCGACTGACTGTGTATATTAGAAAAATAGTGGCTCTTTCTATTATATTCTTATAATTAATAAAATAAATTCTTATAAATAATTCTATATTATTCTTTTATTCATTAATTGAATTAGGAACATACATCTCTTAAGTACCTAAACAATAACCAAAACCAAATATAAATATATTCTTAAAGGAGCAACAATCATTGGTGCAAAATCAGATACTTAATATTCATCAAATACAATTTCAATTGACAGTGCTTATGTTTCATCTTACAAATCATTAGACAAGGCCTTATGATTTCCAACCTAGTACCCAGTAGCTACTAAGTCTTCTCAACTATGCATGAATCTTGTGTTTGCATTCTTCTCGGAGTATCTTAGCAATACATAATTAGGCATAGCAAGCTTTATGAATGATGAAACACAGTATGCATTATAGATTTTTCTAAGATAAAAGAGGGCTTCGAATTAACATTCAACAAGAAGCAAACGTAATTTAAAACACACCCGGACCTAACAAAATACGAAGAGAAACGCCGAGACAGATATCCGAAACTACAGGTGAACGAAGTAAATCTGTTCGCTGAAAAAACTGCTACGATACTCCGAGTCCGTTTGGCACCGGCCGTGGTGAAAAAGTAGGTAGGGGTAGGCGCGCACTATACAACACATGGCACATGAAAATTATTGCCGCTCGGATTTTTCGAAAGCATTAATGCAAATTTATCGAGCCGCGCAGCGCTAATTGCGAACGACGCTGCCTCGCTGATTGTTTTCTCGTCCGATTTATGGCAACACCTATTGCCGATTTAAAGCTTTAATTGTAAACGATTCACGTGTTTTATTGGATAGTCGGTGTGTATTTATTCGAGTGCTCTCTGTGCGGTTTCGATTATTGATTTTCCGTCGGATATGTTTTTCGGGAACGTTGTTTTTAAGTTTTACTTGTCGTTATCGGACGCGACGTTTGTGGCGGACGTCGGCTAAAATATTACACGCTTTTTTAAGTTTAATATTTACACTATATTGAAGGATATCAGCTGGTATTTAAATTTATAGTAAAAACTTTTAAGATATACAAACTCTTAAAATATTATAGAAGTTGACAATAGAAGAGCCCGCTAAAATATTCTATTAACGTTATTAACCTTAAGATTCCCAAGACATAAATTATAATTCATAGAACAGTTTACAACACTCTTAGCTTTAATATTTTTATTGTTATAGCTAAATAAGAATACATTAATATTTAAATATGTTAATTAAAAATAATAATACGTGTAAACAAAAGCAGTGGCTTCGTAATATAATTATTTAATATAATCAATATTTGAAAATGTATGCGTTGACGATATCACGCGTTGATGGTGATGAAACATTTATAATTCTAGATTTAGTTCTAGTTGTTTTTAATCATTAGATATCAGGATAATTATTATGACTGTAGGAACTATATATTGTCTTAGATCCATAACAGATCGGCGCGTTCATCATTGCTGCAACGCATCTAGGCGATTCTCTTTAGTGTTCAGTGACTACATCGAGCTTCTCAAAAGTGATGCTAAAAGTAACATGCCTGCTGAGGACCTTAGTGTAAAAAATTAACTAGGTAATGCGTTGCCATAAACAAATCTCGCGCACTTCGAATTCCCTAGGTGTGTAACCATAAGATAAAAATAATATTTCTTTAAATACACCTTTTATTTAGAAAGAAAGAAAGAAACTGGTGCTATTTTACGTAGCATGTATACATATATATGAAAAAGCTTACAATCTCATTACCTCATACAAACACATATCAAAAACTTTAAACAGTTCATCTATGTCAAAAAAAACTATTCGCCTACGGAGCTCTACGAAATTGTAGCACGTTGAGTGAGAAGTGGAAAAGTGTCGTAAAAACCAAGAATTACCTCTCGGCGGAGGTAGGGATGTGTTAATAAATTAAGTGACGTCACATCCGAGCGGTTAACAAAGTTAGCGGCGACGGCCGGGGGCGTTTCCCGCCTTTTTCGCTTAAGTTTTCCGCGCCGCCGGCACCGGAAGTTCGGCCATTATTATTTTACGCGGGCAACAAGCGGCGCGATAATATCCCGCGCTTCAGCCGGCCCGCTGCTTGAGACTGCCTTAATGGCGGAACGTGTCTTCTTACTTTGCGTTTAATAGGTGTAATAACTTAAACAGAATACCGGGATTTATTAAAGATCCGCCTGATCTGACCAATCGATGGTATTTTCGAAAGTGGCTTAAATTATGCCATAAATGAGTTTATCTCAATCTTCATAAATATTCATATCTTTGCTGTTTGCATAAAGATAAGTGTGAGAAATAAAATCGGAGTCATTAGCAATATTATGATACGAATATATTATTTTTATAACCTGGTGAAATAGCGAAACCTTGTAACAGATAGACTACCATAAAAAATATTAGGACAACTTTCAAAAATAATTTATAGTTCAACAGTATTAAAAATGAACCCTTCGTAGCGGTGAGCTGTTCTCAATTCGGCACACGTCACAGCGATTGGTGGCGTGTGTTTTGCGTAATCCCGGAATAAAGCTTAGTTAGGAGTAAGCCGGGGTCGGGTCGGGGCGAGTCACTTGGCCCCGTAAATCAATCCAGGTCCGTCTCAGGCTACGCGGCAAAAATAAGAGGTCGAGAGGTTTACACCGTCGATGTCGGACAACAAGCAAATCCGCTTCGGTAGCTTTTACAGATATTCTTGTATCTTGAAAAGCACAGTCTTGATAGATTTGTAACGCTCAGTCTTTATAGGTTTGCAAAAGTCTTAAAATATTAGCATTGTCATTTGAAAAAATCATAAAGTTTAAAAGTATTAATAGCTTGCAGAATATGTTCCATGTTATGTAAGTGTTGATAGGCCAACAGCTTGTTAATGTCTATACATACATACAATGATGCATATGACTTATCATTTTCTTCATCGTACTAACGTTTTCTCGGTCAATTGCCGTGTTCCACTTTTCTGCAATTAGCGAGCGAGAATCAGCTTGACGCCCATTAGGTAGTAAGTGGGATGACCGGTAGGTAACTTTAATTAGTAAATCTTTTGGGAAATCTAACTTTCATACTTAAAGTTATGGTTTTAGTATCAGAAGATACAATAGTTATCTTCCGCTATTAAAACCTTAAGTTTGGAGTCAATTTAGATAACTGAAAATGCGCAGTAAAAGTACGCACAAACAATATAATGAGACACAAAAATTTATGTGAACGAAATAGGAAACGGATTAAAAAAAAACTGATTCTGAAGCAAAAGGGTTTATTCTGCATTATATAGGAGCACTTGAGCAATTAAAACCAACTTAAAGTATATAGGCACCTTGAATTAAATGCGTCCTCGAGAAATTTTGTCTCTATCATGAACTAGCGATTATTTCGCCAGTCATTACGCTTTCACAATGCTTACACAAACATATTTAAACGTTATTACGAACAAATGCCACTTTCTCGTGACGTCGAACACGACAATACTGGAATAATAGATACAATAAAATAGTTGTCAGGCCATTGTCTAGTAAATTATTCACGAAATGCGTTCGTCGCTCACTCGCTCTAGATGTTGGCCAGATTGTAGCGATACGTTGAATTACTGCGATTCCATATTTCATGGTTGTGACGCCTGATGACAGTCGTGACAGGCTGCATCGACTTTTTGTACCACTTACATATGGTTAATGATGGCGCTTTACTGTTCAAATATACAAATGATGTGACTTTTTGGTCTTTTTAACCGTTTATGTAGGTTGGTCTTGCCGCTTAATGGTTTACTTTGAAAGCGATGTTGTGGTATAAGATCTGTAAGTGATAAAGAAACTACGGTTCTGTGGAAAAGTAATACGTTTTTAGTTCTTTCTTTCTAGGTAATAGGCAGCTTTAATAATGCTATTCTCACACTCATGAAAATCATTTCAACCTTTAATAGCTACCTAATGTATCAATCTTGCCGTTTTTTATGTTTTAATGATATAGTAAACTTTATATCCACTTCTAATAACACGCTATAAGGATACACAGTTGCAAATATATATCAATCACGCAGCTACTTATTAAAATACAAGATATACCGCAATTTATGTTTATAAAGAATGTGTATCGAGTTTAAACGTAGCCCGGGGGTAAAGACAATTAAAAATTAATCTTATGCGTCCATTGATAGTCGGTAATACGGCGGCATCCGGCAGTCCGACCCCGTCATTACCGGGCCGACGATTCAATTCGACACATCTTCAGGGTTTCACCTCGCTCAATAATTACCCAGTGCTATCATTAAGCCGCGTGCACAACAAAACGTAATAACCTTGCAATTAGACGGTGACTGTCATTAGATTGTAATAGAGTTTCGTACAATTTGTGAGTAAAATCGTCAAGCGTGTCACATTACCAGAGTCCATTAGGGCGTTTACACAACACGGAATTGAAATGAGCAGTCCACAGATTATCGTGATAGACAAACAGACCGCATTGTCTCGTAATAATGCTTTATACGGCGTGTTTTTTGTATTATAAACTTCTTTTTATACTTCTAGGTAGATACGGGTGGGACGGTGGGTAGGTATTAGTGAAGTCCTTATTAACTAGAGTAGAAGAAAAATATGCGGTCCAACATATTGATCTTTGTACAAAAAATAAGAATTTTTATTTTAACGTACCTCAAAAGGAAAAGCGAAGCCGTTATAAGATCACTTTGTTTTCAAGCCCTTTTCCTCAAAAAAGCATATAGGTGTAAAGTTGGAATTAATATCAAATACTAAGTCTCCTGGAGCTGTAAAAAAACTCAATTAAGTCAACAAAATAAAAAATACGACCATTTAAACCGCTAATTTTTACACTCGGCCAATTAATCAAAACATATGGAGTACTTTCCATTGATGTATAATAATAAAATTTGGCAAGAAGCAAGGTAAGTAAAGCAAAAAATCCGCAAACCGGTAATTAATACTTGCGCGAGTCCGACTCGCTATTTTACTGCGGTTTTAAGAAATATAAAATAAAATTATCTGCTTAATTAGAAAAAAAAAACCTGAGAATTTATATAACATATAAATGTTGATAGTAAATAAATTAATGAAAATAATTCTTATATTCAGACCATTTACAAATGATGATATATTTTGTATTTATTCTTATAATGTCCATCACTAATGACACGTACAAACGTCAACACTATCGCAAAAATATATTAAAGGTAACTACTTACTACATACCTATAATTCCACAATTTGCTTACAGCGACCAACAATAATACTTAATTCGGAAAACATAGTTTGCATAACAAGATTGCACGCAAAAGTCACATGAAGCCAAAAGTGGACACAAAAATATGAGAAACTTTAATTACCTAAAATTAGCTGTACAACAAAAGTACTAAAAGCCTTACAAAACAATAGGTACCTAATCCTAAACTACGATAAACTCCATGGAACTTAATTTTCCTAAATGAAGGAAGGAACAGCTTTGCATTTCATGAAAATGATTACCGTCTACTAAATGGTTTCTTCATTAATAGGTAGCAACTATATTAGCGAAGCGACAGCGATGGGTGCGTGGAAAATTATTCTATAAGCTACGATGAAGATATATTTTATTTGCGTACACTGTGACTACTACTTTGTATTATTGAAAACCTAGATTCCGCCTGTAATTCCACGCGCACGGTTCATAACCTTTAATTTTTTTAAGGACCGCTAGAAATCCGTCCTATTACAGTTTCAACTTTAATGTTAACTCTCAATAAGAGTTACTATTTCGGCACTATTCAATTTAACATTAAAATAGTATATTTTATTGACAATTATTGGACTGAATACTACTCAACTAATGCGCGCACTCGTCACAGTAAAGTTTTGTCAAAATCCATTCAGTATTTTTTATATATTATTAAGTATCAAATATCCATCCTCACAAACATTCACATTTTTTTTATATTTATTAGTTGGACTCAGCTGTCTCATGCCTATAATACGAGTATTATTATGTTTGTAAGTAGAGATTTAATTTCTTCTTATGTTTAAACTTTTAAAGCCGATTGTCCATTATCAAGAAATTTTCTTGTCAAAGTAATATATTTAAGTACTTTATACCTAGTATATAGACAAATATTACTTTCAGGCATACCTAATGAATAATTCCGACGATGTTAAATTACAATATTTTGTTTTTTTTTTTGTAATTTTCAGTAAATGATTTGTTTATCTCTACAATATAGTATAAAACCAAGTCCCCTGCAGCATCTGTCTGTACGTCTGTGTACGATTTTATTTGAGTTTTCATTCATGAGTAGTTTGGGCGAATCAGCTAATAACATGTACTTAGAAAGAAAGAAACTGTTTTTGACTCGAGTCGAGTGATGCAGAAAAGAATCAGACTAAAAAAAATACCTTTTTGAAGTCGGTTAAAAAGTATAGCAACCCGTAAGAAATCAAAAAATTACGATAAATCCGATGATACCTATTACTTAACTTACCTACATATATTTTAAGTTTTACAAGTTTTACCAAAATCTTTAAGTAATACCAAATCATTTTAGATTTGTGGTAGGTAAAACTAGTAAAACTTTCAATCACAACTGAAATAGCACAAAACCCATGCAGCTTTTTTTAACTAAATCGTCATTGTACTAGAGATCTACAACCATTCCACGTAATATCAATGAATTTTATGCTCTTGTGCTTGATATCAATACCTAGTAGATATTTGAATGTACATAAAAAAAATTTTACAACTTCTATTTGTAATTATTTTCCTATAGAAATATTGTCTTTCAATGAACACGTCCGTATTAAAATATATAGGTATGTATATACATTGTGTTAAATTCTTATTTTATTTTTAGACTTAGTATAGTATTATTTTATAGGTATATAGTGTTGATTTGTAAATATTAGTCGATTTGTACATGTACTTATCTTAAATTAAAGTGTCTAAACTGCAAAAAAATACATTGTGTTAAAAAATTATACCGTGTAGTAAGACTTAAAAAATCAATAACTACTTGACCAATATTTAAAAACTTCAGCCTGTACAAAACGTATAATAGCGGCCATGTGTCGAATATTATCCACAGTATATCCGGGCGATTTCGTCAGGTAGCCCGATAATATCCACACATCGGGCATTAGGATCAGGCCGATAAGATCTTATCGGGCCCACGTTAAATAACACGTTTCCTGCAATCGTCGTAGTAATTTTAATAATATAATTACGATATTCGTATGGCGGCTTTTCAACCCTGTAATATTGGTGAACGCCAAACAATGTGTTTAAACTACATCGCGCCGAGTCTTTATGTTTTCATATTTTGTACATTGATCGTATAATTTTGGGGTATTTTATCGACCGAAATATTGGTGGCACAGTTATAGATTTTAATCGTTGTGATGATTTTAGGCTTTTATTGTAAACATATTAAGTTGATAGAGATCTATGTGTAGACTTCAGTTTATAAGAATAGAGTGCATAAAAGACATTACATACGCTCAAAGAATTAACTAAAAAAATACATTTACTTTTTTTTCATTCATACTTAGGTTTAGGTAAAGGTGTAGGTACTCTTGCTATGTCTACTACGTTCAGTTATCACCGATTGTGATGTTAATTCCTACATAATGTAAGTAGTGAGCTTATTGCCATCAACCGGGCAAAATAACAATCTCTGGCCTGCTACCAAGTATTCTGTAACAGAAAATCCAAATAACATGTCGCCCGACCCGGAAATCGAACCCAGGAAATATGGCAGTGAAGCTTAAAAATATATCATATTACTACAGTAATAAGTACTAGAAACGAGTGTGAAACTTCTACAAAAAGACATTTCTCGAAGACTGTTCTGACTGACTGACTGTTGTTTGGCCCAACATTATTTCTGGTGTACGTCAATGACCTCTGCAATATGAAAATTACTAATGCTAAAGTGTTCTCTTACGCGGATGATACTGCTATTGTTTTTTCTGGGAACTCCTGGGATAAAATTAAAACTGAGACAGAGCTAGGCATGGCCAAAATATCTAACTGGCTGAACAACAACCTACTCACCTTAAACACAAATAAAACGAACTACATCTGCTTTTCTATCACAGATCGCACACAACCAAATAAACAATACGCCATAAGAGTACACGTATGTGGAGACATTAGCAATGAAAACTGTAATTGCGCATCTATTACAAAAGTAACACAAACAAAGTACTTAGGTGTGGTTATCGATCAAAAATTATCCTGGCATCCCCACCTCGAGCAAGTTAGTAATAGGGTTAGAAAACTAAGCTGGATATTCAGGACACTAAGACACATCGTACCAAGAAATACGATCACTAGCAGAGAGTCTCCTAGAAGTGTTCTAAACGAGATATATGTTGCTCTGGTTCAATCTGTCTTGGTGTACTGTATTCCTATCTGGGGAAGTGCAGCTAAAACCTATTTCATAGACGTCGAGAGAGCACAGCGCTTACTCATCAAGACAATGTATTTCAAAAAGATGACTTACCCAACTGATAAACTATACCAAATAAGTGATCTACTCTCGGTCAGAAAACTTTATATATTGAACATTGTTCTTAATAAACATAAGACCCTAACGTATGATGCCAACCTATTCTCCAAAAGGAGAAACGACATAATTGTGCAAACCCCACAAACTAACACCATGTTTGCTTGTACGCAATTTATTAAGCGTTCAGCCCAACTATATAACAGAATAAATAAAAAGATATACATATACAAAAATACACTGTATGAATGTAAAAGAAATATAATTAATCTAATGAAAACACTTACCTATGAAGAGACGGAGGCACTACTGGAACACAAAAAATAACATATACGCACAAAATAAACAACCGCAAAATACGCAATTACACGTACACACACACACACACACAAAAACACGCGCGCGAACACACTCACGCACACACACACACACACACACACACATTCACATTCTCACACGCACACGCGCGCATACACTAACACACACACTGATACACACACACACACACACACACACACACACACACGCACACACACGCACACACGATTGAATTTTTTGTTTTTTATTTATTTTACTCTAAATTGTAAGCTTTAATTTTACTGTAAGGTATGCTATGGAAGAGCGGAGTCTCCTAACACAGGCATTAATTGCTTAAAAGGAGACTTCAAGAACAATGTAATATAAAACAGTATTTTTAAACCAATAAATTATTTGTATTTGTATTTGTATTATTTGTTCGACACATCGCGTGACCAGAGCGCTGGCTTGTTTCTTGGTCAAAGAATCAGCATTGCCATCCCACGTGGCAATGCTGCCATTCATCTTGGCACCTTCCTACAAGACAGCGATGCGGAGGAATATTTAGATGCCTCAGTTTTTTTTTTTTCTTATGTTTATAGCAAAATAGTTTTTATTTTATGTAAAGTGTATGTGTTTAGTATCATAATATAATGTTGTATTATTTTAGGTAGAAATAAAGACTTTTAGGTATGTAATTTTTAAAATCGTATGGTACCAGTTAAAACGGAAATATATACTTAAATCCTCTCATAATTTGCACCCTCCTACAACATTAAGTTTATCTTTCATAGCAATTTGTTTAATTGATAGAAATTAATATTTAATTTAATTTCCTCCTCGCATTCATCTCACGTGTAATTAGTTCCGGATATTCTTCACAACTAACTTGAAAACAAATTAGTAGTTTTTTTTTAAATCTACATCATCCGTTGTTAGCAGCCCCTTAACTTGATGATTTAAATAGCCTGTATTTCTCATTTCTGGAAGACGTAGGGGCGGCTCCTGAGCGTGAGATCCCTATTCCCATTTGGGGAAACTCTGCTGACATTAATATCATCTTTGTCTTGCAGAAAAGGGCTATTCGCTCTATTTACAACTTAGGCCCAAGAGTTTCCCTCAGGGAAAAATTTAAAGAAATTAATATTCTAACTCTTGCTTCCCAGTACATATATGAAAATTTTATGTATGTATGTAAAAACATTACAAAATTTATCAAATTATCAGATGTCCATGCTGTGAATACTAGAAATAAGCACAACCTTGCTGTTCATAGTACTCGTCTCCACAGAGTAAGCAACTCGTTCATGGGTCAGTGTATACGCTTTTACAATAAATTACCCATTGATATCCGAAATTTACCCGTAAATAAATTTAAAAATGTATTAAAACCAAACTTTGTAAAAAAGGGTATTACACAATTTCGGAATATTTGAACAACGAAAATGCATGGGATTGATCTGCTATTAAAAATAATATTATGGATATGGAACAATATTTAATAATGTTCAAATTTTTTGAGATTGGTTGTTTTTGACATTGTTTATATCTGATTTTGACAATTACTTTGACATTGTTATAAAATTTAACTTGACATTTTGATTAAATCATAATATATTTTACATTTTGAATATAATAATAGAAATTTGTGAATGTGAGCATCATGTAGGTTATATATTCCCTTTCTTTTAGATTTGTAACTGTCTGGCAGTTTTTTGTATTTGTATGGCCTACGCAAATGTCCTGCCGATCTGGTATCGCCTTGCGACAGGTCGTTGAGCTCCCTAAATTAAGGTTCGAGCTTTACGGTGACTGATGCATGTGTGCCGTCAGTTAGGACTGGTCAACTTAAAATTGCTACGGTTCTTTCTTCAAAAGGCCTTTCCAGACGCCCCACATGATTACGCTCATATAACCATAAAAATGATGTCTGGACTTTAAAAGAGACAGTGACCTCTGAGTTTGTTTCGGTTTTTCTTCTCCGAGGTAGTCAGATAGGAAATAGCCTTCTAGATTAAAAAATGACATGTAAAAGAGTTTGTAAAGACCTATTTACAGAATAAAAATTTGAATTTGAATTTGAATTGCGGGTTTTCTTTTAATAAATTCTCAAGTGATAACCCCGGGTTTGGCATTGGCCTGATAGATGGCACGAGGCTTACAGAACTTCGATTTAGGTGAAATATGGTTGTACAATTACATTTCACCACTGCCTGACTCTTCAGGCAATATAGGCGTGATGCTGTGTTATATATTTCGTATATAAGAAGGAAATCTTTAATTGCCACATAGGCCACGCTTCATTACTGCGTGTTGACGATTTCAGACCATCAAGTCCAAGTTTCCTAACAATTTTTCCTCAAGGAAAACCCGGTATGAAAAAGTGAACCGCTAGTCGATGGTGTTTAGAATTAAGAAAGGAAATTAAAGTTTGATAAAGCGCGTTTTGGACCATGGTGCATAAGAAACGGGTCTTTGAACAACTTCAGGTTTTATTCAAAACACCGTTAGGCTTAGACATTACACATAGCATCACACTTATATACCTGGAAGGGGTAGGGAAAAGTAAACACACACAGTTGTACACCACTATTTCACACCAATATTTCACCAATGCTGTTATTAAGTCCCATATAAGAGATGGTGAGGCCTACAATTCCAAACTCTGGGGTGCTACGGAGAATTTCCTAACAGAAAAACTCAATAACACCCGATGACCCGATGCGGGAATCAAGACCTCATGCTCGCCAGTCGCGCTTAGGACCACTAGATCAACGAGGCAGTTTCACGTTACGATGTTTTCCTTCTCCATATATCTTAGTTTAGATTTGTTAAGAAAGTACATAATGATATCGAAATAATCACATGCTACATTGCAGGTTCGAACCCACAATTTTAGCTCAAGAGGCGGGCCCATAACCACTGACCATCAACACATCCACCATGACATACGCTAGTGGCTTTTAATTTTAAATTAACTTTGAACCTTTTAAATTTGGATCAACTCTGAACCATTTTTGTATAAATGAACTTCCGCTTTATAAAGATTTGTTCTTATAATTCCCTTTCTGGTTTGTTAAAAAAGCAGCATTAAGAATTATTCCAACACAGGGAGAATTTATACAAGAAAGTCCCATCAAAATCGGACGGGCAACGAACAATACTTAATATTATCTTGCGCTGCATCTGTGTTCATGCAGTAAGTGCTTATTTAGGGCAAAAATATTTAAGATTAAACTATACAAGTCGGATTAAAAAATCTTTGAGTGACCGCACAATGAAAAGTAACAAAACAGCTTGGCATCAAAAATGTGTTTTTATTCAATTGGTATCTTTACTACAACTTAATAACATAGTTATTTACAAAGTTATTTAAGTACAGGTATCCAGGCATAATAAATACGAAATTATATGTGATGGGAATAAATGTCGTCACATTAGGGAGGTGCAATCTGCATCGGGTTGCCGGCCAGCCACTAATGACGGCGTCAGCTTATTGTTTTAGATCACCGCCGCCCTCTAATTCACTGCATCGCCTGTAATTAAAGATCCGCCGAACAAAAAAAAAACCATCAAATACACCCTTTGTGATAACTGCATCTATTTAATATAGAACGACCCAAATAACGGTCCAACGGAAATTGTTCAGGTCTTCGCCCAAAATGTTGCGTAATACTCCGGGATATTACAGTAAAATATATTTTTTCTAATGTCCCTTTTCACCCCTACTTCAATTGCGTAAAAGTTTAAGACAAAAAAGTTTGTAACGGCCATCCAATTAGTTTAAGAATCCGCACAGAAGCGCTTCGCCGACCCTAAATTTTTCCCAATTAAATGCAAAACTCGCCCCAGCACCGGCGGCTATATAAAATTTAAAGTCCATACAATTCGCGCAACACAAATTTTTATTACCTTTGCCCGGTAAGTAAACAAAAAGAACAAATTAGCCAGCCTCAGTACAAGACGTCGCCGTCGTCCGCGCTATATCCCGCTCGGGACACAAGGGTGTAAAAAGTAAAACAATAAGGATTCTGTGCGGCTGCAAGGGGATATTTATTGTTAATGAAAATGGCGGGATTTGAACTAACGTCTTGTAACTAAATACCCCCTCACGGTTAAAGCGGGCACTAATTTGGTTTTTATAGCGCGTCCTTAATTTGATTTGGCGGCATCGCGGCCGCGCCACTATTGCCTGTAGGAGCAATTAATTTGGTCGGATTATATTTTTTTCTCGGGGCGGCCTGTGCGTCGCGCGACTCTCCCCGTGGCCCGCGGAGCTTGCTTACGCGCCCACAACACGATCGAACCGACGAGGAAAAAATAAAATAAAACTTAAGCCCCGTTTAATTTGAAGGGTGGTTCTGGGCTATTAAAGTAACACGCTTATGTATTGCAAATTATATTGAAATTTGTCTTCCATTACTGAGCGTCTTCCTCACACAAATGTTGCCCGCATTACGAGCGGGAGATTTTTATTCTTCGCTACGCCCACCCTTGTCTCCCGCTTTTTTACGTCGGAAGTTTTGTGGTGCTTTTTTTTTCTCGCTAATTAAAACTCTTCCGCGCTGTTTCCTCTGAGAAACGAGATCCGATCAATTAATTTTTGGGCGGCGTAAGCCGTCTCGAAATTTACTGGCCTCAATAAAAAAACAATTTTCTTGCAAAAAAGGGGTATCAAAAAGTAATTGATCAAATAAAGGTTTACCTATATTTAGCAAACTTTTTCAAATTGCCCTCGAGATTTTAAATTGTTTTGCTCAATTTTCTGGGTAGCTGGAAAATACGTTATAATGAAGGTGTAGGTCATCTAATAGAATAGAGCATTGTTTATAGAAAATTCTATGCAATCAGCGGCGCAGGCGCAGCGTGGTGCGGTAGTGCGGACGATGCAAGATGGAGTCACGCGCGCTATTGTCTCGAACACCGTGGACAGACTATTCCATCAAAACAATCATTTGTACGCTATATACAATTACTACTTACTACCCAAATTACTACTAAATTATTATTTAATGTTTTAGACATCGTACTTTCTGGTTGAAAGCCGAAGAAAAAATTTTAAAAACCAATAGTTGGTAACAATATTTTAATTTAAATAGTTAAGCTTATCGGTAAAGAAAAGTCTACATATTTTTCTTTCCAAACACCATTACTTGATTAATGAAATGAAGACCTAAACTAGACCCAACTCCCAACACCTTCACGGAAGTTAAAACCCACACCGAAACATATCAAAACAAAGTGGCTAACAAAACATGAATACAACAGCACCCTTCAATCAGTGGAAATGAAGGCAGCAGTGGTTCAGCGGCAATTTGTCGTTGATGGCAGCGGCTCAGTAGGCAGGCCAGTGGAAGCACGCGCCGAATTAAATGGAAATCAATAGCAATCGCCGCACGTGACCGACGACCCTTACATCTCGCCGACGCCCGCCATCACTCACACAGGCCAAGAATATGGCAGTTCGTGACAGATCACGGTCTTAATAGAAAATCCTGGCTGTTAGTACTCGGACCGTGGAGAAGTGCAGTATGCTGTAGTTTGTTTATGTCAGCTACGAGGAGGTTGACTATAAAGAAAATTTTGAAAGACCTTGGGTATATAAAAAAAAAGATTTAAACGTGTATCAATATTTCCGGTCTATACTGGAAATATTGGCACACGTCACATTCTTCTCCTTCTTCCGAAAAAAGCTCAGCATCATTCCCTCGCTTAGGTTTAAGCAAATTTGGGATTCCAAATGAAATGAATCCTACCGACTAAAAACCACACGGTCCTCAACTAACCTAGCCTTTTCCTGGGTTTATACCAGTAACTTCGACGTCGAGATGGCTTAGTGGTCAGAGCGCCTGGAGTATTCATCCGGGAGGCGCAGGTTCGAATCCTGTTCGCGACTGTATTCTTTTTCCATTTAATATAAGTTATTATTGTTTAAAAACACCCATGAAATGCTTTATTCGCATCTAAACTTCATAACTCTTTAAGTTTAAATTATTACTTAAAATAGTATGAGCTAGTTTAGACCATTTAACCGCCATTTTCTCAAGAATAAACTTAGGGCACATACTGCCCTCAGCTGAATGGTTATAATATAATGATTAACTGAAAAGCTTTTTTCAACAAGATGACAGTATCCATATCCCTGCCGGGGTCACAGTGAATGCTGTTGTGGACCCGAAGCCTCGGGAAAGGTTTGTGTAGGACCGTGTGGTTTCTAAACTTGATTAATACTCATCTCATAGTAATGTCTTAGGTTTCCGCGATCACTACACATTACTTAAAATAAAACAACATTTAACCGGATTAATCGCGTGTATTATTGGAGGAGGAGTCCTGCTGTGACCACGAACGCTGCAAAGTGTTCGAAACGTCAGGAAAAACTAAAACCGATTACACGACATTAATCCCGTTAAAAGTTGTTTTATTATACTCATTTTGTTGATTCTATTACATCTCTTAGTAGTCTGTGATTCTATTACAGCGTTCGTGTTTAACAGAATCTATGTTCTTTCATCACTTAGGTGTTCTTGAACAAACAAATCGAAGCCTACCTACGTACAGAAGTCCAATAGAACAATTCCTGGTGATATAACTACTCTCCGCCACAGTGACAGATCAATCGACGTAGTCCGCCATTACCGACATAGATCAAACGGATTTTTCAACAGCATAGGTAGAAAACATTCTTGAAGACAGAAAAAATATTATTGTTGAAGTATGATTCTTACAATACAATGATTTTACATAAGATTATAAATTATGCTTTATTAATATGTTATAAATGAAGAAATTATAAAGTCAAATATGTAAGCTATTGCTGTCTGCCACCCAGGCACAATACCAAAGTCCGAGCTGCTACTGACAATTTCCTAATAGAAAAACACACCCGCGCGATGCGATGCTATATACCTAATGTAAATGAATATTTAAATATGGCCCAGTTCAAATATCTGTAAAATGAGAAACGACGGTTTATTTGAAGCCCCTATAGAACTTGTCATTAAGTGCGAGTAGGTATCATCAATGAGCATTTGCAATGGAAGTACGACGTTTCCTCCAAAACCTATAAAAAATGTACCGCAGGTTACCTCCTAATAATTACAAAGAATTGAATAAATATAATATATCTACTGCCTTAATTAATTACAAAAATAAACCTAAAATAAAATAGGGTATTAGACCAATCGCAATCTATCTTTACAGCAATTTGGGTGGCACGTCCGCGCACAATGCGGCCGTCAGACAAAGCAGCACTCCTTCGATTGTCGTCCGATGATTGATCAATCATTAGAAAGGCCAGCTTAATTGCAACTATTTCGACCGACTGTTTGTTCTGACGACCGACGGCGAATTACGTTCAATTGTATACTTTACATGGCTATGTAGTCTAGAACGAAAGGTTTTGTATATTTTCACTTGATTATATACTAGGACTTTTCCATCCGAATTTCAGTTCTACGTTAAGTTATATGTAAGTACGTTCAATCTGACTAGCCATTTCTCAATTACATTGGGGTCGGCTTCCATCGGTCAAACCGGATGCAACATACCAGTGTTTTACATGGAGCGTCTGCCTATCTGACTTCCACAACCCAGTTACTGAGTAAAATGATATCTCACGGTATGACTGATTGTAAGACTTTCAGAATGATCTGTGCGGCTGTTACTTAGCCACGAGCCCTAGTAGTTTCATGGTGCAAAATATCTCGCCGTAGACAAAAAAAAAACAGGATAACTGTTGGAAAAATATCAGTTCTGTAGAGGTTACCCATTACTGTTTATGAAAAAAGCCTAAATTTAGACAATACTTTCTGTAGTGTTGAGAATCATCCTCTAGTATAAGAATTATCATACGTTTAATAACAGGCTTATCTGGCGAATTAATACATCAAATATTTTCGCACAAGTATAATGTTCCATCCTGGTTTCCAGACTCCATCTTGCATCTGGTTTGAGTCGCTCCTGAATTTCTTGTTACCTGTCCTATGATGGGTTTCCCCCTTTTTATGTGTCTCACCTGGTGGCGTCATAAACATAAAATTACACAGTTATCGTTTCATTTACACGATATGAAATACAATTCCTCCAACTCTGTCATTTATTAAGTACTCTTTATTTAATACGCGTACATTTTTTACTCTTGAACATACGTAGATCTCACATAGTAGAAAAGTGATCAATAGATTTCAACAACCTTCTAGGTGAATAATCAATTTGGTGAAGATTGTTTAAAATTGAGTAATTTGATAGGCCCAATAATTATTACCCAATGAAATTTCAAACATGAACAACCCGTACGTGTCCTAGAGCAGGGCAAGGGCCTCTTTTCATACTGAGAAAGCATTTCATACGAGCATTGATCACCACGCTAGCTCAGCGGGATGGCGATTTCAGACCATTACGTCCAGATTTCGTCTTGATATTTTCCTTATCCGTCTATGATGTCTTAGTTAATCTAAGAAAGTACTTTTATGACATTAAAATAGTCATATTGGTACATACCTACCAAGTTTGAAGATATACCTGAGGCTCAAGGGTGAGCTTGGAACCACTGGACCACCACGACTGTCCCAATGTAATGATATCAACAAAAATTGTGTTAATTCCTGAACAACTTCTTGATGAAGTAATTATGGGCTTCCATAGTTTATGTAGCTACGAAGTGCTGTTCAGTTGGTATTAATGACAAATTGACTTTGATGTAGCCATTTAAGTTAATCCTAGGTTTCCGTTTACCGCAACAAAGTGGTCCAATTAGCTAAACCAAGTCAGTTACAAAATAACTCTTTAAAGAAAATTGGCAGCAATTTGGGTGGAATTACTGCGAAATCTGTTTAAATGTTAACTGAATTTGTTTATTCACGTAACAACGAAGTCGATACGACGGACGGTGGTTGACTTTAATTTTTTCTGGGCAATTTTCCACAAATATCAACGGGACCAGACCCACGTCCAGTGCTTACATAGTAAAGCAATATCTACAAAAGGACAAAATATCGCTGCAAATAAACGTTTAACTTTATGGACTCGAAAGATATTACCGATTCGTGATCTCCTTTTTGTTTAGTTTCGCGTTTCGCCCGGTCGGCCATCTTGGCGACATGTGGCGGGAGATTTAGGCGGGAAACGTGCTCCGCTATATTAGATTATGTCGAAATGAATTGAGCGCTACTATTGGATATGTTATTGACGTAGATTTGCGATCGGAGGAACGAACTGATATTTCGTATTGTTATTAAAGGCGCAGCGCTCCCCGCGGACGTGAGCGGAGTCCCGAGCGCCGGCCGCCCGATACGACGCCCTTATGGACCTATCGTTTAGGCCTCTTTATATTTTTCTTATGTAAATACGGTTTCATATCCGATGAGCTTTATTTATGTGGGAATCGTTTTAGCGAGATAAGTCTCTCCTCTGTTCCACTGTTCACCTCTTGCGATGCATGTAAATTTTGTTTGTTTTGGAATACTGATTTATCGTATCCAGTGATTCGGCTGTCTTTTATTTGAGGTAATTTACATATTGGTCGCAGAAGAAAAAGGTAGCGACTGCCTCTTGTGTATCAGTATTTATCTACGTAATACAAATTTTCAAAGGATGGATGTGTTTTGAAGTGGCAGAGAACATTTGAAGTGTCGCTAAAGATCAAAGAGAGTATGTGCCAGGCCGAAAGCGAGCGTTGTTAAAACGTCTTCAAGGGTTTCAGCGCGGTAAACAGTAGCACAGGCGCTGGCGCAAGTTATAAGATAACAGAGTTATTGTCTATCTAACTATATGTACATACATAATGAACACACCCTTACCTATTTGTAGTATGTGGAAATCCATAGTAGGAACAAATATTAATAAATGATTATTAAAATTAGGTCTGCGTAGTCGGGAAAATTAAAAAAAATACTTGCTCTGTCAGTCTTTTTTAAATATCTGAATAATTTATTTTCAATTATTATTACCTTATATTAAGAAAACTGAATATAAATAAAACTGGCAAAGAAATTAACAATACTGTGGAAAATAACAACATAAAAAGTTTTCCGTCAAACCAAATCCTCGTAACATAGTCGGCACAGTTTTCCATCGCTTGCGCCGGTACGAGGGCGGCGCACGCGATCGCGGCTCGCTTTGATGTCGCGAGGGTAGTTATGGAAATTAATAAAGTGAACAACGTGTAATTGCTTCCGATAAGCCGGCTCGCCTGCGCGGGAGCACCGTTTTTTGTTCCTTTAACGAGCCGCGCACAATACAAACACCACGTCTTAAACGATTCCTGCTATTCATTTGTGAGTAGGTACGTTTTTTTTTTCTTATTGATTTTGTCGATGAATGTCTTGATGAAGATTTAATTAATTGGTTTATTTAATGGCTGATTTCTATTTAGTTTTTTGTATATTTACTGTTATTAATATTCCTTCGTCTTATCGTGTGTTTGGTCAAAGTTTAAACCCAGGGCTCTGACATGGATGTAGAGACACATCATCGAGAACATCTCTCAGTGTTGATGCTGTTTCCTTCATAATATTTTCCTTCATCGTATCAAGAATGCCCCAGGCGCGGATATGAGATGTTGGGTTCGATTCCCATGTCGGGCAAAGTGTTATTGGGTTTTCCTGTTAAGAAGTTCTAGGTTGCAGCCCGGAGTTTAGAATTGAGCCCGGTAGACGGTAGGAAGCTCATCACCTATTACATGGGACTCAATAAGAGCATTGGTGAAATATTGGAGTAAGTTTATGTATCTAGAACTGTGTACTTACACCTCCACCTACCCCCTCCGGGAATACCGGCGTTATGCTATGTTTTCAGCAAATGATAATTATATTTTTTTTATTACGCACGTCATTATTCCTTAAAGTTTAAATAATACACACTGTCTTAAAATACATATTTTGTCTCCTAAATAACATTTAACACAACTACTTACTATGTATTTGTACAACTCAATATAAATCTTTGAAAAGCATTAGCGCATGCTTATCGAACTCTAAAGTAAAAAATATTAAATGGAAACAGAATACGGTCGCGAACAGAATTCGAACCTGCGCCTCCCGGATAAATACTCCAGGCGCTCTGACCACTAAGCCATCTCGGTCTCGGCTTGGTCGAGATGGCTTAGTGTACCGTGTGACCATATTCTTTTTCCATTTAATATAATAACAATTAAGGACAACTTGTAACTTAGGTACCTTATTTACCACAAACATTAGGTACCTAATCGATGAGATCGATGAAAGTAATCGACGCATTAATAGAAGCTGTTTTCTATCAGTCATTATATTTTAAAACCCGGTTACGCAGACCACTTTAATAGAGTCATTGGTAGTTCTCAAAACACATAAGTAGATCGGCACCTGTCGGTCTGGTTCGATAGCGGTGTAGCTTAATGCGCCCGCGCAGACGCCGACGGCGACGTCAAAGCCTCTACCCACATTCACCGACCTCTTACTTTGTTAAAATGTTAACTATCCATACACAGTAGCACTCTCTTAACCCCTGGCGCCTACACCCACACTTCACTTCAAACTCTCACAAAAAACCCCTATTTTTAGAACCACTACCAATCCATAAGTAATGGCGCTTATTTATTCTTCGCTTACGTCATTGTAATTCATCATCATTTCATAATCCCTCAACATGCCAATTCCAACCAAATCAATGCCGAATAGACAAAACAAGATCTTTTGAAATACCTCGGAACGTCGCAAGGAATAAATAATAATGAATAATGTTAAAAGAAACCTATCAATAAAACTGAACTTAACGTATCCCCAAATAAAACACTTTGTTATTAAGTTGACAAGCAACCGTAAAAATGCTCCTTTAAAATGTAAAATAAACAGATCAATCATGTTAAAGCGATCCCACCGGGCTCGCACCGATCCCCGAAAAGAAGCCTACGTAAGCGTCTATTATAAAGCACAGATGTTACCACAAGACCGATTTCATACGTTGTCTCTTTCAAACCTACCACGACTTTACTGAACAAAGTGAGACACTAAATAAAAGTGATACTCATTTTTTATTCTTTTTCGAAATAAGAATTGTTCTACATTCAGGAGAGTGATTGACATGCGGTCGCCGGAGGCGCCCCCCGACGCGCGGTATTAAAGCGTTTCACAAGATGGCCCTCGTATTATTATCATTTTATAATTTATTACGCTAATTATGAAAGGGTCGTATTTAAAAATAAAACAAAGGTATTACGGATGCCATATTTGTGTGGTAAAAGCTTTGCGGACGTGTAGCGTGTTACTTTTTGGGCGTATAAATCTAGGAAGGCACATCAATCAAGTTGTCGGATGGACAGGAAGTCGCGCTCCACATTATTATGTTGATCCATGATTAAAACGTTAAAAAAATATGTGGACACAGTACGTAGACGTGCGGTAAAACCCTTTAATTTAACGTGTTATATCAGACGGAAAAGGTGGGTCGAGCTCGAGGCAGCTATGACCTACGCCGTTAATTGTTTTTATATTTGTGGCATATAAAGAGGTACGAGTATAATCATTTATATGTAACGTTTGTTAGCTATGTACAGGTTTACGATATGGACTCATAACAAAGTTATGTTACATATTCATGGGAGGCTATAATAAACCAATATTGTCATTTGTGCGGGCGGCTGTCGGGCCGGGCGGGTCGCTCTAATTGAAACCCCGGCTCGGCCACGACGTGAGAAGACTAACCATCGGCTAATCCTCGGAGGCTGGACCTTGTCCGCCCGCTGCCCATACACATCTATGTAATTGGAGATTTCACGAGATAACACTATGACCCCTAATTATGAAATGGGGTGCACACGTCCCGAGTTAGGGCGTAAGATGTGACGTTACGACTTCCTGTTATCTGGTAAAGCAGTTAAACTTAATAAATACACTTTACATTACCGGCTCATATCTTAAAGTAATGTGATACTTGATATTATTACATTTAAAACCAACTAGGATAAAGCTATGTACTGTACATACAAAAAGGTACTTTGGTAATTCCTATAATATAAGCAACTAAACATACAAAAAGGTACTTTGGTAATTCCTATAATATAAGCAACTAAACATAGAATATTTAATTAAGTACATAACTATTCAGCGTAAGTGAGACAATGATCACCCTAACCCGAAGCTATCAAAGAGATTATCATCGCTAACTTAAGCTCTTTCTCCAAACTCCGACTATTCAGCTTTATCGAGCGTGTTAATTTACAATCTACTTAACAGATACATGCCAGAAACAATCGACGACTGCCCCCTTAATGAGACTACTACAACAACTACTTCTCAAATAAAATAGCTCATTATTCAAATTAGTATGTAGCATCCTCGCTTGGTGTACCGAAATAGGTTGCAAAGACAGTGAAAACGGGATAAATGAAATGAAGGTTAGACGCCTGTTTCAACGCATTCCCGAGTAGGGGTGAGCCTTTAAGCCGCAGGCGCACTTACGATTGAAACATCGCCGCCGAGCCTAAAACAGCCGAGGCTTAGCGCTTCTCGTGCCAGACTTGATACCCGTCTTCTAACTTGTGATTTGGGACTTAGGCGCCGAAGTTACGCAAATTCGCGACTCGCGGAAGCCAAACACGAAAAGACTTTGCAAATGAAGGCGATATAATTTATTGTATAGCGGTTAGATTTCTCAAGTAAGTGTCTGGAGTAACAAACGATGCGGACGACAGAGACGTTTGACATGAGTCTTGTGCGGCGCCAGGAGACGTCACAGAGGGTGTTCTGCGTCCACTCCACAAGACTGCGTGGTCACGAGCGTAATCCTTATTTATGGCAAGACGCCCTGCGATGCCTCCGTTGGACCAACTATTTGTCAGGCACTAGCGGCCGACCAGCATCAATCTCGACTGCTGGCTTAACGCGACCTCGATCCTTGACGACTCATATACGTATCCCATTTATCATCCCGCCGCTTTGAATAGCACTATAATCGAGTGGTCAGCTATTATTAACAGTGACAACGTTATCTACTACCGATGTCGGCAATAAATACGAAACGGACATAAAGTGACCAACAAAAGTGAAACTGAATCACCCCCGACCACTTAATTCAACAAGAGAGGCGCGCACCGGACAAACGGTTACAAAACGGCCCCCAGCGCTCGTTACCAGATCGCACTATATTACGCGCAACTTACGCGGGCCATCGTTCATTATTACGACTCTATTTTGGCAAGTCACAACAGGCCGGGCGTGGTCAGACCCGATGACCATTATCCCTCTATTACCCCGGTGCAAGTTTTTTCGCCGGCCACACTGACCGCTGCCCCTATGCGGGATGCCCGCCGAGATAAAATCGTAAATTACAACCCAATTCCATGGCTGTTAAGACTTGACAGATGAAAAGGCTTAATGTGAGATTGTTGGTGCTATATCGTTAACATATCAAATGAAATGATGGTATTGTACCATAGACATTGTACATGATTAACGTCTCTTTTCATTGTTTGCGGTCGGTATTACGATATTTATTGCTCGAATATTATAGTATTATGTGGATACAACATACGGGCCCAAATACAAAAGATCTAAAGTTGCTACACTTTCCTATGTTGAGTGATGGAAGGTACACGGAATGCGACATAATAAACTTTACTGGTTATTTAATGATTTTGAAGTTGTGATTGTCGAGCGATCTGTTACTTAGGTATCGATGGATGCGAGCCAGCGGGGAGCGCCGAGTGGGACGACATTACAGTAATGTTACTGAAAGACGTTAGGTTCGGCGCCGGCCGCCAACCGCTCTAACAATACCCCATTACGCTAAACTATTCACAGAGTAAACTGACAACCGAACTGTTACAACTCTACGATAACAGAGCACGAGAAGATAATACTACGGTCGAGGTTTTCGTTCAAATCGTAGGTTTCTCTTGTGTTAAGTACGTTAAGCTCTACCTATCATCAATTAGTTTAACTGTAAATATTCTAATAGCTCTAATTACTAATATATATTACAAAAACAGTAAGGAAGGCCTTACCACTACGTTTTACCTTATTGGTTGATGAAAATAAAAATTTAAATGCTTTCTGAAAGTCACAAAGTGACACTCTTTTAGAGATTTATATAAAGACAAATCTTTGATTTTTCTGCCATTATTGACAAAACATAACATAGTATCATGTATTCCCCGAGGGGATAAGCAGAGGTGTACACAATTGTACACCCACATTTCAACAATCTGTTATTAAGTCTCATGTGTTGTGGTAACCCATCAACCGGGCACAATTCCAAACTCCGGGCTGCTACTGAGAATGTTCTAAAAACCCATTAACACTTTTCCCGACCCTGGAATCGAACCCAAGACCTCATGCTCAGGAGAGGCGCTCGGGACCACTAGACCAACGAGAAAATCATTAATCTATACATATAATAAATCTGTAGAGATGGAGTTTCTGTAAATAAAAGAGATTTCCAAAAAAAAAAAAATGTGGTAAATGGAAGCCAAAAGAACACACTTCCATAATTTTTGAAATTTTTGTTTGTTTGTCTGTATCTCTGTTTGTCGTTTAGTTGTGCGAGCATCACGTAAAAGGTACAAAACCAGTGTGGATAACTATGACACAATCATATTGTGCGTAATTCGGAGTATTATTACATTTTTATTCCATCATAATCGGTTTATTCTGCCCAAAGATATAAAGATATTTAAATTTGAAGAGTTCAAGATAAACATATCATAACAATCGTAATGGAGATACACGTAACGACATCTTTTGACTAAAAATTCCGCGGAATAATGACACTCGCCCATGTGGGATAATAGTATGTCTTGATATAATATATAGTCGGTGAGTATCAACATTTTTAATTATTATGAATTTGTTTTCATACTACATGGTGATTATTTACGACATCCACGCGGATGGAGTCGCAGGCACAGCTAGTAGAAAATAGTTATAAAACTTATATGCAAATCGCAACTCTCTGAATTTACCACACTCTATGGTCAAAGATAAGCAATCGTCCACATCTATGATGTGTCTGTCGCATGGTCGTTAGTAGGCTTCGATGGCCAGTTGACTCGTGTTTGTGTTATACGCGATTATTGAATTAAAGTAAGGGATGGCGCTGAATGCTGGACCCCCGCGGTGGCCGACCACTCCGAGCGCCCACAAAACGAAGTTCTACATTGATTTTATACAAGGATATGAATGCTCTCGATATTTTCTGTTTGGACAGGAATGATCGAGTGGCATTCAATGGACCATTTGTGTGTAACATACCGAATACAAAAAAAAATTGTTAGAGTTTACTTACCAGTGCTAAGCAAATTTTATTAATAATTTTTTTTAATTATTTGTATTTAACACCATTTTGATCTAAGTATTGCATGGTTGCGCACGCTGTGGTTTGCCCGTGATTTCACCTAAATTATTCGGTCCTATCCGAAAACCAGCGCTGCTACATCTCGATGGAGCAGCTTATGCTGTCGGCCCTTTTCGGTCTCGTACAGGTTCTTTATATTCTTAATGATTAGTATTTTATAATTTGTTTCTTTGTGTACCTGGTTACGAGACTGAAATAAATATTGTCTCTTTCTTTCACCTTTCTATTCCCGTAAAAAAATAAGCGTTTTTTATGATATTGGCGTCAATTCTAATGTAGCGAACTAAATTAAATTTAGAGAATTGCTGTCTTTTACTAACCGTTACTATAGGAGCGGGATGGGTGACGTCAAATTTAAATTGAAACAGATCAACCAAAAATTCCATACAGTTTTCCTTTTACGTGACGAATTTTAGTGGCTACTTAAAACTGCCTAATCTTTTGATTCGTCCCATCTTGCTCATATCGAATACCTTTAAACGAGCAATTCTTGTATATATATAATCTGAATCTCGGAAATGGCTTCAACGATTTTCATTAAAAATTTAGTATGCAGGGGTTTTCGGGGGTGATAAATCGGTCCAGCTAGGTTTCATTTCTAGAAAACTTCATTTACCAAAAAAGCCGAGCAAATCTCGGTCATCCAGGTACTAGTAAGTACATATTAGTAAAAAGCAGGAATGTTCTAAATTTAATTTAGTTTACTACATTAGAATTGACGGCTGTTTTTCTATGTGGTGTCTTGAACCGTGATGACTTGACGAGTAGCACAGAAGTGAAACTTAATACCATTTTATACCATTATGAAACGCACGATGAAAGTAAGACTTGTTATTCGTATCATAAAAACAAAATGCAAGACAGATGGACAGAAACCTTTACAAAGATTAATAACACAACATCAATGAGTCCCTTCATTTAAAATAAAAACAATATCGTGTTGTTAGAAAGTAATATGGCGCGAAATTTAAATAAAAACATCGTAGAACGTATTACGTGCGCAAAATGACAAAGAAAGGAATAAATTAACAATTAATTTCTAGAGAAACACGTTATTACTTTTTACTTTTATGCTACTACTTTTAATTAGACTTTATTAGTAGTAAATATACCTACTTATTTATAGCTGCTATCAAAATCCGTCCACGAGTATTATATCTAGTACTAAATAATAATAATATTAAAGTAGATCCAAATATGATCAACACCTATAAAATGTTCAATTGTAGAGCACAATGGATACATGTCCTGTATTACATACAACATACAAGTCGACGTCTTCTGTTTAAAATCCTCAAAATACTAACAAACTTGTACATTTAAAGCGCTCCAACAAATTAAAAAGTATGATACGCAATGTAAAGAGCATCGGGAACGAAGGAAAAATGTTTAAAACCACCCAATTAATTATCTACTTATATACCTAGTCAAACAGTAAGAACATACTTAACATAACACAACCAGCCCATAACTGCAGAACAAAGGCCTCTTCTCATACAGAGAAAGGCACGAGCATTGATCACCACGCTACTTCACGCTAGTAATACTAAAGTATAATTAAAATCCCTGATTACTACAACGTATAAGTTAACGTTAAAGATAATCCCGAGATGGTATTGTTTGCAGATGACACGTCTTTAATTTTCAAAATTAAAAGACAGCTTCTTAATTATGACGAAGTAAACAATACACTATCCAAAGTCGTCTATTGGTTTAATATTAATAATCTTCTCCTTAACGAGAAAAAAACTAAACTTATGAAATTTACAACGCCTAATGTTAAATATGCTCGGACCAATGTACTATTAAACGGATTAGAGTTGAGCCCTGTTGAGTCTACTGTATTTCTTGGTATCACTATTGATAGCAAATTACAGTGGGGCCCGCACATAGAAAAATTGTCAGGTAGGCTTAGTTCAGCAGCATATGCTGTAAAAAAAATTAGACATTTAACTGACGAGGATACAGCCAGAATAGTTTATTTCAGTTATTTCCATAGTATTATGTCGTATGGTATTCTTCTGTGGGGAAACTCTGCAGATATTAATACCATCTTTGTCTTGCAAAAGAGGGCTATTCGTGCTATTTACAACTTGGGTCCTAGAGTTTCCCTCAGAGAAAAATTTAAAGAGATCAATGTCCTGACTGTAGCCTCGCAATATATATATGAAAACTTAATGTATGTACGCAAAAACATTCAAAATTTTGTTAAATTGTCAGATGTACATACTATAAATACTCGGAAGAAACACAACCTTGCTGTACATGCTACTCGTCTCCACAGAATAAGCAACTCGTTCATGGGTCAATGTATACGCTTTTTCAACAAACTGCCCATTAACGTTAGAAATTTACCCTATAATAAATTTAAGAAAGCTATTAAAGCTAAACTATGCCGAAAGGGGTATTACACTATCTCGGAATGTTTAAGCGATAAAAAGGCATGGGAGTGATATGAAAAATGCTTAATTATATTGTTTTGATTTTACCTGACATTGTAATTTGAAAAAATTTGGACATTGTATAGTGAAAAAATTTGACATTTAAATAAGATAAAATTGACATTGTAATATCATAACAATTGACATTCTATTAATTGACATTTTTTATTGTGACATTCTTAATAATACAGAAATTGTGAATGTGAGCATCATGTAGGAAGTTTTTATAATTTTTTTATTTATTGTTATACATATTTGAAATCTGGCGGTTTTGAGGTTTTTATATGGCCTACGCAAATGTCCTGCTGATCTGGTATCGCCTTGCGACAGGTCGTTGAGCTCCCTATAACATGGTTGAGCTACACGATGACTGATGCATGTGTGCCGTCAGTTAGGACAGGTCAACTCGAAACTGATATAGCTCTTTCTTAAAAAGGCCATTCCAGATACCCTGCATGGTTACGCTCACATAGGGATGTTTAATGATGTCTGGACTTTAAAAGAGACCTTGACCTTTGAGTTTGTTTCGGCGTTTCTTCTCAGAGGTAGTCAGATAGGAAACGACGACGCCATCTAGATTATAATGACATGTAAAAGAGTTTTTAAAAGACCTACTTACAGAATAAACAATTTCATTTCATTTCATTTCATATATCTAGGACCATTACTACCAAAGCTATATATATAAAACATACAAACGCTGCATTTACGACCTATGACAAATCTGAATTACAATCATAACCTTTTGTCCAATGCATTCACGACGCATTCGAGCCAATAAAATAATTCATGTCCAATTTATGTTAATACAATAAATAGTGACATAAATAATTCTTGGGAAGGCTCAGAAGGCAATTTAAATTTATGTAGATAGAGTCTACTGTCTTAAAAGGAGCCAACTAGATGTTCAAATTGAATGATTTGTGCGTATGAAAGACAAGGGTTATTGTTTGTGTAGGTATTACTAAGTTAAGGAAGGGAATAAATACTGACTATTGCTTATAATACCTACTTATTCTTAATAAGATCGTGTGAATCCAATTACGATTATGCAATTTTATTTTTATCTTAGCTGGCTTACTATTTGTTAAACAAATTGATCATATTCACTCGCTACTTGTCTACGTTTCGGCCCTCCCTGTGTTGCTCCGCATGATTGTATGGCGGAGATGTTGGCAGACTTGAACACCATGGCCTGTATGTCCTGTAGCACGAGAGCAGGTCACATAGCACGACCGCCAGTATCAAAGACATTACCCGTCCATCGCTGACGTTCCAACTGTTTTAGAGCCCAATGGATTAGTGCGATGCAGGATAATGGAAATAGACCAGATATTATGACATTACTACCATGGAAGATGGGTAGGTCTTTGGTCTCAAAGTCAAAGTCAAAAGTTTTTTATTTCAAATAGGCAAATTACATGCACTTAAAAACGTCAAAAGATTCTAGTTGCTCGCTTCCAAAAAGTTGATCATATGGAGAAGAGCCGGCAAGAAACTCCACAGACAGTAGTGTGTCGACACCCTTACACAATGCTACCTTTCAAGCTCAGCGGGCTGCCAGACCCCACAAATAGAGCAACATATTCAGCTGCTACGGATTTGAACCATTTGGATTCGTAACACTCCAGTCATGGACATGGGTGTATCCAGTTTTTGGCCCAGGTGGTGGCAAATCAGAATTTCCTAAGCCGAGTCCCCTGAAGGTGAGGGGCACTTGTTTTGCCTTACACCTTACACGAAGACACCTACACAAAACATTAGTTGTATGTTGTATGTTGTGTGTAGGGGAAAACACCCAGGACATCCTGCTTTTAGGTAGGTAGTCTTCATAGTTAACCAAACCTTTGTATGTTTTCCCTCATTTTTAGCGTAGCTCAAAAAGAAAAAACGGAACCCTCATAGGGTTTGTTATCCGTCTGTCTGTCTGTCAAGACCCTTTATCTCGAGAACGTGTGGAGATATTGATTTGAAATTAAAACCATATAAAGTTATTATATTAAATGGAAAAACATATATTCAGGTCTACAGCCCCTTAAGCTGTGAAAAATCAAACTTTTAAGTTAACCTAAAAAAAAAACTGCCGTTTATGCCGCAAAAAACGTATATTTCGACACTCTTATGGGAATCAAAATTTATAGAGTTCTTTCCGTTGACCCAGAACTATGAAATTTGGCAAGTAATATAGTCTTATACTACAAGTGCAGGGAAAAATCTGAAAACTATACATTTGTAATTAAATCATAAAACTATAGTCTTTATTTAAAATACGTAATCAATCATCCACCTTAAGCAGCGGTATGCGCGGTCACAATTTGACTTATAAAACAAAATTAATTATAGGTATAAGTAATTATAGGTTTTGGAAACTGAATTTCGGGAAAAGCTTGGAAAAAACTGCGAGACTCGATTCCGGAACTATTAATAATATGTACCCACCTACAAATTTATACGGAGCCCTCGGTGGGCGAGACTCGCACTTGTACGATTTTCTTTCATAGTTAAACAAACCCATGACATGGTTTTTAATTAAGTATTGTATGTAGAAATTATTTGTTATTAATTACATAATAAATTCATGTAGGAAGGAAAGTTGTGTATTCATTATTCTGAAATAACTGTCGTAGCTTTCAGTTAAAACCAAATTTATGGGGTTCTTTAAGGTATTCATCATAGGAAAGGTAGTGAATACACTGAACTTAGTTGTAGATGAAGAGTTAATTTAACTCTACCAAAATATAATACGACTCTCTTCCTAATTATCATATAGCTTCATTTTGCGTATTTGTGTGACACAAGCAACGAATGTAACAAAAACATTCAAAATCCAAAAAAATAATTCTTGACACGTATGTCGTACGAATAATTTAAATAAAAGCACGATATTTGCTTTCTGCGTTCTTAAAATTACACAAAGTGTTCATATGAATGTAGTGAACCGCAATAAATAATAACATTGCTATAATTGTATCAAGAAAACGGTTATTTGCCGGGGAAGAGCGACAAACCGACAGATGCTCCCGGCCATCTTGCGGCTGCGACAAAAGTATCGCATGACGCGTTTGTGACTTTGTGGTCACAATGTCGCCGTTTAAAATCAAATTTCGGTAATATAATGTCGCCGAAATTGTTCGTAACGACTGAAAGCTGCCGGTACCATGTAAATGATGTGACGACGATGTAACTTTTAATCTTATTATGTACAGTTTTAGTAATTGTTAACAATTTTCTAATTACAAACCGTTGCAGTCTTGTAACAATGTTGGCAGTAGATAGATAGGGACACATACTCGGTTTATATGAAGAATATTATTTTCGAACCGTTGTCTCATATATGTAGATAACAAATACTTTTCCAGGGTTATAAAAAACAATATGGGATACAAGGAGGCAAGGAGTTGTGAACCGTGAAATTGCCATCTGCGTCGCGAACACTGTTAAGTGGGTAGCTACGTAGTGTTACCCATTTGCGACATTTTATAATCCCTTTGTTGTTTTTTTAATAAAAATATTCAAGTAAAAGTATTTTGTAACTCGTTTTATAATTTTCCCAATTTCAGGGGAGCACCGTCATAAAAATCTAAACCACAAGCGGCTACAGCTATACAGAGTTTATTAATCAACTCAAGCGACATCTCTGGGCTCAGTGGCATTTTTCATGGAGGATGTCGTGTTCATTATTTCCCGGGAAGACGGGCGGTGTGATGAGAAATTAATCCGGGGGTGGGCAGGTGGCCGCCGCAGGTGCGGCGCGCGGCCAATTTGCCGCAACAATAAGCCGCCGCGCCGCGCCGCGTCTTCATGAGTGCACGCCTAATCCGTGCGTCTACGTCTCCACGCATACGCTACGTAAACCCAACCGCTTTATGTCTTCAGTTGTCCCACTTAAGAGCTCTTGAAGAGCGCGCGGCGGCTTTGTAATTGTTTTTATTTTCGGTAGTCGTAACAACGGCTGAAGCATTACGAGAGTACACTTAAGTGAACGAGCCTTTATTTTTTTATGAATAACTTACAAACTTTATAATGCTTTAAATACCTAAACACAGAAAATAATTTTTGTAAATGGGTTCAGCTGCAAAACACTGAAGAAAAGCAGTAGATATGAAGGAAAGCGCACGGAGCTGCGGCGCGCCGTAATCCGAACATATCTCGGTACATTGCTCAGCGCGACACAGCGGGACTTAGCGAAAAGCCTCGCCGCGCAGATGCTTATCTCAATAACAGTTTTATTTATTTTTGCGAGCGGCTGATCCGCTCCCGGCGGATCCGTCTAATGAAAATAGAGGAAGGCGCTCACGCCCGCTAACACCACAGCATGTCGGAGACGCGGCGGAGACAAATGTGTCTCCGAGCGCGGATCGCAGCACCCGCACCAACGTAACCATTTCTTGTATATTATTATCAACAAATGGGTTCCCATTTCTTAGGTATTATCGTTTCAAGTTGACTGTCCTGTTGGTCTAGTGGTTAGTAGCCCTGACTGCTAGGTCGGAGGTCGTGGGTTCGATTCCCACCCAGGACAAATGTTTGTGTGATGAGCACGATCATTTGTTCTGTGTCTGGGTGTAATTTATCTATAACATGTATGCATTTAGAAATATATAAGTATGTTTATCAGTTGTCTAGTACTCATAACACAAGCTCTGCTTAGCTTGAGACTAGACGGCGTTGTGTGATAGTTGTGGAATATTTATTATTTATTATTATTATTTATTAATGCCCGCGTTGCGAACACTTAAAGAACACTTAAAGTTATTTTTCACAATTGTTTGACATTCGTCTATTTCTCTGATATAAGTCAGGATTTCAGTAACGCTACTTAATTCGCCATCAAGAACTTTCCGTTAATTTCTCTTTGAAGCTGGTTGTTACAAAATTTCGACAAAGTTGCCGGAAGACATCGCACGTTTGAGTTTATTTCGTCACGATTAACGACCACAACTGTCGTAACACTGGCTTCGTATATCGTAAACCAAAACACATTGCGACTTGTAAGACAGAAGATCAAATATAATAAAACTTACAGACAATATATTCATATTGTGACACCGAATTGGCAAAATTACATCTCATTACTCAGGATAAAGGTGCGTTTCACCAGTTTTATACTTAACAACATGTCTCTTAATATTATTATTATTATTTTCTAAGGAAACATTGAATAGGTAATCCTTAAAATCTTTATGAAGCCAATGAAAACACTAATTACATGAGAAATGAATCACAGGACCTATTGAAAATCAATTAACCAACAAAGACCTACAACACTGTAATACGCACACCAAGTCCATGATATTCACACAAAACAAAATAACTCGACACATATTAAAAGCCAATTCTCTCGGAGACCGCAAACAACGGGGGAGGTGAAAAATCTTGCGGTGGTGAGACGAGGCAGGCACCGGTGGGGTCTAATTAGGTCATTTGCCATAATTGCTAGCTCCAGATTGGTTTTTTCGCGTCGGCAGCGTCCCGCGAGAGCCTCAGGACGTTGCCTTGCCTTAATGAACACTTCTAGCACTGAGACAGTAGAATAAAAACTCTTATTTTTCGCAGCGGTCAACGCTAGTTACTTTTTAGTTAGCTTTTACTGTTTGCTTTTTAATTTCTGATACAATAAGTCTTATAGTGAGAATTTGAAAGTAGCTTAGGTAGGCGTCTTGTAAATTTTACGGCCTATTTTTTTTGGGAGCTTTTGTGTGGAGCATTTGTAAGGACCAACGCTTGCGTTTATATACTCATGAATTATTGTTACTTAAGTAGGTAGTCGCATAACCTACATTCCTCATGTGTTTTCCTACGCTTTAAGTCAATAAAAATATTGTCATTTAAAAAATATTTGATTTCTGACGGTCATGACGACATTTTCCAAAAGAGTATAAACATTTTACTGACCAAAATAATTTATTTATAAAAGGCAATCAACATTAATTTCGTTACACAATTAGTTTGATTACCAACAACATTAATTGACATAAACTGTATTGTTATAAAAAAACTTTAACAATGTGTTGGTAAACTCGGGCGCGAAACACGTTTAGATGATGAAATTAAAAGATATTTTAAATCACATGTTGTCCAATATAACTAGTTGTTTCCAAAAATCCAGAAAAGCTGCGTGTTTCGTACCCCTGAATACTGTAACATGTTACATGGTGGAGCTAGGTTCGATAGAAGGCGGGAACTGTCTCTTCAGTTTCTCTCGCTTGCGTAACTCATCGCGAAGAAGCACCAAGTTCTCATAGTGCTCGGCCGAGGCGTCCAGCAGTTCCACGCACACCCTGACCGCGGCCGCCTGACGCTCGCGCTCCACCTCCATCGTGACGTCTGTCGCCTGGCTCACCGTGAGCACTTTTTCTACCATGTCGTCTAACCTAGATACGAATAAATTTTTAATGATTAAGGCCCCGTTTACACGGTGCTTATGAGCATGAGCCAGAGCACAGTCAGTATCATAAGTTTTGGAATCAGATATAATAATAAAAAAAACATATTTTTTTATATGTTGACCGTATTTTAATTAACATAAATTTAACTAAAATAATCTTAAGTAAAAAAATACGATATGTTTTATTAACTTATGTGACTGGGTGTACCATAGACATGTTGCTGGAAAATGCAGGAGAGTAAATCATGCTGTTTGTGCTATACAAGATAGCACTTTGTGAACGGGGCTTCAGACATTTAAAAGTACCTATCACTTTTTCGAAAGAGGTTTCTTTTAGGTCGGGGACCTACTAGCCGCCAGCGTTGAAACTGCTGGCCACTGAATGATCCCAAAGAAATTCAGTGGGTTTTGTTAAAAGACCGGACAAAAGCGTCTCCCTGTGTGCTGAAAATAACACACTCCTACGGTATTACTCTAAACAAGTCATTTTCACGTTCCTTTAGAAGATTCATACAGAAGTGGAGGTTTACATGTGGTGTTGGTACGATGTTACGGAGTACCTACTGGATATTATACCGATGCCGTGTGGGCTGCGATCTGCCGTTGACGCAGTTGTAAAAATATTCCTAAATTGGAATGTAACAGCTCACATTCCTTGTGTATTCTGAAATAATAAAGCATAAACTACTTCATCAAATTTAAAGTCTAAAATAAAGTTGATAGCAGAGGTGTGCTTACTTTCGCTTCCGTATTTCAAGATAAAGGCAGAAAAACAGCGTTAACAGCGAAACAATAGCAGCATTGAGCTGTGGCCAGGTGAGATCCTGGCTGATGATGTGCAAGCGGGTGATCTGTACCTTAGGCACCACGTTCCAAACCGAGAACCCTGGCACTAGCAGCGTCAGCGGTAATGCAAATACCACCAACACTCCCAACACCACGGTTATATCGCAATCATTCTTATCAGACATCACTGTTTAAAACTATTGGGAGGTGAATATTGAACAACATTTTATTTGGAATGACAACCTAAAATGAATGATTATTTGTCATTTTTTATGACTTTTGTAGTAAAAGTAGAGGTTTAATTAAAGAAGAATGCATCAGAATGCATAGATATGCCAATAGGAAAGTACTTTACAATATTATAGTGATAAAAATTAAGGACGTTTTCAGTAAGAGAACAATAATATATTCATAATTTAACAAGCTTTGACCACAAGGCTGGAGACAAATTACATTCATAATAAACGTTCAACTTTATTTCCGATACTCAGTTCACATTATTGACGCAAACATCTTATTCACGTTACGACTAAACATCAAAGAAGCGATGGCCATTTGTAAGGTTTAGTGTCCAAAATTCGCGAGGCAGCAAATGGTCCCTTGCGGAACCTGTGTCCGTCATATGGAGCGAGCCGTCGACGCTCGCGCGGCATATCAATTTCGACTAGGTACACACAATAAAATTGGACGGTCTCCGGAGAGGGCTTAAACGATTCGCCGTTTTGTCTCGGGGCCCAGCTGCGTAATGACCGGAGCAGGAAAAAATTGTCAGCAAGAAAACGCGAGGGTAGTCGGGTTTATGTGCACGCGGCAGCTGGTGGCACCGGGCGGCGACGCGCTCCTAACTGCCTCTGCTTACCTCGCAAAACCCGCGCCAATTTTATTTATCGAAAATATAAACCGATTTGCGGAGGGCCCTCGTAAATTCTGAACGGCTGATTTATGGCGGTTACCAGCCGCGCTTAAAACAAAGTTGCTTCTTAAAGGACTTCCTTACCTATCTATTGCTTCCTTATACAGATCCATAATGAAAAACCAGCTTTACAGATTAATATAAATATAATATATATATAATAAATATTTTTAGATGAGGATACCTATGCGAGACGCCCGAGATAAGAACATATTTAAATATAGAAAGAACATTATAATTATTTCGATGTTATTGCTGTCTATTCAGTACTTTTACAGGAAAAAATATATATAACTTTAGGGTTCGCTATGCATGCGGTGCGTATTAACGCACCGAATGCTTAGCGAACCCTAAAGTAATAAAAGCATTAGCTTTTCAAAGATTTATCTGTATTTGTTAAGGTAATTGCATCTGTTCGACATTGTATTAACTGCAAAGGCAATAAGGAATGACGTATTAAAATGTGAATCCACGTTTGGCCTCCAACTCGCCTGATGGCAAGCGACGGTGAGGCCGAGGATGGAGCACGTATATCAAGAATAAATTTATTCACTCTTAAGGTGAGTGGATAGATTTTGGGAGAACGATAGTTTGGGAGTTGATGTAACTGTTATCCGGGAGGCGCAGGTTGGAATCCTGTTCACGACCGTAATATTTTTCCGTATAATTTATTTCTTAACCCATCTTATATATTAATAATATGATCGCTATTATTAACTATTTGGACTTAAAATCAATTTCGATTTAAATTTCCTTACTGAAAAAATAAGGTACTAAGTATAATAAAGTTTAATATTTTTGTGAATAGAAAAGTTACTTTCATAATACCTAGGTCCATATTCGTTTCGCATTGTTATTGAATTTAGAAAATTGTATCGGTACTACCACAATCTTAAGTTCCTTCTAATAATACGCAAGTTGATAAATCTGGATGCCTTATCGCGTGCCACTAGAAACTTCCTCAAGGAATTAACAAGCTTGGGGCTGACGGGATAGCAAATATGTCCCAGAGGGCGCCCGAGCAGGCAATGTTCGTCGACTCGCCATGTCTAAGGAGACGGGCCACGCGAATCAATTAGGTGATTTGAGGCATTTGAGGACTAGTTGCGGCCTCGCGTGACGGAAACCCGCTCGAGTCAACACTGATGCTCATGCCTACGATGGTACGTACGTTTTTGAAACCAATTAAGGGTAGAGAATACTTAGAAATTCTGTGAAATAAATCGAATACTAATTGAGGGGGGTTGTAATACACAAAACTCGTGTTGCAAAAACGGACATAGCTAGTTACTTACTTACTACCGACTGAAACCTGGAACTTTTACAACCTAAAACCTGCCAACATTTTATAGTGAATGATGCGGGTTTACGGGCAGAAATAAGAGGCCTGCTAAGCAGAACAGTCTGGTCTGCATAGCCTTTTCCAACTACATTGGGTTCGGTTTGCAGTACTTTAAACAGAGAGACTGAATGACTGATGTGACCGACCTACATTGCACAGACCACCATGTGTCTTGGTAAGGCTGGTTGTAAAATTTTACGCCATCTAACTACCATTTAAGACAGTCGTACATCTTCATTATGATAACAAGGACCAAGACGGTTTAACGAGCTCTCCAAGTCACGAAAAAAACCCTTAATTAAATCACAAAATCTAATTCGCGATGACATATGTAGGTATAGGTGATTGGGTAGGAATTTATAATGACGATATGTTAATGCAGCGAAGTTATACTACTCAGATTTTCAACAAAGAATTACCTAAATGAGAATTATATGTTTTTTTGCGATATTACATTTTCCTACATGCAAGCGTGTCATGATGGCATCAATAGTAAATTAATGTCATCTCTGTACACCATAGACGAGCCGACACTAATAATTTGTATTGTTGTGGAGTAGTTTATAATGTGCCTTTTAGGAAGAGACAAAATGCCACCGAATATTATGTATCCCCAAATATCCTATGTAGAATATTCAAGGCCATTTTTTTTTGCCATCAAATAGCAATTCGTAGTGTGTTCCCCACGCTCTTTAATCTAATTTCATGAATGCCATGTTGTCTCATGTTAACAAAGCAACTGTCCCTTTATTTGCGTTAAATGTAACATAATCATGATATCTAAACGTTCCAATAATCGAAGAACGTATGACTAAATAACATTAAAAAAATTGACTAAATCATGATTTGTCCAATCAAAATGCCACCGAATATTATGTATCTCGTTCCAAATATCCTATGTAGAATATTCAAGGCCATTTTTTTGCCATCAAATAGCAATTCGTAGTGTGTTCCCCACGCTCTTTAATCTAATTTCATGAATGCCATGTTGTCTCATGTTAACAAAGCAACTGTCCCTTTATTTGCGGAAAATGTAACATAATCATTAAATCTAAACTTTCCAATAATCGAAGAATGTATGACTAAATAACATTAAGAAAATTGACTAAATCATTGTTTGTCCAATTTAAAGCTCAGGTAGACGTCAACGGATTGTGGCACCGGTAAAGTTATTTCATTTATCAAAATTTTTTTTTTAAAGACTGCAAAACGAACAGTGGTTATTTCAGTATCATGAACATCTCACTCGTAGATTGGCTATATCAATTAATGAATATCAAAATAATTTGCCCTATGGCATGCATGACAGCATGAGTCGAGTTCATGATTAAAAATATTGGGTTCATGTACCTAACTACCAGTAATGATGGAACCACTCAACCACATTTTGTGCCCCTCATATCAAATAATTCACCCGAATTAATTTACCTTTATGAAGGGCAAATTGTTTTGGTGAATCCCCAATCAATTTACTAAATTGATCGCTGTTTCATGATCGACCGGCTACACAGCGTATGACAAAAAATAATAAGCGTAGGTACCAACCTATATTATTTTTATACTTATTACCTGCAAAGTGCGTTTCGGGTTGTACCGAGTCACGCATGAAGGGTTCCCAAATAGTCATCAATAGCTCGAATTGATTATGCAATCAAATTATTTCGTATTATCTTAGAATAGCATACATGCAGGGGCGCCGACTTCGTGAGTGCTCGGGGGCTGCAGCACCCACGAGCGGAAAATTGTGGGTTTACAGCACTCATGATCATAGGCATAAAAACTGAACAGATTACGAACGTACGCGTCAGTTAATGCTTAAGGGACCCTGTATCGAAAATATTCGGCCCTTTTTATAACATACTGCGCTAGCTACGCGTCCTAGTGTGGTAGTAAGTGTAATTGTGATGATGCACAACATCTTTCTGTCCTTTTTTTTCAATCCATCATGGACGTTGTGCCGGACTCGTACCGACTAAAACCACACTGTCCGCCGCTAATCTTTACCGGGTTCCGGGATCACAGCTTCATTGACCACAGACCGGCAAATTATGATCTAGCAATAGCGTCAACAGATCCCATTCTTTGAGAAAGCCGGTCACAGTTGGCCTGCACAGATACGTATGATAAGCGCGCAGGTGTTGCGCCCCGCCGTCTCGGGAACATCTTTCTGTCCTGCCCGATCTTCTAAACGCATGAAATATGAGTTCTACTGGACGGATTTCGAAGCGATTTTTACAATTGAATATATTTATTTATCAGTCGGTATGCATTTTACTTCACGCATTTCATCAGTTATTTTAAACAAGTCATCAAAAGGGCAGCAACACCCACGATATTTGCTAAAAGCCGGGGCCACCGCCACATGCATAAATAGATTTTCCCTGTTCCGTAGCAAATCGTAAAAAGAAACCCTTACGGTGCGACTTCGTCGGACAGTCAGAGTTGCTGATTTCAGTAACTACAACTGCTAGGTACCTCTCTATAATTAAATAAATAGTATAAGTGCTATTGATAATTAATGCTTACCTACACACTTTTACTGTTAATATAAGAATGAATAAAAAGAATATATATATCGTAGGTGTACCTAAGTAGTGCAGTTTTATCTATCGTTGAAATCACATAATTTACGTATTCTAAAATAAATAGGTTTTCGTTTCCTTTACACCGCATAGTTTTTGACATACTTAGGTTATAAAACTTCGAAGCCAACGCTCTGAAATAATTAAAAATGATAAAATTATAAATAGGTACCAGCTATATTTCATGCAAGCAAAGTAATTATCAAAAATGTTGATTAAGTTATACATTTTTGTGGAATGAAAAATAGTCATGAGCAGGATTCGAACCTGTGCCTCCCGTATTACCTAACTGCAAATTCATAACTATATTCGTAAGAAGAGTTAGTTTAGAGTTTACTACGTATGCGTTAATGTTTTAAAAGGTTTTTCTGTATTTGTTATGGTAATCGCATCTGTATTAACTGCAAAGTTTGTTGTGTCGGTTCAGTCATCTGTACAGGGACTGAATAAATAGCCATGACGCCACCAAAAGACGTATTAGAATGTGGAAGAAGAATTCGAGGTAGTGAGCAGAGATGTGTTAGTTGGCAGAGCGCCTGGAGTAGGTATTTATCCGGAATGCGCAGGTTCGAATCCTGCTTACGACCGTATATTTCTTTACATCAAAATGTATAACTTTAGAGTTCACTACGCATGCGTTTGAAAGATTTATCTCCAGATAATGGTGATCGCTCAGACCGATTTCGGTAACGGAGATTGCTTCAATATACTTAGTTGTCGCTCATTTGCTCTAATAGGACTGCGATAGCCAATCATACTTGAGATACGCGGACCTTCCGCGCGATTTAATTATACCGGAAAAAATTTACAACTTAAAATGTTAGATACTCTAAGTATAATACGTTCCTACAATTTTTTGGTTCAGTTTAGCGATTTTGTAATACAAAGAGGTTTAACTGTGTTTTTATTAAAATATTTAAAGATATTTTAAAATTTCATCCAAATCCAACATATTTTAAAATTTAATTTATTTCTCGTACACTGCGCGTGCTCATGGCTAAGAAACAGCTGCACAGATCGATCGATTGGGATAAGCTGCGGTTGCCTTGGAAAGTCAAAGGCTACAGGAACGATTCCAAGGCACACATCACTGACTTCTCGAAATCATGTGCGTCTCCTAATTTAATTAACACTTGGAAAATATCGTGAGAAAACCAGCACGCCAAAGATGTTTTCGTTGATGTTACACATGTCCGAGAGCTGCGGGTGGTTTGAACTTTGATATCAATTGGGTTGTTCATCAACCCTGAGTACGATAAAAGACCTACCTATAAAATCATCGATGCCTACTATGCTACCTACTATTTGAATTCACAAATGCAAGTCCGCTTCACTTCAGGTACTGCTTTAGCCACAAGATTAGTTGAGAACTGAAGGTCAAATCAAATCAAATCAAAATATCTTTATTCAAATTAGACCATTAGAAATGGTACTTTTTGAACGTCATACATAACAATAAGACAGTACCCCAAAACGCCCACCCTTCACCGCTTCCTAGTGCTTCACTGGAGAGAAGAAACGGCGCAACAAACTCCCCAGCTACACGTCTCTGTCTGTCAAGTTACATAGGTGTGCTTCAAGGAAGCATACTCGGACCAAATACTATAATTATGCGTAGGTGAATTCTTTTTAACAGAGCATCACGCCTATATTACCCGAAAGGGTGGACAGAGGTTTACACAATTGTAAACCCTTCTTTCACTAATGCTGTTATCTACCGGGCACAAATCCAAGCTACTATCGAGAAGTTCCTAATAGAAAAATCCAATAACACTTTGTCTTACCTGCGAACCGAACCCAGGACCTCGGTCCAATTGCGACTCAGCAGTCGCAATTGGAACTACCTATTAGAGCAACGAGGCAGGCACCAGGGGTCCGCGGGCGCCTTCGGCAATGGTTGCCGTAAGAAATGAAGCTGTAGGGGGCACCAAAATATAATCGTGCTCCAATTTCAATCTGGCCGCTGGCAGTTATACCAGGTAATTTTTGATTTCTACAGCCAACTTTTGTTTTAAAATTTTGACTTTTTCCTTTTGTTATCAAAACTAAACAAAACCTGCTGTCGACATGAATAAAATCTTCTTCAAAATCAAAGATTTGTAATGTTGTTGCTAGCCGTGACACTCACTGGCATACTAAATGCCACTTAAAGTTATGGTCATATAGAGTAGGGTTAGAACGAGCATCTGACAATGAAACCTAAAAAAATGCCACTTTTAAAATTAAATTGATAAGCGGCATTCTTTGCCACTTTTTCAGAACAGTAACAGTAGGATGTACGGGTACTTTAGATACGTCACGTTGATAAATAAAAACCACAATAAGAAATAAATATGTATTTCTTTATTATTACCTACAATGGCTAAAAATGTATAAACATCAGTCATCTTAAACATTAGTATTATTTTTATAAGCGATATAGAAAATGTCTAACCGAAATACGGATTATTAAAATGCTATAAACTAAAAGATTTACATTAGCATTACACCGTACGATGGTTATTACATTATTAGTAATAATCATATAAGTATGTTCTATATGTATATCTAATTGTTACCTTGAATATTATGCTTAATTTTTATAGCATTTTCATATTAACATGTTCCCTGTCCGCGACATAGGCATAATAGTTAAACAATTGCCTAGATGTGAATAATTCGACAGGGAAGGGGTTAAAACTGAAGCTTTACAGAAAATAAAAATTACGATGAATATTAAGTTATAATAGTATTGCTTACTAAGAAGTACAAATGTTAAGCCAAGTAGGTAGGTACTTTTAATACGTAATTGACCTCTAAATATAGTTAATCTGGTACTAATGCTATTTTATAGATGTTGCTTCCATAAAATCGTTTATGTGAATACGACTAGACTAATATCATTTTTTAAACTCACAGTTTAAGGAATATATTATTGAATAATTATATTTGTAGCATTAGAGCTTTGGGAACGTTCATAAACGATTTTTTGTCATTGAATCTTAGTTTTATTAAATTGACCAGTTGACCCTTGGAGGACCAGAACTCCTTCAAGAATTGACCAGTATGTTCACTAAAATTAACAATAAAAACGAATACTTCAAATGCGATTAAAAAGTCAGCGATAAATTGCATATGTTGTCGATCGAGGCAACTAGATAGATAAAACACCACAATTCATTTGATATAATCTTACTACGTATTGACAAGTTCACAATTGTTCCTTCAATAATACTTATTGGAGGCAATTTTATTATAGAACTTAAAATCCACAAAATTCGACGTACAATTCAATTGTTGTCCCCTTAACTAATATGTTTCACATATATCTAACCAAAACAGTAATAATTCATGCGATATTTTATATTCGTCATATAAAAAGACCGATATTACAATATAAATCACATATCAAATAACTTTACTTACATCCTAATGAGATACAAGCCAATACATTATTATATAAAACGCGTATACATAGAAATAAGCGTTCACTACAAATATACATTTAAGAGAACATAATTTACCTACATAGTTAACACAGATCTTTGCTAATAATTAATAATAATGCCCAAGAAATTTACCTTCATTAGCTGGCACTATCGGATGAGTTTAAAAATGAAAACATTATTTGAGTCTATAAAACATCAAGCAATCAATATAAGCTAATACATGATTTAAAGACAGTAAATCTCTTTACTTTTTCGATATTAAAAACAATTATTTATAATAAATTTAACACGAAGCCAAAAGTTGCTGGTTTGAAACTGGGCTAGCTGCAAATATGCTACTGGCTTCATATATGTAGTAAAGCTGCATTTCGACCGGCAAGACGAGACGAAAATTTAAATCTCGCTGACCCATTTTCACCAAAACTGCCATCACGTGTCAGCCCGCGAAGTGTTCCGTGTTGTTGACGAGAAAAATAGGAATATTGCCATGCAATTTTAAATTCTCGTCTCGTCTCGCGTCGTCGGTAGAAAATAACCATAAGATTAACCCGCAACTGAATGTAATTTTTTTATCATATATTATGATTTAATATATTTTTTGACATCCTATGTTGTTATGATGACTCAGATTCAGATTACTCAAAAAAAAAAATATTTGGGACTGGTTATTCAGTTTTCGTTAAACAGTCGTGGCTAAGCTGTCAACAGCTTCCATGAGGCTTGGGACTGAATCTACTTTCATCCCTCGTTTACGTAAATCGTTCAACTCTTCAACCAGCTTAGATTTGTCTCTGCCTAACGCCTCCCTGAAAAAATATATTCGGTATTTTAAATATTAATCGAACAGATGATATGAATCACCAAATAATTTGCGCAACTACAATATTATTAGAATATGATGATACATGGTGCTCTACGTCGCGCTGATGATGCATCGGTGCTTGATAAGAGGAACATGTTAAAATTATTAGCTAATTTTTCCAACTACTGATTTGTTTATGTCATTGGTAAGACTTAGAATTCTTAGCTTTGATGATAAAATTGGTAGGTATATCTTTAATGGATTCAATAAGTATAGTTGCATTAATCTGAACAAAAATGCCATTTAGTTAAAACTTTGTCAGAGTCATTGTAGTCTTTGTCTCTAAGAAATTTGCACTCGGTTCTCAATAAATCACGACAAAAATCTATACCTATATTCTACGTATATAAACAAAACTAAGCAATTTAATACTAATTAAGAACACACTAAGACTTATAATGCATTGGGTCTTTAAACAGTTCAATGAATTCTATTGCAGTGTTATCAGTTAATGTTTGTTTATATGCAAGTAATCTTTCCATTGTTTAATTTATGTCATTATTCACTTTATCATGTGGCTTGCGGGAGTCCTAAGATATATGTATGAGTATGACATGCATAATGTAATAGAAATATGCTGTGAAAATAAATAATACTACATATCATTAACAAACCAACCTGTTACACTTGTTTGAACTCTGTAACTATCCTTGAGCATTGAAGACAACATTATGCAACAGTTTCCTGATAACAATTTCTCAAAATGCACTGAACTAATTAGTAATGTCAGATACTAACCATATAGAAATGCAGGTATGTAGGAGCGGTATGTATATCAGGAGGAGATCTGAATCACTGACAGCTTCGTATCGTTTGAGGGCAAGCTGTGCCCAGCGCTCCACTGGGCCGGCGAGAGCGCCGTCACTCGCTCCCGCGCACGCCACGATGCGGCACAGTGCACCTAGCACCACACGTGACCTGTCCGTATATACCTGCAAAAAAAAACAGAGAGCATATTAATAAAAAGATAAACATATTTTTCAACGGATGAAGAAATCCAAGACTATTTAAAAACAGATCTACAGCTCAGCCTGCCATTGAAGACTTGCTCACTTCGCGTAGTTTAGAAAATTTTGAATAGCCTGGAACTAAATAAACCCCTGGGTATTGCTTAATAGCTGCTGAAATCCTGCAATAACTTCCTAAACAAGCCATTATCTTCATAGTACAGCTCTTTAATGGAATTCTGAGGACTGGACATTATCTAAAAATGTGATCCAAAATTCCCGGACATCATCATGATTTCGAAAGTAGGAAAACCACTACACCATGTATCGTCATACAGACCGCCTGTTATCTCAAAGCTATTTGAAAAAGTCGCAGTGCATAGGGTAAACGACATACTCAAAGACGGCAACATCAGTTTGGATTCAGAAGGGGGCACTCAACTATGGAGCAAGTGCATAGAGTGGCTAATATAGGGAGAGCCATGCTTCGGCACGAATGGGCCGGCTCGACCGGATTGATACCACGGTATCACAAAAAACCTCCGTGAAACAATGCTTGCATTGTGTTTCGCCGAGTGAGTGCCGGTACCGGAGGCCCAAACCCTTTAAAAGGCCGGCAACGCACTTGCGATTCCTCTGAGGTTGCGGGTGTACATGCGCGGCAGTAATCGCTTACCATCAGGCGAGCTCGGTTAACCCTACACCATAAAAAAAAAATAAGATACGAGAGGCACTAGAACGAAAAGAATACTGCTCGGCTATGTTCCTGGATGTACAACAAGCATTCGACCTTCTGGCACCAGGGCTTGTTATAAAAAATGAAAAAGCAGCTCCCACATGTATGTACACCTGTATGTACTACTGAAGTCATACTTAAAACATAGAATTTTCTGTGTAAAAATTAATGACTCATGCTCGAAATTCTACAACATACAGGCTAGACTACCCCAAGGCTCTGTCTTAGGTCCAAATCTCTACCTTATATACACAGCTGATTTACCCAGCACAGTAGAAGTTCTCTCCACCACCTTAAATGATGATACAGCTGCTTTGTGCACCAATAGACATCCTCAAATGGCCTCACTAACTCTACAAAATCACTTCAACCAAGTTGATAAAAGGATAAAGGACAAACCAACAAATCTATACATGTGACATTTACTTTAAGAAAAGAAGATTATCCTGCAGTTAAACTCGCAGATGACATATTTCCACATGGGGTAAAATCTCCAAACAATATAAAATGCTCCTTGGTTTATTAAAACCACACAATTACATGAGCATTTACAAATCGGAATCATAAACGAGGAAATAGAGCACAGGGTGAAATCATACGAATACCGAATAATGTCACATACAAACAACTTGGCAACAGCTCTGAGTAAACCAGTAAAAACCAACAGGCTTAAACGCAACCATATATGAGATTTTGCTTATAAAACTTTATAACACTCAAGAGGTAGACTCTTCACTGGATGAATAAACCTCAAAAGTTAATCGCATTCTCTAAAATAATTTTCGAATGGTTAATAACCGAAAGCCAGATTATTATGAAATAAAAAAAAAATTTTTTTTGCCTTGTATTGTATTTGAAATTTTAAATTCTAGCTTTGAAAGACTTAAGGTACATTTCAACATTATAACTAACAGAATATACCAAATCTCAAGTTAATTTATTTAGGTAAAGTAATATTTTTTGTGGAAAACCGAAAACAAAGAAGAAATAAAAGACAATAGTAATGTATTATTTTTCCACAAAACTATAACTTTAGAGTTTGCTAAGCATCTGTTAATGGTTTTCATAGATTTATCTATATTTATTTAGGTAATAAAATAATATTAGTATAAATAAATTATTTACCAACCTTGTTTAATAATTTAAAACTCGTCTCCAAAACTGACAATGCTTGATCAAACTTTCCCTCATTGATGAGTCGTTTAGCATCATTTAACTCAATGTCCTGGAAAAATGTGATAGCAGCTGGGGATTCCCGAAGCCGGGACTCACTTGCTATCAAACTTAGCAGTGATTCAAATGCAGCACACCGTGTGGATATTAGGCTTGGATCAAAATTCCCGACTACTATCTGAAATGTTGCATGAGTTATTAATACTGATATAAACAAAAGATTTTCCTATGACTAATGCCTACTTTTTATAGGCTTACATTCTAGTAATGAAGACCACAACTTTTAATAGGTATTAGGTCGGGTCAACTCTATATTTATTTATTTTTTTATACAATAGGGGGCATCCGAGCAGACTGCTCGCCTGATGGTAAGCGATTACCGCCACCCATGGACACCCGCAACCCCAGAGGAGTCGCAAGTGCGTTGCCGGCCTTTTAAAGGTTTTGGGCCTCCGGTACCCTCACTCACTCGGCGAAACACAACGCAAGCGTTGTTTCACGCCGGTTTCCTGTGAGGCCGTGGTATCAATCCGCTCGAGCCGGCCCATTCGTGCCGAAGCATAGCTCTCCCACAGTGAAAATTTTATCAAGGATTGTGATTACATATTATTACAGACATTTTACAATACTTTCAGAATATTATGTTAATTAAATATTTTTCAAACAAACATATTTTTTCATTATGAATGTGTCAATAGAATTAAAGGCATACAGATGTTTGTCAACCCTGACACATCTCCATCAATGAACCTGTATAATTTATATTATGCATAGTATTACCTAAGAACTCATTAAGCAAGTTAATGTACCAAAGATTAAGAGCATTTGAAATGTTGTAAATCTGATTAGATAATCCACACAAAATTACATCACATGACATAAACCATTTCTTGCGACATACTTGCCAATTGAATTTACCTAAAACTACCAGTCTTCTCTACATAGTAAGTATATATGTATATACTAAGCATATAACAAAGTCGCTTTCCGCATGTCTGACTGTTTTTCTACTAACGTCTCCTATACCATTTTTTTCATTTGATAGTTTAGATTTTCAAAGATAGTTTATATATAAATATATATGAAAGCTTTATTAAGATTTTTTGGAAGTACAAAATAATAATATTTTGCAACCTAGTCGCCGCAAAATAAATTTACATGAGTTACGTAGGCTAAACCTAACTTCACTTTTTTCTAAATGCGAAACCGGGGCGAATCGCTAGTTTTCTGATATAGTTCGAACCCTAATTAGTCAAATAAACAACATTAGACGACATGCATTAAGCAGGCTACGTAATACGCCTATTTAATTAATATTTAAAACATGTTTACAAAGAACTACTGACTCATAATAATAACAAAGAACTAACACTTCGTCACTAAGGCGTCTTGGGGCGAAGTATATAATTACGTACCTTCCGAGGAAATGACAAATTACTCAACATAGCCGGAAACTCTTTTTTCAGTCCGTTGTAAAGATCTAGGAAATGGGTGTATCGTCTCTCAACATTTACGGGGTCTTGATCAGCCAGTCTTATCACTCTGGATTCTGAAGTAACTTGTTTTGCTTGTAACATGTAGGCTACAAATTTCTTTTCATTCTCAAAACCGTCTACTATTCTTGAGGACACTATTTCAAGTCTTAACATGATTAATTTTATTTTATATTTATCGCTAAACTTTTTGTTTTGATGTGCAAATTGTTACTGATGACAAAGAGAAAAATAAAATCGTGATTAAATGACTATTATGACGTTTTTTTGACATTGACAGTTTACATTCCAATTCCAATCAATGGGACAGTTTACATTAGAAACCTTTCTGTTGTCAAAGTGACAGTTATTTATACAGTGTGCTTGGTATATTTTTGCCTGTAACTGTGGCACTAACCTCAGCCTAGTCTAATATGTAGTTTAATATTCTCCATGTACAAATATTATTTGACATATTGCAAGAGTGCAAGGATAACTGAACAATTTAAGTTGCCCTCGTATAACCCACTACCCACACACTGTCCAACACAATTTATCTATACAGTTCTAGGCTTATAACGAAATCAATAAAGGGGATTTGCTAAGGCAGCCCGCGAAACTCTACTTTTCTTAGGTTTTTTCATTATAATTTGTTTGATTATAATAAAGTCCGTCCGTCTAGTTCGTAAAAGATAAAACCAATGTCATGGGCGTAGCTTTTGAACCAGGGAGAGGCAAATCAGCAATTTCTTAAGGTGTGTATTCCGAGGGGGGGGGTCAATCAGACATTTCTCATGCCCAGTCCCCTGGTTAGGCGACGAACCACCCATATACGCCGCCCATAGGCCTCGGCTCACGGTGACTTGAGATCGTTGAGCGCCCACCAGCACCTGGCACGCGGTCTGCAGCAGGGGTGAGCGGGATTCGCCTTTCTCTCTCTTTCCACCGCCTCCTTCCGCGAGCATCACCTCCTCGTGGAAGTCGGCAACGACTTCCGATGCTGTCTCGCTCCCAACCATGTATCTAATCACGGCGAGAAGCGAGAGATCGCCCGCCTCTACTGCCCCGATGGGATCGTGGCGCTGCTCGACCCAGGCTGGGCTCACCTCCAGCGTGTGCTGCGCCGTGATTTAGGGGCAGTTACTGCAGTGGTGGCAATTTCGAACTCGGTCCCCGGCCTATGCGACACAGATACTTCCCGAAGCACCCGTAGCACCCGAGCAGCTGCGTCAGCCGGAAGCCGAGGGCGCCATGCCACCTCTCCAGCTACTCTTCCATTATAGGAGTAAGTCCTGTCCTATATATCCACCGCTATCACTTTCAATCGTAGCAGTCGATGAAATTGATCTAAGAAAAGCAGTGAGGCGCCTCAAGCCGCTATCATCTGGTGGACCTGGTGGCATTCTTTTATTTCTAGCTAAGGATTGCATATCAGTCCTTGGAGGGCCTCTACTGTATCTCTACAATCTTTCATTAACTCAGTCAAGATATCCTGAAAGCTGGAAGTTATCCAGAGTCGATCCCGTTCCTAAAGGAGAGGGAGGCACAAATGTTTTTTCTTTCAGACCTATAGCAGTCCTATCTGTTTTTGCTAAGATTTTTAAGGCAATTATAAGTGATCGCATTAATAGCCAAATCTGTCGCCAACTACTTAACAGCATGGGTTTCGCAGCGCTCGCTCCACCACTTGGTCGCTCATGTAGATTATGTCTGCTTGCAAATGGATAGGCGTAAGCAAGTCGATGCGGCTTATTTCGACTTCAAAAAGTCTTCGACCTGGTGGATAATGATATACTGTTGGAAAAGATGGTGATTATTGGATTCACGCCAAAGCTCCTCAATTTTTTTTCCTGTTATCTGAGTAATCGTCGTCAATATGTGCGGTTAAGCGAATATGTTTCTAGAGACTACCGTAAGCCAGGGTAGAACGTTGGGACCTTTACTATTCTTCATATTTATCAATGATTTACCGGAAGTTGTTTTGATCTCAGAGTGACTCCTTTTTGCGGAGGATCTAAAGCTATGTTTAGGTGTTGAAACCGAGGCTGGCGCGGTGGCATTGCAGAGAGATATTGATGCGGTATCCATATGGAGTCAAGACAACCGCCTTGCATTCAATAATCAAAAATGTAAAATAATAACGTTTTCACGAAAATCACAGCCCATGATTATTAATTATAATTTGACGGACGCTCCTTTGGATAGAGTTGATACATGATAGTTGATGAGATTAGACTACATGTTTATGAGATAGATTTAGGATTAGTATTAGATTGTAAATTAGACTTCCACACGCACGTTACCAAAGTTTGCAAGTCCGCACACAAAACGTTAGGATTTGTCATGAGGACTGCATCTCAGTTCGATAACAACTGTAGGTACAATACTTTTGCAACGCCTATGGTTGCAAAAGTATTGTACAATGCATAATAATTTAATTTATTTTATTTTTTATTAAAACTATTGAACTGACTGTGACGAGCATGTGTAATGATATTAAGCTATCATTCAATTTCATATTAGAAAATTAATCTTGTAAGCGTCTTGGATGTGCATCTGTTAGCTTGTTAGATGAAATGAATAAATAAATATATAAAATAAATAAATTACGGCGTGCCTTGCCCGCGGTCGCTCAAACCTCTCCCTCCACTGCACCACTAGGATCCATCGGAGCTCGGACCGCTTAGCCACAAATTCCGGCAACGGTGGAACACTCAGATCTAGCCCCTTGCCGCGCCATTAATACAAGGACGCGACTGCTCTCGCCTCGAAATCCCAGGGCGGTAATCAGGCTAAGATTGCCTGTCCACTGCGGCGGAACGGTGAGCGAGGTAAAAATCCACTCCGCTCCTCTTCAGTGGACAAAGAGTTGCGAACTAGTTTAAAAATTCATAAAAAACCGGGAAGCGGAGCGAGGAAGAGGAGCGAGGAAGCGGAGTGGTGAAACGAGCGCGGGCGTGTCAACTAAACCATTCGCCCGCCGCCGGCAGCTCAAATGACTCGTCGCGTGCTCGCGGCCAAGCTCCGCGTATGGAAAAACACAGTTCGTAACTCTGCTCAGCATTACTTTTTTGCTCCGCTCCGCTACCTAGCTCCGCGTTTATGGACAGACACAGTCCGCAACTCCGATCCGCATTACTCCCTAGCTCAGCTCCACCTCCTCGCCCCGCTCCGGTGGACAGGCAGCCTAAAAGGCTCGCCGCCTCGAAGGAGATTGTACGGTATCCACTAATCAGCCTGCCGGCCATCGCCCGCTGCGGTCTTCGCAGCAATGCGATGTTGCGGGCCGACAGGCTGTCCGCCCAAACTGGGGCCCTATATAGGGTCATGGACCGTGTGACCCCATGTACAGCCTTCAGCAGGAGTGATCAGGCCCACCCAGGTTCCACGGCAAGGCTGGCCGCGCAAGCGCTGCAGGAGCAGCCATGAGTTTTTTAGTGGGGTTAGTCGCAGCGCCACCTCAAGATCCAACTGCCGGATCCTTCCAAAAACCTGCGCGACCGTGACTGTGGCGAATATGGTCGCCTACCGGGGCGTCTTCCCACGTACTGTGATTAACGGGTCATCAGCGTAGCTGGTGACGCCGACACCGAGAAGAAGCGTCCCGCGCAGCACCCAGTCGTAGCCGATTATATATATGTACACTGAGCCCATAATGTTAACCTGTCTTCGATCATTGTATATATAGGTACGTACGATACAACATGACCGTCCCCGCAGCGTGGTTTTTTCAAAAGTTAATGCGTATTATATAGTATTTATAAAGTAAGTCGTAAGGTGACTCTAACATAACTTATAATTAATTTAAAAAGACGCACTTGACCTACCTTTAAGTATGACTAAAAAGTTGTTGTAGTGTTCAACACTAACGATATCAATACAACTAAATCGGTTCTGGAATCTAGAAATAATGGTGGAATAAAGAAACTTACAAACTTAAAGAAAATTAACCCTAAAAAAACACAACACTCCTTTTTTGGGCAGTCGTGTAAAATCATGATGTTTGCGTTCAATTTCATTATAAAGGTAGAGTTGTATTGATGATTTTAATTAATAATCTGTATCTAAATACATATTGGTTACCGACCAAGGCACAAAAAGGGTACCGAGATGACATGCTGGGGTTGATTTAAGATAAGATAAGATAAGATGCGTTTATTTGTTATAACATGTGTAGTTTTTACAATCAGGTCACAAGTGATAAATAAGTTTGTTCCAACATGTTTTGCCCAAAAGGCGTACAAATTTAAATATAGGTATGATAAAAAGATAAATCTCATACAGTTAAAAATCAAAATAACAATAGCATGTCAAGGAAATTTGAATGTCAATAAAATAATAATAATAAATAATTAATCCAAAAAAAATTCGTAATCATAATTAATTATATAATACTCTAAAATCATAATGTCAAAAGTAATTAAAGCACATCATTCAAGTAATCGGTGACATTAGCATTCAAGTAACAGTTTTTTCATGATTTTACTGAAAATACTAATATTTAAATCTTTGTAGGCTTTGGGTATCTTATTGTAGATTTTTGGTGCCATACAAAATATGCTCTTTGCCATGAGTGCAGTTTTAGCAGTATGTATTCGTAGCCTCCTGTTATCACGTTGGCTACTTGCGGCCCCGTCCGATAGCAGCGGCAACAGTTTGGGATTAGTTTCCACAAATACAGCCATTTCATTTAAGTGTCGCAGATGGATTGTAGAATCAGCTGTTTTACAAAACTGCTAGCCGATTTACAAAACAGTACTGTTATGAAAAACAGCTGAACGACGTTTAGCGGTTTTAAGAAAGAAAGAAAGAAAGAAAGAAAGAAAGAAAAAATATTTATTTCAGTCTCATAAGCAGGTAATATAGACAACGAAACAAATCATAAAAAACTAAACATTAAAAATATAAAGAACCTGTACGAGACCGACTTTTACATAATTACTGAACTATAACACGCAGAATTGAATGAACGTTTTGCGTTTATCAATGCAGCGTGAAATGAACAGTCAGATTGTTGATTTTAGTTCGAAATTTAGTCGCATATGGCTCTGTATGTCTTAACAATAATAACCTAACTTTATTTTACTTGTCAATAGCAAAATATAGATGAAAATTTTTAATGACGTAAATTCTAAACCACTATAATAGTCGACAATATATCGGGATTACGAAAGAAAATAAACGAAATTGATCCATGAGCGAGCGAAGCGAGCTCGGGAGTTTCGTGTATCCCGACACGGACAGGTTAGGTTCGAAGAGCAAACCTAAACACGAAGAGGATGACTGGGGCTGTTCGTAGCGAGCGAACAGCCCCAGTCATCGTCTTCGTGTTTAGGTTTTTTCTAACCTTACAGACACAAAAATAGGAGCTCCGCAAAGCGGGGCTCCGTGGACCGAGCCACGGTAAGTCAAATCAGAATACAGTATAGTTTTTTTACTTGAATGGTGACTATCCATTTCATAAACGTAGAATAGAAATAGACCTACAAAGCCTAGTTTAGGTATGGAATCTCTTACGGAAATATCACATGTTAGAAAGAGAAAGCATATTTGAATGATGAAATATGACTGGGGCTGTTCGCTCGCTACGCTCGCTCACTGGCCCCCGTCATCCTGTTCGTGTTTAGGTTTTTTCTAACCTTACAGACACAAAAATAGGAGCTCCGCAAAGCGGGGCTGTTTGGAAACGTTTCTGTCTGTTTGTCGGTGTGTCTGCTCGAACGCTTATAACATATAAGAAGCTAAGCGTAGCTTAGTGGCCCAGGTTACGTAATAAATATATTTCATCACGCTATTACAGTAGTCCCTCAATGCGGCTCGAATCCGGACCGTCAACCTACTTCGTACGGACCTTGGTTGTTAATAATGATCTAACGAACTGCGCTAGTAATATTAATTTTAAAAACAGACCCCGAATGAAACTATTGGGTCGGCACAAAAGTAATGAGATACTCTAAAAAACTCTATACATTTCCTTTCTTAAGTTAATTGTTTTCGATAATATTCTAATATGTTGTAGAACATTCTAGGTACTTCTAATGTGAGGGTATATAAAGCCGCCCTCGCGTTTAGTCAGTTTGAAGAAAAATGGACGAGCGACAGAACACTATACTTATACGAGTACTTGTTAGGCCACAGTGCGCGGGCAGCGGCTGACAATATCAACACTGCATTGGGCGCTGGAAGTACTAGCCATGCCACGGTGTCCAGATGGTTTGACCGTTTTGAATCAGGAGACAGGAGCCTTGAAAGTCAGTCACGCTCAGGACGACCACCTGCATTCAATGATGACGATTTACGCCGCGAACTGGAGTCGAATCCGGATGCTACCACTCGTGAATTATCGAAAGCACTTAACTGCAGTCACCACGCTGTGGAATTCCATCTGCATGAGCTTAGGTATCGAAAAGTTTTGTCTCGATGGGTACCGCACATCCTTATCGACGCCAGTCGTGCAGTCCTTGTCATCCGTCAATCACTTTTGCTGCGACCCCGGCGTAAAGAGTTTTTGTCTGATCTGGTTACGGGAGATGAATCATGGATTTATTATGAGAACGATACACGTCGTACTTTTTGGCTGCCTCGAGAAGAAACGCCACCAACTCAACCGAAGCTGAGTCAAAAGAACCGCTTAAAAGTTCTGCTTTGCTGTTTCTTGGACGCGCAAGGCATGCTGTGTCATGGACTATTACACAATGAAACTGTAGACGCTAACAAATATTCAGCCCCGCTCACCGAACTATCTTCTGCTATCAAGAAAAAACGACGAAGACGAGTCAATGTAATTTTACTACATGATAACGCTCGATCTCACGTCGCATCTACCGTTCGCCAACAGCTGCAGAACTTGGGCTGGGAGACGATACCCCACCCACCTTACTCTCCAGACCTCGCACCATCAGACTATCATTTGTTTAGAGCCCTGAAACAACATTTGCGGGGTAAACAATTTAATGATTTCCATGATGTACGGGCGGAGTTGAACAACTTTTTCGAGGCACAGCCATCAGAGTTCTGGGCGAAAAGCATCCAAATTTTTCCGGATCTTAGATGCTAATGGTGATTACATCATTGACTAAGCTTTTTGTAATGTAATAATAATAAAAAATAAAAAAACTTAAACCAAGTGTCTCATTACTTTTGTGCCAACTCAATAGTTGTTGATTCCTGCGCTATCACCTTTAGGCGGTGAGCACTGAGCCTATATGTGATAGCGTAATGATTATGTTATTTATATATTTTTTTGTACAAATTCAAGAGAATATCACAATTTTATGATATATTTTTTTATACTGAAAGGTTTCCTATCGATGCTAAGGAAAAGGAATAATAGATGAGACTAATTGATAAAGAAAAGAATAAATATAAAGGACAAAAAAAATAAAGAAAAAGAAGAAATAATAAAAGCTAATAGGATATAACAATTCTTTTTTTTCGGGGGCATACTTTCAAAAACGCGCCCGGCCTTTATGGATGTATAGGACCACACATATACCGGGGTGTATAGGATTCTCACCTCACTAAAACCACTTCGGTGGTCACCATCAGCATATGGAGGGAGGCACGTAATAGACCAGCTCCAGCACCCCCGCTATGCAGCGCCTAATAAGACACATCCTTAGAGAGACTGTACAGTGGTCTCCCCTAAGCCTCGCAATGCACGATAGCACGTGACCACTATGCCACCGTCTTCTCTGGGATCACGATGGGTAAACATAGTCCCCTCTTTAAGCATCTGTGACCCCAAAGGGTCGCCTGTATTAAATCATACAGGAGGGGTTTCGACTGTTAGGCACCGAGGCGGTTTCCTCTTAGACGCTTTCTTGTCCGAGAGGTATCGGCCCTCTAACAATCCTGCTCGGTGGCCTCTTTCTGGACGACAACAGTCTCACAAAAGGAAGCCATTTCTCGCCAGTTTACTGAATCTGCCAGCCCTCACTACTGCCGGCAGAGACAGGTCTCGCCTGTTACTGGCTTTTAGTACCTACCGCTCAGCGGTCTAGGCACGGCACACCTCAAGCGTGTGCTGCGCTGAGTCTAGACCACCTCCGCAGTGGTATTAGGATAGGTAGGTAAAAATCATTCAGTCAATCATCATCTCAATCAGTCATACTCTATACACTACAAATTACCTATTACCAATGAAATATAATCATAATGTGAGCGCATGTTTTTTTTTATTATAATAATGTAATTAATAAGTTTAGTGCATTATATATCTATCTATAATTCTATATCTATCATTGCGATTTTAGTTTTATTAACATAATTTGATTGAAAATATTTTCATTTTGTATACCAATTCTTTACATCTGAAATATTGTTTATCGATAATTGATATCGTGTCAATATTTCCACGTTGTACATTACTATTGCACGCACACATTGACAATTCAAAATCGGTTGCACTTTTTTGAGCTCTATGTCCCCTTCTATGGGGTACCAAAAATATTCTAATTCTATGATCCATTTATTATACCTATACAATAAACAAACCTGTCCCACTATAGATATGTCATTCTGCATTACGTCTAAAGGTGGGTAGCAGTTTTGTTAAACGTATCGCAATGGCAACCCAGCTGAACGTTGTTCAGCTGTTTTATAAAACAGTACTTTTTTGTAAAGCAGCTAGAGATTTTGTTAAACAGCGGATTCTACAATCCATCTGCGACATATGTATATGGACGGAAGTGAAAGAATTTTGTACTTTTAAAAATATGGTCTACAGCTATCGGTCGTTTTCAGTCCAAACATTGCCCTTATACATCGTTTTTGCATTTTAAATATAATATCCTTGTTTGTGGAGTTTCCCCAAAATATAACACCGTATCTCAAGATCGATGCAACAAGTTCGTGATATGCGGTGAGTAAAGCATTTGTATTGACAATTGAGGAAAGTTTAAATAGTGCGTAGGCAGAACTACTAACTCTTTTGCAAGTCTCTTCAAGGTAAGCTTTCCAGTCAAGTTTTTTGTCAATAGTTAGTCCTAGCAATTTAGCAGTATTTACTTCACGTATAGTATGATCGTTATAACTCAAATTAACTTTGTTAATCATTGGCAACCTTTGGCTGAAATGCATTATTTATGTTTTGTTTAAATTATTATTATCAAGCCAGGATATAATGGAAGTCAAAGAATTATTCATGTCAGATTCATAGATGCCAATTTTCTTACAGGCTATTGTCACAGTACTGTCATCTGCAAAAAGAGGCATAGGGTGGTTAATTGATTTGGGAAAGTAATTTAAGTAAATAATAAAGAACCTAGGACGCTTCCCTGCGGTACTCCAAATTTCACTAAGCGTTTGCATATCGATTATTCGTAATTTATAATTTAGATTTAATGTGATCATAAGTTTTAGCGCATTCCTGCATTGCCGCTCAATACCTAAGCATAAAATAAATTCTAACGGAAATAAGAAAGCCAGCAAAAAGTTAACAGTTTTATTTGTTATTCTAATCAAGGATATATTTTAACAAAACGTAATACACTACCTACGCGCGCTATAATGCGGACCATGTACCGATGTACAATTTATCAACGGTCAACATCTCCGAAGACAACGTCTATTGACGCAATCAGCATAGTAATATCAGCTAGCATTAAACGAGGCCCCAACACAGATACTCCCAAAATATGTGTAAATGAACATGGGCGTAGGTGAACGCGATACGGGATGGATGTACCATCAGCTACCATATATATACCCAATTCACCTTTGGGAGCCTCGGTAGCAGTATATGTAAATCCAGGTGGTACAGGATAACCCTCACTGCACAACTTAAAATGGTGAATTAGGGATTCCATTGATGTTTTCATTTCCTTTCTTGAAGGTAAACTTACTTTAGAATCGTCGGTTTTATATTCTCCTTCAGGCATTGTATCAAGCACTTGATTGATAATTCGTAAGGATTGGCGTATTTCTTCAAGACGCAAAAGATATCGATCGTACATGTCACCAAAAGTACCAACAACGCCATCAAATTCGTATAAGTCGTATCCATCATATGGATGACAAATTCTTATATCCCATTTAATACCGCTTCCGCGTATCATTGGCCCAGTGAAACCCAGACTCATAGCTTCGTGGCCACTTACAATACCAAGGCCTGCAGTCCTAGCATAAAATAATCGGTTTGTAGTTGCAATATCTTCAGTTTCATCCATTCGATTGCCTAACTTGCTACATAGCTCATAAATGTCGTCAAGGTAGCCAATGGGAATATCCTGGGACACTCCGCCGGGACGAATATAGCAACAGTGTATTCTAGCACCACAAATTCTCTCGAACATCTCATATAGTTTCTCTCGTTCCTCACACATCCAAAAGAAAGGCGTAATGCCTCCAGCATCAAGTAATGTGCCAGACACATTAAGCAAATGATTTGCAACACGACTCAATTCACTACACAAAACTCGGATAGCCTTACCCCTCGGTGGTACTTCTATATTTAAAAGTTTTTCAACAGCAATGCAGTAAGTCTGCTCGTTTGCTAACGTAGACACGTAATCGAGGCGGTCCATGAAAGGCAAACTCTGGTTGTAATGTTTGTGTTCCATTAGTTTCTCGGTAGCTCTGTGCAAGAAACCAATGTGAGGGTCTGCTCTAACTACAGTCTCGCCATCCAACTCCAATATTAAACGTAGGACGCCATGAGCAGCTGGATGTTGAGGTCCAAAATTGATGAACATATTTTGAAGTTTACGCTCAACTGGCTTTAGTTTTGAATGATATATTATTCTGTAGTACTTTTCCGTCTCAGGCGTGGGGTACATCACGGAGCCGCTGAATTGTTTAACATACTCTGGGTCGGGGTACCACCTCTTTCCGTAAAGCGGGGCATTCGTTTTCAACTGCCGTGCTTGCCTGACTACATTAGCAAAACATCTTTGGTTTATATTCATCATTTTTGTAATTACTCACTATAACGTCAGCTCTTTCAAATGTGTTTGACATATATGGAAGATTGTCATTACATTTATATTTTATATTAGGAGTGAGATTAGGAGCCAGTAGTTTTAGTGTAGACTTGCATGTTGTAAAAGAGGTGTTTCAATTTGTTTTTAAACTATTTTCTCTAAAGTACTTATGCATGATGTTAGAAGTGCTCCTTGTGCGCTCTGTAACTCAGGTAGTCAGTTATTAGTTAGCTGGTCGTCATTTCGGAAAATACCTGGTCGCGGCCTTCCCAGGCCAAAGAAAAAATACCCAGTTGTTTGAATAATCCCAACTAAACATGCGCAAGTCCGAACTGACGGCTTGAAGTGCGGCCAAAAAGATGGGCTTTAACTTCGTTAAGAACAGAAATATTATTTCTTATCTTTAGTCTTTTTTTAGTATAATATATTTATATTATATTATATTTAAAATATTGAAAATATTTATTTTGTCTTTATTGCACTAACAGGAATATTTTTTTTAACTTCTTTTATGGTATGGATAACTAATATTTTCAAAATGTTATTTAAAGAATATGTTTGGTTTGCGCGGTTAATTTTCTATGGACCGTGGACCGGTCTGTTACCGTTCTTTGATGAGATGGTTAGGCAAAGTGGTCGTGAGATCGGATGCTGCGACATGTCACAGATAGGTTCTTGCAGGAAGGGTGTGCATCCATGTGAGACTTTTGCTTTAACGCACCCACGATGGAAGAGTTTCTAGTGTAGGCATCGTTATATTTTTATTATCACTTTCTTCACGCCTAATAGAAGACCAAAGACTATCCCATCTATATGTTCCTATAAATATTATACCATCATATCGAACGGTACGAAGATCAAGATTCCCATTACCGCGATCTCTCGTCGCACCTTGACATAAGGCCGGATTGTGATGTTTTTTCGGACGAATAATAGGTGATCCTAAAGGAATGTCTGGAGTATTGTGAAAGGATCGCCTAGTAGAGTAATAAATGTTCAGTGTTATTATTATCACTTTCGTTAATGTGACGATATTCTTTAAACATTTTGTTATCTAAATAATGTATCCTTCTTGTTACTTTAAAATGTAATAATGTTAAAATTCCAGTAGTCCTTAATTTTTAACTTTTATTTTTATTAAATTACGTTGCCCCACACTAGGAATTTCTTCCAGTGTCGTGGGTGCGTTTACAGCAGGGACCGGACAACCCCGCTTAAGGATTAAGCCTTTTGATAGGGTAACCCGCACATAGGGTAACTCATATCACAGTGTTACCTTTTGTTCGAGTTACATCCTCGAAACCCAGCGAAATGGTTAACACCTTTATAATGGTAACCACGTAAAGGGGTTAACCCCTTCAATGACTTAAGCCTTTGAAGAGGTTACCTTCACGAAAAGCTTTTATTCGTGTTACCCTGAATTACCTAATAAACTTGAGCTGCATGTAGGGGATACTTGCACCCGAGCGGGGGCGGCGGCGCCTCTTTGCCTACTTTACCTACTGTAGTTAAACAAGCAAAATTGAACTGTAAGATCATATAGACAATAATTATTATTGCAAGCTCGGTACATGCAACAGTGACGCCGCCGGGTGGTAAGATGTCACGTGCGGTCGTGTTTATGCAATTTTCAAACTAGTGTCGATTACATAAAGTGCATATTACAATGTCTTAGGTTGGAATGGCTTACCCAGTTACAGTGTTACAGGGTATTCAAAGGGTAACCTGTTCGGAAGGGGTTACATTACACCCGTTCGAGGTTGTAACATGTATCATAGGGTTTCTTTTTTAAGCGCTTAAATAAACCCTTTCAACGAGTATCCGGCCGGTCCCTGGTTTACAGACATATAATCTCACAAGCACACAAACACGGAGCAATTATCCATAGATCGTACAAATATTTGCTCCATGCAGGAATCGAACCTGCGACACGCAGCGCAGCAGTCGGTCTCTCGACCACTGCGCCATCCGCGCTGTCTTTGCATTGCCATGTTAAATAAAAATAAAAAATGTCATATTACTCATGTATCAGGAAATTGTTTGGATAAGGTTGCCCATAAATCAATTAAAATATAATTAAATAGATATACTTTTATTTTTTGTAGTTACATATATAGTTATTTAAATATATATATTTAATTAAGTTACATAATACAAATGTCACATCCAAATAACTAGAAATGGTTATTGTTAATATAGTTAAGACACTGACAGTAACATTAATTTGGATTATATCTTTATCCTTTATTACTAAACGTGTAAATAGATAAATACGATATTATAATTAAATACAAAAAGTCTGAATACAAAAGGTTTGTAAAAAAAAATATAGCAAAACTAACAATATTATCGCCCACACTTTAGGCCTCTTAAAACAGTGCTTTGTAGGAATGTCCGCAGCTTATCATAATTCATAATTAAAATATAAATAGGCTCTTATTAATATTTAAATGTTAAATAAAGTAGATATTCAGAGAGCAATCACGAAATACCAATATCAATAAGGTAAGTGTAAAGAGGTAACTGTGCTTGTTTTAGATATACCTACGTACCTTTGTAGACACACAAAGCTCGTGGATATAATATACCTAGTAGTACTTATGCAGTTAGAAAAAAAATAACTGCGTCGCCACTTTAAGTATCAATTTTTATTAAATCTAGAATATAGGTATTAGGGGCACCACAGACACTTCAAGATTAGTCCCACTTTATCATGTTTAGGTACAATTCAACAAAAGACAGGTTACATTAGGGGTCACTGAGACTTTAGTATTTGTCGTAACTGTACCCCAATCCGGAAAGTTCAAACTTTTCATTATACAGGGCAATTGTAGGTACTGTGTATGATAGCGTGGTTACTATTTCCAAGATATTGCTTAATATTTATAGTTTCCTGTCACGCCCTTGTTAAAGAACCTCTTACAAAAAACATTAATAATAAGAATATTTTTTAATATAATGCTTCAATAAATAGCTTCTCGAAGACGATGATCACGGAAAACACATTATACCGATAACCATACCTATACTTTTATAAAACTTAATGATTTATGACGTACCATATGCACAGAATCGTCTACAGGTAAATAAGCAATCTCGAAATAGTGTTTACATATATTATCATATTGGTCCTTTACATTTGAATATCATATCAAGATTGTTTTAAATGTATTCCTTTAATCAAACTTCTAGCTACTTCATCGTTTCCAACATAACGTTCAAAGCCTCTCGAAATCTTAATTCCAATTCGTCTCCACTAATGTTCAATTCGACATTTTTTCAGAAGACTCTACGTATATACATGAACAAAGCTTCTGTAAGAACCTTAGGATGCAGCTAGAGAAAGAATGATACACTTCTGGTTTACTCTCCCATTTGACACAAAGGTAGTAAACTGGGATGCCAGACAGGAGTATTGCCACACCTATAGCGGTGTCTTTAGGCCGAGTGATGGCTGGGATAATGACCAAGCAGCCAATGGCAATGAGAAACAGGTACGGTATGATGATGTTGACCTTGATGGGTCGCGGGATGTCTGGCTTGGTGCGACGCAGCCACAGCATGCCCACGACCGAGGCGCCCACCGACAGCCACAACGTTTGTGAGAAGTAGTTGATGAGGTCAAACACGTTGCTCGTAGTTAACATTAGTAGTGAGAAGAAACACTGGAAATAGTAAAAAATATATTAAAAGTAAAAGAAACGTATCTAACTTGCAAATATCCAAAGATGTTCTAGACATTTACTATCATGAGCCGGTATACGGTAAATAACTCTATATGTGTTTTTTTACTGGCAATTGATGACTAGATTCTTTACTATTATTACATAACTTTACTGAATATTTTTATCTTTTCTATTTAGGTACTAAATTACTGAGATACGCTACAGGACTAAGTATAGCCTATATAAACTTCTCAGTCCTTGCGACTGGGACTTTTCGCTTGAGCATATTCGCTCAACCATCTCAAATCTATTCCAGCAGCGTCTTAATAAAATCCACTTACGGTGAATATCAGGGATGGTATAGGCGTCTGCTTCTGTATGTGGAAGAGCGAGAAGAAAGCAGGCATGTGGCCCTCCTGCGCGCCGGTGGCGAACAGACGAGCTGATGTGAACAGGACTCCGTTGACGCCGCCAAAAGTTGACAGCGCCACGAATACTGGGATCAACCAACTCCACTTGCCGAATAAACGATCGCCGAATACCTGCAAAAATAGATGAAGAACGAGTTAAAAACTTTTTCACAACATTAGAACAGGAGCTACCAGGCTAGGTCGGTATAGAAGTTAAGGAGAGATTTCTAAGACGTAGGTATACCAACAGTGACAAGTATTTCATTGAGGGAGCCTTTTCATTGGATTGTGGACAAATCTGAAACTTTTAAAGATCGGGAAATTAAAATCTATGGAAGGAACCATGTCCTCTATTTTCAAGATAAATAAAGATTTGTTTATAGTCTTATCTTGGCCAGGCATCGAACCGACTGAAATCATTACATGACAACTAGATTTCTACCTATAACATCTAATTCACTATGCCATAGAGCCCACCCACACAATGATATTAGCATATGAGCAGATTGAATGTGTGGTTTCATTTAATATATTGGTGAGATGAATGGTCGCACAACAATAAACTATTGACTGGAGGATATTACCCTCATTACGGTGAACCGGATGCGAGAATATGATTTCGTCGAGTATCACAAATTAACTGTCTTTTTCATTCAATATGTAACCCTGGGATAGGTGACACTTTTCATTTTGCACGTACATTTTATTAAATATATTTATCATCTCCAAGAAGTTTTGATTATTGATGTCTGATGTATCTATGATCCTACTTTTGGGCAAATCCTCTCCCACAGTGTCCATACTAGATATGACATGAATAGAGATTGTCAATAAACAAATCAAACTCTTACTCAGAATTCATTTTGGATGGCATGACAAGTGACGAGTAAATGAGAAACTGTTATTTTTCATAATAAAACAGTAGCTCACTATGGTCATAATACTCATAAGACATAAACAAAAACTGATAGCCACTGTGTTTAAGAAGTTATCTATAATATTCCCTTTAACATAGTAAGTAAGTAATTACTACTTAGCTATTCATAAGTATTCATAAATCATTCACTGTCGATCTGTCTATTCAATGATATATCGTCAAGTTGATGTCCAATATGACAATAACTAAATATAGGTACTCGTATAAAGTATCCATAAAATTGTCAATATCATGGAATATACCAAGAAGATAACTGACTGCCAACAAGTAGGGTGCATGCACGATCTGCAATTAGACTATAACAAGCTACAAAATAGCGGTTTTGATGCGGTTTTGATGCGGTTTTAGTGCCAGTTGACACTTTATCGAATCGAAACTATCGACCGTTTACGCGGAGCACTTGCACACTTAGAAGTTGCGGCTCAAATGCAGAATGTTTTTATAGACATTTGACATGACGGTTAACCTTTTAGTTTTTTTTTTATGTCATTCCTTAGGTTGGGAGCAGTGACTAAAAAATAAGTAGTTGGGAGTCAGTCAACATAGTGTCAAAGTTGTTCAAGCCGACCGTAGGCGATTGACGTCCTGCCGGAGCCGCAGTGATTGCGGCTGCGATCCCGATTCCTCGGTAAAAATTTGTGAAGGACCGTGTGGTTTTTAGTCGGATGGAGTCCAACACTACATCCGTGATGATCCACATAAAAAATAGATCTCTGACTGGTTTTAATTAACAACAGCTGGAACCGACAGTTTAACATGCCCTTCGAAGAACAGAGATACATAAAAATGCTCCAAGCACACATCTACAGAAACGACATCAAACAAAAAGATCCATTAGGTACCGATCACAGTTTGCGTCGGACCGTGAGCGCCTCAATGGTCTATTGAACTGCAATCGGTAACAGGAATATTCCTTCTCTAACTGATAATGTCAAATGCCACGTCTCAGTACTTACAAGTTAGATGTAAGAGAACTTGTTCGTATACAAGTAAACACAGTCAGTAACGTAAGTAGAACGCGAAATTCTTACATAGTGTAACATCGAATCAAGCCTGCATTCCCCGAGGGAATAAGCAGAGGTGTAGGTACAACCTATATAGGAAATGCAGTCTTGTACAATTTTTGTACTAAATCTCGTGAAATAGCGAGATAGGAATTGCTCATTAAAAAACATGAATTTGTATAAAGCCGGAGGGTTCTTTCAGTTTGCACATAATTGCCTATAGTCTGTAGTTCCTTCAAGTTTGGAGGCACAACGAGCATTTCGGCCGCAGGATACTTGGCCTGCAAAATTAGGAGTCGTCTGTCAGACTCTTGATATGCTGTCTTAATTGAGCAGCAATTTTTAAAAAATCGTACACCCGCTTTCCACCAATTCTGTTATTAAGCATCATGTCTGGCCTGCCTCGTTGGTCTAGTGGTCCCAAGCGCGACTGCTGAGCATGAGGCCCTGGGTTCGATTCCCGGGTCAGGAAAATTGTTATTGAGTTTTTCTGTTAGGAAATTCTTGATAGTAGCCCGGAGTTTGCAACTGTGCCCGGTAGATGTTAATAGGCTCACCACCACAAGGGACTTAATAACAGCATTGCTGAAATGTGGTTGTACAACTGTGTACCTACAACTCTGCCTAAACTTTCGGGGAATACCGGAGTAATAACAGGTATCCTAGAGAATTTCCTAACAGAAAAAGCTAATTACACTTTGCGCAACCCGGGAATCGATCCCACAACCGCATGCTCGGCAGTCGCCCGTGCCACAAGACTAATGAGGCAGTAAAAGTAATTTTTAAATGAAATTGTTCTTTTTATACAAAATTAATAAAATGCTATTTATTACTATTCCGGATTCTATCATAATTCCGGATTGTGTCATGAATTATGCCTTAAGTATTGGAACATTTCCATTCAATAAACTATTCCGAAACTTTTAGAAATATTAACCTACCTATGTGTTGGCTGTATTTACAATAAAAAATCTAACTTAACCGAATTAATTGAGTGTATCCGAACAGTTTTTAGAGTGCTTGGTCGCAGGATAACTGAGCACAACATGACTCAAGTTGTATTGTTTTGGGCTCATAGCAAACTGACTTTCTTGATTGACCCACGAATGTTGCATGGGTTATATTAGATTATGCCTATTGATAGCAGCATAGCTTTTATTAGGTATGTTGTGTCAATAATCAACAGCAGACAAGATAATGTACTTTAATCACAATATTTTACGTCAATGGTACCAAAAGTTTGGTATCAAAAGCAAAAATCAAACTAGATAATATTGTAATCACTATATTTTAATTTGATGTCTATGGTAATTTTTTAATCACTGTGGGTACTGATTACTGATCAGTGACAGTTATTAACACATATATTGGCGTAGATCTAAACGGTGAAGTAAAACTTCGTTAGGAAACCAGCACACCTGAGAGATGTTTCCGATGGTGTGTAAAGCCATGTCGGGACCTACGGGTTGTTCAAACTCTGACACTAGGTTGTTGATCAACCATACGATAAAAAGAAGACTAAAAATACTTAACATGATGATTTCTGAAGGTACATAAATATATAATTGAAGAGTAAAACGTTTTCATACCTAACTGCGATACTTTACAACGTATTAAAGTTAAACACAAGGAAGTAATACAACGTCATTGAATGGGTAACCCTATCAGAATTATATATTGGATTATGTCACTCGGTAGCCCACATACTCGTAGGTAGCCCACAATACATAAGTTGCCTACGATTTAACGACCTCCTTGCGTCATCCGAGATCGTTCTGCAGTTTTCCTTGTTTGTGGTTACTTGGTAATATTCAATTAAAATATAACTTTTATTGCGTAGGTAAATTAATTTACATGATTAATATTCAACGAGTGTCTTTTTGCATTGACTTAGTTTTGTTAAAGTTCACTACCATAGCGGTCGGATATTTCATTTTTTTTTTTTGTAGGTTAGCTGAAATTTTAATATTTAAGAGAAAACTTCGTACCCATTTTATTCATATTGGGCGCACATTCTATTATAGCTAAATGTATTTTTTTTCTTAATCTTTGGCGTTAGAGGAGCTCTTCTCGTATTGCTGGTAAAATGATATATACTTTTTTTTTTTTCTATTTCCTTGAAATTTTTGTCTTAAGTGAATTTATTTGACTCATACATACCCAATCAAAGGAAGTTACCTTCTGAATTAAAACCTACTTATAACAAAATATTTAGCTTAACACTCTTAAAACCATTAAAAAGAAGCGAAATCCACGTTATCTCTGCGTCACTCGAAGGTTGACTGGTATAAAATGCTTTTGGCATTAAGTCCGCCTCTTTCCAATCTTAAGTTGTGCATGAAGCATTGATCAATCCATTCAGCTCAAAATAAAAGGCAATACCTCCGCCACTGTGCCATATAAAATCTCATATTACTGTTTATGGGGATGGGAAATTACATGTCAATGACATCACAGCATCGCATATTAAAATAAAATACTTAGGAAGTACGAAGCGATCCTTTGCCATGCAAATTAGAAACTTATTAAAAACCTTGAAAAGTTTCCAGTAGATTAAGGTTTTTGTTTGAATTTCCTTACAACTTTGTATTCATGACAATCTTTGTTAGGTTAAACATGACACTTTTTTTAAATTACTTACGTACGGCTTTGGACACACAACCGCCCCGTTCATAGTAACAATTTGACATACAGCGCTTTTATGCCGCAGGACTTAGGTCGGTTGTCGTAGCCTCGAGGGTGAAGAAAAACTAGTCCAGAAGTTTCAGTTGAGTTGTGGTGTTCGCAACTCCACCGCGTAACCAACTCATTATGACGGGCACCCCCGCGATAAATGCACGTGAGTTCAGCTAAACTTACCACTCAATATAAATTGTGAATCAAGAAAGTTATTACATGGGTAATTTTGTTTAACTACTGATAACTAAAGTTCCAATTAACTACTTATTAGGATGAAGCTAATTCTTGAACATATCGCACATTATCGCAAACGTTAATAGTTTAGATAATAAAATATTTGATAATAGTTAGGTATGTCTTTTACACGTGACATGGGTCTCATTTGTATTCTAGAGAAGACAATTTTTTTTATGTAACTGGTCAATGCCGTTGTCTTAGCAAACAAAGCCGTGTTAACCTTCATAAGATTGTTAAATAAATCCAAATTGATTACATACTTGTTAGTAAATATGTTGACACTTTATTGGCCTTAAATACCGCATTTAATATGTTTTTTTTACTAACTCTATATTTATATTGCACGACCCGCCCCGGCCACGCACGGGAACAAATTAGAAAAATACAGTCCATTTACGTTTAGCCTACGTAAGCCATGTAAATACAGTCCATTTACGTTTAGCCTACGTAAGCCATGTAAATTTATTTTTCGGTGACTTGGTTGCAATCTATTCTTTTTTCTACTTACAAAAAATAATAATTAGGTTTTATTATATAATATATAATCCATCTGTGACGATTATCTAAACGATGGTGAAAACCGCATCAAAATCCGTTGCGTGGTTTAGGAGTTACCGGATAAACAGACAGATAGACGCGGGAAACGACTTTGTTTTATACCATGTCGCTAAAAAGTGCGCACCCGACTTTTTGTTATCCATTCAAAGATTCGAAATATACGAAGCAGTTGGTAACAATCAACCTTTTTAACTAAAAATTAAGATGACGTTTCGATTGAAACAGATTTTTGTCATTTTGTGAAAACGGTAGTTTCTCTAGTCCTTAATCATTAATTTAATGGGTAAAAATAAAAAAAATCGGCTATTCTGACACAAGAGCCCGATCCGTCGTCGTTCAGAGTTCGAAGGTTGCAATGATGTTGATCATATAATTACGTAAACTATGGTGAAAATAAATAACGTAAATTACCAACACCTAATTGAGCATAGTACCTAATTGATTAATTATGTAACAGCATCAGCGAATGAAAATTATGACAACAATAATCTTGCTAAAACTCTTATGTAAATACCTTATCAAAACATCTAAGCATTAAAAGTCTAGACAGAATTGTGATTACAGATCTTAGATGTCATTTGGATTATATCAAAGATAGAATGCATTTAACCAAAATCTTTGTACCTACCCCTTTTTTATTTATACACTTTTCGAAGGTCAAAATGTTTTTAACTGAACAGTACTCGGAGTAAAGGTGCATGCTAACTGTGGACAGCTTGCATAAAGTCTGGGTTGTCCGCTGACACCCTTCAACGGACCGTAACCTGCCGGCGTCGCGGCGATTGCCACAACGAACCCGGGACCTCGGTAAAGCTTAGAGTGGGACCGTGTGGATTTTAGTCGGTAGGAGTACGGCACAACGTCTATGATGGATTTTCCACACTCATGAAACAAAAAGTCATCGCATCCAAGAGCTTTTTTCCTAGAGAAGAAAATATTTTATGAATAACATAAAGATGATGATAAGAAGGAAGCTTACCGCAGCCACTGCAGGATTTGACATCATTTCTAGCTTAGTGACAACGGCGAAGTACGCCAAGTTCGCCATCACATAGATGATAGTCACTAGGGGCATGGCGATCCATATCGCACGCGGCAAATTCCTGAAATGACATGAAATAAACTTATAGCACATAAACATTTATTGCTCTCGACGAGGAATGTGAGGAATTACTCTTATCGTGAACTTGCACCGCAATAGCGTCTTAATGAATTGTTTGTCCGTCGCACTTTATTGGTATGTATTATAATTGAGAAAGTACATACATTGTCTTAATTGTAGTTTCTTATCGTGCTTTATACATCATGTTTTAGGGATCAATGTGTTTAAAAGATTAATTAAAATCGCAGAATGTTTTCTAAAGTTTTATGTTAGAGGAGCAATTTTCATCTTGCTGAACATATGATATCAACCTACCTACTACAATATTTAAACATAATTTGTTATTTTAACAACATAGGAAAGTAAGAATTGCGACATATTGCCCATTATTTTACGAATACATAGTTCGCTTGGAAGAAAGCGTTACGGTAAATATCGTGTGATTTTTTCTCGGAAATAATAATAATTAAAGAATGGGAAATAGATAATTACATCGGCTATCAGTCGCACACCAGTTATGAAGGATTCTTACATACGAGTTAGTCCCGACTCGTGATCAATTCCGAATTGTCATCAAAACTTATAACTATATAACAAACACCGATTCTTCACTCTTTAAAAATAAATTAATTTCGTTTTAATATTTATATCACGATTCGTCACTCTTACAAAAACGAATGTTGATATAATCGTCATAAAGCGTCGAAGGTATGAAAAAGCCCTTAGACAGATATGTGCGCAATTACTAACTGCACACAAATTAATCTATCATGTTCTAACAAGAAGTAATTAATATTAATTTGCAGGCAAAATGTTTACGTTATAATACTACGTACATAAAAGTTAAATATTGGGTCAAATCAACGCTGATAAGATGAACTGATAAAACAAAATGCATTGCGGATAATTTTACGGATATTGGCGTCAAGCCAAGTGTTATAAAACTATAAATGAATTTCGCGTCGGTGTCGTTTTATCGTATTAAATGAAGTGTTCAAATGTGTTCCACGCTCCCGTCATTTGTGGAGCTAGTGACAAGTCTAGTCTAAGAAAGCTAGGGATGCCGGCATCTACGTGTTACCATTTAAAAAGTAGAGTAAATATTTTTCTATCTTAGTAAGTAGGTAACTACTTACCATACTACATACCCATTAAAAAAACAATTTTGACAAAATTGCTCTTTAGTCGCTATCGATTTCGTAACTATAGTCAAGCTATGGTCTAATAACTTTAATCTCTCTCTCTCATCATCATCTCAGTCTGCGAGCTTGTTTTAGAGTTCGTGGTGACAACCAATAGTAAATACGTACATAAGTAAGTATTTCATCAAAATCACGATTCCTATTTAATCGATAATAATTATCAGATAATTTCGAACCCTGATAAAATATGTACTATTAAGTACCCATGTTATAGAAATAATATAACAATAAGATAAAATATGACTATTATTATTTATTAGGTACAGGAAGTTTCCGTTTTATCTCGACATTTTAAGTGCAAATACATATATTTCAGGTACTTTCAGTCCTGCTAGCAATCAAAACAAACCAATTTAAAGTAATCGATTCTTGTTATAATCTCAGTCATTATTTTATTGCCAGCATATATGTAAGACTTTATCGAATTTACTCGATATTTCTGATCTCCACTGGATCAAAAATACCGAGATGTCTTTCTTCTTATATTTTTATTCTGCCTAGTCTAGTCATTCACCAACCATTCGGGGCGAAATAAATGAATCAATGAATAAAACATGCACTAACAGTGAAATCACTTGGTACCCACTGAATAAAACAATATGTTCCAACATTCCATTCATTGTAATTCCCAGATTCAATTCCAGATGTTATATTGGCGCTGCTTTTAAAAAAATGCTACATTTACCCCCTTATCTGAAGGACACAGTTACGAGGGTCACGCGACCCCAGTGACGTCAAATAATAGGGTTATTTGAGAAGCTCTCTAGGAGACCACTTCAGAAGGAGTTTAGAATCGATTCCGTGTATGTCTAGCCTATAGGTAACAATAGCAAATTGTCGATCTTGACACCAATCCTTTTATTTGTTCCACTTCGAGTGACGCAACTGGTACGTGTGTTGCATAAACTTTATTATTGCGGATATAAAAAGCTGTTAGTACTAAGAAGCAGCGTCTTTGCATAATACACGCTCAGCAATATTTCTATAAAAAATACAGTGATAGATTTATAGGTCGACAGGTATATTATGTAGGTATATCAACGGACGTGTTTTTTCTATGATTCTGCTAGTTTCGAACTGAAATATAAGGTCGCGTCTTCTGTCTTGTTATCTTTATTAAACTTATTGCTAGTCTCCTCAGCCCAACTTAAGGTATTTAAACTATCATAATATCATGGATAATGCATATTTTGTAAACTGATTTATACCTGTAATTACTGAGATATTAATAAGAAATGTATTAGGCAATAGGAACCGTTTTACATAGGCACAAGTACCTTAGATTAATAACGCATAGGATCACACGTATATTCCCCAAAGAATTAGACAAAACTGTATTGTAATGTATGATTAATTTGTATGAGTAATCAATAAGTCAATGCGGACAAATATGAAAGTATTGAAGATAGGAATATTTTCTTTAAGAAACTAAGTCTCCAATTTTCCAGATAATAAAAACTGTATTTAATTATTGAAAAAATATGAGTTATGGCACCATTTTTTAATCTTTGATATGAATTAAAATACCATGATAAAAAACAACATTTACTTTCAAAAACCCAACAAGACTTTCGTGACTCGTACTCAAACTCATGCTCAGCATACGTCATATTAGATTCCAAATATTTTTTTAAAAACATCTGTAGAGACTCACTTGTATGGATCCTGTAGTTCTTCAGTCACGAAATTGAGGTAGTTCCATCCCCCAAACGCGAAGAGACCTGAGTAGAAAGCTAGGGCGATGTTGCCAGCACTAAACTCCCCCTCAAAAGCTCCTTGGAAGTTTTCGGTATGTCCTGATAATGAAAAATAAATTTACAGCAAATCTTCGATAAATCCAAGACGCAATATCGCGTGACTCATCACTATTTATGTCTTGGGGATAATTTGTACTAATATTATACAACAAGTAAGTACGATAAGTACCCACATCAAAGATTATACTTAAATAATTATAAAGTTATCTTAAATTAAATATGATAAATATTATGTAATGATAACGGTAAAAATCTTTGCAAAAATTGATAAGACTCAATGCCCGACGATCGGATAATGATAAGATCTGCGTTTGCAATGAAAGGTCATATCATCAGTTCTCGATTTTCTGTCGCCAGGTGGAACCCGATATTCGAAAAAATTACCTTAGACTGGAGTAATCGTATTTCTTTAGTGTAGGTATTTTTATAACCTAATAATATACCTTATACCTATAATATACCTTATCAATAAAAACACTTATCTAAAAAATAAACAAGCCAACGATCATAATATATTTAATATGGAGTATTTACTTAGAAGACCCCCAGAGGGTCCCTATCAATGTCAGACAATATATCATTAGGTTATTGCATAAATTCATAATAATAACAAGAGTAGCTTAATAAATACTATAAATCATAGTAACGGATGAGTGCTTCATTGATAGTTTTGCTGGCAATATATTAATCAATGACAGAGACGATAAGTAGCGTCTGGCTTTCACTCCAGGACGTCATATGGGCACTGCACGTGTTTTGTAATTAAATAGTAAGAGGTATTATCATATATTATCATTTTTTTCTGCTATTGTAATAGGTGTAAGTTTGACCACGAGACTGAAATAAATACTTTCTTTTTTATTTCTCTTGCTAGAGGTTTAGAAAAAGAACTAAATGACTATTATTCCGTGGAATAACAAAACTAATTAGATGAAAAAAAAATGCTTTTTTCGTTCTCGTCAGGTCAACCCAATCCCGAACACATTTGTGTGCTAAATTTACCCCACGTTTACGATCATCGATACCATGGGTGTCACGGTTCAGTGGATGTATATCCGTTTAACCAATTCCCCATGACCATCCACCCTTCTAAAACTAGGGGTAAATTAATGTTTTTTAGAAAAAAAATTGACTTATGTAGGTATATCTCAAACGCATGAACACTAAAGCTATAATTTCTGCCTACACCTCCTAAATAGGTAACAAGGCATCTGGAGAAACTTATCCAGGGGGTGTGTAAAATACCGCATATATTATATTTTTCTATCCACAAAAATAACTTTGAAATCATGTTTTTATCGTATTATGTAAAGCTTCATTAAAATTATCATTATAGGTACTCTTAAAATTCAGCGGTTACATTATTTATCTCGTTAATACAGTGTTATTTCCGTAGATACATATGACCCACGTGAACTTCACACGAACACAAAAAAAAACATTAGAACTTACGATTATAACAAAAACATTATTGTTTTATTTTGTCTAAACCCAAAGAAATCCCTTCATTTGCAAATGTAAATAGAAGTTAAGTATCTCATAACATAACATAACATCACGCCTGTATTCCCCGAAGGGGAAGGCAGAGGTGTACACAGTTGTACACCCACATCTTACCAATGCTGTTTTTAAGTCCGGTGGTGACCTATTGCCATCAACCGGGCACAATTCCAAACTCCGGGCTGCTACTGAGAATTTCCTAACAGAAAAACTCAATAACACTATGTCCGACCCGGGAATCGAACCCCAAACCTCCTACTCAGCATTCGCGCTTGGGACCACTAGACCAACGAGGCAGTTCTCATCTCTTTTATTTTCGTAAAAACATGACATATTTTTAGACAAAATCCTAAAACCTGACTATACCAGTCCTGATAGTACAACTCAGTTTTTAAGGGTTTGTAGAAACAGGTACCAGGAACCAGGAACCACTATTTCTGAAAAGCTATCCCATCTCCTATAATTTGAACTCGTTCAAGAAGAACCCAAATTCAAATAACTTTTAAGAGGGTAACATCGCCGAATTTGTGACTTACCTACATACTTTTATTTTTGTTTATGACACTATATTAGATGTAGTAAGACTGTAACATATTGTAAAGCAACAGAAATTGATTATAACATACATATGTATATTAAGCGTCAGCCCTTCAAGCTCCCTATTCGCAATCTCTGGCATTTTCCATCACTATGGTGAATGGTCGAAAAAATAATGAGAAGGAATGTCTATAACTACTAACTAAATGATATAACAAATTCTACGGCCAAACCTACGGCCCTTCAAACTTTCTATACCTACTTTCTACTTGGTTTGATCAAAAAGTGATCAAATAAGAAAATGTTACGAATACACTTTCTCTGTTGTTGCTGGTTGTTACCGAAGCAACACTTGGCCACTACAAATATTATCGTTAAAGGTTATCTTATATTTTGAGTTCACTACTAATTAAATTTAAGTAATAATTATTTGTATAGTAGTATCCATTCATTCCAAAGGACAAACTTATACATACAAAGTATGCATGAAGAGGTTAATGAACATAGATGAAGCGAAAGAGCGTGTGGTGTCGGAATCGTAGCTAGTGGAAATCGATAGGCTCTGCTTACCCCAATGGGAAACAGGCGTGATTGTGATTATAATTAAGCATGTATGTATAATCCGTTCCGTTGTTGTGCCATCTCAATGTCACATGTAATACACCTAGTACCGAAGTAGGTACCTACAGTCAGCAAAAGAAGTACTTAGATTAACATTAAGTATTTTTTAAATTAATTTATTAAAAATGCGTAGGTATTCTTAAAAAGCACTATTACTGAGTTCAGGTATATGTAGCTTCACGAAATCTATTTTTTTTTTAGCGAAAAGCTATTGCTTTTCGCTAAAAAAATATTGTCTTTTATTAACCAACTTTAACCGTTATTAAAATTTAAATTAATATCTTAAGATTTCGAGATCACTACACATTACAATAAAACAATTTTTAACCGGATTAATCGCGTGTGTCTACGTCTAAGGATTGTTGTTTTACTGACTGTACTGAAGATCAAAAAAAAAACCCAACCCATCCACAGACCGACCGCGGCAAGCACAGCTTTACCTCGATCGATCGATCTGTGCGGCTGTTACTTAGCCATGAGCCTCTCTTTTGAACAATTACTTATAAACGATGTAATTTATTATAATAATCCTATAAAAAATAAAACCTACATATGTAATGTACGACAATAAACAATCAAAAAACCCACTATAATCTACAATGACTTAAGAAACCTAACTTAGAAAAAAATCTTCTATAGCCTACGAAATAACGTAAAAAATACAACCTATTACGGACAGTAAAAAGTAAAAAACAAAACTACTTCATTAACGGCGTTTATAAAAACCGACTTTAACAACTCCACAAAATATAAGAAATAAAAAAGAACTAAATATCAAAAACTATCTTATAAAAGATTTAATCCAAAACACTTCTTGCCCTAACCTATTACTTATAATATTAATAAAATAATATTAATCGTATGTGCTAGCTACTGACAGGTTTGAAGTCGTAAATAAAACAAAAAATAAAATAAAACATAATGGTTTATACAGCTTAAAGCTGCTATATTACTCTAATGAAATACAAAATAAATAATTTGTGAATGATTAATATGATTATAGATCAACCTACCTAAATAAACCTAAAGAACATTGTAGCGCGCATGCGCAGCGAGTGTACCTTCTATATGTATTTGGCTTGGCACCGATTTAAAACCTATCTGTAGTTAGCACATACGAATAATAATATTATAGTGTTTTAGATTAAATCTTTTTAAGTTATTTTGTGGAGTTTTTGAAGTCGGTTTTTTTAATCGTCTTTTTTTGTATTGTGACTTTACGTTTTAGTGACGCATAGTTACAATAAAACAATCATAGCCTACTTATTTTGCTGACTGAACTAATAATACCTATGTGATTCGTATAAACATAATAACATCAATTGTGCGAGTTGGTGGCAAAGCACAGAACCATTTTTGATAAAAAAGAAACTAATAGCATGAAAAAACTAAAATCATAATAATCTGACATAATCTATTTGCACGTATTTATAATCAGTTATTATGCTTATCGTTTATACGATTAAGATTAAAAATAATTAGACGCATAATTTTATGTAATCGGCACTGATTGTCTGTCGCTCAATGAGAAGTCACAATTCTGAGTTTTTTTTTCTATATACTACCAGTAGTTCATCAATATTTCTTATATACAAATTAGTTTATTAAATAACTCGTGATCGTGCGACTAGGCCAGCCGTACGATGGCTGGACTGGCAAGACAGGTCCCAAGTTCAAATCCAAGGCACGGAACACTGACTTTTCGAAATCATGCGCGTATTGTGATATATGTATGATATGCGTATGATATAACGGTGAATGGTAACGGAAAGAATACATCATGAGGAACCCAGGACAACTGAGATAATTATTGATGGCGTTGATGGTGTATAAAGCTATGTCAGAGAGCTACGGCCAGTATGGCCGATAAATAACTGAATGATTGATAAAAATGACTAAAATAATATAAATCGATTAATAATTAAATTCATCCTATCAAAATTGAACGTAGGTCTCGACTGGAAGATTACTTTGTTTTTGTTTGTGTTAAGAGTTATCTGTGGAGGAATTCTCGAAATGACCTTTAAGGAATGGAGAAATACTGTAGAACACAAACATCTCAGTTAGCAGTCAGGGTCATGGTAATGGAATCATGCTGTTAAAGTCTCCTTTCAAATGCTTTAGAGTATTTACTATCTAATAACTTATTTTTAGATAAAATCATCATTATGACGTAGGTACGATCAAGATAAGAACCTTAAAAAACAACGTTATTTTTAGCACAGAATGCAGTCAAAAAAAATCCTCCTTCTTTTCTAACTGGCAACAGAATTGCAACTTTATATCAGTTTTTTACATGATGCGACTGCCTATCTCACCTCGACCAGCCAGTTACTGGGTAATACGATTCGTCTTGGTAAGACTGGTGGTCCAATTTCCAGGCATCTGATTATACGTAACAACTGTCATAGAGCTTCATTTGACAATTGGAACAGACAGTTTTACGCGCTCTCCGAAGCACGGAGGGGTCTTAATATGAAATGATGGTCTCCCATCCACAGACCAACCGCGACAAGTATGTACACCATACCAAACCTATATCGTTTGATCTGCGGCCACTAAGCAACAAGCCCTATTCTAATATGCTAAGACTTATCTGAATTTCTTAAATTACTCATTTTAAATAAGTAACATAATACGTCACTTCACTGCAACTGGTTTCTCTTAAACGTGTCCTTAGAAGGAATCCACCTGTATTTACCGTTATGTCAGGTGGCTTCTGACAAAAAGGGCTTTGACACCGTAGGTTGCCATAAATAGCAACCCAGTTCTAACAGCCTTGTGACGTGTGGTCAGTCTACAAAGACACATCTACGACAGTATTCGTTCCTAATGTCTTCCTAATTAATAAAAGAATCGAGTTACTAATACGAAGTTGATTTAAATCAATTACTAGTTTATCGTTTAAAATCCGAATTCATAAAACGTGCCGAAATGATTTTTTCCACTCATATCCATGCGCAAATAAGTTGAAAGCAGTAGGTTTGGTGTTTATACTGTGGATACACTACACTATCTATCATATTCAAAGATACGTGATTCTACGAATTTCTCGCTACATTAATCATGTCTTTCTTCCGAGCATCTCATAAAACAATAGGCTGTTAATATCTGACCGTGTTCCACCAAGATGTATTAGTTGACCCACCAAACGGTTATCTATGAAGGTTGTCATATACATGCGTAATCTCCGGCCTTATCAACGAATCGTGAATTATTGCCATGTACATAAATAACTTCATCTGATATTTCCGTAGCATTTTAACCATTACATAAACGATTACCTACTAAGAATAACTATAAAACTGATAAGAATGAACAGCAGAAAATATTAATGCGGGACGGATATTATAAACAATTGGTGTTATTGAATAGTAAAATGTGGTGCAATTAGTTCTTTTTTATTAATAATATTCCTGATTACGTAATATAATTAATTAATCAGAACAGTGGGCTTACTCTTGAACATAATTCCGCACGATTGACATTGGAAATATGTCAGATCGTACTTTTAAATGCCGAAATGTCTAAAAAATAATTATAGATTCGGGATAATATGAAGACAACACGCTTTAAAATTGAGGCAACTGTAATGTAAGTAAATTTATTTTAAAATTACGCGTTGTTTTAAGGCGTCTATTTAATATTGGAATTGGATTGGAATTGGTATTAGTTTCAAGAGTAACCCCACAGGTCACAGATATAAATATAACTAGATACCATATGCATATAATTTTCGTGACATTATCAAAGCAGGTGTACAGCACTTAGGTAGGTACTAACGCTGCTACACAACTTTACATAAAAAAACAATAATTAACTGTATAATCTATCAAAAGTGGTTAGTTGAGTGAATTTAGTGAAGGCACACAAAATCCGAGACGCATTCTTACAATCAAAATCAAATTAAAATCAAAAATTTCTTTATTCAAATTAGACCATTTGAAATTGTACTTTTTGAACGTCGTACATTACAATAAGACAGGCCCCAAAAACGCCCACCCTTTAGCGCTTCCTAGTGCTTCGAAAACAATGAACGTCTTACTATATATAAATAATTTATTACCTGTGAAAGTCATACTTATTTCTGTACTTAAATGTAACCTACCTAAGTGAACCTAACACTGTTGCTCTAGAATAAAACGGTTTTAGAATGTTACGTCGACGTTGTAGATAACAAACTGGAACAAACTTACCGATACAAATATAGTAGACACCGGAGATTATGATGACGATCAGTGCCAACAGCTTGGATGATGTGAACACGTCCTGTATCCTCATGGTCCATCGCACACTGATACAGTTGATCGCTGTTAGGACACCTGCACAACAAATAAAGAATAGTTAAGCCTTCATATAACTTAGTGCTTACAACTCTATACATTTTTGAGAAAGCATAACTCCTGTATCCGTCAAAGGATTAGCAGAGGATGCACTATTTTAAAGCGATTTATCGATGCCGTTATTAATCCTATGTCGGTGGACTCGGTGGCGAGTCTTTGGCTTCTACCGAGCGTAATTCTAAACTTCGGGCTGCTACAAATCACCTACTAACACTTTACCCGAACCCCTTACGTTTAGCTCAGCATGCACATTTATGTGCATAAGAAATAATAATTAAAGATTAAAAGTCTGATTTCTTAAAATATACATTAGTAAGAAGAATCGAAAAAAATCGATGCAATACATGGTTGTATCAACTCTCAATCGATAATTCTAATTTGTTTATTTAATTAAATGGCTTGTATCCAAAACCGGTATGAATGAAACAAGTTAGATACACAGAAAACACTCTCGCTTAATCTCCTTATTACGTAATTCACATAAAAAATTACAACTTTTATAAGAAACAAGCCAAGCCTGCATTCACGGAAAAAATCTACAAGGCTTTAAAAATATTTCACACGTCATAAAAGTTCTGAATGTAATAATCCTTGTTCACACAACTCCCTACACGTCGGTTAACGTTATTTTGTTAACTGAAACTTGTCCAACACGTTCATTAAATCTATTTTAAATGATAATAAGGCTTGAATATGATATACTTACGCACCTGCCAATTTTAACTGTTTCGCATATTATTTTTATCTTTATCTACTAATATAATAAAGCTGAAGAGTTTGTTTGTCTGAACGCACAAATCTCTGGAACTAACAGTCGGAATAAACAGCCCAATTCTTGAAGAAAGTTATAGGCTATTAACGTCACGCTACCACAACCACGGGGATATACACGGAGATACACAGATAACTTAATAGACTATGGATGCAAATAAATATATCTCGCTACTTCCACAAAATTGAGGGTAGTCATGCATTACCTGTCCACCTGCCCGCTCGCAAATATATGCACACTCGCAAGAGGTGAAAAATTGCAACTACCGCCGACTACTCTACTCGTGTTTCGACCCCGAGACTAGACTATGTAGTATGATGATATATATGTAGTATGATGATATATACCACCATAATACGTACGTAGTAGACTAATGTGGAAGAAGAATTTGGAATAGTGAGCTAAGATCTGTATAGATTAGTTGGTAGAGCGCCTTGAGTATTCCATTCAAGGGGCGTGGGCGCAAGACCCTGCTCAATCAAGACCGCATTTTTGTCTACACAAAAAGAATGTTACCTATATGATGTCTACTATATCATATATGAAGCTTTACTTGTAAGGATAATATTTATAAATTACTATGTTAGGAAAATTAATAAATGTAATTTAGAGTTTCCTTCATAAACACCATGACTACTTACATATCTCCAAGTCACGTGTTTTTATTTTAAAAGATTATTTACATCAGGAAAAAAAATAAGTAACAGCTTTTCTATGTAGGTATATTAAAACTGAACACCTATAATCAATATGCAGTCTATGCAGAAATATATTTCAAACCTTCAAATAGCGAATACCACCTCTAATACAGATAATTGTGCTGTGTGTGCCACACTACTAAATGTGTTGACCACAGAAATCTAAATAATAATTCAGAAGCACAACCGACCCTAGCCCCTAGCTTAGAATAATTTTCTAGAATAGAGCGTTTAATTATGTTATTATGATGAATAAAAAATAAAAAGCTCTACATTAAAGCACCTATTTTATATCAATTAATGTTCACCGGTTACTACTCACGTGCATTTTTCGGGATCTCCCGACTAGTTTCGAACTCGAACGGAGCCCTTAGTCATGAGCTGAACCCGCGGCGATGTCGCGAGTCAAACAGTTTGACTTCGAATCCCGAAAAATGCACGTGAGTAGTAACCGGTGAACATTAATTGATATGAATATGTCTCACGAAAGTTTTTATACAAAAAACCTATTTTATATTTATAACAAAGGATATACGTTAATTTTGTATAATAATAAAAACCGACAATACGAGTTCTATAAATAGGCGGTCGTTTTGGATGAATGGAGAAATTATAAATTCTAATATGGCGTGACCTCTCGGTGAAGGACACGTATATAAAAACGATAGAACTACTTCGTATCCTAAAATTTTCTAACATTTTAGAACTTTTGCCATCTTGGTAAAAATTTATCAAAATAGAAATAAACATAAAGATTACACAAATGATAATTATACCAAAACCTTCCTAGTGAAACACTCTGTTCAATGGTAAAACATAAATAAAATCTAGTTACTTAGAGATTCACTAGTTGTACATGCACGTACAAATAGACGCGGCAAGAGACTTTATTTTATAAAAAGTAGAGAATATGTAGAGATGCCCGAGTAACTCCGTATGTGTATCATGTCATCATCAGGTGTGTCAGTTGTAAAGTCTGACACAAGTTTAACTTTAACAAGCTCTACCCTAAATTCAAAAGAAAATTAATAAAATAATGTGGGTGGAGCCGTGAGCAAAAGTTAGTGCAGATAAATACGCAACAAAATAAATTGTTCTAAGTGATCCACTTTCAGCGGGTGATTAGGTTCGTTTAAGCACGTCATTCTTCCAGACAAACTGTTCCGGATCGTATTACTGTGCAGAGTAGATACCGACTGCAAATATTTGTTTTTACCGTCGTGGCTAAATTCCGTTTCAAGTTTTTCGCTTACGTTGATAACTCTTAATTAAGTACGCACTAAATGAGGACGGTAAATAAAATTGTTATTATTGATTTGTAGATGCAATAAGGTATGAATTGTTTTGCCATGCTAATTGGTTTTCGAGTAGCTGAATTTTGTATAGTAAAAAATATTCTGATTGTATGATTTTGACGGTAAAATCTACGATAGTTGTAGTAATTATAATTCGTATTAAAAACTTTAAATATTTTAATTCGATAAATTGAATTAGGGGATTTTATTATCACTGAGAGGTCAAACCTTCGATAAAATTCTCTTAGAAGTCTAGACCTTGATTAATAAAAAAGCCTGTTTAACTCTACATTGTCTGTCCTGTAACCAATATAAGATAATACGATAATCATTAATTAATTCCCGAGGTTGCGTCTAAGCTCACTCCTTTCATCAATCATACAGGCAGATCAATATCGGCGATGAACAAGCAAACGATGCTAAAAATGAATCAGAACAGGATTTGATAATATCAACAGTTTACTAGGTTTAAGTTTAAAACGTTCCTAAATTCGCATTCCGGTAGACATACCATCACTAAGTAATAAATAATCTATATTTAATCATCTCACAAATCTTCCTCGTTCATTACACGAATTACCATACATTGACGTAAATGCAAAAATATCATAATCTGATCTAATTATAGAAAACGATTAAAAACTATTAGTTAAGGCCATATTCATAAAAATTTACATTCAAAAAGCGATTCTAAAATTAAAATTTAACCAGTGGGCTTACTGCTAAGATAGTAGTTATAATTCTGTGGGGCTTACTCTTGAAAATAATTCCGCTCGGTTGACATTCGAAATATGTCAATTCGTACATTTAAATGACAAAATGTCTAAACAATAATTATAGATTCGGAATAATATGAAGACAATATGCTTTAAAATTCAGGTATCAGTAATCTGTAATGTAGGTAAATTTATTTTAAAATTACGCGTTCTTTTAAGGCGTCTATTTAAATGAATAATAATTTTTGGAATTGGACACGCTATTGCATAAGGAATCTTAAGTATCTTAATGTAGTGAGGATTGAAGACGAATAATCATTTCTATATACCCTCTTGTCCAAAAATGAAGTCATTACAGTTACGTCAATCTTTGTTCCAAAAGTTCTTCGTGTACCTATATCTAAATAACTTTCGTTAGAGACATTAATTATATAACTTAGTTAATGTTAAACGGTTACTTACTGACTTGGTCATTACAACGTGTATTCTTCGGGATTACCGGATAAATTACGATCTCGAAAAAAGCCCTTATATTGAGAAATATTGGCTTTTAACGGATAATCTCCATAGAATGATGTAAGTAAAAACCCGCAAAAATAAATTGATGCCTTCCAGACATAATTTCAAGCCTCGAGTTTCATTGACCGCAACCTGAACGTGTCATTAGATCAAGTTCTGTAACATAAACGTGTTCTTAAAACTAGGTTACATAAACACTACTATCGTGACTACAAGGTGGACGAAGATTGAGATGGTGATAAATGTTTGGATTAAGAAGGATTATACTAAAAAAAACTTGATATTAACACTGATCCAAAAGGTACGAATTATAAGATAATAATTATGATAGTAATTGATTGCTAATTTATCTTTCACCTTATTGATAATATAAATAGGATATTATGATACTATAGTGTCTGAAGCTTCGTCTCAGAATGTGCACTTCGCAAACTGCACTGGACAAAAACCGTGCACTTCGCAATTGATACATTTGTAACTGGCACTGGTCTCATAACTGGCACTTCGGAAAATGAAATTTGGCAAAATAAGCACGTCGCAGTGTGCACATTTTATTGAGAATGTTCTTAAAATAAAAACCATATTTTTTTCCCAAATATTGTACTTTTCATCACTAATAAATAAAGACACTATCAAGAACTCCATGCATAAGCGATATTTAGTTTTAAAAGGCCCTCTACTCTAAAACAGTATTACTGTTATGCATGTGAGGAAGACAGGATAGCTGACATGCGACAATACACAAAATGCGCCAAATGGTATAACGAAACCTGTGTTTGTTTAAAAAATAAAAAAAATAACTACACAACTAAATAGCTGCTTATTTATGAGTGCCCTGATGAGAGTTAGGTAATTTCTAAATTTGTTACAAGTATTGCACGTGAAATAACTGAATTTACTATTGGTAAAGTTTTTTAAATGGACAATGTTGTTTTTTTTTTTTGTTTATCGTAAAAAAGGTTATTTTAAGTTTAAATGTTGGTGTACAAAGTCTGCAAGACTAATCTAAAAAGATGTTTGTATGTTTGTTACCTTTTCTCAACTCACGAAGATAAATTGTATTTTGTATTATATTCAGGCGAAGTCGCGGGCACCAGCTAGTTAGTAATAAAACATGTTGAATTACTATGATAATTTTGATTTTATTTCAATTCTTTTTAGATAGGCCTTATTACCCGCGAGTACCTTATTTCTTTTTATCAATGCTATTTGCCTAACCTTATCCCAATAACATTGGGGTTGGCTTCCAATCAAACCGGATGCACCATAATATGAGTATTTTACATGGAGCGAATCATCTAAGCGGAGCGAGAAATAACCTCGATCAATCGATCCGTGCGGCTTTTACTTAGCCACGAACCCCCCTTCTCTCTTTTTTTTGATCAATAGGTAGTAAGTAATTATAATTGTAGAGTTATTTCTTCCCTCAGCTTTCGACCTATCTATCTACCACCTTCTACCGTAGTAGGCCTGAAGTACCAGAAATATTCCTAGAAATATTTCTGGTATCTGGCAATATATGTTTAGCTATAACAAAAATAAATAAAAAATATTATGCCATTATCAATGTTTTTATTTGCCGTTTTGTATATTTTTAGAGCCTATTTTACCTTCGTACTATAACCTACTAACGTCACTTCACGTCCTTGTATCCAAGGATTAATTGAATTCTGACAGGTTTTCAGGGGATTTTGATTTCATAAATAAAACTGACTAAAATTCAAATTTATCTCTCGTATAAAGTTATCTGACATTCCTTAAATTATGCTTATGAAATATATCGGCAACGGGGCAACGGATTATCTAATTTACGCCAGTATTGGCTGACAAGATGGAGGTTCATTTTCAGAGCCGGTGCTCTATGAACAGCAATTGGGTTAAGTGGGGTTTCCGCCGCCGGATCCGCCCTGAGACGCAATGCAATCAAAGAATTAAAGGCTTCCTATATATTTCTACATATCTATGGTTTTTACTTCAAAGTAAACACCGCTTCCAGTAATTTCTTGATCTATAAATGGAATTCCCAACAGCAAGTTTTCTTGTTAAGGTAAAAGTATTCCTGCATTTAAAGTAATCCATTAATCAACTATGGGACACATTTGTTATATTGGAGAATAACATAACATAGCATCATACCTGTATATCCGAAGGGATAGGCAGAAGTGAAATGTTGCATACCCACTTTTCAGCGGCAGATAGGTACAGCTATTAAATCCCATTTAATAAATAGGTGGCAAGCCTATTGCCATCAATTACACACAATTTTAAGATCCCTGGATGCTACTGAGTTTTTTTACGAGAAAACCCCATTAACACTTTGACTGACCCGGAAACCAAATCCAAGACCTCACTCTCAGCAGCCGCGCTTGTAACCACTAAACCTACAAGACAGTTCATTATTCAGACATATAGGTAGGTAGGTATATAATTGGAGATTGTTTACGATTACGATATAAAGTCAATAGCTCTGATCCTAGAGACCATAAACTTTTTTATAAAACAGGAAAGAGACACTTAGGCAGAAAATTGGAAAAACCTGGAACATATTTTCATACTTCCTATTAATTAAGTAAAGGGAACTCCCTATACCTGCTTTTCAAACTGCTTTGTGACGCACTAAGTAGCGATTCCACTTATACCTTTTAGAATTGAGGAAAAAAGGCTATAAACACTACTACCACATTCCAACTGAGGAACGAGTAACATACATAGGTAGGTACCTATAACGACAATCATAACTAACATTATAAATGCGATGCGATGTGTTTGTGTGTCTTTCTTTCACATCAAAACAAAGCCACGGCGCTGACATGATTTTTCATTGCAAAGGGATAGGTAGAGATTTTTTTACAAGGAGCCACTATAAGAGCGAGAAATAATAAATTATAGGAACTGATAGTAAGAGACAGCGATACTCTAATTATAGTTTAGTCGGCCTACGGCATCAGTAAGCCCTTGACCAGGATAGAGCGAGATCGAGATTGTCTTTGCCTTTTGGTGACGTATTCACATCACACAAATATTTCCAAGCAACTTTGTATGATTGGTTTTTGCATTTTGGCGCCTATTGCCAACTAGCGCTTAGAGCATCCACTTCCCTCGCTCTATCTCACGGCCGGCGCTGTACAGTGGACACCCGTAACCTTTAAAAAAATCTCATTATCTGTAGAATATCCACGAGAAAGAAGCCACAGGTAAAACCAGTATTGCATAAATAAAACATTTTATTCAAGCCCTATGTTAGTAGGCAAGTTTATCGGGATCGCTTATACACCACAGAATACCATTATTTATGGAGATAGTCCGCCAGGTCCCGTTAGGAATAAATACATTGTATAAATACCTCGTTATCGCGATTACCATGGACACGTTAAGGTTGAGAGGGTCAGCAATGTATTTACCATAACATTGTATTATCGGCGTATAAGATAACACACGACAAATCTGCGATGTTTTTATACCAGTATCTGACTACATTTACTTACCACAGTACTTGTGCTGGACTGCACAACCAGCAAAAAGTGTAATATAGCATTCAAATAAAAGCTTCAAAATAATGATAAAAATATATCTTGAATAATATTTTCATTTGTTTACTTATTTATTTTGTTTGATTCAAACTGTTGTTAACCTGTAGTTAATAACAGTTTGAACCATCTTAATCACTCGTTCATATAAGTTAATTTTTTACTAATTTTCCGTTTATTTTTTTTTGGCTATAAATTTTTGTGTACAAAGAATAAAGTATAGGATTCGAACCTGCGCCTCCCGGATAAATACTCCAGGCGCTCTGACCTCTAAGCCATCCCGACCTCACGAGTCACGACTATTTTTTTAGCCTTTTAATGCCACTGCGCTATAGTTTTGGTCCTGACTGTACATGTATTTTAAAAAGTCCAGTTCCGAGTTCTTGTTTACTCTTAAGTGCCAGGTTTATTGACAAATGGAATCCCAGACTAGCTTGTGTAATTCTGCTTTAACTACAATAAAAATGGTTATGGTAATAAAAGCATCCTACACAGTAGAACAAAGGAACATATTCTTTGATCTCAAATTATTACCGGGCGGGATCAATTCTATAAATATAGATAAGAAGAGGGGTACCGTTGGTCATTGACGGTGTCAGGTACCAATGTGGTACCTAGGGGGCCAGCCCAAGGCCAAATCCGTTCCAAATCTACACTTGACTTGAGTTAACATCATTCTGGTCAATAATTTAAATAGTCACTACCGACAGCGTAGTTTGTTCAAAGGTCTGAGTCAATGTCTAGAATTCTAGATCAATGACCGATGGATTGATTTTTTAATCTCTGAGGAAAGACGAAGCTTGTACCTCAAATTACAGATTTTAATAACTTGGTCAATGGTAATTCTAAGTAAAGTGCGTAATTGCATATGCATTTAAATTAATTTGTTTATGTACACCTGCACAAATCGATTCGATTTAGACAAATCGACAATTAATTATTAAATCCACTTATTTCAAACAAATTATACAATGTCCATATACAAACAATAAATTATTAACATAACATAGAATCACGACTGTATTTCCCGAAGGGGTAGGCAGAGGTGTACACAGTTGTACACCCACATTTCACCAATGCTGTTATTATGTCCCATGGAATAGGTGGTGAGCCTATTGCCATCAACCGGGCACAATTCCAAACTCCGGGCTCCGGCTTTATTGAGTTTTTCTGTTAGTAAATTCTCAGTAGCAGAATTTACTAACAGAAAAACTCAATAACACTTTGCCCGACCTCGGAATCGAATCCGAGACCTCCTGCTCAGCAGTCGCGCTTGGGACCACTAGACCAACGAGGCATTTAATTATTAAATGACTAGCTTCTGCCCGCGACTTCATCTGCGTGGACTTCTGATTTGGTCCAGCCGGGATAAAACGTACCCTATGTTTTAGTCCAGGTTTTAAACTATCTTGTGTTCCAAACTTCATCCCAATCCGTAAAGTAGTTCTAGTGTGAAAGAGTAACAAACATCCATACATACAAACTTCGCGTTTATTCAAAAAAAAAAAATATAAAAATTAAAAAGCAAATACCTTTTGATCTTCATTAGTATAAATGGAAATCTTAGACCATTCTGATTGAGTTTTATTAGCCTCTGTCGCGCCATAAATATTTTTTTTTTAATTGTATATATTATTCTTAATAATATTTTTTTATTTACGATTTAAACGGCTTCTACATAAAAATACATATTTAGACCATTGATTTTGGGTGCAGCAATTTCAAGTAATGAATAACGCACCAGTAGGTACCGTAAATCAGAGCTGCGTCGGAAAGTTACGACGACACACATTCTCTCTAGACTTGTAATAAATCGACTCGAAGACTATCTATTGTAATCAGCAGCATTGTCATAGACAACATTGAGCATGGTAAGTACATCGTTCAGTGGGGTTACTCTTGAATCTAATACCAATTCCAATCTAATACCAATTCCAATCTAATACCAATTCCAATCTAATTCCAATATATAGCCACCTTAAAACAATGCGTAATTTTATATTATTATTATGTTTTTCATTTAAAACTATATTATCTTCATATTATCCCGAAACTTCGCCGAAACTGCCTCGTTGGTCTAGTGGTCGCAAGCGCGACTGCTGAACAGGAGGTCTCGGGTTCGATCCCCGGGTCGGGCAAAGTGTTATTGAGTTTTTCTGTTAGGAAATTCTCAGTAGCAGCCCGGAGTTTGGAACTGTGCCCGGTTGATGGCAATAGGCTCACCACCTATTACATGGGACTTAATAACAGCATTGGTGAAATGTGGGTGTACAATTGTGTACACCTCTGCCTACCCCTTCGGGGAATACAGGCGTGATGCTATGATGATATCCCGAAACTATAATTATTTTTAGACATTTTGGTATTTGTAAGTACGAACTGTGGGGTTACTCTTGAAACTAATACCAATTCCAATCTAATTCCAATATATAGCCGCCTTAAAACAATGCGTAATTTTATAATAAATTTACCTACATTACAGTTGCCTCCATTTTAAAGCATGTTGTCTTCATATTATACCGAAACTATAATTATTTTTTAGACATTTTGGCATTTAAAAGTACGAACTGACATATTTCCAATGTCAATCGAGGGGAATTATTTGCAAGAATAAGCCCACTGTTGGTGAGAATAAATTTTATATTTTTAAACTGGCCTCTTTGGTCTAGTGTGCACAAGCACGGCTGTTAAGCGTTCTCACGTTGCTTCCGGGTTCGATGCCGGAGTCGGGCAGAGTCATTGTGTTTTTCTGTTAGGAAATTCTCAGTAGCAGGGCGGAGTATGGAATTTGACTTAATAACGGTGTAATATGAGTATATTTTATAACAGGAGGTTCTTGCACTGCACAACTGGAATACAAGCTGATAAGGAAGAAACAAAAAAGCTGATAAGGAAGAAACAAAAAGTATCCGTTAATCCGTTGAATTAGTCACATCGTGCATTATTTAGTGTCGTGTATGATATTCTTATCGTATTCCAAAAATAAAATAATTATAGGCTATATTTATGATAACATCAGCGAGCATTTTATTGGTCTTGGGATAACATGGATAATCTCAGAGTACCAACTAATAAAAACAAACTTCGTTGATTAAAAAATATTTCTTATGGCAAGATAAAATTACGAATGTACATGGCGATGACGTCACCATTAGACTTTTATATGTGGAAAAGGAATTTAGAATAGTGAGCTCTGGTCGGGATAGCTCAGTTGGCAGAGCGCTCCTCCTCCCTCAGGATTTCACCCCCCCGGATTAATATCCTATCATCCGGGGGGTGAAGGTTCAAATCCTGCTCAAGAGCCTATTTTTCTTTCCTCAAACATTGCCATGACTCGAATAAACTAAGTACAACGTCAAACGTAAAAACTACAAATCAATTGGCTTTCCCTATGGGAAGTATACTTAATGATTGTTTGTCCTAACAATGCTGACATCGGAGCCGTGAACGAAGATCGAAAGCGTTCCCAACGGAGTTCATAAACAACACCATAAAGTTGCTAAGGAACCAGTGCTACGTATTGAACAGCTAAAATATTCCGTTCTTTAGTATGCGTTGAACTCACAACAACATGCGAAGTCAGAGACCTCGGTGACTAGGTCTTAGTGTTAGGTACGATCAGCAACATTACTTATGTCAGATTTACTTATTTTAGATTACATAACATGCCTGCCTTGTTGGTCTAGTGGTCCCAAGCGCGACTGCTGAGCATGAGGCCCTGCGTTCGAGTCCCGGGTCGGGTAAAGTGTTATTGGGTTTTTCTATTAGGAAAATTCTCTAAAGCAGCCCGGAGTCTGGCACTGTGCCCGGTAGATGGCAATAGGCTCAACACTTATAACGTGAGACTTAATAACACCTCTACCTACCCCTTAGTGGAAAACAGACTTGGCAGGTAATGGTTACAGGGTTGGATATATTAAAAATGCACAAACAGGCTATTTAAAATAAACGGATGATTTTAAAATGAATTACAGTTTGTAGAAAAGTATATACTTACGTCCGTAGCCATAACCCAATTTAAAAACGCATGTGCCTTAATAAATACTTAATAATATTTATTTTCTTTGGAAACTGCCTACACCTCCAATTAAAGAGGTCTGTTAATTTAAAATCTTCCACTGTAACCACATGCTTCACCATCAATTCAGTTCAATTCATTGTCGTTGATTTAATTTCGATTTGCTATTATTTAATACACTCTACTATCACTTATGGAACATTACGGAGAAATCAGTTCTTATTAAGTTTATTAAGATTGACGTTCACTTTGTACAATGTCAGACAAGGATGATGTAGGAGCCTGTAATGGCCCTATTTTACAACGGCCCTTGTTAAGAGCGGCGACTATCTTCTTGTCGCATACTTCATCATCTATGCGACATTCATCATATCTGCTAAGCCTTTTCCCGACTACGATGGCGTCACCTTCTATGGAGTAATTCAATGCTACTTTTTGACATTGACAGCGCGGTTGGGCAGTGGTCGAGAGACCGACTGCTGCACCGCGTATCGCAGGTTCGATTCCTGCACGGAATAAATATTTGTACGATCTATAGATAATTGCTCCGGATCTGGGTGTGTGTGTGTGCTTGTAATATTTTATGTCTGTAAACGCACCCACGATACTGTAAGAAATTCCTAGTGTTGGGCAACGTTTAATTAAAAGAAAAAAAAAACAATACAATTTTGTTTTCAATTCATATTTTTTTTCACATAGATCAGATTACAGGCACATATGAAAGGTCAAAGCTAGGTGCACTCGACTGCCTATCTGACTTCACTGACAACATAATTATTGGACGACACAATATCACGTGGAAAGACTGGTTATCAGACTTTCAGGCCTCTGACTACCCCTAACGACTGTCATAGATATTTGACAACCGGAACCGATTATTTAACGTACTCTCCGATACACATAGAGATCGCGTTATGAAACCCATCCACAGACTGAGCGCAACTTATCCTTGACGGTTAATTAGCCTCGAGCTCCTCCTTGATGAACAACCTACTTTCAGAGTTAAACCGCCTAGGCTTCTAACATAGCTTAACATACCAACGGGAACATCTCTCAAGTGCGCTTGCTGGTTCTCTCACGACGTTTTCTTTCACCATTATAAGCAAGCGATAATTAATTTAATTAAGAATAGTTTAAACTTGTGAGCGTTGACTTGCCAATTGATTTGACTTGCCTTTTCAATCTGACCATGATATATTTATAAGCATATAACGAAGGCTATGAACTAAATTGTATATGTTTATTAATTCATAAGGATGGATCCTTATGGATATAATTATGGTGTTAATGAAGTAAACTGTGCAATAAAACCAAAAATACCAAAAATACCAATTAAAACCTCATATACAACTGCCTCGTTGGTCTAGTGGTCCCAAGCGCGACTGCTGAGCATGAGGTCTTGGGTTCCATTCCCAGGTCGGGCAAAGTGTTATTGGGTTTTTCTGTTAGGAAAATTCTCAGTAGCAGCCCGGAGTTTGGTATTGTGCCCGGTAGATGGCAATAGGCTCACCACCTATTACATAGGACTTAATAACAACATTGGTGAAATTTGGGTGTACAATTGTGTACACCTCTGCCTACCCCTTCGGGGAATACAGGCGTGATGCTATGATGCTATGTTAAAACCTCATATAAGTATAATAACCTAGACCTAATATATACCTATAGAACCTCCTTAAATACTTAAATAAATATACACATAAATATGTATCAATGATATGATAGTTTAATTACTCAAAACTATATTTACATTTTTTCAATTATTATTTTATAAAGCTCTCTTCAACCTCTCCTCCATATAAATCTAACTTTGATGCGCCCGATAGGGTCCATAATTGTTTCTATTTTCAACATACCAACTGTTATATGTACAAATTATGGAATGAAATAAAGTATTGAATATTGAACTATTGTATCGATCGATATTCAGAACAACTAAGAATGAAAAGAATTTATAAAAGGACTTACATAAGCAGACAGCAGCTAAAAGTTTGACAGCATCTTCTGGTGGGTCACATTCCGGGAAGAACGGCTTCACGACGTAGTGTCCGAAAGTCAAGGCCACGATGGCCTGTGTGGTCGGTCTGATGATGAGCAGCGCGATCCACAGCCGCAAGAACGCTGGCAGAGGTCCGAAGGCTGTGTAGATGTAGGCGTAGTCACCTCCAGACCTCGTGATGGAGGTCCCTAGCTCCGCATAGCACAGAGCCCCCAAGGTTGAGAGCAGGCCGCTCGCAAGCCATATTAGTAACGAGGCGGCTACTGACCTACGACCAAAAAATATGTGTTAGATAAGGTCATGGTAAAATTGAAAGTTATAGCAGCTTTACATATAGTTTACTATGTAAATGAAATGAAGTGTAGTGTAGTTTAATTTATTTTATTATACATATTAACTACTTTATTACTGTCTATAGTCAGCCCGGTAGATATTAGATTCAGTCGTATTTGTTACTAGCGACCCCGAAAAAAAGAGTGAAGTTACGTTTAGCCTACGTAAGCCATATAAATTTATTCTTCGGCGACTTGATTGCAAAATATTCTTTTCTGCTTACAAAAATACTTAATTAGGCCTTATTATATACATAAACCTTCTGTGAAAAACTATCTAAACGATGGTGAGAATCGCATGAAAATCCGTTGCGTGGTGTAGGAGGAGTTAGCGGATAAACTAAGCTACTTAGTTTTATACTATGTAGAGTAGTACATTTTTTAGCCTAGAAAATCCATCATGGACTTTGTACCAGACTCCTACTTACTAAAAACAACATAGTCGTCATCTAATCTTTACCGAGGACCCCGGGGGCCCCGCTGCATTAAAAGTTGGTATAACGCAACCACTCGAAAAAATATCCTTCCTCAACCCGAATTATTAAAGTGAAAGTATACAGTTTCAAATGCGTTTTATGTACTTAGAAAATCCTTAGTAAATTCTTTCTTTACGTGCCCCACATCCTTAATGTTTGTAGTAGATCACGAGCTCGGCTGTTGTTAATTAATAAGTTGCTAAGCTAATTCAAAAGCCTACGGTCGCCTTGGACAACTTTGACGCTGGGTTAGCTTCTATTTTCTAACCACGTCATGAAAGAAGAAGCAAAACAATAACACTCCTTTTTTGGGCAGTCGTGTAAAAAAGGAATAAACATACCTTACACGTCAAGGCCGTAGCCAGAAATGATGATTTCGGGGGAGGGGGGTTCTACCTTTTTGGTTCTAACACGTATGGAACAAGTTATATTAAGAATAATTCCACTTCTAGCAAAGCAAATAATGAGAAGGCTCTCTATCGGTATAATATTAGAGTTCTATGTCTACATAAAATTGTCTGAAACCTGAAACTATAATAGCCTTGAAGTTTGTGCTTGATGAGGATCTACTTAACAAGTTGAAATTATAATACCTACTAATATTTCTGTTTATCAAGTACAAGACATTGATGTTTGGTCGGACAGTGATATTGAGTTATTTGAAAGAAAATTCTCAGCCCGAAGTTCGGAATTGTGCTCGGTAGGTAAATGGCAATAAGCTCACCACCTTAGGACTTATTAAAGACTTTATTAACGTGCAATAAGTATAAGACCCCAGCACAATGTGGCGTCTAGATAGCCAATACCACTACCACTAAATATATTTCTGGTAAATAGTTCTACATACAAACTTACATCCAAAATCCACACTAAAACAGGACTTCCTACTCAAAACAAACAAATAATAGATTATAATATTTATTAGGGATTTCATGGAACACTTTAATTAACCGTGACCGAAACTATCGGATATCAAACTATCAATAAAAGTTTCGAATCATTTCGAATAGAGGCGGAATCTAAATGATTTCTGTGATTTTAGTGCCAAATGGGTTATAAAAATTATCAAATCATTGTATATAATCCTTTTTGTATTTTCTTTGTAAAATTCGTTAAAAATCTAATATCCGTAACTGATACCATTCGAAACTGTCCTCAATCCGAAATCATTTAATAGCAGTAACCGTATCTGAAACCGGTATCATTTTATTCATAATATCCGTTTCCATATCCACCGTATTCATCCCTGATATGCATAACATAGCATCACGCCTGTATTCCCCGGGGTACGCAGAAGTGCACACAGTTGTACGCTCACATTTTACCAATGCGATTACTAAATCCCATGTAGTTAATAGGTAGGTGTTGAGCCTTCAGACAGCTACCGAACACAAATCTACAGAGAAACCTGTAACTCTGTCCTACCCGGAATTCGAAGCCAGACTAATAAGGCAATCTTAGAGACAGGTACCTATACCTTAGGATAAAGTAGGTATTAACTAAAATGTGTATTTCAGGGTTAAATAATATAGGTATACCTACCTATTGAATTCATGAATGAGATTGTAAACTACAAACTGGTTTGTATTTTTCATTTGCCCATTGTAAGTTTTACCTTGGCTTAGCGGTTTTGGTCAAGTTATTGTGATACTAAGCAATTTTTCTTTTTGTGAAAAGAATTAAGGCATGTTTTAAAAAAATGTATCTGTATTTAATAAGATAGCTTTGAAAAGCCGGCCAAGTGCGAGTCGAACTCACACGACGTAGGGTTTCCCAGTTTACCGTCAAAATGTATGTGAAACTTTTCTTGTAACCAATAAATTTTATGTCAATATTATTGAGAATACTTCAAACAATAATGTCAATTATCTAATCACAACTACAAAGAACAATAAATCAATTTTTCGCTGATAACTATTATAAAAAATCATATATGTAATTAAATATCACACTAATAAATAACACCTACATGATGTTGTTAATATTACTTTACTCCATTTATGTCCATTTGTGTTTTTTTTTAACAATTGGGTCGGTACACTAAAAACAATAAACGACTTGCTAATATACGCTACGCAGGTGTCAGGGCCACGATCAACTAGTTTTAACTTAAGAATGAAATTAAAAGAGGTAAGCGTGTCAATCCTGGCGTCCGAGCACGGATCTTTTCGACAAACTTGTCGACTCGATAAAAGTTTTTATGTATAGAATTTTATCGTTTTATCAACACTATGTCAAATTTCACGTTTAAAATCGACAAACGTGTTGACAAAAACAAACCATGCTCGCACCGCTGCCTTGAAAAAGTTATACCGTGAGAAAATCCTGTATTTATGTATGTTATTTTTATTTAATTTCATAGTTACAATAATGGATCAATTCATTTTTCAATGCGTATCGTCGTTAATTTACGAGGCAATCAACCAGTTTCACAACAAAAAATATTATTTTCCTTCGTCTGCTTCCTGTTGAGGACCCATTTATTGGCATGATTATAAATTTTAAAAAATTGAATTTCATCTACCATAATTTATTAATCAAGCGATTACTATTAAAATAAAAACAAGATCACTAAGTGACACTATAGCCATAAATAAACCCAGAAGAAGCTGGCATAATGAACTTTACTTTTTCTAATCAAAATCATATATTTAAATTAAACCATTTACAGGCACTTTTGAATTGTCAGAAGCTAGTTGCCACGTTCCAAAGTGTAGATTCCTATGGAGAAGAACGGGCAAGAAACTCCACGGTTACTCTATTTCATCGTAAAGGTTTTTACAATAGTAGGTAGGGTTGGACTGTTTTTGTTTCAAAATAGTATGTGAGAACAATGTAATAGACGTCATTACTAAAAGAGTTTAGTTTAACAATTAAACATTTTGCCATGACTTTTTCCAAACATATCTATTGACCGCAGAACGCAACAGGGAGGGACCAGTGGAAAGAAGTTTTACCACAGTCTAATAATAATAAGTGTGTTCAACGAATCTAATAAACCTTTATTTAAAGCATAAACACCAAACACTTTATAGACTTCTAGACATTAAAATTCAATAGGTGAAAACAACGTGATCCCCCAATTGCCCCTATAAAATCGATACCTACATATCGGATTTCCGTCGAACCCTCCATAAAAGACATTTACTTTGATGAAATAATATTAGGGTTCATTAACCGAATTCCATGTTTTTAGATCACAGTAATTTACAAGTCAATTAGGTAGTAAGTAAACACCCGTCATAAGATTAACGCCTTCGTAAATGAGTAGATAATGACGGAAGCAATAAAAATATATCAATTAAAGTTATAATAATAAATGGAAAAATCAAAATCAATTTTTTTTTCCATTTAATATTATAACTTTAGAGTTCGCTAAGCATGCGTTAATGCTTTTCAAAGATGTATCTTTAATATATCTCTTTTTATTATATCGCTGATAAAAGCCCATTAAATAATAATATTACTTATTTACACCAATGCATCTATAATCTATCAGTTATTATAATTATTGATTACGTACACGGCCAGTAAGAGTAGTAAATTTTGATTGATACGTAATTTATAAACTCAAAATTAATACATGTAGGTAAACATATTTTATTTAAACAATAGGTAACTTAATTTCATTATCAGCAGAAACATCCCCGCACTGTCATCATCATAAAAGTCTACTTACCTACATATGTCATTTACTTAGAACAAAAACAACCTAAACCATATTAAGTAGATTAATCAAAAACTAGTGTTCTCTTTTACTCAATTTAAGTCTTAAAATCCCTCTCGTTATTCTAGTGGTCCCAAGCGGGACTGCGGAGCATGAGGTTCTAGGTTCGATTCCCAGGTCGGGCAGAGTGTTAATGGGCTCAGTAGTAGCCCAGAGTTATATGGTAATTGGCTCACCACTTATTACATCGGACTGAATAACAGTATTGGTGAAATATCGGTGTACAACGGTGTACGCCTCTACCTATCGCGTCGGGGAATATTTGCTTGATGCTATGTTAGTAGAACCTAGCTTGGTTAAGTCACAACTGACTACGAGCACAGATAATATTTTATGAGTCAGCCTTGACCGTGTTGCTAGGCCGAACGGGGCCCGTTCACCACTCTTGTCAGAATGACAAGCATCTGGTTACCAGTCCTTAGTACAAGTTGAATATTGTACAACTGGCAGCATAGTGGACACATACCTAATAATAAAAAAAAAACTTACTTTGTTTTGGATAAAGAAAATTTTATATTAATTATCAAGCATTTGGTTACCGGCCCCACTAACTATAAGTTGCATGTACAGTTAGCAGCAAAATAAAATGAAAAAATATATACAATATTAGCCAATTATTTTATTAAAATTAGTTTTTAGTATACGCAACTTATTGTTCTAGTTTTCAACTTAGTTCTTGCAAAAGAAAACATATTTAGTCTGTCTTAAAAATGTTTGTAGAATTTGAATGCTGACTGTACTGCAGCAACAGGTGCGTATTGTAAATTAACAATGATATAAATGAAAGTATCTACGCAACCAGTGTCACCTACTGACCAGAACTGACCAGAACAGGACTTAATATTAAACAGGTATTTTATTGTTAATTACTATTAGGTAATAATATCAATAAAAGTAATATTTATTTTTGGATATCGCTTAATTTGCAATGTTACTGTTACTCAATTATATGACAATTATAAAACGTGTATTACAAACATTAAAGGAAAGGATACAAAATAATAGAAGTCAGGAAATAATAATAAAACAAGTAATAAATCTTATGTAATTAAAACAATAGGTAAATTGTGTAAACCAGATAAAGTCTAATGTCAATGATAGAGTTGTGTATCTAATAATGTTGCTACTCAAGCAGGTATCGTATTCACAATTTTTCAGAGATAAAAAATATTGATAATCCAAAATTGATATATGTAGGCAAATTGTATTCTAAAATTAAGATTATAATTATCTCAGAATTTTGCAATTTAATTTAGCAAACTGCTTAGGTATTGTTTACTCAACGAAAAAAAATCTGGCGTCTCGAATTCAGCGATAAGTGCGAAGCGATAAAAACAAGAAATTATATTGTTCACGCGACCGAACAGCTGAAAACATAGATTAATGGCGCGAAATTTGAACACTTTGCTTACCCAGTGTATAAGAAAACTCCAGTCGGAGAAATAAATATTCCAGAACCTATAATAGTTCCAATAATAATACCAACTCCATTGAATAATGTTATTTTACGTTTTAATACCACTTTGCCATCGCTGGCCTGAGATTCTTCACCCATTCCGCAAAAAATCAATCGCGTACACCGGTAAACGCTACGCACGTGGGCAAAATACGCGCGCTATCCACGCCGCCGAGCCGCGGTATCACACGACCATGAAGTGGACGGACCGCCACGGAATATCTCACACGACTGAATCACTTTCTGTTACCATTTTTATGGTCTGCGAAACTGGAATAGACGATCCGGTGCTGACGTCAGGCGTTGTGTACTAAAGCGCGATTCGGCCGACCACTCGAAACAGTCGCCGCGGCGCATGTGCGGCTTGCGGAGTAGTCACGGTGTCACGGAGCACCATGCGTGCCCCGCGACGGGACCGCGCCGCGCCCGAAAGGGACACCGGTACGATTGCGACATAAATCAGACAAAGACGGCAAAACCAATTGCCCAAGTTGAACTTGTTGCAGCCGGCAATATTAGGGACCCCATTCAGCAGTCTTGTAAACTTTGTCAGCGATTTCGTGATACATTACTTGAATGTAACTCAGAATAATGCCATTAATATTTTAAATTCTCGATTACGTTTCCTGCTTTGCGGTTTGTTACTATACTAGAACATAGTGGCGATACATACTGTAGAAATTGCATCACATTTTGTAGCCCAGTTCTAATTTAGATATAGGTAACAAAACTACCTGCACATTCTGCTAGTTTGGGATCCCATGTCTGGAATCATGACTGCAATATAAATACAATAAATCTTTTACAGTCAACCAATGACAACATCAATGCCCTTTGCATTGATGTTGTTTCCAAAGTTGAAAGTGGAAAGGAAAATAAGGTCTTCGTGAGATGGATTTGAACCTTCACCTTCGGATAAACATTGCAGTATTTTTCATTATTATCCTGGAGTATTTAAATCCTGCTAATTTTAATTTCTATAATACAACTTTACCGGTTAGCATGCGTTAATGCGTTTAAAAGTATGTTGCAAACAATGAGGTTGACTCTGCAGCTTAACAGTCAACAGATGTGTTTTATACGATGCACCTCCTGAAACTGCTAAACCAGTATTATCAAAAATGTGGTAGGTACTTACCTATTTCCCTTTTTCTATAAACGATAGTACATTTAAAGGTGCAGAATATTAAAACCTTAGATTAAATAGTATCAACACTTACAAAATATATACTTTATTCAAGCAAAATAAAGTCGAAATACCTACATAAGACAAGAGGAGGACAAGAGTGACTTTACTTTTTTATACTCTCACCTAATGGCAGCTGTAAGCAGAATTATATGAAAGCTGACGAAATAAGGATCCTGATTGCATCAACATTGACAATTAAATCAGCATATCTTGAGCCATCAGAACTACATTTCCACGTTAAAGATAAATTTATTCGATACGGCCCTATAGATACACCGTGTAACATATTTATGTACAGTCAGTTTCAAAATAATCGGAGCATTTGGCAAAAACCAACCTTACGACAATATGCTTGGAATACACTTTAGTGTAACTCATATTTAGTAATACTCAAATTATTAAAAGATTAATTTTAAACATTTTGAATTCCACTTTTGATGCTGACTGTACTCAAATTTTACCTTAATATAAAATTTTACTGAAATCCGACCCCTACAATTAAATAGATCCTACTACCTACTAATATTATAAACGCGAAAGTTTATATGTATGGATGTTTGTTACTCTTTCACGCAATAACTACTGTACGGATTTCGATGAAATTTGTCACACAGATAGTTTATAACCTGGATTAACACATAGGGTACTTTTTATCCCAGCTGGACCTAATTCTGAAGACAACGCAGACGCAGTCGCAGGCAGAAGCTAGTATCTACATAATATGTTATGAAAAGCCTTAGAGGTAACCTTTGTAGACAGCTCTACCTACATCCCTACCGACCCTCAACGCAACACACTTTCAAGTAGGTACCTGCACATAACCAACTAATATTGATATCGCTATAGCAACATGATTCTGATGTAATGATTAGTGATGTTAGTTCACTCAGATAATCTAAATCTAGACAAAAGCAATGATAATAGTATATATACCATTAATTATTTATTGGTATGTAGATATCAACAAACTGTTATTTTATCGTCTTTGGGTACCACCCCTTTATGAGCAGGTTTACCGGCCTAGGTCGATCTCTGTCAAACCAAAACAAAGCTGAATAAAATTAATAGTGTTATATTTTTCCGGTTAATACATAATATGAATGTTTTTCAGTGTGTTTATGTTGATTCTTCTGAAAATCCTTTAGTTATTCTCTCTCAATTTCTTTATTTATGGTATCTACATCAAAGTACTTGACTTGATTATGTACTAAGTGTATCATAAGCCTAACGTTAACGTTCCGCTCCCACCGACAAACCGATAATACGGTTTTTTGGGACTTTGTTTTGTTTATTATTGTTGTTTCTGTGTATTACAAATAAATAAATAATAATTGCTCTAAAATGACGTAAGTATACATATATTAGAAGTCGATGATGTGCGCGTCTGCATCGCTGATACGAACGGCTGCTAAACAAAAAAATCACGACGAGACCACGCGATTCTACCACTGGTGAAATATTAAATTAATACCTACTCATGCACCCACATACCGTCATTTCATACTAAATTCACTGTATTGACATCTTTAATAGGTTAGGAACATAATATTTCTTTCTATGTTAACTACAGCTTTTGTTTGAAAAAAAAGTTATGTTGCTCTACAATCTACGTTATAAAAAACACTCAAGTAATATAGTGTCAATAAAAAAAACATATTTATTTACTTACCGCTAGTATAAATATATAATACTCACTGTAATCATGTTTTTGAAGACATCGCGGGAGACATCCTGAAATAACACGTATTTGCAGCGGCGATGCGCCCGCGCCGCGGCGCTGCTGTCGCGCGCTTATCCGACGCCATTTTCACACAATCCCCGAGCTTTCCCGCACACAGGTACGTACCAGAATATAATCGCATTGTGGCAATAACTTACAAGTAAAATAATATATATTGTACTCAATTCACTTCAATGAATCGGTGCGTCCGTTCTCACTCAGGAAATGATCTAATTAACATTAAATTTTATTCGGCCATTCAAAAACAAGAACATTGACCCTCGAGCACACGTAATAGTTAACATGTTTTTTGTTCATTGTGGTAATTACTGAATACGAAAACGTTAAAATGATAGGTCCATTTAAAGTAGAGCTAACATATTGAAATAAATCGATGTGAAATATCCAATGTGCACTTCAAGAGGGTATCGTGGATAAATAACATCTAAAATAGTGAAGGAATGTGACCGTCATGTTTCGGTTACATCAATACAGATTCTACAACAAACTGTTACCTATCTAACTGCTTCACGTAATTATACAGTATAGTCTTCGAAAGTCAATCTATTTATGTCATCATGTCCTTATTTTTTTTAATAGATCACTAAGCATCCCCCGCAGCGGCAGTGTTGCGAGACACGAGTCGTGTCGCAAGCGGTGGTGCCCTTGCACGTGCTGTTCACTCATTGCGTGTCGCTCTAAAACAACACAAGAATTTGGACCATACTTCAAGTGCAAGCAAAACAAGATCAGATGACACTCATCCAAAAACCTGACGAAGGAAAAGACGGAATCATGACCGATACAACCATGAAGGAAGACCTCGGAAAATCTTCGAGACCCGTCAGAAACAGACGATACACTCGGTTAGTGGCTACAAACATTGACATGTATGAGTCATTACTTTCAGTGTCTTTCCGTCAGTATTCAGTAAGATTTTCTTTGTGCGTCACCTACTAATCACCTATGTTCCTGGTGATGTCCTTTATTGAAAAATCTGTAACTATTTATAAATCAAGATACAATATTAAGAAAATTACAGTAAAGTACCTAATGTTCTTTTTTTATTATTTACAGAAGAAGTTTAGTCGCAGGCCAGCGTCCGCAAAAGAGGCTATTCACACCAGAAATAAAGCGATATCTCAAAGACTGGCTAGTTCGACGAAGAGATAACCCGTACCCCAACAGAGAAGAAAAAAAATATTTGTCTCGCGAAACAGGCCTCACGTACATTCAAGTAAGTGTAATGCATATAAATATTTTTAAAGTTCATTGTTTTCTGATATTTACACATAGGTATCATGTTTGTGCCTAACACCAACCTAATTGGATCGATGCCAGAAATTGCTATTTGTACATAAATAGGCACTATTTTTGTCTCTGCTTTGTTGACTACTGTTCAACGTTAAACGTTAAGTGAAAAACTAGATTGATTATTGCATACAGTTGTAACTACTAAATAATTAACGAATTTATATAAAATGCACGGGTACATGGATACAGATAACACAACGTGGTCATTAACCCAAGTAGGCACTAATACCTACTTAATAATCATAGGTACCAAAATAATTTAACACAATATTAATGAAAATTATTATATTTACAGATTTGTAACTGGTTTGCCAACTGGCGAAGAAAATTGAAGAATGTAAATGTAGATCGAAATCAACAAACATGGGGACATCTGATACGCACATACAATGATCGTGCCCAGGGCAATGTAGAGCAGTTCAGTATCTGCTCCGATGATAGCATATGGAGCGAGTCAGATCCCACATGCCCAGACGATAACTTAGACAATGATGGCGAATTAACTGGCAGCCCAGAAACTATAACAGAATACCAACACGATGATTCCAACACATCTTCAATTATGAAAGAAAAATGTGTGAACTTCAATAATAATTCCTATAATTCTGACGCTAATGAAAATGGACAAGTGGAAAATAAAGCTATTACAAGTCCGATGTTATTGAGCAAGTGGCTGGAGAGTGCAGCTCGCTTCCAGCCGAGCGAGTGCAACTACTCATGGTGGGGAGACGGTAAACGAAGAAAGCCAGAGACAAAACTCCAAAGGATCACGATAAACTCGTTGACGCGTCATGATCGAGATGAAGTGGAAGCAGCGGTGGCCCTAACTGCTCTAGCAACCGCCACTAACCGCATTGCAGCCCCGTGATTTTAGACTTAAGAAAAGTATACCATGTTAATTAATACTTTTGAATTGAGAATACTCTTTATAATAGGGTAACTGCCATTATTAATATTGTTTGTACTGTTAGTATAAGTTTAGCTACCTACGTAAATAAAATTTACTGTTACGTAATGCCAATGAAATCAGTGTTGCTCAAGTATTATTTAAAGTAAGTTTCTCATGGAAGCAATCCTACTTGTATAGTCATTAACTTTTGATCTCTATTGGACTAAGTAGTTATAAGTTGTAACTCCAACCAAAGATTGTGTTTCAAGATTGAAATAAAATAAATTCGTTAGATATTAAATTGCCTTATTTCAATCGTATCGTAAACTGACCCTTTTTAGCGTGGAAATCCTTTACGGCGCACCGGGTCCGGCTGAGGCACTGTAGTCGCCAAAGTTGGTCAAAGCTGTTTGGGCGTCGACGAGGTACCCAAGTCAGCGAGCGGGCGACTAACAATCCAAGTCCATTGCCAGACTACGAGCAACGGAACCCATGCGCTTTCGTCAACCATGTATCTGATCACAGCCGGAAGCAAGACACCGGCTATCCGTATTGCACCGATAAGTTCACAGCGCTGCTCTGCCCAAGAAGTGTGTGCTGCGCCATGTCTATCGGATAGTCACCGCGGTGACGGCATCTCAGCGTCGGCTAGGTCGTATATGCTCTCGAGCGGTGGCGCGAAAGACTACAGCAGCCGCAATATTCGCGCATGCGCGTTGTTGAAGCTGTCCTGACGTACTTCGAAGCCTGGCTGAAAAGAGGGGAACGCATCTCCTACAGACTCACTCAGGTACTGAACGGGCACGGTTGCTTCGGTGAGTATCTGAACAGGATTGGGCAAGAGGCCACGGCAAATTGCCACCATTGTGGAGGGGGCCTTGATTCTGCACAGCACACGCTCGAAGAGTGCCCTGCGTGGGACTCTGAGCGGCGGGTCTTGGTCTCCAAGATCGGGCAAGACTTGTCTCTGCCAGCCGTAGTGAAGGCTATGCTGACGGAGACTGCAAATTGGAGAGAAGTGGCTTCCTTTTGTGAGACCGTTATGGTCCAAAAGGAGGCCGCCAAATGAGATCGTGAGAACGATCCGACCCGGAGAAGGAGGCGTCGAGGAAGCAATCGCCGCGGCGCCTAACATGCCGAAAGCCGGCCTGGATCATCTATGACAGGTAGGCTTTTGAAGTCGCAGGCGATCAGAGTGGGGACTCTGTCTGCCTATAGAGTGACCTCGGGAAAACGGTGGCTCAGTGGTCACGTGCTGCCGTGTACAGCGAAGCGCAGGGAGGGGCTCTTAGTCTCTCCAGGGAGGTGCCGTAACAGGCGTTGCACGGGGGGGTTCCGGAGCTGGTCTCTTAAGAGGACCCGGAGCTCCCCTTCAAGTGCTGATGGTGACCACCGGGGTGGTTTTAGTGAGGTAAAAATCCCACACTCCCCGGTTTTATCCCCAAAGACCGGGCGCCTTTTGAAGGTTTCCCCGAAAAAAAAAAAAAAAAAAGGTCGTACATGCGACGCAGATACTTGATGAAGTACCAGTGGTTCGGTATTAAGTATCTGCGTCATCCGGAAACTGAGCATGCCATGTCGGTCATCTCCGTAGCCACATAGCAACCCTGCTAGGATCTTGTGCCTACCGATAACGACCTCACTCGCTATGCTAGTAAGAAATATCTACTAAGTTATAGCGCGGCTGCTAAGTGTGAGGTCCTAGTTTGATTCCCGGGTTGGGCTTTCTGTTATAAAACTCTTTATGGCAGCCCGGAGTTTGGAATTATTTAGGCTATAGGCTCACCACCATATTACATGAGCGTTAATAATAGCATTGGTAAAGTGTGGATGTACAACTGTGTATGGCCGTAGCCAGAGCCTGAAACTTTTGGGCCTGTTGCTGGTCAAACAACGGACTACCCACATACGTCGCCCGCAAGCTACGGCTCACGGTGGCGGCAGATCATTAATTGCTTCCTGGCGCCGTGTGCGTCTTCTGCGGCAGAGATTTAAAGGGCTTGCCACCTTTTCGCAAAAGCCGTATAATTTGTGCCCAAATAAGCATTACAGCAGCCGTATAAAGGTCTATAATGCTACTATAGAACTAACTCAAAATGCGAAAACGATACAAAAATGCTGTAAACCGGCCGTTATAGTGCTTTGATGTCTTTCTTGGGTACCTACCCATTCGGGGAATACAGGCTCATAAAAATCGCGTATCTAACGACAAATTCTCCCTTGTAGATTTACGGTAACCATTATTTATGCCTCTTTGGTCTAGTGGTCCCAAGCGCGACTCCTGAACATGAGGTCTTGGGTTTGATTCCCAGGTCGGGCAAAGATTCTCAGCCCGGAGTTTGGAATTGAACCCTGTCGATGGCAATAGGCTCACCATCTATTACATGGGACTTAATAACACCATTGGCCGAATAAATTACTGTTGGCTTTCTTCTTCTAGCTAATTTATGCTTGATCTTAAATAAATTAAAAATTATTGTTCGTTTTACGTAATAAGAGTGACCTACTATATATATATTCGAATTGAGATATAAAATTGGCGCACGTATACTACTAATTTAAGTATAGTAATATTATAAAGCGGAAGTTTTTTGTTTGTATAACGCGCTAAACTCTGGAAATACAAGTCGGATAAAAAAAAAACTTATTATGTATAGCCAGATTTATAAGGAATATTATAGGCTATCTAACATTCGGTTAAACCTCTCAGCTAGCTCTAAATATTGACTTTTATTAAGTCGAAAGAAAAAGCGCTGCCCGACCTCTTTATCGGCGCGCGCTGGCGTAATGATTAGTGATACTATGTTCTACAAAAATATCGGCCACCATTACAATATCATAATTATGCCTATCTCTTATACATAAGCCACTTTTGAAAATGTAAGTGATTTGTGAGCATTATTTATTAGGCATGGCATATTAATCCTTACGAACGAAAGTTACTTCATCATCTAGACAATATTATGAAGATAAACTTAATCCTTTATAGCATGTTATTTGGACGCAAAATTTAGGAGATAATGGAAAATGAAAATAATTCAACACTCGCGCAACCGAGCCGTGTGACACATAGGTAAACCCCGCCCGACGAGAACCGAGCATTGCCGAGAAGAGATGAACTGTGAATTGTTTTCTATTAGTTGGTTAGTACTGACTAGGCAATTAAAACATAATTATAGGCTAGTGTCAGTTGTTCAAACTTCCCGTAAACTTCTTACTGATTAAAGTTACAATATTAAATGGAAAAAGTTCGCTAAGCATGCGTTAATGCTTTTCAAAGATTTATCTTGAATTCTTACTGTTTGCTATTAATTAACAACTTATTTCCATGAAAATGCTCTAATGGTCACCCATTAATAGGCTGAACGGGTCAAGCGTTGCTTAATGTTTATCAGCCAGTTTGCAACGGGCTATGAGCGCCTCATATGAAGGTAAGGCGTAGTCTCACTCAGTCAGACATACATCCTGGAGACCACGAGAAAGAACGGTATAAAGTGAAGAATGGGAATGGGCAAGACGAGAGAGCGGTAGTTTTGAATGCGTAAATTTAGAAGAACATAAAAGAAAATTAAGTTAAATTAATCTAATCTAATTAGAGGTGAATTTAAAGCACATTGGTTTGAGAGTGATGCCTCGACCATAACGCGCCAATGTTTTTATGGATACGAAGTAGATCTGTCGAATTAGTTGACAGTCCCTTGAATGCAATAAAAAATAAAACAGAAATAAAAAAAAGTGTACTTTGCTATCAACAGCCAAACCAAAGTTGATGGCATCAATTCTAATGTAAATCATTTAAACTAAAATTGGAACCGTCTTTTCCTTAATTGCTATCTTTTACTAACAGTTACAATAAAAGCGAGACGGTATGAATAGAGAAAGAAAGAGATGTCAAATTCAAATTTAGTCATGTCAACCTAAAATTTCCATACAATTTTAGTTTCGCGACTCTTTAGTTCGGCAGCCACTCACCATACAGTGTGTCAAACAAAAATGTTAGGAGATTTTAGTTTGATGTGCCTAAAATTGAATTTGACATCTCTTATTTTATACTGTCTCTTTCACAGTAACAGTAATGTAAAGACAGCAATGCTCTTATTTTACTTTATTTGGGATCATCAGAATGTGGCATGCACTGCCCTGCACTTTCTCAGAATGTAAAATGTATCATATTTTATCCTGATTAATCCTGTTTCATCATTCCTAACAAATTTAGCACTATTGAAGTGTAAAAATTTGTTCAAACTCAAGTATGTTTGATTGATGAAAAAGTTTTGTGGCCATTTTGGTTATCAACTCTTAAGATTAACCTTTCGGCTCAGTAACGTACAGATCTGTACGTTGTAACAATAAAAATCTATTGTGTCTGCTAATGACTGACGCAACAGCTTAAAAAGAAAACTACCATAAACTCGTCTAACTCTTATACTACCAAATAAATCTATATTTTATTAACATAATTATGCTGAACTTTCAGGTTCTTTCTTTGCACTGTCTTCAGGGTGATTACTGGGTGTACTCTTTAGTTCAACATGCTTTTCAAGGTGACCGACAAGAGTTTGTTGGCTCTGATTCAGTTGCCTCACAAGGCAAGATGCTGCACTCTCAAGGACTGCACACAGCTGACTCCTAGCAGCATCAATGTGTGGCATTTTACTGAACTCTAGCAACTCATTCTTTGACATCAGCCTATCTTGAATAATTCCAGCTGTAAATGTAAGAAAAAATGGTATAAATCATGTTTGATACATACTTATAAGATGAGAAATATTATAATTTTGAAAGAGCAGTCTCATAGTTCTTTAGAAGAACTCACAATATCTCATCGCCTTACATGATCATGTTTAGTACTGTCTTTCTGCACAACATACTACAATTACCAGAAAACCAACATTCCAAGTCATATTTAGTTTTCATACAATGGCAATCTAAAATGTATCAGCCCAAAAGGTATAAGTATGGCATAGTCAGTAGTGACCATAAGTTCCCTTAACATACAGGTATTAGGGTCATGCACAACATGACTCACAATATGATCCTCATATCCCATTGTTCTCAGAAACCGCACAAAATTTACACTCCAGGTTTATGTATCATCTTCAAATCCACCTACACATTAACTAATAACAAAACACCTACCCATTATAACTAATTGAGGTGCTTTCTTCATAATTTTGAACAGTTTACCAATACCTTCAGGTTGCCCAAATATTACATTTTGGTGTGAGGTAAACAAATGATTGACAGCTTCATATCTTGTCCCTGAAGTGGCCATGCTAACTATCTTTTTGCCATAACATCTTAAATGCATATTGTTCTTGGCTAGCGCCGCGAAAATCGGTGTTTTATCTTCCATACTTATTGAGTTGACATGTAAAAATATCACCATTTTAGATGTATTAAACCAGTTGAGGCATTCATTTGCCAATATTCTTTCAAAAGGATTTTCGATCTGCTTTCCCCATAGTTTTTCACCTCTATCGCAAAGGGCAGCATCAGGTAATGTGTATTTCGGAGGGCCATATATAGGTTTTGATAAATCTATTAAAAGTTGTCTCTCAAAGTGAGGTTTCCTAGGTCTTTGAATATTAATCTTCCCACGAAATCGTTTCGCTATCAAAAAAGTTGTCTGCGTTGGTAACAAACCTGAAAATAAGGAAAATGGTAAACTCATTAATTTTAAAATTAGCAAGTAAATAATGTAACTGAATGATTTTTATTACCTTTGTTGATTAAAGCCATGTTTTTCAGTGTCTAAATAACAAAATTTCTGTTTCAAGGGCAGTATTATCGTTTAGAAAATAACCTAAGAACTAGTTTACTCGCTTTGGCTTTGATTTTATTCAATTCTTCAATACGTTTTTGCTTCCCACCCCAAATCCTGAACTTACTGTCACTGTCAATTTTGTTATTGTCAATCAAAATATCCATTGCCTATGTCGTTTTTTTTTTTATTCTGGCTAATAAGCTCGCTTAGAGAGTTTAGGCGGGAAAATGTAAAGTGCACGTTGTCAATTTTATATTGTTTTCCAAAACTTGTGTTTCTCCGAAGTATAATGTGTAATTATGGTGGATAATTAACCATTATGTGTTCATGAAGGTGTGCGAGTGTGGGCAAATTGTATACAATTGAAAATCATGACTTTTTGTGTTCACTCCTAAACTCCATCGAAGACTCAGTAAAATTTCCACCGTTTTACTGGGGCAATAACTGCAATAACTTTTTATACTTGATTAAAACAAGAAGGAAGTAACTGAAGACGAGGCTTTGGCCTTACTTTTATTCAAGAACACTGAAGACGAGGCGATATGGTCTAAGACCTTAGCCTGCCCGATTAGGGCGAAGGAAAATAAAAAAAAAAAAAAAAAAAGCTCGCTTAGATTCTTGGTACCATATAAAACTACATTTTTGCTACAAGTTTATCCTTGGAGTACAGTACCTATTTCATGTTTTTATGCAACGATGTAGTTTAATACTTGCAGTCTTGGAGTAGAAACTTATGCGATGCGCGTTGACAGTTTCGAACACCTCGATGACTCTCAATTTCATTCTTTTCATTAACAGTTGATGTTAGTGAATCTGAGTTGGAGTCAGGTGTAATGACAACATTTAACGGACTACATCCGCCGCGCCAATTCGCCGCCGATGCATCGTGATGCTTAGTTGCGAGTTGACTTGCGACTTAGACCTTTCGGCTCAGCCATGTAAAGAATTATACGTTGTAACAATAAAAATCTATTGTGTCTGCTAATGAGCGAGGCAGCAGCTTTACCTACTTAGAACTAACCAACTAATAATTCAGAGTTCATCTCTCCTCGGCAATGCTCGGTTCTCGTCGAGGGGGGTTTATGCGTCACACGGCTCGTTCACGCGAGTGTTGAATTATTTTCATTGTTCATTATCTCCTAAATTATACGTCCAAATAACATGCTGTAAAGGGCAAAATTTAACTTCATAAAATTATCTTGACGGTGAAGTAACTTTCATTCGTCGGGATTCATATGTTATGCCTAATAATAACGCTCAAAAATCACATAAGCTAAAGATTTTTTGTTTGATATATTGTGGTAAGTTTCACTTAATATTAAGTGTTTATTTCATGTCAATCGGTTCATAAATAAAAAAGTAATGCCAATTTAAAGAATCATCTATACTAATATTATAAAGCTGAAGAGTTTATTTGTTTGGTTGAAACTACTGGTTCGAATTGGCTATATAAAATTACGCTACGACGAATAGGAACGGAGCATCAATGAAAATGTTGCAAAAATGGAATAAAATCCTTTTGAGAGCTTCCGTTGCGTGCGCTGCGTAAACTGTTAAAGTTACGCAAAAATCTGAAAAAAGTGAGTTTAAAAATTTTTGTTTACCTAATACCTACATAACGTAGTTCTCAGTAGCTGCTTTGCATTGGGCTCAATATAAACATTTATAATTATTGTGAATTTGTATTCATACACGATATGGTGTTAATTTACGACATCCACCCGGACGAAGTTGCGGGCACAGCTAGTTGTCAATAAGTTTTTGGCACATTCCAGCTTATAGATAGACTTAAGTATAAGGATTTTTTAGATTTACTAAAGACCGATATTTTTGTAGAACATTACATTTAGGCATCATAGCCATTACGCCAGCGCACGCGGAGACAGCAGCTTTCTCTTTCGACTTACATAATATAAATCAATATTTGAGGTTAGCTGAGACGTGTAGCTTAATGTTAGATAGCCTATACTATTCCTCGCGAATTTGGCTAAGAAATACAAAAAAACAAATCCGATTGGTAGATCCAAAGATTAGCGCGTTTAAACAGATAAACCAACAAACAAAAAACTCTTCCGCTTTAAAATAATAAAGATTGTTTATAGAAGTATAGACTATCGATAGTATTGATACGAATGATATGTCGTAGACTATCGATGGGCTATCGTCGTAGACTATAGACCATTGATTTGCAAATTTGCAACCTTAGACCCATATATACCTTTATAATCTAAGTTTGCAACACTACTCAAGCGATATACATTTGACATGTGTATTTGACAGATATGTCGTTTTTTTTCTAAGTCGAGGACTCGAGGTCCACAGAACGCGTGCAACGCACAACAAATAACTAGGAACTATTTAATACGAATCTTCGAACCTAAGATCATCCGTAGTGATTATATTCTCTTTGAGCACATCTTTATACGAGAGGAGAGTGCTCACTTGAAAACAAAAACGAATTAAAATCATATGTTTGAGCATTTGTTTTTCAACTTATGAAAGAGGTTAGTCATGTTTTAAAGTTTTGACATTAATTTATAAGTTTTAATATTCATTGACAATAATAAGAGTGCGTACTTCGCTTCCAGATAATGAGGGCTCAACAAGAAGACACGCCACCATCGTCTGTAAACGGAGACGAAATTACTGGCATGGACGAGGAAGGTATGTTCTATTACGATGAAGTGGAAGAAATACAATTAGATGACGAGTATTTAGAAGAGGTAACAGATTTAGAAGAAGAGGAAATGGAAGTTGAACCTCCAGAGGATCATGCGGCTTTCGTTTTCAGTAAGCATGTTGGTTCAGTGTTCTGTTGTGATCTACACCCCAACGGCAAACTAGCAGTCACCGGCGGAGAAGACGACAAAGCCTATGTATGGTCTGTGGATGATGGACAGTTAGTCATGGACTGTGTTGGACATAAAGACTCAGTAATTTTTGTGGGCTTCAGTTTTGATGGGTCATATTTGGCTACTGCTGATATGTGTGGACTAATCAAAGTTTGGAAATGTAACACTGAAGAGAATCAACAACAACCATGGACAGTTGCATTTGAATATGAAGCTGATGACCTCACATGGGGCCTATGGCACTTTGGAGCTAGGGTACTCATAGTTGGAGCGGTATCTGGGGATATATACGTCTTCAAAGTGCCCTCAGGAGAAACAAAAGTCTTGCAAGGACATAATATAAAAGTAGAATGTGGCAAGGTAAGGTATCAAAGCATATTTCATTAAAATTAAAATAATTATCATATATAAGGGAAATTAATCACTTAGCCTTTCAAGCACTGATAATGAGGCACAATTCATTACCCTATTGTTATTGGCCTCTAGAGACATAGACACTCAATTAATTAATAACTTATTTGTTGTATGCTCAGTAATTATACAACTATTAGTATTCTAATAATAAGAACAAAGTTATTAAAACCATTGTCAAACTTAATTTTCTAATTTGTATAGTATTAAAATGTATACTACAATATCTACATTACCTTAGTGTAGATATTACAACATTTCATTGTATTTTACAGAATCATGTACAATTAGTGGCTTAGTACATAAAAGAACAGCTAACAAGTTAGATCCTGGGTTTATTCCAGATAGAGCTGTGTTATTTGCTTTTTCTGTAGTATAGTCTCGGTAACAGACTAGAAATTAAAATTCTCTAGTAGATAGGAATAAGTTCACCACTTGCCCCCTGTGTAGTAACTTATTGACTGAGGAATTGGTGAAAAGTGGGGTATACAATATTATTCCTATACATAGCCCTTCAAAGGATTATGTTAAACTGTATACTTGCGAAAGTACAAAATTGTACTTGATAACAATAATATTTCGATTGTATCTGGTAAGTAGCGAGTTCACAGATTAATGTCAATTATTGTTCAATGGTTATTACTCACATGAATTTTTGGGGATTGCTTGACTAGTTTCATGTTTAGAGTTTTCAGCTCATGACTAAGGGCTCAGTTTGGGTTAAAATTAGTAGGGCAATCTTGAATAATGCGTGGAAGTAATAACCGTTGTACATTGTAATGTGTCTCACAAAAGTTATTATATAAAAACAGATTAATGCTTTATATGGACCTAAATATTGAATATCGCAGCTCTTCCATGATGGAGTAAGACTAGCAGCAGGCTATGAGGATGGTGCTGTAAAGATATGGGACCTGAAAACATCTGCAGTCCTCCACCAAGTGCCAGCAGGTGTTCACCAGATCAGAGTGACAGCTATTGATACTCATCCAGACAGCAATGTTATGGCATCTATATCCACTGATGGTGAGATTGACTAAATAATTTGATTTAAGTCTTCATATATTTAAGCTATTAAATATGATAAACCAAAACTTTATCTGAAGTTCAAAGTTGTGATAAAGGTTTCCTGATGTACAATACACATTTACAATCTTACTCAAATAGCAATATATCTGCAAAAAAAGAATATCAAAATTACCAAGTTCATGAAGAGAATATGACACTACTGTCTTCCTACTTTATAGAAATTATGATTAAGATGTATGGACTCAATAATGAAAGCAGTAATGCAAAAGGCTGTGTCTGATATAGTGAAAGAGTTTTTGTTTTTATCATCATGTCTTTTGTCTTCCACAGGTAAAATAGTGCTGACAACGCCAAGCAATGGCAAGGTTGTTGGTCAGATGGAAACAGAAAATGATTTGGAAACAGTAGCCTTTGCACAAGACCCACAGTTGGGATTCCTTGCCACAGGTAAACAATGATTTGTATAGACCAATATTTGAAAAGCATTAACATTATACATTTTTGTGGAAACAAAAGTTGAGTTTCCTGTAAAGGGACTGAATATATTATCGCCATGACGTCACCAACAGACGTATTAAAATGTGGAAGAGGAATTCGTGGTAGTGAGCAGAGTTCGAGATGGCTTAGCGGTCAGAACGCCTGGAGTATTTACCCGGGAGGCGCAGGTTTGAATCCTGCTCACGACCATATTTTTCTTTCAACAATTTTTTTTAACTTTAGTGATTTGTATGATTTCTTTAACATAATCTTATCAATTACATAAAAATCGGGTAAATTTTATCATGACTTCAATTAGTCGAAAGATTATCTTCTAATGTATAAAAATCTCGTGTCACAGTGTTTGTTATCGAACTTATTTTTATAAAAAAAAAAATGTGTTTGGTAGGTCTGAGAATAGGTCATAACCTATTTTTTATACCCCGAGGTGATAAGAGGGGCTCTATCCAAAAAAAAAATATGACAGTCTCTGAGACACCGCTATTACTGATATACTTTTGTAAAGGTGCCTTTTAAAACGCCTAAATTTAAGGAAAGTATAGTTGACCATAAAATTGCTTTAATGCTGAATTTCGTTTGCACGTCATAATATGACAAGGCCTATTTTCGCTTACAAGATCAAAGTGTCAGTCAGATACTGTCAACCTTATTGACATTTTAATTTAATATGGTAAAGCAATTTCGTGGTCGACTATACATACTTCTTGCCTGCTACTTAGTAAAGTATTATCTTGCAAATAATACCCTGATAGCAGTATAGCTAAAATGTATACAATAATTTTTCTGTACAGTACATTACTTTAATGTATGTTACAGGAACACTAACAGGAGCAGTAAGCATATGGGATGTTCCAAGGCAAATGATGCGTCATCATTGTGCCAAATCAGACGATGCGGTAGGAGGCGTTACCAAGATGATATGGGTGAAGAACCACCTCGTAACCGGCTGCCTTGACGGATCCATCAGAGTATATGAAGGCAGGACAGGCGAGAGAGATCTAATGCTCACAGGTCACCGGTCCGAAGTACTAGATCTATGTTACAATCAGAAAGAAAACTTAATACTAACCACCTCTGATGATGGAACAGCAAGGATATTTAAATACGAAGTAAACAAAGACAAAGATTAAAACATTTTTTTATTGATAATTTCCCCTGTATATTTAATTTTTATTTATTGTTATAACATTTTGTTTAAACTTTACAAAATACATGAAATGATATTAAAACATTCTCATGATCTATTTATTTAAACCCAGTTGGCATGTCTATTTATACTGAATGTGACCCACTCTTAAAGACAATACAGTATTATGAACATTCATTGTTATTGTACATAGATTTCGAGGTCTTAATATATTTACACTATATATCGAAACATACATTACATTCTTGGAATATTATACTACAACTCTACAAGACATGTAGGTATCTGAGGGGCCGATTCCACTAATACGCAACGTTTTTCATTCTATTTCGTTTCAATAACGTTAAGCACATATTGAGATAACAGAATCAAATATTACTTTTAAAAATCGACTGGTCGTCTAGTCGCCACAGATGTGTTGATGTGGGTTTAGCGTTAGGAGTAAGTAGAAGAAAACAACGGAAATTAAACTGACATTGAAGCAGCTACCGCCGTATCAATGATACGGAGCCCCTGAGCCATCAGGGCCCCAAAGTCTGTACTGTGTAAGCAATAAAATCGTAAAATGTTATAAAACGATCGACCCCGAATACATTTTGATACAGGGCCCCGTGTGCACTAGCTACGCCACTGTATTGAAATATATAAATGGAAAAGTAAAGCCGTTAGCTTTAACATTAGTAGAATCTGCCTTCTCTGAGGCAAGATAAACGGCTAAACATTTTATTGGATTTCGTATGAATCAGCACCATGGAGTAATTTATAATTGCTTTATGATCAGCACCCAAATATCTCAGGATTTTAATAATACTGACTGATTGGTATCTAACGCTACACATTAAGGCGAGATTGTACTTTCCGAAGTTTCTTTTTTTGTCAGTTTTCCTTATGGGGTAATGTCATCTACTAACAAACCATATTAAGGAGTTACCGACGTGTAAATAGTCGGTTTAATGTTTAACATATGGTTGCCATGTCTGCTTCTCGGGTAGCATCGGTACGAAGCAACCCAGAAACCACATTCCTACGCTTTAAATGTTCTAAACTAGAACGACCTTATCTACATACACTATAAACACCGCATTAGGTGCGATATTTTATTTTACCGCCATCCCCTCCTTTTGAAGTCGCCTTTTATGACAATACAAACATGAAAGGCGATTTATGAAAAAATCACAAGTACCTAAATTACCTACACCTTACTGATCTGCTCTTTGTGAGCACCTAACCCTTAATAATATCAAATACAACACTAATATAATTATTGGCTGCAAATAGAGAAAAATATTTAGGTACTAATATAGGATTCGAACCGGAACCGGGATCCCTAGAACTCTATAACCTACTCCTGTTCAAAGTAGGCAGCTAGACCACAAGAAAAGTTTTACCTAATGGAATCTAAAAGCTATCAAAACCAATATAGGTAAATTGAGTACCTGGATAAGAAACATGAATATAAGCTTCCACCATACGGATTGATATCTCATATCACCGCACTGTCATTGACCTCCTTGCAGCGAACAAGCTATAAATGAATTGCTCATATCCTGCTTACGTGAAGAACCTAATCCTCTTATAGACGGTCAACGTACCCGTCACCATAAACGTGGCGACACTTTATCAGCATCATTTGTTCTAAAAGTTATTGTTAAAGAAATAACTGTGCCAAATGCACACGTGGTGGTGCACATTATGATGATGATGGTGGGAACGAGATAGCTAAAAAAACTAGTTGTACGAACTTGGCAGTGAATTCTCGGGACCGACACTAAATGTAAAGTATGCTCAATTACTTTACAGATAGAGTTGATTTCAACGCGATATGGTGTTTCACCGGTGTCGTTTCGTGTTTGAGTCAGATGCGAACGCAGACGACTGCTCGCTCGTGGTTAACTTGCAAAGTAGCTTAGTGAATAGTAAGGCAAGCGGACGTAACGTCGAACGTCTACTCCTCGTAGCATATGGACACGATCGCGACCGGGAAAAAACGGATATAAAAATTACATTTTAAATAAGCAGAAAAAAAATAACGGACTGATATAACATGAATTTCATTTTAACAACAGGTGTTTTAATGTGATGAATATATTAACCTATATGTAACAATGTGAGGCAGTTTTACACTAAGTAATATTTATTATTGGTTTCTGTCGTGTTATCAGCTACTGCCGGTTAGTAAACCGCAGGAGTATATTATTTTATCAGTCCATGGTTATTCGATGGTGTTCATCGCCGCACGTGGTGTTTCCCGCCGCAGCTCGCTCCGCAGTGTGATGCAATGTTTGTATGACGGTGCCTCAGAATTTCGGCTGTGCTACATCTTGCTGTTTGACAATGTGTGAAAGTGTTTAAATTTATTAATGTATGTCATTCGAGTTACCTATTTCTAAATAAACATTATATTAATTAAACGTTAAACATGGCAAAAGTGAGTGATATCGATGTCCTGCCTCCTAAAGCGATGGATATGGGTCCAGAAGATAAGGAAACCGGTGATAAAGAATCCACTGGAGGAGTTCGCTTGAAGAAGGAGCTGGGTCTGATGAATGGTGTAGCAATAATAGTTGGTGTGATAGTTGGATCAGGAATATTCGTTTCGCCAAGCCTGGCCCTCAAGTACGCCGGGTCCAAGGGCATGGCGTTGATCGTGTGGGTACTCTCCGGTTTCCTGTCGATGATTGGAGCTCTTTGCTATGCAGAGTTAGGTGAGTGGGATTTAATTATAAAGTGCCAATTTACCGTCGTCATCGACTCATCGTACGTTAATTAATGATAGCAGTTTATTTGTGTTATGAAGGTGTAATTAACCCGTTGCTCACCTACATTGCCCATTGCCTACATCAACTTCCTGATTTTCTGCTGTGCTCATACTTATCTTGACACAGTAGCTGTAGTTCCGTGTGTAATTACAGTTAATTTATTCCACTAACGATAAATTTAAATAGTTAAATACCAATAAGAGTCGTACAAGACATAACACGCATGCGTGAATGACTTATTTACACTATTAGTATACCATCATTCATTTGTTAGAAATAACTATCCATGCGGCTCACCCCAAGGATGATGGTCGCCGCGGCTGCACTTACGTGGTTGCTGCCGAATTTGGGTGGGCGCAACACCTCCTGCCAAAGGCTTTACGTAGGGCTCGTACAGTCCATGGCCTTATAAGGGCCCCAGTTTGTGCGGATAGCTTGTCGGTCCGTAATATCGCAGTGCTGCGAAAACCACAGCGTGCGATGGCCGGCAAGCTAATCAGCGCGTACCGTACGATCTCCTTTGAGGCGGCTAGCCTTCTGGCCTTTACCGCCCTGGGATTTTGAAGCAAGAGCCGCCGCATCACTACATACTTTGGGAAGTATCTACGTCGGTACTTTGGGAAATATCTACGTCGCATAGGCCGGGAACCGACGCCAATGTGCCATCACTGTGGCAGTTGCTCCGAGGACACGGCGCAGCATACGCTTGAGATTTGCCGTGGTTAGGCAGAGCAGCGCCATGATCTAATCGGGGCAGTTGGGGTAGCCGATCTCTCGTTTCCGGCTGTTGTCAGCTACATGGTCTGGACCGAAAGCGTATAGGGAGCCGTCGCCACCTTTTGTGAGGAGGTCATGCTTGCGAAGGAGGCGGCAGAAAGTGAGAGAGATGCAAACTCCTCACACCTCACGGAAGACGCGCCAGGCGCCGAAGGGCGCTTGACGATTTCCGGCCACCGTGAGCGGTGGGCTGCAAGTGACGGACTTGGGCAGTTCGCCGCCCGAGCAATGACAGGACCGGGACCGGTGGCCGGCCTGTACAAATGTTGAGGTCCGTCGATACTTTCGACGAACCATTACCTGCCGGGGCCGTGCTGAATTTAGCAACGATCCCGGTGCCTCGGCAAAGGTTAATAACAGTCGTGTCGTAACGGATCGTGTGGTTTTTAGTCGGTAGGAGTCCGGAACATCGTCCACGGTGGATTTTCCACACTTAAAAAAAGGAACGCAGGTACCTAAAGCGACCATTATTGTTATGAGCTAAGTTAAAAAGAATTGTTAGTTAATAATTTCAACAAATATGACTACAGAAAAATTACATTGAAAGAGTAGTATCTGATTTTCAGCAATTACTAGGTACTACTTACATAAGGACCTAAAACGCAATGCAGACATAGGTATCGACTAGGTCACTACTTACCTGCCTACCAGCGTTTATTACGGGAGAAGTGAAAAAAGAGTGGACAAGATAAAATATCGCCATGGAGTTTACAAAGCACATCTGGCCTCTTTGTAAGTCAAGCAGGAGTTGAAAGTCATAGGTAATTAAGTTAATAATCAAAAATCTATATTCGACTTACCTCATAAAAAAATTGTCGCCACGGATTATGATTATGACATTCGATTGTTAACATTGATTGGATTTACATAATACTCAGCTGCGTGGAGTTAGTTAAATTTTGCTAAAATATTAATTTTATGTAGTTAGTTCAAAGTTTAATAACACAGCAAAGTACCTATGGCCTTTTCTAGTGCCAATGTACCTAATCTATATCTTTGTGGCTATGAAAGATGAAATTATATATCTAGTCATATTAAAACATAAGACAAACTCACCTTTACATTTATGGGTTGAATATTAATAAAGTCTGCCTACTTAAAATATGAAATGTAGTACCTATATTAATAGCATGGCTATCGACCTTGGACCATAGCCTGTCTAAGCAGAAATATATTAAATAGATACTGTTTTTAGGACACAATTGCTGATAGCTTAAAGTTATAAAATATATTTATTGCATGCCAATTTGACCACTTTACCATAAATTTCTGATACTAGTTATGTTATGAGGCTAGTTTTATTGTCCCTAAGATATAAAGAGTGCCTACCGATATTTAATAAAGTATAGTCCTTCCATAAAATATATTTGAGATCAGTAAACAATGTAGATACGTAACTACTTGAATGGGATTCATAATCGCTAGCTGACCCGCCCGCCCCGGCTTCTCACGACGTGATTGGCTAATTTTTTTTACATAGGTGATACCATTTTTCCCACTTAGTGAAAGTTATTTAGAATATTTACATATCTACTCGAAATAACACCCGAAAATTCCCTCAAATCATATAAAAATAATTTACAAATAAGTATTTCTTTTGAAATACTAGAAAGCTGTTCAACAAAAAAATCCTAATTAAAATCGTCTAGTTACTAGAAAATTATTATCTCGGTTTCTCAAATCAGAGGTAGGTACGCATTAAGTTTAAAGCTGATATTGTTAGAAAAATTGCAACGATGTTTTAATGCATTTTGTTGAAGTAATTTAGTAACAAAATTTGTATTCTGAACGTTTCATTGAAGAAAGAATTCCGTAAAAGGAAAATGTTTTTATCAAATTGGTGCTATTTTCAAGATCATTTAATTTTGATGAAATTATACTTCACATGTTTTTGATCCGTGAACACACACGATACATATTTTACCGTAATTTGGTTCAATTCCTGAACCACGCAAGAGACTAAACAAAACTTTAAATGCTGTTTCATAACTCCAAAATCAACGACATAATTCTTTATAACAAACTCTATCCCTAAAAGCATCAGATTTGTTCCATTTCAATGGCTTCACTTTTAAATCGAAGAATAATGACATCTGGATCAGGGTCTGTTGGGAGTAGTTTCAGGGTCTGTTAGAAGTATGTAGTTAGTTCTGAGAATAGGTATATAAAAGAAGGTAAAGGCTTTGCTTTGCAGTAACAATAGGTACTGGCCAAAAATAAAGGTTTTTATAGCTGCCATGAGCAAACTCAGCAATTTTGGTGCCTAGCAACACAAGGAATAAAAAAACAATGTTCGCAAAATTACAAAATTACGACCCCTTTTTATCGACGTGACTTCATTATGTACAGGCCGCTGTTTTTTGGCAGTTATATATGAGTAGAAGTGAATGACCCAAATGTTGAAGTTGGTAGACCGTGCCATTGAGGTGTAGCTGTAGCTTAGGGTTTACACAGGTTTACACTATGCAGAGCGTTTTGCGCATGAACCGACACAGTTTTTTCAGGGATTTAAGGGGGTCTTTAGCTAGGTTTTACCCATACACACTTAAATTTCTTCCAATATCTTCTTAACCTAAATAAATAATTATGGAATACAACTGGTTACAAGAAAATTTCTTATGTAGATTCATCCTAAGTACCTATTAAAAATATTTAAATGTATTAAAAATTAAAACTTCTAAAATAATTATTAAAAAAATATATAATCCATTTTGAATTTATTTTTATTTCAAAAAGTTCTCTAGCTTATATCCTTTAAGTATCTATTAATCGGTTTAAGAAAATTTCGCGGTATATATGTATATATATGATTTTAATTAACTAAAGTTATAAATCTTGTTCAAATTGACCTCCTACATTTCGTATGCATGTATGACATCTGTTTCTTAATTCACCGGTCGATGTACGTAGTCACATTTCTGCTTTCTTCGTTTCAAACGCGCCAATTATACGTTCAACCAGAACTTCCCTAGCAGGCATCCCTGTCTGGTAGACCAATTCTTATGCACGTTCCCAGACGTAGAAATCCAGAGGCGTCACGTTGTAAGCCAAGGAATAAGGCCGCCTTTATCGGTCCATGCGTCTGAAAATTCATCATTTTGAAACACTATAGGCACAACCTCTTCAATAACTGGCATAACGAGTAGCTCATTGATTGAAAAAACTAAATAAACGTCTCCATTAAACCTAACGGCAAAAAATATTAAAAAAAAACTACAAACAATACATATTTAAACAACTGTGATACTTAGGTCGTAGGGTGTAGGGGTAAAACCTAACTAAGGACCCCTAAAGTCCCTGAAAAAATGTTTTATTCGATGCGCCAAACATCTTGTATATTACAAATCATTTTAGTAGAAATGTCTTTGGAAAGATTTTTTAATAGATATTTCGATAATTCTAGATTTTTTGACTATTGCGTAATATACATCTCACATACTTATAATAATTTATTTTATCCTATATATGAATTGATGCATATCCAATTAAAATTAACATAATTATGGAAGGAACCAGTTCGATTGACTTCGTCCATTGAAAACGAGAACTCGTCAGAATAACTATATTTAATGCGTTTTCAATGCTTAGTTAAGCAACGAAGAATTACGTAATATACTTATTCTTTTCTATTTAATTACATTTATTAGAATAAATTACGCAACTTTTGTAGCCTGAACTAAAATTGACATTTGGCTTTTGGAAATCGGTCAACGTTTGAGGAATTAAATACTAATATACTTAGCCAATAACTGACCTTCACTGTGGATTAGGGTTACCTACTAGAAGCCTACTAGTAAAAAGTTCAACAATAGACACATAATACTAACTAGAAAATTAAATGACATCAGGTCATATTGCAAGGCCACAATAAAAAATAAGTTATCAGGTAAACTACATCAGCTAGGAATAAGTATTACCTATTAATTAAGATCTTAATCATTTTATAATTTTCTGTTCGCATCACGTTAAATCACGTAAGTATCTTTGTACTTGTTTTCTACCATATATCTCTATCAACCGTCACCTTAGTAGCCACTTCCTTTCTAGCCATATCTGTTTTCACACAATCCATCGGTATTTTGACCACCTGTACTTATTCTTTTCAAGTCCAAATAAAATATTTTACGTTAGATTTATTGCATTGTTAAACTTTGAGTTAATGATGTATGGGAGAGCGCAAACGAACGACTCGATTTCTATACAAAATTTAAATGTAGCTACTATAACATAATTATATGTATAAGGAAACTGATATACAAATCACATAATTTCGTCAAACTTGATATTATTCAATGATGATTACATCACCCAGTTTTTCAACCCTGTGTAGGGAAACTAATCAGTGCGAGACTGGGTATACAATAATAAGGTATATTAAGCACACTGTATGTAGAAAGACCTTGCTCTGCTAAGCCTTTTACACCAAACTGCGGTGTGCCAAGCTACGAAAATTGGGCAATCGTATTAATTGATCGATGATTGTATTGGTATCGATTTGAATGGATTCGTAATTCCGATAAACTAGCGGAGATGTTCTTTTGTTTAATTTGGAATTATTACTGCCAATAAAACGAACGTCTGGGATTGTTTCCGAACGAAACACACATTTAAGAAATGCGTGTATTCAGGTGCCCGAGAAGAAAAATAATTCATAGTAATATCTTAGATTTTCGCGATCACTACACATTATAATAAAACAACTGCTAACCGAATTAATCGCGTGTATTATTGGTTTTTGTTTTCAGTCAACCTGACATTCAAATTAAATTTTATTTTATGTTATGACCGAAATAAAGTGCATTCTTGAAAATAACTGCGCTATAAAAAATATTCGAATAATAAATAATCGAACCAGCCAAATTTACATAAAAGCATCACTGTAATTTTCCTTTTTTTAAACTACTATTTATAATCAACTCCAATGTTTACTTGATAATATCTTTAAACAGTATTTCAATTTCAGGTACAATGATTCCAAAGTCGGGGGGAGACTACGCGTATATTGGAGAAGCTTTCGGACCCCTGCCAGCGTTCCTGTATTTGTGGGTGGCGCTGTTTATCCTGGTGCCTACTGGCAACGCCATCACGGCACTGACCTTCGCGCAGAACATCCTCAAACCTTTATGGCCAGCTTGTCCCCCTCCAGACACCGCTGTGAGCCTCATTGCTGCTCTCATTACGTGTAAGAACTTAAAAACATATTTGATGCGCAACATACTTATACTCATACATAATTGTGCGCGTTATTCACAACTAATAAGTTTTTTTACGGTTAGGTGGATTCCTGATTTTGGTCCAAACAAAATTTTGTGCAACCATTTTGTTTGGCGCTGTACTGCTTGCCCGTAGTTGAGTTTTGGTATAGTAAATTTCTTAAATAATTAAATTAATTCACAATAAAATAAGGAATAACCTTCCTCATGAAAAACAGTTACGCTAAGGATACCGTTTTTATAACAATGTGGGGCACAACTATCAGCCTCATAAATAAATGTCACGCGATTAATAGAATCCACGTGTGGGATGGTGTAGTAAAAAACAAATAAAAAATCGTCTCAAAAATACACATGGTACGAGTATTACTCACAAAATGAGCGGTTAATCATGCCCACAGGTCATGCCTAAGTTCTCAAATACTACCTTATAATTTAAAAAATATTACAATTTTCAAATTTTGATTTCCACGTAAGAAGAAAAACAAACATGAGACACTGGCGAAGTACGTTTAAAGATACCGCCCGGTTAATGACCGACGACGACGTAAGAATGAACCAAGCCACTCAGTCTATGGACTAGTAATTTTTTGCTCCTTTCATGTCCAAGTGCCTAACCATAGCGGTGATTATGTAAATGATGGCGCCAGTCGTTCGTCCCGGTTGCTAACGACGTCAGCACTTCGACCGATATATTTTTGTTTACAAAGATCTTAGAAATGTTTGTTTAACGACGCCTCGTTATACTGTAGTTTTGGGCTCTTACCCATGATAATTTAACATACACATAACATACCATCGCGTGTACTCCGGAGGGTAAAGGGTACTGTTGTTTACTTACATTTCACTGATTCAGTTATTAGGTCCCGATAGGTAGTGAGCCTAACGATATAACCTATAGCTTATATGATTGATTTAACTGGAAGTGTAAAGTTGTGTTGGTTAATAAAAAAATAAAGACCACGTTGGCGATGGCGAGATGAATTCGACGCCTTTAACAAAAAGTGGCGAAAAGCGGCCAACAATAGAGAAGTGTGGAAAAATCAAGGGGAGACCTTTGCTCAACTTTGGGACGATAAGGGGTAAATAGTATAATTTAACTCCCGGCTGCTACTGAGAATTGCTTAACAGAAAAAAACAATAAACCAATAACACTTCGCCCAACTCGGGAATTGAACCCCTCACGCTCAGTAGTTGCGCTTGCGACCACTAGACCAAAAAAACAGTTTAAGTGTATGGGTAAGTAATTTATTGAATTAAAAATATTCTAAATTCTAGAAAATAAATAGTCTATACTTTTATAGAATATTGATTTTTTATAGAGGATAAGCAGTAGAAATAATATTCGACTTTTAAGTACAGAAGCAGTCCACTGCTGGAAGAAGGCCACTCCTATTTCACAGCGTTAAGCACGATCCTCTACTATTTATATTTATGTGACGTCGACTCGTTTATAGTTGCCATAAATTGTTAAGAATTTTGCACGATCAAGTACCATTGTTTACAAACCCTTAAATGGAAAAGGTGTTGTCTTATTTGAATCCCATCTCAATCATACGCAGAAATCTCAACACGAAACCTGTATTGATGTGCAATTTCCAAGAAGCATATTTTGACTGAAGAATTCTCTCACGGAATTCGCACGAGTATGTCTTGTGTTTTATTCACAATAAAATAAGGAACAATTTTTCGCTCTCCAAAGGCGAAATTATCATTACCCCATGCTGGGAACCGGTTTCATTCTCTGGAATCATGCAGCAATGATTTATTATTGCATTAAAAAATTGCGTACTTAAAATTTAGGGAGCTTGTTATTGTAAAACTGGTTTCAGTACATTGCCATTGCGTTGTGGTTTGTATTCAGAACCTACTCGTGAGGCTATTATGTTCACATTCAACTGACATGGCTGGATCATTGACTCATCTTAAGTGTTTTAAATTAATTTCATTATTGTATTCCTGTTTCTTTATGTTAGCAAGACTCCAAGTTATGCGTAGAAAACAGATCTTTTTTACACAGAAAGTAATAAGTACTGACATATCTACTGATATCATGACGCTCACATGAGACTATCGACGCCTTAACCTAACTCCTAACAACAATACGCTATAGATACATAATATTCAACAAGCTGAAGAAGTGGTGAATTCGATTTATCGATATTTATAGGTATACAAGATGAAGAGATATACGCAGTCACTGAGCATGAGATCCTAGGCTGGCTTCCCGGTTCGGGCTAATGGCCGTAAGCCCGGCTGTAAGTAGTAATAACGGCCTCGGTGAAATGTGGGTGTCCTACCTAACCATTCGGGAAATGCAATTATGATGCTGTTTTGTTGTCATGTCGGACAAGAGAGTTCTGTTATCCATGCTCCCATTCCCCTTTAGTCCATGACAACACACGAGAAAACAGTGAACGTCCATCAAATTAACGTGATATTATGCGCGAAGAATATCATATAACAATATGCGCAATCTATCACTCCAAGCGATTTATCGTGTTTAAGGCCTCCAACTGTCACACAATAGGGCAACTGTGTGCGCGTCTTTATCTCCCGGTACATAGGTGTACTGAGCGCGGTCGAGTTGATTGTGCCTGACAGGATAATGAGAGCTTCCTCCCGCATTGGACTGACACATGCTCTTGTGCGGAATTATCACGCTCAGCAATACAGCGTAAGGGCACTTAATAACTGGACGTGATTTTACCATTAGAATGTAAACGACGACTTCCTTAGGAGTTTTGACCTACATTATTTGTTGGTACGTACGCAATCACCATGGGATGTTTCGGTGAAGTAGGCCCGAATCTACGTTGATTGTGTGTTCTAGATTTTGTGCACAGATAAGATCATTTAACGCAAACTAACACAAGTTTGCTGCTTGTTAATTGGATAACAACACTTCTTGCTGACTACCATGAAATGTTGACATTTGTGTTCCATTTATGATGTAAGTTAATAGAACCCAAGATGTATTCGGACGAAACAGTGTCCTGGGAGCATAGTTTAGGAGGCAAGGCATTTAAAAAGACTTTTTATGATATGAATATTCCAAATCATAAAATAAGGTGATACTGCTTTTTTGGAACATCTATGTATTTTCTATTAAATTTAGTTTAACAGTTATTACTCACGTGCATTCTTCGGGATTGCCCGACTAGTTGTGATCGAACAAGCCCTTATTCATGAGCTGAGTCCGCGGCGATGTCGCGAGTCAAACTGAATGTGTATGTATTTTCTACCCATATTTGCAAGTCAATAATTAAGAATTATGATATAAATTCGATTCTAACAATATCGATCTTACGAAATGCGTCCGAGTCCATATCAAGAATGTTACATCATTCATCAGCTGTGTCAAACAATTCGTTCTGCACCGCGGACCCTAAAACAATATACAATTATACATCATATATACAAATAGTCATACAAACAAACATGTTGCGTACATACAGACATGAATAATAATCTTATTAGTGCAATTGTTTCATTCCAGGTTTCCTGACAGTTATAAACTGTTACAATGTAAAGTGGGTGACGCGCGTTCAAGATTCCTTCACAGCGGCGAAAATCCTCGCCTTGCTGGTCACATTCTTTGCCAGTTTGTGGTACTTATTCTCCGGACACACGGAGAACTTGGAGAACATGATGCAGGGTACGATTACGAAGCCCGGTGAACTGGCCATCGCATTCTACACTGGACTGTTCTCGTACTCCGGATGGAACTACTTAAACTTCGTCACGGAAGAATTGAAGGAACCTTACAAGTGAGTCGTTGGACGACGTACCTAGGTAGTTTGTTGTTTTGTAAGTATAAACAAAATCCAATCGAGGATGATGGAACACAAATGTGTTGTTTTTGACCTTTTACCTAAACTTGTTGTGCCAAGTATTGATCTGGATTTATAGGTTGGGTACTGATATTTCGGTAACCAGTAGCATTTTTTCTTTCTGATCTTCTTGATGTTATTGGGTACGTGAGTACGTGGTATTTGTGTTTGCAGCAACCAAAACAATAGGATATTAAAGTCAAAGTCAAAGTCAAAGGTTTTTATTTCAAATAGGCAAAATTACATGCACTTATGAAACGTCAATTGATTTTAGTTGCACGGTTCCAAAAGTTGGTCTTATGGAGAAGAACCGGCAAGAAACTCCATAGACACTCTTTTAAAATAAAATAATACAATAAAGATCTTTGCATAGTTACAAAGTTTGTAGGTGCAAGAACAATGGAGGTTAATGTGTGAGATGTAATATTATCTAATAAATAATGCTACGAATACAAATAACAAGTTATGTCACATGAGTCATTAATCTCTACATTGAGCTCACATTTACAGCATGTTTTATGGGCTACGAATTTAAATACATATTTAAAATACAGTATAAGCAGGTATTTAAATGAAAATTTTTATACATGTCAAACTGAATAAAATGTCAAGACAGGTCAATAAAACATTGTCACTGACACAATTCAGTCATTTCTGTTTTAATTTTATGACACTCCACAATCACCTGTTGCCAGGAGAGCCACATGTTCAGAAAATAGTTAACGCCACACGTCCCTATCCTCAATGTAATCTTTAATAATTAAATTAATAAATATATAAATAAATATTTTAATTATTAAAGCAGCTTACCAGCAATTCTCCCGTGCATGATTTGCCGGATTAGTAAATGACCTTAGAATTATTTGTTATCACTAAAGTAGACACTACGCGCCTTTGTTGATCCCCATCGGAAACATTATAACGCTAGTAGTATAACAAGATATATCTGCCTAGCCTTTTCCCAATTACATTGGGGTCGGCTTCCAGTCAAACCGGATGCAGCTTAATACCAGTATTTTACATGGAGCGACTGCCTATCTGACCTCCACAACCCAGATACTGGGTAACACGATATCTCGTGGTATGACTGGTTGTCAGACTTTCAGGCCTCTGACTACCCATAACGCCTGTCATAGATCTTAATTTGACAACCGGGACCGACAGCTTAACGTGCTCTCCGAAGCACGGAGGGGACTCGGTATGAAACGACGGTCACCCATCCACATACCGACCGCGGCAAGCGCAGCTTAACCTCGATCAATCAATCTGTGCCGCAGTTACTTAGCCACGAGCCCCTCCTGATGAAATTAATAAAAAAAAAGCACGCCTGCCATTTTTTTTAATATGACTTGCCTATGTTACTCGGGACAATGTAAGGATAACCCATACATCGAAATCTGTTCAGGCGTTTAGAAGTTAAGGTGGAATAAAGAAAATCAAAAACAAACTTACATGAAGCCTAAATACATAACCCTCCTTTTTTTGGGCAGTCGTGTAAAAATATAAACAATTAAGAGAAACAAATTTCATTTTATTTTTTAAATACTATCTTTACTTAAAATAAGTTGTAAAAGGGTTAAAAAAGAGACTAGATACAAATGTTTTTATAATTACCTATTTAAAATTGTTTGTTATGAACGCCTCTATGAAATTATGCCAGTCTAATCCTGGACAAATGATTGGCCTATAATAGACAGCCAAGTCCCCACGCTGGGCAAACTGGTCGTTGACCCTGAGTGAGCCCACTGTGTTTATTTATAAGATGCTTTCTATAAGAGTAACTTATGCGCGCCTGAGACTTACTTACGCAGCATCAAAAACATAACAGGTTACAAAATATTAATGGCAATTTTTATTATTAATCCCAATTTTCATTTGTACATAATTCACGGCCATAATTTACAGCATACATAGTTGTTTATAAATAATGTTCCCCCTTTTATGACTCGTCTCCCATTACTTACGTTACAAGTAGGGTTTAAAATGTATTATTATGAAGCATTTAAATGCAGAGGGACATACAAACAAAAAGTGGCCTAAAAATGATAAATAAATAAACGTACTACAAGTGGATATCATATCTGACCATCAGGTATCGTTTATATTAATATTTAAATTTATCTTAACTTTCCACGTTCGTCATAAGTATAACTGCTACAAAGATGTATCTTATTTTTCTAAGTTGTCAATATGGCAGTCATAATGACTATTGAAAGTACAAATGAGAACACAATAATGAGTTTCCCTTGAGAACGCCAACCGGTCGGCTGTCAGCTTGCAATTCTCGTGACCGTAAAAAATATCCCAAAATTTCAATGCGGTGGGAAAACTGGTTCCTCGGTCTGCGAACACAAAATCGCTATCACAGTGTTGCGAAAACAATAGTAGACAATTTTTTCAAATTCATTCAAAGTCTACCTATAATCAATTTGCTAAATCCGGCAGTGAACTACAAATCTATGTTCTTAACAAATAACTAAAGATGACAAATTTGATTTTTTTTTTTTTTAAACTGGCATGGTTCTATACCGTCTTATTAAGTCTTTAAATTTCAAAATCTAAAAACAACCCTATTTCCTTTTCCAGGAATCTTCCCCGCGCTATCTGCATCTCCATGCCAGTGGTGACCCTCGTCTACGCGCTGACCAACGTGGCCTACTTCGCAGTGCTTACCAACGACGAGATCCACATCTCGCAGGCCGTCGCCGTCACCTTCAGCGTCAAGATCCTCGGCATGATGTCCTGGATCATGCCGCTGTTCGTGGCTCTGTGCACATTTGGGTCCCTCAACGGAGCTATCTATGCCTCGTCCAGGTTGTTCTTTGTTGGAGCCAGGAATGGACATCTACCGCTAGCAATATCTCTGATTGATATTAAGAGGCTAACTCCAGTACCTTCGTTATTGTTTCTTGTAAGTGTATTTTTATTCTAATAAGTATATTTTTAAAACGTATTTAAACTACTAAAGTTATAAATTTTCCTTGAAATAAAAATTCGGCCGCTCTAATGGATACTTCAAGCGCTCTTCTCCATATTTATTCAGGTCAGGTCGTATATATATAAAAACGTGTTAGAAATTAAAAATAAAAGGTTGTGCTATGTATAGCGGGCCCTCAAACTAAGCTATATGCTAATGCACGGTAGCAGGATAGCAACCACTATAACTAGATAAAAAGCTTAAAAAGTTCCAACTTAAACTAGAAACTCTAGAATCTATCTAAGTAAGCAAGTTACAAAAATAAACTTGTCATGAATCTGTTCGTGTGTTCGTATATAACTTCATTAGTCACAAACTAATCAAACCATAACTACATTCAATGATAATGTTATATCATCACAACTAGATTAGCTAAGAAAATAATGATTACTTTCTTAATTCATCTTTGCTTTTATAGTTTCTTTTAATCACATTGAGATCACATTAAAGATCATTATGATATTGATGGTTTCTGACACGGTCATAATAGAAAGTTGATTAAAGTAAATCTGATTCTGTTTCTAGAAAGTGAAAGCATTTCATATGTGTCGTTATGAGAGATTAGATGACGTAGCTACTAATGTTACTAGCTTTTACCATACCTTGCAGTGGCCAAGGACGAAAATGTTTGTTTTGGAAGCCTACTAAATTATAACATACCTATAGTTATTCATTGGATAATATTGAACTTGTTTAAAAGGAGAAGGTCGCATCGGGCTTGTATAGCGACCCACAACTACCTACTTAAAAGTAAGGAATGTACGAACGAAGACATATACCCAGCAACGCCCTAAGATGAGGTTCGTGTCCCATAGGGGACACCTTAGTGCTGTGTTACTTAGTTTGTAGTTTTATTATGCTCTGGCTGGCGGTCAAATTGCCTCGTCGTAGCGCTGGGTTACGTAGATAAGACCCTTATGGGTCTGCAACAGGTCATTCTAAAAGGAAAACGAAGACAGAATGACGGCAGAAAGAATCAATATTTCATCATAACCATAAACTTAAGTTGAGTGGTGCTTTGATCCAAAATAGATACACCCTGAAGAAGACGAAGGGTTATGCAGGCTTCGTACTGAAATCACACGTCATTTACACTGGATTGTAGGAACATTAGTTAGAAGTACAAAATACGAACGAAACTAAAATTACCTAATAGTTTAGATAGTACATACTACATATCTAAAGTATTCGGTAAGGTTAGTTTAGTAGTACGCACATATATAGGTATGGATTTCTAATAGGATAAGGGCAGGTACCTAATCGTCTGCCTGCCCGTAGCAGGCGGATTTTATTTTATAGTATAACCTACACGTTGACGCCTTACATAAACGAAATATCAATAATATTTTTGGACTTTAATAATCATTCTAATATTTAAATTCATTTAAATAAAGTCCTACACCCATTGCTGATTTTGATCTAGCTGTATACGTAACTCATTAGTTATTAACTTACCTACCGTGTTTTCCTTGATTGATTACGACCCAATCAATAAACTAAAAAGTAATTCGTTAACGTGTGTAGGTATATATATAGAAGTATGGGGTAAACGCAAGTCTAAAAACTATTTAGATTATATTTATTTAATATAATAATAAACTCCTGACTTAAATTATAATTATTAGTTTCTAAAGTGGTAGGTAGACAACTGAATTCTGCATCGTGATTACTGAATTTCTTATGTATCGGGAGATCAGGGGCAAAATCTTATCTAGTTCTTATGGAATTTATCAAAAAATTTATACTTCTTCAACAGTAAATCGTACTAGGTTTTGTCTTATATAAATAGATTAAAAAGCATAAGAAACGTAACTATAAAATCAATTATTGTATCCATACAATTTGCGTTAAGTATATTTTTTAGTTTTATTAAGAGACTATTTCTTTTTCAGTGTATAGCGACGTTGGTGTTGCTACTCTCAAACAACGTGGAGTCTCTGATAGTGTACGTGACGGCCGTTGAAGCACTTTTCACACTAGCGTCCGTCGCCGGATTGCTCTGGATGCGGTTCACGCGCCCGCATCTCCAGCGCCCTATCCGCGTCAACATCATCCTCCCCGTCTCGTTCCTCATTATCTGCACATTTGTCGTCATCTGCTCCTGTTTCACCCATCCCATGGAAGTCGGCATCGGTGTCGCCTTCATCTTCGTCGGAGTCCCAGTATACTTCATCTTCATCGTATGGAAAAACAAACCCCAGTGGATGCTCTCAATATGCAACTCCTTCAACTTAGCCTGCTCCAAAATATTCCTATGTCTCCCGGAAGATTACAAGGATTTATGATCTTTATAATAGTACTTTATGGTATTTAGTGCGATCTGATTAATTATTTTTGCTATTTTTTATTTACTTTTTATGTCGATTTGGGTGGCATAAGTCAGTGGGCATAATATGAAGTACAGATCTGTTATAATTTAGGTAAGATGATTCCTATGCAATTATAGTTTAATTAAGTATCTATATGTGAATAGATGTTAAGCATATGACAAATTTCTTATTGATAATACAATACAATCATTGTTAGTACGTGTGTTTATTCAGATGTTATCACCAGTAAGTATGTAAGGTCCCGGTTCATATATAGCTATTATAGTATATTTACTCATTGTGCCTATACGCCATTTGACAACGCTATGCAAACAGCTATCAAGCTCACTTGACAATTACAATGGGAACTTTGTTCCCAAAAATACATAATTTATTTCATTTTAGTACTCACAGATGTTCTTCAGTTCTTCAACCATTCACTCAGGTTTTCTTATTATATACAATGAGCAACATATAACTTAAAAAAATCTGTTTGTTTCCTTTTTCTTTCTATAGTCAAAAAGTGGATAACAATATCGTTTTAGATCTTATAAGGTTTGGCAATCCAATTAACTGCGCTTTGTATGACCGCAATGTCATTGGATGTTTCCAGAAATGGGGAAACCAAACTATTGGGGTTAGCCTATAAATCATCTGACATGCGATAGACGTATCTGACATAGTCCCATTGAGCCATTTGAGATTGATGACGAAATGTGTTTTGAAGCGCAGTACTGTGTTCAATAAGTGGACCGTTACTATTCACTCCAAAGCTGCTGTGCTCCATCGGTCTCGCAAACGTCGAGCGTCGACTTAGCGAGCGACTTCGCGCTGAGCAGTCAAAAACACCTTTGGGCGTCATCTGAGGATAAGGGCACATGCCCATTACTTCCGCTTAAATAAATTAATAAGTAGTTATGGCAAATTGAAAGGTCTCTTTGCATTAGTTCTTTCATCTAGATCTACGTGCTCTTTCCTCGCCCAAACTGTCATTTACCATCAGGGTTGCTGGCCAAACGTAGACCTATTTCCGATAAAAAGAAAAAAATGCTTTTGCATACGTTTTCAGTGTGGCGAATAACTTATTTTCCTGTCCCACCTGGATATGGATACAGTGGTAGACCTAGGTGAAGCTGGTGAGCTGGACGCGAAAAATTAAAGAAGAAAAAGAATATTTTTGATTTGCAGTGGGACTGTGGGACAAACATATATGTACATAAAACATAGCATCACGCCTTAATCCCCGAAGGGTAAAGCAGAGGAGTAGAAGTTTGAAAGGTGACTTCATCAAGTTGAATACATTTTCTTGAATCATAGCAGTAGGCGGTTTAGTAGAGTAAACTGCCTCGTTAGTCTAGTGGTCCCAAGCGCGGCTGCTGAGCGTGAAGTCCTGGGGTCGGTTCCCGGGTCGGACAGTGTTATTTAGTTTTTCTGTTAGGAAATTCTCAGTAGTAGCACGGAGTTTGGAATTGTGCCTTGTAGATGGCAATAGGCTCAGCACCTATTACATGGGACTTAATAACGGCATTGGTGAAATGTGGGTGTACAACTGTGTACACCTCTACCTACCCCTTCGGGGAATACAGGCGTGCTGCTATGTTATGTTATGAATCATAGATAATCATGCTTACCGTAAAAAACCTCAAATTTAAAAACGAAAACTAAAGTACAGTAGGTAGTAAAAAACTATGAAAGTAAGTAATAATTCACGAAATTTGCTAGACCAGCAACTGAACAACATGACCTATACACGTGACATGGTCACTAAATGCCTCATTACGGTAAAGATAAATCTTTGAAAAGCATTATCGCATGCTTAGCGAACTCTAAAGTTATTATATTAAAAGGAAAAAGAATACGGTCGCGAACAGGATTCGAATTCTATATTCTATACATTTTAGGTCCTTATCATTCTTTTTCCACATAAATTTATTACTTTTTAGACATACCAATTATACTTAAATTTTACAAACGCACGTTCCTGCGTCTCCCAAATTCGAATCCTGCTTACGGCCGATTTTATTTCCACAAAAATGTAAAATGTGTGGGAGCGAAACGCGCGCGACTCTGCCCGCTCCTTGCGTCTCAGTTTAGTTGTCGTGCATGTCGGTACTTGTCGTCGATCCGTCCGTCCCTAGCACACATCCTACCCTTGTTTTGTATGAACAAAAACCTCATCCACTAGAGCTGAGCCGTTTCCACTAGAGATGCGCTGAGCGAGGCCAGATAAATGAAACGAATCAATTGGTTCTTAACAAACACATCCATCGCTACGCATCCTCGCACATCTCTGGTGGAAACGCAGCCTTAGGTATACATATTTCTAGTATAACCCAAATGTCCAGAAAGTTATGATAGCGAATAATAATATATCTACTATATTCCCAACCAACCTTTCGGTCCCGGCGGCCTATCTACATGAAGATTAGCCAAGTTGCTTATAGTTCATAAGTGTTTACGCAAACACAGGTGTACTCCCTCTTGCTTTACGCTCATAGTCTGATGGAACGGCAACGATAGGTTTAAGTGCTCTCCGAAGCACGGTCTAGTCACACCGCCAACTTCCTAACTCCGGGCTGCTACTGAGAATTTCCTAACAGAAAAACGCAATAACAAACTTCTACTAAAATTTATAACCCTAGAGTTGGTAATTGCGTCTGTACGGCATCGTATTAGCTGCAAAGTTAGTCATGTCGGTTCAGTCACCTGTAAAATTACGGAATAGATAGCAACGTCGTCTATATGTGGAAGAAGAATTCAGGGTAGTGAGCTAAGGTCGATATTGCTTAGTGGTCAGAGCGTCTGGAGTTTTCATACGGGAGGCGCAGGCTCCGAATCCTGCTCACAACGGTATTGTTTTTTCTACAAATATTTATAACTTTAGAGTTCGCTCCGCATGCGTTAATACGTTTGAAAGATTTATCTGAACCCAATAACACTTTGCCCGACCCGAGTCTAACCTTACGCTCAGCAGCCGTGCTTGCAGCGACTAGACCAATGAGGCAGTTAAAATAACCTGTCAATGCACAACGGTTTAACGTAAGCACCAAGACGCACGGCCGAGGCCAGGAATATATTTCGGGTGGGGGAGTTTACTATCATGAATTTGTTTCGGGGAGAGGGGTTTGTCCTTCTTTCACACATGGAACACGTGTTCTATGACCAGGCATTATAATCCAAGACCCCAGAGCCTCCAAACCTTACTTATTTTCTGATGGACAAAATGTATACGATTGAGTAGTGTTATTGTGTACAGTGAACGCATACATACCTGCTAGCTTGGGCCGGCGGCCAATTCTCAGCTACCAGGTGCTACAGGTACGTAAAAAGATTACTCACTTTACTTAAACTCTGAGAGACTTTTTACGTATGTTGTACGGAATATGTAACAAAAATTTGTTAATACTGCCAGACATCTTGTCAGCGGTAATTATCGCCAAACGCTTTAAAGATCGAAACAATTAAAACATGAAAATTCTCATAAATTTGGCGTTGCTCTGCAATCTAAGTCTAATAATTGGATATCAAGAAATTATTTAGTTAATATTAATGACTTCCATTAGACTTTTATAAAGATAATTTCAATGAAGCTGTATTAAAAAGGTATTTGATTATCACCCGCGCGCTCATACTCATAGCGACATTTTTAATGTTCCTGGGGGATATTTGGCTCTACGATTGGTCTGGCAGCTTACAAAAAGTATAAAATAGTCCCCTAAACATCACAGATAAAAATTAAGTCTCAGACTATAAATAAGATTATGTTTTTTCTATCGATCTTTAAAGCGTCTGGCGATATAGTCAACAGGTGGCTGGCAGTATTGACGATTTTTTTTTACAATATTCCGTACACCATACGTATAAATCAGCTCTCAGGCTTTAAGTAAAGTGAGTAATATTTTTACGTACCTGTAGCACGTGGTACAATACATGAGAATTGGTCGTCACCCCAAGCTAGCAGGTAAGTATGAGTTCACTGTTCACACTAAGATCACTCTATCATTTACATTTTATCCATCAGAAAATAAATAAGGTCTGGGACCTTCCTTTATTATATTTTACTACACTTTGGGAATTTTGGTTTGGGGCTTGATCCCCTAGCTAAGGCTATATGAAGGAAGACACTTACATGAAAATTCTCCAATCTCATCCAAAGATTGATCGTGACAAGTTTAACTCCAACGATTGCTTACCGATCACAGTTCACAATGGACTATGAGCGCTTCTACTAAACACTACAACTATCTCTGCGATCATTGATACTTTTTTTTTATAAAAGCGATGAATCACTAGGAATTTCTTCCTGTGTCGTGGGTGCGTTTACAGACATATAATCTCACAAGCACACACACACCCAGAACCGGAGCAATTATCTATAGATCGTACAAATATTTGCTCCGTGCAGGGATCGAACCTGCGACACGCAGCGCAGCAGTCGGTCTCTCGACCACTGCGCCAACCGCGCTGTCAAATTTACTTTGTTCTAGTAGAGAAAAGGCTCTTATAACAGATACTGATGCACTTGTACAGATATTATAGGTACACTTAACATCACAATACAGTCTACGAACATCGTGTCTAATGCAATGTCCCTTTTGGGTGCAATGATCACACCTTGACTGTTTCCTATCTGCCCAACCACATTACTTGATGGGGTCAGCTAATCAGCTTCCAGTCAAACCGGATGCAGCTTACTTAATGCTAGTATTTTACATGGAGCAACTGCCTATCTGACCTAACCAACCCAGTTACTGGGTAACACGATATTCTGTCATATGACTGGTTGTCAGACTTTCAGAAGTCTGACTAGTAACGGCTTGCATAGATCTTAATTTAAAAACTGTGACCGACGGCTTAACGTGCTCTCCGAGTCCCGGAGGGGGTCTCGGTATGATGATCACCCATCCGCTGTCCGACCTCGGCAAGCGCAGCTTAACCTTGATCGATGGATCTACGCGGCTGTGGCTTAGCCACGAGCCCCTTTGAAATGGATACAGTAGACAAAAAGTTCTAATAACAGCTACTGATGCACTTGTTCAGATAATATAGGTACATAATATAACCATATAATCTACGAACATCGTGACCAATGCAATGTCCCTGTTGGGCGCATTAATCACACCTTGACTGTTTCCTATCATTGTTATTTTATTTATTCACTGTGAATCACTTAGTTTATCTAAAAAAACACACCATTTCGAATTAACGTTATTTTATTGTCATATGAAATAAATAAAGGCCGTAGCGAGTAATTTATTTGGAGGGGTTCTACCATTTTTTTACGTATAATAAATAATTCCTCTTCTTTTCTGGGATTTCTGTACCAAAAGTCCTTCCTGACTATTGCCATGAATAACAAACTATGATTACCAGGTACTGTTCAGTATCAGGGCAAAACCTTCCCTACTCTCCTCCATCTTCCACCATTTAGAGGCATTCCAGTTAGCATAAAAGTTTTCTTTTTAATTATTTTATGATACCAACACACAGTTCCCGTATACGTATCATTAAATTTTATACAGTCATTATAAAGGCACCCGGAACACGCTATATTTCCATACAATTACTTTGGCAACAAAAAGAGATACTTGCCTATTTTGATTATTGTCCCAATAACTTATCCGTGTCTAAGCTATACAGTTTTTTTTTACCAATATCGTGTCCAAAGGAGTGACGGAGCATGAAAACTGACGTGCTTGGATCTTTACTCACGTACCGACATCCACTGTTACGAATAGTCGCGACGTCGCCATTGTATGCTTACCGTGGAAATTGGTCAAATTAACGTTTCGTAACCGTTAAGGAAGCCTACAAAACGTCCAACAATTCAATACCCTGTGTATTGAATTGTTGGACGTTTTGTAGGCTGTGCATTGTGCAGCCATTTAATAATTCACCGTTCAAAGATATTTACTGTAATAGATTTTTTGCAGGACATGTTTGATACGTTTCCGTGTTGAAACAATCTCTAGCTTAAAGAATAATCAAGGCCGTAGCCAGGCATTAACATTTAAAATTGTGATTATTTTAAATTAATTTAATTTCGGGGGAGGGACGATGAACCCCCAACCCCATGTCAAACTCAACCGTTGGCAGCATTCTTCTTTGCGCTTATTTATAACAAATTAAAACCACATTGCGAGGAATAATGCATTTGTTCTAGTCGAACACCATAACATTGGTGGGTGCAGATTGTTTAGCGCTTTCTGACGCCTGGTGCGTCTTGTTTGTAAAAGAAGAAAAATATTACTAAAGAGAGTTAAATATTTCTTCAACGTCTAACTCTGCTGACTCGTGTCAAACGCTCTACATAGATAGCTCCTTTTATATCAGCAGAAAGCTCAGGATACCATACTATCATCAGCGACTCCTCCACAAGAGGTCCTGCAATGGGTAGCGCATTATTTCATATCGTGGAAGCTGGTAGATCTATTGTGTCACAATTTACTGCGGTATTGGTCCATCGGTCGACTTAAAACTCCCAAAACTCGCAAAAACTTTTTGGTCTTACTCTAATAACTTCAGAATGGCGGCAGCACCCACTGTGTTAACAGTCTTATTTTTTCAAAAGTTTTGTTGGTAATACCGTAGTATAACGGACGACATTTATTGAGATCTCCAACATTTCAACAGAAGTTTAGAAAAAAACATATCGTGTACTTTAATTTTTTGTCAACAAGGACGAACATGATTTCAAGCATTAAGCCTCGTGAGAATGTTATCTCTGGCGGATCTTTATCATCCTCCAGGTATTGTGGCAAATTAGGTTATATTTCCATCTGCAGCTTCGGCCGTGGCAGAAGTTTTCGAAAAGCTGTTATTACCTATGGGTGTGAATGAGTCGCTTATCTCTCCATGATAGGCCAAGAGCCAACGGAAATGGGTTGTTTTGCTAGTGGGGGTAACGAACTATCAAAATATGTTTACTGTTGTAATGTAACCTATCTTGTTTATCCAAACACTGTCCAAACACCTGCTATACTGAACAGGTGGGTATGGAAATATTTTTCTTTAAAATCAACTATTGACATTGTTCTTTTAGATGTTGAGAGGTTGAGCTGTTATTTGTCTTGCTGCCTCATATCTATGGATCAATAACTTGGACCATCATCATCATCATCCCCCTCCCCTTATCCCAATTTATTTGGGGTCGGCGCAGCATACCTATATCTGGCATGCTGCTATAGTTTTGGCCATGTTTTATGACCGGCCGCCTGCCTGACGTCAACCCTCTTTGGGAATGCTGTTGTTGGTGGTAACCGCCACCGATACAGTCTCCTTCTATCTAGCTATGTCACACCAAATGTTATCCATGCACCAGGTTCTGATGTTATCCTAATCCACACTCCACTAACGGGGCTACAATAACATACACGGCCTACAATCCGTACGATACCTAAATAGCATAATTATTAACTTGGACCAAAATGGATTAAATTAAAGATTAGATAGAAAAAGAAAAGAGTATGAACTCCCACTATGGGAGCTTGAAAGTCATAACGCTAGTAATGGTGACAGAAAGACAAATTAGGATATCAATCAAAATGGAGAAAAAGAGTCACCAAAAACATTGGACAGATTATATTATAAAAAAATATTGAGCAAGGGCTTCTAGATTAGAAGTGAACACTGTGTTTTTTTTCTTTTACTGTGGACTGCAACCGGGAGAAATTAATATATTTATAAACAAGATGTGGTAAGGAAATATATTAGGATCAAGGGATGGTAAAGTAGGAAAGGTCAGGATGTAAGTTCTACCACATATCGATCCACATTGTAGTGCTGTCACGAAGGAGTCTAGAAATTGAAAAATTAATAAAAATTAATAAAAAGAAGTATTTGACTCACATAGGGTTAGTAACAAAGTTTGCCTAAAAACTATGTTAGTTTATGATAAACTTGACATTTATATTGAATTCTTAGATCACCGCTTCAGGATTCTAGCTGAGATGCTGGAGCAATCGTTAATATTACGGCACTTCAGCCTATCTTCAATCAACCTCAGGATGGTGTTGGTGCTATTTAATAATGGCATTTCTGCGAATGTAGCGTGTAGGATAGAAATATACCGTGAATAGTAGAATGTACCGTGCAGTATATATGTATATGTATACATATGTGTAGTAGGTTTTAAATATTGTTGTTTGTTGTTGTTACATGCCTAGAAGCATGCGCAAACCTGCGGGCAATTATATTAGCTCTGACCGACAGCGCACTCCGCCGTCTCTCAATATCGTTATCATCCTTAAGGCTAGTGGTCAATGCATGTCCAAGGTATTGGAACTGATGTAATAACAGAATAAGGGAACATCGTTCAATCTAATCGGCAATATAGTCTTCGTGTATTTTCCACCAGCCCCAAATACCATAACGACTCTTTTCTTCACATTGTATAATAGATGGTCGCGATCCCCTGCGTAGGCTTCACATTTGGAAACAAAACACCATGTTATAATTATATTACACAAACCGATAGTGTTGCTAATTAAGATGAACTTCTGGAAAGTAATGGCATATAGCAAATTAAAGGAAAGAGCTCATTTTTAACAAAATACAATTTTCTTTCAATTTGTTTACAAGTTTTTTTTCTTTTACTGTAGCCTGCAAACAGGAGAAGATTTATTTATTTATTTAGTGTTGTTTTTTTTTGTTTTTATTAGGTATCCACGGCGCTGCAGGTGTTTGGAATAAAAAAACATTGAGCATAATTTCGAACAAACTACGGGTAGTGTATATCTTTGGTAGTGTACCATCAAAGACATATTAAAAATCGCATTTTCCTTTAGTTTTCCGTATATAATTACTTCCCAGAATTTGATCCCTCTTAGCAACACTATCGAATAATGTAAAAATACAGCGTGTGTTATTTTTTCCAAAATGAACGGGTTCGATTCTTGGCTAGAAATATATATTTTTTTTTTTGTAATCCAATGTTGTAGTTTTGGTTTCAAAATCGGGGCCGAGACTCCATTGAGTATTTTTCGCTATTACTTAAAGTTTCGGATTTGGGTAAACACGCCCATTTCAAAAATTCACCTGTATTATAATAATATATAGTATCCGACTCTGGTGGTACTCATAGAGCACCTCTATAGGAGACGTACTGGAAAAACTTATTGTATGTCATTTTATGTTATACCGGACGCATTTTCTATTGAACAATCTTACGTCTTTGAATAGAAAATTCCCATTCATCCTTATGTTTCTATTTATCAAGTCACACCACTGTTTTTATTTGGTCGGTCAGCAAGTGGCCGCATGTTTTGAAAAACTATGATATGGATGTTTTTAATTGATGTTGATATATCGATTAGAGCATTGTGTTGACATTGGCTATCTGCCCCGGTGGATGGGAATGTTTACTTTGGGTGCAGACAGTAAATACCCTCACAAATACTAGTAGATATTATCTACAAATTCATACATCGAATGCTCGAGTAAGCACTACTTAGTAATCGATATCATCCAAGTTTCCAAACGTAAACATATTAAGAAAGATTGTGTCATTAAAAAATAAAGTGGAGTATGTAGTACGTTGGGTACTTTTTTGAAAGAAAGATGTTAATGCTGTGTACTTTCTGAGGAGTGCTTGCAGTCTGTAATTTTGACCTTCAAGTTGATTTCTTAAATAAATACCAATATAATATTTAAATACTTATGAGATTGACTCTAGATAAAAAGGATCAATAAATTTCTCAATTATTAATATCAATCGGAAAGATTAAAATTAAATTACCTACTAAGTACTGTACCTACAGATTGAGGTGTATATAGTGAGGGTAATTTCAGTTGAGCAATTTTTTAGTGAGTGACTTAAAATGTAGGTAAATACAATAAGAGGTAACTGAAACGCTTTCCGGCTTCAATGGCATATGCCGATATGTTTCCGGCTTTTAGTCCTGAGCTAATGCCAAATCCCAGACAATAAGTGAAATATTACATTCCATGCGTGAAAAAAGAGGGTAAAAATGTATTAAATAAATCCCTGAAGGTAGAGCCCCCCGAAATTTCTGGCTACGGGTTTACTTGAGCCATTCACATGTAAATCATCACGCTTATTAAACAACACTCCAGTATATAAGCACTAGTTACTACGATGACTTTAAAGTTAATAGGTAGGCCCAAATTTTTTCTCTGCATAGGTATTTAATGTAACCTAATCCTAATAGTAAGAATATACCTAACTTAAGTCTTCGAATGGGAGAAGTATAAAATTATACATCATAACAATAAAAATCTATTGTCTGGTAATTAGCGAGCCAACAGATTAATATTAACATATAATATAACATAGCATCACGCCTGTATTCCCCGAAGGGGTAGGCAGAGGTGTACACAGTCGTACACCCACATTTCACCAATGCTGTCATTAAGTCCCATGTAATAGGTGGTCAGCCTATTGTCATCTACCGAGCACAATTCCAAACTCCGGGCTGCTACTGAGAATTTCCTAAAAGAAAAACCCAATAACACTTTGCCCGACCTGTGAATCGAACCCAAGACCTCATGCTCACCACTAGACCAACGAGGCAGTTTAAATAAATTAATATTAATTTAATTTAATTTGTCAATTCTTTCAGATTAAATAGATTTTTGAAATTACCAAGGAAAATCGCACATCGCTGGTAAAAAGAGTATAATCTAGTAGCGGAAACTATGAAGACTTACAAACATTAATGTCACTCACATAACTAATTGTTTTAACTTCAAACACCTTCGTGAGACATTAATTAAATGTTAATATTACGTAAATTTTTCGATCGGTTCAGTTTGACTTGTGAAACCGGCGCAGGCTCAACTAATGATTCGAAACTAATCGGGCAGACTGTATTTATGTAAGACAAAATTATAAGGCGAGATCATGTCAGGTGGAGCAAAGCTGTGGCGTCCAAAGACATGATCTCGAAGTGTCAGTCGCTCTACAGCAAGATGGGCGGATGATATTGGTACTATCGCCAGAAAAACCTGGATGAGACTAGGGCAGGAGCGTGTATATTGGCACAAGCAGAGAGAGGCGTCTGCACTGCAGTAGGTGACATCTAGTTGTGGATAATGATGATGATAAAGATAAAATGAAACTTGATTAAATTAAAACATTAAAGTTCAAACATTCTTGTGGAAACAAAAATACAGTCGTGAGCAGGATTCGAACCTGCGCCTCCCGGATAAATACTCCAGGCGCTCTGACCACTAAGCTCTCTGTCGACCTTCCACTTCCTCGAATTCTTCTTCCACATTTTATTACGTCTTTTGTCGACGTTATTACTGTCTAATCAGTCCCTATACAGGTGACCGAGTATTTATCCAGGAGGCGCAGGTTCGAATCGTGCTCACAAACGTATTTTTCTTTCCATACAAAATAATTACTTTAGAGTTCGCTGTTCATGCGTTAATACTTTTCGAAGATTTATCTATATTTAAAACACATTTAGGAACTAAGTATAACAAAGTTAATTATAATTATTAAATACCATGATTCCTCACATTAATTAATTCAATCGATAAAGTATCTATTACATAAAATGTGTCGCAACTTTCAACCTTCGTAGATATTTAACATTGACATTGCCTTATTTACTGTTATAAAATTTACAACTTCATAATTAATATCTATATACATAATCTCGTACAATAGATACCGACGATAAAATTGAGGACATTTGTATGATACTTTAATATGTTTATTAGAAACTAATTTGAATCCTAAGCTGCCCTGCTTCAAGGCAAAGGTGTGTAGCCTCGTAACCGTTACTGTGGTGGGAGCATGGGTGTTTTTGTCGACACATTTGTCGATTTGAAACGTCAAATTAGACATAAGTTTTTGTTAAAACTATAAAATTCAATACATTTAAACTTTTATTTACTCGACAAATTTGTCGAGAAAGATCAGTGTTCCGACGCCTGGTACGCCACGCGTAGCTGACGCAGACTAAGTTCCACTTATTGTCCTGTCCGCTATGTTCCACTGTCCGTTTCTAGGTAGATTTATTGCGGGATGTCTATATGCACCACTAACTGGTGCAAAAATATGAGGCACTTAAATCGTTGATGTGCAAAGAAGAACTGGTTGTCTAACAGTTTGTGCCCACCACAGACGATCTCTACTTCTTGGTGTGGTTGATGAATAACCTAGTTTCAAAGTTTAAACCGCCCAACATTTCTCAGGTGTGCTGGTTTCCTCACAATGTTTTCCTTCGCCGTTATAAGCAAGTGATAATTAATTTCTAATACGCAAATGACTCGGAAAAGTAAATGGTGCGTGCATTGGTTTCGAACTTGCGACCTTGTATTTACCAGTCCAACGGTCATACCACTAGGTTAAATTATGCTTTGAAGTAAAGATCTAAACCAACAGAGAAAGATCTAGTCAGCAGCATCATCATTCTTGATTTATTTTCCTGATTATTTTTAGTTTAATTCTTTTTGTCACTGTAGACATTGGAATACACAAATCCTATATTAGGTATAACTTGATTGCTGTCCGTGAGAAAGTCATTTACAGATGTTCTCAGCATTACAAACTACTCATACATCTAAAGTTATTATATTAAATGGAAAAAGAATACGGTCGCGAACAGGATTCGAACCTGCGCCTCCCGGATGAATACTCCAGGCGCTCTGACCACTAAGCCATCTCGACCTCTTGGCTCATCATGGCTTAGTGGTCAGAGCGCCTGGAGTATTCATCCGGGAGGCGCAGGTTCGAATCCTGTTCGCGACCGTTTTTCCATTTAATATAATAACTTTAGAGTTCGCTAAGCTTGCGTTAATGCTTTTCAAAGATTTATCTTGTACTCATACATCTACTTCTGAAAGTACTAAATCATAAATAGTATTCAGGATCAAGTTGTCATTATATCCTTGCTTCACAAACACTTAATCCAGACCCATTTTGAAAACAGACGGTTGCTTATGAATTTGTTTTAATTCCACCAATAAACATTAAATAAGACAAGAACTAATAATATACCAGAGAATTAATAAAGGGCCCAGGATGTTACCCTGCATAAACCTCATATATTTACACAACAACCTTTACACGTACCAAGGAAACCCATATTCGACAGACTTTTCTATCCAATTTGTGACCATAACACAAGCATTTTTCACGGCTCGTTTTAAACATGTTAAACAACGACTAGTGTTACGAATCGGAACAGATTAGCGCATTGCTTACGTATGAGGTAAGCATGTGCATTTTTGAAAACAATGGGGTTTTTTTCTTTTCCAGGAGTAATACTTAATTAAGGTTTGCTTTGAACGCGGTGAAATATGAGACAGCTTTACAAACGAAATTTAACAAACTCACTAAATATTAATAATTTCTCTCAAAATATGTCTCTACGTGTAAAATGTATTCTATAGAAATAAACTATGTCGTATGTATTAGCTGCAAAGTTGGTCGTGTCGGTTCGGTCCCCTGTATAGGTACTGAATTGATTGCAATGACGTCGCCATAAGACGTGTTAAAATATGGAAGAAGAATTCGCGGTGGTGAGCAGAGGTCGAGATGGCTTAGTGGTCAGAGCGCCTGGAGTATTTATCCGGGAGGCGCAGGTGGATTCGAACCTGCCTGAACCTGTTCGCGACCGTATTCTTTTTCCATTTAATATTGTAACTTTAGAGTTCGCTAACCATGCGTTAATGCTTTTCAAAGATTTATCTTGAATTATGTCGTATGTATTATACTTAAAAAATCTGGTAGTTTGCTCTTTTTATGTTAATGCATCTACCATGCTATGTTTCTACATCACCCTAAGGTTATTTGACAGAAAATGCCTATGGCATTAACCGCCTTTGTACCAATGTGCATAAAGTATAAATAAATAATAAAAAAGCATAATTAATGACTACATATTTAATTCTGAGAACTGGAATGTGAAATGAACTCGCATAGTGACACTTAACTACAGCTCTTGGGAGGCGCACCTGTAAACTGGGGAAGCTACATCGGGGGTCGAGAAATACAATAAAATTACGTGTTTTTTATTCAAAGTATCTGTACGTTTATAGCAGGTTCTTTAAAAAAACATCAGCATCAAAAAGCCTACAATGTAAATACAATATTTGTTTTGTGTTTATAAAATGGTCTTGTCTATTGATCTGTGATTCACTTTCTAATCTCCTTTGTACACAATCTCAAGGTCCGCACTTACCAAGAAGTCAATTAAACTTATTATTGTTTATTTTCTTGTAACTCTTTCACGGAGTTTACGGAAACCACTCTACGTTACATTTGTTTATCCATTGTGACAAGTTGCAACTGTCTCTGAGTATTTGACCTACAATAGTATTTAATAGATACCTACTTATTTTATTTAACTGAATAATCTTATGTAACTTTACATAATAGTCAATGGCCTGACGTAGAGTTCTTTGTGAGATGCGCTCTGCCTTTGTAGGAATCTAGGAACACATGCGCCTAGACGTGAATAGTAATCGTAATACGTAACTCGAACGTGTTCGGACTCACAACTACTTAACGACACCAAAAATTATGTTACTAGTTACTGCAAAAACAATAGACATCGTTTGTCAAAGAAGGAAGAAGAACAACTCATTAATGTGTTTACCGTTTGTTTATTTAATCATTGACATAGCGTTACTTGTAAAAATCAAAGCAAACGGACACACTCCGCATAATGTTCGATAAGCATCAATCTTATGAAGTTATGAATGAGTGGTACTAACTTATATTTACGTTGACTTGTTGACTACCACCTTAATACGTCAAAGTTAAAAATATTGTATATAAGATAACACTATCTAGTGTGTAAGCAAATAAGGTGGCGTATAAATTCGTGAATTAGGTTTATTTTTCTACAGTATCGAAACCACTTAGCACACTTCGTGAAATGTCGACAATGGCCGATGGAGCAAACCAAGCCAAAGGCCTGCTAAACTTGAAGCAAATTAAATAAGTACCTAACTTAGGTTGTCTCGATGCCGGTCACTCCGTAAATACATCTTATTATCAGTAACGGTGTTCAACCGGCCTCAGAGCCTCCAGAGAGCGACGGGTGAAAGTCACTGCGTAGAGTCGCAGACGCACACCTCACCTCAAGTGACAAGCACGCTTCCACAACTGTGTCTAACAATTTATTCGATTAGCGATTTAATTATTGATATTCTAAACAAATAAGCAAAAGAGCAATCGGCCGATGCGCGACCGCCACGCGACGCGTCATATTATCACGTTCAACGGAGCGCTGTTGAGGCTGATCGGCTGATAGTGTGGTGCGGAGGCGCGAGACCGCCGCCGGCGCACGCAGCGAGCCAGCGCGCGAACCGCGAGTGCAGACATCAGTCGTGACCATGTTGACATCGTGCGCCGTCGTAGTATTGGCGCTGGCGCTTTGCGTCGCCGGCATCGACGACACCTTCGCCAGCAACTCCGAGCCCAACGCGACCACGCTGCAGGCCGGATCGGCCACGGGAGACCAGCTCAACAACAGCTTACCCGCTGAGCAATACTTCATTGACAAAATATTTGATAAATACGGAGATAAAGGCGTCATTACATTTGAGGTACGTGCATTTTTTTACGTCGATATGGATAATTTCACTACAGTAAACATTTTGTGATTAGTGGTTATCTAGATTGAATAAGTGGTATTTGGCTATCGCAGTATTTTAGTAAATTATTTTGCTACTACATTAATCAGCTACTTTAAAGAATCCCTACACAAACGGCCATTAAATCAGAGGTTTAATATAAAATTTTCTCAATAATATTTATAATACCAGTATTATTAGATTCTACTATGATTATTGTAATAGATCTATTAGAATCACTATTACATCCATTGACAGCAGACAAGTGATTACTCATCGCTTAAAATTGTACCTATTGGATATAACTCTACAGGTTTTCAACTATCTGAAATATTTTTTCCTATTTCAAAAACAGAAGTTCATCGAACTTGAGTACAACTTTTCTATTTGTATTATGTGTTACAACAGTTCTCTTATCACCTGCTTATCAGTATTTAGTTAAATCGGACGATCTATTGATAACTGCTAATTTCAAGTTATTTTGAAAAGCTAGTATAGCTTGAGAAGCTGGATCGAGTTTTGTATAGTTTCCCATCGGTTCGTATCCTATATTCTCAAAACAAAAGCCACCTTATTGTTCTTTCATTGAATAGTTTTTATGCATTACTATGTATGAGACGCATGCTTAGCCGTTTAGCATTATTTATATTATTGATTAACTGTTAAATAAATAATGACTCAATTTACCTGAAATTCTTAGCTCACATAAATAGAGTAATTGACTAACGTCTTCTTTGACTGGGATTATAATTGCGGAAAAGGAAGTCGTAGATTACCTATGGGGATGAGGACTAGACAGCGCGTAGTTGTAGAATGCGCTAAAATGTGGAGCAAATTTATATTAACTTGCTTGATATGACAATCATTTCATCTAAGTATTTATTTCCCTTTATCTTAATTAATATGTTGAAACTCATAAAAATCTATTAATTGTTAAACGACTTTAACATTGTTTTTGCTAAACTCGTTTGTGTGATTTGCGGTACTGGTTTTAATTTTGATTGTTTTCATTATTTATTTATGGTATTATCAGTAATTAGGCGATACTAATTCTTTATACTGCCTAATAGATCATAAGAGGCCTGTCGTATTGTTTAAACTGCATATATGTAAAATATCGAAGTATTTTTATGGCTGTTACGTGACATATACATGCGTAAATTAATTTTCAGCGCTGTATAAGCACATGCAGATTGCGTACATACGGAACACAAACATAATAATGGCATATTTGACTTTTATTTCTAAATTAGCTTAGTACATTAAACTGCGAAAAATTACGCCTCTAGGGTATTGTTCTCTCAATGAAAAGATAAACACAAAGCACGAATGCCACCAGATGTTTTCAAATGTACCTAAGAGCAGATTGTACTTAATGGTGGATCACTATCAAATATTGTACTGGTTAGCCAAATATCGGCAGGTAAACGTAGAACAACGTAACAACCTACTGCATAATACATGTAACTAATTACCATAAAGAGAAATTGTAATTAAAAATGTATGACTAACACAATTTCTGCAAGGATTTTATATTTTTTCAAATTGTAAAGTCAATGTCCTACAAAGTATCTACTACTTACTTAACTTGACACCGATGCGGCAATGTGACAAGCCAAGTTCGGAAATGAAGAAAATGATTTTCGTAAATAATGTAGGCACAACATTGTTTACTATGATTTTTCCGGTTTTGGCTTATTTCTTGCCATTTCTGCGGCACAATCGACCGTATCCATATACATACATATCGTTTATGAAAGATGACGAACAATCTTCTAGTCTTGTTGTTGCTTTGATAAGTGCACCTGTAGCCCTTTAACAATGAGATTAATTATATGATAAGCGAATATAATAGAAGGATGCTATTAGTATAATTAATCTTTTAATTAGTGCGTCGCATGTAATAAGGAAATTATGCAGGATAACAAGACTCCAGAGAGGAGCAAAATCATTTTTGTAATGATTGTTACATCGACAATCATTAAATAAGTTATAGACTTTTCCCAAACTAACATGTGATATCAAAACACAGTTAACTAACTTTTAATGTAAACCGCTTCCTTTTATCATTTTGAACGTAATCATGTTTTATTATCATTCTTCGAATCTAAAGGAAAAATATCGGCACACGTCTAAAATATAACAATTTACACTTATACACAGGTAGGTATATATGTTGTTATTATTGTAAGATTGTTATTTTACAATAATATATACTTACATGATTCTTAAATTGACAAGTTCTCGTTAAACAAACAGGCACACATAATATAGCACTTACATTTTAAGCGAATATAACGAGTACACCTTAGCCATACACCTCTATTGTCAAGGACAATACCGTAATCACTTGCCGGAAGAAACAAATTAGTGCCTTATTGCTTACGACACATCTTTATAAGTAGTGCTCTCCCACTATTATTATTTACAATAGAAGGTTGTTTTCATAAATCTCAAATTAAAAATACATTGCGTCCTATTCTAATAAAATTTATAGGTCATAGGATAGGCCCCTAAGGGACACCGTAAGACAAGCTTTGAGTCGGCGAATTCTACTTAGCTTGGTTTAATATAGTTGAACTCGTAGCCTTTAATCGTAATTAAGACTACACAAAGGTTTTACCTTACCACCTATCAATAACCATTGCAATTTATCAATTATTACCACAAACTGGTTTTAAGGTTTCAGTAATGCTAGTTGAAATTGTTATTGATCACTAAACTTAGACTTTTTCTTCTTGTTTGTAAATAGAAGCTGTACTGACTAAAACTACATGGCCCTAACGATTACCGGCATTCTGACATGGCATTGCAGGCCACCTTAGTCGCACTAGGACTTCGATTGTAGAGTACAGGTTAAACTATCTGATGTAAAAGAGTATTTAACTCTATGTGCACGTAAGGAAATATGGCTCTCATTAAGATACTATGACTTCATGATTCCCATGAAGATACTTATGACCTCATATTTAGTAGTTGACGTGTACAGGCTAAGAACACTAGATTTTGTTTAGTAATAAGCTATAATTCTCCTTTTATTTTCCTATATCATCTTTCTCAATCTTATTATCTCTTCATAAATCGATAAAAAATTACAGTAACATTTCAATTAAGTCTAAATAATTAAAGACATTTATATGTAAAGTTTTTATTTCTAATTGACATATTGAGTACATTTTTATAAAAGATATTAAATTAATAAACAATTACTTATCCAATATACTTTTGTTGCTTTTGGCAGTTTTTGGCCAGTACTACCTAGGTACTACTAAAACTTCAATGAAAGTGCAATCCCAGCTAACGACCTAGTGTTTATTTTATTTGTAAATAAAAGTTTACCGATACAGATAACATGATTTAAAAATCAAAAATTTAAACTTGGTTGGTAAAAAACATTTGAAAACGTGCGCCCTAGTTTAAACGTTTATAGTTTGGATCTGCCTTTCATTCTACAATCCAAAATAAAGAATTGAATTATTAAAATACTAGCTGATTGCCCCGGGAAACGGTAAACGCGTATTTTTTTTAATTTACCAGTATAAAAAATGTGACTCCAATAAGGGTACATACATAATAAATCTATATCAAAGTTTTTTTCCTGATATGGTCTAACCAAACGTATTCGCATCTATATTTAGACTACCTATTATCAATAAGTTGTTACATTTCCATTTTAAGACATCCTACGTAATTAATTTGTGCTCATCGATTGGGTGCTGTTAAAGCAAATTAGGGCCACACAATGGATAATTTAAAATGTTCCAAAATTTTAACGTAGTTTTTTTATAATAAAAATTCTAATTGGCAGATTTCTATTGCCATAAAAATGTTTAGATGCATAAATATCTACGAACTGTTTGGCAACCAATGTATGTTATGCTATAATAATTATACTAATTATTTATTTATTCAAAATAAACTAATTTGTATAAATTTCCTCTACATCGAACAGGTTTAGGGTTCTTATTTTCTCCGAAAGTTTTTATACTTAAGTACCTGTTCACAAAGTTATTTTCTTTAAGCTTAGTCTACATGATTAACAGGTTTTGGAAAATGCACATGCTCAACACCGTCCCTTATCTTATAACATTTAGAATGGTCTTCGAAATACTAATTTTAATCGTACTTTAAACGTCCTAATACGTATATCTTTACAACATAATCGATTATGTTCGTGAACACAATAACATCTCTAATCTGTGACTGTTGTGAATTCTGCGTGATACCCGCTACCTGTTTAAGATTAGGTTTATGAAAGTACTAACTAAATATAATATTGGACATACACGTCATCGTCCTTCAACTTGACTGAAAGTGTTCTATAACAGCAAGCATTATAAGCATAAGCCCTGACATAATATTTGTTGTAAACACGACGACTTGTAGTACACCTTTCTCGGTTTTTGCCAAAAACAATTCAACGCTAAAGGCTTCCTTTTGCTTTTGCTACATACTCGTACAATCTGTGATAGAACCACCTAACTTATAGGAACGTGTGTATTTAACTGTTTTTGTTAAGTTGTGATTGATCTGTTGATTATTAAAGTTCATACGAAAACAGTATTTGCTACTTTTTGGGAATAAGTTCAGCAGTGCAATAATCGATTTAGATTGCTAGTCAAAAAGTGGCATTTAGAAAAGTTAGAAGTCGCCAAATATACATTTTACCGACTAAGACAAGTCGGAGAATTTAAAGCTATATGAACTTAATACCGATCTATATAAGAACTCAAATACAAGGCAATCGGCCTATGAGGTTCTAATGTTTATGTAAATTCCACTTCCATAAATTTATCCGAATATTTGACCGCTGAAATTGAAATGCCAATTTTCGTTCGTATAAAGATCAAAAGCAAATTGATATCACTAACTATTTTAAATGTAATACTTTCTATGCTATCTTTGCAGGGTTTCGAGCACCTGCTAGACAGCCTCGGACTTGGTGGCCGTGTGTTCACGTCGCCCCATGACCTCGCCATCCACCGTATCAACGGTACCTTCCGGCAGTTGCACGACATACAACACAGACATCGCAGATCACCATCGACTAGTAAGTGTCTTTTATTAAAATTGTCATTACAATCATCCACCTCGATCACTGTTGCTTGCATTATTTTTTCTACTATAAACTTTCTATTTAGTTCACTATCCTTAACGAAGCAAAGTTTATTTTTCACACACCCCTTTTGGTGTGGCCCCCAAAGTTTATTCATTACTATTGACTAGTCTTAAGCCTTTCGTGGTGTCCCCTTACAATTATCAACAGAAAAGCATCAAGTGATGTAGTGTTACTTTCAATGGAGGAAAATAGCTTGTTTACCTGCACATTGTTGTTTTATTGTATTGTCTTTGCACATACAATTACCCGGTATAAGGTAAATGATTTAGATACTTAATGATATGAATGTATTTACAATGTCTTGTTTACAATTCCGGCGCAGTGGATCATAAATAAAATACAAAGTCAGCTTTTATTTGTGTATCTAAAATAATAAGTAGGAGATTAGATAACAACCTTATGGAATAATTCAAGCCGATAGAGCAGAATATAATAAACAATTAGAAGCATAATATTAATCAACTATCTTGACTACTAGCACACGAGGTTGTCGATATATGTGGGATGTTAACTCACCAGATATCGTGTCGATACAAGTTTCGGCCAGTAAGTTATACCCAAGAGCTTTGACAAATATCTAAATAGGCTCTGGATAGACAGCTGGATCAAGGGATACATAAATGATACATAAATCAGTAGCAGCAGTAGTACTCCTAGATACGGTCTGAATTTTTAGGTTTATCCACCGGCAGGTTGGAAGAGTACTTGGACCCTGGACCCGGTGGCCTATATTATTAATCTATATAATAAAAGAAAAAAACAACTCATCTCATGGTACCTATTCATACAAAAGGCTCCAAGGGCTTCATGATTACAATCGCCATGAATTGCTCGCGTTAAACGCAATGTATTGAAATCTTTTATGAATCCAACCTTAACTAGTATACTCAATAAACAAATTGTGACTAATTAAACCTTGAAAGTTAAGAATGTACAACACCTAAAAGGAATGGAGGAAATACGGTCTAATCAATTTTCATTTCAATTATGTGGTTAATTTCAATTCATCCTTGAATAGAAAATAGCAATGTTAGCAATTCTTTGTTCACATAAATTAACTATAAATATCTTAATTTAACTACTTGCGAATCATTCTATTTGCGTCACATTTTTTGTAAGTAATATTAAAAACAAACCAATAGAAGCTCATGTGTGTCGGTTTTCAATAGAAAGCATAAAACCACGCATTATATGCAACGAATTCCTTTATAGTTTATCACAAAGTAAACAGAAATTACACACAGAATATGTAAATTGGATATGCTTTAAAACAGTTTGAAATTAACAAAAAGAAAACTATAGAAACAAAAATGATCAACGTTCTACATGATATATAAAAACAATTAAAATTTAGTAAAACGAACACGTTTTTTGTTTTTGAATTATTATAACCATTGTTTTAACTAGGTGGTGTAGGCAAAGATGATTGATTTGACAAATTTTTACATAGACCCTTTGGTACATACATAAAATCTTAAAAACGATGAATCAAATTATCAGAAAGTTAAGTAGGTACCTACATAGCTTTTGACTTGAACTCTACGACTCTTATTTGTCTTTGAACTTGGTAACTAATGAATTTTGATTCCATGAAAGTAGCTATTGGCAAAAATAAATACCTTTTTACCAGTAATAGTACCTTAATTTCGTCACAAAATTTTCAATAGGCAATTCCCACGAAAGCAAGATGTTATTATTATTAAAATCGACGTAGTTCCATTTCCTGAATAAGCGTGCGAGTGTCACGATTTTTATTGGTTAACAATTTAAAAGGTAGCCATAGTACACAATAGTCTACGTATTTTCTCAGCTGTGACCAATCTATGTAAATTGGCTTACATAATTTGATCCTGAATACAACCACTTTTTTCTGTTAATTATTTTTCTATTACGTGAGCCTTAGCTACTGATAGCTAACTCGTTTTATGCGCTAAATAAGGTAATTTGCTATTAGTCTAACAGATAAGGGTACCCTTGAATGATTCAATCAAGTCAAATATGTTTTTTTATAAATTTTCCGTAGTAACTACCTAGTCGTAATAACAAATAATTAAAAAATAAAAATAGTTAAAATCATGGTTGTTTCGCAGAAAGTTAAGTTAAACTAATAATGTTTTGAAATCCGGTATGACTTGTACAAGTGTTTGGTAGAAAGCGATGCAGATAGTTTAGCTACTTTCTCGTTTATTGCGACAGCATTAACGATGTCGGCCGTAGCCCTTATATGCTGGGAGTTAACTTTATCATGTAAATTATGACGTAATTCTATAACTGTAATATTTTCTTTCACATGTTTAGATGAGCAGGTACCAATTCATTCAAGTGTCGTTATTACGATTATTTAATGATAAATGTCAAGTCGCAACAATAAAAAAATCCCAGTTCCCAGTCTCTTGTTGCATTGTTAACCCTTTGTCGAAATCTTTAGTCCTTATTATGTATATCTGGTCACCAAAACATGAAGCTCCTGACGCCAATGGACGGAGAATTGTCCTTTATAATCGCGATTATCCTATTGAGTGGACGGCTGCTCTTGCGCAGTTGTCTGACCCCAGCCAAGGATCTGTCACATAAATCCGTGAATGAATCGTATTGTTAAAATCATTGTCACGTTTACATTCCAAAGTAGCTCTGTTATCGAATACCTACCTACATTCCTAATGCAATAAAATAATTCGTAAAATAAAATGGAATTAGTTAGTTATCTTATCTTTGGTCGTGAATATTTTAAATTAAGTTTACTTACGTTCATATATAATTATATTTTTTTAATACATGTTGAGGCCATGTAATGCCTATATTAATTTCTATTTTTCAAAGAAACATTGAAAAAATAATAGACAAGAACGGGGCTTGAACCCGCGACCTTTGACGTTCCGTGTCATCACTCTACCAACTGAGCTACCTTGTCGTGTTCAAACCTATTGAATTTTCAATCCTCTTTGTATACGTCTTAACTGGTGATATTTATCTAGTAATCATTTACAGACAAGGTAGCTCAGTTGGTAGAGTGATGACACGGAACGTCAAAGGTCGCGGGTTCAAGCCCCGTTCTTGTCTATTATTTTTTCAATGTTTCTATGAAAAATAGAAAAAAATTTACTTACGTTTTTTATAAATATATTTTTTTACAGTTTCAGCCGAACCTATCTTGAAGAAATCATGTCTGTCTCCGAGGGAAATTTTAGAAGTCTATGGCATGGAGAACGATGCTCCTGGGGTCATAACTATCAAGCCGCAAACATTCCTGGAAATGTGTCCCGCCCTCGTGTACCAGCTAGACCAACGCTCCTGCTACAAAATAGAAGCACCAACGCCGAAACTAGACAAGTTTTGGAGTAAGTAGTTATTCTCTTGATGAGAAATTATTACCTACCTATTGAAGTTTTATAGAGAAATATAAGAAAGCAAGCAATCAAATAATACTTGAATACTTATTTGTTTCAGCTTGGATATATGCCACCTTAAGTATATTGGTGATCAGTGCAACAGGACTGCTCGGAGTAGCTATTGTACCATTGCTAAAGTCAGTGATATTCAGCCACGTGTTGCACTTTCTGGTGGCGGTCGCTGTCGGTACGTTATGCGGTGACGCGCTCTTACATCTCCTGCCACATGCCCTTAAATCACATGGCCCTCCTTCGACGCCTCCAGAGGAGACCGAAGTTGTACTGAAATGCAGTGTAACGTTCCTTACAATTTTGCTCTTCTACAGTGTCGAAGCTATTATGCAAACGATAAATGGCGGTCATACCCATTCCCACGAATCGGGAAAGACAGAAATAAAATCAGATTCTGCCAAACAAATAGAGCCCATAGAACTCGGTGCAATGATGCCTGGTTCACCTCCACCACCAGTTGACCGACCGATGACGTCAACAGCTCTCATGGTGATTGTGGGAGATGGACTACACAATTTAACAGATGGGCTGGCAATTGGTGCGGCCTTTAGTGGTGATCCGGTCACTGGATTCGCAACTGCTCTTGCCGTGTTTTGTCATGAGCTCCCTCATGAGCTCGGTGACTTTGCTGTCCTACTACGGTCAGGTATGAGCATCAGAAGAGCTCTTTATTACAATCTACTTTCATCTGTGCTCAGTTTTATGGGTATGGCAGGTGGAATTTGGCTTGCAGAAGATCATGAATCTGCGTCCCAGTGGATTTATGCCGCAACAGCTGGGACCTTCTTTTATATTGCACTTGCCGATTTAGTGCCAGAAATAAATGAAAACAATCATGGTAAAAGTATTAACTTATTTCTGGCAATATTAGGAATACTATCGGGCGGCATAATCATGTTAATGATTGCTCTTCATGAAGATTCAATTCAATATCTTTTTAGAAATGCAGAACAATAAACACGATAGTCAAATTTTAAAACAATGCTCGGTTATGAATACTTATATAAGTATATGATGTTGTGCTAGTGATTAAACTGTGCGTTAGAAAATTGTGCCTAAAGTGTGGTTATATATTTGGTAAGATTTTCAAGCAAGTATTTTTACTACATACTTAATTATTTTACCATTAATTTACCATAAGACACCGACCGATGTGACCTAAAGGACTATGAGTCTGTCCCTGCGCACCGCTCATATGACGCTTTAAAGTGAATTTTGTTAAAAAAAAGTTACAGTACATGTTATGTGATAATAATCGTACTCATGGTTGTTGAATTGTATGTAGAATCCTGCCTAGTTATTAGTTTTCTCTCGAAAAGAATCCTTTTAATTTATATTTTTAAGTGTAGATTTATTTTAATTAGTTAGTAAGGAAAGCTGTGTAATTTATGTATCTACCTATTTAACAATATTTTAAAGAACTGATTTCTTTATTATTCGTGCGTATGAAATAAGTAACGTTTAGAATGATGATTAAAACATTGGTTACAAAATAATTTCAATGACCACAAAATACGTTAATTTGACCTCGTAATTAATCTAAAAGTTCCTAGCCTATAGAAAATAATTCCGCTCGATTGACATTAAAGATATGTCAGTTCGTACTTTTAAATGCCAAAATGTCTAAAACATAATTATAGATTCGGGATAATATGAAGACTCATGCTGTAAAATTGAGGCAACTGTAATGTAGGTAAATTTATTTTAAAATTACGCGTTGTTTTAAGGCGCGTTATATAAGGTCATAATTTATTAGGTAATTTCCTTTGAAAGGGGTAATATATGTATAAGTTAAATACATTCACTTAAGCTAAGAATTAAATGGGTATAACATTTTTTTTGTAATTAACATAGTACTAGCAACACGAAAACTGCTCCTTGAACGGCGAACATAAGAAAAAAATTTAATTGTTGTAAATATTTGAATTATGGCTTAAATTAATCCTTATTACTTACACATTGGCCCCTTAAAAGGAAATTACCTTATAAATGAGGACCTTATATAATATTTGAATTGGATTGGAATTGGTATTAGTTTCAAGAGTAACCCCACACGTCGAGTATTATCCTAATTTAAAATAAATTTAAAGAATTACTATCTTTCACTAATAATTACTACTTCAGAGGGTGAGACGGGAAAACTAAAAGTAATCAAAAAGGTAGCAATCCTCTATTACCTAATAGTTGGCATACGATAGAAACGACACCATTTTATCTTTTTCTCTGCAGTAAAAACTTCCTTGAGTAGGTAAATGTAACATGCCTATTACAAACAACAATTTTAACTGTAAAGCATTATATATTGCGATTATTAAATATTTTTTATAGACGATGGGATGTATATGTCACGTGGAATGTAACTATATATGTCCATATCACGAATAATTGTAAGAACCATATACTTATAAAACTTCCTAGGCAAATTGTAAACAGCGACAAAATATTGTGAATCGATCGGTTAGGTCAGGAGAACGAGAGAGGTAAAATCTTTATATATCACTGATCGCCAAAATACTGAGACGCAATTTGAAGTAGGTACCTACCTTCAAATATGGCGCTGTCATGTGAAGGCTTCATAAAACTGAGCGTCATTTGAGCCTTAAAATTGTCGAAAAACAAACGTATATATTCAATAAATTGTTAATTCAGGATTCGAACCTGCGCCTTCCGGATAAATACTCCAGGTATAATAAATATGATAGAATAATTCGGAATAGTGTTACTTGCCACAAAAAAATATTTATAGCTACCGTCCGCTACGCATGCGTTAATGCGTTTGAAAGATTTACCTGTACCAACATTCAATGTATAATCTGACCAGTTTTATTGTAAGTAGATTAGTTTTTACAATTATTCGATCGATTCGATCAGTGAGTTCGGTGACTCATAAAACATAGGTACAGTCACAACAAAAGTCACTGAACACATGCAAATCTAAATTAAATATTTTTCTTTCTTGTTTGTTCATTAGTTATTTTTAGTTAGACTCATAAGCATAAAATTTTGCTGACTTAACTGTCGGGAGGAGACACTGGCTCCTGTAACACAGGATGTGCTCTACCTAGCGCAGGAGTCAGGACCTCAATAGTTTGTAAACCATTTCATGCCAATAAGAAATTTATTATTATTATAATTAATATAATGTCTGAACTAACTATCCATCTAACTGTCTATAGTACAAAACATTACAGTCTTAACTTCATATAAATACAGAAAAAGCAAAGTGTCGTCTCATCAAATCACAATAATCAGCACTACAGTCGTTGCAGTGTTGATGCTCATTAATCGACTTCTATCGCTGACTGTACACGTACCTACTAACTACGTGACCTAAAGGTCTAACTGACATCGCAATAAGGATTTAATCATCATTCTAATGTTACTGTCAGTTTAAGCTAGGGGTTACTTAAACTGATAATAAAGTATTATGTAATAAATATTTATTATAAATGAAATAACTTTAGGCTCTATCACAAAACTGTTAGATATTTAGTTTTTTCTGTAAATAGTATCTATTATGTTAGAATGTTTAGTATGACGTCATAATAATAATTACGTATTTTTCTGAACATTGTTTTATTATTTTAAACTATGTAGTTACCGCCAGCCATCGCCAGCGCTTCGGTGGCATAGATAAATAGGTTAAGAAATAAATGTTCAAACCATCGATATGAGACAAATGAGTGTTGAAACCTACCCTTCTTTGACTGCCTCGTTGATCTAGTGGTCCCAAGCACGACTGCTGAGCATGAGGTCTGGGGATCGATTTCATGAGCAAAGTGATGGGTTTTTCTGTTAGGGAATTCTAAATAGCAGTCCAGATTTTTGAATTGTCGGTGGATGGCAATAAGCTCATCATGAGACATGGGACAGGGGACTTATTAACAGCATTGGTGAAATGTGGTAAAAACTTTGTACACCTCTGCCCATGCCTAAGTTAGGAGTTATGTTACTTAATTTGCTAGCTTTACTTTTCATTATGTACACATGTTATAGTCAAGCATCGAAGCTCCGGCGATCCTAGGTTTGGCCCAGTCAAACCTGAGGTCTGAAAAGAAGCCTTAGTCAAAGTCCAACCCATGGACTAATGCTTCATGGTCCAACCCAATAGTGTGTTTCGATCTTTGACTAACGAGTTTATAAAGTTATATTTACGTTTAAAGTGTTTATGTCTATGAGAGACCAACTTGGACAGCCAAACGCCGAAACTCAATTTGATGAAAACGGAGTTTGACCACTCAGACCTAAATTGAACCACCACCACTGACCAGAATGTGTTAGCGTGTGGGATACTGAAACCACATTTTTTAATTTGAATGGTCATTGTTTCATTAATAAAAGACTGGGTTAATAAACATTGCCAATCATTAACAATGAAATTGCCTATTATACTGTTTATTTCTAAAAAATGATATAAATATTTTTTATTTCATCAACGGAATTGGTAATCTCCTCCTTTTTGGAAGTCGGTTAAAAAAGGGATAATTAATATAAAAACTGTATCTGTGAGTATGTGGGTGTCTGTGTATGTGTTTGGAGAATGTGTTTTGTTTTGAGAAGAAATGTGAATGCGTGTGTATTTATGGGAGTACATGTTGCGAGGGTTTATTATTGCTTGTGTGCATATCGTGTGTATTTGAAGAGTGTGTGGAGTAAGTGCATCACTATGAATTTTGTATCATATGAGCCTTGTGAAACAAGTTTCCCTGCGAGTGATAGTGTTTGTCTCTCCATTACTTTTAAAAAATCCTCCGTCTTGTTAATCTAAGTTAAGAAGCAGTTAGTTACTACCTTTTTTTTTAAATTTCCAATTATTATTATAGTTTTGGTTAATTTTTCCATATATGTAGGTCCCATAAAACTGAATGATCTTCTACCTATTGATTTAATACATGAGATTTTTGAAGACATTAGAAGCACCCAAAGCTGCGATGCAGTGGAGCAGATTTTATCGTCGATTTCTGGCGTAACGACCTTTTGGGCGACCTGAACATTCGCCGTCATTTGTGCTGGTAGTTACGACCACAACGGAATTCAGTAAACCACTTCTTAACCATTGAAATTGGTCGTGCAGAGTCCCCTTAATATCTATCAAACTTTTCTTTGGTATCGGTGACGGTTTCTTTACGAAAAAAAAATTAACAGCAAACGAAATTCACTTTTTTTATTTTCGTTCCAATTCACGACGTTGCTTTTTTTCAATGACTGTCATACAAAAACGCAATGACTCAGCTTATACAAATTCCGTCAGTAGTCTAATAAAAGATGGCACACTTGACGGGAGCAGAATTGCTTTAAAGTTACTGCACGAGATATTTAGGTTTGACTCTGACAAAGGATATACAGTTAGACCAAAAATACGTCAGTCAAAGGCCGGAATTGGAGTCTATTTCAGGGTTTTCCAAAAAGAGTTGGACAAACCTACGCTAAGCCAGTCGTTTTGCGGAGAGGTTACAACTTAAGCATTGACCATAAAACATTTAGATCGTATCCGATAATAGCGACGCTGGCTTTTTTTGTCTATAGTGTATAACACGTACGTTAGCATCATCTACGACACCTTCTTATTCATAGTATACGTGAGAAAATAAGGAACTGTGCGGGATAAAAAGAATCTATTATGTGTCCTCAGTCCTCCTCCAAGTCGTATAACTATGTGCTAGTATTTATTTTGTTGAAATCCGTTCAGTAATTAAGGTGTCAAGAAGTAACAAACTTTGCTTACGGATTCATAAAATTTGTAAATTAAATAAAACCTAGATCTAGTAATTTGTAAATGATTGCTAATAGACCTCACCAGGCGTCTCCTTAAGACGAAAAGGAATGAAGGGAACTTGTTTAATAGTTACGAACAAGCGACACGATAGCTCAGTGGTAGAGCGATGTCACGGTCTGACAAAGGTCCAAAACCCGTTCGAGTCTATTATTTTTCAATGTTACCTTAGAAAAAGTCAAAGTTGCGCACCATAATTATATGTACGTACTATATAGATAAGAGACATGACGGCATGATGACGTTATTACCTTGGAAGTTAGGTAGTACCTTTGCTTCATCGGAACTTCCTAGCTCGTTTGGCTGTGCTAACGCCGCTCCTGTAACTACAGAGACCTCAAATGAAGCATAGCAACATTAAGAATAATAGCTGCTACGACTTTAGGCAGTTTGCGGTTGAAACGCTCGGGTCTTGGGGATGCAATACACGTCTGCAATTTTAAGCAATTTCGCGTGACCTGAGGGTGGGCTTGTTTCTCTATCAAAGACAATTCAACTTGACAATGCTGACAAACTTTACCGACATAGCCACCGAGGACAACGATGCGGAAGTATATTTCGACACTTAAACCATCATTGTTTATTTTATATTTTTACATATATCGCGCCTTTTTTAGACGTAGGCAGAGGCATGGATGTCACACTCATTTTTAGCCGACCAAAAAAATTGGAGGAGGTTCTTAAATCGACGCATTTTTTTTTTAATGTATAACCATAGCTTTTTACAGAGTACCATCACTCTTCATACAACAAAAAATACCTAATCCGAATACTTACAAACATTGAACAAACAGACAGTTGTAAACCCTATTTCCAAAAACATAAAATACTTACGTTGCCATGCATTTATATTCTAGAAATATGTAAATTCGTTAGAAGGTACTCCACCTTCTTCACAAAGCGCGGAGACAGACACACAAACAGATCACTGAGACACAAAAACATGCTTATGCTACGTACTTCCAACATGACACTACACTCAATAAGCCCATATGTAATGTGCATCAAAATATATAATAAATTACTCAACAAAATAAAAGATGAGCCTAGCGACACGAAGTTCCTAAACACCCTAAAGCAAATCACTACATAGTATAAAACAAAGTCGCTTTCTCTGTCCCTATGTCCCTTTGTATGCTTAAATCTTTGAAACTACGCAACGGATTTTGATGTGTTTTTTTTTAAAAGATAGAGTAATTCAAGAGGAAGGTTTTAATATATAATTTGTCAAGTTTGTATACATTGGCTAAAATATAATGATATTTGTTGGAGGTGGCGGAAAAGAAATAACCCCTCTGGGAGCTTTCAACGAAAACGCTGCCTAAACCCTTTGAGATATAACAAAATGATGTATTGTGGAATTGTGTATCTTATATAGGTCTACAGAAAAGTCCGCGATGGCATATGTCTATCTCTTAAGGATAACATACTACATCCATTTTAATAATTTAATTGGGAAGCGGGAACGGGATCAAAATTTCATGATTACTTTTGGTCGCAATAACCGACATCCACGCGGGCGAAGCCGCGGGCATCAGCTAGTATTATTATATAAAGCATACTACACGATTAGTGAATATCTTACGGATAAACAAATAACATGAAAATATTAATTTTATACGAATGTAATCATATTAACAAACACCTTTTCCTGCTAAAACCCATACATAATTACCTATAATATAAATATAATAAATAATAAATAAATACATAATATAAAAGTAAACTTAAATATAAAAAAATTAACAATAAAATATTCAGATGTAAAAAAAAGTTATAAAATATTCACCACAATCAACAAATAAAATAATACAATAAAATAAATATAACACAATAAATTTATACAAAATTTAGAACGGATAACCTAATAATTTAATATACTAAAATACAAAAAATATACTTATATCTAAATACCTACTTACTAAAAATACAAACATAATAACAATACTATACTTACTTAGATACATTATAAAGGAATATGAATACTTGAGCATAAACAAATATTTCTATATAAATACAACGCCTTCCTCTCTTCTAATTTACTATTTGCTGTGCCCGTCAGGGTCCACGATTGCTACCATGTTATTTATATTACCATCTTAACTTTACATTGTGGATTTGCAATAAAGAATATGATTAAGATTATGTTGATGATTCTATTGGATTATGATTTTTATTGGATAGAGAATACTACCAAATTAGTCTCATATAAATTTCACTCCTAAAGTTTCAAAATAAGTTACACTCAGTTATTTTTCACTTTTCAAATTCCTTTTACGGCGGTTATATTTGTGATAACGTTTTTATTCATGTAATAGATGGCGAGCCTATTAATAACATCCGGGAACAATTCCCAACTCCGTGCTACTGAGGATAACCTAACAGAAATACCTAATACCACTTTGCTCAACCCGGGAATCTAAGAAGAATTTACGCTCAGGAGTCGCCTTACGACTACTAGGCCGACGAGGCAGTTAACTGTTAATATTATATATTTAATTTAAATTTATTATTATTTTGTTGTACAGCGTCAAATATAGTATAATGTATAGTAAAGTACGGTATACGCATGTATTTTTTTTTTTTTTTATCGAATGTAGTTATATCTTGGGACATTACCGCGAAAAAATATAAAACTTGTAAAAATATGATTATTGAGTATAAAAATTATCAAACAAATCCGCAATCATTTTCGGGCATTTGAAACGCCGCCATCTTGGTGCGCTTTCTCTGACGTCAGAATACACAACATAAAAGATATCTTGTATAGTATGGAGTGTTCAATTAAGCTGTTGCGTCAGTGATTAGCAGACACAATAGATTTTTATTGTTACAACGTACAGATCTGTACGTTACTGAGCCGAAAGGTTAAATAATGTTTATTGAAGGGATTTTCTTTAAAGAATAACGTTAAAACTCAAAAAGAACCACAACACATGATAAACACCCAGTAATAACATACTCGAGATATTGTCGTATGTGTAACTTTAGAGTTCGCTAAGCATGCGTTAATGCTTTTTCAAAGAAATATCTTGAATTATTAAGGTAATTGCATTCTTTACGACATTGTATTAACTGCAAAGTTAGTCGTGTCGGTTCGGTCACTTGTATAGGTACTGAATTGATGGCAATGACGTCGCCATAAGACGTGTTAAAATATGGAAGAAGAATTCGCGGTGGTGAGCAGAGGTCGAGATGGCTTAGAGGTCAGAGCGCCTGAAGTATCTATCCGGGAGGCGCAGGTTCGAATCCTGTTCGCGACCGTATTCTTTTTCTATTTAATATTGTAATTTTAAAGTTAGGTTATTATTGTTATGACATACAGAGCCATATGCGACAAAATTTCTAACTAAAATCAACAATCTGACAGTTCATTTCACACCGTTTTACATAATCTCTGATCGTTGACCCGCTGCATTGATAAACGCTAAACGTTCATTCAATTCTGCGTGTTATAGTTCAGTAATTATGGAAAACCGCTAAACGCCGTTCAGCAGTTTTTCATAACAGTACTGTTTTGTAAATCAGCTAGCAGTTTTATAAAACAACTGATTCTACAATCCATCTGCGACAAATACATTATAATTTAGTATGTTAAGTAGGTAATTTAACGAAAACCGGGATAAATTTGTCAGACATCCTTTCGTGTTCAACGCTGGACCAGTGGCAGTGTTGTTCCTGACAAATTTACCTAGGCTTGTCATATAAAACATTGAAAATTTACGTATTATATAAAAAAAAATCGTTTATCTTTAATGATGCATGATGACAGATTTTGAAATCTCCTTATATAATGAAGGTACACGTCTACTATATCCGATAAACACATTATTTCAGCAATAAACTAAGTTTCAACGCAAATTGTTGCATTTTAATCTATAGAATTTGATTTAACCACGAAAACGCTGCTGGGTGTCATGGCGCCGTTTTGACGTCATGCTTCAGCATATTTGACATAAGTTGAAGCCATATTGTACGGCGATGATTGACATTTGACTGAGGCGTGACGTCATTCGCTGTGGATGACGTTTCAGTTAACATGGCCGATTGCAGTATTTTATACTTTTATTTTATTGAAAATCTTATTAATCTTAAAATAAAACTAGGTATTTTTTTAGAATCCCTTGTGTCTATATTTACCTCTAAAACGATTTATTCTTTGGTTCTTTAATACTGTCATTATGCCTGTTATTATAAACGAAATTTATCTAATATTTTTTTTGTTTATTTTACTTACATCTCTATTCTACTATACTACTCGTCACATTTAATATAACTCATTTTTGCGGTAAATAAATTAAATGAAAGAATGGTATTTTGCTTTTTGGTCGTCGTAATAAATTGAAATCCATACTACTAATATTATAAATGCGAAAGTAACTCAGTTAAATGTTTATTTGTTTGTTACCTTTACCGTTACCACGACTAAATGGCTGAATGGATCGTAATGGAATTTGGCAAGGAGATAGATTGGACCTTGGATAATAACATAGGCTACCGTCTGTCACGTAGACGAAGTTGCGGTACTAGCTAGTGAGACATAAATTAAGCAATTTCACGATTATTCTCCTATATATTCATCATGGCTTTCATTTTCTTTTTCATAGTGAAGTTTTTTGTAAAATATTACAAAACCTTTTTTGAAGAATAAGATTAAGCATAGGTTGCGCCTTTACGACTTTCTTGTAGCCAGTCCGAAAATTCTACTTTAAAAATTATTTTTTTCTTTTCTATAGCATTGCAAGTATTTTTTTCGTTGATGCACTTGTACTTAGTTCTTTACCTGATGACATTTTGATTGAGAGAACACCCCAAAATATATCGTTTACCCTTCAGTCGATGTTTGAGCAGTAGAAATTCCCGTAACAGATGAAAGAATAGGGATGCCAACTTTAATTGCTGAAAATCGGTAAAACAAACTTAGATATTTTAGATTTTTCGGTAGAACAAGCGCCAAATCGGTAAAAATACAGAGAAATCGCTAGGTTCGAGACCACTGCGCGGGACTAAACGGAATGAACGCCGTGCAGTCGGTGGGGATTTAATTCACTTCCCCTCTTACTAGATGTATTAGGGTCGGAAGGTAATTTGTTTGTCAATTGTCAATTTCCTAGTAAGACACACGGATCATTTTAAAACCTATCAGCTACTTACTATGTTTTAAAATGGTCAACGTTATTTACTAGGTTTACATATTGGTAAACAAGAAAATCAAGTGTAGGTAAATATTAGGTATTGAGGTGCGTGTATTTCTGGTGTTTAGTGAGATAATGCGATTTTTATGTCTTTACATCTCATAGGCACTTTAATTATAAATCAGATAAAAAAAAAACAGTATTCTATAATAAAAAATCCTTACTGGGTTTTAAAATGGACCAGCCGAACTTTGTTGCGTAATCAGACTAATAGGGGGTCAAGAATATATATAAATAAAATAATTATTGGAAAAAGAATACGGTCGCGAACAGGATTCGAACCTGCGCCTCCCGGATAAATACTCCAGGTGCTCTGACCTCTAAGCCATCTCGACCTCTGCTCACCACCGCGAATTCTTCTTCCATATTTTAACACGTCTTATGGCGACGGGAATTGATTGCAATGAGTTCGCTAAGCATGCGTTAATGCTTTTCAAAGATTTATCTTGAATTATTAAGGTAATTGCATTCTTTACGACATTGTATTAGCTGCAAAGTTGATCATGTCGGTTCAGTCACCTGTAAAGGTACTAAATTGATTGCAATGACGTCGCCATAAGACGTGATAAAATATGGAAGAAGAATTCGCGGTGGTGAGCAGAGGTCGAGATGGCTTAGTGGTCAGAGCGCCTGGAGTATTTATCCGGGAGGCGCAGGTTCGAATCCTGTTCGCAACCGTATTCTTTTTCCTTTTAATATTGTAACTTTAGAATTCGCTAAGCATGCGTTAATGATTTTCAAAGATTTATCTTGAAAATAATTATTAATAAACAAAAAGCCTGACTGCACTGACCGACACGACTAACTTTGCAGTTCTAAATCGTAAATCTTTCATTGTTAAGGTAATTGCATCTTTACGACATTGTATTAACTTTAAGTTAGTCGTGTCGCTTTCGGTCACCTGTATATGGAAAGGTGTTAAAATATGGTTGCAGATTTTTATATGTTTGCAGAGTTGAAAAAAAAAACGTTAATGCTTTTCAACGATTTATCTGTACATGTTTACCTTTTAAATTTCACTTCTGTGATTGAGACGAATTAAAGCCATTTAGGCTGTAGGGCGTGACAAAGAAATTGACATACATACACTCAAAAAACATAACCCTCCTTCTGGGTCAGCCGGGTAAATATATACGTGATCTGGCAACACGAGCAGCTGTCATGTCAAGATGTGTCATTGCCACTGTCAAGTAATGTAAATTACCAATGTGCCATTTAACTGTCAAAAATTCCGCAAAATACTCATTCTTGTATTTTGGGATTATCGAAAAAACTGGTTTTACTGATTTGTATTCAGTAAAACTATTTGGATATTTCTAATACTAAGAGAACTTGTAAATTCAATGATAAAAATGATCAAAGCACTGGTGAGTAACATAATACATATTTGTGTAGCAAAAATATAAGCTAATATGAGGTGTTTTAAAAATAAACAATGATACAACAGATTACGGAAGGTAGATAGTGTGTGTGGTGAGAAAATCTTATTCTTGCATTAAAACTTGCATTTACTTTTGCTTGCTTTGTCTCAATTTTGAAACAAATCTATACCTACTTTTTAAATTAATTAATTAAAGATCATTGTGACAAGAACAATTAACATGTTTTTTATTTCTGAGCATATTATACCAAAATTTTTTGTGCTTTCTTTGCCTAAATTAAGGAAATTGTGTAATATATAAGTTATAAAATGTCTCTGTTCCATGTTTTGATAAATTCTAAAGATCTAATCCAACTATTGGCATGCTATTTGTTTGTCTAAGTATAGCATCTGCTATGTAATTGTTTACCATATTTTCTTTGTTATCTCATTGCCAACTTTTCTAAATTCGGTTTCAATCTTAACATAAAAAATTTACAATATTACTATTTTAAATAATGTATGAGACAAAAATATTTTTATGAATTTTATCAATGACATGTATGGTAGAATGAAATAATTTTAAATAAACTGTTATGACGCCTGTCACATTAGTCATCCTGCTACCACAAAAGCTGCAAAGTGTTCAAAACATCAAGAAAACAAAAACCAATAATACATGTGATTAATCTGGTTAAAAGTTGTTTTATTATAACATGTAGTGATCACATAATCCTAATATATTATGATATTATTTGTTTCTTTTATCTTGATCAATTAGGTAAATTGAACAAAAACATTGTTGAAATTCCTACTCTATTAGATTTTATATTTTGTTCCTAACACATATCTTATGTTATGGAAGCTTTACAATAATATATAACAAACATATTATTTGCTTATTTATTTATCAAAATATTCAGTTAGTCAATCAGTAGTGGCAGGAAAAAGCTTAAAACATGGTCCACCAATAATAGGTTCAGAAGTATAAAGGGATCTTCAAACATAGTATTGGGTCATATTTATCCCTGTTGAGGATATAAAATAATTGAAGCTAATCCAACACTAAGAACCAATTCTTAAAAACTACAAAAGTTACACCAAACCTTGCCCTTCTGTAGATTCACTTTGATTTAAATAAATCTTAAATGAAAATTAGAAATAATTTATCCCATCTGTAGATATTGGTACAACTTCAGTTTTTCACAGAAGTAATCTATAGATGAAAAAATATGTCCAGATGCTGCAGCTGATTTTCATCATATTCTAAATACTATCAGCCTAGTCCGTGAAATTCCTGTTGTATTGGTTACTCAAAAACCCATAACTCAATAAATAAAACCACTTTATTTAGCAATGGTAACTCATAGATTTAATTTCCTTCAAAAAAAAGGACCTACTTTTAGTAGCCAATTCAACCAACTGAAATCTACTATATTTAAATATTAGTCACAAACTAGCCAGCAATAATAATTTACTGATAAAATCCTATATATATATAAAGATTCTATAATAAGTAACTAACCAAAAACTACAACCTATATATGTATACTTTGCCTCTTTACTCAGTTTGTCATTATTACTTTTTTTTTATATTTAAATTTAGAAAGTCATTTTGACAGTCAAAAGTTTGTAAAAATATAACTAAATGATATTGCTAACTTAATTTATTAATTATTAGCCTAAACCTGCAAAATGTATTCTAAAGAAGAGTGCCTATAACCCTAGAATCCATAACCACCAAAAAACTATACAGCCATAACAATGGGTTGTGTTTTCTCACTGATCAAAACTAGTGTAAGTCTCACAACTGTATCGAAAATCAAATCCTAGTTCATTGGTACTAATGTTACCCATATTTACATATAAACTTATGTTTGCTTGTTTTAATTTTAGGTCATATTCGGTGCTGGTCTTTACACAGGAGTCTATGTGGCTCAAAACTATAAGGTAATAAAATTGACACAAAGAATCAGTTTTCAGATTTTAGTGTAATAATCATCCATGTATTTCGCAAAGGAGGCCTACATGATTTAATGGTCTTCCAAATTCTTTGGAATATCCAATAAAACTAACTCTCATTGCCCACAAAAACACTCACATCTGATTATTCCTGGTTCAAAATTAATAATTGTTCAACTGTATGGCCTCTTTTGCTCTGTCACATTTCTGTCTACAGTAGGTAGCTAATATATCTATTCTATTTCCTCTTTCTACTTGATACAGGATGCCATGAGTGGAATTTGTAAGAGAACAATAGAGGAATGTGACAAGGCAACAAAGAACTGGTTAGCTTTTTTTGTTTATTTTTATTTTGTATGGTTTACCAATTCAGCACTGGTATTATAAAATATTGAGTGCAATGTAAACTGTAAGCTGATATTCAATTACATGTTTATGTATTTTTGAACCAATTGAAATTGTATTATTTGAATTTGTGGATTAGATTATGTAAAATATGTGATTGCAATTACATAATACACATCTAATTGCACTAAACAAACATAATAATGACACAATGAAACTAAAATTCACAACAGCTCTCTAATTTCATGAAGTGTGATTTATCACCCCCAGGGATGTATTATCACCATTCATAATCAATCAAAACTCATATACGGTATATACCCAACCCAAGTATTTGTTACAGTATCTGCTTTGAATTCCACATAATTATAACTGTTATCAATATATAACTATACTTATTACTTAGCTTGAACCAGGAATATAAATAACCTCATCTTATTCAACCTAATTCTGGCTCAAAGGTACAAAGTTAACCTTGTCAAATGCACAAACATGTTTTTCTTTCTTTGATTCAGATAGACAAAGTCGAGGACCCAAAGGTATTATTTGAGAAGGCACAATCTTATGTAAGATGCAAACTAGATGAGTTGAGCGACAACAGCAAGAAAGGTGATAAATGATGACAGAAGATGTTAACATAGTTTGTTAAAAAACACGAGTCATTATATAACTTTATTGTAAATATTTTAAGTAGTTCTATACAATGATAATCTAAATAAAGTTAGCAATAAATACAATGTTTTAGTTTTATTACTCTTCCTCCTTAAATAAGTGACAGACCCCCTCCAATATGCTCAACTCTTGTTTGAGGCTCTTCAAAAGCCAACCAATCACTGGAATGTGTAGGTAACAGTCCCATACTTTGGCATTTATAAAGGGCAAGTAAAATGTTTACAATATTTCCAATAAAATACACAAACTTCTGTCCTGTTGCCTGAGTCCCTTCAACCATCTTGAATGTGCTTTGAGTAGCAAATAATGCTTTCACAGGTCGAACAATCAGCATACCAACCATCATAATGGGGAAAATAGATATAGAGTTCCCAGCCATGTACATAATAAACAAGTTCATTGGCACCTGTTTTAGAGGGCCAAGAGCAACGTCCCACAGTTTTTTAATTAAAAGTAGATTAGAGTCCGTATCTTTTGACGATTCTGTGTAGCTCGCATTAGTGGACTGGCTATAGCCTGGCGGAGACGGTAACTCAGTTGACTGTGTACGAGTCCTGAAATAATCAAATTCGATTAGGTATAACCAATGTGATAAAATCGTTCATGCATATTCAAGAAGGCAGGTCGATGTCGGTACTCACTTTTGATTGAAATCCAAAGCCCATTTAAACTTTTTGTTAGATTTAACTTGTGACATTTTGCAAAAAATATGATAACAGCACAATTTTTAGAAGTCTCGGGTAAGTGATTATTACTTCTACTTAGGTACTTTAATATTTATAACGCCTATCGAATTAATTCACAATTGACAATGACAAAAATTAATATGAATTATAGTATCACGCAAGAAACTGACAGATGACAGTTGAGTTAGAGTTGTACCATTGACCCAATGACCAAAGAATAATTGATTATAAACTCGCGATTTGTACACATTTTAGAAATATATATATCGGGTCTATATCGCGATATTTTATATAAAAGGCTTTTACGATACCTTTTTTGTTTCCCGACGTTTCGACCGAATTGCACCGGCTGTGGTCACTGGCACTTGGCAGCGACAGAACATCATCTTCGTGTAGTGATTAGTGGATTTTTCATCCATCCTCACTTGTTCTTCATTTACGTCGGTACATCGACATACAACACTAACGACGTCTTCACACTGGCGCACTACGGCATTACGGTGCCGTTTACACTTACTTAAGATCGGATTCCAAGATGTTGACAATTTGAATCCATCATCCCGATTGAAATTTTTGTGTTTCTTGATTTCAATCGCTTCACGTACCATTCGTGGAAAATAGTGACGATCAGTGGAGAGGATTTTTGGATCGTGAAGTTCTATCCAATGATTGGAACCGGACTCCAGCAAATGCTCGGCTATCGCAGACTTATTTGTTTGGCGGTTTTTGACAGCGGCAATGTGTTCCTTGACCCTTTCAGCTATCGTTCTTTTGGTCTGTCCAATGTAGGAACTACCGCAGCTGCAATCAATCTCGTAGACGCCAGGTGTCTGCAGAGTAATAACATCCTTTGGGCTGCGCAGATATTTCCCTACTTTAGAAGGCGGACTATATAGGTCTTTATGGCGCATTTTTGTAATACCGTGCCAACTTTGTCCGTTACTCCTTTCACATAAGGTATAAAAGCCGACACTCTGTTGACCTCAGGTTCTTTTTCCTTCTTTTTCGGAAGTCTCTGGTACCTCCTGTATCCGTTTTTCTTCAGCACCTCCTGAACATGAGAGAGTTCTCCTTCTAAATGCTCAGGGTCACATAGGTCGTATGCTCTGTTTGTTAGTGAGGCCACAACGGATTGCAGATGACGCGGATGGTGATGCGACTGAGCGTTTAGGTACATGTCTGTGTGTGTCGGCTTTCGATATACAGTGTGCGAAACGGTACCGTCCTGTCAGACCTTTACTTTGACATCGAGAAAAGCCAACGATCTGTCTACCTCCATTTCAAATGTAAATTTGATGCTGGGATGAATGGAGTTTAGGTAGCTTGTCAATCGTTGCACATCCTGTTGACCACCTTTCATAACACAGAATACGTCATCGACATACCTCTTCCAAAGCTTCACTTCTGATGCCTGCAAGTCAATGGCTTCCTCAAAATGTTCCATCCAGATATTAGCCATCACCGGTGCTACTGGACTGCCCATGGCCACCCCATTGATCTGGAGGTAGTGCTGCCCGTGGTAAAGGAAATAGTTGCATTCCAAGCATTTCTTCAGCAGAGGTAGGTACTCTTTAGACCATTCGTTGTCTCTTAGCTTTGTCTCGATAACATCAAGGCTATCTTGTATTGGAACGTTGGTGAATAGTGATTCTACATCAAAACTCACCATAATTTCGTCTGGTTCCACCTTCAAGCACTTGATGATGTCCACAAAATGGCGGGAGTCCCTCACGAACGATGAAGTTTTTCCAACCTATGGTTGCAGTATTTTAGCTACATGTTTCGTCAAAACGTAAGTAGGAGCATTAACTTGACTTACGATTAAGTCGGTCACATCGGTTGGAACGTCAGTCTTATGAACTTCTGGCAAACCCTATAGCTTAGGTGGCTGTACAATTTTTGGCTTATGCAACGACTCATACTCATCATCTGTGAAGAGGTCACTATGTGCACACGAAGATGATGTTCTGTCGCTGCCAGTCGGCCCGTGACCACGGCCGGTGCAATGCGGTCGAAACGTCGGGAAACAAAAAAGGTATCGTAAAAGCCTTTTATATAAAATATCGCTTATAGACCCGATTTATATATTTCTAAAAAGATCAAAGAATATATAGAGGACATGAACTAAACAATAATTTGGTGCGCCAAAAAATAAACTTAAATGGCGTAGGCCCCGCCCATTACCTAGTTCTGCCCATGGTGATGGTAGTTAATAAATTGTTAATCGTGTTTATTAGATCGATCGAATCGATTAATCATTATCATAAGGGAAGGTGACCCTTATGATAATGATTAATCGATTCGATCGATCTAATAAACACGTCGGTAGGGTCACCTTATCTTACATATCCAATTAAATCTTATTTAACCACTGTTCTTGGAGTTTCGGAATCTTTGGGAATCATAAATAAAAACATTTACATATTATGTACTAAAAACACTAATGTAATAAAATAGTAAACATTTATTCGTTTCGCCATAGTTGTCGTCCCAGGTTGAATTGATTCAGGATTGTCCACGCATATATCTTCTACATCACCTTCATTGGCAGCAGTTGATGTTGTTGTCTCATTATATTGTTCTTGATTATTTTTCTCATATATCGAAATACGACATGTTCGATAATCCAACTGCAAACGTAAGTTTGTAATTGTATGTTTTTTTTGTCGAAATATATGAAGGAAATATGATAAAATATTATTTTTTGACGACTTACTTGTGCATATAGGAGGAGGGATATAGGAGGCACTTTTCAAACAAAGACAGAGACAAATGACAACAATGACAAATGAAGGGTTTCTCTTTTTAAACTAGTAGAAACAAATAAATTAGAAAGAAACGCATATCGTTTTTCTATTACTGTATCGAATCGTGTGATATTCATGTAACGTAATTTTTATAAATAGATTAATAAGGCACGTCCTTTACTTTCTTTTCTCTTTCTGTAGTTATTGTTCATATGATGCAGTATGATGATGTTATCCATATTGATCGATCGATATCGATTAAAATTAACGATGTATTATATAAAATGGATGGTAATAATACGGAAGACCAGTTGTGACACCAACTGTTCAAATTAATAAACTTTTGCCTATCTCTCACCGGAAATTTTTCATCAACACATATCAAATACAGCTCGTTTTGTACTTTTAAGGCAGATAAAGTATTTAAGTGTAGTGCATTATATGGTATGTGTGAAATAAATAAAGAAATAATACTCGCTAGTAAATTAACAGCTTATATAACGTATTTTTTGTTGATAACCCTGGGTGTCCATGAAAACGAACACTTAACTTTCGAATAGGAGAAGTATAAAATTATACTTCATAACAATAAAATCTATTGTACCTACTAATTAGGGAGTCAACAGATATAAATATAGTATGTATATCATGAATACATCTTAATTACTCATTTTAGTGGTGCACTTTAATAATATCAGAGATATAGGTACGGAAAAGCAACATTTTCCACATCAAATGTTCTCGTCTTACTATCGTCACTGAGGATGATTGAACTTTAAGACAACTACCTACCTACCTACGTGAATCTTGTTATCAAGTACTTGTTATTACTTAGACCGAAATTTCTAAGTTTTAACATTATCACATAGTTTCAAGTAATTAATATAAATTGCCCTTAATGAGGTGTTGTAAACATTGTTTTGTTGGAATTAAAATTGTTTTTTTATGATTTTTTATTATTGATTGACTAAATGACAAAATAAAATCCCCTTGGATCGCTACTCGAAGTTCTCTGCCAATTAAACTATCGCGACCTCTGCTCGTCAAGCCAAATCTTTCCACCATTTAGAATGAGCACATCATAAGGTGAACTCAGTGTCAGTCTTAGATAGTGATTATTCGCTTTGTTTTAATTTGAAACTAGTCGTATAATTCCCTAAAATTATAACGTGTAAATGTACGTTGATTAGCGTAAATAAATAATAACCATAAACAAAAACATTTAGAGCTAAAATTAAGAGTAAACCGTAATTGTCTCTGTCCATAATAGAAAAGAAAGGAATATCTAAAAAAAATTAGGAGCTTAACTCATATTTTTTTCTATGAAATAAAACAATCAATTCATAATTATAAAAAATATTTTATTTACATAAACAAAAGGGTAACTACAAATTCGTCTATAAGTTGATATTACTTTCAATTTATGCACATAACTAATACACTGCACATAATCTACTGATTATATTAAGTGACGTAGTGCATGAATATTTGGTGTAAGTAAGTAGGCGGAAAATTTCTGCTAATACATAGACTTGTTGTGCCATGCACTAAGTACGTGCGTGATGCATATGCTAATGCATATACTTAATTAATATGAAAGTGACATCACAATAATATCGATATATTCATTACCATATTCTTAAAGAACCGTTTGAAAATAATTTCCCTTTAGTATGTGCGTGATACATTTATAGTGTATATGCATCACATTTATGTTACATCACAATACAAAATTGTCATAATCTTATTCTTAAATGGGCTGAAAATAAAATCCAAACAGGTTAAAAATAATAGACACGCCAAAAAAAATTAAAAGGCTTTATGGAATTCAAACAGTAACTCATTATGAAATGTCGGGAAACAACTGGGCACAAATTGCAACAATCAAACAACAATAATTCAGTTTTATAGGGTTCTGTAGTAAACAACGAACCCATAGTTTCGCCATGTCCGTTCGTCCATCCGTCAGTCTGCTTGTTTGCACCTTAGATCCGAGACGCTTAGTACTAGTAAGCTGTAATTTGCAACGCAAAATGAACAACTCTACTTTACGTGTAGGGAGGTCCCTACACGTAAAGTGGAGCTGTTTTCTTGTTATTCCATTAAGTAGGGTGTCATTGGATAGATCGCTTTTATATATTTTTTGATTTAGGGCTCCCTTTTGTAATAATAAGATTTAAATTAAAAATTGCTAAGTTTTGTTAAAGTCAAATTTCTCAAGATTTAGACTAATATGTGTCAGTGTGACGGCCTGGCTTATTGATACGAGCTATGAGTCAACGGGAAAACATCTGAAAACCTTGGTTAAATTCTAGTGCATGTAAGATAGAAAAAAATATTTATATTTTCAAATTCCAGTTTTAATTTAAAGCTAATAATTCGGATTAAAAAAGTAATGTAAAAATATTTAATCAACTTAAGAAAAAGAAATCTTTTTTAGAAAACTTCTTTTTTTTATAATTACTATTTTATTTAAAGACCTCTAAGATGTCAGAAATTTATTGTTTTATCGATCAAGGTAAAAATTGAGTATGATGTTTTAGATTAATTTCCGTTTTGTACTACAAAAGCTATAGCTTTTACCGTGTATCGAAGATCAAACAATTCATAAATAAAAAAGAATCGAAAGGCTTTCGGGTATGTCCCGATAATTCAATAAACATAACTTAGGCGTATTGAAACCATTTATTTAATCAATAAATGATACCCATTCTACTATTATAAGCAACAATATATTATTCTAGGCAACATGTGCCGTACCATTGTCACAGATGACGTCATTGTCACTAGACACTGTTACTAAGCTATCTATTTCCTTCAAATTTTCTCTGGAAACGATATGGTCTTTACAGAAAATGATTATCCTTTTGCAAGCCTCTCGTAATATGTCCTCGGGTACTGTTAACACAATCCTCATAAAGTTTGGATAGGCGAAACACTGTAAATAAAATATTATATTACATACTAGATATTATTATATTATATATGTCGCAGGCAATTTGTATGATTCCGCCGTTAACATACGGCGTCGTCAGTTTAAAAACACTCGCAGTTAAATAATAATATCATAGTGAGCGAATTTCCTAACACGGAGACCCAACGCCGGGCATCGAACCCCAGGACCTCATGTCTTATTTATTTCATTATTCTTAAACGTGTAGGAAAAACAATATAATTAGCTAAATTGGAAACGAAGGGTTATTAAAACTTCATGCATTAAAATTGGAATACCCCAAGGTTTAATTCTGGGACCGTTCTAGATATAGACTTTTGAAGTAATGATACATACATGATGAAAGATAATAATTATATATAAATTGTAAAAAGTTTATAGGTAACTGAGAATAAACGTCACTGACCTGTCCTGGTAAGCAGAAGACTGACTGTTCGGCGACCATGCGCTCAACGAATTGTAATTCATTTTTAAAGCCTGGAAATAATGATGTTTTAATTTCAATCATCATGTACATAGCACCCTGTGGCATTATGGGACGTAATCCAGGAGCGCCACGTAGTTCATTATAGGCCAGTTTTGCTTGATTCTGAAAAATAATAATTGGTTAGCATAAGCAAAGAATACTAGTATAAAATGAATTAACTTTTTGTGTTTCCCCTTTGGAAAGGAAAAAAGAAAAAAGTCAATTCATTGTTATGTAAATAGAAATACGGTTTGAACCTGCGCCTCCCGGATAAGTAAGAGCGCCTAGAGTATATCCGGGAGGCGTAGGTTAAAAGCGTGCTCACGACCATATTTTAATGTCTACAAAAAAAACTTTTGTACAACAATATTTTTGCAAAACTGATTTTGGTTAGGTGTTTGATTGCATTCATTTCGACGCATATATTTTATTGCAACCTCATGACTACTTGTAGTTTGTCGATATCTAATTCTAAAAATTAATATATTATATATGGTATAATTATCAAAATATAAGGTTTAAACCACCGACAGACCTCTGACATAACTTTACACACACCATCGAGAACGTCTCTCAGGGGTATTGTTATATTCACAAAGTTTTCCTACGGACATTCAATATTTTAATATTATAACAAGCATTTAAAAATAAAAATAAAAATTCAGTGGTGTGTGCCATAAACCTGCGACCATTTGCCAGTTACCAGTCTAATAATCATACGCCTGCTGCCTAATCTCTTTAGATATAACTAAACAATGTATATGTCTATGGCATATGTCTATTATCTAGTATACCCATTCTAACTTCTAAAAAAATGGTCATGTATAAATTGGTAATTGCAAACCTATTTAGACGGTTACAGTATTAATTCTTATCAAATTAAATAAGTTAGTTATCTTAAAAATTTCATGCACATTATGATAGCCCTTTACACCATACAATTTGACGCCCATTGTTGCTATATGTGCCGATCGATTAAGCGCGCGTTTCCCTATAATAAAGACTTTCGAAAATTGAATGGTTATGATTGTTCGTTTTTGACTGATGCGACACTGATGCTCTACTACCAGTACGAAGCCGGGGCGGGTCATTAGTAATGAATAAATAACTAAAATAAAATCAAATCATAAAATGCAACATCCTTTCACTCACCTCTATAAATAGCACGACTTCATCGAAAAAGCTCTGTGGCGTACATGTCAATATAGCCGGCAATGCCCTCTGTATTAAGGTATTCGGCCCTAAAATTTTTGTGGCTAGATTTGACAGACCTTGACGAATTTCCTTTCCTAATATATTATGTCTATCGTGGATTATCACCCAGCCCATTCGCCAGCCAGGTACTAAAAATCTCTTTGTGAGCCCACCGCATGTTAGTATCGGAACATCTTTGGAGACAGCCGATAAAGCAGTGAATTCGTGGTTTGAGAAAACAAAATGTTCATAAATTTCGTCAGCAATAATGGGCACATGGTTCCTCGATGCTATATCTAGTATTTCATACAAATGGTCCTTGTCGTACACTGAGCCGCACGGATTCGACGGATTAATAACGACTATAGCAGCAGTGTCATCATCTATTTGGTTCTCTAGGTCCTCTAAGTCTACCTTCCATTGTTTATCTGGCTGTAACAAAACATTATCATGGTTATAATCTATCGTTTTAATAAATAACCTTTAATCAAGGATTTACGCAGTTATAAATAAAGTAAAGCGTAAATGAGCAGTATGCAAATCCATTCCACAAGAAACTTGAAACTTGTTATGTTTCTAGAAACTCGTTTAACATCACCTCATATTAATACAAGTCTATCCCGCCGCCATATTCCCCTAGTTTTCGCACATTTCCTCATAAAACAGCTGTAAAATATACCAAAAATTGTTCTGTAGTTTCTTCATTCATCAGATAATCAATTAACTACGTATGTCAAATATTGAATAGGAAATATTTTTAATTGAAATAAACATACCAATAAGTTGTAATATTTGATATTAATGCCTAATCCTTCAGCTACCGTCTTGTATATCATGAATCCTGGCCTTGGAACGAGCACATTTTGTCCTGGGTCGGCAATCACTGTGATTGCAAGTTCGATAGCGTGCGAGCACCCACTGCAAAGGATGACGTCTTCTGGTGAAATATCTCCTTGGTGGGCACTGTACTGCGCTACGGCCACCCTCGCTTCGACATGTCCCTTTGCAGGGCCATAACTCCGGCTGCTAAGCCACTCATTACTCTCGCGAACAGCTTGTATTACTTGCTCGGGAGGGTTAAGATTTCCAAAAGTAGTCGGATCACCTAATGTACAAAACAAATGAGGTATTTCTTGTTAAAAATATTTCGACATTCAAATCCTGTTGACCTTGATTTATAAATAAGAAGTCCGCTAACCTATTTCTGCAAATTTATTATTGTACGACTTTTACGCAGCATTAGCAAAATAACGCAATTAAAGCTGTTTCTTACATGTGTCGGGGTATCTGCAGCTAAAACTCTCTTGTTTTCTTACAACTACATTTGTTCTTTACATGTGTTCGGTGTTTTATTGATTCTTAAACGATTTAAAAATATACTTATTTGAAATATATTTTATTTGTTTTTGTTTGATCCAATGAATTGAAGACGAAATTACACAGCATTAGCAAAATTGTATCAACAAAAGACATAGGGAAGTCAGATTCTTCAAATACTTCTTAACATTATACTTTTAAAACAATGAAAGCACTTCTAAAAAAACTCAGCTGTATTTTACCTCCGTAAAACAATTTTCGCATTTGAAACAGCGTTATTGTTTGCTGCAATCAGCATATAATAAAAATATTGTACCTCATCTTTCCTATATTTTTTTACAAATTTTAACACACATTATCGTAGTTCTGTGATTAACATTTTCACTTACCGACTGAAAGCGCTATAAGCGGCTTGTTGGGGTTCGGCTCAACCTGAAGGTTTTCGACGATATCCCTTATCAGGTTATGGGTATTGCGAGCCAACGTCGATGCACGCACCTCCCATGTGTTGCTTCCTCGAGAACGTCGCGACATCGGCACAAGACTTGCGGAATATTGAAAGCTGCGGCGACACTTAAACTTGAATTGAGAATATTGCTCGCATTTCGATACAACTCGGTTTTGTATCGGAACAGTGGCGTTTGACAAGCACAGGCTCTCGAGTCGTAGAACTGGTTTGAAAATGTAGATGTGATGACGGCAATAGAATCAGGTTGTTTATATATTCTACAAGCTACATATTGGCCCCCACGTTCGTCTAGGTATATTAATAATCACTTTATTGGGATATATATAATACAGAAAAATAATAAAGCATTTCGTATATACAATTTTGTTATTTTTCTTGGTACGCTGGGTCAAAAATAAGGGGCAACAACAACAACTAGGTACTTTTAGTGTGCGTTATACCTACGTACTTATGCATTTTGTCATTCCACTATTCGAAGGCGTTCAACAAATAATTATAAATTGATGATTAAAATTATTGCAGATATTATCGTGATAATTTGTTATTATTGAAATGAACTAACATTCGATTATTTTTAGATCGGAGACATTTACCAATGAAAGGATCCGATAATACTGTCGTTTTGTAGAGCAGCTTTCTTGTTTTATTCGGCAGGTGTGAGAGTGAATGATTTTCTCTGGTTTCGGAGATGAACGATTATAAGGATTTAGAATAATATTTTTTTCTTCTAAAAATGGTATGGGCTTATTAACATTTCCAAAGAACAATAATATATGACACATAATTTATCTTACCTACCTAACACTAAAAGTAAGCACTGTTACTTGCATCGGATCAGTTTCCCGAGTAGTATTCCAGAACGGCATGGAAAGTTTTATCATTTCAACATACCTTACAAGCTTACCGTTTACGCCGTTCGAGAAGGAATTTGATTAACTTATAAGTAACTACTTACGCGCCTCTGTTTTTATTTAAATATAGAAAAGAAATAAACTTCAGTTCATAGTATAAATAATGTGCTTTCAAGTAGGTATCTATCTATTCAGTGCTTACTAAGGTTATTTTACTACTTACTAGTAGTTATGTGGGTTTTAATTAAATAGATGCACCTGCAAAAAATATGTACCTAACTGAACATAGGTAACCAGCCCATACCTGTCCCACTGCAGGGCAAGGGCCTCTTCTCATATAGGAACGCATGACTATTGATCACCACGCTAGCATACTGCCGGTACGCGATCATGATCATCATTTCAGACCATCAAATCCAGTTTCATTACGATGTTTTCGTTCACATCTGTGATGTCTTAGATTAACTAAGAAAGTACATTTGACATAGAAATTTCACATTGGTAATTTGGTACCTACATCCCGGTTTGAACACATAATCTGTGGCTCAAGAGGCGGGCCCTATACCACTTTACCACCACGACGTATATTTTATTTTTATTAGGTATATATCATGAATTTTCTAAGCCCCAATAGGTTACTCAAAATAAATAGTAGGTAGTTACTTGCATGTAAAAAGTAGTTATACGGTGACGTAGGTACGAAGTACATACATGGGATAACATGTTTATTAGTCATCATCACTGTTTTGAAAAGAGCTTCCATTGGAACGGACGCTTTCCATCCAATTTTAACATTACAAGAGCCAGAAATTACTTACCTAATTTAAAAATAATATATATTTGTTACTTTCAGCACACCCGTGTAAGCCTCAGTATCCATGTCGGCGAGTAGGTATCTTTCTCGTTTTTGATCTATGTACTTATATCTACTCTTTCTCTTTTATCTCGGGATTAAACCCGGTCCTTTGGAGGGCATGCCTGGAGACACAGGACAAGACCTGTGAGAGTTTTAATCTAAATTGAGTTGGGACACCAACCGGAGACTCTCCATGATTGTACTGTCCAGGAATACAGCCATGAAGAGTTCCCGATAGGTGCAGCACTATTAAGATTTGAAAAATTACATAAAAAATGGTCTATTGCTGTGTTGTGCTATTACACAAGTCACATAGTTTATCATACTCATCATATATCATAGTTGAACAGTGAATTTGGAAGGCTATTCTATCTAATTCTTGATTTCGAATTTGCGAAGAGCCAAAGTCGACAAGAAAGTTTATAGAATGAGCAAGTTATACTTAGTGGTGATGGTTAAACCCTAAACCGTTACAGAGAGACGAACGACTACAAATTGTCAGTTATTAAGTATGATGTTATTGTTTTAATTTAAAGAAATAACAAAATCTGCCTAGTCTTTTCTCAACTACATACGAATTAGATAGAATAATAGCCTTCCAAATTCACTGTTGAACTATGATATATGATGAGTACCTATGATGAACTATGTGACTTGCGTTAAAATTGGTACCTACGGTTTTTAGACGTAGCTAACGTCAATATATTTCCCTGTCCACATGAGGACCAGATTTTGTAGTAGATATTTATTAGTGGAGGAGCCAATCTTGATGGAGATACTACCTCTATTTAGTAGCAAATTAGCCTTACGAGGGGCGTTCAATGTATTCTCGGTATGGGGGTGATTTAATAATGATGTGGGTAATTTGACTAATTAATTAAGTAATGTCATTATCTGAGGGTATAAATATGAAATTTCATATAGTTCTGATCATTAGTTTGCTAGTTACCCTTAGTCAACGACAACTGGAATGGCTAACTTGACAATGTCGAAGAAAATCGAGCACCGCGCTGTGATTAAATTCCTTACCAAACAAGGAAAAAGTCAAAAAACTATTCACGAAGAGATGGTGGCTGTTTACCAAGATTCTGCACCTTCGTTATCGACAGTATAAAAGTGGTCAAGTGAATTTAAAAGGGGCAGAGGGAGTATTGAAGATGACACTCGCTCGGGCGGCCCGGTTACTGCCTCTACGGAAGAAAACGTGAAAAAAGTTGAGAAGTTAATACTGGAGGATGCCCGAATGAAGGTCAAAATTATAGCAGAGATGACCCACCTCTCCGTTGGTACCGTACACACTATTCTTCATGACCTCCTTAACCTCTCAAAAGTCAGTGCAAGATGGGTGCCGCAAATGCTCACGGCGCCTCAAGAACAAGTGCGAATCGAGCGCTGTAGAGAGTTTTTAGAGCTCTGTGGTGAAGACCCATCAAGTATTTTCGATCGAATTTTTACTGGAGATGAAACGTGGGTTCACCATTATGACCCTGAAAGTAAGCAGGAGTCCATGCAGTGGCACAAGAAGGGTAGTGCCCTCCCTAAGAAATTCAAAGTCGTTCCGTCTGCCGGAAAAGTCATGGCCACGATGTTTTGGGACTCAAAGGGAATTTTGTTGATTGAGTACACAAAAAAAGGTGAAACCATAAACGCAGCATCCTACGCATGCTCATCCTCTTTGAGAAATTTACGGGAGGCAATTAAAGAAAAAAGACGGCGTAAACTGACCGCCGGTGTGTTGCTTCTTCACGACAACGCCCCAGTCCACACGGCGCGTGTTGCCAAGGCTGCTGTGCGAGATTGTCGTTTCGAAGAAATAAACCACCCACCCTATAGTCCAGACTTAGCCCCTAGCGATTATTATTTGTTCCCTAATTTGAAAAAAGATCTTCGGGTAAAACGATTTTCCAACGATGAAGAGCTTAAGGCGGCCATAAATGCGCATTTTTCAGAGAATTTTTTTTACAGGGTATTGAAAAATTTATTTCGAGATGTAACAAATGCATTGAGGTTATGGGGGATTATATTGAAAAATAAAAATAATTTTATTTGAATTAAGTTATTTTTTCATACCGATACCGAGAATACATTGAACGCCCCTCGTATAAGTCTTCAAAGTTACGTTATAATAGGCTCCTCAATTCGGACGTTTGAACTGAAATCTACTGGATTAAAATTTTTGTTAATTATGTACGATTTTGTGGGCCATACTTATTCAAAACCTGCAAAAAATATAGCAGTATGTAACTACAACAATCATCTTCCACAAGCTTGCCACTTTTTTGGGAAAGGTCTGCTATTTAGTTGGTACAAGTATATGTATATGACATCAGCATTAAAAAAATAATTTGTGGTGCTTTGTGTTGCCTAAATGTTTCTACTGTTTCTGGTAAAGTTTCCATTTTCAAAACCAAAGTAGCAGTCGATCTGTATCTTTAAAAATAACTAAGTAATTAATAATGCAAAATATTTTGCGAAGCATGATAGCATTACGCCAGCATGAAGCATTGTCCTCGTTGGTAATTTTTTTCTGTTGCGATGGCGTTAGTTATTCCCATGTGACTGGGAGCCTAGTGTCGTCCATCGGCTGCAATTCCAAACTCTGGGCTGCTAGTTTTTTATTAGTGATCGAAGGCTGCTAATGAACATTTCCTAATCGAGTCAGGAACCAAACCCAAAACCTCACGCTAAGTAACCGCGCTTGCGTTGGCTAGACCAAATATGAAGTCCTAGACCGATGAGGCAGTCCAAAAAACTTATACACTGTCCTAGTCCTCTGTTATGTAAAGGCGCAAGAACTATAATTCTGCAGGCACCCTTAGGGAATATGTGTCATGTTTACCTTATTTAATAAGGTGGATAGTTATTGTAACCGGTTCCTTGACCTTAAAGCTTGCTTAGATAGATTGTAACATTTTATAACAAACTTCACGCAAGTACTAATGTAAGCATTTTAATGATAATGACGACGCGTCGCAAAAAGCAATTTAAAAAAATGCTTTTATTATTTAAATTCTAGTATTGATTTTTCACTCATTGTGAAAGTATCTGTAGATTTGTTAGTTGGTACCTACATCACTTTCCTTTATCCTTTTTAGATCTTCATATTTTTCAGTTCTCTTCATAATTTAACTACATAGAGCCCTACTGGATGGAGACGGAATTTAGATGCAATTTGTATATCTATTCGGAAGGCACATTAAATCTTTTCGTTCAGTTCTTCAGGTACATTCCATAAGTTAACAGATTACATTGGTCTTGTCGCTTGGGTTCAGGGGCACAGAATAGTTAATAGGGGTGGTCAGGCGGCGCAACTAGCTAATAGATACCTAGATTACGTAGGAGGAAACCCCGTCACTGATAGACCATCAGACACATGGGACGGAAAACAAAACTATTCATCCTTTTTTGAGTATATAAATTTCATGAGGCTCTGCTGGACCCCTGCCGACTAAAAACCACACGGTCCTACTCTAAACTTTACCGAGTTTACTTTCGTAGCAGCAATAACCGCGACCCCAGCAGGCTATAGTCCGCTGTCCGGTGTCAACAGACACTCCGGGAATTGTGCAGCCTGAACACAGTTAACCTGCACAGACACTTCAGCAAATGCCTGGCGCTGGTCAGGCGGCGAACCGCCAATGTCCGCCACTATTCATCCGCCGAGAACTATTCATCCAAATTACTATTTAATAATACTTAATTACTATTTTTCAAGGAAACATTGAAAATTTTCAGCTCAATCGGAAACCGGGAAGTGGGTCAAATTTAACTTCCCAGATTTTCTTACATAGTTAGTTAGTAAGTTACAGGTGAAGCTAATAAAAGCGTGTTAAAAAATAATAGACAGGGACGGGGCTTGAATCCGCGACCCTTGACATTCCGTGTCATTACTCTACCAGTCTTCAAGTGAGCTATCTTGTCGTTGTTCGAATCTATTGAATTTTCAATCCTCCTTGTATTCGTCTTAAGGAGACGTCTGGCGATATTTATTTAGCAATCATTTACAGATATACTAAACTCAGCGTACTATTAATACCTACTATTTATTAGAAAAGTGAAAGTAACTGTAAAATTTATAACTTAAGAGTTCCCGTTAATGCTTTTCAAAGATTTATCTGTAACTGAATCTGTTTGTTTTTTACGGCTAAACCACTGAACCAATTTTCATAAATTTTTGTATAGAGATAGATTGGAATTTGGAAAAACCATAGGCTTCCTTTTGTCGCGCAAACGAAGTCACGGGCACCAGCCATTTGACTATAAAAAAAAAACTAGCTGGTATTGAGTCATAATCTCAGAAAAAAAATATGTATTACATGGCATAGCATCACGCTTGTATTCCTGGAAACCCAGGCAGAGATGTACACAGTTGTACACCCACATTTAGCCAATGCAGTTATTAAGTCCCGTGTATTAGGGTCGTGGTCCCATATCCTGTATCCCAGATGTCGAGCCTATTCCTATCTACCGGGCACAATTCCAAACTCCGGGCCGCCACTGAGAATTTCCTATCAGAAACACTTTGCCCGATCCGAGAATCGAACCCGAGACCTCATGCTCAGCAGTCGCGCTTGGGACCAACAAACCAACGAGGAACCATGAAGTCATTAAAATGATACATTCCAAGCTGGTATTGAGATATACGTACTCTCTGATAAAATTAAAAAAAAACACACATGGATGTATCTTTCTAGCCGTAACAGTATTGAGCAGTCATGCGCAATTCTGGCACAACGTCAAGCAAGAACAGGTAGGTGTTTATATTAATTATTGTTCACCGGTTACTACTCACGTACATTCTTCGGGTTTGCCCGAACTAGAACTAGTTTCGGACTCGAACGGAGCTCTTAGGCATGAGCTGAGTTCTTAAATTTAAATGAGAACGACTTAAATATAGAAATCTAGTTGTTTACAAAAATATTAGCGCTGTATTACGAAGCTTATGTAGGTGTTTACGGTTGCACTTACCTACGTAATCAATGTTGTACACAATACTACTAATCACTTTGGAATGTAAACAGAAGTAAGAAACGTAAACAATAACAAACAGGTTGTTATACAGTAAATAGGAACCGACATTTTTAATGTATTATTTGCTTCAATGTATAGACACATTTTAATAATATGCCACTGCTTTTGCCATCACAGCAAATGTTTCAGCATTGGAAAAATATATAAATCCATATTCCAAGGGTACCTAACTACTTACTTTCTCTTACAATTATTAAGCATGCGTAGTCTTGAACAGGATTTGAACCTGCGCCTCCTAGGTAAATACTCCAGGCGCTCTGCCAACTCCGCCTCCCAACCTCTGCTCACTACTCAGAATAATTTTTCGTGATTATAATACATAGTCTTTTAATGACGTCAACGCTTTCTATACATTTACTAAGCCGACACGACTTAACTTGTAGTAGAGATGCGATTACCTTAACAAATACAGATCAATCTTTGAAACGCATTATCACATGCATAGCGAACTCTAAAGTTATAAGTTTATGTGGAAAGTAGAATAGGGGAGCAGGATTAGACCTGTGCCCATCGGTTACATACTCCAGACGCTCTGCCAAGCCATTCCGACCTCTACTTACTACTTTACGAATTCTATTATCTATTTTACAAGCTTTTATTTAACTTGCAATGTATGTAACTATGTTTGTTCTGCACGAATCTTGGAAGCTTAATTAGAACCACTACCTGATGTCCGGTTGGACACAAATTTATTGTACATAATGTGTCTGTATGTATCTTCGGTGACAATACAATAATATGGTACTTTGGAGCTGTTTTGATGATGGAGCCGGAAGACGGCCATAGGAACTTCTTAACTAAACAAGATAAACCTACGAGTTTGCTTTCGGCTCATTTGTTTTGTCTTGGTGAGTACTTTTTACATTATTATTTAACTAGCAATTTTGTATGTATGTATGTTTGTTCGGGTCAAATCTTGCAACTGAATTTTAAAGCAGTTAGGTATCCTCAACCGATTGAGCTCAAAATGTTGCATACACGTTTAGTTTGAATGACAATGCATGATCAGCTAAGTGAAGTCATATCAGCTAAGTGAAGTCATTCTAAATTCAATATAGCGGGCTCCCAAAGATGGCGTACTATGCATTTCCGTGATATGGGCACGGATCCGAAAAAATACGGATGTAACCTTGCCTTGTCATAAGCGAAGCATAGATTACGCACACACAGATAAATTATACGCAGCGTACCTATTGGCGCCGAGTGGATGAGTTTTAAGTATTTGTATGCGTTATGCTCGTGTATTGACAAGCAAAATTGGATGACTAGGCATGTTTCTCAGATGTCGTACCTACGCAACGCTCCGTCCGTATTGTGGATATGGGTATCAGATGAAAGGATTTTTAATTTTCATGCACTCCCATAATATGGGTATCAAATGAAAGGGTTTTCTGAGTAAAAATATTCGTTGGGGCCAAGGTGATGTTGCATTACAATGTCGATGCCAAATGTGATGAATGGCGCTATTGGACATATTACAGAAATCATACGACGCTGCTTCCGGAGAGCACAAATGTATGATACTGACATACCATCCGTCTGTATAGACTACGATAAAGACCGTGTTCCTTAATCAACCCAGGCCTGTACAAAATATTGACGGTACTGCTGAACGAAGGATGTTGTCAATCAGAGGCGGCGCAAGGCATGGGTGACGTGGGCGACCGCCCACGGCCTCGCAGACCGACAGGCCTCGCGCATAGAAAAACGCAACGAAAAAAAAAATCGTACTTATACAATAAACTTTATATTACCATGGATATCGTTGAATGTACTTAAATAGACAAGAGAGAAGGATTATACTGTCAAATCAATAAATGTAACACTGCAAAACATACTGTGTCATGTGTTTATATGTGTGTGTTCAATGTTAGTGCTTTATTTTTCCCTATCTTATCTGAAAATTAATGCACTGTAACATTATTTATAACCGTTAAGTATAAAAGTTTTTTTAAACAAGCTTTTATTTTAATGCATTGCACAATGCATGCCTAAAACAGGACCACAAAATAGTGTTGGTTCATACTGATCTTGATCCATATTGGTTACATATAACAACATAAATTAATAAAATGAATGGGAATAATACGGAAGACTCTTGCGACATCAACTATTGATATTAATAAATCTTTGCCTATTCCATGAACACTTATCAAGTAGCTACAGATCTTTTTGTACTGTTATGGCAGTTAACGTAATATAATATTTACTAGTCAATTAACAGTAACAAATATAATGCTGGTACATGATATCTGAATAATATTCAGGATGTTAGATTTGAGTTTATCAATTAACAGACATCAGAAATATTGTTATCGATAATCGATATTTGTCTATATTTCAACGTTGTGCATTAAGTAACGCAAACATTATCATTTGAAAAACACTATACTTTTTTGAGTTCCTTCTTCGTTCGTCTATGTCAGGAGTTCCCAACCTTTTTTTGTCTACTGCCCACTTTAAGAATAAATTATTTTTTAACGCCCCCCTTTTTAAACATACTTAAAAACCGCTAAGTACTTATAACTGATTATTGAAACGCAAATTTATAGTATTCGGACAGAGTATCTTTTATTGAAAATAAAACAAACATAATCAATTCTTATATAAAAACTAATGTGAAGGTTGAATCTGATGCTGTTCAATAAGTTTGTTGATATCAGGTTCCAATTTACTCAAAAACAGCCGCAAGTCGCCACGTTCGGTAACACGCAAACGATTTCTGTTTTTAGTAAGCAGCGTTGCCACAGCACTAAATCCACGTTCACACAAATATGACGATGGGAATGCTATCAAAAATCGTTGAACAATTGACCACAATCCAGGGTACAATTGCGGGATCGGTTTTTGTAGCCAAAATTCTTGATATCCATTTTTGAACTTGATTTTTATTTCTTCGTTTGTTGTCAATTCTATAAGTTCTTCTTCCAGCTGAGGTGACATTGCTGTGTTGACATTTGAAAACGGATCCAACACCCAGTCTGGTATTTCCAAGTTTAAAATGTCCTGGTATCGTTCGGTGAAGTCAATGTGGAGGTTTTCCAAATGTTGGCAGTAGGCAAACAAGTCGTCGTTACTGCAGTATACTGATAAATTCGGAAAATTGTGAAACTCACGTCTGCCCATATTCTTTTTGTGCAGAAGCAGTTTGGCTGCGAAAGCAGCAACGACATTTTTTGTTTTAATTAAATTTAGTTCATCGCCTTGCAGTTGGAGGTTCATGTCGTTGAACATTTTATACAGGTCTGTCATGTAAGCTATATCATTCTTTGATGTTATGAGCTTGTTGCGCAGTTCTGCATCTTTAGTTTCCAAGAACTCTATCATAGAGTCAAACAGGTTGTAAAATCGAATCAGACAATTGCCTCTTGACAGCCAACGAACTTCAGTATGAAGCAACAAACGGTTGAAATCTTCGTCATTAGTAACACAAAGCTGATGAAATAATCTATCATTCAAAGAGCTGCTACGGATTTTATTGACTGCTTTGATGACATATTGCAGTGATTGAAATAGTCGTTCACTTAAGTTTCTAGCAACCAAATGTTGTCTATGAATAACGCAATGTATAGCAAGGACATCTGGAATTTTATTCTTTATGTATGCTATGAAGCCTTTATGGCGCCCTGTCATAGCCGGAGCGCCATCCGTAGCAACTGATATAATATTTTTCAAAGGAATCTCTTTCTCTTCACAAAACTTTTCCAATGTATTGAATATGGTTTCGCCTTTTGTATCTGTTTCCAAATTTCTGGCAAACAATAGTTCTTCACGTATTTTCTCATCTTTAATAAACCTCACGTAAGATAGCAACAACGCTTCATTAGTTGGTAAAGTGGACTCGTCGAGCTGAATTGAGAATTGACTAGTCCTCAGATGATTGCACAATGATTCTTCAATGTTTTCAGCCATTTCATCAATTCGTCTTTGCACAGAATTATTACTCAAAGGAATTTTTCGGAAAATATCTGCGGCCGGTTTATGAAGCACAGTAGTTATTACTTCCTTTATTGCTGGCAAAATTAACTCTTCTCCGATGTTGTGTGGTTTGCCTTTTTGAGCAATTAACAAAGAGATATTGTACGAAGCTCGAAGTCCGTCGTCATCTTGCTTAGCAGCCGCCGAAAATAGTTTTGATACACTTGGCTGAGTATTATGCTTCTTCTCTAGGTCTTGAAAATATGCTACATTCTTTTCTGTCTTATCTGGATGCATTTTATTCAAATGATCTTGCAGTCTTGAAGGCTTCATTGCTTCGTTCGAAAATGTTTTTAGACATAGAAGACACAAAGGCGACGACGGGTTTGTGGGATTTTCAATAAATCCGAATTTAATATATTCCGCAGAGTATTGCCGTCTCTTCTTTTTACTTCCGACATTGTTTTGTTTTAAGAAATACGTAAGTGTTGAAATCAAGTACTGCACTATTATGCGCGAAACCGCAAATGAAAATAGAATAAATTTACGTCGTTTATATAGGATTGCATAAGCAGCACGCACCAACAGGAATAAGACAAACGTGCATAAACTCGTTTATCTCATTCGACGCCCAATCGTACTCGACAAGCAAGAACAAGTATTATAGAACCAGCCGATTGGTATAGGAATGTACAATTCGGATTATTTAACAAAAACTTGTTAAAACATGATTGCCCGCGGTCTTTTATATCGAACCGAGTTTGAGCTATATCTTAATTCATATTAGTTGATGTTCACAAGATGTAGTCGAGAGTCGAGAGCTCAGTCGGTGTCTAAGAGTCTTCCTAGCTAGGTAGATGAAATTATAAATCGACCCCAAAGCCCTACACAATGCACCCTTTTTTTTCTGGGTCTCTTACTGCCCCCCTTTAGGCCTGCAGCGCCCACAAGGGGGCGTTATCGCCCACGTTGGGAAAGACTGGACTCTATGTGGTAACAAAAAAGAAATGTTACTTCATTTATGATTGTATCTGTGACTTGCTCATTGGATTTTTTGCTTCTTCAAATTGTCAAAGTAAAGTTTGACTTTGACATTTCAAATTATGGACATTGTGTACGAATTTGCGGATAAAAATGTGTAAAATTGACACTGATTGAATTTGAAACTGTAAAACAGTGTAAGATTTGTTTAAGGGCCTGAAATTTCAATTTCAATTAAAACCAAAGTCCAACTCCGCATGTACAATCATAAATTCATAATGAATAAACACAGTATTTTTGTTCGTTTGCTAGATTCTTTGAGACCTGTAAAAATTATATCAAGGCCTCTTTTAAAAATATCATCAAACGAAACATCAATAAATTATTGTGCAGCTATCGTAAAGTAATTTGTACTTTATTATATTACAGTACCGTAATTATGTATACATTATATAAAGCCAGATTGGCAAGTGTATCGCACATTCTGGTACTTTATAATATTTTACAGATAGACAGCATGATTATGAGAATTTTTTGGCAACCCTTCTCATGACGAAGACTCTGCGTTCTCCCGCGCTTGTCCTGAGAGCTTTTAACGTGGAAATAGCTCGAATTCAGGACCAAACAACTGACTCACAAACTGCTGCATTTAGATTACAATTCTGGCAAGATGCTCTAAAAAACATTTATAAAAAAGAGCAAACATTACAAAATATACAAGCAAATCCGGTAGCACAAGAATTATATAAGGTAAAAAACTACTTGAAATTAATTTAAATGGCTATAATACTATTAACTTCTAATTTCATGAATACTTGGGTTGTCTTTAAATTTTTTGATATTGTTAAAAAAATTTTTTTAGATATGTTGCTCTTATGGACTTCAACGAAGACATTTGGAAAAACTCATTACATCAAGAAGTAATATATTAAAGTCTAAATACTTTAGAAGCATAGAAGATATCGAGAGATATGCTGAAGACTCCGTATCTTCAATATATTATTTATTATTAAGTGTAGCGGGTGTTAGAGATATTCATGCTGACCATGCTGCTTCCCACTTGGGGAAAGCTCAAGGGATAACTAATATATTGAGGTATAGTTGTATATTATCAATATTTGCCATTTTAAACAAATTACCACATGTTTCAGGCTTTTTATGATAATTGTGATAATGTTCTTCCACTGTTTCAGGTCTGTCCATGTATCCAGTTACCACAAAATAGTTTCTTTACCTATGGATATTCTTATGAAGAATGAAATAAGTCAAGAAACTGTTTTGAGATGCCATGACAGTGATCAGATGAGAAATGTAGCATTTGAAATTGCTACAAGGGCAAATAATCATTTGCAAAAGGTAAACTGCTTATAAAGCTGTCTAATGATACATATTTTTAAAAGTGAGAATACACACGTTGTTGATAATGAGAACAGCTATTGTCAATTTCATCTTTTGATCCTGCTTTCTTATTATCATGATTGTAACAAGTCATCAGTATTGAAATTATACACTACAGTAAAACAGTTGGATTCTGTAATACACAAAATTTTAATATAAGGATATGTAATATAAACTCAAAAGCTTCAAACAATAAAAAGAAAACTGATATGCTTTTAATCTCTTTTAAGCTGTTGCCTCAGTCATTAGCAGACACAATAGATTTTTATTGTTACAACGTACAGATCTGTACGTTACTGAGCCGAAAGGTTAACTTATACTGTAAAGACATTTAAGCCTATGTATGAGCCTGCATGAAGGAAGATGAATTTGAGGCTACATATTATACTTCATTAACCCAGGTCACCAGCAACATTAGGAATACTGGCTGGCCATTCTCGATGAGTAAGAGTATGAGTAAATTTGCAGGTGGGATTAGATAATCAACCTATATTGAATAACTAATCCCACCTGCGAATTTACTGTGGAATTATAAAAAATTGCCCACTATACTAATACCAGTCTCATGTTGATTATTTTCAGGCAAGAAGCATTGAAGTTCCTGCAGTTACAAAGCAGATATTCTTACCAGCAGCAGCTATTGACCTCTATTTGACTAAACTTGAAAAGAAAAGCTTCAACTTATTTGACAAGTCACTCTTACTTGGCAGTCCAACTTTACCATTCAGTTTGTACTACAATAGAATGCTTAATAAATATTAGCTAGATACATGATGCTTGGGACATAGCATTGTATCTTTATAATTTAGCTTTAGTAGTTGATTAGTGTTTAAATAAATGTTATTAAAAACAAGTTTGTATGAATTGTCTTCAATTTAGTGTTTACTCCAGTTATCATAATTTTTCGGGATACTTGAATGATTTGAACCTTGTTATACATTGACTACTACTCAAAGTAAGCTATCGCGACCTCTTGTCGCTGTGGCGAATCCTTCGTCGACTTTTTCCAGGATCAATCACATAGCTAGAGGAGATATTCAAATTTTTATTTACTTTAAATAACATTTAATTGAAAAAAAAAATAAGCTTTTTTGTTGCTTGTAATATTGTTAAGTCATTCTACAAGAACCGATCAATGTGAATCAGCAAGCTTAGTTACAATTTGTCCAGCTATACCATACAGTTTGTCATTAACAGTTTGTACCATGTGTGGCTAAATAAATGGTTTAAAAATTATTGCATGATTTATATTAATTAGTAGATGTGCCCTGCGGTTTCACCCGTCGTTTTAAGTATAAGTGAAGATAAAACAACACAATAGATATTAATTCATGGCTTAATGATTAGGCCATTCTCAGTACGAGTCTTTTATGAATAAGTCATAGGATTAAGTACTATATGTATTTGGTCATTTTAGGAATAAGTCCTTTCCGATATAAGGTATTTACAGATTAAACCTTTTTATTTCATATTACATACCCATACCATGTAGGTACAGGAAAAGCAAGGTAAATAATGAAACAACAAATAATTTTATAGAAATAATTGCACTGTTTACTTCCAAGCTTCTTCATGCAAATAAATATTTCATAATTATTTGAGATTCAAGCAAACTTGTTTGGCAACATGAGTACCTTAACAGTTAAATAGTCACTAAATATGCCTACAGTGATATTTGAGAATACTATTTCTGTGATTGATATTGCACAGCTATGCAAATGATACTGGCTATACATTTGTAACAAATGAAAAGATAGTTGTTTAAAATAATTGCATGTACTTATTAGTATAGATCTTATCAGGTAATTTAAAAATGTAGGTCATTTATCAAAAATAGAATTGCATGTAAAATCATCAAGTGCAATTCATATACTGTTATAACTTTGGTTAGGTAATCTTCCAAGATCTTTGGTTACAGACAATTCCATTACTATGATGTGCAAATTATATGCATACTACTAATGTACTTGCTTACATGAATACCTATGAAAATATTGTTAAAGCATCTAAAATTAATCTAACAAGATTGCTAAGCTTTGTTACATATCTCCAAAAAAGAGGTTCTAAAAAGTAGCAATAGTAACATAATACTTTTTCCTATTGTTCCTTATGTTACATAAAATAATTTCAAGGTGTGTAAGAAATAAATACGTAAAAGGTAAGTACTAACCCTGATGTGCACAAATATACTGTGCACATAAAAATACATAATCTTATAAGCTAAATTAAGCTTGTAAACAAAATAAGCAATTATAAATAAATGTTTCAAATGAAGTGATTAAATAAACACAGCCGATTAGAATATCATAATGCTAATTTGGAATGTAAAGGTTTATAAGTTAATAATGTTTGACACTTAAGCTTAATATAAAAAAGGTAATTATAAGTACTACTGTTTCCATCACAATGAGCCTGCTGCAAAAAAAGCTGCCATAAGATATGAATAGAACAATGTGTTACTCTGAAGGTGTTAAGTCTTTTTCAGGCTCTCCTTCACACAAAATTTGTTGAAGTAGATCATAAATAGGTTCAAATGCTTTTCTACATGCTGCATTAGTTGGTGTGAGGTAGTCATGCATATCATGGTGACTGATAGTACCATCGGTTTGTACAAAACCTTTATCTATAGGGACCATTTCCACTTTATTCATGTTGGTAACCTTTTCACGTAACATTTGATTGATCTTCGAATTTTTCTCCCTAAGGGTATTTGGATATTGACCACGGGGTAGAAGACTCTAGAATAAAGAAACAGAAATTATTATTCTAGAGAACATGAAATTATAATAGTTAATATGGTTAATACTCACAGGCAATACTATATAAGCACTTGGGTGTTTCTCCCTGATTGTTCTAATTATTTCTAGGATACCATCACACACTTGCTCTGGAGTATATTCAATATTATTTGTTCCAACATGCACAACTATCACCTAGAACAATTTGGAGATCTATTAATAGTAAAACTGTTACACTTAGCTGCAAATTAAATTTTAGGTTTAAAAAATAATTATGTCTATCTTTTCCCCAACTAGATTGGGGTCAGCTTCCAGTCTTGATGCAGATTAATGATTAGTAGGTATTATACAGGGAGCAACTAATAATATATGTGATTTTTAAAATTGATATACAAATTGAGGTATAAACAAATTTTTCCAGCACTCACCTTGGGATCAACATGATCAAGTTCTCCATTCTTGATACGCCACAAAACATTCTGAGTTTGATCCTTATGTATGCTAAAGTTGAGACAGTGTAGTGGTGCAAACCATTGGTTCCACACTTCAGTGTGTTCTAGTGCTTGCAAAATGGAATCACCGATGAATATCACATCACCATCTTTCCCCTTTGCATCTGACAAAAATCTGTTGTGCTGCAATAAAAAAAAAAGTCTAAATGTGCATTATCTGCAGTGGTGATACCAAGTGTTATTCAAACTACACAGGACATCTAGCATTTATTATAATGATTATCACAATTATTATTATTAACTTAGCCAACACTCCTATAAGAGAACCCACCGACCATGAGCTCAAGCTCCTAGCTATGACCAGACAGGAGATTGAAGCTTTCGCTATAGCCAAATACGGCTGTGAGGCTATATTAACACAATCATTATTATTAACTTCACCAACAATCCCATAAGAGAACCAACCGATCGTGAGCGATAAGTTTTATCTACTTATATATTTATAAGTGCAATAAACTACCGATTATTGACAAATTATGCTCATCTGCACTTGCCGATTAAAAGCAATTTTATTCAGAAGTATAATCGGAATCTAATAAAAAAAATACCACGTATCTGAAACACGAAATCTATACTAGCAATTTCTAACTGCTCACGAATTTAACAATAAAATAATTGAAAACTTACAATGCTATTCCATCTTCCATCCCCTTCAGTGTCTTGTTGAGGTGCGGCGATCGAACAAGGATTCATTCTTTCACAGCGATATTACAAAAACTGTATTGTACATCAAATATGTATTGTAAAATTGTATTATTTTTTTAACCACTTCAACTAAAACCACGAAGATGAAAATATCTTGCCGCTTTCTGACATAAGTTCCGTTGGTTCATTGGTCGCCTTGAATCGCTGCTGTCAATGTCAAAGTGTCAGTGCTAAATTGTTAATCCATCCAAAGCAATGACAAAAGAATAATTAGAAAAGGTCGTACCCTATTAATCTATATAAAAATTACATACGAATATCACACGATTCAATACAGTAATAGAAAAACTATATGCATTTCTTTATAACTTATGTGATTCTACTAGTGTAAAAGAGAAAACCTCAATTTTAAAGTTTCTGAATGTGCAAGTAATATGACGCACAGAGTACTTTATAATATAGGAAATAGAGACCTCTCTCTCGTTCAATTTAGGAAACAGGGCACACAGACGCCGTCTAGAGTATTACGAATGCACTACTAATGCCACGGCGCGGGGCAGCGCGAGGGCGCGCGGTACGAGGAAACGATGACGGCCGCGCTGACAACCGCGCAGCCTGAAGGGTGCGCGGGGGCGGGAAGTGATGCGGCAGCTGCCGCTCTTTTCCCCATTTTGGCGCGCAATACTTCTCTACGACGATTTTCCGCGGCGGTCACGTAGTACGATCGGGCGCCGTTTGATCTATCTTTGTTTTTTTATTATACTCTTTATATAAACAGTCCGCTCTATTGCTATTGCTGTAAACGATAGGACCCCGACATGCATATACATTTGTTTAGGTATTATTAGGTATCTACTTAGGGTCCAACCAACAAAGATATAAAATACGTGATTCAACCGATTCCAATATATTCTTCCATTTATTTTTTATTGCTCATACATCTTATGAATAATTTGGAAGAATATAATGAAATAAAATTAATGGTTTTCAAAGATTTATCTTTAATCACTTAATACATATTTTTATTGCCTTTAATTTATTGCTGTCCTTATCCGTCTTCCCGCATAGTATTTTATTTAATTTTTTCCCATAATGGTGAGTAAAAAATCGGGATGACAAAGTAATCTTAAATCTATCAAGTTTTCTTTATGGATTTGGCAATGCAGGAAGTCGAAAATAATATGTACAAATATTATTACTTTTATAAATTGTTTTAAATTATTTAATGTTATATTTGTTTTTAATATGTCATCATAAATGTCTTGTAATTCGGATATGCAATTTATTAATGAGTAACTGCGACTGCGAAGCCAGTTCCGACCAGCATACTCCCGATATATAATAAATTCAAGTTTACTTTTACAAATAAGTCTTCCTTACATATCTGAGATAGCTGTTGCAAAATAGCATTAAGCGCCATCTATTGATTCACGAAGGCAAAAAACTATTAATATAACCCTACCAAATTGCAAAAGAATGATTGCCATACGACAATGGTATATTTAAATGAGCTACTTTATTTTGTCGATTTATAATTGTCCAGTTTCCTACTCATTTGTTCGAAGATTGTACACCCTGATATGACGTCACATATGATCAGCCCACCTGCCGGTACGCCATTTTAGTTTCTCTTTCTGAGTACTTTTGACAGTGTCCATAAAGTGTCATTTGGCGTTATCGTGAAACGTATTACTACGATTTTCTTTACTTAAAACATCTTGAGTGCTGAGAATTTAACTGTGAAGCTGCGTGTAATAAAAGCAATTATGCCTAACTGTTGCGTGAAAGGCTGTGGTTCGAAATATACCGAACAAAGTGCCTCCTATATCCATGCACAAGTAAGTCGTTAAAAATTCATATATTATCAAATATTCTTCATATATTTCGACCAAATTTTAGATTCAGTTACTATTTATCACTGTGAATACCATTACAATAAGTTTAGAAAGGTATATTTGTTGTATGTTTGTTTATTACGCACTGTTTACAGGCTAATTTAGTGTTGTTGTGCTTCTGATTTAAACAACGATTTCGATTTTGTTTGTCTCGATTTTTTCGATAACATTTATTTTGAATATTTATAATACACATTATGTGTTATGATAATAACCAAATTACCTAACATTTTTTAGGTTAACAAAAACAAAGTTCTTAAAAAAGTGGATGGAATCATTGGGTCAAGAGAATATATACCAGCCGCGATAAAACATTTGCATGTTCTCTACATTTTGAAGAGTCCTGTATTAATAGAACTCTGGATATAAAAAAACTTCAAGACAATGCAATACCCACAAGGCTTCCCCTTTTCCCAAATTCGTAAAAAAGAGACTTTGTGGCTCAACAATATTGAAAAATATAACACAAACAAGGAAACATTGTGTCTTTTTCGGGTTCCATTCCTCAAAAGGATAAAAGTAACACTTATAAGATTACTTTGGTGTCCCTGTCTGACTGTTAAGACGTCTTTTTTCAGGAACGCGTGAAGGTATATAAAATCGTGAATTCATAGTTATATCATAAAAATATATAATAACAAACTTACATTTGCAGTTGGATTATTGAACGTGTCGTATTTCGATATATGACAAAAATAATCAAGAACAATATAATAAGGCAACAAAATCAAATGCTGCCAATGAAGGGGATGTAGAAGATTTTTGCATGGACAATCCTGAACCAATTCAACCTGGGACTACAACTATGGCGGAACGAATAAATGTTTAAAATTTACTACATTTGTGTTCTTAGTACATAATATGTAAATGTTTTCATTTGTGATTCCCAACGATTCCGGAACTCCAAGAACAATGGTTAAATAAGATTCAATCGGATACATAAGATAAGGTGACCCTAATGATAAAGATTAATCGGTTCGATCGAAGTAATAAAAACAATTATCAATTTATTAACTGCCATGGGCAGCACTAGGTAATGTGCGGGGCCTACGCCATTTTAGTTCTTTTCTAGCGCAACAAATTATTGTTTAGTTCATGCATTGAATATATAATATTACTAGAACGAGAAAGTTATCTCGTCATTTAGTGTTATACAAACTCATACCTTATTAAAAGAAATAAAGATCACTTTTGAATACAATTTTTAATCTGGAATGGAATCGCGGTCTAGACAGAGACTTTACTCATAGACGACTTTAATATATTGGACCACAGAACATTATATATTGGACTCACTTTGTTTTATGTCGCGTTGTCTTGTTTTCTATAGTTGCCAAGAAACAAAAATAAACTATTTGGTGGTAAATAAAAAACTTCTGAAAATATATTAAACACATATGAAGTGTTATAGCCACAATACTAGTATTTCGATTTTCACAAATTTTGTCACGTTAATCAAATGATTACGATACGAATGATTGTGAACGTAAATACGTTGTATCCGTAAATAAAAATTAATTTTAAATAGAACGTATTCGTCGAATAAAAAAAAAATGTGCTTCGGGCAGCACAAGTGGAGTTTATGACCAATGGCGTTTATTTGTTTACATAAAATTGCGTTGATTTTCAGAAATTACGATTGTAACTCTCTTTTGTAAACTTTAAGGCAAAAATGGTTCAAAATTGTGTTGCAAAAGTGAATCAAACCCGGGTTGTAACAAATCTTTTCACAGGTAAGAGAAATCTTTAAGAGGATACCTCGGAAATTTTGTTGATTTTATATACCTCATATCTCTTTAATTTTATAGACTATGAACCAAATTTTTTGATATATGTTATTTGACTATATGATCTAGGATCGCTTAAAAGGAAAACACGATTACATAAAATTTTCTCGATAGAAAAAAAACATGAAGTAAGCTCTAATTATTTACATTTTTCCTTGCTACTGCGGTATTGTTATTAATTAGGTAACGGAATTAATTCTGAAATATAGTAAATGATCATATCTAAGTACGCTAAAATCATTTTTTAAATCTATTAAGTACTTTTATTTAAAAAAATAAAAATGTTGTTTGACGCTTACGTCGTTTATTTCCGAGCGCGCGCTCAGCATAGCTGTCTCATATTTTCCGTACATGAAGTTATTGCATCACTGTCATTCTCAAGCTAGCTCAGTCGTCCGTGAACTTCATCGACGTAAGACCTATGCTTATTTGTTCCCGATCGCTTAAATCGCGTTATCGTAATAATATTTTTCTAAATAAATACATATCTTAATATATATAAATCTCGTGTCACAATGTTTGTCCTCAATGGACTCCTAAACCACTTAACCGATTATAATAAAATTCGCACACCATGTGCAGTTCGATCCAACTTGAGAGATAGGATAGTTTAAATCTCAAATTATAGTCGCGTGCGAAGCCGGGACGGACCGCTAGTATTTATATATAAAGTAAATATTAACTATAAAAAAATGGGGAAAACTAAAAAGCAAATGATTTGATGAATTACTTATGTCAGAACAAGGACCACAATATCCTCGGATATAGATAATTTTGATAGTAGAGTGGAGTCACAGTCGTTGCTAAGCCTAGATAACCAGCAACAAACTACTACTAGCAACAAACAACAAATTACTAATTCCTCCTTCCAAAAAAATAATATGTTGTAAGTATTCAAATCCAATAAAAGTAATTCGGTAACGTAATATTATTGTTTGATGGGAATTATGTAAAAAATCTAGTTTATAATCATACATTTCCAGGATAGAACAACAACTTACAGAAATTACAAATCGATCACGTGTAGCCGAGTTAGGAAAAATTAGAGAGTGGAGTCGCCATTAGTCTATAAAAAAACGAGTAACTAAATTAAACATGATTATTGAGAATAAATAGATATATTGTTAAAATTATATTTATTATCCATAAAATATAGGTTAAATAATAATAATAATAATATAGTCATTTTGTTCATAATTGTTACGTACGGGAATCGAACCCGCGACACGTATCTCTGCAGTAAATCGTTCAACCACTAAGCCAAACGTGCTGTCGAATAATCACTTGCAGTAGTAGGTGGGAACGGATAATTATGTTATATTCGTTTTATTTCAGAAAAAAAAAATTGGTTGCAAAAACCATATTCTTAGGAATTTCTGCAATAAATTGCAGGGATTAAAAAATGACACCAAGTATCCTCTTGCACAAAGAAATAGACTAACGAATAATGTGTTTTAAAAGGTAGAAAATATATATGTGACGCAATAAAATTTCACAATTTGCAAAATAATACCAAATCAGAAAATATAAAAAATCTTCACAAATATTAACTTTTAAACTATCGCGTTGCATGATATCACTATATACTAACAGGAATTAACGCGCAATAAAAACCTTCGATTCGCTTGACGTTTCGACCAGGTTGCACTGATCGTCACAAGCAGACTGATGCAGCGAGTTTACTCCGTCATGGGTGCGGTAGATTTTTCTTCATCTACCTCCACGTTTTCACTATTGTTATAAAGGCCGCGACACACTACACTCACTGTGTCCGTATTTTTAACCGACTTAAAATAGCGAGGTTTTGATATTTTAATCACTGGATTCCACGTCGCTGATAATTTAAAACCGTTCTCCCGATCCTAACTCAATCCAGTGATTAATAATCACTGGATTGAGTTTCAGCACACAAAAGTCCTCTCATCCGATCGCCACTTTTATTCAAGAGCAGTGCGTGAAGCTATTGAAATCCAAAAACAAGACTTTCAATCTTTTGACAGCATCAAATTTCGGAAAAGTTGTAAAAGGAATAAAACAAATAGTTGCGCAAATATTGTGAAAAATATGTTATATAGACCATGTATTGACCATGTATCATCTATAAGTAATGGAAAAAAAAAACTTGCTTTAGAACAACTGATTGCTCTAAATAAATTGAAAATAAAGCGATGTGGTCTTTTCATCGATGAAAAGTATCCCTTTTTAGGGGCTTCACCAGATGGGATAACGGATGCTGACAACATGCTTATAGAAATAAAATGTCCTATTGCACCTTTTAAAATAGGAATCGATGCCGCTATCCAGCAGGGTAAAATGCATTTTTGGCGTTGTGACAAAAAAACTGGAAAAGTATGGATTAATTACAATTCAGATTGGTACATACAAGTGCAAGGCCAAATGCATATTTGTAAGGTAGACAAATGTTTACTGGCTGTATGGTATGGGGAAAACAAAATAAAGACAGAAGTCATTTTGAAAGACGATCACTATTGGTAAACTAAAATGGAGCCAAAGTTGTTATCTTTTTATTTTGACTGCCTTTTACCCGAACTTGTAGATCCGCGACACACTAGAAATAGACCTATAAGAGATCCTGACTACGTCATTGTAAAAAAAAAGAAACAAGAAAATTTTACGGAAGATGCAGATGAGGCCGAAATCAAGGAGACGGAATTGGAAGAAGAACGGGATGGCTCGAACGAAATCTTCAATATTTTAGATTTTACATCAATGTAAATAAAAAAGGATAATGAAAATTTATGTAATTACCTTATTTGTGTTGTACCTAAATATTTTTTTAAATATAAAAAATATATAATGTCCTAATTTATTAGGTAATTTCCTTTAAAAGGGTCAAACATTCACTTTAGCTAAGAATTAAATGGATTTAACAAATTATTTGTAACATAGTACTAGCAAGACGAAAACTGTTCCTTGAACGGCTGCTTTTACCGTGACTTAAACGATCGTTCACGGAACGAAAGAAAGAAAACGACACAAACACAACAATATTACAACATCATAATTAAATATTATAACATACATACATAACAACAGTTTATATACATTATATTAAATGTACAATAATATATTATAGAATATCGATATAACACTAACTTTAATTACATATCATAAATATATTACATAGACTCTTAATGAACCTCCTTATAAACATTACAGTTACAAATAATACCGATACATACAAAAATAAATTAACTATAATTTTAGATATTATTAGTCGACTCCATAGTTTTCTGCTAAATTCGATTCCTTGACAAAGCGACCAAAGCGAGAGCGGTAGATCTCGCCCGAGGCGCTCGCGGCACAGGCCACGCCCCCAAAACGACGATTCATTTTTTCGAGGTATCCTCTTAAAAATAATCAGGGTGTACTTGCTATGTAAACTTCTAGGATTCTTTTTAGAAGGTAGAACCTCGATATGTAATTGAAATACAAATTCAAAATTGTAATGAAATTGTATTCAATTTTTATTCGTTCTAAGATTAACATAATAAAAATAGTTAATATTTTTATTTATTTATTATTTATTATTTATATTGTATTAATACATTTTGGGATGTATTATTTATAAATTTTTAGACGAAATAACGTGCAGTTATTGCGTAGAATGTCAATTAGAATGAAACCAATTCAATTACTTTTTTAATCAATCGTGTTTCAACTATGAAATATAGAAGTTGAAAAGTGAGAATCATGCGAGGGAAATTTAAAATGTCAAAACGCATGTTGTAGGTTGGAGTGAAACATGAAGTCACTGTCCGCGATAACAATATCTCGAGTATGTTATTACTGGGTGTTTATCATGTATTGTGGTTCTTTTTGAGTTTTAACTTTATTCTTTAAATAAAACCCCTTCAAGATAAATCTTTGAAAAGCATTAACGCATGCTTAGCGAACTCTAAAGTTATTATGGATAAATACTTTCAAATTAATATTATAACTTTAGAGTTCGCAGTTTTGTCAGAGCGCCTTGAGTATTTATCTGGGAGGCGCAGGTTCGAATCTTGTTCGCGACCGTATTCCTTATCCATTGAATATAATAACTTTAAAACTACTTCAATAAAATGTATAAATCGTTAATTAAACACTCCATAATTTACAAGATATTTTTATGGTGTGTACTCTGACGTCAGAGAAAGTGCACCAAGATGGCGGCGTTTCAAACGCCCGAAACTGATTGCAGGTTTGTTTGATCATTTTAATACATAATAATCATATTTATACAAGTGTTATATTTTTCGTGGTAATTTACCAACGTATACAAGCGAATAAAAAAAAATATACACGCATATAGCCTAATATTTATTTGCTGTTCTTTGTTAATAGGTTAGATTTAAAGCTGTCATTGGTATATTATTGTTGGTATACTTATTTAAACAATACGATAAACGCAAACGGTGTTTATTTTTTCATTTCACCCATAACTACGAATAGATTTGGGATATAATTATGTAGGTATAAAAGTGTTTCCACTGATTATACTTAAATTATTATAATTTCTAGTTAAAACACTAGTTCTGTAATATACGAATTAAAATGTACTAAAAGATTACTTTTTTTTATTTTTTTAAAACCAACTAAAAATAATGGTTAAAAAGGTATTCTGACTGTTAGTTTTCAATAAATGTACATAGATGTTTCCGTAAGATAGTGAACATCGTTACTTTGTGATATAACGGGATATACGAAATAACAGTTCATGATATATCCGTATTTTTCAAAAATGATGGTGACACGCTCAGAAAGAGATAAAGTCAAAGTCTTTATTTGCATGTTAAGGTATTACAGGTCTTAATTTAAATATTATGTACAGCTTAACGGCCTTTTTCAGGCGTTGCAAATTTGAGGGCTAGCACTAACTTATTGTATATTACATTTGCTTATCTTAGGACTTAGCATAACTTATAGTAGTACTAAGTAGTATTTCTTGCTTTTAAAAACATTATTTACAAACTAAGTAGGTATATTGTAATAAGTATGTAGTTCGTTAATAGTTGTAATTATTTGGGAAAGTATATAACATTTATTTTTCAATATTTTTTATTTATTTGTTGGGATTTAGGTAAGTATATAATGTATTAAGTGGGTTAGTATAAAATGAAAGTAGGTATTGTTAAAATGTAGGATTTAGTAGGTAGGTATTTGTGGGTGTGAGGGGTTATGTATGGGCTAGGTTTTAGCATTTAATTTTCGGATTAAGGAGTCGGTGCCAGTAAAGGATAATAAACGTGTAAGTACATTCATGAAGTAGCGTATTACGTTCGCTTTAGGCAGTTGGATGTGTTCATTTGTAAATAGGTTCAATTAGGTATAATACATTATCGTAAAAATAATGATGGTTAATGTACCTTTAAATATACTTTGCAAATTTTAGGAGACTTCATAAATATTTTAAAGTTTGTCTGGCACCGACTCCAAAAATAATAATAATTGTATATTATTGTCCTAATAAAGTTATTATATTAGAGGTCGAGATGGCTTAGTGGTCAGAGCGCCTGGAGTATTCATCCGGGAGGCGCGGGTTCGAATCCTGTTCGCGACCGTATTCTTTTTCCATTTAATATAATAACTTTAGAGTTCGCTAAGCATGCGTTAATGCTTTTCAAAGATTTATCTTCAATTGTCCTAATAAATTGAATTTATTCAGAATCCTCTAAAATTAAAAAAGTATTTTTATATAAATTGTAGTAAGTAAATAATGCAATTATTTTATAACTTTTTAGTGCAATTTTACTTAACAGAAAGATTTTTGGAGTCGGTTCTTTTTTTTGTTAAAAATTATTTTATTGTATACAAACTTGCATATGTCATAGATGTATATGGATGGTAGTGTTAAAAGATTGTATTTAATAAAATTGGGCCTGCAGCTATCTTGATTATCTATTTGGGCTATGATTCGTATGCATTTTTTTTGTAAGATAAATAGTTCGTGAATATTTACACTATGTCCCCATAGCATAATGCCGTATCTCAACCGGGAGTACGCATATGCGAAGTAAGCTGATAGTGCCGTCTCGATATTAGTACTGCATTTAATTTGGAAAAGAGCGTATGTGAATTTTGATAATTTTGATTTTATGTGTTCTATGTGGGCTTTCCAGTTTATATGGGCGTCTTTGTTTATGCCGAGTAGGTTAAATGTGTCTACGTTTTGTAATGTTGTGTTTCTAAAAGAAGTGTCTATTGTTAGAGGGGGAGTTTTATAAGATATAAATTGTATTGTTTTTGTTTTTGTGTAACTCTGATTTGCCATATTCTATTAAAAATAAAATGCCTTATTAAAACCTCTCTTTCAGTCCGTGCTTATTAGTCAAGTCAACCTTCCAGTGGGGTTACTCTTGGAGTTAATACCAATTCCAAATCAATACCAATATTAAATCAGTGCCATAAAACAATTTTTAATGTTAAAATTAATTTACCTGCATCATAGTTATCTTAATTTTAAACCATGTCGGTTTATTAGTATCCCGGTTCTTTAATTATTTTTAGGACTTTTTTATTTAAAAGTATGAACTAAGAACTAACATATTTACAATGTCAAACGAGCGGTTTTATTTTCAAGAGTGACATGACAGGTCTTTTAATAATGCCAAGAGTTCATGTCAGCTCTACAGGAGAAAAAAAAAAATTGAATAGAACACAAGCTTTGCTTTTTTGGTCATTGGTAGTGTCAGTTAATGTCAAAGTCAATTGTCAAAATCGACAATCTGTTGACAGTTCATGTTCTCTCTCGCGTTGACTCATATATTTTCTGGTATGAAAGTTCCGTTCATTTCAGTTCATTTACATCTATAAAAACCGATTAAATCTTTTCTTTTTCACTACTCTCTAGTAAACCCATGAGTAAACCACTCGTAAATTAGCTATACCATCTCACCATCACACAAAATGGATAATACAACGGACGAGCTCTCAATTCTAGAAAGTAAACATCGAAAAGAAAAAAAGGAACTACAATCACAAATTACAGCATTGAAAAAAGCCGCAAAAAATGACAAAACTAAAAAGAAAGAACTTACAGCAGAAATAGCAAAGTTAGAGGCTGAAATGGATGCTCGACATCAGTTAGAAATTGAGTCCTCTAATAAAGATACCGAAGAAGTAAAAAATTCCTTGCACATAGTTGAAGATGAGGTATCAAAAGTAAAAATTTCAAAAGCTCAAAAGCGAAGAGATAAAAAGTCACAACAAGAGAAAGAGAGAGAAGAACAAATTAAACAACAAGAACAAGAAAACCTACATGGTCCAAGAAATAAAGAAATGCAGGAAATAAGTACAAAATTAAAAGAACGAGGACTTCAGATTTATTCAATTGCTTCTGATGGTGATTGTTTGTACAAAGCCATTGCTCACCAAATGACAGTAACTAAGCGGAAAGATGCATCTGTAGATGATATAAGAAAAAATGTAGCTAATTATATAAGGCAGAATAAAGATGATTTTATCCCATTCATGAGTAATCCAGATACATATGAAATGCTGACCAGTGAAGAGTTTGAGGAATATTGCAATAAGATCGAGAATACTAAAGTGTGGGGTGGTCAGTTGGAGATAAGAGCTTTGTCCAATTCTTTGAAATGTCCTATAACTGTTATACAAGCGACCGGGCCGGACTCTATTGATCAGGGTGCCGAGTTTGAGGGGCCACCACTTATAATAACATATCATAGGCACATGTATAGGCTAGGAGAACATTACAATTCAACTGTTCATACTGAACTAGAAGAATAATTTTAAATCTGCCCCACCTTCTATTCATAAAATAATATCTGTACTATTTCAACTTCATAAAGACATACTGTATTTAATCCTTTTTTAGTTTATTTTTCTTAGTAATATTGTTGGCACAGCATCAATCAAATGTTATATTTTTAACAAAGGAAAAAAGGAGGGGTTTCACAATTTGAGGCTTATATATTTTTTTTGATGTCCACACATAACTTTTTATGAAATAGTCCTTGATTTAAGTCGGGCCTATATAAATTTCACCCCGAAGGGTGGATAATAGGAAAAATTGTGAATTATTGATTGGTCACATGTAACCAATTCTGTTGAAACTTTGCATACAGCATGTTTTTTGATGACACTACAGCATAGTGGAAACCTGTAGTTAACCTTTCGGCTCAGTAACGTACAGATCTGTACGTTGTAACAATAAAAATCTATTGTGTCTGCTAATGACTGACGCAACAGCTTAATCTGATGATGGAGACAAAACATACACAAGGGAACTCCTTGATGATTTACAGCAACTATTTAGTGTTTGGACTTATTTTCATTTATCTTGATGAGAACTTTAGACCTATGTTTATGTGTATATTCACAAAAAACTGAACCGCCGAAAAAGGGAACTGAAAAATAACTGAGTGTAACTAATTTTGAATGAAATAAATCAACGCCAAACAAAACAATCAATGAAGAAAAGTTGTAATGAAATGCAGCATGGAATTGGCGTCTACTCAAAATTAGTTACTCAGTTATTTTTCACATTTCAGATCCCTTTTTCGGTATTTCAATATTTTTTTATTACTAATATTGATTCTTTCACATGAGCATTTTAATTAGGTGTTAATGTCATTGTTTTGGATTCCATTATCAAGAATTAAATTAATAAATTAAACATATAAATACTACGTGTCCACTCGCATTTATAGTGGTTATATTTTTAAATAATATATTCTTTTACAACAATTTTCTTTTATTAGAAGTCATTACAATAAGTAACAATTTGTGAAAAGGAAGATCAGAGTTAGTATAATATAATATTATATTAAAGTTATATTTCACACAATGAGAAAAATATATATTTAGTTATGCTCCATTTTGAACTGGAGGTTCAATGGATACATTTTCGCCTTCAGTGTTATGTTTATTGGGGTCATCTGGTTTCATTGCAGGGAACAGCAGGACCTCCTGGTAACAAGGAATAATATTAATTTTATTTAGTATTAGTCAGTTTTATTTGAGTTACTATCATATAGAATATTAAAATTTACCTTGATGTTATTGGAATCAGTGAGGAACATTGTTAGACGGTCAATTCCCAAGCCCCAGCCAGCAGTGGGAGGAAGGCCATATTCCAGAGCAGTACAGAAGGCTTCATCAGTGGGTGGAGTCTCATCATCACCTGCAGCTCGATCTTTAGCTTGCTGTTCAAATCTTTCCCTTTGAGTAGCTGGATCATTCAATTCAGTGTAGGCATTGCATATTTCTTTCTTCATTACAAAAAGTTCGAATCTAAATTGAAATATACAATATTAATACATTGTAGTAAGGTTGTTTCCCATATTAAAAAGTATTACATATTTCTACAATAAAAAATACCTTTCTGTCAAACCTGGAGTATCCCTATGATACTTGGACAAAGGACTCATTATCTGGGGGTGGTCTAATATAAATGTTGGATTAATACATTTTTCTTCAAGGAACTCTCCCACTAATTTGTCTAGAAGCCGTGCAGTTGTCCTTGGTGGTGGACACTCAACCTAAAACAAGAAATGAATATATGAGGTATGTAATATATGACGCCAGCGTCAGCATCACTAAACTCAACCATATTGCAGGGAATCTAATGACCCAATACAAATGCCACCATCAGCGAGACATTTGATTGAGCATGATACTCTAGCTGCCAGACAATAATCAAATATATTCATGTAGAATATGTAAATGGTCACATGAAAAGAACAATAAAAAAAAATTGCTAAACAATTAAACAAATGCATTTAATATTGACTTTTAACCCTTTGGCTCACCCACATACAAATACGTACTTCATAACAATACAAATTTATTCATCATCATCATCCCCCTGCCCTTATCCCAATTTATTTGGGGTCGGCGCAGCATGTATTCTTGTTCCATACATCTTTATTAACTGTCATATCGTCAGTCACCCCTTTTCTAGTCATATCATCTTTAACACAATCCATCCATCGCTTCCTCGGTCTTCCTCTACTCTTATAGCCATCTACATTCATACAACAATACAAATTTATTGTGTCTGCTAATAAGCGAGCCAACAGATTAAGCACTTACTTCATGTTTTTCACACAACTGGCTGAGCAGTTGATTAGCTTCCTGTGAGTCTAATTTATCAGCAGGAGGTAGCTTAACATTCAATGCCTTTTCTAAGCTAGCAATCATAGGCACTCTAGCAAATGGAGGTGTAAAGTCTATTTCCACCTCTTCACCTTCAGGACCATCTGGATGATATTTAACCTGAAAATAATTATAATATTAACAATATGTTAACATGATTCACTAAGGATTACTGTAGATAATCATCAATGTTTAATTAATAAAACATCCATTTTGCAAATTATTTAAAACATATTCTACTTAAAACATAATCTAGTTCTTATCAATGTAGTATGAGTATATAAGATGACCTATTGTTAAACTTTCGAAACCGAAACAGAAGTTAGTGCAGATGACATGACATGCATAAAGTGCATGATTTCATTATATCAATACATCATTAACACTGTTATATACAATGATAAATTTCAATATATTATTATTATTTAATCTTACCTTATATGAACCATGAATACTCTTCACCATGCCTGATAACATAGTTTCAGTTATGGAAATAAGATCATTGTAATCTGCATAAGCCATATAGAATTCACATGTAGTGAATTCTGGATTGTGAGTCAGATCAATACCCTCATTTCGGAACTGTCTGCCAATTTCATAAACACGGTCCAATCCTCCGACCACCAGCATTTTGTGATATAGTTCAGGAGCTATTCTCATGAACAAGTCCATATTGAGATCATTATGGTGTGTAATGAAGGGCTTAGCTGTAGCCCCACCAGGTATCATGTTCATCATTGGAGTTTCGATTTCAAGGAATCCAATGTTATCCAAGAATTTTCTTACATAAGCAATTATTCTTGCCCTAGTGTAGAAAGTTTGTCTTACCTGTAAGCAAACTCAATATTTTACATGTTGATTTAAATCTTTTATTAATGAGATAATAACTAGTAATAATACATACCCTATCATTTAAAATAAGATCTAAATATCTCTTTCTAAATCTGGTCTCTTTATCCTTAAGCCCAAAGTGTAAGTGAGGCAGCATATGCAGGCAAGGAGATAGCAATTTAATACTTTTGGGTACAATGGACAGTTCTCCCTTCTTAGTCTTTCCAGGATGACCAACGCAGCCAATGATATCACCTCTCCTTATCTTGTCTGTAGCCGCTAAAAAGTTTTCCTCTGATTCATACATTTTAGCATTAGCCATCACCTGGAATATTAAAATGGATGTAAGTTGCTATTTTACCATCATCACAATAAAAAGACCAATACAATAGTTATAAAAGGTGTAAGTGTGTGGGAATAAAATAATTTATCTGAAATAAACTTTCATTACCTGAATTTTCACACCTTCACCTCTCAAATCATAAAATATTAATTTTGAACCAGACTCTCTAATGGAGTGAACTCTACCGGCCACTGACAATGTAACATTGTCTAAAACTTCACCACTATTTACATGGTTGTACTTTTCAATAAATTCTTCCAATGATATTGTAACAGTAAACTTGTGAGGGTATGGGTGGTCATCTTTGGAACCTTCTTTAAGGGCTGCAACAGCAGCAGTTCGTAATTTATAATACTCATTGGGGCTGATCTCTTCTTCAGCAGCCTTGGATGCTTTCTTCTCGGCTACGGGAGCTGGAAGCTGAGCGGCCTTCTCTGCCTTCTCTTTCAATTTTTGATCAGCTTTCAGTCGCCGTTTCAATTCACTACAAAATAAATAGGTAATAACACATCAGATTTACTAATAAATATATTGCAATATAAAATATAACTGACCGTTCGCTAACCGCAGATGCAAAATTTGCACATCGATTGATGAAATTGTTAGTTCTAAGAGGCAAGTAACTCAGGTTCTTCAAGGCAAACATTTTGGTTCACAACATACTCACTTCTTTGATAACTTTTCACTAGCAGATTCAGCCATGACTTAAAGATATAACAGTCGGTGATGTTCCTTCCGAAGAAACTCTTCTAACCTAAAATTACTATTTGACATTTGACACGTTAAAACTTAAAACCGTAGATTACAGAATACAGTAGACAGATAAATAAAATAAAATTTATTTATTTATTTAATAAAAATACACCGTCAGCATATACATTACTATAACATTTCTTTACAAAATATTTACGTATTATTTCTTATGTATACACCAATTAAAGGTGTATATAGCATTCAAGAAAAATAAGCGTCATTCAGAGGCTGCTTAATTAGGCCTATGGCTAAAGAATAGGTAGAGGACATGAACTAAACAATAATTTGGTGCGCCAGTAAAGAAAATAAAATGGCGTAGGCTCCGCCCATTACCGAGTGCTGCCCGTGGCAGTTAATAAATTGTTAATGGTTTTTATTACATCGAATCCATTAATCGTTATCATAATGGTCACCTTATCTTATGTATCCAACTGAATCTTATTTAACCACTGTTCTTGGAGTTCCGGAATTTTTGAGGATCATAAATGAAAGATTTACATATTATGTACTAAGAACACAAATGTAATAAAATAGTAAACATTTATTCGTTTCGCCATAGTTGCCGTCCCAGGTTGAATTGATTCAGGATTGTCGGTGCAAATATCTCCTACATCACCTTCATTGGCAGCAGTTGATGTTGTTGACTTTTTATATTGTTCTTGATTATTTTTCTCATATATCGAAATACGACTCGTTCGATAATCCAACTGCAAATGTAAGTTTGTAATTGTATTTTTATTAATGATATATCTACAAATTCACGATTTAAATACCTCCACGCATTCCTGAAATAAGAAGTCTTAACAGACAAACAGGGGGACAATAAAGTAAGCTTATAAGTGTTACATACATCCTTTTGAGGAATGGAACCCTAAAAAGACAACGTTTTCTCAATATTGTCGAGTCTCTTCTTTACGAATTTGTGAAAAGGTACGGCCACGGTAATAGCCGCTCGTCTTTTAGAAGATTTAGCCGGTTATGAGCCATGACAGGCCATATGATATGGGTGTAAGTAATGCAAGTTTCGTAATTTACCTTAGGAAGCCTTGTAGGTATTGCATTGTCTTGAACTCTTATTATATCCAGAGTTCTATTAATACAGGACTTCAAAATGTAGAGAACATGCAAATGTTTTAACGAGGCTGGTATCAATATTCCAATGGCGTGCCTAGGGTTTCAAAATAAGGCAAGCCCAATAAAATTTTAACCGATTTAAAAAAAAGTTCAGTTTTGGATTGAGTATGTAGGTACCTACGTATGTATCATCGCAATTTTCTCATAAACTACTGGTTAGGTACAATAAATTAAAAGTGAATTCATCCGTCTTCTTCTCGGCCCCGGTTTGTCACTTTCCTGATGCTGCATATGCTTTTCTAAAACGACATCGTATTTTGAAATTAACAAGACCAGTTCTAAAAAATTGCCTTTATTTAATGAAGTTTTGGACTCATCGTGTCCTCTTAAAGGAAGTTCCTGTTGTGCTAAATGACAAACAATATCGACTAATCTTTGAAATACACTACGGTTGTTATCAACGCGCGTGTTATATTTTGAAATTTTCTCAGATAACTGGCGTGATATAGATGTCTCAATTCGTTTTTTACCAAAATTACTGAAAGAAACCATTGCACACAGGTGTTTATGGGAATTTGCGTGCCTTTTAATGGCGCCAGATATGTTATTTAAATCATTATAACCAGATGTATTCGGAATCTTCATTCGAAAAAAATATGCAGCACCAGCAATACAACTTATTAGTGTGCGAACAGCCAACAATCCAACTAGTTTTATACACTGATCTATTAAATTTTCGTTTATGCGATTTACTAGTCTGAGAAATACACAGATTAGGCGTCGGTTTTAATGAAGAAATTAACTGTTTTTTCTGAGCAAAGTTTAAAGATTTTACCTCATCTTCCCCAATCAAAACTTGAACGCATTTTAAATCCTCACAAGGTACAATTACCTCCATTGTAAGTCACCAAAACAATTGTATCACTGAGAAAATCTAAGAAAACACACAAAAAACTTTAACAACAAAACTTTTCCCACTCAAGCAAATGAAACTCAAGTGAGTTGCACTCGGTACTTATGCAGAATTGCAGTGTTGTTATTTAGGCAAAAAAAGTCGCCAGGTATATGAAAAAGCTAACTAAATGTCGCAATAGGGTGTTTGACACTGATGGAAATAAAATATGAAACTTAGCTATAATGATAGAATGTATTTTATTTGACTCTTTGGTATTTTTGAAAATAACATTAATAACTCGTAAATACATTTAATTCGATAAACAAATTCATAATTTTTAATCTATGTGTCACGTGACTCGAAACTATTAATTATTTTAAAAAGTCGCTAGTTTTTATTGTTGCTAAATGTTAAAAAAATCTCCAAACTCGTTAAAAATCTCCAAGATCTCACAACGTCGCTAAAACGGCAACACTGCAGAGTTGGCAAGGTGTGCATACGCGTGCATCTTCATAGGCATGCACGGCTTAAATCTTCCATACTGATCGATTTGTAGACGCACAAGGTATATACTCGTTATACGGCACATCGCTATAAGTGCGAAAGTGACAGAGATAGTATTTGAAGCCCGGTAAAAGCCCGTACGTGTAAGCGAGATAGCTATATGTAGATGCTGCAAATGCGAAACTCTGCGCGCGAACAATCGCGATGTGTAGTAGTGTGGCATAGGTAGATACTTTGTGTTATTTTGATAAGAATTAAGCGCGCGAACTTTTAAATAGTTCGGGTTTGATATTGATTCTCTATCGAGCATTTTAGTAAGGCATGCCGCTTTTGGGCTTATATGAAGGTACCGCCACTGCAATATTCTCTTGACTCAATGATTCCTATTATATACTTTTTTAAGAACTTCATTCTTGGTAACCTAAAAAATTATCAGTAATTTGGTTATTAACATAACACATAATGTGTATTATAAATATTCAAAATAAATGTTTTCGAAAAAATCGAGTAGAACAAAATCGAAATCGTTGTTTAAATCTGAAGCACAACACTTAATTATCCTGTAAACAGTGCGTAATAAACAAACCTAGATTAAAGAAATATACCTTTCGATACTTATTGAAAAAATAAAAATGGAATTTCCTGATGACATAACAATAGTAAATATTAACTGAATCTAAAATTTGGTCGAAATATACGTAGAAAATTTTTAACAACTTACTTGTACATGGATGTAGGAGGCATTTTTTTACTATATTTCCAACCACAGCCCTTCACACAACACTTAGGCATAATTACTTTTATCACACGCAGCTTCACAGTTAAATTTTCAGCGCTCAAGATGTTTTAAGCAAAGAAAATCGTAATATTAAGTTTCACGATAACGCCAAATGACACTTTATGTACACTCTCAAAAGTACTCAGAGAGAGAAACTAAAATTGCGAACCGGTCGATGGGCTGGAATATGTGACGTCATATGTATTACTTGCAGTTTCAGAAAACCGTCAAATAAGGTTTTCTCTTTTTACACTAGTAGAATCACATAAGTTAAAAAGAAATGCATATAGTTTTTCTAGAATCGTATGATATTTCTATAACGTAATGTTTATATAGATTAATAAAGCACGTCCGTTACTTCTTCTTTAGTCATTGAATAGGCATGATGACAGATTTTGAAATCTCCTTTTTTAATGTAGGTAACGTCTGCTATATCCGAAAAACACATTATTTCAGTAATAAACTAAGTTTTAACGCACATTATTGCATTTTAATTAATCTAATTTGATTTAACCACGAAAACGCTGCTGGGTGTCATGGCGCCCTTTTGACTATACAGGTGACCGAACTTTGTAGTTCGGTCACCTGTATAGGTACTGGCGTCCGAGCACGGATCTTTTCGACAAACTTGTCGACTCGATAAAAGTTTTTATGTATTGAATTTTATCGTTTTATCAACACTTTGTGTCAGATTTGACGTTTAAAATCGACAAACGTGTCGACAAAAAGAACCATGCTTGCACCGCTGAATTGATAGCAATAACGTCGCCATAAGACGTGTTAAAATATGGAAGAAGAATTCGCGGTGGTGAGCAGATGTCGAGGTGGCTTAGTGGTCAGAGTGCCTGGAGTATTTATCCGGGAGGCGCAGGTTCGAATCCTGTTTGCAACCGTATTCTTTTTCCATTTAATATAATAAGTTTAGAGTTCGCTAAACATGCGTTTCAAAGATTTTTCTTGAAATATGTCTAGGTTTGCATATAAGTTTTTGTTGAGCATGTTAAATTGATTAAACGTTCTGGTTACTAATATATCTGTATAATCTATGGTTCTGGTTAACGGACCGTGGGCACCATTAATAATACGGGTACGTGGAACTATTAGAACCCAGTAACAATAATCTTTGTTAGGAGGTGACTGCAATCAATTTTACCGTTAAGAATTTTATGTAACTATAATATACTGAGCAGTACTCGACGGTCACGGAGTGAAATCATTTTAAAGAAGCAGAGTCGCTGATTATATGGACATCTGTGCAAGATACCACGAGTACTAAAAGCTAAGGAGCGTGTGAACGAGCGTTGTAAACGTTCAATGCGCTGAGAGTTAACAGTATATGATGGGTTCCATGCTCAGTATCAGTGGATGGGCGACCGCCCAGGGCGCCAGCCAACCTAATACCACAGTTTGCTTAGCAAAAGTTTCCTTGAATTTTACGTCAAATTTCCGTCAACTTCGGGTTTTCCCGTTTTTGACGACAATTTGTATACAACTTGCTATTATACCATTTAACGTATATTTACTACCCTAATTAGAATGCAAATTCACTTCAAACGTTGGCAAAAAAAAAAATTCAATTTTCAGGCAAATTTTTATAGTCCTCCTGCGACCACGAATGCTGCAAAACACGTGAAACGTCAGGAAAAACATAATTGAATATACACTTGATTAATCCGGTTAAAAGTTGTTTTATTACAATGTATCAATTTATTGGTAATTTGACTTGAAAAATTTAAAAGTTTTTTTTTACCCTTAAGTTGTAGACATTTTTATTCATCAATTGGCTTCCATAATTATTCATAAATTTTATTTATCAATTTATTTACAAATTTATCGATAAATTACCTTCTTTTATGGTAAGAATGAACATTTCTAACTTTTTTCAAACTAAAGTGCAATATGGTGCCCGTAAATTCCCAAAATTTTGCGAAAGAGTTGTAATATTGGCAACACGAGAATGGAATGGCAATGGCAGCATTCAATCCGTTAGATCGGAGCACTGCATGAACTTAATTTTACCGGGAATCTCTGACCTTAAAGAATCTCGATAATAAACGATCTCTTTTACACATTTTAGTTAAAAAGAGTTGCGTTATTTTGAACTCACTAGCTCATTCATTACATCGGTTCACGCAATGTTCCCTCCGGTTTGACGTTAGTCTCATGAGAAGAGGTAACGTCTTCCGAACTGTCCCAGAGACGGATTATTATTATTATTACTAGAAAGTTGCCAAGTTTGTCAATCTAGGTTGGGATATTGTCGATCGGAGATAGGTTTTTATCAGCTTAAGCTTAGAAAAACTCCTCTCCCCACTAGCAACCGTTACAGGTATAGTCAATAATATTCGCAATGCTATCCATACATTTGGATACAGTTCTTGTAAGTTACGATTTTTGATAAAATTTAAAACAAATACAGGAGTAACCATTGATCCACATTATGATCAGTGAAAAAGATTTCAGACTTTCGAGTGAGTGGCCAAGTGGCTGTATCCAATATATTCGGGACGACAGCATTAACGTCATCTCAAATTTGTATTTGTTTTACATCACCAATGTAGTAATCCTGAGCAGCATCTGTAATAGTAGCACAGCTTGTCTCCTCACTTTGGAAAACTTCGTCCACAATCTCATCAACAGCAATCTGATCTGGCTTATCAGACAGATACTCCACTACCGATGCATTCGTTTGTATTCCAGATGTAGATGCCACATTCTTGATTTTATGTTGTGATATATTTATCTATATTCATAAACTTTGTTGTTCTTTGAAATTACTTTTCTTTTTCTGCTATTTGTTTTCTATATTTTGAACCAGATGTTTTTTTATAGGATCAACTTGTTCAGACACTTTAGTAGTCATAAAAAAAAACTGCAACAAATTAAAACTCAACAAGTAAGTAAGAATAAATTTGCACTTACCTACTTTTACACTATTTATATATATATTTTTAGATAAAATCTATGTCCACCGGTAGTCGAAACGAAGAGTGACAAACTTTAGCATTGCAACGTAGCGTTGACCGTCTGATCAACGCTACGTCTGATTTGCGTGATGCGTCTGTTTGTTTTAAAATAATGGTAATAACTGTTTTAAGCGGAGTGGAGGGAGAGACTCGAGCGACCGTGGGCAAGGCACGTTGTAATAGCGGCGGCAAGGCCCGTAATGGAAGACTGGGAACAGTGGCTAGAGAGGCGAAATGGCACCCTCGGCTTCCGGATGACGCAGATGTTCTCGGACCACGGGTGCTTCGGGAAGTATCTGTGTCGCACAAGCCGGTAGCCGAAACCGAAATTCCACCACTGCAGTAACTGTCCCTAAGACACGGCGCAGCATACGCTGGAGGTGTGCCCAGCCTGGGCCGAGCAGCGCCATGATCTCATCGGGGCAGTAGAGGCGGGTGATCTCTCGCTTTCCGGCGCGTTATTAGATACATGGTCGGGAGCGAGGCAGCATGGGAAGCCGATGCCGACTTTCGCGAGGAGCGGATGCTCGCGAAGTAGGTGGCGGAAGAGAGAAAAAGGCGTACCCCACTCACTCCTGCCACAGAAGGCGTGCCGGCCACCGTGAGCCGTAATTATACACACTACATACACATAATATTTCGTGTAGGTGTCTTCGTGTAGTGTGACGGCAAAACAAGCGTGGGGGACTAGGCTTAAGAAATGGCTAATGCCCCCCCCCCTCGGGTGACCTAGCTTAAGAAATTGCTGATTTGCCCCCTCCCCTTGGGCTAAAAGCTGTTGTAACTTGCATCATGTATAAATATTTCATTGCATTTTTTTTTATAATGGCAATACATATTTCTATTGACATCACAGCTGTTCGTTTCGTGTGGTCTGTCTTGCTAGTAAAAATTGTAATTATTAATCTGAAAGTGAGTTATATTTAGTATTAATTGTGGATTTTTTAATCTATATAAATAAAAAACATATATATATATATCATTGTTGAAAAGTTGAGTGACTACACGCCAGTTCGGCAGACGTTTTATAAATTTGTCAATTTTAGTTTCCTCTGCATTCTCGTGGATTATACAGAACAATCATATAAAACCACTGATTTTGGGTTGGAATTGTACACATTGGTTTGTTGATTACAGGTACAATCTTATGTAGACAGTATTGCTTAGATCATCTGTCAAATTTATCGAAATACTATGCCTCTTTTTGGTAAGTCTCAAAAGAGCCCAGCGGAGCTTGTGAGATCGTTGAAAGATGCAGTCACTGCTTTAGAAAGGGGAGATAAGAAAGCTGAAAAAGCTCAGGAAGATGTGAGCAAAAATTTGGTGAGTAAATTGTTACATAGCTATAATTATGGGCCTTAGATGTATTGTTAACTTAGTGGACAGTTTTAAGTGTTGATTTTGTGTCGATAGGTTTTGATAAAGAATATGCTATACGGAACTTCCGACGCAGAACCACAAACGGATATCATAGTAGCACAGTTAGCTCAGGAACTGTACAATACTAATTTACTTCTACTTCTCATTCAGGTAATAAATATTTCAATTTAATATCAATGACTTATTGAGGAGGTAAATCATGTTTTATTATCATGTTTGATGACTCATGAAATTTGCATACAGAATCTAAATCGCATCGACTTTGAAGGCAAGAAGGATGTTGCCCAAGTGTTCAATAATGTGCTTAGACGTCAGATTGGAACCAGATCTCCTACAGTCGAGTACATATGCACTAAGCCCGAGATACTGTTTACTTTGATGTCTGGGTGGGTAATATGTTGATTTGTTATATTATTGAGTTTTAATAAACAGCAGATTAACATTGACATACAATTTTTATGTAGATTTATGAGGATTAAACTAAGTAATTTTGATAACATCTTTTGGATTTTCTAAAACAAAATGCTTTATTTTGGTGTTTTAACAATTTTATTACCTATATCCTGTGGTGTCTTTAGCTAGTGTTTCCATAGCACTGAAAGTTTTAGTAAATATTAGAAAGTAATTTGAATATAATATTTGCAGGTATGAACATCAGGAGATAGCATCCAACTGTGGAACTATGCTGCGGGAGTGTGCCCGATATGAAGCTTTGGCTAAAATAATGTTGTATTCAGATGATTTTTACAATTTTTTCCGTTATGTAGAAGTTTCCACTTTTGATATTGCCTCAGATGCCTTTTCTACTTTTAAGGTTTGTTTTATTCATAACGCTTTTGGCACAGTCTTATTTGTGTAATATAAATATATTTTTCTGATTTGGTAAGCAGTAAATACATATTGGTATAGCAGGCCATTTTTTGTAACTAATGACTCTGGGTGAGTGTTTGGTTTGGAAATGGAAATAGATTATTTGATCCACCCTAACTCTTCAAGAAAGTCAAGCAGTAATTTGAACTTTCTAGCAACCTCTGGTAGGGTAAATATATGGAATGGTGTCTAACCACACCAATGAAAGACTAATTATAACATTATACATGTATTATGTTAAAATTATTCTTTCATTGGTTTCCTATGTAAGTCAGGAATGTTAAAAGATAAGGGACCTTAACTGAATGGGATTACCAATATTCATAACTTGGAACTAGAGATAGAACTAATTTTATTAATATTTTTAGGAATTGCTAACACGACATAAAATGTTGTGTGCTGAGTTTCTAGAAACAAACTACGATAAAGTGTTCAGTCATTATCAGCGGCTGCTTAACTCCGAGAACTATGTGACTCGACGGCAGAGCCTGAAGCTATTGGGAGAGTTGTTATTAGACCGCCACAACTTTTCTATTATGACACGTTACATCACTAACCCAGATAATCTAAAGCTTATGATGAATATGCTTAAAGAGAAGTCACGTAACATTCAGTTTGAGGCTTTCCATGTTTTTAAGGTATTTATTATTATTTGTATATTTTCATTTTATTGTAAACAATTATTTTTCTAACACATTTAAACATTTTTCCAGGTATTTGTAGCCAACCCTAATAAACCGAAACCAATATTGGATATCTTGTTAAGGAATCAAGATAAATTGGTAGACTTCCTCACCAAGTTTCACACAGATCGTTCTGAAGATGAGCAGTTCAATGATGAGAAAGCTTACCTTATAAAGCAAATTAAAGAACTCAAGCCTTCAGAACACTAACACTTATTGCATTTCCTTAAATTGCCACTTCCTCCTCAGAAAGAAGTTAGTTATAGATGCTATTATATTTAAATGCTTCTAAGTCACCAGAGGGTGTTGTGCGGCGCCGCAAAGACACAAGGTTCAGTAATAAACATTGGAAATCTAAATAGATTTTACATTTGGTCTGTGATGAGTCAGGGAAAGTATATTTGTGCTACGAGCAAATTAACATTTTTAATAAACAATTGTAGGAATTAGTGTTACTTATGGTTTGACTTATATCTTTTGTAAGTTGTTAAAACCATTTTAGTTTTTATGACGTGTTTAGTGACAGCTTCGGAGTCACAATCGAAATATTTATCATTATATTTTGTCACATAGTCTGCAAGTTCCCTAAGTTTTATTTTATTTTTTGGATATGACTAAATACAACAGGTAAACGTGATCTTTGAAAGAGATTTGTATATATGACAGTTTTAATTGGAGCGTTTTGTAATGTTTATTTTTTTGTATTTAAAATCAATGTCAAAAGTATAAATTGTTGAACATGAAGGAAAATATATTTTATATTGTATATGTATATCATTCTTATCAGTATTGGTTTTGATTACACAAAGAAGTAATATTATCATTATTTACTTTGAACTTAAACAATACTTGATGTCTTTAATATATTTAGTTCCATGCTTAATAGTTATTCAAATGGTTTAATACATATTTGCGATATTTACACAGGTATTTTTATTAAATTAAATTTATAGATAGGTAACATATAAGTTTTCAAAATTGCTGTATCATAATTTAATGTATAATGATTATTTTGTCAGCGTCATTAATGCAATTACATTCTATAGAAACTGAATAAATACAATATTTATATCATTTTCATTTATTTTTTCTTATTAATAAGTTCCCTAATTTAATATACGGTTTACCGATATATTTAATTGAATAACAACATTAATAAAAATCGTTATTTACAGTACAGCGGACTATTGAACTCTAGACTAGGCATACCTATATTTTGACAGGTATAAATTACCAAATAAGTAATAGCTTAATTGCATTTACTGTTAACAATACATTACCTCTGCACTAATGAAATAAAAGCAAACATAGTGTTTGAGAAAAGGTATTTTCCGAAAAATGTGGACATGCGACGGATCGTATGTCTATAGAAGTTCTGAAGTTACAGGTTGATTAAAGCATTGATGAAATGAAACACTATCCCATCTATTAGGATTTTATTAGACACAAGAAGGGATCTGTACACAGAATCTTATTTATAAAAACTGTACAGTTATTTTAAACTATTCTTACAATTATCACAAAATATTTGAAGAACAAAATAATTATTTACAGAAAAAAGGTCAGATAGTTATCCGCCAAACAGAACAAAACACGAATTTTGTGTGTGGCACATCATTTATACAATAAGGTTGAAATTTATCTAATAATAGGTAATAAACTAGAAGAGAATATTATTAACTGAAGATATACAGGATTGACTAATATTCGCTGAACACATCCATATATATATATATTGAATTCATAAACTATCCATCTAACTATTGAAGAGTACAAAACATTATTTAATAACATATATTGTCATCAAATTATTTCAAAAATCGTTAAAAGTAATTTCAATCACAACAATTAACACTACACTAGGTGCGTTGCAGTTTTGGTGAATTTAATTATATCTCCGAGTGTACCTACTAGTAAGCTTAGATCACTTACTAGTTTTCCAATGAACAATGTGCATCGATGATTAGTAGATTTATCTCGAGTTGTGACTCGAGATAAATAGTGAGTCGAGTGTAAACAGTTTGTACCTACAGTGAAGTCTCGTTATTAGTATACGATACCGTTGGAAGTAGTAATAATTCGCAATATACCTATTTTTAAAACAGGAACTATATTAGGAGATTCTGCAACGCAATCACGGGATAAATTAATGTGTAAAATATGTACGCTAATCAGCCGAAATAGCCAATCCTTAATAAACAAAATCTTGTGTTTAGGTGCCTAAATTATAGTGTCTCACTAGAAAATTTACATTACTTTGAAAATTATATAGGTAGATACTACAAAGATAGTTTGCGGATAACGTTATCTGAAACTGAAAATATTTATTAAAATAAATCTTATTTTCTATATAGAGAAATTATGAAATGACACATAGTAACAAATTACTTCAAGATTTTCACTATATGATTGTCATACTTATTATTACATGTTTACTGCGGGGGGTAGGGAACCCAACTACTTCTCTGCAATTTTTTGAGCATAGCTATTCTGAATCACGTGCTACTCAAGAGCAAGGATCTTGTAAATTAGGCCAAATTTAATATTGATCAGTTAGACTGGTGATCTAGCTAGCCACGTCAATAATAATACACCTATTTAATTTTCTCAGCACGGAAGCCCGTGGTTATATATTATCTGTCTTCTCTGTTGAAACTACTGAAAAACTCCAGCATATGGGTTTTCGTAGTGCAATCGAGATTGTAGGTTAAAATGAGCTACTAAAGCCGCGTCACGATTTATAAAGGTTAGTGTTGACGAGCGCCGCAGTTATTTTAATGGTGATTTTATGCGAAATTTGATCTTGTCATAGACTTTCGACTCGCATGTGTTTATAGAAATTGCAATAAATAGTTCCAGATTAAACCAGAGTCCTTAATCATTAGCTGGTACGCTGCAAGGTCGCGAATTAAACCTAATATCAAAGTCACTCTGAATTCAAAATCAAGCCATTCTAACCTTTATAAGCTCTCTTTTAATGTTGATCCTATAGGTGTTGCCTTAGGAATTTAGTAAAACAAAATATTTGATATTAATAGAAGTTAAAAGGTACGATAAATAACTTTATATCCCTCCCCAAGTTTTATTAACTTGTTAGATATCTATCCACCTTACCCTGGTTGAATCGATCATCAGTCTATTCTATAAACGCAGAAAAATCAGTCTTAGGCGTAGGCAACACGGTTCCGGTATTTTCTAGGATCTCGAAAATAAACGGACCTAGTCAGATTACTAGAATGAAGGCGTTAAATGTAATAAAACAATTTGATTAAGTTTTTTATAATTTTCGTAAGCTTTGCTGCATATGTAGCAGATGGAGTGCATAAATAACTGTGTTTTACATAACCGCTAGCTGATTGACAAAACAGTTTCGTTAAGTAAAACTATCTGCGACATATACACAATCAGACCAGACGTGTGAACCTAGCCTAAAATTAAAGACGGTTTTTATATTATTGTTTAAATTAAAATAAATACAATTTACAAAAAAAGGAACAAAAAAAATAGTGGCATAGTATATTAACAAAAAAGCTATTCGACTTAAAAGAATGGCGTCATGCTTCACTTTTTATAAATAAGTAATATGGAAGAACCGAAATCACACTACCTTCGTAAGAGAAAAAATAAAACAAAATAATTCAGAAAACTGCAAATATTGAAACATGATTGTATGATCAAGGAATAGAAGGATTCATATTTACTTTTCGTACTGACAAAGGTAGTGTATAACAATAACACAAAACATACACAAATTATAAAAGAAAATAATATATATATTAGTAATAGCTTAGGAGTAGTACTATAAATTTTGAATTTGTGATTATTACTAAGAATAAATATCTTGAGACTGCGAATAAATCAATTTTCTTTCATTCATATTACATTTCTCAAACATTGACGTAAGCACAATACGCGTAAACTCAGTCTCTCAAGATGTTCGTAGAGCGCATGCGCGATCCGATGAGTACGGCCATCGCGTAGTGTCTCACTCACTGTCCCATTGAATTATTATTGCATCAGAAGACAGTACTGTTGATGCCATGTTTCGTGATCGTGTTGATTTTCTTAGCAAATTAGGAAATTTTAAAATTTAAACAATTGTTGCCGCGACTGTCTCTGTAGGGTCGTAAACTTAACTTCAGAGAGAAAGTTACGCGTATTTTATGTAGTTTAATTATAAAAATGCGAAGTCATACAAGCATAAAAGTTTCAATTTAGCTTGGAACTATAACCTTAAGAGTTACAGTTTTCAGTGACTACTTAGATAAGAGACATTTTCCACAAGTATTTCCAATCCAATGATTCACGAGATCAATTACAATTTAAAGAACATTGGTATTGGACATTAAAACTATGTATGTATAATCAAATTCGATTGACCTTTAATCAGACAATCGGTGATTACTCCATCCTAACAATATGTATTATAGGTATTATGATAATTTTAAATAATACAACATGACATTATTAAATATATGCAGACGTGAACCAATAGACATGAATAGTTTGCCACAAATGCAAAAAGATGGATTTACAAGAATGTCTGAAAAAAGCAGTCTGTGAGGCAGTGGGTCTTCTGAAATATAATTATGTCATGTCCTATCCACTTAGCTCATGATAATGAGTTGGCCAGTGTTATTTGCATAGACGAGTCCCTGGCCGGGTTGTGGAGCCCAGCGGAGGCAGTTGAGGCTAGTGAAGCCATGCTCCCAATTCTGTTCTAACTCTTTTATAGGAGATAGCCCTGTGCGGCTTGAACTTTCTGGAAATGTATGGAAAATTTTAGGTTAACATTACACATTGAATGAAATAATTTGAAGGCACTATGTTTACATAAAGTCAAAGTCATGCAAAAGAAAAAAAAAAGATGATACGCTATTCATATAGCACTATGGTGTAGGCCTTAGTAAACACGCTGTATCTATTGCAATGCACCTTACCCGCTCCACTTACGCTGTGGCTCCTGCCTTGCATACAACTTTGGTTTTTGTCAGGCCAAAATTATAATTAGTTTAAATTAGTGATCATTAATGTTATGTTTCTATATTATGTTTCTTAAGTTAACTAAACGCATTCTTTATTTTAAGCTACGCCTGTTTTCTCTGTAAGTGAATTTGTAATTATTTTTGAGAAAATAAAGATCTATAATCGTAATTTTGCGAACCGAATGCAGATGAAGCGGAATGCTTCATGTTTAATAGATTTATTGGAATAAAAGCCCTAACGTAAACACATAAAGGTTGCCATCAATGTTTTTTTGCCACTGGTGACGTCTTTTAAGAAATAGCAGAACCAGAGGTGTCAAAACCGTGTAGGTTGTAGGTATAGTATAGCGTTTAAATAAATACCTTAATGGTATTTACACCATATACGATACAACAAAGGTCGATATTTATATGACTTAAATATTAGTATTCATTACATAATTATTTTAATTAAAATATAAAATAAAATAGTAATAGCAGAATCAATACTATACCTAAGGGCCGGTTTCTTGATCCGTAGTCAAACACAGTATAACAATTTGTTAGATTAACCATAGTCAACCGGTTAACCAATGGTTACAGGGCTATTACGTTTTTCAATATCTATTTTAACAATAGTTAAACTCAACCATTGGTTATTATATTGCCAGTGTAATGATCAGATAGTTCCCGAAAAATTGCTGTGGTTTTGTGGGTAATATTTTTTTATGTTACAACACTGGCCATAATGAGTGATCGAAACCAAAACAAAACGTCATTTTTGTCAGTAAAAAATCATATCGATAGAAAATTAACATGAGACGAGATTAATTAGCCGACTTTATTTCATATTACATAATTCACTCCGTGTTATTATATTGTTCGTGAAAAATGTCAGGGAACAGTCAACAATTAAGCAAGTATCAAAGTGATACGATGCTTTCGTATGTTTACTTTCAGTTATAACATAAGTTATTTATCATAACTTATAAAAGTCACCGAAATAATACAGGAGTTATCTAGTTTTATATTTACAATATATTTATAATATATTAAATATATTATTTACTGCTTACACAAATAGGCATCTAACGCATTGTTTTTTTAATGGAAGGGACCGCAGCTCTTATTTCTTAAAAGGATTTTTTTGTAATAATTACTTTATTGCAAAGAATATTTGAGCAAACGTGGCATTGACAACACAAAAACTTGTACAAAACAGATGTTAGGGTTCAGTTAACTATCCGCCATATTGTTAACTCTCCAATTTCGGGTGGTTAATTTTTTTAACTAATAGTTGTTTTTTCGACCATTGGTTAAGCTAACAATTGATCAAAAAACACATTTTGCCGAAATTTAACCATTAGTAACCATTTTTAACTATTGGTTGAGTTAACTACGGATCAAAAAACCGGCCCTAATACATCATACACTTGAGTACCTAAATAAGATGTTATTTTTAATGTTTGCACCTTATAAGGCCCGACCGAGATCTCGGCCTCAGTTCCGTTAATTCTCGTCAAAAAAACCAGGCCGGGTTCTCGGCTTCATTCTCGGCCTATAAACGCCGAGACCATCGGCCATGGCCGAGACTACTCGTGGTCCGGTAAATTAGTTACTTTTATTTAGATTTAGAGCTTATCGCTCCATCTGTAACGAATTAAATGCACGTTACTCGCGTTTTCGTTAACGATTGTTCAACTTAACTGGCGCAGACTGGGCAGGAGAACAGAATACTTTAGGTATCTCATTTGTTTTTGAAACGTTTAAAGAGGCGCGTATGGCGCGACCCTAGCCCCACGGCCAGGTGGCGCGCTTTGTGAAGTGTCAGTACACAGTGACTACATACCGAGCGGCTCCAGCCGGTAGAGCAGCGCGAACACGTTGTTCCACGCGTATGGCGCAGTGGTGAAGCGGTGCGATCCTAGCCCCACGGCCAGCTGGCGCGCTGTGTGAAGTGTCAGTACACAGTGACTACATACCGAGCGGCTCCAGCCGGTAGAGCAGCGCGAACACGTTGTTCCGCGCGTGTGGCGCAGTGGTGAAGCGGTGCGATCCTAGCCCCACGGCCAGCTGGCGCGCTGTGTGAAGTGTCAGTACACAGTGACTACATACCGAGCGGCTCCAGCCGGTAGAGCAGCGCGAACACGTTGTTCCGCGCGTGTGGCGCAGTGGTGAAGCGGTGCGATCCTAGCCCCACGGCCAGCTGGCGCGCTGTGTGAAGTGTCAGTACACAGTGACTACATACCGAGCGGCTCCAGCCGGTAGAGCAGCGCGAACACGTTGTTCCGCGCGTGTGGCGCAGTGGTGAAGCGGTGCGATCCTAGCCCCACGGCCAGCTGGCGTGCTGTGTGAAGTGTCAGTACACAGTGACTACATACCGAGCGGCTCCAGCCGGTAGAGCAGCGCGAACACGTTGTTCCGCGCGTGTGGCGCAGTGGTGAAGCGGTGCGATCCTAGCCCCACGGCCAGCTGGCGCGCTGTGTGAAGTGTCAGTACACAGTGACTACATACCGAGCGGCTCCAGCCGGTAGAGCAGCGCGAACACGTTGTTCCGCGCGTGTGGCGCAGTGGTGAAGCGGTGCGATCCTAGCCCCACGGCCAGCTGGCGCGCTGTGTGAAGTGTCAGTACACAGTGACTACATACCCAGCGGCTCCAGCCGGTAGAGCAGCGCGAACACGTTGTTCCGCGCGTGTGGCGCGGTGGTGAAGCGGCGCGAGCCTAGCCCCACGGCCAGGTGGCGCGCTGTGTGAAGTGTCAGTACACAGTGACTACATACCGAGCGGCTCCAGCCGGTAGAGCAGCGCGAACACGTTGTTCCGCGCGTATAGCGCAGTGGTGAAGCGGTGCGATCCTAGCCCCACGGCCAGCTGGCGCGCTGTGTGAAGTGTCAGTACACAGTGACTACATACCGAGCGGCTCCAGCCGGTAGAGCAGCGCGAACACGTTGTTCCGCGCGTGTGGCGCAGTGGTGAAGCGGTGCGATCCTAGCCCCACGGCCAGCTGGCGTGCTGTGTGAAGTGTCAGTACACAGTGACTACATACCGAGCGGCTCCAGCCGGTAGAGCAGCGCGAACACGTTGTTCCGCGCGTGTGGCGCAGTGGTGAAGCGGTGCGATCCTAGCCCCACGGCCAGCTGGCGCGCTGTGTGAAGTGTCAGTACACAGTGACTACATACCGAGCGGCTCCAGCCGGTAGAGCAGCGCGAACACGTTGTTCCGCGCGTGTGGCGCGGTGGTGAAGCGGCGCGAGCCTAGCCCCACGGCCAGGTGGCGCGCTGTGTGAAGTGTCAGTACACAGTGACTACATACCGAGCGGCTCCAGCCGGTAGAGCAGCGCGAACACGTTGTTCCGCGCGTGTGGCGCGGTGGTGAAGCGGCGCGAGCCTAGCCCCACGGCCAGGTGGCGCGCCGTGGGCGACAGCGCTACCGAGACCGCGCTTTGCTCCAACACCGCCGTGTGCAGACACTGGCCTAGCCGCGCCCATTCCAGAGAGTACACACCTGACACCAGACACAAATCATCACTATATGTCACTATCTCTGCCCCGCGGTTTTACCACCGTTAATTTGAGAAAAAAAACTTAATAATTCTTAGTAGTAGCCCGGAGTTTTAATGTGTGCCTGGCAGATGGCAATAGGCTCACCACCTATTCATCTCACAGACACACCTCTTCACACCTACATGGGACTTAGTAACACCATTGGTGCCTACCCCTTTGGGGGAATACAGGTGTGATCCTATGTTATTATGTTATAAATGCGCGCGTGGTACTTGATCATTATATTGTTGCCGACTTATTTTAAAACTACGATATCTCCGAAAATATTCATTGAAATCAAATGACGTCAAGCGCAATTTTGTTCAAAATTAAATACCTGTGATGAATAATGTATTTATTTGGATAAGGATTAATATCATGTTTATAAAAACACCTTCGCAAATAATGCATTATTTTAGAACCAATTTAATAAGCTTAAAAAATGTAATAGTGAGCCAACCTTAAAAGATAGACATATGCTGTCGCGGACTTTTTTCTAGAACTTTTAAAGAGAAACAATTCTGTCATACATGATTTTTTAACTTTAATCGTTTACGGAGCTTCGCAACGGAAGCTCTCAAAAGGTATTTTTTTTCCGTTTTTGTAACATTTTCGTTGATGCTCCGCTCCTATTAGTCGTAGCATGATGTTATATTGCCTATCCTATAGCCTTCCTCGATAAAATAATGGAATATTCAACAACAAAAAAAAAAACAATTAGAAGCAGCTGTTCCTGAGATTAGCGCGTTTAACCAAACAAACAACCTCTTCAGATTTATAATATTAGTATAGATTTTTGTTGTTATCAATAGAAATAAATAAAATTGAAGTGTCTGTTTGTATTGCCAAAATAAATCGTTTTTTTTAAAGCTCACAGGTTTTGCACAATACGAATGGCTAAAATACAGTTTTTTTTTGTTTGTCTGTTTGTTCCGGCTTATCTTCGAAATGGCTGGATCGATTCTGATAAGATTACTGGCTTACTATCTAAGGAGTAAGAAGGCTAATTATAATATAATTATACTCGGGTGAAACCGTGGGGCACAGCTAGTTTTAAATAAATTCGTTGACTTTTCGAGCTGAAAAACGTTTAAAATACACGTACACACATTATACAAAATGCAAGTTAATTCAAACATAAATCATAATGAGATTTTTTTATAGCAGACATTTATCAATGCTAACTATATTTTTTCCGTTTGTGTATATTCTTTCAATATTCTTTACAAATGTTTAATGTATTATTTGCCTATTGTGACGACGACGAATATGAAAGGCGATACATAAAAATAAATGTAAGAATCTACTATTAAATATTCCGAAATGTTTGTGGACTATATAATATAACTAAGATGAACAAGTTTGGCGGTATTCTAATCCGTCAATTATGTGCCATAAAATAAATCATATCTACTTACCAAGCCAATGGTTCGTGTTTCGTAACCTGGGTACTGGGAGCAGCGCCACTAACAGTCTGCCATCCTTACTTATGTCGATACTAGCGTCATTATGAATCCTGCATCGTTGCACTACCACATTCTTTGTACCTGATAACATAAAATAATTATTATTGTCAGTTGACTTGGCAATGGTAACGGAAAATATAATGCTGTCCATTGCATGTTGTATGAACAACTTAACATTCTAAATAGTATCAATTTTCGCAGGAGTTGAATTACTTGGTATTTCCGGAGGCACTTACTGGTATACGGGATTCATTCATAAGTCAGAAGGATGAGGTTCTAGACGACCCTGTCGAGTACGGGCGAGCAAATCAAATATAAATAAATAAGTAAAACGTCGTACTGTCGGATATCTCGGGCGTGTTGCCGGAGGTGAAGTCCCAGGCCTGCACGCGGTGCGAGGGCGCGGGCAGCGCCTCGGAGATGATGCCGGCGTCCAGCAGGCCCGCCATGCCCGCCATGCGCCGCGCGCCGCCGCCGCCTCCCTCGCCACTCGCTCCCTCGTCGTCCACCACCATCGCGTTCTACGACCCACCACATAGTGTTCCACTTACACTATTTCAACAAGTGCCATTATAATTGTAATACATAGGTAACTATTTCACATACCTGAGCCAAAATGATCGGTTGAAGATACTCGTGTATCCTGGGGAGCCGCTGGGATGGCCCGTCCTCGCTGTTGGCGGGCAGGTCGCTCATCTGCATGAGCGGCATGGCGACGTTGTTGAGCACGGTGTGGAACTGGTGCCTGAGGTCCTCGCGGCCGGCCGGGTCGGCGCGGGACGACAGGATGTGCGGCCGGAACATAGCCAGCGGGTGTCGGCCACCACCTTCCGCGTTGCTGGGGCCCGGGGAGCGACTGTCCTGCGCATTTTCTCCGTTATTCGCTTGAAGGGAGAACATCTCCCGGACGGACGATGGTGTGTACAGCCGTATTGTCTGCAGTCGCCTGAATCTGTTTCTGGCTGCATTTCTAAGCCTGACAGCCTGCATGTGAGCTATTCGTATGAAATTAACTCTGTGCTCAAACTCGTTCATCAGCTCACTTCCGGGTGATTCCTGAAGATTAGGATTGTCAGTGGGTGGGGGAGCGTTCGACGGCCCGGCAACAGGTTCATTATTTTGCGGATCGACCCTTGGACTCCTGAATCTCGGAATGCTAGGTCTCATAGGCAAATAGCGCAGTGCTGGTATTCTATAATTTGATACTGGAGGTAAAACTCTCTTTTTGATGAGTGGATGAGCCGTAGGATTTGTTCTATGTAAAGCCTTTTGACGCCTGATTTCCAAGTACAGGTCTCTTCTATTCCTTGCTGTTGCAGAATAATTTCTGTTAGCTGCAGCAATTTGAACGGCCAGACGATTACTCCATCTTTGTGAAACTCTATTGTGTGAAGTTGAAGGAGGTGTATCTTCTTGTTGTCTGTTATTACTATTTGTGATCGCTTCAGCTTGCGATGTTGATTGCTTTTCTACTTCTTGAGTTTTGTTATCTTTATCTTTTAGTTGTGAAGAATTTTCTTCTGGTTCTGCAACTCGTTGTAGACTACTAGGAGGCGCGAGGTCGTCGGGGCCATCGACATTCACGTCAACATTTTGCTCAACGTTTTGAATACGTACAACATCTAAAGATTCTACGCGCTGCGGTGTAGGAGCTGGATTATTAGCTGATCGTCCGTTATTTCTATTTGACATCACTATTAAACATGTCAAAGCTAAAGCTCTTTTTAGAGTCCTTAACATGTTAATAATGAGCTGACTGAGCCCGCGTTCTTCGAGACACATCATCATCATGTTAAACATAACTGACAATACTTGCATGGCTCTCATGCGTATTTCATGTCTGGTAGCGCTTATTTCAATCGCACGTGCGAAGTCTCTGCGTGATCGGTTAGTATAGCGAGGAGCTAATCGATTAGTTGTAGGATTTCGAGATCGCCTCCTAAGTTCATCTTCTGGGCGCCAACGATAATTTGATTGAAGTCTTCTTCTTAAGGATGGAGAAGAACGCATATTAGGAGAAGATCTCACGTGAGCAGATCTTCCTACTTGTGATGGTCTATTTTCTGGCACATTGTCACTAGTCGTATTTCGATTACCTTCTGTAGGATTAGAATTATTTGCATTGTTAGAATTTTGAGATGTATTACGACTTCCAGTCGTATCGTCATTTCTTGCATTGTTTCTTAGATTCCTAGCAGTGCGTGTGAGGTTATCTGTCATGTCAGTCAGCATCATGCATCGATCTAGTAATGGTCTGGTATAGTAACTGGGAACATCTTGCCGTCCCGTACTCTCTCTATGCAACATGAGTATACGTCGGCGTAGACTTTCCCACATCCCGCGTAATTCTCTCATGGTCGTGCGGTTTCCTCGCAGCCAAAGATTAGTTAACTGCACAGTGTGCTTCTGTAATGCGTTAACACCACTTCTAACTTTCCTGTAAGCTTCATCGGGGGGGATTATGCAACCTCTGTTCCAAAAATCATCTCTACTGGTTGACGGTCTATCGGGATTAAAATCAGGTGTACTTTGGGTACGTTGCTCTGAAGTTCCAGTGCCGTCTGCTGTTCCAACTCTGTCTGCTGCACCACTTTCATTCGCGGTGGCTGCGGTTCCGGCTGTCGCAGGTGACGCTTCGTCAGACGGGGGAGTGGCTCCGTCAGCGGCAGGTGAGGGCCCTTCAGCTGTAGGAGGGGTCAACAAGTCGTTACCCATAGAATCGCTTTGTGTCCGGACACGAAACCTACTATTCGACAACGACACATTTATTCCGCCCGAGTCTCTTGATGGTCCAGGGTCTCCGGGCGATGCACTGTTTCGCGTCTCTGAGTTTAATTCAAACACCATTCTATCAGTAGGGTGCGGCAGTCTATCGGAAGACGTCGAGGCAGGCGGACGATTATTTACTCTAGATTCATCCTCTCGAAATGTTGTATTTCTTGTCCTAAAAATATTAACTTCGGAGGACTGATCACTGTCAGAATCAGAGCTAGAAGACAAGAACTCACGGCGCCACGTAGAACTGAAAAGTCGGACGCGGGGTCGTCCACCTCGCGTTCTGCCGCCACTCTCGCTCTCGTCGGAGTGTGCGCGCGAACCGTTTCCTCGTCTCGGAATGCTACGCTCTACACTGGCCAGAGTCGACAGTGACATATTAGTGATTAAATTCAATAGTCTTGTGCCAGAGTCACGTAAAATATCACGAATTAAATCAAGACTTTCATTAATAGTTTGTGCATCGACTGGCGCCGTCACGGGACTCATCTGTGTAGATGAGTTAGTCATGGTTGGTCTCTGAGAGGATGTACCGGAGGTTGAAGGTTGGCTATCAGTGGATGCGCTGTTCTGGAATGTACGACGAAGTGCAAACGGGGGTACAATAGGATTGTTTGCAGAAGTTGAAGGGTCAGTACGAGTGGACTCGTTATTATGTTGTAATGGGGAAAAGTTCCTTCGACGAAGCGCAAAATCTCGTCCCAAAGATGATCCTCTAGATGAAGTAAATATGCTAGTACGTGACGTATTCGTCGAACTGGAGGGAGCGATTTCCGTAAATGTAACCCTCGTCGGCCTGGGCGTTCCGTTAGAGGACGAAAAAGGATTTGGCAAGAGTCTGGTACTCTCGTATTCTACAGTTCGGTATGATCTCTCAGAACCGTTCAATGGTTGAAAAGCGGATGATCGTGATCCAAACATCGATCGCTCTTGATTCAATGAAGTAGGAGTTCTGAAAATATAATAACATTACTTATTTGTGTAATATCTTATGTTTCCACGATCAGTACACATTATAACGCGTGTAACATTGATTTTTCATAGGACGGTTCGATCCCGAACGCTAAGTGTTTGAAACGTTAGGAAAAACCAAAATATATAATACATGTGATTATAGGTTTTAATTAATTAAACATGAGCTTTTTTACCCAGCAAAATTTAAAGTGTATTACTTGATTTCCGAACAGAGCCCACCAATGTGTTTATCCCATACCTGGAGGGATTGCTATCAATTGACAGTACATCCAAGTTCAGTAAGCGGCTGCTACTCTCTCCGTCACCGGTGTCCATCACGGGGTCTTGGCCACGAGACGTGCTAGGTGTTGGATTTGCTAAAACAGAAAATAACATAATAAATATTATCATCTTCGCACCTCGCTCTCTTAACATGTCGCTTGTTAATATAATAAAATACATTGCTAAAGTCAATGTCATCTGATTTCTTTCGAGCAGATTTAAAGAATTTTAAAATGACTGTAAATTTTTCGCATTTGAAAAAACAAAGAGTTTGGTGTGCCAAGAAAGTTGTTTACATCAATATTTCAACAACCAAATGTTCTATATACTTAAATTATCGCTGATCATTACCACCATTTAATTAAAAATAAAGCTGTAATATTCATAGAATGAACTAAAAAGGATTTTAATGTTGCATTGGAAAACAAATTACATCTGATATTCTAATCCATTTGCGTTCTGTGATGGAAATCTTAATTGCTTCATATTAAGAGTTGATTGAATATAAGTAATCGTTTCATAAGTGCCTTTATAATATGATATAAAACTTTAGACTTTGACTTTAAAATATTTATGTTACCATCGTCTTGTGTGGCAGAAGAACGCGAAGCTCGCGACCATCCTGAAGAACTAGGCGACGTTGAAACGTCTGTCTCCATGGGGTCTGTGCCGCGGTCGATCTGCGAACAAGCATTCAATAATAAAGTTATTATATTAAATGGAAAAATATTTATTTTGAATCATTCAGTAATAATAAGTAACGATTTTTTTTAAGGTAAACTTATTTATCTCAACTAAATGTAGAAAAATTATAATGATATTATCCATTACCGTATTTGGTGGTGGCGGTGTATTGGTCAATCGATGTCGTACCATAAAAAGTCTTTGATAATTCCTCACTAAGCTATCATATCTCTGTACCAAATTTTGGTAGGAGTTTACAATCATGTCCTGAGCAGATCCAGGGCTTTCTTGATTCCCCCGGCTGCCACCTGGGTTGTCGTCAGGATCTTCTCTTCTAGGATTATTATTGGGGTTGTTCGGTGGATTATTTGGAGGATTTTGTTGTGGTGCCGAATTGTTTACGGGCCCTCCTGAACACGCCCATAGTGATATTCCAGTGATGAGTTTGTAGCCAAGAGCATCAAAAGCCACATATCTGAAAGACATAAGCTAAGAGGAATGCATAATATTTATAATAACAGTTTATAATTACTATGGATAATCCATTATTTGTCGAGGTGGTATTTAGGAATGAAGACTGAACTTAGTTATTCATGTGCATTGAAAAATATGCTACATGGACACTGATAAGTTAAAATTAATCAGCAAAATGAAACAATAATTAAGCTCTCATTTACATACCTGACTTTTTCATTGACATTATTAGTGGAGACTTTGGTGAAAGGAGCAGGCTGGCTCCAATCCCAGAAGTATAGTTCATTGTATGTTGCTATCACTAACAATTGCTCACGAGGATGGAAAGCTATGGAAGCTATGACAGTTTCGTTACGAACATTCCAGACCTCACTGCCACCCTGCAGAAAATAAATTACTGTTTCATAAACATTTAATGTACAAACACAAAAACACTTGTGAGTGTGAATGAGTAGTCTATTGCAGAATCATATTTAATTTTTACAATAAATTACATGGAAGTAAACAATATAAGGTTTAAATTAAAAGATAATAATTGATTAACTGCAGTTATTTTTATTATGGGTTATACTGAGCTCATAGATCCCTTTAACAATACTATACATGAAAAACTCACACTTGCAATGTCCCACACCCTTACTTGTCCACCAAGACAACCAGAACCAATGAGCAGTGGGTGCGATGGATGGAAGGCAATGCACCAAGGTGTACGAGGGTGTCCTTTTAAAATACGCACGTGCTTGCCGCTGGCCAACTCAGACACATACACATTGTGGTTCCCATGTGTTGATGCTACTTTAGTTCTGAAATAAATTGTAACTATAATAGATAGTACCTTTTAATTACCAAATTATAGTTAAGGTGTAATTATGTAATCAATTGCTAATATTATAATTAATAAAGCTAAATATCTGTGATATGGTCGTAAAGCGTCAAAACCCAGCAAATAAATTTAAAAAAAAACTAAATATATCACACACATCAAATCCTATCACAAATATATTTTTCTATATAAATTTATAATGATACTATAATTTTTTGTTTAGTGTGTAATGTCATAGAATAAAGGATATTTTCATTAATTCCTTAGTTTACTAAGATAAAGAGTCCAATTTGTGAGTCCAAGTATTTTATTTATTATTGAAACTAGGCATGGCAGATTACCTAATAAACACAAAAAATGTGTTTAATAGGTATATTTTAATTGTGACATTGACATGTTGATATTTATATATTGTTGTTACTTTTCTAGAACAATCTGTAATTAATTGATAAAGGGGTGTGGTCACTTTGATGTTTAATGAATGAAATATAACAAGGGTTCTATATTGTGAGTGGCAAGGGCTCTAAGAATATCATTAAGATGATTGAAATAAAAATAACTTACCCATCAGGACTGAAAACCATCAAAAATGTAGATCTTGGATAGCCAGGTAAATCACAACTCTGAAACCAAGATTTTCTGTTTTATGATACTTTAATGACCTCGATTCAGACATAATATATATATATAACAACTTTTTTCTATTTATCCAAGATACTTAAAAATAGATATAAGAAATCTATACTATAAAAGTAAGATTTATTCATACTCTTATTTGAAGTGGTTTCTGAACAAGGATGTCTTCAGCCATGTTTTCAAGCACTGTCTTGTTGTTAGGGAAGTGGGGAGGGTTAATACCCCGCTCCCTCCACTGCCAGCTCCGAGCAATGTTGCCCACATTCTGCATTTCATCAATTGGTTCATTCTTGCACCCAAGCCATTCATTGTCAATAACTGGGTCCATTGCCCTATGCTATAAGATAAAAAAAGCTATAATCAGTTAAAATGATAAAATTCAGATATAGGTAAAAAAATAATACTAAGAAGTTTATAGTTCAGTTATATCATTTATTGACTCTTAAATGTTCATTTGTTGTATGTATATCATAGGGTCATAGCCTGAGACATAACCTGTTTCATTAAAAAATACCATTATTCATAATATTTTATTTATTACCCAGTTGTTAAGGATATCTCATACATTTTAGTATGTTTAAACTTGATAAAGCTTCATAAGATATAACAATTAATATTTAGACACTAGCTTATCACATGCATAACAATAATAATTGTGATTGATTTTCAATAGGCAGTTTGGTACAATTAGTAACAATAAAACAATAACATAAATAAACATGAATGTGTATGTATGTGTGTGAGATAGGTTATTAATCATATTTACCTTATTATTTAAGTGATCATTGAATAAAATTTGGTGTAGTAGATCTGAAAATAAAACAAACATTATTCATCTGAATGTTGCTTTGTAATGGAGCGACATACATGTAAACATGTATTTTGGTTGGCACTTACGCCTGTTAGCCCTAACAATGAAAATGTCTTATGTAACAAGTTTGGAAGCATACAAATTACAAATTGTTATTAAATTGCAACTAAAGTTGACCAGTGTCGTCTGTCACGTACATATCGTATCACGATTATACATAAAAGTACCTACTACACTAAATGACCGGAGTGAGCCATGTTGAAAATTGACATGTTATTTTTTCAAGTAATATCTTAAGAATACGTTAAGAACACTTTTTGGAATTTCAGGTAGCATTCTATTTGTTTTATATTTCCTAAGGATTGAACAAAATGTTGTATACAATCCGCATTTTCTGCGTATACATCGAATGTAAAAACTACGTATTTACCTTAAACATCGTGCCAAACGGAAAAAATATATAACAGACAATTAAAAATGTAGTAAATTTAAATTATCCTACTTAGTTAACGCCACAATTTATGTAATATTTACGCTTAGAGGTCTCAAAAATCCATAACAGAAACAATCCAACAGCTCCAGCTGCGAACTGTCAAAATCGAGGAAATTAGTACAGATAAACAAATATCAACCAGTTGCAAATTAAAAAAAGTCATAGATTGATATGTTCGTTAGTCTTATCGATGATTTAATTTGTACTCAATTTTAACATTATTTGTAGTATATCTATGAACCATATGAATATTTTAAACTGATAAATTGTTGTAATAAATTTACCGTTACCAGATCGAATGAAACCGTTGTTTCATCCTTTTATCATAAAATACTTACGTGAATATTTAATAAATAGATATATATATTTTTTTAAGTATTAAGTATTTTTTTCCTCTAACGTTGGTTGAAGCGTCATATAAAACTTGTGAGTTTTGGTCTGGAGTCAGCCTCGAGTGAAAAGTCACTTAGATCCATAGGCCCATCTGCCTGCGCTGGCGACGAAGACGGGGGCGTCGCTTCGGGGCCTGATGACTCATTCGAGTTGCCGCCATCGCATCGTGAGTCGAGCGCGCTACTTAAGTTAGTGTCGTAGTAGATGGAAGTTTACCGGTAACGCTTGCTGAACGCGCAACGAGACTAGTAAAGGCATAGTTTTAATCACCGTAATTAAATATGTAGTAAATGGGTGGCCTAAAAAAATTAAACCCTATTTTGGTGTAAGTTTAATCTTCGTACCTTTCGTACGAAGATGGATGTCATAAGAGGGGCCACAAAGTAATTTTGCCGGAAAGCTTGAGGTACAGAGTTATGAAGGAGTTACATAATTCTCATTTAGGTATCGTAAAAAAAAGCTGCGGCGAGGGCGCGTATTTGGTTTCCAGGCATATCTAGATGATGCATTGGAAAATTCAACCAAAAATGTATCGGAAATGATAGGTTAATTTTATGTGTGCACACAATTATTTTGTATGATGGAAACAGGACAGCGTTAGAGGTTACGTTTTTTGGTGTTATAGAAAGAAAGAAAGATATATGTATTCCATAGATATATTCGATATGGATGATATCGATAACGGTAATATACCTAAGATTGAAGTTGCTAAGCCTAGAAATCACATAGTTTATTTTCTTGAAGTGGATCCATTTCGTGATTATTACGATGATTGTTTTGGAAAGAGATTTCGCTTCTCCAAAAGTGATTTTACGGAGAATTAAGGACTCTTTAATAATCAGAGACTCGCCGGCTTCCTGTAAGTCGACTGTGCCAGTTACTAACGGCCTTACATTTTATGCCACTGGTAGTTTCCAGTTTATACACAGTAGACTTGTAAATTAAATAGGATTTTTAAACTAAACCTTAAACATTTAAATTGAAATTAAATTTTTAACGTAATCTAACATTTGAAAATTAACGTTATACATGCATTTAGGTCTTTTTATAAATAATATTTTTGAACCTGCCAAGTGAGTCAGCGTGTAAGTACTTGTTTATAAATTCGAGTGAAGTCTCTGTCTGACTAGATGAAGAAATCTGATGGGGAGTTTTAACTGCTGATAATAATGAAGGTGGCGAAGGACTATCAGCACTCTGCTGGATGGTCGTTGCATACTCAGATTCTATCAGAACCTCTTTCATCTTCCCCTACCGCAGGTAAAACGGCTCTAGTCAATTCCAACGTGCTGCTGTCCCGTTGTGGCAGCCCTATATAGCTATCGCAATCCCAGAATGTCTCATAATTAACAGTTTTACTTTATATATTTGTTTCCTAGTCGGTGACGTTTGAGAATTAATAACTTTATGTAGTATGAGATATTATAGTGACCGATGACCCGCTATCAAATTCAAATTTTAAATCTACTCTCAAGATTGTCACAGTTTCAATCATAGGTTCACCATTTTTACCATCATATTAGTAGCAAGTGGAAATTGATAGTTTCTGCCTAGCGCAGTGGGAAACAGGTGTGCGAAATATACAAACATAAAGTGAAACAAACATAAAGTCCACATTTGAATCAATAATTTCAATAAATGCAGACATTAAGTCATTCACTCGACAGGTGTTGTTAGCCTAGTTTATCTTGTTGAAGAGGTCACACTAATTAATTAAATTGGAACAAGGATTACGTTGCATGGCTGCTAGTTACCTGTCGCTAACGTACTACGTCTGGGGTTAATGTTCCTAACGGTCTGTTTATGTATCTACTGAAAGGACGTAACTACCTATGTATCTGTTAATCTTGTCTTCCATGAATAACAAAACAATACGCCTGGTCGGTGTCTCAGGATTAGGAACACAACGATGACATGAAAGTAGAGATATATGCATTATCAGTATTGTAGGTAATTTAGTACCACAATAAAATTAAACTACCTAAAATGTTCCGAATAATATTATTTCGCAGCTATAACAGACTCTTCGAATGGGAGAAGTACAAAATTATACTTCATACTTACTTACAACAATAAAAATGTGTTGTGTCGGATAATTAGCGAGCCAACAGATTACTTGTCATCATATCAAATAGAATCTCTAAAGGCCTACAATATCACCTCTTAATTTAATTTGATACGTAAAAGGTGCCACATACTTGCCTTCATAGCATAGCTTGTGTTATCTCTCGAGGCGCGACGCCGTCGTCTGCTAAAGGAGAGACGCTCGCTAATGCAGCTCAACCCGGTGCCGCCGTCATGCCTTGTTCTCCTCACCCAAACGATTTGAATTAATTTTGACACGTCCTACCTAAGATGTTCTATATTTTGGCAAAATTTCGTTGAATTTCACCTAAAAAGGTTAATAATGTAAGTACAAAGTCAACGACGGAAAATAAAGAGATCAAACGATTCCCCCACATAAGACATCTAAACATTGTGTTGACGTAAGGTCTCGGCTGTGATTGCGTATATAACCATCTCAAAAACCCACGCTTTGTGAAATTACACATCACATTTACATAAATAGTAATGAGATTACATTCGGTTACGCGAGGCAGGGTAGAAAATTACTCTTTCATTCCCACATCATATGCGTATAAATCTCTATCTCTACGTAGGTATATAATGTAGCAAAACGACGAGGTAACGAGATTTTTCACAAAATTTGATTTCTCGCAATTTTCCGCGCGGAATGGATTATTTTTCGAAGTAGATGCGTTGCGTTACTGTGATTTAATATAAAACCTATAAGAATTTATATAATTGACTTTTAATGATAGCATTTAAAGCGGTCGTGTTAACAATTTCCGATATTTGATTCATATTGCTGTTACACAATTCCGTTATACTATACATATATCTATACTACTTTATTAATTATCTATCAACCTAAGCATCAATTATAGTTCTTTTTTTCGAATTAAAGTAAGTAACTACGTGTTAATACTTATGTTTTTATTTCCCAACCGCAACGATTTCATGATATAGCTATGATTGAGAGCGATCGAGCGCGAAATGGCATCTCCGACGATCCTCTCCGAGATATACTTAAAATACGCGTAAGTAAACCTGTGTACCTACCGACAGATATTGGAGATTATTTGAGAGCTAAAGTGCGTCGAGAAAGTGTTATAATATAATATCGATATTGATAAATCTTTCAAACGCATTAACGCGTATGTAGCGTACTTTAAATGTATGAATTCTTGCGAGAAGAAAAATACAGTCGTGAGCAGGATTCGAACTTGTGCATCCCGCACAAATACTCCAGGCGCTCTGCATTAAACCCTCTCGACCTCTGCTAAATTCTTCTACCACATTTTTTTTTATTTTGCGTCTTTTGTGACATGACATATTGAGACTGAATAGATATCGATAACGTCGCGTTTTTCCTTCCACAAAAATTTATAACTTTATATCGTTATTTCCTATATAGCAATATAAACATAGTTCGGTAAATTAAGTTATCCATCTCTTCAATCAAAACATATCGTGATACTCTCACGATTTATGTATAAGTATTCTAACAACAACTTATTTAGTCACTACGCTTTACGATAAAACAGCTGCTTGCGAAATCGTATTACGAGGTTGATACAAAAATACGTCTTTGCTTGAACGAAACTAAACATCGCTGCTGTCCAATTACGACACAGATGTAGTTTTCGATTTGCTAGATTTAGACTCCGACTTCTTCTTTCGCAGTTTCCTCTTCTGGCATGTACTCGAATCAAATATTCATTCATTATATACAGAAATAGCAATTTTGTATAACGGCGAAATATCCTTTGATTCTGTAAGCGGCACAGCACTCAAATCTTTTGTTATTGATCGGTTGGCTAACTTTGGAACAATGGGTTATACACAACTTTGGTTAATACACGAAGCTCATTTAGTTTACAATGCTTTTGAAAACTTGTAGGAGAAGTGTAAATTTATATTATGTGAAAGGTTATATACCTACTGTATTTGTAAAATAATTAAGATTTGTACCTACATTCATTATATTTTTTATAAACACTGTCGCATTTTTTAAATTGTTGGCCATGCGGTCTTAAAGACACTGATTAATATTGGAGGCCAACAATAGACATTGTTCCAGATCAAACGACTCCGTTCTTTGTGTTTATATTGAAGGCAAAGGGGGTGGGGCTTTTAATTTGTGTTCTTTATTCTTCTTCTTATTGAGTTGATTAGATGATTTTAATACTTTATGTAAGTACACACATTTATATCAAAAAGTAGGTATTATGAATCTTCATTCAAACAGTACAAAGGCTAGCTAGCTTATATGTAAAAAAACTTTTTCAGGAGACCTGCGAGAGGAAAAATTAAAATAAAAGTAAACGTTAAAAGATAAAGTTATTTTTATTTAATTAATGTTTTCCGGATATACTCGTAAATTGATGCGCGTTCAAACTAACCTACTTATTATTTAGAAACTTTTGGACCACACCAAGCATTATTCCTGAGTAAACTATCTTAATATTTTTACTATGATAAACATCTAAAATCTTTATGCATACATATAAACTTTCTTATTCTGTACAAAGAATATTTTTTTTACAATTTTAATTGTGTGCATTATCATAGTATCGAAGGAACCAGTGGACCGATTTTGATGGGGTTTTCACTGTAGTAACACCATAAAAATATGTCAACAACCTTTCACTTAAAGGGGCTGAGCAGTGTAACATATCTTAGTATTGTTGAAGTACAGTTACGTCAGTTACAGTTGAGGAATCGACTGATTTGGATACGAGTTTTACTGTAACAATAACTTTTAAAGAAAATTTGTATCAATATGAGTCAAAGGGGCTAGGTAGCGCAAAGTTTATATTTTCTGCGTTATAAAGGGCTACGGAACCACCAAGTGGTACGAAACAAAAAGTTAAAGGGTTTGCTGGTTGCGAACAAGATACCTGTCAGTCATGATCGCGGTCCGGGTATAGAGTTCGATTTCCACAAATATTTTAAAATTCGTATTTAATTTAAAAATCTGTTTTTTATTACGACTTTGTGTTCATATAGGTACGACATTCTTTTATTTCCCTAGACGAAGGGGAGTCGTTGCATAGCTTAATGTACCAGTAAAGAAAGGTATTATTTTCTAATTTCAACTTTGGTTAGTTTACTCAAGAAAATACAAAAACGGTGAAGAACATGACGGAACTTAAAAAGCGTCATTCAAATGTGGATCAAGTACAAAAACAATGCACAAAAACGTTATAGAAAAGCTGCATGGTGTTGTAGAGAAGTTGTCGTTCTAACTCAGGTGTACACAATAGATTTTGTCATGTCTGCATTAAAATTGCAACATTTATAACTGGCGTACGTCTTGCAAGTGTCGAGTTCGTCGAGAGTGATTCCGTCGCGTTTAGTTTCAACTCGGTGAAAGTCGGCGGAGGGCCGTCTGAGGGCGCTCGTAGTGCACTAATTGTCAGCCCCGGGTGCTCCGACACTCGCGTCTCGCAGGGCTATAAGCCTGACGTTGAGCAGGCCCCGTTACCGGTTATTTTGCTACGCTTGCACTCACGGATAAGGTAACTGCAAAATAACAGACTTTTGTGTGATTCAGGACGACGCGGCGTGAAGTTGTAGTGAAAATTTGTATGTACTTTTAAATGACAGAAACTTGTTTATTATGCACTCAAACTTTACGGTATACCTAACACACATATATAAACTCACGCCTTCTTCCCACGGGGGTAGTTACTAGGCAGAATGAATTAGAATGCCATCGGTTACGATTCAAAATGTTGTAGGTACATATAGAAGTCATAGCCCGGTTAGTGGAGTGCGATATTAGGATTGGGTGTGCAAGTGTGTACACCTCTGCCTACCCCTTCGGGGAATACAGGCGTGATGCTATGTTATGTTATTTTATGATATTAGGATAACATCAGTACCTGGCGCATGGATAAAATTTGGTGTGACATAGCTAGATAGAAGGAGACCGTATCGGTACCGGTTACCACCAACAACAGGATTCCCAAAGAGGGTTGACATCAGGCAGGCGGCCGTTCATAAAAAATAGACAAAACTTTAGCAGCAGGCCAGATATGCTGCGCCGACCCCAAATAAATTGGGATAAGGGCAGGGAGGTGATGATGATGATGATAGAAGTCATGCTAAGGTATTAGTAGAACTTGTTGAATAATCGTATTTCGGTAATATCTACTCATAACCCACTACAGACGGGAGATATTCTTACCTACGATCGTATTGCACGAGGCTAAAGATAACCCATCATGAATCTCACTTACATAATAAATAAACTCAGGCAAAATATTTTAAAGCTTGCCAGTGCGCTTAATAGAAAGCCATACGGAACAGTGTCATGATTTACAGGAACATAGAGAAATAGAGCCGGCCACGTTATTGGCTCACTAGCCTCTTAGCCAGTTAGTTAAACTTGTAATGGATATTTACAGGTCTCTCCGGAGATATTTAACTAACTAAAGCTTACACGCGAAGGCCTTGCAAATGTCTAAGTTTGCGGGCAATACATATGTAGACATAACATGGAATTTACGTAAACTTTCACGTAATAATTTAAGTGTTATTTAGCTTAATATGTAGATAGGTATTACAGGTAGGTAGGATTGGGATTTTAAGACTCGGTTTTATTGACAACTGAATGACTTAAAATTTTAAAATCTGTTTTAGTTATATTTAGATAATTTTTGAAGGCTCATTTAAGGCTACTCTATGAGCGGTTTACGTGGAGTGGTTTTAAATTTTGATATGAAGTTGCCTCGGGTATTTTGTAAATCAATTCTTTATCTCAATATCAATATCTTTACTAATGAGGGTTAACGTCAGGCAGGCGGCCAGCCATAAAACATTGCCAAAACTATAGCAGCATGCAATTTAAAACACAATTAGAAAGTCAAAGAAGAATACATTCTCCGCCGACCCCCAATAAATTGGGATAAGGTCATGATGAATTCTTTATCTCATCCAAATCTCAACATATTTTCCACGATATAAAATACCGAGTCAAAGTGTTCTAGATGATTTTCGCCCTCGTCAACTTCTTAACATGGAGCTAAATCACCAACTTTCGTCGTTTTTAGGACATATATAAAAATACTGAAAAAATGGTTTCCGTAGCAGTAGGCAGCAAACTGTCTTTAATGTCGTTAGTTATTTAAAGTATTCCTAAGACTATAAGTAGGTACCTAAGTATGTTGAAACCAAATTTAATTATACAATAACAGTAATCAATTATTAACTATCCTGTGCCGTAATTTAAAATAAATTTTCAATAATTTAATATATCTGTCACGTTCCATAAAGTTCACTCAACAAAAATATGTTAAGAGAATTTTTCACATGAAAAAGCTTTAGAAGTGAAATAGTTTATATTTACACAAATAAATTAACGCCAGACCGTAAAACTCTGTTAGCAGTAGTAGCAAGATATTAATTGGGGCATGAGATTTCCTGAAAATTTGATTCTCGTTTTGCCGGTGCGGTGCCCCTTTGCGCCCGCGTCACGTAAGCTGATTCCTTTCATTTCAAAATTCCACGGCTTTCTACCAACACAAAATAAAACGAACGGAGGCACGATGTGTTATAACTGTGGGTTCCTCATACATAAATACAACCACATACATGCCAAATCCTATTAATTTTAGGAACAGGTAAAACATTTAGGCGAATACGCTCTAACGGCGCCGCGTAGGATGTAATTTGCTATCAAATTATTCCAAGCCCGGTAGAACGTTAGTTTATCCAGTCTGAATTCAGCAAAAATGGTAAATCCAATATATACAACAAGGTTTTTATTCATCACTTGGATTTCACAAGAGGCTTTCATTGAATTGAGCTATGAAAAAGGAAAATAAAAATGTTTACGAAGTTCATTTCGTTTTGATTCTATTACTTACGAATAGAAAATGTTGTCCCTTGGCACGTGAATGGTAAATTATAATAAAGGTATAACAGTTGAAATAAAATATCAGAGTTAGGACGATTCAGAAAATATACCTACTCGTAAATTGAACTTGCTAATCAGTTTATATTAGGCAGATTTTGTAGAATAATTTACTTCTTCTAAGCACTATATTATGTATTGTAAGGTCATTGGCATTGATGTAAGTAAATATGTGTGTTTATTTGTGTAATCAATTCGTGCTCTCTGTTTGTCGTCGGTGAGTATTCACCCCATCAATCTTGGGTTGATACTTTCAGTGGATAAATGGATTGGTCTCGGAGTTAAGGCGGATATTGGCGTCTGCCTGCAGCCTATTTACAGACTACTACGCTATTCCAGTCAATTACAGTTAAGCGAGTCTTGGTTTTACTTATTTTCTGAGGTTCCAAGCTCATCAAACCGTCCATCATAATTTATTTAATTTTAAAATATTTTTCTTTTGGGACCAAATTGATGAAAGTGGGAAAGCAACACAGGGGAAACGTCATGTTTTTTAGAAAGGGTAGAATTTTGGGATAATGTGTGGACGTATATGGATCCAACGCAAATAGCTACGCTAACCGACGGGACTTGTTGGTGTCATCACGAAGGATAATCAAGACACGAAAAATGGTGATTTTGTTTATCTGTGGGCCTGTTTTTGCATCATCGTAAATTTTTTCTAGCACGGAACTAAATAAAAAACTAACGCGTTCTGACTGGATTTTCTCAATAAGATCATGCAATTTAGAATATTAAAAAAAAACTGTCGTATTCTCGGACCCTACAGAAGAGTTTGGTTGAACTAAACTCAATACTAAATCCAACAATTATTTAGTTCCAATTATGTAGAAAAAATGTCGTTTGTAAAAAAGAAAATCAAATGATTATGTATATGTCGCAGATGGATTGTAGAATCCGCGGTTTTACAAAACTGCTAGCTGATTTAGAAAACAGTACTGTTATGAAAAACAGTTGAACGAAGTTTAGCGGTTTTACATAATTACTGAACTATAACACGCAGAATTGAATGGTCGGGCAGTGTTATTGAGTTTTTCCGTTAGAAATTTCTCAGTAGCAGCCCGGAGTTTGGAATTGTGCCCGGTAGAAGTCAATAGGCTCACCACCTATTACATGGGACTTAATTACAGCATTGGTGAAATATGGGTGTACAACTGTGTACACCTCTGCCTACCCCTTCGGGGAATACAGGCATGATGCTATGTATGGCCAAAGAAAATTATAAACTCAGATTATACATACCTACCTCCTAAATTGCCAAATATGGAATATTATGCATGTGATAATAAAACTACTTTTAACCGGATTAATCGCGTGTATTATTGGTTTTTTGTTTTTCCTGACGTTTCGAACACTTTGCAGCGTTCGTGGTCGCAGGAGGACTAAGGTGTCAGGTGTCTCAACAGTTTATTTAAAATTATTTCAGTCTACCGTACATATAATTGATAAATTCATAAAATTATTTTTGTCTCTGATACATGTTTAAAACTAAATCGCGACGGTATTTCCTAAGACTATCCCTGAGAAGAAATACCGAAACAAACTCAGGGGTCACGGTCGTTTTAAATTTGGAGATACAATTTTACAATTTTATCGAATTATAAACTAAAAGGTGTTCCGATGCACGCAGTAATCGCTCACAGTATCTTGATTTTTCTTGTGACTTGACTTTGTTTGGGACTTGATTATTTTCAATACAGGGTTCCAAACAGGTGGTAATTGCCAACCATCTTCTCTATTGAAATTTGGGTGTTTTTTAATTTCAATAGCCTCGCGGAGCATTCTCGGTATATATCGGTTTTCTTTCGCGAGGATTTGGGGTTGGTCAAAACGTAGAAAATGGTTGGGTTTGTCTGTTGTATGTTCACAGACTGCAGATTTTGTTGAGCGTCTATTCTTGACGTCAGCTATGTGTTCTTTCAACCTGGTGCCAAAGCTACGCTTTGTTTGCCCTATGTATGATAGCCCACAATCGCAATCAATCTTGTAGACCCCTGCATCTTGTAAGGGAATGTGGCACTTCACCGGTCTGAGAAGTTGGCTGATCTTTCTATGTGGCTTGAAGTAGGTTTTGATAGAAGCACGCTTCAAGATGTGACCAATTCTATCGGTGACCCCTTTGATGAAAGGTAGGACAGCAGGTCGGCGATCAACTGTGGTGGGCTTTGGGCGGCTTCTGCGACGGGGATGTGGAGCTCGTAAGTTATTATGTTTGAGAACTTGCTTCACATGGTTGAGTTCCCCTGCCAGGTGGTCGGCGTCGCAGATGCCTTGTGCTCTCTGTAACAAAGATTTGGCGACAGTAGCTAACTGACAAGGATGGTGGTGAGATTCACCGTTCAAGTATCTTTCTGTGTGGGTGGGCTTTCTATACACATAAAATAATAAACTGTTGAGACACCTGACACCTTAGTCCTCCTGCGACCACGAACGCTGCAAAGTGTTCGAAACGTCAGGAAAAACAAAAAACCAATAATACACGCGATTAATCCGGTTAAAAGTAGTTTTATTATAATGTGTAGTGATCGCGCAAACCTAAGATATTACTATTATGCATGTGATTCAAATTTAAGTCAAATATTGTTTTTCGTTATCTTTATTGCTGTAGAATGACATCTATTCAATTACTTTTTTTAATGAATCGTGTCTTAACTATGAAATAATATAGTTGAAAAGTGAGAATCATTCAAACGCACACTATTGGTTCGAGTGAAACGTGACGTCACTGTCCGCGATGATAATATCGCGATGTATTACTGGGCTTATCATGTTTCGTGGTTCTTTTTGTGTTTTAACGTTATTCATTAAAGAAAATCCCTTTAATAAAAATTATAAATCGTTAATTAAGCACTCGAACTATACAGATATCTTTTATGATGTGCACTCTGACGTCAGAGAAAGCGCGCCAAGATGGCGCCCGAAACTGATTGCAGGTTTGTTGATAATTTGAATACTCAATATTCATATTTTTAAATGTGTTATAGTTTTTCGCGGTAATATACCAACGTATACAATCGAACAAAAAAATAAATACATGTATATACCCTATCGCTCCCAAGCGTCATTGGTCTAGTGGTCCCAAGCGCGACTGCTGTGCATAAGGTTTCGGGTTCCATTCCCGGGTCGGGCAGTGTTATTGAGTTCTTCTGTTAGGAAATACTCAGTAGAAACCCGGAGTTTGGAATTGTGCCCAGTTGATGGCAATAGGCTCACCACCCACATGGCACTTAATAGCAGCATTGGTGAAGTGTGGGTATACGACTGTCTACACACCTGCCTACCCCTTCGGAGAATACAGGCGCAATGCTATGTTTATGTTAATTTGCCATAGTTACTATCTGATTGTGTGGCTATCCTAAATTTAAGGTAAATATTACATGGATAACAATTTTATATGCGGTAGCTTTATGTGAATTTGTTACAGTCAGGAATTGCCTCGTGGCCCTTAGATAGCGAAGCCTGTTTACGATGAGTGAACTTCATGAGCAGTTCATTTTATTAGTTTCATCCTTCACACCAATAAAATATACCGCATATAAAGTTGCCCTAATTAAACATTTTCAGCTTCTAGCTATATTACATACACTTTCGCTACTGGAATGTTAAATCATTCATGCTGAATTAGGGCGTGACTTTTCCGAATAAAACTGCAGAAGGAGGTCTGGAAATGAATAGCAATTGTGTACGATATAATACTGTCTACTGTTAGATAGTTAGATAAACATACATGCATAGCATGGGAAATTTCGAATCCATGTAGGAAATTCCGAATCTATGGGAGATGATACGGAGTAACTGTCTTGAAAATCATGAGACTTTATTGCAAAAACAATTCTGACCTAGCCTAATTATTTTGCAAATTTTCCTACTTCTATTATAAATGTGAAAGTTTATATGTTTTACTCAATCACATAAGAACGGCTGAAAGTATTTTGGTGAATTTTGGTATAGAGATAGATTGAACCTTCCAAAAGTACTTAAGCTACCTTTTGTTGTGCCGATAAAGTTGCGGCCATCTGTCGAAAATGAGTAAAATTAGCAGATTTGTGCGTATATGGACTCGGTTTTATTTTATTGTGTCCGAAATATAATTTGAGATAGAGAATTAATTTAAATCAGAAGACAATTTATAATTTTAATAATCCACGTATTCATTATTTAATTTTTAATATAAAGAATACGTAGGTATGAAGTTTATATATGAAGTTTTAATCTGTAGTCCAAATATTCATGCTATAAATCAGGAGATTCGAAGATTTGGAGATCTGCCAAATTCACCGAAAGCTAGACGACCTAGACCAACAACTTATGGTTCATTACTGTATTATTTTTACATCTGTAGGTTCTAAATGTCCATAATAAAATCTATCAGTTGAAAAAATATTGTCACCAAAATATCATATTATTCTTGAAGGAACTAGTACTGGAGTAGTTTTAGCGGGCGTACCCCTCTCGCCACTATATGATTCCCAATCAAACCCTTATACCTTTTACCTTTATGGTCACAATTATAGTAAATACACGATTTTAATCGTGTGTGACACAATTTTATGTTTGTGTTTAGTTTTTTTTATGTGTTATTACTGTTAATATAATGACGAGAGCTATTGTTGCTTTAGTACAAGTTCTTTTGTGCTTGTGTGTCACCTCCGCCCCCGCCAAAAGTGTCGAGCAAATTTGTTCGATATTTAGTCGAAGCCGTCTCCAGTCTGGTCCTCTAAGATATTATTCCCGTGTTTATTTTGGTAAGATATTTCATATGTAGTGGGTAGTCAGCGAAAATAAATACCAATAACAAATTCTGTATCTACGTGGATGATAATTTTTGGTCGTTTCGTTTACATATCTACTGAACGAGCTCCACATTAGGAGGTGACGTTTTTGTGCAACCTTGTCAATTTCTCGAAATAACAGTGATGGACTTCCAGCGCTGAATGACGTAAGGCACTAAATTACTGAAAAAATAAATATTAATAATATTGTTTAGGTACCTAATCTCTGAAACGCCGGTCGCTATCATAAACGTTTATATAAATTTTCTTTTTTAATTATCCTTTTCTATTTTCGCAGTCTCAGTTCCCTAAGACAACCGAATTATTGCGTTTTCAACCCATGCGCAAATAAAATATAAACATTGTGCAAAATATAGGTTCACAAAAACATTAATTCTTTGTGCAGGTATAACTAAATATCTACTTTTATCTGTACACTAATAGGGGTTAATACGTACCTACCAATAGTTTTAGTTAATCTCAGTTAATGGATAAAACGAACTGTTTGTGAAACTAATTCTCTAAACTCTTACTCAATAGGCCGCCAGCTAACGAGTCGGATTATAAATTTTACCGATATTCGCTGCATTTTAGTTTATTAGTTGTATAAAAGCAAGGTTGTAACATTTTATCGGTACTTATTTTGGACGTTTATTTTCAATTAACTTCAGCAAAAAATCAAATAACGTTCGGGGGAAGTTTTTGTTGATTTTATAGGAATTCTCAGCGTCAGTGCAATCTGTTCGACAAACTGGACGCTGGCAATCGCGTAATTTAATGAACACTTCCCTAATCGAGTGACGCGTCGAAAGTCGCTCTGACGAAAAATTGCATTTACGTTTTCCATTTTCAAAGTTTGTAACAAGAGAGATTAGGTAGTATTGACTTTTTGTAATTCGTAAATTGAGATCCTATAATAAAAGCTAAATCGCATGTTGCTAATATCCGTGGCTGGTATTTATTCGAGTTACCTATGCATGCATGACTTGCATATTGTTTGAAAATAATTCAGATGTGACTGTGTTAATTAAATAAATAAGGTTATCCAGAATTCCTTTCTCAATTTTAAACTATGGTCAGTCACTATTGCATCAGTGCGTTTTGTGTTACCAATATATATTATCATGTAGGTAATATATTTCTTGCGTTAAAGATCAATCTTCTCGTGTCTCCATAAGACACGGAGACATGAGAAAAACAGATGTACTGACAAAAGCGCTATCTTTCGTTAGTTCATCAGTTCCTCTCTCAAAACATACAATAATAAGTAGGTCTTGTCATCTACTATTCACATTTTCATTTTGTTTGCATAACGTGCTAATGGGGATACGCACAAGAACTCGAACCTATATCGAATGTGAATTTCAGTAATGTGTTTTTTGTTGTATTAAGTAAGTAAATGTATCCGCATACAAGAAGGAATATTGGCTACATTTGTAAGCAGGTCAGAGCAACGATTTATCATTGTGAAGATGACGTTTACGGCCGATAGCAACTGATTTGTTCCAGATCAAATGCGAATCCAATATTTACGCATCGTGATCGTAGGGGTAAGAAAACATTCACATCATATCACTGTAACGTATTGTATTACATAGCAAATCTATTCTCATGATAAGTGTTGAGTAAGAGACACGCTCCGATAAGTGTATTTATAACATTCGGTCTATTCGTTTAAGTCAATTCGTCTTTATCACTTAACACGCAAATAACATTCCACAATTTAAAGATTTATAAAATTTATTATTAAAGAATTATTAGAGTAAACACTCAGAATTATGTAGACCCCAGTTACAAAATGATTGTTATAATATAATATATTTACATAACATAGCATCACGCCTGTCTTCCTCGAAGGGGTAGGCTTCTGCCTACCCCTTCGAGGATGAAATGTGGGCGTACAAAGTTGTACACCCACATTTCATTGATGCTGTTATTAAATCCCATAGGTGGTGAGCCTAATCCCATCTACCGGGCAGAATTCCAAACTCCGGGTTGCTACTAAAAATTTCCTAATAGAAAATCCCAATAACACTTTGCCCGACCTGGGAATCGAATCCAAGACCTCATGTTCAGCAGTCGCTCTTGGGACCACTAGACCAACGAGGCAATTAAGTTAATAAATATTTACATGAAGATTATTCAAAGAGAGGTTACGGAATCAGACTCATGACGTCAATGGCTTGTGCTCGACTTTGTCGCCCCAGTTCAGGCTGCCAGTGCAAGATAAGCTGGCTTCCTCCCTCTGTATTGTCTAAAATTTAGTTGCTTTGTTACATGCTTGCAACCTAGTTAACACGAGTTTATCCGCCTGTGCACCCGTCAGCTCTATGTGTTTTGGGTAAATCCTCGTTACACTAGAACTTACGCTTGAGACACTATTTTCTTTCCTATAACATGGAATTAGTAATAGGATATCATGATTATGATTGTATGTTTCAGTCTCGGTAGTACAGGTACTACTTGGTTTGTACGTCTAAACACAAATGTTTGTACCGTAAATTAGCAAGTTATTTTTTTAATATTTTCAATTGAAACATTTGAAAACAGGTTTTTAATTTCAAAACTACAACAGCCAACCGGCCGCGAAGTCGCTACAGTCGCTAGGTAGTTCGCTACGTACGAAACGCACGTTCGTAGAGTCAGTGACGCGCGAAGTACGTGCGTAGGTATCGCGTAGCTGTTTTTCATCAAACGTTGCGTTCATTTTTTCCATCCATATCCATACCTGCGACTGATCCTCTCTTCCGCTTTGCGTACCTTTCGATTATCCAGCGGGACGGGAGTGGATTTCATATAATATTTCATCTGTTTCTATTAAACATTTTATCATATTGCGTAGGATTTGCTGACAGCGCTGTCAGCAAACTATTAATTTTGCTGTTTCTGTTTCGTGAGCGAGCAAATTGAAATTTCGTTTCGTAGAGCAGCAGGGATTAATTTATTTTCAGAGGTTTTGATTAGGTTGGTAACTTTGTTAATACATGTAATGCATAGTTCGCAATTGCACTTTGCGGTCTAACAATAATGGTTTTCCAAATTATTATAAAAGTATAAGGAAGAAATAGTGCAGTAATCAGATAAAAAAATATATCTAATACCTTTAATTCTTGCTTCTATTAATAAAAAACAAAAACGGTAAAAGGTAGTTTAAATGGTATTTAAGAAAATAAAGAACAACCATGTGAACTAAACTGAAGTCATTACTACTGCAAAATAATTATGAAAGTTAATGGGACTTCTTAACGCAATCTCGAACTTGAATCGCGTAAAATGTAAGCTGGTTTATATTGAGCCTAATTTAAAAAAAAAGAGACTTGGTCTCTTGACATAGTTGAGTTGACGTGGTTGTGGGCCCATCTGTATGCTTCCAAATCGCCCCGTGTCACCCCCAGCCCTTTATTGTAGCGAGCTTTCCAATTACATCGGAGATGGATATTTGCGCGCCTCGATGGCGCACGTCGCCATCGCCGACTCCGACTTGTTATCTCTGAAACGAATGCAAGGGTTCATAAAATAAAAGCGTAAGCTTACATAAAATATGACGCCATTAAAAACGTTTTGCTGTATTTGTTTTTAACACAAACCGTTTTCATTCAGCTCATGAACCCAGATGAACAGTAAATTCATTAAGCTGGCGTTAATGAATGTCTATTAATTAAGATTTTTGGTTTAGGTATGTTTCTCGATAAATTATTTAAATTTTGTGTGATTACTGAATGATAACCACCAAAAATAGTTAATAAAATTACCCATAAACATTGTCAATAAAATTCCACATTTTCTTTCAAATTGGTAATTTTTATAAATATTTTACAATCACCAATAATAAAAGTAAAGTTAATATACCTGCTATGTAAGTACTTATACGTTCAAATTCTTTTATCGAAGCAGTCATATTTTTGTACGGGCTATCACGATCAGTGGTGTAAGTATGAGCAGTAATAGCTCTACTTTCTATTTTAAGACAAATAATAAAGTGCCCTTATATTTTTTTAAGGAAACATTGAAAAATAATAGACACGAGCAGGACTCGAACCCGCGACCCTTGACGTACCGTGTCCATGGCTCTCCCAGCTGAGCTATCGTGTCATGCTAGCATCCATTAAATTTCAGTTTCCCTTCACATCTTAAGGAGACGGCTGGCAATTTCTGAAACTTGAATTTTATAATTATAATTAATAGATTACATAGCCGTAACATGTATAAAAAATCATTTGAAAATTATACGTGTTTCCTACAAGGCACATTTACATGTCGTTAAATAGATACATGTATATTAATTTACTTTCAGTTGATTGATTCATATTACTCATTCAATATGTAAATAGTCATGCTCGTTCAGGTACGAGTGCTCACCAGTATTGTGTCGAGTGTTGCTATTAAAACAGGATATTAATACACGAAGCCTCCACTCAGACGAGACGGGAGTTCGAACAGTTTGCTACAAACTACTTGTTAGTTGGCAAGTCCGGAAGACAATCTAATCGGAACCAAGTTCCGGACATTACCGATCGGCGACTAACGATTACTGATCACTCTTTGATGTTCGTTTTATTAATCTATTCAAATTGAGCTGGCATATCATATTAAATAACATTAATTACTTAATCTATAAAGTTTTTATACAATATGCTTAGACGAAATCGAGTCAAACGATTGAATTTGTCGCCAAAAGCGTAAATGTGATCAATATTCGATAATTCCTGGCAGATGCCTTAAATGGCAGGGTAAATGTTGCCGATTTATTTATAGAGGGTATTAGCGTCGCATAAAATATTATTTTGCTATAGAGTAATTAATAAAAACGTTTAGAGATTTATGTGTGCGGTTTATCTGACTGATCCCGTGGGGATCGCCAGTAAGTTATCACCAAGAACACACCTCACTCTCAATGTCCCTATGTTAAAACAGAGGTTAAAATGTTGCCATTTCGATTTTTTTTAAATAAACCATCACAAAAATATATCTGGTAAAGTAAATCTGTAGCATTTGTCTCTTCTACAGAATTTAAAGTTGTACAAACGTTGTCGGTTGATACAATTTCGCTCTAACAGTAGTACACAGTACCCTAACGAAGGCTTACATACTTATTAGGTGTAGGTTTAGCTATAGTACTATCTTTAATTATATAAGGTACTTATGCACATACTCGCAAACTATTCACTGGTGATAAATCGACAAAATATAAATAAACATCTACACTCCCTAGTTTGCTTTTCTTTGAAATATCCTTTCAGAGTATTTGTGATGAGAAAGTTCGTGTTGGCAATTTTTCCTTTTCGTCCTGGAATGGCTTTGGTACGTGAAGCATGTTAAGGCAAGGGTTGGAAAATGCTCGTGCATGGTATTTATATTATTTGGCAGATCGAACCAACTGACGTTCTCTCGTAATGAAGGTTAAGACTCATATTGGGTCAACCATCGAGTAAGTATAGTTATAATCAACTATATTTTTACTTAAACAGTTATTGAGAAGCGTGCCAAGAGGCTCATCTGCAATGATTCCCTTGTTCAGACTAAGCTCCAAAGTCTAGAACATCGGCGCAAAGATGCTAGTCTTTCGGTTTTTTATCGGATACATTTCGGAGAGTGTGCCTCCATGGCCTTTTTTCTAACGGACGGCCAGAAGCACGAAATGGCGCCATCGGTTCATGGTTCATATACCAATAACCCGAAGGATGCGCTTTGATTTCACGTTCATTATAAGAACCACGAAACAGTGGAATGCGCTGCCGGAGTGGGTCTTCCCCGATAGTTACCATCTGGGTGTCTTCAAGACGCGAGTGAATCGGTTTCTTCTAGGCAAGTGTGCTCCATCGTAAACCGCATTATCGCTTAACATCAGGCGAGTTGGCGGTCAAACGCAAGCCAAACCAATAAAAAATATATCTTATGAATAGGATAGCATAAAACACCACGGGTCTTTGTTTCTGTTCTTTCATTGACTAAGGAACGTATTTTCATCAGCGGAATAAAGAAAATTAAACTTTTAATTGGTATTCGCATCCAAATTCGTGAAGAATATAAGGTATAAGGAATAAATTAAAAAGTTCTCGTTGTTTTACGATTTCTAATGATTTCCCTAATTACGTAAGAAAGGTTAAGTATATGATAATTATGGTTTTATGAACTTTTACTTTAGTCATGACATTTTTGTTCGATATTAAATTAAAATTTATACGACTACGAAATTATATCCTAACTTTTATAAAAGTTTTTCAAACAAATACAATATTGCACATAATTTTTCATTGGTGCTTTTCGCTACATTGAGAGCAGGTGTCAAATTTGTACCTCCCCCAATAAATCTTCATTTTCATTACGCACCTACACAAAGGGAGAGAGGGGCGAGTATTATCGAAGACCCTCACTCATTGACTTATTTTATAAGGCATTAAATATATTGTGCCTTATAGATATCTAGAGGTAGAGCGTACATTGCTAAGGAAACCGAAAATCAATGCTGGTTTTATCGTTATTCGAAGACAATATGAGTAAGCATGAAACAGAATGTGTAAAGTTTGTTAAAAAGTGTTTTCGGGCGGAGTTATTGGGTTTATCTGGGCAATTTTCTGGGGTTCCCCGGAGTTTTGAATTGGGCCCACACACGAGACTCGCCATAGGACTTAATAACGGCATCGGTGAAAGTGTAGATCAACCTCTGCCTAACCCATTGGGGGATACAGGTATGATGCTGTGATATGTAACAAGAACATAAGATCTACGAACTACATCGCAGAAGCATAACATATAATCTACATGTATAGGTATAATAAAATCGTAATTGATTGATTTAATCCTTTATTTCATTTCATTTAATCAAAATTTTATGTAATTCTTAAAAATATTTATAGATCCGTTTTACCTACAACATAAGACCTATCCAGAAACTACTGTTACTAATAGCTGAGGCCAACCGTTGGCCCTGAAACATAAGAATCCAATCTATAAATGAATCCCAGAGGAACAATAGTAAATACAAAATATTTTGATTGTGTAGCATGTATGGAACGATGCCGTCCGTATAACATTGAAGAGCCTCCTCAGAATAATTAACAATTATAGTTATAGCATAGCTGATGCCGATCAATCGTGCTACTGATTTTAACGCATTGATTGATGGAGCTGTACCTGGCGCATAACATTTGGGTTGACATAGCTAGATAGAAGCAGACAGCATCGGTGGCGGCTACCACCAAAATGTCGCCTTTGTTTACCCACGTGAACAAAGTGGAAAAAACCCCAGTCACGTAACTACTATCATCCTGTGGTTGATGAACAACCTAGTGACTGAGTTTAAGTTTAAACCACGCGTACGCCTCTAAAGTGGCTTTACATACCATCGAGAATGTCTTTCACGTGTTCTGGTTTCCTCACGATGTTTTCCTGCACCGTTTTAAGCAAGTGATCATTAATTTCTAATACGCACATGACACAAAAAGTCAGTGCTGCCTTGGATTCGAATATGTGACCTTTGATTTTCCAGTATGGCGTAGCCATATGCTCAATATAAATTTTTAGCGAATTTTTATAATAAAACGTCGCTTCAGTAAAGTTGGCACATAAAATCGAGTATTTCGGTAAATCAACTTAATTGCTTTATTTAGTACCTGTCGAGGGTCCTGTTCAGGTTTACTGGCGGATTTTCTCGCAGAAATTCTACATTTTACCGAGATAAGAAATACCTTATATCCTGTTCTAGTAACGTAACTATAGACCAACTGTGATGTCGTTTATGCCCTTCAATTTAATGTGAAACAAGCATATTAAAAGCACTTGTTTGTAATAAATCTGCTCTTTGAGCTCAAAACGTCCAAAACTTTTCTAAGAATCTGTTATGCCTTATGTTAAATGAAGTTTAGTAGATAGTAGAAAGTAGTGTAATATGAAGTTATGCCTAATGTTATATTATTTCTTTTTTCCGTATCTCAATTATGTAGCATCATTTTTCTTTCATCTCGAATTCCAACTTCATATTTTTTATGTAGGTCGCTGGTCATGGAAAATGTATGCAATAATAACTGTGTTTCGCTCTAGGCAGTATTGCATGCAGGACCCACACTCGGTAATAAGGTTAACGAGACGGACGAAGCTGAATGAGCGCAAGATTTCTTTCATTCAATTAAAAAGCCGTGGAAAGTCTCACCATTGTTTCAATAAAATTATGTGAAAATAAATTTAGAGCGCTGCAATGATGAAAATGATTCGATTGAAATAGTAATTTCATACAACCTGTTATATTTAAGCAGGTTCAATGAAAGATAAATACATAAACGTGTGTGGATCAATTAAGCCAAATTAGTTTTTTTAGTTAGTTTCAAAGATAATTTGTCTAAAATTATATTTTAATTACGTCAGTTCGTACTTTTGAATGCTAACGCGTGCCTCATTATTAAGATTTCGGCGGTGTACGACAATTTATTTTAAAACTACGCATTGTTTTTATGCATTGAATTGACATTGAAATATGATTAGTTTATGTCTACACCTCTAGAGTAACTCTACTGGGGGTGTGAATATGAAATGAATTTTTAATAAGTTAAAGAATGGAGTCTATTCTCTATAAGAGTACAAAAATACCAATATATAAGGCTCCACATTTTATCGCATGACATTGAATTAATCTTATAAAATTGAATATATAAATCTAATTTGATTCTGGTGTATTATATTTATATTTATGGCATCGTAAAATGGTTTCATTTCTTTCCTCAGTCCGCTATTCTCCTCGCTTGAGTAGAGTAGAAACTGATCAGTAGCGTATGATGAAACTAGAGCGGCGATCTATTCTTAGCGAAACTTGGGTAAAGCCGCGTCGTCCTCTCCACTTGGAAAGTTTTATGAGTCGGATGAGATAGATCAGGGATCGGAATGCATTATTGCCTATTCAAGATTGTGTCATCTCAACCGAGGGAAGCTTTCTATAGATTGCGGAATAGATTTGTTGTAAATATATTTCGTGAAGTTTTTTTTTAATAAATCTATCATTTGTAACGTTTTCGGTCGCTATTCAGTCGAAGATAAAATAAGATATCAAAATCTTTTGTGCTGTTTCTTTTATCCAGATGATTATGATTGAATTATAATTGTATAAAATAGAATGCAGCATTTTGATGATAAAATAAGATTTGATCGCTTCTGGTATACCGCTTCAGCGGTGAAGATCCTATCAGCTTGCTGTGGGTTCCATTATTGAGGACAGCCATCCTCGTGCCAAATGCGGAAACTTTGTCAAATCACCACTCTAATCCTCACAGTGCAGCTCTGTTTACTTACATTCAAACTGCGAGATTGGAATTATTAAGATTGAGCTGCGATTGTGCTAAACTTGTCGGAAGGCTTGAGCCGGGCTCTCATTCAGATGCAGATTTAGGTCAGACGTCAATTGACTTCGAACAGTGTAATTAAGCAACTTTTGGAAGTTAAATTGCTTAATTTAATTCCATTCACTGTAGAACTCTACAGTTCATTGTTTCAGTTACTCCATAAAATATTTTTATAACGTAACGCCACTGCACACATGTTCACAACACTATTGCAAAATGCAAAATACGATGAGTGTTTTACCTCAGTTTCATTTCAACAGTATTTTACTTTTATGCACGTGTTCATATGTGCATTCGTATTGAAAACTCGTATAAAAACTGTAAAGCGAATAAAATGTATGGAAAGGAAGTTTACGCAGCAACTTTCATAGAACTAGGTCATAGCTTTGCTTCCATATTCAAACGTTCTATTGGCGCCATGTTGTTCTTAACATTATTCAATACTCCTTTGACAAAGTCTGTGAAAAGCTTGTTAGTATTTACATGGAATATTTTTCATGTAAATAATTTATTAAAGAAAATGTGGTAGTGATATAAATTTGTACATCAAGAGGTTTGCTGGTGTCAATTTCCTGTTGCCTTAGTGAGAAGAGTATGATAGTAAAATATTGACATGTTTACGTACTCGCTGTTTCTCTTTGCGTATTTCGAGGTAACGAAGGCTCTGGGGATTTCTGCCTAATACTTAGGCATCAAAAGATTTCCGATGGGATATTATCCTAGAGCGGAGATTACGGCTGTCAACAGAAACGGTAGGTTCTGTCGAATTATCATGAATTTGGATTCGGTTAAACCGTTTGTTTACGAAATTGAAAGATTAGATTAGATCTTGATATTATATGTAGGTAATTATCTACAAAAAAAGCTTGAGTCCTTTATTTAGATATACATTTTGTTTAAAGGGTCTTGGTAAAAGGGTCTGCCTAAAAATATTTTTACCGTACTTCTTAAAAGCAGTTGCGTAGAAAATATGTGATGCAATTAATTTGAAATTTTCTTGTTAAATGTAATTGGAAAGCGTTGATGCGAGCGAGTTGGGGAGGGGAGACAAGGCGTCGAGTGAACGTCTTCTGATGAAAAATGTTGACTTTATATGGAAAATTCGCGCGTGATTCGCATACAGTTCGCGTGAGGGGCGGCCAGATATGATCGAGAGATACGCTAGTCTATATAACAGTGTTATGCAACTTTCCCTACATGTTTTCCGTGTAGTATTATGAACTATATAACGTAACATTCGGTATAAAGTTTAAGACAAAAATCGTATAAATACAGTTACAACTTCAGTATGGCCGCGGTTGCGAACGTCCTTTTATAAATATCTCGAGAAAGAAACAAATCTTCGTCTCTGTTTATTGTTATTTATTTTAGACTGTTCGACAGTGACACTGCAACGCAAAGGCCTCCATTTCTTTATTCCACTGTTTCTGTCTGAAAGAAGAAAGTAGTTTTTGTCTATAAATCATCTGACATGCAGCAGACGTATGCGGCCCAGACCCACTAACTATAATTTAGCAGCTTTGTGAGTGACGTCGTTATAAGTTCCGTGTCCGGTCAGTGATATTTTCTCCGGCTCCAAAGATACTACGCTTCAGCGCGCGCTAGCGTACCTCTGCTGTCCAACACCAGTTTCGAGCGTCATATGTGATTATAAACACCAGCGGTCGCCCACTGGCCGATTTTTTATATTATTAATTAATTTAATGTATATCTAATGTATATTAGGTATAGATATAAAAATGTAAGCTTTCTGCGCTTTTTCTTTCTATTAAATCTTTAACTGTGCCAAATTTCGTACTTCTCCGTCCCCGTAATTTTCGTACAGAGGGGTACAAAGTTTTTGCTTCACGTATTAATATAATAATAATGCACATCTTCATTAGTTTTGGTTTATTGCAAATTTCAAGTAGAAGAAACTACATTTCCTATTCGACTTCTTTTTCCTAGAAAAAATATACATGTACCCTTAGATACCGAAATATTGAGTGACATTTATTTGACAAAATAAACTTATAAGAGTATGTTTTCCGATATATGTAATCCTCGTCCTCACAGTTGGGTTGTGACTGCCGTGAGGGGCGGCGGCCGATCGCACATGTCAATCAATTTATTGTCGGTTTGTTTGCATGGCAACGATAAACTTTATAGTATTGCGAGTATTCCCTATTCCCGATACGTGCACCGTGACACATGTCAAATAAAGCTCTGAATATAGTGTTTGTACGGCGTGTAGATATTGTAGATAATGAGATAACGGTGCGCCGCCGTCTAACCCGTGCAGCCGTGGCCTAAGCATGGATGCTCGTAACTTTACGAAATTCATTACAAATTACATGCTTCGCTACTTTTTATGGCCTGAAGCCTGAACTGTGCAAGCGGCTTTGGTTTGCTTCAGTACCGCCATGCTTTACCGTAGGGATTTCAAACTCTGAAGAAATTGTTTTTGAACACTTTAGGGTCTAAACAGAAGGTCTGCATTTTGACTGCACGCCAGTTGCAAAACTGCAGTTTGGATGTAGTTTATGAACTATTAATATAGCTACATTAGGATTGCAATAAAAAGTGTGGAGAGTCATTAAAACTGCACGCCTTCTGCAAATCGACTGCAGTGTAGGTTTGCAGCAACTGCACTAAAACAACATCCAAACTGCAATTATGCAGATAGCCTGCAGTTCATATGCAGGCCGTCTGTGTAACCCCTTACCAGTACTAGTTTACCGTTTTCGGTACACGGCGATTGTTTAACTATTATGTCTGCTTCGCGGACAGCGAAGGTGATAAGGTTCTTATTTTCTCGTGTAGTTGGATCTAACTAGTGTTCGAGCTGTTCAAGCCACCCGTACGAATCGTATTCGGCTAAGCGGTATAAATTAAGTAGATAAGGTATTTATATAATAACATCTGAAAATAAAAGAACTGAAGAATATTCATCGCAGACGGGGACAGTTCTGTGCAACGTTTTCTTATGCACACATTCAACATTAACTAATACCAGTTGTTTTTCACTTTATAGTTTACACTTGGCAGTCGTGCTTTTTTTATTTCATTCCTTTTGGGGGCCATAGCTACTATATTACAATTTTTGTTACTATAGGCTATGTTACCCGGAAACATGTAAGAATGCTAACGTATCCTAAACATCTTAATCGGTTCAGGCGCTTAGAAGTCATGGTGGAATAAACTCATTAGCATACATGTACCTATTTAACCTAAAACATTACACTCTTTGTTTTTCGTGTAGGTAGTGTAATTATAAAATACGACTGAAATAATGTTCATTCTGCCGAGCCGAACACAGTGACTACCCCGACGTGAAGCTTGTTGTTATTATAGTCCCAAATCTATTTGTGAACGTGGTTTGAATTAAGTTATAACTTGTTACCCTAACTAATAATAATTTTGTCGAAAATTTGGTTTTCCTCAATAAAATGGATGTCGCATAGAATTTAATTAAATATATGAGTAAGTGATCAATCATTGGCGAATATTGAAACATGGCGACGAACATTCAGTTTTTTGTAATTTTGAGTGTTAGTGCACGAGAGATTTGCGTCTAGAAAGCTGGAATGATGTAGAAAAAAACTGACCCGGGCAACATCTCCCTAATGAACACACATACACACAATATTTTATTTTATAATAGGGATAATTTAATTACGATGATTAAAATAAAATAAAATAAATAATGAAAAATAATTAAGAATATATACTAGTCAATAGTAATTAAATTCACAAATAAGTCTATGGATATTTTAATTTGAAACGATAATAACTACACGTCACATTAGAATAGGCATGTACACAATGTTCAGTCTGAGAAATTCAGGCGCCATTCAGGCATTTGAAATTAGGTACATTTATTACACTAATATAGGGTCTTAAATTAACTGAAACTAACCTAAATTAATTGCGCTAATAAAGCATTCGTTACGGTTCGTCTCAGAATGTATTATTCACAGTTAATACGTACAGCGAGTTACCTTAATACAATACATTTACTGTAAGCGTCAAAGCAAAAACTTTCTCAAACAAACAAGTAACATTTGTCACTGCTGATCCATTACAACATCGTACTCCTTGCCTTTCTTTCTCCCAGCTGTTCATCATTTGTCATAGGTACGGCGGCGCCTGTCCATCTGAATAAAAGATAGCAGCCGGCAAGAAGTCTTCAGGGACCGATTTATGGTTCACTCATATCGAAGTAAACGCCTTTATTTCCGGACAGTTTAAAAATAAAGTTCCGCTCGGCTGTCACTTAAGTACCTATATATACCAAGGAAGACCCTTCCCATACGTAGACGTGCCCTCTTTTCGCAATTTCAACTCCCTCATGGTGATATTATAGCCAAAATATACCATTAGTTATCATAGATCGCGCTAAATAATGTAAGAATGCTGAAGGCGCTGAAGGCTGTGCAGACGGCCGGCTCCCGCCCACGGGGTCGTCGACCCCGCGCACTATTCCGGGTCCCCCGCCCCACATTTTTCTTTTCGGACACTATACGGCTGGCGGGCGTATGCCTCATGAAATGTGCTACGTCGTCGCGCGTCGTCATCTTGCTGAATATGCGACTATTGTTCTGCTTTTGCAATTTCATGTGTAATCTTGTCTGCTCATTTTTATTTAGTATCCTTAAAGTAGTTTTACTCGAGCAAGTCCAAAATTACGAAGCTTGGCATCCATGGCTTGTGTTTTAAAGCGCTTTTTTAGATGAGACAAATCTTAATACCGCATGCCATGTCGCTTTTGTGGAGTGACTCAAGTAAGTGCAGCTTAGCATTGTATTTTTAAGACCAGGTATTTAAGTGTGTATTATTGGTACGACATCTATTTGGGCTAGATTCGAAATTGAGTTTGTTATTTGTAGAAACAAAAGTTCTTAATTTTAAATTATTACACACTAAACCAGATTTAATTTGTTTTTTTTTTGTGCTGGCGAATTTTTAGAATAGCGGGTTAAGTCTTGAAATACTGTAGTACCTTTTTATTTAAAGATTTTTCTCTTTATTTTCTTACAGTAGCAGTGGTCAACGAAAGGGTGTAATTTGACGAAGAAGTCGGGATGAAGGACGTTTCAATTACGAGGTATTCAATGTGAAACGAGAGTGTGATTCTCATCGTCAGTCAAAAGAAACTAAGTAGCAATTCGCTCTTTGATATTACCTACTTATTTTGTAGTGTAATATAATAACGAAATCAAGTTACATTATAATAAATAGCTAGGTATCTGCTCTCTTTGGGTATAATTTTTTGCTATTGTGTCAATCATATTTCAGTGGAATATAACCTCATAATATAACATTTTGTATAAAACTTAATAAAAAACAGTGTGAGTATCAACTTAATCAAATAATAAGCTTATTTCATTTTCAGACGGGTTGTAAGCGAGACGAAAATCCTTACAAATTTATTTGGCTCTAAAACATTTTATATATTTTTAATCGTGTTTCTGATAGTTAACATCGTAGTATGCAGTTGGTATCCCGCTGGTATGTTGCAGCTACCCTAATGATGAAAATCAGTTTAGGTGAGCTCTCTTCACCGTGTAGCGACCGTTTGCGGGCGCTTGAGCACAGCTAGGAGCTGTCTTGTATGCTCAATACGATATTCGTTGTATGTATATTTGTTATATAGAATGTGTATTAAAATACTCTATCAGATAGAATAGAGAGGTTTGGAATAAAATGGGGGAGGAATATCATGGCAGTCCGGTCACAATAAAAAAAAAATGCTTCAATGTGGTGACTGATGATTAAAGCTGACAAGCGAGCAAATGCAAAACCCTCTATTCTATCAGATAGAGTATTTTAATAAGCAAAAACAAATATTAAGCGTTAATTTTTACAGGACTGCCCAAAAAGGAGTGTTATGTTTTTGAGGTTCATGGATGTATGTTAGTGTAGCTTTATTCCACCATACCACAAAAAAATTTGAAGTAATAAATTATTATGAACCTAATTAAAAAATTATAAAGCCGGCCTTTGTTGTTCTGCGAAGTTTTCATTAACCACCTGCTTGTTATAGTAGATACAAGAATTAAGCAAAAGCTAAAGTTTATGTAGAGTTTACATACAATCACGCCTGTTTCCCATTGGGGAATTCCATATTCCATTCCATGTAGAGTTTATGTGGACTCTTTATTCTGCTGCTTATAAATAATGGATCCTACTAACCTACTTACAGCCAACAGCTAAGATTGTACCGAAACAAACGAGGCTTAGTCGAGAATCTCCCCGTAATTAAATACTTTAGCCGACCCTTCACAGTGTCGCCCACCATTTAGCCAACTTAAGTTCTTTTCATTGAAACCATCAAGGAAACGGAATAATTATGCCTTTCTACTATTTTGAAAATTTAAACTTATGATTTACTTGAAATTTGAAAATTATTTCCAGTTATTAGAATTGTCGAAACACTTTTCTCTTTTCTAATATGATTGTCATGAAAGCCGACTAAAACGTAATGTCCAGATGAGAGGCAGCGTAAACCAATCCGAGACGATTAGGGCAATATATCGTCACGGCCATTCATTTCAGCCTGTCCATTAGAAGGCCCATTATGTGCAGTACAATTTGATACGTCTTCGGTGCTTACTGTCTGCCAAGTTCTGATCCTCCAAATAATTGCTATAAATAATATAACAAACCGGCCAGACAACAAAGCGATTCTAAGAGGGATCCGAATTTTAGCCATAAATTTAATAAAAAGTAGACCTACAGACAGAAAAATATAACATACATAGCATCACGCCTGTACTCCCCGAAGGGGTAGGCAGAGGTGTTCAATTGCACAATTGTACACCCACATTTCACCAATGCTGTTATTAAGTCCCATGTAATAGGTGGTGAGCCTATTGCCATCAACCGGGCACATTTCCAAACTCCGGGCTGCTACTGAGAATTTCCTAACAGAAAAACTCAATAACACTTTGCCCGACCCGGGAATCGAACCCAAGACCTCGTGCTCAGCAGTCACGCTTGGGACCACTAGACCAACGAGGCAGAAAATATAGTTGCCCTTATCTATTATTTTCAAATAACATAAATGATGGACTACGCTAGACGTATTATCTCTCAGGCAAATTGAGATGAGGAGGTATAATAATACCTCCTCATCTCCAATTTTTATAGTGGGCAATATTTGCGGACCTGCCAAACTTACTGATTATGAGTATGACATAATCTTCCGGTGACCATTAATTAAAGCGGTTTATGAGTGACATTCATGAGTTCATTACAGGAAGTTTACGAGCTCAGACTTGTATGAGTTGTTAAATATTTTATTTACCAATTTTAAAGTTAATGTATAATTTATTTATCTCTAATTTTATTATTTTCATTATTCAGTCGACCATTAGCCGACCGTTTGTTGTTTTGTTCCCACAGTTAATGCATTTGCCGACCGAAAACCTTTTTGTATATAAATGGATACTAAAAATATATAAATCTACAAAAAAGAGTCAAAAACGACCACACTCACCGCAATCGTATTTAATTGATATAATTGGCATTTAGGTCTGCCATTATGGAACCTTCCCGGCCCGGCCCTTCCCGGCCCGTTCCAGAAACAGGCACAATTTTTTCATTTCCCTTGCCAAAATGAAATTTGCCTGTGCATATTTTTCCACAATTCCCTTTCAAAGTTGTCCATTATTCAGTCAGATCCCTTTTCAGAATTTTGGGCATCGGAGATAAAAGTAGAACTGTATAAAGCATGTTTGTTTCTTCTTTATGTAGCAACGCATTAGTTTTTTACTAATACATATTATCTCTGCCCTTTAATATGAAACCTTTGTCTGACTGTACCTTTGAGTTATTATAATAAAAATAATGCGGCGTTATTATTTTATTTAACGTGGTACGTATTGGCTTCTAAAGTAATGCGTATGTTGAATATGCAAAACTATTTTATCATGTGTTATTTTACTGTATGTGCATAAATTCCAAACCACATAAAACGTATCTAGCAGCTGGAAACCAAACCCAATCACGTGTCTATAAAGGAGAAACCTCAACGACTCCTAGTTTTCTATGTATTGGTTGGAGAGCGCAATAAAAACAGTTGAATTGATTGCGGTACGAGAGGGCAGCGCGCCGCTCAGGTTGGCCTGGGTTGGCCCACGTGCAATTCACATGAAAAATGGCCTCTAAATCACGGCCGGCACTTGAGGCGATCTCCCCGACTATAACCACTACAACGATATAGGAAGATAGGACCCGACAATGATGTCACGTAACGTTCGCGAGGATGCTAGTAAAAAGCTATTTATCTACTTTTATCCGATTTTGTAGAGTTGGGCACCGGCTATTTTTACTCTATTGCTTTTGGTTTTTCTAACGAAATTTGTTGATTTAGTATATTAGGTGTTGAAAGAAAGCGAGTATAACTGTTTTGGTTTTATTTATTGAAGGCAGCAGACTTAGATATATAAATTGCTATGTTCATACAAAGCATGTTGAATAAATACTGAACACTTAGTACTTTGTTGAAACAACGTAACATTTATTTTTATTTAAATTAAGGAAATATTAAGTTAGTATTTCTATTGAAAAAGTCATAGTTTAGCTATCAGAAAGAGTAAAAGTTCCTGTATGGTTGGAAGTTAGGCAAGTTTGTGCTCGTGTATACAACAGAAAAGAGGGTATAACATCTGAAATGTGGCGATAAGTTGGACACGGAAATGAAACAGGCGATGAAGATAAGTTGTTATTACTGTTTGTTATGTTACCTTGGACTATGGCGGACAGGGGAACCATGGGGTGGACACGATAATGTCTGCAAGTAACGACAATCGCCAGGGCATGCCATATAAAAACAACAAAAAAAGTGCTGGGAATGACGGAAGGGAATGCGGAAAAATGCAGTACCCGCATTTTGTTTGCAAAACTTACCAAAGTACTACCTACAAAAATTACAGGATTGTTCAGTTCGAATGCAAAATATTTAGCTACACCATAAAAAGATTTCAGGAAATAGAATCTTATTATATTTCTTATTTTATTCCTCTATGCGTTCACTTCAACCATTACGTATACTATGCTTACAAACAAAAAAATAAATATAAAAATAATGGTTTTGAAACGAAAATGGGTTAAAAATATCTTCAGTAGTACTTACTAATAAGAAATTGCAATCTCTTGATCTACAAATGCATGTATTATTCCATACAACATAATAATAATAACGTGTCATGTCCTAATTACAGCCGGTGGTAATACTAGCACTGGCATCAAACGCTATAAGTATATCGTTACGCTACCTCAGCTATACGAAAATAAGGAAATATTACGTGTTCGGCTTCAGTTATGTCAGGTGTAACGTACATAATCAGATAATTAGGGCTACTCCCAAGAGCGCTTGGGATTTTTTTCAACCGATTTTTAAAAGGTTTTGCGTCAGACGTCAAAGCTCGTGGTATTCTCTTATTATGCAGTATTGTAACACTGGATAAATACCGGGTCTGCGGGAGCGCCAATGCAAATGAACGTTTTTATGTGTTCCAGCACGGCGGCGGGCGGCGGCGGCCGGCGGCGCGGCTGCATTCGTCTGGCGAGAATTAAACCGTACATCTGAAAAGGTTTAAGATGAATGAGAGCCGTACCCTCACAATGCAACAACAGTTTAGAACAACTTATTCCCGCTGAACGAATGTAAACAGTCTGAGTTTTATCTGCATTGCAATGTTTACAAATACGAGGCGCGTATTCTCGCCCATTTCTCTTCAATTACATTATTTTAATAATTCCTTTCAGTCTATCTAAACATTTTAGCAGTGCATATTGCTTTACGTGCAAGCTCGTAGAGTCCATACTATCGATCTGTAATAGTAGGTCTATATTTAGGGATACCTACACGGTGTCTGAGCCGCGTCTGAACAGGAAATGACCACCAGATGAGCTGTACCGTTAGCTTTGAACTGTAGCCGTGTTCGTACGTAAGTGTTTATTGATTTATTTTGAAATTTTATGTTATGCAACAAATTCTAGTAGCACTGTCTTGGGAAACCGGTATTTACCTTATAGACACCTCTTTATTTAATATATTTCTTGTACGATATCTACTGTAATGACTGAGTACTCTTGTAAAAAAGTTTTATATTTACATAAATAATTTGGAATTTTGAAAGCCTTGATTTTGAATTTATCTACATTTTAGGGATGGAATTATTGAGGGAGCCTCAGCCCTTTTATTCGCGGCCTATTGCAGGGCTCCAAAACGGCAAGGGAAATATTTTATGAAAATACACCTTTGTTGGGAGCCGACACGTGGATAAAATTTATGGATTTATAAAAAAATGCCTTTTGAACACAACCCAACTTTTAATATTCGGGTAACATATAGGTACCTACGTAGGTAAATATTTGTATAGTTACATATATTGTGTGGAAGGTGTATAAGCATAACCTACTTTACGTATTTATTTTGTGCAATATATGTGCATTTTACAAATTCATACAATGTTATAAAAGTTTGAAGTTGTGAAAAGAAATGATGGTACTCTATTTCAATGTTTATTTTTCTAAAAAGCCCGTTGATCTATGTACATTTCAATAAGTCTTTACGCGTGTTCCTTACCTTGGCATAGATTTATAAAACAGACGTGCATTATTTTAAACAACTTGTTTATCTCGAGCGAAACATCTAGTATGAACTAAACGTTCGATGTAAAAGTTTGCTAAAAATATCCTATAAGTATTAGTCATGGTTTGGAATTGTAAGCAACAGCCTCTGCGAGTTAAATAAGCCAGATCGTAATAGCCAGTAAACTTCCACTGGAAAGTGGAAACATAGCCGGCCACAATAAGCCAGATGACGCTTATTATTTCTGCGTTTGGTTGCGCTTGCGGTGCGGTGGCGTGGCGGGTGCGCGGCCGCGGTTCTCGGAATGCGTCGGGTTAGTGGGCTACCCTGTGACTGTGGCCAGACGATCCTCGCCTACCTGCCTCCCTCTTACCTTACCTGCCATTACATATCGACCATTTTTCTTCGGTACAACAAACACAAAACAAAACACTAACGTGAAATTTTATGGGAGTCGAAAGAAAGAGTAATTTTTGTTTTAAATAGTCCATTGTTGTCGTTTACAGTTCTACTGCTGCGGTTTTTGTTTTCGCATTTTGTTTCGCTTTGGGTACTTAGGGTTGTCGTAAATTTATCAAATCATCGCATCTAACAATTTGACGTCCCCCTGTTTCTTTTGCTATCATGGCACTTGAGTTAACTCTCGAAAACTCTGTTTATGATAAATGGTTGGGGAAGTGAGAGTGACATGGACGCAGGTTGCACCCTCGGGTCCCGTCGACGGCGATAAAGACTCAATCACCTGCCTCTGACAGTGCCGGAGACTGCTCGCCTCCCTCCCATGTATCGAGGATTTTTCTAAATAATGTTATTTATCATCTATTATTATGCAAGGAGTGCGCGGTACCGATAAGCTTTTGATTTTTTGTGAGCATTTTGGGAGGAAAATAAATATTGTAGTAAATAGTTTAGTATTTCCATGTGACTGATTGTGAAGCATCCAGTAAGCTTACTTTTGAAAATAAAACCACTCGATTGACATTGGAAATATGTCAGTTCATACTTTTAAATGCAAAAATATCTTTAAAAAAATTAAGAATTGGGATACTAATAAACCGACATGCTTTAAAATCAAGATAACTATGATGTAGGTAAATTTATTTTAACATTAATTTTTTTTATATGGTACTGATTTAACATTGGAATTGGTATTAACTTCAAGAGTAACACAGCAGATAGGTAAAAACAAAAATTATTTTTAGTTAAGTCTCGCGACTCAACGGATTTTGGTTATTTGGCTCTCTCTACATTGGATATGTTCCTTGTAAAGTGCATAATGGATAGAGATTAAAACGAAATTGAATGAAAGTAGATTTAGCACTCAATTCCTACCAAACACATAAATAGACTTTCAATATTCAAGGGTGTAAATTGATATTTTATTAAAGAAAGCTCTACATTATTAGAAATAATGCAGAGCGGATTGCGGATTTAGGTACGTTTGAAGCCGCATCACACATGTCAACAAACATTAAAATAAAGCGAATATCCCTGAACTCTACCATAATATTGTCTTACCGTTTGTAGAGTCGCTAGGATATTCTTCTTAGCATCGTGTCTGCTTAAGAAATACAATTTATGGTATTAGTCCTAATATCATATCAAAATAAATAATTTGGGATGTTATGGTAGCCTGTTTGCCGGAGAGGCGCGCGCACTGTCGGCAGGCAGCGCGTCGGCGGCGGAGCGCGGGGCTTCGTCCTCGGCACTCGGCCGCACTCCGCGGCGCCCTCGCGGCTCACTCAGTCGGCGCCGGACCACGGGGACGAGTGCTACACTGTCGCTCCCCGGCTCACCTTACGACGACTGGTTCGCTAACCTTGCGAATACACTGCATCGCATGTGAAACCCCACGGACGAGACATTTCATTAAAAACATTTACTAACTTCATTCAGACTCTGTTATTTTTCACTGAATTTCATAGAGACGGCTCCGAACTTGACCTGTGATTGTTTGTTCGAACTGTCAGTGCGCGTGTTGTGCTTTATCGATAACATAACCTGTACGATTTCAAGGGCACAAAGACTTTAGATTGTGTTGTGGATGTAGAGTGTCGGAACAGGTCTTACTTAGCTATTCTTTAAAATGTAAGTGGGCGTATTCGAAAGTTTGAAAATCGATCGGGTGACGTGCGTGCGTGGGATTGCGTTTACGTAATCTTTGTTTACCTTGGGAATATGCACTGTGGTGACTGCTCGCCGTGATATATACGATATAGGTACTCTACTGATTTCCCGGATGAAAACATAGCATGGGTAAGTTGGCTCTACCGAGTCAAATCTTTATTTTTGTTATGTTGTCTCTTTGTGTTTTGTTTCTTTATTTTGTATTTTATGAATTCCTATAATGTCTATAGGAATTATGTATATGTTTTGGATTTTAGTAGTGTTTTAGCTCGTTAAGTTTGCTTACGTTATTCATTAATTACGTTATGTACTTTTCAATATTTTCATAACAATACGTTTCAATTCTAGGTACCTAATCAAGACAACAGCATCTTAAATAAATGTTAAGAAAGTAAACAAGCGTTTTATTATGATCGCCTCTTTTATTGATCAATTAGTGAAAGCGTTTTCATTTGGTTTACTTTAGAAAGGAACAAAAGATTTACTTTTCTTCCCACATATTTACGGAATGATTTTCTAGCGTAGGATGAATAAGCTCATATCAACGAAAATGGATAATGGTCTTTAACCAATAAGCCTTTCAAAATGCTTACTTATACCATATTTAAAATTACTATTTATACCTATCCCATAAGAAGCAAGACGTGAACTGAGCAAAGATTTATTGATTCATTGTATCTTTTAAAATAGGATATCCATTTAAAATCGAGACTTATTACGAGATATATCAAGAGAAGAAAGGATCGTACCTATATATTTTTTATGTCTAATCTAGATGACAATTTCCTTGTAGACTTCTGCAGCAAATAAAAGAATAATATTGTTCTATAAAATGTATAACAGTTAATGTTTTTACTACGGTCGCTAGCGCTACCTTTTACACTTAAAATACCGATTTAATTCGTACTGATTTTGACATTCAGCACAGTGTTCATTCTATCCGATCGTAACTCTCATAAATCTAGCCATCAGAATATCCAAACAGGTTTAGTAGCCATGAACCCCTTATGTATCGATCCTGACCGGTTCAGGTACAGTAATTACACAATGAAAACAGGTTTTATAAAATTATGTGAGAAAGCATAAAGTTAAAAACCGTTAGTAGCCGTTAGCTAAAATATTGGACCTGTCTGTGCAGAATCTATCGATAATATTAATAGTAGAGTTAGGAAAGGTTGTTTGTTTGAAGAAGCAGGTAACTGCTTCCTAGAATTCCAAAAACCAATTCCTTGAAAATTATGGATAGTTAATGGTTCAAATAACGACTCGTTCATATTTGTCTTTGATTACCGTGTTTTAGTTCTACAGTGTTCCTGGCGTAACAATTAATAATACTCTTTTAGCCTACTAGCATCCACAAGGGAAATTAATTTCTTTATCTGATAATATTTTTGTATGCAATGCAATGAACTATCGGCCAAATATCCACGAATTTTTTAGTAGCCCTTAAATCTCGAGAAGTTAATTTCAAATCGAATCGACATCAAAAGACTTGAGCCCAACTTGAGTAGCGTTTCAGTATTTGGCCTTAAAGTAAGCGTGGTGGTTATGTCAATGTTTCCTTACAACTAAGGTTGCCAGACGCCCGGCTTTTGCAGGATATGTTTGGCTTTTTACAGTCCGGTCTGGCCAAATATAAACATGGCCGAGCAGTGCAGCTTTCGTTAGGCTTTTCTGCACAGAAGCGCTTGTAACCAAAATCAAGATGCTTCTCGATTTGTACCGATGTCGCCCTGATCATTGTCCCACTGTAGGGCAAGGGCCTTTTCTCATACAGAGAAGGCACGAGCATTGATCACCACGCTAACTCACTGCGGGTTGGCGATTTCAAACTATTAAGTATTAACTATTCCTCACCATGTTTTTCTTCACCGTATATCTGTGTTGTCTTAGAGTAACTAAGAAGGTATATAATTATGACATTGAAAAGTCACATTAGTAAGTAGATTTGAACTTACAACCTTTGAACCAACAAACTACGACATGTAGAACATGATAATTATTTATGTTCTGTTTACTCATAATAGAAAATTGAAGATCTTTATACTTATGTTCGATTATATTACAAGCAAAATGTTCGGTCAATTTGTCGTACTAAGACAGTCTTTAATATATTTTTGCACAGAAGTCGGTATGAAATAAGTAGATATATGTTTAATTGAATCAACCAATTAAGGGATCCATGTTCAACCGTGGGTATTTACAGGTTTATGATTATAAGTATATGTTGATAGAGAGGCCGAAGGGTAGTCTCACTATTCGTTCTTTCAGGCTATGGTGTGCATATTTGATGAGCGCCAGTCGTGATACAATGGCGGCGGGATGAGGTCGTCTGAACGGACAGAACACGCCTCGTTCCCCTATTATATGTTCAGGCTTGCTACTTATTTTGTCCTCAGCACACATCTTCAACAGGTTTCGCATCGTATTGAAGTAAAATATTTTTTGACTATTAACATTATTTTTGAACATTTCTACAGTGTTTACTGTTTAACAATAGAAAACTTATTTTATATTAGACGATTTACACTTAATGTGTAGATATAGATCGCGTAATTAACTACCGAGTTATATCGCGTAAATATTTAGAGGATACGATATTTGATCTTTGATCTTTTGATCCCAGCATTCCTGGGTATGTCGTGAATAAACTCTTTTGAAACAGCAGTCGCCAGACACAATGCCAACTGGATTATCCTTTTAAAGTATGAGATAAGTACTCTACAAGAATCGTGACATAGAAAAACTGTCAGTATATGGAAAATATTATGGCAAAATCATTACATCTGAAAAATATCCTCGATGGTGCGTAACGCCATATTTAAGGCTTACAATATTTACATGTGGACTTAAACTCTGACACCACAGATTATTCTATATAAACGATAACTGCGATAAAAAGATGAAGAATATAATAAATATTTATAATAGTTAGGTTGTTCTTCATTTTAGGGTTTTCCTACTTTATAGTAAGTACTACCAAAAGTTTCTATAATAGGTACTCGCACGACAAGTCAACATTCAACATTTTAAACGAATCCTAGACCTTTGGCAAACATTATTTTCTTAAGGAACCATCTTTTTGAATTGAATAGAATAGAAAAATTATCTAACTTGGCACGCTTCATTTCCCTATTTCATTTCCTCCCCCGCTCCTGGTAGGAAATCATTCAACGCTTCTGCTACCTGTTTCCTTTCTCGAAAAACTGACTTATTTGAAAAGCTATGTTTAGATACAGAAATAACCTTTAGAATTAACGAGTCAACTTATTTTACGTCTTCAATAAGAATTTGTAGCGTAGGTATTAATTTCACTCGCCCGGCTCAGTCGCGCCGCGTCTCGCAATAGCTGTAATTTCAAGTAAATTATTTCACAAATTATACTTAAAATTCAAGAAACACAATAAGTCAATGCAAAATCGAATTAATACTTTAAAACTAAATTAAAGTTCAGCTGCTTTAAGATATAAGATATTGTGTCTGGAGCTGAAACAGCTTTTAAAGATATCATTAGTCCCGCGGGAAATTAGAATAAATTACATAGCGTAACTGTTACGTTACGTGTTCGTCTCTAAAAGTACATATGACATTTTACATGGGCTACCTGTACGGAGAAAATTAGATTGCCGCCTTTATAAACATATCCAGCTTGTTCCTCTTTTACCTGATAAAAATGGGATTTAGGATATGAGATCATATATCATTCATGAGTTGTTCAAACAGAGTGGATAAACAACACATTTATCGGAATTAATGACTGAGTGGGCACTAATTTTTCATTGTGAAATTGTCAATCCTAAAGCAATGAATCAAACGGCTGACCGCAGTTTGGTCTGTTTGTAAACAAACTGATGGTAAATCAAGTGAGATGCTATGCGGCACATGCAGTTATGACTCAGTTCAGAATGATGGTATCAATTCGTGGGCACGAGTGACGCCATCGTTACTGGAATACTGCGCAGTTTTACTCATATTACAAAACAGATTAATGTATGGTATATTAAAAGGTCAGTAGTTATTCCAATTAGCGTGCACATTAATGAGTCGCGGCGTCTCTGTCACGTTGTGAAGTGCGTTCCTCTAATGCGTGTTGAATGTAAAGACGAGCAGCGTCCCACATTACGCCTCCCGAGGGACGCGGCTTGCCTCTCACGCACCGCTGCCTCTCTGTACATATGTATGTACCGTATGTATGTATGTATATGTATATCCTTGACTATGACGACAAGTGGTCGTCAGTGGCGTGCCTATGGTTTCAAAATAAGGCAAGCCCAATAAAATTTTAGCCGATTTCAAAAAAAGAAAGTTAATTTTCGACTGAGTATGTAGGTACAACGCTATCAACGCGCGTGTTATATTTTGAAATTTCCTCAGATAACTGGCGTGATATAGATGTCTCAATTCGTTGTTTACCAAAATTACCGAAAGAAACCATTGCACACAGGTGTTTATGGGAATTTGCGTGCCTTTTAATGGCGCCAGATATGTTAGTTAAATCATTATAACCAGATGCATTCCAAACGGAATCTTCATTCGAAAAAAATATGCAGCACCAGCAATACAACATAATAGTGTGCGAACAGCCAACAATCCAACTAGTTATATACACTGATCTATTAAATTTTCGTTTATGCGATTAACTAGTCTGAGAAATACACAGATTAGGCGTCGGTTTTAATGAAGAAATTAACTGTTTTTTCTGAGCAAAGTTTAAAGATTTTACCTTATCTTCGCCAATCAAAACTTGAACGCATTTCAAATCCTCACAAGGTACAATTACCTCCATTGTAAGTCACCAAAACAATTGTATCACTGAGAAAATCTAAGAAAACACACAAAAAACTTTAACAACAAAACTTTTCCCACTCAAGCAAATGAAACTGAAGTGAGTTGCACTCGGTACTTACGGAGAGTTGCAGTGTTGTCATTTAGGCAAAAAAAGTCGCCAGGTATATGAAAAATCTCGCTAAATGTCGCAATAGGGTATTTGACACTGATGGAAATAAAATATGAAACATAGCTATAATGATAGAATGTATTTTATTTGACTCTTTGGTATTTTTGAAAATAGTATTTATAACTCGTAAATACATTTAATTCGATAAACAAATTCATAATTTTTAATCTATGTGTCACGTGACTCGAAACTATTAATTATTTTAAAAAGTCGCTAGTTTTTATTGTTGCTAAATCTTAAAAAAGTCTCCAAACTCGTTAAAAATCTCCAAGATCTCACAACGTCGCTAAAACGGCAACACTGCAGAGTTGGCAAGGTGTGCATACGCGTGCAACTTCATAGGCATGCACGGCTTAAATCTTCCATACTGATCGATTTGTAGACGCACAAGGTATGTACTCGTTATACGGCACATCGCTATAAGTGCGAAAGTGACAGAGATAGTATTTGAAAGCCCGGTAAAAGCCCGTACGTGTAAGCGAGATAGCTATATGTAGATGCTGCAAATGCGAAACTTTGCGCGCGAACAATCGCGATGTGTAGTAGTGTGGCATAGGTAGATACTTTGTGTTATTTTGATAAGAATTAAGCGCGCGAACTTTTAAATAGTTCGGGTTTGATATTGATTCTCTATCGAGCATTTTAGTAAGGCATGCCGGGCTTTTGGGCTTATATGAAGGTACCGCCACTGGTGGTCGTGTTACCTGAGCTATGCCAATATATGCAGTCTTCAAGCATAATGATCAAACGGATCGACTATTCTCGTAGCCATAGCCTTCTAGCTATGTTCATTATTTATGTAGGAATCGTAGTCTATTATTTAACGATTTAAATTTTTTATTGTTAATTGTTTAATTTTACATTAAAATATTACATATTTTGTACTTTTATTATATTAACAATGTGATTGTGTATTAATTTTAAGTCTATTTTTGTTCTTCATGCCTGAGACACAGAATCTCCTAGTTCAGGCACATGTGTATATAGACTTATAAGTGAAACTTTGTACTTGTTATTTTATTAATGTACGATATCTTATTCAATAAAAATATTATTATTATATATTATATTGTGCATTTATTCTATGATGACTGTTTAATGATATCAATTTTCGTACAATCATTGTTCAACGTATTTACTTTTTATGGTACGTATAAAAATTAAAGCGGCCAAGTATGTGTCGTAATTAGACACACTAGGGTTTAAAATCAAATCAAATAATAACCACCGGAAGAATAAGAGTATCCCTTGCTTTTTTCTGGTCATATTTTTGGGTATGACACCATTGAAGCAGCAATACAAAGACAAAAAAAAAACTAACCAGTCTAATTAAGAGTAACACCAAATTTTATTACGGATCCCGTATTGTTCGCATGCCTTCGAATCTATAATATGTTCTATACCTGGCTATAGTTGAACGGGTGTTTGTGACGCATTCGGCGTCGTAAAGTAGCGAGATAAAAAGTTGACCCTCCGTCGCGTCGCTTACATCTCATTATTTATGGTTCACAGCCTCTTTTTGGCAAGTCTTCCATAAAAGCAATTTATTCCTACCTTCACAACTTCTCTACTTAGTTGCACTTAAAAAGACTTATAATGTGATAAGTTATTTATAGGTGTTTATTCAATATCAAGGTGGATGTACGAGGTAACACTTACACTGGTCAAGTCAAAGTTTAATTAGTTTTCACGCATCTCTTAGCGCAGGTTTGACAGGGCGCGGGCCGAGGTCGGACTGGTTAGTGTCATTAATGTATGACTGCGGTACATCGGATATTTCGCCACACAAAATGTTTTTTTAAAAAGGCTTGTCATGAAAATAACATTACCAAGAGGACGCTGCCAAAATGTCCCGCTGCCCCGGAGTAGGAATGGTTGTGCCGTTTCGTTATGCATAATGCGATCAACTTAACCAAAATAACTTTATCCTCATAAAATGATCGTCCAACATGATTCGAAAGTAGCAATATGTATATTATATATTCCTATAGCTGATATTCTTCAAATAGGTATAATATCCCTTTTCTTGATTGACGGTAGCTTACAGGGAGAGAGATTGGGTAATTTACCTGAAGTCAGTAATGTAATAAAAAAATCGAATTAATGTTGCGTGTTCCATTGAGTTGAATGGAAAATGTAAAATGACATCATTCTTAATCTCGTTCATGAGCTGAGCTTCCGTAAGCATTATGTAATGTCATTACCAATGAAGTGACTTTACATTTAGCACGTATTTGATGATCTTAAATTAGGTACTTAATTGTTAGAGTAATGTTGATATAATACTACTTCGATGTATTTAGACCGAGACAGAGACCAGAACTGGCGGGTGCAGCGAAGCGAACCCCGCTCAAGGTCGAGCACACGCCTTCATAATTCAACTAAATTAACCACAAAGCGCATGCATCATAACTCATAATTTATATCAACTTAGTAGCACTACTACGTATGATATTACATGGAAGATGAACAAACACAATATTCCAACATTATTCAAATGATGCAATTACCATTATTGTCATTGGTGTGAAGCAGGCTATCTAGATTTTCTTGAATTGTCGGCAGTCTGTAGTTAAAAACGAATATATATTTTGTAATAATAATGTTATCTAAAGATAAAGGCAAATTAAAGGTAATTCGTTTCACAAAGACAAGAATACCGGAGAAACGAAAGATGATAATGAAATATTTGGGATGACACGTACAATACGAAGATATTTGTAACAAGAAACGGATATTATATTCTCTTATAATAAAAACCGCAACTGATTTATAGCCGTTCGGATCGCAGCTCGAAGCGTGACGGATAACGGAGTGGAGCTCCTCACTGCAACTATTTATTATGGATAATGGTCGCAGCCTGTCACGGCTCATCAGACAAATCTCTCTAAGTGACCGCTCTGTTCCGTCATCAAATGCCACTCTATGACCGGTTCTAATTGAATCATCTCGTCTTATCGATTCAATCTTAATCCTTTTTCTTAATTCACTAAACAACGTTATCACAAAAAATATTTGGATAAAGCAATATAAAGTAAGAATGTTTGTGACCATTCGCGTGACTGCTGATGATTGTGGCGAAATTCTCTGCAAAAAATAAGATTGTTTCAAATCACGGGTATTACGCGATGAACGTCGAAATATTCTCTCATTTTTGTTAGTTCTTGGTTATGTTTTGAGAGAAAATGCTAGTTAGACATGCGATTTAAACATAGTATACGAAAGTCCGCTTCCTCGATTGCGGTAATGTGCATAATTGTCATTACGTGAGTGATTGAATACTTACAATTGAAAATAAACAAGTGAAAGTGCAGCTGGAGAGTGTTTGCTTTGACGTTTGATCTTCGTGTATGTGGTTCGATCGACACGCGCGACAATTCTAGGCGACGACGCAGCGACGTAAAGATCGCCGGGGAATCCAGATCACGTCGCAGCCGACCGCCTAGCTAACAATGATAAAGTAGCTCTAGCTGACCTCGAACTTGGAATTACTTTAAACACTTTTCTTGTTTATTCTATCGTCACGTATGTTTTTATTACTTTGTGAAGTGACTCACATTGTTTTCTTAAATTCTGTGATTAAAGAGTCATGAGCTAATATTTGCTTCTTCCTTTAAGTTAATTATTTGTTATATGGAATAAAACGAAACCTTCGTGAAAGTCCTTTCCCTAGGAATTAATTTCTTATGAGCCAATCTGAATTTATAGCTTTTAATGTTATTATTATAAATATTACAAGTTTTAAAGCAACACATGAGTCATCTGAGACGTACTTATTGAACTGAAGTGGTTTTTCGCACGCTCGATCATCACCATTTATAGCGTCTCTATACTTTAGCGCACCGGTAGTTTTTATGCCCGCGAGTGGTCGATGCAGTTTTCTTTATTTTTAGAAAATTGGCCTCTCATGGATAAATCATCGAATCCGGTCACGACGACATTCAGAGCGCGGTGTGCGTATCAAGTATCGATCTGGTGAGCGGCTCAGCTGCGTCGCCCCACATTTTACGCTCGTTGCCAATCGCGACGAACACGCTCGCTTTGGTTACTCGCTTTGCTCTATCCGCGCCGTAGCACTTCTATGAATGCTGTATTTATGGATCAAAACAATGGTCACAAATAGAACACGCTGCTGTTATTTTTATTCTATTAAGGGCTTGGCATTTTCATGTTCCTCTATTTAAATGCGGTTCACGACGATGGTCTAAAGTTCAGAATTTATTGCTATAAATAATGCTCTTTTACCGTGGTTGTGTAGTACCCCAAAGGTCTATAAATGTCATGACATTTAGGTAGGTGTTTTCAGAAAATATAATTTGAAAATAATCACAATCTATGAGCTTAACCGATCATGTGATCATGATTCGCTGGTTTGGTCATCTAGAGTCTCATAAACATTTGTAAATACTCCATATTGATTCAAGTACCTAACATTAGTTGGCCGAAGTCAGCTTGCGGTTGGTTGTCTTGAAATGTTTTGTGTTGATACCGAGTCTTGCATAACACCAGATGTTCGCTGACTCACGCTTCTAACGCGAGTAGGTGTCGCAGCTCGTGATTTAATTTGCTACTTATCTACCTAGCTCTCTCTGTAATACTGTATGGCTTATGCAATAAGTATATTTAGTTTGTGGCGATCCTACTGGCAACAGCAATGCTCGAAAAAATGCAGTACGTGTGAATAGAAGGTTTTTTAATAAAGTTTATCGTGATTCTCTACAATTCTCGATATGTCTTTCTGTTTCTGCAGTTACTGGTATTTACGGTAAACACAAGTGTGGTAATCAACCATTTAATCTCACTGTAGCATTTCATACAAGTTGCTCATGGGCCTGCGATTATGTTTATCACAGTAATGTCTGGACTCGCTTGTGAACACCGTGAGAAACACTTCAAGCAAATTAACTTTCCGCCATTACTGTCACGCGAGAAACAATAAGCAGTAAACTGCACACATTAAGTTTTTCTTGAATTTGTTACGTGTTGCGTATAACGATCCAGTCTGCGTAATCGATTAAATTAAAAAGTTTCACGTGCCTTTTCAATGACGATTATTATTTGGGTCTTTGAACTAACGGGAGTGCGAGTGATCGCATGCATTCTAGTCATGCCGTGCTGTTGATTATAGCTACTTATCATTACAACTCTTAATCGTCTTAAAAAATTTAAACGCTTAGTAATGAGCTTGCCATGTACCTAAATTACTTGTCGAATAACTGTATACGTTTAGATATTAAATTCCCCTTGGGCAAGGGAAATATCAGACAAATAATTTATGGGAACCACAAGGAATTACGATATGCAGCTGTATAGTGGTGGTAGCAAGCGAGCCTTTGGCACGGAGAGACAATCGGTCCTCGTGACGGCTTTGGTAGAGCGAATAATGACAGCATTGTTTGAACGCTTTTAATTAATATCGATTCGGCGACATGCGATATCTTCCTCGGGCAAATTGGAATCGAACGAATTGTAGTCAGAATAGAAGATGTATATTTTAACAATACAGCTAGTGATGTAACTTTGAAAGAGCTTTGTTTTCACGAACAATCGAATGCGAATAAATAAATGTTAACCCTGTTTAATGCAGTTTTAGTATTCAAAATAATATCAACAAATTTCAGATAGTATTGCTTCATATTGCATGACGTTCTAATAAAAACAAATATAAATGAAGTGACAAATATGATAAATAAAATCAGTTTTTATCACTGTATTCTGTATTGAAGTGTCTATGATTGCCACATTCGATATTATATTCGAATTTTTAACACGTTCTTACATTTGTAAACAGTTTTTATAAGGAATGACAAGGTCTCGAAGTGGTCAATGATATCATGCTATCAGCAGACTATAGTAACCCAATCAAGCGTAGCGTTGCTAATTACGTGTTTGAGCATTATTTATTGTTTTATAACGTCGCTTTCTTAGATTTATGTTGCTACGGAATTTATGTCTGAATTGTGAAATTACTTTTACCAAAGGCTGTCGTGTCACATGAACGTTAGTTAAGTTTTTGCGGTTTTGTAACAACCATAATAATCTAGGAAGCTCTGATATAACGCTTGCTTTATAATAAATATACTGTTTCCATAATATTATGCTTTGGAGACAGTTTCCGTTCTAATCTTTATTAGTTGACCCAATTTGTTTAATTTATCGTCTTTTACTCGCGATGTGACAGGAGAAATAGATGATTAGGGACAAAAATCGAGTGTTTCTCTTTATTGTTCAGCATTTTCCGAACCGTTAAATAGAACTTGCCTACACCTACTGCAAATGACTAATAAAATTGCTACGAGGCATTTTATTGAATATTGATAATGGCGTCTGCTGGGCCGGGATTGGGATCGCTTATTGAAAGCTTTAGTGAGGGGCATTCACGTGGTGATTGACAAATTGCCGCTGATCCCGGGGTGATGGAGCACCTCACGCAGGCAACAATGATTAACCCGGACCCGACCCTCATTTCCTTTGGCACATTTTTCTTATAAGTACATAGATACCTGAGAATCAAAGTATTGATCAATGATCGGTTAACCTTAAAGTTTTAAGTTTTAAGTTCACCGTGGGAGAGCCACGCTTCGGCACGAATGGGCCGGCTCGACCGGATTGATACCACGGCCTCACAGAAAACCGGCGTGAAACAACGCTTGCGTTGTGTTTCGCCGAGTGAGTGAGGGTACCGGAGGCACAAACCCTTTAAAAGGCTGGCAACGCACTCGCGACTCCTCTGGGGTTGCGGGTGTCCATGGGCGGCGGTAATCGCTTAACATCAGGCGAGCCGTCTGCTCGGTTGCCCCCTATTCCATAAAAAAAAAAATAGTTTTTTGCAACTGCAGCCATTTTCCACTAGTAGCCAAAAGCCATAATATTAAGTCAACTTTGATATTTGATTAGGTCAGCTTCGGTCATGGCGATCTCAAGTTATATATTCATAATAGTTGAAGACCTCAACTTAACGCCTACTTATGAATTTAAATACTTGTGCGAACTGTTAAAATGAAACGCCATAAACGGCGTGGGAATGAAAATATGTTTTATTATTTTTTACCCATTCAAGAGCCTAATGTAAAATCCGTGCAACTAACAAGCCAGAATATTTTAACGAACCTCAAAAAAAAACGTTCATTAATATACTCGTCGAACGCCGCATTATGTCGTCATCGCCGGAAATTTAACATGACGTAGAATATATTGGAGAAATCTTATTTAACTGTTCTACAGCATTTAACAAAAACCCTGGTCGACTCGAAAAGGATATAGAATATTATTTATTAAACAACATAAGTATAACAGGAAGTTCCAAAGTGTGATTTTCTTATTTAATGGTTTGTGTTCGAGAAACCGGCGATATTTTTGCGAACATGCGGATCACTGACAAACGGGGTGGTTGCGGGTATGTTAATCATATTACTCTATTAAAAAAAAAAACTTTTCCTTTTTCTTTAAAGTATATTCACATAAATTCAGATAAATCTTTCAAAAGCACACATGCTTAGCGAACTCTAAAGTTATAGTTTTAAATGGAAAAAGAATACGGTCGCGAGTAGGATTCGAACCTGCGTCTCCCGGATAAATACTCCAGGCGCTCTGACCACTAAGCCATCTCGACCTCTGAGGTATCTCGACAGTATTCTTTTTCCATTTAAAATTATAACTTTTTTTTAAACATATTTCTATATTTTCTATGTCATAATAGTTTGAGTGGAGTGAGTTTTAACTTTTTATACGTTCTCTAACGTAATCCAGTAATCGTAACGTAATCCTGCTTTTTAGACCAAAACGCATATAAAATGTGTACATGACACAGTGCGCTAAATGATTTCCTGATAAAGTAAACGCTTTTTATCTTTGCATATCTTAATGTGAGTGCTGCACGTTTTATTTTTGTACTTATACAAAAATACCTAGTTACTGATGGCATGACGTCATCGTCGCGGGGTCGAGAGTTTTTACATGGTATTAATGCAAAATCTGAATGTGTAGTATAAACGTATCCACATATAACTTTACTAAAGCAATATTAGGTTTAATTTGAGGATGTTTTTAAACAATATGGACGTCGGTAACGTTAATATCACATTTAGGTGCACACTCAGGGGATAATCCCTTTTCGAGTATCTCAGCAGCTTTAAAAGCCAATTTGTTCAGAAGTAGGTAGCTGTTCAAGGGTGTTCATTTACATATTTGTGTAACTATAGATAATGGGTCAGGTTTCGATATTCCGCCCCGCAGGGATATGGCCATATTTTGTCAGCGCGATTTAACCCAGATATTAATTTCTGATGAGGGATTATTGATTTATTATACGTATACGATATTAACTTCAGTTTGAATTACAGAACCGTTGGCTATATGATATAATTGTAGGACTTATTTGTTAATTGCTCTTTCAGTTAAATAGTATCGCAGAATACACCAACAAAAGATTTAACTTGTTTTTATAATTGTAATTGAAAATATTAGTTGATGGAGGGAACACTTTTATATTTTGGCGTTCACGAAATTGAAATAACATTTCAAAAGTTTTTTTTTTATTATTAAATGGTTTGTATATATTGATATTTAATTCTTAGCTTTAATGTGTTTATACAATGTATAGAAATTACAAAGGTCGATCTAAAGTAACTAATAAACTCACCTAACATAGAAAAAAATACTCTGTAAAACCAGTAAAGTAGGTCTTTGTAAGCGATTTAAACGTATTTTTCTTGCAGCGGAAATGTACCCTACGCATAAAAACCATTATTTCCCAAGTCTTTCCGACCAAAAAACCTGAATCGGATGTTGTTACCGCCATAAACAGCACGTTCCCAGATTAAGCCACGCTCACCTTAACAAATGTAATCTCAAGGTGAAACTCGCTTTCAAGACTGTTCACTTTATAGCATGAGATATCCTACCATTACTAATTCGATCCATTTAACAATTGACGACGATCGCACCAAACACGACCCGTTCGTGTCTCAAGACGGTGAAGCAATGAATGCAATCTCGTTGCCTCCCAACAACGTAGCCATCACAACCCAGATAGAAAACTTTCCCATAGTGCTGCATGCTTCAGATCAATCAAGCTACAGTTATTATTTCATAGTAATATTGGAAACGACGTTCGTAGTGACCGAGTGGTTACGCATCCATTTCTGTGGCTTCAAACTTGGCATATAACATATATGACTATTTCAATGTTATTTATTGTAGGTATATACATTCTCTCATATTAATGAAAAACATCGTCAAGAAAACTGGAATGAATGAAAACTTGAATTGATGGCCTGAAATCGCCAACCCGCAGTGAGCTAGCGTGGTTATCACTGCTCGTGGTTTCTCTGTATAAGAAAAGGCCCATACCATCCAGTGTTTATTATTACTTTATTAATACTGGAATTACGATTCACTACGCGTATCATTGGCATTGTTGTGTAAGCTGAAAGGAGTAATCTCCATTGACAGCTATTGTCGACATTATAATCTATATATTACCTTTCAATTTATTGCCGACGAAACCGTGAGGATTATAAGAAAAATATGACTGAACAAATTGCATACGAATAGCTAGAAATATCCTCAGCGATGTACCTACCTCATATAATATACAATTATCTACATGTAGCAATTTATCTGCCGATTTCGAAACCGTGACAATATCGTGACGATGGATTTATAGCTGTTGTGTACCGTGTGTAGCGCTCCACTGTAGTTTTACAAGCATAATGGTGTGTTTTCTAGATAGTTGGCCTGTCTAAATAAATAACTTTATACCATGATACTGCAAATGTTTCTTTTTTGAATTTTCGATTACATTTTTAAGTCATTTCGAGGCAAGGCATTTTCGGGATGATTTGTAGTACGGTGGCTATCCACTTAGACAGTAAAAAGGATTTGATCAAAATTTGATATTCGTGTGGTGCCTCGATTTAATCCCGCGTGGTCGCAAGGACGACTGCTGAGCTGAGGTCCCGAATTTGTTTCCTGGGTTGAGCAATATGTTATTGGTAAATTATCAGTAGCGGCTTGTAATTTAGAAATGTGCCCGGGTGATTGATTTAGGCTCACCACCTATTACATAGGACGTAATAACAGCATTGGTGTTCCTCGGGGAATACAGACGTTTCTTCGAATTTTGTTAATATCTGATATTTTTATGTATTGTCGTCACCTTATTATAGTCTTCTTCTTATCGAGTGGTTGATGAACAACCTAGTGTCAGAGTTTAAGCCACCCGTAGATCTCAGGGCTTTACATCTGTTTTTACCATCGAGAAAATCTCTCAGATGTGCTAGTTTCCTCACGATGTTTTCCTTCACCGTTTTAAGCAAGTGATAATTAGTTAATAATACGCACATGATTTCGAAAGACAGTACTTCGACAAAACTTATTATAGTTACCTAGCTAGAACAAATAAACACTTACTACTCACTAGCCGATTTCTCTAAATTAAAGAACGAAACTGCATATCTAACGCATAAGGGCAAGGGTTCACGGGCTGAATAATAAAGGGCCCCGTTGTGCATATCAGGCGGAGGTCACGTCCGCGTCGCCGCTTGCGCAGAAGTTCGATGCCCGGCCGCGTAATTGGCACACGGCTATAAAAACAAACACCACTGTGTATTATGTAAATTTTATAACATAGTACAATTTCATAAGAGAAGATAAAACACTTTGAAATGAAAGTTATTCTAATAGTTAGCAATTAAATGATGAATTACGTGTGCAAACATGTCATGTCATGAATATTGAGTAGGAAAGTCACCGCGACCGTCAGGTTTAATCTTCAATCAAATGAAAACGTTTCTGGGTAATTAATGAATAATGATTTAATGAATGTAATAAACGACGACATAAAAAGTTAATGGGAAGCCGGAAGGCCAGTGGGATTTAAAAACAGTCCGTAAACGATCTGAGGTTCACATAAAGAACTGCCCTACAAACTCTCTTGGTGCATTGAGGAACACAGCAGCGCAGCGCTTTTTGAAATAGTAATTATGTTTTAGTTAGATATTGAAAATAGGTATATTGGGTAAATTTGTCTTTATTAACGATCAGATAAAAGCAATCTTAGATTCTTATATATTTTTCAGATACCGGCGATAAAAATAAAACGTATAAGTTGTAATCTGCTATCAAAATCTATTCAGTTATCTTTGATGTTTCCTAGTTCCCACTTATCGTTCAATTGTTGAATAACTTTCCGCCGCTAGAGTTTTAAGTATTTAGCTCCTATTATGCCGTGATATTTTGTATTAATCTACAAGTCGATACTTCATTCCTGCCAGTAGTGGAAGCACAAAGAGAAAAAATTACACTCGGTAATTATAGGTACCGTTCGTTGCAAGGGTCTTCGATTGTTTATTGCCTCCTGCGCCGGATGTTTCTACTATTCTATTTAAGTATATTCCATGTTTCTTTTATGCTTTGAGTTGTCAAACATGCTTAGAATGAACGGTTATAATGACGAGGAAACCGGAATTCACGAATCTGAAGCGAAGGCGAGGTACGAGAGGCTAGGAGTGTTAGTTATAATGCCGAAATGCTCTGTGAATTTTCTTTATACCTAATCCCAACGCTTTTGGACGCGTTTGGAGAGCACAATGGTGTCTATTTGCTGAAGAAGTGCATGTTGGAAAGCGTTTACTTTCCACTTTGTCGAGATTTACAGGCTCAAGTTGTGCCGGCCGCAGTGTCATCGGATCGAAGGCTTTCTAGTGAAACCCCCGCTGAGCAAGACGTCGCTTAGGCCACTCGTGACCTCGCATTGATATGCGCCGCACTCGCGATGTAATGCGACACCACGAATTAGATATGCTCCCGGATTTAATATTTGAAAGGATTATGTACTATTCTGAAAAGGATTAGGTCGTACATACTGGAATATAAAAAGTGCAGCTATATCTAATTGAATAACTGCTGCAATTTAAGTACTCATGTTCCATATAGATACGCTTCCCAGTATCATACATAAAAAAATCCTCCATTCTCAAAATCGAATTAATGGATGCGGCTGGCATGAAATGTCATTTGGTGCAAAAGCGTCCTGGAAAATTATTAACTAAAAATATGCACACAGTCGCACTACGTTTTATTCCCGTCACGGAGGATGAATGATTGACAGACACATGGATAAATTAGGCCTTGGATCCACAATCGAGGTAGGTGTAGGTGAGTGGCCGACTTGCAATGTTAGCACGTCCCGGCTCTTTCACGACGGGCTGCGCTCGCGCAACTAGCGCACTTTCTCCTGCACGAATGCCCTATATTATACTGACAGTGCTTCAATAAATCAAACTTTCATTAAGTTTAATTTAGTTGCAATATTCTTAGTGGAGGGCCAACTGAAACTGTAGCCTAAAAATTTGTATTAAAATAACTGTTCGTCTACAGAAATATTCCCAGGAAACGTGAAGTTATTTTATCTTATGTCCGTCGATGTTCTAAACATGGCCAAGTGTGACCTATAATAACTCCGTGTTTGTTGTCCGACGCGGTTGACACGGCGACAGTTATAAGTTTAAAGATAAATTTTTGAAGGAGCAATGACCTCAGGTGGGAACTCCGAAAGATTACTAGGATTAGAACGTGAGTTTTTCGAAATATAAAGTTACGAATGCACATTTTGCGTTTATATTGACTTACCGTTATTCATTCATGGGGTTTTCATGGTTTAACTGTTTAGAAATTTTCAGTGACAATATGAGTAAACGTAGCATATCCTTATGATGCGAAGTTACCAAGTCCTCGTGAAACTCCGCACTCAGGAAGTGATAACACTTCCCCCAGAAAGGCATAAAAACCTTAATTTATGGTGCTGCATTACATTAGTCTATTCGTAATTTATGTTCTAATAAGTCAAGTTGTATGCTCAGCCGGCATGTGAACACTTGCGCTTTCGCTTGATGCTATTAATTAACGATGTTATTCAACATGTGGTGCATTATTTCACGGTCCGCATGGCCGGCAGTGTTCCGTCCGGTGCTCGGTGCACTGCCGCAATGCCGAGTTGCCGACGTACTAACCAGCCGTTATTTAACTTCCCAAGACAAAATATCCACACGATTTTGTCATTTTTAGATCTCGGTTGATACTTAAGACAGCACGCTTTGAAATGCCGCGTTTGTGACGCGTGTCGTAACACTGTTTATATTGTAACCTAACCTTATCCTTTTATAGAAACTGTTGCTTTAAGACGTCTCGAAATATAGGCCGAAAGTTCGTTCAACCACTAGAATCCACTAAAATGAAAACTAAAGAAACTCAGGCACTGTACATTTGCCTCTTAGAGTTCAAGTTGTCATAAAGGTAGCCTTAAATTGCTTTCCTAAAATCGAACTAACTCCATAATAGTATCCAAATAGAGCGCTATATAGCGTTTCAGTGACTGCGCCGCCCGCCATTTACGGCGTGCGAGATCGAATCCAGTGTTTTTTTTATTACAGATCTCATGTTGTAACGATGTGAGCACAATAATCGTAAAAGCCGGTCCCCTCCTCGAGGAGAGCGCAAACTGTCCGCACCGTGATAAAGGAAAATGCATTACTTCCCCTGTGAGGGCGAACGGGGGTTTTCCTTAAAACAGCCCTTCAAAATGGCGGCGCAGGTCATTAATGTTCGGCTCAGGAGATGCCCAAATTTTAAAAGTCCACTTCCAACTTAGTTATTACTGCTATGTGAGTGGCTACAAGATAAAACGCGGATTTTAAAAATTATGCTTTTGAAGTGTTAGGATAAATGGGACTTGTCTCTACTCAAATATTAATATTAGACCGCTTGCACAAGTCATTTAGAATTTTAGATGCATAATAAAAAAAGTAGAGTCGTATGACTTGGAAAATTTGATTCAGCATCTTAATTAACATGCTAGTATTTTTCTCAAGAAACCAATATAGCATGTGAAATAAGTCCTAGCGGTATGAAATTTTGCATTCATTAACATGTCTAACATCAGTCTGCTTAAACCTTTATTTTTACCCGTTTTGCTGCACGCAGGGCACATTTGTTACCAGCGTTATGCACCTTTTTATTAAAACAAAATGACGTACTCGTACATCGTTCACTCCTTCAATGCAAAAACCTAATGTAACATGTGCTAGCTCTAGAGTTCATTGTCCTCTAACAATAGATTATATAATCGCTTACTTTATTCATACAATAAAATTAGATTTGGCTGAATTATTTAGGCCGTGATCTGTTGTCTGAGTTCTTTGATTATTTTTATTCAATTTAGTAACCGATTTCGTAACTCGCAACATATCTACACCATATTATTATTAATAAGATATATTTATTTTTTGTATGCAAACTGTAATTAGTGTTAATTACACCTATTAATCTTATGGATAAGAAATAAAAAGTCACAAGTATTCTAATTTTAATTTTCTTACCACAGAATAGATTGCCTATTTTTAAAGTCATTATTCCGTGATTCATGCTATTAAATAAAACAGTATATATCGTAAAAGTCTTATCCAAGGAAATCAAAACAATAAATTGTGCCCGATTTGTCCCGGCTGTTTCGCAAAGTTGCCGGCCATATACTGGCTCTTTGGGCGTCATACATTTAGGGTTAGAGGTCGGAACTGCGGCAACAATGTCGCATCCACCTCTCCCGGAACCGTTCGTATTTTCTCTCCATAAAGTGTACCTACATTCACTCTTGATGTAACTTATTTCCTCCGATTTTATTTAAAATCTACGTACGTTTCACGCATGTATAAGTAATGATAATAATGAATTCTTAGCGTAACATTTTTGTTTAATTATAACGAAGGCAATGTACGAGTTCCAAGTGCTTTTAGTGAGAAATAGACGTTAAGTATTATCGTTGCCATAAGGGCTTAAACGCTCGACAGTAAGTAGACGTAAAGTGCCGAGCATTATACGTTCAACGTTTGAAAAGACATGTAATAACCCAATACTCATAAAAATGGTTCTAGGCTCACTGGAATACATACGATAATCATTAGCGGTAATGTTGTGAAATCTGTTTCTTTTATTTCTTAGCTGCGGAAAATGTGCTAATATTATCTCATATTACTTCATCTTTGTGAGAGCGACCTTCTCCACGCTCGCATTTGGTACGCTTGTCAACGCGTTTATATCGCTTAAGCCAGAGAAGGTGCTAAAACGTCTCTCGTAACGCTACTTACTGTTCATACATACGTAAAATTTGCGCCGTATCGAATGTACTCCAACTACACTGACGAGGTGTCGGAGATGCGATGGCTACACCGAATTAGTTTTAATTTATGTCAGCGACCTTAAATTCGTCGTGCTAAGCAATTTGGTTTTGTTCAATGATTATTGCGATTAGACTGCAATACAATATTGTAGTACACTCTACAATATTGTATTGCAGTCTAATCGCCCGAGTGTACCTTATAATAAGCCAATGCCAGGTGACTTTCGTAAAAATCTAAAGGTAATTAAATTTTTCCGCAATTAACATACATACATAGCATCACGCCTGTATTCCCCGAAGGGGTAGGCAGAGGTGTACACAATTGTAGACCCACATTTCATCAATGCTAACAGCATTAAGTCCCATGTAATAGGTGGTGAGCCTACAGTCATCAACCGGGCACAATTCCAAACTCCGGGCTGCTACTGAGAATTTCCTAACAGAAAAACTCAATAAAATTTTGCCCGACCCGGGAATCGAACCTATGAGATTATAATTAGTTACAAAGTTATGCGCCTAACTTCACTTTTACTACTATTACAATAAATAGAATGATTATAGCCTATATCGACAGCTTTTAGTCGCTTCATTGCTACGCCAATCACAGCTGTAAAGCGACGTAGCAACCATTCTCCATGGAGTGTGAAAGCAAAGCCAATAATATAATATTTGGGTCAACGTCACTATAATATTTCATATAATATTTGGGTCATCGCTCTGCAAGTATAATAACTACATACAATCACGCCTGTTAACCTTTGAGGTAGGTAGAGGCTATCGATTTCCACTTACCTACTATGAATTCGACACCTCTTTTTTCATCTATGTTCATTAGTCTGTATACTCGCGAAGGTATAAAGTTGTACTTGATAACAATAATATTTCTATTTTGTCTGGTAATTAGCGAGTCAACAGATTAAGTACTTCATGCATGCTAGTAGGTTTAGGTTACTCTTAACTTGAATTTTTTTGAGAACGTCCGCCAATTTGATTGCGTTACGTTCGTCAAATTCGGCCTGCCCCAACTCTTCGATCTAAACTTACAACATACAGTTTTGTCAGTTGCGTTTCATTCATCCCTTCTTCATACCCGGACCATTTTATCATACCTTTCTTTATCGTCACTAGAACCTTCTTCACTCCACAACGTTCCCTTATCACGCTGTTCCTCACTCTATCTTTCAAAGTTACTCCAGACTTCTTAAAACTCTCATTTCTACTGTATTGATTCTACTTTCATGTTTCTTCTGTCAAATCCATACATACCTAAGTGTTGCAACCAGCACCAAGTATAATACAAACCTTATTAATAATATGATACTATGATAAGTGCCCGCGGCTAGCTCGCTTTAATCAAGATAAAAAATGCATTCAACCGGCTGGCGTCTGTTCGCTGCTCCCTTCTCTACAATTCTTACTCTGCATTCGTCGACTCCCTGTAGTGAAATCCGATAATATCTATTGCAACAAATTATAGAGCTCGATGTGCATAGATTATCTTACTATGCATGAGAAAATCAATGGTATGTAGATCAGTTAAATCGAGTTTTAAGTGTTGTAACGGAGAGGCAGCAGTTTATTTCATAATAATTATATATATTCAATAGACATATCACCTATTAGGTACAAATCTGTCCAGACGCGGTCCTTTCACCCCGAGGGCTTGCGAGTCTCGCACTGTCGGAGGAGGCTTTCTCCTACCGGGTTAGAGGGGGCGGGAGGTCGACGTGACGGGATTTTATGATGAGTACAATCAGGACCTGTGGATGCCACGTCCGCGCCACGTGACCCACAGTTCGAGACTCGATGCATACAAGACTCTTGTTAACTGATGATGAATTACATGACTTCAATGCTTGCGTTAGTTTTCGCTTCGTCAAGTCGTCATTTTCCAGAGGTCGTCAAGTCGTTATTTCAAATAACTATTCAATGTTGAAACTTATTCCCAATGGTATTGAATGTTTGCCATTAAACTTGTAGGTAATAAGTACGAAATCTGGCAATCGTTATTGCAAAACCGAACTTTATTTTGGATAACATACATAAATATTCTTTCAGCAAGTAACTATAAGTACCTATATGAACTGTCGAGAAAGGTACGGCTGCATTTTCAAGAGCTGCTTTAACAAAATCAAATATTGCCAATAATGGATAATGTCTACTTGTTGTAAATGAGTAATTGCGTGCTACATTTCTCCCTGCGAAAGTAATTAACGTTACCTACATGTGAGGTCATTGACCGGCCCTTACCTCGCCACGTGCCCGTTGATTTAATTTTTGTTAGCACACGTTACGTCATAAAAGCACCCTTTACCAAATTAAACACATATGCACTACAACAACTGATGTAGGAAAAAAAAAGTAGTCTAATATTTTAGCTAGCAATTCATTATTCACGTTGTGTAGGAGGCTGGAGGAACTTTATTTGAAATTTTGCTGACATAATTTCTAAAGGTTAACATAGGTTTATAAAGGTACCTTAGTGGGTGGCTAAGTACATGCCTACAAATAATGTATGTAAATTGTATTCATGTCTGCCTAGGCTTTCGTAATCGATATTGTTATACATATATAAGAATATGTTTCTCCTTCGTATATTTTTAAGACTTGTCCATTATCCCCATTTATCATCATAACTCCAGCTGTACGAGATAGCTGAGTCATAAATGTTTTCGTAATTAGCGACGCGCACGGTGCCTGCGTTGTACATGAAAGTGAACCAACACAGATTGCAGCGGCCATGTGCAACTACTGCGGCATCAGTGCTGCTGGCCGATTATCTCTAACTACTCTGGCTACATGCCAGTAAATCTAATTACTGATCTATATATTTTTAATATATTTTTTTTTGGAGCAAGTGAGAAAAGCTGAAAACATTTCCTGCTTTTTGGAATTAACTAGTGACTTCAAGTGTCAAATCTAGGACGTCTTTAAGAAGTTATTGTGAAGAAGAAGACTCTGTTTATGAAAGGCGACGGAATTTGTATTGAGGTACGAGCGACAGCTGCGCCACAGACAAACTCAACTTTTTCTAATTGCGCTATCAAAAGATTTTTTCTATTTATCATCCTTGACATAGTTCTTAGTAAGTACATAAAGAATTTATTTGCAGTAGTGAAATGTTGCACCAACTTTCAGTAATTGTGACGCAAATAGATTAATATGAATAACACGATTATCGGCTAATGGCATTCATCTCCCAGATGGCACGGGAAATATTTTCAGCAAATTAGGTCACCTCATGTACTATGAGTACGAAACAGTAACCTCCACGTCATGGCGTATCGGCAGAGGCCGACCGTACGTTTTTATTTGGCTACGCGGTGACTGATGACAGATATTGATGGGGTCCGATGTTACACACGCAGGCTCCCTAGTAATATTTGTCGGTGATCGTACAGCGGCCACGGCTAATGGCTTGGGAGTTTTATTTATATGACAGCTCCATAAAGAGAGTATGACGATAATACGATTGAAATTAATGGGCGTGTTCGACAAGTTAGTTTTCCTTCAACTTAATCAAACGAAATAAATCTCACGTGTTTTCCTGTTGGGTTTAGTAGTGAGTTGACATTTACTTGCCAGTTGCCATCAACAGAACTTTATTGTCCCAGTGAACTAGTATATTAAATGAACTAAACCTTGGTAAAATATTAAGTTTAAGACATTTATTATTAAATTCGTTTGAATGTTCATTAACTTGAAAGTCGTCTAAAATATTTTAATGTCAGTGAAAATATTACACCCCGAAGTTGAGCGCGAAAGTTGAAAGGGTAATAATGGACAATTAAAGCTGCCCGAAGCTCTTGAACACGGACGCAACACAATGGACCTGCTCAGGACATTGTTGTGGGGCTAAAGAATTGCACACACTTTTATTATTCAGAACACTTGACTAGGTGAAAAAGTGAAGACGGTTGGAGTGCCATTGGGGACGAAAGTGCGTGCTGTGATCCCATCGCGACCCTCGGGCCCGCCGGATGTGCTGGTTCGCCTTGGACAATGATAATTAGATGCCTCAGGGACCAGCGTCCGACGCGTATCTGCAGTTAAATTGCGCGATGCATAACAATACAAATATAAAAAAAAGCTATACAACCTAGTTGGTGTGGTGTGACTAGTATGTATCTAATAAATATTTATATTATACATTTTTACTCGGCGTAGCTACCATGTACGTATTAATGCGCAATATGTTCAAATGTCAGTACTAACTCTGTAATCTGTACATGTTTAACGTACTGTATGATTGTAATTGATCTATTATTGCAAATTGTTTCTGTTGTGATGTGCTCTAAGAACTCGTACCTTTACGGAGCTCTATGTGACTTTACAATATGTTTGTATAGAGTATAATAAGAGCTGTCATTAAGCATTATTATGATGTGTAGAAAGTGGTTCAACGCGATATCCTGTATTGTCACTTCGCATTACCAATAATTGCAGACCAATCAGAATATTGCATATTTATAATATTTTTAGTGTATGGTGTTATATTTATTTTATCTGTTACATAGTTATTCTTTTTGTTTCAGGTCTCCTCCGCTGCTACCTTTAAACATTGTGCTACAGGTACGCAAACAACTTTCGATTTGTTATAAACAATGTTATCAATATACTGCATGTTTGTGCTAGTATCGTTGACTCGTCGGTTCGCTCTCTGTGAACAACAGTAACCAAAGCGGCAGCTTTTGTTACTTTTTTCTCAAGTTTGGACCATTTATAAAACAACTCGTTGGCAATTTAGCCTCGTTTCGCTTTTCCCGCTCACCATGCAAAACTAGGTTATAGTGAGATAATAACTGGCCATCTCGTTTGTTTTGCTCCATTGTTAGCATTCTCTGCCGCGCCCGATGCCTGTTACTGACTACATTTTATTGAAAAACTCCTCAATGTTAATAGGTGAGCAATGTTTGGCTTTTTTGCTGAGAGCTGCGGAGTGCTGTTATTGCCTTTCTGTGTCCGCTCTTCACTGTATGTCCGTAAACAAAAACATCTAAATATCCGGGTATCGATAACTATCCAATATTGGAAGCTAATAATACAAACATCCGCTCTGTAACAACGGACACGCGTGAGAATAGAACAGAGTGAAATGTTTGTTATGATTTTAAAATTGTATACTCCACAGCATGAAAAGATTATATGTAGGTATACTAAGCATTATGTTGAATATTCATAAATGCATTTCTAATATAATGACGTCTCATTATGCGCCGTTTATTTTGTTGTCATTAGAAGATAAAATGAAAAGTTGAGAAAGTGTTCTGACACACTAATTAAACAAGACGACAATGTTCAATGCTTGCGCTGAAATAAAGCATCTTTTACAGAAATTCGAGTAACGCGACCGCTGTAGCAAAATGAAAGTTTGTTTGTAGTCCGGGTATGTTTGTAAGCCGGGAGCCTTTCTGCTGACTCCGCTGATTTAGGGGGAAACTTTCCTTGTTTTGCATTTTACTAGAGCGCGGGGAAAGTCGCCCCCGAGATTTGAATATTTTAGAAGTGGCGTAACTTTACTAAGGTGCGTCCCTTTATGCGACTTCCAAGCGATTGCCTCACATGCTTTCAAGGGAGGTAATTGAAACATGCTTTTAAGAGTAAGTGCAAATAATAATTTAAAAGAAAATACGTGGTATAAAGAAGGAAACGTTATAAAAGATTGTGCGATAGGTTAGGTCAATTCCATTTCCCGCAGTGACAGTCATTTATTTCCTTTGTGCGCGTGTCGGTGCAGTATCAATGTGGAATGAGTGCGGGTTTTGTCTCCCGCTCTGAAACAGGTTAAGTAAATAGTCAGATGGCTATTCATAATGGACGAATGGAATTTCCACGTTCGGCTGAATAGAATTTGCACTTTATCTGATTCAGTTCTTAATTAAGATTCGTATTACTTTTTCTTTGTAGACCAATATCTTTCTGTTTGCATTTTCTTCGATATTCGATACTGCTGCAAGTATGAAGGTTTTACCTGATAATTTAGTTTGATTGGTGGAGTTTGTATGTTAAATGTTTTTTTGTTTAATTTAAATTACTTGGATAAGTGGCTCTGATGTCAGAATTTCATGAATATGGAACAGAAATCATAAAAATCAACTAATGATTTGAAATGCCTTTTTTATCTTTGAGTTGTTAATAAAATTAACTTCGCTTTATATAATTAGGCTAGGGAAACCTTAAAAGAATTAAAGTTGAATAGACGTTTTGTGAATACGAAAGAAAACGAGCCGGGAATCAACGATGTAATCAGATTACGACCTTTTTGATATACACTGACATATTTGGGTCATTGGAATCCTTTGAAGTTACTTAGGCACGAATCGATACGCAACCCTATTAATTGAAAGTGTACGATGCCGAATAACAATATTTTTTAACTTGCTAGAATATATTTTTCAGTAAATTAATTAAAAGCGCTAGGTTTCACAACCAATCATGTCGTTTCCACAATGTTTTAGTTTATTTTTCATTTTACCGAATCAATATATGAAGCGCGCCGAAGTTTTTTTAGAATTTTTCATGTTTGTCTGCGTTGTATCAGTTTCCGCTTCGATGGATACTGGTTGAATTTTTTCTTTATATGTTTTGTGAACTGCGGCTGATATCGAGCTTATTCTGCGTGATTTTCTTTGTTGATCAGACTGTAGTGTGATGATTGCTGACATTACCTACCCTTCGCGGAAACTGCATACCTTCTTTTTCAAAGTCTTTGTTTATATCTCTCAATTAGAGTAAATTAACAATGTTCAAAACAAAGAACTGCCTCGTTGGTCTATTGGTCCCAAGCGCGACTGCTGAGCATGAGGTCTCGTGTTCGATTCCTGGGTCGGGCAAAGTGTTATTGAGTTTTTCTGTTAGGAAATTCTAAGTAATTCAAGATATGTCTTTGAAAAAGCATTAACGCATGCTTAGCGAACTCTTTTTCCATTTAATATTGTAACTTTAAATTCTAAGTAGCAGCCCGGAGTTTGGAACTGTCCCCAGGTGATGGCAATAGACTCACCACCTATTACATGGGACTTAATAACAGCATCGGTGAAATGTGGGTGTACAATTGTGTACACCTCTGCCTACCCCTTCGGGGAATACAGGCGTGATGCTATGTTATGTTAGGTGATGTTCAAAACAATGACTAATTGTTAAAATTGCATATAGATCATACGTATGGGTGCTATCGAAATGAATTTTTAGTACCTACCCTTAAGCACTTGATTAAAAGTTGTGCGGTCAAAGGTCTTCGCGTAATTTAACTTAACCGAGCCGAGGTGAATGTTGTTAAGTTGTTGATGAATCTGTATCGAATTATAATGCGAGGTGGCGGCAGGTCGTCGGCCCCGGCCGCCGCCCGCGCAGGCCCGCAGCCCTGCCGCCGCCGCCGTGCCGGCCAATAATCCGGTTAGGGCGACCGCACGCGCCGCCGCCGGCGTTGCCCTGATCGAAATGTAATTGGGTGTGCTCACCTGTCGCACCGCACACCTATTAAAATAGATAATTTCTGAAATACTTCAATATTAAAAATATTTTGACACGTCAAACATTATTTTTATAGTGTTATTTTTGTGTTTGAATGTTGCGCGTAGTTAGACTTAAAACAATTGAAGGTTTTATAAATAATATCCTATTTAATACTGAATAACCTTAGAAATAATGAAAAAAGTGTTAGCAACAACACTCTCGTGGCGGATACATGTTTCCATCTTACCTACTACCTACAATTTTGTGAGTGCAGTCATGGGTAATCGAATTAAATATTACACCGAAAATTCAAATCAGAAATACGCGGATACACTTCTCTTGATTTCAGAATTTTTATCGTAACAGTTATTTAATCAATAAATTTTACTGTTATGTCAGCAGCAAAACATTTGTATATTGCATTCCTTTTCGCGCGTGAATAATTGTGCCAACATAGCATAAATGGGGAAACAAAAATAATGCTAAAGCGAATAAAAGCTGTAATTAAACGGGTACACCGTTTACTTTTACAATGGGCAGACGATTTGTGTGGGTTAACATTTAGGGGGATTATATTTTTAATACAGGTTGGTTCAAAACATAAAGATTAAACGCAATTTGTACCTACAAAGTAAGGTTAAAATGTAGATAGTCATTAAAATTCCGCTGACGTATCAAATCATATTTCTATTTAGTTTGAAATTTCCATCAGTATGCAGTTCAATAGGTAATAGGCAGTAGTGATGCTGTCAATGGCAAGCTAGGACCGATCAAAACTCTCTCAGTTTCACCAGGCGCTGGTAACGGGGCGTAACAAAGTCAAATTGAAATGTCAGCCTTTCAGATATTCACACGACGTAGCAGTGCCACCTCTACTTTAACTTGTAAGCTTATTTGCGATGTAGCGCGTGTTTGTTGTCGTTGAAGCAGCGAAGTAATAGAACTGTAATTGTTATCTGAATAGTCTGATCTTCTTAATATTGATAATGATAAGTATTCTTCAAGTCATTTGAGTGAAGTGACTCCAAACTGATTTTTTCTTTTGTGGACAGAAATATGACTGTAGTGTAGAGATCAAACCGCCCTTTAGATTTGCGCTTTATGCTAAATTAAGTTTAAGTTTGCTGTCTAAACATACTTATAACGAAAACGGACATGAATTGATGTTTCTAAATCTCAATAGAGATATTTAGTTAACTGCAGCCTTCAAAGTCAAACAAGTCTCTTCACATTTGCATAATGGAGCTTTTGCGAAACTTTCATTTAGTTAGTATCGCGTATTAATATGCATGATGTGCAGTTTTCTTGAGATTTTGCAATATCATTGAAAGGAAGAATGTATCGTAGTGTTGTAAGACTAATATATCTGTCTCAACTCAATGTTAATTGGCGGTTCATTAAAAAACGGAATTCTAAATGTTACCTGAAATTAGGATTTTTCCTAAGGATTTGAGTGCCTATTATGCGGACTTTTTTGTTATTATGTTATTAAGATATTAGAAATTTCCTATTACCTTTAAACTTCCATTAACTCTTTGTGACCTTCTTCTAGTAGCGTAGGTTCTCAACTATAACTATAGTACCTACCTAAGTCATATAAATCGAGGTATGAAAGTATATACCTATCGGTAACTAGGTGCAACGCCTACACGAGCTTGTTGAGTGTAAAGGTCAAATAGGCAACTAAGACAGGCAACCCAACAATACAAACTGGCAGTGGACTTTCACTGATTGCTTCACAAATGTCATATTAGGTCAATGACAAGACTCTGATTATAAAATACTAGCGGCCCGTCCCAGCTTCGCGCGGGTGGTCATTTATTTTTTAAACATTTTGGCATAAACGTAAAGTTGATGTATCTTTAAGCAGAACATATAAAAATATAAAATAAGTCAGGAAAGATTTAAGTTAGTAGTTCCGAAAAGATATATTGATAAATACTTACTATAGAAAACGTGTGAGAATACTATAAAAATTAACAGTAAAATAAGTTATAGTTACATAAATACAATAGTTGGACATATATGGTATTGCGAATTTTTTTGGAGATATTGATATGTTCTTTAATATTGTAGAAGATTTTTTGGTATATCATCAATAATTCAAGATATGTCTTTGAAAAAGCATTAACGCATGCTTAGCGAACTCTAAAGTTACAATATTAAATGGAAAAAGAATACGGTCGCGAACAGGATTCGAACCTGCGCCTCCCGGATAGATACTCCAGGCGCTCTGACCACTAAAGAGGTCGAGATGGCTTAGTGGTCAGAGCGCCTGGAGTATCTATCCGGGAGGCGCAGGTTCGAATCCTGTTCGCGACTGTATTCTTTTTCCATTTAATATTGTAACTTTATATCATCAATAGTTTCCGCAGCGCATGCGAGGAAAGACATTTTATGGCTATTTTTTTTTAAACCTTGGGCTAAATTATTGAAGTTTTAGTAGGGATCCCTAATAGTTTCTAGTAATAAATATAGCCTTTGTTACTCGGGGATAATATAACATTGTAATGGTGAAAGAATTTTTGAATTCGGGCTGTAGTTTTCGAGTTTATTCGTTACAAACATACAAAAATACAAATCTTTCCTCTTTATGATATTAGCGTAGAAGTGTAGATATAGATTCTGCATTAATATGGCTTGGTTCGATCTAAACAGGGAGTACTAGGTATAAGTTTTTGGACCCTATTAGTGAGCCTATGCCGTCTGTCACATGACTGGCTAAGCCATCTCGACTTCTGCTCACTATCACGAATTCTTCTTCCACATTTTAACACGTATTTTTGGTGACGTCATTGCCCTCTATTCAGTCCCTTTATGTGTTAATTTGTTTTTTTTTGGCCCTCTTAGGAGCTCCGTATCATTTCAAATTAAATGTTATTACTATTGTTATTATGTATCATGTCAAATTATTTAGGTATTTTATGTAATCAGTTTGTATAAATCACAAGTGTATAATCTAATTAATTTCTTAATTATATAAAGCAGGTTATATTAGGGGGCAATTAGAAGTAAGTACCTATCATCAGTTTCCATCTGACCGTTGAAGTTCGTCTAACAAAATGTGTAATCAATCTTCCTTATTTACTGAAATATGGATTATTACGCCACGTCAATTAATTTGAAATTCAAAAGAGGCTGCCATCGCTTTCTCATTTATTGTAATAAACTCGTTTTGTATCGGATAGAGATGGAGCTGATATCATAATTGCGTTGAAAATGTAAAAATAATATTATTATATAACCAAAACTTTTTATTGTTGTTATTATATTGAAGCCGGGTAAAATTTACACGAAAAAAAAAGCTACGTTCGTACAAAAAGTGGACATCTCCTTTTTAGCTCACACCATCATCACATTAAACATTGTCCCATGCTTAAATGGACATAACTAAGTCCATTAATAATAATAGCTAAAGATTTCTGTAGTAGTGAAGGTGTCGGCTATTGAACAGTGTAGGCGGAAGTAGTGAGCGGTGTCATTGATTTCCGGGACATCTGCAGCGTCCCTGGTAGTCTGGCCTTGTCCGACTTACGGACACTCGCAACAGTTCGTAGAAGGGAACGCAGGCGCGTGTAACCTTTCGCCTTTATTGACCTAAGACATTTAACTAAATGGACATCAAAATAAGCACTAATATGCTCTTCGGAAAAGACATTACTGAGGATATTTTCTCAATTCATGCATTTTGAAAATCTAGTGTACCTACAACATTTTCAAGTCATATACGAGTATTTCTGAACGGCTAAAGTTGTCAGCTTTAACTTTGAAACTATTATTTTTGACATTTCTATGAATTCGTATAATATGTCATATTATTTACTTTATGCTGCATAAAACTAAGCCTAAATTAAAAGTTATTTTACTTTTAGTTATTTTATGTATCGAATTATTTTAATACTTATGTGACACACCAAGGAAACTTAAAAAAAAGTAGGATTTACTGTAAAGTAACTTTTATTTTCTTCGCGGTTTCGTCGTAGAAATCATAGGCAAACCTAATATTTTTCTGCCATTGGGTTGAGCTGCGCTGACCGACTAAAATAAAAAAAGCAAGTAATTAACATAACATAATATGACAGCACACCAGGGTACCACTGGCTATCTCGGTTACCATCAAATTGATGGTCACTTTGTAGTTCATTGCGTCTTAAGTTATAGCTTATCTACGATGAGTAAAACTATCAAAAACATACGGCGCTATGTATTACAAAGTAACCGAGATAGCTATTAAGTACGCTGCATACGCCGAAGTGTAAGGTAGAGGTGTACACCCACAATTCACTGATGCCGTTATTAAGTCCCATGTACCCTAATGCCATCAACCGGGCACAATTTGAAACTTCGATCTGGTACTAAGAGTTTCCTAACAGAAAAACCAAATATTAATAACATTGCCCAACCCGGGAATTGAACCTAGGACCTCAAACACAGAGTCACTCTTGCGCTAGTGATCGCAACGAGTACGCCAACGAGGCAGCCTTTTAAAATTATTTAATTAAAAGATTTTACAGATAACACTGTAAATTCGGTTTCATCGTAAGTCGACCATTTGTCCTTCAAAATATTAAATAATACACTTACCTCTTTCGTTTCTTCCTTTATGTGATCTGTGGTATTCACATTCTTCTGAGAAGACCCTAGCTCCTAATAATAAATAAAAAAACATTTATCATTTACTAGTGGTTTTAGAAACTAGACGTAGGTACCTGATCAGGAACTTTACACAAGCGTTTTTATTTAATTATAAAATGTCCACCTAATTTATTGCTCTGATAGTCTTTCATTAGGTACATAGAAATAAATTAAATTTGGAAATAGTTACGTAACCTATAATTAACGATCTCAATATTTTTTTCATGATTTTGTAGGTATAGGTACCTATATTATTTATATTTATGGAGTTACTGTAGAATGCGTAAAATAAATATCTAAGACCGTAGGTATTTGGTTTTTTGTTCAAACTACATGTAATTAAGTAAATTTCTCGAGTTTTCTTCAAATTCTTAATTATTTATTGTATTACTATCTTAAATTATATTGTTATGTGTTACTTTACCTCTTTCTCATCGTCACTAGATGGATCTTCGGAATCAGAAATCTGCATCTGTTTTAAGTCACGTTAATTTCAGTATTAAATAATTTAAAAAAAAAACTACATGTACTTGAGATATGAGTTTTGTACCTTTGGTGTGCTATACGATATTTTGTCATTCAACGGATGCGCAGACTCCGTTGGGAACGGACTTGTAGTTCCTGTAACATTTTATGATATTGTAAAGTTGTAGAAATTATAATTTAACTTCAAATAGGTAAAAAAGGTGCTATGGGCTGTGACAGTAGGTGGAGTCTAAGAAGTGAAAAGTAAAAAATCAGATTTTCTAAAGGTAAGAAATTGATAAGCGACTTATGGCATAATGATGTTTAGCTACTTATAGTGCAAAGGCGTTTAGCAACTTATGTCAATTTAATGACCAACGATTTTTGGAATTTTCAATGACAACGTTGTTTTGTATCGAATTCTGTTATGTGATTTATGGACAGTTATAGTTGCTCATTTGTTTTGTAAACTGGATCTGTTCATGGACTTTTGAAGTTGAATGTACCTACTTCTGTAGTGCATAGCACCCGGAGTCCGGAGAAAATTGACATTGTACACCATTGGGGAAAGCGGTGTCGATATGTTGGGCTCCTCACTCACCAAAAACTCATCATTATGGCCTGGGGTGAAGGTGGACATGTGGACACTCGACCGCAACCGCTTTTTTCAGATAGTCGTTCCATCGAGCTCGTGGTCGTTCTACGCTACGTTTGCCTACTTATTCGCGGTCTCCACTCAAGGACTCGCTTGCTACTACGTCCACTGCTACTTCAGCTTGCTATTCTAAAAGTTAGGTACCGACCTATGAAAGTATCCTTCAAAAAAACTCGGAGCATTGCTCCATATTCTCCCTCGCTAAACGAGGGTACACATTTGACACCGTACGTCACGAACGGGCAGTACTCACTGGTTTCCCACTGCGGTATACGCGATGCGAAAACTCGACCTAGCTTACTGATGTTGCAAAAGCTTCTCTCTCGATGTTGTGTCTACTGAGTCAAATAATTGTGAGTGGGAGTACTGAACATTGTTAGATGTTCAGTACTCTCACTTACATCTTTGATCCCCTATTAGATAAAGGTTATAGTTGTTACCTAAATACATGTGAGTAATTGTTTATACGTAATTTTTTTTTATTTACTTTTTACTGTTTATGTACACACAGACAGAAGAATAAATACATTAGAATAGGAAAGACGAATACAAAGGTGCTGCTTATTTCTTAAGAAATCTCTTCCAGCAGACCTGCGAGAGGAGAGATAGAAAAAAAGAGATGTAGACAAAATTGAATGTACCTACATGACAAAAATGTGTGTAAAGAGGTAATTCTTAGAGACACATAAATAAAACAATTGAGATCATAATATATACATAAATAAAGAAATATTAAATAAAAATTTACATATATACGGGTTCTAAGACAAATATATATACTATAAATACATATACAAATCATTACATAAATACAATAATATTTTCTCTCGTACTCACGCTCGTTTTGAGCCTTGATAATGTTGTTGAAGTATTCTTCAAGGGTTTCTATTTTTTCCAAGTTATCTGTAATTTATTACTTACAATAAAATTAAACGCCAAGTAAAGTAAAAATATATAATTAAATCATTTTTCAAAAATATGTTTTGATGGGTGAAAGGCTTTTTGGCTCAAGCGACATTTTAGTCAAGTATGAAAATGTCTCTAAAGGCTGTTGTTTTAAAGTTTATTTTTTTAAAGCACAGTACTTACATTTGAACCAAATAGCCTTTCACCCATCGATTTTAATATTAATATGGTGTTTATAAAAAATACTCACTTATGTTTTCCGGTTTAATTAGTAAAACGTGTTGTTCAACTAAAGAGTAAAAGAAAACCATTACTAAAACCAAAACTATTATGAATAAAACAATAATTTTGAAGAATATGAAAATTTTAAATTACTTATTTTTTCGACTTCTTCATCGATGAGTGAAATACCCACTGTTGAATAAAAATATACAGGTAAGGGATAAAAAAAGGATAATTTTCACATAAAAAGGAACGAATAGATTGGCAACTATTTCAGTTTAAACAAATAAAACCAGTGGGTTAAACAATAGTAAATAGTAAATTTTGAGCTACACAAGTAAGAACTGCGACCATAATGCCCTCAAGCCGAACATAGCCAAAACTAAACGGGATGTACTCGTACTTAGTCCTATTACTCCCATGGGCTAATATTATAATATAATAAGGAGAACATTTTCTTAACCTGCCTCGTTGGTCTAGTGGTCCCAAGCGCGACTGCTGAGCAGGAGGTCTCGGGTTCGATTCCCGGGTCGGGCAGTGTTATTGAGTTTTTCTGTTAGGAAATTCTCAGTAGCAGCCCGGAGTTTGGAACTGTCCCCAGTTGATGGCAATATACTGACCACCTATTTATTACATGGGACTTAATAACAGCATTGGTGAAATGTGGGTGTACAATTGTGTACACCTCTGCCTACCCCTTCGGGGAATACAGGCGTGATGCTATGTTATGTTATGTCGAACATTTTCTATTTTGAAATTTATTAAATACATTTTATAAAACATTGCAAGATATATTTTATAAAGATCGTAAACCGGATACATACTTAGGTACTTTAAAAGTACAGGCGGTCAAAAATATCGCGTGAAATTAAAATCGAAACAAGTAAGTATATATACATTAGCTCTTCTAGAATGGAACTTACACATTTTCCGGAATTGCTGTATTGCTGCTGAATGTTCGTCTTCATTATGGTCGACATAAATATCTACACAAAAAATAACATTTCAGATTGATATTTCAGTTGGCATAGCGCTGACTAGCATGAACTAGTGTTCCAGTCTGACCAGGTGTACTATCGGTACTTTACTTTAACATGGATACTTACATAATGTTAAGTCGGTTACGGACTACCGGTAAAGTTCACGAATAAGACGGTCATATGAAGTCCACCAAGCACGAAGGTGTCGCAGGGTGTAAAAAGGCCACTTTGGCTGAATCATAATAGACAAATCGTAAAATGGCTACAAAATAGACAAAATCATAATAATTATGATTTGGGTTCAATTCATAAACAGTAATTCATCTATTTGATAGTTTTCTATGGAGATTCGTTAAATGGCTCACAAGATAGGAATTGCGAATGCGTCAAAGAGCAGAATCTTAAGAAGTTACTCAATTCAAAATAATGATTCATTTTTAGGAGAAATACTCAAAGTGGCTATTTTAGACCCCCGGGTCACTTTTCTCAAAGTCACGCGGTACCTATTGTAGTCTCACGACAGCATAATTTAGGTAAATATCGCCAGTACACGAGGGTTGATTATTCATAAATCGTATAATACTAACCTTCAAATTTTTTTATGGTATTGGCTTGGTCGATGCAGGACGTATGCAGCCGACAAGTGTCCAGATCGCCTGGGTTCTTGCACATGTATCTCCACCTGCATGCTGGTTTGTCTGTAGTCGTTAACTGAACACCTTCTGTTATATGAAACGTTTAATTATATATTAAAATATTGATAATTTTTGCATATAAATAGTTATTTTATACTATTATCCGTATATATTTAAGTATCAGAGTAGCGATAAACAAATACGCGATAAATGTTAGGGCGACAGTATGATTAGCAACCATCTGTGGTGCTACAGCACATCAGCTCGACGTACTTTAGTGCGACTGATTGTTTTCTCGACAAACGATAGGACGACGGAACTTTTGGTTGATGAACGATAGTGCGATACAACTTTGCTCGACAAACTAAAGCGCTAACATTGACAAATAATGCAGGGTTAGTATAATTATAAAAAACAACAATTGGAGATTTTATTTATATTTTTTTATCATTAACGCCCGTCAAGCTGATATGCTGTGCACCACTGATGATTGGATCCCGCAACTACTGTCACCCTAATATTTGTCGTGTATTTGTTTGTCACAGCTATGATGAGGAGTCGTAATAAGTACTAAAATCTATAAAATTTAAGACCACAATTCAAGTTTAAACCTTTTCAGTGTCGATGATGATCTAGTTTTGAGCTTTGTTAGTCTTTCACCCAAATACTGATTGCGAAAATTAAATTATGTATTGAATAAAAATGAACACTAACCTTTGTTTTTGTTCCTTAGATGTTCTACTTTTAGCCCAGAACGATTGGCTTCTGTAAAGTGGTATCGCATTAGTTATTTTGTTTAACGCAACATAGACTAGAAATAAATTGTCATAATACTAAAAATCAATGTTTAAGTTGCAGATGGGGTTGGTTAAGAAGGTATAAGTTGGTTACAGAATAAGTTATGTCAGGTCAGACATTACAGTGCAAAACTCCCGTCTGCCTGCCAGAATTCTAGCGGTCTTACCAAATAAAACCAACATTGCCTATGCACCACTGAGAGCTCGTTTACTTGAGGTTAATGATTATAGTGAGAGATGTTACATTACACAATTAGAAAATCATTGTACAAGCTAAGTCAACAGTAAATCCGGGAGGCCGAAGCTAGTTACTGATAATATAATTAATACTCACTGCCCATCTTCTGTTTACGCTTAGCTTTGATTTTCTTGTTTCTCGTTACTGGGTGGAAAGAAATGGAAAGATAGTTTTATTAAATAAGCACAACTTTACCGAAGTAATTTATACAGGCAATGTTTCATAATTTTAAGAATATTAAGGACGTTTCATTCTTTTTTTTTGCTATAGATCAAAGTATAGAAAGCATGGAGTCCAAATAATATAGTTTTCTTAGTGATAGTTTATCTTAGTGCAATTTCTTCGGAAATTAGGAGTTTCGATTTAAACTTTCAAGTTTGAAACAAATTTCGCTAAATAGATTAATCATAAATACTTGAGTACTCACCGCCACCATTCTTTTGTCGGTGATGAAGTTTCTGTCTTGATCTATGTTTCTTAACTATGAAAGCAAATCATTTTTATTCTTTTCATGGTCATAATTAAAAATATAAATGTATGTGGATTGTGGACTATCAAACTGCATTTACATTAAATCCACATCAATGAACGGGACCTTCAATTTGTATACTCGCGGAAGGACGAAACCGTACTTGATAACAATAATATGTCTATTGTGTCTGGAGGTTATTAGCAACCTAAACTAATATGCATAAACAAAAATGAATCGAAAGAGGAGGTCATAATCGTAGCAAGTGGCAATTGATAGATAGTCTTTGCCTACCACAATGGGAAATAGGCGCGTTTGTATGTGTGTATGCATGAAGGAATTATTAGTACTGGAGTAGTTTTAGCAGGCGTACCCCTCTTGCCACTGGCATATGACTCCCAATCATATAAAGGTACCTTTTACCAGTATGGTTACAATGATTAGTACACGATTTTAATCGTGTGTAACACAATTTTTTGTTTGTGTTTAGTTTTTTTATGTATTTTAATACTGATAATGTAATGACGAGAGCTATTTTCGAATAAGTACAAGTTCTTTTGTGCATATGTGTTACCTCACCCCCGCCAAAAGTGGCGAGCAAATTTGTTCGATATTTAGTCAGAAGGCGTTTCTTGTCTGATCCTCTAAGTGTGTATGTATCAACAGTGCCTAATAACATTAGTAAATTAGTTAATCTTGGCTTAAAGCCAATTAACTATGTAAGGGAGAAATCATTTGTAATATAGATCTCTTAGGTAAGGGGATTGCCACTGTATCAGTTGTATGCTGAGAAGAGCCCTCCTAGCATAGCTAAAGATGCTCTCATGAACCATGTATGGATTTCTACGTAAATAATTACGGTGAAAAAACAATTATTAAACGGAAATAAAATAATAATAGGGAATGGCTGATAACCTTTTCGATGCGCCTTGTGTTTTTTGTGACGAGATATTTTATGCTGCCTTTCTTTTTCTGTTCCCTTTTCTGAATTCTTTTTTCTATCCATTTCTTGATTATTTTCTGCATGCTTATCTGCTGTTCTCATTTTTATCTTCTGCCTTTTATTTGATTTACGTGCACGATGGAAATTGATAACCAAATGCCTGTTTGGGCGCAACTGTTTTTCCAATTTTGACATTGCATCTGTAATACACAGAAAATTATTTAAATTATCATTAGTGTATGAAATCATAATTATTTAGCTTGCCCTTTTTCTCACCTCTTCTAGAGTTAGAATTTCCAGAACCGTCTACTGTCTTCGAAATCACTGAAAATATATTAAATAGATATTGTTTTTTCTTTGTTCATCAAGTGCTACTTCAGCACGAGTAGAATACAATTTTCATATCCTTTTCATTTCGTAAATTTCACAAATATCTAAACGTAATCTTACTTACATTTATAATGACATCTTTCAGGCTGTTCGCTCATTCCAATAATTTGTCCTACAAATAGCACATGATTAGAAAGGAAAACTCTTAATTGCAAAATAATACAACGTTTAGAATCTTGTAATTTTCGCGTTACCTCTCATATTTACCATTCTGTACGGTGCTTCTGTAATGGACTCATCACCCATTCTGAATTTCACCACTGTCAAAGTATGAAATATATTATATATACATTTTGTAGTATACTCAACTCACCACACCTTTGCCTACCCCCTCGGGGAATACGCGCATGATTTTATGTTATGTGTTAATACTTAAAACGATAGAAGATAACTCCTAGTCATCGACGCTTTTTGTGAGAGTACATAAACAAGCATATTTAAGAAAGACAGGTAAATAATTTCTTACTATTAGATATATGTATTTAGTTTACTATTTTACAGGATAGATCAAAATAGTAAAAAAGATTACCTTCTCCTTCAAGAGCTAGGGCTTGGAAAGCATCCAAACCGGAGAGATCCTTCTCTAAAGTGAATATATTAAAAACGTTTTAATCAATGAGTATATCTATCAGTATTAACTTGATAAAATAAACTTGTCAGTAATTACCATCCAAATATACAATTCTTCTTGAAGTTAAAACTGTAAAATGTTTTAGGACATTATATTAGATTGTAAACAGGTAAAATTAAAATTTTCTCTACATTAAATTTTTTCTGGTTATATATTTATTTATAATCATTTTAGGCATATCATTTGTTCGAATGTCTCGATGAATTAGGAATAATAAGCAGTAGGAGATTAGCCCAAACTTTCGAATTATTTCTGAACACGTCGTGTGAATCCAAGCTGGTCTAGTTGGTAGCAACGATTTATACATTTATACATCTATACATTGGTAATATTGTTTAAATGTACACGAAATCGTAAATCCCGTGCTTCTGGAGGCAAGGCATGATGCTATAGTCGGTGAGAAATATCATGCATTATACCGGGCGTCAAGTAATAGTGGAACCGAAAGCATCTGAAGCATCACTGTTTCATGTTCGAAAGTTCCCTACAGGCACATTATATTTACCATTTTACTATTTAAACATTTAAGTGCTATAGATACAGAAGCTATACATACAGAACGCTGCAAACAGTTTATCCGCTAATTGTTCTGGAGTTTTTGCACCACTCACAATTCCTGAGCCTTCTATATAAATAAGGAAAACAAAAATAGGTGTTAGTAACAAAACGGAAGATAGGTAGGTATTTAAGAAAGGATTTTTACAACCGTTTGAAATGCTTACCTCCCGGATTATCAACTGAAAAAGATTATAGAAACGTAAATTCAGTTTTAAACTAAACTAAATAAAATATGAGTTAGTAGAGAGATATCATACAATTTAATGTATAAACAACAAATCAATACATTGCAGTTGATTCACACAACCAAGGATTTTTTTAAGGAGTCTCATAGCTCTATGAAAATAATATAATAGCAATTAAAGCTCTAAGCATTAATTTTGATCAAAATGTAATGTTTGGAATTTTGGATCTTTTTCATTAAATAATTTAAGTGTTTAATACAAGAACACCTTATTTAAAATACACTTTCGATATACGCAAGTATTCAAAATGTATATTAATTTTAACATATCTATTCATGCTCTTTAATATAATTTACGAACCTTTGTTATATAACTTTATGCAGACCGGTAACATCTCAAGTGGAGTAAAAGTATCACCTGTAAGTATAAGAAATAACATGTAGATTTATTATAGGTATACATCTACTTATTCTATTAAATATCAGAACAGATAATGCATTGCTTTATGTACCAATTTCCAGTGCCCTTGTTGTATATATATCTGAAAAATCCAAACTGAATTAAGATTAGGTACAGGTTACAACGACGTTACATAAGGAGGTTGATTGTATATTTATTATTTGTTTCTACATAATCCTTATTTACAAACAACTGATACTTACGAACCTGGCTCTACAAATGTAATTAAAAAATACTGATAACCTAATACCATTACTTTTATTAATTGGGTCAAACTGCTGACACTTGCGTTCAATCGTCATTCTTCCCATACCTTTTTTCTCGCTGCTCTTATAGAAGTGTGAAGGGCCAACATCTTCATAAGAACCACTACTTCCGTTATAACCTTCGGAATAAGAGTCATCTTGTAATTGATAGATGTTATCCTCCTCTTCATAATATTCATAGCCTGGGTCTGCATCCACAGTAGAGCCATTCTCGTCCTGTTCATAACTTTTACTTTCAGTTTCTTCCATGTGCCTTATGCCACCGGTTTTGTTTGGACTGTCTTCAGTTTTGACTGAACTGACTCCACTTTTGCCTATATTTTTCTTTACTATGTCATGTCGTTTATCTAAAATATTAGTTTAATATTAATAGGGTATTAACAACACTTAATTAAATCAACTAAATTGACGAAAGTCTTACCAGTACGTAGACGAGTGTGACCATTAACCTGTGTTTTAAAATAAATTAATTCATCTTATAATTACGTTTGGTAACATGATTAAGCAAATAACTTACCAGATTAAAAACAATAATAAATATATGAAAATACCGGGACGAAAACATTTTTATTTCACGTCATATTACTCCTCAAACTAAATTGTTATTCATGAAAATTCGTTTTAAAAATAATTACCTTCACTTCTGTGTTTGATGAAAATGCAGTAACCATGAAATAGTAGTTAATTCGTTTTCGTCCGGCTAACATTGATTGTTACTTCAGAAAATTAAAAACAAAACAGCTTTGATTCTCCATTTGTTATGAAATCACCATACAACCGGATTTACTTTTGTCATTATCGGAATCAGATGTAGCAGTCACGAATTATTGTGCTATGATCGTGCACAGTGGGGGTTTGATTCACTGAAACAGGTTTTCGAATGTGCTTCATTACAGCTCTGTTGGAGTTGTACAAAAAGGTCACGTCAGAAGATAAAAATGAAGTCTTCAAATGTGTTTTTTATGTTAGGTCTTCTAATCTTTTTATTTTAACACGCTTATATTAGCTTGGTATGTATCTATGTTTAAGGAATCTTTGAACGTGATTTACACCCACTTTAAAACGTTGAATTGAAACTTCGCACACTTACCAAGGTCCGATGACAATACAATAATTGTCCGATTACATATAGTTTAAAAAAAATACGCATTTTTTAACCGACTTCCAAAAAGGAGGAGGTTATCAATTCGGTTGTATTTTTTTTTTTTTTTTTTTATGTTTGTTACCTCAGAACTCCGTCATTTATGAACCGATTTGGAAAATTATTTTTGTATATGAAAGGATTTAGTTTCAGATAGGTCCCATTTAAATTTTATGAAAATTGGTTTAGTAGTTTGGTATTTAAATCAAAATAACTGAAAAATAATACGTCGTCGAAGTAAACGAAATGGTGTATTTTGCTTTCTTGTGACTTTCCGGTGGTGTTTACGGTCTCTAGAATAGTTCTAATGAACTGCCTATTTTCCAGCTTTATCATCAGATGATGATGATGATGATGATGAAACCGGAAGATAAGCACCGGAAATCCGTCATTTTTTTTTGCTATATAATACTTTTTAGTGTAAGACCGCATTCTCAAACATCTCTTTTTACACGAGTGCTCAAAAAACGGAGTGTATATAAGTATGTATGTATGTAAGTATGTTTGTGAGTTTCTTTACCTATTCCACCATAACTTCTAAATACCTGAACTGATTTCGATATATGGGGTATCGTTAGAATCCTTACACTGTCCCGTGAGTAACATACGCTTGTCAGTTTTTTTTTTTTTATTTAATTTCATCTTGTTTGACGCAGTTTATCTTTTGAAATAGCCTCAGATCTATATTTCCTCCTTTGATATGGATATGTCGCAGATGGATTGTAGAATAAGCTGTTTTACAAAACTGCGGGCGTAAAGGATAATAAACGTGTAAGTACATTCATGAAGTAGCGTATTACGTTCGCTTTAGGCAGTTGATGTGTTCATTTGTGAATAGGTTCAATTAGGTATAATACATTATCGTAAAAATAATGATGGTTAATGTACCTTTAAATATACTTTGCAAATTTTAGGAAACTTCCTAAATATTTTTAAAGTTTGTCTGGCACCGACTCCAAAAATAATAATAATTGTATATTATTGTCCTAATAAATTGAATTTATTTAGAATCCTCTAAAATTAAAAACGTGTTTTTATATAAATTGTAGTAAGTAAATAATGCAATTATTTTATAACTTTTTAGTGCAATTTTACTTAACAGAAAGATTTTTGGAGTCGGTTCTTTTTTTTGTTAAAAATTATTAACTAGTCGAAACCACGACACGACATTTTAATTTCACTTTTTGAAAATTGGGCTCCTACATATTACGACACGCAATTTTTTGAAATCCGGCGATCAGAGTCCAATAATACCTATGCTGTAGGTTTATGCATCTAAGTTTAATAAATCCATCAGTCATTATGTTTGGCTTTTTGCATAACGTCGTCAAATCTTAACCGCTTTACGTACCCTGACTAATAACCGGGTGTCAGGTAGATTATTGCGTTATGTAATCGTGTGTCTTGCCGCATGATCCGGGACAATTCGCTGTAATACCTGACCCGCCTCCAGTCTTAAGACACCTTGTCTCCCGTCACCGCGTAGGTATACATTTATTTTATTATTAAAGCAATATTAGTAAACTAAGTAGAGAGGCTGTGTTTCGAATACGGGTTGCACAGAGAGCCATGGAGTGTCTTACCTACTTGGCGTCAATCATATCACCAAGTTCCCTTACGATATTCAAAGATGAACCAAAGTCCAGGATATCGGTTATCGGAAATCAGAAATCGAATTGGGTAGAACACCTGACTTAACGAGGTAATAACAGATGGTGTAAGGCAATGATTGAATGGTGTCCGAGGAATGGAAAACGACGTGGACGTCCACCGGCAAGATGGGTCGACAATATCGTTAACATCGTCGTGGGTACCTGATGCTACAGTAGGTGCAGATCTGGACGAGGCTGTCAGAAGACCGGGGCGAATATTACGAGCAAAGTGAGGCCTAGAGAACCACTTAAGTCGACGAACATGCATGAAGAGGTTAATGAACATAGATAAAGCGAAAGAGGTATGTCTGAATCGTAGCGAGTAGAAATTGATAGTCTTTTCTAGATGAGGCGTGATTGTATGTATGTATAATGAGGCATATACCACAATCTATACCAGCAGTGGATGAAGTTAGGTTGCGGAAACATCATCTATATGTACTGTACACACGTGAACCATTTTACTTCCAAAATAATCGGATGATTAACATCAATTGCATTTTCGATTTCTATTTTGTTTTTCAACTTAGCTTCAGTACAATGATAACAGTATCTTTCTCGACGCGCGTCACCACGAAGTCTCCAGTTTACTTTGTATATTAATGAAGCCACCGGCGCAGCGTGAAACTGGGAAGCCTTTTCTTTGTTGATCTTATTTATCCAAGTTATTTATGCCAACGTTGACACAGATTATTTGAGTTACGAATTGTTTTTAATTTTTAAATAAGGAAAATATTTAAAATAAATGGAAATCTGGTTGCGGTCACGTTTTGGTTGGTGAGAAGATCTGATTATAAACAGCTTGAGGTATCGTTCGTGCCAGTTGCCGGGGCGCGCCGCACGGGTGTGCAGGCGCTAGTGAAAGGTTGCGGCGCGATGACCCGTGTCAGATATGCGCCCGCGCAGTGTTCTCCCCGTGTCCCAGTAGCAAACGTTTGTTCCATTGTAAAACCAACAGTTTCGCCACTTAGCACGACTCTCACCTCAGAGAAAAGTTGCTAATACTTCACAAATTACTAACGAGTTTCGTAAAGACCGCATTGTCCATTTGATCTAGATTTCTTTGTTGCTTGTTGTTGCGTTTAGGTAGGTTATCTCGAACGACCTATTGTGTAACAATCCTTTTCACGTTGCGTATGCGATGCAAACATATAACCTTAGTGGATTTGAAATACATAGGCTTATTTAACGGCCTTTATAATTATGTGATATTATTAAAAAAATCTTAATCTTCAATTCACAAAATTAACAATGAATTTCACGTTAATAATAGACCAAGATATTGACAAAATGGGTACCTACTTAACATTGAAAGGGGGTCAGTCAGATAAAACACCCAAAATAGCCAAAATTATTACAACAAATATTTATATAAATAAATCCTCAAATATGAACGTAGCTATGAGAAAGATTTCCAAGTAATTGGCGGTGTTACGGTCTATTCAGGCCGTTAGATGGCGCGGGAAAGTTGTAATGCGCGGTCGATCAGCAGGGGGTGCACTGAGCTACACACTGGTGCAGTGAACACCCACGAGTTCACCTAAGAACGTGTTAAGACACTACGTCAATATGTATAAAAACTTTTTCACAAAAAAAATAACAGAAAGGTTTACAGAAAAACATAGCCAGGTCTAAAGTTCTCATCCAGATAAATGAAATGATCCCTAATACGAAGTAGTTTCTGTAAACCGTTGAGGAGTTCCCTCGACTATCTTTCGTCACCACCATCAGATTAGCACCAGGTTTTCATTATGAAATGTCATAAAAATTTATAATGTATACAAAGTTTCAACAGAATTCCCCTATTTCCCTATTCCCTGTTTTTGATATTATACACCCTTAGGGGTGCAATTTATATGGGACTAACTTGGAAGTATCCTATATCCATTAAAAAAAGAATCATCAAAATCGGACTTCTCTGTAAAAAGTTATGCGGAGTCATTCAAAGAAATTATCTACGCGTCGAATTGAGAACCTCCAAATTTTTTTCGTCGTTTAATAAAAATACACAAATAAGTACCTAGTGTCCCTACTACTATAGATGGTTAAGTAACACGAGTCAAAATTCATCATATTGATAGAATCGATATACTTGAACGTTACAAAACAGTAAAAGTTAATACATTACGAATTTACGAACTGTTAGTTCAACCTTGTCGATTTGTCGGGAAGTTAGGAGGGTTTGTGTTAAATTAAATTGGCGAATAAAGATCAAATTCATCCGGATATCCTAGAACGGTACATCGCCCGCCCGCGTCACATAATTTTACGGCAGCCGATAGGGATCCGACGCGCGCCGTCTAGACGCGACAAAAGTGCTAGACTTGTTCTACAACCACTCCACTAGCGGCCAAATACTAGCGTCAATCCCGGACTGATCCGCCGACAAATCCGAACTAAGAGTGCAAATGGTAATGCGACTAAGGTGTGATTTTCGATGTAAGAAACCGCAACGTGGAGTTAGCGGTAGGCTGCGCGCCACTCCCAAGCGCATCTAACGTCTAAAGTAGATTGACATCCTATCTGCTGAAATGGTAACACATGACGCGTGAAAAATCCCTCAAGGATTTGCAGCTCGATATGAATTTAGAACGCAAAAATACTTTTATAAAATACCAATACGATGAACTCATAGAGCATGACATCCATACATGTGCATTAAGTTGATGGCAAGCCGAACGCGCCGGTGAAGTAATCGTCAACAAAGTTATGTACCTCGTCGTATAGACGCTAAGTGAATTTATTAGAACCTCTCCGTTGGCTCGGAGAGTGACCCTGTATTCAGTTATAGCGATAAATATCCATACAATAGCGATATAAATATGTCTGTCTGTACGTACAGCGGGTACACTGTAGCAGTAACTAAGCAAAAACTCATATGAGTGAAACAATCATAACCTGCGGTATCAAAAACCGATTCATTGTTGAAAACAAAACAAGCGAGCCATTATCTAGAACAGAACACTTCCTTTCACTTCAAACACACAAGCATCAATTTGTGTAATCTCAGGCCACTTACGGCAAAAACAATGAACCATTACACACGCCTCCGCCGACTGCGGCGCGGTTCACTGCAGTAACACCAGGAACAGACTACTTACTACACGTACGATTACCATTCTGTAACCATGCTGCATCATGTAGCAATTACGTCTCGTTAATACAAAACTTAACTCGGACGAATCTCAATACTCAAATAAATATCTTATTTCAACGATTTCTAGTAACAGAATGCTTTCTCTAAGTTTCTCTTAGTCTGCAAATGACATTTCACATTCAATCGCTGCTCTGTTAGCCGGATTACAAAATTAAAGAGCAAGCACTTGGCTAGGTGTAACTGGCAAAAGTTGCCGCAAACTGAGTCTGAACGCTGACTAGGAGCGTAGTTGAGGATATCGGTCGCCGTAAGTGCTCTTATGTCTAAACGCATTCCCGACGTCTCAGTCCACTTGACAAAGAGAATTGAAATCCACAAGCTTCTTGTTGGCCGTAAAACGGCTTTCAGTGGCTTACTGAAATCCAAGGCATATACGATCGCGGATATAAGTACGTCTTGTGGACATCGATACTATCGTATTGCACTTTTTCTTATTCTATCTATAATCGATACCTGAAGCTGATTGGATTTATCGGTATTACGGATATTGAGTCCAGAGTATTTCATTTTATTATGAGTATTAAGTAGGTAAGGCTAACCGTTAAAATAACGTAATTTTTTTGTTGGGTTTTAATTTATCTTTTGCTTTATTTATTTAAGTATTTATTGCACAATGTTGTTTACAGAGAACTTAAACAATAGTTATCCCAAACATACAAAGACCCTGTAAGGGAGTTGCAAGACATGCAATTATATTATAAAAAAAAAAACTTATTTCATTAAAGGCGATTACATACAACTTTCTGTATATTGTGGGCTGTTTCAAAACATTTCTATTCTGGGTACTGGGAGGGTTAATTTAATTATACCCACACAAGACAAAATTTATCATCAATAACTAGAAAAGTTATTGAAATAAATAAATAAATAATAAATAAATAAATAAATTTTTAAGTAAATATACGAGACCTAATGGTCACCAAACCATGTGAGATGCCATCAATCGCTACCAATTTGTGCTTTGTTATATTTCCAGTACAATCTGCGGAGCCAACTTAACAAACTTGACATACTTTTTCACTTCAAACTTATTATTGTTTGAGACATGTGTTTACCTATTAAATATAGGTTCATACATATTTACAAAGTAATAAAATAGTATTTATACTGTAAATAATCGTTTAGGACAACGAGCATATAAAAACTGCAAATTAATGCAGAGTTATATTTATGACGTTTCGTTTAGGTTTACTGTTAGCCTAAATAATTCAACAACTGGTTTCGCGGGAAAAAAATCGTTATTTCAAGCCTCGTAACGTCTGCGTTTTAGGATAAAAAATAATTGTTAAGCGTCATGATCGATAACACTCGTAATATTTCCCCAAACATCTAGACATTTGTGTTTAGACTAGAGTGTGCCTAATTACATTAGACACATATAAAGAACCCGGGTGTATTATGTAAATATGACAGTGTATGGCAGCGGCTAGACGGCTGAAGTAACCCAAGTTCAAATACCCAAGGGCATTATAACGAGTATAACATATGTATGTACCTTCATGCAAACATTAGTGCGATTCATGTAATATGCATCTGAAAATGGCGCATCTCCGCTGGGAATGTTATTTACAATTGTACAAATAGTTATGTATAAAAGTAATCCTTCTTGTATACTGTGGCGTAGTCTACATTAAGCCCAATCCAATGTATGTATTTGCCTTTTATCCAAGTCAAAATATATTTATGAATAACCGCATATTGTAAATTGTTAAAAAAATATCTGATCTTATGAAGAAACCTGCCTGTAACTCTACAAACCCCACATTTTGTTCATATGGAGTGGCTGTTCCACGGTATTATGTGTATTTTATGCAATTATGAAAACATTCACCCTTCCTTATACATAATACTCCTCCCGACCGTATTTCGGTCACGGCGGCCTATCTCCATGGATATTAGCCAAGTACGCAGGAATATGATAGTGCAAAAGTGCATGCGCAAACACAGGTGCACTCCATCTTCTTTCACTCTCATATTCCGATGGGACGGCAATCTGACACGACCGGAAAGAGATCAGGCGCAGGACTGACGGCTTTGCGTGAAGCACAAGGGTATCACACAACCAACTTCCTGACTCCGGGCTGCTACTGAGAATTTCCTAACAGATAAATCCAATAACACTTTGCCCGGCCTGGAAATCGGACCCAAGACCCTCACGTTCAGCAGACCAGCGAGGCAGTTAAATGTTTGCAGGTAGTTAAAGAATCCCAGCACCATTTCTTGTAAATTAATATAGTTTATTGTCGTGCCTTCATACACTTAAAAGTGTCGTCAAGCAATCTTGCTAACTTCGGCTTTGGTTAAGGATATATGCACCCCTACTTATTGATTCAATTAAAACATATGGCTGCTTCAATTTGGCTTATACACAAATGTCTCCAGATATTCAGACTTCTAACTGTATTAGAAGGGCAATGTATGTGTATTGTGAGAGGGTCAAGGCTTACTAGTGTACTCGTAAATCGTCTGTGTTAAGCAAGGCATTCCCACCGCAGACATTACATGGCTGCTCCTTTAAACTAATCCCGCAGAATTTTGCAGTGTATAGCCTGCACATGTATCTATTCTGTGGTCCACACTATAGCAAAGAGGTAAATAAAGTTAACATTTATCATAGTAATTTAAATACCTATTCATCAAATCACTAAAATTATAATATAATAAAGTTATTATATTAAATGGAAAAAGAATACGGTCGCGAACAGGATTCGAACCTGCGCCTCCCGGATAAATACTCCAGGCGCTCTGACCACTAAGCCATCTCGACAGAGTGGTATAATAATAATAACTTTAGAGTTCGCTAAGCATGAGTTAATGCTTTTCAAAGAATTATCTTGAATAAAAATATAATGTCAAAAAATAAACTGAATTGAAAAGTAAAGGATCTAATATTAATAAACCAAACATAATATGTACAGTGATTGCACCATAGTAAGAAATTGTGTTAAATAAACTACTTAATCTTGAAAATATATGTATGCAGGAATAGCCGAAATTCTGTTGGAAAATGCTATTTACTGCGTCCAGACGCTAGCTTTACCTGGATACCGTTGCGGTTGGCTACAGACTAAACGGATGAAAACAAATGAGATGTTATTAGGATCGCCGGCAGACGGTGCAGCTACATCATTATCTCGCATCGTGAGGTCGCTTCGATGCTAGGGAATTCGTACGGCAAAAACAGAATCTCGTTTATAGACTGTCTAGGTTATTCTTATCGTACAAAAGTCTCGAAACTTTAATTGCCTGCAAATTAAATAGCTATTCACTATGATCAGATTATAATACTTCATTGTCATAACAGAGTGAAAATAAAAGTAAGTCAAGTTCATAATAATTGACGTTCAATGTCGCGAGTCCCGACGGGCGCGGAGTCATGGCGGCAGTGAGAGCGCGCGAGGGCGACGCTTTCCCAGGCTGCGACCACGACAGCTGCGTCCTGCCGGACGTGCCCTCTGACGTCACTTGACACGCTTCAGATTATCGCGTACCTATTCAGGATTTCCTTTATGATTCCACGTAGCTGTAAAACTAAAAACTATTTACATCCAACAGTTTTCTTAAAGTTGGATTGTGATTATTTTTCTTAAAACTTATGATGATGTTTAACCCTTAGAGACAACTCAAAATGTTAAGTCTTATCTGCTAAATTTAAACAAAAAACTTTCGTTGTGGTTACGATGCATAAACTAGTCTAATAAAACGGTCATTGACATATCAAACGACATCGAGATATATGCAAATCTAGCTTAATTTATTGGACACATATATTTATGCGTATTTTATTAATACTTATAGTGTTATGACATGAATAAGCGTGTATATCTGTGATGATATATAGAAAATAAAGCAATTTATATTACTTTCGAAAAGTGAAAGAGCATGGTCGTAAAACTTTATACTATTAAATAACACTGTTAGTTTTGGCAATTGCCAATCATTTCTGGAACATTCTATTTGCATATTTACCCAAATATGTAATAAAAGTGTGGTAATTAATGTTAGTAGTGTTTATTTAATTCATAGGTACGTAAACACAATACATAATAGCTAATAATAAAGCTATTTACTCATTTTATTAATGTATGTACTATCGCGGACTTTTCCGCCTGCCCGCTTAATTTTTTTTTCGTATAAATCCTGCGCCGGCGCCATGTCACGCCCCCTTACAGTGTTCGCCTATTAGGAAAGTGAGAACGTAATTAGTTGCAATATGCACTGCGCAGCTTTGTGACGCATCACGTGTACTCCCTTTTGTGTATTTTAAGGACTATCTAATTTGACCTTCGCGGGGCTACAGAGCGCTTCTATTTTTTTAGTGCAAGCGAAAATGAACTTAGTGGTGGTCAGGCGGGAGTGTCCGCGATAGTACAGCGCGACACATAAAAACTAATATGACAAGGTTTGATTTTTGGAAATATGACAAAGAATATTTCAGCTCTTCCAATCTTGAGAAGACTTTTATTATATTTCAAATAGTATACAACAAAAGTCGTATTCTTTAACGATTAGGTGTAATAAACATTATAAGTTTTCTAAAGGACGGTGTATAGCAACATTTATAATTTAATAAAACCATAACTGAATTATGTAAAACATAGATTTTCTATCTAACATAACATAACATGCATCACGCCTGCATTCCCCGAAGGGGTATGCAGAGGTGTACACAATTGTACACCCACATTTCACCAATGCTGTTATTAAGTCCCATGTAATAGGTGGTGAGCCTATTGCCATCAACCGGGCACAGTTCCAAACTCCGGGCTGCTACTGAGAATTTCCTAACAGAAAAACTAGATTTTCTATCTAAGTAGGTATATTTTATGCTCAACGCGAATCAATATAGTTTGAATACGTCACTGTTGCTCATTTTGCTCCTGTAGCGCGAACGCAAATAAAAACTGACATGTCCGTTCAGCTCATTGCAATTCTAAGTAGCGTCGTGGTGAACAAACTTTTCGCTTACAACAAATATTAACTCTGTAGGTACTACTGTTTGTCATGTTTATTTGTATACTATAACCTTATTGAGCGACTGTGACGATGCTTTATTTGAAACGTTATTCATACTTTATCAATACGCCTCCGTAAAAATGGCGAGCGCTCAAAACTTTTGATGATTTATGTTTCCGAGTTTGTTACAATATTTTTCGTTTAAATTTTGTTGTAATAAAATATTTTATTATTTATTGTCGGGTGTATTGGATATTGGTATTAGAATTAAAAAAAAAACAATCTATTGTTGCGTTTTTTTTTTAATTAACTTGTACATAAAATATGGATGAAGAATTCGCGGTGGTGAGCTGAGGTCGAGATGGCTTAGTGGTCAGAGCGCCTGGAGTATTTATCCGGGAGGCGCAGGTTCGCATCCTGTACGCGACCGTATTCTTTTTAATATAATAGCACTTTAGACTTCGCTAAGCATGCGTTAATGCTTTCAAAGATTTATCTTTAAGTTATACATATCTACTTCAATGCTCTGTGAAATAAATTGGTGGAGATGGTGCGGGTTTCGCTAATATTTTAAATTGTGTAAATTCACTCGATATCAATTTCAAATATAACAAACCAATACACAAGCACTCGTTCGCTCATCACTTCCGATTCCAACCCCCGCATTACCGTGAACAGTACTCGACCACTTCCTGTCTCCGCGGTTGACTGACAAAGCAGGATTACAATCTGCCCCTCCGTGATGGCTTCGAGGAGGCTCGAAGCCCCTAGTGACTCGAGCCGCGATCGTGACAGCCGCTAGAGGACCCTGGAAATATCAATGTATATTTCTTCCATCCCTTTTCCGTCCCTCACTCTTTCCCCCAGCACTTATGATAAAAGCTAGTTCGTGGTACGTCAAAGTTTAGGATTTCAGGCCCTCAAAAGTAATAAGCGAAAATAGAAGACTAATTTTAATTTGTTCCTCAAAACATCTGTATTAACTAACTACAAGCCTAGTTATTTAGCTAACAGTAATTTTTTATTGTTTTACTCAATGGTATATTGGTTGAAAACAAAGGAACTTACACTTTTTGAGAGTCTTACTGACTACTTACTATACAGTTATTATGTCAATAGTCGATATCATCTATTACAATGAGAGTACGTAGTAAATTTCATGGAGATTTTTACTTGCTCGAAGACCAGTAGCACGAGAGTTAGTGTAGGAAGTTGGCGCTCCGCCAGCCGGAAGCCAATCCTGGCGCGGAGTCAGAACATTTTGATAGCACCCGCTTTATCACTGAACTTTATTTATATGTACATAAGTATCTACTTGTATTAGATCTTGCCGATAAATTCGGGGCAAAATATTATAACGATAATTTACACAACAGTCTTTTGGTTACAAAGCCCTTCGTGCTGAGAAAATCAATGACCGTAACAAAAATATCAATGAAATATTCTGGGGCACTACTGCAGAATACAGTATATTTTTGCGAATATACGATGATACCTACGTTGTAAGTTTATTTGTTTATTTTGGGCTCCTCAAATATTCGTCGCAATAAGAAAGTTTATTTGTAGTATTTTTAGACGACACGTCACTATGGAGTTTCCCCCGTCTATACAAATCCTTACCGTCGACACTCAGGTATCCCCTGAGCGCGCTATGTGCTTTTATCATATTTCACCAACACTGGTATTGTCTCGCGTGTTATATCTAGCAAATTGCTGTTTTACATATTTATTTCCTAATGTCAAGTTTTGTAACATTTCGGGGTCAATTTCCTAAAAACTACTGTATTCTGCAAGCGAGATAACCTAGCGATAGTTATAAAAAAGATAGAGTGGGTATTGTTTTATTACTTACTACTAACCTGAGTATAATATTGCTGCTTATAAAATTTATTGGATACTATGAGTAAATTGTAAAATATAACAATTATGGAGAAAGTACTCGGTAATCCGTGGGCGGAACGCTAAATGGGTCTCGCCATTAGTTTTTATGGAGTAGGAGTTAGCGGCTCCGGCCTGACTGATGCCGAGTTAAACTATGAAATTGCGTTCTAAACTCGCTTTACACTCCATGCTCTTGTTTTATATTTACATATGTACGTTTGTTAGTGCGCTATAAAATGGTCATCTCTATCACTAAGTACTAACAAAACTAACAACGTTTCGGGAGCGCTAATTTCCAAATTTACGTTAAATAAAACATTTGCAAGATTCTGTTTTAACTTATGTATATTTGCGTTGCGTATTTATACATATTAGCGAAAACAATTTCAATCCTCAAATAAATTATTTAATTTAACAGCGAAACACTTCAATTAAATTTATAGGCCGACTAAGCACTGCTAACTCAACTTGAAACCGTGCAGATAGTACTTAATCAATACGTGTACGAGAAGCAGAGTGTAGCTGCACCCGTAATTGCTAAATTTAGTCTAAGGTAGGTTCACGTAGTAGGTGCGTTTACATCTCTAAAGCGTTTAATGACGATGTTCCGCGTTCATTAAGTCGACTGAACGGAGGCATTTTGTAGCGTTTCTGTGAAATGCTAATTTGTTCCTGTACACTCAATATGGGCCTGTCAGTGAACCCTTTGGCCGAGTTTTTACGCCCGAATACGAAAGTTAAGTTTGTTTGTTTATGTTGATATCAACGCTTCCGTTGGCATGAATCCGACGTTCAACGGAAAGGGACTTTTTCATTCCACACACAAACAGAATTAGGTGACTATGTTTGACTACTTGCTATGTTCCTTCTTAAACAAAGAAGTATGGGGAGTGCTAAAAAGGAAGAACGAAAAATATGTCACGTAAAATTTAATTTTGTCGTTGGTACACACAATACAAGACATCTTTTCTTGCTGTCTTTCTTGTTTATTTTGCATCGTTTGTTTCAATTTACGTTTGTCACAAAATCGGATATGCCTAACTACCTACATACAATTAATATAATATAAATTAATTTTCAAAAAGTACTATTCAAGAGTTTTTGTAGATATATCTCTTTTTTATCTTCTTTGAAATATTACGTAATAAGATGGATAAAAGGAAGAAATTAAACTATTTAAATAAAACTTAGTTTCGTAGTGGAACTTTTATAATTAAATCCTCCAAACCGAAAGTATACCTCCCTAAATGAAAAGCTTATCATTCAAGGACTCCAGCCAGTGTTCTCATTAAAAATTTCTAAAACAATACTCTGTTCCTATTTAGAACATTCTAAAGTCTTAAATTATTGTGTCAGGCTTGTGGTAGGGTTTGTCATTCTGTGGCAGCCGCCGCCGGTCCGTCTGTTTAACCACAAAAACCTTGTCTCTCATAATTAATGTTAAATAATAAATAGTGTTTCAATTTTGCTGAAATATTGTTTCTGTGTCTGTGTATTTTGTACCAAATATATTTTTCTAGCTTCCATATGCTTTATACAATTTTATGATTATGAAGTCGCAACAAAGACACGTTTCAGTCCTCAGCTCTGCTATTGTGTGCATGTACGGTCAACCGTGCGTCAGTAATAACATTTGAACCACGAAAGCCCTCTTCACTGCTACGACATAAAGCCGCTGTTAATGTCAAATTGTTACCATGGACGTGCGGTTGACTGTACTGTGCGACCTAACTCACACAGGTGTACGTAAAGCTCGTTTCTTACTTCAGGGACATTTACAGGGACACAAACACGTGATAATTATATCTTATATTCAGTATATAAAATTATTTCTACGTTCATAAAGTCTTGCCCCAACGTAAGTAATAAACAATTCGTGAACGGAAGTGCCGATTTATATTGTAGGTATGTACTTAAATTATTTTGAGTCACATGAATACTCTATTTTTTTTATCCAAATTAATATTATAAATGCGAAAGTAACTGTTTGTTTGTTTGTTACGTTGTCACGGTTAACTGTTCAACCAATTTTGATAAATTTTGCTATAAAGGTAGATTGACCTTTTTTTATGTGTGGAAAATCCATCGTGGCGGACACTAACATTCGCCAGGGTCCTGGGATCAGAATTAAATAGATAAAATAAAAAATAAGGTAAATTTGATTGCCTTGAAGAAGCATACCGTATATGAAGGCTTTCGTCGCACAGACGAAGTCGTAAACACCTGCTAGAATTTCATAATTTCATAATATAGGATGGTTTAAAAAAAAACTCATTTTATTGTTTCAGGTTGCCTTCCAATCACTTTGGACAGAAACTAAAACTACTAGTTTTTCCAGGTATGTACTTTATATTTATTTTATCTAGGTATATTTAGATAAATTTTAGAGTCTATGCAGACTTCCTGCTTTTAGTGTTGTCAATCACCAATTTCTGCGAATTTATTAACGCTACATCAAGTTTTAGTAACTACTTTTGGTCGCTATAGTCAAGTCACTCTATCGCTTCCGAAAAGCGGCTAAAATCGCTGATCACCGATGCTAAAAGTAGGTTAGAGAGTAAAAAATAAGCAACAACGACATTCAGGTATAATTTTTATAACTAAGCCGGGATACATTACTATGGACGCAGTTTCAGCTAATTGCTATAAGGACAGGTTAATTTTATTTGTTTTGCAATTCCGCCACTACACTCGTATTTTATGTGGCGACCAATTTGTCCCCATATATTTCGTAACATCACAAATAAGTAACACATGTTTTATATGGCCAATAAAATTATCGTAAAGTGTGGTCTACACGCGCATCGTTTATGTCCAGGTTTGGCCCACAAGCATCGCAATCGGCAAATAACACAACATCTCTATTATGCGCACAGAAACTTTACGACTATATCCCTTTTCGGTTTAGTTTTAGTTTCCAAAACTGTTTTGCGCGTTAAATAGTACTGAAAGCTGTACCTCGTTTTCAGTTGTAAACATATAACATATTAAAATAGAATGATGTAATTTGCTTGTGTTCAAAACAGTCGGTAAAGTGGTAACGTTTGATCGAGTATTCGTACTCCTGTACGCCAATTAAGAAACACAAACGGTACGGTTATTTTAGTTAAGTGACATACGTTAAATTATATAAAACAGTCGCGAGATAACTGAACTTTCTTGTGCTGTAGGTAACTGGTACCTCGTACAAGTTAATTTACTTTAGGTTAGTTAAAGCGTGATACAAAGTTCTTCATCGATCGTAACGTAACATAATAGTGCTGGTTATATCATATTGTACGGTATCCATTCATTGAGGCCTATAGGTAAGGTACACGTAGCACAAATAGCCTATGATATAGGTTACCGTATTGAAATCGTTTACCAGTTGGACGGTTATCAAAATAGCTACATTATTCCTAAATTAATCTGTACCGGGGTCCCGGGTCCCAAATGTAATTGCCGCTCTAACACCCCATAAACATTACCCACGAAAACACATTTTAATAAGTTGAGTAAAGTAAAAACTGTATACCTATTTATACTGTTATTAATATCAGCATTACAAATTAGGCACCATAGATCCGCCTAGCTGCATTTACTCTTTAATAAAATAGACAAAAACTCTGCAGAGAATGATAATAACAAAATGAGCTGCATATACCAAACAAAACACAAACTACATGAATTATAAGTTAAACCAGATTTGTTAGCTTCGAGCCTTTATAGACACAAGATGCACCCTGGACCCGCCTAACAGCATTAGCACTAGCTCGCACAGTGGGTCGCGTTATATCTGGGTCATACTGCAGTCTCGTATTGTTCAATCAATATGTCGACAATGCGTTACGAGTATATGCTCTGTTACATATTTTATATGCATTGCGCATTGTTACCGACTTCACGGTAGGCTTAACCTTTTTTAACAATATATATAATCTTCATATAAGCAAACAGCGGTTACTGATAATTTATATATAAATGTGTTTAGCATAAAGTTATACATTATAATAAAACAACTTTTAACCGGATTAATCGCGTGTATTATTGGTTTTTTGTTTTTCCTGACGTCCTGGTTTTTTTGTTGTTCCTCCTGCGACCACGAACGCTGCAAAGTGTTCGAAACGTCAGGAAAAACAAAAAACCAATAATACACGCGATTAATCCGGTTAAAAGTTGTTTTATTATAATGTGTAGTGATCGCGCAAACCTAAGATATTACTATATAAAGTTATACCTTTATCCTGCATATTATAATAATAATAAGGTATAATCATAAAAATAAAGATAAGCTTAATGCAGTGTTCAGAGTACCTACACAAAAACAAAAAGCATGCTTAGGTAATCGTTAACATATTTTAAACCCTGAATTTTAAACTAGGTGCCATACCTGTTCCTTAGAAGTCACTTTTATATTACTAAAACATCTGTTAAAATAAAGTAGGTAAGACTACTCGGTAAGAAATATTGAATAAGTATTAAGATCCAATGCGATTGGAAACCAATACTTACTATTTCCAGACAATAACTTGAATCATAACTCAAATCTCAGTTACAATACTGGAGATATGAAAGAGTATGAATACAAATTGTATCATGAAATACGAGAAAAGTTTTTCACAATAGTGCAATGGACACAATAAACAATTTTATGAATTTTATCTCCTTCGTGGCAAAGTTCAAATGTGTTATAGGTAAATTATTTGAACCAATTTACAACGAACAATGCATGCATTGTTTCCTAACACGAGATTTATTTGCAGGCCGCTTTCACTGAGAAACGGACTTTCTTTTGCGTTGGCGATTTGAAAACAAACTTGATCTATATCGGGGCGCTTTTGTTAATGGTTCCACTCGTTTTCACATGTTACATAAGACAACTAACATCGTACATATGCTCTCTGTTCAACTTACGTATTTTATGGGCACGTTTTCCTCAATTATTCAATTCGGAACCTTTTACTCCGTTATCCGCACAGAAAGTCTTTAATTGATATATTTTATATTCCCATAAGTCTAATGGGGCCCTCGACTCGACATCTCCACTTCCGCCAAGTTAGGGGAAATTCTTCGTTTATTATTCACAGTAAATTACTCGACTTCTATATTTTTTCCCCAGCGGGGCTCTCAAGCCCTTTTATTTATTCAATACGACTTATTTAAGTCCAATAATTCCTACACATTCGTATAAAAAGCGCCTTGGGACAAGTTAATTCTTATTCTTTAATTAAATTACTTTTATTGTTTTGTACGAGAACTGTTCCAAAGATATATTCGTCGTATTCCTTACCTTTATGTTCCCAAGTCCCTATTGCCGAATCACTAAATGTTATCTATCACTTAGATATTCACCGGCGTTAATTTATGTGGTTACTTCCTCCGTATCTTGCTTTCATTAATTCGAATAAGACTCCTGTGTTAATTCTCTTAAAAGGTCTTGATCGTCCGCTTTGCAAAACTTCTTACAAGCATTCCGCATCTCATCTTATGTTCCGCAGAACTTATAGTTGAGAATTCCTGCAATAAGTCGTTTGAGAAGTTCCTTTCTTTGTCTTTGGTTGCGTATTTAATGCATTTGCAGCTAATATGTTTGACAGTATAACTTGGTATAGTTTTGAATTTCAGATAACATCTGGCCGTAACAGAATCTCTATGTGAATATTATTCCCGTAATATATTTCGGAAGCATGTATGTTACAAAAACAAGTTTTCCCTTTCTGTCTCCCGTAGAGTAGTTTACATGTAAAATTCGAACTAGCTGGCAGCGCCCTCACATATTGAAGGGGCCCACCCTGGCGCGCATCCCTCTATGTGGCAACACTCGTCTTTGATACACGCCTTTTGATGTCTGCTTTTCGAGCGACACAATGCCACTGTTTACCTTCGCTCCTGAAACAACTTGGCTTCCCCGTCAATAATGGACTTTTTAACGAGGTGTATAAAAGTAACTAGTAGGATTTAGCATCTCCACCTAGACTAGGTATATATTTAGGGTGCTCTCGTGTTTATCATACATTTGCATTAAGAAGAACAGGAGGACGTAATGATATTTAATATAATTATTACGAAACCCTTATTTACTTATCATAACAGTTTTTAAATTTTTGCCCTAAGATCCCAAAGTAAAGTTTGTTACTGACAATGAAAGTTACTGGGTTGATGAAGCGAGTACCACAGCGAGATGCTGACATTGTAAACACCAGACACTATCGGTAGTGAAACCGGGTAGTGTGTGCGTCTTCACAGTAATCGAGCCATAAAAAAACTTTTACTATCACAGTTTACGTGCCGCCTTTGAAACAAATGACCTACTTTATGACCGAGCAGTATAGGCTTGTTTTCAAAAGAAATGTTATCTCAAGACGAATCTACTTACCTATCTAATATTGAGTAGGTACTCTTAGTTCAGTTTTAATTCATGAAGTGTTGATTAACTATTCGGACGTTTTTATCGCTTACAGAAAATTTAATTTCCTCTTTATCGAAATGGAGTACCAGCAGAATAAGAAACTCGTTCTCCTGCAAAGGCAAATAAGTTTTTGAGTCGGTAACGGGTAACGGCACACCGCGATCAGATAAAGAGTTGCCGACTTGCAAACTTGCAACTACATTTCGCATTCTTGATAAAAGTTTTAAAAGATTTTATCTAATATGCTAATAGACATTCAAGGGAATTATTATTATGGAATGGGATATAATTTGTCTATACAATAGTTACTAGCTAACGATCTCTGATTTTATTTATTTTTATTTATTTATATAACTATGGATTTCCAACAAAGGATACACAAATAACTGACATATTTATAGAACATATTGTATGAGGTGTGCTCCTTCAATTATAGGAAATCACAGCATGCACTTCTTATTAGGTGAACAAAACAAAAAGAATAAAAATAATGATATAAGGAACCTTAGTAACTAAATACAGGAAAAAAAGCAATGAAAATTTTGTAACAATAACACAGATACACTCACAAACAGAGAATAGAATAGACCCAAGCACATTACCCAACTATTCAACATCAATCTCTCACATCAATTCCAAAAAAAAAAACATTTTAATTAAAATATTTGTAGGATGGTCTAAAATTTTCTTTAAGAGTTAAAAGTTTTGAAATGATTTGTAAAACGACGGCAGTTATTTCAGCACTGTTGACACGGGCCGCAATCAGATTGTGGGCGGAGGAGCCTCGCCCGCGGCCCACCCGATAAGAGGCTCACCGGCGCTGCTTCGTGAATATTGTTCATTGTTACATTTTATAAACGATGCACTTTATGCAACCGCTGCACCGCTGCCAACCACGAATATAATGAAAATAAAAATTGTCGTTTGTAGTTAACACGAAACCGAACAAAACAAGCCTTGATAACGAGAAACGAGAGAACCACTTGGGAATATTGCATTGTTACAGTTATGAAAGAGAAAACATATACGATTGTTTACGGATAGAATTTGCTAGTGAAAAAATTTCTTTTATGGTATCTTTAATAATTTTTTAATAATTTCTATTTTTCAAAGAAACATTGAAAAAATAATAGACAAGAACGGGGCTTGAACCCGCGACCTTTGACGTTCCGTGTCATCACTCTACCAACTGAGCTACCTTGTCGTGTTCAAACCTATTGAATTTGCAATCCTCTTTGTATACGTCTTAAGGAGACGCCTGGTGATATTTATCTAGTAATCATTACAGATTTACTAAACTCAGCGTTACCACTTTACAGTTGTAAATCGCCGAACAACATCCCAATCCTTTATAAATCATATATAATTATATTTTTTTAAGACATGTTGAGGCCATGTAATGCCTATATTAATTTCTATTTTTCAAAGAAACATTGAAAAAATAATAGACAAGAACGGGGCTTGAACCCGCGACCTTTGACGTTCCGTGTCATCACTCTACCAACTGAGCTACCTTGTCGTGTTCAAACCTATTGAATTTTCAATCCTCTTTGTATACGTCTTAAGGAGACGCCTGGTGATATTTATCTAGTAATCATTACAGATTTACTAAACTCAGCGTTACCACTTTACAGTTGTAAATCGCAGTTGTAAATGTAATTTTTCAATGTTTCTTTGAAAAATAGAAATTAATATAGGCATTACATGGCCTCAACATGTCTTAAAAAAATATAATTATATATAATTTTTTAATAATTACGAACATTTAGTTGTATTTTATTGTTTATTATAAGAGGTAAGAAATTGGTATATTAGAGGAAGCCTGAAAGTAGTGCCAGGGGCAGAAATTTTAAGGGAATCATTTGTCCTGGTAAGGACACGTGATGAGATGAAACACATGTAACTAAGAGAGTAATGAATATGAATGTTGATGAATGGAGGGGGAGACGTAGACCAAAGAAAATATGGATGGATTGTGTGACCCATCACATGAACTGATGATGATCACATGAGCTGACAGGGAAGAATGGAAGAGAAAAACATATTGCGCCGACCCCAAATAACTCGGGTCCAGGGCTGGAAGATGATGATGATCATGATAAGAGGTTTATTGGGATTGTACCAAGTGGACCCGACAGTCTCTGCCTACCCCAAAGGAAAAGAGGCATGATTTTATGTATTGAACCTATATTATTTCCCACACTAGAGGAACATTGTCGAAAGCTGATACCTAAGGATATCATACCAATCTTGCATACTGTTACAAAGTTCCCATGGAACACAAAATACATGAAAATATGTAATAAGGTAATAAACCACAACAAACGTCATAATAATTACTGCAATGAATCTCGTATTGATTTATGAAGCTCTAAATTAATTCTGTTAAGCGTGGCTATCAATTAATAAACAACTGTTCCATGCCAAGGAATTGGTCATGGCTACTCGCGTTTATTATTTGCATTTAATTTGTATAGAGATTATTTATAGAGGAGAAATTTCAATATTTTGTCATTAGTTATGGAAGGAGGTATAGTGTTAATATTATATAATAACGGCTGCATATTACTATCCACAATCTAACAGTAACGCAATAAAGTCATATTTTAACTAACAAACCCAAATATATCGAAAGACTTACATATTCCATGAGAATGAAATGTTTCAGTAAGTCACAGCTACTGCATGCCATCTTAATAAAAGTTAATTACAATGCAGTATTGATATAACATCTTAATAGCGGTAGTCATGATCCCGCAATTGTATTACCGACCGGTCTCATAAACATCGGGTTCCTTTATTGAAGCCGACCCGACCCGATTGCCGGTTTCATTCTGTTTTTCAGTCCATTAAAAAACGAACAACTTAACTGGTTAACACACATGGACGGCTCTAATAGGTCTCTCCATTGTCGCTGGTTAACTGGGGCACTGCGCAGTGCACACCGGGATATAATGTAGGATGCGGTGTGGGATAATACTGTTGTGTTCTGTGCACTGTGCGGTGTGCAGTCACAATGACGTCACTACACTCTGAATGTACAAAATATTCATAAGACGTTGCTGATTATACTAATACACGATTCCATAGACACAAATTATGAGCCAGTAGAGTTCTTCAATTAGGGTGTAAGGGTGAATAACGACAACAATAACTTTTACACGACTGCCCAAAATAAGAATAGTTATGTTTTAGGGTTCATGTATGTTTGTGAGTTTCAGTATTCCATCATAACAATAACTTATAAATGTCTGAATCGATTTTGATGTATAGTTAGAATCCTTGCATCTTCCCGAGTAGTCAAAATAGGTTAGTACCTAAGATAAAAATAAATTAAAATAAAAGTAAGGTATACAAAAAAAAAGCACGCATTTACATATGACAGACGTGCTTTTTATTTCCTAATTAATGTTTTTTTATAGATATGAATAGTTCTAAAAGGCAGATAAATAAATATGTAGGTACAGACGTATAATTCAGGTACATGGCGTAAATAACATCACTGTCAGTGTCAGCCTGTATCATCCCACTGTTGGGCAAAGGCCTCCCCCAAAAAAAAGAAATCATTTTTCAAACGTATGTTTTTCTTGATAACGTCAACAACCACCTTAACGTTTTTTTTCTATTCCGTGATTGCACTGGTCGTTTCAGCGCATGAAAGTTACGGACTACGAACGGTGACATCGAATTATTATCGGTAGATTGTATGGGATACGTTACTTTATAGCAAGTTGATATCGAATAGTGGCTCAGGATGTAGGTCGCGTGCCGGAGATGCCTTTGTTCCGACTGCTACTGTAAATTATCTACATTCCGTTCTCCTTCATAACTCTGTATCGAAACAGACGGTATATCTGACAATAAAACTGGAAAAGTGACCGTTTTTTGCACGAACGAAGCTTTATTGGATTTCTCGTTTCATTTACTCCGTGCCTATAGGTAGTAATTAGTGAATACAATCGTGTCGATGGTAATTACCAATTACACAGTTACGTTAATGTAGATATCGGTTCATGGAGGTTCCCACAGCAGAATTTCTCTTTTAAAGAATAAAGAGCGGAAAATTTACTGTTTTAACTGCAATTTGGCAAATATTCGATTTGGGTATTAATGGAAACTGAAAGATTCGATTTCATCCTGCCTACAAAACACACCTACAATACATTATGTTGTATTTCAATGAAGTACTTTTAAAAAATAATGACTACTGCATTTCATTTAAATCAATTAGTAGATAGGTACCTACCTAAATAAACTAATGTATGTCAAATGGAAAACTCGACGCACGTGTAATAATTTTGCCTTTGACAAACCAGAACGTTGAAAACATTCTGTGGCACATTTCGTGGACAATAAAATATTTTTACTGCAGCCACAGGTGCGACGTGAAAAACCGCGATTTTGTATGACGGAAAGGGGGATTTATTCTAGAGGATCATGAAACAGGGGATCGCAAACTGGTTTTAATTGTCAAGTGTTTTTATGCCGAGCGCAGTAGGTGTGTATTAATCTATTGGTGGGTTCGTTTTGTTCAGAGAGTTAGTTAGTGAAGTGATCCGCAAACGGGTCGGTGCTCCATTTGGGTCATCTGGATCGGTGTTAGCGGGACACGAGCAGCTGAGGTCGAGTGCACTCGGCCGCAATATGGTTCTAATAGAGAATCCTTCAAACACCTACGTGTGGTTATGAGGTGGCGCTCATAACATATCCGGACGGCTTAAACCGGCTTCAAGAGCTTGTGACCACTTCGAACGTCAAACCTACCGTTAATTTCGAATTGGTACTTCGGCCACGTGATATTTACGGTATATAGTGGTCATATCTTAGCTTAACATTTTTATGATTTTTATTAAAAATTAATAGCAACGTGTTTTTATTTAGAGGAAAACTTTGTGATAGGTATATCTATGCAAAAGGCAAGATCGGAAGAAGCGGCGAGATACTCGATTATTAATATATTAATTTAATTGTTGCACAACAACTACCTACGTCTACTGCTTTTATTTCTACTTAATTTATCATGAGCTTTGAATAGTTTGGTGGAACATGTCATGAGTCCAAAGCTTACCACAAAAAATCTCCGATTCATATTTTAACTTTCAAAATGAACATGTTCATAAAAATATATGGTAACGTCTGTCTGTTATTTCTAATAATATACAAATAAAATTTTGTTCATTAGGTATAAATGCTATATTCATGATGGAGAAATAACAAAGGGATAATTTATTGTTTCAGGTATCTGGAATGATCCAAACTAAAAGACAACATATCAAACCCCCCGATCGAATGACCAGGTGAGTTACAACATGTTATTTAATATTTTCTCACAAAAATGCTTTACTTAGTAACATAACACTGCACGACAAGCTTTTCTACGCGCTTCAATTTACAATAGAACACACAATATAATGCAGGTGATATTGAGTGTGAAACGAAGTAAGACGGGTTGCTAGCCCGAGGTAGAATAAACCGTTACTTGAGCCAAAATAAAATGGGTAAACTTTAAAGATACTCTTATCAGTTGCCATAGCTACGAGATACGGTATCAGGGCCCAGAGCCGACGGCGGCGACGCGGGTGCGGGCGGCCCTCGACACTCACTGAACACGCATTTGCATAAGATTTTTGCAATTTTATTCCGCATACACAAACAGAATCAGCATTTTACGACTTACTTACGCTGTTATACATAAGCACTTTTATTTTCTCGTTTCATATTGCTAGTTTTTATGTATTCTCACGACGAAATAGAATACGCTTTGTGAATATATGTTTCGTTATCGCCGAAATTCGAAGTTATATTACTATCCGAAACTAGCGCAGTAATAAACTGTATCGTAAAATAAGCCATAACTAAAATGGCACGCGATAATATTTGTTTAAAGATTTTGTGACGATAAAATTGGGTGAAATATGCTAAAAATAATGTCGTCATGGTTATTTGTAAACACCGCGATATGTCTACACCGTAAAGATGTAAATATTGTAGAAAATTATATTGTGGGAACGGATATGTACGCCGCAAAGTGACGTAAAATCATTACCAGCCAATAGAGTAGCAATTGGAAAACAATTTCCGCGTTAGGAGCAAACCTACGTCGTGTGAGCACGTCGGGAACACCTCGGCGCATCCGTGATTACTACCACATCTACCGACCCACGAGTAGAAGAACCTCCAATGTATATAAATACAGACGTGTTCCATCACAATCTTATGATGCCGATAAGATTTACGATACAGGCTTCTCGACAAGTGCGACCAGGGTAATGGTGGCATCGCGTGCTCGTACAAATTATCACTCGCGTTTTACGCTATATTACATGACAAAGTGAAAGCCCACGACTAATATCGTTGTAATCCACTTAAAAGTTCGTATTGCTCCCCCTTCGTAACACGAAACAGGCATGCTAACTTTGTGAATGAATGGACTGATAATACATATCTACCTACAGGACACAGGTTATGTAATTGAAAACTATTCAAGACCTGCTTTGCGGTTTATTTCACTAAAAACAAAACAAACGAAGGAGAATGTGTGTCACATTCTTCATAACACAAAAAAAGAATAGGTATTATATTTAAAAGAACAACGTAAGTGACGCAGATTGCGCAAGTTCCCCGGAATATATGGCTGTCAATGGTGTTCACTTATGAAGACGAGGAGTGAAATGGCAAGATTACATTTCGTACGAACTTTGTCAACTCGCCTACTTACTTTAATTCCGTCACGGAAAAGTAAAGAAAATAAACTGAACATTTCAAGCTGTAGGAATACTTTATTCTACAAAATTAACACAAGTGCTCCGATTGTCACCATTTTGTAAAATATTAATATGCGTCACAGACACGGCAAATTACTAATTATATTCAAAAGAAGTATAAATAACAATACTTCTCTATAAATTCCAAAGCCGAAAGCTGTAAGATATAAATAGAAATAAGATAATCACGGTCGACAGTTTGTCTAAGAAAGCTTCGCAACTATTTTCCGCTGTTCGCATCACACCAAAGAGCCTCATAAATCCAGGGAGGCTCATTGTGTACCTATCGCCGTTGATGTCGCAATTTAGAAGCTTTGCAACACGCGCCGGCGCTGAAATATTGTCGACTGGCCATCAATCAAGTTCTTTACCAAATAGATCGCTGATTAAATTGTTAAATTACTGCATTAATCCTCTGAGAGGTTGTCAGGTTGACATAACATTGATTTGGAATTTAACTGGCTTTATAGGTGATGTTCCCACGATCTGCGTTTAACGATATTTTTTGCCTTTTTACATAGTTATTGTGATTATATTTATAAAATCGGTAACTACACAAATAAAAAACTCAAAAATTTAATAAGGAAACCGAAATCTCACCGGAAGGAAATACATTATTTATGTGCCCAAAAATTGAATTGAAAAACGGACGGCCGGCATAATTTGGTCTATCATCCGACTAATAATAAATTAAGAGGAGACTAAACTGTATTTAGTGAGCGTAAAGATGCGGAAAAGGCTCGACAACGACTTGACGTTAATGGATGGCACGTTTTTTTTTTTCAGGGCGTGGGCGTGAGATGGCACGAGCGGGCATGCTGCACAGGGGCGGAAAAAATGGAGCCGAGTGAGTATTCACCTTAACTACTCGTATTAACTGATAATTTCTACTGGGTAAAATATTTCATTTAAAATTCTTTCATTAATATTTAAAATTCTTAGGGGAATTATTGATGATCCCGATATGCATAATGAAATGTGCAATCTATTTGTCCCAGACAATTACTGTCGTAACAGAAAACACCGCTTACTGGCTGTTCCAACTTGCCGTACTGTTGCACACTCTAAGTCACCTATTCCTCGGACATTAGCCGCTATTAACGCTCTCCTGAACTCAAACACAGATCTCGATATGTTTGCGAATGAATGGAAGATGATACTGTCAGAATGTTTGAATTTTTGTGAGAAGAATGCATGACTGTGTTAAATTAATTATATGTTTAAATAGTGTAATTGGTTTCGGCCGTTCTATTTAAAAAAAAAAAAAAAAAAAAAAAAAAAAAAAAAAAAAAAAAAAATTTACTGAGAAAATTTGCGTGACTTGGTTCGGTTGAACTCTTCATTATTACAGCCGCTCTGGTCCAAACCATTGTTGTTGATCCTTCAAGCAGCACGACAGCATCAATACAAAAGAATCTTTTTTGGAATCACATTTAGTAGAAAATTATAAAAAATAAGCGTCAGTAGGATGTTTGTTTCTTGTAATTATTATATTTGTAAGAAGTATTTACTTTATACTCGTCATTATATTAAGAACATTAATTCTTTCTCTTTATGTCGTCTTTATCAAAGTACCTTGATCACATAAAGGATCGCCATGGGTTTATATGGTACTAGCTGATGCCCGTGGCTTCGCATAATCATGAAATTTTGATCCCGTTCCCGCTTTCCAATTACCGCTTTATAATTGCCCATTTTTTTAAGTATTAAAATGGATATAGAATGTTATCCTTATATGCCATTGGGGGACTTTTCTGTAGACATTTACACTGTATTCTATAAGATACACAATTCTACCATACATCACTTTGTTATATCTCAAAGGGTTTAGGCAGCGTTATCGTTGAAAGCTCCCAGTTGGCTTATTTTTTCCGATATTTCCAACAAATATCAATATATTTTTGCCAATGTATACGATAACTTAACAAATTATATACTAAAATCTTCCTCGAGAACCACTCTACCCATTGGTGAAATTAGCATGAAAATCGGTGCAGTAGTTTTTGAGTTTATTGCGAACATACAGACAGACGCGGCGGAGGACATTGTTTTATAATATGTAGTGATAAAACATACGAACAAAGTGATTTCATCTTATCAGACTAAAAATGTGCAATGAAAATTGATTTTAGTTATAAGTATAACATATTTATATCACGTAGCAAATTAGTTAGATAGATACACATTTCTTATATATATGATTGTTAAGTTATTACTGAGGACTACGAGTAAGTCTAAGCAATATCGAAGAAAAGAAAATGGTACTTTATAGTAAAAAAAAAAACTTGTGAATACTTTTTCTTCGCAATTGTCGACCTACATCCACCTTTCTCAACCAGACATGATTTAGCACTTAATGTAATTGACATACGCGTTCATTCCTAGTAAAGTTGTTCAACGTATGCGCGACATTTGCATAATTATAAGACGCGTCTACCTCTAATCAAATGTTTACGTTCACTATAACTTAATCTCTGTATGTTTATACATGTCGGCGACACGTGTCGTGAAGGGTTTATTTTGCCCTCACTATAAATAGAACGGCATAAATATATACAAAGTGCGCCGAGTAGCTCGCACGATTGCCCTTATCACAAAGTACTTAAGGGCGTGGCGGCAAGGGCGGGCGGTAGGGTACGCCTGGGCGGGCGGCAGGTGCAGGCCTGATAGAGCAATTACTTATTTTAATATTTTTAATGTCGGTCTCTGGAGGCATCCGGCTGTTTCACTGTCTGATAAAGTTGTTGTAATTATTCAAGTGTCGCAAGGATACAGCTCGTAACAAATCCTTTTTTCGGTAGATATCTATAGAGAAAGGTGACAAAGGACTAGGACCCCAATAAACTTAGAATAGAAATATTTAAAAAAAAACCTTTAATTGTCCGATTACGACCCAACATCTTGGTTCCTTATAGCAAAGATCAAGACAGTACCCCAATATGCGTGCATGTTCATTCGTTCGTGAAAGTAACAAATCGATAGAATAAGTTACGGATCCCGCGCCAGAGAACAATAGTAAGTATATAAGTTGGTTAGCGATGCACCCTATTAGCCGGCGCGGGACGCTATTCGTCTTGTCGCCTCAAGTCGAAGTTCGCAGACGGGTCCCCGATGAATATTCCCCACGTTCCTTTGATGTGGCTCACGTTAATTAGGGATTTTAGCATTGCGATACTTGGTAGACAGACAATGTTTTATTAACGAACTAAAATATCTGGCCGCTGTTAACCCTTTATCAAAATCTCGCTCTCCCAGATTTTAACCCTGTAATATAATTTTACTGCAAATAGAACATCTGAAATTCCTATGAACCGGCTCTAGTTATTCAGTTCACGACGTTTTCGGAGCGTTCAGTGTTAGAGGCTAACTGCAGTTGGGCCGTCACCAGCGCCCCGGTTAAATTACTTACCCCTGGTTTCGGCGCAACTTTATCAATGCTAGAGAATACTGGCAGAACTGATGTCCGGCGCACCACCCTTCACCCCACTAACGATTCCTGTTCCCCCTACATTTTCTCACCTCGGTTCGTACTCATCCGCCTAGACTAACTTTAAATTGTTAGCTGCAACTTTGCTTCCCACTCGGTTGAACTTTATTTGTACATTGCATACCTCTCCAACTTTTGATGACAATTTTCTGGAATAACATTTATTAAAATGAAATGTTTCCAAATGTTCTGGGTTGATTCCGTGTGTTTATTTTTGATTGTTCAAACAATCGCTGTATTTGTTGTATCATTGTAACGTATACAGAATGAAATAATAAACTATTCAAATTGTTTTGTTAACCTGCTCTACATTTAGTTTCCACTGCACAACATTATCAAACAAAGAGAGTTGGGCCGAAATAAAAAAAAAATTTACCAGAAATGGAAGTGTTACATATATTGTTGCTTTTATTACCATCACAATCTAATATTTGATATAAATAACAATAGAAACAAAAACTGGCAAAAAGGAGTGTATACTTGCTTACATCAGCATGGTTGGCTCCGGCACGTCGCGTCGAGGTCGCAATATTTAACTTGATCTCAGCGGTGATCCGTCACGCACCAGCCTCCGCCTTCTCGCACCTTATAATAACATGTTATTCCTTACAACACAGGTATAACGCCACTAACAACGTAAACGCAAGCGGTATTTTCACAGCTTTTATGGTGCAGTAAATTTACTGAGTTATTACCGAATTTTCAACATGCATTGTGTGGTTTTAATCAAGTATCTGTGATGTTGTGATTCATGATAGATATTTTGATTATGAATAAGTTTAAGAGGCCTATCTAACTTATATAGCTTTTCTGAGATAAGAAAATATTGATAGTCTATAAATCCGATCTCTATGTAGCACTCCGTAGGTAGTATGTTTTATATTCATGAAGCATCATCTGGGCACAAAAGTATTGTGGTCTCCTATTATTTACGGCACAACGGGCTTGTCATAAATCAGTATCTCGGTTTCATGCCGCAAGGAAATAGCTCATAACTTTGATTAGCCTCTTCGACTGCAAGGTCTCACCTTCGCTCGCCGTCCAATTGTGGGTCAATGCGGCCGCGGCGCTCGAATATCTGCATTGTTCATGCTAGTGTACGTGTATACCATATACTTACCTACATTTTACAAAACGGCTTCGAACAATAGAATATATAAACAAAGATATTTAATTTCGAGCCTCTGTGCCTAATGAAGACAAGCTTTGTGCAATAATATTTAATCACCTTCTACAACCGCAATCATTGTTAAATTAGATAAGCCACGTTAGCAAAGCCTCCGTGAAACAGGCGGTACACAATAATATTACATATTGTTATAATGGTATCTTTGTACCTTAGTTATCGAATCTTGCATGATACATATCTTTCACACGAAGCTTAAAAGTTTATTAAGTCGAGTTTCTATACGCAGATACATATCGTGCGCCCGAATAACATGCTTACATTTAATGTTCTGTATCAAAACAAGCTGTAATCAACATTTCTCGCTATATCAAGTGTCGGAGGTTTCATTGGTAATGTCAAAATCTACCGGTAAGTAAATAAATAAAGTAGGGCAGGGTCATTCATATGAGAAAAAATATTTTTAGATCGATGGGTAAGATTCTTAAAGTATAAAGGCCGGCATTATAGATTGCTTTTTCTAGTGGTTTAGAAGTGGGTCAGTGTCCCGTAAAAGTTTCCGCGAATGTGGTCCGCCAGCCGCATTACCGCGGCAGATCAAAGTTACCGCTCTTCACACGACGACCCTACAATTCACGAGACTCTTGGAAAATCATGCGTTTGTTTTATCCTCCCGCTGCGGTATATCCACACACATCGATACACCAACGTGAACATCCTCTAATTTCAAGTAACATGAATATTAGCCGACGCCGCAACGAACGAAGCAAAACAGTTTTTAGTTTAAGTAATCTTGTTTATATCGAGTTGGATACTGATAGCCAGCGCGGTAGCTAGGTGGCTGCATAATTATTTTCAGTGTTTGCCTCCATTAACATCTGCGGTGGGGCATGCCGGGTCGCTTGCACCTCGTCTGGACTATATGTAGATGAAACCTACAAAACAAATGTAATCCTGGGACACAGTGCAAGGGCCAACGTCAACTGCATAATTAACACTTTAATTAGGTGCATGTGTATTTTAAAAGTTAAATATTTGTACCTAATAAAATTTTGATCAAAATTTTTTGCAAATTGCGATGCATGCACCCTCCACGACACATAAAAACGAATTGTGAAAAATACAATTTGAACTAATTTAGTAGAGCATAGCATAAACATTTTTGATTAATTAAAACGGAACTGTGCACCAACACGGAAAGTATTATACAAGCCTTTGATGTGTGTGTATTTACAAAACGCTACAATGAAAGTGATGGATATCTGTCATGTCTGCGAGATGGAGCAGCTCGCTCCGCACCGAGCCCGCGCCAAGCCGCGCCTCGCGATGCAAATTCTGTCGACTCACCCGGAAAGCAATTACTGAGTCTAAGCTGCCGCTCGTTCTTCTGCACTGCTTACCATAAATCAATGAGAACGTAGATACACAAACACATACACAAAGACATAAAAGTGTTTGAGGATGCTGAATCCTTATAAAATAAAGTAGAACAAAATATTCTATACCAACAGAATTTGTGTCACATTAAAAAGGTATATTAATAATTTTGCCAGTCTTATTATTGAACAGGCAATCTAAAGAATACAGGAAATTATTTCCGCCTACCATATACATACTTTCTAAGAATTGACTAGATAAAAGTGATGGGTAAGTTATCTATAGCTAAGCACTCCTTGATATTTATAACTTTTATATCCTTAGCTTTAATTGATTTAAATTCATGGTAGAATTGATGATGATTGAATTGTACTTATTTAATTGCTTAACGAAAATAGTGAGCTCTTAAAACAAAGTCATCGTTTTGAATTAATTATCATTAAAGCAATGAGGGCGTAAGTGTTGATTAAATCGGATCGCCTTGTATGTAAGGATGATTTAATAAAAATAACTTCCTTTACCTTCTACGATAGCGACAGGTGTATTTATAATGTATAGTAATAAAACTTTAATAATATAAAGAACATATAACATTTTACGTAAGCGATTTTGGTCCCCAAAGTGGACGGTTGCCACAAATTCTTTTGCTGCGGCATAAAAGTGTCCCTGTCCAATGTTCGCAATACTGTGATAAAAGTAAATAAATACGCGCTCAGGACCCATTTCAACAATTTGCTTAGGATTCTGTATTTTGTTCGTGATCGCCGCTCCAAACGTGTAATAGTGAGCTTTTGTGTTATACATACAATCAATGTGTAGACAAATAGCTGATATCAGGAAAAATACTACACAATACGACACTTAAGATTAAATAATATCGTCGGTTATCGATTCAGTAATTCAAAGGACGGATTGAACATGTGTCTCTTGAAGCATTTTCTGTATGTTCAATGTGCACGATATTAAAAAAATTCAGACATTTTGACTAAGTAGGTAGGTATCTAAGTTAAAGCTCATAACCAAGGTACCCAATACAGCTAACAATATTAGAAGCAAATTCGATTTGTTCTCTCAGTTCTGCAGCGCCGACTCTACTCTGCTAGTCTCACAAAATCAATTAACACGTGGCTAGATGTTGTCGACTGAGAATATTCCAATCGAAAATGGACCATAAAATCTATAATTGCCCGGAATCACAGTTTCCGAACGTTTTCGATTTCGCTGATTACATGCGTGTGTTGGTACCTACAACCGATTTCCGATGTTCGATACCAATTCAGAATTCACGTTATAATTTACCGGGGTGAATAAATAATCAAAATATTATGGTATCCGTGGGAGGGGAAATAATATGCGAGTGATATTTCGGCCTAACATTTAAATACCTGAGGATTACGTGTAATCTTTTTCCTTTCGGTTCATTGGTTAAACTACTAGAACGTTTCAGCCTAGTAGGTGACCACGCCTATTGTGTTTCACTGGCGAGGTTTCAGTGTCCCACTGTTCAGGAATATGATCACTTGGAGCATTGGAGTAAATGTGCATACTTAGTCTGTTCAGAGCGAAATTCGGTCTAACGTACAAATGGGTCGATGATACCACATATCTGTAGAATCTTAGTTACATAATATAAATATTATAATATGAGTTTTTTTCGTTAAGTTTTTCTTTAAGTTAAGTACAGTGTATGATAGAATACCTACTTATGTGATTAACCATACATTTGCTTCTAAAAAGCTTTACATGTTAATATAGCTTGGCGTTCATAAATAGTTTCAAATAACTCATGAAGTAAGAAAACTTCTGTTAGCATAGTAAGAAAAGGGTAATACAAATCTAAATATTCGCCGACAACGAACGCTCGGTCAATTTGCTTAGGACTTTTGTTGCTCGCATTGATGGAGATGCTGTTCGTTGCCCATTTCGTTTTCTCAATACATTTTGTATTTGCATGCAATTCAAGTCTTATATGCCAATTTAGAACCTTTTTGTGAGTTAACAATGCCTTGAATGGGTAGAAAATAAGTCAATATTGATATGTTTCACAGCGTTTACTGTTTCGGCAAGCAGTGTACTATCTTCCTGTGGGTATTAATTAAGAATAAACTAAAAGGAGGATAGACAGCATCATCCTCTTTGTGCGATGGCTAATTACAAGCATTGCCTGGCACGCTAGGTTCCCTGAATAACCGTCTTCGAGAAGACTTTACTTCTCAGTGGAAGTCTACAGGATTATAAATAAATAAATAAATATTCCACAAAATTATTTAGGATTTTAAGTTCTTATTCATAATCGTGCTTTAAATGTCTCTAAAGGATAGACATTAGACATTTTAGCTAATAGACATTTCGTTTATCTCCTTCTATTCACATTTAAGGGACAGAACATATTTTAGAAGCGTTTTAAGGACATCAGTTTTTATAAATACCTACGGCCTAAATATAGATATACCTACCTATGTAACATAACGCCAGTATCTTCGAAGGGTAAGGCAGAGGTGCACTGTATATTTATAAACCCACAATTCCACGCTGCAGTTATTAAGTAGCATATAATAGGTTGTGAACCTATTGCCATCAACCCGGGGCGCGATTCCTAACTCGAGGCTCCTGATTATATTAAATGGAAAAAGAATACGGTCGCGAACAGAGAATGCGAAGAGGTTGAGATGGCTAAGTGGTCAGAGCGCCTGGAGTATTTATCCGGGAGGCGCAGGTTCGTCGAATCCTGTTCGCGACCGTATTCTTTTTCCATTTAAAATAATAACTTTAGAGTTCGCTAAGCATGCGTTAATGCTTTTCAAAGATTTATCTTGAATCCAGGTTACTGAGACTGAGAATTTCTTACAAGAAAAAACTTAATAACACTTTTGAAATCGAAATCTCACTCAGCAGCTGCGCTTTATAGAATTCAATTGAGTTGTTTTATTTTTTATTCATTAACAAGGTATTTTTGAAGCTTCTTTTCTCATACCAATTAACAGAACTTCCTTCACCAAAATAGGACGAATAATCAAATAAATCGGTAGTAACCCGAAATAACACGTTAGAACGATTCACGCGTATATTTTGTTATAGTCGTTATAAATTCTAACCACGCCCTGAACATGTTTTAGGGTGCGCTATGATTTAGTAGCCACTTCCTTTAATCAGAGAAAGTGTTATAACACTGATAAGACACCCAGACCCGACCTTACTAACATGGTAAACTATAAATAAGTATGCGTATAACTTCCTCGTTGGTCTAGTGGTCCCAAGCGCGACTGCTGAGCCGGAGGTCTCGGGTTCGATTCCCGTGTCGGGCTATTGTTACAGAGTTATTCTGTAAGGAAATTCTTAGTGGCAGCCCGGAGTTTGGAATTGTGCCCGGTTGATGGCAATAGCCTCACCACCGATTACATGGGACTTAATAACAGCATGTGTACACCTCTGCCTACCCTTTCGGGGAATGTGATGTTAAGTTAAGTATGCGTACTCATTCAATATCATGGGAAAAACATTCAATTATTTTTGTACGAATGAGTTTAACAATTAATTGCTGTATGGATTCTGTATTTAGATTTAAAATGTTAATTCCTTAAATCCATGTTCAATACAATAGCTGGATAGGTAATGCATTTTCAAAATAAAACCCACTAACTTTGGGTACATACTTATCGGTACGGGTAGTTTAACATTTGCAGAGTAAATCTATTAAGCGATTAGGTACAGCAAATATGCGCATAGTCTAGGCACCCTATCCACCTGTCAATTTCCATAATGGAGCGTGTCGGCCTTTCGCTGACCAGCTGTTATTATACCATAGTTTATGTAAACCCATTGTTCCGCTGTATTCGATAAAATAATTTTGTAAATGCGGATAAACTGCCCATAGAGTATCGTAGTGAAATTGTTCAATACAAATTAATTGCCTGTTAAATATACATACCTAAGTATGTAATTAGGTATATAATACTTGTGGGATTTAGATTAGAACTGAATGGCTTTATTGTTCCGTGACAGACAGAAAAAGAAAATGAGTGTATCGACTAATTGTCAGGCCGAGCTTAAGTCTTATACGGAGGATAATAGTTAATCCCGAGAGATAGTTACGCTAGCATTGGCATATAGCCTTCCTTTTACAGTATGCTGCAACGTTTTGCATTTTAGTAGGAAACTTATCACTTCCTATCACATTACATAAACTCATGCCTTGCTCCCATGGGGGTAGGCAGAAACTACAGAATTCCACCTGCTACGATCCTTACATATGCCTTTTGCTTCGTCCACGTTCATACATCTTGTCATACATGCGCGGCGGTTGCGAGTACTACGCACCTTACCTATTGGAGGATATCACTAATAAGGTCAGTGTATATCCTTCTAGGGCGTACCCTTCAGGCATTTCCACTTATTCCTGCCTTGTAGATTCCTTTTGTTAACCGTCTTTCATTCTCTCAATATGACCAAACCATCTAAGCATACTCTTTTCAATTTTCGTCACTACGTCTTCTTTTATACGCTTCCTTCCACTTTCTAACAATTCCAATTTAAAGGTAATTTAGCTGGCAACATACCTACCTAGTAATTACTTATTCGTATCGCGTTCTGGATGGCAATATAATTATAAACATAGTAGATACGACCACGAAATTTATGAAATTTTACGCAATTTACAAATAAAATTATACAATTTATCGGGTACTATAAACAGCGAGAAGGATGTTGAAAGATCTATAGATGTTGCGATATTCCACGATATTTTTTTAATATCATGATAAAACTTACGAAAGGCTTAGCAGAATGGATTGGGAAAGTTGTGCAGTTGAGAAGGTCGGGCTGCTGGTGGCGGACGAAAGTGAAGGTATTCCCCCTCCCATCATTCCCTGGCGCCCAGCCACCCCCCACGGACCCCACCAGATGCACGCCTCAGGAGCCGCAGACGCCAGGGAAAGTACTTACTTGAAGGGAACTTTTACTTAATATTGTTATGAGAAAATTATGGAATAAAGCATGTGAATAGTTTAGATTTCCATAAAAGTAACTGTGTAAGTTGCAGTATTTATTAAAATAGTTTGAAATTTTGTCAGAACTCAGGAACGCTATATCAAGGCTATACCTATTATGTATACACAAGGCTATCAGAACCAAAATGTTCGGAGCCTACTTTTTATAGGCATACATTTTACAGGCTTCTGAATTTGATACCTACACCAGCTTATACTGTGGAAGTACTTGTATTATATAAGTGCAAAACTGCAAAGTGTTCGAAACGTCAGAAAAAACAAAAAACCAATAATACACGCGATTAATCCGGTTAAAAGTTGTTTTATTATAATGTGTAGTGATCGCGCAAACCTAAGATATTACTAAGTATCTACTTGTATTTGTAATTAGTGTAACTAAGATTATAAATTAAAGTGATTTAACAAATAAATATCCTTAAAGCCAATCCCGCGACGAAAATGTAGTCAATCTCATCAAGTCATCTCTTTGCCATAGAAGACGGCTTTTCTAAAAATACACGCATCGCATTCTTCAATAAAATTAAAGTTTATTTACGAAAGATATGAAATTACTTCGCACTATCCAAAAGTACCATCCATTTTAATACAAACACGAGCACTTGTGCCGCTAATGTTTCTTTTGGCACTTCACATAATATTGAAACCTACAGAGGCAAACATCCCCACTCAAGGGTGGAATAAAAATAATAACATTTTCTTTACTCTGGAGAACAAACAATTCGCAAGATATAATAATAACGCTAAAGTTGGTAGCAGTTCTATATTTCTTTGTCACACGTATTGCTCATCGCGAAACATCGCCATACGCACTTTGCAGATAAATTTAATTGAAACATTTTTCAGTGTTGCGTCTGGCGTATTTTAAGTAAGTTACGCATGTATGAGCTGGCGTGGAGTTGTGGCGTAATTTCAGCTCTCTCCCTAACGAGCAGGCACTCAAGTGGAGGCTCTCTGGTAACATTCCTCCAGACTAGATGATATTGTGAGATTTGTAAGCACATTGTTTATCCTGCGTGTGTTACAGCGAGCTAAGCTGTACGCAGTTCCATCTCCCCACCCTATTTAGCTTTTCTGTGTCGGATCATATTGTTGTTTCGGTTCATACAGAGTAACGCCAGTTCACTTTTAAATGATCAGAAGTATACCTACACAATTAAATGTAGGTACATAAATAATGAAAACATAATATTAGGTATATTGTAAAACAATATAGGTAAGTTATTAGGTACTCAATATTTCAAAAGCATTGCTGAGATGCTTTTGTATTGTTTATAAAAGTAATTCTCTTTAATTACTTAAAACGAATATTACGAGAATAAAGTTATTATAATAAATGGAAAAAGAACGGTCGCGAGCAGTATTTGAACCTGTGCCTCCCGGATAAATACTCCAGGCGCTCACCACAAATAACTTTAGAGTTCGCTAATCATGCGTTAATGCTTTTCAAAGATTTATCTTTAATTACGAAAATATATTATAGATGCCTAATGCATACATCCCCCTGTTGCCTTTCAGAAAAGGCAACATCGCATGTTATTTATAGCGCTTAAGTCGATGTAAAAGTACATAAACAGCTAATGTTGTCTCAATGCTTTTTATGAATGGCTGCGGACCAAGTGATGTTGGCAAACAAGGCCGCGTCGGACGACGGCGTTACTCCGCGCTGCTGGCTAATTACGGGGGAGACGGCAAAGCGCACTCTTCCCCGCTCTGTACCACACATGGACGCACAAAACAACCCTATTCACAATAAACCACTTATATTTTAATTGACTGGCAACACTTTCAAGTTAAACTTTCTCTAAAACACCACGATATTGTCAGGTGACAACATCGCATTGCATTTTACGATGTTCAAGAATAGCTCATCGTTAACGTTTTAGAGGTCATAACACTGACGCGACTTTCCATTAGCACCTGGCCGTCAAAACAAGTGTGATTAATTTAATCTATCCAGTAGATGGCGGTAATTACACTCGAGACAAATGTAGCCGGAGGGAGAGTTCTTTCAGAAACGTTCAACGTCCTGTTACCCTCGCTAGCGCTTGTCAGCGTTACTTACCTTCATGATATAAGCCACGTGTTAATATTCAACGCTTTTTATGGATTTCACTTTTCCTAATATTATATGGGTTCTTAATTTAAGCCGCACTCACAGACAGCCTGAATATTCAGTGAGTTAAATCGAATGTTTTTACGTTCTTCTCGTCGCCCAAGTAGATAAAATACTAGAAAGGTGCTTAAATACCAAATAACATTTCGATATCGATCAACCATTTATTTTCTGATGGTTTTAATTAAAACTAATTACAGGGGCTTATCGTTGGTTCGACTGAATCTTGTGCCCGAACGGTGGCTAGGGGAGAAATTGGCATTTTGCGATGTCTTCCCCCGTTCGTCCCCTCTGCACGCAGATAATTAACTGCAGATAGGTACCCGACTACCCGTACAGCCGTACGCAAGGGTATGAGATCAAATTTTATCCACAAGTTTTAAAGAGCGGTGCCTCGTCTCGGGGCGGCTGGAGTGCAACGCGGGCGGTGATGGGGTTGAACAAATTGTTGGGGTGGCTAGGTAAACGACCGTGATTATATTGATTTTTAAAATGACATCTCTTTTAACCCTTCAATTTGTGGGTTAGATGGTTCCTGCTCACTGTAAACAATTTCATATTTATCAGTCTCACGTTTACGGAAAATTGCTTAGGTACGATAAATTACTAGTTTTTAGTATAAAAAAGGCTACTTTTAAAATAATATTCAAGTAAAAGTTAAGTGAATATAAGTGAATAAAAAGAAATTAAGTGAAAGATTTTCATTCAATTCTTTGTTCTTTGAGTCCAAAAGCCGCCATCCAACCAGTATCTACTCATTGCATTTTGAATGTTACCTATTCATATTTAAATTCGATCAGAATAATCTCTTTGATATGTTACCCTATGATACTTAATTTTCATGTTTATAGCGTTGGGATAAAGTTTCGTTTGTGTGCAATATTGTATGTAGGTAGGAAAGAATGGTTCATTGATACATGTTGGAGCTACCCCTGTATTGTTTGTGGAATTAACGCAATACAGCTAGTGCTGCCAGACGTATAAATCAAGCGGGTAATGCTGCAGCATCCGGCGCGTCTCCGCTTATTGTGGAGCCGCGGCGACATTTGCTTATGTTTGGTACTTTGTGCCGCAGACCCGCACCCTCGGCGTCGTCGCCTGCTCACGAGGGAGGCGACAATTTATTAATTCGTAAAATTTACTTTCCTGTGCGATTTCGTTTTGTTTACGCATTCAGGAAGAGGATGCTACTGCTGAGTGCTGTAATTCTATAAATGTGTTGTTGTATTCTTTAAAATGGAGCTTCTTTTCCGCTTATGGGAAGACATAACTTGTACTGAGATAGCAATCGAGCAATTATAGCTTGGATCCAAATTTTATTTTGAACTAGTTTCTTTTCCACGCCTTTATACGCGTGGTTTCTTGGTAGAAAATTAATATTTATATGGAAGAACACATAAGGCTATAGGCATAACCTATGTGTTAGATCATTATAGAGCAGCCTAAGTTTTAAATATCAGCTTAATCAGTTTAGTAGATTCGGGGTGATTGAGTAACTAACAAATACAGAAAGATTCTGCTACCTAACTCACTTGTTACCGATGGAAGATCAAGGCTAATCTACCACCATAACAACGAGAGATGGGCAGTGAATAGTTGAGGAGAAAAATTAATGCTAAGAAAATACATTGAGATTTTATTATATTGATTTGGACTTACTATTTATATGTAGATCATGAGGAATTTTGAGTTAAAATCATCAAATCACAATAGTCCCCCTTTCCTTAGATATTACTCAAAGCAGTAACGTGCTAGCAAATACTAGTAATTACAGTCATAAAAGTGAGACAAAGCCTATCCGAATTTGTTCAAATAAAACAATAATAATAATAATCAAACAAACAACAACACCATGGAGAATGGTATTAGAAATGTTTATTTGGCACACCCTCCTTGTTACACTTGATATCAAAAGTTTAACAGACAAATATCTTACGTAAGATCAAACATAAACAGTAACTCTGAAACTTCTCAAATTGTAAGAATTGCGCATCCTTTTTATGAATCTGGAGGGCTGTACAAGTATTTATGAAGCGTGGAACCCTCCATGGTATTATTACCATCATTCTCTTATTCGGTATTATGTTGCAACGCTTTTGTAAACCGTTTATAGGCTCACGTCGGGGTAACCGAAATGATAATGAATAATACATCCTCATTATCTTTTCTCTTTACGTTTTAATCCAGTAATTACGTTTGTAATAATTATAATACTTAATAGCTTATTTCCGTAAAAGCAATGTAAATATAATCCGAATATCCAAATTCGTAGTCTGAAAAGTGCAGCATAATTAAACTTTGTATCAAAAATATTCAAATTAAGTTCGCATAGTTATACTATTTTGCATAAAGTTTGTCAATTATCAAATGCGAACGAGTTGGTAGTAGAGTTGTGTGAACAAAAAGCATAGTTTTTCATTGGCGCGTCGTTCTCCGTCTGGCCGCAGCCAGAAATCGATAGCGGGGGCTGCAACTCTCCAGACACAATCTTACTGCCACTGTCTTAACTTGACTAATGTTTTGGATAGCTTTCGTGTACTTTACTACGAGTTAGACCGGTCAATATAAACTTTCAGAATTTTCAGTAGTGAGTATACTTTACTTTTTAACCCATGTCAAAACGTGAATTTATTTTTGAAAACCGCACCAATTTTATTTCGAAACAATGTAATACCTCTTTTAATGGTTTTTCTCTTTTATAATTTTATTTTTATTAAATCATGCTTTACGTCCCTAGTAAGTTCGTACTTACAATATATTTTGTTTTTTTTTTTAGGAAGAAGGCAGATCTTTTTTACACTTCAATTTATAAAGATTTGGACGCAATCCAAGACCTATATGACAGAAATTACAATTATTATAAACAACACATACTTATTTTGTACTTCCAACTACTTATAGAATAAAAAGAATAATAATAAATTGAAAACCTTAATGTAATATTTCCCGCGGTAAGCTCAACAGGCCCAAAAATAAAAGATCACAGTTCATTCGTGTACAGAATTATAGATAGGTACCTACCTCACACAGGTTATATACTTTTTATATTTTTATAATATTATATATAAAACTATGTAGTACTCTCACGTAGCTTTAATATAATTATACTTGTACCGTGATGTCGTGGTATGGAAGTTTATAGTAAGAAAAAGCTAAATAAAAACAATTAAACAATACGTTTCTAAAGTTAAAGACTCTCTCATGAAACAATAATGCTCAAAGTTTTCCTTAACAAGTTTTCAAACAGCGATAACTTTAAGTTGTAGGTAACTTGTTTTCTTCACTTAAATTTATATAAACAGCCTGAAAATTATGTTGCCATTTTATCTCGCTAACCAGACCCCTTAATAGACAAGCAGACGAAACGTAGGTAAGCGTAACGAGAAGGGAGCCTTTCATACCCCTCCCTTGCGATACGGAATGCAAAAACGGTTTCCGTTGCACCAATTTGATAACCACTAATTACACCACAAGCAGTAAAATCTATAAATACTAATCTTCGCGCTCGCAGCGTAAATAAAAACCAGGAGAGCATTTGTTTCCCTAAAATATGACTCGACCTCTCGGAATTAAAACGAAAATACGATGGACCTACCACATATTTTGCATTCCCACGCCCCCAATCCCCCTATGTATAACCAAACGTTGATGTGAACGCAGTTTTGATGAAATGCTATCACGTGATTTAGAGTGGAAATGTGGCTACAGACTGAACCTACAAGCGAATGCAATGTTTGTAACGATGACCGGTACATAGCGTCTAGTTTAGCGGATGAAATTTTTGTAATAAAACCATCACTTAAAAATTATTATTTCCAACAATTTACTTGTAAATGTACTAAAATACTTATATTGGTTTGGATAAGAGAAACAACAAATGAATTTTAAGCATGGGCGGTTTTGTTAGCAATATTTATTTGCGACGTAGGTACTGGTACTGCCAAATCATTTTAGGGTTAGTTAGGTTTTATTATCTGTCTAGTTTCAGTAACCAGGTAGCCTTTGGGATTAAAAATAAGGTCGCAGGCGGCTGCTTGGCCGCTTTAATACCTTAACGAGGACGACGTGGCCGCCTGACGAGTACGTTGAAGTCGGTGACGAGACCTAATTGCTTAATTAACACCGCAATCCGACGACGCTGAGCCGTAATCTGTCACTTTGATACGTCGACTATGTGATAAATACCTACCTAATAGTTACTTATTGAAAGATCAAATTTATTAAATCGATGTGGGCGTAACGTACGAGTAGGTATATGGTTAGGCGACTTAAAAGGAACCCTTCGTGCATTTGCACAAATCACAAGGGCTGGGTTTGTACCTACCTAAACCAAAATCATATTAAATTTCCACTCAGTATAATCTCAAAAATTGGCTTGGAATGTTCTGCGCATTCCTATGTAAGTGGTTTAGTGAGCAAGCACAGTATTTTAGTACGAGGGAACACATCGCTCTTATGAGTTGAAAAGTTCAATATTGACTTACAAAATTGCTTTAAGTCGCTGCAGCCGATAATAGTAAAAGCTTATTTGGAATGTCAACCTTATTGCATGCATCCACGACTTGAATTACTTCCGGGGCTTGTTTGTGCGAGGCGTTGTTACCGCTCCAGTGGTTATTGGCATGTCCTCAAAGCTTCCTTCCGACACAACGAAGATGGCGAGGATTTTCCGCTAGAAGTCAACCCTCCAATAATGTTTAGACAACGCTCGGTACCTTGCCGTGCACTTAGATTAATTTATTTTGTAAACCCGAGCTAAGGTAGCTGAGGCGTCTTTTGATAAAGTTACATAATATTTTTATATAACACTGATGTTTTAATATTCAGAATTTCACTGAAATATTTAACGATATAGACTTATACTCTACACAAAGTTTTGCTTTGTACTGCAATAATGGTTGGTGTCGTAAGCATAGGTAAATTACATTTAGTAATTTTAGTTTAATTTCAGTAGTCATTGTTTGTTCTCCGCTGATATTTAAATTAATGTTTAGTGTTATTTTGCATGATTTTTAAAGTCAGACTGATTGAATATTGAAATCGCTAATGAATCTATTAACATTCACATATTTAAAGAGCTTGGGTATAATTATTTTCCAAAATATGAAATTGTAAAAAAAAAAAAATTGAATTGTGTCTCACTCAGCACTAGTATCACTTTGTATTTACTTACCATCTTTTTTATTGTATTGTAGGTATCTACCACATTGAAAATAACTCGCTTTTGAATATTTATATATATATTATTCGTAATGGAGATTATCTTGATGACATTCTTCTCGAATTTACTTCACCTGTTTTCAAATATTCAGGAATATTAGATAATTGTACCTTCTAATGAAGCATTTATTATTTTCATAGGTAACTACTACGTTTTCAAATTATTTTATATTATAGACTTTAAAAAGGCACACCGAACAAATATGCGTCATACACATCATGGGCGTTTATTTTGTTTTCTTTTTAAATACATGAAGTATTATTTTATAATATTTATTTTCATTAATTCCGTATTGGATTATACACAAATATTTTTATAAGGACAGTGCCGTTGCTGATTACGACACAACCTAGGGAAAATAAAGTATATTTCATTTATAGAGAACAAAAATATATGTAATTCAATCATGTGTGATCAGTACTGCGAGGTAAGAGGTACTTTGGGATCGGCCTGAATAAGTTAGTCCTAGACCGTCTCGTCGCGCACAAAAGTGTATCGTTTCAATGTAACAAAGTTATTTTGTTTCCGAGTGTACTCGGGCGAACAAAATTAATGGCACTCGGTTTGATGAAACAACTGATATGGGTTAACAACTTTGCCTATTTACATCATTAGTATTGTAAGCACATCGTTGATTGTGTAATTATCGTCATCGTTCATCGATCTTAATTTCCTGTCTTAGAAAATTCGATTAAAACTGTTTGAAGTTGACGTAGTTTCAGAGTAACAAATACCATTAGGTTATCAATAGGTACCTCTTACCTTTCATAACTTTCCTCCTTGTAGCCAGCCATATTTTAAGCATGGTTTAACAACAATATTTTACGCAATGCAATGACTAAGGTACATATATAGTTATTGTAGTAAGCTATCGATTCTCTCACACACCGATAAAAAATATATTTGTATAGTAGAAAATGTGACACCAGTTACGAATCAAAATGTACAATATTGCTTAATGAAAATAAAATATGTTTTCCAAGCCTGTGAATGAAACCCAGTAGATATTTCAGTGCTTCGTAAGATCAAGATATACCGTCATTAAAAGACGTGATATTCGAAATAAGTTCCCCGATAGGTAATTTAAAACCTACCTACAGTACCGTACCTACTGATTGCGCGAATGGCACATATCCGTTTCTCGAGTTCGATAATAATGTGATTTTCTAACTTATATCAGATTAAGACTCCGCGCTTCGTTGATATGAAGAAGATTAAAAGATCTTCAGTTTCTGCTATAAAATTCGCTACCAAGTATTTATTGAAATAGAGTGTAAGTAGGTATTTGTTATCATACTCGTATAAGAAAAATATCTATAGATTTAAGTTGAAGCACTAAAGAAGCGGCAGTATAAAGATTTTTGGTAAATAAATCAAGCGAATGTAATTTGAAAGCAGTTATCTATAGTTCAGTTAATTCAATGTAGTTTAAGTATTTTACTTCATATTTATATATACCCTTAACATCCAAACTCATTTGTCAATTATAAAAAATTTAAAGCCCGATAAAATATTTGACAGTCGGAAAAAAATATTTGTTCAAAACCATTTGGAGTTCGCCATTGACGACACTTATTCACAGACGACAACCAGTTTTCATTATAGTGAAAGCGCTTTCCGGAAAATTGTCGATCGTACCAATCGCTGGTATTTTGGTCACGTAACACGCCATTTTATATCATGCCGCGGATTTATTTTACATTACAAAATTAAATAGCATGTTGGCCACATGTAAATGTTATTACGGCTTATCATGACAAGCAGAAGATTCTTCTTTCTGCGTTTTATATGGAAAAGACCAAAGATTATGAGGAGAGATTTATAGTAGTATTTAACTTACAGCTACTCTTGTTTTTTCTTTGGTGTTAGTAGAACTTTTTAAGGACTTTCCCTTACATAAAATCGATGTTAGATTGGCGGTGGTGAGAAGCGATTTAGACATTTAATTTATTTTTCTCAGATCTAGATTTACTCGTTATCGGCGTTTCATCTTATTTCGTGTAACGTGCAATGTTCGTGAAATTTGTATGAATGTGACAACTACCTCGTGGGTCTAGTGGTCCCAAGCCCGAATGCTGAGCGTGAGGTCCTGGGTTCGATTCCCGGGTCAGGCAAAATATTACTGGATTTTTCTGTTAGAAGACTCTCGATTGCAGCCCGGTGTTTGGAATTGTGCCCGGTAGATGACAATACGATCACTACTTATTACATGGGATTTAATAACAGCATTGGTGAAATTTGGGTGTACAGCTGTGTACGAGGTGTACACAGTTGTACACCCAAATTTCACCTTGCTTTCCCCTTAGGGGAAAATAGGCGTGTTGCTATGTATGTACATATGTATGAATGTGAAACCTTACTATTACGTCAACAACTTGTTTTTAGAAAACCCAGGTCACGTATGTCCCTCCGTTAACTATCAGCTAGTCTTGCGAGATGAAAAGCCACTGATACATTGTTTCCTATAATTCCCAGATCAGCGTGGGAAATAAAGATTTCGATCTAAATGTAATGTTTGAATTGTAGATAGTTATCTGCATTAAATAAGTGCATTGTCTGCACGGAGCTGACGAGCTTTCAATCATAATACTTTTTGGTACAGTTAGCAACATAAGTATACTCCATTTTTTTTCCTCGTTAGTAGCTTCATGTTTATCATACGTAAGTATCACCTGTATAGACTTAGACTAGGTTTTCACTTTTATAGGTACACCCATTTTCCACCAACGTAATGCGATTATTAATACCCATTTTATAATGAGGGCTACCATTTTTGTTCCCGCCAGTTGGCGCCACTGTCGAGTAAGGTCCTGAAGTATAGCTTTCAAAGTTTGCTATAAACGGGCGTGAAAACAAAGTTTACATTAATATCATATTTAATACCTTATAACCGTATCGAAAAAATATCGAGCATGCCGCAGTGATTCGCCTAATCAAGATTTTTTTTACGAAAAATGAGAAAAAAGAATTGCAGTTCTTTTCTTAGCTCCGCTTTTAAAGTACTGACATTCATTGACCCGTAACTCATAATTGCCATAATGAATCTCAAGTATTGCAAAATAAACACAACATTAATCTAATTATAAATAAACCCGCGCACCCACAAACAGTGTCATTTGATATTTCGGAGACCGCACGCTACACTAGCGCCTCTAGCGGCGAACTCATACGCGATAGCACTCATTATGTGGTGATGAGCACGGGAGCACGACTCCAACCACTGAGAATCATTTCTCACTCAGGTATAGGAACCAGGACCTCTCGCGTATCAGCCGCGCCTGCATCCTCTAGAACCGCTAAACCAATAATAAAAAAAAAAAAATACAATTAGAACGATGCCATTACAAAGTATGCTCTATCATGGCTCTATCATAATTTGTACCGAGAATTTTCATTTATAAACCAATTCAGGAACGTATATTGTTAGAAACGGAACACAATCTGATTAAATAAAAGATTTTTGCCGCTACAGCTAATTCTTATTCTCCATAACGTTGTACAAGCAAGGTTTTTCTAAACGAATATATATTGAAGTTATTATATTAAGTGGAAAAACAATACGGTCGCGAACAGGATGCGAACCTACGCCTCCCGGATAAATACTCCAGGCGCTCTGATCACTAAGCCATCTCGACCTCTGCTCACCACCGCGAATTCTTCTTCCATATTTTAACACGTCTTATGGCGACGTCATTGCTATCAATTCAGTACCTATACAGGTGACCGAACCGACACGACTAACTTTGCAGTTAATAAATGTCGTAAAGAATGCAATTACCTAAAGATAAATCTTTGAATGAAGATGAAGAATTCGCGGTGGTGAGCAGAGGTCGAGATGGCTATTATATATTATTAAACCCTAAAATATTATTCCATGTATTAAATCTTCTCATTTTTATTGCAATCTCAATTATTGTAATAAAAGCGCGTTACATGTTATTTATTTGTAACCGTCAATTTGTTTTATTAACAAATAATAATAAAAGCTTGTTTATTTTTAACTTTTTAGTAGGTATTTATGATGCGGGATTTACTACGGCGTAGATCGTAGCGCGTAGTAGGGTTTTTCACATCGCTTTCATTAGCAATTTTCGCCTGATACTTCAATTTCACTTTCTCCAAACGTCTTTTTCTTTGTGTAGTAGATTCTTTTTTGTTGTTCATCTTGTTCCCACGAGTATAGGACAAAGAGGTCCAATGGTCCATTGTAGGGCATAGGTGCATAAGGGCTTCAGTACAATAGGGTTCGCCCTGGTACCCTGAGGCGCAACGTTAGCGATATGACATGTTTATACACCCTGATACCATTCAGCCCTCGGCACGTGCTCGCCTTGGCATTGGGTCATCCATTTAATCATTCAAATCCATTGGGTCAGACACAATCCAAATTCATACCAAATGGAACTAACTAATTTTCCCTAATATGATGGGGTTGCATACGGATATTATCTAGAACCAATGGACTCGTCGAGACGAACCAAACAAGCCCTAACTAGATGGGGTTGTGTCGTTTTATTGCGGAGTTCCTATGCCCACCTTCCAGCTCCATCATCAAATCAACTCCATGTCATCATAATATTGCATTATCACGCGATTACATACCCATGCAAAATTTCAGCTCAATAGAAAACCGGGAAGTTGGTCAAATTTAACTTCTGACAGAATTTAACATCTTTGTATGTAGGTTTCTCACATTTCTTGATTTAAAATATTTTAAAAGCACCTATGTGTGGGACTCACCAAGAAACAATACAAACAAAACTTCGAAGTTCCGACTAATTGGCCAAGTTGTGTACACTTTAACAAATAGTTGAATTATGTCCGGACTGAAAAAGTTTCAAGTTTCAAACCAAGAATTCGGATTTTCTCGTCTTAAGTTGTAGCGTTAACCCGGTCGAATTAATTAGGTACAAAGTTGCAGTTACCTAATTGAATACAATCTCAATGATTTAGTTTGGTATTTAATCTGTGAGTTTTTCCTCCTTTACAACAAAAACTAACAAGCCTAATGGTTTTCTTTAATTGCTCTATCCCCATAACGTGAAATCTCGTCCTTTTACACACTGTATAAAAAAAGAACCACATGATTACGCTGTTGTTGGCGTAAATATCCAGTGCCTGATTGGAACACTAATTCTTCCTCTGTTATAGAAACAAAAACGTACCTACTATATACATATGTACTTATTGAAGTGCAATGGATGTCTAGTTTCCACGATGGGATCGCATTACGCCGTCTGTGGGCAGGTATCCATGAGTTCAGGTTCCATTGATCTTAGAGAGATTTTCCATAGCGGGCTGTGTTAAGAGGCTGACGGCATTGAGTTGTTATTGTGTGTGGCGAGGCACCGGTGAACCTAGCCGAGGTCGACGCCCGAGGGTGCCGCGCGGGGGTGCGACTCGGGGTTGCTTTGCACTTCCGCCTCGCTGCACTCATTTCCGCATAAATAGTACCTGCTTCACCGTATCAAGATGTAGGCTCACCGTCAGCACCTTTACGATAGATACACATCTCTATCTCTCTCGCGCTTCCTGTCTCACAAACATAATTCGAAAAGAACTTTACTACACAACTGCCCAATTGATATGTAGGTACCTACTAGCGGACTAAAATACCGTGACTGCTAACAAAAATAAATTACTAACTAAACCGACTCCGTCCAACTAATCAGCGCAAACCAGCTCCAGTTAAAAGGAGAAACGCAATTTGAAGTTCCCCTTAAAAGTTTCGAAAGCGCAGGAGTGTGGGTGAAATAAAACAAAGGCAGGCACGCGCCCGCCGCGGCACTCATGCTGAGTGCTCTGCTTTGTGGCAAGCTGGGCGATACAATGCAATACGCGATACACACACACACAAACAACTTGCAAGTCTACTGAGCATAGCCAAGTAGGCTTCCACGACTCGTACGCGTCGGATGCGGAACCGATACTTTGCTACCTGCAGAATTTATGTAAATATAATGCCCTACAATACGATTCAATATTCGACATCTTTGAAAAAACTAAGACCAAGATAAATAAAAGTTACTTAGCACTAGCTTTGGCTTAGCATTATTACTATTACTGTCACACAACTTGCAAACTATACGTGCAAGAAAGAGACGGGGACATAACTAAGCTATGTACGTACTAAGTTATCTACGTTTATTTAACTTGGCCTTAAGTTGATGCTTTGTTCAGCATCTACTCTAACCTTTTTGGATTTTTGGACGTCTAATTGTATATTTTGAAACCACTGTTGAATCTGCATAATAAAATCTGTTATATAATAATAAACAGATGACAACTTAAAAAAAAAACTGATAGGCTTAATATTAACCAACGGTGTAACAATAAACACTCTGTAACAACAAACTGCAAAGCCTTATTCAAATTTCTACGATAACGTTTTAGATAAAATGTAACCAATTGATTGTAACCAAAAAGCCTTTCCACTTGATTGTTGGTGTCCTTACACTCGACCGTGCAGCGGAGATCATTAGTGAGGTGAACACTAATGATCCTCTCGATCGGGGACAGATCGCCGGAGGAGACAAGCCGTCCATCGAGATAGCGGTGACTTTACCAAATATCGGATTTTCCGTGTCAAGAATTCATAACAAGAATTTTACAAAAACTCGCCTCAGGGGTTTCATTCAAGAGCTTTTAAATTTCTCGTGTATATTTAGAAATAAAACAAAGAAGAGATCGGTTGCGATCTTAAAATAAGAATGTTTATATTTCCTCTGAGCCATTAATTTGCATGGTCTTGAGCAGACCAGTTCGGTACTCATCTCGAGGGCTGGACTTATTGATCGGATATTACCAATACGCAGTTTACCTATGAGTTTGTGCCTATACCTTATCTTCTTTGCCCTGTGGTATGATAAAGGCTGTTGTTTACTTTTTATGGGATTCATTGCCAAAATATTTTGCACTGATAAAGGACAAAGTTTCAAAGACGGTCGTTGCATTTTAAGCAGTATAGCTCAGTTTATTGAGCAAATATAAGAGCACGACGCGCGCCGGCCCTCGCCACTCGGCGACGGCGTATCGAGAGATGGTGAAAGAGCGCTCTTCTACGTAAAGGGCTGCTTTGTGCCTCCCACTAGAACCACTTCCAGCACTGAAGATATACTCCCTTTAAAATATACTTATAAACTTGCTTAATAAGCTGACAGCTGCTACCAATTAGCCACAATTTATTAAATACTTACAATAAGACGAATATTTGGTAAGCTCGTATGATAAGCGTTTTTCAGAACTTTCCTTGACCTTTCAAAGAAAAGATGAACTAGCTTTACACTAATAGGTGGGTGAGGGACGAGCGCCCACCTCAAGTAAATGTCAAGATAAATTATACCTCTTTAAGCAAAAAACATTTTCATTGCATAAAAAATGCAAAGGTTTCATTAAAATTTTCATAAAACTTTAATAAACATATATAAGTATGTATTTTTCAGCCGATCAAAATGCTGTAACAGAGTCAGATGAGTATAATGAAACAATGTTTCTAACTTTAATTTCGTGTAGATAGAATCAACGTAATAGGCTACGTCATGGTTGATTGATATAAGGATGTAAGAATATCGTTATCCTCTAATTCGGTTCTAATGGTACAGTTAAGGAAGCGTTCTCGAGTCGGGGCCAATCCTCGTGAAGGAAATGAGTTCAATTTACCATTATCTCGGGGAATTGAGTGGTGCGACCTCGCTCGCCACTTGTTAGACTGACTTATTTAGTATGACAATCCAACTAGAAAACCATCACGGAAATTGCACAGTTGCAAATTGGGTTCGCTCTAGTGCTGTGGCTGTGACTCCGAGTTATTGAATTAGAATTTTTTGGAACACTGAGTTTTATTGGAACCGGGCCCTAAGCTTATGAATACTTTGTACACAAAAAAATTTTGAGAATTTGGGAATACGGATCAGTACTCGGATCTTTTTGTAAGTAGATTTTTGTAGGCCTTAGATTTAAACAAAATCCTTTCTGAATACTCAATTTCTATATTTTAAGGATCTAACTATCCTTTAGAAGAATCTTTTAGCGACATTTTCGGGAGATCTAGGCATTTGTTTTTTTTTTCGGATCTTATTATATATTATATTTTATTATAAACTTGCGTTCCCTTGGATCTCTCAGCTCTTACAAATAAATAATAACTATCAAATTAACAAAATTTTGTTACTTGATTGCAGCGGCTGCGACGACGTGCAGCGTTCACTGGAGCTACTGGACCAGGTGTTAAGCGAGTACGACGAGGGCGAGCCGCGGTCACTGGAGGCGCGCGCGCCGAACACACCCGCTACCCCCGCGACCCCCGCCACCCCCGCCACCGACGACGACTCCCCGCTCGCTGGACACACCTCCGAGGACGATGGATACATGAGCATGAACGGCAGGAGGTTAGAAACTTTAGACTTTAAAAACTGCTTCGCCTAACGTTAGCTGTTTTTACCATAATTATGCTCAATAAAACGTGTGCGGTCCACATCATGCGGTTAGAGATTAAATAGGCGTTTGATTGTTACCAAAACAATTTATGAAATTTATGTACCATGAACAATGTCTAATTTCTACTGCATTATAGCATAGCAGCACCCAACCCGCTAGAGTACCATCGACCATTAATGGTCTTTCTCCAGACATGGTGGTTCAGAAAAGTTTCCTTTAACGAAAATTCTAATGGAATGACATGATCATAGGACTATGACAATAAAAAACATTTAATTTGAATTATTAATTTACTTACAGAAATATACATATATTAATTCTTATCTTTTTACGATTTACCCGATATCGAAATTAACGTAGCTTCGCGCTATTTGAATATAGATTCTTATTTTGGTTATACGTACGAAGAAAGAAAAGCATTTATTCTACACTAGCACAGTAACAGCACACAAAATAAAAAACATATTAACAAAAGTCTAAACAAAAAGAAACAGTAAATATAAAAACAAGAGGAAGAATTAGGCTGTCGAAAATGCTAAAGAATTCATCAACGGGTACCCGAAGTTTGAATACCCAACAATGGCCGCTGGGCTATCGTTGCTGACTCAATGCCTTGGCTACATTCGCAACACAATATTATGCTTCTAGCTGTTTGGTTCAAAATTTAAGGAACCACATCTATGACTTATCTATCTTTCGTCCCTAAAACAGCCAAACGGCTTCATTTACCTGCGACCATACATTGAAACACTGGAAAAGCCCATGTTGCACACTGCACAGTGGATATATATATAAACCTACAGTGACACTATAATGGAATATTTCAGAGCGAAGTTCGCGTTGGGTTTCCGTCCGACGGAGGAGCGCGAAGAGCCTTCGCCCCCAGACCCGCCATCGCCGCGCTCGCCACCGCCGCCGGAGGAAGCGCAACGCATCATCTCGACGTTACTGCCCAAGTAATAATTCTATGTAATAATAAGGTTTAGTAATGCCAGCGTAACCCCCTTACCCCTTTTCATATAGAAAAGAAACAAGCATAGTTCACCACGCTTTGTCCAAATGTCAGCATAATATTTCCTTTCAAAGAAAATTTCACTTTAGACGGAAAAGATCAGTAGGAAAGAAAAACAGAATTGTTTTTATTGTAGAGGTGTCATAAGGTCGAATCAATAGAACACCCCACCTGGATAGGGGTTTAGCAAGGTCAAACGCGTAGTAAATTCTACATATCGTAAACGCTTGCTGTACATTCGAACTATTTACCAGGCCCCGCAAACTGGAATGCAGTCCAGATATAGAATTCGAATCCGTGATCCCGAATCCAAAAGATGGTAATATATTCGTCGTGGATCATATACACTGACGGACTCATGAACTGCATCGAAGTATAAGATGACTTTGAAATAAATATTTTAACCAAATATGCAAACTTTCTATACAAATTTAAATTGAAAACTATAGATTGGTTCGTTAAGTTTAAAACAGCGTAGTATCAAAACCTTAAGTTTAAGGTTGTTTACTGGAAGGACTATTCAATTTGATGAACAATAAAAAAATAAACAAAAAAAAATTAAAAAATTCGCCTATGAATCCCATGTAAGGTACCACGTGAGTTTCTAACATCTCTGTTATATAGCGATGTGCCGTCAAGCCTCCTCTACTACCGTTTTGACGAACCATGTCGATGAACACAAGTTCCGTGCGCCCGTTCATCGATATGCCACGCCAGACCATAAACGAACCGCCTCCAAAAGGAACACGCTTCATAATACAACATTTTATGACTAATGGACAGTCTCCACATTTTCATTCATGTTAATCTAAAAAGTTTTTATACTTATTAAAAATATTAATTAGAAAGTAATCTTGAACTTTGATGCATTTTATGAGTCCGTCAGTGTACATTTACTTAAGATAAAACTCAATGTTTATACCAATTTACTAACCACTCCATAAATATATTCCAGAGTATCACCAGCGAACTCGGCAAAGCGCACAATATCAGCAGAACAGCGCGAGGCAGAGGAGAGACTCGAGTCCATCATCAGCGTCAATGGCATCACTACGGCAACGCAGACCACGTTTGTAAGTATTTTACGATTAATATGATTGAACCTTCAAGATATTTTAAGATATATTTCGAATTTCTGGAGAAATAAAAGTATAGATTCCAAAATAAACTAGCATTACCAGTCAGATTTATGGTTATTTAGTCTTTCACAGATTTTGTCATATGTTTAAATCTTTTTTCAGCCGAAAACAAGGCATCAACGCCCTTACGGGTGGGAAAAAGACACGGAAGCTAACGGCTTCCAACTCCAGCAACCTCCAGTACCTCCATTCAGGTTTGCGTCGCTGCAGCACGGCGCGCGTCCGCCGCAGCCCGACGTCGCGCCTGCGTGGCTTCCGCCTCGGCACAACGCAACACCCGGCAACCTGAAAAAATCACCAAGTGTCGAGAACCCACCGATATTTCCCTTCATGGGTTTCTCGAGTGAATTCAACGACAAACCATACAATGAACATCCAGTCACAATATATCCAGGGCCAAATATACAGTTCAAAAAAGAAATACATTCACCAACATACAACATACCAAAAATTTCACCTTCCAACACGAAAAGCTCTGAAAGGAAGAGCAGCATGAAACGCGACAGCAGGTCGGACGGTGAAATGTTGTCACCCAGAGGGATATTACCTCCGCGGACTCTCGCCGGTTCTATGGAGAGACATAGAGAAGTGTGTAGAGGATCTTCGGAGGATCTTGCTGTAAGCAACAAGAGGAGAAGCTCAAGTAAGAGTAACGATGAGGAGCATTTTTCTGACGATTCGCTGGAGGAATCGTTCCCGCCACCGCCGCCCGCTGTTACCACGCCTTCGAAACGCAATTCCATAGCTTGGGAAGTGTCACTCGATGGTGATGATCCTCTACTTACACCAGGAAGCACAAAGGTATTGTCTTGATATCATTATTCCTTAGACCATCTCAAGCAGATAATGCTTATTTCTAAACAGATTTTTTGTTTTCCATGCTTTGCGGCAGGATATTACGGACAAGCTTAGGCTGTGTCTCTCGACATCTCAAAAGCCTTCGATAGATTCTGCTACGAGAGCCTTAACAAGGTTGCATCATACGGGCTGCCTTCTCCTCTTTGCTCCTGGATTGATGAATTCTATACTTACTACATATTAATTACCTGCTTAAGCCTACCTTTGGGTATGCACATAACAGCTCAGAAAAGTTCACCTCTAGTCCAGGGGCTAAGAAGACAAATATGTAAGCGTTGAGAGAAGACATGGATGAGCCTATGAATCAGACTCTTAAAGCTGTTTCCGATTGGAGCGACGAAAATCTCGTTAAATTCAACGCCAACAAGACACACTGACCCTTTTTCGAAAAGTAAAGTTTTGAAAAGTAAAGGCAGGCTGCTTTTTCTCTGCCAGAAAGAGTCAGTTCCACATGCCTCCTACTTTCTGAAATGTATCCATACCAGTGACAGTCCACTTAGAGCTACATGGACTTATCTACCCTAACTCCAACGTTGAACTTGGGAACCTACCTCGAGTCTAAAGCTAAACTGGCTAAAAAATAACTCGGCATCCTCAATAAGGTTAGGCGGTACTTCTCACCGGGGCAGTTGCTTAACCTGTATCAAGCACAAGTCCGACAGTGTTTCACCTAAAGGTTTCACCTAAACCGTTGCCACCTTTTTGATGGAGCGGCGAAGTACCAGCTGGAAGCTATAGAGTCGGCAAAATGGCGCGCTAAGAGGTTGATTGGTAATGACCAACTTTACACCAAAAAGTTGCTAAGCCTAAGCTTGCAGCGCTCGCCACTGCCGTTAAGTAACATGTCTGCCTAAGTTTTACCAGATACATTTCGGTGTATGCATGGTTTATGCCCTTATGCCACGCTCCCCCTTTTACTACAGGACAAGTAAAAGGACTGCACACTACCACCCGTTGCTAGTGGAAGTTCCGAAGTTTCGTACGCAGCTATTGCGATCACCGTTCATGATACGTACTGCTCGACATGGTACTCCCTGCCGTCTTACGTGAACAACCTAGGCATATTCAAGGCTAGAGTGAATATATTTTTACAGGATCTACGTATGCTCCATCTTCGGACACACCATCGCTTACCATCAGGCGAGTTAGTGGCCAAACGTAGTTTAATTTTTCATTTGATATTCGTTTTTATAAATTTGTAATAGGTATATGGTAGACCGTTTGTCTTCCGATAGTATATTGGTATACAATAAGAGATATTGATATGATATATAGCTACATTGTGCTTCATTTCATAATTTATAATGCTTGTTTACAGGTTATAGGCCGACGAAGAAGAAAGTCAGGCGATCAGTCACATTCTAGCACAAGTTCAATTCCACAAAGAGTAGACGATGATTGGGGAGAGGAATACTGGCCTCCGCCACCCCCACTGACACAGTGTGAACCTCTCGCTTCTCCTACTTCAGATGCCGAACCAGACGCTCGACGAGCGCAAGATCTAGCATGTGGTACATACGTCATCAGAAAAGGCAAAAATCGTAAGCAGTTACCAAGCTTCAACAAGAACGCGACTAACAAATCACCCACCAACCTCCTCCATAGTCACAGTTTAAATAGAAGTTTAGATACTGATAAGTCTATAGACGGGTCGAGCATATCAATTAGCGGGTCCGGATCAGTAGGCTCCTACAATTCAAGGCCAAGCTCAGATTTAAGCTTGCCACATTCTCGTTATAGTGTCGACTTGAACTCGAGACTAAGCCGCGAGCTTAATACTCCAAACTCTAGATATAGTATAGATCTTTGCACGCCGAATTCTAGATTGAGTAAAGAAATTACATCACCAAAATCTCGTCTTAGTTTAGATCTTAATAACGGTCCTGATAGATACATCACGCAGGAGTACTTCGCCCATAGTCCCAGAAGCAAGAAAACTCACAGTGAGAAAGGAGCTAACACAACGAAAGTTCAGAGTAAACTTTCGCCACAGAATAGATTTTCCGATTTTAAAAAGTACTCATCGACCTTCGATAATATTCAGTCACTTATAAGAGAAGGAAAAGTTGAGGAAACACCCCCGACGGAATGCAACGAGACCGTCAATGAACTGACCACGGTGCCTCCCAACATGGTGCGAGTAGTGTCCTTGCCGAGCCTTGGAGCGGACGGCGAAAGCAACAGCGCGAGCCGCACGGCCCTTATCACCACTGTGGAGGAAGAGGAGGACCAAGAGAGCGGTGAGCCCGGCTCCAGCGGAGACACCTCGCCTCTCCGCAAGATTGAAAATAATATTAGCGCTATATTAAGTCAAGGTCGGGACCAAAAACATTTTACCCCATATATACCTAAAGACTGGAATATCCATAAGGATGAATACTGTGATGACGTATCTAAAAATATATTAGAAAACAATTTCCGTTATAGTTCTAGGGAGAGACAAAAGAGACATGATATTCAAAAATCATCAAGTCACAATGAAATACAAAATCAACGGTCTATAGATCGTCGTGACCGTTCCAAGAGATCGAACAGTATGCATAAATCCACGAGCGCCAAAGATGTACCAGTTAGTTTGATGCGGCAGCCATCTTCATCAGATTCGGCTGTGTCGAGTGGCGGGGACTTCCCCTTAAATGTTCAAATAGTTGAGCATTCGTACAGACATCCTCCGCTGCCGTTGCCTCCGTCACCAATATTGGCCCATGAAATGGGTCCTCTACCACAAACCCCAGAGTCGCCTAAGTTTCCTCCTCTACCTCCTTCGCCTGTACAAGAGGTTGAAGACGAATATACCGAAATTATGCAACCATCAGAGAAACGTCACGTGAAAAAAGCAGACACTTTACCAACTCCCACGCTGGAATCTAGAAGAAGGTATTTATTACTATTTATATTTTATATGTACTTGATCGATGAAGTAAAATTTCGAAATTATAATAAATGCCATATTGATATTTATTGATGTTATTATACACCAATAAAACCTAAATACATTTAGACTATTTAATAGAATATTTATTTATGTACAAGAAAAAGATAATATAACTAAAATATCCATACTATAATATTATAAATGCGAAAGTAACTCTGTTTGTTTGTTATCTTTTCACGACTTAACGGCTGAACGGATCGTAATGAAATTTGCAAGGAGATAGTTTGTATCTTGGGGAAGGACATAGGCGTCCTTGTAGTCGCGCAGACGAAGTCGCGGACACCAGCGTAGTATCACATAAAACAAACGTGGTTTAGGCGTTGAAGTATTCCTCCGCATCGCTATCATCCGGTAAAGTGCCTAGAAGACTGGCAGCATTGCCACGTTGAATGGCAATGCAAATTTTTTGACCAAGAAACAGGCCAGCCCTGGTCACTAACGGGCTGCTAAAAATTTCTTTGAAAAGTTACAATATTAAATGGAAAAAGAATACGGTCGCGAACAGGATTCGAACCTGCGCCTCCCGGATAGACATTCCAGGCGCTCTGACCACTAAGCCATCTCGCTGTTCGCGACCGTATTCTTTTTCCATTTAATATTGTAACTTTAGAGTTAAGCTTAACGCTAAGCATGCGTTAATGCTTTTTCAAAAACATATCTTGAATTTCTTTGAAAAGTTGGCGTGCACTGGGATCATGGGACCCGAGCGTTTCGACCTCAAACGGCTCAAAGTCGTAGCAGCCGATAAGGTTGCTATATTTGCGCCGTTTGAGAGTCTCTGCAGCAGCAGCAGCGGCGCCAGCACAGCCAGCCGAACTGGGAAGCGATGGAGCAAGGGTGTCGACGCATGTTGCGTCCCACACCAAGGCCTACCCAATTTCCAAGGCAATAGCATCATGCCGTCTGGCCTCTTACCATCATCCCGCACCAAGCCATTAGGCTCTAAAATAGCTGGTACTCCGGCGGTGGCAAGAGATTAATCCTAGCTTGCCGGTGCCCCACCGATGCGGAGCAACAGAGGGAGTTCCGTCATCCAACATAGTACTTATGTTGGGTGACGGACGTGCTTGAAGCCAAAGGCCCGACTCCGATTCTCCCACGGCAAGCAGACGTATTTAAAATCTCGGCAGTATTGACTGACGTATTAAAAATATTATTCCGTGACAAACTGCAAAGCAGGTCATCCCATCGCCTCTTGGGTAATCCATTTTCCAGGCGTTCACTCACATCAGATCAGTACTACAAAATCAACCAATGAGGGTTCTAAGAATTTCCTGGTAAATTTTTCGGTACTGTGGACTGAAGACAGGAACGCTGATATGCAATACTAAAAATTTTGCGGACGCCGAGGACACCGATGCGGATGGGAAGTGTGGCTTGTAGCCAAGCTCGGTCGTCCAAGGTCACGTTCAAAATTGAGGTTAGGGTATTCCGTATAACTTTATCGACTTTTTCGAAAAGTTGGGGGTGCTTCAATAAATGGGAAGACCGTAAAGTATATATACATTTGGGACCAAAACAGCAATATCTAATGACCTAATGACAGTAAAAGCCAAATGAACGTTAATTTTGAAGTCTTTCTGATTTATGTCATTAAAATTAGGTATTTTTTCGTCAAGAAAAGATTCAAAAATTCTAAGAATCTTAAATTGGAAACTAGAAATTGGGGGGAATTTTTATCTATTGTTTTTATATGTGGCTACTGCGTAAATTTTTTATAAAGTCAGTTGTCTGTCTGTTGACAGTCTATTGCGGAAACTAGAAGTTTATCTTTAAATATTAATTTCGAGAGATGTCTGTGGCATTGCCATAATAAAATAAAATGTTGTGTGTTCCTTTTTAACTTCGGTCAAGAAAGTGTCTATAACTGTCAAGGTAGGTCGATAGGTCATGTACAGCAGCCTCACAACCTTTAGATCCAAAACCTAATTGCCGGGGCTGGAATTGCCGGCCAGTGTTTCACTATAATAGCCACTGCAAATTTTGGCTGCTATACGCCGGTAGGTACAGCCTACGGCAATGGGGCAATTCCGAAATCCTTCTTGCAAAGGGCTCAAAGATTTGCCCCGTATAAGATATCAATGACAACTTCGTGCACATTGCCGAAGAGCATTAAATTAGTCAGAACCGAATAACAATTTACATTCACTCACAAGTTTTTACAAAATAATTATTTATGTATTGCATAAATATATTTATGAACAATTTATACATTTTTGTTCAGGCCTTCGGAACCCCCAGCAGTACCACCGCATCGTGACACTACTAACAGCCTTAAGACGCGATCTATGGAGACCAGTTACAATAAAAACAGGAGAAGCAGTAATTTCAAGAGTGGTTCAACTGACAGGAGAACATTACCTACAGGTATGGTTTCAATCTGTCCTCTACCTCTTGGGCCCATATTTGAATCTTATTAAAATCCCGTCGTATCATTAACATATTTAGGTCTCATGATGTACTTTTTCTTGAGGTGAGATGAGATGACAGTTAAGTTTAATAATTATTTGTTCGAAACACGAAAGTTTAAAAAGTCGTAGGTATAACAGATCGTATTTTTCGAAATGTTTATTGTAAATATTATTCTTTTAAAAGTGAAACTTAATCAAATGAAAATAAAATACCTATTGATTATATATTACAGTATACTTATTTATATATAGGTATTATTTACGTAGGAAAGAAAAAGTAGTGAATTACCAAAATCGTAGAACTAAAGTTGTTAAGTGTGTGTAAATTAACTGTATAATAATAATTCCAATAATTCCTGCCGTACCTAATAACTTAAAATTATCGATTTAGAAAAACCGTTCCCTTTAAATTTCAGACATCGGAGCGAGTGGTGCCAGACGTAGAACACTGCAGCGTCAAAGCCGCGAGGCTGCAGCAGCCGGTCGAGGTCCTCTGCAGACGTCAGCGAGCCTCCCGGAGACGCCGGTGTTCGCAAGAGGATGCGACGTGCCCCGCACCCCGCCCAGAAACTCGACCGGACCTCCCAGGAACAACACCATGAATTCAATACAGTCTATAGGTTAGCTATTTTATTTTAGCTCAAACGTATCACTAAGCTTTTCTATTGACTGACCTGTTATTAACACAAGGGCCTAAGCTCTAGCAGTCGTTAATTCTGGTCTCCAGAACGCTGATGCTATATTTGGTAGACACCTTCTTCTTCTGCTTCCTGCCCTGGTCCCAAGTTATTTGGGGTCGGCGCAATATGTTTTTCTTTTCCATTCTGCTCTATCAGTCGTTAGGTTATTGTTTAATCCCTTTTCATTCATATCATCCCTCACATAGTCCATCTATCTTTTATTTGGTCTCCCTCTTCCCCTCCATCCATCCACATTCATATTCATTACTCTCTTAGTCACATGAGTATCATCCCTCCTCATCACGTGTCCGTACCAAGACAAACGGTTTCCTTTCAACGTTTCTGTCACTGGCGCTACTTACAAACTTTCTCTAATATATTCATTTCTTACCTTATCCATTCTTGTCACTCCACACATCCAGCTCAACATTCTCATCTCCGCTACATGTAAGTATATTTGGTAGAGACCCTACAGTAATATTTTTCTTATTCAACCCTACAGACCGTATTCGACGGCCCGCTAATGCCTACTGGATAGAGACAATTAGTCGTTCATAGCCAAACTCTTATATCTTTATAAATCTATGATCTAAGTATAAATAACTACTTACCTAAAGGACTCAAAAGCGGCTACTGGGCCTAAGGTCCTGCCAAGCGATTAATTGTTAATATCGGTTTATATAGGAAGATTATTAACTAAAAGTTCTGCCACCAATTTTAATTCAGACCCGAAATTGATGCAAATTGCAAACGCACCTCTTACGACCGCTACAAACAGTGACGCTACATAGTCCTTCAATTACAAATATGATATGTTCATAATAAATTTGAATTGAAGTCCTCGATGAGACTATTGCTGGTTTGCCTTAAAAGGAGGTATATGTTTGGCGACCTATGGTATCTGCGACGCAAATACCATAGAATTGTAATCTGCGTCTACAATTCTAAGTTAGCCCGAAGTAATAACAAAAACAGTCCTTCATGTATCTATTACACCGAGAAAAGTTCATTTTAAAGTTCTTAGTTCTTTATCCAGGAATCAAATTATTTTGAAGTATTGAAATACTTTTTTCAACACACTTGCTTAATTAATATGCACGCATGCTTTTTCTTCATATTATCTAAAAAACAGCGTGACTCCTTTCAATTTACATAAAAATCATGGCAAAGAGTTTTGATATTTAATGAAGTCCTTGATGAAATTTAACATTTTCGTGACTGCTAATTTAAACATGAGAAATAAACAGCTTTTTGACAAAACATTTACATATTTTTTTGTTTTAAATAGAAAAATATTCACTTTTTTTATATTGTGATACAATATGCATTTTATAAACTTAAAAAAATATAATTTTATAAACTTAGATATTTCTTAGTAAAGTAGATCCTATATCTACGAGGTGGATATAGTACTATTACTAGTATTTGTATGCGGTAAGCTCGTGTATGACAAGCGAAATTGGACAACTAGGCATGCTTCTCACATGTCGTACGCAACGTTACGTCCGAACAACCAGTTTTCAGAGTTGTGTGAGAGTTTTAACTGTCCGTAGGTCTGTGACATGGCTGTGTGTAACACGATCGACAACAACTATCAGGTTATGCTATTCCCCACCACGATGTTTTCCTTCACCGTTTTAGGCAAGTGCTAATTAATTTATAATACACACGTAACTACGGTACGTGACCCGTCGGTGGTGGGTCTGAAGTTTCAAACCTCATTGATTTGTTAGTCCATCGGTTATACTACCAGGCTATAACTGCTTATAAGAGAAACTACCTGATGTCCAATATGTGTTAAAACTATTAAGTTCTTTATTGCGTACAAAATTTGGCAGAGATCTATCATCTCCAGAAGTGATTATTTGTTATCCACGTAAGAACTATCCTCGGTAGCAGTGACAGCCTAGTGGTATGACCGTTAGACTGACAAGTCAAAGGTCGAAAGTTCGAATCCAAGGCAGGCTATCACTGGCTTTTCGAAGTCATGTGCTTATTAAAAATTAATTATCCCTTGCTTATAACGGTGAAGGAAAACATCGTGAGGAAACCAGCACACCTGAGAGATATTCTCGATAGTGTGTAAAGCCATGTCAGAGACCTACGGATGGTTTACACTCTGACACTAGGTTGTTCATAACCATACTATAAAAAGAAGCAGACTCTTTTCTCCCCAATAAATCGACGTAAATGATCCCTACTGCATCGGCAACCGGCAACCTGGCTTAGAGACATTAGTTCTACCTATTTCTGATAAGAAATAAAGTATCTACACACCCATTCCCTACGGCGTAAAGATGAGTTTACGAGCGATGCGGAGGAAAACTTCGCCGCCAAAACCACCTTTATTTAAATTTTACCATGCTGCTGACAGAAATATGGGGAAAACGAATAACTCGGATCATAATGGCTTTGGAAATACTATATTTTAAACTATCGCGTTACATGATATTACAATAAAATTAACGGGAATTAACGCAGAATATAATATTGCACGTTATTTCCTGTTAATTTTTAGTAACGTTTCAATTTCTCTACCTATATTTACTCAAATTCGCAGCGTTCGCCAATTTTTTCCTACTGTAGTTGTTCATAAATATCTGTACTAGATATTTATTAACAACGAGCGTAGGAAAAAAATACCAAAATAAAATTGAACAACTTTACAGTTCACAATTTGAGTGGCCTTCGGTCGAGTTTCTGCTAGCATAGGCCACCATCATCACCATATCATCATCATCTTGTTGTCATTTTAAAAAGCCGCCTTACATTATCTAATTTAAAGCGCTACGTGACAGCGTGCTTATTTCGCACTAGATGGCGCTCCAATCTGGCCCGGTTAATGGAGTGTGATAATAGGATAACATCAGTACCTGGCCTGGTCATAGAAGGAAACCGTATCGGTGGCGGTTACCACGAACAACAGCATTCCCAATGAGGGTTGACGTCAGTCAGGCGGCCGGTCATAAAACATTGCCAAAACTTTAGCAGCATGCAATTTAAAAATCAATTAGAAAGTGGAAGAAAAATACATGCTGCCCCTACCCCAAATAAATTGGGATAAGGGCAGTGGGATGATGATGGTACTCCAATCTAGTGCAGATAGCGTACTCAATTTTTTTTTTTCGAATGTATTAATTTTAAGAAACGGCTTTTTTTAAATTCACTAGTTCAGGTGTTAATTAATATACTTCTTTGATCATTCATTCCAATACTGTATTCCTGCTCTAACCATAAAATACCATAAAATAACTAAAACTATACAACTCATTCTATTTATGAAACTCAATATAAATAACAATGCGACACAATAACACTTGTATAATTAGAAGCGTCCTTTACCGTAACTACCGAACAAACAGGTAATTTACATGTAGATGGTTCAAGTTGAGTAAATTGCCTATTAACATGGCATGCACTATAATACCTAAAAACAATAATCATGCCTATGATGTCATCGTCCCATGGTGCGGAGGATTATAATAGAAATAAACATAAAATTGTTATTCCAAGTGCTCTAAACGGTCACATGTGTGCGTCGCGTCATCAGCACTTAATAATGAGTTAATGATTACTTTTTTTTACTTCTCCAACACTCTTCGAACGGGAGAAGTACAAAAATTATACTTAATAACAATAAAAATCTATTGTGTCTGGTAATTAGCGAGCCAACAGACTGAGAAAGAGGCGTGTTCTGTAATGGTTCCATCATTGTTTTATTAGGTACTTATTAGGTTTTTATGGAAATATGATATAGCAGCATATCATAATAAATCTTAAAAACAGTATTATTCAAAAAGAAATTACTAAGGGTATTTATTTTATTTTTAATAAGGGACAAAGAACAGATATGTTAGGTACAGATTTAACGGAATCCACTGTTAGATAAAAATGGTGCTCGCTAATGTTATTTATCGCAATTAACCATTTTTGAAATACAGTATTTAGTCATTAGAACAGAACTCTGAGACTCGTTGTCTGCGTTGATTACGTTGACATACTCGTATATAGCATTTTATACATCCGAACATAAGGTTCAAATTTTAATTGCTACTACCCTAGGGATTGAGATTTGCTGTAAATAAAATCATAAGAGTTAATTATAAAACTATGTAGTAGCCCAGTCTAAAGAAATCAGTAGTATAATCTTAAAAAGATTAAAAAGAAAAATGAGGGTTGGTTAAAAATACTTGTTCCACAAATTTAATGCTCTATCACTGTCAGTCTATCTGAAACCACTGCTAGTGCTATTCAAACCAATTAGGGAAAATGGTATGTTGCTTTAAAATTGGAAAACTGCCCATTTGTTACACGACTACCCAAAAAAGGAGTGTTATGTAATTTTACATATAAATAGTATTATATTATTATTACATAAGAGTTAGAGACACTTTTCCTCCTGAAATGTAATTAATGGCATAATTTTATAATTTTCCCGTTTGATGGTGTAGGCACCTACCGAGAAAATTCCTTATACCGTATGTCTAACTTGCTCATTACATGTATAAATATCATATAAATATCCGATTTTTATTGTCGTTAATTAGATAATGAGATTCATTAACCGCCATATTCTACTAAGAAACAAATAAGCTACCAAATTATGTTTACGTATGTAAGTACATATTAGCGCAATGAATCTCTGGGTTTCTTGTAACGTTACTTTTAGGTCAAACAAACGTACAAAACGTAGGAATTAGTCCTACGGTAAGTTAAATGTGTAGTTATAGTAGGTATTAATAATATTTTATTTTTCAAACAGGGAGCTCTGCGACGCTGGGAGGTTACGGGCGCGGCTCGGTGATGGGTGCTTCAGGCGTGTGTACCGGCGCCGACCTGCTGCGACTCGGAGGACCACCGCGGGGCTGGTACCCTCGACAGAGGCACAGGTCAGTAAACCTCAAAATTATTTGTGAAATTTGTATATAGGATAAGGTAGCACGAGTAGACCACCGAACCATTTACCTTACACATTGGAACTGGAACACGAACAACTAAAACACGCGAAAATTACTAAATAGATGTGGGTACTTATGACCTCCATAATCTTCCATCTATATAAAATTCCAGGATTAATGCTGCTAGGCAAATTTAGGAACTCAACCTTTTGGCGGCAATTTGTAAACAATGCACGTCTGTTTCCCACTGTGGTAGGTTGAGACTATCGTTTTCCATCTGCTACAATTGTAATAAAACAATGTGAGAATGAACCCCAGTCAGAATTCTACTATTAATTTAGGTTTTGTGTTTATCTAACAGTTTTGTAGAAGCTTCAGAGTAACTTTGTGTGTATGAGCTGCGAATTACTATTCCACTTAAATATAAAATGCCGTTTTCAGATCGGGTAGATTACATCATTAATAACCTTTTTCACATAATTTAATTTCTATTTAAGTGTTAACTTTAAATTAAAGTAACATATAATTTAAAAACTACCTAGCTAAGGCTGCGGCTTCATTTGCGCGGGACTTGACAAATACCACTTTATATTCATATCTTCTGAATTCTGCAATATGTTGAAATAAAACATACACGAACACATAAGTTAAAATTATTGAGTTAATCCCGGTTTTTGAGCCTATTCGAGACAAACTTTCAGACAAACAGACAATAAATCTAAAAACGGCTAGTTATCATTATTGATTAGGCATCGTATAAATAGCAGTTTTCACGTCAAAAATTCACTAACTTACACTCAATTTAATTTTTGAATTTATTATGTAGGTATATTTAGTTTACGCTCTACAAAGAAAAGTTTGGTGTTTTCCCTTGCAACATTTTATTTGTGATAGATTTATGTTTATGTGTAAAGGGAAGGCATATTTAGGTTGGTTCGGTGAGCGTGAACATTTGAGCAGCTAACCAAATAAGAAATTATCCCTATACCTACATATCTAATTCATTAAAAGCGGAATTCATGAACTGCTATTTGACGAAACTTAAAAAATATAATTATTCGTTTCAGGGATGATTACCTAGTCGTTTAAGATTCAAACCCTTAATATCACTTAACAGTTTTTACATTACATATTTATTTCTTAAAACTGAATAGACCTAACCATACTTCTACATCAGTCTGTGCGCAAGCTAAGCTTTATTTAAAACTAATTTCTAAGGTTTCTTTAATTCTTATTTACCAGCACTCTAACAAGTCCGCTTGCTGGCAGGCCTGCTTCAACGGAACACTTGGACAGACTAACAGCCTCGTCAAAGATGGCGGTGGAGCACCCCGTGGCTTGGGAGGGCAGCGGCGCCCGCAAACCCCTCACCCTGCCGCCCAATCTGACGCCTAAGTTCTTCCAGAAGTCTCCCAGGGAGGCGCTTCGCAGGGTAACCAGCTTACTAATACGAAAAGGTGAGCTAACATACTTTTTTTATACTGAGGACCAAATCTTAAGTAGATTGCACTTTTACTAATCAATAAATGCTTCAATTCTGGTATAGGTACTGTGGGTACCTAGCCATGAAATAAATTATTTCTTATGGTATCTATATTATTCAAAGATGCATTATAGTGACCAATGACCAAGGAATAGATAAGTAATGATAGAATTACTTGAAAGATTCGTTTGGAAATTCGGCGGCTACCTCGGTTACGATTGATTTAACGACTTTGACGGTCACTGAAAAAAAAAACATTGCGAGGAAACAATATCAACTTACACGCAGCCAGAAAGCCTAGTGATAATCATTTATTGTATTTGAAACTGCACAACTTATGCTTATATTTATATCAGCTGGTGCTTGCGACTTCGTCTGCGCGACTAAAGGTAGCCTATGTCCTTCCTCAAGATACAATCTATCTACTTGCCAAATTTTATTATGGTCCTTTCACCCGTATAGTCGTAAAAAGGTAACAAACAAAGAAAAAGAGTTACTTTCGCATTTATAATATTAGTATGAATATCGGGCTAGCTGTGCCAGCGACAAAGTTCACGTGGAAGTCGGAAAAAAAAACCTTCCTACCGTAATTCGGTCTCGGCGCCCTATCTCCACGGAGATCAGCCAAGTACGCTGGAGCAAACACAGGTGCACTCCCTCTTCCTTCACTCTCATATTCCGATGGGACGGAAATCCGAGACGACCAGAGAGAGATCAGGCGCAAGACCGACGGCTTTACGTGCTCTCCGAAGCATGTGGGTGTCACACCACCAACTTCCTGACTCCGGGCTGCTACTGAGAATTTCCTAACAGAAAATATCAATAAAACTTTGCCCAACCTGGGAATCGAACCCAGGACCTCACGCTCAGCAGCCGGCGTTGCAAGCACTAGACCAACGAGGCAGTCAACGGAATATGAACACAATACTTAACATAATTAATCAAAATGTTGAGCCATTGGAGAGCACACCAGCGAGCTAAACAGTCAAGCTCCTAGCAATGGTCAGGACTGGAGTCTGAAGCTGTCGCTATAGCCGAATGCGGCTGTGAGGCTATATATATATATATATATATATATATATGCTGCTGAAAAAGTTAGTTTCTCTTTAGATAGAAGATTACGATACTAATCTACTGCTAATTTAGACAGCTATACAGGCAGTAGCGTGATAATACATATTAAAATTAAAAGGTTGACCAATAAGATGGCGCAGTGAAAGTTCTAGTTTATACTTTCCATTAAAATACACATAAAATATGATGCACTTCTCCGCGCCTAGGGGCGACAGCGTTATGAAATATATTAATTATGTTTTCTAAACCAATAAGCTACTTTAAACTTTAAGCGAGTTCGAAGGTATTATTTTAATTTTTTATTTCGACTTCTGTAACGATTTTTTTTATATAAATATTCAATAAACAAAAATAGTATCTACCTCTATAGAGTTCTAAATTAGTAGTTATAACGTAATTAGTTGTGACGATAACGTGTTCATTTTATCATTTTCGTCGCAACGATAAATAACTAGCAACCTAACAAAATTATTTTTAAACTTTGCAATTAAAAGCTTGATACAATACCTATATGCATAGAAACTGTCAACTTCCTTCCTGATTATGGTCTTTGAGGCTACCATAATTATGGGGAAACATGTAATACAAAACCGATATAGTAGGGGCGCATTTAATAAAATACAAATCAACAATACGGCTGGTGAACTGGTCGATAGACCAGTTGCTACGTCGCGTGTCGTCTCATCTAACTCATAGGTTCGATTCTCTGAATATTTGAATGATAATTGTTATTATCAATCGTAAAAAATAAGAGTTCATACCGACTCTTCACTGTTCCGATTCGTCACCAAAATTTTTGTCCATGTAACAAATCCCGATTCGTCACCATTTCAAAATAAATTCATTTTTATTTAATATGTATGTCCCAATTCGTCACTCTTATAAAATTACTTACTGCAGGGTACAGTCAGTAAGAAAAGTTTTAGTATGTTAATTAAACATGGGGCATGATTTTGTGAGTTTAATCAATCAGATACAAAAAACACTATAATATGTCATTTCTACAAATAACGAGAACATAATCACAGATTTCTTCATCAAAATGAATACTTAATTAAAATGCAGGTAATATTCAAAACATAATTTGTCTGGATATGAAAATAAAACTGCGAGCATTGGTCAAATAGGGCCTAGGTTAATATATTATTTAAAACAGTGACACATATTTTTTATTGATGACCATCGGTACAGTGACGAGTCGGTATTAACTCAAAAATAAGTGGGGCAGGTTTTTTCTACTGCACAGTGTAGTTCTCTTCAGAAATTTGATATGCGTGACCTGCACAGTGCAATTCATATTGTCTCTTAAGAACTGTACAAACCACCATCATTATTATCAGTTTTGAGTTGTATTTTGCCCATTTGCTGTGCCCTATACACCCTATTTCATAATTATTGTTAACTATTTAAGGTGTTCTATAATAAATAGTAAGAGAAAATCTATCGAAAAAATAAATGTTGTTTAATATTTCAAATTATAATAAAACAACTTTTAACCGGATTAATCGCGTGTATTATTGGAATACACGCGATTAATCCGGTTAAAAGTTGTTTTATTATAATGTGTAGTGATCGCGCAAACATAATATTTCAAAATTTTCAACCTAAATTTATAAATTAGTTAACGCAAGAGGGTGAATGTTATTCACTGATCATAACGTCGAATGGTTGTATTTCCATAGTACAATGAAACTGTAATGAAAAAAATGCGATTTAGAATTAAAAAGCTGGTAATTCCGTAAAATGTTATAATATGTATACTCTTTTTATTTGAACGTAAAAACAATAAATTTTGCCGGATACGTTCACTGATTATTATTATCATCCCAGTTATGATAATACAATGTATTTATCAAAATATTTCAATATGTTTATGGTATAGCTCCAAACTACACTGTTCAAATTTTATATTTAACCGAATGAATATTTCTTATCTGAATGCTAACATTCTTTACCCATTTTTCTAGTCTATTAGAAGGTTCATAAAATAATAACTGATTAACAGTGTAGACAAACAATAAGTCATCCTAACGAGTAAACTGAGACACGATGTTTAATAACACGTCCAACTCGGAGTTTGAAGGCGAAATATTCAGTAGATTGGTATAATTTAATGAATTTACTACAATTTAGTAAAACAAATAAATTCGAATAAATTACTTATAAATGGTACCTAGGTCCTTGCTCAAAGTTTTTATTATCTACCTATTCTTGATACCGATAAGTACCAAAAAATACTAACTTCATATTAACAAAACACTAGTCATCGTAAAGTCATGAAAGTGTTTTGTCATGAAACAATTAGGTACCTATGTCACAATATTTAAATCGAATAAGCTAGTAATACGATATTTTTGAGAGTAACTGGTCAATCAGTACATACTTACCTAAATAAGTACATAACTATGACAATTTGTATTTCGAATGATAAAAACAAATTACGATACATAGTGCTTCCTATAAACATTTCAAGACCACGCCCGACGTAAAGAATTCCATTCATGACATCATTTATAACGACTAGGTATTTTAAGGTGCCATTAACCTTAGGTACATTTAACCAACTAAACGATAAAATAGAAAATTACATAATATTGAGATCAAAACTAGATAGGTACTTGGAAAATTGCCAAATATTGTTCGTGTAGTGAATCTGATATGCGGTGATCTTGAATGTCCTCTAATACATCAGTTGTCTTTAGTTTTTAATCACCATTAATCATGTTATTAAAGAAGTATTACAGAATTTAGAAAGGTTGGACTTATAAGTAGTTCTAATTCTTTATTTTTCTCATTACACCGTTACTTCCAGTTTTATGGTTGTTAAATGTTAATTCCTAAATAAATGTATTATTATAGTAGTTAGATTCCTGAAAACTAATTAGAGTTATGTAGAGCCTAAATTTAATTAGACTTAATTAAGTTAGCCGTCTAGATTGAAGTAAAATTTAATCACTAATTATTATTATGCTGAAAGACCCACCTACTTAGTTTTACGAATGATATTTATAACATGTTTTTGTTACCAAGACGAACCAAGACCAGTTTATTTAGACCGTTATAATTCGTATGAGTCTTTGTTTGATGGCAACAGATGGCGTTAGTAGTTGTGGCATACGCTAATATTACTTTGTGTGTGTGATGTGTGACTAATTCCCGTGCGGCACAAACGACCGCGGACGTGTCTAAATAGCTGTTTACTTTATGAGACAAAATAATACCTTACCGTACCATGGTGTCAATTTTAAATAAGAAGCAAGTCATTTTGTTTTATGTATTCGTTTAGTAATGCTCTATCTTGGTTAAACATATCATTGTTTAAACCAATCACCCAACCACCATGACTGTTTAACTAATAATATGGTAAACTGCACCTACGTCGTACCTATGTACAATAGGTACGTATAGACTTCGTTCCATTTATTCCGCGCACTAAGGAAACATCTGCATATAAAAACATGTGCTTAGCTAAACGAATGGTGGGTAGAGCTGGTATAGTTAAATAAAAATAACTTGTCTGTTACTATAAACAAAGACACAAGGTACACTAGTTTGTTTAACTAAGTAGGTTTTCTTTATTAGGAATATTATAATTAGGTATAACCTAAATTCCCTTACTAAGTATCTACTAGAAGTGGAACAAGCACAGCCACTAACAGAAATAACAAAAGAAAACTTAATTAGGGAACCATTTTGCTGTAGGTTGATATCTTAAAAAACTTTTGCCAGGGTTGTGCTATCACTAATAAGTTCATACATTTGCGCAGAGCTCGTGTCAGTGAAGAAACAATACCTATGAAGATTCAGACGATGTAACAAAGAAACCTAGGACCTAAACAATTAAATATTTAATTGACACAACGTGCTGCAGGCATGAGTCAAAACATGAATATGTATGTATATATTAATAATACATAAACATAACAATTTGAATGAAACTGGTCTGTGGGCTTAGAATCCTGTTATTATTACAATCTAAATAAACCGGCACATTCGAGCCGTATAACAATAAGGCGTTAACAATCGCTTACGGGGGCCAAAAAAGTTCGGCTGCACAATAGTGAATAGCATACAATGGCGATTTTGTTACCTGCGACATCAATATGTGCATAATAGTATGGCGAGGGGCAAGGTATGGCACGTTACAGCCACAGTGATTCAGAGTGAGTCGCACTCACCCCGCATGACTGTCGCGAGTGACTCACCCCGCCACCGCCAGCGCCAGGGAGGATGCCAATACACCCATATTCCGTGATTAATAGAGACATGAAAGTAGATAGTGGTTGAATCCAATATTATTTATTACTCACTCATTAATTAGGTATTACTTCTCAGAAAACCTTTGTTTCTGATTATTCATAGGTACATCCGTTGCGAGAAGTTCTGATAGCTCGAGAAACGATGCACGCATCGGGGCGATAATGCAAACATTAGTGTTAGAGAGTAAACTGTTCCACAAAGAATATGGTCTGTTAAACCGGTCGCTGCCAAAGATGGCAACCGGTCAGGATTTGAGGCCAAGATCGTAGCTGTAACTGCGGGCGCGGAGTGGCGCGCGAATGACGATATGCCCTACATTATTCTTACGACCTGACCGCTATTTTCTTTTAAATCATAATATTATACTTGTACTAGAATAATAATGATATCAAATTTTACAACTCATCAATTTAGTTATATGTGTCAATCATTTGGCCTTCTCTATCTAAACTTAACATGATGATGGCATAGGTACTTACTGCCTTAACTTGAATTGATAAAGTCAAATCGTAACAAACGCCGTAAGTTTAATTGTCATAATTCCAAAAACATATGATAAGAATAGTTAAAATATTTATGATTATAAGAGAAACTAAAATAAAACATGGTCAGTAAATTTATTAATATTCTAATTAGGAAGTATGTTCATACTGTAATGAGATAAGTTATCAGACTTCTAATATTGACATATAAAGCCCAAGTCCAGCAACAAAATAACAGAAGTTTGAGAAATAGTCATTGATTAAAAATTTTTAGATTAGTCCCTCAGTTAATGAACAAACACTGATATCAATTTACAGCACCAACAATAGACTCGATATACATAAACTATGCTGAGGGTCCTATAATATCTATAGAAAACACTGGAAAAATATTTTCTCCAGAAATACTTTGGAAGGTGGCCAGCCTTCATTCATTATGTAGGTAGGTCCATTGGCATGTTATTTCAAACATGGCTGTTTTCAAGGGAAAGCCCTATGCTATTTAAATAACTAGTCATATCGACATCAAAGATTTATTTTAGCTAAAAGATTTGTATTGCAGTCATACAATATAACTACTAACAAAATCAATTACATAATTCGTTTTCGTATTCTTTTTCTTGGAGATAACAACAATCTGATTATATTCTTCTAGTTAGGTACTTTTTTCGGGATTCAGTGACACATCTAGCCTCAGATCTCATTAAAATGTATTGTTGATTACTAACAATTTTAATGTATCAGTAGTTGCATATGAACAGTCAACCGCGTTCAACTTGCCTTTCGTACACGTTGGCTACATCCAATATTGATAACGTAATCTGATATTATGGTGTGATATCAACGATAACAATAATCTACAAACTTCAAATCTTAATCAACGTTATCTGGACTGCCTAAACCGAACCCATATTTTGCGGATAGTTATCTACTATCAGAGGGAATAATGATAGTGCGCAACACATTAGTGAGTTAGTGAACGACTGATAACAACGCTTTGGAATTTTTTAAAGCATTTTGTATGACAAATCCCTAAACGAACCATTATAAGGATAAATGAACAATGAGGGGATAAATACGGTATTTTAAAATACAATGTTTAATAACGGTCAATGATAAACAGGTAACAATTAAATTGGTCATTTCTAATCAATAAAATAAACATAAAACTATTCCATAATTATATAAAACTTTGTTGTATACCAATGTATAGTATATTCCGATGGTGGTTATGATTGTTTCGGGAGCTCGGCGCTCCGCACACGTATGTATTGTCCCACGAGCGCGACATGCATGCAAATAACAACCACATCCGTCGCCCAACGAATAATATATCCGGTGTGTAGTAAAGCCTTCTTAATATTCATAAAGTTTTATAGAATATCTTGTTCTTGGTCACTGGTCAACTCTCCGTCAATGTCTATTGTCACGTATCGACGGATGCCATTCCACTTAATTAGGTGTGTTCTCTACAATCTACATGAACCTATATCCTCGAACACGGTTGGTAACATAATCATGTGACGGTTTGCGGAAAAAGATAGCAGTTAATTAAATTATTTATATCTACAACTCTCAGTGTGCATCGGGTTTTCCTGTATATTATGACAAGCGAATTTTAATATTAAAACTACTGGCCGAGTTTAGCACTTTTTAGAATATTTAAAGCTACTTGATTTGACATAATAATTTTATTTAGGGTAATTGATGCCGATTATGCAAAATGATATGATACAAACTACGAAAATACGTATTGATACACAGTAATTCTTACAGTTTTAAAACTAAGTGAAAATTGTAGTTTGTGAAAGTTGTTAACCAAACATTGCTCTGATAGTTTTGCATTAGAGTAATGCGAACTAATCTCGGATGAGCCCATTCAACTTGACACTACTCTACACGAACCACTTACACACTTAATTAGATTATACGACATACTGTCGGTAAACCGTCCCTTTGACTAAATATCCAACACTGATGCCGAGTAGATAGAACACCAACGGAAATGTATGTCATAAATTACTACTTAAAAACAAAACTAGAAATACCTAGTAAGAGAAAATTGAAAGCTTTCAAATTAGTTTGAACTAAAACAGGTTTATACGACAGAATATGCCGTTTAAAATTAAAATCATGCGAGTTCTGGGTCAAATTATTCGAAAGCTTTCAACTTCTCCGTCCGTCTTAATTTGCTTGTTATTGAAATATAAAACAACATTTTTAGTCGGTGAAATACAAAACGGACGTCAATTATATTATATTTAAATAAACAATAGGTTACTTATAACTTAAAATACCGAGGGAATTTATTTAATTGCTGTTTGATTTCCAATTCAGTAAGAACACTTTTTATTATATGAATGCGCTAAAGTAAGAAAATAGTTGTTTTTCGGATGAAAATACATCATCACAGCTTTTCCGTTAGCTATATTTTTAGTTCTATTTTCGTGGAACGCTTGCCCAGTAGGTTGGTAGGGTATTTGGTTTGGAATTCCAATCGAGAACATATAAAATGCTTTGGAGATTTACTAAATGTAGAGACATGTATCTTGTATATTTTATCACCATTTTCGTGAAGAATAATTCTAAGAAACTTGTTGTCGACAACGTCATGAGTTAATTTCGCTAATATGCATGCTGTGGTGTGCTCATGTGAGTATTGGAAAATAGTAATATCTGTTCAATCTCAAGAGCCGGTCGCCTTTGTGGATGACCTTCACCTTGAAGGCCCACGTGCTTACGATTGAGTGTACAAGTACCCGCGACGTTACGTACATGCGTTAGTAGCTACCAGCACTCAATATGTGGGCACAATTAATTTAAGCAAAAGTTAAACGACCGGCGAGCCAGTAGTTAGCAAATAAATCTTTATTAAAAACACCCAATAAACATTGGCGCGGCACGCAACACGCCCGTTTATTTATAAGTTGAAGTCTCTACAATCGTTCTGTGGTCCTAATCTCCTAATGGTAATCTATACCTACTTTATCTATACTTGTGACTAATTCCAAAAGAGATTTCAAGAAATATTGTAATATGGATTATTAGTTTCCTACGTATAAATGTAGCTGAAAAACACTAGAGGCGAGTTGTTAGCATAGCCAATCTGTATTCTATTTATATCTTAGAAATTTGAATATGTTTTTGTGAATCTCTATAGACTCTCGAGCTTAGATAAGCTAAGCAGTCCCTTAAAAGAATGAAGTAATTCATTGGGTACATGTTTCCCGTCGTGTAACCTAAAAGCTTCATATCACAAACCTTTTTATGGTTATGACTCCGTCGACAACCGCCATTGCCATATGGCACTGTACAGTCGAGTAGAACATCCTTCTCATGTCACAATATCAAACAGTTAAGTAATGATGTATTGAAGCTCTTGAAAGTCGAGTTTTTCTTTTCTAGTAGCTGCTGTTTTAATAAGCTAATTATAACTTAATATAAGAAAGTAAGTATACTTACCCATTATTGGCAATGCATTTAAACAATTGACGATGACGTCGATCTGCCCGATTGCTAATGCACATACCGCTAGATAAGTAAAACCAACCTATTAGTGATAACGCTTTCTTTTGGCTAAGTGAGTCATTCATTACTCGTTTCGGTCAGCACTGTAATAGCAACACGGCATATGGCACGTTTTCATTCTGGCAAATACCTATATCATATTTTGTAATGCGTTGAAGAACACAGAGTTGATAATTTCTCGTTATCTAGGTACTTAAAACCTTCGTGCGTGACATTACGAAGCTTAACCTTAGTGGTATCCTTTCGTATCACACGCTCGACCGCGACCTCGTGGTAATACAATATGGCAAGGCGCCACGCTCGACTTCAGTCGTGATTACTCTTTTGTGACATGTAACAATCATTTCTTATAAATAATCTTTCTAATAAGGGTACCAAGTACCTATACCGATGCTACGTGCCATCGCGCTGATCGTAACAATTCTTTGAAAAATAATAGGTATGAGTCACGGTTTGATAACACGTTTACTTCGAAGAGTTAAATTAGGTACTTGTAATCATATCAAAATGTTAACCGTATAAAAATATACCGGATAATATCAATATAGTCATTATAAATCTGTTATAGTACATGGCAAGTATCGAACGAGCTGTAAATGTATTTTTAAACTTGTCTCCAGTCCAGACGTGGCGGTCGGGTGTCGGTCGGTCGGTCCCCGCGCGGTGCCGAGTTGCCGACTGCCGACCATCACCCACATACCGCATGCCTAGTTAGTACACCTGTGCACACACGGCGGTACGTTTACCGACTGCAATTTTACTGTTACTTAAACGTACCTATATTAGTACTCGCTAGCTTGCTACCCGATATCATCATACTCAGAAAAAGGATCTAAAAACTCGTTTAGCCTGATCGCGAATGGATCAAAGCCTAAAAGACTATATTTCTATAATTTGGAGAGAACACATATTAGTAACTAGTAATTTTTTTGTGTTTTTAAATCTAGTCAGCTGTTTTAATCTTTGATTCTATAAACATACAAAGGGTATAAGATTTCATTAATTAGTTAGTAAACTCTAGTGACAGCAGGCACGGCTGCTAAACATCTGGTCCTAGGTTTGATTCATCGATTCCCGGGTCAAACGAAGAGTTATTATTAACTCTTACTAATTAATTAGTCTCAGTCAGTTCCGGAGCTTGGTGCTTAGAAGAAGATGGCATTAGGATCACCAACTATAACATTGCCTACGGCATCAGTGGTGTCATTAATATCATGTTTATGATATTAATACTTATGCAAATAATGCATTATTTTAGAACAAACATGATTACCATAAAAAAGGTTATAGTGAGTCAACCTTAAAAGATAGCCATATGCTATTGCGGACGCTTAACCGTTTACGCATCGCACGCAACGGAAGCTCTCAAAAGGAATAATTTTCATTGATGCTCCGCTCCTTTTGGTCGTGGCCTGATGTGATATAGCTTTCCTCGATAAATGGAATATCGAACACAAAAGTATTTTTTCAATTCGAACCAGTAGTTCCTGAAATTAACGCATTCAACCAAACAAACAAACAAACTCTTCAGCTTTATAAAATCATTATAAATAGACTAACATTTAATTCAGGCACAAGACGAGCGACACATGCTCCCAATAATTTATTAGATGCAATTCTAAATACAAAATATACCATAATTACAATTATTATCCAAGGAAGGTAAAAATTTAATGAAATTTAAAGGTAACTAAAACTTATTAGTTACCTTTAAATTTCATAAAATTTTATCTTTATATGATTATTTGTATAGTTTTCCGTATCACTACATAATCCCATATCCCAATGATTATGGCTATTTATATTACCTATATGCTATTTGATTCTATAATAATCGAAGTACCTACCTATAAAGTGCAGAGGCTTAAGCACGTTTTCCTGTTGTTGTGTACCCCTAGTATTAGTTGATTCGTAAAGTAAGTAATAAAAGTAAGTACAATTACACATTACTAATTAAAATTTGAATTACCTGTACACGACATTTACCTATCTTAAAAGTGTAAGTCTGCTTTTAATTAGAATTAATTAATTAGTTATTTATTTTATCGAAATTAATTGCTTTTGGCTCGTCCGATTCTTTGGTTAGTACCTAACTCAGTTAAGGAAGGATGTACTTGCATGACCTTCCTTCCTTCCTTCTCTACCTTGTTGGTATGTGGACAAAAACTGTTTTCACCATATTTTGTCTACATTGTCGATTTGATGATTGATTGCATTGAATAGGTGCACCTATTGCATATTTGTCTTACACTTAATATTACCAAATAACTTCATGAAGTGTTAGTACTTATCATTTTTTTGTTACTAGTACTTAGGTACCTAATGTTAATCGAATTATTATTTTCATGTTGTGGCAATCGCTGGTAGATTTGTGACGGACTCGTAGACTATCCTCTAACTTAGATCATTACAGTGTTTCAGGGTCGTAAAGATAAGTCAAGCCAATTGTGACTGAAAGTTAAAAATATATAAATATACACAGTTATAATCTACGCTTAGTGGCTGATACCGATTACCGATCACTATTGTACAATGGGGGATGATAACCCGGGTAGCTGATTGCATCCATATTTAAGGGATTGCATCCGTTAAGTAATCAAATACTTATTTAAATGTCTTTATAAAATTTTACAAAATGGCAAGTGTTGAGTTTATATTTTAGGTAACCATATGTTATATGCTCATGTGTTAAATCTATGGCGCGACGGCGACGCACAGTGGGTCGAAACTATGATTTTAGTGACTTAGGGCTCAACTTTGCTTTTTCACTTTTTTTTTTATGCGGATGGGTAGAGCTCATTAACCTCAATAATAATTGTTCTGATGTATTTTTTCCTAAACTTTATACTTTGGGTAGAAAAATGTGTTTTGTTATTTTTTTGTATGGAGCGGATCAAATAACCTTAAATTCCTGCTAAGTAGCGTGTGATCCCGCGTTGAAACTTTATTTTTCATATACCTTGTCTAGTCTATTATCATTTGATGCTATTAACGTGTGCATAAAGTTGCAACTCTGCCAAATAAATGGATCGAAAAAAATGAAAAAATATATCGAATAAAAAGCTACATTTTTTACTTTCGTAAGTTCTTTTAAGTTAAATTTGATATGGAATAGTAAGTAAAAGCACGTAATAATACACATAGTTACTTAACAACTAACAACAATACATTTAAAAGGTCCCTAATTAGCTTAAATTTACTAATATATGTAGTATTAGTAAATTTGTAAATTTAAGCTAATCACACTAATCATAATACATTTAAAAGGTCCCTAATTAGCTCAAATTTACTAATATATGTAGTATTAGTAAATTTAAAGCTAATCACACTAATCATAATACATTTAAAAGGTCCCTAATTAGCTTAAATTTACTAATATATGTAGTAGTAGTAAATTTAAGCTAATTAGGGATCTATGAATTTCAATTTCTTTGTTTTAATGACTTTAACATGTTTATGAAATGTTATTTTAAGTTAGATTTAATACTGAATAGTAAGTAAAGATAGGTACATAATAATACAAATTAGTAAAGGTAAACTAACATTACTACAACTAACACAAGCAAACTAAAAACTAACTATAAACAACATCAAACATTACTATTTCCTTTCAATTATGAGTTTGACATTTATAAACTAATAAAAAAAACAAGAAACTTACAAACTACCAAAAAATCTTATTCACTATCGCTATGACTATCTTGTAAATTATCTACATCAATAAAATCTATATCGGATTCTGTGGGAAAAATCAGCAGAAGCTCTTTGACTTTTGGAGAGAGAACCATTATATTTTGTTTCACCATTCGAGGTCTTAGACTTGTGATCTTTGGATCAGAAGACAAAAGAAGATTGTGTATAATATCCTCATTTGTCGCCGTTCTACTTACCTTTCTAGAATGACTCTCTCTATATTTCCGGAAATCTTTATTACGAGCTTCCGCTGCCTCTTCCGACAGTTTACCTATAGGTATGGCACCAAAGTGCTTAATTATATCACTCCCATGTACTAACAATTTATGTATACTGGAAGGCATATAATACCAGGGATATAAGTGAACGTTTTTTCTACTACCCTCATTAACTAATTATCCTAATTAATATTACAGTAATGACTAAAAGTGAAAAACATTGTTTTTTTATAAGGTAACAGGTTAAGCTAATTACAGTAATTAAACACACAAATATAAATTAATTGATTTCATATCCACATTTTTAAATAAAGGTCCCTAATTAGCTTAAATTTACTAATATATGTAGTATTAGTAAATTTAAGCTAATTAGGGACCTTTTAAATGTATTGTTGTTAGTTGCTAAGTAATTATGTGTATTATTACGTGCTTTTACTTACTATTCCATATCAAATTTAACTTAAAATAACTTACGAAAGTAAAAAATGAAGCTTTTTATTCTATGTATTTTTTCATTTTTTTCGATCCATTTATTTGGCAGAGTTGCAACTTTATGCATTTGTTTATAGCATCAAATGATAATAGACCAGACAAGGTATATGAAAAATAAAGTTTCAACGCGGGATCACACGCTACTTAGCAGGAATTTAAGTTTATTTGAGCCGCTCCATACAAAAAAATAACAAAACACATTTTTCTACCCAAAGTATAAAGTTTAGGAAAAAATACATCAGAACAATTATTATTGAGGTTAATGAGCTCTACCCATCCGCATAAAAAAAAAGTGAAAAAGCAAAGTTGAGCCCTAAGTCACTAAAATCATAGTTTCGACCCACTGTGCGACGGTCGGTTGCGATTTGAGGCCGCGCGAGTCAACGCCACTGCCAAGGTCGCCTCGTTCGCCACTTAAAACAATCGTATAGGTACTTGGATTCGTTGCAATCCAATGAGCTTTTATGTTTATTGATTAATCATTTATCGTAGTACCTTCTAAGACGCAATAAGAAAATTTCCGAATGCCTAATTTCTTTGTCTTGTAACAGAATGATAAGGAAGTAGGTAACTAACTATATTTTATCGTTACGATCTTTTGAAAAAAAAAATACTATTTGTCCTTCACTAAAGCGAAATGTTCTGAAGAACCTAGTACCTCCCAATGCAGCGCGAGTTCACAATCACAACCCTATTCCGTTAATAGCGATGAGGCGGCGACCACATCTTACTCGTAGACTGAACATTCCAAGTGTTCACCTCTACGGCTCTACCTCTACTTGAAGTATCGGTTCGAGAACTTGTCGATTTAGTTAGTAGAATAGTAATGAGATGACGTAGCAATATCGATAAGGTACACACCTATAGAAATATACCTACTCATTTACAGTTTGTTACATTGTGGAGGAAAGCCGTGCAATGTAAATTTGCAAGCGAGTGTGCTCGGGTGAACGATCGCAATAGAACCGGTCTGACAGGCAACAGAGGCAAAAAGGATCCTCCCGGGAATGTGCCGCGTCGCGCTGATGCGGACCTCCGACCACTCCCGCACTTCCAGTATCTCGTTCAGATATTTCCGGTTTAAATTAAAATAACATTAAAAACAGAGTTAGTCGACATAAATATCACAATGTTCTTATCGGTCATAGTGTAGATAACACGCAAAACAGGATATTTTAAGGGTTTTAAATGATGTTATAACTTATAACATACTAGCTGTGCCCCGCAGTTTCACCCGCGTATTATTATACTATAATTACGTACTTGAGCCATTCCGTAAAAAAATGTACCGTTACTAAGGGGACAAAATGGACAATTTTAAATTTTATTTTTTTAGGTTTCTTTATTATTCGATGCGGCATTTATCAAAGTTTAAGAAAAATATATAGTATATTACTAAATAAGATTTAACTTTTAAAAAATCGGACTTTCAAACATGATCCATGACACGAAGTGTCCATTTAGTAACGATCACTAACGTAATAGTTTATCAGCAATGTGAGCTATCTTTTACAAATTCTTAACAAGTTTTAGTTAAAATACATATACTCTTTTTCAAAACAATTTCGTTTTCCCTATTTTAAATCTATTTCTAGCTTTAAATCGCGTATTAAAATATTTTAGTCACGTTTTAGGTCAGTGCGACTTATATTTTTAACTTTGTAGTTAATTTAGCACCTTGAAAACGAATTCAAACTATTTATAATGAAAATGAGTATCATATTCCATTATGTTTCATCCTAAAATATACCAATAATAGTAATAAATTTCACTTTACAGCCGATAACTTGAAATATAAAATTGTGACAGTGACTTAATAGGACATGTCATCGTGACTAAATTGAAACATAAGCGGTTTTCACAAGTTTAATAATCAAAAATATTACACTTTTTCTAGTCACATGTAATTTGTGCTGAAACATTTCTTTTTTACAATCAAATTAATCTCTATGAAATTGTTCATATTATAAAATACTTCTTATTTAATCATTTTAATCTTATTAAAATAATTGTTAGTCACAACACAACAGACGAAATAAAGTCGCAAAAGATGTTCAAATGAAAAACTTTCATTTACCTAAATTGAATGTGTGTTGTACCTACCTACATATTGATTTTGTAAAGTTTTTTATTTATAACTAGGGGGAGCAAAATTCGCATTCATCGGTTGGATAGTGATCTTAAACACAAGAGTTGCAAAAAGGACACAAATGTATGGGGATTTCAATAAAAACTTTATATCTTGTCTACTGATAGCTAAAGAGAAATGCATCGATCGTGAACCTGCAGCTGCAACTGTTCTTTTGCATACAAAAATATTTTTTGCCAAAATGAAATGGGTTTTTCCCCAGGCCATTGAAGTCCACCATTTCATGAGATCATTAATAGATAAAACTTTGTCAATATCCACCAATATTGTTAAAGAATTTTTAATAGTTACGCGCAGTAGATCTGAAAGGGAAACATAATTCATTAGGCATACAAATAAATTAAATTCTAAATATTAAAAACTAAAATACTAATTGACCATTATTAAAATTAATGCTAAGAATATTATGGTGATACCTACAATAATGTAAGCCAATCTGCTTCGTTAATAAAACGAAACTAAATGTTAAGTAACATAGTCGAAAGATAGATCATCTATTATGATTATAAATATAATTTAACAGAAACACATAACTCTATCTTAGTTGTTGTCGGTAAACCATGCACCACGTAAACTTAGCCTTATGTGTCCATTTCGTCACAAATATTGTTCCACTAATATGTCACGACACTAAACGGACGTGACGATTCCCGCTTACTAATAATAATGACGACAACACTCAATATTCCTTGTTATTTTAGAGGAAATCATTATTTCACGACATACGCAGATACATTAAGTATAATTCGCAAATAAAATAATGTTTTAAGAACTTACCGGTATCACGTTATTGCTGTGACTATAGTGGACTTCTTATTCGACTATGTGTAGTTAGTACGGCTTTCGTCACCGATCACTGCTTCACAACTGCCCGATGCGTAAAAAGAAATGGCTGATCTGCCATAACAATGTTACCACGATAATAAAATAACTTGTTTTGGTGTTTTTTTACTATTGAAGGCAAATAAAACAGTAGTGACTAAAGTGGAATGTCCACCATGGTGCTAATTTGATTATCATATTTCATGAATTTTATTGCAATACAATAAGATTTTTTAATAAAATTAATGATTAATTTTAAAAATAAACAATATTCTATAAAATCTCCTAAAAAAAAGCTGAGGTATGTCTTAAAAACCATGAACTTTGGTTAGTTAAAGTAAGCGACAGTAGTTGTGACACGCTAAAATTGCCTTTTTTGCTTCTTATTTTTAATTTTTAATCAGTTGAATTAACAACAATTAACTCCGTCATAATTTCTTTTTAAAGATAGTGAGCTATACTGCACTTTAAAAAAAACTGCATTCAATAGTGTGTTAAACGGTCTAGTAAATTGTTTGTAAAATGTTGTGACAGCACTTTTTCCTTACGTTCAATTTTTCACGGATTGGCCCACTTAGTACTAACCAACAAATCAGACTGGGCTAGGCTTATGCCGTTACGCGTCACACGGCTCGTTCGCGCTGGTGTTGAAATATTTTCATTTAACATTACCTCCTAAACTATGCATCCAAATAACATACTTTTTTATAGCATATTATATGAAGTTCTTCATAAAATTGTCTTTATGATAAAATAACTTTCGTTCGTAAGGATTAATATGGGATGCCTAATAATAATGCATAAAATCACATTTTAATATTTTTTTGGCACAAAATACCTTATTGTGGCGTATGTATAAGAGATAGGCATAGCATCACGCACTTTTTTTAGATGTACTATGGGCCGATATTTTTGTAGAAAATTATATTTACGTATCACTAACCATTACGCCAGCGCACCCGGAGAAAGCAGTTCGGCAACGCTTTTTCTTCCGACTTACTTAATAAAAATCAATAACAATATTTAAGGCTAGCTGAGAGGTGTAGCCGAATATTAGATAGCCTTTACTATTCCTAATGAACCTGGCTAAAAAATAATTTTTCAATTTCGACTTGTACATCCAGAGATTAGCGCAGTCAAACAAACAAAAAACTGTTCCGTATAAATAAGAGAGCTTCAATAAAAAATCTATATTTTTAACAGGAAATATAGGTTTTTTTATGTGTAACTTTGTAATTATTATTATTTTAAATCACGATATTAAGAATTTTATAGTTTTTCAATGGTGTTCTATTACCCGTATATAATACAATCCTACAAACAAATATTATGCATCTTTGTAATGTTTTAATTAGCAATAAAAACGTTTTCGTGTTGCAAGAACTGATAATACCTATATCGATTACCTTTATGTAGTTGAGCGCTGTTCGTAAATCGTCGAAATTTCGGCAAGTTGGCCTAGTCTTATCGGCAACTTATCACTCCTCCGGCATCACTTTTGAAATGCACACGCATCGATAACAATTACATGTGCATTAACAACACTATCAGGGTAGTTTGTATATATTTTTACGCTTTAACGTGATAGGTATAGGTTACTTTAAATCTTAAAATTTGTTTATAGAGTTCCTTCTATAAGTCGCACTAACGAACTTAACTTCAAAGCATACCTACGGAACCCTGCGAATGAACGAACTCTTTATAGACTAGACTCGTACTACAGGGCATGTAGGATACCTTTAATTTGAACGGGATTGCGGGCGCGGCGATCCCGAGACCCCGTTAAAGGTAGTGCTGTTGCACTTCATCTTATACGGGTTTTAGACGGTAGGAGGTCGTTTTGAAACGTAAGTCGCACCCTGTTCCGGGATGATACAATAGAAAAAAAAAACTTATTTGGAGCGATACGCTTTACGTTGTCATCAATTCATAATAATAATAACTAGTAATTATCATCGAACTAAACGTGAACTATAACACATATGTAAACAGGAAGACGATGTCGGTAGTTTATTCGTAGTATTATTAGAACCGAGATGCTTTTACTAAAATATAGGCAGTTAAAATATTAAACGTGTTTAATTTCTTTTACTAAGTACTCTTCCAGGTTAATAGGTACCAGGTATATTACACGGTAAGTAGTTAGCTACCTGGTTAGATAGGGACTATTACGGTATCTAATTGGTAGGCATTTTCTAAGTAGGTAGGTAGGTACATGAAGACCTAATCCGACCAAGTATTTAATTATTCCAAATTAAGTCAACAGTTGTCAAAATGATATTTCACATATACACGTCGATCCTTATATTCCTAAATGTTGTGTGTGTTCTTCATGACCAAAATATCTTGATTGTACAATAAAACGAAGTCAAATTAGCGAAAATAAATATTAGAAACGGTTACTGTGTTATTATTTAACTATATTTATATGTAGTGTAAGTAAAAAGTGTTTTTTTAATTCGAATGTTTTTGTCCCAGGGAACAACGGGAAGGAGAAAGAAAATTCTCGAAACAAGGAAGCCACGTCACCAGCAGCGCGCTCCGCAAACGGTTCGTATATCTAATAACATCTTAGTGTCTTGAATTGATTTAATTTCCTCATGCAATTAATCTATTTTCCTCGAATTTTACATAAAGTAATCTCATTAGAGTAGCATAGCCAGCTCGCAGGCCATAGTTACTATGGTGATAATCGCGTATTAAAGCTTGAATGAGTGCTTAATAATCGAGCTTTCAATCGGGTAGAGAGGGAGCGTCCCTGGTTTGCGTCGCTAGGGGTCGGGGAGGGCTAGGCGGTGCGCACATGATGCGGCGCGTTGTCCCCGGGGGCGCCGAGCCGGGGCCCGCGCCGGCGTGCGCAGCCCGCAACCACCCTTACGCGTTGTCCGCACCCGCCCGCGCCGCACACCCCTCTCTGCAGGGGCAACTCGGGACACCCCACCCTACGTCGCTACCACATTTTTGCGGAAATTGGAATCCTCCCTAGATATTTGACTGCCTACATCATATTCACATGGCATGTACGATTCAATTCTTCATAGCCAGAGCCAGTCGTGTTGATATTATGATAATAATATAAACGAGAATGACTCATAATAATATGATAATAATTAATAGTTAGATTAAACATATTTATGTTCGAATAACGGCCCGTCCGATGAATTATGACAATAATAATAATCGTCGCCTTGGTACGAGACAAAACAATGAACTTGATATAAGTATAGTTTACATTACATAGTGCTAACATAACACTGGCTCCGTATCGTTTACATACCTACCTACTTATTTCAATAATTATTCTTACTTGCACAAAAGCGTCCCAACACTGACAATATGATATTACAACGTGCAACGTTGGAACACGATATCACCATGACATTAGACGTGACATATCAATAGGACAAACAGCCAGATAAAAGGACATCCGTCTTCCTTCGTCTGTTAACTAGCTACACATATTACATTTTCGAAATAATTATGTAAACAAATCACATATCACAAATACGTGTGTTCTCCGATTCATGGATATGACACAGAATGTCTTTATTAAAGAGGAAATGATAGCACTCGCAAAACACTAGGTCACTGAGATTGAGATTTCAAGTTTAGAGCGGGCTACCTCTGAACTTGAAATCACATAAATAGTAGTTAATTAACCGACTGACCCAGAAGGGTATGGGTAGGTATTTTTTTCGAGTGTATGTCTATTTCTTTGGCACGCCCTACAACCTAAACAGCTCGACGGATTTTAAAATAAGAGGTGTCGTAACAGAAGTGTCATAAGTTAACAGATATGATGTCTAAATAACATCATGTTGTGTATTAACAATTAGCTGCTAAGCTCTTATGGGCGATAGCGTGATGATCACTTTGAAATAGTGATCCATAAGTTGAACTGTACTAAAAGTCCTATTTAAATCAATCTATTCCGCACCCATCCATAAAAATAGGTAGACATAATACAAACCTGTTACTTTCTTTATTTCCTTCTTTCTCATGTAAAATAATTATGTTGCATTGCTCAGCATCTGTCAGCGATAGCGTGTTTTTTTTTTATTATAATATTTCCTCGACAACCATCAAAATTAACGGAATATCACTAGGTACACTTATTATTCCCCATACCTACCTAGTCAAGTACCTTCAATTGTTAACCTATCACCAAGTAGAATTGACTTTTACGACGTACGGGACTCTATACCTACAACATATCAGAAGTTAAGTTGAACTTGTTACTCATCTGTAAAATTTCATTTAAATCTGTTTAGCTGTTTTCTCGTTCTTATGTAGGTAACCAAAAAACAGACAGACATAAATTGTGGATCCTTGTTCTATTGCTTATTTGTAGTCCATTGTGTCCATAAGAGGTTCGCAAAAAAAAAAGTTTTTGACATGGCTAGTTTTCAGTTATATAAAAAGGGCATAAGGTATATGACATATATGACAAACACCTTTCCAAATGGGAATGAGCGATTAGATAATTGGTCAGAAACTTACCGTCCATTACAGTAGACCAGGTGAGCCAAGTGTTTTGGTATTCCCTAATTGGTGTTATGACGCACTATTATTATCACTCTCTGCGATAACATTATACTGTTTACCACTAACAATACCAGTAATTGTGTTTGTGTACCCTGATGTTTAATTTTAAGTGCTACCCCATCAACATAGCACCAAAAAAAAACTAGTTTAATAAGTTAACTACCTTATTTCTTTTATTAGTAACCAGAGCCTACTTTATATCTGCAATTTGGTTCACTGTTAACACAACAACCTGAAACCAACCAACATGACATACAGATATTTTTCCAGGCAGATTTCCTTCTTCATGGGTGATTTTTCAAGCGATTGTCTTGAATATTAACCCACCACCACCATTAGGGTAAAGCCAATAGAGAATATACATAACATCAATTTAGGGACAACATAATTTATTGATAACAGTAACGACCACATTTCACGCCAGTTGTTTGGTAGTACATAAAGTAATTGTATTACGGTGCCTTCTCATAATTTGGCATAAGTTTCTCTTCACTGTTTCATTTCGAATACCCTATGTACAATTGGCAAAATTTGAAAAATGCTAATTGATTTCCAAGTCTTAATTTAGTAGAGCGCACAGGCTTTCTGTTCATGTTCTAGTAGATGGTGAGGTCGATGAACTACTTGGTGCTGAACGTAAATGTCTAATGTTCGTCTCCAATTAACATTTCATGTTGTAATGGCGAATGATCGCGAACACATTAGCCGAACAGGACGTGATTTTCGTGCGATCGGGATAATTCAGTATTTAACTGAGTCTTTGAATCCAATTCAGGCCATATCTAATATTTCTATGTGAATTATTTCCTATTGTCCAGTGTAATTAGGTGCCTAAAACATGAGTCATTTCACTGGGAACAATAAAATCTTATCAGAAGAGAGTTGTTTTGTTGTAACAATATATGTGGTTTAGTATCGGATCGGACGTCATTCTCCGCGTCATTTATATTGTAAAAAGCGTTTAGATCAGTCGGTAACGCTCCGAAGCGCAGATTAGTCTGTTCATTACCGGAAGAGAGCGACTTAACCACCAATTATTAGACTACAATATCTTCGATATTAGTGTCGATAACAGCTCGGCTATTCTTGGTATGGTTAGGGTTTTCTAATATTCAGTCGCTTGACGTTTATTTCTATATCTTCAACATCAACTAAATGCTGCTTTAGTACAGTAGTAGGCCGTACTTATAATTGTTTAACCCTTTTTTGTTCTAGTGGCACTGCTCTATACTACTGGTACTTACTATGGTACTTTATACCCTAAAATACTTATACCTACCTACCTGTTTATGTTGCAGTATTATAGAAAATGTTCAATACTTAAAGGTTACAAAATTTTATTAATATATGTAATTAGGTATTACCTACCTGAGGTGGACTGACGGATATAACCAAATGAGTCGTACGATAGTATAAACCTTTGACTACATATATTCATGTGCAAAGTGTGTCACCACGCGTGTTCGTACGTATTCCAGTCTAGCGACTCTGTTGCTTACTCGGAGAAAGTAAAGATAGTAGCTTCACAGATGTATCCTCAGCTCCTCACATAATTACCTAGTGACCTGCATTAATAATATGACAAGCAATTGGAAAAAATCACCAATTTTTTTTATAGCATTTTTATACTTAGTAAATTAAAGTTAAAAATCTTGGTATACCTACTTCTCACAACTCCAATTAGTTTAGCATTTTGCACAAACGGTAAAAATTGTTGCCACGGATACGTTCGCCTCTTGTTGGTAATTAGTGCACTCAAGCTACCTAGTACATTAAAACTGCTTATGGTTCGAAGCGTCTTCACTAGTGCATACCGTGGCTTCCAACCTAACTACTGGTAATATTTCAAAAATATTATATCCGTAATAAACTATATATAAGGTCCTAATTTATTAGGTAATTTCCTTTTAAGGGGTCAATGTGTAAATGATAAGGATTCATTTAAGCCATAATTCAAATTTTTACAACAATTTTATTTTTTCTTAATGTTCGCTGTTCAAGGAGCACTTTTCGTCTTGCTAGTACTATGTTAATTACAAATAATATGTTATATCTATTTAATTTTTAGCTAAAGTGAATGTATTTGACTCATATATTACCCCTTTGAAAGGAAATTACCTAATTAATTAGGACCTTATATATTACCTTAATTCAGTAGGTAGGTACTAGCTGGTGCCCACGCTTCCCTCTGTGTTACAAAAATTAACCTGTGTTAATCCAGGTTATAAACTATCTTTGTGTTTAATGTCATCCAAAACGGTTCAGCCGACTTTGCGTGATTAGAGAGTAACAAACATTTTAACTTTCAGAATTATACTATTAGTAGGATATAATAATGAAAATGTATATGAATATAAGATTGAATGCCAATGATAAGAGATCATTGCGCGGTTATCGTAATGGTTACAAGATTGATTATAAAGAAAATTGCAAACACTCAACTTACAATAAAATACACTATTGACAGAACAATAAAATATGTATAAAACTAATACCAAATAAATAGCTGAAACGTTTTAAGAAATTTCAAGGAAAGTCGACTAGATGTTAGTTAGGTATTGAAGCGCACGCGCAAGTAGTGATCGTGTTGCAGAAACAATACCCGGCGCCGCGCCGGCAGCTGCGGTCGTTGCGGCAACCTAGTTTGCTAACGTTACAGTCTGGGCTATCATCACCCAAGATGACCTGAAGTTTATACCTATAAATATAACAAAGGTTCAATATCTATGAATATTTGAGTCCGCAATGCCATATGCCTATCTGTTATACTTAAGCCACAATAAGGTATTTTGTGCCAAAAAATTATGAATATTTTATAGTGATTTTTGAGCATTATGATTAGCCTAGCATAATAATCCTTATGAACGAAAGTTACCTACCTATCTACTTCATCATCAAGAAAATTGTATGAAGATAAACTTTGCTCCACATACTTAGCATGTTATTTGGACGCATAGTTTAGGAGACAATGTAAAATGAAAATAATACAACACTCGCGCGAACGACCCGTATGACAAATAAACCTCACCCGCCGCGATGAGCTGTGAATTATTTGCTATTTGTTGGTTAGTAATAATTAATTAAAATATAATTATACGTGTGTGAAACCGCGGGCCACAGTAATAATTTCCTAAAAAGTATTTCCAGTCAACGTGTGCTTAATACATGTTGTACTAACTAGGTGTCTGAAATTTATCGTCTCGCATGAATACCTACACTGTTGGATACCCTATCTGTTTCTATAGGTGTATCTATATGAGTATTCTGGGTACATCAATGGACGCAGTTAAAAATAGTAACTGCAAACCACCTATTTTTACTCTACTACTTTTAGCAGCAAGATATTGATTTTTGCTAAATATACATTGTATAAAACAAGTTCAATAACTCCTGTCTGTAACCAGTTTATTTTTTGTTTTGAAGACTATACATATTTTAACTACTTATGTTAAATATTACACTTCTAGTAATACTGTCAAATATTTGCAATGCCAGTGCCAATAAGAATAAAATTCTAATAGCAGTAAAGGTTTAGGAAATAAAGTAGAGATGTGGCGCGGATCGTGTGCGGGAGGCTGCGATCAATACGCGGAGCCGCCTCCGCCGCACCGCCCGCCCGCCCGCGCCGCGCGCCTACGAAAGCGAACGCACCGACCTCGCTGCCCTTCACTGAAGTGTCGACGACCCCTGGACGGCGCGCACCGCCCCACACGCGACGCGTCCCTCGACCCTCGCACCAGCCCTTCACACTTCTCCAACTCGATCTTCGTGACCTGATTAGTTAAAATTCCCTGTCGCTGGAACTGTAGCCATAAGAAAACTTGCTTTAACTCGACATTTAACGGTAACCGATTCACTAAATAAGAATTTCAAAAAAATAGGGATGTCGTTCGGTTTATTCAGCTATACAAGTATTTGTAAAATCGTTAGAAGTTTACGGCCCCCAGCCATTTCCTGCACAGTCCGATTCGTCATGGGTATGTTTATACTTCAGACACTCTTTCCGAACGAACTCGATTACGTTGACCAATTCTACATTCTAAACTTCCGCAACTACCTATCTAGATGGTAGACCTACTTAGGATATCCAGTGAAGGTGAAGCAAACAGTAGGAATAACAGGCCCCTTTTGAAAAAAATCCAGATATATATGTATACGAATCACATTACCTAATATTGCTGAGTGATGACTGCACAATTTGATTTTTGTAACTGGCTACATACCCTATTAAAAACCTACTTGGATTTAAAACCTTTGATATAATTATGTCAAATGTTATCTTAGTAGTTGTTCATCCAAGTCTTGTTTATCCTTGTAAGTTTCATCGGCTAAAATTAATTATTTTACCCATAGAATTAGAATATTTTTAATTGTTGATGGTATTATTATTCAATTAGGTCACCAAAGCCCAGCTCTACCCAAATTTGTACGCTAAAGGTAGAGAATAAAAATCGAGGAGTTTGGTTATTCATTCCGGCGGTAATGTAATTCGGAACACTAGGCTATTACCTATTTCTATAAAACGTCACAATAATATGCCAAAATGGCAAGATATTATCAAATAAGAAAAAAACTCGTCGTCATACAACCTAACAAATTTATAATATTGGAATACTATGTAGTGGTTGGATATTTTATAGCACCAAGTCCTCGATATTTTTAACCGACTTCAAAAAAAGGAGGTTGTCAATTCGACACGTATGTAATATTATTGGAACGGTTCACCTATGATAACCTATTATAGGTTCTAAACAAATATAAACTCTACATCTACTAAATCTACTTGTCATCGTAGTTACATATTACTGCGCTTCACTTATTTGCTATCTATATATAGTATTGTTTTGTTCTTTTCTTTTTTTCTATATAAGTATGATAGTATGTATCTATTTTTATTTTATATGTAAGTAGGTACACCACCTATTGCTTTAATATATTTTATCCAAGACATCATCCATCCCAAGGTTGCCTGGAAGAAATTGCCGTGTGCGATAAGGCCGCCCATTGTACATTTGTAATTTACTCGAATTAATTTAGAAATTTTCGGTGTACAATAAAGAATTAAATAAATAAATAAATAAATGAAAAACATTATAGGTGTATGTTTTGTCCACGCTTCATATTCTTTTTTGGTTGGCTTTCACGTACTCCAACTTAGGGAACAGTGCAAGTTTGATCAAAATCGGTTGAGTAGTTTTGAATATATGGACTAATTAATACGTGGAAGTGTGACGGCCTGGCTTATTGATACGAGATATGTGTGTGGTGTCAAAGGAAAACATCTCAAAATCTTGGTCAAATTCTAGTGCAGATAAATAATATTGGGGTATTAATATTAAACTAAAAACTACGAAATAAAAAAGTTCTAAAAAAATTATTAAATCGATCGACCATGGGCTTACTCTTGAATACAATTCCGCTCGATTGACATTGGAAATATGTTAGTTCGTACTCATACCAAAATGTCTTAAAAAATATTATAGATTCGGGATAATATGAAGACAACATGCATAAGAATTGATGCAACTGTTATGTAGGCAAATTTATTTTAAAATTTCGCGTTGTTTTTTAAGCATCTATTTAATATTGGAATTGGTATTCGTTTCAACAGTAACCCCACAGATCAAAAGTTGAAATTGAATACTAAAATATTTCCAATTTTTCAAAGGTAAGAATTCCCTTCAAGTCAAATTACTGTTTACCTTCTATAAATAAATAGATACCCATTTAATAGAAGCATCCAGATCCACCAAAAATTGTAAGTCAAGATTGTAAATGGCTCTATTTGCTAACTTTTGTAATACGTAGACGTACGCATATGGATAGGTACGATGTGCGGAGGTACTTACGTAACTATTACAAAAATTATATGGATTTTAAACGTATACATTCCCAAAGAGGGTTGACGTCAGGCAGGCGGCCGGTCATAAAACATAGCCAAAACTTTAGCAGCATACCAGATATAGGTATGCTGCGCCGACCCCAAATAAATTGGGATAAGGGCAGGGGGATGATGATAAACGTATAAATTTTGATGTCAGGAAGGCTGTTCAACTATGCTGAATAAATACATTGAACTATTTTCGTGAAAATTGTACGACTTTTTTTCTTAGAGGCACTGAGATCTAAGTACTGACCAAGTTGCCAAACAGCCTTTTATTAAAATAATTTATTTAATATCACTACATAGTATAAAACAAAGTCGCTTCCCGCTGTCTGTCTCTCCCTATGTATGCTTAGATCTTTAACCTTTCGGCTCAGTAACGTACAGATCTGTACGTTGTAACAATAAAAATCTATTGTGTCTGCGAATGACTGACGCAACAGCTTAAAACTACGCAACGGATTTTGATGCAGTTTTTTTAATAGATAGAGTGATTCAAGTGGAAGGTTTTAGTATATAATTTTTCAAGTTTTTGTATACATTGGCTAAAATATAATTATATTTGTTGGAAGAGTCGGAAAAAAATAAGCCGTCTGGGAGCTTTCAGCGAAAACGCTGCCTAAACCCTTTGAGATATAACAAAATGATGTATGGTGGAATTGTGTATCTTATATAGGTCTAAAGAAAAGTCTGGGATGGCATATGTCTATCTCTTAAGGATACACTATCCATTTTAATACTTAAAAAAATGAGCAATTATAAACCGGTAATTGGAGAGGCTCGTGGCTAAGTAATAGCCGCACAGATCGATCGATCGAGGGTAAGCTGCGCTTGCCGCGGTCGGTCTGTGGATGGGTGACCATAATTTCATACCGAGACCTCTCCGTGCCTCGGAGAGTACGTTAAGCCGTCGGTCCCGGTTGTCAATTTAAGATCTCTGACAGTCGTTACGGGTAGTTAGAGGCCTGAAAGTCTGAAAACCAGTCATACCACGAGATATCGTGTTACCCAGTAACTGGGTTGTGGAGGTCAGATAAGCAGTCGCTCCATGTAAAATACTGGTATTAAGTTGCATCCGGTTTGACTGGAAGCCGACCCCAATATAATTGGGAAAAGGCTAGGCAGATATATATATAAACCGGTAATTGGAAAGCGGGAACGGGATTAAAATTTCGTGATTACTATTGGTCGCGATAACTGAAATACACGCGGGCGAAGCCGTGAGTAGCCGTCCGTAAAGGACGAGACGGGAGACGCCTTCTGACTAAATATCGAACAAATTTGCTCGCCACTTGTGGCGGAGGGTAAGGTAACACACAAGCACAAAAGAACTTATATTCAAGCGAAAATTGCTCTCGTCATTACATTATCAGTATTTTAAAATACATAAAAAAAACTAAACAAACAAAAAATTGTATTACACAGGATTAAAATCGTGTATTTTCATTGTAACCATACTGGTAAACGGTACCTTTATATGATTGGGAATCATATGCCAGTGGCGAGAGGGGTACGCGCGCTAAAACTACTCCAGTACTAATTAATTCCTTCAAGTGTTCCAAGAAAGAGTATTTTTACAAATCAAAACTATACGCTAAGATTTAAAAAGTAAAGATGATGACCTTTGCTATTGATTACCGCACTCGTGTGGTAATATAATTCAAAACCACACATGCGTAATAAGCTGCATTATGATCTTAGAAGCGGTGCAATTGAGCCGCTTTACGAGCAAGTGTTGAAAAAAGATAACATACTCGCCTGCCATATCTATAAACTATGTAAGAAAATCTTGGAAGTTAAATTTGACCCACTACTCGGTTTCCGATTGAGCTGCAATTTTGCATACAAGTTTAGTTTGGATGACAATGCATGGTGAGCTAAGTGACGTCATTCTAAATCCAATATAGCGGACTAGTTTTTTATTTTGCACTATCATGATATGGGTATTAAATGAAAGGGTTTGCTGAGAAGAATTCGAAAAGTAAAATGACGTCACTCTAAATCCAACATGGCGGACTAGTCATTTTTTATGCACTCCCGTGATATGGGTATCCAATGAAAGGGTTTGCTGACAAGAATACGAAAAAAAAATAACGTTACTCTAAATCCAACATGGCGGACTCCCAAAGTAGTCATTCTTATACACTCATGTGTTATGGATATCAAATGAAAGGGTTTGCTGAGAAGAATACGAAAAATAAAATGACGTTACTCTAAATCCAACATGGCGGACACCCAAAGATGATGGACTAGTAATTTTTTATGCACTCCCGCGATATGGGTATCAAATGAAACGGTTTGCTGAGAAGAATACGAAAAATAAATTGTTGTCACACTATAATCAATATGTTCGACGCCCCAAAATCTTCTTATCCATATTGATAAATCTTCGAAAAGCATTAAGGCATGCATAGCGAACTCTAAATTTATAAACTTTTGTGGAAAAAAAATACGGTCGTGAGCAGGATTCGAAACAGCGCTTCCCAGATAAATACAAATCTCATCACTAAGCTATCTCGACATCTGCTCTAAAAATTCACGTATCGTAGAACGACCTGATAACCTGTTTCCACATAAGTAATTATAATGCACTAAAAAGCCGATTCTTCGTTACTGTTAAATTCTCATTGTTAAAGACTAAAAAAGCTAAAATAAATAATAGTTAAGAATACTAAAAAAACACGCTTTCGTAACTAGTCGAACTAAAAAGTAGAAAATAATTTTCTATAAATTCAAAAAGTGACTATAACAAAAAAAAACGTAAAGAAGCGTGGGGTGCTACTTAAGAAATTTTATAATAACTTCAATATAATATTTACAACAATTGACATCGAGCATCCACACTTTTACGATAACATGTTTCTTTTTTTTTTTTTTTTAATTCAAAACTATTTGAATTCAACTATTTTTGAATTTATAGAAAATTATTTTCTACTTTTTAGTTCGACTAGTTACAAAAGCGTGTTTTTTTAGTAGGTATTCTTAACTATTATTTATTTTAGCTTTTTTAGTCTTTAACAGCACTCGATCCAATGCATATCAGCTGCTAAAATCTAAGCTTAGATTTTGAAACTATCTTTTCTTATTATCATACCGCTAAGCTACCCGATGATAGAATTGAAACTGTATAGTATTGCTCACCTCCTACAAGCGATAGTACGATGAAGTTATATTCATTATCAGCAACCCCTACGATTGAACTTAAAAAAACATTTATTAATTGCCTCATTGGTATAGGTCGCAAGCGGGGGTGCCGAGTGCAAGGTCCTTAGTTTCGGTCCCGGGTCAGGCAGTCTTATTGGTTTTTTTTGTTATAACATTCTCAGTATCCGCCCGAAGTTTGGAATAATGCCCGGTAGATGAATACAGACAATAGGCTCACCACCTTGTGGTGAAATTAACCTTTCGGCTCAGTAACGTACAGATCTGTACGTTGTAACAATAAAAATCTATTGTGTCTGCTAATGACTGACGCAACAGCTTAAAGGTAGTTATACAACTGTGTCCACCCCTGCCTTCTCCTTCGAGGAATACAGGCGTGATGCTTTGTAAAATAGATCCTTTGGATAAAGAATATGCACAAATGTTCTTTAAGCCTAATTCATGATGGGTACTAATTTAAGTAAAGGATCTTTTATTTCAATTTATGTCACTGGCGCCTTATTGGTGGTGGTGGTAGTATAACTATAACAGGGAGGATAACTTAAAGTTAGTTCAGTTGTGTTCCATTAATTTTGATTCGATTTTTAGTGTAATGTAATTAAGTTGTCGACGAAACATAATAATTTTCATAAGTTATCTGTTGGCTCGCTCATTAGGAGACACAATAGATTTTTATTATTATAAAGTACCTATGTATTTGTACGTGGCTTAGCCAAAGGGTCATTCATGGTATCAATGATAAGCGCTGGGCAGTGCCACATATTTTATGTGAGAAATAAATAAAATACTTATTTACTTCACAGCAGGGAGGTATTGTAAGTAGCATAATTCATTACTGATAATATGAAGGTAAAGAATCGATAGACTTAGAAAGGACTTTAATTTTACTGGATCAACATTTTTAATCAGTAATAATAATATTCTCTCCCTATACTGGTGGGTGTCCGAACTGAACTGATTATGTAGGACATTGATAATATAAACTACATTTACTTTTAAATACGGAGCAACACTTTGGCGTTTTGTGTTTTACACTAACAGTTAGGATAAACACTTGGAAATTACAATTAATATCTACTGAAGATTTATTAAATTTTGACGATTATTTAAGTGTTCTTGTAAAACTAATTTTAATATTTTGACACTTACTTTGATATCTTTCGCTGTAGAAAAATTACATAAACGCTGTTGAATAAAGACCTACAGCATAGTGAAATTAGATTATTTATGTAAATAAATATCATGTATACCAACGCTTTCAAGCAGTGGAGTCGTATGTCGGGCGCGGCATCTCACGTGCCTCACTCCACGACTATTTTAGGCAGCGTGCATGGCATTTGGGACGCGTGCTGGAAACTACCTACTTACTGCGGTTTATTTTCGTATGCCCCACTAACGGCGGCTCTCGTACTGGATAGATGAAATCAGTATTTCAACTTTCTCAAAAAACACCTTTGGTATTCGTATTTTATTATTATATTGAGCCTAAAATGAAATACGAACTTCATTAACATCTAATTGATGCCAGGCGTTATATTGGTCGCTGGAAAGTAATCATTCACGGTCTCATGGGCTTTAAATTAATTCATGTCTCTATCCAAGTTAAGTAAAAAAGTGCAGATAATTAGGTTTGGTTGAACACGACTGCGCATGTGAACAGAAATAAAGCTAACGTTTTTCGCCTAACACAGCAACAGTTATGGTAACAGTAAACAAATATTAGGTAGGTATATGTTGTAGCTCAAGTTTATTGCATCGTCGGAATTTAAGGTTATAGATTTTTTTATTAAATACTTTGATACTAGCAAATTTATATCGTCTCGCCCATCTTCAAATGATTTATGAACTGATTAACTTTAGTGAATCCAATGGGCACAGTAGGAGACAGGGCAGAATTTGTTGCGCGGTTCAATGTGACGCTGTAAGCTCTTCCCACCACCCGTGCTCCCCTCGCATTGTATCGACCGGCTTGCCGAGACACCAGCGAACGAGCCGGCTGCGGCCCGTACACTTGACATTCGCGTTCCCGAATGGAGGGTTCACGACCCTCAACGTTGAACATAATAATTTTACGTCATCAGTTTTAACTTTATATTTACTTGTATGATCATATTACATACACACATAGGGAAGTATTAATAGGTATTCCCGTTAATAATAATAAAGTTGATATCTACTGATTTCACATCAACTAACTAGTGAACAAGAACAGGTGCATATTTTATTACATTAATTTATTGGCGTATTTATAAAGTTTTTATGTAGGTACTTAATCTAATATACTTTGACAACAGAATACATTATTAAGGAGGAACCTGTTTGAAACGTGCAGCTATACTTACAGCATCCTTTAATTATATTTATTGTTTTGGTTGTTTTTAATCTCAATGTGTTTGTTGTTATCAGGCGAGGAGCACCCCGGACAGAAGCAACGCAAAGGATTCTTCAGAAGCCTTTGGAAAAAATCTCGCCATTACTCCCTAGAGCACCCTTGAAGAAACATAGAAGACTTTCGACTTAACGTTCATGATTTGCTCTCTCTCAGCAAGGATGGAAGACAAATTGTTAGAGCGATAATTAAGAGTAAAGCTTTGATAATTCTGAAAAAAAAAAACCCTAAAGAATTTTGCCCCAAACCCACTTTTACCTATTTTTGAAAAACTATTAGAACGGAAAAAAATATTATCCATACCGACAGTACGTAGTTGTGAATAATTTTGAAGTCAGTTCGCGATAACGTCTGAAGTATATTTATATGAGAATCGAGTATTATTATTTGAAATCAGATGTATAGAAGTATTATACGCTGTGTATTGATTGGTCTAATTAATGCTTTTTTAAACGCATAATTTATTTAATAAGATGTGATTAAGTAGTTAGGTACGAGGTACGTATTTGATTCACACACGACTAAGTACTTATCTACTTTTTTCTCGTATAAATAGAAGTGTAGAAATGTAGATAACCACGTAGTAAGTAAAAACTGACGTATTCTTTTTTATATACATATATTATACTTCTCTTAGCAAAATAAATAACTAATCAATTGCAATTTTAAGTGAGTCGTCATTCATGCAACTAACTCATGTTTTCTATGAATTCTTTAAAAAATACTTACGACATAAGATTAGAGATTGATCCACGTGTGTTGTAATTTTAAAGAACCAAATTTATACCAATCCTTTGTACTTAAGTCTTAATACTGAAGAAAAATAAATTATGTTCATTAGAAATAAATATGTTTTTCTCTTAACCTTCCTGAGCTGTTGTAATTTAGGTAATAGGTTCCCACAGAAACAAAATATTTATAATACAAATCATTTTATTATTAGATAGACACAGTTCCCATCGCTTATCAGAAACAATGTACAAAGCTATAGTAGTAATATCAAATATAAACAATATGCACCCTTCGTTTACTGCAAGCCTTGTCTGAGGATACAGGGTAATTGAGCGCTTCTATTTCTGCAGCTAAGAGATAGAATAGAACAGAATGCAAATGTTTATTACTCACTACACAAGATTATAAATGCGGCACAATTAAAAAGAAAGCATAGCAGAAACTGTAATAGCGGGCCATGTGGAGCCCGCGGCCGCGGCGCGTCGCGGCGCGAGCTTCGTCCGCCACGCACTGATGTGTCGGATATTACTCGCACGATGGTTCCAGTGGGACTAGAGATCTTCAATTAAAATCGTAATACTTGGGTTACAGTGTCTTTCAATTTGTAACAAGCCCTTACACAAATGCTATTTATAATAATAATAATATATATATATATATATATACGTTGTATAATGTTGTTACAGTAATTTCATTACGTGGTTATTATTATTTTTCTCCAAGCATCTGTACGCGGGCTATAATCGTCTAGATTTTGACGCTTGATGCATGTCTACCTCGATAATAATTATAATTTAGATCATTGTACACGCCAGATAGAGTATCAGAATGCTTGAGAAGAAACCTAAAACAATCTCTATACATCATGCTTTGAGACCTGCTTGCAAAGCCGAAATATGCTTTACCATACTGGTCAGTAAAAGCAAACATTAAAATACATTTTTAAACCATTACAGCTTACAATTACTTCATGGAAGCGGTGAGCGTATAAAAAGGGTCCAAAATCCGCAAAGTAATTGCATCTGCACACAGTTACTAAACGCATCACGCACTGATGACGCCATAATTTATCGAATATCAAAACAAATGAACGGTCCTTATCACTTTATAGAATATACAAAATGCAGTTACTTATTTCCCTGTGGAAAAAATATTATCTTATAGTATTCTTAGATCACGGCGCGCTTCGATCTGAAAAAGAATGAAACTGTTTTTTTAAATCGTCAGATAGTGTTCTTTAAAATGTTTGAATTATGCATAGATGTACTATAATAAGACCATGTAATACCGAACTCACCTCTAATAACCACAGGTAATTAAATAGTCTCCTAACTTCTCCACTACGGATGCGGCTTGCTGGGGTTGGATGGGTTCTTCATACAGAGAAATTACGACGGCTGAAACAAAATATTTAAATAAACCAGCCGCTGCAGAAAATTCACGTCGTCACTCTGATTCACTTTCCCCGCAACCGTGCTGGAGTGTGGAGGGACTGCCCTTTCATTAACATTAAGACTCAGTTGTACCAACTTATCCGTAACCGACCTGTTACGTTGCCATTTTGACAGAATTAACATAGAAAACCTATCATATTAATAACCCAACAAAACGGTTACAGTTATTCTAATAATTATTTATTTATTAATTTGACAACATTGGTCCAATGGTTAGTAAAACTACCTCGCTTAATTTAAATTAAATTCAAACATAAAACAACATTAACTCCTGCAGTACATTATTATAATAATTATATATATATATATATATATACCTACATGTATATAAAATATACATATTAAAGCATTTTGTTCAGCTGCTTGCTGAACAAAATGCTTTATTCTTGTGTTGGTGCAACCGAGCCAAGATAAAAACAGTATGTAACGTTTTACAAAAGTACATTTCGTCCAGGATCAGAATTTCCAATTCCCAAAATGTCCACTATTTAGGAATGTGCAAAAGAACGATCATGATGATATTTGTACAACAAACATTATAAGAGAGCATTATAGCCCGGTTAGTGGAGTGTTATATTAGGATAACAGCAGAACCTGGCGCATGGATAACATTTGGTAAGGCATAGCTAGATAAAAGGAGACTGTATCGGTGGCGGTTACCACCAACAACAGCATTCCCAAAGAGGGTTGACGTCAGGCAGGCGGCCGGTCATAAAACAAAGCCAAAACTTTAGCAGCATGTCAGATATAGGTGTATGCTACGCCGACCCCAAATAAATTGGGATAAGGGCAGGGGGATGATGATGATGAAACATTATAAGAGAAGTTGGAATAATTTAACTAATTATCCTTGGTCCCCAAACTAAACTAACTAAACTTTCGGTATTCAAAATATTTCGCAATAATATATCATATTCCTAATAAAATCTTGATTCAACTTCTAAACGTGTCATTAATCAACTGTCAATGTTTTGTCGCGTTCTGAAATTAAGCCTAACGAAAAGTAAGGAAACTAAAAAAAACATTGCAGTTTTCAATATATTTTAATACCGAAAGCTGTCCTTTAGATACGCACTAACGATCTAATAAAACGGCATTGTCTCCTCTTAAATTCTATCTTTTTTTGTAATTTAATTGATGGGTTATGTCGCTTAGCGACCATATAACCCAGTCTTTTTATGGGTAAAAAAAAATTTTTGTTTGTTGTAATGTTACCATGTACCTAAATTATAAAAAAATATGTATTCAATTGCTTTTCTCGCTTCGTATCTTTAAAACCTGTATTTATAAATACTTGCGAGGCTTAATTATGAAAATGCACGCCACGAGCATGTCCGAAAATAAAATCATTTTATATATGGACCTCGTAATTTAAAAGGATTAAAATTTAATACACAAATAAAGTATCAGCTGGATACAAATTCGATACTTGACAATCACAGTTGCGGTCCATTTATCATACCGCTCGGTTATGTAGCTTTAATACACAAATTTATCAAACAAAAAAAAAACTGTACTATGGATAAATTACTTTTAACTAAAAAATTACTACTGTTTACACCATAATTAACCATCACATTTTTTATGATTGGACATTTTGGAAATTTGACATATAAGTCTTGGAACCTACAGAATTACACTAACATTTTTGAACACATTTACACGTTTAGGAAATGCTGGTCAGAGGCGGCACGTTTATAGGCGATCCAACAAAGTTTCATAATAACTGTTCCAAGCAGTCCCAGTTACTTAACGTACAATTTGAAACACACAGTTACCTAACGTATCTACAATTTTTGAGTAAAGAGGGGACGACAGACAATATAAATAATCAAACACCAAGATAGGAACAAAATTCTTCAACGATGTTTACTTTGAACTTGCTGGTAGTCAAATCATAAAGAGGAATCAAGTCAAAAACTAATGTCAAGAACATAAATTCCAGTAAGCTAGCGCTAACTACGTATAGTCGATTGATTGGCGACTGTATTGGTTGAATAGTTAGTTTCTGGCTACATATTAACTAAAGCTGATCATGCAAGTGATATTATTACTTGCATATTTAGGACCAATATTCTTATTTTCAAAGCACGCCTAACTTTCTATTACTAATCGTAAGTTCTAATATTTATTTAAACTAATCAACTGCCTCAGTGATCTAGTAGTCCAGAGCTCGTTCCGAATTTAGACTGAATAATTCTACCGAGTCTGACGTCCCAAATGAATGAAATGGCGAATTGATATTTTTTTCTGTAACTCATCCGAATGTATTTATGATCAGTTTAATTCATCAAAGTAAAGTTTGCAAAGAGTGTTTAGCATATTTTAATTGATTTTTTATCTGATGTAACAGCTGACTTGTTACGTATGTATGTACTAGGAAAGGAAGTGTTGATCTGTGAACGCTTGATCTGTTTGTTGAAAGTTTAAGTGCAATGATAATCTAGTAACCTAATCTAAGACATATTATTAAAATCATATTCACGTGTTATATTTTTATTATAACCTTTTTTCGTTTTTTTCTTACCTATTTACCCTAAGCAAGATTAATTATTATTAGAGAGTATGTGTTGGTGGTAAGCCATACTTTAATTAAAAGTAAAGACTGATTAAGTAAATTTTTTATAAAGTTTAGTATTTAATTGTTGTGGAGCTTGTTCTTGTACTTAATTAGTAAACAATTTTGTGCCTGACTCAATCACGTCAAGATTTGGAAGAAATAAAACAAAACGCAGAACACAAAATAGTATTGTTTTTCAATTCGCCATTTCGTCCATGGGACGTTAGACCCTCGGCCAAAATGCAGAACGAATCGGTCCAGGGAGCATTTGCAGTATGGAACGTCTTTTGATAAATGGCTACTTTAAGGCTTTGACAATCCGCTCGCCCAGTAACTTCTGTTGCTCAATCATACATATTCAAATAGAAAATTAACAGATGAAAGGTGCTCAAAACATATGCCTACCTTGTTGTGTCTTCATGCAGTGCACTCCGACCTTGCCGAGTTTTGCGCGTATGATGCGGTCTGTGCCACTGAGGTAGATGTACCGTGTACCCGCTATCGTCAGTCCCCCGCTTGTTAACAATGATTCATTGTCGAAACCGGCTACTATCTTCGCAACTTCGTCTTTTGATATCTGTTAAGAAAAATGGAGTCGTAAGTATACAAATTTCATCTCCAACATTTTATTGACAAAACATTTTGACAGTTAATAAGACATAATATAATCAAAAATAAAAGCAGAAATGTATGAAGTTCTTGACTTTCTAACAAAGTTTGTCCTATAGGTTTATTGCTATTGAATATATAAAACTTGTTGAGTGTTTATAATCAATTATTTGTGAATGATTATGGAAGCCCATCAAGATAATTATTTATTGCTCGCAAGTTTAAAATGACTGCCTTGTGGGTCTTATGGTCATAAACACTTAGTTTGAGGTCCTGGGTTCGATTCCCAGGTTGGGCAAAGCATTATTGGATTTTTTGGCAGGAAAATCTTAGAAGCAGCCCAGAATATGTAATTGTGGCTAGTTGATGGCAATAGGCTCACCACCACATGGAAGTTAAATAACTGCATCTGTTAAATGTGGGTGTACAACAGTAGCTCTGCCTAAACCTTCAGGGATAGGAGGCTGTTAAGTAGAACAATAAAAAGTATGGAATGCATAATCATGTTTTATAGGTTGAATAGAACCTATGATTAAATCCATCAGCAATATCAAGGCTTATATAAAACTAATGTCTAAGTTTGCCTAAAATAAAAGTAGATACATCCTGAAGCATGTTATAGTAATGTGTAAATATGAGACACCCAAGAGTCGCAATTATCAGTTCTGGCAAATGAAAATTTCCAATTAAAATTTGAATTCAATAGTTCAGTCTTACAACATTAAACACCACTACATAAAGGTTAATAAAATTATTTTATTAGAATAAGGCAGGGCTGGTAAAACCCATAAAGATGTAATTTTTTTAATTTAGGTGGTAGGTTAATTTTTATAATTACAGTGATTTTAGTTTGGTAATCAAAGGATGTATTATTATTATAGATTATTTAGGGGATAGAAAATTATGGTTATGAGCAGGATTTGAACCACACCCCTCATGATGAATACTCAAGGTGCACTGCCATATAAGCTATACCAACCTCAGCTCACTATTCAAATTTGTTAATGTGTCTAAATCTAACCAAATAATAGCATAGCAGCTTAAAAATATATTTTACAGAAGACTAGTCTAAAAACACTATATATAATATATAGCTGAAAGGTAACATTTAGGGTGGGAAATTAAAAATAAAGAATTCTGCAATTGCTCTAGTTGGAAATATAGATAAAATCAAAAATTTGCTATATAAAATAATAAATTATTTTTAATTATTGGTAAAGTGCTCGCAATATGGGCTGCTGAGCATTATCTTGGGTTCAATACTGGGGTTGGGCCATGTTATTGGGTTTTTCTGTAAGAAAATACTCAGTAGCAGTCTTAAGTTGTGAATTGTGCCCAGTTGGCAATAGGATCACCTCTTATTACATGGGACTTAATAACTGTATCAGTGAAATGTGGTTGAACAACTACAGTCCTCTGTCTAACACTTTTATGTTTCTCTTAATACTTGTAACAGTTCACGAAGCAGAAACAATAGTTAAACTATCAAAGTATTTAATTATTGAGTTGATATTTAACTGAGTACACTACTACAAACTTGTAAATTTGTTAAATATCTTGTAAAATGGGCAATTCTGCAAACTTCACAATTTAAAAGCAAAACAAGCTAATAAATATGTAAAACATTTTTATTGTTGCAAATAGCCAATTTATGTCTTATTTAAATTTACAGTCAAATGTAAAAAACGCATGGCAAAAATGCTGTTTCCCATTAAAATCTATTTAACACCATTAATAGTAGTGGGGTGGGGTCACATATATAAAGAAGTTAAGCAGGAAAATGTGTCAACATAAAATAATTATGTTTATTAATGTACAAAAACACAGTCATAATAAAAATAATATTGCATTAAATAATTACTATTGAAAATCAATAATTAATACATAAAACTAATAAGAACCCAATCAAGTTGAATTATTAATAATTTTATTAAATATAAAATTATTTACACTATTTATAAAAATAAACCACAACTGCTATTTTTTTAAATCTTACTAGCCTATGTTACCCCGGACAATTTAAGGATTCTAACAATACCCCATACATCGAAAATGGTTCAGGCGTGTAGAAGTTATGGTGGAATAAAGAAACTCACAAACAAACATACATACATGAACCATAAAAACAACACTCCTTTTTTTGGGCAGTGTTGTAAAAAAAGTAATGGATTTGAAATAATGAGATGGGTCATTGGCTTGCAATAAGAAAATTTTATAGTTCTCAATTTGTTTATGCTTAATTTGGTTATAGGTTTGCTACTATACATGTAATACTTTGATTCAAATTATTAAAATTAGCTTCATACTGTTTTCGTTTTATCATTATGACTGCTTAGGTTCAAGTAGGTATGTAAGCATAGTGTATGTACTATTATTCTGATTTTGGTTTAATACCTATAATACTCGTTTGGTATATTATAATATATAGCTAAGGTACCTTAAAAAAAACTGTAAACTACCTTTACAGTTTTTTTTTTAAATTTAATTTTATATTAGCTGTATAGTCAACTCCTTATTTACACCATATTACACCCCCATTATTACACCGGTACAGATCAACAGCAAGAAAATGGTCTATCACCCTGATAAAATATATATTTATGCCTGTATTCCCCAAAGGAGTAGGCAGAGGTGTACACAATTTTAAATGGTGAAATGTGTCACCTTTGTTATTAAGTCCCTATGGTGAGCTTAGTGATATCAATTGATCAAAATTCTAAGCTCTGGGCTCCTACTGAGAATTTCGTAACAGAATAACACTGCCCGACCCAGGAATCGAACCCAGTACCTTACACTCAGGACCCGCGCTTGCGGCCACCAAACCAATGAAGCAGTTATTTGTAAATACATTAATGTGATATTAGTCTTTTTTATAAATAATTATTACCTTATCTGTAAATGAAACGAAAAAAAGAACACAAAGTACCTAATATCTACAATGAATATTGGTAAAAATAACTTCAAAAAATGTAACTCGGTTAAAAGGCTATGTCTAAATAAGAAAATAATGGAATAATTACTTATTTGGACAATATTTTGATACTTCATTACCAAAAAAATGTATACCATACCATATAGATTGTTTTTTAAGTTAGTTTCCTTTGGAAACCAGTTTTACTTCTATTTCAATTAGGGGAAGCGAAATTAATCATTTAAAAAGAAACCTAACAGCAGAATCGACCGGTGTTACACATTTATAAGTACCGTAGTAGATAGTTTGTAAAGGACACCGGCCGGCAATTTATGAGGGTACTACAAATGCGAATAAAAGTTGAAAATATATCTAGTGACTCCCAGAAACAGATACCCAGAAATTATATTGGAGAGGAGTATTATAGTATTTTATTTCGTAGCGCGGCGAAATTCAGGTTTCTACACCCAAATAGCTGGCTCCCACCACATGTCGCCATCTTGTCAAACTCGCCGGATAAAGAATTCGTCATCCATTGAACCTACTACGAACTGCACTTAAATCACTATTTAGCACTGGTATTCACGTCAATTATTAGGAATTTGCAATTCACTGATCGCGTAGTACATACTTGGCAGAGGAAAAAACTTACTTCGAAGGCTTCTGACTTGGCCCAGACATTTCCATCGTGACCGGCAATCGCAGCTTTTGTAACACATCTGGATGCCATTAACTGTTTATCGACATAATCTTGCCAGCTCATTTTGATTGAGTTCGACTTAAAATAAAACTACACTTGACTAAATCACAATCTACTCCTCACAACGAGCAAGCGCTTCACACGAACAAAAAGCACTGCCGTTCCAAAATGGCAGCGTAGTCATAGACACGACCGGAAAAACAAGTTAGCCAACCTAACAAATATACACATTAGTTATGGTATATTCATAGACAAACTAAGCTTTTGAAGATATACTTTAGTTTATTTTAAATTATAATTATATATTAAATTAACAGTAAAATTGTGATAATCAGTACATTTAATCATATTATTTTAAGAAATAAAATGGTTTACATACATTAACTCACGCTGCTTTGTCATATGTGTAGGCAGAAACTACAGAACGCCACCTGCTTCGAACTTGACATCAAACTACACTAAATTATAAGTTTACACATTATAGGTCACTAAAAGTATATGTAAAAGTGTATGTTTAAAAAACAATCGGTGCTAATGATAATATTGATACTATTGACAGAATAGTTAAAGAAGTTTATATTTAAAATTCTTGGAATAGATAGTCAAGTCTTCGAAATACAGACCCTTATTCGTATCGATACCATTGACTGTGCAGTCACTATTGGTGCCCAATACATATATCGATACTATAATTTAAAATAACTAGCTGTAGGTACTTATTATTAGGTTTTGTAAGGATTATATCCACACATTGGTATAGCTTATAGTGAATCCAAATCTAGCTCACAAGCCAAAGTCATGATGCATCAAACCCAACAATATTTAATTTAAGAATTTAATATACAGATATATTTGTCGTTTTCCCTTTAACATTGGTTTAATATAATTTGTCTAAGTACAGTGCATGTGGTGCAATGTACTTAGACAAATTGTAAATCAGCATTATTAAATAATATGCTTGCTGAGAAAGAGTATAAATTCTATAAGATCTCCTGCGTACTTAGCCAATATCCTCGGAAATGAGCCCTGGATGAGTGTGTGTTCATCATTAAAATCGGAATCGCTAAACAAAGAAGAAAGATGTCACGTCAATGCGCTCAGTGTTATTCTATATCAAAGAAGCTGAGGTTTTAATCTTGGAAAGTGAATAGGTACACTTTTTATGAACAATAAAAATAAAGGTTTTTTTATTCAATCGTAATTTAAATTTATTTAATCGTAATTTTATTTAAAATTCTGCATTAATGGGTCCCACCTCTAAAATTTTTGCAACATGTCGTAACCTTTTAAAGACGTCGTAGAAATTAGGTTTATTTTTTTAAACTATGAATTACTATGTTTTTATTTTTTTAAAGCGACCGATCATATACATTATTATGCTGATTTACATGTAGTATACTTAGAAAAATGTTAACATGCTAGTTACGAATAATTTTCATGTGTTAATTTAAATCACTCGATATGACGTTACTACAAATTTCAGTTGCATTGTAGTCGTCAATTTTGTTAGCATGTGTCATTCTAATCAAGCTATATTTTAAGGCTAATAGTCACATTGGTTTGGCAACAGTCATTCTAATTAACCTATATTTTATGAATTAGGTATATTACCGCTGTTGGAGATTAAATATCCGCGTACTATAAATAGAATCAATACTATGAATATTATCGATAGTTGTGTTTTAGACTATCGATCTGCAGCACTATCTTCTATGTTTTATTTAAATATTATAAAGAGGAAATATTTGATTTTTTCTTTGTTTGATTGTAAATATTGAACTCAAAAACCAATCAACCGATTATATAAATGCTTTCACCATTAAAAAGCTATATTACCACCGAGTAACACAGGCTATATTTTATTTCAGTAATAATTATTAGTGCTACCCGTGCGAAGCCGGAGCAGGTCACTAGTTAAAAATATATGAGACATTTTTTCGTTCACGGTGACACATAATTATCGCTTTTAGTTTTTTTTTTGTTTTTTACCATTTATGGAGGTTATCAATACTGTAGCTGATTTCATCCAAATTGACATGATAAGACCAGGGCCCTGATATTGAGCCGTTGGAAACTGGCGTTTTCTACTCCGCACCGTAATAAATACAATTTACTTCATACAAAACAGTTTTTTTTTACTAAGGGTCAACCCAAATGGCGTGGAATTGCTGAAAAGTACTTTCGCGACCTGGAAGCACTCGCAGGATGCTCTCGGTATTTTCTGCGACTTATCGAAGGCCTTCGACTGCGTACATAATTTTACACTCATCAAGAAATTACACCACTATGGCATAAAGAACAAGGCTCTCGGCCTTTTGACTTCGTATTTAAACAATAGAATTCTAAGGGTCGATGTTAATGGTAAGAAATCTGCAGATTCTGCAGTGAATATGGGTGATGATTTGCTTTATTATGTCAAAGATAAACATGAGATTGTATTGTTTGCGGATCACACGTCGCTCATTTTTTAAATAAGAAGACAGTTAAATTTTTTTACGAAGTCAACAATGCGCTCTCTGATGTTGTCCAGTGGTTCAATGCAATTAATCTACTTCTAAATCAAAATAAACTCAAAGTTTTCAACGCCAAATGTTCGGAACTTGCAAACTAATGTATTACTTAATGGAGTAGAGCCCTGTAGCGACAACGGTTTTCTTAGGAATAACTATGCTAAATTCCAATGGCAATAAGACAATTTATTTATATATTATTCCATATAAATAAATTGTCTGGTAGACTTAGTTTAGCCACCTATGCTGTAAGAAAAATTAGACATCTAACCGATGTGGATACAACTAGAATAGTTTATTACAGTTATTTTCACAGTATTCTGTCATATGGGATTCTTCTCTGGGAAACTCTGCGGATATTAATACCATCTTTGTTTTACAGAAAAGAGCTGTTAGACCTATTTACAACCTGGATCCAAGGGTATCTTTTAGAGAAGAGTCAAAGAAATAAATATTGGTAAAGAAATAAACTGTTGCTTCACAATATATACCATATGAAAATTTATTGTATGTGTACAAAAATATTTCAAATTTTACTAAACTATCTGATGTTCATAATGTTAAAACTAGAAAAAAACACAACCTTTCTGTACATGCCACTCGACTCCACAGAGTAAGAAACTCGTTCATGGGTCAATATTAACGCTTTTATAATAAGCTGCCCATTGATATTATAATTTAAGCTCTAATAAATTTAAAAAACTTATAGAATCCAAACTCTGTATAAAGGATATTACACAATCTCAGATTACCAAAACGACAAAAATGTATGGGACTGAACGCACTGTGCTTTTTTCTTTTTCAACTAGTGAAGATTCTAAAGATTAACAGCAAGTCAGAGACCAAAAATATAAATATCCATTTCTTTCTTTCACTGGACTTAACCACACGGCACTCACCGTAACCCCGGATTGGCGCCGGCTGGTTATGGTCCACGAAAGAAACGACGGATACCGTCACCAGAAAAACAGACTAGAAAAAAGGCCTTATATAAAAGTTTTTTTTTTCGTAATTAGTTAATTATTTATTAACGTTTTGGAGTATCGCAAGTGCTTATTTGTCCCCTACAAATAAAAATTTGCGATACTCCAAAACGTTAACGTTATATTAATTAAAGTGTGTGGTGACGTTACACTATTAAAATTATTTTTAAAATTACCTTTATTTTTTAAATAATAACACATTACGTAAATATCATTTGCTGAAACAACACTTATTTATTATATAAAAAGTAGTGGTTCAAGTTAAATAAATAATAGTTCGACCTTATAGTCCATAGTGGCAGTAGACTTTTAATCGATACTGCGTTTTGAGACCCGTGTATAGAGTGCCTTTGTTCCATAAATTATCGTGACGTACTTCCGCTATATAATTCCTCAATAATTTAGTATTTTTCGTCTCGATAAATTAGAGCACGTTTAGCAATTTTTAATCATTTTATAAATCTTAAAAAAGTATTTTAAAATTATTGTCATACAAATTATATATTGCAATACTTATATTCGGAAAACCTATAAAAAAAGCTTCTGTTAACTTAACTTGACCTTGCTTATGCTTTGCTAGTTCTTTTCCGTTCAGCTACCGCGATTGGAACATGTCTTATTCACCTGAAAGGAGGTAAGTCGAGTTCTTGAGCTAGATGAGCGTAATTATGATGAGTTTATATGTTATATCTTAGATAAAAAATTCTGAATTCGGTATTAGTTTAGTAATTTCTTCCAATTTGCCATATCTAATGTGAGATCATTTCAATGTCCCTGTCGCCGATTGCCAACATGGCGCTGGTAGGAGTACATTATTGCAAATCTGATTCAACGCACGTGTTTTACATTTCAGTAACTATTACTGTTCTTTATTTTCTCATATTACATATCTAAACTGTTGTTCTATGTTGATTTTGATGTATTGCAGTGCTATAATTTGCAGCATTATCTTTACAACTAGCCAATTTGACAGATCAGTTTCCAATTTTTAATTAATTTTGCATATTCATTCAATGAAGGTTATCATCACTGTTGTAGTTGTGTAATAATTCAATTAAATGTAATATTGTTTTACAGATCAGAAGATTGGCCGGAGGATTCCAAAAATGGCCCATCAAAAGATCAAGGAAACTACGATGGACCTCCGGGGATGGAACCCCAAGGGGCACTGGATACTAACTGGCATCAGGTCGTGGAAAGCTTTGATGACATGAATTTGAAAGAAGAATTGTTGAGAGGAATATACGCCTACGGTTTTGAAAAGCCGTCTGCTATCCAGCAACGCGCTATTATGCCTTGCATTCAAGGCCGCGATGTTATTGCCCAAGCCCAGTCCGGAACTGGCAAAACTGCTACTTTCTCGATTTCAATTCTTCAACAAATTGATACTAGTATTCGTGAATGCCAAGCACTTATTCTGGCCCCAACCAGAGAGCTGGCCCAGCAAATTCAAAAGGTATGAACTGTGGTGTTTGTGTTGTGGTTAGTGATCAATAATAACAAAAATGGAGTTGGAATTAATGGTGTCATATTTTAGGTGGTGATAGCTCTTGGTGATCACTTGAATGCTAAATGTCATGCCTGCATTGGAGGCACTAATGTGCGTGAGGATGTGCGTCAGCTGGAAAGTGGTGTACATGTGGTGGTGGGCACGCCTGGTCGCGTATACGACATGATTACTCGCCGTGCACTTCGTGCTAACACTATCAAGCTGTTTGTGCTTGATGAAGCTGATGAGATGTTGTCCAGAGGGTGAGTCATATTATTAATATTTATAAAGTATGAAATAAGCATTATTAAAGTTAAATCTGACTAAGGCAAATTCTTAAACATCTTGACCAAAATGACATTCTATTTTGAAATCTAGCAGTTGTCTAGCTAGTCATCTGATGCATTAATTATAATAATAATAACACCTCCACCAAAGGTGTGATTTATTCATTATATTTATTTCAGTAATATTAATTAATTTGTGTTTTGTACATTTCAGATTTAAAGATCAAATTCATGATGTATTCAAGATGTTATCTGCTGATGTTCAAGTTATTCTGCTGTCGGCCACCATGCCTGATGATGTACTGGAGGTTTCTCGTTGCTTCATGAGAGACCCTGTTCGCATTCTGGTCCAAAAAGAAGAGGTAAATTTTTCATCCTATTATAACTTTCCATTGAAGCTCTAAAGGTGTGACTCAAGTTTAAAAGTAGCTTCTTATTGTTTTCAAGCTAAAATTTAAATAAAGAACCAACTATTTTCTTTTACTTTAAGAATGTATTGCAAATGCAGAGTTATTTAAAATTACAATATTGGAGCATACATTTAAACTTGTGTAATAATATCAGTCTTTCTTCTTTTATAGTTAACACTGGAAGGTATTAAACAATTCTACATTGCCATTGAATTAGAAGAATGGAAGTTGGAGACCCTATGTGACTTGTACGACACCCTCTCCATTGCTCAGGCTGTTATCTTCTGCAACACTCGCCGCAAGGTATTTCTTCTTTCTCACCTTTACTTAACCCATTCACACATGTTGGTACATGTTGATTGTCTAAGTATTGTGTCAGCTTCATGGACCCTTAGAACCTTAATAGTTAAATATTTGAAAAAGTCATGGGAATTAATACCATGTCATGTTAGGGATAAAAAAAACTATTATTCCTGGATTTTTGTAATATTATCCATATGGTTGACCCATAGGTTTCTAACAATGCTTTACACACCATTCGGAACAAATCACAGTTGCGCTGGTTTATATATAATATTTTCATAGGCTGTTTTGCTAGTGAATTAATTTCTATTAAATACATGACTGTGTCCCGGTCCAATGGCTATAGCACTAGGCTATCACTACAAGTAAATATAGTCAAGCATTTTTCTATTAAACTGTTCCACCATAGAAATAATTGGTTGAACACTTTAGTAGAAGAACCAGGAACAAAACTTATAAAGTCAATGTCATCTGAATTTTATTCATTTGGTGACATTAAATTATATTCTCATTATATTCAAAATATCAAATATTAATATAATAAAGTGGAAGAGTTTTTTTTTATTTTTATTTGTTTATACGCACTAATCTCTGGAACTACCAGACAGATTAGAAATAATATTTTAAATATTATAGCCAGTTAGTAGTTTGTAACAAATAGTATAACCTACTTTTCTAATTATTAATATTTGTTAAGTAAGTCGGAAGAAAAAATAGGATGCAATAGTTCAGGAGTTAATGTCAAATGAAAATATTTCAACACTTGTGCGATCGATTCGTGTGACGCTTAACGACACCACACTAATCCCTGGCGATGAGAGTAAGCGTTGGCAAGAAGAGTCTAAACTGAATTATTTCTTGCTTAGTATTAGGTAGGTAATTATAATATAATTATACGCGGGTCTAACCCAGCCCTTGATCTGGAGGGGGGGGGGGGGGGCACGCGACCGGGGCGCCAGTTTCAGGGGGCGCCGAAATCATAATATAATATGGTTGAAAATATAAAGCGCCTATCATGCAGCCCATGTTGTTCTATAAATTAATAATTTCATTTTAACGCCCATTTACTTTTCGAATACATCCTTAGGGCTCATTCTAAAATGCGCTACGAGCAGCTGCAGCAGATTGTTGGCAACATCAATTAATAAGTATTTGATGAAGCTGGCATAGATAATGAAGAATGCAAATTTATTAAGGGGTTCTTATCCTGTTCACGAAAAATGCCAAACATTATATACTTGCGACACTCTTTTATGTAATTTCTCTCAAACGCTGGAGAGAGGGGGCGTCACAATCAAGTTTTTGCCCCGGTTCGTAAAAATCGTAGATCCGGGGCTGGTGTAACCGCGGGGCACAGCTAGTCTCAAATAAGAGTGACTCAAATTAAGGAGTCTAAGGCCCTGATCTACGAGCGAGTAAAACCGCAGTCATTTCACCGTGGGAGAGCCACGCTTCGGCACGAATGGGCCGGCTCGACCGGATTGATACCACGGCCTCACAGAAAACCAGCGTGAAACAACGCTTGCGTTGTGTTTCGCGGAGTGAGTGAGGGTACCGGAAACCCAAACCCTTTAAAAGGCCGGCAACGCACTCGCGACTCCTCTGGGGTTGCGGGTGTCCATGGGCGGCGGTAATCGCTTACCATCAGGCGAGCCGCCTGCTCGGTTGCCCCCTATTCCATAAAAAAAAAAGTCATGGCTCGTCGGTAAAGTTCGCCGGTGTATCATTGCAATACCGCAGCTTTGTGAGTTGACGAGCCTGGCCCGCGGCTCGTCATGTTTGCTTCATTTTTTAGTCGGCTCGTTCAAATCCACGTGTCGATCACGGCCGGTGAGCTAAATCGCCAGTTATCGGCGACAGCGCTAGAGGATTGTAGTATTTTGCTTTTGTATTAGGTACTATAGACAATAATTCGTTGTACAATTCTTCAGACATTCTCAGATATTTTCTGTAATCGCGTTGTTCTGCTGACAATTCTTGAATTAAATGTGTATGCACTTTGATTATATACCTGTCTAGATAACCCATTGACTTCACCGAACGGCTCGAATTAAGTCTACTAAATTTGGTAGAATCGCTTCTCACCTACGTCAGTATCATTTGAATCACTAATCTATAACGTGCTCATTAAAAATAATTCATAATGCATTTTTGTGCTGTCAACTTGTGTCGCAATTATGTTGGAAAACCGTATAACACCACCAAGATCAATTTTCATCGGTAGATTTTGTTATTTAGCAACTATTCTTTTAAGATAACTCGATTTTTCAATTCGATTATTCGTAGGTTAGTTTGATTACCTGGTGTTGCGTAATTTATTTGATTATGATTTTTTGACATAGTGGTAAAAGAGTTGAGGTTAAATTACTTATCGGTGTTAGAATGATAAATCACGGAAAATAGCAAAATGGGGCGCAGGAAGGAGTACATTATTATTATTATTAAAAAAAAACCGGCGCCTTCTTTAGATTCTTATATTTGTATCTACTAAATTAAAAAAAAAACGCTAATCCACTTAATGATTTGGAACAGGCATCTCGAAATACGCACACATTGACACTTCGATTACAATAAGTACACGAGCAGTACTCACACATATCGCGAAATTTGAGCCGTGGTTTTGCGTGTCGTTTGTTCGCAATGCTCAGTCTAGACAGGTATATAGTCAAAAGTGTATGCGGTAACACTTGCCGCTTTCACCCAAACTCTCGCGCGTTTTTATGATATGCTATAATCTTCTTATCGTGTGGTTGATGAACAACCTAGTGTCAGATTTTAAACCACCCCGTAGGTCCCTGACATGGCTTTACACACCGTCGAGAACATCTCTTAGGTGTGCTGGTTTCCTCACGATGTTTTCCTTCACCTTTGTAAGAATTTTTTGCTTTGTTGTTTTAAATGTCTTATTCCAAAGCCCCCCCCCCCCCCCCGTCTTGTGTAGGGAGTCCTGATAGAAATTAAGTAAGATCACAAAAAAAAAAAAAACGGAAAATAAAATACTTTTTAAAAATAAACAAACCAGACGTGTATTCATTTTTCATATAGATTTTTACGTAACAAATATTAAACAGGGGGAGGGGGTCAAAAACTAGACAAAAATTGTCTTACGTAATAAATGAATGGCGCCATAGCAATAGGCTCATCAGATGACTATATTATGATAAAAATAAGATAGTGGAATAGAGATTATCTGCATCAGAAATAAAGTATGGAATAATTGTATTGTCATAATCCAAAGTTTTATTTTCTCTCTTATCTTTAGCATTAAAAGGGTTGTTTTAGGGTATAAGATTCGATCCCTGTTAGTTGTTTGTATACTATAAGTGGTCATTGACTTGTAACTTTCAGGTAGACTGGCTTACTGAATCCATGCATGAGCGTGACTTCACGGTGTCCGCTATGCACGGCGATATGGACCAGCGAGAGCGTGAAGTGATTATGCGGCAGTTCCGTACCGGATCCTCTCGTGTTTTGATCACTACTGATTTGCTTGCCCGCGGCATTGACGTGCAGCAAGTCTCTTGCGTCATCAATTATGATCTGCCCACTAACCGTGAAAACTACATTCATCGGTAAGTTTACGATTTTAAGACCGGACTTGTAATGTGCTAAGAATAATAAAATCATAACTTAAGCACCCTATAATATTAATAATTCGTTATTTCCGATTATCAATTAAACCACTATCACCACCTATATTAGTATGCAGTGAACTACTTTCGACCGGCTGCTGCGTCTCGTGTCTCAGGTTCGATTCCTGCACGGAGAAAATATTTGTATGATCTACAGATAATTGTTCTGGGTCTGGGTTTATGCATTTGAGAGAGAAATTCCTAGTGTGTGTACACTAGGACTTTCTTTGTTATTTCTAACAAAAAATACAAATATATATATGTTGAAAAATTGAAGCAGCTGCTTTACAAAACTGCTTGCTGATTTACAAATTAGTGCTCTTTTTCATAATTACTGAACTATAACACGCAGAATTGTATAAATATGAAATTGTATGAATATGTGTTTTGCGTTTATCAACGCAGCGGGTCAACGATCACAGGTTATGTAAAACAGCATGAAGTGAAACGTCGGATTGTAGATTTGGGTTCAACATTTTTTCGCTCATAGCTCTGAGTCTTATCAACAATAAAAGAAAATTTAGAATGACGTAAATACTAAAGTACTATACTAATCGATACTAAATAGGGATCATGAAAGAAAATAAATTGACGCATGAGCGAGCGAAGCGAGCTCTGAAGGTTCGTGTACCCGGCACGAACAGGTTAGGGTCGAAGAGGGTTTTCCTTGTTTGGTTAGATCTGACCTTACAGACACAAAAATATGAAACCCGCGAAGCGGAGCTCTGTCGACCCAGCTACGGAAAGACAATTCAGAATACAGTATAGTTTCTTTACTTGATTGGTGACTGTCCGTTTAATATACTTAAACAACAAATGAATCCGTATGACTGTAGATATATCATTCTGCATTACGTCTAAACGTGTGGGGAGCAGTTTTTATAAAACTGATCTGTTTTGTAAAACAGCTGACTCTACCTACAATCCATCTGCGACATATACATGTGAATTTTTTAAATGGGCGTGGATGGTCAAATCCTTCACTATAAGGAATAGCTAGAAGTACTGAAAGAAGTCTCGGGCCCGATTTTGATGAAAACTCGAACTGCATAATTGGGTTTAAAAAAATCAATATTTCTAGCCAAGAATCGAACACGTTGATTAAAAAAAAAACAATTTTTACACCAATAGTGTTGCTAAGAGGTATCAAATTCTGGGAAGTAATTACATACGGCAAACTAAACTGATTAATATTTTCATGTAGTCTGTGATTCATACATTACCCATAGAGGTATGTTGTTCGAAATTATACTCAATGCACCGCGCTCACAGTTTCAATTGAAAGATATTGAATTTTGTTAAAATTAGCTCTTTCCTTTAGTTTGCCATATCCCATTATGATGGTGTAAAAATTGTTTTTTTTTTACAATCCTCAGAAATTGTTATTGGTTAGGAATATTGATTTTTCAGTTTTAGTTTTCATCATAATCGGGCCCGAGACTCTTTTGAGTACTTTTCGATATTCCTTATAGTTCGAGATATGTACATCCACGCTTATTTAAAAAAAAAACACCTGTTTATGTCGCCCTGTATAGTAATAAAACTGTATTAACCGAAAATTGTGCAAAACATTTTAAATCTTAGTGAATGTTATTGTTTATCTTACGTATTTAAAAAAGAGTTGTTTTAATAAAGTGTGAGAGAGATTAAAGATTTAATAAACCATACATTATTTATGTACTGTCCTCGCTCACTATGCTCTTAGTTTAATAAAATTTATACAAATAAAAATGGTGTTAAAGATAATGGCATACTTTTGTGAGGACAATTCTATTAAATTGACAAAAACCAAAATGTATCATATTGAGTCATTAAATGAGAATGTCTTAGACAACATTCAAATCAATATGTAAAATTTTAAATTATATATCATTCCAATTGATATATTTATTTCTTCTTTCAGAATTGGAAGAGGTGGTCGTTTCGGCCGTAAAGGAATCGCAATCAACTTTGTAACTGAAGCTGACAGAAGAGCACTCAAGGATATTGAGGAGTTCTACCATACAAGCATCTCGGAAATGCCCAGCGATGTGGCTAACCTCATCTGAGGGGCCTACGCTTATCCGGTTTATACTTTGTGTCCTGCGTTCTATTGCGATATTTATAAGGTGTGTGTATTAGGAGGAGCCTTCTAATAACCGCTGTGCCGAATTTTTCATTGGAACTCATTTCGTTCGGACCGATATAATCGTTTTAGTTTAATTAATGATTACATTATACTATAATAGACGTATCAATATAAGTTTAATATACATAGTTAGGAGTAAGACCGGCTCGGCCGGATGGCCCCCGTTCCGCGCAGGCCTCTGTGCCGCTTGCACAGAGGTCTCATCGGGTACTGGAGAGGCTATTTCAATCACAAAAGTTCTAGAAGGAAACCCACTGTATTGTAACTTTTTTTCCAGTTGTACATAATATGGTAACTGTTTTTGTAATACCCTAAATAAATATAATGAAATATCTCACCTGTATTGTTATTGACATATTTAAAAATTGTAGCGCTCCATTCCCGATCGGAACCTTAATTTCTCTAAAGCATATTATATTGAATTATGTAAATTTTGTTTTACAGAAGATCTACCTACTGAGCCTGTGAAACGCACTTTGGACACAACTATGTGGAAATAATAAATCATAATTTCCTCAATATGTTCATTACTTTCTTTCGACAGGTCCTTAATGTATCCTGTATTCCCATATACATTTGCTTTTGCATTTTACTTTTTAAAAGATTGTTTTCTACATGGTTTTTATGTTCATTTCGAATTATTTATATTTTTGGAATAAATTTTGTTCGAAGTATTAGTGACTTTTGACAAAAATGATAATTAAGGTTCCTACGCTTACATAATATTATTTTTATATAAGTACTAAAGCTGATATAATTCCAAATAAATTTAATAATATGTTAATTTTAGCTTATAAAACACTTTGTGACGATCAATATTCAGATATAAACGCATGACAATTTTTTTGTGTCTTATCTCAATGTTACACTGATAGTACCCATTTCACGACTTATATTATGCTCGCTATTCCAGATTATTTATCAGATGCAGCTGCGTAACTAACGGAGGCCTATCTGGATAACCCTAATCGTCGAAATCCAAGTTACGGACATCGTACTCGTAGCCCTATTATGTGTTACTATAAAATATCTGAAATAATTATTACTTTAGTAAACAGGAACCGATGAGGTATCAATATAATTATCCAGATCAAAATCGCACATCCCTAACGAACATACTCCAGATCTTATCTCACAATTACTGGCAAGTATTTTTTTTATATCCTACTAGGTAGGTATCTATTTAATATTGAAGAATTCCATAACTAGACCTTTTTTTTAAATTGTGTAGTTTAAACACGTAAATTTTCCCGATTTATATTGAACTCTGGTTAAAGTGGTAACCATCACGAAATGGTAGACTTGTAACATATTTATAACTTGTGTAGGTACTCTTTCGTCATCAGTCATAAAATCCTAAAGTTCTGTAATATATGTCGCAGTATGATGTATAAAACCGTAATATAGTTGTATTCCTAGGGATATAATTATATACCGTAACATAGTTATACGAAAGCGATTCATTACTATCTTACGGTCACAATCTAGTAATATGTTTATCTGACTAATCTGGTTAAATATAAATCTACCATAGAATCAAATAAAACAATATATTAGTTCGACTTTAGAATCAGGCGTGGAGGCCCCCTGTCCGGGCTTCAAGGCAGGAAGAAAATCAACAGACAGATTAGTGTTGTTAGAACTGTGACCCACACCACGCACGAGCCGAGCGAGCGGTGCCGCGGCTGCGGCCGGCCAGTATTAGAAAAACTAAACTCCAAATCATATCGTTACAGGGTAACAAACGATAAAGATACGATTCAATAAAAATTAAAGTGCCTACAATTATTTCATTAAACTTAATCGAGTAATTTATATCACTAAACTTGAACCGTATTATAATTACATATATTAGGAATATATGTAAGATAGTAATGAATCTCTTTCGTAGAACTATGTTACAGTGTATAATCATATCCCTAGGGATATAACTATATTACGGCTTTATCTATCATACTGCGACATATATATTATACTTATATTAATTAAGGATAGCTTACTATACTTCTAAAAAAATGGTCATAGATAATTTGGTAATTGGAAAGCTATTTAGACTTAAAGGTATTAATTCTTATCAAATTAAATACGTTAGTTATGTTAATCATTTCATGCACATTATGATAGCCCTTTACACCATACAAGTTGAATTACCTACTCGCAAAATAAAAATTAAGGCGCGAGATAATAAATTCGGGACTCCTCTGATGCATCTACCCCCCCCCGCCGCGCCGCCCACTTTTACTATGTGAGCCCATCAATAAAGCACGCATTTTCCTATAATAAACGACTTGAGAATCGAATGGTTGTAATTGTTAGTTTTGGCCAACGACACTGATGCTCTACTTACTACCCGTGCGAAGCCGGGGCGGGGCGCTAGTTGAAGATAAAAGTGAAGTGTAATAAAGCCCGACTCTGACAGCTTAGTTGAGTGAGTTGTAGACCTTGCAACAGGCCCGGACTGACCATATGGGCAAATCATGATGGGCCAGTGTGGCCGATAGGCCGTCGTCTTCCTTTTGCTATTTGATAAAAAACATCATAATGCGATACTTCTGTGGTTTCAAGTGGAGAAAATCTATATATCGTTAAGAATGATCCAATCGGAAGTGGCTGAGTTATAGTGAGGAACAAAATCTCTTTAGTTCAGTCTGCTTAGCATTTCTGCAAATTCTGATATCGGCTCAATTCCGTTTTTACGTTACTTAATATTATAAGGAGGACGAGTGTTTTTGTATGTTTGTTTAAACGCGCTAATCCTAGAACTAGGTACTAGTCTGATTTGAAATATTATTTTTGTATAGTGATAGCCAGATTCATGAGGTATAGGCTATCTAACATTAGGCTACATCTCTCAGCTGGCCATAAATATTGATTTTTGTTAAGTAAGTCTGAATAAAAAGCGCTCCCGAACCTCTATCCGCTGACGTAAGTTAGTGTAGTGATACGTATATATAATGTTCTGCGAAAATATCTATCTTTAGTACATGTAAAAAAAGTCCGGGATACCATCTCTTATACATAAACCACATGGCATTTTGTGCCAAAGAAAGTTTGTTCTTGTGTTAAAAAATGTGTTGGTGATTTATGAGCATTATTATCAGGCATTGTCTATTAATCCTTACGAACGAAAGTTACTTCATCATCAAGACAACTTTATGAAGATAAACTTTGCCTTTTACAGCATGATATTTGGATGCAAAGTTTAGGAGATATTTCAACACTCGCGCGAATGAGCCGTGTGACGCATAACGGTATAACCCTGGCCGTTCGACGAGAACTAAGCCTTGGCGAGAAGAGACGAACTGTGAATTATTCTCTAATTGTTGGTTAGTACTAAGTAGGTAATTATAATATAATTACACGCAGGGGAAACCGCGAGGCACAGTTAGTGAAAGATATGAGACATTCACATCAGAGTCGAGGTATACAAAAAACTGAAATGCTTGTGCGGAAGCCTTAGTACTTTTTAAGTTCCAATAACACAGATATCGTCAATTTCCTTTTTCTTAATCAAGTTTTTTTTACACTAAGCGTGGCCTAAGCTATAAAGCCGATAAGCTAGAAGCTGCGTATAGCTTGAAGGACATATCTTGAGACTGGAAACTTTGGAACTCGTCCTTCGTTAGACTAGTAAAACTACTTCATGAGTCCCAATAAGGCGGCAAAGGCAGGGGACCATTTTTAACATAACACAAACTCACGCGTTTTCCCATGGGGGTAGGTGGTAACGTATTGGTGGCGGTTACCACGAACAACAGCATTTCCATTGAGGGTTGACGTCAGGCAGGCGGCCAGTCATAAAACTTTGGTTATAGATTCGGATAAGGACAGGGGGATGATGGGTAGGTAGAAACTATAGAACACCACACCAGGGGCCTAATTCTGCTAATTTACCAATGCTTCAGTTACAGTTGCGTGTCGATAGTGTGTCGATGGAATGATTTTAGTTAGACCGGTGGTCTTATTAAGCTAGCAGACTACCAATTAACTAAAATCATTCCATCGACACTCAACTGAAGCATTGGTAAATTAGCAGAATTAGGCCCCAGTTATGATCCTTATATATTCCTTAAGCTTCTTCACGTCCATACACCTGATCATACACGCGCGCTCGCTGTAATTACTGCGCACCTGACCCTTTTGGAGGACATCACCTATAACTATACGGTCATATATCCTTCTAGGGCGTCCCCTCCCGGCATGACCACTTACACCTCCCTTGCCATACACGCGCGCTCGCTGTAATTACTGCGCACCTGACCCTTTTGGAGGACATCACCTATAACTATACGGTCATATATCCTTCTAGGGCGTCCCCTCCCGGCATGACCACTTACACCTCCCTTGCCTATGATAATCGACTTTCATTCATCCTTTCAATATGATCAAAACATCTCAGTATACTCTTTTAATTTTTGCCACATCCTCTTCTTAACCGCTACGTTGTCTTATCACATAATTCCTCAATCTATCATTCATATTTACACCATACATACTTCGCAAGGTACGCACTTCTACAGCATTTATTCTACTTATATGGCTCTTTTGCCACACCCAAAATTCCCTTTGATACCGTAGGTACCAGCACACAATTGACAGCCAGTCGAGCCTATTTTGGGCATCGACTGATTGGCCACGACCACCACCACAAACATGTGTTTAGCACCAGTCTATTTTCCGCATTAACTCTCCTTTCCACATCTTCATCAATTATTCCATATCTTGTAAACAGACATCCAAATACACAAACTCGTTTATTTGTAAATCTTTGACAAGCATCAACGCATGCTTAGCGAACTCTAGTTATCATTTTTAATGGCAAAAGAATACGGTTGCGAGCTGGAATCGAACCTGCGCCTCCCAGTTAAATACTCCAGGCGTTCTGACCACTAAGCCATCTCGACCTCTGCTCACTACCGTGAATTCTTCCACATTTTAACGCGTCTTTGGTGACGTCATGGCTATCGTTTAATTGTTTTTTTACACGTTAATCATCAATCTTTACATCACACACTTAGATACATAATCTTCTCTTTCAAACACCATAACTTTTGTCTTGTTCACATTTATATTAATTCCCTTCTTATATGCTTTATTCGTGGCTTCATTCATCACAGTTACCATTTTAAGACACGGTAACTGTGATGAATGGAAACCAACCCACGGTTCCGTTGACGATGCAAGTAGAACTGTGATCATCTGCGTACAGAAGACATTTGACAGGCAGCTCATTCATCATCAACTCATATTCATTCTCTTTTAAATCTGTTATGCTTAAGTGTAACAGACTTTAATAGAGCGTCGAAAAATTCATCCGCATCGCTATACCGGCTCGTAAATATAATTGCTGGTAAGACTGTCATATTTTCGCCGATTTTTATTTAGACTTCTCAAAATTATTATTATTAATGCAAAAAAAACACCCTTGATGTTTTGGTATTATTTTCATTAAATAAAAAGCTTTAATTTCCAAGATAAATGTCGCATAATACATAATGATCTGTATCACCTTGTTTTTAGAGTACCTAAGGAAACATTATTCAACTGCCAATAGTGTGACTTTACAGTGATATGCAATAGAAAGCAAAATGAGTTAAACGACATAACTCTATGATAATCGGAACGGGCTTTTTTGTTTAACTACCACTTGGGTTTTGATAACGATAGACGAGTTGACTTGAGCAGCGCTGAGTTGTTTGATGTTTCATGTTTGTAAAGAATTTTATTTAACACTAGCTGATGCCAGCGTCTTCGCCCTTTTTTTTTTTTTTTATGTGGAGAAATGCCCTCGCATACCGCTCTGACACGGGGAGACAGAGCGGTTATGTGGGACTCGAACCCACTAAAACTCCACAGTATACCTCCTCAGCTGCTTGAGGGCGGGACGCGGGAACGCTCTCGCACACAACCGCGAACCCGCCCGCCTTGCTGGTCTCCTTCACGGGGTTGGGTATTGCACCCCCCCGCTACGGTACACCAGACTAATGGTGTGCCGCAACCACCTCGGAGACCATGTGCAATGGGCGCCAGACGACCCCGTGTCTGGACGCCCAAGGTCCCCTGCGACGGGTCAGGTCTGTGGCCCCGCCGCCTGCCACTACGGCCGCAGAGGATAGGGAGAGCGGCGCCTCGCAATACCGGCACTCCTCTTCCCCTGCGGCCCCACCGCGTCCGCCATCCAACGGTGGCGGCCCCGTCAAGGCCGCGGCAGGTAGGGAGAGCGGCGCATCGACATACCGGCACTCCTCTCCCACCGCGGCCCCCATCCCTCAGCTGCGGTGCCGCCCATACGACGCCGCAGCCCACCTTAGTTGCGGCACCCCCATAAGGCCCGCAACCTACGCCGGCGCCGCTCCAACATGGGCTTGAAGGCAAAGCCCTGAGGAGCGGTCCTCCTCGGGTTCCGTTAGCTTCACCGTGGGTGTCTAAGCCACGGCTACTAGAGCCCCCCGACCACGACAAGGTGGAACACCTGGGGGGGGCCAGCGTCTTCGCCCGCGTGGATGTCGGATATCGCGACCAAAAGTAATCATGAAATTTTGATCCCGGTCCCGCTTTCTAATTACCGCTTCATAATTGCCCATTTTTTTAAGGGTTTAGGCAGCGTACGCCAGAATAGCTCGCAGATGGTAGATTTTTTCCAACTTACTTGACACTTATCGTCATATTTTGGACAATTCACACAATATCTTTATAAATTGTAGCCTATGTGTTATTCTGATGTATAAGCTATATTATTGTAAAGTTTCATTAAAATCCATTGAGTAGTTTTTACGTGAAAGAGTAAAAAACATCCATCCTTCCATACTTACAAACTTTCGCGTTTATAATATTAGTAGGATGGTTGTTGATACAAGGTAATAATGACAGATTTACGAGTTGTAGTATTGAAATGGGTAAGAAATAATTATGGTCTTAAGAATAAATAAAAAAGTACTATACCTATTGTTTGAAACTCCAATTATAGTGCAAAACAGTTGCAGCAAAAAGGGTTTAACCCTTTCATTGCGCGACCGTCTGTCAGTTTTAAGCTACGCCACGGCGCAGTTCAAACAAAATACGGCTTCGACCTATGATGCATACGGTGCATCATTGCGCCGTTGAGGTAATTTTGTATTCTTATCGCTTCTGACGTCACATTGTTGATGGTTTTATGCAACTGTTTTTGTAACCAAGCATAAACATAAAATACTATAATAAAAAAATATTTATTACGAAAAATACACAATACATCACATGGTTACTGCGGTTTCCAAACCAGGCAAGCCTGGATTGAGTTTTACATACAAATGTATTAAGAAGTAGGCACTATTTATAATTTATAATATAACATTCTGAATAAATTGCAATTTATTTAGAATATTTCAACAATAGATGTTTTTCACCTTTGCCATAATAAAGTAAAAAAATATTATGATTAACATATAATCATAATAGGTACCTAATTAGTTACTTACTTAGGTGATAAAAACAAAAAATCTAGCTCGCGAGACTAGTGTGTGTGTGTAAATGTGTGTGAGCGTGTGTGTTTGAGTGATTTATACTGTAAGGAGTTTCTCTGTATGCGAGTTTGCAAATTTTTTACTACTTTTTTACATTTTGAGAGGGTTAGGTCTTTTGTCTTACAAGACATGCTGCTATTTACTTTATTAAACACAAATGTGTGAAAGTAAGCCGCACAGCGTCTGGCTAGTAGGGAGATGGTTCGACATAGTGGGATTTTAAAGATTCGTTTTGAGCTTATGGTGTGGTAGTCGGATCTGCTTTTTAAGTTTTTGTGATTGCGTAGGTATGCACTAAGGATGAAGAACTGCCGGAAACGAAGAACTGTAAATTCTTTGTTTAATAAATCTGTTGAGTAGAGGAAAAGTTTTTTTAAGAGAACTTTAATGACGGCTCTCTGGGCTCTTTCGAACTTAATACTGGTTGTTTTACCAGCTCCACCCCACACCAATATACCTTATTGTATAATAGACTGGCATATTGCAAAGTACACAGTGCGCAAAGTGTCTATCGGAGTATAATCTCTAAGCTTCTTTATTATATAAATTAGCTTTCTTACTCGGCCTGAAACGAGATCCACATGTTCCATAATGATATAGGTAACAAAAAGTTGTCTAATATTCTAGATCTCTTTGTGGGTAGGTCTAGGAACCATAGATCTATGTCTAAGATATGACTATGTTAGAAAAACCATGTAAACAGTATACATTTCCTTTATTGAATATTAATTATAACTTTTAATTAGTTAACATCAATTATACTCTAAAAACTTAATAAATTAATATCACACTTCTGGTAATGTTCATATTGACTAAAATCAAATGGAATAAAATTGTCAACAAATATCATAAGAATGCAAAAAGGAGTATCAGTAAGAGGACTGACACAGGAAAAAATATATAAATTGTCACTCGAGGATGACAGACAGAAACAAGAATAGAAGAATCACTTTCTTCATTTTGTAAGCCTTCCTTCGTGGGTTTTTCTACTATAACCAATTCATCACTAAAAAAATCGATATTAAATTCACACTCAGTTTTATTAACACAAAGTTTAGATTCAGAGTTGTTTACATATTGGAATGTTGGTTTATATATATCGAAAATTGCATGAATATCATTAATTCCATCATCTGTATAAAATATATAATAATAATATCCATCAAGCAGTGTTTCATGTACAACTTTTAGGATGGTAGTATTTTCTAAGTAGTTTGTACTGTTACATTGTATGGAGAAAGGGAATAGGTGGTTAATTAGAATTTTATCATGAAAACATTCATGTAAATTATTTTCAAACCTAGAAACTGGTTCTTGTGGTTTCACAGTACTGTTGAAAGCATTGCCTCCATGATACACACCAGTATCTAATAAAGTGTTTGGATTATGTAAAGGTAAATTTTTTATATCTCTTCGTTGTCTTTCTTGATCAGTTTGTGTAATTTTTTGTGTATTATCGTTGTCTTTGGCATCATAATTTAGTATTTGGTTATTCATATTATAGTTTTCACCAGATACTTTTTCTGTATTTTCTTTATTTTGTCCTAAATGTTTATCAGTATGATTGTTTTTCTGTCTCTCATCAGGTTTCTCTAATGTGACTAGTACACCTTGGATTTCCACTTTTGGGAGTTCTTTCTTATGTTTATATCCTTCTAGAATGCCACATGTATTCAATATTCTGTCCCCTCTGACAACTAGAATTTTTGAGCCTTTGTGCCTAGAACACGCTTTTAATTCCACTGAAGCACCTTTTAATAAATAAAATCCCCAATACTCCAATGTATCATCTGGTAACATCATGGACTTTTTAAGTCTTATATGTTTCCTCTTATTTGATATTTCTGGAGTACCTTTCATTTGGAATGCACTAAACGTAGTATTCATTTTTAATGAATGTTTTTCACAAAACACAGACGATTGGCCTTTATGAATTTGAATAACATCCGAGTCTGAAATTTTATACATAACATCAGCATATCTAATATTTCTTAAATACAAAGGTATCACAATCAGTATTGAGGGCAGAACTGTTGTTAGTAGACAAAATATTATCACACGCCGAGATCCATGCATTTTATTTTCATCTGAAAAAGAAAATATTTGCTATTACCTATTAAAAAACCACTATTACAGAAACCTACTTACAGCAATGTATTATATGTTTAATAAATTGTTACAACATGTATTGTATGTATAATACCCACCTAATTTTTTAAGGGTTGAGGATTATGAAATACGTCGTGTCTATAATTTCCGATAGCCATTACTATAGATAAACCTACGAACACTCATAATTCTCTTTCGGGCCTCTTTTTATAAAAATTGCAATTAATTTAATGTTTACACCATTGACCCTGTGGAGTGCACACAAGAGATTTTACACAGATGCATGGCTGGTCAGTCACACAGACCGTAGTCAACGATATCTAAATAATATCATCGTCTTGTTAATTTTAGTATGTTTATGTATGGTAAATTTTGATCGGATGTGGTTTACACTTTACAATAGACATTGATAATCGTTATCTTCTAATTTAAAATATTCATTGATCAGTATTCAGTCTGTCACGACCGGTCAGTGTTGTTACTGATATGGCAATTGCCGTAATATACGGCATTCAGATCAGTTATTCTAAACATCGCTTCTCGGCCTTTTGGCTAAGATCAAAGTGTAGTTATTCTAAACAGGAATGTTGCGGATAACCGCACTTGTGGAGCTTCCGCATCGATTTGAACATCCGCATGTGTAACAGTAATTCCGAACTTTCATGAGGATGGGCATGTAGCGCGGGTCCCGTTAAGATAGTAAATGGGTAGAGCTGGCGAGTGGCGCTTGCCGTGGGCACGTGCTGACTAACCAATAGGAGCGAAGATTTTGGTGACAAGATCTGAACTTGCTATTTATTTTATTTCTAAATCACTCTTAACGTGTTTAGTTACTCTCATCGTAGGTATCGAATATTTCAGTTTTGAGGTTTTATTGTGAGTATATAGAGAATATTGTTATGCGAATTTTCTGATATAATAGTTTATTGAGCAAATGAATTCACAATCTTACTAGCGACACAAATTGAGATTTGAACTTATTTAAACCAGATCAACCCATAATCAAAACCTCTGAGAGGTCACCAGCAGGTCAATACAAATGAAAATCCACTTCAATGGTGGCAGCTAGTCCTCACCACCCATACGAAATTCTTTATAAAAAATCTTAAGACCCGCATAAGCAGATGTGAGTTTTAAAAAATTCCGCATCCGTGGATGTCAAAACATCCGCAACGTCCAAAATTCCATACAAATAAAAAATAATCCAAATTAAATTTCATGACTATATGAAATATACGGCAAATGTCTAAAGGAAATTTTTGTTTAAGTTTAGTCATAATTTTTACAACTTTTTCACGATTAGGACGAATTCTGTTGATCCTCACAATTAAAAAGAAAAGCAAGGCCATTGATATATAGGAAAATATGTTTAATGATCGTGAAATTGGTCAATTTATGTCTCATCTCAATTTATAACTTGGACCAAAAAGTAAAACCGCTCTTGTATTTTATTCTTGCTGCAGTCTGTCACTACAAAAAATTTTATTAATGAAAAAATTTATGAGACAAGTAGTCCATAAACACTGATAAAAAGATGCATACATATTTTTCGTTAAAAATAATACAGATATACGGTTTTTTTTTATTTTGCCTTAAAATACGGCACCTTCCGATGTTTAAACAGCAAGCCTTAATTTTTCAGGACAACACTGCGACCGACTGTCATTGTTTGAATGAACTTTGAAAGTTTGAATTATGACCTTGTAGTTGTAGGACGACCCCGCACAGATCATCCTAAATTAGTCTATGAGTATGGCTATGGCATGGCCGGATTGGAGATTGGACTGGTGATCTCAAAGTCTTACCTAAACCTTTTTTAGGAATATGTTATTTTATAGATAGGTACTTTCAGAGCTTAGCATTATATTTTTTTGAATGTCAAGTTTCTGTGTGTAATTATATTTAGAACTAGCTGTGTCCGCGACTCCGTCCGCGTACATGTCGTAAATTAACGCCATGTTGTGTATGAACACAAATCTATTCTAATAGCAGTGCCCCGCGTTAATTTGAGGAAAAAATTTTCAAAAACCTACTAATATATATTCCACCAGCGCCCTCCCCCTCACAACCGCGCGTTGCACTTCATAAATGCGCCTGCCTCGTTGGTCTAGTGATCCCAAGCGTGACTGCTGAGCATGAGGTCTGGGGTTCGATTCCCAGTTCGGGCAAAGTGTTACTGAGTTTTTCTGGTAGTTGGCAATAGGCTCATCACCTATTACATGGGACTTAATAACAGCATTGGTGAAATGTGGGTGTACGACTATGTACATCTCTGCCTACTCCTTCAGGAAACACAGGCGTGATGCTATGTTATGTTATATTATAAAAGCGCGCGTGGTACTTGATCATTATTTTGTTGCGGAGTTATTTTAAAACTATGATATCTCCTAAGATATTCATTAAAATCAAATGATGTCACGCGCAATTTTGGTCAAAATTAAATACTTGTGATGAATAACGTTATTTGGTTAAGGAGTAATATTATCATGTTTAAGAAAACACCTTCACAAATAATGCATTATTTTAGAAAACAATGATTACCATAAAAAGTTTATAGTGAGTCAACCTTATAAGATAGAAGTATGCTGTCGCGGACTTTTTTTAGAACTTTTAAAGAAGAACAATTTTGTCATACATAATTTTTGCGTAACTTTAACCGTTTACGCAGCGCACGCAACGGAAGCTCTCAAAAGGAATATTCTATCCCGTTTTTGTAACATTTTTCATGATGCTCCGTTCCTATTAGTTGTAGCGTGATGTTAAATAACTTATAGCCTTCCCCGATAAATGTACTATCCAAAACAAAAATATTTTTTCAATTCGAATCAGTAATTCCTGGGATTCAACCAAACAAACAAACTCTTCAGCTTTATAATAATAATGTAGATTTTACCCACAAATATAGTTCTTTGTATCGATTATTTCTGTTTTACATATTTTTGTCTCTGTAAGACTTAGGTCCTGAGTTGCACCGAGAGCGTATTTGATTTTAGTAGAGGTCGAAGGTGTTACATAATCAAAAATTTATCTATTTTTGAGGGTGTGGACAATGGAAATAAATGGGTTGTTTCGATGTTTTAATTTTTATAAAGACATTCAACTATGTACTAGGATTCATTATAGGGCATTTTAAGTTGTATTATTATCATAAATAAGTTATATTAAATCAAATCCCAGTCCGAGATGATTTGAAGATTTTGAACTCAAATATTTCGGAAAGAAAAAATTACATATATTCCCATTTATAATGTTTTCTGAGTAACCCAGGTCCCACTTATCCAAGTTTGACTGTAATAGATACCTACACACTTTCTGTAATACCAAATAAAGGCGATTCCCGGTACCCCGGTCCCTGTAATCCGACATGCCAATAACGCTAAGCGTACTACAATGTACATTTATTACGGCAGAAGTAAATTATGCAATATGTATAGATTTTATATCACCCAGTTTCGAAAAGTTCCGGACTACAAGAAATACTTTAGTCCGACAAATTCGATCATCCCACAACGTCTTGCAAAACGTTTGTCGGATTTACCGCGGGTTAACTTACACTTGTCCGACCAAATTGTGTCTTTAGATAAAAACAGTTTTAAAAAAGAATAAGTAGGTAACAACACATCTTTAGCAGAAATATGATTGTCGTTTTATACGAAGATACTACAAAATGAGGTACCCATGTCATGTGAAGATATGAATAAAACTATTAAAAAAGAAATAGGTAAATAGATATAATAATTAAGTACTTATGAATATTCTTACCTTCTTTATTAACGTTGGAATACTGATAATTTGTATTATAGTAAGAAGTATTTACTGGTCTTTGATTTTTTTTATCCATTATTCATGCAATTAAGTATAATTGTTTAAAAAATATAAACACGTAGTCCAAACGTAGCTGCAGTGTCATATAACTACATTACGTAGCAAAATATAAATACTATAGAAGAGCGCAATAGGTTAATGATAAGCTTATCAGACATTTTATCAGCTAAACTATATTATGCTTTGTCCACAGTTGAGACCAATACGAATACTGGCTCGCCTTGTCGATGTCGTCTCGTGATTTCGCCTCTCGTTTGGGTAAACATCAACGACTTCAATGACACCTACACTGCACACACATACCAACAAGTATATTTTTGATGATTAAAGATCATGTCATATATTATTATGTATTGGTGTTTAAACTCTGGGCGATACCGTTGCACACCAAGGTGAAGACGGAGAGATGGCCCTCACTGGCAAAGAGCCGAAATGTGTGGAAAAAAGAAAGGACGCCTTTGCCCTGCAGTGGAACAATACACCGGTGCGAACATAGTAGAACCGGTAGAACTTTATAAGAGTAATTTGTTGATTTTAAACGTCAAATTTGACAAAGTTGTTAAAACGATAAAATTCATTACTATAATTAAAATTAGCGACTTGCAAGTTTGTCGACAAAGATCGCTCGGACGCCAGGCTAGATAGAGATTGGTGTTTCTGCGGTAATGGATGTCGGAAGCGGTGATGCTAATGTTAACAGCAGTGGCGTAGTAGGGAGGTGGGAATAATATCAGGGATTCGACGACTGTGTCCTTGTCCCTTTTATCGGGACAGTTGTGGTTAGTAGGCAATATCTCGCTTCTGGCTGTGCTTTTCCTTTGTGATCTGATGTCTGCGCTTCGGATGCCATCGCGTGTCGCCACCTTTCAGTCGGCAGGTGGTCGTGGAGACAGAGATGCATAATGAACCTGCAGTTGGCGGAGTTTGTCACCAAGTAGCGTAGTCTGAAACGGTGGTGCGTTAAGCCTGTGGACATTTTTTGCAGACTGTGTAACATAAATAAGGCTCATTACGCACCAAGCCGTTAGCAATAGTATTTTTAAACGGTCTACTCGTCACCACGATCAATGCAACTTTACCGAAACGTCAAGGTAAATAAATATTACGTTTTTAGCGCGATTAAGTCCCATTAAATTCAATAATTATGAATTGATTCTGATAAGATTAGTTGATGAGCGACGATTAGCTGGAACAAACAAACAGACAGATAAAAATTTAAAACAGATTTTTAGGCATAGGTATCGCGCAAATAAATGTATGAGCTTAAAAAAACGATTATTTTGTCATCACAAATAGACATTAAAATTTTTAGGAGGAGGTTCTCAATTCGGTCGGTATAGTAAATGAATCAAATTTCATTCGACTATACTATATAATGAATCAAACGAGCTAGTGAAGCAAAGGAATAAAATGTTCTAATGAACCAAAGGAATAAAATGTTTTAGAGAATCAAATTAGTCTTGAAGGAATCAGTACAGGAGTAGTTATAGCGGGCATACCCCTCTCGCCACTACTAAAGGAAAGGAAACCAAGTGCTTAGAAAACTTGGTGAACGACATTTTGACATATATCGCCATAGATTATACCAGCGAGCATCTTACCACTAGACCACAGATTACTATTATACTAGGTAGCTAGTAAGCCAATTTCTTCTAGAGACACAACTCACTACCGCGGGCCGGGGGACGAGGAAGAAAGCGCGATTGCAATTGGTCAGTTCAAAATCAACCAGCGAAAGCACCTACCGTACGGCTGGTCTCGTTGATTGAGAGACAATAGTCGATATCGATATAATCTGATATAGTTACATAAAATTGATCTTCGCCGTCAAAATACTTCATTTCTAAATTCTAGTTCCTTAAAAAATCTGAAATAATTATAGTACTCACAGAAGTATAACATTTTGGGTTTTCACTTAGGAACTAAATAAATTTCAAACCAGATAAAATTAAATATAAACTTCTAGTGGCATGTATTACTTACTAAGGTCGTAAAAGTACATTATAAACTAAAACGCCACATATTGGTATTATAAATAAAATACCTAATGTTTAATAATAATTCATAGATAATAGGCATTACAGTTAATAATTACAATTGAATCCCACTGTTCTTCGCGTTCCGGAATCTTTGGGAATCAAAAATGAAAACATTTTCATAGTAGGTATACAACAAATATTTTCATTAAAATACTTTATAGCAATAACGTCGCCATAAGACGTGTCAAAATATGGAAGAAGAATTCGCGGTGGTGAGCAGAGGTTGAGATGGCTTAGTGGTCAGAGCGCCTGGGGTATTCATCCGGGAGGCGCAGGTTCGAATCCTGTTCGCGACCATATTCTTTTTCCATTTTAATATAATAACTTTAGAGTTCGCTAAGCATGCGTTAATGCTTTTCAAAGATTTATCTTGAATTATTAAGGTAATTGCATTCTTTACGACATTGTATTAACTGCAAAGTTAGTCGTGTCGGTTCGGTCACCCGTATAGGGACTGAATTTATAGCAATAACGTCGCCATAAGACGTGTCAAAATATGGAAGAAGAATTCGCGGTGATGAGCAGAGGTCGAGATGGCTTAGTGGTCAGAGCGCCTGGAGTATTCATCCGGGAGGCGCAGGTTCGAATCCTGTTCGCGACCGTATTCTTTTTCCATTTTAATAAAGAGTTCGCTAAGCATGCGTTAATACTTTTCAAAGATTTATCTTGAATTATTAAAATACTTGATTATATAACAATCATTATAATTATTGTGAACGTATTCCAGCGTAATTATTACTATTGTCGACATCGAGTTCAGCGTTTGAAGGTAACAGCACTGATTTTTACGATAATGCTAGAAAAGGACAGAAGCATTAGAAATGGTCTAATGGGAGAAAGAGACGGACATCTACGCGCGTCCGAGTATGTACTCACGTTTGCTCAAACCACGAACATATCCTTAACCGTTTACGTAGCTTACTCAACTTCTCATATTCATATTATCTATCCCGTGGTTAGATATTCACAGTCAAGTGATGACGTTACCGGGTGTGAAAACGAGACCAAGCGAATATCGTTCAGCGTTTGCTGTAGATATCTAAAAACTCTCCATATCGATATCTAAAAACGGTTTTTCATATCGATATGAAAACTTCATATCGGATATGTAACCGTTTACAGAAAATACCAAAAACGCCCATGTCTAATTAGGTCTGACACTTGGTCGCAACTAAAACGGTCACTCGTACCACAGCCATGATGTATGTCCGAAAACACATACGTTTGGCCAGCGTCGGGGCACTGTATGCGCAGTCAAGTGGTTTATTGGTCATTGGACTCTTTGGATTATACATATATATTAGTATATATCGCATTACGAACGAAACTCCCAAGAAATGCCTAATTGCGCAGTTTTCGGTTGTCCTAAAATGTCCAATACTTCGAATTTGCAAATAGATGGTATTTCCTTTCACATGAGAGTAAAATAACGAGGCTATCAGTCAAGGTTCCTGAATAATCAAAATTTTAAATAAAAAAAAATGCATTTGGCGTATTGGTATAGGAAGCCAGCAGCTGTAGCGAGACTACAAACATGGCGGCGTTGTCTCGCTACAACTGACACTCCTTACGAGACTAGTTCATTCATAATTATATAAATATTAGTGAAAGATAGTCTCGAGGGGGAGTCCCTTAGAGATTGCAGAATGGTAGGAAATAAATGTCGATATCGTTACCATTTAGTCTCGAGGGGGAGTCCCTTAGAGATTGCAGAATGGTAGGAAATAAATGTCGATATCGTTACCATTTAGGTAATTTTTAATCATTTGAATTAATGGAAAACTTAACTCAAAATTATATTAATGATGTATCACAAACACTTGTTTTTGGAAATAAAGCATAAGTTAATAACTGATGTCAAACATTAATGATGATTACTTACTATTCAACAGAAACAAACTACTTTCGGATATACAATTTGGATTTAGGCCGAAAAGATCAACTAACCAACCTGTACACCAATTAACAAACTTCATAAGCATCCTATCTGGACAATAGCATGCATGCCATGGGGATCTTTCTAGACCTTGCCAAGGCACTCGAAACTATTTCCGGTTTTATGCTATTGCTTAAGCTTGAATCACTCGGAATAAGGGGATCACAACTTAACAAATACACAAGCTCCGACCTTGAAATAGCTACTATGGAATTCCACAGGGTAGTATTTTGGGCACTACCTTGTTTTTAATTTATATAAAGAGACAACTCAAATTTTGAAATTTTATTTAATTAAGAAATAATTATTAATCATTGTAAATTTTGATTTGGAGGATATATACATAGTCGAATAAAACAGTACTTACATTTGTAGCACTTATATGTGACAAAAGCACTTCTTTTAAACCACCTGCCAGCTCACCATTTGCACTAAACTTCACTAACATAATTTAAACACAATGTCTCAACTGTCTGAGATAGTTTCTGCACAGAAAAGCCTTGAGGAGTGTTTCCTGAAGAAGATGGGGGAGCTTGAAGCACAAATCCAGTGTGCAGGGCCAGCTAAAGAAACAGTTGCCAAGGTTGCCGATGAATTCAGGACTTTCAGGGAGCTCATTTTCAATATGTTGGGCCTGCTCCGGAAGCAGATCAGCGAATGCACCAGACATATTGATAGCATCGAGACCCGACACAGACGGAAAGCTTTGGTGTTCCAGGGAATCCCTGAATGTGATAATGAGGATCAAAGTGCTGTCATCCTAGACATCCTTAAAAACAAACTTGCCCTTAAGGACCTCACAGCTCTTTCTATAAAAGTCTGTCACAGACTAGGGGCCCCAAACAAAGACCGCCATAGGCCTATACTAGTTAGGTTTTCCGCTGTGGACGTTAAATCAGCTGTCTGGAGAGCGAAGACAGGCCTGAAAGGTTCCTCCATCTCGGTTAAGGAATTTTTAACCAAGGCCAGACAATCTGTATTTGGCAAGGCGCGCCTTCATTTCGGGATGCGATCATGCTGGACACAAGACAGTGTTATTGTGATCAAAGCCGTGGATGGTAGTCGGCACAAGATCACCTGCATCGAAGAGCTAACTCCCCTGCTAATGAAGTACCCAAAGGCCGGGGAAGATAATCTGAAAAATACAAAGGGTAAAAATAAGTAAATTATTTCCCATGGCGTTATAAAAGTAATTTAATATATTTTTATAAAAGTTGAAACTCACCACTGCAGGTTTGAGAGGTAACCAGTTTAATTTAATTTGTTTCTCTTTCTCCAACTTGAGTAATATTTATCTCTTTATAGGCACGTAATATAATACTTTTTTGGGATTTTAACAAACTAACATTACCCAAATACTCCTTTCAATATTTATTTAGTTTGTTATACGTCAAATTTAATTGCACAGATTATTTAATTTAATGACAGGTACGTTCCGAAATAAGCATCAAGTTTTTTCATAGTTTTTTTTTTTTGGTTGAGTTTCAGTTTTATTGTATTACCTACTTCATAATATCATCTGTTGTATTGTTTCTTATTGTCTAGTGTTTGAAAATTGGTCGTTTTTTTTTTTGTGTTTATATTAATTTTAAGTCACCTTGTGTTGGTGTGAGCTGGCGGGTGGTGCAGAGATGCAAGAGTCACACCGAGTATTTTTGTTTAAATCTCTTTTTTTACATATATATATTTATATATTCCTTATTTTGTAAAATTTATATATATATATATTTTTATATGTTAACAGATAATGACTTGTATTTTTCAGCCAATGAATCTGCTTCGGCTTCTGGTGATGAAAGTTTTAGTTCCTTGACTGATACTCTTGGCGAATTTTTGCGAGACACATTCAATCAGAACTTTAATCGGCTACTAAATGTGTGTCACATCAACGCCCAAAGCATTCCTAGCCACTTTAGTGAATTTCTTGATACTTTTGAAAACTCCAATGTTCACGCTATCCTGGTTTCCGAAAGCTGGCTTAAACCTGATCTTTTGTCGACTATCTATACGCTTCCTGGGTTTGTTCTTATACGGAATGACCGGATCGGCAGGAGGGGAGGTGGAGTGGCCATATACCTCCGCAATGACTTTCCTTATAAAATCTTGCTCGCCTCTTCGCCTCAGTCGGCTTCGGCTGAGTTTCTTTTTCTTGAAGTGTGTGTAAAAGGAGTAAAAGTCATTGTTGGTGTAATATATTGCCCACCCTCTGTTGATTATTTCACTGATATTGAATCGGTATTAGAGTCTTTGGGTTCAGAGTATGCACATCACATCGTCATGGGGGATCTCAATACAAACCTTCTTGCCCTTAACTCCTCTCGTTCTCGTAAACTCCTACACCTTGTTGAGTCAGCTAGTCTACATGTTTTGCCTCTTCAACCTACTCACCATAATACAGTTGCTGACGACACATGGCTTGACGTCATCCTCACCTCCAATCCTTCCCGAGTTTCCTTTCACGGTCAACGTATTGCTCCTGCCTTTTCTCACCACGACCTTATCTTCCTTTCCTATGTCCTCAAACCTCCTAAACCCATTCCTAAGGTTTTGTACTTGCGAAGTTTTGTTCGTATGGATGTGGGGAAGATATGCGAAGACGTATCCGCAATTGACTGGACGCCCCTGTTGAAGGCCCCTACCATAGATGAAAAAGTTCAACTTTTCAATAACGTTGTCCTTAAACTTTATGACACACATGCTCCAATCAAGAAGGTTAAACTTAAACGTCTACCTGCACCATGGATGACCAGGGGAATTCGAATGGCAATGAGACGTAGGGACCGGGCGTTTCGAAAACTAAAAAAGGATAGGTGTGAGGACAATTTGTCCTTATATAAGGCTGCTAGGAATCGGTGTAATCAAATGATACGCAACGCTAAACGCCGCCATATTCTAAATAATATCAACTCTTCTTCTTTTGCTGATATCTGGAAATTCCTCGGAACTCTAGGCATCGGCAAAACGCGTAGTTTAGACCTTCCAAACACAATTGATTTAGACGATCTAAACCTTCATTTCACCACTGTTCCTATTTTAGATCCCCAAATCAAACAACGCACTATCAGTTACTTATCTGGTCTAACGCGTCCCAGTATTAATTCCTTTCAATTCCTTCCAGTAGAGCCGGGTGAGATCAAAAAGATCATCCTATCCATTAAATCTAAGGCGGTGGGCTGCGATAGCATCACCCGTCGCATGATCATAACAGTCCTTGACCAACTCCTTCCTGCAATATCCCATATAGTTAATTATTCCCTTGATACCGGATACTTCCCTTCCCTTTGGCGTAAAGCTTATGTTCGTCCCTTGCACAAGATACCTAATCCCTCCCTTTGTAAGGATTTCCGACCCATTTCCATTCTTCCCTTCCTATCAAAAGTGCTAGAGGCCTGTGTTCACAAACAATTCTCCCATTTCATTCACCACAACAACTTAATTAGCCCACTCCAATCAGGATTTAGGCCTGGACACAGTACCGTTTCTGCGCTCCTTAAAGTGACTGGCGACATAAGGGCCGGTATGGAGGATACCAAACTCACTGTACTAGTATTGGTAGACTTCTCTAATGCCTTTAATACCGTCAGTCACGACATCCTGCTAACAATCCTTTCCTATCTTATGGTCTCTCCCGAAGCTCTGGAATGGTTTTCTTCCTATCTTCAGGGACGTCAGCAGTCGGTTCGAGTTGGTGAGTGCTTATCCAACTGGAGGAACTTAGAAACTGGCGTTCCCCAAGGCGGCATTCTTTCTCCTATTCTGTTTTCAATTTTTATAAATCTCATAACTTCTGAGCTTCAGTGTTCGTATCATCTTTATGCCGATGACCTACAATTATACTGTCAGGCTAGGGTTGACGGTTTACCAGACGCTATTTTTAAACTCAATAGCGACTTAGTGGCTATTAAGAACTGGTCTGAAAGATTCGGTGTGTCAGTAAACCCGTCAAAGTGTCAGGCAATCGTGGTTGGTAGCTCGAGAGGGTTGGCCAAACTAGACAATATTACATTGCCAGCTGTTATGTTTGATGGATCCGTCATTCCTTTCAGTTCCGACGTTAAGGATCTCGGCTTGCATATTGACACTACTCTAAATTGGCGTAGTCAAGTGACTCGTGTCAGCCAGAAAGTCACAGGAACGCTGCGGTCTCTCTACAGATTAAAAAACCTTCTTCCAGCCAATACAAAAGCAATGCTTGTACAAACTTTGATATTCCCTATGATTGACTATGGTGATGTGTGTTACTATGACCTGAATGCAGACCTACTCAATAAAATTGACCGCCTTCTGAATAACTGCATTCGATTCGTCTTCAATCTCCGTAAATATGATCACGTGTCCGCGTATCGTTCGCATTTAAAATGGCTGCCTATCCGTCAGCGCCGAGAGCTGAGGGCATTATCCACTCTGTTTTCTTTTCTTGACTCTCCTACTTTTCCCTCTTACCTCTCGTCTCATTTTCAATATCTATGTTCCAACCACAATAAAAATCTTCGCTCTGTAAATAATCGTCTCTTACAATGTCCATCTCACCATTCTGACTTTATACATTCTTCCTTTTTCGTGCAGTCTATACTTTTATGGAATGCACTCCCTTCGGAAATCAGGATGGCGTCCACTCGGTACTCATTTAAAATAAAAGTAAAGGAGTATCTCCACAAGAAACTGGCAGAGTCCTCTCACCATTAATGTGTATACGTATTTATATATATTATATCATATAATATATATGTATTGTCTTTAAGTTTATGTATGTACTTATATAATGTATTTAAGTATTGTTGTTTTTTTTTTCTTTTTTCTTGTGTCTATGAGTAATTTACTTAAAACGTTTCTTTTAAAGTGCACCTGCTCTCTTTTTTTTTGTTTCTGCACCACCCGAAGGTTGACTGGCAGAGAATGCCTAAGGCATTAAGTCCGCCTCTGTACATTTGTGCATAAAGAATAAAATAAATAATAAATAATAAATGACCTGTGCAGCTTAGCACTAAAAAATGGTGTTATAATCTCATATGCGGATGACACGGCTCTACTGTTTTCAGCTAAATCTAGAGATGAGGTCTATGAATACGCTCAGCATGGTTTTAATATTGTATCTAATTGGCTTCATAAAAAATTACTAACATTAAATAAAGATAAAACAAAATACTAACATACCACTTACTAACCTAAACATTCACTTTCATAATAATTGTAGTATAAATGCTGACACTGTATGTAAATACATACAGTGTCAGCATGTCCCACATTAGCTAAAGTAGACCATTTAAAGTATCTAATTGACACGATTGACACAAATCTTAATTTCCGGAAACATATTGATGCACTATGCACTAGAGTGAAATGAAATTAATATATGTTTTTAATAATTTACGTAGCATAGCTGACTATAAATTAACTAAACTAGTTTACTTAGCTTTGTGTCAATAAATTCTCACCTATTGCATAAGTTCCTGGGGAGGCGCTGCAAAAACAATTTTACTCCCATTAGAATGGGCTCAAAGAGCAATTCTGAAGGTAGCTACATTTCATCCTTTTAGTATTCCTACTCACCAGCTGTACGTGTCATGTAAGGTTCTAACAATCAGACAACTATTTATTATGAATATAGTATTACTCCAGCACACTGAACTTCCTTTTAACCTAGTTCCTTCAGACAGAAGAAGGAAGATTTTGGTTTACAATAAGATTCAATGAAGATAAGCTTTTTCAAATAGATTTTATTTCTTTTTAGGGTATTTTTTGTATAATAGGCTGAATAAGTTATTAAATATAAATAGTGTAAGTTATAAAAAATGTGCAACAATATTATCTGAATATTTAGCGAAACTCGACTACACAGACAGAAAAGTTATTAGGAAATTTGGAAATTAGTTAATTTAAATAATAGGTATTTATTGTATAGGTTTGAATTAACCTAGTTTGGGCAGGTCGACATGTAATTTTAACTCAGAAATTATATACTTAATGCACTTGTAATTGATTTTTTTTTGACTTTTACTAGTTTTAGCATAAAAATTACATATTCTATTTCTTTTATTAATGCTGCGGCCATTTGTACCAAGTTTTTGTAAAAGTTTTAATAAATTTATTTTACTTTTTTTACGCTTCGTTAAAGCTACTGGACTATAATACAATACTTCCTTACATATTAAGTTAGAAATAATTTTCTTACTTTTTTGCAATTTGTATTTCAGGAGCTATCAGTGTTAAGGTAAGAAAAATGATTTTTATTATGTAAATACGTATTTTTATTTGGTTTTTAATACAAATAATCTGACACCAATTTGAAAAAAATAGCATGAAAATTAAGATATTTAAGCGAAATACACATGTCGTATTATAACTGTGCATGTCTGAAATTGTACGTAAGTGCCATACACGGTACTAATTGCGCGATCTGGAGAACGTAACAGCTTGGTGTCACCCTCACTCTTTGCATTCTTTTAATTCATCTGTCTTGCTCGGTCAGGGACCGACAGCATTTTTTTTTCAATTTTCGGATTTTAGCACGTCAAGCCTTTTCTATACGACTGTACCTGGGCGGCCCTTTGGAAAGCCTAGCTTCAGACATGCACAGTTACAATATGACAGCTGTACCTAACCGCATTCACCATAAAAGTAAAATTTTAATTTTTGATAATATTTATTATATCTATTAATACAAAAAAAACCGCAACACCACAGGTAAAACATTACATAATATAAATTAATCATATAAATAAAGTTAAAACTTACACATCTCACCCCCCGCCTAAAGTGACGAGCAAATTTGTTCGATATTAAGTCAGAGCCAACTCCCGTCTGGTCCTCTAAGAAATTAGTTATTCAGCCGAAGGAGTCAAAGAAGTCTAACGAGCCAAAGGTATAATTAAGGTGAATCAGTTCCGGATCTGGACTCAGAATGAGTGAATCAATTAACTTTGTGGAATAAAGATTATCCACCGCAGCAGTGCTGCCAATATTGCATATTTTATTTATTTTAGCATATTTATTTGTTGTTATATGGCATTTTTATTTTTATTTCAAAATTATTTTTATATTAAAGTTCAACGATCCGTGTTAATACCGTTAGGCGTACGTAATTAATTCCATTTAAAGCAAACTTGTCATTACGATGTAAAAGAATTTATGAATGAAAAGTGGTAGATACTACTTAATAGAATAATATTGTATAGTATTATATAAACCTCAGGTATAAACTAATTGCCATATTTGCAATATATAAATATAAAACATACTACATAATTATTATTTGCAGCACCCTAACAGGGTCATGTGCATATTAGGTTAGTCAATAACAAAAAATAATTTTATTTTTAACAAAATCTAAGTGTACCATGTGCAATAAATTAATAAATAAATAAAATAAATAAATTCCACGTAAGATTAACTTTTTTGCCCTTATGTTGGCACCCTTGTCTCTTCAGGTGAGCCTCCATTATCATTTCATATCTTAAAATATTAAAATATTCTTGTGTCATTTATTGTGTGTTCCCTTAAAGTAGCGATCTGTACCCACACTCAATACTAAAACAATTTTTTAACCGACTTCCAAAAAGGTTACCAATGTTTTTTTATGTTGGTTGTACCTCAGAACTGCCGTCATTTATTTTAACAGATTATGATTTTTTTTATTGGAAAGGATATTCTTTCAGATTGGTCCCATAGAACACAGTGGATTAAAATATAAACAACATTTTGTTGATTATTAAACATTTAAAATTAAATGACGTTTGATTTAACATTGAAAATTTTTTTGCAATATTTTATAGTAATTAGCATAATTTTGGCAAAATTTTAACAGCAGTTTAGCAAATTTTATATAAGTCTCGTTGTTAAGAGGCAACACTGCATCGCCGCAGTACAGCTGCTGAGCGTCACGTTTCATATTCCTTTATTAACGACATGCGCATTTTTGGTATTTCCTGTAAACGGTTACATATCCAATATGAAGTTTTCATATCGATATGAAAAACCGTTTTTAGATATCTATATGAAGAGTTGAGACAGAGCAAACGCTGAACGATATTCGCTTCGTCTCGTTTTCACACCCGGTAACGTCATCAGTTGGACAGAGAGACGGCGATTATCTAACCACGAGATAGAATATCAATATGAGAAGTTGAGTTAGCTACGTAAACGGATATGGATATGAATAGTACGTTTTTCGTTTAGTTCGATATGATTTGATCGATATTGTAAAAACGGTTTTCTTTGTGTGGCATATCGATACGATATGATATAATTGTGTATATCCGATTAGATACGATATGATATATCGGACTCATGTCTACTTTATTACGATGTACTTCTCTGTGGTCACGACCACAGAGTACTTTAAAATATAGGAAATAGAGACCTCTCTCTCGTTAAATTTATGAAACAGGGCACACAGACGCCATCTATAGTTTTACGAATGCACTACAAATGGGTATTGTCTACGCTCGGATGATGCCACGGCGCGGGGCAGCGCGAAGCACCCGGTACGAGGAACCGATGACGGCCGCGCTGACTACGGCGCAGCCTGAAGGGTGAGCGGGGGCGGGAAGTAACGCGGCTGGCAAGTTAAGGTTATATTTGTTTTTAATATGTCATCATAAATGTCTTGTAATTCGGATATGCATTTTATTAATGAGAACCTGGGACTGCGAAGCCGGTTCCGACCAGCATACTCCCGATATTTAATAAATTCAAGTTCACTTTTACAAATAAGTCTCCTTACATATCTATCTGTTGCAAAACAGCATTGAGCGCCATCTATTGTTTTACGAAGGTAATAATATTAATATAACCCTACAAATTGCAAAAGAATGATTGCCATACGACAATGTGATGTTTAAATGAGCTTCTTTATTTTGTCGATTTATAATTGTCACGACTTTGACAGATCCGCCTTCAATTAGATAATTCTGGAAAAGGGCGGGAAATTTAAATTAGCGCGGTTGTGTTTTGAATTTTTCAGACTTTAAAATATAATTTATACTTGATTTAATGATCAGTAGAGTAGATTTGTATATTGTGTAAGTGTGTTGATAGTGTACATATTGTAGTTTTAGTGCAGTTTAGGTAAGTCTTTAAGTTTTTTCTTTGTAATATATGTAAGAAAGTATTATGAGCGAGCCTCCCGATCCTGGGGGTACAAACCTCCAGGTATCACATTTCATTACCATTGAAAATGACGCATCTAGCATGGATACTGATGGTTCTATGTCTACCTCCGGTAGAAAACGGGCAAAATTAGTCACATTATGCAAACATTGCAATAAAAAAAGGAAAAAAGAATTCTTCCGATAAATCCTTTATCTGTAATGATTGTATATGTCAAGATAGCGACATAGTGTTCTCAAAGCCTCATACTATCACAGAAAGTATTATTTCCCATAAAGATATAGGTAGCAAATCAGATATGTCACATAAAGAATCTGAGAATATTGCACTGATCTCCAAAGAGAAATCTTATAGCCCAGTAGGGAGAAATTTTTATGATCAGTCGGATGCCGTCCCGTACGTGGTTCATATTCAGAAGCAGCAGCTGGAAGGATCCACAACTCTTAACTCATTAACATTTGGTAGATTTCTGAAAAAATATAATTTCGCAAACATAGTAAATGGCAGTCTTAAAAAGATTGGTCGAAATAGATTATCACTCTCATTCTCGTCTTGCCAGGATGCGAACTTTTTTGTTTCTTCAAAGGTATTAGTTGATAATAATTTTAAAGCATTTATTCCTACATCCAGTACTACGCGAATGGGTCTCATAAAGGGTGTTCCTGATGATCTAACTCCGGAGGAAATCATAGATAATATTAATGTTCCGATCGGATGTGGCCGGATACTCAAAGCTCGTCGACTTAATTACAAAGTAATGGTCAACAATGCACCGACGTGGAAACCGTCACAGTCGGTGGTAATTACTTTTGATGGTCAGGTATTACCGAAGCGCGTATTTATGTGTTTTAATGCATTTCCTGTTGTTTTATATACTTTCCCTACGGTACAGTGCTATAAGTGCTGTCGTTTTGGCCATACTAAGGTATACTGCAGGGGTAATCCACGGTGTTTTAGATGTGGTGGGAGTCATACTGGTGATTCTCGTACTGCTGACGATGACTGTATTTCTTGTGTTTCGTGTTCTGGCCCTCACTGATATTTTATCATCTCATTCAAATAATAAAAATAAAGAATCCTCCCCCCAATCGTCTTCCTATTCATATAAAAAAACTGTTTTCTCATCTCCTCGAAATCCTTCTAAAACCGCCAAAGGATACGACCGCGCTGCCCATGAACAACTCGCCAGAGAATATAATATTCCTTCTCCAAATGATGGTTGTGTTTTGAATTCACAAAAAGAAACCCCTACAATTACAGAAATTATTATTGCCTTAATAAAGATGTTAACTCAATGTAATGTCATTTCACCGAACAACGTTGCCCCTTTGTTTGCACAATTAATCAATAGTTTAAGTAATGGAAATCAATCCAGCCAGATAGATTCAGTGGAATTGCCGCATCATTAGCGGTAAAAAAAGTGAACTGATGTATTTAATTATGAAATATGATCCATTTATTATTACCCTTTCTGAGACTTGGCTTAAGCCAGAATCTTTGTTTAAGATTTCTGGTTATGCCAGCCTCCGAGAGGATAGATCCGATGGGTATGGTGGAGTAGCCATACTCATTAAAAAATCTTTCTCTTTCTCTCATCTTCCTCTTCCCTCTCATAGCAGTAATTTGTCAATTATTGGTGTCTGTGTAAATAGTATATGTTATGTGTCTGTGTGTACATTCCACACCCTTCAAATGAAACACTTTCCTAAATGAATGCTATATTGTCGACACTACCTCTTCCTTTTATCATCCTAGGGGACTTTAATTGTCACCATACAGCGTGGGGATGCACATCGAGTAATTATTATGGCGAGAAATTACTTGAAATTATTGATCAACATAATTTGTGTATTTTGAATACTGGTAAGCCCACTCGCAGGAACGGTCCCTCTACAGGCGATAGTGTACTTGACCTATCTCTCTGTACCCCTAATTTAGCTTGCTCTTTATCATGGTCTACTTTTTATTCTACTTGTGGCAGTGATCACTTTCCAATTATAATTACTTTTCCTTTTAAAAATAAATTAACTAGTAAAATTCATCGTCTCAAATATAGATTACCAGACTATAGTACCTTTGGGAACAATTAAAAAATCGCGTTGAACATAAGATCGCTTCAATTCCAGTAATATATAATAACTAGCTGATGCCCGCGGCTTCGCCCGCGTGGATGTCGGTTATTGCGACCAAAAGTAATCATGAAATTTTGATCCCGTTCCCGCTTCCCAATTAAATTATTAAAATGGATGTAGTATGTTATCCTTAAGAGATAGACATATGCCATCGCGGACTTTTCTGTAGACCTATATAAGATACACAATTCCACAATACATCATTTTGTTATATCTCAAAGGGTTTAGGCAGCGTTTTCGTTGAAAGCTCCCAGAGGGGTTATTTCTTTTCCGCCACCTCCAACAAATATCATTATATTTTAGCCAATGTATACAAAAACTTGACAAATTATATATTAAAACCTTCCTCTTGAATTACTCTATCTTTTAAAAAAAAACTCATCAAAAACCGTTGCGTAGTTTCAAAGATTTAAGCATACAAAGGGACATAGGGACAGAGAAAGCGTCTTTGTTTTATACTATGTAGTGATGAGCCTGTGTGTGCTGATGCCTTAGCAAACATTTTGATTGAGTCTGCCGATGAAGTTTTTCCAATTAAAAATAAATCTTCTAATTGGTTTCCGTCTCCTCCTTGGTGGGACAGTGAATGTACTGCAGCTATTCAGACCCGAAAGGCAGCTGAAAAATTATATTGTAACGAAACTACGCACGAAAACTTCGATAATTTGTCGGAAATCATTAGGGAAACGCATAATCTTTTGAAGAAAAAAAAAAGGCTGACGGCTGGAAGAAATTTTGTTCATCCATTTCTCCAGAAGTAAGTCCATCAGTAGTTTGGCGTAATATAAGAAGATTTAGATCAGCGTTCAATGATTCTTCTTCATCCACTTTGTCTCTCTCTCTTATGGATAATTTTTTAGACAAACTTGCCCCGCTAACTGCTCCCACAAAACCTTTGTTCTGCTTCCCCGCAAACTTTAATCTCCGAGTTCTAAATGCGCCTTAAGTTCTCCATTTTCTATCACTGAATTAAAATGTGTAATAAGGAATTTGAAAGATTCAGCTCCAGGTAACGATGGCATTCCCTATTCTTTTTTTGCTCACCTTTCTGATTGTACTCTACTTGCTTATTTAAATATCCTAAATTCCTTGATGGTTTCAGGTAATATCCCTCAATCTTGGAAGTCCCAAAATATTATTCCAATTTTAAAACCTTACCATCATGATTTACCATCACCTAATGATGCCTCTTCTTATAGACCCATAGCTCTATCATCGGTTCTCTGCAAAATTGCTGTACATTTGGTCAAAATTCGCTTAGAATGGTTTATAGAAAATAATAATTTATTATCTCAAAGTCAATATGGATTTAGAAGAGGTAGAAGTACCATGGATTGTTTTAGTATACTAATAACTGATATTAGGAATTCATTTACCTCAAATGAATCGGTGGTTGCAGCATTCTTACATATTACTTCAGCATATGATAACGTCATTTTAGACGTATTAATAAAAAACTTATTGATTTAGATGTCCCACAATTTCTTATTAATTTTATTTTGACATCTTACATGATAATTATTTGTGTGTCATTAGACGAATCCAATAGAAAGTTCAGACATTTATGACAGGGACTCCCACAAGGCTCTGTGCTAAGCCCTTTATTATATAATATTTATACATATGACTTAGAACACTCCCTTGATAAAAAGGTTAAAATTATACAGTACGCAGATGACTTACTCTTATACCACTCTAATCGATCAATAGATAAAGCTTCCAACAAAATATCTACTTCTTTACTATTTCTTAAAAATTGGTTAGATAATAACGGTTTACAGTTATCTCCTTCCAAAAGTGCTGTAGTCCTTTTCACTAGAATGAGGTTACCTCCCCCAGTTTTAATTAACTACGATAATAGCATAATTACAGTTCACTCTCATGTTAAATATTTAGGTATAATTTTAGACAATAAATTGTCAGGTGTTCCACATTTAGACTTCGTAGTTGGAAAGTGCGAACGCCTCCTTAATATTATACGTTGTCTTGCTGGTGTTTGGTGGGGCGCCCATCCTTTCTCCCTCAAATTAATTTATAATGCATTAATCAGAAGTGTAATGGATTACGAAGTATTTTTACTAGAGCCCTGCAATAGTTTAGCCCTATCTAAATTAGATGGTATTCAATCAAAAGCTTTAAGAATAATTACAGGAGCAATGAAGTCGAGTCCTATTAATGCCCTGCAGGTTGAATGTGGGGAACCCCCCTTACACCTACGGAGACAGTATTTATCTGACAAATTTCTGTTTAGAGTTCTCCAGTTTACAAACCACCCCTTAATTTCATCTCTACAAATCCTCTCTGACCTTATTGATACTTCTAGCTACTGGATTCATAAAAGTCTTTCATGTTTAGTTAACAGTTATCGAAAAATTTTAACCCTTCAAGCTCCCACCCACCGTTCGTTGGTTCACCCCCTATTTTGTTCAAATTATGAATCTTTAGTGTTAATTCCGGATATTATTCTAAGTATGCTTGATTTTAATTCCATTGTCGATCAATATTGGCACGATTGGCATCATATCTACACGGATGCTTCTAAAATTTCAAGTATCACTTGCGTTGGGGTTGGAATGTTACACAAACAGTATAACATTGTTCAAAAGATTTAATTCCCTGTGGAGACATCAGTCTTCACGGGAGAATGTTACGGAATTTTAAAAGCAGTTGAATATATCATCTTAATGTAATTAAGGAAAACTGTTATTTTCTCCGATGCTCGTAGTGCTTTAGAGTCTCTGGCCAAATTCCCTTTCAGAAATCATAGTAATTTTCCTTTGATTATAGACATTAGGAAAATGTTACAAGAATGTGCATTAAAAGATTTGAGAGTATCTTTCGCATGCTTTCCAGGACATGCTGGAATCAGAAGAAATGAAAGAGCTGACCATCTGGCAAGGAGCGCGATAGAGTGTGGTGATCTATTCCCTTTTAAAAACTTTTGTCATGACCTGTCTGCTTTACCTAGTATTCATCTTCAGAAATCCTGGGATGTTGCGTGGGCAGTCAGTGGAGTCAAGGGTAGAAACTTCTTCCAAATTCAACCAGTCATACCAAATAAACCATGATTCTATAAAGCAAAGTTTAGCAAGGTGGTGACATGACATCATGACCCATGAAGCAATTATAATGAGGAGATGTTCTAAGGGCATTTTCTAAAGGAACAGTGCGTGACGATTTCTGGGTCGAGGGGGGCTGTCAAACGCCGAAATCGCCGCCCACTTCTTCATTCTCCACCTAGCGGTGAATAGGGAAAACTGAAAGTTACAATATTCAATTCATTCTTACGTAATTCAGCTAATTACGCTAGATGTCTTTAGTGTCTTTAGACTTTATTAAGAAATAAGTGTTCACACCGCTAAAAAAGAATTATATTTTAGTCGTGATAGTATTGATAAAAGTTAATAAAATGACATATGTATTAAATATTATGAAATATCATTATCAAAACATCGTAATTTACAGTACGACTCGGCTATTCAAGGATTGCCTTTTCTACACTGTAGATGGCGGTTATTGAATATTCTATCATTAGAAAAAATTGAAATAATGATAAATCTTAATACAATATTTTTTTGGCAAAATTAGTTTTGTATAGTGTTAAATCTACTTTCATACGTTTAATTATCAATTAAAAAGTATTTTTTTTATGAAATTTTTAGCTATTTATGTGATATTTAAAGGTTTCGACGTCTGGCGGCGAATAGAAAAACTATAGAACTAACATGACGTTTCATAGATTTTTCTGGAACTTGCCTAATAAATTGCGTCTAAAATTACTTACGAATGAAATGTGATGCCCATCATGGCATCAGAATGTTTATCCGAGTAATTCTTGCAGGATAAAATACAACAGTTCTTTATTTCTCATAATAATATCGAAGGATATTAAAAAATACTATGTGATCACGATCATCGTATGCACAGGATGACTGCTGGCAGACTGAGCACGAGTGGGCGTGGCTTGACCGGGCTACGCACACAGTTGTTTGACGTCAGGACTCACTTAAAATCACGGTGCACAGTCGCTTAAGCCATGTCCTCTTTATAATTAGTCCATGTGACAACCATATTAATTCGCATGAGGCTTGGCCATGTTTGCTCTCCGGCTCACCTTGCTAAACTCCATATTGTTAATAGTGCCGCTTGTGAATGTGGAGACGTGGGAGATCTGAATCATATTATTCTTAATTGTCCATTGTATGACCATTCATCACTGTATAATAACTATATTAGTTTCTATTGACTTTCCTCTTCCTACTTCTGTAAATATTTTACTATTTAGTAATAATTTATTAGCATATAAGTATATATCTTTATTTGTTATCACTAATAATATTAAAATTTAGATTGTAATTGTAATTTTATTCTTGCTTAATTTGTTAATTACATATTTATAGATATTTATTATTTTATTGAATTTCTTTTATTAGTCTACTTTACTTGGCAAAATGGCTTCGGCTTCAATTGACATCAAAAAAAGAAAAAAAAAAGCTGATTAAATTTTCTTTGAACTGACTCTAGATTGGTGCCAAAATATTTTATTTTTAACTACAGTGGATATTAAATTATTTTTTCTCCATGACTGATATAATAAGACCTCCCTTAAAATGGATAGAAGGCAGATGTTACAGGTTGAATGATCCTGCAGTCGATAAAACTACCTTCGAAGAACACGACTTGTATGAAAATGGTAATATTAACTGTTTAAATTATATTTACTGCAGTCAAAACTCTTAACCAGTCCAGTGAAATGAGTGAAAGTACTTTAAAGTACAAAACATGCTTAAACATTTATGCCTATTTAATATTAAGCAAATCAAAATAACATTATTATGAAAAGTATGACAATATATTATGACATATCATTTTATGCAAATCAATAGTACACTTTCGCAATATATAAATACTTTTATTTTATTCTAACCAGTTAGAAGTGATTTTGAGTGATGCTCTAGCACTATTAACCTAGAAAAAACTATTGACCAACCCATTGAGCCTAAACTACTTTTGCTTATTTTTTCGGTTATAGGTACTTTTGACTGGATAAGAGTTTTGATTTAACATAAATATTTTATTTCTGTATTTATCACTATTGAATAACAAGTTATAAATAAATGTTTGTGAATAAATGTCACTTCTTTACAGAAATAGGACACAGCAATGTTCTTGATGAAGGGGATGAGGATGAATTTGAAGTTGTTATGGTGGATAATTCTAGATATACAACTAGTTTACATGTTTCTAAGTTAGTATCTGCAATGTATATCCAAAACACTTCCAAATATTTTGGTATATTATTATTAACCTTTTGGCTCAGCAACATACAGATCTATATGTTGTAACAATAAAAATCTATTGTGTCTGCTAACGACTGAGGCAACGGCTTAATATGCATGATGAGGGTTGAATTGCAAAATTACCACCAGTGGAACAATGTGGTAATATATAAACTATACAAATGAGTGGAGACAAGAGCAATATTTAGTCTACTTTTTTTTTATATCTCTGTCTAGTCCACAACACATCTCCGATTGCTACTCATCAAAGTTATTATATTAAATGGTAAAATAATAGGTTGTGAACAGGATTCGAACCTGGGCCTCCCGGATAAATACTCCAGGCGCTCTGACCACTACACCATCTCGACCTCTGCTCACCACCGCAAATTCTTCAAGTTTAATTGAATTCTTAAGTAATATAGGTGGCTATGGTACACAAAAAAGTGTGAACTAAATAAATATGATTCACACATGGCAGATTTTAATATTTCTGTTAATTACATTTTGTTCAAATATTTAATTTAATTTACAGACATTACTTAGGTTCCATTATAGGAAAGAAGGGTGCCATCAAAATGAGAATTGAGAGAGATACTAAGACAGATATAAAAATACCAAAGCAGGGTGAAGAAGGTGACATTATTATATTTGGACCCACAGCATCAGTAAATAACTTTACAGTTTGTTGTATTGAATTTTTTACCTACATGTTATAAGTATTATCAATGTTCAATTTCAATGTTTCTCAGAATGTCAAAGCAGCAAGAAGAAGAATAAATATTATTGTTATGTCATCCAGGATGAAACAAAAATCAACACATTTTATATCAATACCTATGAATCAGCCGGAAATAATGAAAAGATTTGAAGAATTTCAGGTGACTAATATACAGTTTTGGTCTGGAAATGCTTAACACCATAAGGTTTATAATAGCAAATGCATATGCACAAGGAGAATTATTTAAGTGATTTGATTAGTTAAAGAGATTGTTTTATTAAGACATTGTCTAGGGTAGGTAATCGAAAACATTTTTCGTAAAACCAACAATGAACTAAAAATGCCAAAAAGGGAATTAACCTTTCGGCTCAGTAACGTACAGATCTGTACGTTGTAACAATAAAAATCTATTGTGTCTGCTAATGACTGACGCAACAGCTTAATAATCAAAAAGAAATTCAATACATCTATATTTCGCAGATGGATTGTAGAATCAGTTGTTTTACAAAACTGCTAGCTGATTTGATTTGATTGTGTATCCCGACACGGACAGGTTAGGTTCCGTTATCGTGTTTAGGTTTTTTCTAACCTTACAGACACAAAAATAGGAGCCCCGCGGGGCTCCGTCGACCCAGCCACGGAAAGTCAAATCAGAATAGAGTATCTTTTTTTACTTGAGTGGTAACTATCCATATAATATACCTATACAATTAACAAACCTGTCCCACAGTAGATATGTCATTTTGCATTACGTTTAAAGGTGGGTAGCTGTTTTGTTAAACGTATCGCAATGGCAATCCAGGTTCAGCTGTTTTATAAAACAGTACTGTTTTCTAAATCAGCTAGCAGTTTTGTAAAACAGCGGATTCTACAATCCATCTGCGACATATATATTTACAGATAAATCTACGCATGCATAGCAAAGTCTTAAATTTATAAACTTTTTGTGGAAATATATTGTTGGTTGTGACCAGGATTCAAACCAGCGCCTCCCTGATAACCACTCCAGGCGCTCTGATCTTTCAATCATTTTTTTATTTTATTTCATGCCTTACATTTTTGATACTTAAATATCGTTTTAACAAATGCAATAAATTTATTAGCGCAACTTTTAAAATAATATATGGTTTACATTATCAAAAAGTCAATACCTAATACTGTTAGATCTTTTTTTAAATCATTAACTATGCATAGCGAACTTCTTTCTACCAACATTTATAACTTTACCTAATACTGTTTTGTTAATAAAATCGATGCTCCACATCTACTAATAAGTGATGATTACCTATTTAAAACATTTTAGATTTTACTGCACACAGTTTGATAAAACATCTTATCTAATGAAACTGGATAAACATTTTTACATCGCGACTGTACATGGTTCAGCACACCGGGATAGCCTTCATTGAATCATAAATAAATACATATTTTGTCTCGTTTATTCATTGGGTTAGTAGTAGTAATAAACTGGTAGTTACTTGATTTAGGGCAGATTTTTCAATCGTCAGGTAATTGTTAACTGAGGAACAACTTTGAATTTTGACTGACTTTGTGTGATAAAACTGTAAAAATTCAAAAGATGGGTTAATTTGCCATATAAATCACGGAAAATTAAATAATATTATATAACACTAGTACTATGGTAATTACAAATAATTTGTTATATCCATTTAACTCTTAGCTTAAGTGAATGTATTTGTTATATTATTTTTTTGTGGAAAATGAATACGGTCGCAAGCAGGATTCGAACCTACGCCCCCTGGATAAATACTCCAGGCGCTCTGTCCATCTCGACCTCACCACCGCGAATTCTTCGCCCACATTTTAATATGTCTTTTGGTGACGTCATTGCGTCAACTGCCTCGTATGTCTAGTGGTCCCAAGCGCGACTGCTGAGCATGAGGTCTCGGGTTCGATTCCCGGGTCGGGCAAAGTGTTATTGAGTTTTTCCGTTAGAAATTTCTCAGTAGCAGCTCGGAGTTTGGAATTGTGCCCGGTAGATGGCAATAGGCTCACCACCTATTACATGGGACTTAATAACAGCATTGGTGAAATGTGGGTGTACAACTGTGTACACCACTGCCTACCCCTTCGGGGAATACAGGCGTGATGCTATGTATGTATGTTAATTTCTTTGATAAAAAATAAAATGTCTGTCGATTGAGAAATTGGTCCTTGGCTCCTTGGTCACATGTAAACATTTTTCTTCATCTGATTCCACAGCATTAGTAATTGCCATTATTTTTTTAGACAAGTGTTTTGCGAGAATGTTCCAGTAGAGGTCTAGATAAGACTCTATTTATCAAACCATACAAGTTGCATCTCACACTTGGTGTCATGTGTTTGATGGACAATGAAGAACGGCTGTTAGCATCCAGCCTGCTCACTGAGGCTAAAGAAAAAGTTGTCATGTGAGAATCTTTTATTTAACTCCATTTTAAATGCTGTATTGAATGTTTTTTTTTTTTTATATTTCAATATTAACAAGAATATTATAGTAGTTAAATAAGAGTTAATTTTATATTTTTTCACAGGCCTTTACTTGAGGGACACTTACCATTGAAGATCAGACTGAAGGGACTATCATACATGAATGATGATCCGTCACAAATAGATGTTTTGTATGGGCTTGTGCAAGAAGAAGGGAACTCAAGGGGTTTGATTCAACATATAGCAAATGGATTAGTGGATCATTTTTATGAAGCAGGTATTGGTAGTTTCTTTGTTCTTAATAATTGCTTAGCGAAGCGGTTCGATGAAGTGCACGGTTGGAGGCCTTTATAAATATATCTTTATTTCTTTTGAAACAGAAACACATATGTTGGTATATCGCAATAATATAACATTTTACTCCAACCTACATTTATATGCCTTTTCTTTTAATTGTGAAGTTAAAAAGAAGCATTATTTTAAATTCCCATTGCAGCCGATCGCATTTGTAAATATTTTGTTTAATTTATTCTTTATTAGCTGTGCCCGCGACTCCGTCCGCGTGGATGTCGTAAATTAACATCATCATCAACAATACCACAAATTCATAATAATTAAAAAGTTGCTATTTAGTCCAATGCAAAGCAGCTACTGAGGACAAAGCTATGTAGATTTTACATAAGCAAACAATTTGAAAAAAAAAAGATTATATATTATATCACCATACCGCTGCGCGACCTATCCATTTATAAATTTGATAATAATAGCGCTGCTTATTTGAAGGACAGCACGAGGAAGTAGGCATGTTATATTTTCAGTTTTGATTAAAAATAGGTAATTTAAAAAAAAGTTTGTTTAGGCTTCGTAAGTTAGTATAATTTTTTATCTTGCTGATTTTCGTGAAAATATATTCAATGTACAGACGGTCGAAAAGACCTTTACGAATTTATTATACCTAGTAATATCTTAAGTAACTACACATTATAATAAAACAACTTTTAACCGTATTAATCGCATGTATTATTGTTTTTCCTGACGTTTCGAACACTTTGCAGCGTTCGTGGTCGGATGAGTCCTCTTGCCACACTTTGAATTGGGAGGAGTAATACACGCGATTAATCTAGTTAAAAGTTGATTTTATTATAGTAAATAGATACACTGAATATACAAACAGACTTAATGCCTTCGCATTCTCTACCAGTCTACCATAGTGAAGTGTAGATAATAACTTTAATGTAGGTACCTAGTACCAAGTATATCAATATTTTATTTTTTACAGGTTTCATGGATAAAGATCATGGTAGAGACAACGTAAAACTTCATGTTACTTTAATAAATTCTAAGTACAGAAGTGGATCAGCAAGCTCGAATGTCGACAACTCTACTTCGAGAAATTCACGACAACCTAGGGAAACCTTCGATGGGTCAGAGGTGCTTAAGAAATTTGGTGACTTCGATTTTGGATTGACGGAGTTAACGAATATTCACCTTTCGCAGCGACATTCGACGGGTTCTGATGGATATTACCAACCAACTTGTGTCATCACATGCGATTAGGGTTAATGTGTTTTTACTGAATATAAATTAACATATTTGTTAAATAGTTTTTTTCTTATTTTTTAACCTTCTTATAGAAAAACATTTATTTTTTTGGGCAGTCTAGTAAAAAACTACATGTACGCTTGACATCTATATTTTATGGGAAGAAGCTTAGAATTTATTTAAATAGTATCACATTGGGTCTATCCAAAATCGATACTTCCTGAAGCACACGTGTTCCGACTGTATCTTCGTCCAAGTTCGTCATCTAGAAGCTGAGGAAGACAAGGCGCCTCTCCGGCCACTCTTACTGGTTTTACCGCCACTATTAATGGGTGCCCTGCCCGTTTTCGAGCAAGTGTTCTTACGAATCTGTCACTAGAATCCGTCGGTGTATGGATCGTTTTGCAGTTAATTTCCGCACCTCGATATGCACATAAACCATGCCAAAGATAGCAGGGACGGCTTTCGCTTTAAAACCTAGGGCGGTTATCCAGTCGGAAGACTCGTCGCATTCCAATTTCCTCGCACATCCACACACATCCATCCTAACCCGGGTAAATGTCTATGATACCTACCGTACAGGGACATAGCTTGGGGTTACGTAGGTTCGAAGCGCCAAAGATAGTCCGACTGGTTCGAAGAACTAGCGTAAAAATGGTGTTACTGACACGCGGGGTCAGTACCTACGTATATGATAGTCAAATAAGATCGATGGCGTAGACTATTCTTTTATGACTGATTGCGATCGTGTTAGCGTGTTTTTAAGTAGGACTACTGCTCTGTGGGCAAGGAAAAAAGACTTGCATATCCAAAGTGTTCGGACCGGGTCACAGGTTTCCACGTGATGCACCAACATTAAAACGCATAACGAATCACACACGCACATACGAATGTTTAACACTTGGGATTATTTAGTTAGTAATAAAGCGGTTTAATAGAATGGTTTGGATATGATTTGGAATTGCGGTGTGGATAAGATCTCCTTTCCGGTTTAAATCGGCAACGAGTGTCGTACATCGACTGGTCGGTAAGGGTAGAAGGTAGAAGGCATGCTTCGGCGAATAGCGAAAACTGTTGAATGATGGCGCGGCGTGTGCATTCGTTGGCGGTGGATTACGCGGAAAAGCAAGCGCGTACGATATCGGCGCGGCCGCATGTTGGTAGCTATGCTATGGCGCGGGTGAGACCGTGAGAACTCGCTTCCAATGAGCTTCAAATACGGCAGGCGATAAAGTGGGAAAAGCATGTAACTGGGACGAGAAAGAAAATTGCTAAATTATAGAAGATCTAACAAGTCAAACAAAACATCTCCTATTTATATGTACGTGGCAAGTATTGCCACTAAATAAATATAAGTTTGGCCAATCCAGCATCCAGCTAGTCTTTTTGCTTAGGGCGCAAGGCACGCATCGCTGACTTCGAAATCATGTGCCTATTATAAATTAATTATCACGTGACTAAAACGGTGAAGGAAAAGGCGAGTAAACCAACATACTACCCGAGAAGTGTTCTCGATAGGTGGGGTACAAATCCAAGTCAGGCCTATGGCTCGTTTACAATGAGCCCTTTTTTGGACTGATATCCTGGGCTTCTGAGGTTTTTTTGATAATTCTAAGTAGTGAGTACCTACTTACTAGGAGTATGATAATGTACCTACTTAATAAATGTTCTCGCTGCCAAGCCTTATAAGGTTCATACGAATATATTAAGTAGGTACCTATCTAACTACTATTGTGAAAATTATTGAGTAATGCATATTTTCCTTTACGCCTTAGAAAATAAAATATGAGACTGACCGTGAGACTCGTACCTACCTAGTTGTTCGGTTTCGTAAATCCTCAACGGTTTATTTATTTTCTACAAAAATTAAATCTAATCCCTTTTGCTGAATAGACTATTTTCACATTTTTTATTCAAGCAGTTGTGACGTAGACGATATTGCGACGCACGTTATTTCAAAAAACTTTACGAGTGGTACGCCAGTTCGAAAACACATTGAGTCGAAAACCGCTATATCTCATGACCGTGGCTGGGTCGACGATGTAAGGTCAGAAAAAACGTGAACACGAAGAAGTTGACGAAGGTAGTTCACTCGCTACGCTCGCTCACTGGCCCCCGTCATTATCTTCGAACCTAACCAGTCCGTGTCGGGGTGCACGGATAGCGGTTTTCGGCTCATGTGCTTAAACTTTTTATAAGGTTTTTTATCTAGATTCTTATCCTATATAAAAAACCTAGATAAAAAACGTTTATTTCAATTCAAATAAAGTCAAACCAATCAAAACATTTCCATTTTGTATTTGAAGAGAAATAAAAAAACAAGTAGGTACAGTAATTATACACCTTAAAATTCTAATGCGAAAACAAATGAGAACGCGTTTCAAAATATACATACAACAAATAATAACTCTGCTTGCATTCGGTTGAGTAAAAGTAAAAGTTAGAGTAGGCAGATTAATCAGGTCATACCTAACTATTAACTAACGAAGTCTGTCACTCAATAATGTTTGAGCGCGGGGAAGTGGAGCGAGACGTATGGTTTTTGCCAATACCCCGCCCAGATGTTAAATTTTATTTGAGCCTCTAATCACCTTAAGTTACGCTACAGTAAAATCCAGCCACTACTACATAAGTAGAGCACTACTTAGTTCCTAGGTGTACAATACTTATATATCGTCGTCGCATTATAACTGTACACGTCTGAAGTAATACGCAAGTACGCTGCGCGGTACTCTATTTCATAATAAAATCGGCAGGGCGCTTGCGCGGTTGTTAGGAATGACTAAATTCAAACATGCATAGTTAAATTACGAAGACTATACAATATTATTTACTTTCAAAGGATGAAAGGTTGATCTTCATGTAGATATCGCTTCGATGAAAGTTTCATCTAAATTAGTCGATTTCTTCAATAGTATCTACCTATTTATTATCCATGATATGTGAATCTGTGCAACCCCATCAAAATTGGTCCACTCTTTTCGAAATATTTTGTATCTTGTAGTGTAAGATTTCAAGACCAGCATGTGGATTGGCTATCTCGGTTGACATCGAATTGATAGTCACTTTGTAGTACATTGCGTCGTAAGTTTTTTATATTTTTGCTCATCATAGTCAAGCTGTAACACACGACGCAATATACTACAAAGTGACTATCAATTTGGTTGGTAACCGAGATAGTCAATAGGTACGCTGGCCTGTTGTGGGAGAAATATCGACGTCATATGCCGCCATATAAAAAAAAACAGCGGGATAGTTATAACTTATTAAGTTTCCTCGTTTCCTTCCTGAACTTGGGTGACTATCTACGCTAGTTCGCCGACCACTACTGGTTCTCGATCATTAGACCATTATAATTCAAAAAGATTTACGTTTAAGAGCACCGCATACCTAATAATCTACTAATTAATATATCTACTTAAATATATTATATTATAAGATATCTATCTTATTTGCCGTACTTGCTTTGCTAACACGGGCTTAACAGCTAATATTTTGTAAGGCAAAATGGGAAATAGTCTCTTATATAAAGCTGCGATCATCGCGTTAGCCTCTGTAGGCTTTAATCCGATACAGCTTATTCGAGCTTCCAGTTAAATTGCTTTTATCTGCGGTTTGTCACTTTAGAGTAAAGAATTCAGTTATTATAAATGCGAAAGTAAGGTTGTATAAGTAAGTGTTTATTTTTTTGCTTGTTACCTTTTCACGACTAAATGGCAAGGAGATAGATTGAACCTTGGAGAAAGACAGGCTACGTTTTGTCACGCAGACGAAGTCGCGGGCACTAACTAGTTACTTAGAATTAAAAACAAAACTTTAATTTTTATTCCAATATTTTTTCCTTACTTTGAAATAATACCAATCGGTCGGAACATCATTTTTCTGTATATACTCTCAAAATAGTAAATATCTATATATAAAACCGAAAATATCAAATATCTATATATATATACCTAGATATAAAAACTGGTGCAATTTTCTGAGTAACTATGCGTGCAGGGGGCATGCAGTAGAAAATAAGACACGCTTACGAACGTCATAAGTACATACCTAAAAAAACTGTTTCGTAGTTCCGTGTCGCACTTGGCAGGTTAGGAAGTGGTGAATGCGGGCGGGGTGGCCGGGCCAACGTCACAGGCAGCCCTTCAGTATTTCAGTAGGGGCGCATAAGCTACGTAATGCGCTCGCCCCGCTTCGGTCCGCGCGCGCTCTCCTCGTCTCACAACAATTGAAACGATCACGTGAAAGTGTACACACACTACGGATTTTTCTTGAACACGTAAGTGTCTTCAGTGTTGTTTTCTTTTTCTGCAATGGTAATTATGTTTTATCTGTAGTATAGGATTTTTAGGTCATGAAGATGGAAAATAATTTTGAAAGAGTTAAAAAAATGTACCTTTAAAAATTGTAGCCTACCTTATTTCTAAGCTTTATTACTTTTTTATCAAACATTCCAATTGTATTATATACACATATAATTGTAGGTAACTAAAACTTCGATTCTGAATGTGACTTATTTATACTTACATTTATTCATAAATCTAAGTCCAGATATTCATGGGCTCTACGTTTATTTTTATACATTTTGAATATATGCATAAAGTTTTGATATTATTGCAGGCAATGTGATACTGCTTACCTTTTTTTTGCGATAAGTCAAGGCTTGTTAAAGTCGACCCCGCTCGTAAAATGATAAATGTAAATCGCGCTCCTTTATGAAAACGAGAAAGGACTGAACTTTAACGGCAGTATACTTCAACCATTTGTTTTATACGTTATAAATAAGTAGGTCTAGCTCTACCTATAGTTTGCAGTTATCTTTAACAAAATATATTGCTCACCAAACTTTAAACATTATGTTTTGTATCATTAAGATGCATAGGTAAATTTTACGGGGTTTCGTAATCACAAAAAAATCTATAATTATTCTTTAATCTCATTAGACATAAAGCGAATATATCTATAAGTACATTGTTACTCAGATACTCCAATAACTTAAAATATCAAAATTATAAAGATATAAGTATAAATTAATTATGGTAATATCACGAGTAATATATTTTTTCCAAACAGAATGAGGGATACGCACCTCTACTTGGAGGTACTAACATTGAACGCGCACCCTGTGCATACAGTAAAACAGAATGCAGATACCATAAGTTATTTTTAACTAATGGTATCTGCATTTACTAATGCTAATGCATCATTATCGTAGTCTGCGTATTTTCAAAACAACGGTTACTAAGTAGGTGGGTACATTGGGAACTAGTTCAGTAATGTTCCATTTTGGTGTCAATCAATATAATGTTCATATACGCATTTATGAGCGGAAACTTATACTTGATACACGCACGTTGCTCACGCCAAACTTAATTAAGTAGGCACTTCGTTTCCATTTAGGTACGTCGGTAAATCACCAATCCATCACAACGCAGGCCCGACCAATAGACATTACCCAATAGGCGATAGACATTGCAACAATGAATCCCATGAATAGTCATCATCAATCTGTCGTTAGAATCGAAGCTTATATTCAACAGTGTTAGACGTACACTGCCGGCTGATATGATGATAATGATGAGTCCTAAGTCGTTAGTTAGTTATCCATCGAAATATATATATGTACGAAGTAGATATATATATATATATATATAGTGAACACCGAAAAATTCATTGAATAATACCTACCTAGTTTGTAATTATATGTATAGGTAAAGTGCGACATACATAATTATGATAAAAACAAGCTTGATAATAAATAATGTGTTCTATGATTTGGATGTCAGTCTAATTTTCTTTCATTAAGGTACGTAGGTAACAAAGGGCTACAGAATGCTCAATTTAAGAAGAATATTTCCTTCGTTTGTCTAGTGGTCAAATTGTTATTTAATGGGTTTTTGTGGTTCTCAGTAACAGGCTGGAGTTAGGAATTGTACTCGGTTGATGACAACAGGCCACCATTAATTACAACAGCAAGTACACTGCTGCCTAATTCTTCGGTGATGCAGAGTTCAACGAAGAAGTCTTGCGGAAAAATAGTCGAACTACAATTTTAGTGTAAAGACACTAGGGCGGCGACTATGGGACTTCTTTCGTGGCGTCGACTCTAATGGTATGTTATGTTGAAGCATTAACACTTACCTTACTGACTACCTGTATGTCTGAATATAATATAGGTTAGAGTTATTTGCCATCACGCTAATATTATATTATTATAAGTGTACTTGGAGGGCAACGGAGATTCATACAACCTATCTGTTGTAAGCACAATCTCATTTCGCCGATGACAGTATTAGCTTTAATGTAATAAGGGGGAGCTTATTGCCATTTATTGGGCACAATTCCAAGCGATTCCATTACATTCCAATTCCGGTCGGCTGTTTAGGGTTTTCCTAATATTGAAACCCAATAACACGTAGCTAATATTGCACCTGGTAATCGAACCTTGGTCTCGGCAGTTGTTCTTCACTCCATTCGACAAATAAAAAATAACACAACATTTGCACAAAAAACTATCACGTATAGGAATTTTATGGCTTATAACATCTCGCTTATTAGTTCAGGTAGGTACATGATTTTAACCGTTCACAATAGATTTGCATAAAATTTGATGTCATCATTTACATTGGCATACTTTTACTTATCCTTCGTTACGCAATATAATTAATCCTGTATGTATATAATGTCTAGGCACATTTTTTTTTATCATAACTGCTGTTAGTGTTAACAAAGTTTATTGTAAAATAAAAAATATCGCAGCTTTGAGCCGCCGCGCCGCACACTTTATGCGACTCAAAATTAGACCGAAAATTATAGCCCAAATGATTGAACAGTTACACTAATTAAAACAATATGCAATAAGAATCTGTCTAAGTATTATTATGGCATTAAAGTTTAGCCTAAATCATTATGCCAAAGGAAATCAGAAATTTAAAAACATTGCGAGTCAAATCCATCCCCATTTTAACAAGTAAAAAATGGACACTCACAACAACAAAGGAGAATAGGCATTTACAGTAATATCTTGGGTTAAAATAATTAAGTGCCAAACTGCACAGTAGTTACACTAAAAATCAAGATACTGTGAGCGATTAATAGCTTAGCAATCTAGTTTTAAAAATGAATTTACAGAGACAACAATATCTTTCAAAGCCCCTAAAAAATAGATAAAGAAAAAACAATATTTTTATCAAATAGGTAATTGTAGGGTAGACTACTTTTATAAAATAATTTAAATAAAATTATGACGCCTTTCACCTTAGTTATCCTGCGACTACGAACACTACAAAGTGTTCGAAACGTTGGGAAAAATAAAAGCCCCATACCTACTCACACTAATCAGACACACACACACACACACACACAACTACACTCGATTAATTCGTTAAGTTTATACCTTTTTTAATAATTTTGTTGGTGATATTGCTATTTGAGAAAAAAAAATACTGAGCAGAGAACTATTCCTTCCGGTAAGTTCACATTATGAAATCGTAGTAGAATACATACTTACCTTTTTCAACACACTTGCTCGTAAAGTCCTTATTGGGCTTAAATAATCTTTGCAAAAATTTACCATTTTTGTGATTAGATACAGTCTTAGATAAAATATGACGTTTCAATTAATGAAATAATTTTTTTTTTATATTATTTGGGTTATCTAAAAATAGTACTTCATTATGATACAAGTGGCCTAAGGTAGCAATGACCGACCGAGACTTGTATTGACCATTAATACCTTGTCTAATAGTCTAATGCAAGGATAGAAAAATTACTATCTACGAGTGAACTCCGGCCCGCATTTTAATGCGGCCCGCAAATAGTGTTAGAAGTGCCTAAAAGTAGAAAGAAAGAAAATGCAGATGGTCGAAGATACAATAAATTAAGAACATACGTTTCGCCAAACTGGCATGCAAATATCAATGAGTGAATCGAATCATAAGCACTTAACCAACGTTTTTCAACACTCTTGAAGGAAAAAAGAATAAAAATACATTTTGCAAAGACATTAAAATGAATACATTTTGTAATTAAGATGGTGAGTGAATTATAAAATAGAGCCCCCATGGTCAAAACATGTCTCGGTCATTGCTACCCTCGGCTAAAGGCTCAGTTAGTAATTCAACCTCGACTGTAATGACCAACTTTTATCATAATCGATTTTAAACTAAGTGTGTCTTGTAGGTTATCTTTTATCACATATTGACATAACATTTTTATTTATAAGAAATCACAGTAAAGCAGTAAATATTTAACTGGCTGAGGTTTCCCTGTTTTGTACTAAAGGAACAAGGTTTTTCATAATAGCTATTAACTATGGACTCGAAACAAGGTTGGTCGAATCTCCAAGAATTAATGTGTTATTAAACCCACAATTAGGTATATAGGAATTTTATTTGGTATGTTACAATAATAATTTGAACGGAATGATAACTGCCTAGCCTTTTTCCAACTTAACTATAAACAGTAACAGGTGTGAATCAACACCCCATACCTACCTTTCTAATCAAAACCATGACCTGTAGCTGCCAATGCGCAATGGCAACTAGGCCCGTACTCCGCGATAGCAAGTTACGATACTGTTTTTTGACCGTTGGGGTGACGCATCACCCCTGTTACCTCCTGAGGTTTAATACCAGTATTTTACATGGAGCGCCTGCCTATCTGATCTCCACAACCTAATTATTAGTTAACACGATATCTCGTGGTAAGATTGGTTGTCAGGCTTTCAAGCATCTGACTACCTGTAACGGCTGTCATAGATCTTCATTAGATAACCGAAACCCACGGTTTATCGAGCTCTCCGAGGACCCCTCCGTGCCTCGATATGGTCACCCATCCGCAGACCGACTGTAGCAAGGGTAGTTTAATCTCGATCTGTGCTGCTGTTACTTAGCCACGCACGAGCCCCTTACACTGAACGATACAAATGAAATATAATATGAGGCACTCAAATTGTTATCATTTGTACCTACCTGTCTACCTTAGTCAAATGTAACTCCGCCCTGGGTATTTTTGCCAAAAAAGCTTTCATTTATTATGTAGGACCAAGGTAAAAGTAGTCGAATTCTAAAACGATGACCACGAATATTCAAAGATTACAATTTTCGAATTTTCTACCTACCATCATCATATAAACTGGTTTATTTAGAGCAGTTCTATTAATCGTGTCTTTCCCTTACCGGGTACAGAGTACACTGCCCTACAACCTGCCTAAACATTAGGTCACAAGGTAACATGTCTATAACTTTTAGTGAAGCTCTATAAGGACAACACTAAAAGCTCTTTAAGAGCAATAACCGTTGAGGGGTTGGGGAATAGTTGAGTGTTGGACTACTCTAGATTTATTTAATGATCCAACTGTTTCCAAAAATCTATTAGGGTAACAGTGTGAAGGACTACTAATAGCAAACTAGTAATATCTTATGTTCTGATTGTAAGTCACGGGTTTGTAGCTGAACTTAGCCACTGTTAACATATATTTTTGTTTTAACTCGGTTTATCGAATTTTAGATAAGATTGATTTTAGTTCAAAAAGATCAATACATTTCAAGTTTTCGCGTTGGTACACGTTTTTTTCTCATTTTATATACAATAATTTCGTGGTCGGTAGAAAACTTGACTCCGAAAGTCGTGCCTTACAAACTTAGTTAAAGAACCCTTGTTGACATGAAATATTTCCAACCAATACTTGACGCCTTCGGCGAGGCCTTGATAAATCTTACAGACAAACGAATTTGCGTAACGTCGTTGGCGTTTCTCGGGCCGCGTTACGTGTCTCATTAGAGATAACTGAGCGTCTGAAATCAATAGACAACCTTGTCGAGTCCTACTGATAACACCAGTATGATTTAAAATGACTTTGTATATTGATCGATGTGATGTAAGTAAACAAAAATTTTACCGTATTTGTTAAAAAAACTAGAGGTGGACTGTTAAATGGCTTATAAAATACTTAGGTAATTAAAACACTTGTCGACATAATACCATTTTTATATTTTTAAGGATGTCTCGGTCAGCTTATGAGTAAAATTTAACGTCCCCATATTCGTAATTTAGAAGTACGGCGGTATACCACAAAGTTTGTTGTGTTTTGTACATTCGCCTACACGCAGCTCATGTCACCAGACTTTATTGATACCGTCGCGTCACGCAACGAATTATATTCATATTTCTACGTTTGTTGGGAGAAGTAATTTAGAAAGTAATAAAAGCATTTTCTATATTACCTGAGTATATTTCATTCAAAGATGAATCAAAATTATGTTTCTATAAATCTAAGAAATCTAAATAAACACACAACAATAAATAACAAACTTTGGCAATAAAAATTAAATTTTTAGTTTGTTATAGGCAGGCTAGCGCTGTGATTTTGTGTAGTTAAATAATGAATTTGAGTGAAATTGTATTCCACAACCCCACATCCATTTGCTGGGGTGCCGTAGACATGTTCCTCTAGTGTATAGACACTCACACAGATACAAATACACCCCTTTTTCTAGCGGGATGAGCATAATTCGGAGGGACATAAGGCATTAGGTATAATACCACTCACTGAGTTCGAAAGGTAATATGTTTAGGAAACCGCAATAGAGCGTAAATAGTATCTGTAATCCTTATCCCGGGACACACGGTTAATCGATTCCTTCTACTCAGAGTTTAAACGTGCATTGGAGGTGAAATATCTCAATCCAACTCTGTACTAATTAGGATAAGGAATAGCTTAATCATGCTATCAAATCAGCTTGATTTTTTCAGGTTTATGTTACGTTCTTGTTAACGAACTGCTTGCTCATTGTTAGCAAATACCAGGCCTGTGAAAGTAGACATCGTGTGTTTTAAATCCTAAAACAACATGGTAATCACTGTGGAGGGTGTGTTTATTTTACTTAACCTTTAAGGGTAACCTTTTTGTTTGTTTGAGATTTTGCTTCAATGTGTTATACATGTAACTACAAAATGTTACAAAACTTAGTGGACTGACAATATCCTTCGATACCTGCGAAGGCTCTTTTTTACTTTTAAGTAAACTAATATTTATTTATTTTATTAAAATACACGGGTTTTGTAATAACTGTTATTAATAGATACCTTAAACTCTTATTTATTTTAAAAACCAACTTTAACTTGAGGTTTTAGTAGAGTTTCATAAGTACTAGTAATTAGTAATTGTAAGAATCCTGTTATGGTTCGGGTGGCGTTTCAAATTAATGTGTTTAAAGGGTGTTAGGTTTGGGTCGGATGATGAATGGTCGACCGTCGCGCGCCGTACGCCATCGATCCACCCTAGGGGCAAGATTCAAAAAGACAGTTCATGTAAATGTGCAATGATGACGCACCTTAACGTCCGTATGACTCTTTTTATATGCGAAGCATGTGAGTATTGCAAAAACAAAAATATTTGTCTTAGTAAGACGGGCCTGGAACAATATCTGAATATTTTTTACATTGGAGTTGTTCAGAATTTCAATACTACTTACTTGTCGTTTATTGGCCTTGGAAAAATATTCTCTCCATCTGCGCCAATAGGTATTGATGAGGTACGAACAACACGAGACTTACAAAGTGAGAACAGAGAATATAAAAAAAAAACATTTCTGGTCCCTACTCGCTACTCAGTGAGTGAATGTTAACAAAAAATATATATTTATACAATACATTTCGAATGGTTATCGCAAAGATTACTGTTGTTTGTAAGCTCCTCTCTTACCTCACCTCCTACCTCAACACGTCAGCGTATTGGAAGGATTTTTAATTAGATAGGTACTATGTAAAACTAATTGCTCTGAAGATAGTATTGGATTCTAATAAATTTTCAACATATAAGTTTATTTGTTATTGTAACTTGAGGTTAAATTCTATATGTGATTTTTTATGATAACTAATAATTAATTGATTTTAACCGCTGGTGTACTCTCCCGGTATAAACCAAAATTTCACCACTGTGCTTGAATTTACTGTAGTAGAGAAATATAATATATAAATAAAAAAATATAAGGGAGAAATTGAAAATGCGAACTACAAAGATCTGACTAAGCTCTTGTCATATCTACTAAACTATTTTAGAAAAGATCAGTTTACAAAACAACAGGTTTGCAATATTATAGAAAGTGAACTTTAGGGGATCGAATACTGATATTACAGAATTGATATTAGTATTAACTGGAGCAGTGCCAACTCATGTAATCGAGTTTCCCGTCGAGGAGTGCAACTCAGTTCTCAAACTTGTCGGCTTGTTGGAATGAGGGGCCTGTTGGGCGTGCTCCTCGATAATTATGACATACTCGTAAATTAAGTGAGGAATTTAGCACGATCACACCAAACGCGGATAATCACGATCTCTCAATATTCTTTACGTAAATACGGGATATAATAATACTTTACTTTGTTATAAAGTTATATATTTATTAGCACAATTATCACATCCCAACGTAGTATTCTAAATAATTTAAACATGTAGATATTTTAAGGTTTACTCTCTCACAGATTAGCTGAAAAATTTGAGTCCGTTAATCTCATTATGCTTTTCATGTTACGTTTTCTCGCAGACAATCAACTTTTACTACGTTTTTATCTGAGTTAAAAGTTAAGAGGAAGTAAAATGAAATGGCTCAACATTAAACCGTTGGAGAATCTTAACAGGTAAGGAAACCGTCTTTTTGAGAAGGACAATTCGTTAGAAAATAAATTGTTAGAATTACAATTTACGTCCTCATGTGAGATATATCTACCCTACGTATTTTTCGTTAATGTCAGCACCAAAGTTGAATCCTATGGTTGAATACTATTTGATAGCATTGGGGGATAGATAAAACAAATATTAGAATTGGAACTTCACGAGGAATGCATACGAAGAATGTCTTGTACGCTGCGCCAGAACCGAATTTCAATTTCAAAGAACTACCTTCCATCGGTTTCGTATAAATAAACCATCATGCATATTAATTTTTTGGAAATATCAGCAATCATTTTTATCTTGATTTTATTTGTGATAATAATAGCGAGTTCATCCATCGGTACCTACTTTCATGAACAGAGTGGAAAGCTACTAAAATTGGATTGGACAGTGAAAGGTACAAAAATAGCCGTAGTATCCCATATCCTATCCCGAATGTAAGATGAAAATGTAATACGAAAGAACGTCCAGCGGTATTTTCATTATTTTATCTTGGGTAGTCTTGTATGCAGCATGTAGCGTAGCCCGCTTATATCTAATAGTTATATATTTTGTTGTTTTAAAATATAGCTTTGGCGCAGTAGGCGTTGTTTCCAAACTTGACGTGAAGAGGAACCCACTCTCGTTTGTATTGGGGACCGGCGTAAAGAGCCCATTGTTTGTTATGAAAACGCCTCCAGTGTGATTGCCTTGTAAACGACCTCTCTGCAACACGCTAACGTATTGTCTACATTCCGTCGTACCCTAAATATTTTTACGAGTAGTTCTTTAGACAAGTACGCGCAAGCACGTTGGAACCTTTACGACAAGTTGAACAGAAGCATGGGTACTAAAAGAAAGGAAAGACACTACGTTGATATAAAATATGTGAGGCTTTGGTTTACAGGCCGTCTCGTTAGCGATTTTTCAAGATCGAATTGCGTTCATGATCGAAATTGTAAGCGTGTAGAATTTGTGATCATGGCAATAATTCTGAATTTAGGATTTTGGCGGAGAAATAAACGTAAGTTATGTAATACTTAATATCGGCTTTAAAAATGATTGTTGACATTATAATTTAGTTATAATCTGGGTGTCTTCAAGACGCGAGTGAATCGGTTCTAGGCAAGCGTGCTCCATCGTAGATCGCATTATCGCTTAACATCAGGCGAGATGGCGGTCAAACGCAAGCCTATAAATAATAAAAAAAAAAACTATTTTTATCTTGTCTTAGTCTAAGTCTTAAATTCCGTTATTGAATAAAATAGTTTCATTGTCAACGGAATTTTTAGGTTCATGGTTTCAAGTTTTCAATCAAACTATTCATGTTAGGTAACATTATAAAACCAAAAAATACAAACATAATAGTCACATAAATGCCAAGACATGTTTTATTTTTGTATAAGTATTATACTTGGGATAGGAAACCTTGACACAATTAGTAAGCTTGGCTTCACAATGTCTGGTGACAACTGTGAATGCGCACAAGTGAGTCGCGATGGTCGTTGTGGTTCATAATAGTGCTACTGCCTGCTATGGGTTGCCAGACGTAACTACAATTAATTTAAAAAAGTATTTTGGAGTGTCAAATTACAGAAACCAAAATATATAAATCTTTCAAACGCATTAACGTATGCGTAGCGAACTCTAAAGACGTCCAGGTCGAGATGGCTTAGTGTTCAAACCTGGAGTATTTATCCTGGAGGCGCAGGTTCGAATCCTGCTCACGACCGTATTTTTGTTTCCGTAAAAATGTATAACTTTACAGAAACCAATTATCAAGTGTCACAACCAACGATATATCATTATTATAACTTCTTCGTTCTTTACTGTTCTGTAATAACTTTTTTGTCACAATTACAGTCTAAAGATGTCATAAAAGTTGTTGCTTGTCATACTTTTGCATATGTCCGACTCTGTCTCACTGGTTCGGTTTCCCACTTTGGGATCTGACAACCCTAGTTTAAGGGGAAGTGACGTAGAGACGTTCCTCTTTCTATTCATTCTAGAATAGCTGCACCTGTACCACATAAAAGCCTGAAAATGAGAAATAAACTTTGCTACCGTTTGTCTCGAACAAAAGCGTGGTCGTAAACATTTTTTGTTTATTGAGTTTGTTTAATACACAGATTTAAATTTAACTAGATACCGCAAGTATCTTTATCTAATTGTATGAAACCCAAGCATAGCACTTTGAACTTTTTTCTCAAGAACCTATCTTGTTGAAATTAATATCAAATACTTAAGTCTATGGTTCCTTGGAGCTGTAAAAACTCAAGCTTATAAGTCAACGTAAAAAAGGAATAGGCCAATTTAGACCGCATATTTTGACACTCGCCAATAAATTAAAACCGCTTATGGTACTGCCCGTTGTCGTTGAATCATGAAATTTGGCAAGAAGCAAGGTCTCAAAGCAAAAGTAAAGGAAAAGGCTAAAACCGTTAATTCATAGTTGTATCATATAAGTAGTACATTTTATACGGAACCCTCAGGGTGCTAGTCCGACTCGCATTTGGTTATATATTTGTTATCTTACTATGGAAAATGTAAAGAGTAGACTGATCTTGGCATTGTAAAAGTTGGCGCTCTGTGCGTCTTCTCGGAGGCTAATAATAGCACACAAATTTTATGTACACTTGGAGTATCTAAATAAATATATATCTGTGGTTAGTAGGTAAGTATTGGGGGTCCCGGATCAAAGGAAATCCGCGACCCCCAATACTTACTCTATTCGAATTGATGAATACATTCAAGATTCTCTATTCGAAATGACGATTTCATTAAATTTCTCTATTCAAGATCTCTATTCGAAATGATGAATGTATTCTAGTGACTTACTTTATTCGAATAGATGAATGCATTCAATATTCTCTATTCGAAATGACGACTACATTAATTTCTCTACTCATTCGCATAATTGATTTTATTAACCCTGTATAAAAATTATTCAACTTCCCCCGATATTATAAGTTGTATTAATCATAACAATATATGTGCTTTAAAAAATGTATTTTGTTTATATAAGTGGTGAGTTGAAAATAATGTTTTGTTTTATTTTAATCAGCAGTAATAAAAGTCATATATAGTATATACTCAAATTTTTAGTTTTATTTTTGGTTCACCTATCATTTCTTTAGAAATAAATACTTTGAGGTTTGGTTTTTAAATTATCAGCTATATGTAGAATGGCATTAATATAACAGCCCTTTAACACAGTCAATCTCATTAAGCAAAACAAAACAGGTCATTTGATTTGTATGAATAGACGCAGTTCGGTTTAGTAACATACTAATTATAGTACGTATTCAATTATTGTTAATCTAAGAATTCTTTTAACGTAAATAAATGAATCCGGAACACCTACAATTTTAACATTAAATAACATCAACCGCTCTCCAAACACACAGAACAGCTCTTGTCTGTTAGCATGAACAGCTCATGCGGTTTGTCCAACAAATGCTGTTTGTAAGCAGTTGCAACATACAATACATATACACACACACACACTTTCTAACGCATCTAGCAACGCCTGCCAGTTGCCAGGATTAGTAATAATCGTCAATCATCAATAACATTATTAAATGCATATTGTCGTAATGTATTTAATGTCATATATAATTATAAATGACGTCATAGTACAGACGTATCGTTACAAAGGTGGATGAAGTGGTTCGCTATTTTGTTACACATTTGACGACATGTTTGGCTTAATGGTTAAGACATGGGCACATCACAATTAGATGAATATAACACGTTCTTCAACCATCTAAACCAAATGTCGTGGGTTCGATTCCCACACGGGCAAGTTGATATTTGTTCTGGTCTGGATTTTTTGTTATTATGTTTCTCACTACTCTTTGAATAGAACGTTCTGAATAGAAGCCTTTTGTCAGATGGAATAGATAATTCTAAATACAGAACTCATCTCATTTGGAAAAAGAGAGTGTTGGGGCATCTAGATGAAAAGATGACACACGCGCGAAGTAAAGCGCCTTTGAATAGAGGTTTCTAGAGAGATGTATCATTTCAAAACACAAGTTTTCTGAATAGAAGAATAATTTCGAATACATACTTTTGAATAGAAACTACTGAATAAATCTATCATTTCGAATAGATATTTCTAAATATGTAGAAGTCTCATTTTCAATAGGAGTATATGGAGGGCATCTGGGTGAAAAGATCATACAGGCGCGAATGAGTAGAGAAATTAATGTAGTCGTCATTTCGAATAGAGAATCTTGAATGCATTCATCTATTCGAATAGAGTAAGTCACTAGAATACATTCATCATTTCGAGTGGAGATCTTGAATAGAGAAATTTAATGCAATCGTCATTTCGAATAGAGAATCTTGAATGCATTCATGTATTCGAATAGAGTAAGTATTGGGGGTCGCGGATTTCCTTTTATCCGGGACCCCTATACTTACCTATTGTGGTTTAATAGGATTTTCTAGAGTTCCGCAATCAAACACAAAGCGTTAATAATTTCAATAGTGTCACTATTTAGAAGTGATGACTGTTGAAGTGAAGTCTCAAGCACGTAGAATTTATACGAAATTACATTGGGAAGCTTGATTTTTCAGCACGTACCCGATATAAACTTTTTTTTTTATTTTTTGTTATTTTTTTTTTATTTCAATTGCATTTATAAATACGTAATAACGGTTAGTATTTTATTTTGTATATAGAGGTACCATAAAGCCGATCTATGTTGTGTAGTATTGTGGTGAGAAAATAAATCTTTATGTATTTATTCATATAATATATGGCTCGACATACACTTTTTATAGGTTGGAATTCTACATTTTACAAAAATCGAATTAATTCACAATCATTTCTTGAGTTGTTAAATTTCGCGAATACTTATTGTTATTTGCTGTTAAGGTGGTTAAGCGAGGCTTTGTTTCCGATTCAGCTCTACGATCCCGCATTTATTGGTAATATTTTAAAGTTATTGCTCGCTCACGGCCCTGTTCGAGGGATCGTTACGATTCGTCTGAAGGTTGTTTGTGTAATACCTGCTTCCCAAGGAAAACGACCCCTTACGTTTGCTGATTTTGCTGACGGCTAGGATCTTACGAAGTTCTGAAACGTCAGCCTACGTTTATTGTTCCAATTACAACTTTATCTTAGATCTGTCGAGGATAAGGGTAAGGGTAGGGACTATAATTAATTTCTGAATCAAATGCCGAGTGTGGCTCGTTGTAAAAATAATTGGATATTTCACAGACAGTATTTGTTCGCCAGGATTACAAAAACGGCCGGTTCACACAAAAAGGGTAGATTTAACTCAACGTGTAATACCGAGCAAGAGATATATCTTCATAAATTTTGACACTTGTGATTCAATTTCACGCACGTAATGGATCAACATCAATAACGTTAGAAGTTTCCCCGTGAGTAGTTTTGTGATGTATTTACCCATCGTATAGGTATACTTTTAGTTGCAATATTACCTTTGTATGTACGATAAAATTGCATGAGCTTCATGAGGAATATATAGGGTAATTTTTCTATTGCGTTAGCCACATTAGGAAGATATAAGCGAAGATGGAGTGTCCGATTGAGATCTTATCTTATCTGAGAAAATAATTACCCGTGTTCCCACTTTCCTAGTTGGTTTTCTTCGCTAGTAGCTACTAGACCTACTTACTGGACAAGGACATGTCCTTACTACGAAGGCTGCCTGAACATTGTCTTGTTTCCACGAGCTTACGTAATACTGTTACACTGACAAACAAGGATTTAATAAAGATTGTTTATCATTAAATTCGGAAAAGTATATTAATTTAGTAACTCAGAATGTAGTTAGCATTTTTGTTATAGAGTTTTATTTTTGATCTTGATTTTTTCTGTATATTTTTTCCAAGATCGATCGAGGTCTATATTTTTATATCTCAAAAGAGTTCGATTTTGCATGTATCTAATTATTTAAGTTCAGCTTTTTTTTATTTCAGTATGGAAGAATAGTTAACAATTCCTTACGAACTCTTTTAAAATCAAGTTATTAAATCTGCACGAGGATAATATTTATACTTGCAATAAAAATATGCATATGAAGCGCCATTTTTGATTCATTAAATAATATATTATAATTCATATTATGAATTAAAATAAGATTGTGGATACAGAAATATATTTTTGAAGCTACAAACGACACTGATAAAAGGACTTAAGGTTAGTTTATAACATTTGTTCACATTGAAGTCATTTACGTTCACCTAGATTATAGTACTATATGATCTGTGCCTAGGTAAAGCAATCGCAGTTCATACGAAATACTTAAATAGATAGTGCCGCCTCATTACATCCACTATAGCTAACTAGCTATGATAAAGATATGTAGGTACGTTGCCTGATTGGCTTGCGGTCCTGCAGCTAAGTGCGGCGGCAGCGAGCGCCGCGCCGCACCGTCTCGTCTGACCGCGTCATCTCGTCTGTGAGCCCCTATCGACTCAGGATTCTAGCTTTATAATCATTGAACAAAATTGGGAGTATACAAGATGAATGTTTATTTAAATTTTTCTCAATAATAACTATTTTGTTAAGCTGAGAATTCAATCAGCAATGTAATCTGCACTCAGAAAGTTACTTTTGACGACCGGTACATAAGTGTTGCACTTATTTCATTATGATTACGTGTTCGGATAGACTCCAGTGGTTATCTATATATATAAAAATGAATCCCTTTTTTTCTTGGTCACGACGTAAATTGATTACGACTGCACCAAATTGGATATTTTTTTTGGGTTCGTCATAGTCAGGAGAAGGTTATTACTTCAGTATTTTTTTAAATCCTACGAATGAGTTTTTAACGCGGGTGAAACCGCGGGGCACACCTAGTTAATTATATATAATAAAATATATTTAAGAAAAAGTAAATATTTAATAAACGATATAACACATTAAGAGAACAGTTTCTGAATCTACTTACCTACTGGAATAAATTAGTTTGTTTAAATTGACTGATAGTAGCTAATCCAAATAAAAATATCACATAACAACGTTAGGTGTTAAATTAACTTATTCAAGGTTTTAAATTAGTTTTTATAATAGGATGTTATTTACTTACACATGGTACAACTCAGATGATTACCAGCGACCTTCATAATAATTACATGCTTTTTAAATAAAAATACAAGTCATTAGAATTAATATCCTTATTTCCAAGCTATATCTAAACATTTTAGGTACTAAAAAGTCTTTATCAAAATAATGTCTTATTAATTTAATGGGTGCTTTGTTCGAAAAAAAATATAACTAGCCATTTTCTTCCATGGATGTAGGAAGTTCTATTTCCACTGTATTACCCCATATTAACAGTCCATATTGCAGTAACGACGATGTGTTATACTGCTCAGCCCCTATAAGTGACAGCGTGATGAAATATTGAATATGCGTATATTAATTATATTGTATCAGTAATATAATTCCAATGTAACCTTTTTGTATCTCTATCTTTTATTCTATTTTTGTATCAGATAGACATCAGTTATTACTGGCCATTTAGAGTCAAAATAATTATTAAATGCCATTAAGGTATTCTTTTTCTATAATACTTTGTATAATGGCCTTAACTTAACCTTAATGGCATTTTATTACCCATTTTATTACATTTTATTTACCATTAATAGGCAAGTTTTTAAGGAACTTAATGAACCCAGAACACCTTATTACGTTACACCAAAAACTTATTATTATACACACAACTTATTACGAATTACATCTTATTGTATTTTAACGGATAAAATACACATGAAAACTCTACTGATTTAGAAGGGACTTTCACCGTAACGATACTTATGGGTCAACGTGAATCATCATGGTATTGCTAAAAGGGGCTGCGCAGCGCTAAGTTTATATTTTCAACATTATCAACGGGTTCGCAACCTTAAAGGTATTATTATTATCATACTAATTTAGAAAATAACATGACTAAAAACAACATTACTAATAATTTCAATTTTCTCCAAATAGCTTTACCTACCGCAATTCAAAGGATTTGATAAGATTATTAAGTTGTTCAAATCTAGTCATATCTGAGAGCATAGATAATAACCGAAATTGTAGTTCTAAATCACGGACCTTAAGAAATATGGACGGAGCGTTGCGTACGACATCTGAGAAGCATGCCTAGTGATCCAATTTCTCGCTTGTCATACACGAGCTAAACGCATACAAATACTTAAAAAAAGTGGATGAGCCACTTGGCGCCAGTACGCTGCGTGTAATCTATGTGTGTGCGTAATCTATGCTTCGCTTATGACAAGGCAAGGTACCATCCGTATTTTTTTCAAATCCGTGTTCTAAATATAAAAAAGCAACAACTACGAGTTCGCGAGCAGTCTCTGGATGTAAATGACAAAACATCATTATGCGTAGGATTCTTGTAGTTAATTGCTTACTTAAAAGCTTTTAGCCAGTTATGTCTGTAGAGGACGACGACGACGTGGGGTCTTTGAGGAGGCCAATGTTAATATTATAGGATATATGTTATAACCTCATTGGTCTATTGGACGCAAGGGCGACTCGGGTCGAAGGGGCCGAAAGTAAGGTACTAGGTTGGATTCCTGGGTCGGAAAAAGTGTTATTGGTTTTTCTGCAAAGAAATTCTCGCCCGGTGCTTGGAATTGTGGCCGGTTGATGACAACAGCCTCACTACAAGGGACTTAAGACAACACAGAAGACAGAAGTACAGCATTTATGAAATGTGGGTATACAACTACTGGTGTCTACACCTCTGCCTACCCCCTCGGGGAATACAGGCGTGATTTTATGTTAAGTCTCTGTTTTGTATATCATAATTATTTCCTCCTGTATGGCAAAGCTTCGTCTCTTCAAACAGTACAAAACGAACAATGATATTTATTAATAAACGTACTTACGCTTGTTCATTGCGTGCGATTTCAGCGCACTTAGGTTTACTTACAATGTTTCTTACACGGTAAGATAGATTGCACACGTTGCCGTGCAAGGACGGCTTGCGGTGCAAACTACCAAAGTATGCGGTAAATGATGACCTTGAAAATAGGAACCAGGTGCATGTCTAGAACTAAGTCGCGGGTCAGTAGCCTTCGGGCAACTACGACAGAATTATGTAGGTACTCCGTATATCATATTATGTCGTCATCAATAACAATAAATGCGCTGAATGTGGACAGTTGTTACAAAGCGCTCTATCAAACAATAGCAACATTATCGATATAACTAAGCGTTTGGGGAAAATGATGATGAGGGTATTTTATTACAATACCAACCGGACAAAAGGGATTACCGATTCCGTCTACTTATCCTCTTTGTAAAATCTCTTAAGTCAGTTATTATATATAGGTAGGTACTGCTCAAGTGAGGTTGGGGTGAGACGTAGAGGATACTCAATACTCAATAGTTTATTGATGACTTTTTACGATTCCCAAACCAAGCAAGACATATAAAACCATTAAATCTGAAAAAATGGAAATTGGACATCTAAATGGTTTCTTGGAACAAATTTCCCCATCTCTAACAAGCAGTTTGAGATTAGTTTAATACAGAACCATCTTAATGAATCGCACTTGATATTGTAGAACTATATAAAATTATATAGCCCTACAAAATTTAGGACTATACATATGGACTATTCAACAGGACTTTGATTCAAGTCCGTTTATAAATTTTCATGTCAAATTATTAGAATAATCCCGGTCTTTAATTATAGCATTATTGGGCTAAGGTCTCTTCTCATTCAGAGGAAGGTACGAGCACTTAACATCCACGCTAATACACTGTATCTATTATAATGTGAATTATATTTTGATTAATAATAATCAGGTATACTCGAGTTTACTTCTACTCTAGACCTTGCTAAATGGCGCAGCAACACTCGGTCCTCACCCTCAGCCAGTCTGCTTCCATTACTTTGAATTTCCTACTAATCCTATTATGTTTGTTACTCTTTGACCCAAAAACTACTGAACGGATTTGGATGAAATTTGGTACACACATTTTTATAACATGGATTTACTCATAGGATACTTCTTATCTCGGCTGGACACAATTCTGAAGTCCACGCAGAGGAAGTCGCGGGCAGAAGCTAGTTTTAAATAATAATATCTGGAATACAGATCAATCTTCCAACCACATTAGCACATGCGTAGCAAACTTTAAATTTATATTTGTTGTGGATAGTAAAGTACGGGGGTGAACAAGATTTGCGCTTCCCGGATAAATACTCCAGGCGCTCTGGCAGCTAAGCCTCCTCTACCGACCTCTGCTCACTATTCCGTATTATTCTTCCGCATATTTAATACCTCCTATGGTGACGCCATTGCTATCCATTCAGCTTCTACACTGTGACTGAACCGTGGCGGCGAACTTTGGACTCAACACCTCGAATGGAAATACTATTTATAAACATTTGATTTATCTACTCTCATATACTCCTATATACAATCTTACTTTGTATTAAAATTAATATTATTTATTACTTATTTTTGTTAGAAAGTAATATTTTACAGAAAACTTTTTATGGAGAGTAATCAAATGTGGGTTATATAATTATTAATTTCTTCACCGTTTACAACTCACGTGCATAAAAATTTAACTAGTCGGGCAATACCGAAAAATTTACGGTAGTAAGTAAGCTGTGCACAATATATGAATATCCTTACTAAACACTGAGGAATTAACGCGCAATAAATACCTTTGAATTGCTTGACGTTTCGACCAGGTTGCACTGATTATTGCGCGTTAATTCCTGTTAGTATATAGTAATACCTTTGTTCCCACATAAATATCGATTTGATTTAATTTGATTAATATTAAGCAACGCGATAAGTTAAAATTCTGTATGTGAATATCCTTCACGAAAGTTATAATAAAATTTATTTTGTTCATATTTTAATCGGGCGTATCACCTGACTTGGTGTTTATAAAACACAGTTTATTCTATATTTTTGAAGTCCATGACTCTTAAGCGAGATTATAAGTTATGTAAGGCTTAGCTAACTTACTGCTGTAGGCTGATAACGCCACAAGACTGGTCTATGATTTGCTTGCTGAGTTTTCCGCTTCCACTCCACATTTTCCGTGTATTTAGAAAACTGTAATGTGACTTTTAAACACATTTCTATATGATGCACAGTTTAACTGGACTTTTGTGTGCAAAGTAACTAAAACCACTTTATAATTAGCTACTTAATCTATTAAGAACTCTGTTTGGACGTCATAGCTGGTATGTGCCGCCATTTATTAAGAATACGTAGCTGGAAATATGATAGCCATTGTATAGTGTAGGTAAGTGGTTTATAGAGGCGTCTTTGCGTTCTAACAATAAAGAAACATTTCAAAAATATCACGTGTCTGACACTCAATGCTCAGCTACGCGCCGGAATACAATATATAATCCAGAAATAATAATGTAGGTTGTATAACTGTAAAATTATACATAGTTTATATTTTTTACTGTGCACAGTAAATATTATACATTATCTTTAAATAAAATTGTAGTGTCTGTCTGTTATTTCAAAATAAATGACAAAACCCACAATAAAGTGGGGCGAGTGGAGGGGGTATAATGTTATACCCACCTACTGTAAAATTTATAGGCACCGATATGTTTTTTTTAGCTTACTAGATAACTTGTGTTTTGGAGAGACTGTGTTTATCGCGAGGTTAATTAAACTTATGTAGCAAAAACCATATCAAATTCACAAACCTATTTATAAATATATTTATGTTCAAAATCACCAGTGAGACTAGAACAGAAACATTACAAGGCAAGAAAACTCAATGCCTTAATTAACACTATCTCGCAAAAATCAACTGCTACGCCGTAGTCGACGTGCTACGAATTTATCAACAAGCTTTATTTTCGTAGCCCGTACATTTGTTATTTTTGTTTCTACTCTGATATATTTATGTTCTGTATATAATGGAAACAGAATGGGTATTAGACAAAGGAGGCGTTGTAGAAGGAAAGGGGGTAAAATAAGCTTAGCCTTTTGTAACGTTGACGTCTTTTAAGACAAAGACGTAAAATATTGTGCATTTATTAAAGTAGCTTTCAGAAACAACACGCGCATGTTAAATTCATTCGGTATTTATTACTTTATAAGGAATAGGTTATAGTAGGCATAGATACATACCTACATACACTCACGCCTTTCTCCCATGGGGGTAGGCAGAAACTATAGAACGCCACCTGCTACGATCCTTACATATGCCTTTTGCTTCGTCATACGTTCACACATCAAGTGTAGGCGTACAACAAGTTCAAATGGAGATGTTGGAGTGCAAATTCCAAAATCGATATAAGTGGTATACCATTACGTGTTTATTTTGTGTTTCGGTAATGCGGTAGGTATGCGGTATTATATAAATTCTATCTAAACATACATAAATGCCATTATATCTAAGTTTTAGAAAAATGCTTAAATGTTAAACCTTTCGGCTCGGTAACGTACAGATCTGTACGTTGTAACAATAAAAATCTATTGTGTCTGCTAATGACTGAGGCAACAGCTTTCAGCTTCATTTTAGTAGCGAGTAATGCGGGCGATGTTAATATAAGAGTAGTCCATGGCATGAAAAGCCTTTGGTGTCTGCTTTGCACGTTATTTCTTTACCAACTTGACAGATGTTCGTATCGTCGCGTTCAGAACACGACGCAAGTAGAATATATTATTATAAATCGAATTGGTTCCCCCACAACGTGTTCAGGTTGGCGTGATATAAGATTTATTAAAAAAAATATAAAGCATAAAGATACATGTGAAAAATACTTTAACGAAATGCTTGAAATTAGTGATTTTATTTCCTAGAATATTCGATATTTAAGGCATCGCTAAAAATTTGGTATCTCTATGCGGACTCGATTTCTAAACGTTAATTCGGATGTATGCACTTAAATAAATATATACCTATGTTGAGCTAAATTTATATTGAGGTAGTATTGATTCATTAGAAGTAAGATGAACCGGACAATCCCGAAAAAATTACGTTAGTAATACCGCTATAACTATTGAACAATATTTATTATATAAAAAAAATTATAGTAAGAACAACTAGACGTATTTAGATGTACTATTCATCGCACAAAACGGAGCGAATTTAAAAGATGAAAGTCTTCTCTGTTGTGACGTAAGTGGAGTTTTAAGATGACGTCATTTTGCGGTCAAGTGTGACTAATTCCAGTCGGCCTGAGATCGGCTGAGTGCAGCTTGAAGTCTTTCTTACCTACGTGTTGCCACATAGCGCGAAACATCTGAAACAACATTTTTTTTTTTTTTTTTTATGTATTTAAGTGCAATTTTAGTTTTTTTAGTCTGTACTATGTAAGTTGCAAATACGTTAACTCGGGCATGAGACGTAAACTTAACTCAGTTTGACTCGCTATATCACCGCGGGCTCAGCTCATGGCTAAGGGCTCCGTTCGAGTTCGAAACAAGTCGGGCAATCCTGAAAAATGCACGTGTGTAGTAACCGGTGAAAATTAATTGATATGAATATGTCTCACGTAAGTTTTTATACAAAGATAATTGACTTTTTTTTTGTTTAGTGTAGTATGTTGTGGTGGCCGAGTGATTATGGGCTCGTTTCTTGAGCCGTCGGTTGTGCGTTCAAACCTGGCATGTACCAATGTGACTTTTTCAATGTCTATGTACTTTCTTACTAAATTTAAGTCATCACACATACGGTGAAGGAAAACAAAGTGAGGAAACCTGGACTTAATGGATTGAAATCGCCAACCCGCAGCGAGCTAGCGTGGTGATCACTACTCGTGCCTTCTCTGTATCAGAAGAGGCGCTTGCCCTGCAGTGGGCCAGTTGTGGGCTGGTTATATTATTAGTGTAGTACAGAAGCATGAAACCCATTAGAACGCTCGCTCTACGTAAATGACAAAGATTGTTTCATCTGATACCGGAGCTATTATAGCACCAACAAATGTTATATTTTACTCGGTCCCAACTTGATATTTGCTACTGTTTCCGAGTTGTAAGTACTTACCAACTAAGTTTGTACATAAACCAGGCTTCGTAACGGTTACATAACACAATTTCGAAATGGTTAAAATAAAAACCGATTTAGAAGATATTGTCAAGTTCTATTTGTTAAACAAGCCGACTAAAGAATACTAGAAACTAGCATCTATCTCTATTAATTCTATTTTTCAAAGAAACATTGAAAAAATAATAGACAAGAACGGGGCTTGAACCCGCGACCTTTGACGTTCCGTGTCATCACTCTACCAACTGAGCTACCTTGTCGTGTTCAAACCTATTGAATTTTCAATCCTCTTTGTATACGTCTTAAGGAGACGCCTGGTGATATTTATCTAGTAATCATTTACAGATTTACTAAACTCAGCGTTACCACTTTGCAGTTGTAAATCGCCGAACAACATCCCAATCCTTTATAAATCATATATAATTATATTTTTTTAATACATGTTGAGGCCATGTAATGCCTATATTAATTCTATTTTTCAAAGAAACATTGAAAAAATAATAGACAAGAACGGGGCTTGAACCCGCGACCTTTGACGTTCCGTGTCATCACTCTACCAACTGAGCTACCTTGTCGTGTTCAAACCTATTGAATTTTCAATCCTCTTTGTATACGTCTTAAGGAGACGCCTGGTGATATTTATCTAGTAATCATTTTACAGATTTACTAAACTCAGCGTTACCACTTTGCAGTTGTAAATCGCCGAACAACATCCCAATCCTTTATAAATCATATATAATTATATTTTTTTAATACATATTGAGGCCATGTAAAAGTGGTAACGCTGAGTTTAGTAAATCTGTAAAATGATTACTAGATAAATATCACCAGGCGTCTCCTTAAGACGTATACAAAGAGGATTGAAAATTCAATAGGTTTGAACACGACAAGGTAGCTCAGTTGGTAGAGTGATGACACGGAACGTCAAAGGTCGCGGGTTCAAGCCCCGTTCTTGTCTATTATTTTTTCAATGTTTCTTTGAAAAATAGAATTAATATAGGCATTACATGGCCTCAACATGTATTAAAAAAATATAATTATATATGATTTATAAAGGATTGGGATGTTGTTCGGCGATTTACAACTGCAAAGTGGTAACGCTGAGTTTAGTAAATCTGTAAAATGATTACTAGATAAATATCACCAGGCGTCTGCTTAAGACGTATACAAAGAGGATTGAAAATTCAATAGGTTTGAACACGACAAGGTAGCTCAGTTGGTAGAGTGATGACACGGAACGTCAAAGGTCGCGGGTTCAAGCCCCGTTCTTGTCTATTATTTTTTCAATGTTTCTTTGAAAAATAGAATTAATATAGGCATTACATGGCCTCAACATGTATTAAAAAAATATAATTATATATGATCTATCTCTATGTTTAGAAAAGATACTACAATAATTTATTAATTAATATAATAAGCGATTCTTGCAATATTTGATATCACATTCTGGTTCCTCTCACAATGAAATATTGCATGTGGTTAAAGAAACTCCCTGCATGCAATATTTCATTGTGATTTTTTCGGCAATATACATATGCGCTGCTAGCTATGACCATGGTTTAGGTATGCTATGGGTTTAGCAATGGTTTAGCTATGAGCCCTAGTATACAAAAGACTACTACAAAAAATAATGAACCGAGAAAAACATCATACATGGTAATGTTAATGATATGCAATCTTTAATATACCTACATTATTTTATTAATAATTAGATTCAAAGATAGTTACAATTTGTTTCCATCATTACGACATGATTACTATTGCTTTTTTGTAAAATGGGCTCTATAGCTAAGTAATAAATACTGATTACTAATGTTACTAATGTTCTGAGATCCTCATTAAAGACTTACGAATTTAATCGTAACGAACTGTGGTATTATTGATCTCTTTATATTTATGTTAAGATGTTGATTATTTTTAACGAAAATGCGCAATATTTTTGTAGTTATCTTTTTTAAGTTTCGGATTATTTTAATTTGAACTTAAAATATTATTTAGTGTGTTTAATTAAGTTTATTTTGATATGGCCAATTATTAGTGTAATAATGGCCAATTTCAAAATTGTATGGCCAGTAACTGCTAAACATTATTATTTTAGATTTTATTAAAATATTGTAACAGTTTTATGTTTTATTTCATGTTTCTCATCATTAATTGCTAAACGAATATAATACATATCAATTGCACGACACTTTTTGACATTACAGTAATGAACAGGGCGATGTGCTAAAATGGCCATGGATTTTAAACATAGCTAGCAGAGGTAATCGTTCAAAAGTATACAAAAGCACTCTCAAAATTAAAATGAGCAAGCCCAGATTGTCAACTGCAGTGGTTTGGCCTATTTTCGACTGAACCAATACATATAAGTGCGTATAATGTAGGTAGGTTTTACAGGTATTATTCTAGTATTTACAGCTTAGTATCGACGAATGCTAAACTATCAGCAATCTGTACTCATTGTTCAACTGGGGCAGCCTAATGAACTCATTTATTTCCATAATAACCAACTTACACTGACAGTTAAACCACACGTATAAATTACAGGTTACATTGATAAATCTTGTTTATGTTTAAGTATGTTATATTAAATTGAACCTTGTGCCAGTGGAAATACGTCTTGTTTATTTAAAAATATTTTCAACATATATTTAAGACAGGATATATGTAGTCTTCTATAACATAGGAGTTAGAACGTCAATACACATTAAGTATTAATTAATAAGAGCTTATTGATTGAAGCAGTTTAATAATCTCACTATATATACTTAAATACGTTCCCGTAAGTATAGCGATAAATCTGAATGTATATATAGGTACCTATTTTATGTCCAACAGTTTTGCGGCTGACTCGAATACATAAAACGGGTTGGTACTTGGTACTAACTCAATTTTGAAAGTTCCAACAATTGAATAAAATCGATTCGAGATTGAATTAAGATAACAAACCGATAAATATAAAACTTACCTTTTATACGATCTCAGCTAACTTGGAAATCTATTATAACGGTGTTTTCACAAATGAAGCCTTCGAAGACCGGGTTCATGTTGTGTATCCCGTAAGATTAGAAGTTTAAACCTAAGTACTTACTCGTATTTAAATTTAAAGTTATACTATTTTGTCGAAAAAGATGCATGCCTTAATGCTTTTCGAAGATTTATCTGTACTTATCTATTTAAATATTAAATATCGTATTTGTTTTTATAATCTATGCTAACGACGTCGTTGTATTTAATAGGATTGGTCATAGCCGCTTGTAGTAAGCCCAGCCGCGAGGCGCCTAAACTTAGTGAAATGGTTTGTACAGACTTGACCGCATAAATAAAATAAGGGTTCTAAAAGAAGTAAGGTTTAAAGTTTTTATATAACTGAGGCAAGTGTAAGAAACGCTGTGTCAAAATCGAGCATAAAATTTGATATTTCTTAAGCCTATTTAAGGTTTATGTGAAATAAACACTTTTGAAGTTATAAAATTAAATGGAAAAAGAATATGGTCGTGAGCAGGATTCGAACCTGCGCCTCCCGGATAAATACTCCAAAACAACAACAACTCCTAAACACTTTTGGCTTGACGTAGCAAATGGAAATCGATAGTGTCTGCCTACTCCAATTGGAAATAAAAATGGTTGAATGTATGTAAAACCGAATGTGTAACTAAAACCGCGATTAACACTGCCAACATTGGGTACCAATTAATTGATTTTAATTGTTAAATTCGTTGAGACGTCCTACAAATAAATAACATAAAATTACATAAACATAATGACACGTAGGCAATTGTAAATGTTTTACATACAAATCGTTTTTATTTAAAACCCTTCAACGTTTTCCTCACAGAAAAATCTTGTTGCAATAATTGTATCGTACAAACTGTCAGCCTTGGAGATGCTATTAGGAATAAAAGAATTCCCAGGGCGATGTCGTGGAAAGGCCACTTTATTCTCGCAAATAAAGTTAAGCTGAGATTGTTGTTATTATGTTAACGCGCCAGTGGGAAGCGACGTGGTAAATATGGTGCTAGCCGTGAGATTGCCTGATTTTTATTTATGTATATTATAACTTACCTACATTTCACTAAAAAAGAAAATAAGCAAAAGAAAATCAAGTAAAAAGAAATTTCTTTCAGCAGGCCTCTGAAGGAAGAAAGTGTGGTTAATGGCTGAATACTATCTATGTAAAGAAGAGGATCAAAAAATAAGATCAATTTCTTTTTTTTATTATAATTACTATACTATGTTATTACTATATTTTTTTCTGTTAACGGTTACATAACCGATATGAAGGTTTCATATTGACATGAAAAACCGTTTTTAGATATCGATATGGAGCAAGATTTTTAACCGTTACTGCAGTTATAGTTGTCCGCGATCGACTAAATCATTTGCATTGAGTTGGTAACCGAGCACAGCTAACGCTGTACGATATTTGCTTCGTCTCATTTTCACACCCGGTAGCGTCATCAGTTGGAGAGAGAGGTGGCGTATATCTAACCGCGGATTAGTTATGAATATCAGAAGTCAAGTTAACTACATAAATGGTTATTAGATATGGGAAGTTAGTTAGTTATGTGATTTGAGCGTTATTGTAAAAACTGTTTTCTGTGTGTGGCATATCACTATGATATGTTATATGTGTATAACCGTTTTTAGATACGTTATGATATTACGGACTCATATCTATGTAACTACTAACATACATACATAAATGACTATATATTATATACACAAGGAGTAACAGAAGTCCATAGTCATACTTTTACTATGGAACAACTTTAAAAGCGCCAAAATAATCATATTAATGTTCATACCTACTCGACTAAAATAGTATATTAATGTTCATACCTACTCGACTAAAATGTATGGAGTAGCGGATATTTTGTTTCACGCTTTTGAAGTTTGTCTTTTAGTAAAAGTTGTTCGTATACATATTCTACATTAACCCTCTAAAGTTAGACTACAGACTTCTGTTACATGTTGTATATACCTATTTAATTACTACTCTGCATAATGACTGCCTCGTTGGTCTAGTGGCGCGGCTGTTGAGCGTGAGGTCCAGGGTTCGATTTCCAGGTCGGGTACAGCGTTATTAGGTTTTTTCGGTTAGGAAATTCTCAGTAGCAGCCCCGAGTTACGAAGTTGATGGTGTGACACCCTCCTGCTTCGGAGAGCATGTAACGCCGTCGGTCCTGCGCCTGATCTCTCTCCAGTCGTGTCGGATTGCCGTCCGATCGGGCTATGAGAGTTAAGGAAGGGGAGTGCACCTGTGTTTGCGCATACACTTGTGCACTATAATATCTCCTTGGTGCTTTGCTAATCTCCTCGGAGATAGGCCGCTGTGACCGAAATACGATCTGCAGAAGTATTAGTATACATAATTAAACAATCAAGTCTTTTAAAAATAGAGACCGTATTTGAGTTACGTATGTTAGGCGGAAATTTGTTCCACAATCTCCCTGCATGAAATCGGTTATATGGAATGTTAGAATTTAAGGGGAATTTGAGAGATCTGAGGTTGCATCTTATTAGATGCAACCTCCTATTGGAGGTTATAAAAACCCTATCCCAGGTAGGTGGATATAAAGGATTATCTAGGATGTTGAAGAGGAGACATAATATCCTTGCGAAAGTGAGAAACGTGATTATACTTGGGGTGACCAGAGACAAACTGGATACTAAAATTTTGCTAGAACTCAAGTTTATTCAGAAGCTCCTCGGTGTAATCTAGATTACTAGCATCTAGTTTCAGTGACTTATAATTTATTATGGGTTTCTAAATCTTACCTACGTGTTTGCAAGTTTGGACGTTCGCTGTGTAAAAATTGATTTTAAAAACTCAAGTTACATGTATTTATATTCTTTGAAGGAACACTTCACTCAATGGCACTGAAATAATAATATGGGCTTTTAAAGTTTTTCAAATAAGTTCCATGTACCTACTAGGTGGTTAGTATGACATGTTAGAATAATAATTTTCAAATAATTGATTCTAACAATTATGTTAGTAATAATTTATATTTGACCAAAGATAGTTATTATCTATCAAAATATTGTAAACGACAAATAGCTGTATCGCTATCCTATTTTTTTGATTATTCAGCCAAGAACTTGGCTACAAAAACTGTTGCTTCTATTGAGCAATTTAATGACATTAATAATGAACCAGCCAAGAATTTGGCTAATAAAATTGACATTATTGATAATTTAAATTAGAAATTAAGACAATAGAGTCAACCTCTTGCGTATATAACAATAAATTTATTAAAAAAATTACACCTATTAGTGTAAAAAATACATGCAATGTTTTAAATACCATCATCTTGGTGCACCAAAATATTCAGGGAATGTTGAATAAAGAACTTGAAATTGAATTGTTTATGAACTGTAACAATATTGATATCTTTTGTATTACAGAACACTGGCTTAAAAGCCATCAGCTCATATTCAATTACAATAATCACCAAGTTGGTAGTTCATTCAGCAGAGAAAATGCCATACATGGTGGCTCATTAATTTTAATAAAGAAACATTATCAGTTTAAAGAACGTAAAGATATTGTGTGCCTCTCTGTTGAGCGTACTATAGAAATAGCCTGCATTGAGCTTGAGCGGCTTGTTGTATTGAGTGTGTACCGACCGCCTTCATCATTATATGACTGTTTTGAAAATGTCATGGATGAAGTTTTGCAAAAGGTTTGTAAATTGAATAAAAATGTAATGATATGCGGTGACTTTAATGTTAATTTATTGGAGGATTCTTCTATGTGCATAAAAATTAAAAAATTATTTAAGTCATATAATCTTGAAAATCTTTTTTTGGAGCCGACCAGAATAACTGCTACCACTGCTACATGTTTGGATAACATATACACAGACATTGTACCTCAGAGTAAAAAAATTATAAATCAACTAGACTCTGATCATTGTGGACAGTTTATTACTTTTCTTAAACAGTCCAAAGATGTAGTAAAGAAAGACATTACTGTAGTGCCTAAAACTGCGGGTCGCTTGGAGATATTCAAAAACAAATTAATTTATAAATTACCTCACTTATATTGTAGTGATGACCCTAACCAGTAGTACAATAATTTTTTTAACATGTATTGTACTGAATTTGATTCAACTTTTATCCCCAAGAAGATCTCTGTTCGAGGTACTGCAACCTTCAGTGAATGGGCCACTAAGGGTATTTATAAAAGTAGAAAAACATTATTTGAATTGTATGAAGAAAGAAAATATAATAAAAGTCATGAATTTTACCAATATGTAAAAAAATATTCAAAGTTATTTAAAAATATTTGTCATATAGCAAAGGCTAGTTATATAAGTGCAAAAATTAAAAATAGTAATAATAAAATTAAAATGACATGGGATATTATAAATAACGAGACTGGTAGAGTTAGGAATTGTAAAAGTGAGATTTGCCTTAATATTAGTAATGAAGAAATTAAATCAGATTTAGAAGTTGCTACAGCATTTGAAAAATTCTTCACAGACATTCCAATCTCAACCACTAAAACCCTGAGGTCATGTCCCATTGTTGCTGAGACTTTATTAAAAGAAAATGTTAATATATGCATTCATGAATTTAAATTCCATTATATAAATGGCAAAGATATTGTAAAAATGTTTAATACCCTAAATGTTAAAAAGACCGCCGATCTTTGGGGCCATTCTGTCGAATTTACAAAATCGATAATTAACATAGTCGCGCCAGAATTGGCCATGATATATAATAATTGTATTGATTGTGGTGTAAATCAGGAAATTTAATGAAAAGCAGTGAAGTCATACCTTTGTTTAAATCGGGCAGTACGAATGACCCCACTAACTTCAGACCTATTTCTGTGCTTCCCACCTTCAGTAAAATATTTGAAAAATTAATTCTTGATGAGTTGCTAAGTCATTTTAACAAAAACAATCTGTTACACAATAAACAATTTGGTTTCACAAGGGGTCGCTCAACAACCGATGCCGGTGTTGAGCTTTTAGATAATATTTATTATGCCTGGGAGAATTCACATGATGCCTTAGGATTTTTTTGTGATTTGTCTAAGGCGTTTGATTGCGTATTTCATGAAACATTAATCAGGAAGTTACAACATTATGGAATAAAGGATACTGCTCTGGATCTTCTTATATCTTATTTGAGTAATAGGATCCAAAGAGTGGATGTCAATGGAAAGCGATCCCAAGGGTCGTTGGTTACTATGGGAGTTCCGCAGGGCTCAATTTTGGGCCCATTCCTATTTCTCGTTTACATTAATGATTTACCTTTTATGGTAAAAAATGATCAAGATATTGTGTTATTTGCTGATGATACATCACTCTTATTTAAACTTAAACGGCAACAGCCAGTTACTGACGATGTAAATAACACTCTTTCTAAAGTAATACACTGGTTCAATGTTAATAATTTACTTTTAAACGAGAAGAAGACTAAATGCATCAGATTTTTATTGCCTAACGTTAAGCAAATAAAAACCAGTGTATTGATAAATGATGAACATTTAGATCTTGTAGACACTACAATGTTTTTGGGTATTACTTTAGATTCAAAGCTGCAATGGGGCCCACATATTAATAAGTTGTCGAACAGACTCAGTTCTGCAGCATACGCGGTCTATAAAATACGTCAATTAACTGATATAGAAACAGCCAGATTAGTATACTTTAGTTATTTTCATAGTGTAATGTCGTACGGCATTTTGTTGTGGGGAAATGCTGCTGACATTCAAACTATATTTGTGCTGCAGAAAAGGGCTATTCGAGCAATTTATAACCTTAGTTATAGGCACTCACTGAGGGATAAATTCAAAGAAATTGGGATAATGACGGTCGCATCTCAATATGTCTATGAAATACCATTATTATTCCATTATAAATATTATTATTCCATTTGATATTGTAACTTTATGTCTATGAAAATTTGATCTATGTTAAGAAACACATTAATCTATTCTGTAAAAACAGCGATGTTCATAGTCTCAATACGAGGAACAAAAATAAACTCGTGCTACCATCAACTAGGCTCCAAAAAATTAGTAATTCATATAGATGTCAAAGTGTACGCTTCTACAACAAAATCCCAAGCAATATTCAAGAATTGAGTCTCAACAAATTTAAGTCATATGTGAAGCAGACTCTTTGCAAAAAGGGTTACTATAAAATCAAAGACTACGTAGAAGATAAAAATGCTTGGGATTGTGCCACTCGCTCTAATGTTTAGACACTCATTAATATTTGCTGTATTTTTTGTTTTTTTTTTTACCACTGTTGACATTGTAATGTTTAATTAATTTATTTTATGATATTTTAATGAATTTATTATATTAAGATTATTCTTTTTGACATTATTTGATAATATTGTTAGTCTATTAGACACTATTTGCAATGTGCTCTATTAGGCATGAGTGTACAAGTATGTACGCCTCTGCCTATCCTTTCGGGGAATAGATGGGGGATGCGTGATTGTATTTATGTAGTTTACGATTCAACATCAAAATATAAAAATTCAAGTAATATATATTTAATTAATTAACGCGAAATTCTAAAACAGAAAGTAGTTTGCTTCGAATCAATCGCATACATTTATTACCCAAAGGAAGATTGAAAAGGAGGCGTACCACGAATAATTAATTAACTTTAGTGTTGGCAACTGGTAACTTAGCAATTAACAGATGGGTCAATAGTGTTTTTTATTCAATTAAAAATGTAGGGATATTTAGATGCACGAATATTTATTTTCCCACAAGAGCATTTAGTTATAGGTTTTAGGAGCAATCAGAGCAACTTTGCTATTACTAGATATTATGTCCAAACTCATGCTTGATTGATATTCCTTTTTGTATTTCCAAACCAAACGCACGAGCTACACGTTGTCTCTATCGATTGCCACAGTTGTGCATGTAGTTTGTCAATGCTGTTAAATATTTAACAGGACCGGATTATGCATATTTATGAGAATTAATTAGGTAAATTGAGACTTCCACTGTGGCACATAGAATGTCTGTAGCAGCGCCATCTGTTGGTGCGATAATACCATAAGGTTGTTAAACCAACAGGTTGTAACGAGTAGCGCCATCTACTGGAGGGTGGTAAAACAATAAGCCTTGCATGGGAGCCAACAACCCGTGTAGAAACAAAGTGAACTTTTTCAACGGGAGGTTGACTAAAGCGACATCTAGGCATTTTCCATTTTCACTGTACGTTATTCATAGAAAACAAGGTCGAAACGCCGCGTGCCGGTCCTTACGAAACGAAAGCTAGAGAGCTTTTCCGGGTTCACTATCTATATATTTCAACCAGTTCCCACGTTTCTACGTATTTCCTATGAATGAATCCTTAAAGCCGCATGAAATGTAACGACCGGTATGAATTTCGTTCGTATTGTGGGTCGTATAAAAATTTTACAACTTTGCGTAGAAAACACCGTCATCAAATCAATTTTACGAGACTTTTTAGGGGTTGCTATGGTTATTTGCTATCAGTGGAAGTCTATTTAAAACAGCTAGTCGTCGATTGGCAAGGTCACCGCAGCAAAATGAAACATGTATTCTGATAAAATATATATAATTAGGGATTTAATTATTATAAGACATTTTCAAGAATTTTTATTGTATAATTAACCTGGAAGTTTGAATGCATTTATCTATAGGTAAAGCTGTGAATGGCAATAGATAAAATAACTCTCGTATTCTTATTCTGAATGATACAGACCTAGAAACAAGGTAGGTAGGTACACAAACGTTTATACAAACTCACTGGCGACTTTTAACAGACCTGCGCGTTAGTGACCTAGGCCGCGAATGCAATGCTCAAATCAAATAGAAAACACGTAATGTAATGGATTGAGATTAAAATATTTCAAAGATAGTATACGCCACCAAAAGACTAAGAATCCAGGGGTAACAAATATATACCTATCTACTTCCTGGTGTAGTATTGATAATCAATTTACTAGTAAGGGATATAAAGAGTTTACTTTCGAAGTAATTCTAAAAGATTGCAATAATCTAAAGTTGAAATAAGCAGGCTCTTTTTTTATCTGAAATCCTAATATTTACTATGCAAAAGCTGCCCAAGCCTGCAGCCGGGGCGGACGCGCGGGGTGCGTGCGACCGCCACGCCACGCGATCATTTTGCACCGAGACGCGGGCGGGGTGCACGTCGAACAGAAACCGTCCGCCCGCGACACCCACATAGCGCTTCTTATACTACAACCTCGATAGTCAAGTGACGTAAAGCCTCCATATAGACGCGCACAGTGAATGAGTACGTACGGCTATTGAGGACATCGTGCTGTCATTGCATTGGATTGTAGTGTACCATCAAATAAAAGATAACCTTGCGAGCTGCATTTATTATTCAGTTGCTGCGCTGAAACACGTAGCCAGGATGGCGCCTTGCACAGGTAAGCTTTTCTATGGTGTTTGTTTTTTATGAAATTTCAATACGTCATACGAAGATTTCGATACAGTTTTTACAACAGACATTGTGTTGATGATCTATGTGAACCATGCGTACCCACGCATTATAAATTCGTATTTACAAGAGTCGTATCGGCATTGTTCATAAGGTTCAGAATGCGGTGTCAGAAGCGACAATGAATTGCAATCACTGGCGGGGGGTGCATTTCCCGAGGTGCGCAACTCCTTGCTGCTATTTTGCCGCCGGCATACTTTGATTGCACGTCTGCTTTTCGTGAGACACTAGAGTAAAAATGGAATTGGAAATACTGAATGCGACTGGTTGCAAAACACTTGAAAGGGAATTCGTATTTCGCAGATATACTTATTTGTAGTCAAGTTAGTTTACTGTATGCTGTTAAGTTCCACATAAAATGATAACAATCTCGCAGATATTCGCAAAGTTAAATTGCTTATGTTGTCGTACAACCGCGTAACTACAGTCGACATAGTAGTTACAGAGTAGTCAAGCACTAAAACGATTGGTGTAACAGTGAGTCCTGGAAGGGCCAGTGGCGGTCGTAAGCGCTATTTACGGCACGAACGGTTCATTTACCGCCGGTCACTTTATTACCAGCGTGAACTTTACTTAATGCATAGCGACCTCCCAAGCAACAATAACGCACGATATTAAATTGATTATTTATTATAAGCATTGGTTTAATGGAAAGTAGGGGTTTTTGTGTTGAATGCTACATTTTATAGGTGTAAATATGGTCTATCAGCATTCAAATAAGTATGTTTATTGAAACCTTCCTTAAAACATTCAATGCTTTTAAAAAGGTTTTATATATGGACTTTGACTACCACTTTCAAAAGTAATTTTTAATATCTCATTATTTATATAATGAGTTAAAGAAGTTACATTTAGCCAAAGGCTCTCACTCTAATAAAAAATAAGCTATAATGGCATTTTCTTATCTCATAAGGCATCACATGTGACTCGTAGACGTCGATGTTTCTCATCGGACTCCCACATAGACTTCGCAGACGTTTTTAATGGTCACTGTAAATGCTAACAACCTATTTATATGAAAATGTCGCCTCATTGCTACAGGGCAATACAAAAAAAACCAAAACAATGTATGGTTAGATGGTCAGACCCTAGTCTCTGTCGTTAGATCGGCAGTAGTTGTGCCAACTCGATTAATGGTCCCGAATCCCAATGTATCTAATCGAGACACGTTATTTACATTGCTCGACATTTCTTTCGTCCGATTATGTGTGTTTTGTAGCCTGACTAGGGAAAATAAAGGCTTTACTGGAGCCCTGTTTACATACCTCATATTAGCTGCGTGATTACATGAAGTATTGACGTCACATAAAATAATTTTATGTTCGTGGTTCTACGTGTTTCTTTCTCCGGCGAACAAAGAACAGTATACTTTGTTGCATTATATTTTAGTAAGTAGCATATTTAAATATAAACCCAAGTAAGTGCCAACAGTATATGGCGATAAGGTTTCGTGGGGTTGTATTACGTCTTAACCACTGGATTGTTCAGACATCTGAAGCTTAGTTGAGTACCTATTTACAAATTCTGTGTTGGTATTTTAGTTTGGGTACTGTGTTTAAATTGTGTTTATAATATGACCTCATTATTTACCATCTCTAGTACAATATTAAGTACTTTGAATTTCAAAGTGAGTCACGTTTAAAACTTACTTCTTCATTAAATAAAATGGAGTTTTAAACCGTTATTCTCGAACGGAGGCTCTTAGAAAAAGTTTCACAAAGTCACAATGATAACATTGTTCTACCTATATAATTTTTACAAACAAAGCACTATTAGTAATTGAGATTTGTAGTTAGAGTTAGAGGAACGTATTAAATGTATTTTATACAAATAAAACGGCTAGAATAGCGTGTGAGCTCTGTCAGTTGACTACATAAGTATTCCTGAGGTCACGACGTAGGCATGTTACCGTACAATGTCAGACGCCATAGAATAACGTTATTGCAATGTCGGCTTATGTGAAAATCGATAGTAATTTAAAGCCTTTAGAATAAATCTTTGAGCCTTGGTTTGATTTGTTATACCTGTACTTCTTCTTCTTATCGTGTGGTTGATGAATAACCTAGTGTCAGAGTATAAACCACTCGTAGGTCTCTGACATATCTTTACACACCATCGAGAACATCTCTCAGCTGTGGTTTCCTCACGATGTTTTCCTTTACCGTTATAGGCAAGTGGTAATTAAGTTATAATACGTACATGACTTCGAGAAGACAGTGGTGCGTGCCTTGGATTCGAACTTGCGACCTTTGACATGTCAGTCCAACGGTCATAACACTAGGCTATCACTGCTTCTTACTTGCTTGTAACATACTTAAATTAACATACGACTTTGATATCTATGAATTCATTTAATAAAACCAATATGAATGAGTATATTTGCTGTTTATTACATTTCACATTTACAGTGTCAATGTGTGAGTGTCATGAGTCATAAAATGCGACTAAAAGATTATGTAAATAGAACGGGCAGCCCTCGCGTACTCCATAAAACTAAATCTGCGATAGCTAATCCGTCTACCTATGATAACCCTTATGACTTTCACTTGAGCGGTCATTGAATGAGAGTCCGAAATTAAACAGTTACTGGGTTTTCGTAAAATATGTGGCTGTATGCTCCTAGGCACGCTGTAGAAGTCACACGTTGAAAAAGCTTCGGCTGATTCAAACAATATTCAATATTTTTTGAGGACACGTACCATTTCTTTTTTCAATATGCTCACATAGTCGTAATGTTGTTGTAAATGGTAACATTTTCTATAAGTACTCGTATATAGTTTTTTCCCAGAGAGTTCCATATTTTTCTATAGTGGCATTGTATACTTGGTTCTACTGTACAGTAGACTTGTTTAAACGTATTATGAAAATTGAGTAAAGAATTCATTAGGAAATAGGAATAAATAGATACTTACTGAAAATAGACGACCCTTCATAATTGTAGTCCTCTAAAGGAAGCGATAATTTGAAATATAATAAATAAATAAATATACAGTTAGATTCTAATTAGATAAAAAAAAGGAAAAATACTGGGCCAAAAATATTTGGCTCGTAGCCGCGTAGTCACAGGCTACGAATTATCTACAGCCTACGACCTACGGCCTACGACGCGCGTCATCACATTTCGTAGGCGTCGCCGTAAGGACTTACGTATAATCGTTGATGATGGCGCAAGGGGTATCGTTACATCTTACGCTATGGGCTGTGATAGTATATTGCCATTAAAGAATATAACGTTGAAAGTATTTTGGGTAAACATAAAGTGGGGACAGACAACATGAACTTGTGTATAACAAATAGGTCCGTCTAACTTGCTGCTGATTTTTCTTTCTGCAGGTATTGAAAAAATGTTGATAATACACAACTTTCTTCGATGTTATGTGCATATATATCTACAAAAAGTTTTTGCTGCTTGTAAATAATTATACCTAATTAGCATGACGAACACTTTATGGAATACTTTAACTGCTACGGCGAGGTTCTTGGAAACGGATGATTTATGTTAAGGAAAACACATTAAAGTCGCATTGAAATTCTTCAAGGCCTACATTACTTACCAACTACTTCTATGGATGATGGCTGTGTACAAACTTAGACAATTTTTATACCGTAATGTGCTATATTTATGAAAATGCTTAAAATTTTTTAAAAATTTCGCATTTAGGTGTTTATGTTTGTTAATACGTCCAAGAAGAAATGCCGAACCAACTCAGAGTTCAGTCTCTTTTAAAGTCTAGTTAATGATGTCTGGAATTTACCCAACATATGAGTATCACAAAGGTCTAAGTCTGGAAAGGTCCTTTGAGGCAAGACCGACTGCTGTTTTGAGTTGACCTGTCCTAACCGACGACGGCACACAATCTGTACATTCGTTCTGAAGACAAATAGGCAGACACTGGTTCCAATATAGGTCCCCCCAATTTGGCTACTGATAAAAATATTAAACATACATGAGCTATCCTATAGGCAACCCTGGCACAATATGAATAAGAAATTACACAGAAGAACAAAGTAGGTAATAGTATCTTTTATATTATTGTCTTTGTAGCCTGTCTATTTGCGTCTGTGCATTTGTCACTTAAATAATAATAGATATAAAGTGTTCGTCGAGACTGAACTGCGAGCCTGGCGTCTGCCAGACGGGGGCTGACAGTCTAGCCTGACGGCGCGACGTCGTAGGGTCGCCACGGCATCTGAAAATCACAGGCATCTGTAATGTTTTGTGCTTATCAAGCCAAATTTATCAGTCTAGAAACTTTTGTGCCGCATAATTAGAATCAGTTAATTTACAAAACCCGACTGTTACAAGTTAGTTTTTACTTTCTCGCATAGACGGTTCGCTTACCAACGGTACAACCGTTAAGAAACAAAAATGTTTTATTTATATAGAGCATGATGAGCTGCAGTCCGAGCCATGAATTGGCAGCGCTCCAGAAAAAAGAAGGAGGTTTTACCTCCTTCCATTCCATGGTTTGGTATAACTTAGCTCGGTTAACACTGAAAACAGGAAGACAAAGAAAAAACCAAGAAAATGTGTCAAAACAAAAAAACGCAATCATTACAAAGACATTTGAGCTTTTACCTGTGACATTATAAACAATCGTGAGATAACTATCTAGTTATTTAAATTGTCTTACTTTCTGTACCTGCAACTGTACATTTACAGTTAATACATACTGTAGACTCAGTTCTTCCAGACTGTTTACACTACTGTAAGCCAACGGCCTGGGCTATTTTGGATTGCTGTGGAGTTATTTTTATTTCCGGCGTTATTTTATCTTACGATAGAAATATACCAGAGGAGGGGCTCGTAGCTAAGTAACAGCTGCACGGATCGATTGATTGTGGTTAAGCTTCACTTGCCGTAGTTGGTCTGTGGATGGGTGACCATCATCTCATATTAAGTCCCGTGCGTGACTCGCACAGCACGTTAAACCCAGTTGGAAAATGAGACAATAACAACCATTACCGATAGTCTGACAACCAGTCTTGCCACGAAATATCGTATTACTCAGTAACTGGATTGTAGATGGCCTATTTGACTTCCATGTAAAAGTGTCGCTCCGTGTAAAATACTTTCATTACTTATTATGTATGTATAATCTGAGAATTAATGAAAGACGTGATATTTAGTGTTGCGAAAGTAATGTATATTTTGCATGTCTCCGGTTTAAATCTTACCCTATGTCTTATGAATAAATTGCTTTTTCAGAATATGTTCATTCAAAGGAGACGGACAGACGTCTATTGTACATTCAGCCCACCTGTGAAGGTTCGCGGACATAGTATTAATTAAATCATTCGTCAAAACACAGATTACAATGCAACTAATTTAAATAAATGCTAATCGTTGTTTTATAAAAGTCTTTGCATTTAAGAAAACAATATTGAGCGTGGTGTCCCTATGTTGTCTGTTGCATAAATAATTTCGCGGACGCGGGACTGCTTTTATTAAATGAAGGACAATAAATGTATTACGAAGCAGACATAAAATATATCGCATTTCCAGCAGTGAACCGCGATAGTCTAGGACTCTAGGTAATTCAGACATTAATTACATCAAACTGAAAGTCATATCACATTTTTCCTTTTAATTAAGATTAAATATGAAAAAAGCTACCATTTTCTTTGAGTTTCCAGCCACTGCGGAAATAACTAACAATAATTTAATAATATTAGCCTGACTTATAAAAAGTAAAAAATTAAAATATTATGAAATAAAACTAAAAACCCCTTACATAATTCAAACAACCTTATTGCAAAATTCCGCGCTTTCTATGAATTTACACGTATTTTGCAGAAAAATATTCGTTTTATGATTTTAAATGCAAACACCAAAGGATTTATTTATCAATGAATAAATATAATATTTGGGTGAATGAATGAATGAATAGTAATTAGTGATGCTACGCCACGCCGCCAAATGAATCTGTTAGTCCAAAGAGTAAACTAGAGTGGTAGACTTTCAAAATGTCAAATCGTCATGATCTTGTATATATGTGGAAATGAATTTTGATAATTATTCGATATTGAGGAAATTAATGGATTATTCGATGCAGTTTTTGATGTAAATAATATTGTACTCGTATGTTTCTTTCAAATGTTACATAACATACATAGCATCACGCCTGTATTCCCCGAAGGGGTAGGCAGAGGTGTACACAGTTGTACACCCACATTTCACCAATGCTGTTATTAAGTCCCATGTAATAGGTATAGTATATATATATATATAGGTAATAGGCTTTCAAATGTTAAAATGTTCAAACCTAACTGAAAATGTATGATTTAGGCGCAATCATGTGATTTTCGACCGAGTGCTGTTTGCTTTTGTTACTACTTAGGACAGGTAAAGGGAAATAGACTGTACCACTACATATAAAAGCCATTTTTTTTATTTTGTGCCTGTCACTAGGTAATTATGTCTAGTGTAGTTCCGTTTGTTTCTTTATCATTTGATTTATACCTGCACCGGATAATTCATTCTCTCTGTCTTCCTGATGGTTAATCCAATATAGTGGTGTGATCAGCCTTCTTTATTTTTACGTCTCCACATCACTCATATCGGGTATTGTATTGTCATTTATATGAACGAAAGTATTCGAGATATGGTTTGTTAAGAGACACCTTTTCGGCGATAAGAACAGCTGTGATAGCCTAGTGGTATGACCGTTGGACTTGAAAGTCAGAGGTCGCAGTTAGAACCCAAGGCACGCACCACTGAGTTTCGAAGTCATGTGCTCCTAAATTGATTGTTACTTGCTAGAAACCGTAAAGGAAAACATCGTGAGGAAACCAGCTTCCTCAAAAAAATATTTAGGAAGATAGTCTTGCAGATAATTTTTTACTTAAAAACTTCGTATGTCAAATAAGTAGAAGTGTATGATATCTAGCATTAATAAAGTAAGTATTATATAGTGACAATATTGCGGGTGAAACGACTAAATGCATTTTTCGGAGAAATCTTACAAGAAACGATTTTAGCAAAGACCCTATCAAATGTTGCAACTAAGCAGACACTATAATAACGAGTATTATTAGCCTCAGGCAAATAATATCTCTAAAATCTATGTTAGAAAGCATAACATTAAATATTTATTTATATATTTGCCTAGCCTTTTCCCAATTTCATTGAGGTCGGCTTCCAGTCAAACCGGATGCAGCTTAATATCAGTATTTTACATGGAGCGACTGCCTATCTGACCTCCACAACTCAGTTACTGGGTAACACGATATCTCGTGGTATGACTAGTTGTCAGACTTTCAGGCCTCCGTCTACCCGTAACGGCTGTCATTGATCTAATTAGACAACGAATTAAATATTTATTTATGACCATGATAAATAAAAAGACATTAATAATGGTTTGGAGACACAGTTATCTAATCAAACGTTCGATTAGGAGTTTAATACCTACTCGTAGTAATTTTTTTAAACACAATAATTAGGTATAGTGTGCGAAATTTATTTACTTTGCAACGCATTCATCGATATCATCCTGAAGAGCTATGCCTGCGGCTCCAGATTAAGAGCCAATGCTGACCCGCCGCGCCGTTCCGTCTAGCGAAGGCTTAATACTGTCAGCGCGGCTTTAAATAATAAAAATGATTTTAGTGGCCCATGCCCGGACCGGGAAAACAGAGTGCTTCAAATATCGCAGTCTGTTGGACCAACACGAAGTGGTTGTGTACCTTCGAAACGAGTGAAATTGAGACACGAGTATAGTGAAAACTGTATCGATATATTATAATAAAACAACTTTTAACCGGATTAATCGCGTGTATTATTGGTTTTTTGTTTTTCCTGACGTTTCGAACACTTTGCAGCGTTCGTGGTCGCAGGAGGACTAAGGAGTCAGGTGTCTCAACAGTTTATTTAAAATTATTTCAGTCTACCGTACATATAATTGATAAAGTTCATAATTTTTTTTTTGTCTCTTATACATATTTAAACTATATCGCGACGGTATTTCCTAAGACTATCCCTGAGAAGAAATACCGAAACAAACTCAGAGGTCACAGTTGTTTTAAATTTAGAGATACAATTTTAAAATTTTATCGAATTATAAACTAAAAGGTGTTCCGATGCACGCAGTAATCGCTCACAGTATCTTGATTTTTCTTGTGACTTGACTTTGTTTGGGACTTGATTATTTTCAGTACAGGGTTCCAAACAGGTGGTAATTGCCAACCATCTTCTCTGTTGAAATTTGGGTGTTTTTAACCAACTTCAAAAAAGGAGGAGGTTTCTCAATTCGACCGTTTTTTTTATGTGTGTTCGGGGATAACTTCGTCGTTTATGAACGGGTTTTGATGATTCTTTTTTTGTTGGAAAGTAGATATCAAGGGTGGTACTTTTATATAAAAAAAAAACAATAAGCCTCTCCCAGTACAGGCACCGACTCCAAAATTAACAGATTATTATTTTATTTGTTCTTTTAAAATTATTTTATTATAAGCAAATTTTGATATTATTTTAAACTTTTTAGTGTAGTAGATTTTTGAAAGCGGTTTTTATTTTTTGTTAAAATTTAATTTATTTAATTTCAATAGCCTCGCGGAGCATTCTCGGTATATATCGGTTTTCTTTTACGAGGATTTGGGGTTTATCGAAACATAGAAAATGATTGGGTTTGTCTGTTGTATGTTCACAGACTGCAGATTTTGTTGAGCGTCTATTCTTGACGTCAGCTATGTGTTCTTTCGACCTGGTGCCAATGCTACGCTTTGTTTGCCCTATGTATGATAGCCCACAATCACAATCAATCTTGTAGACCCCTGCATCTTGTAAGGGAATGTGGCACTTCACCGGTCTGAGAAGTTGGCTGATCTTTCTATGTGGCTTGAAGTAGGGTTTGATAGAAGCACGCTTCAAGATGTGACCAATTCTATCGGTGACTCCTTTGATGAAAGGTAGGACAGCAGGTCGGCGATCAACTGTGGTGGGTGTAGCTCGTAAGTTATTATGTTTGAGAACTTACTTCACATGGTTGAGTTCCCCTGCCAGGTAGTCGGCGTCGCAGATGCCTTGTGCTCTCTGTAACAAAGATTTGGCGACAGTAGCTAACTGACAAGGATGGTGGTGAGATTCACCGTTCAAGTATCTTTCTGTGTGGGTAGGCTTTCTATGCACAGTGTGACTAACAGAATGATCTGGATTATGGATAAAGTAATATATCAAGGAATGCCAGTGACTTGGTTTTCTCTAATTCCATAGTGAATTGAATTTTATTATGTATGGAATTTAGGTGGTCTAAAAATGCAGGGACCCCATTGTGAGGCAAGATGGTGAAAGTTTCATCAACATACCTCTTGAAAATCTTCGGCATAGCCGGGGCCGTCAGGAGGGCTCTCCTTTCAAAATCATCCATGAAGATGTCGGCAACAACGAGGGAGACCGGTGAACCCATGGCCACACCGTCGACTTGCCGGTAGAATTCATTTTCCCATAATAGGTAGCCGCTGGTAAGGCAGTGCTCGAGTAACTCTGCATATGCTAGAGGCATGTCATGGTCACTCAACTGCTTCTTGACAATTTCCAAATAATCCTTAACTGGTAAGTTGGTAAATAAGGACTGCACGTCAAAGCTAACCATCACTTCATCTTCAGTCAGTTTTAGGTCTTTGATATGGCTGATGAAATGATAAGAATCCTTCACATATGTGTTAGTTTGTCCACGAAGTTTTGAGAGTATCTTCGCTAGGTGTTGTGCCAGTTTGTAGGTTGGTGTGTCAATCTGGCTCACTATTGGTCGTAGTGGAGCGTTCTCGTTGTGTATTTTAGGCAACCCGTATAGTTTAGGTGGTTTCGCGCTAGATGGAATCAATATGTTTACGTCCAATTCCAGGGTGTCGGAGTATTTTGATATTAATTCTGAAGTTTTCTTTAGAATTGTATTGGTTTGGTCTTTGTTTACCTTTTTATATGTGCTATTATCCGACAAGAGATCTCGAATTTTATTATTATAATCGGACGTATCCATTATCACCGTTGCATTACCCTTATCGGCGCGAAGGATAGTCAACTCGGGGTCTTTACTTACGTTTTTTAGAGCGAGGTATTCGTCGCGAGAAAGATTTGGTTTGGGCAGTTTGCTTCGACGTAGTACACATGACACGTCTTGACGAATCGCCTCCAAATCTTCCTTTTTTACGTTGTTTTTTATAAGACAGTCTTCAACTTTGCATATTATATCTTCGTACGGGATTTTTCTCGGTGTTAGTCGTCCTGCGACCACGAACACTGCAAAGTGTTCGAAACGTCAGGAAAAACAAAAAACCAATAATACACGCGATTAATCCGGTTAAAAGTTGTTTTATTATAATGTGTAGTGATCGCGCAAACCTAAGATATTATTATGTATCAATATACTTTTTGTGAAATATGAAAATGCTCTCTTGCGATCACGAACGCTGCAAAGTGTTCGAAACGTCAGGAAAAACAAAAATCAATAATACACCCGATTAATCCGGTTTAAAGTTGTTTTATTATAATGTGTAGTGATCGCGAAAACTTAAGATATTACTATATGAAAATTATTAATAACAAGATGACGACTGACAGAGATTTACCTATGGAAGAAAAAGTTATGCTGCGCTGACCCCAATTAACTTGAATGAAAATTACTCTAAAGGCTGTTTTAAGGTATTTTAATAAAATTAAAAGAAAATAGTCGTTCAGCCTTCGATATGTACAGCATTTTACATACATTTTCGGTTTTAAAGAATAGAGAGGAGCAGCAAATGCGAAATATTGACCTTAAAATTTGAAAACAAAAAATATCGAATTATTAGGCATAATCTCATCGGGGAGTAGATTCAAGATTTATAATATGGTATGCATGCCTTTGAAATATGTATGTATTCACCATAGTGAACTAATAAATTTTACGAATAGGAAGTAGCAATCAATGCTACTTCGCTGAATAAATATTACCTACCGATAAAATGACCAACATAATCAAATATATAAGTTAGAAACAAACACACGTACGGCCTACATATTACTGTCTACCCATAATATAGAATATGTTTTCAGGTCATAGAGCAATAACTGGATCGAAAGTAAACATAATGACATGTCGGGAAGAGCCTTCTATTAAGCTCTCGTCACTGAGAATCAATCTCTTCCGACCTTTAACGTTTACGGGTCGTACCGTAAATGTATATGTACGAGTATGTTATAGTATAGATAAAAGGTTATGTGAATGGAGATAGTTCGAATGTTGGACGACATGAATATGTAACTAGTGGCTAAAATGTAATTAATATGGATAAGTATGTAAAATGTTCAAGAAAATTATTTTTACTCATATTTTAATTCTGATATTTATAGGCTTTATCGCACTTAACTTTAATATTGCAACGCTGTAGTAGCTAGATATTTACGTTATATGTAATTTTTGAGGATTTATATATTATATTTATAATAATGTAAAAGCTTCTCGAACTGAAGACAGTTCATTAAGTTTGCATTATAAAAAAGTTAAGCATTTGGCCGATTTAATTAAAAACAGATATTATTAGCCAATAAAATGAAAAAAAAAATTTTTTTAATAAGGCTATGTGGCTTTTCAGAAATATTTAGAGCGCAAATGGCCAGTAGGTACCTGAGGTAGAGGGAAGTATTTTATTAGAAGACTGCTTTGAAGAAGGTTGCAATAAAATATTGACCCAAACTGAAAACCTTTGCTCACGGATAATTAAATTTTCAATGAGTAATCCATTGCCACCCATTGCCACTGAACAAAGAATGATCTTAAAAGTTGAAACAATTAATTCTTTCCAAAAAAGTAATCGTTCGAGAGCTCGGAACGCATTTTTTTTAACGCATATTAAGTTTGAAAGATTTATCCGTAATAAAACAATGATTTTACTATAGAGGCTGTTTAGGAATACGAACGAAAATATTGAAATCAATCATCTTTTCTCCAAAAAGGTTGCATTATAAAGAAGTACTTGATAGATTGAACTAAAAAACAAGAGTAACAGGTTTACAAGAAAAAATAAATAAAAAGAAAATTGTAGGTAAATAAATCTAATTCTATGAGTATTTCGTATTTTGAAAACAGTTTAACAGCCAACAGCGATTGACCAATACCCTGGAAAGAAGGAGGTATTTTGTTTTGCAGAAGGCTGCTTTGATTCGATAAAATATTGAAAGTAGCTGGAAACTGGATACTCACCATAGACTCGACCCACGAAAAAATAAATCCGCGCGCCTTTCTAGCTATAAAATAAGTTCAAGCGCTTTTTTTTTCCGCGCACACATATATGTTGCCAAACATCGTATGAAACGCGTGAGCTTTTTGGTCAATACATACTCGGAGTACGCGGAATATACCGAATTACGCCCTCATCTGCGGCTCGAGCTTAGAATCCAGTCTCGTGTAATGACCAACTTAGCTCACTCATATCCTATTGTACAATGAGCATATTAATTAGTTTGATTAAACTGTAAATAATGCTGAATTGTGTTATTGTGAAAGCATTTTTACTAAATATGACTAGATATAATAAGTAGAGACAAAAACCTTGTTCTGAACAAGATTAAATATGATTATACTTATCAAGTTTCTAGTAAGTATTTTACATTATGATATGATAGAACTTTTATTTATCAATAAAATGGATCTACGTTTGTTCACCAACTCGCCTGATCGTAAACGACGGTGTTGCTGAGGATGGAGCAGTTATATCCAGAAGAAATCTATTCACTCTAAGTAGAGTAGATAGATTTGAGGACAGCGATAGTTGGGGAGTTGATGCAACTGCCTAGACCCGTCTCCCACAACGGTTGCACCGGACTACATACCGAAACACGATTAGGTCGCTTCACGGCATTGCTTCGTCCGATGGGTGGTAACCAGCCGCGGCAGAAGCCTCCCACCAGAGTAGTGTTGCCAGTTTTGGACCTCCCAGAGGCCACGTGTAGGGATTCTTTTTGAAGGGTTCACACCTACGGACGTAGGCAACTCAGCCTTGTTTTCAATAATGAAGGAACCTAATATTTCATGTGTAATTGTTTCATGCATCCGAATTCATGAAACATGAATTACGATTCTTATGTCCCACTTAACTCAATGAAAATATACAATTAGTGCATTTTACTTCATATCACGTTATTATGTAAAATATGTTAGCACTTTCTGATACCGTCCTTTGCCATTACAACCTGCTACTTTTGCTTACTTACAACCTAATGGATAGATCGAGCTAGTCCCCACTGAACCGTAACGATTTGTGTTCGCCTCATTAAACACTAAATCAGAAAACAAAACGACTACGCCATGTTGTTTTATTGGGATAATTGAAATTGTAGGTAGGAGTGTATCGGTAAGAAATGAATACCATAAGTGTATTAGGTTAGGTAGTTACTATACCTAAGTAAACACAAAATTTTCTGTGCCCTTAAAATTATACTCGACTCTAATACGACTAAGACTAAGTATTTACTCTCCTCTAATATTATAAAGGTTGAACTAAATAAAATTTTCCACTAAATTCTAATCTAGGTCTTAAGTTGTATTAAATTTAAAAAATTATTATTATTTATTTAGGCGGTTTTTCCATAAATAAAGCCCCATGGGTGTTGGGTCGCGATTGTGTCGTGCGGTACTTCAGCTATCCATCATTTCGTAGCCCATTAACGCGTAGGGCGAAGGCCGAGGGCGCGCCGGGTCACGCCAACACAAGCGACTCAACTTCCGATGTATTTTGATGGAAAATAACAAAAAATATTGATATAAATCCCTTATAATGAGAACAGTAAGATGTTAAAATGCAGCTCGTATCAAACTCTAAAGTTATACATTTTTGTGGAAAGAAACATACGGACGTGAGCAAGATTCGAACCTGTCACTTCGTGCCTCTCGGATAGATACCTACTCTAAGCACTAAGCACTCTGACTACTAAGCCATCTCGGCCTCTGCTCTCTACTACTTCTTCAACATTTTAAGAACGTCTTAACGTCTATAACTTTGTAATAGGTACGCCTATTACTCAATTTTCACGTAGCTAGGTTTATCGTGGACCACGGTGCAATGCATAAACATCAAGAGTCTGAACACTATTATATACTCATTGAGTAATAGTACATTATGATACAAGTGCCCTAAGTTGGTCATTATAATCGAGGTTGAATTGCTAACCGAGCCTTGGTGAGGGTAGCAATGACCGACCGAGACTTATTGACCATTAGGGCACGCGGCTCATACGACGTTTTTGCTGATTAGCTAACTGATTTCGCATAAGAATGGCTTTAATTAAGAAACTAAGAACAGCTGGGTGTTTATAGAATATGACCTAGATATTATTGTAATCAATATCGTTATCACCATCGATAGCATTGTTCATACGAATCCTGAGCATGTAGAGGTCTCTCCTTTTTGTCACATGCTTAGCTTAAAAGAAGCGAAGCGTGAATAGTACTAGTACCTTGGATTATTCAAGACTAGTACTAGATACTGACGTATGTGCGGAGTTAGTTTATCGAACATATTTACTGGCTACCAGTGTAAAGTATCTTTGGTTATGTACATAATAGCCCGTCTTCACGTCCAACCTTGCGCAAGTCATCTAAGTTAACAGAAATTGAATTTGATGGTTCTCGTAAAACGTTCTAATGGGCTATTTCAACAATTTACGCAACTGTGATTCAGATTGTTGGTGTACAGTCTAGGTATACGAGTCCACCCTAATAGTTAAGTACTTTTGAATTTGGAAACTGACGTTTAACTTTATGAAAGTCCATGTTATGTAGCTGTGGAGATTGATGCTTGAATTAACTTAATGTACGATGTGGTTTATGAGGTGGGGTTCATGCTATAAAGCAATCGACCTCTAACTTATGGAGAAAGTCGCAGAATCAATGAAATGGTAGTACCTAAAAGAATTATATATAGGTATACAAAATATATAGGTAAGTATGTATAAACAAAATTGAAGACAATTGGAAGAACAATCTACCTATGTATATCATTAAACAAAATGGAATTGTTTGGCTGTGATTTGAATAAAAATGCTTGTTATGAAATATATAATAAAATATAACTTATTAGTCTAGTGGCAGCAAGCGCGGCTACTGAGCGTTAGATCCTGGGTTCTATTCCCGGATCGGGCAAAGTGTTATTGAGTTTCTCCGCTAGGGAATTCTCAGTAGTGGCCCGAAGTGAGGAAGTTAGTGGTGTGACACCCCACTGTGTGCTTCGGAGAGCACGTAAAGCCGTCGATCCTGCACCTGATATCTCTCCGGTCGTGTCGGATTGTCGTCACATAGGACTATGAGAGTGAAGGAAGAGAGAGTGCACCTATGTTTGCGGATACACTTGTGCACTTATAAATTCAGTTGTAATACTCCTGCGTACTTGGCTAATCTCCGTGATGATAACCCTCCGTGACCGAAAATTCGGTCGGAAGTAAGATTACATAATACTATTCATAAATTACCGTTTTTAGTATTTTTTGTCTGCCTGAAAATTTGTCTTGAATAGGGTTTGTCCTAAATAGCTCGACGAATTTAAATGAAAATTTTAAGAATTAAAACAAACTGAATTTGAACTTACATTTTCCTGCATGTTCCATTCGATATGTTGCATGGTTCAAAAGATTTGAATATAAATATAAAGTGCTTTTTGTTCAAGTCCCGGGCGAACGAAGTAGTTGTAAATATATTGCTACTGCCTAACTATACTAGGCTTTTTACGTTACAGGGGAACTAAATTTAAATAAACATAATATGGTTTTCTTTACATTTCTTGCTTGTCAAGCCATTCATGAGGCATAGATGATAAATAAATGACAAACATTACAAATCATTTTTTATGTAATACATTTATAAATACTAACGAGTAAAACTCCAACTGGTACATACCAATCCGAGATTTCTACAGGTTATAGACACGTAGAAACCGTAGATTCGTTAGTTTAATTTAAAGTTCGAAGCTGCGTAGTTAACGATAGATTCTCGATTAGGTACTCTACGTAATGTCATTCATTAGTAAGATAATGTAAAATGCCTTTCACTCACAATTAACTTTCACAAGTGTGGGAGGGGCCCGAATGTATTAACTATTTTATGTTACGTTTTCTTTCATTCCCAAATCTCGGATCGACGTGGAATTTCATTATCTTCATTTTTCAAATAGCCCATTTAGAGAGGGTAATATTAGGTACCGCGCTCAAGGGAATGGTTCTAGTGGCAATTTTCTTTCTCTAAGCCGTTGAAATTGAGGGCTAAGCTAATGCTATGAATTGCAAGTATGAATGTTATTATATTCAAACTTTCAATTGGTATCGTCCTTAATAGTCACCTAGCGGCCTTTGTAAAATAGTCTTTGCTGGACCCGTAATATATAAAGTCCCAACTCGAAAATATGGCTAAGTAATTTTATTTATTTTGGTCCTTGATGTTTCTTGCAATTGATGACGGTCGGGTGCGGTGGCGCGGCGGGTTGCGACCGCTCGCACGCTGTAACTCCGCGCTATAAATATTAGATGCGGCGCTGCCTTCTCACGCCAGTGCGAGCCGGAACCCTGAGAATCGATAGTCCACAACACGTATGTGTCACTATCTTGTCCCATACATTCTAATAACACGAAATAATGTTCACGCTCTGAGGTATTCGCATCCCCGAGAGTGTATTAGGGTCTGAACGCACAGTTTACGTGTCAATAATAAACAAAATGAAATACCTTCATTTCCCCTCGAGCTCCATACAAAGTCGTACGGTATTTCAGTATTAAAGAGGCTTCGCAATGGATTGTTAGCTGTTTGATCGATAAAGTTACTCTGTTATTACTGGCCGTAGTATTAGTCGTGGGCCGTGGCGAAAGGAAAAAATATGTGGTATTTATTATAAACTGTTGTCGGCGGAGAAATAAAAATAATGTTCTAAATACTTTAAAACTGTTGGTATGAATGCATTAAATGTTGGGGAAGCCCTTCATTACACAAATAAAACGAAGTTATACCTACTTAAGTACATTAATCAGTATCGTTCTAAGAACAAACTTTTACTGAGTTCATTTTATGTTAGAAATGATCAATTAGCATAAATTAAGTAGTAATTTAACACTTTCCTTATTCAGAACTAGCTCAGATCAGTTTCATCGATTATATATGTATTATTATGTGTCGTTACTTCTAAGTAAGGACGCTTAATTGATCTGACCGATCTGGACTGCTACTGGCAAGAAACTACGCTTGTGTGAAAGGTTGTTTGAATAATAGATGATTTCTGTAGATAGCAAGCGATTCAAACGCGATACGCTTATAATAGCGTCGGCCTCGTGATTTGCTTTCAGTTTCCGTTTAACGCGTATGTCATTTAACAAAACTTGTAGGTCGAGGAGGCCCAAACCTTTCCTAAGAACGTAACTTACGCACAACGTTTGTATAGAAATGTAAATGATTCTTGACAAAGTTTCCTGTTGAAGGCTGAGTCGCTGAGAAAGCGTTATCTTAACGGTAGTACCGCTCGCTCCCCTTTTTGTATAAGTTTGTGACATTGGGGAGAACCGTGCAAAGTTTTCACCTTCCTTGTTAAAGCTAACAACCAGTTACAGGTTGAAAGAACAAAGATTTGGATTAAATTAATTCTGGAAGTACAGAAGTTTAGATGGATTCTAACTTAAGATGGAAAATATACAAAACAAAATAAAAACGAATAAGTGACAGCATTCCCTAGCAGAAGAACTATTTTATTAGATTAATTAAGTCAAATAAAGTAGAGAACTAGGTGAGGTGTACTGAAGACAGGAACAAAAGTTATGCATAAGTTTTAAAAGGAAAGGAACTAGTTTATGAATTCATATAAAATTAGGTCAGAATTGGGTCAGAATAACAAAAATAAACTGCGTAGTGATATTTGAGAGATGGTTTGAGTTTAACAGCCTCCATCTCTATAAATATTTATATCAACTATATCCCGGGCGGGCCTACGGGCCAATAGAGCACTTGCGTTCACCCCACAGATCGTCGAAGGTACGTTATTTTGTAGTATATAATGATTCCCTGCCATAATAAGAAAAAAATCTGCTTTAATAAGAGGTACTTCTTGTACCTATGTAATTTGATATAGAACATAATATACTTATTTGTACGACTTTCATGCGTTTACATTTTGTAGACGAAAATAACAGAGCAAGACTGCGAAAAAAACACTTTTAATGACACCTTTACTAACTACTTACATTGACACGTAACGACGTGTACACTCTAGTAGGGTTGTTTAGGTACTCGTAATAAAAATAATTGTGAATGTCCTTACTTACTTAATTGTAGACCTCTATTTTACTCGGGGACGCGCCACGAGGGGTGCCGTTCCTGCTGAATTATCCTAAACAAAGACCGTTACTGCTCAGAAATTAACAATTATAAAGCTGAATTGCTTTATTTAGACATCTTAACGATATTCAAAGGGAATACAAAGGCATTTCGCCGTCATTCGAGCGACAAAAATGCGCTTCACTTCGTCTGTTCTTGACGTAAGTATTTTGAAGTGTAAACAATTAGATGGTGGGTCCCTGAAGTTTTCTCCTTAATGAGATTAGTTTCCGCCCGTCAGCAGGAAATCAATTTGCTGGCATCCAATCTTGTTCCGATAGTTACGTTCCTGAGCTCAGTATCTTCTTTTGTATATGCTCTTATATTGCTAGTCACAACAGTTGTAAAATTATGTATTTAAAAGGTATCTTTTGATAAAAAGATAATAAAGGTAGGTATCTTTTATATAAACAATATGTAGGTACTTAGGTACCTACATATTATTGGTTCTGGTACTTTTAAGATCATAACTAATGCTAGGTAGTTACCTAAGTACCTACCTACCTAGTTTTAGTTATAATCTTAAAATACAATATAATAACTGCCTCATTGGTCTAGTAGTCCCAAGCGCGACTGCTGAGCATGAGGTCTTGGGTTCGACGTCGGGAATACAGGTGTGATGCTATGTTATGTTATGTTATGTTAAAATACAATCTAATTTTATGCCACGAATACAGAGATTAGGAGACCGTTAAGAAAAATAAGATCACATTATATCTAGATGTGAAATTCGTAAGTACCATTAGATACCGCGGCTTGGTGGGGTGTTTAATTAAATTAAATATCTTACTTATCTACGGAGTTCATTCTCTAGAGACATAAAATTAAAGTTTCGGTTTGGACCGCGATGAGCTCGCGATACTAACTCACTAGAAGCAATTCATTGTACTTATCATAAATTTGTCTTTATCGGTTAATAAAACTTTCAAGTTTATAGTCGTATAAATATTTAGTTGTTATCATTATGAAATAATACAAATATTGTTTGGATGATACTCTATGCCTTTGATAAGTGTGTTCCTAAATTACCCAGTGCACCAAAATATTTGTGTTTTATCCGAATAAATTTTAATTCTCATACGCACCAACCTAACCTAAGGGATGAATGTAAATTCTTTTGAGATACAATTATCGTCTTCTGCCTAGCCTTTTCCCAATTACATTGGGGTCAGCTTCCAGTCAAACCGGATGCAGCTTAATACCAGTATTTTACATGGGGCGACTTGCTTTTTGACGTCCACAACCCAGTTACTGGGTAATACTACATATATTTCGTGGCATGACTGGTTGTCAGACTTTCAGGTCTCTGACTACCCGTAACGGCTGTCATAGATCTTAAGTTGACAACCGGGACCAACGGCTTAACGTGCTCACCGAGGCACGGAGGGGTCTCGGTATGAAATGATGGTCACCCATCCACTGACCGACCGCGACAAGCATAGCTTAACCTCGATCGATCGTTCTATGCGGCTGTTACTTAGCCACGAGCGTAAATACAGTTATCATAAACCTAAAATTACTATTTACCAAATATACTTGATATACAAATTTTTTGGGGTACGTGAATAGAAACAAGTCTCACTTAACACCTAGATTAGAAACAATGATTTGTAGGAAGTCCTAAAACTTTCACTTCGTGTGGGAATCGAACCCGCGACTCGCCAATCGCCCGACCACTGCGCCAACCGTGTCGTGGTTGATTGATAGGTCGTTTATGTGACTTTGCAAGTTCGTTTATGTGGTAACTAATACTCATTCTTATTTAATAACAATTTGGCCATGCATGACGATATGCCACGTCACCAATTTTGTTTCGTGGAAAATCTAAATCAAACGCCCCTTAATTATGTAGATACATTCTGAGAACTGCCTGTACTTACTTATCCAATATACTCCTATATTATTGGAGTATTAGCATATCCATGAATTTTATATGTAGTTTTTTCTTTTCGGGTCGAAGAAAAGGATTCGACAGTTTCCTTCTTATTTAAAAACGTGTGGGAAATGTAAGAAAATTGTCTGCTCTGTGGTTTTTTGGTAATGTTATCTTTAGTAAATATGGGTTAGGTCGGTCCGTTTATTAAGTGGGTGCGTGCGGGGTTGGGGTTGGACTTTGAGACACGCGGTGTCGTGAACCCCCCGCGCAGCGCCCGCCGACTCCGACCCAGTCGCACTGGAACGACGAGAAAGCACACGTTCACGATATCCGGTACTGATCCGCAATATCGCCCTATATGGATTTAGGACATCAAATTCAATGATTATAACATAGCGGCTTTATGGTAGATATTACGTATATGATCGAATTCCTAAAAAATCCTATTCACATTTTAATTAAGTAGATATTTTTTGTCCAACAAAAAAGAGTAAATTTTCCTCAGGTGTTCTATGTAGGGAGGTAGCTAGTTAAAAGTTTTATGAGGTAAACTGTTAGGTGGTGCCTATTTCTGTGTAAATGTAATTTGACTGAACAAAGTTTATGTGTAGGACTACTGGTGGATATTTACATTGCTGAGTATTTTTATAAATATCTACTTGTAACTTAGTAAGTGGGTATATTTTTTATACACCTACCATAAACCACAATACATTTAATTGAATATTCATAAGGTTATGCCGCTGTTTTAATAATGAGGCCTTTCTATAATAAATTAATAAAACAAGACTTGTAATTTGTTAATTTTACGGTAGGTACCTATTATTATAACTACTTTAATATTTTTAGCAGCGAATATTATTATTTACTCTCGGTAGTCACGTTTCATAGACTAGATCGCACGTTTTTACTTAAGAAAACTATCAATTTAATTAAATGTAGGTAAACATCACTGGACTGTTATTTTTTCATGATTTTAAATCGAAGTGATTTATTGTGTATTATAAATGTATAACTTAAGAAGTTACGATAGAACAGCAATATCTAAATCGCAAACGTATATTAGTGAACCATCGTTGTGAGGCAATGCTGGTTCTTCTTTGTTTGTATTAGAAGAGACTTGTGCGTGGAGATAAAGAAGGCAAATAAAATTTTAAAAGCAAAAGATAAAAATTATAACAGTCAATTTAATTGTTACAGGTAATCATGAGGATCAAAACATCGGAAAATGGTAACATCGCTGTATACAACCGTCAGGACATTTCGCCGCATAGAAATTCCGATAATAAGACTTGGTTGATCGCAAACAGTACGGAATCAAATTTACGTGAGAATACAACGGATTATTCACAGGTTACAAATTGTAATACGATTTATAACCCTCGAAGAACTTCGGAGACATTTGAAAATTATCCTGATGGTACGAAAATCGGTGCGGATAGTGAAGCCCCGACTCTGAACGCGGAACTGGTATGCAACAGACAGTATCGAATTAATAGTAGGAACGTGAATACCGTACAACACAATAACAGCGAGACGGACAATCTGGACGAAACTACAGGAACTGTCCGTGCTCCTTGCGAAGGTTTCTTAAGTATGTTTTTTTTATTAGACTTTGGATAATCTTATGTTTACCATCTAACAAAGAGAAATAGAAATGTCTACTTCTTGTTTCAGGCAATACTAATGTATATGCAGACAATACGCCAATTGACGAGGAAAGGGCATTTGAGCATTCAGACACAGATGAGATGTCTGAGAACGGCATTCATCCTGTGCCGAGGGGAATCGTGAATCCAAATTATCCTGGCTTCCAACACTTAGCGCACACATTACAGGTAAAGTTTCACTTACGAAAAGAAACCTTGGAAGTGTATAAACTTTGCTCGTTACAGCGACACAAAAGAAGCCCCAGTTGTTAAATAACTACCTACTACCGGGCTGGGAACGGCGTCTACTTATTTATATGTATTTACCTATATCCCGTTCCATGTTTGTGTACTTACTCATAACGCAAATCGACAGAAACCTATAGATTTACGTTATTATGCATGGATTAAGAGATTCATACCTACAGATATTTTAAGCACTATGCATTTTCTTTTCTTCAGGATTATTCATCAAACATAGAAAATTTTTACCATTCCGAAAATGAAATGACCGACGATGACGTTGATATAGAAATTACAGACCTGACGTATGAACCGGAACTTAATCAAAATGGTATTACGGATTATAAAAATATTAATAACAACAATAATGTAAAGTCCGATCTTGTAAAAACGACGTTACTATCTCCGCAAAATAAATCATATTCACAACAAAAACTTGTAGATAGTCAAATACAAAATGAAATACCAGATCTATTAAAATCTGTATCAAGGAATAATAATAATAATGAAGAGGCGTTCAATTATGATTTGAACTGTACGGATGCAGATATAGAAAACAACTTTCACGCAAAGGACATTATAGGTGATTTTAATAAAGAAATTGAAGACGAAATAAAACAATTACTAAACTATAATATTAATATCCAAGACGACTTAGAGGAGTTACGCAAGGATATAAAAGATACTTTTGCGAAACCCATAGAAAATACTATTAATAATATAAGCGACGTTGTTAATCACGTTATTAAGAAATTAGTGGAGACGCAGTGTGAGCCCAGTGATGAAAATGAGGATAGTATAAAGGACCATTTGATTCATCAACAGAAGGCAGATGAAGAGATTAGTGAAATAGATAAAGAAAATGAAAAAAATACTCGAACAGAAATGAGTCTAAGTAGGCCTACGTTTTTACTAATAGAGAATAACACCAATGGTAAGATTGCAGACGCCTTTCTCTCAGATGGTAAAGATGAAATTAACATTAACGATTACGACACGGAGAAGTTGAGTCTAAATGTTGAGAATACCATTAAACAGCTAAGTACTGAACTGAGAAAGATAATTCCAAAACTTGATGAAATGCGTGAACGGGATAGGCTATGGGCCGAAAGCAAAAAAGAAACAGTTATTACAGATGGGAATTCTAATGAAATAGCAAATGGTTCAAAAAGTTACAGTTTAAATAACGGTGTTCACACGCAAGATAAATCCGATGTTAGTAAAACTATCAGGCACAATGACAAACCCGTTAGTGTTCATTCTACCAACTTAAAAAAGTAAGCAATTGCAATTATTATTTTATCTTCATTATTTCTTCTTAATATTTATATCTTTCGGTAAACTAAAGAACTACTTGTAGGGCAGTGGGTGCTTGAATATTATAATTTAGGTACTGTCAATTTTTACTAAGTAGCACTGAAAGCAAATGGGGTATACACTTGGGTATACACGTTAACTATGGTTGCTAAACATTGCAAACCTTCGTATGTGAATTTCGTTACCTCATACGACGATTAGGTTAACGTTTTAAATAGATTTGACGCAGCACGTATAACTCCTATAAATTAAGAAGGGAACTACACGCGTCGTACTCTGGAGTTCCTTGTATCAATTTAATTTAGTTGGCCCACATTGGCTGGAGTTCATGTGCAAATGAGGCGTGACAGAAAATATTTTCAAGAATTGTAGATATATACATATTACCTACCTATAGTTTTACATGAAGTGTAATTTAATATGCATTCATACTTCAGTGAACCCAAGGCGGCCAGAGGCAAACAAAAAGATATTACTTCAAGTAAAAACTCTTACCGCTCTGCTCAAAATAAAACATCCGTCCGTAAGAATGATAATCCAATAGATCTAGATTTGGGTAAGTTTTTCATTTACCTTAGTTATACATTTTTTGGTTGTTTAGTTAGTAAGTTTGTAATGTATAATATTTTCCGTATTATAGTTAATCTGAAACCTCAACCGTGTAGGTACCATTATTCTGTTCATAAAATCTTATGATAATAATCTAATTAGTGATCCATTGACTCTTCGAAACTTTTTGTCAACTAGCCAAAGAAACGGTATCATCTCTCTAATCGAGATCAGAGAGATGATCATCTAAGTTATTATGCTTAGATACCTATTGCTCATCTTGTTAAAGACGGCGATGGTTGATTGTGTACCATAACAAATAGTTACCTGCTTTTTTAAATTACAAATTTCTATGTTTTTATAAATTTGATCGAAATACTTGTTGAGAGAGCAGAATAACGCTTACGTTTAATTGAATATTTTCCAGGGAGTTTTGATGTATACAACATAGAAACGGCGTTGCCCAAATTGGATCTAGATGCTATTGAGAATCATTTAAAAGCAGCAAAGGAAGCCGAGAGACGGGTGAGTTCATTTTAATACTAATAATTTAATATTTTTACCTCCCTTATTAAACTTGTAAATATTGTTTATAAAGTGCATAACGAATTATTGTAAATGGGTACATATTAGGTATCAATACTACTATGTACTACCTAGTATTACTGTGGTGGAGTAATGCTAAATAGTAAATATTCTGTATCGTTTTTAGCCATTTAAATTCCATCCTGCTTGCTGAATGGTTGAAACTTGGTAATTTCACATAACTCAGTCATTTGAATTCGGCGCTATATTTAAGTGTTAAGTTAACGGTAACCGCACATTCGCGTTTGATCCACGTCTGCCGCAGCCATGTGTAACAGTTAATTATCAATAGGTAGTAGGTACGTTCAGCTTTCTAAGGTGATTCAGCGGCACAGCAGGCTGCCAGTCTCGTATTAAATACCGATTCATTCCGCAAGGTTTGCGGGTGTGCTTATACTGCATTAGACGTTTCTATTGTTTCCGTATTTTCATTCAGTAAAGTGATGGCGTCAATGCCTTATTTTGTGAACACAGAACAAAGACATTATAAAAAAGATACCAGATTTCTCTTGGATTTATACACTATTACGTATGATAATCATGAATCTGTTGACAACATTTGCTGCCTCGTAAGTTTGTTTTATTTTTAATTTCTTTGGTAACAAGATAATTCAATTTCCGACTCAAGCTTAACATTGAAAATAGGTTAAATGGAACACTTTTTGACCTTGGCCTAAATGTCAACTTGACAGGGTTGACAGGACTTCCATTTTTTTGTTTACTTTGTTTTACAGTTATCGTTTGTACAAAGCCATCCGTGCCATATTATTGCCAAAATAAAGAAGACTGACTAGTTTTTAATATGTTCGAAAATTTAGTTACTAACATTCGACGGAAATTTAGCAAAACGCCCGAAGAGATTCGTGAGAGCGTGAACGCAGATACGATAGAAAAATCTGGATTCAAGCGAAGTTTACATCTCTTCAAGTTGAAGTTGTTTCATAAAAGTGACAGTGAAAATATCCACGATGAAAATTGCGACGACACTGTGTTGAGTCCTAGAGCTGTTGGCTCTTCAGCAGAGTGTGCCCTGACAGAGATTGAATGGCCAAATGTTGATGATAATAACCCTAACATATTAGAAAAATTTACAAGAATTGTTACTATCTCTGATAATGCACTTTATGACAAAAACGTAAGGGTTTAGATCAAACAAACCATTAAATCACTCCATTCACAACCATTTTTGTTAAAACATTGCTTTGTCAAATAGGTACTACAGGACTAAGAACCAAAATTTTATCAGTCCGAGTCAAATTGCAGGAGAGGTTCATTTATAGTTTAGTGTAGTGTGATAGTAGGATAACATCAGAACCTGGCATATGGATAACATTTGGTATGTCATAGCTAGATAGAAGGAGATCATATCGGTGGCGGTTACCACCAATAACAGCATTCCCAAAGAGGATTGACTTCAGGCAGACGGCCTGTCATAAAACATAGCCAAAACTTTTGCAGTATGCCAGATAACTATAGGTATGCTGTGCCAACCCCAAATAAATTGGGATAAGGGCAGGGGGATGATGATGATGATGAGGTACTACAGGACTATTAACCTTAATTTTATCAGTCTGAGTACTCAAATTGCAGGAGAGGTTCATTTATAGATTGCATTGGCTATATTGGTTATATATGCACAAGATAATAGCAGCTACTTATTAAAAAATATATGATAATAAATTTGAATAAATAAATGTTTTCTTTGTTTGATTATAAGCACCACATAGACATTATTACTTGACATACAAATCTTGTATTACAGAAACGCAATGATAGGGAAGAGATTAGGAGGCGACTGGCCATGGGAGCAGACACTGAAGAGTACTACAGCATGGGCCACACAGACCGCCCTGGGAAGAAACCTAGCCTCCACTCACGACTTCAAAGTGGTAAGTATTGCTATAATTTATTATGTGGGATCACTTATCATGGCAAAATATGTAAAACTATTTACACAATAACTATGGCAAATTCTTCTGTTTGTGGACCACTAAGGAATTATCCTTATTAGTATTTAGCTTACAGTTATTATCTTTGTTTAGATAGCTAGCTAATATATAAATTATGTTATAAACTTATTATATAATAATGATTAAATGCTATCAGTTGTACCTAACTAAACTGTTGTGTATTTATACAAAATATATAGTATCTCCAATTTTTTTTAATAATGATGTTAGTAGCAATGTATAATTTATGTCCTAATTTATTATCATTCTTATTCAACTTTTGGAAATTAGTTCTTATTACACAATTCATAATCTTAATCCAAGGTATAATTTCCTTCACCTGTTAAAGTTAGAAGAACTAAGAAATCTATCCTAATCTGATGGTGTGCAGATTGTATCAATGTGTGTATATCATAATCATCTTGTGCTGTTCTCATACTAAATGTGTTGTGGTGTGTGGTGCAGGGATGAACCTACAAATATGTTTCATGAATGAAACAGCATCTGACAATGAATCTCAAGCTTCAGACATAGAAAAAAATTACAATAACACCAAAAGTTTGTCCCGATCAAGCATTTTTAGCAAGTCCAGCTACAACCATCCATATCAAACAAGACCTCTATCAGTAAATATAACAAAACATGACAAAATAAGCACGGTGCAGAGTGGTGAGTACATCCTGTCTATTGTTTTATGTTGGGGTCATGCTTTGTGTGAATAATTGATTTAACACAATCACAGAAGGCTTGTCATTAAACATTTAACTTTCCCCAGTGCTGCTTTTGAATTGTATTCTAATGTACTTATATGAATGAAAGTTATGGACCATTATTAAACTTTAAGTCCATTATGCTTGTAACTTAGATATGTGATATGTTTCAAATCTGTAATAAAATACTTAATTCCAACTTAATTATGATAATCTGAAAGCATTTTATTAACTTGCATGTAAGACAAATACTTTTTAAAGTTTTATTATTGTTTAATTTTCTTAATTGTCCATTATTTACAGGTGCAAAATTACGCCCTACGTCTCTAACATTAAAGACGACAAAGTCCAGGTCTTCACATTCCCTAGGGCACATTGAAATAAAAGAGTCCGACTTTTATGTTCTGCAAGCAACTCTACAGACTGAGGCCAGGATTGCGCTGGCACAAGCAAAAGAAATGGCCCGTATACAAATGGAGGTAGACTACAAATTCAATTATTATTGTCTCACTAATCACAGCCATAGCTAATATCATAAATGCAAAAGTTTGGGATGTTTAGTTAGTCATAATATCTGTGTCCCGGATAAGGGCAACTTTACGTGTTTCGCTGTCAACAGTTGAGTCAAAATAAATATGCAACTAGTGTGTTGTTCAGCATTAGACTTACAACTAGTTCTATATACAAATATCGATGCCAACTGTTGTGGTCGATAGGTTTAACATTAGCAAAAAAACATTTGCCAAGTCGACTGATGTGTTCAACAAAGGTTCATGGCATTATTGCAGCGCGAGCGTCGCAGCCGGGCGGTGTCTCCGGTGACGGAGATGCTCCGGCGCAGCATGCAGAAGGCTAACGCGCCGCTGGCCCCCGACCGGCGCCGAGTATCTAGACAACTTCTCACTGACATGAACATCGCACAGTTGCAGGTATGATTACAGGTTCCTATTTTTGTTGCGTTGATCGTAAATATTCCATAAAACAAGGATATGTCATATTAATTAAGCACATTGCATTAATTGGACAGCAAATATATAAACTTCCTCATGTAATTAAAAGCGAATTGAGTCGGTTATCAACAACCTGACTGAGAAACTTCCTCGTATTTTGAAATGTATCTATGAATGTTAGCTGCAGTGCAAGATAAGTTTATTATTATTATTAGAAATCATAGCAAATCATTTCCAACTATGCATGCATTACTAGCGTAGAAGAGATAACTATGCATATATACCACGTTATTGTATTTAGTACGAATACGTAGGTAATTACATTATTACAAACGTACGTCCCAGCTAGATGTGTATCATTATAATAAATTGCATTTCATTCAGGAACATCACTGGAGCTTTTTTATTATAACTCACGAATGAACAGTTTTGGTCTTGACACATTTTCCTTAATATGCCTTATTGTGCTCATATAATTGATGTCGACTGCCTTCACGCGACACTTTGTGTGCCATTCTAAAGATTCGTGTCGAACAAATCTAGATTCCTTCACTATAAGTAAACGTGCAATATGATATGATTGCTGGTTTTTACGACGTTTTGCCACGGCCTTGAGGATCGAGGCGAGATCAGCTCCGCCGCGCGCTGACTCATAAACAAAGACCATTAACACAATGGATTTATTCACAATGTCTATTGTGTAAGGATTTTGTAAATTTTTTGTCATATTACATATTTTATGTAGGCGCAGCCGAGGAAATGAAATTGCGACCCACCTATTTATTTGATAGCTGCAGCTATTTTCGACCGAGAAAGATTACGTCTTAGCGAAATAATAGTTACTGTGGAACATTATTCAGTTTGCTCGGCTGTACATAGCGTGAGAGAAATCTTATTACTTTTTTGATAGACATAATTTGAGAATATTTGTTACTATAATTTTCATCTTTAATTTGTAGTTGATAAGGCTCAATATTGAAGCATAATTCAATAGTCTATAATTACGTCTGATAGGTACTTACCGTTAGCAATCTTAATGGTTATAAAGATAAATGCATAAACTTTCCAACTTTATGTTATCTCTTACAATTGTGATGTCAATTTTATTGTGTCTGCAGTCTTGTATGTTTGTGAAAGTTAGATACAGAGTAACGTGGTGGTGTGTTCTTCCTCCATTCAAAATTCAAGTAATACCCGTCAAGTCAGCGCTTGAATACCTACCGGAATAGCACATTATTTATATTCCGCAAAAAGTAACGGTATTCGAGTTATAGTGAATTTTCCAAAGTATCGAAAAATCGTTCGCCCATCAGATTCTTCAACACCTTGTTGTAAAATAATAATTTTATTGTATTATTTATTACTTATAAGCCTTTTATATCTACTTATCTATAAGTCTTATTCTTCCATACTTACAATTCAGCATAACTTATAAATCGTAATATTTTGTGGAAAATTTTATGTGCTATTTTTGTAGGTATTTCCACAGTATTTCTTGCTGTTTCAGGACACCTGTATACTATATATATATTCCATGTCTACATTTATATATAACACGGCATATAATATATAACACTCGTTTATACGTATAAATATGTAGGTATGTCTACGCGGTTAGTAAAATACTATATATTAAATACAATGTGTGATCTTATCATACACAATAGTCTCTCGGTTTGGATGGACGGAGTATATCTAATTAGTAATATTTAATTAGTGATAATACATAAGGCTGATGGCCTGAGTTAAACGATGCCGATGCTCGGTTCACTCAAGAACTGTATATATATTTTTTTATTGCAGGTTATTGTGAACGAGCTGCACTCCCAGATAGAATCACTGAATGACACGCTAGTGAAAATGCTGATGGCGCGGGATGAGCTGCACATGGGACAGGACTCCATGCTGGTCGACATCGAGGATCTCACACGCTACCTGTAAGTACCACAATTTAGATATACTTGATGATACCTAAAATGCACAATAAGCGAACTTGGTCAAGCATACATAGGGCAAAAATCGGTTGCACGAAACACCGATAAAAGTGTAATGTAGCGCGAGTGGTCCAAGGACTTTGTTGGCAAAACATACCTACTTACTACCTCCAAGGTCTTCGACTGGTACTACATGCGTGCAGGAAATAAATTCAAAATTACAATGTAATATTACTCTTTATTCTCAAAGTTAGTCCTTTTACATCAGCAGTAGTTACCTAATTGTGTCAAATTCAAACAAATCTACATCAAGTTTTATTCGAAACCTCCATTGACAGTTGCATCTCGCTCCCACACATGTTCGCGAGTGAGAGAAGTGAAGTTGCCATTTTCACTCTTTTAGAGACGTGCTGTAGGTACATAAATTATATTATTTGTGTCACGCAATTCTCGACGATACTTTATTACGAGTTCTTTTGTTTATTACGATACGAAATCTAATTAAATACGTTAATAACAGTAGATATGTTGTCATTAAAAATGACATGTTATGCGTTCTACTTTCAATACATTAAATCAAACTATGGAGAAATAGAACACTCGAGTGATAATGAGCGTGCTGTTGGGTCATATAACGATGTTATAAAGAATACTGACATGTTTATTTGTCAAGATATAACCCAGAAAACAAAATTAAAACAGACATTTCTGGTTAATATAAATTTACTTATGATTATTTTGACATAATTGTTTTATTATTTATTCTGAATGTAGATATGCGTCTTTCAATTTGTGTGAGCCATGCTCCGGAGAAAATTTTATCCCGGAAAATGAGGCTGACGACGAAGAGCTGGATGTAAAAGAGGAAGTTCATTGCGATATTACAGTCGTGTAGCAAACATTTGTTTTAATTTTCATTAAAATTATGCTTTTTTTTATTAGTTTCTGTGCTTGTATGTGATGGATATCATTCAATTGTATCTGTATTTAATTTTTCATATTACATCCGGATATGGATAATTCAGAAATTTCCAATACCTTTTCTAAATTATTTATTCATTGATATGGCAGATAGTTTTAAATAATTATGTACTAAATATTACACAATTTTCAGCGGCGTGAAAGAGCAGACTAAGAAAACCAAAGGCACTACTACTAAATCGGGTATAAGGAGGCTCACATCTTTAGTGCACAAATAAGTACACGATATTTAACATTAGGCTTATTATAACTGCGATCTGTCTATTTAGTTTATACAATGGTGGTCACTATAACAGATAAATATTTGCAACAGTGCGAATGATAGATGTTACGACAAATACTTTGACATTGAGTCGTTTTAAGGTTGAATACACATGTGAAAATATAAATGTGAGTTGTGAAAAACAACGATTCGATATGCACGTGTATTTAAATGCTCTACGATACTTACATTCATTGTCATTCTACATAACTTATTAATAATATGACATTTAAATTATGATAGAGATTGAAAACGCTTGTCTATCGAATCGTTTGAATGATGTGCGTCAACATTTTAGTGATAGTTGACATAAAAATAACATGAATGTGTTTTGTCAACTCACTTAAATACATGATTACATGTGTTAAGTCTGCTAGAATCAAAAAACCTTGAGGACACAATTCAAAACACTGTTCTCAACAAGGCTACATACCAGTGTGCATATAGAGTAGTCAATTCAAAGCGACTTAAAAACAAATCTCATTATTTTACTAATTATAATCTGGTTGTACATCTATCGTCGCACTGTAAACGGTATTCCGAAATCTTATAATCGGTAATGTCATAATATATTTTTGTGACAACAGAGTTAGTTAAAATGTCCAGGGTCGCGGTTGTTCGAGTCAAGGCAAATTCCGTGTGGAAACAATAATTACGCAAACGTTTCAAATTAAAGTGATTGACGTTGTTCAGTAATGGATGAATGCATTTGTATGCAACAATGAGTTTATCCATTAACTAAAAATAAGTTCGGATTGCTCAGTACTAACCTACCTAGGCACTTAAATGAATTAATGAAAAAGTCCTAGTTAAAAACATAAAAAAAACCTTTTCTTTCTGGTTTTCGGCTAAATTATAATTCATTCATTTAAAGTGAAGGCAGTTGCACAATATATTTATCAGAAAATGGTGAGATGAAGTAGATAACTAGATATTAGCATACGATTAGCCACACGAGCGGCTCCGCGGCCCAATTGTTTACACTGCATGGTATTCCGTAACAGGTGTTATCGCATTATATTTGTATATACCTACGGTTCTCTTGTTAGTGAAGTAACTCCGTCACAGTTCTCATTAATTATATATAAATGTGTATATCGGATTTGCTGTATATTCTTATTATACATGTCCGCTTTAAATAGATACATATTAGCCCACCTAAATATTATATTTTACAATTATTATTCGCAGATTAGAAAAGTATTTTTTCATAATAGTGCTCATTGTTATCTATCGATATGCGTCTATGGCTTCGAGGCGAGCTCGAGTTAAACATTGCGGAAGAGGCCAAGCTAACAAAATTGTATCAAGTTGTTATAATTAATGTAAAGTACTTATAAAAGAATGTAAGGTTCGAATTTCTGTGTATACGATCAGTTAAAAGAGAAAAAAAGTAATGCAAAATAGAGATCCTCTTGTTTTTAGAACAGTTCCTATAAAGTTCTTCCATGTTAAATTGAACAATGCAAGGTTCAGTCATTTATAGAACACTCCGCAAGATCTCGCAACGGAGGCATAGACAGTTACATTTTATAAACTAGTATACTCACCATATATACAGGTAGGCGTGTAGAGATGCACATGCCGTCGATCATGTCCATTGATCTTATCGGAGGCTTGTAATGAATGTAGTTTACATAAATAACTAACGGAATGCAAATCGCCCACTATCTTTGATTACCTCTTCAATACCTTTATAATTTACTACCTAACAAACTGTAACATTTCATCAATATTCGATATATATCAAATTTAATATATCTAGTCTAATTCTTGGCTACGATGTCTAGTAATAATAAATATCTATCTATAAAACTAACTCCGTGTTCTTTGTCATATTTCTACTAAACTATTTAAATCTCTCTCTATAATGATAATGTATTAAATATATCAACAATGTCACTGTGTTCATTTGATACAATTTACTAACACATCACAAATATTAATTTAAAATATTTTTATGTAATTATACTATTGTTAGGTAGTAATTTATTCACAATTGCATTCCAAATATAGTTTATTGGCTGGTTACTTGTTGTGTATCAATAACTATCAATCAGCAAATAGTTCACTATGGATGTTTCTTGCCTTATCCAAATAACATAATCTCGCTAAGCTCTAAGCAATTCGTCGGTGATACATAAACATATGAATTATAATACTTACATTCATATTACGATGTTAATTAGTTATGTACTCATATCCTCATAATCACGAGTATTTTACTATTAACTCAAGCTAAATTCGTAACTAAAAATGAATCGAATGCATTTTGCATTCAAAACCTTTTACTAACTCGTGTATGTCTCTTGTAAAGTACTTGACTCTTAATGGAATGTGATGTAAAATACTCAGTTTTATGATGGTCTTACTATTTAATAGGTACTGACTGGAGAGACACCAATGTTATCAGTTTTTCTAAGTATATTATAGGCATCTAAATTTAAACCAAGTGTATCATTATAATAAGTTTCGTCGTGGTTTAATAGCTCATTGTTTAGATATTGATTCCTCTATTCTTTTTGTTTATATCTTGGGATCTCAAGTGTTATTCCTACTATTGTGTTCCTATTGATACTTACTATCTTTCTTATTATTTTAATGGATTCTATTAAAATATATTATTTTGTACCATGAGCTTCTGAAATTTTAGATTTCGACTTTAGATTTTAAATTTCAGAAGCATTCGTTTGTCTGATAAATGGTTTTGCTGTGCTAGACTTAGTTACCATTATTATTAGCTTTTATCTAAGATATTTATGTGTGGGCAAACATGCTATCATCAACATTGTCAACTAGCGTCGTCTGTTGTTACATTGTGTTTTCGTTGTGTAAGATAGGGAAATGAGTATACCGATGGATTAAAAATAATAATTAAAAAAAAAATGTGGTGTTGTTGAAATGAGTTTTCAGCTATCACTTTAACACATCTCCTTTTAAAAAGTCACGGAAGAGATCTTTAACTAAGGCTATTAAAACGTTGCTACGGTTCAATTATTTTTAAGTATGTTGATGATAGACGATGGTCACGAGTAAAATATATATATCTGGCGACATTTAAAAGCAATTGTCGTATAAAGTAACAATTGAAATTAAAAAAAGTTTTTCGCAAATTCGATGTTTAAAATGACACAAATTCAACTATTACTTTAGAAGACAATCGCTTTTGAATTTTGCTAAGTGTTTATATATTTTAACTATGGACTGTTTAATTGTGTAGGCCCAAGACATTATGTTAATTATGTACTTTTCTCTCTAAATTCTTCACTGTGTACTACGGGCATACTAGGCGCATTTATTTACCCAAATATACTATATTCACTAGGTTAATCAAAGTTAAGATTCACACATAAAGGTAATATTCTATGTATCTATAATGAAATGTTGGAAATAAGTATAGCATTATTAATAAATTATAATAATGCAAATGTGCACCTAAGCCGAACTCCAGTGAAGGATATAGATCGTTTCGTAAGTTACGCTATTAAACAATACAAGATTGCACGTATGTATGTATTGTTATATATTTTTATAATTTTATCAGACGTACCAACAACATAGTTGGTACAGCTATTCTTTTTCACATGACGAAATATAAACTCTTTTTTTTAAATTACTCTTACCATATTTTTTACAATATTTTTACGACCATTGAATACAGGTGCACTTGATCTCATTCAAAACATTAATACAATGTATTCATCCTGTTTTATAATGTTATTCTGATAACGTCTTGCTAAAAACCTGATTATTATGACAATTTTATGTCTCATCGTAAGTGTGTTAAAAGCTTAATTTACGTTAATGAACTGTAAAATATAATTAAAAATCGACTGTGTATCCCGAACACCATTATGTTGCATTTATTATTGTTCGAATGGTGAAGGAAGTAAATAAAGTTTTTTGATGAACTATATTTTATAATTATCTGGAGACGGCTAACGTAATGACATGATGGATTCTATCAAAATATACATCAAAATGCGACATTTTCCAACATTTTTAATAATACAACTTACAAAATTGTAAAGTTAGTATTTACTTTTTTATTATTGATTAAATTTACAGGGAATTTATATACTTCTGAATTAAAGAGAGCTTTTCATTGCATATATTACCTACATATTATACAAAAAAGGTTTTACTTATGTTAATCGACCAGTTACTATGGTAACTGTTTTTTTTTTGTTTTTTATGTGTTCTCTAATATGTTTTCCACTGGTGTTGGTCTGGCTGACTAGATCGTCTACCGACGTTCGCGGTAAGATACAAGAATGCTTGGCGTGCTTATTGTCAACTCTTACCGACATGTGATAAAATATTATTGAATATTCTAAATAAACGGGAAAGTGTTTAAATAGACTTTTATTTCACGTAACTTCCAGGTTAAATAGACTAATGGTTTCTGAAGTTCTCGGTTGTCTATTCTCAACTAGCTGTACCCGCGACTTCATTCGCGCGGGGCTTGGACTAACAGCACTTTATATTATATCTTATAAAAGTTAGTTATTATTTATAAAAACAGCTATCTGCCAGTGAGTCTCGTCGAAATCGGTCCAGCCGTATTGGTGAGAGAAGAGACAGTTTTTTTTTTGTTATAAGTGCTGTCGGTATATTATTTACTTTCATATGCATATAGTAAAAAGCTCTTATTTTGAAATTACAAACAGACACTTCAATTTTATTTATTTGTATAGATATAATATAATTATACATAGATATTGTTTCAATAAAGTTATGTATAAGATAAACCACTGCGTTTCTGAATACATAGCGACGAGTTCAATGACTAATAACTGATAAACACTTTATTTTCTTATCTAATTATACTGGTTACTTAAGTCTAAATTGATTATTAATCGAATTCATCCCAATTTACTAGTTTTATACCATTTTTTGTCGCATGCTCAGTTATTGGTCTTGTGGGCGAAGGCGCGGCTTCCAAGTGTGAGATCCTGGGTCGCGCAATTATATTGCTTTTCCTACGTCTAGCGTGTACTTGTTGGATTTGGTGCGATGGCACTGCACAGCAGACGCTCCAGGAACGCCCTGCATGGGGGCTCTAAGAGGAAGAGGAGATCCTGGTCAACGAGATCGGGGAAGATTTGTCTCTGCCGGCAGTCGTATTGGCTATGCTGGCAGAGCCGACAACTTGGACGGCCGTAGCCCCCTACTGGCAGGATCGGAAGATATTCATCGTCGCTCGGAGAGGAAGGCGCCGCCGCAGAGGTAACGGCAAACGGGTAAACGGGTAGAGGCTCCCCCGCCCAGCCTAGATAGACGAAGCAGACCAACCAGCACTATTTAGGAATAACTCGGGTCGCCAGCGCCTGTCTTACTGACCCTGTAGTGTACGTGCACACATGCAGTTGTACACTGCGAGGGTATTTTTTCTTTATGTGCTGAGATGTCGTTTTAATCGGTATCAGTCCGACATACCTATTCTTCACCGTCAGGTGTAGCATTTCACCATGAGCATATCCACGCGACATCTAAGCTTGATAATAGATTCGCTCAATTGACATTGGAAATATGTCAATTCATACTTTTGAATGCTAAAGTGTCATAAAATTGCGATTCTAAAAAGCAAACCAAATGTTTGTTTTATTTAAAAAATACCTACGCATTGATTTATCATTGGAATTGAAATTAATTTCTAGAATAGCCCTATAAGTACTCCGTGGATGATATTATTACAGATTATACCATGACCACAGAGTACTTTTTCTAAAGATATGGCTTGAACTTAGATCTAAAAGGACTCGTGAAGTCTTGGAACTTTAGTCGCAGAAATGTGTGAAATTGTCATGTTCTAATGTAGGGGCCATTTTAAAAGAAGAAATGAGATAGGTTTAGTTAAAGGTACTCGCAACAATCTAATAAGTCCGATTTGACGTTTATACGTAATGTACATATAGGGATAGACCAACAAAAGTGGAGATAGACAGGTCACATGATACGCGATCCAAAAGAGAAATGGTGTAAAATATTCCCAACTGGTATCCCAGAGCTGGCAGGAGGAGCAGAGGACGCCAACAAACAAAATGGGAAGATGATCTGAAACTCACGGCTGGACTCCACTGGAGAAGAGTAGCAAGTGACAGGTCCCAGTGGAAACTGTTAGAGGAGGCCTATGCCAAGACGCAAACTGAGTTTCGGGACATATATATTATAAGCAAGAACATTATAATAATGGGGTTTCTTTCCAATGGAGGAAATGCCGAGAATTTATAGAGATACAATAATATTAATAATATCTTTATTTCATAAAAGGTGGTAGTACTATTCTTTAAACAATTTGAGACACAAAAACACTTATGTTCACTACACTAAATGGTTGAAGAACTGTCCTCTTAGATAGGCTACAGAATAGCCTGTGATAAAGAGGAACAGTGCGTCATCCTTGTGGGGTGGAAAAAATAAAAAATAATTGTGTTAATATAAGTCAAAGTGAAATGGTTGCTACTACATAGACTACAATTAACAACAGGTATAGCAATACGCATAACACATACGCCACACTCTTCACGTGTGGCGTATGTGTTATGCGTATTGGTGTTTCTGTCCATATGTGTAGTGTTTGTGTGTAGGTATATGAGTGTCATGCGTATTAATGTCTAGTTGATACCATGATCTATAATAATGATAAAATATATGATTCTGTTTCATCGTACGTTTTTTGTAGTAGGAAGGAGCGAACAGCTAATTGACATTCGTGAGATGACAAGCTATAAACAGAAATATTTGAGTTCATTTTACTATATAGGAAGGGCCCAAGATATAAGTTTTTTTTTTCGTTAAGTAATAATTAATTACGGGTAGGGCACAGATTTTTCTTTACGTAGTTTGGTGAGGTTAACGTAAGGAGTGTTAGGGTGTTGTAGCATAATTGTATGCAGAATAAAAAGCTGCCTCACATTTAGCAGGTTGCAGTTTTTGTAAAGTTGGGTAGTGGGAAATAAAATAGGTCGAAAGGTTGCAACCTTTAGTATGGCTCTATGTGCATTTTCTAATGGAAGCATTACAGTTTTAGAGGCCCCTCCCCTACAAGATATACAGTATGATAAGATTGACTGACAAAGTGCATAGTAGACATTACGTTTAATGAACTGGTTCGCAACGTATCGAAGTGTCTTAATAATATATATCAACTTACGCACTCTGCCTGTCAGAGCTTCCACATGTGCTTTGAAGTTTAGTGTTTTATCAAGTACAATATCCAAGTACCTGATGTTATCGACAGAGGCTAATTGTGGGCAATGACAATTTTGTTGAGTTTGAGAAGAGCATGAGTGTGCTGTCAAGGTTATTGGATTTTTAGGTTGGGAAATCGAACTAACGGAAAACGAGATAAACTTTGTTTTATATGTGTTGAGTGTTAGGGTGTGGGAGCCAAGCCAATTTAACATAGAGTTTAAACCATTTTGAGCTACCTCTTGCATTTCCGACCAAGAGTTTGCGAAGAAGGTTATTGCAGTGTCGTCTGCGTATGAGACAATATTTGAATTAGGGATATGTAAATTACAAAGGTCGTTTATGAAAATAAGAAAAAGTGTGGATCCAAGAATGCTCCCTTGTGGTAATCCGTATTGTATACAAAGCTCGTTACTGACATGGTTACCTATTTTAACCTTTTGTGTTCGGTCGGTGAAATAACTTTGAAATAACTGGAGTTGATGGCCTACATTCTCAAGTTTGTTTAGAAGAAAAAAATATTAGGTATAATGTATTCATACTTAGGAAAAGTTCAGAAAAAAAAGGCTTATTAATATTATTATTATAGGGATCTAAATCACTTCATTAAGAAGTAATGATGAATTAAAGAAACTCGCAAACATACATGAACACTAAAACATAACACTACTTTCTTTGGGTAGTCTTGTAAAAAAGAAGCAAACAGGTAGGTATTACTATGCTGAAATTATGGAAAAGCTGTAGGTACCTAAATTGGTGATTATAACGAATAGAGACAATTTAACGATGAATAAAGAGAGATGAAGTGTATTCCTTGCTAATAAATAAGAAACGAGCTAATAAAAGTCAACGACGTACGCACTATGTACCTAATTACCTCTTTTTTTTTTGTTTTGGGGAAACCTTTAAAAAACTCCCGGCCTTGAGGACAAGACCGGGGAATGTGGGATTTTTGCCTCACTAAAACCCCGGTGGTCACCATCAGCACATGCACTGAGTCCTCCTAACAGATCGGCTTCGGAACCCCCACCGTGCAAAGACTATGAGGGCACATCACTGGGGAGACTGTAAAGGGAGCTCCCCTGAGCCTCGCTGTACACGGCAGCACGTGACCACTGTGCTACTGTATCTTCTCTAGGATCACTTTATGGGTGGATAGACTCTCCTCGCTGCGCACCCGTGATACCAAAGGCCCGCCTGCTTTAAGTGATACGGGCAGGGTTTCGTCTGTTAGGTGTCTGGGGACTATTTAACTACTTGCTTACAACTAAGCGAAATGTTAACTGCTTCGTTGATCTAGTGGTCGCAAGTGCGGCTGGTGCGTGACGACCTATGTTCGGTCTCAGTAGCTGCCCGGAGTTTGGAATTGAGCCCAATAGTCTGACCACTTATTACCTACACGGAACTTACCTTATAAAAGCATTGGTGAAATGTGGGTGTACAACTGTGTACACCTATGCCACGCACTGCTTTGGGCATGATTCCAAGTATGTTATGTATGAAATGATTTATGTACCTAAGGACCATCGTTTTACAATAAATAAACTGTACTAAAACAGTAAACAATAATGGCTTATCTTTGCGGTGTCAATTCCCACAATACTATAAGTATAAAATGTTGCAACGGTGTCAAAACCATGGCTGACCCCAAATTGAAACAGTCACCTGCACGCCCAGGTGCGTACGCGCAATTAATATCATCCTCTAATAATAGATACACCTCGCAACAATAATTTATTTGTTTTATTGTCTTTATCGCTAGCTATGGAAGAATTCGACACGTTAATCGCGTAAAACTAAAATATATTATTTCCTTTGTCGCGAAATGCTATTCAAAATGTTCCCATTTATTGGACCACTTTTTTATCTTAATTGATAATATAGACGAAGCTATTAAAATGTATTTATTTCGTAGGGTGTATTAATTGTGTGAATAAACACATTTGCAATCTTATCTTTGTTTATTGGGCATCAGGAGTTTGGGGCAAAACTAATTTCCTGTGGGAACTTATTTAACCTAACTTTCGGCTAAGTGGTTTTATGATCCTTGTTTGACTAGTAGAGTGTACCTACTTCATTATTTTAACGGGGAATTAATAATTTGTTTAAATAATGTTTTAAGAAATACAGTTTGTTATTAATTACTGGCCACTCTTTGTATTTTTTCTTTTGTTAGGGACATTTGTCTTGTCAACCTTTGATTAAGTAGGTACCTACTTAATCAAAGGTTGACAAGACAAATGTCCCATATGTACATCGATTGATTCACCATGTGATTAGCTAGTGCGTCATGCGTTTTATATTTAACCGTCGAAGCTGTTAAAGTTATCGTGGCAGTGATCTGTTCGCTTGAGGAGCATGCAAATCACCGCACTACCACGAGCGACATGCGGGCGCTCCGCCGCGCACAGGCCTCCTCGCTACCTCACCGCACTCGTGGGGGAGACATGGCTTACATTTACATATATTTTCACATGATTAAGTTCTGTCCAAACCCCTGCTAATAATAATACACAACTATCTATCATTTTGTATACCTACCGAAACACTGGTAGGTATAGGTACCAATCAAGCCGTTTCGGAGGAGTTCGATAACAAACATTGTGACACGAGATTATTAAATAAGTATTAGAAGAAGTTAACAACTGCAAGTCAGGACAAATGTAAAAATAATCTACAAAGGCAATGAAAGCTGAGGAATTACAAGATCTGGTTGTAAATTTATTATAATGATTATGTTATTAGGTACCTATTATGTTAGTGTTTGGAACAATATTTTTTACAAGTCCTAGTTATTTGGATATCAGGCTTCTCTACCTTTTATCTAAAGCCTCTGCGGGTGCATAAAACTGTAAGAATTTGCAATAAGTATCTTATTTAGTTATTGGATAGATTCCCAATTATAATTTCTTTGCAAACTTTATAGCAATGAGAGAGCAATTGCAATGCTACATACTAAAAGTGCTTAGAATTGCAATGTAGAATAAAGTTAAGTATAGGTATTCTTCGACTATAATAATGAATTTAATAGATAGTGAAAGAGAAGAAATACTTTCAGTAACGATACTATTATTTCAAAATTTAAAGGGTTGTATGTTAAAATTATCGAAGTAATAGTATGCGCACTGGTCGAACGATCGGCTTCACGTGAGTGTACAACTATTGTACCTACAACTACGTGTGTACTACACTGCGTTCATGTGAAAATTGGATTTGTTAACGCACTCATAATAAGGAGGAATAAAATGTCTACCGCGCAGAACTATCAATATCTCTTGTATTGACGGAATGTTGACCGTTCTACATAGGTAATATAGGTAAGAAATAAAACCCCTCCGCACCTCGTAAGCGACCCTCAAGCGACCCCCTTTTGTTGGCATACGAATGCTTTCGAAAGTCGTAACGAGTATAAGAGATAAAATGTAAGTACACGACCCTTGACAACAATTAGTTAATTACAGAGTCAGAAAATAAGTAAGTAATGGCATCATAAATCTACATAGACATGTATATCAGAAAAACTAAATTGTTGTCCTGTTACCCGCTGCCACCCAGGCTTCGAGTTGTAAAGTTCAATGTCAGTGATGGGGCCGCGCCGCGGTCGAGCCATACGGGCGACCGATGACGTCCACACATTGTTATTGTTTGTAAAACCTCGTTGACAGTCGTTCATCTCCACGATAAATAAGTACTTCCAAAAAAAAGTAATTTGAGAATTTTGCACGCTTAAAATTGGCTATGAATTATAATCCGTATAGGGAGAAGCACAATGAACCCCATCAACCGAAAAATGATTAACTAGCGATTACACTGACGGATGGGCGGCGCGCGCGCACTGGCTTCTCTAACCACATAACTTAGAATCTCTTACAACTTGATGTTAAAACTGTAAAGGGAATTTTTAGGATCTTTTGGTTACAAAATTATTATACATGTAATCTGTTTGCCTGCCGCATGCTTTAGGTACCTACCTATGCACATAAAAGTGAAGATCTGAATCAGTCCATCTGTAGACATAAACTGATAATTATCCTATTTGCAAGACCACGTTGTAATAATGGCTTACTTTAGTTACCTTCGGTGACTAGGTATGTAAACTGTTCTGTAGACCAGGTGCCCGTCTTCTCGCATCATTTCGTGCTAATTGGGTAATGTAGACTGTAGGTATATCCTTTCTGCTACTGTAAGTAACATCTATTCCTCATACTCATACTTAATTAAATGTTTGAATCTTCATTGTGTAGGTACGCTGACTTAATATGGAAATATTTAAAAAGCTAATATATTGTTAACAATCAAGAAGCCTTCGAAAAAACCAAAACCTCCCCTTATATGATCTATCTGTCCGTGCTACGCACTGTGGTTTACAGTTTCATCGATGAGTGAACAGCGCGTTGGATGCGCGGGCGCACGTGCCGCGACATATGGCGGCGCCATACTGTTTGTTTGCCAATCATAACGGACATATTTCATCAGATAACGGGCCGCCGCCTCCGACATATTGCCTCCATCTAAAACAATGTGTAACAATTAAAATGTCGACACGTTATGAAATTAATCTCGCGAACGATTCGATATGGTTTTCGTCGGAGATGTGAGGGGGTGGTAGGTCAAATGACCATAGATTTCTATAACGAGGATTACGATTGTATATTGCCTTTTATAGTAATTGACGAGAGATTAATGGTTAGTATTTTTTTGTTAACTAAAGTTTGGAATTATGGTTCTTCTTACATTTTTCATATCTTTTAGACTTCTAGGTCCCGGGTTATTCGAAATTTTAAAAAGGTATCATTATATTTTACGTGTCCAGTAAAATCTGATGTGCCTAGCACAAACTCTACATAATAACTATGCCGTAGGGTTTCTTTTGATTATAGATATTTATCTACTTATACTTACCTACCTATCTCAATGTTGAATATAGATTCAAATATTATAGGTAGGTACTTCCATAAGCAGATCTACAGCTTTTAGGAATAATTAGGCACTGATCATGTGCCCTGTGTAGTAAGTATCCGCATCTCGTAGATGCGGATACTTCTGACATACGAAGTTAAAGTTCAGGAAACAGGATGCCTTATTTGACCCCATATTTTTAAGGTACACACAAGCATTCATACTTATGTAATTCTTGGACAGGTTGCCACCACCAACAGTTTATAAAAACCGCGTAAACAAATGAAAGCGCAGGGGGCGAAGTTGTCGAGAGACCAGCTGCTGCGACGCATGTCGCGGGTTCTATTCTGTCACGGAGCAAATATTTGTATGATCTACAGATAACTGTTCCGTGTCTTGGTGTGAGTGCACGTAAAATGATGTGTCTGTAAATGCACCCATGCCAGGAATAAATTCCCAGTGTGGAGAAATGTTTTAAAAGTAAATATAACACTCATTTATTGGGCAGTCGTGTAAAACCAAAATCTGCAATAAGATTCGATTGTTCGCGTGGGTATGCGTGTAATTTCGTAACGGTACATAAACTCGTCGGTTTTAAGTGAAAACAATTATACTAACACCAGGTTCGTCCAACGTTAGGTCCCCCTGTTCCATTGAATGAGACCAATTGATATAACCTGCAATTTGGAGCGCACGGGCGCGGGCGCATGGCGGCGCCATATGGCGTGGATCATCGTCAGCGATTCAAGGGACGACCACCAAACCTCACAGACACATTATATGAACCAAAGAAGCCTCATAACTAGAAATGACGTACACCAATATTTTTATCCTTATACGCTATTACTTAGAGGGACGTCCAGACTTATTTATATTTTATAACTGCTTGTGCAGGTAGTTAAAAGAAAACATTAATATTACGGCGGTAACAGTCATATACTAAGCACTAAAATTAATTGAACGCCTTATATAGTAAACATGGTATAATCATTAACCCCTAGCTCATGTGATTAAGTTTTTGATTTACCTCTATGATTGCTGTTCTTCAGTGCCGCGCGTGCGACGATTCTTGTTAGGTATGATTGAACCTGCATCCATAAAGATGAGTTTCAACCAGCACCTCAACTTTTAATTGTATTGTTATTAAAATTATGTGATTTGGACGCAGTACGAATTACCCTGAAATTAATACTTAACATCTTCGAAGTAAACGAGGGGCTCGTGGCTAAGTACAGCCGCACATATCGATCGATCAAGGTTAAGCTGCGCTTGCCGCGGTCGGTCTGTGGATGGGTGACCATAATTTCATACCGAGACCCCTCCGTGCCTCGAAGAGCACGTTAAGCCGTCGGTGCCGGTTGTCAAATTAAGATCTATGACAACCGTTACGGGTAGTGAGGCCTGAAAGTCTGACAACCAGTCATACCACGGGATATCGTATTACCCAGTTACTGGGTTGTGGAGGTCAGATAGGCAGTCGCTCCATGTAAAATACTGGTATTAAGCTGCATCCGGTTTGACTGGAAGCCGACCCCAATGTAATTGGGAAAAGGCTAGGCAGAATAAAATATCTTCGAAGCAAACGACAATGCTGTTAATGAATTAAACATTTTCCATATATTATTTTGATTGCTTACCTACTGAGACAGTAAAGGTGTTGCGACTAAATAAAAACGGACTATATAAAATTTTAACTGGCAAGCTTTGCCCGATCCAGCAACAAAGTCACTGTAGCCGTAAATGGAGTGCAACCCCACGACTATGTTGAATAACGAAAAACTCCTTGAATTTTTTAGAACATCATAAGGCATCTCGATAAAAAAAAAACGTTGTCTTGTTTAACATATTACTTTGTTACGAGGTGAAAGTTACTTAGAAGTATTTTCTATAGGGAACAAAAATAAGGACAAGATTTTAGAAAAAATTTAGTAAACCTGACACACAACATCTTTAGGTTAAATATTGTTATTGTTTATATGTGTCAGTAATCAATATTTTAATATAAACTGGTTGGAATTAGAAGTGATCTGTATATTACCAGTCTTGAAATCAGCTAGGTACTTCATTTCCCATGCAATTCCAGTCTCAAATTAACACCTAAAAGCAATGCGTAATCTTAAATAAATTTGTGTACAGACATCATAGTTTTCAGAATTTTAAAGCATACATACAGGCAACGCATAGTAGAATCCAGTTTATGAAAATATTTTTTAGGCCGTATTTATTAATCAAAGTAATATCTGACATTATTTAAAATTTCAATCGAGTGGAGTTATTTACAAAGGTAACCCAAGGTCCAAGATAATGGAAGTAGCTTGGTAAAAGCTCACAACTATAGCTCGTAAACGGCATCACAATGAGTTCAGTCATTTAACTGCGTATGCACACAGACAATACTCGCAGGGTTCGTTGATGTCTTTTGTACTGCGCGCGTGCATGAACACGATACATGCGTATGATACGCACACATATGTACATTACGTATGCATAAGTATAGTGATCCACTATCCCCACTAAAGTTAACTTTCAAATTGTTTTTATTTAAAAAAAATTAAAATATAATTAATATATAACCATAATATGCTGATCTCTTATCAGTTATTAATCGTCCCGTTTAATTTATAAGTAGATGTTTTCGTAGGCAATATTTTAATAACTCATCTACACTTTTTACTTATAATTTAAATTGGTAATAAATCACTATAATATGTATACATATATAAATAATATAAGTACAACAATTTAATATAAGCAGCTCCCAGACAATGGTCTATTTATGCACTAAAACCTGAAATTACGTCATCACGATTTTAAGCGTGGGAAAAGCCGAGCTAACGATAAGAATAAATAAATAAAATAGGGCCGACGTTACGTGAAGACGGTTAGCCCGGATCCTTGTAACGTCTAATGTTATATTGTCATTAGTACCACTACCCATGTACCAATGTTACATAACTCTTAAGTGTATTCCCTTGTACGCAACACGTGTGTATTTTATTAAACCTCCGAGTAAATTGGGTGTGAAGAAAACCTGTTCAGTGCTCCTCGACGTGAAATGGAAAGTGATATTCGTCATTATCAGCCCGTATGTCTGATAAATGTGGGTGTCTCCATAAACCGCTGCATTAAACGGTCCTGGGTGGATTATATTATAGATGCATTGATTGGCGTGGTTGCTGATTGAAGATAAAACACGGGAAGTGATAGGGTGAATTATGGCGGCGCGGTTGGCACAGTGGTCGAGAGGCCGGCTCCTGCGCCGCGTGTAGCAGGTTCGATTCCTGCAGATAATTGTTCTGGGTCTGGGTGTGTCTGCTTGTGAAATTATATTTCTGTAAACGTACCCACGATACAGGAAGTAAATTCTAGCGGGGGGCAACATAAAAAAAAGTATTAAGTCATAATGATCGGGTTCCCGTTGTTTTGCAAAGACTTTACCGTGTTTTTTATTGTTTCAAATACTTCTTTTTCCACTGAAATAAATACTAAATGTTGTTGTATACATACAGATGTAAGCATAGATTATAATAAATATTTTAATACAAGAGAGAATTTTATGGCTCACAGAGGCTAAAAAAGGTATAAATCTGTAACATTTTTACATAATAAACGCGAGAAAGTAGTCCTGCATCGACAAAGAAGATGGCTGACAGTCGATAAGTAATTACTACAGATGCGATTTATGTGAGCAAGACTTAATACACTTAAGATTTAATTCGCGTCTCGGTCGTAGTCAACTCTATGGTAAGTACTTAGTTCCCTTTATGTGATAGGAGCTCTATTTACATAAAATCCCGTAGTGGTACCTTTCCTCACTATCTAAGTCCACACTCTGAATCTACTCACTGTTGAAAATCTCTTTTACAAATAGGTATATGTACAAGAAAGGAAAATAGTTTTTCTTAACAAATAAACCAGTACATATTTTTTTATTCCGTTGACATCGATAAAGAAGAAAATTGTCAGGCATTTCCATTGCTTATGAACAAAAGAAAATAAAGTCTACGCATACATTCAATACACGTCAAAAAGTAGGCGCGTGGGCTTCTTGTTACGTCTGTCGATTAACTCTGAAAGGTGGATGGCGACACGCGACGAGCGGCGCGGGCGTCTCCGACACCGGCTAGATCCCACCACTTACCGGCTAACCCATTTATACGCTGTGTTGAAAACAGGACTAAATGAATTAATGCAAATTTATACTATAAAAATTGTCGCAGGTGCGTCAGGACGAGTTCCAGCCATCGTCGGATTCGATTCAACGCGCTTACGCCGCGCGAAAGTTTTATTTATAACCTAATAGCTGAGCAGACTATGTCTGCTCAGCTATTACGCGCCACAAGCACTTGCAATTTGGCGTCAAAATATCTTCGCTTTCTGTATAGTTCAACATAATATAACATAACTTGTTTATATGGACGGCATTCAGACATCGCTTCGTTAAAGATTGTTACTTTTTTGACTTGCCTCCTGAAATCAATGAATGTCAACAAGTAATAAAACGTTTCCTATTAATATCAGTTTTAAAATTAAATGTGGGTTTTATAATCCGCAATAAAGTTATTTTATTCTGTTCAAATGTGGATATTAAATAAATGCCTAATTGCTTGCTATGAGCGCTTCCAGATTATGACTTTAACGTAATTGAAATCGTAAATTTTTTATCTTCATTGATATGAAGTCGCCGTCAAAGTAACATTGAAATTAAATAAGTCTTTTTATATATTAAATACTTTTATATGAACAGACCAGTTTTCTTTTTCATTTAAGAATCTGTGAAAATGTCGTCCTATCTCATACCATCACGAATTTAAATGTACATTAAATGGTCTAAGATTGATTCTTCATTCTTACAGTGTCTACTGCAATGTCCAGTCAGGTGAGAACTTATTTATTTAATTTATATGTCTCAACTCTGAAGTACTTATTTACCTAAACAGTTTAAAGCGGCGTCCGTTAGCTTGTAAAGACTACGGCAGATGTCGCAACTAGTAGACGCGGTGAGCCGCAACGAGTCGCATCAGTCTGCAACAAACGCGCGTAACTTGTCGCACAATCATAACGCATGAAATTCATGGCCGTACCTACTTAATTGAGCCTTTGTTGTATCACTACCACATGCCGTCCCGCCGATACTTAATTGCAATTGGTTTTTAATAATTCACCGGGTAGAATGACCGTGGCGTAACAACAATTTATCGGAAAACATCTTTATTGTGTCGTTGACGGCTTCTGATAAACAAAGAACTTGTATAGTTTTATTGCGAAATATAAACATAATTTGTCATAGTTTCGCTAGTCTCCTATTTAATTTTATTAATATCTAAATACCAAATTTCGCTAGTACATAGGTACCTAATAAATAGTTACATGCCGAATTACGCTAATATAAACTCACATAGTCACTGACTCACATATAAAAATATTTATTCAGTTGTATCAATCTGTAAAATCGCAACAAAAGCTTTTTACATAGGTACTTAATGCAATAAATCATAAATTACATTTCGTAGAATAAATCCGATTAATTTATATTATGATATGAAGATATTTCAAGAATGTTTTTCTTTGAGTGCAAATATTTTTTATTATTTAACTAAAAATATACGGTCGAATTGAGAAACCTCCACCTTTTTTGAAGTCGGTTAAAAACCTGAACAAAATCTGACAAAATAATGTTTTAGGTATGAGCATCAAAATAAAAACTAATTTTTTATCAATAAGTTAATTGTCGCTATTATTATTATTATCAGTACTTAGAAAAAGGCTTGAGTACCAACTTCAGCAATTAAAATTGCTGAAGTTTGAATTAAAATTGAGTAATTCCAACAAATGCTATGGTTTGACAATAAAAAAAACAAAGCATAAACAGCCTACAAACAAAGCGCAAGCACTTAATTATACCAGGTACCAACATGTTTTCCTGAAATTTTGAATAGGTATCTATTCCTACGTATAGTTTAGATATAATATATTTTTTCATCTCTAATAAACTTTATTCATAACTCTCTTATAAATTGCCCTGAACATCGTCCATGCGCGTACATTTAGGTAGGTAATTTATATGTCGATCGACAATAATTATTGCAATATTATGATAATTTATTGGTGGACTCATAATACTAAATGCAATCATGGCCGTGCTATACCCATAGGTATCCATAAAATCTTTAAAATATCTTCATTTTCGAATAGCGTCATCCTATATACAATTTACTATGGCAATATGAAAGCTTAACACTGGCACTCAGCTTACGTTTTTGCATATCTTTACGTACGTTAAATGGAATCGTTAAAAGCATTTACGATATTATGACGATACAGTCGTCTACGAAATGTTTCAGAAGCTAGATTTATTTTAATTTACTTTAGTGTTTTTTATACAACTATATTCTATTAATGGAAATTAAACAAAACTTTAGAAGAGTGCTTAAAAACTATTATTAAGGGTTTTAATTGTCTCGAACATCAAGATCAACGGAAGGAGACGTAAGTAAAAACCACGGCATCCGATTAAGCAAGTCAAGAGAAGTAGTGATCTCAGTTTGCCGATTCAGAACTTTTTTTCAATGCTATCAGGACAACTGTACAATTTAGAAGAAAATTTATTAAAGAAGAGACTTTTGTTTGAGAGTGTCCAATATTATTTCTGCCAAGAAGATTAAGCGGTCAATGATAGCACAGTACGGCATGATGCAGCTTTGATACGGTTACTGAATTTTCAATACTTACCTCGTATGGTTTGATACCTAATTCATACGGGTTAATTGACGACATAAGCTTGCATTTTTCAAATTATTTGCGCGTATTGCGACTTCACCATAAGAAATAATGCGATGGGTAGTTTACATAAATATCTCGTATGCGTGCTTAGCGAATGGCAAATAACTTTATGTAGTAGAGATTATTTCTTCATTTGCAAAATGAAATCTTGGAATTTGCAAAATGAATGGTTTTTCTGCGTTCATTACATTATACTAGACAAATGTTCACGGTCATGTACGAATACAAAACAAATATTTCGTTGTAAAACTATTGATTTCGTTCTTCATGTTACTCTATATCAATTGAAATTTTGAACCCTGTATTGATAATGTATTGTATTGCGAAGCAAATTACTGTAACTGTGGTCCAGCATACGCCGTGAAAAACTGGTGATTCGAATTGCTAGTTCGAGTTCTGTTCATATTTTAAGTAATAGTCATATTATTTTTCAATGAAATTTGTAAATCGCTAAAATACGTACTAATAAAATCATCCGTAATATACAAACATAGATAAGCTCCGTATTTGCATATACATTGCCAAGCTATTAGTAATGGTCAAGACGGCGCAGGATTTAATGACGAAGGATCATGTTACAGGATCTAATGACGTTGGAACATAACGTATTTAATGTTGCTTGAAAGTGAAGATGAGCCTGAGGCGATGTAATGGTGGTGGAATGGGGTATGCGCAGGCGGCGCGGGTGAGCGCAATGTGCGCGCGCGACCTTTTGCGCGTAATTACTAGGCGCGTGCGCCTCAGTCTGCGCAAGTCGCACGCACCGTTCGCTGATACCCGCTACCCGCTGTCTGCTTACATATATGGAAACAGCTACTTTACAACACACTCGCCCTTTGATTAGCATTTTTTGTGTTTGATTTTAATCACACGAGTTAACAAAGTGTTTTATTATACTCCGTTTCTTTTTATCTATAACGACTAAAATAACTTCGCATGTTTTGTTGCCTGTCAGCATATTGAAGAGTAATTTATCATTCAAGCTGTCGCTTTCCACTAGTAATCAGCTAAGTTAAACCGTCATGCCTGTAAAACTCGAAAGTATGTGAAGAAGTAACTGCGCACCTGTCAGTCAATGAAACGCTTGTTTTTACAAATTCATTGTAGTACAGCAACTATTGTCTTCATTAGATCAATTAACTTCCTAACTCTTTCTGAAATTTCTCCTTTTAATGTACGATTAAAAAATCCGAAGCATGGATAGATAAGTTTTAGTTATATACTTGCCTATGTAGTAGCTGACGATATGTACGCTTATATAGTTGTTTATAAGAACCAGTACATAAATTAATAGTTTAAGTACATGATTAACAAATCAATTCACCTTTATCATCTCAACGAACTTGATGTGTGTAAAAAAATATTAAGTTTAAATAAATCCTATTTACAAAAATCAATACCTACCGGTCGGTCGTTACATGCCTAATCATAATTTCCAAAACAGATACCTATTATTAATTGATTAAAACGAACAGAAAAATGGCGATACGCATTCGAAATAGCCACTGTGCAAAGGAAACGATCTTGTCCACGGATTAATGACGGCAATTAAATCGGTTCACTCCGGCGCATGAGGCCTGACGGCGGCGCGCGGCGCTCTAAAAGCTCGTTTTTTGCTACGCCACCGACAGCTAGCCTGTACTTAATGAAAATCAATGGTTTTGTAATCTGTACGTACTCGCAAAATGATCGGTTAATGCTGAATAATTAGTATAAATATTTATGCATGTCTCGGAAGGTTGGGTATTTTGATTTTAATGATAATCGAAAAACAGCTAGAAAAATGGAGAAAGTACAGGCTATTTCAAGATAATTTCTCATAATCATCTCTCTCCTGTAAATCTCAATATTTTCACATCGAATGCTCTCCTTAAAGTAATTTTTATATACTTACCTTGAAGGAATGACTACCGGAGTAGTTTTAGCGGGCGTAACCCTCTCTCCACTGGCATATGACTCCCAATCAAACCTTTATGCCTTTTACCTGTATGGTTACAATTATAGTACACGATTTTAATCGTGTGTGACGCAATTTTATGTTTGTGTTTAATTTTTTTTATGTGTGTTAATACTTAAAGTTATAAATTATTGTGGAAAAAAGTATACCTCTTCTAGAACTCGAGATGTCTTAGTGGTCAGAGCGTCTGCAGTATTTATCTGGGAGGCGCAGATTCGAATCCTGCTCGCGACCGTATTCATTTGCCTCAAAAATTTATAACTTTAAGGTGCGTTAAGCATACTTTAATGGTTTTCAAAGATTTATCTGTATGTGTTAATACTGTTAACGTATTGACGAGAGCTTTTGTTGCTTTAGTGTTCTTTTTTGCTTGTGTGTTACCTCACCCTCCGTTAAAAGTGGCGAACCAATTTATTCGATATTTAGTCAGAAGCCGTCTCCCGTCTGGTCCTTAAAGATACTTACCTATCTAATTTTTAACAAAAAAATATTATTGGCATAAGACAATGAACTAGGGCTGTTAAATCTGAGTTAGAAAAAACAATCAATGATTCTCAAATAAAGTTCATATAAATTACTTAAGTAAGTAGACCTATGTCCATTGCAGATTGGGGAAAATTTCTATGATGAATCGCCAAAATTATACTTTTCAATTCAATGCCCAATAAGATAAGACAAGATTGTTTATTTGCGGAAAAAATATTATTCCACAACTGTTTCTGTTATGATGTAGTAATCAGTAACATGTATTAGTAATTAAAGGAAATATTATCAAAAATAAAAATTTCTTACTTTCTAATCTTATTCGTATTTATAATATTAAATGGAAAAAGAATACGGTCGTGAGCAGGATTCGAACCTGCGCCTCCCGGATAAATACGAATTATGAACTTTCGATATTCACCTTAACACAGAAAAATAATAAATAAATAAAAACAATAGAAATAAGAAATGCCGTTACCTGTCGACCATTTTATAATTACCTACCAAAGAGCGAGAGTGGATACGCACTTACTTACGGAGTGAATTATCGTGGGCCGCTTCTCAGATTGGAATCAATTAACTGGAGGCGACGCGCTCCCGGTCCCGGAGTGGCCTTCGCGCCACCTGCCTGCGCCTGCTCCCCGCCGCGCGCATAGCTGCCCCAACCTGACCTGTCCCGTCCCCCGCGGTAGCCTCACCAACGGCCAGCGAGACGTACCTCCATCACTACCAACAGTTATTGGTACCTGGTAACCCCGCGTACTTATCAAAGGCGCGTGATTGCCCATTCATTATCCGCCCGCAAAATCGCGGCACCTTTGGCGGTTAATTGCGCTAACCCAATTTTTTGTATCTGAATTTTGAGTCGTCGTTCGGGATACCACATTGCGAAGTTTATTTCGATTGTCATGTACATGATTAAAAATATTGTGTCATTAAATAAAAATATGCTTTACGCGTGGTAGATATTTTATTATCTTATTGATTACGATTATACTAAAAGATGGGTTATATTTGGGACATCTTATAAGTTTTATTGATCTGCTCGTACAACCTTTCTGTTGTTAATATCATTCGATTGCATTCGGTAATTGCCTTTAAGTTCTGAATCATGATGCGCAGCTGACTCGCGGCGTCGTATATCTGAGCGAAGGACGTAAAATAATGATTTACCAACAGTAGTTAAAACAATAATTAAGTGGACATGAGCGGAGACCGCAGCCGCCGCCCCGGGGCATGCGTTAACTCGCCCAGACATCTTCACTGAGTGCTCGCAAGCCGCCCAAACCTGACTGATCGTTGCCCACAGAAATAAAACCTGAAAATATTAATAATTTCGTCATTTTATATTTCATGTCTTCGCTTGCAACAGATTTTATTTTGTTCATCAACTTTTGTTGTATTCATTAATTAAGTAGATATTTATATTTCAAATGCTGTATAAAAAGAAAGCTTATCGTTAATGATAAAAAAAATAAGATAATATTTTTGTTCTTTAATACATACCTACAGAAATAATGTAAGGTAATGAAGTAATAGATTAAAGAAAGAAACAGGCCATAAAACTAACAATAAAAACATAAATAAGTAAAAAGTCCATACTTAGGTAATTACCTACCGTATTAATTAATTAACAATTTTGTAAGTCTACCCTTATTTTCGCAATAACGAGTGTAGTTGTCCCTTCACAAAAATCCTGTTGGTTTCTGGGAGACGGCAGTGTTGTTTCGGTATTCAGACAAACATAAAAGTGTATAAAATTGCGCATTATTGCCTGCGCGCGGGTGGTACTCGTTCCTCGTTTTTGTAGTTCAATGTTAATTTTGATATAATTTAGCCACATTGCATGTTTTAGATTTTGAATATGATCAATAATATTTATTTGTGTATCAGGTGACTTAAATTTTTACACCCGCCGCTTATCAGATTGTAACAACTGGCCGTGAAGTGGAACTGGTTAGTGCGCTATGGAATCCTGACGTATTTACCAACGTTGAATTTCTAGCAAGCAACATGACTGAATGGGAAGACCTAGAAGAGCGTCAAGATACGCAACCTGATTTTCATAATCTAGACAGTTGCTATGAAAATTTGGAAACGTGGTAGATGTAACGAAGAAGATAAGCAGCCAATATAGGAAGACTGGATAGAATGTAATACAAGTCATTATATATAATATCAGTCCCAAATTATTGATTTTGATTTAATTGTTGAAAATGTAACTTATTTTTTTGTTACAATAATACAAATGCTTATTTGTTGCAATATTAATGCGGACATTAAATAATTAGGTAGACCTTAGACAGCTTCTGCATTTTTCAATTTATGACCTGTTGTTTGCAAACTGCCCAATCTTATACTACCCTATCCTACATATTATTTTCCAAAAAGTCTATCTGTGAGTAGCTACTAGGTACAATACATACATATCAGAAGGGGCGAGAAGGCTACAGCTCAATGTTTAGTTGTAGCATAGAATAGATGTTGTTGGTACATGTTGTGAGTAATTAGAATCTCAGTAACAATTAAACCATCAACTCGCGGCATCTCGCTAACATTACTGTAGTTTAGATGTGAGTGAGAAATGACAATAGGTACTGAAACGGGATACAGGGATTGTCATTATAATGTTTTCTAGTATCGTAAATTGTAAAATTATAGTATACAAAGGGTGACATAAAAGGAAAATATTAATGGCATTAATGTCCATTAATGGCATATAATTATATAATAAGTCTATATAGAACAACAAGCATATTGGTGTACGTGAAATGTGAAAACAGAACAAACATTATACATATTTAGATTCACAGTTGGACTAAAGGCCCAACAAATCCAAGTATGGTCACTCGTTGTAAAAACATAGCACGGGGCTTAATGCACCTTTCCAATCAATTACCAATAAATAGCGTATAAGATAGGCTAGAAGACAAGCGCGGCGACGAATTCCGCGCTTCGCTGCCTGAAGCGTGCGCCTACTTTTTGCAATGGCAGGTGCAAGCGCATATGCTATTAAATTGTCAAAGAATACACGTACGCATGCCTGTGTATGCCTCTGATAGCTTCCAATAATCAAAAGTCAAGTGAATACCTGTGTTCTTTTGAAAACGCCATAGAAGCGATTGTAAGGCTCTACTTATGCGCACACGCAAGCTTACCAGCGCGCCCAGCAGTTACCGCAAACCTTAACTGGTGTATATTTAATAATATATTAATAAAAGCTATTAAATATGAATATTTGAAACGTAAGTTTTTGCCGGGGACTCGTGTAATCATTACACAATTACAGACGCAGTAATCGCAAACCACAACATAGCAGCAGCATGCGGCCTCGTCTCGGGGAACATGTGCTCACTCAATATGGGAGTGCGTAAGAATGATCGCAATTAGCGGAGAGGAGCGCAGTTTTCTGTCGTAATGAGCGGGCGTGGCGTCCGCGCGGCATACACAATGCGCAGCTTTGTGCGCCCGCGCAGCGCATGCGCACATTCGCCAAGCTTTTACGGTTTCAGCCAACGCCCGCCATATGACTCGCTGCAGTTGCCACCTAACTGTAGGTCTCCAACTGCTAACTGATATGCTTTGTTCATTCATAGCGGATGTTTAAACAATAAAAAGTTACACAGATTTTTGGGATTCCCTTTTGGTAGGTATATTGAACTAAAACCGTATTCTACACATTATCACAACATTCAACTGTGCAGGCTTTTGATATTATCGCAATCGACGGCTACGATTACCTAGTTTTAATTGTTTATAATAAAGAAATGAAGTTGATCAGTAGTCACTCTGGAAAATAAATCCGCTCGATTGACATTGGAGGTATGTCAATTAGTACTTTTAAATACCAAAATATTTTCATAATAATAAAAGATTCAAAAGAACTTTTTCTAAAATTCAGTAAATCTTAATTTTATCAACGAAAGAAAATGTTCACCTATACGTACGACAGCTAAGGCAGTGAATGTAAGCGTATGACGCACGGCACGCGCAGGCGCTTCAATAAATCGGTTACAGGCACATGGCGCGGGCGCAACCAACGCGCCGACTCGCGTGCTGAATCTTGTCTTGAACACTGAGGGTGCTCCTTAGACGCGACGCGATGTGTCGATGCTTTTATCGATATGTTAGAATTTGACATTAGAAAAGCAAAAATATTTAAAACATGCGAGTCTGTAAACTTAGTTTAGTTTGAGATCCAATCGCAATAGTTCGTTATACCTACTACGCTGTAGTAACTAAGGCTCTAACAATTTTCACCGGAAATCGATAAATCTAATAGAATAAAAGTAATTTACTGTTGCATTCTTTTAATGATTTATGTTATTATTAAGTAGTTTCCAAGTAAGTAGTACAATCGCATTAAAACAATCGCTAAGATTTAAATCCATTACCAATATACATATATATATATACATAATACAAGCATCCTACTATTTAGTTACTTACATCTTCTTATATGTATGTATACTAATTTATTATATCCACATTGTACCTACGCAATACTTGTGAGTCCCTCTTGGGTATAACAAAATAAAGGATAACGAATAGTAACTATTTTTATTATATATATTAACATTATTTGAAATAAGGCTATCTATTAGCATAAAAACAACTTCTCTAATCATTTAATATCCAGAGTCAATATTTACTCTAAGTTTTGTTTAGGTATTATTTAGATAGATTTATATAATGTAATACCTATATTAAACATAACTTCTTTAGGTAGGTACAGAAAGATGAAAAATGTTGTTCCTGAAATCAAACGTTCTCGTCGATATCTAAGTCGAAACAATGGGAGCATCCCTAAGCCGCAGCCACCTGCCACCCGCACCCCTACACTATATTTTATTCTACTTAATCGTCCTTTCCGTTATATTACCTGTTTTTATACATACTTAAAGCAAATATTCTCGTTTCTATAAACGCTACAATGTCTGATCGTCCTATTAACTATAATAGACACTTTTAATTGAGAATCTATAAAAGGTTTCGCGAACTGTTGGCCATAAAAGGGATAAGCATTCATCATGGAAGTCGTGGCTCTCATCTGCCCAATTAATAAAAGTTGACTGTAAGGAATGGCGTACGGCGACAGCGTCAGCCGCCTGCGACTGCGCAGCACCGCACCGCCGCGCTCAGCCCGCCGGCGCACTGACCGGTTCTGCACGCCTGCAGCTGAAACATACATATCTACCCTTCAACTGTTTTATTTTGATTTACTTATCTATCAACCATGTATTCGCATACTTTATGAGCGTGTTTAAGGATTTGCTTGGTTTTTATCTAGGCCCATCTCCGCGCACAACTACCTCCCGCACAATTGTAGTTTTCGATTTTTTGCGACAACTGCGCATGTTTTACCAAAATAAATATAATAAAATAAGCTCATAGCTATTTCATGCCAAGCTAACCTGCATATTTTTTTATTATGAAGCAATTAATTGGTGCAACGTTATGTATAAAGTTTTTTCCGAATATCATAAAATAAAACTCAGTTTTATCAATGAATAACAAAATCTTATCAGACGCACAATCGTGATATCTTATACCGGCCTTCATTAATTCCCCAGAAATCGAAAAGGAGGCTTTAATTCCAATTTTGAACAAAGGGAGAAAACAAAAACAGTAACAGAAAAAAAGGAAGATAAAAAGTGGCGCGGGCGCGTGCCAGGGCGACATGTGCACGCGCCGAGGATCTACGCTAACGGGCCGTGACGAGCCCCGCGCACCCCGCACGCTCGCACCCCCGCACACCCCGCACCCGGACACGCGCTAGCCGTTATGTTTACAGCCCCCGTAAGTCCCCACCGCCGCGCCCCGCACTGCACGCGCCCTCCCCGGCTTGCACTCGCTGAAGCACTTCCCCCACTGAAGCCTTACGTTTCCCTGCGTAACAAAACACGTAGTAACCAAAGCAGATTAGCTGCCTAATTGAATTTCCCGAGATTGTTATTACAACCGCTTGATCAGGTGAAATTGTGATTAATAAAATACAACCGCCATTTTAAGGTTAGAATTTCATAGTTATATAGGCTAACAACTGAAATGTACTGAAGGAATTTTAGGTATATTTTGTTTGATATTATTTACCTACCTATTTTAGTTTATTTTTTAGATTTGTATTGATATATGTGAGCAATAAAAATCTAAAAAACAGAAACTTACATAATTAAAAAACTATTTTTATTTTTATTGGACGTGATTATCCTTAACACTCTTGCTACTAAACTAAATCATTAGCTCTTCGAATGGGAGAAATATAAAATTATACTTCTTAACAATAAATTATCTAAGGATCACACGAATCTAAGAATGACTTAATATTTATACATTAACGTCTGCTTTGTAGCAGAGGTTGCCGGTTGGTATGTGGATGTATGTCGATCATTTCATATCGGAACCCCTCCGTGCCAGGGAAAGGTCGTGCTAAACCGTGGATCCTACTTGTTCTTTAATCGCCAACTTTAAGTCTGCCAACTAGACTTAGGTAAGTAAATACTAAAATATATCTTGTTACTCAGTAACTGGGATTTGGTGGATACATAGGCAGTCGCTCCATGTAAATTGCTGATATTAAACTGCATTCGATTAGATTGGAAGCCGACCCAAATGTTATCTGGAAAGTACTGTGGGCAGATTGCAGTAGCTCTACAATCTTATCTATGAGACCTCTTCTATCTGCTAAGATTAGACCAATATTTATAAAGATCAGCTTGCAGCTTATAAGCAGTAATAGCTTAGTAGTATGACCGTTGGACTGTTAAAGCTCGCAGGTTCGAATTCAAGACATTACTGACATTAACAAATCACATACGTTTTTATCTATCCGTTTGTTGGTAAGCGCATTACTGGTGAACGGCTGGACCTATTTGGCTATTTATAATATATTTTTTAGGAATTTATAGGGAAAAGTTAACCAGAAAATTTTACATTTCGGGAAAATAAAAATTGCACAATGCTTAAGATTCTGAAATAAAACACACCAAAGTTTAGATTCCTTCTTTCAATCTAATATTTTAATTTCAACTACATATAATGCATAACATCGTGTTTAAAGTGTCAAGCAGAAATCGATATCCAATTTAGTTAAGTTTATATAAGTGCGCAGTGCACCTTTTCCCTGTCAGGCCATAGGCAATCTATAAGAAGTATTACCTATTTATGTAAAGTTAATCGGTTTTTATAACGCCGTGCTTAAAAACGTAAATGGATTAAGCTGAATATTTTAAAAGTTTACGAGAACTGCGAGCATAATTTTGTATTAACATAACACAACACCCACATTTGTTGTGCACCTACATTTCACAGATGTCCATAAGTGGTGAGCCTATAATGCCAGCGACCGGGTCCAATTCCAAACCTCGGGCTGCTATAGAGACTTTGGTATCAGAACCATACATTAAAACATTGCCGCACCTGGGAATCGGAACAAAGACCTCACATTAAGCAATCGGCTTACTGTACTACACAAATGAATCAGTTTTAATCAAGATTTACAAATGTAGATACGACAAAAAGATAGTCACATTGGTGCATGGCAAGATTTGAACCCATAGCCCAAGGAGCAGGTCCAAAATCATGCGTGCTACCACGACCATAGACACGATCCTTCATTTTACATTAAATCTATAAATAAATTTATTTCTCATATAATAAATAAATAATATTGGACTATTACGTTAGAAAGGCTTCTAAGTTCGTATCTAAGCAACGCTCCGCCCAGCTCTAGATGGCGGCCAATAGCGCGCGATGGGCGGGGCGCAACGCTACAAGAAATCTAAGCCTCGTGCATTTAGTTAATCTCTGTTTTAAGAACAAATCAAATTATCAAGTATTTACTTAATCCAGAAGCAAACCATGTGGCCTTCTTAAGGCTTATTCCTAAGTAGCAAACCGGTCTATGCGCAACTAACTAACTTTTACGATTTTTAATACGATGGTCTTAATGTCACACAGTGAGCAACCGCTTATTTGTGGGCATTAATACTTAAAAGCCATTTTTCAGTGCATCCTCTGCGCCGTCAACGTAAGCGCAACCAGCAATTAAGTGCTGCATGCGAGGATGCGACGCGAGCCACCTGTCAAGTGGCTGTTTCATCAAATCATTTCTTTATTGCTCAGCCTCTGTCCGACCTCTTTTTTGTTAGCAGAGTTTTGAAAAAAATAACGTTATTGTGGAAGAGCAGTCGGGTAGGTCGGGGCGCGCGAACCTTATTTCAGTCAGGTGCCAGGCGCCAAACGCGACGCACCGTAGTCAGTGACGTTTTCCGATCCTGCACAGCCTTACGATTTTTGCGACGTCATATCGTTCGCTGCATATTAGAAATTTTATTTTAATATTGAAATAAAATGTCATTTAATTCTGTATGGTGGTTAATGGACTGATTAAATCTATGCTGTAATACGTAAGACGTTGATAGTGTGTCGTAGCAGTGAGTGAAATAAATTTTCGTAGCGTTGTAGAAGTTGTCTTTGAGGTAAGTAACTCCTTTTAATATCTTACAAATTATTAGTCACAGATATAGATTCAAAAGTATTACTAACTATTGAATAAAAATAATAATAAATTAAATGTTTTAACAAGTACATAATAATAACTGTTATGAATTGATTTAGCGTATATATCTACTTGCGTCTTTGTTGATTGTAGATTTTCTAATCCAAATAATAATAAATTAAAAATGTAAATTATATATTAATAAATGATACTGTAAATCAAAATAAGTTATTTAGTTAAATAAACAATAAACATATAATACGGTTGAATAAACAATCTTAATAAAAGTCCTACTAATATTATAAACTCGAAAGTTCGTATGATAAGGATGTTTGCTACTCTTTCACGCAATAACTACTGTACGGATTTGGATGAAATTTGGCACACAGATAGTTTATAACCTGGATCATAGGGTCTATTTATCCCGGCTGGACGTAATTCTGAAGTCCACCCAGACGAAGTCGCGGGCAGAAGCTAGTATCTAATAAGTTAAATAAAGCAGATTATTCATTATTATCTATAGATACTCAAAATGTGTAAAAAAATATAATGTCAGGTATTATTAACATAGAAACTCTGAATTCCGTTTTTAAGCTTTAGGTAATTCTTTCTCTACTATTAGTATCTATTATATAACAAAGCCAAGGTTTAATTATTCCTATAAAAGACATGAAGGTTCTTTATATTCCAAAAGCTCACAATCAGGGATTAAACCACATGCACACGTACTCGTAGGTACTACTTAGCGCTTTTTCAGGATAATATTTTCAATCCGCATTCACGAAGTAGGCTAAATCATACAAAATGTGCGGAAGCGAAAACATGCTGTAAGTCCTACTTTTCACATGTTTGCTCATGTCTATGTTTATATAACAAACAATGTAAAGTATTATGTCGTCATTTAACCCACACGTCGTCTGGAGGATGCAGTGCAATACAAATAATCTGCGACTTTATTTTCACGTAGCATTATACAAATAAGACGAAACCAAATTTGTACATGTGTTTCAACATGTTTAATACCTAGAATTATTGAACACAAGAAGAACACGCCACATTAAACCCCAGGCGGTGAAATATTTTCTCTGTCTGCGAATGCATCGTGGGTATTTGAGCTTATTTTATTCAATATATATAATTATTGTCACTTTTGAAGGCTTTCTTTTATAAATAAATCGTATATTTCTTAATTATTATTCCTAAAACGTAAGCAATACTCGTATCTTTTCATAAATATATTTAGGTGTATAATTTTGCAAATGCAAGTCAGAATCAATGATTATATATAATGCATCAAAACATTTTCGTACTGCGTATATCTAAACTCAGCTACATTTTTACCATATATTATAATACTTATAAAAGGCCGTTTTAAATACACTGAAATATAACATTTACCACTACACCCGGCACCGTGAATCCAGAAGAACAAATATTGATGAAATACTTATTTCATACCGCAGTCTGTGAAACTCTATACATATACCTAGTTACTTTAGATAGGTAGTTGCAAATTGCCGTCAGTACCTACCGGCAATTTATCTGCGCGACATTGGTTTTGAAAGAAATGAATAGACTTTATACATTTACATAAAGATTTATTGTTAAAAAAATAACAGCTTTAATTTGTATGTTATAATCAAATAAATACTTATTATTATAAATATTACCTTCCATTGATTGAATATGTATCGCGAAATCTGTTCAAATAGTCTAAATCAGATTATAAATTAATCTGTTTCTTAAAACACCTGTTCGTATCAAACGCGATAACATACGGTTGAAAGATCATTTTATAACCCACCAACACAGGTGTGTATAAGATGTACTGAAGACAATAGACATGAATAAATAAATGAAACTATGTTTATATTGACCTAGCTAGTCAATTTTTGCGCTGATTGATTTTCTCGACATTTGCTCGAGTTCCCATCACTGTACCTACCTACCAACCGCAATGAAAAAAAATAGGCAGCAGCTATCGCGCGGTAGGTAATTGGTACTAGCGATCTAATAAATGAAGCCTTGCTTTATTGAAACTAGAAATTGCGACACACGGACCCCGTATTAGCCAGCTCGTTAGCCAATTAGTACTAATAACACGAATCAATTGCATTTGTAAAGCAAGAAAATCAAAGTGCCCCTCCGATATCCCCTATCTTCAAATTAAGTAAAATGAATGTGATCGATATCAACACGAAAAATAATTATTAATGAACAGTTTTTTCGGACATTATTGTAATTATATGAAATTTGGCAAATCATTGTCCGACATCATTATTTATAATTTACGATGACAAATGTTATGTGTCTGCCTATAGGTAGGTACCGGTGAGTTCTTTGAGTTTAATTCCTAATGGAAGCGGCGGCGGAATGGTACGGTGACACGCGGACATTCATTCTGTAAATATGTAATGTGTGTTAGTCTAATGAAGATTGTTTTACTCGACACGTGCATTATTAATGCGCATACGCAGCGGGCGCCGGCAGCGCGCTCCGCCGACCAATTCCATTATTCTGATTCTTCATTTGCTTGATTGAGCTTTTAATACGATTCGCTGTCAACAAACAAGCGGTCAGTTTAATCAGCAAGGGCTGTCAACAAATACGTACGTAGACGGATGGATACCTACTAATGACGTCGGTCACGTAAAGTAAAGATGATATCGCTACTTTTGAATTGATCTGCGCTGACCGTAAAATCTAGATAAACACTGTACGTACGTACCTACAAACATATTGAGTTGTATTCGTGAATAAGGTGACTCTCAGCCAACCCATGATGATTGTTTGGAAAATGTTATAAAATTATAATATTACTTGTTACTACTTTACTAATACTGTGATCTGTGTACAGGATCCGCAATCCAAATCAAATATTAAATAGACGCCTTAAAACAACGCGTAATTTTAAAATAAATTTACCTATATTACAGTTGCCTAATTTTTAAGCATGTTGTCTTCATATTATCCCGAATCTATAATAATTTTTTAGACATTTTGCCATTTAAAAGTACGAACTGACATATTTCCAATATCAATCGAGCGGAATTATTTTCAAGAGTAAGCGATTTCTCGGAGACTGGTCGACACTTTGCGTGACCAGAAGGCTGGCTTGTTTCTTGGTCAAAGAATCAGCATTGCCATCCAACGTGGCAATGCTGCCAGTCTTCTGGGCACCTTTGTGGAAGATAGTGATGGGCAGGAATACTTTGACACCTGAGGTTGTTTTTGTGTATATAATAAAATTGATTTTTTTTTAGATATAGGGTGTATTCAGTAAGAAATAAGTTTATATAATAGGTTAATTGTATACATATAATTGTACTGGTTTAATTATTAAATGACCGAATGACTTGAAAGTAATTGTATAATTTTTAAACCTACAAAAAATACAATTACTCTTTACCTATTTAACTAATATTTTTGTATTAAATAAACATATTATGAGTGCTATGTTTTGGATGATCATTCATGTATGTCCTTGATAAAAATCCAGATGCCAATGACTTTGAAAGACAGAAACAGGCAAGAAAACGAGTAAACCAACATCCAGTTTTTCCTTAGCAAGCCTTAAACTTTTTTTATGATTCTGAATAATAAGCCACATTTAAATTTACACCAACACTCCTTAATGTGAATACCGATAAATCTCGTTACAAAACCTAGATACCTGAGCATCTTCAGAAAACTGAAAGTTCCCACGGGAAAGCAGAATGGTTGCAATGCGATCGATCGATAAGACTACTAGTCAATGACGATTCAGTAGCTCAAGTGGTTTGTTCTGACTGGATGCAAAATAATCGTGTCGAACACTTTTATCTTATGTGTTAAATTTTTCGTCTCCCATGTTACGAATAATTTAGGTACTCAATAAGGTAATTGTTTATTAACAGGATGTCCCGGCACGTGCTGCTATCGCGGCTAGCGGAGCAGTTTCAGCCATCTTCGCCACCGCCACCAGCTCATCGGTTTCCATCTCCGGAAGGCAGTATTTCCCCCCACACCCCACCGTCGCCTCGCTCTCCCCCGCGCTCACCAGACTCTGTGTCACAACACCGATTAGATTTACTACAGTTGGGAGACATTGAGATAGCTGGAAGAGCTCTTAAGCAATACGCACGAGCTACTGGTATGTGTACTGCAATTTTCTTTTATGTGATATAAGATGTGGGTATTGTATACTTACCGAAACTACGTCCTAAAGGACATGGCTTTATAAGTTATAACTGCAAAAAGACGTTGTCTCTCAAAACAATTTATTTTATTCTACAGTATCCCTAAAATAAAACCTACCTAACAGCTCTTTCACGTTTTTGTTTCCATAAAACTTTGTGCGACTTTGTCAACAAGTCTTGTATCAACATCACGTTTATTGTGTACAGAGCTGGGTGCGCTGATGTACTGCAGTGGCCTTGGAGCACTGTACAGTGGCGCCGGGGTCTGGCCCCTGCTGATGCCCCGAGCCTCGCCACAATTCGTACAGCCACACCTCGACCATGCTAGGCATACGCCACCAAGAGACGGTAAGATACATACAATTTTGCTCAAGGAATTACATGTTTAAAATTTTTCCTTGATTAGTGGTAGAACTTGGACCGAATGCGTGAAAATGACTTGTACTTTTCCAGATATTGGACTCTCCTTGTGCTAATTCAAACGGTTACAACAGTGAACTATTGGACGGAAACCTCTCCCAAAGCCCTTTTCAATAGGTTTTCTTTTCCATAGTTGGTTGATTAGTATGTATCTTTAGATCAAAAATAAGTTCTCATTCAGTATCTAGTGATTATTATTTTATGATTACAATATAATATAATACTATACGTGTTTTTTTATATTTTTATTTACGAATAGAGCCTACTCAGATACTGCGTATGTCACTACAATAGAATCAGTAGAGTACATTTTTTTTAGAACCAAATGTGATTCATAGTACCCCAGTTTTATTCTAGAACAATGAGTCTGGGTTCCTGAACATGCAGCTGCAAATGTCTATAGATAACTTGTACACTAGTATTTATTTGTTAGAGTCTAGAATTTTCATTGTACGTAAGTAATTTCCAGTCAATACTGACCTATATATTTGCAATTACTATAAATCAAACGTGCACTCAAATCAAAGTCTGAAGAATTAATGTTTGTTCCATGCGGTGGTCGCGTGTCGCAACATTTAAATATACAATAAACAGAGTAAATCAACTCAAACTGAAAGTGTTTACGTGTTTCAAGAATCCTAAAAATGGTAATTAGATACGTTTGCGGCATTACAAAACATGGTTCGCCTCGGCCTCCTTACGCGGCTTCTCCTGAATAATACTCATTAGAATAGCTATCAGTGTAAGGCACCGATTAATAACTCGAGGCGCTGATACGTCGTCGTTTACATGTCGTTTACCTCCGCCAATGGAGCTAACTTGCTTGTTTCCTACGCTCCAAGGAAAAGCGACTAATAAGTACCGACGGTACTCATTGTCGCCGTACAAAATTATTTAAGTATTCTAATTGTTTCTTATCCGTAGTGGTACCGGTTACGAGTACGACTCAACCTCGTAGATAACAAAGAACCGGCGTCAGAACCTCAATAAATACTTGATTTCTACTTACTTAAAGTAAGTAGTCACCGGGACTACTTACTTTTAATTGCCTGTGATAAAAGAAAATGTATTTTAAAGATTTCATTTAAAATAATGAAATGATATACATTGTATGGTACTATGTAATTTTATTCTATACCATATAAGATTAGAGACTACACACTCTCTCATATATTATGAGATGTGTCTATGGAATTTTATTTTCTTACAATAACTTAAAACGCAAAAAGTGACACCTATTACAACACTATAAAGAGCATACCAAGGCTGCATTCTGTATCGATCTAGGGTAAATTGATAGAAATGTTCTTAACATATCTTACTCCTGGGATGTTATTTACTTAATTATTCAATTTACTTAATTGTCTTAATAAAATAATATGGATATTGTTAGCTTTATAAAACAGCACAAATTCCATTCAAATGTCTGAGAGTCTCAAATCTAGTGCAATCTCTCACCTTCCTCGGATATTTTTGGTTGCAAGTTTTTATTGTATAATAGAGCAAACAATGACGTAACTGTCGGTAAATAGTGGTGCACCTGTACAGATTTCATAAGTCACTCTACAGACGACCGATTTGACTCGTCCGACTTTAAATTTACTTATAAAAGCGTGAAGAACAGTCAAAACGAAACTGTCGGCACCTCGAATCTATTGACACAGTGTTACATACAATAACACAGTATTTCCTACTAAGCCTTTTGTACGACTTTGTTCGCTTCCTTACAGATGACGAGGAAGAACTCCCTCTTAATTTATCAACAAAAAACCGTCAGATTTGGTCGCCGGGAAGCGCATGTGAGCGTGAAAAAGTTGAAGTTGGGGCAGAATCACCGATCCCACGGTGGGAGGGACACGAAGATACAGACACGCCTCTAGAACTAGTCAAGAGATGCCGCAGTAACCCTGACGAGGCAGAGCGTCCGCCGAGCGCAGAACCGCGCCGCTGTCCGTCGGCGCCTGCTCACCAAACCTACCCCATCAAACCCACACCTGCAGGAGATCTAAACTTCTCTCTACTCCTGAAAAATGAAAACAGAAATGAAAAGTCATTCCAAGTAAGTGTTTAAAAATCAATCGCATAAAATTCTCAATCCGTAGCTCCTAGCATCGAGATAGCTATAACAGGTCCAGAATAACTGTACAGTTTCCGTTCAAAATGCTTTAAAATAGCAAACCAGTATCCGTTTTAGTCTCTTTAACAAATCAAATAGCAAAAACTGCCCCTGTCTTAATAAGTAGTCGCGTATCGGAACGGGTCGCGCTGCGCGAGCGCGTCTCCCGCGAGCGACACACATCGAGTCTGGTGACTCGTCTCTTCTCGTTCCAATTTTGTGCCTTTCGTTTTTTCTACTTGCCGCCGTTATAAAAATCCCCATCGGTTTTAATCAAAATTCCAACTTTTAATATCACGGCGCGGCAGATTATAATTGGACGAATAATTATCTTGTGTCATACAGCAATAAATACGCAACTCTATGGCTCGACAGTTTATCAGTAAATTAAATTGTTAAACGTTAGTTTGGTACCACCGATAATGGTCCGTGCCTAATTGAAAGTGACAGAGCGACTACCTGTATAACAAAACAGAGATGATTAAAGTTTTTACGTCAGTTTAATCCAGTAAAATTCAGTATTAGGAATCATCGTAAATGATTAAATAAATATTCTTTAGGTATATTGTCAAAAAAAACATCACACAATTATTGTATTTATATTGAGTAATTAGGTAGTAATGAATGATGAAACAATTATATTATTATAAGCACGTTGTAAAACAATGACGGTCGGCGGCAGACGTGGCGCGTGCGCGCCACGCGACACTCACGCGCCGCGTGCCTCACTGCACTTGACTTAAAAGTTTATTACGATTTTATATCGCAATGTAAAACACCTATATTCTAGAATCTATGCTAACTGCTTCAGTTCTCAAATAGTCAAGCAGATTTTAATAACTTATAATAATAAAATGAATGAACGTCGAATTTTTCATCTGTTTCTTTAACATTTCCCACATCATTGTTTTTTTTTAGAAGCTAAAATGTTGGGTTTGGGATACCTACCTGAAAAAGCTTAGTAAAGTACCTACGGTATGGTTCCAGAGATTAGCGCGTTCAAACAAAAACACAAAAAATCTTTGTGGGAAGAAAAATACGGTTGTGAGCAAGATTTGAACTTGCACCTACCGGATAAATATTCCAGGCGCCCATCCGACTGAGTCATCCCGAACACTGCTCACTTTATCGAATTGCTCTTCCACATTATATCTAATACATTTAGACAGTAGGACATAGACACAGCGGCCATTACCGATTTACAAAAAAATAATGAACAAAATCGTGAGTTATAACAGAACGAAGCTTTTCTTTTAATAATAATTAATTAACCCTAGTGCTAAGCTGAGATTCTGGTTTTGAAAGTTTGCAAAAGAAAATTAACCAGCCATGTCGATTGCATAGCACCATCATAATTTATCTCCAACGATAACTTTCACTATTTTCACAGAATAAGCAACATGCCATAAATGCCTACCTATTTTCATATTCTTCTTCTTTCTTGATCTGTTAAAAAATGCAGTTTGTTTTGCTTATCCATATAATAACGATCTTTCGGCTCTAAGCGAATATAACTACTGCCATATTTTAAAGGTTTTTTGAAGAATACCGGATAAGTTTCAGTTTTATGCTACGTATTAAGTTTTTTCTCTTTATAAGGGTATTCTGACAACCTTGACCACATCACTCCATTCTATGCAGACTTAAATATGGTATTATAATAATAATTGAAGTAATATAATAATGAATTCTTTCTGTGAAACTTTCCTTTCTTGTGATAGTTAATAACATAAGTTCCCATTAAGATAGATACATAACAGTGCTTCGTTTTAATATCACCCTCGCGTAGAACCGAGCAGGTTTCACAGGGGCCGTTAATAAAAAGCCAGTTTCGTAAAAAACGACACTAGATTTTTTAAATTCAAACGGCTATCATAAAAAATCACCTCTCTACGTGGTACAAGCCGATAACCATATGTGGACGGTCATACCCTAGCACCTGTGTTGTTTATAAGAGAGTGCATCGATTGTATAAAAAGGCGACCAAAAAAGTAGCGGTTTTTGTGAGGCGCGAGGCGGTGCAGCTGCCCCGCCAACTGTCACAGGCCCGCTACGCGGATTTGTGCCATGGATTATCATGCGTCGCATACTTAACGACTAACCACTCGACTAATAGCCGTACAACATATTTTTTCCAGTTTAAATATTTTAGTATCAGCCAGTAAGAGAATAGCCGCTTCTTTCCTTACGATTTATAGGGAAGTTACATAGTCGTCCTGCGTGCATAATATTGATAGAAAATTACGTTCCATGTCAGCCGTGTTAAGATTTAAATATTTTTACGGTGAACTTATAAGATTGAGCTTGAGCTTTTTTTATCAACGATTGATATACCTTATACCCATTACATCGGTCGCATCTTTTCCCGTTAGGTACCTACGTACTATTTTTTCTGACTGATAAATTTTCCTTTCATACGCTTAATTTAATAGATGAATTAGAAAAAATAGTTGAGATATGTTCAATCATCAGACTTTAGGTGAAAATGATCTCTATGATTGTGAAATCCTCATTCAAAACAATGCATAGCTAACGTTTCTAATCTGTGTGTCGAGTAAATAAACAAGTTGGTAACGAAATTATTCGTTGCATACCAAAAACATCTGAATAAATAAATCTAAAGCAAAGTCACGGAAAATACTTAGTTAAAAATCTTTTGTCCCACATACAAAGGTGAACAAAAGACATTCTGTTAGTTTAAGCTTTTTATGGAATACAAAACAAATCATATGTTACATTCATTATACATTACCTACATAGGCTCTAATTTGGAAAGCTAGTGGTATGACGATATGAGCTTATAATTGTGTGAACAGGAAAAGCCTACGTGATCCAAATTATGAGCATTAATTTATACAAACTTGGGTATAGTTAATTGTACTTTGTACAATCGCATAAATCAATAAAATTGACTCAGCTCACTGTATTTTCATGTTTGAATTAAGTTAGGTATCATTTTATTTGTCGTTCTTGTAAGAAATATGGATAATAACCGGTTAACAGTGGCTAATTACTAGGCATTGAAAAAAATAATTCAAAGCTGTACTATTACTAGATAGGAAATCAAAGAAAAGTGTAGAAAGGGGTACAGCCCTGTTATTAGTTTATTACTGGCTGTCACCGTGTACGTGAAGGTGATAGACGTTGTCCACGCCGGGTTAATAATTATATCTAGTGACGTACCTACGTTGTTATATTTCACCCGATTTCTAAGCAATCGTTGTGGGGTTAAATGATACTAAATGAAACTACATACTTGTACACGTCACTGCAAGTAACTAACTATTATAGGTACCTCCTGCGACCATCAAGGAATTTATAAAAAAATACTGTTTTAAACTTTCATGGTTTTCAATATCAGACTTAGACAGACATATTCCGCTATTTATGGTGTGCCTGTATAGACCACTAAATCATAAATAAATCACGACGCTTTTACAAGCGTCGACATATCGGAAGCTCAATAAAATAATATATGACAGAAGATATACTTTGAGCCATAGTATGAATTAAAGGGATGAATGATAGTATAAATTAGAACTTAACGAGAATAAACTTTTTACAGGCATAATAAGTCAATTGTTTATTTTGTTTGTCCGTTTAGTGCAAGCAGTGTGGCAAGTGCTTCAAGCGCTCGAGCACGCTGTCGACCCACCTGCTGATCCACTCGGACACGCGACCCTACCCCTGCCAGTACTGCGGCAAACGCTTCCATCAGAAGTCCGACATGAAGAAGCATACCTACATACACACAGGTTTGTATGCATTTCCTGTTTTAATCTTTGAGCCGCTCATAGGCCGGTGCTAACTGTAGTTAGTAAATCGTTGAAGTTAAGCAACGCTGGCCTCAGTCAGCCTGTAGATCAATGACAACTAGTATTCTCATCTAAATATCATCGGGCTTCGGAAGGCACATTAAACTATCGGTTCTGATCGGTTGACAATGTAATAAATAACATAAACCCCATCCAAGTCGAATCACGACTTTTTGTGAAACTGCGATTTTTTATACAAACATATATGTATACATCTCAAATAAGTCACTAAGCCAAGTCAGAAGCTTGTGGTTCGAAAAAATTTGACATTAGATTGTCTCTCTACCACACTAAAGCAGAAGAAGACAAAAGTCGTCTTCCTTCCCTCAAACTATACAAATATATTCTAGCCAGTTTCCGTAAGACAGACAAACTGTTTTTGTAGTACGATTTATATCACAATTATTATATCTAAACTGATTAGATACTTATCTATCATCAATATTTTACCAAATTGCAAATTTGTGATTAGTAGATAGATAGATAGATACTCTTTATTGTTCACCAAACATAAAACTTAACAACATAAATATTATTTTACAGAAGTGGTACAATAGGCGGTCTTATCGCTAATAGCAATTTCTTACAGACAACCGTTGGATGGACAAGTGCGTGCAAGAAATGATAACGGGCCGTTGGCGGTGTACTCTAAAAACTATATAAAGTAATGAAAATAAGCATAATTATTATGATTTAAAAATCTAGATTTAAATAATAAATACACATATATACTTAAATATATATCTAATAAAATACATATCTACAAGTAAAGTATATACATACACAATACACAAATTTTATAACCAATAGTAAAAAATTTACGAAGCTAAGTAGTGTTCCTTTACCATTCTTTTAAAAGTAGCTAACGATTGTACTCGTCTCACACACACCGGCAGTTTATTCCATAAGCGCACTGCCTGGATAGTAAAGGAGTGGTCAAAAAACCGGGTGGAGTGCATGGGCATCTTTAGCTTTAAGTTCTCTGATGACCTCAAGGAGCGTGAATGTGTATCACAAACGAACTCAAAATTTTGCTTGAGATAAAAAGGCGTTGTGGGATGAAACAGAATACTGTAAAGCAGTGAAAGAATATGAGTATTCCGACGAAGGCGTATTGGAAGCCACTTGAGTTTAGCACGAAATTCAGAGACATGATCATATTTGCGTAATCCAAATATAAATCTAATACAAAAGTTTTGAAGTCGCTCAAGCTTGTTAAATTGGTCCTCATTGAGATCAAGATAGCTGGCATCAGCATAGTCAAGGATAGGAAGAAGAAGAGATTGTGCCAGCGCAATCTTAGTGGTAGTTGGAAGAAAATTACGCAGCCGTCTTAGAGATCCCGCTGACGCGAAGATCCGTCGACTAGTTTCTTGTAACTGCGGGCCCCACGACAAATTACTATCAATATATATTCCCAAGTTCCTAACTATATCATTAAACGGTATCTGGATACCATCTAAGATAACCCGAGGAAGTTGGGGCCAGTCGATTTTTGAAACCATTCGTGAGCCGCCAACCACAATCACCTGGGTCTTTGACGGGTTAACACTCAGGCCATAGCGGTTGCTCCAATTGACTATTTGGTCAAGATCTTTATTGACATTGGCGATAGCTTCGGGCAAATAGTCCAGTGAGGCCTGTGAGTAGATCTGCAGATCATCAGCGTAAAGGTGGTAGGAAGAAAGTAGTTGGTTGGAGATTGAATTAATAAAAATTGCGAAGAGTAATGGGTATAAAACGCCACCCTGAGGCACACCAGCGGTTGTAGTGCTCCATGAAGAGTATTTATCTTCAATACGAATACGCTGCCGGCGGCCATACAGGTAACTACGAAACCAATCAATCGCCGTTGGAGATACGTTAAGAGAGCCGAGAATGCCCAGCAGAATGTCGAAGTCAACCGTATTGAAAGTATTGCTGAAGTCTAGCAACGCAAGTACGGTTAACTTTCCATTCTCCATGCCGAGTCTTATGTCATCCGTAATACTAACTAAAGCAGTGACAGTACTGTGACCAGGACGGAAACCAGATTGGAAGGGATTAAGAAGCCTATTCTTACAAAGGAATGAACTTAACTGATTGTGAATAAGGCGTTCTAGGACTTTGGATAGGAATGGCAATATGGATATTGGTCGGTATTCTGAAAAGGATGCAGGATTGGATTTTTTGGGCAAAGGGGTAATTTGGGCATCTTTCCAAGCATTCGGAAAGACTCCACTGGTAACAGAGTAATTTAATATGTGACATATGACAGGAAGGATTTCATCAAGGACAGGAAGGATCATATTGCGGCTGACACAGTCACTTCCAACTGCATTGGAAGTAATGGATAAAATGCTCTTCTTAACATCACAAGCCGCGAATCGATCGAGAACAAAAGAAGAATAATCGGGAGTCGGAAGAGCAGAAAGATGATTCAGTGTACTTGTTTTGATTGTCCTATCAAAATTGGACGACGATGAGAAATGTTGATTTAATAAATTAATATCTAATGCATGCGGAATTGTATCATGGCGTGATTTTCCGATTCCCATTGATCTAAGAAACTTCCAGACTTTCGCTGGGTCATCATTTTCAACCGAAGTGTGGATAAATTGGCGTTGAGCATTCCTACACACCTTATTGCAATGATTTCGAATATTTACATACTTCTCCCAATTGAGTGGATTAGAGCGGTACTTAAATTTTGATTTAGCTGCCACTTTTTTTGCCATAAATTTTTTAATATCCTGAGTGAGCCATGGCGATGGCAAATGTTTTACCTTAATTGGTCGAATAGGAGTATGAACATCATACAAGTGATTTAATGTTGATGTAAATATTACAACTTTTTCGTGTACAAACCCTGAAGTCATAAGAGATGTCCAGTTAATATTATTGGCATCCTCACGAAGTCTTTCGACATTCATGCCACTAAAATTGCGCTGTAACAGAATTTTTGACTTTGCTTTGGGAGGACGTATTTTGTATGACAGGAAAATTAAATCGTGATAAGAAAATGCATCGGCAGAGCACTGGCCGTGCTTTACTACACGATCACGAGAAGAAACGAAAATCAGATCAAGAAGGGATGGCATACAGTTTGGAAAATTATGGGTAGCATTCAAGGGGAGAATAGATAGATTGTTAGATTCTATAATAGAATGAAGAGAACTAGAACGGGAGTCTTTTTTAAGGAGACAGGTGTTAAAATCACCCATTATAATAGTGTGACTGATGATGTGATTAGTGTGCGATTATTATTCGTAAAAGTAATAAATTTTGCTACTGCGGAAGAACTCTTTGTTTTAATTTTGTTAAGATGTATTCAAGGATTGATTGCATAAGTAGAGACGACACAGAGTTCAGCTTCAGTTGTTCAAATTCCGTATTATCTGTGTTCCGTATTTTCGTCACATTTATTTTTGTCGAATACCTAAATGTGACAATCCTTATCATTAACGAAATACAAAATTTACTTTCTTAATCCCAATGTAATTGAAAAACCTGACCTCGATTGATTAGTTCTTCAATTAAACATAAATTGTAGTAGGTATTTATTTTCTCCGTAACATGAATACAATCTTTCTTACAGCTATGTAACAAATAAAATGTTTTCAAACAACAACACTTTCCTATCAAAAAGCTATGACATAGAAATGAAATTACACGGTGTACAAATTCGAAGTAGTTTGAAAACTCAAATTATTATGACAATTGTTTCACGTTAGTTGCGTCAAGTGTCAGTGCGTCCCCCACTTAATACAAGTTTACGTAGCCATTTCATATGAAACTTTTATTGCTAACTTAACTTGGTTTAATTGGACATCGTCTAGCGTTGAAGAGTTTATCTTTTAATTTGGTGTATAACCTTATTAGTTATTCTATGAGACATTTTGTGTCGTGCAAATCAACCCACACTTTAAGCAAATTTTTCTAGTAGTTTCCGTATATAACATTTTTGGACGAAGTACGTTAAATATAACTGTAGGTACAGGATAATGCGCTAATGTCTAACGCAGATCGTCTCGGTAGGTTCCACGATATGGAAAGGTGTTCATTACTAGCATACTCGTAATATAAGTAGAACTGACTTCAATATTATTTTGCTTCAGCTCCAACGGACGTGGCAAAAGTCGTTAAGGAACGTTTTATTGCGATAAAGAAATCCGATATCATTATTTTACTCTTCATAGTCATAATTTCAATCTTGTCGTCCTTTATAAGAATTTGTATCATTACCAAGTAGCTGTTAATTTATTTATTCACATAAAATTTTACTTTCTCAATTAGTCGCCTGCGATATCCACGTACGTTCGTGTCGAGCGTGTAATGATAGGTAATCTCCGACGATTGCCCTTTTAATCGGAATGACAGTAAACAGCTGCTGTAGACGTTATCCTGCTTTATCCTCGTCGATTTATTAAGCTGTATATGTACATGATATAGTGTTATAACCGATGCATGAGCTAGAATTCTCTACCGTGAAACAAGTTCATTAAATGAAAACATAAAGGTATAAGCCCAATAAAAGCAATCACGCGACACATCGCAGGCGATGCCTTGGGAATTTAATATTTAAATGCTGCGCAATTACGTTTTCGAAGCAAATCGCAGCCTGTCCACTGCGCGTTAATGAATTATCAATAAGCAAAAAGTGCTTATATGAAACTATGATCAACCGTTTATAGCGCCGTGCGTTCGTCGCTTTGGGAAACCATCATTATCTGACTTTTACTAATAAAACATTGATTTCTAAACATTGATTTCTATGATTATATTATTTTCTCACAAAATGTTTAAGTACCTACCTACTTACTTTATCATAAAAGAACGTGTGAATGAAAACAATGCACCTATATAAAATGGATGTGGTTCGTTAAAAAAACGAGCATACTGTAAGAAATAAATGTCGCCTACGTTTTTCAATGGTCCGACTACTTCCAGTAAGCTCAACGAGACGAATTGTAGTAGCTAAAAAATGTGGCGGACATATTTGTCTTGGCCGGAGACATCTCGTCACGTCTCTGCCCTGTTCCGAATGATTTACAGCGGCCTTACATGGTGCTCGTCCTCCCGATAAATGCCTCATCATCAATATTCCAAAATGCGGCTCGGCCTGCAATTAGCCGCGCAGCCTTCACAGGCCTTCACGTGCATGGCGATCACGGCACAAACAAAAAGTAAACTTAAATCCTGTTCTATCTATAAAATGACATTTGCATTTTTTGCTATAATTTTATTCGTAAACTATCTCTTGAAATTTTATGTAACTGTTCAGATAAAATAACCAATTGCTAACCGTGTTTTCTGACATAAAATTTGTTTATTGTAAAATTAAGTGTCATGGAGATCCCTCTGTGTAACTATTAAACATCTGAATTAAGTAAAGTTTTACATTACTGGTAGTTAAGCGTTATATCGAGCTAAAAACAATTACCGTTGAGGTTAATAAATACGGGTGTACAAGGCGACGTTGCATATTAAATCAGTTCGGAAACCTCACTGTAAATAATTAATAATAGGTGATTATGACAAGTATTGTTCCACTTATATAAGCTTTAATTACTCGACGAAGTGATTCGTAATGTCTTTAAGTGGTTTATGAATTAGGAAAACGGAATAGGTATAGGTACCTACGTTAATAATACGAGATATGTTTAACCTATTCGAGAATTTTGTGTCTGATTTGTATACTATATAGATTAGTAGGTAATTTATTTTGTTTTAAACATAAGTATGATAAAATGAAATTGAAGCTATAAATTTATAACGCGATTGAAACAATTTTCGAGTCGTTTCGATTTAGTTGAGAGGGTTAATAAAAATTAAAATAATAACAATAATATTTTGTTTAAGGTGAGAAACCCCACAAGTGCGTAGTGTGCTCAAAAGCGTTCAGTCAGAGCTCGAATTTGATCACGCATATGCGTAAGCACACTGGATACAAACCCTTCTCGTGCGGGTTGTGCGACAAGGCATTCCAACGCAAGGTGGACTTGCGCCGCCACCGCGACTCCCAGCATTCGGACGTCGCCGAGCCCCCCGCAACCCTGCAAGTGCCCCATCGCTACAGGTACTACGGCGACGAGCCCCCGGCACCACTTACGCCACTCATCACCAATTAATAAAATTTATTCAATCCTATTGTTATTTGTATAAGAAGATAATAATGGTAACAGATAGTGATGAAGATTATTGAAAGTAAATTTCCGGGGCCTGGTTTCAGGAACACATCTTAAATGTAGGGGCCTGAATTTATAATAATGTAATGAAGCCTTATAAGATAACAGAATCAGAAGGATGTATCTTAGAGGACTTGTCTATGTGTAAATAAAATTATTGTTACCTTTTAGTGCCTTAGGAAAATCCTGTGAAATAAGCTGTTACTTATTTAACTCTGTTCTAAAATGAACATAACATTCGATATTGTGTATATTTTTAGTATAAAACACAAAATTTCCGTCCCTTGATACAGTGATAGATATAATAAGTAAATAATGGTACACTTTTGGATCCCCTGTATGATAGATACCAGGTAAACCGTAGATAAGTCTAAGTAATATGTAGTCTAATAATACCAAAGTAAAGTGTCTTATTTAGTCGAGTGTGAAACGCTTTATTTATTTAGACTAGAATAAAATAGGCGTCATATATTTTAGTTATTTATTTCGTGTTTGGCCAACGTTAGATATATATATATATAAATATATTTCCTATATCTATCTATTGAGGAGCCACGTTCTCGGCAGTTTCTACAATAATTTTTTGGGGCTTTGAATTAGTAGGTAACTTTTATGGTAATATTATTGTTTGGACATTTCATTAATAAATAAAAAACACGGATCTGAAAAAAATACGGATGTAAACTTGCCTTCTCATAAGCGAAGGATAGATTACGCACACACGACGAGTGGATGAGTTTTAAGTATTTTTATGCGTTTATCTCGTGTATGACAAGCGAAATTAGATGACTAGGCATGCTTCTCACATGTCGTACGCAACGCTACGTCCATATTTTTTAAGATCCGTGATAAAAAAATGTACAACAAGACTCGAAAGTACCTACACAATAAAAATCCGGTTAAGCATTATATATGCAAAATGCAATACATCTAACGCATTATGGTGATCGGAAATTCAGAGATCATCCAAGATTTAAATTGCAAATTTATTTTAAATTTATTTGTTGATTTCCTACGTATGAGCTCTTACTTTACTTCTTAAACAATATTTTTGTTATTCTTCTATGTATTTCAGTGTTCAAAAATATGTATTGTCATTAAAGTGACCATACCATGTATACCTTATCGAACATTTTGTAACTTAGTTTAACCACTTAAAAGGGAAAATAATGTGTTACCACTGATTGGTGTGTTACCAGAACTTTACGCGGAGGAAGGCCTCCACAAGTACCTATTGTACAGTCCTTACTAGTTATTTACGTTCCTTTTATAACCGTTATAACCTACACGGTGTTATGTTGTAAGTAGGTAATTTTTACTCTCGAAATTTTGGGAGGCATCAATATACCTACTTACCTATTTACATTTTAAACATCGTATATGACGGCTATAAGACACCTACCACAATATGTCACCATTTTATGCTATATTACTATATTTTGACATAATGCATTTACTTTAGAAATAAGTTGTGTTAAATAGATATTGAGAAATATAGACGTATTTCATCAGAGGCTATACCTAATTTATTTATGAGACTGCACTTAAAAAAATAACTTGAAGCACTATTTTTTGATTGTGTACTTAAAACGGTTTATAAGTGTTTATACATATATATCAATGTAATTGAAGTGTGAAATTTTATGTTATTGTAAAATCAGATGTACCTTATTAAGTTTAGATAGGTATAGCTATACAGTCGCATGTTTTCATTTGTTAAAGTGACGTTACGTGATGACTTAACGGCTAGAACACCAAAGAGAGTACCTACAACGGTCAGCTATGATTGATTCGGCAATACCTTTACGACTTGAATTGTGACTGAATAATGCGAGAAGCATTGTCGAGACGCTTAGATTTAAAATATTTTTACCTTTGTATATTATTAAAATACCAAATTTTCATGGTAAATTACTGCGGTCAAACCGTTCACTTAACTTTCAATGTTTAGACACAGTTTTTGATATTGTATCAACACTATTTGCTTAAAAGTGAAATCGTCAGTCAGTTTATATAAGTTCGGTTTTAAGTTGTAATTTATTTAGGCCAGTTCAATATAAATATTTATGATATATTGTGTATATTTTATTTATAGAACGACCCTACAGTACCGCTCCGAACAATTGCTGTAATAAAATTAGCAGGCGCCTTGTGCAGAGAGAATTGCATTGCATAGCTCTAGTAAAACTACGTTAATAAAAATCAGAGTTAGCTGACTTCTATAAACCACGTTTATAAATATACTTCACTTCTATTTCTTAAATTTAAGAGCTTAGCTCTTGTCGGTGGAGCGACCGCCATAGCTCTCTAACCTCTGCGTTCATTTTTACCTTTTAATACTACTCGACTCCTAGCTCCTCACCTTTTTCCTTCACTTGTTGTATAAAGCTTCGTCTAGGTCTTCCTCTTCTTCTCTTTCCTTCTAAAGTGGTTTTAAAGAAGTTATCGTGGCAAAGTGGCCAAATATCTGTGTGTAATCAAGTAGTTAATTATCAGGAGGGGTGAGCTGATTGGCTACCAGATATTTCACTGTATGATCAAAAATATAAAAGTCACAATACAGCCTTTATTTTTTAAATAAATATTTTTAAATAACCCAATGTTGACTAGAAAACAACTTAGGTAGGTACACCTATTTTCTTGAGCACGCTTATTCCTACTATCTCTTTGATGGCATTATTCCTTTTTGGATATGGATGGATTGGACTTGGTAATAATAAACGAAAATCCTATATAATTATTTTTTTATACATGTTAAGGCCATGCAATGTTATTTCCTAAGAAAATATTGAAAAATACGGACAAACGGGAACGGATTTCGAACTCGTGACCTTTGCCAATCTGTATCATCGCTCTCTCAACTGAGCTATTGTTTCGCTTGTTCTAGTCACTGGTCTAAAATATTCTTACATGTTAGTATAATACAATATATAATATCTAAGATTAAAATAGGCTACGGAAATTCTCAGTGGAAAGCAACTATCATCGGTAGATCAAGTATCAAGAAATCTAAGCATGTAACAATATACAGAATGTAAACAGATTCGTTTCGTAATAACCGCATTTTCACAAATGATAAAAAATAATTTATTTATAACGGTAAGTAGCAGATATGTATATCTTTATTAAAACGTTTAAGGATATAATACGAATTTATTTACTTCCTGTTTAATTTGAATATAAATGCCTATAATGATTATTTATTTTTAAACTCATTCAATATAAATATCTACCTAACTAAACCTAAAACTTCTTGCTACGGATGGAGGTTAAGATCCCCAAAAGAGCAAATTTATAAAGTTATAATGCGCAAACGCCGATCCCCAGTCTGCATCAAGGCCTAATGAAGTTCTTTGAATGTTGTTGTCTCTCGAAGTCCTGAATATCAGGCAAATTGTGACATCAAGTGACAATTATAACAAACATTTTAAGCTCCGAATCAAAAAAATATAACTGAATATACTTATGTGTATACTGAAGTACCTACCTATTACTAAGACAACAATCGACAGAGAGATATTGACGCCGCCACTAGACGCCGCCGCCATGTAAACAAACAATTACTACATTTATGAAATGAACATTACGTGCAAGCGAGCCTTAACACAACTCATTCGGAATTAATCGTGTTTATCAAAGCATTTTCATTTCGTTTCCAAGAGGTAATGAACTAAGGAAATCAAAATAACGAGTGTCGCGTGATAGTTATCAATTCAGTTGTAGGTGTTGGAACACTAAAAGAATTTTGTAATTTCGTCCAACTCAATTATTTTAATAGCTTTATCAATCGAATGACACTGTCGTGACAACAGACTTGTTAACTTTTCCATCAAAATACATGAACATTTAATAAATCTTGACTATCTGACTCAAACAAGTTGCAAAACGGTCGTGACCTCTCTCCTCCAGTGTTTGTTATAAATTATTTAGAAAATCTTACAACTATAGGTTCATTAGGATGTGTCCAAAAACCAACTGGGATTACGTTACAAAATGAAACAGAGGTTAGGTGAGCAGAGGCTCACTTTACCGAATTCCTCTTCCGCGTCTTATAGTGACGTCATGACTATATATTCAGAACCTATACAATTACTGAACTGATGCACTTAACTTTGCAGTTAATTTAATGTCGTACAGATGAGATTACCTTAAAAATTACCGATATAAAATTACTGTCTATATTTTATTTTTCAAATGTAATTTAAGCAATTTGCTGGAACAAAGAGAGGGCTCTCTTAGGTATGCGGGGAGATCATCTAAGTCCAATTAGATCTGGCCACCTGGCTCCATGGAAACAATCGGCAAATTGAAAGTATGCTGTTAAAAAACACTAAACTATACCTACAGGCTGTAAGGTAAAAGAGTCAAACAGGTAAAAAAATATCTACCAATGAAGTTAAACCTAAAACACATAAATAGGTTATATGACAAAACATAATTGACTTTCCATACAAAACTTTCTTGCGGCACGGTAATTTTAAGGAAAGTCAATTTTTTTTTGTTTAACGACCTATTATATAGTTATATAGGAGGATCTACATTATGGTACATTAAAAAATATCTCACACACTAAAAATCTGTTAGAAAACGCATGAAATCAATTGAATGAATCCCTAAATAAGCTCGTTAACAGCGCTGCGTTGATCAACCTTTTAAACTTTACTTAATTGTTTTAATTCAGCGCACCTTTTCAAGTTTTTAAAGTGAAATGATATCTAATAATTTTTTGCTCGGTCGGGCGTGAAATTTCCAAAAATTCTGAACCATATATTTCTGAATTTCTAACAGGAAGGCTAAATAGATATTGACGTGATGGATTATTATACAAATTTCTATCCTTTTAGGAGTGAGAAGATTACGGTATGAGAGGTCCCTCAGGAGCTTCTGCTGTGCGTTGATAGAACGATGAATAGAATTTACGATGACTAACATGCAAGATTTATATACTTTTAATATTAAATTTACTTCAAATATGGTACAGACGGATAAACATAGCATGATATAACATGCCTGTATTCCCCACAGGGAAAGGCAGAGGTGTACAGTTGTTTCCTACATTTCACCAATGCTGTTATTAAGTCCCATATGGTGAGCCATTACCATCTGCCGGCGACAATTCCAAAGTTCTTAGAGCTGCTATCGAGAATTTCCTAATAGAAAAAACCCAATAAGACTGCCCGACCCAGGAATCGAACCCAGAATCTTATGCTCAGCAGTTGCAATTGGGGCCACTACATCAACGAGGAAGGCGAAGGAAAGCATTTACTCATCATAATCATTCGCAATGATTCGTTACAAAGTTATCTTTCTATTAACTAACGACAGTCTAATTTGTACCTACAAGCTGGTAGGTTCTAAATATTCGAGACTGTAAACGTTCTTGCTTCTGGTCACGTGTTGATTATTTCTTCGTGTCAACCCTTTCATAGGTTACTAACTTAGCATCAAATCTCATTACAGCAGTACCAATGCACAAGCAGATCCTTGTATGGATTCTAATGTCGTTCCCTGTCTTACTGCCTACTAGCCTAATTGTATTATAAAATCGTAATAGTGGACAGTAAAGGGGTGCTGTGCGACTAACGCCTTATATCTGAGATGTACGGCTTCTGTGGGCGTTTGATATAAGCGGTAGGGAAGAAAATAAACAAACCTTATGTAATTTACACAAGGGAGATTTTTAATTGTTAACTCATTAGATAAAGTGATTTGATTCATTGATTCGTGTTGTTGTTGTTTTTGTTTCGGTCTTAACAATACGTATATTTATCATTACCTATATATTTTTTTTTAAAACGTTGCCCCACACTAGGAATTTCTTCCTGTATCGTGGGTGCGTTTACAGACATATAATTTCACAAGCACACACACACCCAGACCCGGAGCAATTATCTATAGATCGTACAAATATTTGCTCCGTGCAGGAATCGAACCTGCGACACGCAGCGCAGCAGTCGATCTCTCGACCACTGCGCCAACCGCGCTGTCAAAATATGTATATTGTATAAATGTATATTGACGTTTACATAATTAATTTTTTGTGCGCAAAGGAGTATTGAGACGCCAATGTTTTTAAAAGCCATGCTAATAATCTGTGGTCACTGGTCGTTCAAAACTCATAAATCGTCCAGAGAACTCAAATATTATAACCACTGACAAAATTTTAAGTTATATGTGAGCTCCAATATACAACGACTGTTTCGGGCGCCAGGACTACAACAATTTTAAAAACTTTCATTTAACTATTAAACAAAACCGAAACAATAAAAAACATACAACACTGTATGCAAAAATATTCAGGTCGGGCAAAATGTTATTGAGTTTTTCTGATAGGAAATTCTCAGTAGCAGCCCGGAGTTTGGAATTGTACCCGGTAGATGGCAATGGGCTTACCACTAACTGGGGGACACCACCTGGGATTTAATGATTGCGTCGATGATATGTGGGTGTACAACAGTCTGCATTTCTACCTTCCCCTTCGCGTGATGTTATGTATATCAATAAATTATTCTAACACGTCTTTCGAAAATGTGCTAGTTTACTTTTTCGGTAACTTTCTAGGAGTTTGAACAAAACTCCTCGCTTTACTTCACTCGTCAATACAAAAATAAATAATAAAAGGATATGAGGGAATTAAGTAATAGTCTAATCTCTCAACTAGTTCCCTATTCGTTATTTCAGCTGAACAATAAATAAAAGCATTGCAGTTAAAATGCGTGAATTCAGTTTATTAATCATTACACTTAAGTAACTTTTCGTTAAACTGCTTTGTAATTTCTAGTGCATTGTAAACTCCGTGCAAATAGCAAGAGCTCATTTTTGCTACATCAACAGATAAAATACACTACTAACGTTTGAAATCAAAAGTATGACAAACTCATCCAGCATCAAACCTACGTCTCAAACATGTACATTCTGTTAAAACTTTCATTTTTTTTTAAATATACATTTATATTTCATTTTTGCTACGAAACTGCTACGCGAGTGCTACCGTATGCCGTATCTAACTGGATTGTTTTTCATCATTCATTAAACTTCAATTTGAAAGACTATACGTAACAATATTCCAATAAGTTTCTGGAATCTTTAAGAAAGTTATTATATGAAATGGAAAAAGAATGCGGTCGCGAGCAGGATTCGAACCTGCGCCTCCCGGATAAATACTCCAGGCGCTCTGACCACTAAGCCATCTCGACCTCTGCTTACCACCGCGAATTCTTCATATATATTTTAACACGTCTTTTGGCGACGTCATTGCTATCTATTCAGTTATCAATTATCTTAACAATTAAAGATAAATATTTGAAAAACATTAACGCATGCTTAGCGAACTCCAAAGTTATTATATTAAATGGAAAAAGAATACGGTCGCGAGCAGGATTAGAACCTGCGCCTGAGGATGATCTCAAGTTTAGGCGTAAGTTTTTTTTATACCACAAATGACTGAGTACAATTGTATGCTTGTGTGAACGCTCCTATTGACCCCGATACATTTCTGGAGGAGCGTTATAAATTCATCGCGATAAGTTCTCACTTAAATTTGCTGACCTCTGATACTCTCGTACATTAAACGGCCAAGCCATACTTTTGAATAAGATGTAGAGTTTGTAGAGTCAGAGCTTGTAGGTAGAATTATTTGTTATGCATTGTTATTAAACAGGTATAGTCAACAGCACGTAGAGCTATACTTTGGACTTTGGACGTATCCAAAGTCCTACGGGGCCTACCCCGTAGACTATGACGCGTTACTACAAATCCGAGCTCGGCTATGAGTTTGGCTCTACTAAAGATCTCATAACTACATAATAAAACAATTTTTAACCGGATTAATCGCGTGTACACGTATTATTGTTTTTTGTTTTCCTAATGTTTCGAACACTTTGCAGCGTGCGTGGTCGCAGGAGGACTGAACGCGAAAACCTAAGATATAACTATCTCTTAATTTTTCAACAATGAAAGCATTATGAACTTCGGAGTCTTAGCAACCAACACAAAAGACATATGTCACAATGTTTTTGCTGGGATCTGTATTAATTTAAACTAACAGATATTACCGCAAGAAAATATACTAGCATTGCACATCCATAACAAAAACTATTGGAAAATCTACAGAAGAAGTGCTTCCTGTAGGGTCTCATATTTTATAAATAATACATACAATACATACAATCACGCCTGTTTCTCTTTGGGGTAGGCAGAGACTATCGATTTCCATTTTCTACGTTTCTGACACACCTCTTTCGCTTCATCTATGTTCATTAATCTCTTCATATATGCTCGCCGATTTAATTGGCTCCTGACCTGTCCTTTTTTGAGAACCTCCGCAATTTGATTGCGGTACGTTCGTCTAGGTCGGCCTGCCCCGACTCCTCCATCCACTCTCGCCTCATGTACTAGTTTAGTCAATCGCCTTTAATCCTATCTACATGCCCAAACCATCTTAGCATACCCTTTTCAATATTTGTCACTACATCCTCTTTCACTGCACAACGTTCCCTTATCACGCTGTTCCTCGCTTTACTTTTAAAGTTACGCCACACATACTTCTCAAAGCTCTCATCTGTAATACGTGTTCCTAATTTTACGCGTCATTAAAATAACTTATTTTCCTCATACGTTTACACAAAGAATAAACATGACTCAGATACCTACTTAGACTGCTACTTTGAACATCTAGGTAATGGTATTTACGTACGGTTTTTACAAGCTTTATTTAGTTTCACTTGTCTGTAATCCTGTTCGCGACCGTATTCTTTTTCCATTTAATATCGTAACTTTAGAGTTCGCTAAGCATGCGTTAATGCTTTTCAAAGATTTATCTTGAATTATTAAGGTAATTGCATTCTTTACGACATTGTATTAGCTGCAAAGTTGGTCGTGTCGGTTCGGTCACCTGTATAGGTACTGAATTGATTGCAATGACGTCGCCATAAGACGTGTTAAAATATGGAAGAAGAATTCGCGGTGGTGAGCAGAGGTCGAGATGGCTTAGTGGTCAGAGCGCCTGGAGTATTTATCCGGGAGGCGCAGGTTCGAATCCTGTTCGCGACCGTATTCTTTTTCCATTAAATACGATATAACCCTATCGAGTTTGGGCTCGTATGATTCGTCTAGACGAGTACTTTGTCTCTAGATGGTATCCAGGGTCTCATGATGGAGCTGGAATGTGGCAATAGAAAGTCCGTAATAAAACGACACAATCCCATCGAGTTTGAGCTCGTTCGATTCGTCTTGACTAGTACTTTGGTCCTAAATGGTAACCAAGAATTGATAATGAAGCTGGAAGGTGGCCATAGGATCTTCGTAATAAAACAACGTAACCGCATCGAGTTTGGGCTCGTTTGATTGGTCTTGATGAGTTTTTTGTCTCTAGATGGTATCCAGGGGCTGATGATGGAGTTGGAAGGTGGCCATAAGAAGTCCTTATTAAAACGACACAATTTCATCGAGTTTGGGCTCCTTTGATTCGTCTTGACGAGTACTTTGGTCCTAAATGGTAACCAGGGTTTGATAATGAAGCTGGAAGGTGGCCATAGGATCTTCGTAATCAAACAACGTAACCGCATCGAGTTTGGGCTCGTTTGATTGGTCGTGATGAGTATTTTGGTCCTAGATAATATCCATATGCAACCCCATCAGATTTGGGAAAATAAGTTTGTTCCATTTGTTATGAATGTGAATTCTATTTGATTTTTGAGTTTTGCATGACCCAATGCCAAGGTGAGCACGTGCCGAGGGCTGTATGGTATAAGGCTGTATAAACAAGTCAAATCCCGAATCATAAATACAAAAAGTTTTTTTTACTATATTTTATTACTTGCATAATTAAAAAGAAGATAACTAAAAAGTTAAAAATAACTTGATTCTGATAAGAAATATACCATTTTATAGGTATATTATATCCCATTTTTTTTAATACAGGCTTGTTACATTTTGACGGCAAGAGAAATAAGGAAATAGTAACGAGCTTATTAAAGAAATATGGTTTAAGTTATTTTTATTAACAAGAAATAAAAATATGGTTTTAGTTATTTTTATTAACAAGAAATAAAAATATGGTTTTAGTTATTTATATTAACAAGAAATAAAAATATGGTTTTAGTTATTTTTATTAACAAGAAATAAAAATATGGTTTTAGTTATTTATATTAACAAGAAATAAAAATATGGTTTTAGTTATTTTTGTTAACAAGTAATAAAAATATGGTTTTAGTTATTTTTGTTAACAAGTAATAAAAATATGGTTTTAGTTATTTTTGTTAACAAGTAATAAAAATATGGTTTTAGTTATTTTTGTTAACAAGAAATAAAAATATGGTTTTAGTTATTAACTTTTATACTATCGCGTTGCATGATATTACTATAGACGTCTGAGTCTGCTTGTGACCACGATCAGTGCAACCTGGTCGAAACGTCAAGCGAATCGAAGGTATTTATTGCGCGTTAATTCCTGTTAGTATATAGTAATGGTTTTAGTTATTTTTGTTAACAAGAAATAAAAATATGGTTTTAGATATTTTTATTAACAAGAAATAAAAATATGGTTTTAGTTATTTTTGTTCAAGCAATAAAATCGTTTTTATAAAAAGAAAGAAATTCTTTATTTTTTTATTATAATAAAACAACTTTTAGCCTATATAATAGCAATATTGCTTAATGTTTTTTCTGACGTTTCTAACACTTTGCAGCGTTCGTGGTTGCAGTAGGACTAAAGTGGCAGGCATCATAACAGTTCATTTTTGTCGTTTATACTTGTTTTTTTTTTTGGTTGAACTGGTTATAGTAGTAACCTCGAATGGAATAACATTGCTTTATGTTAAACCTCAATGCCATTGAGTTGAACCTCGTCTATTTATTTTATTCAAAATATTTCGCCGCGCTGCTCCGGTCGGTCGCGTCTTGACTCTCACAATTAAAGTTAAAATTGCGCGCTCGCCGCTGCAGATGAGACACGAATTATGTCTGCGAGCAACATCAGTGCAACAACACACAACTCTACACATGCAGACATCTCTTCATCAGCGGGTGACGACGAATCACAGTTCCAATATACTTCAATTATAACCTACGTTGTGTTAACAGTGACAGTGTTCGTACTTATATTAGGCATAACATCGTGGATAAAGATAAAAAAAATTCGCCATATTAAAAATTATGTTTTGCTTAACACAATGACCGCAACCATACTTGGATATGTAATATTTTATTTTATTGACATATGTATCACTAACGTAATAAATATGAGTAATTCTGAAACATTCTGGCTCTTGTTAGCATATGATTCCATTAACACATACTTAAGATTAGTTATGCACTGTTGGATGTCGGTTTTTTGTTGGATTTTCTACGTTGATATCGTTAATGTTTTTAGTGCTAACATCAATAGGAGGTATCTTAAGAGTAGCCTCTTTGCTTGGGGCCTGCCACTGATCGTATCGCTAGTAAGTTCTGTTGGCCTACCCATTTTAACATTATCATTATATAAATACTTTGAGTATGAACCAAATGAATTAGTTATTAATGTTTTATTTATAGTTGACAGCTTCGTCCTTTTTATTCCTTTAATAATTAACACTTTCATTTACATTAAAGTTATATTGACATTGTTTAGGACAGCTACTTTGTGTAAAACTAATGTAAAACCTCATCGTGTATACATAGCGACTTTAATATTTTTGCTTAGCGGTATTATATTACTAACGTTTCCGTTATTCATTGTTTTGGGACTACCAGATGTCATAGGAGAACTAGTAGAAGACTTTCAAATTACAGCAATGAACATATACTTCCTTATAGTAAAAAATAATCGTAACCTGTGGCGTGATTTCTATGTGAAACGATTGAACAAGTCATCGCGTAATGCAGTGCTTGAATTAAACCGATAATCTTTACAAATAAATAAAATATTAAATACCTATAAATAGTGTTTTTGTTCCAACAACTTTATTTTGTGATATATCAATGTCTAAGTTCTGCAGTCTACACTGGAATAGGAAAACCAAAAACAAAACCGACTCCATAATCTCTCTGCTATGAAAAAATGAATTAAAAAGTAAAAAAAGTATTGTGTTATTTAATTCAATTTAATGATCCAAATTTTTTTGACGAATAGGAATAAAATCCATTTATTAGGATAATAATATACAATTATTATAATTTTTGGAGTCGGTGCCAGTCGGAAGGTTTCACCATTATGATCTGATGATGATGCTGTAAAAAGGTCACAAAAAATAAAATATGTGTATTTCAATTATTTGGATTTAAAAACTAAACTACCTACTCAACCGATTTTGATAAAATTTCTAAGAGACCAATCTGAAAGTATATCGGGTCAAATAAAAAAAAAACAATTACAAATCGTTTTTTTCGCGCGTCAAACTGACTCAACAACTGATCAGTTTGACTCGCGACATCGCCGCGGGCTCAGCTCCTGAATAAGGGCTCCGTTCGAGTTCGAAACTAGTAGGGCACGTGCTGCGCGTGAGTAATTACCGTTAAACTATAATCTTATTACTGCTATTTCAACATCCAGCAAAAGCATTTGGTTTAAGTATTGTTGGGACAAGGTAACGACCATGCCGAATGCTAAGTTTGATCCATCTATGTATAAGTATATTTTGCAGTGGTGTGTAGGCATTAAGGTGTGGTTGTTACTGTACTATAAAAGCCTCAAAAATGGCTCCGGTCTGCCAGACCGTCTGTTAGATTTCTATAACTTATTCATCTCATATCTATACATAGGTACTACCTAAATCTTCTAATATATAAAAATCTCGTATCACAATGTTTGTTATCGAACTCCTCAGAAACGGCTTGGACGATTTTTATGTTTTTTTTTTTTGTATATTTCGTAGGTCTGAGAATAGGTCGCAGGCTATTTTTTATACCCCTAGGTGATAAGGGTGGCCCTATCCAGAAAATTTATATGGCAGAACAACGTTTGCGGGGCACAGCTAGTATTACTTTATTATTATAATATTACTATAACTCTAACTAGTGAAATATTTGTGATTCAATTTCAAATATTCCCAACTCAAACTATAATATTAGATAATATTCAAACGATAATTACCTGTTCTCCATAATGAATTGAAATATGTAATAGGTAGATAAGTATTTATATTCGTTACACCTCTAATGCGTATTGCTTCAAGGCAGGCAAGTTTTTTAAGTTAAGCCCATCATTTAAGTAGCAAAACGGGAAAATTAAATAAAAACTAGTGTTCAAGAAGTTTACTTCTAAAAACACACTTCATAAACACAATTCTTTAATTTTGGTTCCCTATAAAAAAAGTTAGTCCAATGAGTCCCATGCTTGCAGCCTTTTATTTCTTAGTAATTTCCTGCTCGTGCTTGGCACATTGGAAATCATTGCCTATTTACATTAATTTTATTTGTCCTGTATCGTGATTAACATTTAGATTATAGCCGTAACAATCATCCGTAGGACATAGGATTACGCATTTACGGTGCAGGAATCGAACCCGCGACTCGTGGCATGGAACTAATACCCGATGGTCGAACCAAACTTTCAACCATGTCTAATCTTAAAGTAATATTTGTATTTGAGATACAAGTTGCAGTTCTGGGTTTTCTATTATGAATATTCACGATTGACCAATATTTGAATTAGGTAACGTTTTCATAATAAGAACATCAAAGTACGTAGACTCGGATAGAAAATCCTAAGAACTACATTGACAGTTAATAAAATGTGGAGTCTTTTGTCCTGGATACTTTCCAGTAGATACTTGCGCTGATCTTGGTTTCAACAGCTTGCGATTTTGCGGTCTGCGGTCGCAGGAGGACTAAGATGTAAGGCGTCTCAACAGTTTATTTAAAATTATTTCAGTCTACCGTACATGTGTTACGATTATTTTTGTCTCTGATACATATTTAAAACTAAATCGCAACGGTGTTTCCTAAAACTATCCCTGAGAAGAAATACCGAAACAAACTCAGAGGTCACAGTCGTTTAAAATCTACCACGAACTCTGCAGTGTTCGAAACGTCAGGAAAAACAAAAACCAATAATACACGCGATTAATCCGGTTAGAAGTTGTTTTTATAAAATTATTTATATGGAGTCTAAAAAATGTACATGTTTGTGCTTTAACCTTCAGAGATACAGGCGTGATGATATGTTACGTTTCTTTTTCCTGTATTCCGTAATAGAACGGGCTCGTAGCTAAGAAACGGCCGCAAATTTTACCCGAATATACTGTTTTTTTTTTAAAGGAGTGTTATATTTTTGTGGTTCATGTAGGTATGTATGTATGTGAGAATCTATGTATAAAAGACATACATAATGTTTGAGAGTTTATTTATTCCACCATAACTTCTGAACGGCTTAACCGATTTAGAACATAACATATAAACACAACAAATAAATAAAATAGCATCACGCCTGTATTCCCCGAAGGGGTAGGCGTACAAAGTTGTACACCCAAATTTCACTGATGCTGTTATTAAGTCCCATGTAATAGGTGGTGAGCCTATTGCCATCAACCGGTCACAATTCCAAACTCTGGGCTGCTACTGAGAAAATCCCTATAACACTGCCCGACCTAGGAATCGAAGCCAAGACCTCATGTTCCGCAATCGCGCTTGGGACGACCAACGAGGCAGACCGATTTATATGTATGCAGAATGGGGTATCGATACAATCCTTACATTAACTCGGGTAACATAAGCTTGTAACTACATTTTTTTTAAAGTGGCTATAGTACACAAAAAGGGGTGAAATTATCTTGTTATCAAAAATGCATCTACGTTTGGCCGCCAACTCGCCTGATGGTAAGTGACGATATGGCTAAGGATGAAGCATGTAAGAGATCAAGAAAAATCTATTCACATTAGCCTTGAATTCCTATGCCTAAGTTATTCTTACCATGTAAACAAAAATAAATAAATAATAAATAAATATTAAAAGCTACTGGTTGAATTAAGAACCTTTTCTTTGAAAATAGAAAAAAAAAAAACTTTGAAAATAGAAACCTCTTCCCTTTTCATAAGTCTTTTTTTTTTAGATTATCTTAGAATTTATAGCTAGGTAAATTCTTGTAAACTGTATCGAATATACCTTAGCCTATAGCGAAGATACCTTTAGCTTACTACACAAAGTTGCTTAAATAAAATATATTGACTCGCGCAATAAATTCTGGCTTTCTGAACTTAATGAGTAACTATTATGTAAAATAACGGTGTCCAGATATACATAGTTTGTATCTACCTGCCGTTGTATACCTACAGTAATATGAACACCTACACCTATACATATACTACACCTAAGTATAGGTTATATGTTTAGTTATTGACTTATCTTTGATATCCTATAACTAAGATTATTATAAGGTGCAAATAATAGTACCTAATAAACAAAATCCATAATACATAATTATTGTCGATAAAATTATGATCTATTATTTTTAATTAGATACCTACCTGCCTATACTTATATGTCTGTACTGTAGGTACCAACTTATTTCTAACAGCCTATGTAAATAGGTACATACTGTTAAACTAGCTTTAGTAAGCCGGCTAAATTATCCATCCAGTGTGTATAAACGTCTCTTTTGTAGAAATGCAATACATCGATCGTGAGAGAATCCGTGGTCCAACTCGAACCTAGTCCACTTTCGGATGGTCGTGACCACAACCTTTTTTAGGGCTGGATCCGCGCCTGAATTAAGTTAAATACCTATAGATTCGAAATCAATCTAATGAACTCTATATTAATGTCTGACATTTTAAAATCTCAGCGGGAATTGGTAAATAGTTAAAAACTCAATAGCAAAACTAAAGATAAATCTTTTGAAAAATATTAACGCATGCTTAGCGAACTCGAAGTTATCTATCTAATACCTATAGACGAGCAATTCTTGTATATATAATATATAATCTGAATCTCGGAATCGGCTCCAACGATTTTCATGAAATTTAGTATGCAGGGGGTTTCAGGGGCGATAAATCGATATAGCTTGGTTGAATTTTTTGAAAACGTCGTTTTACGAAAATCCAGGTACTAACATTGAATGGAAAAAGAAAACGATCGTGAGCAGGATTCGGACCTGCGCCTCCCGGATAAATACTCCAGGCGCTCTGACCACTAAGCCATCTCGACCTCTGCTCACTACCGTGAACCGTGTAGAAGGTAGGAATTAGTACTAGATTATTTTAGCGGGGGTACCCCTCTCCCCACTGGTATATGATGCCCAATCAAATTCCTTGATACCTTTTTACCTGTATGGTTACACTGATAGTACCTACACGATTTTCATCGTGTGTATCACAATTCTATGTTTGTGTTTAGTTTTTTTATGTGTGTTAATACTGTTAATGTAATGACGAGAGCTATTGTTACTTTCGTGCAAGATATTCTTTATTTTGTGCTTGTGTGTTACCTCATCCCCCGACAAAAGTGGCGACGAATTTTGTTAAATATTTAGTCAGAAGCCGTCTCCCGTCTGGTCCTCCAAGACCGAATGACATGCTACTGCATGTTAGCCCGTACCATCATGTTCGACTCTTTTACCTTCCACCCTTTTATTTCTTTAATAGTCACTTCAGTGGTTTTTATTTTATTATGCCTACTATCCGAAAATCTGTAACAAGATTGTGTGTCGACTATTTGAAAGAAATAATACATTCAGGGTGAAGTGTTAGACGTGGAGTCAGTGCGCGCTGATGTGTCTACCATGATTTTAATTTAGAGAAAATTAAAACTATTTTGAACGCTTTTTTTTAAGTCTTATCGATAGGATCACTAAAAAACGATGTTTCGTTTCCAAACCGTGATATGAGTTACTCACTAATAAACATTGTCTCAGTTAATGAGATGGGGCCCATAATTCACTAAACAACTGAAAACACTAGAAGCCTACTCTAACTTACATAAATGTATGTATATAAGGTCCTAATTTATTAGGTAATTTCCTATGAAAGGGGTAATATATAAGTCAAATACATTCAGTTAAGCTAAGAATTAAATGGATATCACAAATTATTTGTAATTACCAAAATTACAATATACAAACCTGCTCCTTGCACGGCGAACATTAAGAAGAAAATATAATTGTTGAAAAATTTGATTTATGGCTTAAGCCATAAATCAAATTTTTCAACAATTATTATTTAAATGAATCCTTATCACTTACACATTGACCCCTTAAAAGGAAATTACCTAATAAAGTAGGACCTTATATATGCCTCGGCATACAGGCGTGATGCTATGTATGTATACATAGCCTCACTTTTATTCCCCGAAGGGGTAGGCAGGGGTGTACACAATTGTACACCCACATTTCACCAATGCTGATAATATGACCCATGTCATAGGAGGTCAGCCTATTGCCATCTAACGGGCACGATTCTAAACTCGGGGCTGCTATCGAGAACTTTAAATTGAAAACACTGCCCGACCCAGATAACTCCCGACCCGGGAATCGAACCCAGGACCTCATGCTCAGCAGTCGCGCTTGGGACCACAAGACTAACAGGGCAGTTTACCTACTCTTACTTATCCAAACAAATATTATAAATGCGAAAGTAACTGTATGTCTGTAGGTTTGTTACGTTTTCACGCCTAAACAGTATTTATCGCGCAGACGGAGTCGCGGACACCAGCTAGTCTTAAATAAATCCTAAAATCATGGATTCCGTCTTTCTATTATATTTTACAAATGTTTTCAATTTAAACTCACTAAACAAGTTAATCTTCTGACAACGTCTAGAGCAAGACTCCGTATGAGATACCTACTGTGGTATAAACCTTGTCATCTGTTTATTACAATAAGAAATAATCTATGAAATAGAAAATGTTTTTATTTTGTAAACGTGATTTTAAAATATATAAGATAACATTTGATTATGGTATTTGTGCACTCGTCTGGATTCAATTTATACGTAACCAACTGACAGATGTCTGATAATAAATTAAATTAGAACACTGTCTACAAAACAAAACTGATTACAAGTTTGTCCAAACATTTTTGTTTAACAAGTTTTAATCAAATGCTAACGGTTTTAGTTTTTCAAAGAATTACATATATGGAAATAAAGCGTATTTAGTCATGCAAATGATGAATTATTTTGGCACATTACTGTGTGACTGATAGCTGAGCAGTTGAATAAAAAATATTTTTGTGTTTTCTATGAAACCACCTTTTTCAAGTATTTTAAAGAGTAAATATCTACCCATACGACACTTTGCACCAACTTGTCATTTTTAATGACATAAATTCTCAATTAATATTCAATACATATTGGATTCAATCCTCACTGGTTTCCTTTAATGACTACAAGTTATCAAAAGGTTATCACAAAACTGTAATATTATCTTCAATACCTTGTTTTGGATACATAATTGTAATGTTGTATGAATTTCACAATAATTATGGATAGATATATACTGTATACTTGTTCATAATAATTTTAATGAATTAGTATAATAGTTTAATCTAGAATTTTCAGTTTTGGTTTCCCTAAAAAATAATATTTACAGTTTTAACACGTTGTAACTAACATAAAGCATGTTTCCAGTTTTCTTGCTCTAAATAAACTATAAATAAAAATTGGTTAATTCATTTCATTATGAACTACATAATAATATGAAGCATCTACCAGAAGAAGAGTCTTAGTATATTAAACATTGTGTAATCAGTTTAATTTCTATTCAAATATATAAAAATTTATCAAATTAATAGACAATTTAATACATGAAAGAAAACAGAACTGTTCTGTTAGTTTCTGTACTACCTTTTTATAAAAAAGGGACAAGCTTTACATAGGTACATAACCCTGTCACATGATAATTTGGGACAGCTGATGTTTCATAGCAAACAGATTTTTTTAGGCCAACATAATGTACTTTTTAATAATTTAAGTAACTGATTCACAACCTCCATACAGGGAAAACATAAGTACACAATATACATATAAGCTCAGACACAACAAATGAAAACATGTTTTAACTATAGGAAATTATGTATTTTTTTAGTTTAAAGTGCATGTAACACTGCTATCACAGGATTAACATGGTTGTAACACTAACAATTTATAAAGCCATTACATCCTTAGTCATCCCAATTAACATGATGACAATCATGCCAAATGAATGCACCTTTTAGAGATTGGGGTGCTTCTAGTGCCAAATACAGAGGAGCTCGTGCCCCTCGTTCTGGGGTAAAGTCACCCATGCCTTTTGTCATATCAGTCATTACAAATCCAGGGTGAACACAATTAATGGAAATGTCTCTGCCTTGTTCAATGAACTGTCGCTGTTGAACAAATGTTAATGCTGACATAGCCACTTTTGACACTTTATAATCTCCAAAATGGCCTGCAATTGATACAAACGAACTTTTACCATTTTTAGCTGCCCGTAAAAACTCATTTACAAAATCTAAGATTTCTTCAACTGTAAGATCTTCTTTAACCAAAGTGTCTAGCCAAATTTGTTTACGTATGTTAGATAGTAACCCCCAATCACTGCTTATGTTTATTATTCTGGCGGTATTTGAAAGAAGAGGGTATAATATCTTTGAGATAGTCAGCAAACTCATAAAGTTCGTATCAATAAGTTTCTTAGCGTCTTCATGTGATGATATAGCCTTATCGAAGTCTAGGATGCCGGCGTTGTTTACCAAAACATCAATGCCCGAGTGATGTGTTGAAATATGTGTAGCTAAGTCTTGAACACTTTTCTCGCATGTTACATCCAACATGTGAAACAGAGGTTTTAGGCCTAAACCTTGTAATTTCTGTACAGCTTGTCGTCCTCTGTCTTCATTTCTAGCCGTAAGGTACACAGCACCATCAAACTTTTGGCACAGCCCTTTCACGATTTCGAATCCTATGCCTCTATTGCCCCCCGTCACTATTGCTACTTTGGTTTCCATTTTGTACATAGAAATTTAGAAACTTAATATTAATTACGTAGAAAATACTACGTTTATGTTGTAAAAATAAATATTTATTTTATCAATGCGCCTAATGACATTTCTCCTTTCCGATCATTTTTGACATTTAATTGACGGACTGACGGTTTGACATTTCACAAGTTCAAAACTTTCACAAGTTGTTTTGTAGGTAGTGTAGGTAAGTATTTAATTGAGTGCTCTCATAGCCGTCATATAGACTTCTCGCTAGATAAGTATGCTCTATGTTGAAATAAAAATACGAGCCGTTGATCTGCACCTGTACCGTACCTTAATTAACACGATATTTAAAAGTGGCTTCATCGCTGACACAGAACACAAATCATTAAATAAATCGATATAAATATATTTATTAATGATAAAAAGTCTGCCTGTTGGCTAAGAAAATTGGCGTGTAATGAAAACGGTATTCAAACGACAACTCCTAAGAGGATCTCTTGCCCTTATATCACATTTATAACATCAACATCTTAGTCCCCCTGCCCATATTCTATTTATTTAGGATCGGCACACATAATAGATAAATACTTTATTTTTTTATTGTGAACATATACAATACACCTACCATTTATTATTTAATAATGTTTTTTGTTTAAGTATGAATTAAAGATGCCGCGAATAGTTGAATACCATTTAATCGCCATTATCTATGACGAATAGTCGAATACTCGCCATTATTACTCGACATAAAAAATGTTTTTTTTTTTTTGTTTATCCTCAATTATTAATATTACACTTCTAGTAGTGTTATAAACTTACCAATCATTACTGCAATCTAAAAAAAAACTAATTAGGTTATGATAAAAGAAAACAATGTAGTTAAAGAAACCAGTATCATATTTTACTGATTTTTAACCTTTATGAATTACTATATATGGCTTTGAGTACCAATAAGAATCAATTTCCCATTTTAAGTAAGTTAAGTCCTGTTCGCGACCCCAGTCGAGATGGCTTAGTGGTCAGAGCGCCTGGAGTATTCATCCGGGAGGCGCAGGTTCGAATCCTGTTCGCGACCGTATTCTTTTTCCATTTAATATTGTAACTTTAGAGTTCGCTAAGCATGCGTTAATGCTTTTCAAAGATTTATCTTGAATTAAGTAAGCTTGTTAAACTATACTTAATCACATCAGCAAGCTCTGTTTATTCAGAAAGACTATTTTCGGAGGCAGATTAGATTTATGAAAAGAAAAAACGCAACCAACTTTATCTTAATCGTCTCAATTCTACACCACAATCTGTCTTTTGGACTTTATTAAATTATTAATTAAAAACTCTTATCTAATAAACTTTAACTGAATGATATTTGTTTTTTTTTTTTATATTAATGAAAATCATAGTAAGTTTGTTTTGTTTTTAAAGAAATTAATTATTTTCAAGTCTATAACTAAGTACATAGTTTTTCTGTTCATTAAAAGTCTATTTTTATTCAGACAAATATTCGCCGAATTTTGATTAATAGACACGACTATACAATTCGGTGGTGGAGAGGCTCGTGGCTAAGTAACAGCCGCACAGATCGATCGATCGAGGTTAAGCTGCGCTTGCCGCGGTCGGTCTGTGGATGGGTGACTATCATTTCATACCGAGACCCCTCCGTGCCTCGGAGAGCACGTTAAGCCGTCCCGGTTGTCAAATTAAGATCTATGATAGCCGTTACGGGTAGTCAGAGCCCTGAAAGTCTGACAACCAGTCATACCACGAGATATCGTGTTACCCAGTTACTGGGTTGTGGAGGTCAGATAGGCAGTCGCTCCATGTAAAATACTGGTATTAAGCTGCATCCGGTTTGACTGGAAGCCGACCCTAATGTAATTGGGAAAAAGGCTAGGCAGGCAGGCAGATTATTCGGTAGTGGGCGAAAAAAAAAAGTAATACCGAATAATAGCGAGTACTCGTGGCTCGCGTCTCTAGTATAAATAATATCCCTATGTATGCCCTGCCTGTCTCATATCACCCACAGAAGCCAATCTTACGACCAGTAGAGGTCTAGTAGTCGCATGCGTGATATCCTGAGTCCTGGGTTCGATTCTCGCGTCGGGCTGTGTTATTGGATTTTTCTGTGAGTAAATTCTCTGTTGCAATTAGATGTTGTAATCGAACCCAGTAGATGGCGATATGCTCACCAATATGGGGGACATGGGATTTAATAACAGCATTGGTAATGTGCTGCCTACCCCTTCGGGAAACACACGCATTTTTTTATACATGTATGTTTTATAAATAAGTAGATTCTAATAACGTACACGTATTTCAAAATTATATTTCGAGCTAAATTAAATACAAAGTAGTTACGATAGCATGATGAATGATGATAAACGTTGAAAACATGATGAAATTGAAAGATTGTAACAAAACTGCCGTCCTAATATAGCTGTGCATGTCTGACGTTAATAATTTTAAACGGCTGCGCAGATACAGTTGCATTGAAAAGTCTTATCGTGTTAAAATATTTAAATTTGTAAGTAAAATCAACACCTCCGCAAAACATTTAGGACACCGACTGTTCTCTGCACTTGAGCGAGCGAGACGGATGTATTGGCGGAATGTAAAGGAGTGAGTGATATAACACGCTGTTACTGCGCTCTTGCTAGATCGCGATTTTATTTAAGTGAAAGCTTCTTGAGGCGCGTTGAGCACTTTTTGAAAAGAACGACTAATCCGAATAATTTAAAGTTTTGTTCGGTGAACTCTTTCCATGAGCTATATGTTAACTGTGTATATATTATGCACATAGATATACCTCCGTGCGTTATTAGTACAATACAATTCACAAGTTACTTAGTTTTCACTTCTATCAGCAGTCCCCAAAGACTGCCCCGCATGTTTTTTTTTTTGGACGTGGCCGTTTTCATATAATCCATAGGGGTTGGATCTGCGTAATCAAACAATAGTTATGGCGAGACAATTTGATGCCTCCAGCTAGAGCATATTTTATAATATTACAAACTAAGCAACACAGCACTAAAGGCGTCCTCTGCGGGACACGAGACTCGGCTTAGAGCGTTGCTGGGGGGACAACTAGGGACTAGCTGGATCAGATCAGTTTCCTTATTATGTAAGTGTCGAATTTAAAGCTACTGGTTACGCGCGGGCAGGCACGAGCAAGGGTCGGGGTGGTCTAGATCGCGAATGCGCGCTGCCGATTATATCGTAAAATTGACTATCACGCAGCGTACTTGCTTACTACTTCAGACGTACACAGTTATAATACGACAACTGTACAATGCAATGATAAAATTTGAACTGATAGCTATAACAGTTCAGTACAAAACATCGAGTCGGCTCTACAAGATCGTGAAGAAAGCAGGCAGTGATGAAATTTTCTACGTTTTCGTAAGTATGTATCTTAAATTTAAAATTATACAAAAGGAATCTTATTCAAATAGTCAAATAAAATATGTTTTAAAATGCAATATTTAACTACATACCTATTTACACAACTCATATGCACATATCAGATAAACCAGCAAAAGATCTTTGTTCAATTCATTCATCACTCACATAAACTTAAATAAAATAGGAGTTATCACTATAGAACAAAATTAGTCAATTTTTACTGCCGCATAAATTTTTCTAATAAAAGTGTACGCCGCGAAAAATCCTATGGTGCCAGTCAGAAGCCAGAATGTTAACACCATGAGACCTGAAACAGTACATGATAAACATTTAGTGCCGTCATCACAAGAGCGAAAGCTTTGAACTGGGCCAAATATAATGTTGCTACGGTTCTTAGAGCAACACTTGCGAACAGTTAGTAGTACAGTAGTCCTTTTTTTGCGTGGGGAATAGTTTCGTTCCATTTCTCGTTGCCCTTTAAATAGTGACCCTTTTTGTTTGCGCATTGAGCGATAACTTTTCTAGACGGACCACAAGATTAGAAGACCAAAGCGAGACTTTGAGGCCCTTTCGACTATCCACTAAATAATAAAACCATGATTGAATAGTCATTGCAAATACGAAAACAGCGCACGCACGTGTGGATGTTAGCCACCTCTAGGTAGGTATGTAATTTCACTTGGCGTTAATAACGCTTCAGGGCGTCCAGTCCCGCGTCTACGATATTTCCGACCGGCGGCAGAAACTTTATAGTGGCACCCCCTCTCCTCCAGCGTTTGAGATTATTTAGAAAAACTTACAAAGAACAATGGCGAACTCCCATACAAATTTTTGGTTACATAATTTTTATGCGTCTGCTTATGAAAAATATTTAAAAATATAGAGTTTGAATCACTGAACATCTTTAGTTCCAAGGTTTACTATGAAAACAATTCTGTAATTAAAGATATGTCACTTAAAGTCTTGGAGATTATATCTTGTCAATTTAGAAAATCAAATATACAGAGCATGTTTTAGCGAAAATACTAATTAATACTCAATAGAACTATCAATTTTTTTTTTTTTCAGACTTAGAATGACCTTTAGCATAATTGTTTTTGTTTTTTTTTAAACGTTGCCCCACACTAGGAATTTCTTCCTGTATCGTGGGTGCGTTTACAGACATATAATCTCACAAGCACACACACACCCAGACCCGGAGCAATTATCTATAGATGATCGTACAAATATTTGCTCCGTGCAGGAATCGAACCTGCGATACGCAGCGCAGCAGTCGGTCTCTCGACCACTGCGCTAACTGCGCTGTCAAAATTTAGTTTGGAAGGAACCCATGAATTTATTTCATTTATTCCCGTAATAATGATAATTGTAGACGCTTTAGACTTTTATCAACAATTATTTCGCCATTATTCATTATAATGGGTGATATTTTCTGCAACCGGGAAAGTAAGAATCCCCTAGGACTCTGTATTCCTTATTCGTTATTTCTTTTGTGTGACATTAAATTAAATATAGGATACATACAACCAGTATCTAAAGACAACTGACAAGGGGATGCCTTTCGGTGATGCAATACAACAACTATTTTTTTATTATCATTTGGCACCTTGTGCACTTGCATGGGGTATCTACCCGGTTTGATCCTTTTTCACAAGAAGGCGTGTATGTATCAAGTTGAAATTATTATCAAATACTTAGTCTATGGTCCCTTGGAGCTGTAAAACAAGAAGCTTCTAAATCAACGCAATAAAACTATGGCCATAATATATAGTTCATATTGTGACACTCGCCAATAAATCAAAACCATTATGGGGTACTTTCCGTTGATTTAGAATCATGAAATTTGGCAAGAAGCAAGGTCTCCCAACACAAGTGAAGAATGTTTAACAAACGTTAATGTTTAACCGTTATATATTTTATACGGAACCCCCAGTGCGCAAATCCGACTCGCGATTGCTAATCTTCTTCTTCTTCCTGCCCTGGTCCCAAGCTATTTGGGGTCGGCGCAATATGTTTGTCTCTTCCATTCTTCCCTGTTAGCCGTCCCTATATCGTTCACCCCCTTTTCATTCATGTCATCGAACACACAATCCATCCATCTTTTCTTTGGTCTACCTCTACCCCTCCATCCATCAACATTCATATTCATTACTCTCTTAGTCACATGTGTCTCATCCCTCCTCATCACGTGTCCGTACCAAGATAAACGGTTTCCTCTTAACTTTTCTGTCACTGGCGCTATTTTCAAACTTCCTCTAATATACTCATTTCTTACCTTATCCATTCTTGTCACTCCACACATCCATCTCAACATTCTCATCTCCGCTACATGTAGTCTTCTTTCATCCGTCTTCTTCATGGCCCAGCATTCCGATCCATACAGGACGACAGGTCTTATAACGGATTTGTAGATTTTGCCCTTTAACTTGAGTGGCATCCGTGGGTCACACGTTGTTCCTGTTACCTGTCGCCATTTCATCCACCCTGAGTTGATCCGGTTCGTAATATCTCGGTCTATTTCACCATCACCTTGGATGAGTGACCCAAGGTACCGGAAGTCGGAACAGACTGGTAAAGGCACTCCGTCTAGAGTTATAGGCACGTGACTGGAGAGACCGCCGAAATCACAGAACATATAATGCGTCTTGCTTCTGCTAATTTTTAAGCCAACACTCTCTTCAATCTTTGCCACCATGCCTCCAATCTGCTCTGGACCTCAAAGCCACTCTCGGCAACCAGGACAATATCATCGGCGAACAACATACACCAGGGAGCCTCTTCTTGAATGTCCGATGTAATAGCATCCATTATCACCAAGAAGAGGTATGGACTAAGAGCCGATCCCTGGTGTAAGCCTACCGTCACATTAAAGCTGGCCGTGGTGCCCGCAGTAGACCGGACTTGGGTACTGCATCGACTGTACATCGATCGGATCAACTGCACATACTTCCCAGGCACACCTTTCTCCTTAAGGGCCCACCATAAAACATCACGTGGTACCCGGTCATATGCCTTTTCGAGGTCCACGAAAACCATATGCAAGTTCTTGTCTGCGCCTCTATATTTCTCACACAGCTGGCGCATTGCAAATACGGCATCCGCTGTTCCCCGACCAGGCATGAAACCAAACTGGTTTTGTGAAATTTCACTCTCCTCTCTCAGTCGTCGTTCAATAACTTTCTCCCACACTTTCATACTATGTGACATTAACTTTATCCCTCTATAGTTGTTGCACTCCAGCACATCACCTTTATTTTTAAAGATGGGCACCAGTGAACTGTTGCACCATTCATCAGGTATGGCTTCTTCCAGCATCAACTTATTGAAGAACAAAGCTAACCACTTCCATCCGTCTAGATGTAATAACTTCCACACTTCAACTGGTATCCCGTCTGGTCCTATCGCTTTTCCATTCTTCATTCCATTTATTGCTATTTTCACTTCATCCTCACTAACCTTTCTCACTAATCCTTCATTCACTGGTTTATTCTCAAGCACACCATTCCAATCATTTTCTTCATTCATCAGTCTTTCGAAATATTTTTTCCATCTATCTTTAATTCTCTCGTCATCTGAAATTACCTTTCCATTTTCATCCTTTACACACTTTATTAAGCATACATCCCTCGCCTTTTTCTCTCTAGCCTTGGTGAGCCGGTATAAATATTTTTGGCCGGCTGGACTATCCAGTGTGTTATATAGCTTTTCTTGTGCTTTAGCTTTCGCTACAGCAACAGCTTTCCTGGCTTTTTTCTTACATACATCATAATCCGTTTTCTTTACTGCTTTTAAACTTTCATTCCCCATCTCCACATTTTGCCATTCCTTGAATTTCATCTTCTTTTCCTTCAACACATTTTGTACCTCTGTCGACCACCACCACGTATCCTTATCGATCGTACCTTTCCCTTTTGACTCTCCCAAAATATCCTTTCCTGCACTCCTAATACACTCTGCCATCTCACTCCAACATTCATTCACGCTTCCGTTATTCATGTCTCCCATTCTTATCATTTTATCCAGCTCGCGATTGCTAATACTAATGCTAAATTAATATGACTTTGTTATATAAACACATGGTTTTGTAAAAAGGTCTACCATATATAGCGCTCATTCCACTTGCTTGCTCCTGGAAAACGAGATCACGTGATAAAATTATAAATTTTGCATTATCAAGTTAGTGTACTCTGTGAAGTTAGTAGTCCCGTGGATACGAAGGAGAGCACCGCCGGTCGCATGCTGCTATAACGCCCCAACGTACGGAATGCGAAGCTATTACTGATTTTACACTTCACAGAATTTCGCAATTGTATTTAATTTGCTAAATGATAATTCACATGCTAAAAATTAATTACCTGTGTAGCCAATGTACAGCAAAGTCGGTATAAACTCGGTTATTTCCAGTTTAGTGAAAAAGTAAAATATAGAGTATATTAAAATATACACAGCAGAACCTCCAGAGACGATAAAACTCTTCCACCACCAGTGATAATCCTGTAAAAGATAAAATGATTACAATATAAAATGATTTCCGCACAACGAATATGTTTCCAAAATTTTAATTTGTGTATTTTATAATTAATATCTTAGATGCAATAATAACTTTATGAAACATTGCCTTAAGGTTATAACCAGTATAAAGATTTGTATAGTTTTTCATGAAACATAAAAATATATTTCACACGTCATCGCTCTTAGGCGACATTGTGTTCATATTTTATATTATTTTATTTTTCAACTTTACTCAGGTCGCCGATATGTCGCAGATTCGCAGATGGATTGCAGAATCAGCTGTTACAAAAAAGATATGTTATGGATTGCGTCTGCGCTACGTTTAACAAAATTGCTACCCAAGTTTAAACGCAATGCAGAACACACAGACAGTCACCACTTAAGTAAAATATACTGTATTCTGAATTATATATACACGACGGAGCCCCGCCTCGCAGAACTTATTTCTGTATCTGTAAGGTTAGAAAAACCTAACCTAACCTGTCCGTGTCGGGGTACACGAATCTCCCGAGCCCGCTCGCTTATGCGTCCATTTATTTTCTTTCATAATCCCGATTCAGCATCGATTATTTAGTAGATAGTAGTATATATTAGTATTTATGTCATTCATTTGCTTTTTTCTATTGACTTCTGACGTTTAAATGTCATGCTGTTTTACATAATCTCTGATCATTGACCCGCTGCATTGATAAAGGCAAAACCTTTTTGCAATTAAGCATGTTAAACTTCAGTAATTATGAAAAACCGGTAACGTCGTTCATCTGTTTTACATAACGGAGATGTTTTCTAAATCATCTAGCACTTTATATATCAGATAGCAGTTTTGTAACAGCTGATTCTGGTGTTTATTGTACAGAAAATAAAAACGATTAAATAATTAAACATACCTCTCCACATAATTGAAAATAAACCATGACAATTGATATCTGTGACACAGATACCACTAATATACAAAACACGAGGAATAAAAATCCAAAGAGGTAATAAAATTGGTTCTCCCACAGTGCATTGAATATGAAAAATAATTCAATAAAGACAGCCCCAAATGGAAGAATGCCAGCCATTAAAATGCTGAAACAATAATATGTTCATGTAAAACCAACCACATATAAATAATAATAGCGAACTGATGAAAACTGGAAATTGAGTAGAGTATTATTTAATTAAAGAATTGTATAAAAACTTTCGTGAGACATATTCATATCAATTAATGTTCACCGGTTACTACTCACGTGCATTCTCGGCTCATACGCGGCGATATCGCGAGTCAAACTGGAGTTTGACTCGCGACATCGCCGCGGGTTCAGCTCATGACTAAGGGCTCCGTTCGAGTTCGAAACTAGTCGGGCAATCCCGAAAAATGCACGTGAGTAGTAACCGGTGAACATTAATTGGTAATTAAAGAATTAATTTACACATAAGTTTTATAGATAGCCCGAACCGCAAAAGTCGGATCCAATACTGCAAGCACGCGTCTTAGAGTCCAGACGCTACTTGCATTTGCGTCAGATGCACAGATGAGCAGTGGCGGCGCTAGACGAAATGTGAACGTCGGCGACGTCAACTTTGCGAGGCCTCGTTTATTTTTTTCTTTTTTAATGAGCTGAATTATACAAAAATTTTATGAGTACATATTGCATAACAAAATTACACACATAAATAAAATAAATTAGATGAACTATCCGGCTTCGTGCTTCACAATTTAAAAAAATAATTGAGTGCGTCATAGATTCAGTCGCTTTTTCAGCTTCAATTGATAGTACGTACTAATAACGCTGTAATCACTCTTGGCTCATCGTGCTTTTCAAGTAGGTCTTAATTCATTCAATAAAGACTACAACACTTGTCCGGAAAAAAATATGGATAAAAATTTTTTTTACAACGCTATGCGTGAGGCCGTCCGCGGTCGCTGATGTCACCGACGCCTAACGCCGCCACTGCGCATGAGAAAGTCACGATTAACCCGGGCACACGACAAATACTAGCAGGTGCAGATATTTCACGCCGCGCGCTCAATTGAACTGCCTGAACACCATTTACAGCCAGTTAAACGCCGACATCAACCGAAATTCTAGCTGACCACCTAACTTTAGACATTTTACTGACTTGATTTGATTTAATGCTCGTCGAACGCTGCGCTAAGCGCGTTGTGTGTACTAACTGCAGCACCGGTTTTTTTCTGGGTGATGGTCCCTTGCAGAAACCTAGAGAGAAGGCGAGGCAGTTTAATGCCTATAGATAGCCATATATTTCTAAATTAAAAACTAAGCAACACAGCATTAAGAGTGTGCCCTGTAGGACACGATCCTCGGCTTACGGAGTTGTTGGGGGAACAACTAGGGACTAGCCGGATCAGATAAGTTTCGTTATTGTTAAGGGACGAATTTAAAGCTCGGCGCGGTGGTCGGCGGAAGAGATTCGGGTGGTTTGGGGTGGATTCGAAGTTTCTCTTCGATGGCTACCATGATGGTAATTCATGAAGAGGGATTAGAATGCCGAAATTCTGAAATCGAGGTGGAGTTGTAGATTCCTAATGAACCAAGGCGCGCTTGAGGCCTTGCTTAGGAATCGGTTTTGAAAGTGCAACTAGGGTTGCCGGCTCCTGTTTTGTCTTTTAGAGGATTTGTTACGATAAAATAAAGGACCAAAGATGAAAATAGGGGACAGTAATTTAACAAAATTATGACTAATTTCGTCACGTTTCACACAATGTAAAATGGAGGTAAGACAAAACACTCACTACTTTTGTAACTTGTAGGACTAAGTATAGTCCTCTATTCTTGATTTCAATATAGGGGAAAAGGTCTATTTTTGGGGCTGAAAATGAGGACGTCTGGCAACTCTAGGTCACCCCGACCCTTGCTCGTACCAGCCCGCGCCGCTGAGCCTGTAGCTTTAAATTCGTCCCATAATAATAATTATGATTCTATTTGATCCAGCCAGTCCCTTGCTGTCCTCCCACCAGCGACGCCCTAAGCCGAGGCTCGTACCCCGCAGGGGGTGCCCTTAGCGTTTTGTCGCTTAGTTTATGAGTTCGAATGCACTGGCTGGGGGCCTTAATAATAATTTATTATTTTTAAGGCATCCACAGGAAAGTCCGGTTAAGCAGTCGACAACCTCCTAGGTTGACCTGTAAGATGCCATACACAAAAAAATAAGCAACCCTAGGTATAACACCGGTATCTTAAAAATTATAGGAGCCATCCCCAATCATAATCGTATAATATGAAGACATACATGCTTTTAATAGGTAATCACGGTTGATTACCTATTAAAAGCATGTATTCACACAATATGCTAGTTATGATACGCAATACGAACTTAAAATATTATGTATATCTTACCAAATAAATATGTTCATGTACCAAACTTGTTCAGGGACTTTTCTTGGAATAAAGTTAGTTCTCACGGGATGTTGGAATGGCTGTTTCCGACATCCAAAATAATATCCTAAATATACCAATGGCAATGATATGCAGAACCAAAGACATAACAAAGCCATCATGGTCGAAAATGGAACTGCACCACTGGAATGTTTACCCATAATAAAAAAGTTTAAAAAGAAACATGTGCCAAAGACAATAGCTGGATATAGTGTCGCCGTCAGGAATGCGGCCTGCTTCCATTGTTTTCCCTTCATCGTGTTGTATAAGCGTGCCGAGTAATAGCCCGCAATTAGACCCATGAATACATAGAGAAATATAGCTGCAGTCATTAACGCACCGCGGCTCGCCGGTGACAACATGCCAAGCATAGCAATAACTGAAAAACATAGAAATATTAGCTCTCAGCAATCATACATAATATAGATTATAGCCATGGGTAAAACTCGTTTATCGTTTATAAACATTTGTGATGAAAAACAAATTCATCGTAAAACATGATTAATGTAGGGTAATTATTAAAAATTTGATTAGTTTTATCAAATGGTTCTTATATACCACTGATATTACACCACACATATGTTACGAAATTTTATATTTTTAACTATTATGTTACAGTAGTTGAAACCGATATTATTAGATATTTTAGACCATTATTGTTAACATTATTATTACAAGGGTGACAGATATCTTACATATTGTAATTAGAGCCATCAAGAAGACCTGTATGCCGCTACCAATAACAGCTGCAAACAACATTCTTTTTGGGGGTGGACGAAACACATCACCATGCACAAGCTTCCAGCCAGTTTCCTCCATCATATCATCAATACTCTCATCTGAATTGTAGCGAGCAATATCTCTTCTAAGTGTGCGTACCATTATCATTGTCAATATACCTGAAAAATTACATTATGGGCATTTAGTAAGCAAGCTCAAGGCGATATTGTTTTTATTTTTATTTTTAATACCAATCCAGGTAATAGACCTAAAGACATAAAATCAATTAAAGATAAATCTTTGAATATTAACGCATGCTTAGCAAACTCTTAAACTTATAATATTAAATGGAAAAAGAATATGGTCGGGCACAGGATTCGAACCTGCGCCTTCCGGATAAATGCAAGAGGCGATCTGACCACTAAGCTATCTCAACCTCTGCTCACCACCGCGAATTCGTCATCCGTATTTTAACAAGTCTTTTGTTCAGTCATCTGTATAGGGACTGAATAGATAGCAAGGACGTTGCCATTCCATTTAATATTATGACATAAAATCATCAGACTAAAAATCTAATAAATATAAATTTTATATACTAGCTAAAGGTATTTGCTTAAAAAGTTGGTTAGTAGCACAGAAGTCTAAATAATAAATCAAAAGAAGTGCTAAAAACGTGGTAAACAGTATGGTGTATACTGTAAGCACGGGGTTAAGGTCACACGCAATAATAAGCAAAGTATACAAATGTGTGTGAGCGAGTGACTACACACTATGCTTTATATTTTAGAAGTGATCAAAAATATGTCAGCTAGATATAATTATAACAGTTCAGTCTGCACTTGAGTCGTCATTATTTACCAGCTGATATTTATGATGTGCTAATTTTGCAAAATGGCACAGGAACCAATTTTTTTTTATATGTATTAAATTTAGTAAATTAGGTATAATAAAAAATAAGAAATCTTACCTGATAAGAAAAACAACACAACAATAGAATTAACAATAGAGAACCAATGGATTTGTACGTCTTTCATTCCTAAATATATATCCCATCTGGATGCCCAGCTTATTTCAGACTCTCCCCATTCAACAGAATATGTAAAGTATAACTTTGTGCCAGTATCTTCATTAACTAGTTGTGGGTTAGGATCAGTTGGGAACTGACAGGAATCATCAATAAAACTAAGGTCATCCTTATCCACAGAAATAGTCTCCACTTCAAATCCAACCACCCTGTAAGAGTCTCTGGAAACAAGTTTGTAAATTAACAATTATAAAATATAACATTTTAAATAAATTTTAGTTAAATTTGTGATTGCTTGTTAATTTGTGATTAGTTAAATTTGTGTGCTTGATTTCAAACAGGGATCATATTTATTATACCTTCATCATTTTAGTGTTATTAACTAGTCACTACTGATGGCTCACTTTTCACATAATATGAGAATTGAAATCAACTATTCTTAAGGCTTCATTGCATTGTTCTGAATATTTGAATAAAGAGCAAATACTAAACCAATGCTTAATGGGATACAACTTATAAAAATATATTATTGCTTGTGGAAAAGGAGTAAAAATCACTTTATTTATTTATATTACGTAAATAATTAACATACTTATATTTGAGTTATTACAATTTATATCTTCTTCATAATTTATGTACTTAAATTTAATACTTACTGACTATGTTTGTGATATTTCAGCAATAGCTTTAAATTATTATTTATGTATGCTTTGCCCTTAGACATAAAACCAAGCCGATATCCTTGTTCAATACTTCTTTCTGAAGTATCACTATTTATAATTCTGGTAGCCACTGGTAAATTATCAACAAGCCTGGAATTTCATAAGTAATAAATATTTTATAGCAGTAGTAATTGCACATTAATTATACAGCATTTTAAGTTACGATTAACCAGAAAAAAAACAATACTCACAAATGCACAAAATATTCATGTTCAATTCGACTGGCCACTTTATCAGATTCTTCCACACTCCAGTTTATAGGATTATTTTTGTGATGACATAAAAGTCTGCATTTAATATTCTCTGCCATATGGACTTCATAGGGAGTGTTTACAATACGGTCACCACGTAACACTTCGCCTAAATTTTCTGATTTATATACAAATGTACCATTCTTGGGTAAACACAAAGGTAAAGAATAATATTCATAGGGAAGTTGTGTATGTATGCTGGTCATTTTTACAGCTTTAACTTCAATTCTTTGGCCTTTTTTGAACTCCACCGGAGCCACTCCGGGTACATAGAATCCATTACTAAAATGAATCAAGCTACTAAGTAAAAAGCAATGAAAAAGAACCTGAAATAACAATCAATGGTTTTAAAATTGGAAAAAGAAATGTATTTCTGTTGTATTATATTGATACGAACCGATAACATATTTAATAAATATTAATCAGTTAAAATTAAAGGAAAATACGATCATTCTTTACACGATCGTTTACTTCGTCTCCCATCTGTCAATTCTGTCATAAAAATTTGACGTTTCGTGTTCGACTTTCGGTTATTGCTGCATTCGTCGATTAATGCTGCATTCATATTTTTCCTTTTCCATTTACCATTGGTTTATTTATGGCTTTGACAGAGGAGATACAAACTTAAAAAGGGCCTATTATACCTACTTGGTTGGAAGTTGGCACTTGGAAGCATAGAATTAGAATATTTTTGCTACCCCATAGAAGGACATAGAGCTCAAAAAAATGCAACCGTTTTTGAATTGTCAATGTGTGCGTTCAATAGTGATGTACAACGTGGAAATATTGACACATCGATTATCGATAAACAGTATTTCAGATGTAAAGACTTGGTATACAAAATGAATATATTTTCAATCAAATTATGTTAATAAAACTAAAATCTAAAGCGTAGGTATTATTTAATGCACTTCATTAATTAATCACATTACTTTAATACAAAAATTTCATGCGCTCATACTATAATTATATTTCATTGGTAATAGGTACTTTGTTAAGAAAGCAGCTTTTAAGGACTCTCATACCCCGGTCTTATCCATAAAGGCCGGGCGCGTTTCTGAAGGTTTCCCCCCGAAAAAAAAGGTATATCCTATTATCTTTTCTTATTTCTTCTTTTTCTTTATTATTTTTTCTTTTTATCTTTATTCTTTTTACCAATTAGTCTCATCCATTTTTCCTTTTCCTTAGCATCGACAGGAAACCTTTTAGTATAATAAACGTATATATTTAGTATCATAAAAATGTGAAATTCTCTTGAATTTGTAGTAAAAATTATGTATGCTCAGTGCTCACCGCCTTAAGGTGATAGCGCAGGAATCACCAACTAGTTTCATTCGGGGTCTAATCAAAATCAAATTGCGAAGAATAATAGTAGCGCAGTTCGTTAGATCATTATTAAACTAAGGTCCGCACAAAGTAGGTTGGTGGTCTGGATTCGAACCGCATTTGGGGACTACTGTGATAGCGTGATGAAATATATTTATAACGTAACCTGGGCCACTAAGCTACGCTAAGCTTTTCATATGTTATAAACGTTCGGACAGACACACCGAAAAACAGACAGAAACGCTTCCAAACATTTTGGTTTCATCGTATTAGGTACCGCAATTAAAATTTTGGAAAAATTATTGCTGTGCAGCGATAGTTGGTAGTACACATATAATAAATTCAGATATCGGAACTCTTTGTTCTAAAATTTCATCGACACTATAGTCGACACTGACAAGTCACTATTTTGTATACATAAAATGAAAATTTATATTAGAACAACGTACTCAATATTGCTTTTATCACCATTGTTTTTTACTATAGAGAAAATTCACTATTTTCTTGATAGGATTTGGTTTTCAAAATAAATTCTCTAAAGCCAGATTTTTAAAATATGGCCATGAAAATATATGCTGTTGTTGACAAATTTACCTGTGAAATGAATCTTTTTCTGGGTTATTTTTATAAGAAACATCGCAGTCACCAACACAACACGTAGGCATTGCTTATAAATTTTAAAACTGTATAAAATATACAGGATTCACTGACAATACAGCAAATATAAAGTAGCGTGATTTTTGACAGTGACACTGGAGAAAACAACATCTGCCAATAGTGCTGACTGAACCTAAATATGCTTTCTCATTCTAACATGTGATATTTCCGTAAGAGTTTCCATTCCCATAGTAGGCTTTGTTGGTCTTTTTCTATCCTACGTTTATGCTTGGAAGGTTCTTCCAACTAGAATATTTTTGCTACCACAAAGTTTGTGCCAACTATAGTAATCCCAGTGTCTTAACTAAACTCTTACCAATAAAACGGGTGCTCGGGAAAAATTACTACACCAGAAAACTTGTATGCATGCATGATCATGGTGATTACTTCTTCGACTCACTAAGTTTACACCTGCATAATGTACGTATAGGTACGTAACCCATTAAGTTTCGAGTTTATTAATTAATAAATCAATTATTTCCTTTCTTCCTTGAGATACCTTAGTGTTAAATATAATCAAGTATGTTGGCGGCGCGTGATAGGTGGTGCGTACGGTCCCTCCCGTTGCTGTGCTTTCCCGCGCCTCACTAAATTTTAAATTTAGTTGTTTGCATATATTTGATGTTAAATGTTTAATTAATAATGAATGTGGAAAATACGTTAGGCACTATTTATATATATTTTAAAGACAGTATTTGGAATATCAATAGTAATAATGCCTAGCAACCACACATTAAAAAGTAAGTATATATTACATACTCTTTGGAGAGGTATATATACTTCACATCCTCGGAAACTTCTAAGAATTTTTGGATAAATTTTTCAGTCCTATTCTGGAACTCAAATCTTGCAGCCTGGGGCCGAATAGAGGTTTAGTTAGCATGTCAGCTAACTGTAGTTCTGAGGGAACTTGCTTGACATTAAAGTCTTCGTTAGTAACACATTCTTTATCGAAGAAATGTTTTAGTTTAATATGTTTGGTGCGCTTGTGGTATTCGTACTTTGGGTTGTGTGCGAGTTTTACAGCTGATTCATTATCTAGGTTCAACACGGGTTTCTCAATTTTTATCAAGTTGTTAAGAAGACGATTCAACCATAAAATCTCTTGAGCAGATTCACTAGCTGCTATAAATTCCGCTTCCATCGAGGAGATGGAGACTGTTGTTTGTTTCTGACTTCTCGAGCAGATTAAGTGTTGAGGTGATGTATCTGTAAAGGTTAGTCCGTTTTGTTGGGTCCCTTTCAGATACCGGAAGATTCGTTTTACTAGCATGACATCCTTTTTAGAAGGTGCTCCGAGATTTCTCGAAGCGACACCCACAGCATACGAAATATCAGGTCTTGTGCCTACTGATAAGTATGCCAAAGCACCCACGGCTTGCCTGTAAGGGAAATTACCGTTAGCATCCTCTTTGTCTTCTGTCTCATTTTCTTTGATTATGGGCGTTGGTGCTGCTTTACAGTTCAACATTCCAAATTTTGCCAACACTTTCTTTGTGTAAGCCTTTTGACTTAACGTAATTTCTTTTTTCTTGTCTTTGCGCACGTTTATTTCCATTCCAAGGAAGTATGACACAGGTTTGGTAGTTATTTTGAATCTTGTTTTTAATTCTGTTATAAATTCATCTCCTGTGTCTCTTGTGTTATACGCAATAAGACCATCGTCAACGTAAAGAGCAATATAAAGTTTGGATTATCCTCTGATTCGAACATACAAGCAAGGATCCGCTTCGCTTTCTTGGAAGCCAGAACTTTTTAAGAAGTTAGAAATGCAGGTATTCCAGCAACGTGGTGCTTGCTTCAGGCCATAGAGACTGCGTTTCAGCTTACAGACTCGTCTTGTGCCATCCTGATAGCCATCAGGCTTTTTCATATAAATTTATTCCATTAATGTGCCGTTTAGGAAGGCGGTTGACACATCAAACTGATGTAATTTAAATTTTTCTCGAGCAGCTACTGCAAGCAGTGCTCGTACGGTGCTCAGACGAACGACTGGACTGAATGTTTTGTCATAATCAACTCCAGGAGTCTGAGAGTAGCCCTTGATAACCATTCTGGCTTTGTATCTTTCGACGGAACCATCAGGGTTCATTTTCACTTTATATACCCATTTACAAGGAAGGGCTTTTCGTCCTTTGGGTAGATTAACCAGATCCCAGGTTTGGTTATTGTTCAATGAGGTAATTTCGTTGAACATGGCCTCTTGCCATTTTTCTTTGTCGGGAGAGTCCATCGCTTCTTTGAAGGTCAAAGATTCTTTAGGTTTATGAAGGCTTTCAATTTCTTCAGCTGCTGCTAAAATGTAATCATCATAGCGTTTAGGAGCTGCGATATTCGACCTGTCTCTAGACCTTATTTGAACGGCAGTGTTTTCTCCAGCATCATGTACAGATTCATCATCATTATCGACATTGAAAGGTCCGGAAAGAGATTCGTATTCACTTTCATTATTTGCTGGTTCCGTTTGTAGAACATTTCTTGAGCTATGGACCAAATTTTGTTCTAACAATTCATCGTCACCTTGATCATCTGTGTCACAATCACTCAATCGTTGATCATCGCCTTCATTACTGTCAAACGAAATATCCACTTGTCTGTGTGGTGTTTCTCGTGACAATGTTTGCTTAAGTTTTTCGTGTATAGGTACTATGTCCTTTAAAAGTCTGAAGTGATGATTTTTATCTAGTCCATCGTAGAACATAGTCTTCATCACTCGAATATATCTCTCATCTCGATGTAATAATTTTATTCTTCGACGGTATGAATATTCTGAAAGCTTTAGATGTTTCAGAGTATCCCGTAAACATACCAGAAATTGCCTTAGATGCAAATTTATGACCATTGGTGCCTTTCATAAGCACATATGTCTTGCAACCGAAAACGTACAAATGATTAATACATGGCTTTCTACTAACCCATCTTTCGAATGGAGTCAGATTCTGAATGGCGCTGTTTATACTCCTGTTTGATAGGTAGTTTGCAGTAAACACTGCTTCGCCCCATAATTTTAATGGTGCCTGTGCGTCAATCATCATCGCTCTTGCTTTCTCCACAAGGGTACGGTTCTTCCGTTCAGCAACTCCGTTTTGGTTCGGGGTATACGGTGCCGTGAGCCTTCGCTGTATACCGCAATGTTTTAGATAACCGTCAAACTCTTTATTCACATATTCAGTGCCATTATCAGATTGTAAGCACTTGATTTTGTTCCCGGTGTACGTTTCTGCTAACTCTTTGAACTCTTTAAATTTTTGTAAGACTTCGTTCTTAAATTTAATCATATAAACTCGACTGTATCGGCTATAATCATCAATAAAAGTAACAAAGTATTTATTTCCGCTTACTGTGGGCGTTTGGATAGGTCTACATACATCGCTATGAACGATTTCTAAGCGTTCTGTTGTTCGTTGAGTTGTTTTCTCAAGGGGAACAGGTACTCGATGAATTTTTGCTTGAATGCAGGTTTCACACTCAGCCAAGGTTTCAGCTGCATCAAAGTTCAAACCAAGTATATTCTTGTTATTAAGTGCACGTTTCAGATCTTTGGCGTTCATGTGACCAAGCTTTCTGTGCCAATCATAGATGTTTGATGACTTTCGTTTCTTTTTAGTTGTAGAAACAGTGTCATCATTTTCATTGCCAAATTGTTGCGCTCGTGTTTATTTGGTTTAAAATGGTACAGACCATCTTCTTGTTTACGTGCAGTGAGAGTTATTCCAGCTTTTGGATTGGTGACCGTAGCTTTATTTTTGGTAAAGAGGACAGAACAGCCGCCATCTGTTATCTTGTTTACGGCAACAAATTCGTGCACAGACTAGGTACGTACAGTACGTCTTTTAGATGTGTAAGCGCAATACCATCATTATTTTAGAATAAAAGGAGACTGTTCCTTTTCCCTTAATCTCTGCAGTGTGTTCTTCAGTTGCGAAGTTCAGTTTTCCGAATGTTCTCTCTATGGTCTTAAATAAGTCACGTTGATAAGTCATGTGAGATGTACAACCGCTATCCAAGACCCAAATGCTGTTTTCAGGCTTCTTGTTACGTGTAAGAAGACACTGCGTAGCAAAATTGATCTTATGAGAACCGTTTCTGTGTTTGATAGGTTTCTCATTATTTTTCTTCCAGCAGTTTGTGCATATTTTGTGACTCATTTTTTTTAAAGATTTTACCTTTCCGTTTGCAAATTTTACATGAAGTGTATAGTGCTTCTTCTTGCGTAGAAAATTCAGGTTCATCTTCGTTGTTATTGGTCATGTTTTTACTATGACGAGCTTCACACTCTTCAATTATTTTTATTTTAAGCTCCTCTGGCTTTGGAAGAGTGTCTCGCGATTCTATAGCGACTCTGAAATTCTCATATTCTATTGAGAGACTGTACAACATTATAATAGATAGTAAATCGTCGTTGATTTCTACGTACATTTCTCCCAATTTATCAACAATGTCCAGTAGTTTATTCAGGTGGCGCCGTACATCGTGTCGTACTTCTAGTTTCGTAAGTATTAGTTGTTTTAGTAGAGATGCCTTTCGCGCAGGTCCCTTACTGGCATAAGTGTCTTTCAATTTTTGCCATAATGTTTTAGCGGAAGTGCAATTTTTGATTTGTTTATGCTCTGAAGGAGCGATTATAAGGACGAGTTGAGATCTTGCCTGTCTGTCTCCTTCTTTATCATCCGCAACAGCATCAGTTTCGACGTATTTCCACAGTTTGTGTCGAACAAGAACGGCTTCAGCTTGTATTACCCAAGTATCATAGTTCTTTTGTTAGAGGGTCGATTTTAATATTCGACATTTTTTGACTAGGGTATCTACTTACTTTTTGTTACTTTGTACACGCTCTGCTACCATGTTAAATATAATCAAGTAAGCATTTATTTGATGTTAAATGTTTAATCAATGTGGAAAATACGTTAAGCACAATTTATATATATTTTAAAGACAGTATTTGGAATATCAATAGTAATAATGCCTGGCAACCACACATTAAAAAGTAAGTATATATTACATACTCTTTGGAGAGGTATATATACTTCACACTTAGAAAGAAAGAAATATAATTATGTTAGAATAAAATAAAATGAATGTAACCCATTTTTTACACAATAATAATTACATTCAGTGGTCAAAATAACTAGTATCCAAATTCCAAAACATAGCTATTCTCGCTATTCTATTAATTTTGTTTCTTTATTAGGGAAGCACGTTACTTGTATAGGTGTCGATACATTGGATCAATCTACCAAGCTTTACCAAGCAATACGATACTATGGTTACATCGAATCGAATTGTTGCTGTGGGAAATCGTGGCAAAGCGAACCGAGCTCCAATGGAACCTTGTGGTGGAATAGAAATAACGGCTTCGGCCGCTATTCCACTATCTTATTTTTAAGATCCTACTTCTATAGTTCTCCGAAATATGACAGGATATATATTTAAGAGATCTACATTTTCATAAGTTCACGTTCATAACAGTGCTCCTGGTATCCTTTTAACTATGTTAAAATTAGTTTTCGAGCTGGTGGAGTCATAATTACAGTTAGATAATTTATTATGACTTACAACATAAAATAAAAAGAAAGTTTGTAACTTTCGGACCTCATGCCATGTCGAAAGGAAAACAAAATGTAATAAACTAGCAAAGGTATTGGAATTGAAATGATATATACTCACAGTATTGATCAAGTTGCCTCTTTTTTAAACACGTGCCACCATCACATCCGGTATGATAATAATTCAATTCTCAATCAACAATCAATTAAACTACGATAAGATATAAAAACTATATACAAGCCATTCATTTCATTTGATACTGTTCCTTTCCTTAACAATATCTTAATTTGTATTGATCCAAAATATGTAAGTAACAATTTATGTTTAATCAGTACTATAAAATATCGGAATTCGAATCGGATCGTGCATCCCAACCCTATTCATTCAGGCAGAAAAAAAAAGAATCGTGCCGCACGCATCGTTACTATTAAATATTCGCAAGCTTTTTTTTATTTCCCAGTGTTTTTGGATTATTTCGATCTGTAGACTCTCTAAGGCTGATAAAGTGTCTCCAAATAAATATAAAAGTGCATCTATAGAAACTTCTGAATCGAAAGGAGGTTAACAGAACAGCATCATGGTGCAGGTGATTGTTTTGAAGTTTAGTTTGATCATGTGATTAATCATTTACTTTTATATTTAATTAATAAAATATTTCGAGCATTTACTACACAGTACAAGAATTAAGTGTAGTGATATCAGTAACTTAAAATCTATGGATGTCTAAAAATTTATTCTAAAATGTAGGTGGTTTTGTGGTCAAGTTTGGCATGATATCTTAAAGGTTTCTCATATTCCGAAAAAGTATAGTAACGCCATTGATACTTATTTACAGGCTTCTGATGAAATGGAGCAGCCAGACTTGCCTCAAGCTGTTAAACTACTTAGAGAAATGAATACTAATGTCCAGCAGGTGTCACAGCTTGTGGACAACATGCTGGTGCGAGTCAAAAGTGGAGAGCTGTCTACAGATAAAGGTCTGAGTTTTCTGGAAATGAAATATCAAATGCTACTGAGTTACCTAATAAATTTAACTTATATAGTTTTAAGAAAGTGCTCTGGTGAGAAAATAGAATCAGATCCATCTATTGATAGACTTATCGAGATAAGAACAGTTCTGGAAAAGATTCGTCCCATAGATTCCAAATTAAAATATCAAATAGATAAACTTGTTAAAACTGCCGTGGTTGGTGGGACATCTGAAGATGACCCTCAATCTTATCATGCTAATCCTGCAAACCTATTAAGTAAAATAAATGACTCTGGGGAGGAGTCTAGTGAGTCTTCTGATGATGGAGATAGCAAAAAGAATAAGACCAGTAAATCAAATATTTATGTGCCACCTAAATTAGCAGCAGTGCACTTTGACGAAAACAAATCAAGAATTGATAGTGATAAGAAGAATAAAGAAAAATCCAAGAAGCAATTCTTAAACTCAAGTATAATGCGTGAACTCCGTGACGAATATTCAGAGGCACCATTAGAAGTTAGCACAGGAAATCATATAAAGCAGTCAATATCAAAATATGAACAGGAAAAGACTGAGTATGAAGAAAATTATTTAACTCGTCTGCCAGTTACAAAAGCAGAGAAAAATCGCAGAAAAAAGTTATCAACAGTTGGAATGATCGCCGATGAAATAACAGGCACCAGCACTAATCGTCTGTCACGGAAACACAAACTGAAAACAAAGAAAGGTAAAGGTTTTAAAAGAAGGCGTACTCAATGAGGCAAAACCTTAATATTTTTATCTGTTACAGATAGGCATTATAACACAAAGTTACTAAATTTGAAACTATTCACATGTATATTAATTAAGTTGGCAACTAGAACTAGTGCATGATTTTATATATTTATTTTCATTTGTTATTTTCCTGATTATTTAGGTAATCTTACTACCTATTATTGTGTTATTTTATGATTATGTGGTTAGACTTTTTTACATTGACTATATCTACATATTAAGCAAAAATCACACTTTTAAGTACTGTATTTATGCATATATATAGTATAGGGAACAGGGTAATTCTCATTTACATTAAAAATCAATATGAAATTATAAATTGAATAAACAGCCATAAAATATGATTACCTGTTTAAATACAATATAGTGATGTCTAAATCTAACTTTCCATCCATTTAAAGGAATTTTCATTGCAATTTGTTGTTGTGTGACTGTTAATGTGGAAGCCTGATTAAAAATAATTGCAAATAGTCAGAACCAGAATTTTGAATTTCTAAGGATTCTTGAAATAAATCTGTGTCTTCTAAGACCCAAAACCTATACTACGATTTATGGATAATTATGTAAGGATAAAATTGGCTATTGTTCAGGCTTTTGTGCTAACATGAATAAGTACAATTTTTTATGAATTGATCTCTATATTGTTACATATTTTGGGATAGCTAATCCAGTTTGCAACACCCACAAAGATTTAGGACCTTAGGATCAATATAGAGCTTATGTTTTTTTATGAATATAAGTCGCATACGCGTCGTTGTCTTGAGCCCATAACTAGTAATTTGAAATATACATGCTTATCGTCGTATTATTATATTACGACATTTGACAAACTAAATAATAAATTGATTATATATGAATTTTAATTCAACTTCGAATTCATAATGCGTCATTTATTATGATATCATATATTAAAATCGACGCCAGTATCAATTCAGGACTTAACAGATAATGTAAGAAAATAATTATTATAAGATAGTTTTACGACATTTTTGATGAAACTACTTCAAAGGCAATAAATGCATTGCTATTCGCTACAAGAATCCGTTGGTGGCACTTTCAAGCGACAACCGGTAGTCGCATTGTACCACACAAACATTCATCATAGGTATATCTGCTATTGCATCCACACAAACGGCGAAATCGATACAGTACAGCGTATATCGGACTAGTAAAATGTCGTCCTATCCTATTGACTTTTATTCTTTGCAGCAAAGAAGTCTTTAGCCACACAGAATGTGGGCACTACTGATAGACCTGATACAAAATAATTATACTTTTTTAAATGATGCAATCATGCAACCCACATTCTTTTTGGCGTAGATATGTACATAAAACAAAAACGTCCAAGGAGGTGCTATATTCATTTAAACAGCTTTTTTTAAACAACCTCTTCCCACTCTCGGCATTTCTTCTGTATCGTGGATGCGTTTAAAGACACAAGCTCACACACCCAGACCCGGAACAATTATCTGTATATAGATCATACAAATATTTGCTCCGTGTAGGAATCGAACCTACGACACACGACGCAGCAGCCGTTCTCTCGACCACAGCGCCAACCGCGCCGTCATACAACTCTGGTCTAGACAATACTTTTCCCAATTTCCAATGTAAATTGTCAAAATCCATTATTCACTCCTTAGAAAACCAATGTAAGGATGATGGGCAGGGCACTCGCTTCCTTCAAATGATGCTTTTGCTCTGCTTCCCATAATAGATTTCAGATCGTAGCTGACTGATCGATTAAATAGTTTTGTTTTATTATGGCGACGACCATTAATATATGCGATTTTTATAGAAATCTCTTCCTCGTAGCATGTTCCGTTATAAGTCCCTTAATGATTTTAGAAAGAAAAATACATTGTATATGTATTCTAGGCCATTGACTGATTCGGAAGGATTCAATGAAATGTTGACATAGGGCTCCTACTAACAAACACTTAGCCGACGGTTGCCGTCGACGTCCTGTGTGAGCGTTGACTACAGCCGTCACGTGACGACGGGACCTTTAACGACACGAGATGGACTCTTTTTTTCTTGCTAGTTACACTGGCGTAACTGTTTTGCTGTGTTATGTAAAAATTGATTTGTTTTTTTATAATATTTTTCGATATAGCTTGATTCCCTGTACTAGACAAAATTACGCTTAAAATTACGGTCTCCAAAATATTCTTAATTTTTCAAGCCGCGAGAACTCATTATATTCTCATAATAAGACGCGTGTACCTGTCCTTTAATTGAATGATCATTACATAATTGTTGTGCCACTAACAATCCGGTACTACTACAGTCGACTGTGTCCTGTGTTGTGTGTATGTCTTTAAATATTACAATGTTGGAAAATAGTTTCTTAGAAAATATACGGCCAAGTACGAGTTGGACGCGCACTGATAAATAAAATTGACGATCTTCGGACTTTTTCCGTACTTGTTCTATGAGACCTTACTTCTTGCCAAATTACATGATTGTAGGAAAGGGAACACCGTAAAATATCTCTGAAGTTATAACCGCCATCACATGTTTTACCAAATTGGTAACTTGTCCTCGAACCATTCACTGTTTAAGTCGCAGATGGATAGTAGAATCCGCTGTTTTACAAAACTGCTAGCTGATTTGCAAAACAGTGCTGCTTTATAAAACAGCTGAACAACGTTCAGCTGGATTGCCATTGCGACGTTAACAAAACTGCAACCCACGTTTAGACATAATGCAGAATGACATATCTACAATGGGACTGATTTGTTTATTGTATAGGTATATTAAATAGATAGTCACCACCTTGGTCACCACTCAAGTAAAACAAAAGATACTGTATCCTGATTTGTCTTTCCGTGACGGGGTCGACGGAGCATCGCGGGGCTCCTATTTTTGTGTCTGTAAGGTTAGAAAAAAATCTAAACACGAAGAGGATGCAGTCATCTTCGAACCTAACTTGTTCGTGTCGAAAGCGAAGCGAGCTGGAGTTTCGTGTACCCCACACGAAACTCCAGCTCGCTTCGCTCGCTCATGAATCAATTCAATGTATTTTCTTTCATAAATCCGATATGTTGTAGACTATTATAGTGGTTTAGTATTGACGTCATTCTACATTTTCAGCTTCTTTTTTTGCTATTGACTTAAAAGTAAGTTTACTGTTAAGACACAGAGCCATATGCGACAAAATTTCGAACTAAAACAACAATCTGACAGGTCATTTCACACTGTTTACATCTCTGATCGTTGACCCGCTGCATTGATAAACGCAAAACGTTCATACAATTCTGCGTGTTCAGTAATTATGTAAAACCGCTCAACGTCGTTCAGCTGTTTTTCATAACAGTACTGTTTTGTAAATCAGATAGTAGTTTTGTAAAACAACTGATTATACAATCCATCTGCGACATATAGGTACATAGGATCTCGATATCGGTCAGTAGTAGAATGTCCGCGTATAATTTTCTTGCATGTGCTATATGGTCCTTACGTAGGTATACTTTTTTTCTTAATAATAATACCTACAAGATCATGGACCCGATTAAGGATAATTAAAAGCAAACTTAGTATGAAATATTTATTAATAGTTTATTTTGTTAAATGGTTTAAATACATGTTGATTACTGTTGAAATCTAAGGCACTTTTGAACACGGAACATCTCGAATTTTAACATCGATTTATTAAAGTAGTTTGGCTGTTGATTTGTTCAATCAACTTCAACACCAAGACATAAATAGCCCAGTCTGGAAAGACATTTCAGTCCCAAACATCGAACACGGAGGCGTTTAAATCGTTATTACGGAATACATTCAGTATAAATTGTAAAAAGATCCAAAATAGTTGTAAAAGATCATTATATGACGTAATTTGTTCATAAATCAATAAGGTATACACAATAACGTAACCAGAATTTTGGTTTTTATCGGTATTTAAAACCGAAAAGTAACCCGGCATTTTGGGGGTGAAAAATATTGAAATGTTCTTCGTGATGTATACCCTATTTTATACCATTCACATAACTATAACACATTGTAGGAAGCGTTTTATTTATGGAAGTTCATGTTTGTTTAATAACAATTACTTAATTCATAAGTTGTGTTCATGTTTCTTTTTCTTTTTGTTGTGTTAAATACATTTTTGATTTGTATTATTTGTATGAAATAATTGTATTATAAGATTGCAACAATTACCTAAATTTTGTTTTCATTACTGCTTAGCGATTTGTTTAAAGTGGGAAAGTCCTGAAGACACGTTGAAGGATCAAAAGATTGATATCGGAATAATCTCATTTGTCGAATGTGGCCGATTGGCGTGTGAGTATCGAGACACTGGTAGTCGCCACGCGGTGGAGCTGTTCCGTAGTTGTGCGTCAGATCCGATCGAATCACACGGTTTAGAAGCCAGGGTGGAGATGACATTGTTAACTGGAATTATAGTAATAAATCAGTAAAAATAAGATTCGGATAATGCTTTCAATGCATGGTAAGTCTTCTTAGCTATTCTTGCGTTTTCTTAACATAGGTCTCAAATAATTGGGCCGACAGGTGTTAATACTACATCATCTTAATGGTTACATTAATGGCAACCCGCCCTCGAGACCCCGAGTTTCCTCTGAAAACACGGGGGCTCGTCTATTCTACTATACTGCGACACCTACCTACATTAATAAGACTAAGTCAGCTGCTATGTAGGTACCTACATAATTATTGACTTATTTATTTCCCCCGAGGACAGGCCTACGGACGAAAATATTGGTAATAGCCTTCCATCAGTGAGATTTAGTCCGGCGGAATTTTATGATAGCTTAAATTATTTAACTAACCCTATTTCTAATGAAAATCAGATGAATAGGACTTAAAAGTTACGTACCGGTTTTGTCACCGACGGGAAAGGGTTTCTGTAATCATCTTGCTGAGTAGAAAGGTAATCCATTACCCCAAAATCAGCGGGAAGTTGGGCTAAGTCTGCATTCTTCATTAATTTATTTCTTCCTGGAGTGCTATGTGAATAAAAACAATGTAGTTTAGATAATAGAACCAAAAAGATGAATATTTTGGTTGATCCAGGCAACATCTCTTCGGAAGGCCAGGGGACCAAGCCGGTTGCGGGATCGCTGTGTCCCCGACAATTCGGATCACTTTACGTTCAATGTTGTCAAGTGGAAGGAGTTGGTTTTGGAGTGTCCCAACCTAAAGATGAGAACAGTATTCCATATATCGCCAGAAATACCGTCTCGCTCTACTGAGATCCCTGAGTTTACTAGCAGGCACTTTAGTTTTACTCTTGAACATTACTCGATATGTCGACGCCAAGGATCCCCATGTCGAGGGGGAGGGGTACCTTCCAACTTAGGTGTTCCGATGACTGGTTTAGGGTTAAACCAAAGAAGATACAGTTTACCCCATTTTGAGACCCGCGAAACGATATGTTAAAACCCTTATAATCTCCGTCTTAACTCACCTTCCCCTATTTTATTATATATTTCTCGTAAATCCCTACTAAGAAGAAAGAAAGAAAGAAACGGCATTGCAGCAAGTCTGACACAGTTAACCTGAAAAGACCTGTGAGGACAGCGCCACCCCATCTCGGGCTTGTTGCAGGTGGGGCGATGAATTACCCAAATCCGTCGCTCACAGGCGTAAGACGCTTGGAACATCTGCGGCAGGGGTGAAAGGGGTTCACCTCTTTTTTCCACCTACTTTGCGAGTGCGTCCGAAACCATTTAAAGAGATACTTAATTACTTACTCTGTGCATGGATAGGATGTGAAATTAACGAGTGGTTTGAATGAATATATCGGGTCAGTCTTGGTGAATATTTGTGCTAACATGTGGCGAGTTTCCGTCATACGAACACCCTGGTCCTCGTTTCCCCAGCGAGTGTAAGTGCTAACGTGGTTACTCAGATCGTCTCGATATACATAGTTATCTTTTTTCTCGGCATGTATAGCGTAATCCCAATTTTCTACTTTAGTTTTCGGCCCATATCTGTTCTTGGAAAACAAAATCTGCTGTGGCTTTTTCGCCATTGGATTTCTTGTTCTCATTTTGGTAAACCCTTTTCTAGTTTTCAAGGATACGAATAAAAGAAACTACAAAAACGTTTCGACTTATATTTCAAATGTCAGATATAAAATTTCACAAGCAAAAAGTTCCTATATGGGTACTTAGTGCACCCATGGATGGCATTTTGATCGTAAAAGTGGACTTAATTGGTTTGAAATAATAATATTAAGTAATACTCCTGCCGACCGTATTTCGGTCACGGCGGCTTATCTCCACGGAGGTTAGCCAAATACGCAGGAGATATTATAGTGCACAAGTCTATGCGCAAACATTGATGCACTCCCTATTCCTTCATTGTCATAGCGATGGGATGGCAATCCGACACGACGTACCAGAGATTAGCGTACCTATTGGCTATCTCAGTTACCAACCAAATTGATGGACACTTTGTAGTAAACACTTCTACATAAACACTCTTTGTAGTAGTCACTTTGCCTGACCTGGGAATCGAACCCAGGACGTCACGCTCAGCAGCGGCGCTTGCGACCACTAGACTAATGAGATTTGAAATAACTAGATACTTATATAGACACTCGTAACTCCTTTCAAACGCATTGTCGCATGCAAAGTAAATTCTAAATAGGTACGTGAGTCGATTGGCCATTGCTAGGAATTTATTTCGGTTAAGGGTTCTATCCTCAGGAATTTATTTATTTCTGTATTCTGGCTGAATAGATAGTGATGACTCAATAATTTATAAGTTGAGAGTTCAGTATAATAATACTGGACTCTCAACTTATAAATTATTGAGTATTATTATTAAATACTTTATTGTACACCAGAAACAGCACAGAAGAATTAATAGTACAATGGGCGGCCTTATCGCACACGACCAGTCTCTTCCAGGCAACCTTAGGATGGAGAAAGTGGATTTGGTAACTATTTGAGGTAGTATGTGGTGTACATACATAATTATAATACAATATGCATATAGGTATAAGATAAGAATACGTTAAACATACATAAATAAATTTAAATAGAACTTATTAATATTATGCTTAGAGACAAATATATAAATGTAAAAGGAATACTAGCATCGATAACATCATGTGGAAAGGTAATGTTTTTTCACAAGCTTTTTAAACATCGGTAGTGACTGGGCACGTCGTATAGAGACCGGTAGTGCATTCCACAAACGCGTTGCTTGGATAGCAAAGGATTTGTCGACGAATTTTGTGGAATGCATGAGCCCAGGTCTCGTGCATGGGTGTCACTTAGGAACTCGAAACGATTTTTTAGATAAGTAGGAGTAAACGGGTGGAAAAGCACACTATAAAGTAGCGAAAGAATATGAGTATTGGTAACCACTTGAGCTTACTACGAAAATCTGAAACATGATCATATTTGCGCAAGCCAAATACAGTACGCATACGGTAATGCGTTTGAATGATTTATCTGTTTTTTACAAGCTTTTATTTAGTTTCACTTGTCCCGTTGTGTCTGTAAACAAATCTTCCAAGTTAATTATTTTTTTATTTTTTTATTCTAAGAAGATTAAATTTTTTTAAGGAACACATATCAAAAGTTAAAGTTTGTCGGCGGTGTTCTCGTGGATACATTAACTTCATTTTAAATTAAGTATACCTATACTTATGATACTAAAAACAATTATATTAATAATCATAAACGTAGGATAAAAAATACCTACAAAGCCTACTATGGGGATGAAATCTCTTACGGAAATATTACTTGTTAGAAAGAGAAAGCATATTTAGGTTCGGTCAGCACTATTGGCAGATGTTGTTTTCTCCAGTGTCACTGTCAAAAATCACGGTAACTTTTAATTGCTGTATTCTCAGTGAATCCTGCATATTTTATACAGTTTTAAAATGTATAAGCGCTGCCTACGTGCTCTGTTGGTGACTGCGATGTTTGATAAAAAAATAACCAGAAAAACATTCATTTCACAGGTAAATTGTCAACAACAGTATATATATTTTCAAGGACATATTTCGGAGAAAACTGTTTTTAGAAAATTTATTTGGAAATCCAAATCCTATCAAGAAAATAGTGAATTTTCTCTGTAGTAAAAAACAATGGTCATAAAAGCAATATTGAGGACGTTGTTCTAATATAAATTTTCATTTCATGAACACAAAATAGTGACTTGTCAGTGTCGACTATTGTGTCGATGAAATTTAAGAACAAAAAGTTCCGATTTCAGAATTTATTTTAAGTGTAGATGTACCAACTATCTCTGCACATTGATTATTTTTCCAAAATTTTAATAGGTGTACCTAATACTATCGATACAGAAGATGAAACCAAAATGTTTGGACACGTTTCTGTCTGTTTGTCGGTGTGTCTGTCCGAACGCTTATAACATTTAATAAACTTAGCATAGCTTAGTGGCCCAGGTTACGTAATAAACATATTTCATCACGCTATTACAGTAGTCCCCCAATGTGGTTCGAATCTGGATCGCCAACCTACTTTGTGCGGATCTTGGTTGTGATTAATCATCTAACGAACTGCGCTACTAATATTAATTTAAAAAACAGACCCCTAATTAAAATAAATGCTCTACTGATGTACAGGAAAAGTGAGTCCATAAGCGTCCAATCCGTAGTTAATTGTCGCCACTGCTAATGCATGGTTAAGAATATACAGGATTCGCTTACTAACTACATGTTTGAAGTTATTGAGTTTACCTAGTATTGAGCGTAATTTATTACATACAGTATGTACCTACGTGCGTGTCCCAGGCGAATCGTCCGTCTATTGTTTATCCCAAATATCTATAGTTCAGTACACGCTCAACACACTTACATTGGCACACTTCCCGGTTTCCAATTGAGCTGGTATCGAGGGTCTGATGATGGAGCTGTATGGTGCCTATAAGAAGTCCGTAATAAAACGACACAATTCCATCGAGTTTGGACTCCTTTGATTCGTCTTGATGAGTACTTTGGTCCTAAATGGTAACCACGGTTTGTTGTATTATTTAATAAGTTCGTTCCATTTGCTATGACTGTAAATTCTATTTGATTAGATGGATGAAAAACGCCGCTACGCGCTACGAACTACGCCGTAGTAAATCCCGAATCAAAAATTAAAAATAATAATAAAGAAAAAAATATTTAATTATTAGCTTTTATTACTTATTTTTAGCGTAACACGCTTTAAAAATGTTGATGGCAAGAGAATTAAAAAAGGATACGGACGTAGCGTTGCGTATGACATGTGAGAAGCATGCCTGGTCATCCAATTTCGCTTGTCATACACGAGCTAAACGCATACAAATACTTAAAACTCATCCACTCGCTGCGTGTGCGTGTGTCGCTTATGACAAGACAAGGTACTTAAAAGTATTTTTTTCAGATCCGTGGTGAACCACATTTAATATTGTGATATGGCGCGAGTTCGTAAATTGAATGTTGGAGGTTGGAACTTTCAATTCTATTTTAGCAAACCCTTCATCAAGTGTTGCAATTCATTTATTTAAGATGTTTTTGTTAAGATAAATTTCACATAAATGTATTCCCTTTTTGTAGTATGTAGCCTAACTTAACTTTATAAATACATACATTTACTAAGTTATCAAAGTAATAATGGGACTGAAATGTTATTTTTGTAGAACAAAAATTCAATAAATAATAAAGATAAAAAAAACGGTACGACATGGAATTAACTGCAATGTTAGTCGTGTCAGTTCAGTCACCTGTACCTATATGAATTAAATAGATAGCGATGACGTTATGATAAGATGTAATAAAAAGTGGAAGAAGAATTCGTAGTAGAGCATGATCAGGATGACTTAGTTGGTAGAGCGCCTGGAGTGCTTATCCGAAAGGCGCCGACTTACTTAACTACTGTACTAAACATTTAATAAACTTTGCAGCGTTCGTGGTCGCAGGAGGACAGTCCTCCTGCGACCACGAACGCTGCAAAGTGTTCGAAACGTCAGGAAAAACAAAAAACCAATAATACACGCGATTAATCCGGTTAAAAGTTGTTTTATTATAATGTGTAGTGATCGCGCAAACCTACGATATTACTACTGTACTAAACTCGACTAACTACCTCCTTGTCCTACTTAGGTTAGCTAACGATAAACCTATATTTAATAATTTTATCTTAAAAAGCGTGTGGCGCTTCTAAAGATATTAAGAAGAATTGACATCTAGCACCCCACGCTTTTTTATGTTATAATGATTATTTCTTAATCGCTCTATCTTGTTTTTGAATTTAAAGAAAATTATTTTCTACTTTTTAGTTTGCAACTAGGCGAACTAAAAAGTAGAAAATAATATCTTCGACAAAAGCGTGTTTCTTTTGTTTTTTAAACTATTATTTATTTTATTTGTGAAATGGTTTACTGTTTATTATTTTGATTTTAAGAATATGAGCTCATTGAAGAAAATACATACTATTGAGTAAAGTTTCTGCCCTGACTGCGAAATTTTCTAATAGAAAGCCCAATATCACTGCCTGACCTGGGAATCGCACCCAACAACTCATGTAGAGCAGTCGCACTTGGGACCACTAGACCAATGAGGCAGTTACAATGTTTGTGTATTTTTACGTCACTTATTAATCCAGAAGTATATATATAATCTATGACATATATAGCATCACGCCCATATTCTCCGAATGAATGCTGTTATCCCATATTAGGTGGTACGCCTATTGCCATCTACCGGGCACAATTCCCAACTCTCTGCTACTGAGAATTTCCCAACACAAAAACCCTGTAACACTTTGCCCGACCTGGGAATAGAACCCAAGACCTCATTGCTCAGCTGTCGCGCTTAGGACCACTAGACCAACAAGGCACTTATGAATCTCGAAAATCTTACTAGGTCCAGCCGTCGGCAAATAAAAGTCGAATTAAAATGTGATCACATATTTAATCAAAAAAAGGGCCATACATTACCTAGCTTTACATTGTTTGATACAAGTAATAATATTTTATTGGAAACACCTTGGTATACCCCGCATTTTTTTTAAGAATAATTATATCCTACGTAATAAGTTGTGAACCGACTCTGCCTCCTCTAGTCCGCCACTGGTGTTGATAGATACGTAGGTACGTAATATAGCAATTATTTAGATTTCATCCCGTGTCCTGTTGGAGTACTTGGTGGTACTATTGTTTCAACAGTAGTAGAAAACTTATCCCTCCATCTCAATTCTTCATCTTTCACGCGGATACTTTTATCAGCGCACGCAACAAATGCTTCAAAAAATTCAAAGAATGTTATTTCTATATCTAAATTCATAATTTTACCAGATTCGCAGAGCTGAGGAAATATTTTTGAAAATATTTTTATAATAGTTTTGCTTGATAAATTCGAAAAGTTGAAGAGTTTCAAGTCTGCAAGTTCATCCATTTCCTCTACAGGTTCAGGGAGTTCATTATCGTCTATAAAAAAGACAAAGTTAAAAGTATATCTTCTTGAAAAAGACTCAGAAGCCGCATTGATCTAGCTCGCAAACGCGACTACTGATCATAAGGTTCTATGTTCGATTCTCGGGTCGGGTAAAGTGGTACCTCTTGATGAGTTTATCTGATAGGAAATTCTCAGTAGCAGCCCGGAGCTTAAATTGAGCCCGGTAGAAGACAATAGACTCACCGCCTATTACATGGGACTTAAAACAGCATTGATGAAAAGTAAATTAATGAAGTGTGGAATTTTGTGCACCCCCGCACCCTTTTAGGAAATGTAAGGGCGATGCGATCTGATGATGCGTTAACTATGTCTTGCATAGGCATGCTTTTAGGACGGACATTCTACCGTCGATCACATTTTCAGTTAAGCGCATATTTAGTCGGGGCGGTACCTAGGTACCTTAGGTACGGACCAAGATGCTCCTGATCAGAATATACCCCATCGATCCGTCGTCTGCATACCGGAAAGTAATAGAAGAACGACGTGGAGCGTTTACTAATTTGTAGGGTTGGATCTGATAGGCAATCAGTTTAGATTCTGGCGAACACAAACAGTCGATGCTATCAAGCACGTGAGGATTCTGGCAAAGAAGGTATTATCCCACGGTGATTGTGATTGTGCCTTTTGATATTTCCCGGCACTCCCTGTAGGTGTCCATATTGGCCACATTTGTGACGGTGTCTTTGGCGTTGGCGTTGAACCTCGAAGTTCCACTGCTTGAACGGTAGCTAGACCATTTGCTTTGACAAGCTTCAGAACAAACTAGTCCCGGATTCAACATCGTGGTAGGAAGTGTCACCATAAGTGTCGAGTCGACAATGAACTATTACGTCCTCCACCAGAGCCTCCATGCGTATGGTAGCATCCATTTCATCCAATGTGGAGCGTCCTCATCGAAAATAAACTGGATGTATGTTAGTCCGGATCCATCTCAGACAAGCAAGTGTGCGATGAGTTGGTAATTATTTTTCCCACAACGTCGAGCAGCACAAACGAGCGGTATGCAGACGAAGAGCCTGTGGGGTGCTCCTTCCAGATCAAGCTGGTCTTCCATTACTATGGAAACTTATACGTTCCCATTACGAAAAGAATTTGCTTAATAAATCCCTAAAGGATTAGACTCAGATTCAAGAATTCTACAGGTTAACAAATTAATATCGAAAAGACGTTTCGTTCTACTTGAACGAAGTCACAGATATAGATTCATTACGTTAGGCTAATATTTACCAACAACAAAGGTCAATTCATCTCCAAAAATATAGACATTTCGACCTAGTGGCAGACTTATGTCCGGTGCTTCAATAAGGCGTGGTTGGCGGTTCACGTGAGGTGGACGCCGCACTGCGCAAAGGAATGTGCGCACTGTATGTGGCTCTCCAAGAGTTCGGTATAGCTGATATGTCGCTTTAAGAGGTATAAATCTTCCGTAGCCATTTACCAAACGACCTAAAAATTGTAAAGTAATAAATAATTTAATTCGATTTCTTCCTAAAAAAATATATATCTGATTTAAAAAAAAAATTACCTCGTCCTATTTGACGACCAGATCCTGGTAAAACATCCAATTCCATAAAAGTTCTAAATGCACTTGCTAGGATTGTATCAGGCTTCGTACCTGGCAATTCTCTCTTGGCATATAACTTACTGGCAACTGAAATCAAACTATGCAAAAACTGCCAGAAATATACTTTCTCAAATGGATTATGCGGAGACCTAGCGAGCCACTCAGGATTCTGGTGATATATTTTATCAATCTCGACGAGAGTCAATCCTCTTTCGTGTACATTGCAGTCGTAATATAATTGCCACAAAAACAAGCGTATCAGTACAGGTGTAAAACCTATTTCTTGGGTGTTACAAATGGTAGCATACTTGTAATATATGTTTAATAAGTCCGTCTCATAACATCTCAAGGACTTGCGCAATGAACTCTCTTCGAAAATAATTAAGTCATCAAAACGTTCAGGTCCAATTGTTGTTTCTGATGAATACTCGCCTTTTTCAGTAAGTTCCGAGGAAGCTCTTCTCATATCTTTATTATTTTCTATATATTCATTAATAATGTTTGTCCTTATTTCAGCTTGTTTATCTATATTTTTAAGAGCTTCGTCTATATGGTAAATGAGGCCGACAGTGTTATCGCATATTTCAAATTGATAAGGTTCAGGTAACACTTTTTTAGAATCTTGAGAAAATCTAGATTGGTTATTAATTGATGTTAATGGCCCTAAATTATCATCGATAAAAAGGTTCTTATCTTGAAGAATAAGGCCATTGTTCGTGACAAATTTCCCTACGCCATGTTTTTTATTCTTTTTAAACTCTCCTTTATAATGTGACCCTAACCCTAGCCCCAGATTTAGAACGCCATAACCATTTCGCTCGCCTTTTTCCCACATACCTCGAAAAGCATTTATAGAAGGCAATGCCATGGTGTTATTATAACAAGCTTCCCATATATAGATACCATAGCCGGACATAACTCCATTTTGCCATTCACCACGATAAAACTGTTAAAATGCGAATACGGGATAAATATTTTTATAACAGATACGATAAAATGGTTAAAGCAATACATTATCAATTTATTTAACGTGCCGTGGGATCCGGCGAGGGGCCCGGTTTACTTATTTATTAGCATTTTTATTCTCATACATTAGTATTGTAGCCTGATACACTTTTACATCCCTGGAAATGCTTAGATATCATGCCTCTTAGCAACTAAATCCAATGGTATTCCTCCAAAGACCGATAATGAGTTACCGCATCACGTAACGGCAGTACACATACCGCCATAAATGCAACTGAACTATTGAAGAGCTTATGTAGCTGGATGGATGCAAGTGACCTACTGTAGAGTAGCGGTGCAATTTAGGGGCAAAGACAACACTTGTTATCGGAGGTATCTAGATAGATGTATCCAAGTTAAAACGAGACAGTGTATAAAACTTACATCGTGATTCGGCCATATCATTAATCCTTTACCTTCTCTGACATTTCTATCCCAATCACCTTTATATCCACTTGACTCGCAGTACTCTCGTGAACCATACCCATATCGTTCGTTCTGTGTATTTTAAAGGAAGAATTATTATATTAATAGCACATTAAGTGTTATGAAATGGCCTGAAAAATTAAACTCTTAACTGTAATACATTTTAATAAAAATATGGTCGTGGGCAGGATTTGAACTTGCGCCCCCGGATGAATACTCCAAGCGCTGTGTCACTCGACCTTGGCTCACTATTCCAAATTCTTCTTTGTGGTACATGCGTTCTAAAGATTTATCTTTATTCTTACAAGGCCTATGCAGTCCTTTACTGGATAGGTCTCGTTCATCAGTTCCATCCCACGTTGTTTTTCTTTTTATTTGAAATTTGAGTATTCCCTCGCATACCACTCTGACACGGGGGGACAGAGCATTTATGTGGGATCCGAACCCACAAAAACTCCATAGTGTAACTCCTCAGCTGCGCGAGGGCGGGACGCGGGAACGCTCTCGCACACGACCACGCACCCATACTGTGACGAATGAGGTCCAAGGAACGGTGCGGTATCAGGTCTTCACGGAAGCGGAATGTGGGTACAGCAGATGAAATAACTCTTAACTAAATATATCTTCTTTATTCCGCGTTTCACAGCAAAAAGAGGCCCGAATGACCGTTACACGTTATTTTATAACAATTTTAAATCAATGTTGCCAACATAAAATATTTCTATTCGATTTTACTGCTTAACTCGATACAGTGTCAAGTATATTTGAAATAAAGCTATAAATAATAGTAATCTAAATTAATGTTTAGAACAATTAAATAAAAGTAATCAATTAATCAGCTTTTAACATAAAATCAACTTGAATCATAATATTATTAAAATGCCGTATAGTGACATCATTGTTTGGGGCCTAGAGTTTGTAACATTCGGCCTTCCTGCAGCATCTGCCGTGGCCCACGGTAGTCAACAGCATTGTCACCAGGTTTTTGAAACTGAAACAATAAAATATATTACGCAGTATTATTAAACGTCATTTTAGATAAATTCACATAGATCTAGGCTACCGTATCACACAGCTTAATAGTCTAGATATTATATTTATGTATTTATATCATATAGATATATACCTTTCTAAATTATGTAAATAAATAAGTTCACATAGATCCAGGCTACCGTATCACACAGCTTAGTAGTCTAGATATTATATTTATGTATTTATATTATATATGTATACCTTCCTAAATTATGTAAATAAATAAGTTCACATAGATCTAGGCTACCGTATCAAACAGCATAGTAGTCTAGATATTATATTTATGTATTTATATTATATATGTATACCTTCCTAAATTATGTAAATAAATAAGTTCACATAGATCTAGGCTACCGTATCACACAGCTTAGTAGTCTAGATATTATATTTATGTATTTATATTATATAGATATATACCTTTCTAAATTATGTAAATAAATAAGTTCACATAGATCTAGGCTACCGTATCACACAGCTTAGTAGTCTAGGCACATATATGTTTCTAATTAAAAATAATTGCACAAGGCAAAGATGTTTATAATTGTTATTCAGAAGTTTAGATTCTCAAGTCGACGCGTATATTTGTTTCTGGATTTAATGTATACACAGACTTTTAATGATTTTTCATACGTTTATGATTCATGATTACATAATATTTAAAATTATGAATAGGAAATTAGTGATTAAGCGGAAATATAAACTTAAAGGTATATATTACATTTCTATAAACACATGAGATTATGTGCATAGTCATCGAAATATGAACTAACCCTCTAATAAATCGATTAGATCATCTCTGTCTACTTCGCGGTCTGATTCTGAAGAACTGTCTGTGATTGTGGGCTTGTAAGGTCGAAGAGAGTCACTGGGTACAACTGCACTAAATTTTCTATATCCTTTTATCCCTTTAATACTGTTTATTGTGTATCGGTCTATGCTATGGTCCACCCGAGTAATTTTGTAAGGCCCCGTATATAAGCTACCTAATTTTTTGGTGACTCCTGTAGTGTTATCCCTAGAAATACCTCCCTTCCAAAGAACTAATTGCCCTATTTTGTATTTCTTACAACATTTATGCCGTTTGTCATACCGACTCTTCATGACCGTCATGTTCCTATCTATACGTAGTTTAGCACTCTTTCTACGTTCTTCTAATTGTGCGATTGGGGTTCCATCACTACTTGATGCTACTGGATATGCCGGAAGGAGAGAATTTTTATGTGCGAACATTAAATTAAATGGAGCTATACCTGTAACTGCATGTGGCGTATTATTTATTCCCCAAACTACGTCTACTAGTTTATCATCCCAAGAGCATTCGCTCTCCGCTGTAGTATTAAGCCCATTGATTATCGTGCGATTGACTCTTTCCACTTGGCCATTTGATCGGGGACATGCGATTGCATTTAAGACGTGTTTAAACTGTTTTTGTAACGCGAATTCTTTAAAATATCTGCTAGTAAAGGCGACGCCACGGTCAGTAATAATCCGGTGTGGATTTCCGAAAACAGAAATAATGTCACGTATGTGTTTAATAGTTTCGACTGAACTTACTCCTCGAACTGCCCTTGCAAATACAAATTTCGTAAAAGAATCTATCAATACTAATATATAGCAGTTTCCATTTCGCGTTTTTAGAAAAGGTCCCAAGTGATCAGCATGCAGCGTGTGCATTGGTATATCTACCTTAGCGATTGGATGTAGTTCACCCTCAGTTTTGCCATAGTTACCTTTGGCGTATGCGCAAGTTAAACAAGCTTTTATATATTTTCTAATAAATCTTGTCATCCCAGGAAACCAAAATTGTGATTTTACTGTTTTTTCGCATTTATCGAAACCAATATGTCCTACTTGGTCGTGATATTTTTGCAGCAAACCCCATTTTGAAAGTTTAGGAATAACAAATCTACTGCCATTTAAAGTTTTACGAAATAAGCAATCATCAATTAACTCATAATTATTAACAATATCTGGATTACTTGTCCCTTCTTTCAGTTGTCGAATAATACCCTGAATGTTATCATCTTGTATTTGTAATGTGACGCACCAATCCGTTTCATCAATTTGTAAAATCGGTATTGTCTCTACTGGGTTGCGACTGAGAGCATCTACGTGTCGCATACGATTACCTGGCCGATACTCTATCTCTATGTCAAAGTCTTGGATAGAAAGCCACCATCGGGCTATCCGCGGTATTAGGTCTTTTTTACTCAGAGTTGTTCTTAATGCAGCACAGTCTGTAACTACCTTAACTGGAATACCCGTAATGTAAATTCGAAATCGTTTTAAGGATTCGACTACAGCCAAGGTTTCTAGTTCGTAACTATGATAATACTGTTCCTCTTGGCTGGTCACTCGGCTGAAGTAAGCAACAGGCTTTAGAATACCGTGCGTTTGGTATTGCAGTAGAATACCACCTAGTCCTAGCTTACTAGCGTCCGTGTGTATCTCAGTCCTAGCATGTGGGTCATAAATGGCTAATACGGGACGCGTCGTTAATATATCCTTTAAGGTAATAAATGCGTGTTCTTGGTCTTTTCCCCAAGCCCATTCTACGTTATTTTTAGTAAGATACGTAAGCGGTCTAGCTATTTCAGCGAAACCTTTGACAAATTTACGAAAATATGAGGCTAAGCCTATAAATTGACGAACCTGGTGTACGTTTTGTGGTTGCTTAAAATCCGAAACAGCATTGATTTTAGCCTGGCCAGGCCTAATACTTCCTGCAGTGACTTCATGACCAAGGTAATTCACACTTGTCTTTAAAAATGAACATTTCTTTAAATTAAGCTTTAAATTAGCTTTTGTCAAAAGATTAAGAACTTCTTCAAGTAGATCTATGCCTTCCCCAATAGAAGTGGATGGAATCGTTAAATCGTCAAGATAGATAGCTATCTTATTATCTAATGATCCAAGAGCCCTACGAATTAAACGTGAGAAAACGGCAGGAGCATTAGCTAGACCAAACGGCATTTTTAGAAACTCATACTGGCCACTGGGTGTAACAAAGGCAGTCTTCGTAATTGAGTCGTCGGAGATTCGAACTTGGTAATAACTTTGTGTTAAATCTAAGGCTGTAAAGAATGTCTTTCCTGAAAGCCGGTTAATTTGGTCATCAATGTGTGGCAAGGGGTAGCGGTCCTTTACTGTACGCGCATTTAATGCTCGATAATCTACACAAAGTCTGTAGTCGCCTCCCTTTTTTTTAACCAAAATTACAGGACTAGCGTATTGTGATACAGACTCCCGAACTATACCTGCGGAAATGAGTTCGTCAACTTTACTTTGCACGATCTCATTTTCTTTATGTGATAAACGATATGGCCTACAATAGACTGGGTTTGAGGTTGTAGTCTCAATATTCATTTCTATCAAATTACTGGTACCAAGATCACTGCTACATTCTGCAAATGTATTACTGTACCTATGCAACAAATCATGTAAGCGTGACTTATTACACTCGCCTATTTCACCAACGTCGATATCAGAAAAATTATAAATTTTCTTTTCTTGTGAGGGTATGTCTAAATATGGATCGCCAGAAATTGTTAATACATCCTCGCATAAGTAAACATCGGCACGAGTGACTAATCTATTCGGTGTCCATTTTATAATTGTATCGCCAATATTTATAATTCGTAATTGATATGGTTTCTGTGTTAAAATAGTTTGTGGTATATAATATGAATTTTTACCTAACATATATAAAACCGGTCTAGTAACTAGCAAAGTATTTGCATCCGTATTGTGATTGGTATAAACATAAATATCGCCACTACAGCCCGGTAATAACTCTACGACACAGTTTGTTAATAGTGAAACTTTCGTTACAAAATCGTTGTAGTTTAACGTTATACCTAATAATTGTTGTGATATATCGGTTGTAAATAAGGTTACCGCTCGAGAAGTAGCTACAAGGTTAACATTTGGATGACTAAGCACAGTTTGTCCAATAATTAAATCAATATTATTGAGATTGGTATCCGTGATTTCTGCACAACTTGCAATATATACGTCATCAATGTGAAGATTCAATTGTACTTTTCCGAGTGACAGTGTATGTAATCCACCGAAACCACGCATTACGACATTTGATGGTAAGATTTTTAATTGTAATTTCTTCGTAAAATTCGAGGTTATTATATTTACTCTACTGCCTGTATCGATATAAGCCAAAGCTACATGATTATTGATAGATATAGGTTTCATATACAATTCAGATAAAATTTCGTATGAAGTGAAATAGACATTCCGTACCTGTACTGCCCGCTGGGGCGCCTGTGATCCTGGTTGCTGAGATGTGGCGTACTGCGTTGATTTGGGAGTGCTTTGTGACGTCCCGGCGGCATACCAGCAAGCTGTAGCAGAGTGGCCCAGCCGCTGACAAACTTGGCAGCGTACGGACCTACAGTCTCGAATTTCATGTCCAGTTTTGCGACAGTTGTAGCAAATCTTCGCAGAGATGTTGGTAGTGGTACCTCGTTGCCAGGTCGATTTGGAATCTTGAGTCTTCGCTTCTACTCTCTTATAATTTTCGAGTGACGATAAGAAGCCGTAGTACAGTTCTTCTGGCGTATCACAGCTATATGCTCTCGCATTCGCTTGCAACTCTATAGGCAACCCTCGAATGACGCACGAGATAGCTGCTTCCCCTTTAAAGCTGCATTTCTTTACCAAAGATATCTTCTCGTGAAAATATTTGGTCATGGTCTCTTCATTATTTTTCTTTCTTGCTAACATCTCTTCGAGGCGGTCAACGAAATCGGTCGAACGTGGGAATGCTTTTGATAACCTCTCTTTCCAGATGACCCAAGAGGCACCGTAGTCCTCAAGATCGTCATACCATTCCCGTGCTGGTCCACGTAGACGAATTTGCATGGCAAAAATCTTATCGCGCTCCTCCCATTCGTATAAATCACCAAGTTGATCGATTTTGTGCAACCAACCTTTTACATTAGTAGTCTTTTGCCCAGGGTCGAATTGAGGTATAATTTCAGCGTCAAGGTGTGTTACTCTCCTCTTCTTTGAGGTTAGGCACGACGACGGTGATTTATCTTGCGAAAATGAAAAAAAATTGCCGTCATTTTCTTCTTCACTGGTCGTCTCCGTGGAAGTTTGGCTAAGTCGCCTCTTACTCAAACCAGTATAATACGGCGGCATTCTTCTATCCCACTTCTGAACTGTGACGAATGAGGTCCAAGGAACGGTGCGGTATCAGGTCTTCACGGAAGCGGAATGTGGGTACAGCAGATGAAATAACTCTTAACTAAATATATCTTCTTTATTCCGCGTTTCACAGCAAAAAGAGGCCCGAATGACCGTTACACGTTATTTTATAACAATTTTAAATCAATGTTGCCAACATAAAATATTTCTATTCGATTTTACTGCTGAACTCGATACAGTGTCAAGTATATTTGAAATAAAGCTATAAATAATAGTAATCTAAATTAATGTTTAGAACAATTAAATAAAAGTAATCAATTAATCAGCTTTTAACATAAAATCAACTTGAATCATAATATTATTAAAATGCCGTATAGTGACATCATTGTTTGGGGCCTAGAGTTTGTAACAATACGTCGCCGGACTCCCTCTGACGGGGTTGGGTACTGCACCCCCCACCACGACACACCAGACGCATGGCGTGCCGCAACCACCTCGGAAACCATATGCAATAGGCGCCAGACGACCCCGTGTCCGGACGCCCAAAGTCCCCTGCGACGGGTCATGTCTGATGCCCGTCCGCCATCTAACGGTGACGGCCCCGTCAAAGCCGCGGAAGGTAGGGAGAGCGTCGCATCGACATACCGGCACACCTCTCCCGCCGCGGCCCTCATCTCTCAGCCGCGGTGCCGCCCATACGACACCGTAGCCCACCTCAGTTGCGGCACCCCCTCAAAGGCCCGCAACCTACGCCGCTCCAACATGGGCTTGGAGGCAAAGCTTAGACGAGCGGCCCTCCTCGAGTTCCTTTAGCTTCACCGTGGGTGACCAAGCCACGGCGGTCTCACCACGACGAGGAGGAAACCCCTGGAGGGGAGTTTCATCCCAACTACAAGGTGGGTGGACCATGGAAGACCACCATTGCAAAACCGTATTATTCCTTTTTTCCGCGAATATAAAAGATTTATAATATGGAGCTTATAATCTCTGTCTAATTTTAGTTTTACTACACTCTTAACGGCCTTGCTAGCTAGATATGGCAAATATAATTATTAAGTCATTTTATGTATAACTAGCGTTTTAAAAATCAAAGGTTGCGGTATTACCTAAACTACATTTACGAATATTTTGTTAAAACAAAAGAACACTACTGTTCATATTTTCACGTAAAAAATATTCTTCGAACATACCTAGAAAGTGATAGTAAGAAAAATAAGGATGTAGACGTGTAAATGTTTAAAAAAAAACGTTTTGCTAAGTATTATACGAAAGCAGATAGCTTTTCCAATTAACACAAAAACTTTATAAAATCGGCCTTCTTAGGAACCGGTTCCTTGCAAGGCTAAAATGATGTCACCAACAGATTACAAGATTCTATTACGATAAGATATATAGATAAACTATTACATACATTACTTAAATAAATATATTAGGTATATTTTTACGCATTGTTTTACTTTTCCTTAAGTAGTCATTAGACACACATTCACTAGTCTGTTCTTTCATATTTATAATTCTGGGAAGTAGTTCTTAGTACGATCAATAGTGCCCTAGCATGGCCAACCGTTAATTTTTTATAAGGGTTCACTGGACTTCCTAGGAACATTACTGGTTTGGGATTATATTTAAACACTAGCTGGTGCCCGCGACTTCGTCTGCGCAACTGTATTTTTTTTGCGCTAGTATAGTTACCTATGTATTATAAAACAACGTCAGTTAAAAAAGCGATACAGTACACTTTTATTTCGAAATATACATTCTTAAGCTTATATACATATTTTTACAATTCTTACTTCAAAAATAAAGAAGTTTAGGTATACGATTTTTTCCTCCTATATCAAAGAATGAATTTACTTAAAAAAAGTGATACTGTAACCTTTTTTCTCTAATCAAGTGTTCATATATACGTTTTTATAATTCTAACGTCAAAAATGACGATGTTTCATACAAACTTTCTTCCCCTATTTTCCTCCCATAAAGAATGAATTTTCAAAAATCCGTTCTTAGTGTACACTTACATAATTTAAGGAACATTTGTGCAAAATTTCATGCTTATAGACCCAGCAGTTTCAGCTGTGCGTTGGTCGATCAGTCAGTCAGTGAATCAGTCAGCCAGTCAGTTTCTTACTTTGTATATCTATATAGATCAGAAATAAATTTCTCCTTTAATTGCAAAGCAAAATTCCACTATTATTACTTGCAAACGTATGTTTTCTTGTGCGCGGAAATTAGAATTACAGCGACCAAAACCGACCTCGGTACAGCGAGAGACCTCACTGACAAAATGGTGGCGATAGCGACTTGGCAACACGTTTGTGTTCTTGAATTGGATGTAGATATATGTGAGAAGACAGAAATTGTAAACACACAACAACAACAGCGACTTTTTAACATCGGCCTAACAAGGAGCAGGACCTTAAATGGGTCATCCACCATATATCCTGATCTGACCTCTACCTGGCTTAACTGCCTGAAGACTTATGGGATTCGGCACAACCACAACCTCTCCAAAAATATTTACAAATCAATACGTACGTACTACGCATATAAAAGGTTATTTTAGACAATGCGTACGTGGATCCAATGGCCGTCATAGGAATTCCTGAAATTTCTCGAGTAGTATATAACTCCTTCTCCATGCTTAGTTCCGCAATGCCAGCCGCCAGCATAGGAACGTTGAGTGCGAGAATCCACGTACAGACCTTTGCCGTGTCGAAGGTTCCCGGCAAACTCACCTTCGTACCAACTATCATCTTTCCATTGAATGCAACCTTTACCATGCATTTCGTTATCCTTAAATTGACCCTGAAATTTAAATAAAACTAGCTGACCCAGCGAACATCATAACGCAATTTTTTTGTTTCGTTTTTTAAATTGGATAAATTTGGTGCAATCGTTCGGAAGTTATGCGCGTACAAGCATTTCGACGCTTCATTTTTATTTTATATAAATAAAAATTAATCGCCGAAATGTTTATCTTATTAATATATAGATCGAAAACAGTTGGACAAGAAGGACATACAAGACACCTGGATAGAAATGTATGTAAGGTACCTACAGACTTCCAAAAAGGGTGTGGTTATTGACTTACCAAGTAAACGGTTCCATCCGCCCAATGAAACCGTCCCTCACCATGCATACATTTCGAAGAAATGTTTCCTTCGTAAACATTACCGTTCCGGAATCGTATTACAGCCTTTTCATCTGGGGCTGACCACCAGCAAATGTTAGAAGAGTCGCCCTGCGAACAAGTGTGATTGAGTAAACATACCTAGTGATTCGTAGATGGTGGCCCAGAAATCTAAATTTTTATATACTCACAACCGTATTCGGCTACAGCTTCAAAGACTCCAGTCTGGTCATAGATATAAGATTGATTGTTCTGCTCGCAATTGCTCGAATAAAACTTTAATAAAATTGCTAAAGTTATTATATTAAATGGCAAAAGAATACCTTGGATTCGAACCTGCGCCTCCCGGATAAATATTCCGAGGCTCTCTCCACTAAGCCATCACGACCTCTGCTTACCACCGCGAATTCGTATTCTTTTTCCATTTAATATAATAACTTCAGAGTTCGCTACGCATGCGTTAATGCTTTTCAAAGATTTATCTTTAAAATTGCTAAAGATGCGTGATCGCCACGATGATGGTGTGTATCACGAGAATTTCAATTTGTCCACTTACGGCCTGTGTTGATTTGCGTAGAAGGTAAGTACATAACGAGCCAACAGATGCCTATTAAAAGAGGTTTTTTTTTTTTCTTATGGACGGATACACCCGCTGATACTGTTTAGTTTACTAATGAAACATGTCTCTCTTAACTAATCTTTTGTCATTTCAACTAACTGTATTAGTGATTAAAAAATATGTTTACCCACCACTAATTCAAGTTTTGATCGGCTACGTTTTGTCTTCGAAGACTTTGCTGTTAAGAAAAATATTATTATAAGTAGGTAGGTACCATGGATTTTTTATTTTCAAGTACAATAATAGTCTAATCTGGCTTACTCATATTCTTTTTCTTTCTGCCCGAAAATGTTAACTCGCTGCCCGTCTTCCCAAATTCTAAAGTAGGAGAGCTCTCTTCTCGCTTTGGTGACTGAATAGTATCCCACGATTCTACGATACTGTCTAACATTGATTCGAACATCATTGTAATCAATTCCTTTTTCACTGATCCTCTAGGACGAATCGCCACTGAGGCCGCCGAATCGCTAGTTAATGGTACACTATATTGACCTTGTAAAGTAGACCAGGTATCAAAATCAACATCCTGTGCTCCATGTCTTTTGTGTAAAATCAGAGAACTGTCGCGGCGTGTAACCGTTCGTTGAGAATCCACATAAAACATCAGATATTTTTACTTCACAATCTTTGTCTTTATATGCATGGGTGTACTAAATGATTTTTAAACCCTCTAGATACCTGATTAAGTAATTAAATAGGTACCAGTTAGGTTCACAGTAAAAAAGTGTACAACAAATTCAAAATCATACAACGTTGACGTTTCTAAAATGTCAATTCAAAGAAAGTAAAACCTCCACTTTTTAGTGACCAAGAAGTTTTTTATGACTGCATATAAATAAAAATAAATAACTAATCAAAATAAAAAAAAATAAAAAAAACTAACTAAACACATCAACACGGTCTAGGGATATTTTTAAAAAAGCGAATTACTATCAATATGTTAATTATTTATATGACATGTATATATTTAAAAGATACGTTATTTAATATTCTACGTTAGTAAAGGTTATGGTACTTCGATTAAAATTTCAGGATTTTATGGAAAAAAAATGAAGCATAGACGGAAACCGTATATGAATTAACTTTTAATTTATGAGTAAAAACTGAAAAAAAATTAAAAATCATTTAATTTGTGTTTATAAACTTGAAGTTAGTAGTCTGAGAAAGCGCCCATGATGTTCATAACACATCGGCAACGATTCGGCATGCTCAGAACAAGGTTGTCAATGTCTTGCTGCGGAATATTGTCCCATGTCCTTCTGAGGTGCGCAAAAAGTTGATCTTCTGTAGCCAGATTTTCAGGAACTTCCTTCAGAGCTCTTCTTTGCAGCATATCCCACGGATGCTCAATGGGATTTAGACCTGGCGATTGAGCAGGCCAGTCTAAGGCCCTAAAATTGTGTGTATGTAACCAAGCTGCTACCGTTCTCGCCGTGTGTGCCCGGGCATTGTCGTGCATGAGCAGGAAATCTTGCCCCATTTGTGTTCTGTGGGGCAAGATTACGGGCCCCAGCACCTGTTGGACGTATCGTTCTGCCGTCATATTGCCCCGCACCCAAACGAGATCCGTCCGTCCTCCAAGACGAATTCCTGCCCAAACCATAATTGTTCCTCCTTGGTATGGGTGAACTTCCTGAGGGTTCTGAAGACGGCTCCATCGTCCAGGAACTCGCCAAACAAGCGTCCTTCGTGAATCTGGATGGAAGCCGAACCTGGATTCATCCGTGACCAGCACATTGGACCATTATTCACGGCCCCAGTCCACGTGGTTCCGAACCCATTCTAATCGTCGTCCACGATTGCCTCTCCGTAAAGGTGGGACCCGGAGTGGTCTACGAGAGCGTAGATTGCTTTCATGCAGTCGCCTTCTTACAGTTTGGTCACTCACAAGCACTTGGTGTTCCACTCGCAGCCTTTGGACCAATTGAGTCGCCGTTGCATTTGGTTGAGCTCGCGCAGTAATTTGCAAAAATCGGTGTTGTCTGGGGGTAGTGATGCGACTTGGCCCCCAGTGCCTCTCCGCTACTTCACCTGTGGCACGATAGCGTGTCCACAATCTTGAAATTACATTTTGGTGGGTCCCTATGGCCTCAGCAACATTACGCTGAACAGACCCAGCTTCCAGCATTCCCACAGCTCGTAACATCTCCACCCTCATCAAATGTTGGCGTTGCATGGCTACAATACCTCAATTTTAACTTTATCTTTCGTTTAAAAATGAAAAAAAAACTGTAACTAAATGTAATTCGTATTGTTTTCTAAATTTCGCACAAATGAAAAATTCCCTCTCCTACACATCAAGACATTTTTATGCCACCGAAACAAAAGAATTTTCAAAAATTTGAATTTGGAATTAGTCTGAGATAAATTACAAACAAATCGGTGTATAAAAGATTCCAATGCGGCCAGTACTTTTCGAGTTATTTAATTGAGTATGAAATATCCCTAGACCGTGTTGATGTGTGTATTTATCATTGGTGCATCAAAGGAAAGATACATATATTACTAATCTGTGCACCAAAGCAGTGTTCAGGAATGTCAAATATCAACAATCAAAGGTACAAAATATCATTTTACGAAAAAGATACGAGCATTATGTTGTGATTGAGTAAAGGTCGATCTCATGTAGTGATCCTTCGATCAAAATTATAAACATGTCGGTAATAGGCTAGGTTAGGCCAGGCGAACAACAACAAAGTTAGCCTTTAACAGAACAACAACATATAGATAGGGCTCAATTTTTAAATTTTGTAAGTGGTAAGGATTCATATAGAACTTTAAATGATGGTTTAAATACAAATAAATTCTTTCAAACGCCTGCGTAATGAACTCTAAAGTGATATTTTGTGGGACGAAACAATATTTAAATAAACAAGGAACAGTTCGCTACGCATGCGTTAATGCATTTGAAAGATATGTATATCTGTATTTATTTGTTAAGGTAATCGCATCTGTAAGACATTGTAGATACTAACTGCAAAGTAAGATCGTGTCTGTTCAGTCACCTGTTTAAGGGCTGAATAGATAACGATGACGTTATTATAACACGAAGAAGAAATCGGTGTAGTGAGCAGAGGTCCAGATATTTTATTTGTTCGGAATGCCTGAAGTTAATCCAGGACACGCAGGTTCAAATCCCGCTCACGACGTTTTCTGTTTGATACTATGAACATATTAATTAAGTTCATGGTTTAATGGCTAATAACGTTCATCTAAGTAGGTAACTTTTAATGGAATGAGTATTTACGAAATTTTACTTCGCCAAGTACATTTTATAAAGTTACAATATTAAATGGAAAAAGAATACGGTCGCGAACAGGATTCGAACCTGCGCCTCCCGGATAAATACTCCAGGCGCTCTGACCACTAAGCCATCTCGACCTCTGCTCACCACCGCGAATTCTTCTTCCATATTTTAACACGTCTTATGGCGACGTCATTGCAATCAATTCAGTACCTATACAGGTGACCGAAAGTACTAATTACTAAGGTAATTGCATTCCTTACGACATTGTATTAGCTGCAAAGTTGGTCGTGTCGATTCGGTCACCTGTATAGGTACTGAATTGATTGCAATGACGTCGCCATAAGACGTGTTAAAATATGGAAGAAGAATTCGCGGTGGTTAGCAGAGGTCGAGATGGCTTAGTGGTCAGAGCGCCTGGAGTATTTATCCGGGAGGCGCAGGTTCGAATCCTGTTCGCGACCGTATTCTTTTTCCATTTAATATTGTAACTTTAGAGTTCGCTAAGCATGCGTTGATGCTTTTCAAAGATTTCTCTTGAATTACATTTTATAAGTTGATTGATTTATTACTTTATAATTTGTAAAGGCTACTTAGCTGTGATAGTTTTCGTTTTAACTTCGGTATAATATACCTACTACTTCCGGTAATTTTTTCACATAATTCCTAAAACAACCATTTCGCACTAACAAAAATATGCACTTCAGACCTTAAGTACTATTTCGCAAGCGAATCCCTAAACCGTAAAATGATTTTACACACACGCAATATTTATAAGCGACCTATGCAATGACACCACACACACACCCATCATCACACAACATCGGTGATATAATTATTTATGTATCTATAGCTCGCATTTAAATGAAACATTTATAGCTTACATTTCAAATTGTTTTAATTTAAAAAGTAATTTCATTTTGTTTTTTAACTTGCGTTTGGGTTTATCGCGATGATAATGTAGTCCACCATGTTCGTTCTCCTTCATAGCAGGGGAACGTGTAAACATTTTATTTAACCAAGAGTGTTCTAAAATAGATAAAAATTACGGTTAGTCATGTAAAACACATTAATTAAGTATTAATTAATATTCTAGTTAAAATGCAATAAGTTACTCACCCCACTTCCTAAACGGCCTCCATAATCGCCATACGCTAGCATCTCGATCAAGGTCATTGCCATCTATCATATGATCATTAGAATCTGAATCTAGTGTCTCGTTTGATGAACCTTGTCGGTACAGCTTCTCCGTCGAGTTCTCATGTCCGTAGCATAGACTGAGGATGCACAAGACGGCACAGGAAACTGATATCTTAAATTAAAGACAACACAGTTATTTTTAACATAACTAATTGTACATTCACATTTCACCAATGCCAAGTACCATGTAACAACGTCCTACCCGGGAGTCGAACCCAGGACCACACACTCAGCAGCCACGTTTACGACCACTAGACTAATGACACAGTTGATGAATTGATATGCAAGATTACCAAGGTTCTTGTCATCCATATGACATACTTACAAACACATAAAGACCTTTGAGTTTAAAAAACATTATATACAGACAACGAAGTATCGTCGTTTTATCAAAACTTTATACTGGACTCCAAAGAGGCTCTAATTCGAATAATACAGAAAATCCAACGTGTTTTTCTTTTTTTATTGCATATTGCATTACTCACATAGAATCGAACACATGGTAAGATTAGACACACCGAGCAGAAATTATAGTTAGGTACCGAGATAGACCGAGAGTGACTGGTGTAGATAGTACATAATCAACCAGTAGGTAGCTTGCGGCTTCCATTCACGATCGCGGCCGTATTTAATATTTTTAATCTTTAATATTACTTAACAAAAAAAACTCAGGTACAAAAACACACATAAATCATCACATGATATTTTAGCCTTATGCCACGATTATCACAATTAAATTAAATTAATGGGTTAATTAAATTGTAATATCTTAGGTTTGCGCGATCACTACACATAATAAAATAACTTTTAACCGGATTAATCGCGTGTATTATTGGCTCCCCGCCACGAACGCTGCAAAGTGTTCGAAACGTCAGGAAAAACAAAAAACCAATAATACACGTTAATTAAAGTTAAAACTGGGGTCACTTTAAAGATATAGGGAGGTACCGCAAACATTAGATTTACCTTAGCACTCATTTTAATTCAAAATACAAATGATCAACGTGATTTAAGTACGAATACTATTTTATTTCTAAACGTGAATTAATAAAACATGTACTTATATTGGTTATTTCAGCTTCAGTAATGTGGAGCGGACGAGGTTTCATGTTAGGACATCGATAATGTAAAAGCAATTTCAGTGATCCAAATAATCATTGAGCAAACTTGTTACGGGTTACTTATTTTTAATGTAGTACAGAACTATAATTGAGTTTATTATATGATAGGATATGAATTATGATATTTACGTACGATATCTACCTACTCGTATATGTACCTAGGTATATAGGTACCTTTATAAACCGTATGTTGTAAGGCAGCTAAAATTGCATTGCTGGTTGGACCAAGGGCCACCCCCGCCGCTCTTCAATCTACTAGAAAATAAATAATATGCCACAACAACTTAATGCGACTCAACATTAAATGTTAAAAGATTTTTTTAGCTTATACCTACTGTACTACTGATGGGCAAAACCCTTCCCCAAGTTTTACCAGATAGATTTCCCTTGCGTCGTCTCAAACCAGCCTTGGTGGAACGCATCCAGGCCATCCCGCCGCCTTTTGCTGGGCTCAAAATTAGGTTGAAAAAATATAGTCCAAATACTTAATAGTAATGCCTACCTAAACAGATAGCAAAAAAAAAAACAAAATATTATCATGCCATTAAAAGTTATGATGCTTTTAGTATAACATCAAGCAGGGTTTGAACCTGTACCTAACATTGGTAGGTACGTACTCAAAGTGCTGTCAGGTAAAGCTATCTGGCCAACTGCGTACCTCAAAAGGAAAAAACGGAACCCTTATAGGATCCCTTTGTAGTTCGTCTGTCTGTCAAGACCCCTTATCTTAGGAACGCGTGGAGATATCGAGTTGAAATTAAAACCATATACTCTAGTCTACAGTCTCTTGAAGCTGCGAAACAATCAAACTTCTATGTTAACATGAAAAAGATACGGCCGTTTATGCCGCAAAAAACGTATAGTTCGACAATCTCAAGGGAATCAAAATGTATAAGGTACTTTCTGTCATAGGCGGACCAATATAACGGCCTTTTGGGCTGCAGCCCAGGGCCCCGTGGATATAAAAGGCCCCATTAAAGATCATAGACAATATTACTAATTAACTGTGTGGTTTTTAGTCGGTATGAGTCTGGCTTAACGTACATAATGGATTTTTCACACATATAAAGGTAGGCAATACTAGGGGGCTAGTAGTATTAGCCCAGGGCCTCACAACCTCACGGTCCGCCCCTGCTTTCCGTTGAACTAGAACTATGAAAAGCAAGTAATATCGTCTTATACTATAAGTACAGGTAAAAATCTGAAAACTATACATTTGTAATTAAATCGTAACGTTCCTAAACTATTTATAATATTTACCTACAAATTTGTACGGAGCCCTCGGGGGGGGGGGGGGGGGGCGAGTCCGAGTCGCACTTGTCCAGTTTTTTTTTACTACGGTAAGTAGGTACGTTTATACGCGTTCGCGCCGTGCGATAAGAATACATATGAATTTAAAAAAAAAACTTATTATCTCTTCCTTGTCGTTGAATAGTGAAAAGCAAATGTTTCTTTCGTATATTTGTCACTTAACTGCCTTATAGGTCCAGTGGCCGCAGCCGCTGCAGTTTACCGAGAAGACACGAGGTTCGATTTCCGGGTCGGACACAGTTACTAAGTTGAAATTCTTGTTAGCAGACCGAAGTTCGGAATCGCAATAGGCTTATCTGTAGTTACATCTTAGGTACATAAGTCTTGATAGCAGCATATGGTGAAATGTGGGTGTAGGCGTAATGCTATGTTAATTTATTGTCTGTATCTAATCATAACTGAACTGTAGCTGATACAAAATAATTACGAGTCTTCTGGTAGGTGAAAGGTTTGGGAGGCTTCAGGGTTACATTAGGCGGCGCGAATAGAATACGTGGCCGTTAAGGTAAGTAGCCGAGTGGAACTGTTTTTGTTCCAAAAAACCGCAATATCTGGCGGCGCTTGTGTCGCCACCCCTCTCTCCGTGCCCCTTTAACCCTTGCGACTGCAGCCTGCGTAACCCTTCAGTGTCCCTCTCCCACATTTATTATTATTAAAACTTTTACAAGGTGCATTTAAATTTAAAACAAATTCAAGAAATTTACGTCGCCCATGATAGCTCTGAAGAATCTGTATTAATATCGAGATGTATTTACGATATGGCGAGAGAAGACGATGGGCATTACAAGAGTTTACAGAGAGTATTATAATGGGTATAGTTTACTACCCGCGCTGGAACGAAATCCACAGCATGAAGAACAAACTAACTGACTAAAGAAGAGATTTTTATAATAAGCTTGTATACAAGGAAACTCATAAATATTAGGTTTAAGATTTAATTATAACACACCTTAACTATTAAAATAACACTTAAATAATAAATTGCTAATCCAACTACACAAACGATGTAAAAATCATACATTAGTAATAACAAGTTATCTGACTTCGATGCGTTTGCACAGTCGGCATTCGGCGATCTTATACTTTAATACTGAAACAACAACATAATCTACTTACATTTTACTTAAAAACATGTGTTCAATTTTATATCACAGTTGTACAATTTGGCTTTATTACATTAAATTCTCGTAAATTACCTACTTTATTGGCAAGATGTTAATCCTAAAGCTAAATTTAGAGCCGCGTACGCAAATATTGGAGTGGCTACAGTACGGCTATTCGTCCATCTCTGTTGAACAGTAATGGATGCAAGTTTGACAGCCTAGTGGTATGACCGTTTGCCTGGCAAGTTAATGGTCGCAAGATCGAACCCGATGTACACACCTCTGACTTTTTTGAAGCCATGTATGTATCAGGAGGAAACCCGCACACCTGAGAAATGTTTTCGATGGTATGCCAGAGACCTACGGACGATTAAAAACTAACACTTGGTAGCCATCGTGTGACACGATAAGAGGACCGCTTATGGCAGTTTGCTGCGAAGTATGTGCATTTCTGCTTTAGGTCTTCGTTTACCTATTAGTGTAATACCTAATAGAAAAACCGTATTCGTGCTAATTAATAAAGGCATACCACAACATTGTGAATAAAAAATTGGAATCGCGTATTAACTTCTCATTGAAAAATACTAAGGAGATGCGTCTTCAATTCTTCATTAGTCTTCATAAAAAATATGTATCTGTTGCACTCATGCCTCGCGCTGGCAGCTGGAGTACGTTAATGATACCTACACATAGGTACGTACAATAACTATGGCAATTATACATATTTATTTATTAAAATTGAATTGTTCTCGTGAACTTTAATTAATGACAATCCTATTCGTTAAATTTCCAACAAACTATTTGAGGTAATTGAAAATACCAAGTGGAATTTTATAAATCTACATCTATCTAAATGAAAATCAATTGCGCAATTGTATAATTTAAATTGTCCTACTTATAATATAACAGCTATACTTCTTTCGTCTAAATCATCATTAAAACTATGGCAATTAAATCTAAACATACCGAAGGCCTACTTGTAAGCTAGAATATAAACTGCTATTAATCTTAAAACGACATAGTTATAGGTTCTGCGGTGCAAGCATGGTTCTTTTTGTCGACACGTTTGTCGATTTAATACGTCAAATTTGACATAAAGTGTTGATAAAACGATAAAATTCAATACATAAAAACTTTTATCGAGTCGACAAGTTTGTCGAAAAGATCCGTGCTCAGACGCCTGTTGTGACTTTTAACCATAATGCATCGTAACCCTATTTACTTAAGTACAATATTAATAAATATCTAGTATGACTACATAATTGTTTGATTATCTTATCAATTACTTGTTTGTAACTACAAAAACTGTTCAAAATACATCTACTACAATACAATTAGTTTATTTGGAACAGAAATGCTTATTAATTTGCGTGTACATTGATAGGTCTGTAACAACAGCCAACGTACATAAGACATCGCAATATGGGACCATTTCGACGAACCCATTAAAAATTAGACGTTGTTTTACTGATAAAGAATGAAATAATACATAATATCTTGTAATTTACATAACAATTCATAAGGCAAGACTCACTGAACCACTTTATGCACCGACAACGTTTTGAACGTTCTCATCGGTTATTCTTTCGACACTTTACATCCAGGCACTTGCTCTGAGATTGTCAACGATAGTAGCTCGTCTACGATGACAGACCCGGATACATGGCTCGAAGGCCAGCCTGCGCCAAGGTCACGAGTCGTGCAGCAGGCGCTGGTAGTGAGGGAAAACCTCATGGGGCGGCACGTGCAACCCAAATTCTAACGCTACCAGCACGGCGAATTCAAACCTCATCAAATCCTTTCTGTTAACTCTAAACGTGGTTTCGATGCGCTGTAAAAGAGCATACTGGTAAGTACTCATACGACTAATAAATATATCTAATTATGTACGAAACGTGGCCTTACTTCTATTAGTGATTTCAATGTTTCACCTTTAACATCATTTAGTTTAGCAGACAACAACAAACATGCTCCGGCACATAATTTCCTATTATCTTTGTTGATGAGATTTGCAAGAATTAACTTCTCAAAGTATACATAAGCCTGTGCAACCGACAGTAGATCGACACCCCCGCCGTCATGTTTAGCAATCTTGCGCATTTCTTTTTTGATACTGCAATACAAAGCTACAGTTACAAAACAAATATCAGACTTTATACTGATAATTATTGTTAACACAATACCTTCTTAATTTACTGAGGGTTAATTTGATGTGTGGGAACTTCTCCCTAAACTTATCATTTAATTCTTTTTTGAGATCTTGTGGTCGGACGTAGTCAATAATTGACGTCATGTACGATGTGAACGTTAGGAGAGTTCTGTGTTTTCCAGCTATCAGCTCTGGATCATCTAATACATTGGGACAGTATTGAACCTGTAAGAAAATATATGCAATAAGATATTAAACAGAAATTAGTGTTCTGCTAAACTTTTAGTAATCAAACCCAGTACCTATTACACTATTGACAGCTGCTCTAGCATACATTATTATATACTCATTTGTCTGAGACACCTCCTTAGCTGTATTTATTTTTATACTTAATCCAATATAAATACCTACTTACATATTTTTGAGAAAGTAATGTTGCTTCATCCCAGTCAAATGTTTTGATGTCAACTGAAGAGTGCGGTGGTGAAGACGGTAATGCTGTCCTCTGAGATGACTCATAAGAAAAACACCTACAAAGATCATAACAACAGTGAATAATCTGATAAAAAACTAAGACTATAAATATGTGCAGACTGTTATTATTTTGATGTTGTAATCAAATATATCAGCATGCAGCTATTACAGATAGTTGGTAGGAAGTAATTTAGTAACATGCTCTATAGTATAGGTACATAAACCCTAAAATAATATTGTTTTGAAAATCTGTAGCTCATCCTTTGTTATTTATAAAAATCATGCATACTTAATGTATATTATGAACTAATAGTGATTACTAGATCAGTTAAAGCTAGAATATTACATGGGTTGCTGTTATTAGTCTGTGAGGAGATCTTTACATAGGTACATATAGTTTAGCCTATATTTACATGTTAGGTACTTATATCAAGTAATCAATACATTGAAGTTCTTCATTATAAACCAATTAAACCCAAATATCAAGCTTAAAGTATATTCACTGCACAACACCTAAGGTAACCTGGTAGTGTGATTACTTGACCAAAATTAAGCAATATAAAATATTGGAAATTTTTCTATTGTACATTGTAAAATATACATATTTACTCCACAAATTTAGCAGGGTCATAGTAGCATTAGCAAAATCTAAGTGTTGCATAGCAGATTTTAATTCAACGGTTCAATGTTTACCATTTTTTATCCTTGTGCCTCGTCAATAACTTAGTCCTGAAAGTTAAATTTGTTAGTGATGAAATGATTGTGAATTGTTTTAAAATGCATGAGAGTACCGATTCATATTCTATATAAAATAATGATAAATGAGTGTATGAGAACATGTGGGCAATGTATGTATTAAGGGGTAACTGACAAGTGTGCATCTATATTGTCAATAAATGTGATCATATTGGATTTACATATATTAAATATTTGTAAAAATAACATTATAAATGCTTTTTAAAAATCTAGCATGTTTGATTAGAATCAGTAAACTTGGTTGTAGTAACATCCTTATAATTCTGCAAAATGTAATAGTACATACTCTCTACATAATCACACAAGAAAAACAGTATTACACATGCTCATCATGGATTTTGTAAAAGACATAAAAATCTTAAAATTACGTTTATTTCAAATTTTCGTTGACTGCAACAAAAACTGGTAGAAATATTTACTGATTGTTCTATTCAAAATTGAGATGTTACCATGTTTATCACTTAAATTTATTGTATCTATATATTATGCAAAATATTCACAAAAACCAAATTTTACTAAAACTGATGAACATAAATAAAATTACCTTGCTATTACATGTGGATGTCGATTAACTATTTTCCAGTTGGCCTTTTCAGTAAAATCACCTTCATACAGTTTTTTGTATTGTTCTCTTGTGCAAACTTTGGAGGGTACCAACAATTTTGAATATGAAATTTCTTGGCCATTTTCTTCTTTTTCTAAACCAAGAAGATCAAAGGGGTCCATACCATTATCTGTAATGGCTGAAAGAGGTCTTGGCCCTGATGTATTCCTTCTTCTAACACCATCTTTCCTTAGATCAGAACTAGAAAAGGCAACGTAATAATTAAAAGTATTATTAAAAAAATATGTACAGGCACAAAATAATATCATAATAAAAATAGAAAATTACCGTGCACTGCGAATAGTTTTAGAGTAAGGTATAGTGCTAAATATAAGACATGGAGCACCCTGTCCAGGTGCTATAGCAAGTCTTTCATCCCTGAAAGACACTCCTTTACTTGGTCGCACCATGCGCACCTCTTTTGTCAATGCATGATGCTCTGGTATACATGTGTTACTAGTTCTAAATTTACCTGAAAAAATTATCACATATGAGCTAATAATAATAAATCCACTTTATCACCAAATGCAGAATACAAAAGTACAATTGGTGGTCTTATCGCAAATAGGGATCTCTTCCAGACAACCATATGGAAGTAGTTCAAGCTTGGAAGCACACAAACATGTGGTACAAATACAACAAAAGGAAAGGAACATAAAACATAACTGAAATACGTAAATAAATATATAAAATATGTACATGATATCATAAAGACATGGTAAATGGACACATATAACTTATTAATGTGTAGATATTAACTTGGTTTTAATACAAAATAAATTGTATTCTTAACAGTCAGGTTGAAAATATTTGATAAACCAACATGAACAATTCTGAAGTTGAACATAATTGATATTTACCAAAATTAAGGCTCTCTGAACTACTCTTCTCATCAGCATTGACACCTGTAAGGGAAACTAGGTGATTTTTTCGGGACCTAGTTGAGCCATGCTTATCTTTAAAGGATTCTGTGGTTCCAGATGAACACCTACAAATAAAATAATAGTATTAAAATATCACACAAAATGTTATTAAGAAGCCCATATTATACTCTTATGTCATTTTACAAGCTTTATAGATAAATCTTGACAATAAATAGAACATTCACAACACAATAATAAAATTATATTAACAATCTGTTTAGAGAAGAGTTTCTAATTGTACTTTATTAGGCTCATAGCGAAGAAGACTGGTACTACTTATCTTCTTAACATTAGTTATATTATATTAGTAATTATACCATACAAAAAAGGAAGGAAATGAACCTATTCATAACTTTTATCCAGCATTGAATATAAATAGAAGTTATAATAATCATTTTACCTTTCTCTGATGAAAGATGAATTTACACCCTTTACTGGTGTAATAGTATTGGTGTGTTCAGAGTCTGAACTCAAAGAATGGTTATCCGCGCCAATACGATGAACTGGACTCGAATGGGGTGCTTTATTTTTATTCCGAACACTGTTCCGCAGAGTCACATCTTTTTCCTTGAGAATATCAACAGCTTTGTAGCCAGAATCCGTTTTATCATTTTTTGGTGTTTTTTCGACCATTTGTACCAATTCAGACTCTCTGATTTTGCCATCTAATGATATATTTGATAAAAATGTTACAGCAGCAAGACGTCTTCGAGCTTTTTCATATTTATTACGATTGCTAGACATTGTATGTTTTTTTATAAGCTTATTTATAAATGACAAAGATGTGCTGAAAACACTCGAAAGCTTCAGTTATTGTGAAATGTGAAGCAACTGATATAAAAATAACCTGTCGCGCGTTTACAGACTTCGAAGAAGTAACACTTTAAAACAATAGATAAAAAAATATTATGAATGAAGATAAATTCAATGAAGATCAAATAACCAGTGTTGCCAGCATATGAATTGAAAATAGCCGAAACCTGTGCTGAAAACGGCCTATATCGCGCAAGACATATAGATATGGAAAAAAAATCTATTTTACCCGACTGCCTCAGAAGACGGGTTACGTGTTTTGAGTTAATTTACGTCACTTTCATTGGCACGCTCTGTAGCCTAGACGGTTTGATAGCTTATAACATACGAGGTGTCAGTAGATTCGTCTCAATTGTAGAAGTGGCATAGGCCAGGGGTCGGCAACCTTTTGATTCGGAAGAGTCATAAATTACAATTTACAACATTTCAAAGTTTTTAAAGAGCCACAAAATTTTTAAATAGTACTTGCATAAATAAAGTTTTTTGATAAAAATACTAATCCATTTATTCATAAGAAAAAATATCTATTTATTCATTCTTTAGGTCCATACGCATCCTATATATTATCTAATTTGTTGGTTGTAAAACCTGTCCCACAGTAGATATGTCATTCTGCATTACGTCTAAAGGTGGGTAGCTGTTTTGTTAAACGTATCGAAATGGCAATCCAGCTAAACGTCGTTCAGCTGTTTTATAAAACAGTACTGTTTTGTAAATCAGCTAGCAGTTTTGTAAAACAGCGGATTCTACAATCCATCTGCGGCATATATATAGCGTTTTTTCACAACAAATTAGATAATATATAGGATGCGTATGGAACTAAAGACTTCACATCCAAAGAGCCGCAGGTTGCCGACCTGGCATAGGCTATACGTTTTATAATACATAATATTTAATTAAGGAGCCTGCAACAACTAAAACCTGAGAATACACAGAGGGGGAATAAAAAAAATGTTTTAGTAACATATATTATACCACTAAACTAATCGACAATAAATCGAGATTATGAAGGAAAATAAATTAAACTATGAAAATGAAAACTATGAAAATATTATAACCCATGAACGAGCCAAGCGAGCTCGAGAGTTTCGTATGCCCCAACACGGACAGGTTAGGTTCGAAGAGAATGACGGGGGCCAGTCTCCAATATTATATATTATCTATGGGGGCCAGTGAGCGAGCGAACTACCCCCGTCATTCTCTTCGTGTTTAGGCTTTTACTGACCGTACAGACACCAAAATAGGAGCCCAGCCACGGAAAGGCAAATCAGAATAGAGTATCTTTTCTTTTACTTGAGTGGTGACTATCCATTAGACAGATTTCTTTATTGTATAGGTATATAACTATACAATAAAGAAATCTGTCTCGCTGTAAATATGTCATTCTGCATTAAGTATAAACGTGGGTAGCAGTTTTGTTAAACGTATCGCAATGGCAATGTTTTATAAAACGGATCTGTTTAGTTAATCAGCTAGCAGTTTTGTAAAACAGCGGATTGTACTATCTATCTGCCACATCTCCGTGATAATCCATCGTTTTTCTATTCATCGTTTTTAATCTGTTTTAAAAATCATTAAAGCATCGTCGACTAATCCGTTCCGACTACCAACTTCCGTACCTATCCGTTAAGCCTTCTTTTGCCTATATTGGTATACATTCCAGGCTCCAATGAAGATTGGCAAAATTTTTGAACATTGTGACCAAATGTAAATTTGGTTGACGTATGTTACGTCCAAAAAGAATATATTTCGGTTGTCTGCTCTGTATTTTCTTATGGCCTTCAAGTATTTCAGTCGCCATTCAACAATGTTTGCTCTCTCTACTAATATGGTTCTCTTAGATTTCCATTTTTTAAATGATTGTCCCAGTTTGTTCAAAAGTTCTCTTAACAAGTTAGTCCGTAATGTAAAATGTTATGTTCTTTTATTACAGCGTTATATAAAAACTTACGAGGCAATGAACTACAAAGTGTCCATCAATTCGGTTGGCAACCGAGACAGCAAATAGGTACGCTGCTCGGAAACTTTCCGTACGGATTATTGAGACATGCGTGCTATCCCTGTCGCACTTACAATATAGATAATACAAGACTGAGGATGGTACGTACGGTTCGGGGTGTCTCACCCTGTCAGAGCCCTGAGTGGAGGTTCAGTTAATCTACCACACTACTGATAAAAAATCCCGATAAAAACTTGATGAACACCCAGTTGGTATTGGGTAACACGATATCTCGTGGTATGACTGGTTGTCACACTTTCAGGAATCTAACTATCCGTAACGGCTGTCATAGATCTTAATTTGACAACCGGGACCGACGCTTTAACGTGTTCTCCGAGGCACGGAGGGATTTCGGTATGAAATTATGGTCACCCATCCACAGACTGACCTCGGAAAGTACAGCTTAACCTCAATCGATCGATCTCTGCGGCTGTTATTTAGTTTGAAGCTTGCGTGAGTTAGCCACGAGCCTATATTTATTAATAATTTTTAAGTATATGATGTTGGCTTTGACAATAGGATTGATACATTTAAATCTGATGACTGGTGCAAGTATGTAATCGTACCACTTTAGGGAAAACAGGAATGTTAAAACTACCACGGCCGTGGCAAACTTTATTAGTTTAGTTTCAACCTACCTATATGGGAGAAAGGTGTATTTATATAAATATGTTTGTTTTGTAAATAATGACGAAGTAAAACAAGTTTAACCAGTTCAACCATCTGTCATTGCCTCATGATATTCATAGTTTTTATAGGACCCCAGATTGTGTGAAGCTTCGTGTGAAACGTTACAGAACGGAAACACTTCCGTCATGCATGGCAACTCAAACCCTAGTCACACTGTCAAAAGTTTTGACATTTACCTTTGGAGCTAGTTATACTCACAGTGAATAAGTTTTATCATCTTTTACAACTAAAATATTATTGTTTCAATGGAACCTAATATTCCTGGTTCGGCAACATCTTCTAGGGCCACTAGATTTATGATGGAAGGTGTTGGGGCACGTGTAATTCGAGGTCCAGATTGGAAGTGGGGCAAACAGGTAGATCTCTGTTTATTTTTGTTTATAAAAAAAAACTGTTTATTGGTATAACAACTTCGAAACACAGGTGGTTCAGTTAGAAACTGAAAACCTCAATAATAAATAAAATAAATATTTATTTTTTGTTTGTTGGTGATGCTTTTAGATGTTGGTGGATTACAATAACATAAACAAAAGATCAATTTTGTCTTATTATACAATCCAACTCCCTGATCAATATTTTTTTCCTGTTCTCAAACAAATGTTATATCTATAATATTCTAGTTTATGTATTAGTGCACATATACCTACTTTAAAGTTATGTTATACAGGATGGTGGTGAGGGTCACGTTGGCACTGTGAGGAACTTTGAATCTCCTGAAGAAGTAGTTGTTGTCTGGGATAACGGGACTGCTGCAAATTACAGATGTTCTGGGGCTTATGACTTACGTATACTAGATAGTGCCCCAACTGGTGTCAAACATGAAGGAACTATGTGTGATACTTGTAGACAACAACCCATATTTGGTAAGTCCAAATAGTTTATGTTGGTATTACAGCGTACCTATTCGCTATCTCGGTTGCAACTGAATTGATGTACACTTTGTAATGCATTGCATTGTAAGTTTTTACTATTGTTGCTCATCATAGACAAGCTGTAACACACGACACAATGTACTACAAAGTGTCCATCAATACAGTTGGCAACTGAGATAACTAATAGGTACGCAGAACAGTTACAGTGTAAATATTTAAGCTCCAAGTAACACTTTCTATATTAGTCTACTGAACCTACTCAAAATCTATGAATATTTTAAATATTATGCAACAGTAGTAAGTTGACCTATATTTCACTTGGTAAGCATGAAGGAATGTTAGGAAAATATCAATATTGGTTTTATTTTATATTATGTCTAGTAATATTTTAGAATTTTATATTTAGTTGTTAAGCTTAATGTGTTTACGTGAAAATATGTAAAGTAAAATAAATAAAATTTCTAGGCATTAGATGGAAGTGTGCTGAATGTAGTAACTACGATTTGTGTTCAGTCTGCTATCATGGTGACAAGCACAATCTCAGACACAGATTTTATCGCATCAGTGCTCCAGGAGCACAGAGGTGCCTAGTTGAACCTCGGCGCAAGAGTAAAAAGCAAGCTGTTAGAGGCATCTTTCCAGGAGCTCGAGTTGTGCGAGGGGTATGTGAATTTTTATTTTTGAAGTTTGAATTATAACTAAAATATAAATTATAATATTGATGGGTGAAAGGCTGTTTGGCTCAAGCAACATTTTAGTGAAATATGAAAATGTGTCTAAAGACTGTTGTTTTAAAATTTATTTTTTTAAAGCACAGTAATTACACTTGAGCCAAATAGCCTTTCAACCATCTATATTATAATTTATATTTTTGTTATAATTCAAGCTTCACATTGTCTCTTATAGGTATTTTATTGCTAGATAGTAAGGAGTATGAGTAGTGAAGATATACACTCAATTAACTCTGCACTGCTCAGCACATATAAGTGATAGTGTTAAATATAAAGCACCTCTACAGTTAAAACATAGTAAAGTATTTTTGTAGGTTGACTGGCAATGGGAAGATCAGGATGGTGGAAATGGCAGACGGGGTAAAGTAAATGAAGTACAGGACTGGTCTGCAGCAAGTCCTAGGTCTGCTGCCTATGTTGTGTGGGACAATGGAGCTAAGAATCTCTATAGAGTTGGATTTGAGGGAATGGCAGATTTAAAGGTATCTTTTATACTTTATTTAGCTTTTATATTAGATTACACAATTCCTCTATGTACCTCCACCATGTTAGATAGAAAAATAGATTAATTAATTAATTTAAAAAATATTTATTTTCCTCATTATTCATTCTTATAATATAAAATGTAATTCCTGTTTTCTGTTATGAGTTCATTAATTAATCTAATGCAAATACGTACATTTAATTGAAGCAGTGATTCATTGAAATTATTTTTCTGATATGCCTAACTTATTTCTGTTTTCAGGTTGTCAATGATGTGAAAGGCCAAAATGTATATAAGGAGCATTTACCGCTATTGGGAGAGTTAGGTCCTGGGCGCACTGGACCCCATGGCTTGCAAGTTGGTGATCAGGTCTGTATATGTGATTAGATATTTTTTATGAACTAAAAGGATATTTGATTGAAATTTTCTGGTTATACCAACTCCCTTGTGAAGGAAAAAATAGAACGTGATACCAGCTTGAAAAAATAATAATTAAAATCACTTATTAATCATATCCATGGCTATTGTCATTTTTAATATTACCAGTACCTGATTATTATCTTCAGGTGAATGTGGATCTTGATCTTGAAATAGTGCAGTCATTGCAACACGGCCATGGCGGTTGGACGGACGGTATGTTTGAGTGCCTCGGCACCACTGGCACAGTGGTCGGCATTGACGAAGACCATGACATCGTGGTCACATATCCCAGTGGCAACAGATGGACCTTTAATCCTGCTGTGTTGACTAAGGTATTAAATATTTTTTCTGCTCTTTAAAAGTAAAAGTAAGTTTAATGTACATAAAAGTACCCCTATAGTTTTAGTATAGTACAGATATATGAACAACTTTATATAATAATAATTGAAAATCTTACTTTTAAACTACATAAAACTTAATCTATACTACACAAAAATTTTAGGAAGATTTATAATGATAAATATCTACATTTATTGTGCCGAGTGAGTGAGCAACGAATTAATCAGTGTGATTGCTCTGTCCAAGCATGTCACAGCAGCTCTGCTTGTGCCCAATTGCAAAACGTCGTTGTGGAAATCAACGCCTCGTCCTATACAGAATCGTCACGGGTCATGTGATCATGAAAATCAATAGTAATTGAATTCAGAATGCTTGTTAATTAATGCAGCAGCATAAATAAGGAAGGAAGTTGCATCTGTAAATAAACAAACTGGATCACACATACAATACTTAAATTGATTATAGTCAAAATCATTAATTGACGTAAATAATACTCGTTTAATAATTAGCTATAGGTTGCATGAGATAGAAAATATGAACATGTTAAAATTAAGGGAATCTTTGCGACTTTTTTCTCGCAATGCTCACCCTTCCATTGGGAGTCCACTTCCCAGTTGCCACGGTGCCAGGCCCTAGTTCGCGCAACAAAAGCTACTTGCGCTATAGTACTTGTACCAGCAAATACACCGTTGATCATAACGTATGTGTGTTTAGGTTTGCAGCGGAAACCTGAGCGCATCGTCAAGTGGCGTAGCGGGCGGCGGCTTCGCGGTCGGCGACCTTGTTCAGGTCTGCGCAGACCAGGAACGCGTCAAGACGCTTCAGCGAGGACACGGAGAGTGGGCAGAGGCTATGGCGCCGGTGGGTACTCTTGTAGGTGTGCAGTGACTGAGCACGTCAACATGCTGCAGCGAGAACACTGAGAGTGGGTAGAGGCTATGGCGTCGGTGGGTACTCCGGTAGGTGTGCAGTGACTGAGCACGTCAACACGCTGCAGCGAGGACACGGAGAGTGGGCAGAGGCTATGGCGCCGGTGGGTACTCCGGTAGGTGTGCAGTGACTGAGCACGTCAACACGCTGCAGCGAGGACACGGAGAGTGGGCAGAGGCTATGGCGCCGGTGGGTACTCCGGTAGGTGTGCAGTGACTGAGCACGTCAACACGCTGCAGCGAGGACACGGAGAGTGGGCAGAGGCTATGGCGCCGGTGGGTACTCTTGTAGGTGTGCAGTGACTGAGCACGTCAACACGCTGCAGCGAGGACACGGAGAGTGGGCAGAGGCTATGGCGCCGGTGGGTACTCCGGTAGGTGTGCAGTGACTGAGCACGTCAACACGCTGCAGCGAGGACACGGAGAGTGGGCAGAGGCTATGGCGCCGGTGGGTACTCCGGTAGGTGTGCAGTGACTGAGCACGTCAACACGCTGCAGCGAGGACACGGAGAGTGGGCAGAGGCTATGGCGCCGGTGGGTACTCCGGTAGGTGTGCAGTGACTGAGCACGTCAACACGCTGCAGCGAGGACACGGAGAGTGGGCAGAGGCTATGGCGCCGGTGGGTACTCTTGTAGGTGTGCAGTGACTGAGCACGTCAACACGCTGCAGCGAGGACACGGAGAGTGGGCAGAGGCTATGGCGCCGGTGGGTACTCCGGTAGGTGTGCAGTGACTGAGCACGTCAACACGCTGCAGCGAGGACACGGAGAGTGGGCAGAGGCTATGGCGCCGGTGGGTACTCTTGTAGGTGTGCAGTGACTGAGCACGTCAACACGCTGCAGCGAGGACACGGAGAGTGGGCAGAGGCTATGGCGCCGGTGGGTACTCTTGTAGGTGTGCAGTGACTGAGCACGTCAACACGCTGCAGCGAGGACACGGAGAGTGGGCAGAGGCTATGGCGCCGGTGGGTACTCCGGTAGGTGTGCAGTGACTGAGCACGTCAACACGCTGCAGCGAGGACACGGAGAGTGGGCAGAGGCTATGGCGCCGGTGGGTACTCTTGTAGGTGTGCAGTGACTGAGCACGTCAACACGCTGCAGCGAGGACACGGAGAGTGGGCAGAGGCTATGGCGCCGGTGGGTACTCTTGTAGGTGTGCAGTGACTGAGCACGTCAACACGCTGCAGCGAGGACACGGAGAGTGGGCAGAGGCTATGGCGCCGGTGGGTACTCCGGTAGGTGTGCAGTGACTGAGCACGTCAACACGCTGCAGCGAGGACACGGAGAGTGGGCAGAGGCTATGGCGCCGGTGGGTACTCTTGTAGGTGTGCAGTGACTGAGCACGTCAACACGCTGCAGCGAGGACACGGAGAGTGGGCAGAGGCTATGGCGCCGGTGGGTACTCTTGTAGGTGTGCAGTGACTGAGCACGTCAACACGCTGCAGCGAGGACACGGAGAGTGGGCAGAGGCTATGGCGCCGGTGGGTACTCCGGTAGGTGTGCAGTGACTGAGCACGTCAACACGCTGCAGCGAGGACACGGAGAGTGGGCAGAGGCTATGGCGCCGGTGGGTACTCTTGTAGGTGTGCAGTGACTGAGCACGTCAACACGCTGCAGCGAGGACACGGAGAGTGGGCAGAGGCTATGGCGCCGGTGGGTACTCTTGTAGGTGTGCAGTGACTGAGCACGTCAACACGCTGCAGCGAGGACACGGAGAGTGGGCAGAGGCTATGGCGCCGGTGGGTACTCCGGTAGGTGTGCAGTGACTGAGCACGTCAACACGCTGCAGCGAGGACACGGAGAGTGGGCAGAGGCTATGGCGCCGGTGGGTACTCCGGTAGGTGTGCAGTGACTGAGCACGTCAACACGCTGCAGCGAGGACACGGAGAGTGGGCAGAGGCTATGGCGCCGGTGGGTACTCCGGTAGGTGTGCAGTGACTGAGCACGTCAACACGCTGCAGCGAGGACACGGAGAGTGGGCAGAGGCTATGGCGCCGGTGGGTACTCTTGTAGGTGTGCAGTGACTGAGCACGTCAACACGCTGCAGCGAGGACACGGAGAGTGGGCAGAGGCTATGGCGCCGGTGGGTACTCCGGTAGGTGTGCAGTGACTGAGCACGTCAACACGCTGCAGCGAGGACACGGAGAGTGGGCAGAGGCTATGGCGCCGGTGGGTACTCTTGTAGGTGTGCAGTGACTGAGCACGTCAACACGCTGCAGCGAGGACACGGAGAGTGGGCAGAGGCTATGGCGCCGGTGGGTACTCTTGTAGGTGTGCAGTGACTGAGCACGTCAACACGCTGCAGCGAGGACACGGAGAGTGGGCAGAGGCTATGGCGCCGGTGGGTACTCCGGTAGGTGTGCAGTGACTGAGCACGTTAACACGCTGCAGCGAGGACACGGAGAGTGGGCAGAGGCTATGGCGCCGGTGGGTACTCCGGTAGGTGTGCAGTGACTGAGCACGTCAACACGCTGCAGCGAGGACACGGAGAGTGGGCAGAGGCTATGGCGCCGGTGGGTACTCCGGTAGGTGTGCAGTGACTGAGCACGTCAACACGCTGCAGCGAGGACACGGAGAGTGGGCAGAGGCTATGGCGCCGGTAGGTACTCTTGTAGGTGTGCAGTGGCTGAGCACGTCAACACGCTGCAGCGAGTACACGGAGAGTGGGTAGAGGCTATGGTGCCGGTGGGTACTCTGGTAGGTCTGCAGTGACTGAGCGCGTTAACACGCTGCAGCGAGGATACGGAGAATGGGCGGTGGCTATGACGCTGGTGGGTACTCTGGTAGGTCTGCAGTGACTGAGCACGTTAACACGCTGCAGCGAGGATACGGAGTGTAGGCGGACTATTTTGTAGTTAATTGCAAGTTTAATGACCATAACTTCAGAATCTCAGTTGTTTACCGTATACGTATCTAAATATGCTTTTTTCTTCACAGACACTTGGCAAAATTGGTCGTGTTCAACAAATATACCATGATAATGACCTTAAAGTGGAGGTGTGCAATACATCATGGACGTACAATCCCAACGCTGTAACTAAAGTCGCATCATCGGATGGGAGTATACCTGGAAACTCGTCAGGTAACTTTAATGACTCGCTGGTAAAACGGACAAACATATTGCAGCAATAAAGCGTGCTTATATTGTAATAATGCTCTAACTGTAACATACTGTTCTTAATGAGGCATAATAATCTGGTTAAAACATATATACTCGCGCATAAATGCTTAAATGGAGCCGTTTGTTCGTAATCAATACGGTATAAAACATGATTTCGCTCAAAAGCTATTTGAATGCGATACAGATCAAAGTATCGTTATAAGACGGTTTATTCTCGCTCGCTCTACCCACTGCTATGCTTAAGTTCTTAGTGTGCCTTATTGCTTATAGTCATCATGATCGTAATAGTCCCAAGTATTGCTCATAAGCGAAAAGAAACCTTCCACTTTCAGTAAAGTGAGTACCATGGAACAAAGGGTGGGGCGATACGTCGGTGCGACTCACAATTGGAATTAACCAGGTTAATCTCAGTAGCGATAATGCTTGCAATTTAGTTTCGCTCTAATTTACATTATAAGGGTTTCGCTACTTTGAACGCGGATCGGTAGTAGGTTGGTTTTGGTTGTACCTATTCATTCTAGCTTGATAACAATGCAGAACCTCCATCTAAAATATTAACCTCAGTTTGACTTGTTAAATAGTATTTTATTTTGAATGTATTACTTATTATTAAAAAAAAAACCTATGCTGCATTTTTTTTATTAAATACCGGGAGGGGGCGCCCTAGAAGGATAGACACTGATCTTATTGGTGATGTCCCCCAAAAACCCGGGTGCGTAATACTCATAACCGGCGCGCGTGTATGACCAGATTTATGAACGTAGACGAAGCAAGCATGTAAGAATCGCAGCAGGTGGCGTCCTGTCTACCCCTATGGGGAAGAGGCATGACTTGTATGTATATATGTATGACTATCATTGAATACATCGAAAACCGATATGCGCGCTACTCGCTTGTAAAACTGCCGTTACAGTGACTGGTCAACATCTGCTACCGACCTACTTTCTTTGTAGCGGAGATATAGCTTATAGTCCTCACTTCTAAACATGTAATATTATCGTAGGTGAACGTCTATCGGCTCTGTTGAAGAAGTTATTTGAATCTCATGTGACCGGCGATGCGAACGAAGAGTTAGTGAAGGCCGCCGCCAACGGTGACGCGACCCGCTGCGCAGAGATACTGGGACGTACTGATGCGGCACATGTTGACGTCAACGGGTTCTACGGTGGACATACTGCATTACAGGTATATAGATACGTTATTAAGACTAGCATCCATTCTGATTTATCTTAGAATACAATTCAATGTGGTTGATAACTAAGAACAAATTTTGCTACTACTGCTTGTGCCAATGTAGTCTGATTGGCTGAAATTCTTTTGACAAACCACTAATGTCAATATAATATTTAGATTGGTAGAACAAGCGTAAGCGCTGAAGTCTGTTTTCTTTTTCGTTGCCTTCCCTTTTTAAATATTTTTATGTGACACTTCAATTTTAGATAAAATCTTATTTGTTCTCAATTGAGCAAAAAGTTAAGTGATTGACGACACGTAAAAGACTACCATTGTAAGAGATTAAGGCAACAGGATCGACAGCAGGATCTTTACGCTTATAATTTACTATTATTAACAATTTATTACCCAATTCATACTCAATGTAGTACATAACATAGGTTTTACCTGTTCCACTGAAGAAGTAAGACCTCTTATCATAAAGAGACGAAGGAGTACTGATTATCGCACTTGATTACTGCGGATTGGCGATTTCATACCATTTATTCCAAGCTTCTTCACGTTTTTTTCTTTCCTATAAGCGGTCGTCTATGGGTTTATAACTAACGTTAACGTTCTATGTATATCTATTCTAAAGAATAACTTTCCTGACCGATTTACCAACGTCGAGCTGAAACCGCAAAATGTATTGACATGAATTTTGGGCAAGTAGGCTTCTATTATGTTGTAAGCACGTACTGCTAATAAGGAATCCTTCCATAAGCACGATTTGCAACCTGGATGAATACTCTAAGCTCTCTGCGGACTAAACTTTCCCGACCTGAGCTCAGTATTCCGAATCCTTCTACTGTATTATTACGTCTTCAAACTTCAAATCCGGCTCACTACTTATGTTTTTTTGCACATAACATCATAGCAAGTTTGCAAGTAAATTAGGTATCTGCAAATACTGGTGTGATCGCAGGCGGCAGCTCAAAACGGTCACGTGGAGGTGATTCGCGCACTAGTAGAGGCAGGAGCGGATGTGGACGCTGAAGATCGTGACGGAGATCGTGCGGCACACCACGCAGCTTTCGGTGACGAGCCGGCCGCCCTGCGCGCGCTGGCCGGCGCCGGCGCCGATCTCAGCGCCAGGAACCGCCGCCGGCAGACGCCGCTGCACATCGCCGTTAACAAGGGACACCTCGGAGTCGTCAGGACCCTCCTCCAACTCGCTGTACACCCCAGCCTGCAGGTCAGTCGCTCAAACTACACATTATTGTTTTATAATTGTCTGCAGTTAGGCGTCCTAAACTACTGCGCAGGTACAGTCTTACAGAAAAATATTAACTTGCTAAAATATTTAAAGTTTGGAAAGTCAATACCACCGCGAATCATTGATGACATCGACTGTTCATCGACTTATGTATTAACCGAATGAAAAGTGTTGAGTGAGACTGTACGCTGTTACTGCGCTCCCCAGTTCGCGTATGTACCCTGCTGCAGATTTTATAGTAAAATTTACAACCGCGCAGCCACTTGCATACAATTTCAGATATGTACAGTTATAACACGACAAATGTACCTATTACATCGCGCTTCATCGTCAAGAATGCGACGTACGTATCTAAGCGCCCAAGCCGGCCTTATAAAGATGATGATTCTCTTTTGTACCGATATCGTTAACAAATTTGTTACTGTAATTTTACTTTAACAACAAAATGACAAGAAATATGCCATAGAAGTGAAGACAAAATATCACCTTAAAAAAATTATAGAAACGTTTTATTGATCAAACTTAATATTGCAAGAAGATTTATTGTAAGAATTGTAACACATTGACGTTAATTATTCACAAACAGTACAGTATCGTTCGTCTTCTTCTTATCTTGTGGTTGATGAACAATATAGTTAGCGTTTTCTCCAGCCGTAGGCTTCTGGCTCTATATTTAGATTTGTATAGAATCTATAAATAATTTTGATACAGACAGACGTGTAGCTGGGAAGTTTGTTGCACCGCTTCTTCTTTCCAGCTAAAACACTAGGAAGCGGTGAAGGGTGGGCTTTTTTGGGGGCTGTCTTAATGTTTGACGTTCAAAAAGCGCTAATTTTTAGCCTAATTTGATTTTATGGCTTTAAACGCCATCGAAAATATCTCTCATGTGTGCTAGTTTTCTCGCGATGTTTACTTTCACCGTTTTAAACTAATATAATTAATCAGCCCCTTGAGTTCGAATTTCGCACCTTTGACACGCCAGTCCAACGGTCATACCACTAGGCTGTCACTGCTCAATGTATAGTGATCGTAAAGCTGATCCACATCGGCAAAGTAATCTACTGTACCGTTATTCTGGACGATTATCAAAATAGGTATGTAGAACTTCATGGTTATTTATGACAGCTACCTTTTTTGGTCGCTTGGGTGTTTTCTTTGCTCAAACACTATGGGTCTCGAATGGAGATCCTAATCAAGAGTTTCTTACGCAGAGAAGTCGCAAGCCGAACTAATCCTTCCCATGTCAATTTTGCGGTAATATCGAAGAAGTATCACTATAGATGTAAAATAGCTCGTCAAAATGACAGGGTATTCGGCATTGTTACGGTTTCATGTCTCGAAATCTTCATGGATACTAACACTTATATACCGACTAAAACCACACTGCCCCCCACTAACCTAAACCCGAAATTTCGGGATTCACTGGTGTATTTGCCGCGAATGTCAGCCCGCCCGTCCAGAGTTGTTGTTACCCTGGCAACGTTCCAGGGTAACAACACCACTTGCAGGAATCAGGCAATATTTATTATGACTTCTGAGATCTTTTGCCGCGGTAAGGGCACTACAACTAGAACTTAAGACCCTATAAGATTATTATTTCTTCCAGACTTCAGTTAGTAATGGAACTAATTAATATTGATGGTTTCTAAGAAACAATAATGCTGTGGGTTTGAAGTAATTATCAGCTCATCAGCAGCTTTGTTTGCTGAAAGTTAACTCTTCAAGCTTCACTTGTCGATCTTTACTCAGAAAGTATTAGTGGAACAAATCCACTTTGAACTGATCTTAACTTGATCCCCTTCCTTCTCAATTTATTCGTTCCTGAGCAAAGCTTTAGTGTATGTGATATCGATACCAAATCGATTAAATAGTTATTTGTTATTTGTCAATTTGATGTTCAAATTGATAAATAACTATTGCATGGGTTTCTATAAAAACATAGAGTAACGGTATTTTTTTCGAAATGAATTTCCATCATTATAATAAAACCACTTTTAACCGGATTATTGGTTTGGCGGGTATTATCAGTCCTCCTGTAACCACGAACGCTGCAAAGTGTTCGAAACGTCAGGAAAATCAAATCCAATAATACACGCGATTAATCCGGTTAAAAGTTGTTTTATTATAATGTGTAGTGATCGCGAAAACCTAAGATATTACTATAATTTCCATCACCTGTTACTATGTCAATACAACGCCTAAAAACAGTGTCTAATCATGCAATTATTTTCCCTATATCACAATTGAATAATTGTTAAGGCCATTTCGCACCGGACAACTCGAACGTGTGGATATTTTTTTAGAAATAACCGCTTACTTAGTATGTTTATGAACTAATTGATGTTTGATAAAATAGGTACTAAATTATAGTTTAAAACTGTTCGCAAAGCGTTTTGTATCCACAACGTTGATTTTTAATTCGATTCACTACAACTATATGACTGATTTTCACTATACCACAGCAACGCTTGCAACTAGAATTTTCTATATAAGTACCTCCACATATTTGTATCTACAGTGATTCGGCCAACAACTTCTTTCAACATCAACGAACCTTTACAAAGGCACAAAGTAGAAACTTATACACGGCTCACCCAAATCTACGTGTTACACATGCCTACGCGGATAATCTGACCTAAATAAACGAAAAAAACTTTAATACTTGCGGTAAATCTTCCTAATTTTCATACGGCTTGTGAATTCACGATCAAATAGGAACCTTTACTTAAAAGGCAACTCCTAACACTTGCCAACTATGTGGTGTATGATAATACCCTTCCTTCTAATATCTTTGATAATACCTAAGAAATTAATGGAATCAATACTTTAATAAAAGCAAATCGCTTCTATTTCGCTAAGACGTGTAGAAAACACATGACTTTATGTACTACAATAATGAACTGCCAAAATAAAACTTACTTCAAGTTCCTAAAACAAGTTCAGCATTTCGGGACATAATAGAACAAGAAAAAGCCCTCAAATAAAAGTTATTTATAAATTCGGGCTTTAGGTACTTCAATTTACTATTACTTCTTAATTATTTTCAATATTTATTAAATTCCAAGAAATTGTTTTGAGTTAAAACATCAACACATCTGCTTACCCCCTTTATAAATAAATAGTTTAATGTATTGTCGGGATTGTTATCTTATGGCAACTAAAATAGTGTAACCTCATCAGGTCAAATGCATAGACAGCAAACAAGGTTAGTGTAGTAGGTACTCGTATATTCTGTGATAAATTTTCCCGTATTTTCGTATTCGAACTAAAAGTACTCGTGAAGAGGAGAATCTAACTACGTTATTTGTTTAGATGTTCTCGAACACGGAACGAAGCAGTTGGCGTGGCACAGTTAGCTTGCTACTTATTAAACTTGCCCGTTTGTTTTCAGACTTCGTGATTTAATTATCTTTAAACATTTTTACTTGTTTTCTATGGAATTATTCCCTCATTGTTACGTAAATGATGAACAATCGTTCTGTTTGAACTGTTTAATTGATTACGTTGTTTAACCAAAGGGCACTTCAACTATCGGGGAAGTCTTAACTACGCTATTTGTTTAGTCGCTGTCTCGAACATTAATCCCCATCTTATCCAGCGCCTGGCGTGGTATTTCTCGGGACCCGTGTCTCTTGGACTTTTAATCTAGACGAGTCGAGTTTCAGTCGGTAATGAGTGTAGCGACGCTCTCAGACATGCGGTCGCCATAATTGCCAAACTTTGTGCCGCCCTAGACCCCGTACCCCTCTGCTTGTCGCGCGCCATTGTTCGCATGGTAACGCGTGCGGTAGATGCCTTTACTCAACGCCACTTGTAAGTTCACACTAAATTAAGGATGATTATGTACGATACAGTTATAAATTACCCTGATCCATGCGAGTTTACGAGACAGACGTAGGCACATCTACATATAGGTATAGAGATATTTAATAGCATTGTCATTTGGCTTTACAATGACAAAATCAGTTTAAAGTTTTTTTTACAGTACCATTGCATAGATCATAATATAAAAGCTCAGGATTTTTACGTGCAATACATTTGTTAAAATAAGAGTAGTTTGAAAATCGGCTTAAAGCCTACTCGTATTAGTGAACATGTGGTTTCCCTGTAGACTAGTATAGAAAATAATAGAAAATCACCACCAATTCTTTGAAGATTTGTGAACGCTGTTTAGTGTTACCCGAGCTAAGGTAGATATTGCTGCTCATCAACTTGTTATAATCCCCCAGTTTCCTCTTACGACTCCCACGGGGACAGAGGGAGCAGCTTTGTTCGGGTACATAGTACTTGCAGAATCAAGATTTGACAAAAAAACATAAATACATAAAAATAATATTTTCACAAAAGATTCTTTATGTTCCTTATGAGAATTAGGCTGCTAAATATGTTTTCCGTAGACATCACAATTTTTTTTTACATACCTGTCTCAAACAGTAATATTAGGTCCGTATATTTATCAACCTGAATTATGTAGGTACCGTACTCGTAAACCAAGTAAATTTTCCGTAATCTTTTTGAGCAACTTGACCCATTTTTATCGGATGGTCCTCGTAGCTACGAGGACAGGTAACACCGCAACAGCAGCATAATTAAAACGGCAAACTCAAACGCAAATGTTCTAGTATTCTGTATCAATCGTTTCTAGTTAGCCATTTATAGCAAAGTAATTTACTGCCGCGCTTTAATTTTATTTACAGTAAAGAGACATGCCTAACTCATTACCGGTTCCGGCTGAACAATACTGTGTTATTTACGACTTAAAAAAAATAATGTCCAATTACAAATAGCATAATGCTTAAAAGTGCCACACCGAATGTGGATTCTGCCGAATTTCACTACTCTAAAACCACAGCTTCTAAGGATCTGTTATAAGAGTCATTTATAATTAAACCTGCTATGGACAGAATTTACGCCAAATAACGAAGTTCGGTAAAGCAACCGAATATCAGTATTACCAAAACAAAGCGAATCAATCAATAAGTTCTTTAAAATAAGAAAAAGCATCATGCAAGTTCTCCACATTAAAATTATAGGTACAGGCAGAACAACACTTTCGAATTCTTGAATTACTTTTAAAATCTAATTAACGTTTATGAATCAACGAGAGAGACCCTCTTTTGTGCTTTCGCATTATCTCTATTTTATGAGGTTTTTATTATAATTAGAAATCTTTTCGGAATTTTCTGCCGTGAGATAATAAATACTTGGAAGATTATATTTTACTCAGCTCATAAATATTTTAGGAATGTAAAACTTAGGGAGTTGGTTAAATTGTTTCGTGAAGTATTTCGACGCGAACTTATCTCTACAATCTTTGTTTAATTATATAACTATTCTCTCGAGCTAGAGCCATATTGAAGCGCAATTGGGCGTAAAGCTATTTAAATCTGAATAGGGCATTGTGAAGGCGCGTCACCTTAATTCAGCGACGAGGCTCGTCCTTAATAAAGTTAGAGTGCCGTCGCTCGCGGACACCCATTCTGTCCGCCGCCCACCGCTGCCGTTGCCTCGGGCGTCTCTCAAAATCATCTTGTACGGGCTAAATGCCTTTCTCGAACCTCTTTACACTCCACTTCCTAGTTTATGCGCAATGGACCATACGTATTTGTATTAGAAACAAAGGAACAGTGATTACTTTGATTGTGTATAAACTAATGCCTGGCACGAGACAGCGGATTAATCACATCATGTATTTGTGCGATTATAGAGCTGCAGGCATGTTCATTTCTTGTGAGATTATAAAGCTTTCTTTTCTAGAGGGACGACGGATTATTAAAAATAATTATGTAGGTATAATAATTCTGAAAGCAACAAAATTATTCCTTACTATATAAAGTAACAGAGGGAGAATGCTTTTAATACCTACATCAAATAAACTGTAATTGGGTTTCTGCCAGTCAGAGTTGTATACGGTGCAGATTGTGTGATGTGTACTCAATATAACATTGCTTTGTTACGCTTAGAAGACGGTGTCAGAAGTCAGCAGAGGCGTCTGTTACGTAAATATCGGCTGGGCGTGTTGCGAATAGGACAGAATACACGATGAGGGGAGGACGAAAGTATGTCCCGTTTATTTTGTATAAGTAAATGTACTTATTCAACAACGAGTTAAAATAAGTTTATGTTCACTTCAATACGTGACAGAAAAACGCAATGGTATAAAATATGTTTCCTATGTAAAGCTTCAAGGTAGATCATAATAATGAAATAGTCGTGCAAAATAAGTTTTTTTTAAGTCGTGAAAGGAGGTCAATATTGCTGACGTCCCATTAAAATCTAATTTGCGTTAAACTTAAAGCGAGACTTCAGTATTAAAGCTTTTCTTTTACATTGCTACTGCTTGAACGACTTGACTTTTTTGTCCATTTTCTCTAAAGCAGGTACTCCGTGATTGCAAATTGAAGGACCGTTGAAGTAACGAGATAAGTTATTTTTATGTTTAGGAAACTTCAAATTTTATTAACAATAATTTAAACAATTTTCCATTTGTTAAGGGTAAAAGTTAAATACAACCGTTCACCACGAAACGGAAATTCACAGCCCTTCCATTTCTGGTTATGCGTCGATTTATATTCTGTGCCCACTCGCCGGCTGAGAAATCTCATGTTGGAGGTGCTCTTTCAATTTGAATCGGAACACTCGGATCGGGGAATAATGTATTTCGGTATCGACCCTCCGCTCGGTACGGATCCTCCTGTTTATCGCCGCTCTCATTTATTCGGGCGTCGTCGCGCCTTTATTTTTTCAACACAAACTCTGTGTCGCGCTGTTTACCCGTCGCGCTATACTATTAGCAGGGTCTTTGTTTTGAAAGGCAGTCAGATTGTGTCGCCCTGACTAAAGGATAATTGAATTGTCACACTACAACATGTGTCGCGTAAAGGTTTTTCTAAGCCTATATTATAACAGTCATATCCAATAGCGGTTCCATTCATGTGAATGGTTTTATGCCGTATTTGAACGTTCTAAAAAGTGGATGTTTCGTATAACACTGAAGACAACAGCTTCATATATTTTTTTAAAACCTTTTAAAACATGTACCATCTTACAAAAAGTATATTATTAAAACGAATATAAAATAAACGTTGAAAATAACGATGTATGATGCTACCACAATCACCTACTATTTTCTGTAGAATACATTTAAGAAATGTATTTAGTAAAGACGAAATTTACGAAGATTCTGGAACTCTCTTTTAAGTTTCTGTTTTCGATCGTCTAAATCCAAAGAAACACTTCGTTGTTGATTACTCGCTTTTATCGAACGACGTATTAAATTTCACATGCAAGGAGATGCCTTAATACTTTATTTACTCGAAATAAAAAAAGATTAGCTTTTATAATGATAACGAGAAGAAGAGCAGTTTGGCAATTGCCTCATCTAGCATTCGAGTCGCGCTGCGGATATCCTGCGGACCCTTAACCCGCGCCCTATTTCTCCTATTTCGAGGACTATTTACGTCGTTTTGTTTGATAATCTGCTATTGTTTCGTTGGGCAACGCGGCGTCCCTGTGAGAATTATGCTAGCTATCTATACAGAACGTGGACGGCGTGCGAATATGTAATGAACTAGCGACCCATCCGCGACTCCGCCTGCGTGCTTACGTTTTTTATTGCTATTTGTGTTTGTTCATTTGTGTGGTACGTATTGAAGTGTGTTGAAAAAAGATCTTCTTAGGTCCTGCAGATTGCGATAAAGTTACCTACATAGCAAATTGTATAGTAAATAACCACGACTTTAATTTGGTTTTTCGTAATATTAGGTGAATTTTGCCTATATAAAAGTGTTTTGGATTAAATCCCTAAAATGCCATTGGTATGTTATGCACTCTTGTTTCATAGCAAGTAAGTAAGGTTCGGTTTACCATATTTCCACTTTTCGACTCACAGCTCCCGCACGTCACTAACAAAATGAAAATTTGTTATATCTGAAGATGCGTACATAAAAAAATAAAGATTCAGCTCGGCTAGTTTTCTCGCTCAATATTTGTAACAATAAATTCTTTGTAATCTCCTCCCTTGACAAACTGTCCTACGATGTGACTCGTCCATACGATTCATGAAGCCATTTCATTTCCGTTTATATGCCTATTTGTATTCTCTCTTCCTTCGCGGTTAGAAAAATCTCTATACTGAGATGCTCTTTCAATTTGAATCGAAACGGCCGAATTGGGGGAATAATTTATTTGGAAAGCTACTTTTTTATTCAGAACAGCTCTCTATGCTTAACGTCCTCGGGTGTTTTCCTTGTTGTTAGTTATTTGGTCACTGTTTGAAGGCTTATTTATGGCCGATCTATTTATATTAAAAATCCAATCGCTCTAAAATATTATGTATTGTAAGGTTCTTACAGTCCCCCACCTAGGTACCCACTCAAAGATGTTAACTAAAGTTGAAATACAAACCTATGTGTATATTGTTCCAATTTATTTCGGTCGTTTCGGACTCGAGAGCCTAAATTAAATTGCGACCCCAAAGCTGTTGTTTATTTATATTATGCCACTTCTATGTATTAACTTCTACCTTTTATATTTTGTGTAGGTAGGTATATTCCGACGTAATTTAATCGGGTACAAAATGCTCCACTGTTTCATTAGAGGGTTGAAAATTGTTTCAGTAAATACGGCATGCATATACTATGGCTATAATTTGTACTTGTATCAGCTTAACATAGGATTAAGTGTTTATTTAATATGTGCGGATGTAGTGGGAGGCGCAGATCTCACAACGCGCGCAACGGCGGCACTCGGGTTGCTGACATTGCATTAAAAGGTGGAGCGTGACCGTCTGCGCATTACCCGGCTTCGACTTAGGTTTGTTCCTTGCCTCGACTCAAGCGTCTTATTGAAATCTAATTTTCGTTAATCCTCGGAACGAGCCCGCCCGCCGAAGCGTAGCTATTGCCAATATCATTGTCGTTGTTATGACTCTTTGGAATGCATTTCATTTCGTCCACTAAATGGAGATGCTACGTTAATGTTTGTAGTTCTAAAAATTGTTAAGTAAGCTTTTTGTCATACAAAGATAAGTTATAGAGAATAAAAAATAAAGACATAGCTCAGAGAAGTATTTACGAGGTTATGTAGTTTTTTATATACCTAACTAGCTGTGCCTACATGCCTACTGTATATACATTTTCTGAATAAGGCCACCCGTATTACCTTGTGATATAAAAAATAGCCTACAACCTATTCTCATAACTAATACCCAAAAAAAAAAAACATAAAATCGGTCAAGCCGTTTCGGAGGAGTTCGATAACAAACACTGCGACACGAGGTTTTTATATATTAAAATATTTTGAAGAATTCTGATTGGTCTTTACTTCGCACAAAGAATCAGCATTGCCATTCAACAAGGCAATGCTGCCAGCCTTTTGGACACTTTACCAGTTGATAGCGATGCGGATGAATTTTTCGACGCTCTATAGTATAATATCTTTATTTTTTAGTTATTATAAGTATATTGTTTAGGTAGTTTGTATATACATGATTCGACATGAAAATAATAGAATTAATTACGTTATGAATAAATGATAAATAATTTCTAATGATAATAATGAAAAAAAGAATGTTGAAAAACGTATGTGCCGCGTGCCCTAATGTATTCACAAGTCTCGGTTGGTCATTGCTAGCCTCGCCAAGGCTCGGTTGCTCTAGCAATTAACCTCTACTGTAATCACCAACTTGTGCCACTTGTATCATATTATACTATAAAATAACAGTGTAATTTTTACACCCGAAACGGTATTTTAATTTAACGCAAATTTTCTTCTGTGATAATGTGTCATAATGTTTACAATTATTTTTACACGACTGCCCAAAAAAAGAGTATTATGTTTTAGGGTTCATGTATGTATGTATGTTTGTGAGTTTCATACATTATAAAATATTAAAATGCACGTCTGCCTTGTGTGAACGTAGAGCATGAGTGACTCCGATGAAAATTCTTCAATTACCTAGTTTTACACTTTTTAATTCACACATGGCAAAAGTCCTGCCGCTTTGAATTTTTTTCAACACTTGCGCGTAAAGTAGCTCTTATTGCACCGCTTTTAGGTTCATAATGTGGCTTATTAAGCTGTTGCCTCGCTCATTAGCAGACACAATAGATTTTGATTGTTACAACGTATAATTCTGTACGTGGCTGAGCCGAAAGGTTCACGCGAGCTCTTTCTTCATTTTTACCACTTTAGTGCCGTGGTATCAAAAAACAGTGCGTGACAGTTTTAAATATGACAAATAAACATTTCGATTCTTCAAATTATTTCTTTTTAACAACAAATTATCATTAATTCGTGTTATAAGTGGAAGAATATTCACTATATTTTTTATAAAATATTTTTGGACGTTAAACCATAGTTCATACTATATATACAGACCATAATCTATATATACAGATCATAGTCAAACTAAAGTTCAAGCAACTTCAATCTTCAAGTCAAGACCCTGCTTTTACTTGCGCGGACTATGCTCCGGTGCACAAAAAAGAAATCCGCGTGTCATTTTAACAAAATAAGTTTATTCGATTCTATTATCATGTTTTCTGGCAAGTGTGTTGAAATACGTCGTATAAAACTCGTGAATAATGACATCAAAACTATAAGTTGAAAATTTTTGAAATATGAAAATGAAATAAATTTTATGCCTACAAACTCTTTGCTGAAATTTACCATTTTTGTAATTAGGTACAGTCTTGGATACAGTGTTAGATAAACTATGTCGTTTCAGTTAATTAAAAAAAAAGATATGTAGCCGAATTAGCAGTATAAAAGTATTAATTTTATTTTATTTTAATATTAGGCTGTTTGGCAACTTCGTCAGTGAGTCTCCTTACTGCGCACAAATAGATCATGGACTCTTCGGTTCTATATCGGTGTACGAAAAAAGAAATTTGCTCACCATCTTAATAAAAAAATGTATATAGTTGAATGGCTTTGCAAAATGTAATTTTATGTTATTTTTTTATTATTTTTTCCTCACAAGACTGTTGAAAAACGTTGTATGAGCCGCGTGCCCTAATGGTCAACAAGTCTCGGTCTGTCATTGCTAACCTCACCAAGACTCGGTTAGCAATTCAACCTCGATCGTAATGACCAACTTAGGGCACTTGTATCATAATGTACTATTAATTAACGTGTGTTTATATCATTGTAGTAGAGTTGCGTATTAACCCCTTGAAAGAGGCTTTTACAATAAAGTAAGTCTGTATTATAATTGCTATTTTAAAGCTTAAAGTGCTTTAAGTGATATTTTCGGCGAATAAGTTACGAGCCTTTTATTTAATATCTACTTAGGTAAAGACGATCAGTTTAATTTGTAACGCTGGTGTGCCCCCGCGTCTGCAATAGGACGTATGACAGGCGCTTAATTTACCCACGGCTCCTCTGCGTGCTGCTCCGAGCGGTCTTGCGGCGCGAGGCGCTACAGTCTGATTTATGTTATTTGCACGTAAAGCGGAATTAATGGCTTTATTACTCTTCTCTGTTTGCTGATCTCGGATGCCGAGCTCCGTCCGCGTCCACAACTCCGTTTGAACAGTCGAAAAGCCCTTTTGAATCAGCGGTTCGGCAAATACGTAATGTATTCGTATGTAACGTTTCAGCAAAATTCAACATTTGCGATTCTGTTCTGAAAGTCTTAAGATTGTATGATCGAGTTTTATATTATAGGTATAATAAAACAAACCACATAAAATACGACGCACATATAGTTGAATTCAGCTAAGGTGTTATAGTGGGTCTGGTAAGTTAGCCTGAGTTTCATTATAGAACGTCATAATTCATGTGTGAGTAATATCTCGTGTGGCACACATTCTCTGGCGTCGCGCCGGTGCGCAGCCTCAGGTGAAAAATTTGAGCGCGGCCTCGTTGTGCCGCGAGCTTAGTGTTTTATCTCGGCTTAGCGTTACGAGGATTTGTGGCTCGCTAAGTAAGGTTTTATGTCCCTGGAACGGTAGCAACTTAGCTCCCTTGATAAAAAAGACGAACTTTGATGCGCCGGTCAACTTCTACCTATTAATTATTGTTCACCGGATACTAGGCGACATCGCCGCGGACTCAGCTCATGACTAAAGGTTCCGTTCGAGTTCGAAACTATTAGGGCAAACCTGATAATTGCACGTGAGTAGGTATTCCTCACGATAGTTATACAAACTATTTCGGAATCTGTTGGGTCATTATTTACCAGAGAAAATAGCTTTTTTTTTGTTTTAAAGTACAATTTTATGAAGTTATAATTTTTGGGTAAAAAGAATATGGTCGCGAGCAGGATTCGAACCTGCGCCTCCCGGTTAATACTCCAGGAGCTCTGACCACTAAGCCATCTCGATCTCTGCTCACCACCGCGAATTCTTCTTCCACATTATACGTCTTTTGGTGGCGTCATTGCTATCTATTCAGTCCCTATACAGGTGACCGAACCGACATGACTAACATTGCAGTTAATAAAATGTCGTACAGATGCAATTACCTTAACAAATATATACTATATAATATACTTCCCGACCAAAGAGTATACATAGTAATAGTAAAGCAAACAATAAAAATTATGTTTGCGAGAATGCGTCGGGCGCAACAGCAAGCTGCAGGTGGATTTCCTGCACAATCCTAGTTGCGCCGGAATCACTGGTCGTAAATAACACGTCGCATTCGTGCTTCCTTTCTTCTGCTTTAGGGAGAGAACCTTCGAATTTAGTAGTTGAAGCAATAAATTATTTAACGTTCTCTATAAACTATTTATGCAGATAAAGTTGTTACCATTTTTTACACGACTGCCCAAGTAAAAGGAATGTTATGTTTTTAGGGTTCATGTATATACACATATATATATGGATGTGTGTATATATATACACACACATATATATATATATGTATGTATGTGTGAGTTTCTTTATTCCACCATAATAACTTGTAAGTGCCTGAACCAATTTCGATGTATGTGGTATCGTTAGAATCCTTGCATTTTTAGGGGTAACAAAACAAAGTAAGACTAAATATATATATCTATATATAGTAGCTGAGGGAAACATAAAAGTATGGAATAAAATAATTAATAAAAAAAATAAAGAAACGAACGCCTGCCATGTGTGAATTAAAAAATGAAAAAGATGAAACAATTTCGATGCAGTCTATAAGAAAATGATTTACAGTACTGTCCCCCGACTGTGTTGAAAATTCTTAACGTATCTTGTTTTTCGCTTTTAAAGTTCACATATGGCAGACGTGCTCTTTTTTTGTATTGTCCGACATTTAACTAGTTTTCGTAGTTTGTTTTGAAATGAAAAAGTATCAAAAAGAGATTAATACGCAGTTTGCGATCCAAAAGTCGGAAGTTAATCAAAATATTGACGCCTTACTTCTTACGTTGATCGAAAATATGACTGCAAATCTGAAAGTTATAAAGTACATAACTGATATTAATTATAAGCGATTTAATTTGTTTTAAACGAATGATATAAATAAAAACATGAATAATTTAAGATAATTTCTTAAGGCTGCTCTACAATGCTGCTTAATTTTTTTAAATTGAGAACTCTTTATAACCGCCGCAATAAGTGCTTTTCTGGAAAAACTGAACCTCTCGTACAATTTGTAATGTTAATCTTTCATATACGTATAAATCAGGAAAGGCTATACTTTATATTTTTGTTTAGTAGTCCTTTATATATTGTCCTTTATATATTTGATTTAATTTATAAGTATATAATACCACAAAAAAGGAACTTTGATAAATGCGCTTGTGATTATTTTTCACTGTAGGATGTTTCGTTTAACATACTTATTATTATTTAAGTGTGACATAAAATCCAGAATAGTTGATGATTCATGAACTATTCTGGATATTATGTCAAAGTACGTAAATAATGTTCGTTTATACAACAGATAAAGAAATGAAACTGCAAACTTATTTGTTTGTAGTTTATTTGCATTAGATATCGCATATAAAATTGAACTAGAAGTGTTGTATCAAAGCAAAGTGGAATGCAGGCGACGTGCCACTCAGTGTTGTGTGTCGGCGTTGTCGGTTAGGGAGTGCGCAGGCGGCAAACCATGCTCGCAGCTGGAAGCGTACGTACGGAATGCGGAATACTCTACGGTTACACCTTGCATCGTCCAAATAATTTATGCCCAAGCCATAGTAGGATACGTACCTAGGTTAAATTTATGTCAACGGGTGGTTTATTGTTGCACTACCATGGGTACCATGCTAATACTTAAAAGTAACCTCATCCTGAATTGAAATACTTTAATTTACCTATAGAGCCTGAATATCCTACGTTTAACGATATTGGCTGTCATTACCGTTCACCGAAAATTACTTTTGTTATATTTAATCTTCCGCCTATAAATAATAATTAATAATCTTGTCATATACATAATCTATACTAATATTATAAAGAGGAAAGGTTTGATTGTTTGTTTGTTTGCATTGAATACGCTCCGAAACTACTGGACCGATTTGAAAAATTCTTTCACCGTTAGGAAGCTACACTATCTGCCGGGTGACGTAGGCTATATAACATCACGCTATGACCAATAGGAGCGGAGCATCAATTAAAAATGTAAAAATAAAAGTCCTTTTGAGAGCTATTGTTGCGTGCGCTAAAAGTTCTAAAAAAAGTCCGCGACAGCATATGTCTATCTTTTAAGGTTGACTCACTATAACCTTTTTTCTGGTTATAAAATTTGTTCTAAAATAATGCATTATTTGCGAATGTGTCTTTATAAACATTATATTAATCCTTATCCAAATAAATACGTTATTTATCACAGGTATTTAATTTTGAACAAAATTTCCCTTGACATCTTTTGAATTCAATGAATATCTTAGGAGATATCATAGTGTTAAAATAATTCCGCAACAAAATAATAAAGGTAAGGCAAGTACCACGCGCGCATTTATAAAATAGCATCACGCCTGTATTCCCCGAAGGGGTAGGCAGAGGTGTACACAGTCGTACACCCAAATTTCACCAATGGTGTTATTAAGTCCCATGTTATAGGTTGTGAGCCTATTGCCATCCACCAGGCACAATTCCAAACTCCGGGCTGCTACTGAAAATGTTGTAACAGAAAAACTCAATAACACTGCCCGAACCGGAAGTCGAACCCCGGGTTCGACTCCCGGGACTGCTGAGCATGAGGTCTCGGGTTCGGAACCCGAGACCCCAAGCTCAGCAGTGACTTTGGGACCACTAGACCAACGAGGCAGGCGCATGTATGATATACTTGGCGCGGTCATGAGAGGGGAACGCTGATGGAATATATTTTAGTCGTTTTTTTCCTCAAATTAACGCGTATGAATCCTCGGGGCACAGTTATAATTAATAATCTTGTTCAAATCAGTTTCAACAATAGTTTTGTTCTGAATATAATAAATCAACCTGGAGTTCTGAAATGTTGTTCTATCAATATTATATTATTGATAGAAACATTTATTTTTATGGATACACAGCGAAAACAGATGTTTGTTTAGATTTCATGGAAGGTAGAGACAGTAGCACAAAATAATCAAATTCATCAGCCCTTTGTCTTGGAGTCGCTCTGTTAGCCCGCTCGACGGACGCGAATTGTCTGTGTCGATTGTTTACTTCGTTAGCTGAGTCTATCTCTACCCGCACACACGTTGCTTCAACGAACTTTGATCGTGTTATATTCGCGGAGGTAAATATTTTTTGAGAACTCAACTTTATTTAAACATCAGGCGGAAATATTGTCGAAAATCGATTGAAGTATTAATATGATGAGGTAGCGACGAGAAAGGATGATGTACGGGTATATTTGAACCAGATTAATTATTAACGTAACGCTTCTTAGTTGTGGATGTAGGCTTTCTCTCACAACCCGTATATGGCACCACCTGCGCCCAGCACAAGCTCGTATCGCGTAAATTTATGAACGCTTTCAACGTGTGCCACCTGACCTGGCGAACGACGTTTTGCCGGACAAATGCCTCTCTGTCTCCATTTATATTGCGTACTTACTCTCACACGGTTAATATTTATGGATTTAAAACTGAAATCTACAACTAGCCTAGAAAGGGTAAAAAATCTGTGTTTATTCTCATTTTCAGAATGTAAATTGAATAAATAAGGATCGAAGATAAATACACGGCATTAATCCTACAGTTTTCGGTTAACATTATAGCTAATTGGAAAAATATTTACAACAAATAATCAACAAAACAAAATAATTTTACTAACTTTTAAACTATCGCGTTGCATGATATTACTATATTAACAGGTAATAAATAATAATAAATTAAGTTTTATTAATTACCAAAAAAAACATCAAACAAGTTTTGCGCAACGTAGAATAACAATTATCTTATATATTAACAACAATTAACGCGCAATAAATACCTTTGAATCGCTTGACGTTTCGATCAGGTTGGAATGATCGCGGTCACAAGCAGACTCAGTGCAAGCCAAGACTACGATCAGTGTCCAAATCCAAAGGAAAATACCAGCATTCTTTGGAATCTAGAATTTAACTTTACGGTTGCGTTTAATTGCAATGGAATCCTCCCTCGCTTCTTAGACGGAGTCCTTATAGAAAAACTTTTTTAATATCAAGCGTTACAGGCTGTCCCTCCGATCGGAAACACCTATCTGAGACAGTGAAAACAAAGGCTTTTTGTATGAAAGAATCGCAAGCAGGATTGTGTTCCCGGCCGAACTGCGGATAAAATTTATAGCGAAATGTAATGCCGTCCTGGGGGACACTCCTCTGCTTGTGAGGTTCGGCCCTCCCTTGCACGACACTATCTCGCATCTTATGGTTCAACCTTGCTTTTCTATTTAATAAATTAACTCATAATCCATTAAAACTAATGTAATTATATTTATTTTGACTAATCAGTATTATTTCTAATATTTTATGTAACTGGAGCAGAATCTCTAAATTTTCTTTTCATGAAAACTCTTTTAATATAGAAACAGCATTTAGCAATGCCAAAAATAAAAATAAGGACTCTGTCAGACTATTGGAACGTTAAAGTTGTGCCTTATAAGAAGTCCGTAACTTACGGCCATCATAAATTTAATTGTTTTTCACCACTTGACGTTTACGACTTTTACGAAAAAAGAAACCGATACAATTGTATCAGATCATATTACAATTGTACTGTTTTCTTTTCTTTATCACTCAAAACCTATAAATTTCTTGAAAATATGCGGCCATAATAATACTACAAATAGAGCCGACGAAAATTTGGGAAACAGAAAAAGAGAATTTACGGAGTTTGAATAAGCAACTGGTTAGACCTAAAACCCTGAATGTTTTTATTTCTCTAGTGTTTCCTTTTGTTTATTTTTTTTTTCCTTTTGTTATGTCAAGCTTGGAAAGTTTGGCTTATGTCAAGATTTTCAGTTTCCAATAAGTACGATGCAGTAGATCAATACTACTTACTAATAAAGAGAGGTTTACAAAGTTGCCTTTAAAATCATTTGAAGCTGTCTACTAACACTAAAACTAGAACAAAACTGTGACAGTACTTTTGAAAATTGGATATAAAGCGGGTAGATAGTGATACCGCAAAATGTGCCAAGAGTGGAGTATTATTGTAGCGCTACAGTCACAGCCGGTGCGTGAAACAAGAGGCAGTAGGAAAGCGATTGTGGAGCTATCGTGCCCGTGCCCGGCTAGATTTAGTTTACAGAGATACGCTCCACTTTAATGTCCAACCTCTTGGTACGGCACGTTGGTTCCGTCGGTATCTAGCTATACTACAGCTTTATGTACACGACTGCTTTGTATTTGTTTGTTTTTATTGTATTAGCTATCGTCCAAGCTGTTTTACTGGGTAATTTACTGAAGATAATGTTCTATCATTGGATTAAACAGTAAGTAGGCGTATGGGTCCAGCATCAGTAAATTCTCGGAACCCCTATTATTCTGGAATTCCGTGGAATAACATTTATTGGGAACCGATTAGCCGGTGGAGGCAAAGTTAAAGAAAAGAAAGAAAGAAACAGTTATTAGCCAAAAGTCCGACAGTCAACCACTTTTCCGAATCCGACCCATGACCGACCCATCTACGCCACCTATGAGACATTTAATTTCATTAGTGCTAACCTGTTAATAGAGAAATCTTATTAACAAGTCTATAAAAATGCCATTAACTACATTTTACCGCCGGAACTGGTGTCGCTGTATCAGCTGCAAGCCAGCGATACGCGTTTGTTTTAATAAAGGGTAGAGCATAGTACGTACTCACTGGTGCAGACACTATTCGTATACTCCGCTTATGGTGTACGCACTAGAAACGCAGCGATAAGAGCACGTGTCTTAGGCACTCTTATGTTTTAAAAAACGGAGGGCAGGAAACAAAGATGTCAGTATCAGTTTAATATAAATTAGAAGTAACTACGTCGGTTGTCTGAAAAAGACTACCTATTGGTCTAATATTTGTAAGTGCGGCTGTGGAGCCTGAGGTCCTAGATTTAAATCCCGGGTCGAGCAGTTTTGTGATTTTACTGTACCCGGATGATGGCAATAAACTCACCATCTATTACATGGGATTTCGTCGGTCAAATGTGGGTGTATAACAGTACACTTCTACCCAATCTTCGGGGATACCGGCGTGATGTTATGTTATGCTTTGTTTTATGCTTAAATGGTACCTTAATAAATACAGCGTTGACAGTTGTGAGAACCCGAGTAAGACATTAACCCGATCCTCCCGCTCGAATAGAAACAGAAAATAGGCATATTCATATTCAAATATATTCTAATTAGTTTCACATAGGTTGAGCAATGTATTCTTTGTGTCACCCTCCTCTTTCCTATATAATAGAATACTATGTATAACTTTATGTATAATACGTTAGTTTGGCCTACAAAAAATCTTAGCACTTGTAACAAAATATTTACTTACTAATAATGTTCGTTGAAGTTGCGCATAAATAAATAATAATTGGAAATATTCATTCCACTTCATTCTGGAAAATATTTAATTATCTTTTACTTTTAGAGATGCAAATATATAAGAATTTAATTTGGTCATAAAATACTTTTTTACGTGTTATGAGAGCAAATATTTTATTTTATCTGAGAATTTATACTCTTTCATTAGACATATTGTATGTCGTAATGGTATCAACGGCTACCTCCGCTACCTGTTCCATTTACGTGAGGGGACTTTCAGCATTTATAATTTCCATAAGAGTTTTAGCGAGTAGAACTTTGCAAGTTTAGTATACGAGAAGTTGTTTTAAGTATTCCCCTACCGGGGAGATGTCGGTGGCTGGCGTGTGCGGGCGGCGCGGCGGCGGCCAGGCGGCTCCGACACCACGCCTCGGGAAACATCGCCCGAGATGCCACAAAAACTTCACCCCCGTTTTATTATTACTACGATGCTAATTAAAATAGCTACGAATAGATTACGGGCAGCTTCTGGCAGCGGCGCTTAATGCGCTGGCTTTACGACGTCACGCTTTATGCCCTCTCATTAGCGCCGTCTCCTAACTCACTGTTTTTATGGATACACATTTTCTCTTATCCTATATTAACTTTTTTGTTTGATTATTTTTTGTTAGTTGTAAACAAAACATACAAACAGATCAAACATAAAAAAAACATGTGAAAAATTACAAACGTTTCCTCTTTTGACTGTTCAAAGTAATAAAATATTATAATTCTATAAATACCAACATAAATAAAATATGGTGTCATCAGTTCAGTTTTGAACCACTGTTATTTTTTGTATAACTATAGAATAAGCAATTACATCAGGTAAAATTGTACTCCTGCGACCACGAACGCTGCAAAGTGTTCGAAACGTCAGGAAAAACAAATAACCAATAATACACGCGATTAATCCGGTTAAAAGTTGTTTTATTATAATGTGTAGTGATCGCGCAAACCTAAGATATTACTAAAATTGTACCGTTGTCTGTATTACCGTTTTAAACATAAACAGAAACAAAAGCGAATATAATCAAACACTGCTGTAAAACAGAATTGGCTATCTGTTACGGTAAAAATAAATATATCCCTGTCATAGACAGACATGCAGACAGGCAGATAAGCAGTAGGTACGTTGGCACCGGTTGAATTTGCTATCGTAAAAATCATTAACAAGGGATAAAATAAATATCATATGATATACCCGTCTGTGTACGTATTGTCGTTTCTACTTCAATATATATAGCTACAAAACATACAGCGTATGCGGCCACATAATTATTTTCCTTATAATATTACGGTCTGATATTTACGCAGGCAATGAATAAACACTACGATAATAACAATAAAATAATCCAGTTTCAGAGGCGTGTGATAATGACGCGACCAGCTCGTTAGCCACGTGGGGATTACCTATTGTTAATGTTTTAATTTGTTTCTGCCCCCGCATCCAGCCCTTCATTATTTGTCGTTTTACGATTAACATTTACACTTTTGTATTTGCTTTACTAAGCTAACATATTTTTGATTATCTGTTTTATAATCAACAGAATTGGATTGCGATGTATAAAAGTTTCTAAAACTCATGTGCGACTTTTCACGAATGATGTGGTTTAACTAAACGGGTGTGCTTTCATTTAATCACAGGGCGGCAAAGCTAATATTTTTAATACACGACACATATATTTGTTCAGTGGTATTGACGGAGCCTGACCTCATTTCCACATGTGTTGCTAGGAGTTTTCGGGCTCACGTAACTTTGCCTTTTCGTGGCAATTCTCAGTGAGAGCTGGTGCCGGCCGCTGCCACAGCCCCCTCGCCGCAAACTCACACCCTTTTGTGTCCATTACAACCCTTTACAACTTCTAGTTTTTACTCACCTTCGTAGGTATATATTAGAAAAAACGGGCGTAAATGCCTTACGTTGTCAAATATAGTTGCTACCTCGACTAGTACTTTGTTTAGTGTTATGTTTAATAAGGTTTTTAAATTAATATAACTTTATCTAGATGCAAACAGTTGATTTTTACGAATGAGGAATGAGGAATTAACGTAGTACACATGTAAGAATTCTCAGTTAAATGCTATTACGTTGATGATGACGTGGTTGTTTACGTAATTTTTTACCATAGAAAATATAAGATACTAGTTGTGCCCGTGACTCTGTCCGCGTGGATGTCGTAAATTAACACCATGTCGTATATGAACACAAATTCATAATAATTAAAAATGTTGATACTCAGCTCAGCCCAATGCAAAGCAGCCACTGAGGACTACGTTATGTAGTTTTTACGTAAACAAACATTATTAAACCTATTTTTTTCTGATGTATATATATCTGTGCCCCGCCGTTTCACCCGCGTTCATTTGAGGAAAAATCCTACTAAAATATATTCCACCAGCGTCCTCCCCCACCCCAAGACCGCGCCTAGCACATCATAAATGCGCCTGCCTCGTTGGTCTAGTGGTCCCAAGCACGACTGCTGAGCATGAGGTCTCGGGTTCGATTCCCGGGTCAGGCAGTGTTATTGAGTTTTTCTGTTAGAAAATTCTCAGTAGTAGCCCGGAGTTTTAAAGTATGCCTGGCAGATGGCAATAGGCTCACCACCTATTACATGGGACTTAATAACACCATTGGTGAAATGTGGGTTTACTATGAACATGTACACCTCTGCCTACTCCTTCGGGGAATACAGGCGTGATGTTATGTTATGTTATAAATGCGCACGTGGTACTTGATAATTATTTTGTTGCGGAGTTATTTTAAAACTATGATATGCCCTAAGATATTCATTTCTTTTTAATCATATGATGTCAAGTGCTATTTTGTTCAAAATTAAATACTTCTGATGCATTAAGTATTTATTTGGATAAGGATTAATATCATGTTTATAAAAACACCTTCGCAAATAATGCAATATTTTAGAACAAATTTGATTACCATAATAAAGGTTATAGTGAGTCAACCTTAAAAGATAGACATATGCTCTCCCGGACTATTTTTTAGATATTTTAATGGCGAACAATTCCGTCATACGTAATTTTTACGTAACAATAACCGTTTACGCAGCACACGCAACGGAAGCTCTCAAAAGGAATATTTTTTTCCCGTTTTTGCAACATATTTTATTGATGCTCAGCTCCTATTGGTCTATAGTCTTCGTCGATAAATGGACTATCCAACACAAATTATTTTTTCAATTTGAAGCCGTGGTTCCTGAGATTAGCGCGTTCAACCAAACAAACAAACAAACTCTTCAGCTTTATAATATTAAGTATAGATCAGTCCGGTATATAATTAATAATTAATGTGATGATAAACATGTGCTTCTAAGAATAAATACCTCACTCGTTCAATATCTTTTGTTAGTCTGCAGTGATGAAATACAGAATGGGTACCCATTTCCTAAAACCCTAGCCTTTGTGCTTTACCGTCGGTTTGTTTATTTTAGGGGCATGGCTCGTAAACACTCCCAGACCGATACACTAAATTTAAGTTGCCCTTCTTTATATTCTCGCTTGAAATTCTTTTTCGACTTAGGATGCTTCTCTTTTCGTAAAAAATTTGTACCTTTTAGTAAATCTCTTTTTCGTAAGGAATCTATTCGTTTGATTAAGTCTACGGACGTTCTTAACAATTATTTATTGAGCAGAAGTAGAGCTAAACACCAACAGTGATACCAAAATATACGTATTTAACTTGTAGCTACATAATGTTTGAACTGGAAACTGATATAAGTGCACTTGCAACATTAAAAGGTTTCCTGGTTGCTGGCGGTGTTAGATAGTGTACGATCCTCGTGTAAGATAGCTGGCAGTGAGGCGCGCGTCCCTCGCCCGTGCCCGTACTTAATTTACTGCCACGGTAACGCCACAAGCACGCTCCATATCCACCGCGTTATTGCCAACTTGAAAGCAAGAATAGCATACACATTTCCTTCATATCTCCTGAATTTAAGCGTCTGCCCACTCTAACATTACATTATATTCTTTTTATACAACTCGTTTCATTGCGAGTTTATACCGAAAATTCTGTGGTGTATATTTTTATTCAGGCGGTAATTGTGCTGTTTGATAGTAGTTATTTTGGTAAAATTATGGTCTTAAATAAGACATTTATATGCGCATCTGAAGTGGTAATTGGCTATTATTTATATGTATTAGTAAAACTATTCAAAAGTTTACCTCATAATAATGTATTGACTGATGTTTCATGTAGTGTTTATCAAATTTAATGCAATCGTTACATTTGATATCTCTGGTAGTTTTGCGAATGTATTTATCGGAATAGGTATGTCTGTAATACACAGCTGTGTTGTTATTATTCCGCGAATAGCATCGGTAGTCGGTATGCAGGTAGCGCTAGGCGTGGTGGGCGCTTGCCACGTGTACGACACTTTTATTACACCGCAGCCGGAGCCCGCGAGCGAACGTTTTGTCACCTCTTCGAGAGGCTTACACCGTAAAAAGGAGAGGGTATTTTTCATGACTTTTCCACGCGGATGCATTTCACCGCTTTGCTTCAATGGCTTTTCGAGGTACCTAACCTTTGCCGCTGAGTTATATCAAAGTGCTTTCGTTTCCACGTTCGCACTGGAAAGCTTTAATTCATGACTGCTAGAAAATATTCTTTTGCCATGTAGTTGGAATGAGGAAAATCTGTTAAGATCTGTGAAAATACGTGAATGTGGTTTTAACTTCGTGACTTAATTACTTCCAAGAGCGAATATAACTTGGTAATATAAGCAATTAGAAACTTATTTGACGCTGCCGGTCCGCCAGTTCCGCCTCGGGCGCAGGAATCGTGAGCGGGATGAGCCATTACGTGCTTTCGCAGAACTTTTCCTTTTAAAAGTCGTCTCTTACTCTTTTGAAACTTATTATATTGGGTAATTCGGCCGAAAATATGAATATGATAGCCACAACTTTAGTAATTTTAGCGAGCGGCAGAAAAATTCTGTCGATTACGCCATGAAAAACGGTCTCCTACGGCGTTTAGTCCAGATTAAGGGTTTATGAGAATCCTCTTTATTATAGCGTTAGCATGAGGTGGCGCCGACTACTTTACGGATAAAGTTGGAACAGTTAAGACATTAAAATAAAACTTGTGACATACAGCTTCCATACAGTCGATGTCTCGAAATAGTTTTCTAAAATGATATAACAAACAATTTATCTGAGTATAAACCAGTGTTGAAATATCTATTTTGGAAATCCCGACGAGCTTTCATATGAAATTATTGACAAATGGTGAAGAAAGGAGGAATTATTATAAATTAAGCATAACCTCAGACATAGCCGGTATTCCCCGAGGGGGAAGGAGAGGTATACCTACACACCACCCACATTTTACCAATGCTGTTATTATGTCCCATGTAAAGGTAGTGAGCTTATTGCCATCTACCAGGCACAATTCCAAACTCTGGGCTGCTACTGAGAATTTCCTAATAGAAAAACACTATAACATTTTGCCCGACCCGGGAGCCTGGACCCTTGCGAGCATTAGACCAATGAGAGAGTTATTATTATTATATTATAATGTATAATCTTAAATCTAAAATAATCTATTAAATAATGCATCAAATGCTCCTTGGGATTTGTAGGTATGCTCTTTTGTAAATTTTGGTATAATTTTGAGCATTAATGCAAAACGCACAGTTGTATTTGCTGTGCTTCTGTATGTACGTACTTGTATTACCAATTATGCAAAGCGTCTTCCGCGTTGCGGTGCGCGGGCGGGGCGCTCGCGGGGTGCAGGCAGGGCGGCCGCTGTCGCGCTCTTTCCTCACTCGTAGCGAAATAACGACCTCAATTTGCATAACAATGCTCGTCACCCCTTATTCCCCACCAGTGACTTTCACAGGCTACGCGGCTGTGTCCCACCGGACCCGACACCTTTTTTTACTTAATATCTGTCCATTGAGAAGTTTCATTGACATTAACACAGAATAAGTACATAACTAAAATTAAACATTGCTTATTGAAATAAATTTTACATAAATCCGTAGTATGTAGGTACTATACGATAAACGTTCAGCAACTAGCGGAACTGAGTTTAAGTTTTGATTTAGTGGTGGTAGTGCGCCGACAGCGTCTCGGCAGCAGCCGCGCCGGGCTCGTGCCGGCCGCGTTGCGCTGCCGCCTCGCGCGAGACCGAACCGAACACTTTCGGCCGAGCTCGTAACTTCTTCGTCCAACTTTCTGTTTTAATTGAATCAAAGTTTTCGGCTTTTTGCGGCGAGGTTTCCAACCACGCACGCTTCCTAAACTTTCTTTATTAAATTATTGGAAGTTCAGAAACGTTCGCCTTTGAACGTGAATTCTGAAACAAAATTGGGAATAGTCGTGAGTTACAGAAAAGTATTTATCCCCTACGGACTCACGACAAAAGTATAGAGTTTAAAGCTATAAATAAGTAACGATCGGGAGACTGTACAGTGTGCCGTTGAAATTCCGGACAAAAGAACAGTAACGACAATTACGACAGACAATTCAAAATCCGACGAGTAAACAGTTCATAAAGATGTACGATTCTCTTTGCTAACGACTGAAGCATTCGTCCGGAGCATTGTTTTGCGGCGTAGCTTTATCTGGCGCGGAACGAGTTGTCGTTCCAGTAATTTATAGATCTTTCCCCGCCCCGGGCTCCGAGTAACAATTCGGGCCGAGGAACTAGTCTGCTAGCTGCGAGTCTGCCCGGGCCCCGCCTGAATGCTATTAACGGTCACGTAATAGACTGACTCCTCACGTCCCGGATTCAAATTTGAGTAAATATGTCGCCGCCGACCTCTTATTGTACTACGCCTTTGTATTTACATTTACTTTGGGGCTATTTTGAATTCGAACGTGAACGTCCCCTTGTTATCTCCTATTGTTTGTGTACGTTGTTAAGACCATTTTAAAATGATATTCCTGTATTTTTTTCAAGTTAAGTACTGGAGGTCCAGTTTGAAATATAAGAAATCTAAAACATGCGTAAAATGATACTGCTATGACCTAACTGACGTTCATATCTTGGAAATAATTCCATGAATGTTAAATATATTTTTACATATTCTGTAAGAGTTTCCTGAAACAATGATAATTTAATATGGTTTATTCATACGTAACATTGGAACTATATTCATGCATGTAGCTTTTCTGAAGCCGATAGCGACGGATATTGGAGATTTACCTAAGTGTGACGAGATCCGGAGAAGACTTTGTGCCGGAGCTTTAGTATCGGATACCGGCGTCACACACAATGGCTGTTAGAACATCTAGTAATAGTTCTCTTCCCCTACACTATTCAACTTTTACTTGTCGTATTATGTTTTGACACTTGTGTTGTGTGGCGTGGTTTTGGGAGTATACTATGCTCAATCTTAGTTTTTTTGAACTTTGGACATCCCAGTATGAATTGTAGATACATCATAGAACGTTGAAATAATATTGCCCCAATTTTACAATTAAACTGCTATCAGCTATCATATACCACTCTCATAAATAATTTAATTATTGTTATAAGTATGTAATTATAAGTGTTGTTATTTACTGATAATAATTAGTTATGGGTGTAATGTAATATACACATGTATATTTATTATTGAATAGTCAACGTTTACAAGTTCAGTAGAAAAACCTAAAGATCTACAAAAATTTTGGAAAGCGTCAGGATAAGTGCAAGCGGCAGGTACGTACGCGATGACAGTGCTATGGCTCCCAGCGGAACCCTTCTGCGATCCTCGTAAATTGCGAATATTAGATTATAAGTACGGACTGCGGCGGCACGGCCGGGCAGCACTGGGGCCATCAACCGAATATCGAACTCGTGCGCTGGTTAACATAGCGCCGTGATCTGAATCTGCTTTTTAGTTAATCCCAGTGGTATCGTTACTCCTGCCATACTTTTTGCTAGTTAACACTTGTAAAATAAGTGCGGAGTAAGCCGTGAAATCCGGTTTTTGGATTGTGTTAACAAACGGTTTAGTTGTTTGATAAAAAAAATGAATTACACGTTTTCATTAAATTAATTTATTAATATTTTTGCTAACTACCCCTGATTATAAAAATATAATGAGATTTAACGCTTCTAACAACAATAGAAGAAGCTTTGTATCATAAGTAATAAGTTGTATTGTCTTGAAATGCTGTCTTTATAGTGATCATGACAATAACAACAGCTGTGCCGGTGTGCGCCGGTGTTGGTTTTCCCATTGCTCGCTTCGTTACGGCTTCATTAGGACAGCGAGTGCGGGGCGCACGCCACGGTCCTCGTGCCGCTAAGATATCGTGATTGCACGGCGCCACTGTCGCGACATAACAGCGTTAAGATTTCTATTCATGCGATACAATAACAAACGAATAAAAAAAATATTAAAAAAACCCGTCTACACTGAAAAGAGGGAAAAAAGATGAAAAAAGAGAATTCACATCACCATCTTGTTAAGGTCTCAGTGCAGTCGGATTTTTTAGTTTCTTCTAATTTATTTTATTTTAATCTTTTTCGTTTTACTAATCGGAGTAATACTAAAGGTCAAAATAGTAACGTTAAAGTATTATAATGTATATAGATATTTGGGATCGGTTATTTATTAGCTTTCTTTTTATACCTATATTGTAATAAAAACAAAATATTTTTTTATTTGTAGACGCCTCGTTCCTGCAAAAGGGATATTGCGTGGGTGAAAATGTGGGGTACCTTGCTATTAATTAAGCTAGTCTAGTTATTACTTACTAACCAATAAAGCAGTGGTGAGTGTGGCGAGGCAGTGGAAAAAACAAAATTTATGTTTGACGCAAACAAAAATTTTGACGCAATTGGATTCGACGACATGCAAAAAGTTGAAAGTCGAATAAAATATGTTACTGTCTTAAAGTCTAAAACTTATTGAGTAATTAAAAATATTATAAATACTCGTAAATAAAGTCATCTCGAATTAATATTAGATTAGATAACGCTCCCGCCGTTTCTTATGAATTGCACGTTGGATAAGAACTCAAGCCTCTTATATGCTGCTACACTTCCCTCTACAGTCATTATAGCTCCCGAAATCTCTAACTGTTCCTCGTTCAATTAAAGTTACTTAAGCTTATATAGCTTTTATCTACCCTCTATTCCTTTTTAGGGTTCCGTACCACAAAAGGAAAAAACGGAACCCTTATAGGATAGCTTTGTTGTCCGTCTGTCTATTAAGATATATTTCTCGGGAACACCTGGAGGTATTGAGTTGAAATTAAAACCATATACTCAGTTCTACAGTTCCTTGAAGCTGTGATAAAATCAAACTCAATAGTTAAATTAACGTAAAAAAGAGATACGGCCGATAGAACTATTAAATTTGGCAAGTAATATCGTCTTATACTACAAGTACAGGAAAAAATCTGAATACTAACATTTGTAATTAAATCATAAAAAATATAGTCTTTATTTAAAGTACATAATCAATTTGTATGGAACCCTCGGTGGGCGAGTCTGACTCGCAATTGTCCGGTTTTTTTTTTACAGCCCAATTTATATTTGAACAAAATATATAAAAAAAGATGTTTTATCTCCAATTTCATGACAAGCTAATATGCTCGACATGCAGTAACCAAATTATTAATTGATTAAATGCGACACGGGGTGGATCTATTACGTCCTCGTAATTTTTGTTGCAAGTTGTAGTACAGGGTACGTTTATAGTATATACATTGAGGATATTGGCAATGCATTAGACACTTCGCAACTGTGCCTACTGCGCTCCTACTCTTCGGCCTCTTGGCCTTTGTCAGCCGCGTCGTGTAATTACTCTGGGACTATGGGAAATAGCTCACCGGGCGCGAAAGTACTTTTGTGTTATTACAGTAAATTAAACCAGTTGAAAAAGTAAAAGACCGTCTTTTGCACACTAAAAATTTCACTGTATACTGGCAGGTACAGTTGATACGTATTGAATTAAGAAGGTTTTATTAAATTCAGCTGCCTCGTTGGTTTAGTGGTCCGTAGCGCGACTGCTGAGCAGGAGGTCTCGGGTTCGATTCCCGGCTCGGGCAAAGTGTTATTGACTTTTTCTGTTAGAAAATTCTCAGTAGCAGCCCGGAGTTTGGAAATGTGCCTGGTTGATGGCAATAGGCTCACCACCTCTTACATGGGACTTATAAAACAGCATTAGAGAAATGTGGGTGTACCATTGTGTACCCCTCTGCCTTCCCCTTCGGGGAATAAAGGCGTGATGCTATCTTAATTTTTATATGATTAAATTCAAATTCTTTATTTGTGATACCCAAATGACGACTTTTATGACTTTTTAATCGTCCTAGTCAGTAAACATAAATCTAGGAAAACATAACACGTAACTGTCAAAGCATAGATTGGGTATTGGCCGTTTCTTTATACGTAACAACTGAAAGTTATCGTCATATCTGAGTTGGGAACTTTCGCAAAGACAAATTGGAGTGGAGGCGGTAAATAAAGTTTTACGATATGCGCGGTTATCAGAAGTGTGCGTCGAAGCGGGGCTGGTGTGGGGGGGAGATGTATTTATCTACGGCGCGGGTTTCATCTCGCTGTGAGGTTACTTTCCCGTACACCTGTACGTATTAAATGCCTTTCGTTCCTACTCGTTATCTTTCCACCCTTCACTAAATTAAGAACTTTGTATGCCGTCTCGCGTGGCGAATTTCATAGTAATTTAATTTATTATCTAATATATGTTTATATTTGCCAAAGCTGATTGTTTTCCTTCCTGTTATAAGAATGAAATTTTGACAGGTTTGCCTCATTGCCCTACCGGTTTATCTATGACTAGCTGTGCCCGCGACTCCGTCCACGTGGATGTCGTAAATCAACACCATGTCGTGTATGAACACAAATTCTTAATAATTAACAATGTTGATACTCAGCTCAGCCCAATGCAAAGCAGCTACTGAGGACTACATTAAGTAGCTTTCACGTAAACAAAAATTTTTAAGCCTATTTTTCTCTGATTATATATTATAGCTGCGCTCCGCAGATTCATCCGCGTTTATTTGAGGAAAAAACCTAATAAAATATATTCCACCAGTGCCCTCCCCACTCATGACCGCGCCTAGCACATCATAAATGCGCCTGCCTCGTTGGTCAAGTTGTCCCAAGTGCGACTGCTGAGCATGAGTTCTCGGGTTCGATTCCCGGGTCGGGCAAAGTGTTATTGAGTTGTTCTGTTAGAAAATTCTCAGTAGCAGCCCGGAGTATTGAATTGTGCCTGGAAGATGACAATAGGATCACCACCTATTACATGGGACTTAATAACAGCATTGGTGAAATGTGGATGTACGACTGTGTACACCTCTGCTTATCCCTTCGGGGAACGGGCGGGATGCTATGTTATGTTATAAATGCCCGCGAGGTCTTTATCATTATTTTTTTGCGGAGTTATTTTAAAACTATGATATCTCCTAAGACATTAATTGAAATCAAATGATGTCAAGCGCTATTTTGTTCAAAATTAAATACTAGTGATGAATAACGTATTTATTTGGATAAGGATAGTGGATATAGCCTTCCTCGACAAGTGGACTATCCGACACAAAAAAATATTTCAATTCGAACCCGTAGTTCCTGAGATTAGCGCGTTCACCCAAACAAACAAACAAACAAACTCTTCAGCTTTATAATATTAGTATAGATATGGCGTTTGCGCTACAGGTCGCTTGTTCATTTCTGTACTTACTTGAAAACATTTGAATGGTTTACGAATCCGAGATTTCGGGTTCAAAGAAGAGATTCGCGTTGAAAAACCGACAACAGCAGGATCATATAATGTTTGGTGTTGCGGATGCGGGAGAAATAAAGCGAAAGGTTGGAGTACACCGTTATCACACCAAAATTTTAATAAAGAGCCACGCCAAAGGCGCATGCACTTACCCGAAAGCCAGCCAACTCGTGAACCTTCCGATATGCGCAGCAGCGAGCCCCAAGCACACTTAATGGTTAAGCAGCGTCAAATTGGTGAGCACACGGTCACTAGCGTGGGTAACCCAAAGCAAGTTCAAAAGTTCGAAAAACACTTAGGCGTTACAGATTTTGACTGTCCTACATGAGGAGCAGCGGTGGGAGATCATAACCTGGTGTCAGCGCAACACCAGATCACAAGTGAGCGGAGAGCGGTAGTCAACTCGAGCCCCTAGCGACCAGTAACACACTCAATTGCTACGGTCTACTGTCTACTACCGCGTGGTATTGTTGTTTCTTCCACGGCGGCAAGCGGAGGTGCGGGGCACTGTGATAGGCTGATGCGCTCGGTAATGCGGAATCAACAGATCCAAGGTTCGCACATACGCCCTCTGGATGGCGCCTCACCAATTAAGGGTGAAACGGTGTAAACAATGTTAACACGATTGCATGACACCTAGCGTGCATGTGGGGAGGCCTTTGCCCAGCAATGGGGCGGTTCAGGCCGACGCCTCCAGATTAGGTAACAAACATCGGTGATAATTTTTAGTTTAGGTCATAGAAATTGATGTGCGATCCAAAGTATTATGCTAAGCTCAACCAGTATTTAAACATTTTATAGAATTTAAACTAAAGTTCAAAGCATGTCTGCAGATACGATGTGAAGTATCTTTTAAAAATTCTTTTTATATACGCCTGCCCGGGAAAAGTTCCACTTAGTTTCGTCCGTCGTCGTACCGTATCTAAGTAAGAACTACGCGAGTGGTTGCAAAGTCCAGGTACGCTTTTAAGACGTTCCATAATAAATGTCAGATAGGAATATATAAGGTAAGCATTTGCTAATAATATCCTCTATACATAGTGTCCTTTAGGTATTATACCAACATTATTTTGTTGGAAATGGTAACTATTTTACCCGACTACGGCAAAACCAAAAGGAAGGATTATGATTTTAGCAGTCTATGTATGTATGTTCCTATGTATGTTTTTATTTACGTGTGTTCCACCGTAGTGCCTGAACTACTGAATCGATTTTTATGAATGTAGTATCAATAGATTTCTTATAATGATCCGGGTGACATAGTACACGTAAATTTATACCTAAAAACAATATTATTGAGATAATCTTGACATTCAAGATAGAGGTCGCCTGTATAAGTACTGAATAGATAGCAATGGCGTCGCCAAAAAGACGTGTTAAAAATATGGATGAAGAATTCGCAGCGGTGAGCAGAGGTCGAGATGGCTTAGTGGTCAGAGCGCCTGGAGTATTTATCCGGTAGGCGCAGGTTCGAATCCTGCTCACGACTGTATTCTTTTTCCATTTATATTGTAACTTTAATCTTGACATGTTTGGTATACGAAGATAGATCTTAACGAGCTCATTACAAATCTATACTAATATTATAAAGCTGAAGAGTATGTGTGTTTGTTTGTTTGGTGGAACGCGCTAATCTCAGGAACTACTGGTTTGAATTGAAAAAATATTTTTTTGTTTGATTGTTCATTTATTGAGAAAGGCTATAGGCTATATAACATCACGCTACGACCAATAGAAGCGGAGCATCAATGAAAAATGTTGAGAAAACGGGAAAAAAATATTCCTTTTGAGAGCTTCCGTTGCAAACGCTGCGTAAACGGTTAAAGTTACGTAAAAATCATGTATGACAGAATTGTTCACCTTGAAAAGTTCTAAAAAAAAGTCCGCGACAGCATATTTCTATCTTTTAAGGTTGACTCACTATAACCTTTTTTATGGTTATCAATTTGGTTCTAAAATAATGCATTATTTGCGAAGGTGTTTTTATAAATATTATATTAGTCCTTATCCAAATAAATACGTTCGATATCGTTACATTACGTTATTCATCACAAGTATTTAATTTTGAACAAAATTGCCGTTTACGTCATTTGATTTTAAGGAATATCTTCGGAGATATCGTAGTTTTAAAATAACTCTGCAACAAAAAATGATCAAGTACCACGCGCGCATTTATAACATATCATAGAATCACGCTTGTATTCCCCGAAGAGGTAGGCAGAGATGTACACTCACATTTCACCAATGCTGTTTTTAAGTCCAATATAAAGGTGGTGAGCCTATTGCCATCTAGCAGGCACAATTCAAAACTCCGGGCTGCTACTGAGAATTTTCCAACAAAAAACTCAATAACACTTTGCTTGACCCGGGAATCGAACCCGAGACCTCATGCTCAGCAGTCGCGCTTGGGACCACTAGACCAGTGAGGTAGGCGCATTTATAATGTGCTAGGCGCGGATTATCTAATTATTATAGTTAGCCTAAGTTACTCCGAATTAGGGTTCCACAGGCTCAGTGTTAGTTTCCGACATCCACGCGGACGAAGTTGCGGGCACAGCTAGTATGTATATATGTCCTATGGTCTAAGCAAATGAATATGTTTAAATTGTGAAAAAGTGAGAACAGCAAAATTGAGACTACTACGTACGGCGCGGCTGTATAATTAATACTTATTATACAAAAAACTGTAACCCGACTACGAAAATATTAAAGTGATCTAAACAGTACGAAACAAGCAAATATTTAAGTGGGTTACAGTTTTTTAAACTTATGTTCGGTTTGATCGAGATGGCTTGGTGGTCAGAGGAGCTGAAGTATTTATCTGAGAGGCGCAGGTTACACAGCTTACGACCGTATTTTTCATTCCTCAAATAGTTTTAATTTTTAAAATGAGGTTTAAGCACATTTTATGCCATTTTAAAAGTTATAAAATCCGAATTTTATTTTAATCCGAGTCGCTAGTCATACTACCTTTTCCCTTTATCACATTTGACTTTGTTTACAGTAAAGCCCGTTTTAGCCCGTTCAATCACGAATTATAATTATAGAGAAACAAAAATGTAAAACACCAACGCGTAACAAACTGTTTGTGGATGGATGAACCATGGTGATGGATGTAAAACTACATTTTTAAACATTTTAGTCGAAATACTTGAGAATATCCCATTTGTTTTGGGGTTTAACTATATATAACAATTATTAATTACTGTTAATGATCACTGTTAAAAAACGAGAAAGTTATAAAAAAAAAAAATATTATTTTAATTTGAATCTAGTGCTTCTGAATTTGTTTCCTGTTATGGTAACGGTTACTAAAAGATAGCGATTCTGTAATTTTAGCTTAGTTGGTTGACAGTACGTGAATTCTTACGAAACAAGCCGCTCCCAGCTCGGCACGGGGAAAAGTCCACGTCTCGCGCGCGCGCCCCTCGCCTGAGCCGCTTCCCGCGCCCCGGAGCCCGCGAACACCCTACACCACGAGCTCGAAACCGACTCCGTGAGCGTAGAGATAAAACGTATGTTCATTTTATTTCCACATTTGTCAGCGTTCGTTTTGTGCCCACTAACATAAATTGGACGTGGAGGGAAACCTCGCAGGTGAATGTAAAATAGCCGGGTTTTCCCAAGATAATACCGCCCAAATTTTACGACACCATTATGCGATTTATTGGTCGTGTCACATTCAGAAGGAATGATATTTCCTAAAATATTTTCATAAAATATCTGTCATTCAAAAACGGTGTTAGATTTCCTAAAATGACAAACCATTTAAATAAATAAAGTATATAAAAATATTAAACGGAATCAACATAAGTCTGTGTCATAAGAGCGTAGTCTAACGTTTCATTGTTCGCACTACGCAACGCTACGTGTCACAAAATGCTACGCCAGTCGATGGCAACATTCCGATAAGCGGTTCGTAGCGCGACATGCGGATCTGTGTGTCCGGACGTCGAGCTACTGCCAATAAACTGTTGTCCTCTACGTTAATGACTGAAACAGGCGTTCAATTAAACGTGCCAATTAGCCTGGAGGGAGCTCTGTTAAACGTGATGCACTAGCCAACGTTACTTTACAACTAGTCAAGTATTTTGAACCCCTTTCTCACTTGGAATGTATGTTCTAATAAATACTTATTTATAATTATATTATAAATAGATTTTTTTAGTCGTCCGTCGTTGTCCTAGCTAGAACGGTAGGCTAATAATTAGCTAATGAAAATCGCGCCCGTCGCTGTTCTAGTTCATAAATATTTTCCTTATTGCCTGTTACCACGAGCTGTCGATAAATTTATGGAAGAGCCGACGTCACCTGAAATTTTATGGTTTCTTTCTTCGGCACTCACCGCTTATATTTATAACTTAGGCAGTTTTTAGCTTAAAATATAAAAATCGGTAATCTATGTCTATATTGGATATCTTATTATTATAATCCAATTTGGTCGTATATTCTTACCGGACAATGATATTAACAATCTTTACAGCAGCTTGCAATTCGGGTGAATTTTATGCAGACATTTTTTTTCTTAAATAGATTAAGTATTGCCTTTATGAATTACTCGTGAAATACAATAACAAATAAGCATCTTCAATGAAATAATGCAAAAAAATAAAGTGCTATACTGAAAAAGGGTTCCCTTAAATAACATGCCAAGTTCGTGTTTTTGACCCCAAGTTCGATTTGTGCCACATTACCGACACCTGTGCGTTGGCCGCAGCGTTGTAGGACGGAAAAACTATACTCGCACCGTAATATCGCACACTCGCATCGGGGCACAATATTCACCTAATAAATACTTTCCTTCTCCAATATTCACTGCGCTGAATTGATAGTTTGCAAACTATTATTGAAATCGTGGATCCCAATATGTTACTTGTCTAATAAGTCACCCTCTCATGGCAAATGTAAATTATTTCTTCTTTTTAACAAATACACCTAAATATTAGTAATGTTTAAAATAATTACAATAATTTGGTAGTATAATTTCTTTCATTTCCTCAGCCACGTAATAACAAAGTAACCGAAGTGTATAAAGCTTAATTAGAAGAATATGATAATTTATGAAATATTATTTCCCGCTTGGGACTACCGGACTGTTTGTATATTCTAAATAATCACTGTGGCGGGTCATGTAGCGATACCACGAGGTTGTGCGGAGCACTGCTCAACGCTAAATCTCGCAGAGTACATTAGCGTTTTCCGATATCTAAAGCATAGCCCTCACCGCGGCTGCGGTCCGGTTGAATAACAAAAGAATTGCGTGGTTGAGATATTGGAACACTAATGGACTGCGGAATTTATGAAGCTTTCCAGAAGCTTGTCGTCGTTATGAGAGTTGTATGTATAAGTAATGAATGTGGCAGAACTAGTGTTTCATACATTTCGTAATATAATATCCATGAGTGAGTAAGCGTGGATGCGGACAGAAAGCTGGGTTTATTTCCGCACAATCAATCAAGGCGACTTATGAGGGTGCAGCCTGTAATATATTGGTGCAAAATCCTTACTCTGTAATTCTGTGAGGCAATCGATATTTGTTGTCGATATAAATATGAAAATTAATTCGGTTAACTTGCAGCAACGTTTCAATGTTTAACGTCAACGTTCAACAAACACTTTTTATCTCGTCCAAATTAACATAAATTTGAAAATCGAATATTCCTTGTTGGCAAAATTGCGTAATATAACGATTGTAGAATGTATTTTTGCCTTTAAAATAATGCGATTCACCGATATCGACAATGTATTGAAATATTTTATAACGAACTAGCTGTGCCCCGCGGTTTCACCCGCGTTAATTAGAGGAAATATCCTGCTATAATATATTCCACCAGCGCTCTCATGACCGCCCGCCTTGCACATCATAAATGCACGCGTGATACTTGATCATCATTTTGTTTTTAAGAGTTATTTATAAAAAAACTATGATATCTCCTAAGATATTCATGGAAACCAAATGATGTCAAGTGAATATTTGTTCAAAATTAAATACTTGTGATGAATAACGTATTAAATACGAGTATTGAACTTATTTATTTAGATAAGGACTAATATCACGTTTATAAAAACACCTTCGCAAATGATGCATTATTCTAGAACCAATTTGATAACCATAAAAAAGGTTATAGTGACTCAACCTTAAAAGATAGACATATGCTGTTGTGGACTTTTTTTAACTTTTAAAGGGGATTAACAGTTTTGTTATAAAACAAAAATAGGTACAGTAATAAAATAATTTATTCGGTATTCACTTTGATTGTTTCACTGACCATTAACTATAGCGAACATTACTCACATTTGTACAATCAGTAATGGATGTCGTAATGGTATTCAGTCTATAACAGTAATATCTAAGTGATAGATTGAGCCGTTAATTTGCACCCTGAAAGGATTCATGGGATGTTACATATCGTATTTAACGACTTACGATGGTTAGAAATCATTACTTGCATGTTAAAATTTGGCATTTCGGATTAGTGTCGACCGCGGTACTCGGCGCAGTACGCGCGCGGCGGCCTGAGCTGATGCTGCGGTATATGGCCCGTGAATAATCTGCCCGTAATACTCGACTTAATGGCTTGGAATTAAACAATTAGTTGTTTTCTTTCTGCCTCGTCAATGATGAAGTTTCGCCTGAATATCACTGAATACCGGTATTTCTGAAGATTTGTTATTCAAAGAATAAATCGGAACTTTCATGTTTACGAATTATACTAACTAAGAAAAAAGATAAGCTTTTATTACGAAACTGTTTAATATTAATTGATATAAGTTATTACTTTGCCGCTGCTGTCTTTTAGTGTCTGTTTTGGGGTAGAGCTTATTCTTACTGCCTCTTGTATTAATTCTTCTGATAAGCCGGCTCTTTGTTCATCCAGAGAAATGCGACGAGTAGACGTTTTAATCAAGGCTAACGAATTTTTAACCTTAGTGCGATATCTGCTACCTCCCGCCTCCCGCCGAGCACGCCTCACCGCTTCTCGTGCTCGACGCGTTGTTCTTATCTTTGAGTAATTACCTTGTTGTTTTGTTTTTATTGTTGGGGCACCGAGTCGCTTTTTGTTTTATTACATGATTACTGTAGTGCCGCAGTAATGGTATTTCTTATAATATTTCTATGGATTTTTTTTGCGTAAGTAAGTACTATCAAGACTAACTTGTGTTATATCGTAAAACTTTTGATTATTGTTCACCTTCTTTTGGTTTTTGTTCTTCCTTCTTCGCTGTTACAGTATATCGTGGGAGAATGTACGAGGTCCTCAACTAAGCTCCTATAATATTCGCACGGATATTTATATCGCGGCGCTGGCTTGCAGGCTGCACCTCATGTGCACCTGCGGATATTGCCGCGTAAATCAAATTTCTTATTTCGCCTCAACACTTATTTCTGCAAGGGTGTGTTTACCTTGTGCGCTGTCTTCTCAGCATATCAGCATAATATATTAAAACTGTTATTAATTCTAACACGATGGATAAGTATTTTGGACAAATCTATATTACATAAGTTTTGGGGTATGACATATGTACTTACAACTCAATGCTTACTGGTGTGAAACAACGACCATAATGTTAATTATCAGTAATTTGCATGCACACTTTAGTATGTAGATACATCGTTTGTTCTAATATCAGGCGTTTGGACAGTAACGTACACAAAATTATCAACAATCATATAATTAGCACTGGCTGTAATGCACACACCGCAACACGATGGCATGAATTACAGGCCGTAATGACCATCTATATGCCAATACGATTAATATTTAATGCTGCTATTCTGCGCGGAATTACCCCGTGTCTGTGGTTGAGCTTGCACTGAATTACTGCATCTGAATGGGTTTCGGATGCTTTGTCATACCCTTGATATACCCGTGACTGCTAACAGATTTATCTCTATAAGTGAGTTGAGTTTAGAAAGATTTTCTTAAATGAGTAAAAAATTAAGTAGAGAATATGAAATGCTATTATAAAAGGACGAACAAAAGAAAGAAAGAAAGAAAGATGTATTTATTCCCACACAGTGCGACATTTGTACAGAAAAAGCAAATAAACAGTGAAACTTAATCTAAACTATAACTAAACGACAAACACGTTTAATAAACATGGCTACAGGCGGCTTCAATATATCTGACATTAGGTTAGTTCCTAGCCTCAAGAAAGAATATAATAAATGATTAATTTAAATGTGCTGACAGACTTCGCCTAAGCTTCCGATGCCGATGCATTCCTACTCTTTTGAATAATGTATTTTTATATATTTTATTAATACGACAATTAAATGAGCTAAGGATACCTATGTTATATTAATTACTTGATAATAATAAAATATTATGGATTTTGACAAATTCGTTTTCAAGTTTATCTAGTTACATCAAAGTAATGACATTCATGTTACGACGGTCCCTTGTAAATTAATTGCAGGAATGACAGAGCACATCGCTCAGCTCTCTTAATGCACGTTCACAAAGCAAAACGACTTGGGCGGCACCGCAGCGGCACGCAGCAGCGGTGATTATGATAATGACGTGGTAGCCGCGCTTTTTGCGCCGCTTGTCCTATATTACAGAACTCGACACCATTCACAGATATATCTCGCGCACCCAGCAGCATCGTATCGCGATTCCAGCCTTGCCTTCCGCTGCTCGCCTCAACCACTTAGATATGCTTATAAATTATGCAAGTCGCCATAATCCACGCCCTAAACGCCTTCTCCGCCGCCTCAATTATTCATTTGAGCGGTTTGATGTTTTAGAAAATTGTCGCGATACTCAAGACGGGCTGTGCTTTATAATTCAGGAGGAGAATATTGTCGCAGCTGGCACCGACGGTCCTTTATCTACAGATTGAAATGCATTCTGACCTAATTTGTCCATAGATACTTCAATCTCTCGCAGCGAACCTATATGTTTAATATTGAAGTGTGTTTCTCTATTACAGGATTCGGAAGGCGACACGCCGTTACATGACGCCATCTCGAAGAAACGCGACGACATGTTGACGTTATTGTTGGAGCATGGAGCAGACATGACTCTCACCAACAACAACGGCTTCAACGCGCTTCACCACGCTGCTCTGCGAGGAAACCCAAGGTATCGTAAAACTGTTACGTTCACTTGCAAATAGTATCCAAAGAATCGTTCTATCCTACACTTACAAGTACAAAGAGTAAACGTTTTAAGTTTCCTATATCTTGCACGACTTTTCATTCTAAACTTTGAAGATTTATGATTTCGCAATAATTCAAGTATCCTTGATATTAAATGACCATAGTGTAAAGATAATATTCGAACACACTTATCTGCACGAGACCTTTATTATCGGTGAGTTTGTCTGAAATAAACATAATGTCGCTGGTTGTCCGACATTATCCCTAGGAGAATGGGTAGTTATGAGCGAGCCTGCCGCACAATAAACTGCTTACACGTCTAATACTGCGGCCGAGAGGACATGTTGCCTCCGCTTTGTGTGATGTCTTTATTACTCCAAAATTGAAAGAAAGAAAGATATATTTATCCCCACACAGATATTGGTGGTGGATTACGAACTTCGTTTTTAATTTGCTATCGATGAAGTGCTATTATTTCAATTTAGTCATTTATAAAGAACATTATTATTGAAATTAGACGTCTCAAGCCCCTGGCAAAATACACAAGTCCTTCACACCAACCAAGCCATGTGTGATCCAATTATTATACTACTAGAACAATTTTATTTGTAAAATCTTTCAATAAGTTACCTTCTATACTATAAATACTATGGCCAAGATAAGTAAAAATTATTTAGCACGTGCTTTGGCTTAGCTATGTACCCATGTCTATCTTGCACTTGTAGTTTGACAGTTGTGGGTGAGTGACAGGAGTAATGATAACCTATAAAGCACGTGCAAAGGAAATTTATTTATCCATGCTTAAGATTTGGGGGAGCTCAAAGGTATTTAAAATTATTTCAGTCTACCGTACATATAACTGAATAAACTGTTGAGACGCCTGACACCTTAGTCCTCCTGCGACCACGAACGCTGCAAAGTGTTCGAAACGTCAGGAAAAACAAAAACCAATAATACACGCGATTCATCTGGTTAAAAGTATTTTTATTATAATAAGTAACATTTATTTAGAAAAAAAAAGACGCTTTTACTACATTTAAGAATCTTTTACCGTCTACGCCGTAGACCGTAGATGATACTAAGTCCACGCTATTTCGTAGCACAACGCTACGAATATCCTGTGGAAGGAAGTAAATAATTATAGCCTTAATAGCTTTCACTAAAAGGAAAATATTCTCTCTCATTTTATGTACTTGTAAAAAAGTTCTTTTGGTGAATCGATCGTTTTACCTGTTATTCTATATTCAAACTGAAGTTTTTATACAGGTGCTTTTAATGCGTTGCGGAAGCTTTAACGGTGCATTCTTCCATTTTTTTTTTCTAAAGACGCATGTTATTTCTGGAAAGTTGTTTCTTTTTCATTGGTACAATCGAATACACATTTAAAAGTTTTCGCGACTGATTAAAAATAATTTTGTACGGAAATAAAGCTATGAAATATTTTTGTATTCATTTCATTCCCTGCATTTGACTTTATTACCACAGTAGTTTTACTACGCAAGAACTCAAATGACTACGCCAAACTTATCGAATGAAGCAGGTAGCGGGTCGCGTAGCAATGTAGCGTTGTCGTAGCGACGTAGTCAGTGTCGTAGCAATGCTGTTGACTGTGACAGCGTAGCATTGTAGCGGTTCTCGTAGTAGGCTTCTATTTCATGCGTAAGCGGCGTTACATATTATTATAGTATTCAGTCTGCTTACCGGGTTACTTTTGAAATATACTGTCAACCAAACCTAACAACCAAAAAGTTACCGAAATACAAATTTTATAAAGATTCGAATTAGTATTTCATTAACTTTACCCTCTTACCTAAAAGTTCTAATCAATCATAAACACGACTCTATGCGCTATAGATGAGATCTTAGATGGCAGCATGCAACTATTTGTATTTGTAAATGGTCCAGCATATACCCGATTTCGAGAATATCGAAAACATCTTTATTGTTTTTAATTCAGGTAGTATTTAATTAGGAATTTGAAAATATTATATATAAATGAAAAACGTAATTAAAACCCAACATCAAGTTAAGAAACAACAGATTGTTTTATTAAAATTGCCTCAATATTCTTTTCAATACTCAATTTCTGGTAAACTTATACACTCTTGTTGTAGGTCAAGCTTTCTAGTCAATACCCAGTTAATACACCTTATAACTTACTAACAAGTTGTTGCTCACTTATGACACCACCCATATCTTACTTTACTACTTCTACTAAATTCTACACGGGCGGGTTAAAAAATACATCGGAATGTGTATCTGTTTGAAGATTTTTAAACTGTGACAGGTGACAAACCTTGACTTGAAGTCACCATATGCATAAACTTTATAAATATCGTTATATAAGAACCACTATATTATCCAAAAGAACTGAAAAGCATCGGGTCGTTCCATATATTTAGATCGAAAAACCCAGGGACGCGTAAGGGTGGTCAGATAAAACTGATCCATGAAAAAGAAAACTTTGGTAATGTATTATGAATCGGTAAGAGTTAGAATAATGAATCTCCGCTGCCGAATCGTGCGTAAAGCGGTTTATTTGTGGAGGGTCCGAGGAGACGCTGGAGCCGCGGAGGCCCGCGCGACGACCGCCCACATTTATTCAAGTCACGTGACGCGTCCCAGGGAAATAATACGAAATGTGGCTACGTGACCAGTTCATTATGCGGCGGCACAGAGCCCAGCCCCGGCAGTCACCTCGCTCGCCTTCGGACTCTTTTTCGTATGTCCACCGGTGTCGCATATTACAAACAACAGAACGTGTTGCGATGCAGCGACCCTCTCGGATTTTTCTTGAAATCACTGAGCCGTTTCGGGTTTTTGGTCCATTTTGAAAGCCTTTCCCTAAGACGTTTACATTTAACCTTAAGTTCCCAGTAAAAAAGTATCTTAGCAGTTAGGAATGATGTTCCCTTGGTCTGATTTTGTAATTTACATACAAGAAAACGTCGAGCACGATTTTTCTTAAGATTGTTGTTTAACGGAAGGTAATCGAATAGAAGATTGTCGTAAAACGTTCCAGATTTTATCGCGGAATGAGAAGTCGCTCGCGACTTTTCCCATTCGACAAAAACGTTCGTTTCCCCCTGGAGATGTAAAATCGTTTTATTTTATTACTTCCGCCAGTATATCGTTATATCAGAAGCACCCGTCCTTCTAGGTTTGGGAGATCTTTGCAATATTAAAGCGGGTTTAGTACCATTTTGTGTCTTAATTACGCTGTTTATCTGAGCTCGTATCCTTGTAGTAATAATTAAAAGTAACCACATGACACAAGAATGTTATCAGGGTTTGATTTCAGTAGTCAGCTGTATATGTAAAGAATAAGTCGGCTAACTAAGTTAAACAAGGTTACAGCGGCGGCTGTACGGCGGTGCGGCGGCGGTGACGGAGGCCGCCGTCGTGTTATTACGTTTGATTAGAAACAGTTATCTGTTGCGGTTATCGTTACAGCCCCGCTAACGATCCCTTGTAAAACTTCTCTGTAGCATTATCATGACACATTACTGTGACTCGATAAAACTTTGTCTCATTCAAGAGGTATTATGTATTTATTTGCAGTTGAATGAGATCCAGTTCCGTGTGAAATATGGATGTCATTTATTAAGTCGCATTTTGATGTAACTGGTGTTATGAATCACTGTAAAATTCAGTAGGGTGTGTTGTACGACGTATATTTAACTTGGTATCATTTGCATACGTTCACCAAATTTTGAAATAAATTCTTGTTATTCTTTCAAACAAGAAAGGGGTTTTAGTGTAGTCATTTGACATAAACTATCGGAAAGAGTCTATCCAAAATTAACAAAAGACTAAAATATAACTTCTTATAACAGTTTTTATTTTTTAACAAATCCAAAGGACGCATACCGAGGTTACGATACTTATTTATAAAGTATCAGTACTTTTATTGATGACATATATTTGATTTTATACGTCTCGAAGAACGAGCATGACTAAACTATTAGAAAAGGATACTCAACTTTTATTTGCAGAAATGAAAGTAGGCTCTGATTAATAAGTTGTTGGGAAGGAGCGATTATCGGCAGGCTGAACATCTGGGTTTGTTGCGCCGCCGCTACTCATTCGATAAGACGCGAATTCGCGCCTAGCATTAATCGTGAGCTTAAATATTTTAACGCGTCGTAACATTGATTTATTCCGAGCGTAATCTCAGCTCGCGGCTTGTTTGTTCTTAGGCTCGCGACGCATAGGTAAGATTACGCTACCCGCCCTCAATCCATGCCGCTCGAATCTCGGAGACTTCCTGTCAATTTATTATTGTTACTTACTGTTACTAAGTGGCTTCATTTCTTGCTATAAGTAGTTACGAATAATATGCAATACCGGACTATAAGCTGGTCTGCCTCGACAAGTACCTACGTGGAATATAGAATGAACAGAGCATTCACAGAAGATTTATATGGTCATTGTGTAGCGTTAATTGCAGCGAGTGGAGCGAAGTACGATGGTATCGTACCATCCGAACGAGAAATGTAATGCCCCGTCGACTGCTTCAGTGGTGTGTAGCTCATGAGAATAATGTGTGCGATGTAAACACGTGAACCGCGCAATACACGACACCCTATTTTAGATATCAACATTCATGTTTGAGTTGTTAGGGTATTTAATTTGATAAATTGTTGCTTTGATGGTGTACACTCTTTTCAAATGGACCGTCATAAAAGAGGCTAGCTATTCGAGGGTAGACGGTAAAAGGGCACGTCTGACAGACGACTGGGTTTAACTGAATCGAAACAGCGGGTACACTAACATTGAAAACCTATTGGCACAGATATCGACGGTGTCCGTCACACGACTGGCCGGCAGCGGAGCACATTTCTGTATGGCAGATTTATGAGGACCGACCGATGGCTATAGAGGCATGGGGAGGTTTATAACTAGGCGGGCCTATGGAGAAGGGTCGGGCGGTCGCGGGAGGCTCTGTTATTGTGCGACGTTTGATTTACGGACGTACCGCTATCACCCTTTTGTTAGGCCGGATACCGACTGCTGTGCCAGTTCCGCTAGCCTGAATGCAGCCTTCTTCAATGAGTTCAACTCCCTCATTCCCACTGTGTGCTTATTATCATTCCAGATATTAGATTTTTAATTAAATTATTTACATTTTTACCAAAAACAATTTTTCACCTCCATTTATTTTGCTTCCATAAGCCCAAGCTATAAATATGTCAAAAAGCTTCATACGGCTTGGATTCAATTTTGTAATTGATATCGTAATCATAGTTATGTTCTTCTATAGTCCGTATATAGTAACTTAATTACACTTATTACGTTTAAATAGTTAAATTGTGTGCATGTACCGATCGGGTGGTGCGCGGTGATTTGGTGGTAGGTGCATAGCGCTCGGTGCGGCGTGCGGCGTGTGGCGGCGGCGCGCGGCGGTTGGCTCGTCGTTACCCGCAATTAGCGGCTCTACATACGCGGATAATCCGCGCGCTCGCGCCGCCCGCACCACCACCCGGGCCCGCACACGATTGCACTACGGATTCAGCGAATAAATTCATTTGTACGCAAATTGTATCGGCGCTTGCAATTAAAACTTTGTTGGCGCTTCGAGCTAAGATAAATAACACTAATACATTCTGCTTATTGCGGGAAGTTGCCGGATACAGAGGATATATTAATGTTGTTCATAATTTGTTTGGGCGGATTAACCTTGTTGGCTTGTAAACTTATATTTAACAATAGTCCCGCTGTCCCATGTTACACATTCAAAGTTACGGTATCAAAAATTATATAACAAACGTACAGAGGGAATATGTTTACATAATTTTGCCATTAAAGCCGCACCTCTATAATAGCATAGATATAATTATTCTTCCCAAAGCTGAAGTGAGGAAAACACCTATTCAAAAATTATAATATTTTCCAGATATTGTCAAGCTGCTAGGCAAACGTCTATCTATTCTCGTACTGAGAAGTAATAAGAATTGATCACTTCGCTTTTTCACTACGTGTTGGCAATTTTAGACCATTAAGTCCAGGCTTCCTCACAATGTTTTCCGTTACCGTAAATCAATAGTGTTTCAACTAGCAGTATACATGTCGCAGATGGATGGTAGAATCCGCTGTTTTACAAAACTGCTAGCTGATTTACAAAACAGTACTGTTTTATAAAACAGCTAAACAACGTTCAGCTGGATTGCCATTGCGATACGTTTAACGAAACTGCTGCCCACGTTTAGACGTAATGCAGAATGACATATTTAAAGTGGGACAGATTTGTTTTTTGTATAGTTATAATAAATGGATAATGGATCACCACTCAAGTACAAAAAGAATAAAATTATAAGATACTGTATTTTGATTTGGCTTTCCGCGGCTGAGTCGACGGAGCCGCGCTTGGCGGGTCTCCTATTTTTGTATCTGTAAGGTTAGGAAAACCCTAAACACGAAGAGGATGACGGGGATGGTTCGCTCGCTGCGCTCGCTCACTGGCCCCCGTCATCCTCTTCGAACCTAACCTGTGTCGGGGTACACGAAACTCCCGAGCTCGCTTCGCTCGCTCATAGATCAATTTAATTTATTTTCTTTCATAATCCCGATATATTGTCGACTATTATAGTGGTTTAGTCTTTACGTCATTCTTTATAAATTTATTTTTGTTACTGACTTAAAAGTAAAATAACGTTAAGTTATTGTTGTTTAAAGACACACAGAGCCATAAGCGGCAAAATTTCGAACTAAAATCAACAACCTGACAGTTCTTTTCACACTGTTTTACATAATCTCTGATCGTTGACCGGCTGCATTGATAAACGCAAAACGTTCATAGAATTCTGCGTGTTATAGTTCAGTAATTATGTAAAACCGCAAAACGTCGTTCAGCTGTTTTTCATAACAGTACTGTTTTGTAAATCAGCTAGCAGTTTTGTAAAACAGCGGATTCTACAATCCATCTGCGACATACATATAAAAAGGAGATCCAAATTGTCATATTTGAACTTATATATATATGTTCATTACATTTTAAACACATCACATCTTGCATGGTATGTAGGTATGTCGAGTATGTATAAAATATTATACAATTAAAAAGCTTAGCTTAATTTCATTTATATGTTTAGCAATTTAAAGTCGAAAAGCAACTGGCATATTTACATTACGATGTACGTACTTGGTCGTGCAATGTTTAGTAAACAAATACGCAGACCTGCAATGTTTCATTGCTGCAAGTTTTGATCGAGAATGCGGGTGTCGGTATATGTGTGTACCTACAGTCGACGAAAGTTCCACTTACCACCAGATTGAAATCTTCAGCGGATCTCGGATATCTTGCGGTGCAGAATTTCTCGAAACGATTTGACGAAGCGGAACTTTGTTCGATGATATATAAGGTAGCCGCTTTTGCAAGCGGTACCAACATGGAGTCCGCCCCCGCATACAAGGTTTTGTCAGCGCGTTCCGTCTCTTTGTGTGCCTTGCCATTGTTCCTCTTGCTAATGTTGTTAGTGCACTTTTTCAGCGACTACGCTAATTTAAATACCTCTCCTTCCTTTTGTGAAGAGAATCGTCTTCCGTTTTCCGCGAGTGGCGGGCTCCCTTTGCGTTTGAGAAGTCCGCATTCGGAGACTGCATTTAAATGAGACACTTAATCACCCGAGTTGGCCCCGCATTTCTTAGAATCGTTTGTTCTCTTCATTCATTACACCCTTTATATAGATTTATCAAGAGCTTAGGATTTTATTGCTTTTCTATAGTCCTGATACAGCATTACTTATAAAAAAATATCTATCTTAACGTAATTGAATGCGAATATTTTTAAATGTTCTATTTAATGACTATACTAGAGAAGTGCTGTATGATAACTATGTAGGTATGATATCGTATATTTCAAAAAAAGTTTGTACGTCGTTTTTGTCGTATGACAAGGCCGCTAACACCCACTCAAATTGTGTAAATATGAGGAAGGTAATAAACTCTTGGTGAGTGGTGGCTCGGATTTGCCTGGAGCTCAGTACGTGCGTCTTTCCCCCTCCCACGGCGCGGCGCCGTCACTGCCGCACCTCTTGGCGCTACTGCGCTACTTACTTTGCCTTGCCCCTCGTTCACATATGAAACTTTTACTTGCAGATAGTGTTAGTGATCCTTTGAGACGTTTGATATTTTAGTTTACCAAGAGTCATTACTATTATGATCGCCGCTATTTTATGAACCTTTTACTGCCTCGTTGGTCTAGTGGTCTCAAGCGCGACTGCTGAGCATGAGGTCTTGGGTTCGATTCCCAGGTCGGGCAAAGTGTTATTGAGTTTTTCTGTTAGGGAATTCTCAGTAGCAGCCCGGAGTTTGGAATTGTGCCCGGTTGATGGCAATAGGCTCACCACCTATTACATGGGACTTAATAACAGCATTGGTGAAATGTGGGTGTAAGAATATGTACATCTCTGCATACCCCTTCGGGGAATACAGGCGTGATGCTATGTTATGTTTATGAGTATTAAACTTTTGCGGCAATTACCGATGATTGTGAACCAAATGCCCGGAATACCAAAATTTTAACCAAAAATTTTACTTCAGTAGTTGTTGCGGACTGATATAAGAACGAGTTTAATTATGAGGCCACAGACTTTGATCGTGGAATCATCAATGAAAATAGTCTATCAGTGCGGTGTCGTTGTTAAACCGTCGCAATATTGCACGTGAGGCCACGTATTAATATCTTTATTAAGCTGAGTGGATCACGACGTCAGCGTGGCTTGGCCAAACGTAGCCTATGATGCATGGCGTGGCCTGACAAAGCTCGCTTAATGAAATATTCGCCGCAGGAGTGAAACAGACACGGCCATCATTCACAGGTGATGTCACTGTGCCGACCATTCTCTAATTCCTATTTTGAGGGTAAGGGATGAAACTAACGCTAAAAGTCATCTCATTATTGTGGTATTTTACTTACGTGTTTAAATATACTAGCTGGTCGTTGGCATTTGATGTATTACTAAGCGCAATCTATGTATGTATTCTCATATATGTCCACCCTCAATGGTTTATAGCAACTACTTCGTTTTAGAGCTTATTTCAATTATCTTGATGAGAACTTTAGACTTAGCTATGTTTTGTAGATTATAGCTACAAAAAATTTAAAATTAAACTTTTCACAACAAAAATTACCGGTAACTAAACTGAAAAGGGAAATATAACTGAGTTTAACGAATACAGATAAATCTTTGAAAAACATTAACGCGTGCTTTTCATTAGGTGTGTTTTTAGCCGGTTTATCTTATAATAATAAAAAAACTGGTTCCAAGTTAATGGAAAGTACCTTGTTTTGATTAACGGATGATGATTTGATTAAATTGATAAAATATTCGGTATCTGAGTGAGGCATTTATTGTGTTATTTGTTTTTTGTCGTGTTGACTTAAAAACTTGTTTTTTTTTCAGTCTCAAGGGATCGTAGACCTAAGTATTTGATATTGATTTTAAGTTGATACCGTTCTTGAGAAAACGTGTCTTGGCTAGTCCAAAGTGATATAATAAGGGTTACTTTTTTTCTTTTGCGGAATAGAACCCTAAAATTCACCAAGCTTTAGTTTTTATTATAATCTACTAGTAAGAGAAACTTGGAGATGATGGGATGGAGTAAAGAATGACACCTTTTAACGGGTCACGTACATACCATAACTTTCTTGCTAACGTTATTACGTCAGACGTGAAAACAGTAACTGAACGACGTGACCGCAATAGCAATAATCAATTGGCTCGTGTTTTATTGCTCACAATACACCTACAGTTTTCTTGCAGAGCTGTGATTTTTCTATAATATTCTAACTGCGTTTGTTATAGATTTGAAACCAGATAGATTCTCTTAAAAAAATTGCCTATATAATATAAAACAATGTTTATATTAGATAAAATATTACTGGTTTTATGATACAAAGTATATATAGGGGTGAAATTTGGGTTTTAATATTTTGGTTCCTCACCTTAGTTGACGGCGCTTTTATAAAATAGGTGTAATAAGAAGAGGGCCACAAAGAGGAGCACAATAGCTGTTGGCATGCAGAGCGGGGCATGACGCAGGCGTTATTTTATCATCAGTCAAGATGACAGTTGTATTTTTCGCGGCCAGCGGCCGACGCTCAGGCGCCGACTTCGTGTCGTTTATCATACACTCCACCATCGTATCCATGCCCTAAGTTATTTATGGATGGATAATATGTAGATAAAGAACAAAAATAGATTTGTATCTTGTTAATAATAATATTTAATTAAAACGAATACCTGCCTGCCTTTCTAGGTAGATAAATTCCGATGTATAAGGCCCGCATTCACAGGAGTTCACACACGCGTACGACTGATACTGTATCGAAAATCAGCGAAATGTTTCATGTTTAGATTTATCGTGGTTTCGGTCGTTGAGGTATATTGTAGATGGAAGTTGGAGGCGCTAGCGATGCATCCGGAAGACGGCGTCAGCAGTACGTGCGGCCGTAGTGCGGCGCACTCGACTCGCTCCACGTTTATTATCGAGTGATTGCCTCCCTGCGTGATCCGACTTGGCAACTATCTTTTGAACGGATCCGAACGTTCTTTTCCTAAGATTAGCTGCTTTTATTTCTATTTTACAATCCTTCTCGTGATTACTGCTCGACCTCTGAGTAATTTATCGAAAACTCGCAAGATTGATCATATTCTTTTAGTTTATTTTTGTACACTACGCATAACCTAAGCTAAACCAGATATATTTTACCGTCAAAACTTTTACTTGTGAAAGTATAACTAAAAGGTTACTTTAATATTTTCTCTCGATACAATATTATGATAAACTGCTTACAGCGTACTATATATGTGGAAAATTGTATAATATCATACATACAAGTTTGCGTATGTAGTCATACAGAGTTCTCGCCGACACTTTGACAGTTAGTAGGGGCAAGTCTGAAATATCGGCGTGCGCGGCTTAATCGCTCAGCGTGCGATATTGGCGTTACATCATGTTGTCAGCGGAGAGAAAAATTGCCGCACTTCGTCCCCCCCTCCCGCTCCGGGTCGCGCCGCGCCGCGCGTTCCACACGCCTCGCTCGCCAATGTCGACAGCGCGTTTATATTACTTGGGGATTTATTGTAGTTTTACGAACGCATATTTAACTGTCTCTATACGGAAACAGCGCATTACAAATAAGTATTATGCTATTTAAAGAATCGAAATAACGAAGAGACATTACCTTAATGCTTGCAGAACGTGGTCTAGCCAAGGCAGATAATCCTTATATAGAATGGTTACCAAAATATTTTTATATATATCTGCACTTACATCTTCCTACACTGCACACCCTATGCACTTGTTTTAACATACCTAAGCATTCTGAAAATACGTATCATAAGTACTTAAGCGTGGAGGCGCACAAAAACTTTCACACATTTCCTAATGAGAAAATGTACGCTACCTCTGCTGTTGATCGGAGTATCTTAAATTGCAAGATCGACATCTAACTAGCTCATGTGCTCTAAGCTCCACGGTCATCTACTTAAGGGCATATTAGAACAGGCCTACCTATAGCAGAGAAATGTAATAGATATTCTGAGAGGATTGACTACAAACTATGTACAAATAAAATCGGTTAATATCTAAACTGCCTTAGTAGTTGTAATTACAGTTCATCAATCACAACCCAGGAGATTATTATTATTATTAATTGAAATATCACAAAATTTAAATAATCACAGTAAATACCCAATTATGTACCTATATTTAAAAGCTTAACTATTTATTTCTCAGGAAAAGGATGGAGGATCTTAAGTTTATTAAATTAAATTACAATTCTTATAGACAATTCTAACATGACTATGAAACTTTTAATACATAGGTGTTTTGAGTTAATAGCCATGTTCAGTAACGATCGAATACACCTCCGAGACTTCAACTATAAAAGCATCTTTTTGCAACAATTCAAAACTTTGCCCTTTGGCCGTCGTCTATGTTGTAGGAAATAAGAGAAATAGGTTCATTTAAAAAGTTATTTACCCGTTTTGCAATAGTAACAGGTCGAATAAACATATTTATTATGAAGGTATTGTCTACGCTTTAAGGTATTTATGTTATTGATTTTCGGGTATGTAGGTATATTTAATTGGACACAAAGGCGTAAAGTAGAAAAATGGAAAAAGCCAAGCATTAAGCTCTTAAATACACACGACTGAACTCAAGTTGCGAATATTGGGAAAAAATTCAAATAATATGAAATTTCTTGCTTGCGGTGACGCACCATATTATCGGCGTAAAATTTTACGGGCTTACCGGAAATAAGCTCGGAATTAAGTAGAACCTCTGATTCTCTTGACAGTGTTGAAAAAATCGATTGATTCATAGATACTTATGGATTATCAATATTAAGGGTCATAATACTTTTTATTGATAACACAAATTAATGCTAATTCGGCTACAGAAACTTTTTTATTTATTAATTGTAACGTCATATTTTGTCTAACACTGTCTAATTACATAAATGGAAAATTTTACCAAAGAGTTTGAAGACATCAAATTTATTTGCTTTTAATATTTTATATTTTCAGGAAATAGTTTTGATGTCTATATTGACAAGTTTTATACGATGTATTTCAACACAGTGGTTAAGAAACAATAATAAAATCTATTATAATTAATTTGTTAAAGCGCCGCGCTTTTTTCTTTTTTTGTGCACCGGGTCTATGGTCTATGCACGCGCAAGTAGAAGCAGAGGCTTGACTTGACGCAGTTGCTTGAACTTTAATTTGACAATCTATCATATAATAAAAATGTAACGGATCGCTGTCTGTACTTGAAAAATATATGCGAAAAATATTATTGGGACCTTTATCAACGCAAATAGCACCCAAAACAATGATTGTTAGAATGTTGGTCCGTTTGTCTGTTTATCTGTTAGTCTGTGCGTTTGTGCACGCTAATCTCAGAAACGGCCGATTTAGATGTCGTTTTCACTAATATATTGTGATAAGCTTCACTTAACATTAAGTGTTTGTTTCATGTCAATCGGTTCATAAATAAAAAAGTAATGCCATTTTAAAGAATCACGTCGAACATTTGTTACTTATGAATTTGTGTTCGTTCACGACATGGCCATGGTGTTAATTTACGACATCACGCGGATGGAGACGCAGGCACAGCTAGTATATTTTATAATAATTTAAAACAAACTGAATATTCTTCCATTTATAACACAAATTAATGTTAATTTGTTGATGTAGATAATCTGAATTTTCGCAAACATATTGACTCATTATGTAAGAGAGTGCGCAATCTAATATCAATTTTCAAAAAGATCCGTGGTGCTGCTGATTTTAACATATTAAAACAAGTATATCTAGCACTAGGCCAATGAATTATCTCATATTGCATAACATCATGGGGTGGAGCAGCGAAAACCATCCTACTACCGCTTGAACGCGCACAAAGAGCAATTTTAAAGGTGGCAACGTTCCGCCCTTACATATTCCCTACCTATGACTTATATCAGTCTACTGATGTCCTAACTGTTCGCCAATTATTTATTCTAAACACCGTACTAATACAACATATCTTGCTCCCTTTCATACCACTTCCCCCGAACAAGAGACGGAAAGACCTAGTCTGTCCAAAACTACAAGGCAAGCATGCCTATGTAAACAGGTTTTTCTTATTCTTAGGACCTTTTCTGTACAATAATTAAATAAGATTCTAGATATATATAGCATAAGTAAAAAACAATGTAGTACAATGTTAACTAAGCACTTAAAATCACTGACCTACTCTGATACGGAAAATTAGCTTACTGTTGTAAAATAATAAATTAATTAGTCTTTATAGTTTTAGTAAATTTTGTTTTCTTAAGTATTGTTTAATGTTTACAGTTCATGTATGGTAATCATTAAGATGACTCATTATTCATATTACTTGCAGTCACTTTTTGTTGGGCAAAATAGCCTGAAACACAGGTTTTAACCTAGGCAACTAAGCTACAAAATCAGGACATGTTACCGAATGTTTTTATCTGTCGTCGTAATATAATTATTTTTATACCTATGTACTACACTAAGCATAATTTTAAGTTAATTTTGATGTATTATAATTGGGTTTTTATATATGTACATGCGCTTAATGTTCTTGAATAAAGTATTATTATTATTATTATAAATAAATAAATAAAAAGAAACAATTTGAACAATCGAAATGTTTATTTGTCTTAGGTAAATTAGCAGTCACAACAATGTTACATCTCTTTGATGAGACTTAACATTTTGTGTGTTTTTAAACATCAAAACGCTTTGCCGAGGTTTAAAAGTAAACGTAAAGCTGTCACGCTGTTTTTTTTTATATAACCGCACTAAAGCGGTATAAATGAAGAAAAAGCACGCGTGGTTAACAAGCCTCATCATGAACCTAAACGCGGTGCAATAAGAGCCACTTTACGCCGTTGAAAAATATTTTATACGATGTCTAAACTAGCGCGGCATTGTATAGAATGACTAAGTATTCTATACTATGCCCTAATTATTTGCTTTTCCGGAAACATTTATATAATCATTATTTATATTCGTATTCATTATTTATAGACGATTTGTCAGAGCCCTATGCTCAAAATGTAGGCTACGGCGTAAAATACCTGAGAATGTTGACCGGCTTTCTAAATTCTCGTTAGAAAAGTTGGAAAGAAGAAGATGGATGAGCGACTTGTGCACTTTGCATAAAATTGTAAATTCTTCATTGGATGGTCAACATCTTGAAAATTTTAACATTAAAATACCAATGCGATCTGTACGTAATCAACAATTTTATTGTTTAGTGTTCCTACAAGCAACAATAATGTATCTCACAATAACCCGCTGTACAGAATGTGTAGAAATTATAATGCTATTTGCTCACAGACGGATATCTTTCATGACAAATTCAGTACGTTCAAATCTTTTCTGCTCAGCTCCAACAGAATGTGATAGTAGTGTCTATCGTAATGTCTAACCCAAGTCTTCATGTACCAAGTCTGAGTTTATTTTCTTTCTTTTTAAAAACGGAGCATCATTTATTGTGAAAGTTGTGTGCAGTTGTAACTGGATATCAGGTTCATTCACTGTGTACTGTTAAGACTTTTCCTTTGTATTATCTTAATCTGTGATCTGTATCTGTACCTATTGAATAAAATAAAATAAAATATCATAATGCGTAGAGACATTGGCGACTGAATAATCGCAGTATCCAATTACACAGTTCGTTACTTCCTGAAAAATACAAGAAGAAAGGAAAGTACATACTATCACTCGGTACGGCTCGCTGCAGGCCGTGATGTGAACGTGAACGTTCTAACAATATACATTTCGCATTAATCTATACAAAATTTTACTGTTTTAAATTATCATGATAACTCCACCATGATTGTAGTTTACCTATTATTTGGTTAATTAAATTATCCGTCACTATGAGACTACTGATTTTGATTAAAGATCTGTTTATATTAAGACATAGCTATTATTATAGTCTCGCGTTGTCGGAGTCTATTCAATAACAGGCGCACACCTGCTAGATTTATGAGCTCAGCAAATTCATTGTTATTCTCAGCCAACGAGTTTGGCTTCGAAATATTCCTCCTGCTATATTTTATTTGTTGGAATTTATATAATTGAATTATCATGGCACGTAAAAGATCACATAATTTTGTAAAATTTTCAAGCAGCGTAGTTTAAATCAAAAGATACTTCATGTATCAATTCATAAGTTGCAGAGCACATGTGTTGTGCACTAGTCTGTTCGTATCTAGAGGGGTGTGGGTAATTGTACTAGTAGATTGTCGTGGTCGAGTGTTCGGCATGGTCCACGTGGCACAAGATTGCGGAGGCGGTGTTTGCTCTTTGGCGGAGCCCGCAACGGGCTTACGGTTCAGCGAGCCGTGCGGCGAGCGCCCGGCCTCTCGGGTCGCGTCTCAGCTAAGGCCAAATTGAAATATCCCCGCTGCCACGACGTCCACCACTCGCATAGAGAACCAGGCTAGTCGCTCGCCTACGGCTACCCACTTCACACATCGATATTAGTTCTCAAAATGAACTGATACAAACAAAAATAAACATTTATACTCGCGTGGTTCTTGCAATATCTTATAATAAGATTTTCACACTCCCCACTACACAGGCACAAAAACCTGAATGTTAATGGCTAAGTGCTTTATTCGCACTTGTGCCGCTTGGTAACAATAATTTTGTAATTCAAGTAGATAGGTATACTGGTAGACCCGAAACGGGTCGGGTCATATTTCGCTAAAAATTATATATTGGCATGGTTCTCGAACGATTCAATTTCCGTGCGCAGACAGCAGCGGAATTTACGTGCGCAGATTTACATGCCAACGAAATTATTTGCAAATGGTACCTCGAGCGATTCATCTATATTTTATGATTCGTACCGAGCACACTTTAAGGTTTCTCTCTTCGAAATGAAATTATCACTTTATATTATACAAGAAAAGATATATTTTCGTGTAAAATATGGAAATGTAAACAGATAGGTACTTGGCAGATTGTTAAGAACTTTGAAATTGGGCAAAGTTTATGTAAAGAAGTAAGAATACCGATATACCTATTAAAATTTTTGCCTTGTGTTTAGTAAACCAACCCATCGTTAAAAAAAAGGTTTGCATGGTTGTCAAGTAGCATATATGCACAATCAAATTTATGTCGTCATAATGTTATTATTTATTATCATATCCATTCATATTAGGTATATTCTAATCAGTAATAAGTTCTTGCACATGATAATCATTCACATGGGTATTATATTCCTGATTAGAAAAAAGTAAGATATATACAATACTTGTTTCTGCCCGCGACTTAGTCTGCGTGGACTTCAGAATTGGAATCAGGCGAAATAAAAAGTATCCTATGTGTTACTCCAGGTTATAAAATATATGTGTGTCAAATCCGTTCTGTAGTTATTTCGTGAAAGAGTAACAAACATCCGCATTTATAATGTTAGTAGGCTAACCGTGTTCAGACCCGACCAATTCTCGATATTTGTTTCTGTGACCCATGTGAAAAAGAGAAAATAAATAAGTGAAGTAAGCGACGCGTGCACACATTGTTTAAATCGATAACCTTTGTAGAGGTGGTTGCCTTACGAAGCCCCTTTGCAGGTAATCCTGCCCACTTGGAGTTATTGCCGCCGAGGGAAGGAAAGATTACCTCGGCGGGAGATAAGGAGGTCGACGGGGCTTCGAGTGCGATTGTCCCCGAGTCAGGCGTCGAATTGTGTCAAGTGAAGCGGCAAATTAAACGGCCGAGCCTTCTGCGCGCCCTGCTCACTAATCGTCACATAAACTGCTACCGCCCGAACGTTTAATTACGCAAAACGCTTTCTTCGACATGTACTTTATTATCCGTAGCTAGTGGCTACCGTCAGACTTTTTTACATCATACAATATTATCTTGGAATACCTTCTTATATTTAATTTATTATACACATTAACATTATTTGGCAACTCATTATTATAATTCCGCTTATCTGAAAATGATCAGTCATGTAGGTAGATATTGCCCGTATATACGCTACGTTTTTTTGGCTGTCAGATAAGATTTCAGGCGCAGCCATACGGCATCCGACCTACTTTCTAATATAACGAAATACGTTTTCATGTTGGGTATTCGTAATAAAATACTAATAATGATACTTTACATCAACCACAGTCCCAAGACGCCGACAATAAAAAACAGTGTACACGACAATATGTCAGACCGTAAACAAAATCCCTTACATCATTGAGGTTTATTATTAGAAAAACCGATTCTTTTAGTTTTATTTCATTATTTTCTGTTATTTTGTAATTTCGTTTTATTCTTAGATATAGGTAATAGATAATTTTTAGATTTAAATATATACGAAATTATATAAAGCTAAAATCTGTTCACTTGCGTTCTGAACTCAAAATTACCTCGAAATTAGGTTTTTATATTATGCTACGTATGGTGACCATGTAAGTGTAATCGCAGACCGCGTAGCCCTTCTGTAGCGCCATTAATAATTAACGATATGAACGTATTTTGCGTTTAGTAAAACGTGTTTAATTTACATAACATATCATACACGATATATAGCCTCAAATTTATCAAAATTTACGCTCACACGGTATGTGAGTTCAAGTAATGTTAAGTTACAAGAATATTTCATAATAATAAAACCAGCGATAGCTGTACACTGCCTCGAAAGCATTATTAAGTTTATATATTAATTAAAGAGACACGGTAAACGATAGCGACAATGTGAATCGGTGGCAGGAAGCAAATTGTGAGTGACGCTAATGATAGGGCGTTCAGCAGTCGTAGTGCCACGTAGCGTCTTTCCAATTACGCTACGGCGGCGTAGCGGGGCCGGAGTCACGCTGCGCTCCATTCGTTACCGGGACGTGCCACCAACATCTGGACCATCCGTGTTATAACTCCGATAACTTGTTGCTACACTAAATTGGTTTTACTTTTTCTGTCAGTATATTGTAAGTTATAGTGTATTTATTTAATATATGAGGTAAAGCGACCCTACAACAAGTATAAATATGTAGAAATTTATCATATTTTATTGAATGAGATTATTTTATACAGACTGTTTATACTGTTTTATATTTTGCAGACAACAGTTGACCGCGTTCAGCAAATTATTTGCTAACTATAGTGATTATGGCAATTTGACTATGTTATTCACAGCCAGTAGTGGACGTCAATTATCAGGCTAGTACGTTAATTTACTATAAAATGTCTGTATATTTCTATCTTAAAGCACAACTTGAACTGCTGCAAAGGTATGCAGCCTGTGCTACTTTTTATTATGCAATCTTTGTCATTAGTAATCGTAACATGTCTGTTAAATATATAAATTAAAATAAAATAAATATAATAATTTAAACCATTTAATTTTTCTTGGCGAAACTGTGTCATAGACAAATGTTTCAATTTTATTTTCATTAAAGTAATCTCCGCTTTTATAATAAAGAACTCGAGCGAATAACAAATGTTTGAACTTATTATAATAGAGAAATGTTCTTGCTCTATTTTGAAGTACATTTAACGTTCGACGGCTCCGAAATATAGCGACGTGGTATATAAATAATGCCAAAAGTTTCTTAGTCACAGAATAAAATAGCGTATTCCGACAAAACACTCCACGTGGAATACTGTGATAAGGCAAAACTTTGTCTTGTTAACAAATTACACTCGGAATTACGGTTGATAGAGAAACTCGTTCAATGAAATCATTTGAACTGTTTTCACGTATCCTCCGTCGTGTTAAATTTATTGTATTTATTAATATAAGACTGCCTTGTTGGTCTAGTGTTCCCAAGCGCGACTGCTAAGTATGAGGTTTTGGGTTCGATTCCGAAGTCGAGCAGTATTTTTGGATTTTCTGTTAGAAAATTCTCAGTAACAGACCGGTGTTTTGATTTGTGCCCGGTAGATGGCAATAGGCTCACCACCTATTACATGGTACTTAATAATAGCGTTGGTGAAATTTGGGTGTACAACTGTGTACACCTTTGCCTGACCCTTCTGGGAATACAGGCGTGATAATATATTTATATAATATATATATATATATAATTAATATTACTTCGATTAATAATTGGGATTTTAAACTGATAAATAAAACGGTTCTCAGTAGGTATATACATTTTAGAAATATATAAATCGGGTCTATATCGCGATATTTTATAAAAGGCTTTTACGATACCTTTCTTGTTTCCTGACGTTTCGACCGAATTGCACCGGCCGTGGTCACTGGCAGACTTGTATATACATAATTAACATCTATCGCATACTGTTACTGAATATATGTACCTAGTTCAAATTAAATAATAAGCTAATTTAAATAAGGTACCTAAAAATAGGCTACCTTGAACGATTGCAAAATACATAAAAGCCTGGTTTTTCTTCCAAATATCTTTCTACACTTTATCTTTGTTATTTAGTGTAACTGTGAACCTGCTTCTCGCCTATAATATCCTATAGTTAGATCTGTTAAATCGTTTTTAGTAGTAGTAGTAGCGTTTACTTTACCTAATCAAAATTATAACATTCTAGTCCTAATGGCATAATATAAAATACCTACATAAATTATATATTCGCTTTCCATACAAAGTAATACGAATAGTTATTTAGTGTCGGTCAGTTCACTAACAGCTTGTTGAATGTTGCATTCACCTACTCATATAATAACCACGCCGCTCCATTATGATATTGCCCTCTGAGTAAATTTGTTTTCATATCTTTCTACATAAAAGTGGCTTTTTGAGCTTTACGAAGCGTGAATATCATTCAACACAACTCCTACTTAATTTTTACTCTCAGCGTCCAATCATATTTATGCAGTGTTGTATTTTGTATTTGTATCACTCGTATAAAAATACATTGATGCAATCTTTATGTGAATGATAACGTTAATATTTTTGTCATGCATTTTAGTATGATTTATGTACACGACTGTATATTTCTCGAGAATATTTTGTGTTGTTTGTTTGTCATGTAAATAATGGGTTTCTTTTATCCAGGGTATTTCTGATTTCCTTATTCATATAATATTGCAATAACTGCTTTTCATAGCGACTTCGTACAAACGTAACAAAGCTATTATTCATAAGTTTTACCTGTTTTTTTTTTCTGAGAATATTCAGAAAATGAGTTACGCTTGGTTAGCAGTAATCATATGTGAACCTCATGAGGAAGCGTCGCCGGTTAAGTTGTCAATCAGGTACGTTATTGACGGTATGCCACTTAGCGTGCCGCAACGTCATTCAGTTGGGGCTCGCTGACACAGCCGCCGCACTTGACGCTTCGCACGTGCCGATCACCTCCTCTCCTCGCGATACTATCGCACGCGCGCTGCTGATCATATACCATCACTTACTAACACTATTCTACTACATTAGCAGTACCTAAAAGAATACAAACATAACCTGTGATCTCAACAGTCAACAGAATACGTAATAAGTACAACAACTCATAAGGTTAGGTCGCAAATTCACTCATAGCAGCCATTGTACTCCAAGAATCGCAAATACGTAAAATTACGCTAATAATAATTTCCGCTTGGCGGACTCCGGATGGTTTGGAAGGTGTTATTCGAATTTCCCCATGTTACTGAATCCCCACACTAAAATTAATCAAATTAAGAAAGTTAGCTGCAACAAAACAACAGATCGACCCTTATTTTGCGAAGGTAATTTCGCTGGCGGTCCGTTAACTGACGCGACGCGACAATTATTTTCATATAACATAATCCTGGGGCGTTGCGAGGTGTGTGTTCTCTCGGGACGCGTGATTTGGAGGTACCGGACGAACGGGCATCCGGGCGCGGCCGGCCGGACCCGACGCCTACAGAACATAGCTCGTTGAAACGCTGCCTTGTCGCCTCGACACTGTCCCGGAAAAGTCGTATTAATGTAAATTAGAGTAACCTGTCCTTGCTCTCCCTCGTCAGCACGGACCACCCTCGTCATTATATTTTTGCTTACTTATTTTTATATGGACCAGCACATTTTTTCCCACTTAAATTTTCTCAGGTATCTCCATAATTTTGTTAGATTATCTTTGCAGTTTTTTTATTATCATTTTATAGATTGTGGCTGTTTTACAGTTCAGTATTAGTTGTACGAGTGTTATTTATTATCTATGTACTTATGGCGTGCAAATAGCAATAGTGTACGGACGTGTTCATTTACGGTTTTTTATTAATAGTTGATTCTTTCGGTTTTCGTTGCTGTTTAAAGCAGTTTTTATAGTTATAATATATTAATATTTCGATATAAAAACGACATTAGATAATACTTAAAATAATAAAAACAACACTATGACGAACTTAATATTAAAAGGTTGCCTCCATTAATCAGTTAACGCACGTCTTTAATAATTAACCTGTCTTTTTATTTTCAGGTAAGTTAATGAAAAATGTTAAACTGGATCTTTTGATTTGATCTGGATACACAAGCGTGGAAGATAGAGAGTTCATACTTCGAATGCAGATATATCGTAAGTGGATCTCCTCAGAAATTATCGTTTCAATAAATAAACATATATAGGTATGTACATATTATAATGTTTATCATACCATCTCCGATATAAATCCAGAAGTTTAGTTTGCAATCGGTATTGTTTTCTGTCAGTATTTCTCCAGATACGGCGTGCTCGCTTGAAACTCTAGAGAACGGAGACATTTGATTTTAAGCCTCGCGGACTATAAGTGTTATTTCTTCGAGAGAAGTATTATTCTGCGACAGGAGCGCAGCTCCGCCGTCTCGAATGCTCCATTTAGTTCCAAAGTTTTTCTCGTTTATCACCGTTGGGCTCTCAGAGGCGGAGATTTTTCCTTTAGATTTGTTGTCACGCCAGACCTTTTTAATGTACCTTTCTTATCGTAGCTCGATTAAGAAGGAACTTGTTTTAGATCTAACTCTTCTTGGCTACTTTATTACTTCATTGTAATTAACAACAGGGAAAAAGAAACGAACCTATAAAGCAAGGTAAAAATACAGTGCAGCTCGTTTACAGCACATGTTTATGTTTTTTTTTATTAATTTTTGTTTACAATAAGGAACAGGTTCACCCACTTGTCTTGATAATTTTAGTGTAAATCATAATTAAACCAATTACTTACTTGAATAACCAAGTCTCCAAACTTGTCTTGATTATTTTATTAAGTTGTCTTGAAACGATACCTCATTTGTCAATACACAAACGACACCAAAGAAGAAAAAAAAGAAAACAAGCACGTAGCCTAAAAAGTCAAGTTGGACAAACACATACATACCTAATATTGGTACATTCATCTAACTATTGTTCATCTTATGAGGTTGTGCACGACAGGTGTCAAATCTTCGATTTTAGAGATCGGAGAATATGACGTACATTGGAAGTAGGTTTTTAGATTAATTATCGAATTGGTTTTAAATTAAATCGATTTTACTACTACAAACTTTCGATTAAGTCGATTCAACTTGTGTTAAATTCATTTTTTCATAAGCTAGTTTTAATAGATTATGCTACTCACTGGGCCAAAAAATAAAAAGTTATTGCCCGAACATAAAACATGCCAAGTTACAGATCTCATTCAAACAATTTTTTTTTACTATTGCGTCAAAAAAATATATCCCGGAGGAAGAAATATATTTTCTGTTAAACACCTAAACCTTGAACATGAGATTTTATATCTATATATATTTTCTGACGTTATTGTCCAGACACAAAACGTATGCCATATTATATAGATCTCATTCATACAGTTTCTTTTTCTATGGCATTAGAAAAATACACTCCATAGGAAAAAATATATATTCTGTTAAACATTTACCCTAGGCTTTTACCTTACAAGGCATATCAGCCTCATCGTACCCTGATCACATTTCTTACAATATACTACTTAAGTAGATATTGGTTGGAGATACAATCTATATATATAAAGTATGAAATTTACTAACTGGCTGACTGAATCACTGACTAAATGATCTATCAACGCACAGCTGAATTGGCTGAGTCTAGAAGTATGAAATTTCGCACAATTTTTCTTAAAGCATTTTGTTTGTCAGCTTAGTCTCATTTGGGGTATCTTATCGTCTTAACGTCTAACCAACGTACGTACTAACCAACAAATAGAAAATAATTCTCAGTTCGAGAAGAGACGAACTGTCAATTATTTTCTATTTGGTGGTTAGTACTGAGTAGGTAATTATAATATAATTATACACGGGTGAAACCGCGGGTCACAGTATTGTATAATAGATTTATAGAATAGATTTTGGTTTGCTTAAGTCAGTCAGTTATTACTTTCAAATACGAATTTTACGTAGTAGGGCGTTAGTTTTTAAATGATTAGATATAATTTAAATAAATGTTTGGCTCACATACTAAAAGCGATTTAAAAAAAATCCTCATTTTCGCTTCGCCGTAGTCGGGTAATTATAAGCAATTGTCGAACAGCTATTTAAAAATATATTTGAAATTTGCTAATTAAGCCGTTTCATGAGATACCCAACATAATCTTTCAAAACAATTTTATGTCCAACTCCGCCGTTCTGTCCTCTAGAGGGTTACCAGTCAGCCAAACTTAGTCAAAGTCTCGATATTGTATTTAGTGTCAAGTCACATAGCCTATAACCAGCGTACGATCAAGATGCTTTTAATGATATCTCATTTGTCAAATCATGATAAGCAGCAAGTTTAGAAGTTATCACCGCTGAAAATAACTACATACATACACACGGGCTGAAATCATAACCCTCTTTTTGGCTTCGGCATAGTCTGGTAAAAGTGATAGTATGTCATCATGGCGATGTTTTGCATGATAAAAGTCAAAATTCGAGCGATACTACGCATCTACGTTGTATGGATGTGCTATAAAAACCAGCCTAGAGTGAACAGAGAATAATTTTGATAGATGTATATAGATGTTAATGAACACCATTGTAAATCAAATAGATTCCCATAAAACTCTGCCAAAAAGGAACGATATAGGTTAAATGATGAAAGTAAACTTATTGCGTCGATTTGGTAAAGTTAGTGAAGCGAGCGGTTCGTTAATTAAGCGACTGAAACGCGGCCATAATAAAAAGAGGGCAGATTAAGCTCAGCTCGGCTCAAGTGTGGCCGAACAGGTGCGAGAGGCGGTAAACTACAGGCACATTCTCCCAACTCCACCGCGTGCTGCGCTTAGATAAAAGGATTAGCAGACTTTCTACTCCCCTCTACAAAGTACTCCCAATTACATCACTTTTACCACTCAGCAAATTCATGTGTGTCTATCCAATATAAATTTTATAATAATGAGAAATATTTGTTTGACGCCCTTCGTTTATATAAAAATTCCATAATTTACCTGAAAGATAATGTTTGTTTAGGTAACATTATGTATCCAGGAGCGGGTAGCGAAGGTGAGATTGTTTTCCGTGACGCTTCAGCGCCGCGCCATAATGACTCGACGCGAGCCCGTCGTCGTTGGCCCTCGCTCAGAGATTGGAAAATGCCTCCGCAACTTTTCTACTTATACAAAAAGTTAACGTGAAAACTTTGTTAATGTTTCGATGGCTTATGGGCTATTTTTATTGTTAGGATCAGAGTTTGCCACATAAATTTTATTGTACCAAGTATTTTTAAACCTCTTTTAACATGATAAGGCCAAAGAAATGATCATCAAAATGTAGTAGCTATTATAGTAGTAAGTTAACTACTTTTCGGAATAAAGTACTTTCGATATATGTTAAATGATTGAATTATAAAAAATATTTTCCTATATATAAGAACGAGATCAAAACAACATTTTAGAAACACTGAGTTTCTTCTACCAACTGATGGTGTAAAATTTGCATAAAAATATAGTTAAAATGATTTGTGTTGTAGAAAATGTCTGACTTTCGGGCAAATGGTGCTGTAAAAATGTTGGTAGATCGGGATAGGCAGGCTCGCGTAAACAGCTCGGTAAATCACGAGAATTGCGCGCCGCAGCTCGACTTGGACAATATTTGTGCCAATAAAATCCTCCCTAACAAAGCTGTTGTTGTCAACGAAAAGCCGCCTGACCTGTTTTTAGTCTATCATGGATTTCATTGTCATCGTTTCCGAAGCCTGATATAGATGTTGAGTGGTTTTAGATCCAAATTATTGCGACACCCCCCCTGTCCCAGAATTTACATAATAAAAACTCAAAATAAAGTCCGTGATCTCGTGAATGCAATTTGCATTTTATAACGGGAGTTCAAAAACAAACGAATATGGAACACATTGTATATTTGATGAACACGCTTATATATATTGAGCGTTGGTGAGATGTGGGTGCACAACTGTGTACACCTCGTCTGCCTACTTCTATTTCTAGTGATCGTATCTGTAATAATAAAACAACTTTTAACCGGATTAATCGCGTGTATTATTGGTTTTTTGTTTTTCCTGACGTTTCGAACACTTTGCAGCGTTCGTTACGAACGCGATTAATCCGGTTAAAAGTTGTTTTATTATAATGTGTAGTGATCGCGCAAACCTAAGATATTACTATGATCGTATCTGTTTAAAACTTTGCAAATATAATGATGTAATTCCGGTAACAATGTATGAAACCATCGAGCTACTCTGATGATAATACCCCAAACTAGATTGATTAGTATATTGTTTCTCCTTAAATTTGTCTTAATTATTTTTCCTGATGACGAGGACGTGATCATGGAGCAGAAAGTAGAGTAACGAAACCTTAAGATGTTTTTTAAACTATATATTTATATATTTTCTTTGATGTTTATGAATAATACTCGTACACATAAACTCACGCCTCTTTCACATGGGAGTAAGCAGAAACTATATACTACTACGATACTTACATACTCCTTTTGATTTGTGCACGTTCATACATATGGTCATACACGCGCGCTGGTTGTAGATACCAAGACGCACCTGTACTTTTTGGAGAACATGACTAATAAGGTCCGAGTATCGTTCTAGGACGTCTCTTGTAAATACCTTTTGTTAATCCTCTTTTATTCATCCTTTCAACATGACCAAACCATGTAAGCTTCCTCTTTAAAATTTTTGTCACTAAAAATTTTAATGCTTCCGTCAAAGTCATAGAAATCCTATTTTTTTAGAGCAGTTTATTAAAGTTCGAGTTAGTGTGTAAGAGAACATATGCTGGACGTCTTCTTGACTTCTCAATAACTTGAAAACTATCACCGGCAGCTTTCGCGGGTGGGTAACTAATAAAGTAAGTTCGAGAGGAAAAGTAAACTAATATCGGCTTGTTCTGGCGACGAGCGCGCTGGCCGGTGCTGAAGCTCGACCTAGGAGACGTCATTTTTGCTACAGATTTATTACTTTTTATATGTGCACTCCATTCACGAATATATACTATATTTCTACTCTACATCAAAAGAAATTCTTGATATTTTTATTACATTGATTTTTGAAAGGCTTTAAATCCAGTTTTTTTCTGCTCGTATGTCTACCGTACAATTAAAAAATATGTTTGTAAATAACTCAAGATGTCGTGAAAAATAATGAATTGCCGTAAATAATAAACAACTGTAATCATTAGCACTCTTCCCATCTTTCTCACTTCGAAAGTCGTTTTGAAGTTTCATAAAATTTGCAAAAAAGTTTCGGTACAAATTAAGAGCAAATTTTACTCCGTCCCGTACCGTTTAGCCATCAGTAATTTCAAAGTTCTAATGAATTTTCTTCTTTGACATTGAAAAATGAATTTCTACCCCTTATTTCCCCTGCTGGGACATCTGTATAGCAACGCTCAGCAGCAATACCATCCAAATCATTTTAATATGTTATTTGATGTGATGATTTGATGTCATTTTGTGTGATGATTTAGTACCTAGAACGTATCAGTTTTTATTTAATAAAATATGCATGCCTGTGTTTGCATCGAGATTTTCAGCTGTCTGGTTCCAGGTATAACAGAGCAAAAGGCAATGTCCGCCCGATCCCCGCACCCCTCATTACCCCTAACGGTGCCCCATTAAGCGCACGGACCGAAGTGCCCCGGACCGTAGTTAATCCACATCCTCATTCACTGTTATTTCGAAGGTCTGATCTAATCTAAACAGGGCTTAGGATCCTACAATGCCAGTATTTCTCGCGACTCATCCCTTTTATGTATTTGACTATCCTCATACCCGGTCCCGCCGGTCGGTTGACGTTTGCCTTTGCTATAAAAGGAAATAACACTTCCGAAACTTCCGATGCGATTTGGTGTTAATGCCTTTGTATGAAAATTAATTTAGTTATAGGCCTTTGGATAGCGGCTTTGACAAATTGTTTTCTCGAAACTATTTTAAAAGTCGCTTATAGCTTCAAACTCTCATACTTGAATTATAGAAACGGGCAGCATAATAGTTGATGAAATGTGTATAGCGATAATGCTGACGCAAGCGGCAGCGAAGGCCGAAGTGGAAGGGTCAATTTGGAAGCTATTATACGGCGGCGGTTAGAGGCCTACTTCCGGCGGCTGCACTAAGCTGGCGTATTCCAATCCCCCCGCTCAATTTCGGCCTTTCTGCAACACCATTCATCCTTCGCACATTTGGTGTAAATATATTTTCAAGATGAGTTATTCTCTTCGGATGTCATTGCCATTCAAAAACGATAAAAACTAACGAATTCGTAATTATTTTTCCGCCGAAGTCTGATAAAAACTTGATTGACACTCAATTTTGATGAACCAGCTTAATGAATTGCTTTCGAGGTGAAAATGTTTTAACTGTACCTCACCCGTAAGCCGATTTCGGATTACCTCTTCATTTTTTACGATACTCAGAGAAAATTTACGAATTTAGATTGAGTATTTATGAATTCCATATCCGATATTCATTTATAGCCGGGTCGGATCCCAGCCCGACCCCTATGTGAGGGAGTTTCAGAACTTGAAAATGACTTCTTGATTCACATATTTCTGAATACTTTTACAATATATATTTTTTAAGTGTAATATATGACTGTAGAATAAATAATTATTAGTAATCCACTAAAATAAGTAAATGCAATATGGAACTCTGACATGGAAGAGCCGCGAGCAACTCTTACTGTAATCTATATATACATATAATAAATCTGTAGAGATAGAGCCTTCGTTCAGGAAAAAGACTTCAAAAAACAAAATCGGGTTGGTAAATGGAAACCATATCCACCATGTTTGAAATTTTTGTCTGTTTGTCTGTATGACTGTTTGTCGTTTATTTGTGCAAGCATTACGTAAAAGGTACAAAACCAGTGTGGATAACTTTAACACAAACATATTGTGCGTAATTCGAACTATTATAAAAAATATATTTCATTATAATCGGTTTATTCTGTCCAAAGATATTTGAATTTGAAGAGTTCAAGATAAACGTATCATAACAATCGTAATGGAGATACATGTAACGACATCTTTTGACAAAAATTGCACTAACGAACCATTTATTGTTATAAACAAATACCACTTTGCATTGTTAATCCCTGGTTAAACCGAAAACTTTTCTATGCTTAATATTGTAATGGTTTATTCACAACTCGCTAGATAGCGTTGTGCATATCGCTTTCTGAATCGCGGTGCTAAGATTTTCCGCGGAATAATGACCCACGCCCATATGGGCAAGTAGGGTGTCTTGCTATAATAATATATCATCAGAAATCATTGGTTCTAAAATCTTTGTTTTTACGTAAAAACTACAAAGCTTAGTCCTCAGTAGCTGCTTTGCATTGGGCTGAGTATCAACTTTTTATTTTTAAGAATTTGTGTTCATCTATTCATACACAACATGTCGCAAGTTATTACTTGCGACATCCACGCGGACGGAGTCGCGGGCACAGCTAGTAAATAAATATATATTTGAATTAGCTATTCGTCTGCAAGAAGTAGGTACTTATAAATTAACGTTTTCGTTTAAGCCAACTAAATATTTACGTAAGACAGAAAGGAACGGGCCCAGATGCAGCTTAATACCAGTATCTTACATGGAATGACTGCCTATCTGACCTCCACAACCCAGTAACTAGGTAACACGATATCTCGTGGTATGACTAGTCGTCAGACTTTCAGGCCTCTGACTACCCGTAACGGCTGTCATAGATCTTAATTTGACAAATAACTAATTACAAAGACTTAAATTATCTAATTATTATTACATATACATATATACTTTTTTGTCAGGTTCTTTTATAGTTTCAAAGTTTTTTTAGTTAGCTGATGTGTATCTTTTATTAACTGCTTGAATTATTATTATTAATAATGCCTTACATTTCTCATAATTACCTACAATTATGAGAAATTATGATGATGATATGAGAACCCATGTAAGTAAGTACTTATTATTTTAAGTACCTATTTTTTTTAATTGACCTTATGGTCTATCCCAGCTTATTTGCAAGAATAATTGATAAAGATCGCCAAAAATCCAATAAGTAGAGGATATGATTATTAAATCAGAATAGTCATAGTAGGTAATAGTCCTGTATTTTAATCGTTATTTTCTTTTTTTATTCCCTTATAATTGTAAGTTTGACCGTGAACCTGAAATAAATACATTCTTTCTTTCTTTTCTTTAATATTTCAAAAGTTTAAATCAACACAATTGATCAACGCACCGGTGCGTCACGTCATCTTGGTGTACATATTCGAACATTATATTACATACATAACTAGTTCATAACCGTCCATCTGCAGGGCAAGGGCCTCTTCCCATACAGAGCAAGAGCGTTGATCACCCCGCTTGCTCACTGCAGGTTGGCGATTTCAGACCATTAAGTACAGGTGCCCTCACGTGTTTTCCTTCACCGTCATAAATTTACATTGGATTTGGACATTGAAAAATTCACATGCCAGGTACCCACAACCTCAAAAAGAAAGCGGCTCAATAGGCCACTCGACCACCACGACAGTTTACGAAAATTATATTATTTTATATAATACTATCTGTGCCCAGCGGTTACACAGACGTATCATTATACTATAAGAACCCCTTACCAACAAATAGAAAATATTTCACAGTTTGTTTCTTGTCGCCATTGCTCAGGCCTCATCGGGTGGCTAGACTTATTATGCGTCATATGCGATATATTATGCGTCACACGGCTCGTTTGCGCGGGTGTTGAAATATTTTTATTTTACATTTATTATCTCGTAAACTATAAGTCCAAAGAACATGCTATAAACGGCAAAGTGTATCTTATGAAATTTTCTTGATGGTGAAGTAATGTATTTAGCCCAATGTTTTAATTAAACCTATACTATTTCTTACAAATCTGGCTATCACATACAATTTTTTTTTTCTAATTCGATTGATAGTTCCAGAGCTTAGCGCGTTTAAACAAACAAAAATACTCTTTGGCTTGATAATATTAGTATAGATTGATGACGGCGCAGTTGGCGCAGTGGTCGAGAGACCGGCTGTTGCGTCGCGTGTCGCAGGTTCGATTCCTGCACGGAACAAATATTTGTATGGGTGTGTGTGCATGTGAGATTATAAGTCTGTAAACGCACCCACAATACAGGATGAAATTCCTAGTGTGGGGCAACGTTCCTTTTATTAAAGCAAAAAAAAATATATTAATAGATTAAGTCAAATAGTTTTGATGAACTTGGTATAATAGATAAATAAAAAAAGTAAACTAAGCTTCTCATTAGGTGTGCCTACATAAAAATATTAAATAATAATAAAATTTTAAGCAATTTAATATAATTTTTTTAATTTTTTTATTATGCTATCTAATAAGCAAAAGATAAAATAACAAGACCTTTTTTGTTAACCATTTCCGAATCCAATCGTAATTTTGTACCGTAATCATCGACTAATATTTATGAAATAGTATACGCATTAGTTGCAATACTTGGACGATGCACCGCCCGTGTTTCGCTAGTGGAAAAGCGGTGTAGTACATTGTAGCGGGCCAGCAAACGAGGAGTTATGACGTCGGCGGAGGATTACGTGAGTGGATGTCGTAATAAAGCTTGCGATGAAGCCGTTACCCGAAGATAAACGTAAATATCTCCGGCCGTCGGTGTCGGCTATTCGCCCGTATTCGCCCTCGGTCTGCCCGTGTGCCTGTGCCCGTTTCTCAGAATTTGTATTTGTCTTCGTCCCTTCATAATAATTGTGCTACTGCTAAGATCTATATTTATTGTATACACAACGTTAGCTAAATTATTTTTCATCAAAATAACCGCTGACTGTGTACCATTTCTTAATGTAGTCCTAAATAATGTACCTATTTATTTATACTTATAATCATATTAAGAAATCCAGGGCGATGAACTAGGCGAAGTTGGTAAAAGTAAAGCATCCTTTGTGCTACATAACGTATGTATTCTCGCGCCTGCTCTTATCTCCTAAATTAATTACATAAATCTTGTTTGCACACGTCTTAAGCTTATGACATGCCGTCATAATTCAACCAGAATGGAGGTTTACACTGCTAATGAAGGATGATTACACTGCAATACGTACGAGCTGCATCAACATTTAACAAAACTACTGACATTCATAATTTCGTCATTTCTTTATTTAGAGGGTGCCCAGCAAATAGTACGATATACTGCGAGGGGAGATAGCTTGGGTAATACCTACATATAAAAATACCGATATATAAAATAGTATATTATATATTGGCAAAATGTTACGGTCTTCAAGCTATACACAGGTACTCCAAATTAGTTACACTGAGCTATTTTTCACTTTTCAGTTTCCTTTCACGCGGTTATTTTTATATTAAAGTTCTTTTTTTTTTTGTAGCTATGGTCTAGAAAACATAGCTAGGTCTAAAGTTCTTATCAAGATAATAAGCTCTAACACGAAGTAGTTACTGTAAACCGTTGAGGAGTTCCCTCGAGTATTTTGTCTCCATCATCAGATTAACTCCAGGTTTTCATTATGTTGTAGTGTCATCAAAAGACATAATCTATGCAAAGTTTTAACAGAATAGGTTATATGTGAACAATCAATAATTCCCTATTACTCCAATTATTCACCCTTAGAGGTGGACTTCTGGGTCAAATTATATGGGACCAACTTGAATGAATCCTCTATCCAATAAAAAAAGAATCATCAAAATCGGAGAACTCTATAAAAAAGTTGTGCGTGATCATACCTAAAAAATACTAAATAACTTATTTTTCGTCGGTTAAAAATTTATGTTTTTCAGGACAAGGTAGTGAAATCTGATGCGAGATATAATTTTTTCAGTACGTTGGGAAATTCAGTATAACTTGAAAACAGTAACATTTTGCTGAACATTTAATATTGGTAGGTATTGACACAAGCTATCATCCCCCGCAGGATGTCGTACTATTTACTGGACATTCTATATTATATATGACGTCAAATATGCTGTTGTTGTTTTACATATTTATTGACGTTTTGTTTGTGATTTAGTGAAACCAAATTAGATACTTTTACTGGGACATAAAGCTATTCGCGACGATGACAAAATTCATCGTTCCTAGTAAGGGTAGAGAGGCGTCGTTCATGATTTCCCAGGGTGTTTACTGTCGGGAGTTCAGTCGACAACACAGAGACCCACTGAATAGTCGGAGGCATTGCCTTATTGCAATCACGTCAACCATTGCTGTGCTGTGTACAGGACTGCAGACCCTAGCACAGTTAATACTTTCTTGTATCGTCATTCGTCTGCCCCTATCACAATTCATTTAATACTTTCATATATGTTAGAACAAAAAAAAAATACAAACGTGTTATTCTAAGACTCTAGACTTAGTGACAGCATTGGTGAAGTGTGGGTGTTCAACTGTGTACACCCCTGCCTACCTCTTCGGAGAATACATGCGTTACATTAAGTTATAAATATGAAAAATGAATGAATATGATCAATTTATATAATTTTATGTCGTAACTGTATATATGTGCTTGTTTTGTTATCCCCATTGGAAACATATGTAGGTAAAAGTTATTACCTAAATCATAAAAAGTATTAACGTATAGTTTTTTATATTACTTCAAATATTACATGAGATGTTTTTAGCAACATCGATTTCAATCACAGGCAACCGTTTTACACAGCTTTACTTGTGTAAAGAGAGTAAATGAAGAGTTCCTTACAAGCCGTTCAAATATTCTGTAAGCGCACCGCTCGCGCTGCAGCCGGGCCGCGGCGACAACGCGACCGACGCGGCGACGACGCGCGCCGCTCCGCCAGACCGCCCGCACCCGCGCGGTAATCAGCTTTTGTGCGCGGTAATTGGGTGTCTGAGCTGCCAACCGAAGCATTTATTCCCGATAAATTGAAAACTGCTTTGTGCTTGGAATCAGATGAATCTGCGGGTAGCGTTTTTGAACTATAAAGATAGGCCCGTTTGGGTCCATAAGATTGAATTCGATGCTTCACACGTCGAAATTGTTATGAAATACGGCCGTTGAGTTAGAGCCAAAAGATTATAGAAAGTATTTATGAAGTATATTAAAGTACAATATTGGTCGATCGAGATCGACAATATTGGTTCGTTGGTTACAAGTTATAATAAATTAAAGGAATTAATAATTTGATATTTTTGCCATTTAATTTATATTCTGTGAACGTAAAATGTAAGGTAAGTAACGTAATAAACATTCTTAATCCCAAACCATGTGACGTAATAATTGTGAAGCTGTATAAAATTGTGATAACGCTCGTAGGTAATAGTCTCACTAATGAAAATATTGCGTCGTTAGAGATATCTTCCCCCGCAATTGTAAGGTCCTTACCGTAGTATCTACGCGGTGGAACGGCGTCATTTACATATTTTAATAAAATAATATCGCAACTGAATCGTAACTGAGAACTTGATTTAAGTTCTTACCGCGATGAATGTAAATTCGCCACCACCGACGCCGCAATTCCAGATTTCAATTCTGGAATTAATAGCAGCCGTCGTGGGCCGAGCCTCGTCTAATATTTGCGTTACTTCCGGAGACTTCTCTTAAGAATGGAATAATTTAGTGCCAATAAGTGAAGCTAGCTACTGGTTCAAAATAAAATGATAGCTAAGTACCTATGTCATAATTGCTTTCAGTTAGTTGGGCAGCATTACTGATTCTCGACTTGGCTTTTTTTGAAGGATTCCGTAGGCGGTGCACGGCAGCGCTTGGCCCTGCTAAGCGTGCATTAATATTGTCAATAGTTGGAGTTAGTGGAAGTGAAGTACGTGTTCCGCCTGCCGCTATCTACGGCGCAGCTCGCGCGGTGAATTCGAATGGCCTCTCACACCGCCGCACCTCCTCGGCTCCCACCTTGTCCCCTTCACCCCAGTAACGCCCCATAAACTCGCGTCTTAATTTTAACTTTATTTCTTACCGCTGCTGTGTTCAAAGAAAATTAAGTGTGAAAATACTACTGAAGGATTCGCACAGACTTTAGTATGTTTTCGTGTCAATCACCCTAATACAATAGAGTGATAAAGAAAACAGGAATTATCCATTCAGACTGTGTTATTTTCGGATTAAAACCATGTTCTATTAAGTTCACATTATTTATCAATACGCCTAAATATACCTTCAAACCTTCAAGAAAAGAGCGTACTCCTTTTAAAAAGGCCGGCAACGCACTTGTGACTTCTCTGGTGTTGCGGGTGTCCATGGGCGGCGGTAATCGCTTACCATCAGGCGATCCGTCTACTCGTTTGTATAAAATCCGTTTGTAAAAAAATAACGTAAAACAAAAACATCAGTCTTTATATTACCATTGTCTACGTCAGGAATGACACTACATAAAGCCACATTTTATTCATCTTTCTTACATTATAATATGACAATATAATATTAAACGCCGCAAATATATGTGCTTTTTGAAAAAGTCGTTCATTTTTAATGGTACTAGGTTACTCATGCAATAGGTTAAACTAATGCCATCCTTATGTGTGTAACTCATACATTCATGAAATAAGGAATTTTGTACAATAAACGAATTGTTTTGTCGTAGTCGACAGCAGACATATTGTTGAAATAGATTGCCAATTGTAGTGGCTATGTATCTGGTTATTGGAAGTTTACATCGAGAGCACGTCGAAGCGTTTGGAATGTCTCAAAGGTAAAAGTTTCCTTGGGCGCATGCAATTCCGGAGTTGCACGACAGAGCCGGTGGGGCAGGCACGGGCGCGGCGCGGCGCCCCGGTAGCGCACGCTAAGTTCACTAGGTGGGAGAGCACGGGCGCGCGCCTCCGCTAACGCCGCAGACGTCGCGGCCCACACAATAGCGATTATTGGGGCAATCGAGGCCGAACCCGAGACTCGCCCCGTGATGCAAATAAAATTCGGAGGAGGCCACGGCTGGACAACGCTGCCCCTCGTTATTATTCGACTCTCGCGGAATTGCTTTTATGTCCTTAATGGAAAAGCGAGATATTTATTTCGGGTTTGTGAATAGACCTTCTTTTAACATTTTCCTTGTTATGGCTACAAACCGTGCCCGAAAATTATACGATCCCTGTTTTGTTTGATTTTACGTTAATGCTAGCTTAGCTTAAAATGTTACTTTTAGCTTTATATTACCTACTACTGTATTCTTGTCTCTCCGTTATATTATTATGTTTTGTTCATGGTACACTTAGCAGCTAATGAGAAATTATATTATATTTTGTTCATGCTGGCGCCATATGTCATGTTTTAAACCATGTTCCGTATACGGCTGTCGCCACTGGACTTGGCTTTCGAGATGAGAATATCTAATAAGCAACCCCTCGTGTACACCCTGCGCCAAATTTTCACGAGTTCATTAGGTAACTCCAGTCTTCGTTGTTTATTCTAGTTCACCCTTTCTGTTGTTGTTTCTTTTGGTTTGTGTTCTTGCGCATTAGACATAAATATTTATTTCATACCATAAGTAGTACGAGTATAAACATGTTAAGTAGATTGTTTTTCTACACTAATATGACGTTATTGAAAAAAACTGATTATATTTGTACACACAACATGTTTAATTTGTTCTGGTTAGTTACACTAATAAATAATAGTATGAGTACATTATGATACAATTAATGTTGAATTGCTAACCGAGCCTTGGCGAGGGAAGCAATGACCGACCAAGACTTGTTGACCATTAGGGCACGCGGCTGATACGACGTTTTTCAACAATATTGTGAGGAAAAAAAAGAAAAAAACCACAAAAAAATTTTGTAAAGACATTCAACTGAATACATTTTTTAAGTAAGATGGCGATGAAATTTATTTTTTCGTACGCCGAGTCTATGGTCTATTTGTGCGCAGGAAGGAGGCCCACTGATCACTGACAAAGTTGCCAAACAGGCTAATATTATAATATATTTTTTAGATTGATATAAAAAAATACCTAATGCTAATTCGGCTACAGAAACATATTTTTATTTATTAACTGAAACATCATATTTTATCTAACACTGTATCCAAGACTGTAACTAATAACAAAAATGGAAAATTTTAGCAAAGAGTTTGTAGACATCAAATTTCTTTGCGTTAAATATTTAAAAAAGAAACAGCAAATAGGTTTGATGTCTATAGTCACGAGTACTATACGACGTATAGTACACTTGCGAGAAAACATGATAGGTAATGAAATCGATTAAACTTATTTTGTTAAAATGACGGGTCTATGGTCTATGCACGCGCAAGTAGAAGCAGAGTCTTGACTTGACAAAGACTTTAGTTTGATAATCTATGGTTTGACGTCTAAATACATTATATTAAAAAAAATTAAGTGAGTGTTCTTCCATTTATAACACTAATTAATGCTAATTTGTTGATAAAATGTAATAATTTGAAGTAGCGAAATGTTTATTTTTCATATTTAAATTAGCACAGTCACAAAAATGTTAAATCACATCAAGGAGTTTTCAAACATCAAAACTCTTTGCTGAGGTTTAAAAGTAAACTTAAAACAGTCACGTATGAAGAAAGTGCACGCGTAATTAATAAGCCTCATCATGAACCTAAAAGCGGTGCAATAAGAGCCACTTTACGAGCAAGAGTGTTGATAAATATATTATTCAACAAAAATACATTGGCGGAAAATATAAATAGGAATTATAATAGACGACAACAAACCTTCTGGTTAATTGATTATTTACACTCACTTTCTAGAATATGTTTGAGTTTTTTTTTTACTGTGAATCCTGTGATTCTTTCTTGTGAAACTACGTATTGGCTCTTACTCTTAACACATTTTTCTAAATATCTTCATCAATATGAGACTGAAGAGGAAAGAAAGCTTAGAGAGAGTACTAGGAGAAAAGATTTTAAAACTATAAATAATCCTAAACTTAATGTAGTCAAACACGGTGCCCACCATATGTCAGTGAAAATCTATAATAAACTACCTGATGATATAAAATATCACTTTGCAAAAGGGATTTCAAAATTAAATTAAAACGTTACTTACTAGGCTGCTATTATTCTATTAATTACATTTAAATTGTAAATATATTAGTAATTAATCATAATATTATTTCTGTTATTTTTTTACTATTAATTTTTTATTCTTATTTGTGACATGTATTTAGGTTATAATCACATAAATTGGCTGTATTTAATTATTGTAAACATTATTATTTTCGTTATTTAAATGGCATTTATTAGTATTAATTATCTTTGTCATAGTACCTAATTAATGTCTCTTTGTCATAGTAGTAGTTTTTTTTTTTTTCATTTTATATTAATTGTTTTCAATATACAACAAAATGTAAAAATTGTTATGAATAATTAATTAATCACCATAAGTTACCCACACAAGGACTGAACATAACACACGAAAATAAACAAAACTGGCTGTGGTACATTAAATAATGCAAAATATGACAGCAAAACGCATGTTAATCTGCATAAAACAATAATTTGTGTCGTATGTAGCACACGATAAGTTGGAAATTAATGTACAACAAGACAAACTAGTATTATTGAGGTAAGTGGCTATAAATAAGTTTTGCCAGTTGGTGCGAACTGCCCTTTTAATTATGAAAATGTATGCGAAGCACATGAAAGTTTGTGCAATTATGCCGTAGCCGCTGCGCCGTCGTGCGGTGGCCGGCCACGTCCTTAACTACCGAGCACTGGCTTCTGCTGCTATTCAATTACCTACCTACATCATTCTAAGAGGAATTTACAAGAAGCTTTTGTTGGAAATTTTATTTAAATATGACTTTTGAGAAAGTTGTTGAACATGCTTACCGATAATCGTTACATTAATTTACTTCTTCTTAGACCATCAATTTTTATAGTTTTTTTTTCTAACTGTCTGCCTATTTACATATTATTTACAAAAAAATCTTAGTAAGCGCAGCCAGCAGACGTGTCAGTATTTTACACAAGGAGTGCCAAAAAAGCAAAGCACTAAAATATATCGACACATTTAATAAGTAGACGAGCTTTTCTGAACGATTGTACTGGTCAACATGCTTGTTGGCTACCGCGGTTCACATCGACATGATGGCCACTATTTAGTACATACGTCTTAGTTATAACCTGTCTAGTATGAGCAAAAATATTATAAAACTAGCTGTGCCCGCAACTCCGTCCGAGTGGATGCGAAAAATAATGTCATGTCGTAGGTATATGAACAAAACGCGGCAATGATTTAAAATAATTAAAAATGAACTCAATAAGTTAAAGTTTACTGTATTTGAACTTGTTACCTGTCAATCACTGTCGCGGTCCACGGACTGTAATCATATTTGTTAGCTACTTTTTATTTCATGCTACTTGGTTGCGTAGCCATTGATAATGTTGAAAATGTAAAGCGCTGCCCGGCTACTATGAGCGGTATAAAACATTCAACTGTATATTACATCCATTAAAATACACAAAGATATTTTTGTGCCCAGCACCTATAAGTGAGAGCATAATAAAATACAGGCTACAGTGAAAACTCCATCAAAATCTGTCCACAGGTTCTCATGTTATAAGCGTTCAGACATACATATGGACAGGCAACTTTTTCAAAAATGTGGGTTTAGCTTCTATATAGATAGTATAATTCACCACAATTAAAGTTTTTGAAAATATTATGTGTAGAGAAATAGTAGGTACCTACCTCTAGAGTTCTATCTTTATTATAGTCTAGACATACGACACAATCCTGCTGATTGCGCAAGCGCTCTGACCTACAAGGGCAGCTTAGCGTTTGTGGCCGGAAAATGGCAAAAACTACCATGGACCATCCGTGATTTGTTCGTCACCCCTCTAAATACTTCACCGTTTTTTCGAAACTAACCTTAAACATTCATAACTCCCTAAACAATAATTCAGGTGTAATTTTCTCTAATCTTTGATTTCGAACGCCCCGTCCCATCTCCAAATACTTCGTATAATATAATACTTAATGCCATCAAATTATATCGCTAAAATTTTTATCACCTAACTAGTACAAAATAAGCCAGCAATAAAATGTCGCGGTCGAGGGTTATTTACAACCGGGGTCAATTATGTCGCAATAAAGTTTTTAGTGTTGCACAAATTGTCGATTTGGACTCGCTGACGGATGGCCGCGAGACTGGCGCCGCCAAATGAGCACACGATAAAATTATCGTTAGCGGTAACGACATGAATAAATGCAAGAGGGTGGTCCGCGGCCGCGGCACAACGCGGCGAGCGAGACGAGACCGCCTCGGCACTCGTTAGGGCTCTTGTGACGACTGCAACGTGCATGTACGACCGCCGCCGCAGTTCCAGCCGCCTGCCGCATCTTTCTTATAAAACTCTACATTCATTTATGTTGAGTTGCCAAACGTTAATTCCCGCGAAATAAATGGAATATTAGAAAAACTTAAATATAACAGGTACATTTAACAATCGAATTTAACATCATGACGAAATCTGTATGTGTATTGTGTGTCCAATTCACACACAGTCTATGTCCTATTATACATATACCTGTTTCGATCGATCCAAATCTATGTATCTATCGATCTTATCACAGTTCAGTAGAAACATTACGCAGCCAAAATGCACATTATACGCACTCGGTCGGTTAAAACCAGTACCACGTTAACCATGCTATAAATATCAGTAAACCAGAGTACCTAATTTATTGCACACATGAGAATTTCCAGTAAAAGTAGAACATTTTCAAGCAAGAATTTCGGTGTCAGAATTTACAAAAGCGATTGTATGCTCATATATTCGTAGTTTGTAACAATCATGTAAATAAGGAGCTAATAATAGAAATCCACTCGCCGAAACTAGTGTTTGCGTTGATTTATAGTGGGTTGTGGGGCGCGCTGGCGGTAATTTTAAATGTCACGCATTATGATGAATACTAGCAATTTTCTCACGGGATCACGGGAACGATAGCCTTGTAACTCTGAAACTTTTTACTCGCATGATAAATTATATTAGTTATTTTAATCAATTCTCGTGCGCGCTACTGAATAATGTAATATTATGAGGACTGTTCGTACAAGAATAAAGTAAGTCTATTTACTATTACAACTTTATACCTGGATGTCAGGCATGAACGGCGAATTTGTATGATGTTAGGTATTTTTAAATGACAGATAATTTTAAACTATGGAAATTCAGTAACAAGCAAAAATAGATTTTCTAGATCGAATTAGCGTATTACAATAAAGCATGGTTAATAAGAAATCTCAGATGTATAAAATGTTAATGCATTACAAATAAAAATGTCATTATAATTACTTTCAAAACAAAGGAACCAACCATATTTCAATATTAGCAAATATATATTACTAAAGTTACAATATTAAAATGGAAAAAGAATACGGTCGTGAGCAGTTTTCGAACCTGCGCCTCCCGGATAAATACTCCACGCGCTCTGACCACTAAGCCGAAGCTAAGAGGTCGAGATGGTTTAGTGGTCAGAGCGCGTGGAGTATTTAAAACTGCTCACGACCGTATTCTTTTTCATTTTAATATTGTAACTTTAGAGTTCGCTAAGCATGCGTTAATGCTTTTCAAAGATTTATCTTGAGGTATATATTACTAATAAACATCTCAAATAGACATCGTGAAAAATGAGTCTCAGTAACTGCAATAATAGTGTGAAGTAAGCCATCATGTCGCAACAAAAAGAGTGAGTAGAATGCGTGTCACATGATCATCACATAGCTACAGCTACGTAGGGGGAGGCTACGAAAGTCCCCGGCAGCCGTCTTTAATCGCATCGTCATCGCGCGTGGGCACTACTTGTGTCGCTACGACGACCTCCTTTCATAAATCGGTCTACACGTACTACTTGATTGATGACGTATCTCCGATAGAAAACAGTAGGTATAACTCTCATAAAATCATTACTTTAATTAACACTTACCACAGTTTCAAACTTTTAAATGTATGTAGTTAGTGTGTAGGTATAATGTAAACGTATCATTCAACGAATATTTGCTATAAATCTACTGCCATGAAGATGCTACAAGCAATATTAACGCGACACACACTAATTAATATACGATTATGCATGGTTTATTATTATGGGTTCTATTGCCAACGCAACGAGAGATAATTAGCTTAATCACCGCGCTAGCTCCACCCTGATCAGTACAGAGATATTCGACTATGAGGTATTACTATTATATTATAACGGTGTGCAGGAAAACAATACACAAATCATTTACAATAATAAATGTATTGCACTATTATGAGCGCGCAATAGCGTTCACAGAATAATTAACGTTAAATTAATTATATACAAACATAAAATTTGTAGATGTTTATCACAATTGTAGCAATTTTGCCTCAAAACAATTTTATATAATGAAGCTAAAAATAAATACACTGCATTGCAATAAGTTTTTGAGTTAATATTCGGAAACAACAGTGACATTAACTGTCATCGCCGTTAGTGTGTTATTTTATATTTTGAATGTAATTTTCCTGTTTTGTCTGCACATTCTCGGATAATACTACACTTTAGTGCTATGCTTCGTATATATATCGCGAACTTGTATATTTTTCGACTTATACCTTTTCCAATTCTGTTAATTAATCCTATATATACAATGCGATTTGTTTGACACAGCCACATATTGTACACAATAGACGGTCGTTAGGGCATAAATGGCTTTTACTACGGTATTAAAAGTAAAATAAAACTAAAACAAAGTAGAAATAACCATCCTGGGCGAGTGATAGTAAACAGGGCCCGTGACGAGGCCAGCTCGAGCCGCAGCGATTCGCGTCGAGCCCTCCCGGCGGCGCCTCGCGGGCGCCCGTTGCTAACTTTTATTATTTTTGTAGCGCTCGCGCTGTTTTTATTATCGCGAATGGCTTTGCCTGCTCCATCTCCTGTAATATCCTATCTAACTGTAGCCGAGTTTACATAGGTGCCACACTGCTACAATCAGCTACAATATAACTTGCTACTTTTCACGAATGTTTCTCTAGCGTCTAGCTAGTTTTGTAGAGGGACAGTGGTTCAAGTATTGAAAATGCACACCCGCTCGTTAGGCCCGCCGGCCAGCAGCGACAGCGGCTGCGGTCCGACGCGTGACGTCACGTCGGCCCGCCCCGCCTGCGCCCTCATTAGCATACATTATATTCGCCATTACGCCCAGCTTCGCTTGCGGCTTTTTGTGATGTTTTTAATGATACACCCATACTAGGAGAACATAATTGTGTAGGCTTCTTATTTGCTTCATATGACGACGAGTCCATTTCTGTTCCTGTTTAATTAGCTTCCCAACAACATGCAACATAATCATTATATTCCTAAAATCTCGTGGAATTTTGATAGTTTCCTCGATAATTTGTTAATTAATCGGTAAAAAAAATAGGGATAATACTAAAATATACCGACCACGACATCGGTGAGCTAGTTGGTGTCGCGCGCAGTGGGCGCCCCGTGGCGCGACCCGCTGATTTACGTGGCCGGACGGCCGCCCACGAGCGCGCACCTCGCATCACATACACTATTGTACCGTGCATGCAGCTGTGCAATACATACTCGTACCTGCCATTGTTTGTAAGCTCATAACTCTTTATCGAACAATCTAACGAAAGTTGCAAAATTTCGTTACAGCGTACTGGTTAATTTTTAATAAGCGATGTAATTGCATAACGTAGCCTCGCGACACGCGTAAATCACTAGCCTGCCGGTCAGCCAGCGAAGCTAATATTTGCATATCGCGATTGATGCGAACCAATCAATACTGCAAATAATGAAAATTTTATATGAATTCTACAAATAGATTTCACGAGAGCCTTGTTGTTTTAAATAATTACTTAATTAATTATATTTGGTTATGTTTTTAAATAAATGCTTGCAGGGTTTACAGTTTTCAGATTAATAAATTAACGAAATTTAATTAATTCCGAATGTGTGTATAACATGTAGTCCTAGTAGAATTCCATTATTGTCAAGGCCCTGCCTGAGGGGAGAAAATGCCGTTCACAAAAAAAAACTATCACAAGGAGATACATCTGGCTACATTTGGCTTAGTAGGGTAAATTTATAGAGAAGTCAAATCATGAAGAATATAAATGTGATTATGTGATGTCTGCTCATCACATTACGAGGTAACTACATCACTCCAATAATTATAATTTTCAGGGTTGATTTTATGTCGTAGGACGATAATTGAGGCAATAATTATAAATTATAATATACCTGTGACTACTTTTCGGATTTCCGAAAATAATTGCACTTTATGCAAGAAATTTTAATAGATATAATTAATTATATTGTACCTACACAGAGACTGAAGCGGTAAATATAGTAACAACACCATCAAGTGAAGTGTTGAAAGTACCTACTTGCATGTTTTCTTTCATTAATTTCCGGAGTAGGTCATACCAAGTGAGGGCTTTATGTTGTTGTAAGTTTCATTAGTATAGTTCTTAGCTTTTCATAAATATAAGATCTGAAATTATTTTTAACAGGTTTTTTGCTACCGTGATTTTATGGAAAATATTGAAGGATTAGGAAAGATGAAAACTCAATCTAAATATAAAATAACAGCATCACGCCTGTATTCCCCGAGGGTGTAGGCCAAGGAGCACACAGTTGTACACTCACATTTCATCTATGCTGTTATTAAGTCCCATGTCATAGTCGGTGAGCCTTTTACCATCTACCATTATAATTTCTAATAGAAATACCCCAAGAAAGAACACTTTGCCCGATCCGGGATACGAACCCGGGACCTCACGCTCAACAGCCGCGCTGGCGACCACTAGACCAACGAGGCAGGTCTCACAACTCAGTCTCGAACATGCCAATTATTTTTATACAGATGAATACAAATATTACTACCTGGCTCTGGTTAGGAAAAACCTGAGCCAGGTAATAATGAACAGAAGTTAAAATGAACTCCGAGGATGTTGTTTTTTTTATTTTATTGTTTTTTTTTTCGCTGGTCTGTAAATTATCGCATAAGCTAAAATCTTCTCGGTACCTACCAATCACAAATATATTTATCTATTATATACGTATTCATTTATCATGAATATTTGTATCCTAAATTTGTTTTTCCCAAGAGATAGAAAGTATTAGTGTATGTGCGAATATTTTGCAGCCAATTGTTACGTTATAATATCTCCTCAAGAGACTGTCGCTCTCTGTTACCAGCAAGGTTATTAAGGCGGTGGGAGGCAATATTCGTGTCTCATAGGAGTCATAAATATTTTTTATAAGCACGAAGGAAGCGGACGCACAAACAACACCGCACAAAAGCGGCGCAATCAAAATAACACATCGGAGGCGCGCCGTCCAAATTGCTGTGTCAAAGTGTTCTCGTCCTGATTGCTCTATTCTGCTCCCAGAGCAACCTACCACACTTTATTTGCTTTTTGCTTTCTTATCGTTGACACAACGTGCTTTTGCTGGACGCAGTAGATCTTTATAACGATTTTCGGCTACCTGCAATGTTGAGGTAGCAGGAATGCGTGGTTCGTAATCGTGCGTTGTTTCGTTTAGAAATTATACAAACGGTATTAAACATGTTTTTCTACAACTGTTGCCTATTAATAATAACTTATGTTAGAGAATTTAACTCAGACGGTGCATGCAGGTATAATTTAATTTACATAACATATCATTCGATTTGTTCTACTGGAACTGCGAACGTTAACTGAAATCAACATGGCGTGTTGCGTTGCTTTACTAGATGAACAAAAGAAAGGCACAAGCCCGGTCGTGCCCGCCCCGCTCGCTTTGACAACGTCGCCCGCTCAGCCTAATTCAATTTCTCCTACTCACTTAACAATTCCTCCAGCTAAAACGTCTAAGTAGATGGGTCACGGCACCAGATTTAGTTTATTACGACCAGCATTAAGTGCGCAATTAATCTGAATCCGTAATGGATGGAACTAGAAACGTAAGCATTTTGACTGCGGCTAACTTCCAATAATAGGTACCTATTCAAATTTCCGAATTAGCATAGTTAACGAAAGCGGTATCCATTGATTGCAACAGATAAACCACATATATCGCGCTAGCTGTTTACTTAATATGAATTAATAACTCATGCGTATTGTTTTTCATAATGTAGAGAATATATATACCTACTTTTCTTTATGAAGATGTCTTTCATATAACACATACACTGTTTAAATCGTCTGTAATAGACGTCAAGGCCATAATGATGATGATACTATATAATATATTTTTTAATATGAGATTATTTAAATTCCTTTAATTTCTGATTAGTTACACCACTCGTTCATCTTCAAATTAAACTACAAAAATAATACTTGACAAGGCGATCGTAAGCATCGCCTTGTCAAGTATTGACTTAAAATCTGGTCAATTACAAATGACTCGATTTATCAATTAATGAAAATATATTACAGTCATTTGGCAAATAATAGACAAATATATATAAATAAAGATCATAAATAAAGGTCTCATGACGTAATATTACCACACATCATGCTTCTGTTAAGCAGTCAAATCCTTAATTAGAAGAAGAAAAAACGCTGTGCGTCAGATTGAAATATTTATTTACTTTTTTATTGTTGATTTTCTTTCAAAACTGAAATCAAACTGCGTCCTATGAAATAAACACATTATTGCTTAGCCAAAAACTTTCAATAAAAGATTGATCGCTCCATGCATTTGTTTCAAGCTTACCGTATGGGGCACAGATAACTGGTATTGAAAATTTTGGAGGAAAAAATAATTTATATTTGTAGCTGAAAGAAATCGGCTTCCGTTTTCCCCAATCGAAATGCGGTGTTCGCAATATTCTGTTCGGTTTCGTTAGAAACAATTTCATTTCGCTCATGGTCCTTTCAGCTCGTATGTAACAATGAGTTTAATCCTATTAAAACGGACACACATTGTGCCAGAATTGTAGCGTGGTGGCTTTGGTCTGTCGCCGGTCGCATCGGCCCCCTACATCTACTAACCGGAACCAGACCTTAAACAGAATTAAACATGGTTTAATTTCCCTACTGAAGTTACGCTGAAAAAGCTCCGCCTAGTCGAAACACAACTATGCCGGGAGGAAATAAAATAGCTAGGGAAGCGATGCGGGCGTCGGACGAAGCGATTATGCAGTCGAGAATAATGGGCGCCGGTCCACATGCACGTTTTTGTTTGTGGTCTGTGACGCGATTTATACGCGAATTTCTACCGTCGCTGAAGTGAGCACTATTCACAATAATTGCTTTGAACAAAATTCCCTCGCACGTGTCTTTTGTTTAAAGCCACACAACGCGTTTTATTATATTATATAACATGCAATAAAATCGTTTTATTCCCCTGTGACATGCATATGACGCCTCCGCACGGAGAGCAAAATTTCACAAAATTTGTGAATTAGTTCATTCTTATTTCGTCTTATAATACGGTACGATGTCTTAATCTCCTCCATACACGTACTTGTGCTTTAACGTTACATAACATATGTTATTATTTAATTCAATGAAAAATTAAGACTTAAATAGTACATTATAACACAAGTGAGCTATGTTTGTCATCATCAATGCTTACGCGTTTCATATGACGTTTTCAACATACTCGCGAGTATTTTTCTTTAATATTTTTTGTTATTAGAATGTTAAAGTGTGTCTTATGTCATTTTCGTGCGCCATGGTTGCAATGGGTGTGTTAGTGCCAGCGCTATAAACCTATATTTGAGAGTAGAAGAACGCCTATAGACCCCTTAGTAACTGCGCTCTGAGAATCTATTGTGACACTGACACCTCTCTAGGATTCCAGCAATTTTCATAGTCGCAAAAAAAGTTGACTTTAGTGTGGTGGATTGTTTTGTTTTGGTGTAGACATTTTAGGCCCGTCCTATGAAAGTGTTTGTCGACTTTGCAGTGCCTGGTAAGGGCCCTAGTAGTAATAAATTTCGGTTCAGCGCCAATGCCTCCTTTAAACTTGTAACCCGTTTTTAAAGCCTACAAGAATCACTTTCGCATGTTCTTGACCTGGAGATTTTTACGAAAGTTTTATTTTTTGTTTCACACCCCAGGTTTTTTAAATGGGCAGATGTGGTGTATTTCGGAATTCCATAGATTAGTTCAAGTCCCATTATGGGACATTTCGCATCGGCCCTGGCTAAATTGTCAGTCGCTTCGTTGCCAATTATGCCACTATGTCCAGGTAGCCATCGTAGTACTACCAAATTTTATGCTCCTAATAAATAGCAAATTTAGGAGCTGAACACATTCCTTGACTAACTTGGTGTTAATTTCTACCGAGCTCAAAGCTTGTAGTGCGAGCGTGCCTTTACTTTTATTATGAGTTATAAAAGCATGTGTGTAAAAAAGCTGCATTATGAAACTAAAAGCGGTGCAGTAAAACCCATTTTACGAGTAAAACTTGAAAACATAATAAATTGTGTTTTTTATTAAATATTGTCCAACGGCTATTACTCACTAGCATTCTTCGGAATTGCCCGACTAGTTTCGAACTCGAAGGGAGCCCTTAGTCATGAGCGGAGCCCGCCAATTGCCCCCGTCAATTTATGACTCGCGACATCGCCGCGACAGTCCCGACGAATGCAAATGAGTATGAAATAAAAAAATAAAAAAAGAAAGTAATAAGTAATAACCGTTGAACAATATTTAATATGAACGTAGTCATTATACAAAAAAAAACCTCAATTTTTTGTTTGTGTACAACAGGCGGTAGTTGTTCCACATTGCACCTTAAACCTCACCATGGCGGTAGAAATAAGATATTTCTCGGTTTGAAGATCGTACAAATTAATAAAATTCCTAAAAGTATTTTGTTTAATTTATTGTTTTTAGTATTTTTTATTTATTTCTAGATATGTTTTATATATGAATATGCTTTATTGTACCAAACATTGTAATAACAAATGTAGAAAACCAGAGTACAATAATGGCGGAATTACTGCTAATAGCGATATTTACCATACAACTTTGTATGGATAGGAAAGACGTGAATGATTTCTAGAATTTTCGTCTGTCTGTATTCTCGTCTATGTTTGGTGTCTTGCAGGGTGCAGAAGATATAAATAAGTATAAATATTTGGAAAGCTATAACTGCTGCTATCTAGCGGGTATTTATATGCCAAAACAAAAAAGTCGAAGTCCTGTCCAGTCAGAACCAAATATTATTATAAAAGGCAATTTTCCTTCAATAGGTATAAAATCAGATATTTAATCCACTAAAACTCGAACCAGTGAACCGCGTTCTTTATCAAACCAGTAACACGTCAACTTGTATATATTTATTTTGCTTGGGCAGCAACATTACCGTGGTGGTTAACATTTTAAGACTAGTAACTGTTATTGCAATCTTCTCGACTTGGTTTGTTTTTCTCTTAAAGGTTTTCTTTAGTATCGGTAGGTAGTATCTGCTTAATCCAGACGGTGGTCTGTGAGCGTAACTTTTAATAGCCTTATCAGTACTCGAGCAGACCGCGTTCTCTATCTGCGCCTCGCCCCCACCACAGAGATTCCGTCGCTACCGAGCCTTCATCAACCTTTATTAACCGCTTCAAACACGGAAGGGCCGCTCGTCTAATCTCTTTTTCTGCCGAATTTGGTATCATCTAAACACAATCACGCCAATTATCACAAGGTTGTTTGATGTCTTGATTAATTAGCTAGTTAATCTGACTTGAGAGTCGAACAACGTAGCTTTTGTATGTGTACGAACTCAATCAGTCACATTATTTTATAACTGTGTACAGCGTGTTCTTAAAACATAAGCATGTTAACATTTGTTTTCAAGTTTGTGATGTCACTTTTTTTACGTAAGAATATACTTGTATTTTTTGTCCGTATCCAACAACTAGCATTCTTTGTAGTTTAATTTTTATCGAGTGTGCAAATTAAACGTGAATTTGTCCGTCTATGTGTGCAAGAACCACTTAACGGTAAAAGAGTTCACTGCCGTTAAATCTGCCATAAACAATAAAATTTGCATTTATTGGTCGTCGTCGGTGCCGTAAATTTACAGCAAGAGAACTGCCAACGACATTTTGAGTGAATATCTGGTGCCATTATACCAGGAATAGTGGCGTTTCGTGAACTCACCGATGTGCATTAATTGAAATCACCAGTCAATTAAAGTCGGTGACGGCAGTGAGCGCCGCGATGTCGTTGGTCTCTGCACGCCAATTATTGTCATTTGTTCAGCCATCCACTCGTGTACACCCTTCGGTCACGCGGCGCGATACTCCCGTGTAACGTCACACAACACACATATGTAACTGCGTATCAAACTGTCTGTGTCAACCGTCCACGCTGATCAATTTGTCACGATGAAAAATAAAAAATAAACAGTATTTATTGTTGTTAGCTCGAAAACATTTTGTGTGAACGCGGCATTTAATGTTTAGCGACAACTAAAATAACAACGCAGAAATTTCATGCAAACAAGAAACAAAACTTTGCACTCTCGACGCCATGTAAGTAGGTGTGTAAGTCCAATAATTCAAGGGGAGCGGGTGGTCGTAATGTTGGAAATTTCCAGGGCACTCCGAAAAGTTGGGATCTTCCGGGTCCAGTCAAATTCAAATTCAAATATTTTTATTTCAAATAAACCATATTACAGGCACTTATGAAAAGTCAAAACTAGGTGCACGGTTCCAAGGCGTTGATCTTATGGAGAAGAGCCGGCAAGAAACTCCATAGACACTCTTTTTAAAATAAATTGGTTTAACAATAAATAAGGTAATGTGAGAATAATGCAGGTTAATGAGCAGACTAAGAAAGGAAAGTAAACTTATATAGCCTTTTAAAATGATTGCCAAGGCAGTTAGGAGCTGACCAGTCCCGACAGACAGCACCCGTTCACGAGCATGACGAGCACATCAGCCTCGCTTAGCTCAACCATTTTGTAGGGAACTCGACGACCCGATGTACGACGCCACCATCAGCAGGACATTTTAGCGAGCATGACAAACTCGTAATGCCTGACAATAGGCAGTATGTATGTAATATGAGATTAAAACTAACATTAATATCCACATGATGCTCACATTTTACAAAGTTATATATTATGGAAAATTTCATAAAGAAATAATAATGTAAATTTAAAACTAGTAGGTTCGATACTAGCTGTTATACAATCGATATGTAAATTTACATACCCAAGAGTCAAATAAAATAATAATACAATTGGATTAATTGTACGTCAATAAAATAAATTGTATAAATTAAAAAAATAAAATAACAAAAATCAAAAATGTCAAAATAAAGGAAAAAACATAGAAATATTTAAGCTGAAAGCAAACAAAATGTCGCCTTATCAAGTAGGCAAGGTGCCAGTGGGTCGCAGTGTGCAGGAAGGAATCGTGAGCCAGGCATCCCTATCTTCCATATAATGATTAGTACTATAGTACGCTTTGGACATTAATATGCGTTTAATAACAATCTTAAACTTGAAATCCGGCAGTTCAGTTATATTAGAGGGGATCTTATTGTAGAACCTAACACTGTTACCCATAAATGACTTGCTTGTCTTTCTAAGCCGAAAGCCAGGTACTATAAGCTTGTGCTTATTACGCGTATTTAAATTGTGGTAATCACTCTTTTTATTAAATTCGACCATATTTTTACGAACATACATTATGTTACTAAATATGTACAAGGATGGTAAGGTGAGTATATTTATTTTCTTGAATAATTCACGGAGTGACTCACGGCAGCTAAGGTTATAAATAGCTCGGACTGCTCTTTTCTGTAATATAAAAATGGTCTCGATATCAGCAGCTGATCCCCAGAGTAGAATGCCGTAAGACATAATACTATGGAAGTATGCAAAATAGACCAGCCTAGCCGTAGACACATCAGTCATCTGTCTTATTTTCCTAACAGCAAACGCAGCAGAGCTCAGTTTTCCTGCAAGTGCCTCAATATGAGGTCCCCACTGGAGTTTAGAGTCCACTGTGACACCGAGGAATACAGTTGAAGCAACCAAATCTAGTACTTTACCATCAAGTTTTACATTAGAATCTACATTGGGCACGTTAGGTATAGAGAACCTAATACATTTCGTCTTTTTAGCGTTCAATAGAAGGTTATTGGCAGAAAACCAATTAGATATTTTATTAAGTGTATTATTAGGTTCTACCAGATCCTTGTCCTTTCTATTTACTTTGAATATAAGTGAGGTGTCATCCGCAAAAAGAACTATGTTTGACATTGTGTCCTTTATGACGTATGGAAGGTCATTAATATAAACAAGGAACAAAAAAGGGCCTAAAATCGATCCTTGAGGCACTCCCATTTTAACAAGTGAGCCTGAAGAAGTTACCTTATCAATAGCTACCCTTTGTTCCCGATTTGTCAAATAGGAACACACAAGATCAATAGACCTTCCTCGAATTCCGTAGTGTTTTAATTTTAGAATGAGCGTTTGGTGATCCACGCAGTCAAAGGCCTTAGAGAGGTCACAAAATACTCCTATAGCATCCCCCGCATCTTCCCAGGCCCTTAGTACTGTTTTGATTAGGGTGGACCCAGCGTCCTCTGTAGACCGGCCCTTTATAAATCCGAACTGTTTAGAGTGAAGTATACCGTTTTCATTGAAATATTCCAACATTTGATTCAACATTATTTTTTCAAAAATTTTACTTAAAGCGGGTAATATAGATATGGGCCTATAATTAGATGCATCGCTCGAGCAACCTGCCTTAAAAATGGGTACGATTTTACTCGATTTCATAAGATCAGGAAATACGCCGTCTGTGACGCAAGTATTAAATATTGATGCTAACATTGGTGCGATCTTAGTTATTATTGATTCGATAGCTTTTATAGACAATCCCCAAAAATCCTCGGTTTTTTTAACTGTTAAAGTTTTAAATATTTTAAATATATCGTATTGTGAAACGAAACTGAAATTAAAATTTGTGACACAGGAACTAGTATTTTCCTTTAGGAGAGACTCTGCCTTTAATGCAGACGATGCAAGACATTTAGTAGTCACTAAAGGTATATTTGTAAAAAACTGGTCAAAGAAATTAGCGACAACATTTTTATCTGTAACTAGTTTGTCTTCTATTTTTAAATGAATTGCACTGTCCTTATATCTACTATTACCAGTTTCGGTATTAATAATATTCCAAGTCATTTTTATTTTATTACTTGCATTTTGTATTTGGTCACTAATATACGCAGACTTAGCTTGCAAACAGGCTTTCTTGAAGATTTTCGAGTACTTTCTAACATAATTGTGGAAGTTAATATCAGATGTGTATGACTTTTTGTCATACAGTTCGTACAGGACGTCCCTGCTACGTCTTATACCTTTGGTAGCCCAGGCACTAAACATGAGTTTATTTTTTAACGTTACAGATTTCACTTTGCAAGCTTTTTGAAACTCTGTAAATATTGCATTAAATAGTGTACGATACATATCATTGGGATTGTCATATTGTGGTTTTAAAACAAGTAGGTGGGCTTCCAGATTAAAACCAAATTTTTTTAGACTACATTTACTTAGCGTCCTACACTGTATTACTCTGGAATCTTCGACTATTTTGTGATTTAATTTAACAATCTGACACATGTGATCTGAGCGAATGCCACTAATAAGACTTTTTCCAAGTATTCTAAAGTTTGTCATTATATTATCTATACATGTGGCGGAGGTACTAGTTACTCTAGTTGGCTGAGAAAACATATGTTTTAAGTTAAATGACTTAAACAAAGATAAAAAGTTCTGTTTATCTGTGCTATTTGTTAAAATATCAATGTTAAAATCCCCGCAAACCAATATTTTTTTATTTGCTTTTATCTTCCTTAGGGCATCCTCCATCATTATTAAAAACTGCGTGGTACTTGAGGAAGGTGGCCTATAAACACATATAATAACATACTCCTCTGTTTCCGCACACGCGAGCTCACACACTCGTTCAACAGAGAGATCCCGGATATCTAGGCGCTCTTTACATTTAAGATGATCTTTTACCATAATTAAAGTTCCACCACCTTCGGCTGAAACTCTCTGGAACGAACTGGCCACTTTAAAACCATTAATACTAAATAACATTCTATCCGCCTTCAGCCACGTTTCTGTTAGGCATATAATATCTACATTATATTTCTCAACAAATAATTCTACATCAAGTATTTTGCCAGAGAAGCGATTAATATTTTGATGAGACAGTATTAGACAACCACTTTGCTTCTCTGTTGTCGAATTTGTCAGTTTAAATTAATTGTGCTAACTACTACAATGTTGTTAGTACTATTACTATATAAAGAGGTAGTTGAAGAAGACTTTGTCATACTACTTATAACTGACTTAATATTATAAGCTAACAATGTAGCTATCTGTCGCTTAAATCTAATAGGCAGGTACACAGTATCTTTAGTCAATTTTAATTTACCAATAAAACTATTGGTGTCAAAAAACATAAATTTGTTACTATAGTGACTTACTAAGAAATGAATATGCTTATTCAGCATATGTATGTAGTCATTTTGCTTATCTGACAAATGGTCAAGATATGGAAAAGCACATAAAGTTATATTGTGACAGTTTAGTGTTAATAGTCGAGCAACACTGTCGGTGATGTCTTTTTTCTTTACATTTAAACAATTACCTATAAATACTGTTAGATCAGTATTGGAATTATAATTACATTTCATAAGTGATGACATTATCTGTTTGAAGGTTGATCCTGGCATACAATGATTAAGGAAAGAATGACCCAGGCTGTTACCTAAAAATTCACAGAAAGACTTGCCCAAGTTATCTGAAAACATGATTGATTGATAACTAACTTTGTTTTTTGGTAGTATAGTCAGTACCTTTTTTATTTGTGTGTTTTGACCTTGAGAGTCAGGTATCACTAAGGAGTTTGAACATGTTTCCTCAACCACAGACGGGTCATCCGTTACCTGCGGTAGGGAACAATTTCCATTAGATTTATTCAAGCAGGTACAGAGATTGTTGTTGAGTGTTATAGGATCCACTCTGTCTGCATTATAATTGCACATATCAACTAACTTATTTGTAGCAAGGATATGTTCATCAATTTGCTTCTGAGAGCTTACATATTTGGTGTAGAGGGATCTTAGTGAGACCTCTAGTGACTTTATATCACTTTGCAAGCGCTGTGTGTCAATTTCATATATTCTTTTACTATCCTCTAATTTAATTTGACAGTTATTAAGTTTGTTTATTAATGCAACACGGTCTTTCCTTAGTGGTATGGATTTAGAAAAGTTGTGTTGATATTTCATATACTTTTTACATCTTTTAATTATTTTATTAAATTTAATGTACTTTTTAATGTTATTATGGCTCATTTTGTGAACATATTTTTGGCTGAATATGCTATCTTGTTTTGTGAGATCTGTGGTGACCAAGGTGACCAGTGAACTAGTGACACTCACTGAATACTTATCTTTATGTTTGTTAGAGGTTCAAAATTAACCATGCTTACCTACACGTTTGATAATTATTATTTAAAGTTAAATTTAAAATTAATATCCATATATTTTCTGTCAGATTTAGTTGTCTTCAACACTATTAAAAGCGCGCTGTCTTATCCAAACTGAGTGTTTGAACTAAGGGTATGTTTCCGCAGCGCGCATTCGCAAGCTAGCCTTTGGGTGGTTGTAAAAATTTATTCGCAAGCCAATATTTAGAATCCGTAGACGGTGTTCATTGAAACGTCCTCAAGTCCTCACTAAAGAAAATTCGTGCTCGCGAGCGTACTTTAATAAGTTACGGCTCAACCATGTCGCCACTGCACGAATTCGTTGTAGGGACGCACCTTAAAAAAAATGTTCGTATCTTTATGTAACAGTGTTTGAGATGTAACTATTCAAAACCTATTAAACAACAGACCAACAGACCCTAAAAACAACATGCTGTTTAGATTAATTCGAAGACACGTTCATATTAATTTTATTATTCACAATTTTACTAACTTGAATTTTGCTACCCTAGATTCGTACTCAGCTCAAGATATCGAAAAATAAAATTATGAATACGTTCTTAGCTGTAACGGTGACTGCTATTATAATAAAGCCCAACATTCATAGGTATTTTTAAAAACACAAGCTTTGAGGCAAACCTATCTGAAATAGCGACTGCGATTCAGGAACAATGAATCTGGTCATCATTAGGCACGTAGCTTGACGTATGATATGACATGACGTTTCTGGCTGTACATTATAGTGGACAAGTTTTTTTTTTAATAGTTCCGAATGTTCTTATAGTTCTTCTAATCTTGGAAACGTCTGGCCCTGTTTGAATTGTTTATATTTTGTTGTTGAATTCCAATCCCATATACCTACAATATCCAGAATAATTGTGATCATTATTTATAAATTTAGTGAAAAAAAAAACTGCTTACAATCAATTAATTTCATACAAAAAATCAAAGTCATCAACGACATCCCACAAACACAAGATCACTCACAATAATAAGGTTCCGCTCGGACTTCTTGGGTTCGGATACCCCAAAGTTATATGAATAAACCATTTACTATATACTGATGAATGGATATATGAACTAGATGTCAAAAGTTGCCATTGGCCTTTATTTTAATTAGGCGCAACGCGCTATTATGACGCTGCTGAGATCAACCTGCTATACAGAATATCCAGAAAAAGAAAAAATTGTGTCTTTGTGACATCAGTGTTTTTTCGCTATTTTCAACTTAATGAAGGCACACAAAATCTGACATGTTAGGTATTAATTACAACTATTTCACATATCAAGTTAATATGTCGTGATAGGGTTCTTAAAATACTCTATTTAAGTAATAATCTTATTAATTAGGCGTCGTCGTTTCGTATCTCTACAGCATTGTATGAAAACACGTATCGGTAAAGGGGATAATGTAATAAGTTTAGATGGTCGGGCGCTAGGTAGCTGACAGTGGAGCGGCGCAGATACAATAGGAACGATGGCGCGACGACGACGGAACCGGATAGCGCCTATTGCCGGCGCACTCGGTGCCGATAAGAGCCGCCGAGTCGGTCGCGCCCGCGCCGCGCTGCGCCTCTACCGCCGACGCCTGCCCCTGATTTATGTACGACGTGTCTCCTTTTTAATGAGTCCGTAAGAAGATATCTCCCTGAACACCACAATAAATTTCCGAGCTGTGACTTGCCAAAATGTTTCAACGTCGATATCTGCAAACAAACCCAGTCCCATTCCGTTAATCTGCCGAAGCGAAGAACGTATCGCGTATATAAGTCGTGCTTATCTCGGGTAATGGCCGCCTATCTAGTTGATCTGCCAGTTTTATTTATGGCCATGTTTTCCTTTACGCGCTCCTTCCAATTTGTGGAGAGTGAAAGGGATTGTTATGAGGCTGCCATGTTTCATAGCAATAAACATGTGTATCCAAAATAACGACATTAACTATTTTTCTTTTAGGTGCTTTTGTTACAAAAATCTTGTGACGATTGTTTCCCTTCGCTATTGTTTGGGTTATTCTCACTTTTCCTAAAACGATTTGTAACAACAGCTACCAACGAATATGACGTAGGAATAACACTTCTCATAAATAAAACAAACGTTGTTTCGCTTACAAAAATATGTAAGATACAACGAATTCAAAGTCAGTCTATCCTGTGTTGCCAGAAAAACCTTGAATGTAGTTCTCAATTTAATTTATATGGAAATTGTTGTCAAAACGAATAAAGAAAACTACTTCATTTTTTCCTGAAATTCATATATATATTTAAAATCATGGATACTTTCCTAGTCACGTGCTTGATGTATAGAAAAAGCCGCTGCTGTACCTATAAATCAATAGATATAAGTTAAAGACAAAGAATCCAATCCTTCTATTGGGTTCTTCCCATTTTCTTTTCCATTCCATAGGATTACAATTTCAAATAAATTGTTTCTCTGTTGTCTCTTAATGCACCGCTTTTAGGTTCATAATGCAAGCTAAAGTACGCTCGTGCTTTTCATTTTACATTATCGCACTATCGAAGTAATTTGAAACAAAGCATCCTCTTATCTTTTCATTTATTTAAATGTCAGCATAGAATTTTGATGTCAAAAACTGTTTTCCAAAATATAACAATTTTGTGATTTGATCATGTAGTAAATAGAAGAATATTCACTTTATTATATTTGAATATTAGAAAATGATGTTTATTGAAAAACTTTTGTAACGATAAGTTTCGGTCAATACAAAATCGGCAGAATTACGCCGTCCCGTTTGGCTGCTGGGAGCTGCAATCAAACCTCGTGTATAACGACGAAGCTCATTTATATGAAAGTGTAATATTTCTGAATCGTACATTTGAACGGGATTATGTCGCGGTTTTCACATCTCACCTCCGCGTCGTTTAAAAATATTTATAACTGGTGGCTGCTGCTGTCAGCCTACTATACCATTTCATATTCGCCTTACAGAACAAAAGTCTGTATTATTTTTTGTATTATAGTGTAGCACATGTATTAACGTAGCAAATATGTGCAAACTATCCGTAACATTGATATTCATAGGAAATATTGTATATAGTAGACCACTGTAGGTCATTAATAAAAGGGTTTAAAATAAAAATGTCCTGGGAAGCCTGAAAAACGTAGGGCGGGGCGGGTTAAAACACAGAGCGGTGGTTGCGTGCCCCCTCGTTACGGGCACCGGCAGCGCGGCGTCCGCGCTCGTTCTGTGTAAGTAGTGCGTTCATCCTGTTAAATTTATTGCCGCTTTTATATCAGCCGTTACAGAGAGGTCCCCTTTCGTCCGTATCGGGCCGCGCGGAGCCCAGCTTAGTGAAGTCGCAATTACGTTTTACCGGCTTTGAGTCCTACGGAGGCGACTTTTGCCGTCCATCGAATCGTAATGGAATTAGCGTTTCAGTGCTCTTTTAATTTGTCTTCTATCCTCGTACTAAACGAATCTTCTACCTGAACTGTTTTCTCTCATCGTAACACATTTCTGACAAACAAGTTAGTATTTATCTAATTCGTAATCTATTTGTGTTTATTTATACAAAATTTGCTTGTACATGACTACCAATTGTCTCATTGGCATTCAAGTCATTCTCATTTGTCTGCTGATAATGCGTCTGATGTTATTTTGAAACAACCCTTATCCGCTCTGAGCTAACGATGTAACATAATATAACATATATGACGTCACCACTATTGTATATACTGTTGTATCTGTTGTATCGCGAGTTGTTGGAGAACATTTTATTTAAATAATTACATAGTAACTTGGTTGAGGAAAAGGTCTTTTCGTACTTTGTATGTATAAAATTGAAGAAAAATCTCTTCGGTTGTACTGTTTGCAGTTTTAGTAGTTTTAATATCAATAAATATAGGACATTAAGAAAAATTAATATACAAAGTAAAAAACACTGCCGCCATTTTTATGGTTCCATACCTCAAAAGGAAAAAACGGAACCTTTAAAGGATCACTTTGTTATCCCTCTGTCTGTCTATCAAGACCCTTTATCTCGGGGTCAAGTGGAGGTACCGAGTTGAAATTAAATCCATATACTCTACAGTAGCCGTGATAGCCGAGTGGTATAACCGTTGGATTGACTAGTTAAAGGTCGCAAGTTCGATTTCAAGGCACGCACCACTGTCTTTTCGAACTCATGTACGTATTATAAATTAATTATCACTTGCATAAAACGGTGAAGGAAAACATCGTGACGAAACCAGCACTCCTGAGACATGTTCTCGATGGTCTTTAAAACCATGTCAGAGACCTACGGGTGGTTTAAACTCTGACACTAGGTTGTTCATCAACCACACGATAAGAAAAAGGTACAGTCCTTTGAAGTTGTGAAAAAATCAAACAAGTATATGCCGCAAAAAACGCATATATTCATCTATGCTATCTTATTGAACTTTGGGGCTCAGCTGCCAAATCAAATCTAAAACAACTGCAAATTTCCCAAAACAAAATAATAAAACTATTATTCCACTTTAACTATCTAACACCGACAAGCATAGTATATAATAAAACTGGCCTAATGACACTAGCACAAATGTACAAATACAATACGTGTATTCTGATACGAAATATCTTGGAAAAACGTATACACACACAAATTTCATTCACGAAAAAGGTACAAATTCAACGACGTTTAATGAGAAATGCTAACAATATATGCTTACAGCCACCGCGCACGAATTACGGAATTAAAAACATTAAGTATGAAGGGGCTCAGCTATATAATAAGCTGCCTAACGATATAAAAGAAATCCAATCCTTTCCATTATTCAAGAAGAATCTGAAATACTATATTCTAAAAACAACTACATAAATATATTATGGGTAAAACATACCCTATATATCCCACATACCAATATACACAAACCAACAACATAATTATAATAATTTGTAGCCAGAACCTGAAAAACGAAATACTTTAACAATATAAAATGAATAAACCATACATACACAAATGCAATTAAATACAAAATAAAACAATAGTAATATAAAATATACGTACTTATACTCAGGCATAGCCATACATAAATAACTACATAATATCTAATTTAATTATTTTTATCTTTATAATAAATTATTAATAATATTTCAAATGATATAACCTAATTTAATCATTTAAATAATGTAATCTTTATCATAAATTAATAATAATATTACAAATAATATAGTTAACCTAATTTAATCTTTCAAATAATGTAATCTTAATAATAAATTAATAATAACATTACAAGTAATATAGCCTAATCTATAAATTTTATGTGTCCAATTAGTCAATAATTTTAAGTACATCCATTAATTTAAATCATTATGTCTAATGATATTATCTAAAAACGAATGCGCAATATAGTATTTTTCACACATTCAATAACTCCATACAAATATGGAGATAGGAATTATGATAGCAATTGAGGTGTTTCGATTTTTAACACGTAATAAGACTATTACAATGTTACTGCCAATGCATTAGTTAATGTGCAATGTTTTGAATGCTTTGAAGTATTTATTTTATCTTACCCACATTTATTTATTCCTCTATCTAACAAAAATTTTAGCTTACCTACCTATAATAAATAATATGTGTATTTTGTTATCGACTATGTTCGCTCCGGCAAAACTTTGCATGTAACTTTAAATATTATTAATCTTGTGTTTCTCAGACAAATGAATGTATTATTCTTATGAGAAATAAATGTCTTAAACCAGATATTTTGACACTCTCAAGGGAATCAAAATTTATAGGGTACTTTTCGTTGGCCAAAACCTATGAAATTTGGTAAGTGATATCGTGTTATACTACAAGTACAGGGAAAAATCTGAAAACTAAACATTTGTAATTAAATCATAAAAAATATAGTCTTTATTTAAAGTACGTAATCAATCATCGAATTATAAACACAATAATATAAGTAATTACAGGTTTTGGAAACTGAATTTCGGGAAAAGCTCGGAAAAAACTGCGAGACTCGATTCATGAAGTATTTATTATATGAACTATTTATAAATTCGATGCATTTTTTTAAGAAGTATAGCAATATCGGCTCGAAATATTAGTAGTTATGACATAGCCGAGGAACTGAGGATTGACCACAAAACAGTTTTGACCTATTTGAAAAAGTCTGGCTATACAAAAAAACTCGATATGTGTAGGTCCCACACGTGCTCACTTAAAGAAACCTAATGAATTGCGACTCTGGTGATGTAAAGTGGATCACCTACGACAAGAACGTGCGAAAAAGATCATGGTCAAAGGGTAGTCAAGCTCCACAGAGTGTAGCGAAACCCGGATAAACACGCAATAAGGTGATGCTCTGTGTATGGTGGGATTGGAAGGGCATCGTTTATTACGATCTATTACCGCCGGGCAAAACCATCGATTCGTATCTCTATTGCCAAAAACTAACGAGTTTCCCGTTTTTTTCTCATAGTCAAGACTATGCGAAAAAATTGGAGAACCGGAATTGATCAACAGAAAAGGAGTGGTCTTTCATCATGATAACGCCAGACCACACATCTTTGGCCACTCAGCAAAAATTTAGAGAGCTTGTTTGGAACGTGTTACGACGATGCATCCACGATATAGTCCTGACCTTGCGCCCTCAGATTTTCACCTGTTTCGGTCTCTTCAGATTTTTTTGGGTATCAAGAGAGGACTTTCAAAACTTCTTCTACAGCAACTGGATTATGTTACTACCTACAAGATTGCAACAAGTTATCGAACAAAAGGGCACATATATATTATAAGTAAATGTTATTAAACTTTGAAAAATAATGTCTTCAATCTGTATATAAAATACGTAGAAACTTTCCCCTCGACTTTATCTTACACTCTGTTAAACATCCTGTGTAGTAGGCGCGTAGCACTGCTACGCTCGTAGCTCGTAGACCTTTTGTAGTACTATTTTAGTTTAGAAATTATTTTATTTATTGATTCTGACCTTATCTAATACTTTATTTAAATATATTTTATTATGTAAATCTTTAATATTATTTTTGCATATGCAACTGAAGTAACAGCAGCATACATACCTACGTCTGCAAAATGTTCTAAAATAATCTTCATATTTTAAACGATTTCTTTGGTGAATTATATAGCGCTTCGTTGCCTAATTCTTCTTTATAAACGAGTTCTTGAGTCTCAACAAATTGCAATAGATGTTGTGCATTAAAAATAAGTCGGAAGTCACCTGTAGAGAGAGCACGGAGCGCGGCTCATCTAACTTGCATGTGCCACTAGCAACACCGGGCCACGCTCGCGTCATGCCGCGCATCTCATTGTCGCTTGACACCTAACTACATAAAAATATGGCCTAAGTATACTGATTAACTGTACTTCATCGCTATACAAACATAAATATCTCTCGTAATATTTATTTATTATGGAATAACTACAGTATTAATATGATTAAATTCATTATAATGCATTCCTGATGTATACCCTATTATCTTAGACTATATACCTACCTATTATAGATGTATACGACATTGACATTAAATAGAGTCTGTCAATACAGTTATAGCTCACTTAAGGTATAATTGGATGTATTAAAAATAAAATTGTACATGAAATGACATTAAAAATTATGTTGTTAATTTCACTTCGATAAGAATATTCGATTATGAAATAATTATTTGAGATTATTATAATTAATTGAGATTATTGCCAAACAATACGAATCATTATAATATGATATGTTACTCTTGAAATGAATACCAATTCCAATTCAATTCAAATGTTTTTTTATTATTAATTTATTTGATAGTTTTTGTCGCTTAGCGATCATATCATTCCAATGTTATTCAACGCATTAAAACAATATGTAATGTTACATCTTAGGTTTGCGCGATCACTACACATTATAATAAAACAACTTTTAACCGGTTTTTTGTTTTTCCTGACGTTTCGAACACTTTGCAGCGTTCGTGGTCGCAGGAGGACTAAGGTGTCAGGTGTCTCAACAGTTTATTTAAAATTATTTCAGTCTACCGTACATATAATTGATAAATTCATAAAATTATTTTTGTCTCTGATACATATTTAAAACTAAATCGCGACGGTATTTCCTAAGACTATCCCTGAGAAGAAATACCGAAACAAACTCAGAGGTCACAGTCGTTTTAAATTTACAGATACATTTTTTTTTTTTATCGAATTATACACTAAAAGTTGTTCCGATGCACGCAGTACCAGTAGCCCACCACAGTTGATCGCCGACCTGCTGTCCTACCTTTTATCAAAGGGGTTACCGATAGAATTGGTCACATCTTGAAGCGTGCTTCTATCAAAACCTACTTCAAGCCACATAGAAAGATCAGCCAACTTCTCAGACCGGTGAAGTGCCACATTCCCTTACAAGATGCAGGGGTCTACAAGATTGATTGCGATTGTGGGCTATCATACATAGGGCAAACAAAGCGTAGCATTGGCACCAGGTTGAAAGAACACATAGCTGACGTCAAGAATAGACGCTCAACAAAATCTGCAGTCTGAGAACATACAACAGACAAACCCAACCATTTTCTACGTTTCGATAAACCCCAAATCCTCGCGAAAGAAAACCGATATATACCGAGAATGCTCCGCGAGGCTATTGAAATTAAAAAACACCAAAATTTCAATAGAGACCCGTTTGGAAACCTGTACTGAAAATAATCAAGTCCCAAACAAAGTCAAGTCACAAGAAAAATCAAGATACTGTGAGCGATTACTGCGTGCATCGGAACACCTTTTAGTTTATAATTCGATAAAATTGTAAAATTGTATCTCTAAATTTAAAACGACTGTGACCTCCGAGTTTGTTTCGGTATTTCTTCTCAGGGATAGTCTTAGGAAATACCGTCGCGATTTAGTTTAAATATGTATTAGAGACAAAAATGATTTTATGAATTTATCAATTATATGTACGGTAGACTGAAATAATTTTAAATAAACTGTTGAGACACCTGACACCTTAGTCCTCCTGCGACCACGAACGCTGCAAAGTGTTCGAAACGTCAGGAAAAACAAAAAACCAATTAATACACGCGATTAATCCGGTTAAAAGTTGTTTTATTATAATGTAATGTTACGTTACAATAACCCACACCTCAGATATCTGAAGTTTAGAGCGTGTTTACATGGTAGAATCATATATATATATGAGTATTTTTATGCAATTTTTGCATTCAAAAGTACAAACAATCATATGTCCAATGCCAATCGAGTGGATATATTTTCAAGAGTAAACCTACTGGTATCTCTGTATTATTAATATTTGAGTATCTGACGGAGCTTGTCATTATTTTTTTTTGTCACAAACGTCTACAAAATGCAAGCCTTATAGGTCAGGGTAACATTATACTCTAAATGATTATTCCTCGTTATCCAGAAACATGTGTCTGTAATTTCGCGGCACCCATCCGTCAAGCTAAAACTCAGTTCATGCTCATTGACACTAGAATCAGAATGTTATAACATAGAGTTTTAATCCTATCCAACTATGTAGTTGAAACTATATTTCCTTCGTCGAATTAATAATATACGATCCTTTGCAACACTTAGAGGCATATCGTGTATCAATGAAAATATATTCACGAGACGAACGTGGAAACATCGAAAAGGATATTACCCTTAAAATACGGACGCCGATATATTGTTACCTCGTCTAAATTTAATATTAACGTGTGCATTGTTAACAACAAGCAGCCGGGACGACGGGCGAGGTTGAAACTCGTTTTGGATGGGGCAATTTTATGGGTTTATTGAAAGATAGTCGTCTTCTACGTACAACCCTAAGTGATGAGATCCGGCCGAACCCCGGCCTTCATAACGTTTGTAATACCGTTTTACGACCAGCTTAGGACGTAACTTATAGATATTTTGAATAACTTTACGCGCTTCTTAGAAAAGAATTACTACAACCCGCCCTACCGAGATATGCTAATATATACCTACACAACATGTATTTTATGAACGAAATATTCGCTGACAATGATGAGCCTTCATTTTCATATTTACTTTGAAGTAGGATTACAAATACAGCAAATTTTCTAAATGAAAGTATCCGTAAGTCGACGGTATTATTTTTATTTTAGGAATACTTGCTCGTAAGAAATATAGAAAGAAATATTTACAAAGTACGTAGTAGTAGAAAATAATTGAAATAATAAAAAAAAACAATATTGAGTGGGCACGCCCAGTTGCGTCACTATCAGATTTTATCTTAACAAAATAACCCCAAGGTGGGACCGCTACGCACAAAGCAAAACGACCTCAACTCTTAATACATGTTTCGCGTGTTCCCCTCCCGGTGTGTATAATAAAAGTAACATTTTTGTAACAGTTTCACTAAACTATGTATGTATGTATTAAGTAGAAATCGGACGGGTCAGCACACGTGTTCCGCACATACAATCAGCCGTTAGGGCACGCCCTGACACCCCTAAAACGATTTGATTAAACTCATAAAACTCGAGGTAGCTTCCTACCGCCGCCGGTGGACGCGCGCGTCCCACGATAGAAAAGTACAAGTTATATGATCCCTTCCCCGGGAGCCGCCTGCTCCCTGAACCTCCGCTCCACCAACCACCTTTTAACAGTCGAGTGCTTTCACGACCACGATTAAGATGACTGTGAATAATTACATTTGCAACTCTTTTTGTTTTTTACCTGGAGCAAGCTAACCATGCTTGCGTAAGAAGAAAAATAGATGTAAGAAAAAGTTCATGCCATTACCAAAATATACAGATAAATCTTTTAAAACGCATGCATAGCGAACTTTAAGTTATACTTTTTTTTTGTGGATAGATAAAAACGGTCGTGAGCAAGATTTGAACCTGTGCCTCCTAAATATAAATACTCCAAGCCCTATGCCAACTAAGCTATCCCGACCATTGCTCACTATGCCGAATTGTTTGACATGTTTATACGTCTTATGGTGACGTCATCGCCATCTATTCAGTCCCTATACAGGTGACTGAACCGGCATGACTAACTTTGCAGTTAATTTTATGTCGTACTCATGCAATCATCTTAAGAAATACATATAAATATTTCAAACGCTTTAACGCATGCGTAGCGAACTCTATAGTCACAATTTTTTGTGGAAAAAATCGCTGTCATACGTACTTGTACGGTCGTGAAAAGGACTTAAACCTGCACCTCTCGGATACATACTCCAGGCCCTCTGCCAACTAGCTATCTCGTATTTTTTTGAATAAAGTATTATTATTAAAGTATTATTATTATTATCTCGATCACTGCTCACTATACCGAATTTTATATGAAATACTTGCTTAATTACGAAAGTAGCTGTTGAAAGTAAGTTGTTGTTATATTGTCTTACTTAACAGAAACCTGATAAAGAGGATTCATAAGGCTTTACCCGATATGACGTAAGCGTAACCCCTTAGATTTTACTTTTATACGATATATTTTAGTCATTTATTATTATATACCTTTAAGCTGTGTCAAGTCTTTCAACAATATTTTTTGTTATATCAAACAAAAAATGTAACGTTTGTCGTGTGATGCAGTATGATCTGTCATTAGCCTGGTATAGAGTTTTTTTAGTTACAACATACTACCTTGTAGTTGGTTCTAACTAAAAAAACTAAAAGCCTAAGTTATCTTAGTTGCAACGTCTTACGTAAACACATGCGTGCCCTGCCTCTTTATTGGATGTTGTTACCAAGTATCGAATCCCAGAGCTTACGGTGCTGGCGCGTGCACGTCAAACTTCGCTAACCGCCCTTAAGAAAGTTGGTAAAGTTGCCTCCCGTCGGAGATGTGCTATGCCGTGCCGCCCTCGCGACGCTGCCGATCTCGTGTTAACTGTAATCCCGCAGATGATGCTAGGGTTTAGCAGCTTTATATTACCTCCGCTAGAAGTTATTTGATAAATGTTGTCTTCAACAACCAAACATACATATCAGACATTAATCGCAACTATATTTCTTTGAAATTTGGTTAATCCAGAATAATTAATTCCATTATATTCGAATCATCATATAACGAACTCAGAGACATTGATATTACTTTCATTTGTATCTTGTGAGTCTGGTGAGTTCGGCGAAGTAAAAGCCACGGATAGCTCAAGGATTCGCGTCCTCGCACTCCACTGCGCGTGAATGGCGCTCGCGTCGTATTATCAACCGTCACTTCGCTCGACAGGTGTCGCCTTCAGCCAACTCGAGAGTAAATTACTAGCTTCGAAGTCGCTGAATCAACCCGACTCCTTAATCGATTCTCAAACCACTCGCCTAAGAGCTTGAGACACAAATGAGTATAAATGACTACCGCAAAATGGAAGTCTGAATCCATGCAGTTGTATACTATTATCCGTTGCTACAGATAATTTAAATTAAATCGAACTATCGTGACTAACAAAGTTTTGAATTAAAATTCTTGCTCACAATCTGTGAATAGTTTTAAATCATTCAGTTCATAAAGACGTCGCAACGATTCAGCTGTGTGTAGTATGTATTTAAGTACATGTATGTTCGTGTAGTAGTTGAATAGCAACATCTTGCATGCTAAGCGCGAGGTACGAGCTCGTTTTCGTATTTAAATAGGGAAATGGGAAACAGACGCGGTGAGTCGACGAAGCACTGGTGCCGTGGTATTGTTTTAATTAAAGTAATTGGAGGAGGCACGTCGAGAGCCGCCGCTCGGTTGGCATGATCTGTGCCTTGAGGATTTACACCAATTTAAGACCGAACCCAGCCAGGCGTCAATTAACGGCACGAGTCCTACTCAATCGTATAACTGTGCAGGATTTTCTCGTACGTATTATGATGAATTCGAGATGAATTATTATTTCTGTTAATTATTCATGTAACTGTTTTTTTTTTTATTAAACTACTACGTCGTATACATCTAATTTTGGTTAAAAAAACTCTTGTGATCACTCCATATCATAGAATAAATAAACTTCCAATGTATTATCTGTAGGTATTTTAAATTTATGTAACCGCAACAGTTTCTTCCTTTAGTTTCTTTCTTTACGACAAATGTAGCGGTGGAATATGAGAAACGAAACGAAAGAAACTGACACTAACAAAAAAGCAACCAAAGATAAACGGAAACGGACCCGCTCATAGAGAAAAGTAGACAGTAGATGCTCGTGCAACAGAAAACTTTGTGGAGAACTTTCCTTAGCTATCTATAAAGTACGTAAATCTTTGTTAACAAATAACACCCATTTGAGTTGTGTAACTAAACTGGTAAAAATGTATATTTATCTTAACATAGTTCATGTATTAATGTATACGCTTCTACCCTTTTTACGTTCGGATATTTTATTCATAACGTCATCATTGTATACTCGCTTAACGCAATGATTTCTTTAAACTATGTTGTTTTTGATAGAACATCGCCACCTTTTGCCTGTATATAGGGCAAATGTTCTATTTTCGTAGCAAAGCTGGGATTAACCCTTCCTCGAGAGCGCGTTTGTACAAGTTTTCTTAAAGTAATTAAAGGTTCAAGCAATTTGAACTCCGAAATGAAAATTCATTATCTATTTATCTACAATGGTATCTTTTAAAGAACTTTCTGTTTCAAATCGCCAATATAAAAAAGGAAACAAGTTTATTTACCTCATAAAAAAATTTCATTGGTTGTTAATGAACAGAGCAAACATACATAAAGGCACATCAATCTTTTTAAAGCTAACACGTGTTTTCCCGACCGCACCAGTGGGAGCGCGCATCGTCGAAAACAGTGAATAATGCAAAGGCCTTACGAATCGGATCATATTTTTTCAGAGAAATGTGGAATCGCGAAGTGGCAAAACAGAATTTAATATTCGTAAAAGGGTTGACGTCGGGATAGGGGCAGCGCGGCAGTTGACGCGTGCCTGCTCCAGGAGTTTTTTTGGCTACTTTCCAAAATCAATATCTTCGGATACACAGGCCGTCGCGCATTTTGCACTAATCTTAACGAAAAGGCACCATGCAGTAGACTGTAGAGATAGCTGTCAACGTTATTTTTCATTTAGGTCAAAATTATTACTCTTTAAAGTGCACTGTCGTATTTATTTTATTTAAATAGAACCCTACATTTATTTATCTTGCATAGTTATATTTATGAATATAAATCTAAGTATTAATTATGTAGTTAGCTTAAAATAAAAGTGTAGTGCATGCGTAAACCTAGGATATTAATATCATTATCAACTATTTATATTATTGTATATTATACTTACTTAATCTGTATACTAGCAAAAGTACAAAATTGTACTTAATAACAGCAATATTTCTATTGTGTCTAGTAATTAGCAACTCAACAGATATGACAAATATAGTTAATATCTCTCTATCATTAATACTTTTTGATAATTTTTGGTATACAAAATAAAGATACATATTTATATAAACTGGTTCATCTAGAGCTTTTAATAGAAGTATTAAATACTAATGAAATTGCTTTAGCAATCTCTATTGAGCACTTACTGGACGGCTACATAATAGAAATTTAATTAAATTTTGCATGATACGGCTCTACACACAATTTATAGGTTTTCTTCCGACAATATGATGAAACCACTTCATTCTTTTTTTCGAACGGGAATGATACAAATAAAAATACTGAATCTCATATATCGAGTATATTATATATTATTTATTTATTTATTTATTCTTCATGTACAAAGATGGTACACAAGGTGGACTTAATGCCATGAGGCATTATCTACCAGTCAACCTTTGGGTTAAATAGAGAGGCAAAGAAAGGGAAGGAGGTACAAAACAAATAAAAATATTATACACAAATAGTTCCAATCTAACCATGAATATAGTATTGAATTAAATTAAATTTATTTATATATAACTTTAGAATATGAATAACGGGTTTATGGCAAATATCATTATCGTACGACCGAAATATCACGTCGAAATGAAAACGCTCGAGGACACATGAATGAATAATACATGAAAAATAAATCTTTTCGAAGACATTTCTTTTTCTGAGTGGAATTTACAGTAGGTAAATATTATCTACCTTAAGATCAACGAAATAGATATCTCAGCCTTACTGACTTAGATCAAGTATCTGTGCTAACAATTAACCGTATAAATATCTGCTTGCATTCGATTCTAAAAATGTATTAAAATATTTTTTATTATCTAACACACGCACAAAGAACCTTTGGGCTATATAATTAATTAATAATAGACATGCGTTCATACACAGAGGTAATAAGTGTTTGATACCTTTTTAAATGAAATTAACACAGTTAGTGTGGAAATGGGTAGGCGGCGGAGTGGGCGCAGTCGGGTGCGAAGCGATGCGCCGTGCTCGAGAGCTTGGTTCATTTAAAGGCACTTGTCTGTAATTGCAGAGCGACTAAGACTTTACCCTGAGTGAACGGGAGGCGTTATCGAACAAAAAAGTTTTAATGGTATGCCTTTGTCGAACCTTTATGAGTTTCGCAAAACTTATCTCGACCTACTTTCATCTTCATAGTTTTTTATAACCCTCAAGTCCTAACACGTAATGTATCTTTGCTATGAATTTGTTTACAGCTCCTTCACAGCCAATAAAATTTGTTGTGCTCGCAGTATGATCTTGAAACTTTATAATAATATCAAATGCTGTAAGGTGAAGGTGAAGGAGTGCACTTAGGAAGTATAAGATACTTTAAATAAAAAATCCCAGATAGCGGTTGCAATTTCATCGGAAACGCAATAAATAGCTCGGGCGGCGCCGCTTGACCCACTTCCTGTTACATGCCGAAACGCCTGCGATTTAATCGCACCCTGCCTCACTCCATCCTTCCGTCGAGACCCCACACGCTTCGCTTCTTTGCCCCATAATTATTAAATCCATTCCGAGCTCGCCAAGAAAGGGGCACACCCAAATAAAAGAGCTACCGGACCTAGTGAACCATGAACATTAACATCAATAGCTTGTTGGAAATGTATTTTAGGGTAAGTTTACACAACATTCGTAAGATCTTTAACGCTAAATCTACCTTCCTACATAAACCTGCCGCAGAGCATTGGGAGGCCAAATAGTATAAAATAGAATAATAAAAGTAAATTATGTGTCATTTAAATGTTCAGGAATTAATTATTGGCTTAACCACAAACTTAAAGTTACTTTTGGAATTCAGTCTTTCTAGTATAGTAATATTTAGGTTGGCGGGACGTAAGCTGTCACCAATTCTTTTCTATTGAATGGAGATTGCAACATGGTGTAGCCACCACCCCGTTTCACGTTCTCGGTTGAGTTCACATGGTAGCAAGTGCGGGCGGTGCGGGCCGGGCGGCGCGAGCGTCGCATCTGATAGCGAAGCGGAAATTGCGCGGCGCGTCGCGTGCGCCGCCCGCCGCGTGTCCGTGACGTGCACTCTATTCGTTTACTATTTTATTTCGCTTTGCTACTCTCCTCGTATGCCTTCAAATCTTTTACAGTGCTGGATACCATATTATGTCTTTGATTCATTTTACTTTACTTTCCGTATAACTAAATAAATGTTGTCATTTTTAGAACCGTACCGCGTAAAAATGACTAATCAGTCGTTTGTACCCGTTTTATTTTTTATCAATCTACCTTTAATCCCCAACAATAACGGACAGCCAGTGCAATCATTCATAACGCATCAAATTAAAGCCTAATAATTTACATATTGCCCAACACAAAAAAAAACTGCTAACCATTTTAAATATTACTCAGTCTACGCCACCCATCGATCCCAATTTGATTTCATTCCTATTATGACCTCTATCCCAATGGGGTCCTCATGCCAGGAACCTCAAAGGGCATAGTTTTTTTATCCATCTGAAGTAAATATAGTTAAATAACAAAAACAAGGCAAACTATAATAGATGCTATGGAACCTTAAGTACGTATTCCGACTGTCGCTGGTTTTAACTAATGCTTCACTAAATGAAATCGGCTTGACATCGACCAATTTGCCTCTATTCATCCCTCAATAGCATATCATACGTCAACGAGTATTTTTTTACAAAATACCGAGAATTTATCTATCATCCAAATATTTGTACTCTAATACGACTAAAGAGAACGTAGATAGTATCTTAAAAGTCACTTTTCATAAGAGTATTTCTCAACAAAGACGTCATAAATGGGAAGCGAGCTTGTCTCAATATGAAGTTGATACGGGCCCGTGTGTGTTTTGTCTATGTCGCGCTCATAACATAGCAGACAGGAGTACGCTCAAATATTTTTGTGAACCTCATGAATATATTAGCCATAAAAGTGACTAAAGGAATCTATTTCCTCTCCAAACTATGCGCTTTGACGCACTTGCACTCTAGGACTTTATAACAAGCCATCCCATAGTAGACAAGTAAGATATCTACAGATGAACACAAAAATGACATTACTATATTCACTAATGAATAAATTCTACCTTTTCTAATATACCTTAATTTTAATAACGGAATCTTATCTCATTAATTTGATTCTAGACTTACAACACGAGGGAGACGTTGTGTATCTATCCAATTTTATGCCATCCTTTGTTAATTAATCGATAGTATTCCTACCTACCATGTAGATTTTTCTATTAATCAGTATATTATAAATACTCAAGGCCACAAAAATAATGTAGAACGTGGCTACAGAAATATCTAAAAGTCGGAAACCTAATTATTATTCAAGTATTCTGGCGACACGCTCACACGATAAGTCCCGTTTTCGTCATCGGGACTATCTAGCGCTCGGCTCGTAAAACACAAGTTACAGCATTATGTTTTTACGACATCAACGAATGTCAAGTTTTCAAAAACACGCCTGCCTTCTACCCTCGTAGCCTTTATAATTTTCGTTATCTCAGCTGCGAGACAAGTGATATTGCATTATGTGTACACATTTTATAAAAAAATACTATCATGGTGTTATATGAATAAGAGAGCAGCAGAGCATTAATTAAAAAATATTTCTAGTAAATATATAGCTGTTCCGAAGTTTATGCCTCCAATTGGGTTGATTAAAATTTTTCATTACAATTTCGTTTAGAAGCGACATCGGAAATGTATTCAGCTAAGATAATAAATTATTTTCTTAACATTAGCGGAAACATGGACACTTTAAAACAATGTCAATTCATTTATCTCCAAAAGCCACACTAGAGAAAATAAATTTTTCAACCGACGAAAAATGGAGGAGTTTCTCAAGTCGACGAGTATATTTGTTTTTTCTATGATCATATGACCATGCATAACTTTTTACAGTGTATGAGAGTAGTTTGATTTTGATCATACTTTTTTTATTGGATAGGTAACTATACAGTTGGTCCAATATAATCATATAATTGAGAAAAATGAGAATGATTCTGTTAAAATTTTGCTTATATTATGCTTTTGGTGACACTACAACATAATGAAAACCTGGAGTTAATCTGATGCTATACTAAAGACAAACTCCTCAACGGCTTACAGGCTACCACGTTGTTGGAGTTATTTCATTGATCATCTAGCTAGACACCTAGCTGTATTTTTTATACCACAGCCACAAAAAACTACTTTAAAAAGTTATACATTTTTGAAAAATACAGTCGTGAGCAGGATTCGAACCTACGCCTCCTGGTTAAATACTCTGACCACTAAGCCATCTTGACCTCTGCTCACTAATCCAAATTCTCTCTCAGCTATAAGTTTAAATTTTTTGCATATAATCACTACTGAGGCTCATACGATACGTATAGATGAGAGAGCAGTGAGAATTAACAGCTGTGCAACATTAAAAGACCCTTTCTCCAGACGCCCTTTTAACTTGATCAGACGACATTCTTGTTTCCCATATTGTGTTCTCAACGTTGTGTTAGATATGCATGTTAATGTAATTGTTTGTATGAAAATAGGTAGCTTTGATGGACACCTGTGTTTATGCATATCAATCGCCACTAACAATTTATAGAAAAAACCTACTTTTCTTACTTAAGAGCCACCCACTTTCTACGGGTATCTTATAATTTAATTAGGAACACTTCGCTGTGCTTGCCTCAAGACTTTGTTTTGTATTTGATTTCGGTGTTTTCTTCCTATATCTTGCATGTAATGCTGATTTACCTTATCTCCCTGTTCTATAATATTTGTACACAATATTTATTGGCCATTTTCATGTATAGTATTTTATATCTTATAATATTTTAATAAAAAACCATTATCCTGCAATAGCTACGTAATAGTCTGTCCACATCTGTCTATAACATATTGTTATACCATGTGTATGTGTCTAATATTGTAATCTGTTGTTTTTTCTATTATGTGCCAATAAACTTATTTCTCTCTTTCTTAGCTAACATGCATAATTTTGGTATAACTTGACTCTAACTTCAATAATACAGCCACGTTATTTTCGCTTCGACCTTTAAATCAAATACATCTAAAATTAAATTAGACAATATACGTAGACTGTCAAGCCAATAATTAATTACATTTCTAAATATAAGTATATTTGAGATGGTATTTCTATTTTTTGAATTAATAATTGACTATTTATTAAAGATGAAATAGAGTCTAAAATAGTCTGGTTAATTGTCTTTGTCTTGGTTATATTCTTACGACGTATTTTTTGTCTTCATTCTAATTGGCCGTGTAATGAATGATTATCAATATGTTTGTTTAGTGCATAGTTTGGTTGCAAAGCAAAGGATCGATTAGTTAGAATAGGGGGCGCGGTCGCGTGCACGAGGGCCATAGCGGCCGGGCGGCGGGCGGCTCGGCGCTGCCTTCCGGCGAAACGCAAGGAATGTTGCCGATAGATTAACTTCTGATCTCTTTTCCGATATTATAGCGGAGCGCTTATGTAAGGAATTCTAAGCGCTTCAATCTGGTTTAAGGCCAACTAAGGCTTTCCGAGAAATCTGCTCGGTATCTCTCGACATAGATATATAATTCAACGTCTTACTAATGCGCAAAGCTTTGCGACTCCAGTGTAGCGCCACATGTACTAACTAACTACATCCGTTGTATTTATATAAATTAGGTAGATACATGTGACTTTATAAATCGAGAGTCGACACTGTTTTACATTTAGATTTTTACGTTGAATTTTAAAATAAACATTATTTAAATTAGAATGGGACATGTGCTTAATATCAATTAATGTTCACCGGTTACTACTCACGTGCATTTTTCGGGATTGCCCGACTAGTTTCGAACTCGAACGGAGCCCTTAGTATATTATATGTGCTTAATATATTAAAATGTATGTGTATTATTTTCGGCTAGCTTACTTTATTCCAAGACTTAAAATTTTCACTTTAATATTTATATAACATCTGAATCTCACTGTCCCTATGTAGTGGATACTTTTATCAGTTTGAGTGATATAACACACAGAGAAGCTTTTTCGTCTTCGCGACACAACATAATATAACGACATTATAGTGAAATATGAAAGGACATCAGTGGTTGCCGAATATCTTCCTTTACGAGCTTTTGCTCTATTTTTCTTTTTCATATGACTACTTGCACGTAACTTAATAACATATATTTTGTTTCAGGTACGAATTATATACAGAATATCATTAAAATGGTATAAGCAAAGAGACGGCTATACCCATTCGGTATGAGGTAAATTGAAATTAGAGTACCTACGTTTTTATACTTTTTCTTTCATAACACTATCTGAGATATATAGTTTAAAGCTATTAAATTCAACGATAACATGATTGTACGAATAGAAGTTATTGCAAGCTTAGTTCTATACAAACCTAAGTACCATTTCAATTACAGTAGGTTGAATAAGTTTTAATTTTATATATAATATATCAAAGACAGCCTGGATTTGTTCGCCATTAAATTTGTGGAGTAATGACACATTAAAGGTGACGCAGGTAATTTAATAAAATGGCGGGATGATGCAGGCTTCGGATACTTACGTTAGCTCCGTTCAGGTGGGGCGAGGGCGTTCTGCGGCTTGTTTGCGTACAAGTGAATTCCATTAGATCCAGCGTGTGTACCGCCGCCGCAACTTCCACGCCCGCTTCATTCATATGCCATTAGCTGATCGATTTACAAGTACAATATGCGTTCATTTACTTATATCTATCTATTAGCATATTATGAGTTCATGATTTACCTACTTACGTGGATTAGGAATATTGGGATTACTTTTACTTAGTGAAGAAATTTCGAGTGCCTTACCTTTGAAATGATAACAGCAAAGCTACGTATTGAAGCCAAACAAAGTTATGATATTAGTAATTCCTGAAAGTTGAAAGTTATACCGACAGCACCATAGAGGACCGTTACTCTTTATATAATTATAATAACTCAACATGAAAACTCATTTAATGTCACAGAAATGTGCTTCACCATTTAAAAGTGTGTTCAACTGTGGCGCTGTAGTCGTGGAACAATAATTAAATTTTCCCTCGACGCTGAGTGCGGAGTATGTCGTTTCATCAACCTCGGCACTAACTCGCGAAAACGGCGCAGCACCTGAAATATTTAATTCAGACCAGCCATTGTGCTTTAATTCACCGGAAATGAAAATTCATGGCAGTTCCTATACCATTCAAGTTTCATCATATAAATCGTTCCCTTTCCGAAAACTAAAACTATTAACATTGCAAAAAACAAGTTCAACGTAAGCTATAATTACGGGTTAAGTGAGAAAAAATATGTAGTAAAATAGTACTAATCTGTCCCTTGTATAAATTTGTTCTTATTTAGACGACAGCAGAGTATGATTACTGAAAGCTTTAGAATTGCGATTCCTTTGACTTTAAAACCCTCTTCCGGTCCCCTAATGAGCTGGCAAATCGTATACAGGCCCCTGAAGACAGGAGGCCCCACGCGTAGGCCTGTTCTAGTAATTTCCGAATATATGTTATAATATTTTATTGAAGTGCAGGGGTGTACCCTGCACTTCAATAAAATATTGACGCAGTGATTGAGAGTAGCCTTCTACATGGTCTCACGTTTACCATCCAGTATAGATTTACTCACAGAGTAATTAAAACAGTGATAATACAACTATTATTAGTTAGTTGGGATTAGTTTATCTTTCATTGTCGGATGTTTTTTTTTTTTTCTTAATTGTAGATGCTGACCTGAATAATTATATTTGGTTAGTACAGTTAGACTAAAATGTTTTATCGATATTTGTTTACTCAACTACATGGTATTTAAACTTAATGTGAGGATACATGCATTCAATTTTCTCTATATTCATTGAAATCTTGGATAGGATTTTACGTGAAACTCTCACGTAAAATAAAATCCCACTTTTCAATAATGAAATTAATAACTCGACCACGTGTAAACCTACGTAAGAAAATACGCGTAGAAAATACTTTTTTTTTATAGCGTAGTATGTGGCGACACCCTAAACTATAAGAAATAGTGAAAACACTTTACGGACCCTCGGCCCCGATGTTGAAGAAAACTAAAACTGCTTTACTAGATTTTTGAAAAATAAATATTCCTTGGCCAGGAATCGAAACCGCTAATTATGGAAAAAAGAAAACGTACGATGTATTATTATACCATCCGATGGTGCAGCTAATGAGGATCAAATTCAGGGAAGTAATGACACATGGAAAACTAAAGGAACGAGCTCATTTTTAACAAAATACTATTTTGTTTCAATTGTTTGTCACAACTGTTTGCAACTGTTTGTCCTTTAAACGAGAGGAGATTTTATTTTTAAATTAACTGTCATATTACTTTCTTTTACAATAAGGTAAATGCGCTGCGAGTGTGTTGAAAAAATTAAATTGTGCATAATTTAGAACAAGGTGGGTACGAGTTATGTATGAATCAAAGACTTTACATAAAAATATGAACAAGTTTATTTAAATTCTACATTTTGCCTTAGTTTGCCGTATGTGTACTTCCCAGAATTGAATCCTTTTTAGCAAAACTACCGAATGGTGTCATGCGTCCTTTTTTTTCAAATTCGACGCGTTCTGTCTTGCTAGGAATGTAGAATTTTCAAAAATCCAATATTGCAGTTTTAGTTTTCATCAAAATCGGGCCCAAGACTCCTTTGAGTATTTTTTTATATTCCTTATAGTTATGGAGAAGGCCATCCAAAAATTCATCCTGTATATATGATAATGAACCAGGATTTTGCTCAGGTATGTCAAAAAAGTCGTATAAAATTTTAAAAAATCAACCTGCTCTGTGCAAAACCCAAAGAAAATAGGGGAAAAACAAAACCCGTGACAGTATCTTCCCGCTGAGAACACTCGACGCGGGGCAGTAGGGCGCGCTGCCTTTTCTGCCGTACCATTATAATTTTATTTGCCATGTCAAACATCGAACCATGCGCCGTAGCTATTCCATGAATTTTGAATAAACTGATTATGCAGCTACTTTAAAATTAGTCTTTAGTACTTATCTTTCATAGACTGTAATAAAACTTCAGACTTGGAGAGCTCTTTAAAGTCTTAAGTCTCAGAAACTTTATCGTGTTTAGATGTTTAAAGAAAACAATTATGGCTGAATATAACTTTTTCAAAAAAAAATACGTTCATAAAACTCATTTTAAATTATACCTATCCCAATGAGGGTAACAGACATAATAAGCATTTTAGGTAAAAGCTAGTAAGGGGCAAATATGCGAATTGCAGCGATAAAATACAAGTACCTACAGAATAGGTATTTTTAGACGCACAGTACCTACTGATGATGATACCACAAGGAGCTATTAAACTTAAGTAAATTTATTTCTGAAACTTTGGAATTCCTATTAGATATAGTGTCTTCCTTCAATAACACGAAAGCCAAAGTGAATTTACTTAATACTTATCGGAGTATGTACATTCGCGGTGTCAAGTTGCGAACGGCAATGATTGGCCCGGTTTCTTGCCACCGCCTTATTTCCATCTTATTACCGGCAGCGCGGCGATATTAAACCGGGCGCTACGCCGCCACCCGCGTCTCCGCCCTGTCTTTGCGTCCGTGAATTAGGTTAATGGCCTGCCAGGTGATTTCCTTCTAAGCCGTATTTCGAGCAAAGCGCCACCACCTTAACACGCCAATATCGCTGGAACAACTCTAAATGTTCAACTTTTTAATACAATTCTTATATATTCGTATGTATACGCTGAGTTAAGCGTTGATTGTATTATTTCATAATTTCGATAACACAATATACTATCAATGTGCTTAAATATTAACATTTACAAACAAAATTCTATGTTGATCCCTATTAACTGGGCTACTTTAAATTCTTTTGTATTATTATCAATGATAGAGTGCTATATACATACTTACATTATGCGATCCAAGGGTTCCCGCGGGTGCTTTTGATTTATGGCACAAAGTCGCACCGCACAGCGGCGCGTCGCCCGCCGGCGCGGCTGCAGCCACTGCCTCCGGGGTTTTTGCGAGACCCCACCACCCTCTCTCAGTAGTCACACTTTCCAACCCAACAAAAACTAATCATGTAGAGCAGTCAGGAATGTTATTGAAATTTCAAGAAGTTTAGCTTCGATTAAATAGTTTACCTTTAAACGAAGTTCAATTTTTATTTAAATTGTTATGTACCAAATATACCTATTGGTAATTTTGTACTTCGTCTACATTTAAATATAAATTATTCGTAAAACGTTTCTAAAACTGAGGTGAAATTATTATAAAACTAAAAATGTTTTTCATTAATAAATACCCAAAAGCATTAGCTAGCGAGGACACCTGAAACTTGATGTTAAATATGTATAAGAACAAACAAGAATTTGTGGTTAATAAAACTCACCACATGCCGTAATCCCATTCTTGCAACACCTAAATAATATTACGTGACTTGTAACAATATTCGATGTTTCCTAATATAAAAGAAATCAGCTCGATAAACATTGGAAATATGTATGTCAGGTCATACTATTGAAAGGAAAATTGCATAAAAATACATATTTAAATAACATTCTACTGTGCAAACACGCTTCAAAATTGAGTAAACTGTGATATAGTGTAACTTTATTTTAATATTACAAATTGTTTTTAGGAACTGTGGGGTTAGTCTTGAAACTAATACCAATTCCAATCCAATTTCAATATTAAATAGACGCCTTAAAACAACGCGAAATTTTAATAAATTCTCTTACATTACAGTTGCCTCAATTTTAAAGCTTGTTGTCTTCATATTATCCCGAATGTATAATTATTTTTTAGACATTTTGGCATTTGTAGTCCGAACTGACATATTTACAATGTCAATCGAGCGAAATTATTTTCAAGAGTATGCCCACTGTTTTGACATTAGAATTAGATTGGGATTGAAATTAATTTCAAGAGTAACTCTACTGATTACTAACAGTAATCAGTAGAGTTACTCTACAAGACAACATAGAGTTACTATACAGTAAAAGAAGAAATTGAAAACCACTTGAAATATTAATAATAATGCTTAATTCAATGCCTCAGCGTCCGCTTTCTAAACTTGTGTAGGTATTTAATATACACAGGTATGTGTTAATTTATGTAATATTAAAAAAGATTATCAGCCGTGCACATTAAATGTCAAATAATGTACACAAAAAAAAATAACGCTTCAATAAATATACTACAAATACTTTTAACCATTACCAAAACCGTGGTGGTGCGCGATTGGTTACGGACCCTCTTGAACCACAGGTTAGACATTTTCAATGTAATGTGTATTTTTTCTACCGACGAAAAAAGGAGGAGGTTTTCAAGTCGAACGCGTATAGTGTAGCTAGCTGGTGCCCGCGACTTCGTCTGCATGACAAAAGGTAGCGTAGTCCTTCTCCAACGTCCAATCTATCTCCTTGCCAAATTTTATTACGATCCGTTCAGCCGTTTAGTCGTGAAAATATAACAAAAAACAAACAGCATATCATCATTCACAATCACATCATAATTTTTATTGGATAGAGGATATTTCCATGTAGGTTCCATATAAATTTGAAAAAGTAAAGTCCACCTCTAAGGGTGGATAATAGGATAAATAGACAATCATTGATTGTTTACACGAAAACCGATTCTGTTACATTCAGTTATTGTTCACTTTTCAGTTACCTTGTCGGCGGTTAAATTTATTGAGTAAAAGTTTTTTTTAGTAGGTATATAGAAGACGTCACCGACATACAGTGAAGGAAAACATCGTGAGGTAACCTATATCCACTAGTCTAAAATCGGCAACCCTAGCGCAGTGATGAATAATCATATTTTCTCTGTATGCGAAAAGGCTCTTGCCCTGTAGTGGAACAGTTATGGGCTGGTCATGCTATGTTATTACCGAAACGGAACCTTAATAACTGGGTAAAGGTCTTTGATACATATTTTATGCTCACAAATTGCAATTTATACCTTAGGTACAATGATTGTACTTGAAAAATACACGAGTAGATTGAATTAACTAAATTAACCGATTTCTGAAATTAGCCCTCACCATTTTTTGTCTCAAACGGAAAATCCTCAAAAGGAATAACGCACGCCTTATAGAATCACTTTGTTGTCCGTCTGCCTTTCATATTTTCTGTCTTTCAAGAACTTTTTTCTCGGCGAACGCGTAGGTACCAAGTTAAAATTAATATCATATACTTAAGTCTATGGTATATGGTAAAAAATCAAGCTTCTAAGTCAATGCAAAAATAACATTGGCGCAAATTTTGACACTCGCCAATAAATCGAAACCTATTGAATACTTCCCGTTGACATAGAATCATTGAAATTTGGCAAGAAGCAAGAAGCAAGCTTACAGCACAAGTAAAAGAAAAACCAAAAACCGTATTTATTTGATTTATCTATACATATCACATAAAAACACTCCGACTAGCACTTGGCCGTATATTGAACTCCAATATTACTTTATTTGTTGTATTTACACATCATGTGTATTATTTATGGGATTAATTAAATCCTAAATTCTGGTTCTTAATATCATAATTACAAAACCAAAGTGCACATTAAATATATTATTGTTGTAGTTTACGTGTACTGTACATATATGCTATTTTTGTAGTGTTTGCTCAAAGTGTTAACCAGTTAGAGGTTCCTCACATAATCTCGTTATAATATCAAAGTGCGCTGCGCGTTACAATCCTTCCCTCGCGTGCGAACTTTGAAAACCTTCACTGCCTTCAATCAATATCACGAAAGCACAGGTACAAACGACTTTATCCACTACCTTCTGAAAGCTTGTTTTCCCAAAGGTACCCCTTGATAAAAAAATCTGTAAAGCCATCAAACCGTCCGCACTAAAGTCAGGTACGACTCACGAGACGCAATAGTTACATTAACGTTTAAAAGCAATGCTTTTTATTCTTTTTCCTTTTACTTCGATATTATTTTTAGAGATTTTACCTTTTGTCTTCTATTGTATCACTTTGAAATACTTTTATCTATAATAGTATGAAATGGGGATGAATTGAGGTTGCGGGATGAATATTTTACCTCCTTGCATTTAAATTTGTTCCCTTTACGTCTTATTATGTATAATGATAATTGTATAAAAAACAAAATAATTACACTTTTAAAATAACGAGTAGGCATAAAGCCCATACGGGTAACGCTTCTCAAAAATTTGGTTTCCATTAAACCTTTGAAGCAAAGTAAATAAATATTCGGTTACTTTAATTAATTCATAATAAAAAAATTTTTTTTTTTTAGTAAATGTAAAGTTTCTTCTCATGTGCATATAAAAGAGATTTTATCAGCAATAGCTAAGGAAAATCTGCCGTTAAAACACTTTTGTGAACAGCAGCAGCAAATGAATGGTGGATCATTTACCACAAAACTCGTCTCATTACCGATGTTTTCTACTAAGTAATACATGTTTCCCCGTGTCGCAATGGGTGCGGTGAGACAAATTAATTAATTAATTACACTTGCGGGAGCACCGTTAGCATAACTTACATAAATATGTATTTGGGTATTCTCCTGTCGAAAAGATAAATTACATCTACAACAGCTAACAATTAATTGAATTAGTCCTCCGGGCGCGTGATACATTCCTACGCATTTGGATTATTGAATAATATTTTAATGAATAGGAGCGATTATTTGTTCATCATATCTGTGTACTATTAAAATATTAAAAGATGCTACAATAACTTGCAATATTAACTTTTGTCGATATATTGATATGGTGAATGAGCTAAAAATACCAAACATTTTAATCAGAAGTTTGTACCATTTGCGTGCCCCTTATTATTTTAGCCCATCTTCGATTAGTACGTTGGGAAAGCGAAACAGATGTCAACTACAGCTGGTTGAAGGGGACCAAATGATATAAAAATTACAATTTGACCCGAAGTCAACCAGCTAAAGCGAACAACGCTTACACTTTCATGCGCGACGCCTCCGCCTCTTCAAAAATCTTCACATGTCGCACGTCTATGAAATTCTTCGCTTGTTATTAAAGTATTTTCACCGACGTACATCTTCATCTTGGCTCTTGAAATGTTATGCGTGTAATAAACGTAACATACGTGGGTTAGTGAGAAAATAAATGACGGTTTCATAAAACTTTGTATCATCAGTGTGCTTAGGTTATATATATTTAGAAAGGTGTAAAATTGAGCGTATACAGTGGAACAGATGACTCCAGGAATAGCTTGTAGTGCGAGGTGCGAGGGCGTGCGCGGCGCGGAGAGCGGCGCCGGGAGCGGCGGCGGCGGCGGGCCCCAGCGCCGCCTCCACATATAGGGCTGGCCTCAGCTCGCTCTGCAATCAGACGCAGTGTAAGCTTACCCGCCGAGAGCCGCCGAGCAGCACGCGGCGTGCCGGCGCGCCGACATTGACGCGCCGCATGTAACCGTACACGCCACCTCGCTATTTTAGTCTCGTCCGGTGCACTAATTCGGGCAGGGTTAACGCGGTGGCCTCCCCGATCGCCGCTAGTCGTTACACACTTCCGTCTTCGTTCTTCATGTCGACACTCATTTATTTCTTTCCGGTTCGTTACTTTATCTTATGAGAGCACAACACAGATAAGTTTCAATTCAAGATCGGTTACATTAGTAGTTGCGGTGCTTCTATAATGTTCAAAGTTTGGGTCTGTCAACCTCGACGTCATCGACCTGACGTAGGCACTGGACGAGAGGTTCGTTGACACCTAGCAGGTTTGACCTTGCATCTAGTCATGTTTGACCCAAAAATTATTAAATGTTCGAAGGTTGCAGTCGAGGTTTTTTTTTAATCCGTAACGTTAACGTGAATGAATTATTTCAGCAAAGTTTCATTAATAAAAGAGGTGACCGACCCCGAGCGGCCAGGTGAGAATCGCGGCGGCACCTCAGGTCGCCGCTCTACGTTCGCGAATGCATTCCGACCGACGACGACGCGACATCGCGAACCTACTAACCCCGCGTCGCGAGGGGCCTGCGCCCCGCGACCCTCCGAATCCGTCGACCCTCCCGCCCCCCTTCCGGTCCATCCAAAAGCTTCGAAAATACTCAACGTCTATACGCGCGTATAAGCCCAAATGATGAGGAGATAATTCTTAAAATTTTGGCAAATGTGAAAATGCATTGAAGACACATGCGAATCCGTCATAGGGATGTAATTAACGATCGTAGGTAGAGCGAATCGTGGAGAGCGACGCGTGACGAGCGCGCGGGGCGGGCGGGCGGCAGCACGGGCGGCTAGGGCGGGCGGGCCTCGCGTCTCGACTGAGAGCGCGCAGCATCGCGCCGCCGCGCCGCTCCCCCCCGCCCGCGGCCGCGCCCCCGCGCCGCCCGCAGCGCCGTCGCCGCGAGCCGCACTGTCTGCGGCGTCTGCAGCCCGGCCGCGCATGCTAGCCCTAGCCGCCTAGCCCCTTATCTCATTCACATCACTTTACCTGCCCCATGAAAAACTTTACAAACGAATGCCTCACAACTTCATCTGTTTACTATATACATAATATTGGACATATAATGTTTCAGATTCTTTTGAGACCCCATTTTAAATCATTATCTAAAGATATTTTTACGCTTTAGACACAATTTAATCCGTTAATACGACTGCAACGCAGAATGTTATATTGTTACGTGAAAGACCGTATATGTAATGTAAGGTCGAATAAATAAAAAGCATATAAATACCTAAATATAGGAGAATAAGTTACATCACAGAATGTAATAACATCAAGTCACATAACACCTTAAAGTTTACTAGATAAATACCTTCGTAGCAAATGGCTGCGTAGTAGCATGTATTATTCGTAGTAAAGGTTTTTGTGTAATTTGCAATAATATATATAACTAGCTGTGCCACGCAAACATTGTTCTGCCATATAAATTTTCTGGATTACCCTTATCACCTAGGGGTATAAAAACAGCCTAAATTTCATAAAAATCGGTCAAGCCTTTTCGAGGAGTTCGATAACAAACACTGTAACACAAGATTTTTATATCTAATATATAATACCTTTTCATATTGTAGTCTGCATCTTAATAACATACCGCTGAGATACCACCTTCGCTTACCGTTATCTCAGACTATTTGAATGAGTGGTTCCGTCGCGACTTAAAGCTTAAATCTATTAATGTGCTTCAGTTTATAAGTGCCCTAAAGACTACTGGTTTGTTGTCGTTTAGGCCAAACAGCACATTGTTAGCATAGAATTTAAAAGAAATTGGACTTTGAACCAGTACTTTCCTTAATATTCTCTCATTGTATAATATCTACTATAAATCGTATTATTCTATCTAACAGTAAGACCAATTCCATGTTAATAATTAAATAGGTATCAAGGTTTGACCAAGATAATAAAATCGATTTCCTTCTTGGTATTGCATGATGCCAGTTTTTACTGCGCTCGATATAAAACGCACGCAACTACGCAGTACTACGTCCAAAGCTACGGTTATGTTAGGATCGTGGCCTGCAATATGAACACGACACACGACACGACCCGAGGATTGTACGCACACTTACTTATAGTGAGAAGAATTGTCCAGTGTACATTTACAGAGTAAAAGTTCATGGTGTACTTGCGATGCCGGAACGCATCCGGGTGCTGCTTCAGTGGTTCCATTAAAATAAAGACTCAACTTTAGACTCTACCAGACGGAACCACATTTATTCATTACACATGTGTCATTATCGTAAAGGATAATTCATCTTTCGTTAAAATTTGTCCTGTGCCCTTACTGAGTAGTGACTTGCTGGTGAACTCAGACTCGTACTGAATCTGAATCGTAAGTAACCATCTTCAGACAGAAGATAGTACCCATGCAGGTTACATTAAAACTAAATATTGAAAGCATATAGCTATTGTTGATGAATAAGTAAACAATGAATAACTAGCAATATTCCCGTTTCTATACTAAAATTGTCATCTACTTCGTTTTATTGACATGGGTATTTTTTTATCTATTCAAAGCTTAAATAAAAGGCTGTTTAGAAAATATACAATAATTAAATTAATATTATAGGTGGTTAATAGTCTTAACATAGCATAGCTCATATAAAAGCATAAAAAAAAGCATAGCATAGCTTAAAAAAAGGACGAAACCATTCTGTTCAATTCATTCAACACTACACATTGTTTTTCATTCGCATTAAATAGTAACAAAACTGTCGGAATTATTTCATTCATTTTCCTGACAAATACTTTTTCTATCAATTGTAAAACTGTAAATTCTGACGGTATTTTGTTTGAAAAAGTCACGCTATTCGAACGAAAAAATTGAAACTTTTCATACAATTCCACTAAATGAAACACACTATTCAAATATCAGAAAAAAGCGATGTCCGCACAGAATGTCTATCGACTAACAATAAAGTGGGGGCTTTGAGCGTTTAGGCTGATGTCACAGATATTCAATCGCTGAGTCGATGCTTTTGTTCATCTACGAATATATCGGAAGATTAATAAAAGTAATTGTGTTTTGTTCATATGATATTGTAACGAACTTATAATATTTATATAATGGAAGATATAAATTTAACATGTAACGCCGACCTGTGGCTTTGATTTTGTGCGGCGTTTACATTGTTGTCGCACCTCAAATAAACCGTTTTTGTAACTGTAACATAAACGTGAAGTAACAATTTATTTGGGTATACGAATCGTCAATAGTTATATAAAACAGAAGTACAGTACGTTCAATTATACGTCGACCTCACTCCTCAACTGATGAGCATGTGACGAAATAGTCGGACAAATGGCAAGATCACCGTTCACTAATATCAAAATGGACAGGTTGGTTTTGGATGAAACCTAAATAAAATCGACCGATTTTATTATATGCATAATTTCAGTACTGTCTGACAATCAAATCTTATTATTATATTAATACACCTATTTACTTATTATTTTTAACTCAATATTTAATAAGCAAGCTATCTGCTATTTAAAAAATCTTTTCTATACGAAAGAAACGGTGCATACTGCCATAAACCGTAACGACCTTAAGGTATTATTTATTTAACATATGCGAATCGAACACATATGTTAACTATAATTTATTGTGACAGAAAAATACGAACGCGAACAGGATTTGATTTTTTTACTATTATTATTATTATTTGGATCGGTACGCCAAGTGATCTGCTAATGTATCACAACCTGTGCTCGCTAAGCGCAATCTTTCCAACACTTATAGTACGTCTTATGTTGACGTCAGTCGCATCTATGGAGTCACTAAACAAACTGAATATTAAAATATTTTCGCATGATGACGTGGCTAAGGTCAATAAGGACACATAATAAATAACTCTAATTTTAGTATAAGCATTGCCTGCTGACTTCTGCATCCCAAGGAGTCCGAGAGTGATGGCTTAACGTAGAGTACATTAGCCATCCAGTTGCAATCATTACTTATATCAATATAATAAGAACGGTGATCCACCCAACGCTACTTTACCTCAGTGACGTTGACGTTGCTTTCCCTCGCAGGTCGATATATCGATACCAATTTAGCCCCGATTCCCCCGTGCCCCAATTCAATATAATATAAAAGACGTTTTGTGGGTAGGTATATCTTTATTCTTATCTCTTTCTTTTATTTTCGTATTACTATTGAGTGAAGTTAGAGGCCGTTACGGTTCTCGGTTTCTAGCCAAAGCAATTACATTTTATATCGTCAGATCTTTTAAAGCCTTCCTTTTTATTTCCGTTTAGTCTTGAATGAACCATAGAGGTAGACTCAAATTGACGTATTTTATGTTTTCTTTCTCGCCTATTATATATTTTTCTAACGCGTGGTAAAAGTTAACCGAGATAAATGTGGCACTTTTATATTTTGAACACTCATTTGGAATTCTATCCCGTAATTAATTCCATTTCTGTTCTTCAGTATGTCATCTGCGTAATCAGTAAGCGCCGATACACACAGTACTATGTCACAGTTTCCGTGATAATTTCAACGCGAACGCAATTAGAGAGGAGTGGTGTGCCTCCTCCTGTTTGTTTTAATTACGTCGAAATATCCGCCGCTGTGTCCGCGGATGCGCCGCACCACTCCCCGCAGTGCCAGGCCTCGATCCACTCTTTATTGCAAATTGCAAATCCCCATTAATGTTAAAAAACAAATCGATTCCACAATTCTAAATTACAACCCAATGTTAAGCATATCACTGATCAATTAACGCTCATCCTAATTGAAATAACCCTTTGATTCTGAATTAATTAAACAGTTTTTAAAGACATGACATGAATAGGTATAGCCTTACGCCACCTAATGCTTTATTTGTGTCAGATAATGAAATAAAAAAAGGAAACTAGTTTGATCTAACTGGTCTACCTACGTTGCTGTCTGTTGCTGTCCATACACAGACAGCCCTCCTATATCAGTTTTCAGGATAATATCATTTATCGTGTTGCCCCCTGTCCACAACACTCGGCCCGCAGAGATATTCACTTTTTATATTTCAATCCTTATCATCTTTTTGTGCAGTATGGTCAATAGAACGGCTAATAATGTTTTAAAATATTAGACATAACATAGCTTCGCACATGTATTCCCCGAAGGGGTAGGGCAGAGGTGTACAAAGTTCTACACCCACATTTTACCAATGCTGTTATTATATCCCATGTAATAGGTGGTGAGTCTATTGCCATCAACCGGGCACAATTCCATACTTCGGGGTGCTACAGAGAATTTTGTAACAGAAAATCCCAATAACACTTTGCCCGACCCGGGAATCGAACCCAAGAGTATTATATTGAGTATCTTTGGTGAAAATAAACACAGATACTTAATCGAGATTGTCAGTGAGCGGAGTGCTTGCCACTCGAAATATTAATTGCGTACGGTCCCGTTAATTTATGTGTAACGTGATGATAACCCGGCGCCATCTATCGACGTCCTGCGAGAACTGTATATATTTAATGTGGATTGATATTGTATATTTATATTATTGATATAATAAATATAATTGTCGGCTTTGCACATTCAAAAATCATGGAATTTTTATTGCAATATGGGTAAAAATACCTAAAAAGTCATATAAATATAAACATAGTAATCATACCGTGAAAATTTCAAGGAATTCAATAATAGCCTACTAAACTTGTGGATCTACTTATTTTTATTTTAACAATCAGTACAGAAGCGTTTTTAGTTATTAAAAACGGGACAATTGCGAGTCGGACTCGCTCACCGAGGGTTCCTCAGCTCAGGAATCGAGTCACGCAGTTTTTTCCGAGCTTTTTGCGAAATTCAAATTCCATAACATACAAAGAAAGGTTTTTTATGATTTAATTACAAATGTGTAGGTTTCAGTTTTTTTTACTATACTTGTAGTATAAGACGATATTACTTGTCAATTTTCATAGTTTTAGGTCAACGGAAAGTACCTTATACATTTTTAGTCCCTTGGGAGTGTCAAAATATATATTTTTTGCGGCATAAACGGCCGTATATATATAATTTTCACAGCTTCAAGGGACTGTAGACTTGAGTATATGGTTGTAATTTAACTCGATACCTACACGCGTTCCTGAGATAAAGAGTCTTGACAGACAGACGAACAGACAGACTGACAGACGGACAAAAAGTGATCCTATAAATTGATACATCTTCATCTTCTCAGTATCTACGGACGAAACGGAACCCTTTCGTCCTTTCGAGGTACGGAACCCCAAAAACGAAAGAATTTGAAACGAAATAAACCAACAGCACAATTACATGTTCTAAAAACTCCTCACACTATTTTATATATTGCTGACAGTGTACACCTTTCATTTATTTTTATTTGACAACTCAATTGACGCACTGGCTAACGGTTGGCTCGCTGTGCTTGGGTTCGAACCCCGCACAAAATAAATATTTGTATGGCTCGTCCAGCTAGGGTGTGTGTGTGTTGTTTTTGCTTACATTTGTGATACTGAAAATCCTAGTGTACACGCGAAATTGAAACTGCTATGTATTATATTTATATATAAATATTTTTTCTTTCCATGAATCATTTAAATAAACTAATTGAACTGATATAATCATCATCATTCCTCTGCCCTTATCCCAATTTATTTGGGGTCGACACAGGCACAGCATACCTATATCAGGCATGCTGCTAAAGTTTTGGCTATGTTTTATAACCGGCCGCCTGCCTGACGTCAACCCTCTTTGGGAATGCTGTTGTTGGTGGTGGTAGCCGCCACCGATACATCTCCTTCTATCTAGCTATGCCATACCAAATGTTATCCATGCGCCAGGTTCTGATGTTATCCTAATATTACACTCCACTAACCAATTGAACTGATATACGTCGAATAAATAGAATCTGCTTCATTAGTCCTTTCAAATTCAGCAAGTGATACGCATTTCTGTTGTAGGATTAACATACATCTCCTGTAAAGGAATGTGAATGTTAAGAAACGTGATGGAAGTTGCGCGCTAAAGTTATTTTAAAATGTCACATTTTTAGTACATTCCATGAAAAGATTAATCGAATAACACATCGTTTATAAAAGTCAATTCTACGGTTTGCTGGAAAATTAGAAACAGTGCAAAAAACAGTGCAAGGTAATTGCATATACTTGTTTCCTCAGGCTTTCCTTGGTAGACCAACTTGCTGACGAAAACCTAAGAAGTGATTTAATATAGATTTCTCAACATAAAGCTACCTTCATTCAGTTTTAATCAAATTCGCTATATCCGTATTAGTGTAACATAATTAATGTATGCTGTAATAGATACTGAGAAGATGAAGATGTATCAATTTAAATCTTGTAGAGATACATGTATCGATCAGGCCGGGGCGAGCGTGTAGCTAAACCCGTTAGTTGGTAGCGCACCCGTCCGCGCCGCCGCCGTCCGTCCGCGTCATTGCCATTCGCCGAGGAAACACGTTTCCTGCTTCGTTGTTTCCTAATTTTTCTAACTTCTTTCTACTCCTCCCTCATTGAGCTTCTTTTGTTTCGTCCTTTCCTTCCGGTTAAATTGTCACTTTTATTATCCGTTCCTGAGCAGGGTCTCTCTTTTGTAGAGGCTAACGAAATAACTTTGGTATACATATTGATTCATCTTTTTTCAGCATTATAAGTCTTTGATATTATTCACTGAAGATATTTATTTTATTTTATCGGTAATTATTTAGTTAAGTAGTATTTATTGAACCATAGAGAATTTTGTAGATATCTTCCTGATTGATAAGATTTTTTTAGTATTCGTTCTCATATTGCAAAATAACCTTACAGGAAAATTAAACCGGAGGTGCGTGAACAAGTCTTACCGATCCCAGCAGCGGTCGCGGTCTTTATCGATTAATATCTAAATATTCCTGTTTTTGTATTCCAATCTTCGATACCTACTATCCTTCTGAACATCAATGATACAAGGTTTGCCTGTCTACTTTGTTATATGTAGGAATCTTATATAATCTGTGAGTGTGTATCTAATTAATTTTAGAAATTATGTAAGAACTTGTCCTAATATCGTCGGTTTAGGAGACGGTAGTTGGTTGAGTGAGGGGCGTTTAACGGGCTAATTATCAAACGGCTAATGAAGTTTGTATTCAGCGGGCGGGCACGGGGCGGCGGGGCTCGGAGCCGCTACGTGCTGAGACTGGCAAAGCGCCCCACCTGATAACTCCCCGCCCTCCACAGAAAAATTGCAGAGAAAAAGTTTCATCGCAAGGGAACGTGAATGAAATGAAGAATTGTGTCGGCCGCTTTCAGGATTATTCCCAACATAAAATTCCTTGAGAACCTTTTCGATCTGTTTCAATTCATCAAGACTCGTCTTTTGTATAGATATCCATTCGATCCTTAATAACACATACATATGTTCCAATCATTCATATATATATATCAAATATTAATATATATCTTACACATTGTAAATTCGTGTGTTCCGATACCAGCTGCTAGCGATATTCTATGACAAGTGATGGCTACCTCAGGTCTTTGTAATACGCGACGTTGATTTATTATAGTTAATACAATTTAAATTAAATATAAACTTATAGTTATCTACACAACATTATCACTAAATTATAAACCTACCTCACGTATTCACACCTAAATTGAATATTTATATTATCCTTTTATAGTAAATAGATTTGATGAACATACATTATATTACAAGTAGGTATAATGTATTCCAAATAATTGTTTTCTTTTGAGATTCCTTGAAATGATATATTATTAAAATTATTTGTATGAAGATATTTTATAGAAATTTCATGGTAACCAAAAAAAAACAAACGATAAAAGGAAATATTCGGATATTTTTCCGAAATATTATTTAAGTTTTCTTGGCTCATTAGTTACAAATGCAAGTGTCGCTTGCAACGCCGTAGGTTCGACCACAGTAGTTGAAGTCAAAGTCAAATTATTTATTTCAATTAGACCATTTACAGGTACTTTTGAATTGTCAGAAGCTAGTTGCCAGTAGTGCAGAAGCTAGTTGATGTTATGAAGGTTTCCTTCAATAACATTTCGTGGTAGTGCCTACGAAGTTCGGGAATATACATGACACTTAATACAAGTAGCACCTGCCGACCCCTCGCCTCACGTGCCCTAAAACTTTTTCGGAATATAAAAAAAAAAAAATTTAAAGCTCTATATACTATAGACTCTGAATTACCACTACATTGATATTATTTACTTATAAAAAAAATGCTTTTCACATTTTATCTAGTTCGTCTATTTGCTTAAGCTGTGATAGCCTAGTGGTATGACCCTAGGACTGGCAAGTCAAAGTTAACAGGTTCGAACCCAATATATGAACCACTGACTTTTCGTAATCATGTAAGTATGTTTTATAAATTCATTTTATCAATTGCTTAAAACGCTGAAGCGAAACATCGCCAGGCAACCAGCCAACCTGAGAGATGATCTAATCTCTATGTTATGCAAAGCCATGTCAGGGGCCTACGGGTGGTTTTAATTCTGACACTAGATTGTTCATCAACCATACGATAAGAAGAAGTTTATCTTACTTTACCTACTGAGGTTTGTAGCCTAGTAACTAAAGGAATTGTCGTAATAAATTGATTACATTAGTATCATTTATATGACTTATTTACCTTTCTCCAATTTGAGTGCGAAATATAAACGACAAATACAGCTACGATACACTTTCAATGTTTTTAAACCAGTTAGTTGTAATCCCGTGTGCGCTGTTGCAGTATATCCAAGTCATTTCGCGCAATAGCTCGCGCCACGGGTCTCTTTGAAAGGCCACTTCCGTCGTAACGACTGCTATCATGTACCAAGAAAATATAAAGAGGTCTATTTGTTTTATGGCCAACTCGCAACTTAAACTCTGTTCCGAAAGCTAACTTGAACAAAGACTTTTAATGAAATCATAAGTACCTACATCATTTTGAAAGACAAATTAATGAATTCGTTTTCAATTAACAAAAGTGCTTCAAAGGGTAAAATTAAAAAAAGCTGGTTAAGTGCGAGTGAAACTCGAAATTTTGAGTCTATATTTACATTTCTTACTAATAAATATCAAAAGCCGTTTTTGTGACCACAATTGTTGTTATAATATTTTATTCATATATAAATGCAGTTTATAATTAAATGTTTCCGGATTATTACTTTTGTATAATAAGTACTTACATCAAACATTGAAATACCTAATTGATTTGTGAATTTGATAATACATACACTTTACATTATTGCTACCAACCATGTTCTGCCTATTTCTTTGTTTAAAGCTACACTTAAACTAAAATGTACTAAAAGTTAATAAAATATACACCCCAATATAAATAACGTGTGTATCAATTGAACACAACATAATATATGAAGCAATCCTTTAAACAGTCATCGTATTTTCGTGCTTAGAATGGAGAAAATCATTATAGTCTAAGTAAATGAACTACAGAAACAGAAAATTCACGTAAACAAATAGCGGTTTGTTTTTTAATAGTAATTTGTCACGGAAAGATAACAATGACAAAGGAAAACGGCAGGTAAATGAATGATAGCTTCATATTTTTGGTAAACCTTACGCAATGCGCTGGAGAATGTAGAATTTTAAGTATAAAACGTGTGCCATATGATTTTCATTATTAAATGTTGCATCTAGTGCGGTCTCACCAGCTCATTGATTATGTATGGGAGTACGCTTTTAGCTAGAACTCTCAAACGTGTACTAAGTGCAACTTGTTCTCATAACAATTGCCACAAGCTGCTTCAGATGAACCAACTTCGAAATGTATTGGAACATTAGGAGCCACCGGTTGCGATATTATAATCTAAATACGTTTGCGTTGTTATTCATATCTTTAAAAATGTTGTTTTAATTACAGCTTGGCTAATTACGCCGATATTTCTACAGAGAGAACATTTTGTTGGGCAATAAGTCTCAGCTAATTGTTTGAAAAGATAATTTGGTGGCGGTTTATTGTGCGATGGGTGGGTGCCGGCCGGGACAGGCGCGCGTTAGTGATGGCGCCTGGGGACGCCCAGTCGCCCACAGACACACACATGCCACTAATTACTTATTCACTTGTTAAGAAACGCGCGCAAAATGTAAAGATAGATTTATTGTAATATTTGGTTAGCAGGGATAATTGTGTCTTATAACAGCAGTTGGTCGTTTGTTTTTGAATGGCTGACACTTTAGGCTTAAGCCGTAAAATTTATCGCGATTTAGGTAGTTTAATTTTAAGCATACGCGGTCGTGTATGTGATAATTAGAGGAATGCCTTGTGGTTTTAGTCGGTAAGCGACCGACATAGCCATTCTCCTGTAAAATAGTATGTTTAATTTTGTTCTTGTCTCGGTGATCACTTCATCACATTAATTACTGCGATGTGTGAAATTGAAAGACAGCTCACTAAGTTGCTAGTGTGTATTTATGATTATTGATATCTACGTAAATTTGTCTATAAATACCTACTCAAATATAAAACAAAATATGAAATAAAAATATGATATTAACGAAGGATTATGGAAGTCTTTTTTTCAGTATTTTTTATTACGAATATATAATCTTCCTTTCCCTTATACACTGGGCTCATTTTTCTAAATGAGCTGCCTGGATGTGAATCCCATGCTAAAATATTGATATCGTCACCACTTGTATTAACTTTAACTATGACGTGATAAAAATCAAACCCTGAAGAAAACATCAGTCCACAATAGTGTTCCGAAAAATCAATGACTTAATACACATTGCAACCGTTTCATTATGATCGTTTGGACAGTACCATAAATTATATGTAGTGCAGACATTAAATTAAATTTAAATGGTTTTATGATCATTTTGAAACTCTTTTCTCTCTTTTTTCTTATTTCGTGTAGTGGGTTTTTTTTTTTTTTTCAAAATTGATCTACGTTTGACCACCAACCTGCCTGATGGTAAGCGACGATGTAGCCGAGGACGAAGGTTCTTAGATCCGAAAGAATAATTCAGGACTTGCAATATAGGGGCTATAAGATCCAAGATGCAGTGAACAAGCTTCGCTGGAAAAATAAGGAACCTCTTAACATGTTCATGCTCACTTTCAGCAATGAGGAGGATGTTAGTAAAATTTATGGTATTCAATCAATACTAGGGTGTAAAGTTGAGGTACAGCCCATCAAAACTTCAAGAGTAGTTCCTCAATGCAAGAGATGTCAAGCGTACGGTCACACGCAAAAATACTGCTCCAAGGAGCCTAGGTATGTAAAGTGCACAGGAAAACATTTGACCACTGATTGCAAGGAATCAACAGACGAAAAGCCAAAATGTGTGCACTGTGGTGAACCACATCCCGCTAACTATAGGGGATGTATTATAGCCAAAGAAGTGCAAAACATTAGAATAAGGCCACAAAGAAATCACCGACAACTAATCAGTATCAAATTATTAATAAGCAACCGGCAACAAGCAACCCCAAGTTGTCAAAGCAGTCCTATGCACAGGCAATCAAAGCAGCTAAGCCTAAAGCTTACACCAGCAATAATGAGGATGTCCAACACCAAGCAAGTCTTAATGGTAAGTTGGATGAAATTATTAAGTTAATGTCGTCCTTTGACGGACGTTTAAAAAGGCTTGAAAATGGCGCTAAAGATGCCAAACCTAAAAAATCATAAATATGACGCTAAAAATCATGGCATGGAATGCAAATGGACTGCTTCAACATCAGCATGAACTCCAAGTAGTCCTAAATACTGAAAACATTGATGTGTGCTTGATATCTGAAACCCACTTCACCAGACAATGTCACATTCAATTGAGAGGATATAAGATTTATCACGCATTACACCCTGATAACTCTGCTAGGGGTGGAAGTGCCCTTACAGTGAAAGAAAAACTTTCTCATTATGAAACATACAAATGTAAAGAACAAGAAATTCAAATGGTGGCCATATGTATCAAGACTTGTTTGTATCCTATTACTATAGGTTCCTTGTATTCACCTCCCAGATTCGCAATAAAAAGAGATTCATATTTGAGTCTTATGAAGAAACTAGGACACAAATTCATCCTGGGTGGCGATTTTAATGCTAAGCACACTCACTGGGGGTCCAGGCTTACTACTACGAAGGGAAGAGAACTATTCAGCGCCATAACAGAACTAAAATGTGAAACTGTGTCAACAGGTAAACCAACCTACTGGCCAACTGACCCACTTAAGATACCTGACTTGATAGACTTTTTCATATGTAAGAATATATCAAGAAACTACATATAAATAGAAGAAAGTTATGATATGAATTCGGATCACTCTCCTATTCTACTGACACTGAGTGCGCGAATTCAATTAAAAGAGAACAATCCGACTTTAGTCAATAGATACACAGATTGGAATAGTTTTAATATAGACTTAGAAAAAAGCATAGAGCTAAGAGTATCTCTAAAGAATGAACAACTAGATTTAGAGGTAAGGAGATTTTTATCCAATATTCAGCAAGCGGCTTGGAGTAACACACCCAACATCCCAACGAGAATAAAGGTAAATGCTTACCCCGTAGATATAAGAAACTTAATTGCTGAAAAACGTAGGCAGAGACAAAGATGGCACAAGACCAGGCATCCAGAAGATAAAAGATTGCTGAAGAATCTAACAAAACGTATTAAAAGGGAAATCATAAATTTTAACGACACTGTAACTCATGAATATCTACGTCAGTTAATTAGCCAAAAACCAAGTTGTTCCCTGTGGAAAGCAACCAAGAACTTGAAAAGACCGTTGGCTCAAATTCCTCCAATAAGAGAAGAAAACTGATCATGGGCTATGAGCAACCAGCAAAAAGCCACTAGGTTTGCACAGTACCTAGAAAAGATTTTTGAACCGAACCCAGGCAATGACTTCATTGTTATCACGAGTGATTCACTAAGTGAAGACTGCAACGATATAAAACTTACCACCCCGAAAGAAGTTGTTAATGAAAGCGCATCCAGTATCAGCTTGAAAAAGTCTCCTGGTTACGACTTAATTACAGGAGAAATCTTAAGACATCTTCCCCGTAAAGCTACAGTAAAACTTACCACACTTATCAATGCTGCCTTTCGGTTGAAGTATGTGCCTGACATGTGGAAAGTTGCCGAAGTAATTATGATAGTGAAACCAGGAAAGCCTCCTCAAGAACCAACATCATACAGACCAATTGCTCTGCTACCTATAATATCAAAATTATTTGAAAAACTATTGTTAAAGCGACTGAAACCTGTAATAGAAAAAAGTCTGCTGATTCCTGATCATCAGTTTGGGTTCAGAGAAAAGCATTCCACAATTGATCAGGTGCATAGAATCACTTCCATAATTGAAAGAGCGTTAGAAGAGAAGAAAGTGTGCTCCACCGTCTTCCTTGATGTGGCTCAAGCTTTCGATAAAGACGGGCACGAACGCTTGATCCATAAATTAAAAATTATGTTACCTAGATCGTTAATCGCCAATATTCTAGAGTCATATATATCTAACAGAGCGTTTCGAATTAGGCAAGAAGACGCTCATTATAAACTCATGCAGATAAAAGCCGGAGTACCTCAAGGTAGTGTATTAGGGCCGGTCCTGTACCTATTATACACTTACGATATCCCAGTGCCCGAAAACAATTCCATCGCAACTTTTGCTGACGACACAGCTATTATGGCGATAGGAAGCAGTCATGAGGAAGCAGTAGAAAAGGTCCAACTAGCCATTAACCAAGTCTTCGATTGGACCAAAAAGTGGCGAATAAAGCTGAAAGAGGCGAAGTCTGTTCACGTTGATTTCACCAACAAAAAACCGCAATACAATCCGGTGTTTCTTAATAACCAAATAGTTCCTTACGCAAATACAGCTAAGTACATAGGAATGACTTGACGCTAAGCTTCGCTGGAAAGCACACGTCAAGAAGAAGCGAGCTGAACTAGACCTGCGCTACAAGAACATGTATTGGCTGTTAGGCAGAAACTCAACTATGTCAGTACACAACAAATTGCTCGTCTATAAACAAGTCTTAATGTCTGTATGGACTTATGGTATCCAGCTTTGGGGCTGTACTAAACAAACCAATAGAGAAATCATCCAGCGCTTTCAAAACAAAGTACTCAGGGATATTCTCAACGCTCCCTGGTACATCAGGAATAGTGACCACCATCGGGAACTTAATATGGATGTCGTAGCCACAATTATTAAGAAATACGCAGAAGCTCACGAACGCAGACTTCACCAGCACGTGAATGTTGAGGCCATTCAGCTCCTCGACCACACGGACATAGTAAGAAGACTCAAACAGACCAAACCACATGAATTAGTGTAGTGAATTGTGACAGTCAAAAAAATATAGTGATAAGTGCTGACTAAGAACACATGAAAAAAGTGTCGTAATTATAATATTAGAAACTAAGAATAGTTATTGGACGTATTCTTAGTACCTATTATGATAACGTAGCAATTTAGGTTAAAATTATATTACTCATTAGTCTAGTTTAGGCTAGATTGTAATTAAAATAAAGTATTGTCATGATACTTTATAATATTTAACAAAAAGTCTCTCTATACAATCTTTCCACCGTAAAAAGTTTTGAGATCTCATTGAAGCCAAGTCCTATTCAATTTATTGTGTAGTTAGTTATCTATCAATATTTAGTTACTGTATCAATAGTTTTATTTACATTATAATTATAGTGACTTGGCAATGAGCACAAATTAAAAGCTGCTTGCTGTGTGGAATTATGTGCGACTGTTTTTGACGAATCAATTAATAATATTGATTCGTCAAAAACGAACGACGAAAATTATCTATGAGTACTATGACTAGATTAGTTGATAAATGCTCATGTGTGATTTGATACACACATGATTTTGCGGCCAATTAGTAGTTATGATCACCATCGACTACGTGCGCCAATACCCAATACATATTTAAGAAGACCTAAGTTTATTTGAAAAGAACATCACAATTATTATCTATACCAGGGATGCACAAACCACGGCCCGCGGGCCGCATGCGGCCCGCCGCGCCGGTCGAATACTGGTGGCCCGCCGACAGCAAAAATAATACTCTCATACATTCGAAAAATATTGAATTCTATTCCAGAATAAAACCAAAAAAAATATGTTCGAAAAGTAATTTGAATCTCGCGCGCGCGCTCTTTAGTGCGCTTATCGGTGCGCCGTGCATGCGTCGGTAACAGCGGTCGGTAATGTTCGTGCCGATCTCGGTTAAATTCGTTTTCTTGAGGAAGCGCCGCGGCCGGCGGCGCGGCGATGACGGCAGCGCGGTGGCGGCTTATCCACGGGTTATATTGTTAGAGCAAGCGAGATAGCAATAGCAATTAAAAGTAAGTACTAACATACTTACGTAAGTTGTATCACTAACAAACTATGGAACAAGTTTCCGAAATAAACGATTTATTATTATTATTATATTATAATAGTCCCGAATACCCGATTGCTCGCGTAGGTAGATACACGAAGCTTCCAGAGTCGGTTTCGAGATTTCTCCAGACAGTTTTCGACTCTATACGGGCGGTATAAAAGCCACGATAACCGCAGCGACCGACAGTTCGGTTTTAATTTGAGTGAAGTGTCAATAGTTCTAGTGTAGATTTTAATCAACTCGACTAGCCGGTGTCATATATTTTGATCCACATTCAACGTAGATTTCCCGTCAAGTGCCGTGTATAATTATTAATTGTGTTGTGAAATCGTAAGTAAAACTCTGTTATTAATAAGTGTTTTTTACATATTTAATCAATTATTTTTGGTAATTTAAAAAAGGATGGGTAATTTAAGTAGGTACTGTAATTGTTTTTAGGTGCTGTGTTAATCATAGCCAGGATTAGAACGCAACATGGACAACCCAGGGCCTAGTAAAAAACGTAAGGTTAAAAATGAAAATCGGCAGTTTCAAGAAATTTGGACTGAGAAATACTTTTTTGTATGGTCGCTTAACAAAGTCGTTTGTTTAATTTGCAAGAATTCTGTTGCGATTGCAAAGGAATATAATGTAAAAAGGCACTATGAAACGCAGCATCCTACTTTTACCAAGTTTACAGGCGAATTAAGAAAGCAAAAAATGTTGTCTTTAAAACGGGAGCTTACTGGTCAGCAAGCTATGTTTACAAAACCCATTCAAGATTCAGAAACAGCTACAGAAGTTAGTTATGAAATTTCTCGGATAATAGAAAACCGAAGTCGCCCCTTCAATGATGGGGATTTTGTAAAAGATTGCATAGAAATTGCCGCTAAGAAAATGTGTCCAGAAACAGCAAAAAAGTTTGAGAAAATTCAACTGAATCGTATGACTATCCAAAGACGAATTATGTCTTTGTCAGGTAATATTGCGGAACAATTAAATGAAAAAACTAAGATCATTGAATTTTTTTCATTAGCACTCGACGAATCCACTGATATTAGTTCCACAGCTCAACTTCTCATATTCATACGAGGTGTTACTCAAGATTTTGAAGTCTTAGAAGAGTTATTAGGAATGTGTTCATTGAAAGGTCAAACCAGAGGAGTTGATATACTCAATGTACTTTTGGATGAGTGTTCAAAAACTGATTTGGACTTATCAAAATTATCGGGAGTTGCTACTGACGGTGCTCCTTCGATGATTGGTGTCAATTCTGGGCTAGTTACTTTGCTGAAAAAGCATCTACAAGAAAAAAACATAAACGCTGAAGATCTCATGCAGTTTCACTACCAAGAAGCCCTCTGTGCTAAAAAAATTGAATTTCAAAATGTCATGAAAGTGGTAGTTTCGACTGTAAATTTCATAAAATCACGAGGACTCAATCACATGCAATTCAAACAATTCCTTGATGACATCGAAAGCGAATATGGAGATTTACTGTATTATACAGAAGTAAGGTGGCTAAGTCGTGGATTGACACTGGAACGATTTCTAAATTTAATAGAAGAAATTGGAATATTTCTGGCGGAAAAGCAAAGGGATGTCCCGGAACTTAAAAATCCTGATTGGTTGTGTGATTTGGCTTTTTTAGTTGACATTACAAATCATTTGAATGTCTTGAACACACGGCTTCAAGGCAAAAATCAACTGATATCCAGCTCTACGCTCATGTATCATCCTTTCAATGCAAGCTGACACTTTTCAGATCGCAATTGAATTCTGGAAATTACAATCATTTTCCGAATTATAAGAAAATGGCTGAAAAATTCAACAAAACTGCGATTAATTTCAGTTATGTAGAAAAGTAGTATTTTGATTCAATCTTTTCAAGACAGATTTTCGGAGTTTAAAAAAGTGAAACGTCTGTTGGACATATTCAGCAATCCTTTCACGATTTCAGTTGAAAATGCGCCAGAGTCAATGCAGTTAGAAATTATCGACATTCAAAACGACCAAGATTTACGCAACAAATTCAACGAAGGAGACTTGCTGAACTTTTACCGCTGCATTGATAAAAATACGTACAAAGAGTTGCGCATAAACGCTCTGAAATGTGCCAGCTTATTTGGTTCTACCTATATATGTGAACAAACCTTTTCAATACTAAATAATAATAAAACAAAAAATCGAAACCGCCTTGCAAACGAAAGTTTGGAAGCAGTTTTACGTGTTGCTACAAGTAAATTTAAGCCAAATATAAAAAAGATTGTAAGCACTATGCAGTGCCACGCTTCAAATTAATAAATTCTTTTTCAATTTAATACATTATTATCAATTCTTTATTGTCTTTAATTACCTATATTTCTGGCGGCCCGCCATCAGTTCATAATTTGCCCGAGTGGCCCCTAGTCTTAATAAGTCTGTGCATCCCTGATCTATACCTAAGTTTAATAGACAAATCAAAAGAACTTAACTAATCCTGTGATATTAAATTTTACGCGTGCGTTATGCGTTACTTTCACCTCCACCAAATATGCCGTTTTATATTTGTTTCTTCTTGTGCTCATTGCCAAGTCACTATAATTATAATGTAAATAAAACTATTGATACAGTCACTAAATGTTGATAGATAACTAACTACAAAATAAATTGAATAGGACTTGGCTTCAATGAGATCTCAAAACTTTTTACGGTGGAAAGATTGCATAGAGAGACTTGGCATTTTTTTACATTTAATGTTTTTGGTGGGATTATAATTTACCGCTGCGGCTTATTTTTCTGACTCCATTGTAAATAATAATTGTATGAATAAGATTTATACTTGGCATACGTTTTATGTCTGGACAACAAATAAATCTTTGTTTTTGAGGCCAGCGTGTTGCATTATCCATTAAAAACAGTGGATACATTTCAATATCGTTTTATATATAATTTTAAACAAAAAATGAAAACCGCCTTCAAAAATCTACTACACTAAAAAGTTTAAAATAATATCAAAATTTGCTTATAATAAAATCATTTTAAAAGAACAATATATTATAATAATCTGTTAATTTTGGAGTCGGTGCCTGTACTGAGAGAGGGTTATTGTTTTCATCTTGTTAGTCACTTATGTTCGTTGCGCTGTGGTTATGTTACCGGCCTTTGTATCTGGTTGTAAACCCAATATACATCAGGCACCGACTCCAAAATTAACAGATTATTATAATATATTGTTCTTTTAAAATGATTTTATTATAAGCAAATTTTGATATTATTTTAAACTTTTTAGTGTAGTAGATTTTTGAAGGCGGTTTTAATGTTTTGTTTAAAATTAATTTATTTTAGTCTTTTTAGTTTTAAGTGTGTTATATATATATTGTATAGGTCATATATAAGTTTGTATACTTCATAAATAAGTTAATTTAGAAATTTAATAATATGGGTAGGCTTTCGAAAGCGGCTAGGACTTAATTACTGCATCGGTGAAATGTTGGTGTACAACATTGGAAACTTCTGCCTACCCCATCGGGCAATACAGGCATGATGCTATGCATGTATTGAGTGGCATGAACTATACATGAACATGCGATTACAGCAATTGAGAGTGATTTGCTATAATTCATTGAAGAGTTCCATCGTCTAACTTCGAAGGTCTTCATCAGATCTTTACTAAATTTAAATGGGACCACCTCTGGGGACTACTCTTTCAAAAAAAGATATCGACGGACATACATAACAAAACATGGTAGCTACTGTAAAACGTTGAGGAGTTCCCCTGACTGTCCTTCGTCTTCATCATCAGACCCGTAATTACAGTCACAACCCATCTAGTTGTAAAGTTCTCATCAATACAAATTAATCAAGCCCAAACACCAGGTAATTGCTGTAAATCTTTAAAGAGTTCCCTCGACTGTCTTTCAGCTCCATCATCAGATCGACTCCACACCTTCATTAAATAGTAGTGCTTTAAAATACTTAATGAAAAAATTAACAAATGCACTTGTCGCCCCTACAATTTTCGAAGGTTTCCCTCGATTTCTCGGGGATCCATCATCAGATCCTGGTTTCCTTATCATGGTTGTTCACGTTGAGATTTCTTCTTTCCAACAAAAAAAGAATGATCACAATCGGTTCATAAATGACGAAGTTATCTCCGAACACACATAAAAAAAAATATATATATATATATACGGTCGAATTGAGAAACCTCCTCCTTTTTTGAAGTCGGTTAAAAAAGGATGAAATTGTATCTTCCGGTTATATTGTTTAAACTGTAGTAGCGCTTGTTCTTCTTTATGGTGTAGGTATTTGAGATTTTCGATATTGGGTTCTACAAGCAGCGGAACTAGATAAGCAATTTAAGGTGATTAGAGGCTCAAATAAAATTTCGCACCTGGGTGGGGTATTGGCAAAAACCATACGTCTCGCTCCACTTCCCCGCGCACTTACCCGATATCAAACATTATTGAGTGACTGACGTGGCGCGTTAGTTATTATTTAGGTATGACCTGATTAATCTGCCTACTCGAACTTTTGCAACTCAACCGAATGCAAGCAGAGTTATTGTTTGTTGTATATATATTTTGAAACACGATGAGAACATTTGTGTTTTGGCATTAGAATTTTGCACTAGTGTGTATTATTACTGTACTTGTTTTTTTATTTCTCTTCACATACAAAATGGAAATGTGTTGATTGGTTTGACTTTATTTGAATTGAAATAAACGCTTTATAAGTTTTTTTATCTATATTTTTTATATAGGTACGGGATAAGTATCTAGATAAAACAAAACTTATAAAACGTTTAAACACATTGAACCGAAAACCGCTATCCGTGCACCCCAAATGACTGGGTCTACAGTGGCCCGACGCTGGCCAAACGTATGTGTTATCGGACATACATCAATGCTATGGTACGAGTGACCGTTTTAGTTGCGACCAAGTGTCAGACTTATACTTACGTAAATATAACGCATTTATAATTAGTCCATGGTGTCGCATGATGGCTCGGCGGAGGCCTAGTTTTATTAGTCAAAGAATAGATTACACAGATAGTGCACTAGGTACAATAATGCTGTGTTAATCTTAAACATTTGCGTTAGACCGATGATTTGAAAGGAAAAGAACAGGATATTGTTTGAGAAATCAAGGCGAAAATTATTCCCAAAAAGAAGCCTGGCTTGCCTTCTTAAATTTTTAAAGAAAAAAGACACGTCCATACAAAATTTGGAAAATAGCTCACAAGAAATACCTAAAATTTCGTGAGTTTTGAAATGTTCCTACAATAAGCCAATGCGCCCAGGATAGCGAAGCAGACGAAAACATCAATTACTATTTCATCCTCAAAAAATTACACTTTTGGACTATTTTTCAGAAACAGATATGATATAAATATTCGAATGAAGTTATTGCGAGGCATTCTATTTTTAAAACTTTAGGAGTTCAAAACAAATTGAGCCGAACACCGCTATCCGTGCACCCCGACACGGGACAGGTTAGGTTCGAAGATAATGACGGGGGCCAGTGAGCGAGCGTAGCGAGTGAACTACCTCCGTCATCTTCTTCGTGTTCAGGTTTATGGTAATAATAGACATGTTAGTGAAACTAGATTGATCGATAAAGTGTGATATGATTAAATTCTTTTTAAGAATTACGTCGAAAGAAAGAAAAATGCATATTATTAAAAAATTATGCTTAATTCTTTCTTCTTAAAAAATTTAACTGTATACTTAGCTCAGTCTCTCGTCGGCATTCATACGGGGGGATCTGTGTCGCACATGAAGCAATTATAAAATAATTACTTTCTCCCGCGACAAAAAAATAATTAAATATAAATTTCAAATACAAGGGATTCAAATAAGAAGTCGTTAATAAATTCACCCACTTTTAGGCCTAGACATAAATCCACATATAGATTATATATTCACAAAGTAAGAACAAAATTATCTAAGTTTACACACGCTCTCAGAGAAACAGCATTAGTTACATACTACGCGTACATACACATTTGCATGGCTCAAATATGAAGTCATATTATGGGGAAATAATATTGATGCGCCTAAATTACTAACATTACATAAAAAAAAAAAGAATCTTTCCGAATATCAAGGATACCGATTCCTGTAAAACCCCACTTTAAAGAGCTAAAAATATTAACGCTGCCCTGTCTTTATAAATTTGAAACATGTAAATTTGTACGAAAATATTCACATTTCTATACCAAAAGAGGAAACATCCTAACAAAAATTTTACTTAGTCATGAAAATAAGACTAAACTTGCCCACTTCACGATTAAAAATGCACTCTTCTAGTACTTGTTATATCCATTAAAATATACAATAAGTTTTTCTAGTAAACAAAAGTTATCACACTATAGACGAATACATAATGATAAATCTCAACTACAATAAAAACCACTTTTTTACTTATTACCTACATTTCATTTAAAATTTCACTTTGAATATTAATTTGCTTTAAATAACTTAAATACTGTATAATAAAAATAAAAATAATAAACATATTCATAGTAAAAATTTAATATAATATACTAAAAGTATATCTTGTAGAATGTTATAATATTTTATTAGTGTATAAAATATTATAACATTCTACAAGAGTCAGTAAATTGTAAACATTTATTAGTTTATAAAGTACAAATATAATGATAGTATTTAAATTGAAGTAAACCGTGCAATAACTTAAATTAAAACCTAATATAAGTTCAATAACCTAAACCTTATATATACCTACAGAAACTCCTTAAATACTTAAATAAATATACACTTAAATGTGTATGAAATATATATATAACTATAGAAAAATATTGTAAAACCAACAATAACTAGTTACTAAAATAAAACTATAATTACTATTTATTTTTAAATACTTAGTTTTCACCTAGCTATTTCATGCTACTCAAAACTGTATTTTCATTTTTCAATTATTTATTTTTATAGCGCTTTTCATGGTCTCCTCTATATAAATCTAACATTGCTGTGACCTGACAGAGTCCTTAATTGTTTCTATTTTCCGACATACCAACTGTTATATGTACACATTACGGAATGCAATAAAGAATTCAGTATTGAGTCGCAATCAACAATAGTTGCATTTATGAAGGTGCGAATATATCGCGAGGATTTTATTCCTACTATGCCTAAAAGAGATATTAATAGATAGATAGAGTATTCTTTATGGTAAATCTAGTCATCTGTATAGGGAGTATTTATCCGGGAGGCATAGGTTCGAAACCTGCTGCCGACCGTATTTATCTTTCCACAAAAATGTATAACTTCAAAAGTTCGCCATGGGTGCGTTAATGCGATTGCAAGATTTATCGGTATTGTTATAAATACTTAAATTATAACAATATAAATACTTAATATTTCGTGAACGAAAAACTAAGAGTTGAGCATGCCCACCATGCACCAAGAGCGGTTTGAGGTGTAGTTAGAACGGCCTGGTGGAAATCTAATATGGCCTCATCTATTATAATTTAATTATTACCTAACCTGTAATAACACATCACACATTGGTCAATTTTAATGTAGCAAACTAAACTAAATTAGGAGCATTGCTGTCTTTTACTAACCGCTGTTGCCTATTACTATAAGAGCGGGACGGGATGACATCAAATTCAAATTTAATCATGTCCACCTAAAATTTCCATACAATTTTCGTTTGACGTATCTAATTTTAGTGGCTACGTAAAACTGTCACTACTAAAAATGTTCGGATATTTTAATTTGACGTGCCTACTTTCGAATTCGACATCTCTTGGATTCATCCCGTCTTGGTAATTTAATAACAGTTATTCATATATAAACAGCAATGCTCGAAATTTAGTTTAGGTTGCTACCTTAAAATTGACACCATTGTCTTAACAACCAAAAAGAGACAGAGATATATTTAAACGCATTTTATTGAGTTCAAATAAAACTATATACAGATTGTTATAGAAATAGTGAATATAGTTAGTATAAATGTGTGTATTCGATATAACGAAGCACACATACAAGTATATAAATGACAAATGACGCCATCTAGCGTTCGTAGCTAAAAATACGTAGTACGTTTCAGAGAAAATAGTTTCAAGATCTAACGCAATGACGTTAGTATTTGAATTTTCATGAATTAAGCGATAGATGGTTGTTTATCGATTGCTTGTAAGAATTCTCAAATATTCACCAGTAATCACGATATATAACAATTCCAGGTAAACAACTTTATCGATTCATTAAACAGTGAAGTATATGCATTAGAATTGCATAATGCATGATACATTATTCCTTAAATCTATTGAGACTTTCTAAATATAGCGCTATCGCTCAATATCTTGTAGGTACGCTTCGTCATCTTTGCATTTCTATATTAATATTTCCTATAAAAACATTTGCATCAGAGGTCTGTGCTAATTCTTTCGCTTAAGTAGGTTCCAGTGGCAATGAGTTAGTAATTTGTAATTTATAAATTTTAATTGTATCTACCCATAATATATGGAAATATATGTAGACTGAGGCACGCCGGCGGAGACTTTCAGTGGCCTCTGGAGCGTTGCCAACGATTCGTCTGGTGGTTATTTTCGCACGTCATCCAAGAATAACAAGACATCAACTGATACGGTTTTGTTACTATACTCTATTAAACTATCTAGGTTTATTATAAGTAAAAATGGTTCACATCAAAAGGTTGCAACACACTTGTTATCATTTATAGAGCATTTTTTTAATATTCTTTCTTACAAGCATTTAAAACCCGTTCATACATTCAACTTCAATAAAATCACTAAACCGAATTGCACGCAAGTAACTCTATTAAAATACCCTTTGTCTAGTATTCATTATCCCCCTGTCTAGTTTTGAATTCTTTTGTTAGTCGTATTCGTTGCATGGATGCATGAATAAATTGTTTTTGAGAGTCGAACATACCGAACAAACTGGTAGGTCAAGATCCCTTTCTCATAGAAGACTCTTTTGTGTGATAGTAAAAGGCGTTCATTAATAAAGGGCGCGGATCGGGTACAATCTTGATTTGTGGGTAAGTAATTATTATTTAATCTTTGGCAGCGATTCGCTTTCTCGAAGGGACGAACGGATAACAGTGAGTGAGTTGGTCACTTGGTACGTCGACTTGGCCGTGGTTGCCAGCCGCGCCTTTCAACTTATGTGTGTGTGATCCAGATCGGAATGCGTGCGCGCTGTCATTGCCCTAGTCCCGCTGCTGCCCCCTCGCCTCTTGAAACAATGAACGGAACCTGATTAATGTTTGGCCTGTATTAAGCGATATTTTACAATTTACCTTGTAGGGATTGAATAATTATTCATTAGGCATTAAAAAAATATAATTTAATATAATATTCCTATAACGCGAGTTCCTTGTCAAAATCGACGTCAATTATAGAAATTGCACCTCAAATTATGAGTTATAAGGGAACCTACCATGTACTTACGTCATACACAAGGTAAAATTAAACTTCAATAATTTTACATATTTTTTATATTTAGTTGGTAACATGTCTTCCGATATGTTCACATTAAAATTATATCTAGACACAAAATCACAAATCGACATTGTTCGCATGAAATTATAGCCGTAATTGGTCTTTTTAATTATATGTAAATCATATCTATAGGTATGTACGTGTGGTAACAAATATATACTAGATGATCCCCAAAATGTATACATAATTATAATTATGATCGCATGGATAAACTTTCTTCAACGAAGTTGCGGCCGGCTCCCAGTCCCACAGATGTACTTACATTAAGTATTTCAGTATTTTAGAACATATGTTTATTATTTTACTGTTATTACCTTTATAAAGAAATCTGAACTATTCTAACTAATGTATCAGAGAAACAAATTTAACACACAAAATCTTTTCATCCATATCTTTCGGATACAAACTTTACATCTTAATGAACATATTAATCAATCGTACTTTTATATGTTATAATTATGTACCTACATATCACATACAGCATACTTACGCATTCCCAAGGTTCTGTAAAAAATATTGTATTTTTCAGCACCACTACACATCTGAAACCATTCCGAGAGTAAGGTTAGTCCGTCCCTATATCGGTACCAGTCCCTATTCTGATAACCTGGCACGGAAATCATATACGTGATAGCATACTAGTAAACAAGACGGAACTAAAGAACAATATCACTAAAAGCAAGTAACAATGTTATGTCCAAATAATATAGTTATATTAGGAGCATTGTTCGGCGAGGGCACGGGCACGGGCGTCCATTCAGCCGCGACGGATCCGCATAATGAGATGCAGTGCTCCTCCAGATGTGGCGCAGGCGCGGCCCCAACGCGCTGCCATTTTTTGTTTCCCCCTTTTTTGCCATTCCACTGACTACTAGATAAACGCCTTAGCAATGTTGCTTGCTTTATAGTGATATTCCATTATCCACATCTAAGATTCCGAGTAAACTAATATATAACAAGTGTCCTAAAAAAATGCCATATAAATCGTAGTAATTATAGTAATATATAATATAATCGTACATAATAGTTTACTGTTTTTCATTAATTTACATAAATCAATTTATTTCAAAGTAATAATATAAAATGCAATTTTTCATTCATGCGTTAATGCTTTTCATAGATTGATTTTCAATTTATCCCATATTGTTTTATGAGATTCATCTACGCCTACACAACTCAACCGAATACATAGACCATCTAAGTATTATAACTGTTCCTAAGGTTATATTTTCATATAACAAATTAAGTTCATTTAAAAAAAAATACTTATGTCTAACGGAATACGACTGCGACAATTTTTTTTTTTTTTTTGAGATCAAACACGGCGTAATTTGAAGTCAATTTTTAAGTTATTAAAATATATAAAAATAATTTAAATTTATGCATACAGTTATTTTAATTTCTTAGCTAATTACCTCGTGTCTACAACTACACATAATTTAAAGTTAGGAGAGGAGTTTCAAGCTCCGGGCTGCGTTAGCCTCACGTTTATTTATGTTGCCTTTAGTCAGAACTGTTACCTACGCCAGATGTTATTTTACGACAGTTCGCCACCGAATAAACAATCTCTTTTTTTTCTTACTTTTGTTACCGAAAGAACTAAAATTGCAAAGAATTTATTGTACAACATGAGACTGAAATATTCTTATGGGCATTATTATTTATATTGGTATAGTTAAAAATAAAATATGTTTAATATTTACCATAGCGCGTCCTATCATGAATATCTGGCAAGTAAATTATTAGTCCATTCCACAAACTGGCATAATTAGGTATAAGAAATCCATCGCAAATATACACGTCGCTTCTGAACTACAAACAAATATCACATAATTTAAATAAAATGAAACACTGTGAAACCATGATCACAAATTACAAGACAAAGGTTCTGTCACACATGTGGACAAGCATGATGCGATTTCCGGACCCGCGGGCACGCCCGCGCAGCTCCATACTTCTTTACATTCCATACGATTATAAGCACTATGGGAAGTAAGGAAGCACGGAACTCGCGCTAGGCTTTGTATCTTCGTTCTTGAATTAGCTGCAATTCTGTTCACTTGCGATTAGCAACTACCTGTTACATATCAATAATATGCAACAGTGGTTCGATTTATGACGCCATCTCTTGGTTGATGGTGATGGGAGCACAACGCGACAGTCAGCGACAACGTGGGGGTGGCGAGCGACGCGGCGTGATGGCAGCTCGCTGAGCACTGGCAGCGCGCTCGTTGCGCACGCGCAGACCAGCTCTAAAAATGGAGTCAACCGGCGGAGTTCGCTTACGACTCGGGAGTACCATCCATTCCAAATTTGTATTTTCCCGAAATAGAACCGGCGGCGAGCGTCCATCGGATCGGTTACCCGAACGTGCAGCGACCTGCAGCGTGCGGGGACTGATCGAAGTGCACGACAGAACCTCGACGGCGGACTCGCCGGAGGCCGACTCTTATGTAAGGAACACCGTGAACCGCGCCGCGTGACGACCGCTTCGAAAATAAACGTGCACGCCGAGTACGACACCGACGGGCGCCACATGTGCGCGCTCCCGTCAGCGTTCCAATGATCGCGCGCTGGAGGGGAGGCTATTATTAGTTGTACACCATCCACCACTGTCACCTCCCGCAGGGTAGTCGATCTATACATAGTTCCGATCACGGGATCTGGCAATCCTCAGCGTTCACTGACCTCCCCTGAAACAACATCAAATATTATGTACCTAATTAATTAATAGATACCTAATACAGGTACTAAGTAACACAATGTTGATTCTTTGTTACTTTGAGAACAATATCTACTCATTTATATCCACACTACGTAGGTGTAACAAGGCGATATTCATTAATGCAATATTGAACAAGAAATTATCGCTACTAGTTCACGTCTATGTGTACTAGTATATATGTATGAGGGAGCGTGGTAACCGCACCGCGGTAGAGAATTTCCGCTACCGCCCGTAAAGCTCGCCTCTCCGTACACTCAGTCAATAAAAGAATTTTGGCAAACTTTCGTAGACAAACAAGTGGGACGACAGCCAACTCATCTTTTGTCTGGTCGAAAGCAACATGGTTTTGTTAGCATTTCGATACCACAATGTTTCAAAAAAGGAATCACTTAGTATCTCTGTTCAATCAAAATATGTAGTTTATTTTGTCATGTTTATATTTTGATATCATATCTAAGGAATCAATAACTTATTTATTAACAGAAATCGTACAAATATTTAATACGTATATTGAATCAAAAGTGTCTATTTATTACCAACTCACCTTTTAGTAGCATTATTATTGCACACGAACAGAGTTAGCTAAAACCTAAAATAAAATAATATTGACATAAAAAATGAAATCTAAAAACGGATATTTAAAACTTAAGCGATATTCCGGTTTTCAAATGACAGTATAAAAGTTTTAACGACAAGAAAACTGTAACGCTGCACTACAAACTGTATCACTTAAACAATCAGTTACTCAAATGAATATGACGACAGTAAACCTAACGAGTATAGCACAGTTTTTGTTTAATTTGCAGATACTTAATTTATGCACCCTACGACTATTATTGTGGGTACGTAGTTATCTAATGGAATTTTATAGGATGAGCTACTAGGATCGTCTATTGAGCAAAGAAAAGCGGCGATGCTGTCCGCAGAGCAGCCGACCGTCCAAAGAGCGTCTGTTGAATATTAATGCGACATTGTTATTGGCCACTAGTGCCCGCTGCTGCCCCAATCGCACATTTCCATAACTTACTATTCTGGATCCGCGGGGAATCAGCTCACTATGTAGGAATATGATCACTTGGACTACTCATATTTGCCCTGTAAATTCTGTTCCGTCGCGACAATACATTACATTATTCATTACGGAATCTATAAGTGGACGGCAACTTAGCCTGCCTTCTCGAATACTCCACACTCTACACGATGCTTAGTTCTGTGACAACGGAATGATTCACGTCCCGATTGTTTCACATCACGCTCCTAAATATAATGTACGCTTCAATAGTTATTGAATTGGTTGTTGATTGTAAACAATCCGTGAATTATGATCCAGTGTAAATCGGAAACGGTACTCTTTCAACTATATTTAATAAAAAAAATACCATTTGCAAAATATACACCACTATTTAATAAGAGAAAATTACTACACTAACAATACGTAGAATGTTTCTATTACAATGACAGTTAAGTTAAAAAAATGAGTTTTGGTGCTATTTCCATCTGTCAGAATTTCGTTTCTGATTTACTGACCAAATACTCCTGGTATTTGCTAGGCAAATATAATAATAATAATAGCCTAGGGAAAATAAGCCCTTTTTTTCAGTTCTAACTAAAATGTTGTGCCTCACGATAAAGTTACTTCTTGATTCAAATTTCTAAGCAGCTGACCTCTGATTTGTGTTCGTTTGCTGAATTTTTATATTTCAGTTTAAGTTAAAAAGTGTTATTTTTCTTAATTTTCGCTTTGGTTTCGTCAGATCTGCATCATTGTACAATCATCAAAAATCATTGTACAACATCCTTATTGTAGTTTTTATTTATATATAGGATTTACAACTTTTACAGATAATTGAAAAAACCAACGGGATAATATAAATGCTTTGCTAAGATGATGAATTTAGTCATCACTTTTCCAATTAATCATCTATTCAACATAAACAGAAACGACGAAATCAAAACTTACAATGAACCGCACTCTTAATGCGAGAGGGGATGATCGTATCCATCTAGATAAACAACTTTGTCTAAGAGTTAAGGAAATATACGAATTTCATGCAAAAGGTTCAGCAAGAACAATATAAATTATACCATAGGGAGATAAAAACTTCATGCTATGAACCAAATCCGTAATTTAAACTATACTCTACTATATAGGCACTATATAGGTTCCATAGTTGCCCGTCACAATATGCGGACTTAGAAGAGGAAGAACTTTTATTTGATTACTCGTTAAATTAAACTCGATTTTTTTTTTCGGAAAAGTTACTTACCTGTGATAGTTTCCCTTTTAAATTCGTTATAATACTGTGATTTTTTGCACATATCCAAAAACAACCATTTTATTTTTATTTTATTAGGGGGGACACATGAATCTAACAAAAATTTGCGTTAAAGCTTAATATTTCACAAACGGGTCCTAAAATACGGACGGACGGACAATAAGGGTTTCTTGTTGACTACATAACCCTAAAAAATATGTTGTGTGTATGTGTAATGAGACATTTTGACAATGTCATTATTAATATTTGTCGTAAAAATAAATATAGGTATTTAAGTATACTTTTTTGGATATAAACAGGTTTTCACCATGTTCTCGGTAATTGCACCCAAAGTATGACATTAAATCTTTCAAGTTTCAATGACTATTTTCAAGTACTGGAAAAAAATATTTATGCCGAAATGAATTATGACGCTATTTAATTATGTACTTTATTGTATTTGTTGAACGGCTAAACGTTCAGGAGAGCCAGATAAGTAACAACGCAACGTCGACGATCCTTGTCCCGTTTTGTGTACAGCTATTGATAAATTAGTTCCCTATTCATAACGTTCAGACACTGATAAATTGGTAGAGTTTTTTAATACGCTTGTATCCCATTACCTGATTAGAACTGTCATTATTTATTGGTTAAATTAGCATAACAGCATCACTGTATTCCCGATTGCACACCCGCACTTCACCGATGCGGTTATTAAGTCCCATGTAATAAATAGGTGGTGGGCTTATTACCATCCCTTATTACCGACCTGAGAATCGAATACTCGCTCGACCTCACGCTCTCGACCGGTAGACCATGAGGTAGTACTTGTATTCGTACATAATACGGAAATGTTTGCTACATGTTTGGTATAACAACCTTAGTGTATTACCAAACCTATGATACGATCGACATCGATTGATACCATTGATCGACGTTTGTGGGCCACATCAAATCTGTTCGATCATTAACTTAGATTGTATCATCATATAACTAGTGCATGAGGTGTTTGATTTTCAGTGGTATAGTCAAGCTACATGTATAATACAGTATACTGGCAATTCTGGTATTAATATTACAATGTCGTCTTGATGATGTTCAATCGAATTACCTACTCTAAATTAAAACACATAAACTATAGTTTTCGCTTGATAATAGCCACGTAATTAGAGTGGGTTCCGCCAAACCCCTTAACAATGAATTAATATATTATGTACATTAATAAAAAGCCGTGTATTATATTGATACATAAATAAAAAAGATCTTAAAATGTGTCGTAGCCAGTATGTCTAATTAATTAAAATGGATTACTCGTAAGAGACTAGGCCAACAACAATGCACCATTATTGTCCTTTATTATATTATCCTTAAACCCAACACGTTCCACGACACGCTTCAAACTTTGGTAATTATTAGAGCTCTACTTACTTATCTTGGAGCTATCACTTAGAAACACCAGTAATAAGTTGAGACAGCAGTTATAAATCGAGTTTTAGACGGCAGCGTCGCCTTCGGCTCATCTTGATGCCTAATAAACCGATTCCAACAAAATAACTGATATTATTGTTCGCATTAAATAATACTTATGTATGAAATCAGACTTAATACAGATTATAGAATCTACATATAACTTCTGATATATAAAAATCTCGTGTCACGGTGTTGGTTATCAAACTCCTCCAAAACGGCTTGACCGATATATATTTGGTAGGTCTGAAAATAGGTAGTAGGCTATTTTGTATACTCCTAGGTGATAAGGGTGGCCTTATCCAGAAAATTTATGTGGCAAAACAAGGTTTGCTGGGCACAGCTAGTTACATATAAATATTGAATGAAAAGTTGCAGTTATACATTATCACGAGTGGTATCTAAGGCCGCTTTCTCCACTTCAGCCGTGGCTTTTGCGTTCATTAAAGGATAAACGTTCACTATATCCTACAGGGACTCCTGATATGGAGATCCACAATAATTAGGATTAAACATATTTAATTGGAATTAAAATAAACATTATTTACAAACCTCTGAACTTGTTATGTCGACTTGTAAATTGTAGAATTATACGGAATTAAACTCATTATTTATAAATCATCATAAATAACCTAATCATAGACCGTTTATTTAATAACAGCATATTTGAGCATTGAGATTTAATACATATAAAACTTAACTTTTTTTTTTAATACGTTGACCCACAAGTTTTACAAGTTGATACATAGATTGATTTGATTTAAATAGATAATAAACTGCCTCGTTGGTCTAGTGGTCCCAAGCGCGACTGCTGAGGATAAGGTCTTGAGTTCGATGCCCATGTCGGACAAAGTGTTATTTGGTTTTTCTGTTAGGAAATTCTCAGTAGCAGCCCGGAGTTTGGAATTGTGCAGGTAGATGGCAATAGGCTCACCACCTATTACATGGGACTTCATGAAAGCATTGGTGGAATGTGTGTGTTCAACTGTATACACCTCTGCCTACCCCTTCGGGGAATACAGGCGTGATATGCTATAAATAGATAATACCTAGCACTTTGCAATACATATTCGCCAAAAGTATCCTACGCTACTATCGGTTTCCTGTAAAGGGACTGAATAGATGGCAATGACGTCACTAAAAGACGTATTACAATGTGGAAGAAGAATTCGCAGTAGTGATCAGAGGTCGAGATGGCTTAGCGGTCAGAGCGCCTGGAGTATTTATCCGGGAGGCGCAGATTTGACTCCTGCTCACAACCGTATTCCTGTTCCACAAAAAAATATAACTTTAGAGTTCACTAAGCATGCGTTAATATTTTTCAAAGATTTATCAGTAAGTATTCTACGTGCAAGGCTACTATATAAAGTAGATATATGAAATCTAGGTAGAGACAAAACCCAATGTTTTCATGCATAAAATAATCATTTTATATTTTTGATTGTTATGGGATTTCTGACTGACTTTACTAGCCCATTGTGGTAGACATATTGATACGATGGAGCTCACGTCCTCTCTATCAAATGGCCTAGTATATTCCATGTAAGTTACTGATTCAGGTTTGCATTACGGATCCATAACCATTGTCATCGTTGCAAATTCAAATATGTAAATAAAGAATATTTAAAAGTAGAGTTTAAAATTATTTAATTTAGTAGCCACGTTCAGTAAACTCGGTCGATATCGAACTTAGAAGTTAAGAACTATATGTAGTTTGTAACATAATAATTTATTCCGTTTCCACTTACATATTCTGTTAGTGTATGTTCATTATTAATAATTTAATAATACAAATGAATTCCATTTGCTTCAAATACTAATAATTTTGGTATTTAAATAAAGGTAGGTACTTTAAAAGTCTATAATGGATTTTTTACTCAATATAATATAGCTACCGCTCCCAAATACGCATGCAAGTCGTTCTAATAGATAATATATTAAATACATTTTGTGAAACTGTGATTATAATTCTGACATTGATCTCAAATCGGAATGTACAAACTTACCACTGCCATACACTATTCCTCAACGCTCAAGTAAAAATACATTCCTGGACTAATTAATATTCCTGTTATAATAGGCGATACTCTTGTAGCACTATCTTCTTGATTTAGTCACTAAATGTGTACAAGATACCGAGAACTGCTAAGATTAGGTAGTGCATAATGTAACACTGATGATGCGTTATGCAGTGACAAATGAGCGGGCGCGAGACGCGCGGCGTGCTGACGCGAACTGTTGGTGTACGTAGGACGATCGTGGTGCGTGCGCGCGCGCCGCTGCCGCGGGCCGCCGCGCCCGCCTCCGTCGACGTTTGACCTTATTTAATTAGTTCGTTCGTTTTTACTCTTTGAATGTAACGTAGCATATTAAAATGTGTAACCGTCTAATTCATTGTTGCCATCCACTCAGTTAATATTGTCAACTCTTAACTCACTCTACTATCATCACGATTAAACACGTACTTACGTCTAACGATTATATTGCCATGTAGTTCTTTGTAGCAAGTGTAATAATTATAGACCTACCTAATAAATGATCGTATTGTGATAGATTGTTTTAAAGTCTTATTTTTCCTGTTCAATAAACCTTGTCTTTAGGTGTAGCAACGCACTCTTGAGCTATTTCTGTTTAGAGTTCACCCACCTCGACATCGTACTTGATTTCTGCATCTGAGATTACATAAATAAATATCCTTTTTACCGAACATTTATTTTTAAGATAAGTCTTTGAAAAGCATTAACGTATGCTTAGCTTATTTATTTTTACATTTATTTGCACTAAATTCTTATAAAGTTATACGGATTTATGTGCCACCCAAATAAAAAAGACACTCAATCCGTTCTAGTTACCTACTTGGCTTAAGTTTGAGGTTGCTGTTACAAAGTATGACAAAGATTTTTACAAATTGTACCTGAGATTATTTGTTACTTTCTTACTTAATGTTCTATGTTCGGCCATAGTCACTAGTTTAAAGAGTTGTACATGCCGCCTGTGGTCCTCTGACTTGGCTTGACAACTGCTATTAATAAATGAAGCCGGACCGATGGCTTATCATGCCCTGAAAACGCTCCTTACTGCCACCCATCAATAGAGTTACGACGCCAAGCTTTTGCGTTACCTCAATTATCGTTTACCGACCAGAGATTACAAAGGGCTTGAACACCTCAAACATTTTCTTGCTTCTCCCATAAGTCGCAGTTCTTTAATACCTAATGTCTCTAACACCGTACATTAATAATTCAGTTATAGAGACATTACAAACAGTACGGTCTTATATTTTTTACGCTCGGTTGAAATGGAAAATATGTGAATATGTATAAATAATTCAGGAAATAGGATTCTACTATGTAAACGTGATCCAAATTGCATCTCAATTCTCAATTTTGAATTACCTTTAAGACTAGGATCATTTTTCTTAATTTCCCGCTGTGAAAGGCCATTTATTTTCAGCTAACAGATTGTTTTTAGGCTTTGAATTATTATATTTTAAATTGGGATAGGGATTAAAATTTAAATTAAAAAAAAAATTATATTAAAGTTTAGATTAGGGATTAAAATTATATGATCATACAGGGAGTGTATTACTTAAACATATACTTACAGACAAAGTATACGGATTTCAAAAGTTCAAATCAATATTAGCCCTTTCGGAACAAAAATATCTGATCATTCCATGTTTTGTACAGAAATGTTGAACTTTCATAAAATTGCTTATCATATTAATTAAGATTTGGTTGCAGTTAATTGTTTTATTTTGCAACGACCATTTGTAATCTAAGAATATGATCATATTATACGTTTTTGTAAAGCAGTTATTCAATCTTATTTGAACTATATGTAAAAAAAATATTTACCACAAAAGAATAGGATGATAGCATTCTGACTCAGTAGACATTTATCGGTATTTTTTAATTACTCGCATTCATGAAAACTGTAAGCATTTTTGAAAATATGTTTTGGTACGTCATGATCAGCGCTATGTTCTAGACCCCTGTGTATAAGCTTTTAGAATCGGCCTGGTCAGATCATAAACTGGTAAGGGATTGTGAACAGATAATAAAATATACAATTTAACAAACAAATGTTCGTTCATTTATAATCTAACTATGTCTGGCAGTTTACAGAATTTAATTGGTTTCACCGATTTTTCTAACATTTGATCGCAGTTGTATCCTAACCTTACCGATTAGGTCACGATATTTGGTCGGTTTACAATATGACTGTTCTGGTTTAACGATTAAATACATAATTATAAGATAACTAGAAACCCACCCCGGCTTCGCACGGGTGCAATTTATACAAAAATACTATTCAAATCTCCGACATTTCCGATGGAAACAAATTCTTTCATACAAACCTTACCCGACAATTACGAAAACACCAAAAGAAATTGGTCAAGCCGTTCGCAAGTTTTATCTTTTATAATTACGGCAATTAATTTTTATTTATAAAGCTATAAGCACATTTGAACGATAACATTACCATCACCTCAGTCTTTTCTTCAGAAGATAGAATTTACTCAAAATGTAACTAAATGAGATAGATTAATTATTACTGTACAGTACACGTAAGAAGTTCCGACTGTACTACAAACCAAAAGGGCAAAATATGGCCTCAATTCAAATGAGGTCAGTTTCACTAAGGCGCGCCTTATAATTTACTAGATTTTAAAACAACACCATGGATGAATCCGTCATACTATACGAGTTAATAATAGTAAGGCTCAGCGGGGGATGCGTAACAATCCAATTTTTTCTCAAACTGTCTACGAATACCCTCGGGAATATCGCCTGCAATACGTGGGGGTGTAATTCTCATACTTTTTAGTAAAAATATTTTGTCACTGGCAGACGCTGTCGACAACGCAACGACTTTTGAATACAACGTAAATATTTACATACATTTGCATATGCATAAGGGCACACATAAAGGCCTCAGCAGACATGCTACTTTTTAGCATGAGCGATCACTCCGAACGCAGTACGGTGCCAGTCGCAGCTATTTAGTGAGCCTTTGGCATCTAGGGAACAGAGATGCACTGGGTCTCGATGAAGCTATACCGAACCGCGACGAAGATGGTAATGGTTACACCTTATTACCAGCTCACGTCGTTCTTTTGAAGAGTATCATTCATCTCATATACCTATTAGAAAGAGACGAAATTAACTTTTAAACAATATTTTATTCCATTTGGTGATGAGTTTTGCCACATTTCAAGAAGTTTTATTGTATTTGGAAACTTTTTTAAGATTAACGATTATTACACATCTCTGCCTCGTTGATCTAGTGGTCTCAAGCGCCACAGCTGCGCATTAGGTTCTGGGTTCAATTCCCGGGTGGATCCAAAAGTGTACCTATATGTTGTGTGTTTCTTACTTCTTGACATCTCAAACATTTTATCTTGTAAAATAACTCGGTTTCCCTGAAACAGCTTTTAAAGTTAAAAGGATTTGCGGTCGGGCAAAATTTCGAATACACAAATTACGTGGACAAAGCTCGGCGGAAACTAGTAAGAATAAACATAGGTATTTGAGGTTAATTATGCTATTACTACACAGATTACGATTTGATTCACAGATCACCCAAAAAATGCCATCACTAGCGCGAGCATGCGTTACCCCGTCCGCTATGTGTCCCCTACTCCATCCGCGACCGAACGCATCAAGCCACTAAAAACGATGTAGGATCGGAGCATTCGCTGAAACCCGGGACTAGGCTATCACGGCTGAACACAGAGTCGACATCTCAATGCAGTATTGATACAATCTAAAATTCGCCAATCGTTGATACTAAAAGTAGCTAGTGTGCAGGGGCCCTAATTGTTTAGATTAAAACCAACATAAATATATATATCCAGATTTTTTGTGTTCGTAGATTGTATAGGTGCTTCGTACTAAGTTACGGTTTATCTATAGTAATATTATTAACTTTTTTGTGTTTGTTTAATCACGCTGATCTCTGAAACCCGTTCGTGAGGAATAGTATAGGCTATCTAATATTACGCTACAGCTCTCAGGTAGCCTTAAATATTGATTTTTGTTAAGTAAATCTGAAGAAAAAGCGCTCCTGAACTGCTTTATCCGCGTGCGCAGGCGTAATAGTTAAAGATACGTAAAAATAATGTTCTACAAAAATATATTTCTATAGTACATCTAGAATAAAATCCGCGATACCATATGCCTATCTCTTAAACATAAGCCACAATAAAGTATTTTTGTGCCAAAAATTTAATGAATATATTAAAGTGATTTTGGAACTAAATTTTCTTGATAATGAAGTAACTTTCGTTCATAAGGATTAATATGCAATGATAGGCATTGCATATTAATCCTTATGAACGAAATTTACTTCATTATCAAGAAAATTTTATGAAAATAAACTTTGCCTTTTATAACACGTTTAGGAAATAATGTAAAAAGACATATATTATATTTAACGTGCCGTTTGACGCATAACGGCATAACCTTGGCCGCCCGATGAGAGCGGAGCATTGGCGAGAAGAACTGTTACTTCTATTTGTTGGTTAGTACTAAGCAGGTAATTATGACTATAGTCATAAATACAATTACATATGTTAGACAAGTAGTTAGGTACCAAGTGTGATCGTCATATACATACTATATCTACGCTAGCTGTGTCTCCTTCCATATGGATATCTGAAAATAGCTTCATGTGTTATGTACACTTGTATTTTAGAATTCTTAGGACGTTGAATTCTTACAACGTCCTAATAATTCTAAAATACAAGTGTTTACTGGATTATAACTCGATACCTTTTAAGTTCTAAATCATACCGCTCGATTGCATTGATAATGTTGGAAATATATAGATAAATGAAGAAGAAGAGAAGGACCACCCTCTCTCACCCAAGCACAGATTCTGCTACCAAACTCTTAACGGGAGATCAAGGGTTATCTACCACCATACCGCGAGAGAAGGTAGTGGTTATTTGGGCGCAGCAATCGCGAATCATTTGCTATTAGTTATTGAAGAGTCCCGTTGTCTATCTCCGAAAATTTTCATATATATTATATATATATATTGTGTAAACGGCATTGTCTGTGGTGTTGTATAGATCCTCACATTTAAAGGTGGTAGGACACGCTGGGCAAGTTAGCAGATGTGCCATTGTTTGCGGAGAGTAACCACATTCACATCTGTTATTTGAGTTATAGCCCCATCTGAACATATTTTCTTTGCACCAGCTGACTTGGGTCCGGAGTGTATCTATAGACTTCCACGTCGGCCATGGTAGGTCGTGTCTAGGGGGGAGTCTTTCGGCTAGCGGTATAGCCGATCCTGTTGGATATCTATCCCTCCAAAATTCAAGCCTAGTGTGTGGAGTCACCATTTAATGGAACCACTTCTATAATAAACGTTTTTTCTAAACAATTCGCAATCTTTCCATTTAGGTGCTGGTGAGCCACCTGGTTAGCCGTTACTTGACCTGACATAGAAGGCTGTGGAGGTTCTCAAGTCAGTTTGCGGACGGTTGTCCAGGCTTTCTTACTATTATGTGTTAGGTCAATATTTGTTACTGTGGCTGTCGATTTTTCTCGCCGACTTTCAATTATCTGTGACATTAATTCCTTTCCTATTTGGTCTGTTGCTTCCGAGAAAGGGTCACTGTTAAATAAGTTCTCAGATCAGCTGATGCTTGGGATATCCCGGGGATATAAGATGTGCGGCACCCTCATGGAATGTGTTTACGGGATGTGGATGCAACTGCTTTTACGAACTGTTCATAATTATCGGGAATTAGTAAAATATTTATGAGGATATCATCGATAGTTTTTTCTTAATGTTCCCAGTTGGCTTTTGAATAGTTAAAACGTCGTTGGAATGGCACGTTTTATGTCCTACCACGAATTGAATGGAGATAGACCTATTAAATAGGTCTATGTTGGGTTCTCGGGATGGGATGACATTTAGTTTTCATGTATGGTTGGCTAATGCTTGAGCTGGCGAAAATAACCGCGTTTCCACCGGCTACTGTTAAAGGAACCCGGCAATATATAATATTTTTTATATATGTATACCAATAGTCTCATGTTCCACCCTTGCAAAAGGCAAGCAAATTTTTTGTTACTTGCATAGAATGTTAATTTCTAATTTATCATTATTAAATACAATTATGAAACCTACCGTCACTTTTTGAATAAATTATAACAATTAAATAAATCCTACAGTTATTTATTTATATATACTTTATTGTACACCAGAAAGAAATAAAAAAAAACGTTTTAAATCATACAATGGGCGGCCTTATCGCGATCTGCGATTTCTACCAGACCGCCCTGGGATGGATTTGGATAGAAGAGTTTCTTTGTTTGTTTTTTTGTTTGGTTGAACGCGCTAATCTCAGAAACTACTGCTTCGAATTGAAAAAATATTTTTGTGATGGCTAGTTCATTTATCGAGGAAGGCTATAGGTTATATATATAACATCACGCTTCGACCAATAGGAACTGCTCATCAATGAAAAATTTTGCAAAAACGGGAAAAAAAATCCTTTTGAGAGCTTTCGTTGCGTGCGCTGCGTATACGGTTAAAGTTACGTAAAAATTATGTATGACGGAATTGTTCCCCTATAAAAGTTCTAAAAAAGAGTCCACAACAGCAATTATGTCTATCTATGTTTTAAGGTTGACTCACTATAACCTTTTTTATGGTAATCAAATTTGTTCTAAAATAATGCATTAATTGTGAAGGCGTTTTTATAAACATGATATTAATCCTTATCCAAATAAATACGTTATTCATCACAAGTAGGTATTAAAACTCGAACAAAATTGCACTAAATAATGAACAAATATCGTAATATATTCATTGAAATCAATGAATATCTTAGGAGATATCATAGTTTTAAAATAACTCCTCAACAAAAGAATGATAAAGTACCACGCGCGCATTTATGACATAACTTAGCATTACGCCTGTATTCCCGAAGGGGTAGGCTGAGGTGTAAGTCCCGTGAAATAGGTGGTGAGCCTATTGCCATCTGCCAGGCTCATTTCAAAACCCCGGGCTACTACTGAGAATTTTCTAACAGAAAAACTCAATAACACTTTCCCCGACCCGGGAATCGAACCCAAGACCACATGCTCAGCAATCTCGCTTGGGACCGTTAGACCAACGAAGCAGTTATACACACAAATATCAAAATAACTTGAAAATAGCTAATTTAAATAGTATTTTAACTAGAGATGGCCTTTCCCAGAGTGGTATAATTATAGTAAAGTATGGTGAATTTATATATATGTTATATATTGTAGTATATGAATGTATATATTTATATATGATACCTACTAAGGTACCAGAGGAAATAGGTCAGCTGAGCAGAGTACAAAATTCATGTATCTCGATATTTTTCATTAAATTAAGTACGTAGTTTATAGCGATATCAAAGTGGCATGTAGTGGTACTATATATGCCCAGGGGCGAACGAGCATTTATTGCAAGTCAGTTTAAAAGCTACTTGCTAATAAACTACCCCGCTAATTCAAATTAGGTAAAATTTAGCAACGCAAACATTGTAAGCTCAGAAACATGAATGGATTAAAACGTTTGCGGTACCTAAGTAAATTATTTTTAAAATACCTAATCACAAGAACTTGGAAGATTTGTCGTAATCTCAATAAGAACTTTGTTTATATTACAGTGCAATGAAAATAATGCTGGGCAAGTTGCCGAGGCCGTGGATAGTGGACGACGCAAAGGACGACGGGTACACGGCTCTGCACCTGGCGGCGCTGAATAACCACGCTGAGGTGGCCGAGCTGCTGGTCCGCGGCGGCGCGCGCCCCGACCTACAGAACGCTAACCTACAGACAGCCCTACACCTCGCTGTTGAAAGACAACACACCCAAATTGTCCGCTTACTCGTCGCGCATGGAGCAAATCTCAATATTTGTGACAAGGTGAAGTTCCTATGTTGCCTGTATTTATTAAGACTTGAAACAATTAATAAAAACAAGGTCATCTATCGGCGAAGTAATTTTAATCAAATCTAAATTTTATTTGTGTATGTGAGAGGGGACCAATAATGAATGTTAAGGCTTATGAAACTTAAACGACTGTATTAGTGACTAACAGAACGCTATGAAACTAAATTAACTTCTCTATCGCACTATATCTACTGATAATTTGAGTATGAAATATACTATCTTATTCCTGTCGCTTTCGATTTGCCTTAAATTGGTAGGTATAGTCACGATATAACGCAGAAAGATTTGTCCTCCTCCCAACAATTACTTTGCACCAGGACGGTGACACTCCTCTGCATGAGGCACTGCGCCACCACACGCTACAGCAGCTGCGGAGACTGCAGGATGCGCGCGACGCGGCGTTGCTCACGGGACTTGCGCACGCGCACGACAAGAAGTCTTCCGCCTCCATCGCATGCTTCCTTGCTGCGCATGGCGCTGATCTCACCATCAAGAATAAGAAAGGTAAATCCGTGATACTTATAATAAGACTTTGAAGAACTACTTCCAATAATTCAAATATTTTTGCGTAGAGTCCTAGCGTACAAACTACAGGAACCAAGTAGTCACATTTCAATAACCTGTATAATAAGATATAGATAAATAATGATTGAAAATCCAGCTCAAATTTCAGTCAATTTTATTTTCAGGTCAAACACCTCTAGACTTGTGTCCGGATCCAAATCTTTGCAAGACTTTGACGTCATGTCGCAAAGAGGGCGCCAGTTTAGGTGGTGACGGGACACCGGAGGGCGAGCCGAGCTTGTTGAACGCTGCGGCGACTGCTAGTACTAGTTCAGCGTCAGCTGCTGCGCCCGCCGCTTCGCCAGTGCCGCCCGCGGATGTCGTCGCCTCGCCGCCTTCTCATACCGACCCTACGGCGGACGAGTGCCTCGTTTGCTCAGACGCTAAACGCGATACACTCTTTCGTCCTTGCGGACATATCTGCTGCTGTAATGTCTGCGCTGCAAGGGTAACAAATTCCAAAATATACCACCACGAAAAAGTTTGGCCATCAAGAGTCAAAACCGGATGTTATGTTTACGGATTATAGCTGTTGCCTTCAGTAGCTCAGATAAAGGCAAAGATTAATAAATGAATAGACTATATTAGGAACACAGATCATTCTGTTTAGTCATTGATTTTTAATTATTTATTTAGCGGCATGTCTCGAAGCATAATTATATTGCAGAGTAAGATAAGCCAGCTTAAATCTGTGTAATTTAGCATCACTCCTTACATTGGCATTAAATATTTATGAAGATAAAAAAATTATACTCTGTTCAAAAGTGACTCTCATAATACGATATATATTAAAAAAGAGACTATAAAGATCGCCTCTTAAATAACGTGCCCAGGTAAAGAAGTGCCTGACGTGCCGCGCGTGCGTGACGTCGAGGCAGCGCGTGGGCGAGTGCGTGGTGTGCTCGGAGGCGCCCGCCACGGTGGTGTTCCGGCCGTGCGGCGACGTGTGCGCATGCGCCGCCTGCGCGCCGCTCATGCGCAAGTGTGTCGAATGCCGCACGCCGCTGCAGCCACTGCCGCTGCCAAACGTACCGCTACCAGCCGCGCCACTCAAGATTGAATGTGTGTTTCCTCTTTTCAGTGGAATGAGTAAACTAAACATAAAACCCTAGAGTTTAAATTCCTTTCCATGTTCCATGTCTAGGAACAGTTAGTTTTGTGTTTAATCGGATCATAAGGCCTCACCTACTACTCAATTCATTCGCTCTGGAACTACGTAAAATTTAAAACCGTTTACTCGAATAACAAATTCAAGTTTCTTATTTCATAAGATTGACAACTCATAATCTCAGACGTTCCTATAACATTTATTTATAATCTCGAAAAAATTAAATTCCGAATGCGTATATCGCGAATTAACCATTAATCTGACATACGTTCGATATTATGGGTTGTCATTAAGTGGTACATTATAGGAAACATGTTCAAGCAAATGGCATTCTTCTTATTTGATAGAAATCTCCGCAGTTTTGAACAAATCTGGACAAACATTTCCGTTTCACCGGCGCGCTTTTAGTAATATCTTGTTTGATTCAAATCATTTTTCTGATTTAGGTAAATCTATTTTATTTTTAAGTTCTAAAATTATTTCAGTGGAAAAGGAGAGCAGTAGTAACCTGGCGCAGGTACAAGTGAACAAGGGCCAGCCAGTGCCAGCGCAGTCGGCGCCACACTACATGAACAACGGGTCGCGGTTCGCGGCGCCGCCGGCACCCCCCGCGCCCCTCGGCCCCCCCGCGGCCCCCGCCACTCCAGCGCCCCCCGCACCGACAACCGGCGTCACGCCCCCCACCCCCGCCGTTGCCGACGTGCAGAAACTACAGCAACAGCTTCAGGACATCAAGGAACAAGTGAGATCATATTTTGGAAACTTAGACCAATAAAAAAGAACCTGTACCGTAACTGTTGCTACATAGGCTTGTATTATAATGCATGTCTGAAGTTAATCCAAAATACCCCGCATGTACAGTTATATAGAAAAGTGTTAACGTGCTAACATATTGACATTTAATTTCTATTTTTCAAAGAAACATTGAAAAAATAATAGACAAGAACGGGGCTTGAACCCGCGACCTTTGACGTTCCGTGTCATCACTCTACCAACTGAGCTACCTTGTCGTGTTCAAACCTATTGAATTTTCAATCCTCTTTGTATACGTCTTAAGGAGACGCCTGGTGATATTTATCTAGTAATCATTACAGATTTACTAAACTCAGCGTTACCACTTTACAGTTGTAAATCGCCGAACAACATCCCAATCCTTTATAAATCATATATAATTATATTTTTTAATACATGTTGAGGCCATGTAATGCCTATATTAATTTCTATTTTTCAAAGAAACATTGAAAAAATAATAGACAAGAACGGGGCTTGAACCCGCGACCTTTGACGTTCCGTGTCATCACTCTACCAACTGAGCTACCTTGTCGTGTTCAAACCTATTGAATTTTCAATCCTCTTTGTATACGTCTTAAGGAGACGCCTGGTGATATTTATCTAGTAATCATTACAGATTTACTAAACTCAGCGTTACCACTTTACAGTTGTAAATCGCCGAACAACATCCCAATCCTTTATAAATCATATATAATTATAATTTTTAATACATGTTGAGGCCATGTAATGCCTATATTAATTTCTATTTTTCAAAGAAACATTGAAAAAATAATAGACAAGAACGGGGCTTGAACCCGCGACCTTTGACGTTCCGTGTCATCACTCTACCAACTGAGCTACCTTGTCGTGTTCAAACCTATTGAATTTTCAATCCTCTTTGTATACGTCTTAAGGAGACGCCTGGTGATATTTATCTAGTAATCATTACAGATTTACTAAACTCAGCGTTACCACTTTACAGTTGTAAATCGCCGAACAACATCCCAATCCTTTATAAATCATATATAATTATATTTTTTAATACATGTTGAGGCCATGTAATGCCTATATTAATTTCTATTTTTCAAAGAAACATTGAAAAAATAATAGACAAGAACGGGGCTTGAACCCGCGACCTTTGACGTTCCGTGTCATCACTCTACCAACTGAGCTACCTTGTCGTGTTCAAACTCAGTTGGTAGAGTGATGACACGGAACGTCAAAGGTCGCGGGTTCAAGCCCCGTTCTTGTCTATTATTTTTTTCAATGTTTCTTTGAAAAATAGAAATTAATATAGGCATTACATGGCCTCAACATGTATTAAAAAATATAATTATATATGATTTATAAAGGATTGGGATGTTGTTCGGCGATTTACAACTGTAAAGTGGTAACGCTGAGTTTAGTAAATCTGTAATGATTACTAGATAAATATCACCAGGCGTCTCCTTAAGACGTATACAAAGAGGATTGAAAATTCAATAGGTTTGAACACGACAAGGTAGCTCAGTTGGTAGAGTGATGACACGGAACGTCAAAGGTCGCGGGTTCAAGCCCCGTTCTTGTCTATTATTTTTTCAATGTTTCTTTGAAAAATAGAAATTAATATAGGCATTACATGGCCTCAACATGTATTAAAAAATATAATTATATATGATATTGACATTTGTTCGGAAAGTCACCACGATCGCGAATCATTTATGGCACCGACTTTTTTCAGCGCCTGAACGAGCGCGACAAATATTAAGGGAATTTAATGGCACTCCTTTAAATTCCCGGTGAGACAACACGTTGTTTGCCGATTTTATCGTAATATTACTACTGCGCAGCCACATACGTACAACTTCAGATATGACATAGTTATAATACTACAAGTGCACCTACCCATAAAATAATCCCACAGGGGCGATGGAAATAATTAAAAGTTGGTGAATATTTAAGTAAACAATGTTTTGGACAGCAATTTTAAAAACCTGTGTCTTGTATCACAAATAGGTTTCATGCTTTGACTGCGCAGTTGGCGCAGTGGCTGAAAAACCGGCCGGTCGCAGGTGCGGTTTTTGCACGGTGAACAATTATCTGTAGATCATACAAATATTTGCTATTTGTATGATCTACAGATAATTGTTCCGGGTCCGGATGTGTTTGCATGTGAGATTATCTGTCTGTAAATGCACCCAAGATAGCGCAAAAAAATCTTTGAGTGGGACATTTAAAAAAAAAGAACAAATAACTATCTTCACACTATTAAAATATAAGGGTTCTTAGTACCAATATAACTTAACCATTACCACTCTGACTCCAACAAAAGGTGTACAAAACAACAAGGGCAGTTTTTCTAGTCATTTTCGGAAGCTACATAAACCGACTGAACGCTAAATTCGAAATGCAAAATCGCCAAAAGTAGTCGCAAAAGTGCCGATCGCCGATGCTAAAATAATGCCTTAAAATAGTTGTAATATTGATACATTTGCATGCATTACTTACAGACAATGTGTCCGATCTGCTTGGATCGGCTGAAGAACATGATCTTCCTGTGCGGACACGGCATGTGTCAGATGTGCGGGGACCGCATCACCGTGTGCCCGATTTGCCGCAAGCAGGTTGAGAAGCGTATCTTACTCTACTAAACGCCATCACCGTCTACTTGTTGAACATTAACCCGCCACTTACTCCGGGATTTTTCCATAAGGCTGAATATTTGTTTATTTATAATTGCTTAGTGAAGTACCCATCCATCTAATTCTACTACATAACTACAAGTAATGGACGAGTAATTCATGGACTTGTAATGGATCTACAGTATTTGTTTATAAAACCCAGAGAAGATTGATACTAAGCTAGGTACCTACATGTTTATGCCGTTCGTTATTATATTAGGTGTTCTCGTGTGAAATAAATTATTTAACGCACAAATAAAATCAATGCAACGCTGAATTCCATGGGCATTTATAAAAAAATAATGAAATAGAATCATTTCTAATCTGCATTCTTAAAATAAGAACTACTACTTGTAAAATATGGTATTTTTTACTGTTAATAAATGCTTATTGTGTGTCCAGAAACTATATTCTCAAAACATGGTTATCACACTGCTACGTTCGTATATGCAAGAGAATATTGTGCAGTATATGTTTACATTTTGTCAAAATTATAGAATTTAACGATGGACAAGCATTTTCATCGATTGGTCTTTAGTCAATTAATCCTTTGTTATAAGTTTAAACTATAGTACTTGGAACAACAGATTGAGTAGGAACTATTATGCAATAGGACCACGAGAATTGTACCGAGTACCTGTTTCATATTAGCCGGAAATTATGGCTCCTATTATTGTTTAAGTGCCTTTTAGTTACTTCTTAACATTATACTAGGCATATTTATGATATAATCTTAAACTTTATATACAGTTATAGTTATATTTATCCAATAGTTAATACAATATACTAAATAAAAAAATATAATTGTTCAAAACAACATCTTTAATTCTAATTTTAACCAACAAAAGCAAGTCTCCTAATTAAAGTTTAAATTACCACTGCTACAATTTAACCAGAGTAATTAGCCACCAAGGTATTTTCATCGATAGCAAGTTTAGCTTGATCTGGATAGTCGATAACTTCTTCAACTCTGATCGCCTCGTCTTTTGCTGACACACGATTGCGGACCAACGTTTTAGTTAAATCGTAGATTCTAAATGACAAATGCAAGTCCTGTGCGAGATCGCTCTCATCGCATCGCCGGCAGTCCTTGTAGTAAGCGTCGGTTAAACCATTCAGTTCAGGGGAAGTGGCGCAATAAAGTGGCGTGCTGGCTGCTTGACTCTGTGAACAACAGACAATTACAAAACTCATTATTTTAAAGCCGAGCCCTTTCGCTACTAAACGGGTTCTATCTGTTGTTCACGGTTTTTCGTTTGAGTATTTTTTGTACCGGAAACCTTATTCCGATTACGGTCAAGATATTCAACTCAAAATTTAAATTTCTTGACGTACCAATTCCCCCTGAGTTCTTGCGGGTATTATACCCCGGTCGCGGTCGTATTTATCTATCCACTAAAATAAAATGCTTTGATTTCATTGATTGATTAATCATTAAATTAATGATATATTGTAGTGTACTAAACTAGTTGACATTTTTATTGTGTTCTTGGCAATTAATAACATAAATCATTAATCAAAAGTTTATATGGTTCAACAGCTGTTTAAGTGTGACATTGCGTATTGACTTTGCTTGCGTATTTCATAGTTGCATCCCTTTCTAATGAACTAAAAACGTTTTAACTGAATGTTCTTTTTTAAACATTAATATCGCAGCACAAACACAAACTCCATTAATGAATCTATAAAATTTATTCATTCTAAAATTACCTCTAAAACTTTATTTTCTTTGTCAACAAAAATGAGTATTTAATATGTCCTGTAACATTAGTGACCGTATACTCCTAACATATATAATATCCTGTGGTTTACAATCATGCGATTTACAAACATGAACAATAAAAAAAAGACTTAAATTGGGAAAATCCTTTTGAAATCCGTGAAAAATAATAAAATACGTCAAATAGTAAAGTTACTTACAATTGATTTGGAAAAGGGCTTCATAACTGTGTAAAGTGCTTCATAAGGCCACCAGTTTCTGCAAAGCCTAGTCTTCACAAAGGATCCCGGATGTGCACAGAACACCGACTTACTCGTTTTCAACCAACGATAACCCAAGTAGTGCATAAAATGAATACCACACAGTTTTGATATATTGTAAGCTCTTATAGAAGTATACTCATTTTTAGGTAGTGACACCATAGCTTCAGTGGGTGTTAATTGATGGTTGAAATCCCAACTAACGTGCCTGAGAAATTAATAACATTATTATACAACTTGAATAATTTCAATCTAAAGATGACACTTCGACATTTTTATAATATTATGTACCTGTGTGATTCCGAAGACACAAATACGACGCGAGCATCGGGCGCAAGTATCCTTTCAATATTCATGAGTAAGAGGTACTGACTCAAGTAATTAACTTGAAATGTTGTTTCGAGCGAATCCTCCGTGAGAGTCCATGGTAATCCGAATACAGCCGCATTTAAAATTACTATATCAATTTTCCTACATAAAATAAATACATTTTTATCACAATAAAATAAGCCTGTGATTTGAGAGACTGCGAAGTATCAATTATAATATAATATAATTGTATAGGCTCCGAAACGGCTAAACAATTTTGATGTTTTTTTAAGGATTAAATTTTAAAAAAATGTGTTTGTTTCAGCTTGCAGGGTTTAGGTTTAGAAGATATGAATATGATAAAAAAAAAAATATAAAGCCTTTCCCGCTGCCATCTAGCGGATATCACGACCAACATGCCAAGTCCCGAGCGAACGTAGTCGCGGGCACAGCTAATACTATAATTAAAACTGGACAGGTACTAAGCATTTCTAGAATATTTATATACATAGAATATATTTCCAAAATCTTATTTGAGGTGTATTACACAATCGATATAGAAGCCGAAACTACAATGTTTGAAAAAGTTGTCTGTCTGCCTGTGTCTGTCCGAATGCCTATAATTTGAGAACCAGTGAGGGGTTTCACTATAGGGTAGCTTAGTAGTCCGGTATACATAATTAATATGTATCCTTATTCCGATGTACCACTGCTCAGCAAAGCTCGTCCATGGTTTGGTCCTCAATGTCGTCGCGCTGAAACCCTTGAACATGAGGCATACCTGGCCTGGGTAGATGCTCGGCACCATAAAGCGAAGGACATACGTCAGAGGAAAAGGGCGTTTCGTAACAAGGCTGCCAAGTCCTGCAAAAAGGTCGTTCAGAGGGCTCGTTTCGACCACATTAATCGAATAGGGAACAAATTGACTTCGTACCCTGCGGGTAGTAAATCGTTTTGGTCCCTATTTAAATCAGTCGAAGCGAACTTCTGTCACTCCTCTCTACCTCCAATGCTGAAGCCTAATTTATATTTATTTATTGCAATATAAAATGTAAGTTTACAGTATCACCAAAGTACTTACATTTATAGATATATATACTTAAAATTAACTTAAACATACATATATTCAATTAATACAACATAAAATTCTAATTCTAATGGGTCACTTGCTCACACCGCCGAAGAAAAAGAAAACTTGTTTGCTTCTCTGTTTGCGGACTCTTCACGTCTATATGCTGGTAGTGGGAAACCTCCAGCTCCGCCTGGTAGCACGACATTTATGTCTGAAATTCGCATTCGCCAAAAGAAGGTTCGCAAAACGCTGCGCAATCTTGACGTGAACAAGGCCAACGGCTCAGATGGTATTCCAGCCATAGTTCAGAGAACATGTGCGCCTGAGTTGTCTCCTGTGCTGACACGCCTTTTTCGTCTCTCTCTTGAGACTGGTCAAGTGCCGAAATCGTGGAAGCTTGCCAACGTCCAACCCGTGCCCAAAAAAGGTAGTCCTGCTGACCCTGCCAACTATAGGCCCATCTCGGTTACATGCCCTCAATAGCAGGCTCCTAGCTTACTTAGAAGCTAATGACCTCCTTAGCGACCGGCAATACGGATTCCGCCGAAACCAGTCTACTGGGGACCTTCTAGCGTACGCCACTCACATATGGAGTGAAGCCATAGAGAAACATGGAGAGGCATTCGCTGTTTCTCTAGACATCTCGAAGGCTTTCGACAGGGTTTGGCATGACGGCCTTATTCGCAAGCTTCCTTCATATGGCTTTTCCACCAGTTTCGTTGCGTGGATATTGGACTTCCTGAGGGATCGTTCGATTCGAGTGATTATTGATGGCCGCTCGTCCGATCAAATGGTTCTAAATGCCGGTGTCCCCCAGGGTTCAGTACTCTCTGCGACGCTGTTACTGCTGCATATCAACGATCTGCTAAAACCTGGAACCATTGGGTATGCAGACGACAGCACTGTGGTTGAGAGCTACACAGCCAATACACGAACCAGTGAACCTCAAATCCAGTCTCTGGAAAGTGCACTTTAAAGAACGGCATAGGGTATGCGACGGTAGTGAACTCAAATATGAGTGGCTATGTCATTCGCTATATCTTTTTTGTGACCGAAGAAACTCATACAAAGCCATGCCATCAAAAAGGCGATGTAACGCAAGCCATACATCTCGTGCTTTAGTATATCTCATAACTTTCCTGAGTATCTCTTCTTGCATATTGGTTGTAAGTATTAGAAGGGCGGTGTAAATCAGACTTTAAACCATGCGCGTAAGGTTGAATTTGTCATGATACATGTTGATCGTAAAAGCCGTGGACGTAAAATACAACTTTAAGTAATGCTCTTAAGGATGAATTTTCATTAATTAATGTATTTCTGTTAGAATTACATAAACACAATTGGCGACACTTTTGAAGTGATTTTTGTATAGGATTGTGTATCTAGTTTTTTATTAGTGATCGAAGCTTCTAAGAGACCAATCTGCATTTTTCCGGTAGTAATATCCATGCTGGGCCCATAACCTGTTGACGGAGCTTATGTGCAGTGGAAATGCCAAGGTGGCTAGTCTTTTACGAACTAACAGAGTTTAAAACGATTTTTATTTCTTTGACGTTGTTATTCTATATGACATACATCACTATAGCAACTGCAAAGTCTTTTTATTCTTGATTAATGTAATGCAACCTCAACAGTTCATGCATGGAGTACTGCTCGCACCTTTGGGACGGCTCAGCCAAGTATCAGCTTGAGGCATTAGAGTCCATTGAGAAGCGTGCCAAGAGGCTCATCAGCAACGATTCCTTTGTTCAGACTGAGCTCCAAAGTCTAGAACATAGGCGCAAAGTTGCTAGTCTATAGGTTTTTTATCGGTTACATTTCGGAGAGTGTGCATGTCAGATCTGCATGATCTAATTCCTTCCTGCCCTTTTTTCTATCGGACGGCCAGAAGCACGAAAAGGCGCCATCGGTTCATGGTTGATATACCAAAAATCCGAACGAAGCGCTTTGATTCCACTTTCATTATAAGAACCGCGAAACAGTGGAATGCGCTCCCGGACTGGGTCTTCCCCGATAGTTATTATCTGGGTGTCTTCAAGACGCGAGTGAATCAGTTTCTTCTAGGCAAGTGTGCTCCATCGTAGATCGCATTATCACTTAACAGGCGAGATGGCGGTCAAACGCAAGCCAATAATAAAAAAAAAAACAATCATTTATAGGCGCTAAGCAGAACAAAAAAAAAATCCTTCAACGGGTAAGATACAGCTGAAGAATCGGCCAATTTAGAATTATCTATCTCTTTCACTGAAACAATAGGTACTTAAGGTTCAACCTTTTAAAGTAAAGATGTATCATCACGCTATCGCTCATAGCGACCGGGCAGCGCATATATTTCAAGATTATCAACGCTACGCATCCAAGTAGTATGAAACAACATTAAAGTGTACGTTGGATTCCCACGAGATACTTGTCAATCACGATCGTCGTCCCGATCGGTCCGCGATCGTACTTGCCAGGTATCTAGCGAACACTTCAACTTTTTACCCTGACCCAGAAAGAGAGTTATATTTTTCGAGTATGTATGTCAATTTCTTTGGAACGCCCTGTAGCTTAAACGGCTTGATGGATTTTAACATCGGTGTCAGGAACAGCGTGTGACCCTCGGATGCCCTTCAAATTGAAGGGCAAAATTTACAAATCCGTTAAAAGACCTGTCGACCTGGACAGGAAAAAGTAGAGGTGTCATTAAATTTGTCGCAATGACGGGAGTGTCATAGGCTATAACAATATTTAAATCTGACGTCTACAAATAAAAAAGAGGGGAGAGGGGATAAAAAATATCTGGTATAAGAATATGGTTCTCAAATGAAAGCTAGTAAATAGCCGATTTCGAATGTTTAAGTATACATTATAACACTTTTAACTATTTCGACACAAAGAACAAAAAAGTACGTTTAATTAAACTAAAAAGATAAAATTTTGGTTAGTGGGTCGTCTTAAGGGCTCAGAGAAACTTATAACCTTTTCCAAAAATTATAACATGCAGTCGGAGGCATCTAGGCTGTTACAAAATAAATTTTGGAAAAGGATATTCGTTTCCCTCTTTTCAGTGCAAGCGAGTTTTGATTTATTCAATTTTAAATAACATAATACGACGATGTGTTCATAAAGGACATGATATAAATTTCCGAGATCCACACGGACGGAACTAGTGTCAAAAAACTCATTAAACATTTATAAGTATGTTGTACATCTAAAGTTACAATATTAAATGGAAAAATAATACGGTCGCGAACAGGATTCGAACCTGCGCCTCCCGGATAGATACTCCAGGCGCTCTGACCACTAAGCCATCTCGACCTCTGCTCACCACCGCGAATTCTTCTTCCATATTTTAACACTTCTTAAGGCGACGTCATTGCAATCAATTCAGTACCTATACAAGTGACCGAACCGACACGACTAACTTTGCAGTTAATACAATGTCGTAGAGAATGCAATTACCTTAATAATTCAAGATATGTCTTTGAAAAAGCATTAACGCATGCTTAGCGAACTCTAAAGTTACAATATTAAATGGAAAAAGAATACGGTCGCGAACAGGATGCGAACCTGCGCCTCCCGGATAGATACTCCAGGCGCTCTGACCACTAAGCCATCTCGACCTCTGCTCACAACCGCGAATTCTTCTTCCATATTTTAACACGTCTTGGTCTTGGTCACGGTGGTGAGCAGAGGTCGAGATGGCTTAGTGGTCAGAGCGCCTGGAGTATCTATCCGGGAGGCGCAGGTTTGAATCCTGTTCGCAACCGTATTCTTTTTCCATTTAATATTGTAACTTTAGAGTTCGCTAAGCATGCGTTAATGCTTTTTCAAAGACATATCTTGTATGTTGTACATGTTATTTAATTTTTAATAACTGGTATGGCCTCCTCAGGCTCTGACAAGAACACATAAATTTTATTTATCATGCCCTTTTCACCTGAAGAATGTGCTAGGATCATGACTTTTCTGGAACTAGGCGTCGTACTGCAAGATGGTGGGTGTGACGTTACGAAAGGTCCAGAAGTGGAAAGGAAAGGTACGAATTGACTGGAAACCATCTGAGAAGACCTTGCAATGGCAGACCCAGGTGTGCTAGTGCCCGAGAAGACCGTTATATTGTTTCCACTGTGGTGAGAAAACGCCACCTTAATGCAGTTGAAGTCCAGCAACAGCTTCTTCACACCCGAAGAGACTACATTAATCACAGTACAGTCAGAAAAAGACTTGCTGAAGCAAATCTGAACCCCCGAAGCTCAGCGACTGGCTCTAAACTCGAGAGAGAACATCGAGTAGCGAGACTACGATACGCCCGTGAACACATACAGTGGGATGAAGAAGAGTGGTAAAGAATTTTGTTCACAGATGAGTCTCGATTCTCACTTTACACATCTGATGGAAAGTTAAGTGTCTACAGGCGGCCTGGTGAGCGATACCTTCAAGACTGCTTCTCAGAAAGAGTCCAGTACGGTGGAGGCGGTGTATATGTACCTATGGGCGGGCATATCTTCAGAAGGTCGCACAGAGTTAGTGGCCATAGAAAATGGCACTCTGACTGAGGAAAGATATGCCGAAGAGATTCTCAACGTAAGTATGCAGGACTATATTAAGCACTGTAGTATCGATGCTGATGCGTAATAATGCCCGGCCACACACGGCTCAGGTAGTGCAAGAGTATACTCAGGAAGTTGGTATCAGCGTGATGGCTTGGCTATCAAGAAGTCCTGATCTCAACCCGATCGAGCACGCCTGGGATGAGCTAGGTAGGCTAGTCAGAAGCCGCAGACCACCACCTACCACCCTCAGGGCACTAAAACAGACCCTGATTGAATAATGGGAGAATATTCTCCAACATCGTCTCCGAAACCTCGTGTTCAGTATGCCAAACCGGCTCGAAGCTGAAGTCAGAGCCAGAGGAGGCAATACCAGTTATTAAAAATTAAATAACATGTAAAACATACTTATAAATTAATAATAAATAATTGAGTTTTTTGACACTAATCTAAAAATGGCTATTTTTATACTGTAATCTTTTTTCTATGTTAAAAATGTTACTAATGTATAGTTTACTAGTTTCAAAGAAAGGTGATAAAATTTGCTATAAAAAGTTGTTTATTTTAAATCTCTAACTTCTATAGTTTAGAAAAAATATATTTGAAAGTGCTGTACTTAGTTTTGCAGGCCAGTGTAGTTTCAGGTCTCGTATATACTATGAATAGCCCTGTATACACTGCGTAAAATAATAATGTCATAACTTATATATAATAGGTTTAAGTATTAATATCGAATGTAAACGGTTCGCGAAGGATTCCAGGGATTAGAAGTACCTACTTGTGTTGCACCTGTTTATTAAGATGCACTTGAAATCCCGCAAAATTATACTAACATGTCACTTACTATGAGATACCGTGGCCTTAGATTTGTAATGATTAAATGTTGGAACTTACGGTTGTTCCTTCAGGATTTCGTTTGAACATTTTTTTACAGATTTCAATGACGCAAGATTAATCTCATATAATTTTAGGCGATGGCTTTTTCCACAAACATTTTTAGCGACTATGTTAGCCGCGTAAGGGTTACGACAAGCCATGAGTACTGTGCAGTCGCGAGAACTCAAACATTTCGTCATCTCCAATCCGATCCCACTATTGGCACCCGTGATCAAACATGTCTTGTTTGACAAATCAATACCTTTTGTCACCTAAAACATTAACAAGTACCTACACTAAAGTCCTAAAAAAAGCGATTGAGGTTAACTTTAAATAAACGATAAATATAATTTAAATTATGTACTACCTCTTCAGCTGTGGGTCCATGAATCCCAACAATATCAAGACTTTTTCCTAGGACACTTAAATAATTTTCCAGTAGGTTTTCCTTTTTGGCTAAGGTATTGATAAAATGTTTATCCACTCGGTTTGATGTAAGAGGAATACTGAAACGAAAAACACTGTCAAAAATCCATGGTTTAATATAAAAATAAAGCCTTATTTATTTCCACAACAACATATTTTACATTTTAAATGTTTGTTAGTCATGTTAGTTTATTTAACTTATTATTTAATGTAGTGTTAGTATAGTTAGTTATCTTCCTGTGACGTGGATCCCGTTTGGGTGAAGGCCTTCTCTTTCTTCTTCCAGAATCCTCTATCTTTAGCGAGGTCATCCAATGTCGCCCTATTAGTTTATTAATATCATCAGCCCACCTTTTTGCTGGTCTGCCGACATTTGTTATTCCTAGTGGCCCTTTCCAACGTGTCTATTATCTTTTCATCACGAGATATGGCCAGCCCATTGCCACTAAACGCCAAGTGCCATCTTGTGGTGTACATAAATATTCAATTTATTTATAAATATATTCACTAATGATATAGGTATATCTCATAACATAAAATTTTCTATTAAAGTTTTAACTGTTGCCGAAATTTGCCGAAGGTTTGTAAATAGTGTCATTTGATAGGGATTTTAATATTAATACACGGGAAGAATAAAAAAGTTGCGACTTACGTGCACAACATATGTTAATTTAGTAAAACAATTATGAAAATTTGTTCTGAAAAGTAGGTAGGGTAGACCGGGGACAATTGTAGTATTTTACCTTTAGCGTTAAATTCTGAGATTTTTGCTAATATTATTACAATACTGCCAATATTCATTGGTACATAATTTATTTGGCTATAACTTTGCATTATCTTTGGATGTGTAGAAGCAATATAAATATAGATATTATGCCTTCAAGAGGATTAGGGAAATTGGTACAAATGTCCCCTACCCTGGGTCATTTGTACCAGTGATTTGATGAAATTAAACACAATGTTTTAGTAAGAGAAACATATTTTTTTAAATGGTAATATGTCGGCAGGACGGCTTTTAATAAATCTAAAAACAAAACACAATAAACTTCACAAGTTCAAGTAACATAAATCTGTAAAACTTAATATAAATCTTCCCCAGTCTTAACCATTGAAATATAAATTAAAGACCACTAACCGTGAATCTTTGAGTCGTTTGACCTACATATTTGCAGTCACAATACTTATAATTCACAAAACACATCGAAAATTATTAATCAACATATCGTATGGGAAAGCACGAGGATCAATTGTCCCCGTGGTACAATTATCCCCGTGATACAAAACCAAACATATCAGCTGCGGCGTGTATTGATTTGCCAGTTAGGATTTCTTCGTACGCTTGTTCATATAAAAAAGTATCTTTTGACGTTCTATCAGTTTTCTTAATTCTGCTTCGCGGCATCTGATAAAAAATAAGAAAGTCATGAGTAACAATAGATAGCGTTAATTCCAAAATAGGTATAATATCAATTTTAACTTAAGAAAGAACGACGCTCGTCTCTTAAAATAAATCAATTTACTAATAAATAATTAGGTATGAACGGATGGAGAGGTATTGAAACAGTCAACAGAGTGACGCTTATTTATATTATGAGCTCAAAACCAGATAAGATACGCTAATGGGGTCAATTGTACCATGGGGACAATTATACCACTACAATCGTCCCCGAAAAATTGATACAATTGTCCCCTCTAGGTCATTTCTACGAAAAAGTTAAAATTCTATTAAAATTGAACTTGATACTACACAAATACGATTGTAATGTAAAACCAACAATAGTAAGAACCAAGAAAACTAACACAAACAAAAATAAATGCCTCAAATTTCTGTTATGACTAATAATAATAGATCAAAAAAACTTACTTTGACTACACAGATTTTTTCCCTCACCGTCACAAGCGTCCGCTTCAAGCCACGTACGCGGGGCAGCTAGAGATGGGTAGTTCGCGAACGATTGAAGGAAATGGACTACTTCATTTCGCAAAATAAATATATCTCTCATTCAGTAGTCATTCGAATGTGTCTTTACTTCATTTAGTTCAGTTGTAGTTCAGTCTTTCTTTACGCTCGTGATACGTCAACTGCTCAGCGCTCGGCAGCCGGCGCACTTCCACATACACATTCGTGTCATGTCTGGCTCGTCCAGCTTAATACACACAATGACGACCTACCAAACTTAGTCGAAACTAGGTACCAGATCTGCACTTTTTTGCTTACATTCATATTTATGGTTGACAGTCCTAAGCCTGTATAAAGTATGAAGGAGTATCGATTTATGTATAAAAAAGTGAACTAAGTGAAGTGCATAATTTGTCGTAACTAAATCACTCTATGCGAGCTTGATATCTCATCTCATGGACTAGTTCTGATCTGCTGAACTAAATGAAGTACTGAACTAAATGACTGGACTACTTCATTGAGCGAAAAGATATACTTCATTCATTTCTTTTCACTGACACATTTTGCGCATGGGGCACTGACGGTTTGTCGGCACCCATTCTAAGGGGCCCCTGGTGGGGCGGGAGCGGGTATGCAGAGCGTAGTTACAGAGATATTACCGTTGGTACTACTGTACCCTGCTACAATTGTACCCGGTCTACCTACGTAAATTACTGTACAATCTCTTGGTAAATTATACTTCTTAAGAATTATGTAATTTGTAAATGAAAAACGATAGTTCAGAAATAAGAAATGATGTATTGTCCAATTTAAGTAAATGAGCTTATGAACTGTTTAATCGAGCAAAAATGCTGAAATGATATGTACACCGTACAATTACTGAGATGTAATTAAAATTTATTAGTTGCTAGCTCGTATCGTGTGGTATTTAACTTATTGCGGTTTTTTATTTAGATAATATATGGACTATTTCTCACCATATTTTAGTTAACATACAAGATATATTAAAAAAAAAATCGGAAACTGCGTAACCGCGTAATGATATATGTATTAATTATTTTCGTTAATTTTTTTTTATGATTTATGTAACAAATACATGTCACCATCTAGGCTTTGAAAAATAGGCTTCCAAAACAACAGATAATAAAGAAATTAAAAACAAAAGAAGTCTTATGTACACAGGAGGTTCAGAGAAGAACTTAGTTTAATTAACAACGACATTTGAAAAGCTGCTGTTGTTGTCCTTTATCTCCTTTAAACCTCAGTAATTCACACATTCCTCCACTAATCTTCATCCCCCGGTAAAGGACCTATCTGTAAGAGGCCCGCACCAATGATATTATAAACTAATAGATACGTTATCCGCGCTCAAAAATGGCAATACAAAAGTAAGGCAATTGCCCGACTTGCATTCAGTCATGTCCAAACCATTGTCGCGGTTACGTGTCACTATCACGCTTTCCTGTGTTAATAGAGAGTGTTCAAATTCCACTTTATTATTTGAATAGTCACTACTTATTAAAATATATTTATATTTATTCCGAAATAATAAGATATAATTTTTATGAATCAAAACTTCGTAATTTTTACTTTGTCGGGAACATTCCGCTGACAGCTGCGTCACGCGTGTTCGCGCCAATGACCATGCAGCAGGTATGTGCCGAAACTAAACGGTTTATCTCATTCTAACAACAGGTATGCTGTACGGTTCTTTCCTTTTGCTGCGTGGATGCACAGCGCGCTGTATGATCGTATGTATTGCTAGGTATATCAAAGTTGCCGCTGATTTTGTATTAAAAGCTTTTTATTAAATGCTTTTTAATTAAAATATAGTATGTTTGTTCTGGTGGAATCTTGCTACTCAATTTTGAAGCAGATATCTTCAACCGATTGAGCTGAAATTTTGTATACACGTTTAGTTTGGATGACAATACACGTTAAGCTGTGTGTCGTCATTCTAAATCCAATATGGCGGACCATCCAAGATAGCGGAATAGTTATTTTTAATGGATTTCTACAATATGGGTATCAAATGAAAGTGCTTGTTGAGAGTAACTCGAAAAAGAATGTGACGTCATTCTAAATCCAATACGGCGGAACATCCAAGATGGCGGAATAGTTATTTTTTATACACTTCTGCAATATGGGTATCAAATGACATTCAAGCTTTTATGATCATATTAATTGTGTATAATGAGGAAAATTTTAAAAGAAAATTTTATTTTCTTCTTTTTAGAGCATTTATATAAAAGAAATTTAAAAAAAAAAGGTATATTTGCTTTAAATTTTTTTTAATGCACTATTGTTCTGGTATGACTCCTCTATTTATAAAATCTCATTGGCCCGTACAGTGTCCATGACACATATTCCACACTAAAAATAATATTGTAAGTTCTGCCACGAGACTGAAAGCACAAGAAGCGTCAGATCCTCCGCCCCTACTGCGAGTGAGGTAATGGCGCTGCTCAGTCCATGCAGGCCATACCTTCGACGAGCAAACGAGCTTGCGTGTCGCCTGAGATGGTAAGCATAAAGCCCCCCGAACATAAAATAATATTTATAATAAAACTCACCGATGAAAATAATAACGAAACATCGCTTCTAAATACTGTCTAACTCTTTAAATAGCTCTAATTTGTGAAGGCAATATTTTTCGTTAAAATCCCTTCTGAGGTTGTTTTGTTGTAATGTCACAATTTCTTTTTTTATTAATTAGTTCAAGTTTTAATTTATGATTTTATTTCTGGCTTGTAATATTTTCCTGCAATTTGGCGCAAGGAGAATATAAGCCATAGGGATGGGTTCGCATTAGAGTCCGACTCCCGGATGTTGGGGTAGCTGCGGGTTGGAATATGTAGGGGTTGGTTTTCTCTATCCTGTGGTACCATATCCTGCCCAAGATCACGTGTAATTCTTTTTTATTCGTGTTGTTTCATACGTGGAAAGGAACTATATTATTCGGTAAAAATTGTGTAATTAATTTTCTTTTCCGAAATGTCGTTGTCAGTGTAATTTTAGCAATCAAGGATTAGTTATAGTAGTTTATAACAAAATTCTAATTAATTATTCTAAAAAACATTTTCTCGGTCCGGGGGTAAGTAACCTTCCCCCTCCTTCCCTACCCCTCACCCCTGAACCCCATTACTGTATTCTAGGATTAAGACACCATGTGTAAGAAAAAGGTATCTCTACTTAAGACAAGAGGATTAAAGAAATCATGTGTAAGAAAAAGGTATCTCTACTTAAAATATAAGTACAGCGGCTTAGATAAGAGAATTCTTAGTAAAACATATACTATGTATAGCAAATTGCAAAAAAAAAAAATACACAAGTCCCAACAAATACAGAGCAAAAAATACATAGAAAGTAAAAAAAAATGTAAAGCAGTATAAGCAGGATTGTTCAATGTTAACCTTTGAACATCGAATCAGCACTTGGCCCGGCGACGACTACACGAGCGGCCTAGTTAAAATAATGACTGAGTTGCATCTTACACGCATGAAACACATACAACTTTGTATAATAGTGTGTATTAAGTTAAATTAGTATATAAGCTGTACATCTTGTAAAATAAAGCAGATTTGAATTTTATATTCTTGTCTCATTACCCCTCACTGTGGCCAAGACACCTTTAGCCATCTCTGATCAGTCTCGTGAGTCTGCGAGCTGGCAGTGAGTTTATCCTTCCCGAACCTGGACATCCTGTCTACTCTCCGTCTGTAACCTTAGGTCGCATGGTGCAGACATCCTGAACTTATTTATATATTTATATATCACTACTAGGTATATGGTAGGTTAGGGCTGTAGGGCTTATAGGGATTATAGTCGTAGGGACTGTTAGGCTTATAGGTTCAGTAGGCGCGTGACGTATCATATCCCTACATGTACTAACGCACCCTCAACAGTATTGCGACCTCACGTGACATCTGTTTGGAGTGGTTAGACATTTTGGTCCTTCGAGCATTTGAAATTTCTTTCAATCACGCGGTCCCCTTATTACTGTAGGAATTGACTTTGACAGACTTGACTATTGAGTTAGGTAGATAGGGCCGTTAGAGAAGTAGGAAAGAAGAGCACTATGGAGATACAGGAAGTTAACGAACTAATCAGGAGCCAGGAAGCGGATTACAGTGAGATCAAAAGGATAGTCTCAAACCTGAAAAAGGACTCGCCCACAAGGAAAACGGAAAAATACCTCAACGAACGGGAGAAAATATTAGACCAGGTTTTCCAGCGAGTTCAAGAAAACCACTTGAAACTACAAGATCAAGAGATCTTGTCAACTCATAAGTACATTACTACAAACTACTTTGGTAACATTAAGAAATGTTACGACGAAGGAATCAACTACCTCAGAAAATGTGAGGAAAGACTACAACACGTACAAAGTATTTATGAACCACGACTTCTAGATGAAGATGAAGACAAGGGGGTTGTCAGTAGCCCAAAACTGTTTATACAACTGTTCCGAATGTCACAGATATCCAAGAAAATATCTCAGGCTAAGGAATCCATTAATCAGGATAAGCCAATATGGCATTTACAAACACTATTACAAACCTTACAAAAACAATGGCTAGAAATTGAAGAGACGCACATCGAATTACTGATGGCTGAAAGCACACTGGACATAGCTATTTCAAGGATAATTGCTTCGAGAATACACAGACCGATTATGACATTATCATAAATTTGTTAGAAGCAAGAATAATCCAAAACTCGGGTGAAAAAGCTATGTCGACAAAATCGTCAGTAAAACTTCCACGAATAAATATTCCCATATTTGCGGGGAACTATGACTCTTGGTACACATTCCAAGATTTATTTAGAAAAATAATTCACGAAGATAACTCAATTTCTTCTACAGAGAAAATGCAGTATCTTAAAACACACGTAAAAGGCGACGCAGCAAGATTAATACGTCACTTAACAATTAGCGAAATAAATTACGAAACAGCTTGGAAATTGCTTACGCAGAGATATGAAGACGAGCGCATGATTGCCACTAAGTTTATTGACAAATTATTAGATTTACCTAAAATGCAACGAGCAAACGCGGTACAATTACGAGACATGCACGATACTATAAATGAATGTCTTGAGGCACTGAAAAATCAAGGCATAAATACACCATCTTGGGGCCCTCTATTGATAAGAATAGTCAGTAGAAAATGGGACGAGGAAACAAATACCAAGTATGAAGACCAATTACAAAACAGGAATAAATTACAATCCTTCGACGAGATGATGAAATTCATGGAAAACCGTTTCAGTTGTCTTAAGTCATTTGACGGGTCGTTATCACATACTAATGGTCAACAATCACGTAATAAACAAACATCGGAAAAATATAAACGCTGTTGGCATTGTCAAAGTATGGATCATAGTATTCATTCTTGCCCTAGTTTCAAAGAGTTATGCGTCAGCGACCGATACAAAGCCGTCACGGAAAAAAGAATGTGCAAGCGTTGCTTAAATCACGATGATCGGAAACAGTGTGTAAGTGCAGTTTACAAACGATGCGATATTTGTCAACATAAGGGGCACAACACATTATTACACCAATCTAAACCGTTTCAAAATAGTAATAACGCCAAAAAATACACAACAAAAAATGTAGGAATAGAGAAGCCTCAAAATATAACAACGTCGAATTTATCGGCAACAAATACCAACACTAAAAATACAACTTTACTCGCTACCGCTATAGTAAAAACTACCTCTTATGACGGGATGCCGCAGTTGTTGAGAGTGTTATGTGATCAAGGATCAGAAGCTTCATTTTGCACTGAAGAAGTGGCACAACTGCTGGCTTACCCACGTCAAAAAATCCGAGCCGAAATAAAAGGAATCGGAGATGAATAACCAAAAACATCAAACCATACAATCAACATTACTTTACAACCAAGGTACTCTAGCGATTATAAACTGCCAGTAACGCTAATAATACTACCAAAACTAACAAGTTCATTACCAAGGCATGACTTAAAACAATTACAAGAAAAAATCTTGGATAATGCGCTGATAGCTGACCCAACTTATTATAAAAAGGGACCAATTGATATAATATTAGGTGCCCAAGACCATAGCAAAATACTACTACAGGGTTTCGAAAGACTACGGGACGGAATTATCGCTCAAAACACACAGTTAGGGTGGATCTTATCCGGATTTTATCCCGATGACACGAATAGTGGAGCCAAAATACTGAGTATGGTGGCTTGCACTGAAGAGGTACGACAACTTACGAAATTTTGGGAATTAGAAGAAATTCCACAAAACTACAAACTCACACAGGACGACCAGGCCTGTGAAAACTACTATAAAGAAACAACGATAAGAAACCTAGATGGAACATACACGGTACGACTTCCGTTTAAGGATACAAACTTAAACTTAAACATAAACGGCGAATCGCGCAAAAAGGCCGCTGCTCGCCTCTTACAACTAGAACGACAGTTCGCAAAAAATGAAAATTTACTACACCAATACATTGAATTTATGAACGAATATTTACGTATGGGTCATATGAGAAAAGTAGATACAAAAAACTACAACTTAGGAAAATACTACATACCACATCAGGCAGTAATTAAGGAAGACTCACTTACTACAAAATTACGCGTGGTTTTTGATGCGAGCAGCAAAAGCAGCACAAGAATAAGCCTTAACGACAATATGTATAAAGGTCCACGACTACAACAAGATTTATCCACTATACTGCTACGATGGCGAAAACATAAGTTTGCCTTCATGGCGGATATTATGAAAATGTACAGGTTCATAAAAATTAATGATTTAGACTTCGCACATCAAAGAATATTATGGAGACTTTCTCCCAAACAAGCAATTAGTGAATATGAACTTACAACAGTTACATACGGTACAACTAGCGCACCTTATCTTGCGGTACGAACACTACAACAACTTGCCATAAACGAAAAAGATAATTACCCAATGGCGAGTCAAGCTACATTACAAGATTTCTACGTGGATGATATTTTGTCTGGAGATTCCCAGGAAAGCACAGCTAAAGAACTTCAAAGTCAGCTAATATCCATGTTAAACAAGGGTGGCTTTAAACTTAGAAAATGGTCGTCAAACAGTTCAGAGCTCCTCGAAAATATACCTGCGGAAGATAAAGACGATCAACTACTCAAGCTACCATTAGACGAGTCCAGGAAGTCATTAGGCATTTCATGGTCACCACGGGAAGACAGTTTTTATTTTCAAATAACTATAATGGAAAAAGAAAACCCAACAAAAAGATGGATTATGTCAGAAGTAGCGAAAATATTCGATCCCCTGGGTTGGTTAGCACCAATTATAATTAAATTGAAGCTGCTTATACAAGAACTGTGGACTAACGAGATAGGATGGGATCAACCTGTTGATAACATACTCCAGAAAAAATGGATTGAAGTACAAAAACGCCTTAAAAGTATAGAAAAAATAAAAATTCCGCGGTGGTGTCACATAACTGATAGCACAGAGAATGAACTATATGGTTTCAGCGACGCGTCCGAGAAAGCTTACGGAGCGGTCGTATATAGCCGTGTAAAAATCAATAACAACTACTACATTACATTATTACAAGCAAAATCAAAAGTGGCACCAAAGAAACAAAAGACTACGCTACCTCGTCTCGAGTTATGTGCAGCACTCCTACTAGCCAGTTTGATCGAAAAAGTTAAAGAAGCGCTCAATTGTAAGAATATCACGATATCTTGTTGGACGGATTCCATGATCACCTTAGGCTGGATAAGAGGAGAGCCTGGACGCTGGCAAACTTTCGTAGCTAATCGGGTATCACAAATTAGACAACTTGTACCGAACGCAGAGTGGAACCATGTAATATCTGCTGATAACCCAGCTGATATCATTTCAAGAGGCCTGGAGCCGGAAAAACTTGTTAACTATTCCTTATGGTGGAATGGTCCACTATGGTTAAAAACCAATCAGATACCCACCACGAGACGTATGCCACAGCCGACTGAGGAAATCAAAAAGTGTCACACAGTTACAAGTGTTACAACTGAGATAGAAAAGAACGATCTCTGGAATAGATTTTCCAGTTTTAATAAAATGTTAAGGGTGTTATCTTACTGCTATAGATTTGCAAACAAGCAAACAATAAATAAACCAATTTCTTGCGTTGAATTAAAAAAGGTAACAAAACGAATAATTCTGAAAATACAACAACAGGAATTCGAAGAAGAATTGAAAACTATACAAAGAGGACAGCCTATGAAGAAAAATAAAAAGCTATCCACTTTAGATCCATTTATAGACGAGGATGGATTACTAAGAGTTGGAGGCAGGTTACAAAACTCTGGATTGCCTTACAACCAGAAACATCCAATACTGTTACCATACAACCATCATGTAACGTCACTAATTGTACAAGACGCACATTTAAAAACGTTGCATGGAGGCAACAAATTAACATTAGCATATTTACGACAAACATACTGGATCATTAATGGAAAAAGAAAAGTGAAGAGCATTATTAACAAATGTGTGAAGTGCATTCGATACAAAGCAGACACAAACTCGCAAAAAATGGGAATCCTACCAAAAGTACGAGTGACGGAATCATATCCATTCAGTCATACTGGAGTGGATTATGCAGGTCCAATACAAACCAGAACTATGAAAGGAAGAGGTCACAAGTCTTACAAGTCATACATTGCTGTCTTTGTATGCCTAGCAACAAAAGCAATACACCTAGAATTGGTGGGAGATTTGACAACAGAAACATTTATCGCTGCGCTACGCAGATTCATGGCACGTAGAGGTCATGTGTCACACATGTATAGTGACAATGCAACAAATTTCGTAGGTGCAGCCAACTTCTTACATCAAGAAATATTACAAATCACGCAATCGCCGCAATTCCAAAGCGCAATAACAAACATAGGAACTGAGTGGCATTTTATTCCTCCGTCAGCTCCACATTTCGGTGGCATTTGGGAAGCTGGCGTAAAGTCAGTGAAACATCATTTACGACGAGTAATCGGAGATACGACTCTAACATACGAGGAAATGACCACCTTACTACACCAAATCGAAGCGTGTTTGAATTCAAGACCATTGTGTGCGCAAACCGAAGATGTTAATGACAACACGATACTAACTCCAAGTCATTTTCTTATTGGCCGAGAAGCAGTAGGAACACCAGATCCGATGGAAAACATTAATACTGACTTAATGAATAGATGGAAACAGATACAAAAGATGAAAAAAGATTTTTGGAACAGTTGGACAAAAGACTATCTACATCAACTTCAGCAAAGATACAAGTGGAAACAAGCACATGAAAATGCTAAAATTGGAACTGTAATACTAGTAAAAGATGACAATGTAAAACCAAGTAAATGGCCGTTGGCAAAAATCACAGAAGTCCACCCGGGAAATGATGGGGTAGTTAGAGTGGTAACAATTAAAAAATCAACAGGAGCTGAACAGAAGAGATCAATTCATACATTGATCCCGCTCCCTGTAAACGAAAACAAAGAAATTGGTACAACGAGTAAAGACATACAAACGGCTACACAATGTAACATATCAACAGCTACCACAAACAGAAGAGGTATACGATCACCGAAAAATTGGATAAAGGATTTACTATTACAAACAATACTTGTTTTATTAATTGGCACCGTATCAAGTACGCCTACATACACATTAAAAAATATAGATCCAGGATTGTATGTGGAAAAAATAGGAACTGCAACTATCAATCGAGGAATGTTTAGAATTGAAACAGACTACGAGAGAGAAAGTTTAGAACTAGACCAAGGAAAGATTGAAAAAATAACGTCACAATTCCAACAATTTTGCATAAATACGCAAAAAATCATGTACGAAACGCATTGCAACGAATTTTATCACCATTTAAACGAAGAAAAAACAAAGTTTAAGACAACAAAAGGATACCTAACAGAAATAAGAAATAATAGGAAGAAAAGAGGTGTATTAGGTCAACTCTTAACATCGGTGTTTGGAGTTAATGACGAAGTATACAGAGACATAGATACATTAAATAACAACCAGCAGAAACTTATTGATGCTGCCAACCATCAAACAAAAATAATGATATCTACAATCACAGCTGCAAACCAAACTGAAGAGCAAATGAAAAAATAGGGAATGTGAATATGAATACAGAAATAAAAGAAATATATACAGCAATCAAATTTGTACGGATCCTATTGACTTAAGTGATAAATTCAACAATTACTATACACATCTCTGACACATGACACTGATTAAAAATATGAAAAGAACAATATAAACAAAACTAATATAAATACAATATTTTTAAAACTGACTGCTATGGAAATTTTTAGAATTATAAATAATCTTAGTAATACAAACTCAGTAGGAATCGATGGTATTAGTGCAAAAATTATTAAATCCTGCGGAATATATATATATGTGAACAAGGTAACTTAAACCTAATCAACAGATCATTTGAAGAGGGCTCTTTTTCAGATACACTGAGAAAAACTATTGTTATGCGTTAACCGTTTTTCAATTTTCAAAAGAATTACCCCATAGCAAAAGGCCATAAGCAAGTACTGAAGATACGTATCCGTGATATGCACTAAGTGCTGCTTCTGTTGATACTGCTACTCTTAATTTTTTTATGACATATACAAATCTGTTTATCTGTCTAATTTCACCGTGGGAGAGCCACGCTTCGGCACGAATGGGCCGGCTCGACCGGATTGATACCACGGCCTCACAGAAAACCGGCGTGAAACAACGCTTACGTTGTGTTTCGCCGAGTGAGTGAGGGTACCGGAGGCCCAAACCCTTTAAAAGGTCGGCAACGCACTCGCGACTCCTCTAGGGTTGCGGGTGTCCATGGGCGGCGGTAATCGCTTACCATCAGGCGAGCCGTCTGCTAGGTTGCCCCCTATTCCATAAAAAAAAAAAAAAAAAATTGTCGCAAACGTGCGCTTTCCAGCAAAAAATTAACCTTCGACCTCCTCTATTTTGGTGTTCTCATGCACACTTTTAAATTAATATGTTGAAAAAAAGGGCGGGAAATTTAAAATAGCGCGGTGGTGTTTTTAATTTCTCAGACTTAAAATTATAATTTTAACTTGATTTAATGATCAGTAGAGTAGTTTTGTATATTGTGTAAGTGTGTTTATAGTGTATATATTGTAGTTTTAGTGCAGTTTAGGTGAGTCTTTCATTTTTTTCTTTGTTATATATGTAAGAAAATATTATGAGTGAGCCTCCTGATCCTGGGGGAACAAACCTCCAGGTATCACATTTCATTACCATTGAAAATGATGCATCTAGCATGGATACTGATGGCTCTATGTCTACCTCCGGTAGAAAACGGGCTAAGTTAGTCAAATTATGTAAACATTGCAATAAAAAAAGGAAAAAAAAGAATTCTTCCGATAAATCCTCTAACTGTAATGATTGTATATGTCAAGATAGCGACATAGTGATCTCAAAGCCTCATACTATCACAGAGAGTATTATTTCCCATAAAGATATAGGTAGCAAATCAGATATGTTACATAAAGAATCTGAGAATATTGCACTGATCTCCAAAGAGAAATCTTATAGCCCAGTAGGGAGAAATTTTTATGATAAGTCGGATGCCGCCCCGTACGTGGTTCATATTCAGAAGCAGCAGCTGGAAGGATCCACAACTCTTAACTCACTAACATTTGGTAGATTTCTGAAAAAAATATAATTTCGCAAACATAGTTAATGGCAGTCTTAAAAAGATTGGTCGAAATAGATTATCACTCTCATTCTCGTCTTGCCAGGATGCGAACTTTTTTGTTTCTTCAAAGGTATAAGTTGATAATAATTTTAAAGCATTTATTCCTACATCCAGTACTACGCGAATGGGTCTCATAAAGGGTGTTCCTGATGATCTAACTCCGGAGGAAATCATAGATAATATTAATGTTCCGATCGGATGTGGCCGGATACTTAAAGCTCGTCGACTTAATTATAAGGTAATGGTCAACAATGCCCCGACGTGGAAACCGTCACAGTCGGTGGTCATTACTTTTGATGGTCAGGTATTACCGAAGCGCGTATTTATGTGTTTTAATGCATTACCGGTTGTTTTATATACTTTCCCAACGGTACAGTGCTATAAGTGCTGTCGTTTTGGCCATACTAAGGTATACTGCAGGGGTAATCCACGGTGTTTTAGATGTGGTGGGAATCATACTGGTGATTCTTGTACTGCTGACGATGACTGTATTTCTTGTGTTTCGTGTTCTGGCCCTCACCACGCTACCAATAAATCGTGCCCGGAATATATTAGACAAACAGAAATAAAACTAACTATGGCTAAGAGTTGCATTTCATATTCGGAAGTTTCGAAATTACATAAGCCGGCTATTAAATCATATGCTGATATTTTATCACCTCATTCAAATATTAAAAATAAAGAATCCTCCCCCCAATCGTCTTCCTACTCATATAAAAAAACAGTTTTCTCATCTCCTCGAAATCCTCCCAGAACTGCCAAAGGATATGACCGCGCTGCTCATGAACAACTCGTCAGAGAATATAATATTCCTTCTCCAAATGATGGTTGTGTTTTGAATTCGCAAAAAGAAAACCCTACAATCACAGAAATTATTATTGCCTTAATAAAGATGTTAACTCAATGTAATGTCATTTCACCGAACAACGTTGCCCCTTTGTTTGCACAATTAGTCAATAGTATAAGTAATGGAACTCAATCCAGCCAGGTTAATTCAGTGGAATTGCCGCAGCATTAGCGGTAAAAAAAGTGAACTGATGTACTTCAAGATATGTCTTTGAAAAAGCATTAACGCATGCTTAGCGAACTCTAAAGTTACAATATTAAATGGAAAAAGAATACGGTCGCGAACAGGATTCGAACCTGCGCCTCCCGGATAGATACTCCAGGCGCTCTGACCAACTAAGCCATCTCGACCTCTGCTCACCACCGCGAATTCTTCTTCCATATTTTAACACGTCTTATGGCGACGTCATTGCAATCAATTCAGTACTTACAAGTGACCGAACCGACACGACTAACTTTGCAGTTAATACAATGTCGTAAAGAATGCAATTACCTTAATAATTCAAGATATGTCTTTGAAAAAGCATTAACGCATGCTTAGCGAACTCTAAAGTTACAATATTAAATGGAAAAAGAATACGGTCGCGAACAGGATTCGAACCTGCGCCTCCCGGATAGATACTCCAGGCGCTCTGACCAACTAAGCCATCTCGACCTCTGCTCACCACCGCGAATTCTTCTTCCATATTTTAACACGTCTTATGGCGACGTCATTGCAATCAATTCAGTACTTACAAGTGACCGAACCGACACGACTAACTTTGCAGTTAATACAATGTCGTAAAGAATGCAATTACCTTAATAATTCAAGATATGTCTTTGAAAAAGCATTAACGCATGCTTAGCGAACTCTAAAGTTACAATATTAAATGGAAAAAGAATACGGTCGCGAACAGGATTCGAACCTGCGCCTCCCGGATAGATACTCCAGGCGCTCTGACCAACTAAGCCATCTCGACCTCTGCTCACCACCGCGAATTCTTCTTCCATATTTTAACACGTCTTATGGCGACGTCATTGCAATCAATTCAGTACTTACAAGTGACCGAACCGACACGACTAACTTTGCAGTTAATACAATGTCGTAAAGAATGCAATTACCTTAATAATTCAAGATATGTCTTTGAAAAAGCATTAACGCATGCTTAGCGAACTCTAAAGTTACAATATTAAATGGAAAAAGAATACGGTCGCGAACAGGATTCGAACCTGCGCCTCCCGGATAGATACTCCAGGCGCTCTGACCAACTAAGCCATCTCGACCTCTGCTCACCACCGCGAATTCAAGGTAATTGCATTCTTTACGACATTGTATTAACTGCAAAGTTAGTCGTGTCGGTTCGGTCACTTGTAAGTACTGAATTGATTGCAATGACGTCGCCATAAGACGTGTTAAAATATGGAAGAAGAATTCGCGGTGGTGAGCAGAGGTCGAGATGGCTTAGTTGGTCAGAGCGCCTGGAGTATCTATCCGGGAGGCGCAGGTTCGAATCCTGTTCGCGACCGTATTCTTTTTCCATTTAATATTGTAACTTTAGAGTTCGCTAAGCATGCGTTAATGCTTTTTCAAAGACATATCTTGAATTATTAAGGTAATTGCATTCTTTACGACATTGTATTAACTGCAAAGTTAGTCGTGTCGGTTCGGTCACTTGTAAGTACTGAATTGATTGCAATGACGTCGCCATAAGACGTGTTAAAATATGGAAGAAGAATTCGCGGTGGTGAGCAGAGGTCGAGATGGCTTAGTTGGTCAGAGCGCCTGGAGTATCTATCCGGGAGGCGCAGGTTCGAATCCTGTTCGCGACCGTATTCTTTTTCCATTTAATATTGTAACTTTAGAGTTCGCTAAGCATGCGTTAATGCTTTTTCAAAGACATATCTTGAATTATTAAGGTAATTGCATTCTTTACGACATTGTATTAACTGCAAAGTTAGTCGTGTCGGTTCGGTCACTTGTAAGTACTGAATTGATTGCAATGACGTCGCCATAAGACGTGTTAAAATATGGAAGAAGAATTCGCGGTGGTGAGCAGAGGTCGAGATGGCTTAGTTGGTCAGAGCGCCTGGAGTATCTATCCGGGAGGCGCAGGTTCGAATCCTGTTTGCGACCGTATTCTTTTTCCATTTAATATTGTAACTTTAGAGTTCGCTAAGCATGCGTTAATGCTTTTTCAAAGACATATCTTGAATTATTAAGGTAATTGCATTCTTTACGACATTGTATTAACTGCAAAGTTAGTCGTGTCGGTTCGGTCACTTGTAAGTACTGAATTGATTGCAATGACGTCGCCATAAGACGTGTTAAAATATGGAAGAAGAATTCGCGGTGGTGAGCAGAGGTCGAGATGGCTTAGTTGGTCAGAGCGCCTGGAGTATCTATCCGGGAGGCGCAGGTTCGAATCCTGTTCGCGACCGTATTCTTTTTCCATTTAATATTGTAACTTTGAACTGATGTATTTAATTAAGAAATATGATCCATTTATTATTACCCTTTCTGAGACTTGTCTTAAGCCAGAATCTTTATTTAAGATTTCTGGTTATGCCAGCCTCCGAGAGGATAGATCCGATGGGTATGGTGGACTAGCCATACTCATTAAAAAATCTTTCTCTTTCTCTCATCTTCCTCTTCCCTCTCATAGCAGTAATTTGTCAAATATTGCTGTCTGTGTACATTCCACACCCTTCAAATGAAACACTTTCCGAAATGAATGCTATATTGTCGACACTACCTCTCCCTTTTATCATCCTAGGGGACTTTAATTGTCACCATACAGCGTGGGGATGCACATCAAGTAATTATTATGGCGAGAAATTACTTGAAATTATTGATCAACATAATTTGTGTATTTTGAATACTGGTAAGCCCACTCGCAGGAACGGTCCCTCTACAGGAGATAGTGTAATTGACCTATCTCTCTGTACCCCTAACTTAGCTTGCTCTTTATCATGGTCTACCTTTTCTTCTACTTGTGGCAGTGATCACTTTCCCATTATAATTACATTTCCTTTTAAATTAAATTAACTAGTAAAATGCATCGACTTAAATAAAGATTACCTGACTATAGCAATGACCTTTGGGAACAATTTAAAAATCGCGTTATACAAAAGATCCCTTCAATTCCAGCAATTTATAATAATAATGAGCCTGTGTGTGCTGATGCCCTAGCAAAAATTTTGATTGAGTCTGCTGATGAAGTTTTTCCAATTAAAAATAAATCTACTAATTGGTTTCCGTCTCCTCCATGGTGGGACAGTGAATGTACTGCAGCTATTCAGACACGAAAGGCAGCTGAAAAATTATATTGTAACGAAACTACGCACGAAAACTTCGATAATTTGTCGGAAATCATTAAGGAGACGCATAATCTCCTGAAAAAAAAAAGGCTGACGGCTGGAAGAAATTCTGTTCATCCATTTCTCCAGAAGTGAGTCCATCAGTAGTTTGGCGTAATATAAGAAGATTTAGGTCAGCGTTCAATGATTCTTCTTCATCCGCTTTTTCTCCCTCTCTAATGGATAATTTTTTAGACAAACTTGCCCCGCTAACTGCTCCCTCAAAACCTTTGTTCTTCTTCCCCGCAAACTTTTGTTCTGCGAGCTCTAACTGTGTCTTAAGTTCTCCATTTTCTATCACTGAATTAAAAGGTGTAATACAGAATTTGAAAGATTCAGCTCCAGGTAATGATGGCATTCCCTATTCTTTTTTTGCTCACCTTTCTGATTGTACAGTCACGAGCATAAATATATTACTATGGGCACATCGGCAATTATATCTGACCCAGGAACGAGTTCAATAATATCTGTCTACACGAACGCAGCACAAACATCTGATCGTTTATAGGCATCATATTAAAGTGACAACTTCTCAATGCAAAAATATGTGACGATATTAGTTTCAAAATAATGTGATACCTCTTCGCAACACAAACATCTGATCGTTCATACGCATCATATTAAAGTGACAACTTCACAAAGCAAAAGTATGTGACGATATTAGTTTCAAAATAATGTGATACCTCTTGGAGTGCAAAAATATGTGCCATTTACTAATTCTGTGTTTCTGTCAGCATTTGCATTGATTCCTCAGTAACGTGCATAAATATATGACGATAAATAGATGGCAAAAATATCTGACATAATTCTATCTTCCATTTTATCTTTCATATTATTTTTCAGTTTGTAAAATTATCCCATTGCAATTCAAAATTTATTTTTATTGCAACCAATGTTGACATGTAACATGGCTGGAAAAAAAAACATAATTGTATTAAACCTTATCATTACGCTTCTTAAAATCGAGTATAGCCGCCATTCGCATCTATTACGCCCTGCAACCTTTCTTGCATCGACGCAACCATATTGAAACACATTTGCGAGCCTCGAAATGAATCCAATATTTCAAAAGCGTGACAACATAGGGAATCAAGGGTTCGACTTTGAGTTGGATCCCATTGTTGAACCGTGAGTCCCCACAGATTCTCTATGGGATTCAAATCTGGGCTTTTTGGAGTGAAATTGATCAGCTTCAACGTATCAGTAGTATAAAACCACTCACGGGTTAGCCGAGAGTTTGAATAGGACTATTGTCCTGCACCACATAGATGGGCGGTATGTTCCCACTGTTGCCAGTGGAATATCCGATAGAATACCTGTATACTCAACGCTATTTAGGCGACTTATTATCTCGCACAATTCACCGGGTCCCGCCGACGACATCCAGCCCCAAAAACCGTAAGTGATACGTCCGGACCTCTTGTATTCTAATATATTTGCTTGATTATATCTTGTATTATTTATCCTCTCTATTCCTTTACTCTCTTAATCCAATCGGACGGCAGACTGACACGAACGGTGAGAGATCAGGCGGAGGACCGACTATTTAAGTGCCCCTCCGACAGCACTGATCATCTTTCTTATCAGACAATCAAGTGATCAGCCTAAAATGTTTGATTGTTCCCCGCGGGAATCGAACCCACGACCTCCTAATCGAGAAGCTAGCGCTCTCAACACTAGACCACAGACGCAGTAATAATTTATGATTTAATTATTGTTTTAGTTGTTTTATTTTTTGGATGAAAAGTTTTGTACCTGTTCTAGTGACGGTCGAGTATCACTATGGAGGATAAATATATATATCTGTCTAGCCGGGGTCAAATCGGACATTATATGGAGCGACCGCCTATCTGACCTCCACAACCTAGTAACAGGGTAACACGATATCTCGTGGTATGACTCGTTGTCAGACTTTCAGGCATTTGACTACGGCTGTCATAGATCTTATTTTGAAAACCGGGACCGACGGCTTAATGTGCTCTCCTAGGCATGAAATGATGGTCTCCCATCTACAGACCGACCCCGGCAAGCGCAGCTTAACCTCGATCGATCGCTCTGTGCGGCTGTTACTTAGCTACGAGCCCCTCGGAGATAAAATAATACAAGATATAATCAAGCAAATATATTAGAATACAGGAGGTCCGGACGTATCACTTACGGTTTTTGGGGCTGGATGTCGTCGGCGGGACCCGGTGAATTGTGCGAGATAATAAGTCGCCTAAATAGCGTTGAGTATACAGGTATTCTATCGGATATTCCACTGGCAACAGTGCGAACATACCGCCCATCTATATGGTGCAGGACAATAGTCCTATTCAAACTCTCGGCTAACCCGTGAGTGGTTTTATACTACTGATACGTTGAAGCTGATCAATTTCACTCCAAAAAGCCCAGATTTGAATCCTATAGAGAATCTGTGGGGACTCACGGTTCAACAATGGCATCCAACTCAAAGTCGAACCCTTGATTCCCTATGTTGTCACGCTTTTGAAATATTGGATTCATTTCGAGGCTCGCAAATGTGTTTCAATATGGTTGCGTCGATGCAAGAAAGGTTGCAGGGCGTAATAGATGCGAATGGCGGCTATACTCGATTTTAAGAAGCGTAATGATAAGGTTTAATACAATTATGTTTTTATTTTCCAGCAATGTTACATGTCTACATTGGTTGCAATAAAAATTAATTTTGAATTGCAATGGGATAATTTTACAAACTCAAAAATAATATGAAAGATAAAATGGAAGATAGAATTATGTCAGATATTTATGCCATCTATTTATCGTCATATATTTATGCACGTTACTGAGGAATCAATGCAAATGCTGACAGAAACACAGAATTAGTAAATGGCACATATTTTTGCACTCCAAGAGGTATCACATTATTTTGAAACTAATATCGTCACATACTTTTGCTTTGTGAAGTTGTCACTTTAATATGATGCGTATGAACGATCAGATGTTTGTGTTGCGAAGAGGTATCACATTATTCTGAAACTAATATCGTCACATATTTTTGCATTGGGAAGTTGTCACTTTAATATGATGCCTATAAACGATCAGATGTTTGTGCTGCGTTCGTGTAGACAGATATTATTGAACTCGTTCCTGGGTCAGATATAATTGCCGATGTGCCCATAGATATATATTTATGCTCGTGACTGTACTCTACTTATATATTTAAATATTCTAAATTCCTTGATGCTTTCAGGTAATATTCCAAAATCGTGGAAGTCTCAAACAATTATTCCAATTTTAAAACCTGGTAAATCACCCAATGATGCCTCTTCTTACAGACCCATAGCTTTATCGTCGGTTCTCTGTAAAATTGCTGAACATTTGGTCAAAATTCGCTTAGAATGGTTTATAGAAAATAATAATTTATTATCTCAAAGTCAATATGGATTTAGAAGAGGTAGAAGTACTATGGATTGTATTAGTATACTAATAACTGATATTAGGAATTCATTTACCACAAATGAATCGGTGGTTGCAGCGTTCTTAGATATTACTTCAGCATATGATAACGTCATTTTAGACGTACTAATAAAAAGACTTAATGATTTACATGTCCCACAATTTCTTATTAATTTTATTTTGAACATCTTATATGACAGAGTTATTTGTGTGTCGTTAGACGAATCCAATAGAAAGTTCAGACATTTATGGCAGGGACTCCCACAAGGCTCTGTTCTAAGCCCTTTATTATATAATATTTATACATATGACTTAGAACACTCCCTTGATAACAACGTTAAAATTATACAGTACGCAGATGACTAACTCTTATACCATTCTAATCGATCAATAGATAAAGCTTCCAACTTACTATCTACTTCTATATTATTTCTCAAAAATTTGTTAGATAATAACGGTTTACAGTTATCTCCTTCTAAAAGTGCTGTAGTCCTTTTCACTAGAATGAGATTACCTCCCCCAGTTTTAATTAACTACGATAATAGCATAATTCCAGTTCACTCTCACATTAAATATTTAGGTGTTATTTTAGACGGCAAATTGTCAGGTGTTCCAGATTTGGACTTCGTGGTTGGGAAGTGCGAACGCCTCCTTAATATTATACGTTACCTTGCTGGTGTTTGGTGGGGCGCCCATCCTTTCTCCCTCAAATTAATTATTATTTTATTTATGCAATAATCAGAAGTGTAATGGATTACGGAGTATTTTTACTAGAGCCCTGCAATAGTTTAGCCTTATCTAAATTAGATGGTATTCAATCAAAAGCTTTAAGAATAATTACAGGAGCAATGAAGTCGAGTCCTATAAATGCCCTGCAGGTTGAATGTGGGGAACCGTTACACCTACGGAGACAGTATTTATCTGACAAATTTCTGTTTAGAGTTCTCCAGTTTTCAAACCACCCCTTAATTTCATCTCTACAAATCCTGTCTGATCTTGTTGATACTTCTGGCTATTGGATTCATAAAAGTCTTCCATGTTTAGTTAACAGTTATCGAAAATTTTTAACCCTTCAAACTCCCACCCACCGTTCGTTGATTCACCCCTTATTTTGTTCAAATTATGAATCTCTAGTGTTAATTCCGGATATTATTCTAAGTATGCCCATTGGTAAGAGTGATCAAAATGCTAATGCTGCTTTTAATTCCATTGTCGATCAGTATTGGCGCGATTGGCATCATATCTACACAGATGCTTCTAAAATTTCAAGTATCACTTGCGTTGGGGTTGGAATGTTACACAAACAGTATAACATTGTTCAAAAGATAAAATTCCCTGTGGAGACATCAGTCTTCACGGGAGAATGTTACGGAATTTTAAAGGCAGTTGAATATATCATCCTAATGAAATTAAGGAAAACTGTTATTTTTTCCGATGCTCGTAGCGCTTTAGAGTCTCTGGCCAAATTTCCTTTCAGAAATCATAGTCATTTTCCTTTGATTCTAGACATTAGGAATAAATTACAAGAATGTGCATTAAAAGATTTGAGAGTATCTTTCGCATGGATTCCAGGACATGCTGGAATCAAAGGAAATGAAAGAGCTGACCATCTGGCAAGGAGCGCGATAGAGTGTGGTGATCTATTCCCTTTTAAAAACTTTTGTCATGACCTGTCTGCTTTACCTAGTATTCATCTCCAGAAATCCTGGGATGTTGCTTGGTCAGTCAGTGGCCAGGTCAAGGGTAGATTTTTTTTTCAAATTCAACCAGTCATACCAAATAAGCCATGGTTCTTTAAAGCAAAGCTTAGCAAGGTGGTGACAACCACTTTAATTCGCATGAGGCTTGGGCATGTTTGCTCTCCGGCCCACCTTGCTAAACTCCATATTGTTAATAGTGCTGCTTGTGAATGTGGAGCAGATGTGGGTGATTTGAATCATATTATCCTTAATTGTCCATTGTATGACCATTCATTACTGTATAATAATCTAGTTTCTATTGACTTTCCTCTTCCTACTTCTGTAAATATTTTACTATGTAGTAATAATTTATTAGTGTATATGTGTATATCTTTATTTGTTATTAGTAATAATATTAAAATTTAGATTGTAATTGTAATGTTATCTTTGTTTAATTTGTTAATTACTTTATTTGTAGTATTTATTGTTTTATGTAATTTCATAAAAGAGTCTACTTTACTGATCCAAAATTTATCGTAATAGTATATTTTTGTAATTACTTTTGTTTCCCTAACTTTTAAACTTGTCTTGGCAAAATGGCTTCAGTTTCAATTGCCATAAGAAGAAAAAAAAAAAATTAATATGTTGGCGCTAATGATTTCAAAAAATATATATGTCAATGGTTGACGCCTTTAAGTTTGAAACTGAATCATTTTAGTTTTGTATATGTTAATTCTTAGATTGTTGTTTTTAAGCCAGACAATTATATTATTAAGTGTGCTATTTTATTTTAAGAAAATATGTATTTTGAGCTTTCTGAAATAATAAAATACTTGCACAGTTTACACTGCTAGGTCACTAAAAATTTATACTGAAAAATAATAAAAATTGAGTACCTATTCTTTGTAACAATTTTCTAATCAACATATTTCCATGCTCGTTGTCCTAAACTAGCAGATGAATAATTCATACATAATATAATAGAGTAACTTCTTAGCTACAATTTGAGCTATAATACGTGTACCTACGCAGATTTTTGAAAAATGTATTTATGGCATGGCTTTCTTAAGCGCTTCCCCACAGTGAGACGGCTCGCCTGATGGTAAGCGATTACTGCCGCCCATGGACACCCGCAACCCCAGAGGAGTCACAAGTGCGTTGCCGGCCTTTTAAAGGGTTTGGGCATCCGGTACCCTCACTCACTCGGCGAAACACAACGCAAGCTTCGTTTCACGCCGGTTTTCTGTGACACCGTGGTATTACTCCGGTCAAGCCGGCCCATTCGTGCCGAAGCATGGCTCTCCCACGGTAGAGTAAAATGGTAATGGGCTGGTCATATCTCTCATCTCATAGGTCTATAAAACAACACGTTGGAAAGGGCCGTTAGGAAAAACAAATGTCGGCAGACCAGCGAAAAGGCGGGCTGATGATATTATTAAACTAATAGGGCGACATTGGATGACCTCGCTAAAGATAGAGGATTCTGGAAGAAGAAAGAGAAGGCCTTCACCCAAACGGGATCCACGTCACAGGAAGATAACTAACTATACTAACACTACATTAAATAATAAGTTAAATATACTAACATGACTAACAAACATTTAAAATGTAAAATATGTTGTTGTGGAAATAAATAAGGCTTTATTTTTATATTAAACCATGGATTTTTGACAGTGTTTTTCGTTTCAGTATTCCTCTTACATCAAACCGAATGGATAAACATTTTATCAATACCTTAGCCAAAAAGGAAAACCTACTGGAAAATTATTTAAGTGTCCTAGGAAGAAGTCTTGATATTGTTGGGATTCATGGACCCACAGCTGAAGAGGTAGTACATAATTTAAATTATATTTATCGTTTATTTAAAGTTAACCTCAATCGCTTTTTTTAGGACTTTAGTGTAGGTACTTGTTAATGTTTTAGGTGACAAAAGGTATTGATTTGTCAAACAAGACATGTTTGATCACGGGTGCCAATAGTGGGATCGGATTGGAGATGACGAAATGTTTGAGTTCTCGCGACTGCACAGTGCTCATGGCTTGTCGTAACCCTTACGCGGCTAACATAGTCGCTAAAAATGTTTGTGAAAAAAGCCATCGCCTAAAATTATATGAGATTAATCTTGCGTCATTGAAATCTGTAAAAAAATGTTCAAACGAAATCCTGAAGGAACAACCGTAAGTTCCAACATTTAATCATTACAAATCTAAGACCACGGTATCTCATAGTAAGTGACATGTTAGTATAATTTTGCGGGATTTCAAGTGCATCTTAATAAACAGGTGCAATACAAGTAGGTACTTCTAATCCCTGGAATCCTTCGCGAACCGTTTACATTCGATATTAATACTTAAACCTATTAAGTTATGACATTATTATTTTACGCAGTGTATACAGGGCTATTCATAGTATATACGAGACCTGAAACTACACTGGCCTGCAAAACTAAGTATAGCACTTTCAAATATATTTTTTCTAAACTAATAGAAGTTAGAGATTTAAAATAAACAACTTTTTATAGCAAATTTTATCACCTTTCTTTGAAACTAGTAAACTATACATTAGTAACATTTTTAACATAGAAAAAAGATTACAGTATAAAAATAGCCATTTTTAGGTTAGTGTCAAAAAACTCAATTATTTATTATTAATTTATAAGTATGTTTTACATGTTATGTAATAATTAATAACTGGTATTGCCTCCTCGGGCTCTGACTACAGCTTCGAGCCGGTTTGGCATACTGAACACGAGGTTTCAGAGCCGATGTTGGAGAATATTCTCCCATTCTTCAATCAGGGCCTGTTTTAGTGCCCTGAAGGTGGTAGGTGGTGGTCTGCGGCTTCTGACTAGGCTACGTTGCTCATCCCAGGCGTGCTCGATCGGGTTGAGATCAGGACTTTTTGATAGCCAAGCGATCACGCTGATACCCACTTCCTGAGTATACTCTTGCACTACCTGAGCCGTATGTGGCCGGGCATTATTATGCATAAGCATCGATACTACAGTGCTAAATATAGTCCTACATACCTACGTTGAGAATCTCTTCGGCATATCTTTTCAAAGTCAGAGTGCCATTTTCTATGGCCACTAACTCTGTGCGACCTTCTGAAGATATGCCCGCCCATAGGTACATGTACACCGCCTCCACCGTACTGGACTCTTTCTGAGAAGCAGTCTTGAAGGTATCGCTCACCAGGCCGCCTGTAGACACTTAACTTTCCATCAGATGTGTAAAGTGAGAATCGAGACTCATCTGTGAACAAAATTCTTTACCACTCTTCTTCATCCCACTGTATGTGTTCACGGGCGTATCGTAGTCTCGCTACTCGATGTTCTCTCTCGAGTTTAGAGCCAGTCGCTGAGCTTCGGGGGTTCAGATTTGCTTCAGCAAGTCTTTTTCTGACTGTACTGTGATTAATGTAGTCTCTTCGGGTATGAAGAAGCTGTTGCTGGACTTCAACTGCATTAAGGTGGCGATTTCTCACCACAGTGGAAACAATATAACGGTCTTTTCGGGCACTAGTACACCTGGGTCTGCCATTGCAAGGTCTCCTCAGATGGATGGTCAACCAAGATACATATTCTCTTAAAACAAAATAGCACACTTAATAATATAATTGTTTCCATAAAGCATGCTCCAGAAATCGCCCGCACGCATTTTTTGTTGGACGCGAAACGTAAGGTACGAAGAGACTGGAAACCATCTGAGGAGTCCTTTCCACTTCTGGACCGTTCGTAACGTCACACCCACCATCTTGCAGTACGACGCATACTGATGCCTAGTTCCAGAAAAGTCATGATCCTAGCACATTCTTCAGGTGAAAGAGGCATGATAAATAAAATTTATGTGTTCTTGTCAGAGCCTGAGGAGGAAATACCAGTTATTAAAAATTAAATAACATGTAAAACATACTTATAAATGTTAAAGTTAAATAATAACTTTAGAGTTCGCTAAGCATGCGTTAATGCTTTTCAAAGATTTATCATGAATTATTATGGTAATTGCATTCTTTACGACATTGTATTAACTGCAAAGTTAGTCGTGTCGGTTCGGTCACCCGTATAGGGACTGAATTGATAGCAATAACGTCGCCATAAGACGTGTTAAAATATGGAAGAAGAATTCGCGGTGGTGAGCAGAGGTCGAGATGGCTTAGTGGTCAGAGCGCCTGGAGTATTTATCCGGGAGGCGCAGGTTCGAATCCTGTTCGCGACCGTATTCTTTTTCCATTTAATATGATGAGTTTTTTGACACTGGCTCCGTCCGTGTGTCATGGTAGTTCATCTGTCATTTAAGCGCCGTTCAGTGTTTATTTTCAGTTTAATATTGTGACCTGTGTCTATTTTGGTGCTTTTGTGAAGCTGTAAAGGATTGCTGAAGAAAAAATAACATGACAAAGTGTTGCATCAAAGGATGTAATTCGAAATATCGGAAGAATGACGATGTATTATAATTTTTCATGTTAGTTGTATTTTTTCCATATGTGTGTACATTTCTCGTGTCTATAACGTATTATATTCATGATAGGAACATAAGATTTTGTTTTCCCCTTATTATATAAAACTTTACATGACTAGAAATAGAACAAGCCAATATATAGCAAAAATATTCTAATTCTATGCCAATATAATATTTTTTTACGTAAAAACATAGTGTTGCTCTTACGTGCTTTCGTGTTTTGTTGCTATCGAAACAAAATATACAATTACATTGATATAGTCATTTAATCAATTACTAACGTGGCAACCGAGATATAGAAATTCAGAGCTTTGCTGATATTTCAGGAACGTAAACTTAAAAATAATTTATCACTGCATACTTACTAGATCAATGATATTATTAATTAGACGCCGGTTGCTGCTTCGCGTGTCGCAGGTTCGATTCCTGTAGTATTGTTATTCTCAACTGTCGAAAGTTTTCGAATCCGAATCCGAGAGAAACAAAAATGAATAAATAACGCTATTCCCAGATTCTGTGAAAAAAAGTATTCTATTTTTAAAATATGAGTAATTAAAGAATATCTAATTAAAATATACATACTCACACGAATAAAACAACACTGATGATTTTTCGATACCGAAACTTTCAACAGTTGAGAATAACCCTGCTGTATGGAACTAATATTTGTCACATAATACGGATAATTATTCCGTGTCCAGGTGTGTGTGCATGTGTGATTATATACCGTAAACGCACCTACTATACAGGAAGAAATTCTTAGTGCGGGGCACGTTTTTTTAAAGAAAAAAATATATACTACAAAAATATACCAGTTTGTTATAATTTTAATATTATTGCATATATTTTTTTTAGATATCAAAGAAGGAGTCCCTTTTAAAATTGGGCATTAAAATCATAGGCAGTAAAAATATAAAACCAGAGAGCTTAGAGAGATTGTATAAACAGAACGTTGGCCGTGGTTCCACTTAAAAACTATGTGGTTTTCACTCTTTTTCCAGTAAGTATATATTCTGATGTACTGTAGTGGAGTTCTATTCCGCGAGTCGCAGCCGACAACTACCACTGATCAATATATCGATAATATTTCGTAGTTTCACTATATCATTGCGTTGAGTGTTTTCAATATTTTTACTCGATCATAGACAACTTGCAATATATGACACAATGTACTTCGATCACACTTCTGCGCTTATATGGCCTGTCGTAATAAGGAGTTTCAACAGTATGCGAGGCCAGCCTATACTGAATTTTTTACCACTGACGACGATTCGATGATAACCGAGATAGTCGATAGTACAGAAGTTGGGCAAAATATTATTGGGGTTTTCCAAAAATATTCCTTCAGTAGCAGCTTGGTGTCTAGATTTTTACAGGCAAAATATGGGCATACTATAAGTTGGTCCCACAGTAAAAGTTGTTCGTATACAAAAGTTATTAGTACAGTATAAGTATTGTTACAAGTTGTATCCTTTAGACATTTCTAAATAATATTTTCGCATGTCACGTAAGGCAAAATATGAGGAAACTAATATTGAGAGTCAATATATCCATCTGTCTGTACCCATGCTTTTAGTGAAATAAATTATTTGATTTGATTTTGTATTTGTCATGCTAACAAAAAGGTTGTATTAATTGTATATATATATTGTTTCACTCGAGGTAGTTCCACTTGATCCACTTTGAACAAGTTTATTAAGGAGGCATTATTTAACTTCGTCTACTATGAGTTGAAGGTAATAAGGAAAATAAATCTTAATTTTCTTTATCGTCATATCGATATGAACAATAGCGACACAATGAGTACAACACTATTTGGTGTTGGCGGAGCGACTCCATTTTTTAAAGCAATTTGGCTTCAGATCACGTGACTATACTTCATATCCTCTGTCTTTTCTTATCAACGTAGATAGACGCTTATCAACAGCGTTGCCAGAAGGTTACGTTTGTAACCTTTTAGGTTACTTTTAACGACGTCTGGTTACTTTTAGGTTACACGTTGTGAAAGGTTACTTTTAAGTGCCTTTTGAATTTTGAAGAATTAATTTTATATTTCTTTAATTGATTCCAATATTTAATAGAATGTAGTGAGCACAACTGCTGAAAATACTTTTATCTCTATCGTGCCAATATATGCCAGCTAATCACAAGTAATAACTCTAAGTGTTCTAGCCAGTTTTGCCTACTAGCTTGATAAATCGAGTTCTTTCTTGTTCGAGACCCTAGCACTTGATTTGTTTAAAATGTTACGAAAAGAAATATATGAATGTTTGGTGTTATATTTTTTTTTGAAGTGCTAGAAAGCTAGGCAAGTGTACTAATTAGTAAGTAGGTATAGGTACCAACTTACTGTATAAGGTTAAATGATGAGTTTATAAACTAATATCTGTATCTAACTCGTCTTTACTAGGTAGGTCAACATTTTTTTTAGAACGTTATACAATTTCTGTGGAATAAGTACCTACACCAAAAGTGAGAAGATCGGTGACCCTGCCTACTTTGCAGACTAATTTAAAGAAAACAAAAGTATGCACCTACTTAGGTATATACCTACATAATAATATATATATACCTCATCAACTTTAAGTACCATAATAATGGAATAAAAATATTAAAAGGTTACTTTTCACACTAAAAGGTTACTTTTTTAATCATTTCGGTTACTTTTGATAAGACCTAGCTGGCAACACTGCTTAACAATGATTTCATTTAATATCTGTCTGAGTGAAACAAGAATGAAGTCACGAAAATTGTAATGTCAAATGCACAGAGTACTTTTTAATATAGGAAAGTCAAATGTCAACAACAAAACAGAACTTAGAGAGAACTGATATTGTATGTATTGTTTATTTTGTATATACAGTAATATTGATACTGGCGTTATCTAATACATTACAGGTTTTTTTAAAACTAGTGGTCAATTAACGATTATCATTAATCGAAGTAATGGATAAATCAAGTAAAAGACGTTATTCGTCTAGTTCCGACAGCGCTGAAGAAAACCGCCTAAAAGACATAATAGAACGTGATGAATTTGCAAAGAGGTTGAAAAAACGCGACGAAGATAAAGTAAAAAAGGTTACAGTAGCTTCCAGTAAAAGGTCTTATGAAGAAGCAGCGAAACGTTTAAAGTTGGAAGCAGAGGACAGAGAAAAAATATTGCCTAAGTTGCGCATTCACTCTCGTCGAAAGTACTTGGAGAAGAGAAAAGATGACAAGGTTATAGAGTTGGAAGCCGATATAGCTGACGATGAATATCTATTTGACGAAAGCAGGTACCTAAGTCAAAAATAAAACGTTACAATCTATACTAGTTTCAGCTATTGTGTAACAACAAAGAAATTCTAAACCCAAGAAAATAACATCTTCATCATATTTTCTTAGTATTTTTCCGAGTTTAATTTTAATATAATTCATTAGAAACGTAATATAATAATATAAATAAATTCTATTACAGCTTAACCCAACGAGAGAGGTTAGAACGGGAACATAAAAAAACTATTTTAAAATTAGCAAAGGAACATGAAAAGGCACGGGAGTTAGAGAATGTCCAGAGATATCACATGCCTCAAGATTTGGGAAAAGATGCTAAAGGTAGGATTAAAATTAGTTATATCTCATGCGCTTATATTATACTCTGAGAGAAGAACCTAGTCTAGAAGTCATTCATCATGTATCCAAAAAAACTGCATTTACATCATATTAGGTAGATTTAATTTTGTGTCATCAAGTTTAGTAACAAGTTTGTTAGTATTGAATTGACCTTGATTCAGCAGTGTGATCATCAACTTTTGCTCTCAATGCTTGCCTTTAACTGTCTTTTGCGGGTGCTCATCACTAAAAAGTTGTGTTAGTGATGCGCAGAGTGAGGGGAAGCAGAAATAAAATTCTGAAGGTATTTTCAAAAAGGTTAGAAGGGCTTACAGTGGATAGGAATATCAAGCTGCATGTTAGTAATGGGACTTGATAAATGTTCCTCTTATTGGATGCTGTGTTTATTTTTTTGTACTTGTGTGTGCCTAAGTGTTACTACTAGTACAATACAGTTAACACTAGGTAGTACTAACATGATATGGGCCTTCAACATCTGAAAATAAACTATTTTTTATTTTTTTATTATTTGAGATCCAATTACTAATTATCCAATACCTAATTTTTCATAAGACATGTAAGAGGAAATCCAGTTGGAGTTTTTTTGATTATGTGCCATCCACTCATAAAAGTAATAGATTACAAAATAAATGTTAAAAATAACTAATAACTTCTTCATTTGATCTGAAGTGACGTCACAAGTTCATTATATTTTTTCTCTGGACTGAAAGTATGATAGTAGAGGATAGAAGTATATTGTCATATTTTGTCAAACCAGACTTTGTAAAAGGAAATGTTTTCTGTCCTTTTTATAGTAAAAATATTTTAACTAAATTCACATTTTATGACACAAATATATTTTATTTACTTATTATGACGATTTTCTTTGCATAAAACATCTTGAGTTCTGAGAATTTAACTGTGAAGCTGCGTGTGATAAAAGCAAGTATGTGTAAGTGTTATGTGAAGGGCTGTGGTTCGAAATATAGTAAAAAGTGCCTACTATATCTCTGCAGAAGTAAGTTGTTAAAAATGTTTATATTATCAAATTTCCTTCATATATTACGACAAAATTTTTGATTCAGTTTAAACAAATTCAGGTTACCAAAAACGAAGTTCTTCAAAAAAATTAGATTAAATCTTGGGTCAAAAGAATATTAATACCAGCCACGATAAAGCTTTTGCATGTTCTTTACATTTTGAAGAGTCCTGTATTAGGGGAACTCTGTCTGTGAACTCTGGATATAATAAGACTTCAAGACAATGCAATACCTACTAGGCTTCCTAAGGTAAATTATGAAACTTGCAATACTCACACCACTGGCCTGTCATGGGTCCTAAACGGCTAAGTCTTCTAAAGTCGAGCAGCCAATACCAATTTCACAAATTCATAAAGAAGAGACTGGATAAAAAGAGAAAGGATAAAAGGAACACTTTGTTGTGCCTCTGTATGGCTGTTAAGAGCCTCCTTTTTGAGGAATGTGTATACCTAAAATCGTGAATTTGAACTTATATATTTAAAAAAAAAACAATTACAAGCTAAGGGCAGGGGGATGATGATGATGATTTGCAGTTGGATTATCAATATGAGAAAAATTATCAAGAACAATATAATAAGACAACAACATCAACTGATGCCAGTGAAGATGTAGAAGATATTTGTATGGACAATCCTAAACCAGAATTCAACCTGGGATGAAAACTATGGCAAACAGAATAAATATTTACAATTTTATTACATCTGTGTTGTTATTACGCAATATGTAAATGTTTTCATTTAAACGTGTGTTAGCTAAACATTCCCAGGTAAATGGAACCTTTAGCTAACACATATAAATGAAAACTGGGGCAATTCATTTTGATAATATCAAGTGAGCCAGTCACTCTTTTCTATACATCTACGTATACTTCTATACTAATATTATAAAGAGGAAAGATTTGATTGTTTGTTTGCATTGAATAGGCTCCGAAACTACTGGACCGATTTGAAAAATTCTTTCAGTGTTAGGAAGCTACACTATCCCCGGGTGACATAGGCTATATAACATCACGCTACGACCAATAGGAGCGGAGCATCAATGAAAAATGTTGCAAAAACGGGAAATAAACTCGTTTTGAGAGCTTGCGTGGCGTGCGCTGCGTAAACGATTAAAGTTACACAAAAATCTATTACGACAGAACTGATACTCGTTTAAAGTTCTAAAAAAAAGTCCGGGACAGCACATGTCTATCTTTTAAGGTTGACTCACTATAACCTTTTTTCTGGGTATCAAAATGGTTCTAAAATAATGCATTATTTGCGAAAGTGTTTTATAAACATAATATTAATCCTTATCCAAATAAATTCTTTTGTTCATCACAGATATTTAATTTTGAACAAAATTGCCCTGGACATTATTTGATTTCAATGAATATGTTAGGAGATATCATAGTTTTAAAATAACTCCGCAACAAAATAATCATCAAGTACCACGCGCGCATTTATGACATAATATAGCATCAGGCCTGTATTCCCCGAAGGGGTAGGCAGAGGGGTACACAATCGTACACCCACATTTCACCAATGCTGTAATTAAGTCCCATGTAATAGGTGGTGAGCCTATTCCCATCTACCAGGAACAATTCTAAACTCCGGACTGCTACTAATAATGTTCGAACAGAAAAACTCAATAAGAATGCCCGACCCGGGAATCGAACCCGCAGCGCATTTATGATATGCTAGGCGCGGTCATGAGTGGAGAGGGCAGTGGTGGAATATATTTTAGTAGGTTTTTTTTCCTCAAATTAACGCGGGTTAAACCGCGAGGCACAGCTAGTGTAGTATATACCTATAGATACACTATAGGTCAAATGTTAAACGACTATATCATTTACATGCATATTTCGAACGAGAACCGAATTCTGAACTCTCCTTTAATACATCGCTCGTTTAACCAGTCACCTTGCGTTAACGATTAATCGATATTGTAATAAAAACAATTTACAATTATTAACTGCCATGGACAGCACTAGGTATTGGGCGGAGCCTACGCCATTTTAGTTTCTTTTTTGGTGACGGAAGTTTATGTTTAGTTGCCGCTCTCTACTTTTTTTTTCTTCGTTATGGCTATTTTTCGTCTCCCAATGACCGACTATTTAGCCAGGGTCATGTCACAGAGACCGTCGATTAATACACGTTACACTAGATGTACTTTGTGGTAGAATGATTAGTAGCTGAAAAGACAAGACATTGTTAATAAACATTGACAAGAAATTTAAAAAAAAAAAAAATTGGGAAAGTTACCTAATATAAACAAACATACAATACAAATAAATTATCTACATCCATTACATTTCAATATTATATTCATTTAATTTTTTTAGAATTTTGATTAGGGCGGGGGAAAAGTAAAATTTATAGGAAGGGGAATTTTGATTTTCGCAAGTTTAAGATATAGGTCAAACGATCTGGACTCACAGAACACGAAAAGAAGATGTGGTCCAAAGTGCCCTCCTCCAGGCCACACTCGCACAGAGAACTTGACTTTGACTTTGACTTTGAACTGTCGCGGACGTGGATCTCTCAAGAACACAGGACTGCTACAATGAACAAGTCTCAATCTGCATATAGACGAAATAACCAAGCCGGCATTTAAAAAACCAAGTTTTCCGCTGGATATAAGGCTGTATGCTGGCATAGTAAACCCCTTTGACTTTTGAGCTCTCCCTCCACGCAGTTGACCAAGCAGTGGTTAGTTTTAATTTGGTATCATTCCGGAGATCGTAATTTTGAATGGCGTAGTGTTTACGATCTGCATTATTCGTAGTAGCAAACTTGGCTAATGAGTCCGCACATTCGTTCCCTACAATACCTGACTGACCTGGAATCCAAACTATCTCTATGTCTAAACCATTTATGGAGCAATTGAATAATATTTTTTGAATATCTTCTATGATTTTACTGCGAAACTGATTTTGTTTTAAGGCCTGGACGCTACGGGACTACGGGAATCTGAAAATACATCTGTTTTTTTTTAAATTATGCGATAGTACAAAATTAACAGCTTCCAAAATGCCAATACATTCACCTGTATATACCGATACATCAGGAGGACACTGAAATAACAACGCAATTTTAGAATTCTGGAAGTAAGTTGCCACCCCAGTTCATCCAGTCGGCGATAACTTAGATGCGTCTGTATACATGAGGTTTCAACCCTTCCAGTATCTTTTAACGGCTAGTTCGAAGTCGCCTTTTACGTTGGAGGATTTATTATTAATGCCCAATCCCATAACGACTTTGGGATTGAAGAATAGGGCTTCATTAGCGGAAGAAAAGACTGGAAGAACAGAATACTGACAAACAGGTGACGAGAGGTTTTAGGATCTCTGTACCTGCTCAGCAGTGGTGGGATTATTTTATTATTCCAATAAGAGGAGTTATTAAAAGAATGGTCGATTTTCACCAAAACTGGGAGTAAAGGATGGGATGAAAGGGAGAAAACTTTGGATAAGAAACGATCCGCCAGATATTGTCTTCGTAATTTTAGAGGAGGTTCGGCACATTCCACCTGAAGGACATTTATGGGGGAAGATTTCATGGCACCAATTACAATTCTAAGACATTTAGCCTGCATGCTGTCTAATTTCAAGGCTTCCTTGTTGCAAGGGTCAATCACAAAGCAACAGTAATCCATCGCGCTCCTGACCAGCGCATTCTAGACCAGTTTTAAAGTATAGGGGTGAGCTCCCCACTATACTCCCGACAGAGCCTTCAAAACTGAGACGGACCGTTCACATTTTTTAATAGAGTTATTTATATGCTCTACACCCGATAGTCTAGAATCTTGGGTAACACCTATAAACCTAGCTTTTCCCTTAACTGGAATGGCTTGACCATTAATACTGATCTCTACTTCTACCTTCAGGTGTCTGCGAGTAAATATAATAGCTGAACTTTTCGGAGCGCTTAGAGATAACCCATGATTGACGAGCCATTGGTTTAATGAGACTTAAGATACGTTCATGGAGAGAGCGGCATCCTGAAAAGAACTGCCAGAGACCAACAGTGCAATATCGTCGGCATACTGAAGAGGTTTACAGTCAAAATTTAAAGAAGAAGAAAGGTCAAAAGTGTATAAATTATACAGAAGGAGACTAAGAACAGAGCTCTGGGGTAAACCCCTCCAAATCATCCTTCTTTCAGGATCCTCCCCAGGAATCCCCAATTGAATAACACGATCGGAAAAAATGCTGCAAATAATCTGGGTAATAGGATTACCCAGATTATTTGCAGCATTTTTTCCGGGATTCTCAGCTCGTGCAACTTATGCCTGAGAATTGGGAGGAGAACAGAATCGTAGGCAGCCGAGACATCTAGGAAAACAGGCACTACAGACTCATTCCTACGAAGGGCGAGACGGATCTCAGATGTAAATACGTCGACACTGTCTACCGTACCGAGGCCCTTCCTAAAGCCAAATTGAGTCCGTGGCAGCAATCCCCTGTTCTCTACTAGCCATTCAAGACGATTTTTGACTAGGTGATCCAAATTTTTTATCTAAATGGTCGACAGCGCTATTGGTATATATGAAGTATCATAATTTGGGTCTTTACCGGGTTTGAGCAAAGGAATAACCACTTGAACCTTCCAATCCGGAGGAATGTAGCCTGATGTAAAACATAAATTAGCCATAAAAAGTCCAGAAAATATTGAAGTTTTTTTAGTCCGGCTTTAGCATTAAAGGAGTATGGGAATCCGTCTACCCCAGGCGCAGAGTCCTTAACATGAGCAAGGACCGTCCTCAGTTCTTCCGCAGCGTAACCAATAGGACCATACCCCCACATCCTCCACATCAGGGACGTATGCAAAGAAACTATCCGCTAGCTGTCTAGACAAGAGGTTCGGGCAGGTGGGCGCCAAACTGTTTCTGAAGCATTTTATCTTTTGTCTCACTACTGATACCGGAGCAGACGGACTCAGTGAATTACAAAAACTCAACCAACCCTTTTTTTTCTTTATCTTGAATTGTTTCCTGGACCTAGCCAACACATGCCATTATAAATGCGCCTGCCTCGCCATTGGTCTAGTGGTTCCACGCGCGACTGCTAAGTGTGAGGTCTCGGATTCGATTCCCGGGTCGGGCAGTGTTATTAAGTTTTTCTGATAGAATATTCTGAATAGCAGCCCGGATTTTGAATTATGCCTGGTAAATAGCAATAGGCTCCCCACCTATTACATTGGACTTAATACCAGCATTGGTGAAATGTTGGTGTACGACTGTGTACACTTCAGCGCCCCTTCAAGGAATACAGGCGTGATAATGTTATGTTATAAATACGCGCGTGGTACTTGATCATTATTTTGTTGCCGAGTTATTTTAAAACGATCATCGTCGAAGATATTTATTGAAATCAAATGATGTAAACAGCAATTTTGTTCAAAATTAAATACTTGTGATGAATAACGTATTTATTTGGATAAGGATTAATATCATGTTTATGAAAATACCTTCGCAAATAATGCATTATTTTAGAACCAATTTGATAACCTTAAAAAAGGTTATAGTGAGTCAACCTTATAAGATATGCTGACGCTTTAACCGTTTACGCAGCGTTCGCAACGGAAGCTCTTAAAAGGAATATATTTTTCCCGTTTTTGCAACATTTTTCATTGATGCTCCGCTCCTATTGGTGGTAGCTTGATGTTATATAGCCTATAGCCTTCGTCGATAAATGGACTATCCAACACAAAAAGATTTTTTCAATTTGAACCAGTAGATCCTGAGATTAGCGCGATCAACCAAACAAACAGACACTTTTCTTCAGCTTTATAATATTAGTATAGATTATACGCTGGTGAAACCACGGGGCACACCTAACCATTCCAAAGTATCCACAAAATATAGACGTAACATTTACTATGCCCGATTCCATCAGGATGCAGTTTCTAATAGCAGTGGTAGCCGTGTCTTGTAATTTTACACTTGAAGCTGCAGTGCAGTCATCTAAAGCACATTGCAGTGCAATATAGTGGTACATATACCATCAGACTGTCATCATAGATAGTCTTAAGTCTATGGTCCATGATTGTACCTAGCTTTAAACCTTGGTACACCCTTTATAACATTGTGGAATGCCATTAAAACATGAATTTCAACAAGTTCCTTGACAAATGTATTGTCTTGACAAATCTTTAAGTAAACAGTGACATCTCTTCATGTTTCACTGAAACACGACACTTCGTATTGTATTAACAATCAGAACTGTATTATCTTCCAGGAGAATATATCGAAGTTGATGAAAGAGAAAAATTACCTCATTCAGAACAACAAAAGTGGGAACAAGAACAAATTAAGTCAGCTTTCTTCAAATTTGGTGCGAAAGATGCAAAATCCCAAGATGAATATGAGCTGTTACTGGATGAGCAGATTGATTTTATTCAAGCTCTTCAACTGGAAGGTAATAAAGAAAAGAAAGAACAAGAGGAAAAATCAGAGTATCAAAAAATACGTATGACCATAGAGGAAACAAAAAAGTCTCTTCCAGTTTATCCTTTTAAGGATACATTGATAGAAGCTATAACAAAATATCAGATATTGATTGTAGAAGGTGAGACAGGATCTGGTAAAACTACCCAAATACCCCAATATCTCCACGATGCTGGTTTCACTCAAGATGGGAAAAAAATTGGGTGCACTCAACCAAGAAGAGTTGCAGCCATGTCAGTATCAGCTCGAGTGGCTCAGGAAATGAATGTCAAACTTGGGAACGAAGTTGGATATAGCATTCGATTTGAAGACTGCACATCAGACAGGACTGTCATCAAATATATGACAGATGGTACATTACACAGAGAGTTCCTGTCAGAACCAGACTTAGCCTCTTATAGTGTCATGATAATTGATGAAGCTCATGAGCGAACCTTACACACTGATATTCTATTTGGCCTTGTTAAAGATATAACTAGGTTTAGACCAGATTTGAAATTGCTTATATCTAGTGCCACATTAGATGCTGAAAAGTTTTCAAGTTTCTTTGATGATGCTCCTATCTTCAGAATACCTGGAAGAAGATTTCCAGTAGATATCTATTACACAAAAGCACCAGAAGCTGATTATGTGGATGCCTGTGTTGTATCTGTATTACAGATACATGCTACACAACCCCTTGGGGATATTTTAGTTTTTCTCACAGGGCAAGAAGAAATAGAAACCTGTTTTGAAATGCTACAAGAAAGGACAAAAAGAATAGGCAAGAAGTTAAGAGAACTTCTCATTTTACCAGTTTATGCAAATTTACCAAGTGATATGCAAGCGAAAATATTCGAACCAACTCCAGAAGGTGCTCGTAAAGTTGTATTGGCTACTAATATTGCAGAAACCTCTTTGACTATTGATAATATTATTTATGTTATTGATCCTGGATTTGCAAAACAAAATAATTTTAACTCTAAAACAGGCATGGAAAGTTTAATGGTAGTACCCATTTCCAAAGCGTCTGCAAACCAGCGAGCAGGGAGAGCTGGAAGAGTGGCACCAGGAAAATGTTTCCGATTATATACTGCTTGGGCTTACAAATATGAACTTGAAGATAACACCATTCCAGAAATACAGAGGATAAATCTAGGGAATGCGGTTCTCACACTTAAAGCTTTGGGTATAAATGATCTAATACATTTTGATTTCTTGGACCCACCACCTCATGAGACATTAGTATTAGCTTTAGAGCAACTTTATGCTTTGGGCGCTCTGAATCATCATGGTGAATTAACTAAAGCTGGACGCAGAATGGCTGAATTTCCTACAGATCCTATGCTTGCAAAAATGTTACTAGCTAGTGAAAAGTAAGTTGAATTTAAATATATATATATTGTCACAGTCAATATTTTATTCGTTAAAGTTATAATATTAAATGGCAAAAGAATACGATACGAGTACGATTCGACCCTGCGCCTCCCGGATAAATACTCCAGGCGCTCTGACCTTCTCCATTCTCCATTGATTCTTTTTCCATTTAATATTATAACTTTAGAGTTCGCTAAGCATGCGTTAATACTTTTGACAGATTTATCTTTAATTTAATTCGTTATTTAAATATTGAATACATTCAAGCGTTATTTTGTGGAAGTCCATTACAATGGATGCAAAGAAATACAATATCTAGTTACTTCCACAATATTGAAGGTAGTCATGCAAATACCTGTGCACCACCGCCCGCAAATATATGCACATACGCAAGCGATGACAATTGTGACTACCACCAGCTACTGTACTGATCATCAGGAGCTGTTAGACCGTGTAGTGTCCGCCACTGAGTGATCTAAACGGTTTAGTTTACTCGGTGGTAAAATAAACCGCACTTCTATTTATGCTTACTCCTCCTACTCCTGTTGTTGAACGGAATGTTTTTAAACTTAATTCAGTTTATTGAAAATTTTATTTGTGATGAATTATTTTAAAACGTAAAAATAAAAAATAAATTAACCAAATATGTAATAATTTATTAAGCTAAAAAATTATGGTATTTAAGAGTTAATAAAAATAATTTAATTGGTTGTTGATTAAAAATACGCAACAGTGGGGAGGAGGAATCATTAAGCTGCTCATTTAGTATGGTCCCATCAACGCTATGTTTGATAATCTCTAACTGTTCCAACACGCTCTGCCTTAGACCTTTGCCAATGCCCTTCCGATAAATCTGTGACCGGTGTTTAATAAATGTTTCGTGAAATGTGATCTCTCTGGTCGGGCATTCCTAGAAGCCGAAATGTGTTCTTTACAACGTGTCTCAAAACTGCGGCCAGTTTTACTCACGTATACAGAATCGCATTCATCACATGCTAACTTGTACACCCTGCCAACTTCCTGCCAACCTCTGTCTTTTCTTTGCCGGTGCAAATGGCATGTCGAACGGAATTATTAGTTATAAATGCCACATAAAAGTCGTTATATATTAAAAAAAAAAAAACAAATCATACTAGATCGATAATTATGAATAACGCGCTTATGTGGCACCGCCCAGCCACCTGTTTGTTAATTTTATCCCTATACATGTTATATACCATCCGTCGATCATAACCATTCGCAACAAGTTTTGTTATGACCTCCAAAATCTGTCCTTCTCTAAAATTTTCCTAGAAGCAGTACATCTGTTTCATAAGGCGTTTTCATTGTTCCATGAAAAGATTTGTCTTTACTTTAATCTGTGCTTTCTACTAATAAAAATCAAAATGAATCAAAATGCCATTAACCCATGGATCACAAAGGGCCTAAAAAAATCGTTTGTTACAAAGCGGGAACTACAAAACAAATATTATAAAGCAAACTAAAATACGTATGTATAGTAAAATACTGAAAAAATTTATAGTAGGTACCTAAAATAGGAAAAATATAAAATGTATAGAAAAAGCCGAAAACAAGTGAAAAGCCACATTGAAAATAAAAAAGACTAAAACGTCACAAGACGACTAATGAAATCAGGGAAATATGGGACGGAAAACATAATGTTAAAAAACCGCAAAGACAATGCAGCATATTTCAATAACTATATCTTAAAAAATTGCGAAATCAGAACTTATTGAGCAAACCAAAGAAAAATCAGTAACTTAATGAAGGTTATCAAACACGATCTATTTAGAACCAGTAGATTTTGTTGACGTTTAAAATGGCAATGGAATTATGAAATATAAACTCAGCAGGATGTGATGGTATTACAACCAAAATACTCAAACAAAATATATTTGCTATAGTGATACTGTTGACCTATTTAATAAATCTATCTATGGAAAATGGAAAATCTCTTAACGCATTAAAATACTCCGTTGTAAAACCACTCTATAAAAAGAATTTAAAATCTGAGGCAAGTAACTACATGCCAATCAAGTTCAAATTTTTTCAAAGATATTCGAGAAAGTAATGAATACAGGGCCTGTAAAGTTTTTGAAAATAATGAAATAATAGGTAAACAACAAAACGGTTTTATTAAAAGTAAGTCCACCACCTTAGCATGTTTTAATTTAATAAATGAAATTTCTAATGCAGTTGATAAAAATAAAATTCCATTATCTGTATTTCTAGACATGAGTAAAGCATTCGACATGGTATGTCATGAAAAACTATTATATAAATCACAACAGTATGGTATAAGAGGCCCTGCCTACAATTGGTTCGATAGCTACTTAAGAGGTCGAAAACAATGCACAGAGATCGTAAAAATGTGCCCTGAAACCAACATTCACGTAACCTATAGATGTCAGAAAACAGTTCCTGACACCTATAGGTTACGTGTATGCTAAGAACATTATCGGTGCAATGACAGCATTGCACCAATAATGTTCTTAGCATACATAAGTGAACTGCCAAACTCGACCAACCAATACACAATTGGAAATCTCATGTAGATAATGCGTGCAAGAAAATAAATAAATTAAAATATGCAATACGCTCTAAGTTATTTAAAAAAGTATGTATTTTAGCTAAATCTAAACTTATCAGTAGTCGAATAGAAAAATCTTGTAATAAAATTAAAACAGTATGGAAGATCATAAACACAGAGACTGGCATAGTTAAACAACGGGATAGTGGATTATCTGACAGATTATTAATCGGGCGCCGTTTGATCTATATTTGTTTTTTATTATACTCTTTATTTATACAGCCCGCTCTTTTGCTATTGCTGTAAACGATAGGACCCCGACATGCATATACATTTGTTTAGGTATTATTAGGTATCTACTTAGGGTCCAACCAACAAAGATATAAAATACGTGATTCAACCGATTCCAATATATTCTTCCGTTCATTTTTTATTGCTCATACATCTTATGAATAATTTGGAAGAATATAATGAAATAAAATTAATGGTTTTCAAAGATTTATCTTTAATCACTTAAATACATATTTTTATTGCCTTTAATTTATTGCTGTCCTTATCCGTCTTCCCGCATATTTTTTTTTTCTTTTTTCCATATTGGTGAATTAAAAATCGGGATGACAAAGTAATCTTAAATTTATCAAGTTTTCTTTATGAATTTGGCAATGCAGGAAGTCGAAACTAATATGTACAAATATTATTACTTTTATAAATTGAGTTCAATTATTTATTGTTATATTTGTTTTTATTATGTCATCATAAATGTCTTGTAATTCGGATATGCATTTTATTAATGAGTAACTGGGACTGCGAAGCCAGTTCCGACCAGCATACTCCCGATATTTAATAAATTCAAGTTCACTTTTACAAATAAGTCTTCCTTACATATCTGAGATATCTGTTGCAATATAGCATTAAGCGCCATCTATGGTTTTACGAAGGTAAAAAAATATTAATATAACCCTACCAAACTGCAAAAGAATGATTGCCATACGACAATGGATGTTTAAATGAGCTACTTTATTTTGTCGATTTATAATTGTCCAGTTTCCTACTCATTTGTTCGAAGATTGTACACCCTGGGCGTCTTGTTTCCCGCCATGGACGGTTGTGTTAGCAGTGAGCCCTCATATCTCATCACTGTCTTGCAAGTTAAGCTATGCAGCATTTGCAGAAAAAAAAATGATAGCTGACAGATGTAGTTACAGCTAGATTAGTGTACTTTGCTTATTTTCATAGCATTATGTCCTACGGCATTCTGTTGTGGGGATCAGCGGCTGACGAAGACTCAATTTTTATTTTACAGAAAAGGGCAATTCGTGCAATCTGCGAAATGGGCCCTCGCGAGTCCTTAAGATTTTTTTAAAGAGATTAATATTCTTACAAGAAGAATGATATATTTATGATATACACAAAAACAAATAAACAGTGAAACTTAATCTAAACTATAACTAAAACATATGGTTGACAAATAACTTTTATTTATGTACATACCTACATATAACATTTTTTATTATTATTATTTTTAATCTTCTATATGTGCATCGCAACTGTGCGAAAAATGGTCGCCACTCAGCCTAATGCTGATGTGTGGCCTAAAAATAAAGCAACCCAACAGCGCTGATATTCTGTGGTAACCTCTAGTCGACGCTGTTACACTGTTGTTGTTGTTTACACTGCTGTCACTTTATATTTTTGAAAATATTGACTTCCCTGGCGAGAAGTGGTTTCTACTAAAAGTCACTACAAATATTCGTGTTTAACATAGAATTAGAATATTTTTGCTACCACGTAGAAGGACAAAGAGCTCAAAAAAGTGTTACCGTTTCTGAAATGTCAATGTGAGCGTTAAATAGTTATGTAACGTTGAAATATTGACACATATCGATTATCGATAAACAATAATTCAGATGTTAAGAATTGGTGTACAAAATGGAAACATATTTGAACTTGGAATAGAATTAAAATGTCAAAAATCTGGCGGGAGCTTGATTAATCTCCACGATATATGCCTAATATTAAAATGTGATTACACCTATTTTTAAAACAGTGAGAATATGCCTGGAAAGTCGACCATGGACACTGTGCCGGTCTCCTACCGACTAAAAACTACACTTATGTGCTGATGTGATCTCAATAGAAATTTTAGAAGGATCTCAAACCTTTATCGAGATCATATCATATCATATCTGCATTCACCACAACCCCGAGTACACCCACCTGGGGTATATTATACTTTATAAAATAAAACAACAATAATTTAATCTTGAAACAAAAATGTCAACGTTTATTTAGTAAAGTAATATACATACATCTTCACTAAGCATAATGTTACAAATCAGCGTCACCACACACGCACTCTAAATACTACCACCTAATAAGTATTTTGGCAATTAGTTCTTAGTAAGCGAGAAAGAAGAAATATATTGTATATCCTATTCTAACTGAACCACAGTCTCATCTATTGTAACAATTTGGTATTATTTATGTGATGAAGTGTTTTGCTGACACTAAATGGCGGTGATATAATATCCTGGTTGATATAAGACGTTACTTTCACAGGTTTTATCTTCACCTGATAAACATAATAGGTAATAAATTAGTTCTGCCATTTTTTAAGTCTAAATGGGAAGGGATCGAGGTAATTAAGCTGTTGCCCCAGTCATTAGCAGGGACAATAGATTTTTATTGTTACAACGTACAGATCTGTACGTTGCTGAGCCGAAAGGACCGTTAGACTGGCAAGTTTAAGGTCTCAAGTTCGAATCTAAGGCACGTACTACTGACTTTTCGAAAGTCATGTTCAGATCATAACTTATTTATCGCTTGCTTAAAATGCTGATAGAAAACAGCGTGAGGAAACCAGACCACCTAAAAGATGTTATCGATGGTATGTAAGCCATGTCGGAAACCTACCGGTGGTTTGATACTAAGCTGTTCATCAACCATACAATAAGAAGAATAAAAAATAGTATAGTAAGCTCATTACGATAGAAATTCGCCATAAAAAAAATAATTAACTAACATACAGTATTTTTTACTTTATTATTGCCACATCGGTAATAAAAAAGTAAAAATACTATATGACACAACATGGTGCTTATGTTATAATTTATTAAAAATTTTGGTACAATTACTAGTACGAAAAAAAATATTACTCGATTCGGTATTTTGCTTGTCTTCATAATACAACTACTAGTAGGTAAGTATATACTGTAGTGTATTTTGTTGGTGACCAGTTTGATCGCGCAAATAGGTAATCATGGCCAGTTTTCTTTTTAATCAACGGGAAAGAAAAAATAATAGTATTCACTTGTATTTGTAGAAAAAAATATGAATATAATAGTCTAAATACCTATTCCATAATATATAATTTATTCTGTGATATCGGAACTTGTTGTTCTAATAATAATTATGTCATCGACAAAACAGTCAACACTGACAAGTCACTACTTTGTGTACATGAAATGAAATTTGATATTAGATTAACGTACGCAATATTGCTTTTATTACCATTGTTTTTTACTACATAGAAAATTCTTCTTTATAGGATTTCGTTTTTCGTGATATTTGACAGAGACACTCAAGAAAACAAGTTCTGCCAAAAATGTTCACCGAACCTCAATATGCTTTCTCTTTCTAACATGTGATATTTTCGAAAGAGATTCCATTTCCATCGCAGGCTTTTTAGGTCTTCTGTATGCTACGTTTATGGTTTTTAAACTTTGTCACTGACAATGTTTTATTGACTTGTCTTGAAAATATTAACAATTATTCGCTTGAATTTATAAGTTTGTCATTTCAACACGTTGGGAGGAGTAGGGATAAATAGAGGTGTGGCGTGCGGTTTGGCTCATTCGGTGGCGGACACGGCACGGTGTAACAGCTCCTGCTGCACAGTTATTTGCATGACTACCCTCAATATTGTGGAAGAAGCTAGATATTGTATTCATTTGCATCCATAGTTATTTAAGTAGTTCATTAAATAAAAATATTCTGATTAAAAACTGACAAAAGTTGACCTGAGGTTACAGTCTTATTTGTCTTAATAAACTAACAGATCTTCAAAAATTTCGGCGATATATACTTAAAAAAAAACAAGTAGTTAATCAAATTATCTAAAATATATAGTTGTATAGTTTGTTACTAACTATTAAATCAAAATTGATAACTTGAAATGTAAAAAGCAATTTTCTATCTTTATTTTATTTAATTCAAACAAACAACAAATATGAATTCCAGAGGGCAGAGGGATTTTGTATGGCTTATGGACACATTATTTTTTTATTTTCAGATACAAATGCTCAGAGGAAATTGTCACAATTGCAGCTATGTTGTCAGTTAATAGCTCTGTTTTCTACAGGCCTAAAGATAAGATAATACATGCAGATACTGCCAGGAAAAACTTCTTTCATCCTCATGGTGACCATTTAACTCTAATGAATGTGTATAATCAATGGGTTGGATCCGAATACTCAGTGCAATGGTGCTATGAAAATTTTATACAATACAGGTCAATGAAGAGAGCACGTGATGTGCGAGAACAACTTGCTGGCCTAATGGAAAGAGTAGAAATAGATATGGTGTCTAGCATAACTGACGACTCTAATATTCGAAAAGCTATCACGGCAGGTTACTTTTACCATATTGCTAAATTTTCCAAAGGCGGTCATTACAAAACTGTGAAACATAATCAAGTAAGTTGCTTTCTTTAACATAATCACCACAACATTTTTATGATGTCTGGCACCGCGTGACAGACCTACAGTCCGTAAAATATAGCATGATTAGAATGGCAGATGTCAACAAAAGTGACAACTACAATGCGACTGAACTTTGTAGTAACGACATATCGAATGATTTAAAATAACACATGAAAAATTATTCGTAATTAGTGTTTAAATTTTTCAAAGTACGGTGTACCACATGTAAATCAGCATAATATACATAATAGGCAATACAACAAAAAAAAGACATAATATTATATAGTTCCAATAATTTACGACGTCTTTACAAGGTTACGTCTTGTTGCAAAAATGATAGGGATGAGACCAATTTTTATAGATTTTTTTATTGAATCGATTTACATTTCGAATGAATAAAAAATTCTTTATTTTGTTATTGTTCATGAAAAGAGTAAGTATTCCCTTTCCAAGAACAAAACCTCGTTTTTAACCGACTTCCAAAAAGGAGGAGGTTATCAATTCGGTTGTATTTTTATTATTTTTTTATTTATTTTTTATGTTTGTTACCTCAGAACTCCGTCATTTATGAACCGATTTGGAAAATTATTTTTTTATTTGAAAGGATTTACTTTCAGATTGGTCCCATTTAAATTTTATGAAAATTGGTTTAGTAGTTTGGTATTTAAATCAAAATAACTGAAAAATAATACGTCGTCGAAGTAAACGAAATGGTGTATTTTGCTTTCTTGTGACTTTCCGGTGGTGTTTACGGTCTATAGAATAGTTCTAATGTACTAACTATTTTCCAGCTTCATCATCAGATGATGATGATGATGAAACCGGAAGATAAGCATCGGAAATCCGTCATATTTTTTATGCTATTTAATACTTTTTAGTGTAAGACCGCATTCTCAAACATCTCTTTTTACACGAGTGCTCAAAAAACGGAGTATATTTATGTATGTATGTATGTAAGTATGTTTGTGAGTTTCTTTACCTATTCCACCATAACTTCTTAATACCTGAACTGATTTCGATATATGGGGTATCGTTAGACTCCTTATACTGTCCCGTGAGTAACATACGCTAGTCAGTTTTTTTTTTTATTAATTTCATCTTGTTTTACGCAGTTTATTACTCTCTTTTGAAATAGCCTCAGATCTAGATTTCCTACTTTGATATGGATATGTCGCAGATGGATTGTAGAATAAGCTGTTTTACAAAACTGCTAGCTGATTTACAAAACAGTACTGTTATGAAAAACAGCTGAACGACGTTTAGCTTTTTTACATGATTACTGAACTATAACAAGCAGAATTGAATGAACGTTTTGCGTTTATCAATGCAGTGGGTCAACGATCAGAGAGTAAAACAGTGTGAAATGAACTGTCAGATTGTTGATTTTAGTTCGAAATTTTGTCGCTTATGGCTCTGTGTGTCCTAACAATAATAACCTAACTTTATTTTACTTGCCAAAAGCAAAAAAAATATGAAAATTTTTAATGAATTAAATACTAAACCACTATAATAGTCGACAATATATCGGGATTATGAAAGAAAATAAATTAAATTGATCCATGAGCGAGCGAAGCGAGCTCGGTAGTTTCGTGTCGTATCCCGACACGGACAGGTTAGGTTCGAAGAGGATGACGGGGGCCCGTGAGCTAGCGTAGCAAGCGAACAGCCCCCGTCATCCTCTTCGTGTTTAGGTTTTTTCTAACCTTACGGACACAAAAATAGGAGCCCCGCTAAGCGGGGCTCCGTCGATCCAGCCACGGAAAGTCGAATCAGAATACAGTATCGCTTTTTTACTTGAATGGTGACTATCCATTTAATATACCTATACAATAAACAAACCTGTCCCACTGTAGATATGTCATTCTGCATTACGTCTAAAGCTGGGTAGCAGTTTTGTTAAACGTATCGCAATGGCAATCCAGCTGAAAGTTGTTCAGCTGTTTTATAAAACAGTATTGTTTTGTAAAGCAGCTAGAGATTTTGTAAAACAGCAGATTCTACAATCCATCTGTGACAGATATATATGAACAGCGCGTTGAGTAGGTCTACCCATATTCACTTCCGATAAATCAGTTATGGTACGCAAGATTCACTAAAAAGTAAGAAATAAAATAATTTTTGACAAAAAAAAGAACCGACTCCAAAAATCTTTCTGTTAAGTAAAATTGCACTAAAAAGTTATAAAATAATTGCATTATTTACTTACTACAATTTATATAAAAATATTTTTTTAATTTTAGAGGATTCTGAATAAATCAATTTATTAGGACAATAATATACAATTATTATTATTTTTGGAGTCGGTGCCAGTAAAGGATAATAAACGTGTAAGTACATTCATGAAGTAGCGTATTACGTTCGCTTTAGGCTGTTGTGTTCATTTGTAAATAGGTTCAATTAGGTATAATACATTATCGTAAAAATAATTAAGGTTAATGTATCTTTAAATATACTTTGCAAATTTTAGGAAACTTCCTTAATATTTTTAAAGTTTGTCTGGCACCGACTCCAAAAATAAATAATAATTGTATATTATTGTCCTAATAAATTGATTCATTCAGAATCCTCTAAAATTAAAAAGTATTTTTATATAAATTGTAGTAAGTAAATACATAATGCAATTATTTTATAACTTTTTAGTGCAATTTTACTTAACAAAAAGATTTTTGGAGTCGGTTCTTTTTTTTGTTAAAAATTATCTTAAATATAGATTAACAATGAGCGTGTGGAGGTGCGTCTTACGTGTGTAGGTGTGTAAGGTACTTAAGTTACAGGAGAGACAAATAAACACTCGGCAAGTCAGACACGAACTAACTATATTTTTAATATTTTAGCAATGATTAATAATAAACATAAATTACAACACACTGAGTCGTTGACCTAGATTACGTTCCTTGCACTGTTGTATCAGCACCTACAAGCGCATTGACGTGGCATATTTCTTGTCTGTTTAGCGATTCTGATTTTAATGAGGAACACCCACTACTCCGGGCCTGAAAAATTATCTGTAGGTCATATACATATTTGCTTCGGGTGGGAATCGAACCTGCGCCACGCAGGGCAGCAGTCAGTCTCTCGACCACTGCACCAACCGCGCCGCGGACACGGTTTTTTATATGGGTTTTGTCGCGTAGCGACGATATCACCAATTGTTTAATTTTATTTGTCCGAATTAAAACCAATATTTACATACTGTAAAATATTAATTGAATAGGTATATATTTATTTTTAATGTACTTATATCGATTTTAGCAGTACTTCCTTTATTTATAGGTATCTATTTGATCAGAATTTTCTGAGCACTAGTCACATTGGTTTGGCAGCTGTCATTCTAATCAAGCTATATTATATGGACTATAATGAAAATATGACAAGGCTGTCTGTGCTGCGTAAACGGTAACGTAGGACAGAGAATGTCTGGTTCACATTATATTTTTAACATGTATATGCTTTCTGAAATTATGCATATTGGGAATTTTAGAATGTTTGAGAATTGGACATTCTGTACCAGAATGAATTTAATACACAAATTTATTTACCAACTTCAATTAAAATACATTATTTCATATTTTCAGACTGTTATGATTCACCCCAATAGTGCTTTATTTGAAGAATTACCTCGATGGGTAATATATCATGAATTGGTTTTTACTTCTAAAGAGTTTATGAGACAAGTTACAGAGATAGAAAGTAAATGGCTCTTGGAAGTTGCACCTCATTATTATAAAGCTAAAGAACTAGAAGATTCAACAAATAAAAAAATGCCAAAAACTGTTGGCAAATCATCAAATAGTCAATAAAACAATAATTATTATGACATTTTATTTTATGAATCGATCCACTACTTGTGGCGCTTGGTGACCTCAATGGCCTTGGAATGTTGGGCGGGGTTTACTCGAATTTACCCTGTTCTACCCCGCGTTCCCCGTCACTGGCAAATGAACAAAAATTGTGCGGGCGCAGTAATGCGACCGCTTATACGTATGTCTCTGCCTACATTGTTACGAATTAATAAGATAATTTCAGATATGAAAACATTAAGTTTTATTACTACTTTATGTTAAAGTTGCATTGAATCTACAAATATGTATTTAAATGTTTAACAAATCCATGTTATATTTGTGCTGACGCCTGGAACACAGGTATTTTCAATCAAAAAATTACAAAAGGTTGATGAAGTAAACAAAATAGGGATGAGTATGGTATTAATTTATTAATCACCATAAATACCTAAGTACAGATACTGTTATACTTAGGTATAAACTATAAAAAGTGGTTTATATGCAAACTATGTCACTAAAATTATCTAAATGATTCCAAAAATTTTAATATAAAGTAGTAATTGTTATCAATTACCAAATAACAAAGTAAATACGTGTACGAAATCCCATGTTGCCTTATTATGATTCCTCATTATATTGTATGACAACATTTTATTTTTAATAACAATATAAACACAATTTGTCCCGCGCCCGCAAGATAGCAATACCTAGATATAGTAGAAAGTTGTGTAGTGTAATGTAGTGCATTGTTACAGAATTCGACGACTCAAATCACAAATTAAACATTTATTTCATACCACCTATGTTATGGTAGGTCTCGAATAACATACGAATATAAAATATATAAACACATAGTATGACGGCTGTATACCCCCAAGAGGTAGGCAGAGGTAGTTTGAATGCTGTTACATTCGCTTTTTTAGACGTTATATAATAAAAGTTTCTCTATAAATATTAATAAATAATAAATTCGTTTTAAATTAGTTTTAGTGATTGATTATTTTAAGCTGTTGCGTCAGTCATTAGCAGACACAATAGATTTTTATTGTTACAACGTACAGATCTGTACGTTACTGAGCGGAAAGGTTAATACTACTATTTCGTCTGTATTCCCCAAGTGGATAGGCAAAGGTTTGTACCTACAGTTGTACACCCACATTTTACTACTATTGAGGCCCATGTAATACGAGCTGTGCCTATTGCCATCAACCGGACACAATTCCAAAACCCCAATAACGCTTTGCCCGACCCGGGAGCCGAACCCAGCGCTTCACGTTCGGCAGTCTTCCTTGCGACCACTACACCAATGAGGTAGTTATTAATAAACAGAATATTTTGTGTTTTAAACCATAGAATTAGAATATTTTTGTTACCCCATAGAAGGACATAGAGCTCAAAAAAGTGCAACCGTTTTTGAATTGTCAATGTGTGCGTGCTATAGTGATATACAACGTGGAAATATACACATATCGATTATCGATAAACAGTATTTCAGATGTAAAGACTTGGTATACAAAATGAAAATATTTTTAATCAAATTATGTTAATAAAACTAAAATCACAAGCGTAGGTATTATTTAATGCACTTCATTAATTAATTACATTATTTTAATAAAAACATTTCATGCGCTCATACTATAATTATATTTCATTGGTAATAGGTACTTTGTTAAGAAAGCAGCTTTTAAGGACCCTGAGCAGTGTATAGAGTATGAGTGATTGAGATGATGATTGACTGAATGATTTTTACCTACCTATCCTAATACCATTGCGGAGGTGGTCTGGACTCGGCGCAGCACACTCTTGTGGTGTGCCCTGCCTAGACCGCTGAGCGGCGGGTACCAAGAGCCAGTATCGGGCAAGACCTGTCTCTGCCGGCAGTAGTGAGGGCTGACAGATTCAGTGAACTGGAGAGAAATGGCTTCATTGTGTGAGACTGTTGTCGTCCAGAAAGAAGCCGCCGAGCGGGATTGTGAGAGGGCCGATCCCTCTCGGAGAAGAAAGCGTCTAGGAGGAAACCTCCACGGCGCCTTACAGCCGAAACCCCGCCTGTATGATTTAAGACAGGCGGCCCTTTGGGGTCACGGGTGCTTAGAGAGGGGACTCTATTTACCCATCGTGATCCCAGAGAAGACTGTGGCATAGTGGTCACGTGCTATCGTGCACAGCGAGGCTTAGGGGAGACCCATTTACAGTCTCTCCAGGGATGTGTCTTAATAAGCGCTGCATAGTGGGGGAGCTTGAGCTGGTCTATTAAGTAACATATGCTGATGGTGACCATCGAGGTGGTTTGAGTGAGGTAAGAATCTCACACACCCCGCGCGGCCGGTCTTATCCATAAAGACCGGGCGCGTTTTTGAAGGTTTCCCCCCGAAAAAAAAGGTATATCCTATTATTTTTTATCTTTATTCTTTTCTTTATCAATTAGTCTCATCCATTTTTCCTTTTCCTTAGCATCGACAGAAAACCTTTTAGTACAAAAAAATATTTCATAAAAATTTAAAAATCTGAATTTGTAGTAAAAATTATGTAAACAACATATTCATTACGCTATCACATATAGGCTCAGTGCTTACCGCCTAAAGGTGACAGCGCAGGAATCACCAACTAGTTTCATTCGGGGTCTAATCAAATTCAAATCAAATAGCGAAGAATAATAGTAGCGCAGTTCGTTAGATCATTATTAATATACCTATACAATAAACAAATCTGTCCCAATGTAGATATATCATTCTGCATTACGTCTAAACGTGGGTAGCAGTTTTTTAAACGTATCGCAATGGCAATCCATCTGAACGTTGTTTAGCTATTTTATAAAACAGTACTGTTTTGTAAATCAGCTAGCAGTTTTGTAAAACATAGGATTCTACTATCCATCTGCGACATCTACAGCCTGTGGTTTTGAACAGTGGCCATATTGTAGGAACATATACAGTAACAAGTTATATGATGTATAAAAATAATTATAACAATACTATTATTAGGTTACCAAGAGGTCAACGCCCTATTAGTCTCGGTAACAGCTGACGCTTCACTGTGAAAGGCAATGATTTCAAAAGAAAGGATACGCCCATCTAAACATTTTACAGAAAACTTCTTCATACAAGCAAAAGTAGCGCCATCTGTCATAACTCATGCAAACTACGTGAGCCGTAGGTTTCATAGGTCGAAGACTAAACCTTGTACGTGCGTACATGAATTTTTTATCACATTTTAATAATGGTCAATATTTTTATACACACATCAGTCACAAACTGAACTGAGTTTTTACCCGACTGCGCTAGAAGGAGGGTTATAATTTTTCCGGGTGTATGTATGTATATTTCTTTGGCACGCTCTGTAGCCTAAACGGGTTGATGGATGTTAGCTTGAGAGGTGTCGTTAGATTATATTAGTTTTTTAAACTATAATTTATTGCGATAATAATACATGTCACAACAAAACGTATGTAAAACCAATTAATATCAATCAGCTTTATTTGAAATTGTAAACAATATTGTTATAATAATTAAGAATTAACATATTAGGTACTTTCTAAAATTACTTACACTAAGTTCTTAAGACAAAAATAAAACAAATAAAAAATGACGTTCTTTCAACGTTACTTCGCGCGCGGCCGGCCACACAATGGCCGCCATTACGGACTTCGGTAGTAAAATAATTATACCTTTAAAATGTGATAATTTAATAATTTAATTGGAACAGAAGTAATCTAGGGTTATTTATCGATGATACGATATCCCATGTTCCTTTTTAATCATTGTATCGTAATTTTTGCAGCCTTTTACCACGCAACTAGGCATATTTATGACAACCAAACACTCGTTCTCTCCTGCGTGCGGTCCACTGTCGACTGAGTTGCGTTGGCCCTAAACTGTCATTTTAGGGCCAACGCGTTGGTGCCATTTAGTTTCGCGGTCGGCCGGGTCCTTACGCTAGTAATATATATGTCAATGGTGAAAGGAGACGGAAACGATTACATACATTCTGGGGCCTGAATGTAATAACACGAAAATTGTATACATTAATAGATAGAGACTTATCAGTCCCACGCTGAAAATTCTGTGAGTTTTGACAATCTGAGAGCTGAGTTATTATAGTTTTAGTAAAAGTGAGGTTATGTTACAATCTCTATAAAAGAGCTTATTACTGTTCATTCTGCACTGATGTTTATTATAATTAGTGGAGAATTTTTGATAAGTCATATTATGAATGAATATTAATGACTTGAAGCCATAAAAAGATAACAGGAATGGATTTATCGAAAAGGTGTCCAGTATAAAAAAAAACTCATTTTAATATAGTACATCGTTTATTCATCTTCTATTATTATTAGAATGTCGTCTAGGAATTGTGCAGGTGGAACAATATGATCTTTGTACCTCGTCGGCCTAGGGTATTGCAGTGATTAGTTGCTATCCCACAATTCAAACAGCGATCCATAGTTTCAACAATATCCAATGCAAGCCGGTGGTATAATCCAAAATAATAATTTCAAGTCAAACGTGTGAGCGATCTTCGGTGTCTAGTGTGGAAGCAAGTATCGTACAAGGTAGGCAGGGTCGGAATCCGTAATAAACAAAGCAGTGGTGGTTGAAAATAGGAAAACAATCGGGAAAGCACTCAAAACGCATCGGAAAACACGAAACGAGTGGAGCACAAAACATCGACAAGTGTCAATGTCACTCAGCTGTCAATGTTGTCATTAAAAATCTGATTGATATTTAATCGATACGAAATCGATAATCATTTTGGTTTTTCTGCAAATAATTGACATTTTATTTATTAATATTACTGTAATTAACTGTACTTTATTGAATACAAGTACTTAAAGTGCGTTTAAATACTTTGAGTTAATTACCTAATGCAAAGCTTTTCTTTTTGTAATCCTGTAATCGATTAATTAAATCGATAATGTCACGAAAACGATCTTTCTCATTTTTCTCCGCTTCCAAATTGAGAATTAAGCTAATTTTATATATTTTAAAATAAAAATAATATACAATCATATATAATTATATTTTTTTAATACATGTTGAGGCCATGTAATGCCTATGTTGTTCGGCGATTTACAACTGCAAAGTGGTAACGCTGAGTTTAGTAAATCTGTAAATGATTACTAGATAAATATCACCAGGCGTCTCCTTAAGACGTATACAAAAGAGGATTGAAAATTCAATAGGTTTGAACACGACAAGGTAGCTCAGTTGGTAGAGTGATGACACGGAACATCAAAGGTCGCGGGTTCAAGCCCCGTTCTTGTCTATTATTTTTTCAATGTTTCTTTGAAAAATTTAATTAATATAGGCATTACATGGCCTCAACATGTATTAAAAAAATATAATTATATATGATTTATAAAGGATTGGGATGTTGTTCGGCGATTTACAACTGCAAAGTGGTAACGCTGAGTTTAGTAAATCTGTAAATGATTACTAGATAAATATCACCAGGCGTCTCCTTAAGACGTATACAAAAGAGGATTGAAAATTCAATAGGTTTGAACACGACAAGGTAGCTCAGTTGGTAGAGTGATGACACGGAACGTCAAAGGTCGCGGGTTCAAGCCCCGTTCTTGTCTATTATTTTTTCAATGTTTCTTTGAAAAATTTAATTAATATAGGCATTACATGGCCTCAACATGTATTAAAAAAATATAATTATATATGATTTATAAAGGATTGGGATGTTGTTCGGCGATTTACAACTGCAAAGTGGTAACGCTGAGTTTAGTAAATCTGTAAATGATTACTAGATAAATATCACCCGGCGTCTCCTTAAGACGTATACAAAAGAGGATTGAAAATTCAATAGGTTTGAACACGACAAGGTAGCTCAGTTGGTAGAGTGATGACACGGAACGTCAAAGGTCGCGGGTTCAAGCCCCGTTCTTGTCTATTATTTTTTCAATGTTTCTTTGAAAAATTTAATTAATAATATACAAATTTTTTAAACCATATGCCAGCTTATTACACTTTGGCCCACCGTTTTCCATCTCCTTTTCGCATATGAAGCACAACGGAGCAACGAGCGCGCCGCCCTTCAAGTAGGTAGATTGCATACAAGTCAACGATAAAGACCTAACGAACATAATAAGATTACAATGTAGTCTTAGGATTGTTTTTGTCTCATTATTGTTTTCTAAACACCCATTCACAAATGATAGTTTTTTTTAGATTGCGTGAGTACGATATTATTACGGCGAGATGCAAGCTAATTACGTAACATAATCACATTGATTAGACAGTGTTATCAATACAGTTTAACGTGTAGTTGCCGTTATGACAGATTGTTGAAACATTGAGCGAATTGAAGGCACAGTTGGCGCAGTGGTCGAGATCTTCTGCTCCGCTGTTCGCGGGTTCGGTTATGTTCCAAGTCTAGGTGTAGGTATGTGCATGGTTAGTTTCTGTAAATGCTTAGAAATCTAAACAATGCAATGCATCGCAAGTGAGTTACAAGATTAGGGCACTGGGTTATTAAATTATAGTATTAAGGTCAACAGATCAGTCGACCGTGCCTACGTGCGAATAATTAAATGTACTTACGTATTGAATGTTCACTACTAAACTAATGTTACTCGTAACAATATTGTTCAAAATGTGCACGATAACGAGCGATACATAGCTGGGCACGTCGCCTGTTGTTGTCTTTTAAACTACCTAACACCAGCACACTCCCACTCACGCACGCAATTGCACTACACTTGTAATCTCATCGGTGTACACTAACCTTTTTATTACACCCCACAAATAAAAGTCTAGCGGCGTGAGGACCGGGGACTGAGCAGGCCCAGGCACTGGGCTATCACGTCCAACCCACTGTGCCACAAACGTGTCGTTGGTAGTTACGCTCTATATGTCCATAATGTGATGGTGCACCATCATGCTGGTTGGTAATACAGGTATTTCAAACTGCCTGTAATGCACCCAGTACAGTATTGTGTGGCAGCCAGCATCGTAGCATGCAATGACGTCTGCCGGACTGGCCACCTCCCCACGTACATACGCACTGCACTACTCAACCACTATCACCAGCGAGGGCATAGGTAAATGCGCACCATATCGACATACTCACAGTTTGAAAAATGCGGCATTGTAGGTACCCGATCGTAAATTGACCGCGCGCGATTTCAACATGTATGCTCAACCGACACACTAATGAACAACTGTTGAGTCGCGGCGCTAGCGTGCGAGAGTAGGTACGTAGCGCGAGCGCGAGCGCCGCGGCGCTTCGCCAGCGATACCTACGCTCGGCCTCTGTCGGCGCGCCGCCACGGTGGATCGAAAATCGGCTGTAGAAGACATAAGATCTCGATGTCTTAAATGTAATTTTTTTTGCTGGAAATGACTTCTGCCGATCATTACTGTTCTATAAAATGTCATATGAAGTAATTGTGTGCACAAATGGAAGAGTTATAATTTTTATAAGAAAAAAATGTATGGAGCTGACATGAAAAATGAGGATATCTCTGGAATCGCTAGGATGGCCATTATATCCTTGCACACTGTTATAGTACTATTTATTTGTGAATTTTTGACATACTTATAGTACTAATTATTTGCGTTTTTTTTTTTTAAATCGTCAAAATTAAAAAAATTTTAATGTTTATCATATGTACATTTTAATGCTTAAATATGGCTATACCAAGTGTAACTTACAATATTTTTTATGCTTAGACCAAAACATTCTAAGAAATCACAAAATTTTGAATCGATCTTGAATGAGTTTTTTTCGTGAATGCAATAACTCTTGATGACCTTCTCCTCTTGCAGACCACTTTTTGAAGTCGAGACGATACGCTATGTGTAGAAGACATTCCATCACATTAATGCGGGCATGAAGTGATGATAATCCGAACTCATACACACCAGAAGAAATGGTTTTTGACGCAATGACATCTAACTTATTCATTTCTGTAGGCTTAGCCAAACACAGGTAGCAGGCCGCATTTGACTTAGCTTCAGACAGATATGTACAAATTTTGCCGTCAATCATCGTCATCATTAATTTGTTACTAATTTCATGTCCTTGACATTTTGAGGGAACGAGAGCTTCAATTTCGTTATCCATTGCAGTTTTTTCATTTATGACAACGTCTTTGGTTTCTTTCACAAAACTAAACTGGACTGGACGGCAATACCTAGGTGAGCAGGGTTTTGGATTCACCCATACGGTATCACCGTCAGCTGTCAACTTTAATGGAACCAAAGAGGTCATAAATATGCTGGAATTATCTTGACCACTCTCTATGTTTTGCTTATATCTACTTTGGTTAGATGCACCGTCAAATCCCCACTTTGATATTAATATAAATTGTTTATCTTGTATCGCATCAGGACTACGAATAATTTCAAAAATTCTGTTCACTGTTAAATCTAGTAACGCTTGTAGTGCAATCTTAGCAGATGAATTCGTTACAGTCACAAATGTCTTCGGAGGGTAGCACTGTAGCTTAGCTTTTTGCACTTTATAGTAAGACGGATATATCTCCTTTGAACCTTCTCGAATAGTCGTTTCCCTTAATGTGATATATTGCCATTTCGATAGTTTTAATGAAAGTAGCAAACCCAGTGCTTTTTCTGGTGAAAATATTGTTGAAGGAGCTGGTTTGTTCAACATTTCCTTGATTTTTGCTGCTGCTTCTGGATTTTGGAGCATATGTTCAATAACAGATGCAATATCCTCACGACCATCTCCTTTCAAAAGTGCTGCAGCTGAATAAGCTACTTCATTAGGGTCATCGCCTGTATGTTCATCAGATCGTCTCTTCTTCTGCTTATTACTTAGATCTTCAAACGGCTTTCGAGATCTTTTTGTCATCGTTGAAGTTGATGATACAGGTTCAGTAGAAATATTTTCACTTGTTGATTCTTGAATGAGCAAATTGGTTTGCACGCAGTTTGGCCAGTCAATATTTGCCTCAAGCCAATTACTGTAATCACGTCTAAAAACTTCACTTTTCCTGTGGGATCGTAACCATCTCTTTTGAACTGCCCGTGTAAATCTTCGACAAAATTCTTTCACGGTAACACTGTCTTCATCAGAAAGGCTAGAGCCCAGTCGAATAACAAGTGTGTTGAACAATATTTCATGATCGAAAGACGAAGCATCCTGATTGCTCAGAATGACAAACAAATCCAAATTTGTAATAATGCTTTCCATTATTCACGATCACTGAGTAAAAAGACACGGTAGGATAGATGTTAGTATTAGAAATGCTCTAAATGAACTCAAGTTGTGAATCCAATGTTTGACTATTTATTGTTATTGACTAATGATGGTATCACATTTATCTAATTACTTTCATTATGTTAATTAATCCTGCACTAATTGCTAAATTAGCGAGTACCCCAAATTATTTTGTTACGTATCTTTTTAACTAGGTATATAGGTATTAAGTTTTATTAATCATTAGCTAATGTGGACTTGAGGCATTAGACAAGATTACGTATTATGTAATTCATAATTACCATGTCATTTCAAATAAGTAGGTAATACGACTGTGATTTCTTAGAATGTTTTGGTCTAAGCATAAAAAATATTGTAAGTTACACTTGGTATAGCCATATATAAGCATTAAAATGTACATATCATAAACATTTTTTATTTTTTTATTTTGACTATTTAAAAAAAATTACTATAACAGTGTGCAAGGATATAATGGCCATCCTAGCGATTCCAGAGATATCCTCATTTTTCATGTCAGCTCCATACATTTTTTTCTTATAAAAATTATAACTCTTCCATTTGTGCACACAATTACTTCATATGACATTTTATAGAACAGTAATGATCGGCAGAAGTCATTTCCAGCAAAAAAAATAACATTTAAGATTTCGAGATCCTATGTCTTCTACAGCCGATTTTCGATCCACCGTGCGCCGCCGCCGTGCCGTCTTTGTACCTACTGCGCGCGACGCGGCGTAAACGCAAAAAACAGTAAAACTACGAAATTAATTCGATTTTCTAAGGTATACTTTTTTTGTTTTCTAATCAGTTGCACCTATAGATTCACCTCCTTCAATTTGGCCACTGTCTAGAAACACAGCTTGTATATAATATTTTATCCCACATATTTTCAAATAATAAGTCTTTAATGGTATATCCTTCTAACAAATGATCATTGTTTAAAACATTATGATAATAAAACTAAACGTAAAAAATAATATTTTAATCTGGAAGGTTTGGAAAATTCCATAAATAAAGGATAATGTAAATTTAAAACTAGTACGATTCGATACTAACAGTTATATAGATAATTGTGTTAGGTTGTAAAGAATATCAATATGTAGTTTGACTCTGATATTTTAATTTTAGTCGGCAATACCTATTTAAAAAAAATAGGTTTCGGTGGTAATAAATAAAAAAAGATTGGGGGGTTTTGTTTTTGGAGGAATCGAAGGGCGGAACGTGTTTGATTGTGGGTTAATGATTTCCTTTTTCTGGTTAATAATAAATTCCAAGGTTTAGAGGCACATTCTTTGCCAATTTAGATGTTGCAGGGAGAATAAGAAGTAAAACTGAACCATTAATTGTTGTACTATTTGTATTGAAAAAAAATAAGTTGTGATTGTTGAAGGTTGGCTGAAGGTAATTGAAATATACAGGTTTGTGATTTATATAATTTATTATCAAATGTCATATTAGTAAATCCAACAATTGATATGTAAAGTTATTATATTAAATGGAAAAAGAGAATACGGTCACGAACAGGATTCGAACCTGCGCCTCCCGGATGAATACACCAGGCGCTCTGACCACTAAGCCATCTCGACCTCTGCTCACCACCGCGAGTTCTTCTTCCATATTTTAACACGTCTTATGGCGACGTCATTGCAATCAATTCAGTCCCTATACTGGCGACCGAACCGACACGACTAACTTTGCAGTTAATACAATGCCGTAAAGAATGCAATTACCTTAATAATTAAAGATAAATCTTTGAAAAGCATTAACGCATGCTTAGCGAACTCTAAAGTTATTATATTAAATGGAAAAAGAATACGGTCGCGAACAGGATTCGAACCTGCGCCTCCCGGATGAATACTCCAGGCGCTCTGAACACTAAGCCATCTCGACCTCTGCTCACCACCACGAATTCTTCTTCCATATTTTAACATGTCTTATGACGACGTCATTGCAATCAATTCAGTCCCTATACTGGTGACCGAACCGACACGACTAACTTTGCAGTTAATAGAATGCCGTAAAGAATGCAATTACCTTAATAATTCAAGATAAATCTTTGAAAAGCATTAACGCATGCTTAGCGAACTCTAAAGTTATTATGATAAAATTTACATACACAAGTGTCAAAAGAAAAGACAATTGGATTATTTGTACGTCAATAAAATAAATTGTATACAAATAAAAACAATGAAACCATAAAATATCAAAAATGAGAAAAAAATAGAGAAATATTTATACTGAAAGCAAACAAAATGTCACAATAATTACAAGACACCCCTAGACATTGAATCTAAACTTAACTTACGACGTTTTGCAAAGAGAGGACCAGCCCTAGTAATCTCGACTCAATGACCGACTGGATTTTTTGTAAGGCTGACTTTCTTTTACTTTATGAGCGTATATCACAGACTGACTGGAGCTGTGTCAATCGTAAGATACATATATTACTAATCTGTGACTAGTGCCACGGATGTACCGTCATCTGCTGATGAGTTTTACAGAATGCTATAGTTATTCGATACTTGCGTACCAAAAAAGAACAGAGTAATATCTAACAGAAAACGCTATCCTGTTTGGTTCTCTTTAGACATCATTAGAAATTTGAATCATAAAATTAAACTTCACAGACAATGGAAACGTTACGCTGACCCTAATGTATATTCTGCCTTTTGTAGTCTTCGATCTGAGCTAAAAAAAAGTATTAATAGTGCATACAAAACTTATATTGCTTCAATAGAGGATTGCATTACAAAGTAACCCACTTCAATTCTGGCAGCACATCAAAAGTCTTCGGTCCAAAGGTGGCTTTGAGCCTACAATGACCTACAAAAACGAAACCTTTACAGGCAGTGACGCAGCGAATGCCTTTGCTCAGTATTAGAACAGTACCCTAACTTAGATGCTGATAATATATTACCTGACGCAGCTACAACTCACGGGGGCTACATACACATTGATAATTTCACCGAAACTCAGGTTAAGAACGGAATTCGTAAATTGATGCCGCATAGTTCAGTCGGACCAGACAAAGTTCCACCATATGTTTTAATTGGCTGTAGGGATTTTCTTGCTCTTCCACTCACGTATATAATAAACTTGGCCCTTCAAAGTGGCATATATCCCGACCAATGGAAGGTATCTCAAGTTACACCGATACCGAAAACCAATAATAAATCCTCAGTTGAGGAACATCGTCCTATTGCCGTTTTGTCTTGTCCAGCTAAAGTGTTTGAAACAATTACGCATAGAGAGATTTACCACCAATTAAAATCCTACTTATGTGATGAGCAACATGGCTTCCGACCAGGTCGCTCAGTTGAAACAAATCTGTTGTCACTCGTTGATTACGTCTTTAAGGGTCTGGATGGGGCATGAGGTGGATGTACTCTATTTTGATTTCAAAAAGGCATTCGATGCTGTAGACAACGACATTTTACTGAGGAAATTACAAGCTATAGGATTCGCATTTTTTCGCTAATTATCTCTTGAACCGGAAACAATTTGTTGCTCATGGATGCTTTCTTTCGGGATCTTACCACACGCGATCTGGAGTGTGTCAAGGATCAGTTCTTGGGCCATTAATTTTTCTTTTAATGATCAATGATCTCGTCAGTGTGATACAACATGCCAAATGCCTGCTTTATGCGGACGATTTAATGTTAGTACTCGAAATTACCGAGAATCGCACTCGCGATGATCTTCAAAGCGACATTGATCGAGTCTTACAATGGAGTCTAACTAATAAATTGTACTTTAACACTAGTAAGTGTTATGTTATGACGTTCAGCCGTAAATCACGACCTAGTCAAACCGTATACACTGTAGGTGATGCTGAGGTAGCTCGCGTATTCAACATCCGTGATCTTAGGCTTTGTCTTGCGTAATGCACGTGACTTCCGTAACCTTAACATCATCAAAATATTGTATAATTCCTTGGTCAGAAGTAGTTCTGACCAGGGAATTATACAATATTTTACGTTAGAATTCGCAGCTTGTGTGTGTAGTCCATGAATCAACATACATACTAGTAATTGAAAAAATCCAAAAGGCCTTCCTTCGCTACTTATATAAGAGAAAACATTGTTCGAAATTTTGTGAAAGACATTGTATATGAATAATATTGTAAGACCTAATAGTTTGTAACATTGTAACTTAATAAAATGTAATTATTACTTGTACTTAATTAAATGATAGTGTAATTAATATAATGGATTAGAAATTAATTAATTAATTACTGTTATTGGTGTATAACCGTTGTAATTAATAATAAATAAATAAATCTGTATGTTTTTCTGATCCGTGATGTGAATATTGTCAAGCTACCATGTTAAGGCTGCGCAAGCCAACCGTTGTTAAATACAAACGTAGAAAGTTGATAACTCAACTGTTTGGTGATAAATGTCTAAAATTAAACATGATATGGATTAGTCTTCTCATTATCTAGGTCTATTCCTAAATAGAATAGTAAAAAAAAAATGTGGACGTTACGAGCCTTTGAAGATTCATATTTTAACACATATTTTATCGCCAATTGAACGTTAAATAAGAACATTATGAGCATGTAAACTTCAAATAATTTAGCAACAGACACAGTTTATTTATTGCACAGTTTTAACAACTTCACATTTAATAGAAATATTCATTAAATTTTTAGTAGGAATATTTTCCCGTAGGACTTGATAATTTTTGGCGCACTCTTTTTCCGTAAGTATATCATCGTGCCATCTCACCGAAATAGTCAACCCCCACGCGGGAGCAGAGGGGAGTCCACGCGGGCGGCCGGCCGCACGCCGCGCGCCACTCGCTTCGCACAAGCGTCATTATCGTAAGATACACATATTACTAATCTGTGAGCGTTATCGCTGCTTTGTTTTTTTGACTGCTTCATTGGTCAAGTAGTCCCAAGCGCGACTGTTTACCATGCGGTCCCGGGTAGGGATGAGAATGAGATTCTTCAGAAATACACAGTAATTCTACAGAATACTTGCAAAATTCAATACCTGGACTTGCAAGTACGAGTATGTAAAAATACCAATCGAAAACCAGGTATTAAAAACTTGTATTTGGTGGAATTCAATTAAGTACGTATTTGAAAATGCTTGTATATGAAATTGATCCTTATGAGCATATAAATAAGAAGCAAAATCGTATTTGCAAATAAAAAATACTTTGAACTTCCAAGTATTTTTTTCGTTGATACGATTATGCTCCTTATGTATAAAGTAACACGTATTCATTTTCTACTTCACCTTTAACTGACTCGTTGGTCTAGTGGTCCCAAGCGCGACTGCTGAGCATGAGGTATCGGGTTAAATTCCCGGGTCGGGCAAAGTGTTATCAAGTTTTACTGGTAGTGAATTCTCAGTAGCAGCCCGGAGTTTGGAATTGTGCCCGGTAGATGGCAATAGGTTCACCACCTATTACATGGGATTTAATAACAGCATTGGTAAGATGTTGGTGTACAACTGTGTACACCTCTGCCTACCCCTTCGAGGAATACAGGCGTGATGCTATGTATTAATTTTCTATGCAAATATTTTCAATTCTGGACGCTGCCACAGCTACGCGCCGCCACGGCCAGTGAGGGGCGCCGCCGATATACTTGCATAGGAATTTGATTCGTATAAACTTACAAATAAGGAGCATAATCGTATCAACGAAAAAATACTTGGAAGTACAAAGTATTTTATACTAGCTGTGCCCGTGTGCCACACGGGCACAGCTAGTATAAAATACTTATGCGCGCGCATGGATATCCGTTCGCGTGGATGTCGTAAATTAATACCATGTCGTGTACGTGTCGTGTTAACCACAAATTCATAATAATTAAAAATGTTGATAGTCACTCAGCCCAATGCAAAGCAGCTACTGAGGACTACGTTATGTAGTTTTTACGTAAACAAACATTTTAAAACCGATTTTTTTGCTGATTATGTATTATATCTGTATCCCGCCGTGTCACCCGCGTTAATGCGGGTGAAACCGCGGGACACAGCTATAAACAATAATCACTTTACATTGTTAAACCAAAAACATTTATATGCTTAATATAGCTCGCTAGATAGCGTTGTGCATGACACACCGCGAATCAGGTGTTAAGATTTTCCGCGGAATAATGACGCTCGCCCAAGTGGGCAAGTAATATTTCTGTAAAGAATGCAATTACCTTAATAATTCAAGATAAATCTTTGAAAAGCATTAACGCATGCTTAGCGAACTCTAAAGTTATTATATTAAATGGAAAAAGAATACGGTCGCGAACAGGATTCGAACCTGCGCCTCCCGGATAAATACTCCAGGCGCTCTGACCACTAAGCCATCTCGACCTCTGCTCACCATGGCGAACGCTTCATCCATATTTTAACACGTCTTTTGGCGACGTCATTCCTGTCTATTCAGTCCCTATACAGGTGACCGAACCGTTTATTGTACCTGTTTACGAGAATAACATCGCTACTTGTGATTACGGGTTGCACTACAAACAAGATTTTCAATATGTTACCATAACGATATTATTCGAGTAACAACAGCAAACTCGTGTTATAGTAAAGTATTCTAACAATACTATTCCTGTAGTCATTTTATTTAAAAAATATGGTAATGCTGGTTACCGATTAATTATATAAAAAAAAAATAGAAATAACTTTAGCAATTGTTTACGTGGTATGTACTTATGCAATAAATAACAACAATCAATATGAAAATTTACCTTATTACTATTAAGTTTGCTAAGTGGGTGTGTGTGTGTGTATGTTTGCTGTTTTACAGCGTATATGAGATGGTTAAGTTCAAGCTTAGGAGGCGATTTCAATTGTATTGACCAGTTGATTGATTCAAAAATAAATTCTCCAGCTTTGAAATCAAATTTATCTATAATATTAGGCAATGCAGATTTTGTAATTTCTTCTACGGTTATTGATAAAGTTGATCGTACTAGTACACCTTCTCAAATTAAAAACCGATTGAGTGAATATCAAACGTCGCATTCCAAACATTTACCTATAGCCTCTACTTCATACCAATCAAACTGAAAAAAAATATAAATGATGAAACATAAAAACAAGACAATAAAACTGAAAGTGTAGTACAAATGATACATTAAAAGAGATGGCCGTAATAATTGAAATAGAGGAAATATTTTAAGAAAATGAAAAGATATCAATTATACCATATGAAGAAGAAAACAAAGAGAACAATGATAACACATATCACGTCATTAAATCCAGTGAGTCCATTCAAAATTAGAAATCAGCATAATGTTACAGATACCGTACAATGGCTCGAGTATCCTTAGATTACCATTACGCAAGACACGGCTGCTGATACAAACACTGAAGAAGTTTTAACTTCTAGTAATAAACAAAAAACTAGGAAATGATGTTGTAATGAGCAAGAATGGTCTGACAACAAAAAGAAGACTCTAAAATAGCGGGGAATCTTATGAAGGTGCACGTTCAAAACAACGGCATGCTGCTAAGACCATTTGCCCTTTATGTTCATGCAAAAAGCGTTGTGGCATAACATTTTCTACGAAACAATGGCAGGAGATATTTAACACTTTTCATAGACTGAAATATCATGAACTTCAATAGCAATATATCGTGTGGCACGTTCAAGGACAACCTGTAAAACTTATAGCTTTAGAAAGAAAAAATAACAGAACACAAACAATTAAATATTATTTCAGGCAGGACCAGACTTCTGTTCAAGTTTGTAAAGTATTAATTTTGAGTACTCAGCGAATTTCAGAACAGGTAGTTTTTACAGCTCTAGAGAAAACTAGGCAAGACGAGAGCTTAATAGATAACAGCGGAACTCATTACAACCTCATAGGATGTCTGAAGCTACAAAAAATCTTAATATATATAAATCTCGTGTCACAATGTTTGTCCTCAATGGACTCCTAAACCACTTAACCGATTATAATAAAATTCGCACACCATGTGCAGTTTGATCCAACTTGAGAGATAGGATAGTTTAAATCTCAAATTATAGTCGCGTGCGAAGCCGGGACGGACCGCTATATATTATATAATGACACATATTGAACTATTTCGATCTGTTGAATCTCATTACACACGCAAGAGATCCAACCGCCAATATTTATCTGAACAACTAAACATTTCCAAAATGTATCATATATGACAGTACTATGGTTTCCAAATCAAGAATACACACAAGAGCAATTAGCATAAAACGCCAATACGAATTAATATTTAATACTCAATATAATTACAATTTTTTTAACCTAACAAAGATTTATGCGAATCGTGCTTTTTGTGTAGTCTAGCTAACGAACTAAAAAAAATGCTACATTGGAAGAACAATATCAACAGCATTTACTACGAAAGACTAAAGAATAAAAGAAGAAGAAGCGACAGCTATTTTTGATTTAGAGAAAGTGCTTAATATGCCTCAAGCAGAAGTAGGAATTTTCCACTACAAAAGGAAATACCCAGTTTATAATTTTACTGTCTATAATGCTTTGTATAATTCAAGATAAATCTTTGAAAAGCATTAACGCATGCTTAGCGAACTCTAAAGTTACAATATTAAATGGAAAAAGAATACGGTCGCGAGAATACCTCTCAGAGGTCGAGATGGCTTAGTGGTCAAAGCGCCTGGAGTATCTATCCGGGAGGCGCAGGTTCGAATCCTGTTCGCGACCGTATTCTTTTTCCATTTAATATTGTAACTTTATGCTTTGTATAAATCTGGATATTGCTATGTGTGGCACCTTTCTATAAAAGAGGCTCTATTGTTGAAGAATGAAGAATGAAAAATAATGAAGAACTGAAGCCATACCTGCTCACTACCATTTGTTATATAATTCCTCTGAAGCTGTAATGACAACCCAGAACCAGCTTCGGATTCTGATGGTGATGATGATAATGACAGAGACTAAATCATACTACTGAGATGTCCATGACAGATCTAATCTTAATTTTAATGAAATGAGTTAGTTTTTTCAAAACTATTTATTGATTTTTTATTTAATTATATTAATAAACAGTTTTCTTTTATCACAAAGCCATAGTTTTATTGAGATTTATATTCCTAATAATCGATATTACTTTATAGGCAATTGAATAAAAAAAAAAATTAAAACAATAGTTTAATATATAATATGCATTATATCAGCAAAAAATCTAACTACAATCTATTACCGTTTATGTTACGTTGTCTTTGTTTAATGAATAACATTGTAGTATGCTATTATTGTGCACGCTGGGTTTTGTTTTTACTCGAATAATATTGTAATGTTGTTTTGCGAAATAATGTTTTGTAAGCGTTTCCAGTAAAATATATATTCTTTAATAACTTGATTTTAATAAAATAAAAAATTGATAAGTTTATTTAAAATGATTATATCACAAAATTGCTTTCATTTGATGTATGAATCATTCTCTTATGTTGAAAAATGTTTAACATAATCGTAAAAAAACTGTATTATTTTTCCTGTAAAATTTGAATTTATGGATAAAGATATTAATCAGTGGGAGGAGCGATAAGTCTGACGACTTAAGAATTATTATTTTTGTATTTTTATTAATTGATCGGAATCAATCTGCTGAAATAGAGAACTAACATGATATATACTGAAATTGAATAAAAGAAGTTTATTTCTATATTGGGTTTTCCAGCCAAAAATCTGCCCTTTTTAGCACAAGTTTCAGACATTTTTGATTCATCTGCTGGCAACACTGGTCACATGAGAGTAGGCACATCTTATTTGTTTGTCCTATCCTCAAATATATGTAGGTTAAGATAGAAGCTCTTTCATATAAATGGGTTCTTCTATGGGACTACCATAGTCACCAAGTGTGTCTTAAGCCTCATAAAAAATTTGATAAAAACAAACAATATGGTATCATGCAATAAATTGGACTGAAATTAGGTACTGGTGGTTAGGTTGTACTGTTTGGTTGTGGCGGTCAAAGGGTTAACTGTAACGTTAAATAACAATGTGTATACATCACCACAAATCCATCAAGACTAAATTACTGACAATTAAAATTAAAGTCTTTCTTATTGCTTAATTTTGTTCAAACTAATAATAATTGTAATCTAATAAGAACAGCCAACTAATTCAAAGGCAAATCTAATAAATTCATCTAGTAAATTTAAACTATTTCAAAAATCAACACATCTCCCTTTTCTTTCCCAATCACCATATCTAGTTGGTTCAGGTCCTCTGGGCCCACCTACTTCTCCAGTATGTGGGTTGGTTTCATTGGGCCATGGAGGTAAAGGATCTTCCTTTTGAGAAGGATGCTTAAATGGTTGTTCCCCAAGGTCTTCAATAGAAGTAGTTTCTCTAAGTTTTTTTCTAAACTCTGCCAACCTCTTAGATTGGGGACGTTTGCCTTCGTCTTTAGCTTTCTCGGCTTCATCTGCCACCTCCGTTTTATTTTGAGAATACTTGCACATTGACAAGTTCACAGTTGACAAGTCTGCAATTTATTTATGTAATAACATTATTTCCTTATACTTGGGTAAAAAAATCATTAAATATACCTCTGTTGATACACGCCTGTGATACTCACTTTTGGGTAACAAATTTTTAAGACGATAAATACGAGACATGACGAAATAATTATTTTTTTAATGTTCAGTTCTCTTCTACAAATAGAATATTTTTTGAAAGTTGAGTTGATTGTTTTTGTTTGATTGACATTTGACTTAATAACTTTTTTTTTTTTTTTTTCTTCTCTTTGTGGCGATTGTCGGCTTCCAATGTCCGACTACTCAGCCAGTGTCATGTTGAGACGGTAGCAAGGCGAACCGCCGAACGTTCAAATACTTTGCGGTAGTTTAATTTTGTTAGTAGCTGGAAAGACAGACACTATTGTTAGTAGACATTGAACTAATCTACAAATACTTCCTTTTTTTGAGTGTTGAACTCTTGACACCACAGTCCACAGACTACATAGAGAAGTTAGAGATCACGGTTGGTATAGGCATTGTTAAGAGAGAGAATATGAAATATAGTCACGTGATCTGAAGCCAAATTGCTTTAAAAAATGGCGTCGCTCCGCCCACACCAAATAGTGTTGTACTCATTGTGTCGCTGTTGTCCATATCGATATGACGATAAAGAAAATTAAGATTTATTTTCCTTATTACCTTCAACTCGTAGTAGACGACAAGTTTAATAATGCCTCCTTAAACTTGTTCAAAGTGTAAAGTGGATCATCCTCGAGTGAAACTATTATTACATCATAATAAAACAACTTTTAACCGGATTAATCGCGTGTATTATTGGTTTTTTGTTTTTCCTGACGTTTCGAACACTTTGCAGCGTTCGTGGTCGCAGGAGGTCAGGTGTCACAACAGCTTATTTAAAATTATTTCAGTCTACCGTACATATAATTGATAAAATTATTTTGTCTCTGATACATATTTAAACTAAATCGCGACGGTATTTCCTAAGACTATCCCTGAGAAGAAATATCGAAACAAATTCAGAGGTCACAGTCGTTTTAAATTTAGAGATACAATTTTACAATTTTATCGTATTATAAACTAAAAGGTGTTCCGATGCACGCAGTAATCGCTCACAGTATCTTGATTTTTCTTGTGACTTGACTTTGTTTGGGACTTGATTATTTTCAGTACAGGGTTCCAAATAGGTGGTAACTGTCAACCATCTTCTCTATTGAAATTTGGGTGTTCTTTTTAATTTCAATAGCCTCGCGGAGCATTCTCGGTATATATCGGTTTTCTTTCGCGAGGATTTGGGGTTTATCGATACGTAGAAAATGGTTGGGTTTGTCTGTTGTATGTTCACAGACTGCAGATTTTGTTGAGCGTCTATTCTTGACGTCAGCTATGTGTTCTTTCAACCTGGTGCCAATGCTACGCTTTGTTTGCCCTATGTATGATAGCCCACAATCACAATCAATCTTGTAGACCCCTGCATCTTGTAAGGGAATGTGGCACTTCACCGGTCTGAGAAGTTGGCTGATCTTTCTATGTGGCTTGAAGTAGGTTTAGATAGAAGCACGCTTCAAGATGTGACCAATTCTATCGGTGACCCCTTTGATGAAAGGTAGGACAGCAGGTCGGCGATCAACTGTGGTGGGCTTTGGGCGGCTTCTGCGACGGGGATGTGGAGCTCGTAAGTTATTATATTTGAGAACTTGCTTCACATGGTTGAGTTCCCCTGCCAGGTGGTCGGCGTCGCAGATGCCTTGTGCTCTCTGTAACAAAGATTTGGCGACAGTAGCTAACTGACAAGGATGGTGGTGAGATTCACCGTTCAAGTATCTTTCTATGGGTGGGCTTTCTATACACAGTATGACTAACAGAATGATCTGGATTATGGATAAGTAATATATCAAGGAAGGCCAGTGACTTGGTGTTCTCTAATTCCATAGTGAATTGAATTTTATTATGTATGGAATTTAGGTGGTCTAAAAATGCAGGGACCACATTGTGAGGCAAGATGGTAAAAGTATCATCAACATACCTCTTGAAAATCTTCGGCATAGCCGGGGCCGTCGGGAGGGTTCTCCTTTCAAAATCTTCTATGAAGATGTCGGCAACCACCGGGGAGACCGGTGAACCCATGGCCACACCGTCGACTTGCAGGTAGAATTCATTGTCCTACAATAGGTAGCCGCTGGTAAGGCAGTGCTCGAGTAACTCTGCATATGCTAGAGGCATGTCATGGTCACTCAACTGCTTCTTGACAATTTCCAAACAATCCTTAACTGGTAAGTTGGTAAATAAGGACTGCACGTCAAAGCTAACCATCACTTCATCTTCAGTCAGATTTAGGTATTTGATCTGGCTGATCATTTCATATGATAAGAATCCTACACATATGTGTTAGTTTGTCCACGAAGTTTTGAGAGTATGTTCGCTAGGTGTTGTGCCAGTTTGTAGGTTGGTGTGTCAATCTGGCTCACTATTGGTCGTAGTGGAGCGTTCTCCTTGTGTATTTTAGGCAAACCGTACAGTTTAGGTGGTTTCGCGCAAGATGGAATCAATATGTTTACGTCCAATTCCAGGGTGTCGGAGTATTTTGATATTAATTCTGAAGTTTTCTTTAGAATTTTATTGGTTGGGTCTTTGTTTACCTTTTTGTATGTGCTATTATACGACTAGAGATCTAGAATTTTATTATTATAATCGGACGTATCCATTATCACCGTTGCATTACCCTTATCGGCGCGAAGGATAGTCAACTCGGTGTCTTTACTTACTTTTTTTTTAGAGCGAGGTATTTGTCGCGAGAAAGATTTGGTTTGGGCAGTTTGCTTCGACGTAGTACACATGACACGTCTTGACGAATTGCCTTCAAATCTTCGTTTTTTACGTTGTTTTTTATAAGACAGTCCTCAACGTTGCTTATTATATCTTCGTACGGGATTTTTCTCGGTGCTAGCGCGAAATTGAGGCCCACCCACACAGAAAGATACTTGAACGGTGAATCTCACCACCATCCTTGTCAGTTAGCTACTGTCGCCAAATCTTTGTTACAGAGAGATATTACCAAGTGATTTGATTTCGGGGATCCTTTATTTTCTATTATATCCGCTGTAAACCCATCAGAAGCTCAATAGTTTCAAATCAAATCATAATATATAATCATAATTCAGTGCTTTATAAATTTGAGACCGCAGCAAATGTTGTGTGCTTAAAAATTTATAAACAGAAAACCGCAATCGGCTAAATAAAGATACTGTAGTATCTTTAACTTATTGTGCCCGCGATTTCACCTGCGTGTAATTATATTTGTTACTTGGTACTAACCAACAAGTAGAAAATATTTCACAGTTCGTCTCTTTCACCAATGGTCAATTCTCATCGGGCGGCCAGGTTTATGCCGTTATCCGCCACAGGAGTCGTTCGCGCGAGTGGTTAAATATTTTAATTTTACATTATCTTCTATACTATGCATCCAAATAACCTGCTATAAAAGGCAATGTTTATCTTTATAAATATTTTTAATGATTATGTAACTTTTGTTCGTAAGGAATAATATGCAATGCTCAATAATAATACTCAAATATATATATAAATCACTTTAAAATTCTCATAAAATTTTTGGCATGAAATACTTTATTGTGGCATATGTATAAGTGATAGGCAAATGGCATCCCGGCCTTTTTTTTTTAGATACTACAAAAGATTGATATTTTTGTACAACATTGTATTTACGTATCATTAACCGTAATGCCACACGGATAAAGCAGTTCGGGAGCGCTTTTTCTTTCGACTTACTTAACAAAAATCTATTTTAAAGGTAGTTGAGATGTGTAGCCTAATATTAGAGAGCCTATACTATTCCTTACGAACCTTACGAACCTAGCTATCATATCCAATCCGAATGGTATGGTTTCAGATATTAGCGCGTTTAAATAAACAAAAAAACTCTTCCACTTTTTAATATAAAATTATAGTATAGTATAGATGCCAACAAGATTAGAAAGGTAATAAAAAAATTGGGCGGCAGTGTCAAGTTAAACCCTTCGAGCAAAAGGCTTGCCATTTGAAATATATGGAAAAGTTGTAACGGTACCAAACCTAAGAAGTATCTATTATTAAAATTTTTGAAACTTGTTTCATTGTTTAAAATAGTGTTGAGGGGAATTTGTGGAGCAGATTTTTTTCCCGAAATGTGGGGAATTTTACTTGGATTTTTGGGGATTTACATACATTGGCATTGGCAACCCTGGTTACCTGGTATAATACAATCTCGTAAGATACATATATTACTAATCTGTGATACAATCATAATAAGATACATATATTACTAATCTGTGAATCGTACAATGTTCTAACCTTACCTTTGGTTCTAACTTTCTAAAATTGTTCAGCCTGGTTATAACATGGTAATTCATTGAAATAAAACCTAAGGATGGGGTCACGACAAGTTATTGAAAAATCCCTGTCTATGTTGAAGTCATTACCAAGGATATCACTCGCTAATATTCGTGATAATCCTAATTCAAAGAAAACTGTGAGTATTGTGTAAGTCAAAAATGTATGTAAGTAAATATTACCGATAAATGACTAATATTTATTATTTTATTCGAATGGCAGCAAAAGCGAGGCCGTGGCCAACATGGAGGTGATAAGCACGGTGCGGGCAATAAAGGTTCTGGTCAACGGCAAAATTTTATGAGGCTAGGTTATGAAACTGGAAATAACCCTTTTTATTTACGGGTCCCTCAAGAACATTACTATAGGGGCCACCAGTAAGTCATCATATTCGATGTTATTTTAAACACGCTTTTATTTAACTATGTAACATAATGTTTGAATGTGATTTTTAATATATGAATTGACCTTGGTATTAGTGTATACACTTTAGTGTTACAATAAAATCTTAGGGCATTTCATTATCACCCTCCTTGTAGCAGGTGAGGTTTGACATAACCCAATTCTTAAAACAATGTGATAATTAAAAAAACTATAAATGTGCGAGAGTTCATCTGCTGAGTTGCTGTAAATATGACATTATTGTCTCGACTCACTCACATTGTTACGTCAATCACAGCGAATGACGTCACGCCTCAATCAAATGTCAATAATCGCCGTACAATATGGCTTGAACTTATGTGAAATATGCTGAGGCATGACGTCAAAGTTAGTCTGGTAGCTGACACCAAGCAAGTTCCATGCATTTGGGTGTCATACACCCTCTACACACAGACATATGTCATACATAAATCATTATTTGTAAAATTTGAATACATATAATTCAATATATCTATTCAAATTTTACAAATAATGATTTCTGTACAACGACGTCTCAATTGATGGAATCCAATATATTGTGATGATCACAAGTGCATTTCAAGTGAGTGATTATGAAAACGAAACTTGTATAATGTGTTAGTGATAAGTCAATTAGAAAGGAGTGCTAACATCTGTAACCCCCATGAGGCTAAATATAGCCTGAGGTACTCCTCGGGTCGTTCGCAGTTGGTTCGCTTTAATGAGGTTTCCTCAGATCGGTGTCACCTTGCTGCAGGAATCCTTTTTCCGCTTCTCTTCTTCGTTTTTATAAACGCCATCACTATGACTATATCTTCTCTTTAAAGTGGATAACATCAACAAACCCATTGATGCCATCAATAATGATCTTGAAACATCAGTGAATGGGTTAAATCCTTTGGGTTACTTGTTAACCCAGCAAAATCACAAGCTGTCATCATTGGTGGCAGATACATGGTAAATTTATAAGGTCACAGTTCCCTACCACCTACTGTATATGATTCTGTCACCATCCCATACTCAAAAAGTTCTAAGAATCTAGGAGTTCTCATGGACCCTAACTTTTCCTGAAGTGTTCACATTGCGGAGGTAAGCAGGAGGAATTTTTGCTCTTTTAATTCTCTCAAACATTTTCAAAACTTTGTACCTCTTCAGGCAAGTATTATCCTTGCCCAATCTCTTCTTCTTCCTCTTTTAGACTATACAGATGTCTACTTCTTGGATGCCATACAAGAAAACTTAAACAAACTTGAATGCTTGCAGAATCTTTGTATCCGTTTCATATTTGGCCTTCGAAAGTACGATCATGTATCAGAATTTCGGGCTAGATTGAAGTGGCTACCTATTCGGCGGCGGCGAGACTCTGATATCCTTTATCTTCTATTCTAATCCTGTGTCTCCTATTTATCTTCGTGAATGATTTGAATATCTCATTCCTAGAGGTCAGCCCTGTCGCTTAATTTACTCACTTTTGTTAAGAACTCCTCTTCATAGCTCTAGCCGTTACGATGGTTCTTTTACAATTTGTGCCGTGCGTCTATGGAACTCTCTCCCTCATTCAATTTGTGCCAGCCCTTCTGCTTTTGTCTTTAAGAAAATAGTTAAGGAACATTTCCTGCCTTTATAATTTGTATTTATTACTCATAGGTCAATATTTCTCTAATATTATTTTGTCTTTCATTCACTTTATTTATTGCATTTGTATGAAATTTTTAGGATTTACCTAATGTTTTTTTTTTTAATTATATGTGGCTATAGTGTCACTTAGACCATAAGAGGTCTATTGTGATCGCCACTTTGTGATTAAATTAGAGTTCATCCCTGAACCCTGCCGCTGTGATGAACTGCAGGATTATCCTAGGGGTGAGCTCCCCCATTTCATCCGGGCCCAAAATATGCTTCCCTAGATGAGCGTAGCGCTTGTGTATCAGCGGTCCACATTCCCCCAAAAGGTGAAGTGGTGTTTCGTCAGCCTCTTTACACCGTCTGCAGGTTTGTGTCTCGCTTAGCCTCAGGTTGAACATGGGCTTATTTAAGCAGCAGTGTCCTGTTAAGGCTCTTGCCACTATGCGCAAATTGTTCCTACTTAGCGCACGGATATTGTTTGTGTACCTTTTGTCATAGGCTTTAATGAGGACTTTGGAGTGAGTCATGCCTAGCGATTCCGTCCAGAGTTTCATTGCACTTTCAAAACATGAGTCCATGAGGGATTTTTGAGCTAGGCTTTTAGGTATACCACAGAAGGGCTCGGGGCCTTGCTGTGTACCATTTGCTGCTGCTCTTGCTAGCTCATCGGCACGTTCATTTCCAATGATGCTCGCATGACCCGGTACCCACCTCAAAACTACTCTATTCCTGCTGCCTAGAGAGTTTAATCGCATCTATGCAGTCTTCCACTAGTTTTGATGAGACTACGTTTGAGTCTAATGCCAGGAGAGCTGCTTGGCTATCCGAATTTATGTAAATCGTATGGTTGATATAGCGCTTGGTTGGCTTCTTAGCGCAGGTTGGCTTCCGCAGACTCTACAATGGCGTATACCTCTACCTGGAAGATGGAGGTGTAGTGTCCCAGGTTGACGCTTTTCCTGAACTTTGGTCGCTCTCCATATATTCCACAGCCTACATCCTGTCCAATTTTGGACCCATCGGTGTACTATATTAGGCACCCGGCCTCGTAGGTTAATTGGTTATTGCACCAGTCCTCCCGTGAAGGCATTTCCTCGGATTTTTGTTTTCCGAATACATGCCGCAGAAGCATGGCATCTGTTGTCATGCCAAGTAATGGCAATTCCATTACTTGGCAGAGTCCTCAGTTTTTGGGAGAGCCAGTTTCTCCTACCCTGGATGTTTGCCCTAAACATGCTGGCTTTCGCCTCTTTGAGTAAGAATAAATGAAGAGGCGGTAGTCCAAGCAGGGCATTCAGTGCCATTCCAGGGCATGTGGACATAGCGCCCGTGGCCATGAGACAGGCAGTCCTCTGCAAACTGTCCAGTTTTTTAATAGTGGTCGTTTGATGGGCTTTGCTATACCACACGACGGACGCGTATGATGTACTTGGTCGCATAATGGTAGTATACAGCCACCATTTTATTATTGCTACCCATAAAGCGACCACTGACCCCGAGGGACATTTCAGCTTTACTCAGTACGTTGGCTAATTGTGTGTTCCATGTTAGCTTTTGGTCGATAGTGACGCCCAAGTATTTAGCTTCAGTGGAAAACGTAATCATTTTACCGTTCAACTTTGGCATCACGAGTTTGTACAGACGCCGTTTTTTGGTAAAAGGTACTACGACAGTTTTGTCCGCATTGACAGAAAGGTCACTTTTTGCACACCATTCGCTAACGGTGTTAAGACCTTTTTGCATAATCTGTGAGATAGTAGATTGACAGAAGCCCCTTACGACAATTACCAAGTCATCTGCGTAGCCTTGTGCATCGATCTGGAGTTCTGGCAGCCTAAATAAGAGCTCATCTACAGCTAGTGTCCACAATAAAGGCGATAAAACTCCACCTTGCGGGCATCCTCTAACTGTGGATATCTCTATTGTTTTATCATGAAGGGCAATTTTTGACTCTATGACTAAGCATCGAGAGAGATTGACGAGTTGTCGAAAGCTCCTTCGATGTCGAGGAACGCACATAGCGCTAGTTCTCTGTCCTCCATAGCCTTCTCCACCCTATCTATGTGACTTGTGAGGGCAGTTTCGGTTGATTTGCCCTTACAATAAGCGTGTTGGCTGCGGTGGATAGGAGATGCAACTAGAGCTGTATCTCTGATATACCTATCTAGCACCTTCTCCATTGTCTTTAGAAGGAATGAGGTGAGGCTGATTGGTGTGAAAGACTTTGGCTGGCTGTAATCTTTTTTGCCAGCTTTAGGTATAAAAATAACTTTGACCAAAGTCCATTGTTCTGGTATATATCTCCAGGCCAAGCTTGTCCTGAAGATTTTTATCAGATATGGTATGAGGACGTCCGTTCCTTGTTGTAGTAACACAGGTAATATTCCGTCCTCCCCACACGCTTTGTATGGTTTGAAGGAGTCTACGGCCCACTGTACCTGGTTGGGTCTTATGATCCTAGCCGCCCTGCTCCAGTCCTCGTTATGAGGTCTATGGCAGACTGGCTTTAGGGATGGGTCTCTTCTCAGAGACCCTGGGAAGTGGGTCGCTACCAGCAACTCTAAGGTATCCTTTTCGTTACTCGTAAAGGAGCCATTTTCCGTTTTGAGGAGTCCAATTTGATTAGTCTTGGTTTTTGAGAGCAACTTGTGAAGTCTTGCTGATTGTGGCAGGCTTTTTATCTCCTCACAAAGCTTCCTCCACGAGGCTCTCTTCGCCTTCCTAATCTCTTTGCTATATTCAGATAAGGTTTTCCTGTAGATCTCCCAAGCTAGAGACTTTTTAGCCTTGTTGAATAGTTTCCTGGTTTTCTCTCTAAGCTTCCTGAGCCTTGAGTTCCACCAGGGTACTTTCCTTACTGAGGTCTTAGTTTTGAGTGGACAGCTCGTTTCAAAGGCCATGTGTATGCCTTTTGTAAGAGTGGCCACCGGTATCTCTAGACTCTCAGTTGATTTGATAGTTTTTGGGAAGGATACGAGATTTTGCCTGAGTTGATTTTTAAAATCTGGCTAGTCGGTTATTCTTGGAGACCTATATGTTGTGGTTTGGCTGTCCAAAGCTGCCCTAACCTCAAAAGTTATATGCCTGTGATCTGACATTGAGTTTTCGCTACTAACCTGCCATGGGTCTATGTGTCTGGCTAGGTTGTTTGTAACGATAGTAATATCTAAGACTTCCTGCCTAGCACGTGCTAGGCAGTGCATCCTACGTTTAGCGTTGTTAGATGGTTTATAGTAAGAAAGTCAAGAAGTAACTCACCCCTCTTGTTGGTGTCGGTGCTTACCCTAGAAGTGTGATGAGCATTGGCGTCGCAGCTGATGAAGAGCTCGGCGTTGTGTTGGGCGGCATACCTTACTACCTTCGCCAAGTCCTCTGTCGGGTCGTCTCTCTCTCCGGGTAGATAGGCCGAGCACATTATTACTCGAGCCCCGTTCCACCCTTTGAGATTGACGAAGGCGTCATCGTTGCAGACTTCTATAATCGGCAAAATGTCAACATTATTATTGTATGCTATACAAGCTCTGGGTCTAATACCTGTAGTATTAGTTAAAATCTTACCGACAGCATTAAGTCCCAGAACCTGAGTATTGGCTACCCAAGGCTCTTGAATTAAGGCGAGGCTCGCCTTGCCTTTAACAAGACAACACTCCATTACCGCAGATGCTTCTGCAGCATGGTGGAGGTTGGCTTGGAGGATCCTCGCCGTTCCCACCTGGCCAAAGCCAAGGGGCAACTCCTAGGGGCTACCCTAGGAGTTGCCCCTTGGCTTTGACCGCGTCGGCTTGGGACGCGAACGTGCCCGGCTTGTGGCGGTCCGCCAAGCATTCCCTGCTGGACCCTGGGAAACCCCTACCCCTGTCGTCAACCCGCCTTTGCTCCGAGGCTCTGTTTTTGCAGGCACCTTGGTCGCGGTAAGTCGTAGCCCTTGCCTTACACTGCCTCTCAGAGCCTGATCCCCCCCTCGACGTGCCCTGCTGTGGTTCCACAGGCCTATCCCTGCTCCGAGGCACTGGTTTGGGCGAACCGCAGGGCACAGCAAGCTGCGACCCAGAGATCTCCCCACCTTGCCTCTCAGAGCCTCCTGAAGTGGAAGGCTGTGGTTCCATCGTTGCTCTAGCAGCAACTGGTAAAGGACCAACTTCTGGGGCACGCTTGGTCTTAAAAGTGAGTTTCTTAAAACCAAGAATGACCTCAGATTTCATAGCCTGGAGAGACGCCACAGAAGGTTCGTCTAGGAAAAAGGACACTACTTGCCCATTGCCCTCGGCCCTGCTGTGTGCGAGTCTCCAAAGCTCCGTGTTTAGTCCTTTATTTTGTATTCCTAGCAAACGGACAGCTTCGTTTAACGACTCTGCCTCTGAGCTAGGGATAAAGGTTGTCCCTATAGGGGGCTTCGGCAACTCGCTTCCGATAACCGAGAGTGATGCCCCGCCCCAGGGCTTGATATTGGGGACCCTCACAGACAGCCACTCAAGGCTGGCCTGGTCCTCGCAGGTCACAAGGATCCACCCTGGTCTATGTGTGAAGCCAGTGAACCTTGGTCCCTTACCTTTATCGGTGATGCTTAGCATCTCCAAGGTAAGGGCATGATGCACCAGCTTCATTTGGTCTTCGCTCATGGGAGTCAGGTTTCTAATTCCCACTCGCGTTTGCTCCACGACCTGCTTGAAGCTGGGCTGAGCTACGGGCTCGTTCATCCGCGGCATCTTCTTGGCCTGTTCCTTAGGCGACTCCTCCTCTGACCTAGGCCGCTTTTTGGCGTTTGGGTCTGGAGGTATACCTTTTACCGGAATTGCACTCCAAAGCTTTACAGCTAATGCGCGGTCTTATTCGACCTTCACGTTAGCTGCTAATAGCCTTCGGAGCCGCTTCCGAGCTGCACCACAAAGCATGACTGGTTTTTTAGGGATCTCTTCCGTCCTTGAGGCAGAGTCACAAGAGCCGCCTGCCTTAGGTGGACTAGTCCCTACACCCGTCCCATTACGCATCCCAGTTTCGGGAGAGGCTAGTAAGACCTCCTCCATCAACTCAATAGTCTCTCCTAAAAGGGGAGAAAAGGGTTGTTTTATATTTTTATTGTCTTGCTCCATACAAATCCCACGAGTAGCGAGGGAACTAAAAATGCTTACCGGCAGAGCCCCGCATGGCCGGCAAGAGGACAAAAATACTACCCGATTCGTCCAGGTTTCGAGTAGCCACCGTTCATGACTGAGCACCCCACCAGCCACGCATCTCTCGGCACGGTACGGATAACACCTTAGCTTGGGTAAATAATAAAAATACATGAATACGTATAAGGCTAAAATAAACATAAATACACCTAGATATATACAAGACGCCCGGTGTTTTCTGTTACATCTAATTCTGAACGAATTAGACCAAGAACAGGGCGGCAACCTCGAGAAGGCTATACACCGGACTTGTCTTGGGGATCTACACGACTGTTGCGCTCTCCCCCAAGACCTTGCCCCCTTACCACTTCTGATGGAGGTGGTAAGGTAGGCCTGCGCCTATACTACCAAGCCAAGCGAAGCAAACCATGTCGTTGTGCAACCGCAAAAGCATAGCCGCAAACCCGCCCCCTATATATAATGTTAGGATGAACCACGATTTTTGATAAACTTTGTGGCTATAGTCCACGAGATCTAAGAAGCCGCATTTGACACATTAAAAAAGGATAGAATGTTACTTAACAATATTAATATTGGTCGTGAATAAAAAATATTTTGATTATACACTTGAAAATAATTATGAAATTATTATAATATATTTCGAGACGTATTATTTAGCATGGTATGTAATTTCCAACTAATAGTTTTAGCATTTATATATTTTTTAATAAGTATTTATGTACTGTCAAAATATCATAAATAATTGTACGTTCTCCGTTAATCCTTTTTTAAATAAAGTGATGTGACCACTTGAATCATTATAATCGTTTAAAATATCAATATATAATTTTATATTAAAATCTTTTTATAGGCTATATATACGTAACATATAGGCACATTATATTATGAAGATTAATTTAAATTTAAATATAATCACAATTTGCTTGACGCTAGCAAGTGATGAAATGATAATGACACCTGTGCTATTTTTCGTAATTCGTCCGGCTCAATGTGCCATCTCTCTGTTTTTTCGGTACCTCTGTTGGTTTTCGTGACTTGGCTTTCATTTTGAACTGTTCCCGCATTTATATTTTTTTTACCCTAATATACATGTGTCTAATAATTTGCATACTTTTTCAGCTTGAAAAGAGAATATCCACCACTATCCTTACATCAACTGCAAAGTATAATTGATAAAGACTGCCTGGATATATCTCAACCTATTGATATTGCTAGTATTATTAAGTCAGGCATTTACAACATTTTTCCTGACCAAAAGCAGTTTGGTATTCACCTTACTGATGAAGGAGCTGATATTTTTGCAGCCAAGTTAAATATTGAAGTACAATGGGCAAGCGAACAAGTCATTGCTGCTATTGAAAAAAATGGAGGAGTTATTAGAACTGCATATTATGACCCACATAGTTTGATGCTACTCAAAAACCCCAAAAAGTTTTTTGAGTCAGGTCAAGCAATTCCAAGGCGGATGATTCCACCAGCTGATGTTATTGAATATTATACCAGTGCTAAAACACGTGGGTATCTGGCTGATCCAGAAGAAATATCTAAGGAAAGACTTAAATTATCTCAAAAGTATGGATATAACTTACCCAAAATAGAAAATGAAATAAATTTAAATGTGTTGTGTGAAAGAAAAGATCCAAGACAGATATTTTATGGTTTAGAACCTGGATGGGTGGTAAACTTAAAGGATCAATGTATTCTTAAACCTCAAGATGAAGAATTACTGAAGTTCTACAATTCATAGGTTCAATATGAAATTTTCTTTGATAATTAAATAGGTATTTAGATCAAACCATTATTTTATTTTATATATTGCAGGTAGTTGTTGTTTCTATCTTAGCCCCTCTTATATAGGCAAAAAGATATGTTAAAAATGGTCAACTGGATAACCAGTCCCACAAAATGTTGCTGCCACTTAATTTTTGACCCGACTGACCCAGAGAGGGTTATGTTTTTCGAGTGTATGTATATTTCTTTGCGCCACATCCTGTAGCATAAAAGGTTTGATGGATTGTAACATATGAGGTTTCATTCGGGTCTAGGTACTAACAATATTTAAATATGGCGTCTACAAATAAAAAAGGGGGAATAAAAATATATTTTGTATTTAATATATGGGTATCAAATGGAAGCTAGTAAATAGCTAATTTATACACATACATTATAACACATAAGCTACTATAGTATGTGTCACTGCAAAAAGACAGTTGTCCAAAATGAAACAAAAATAAATTAATATTATTCTTTATTTTCTAAGGAAACTTTTTTGTGAATCGTCAAAGATAAATTTTATCTTTGACGACTATTCATCCAGTGTCATGTTGAGACGGAAGCGATGTAACTTCCAATTTCTTTTTTGGTAGGTAAGTAGGTATCAATATGTTAGTGGTGCTGTAAAGACGGGACAATTAATTTGTTAGTAAACAAAGATAAATTTTATTTGTATAACCTTTTCGACGCCAATCTATAAAATACGCGATGTCTCGTCCAACGCCACAGTACAAATGTATAACCAATGAGATTTTACCTAAGTTTATGATATCATTGTGGATAACAGCAAATTACCTAATAAATTAGAACCTTATATATGCATTTAAGGTCCTAATTTATTAGGTAATTTCCTTTTAAGGGATTGATGTAAAAGTCAAGTATTCATATGCACAAGGACATAAATTGCCAAAACAAACTTTAAATTAATAATAATAAGAAATTATATCGTTCGATTATTGCTCTTTACTGATTATGCTGTCCCCAAGCCGCGCGGAGGTGAATTACCGGGACATGCCCCCCCGCAATCCCGCGCGCCCCGCCGCGCCGCCGCCTCGTCTCCTCGTCGCGTCAGCTGTTACTACCTACTTCTCTCATCGTGTGGTTGCTGAACAACTTAGTGTCAGAGTTTAAACCACCCGTAGGTCACTGACATGACTTTACACACCATCGAGAACACCTCTCAGGTATGCTGACTTATTAAAAGCAAGTGATAATGAGTTTATAATACGCACATAACTTCGAAAAGACAGTGAGCTTGGATTCGAACTTGCGACTTTTTACTTCTCAATCCAACGGTCACTACCCACTGAGGTACTACCTCTAGGCTATCACTACCTACTGAGTAGATGGCACGACCTTTTCCCGCGCTAACAGCCAACGCACCGGGCAGCCAGGGCACACGACCGTAGCTAATTACTAGATAAAAGAAGGCCACGACAAAATTCAGAAAACTTACAGAAAGTGACGTTGTATACCTATCCTTTATGATAGCATAACTAATAAAAAAGTTGCAGGATCATTAAATGTTATAATTTTACACGAAAACATCTGTGATTCGAAATTCTCATCACACATAAACCGGGTTTTGGACTGACAAATTAGTGTAATGCTATGGTCAATATTATCAATAATTAAGTTAAATTGATAGCATGTTTGGATTAGCATGATTGGCATGTTTAAAAGTTTGAACCACACAAGTACCTTCAACGATTTGGCAGCAGCGGCGTGTGTCTGTTAATCTCTTCCTTTCGTATTAAAATGTTCAATACTTTGAATTTGCAAAAAGATGGTATTTCCTTTCTAATGAGAGTAAAATAACGTGGCTATCAGTGAAGGTTTCTAAATAATCAATGATTTTCAAATCAAAAAATTTGAATTTGGCTCCTTAGTATAGAAGCCAGCAGCTGTAGCGAGACTAAAAACAAAGCGGCGTTATCTCGCTATAGCTGACACTCCTCACGAGACTAGTTCATTCGTAATTACGTAAATATAAAATGAAAGGTAGTCTCGAGGGGGAGTCCGTTAGAGATTGCAGTATGGTAGGAAATAAATGTCGATATCGATATCATTTAATTAATTTTTAATAAAGGTCGAGATAGCCTAGTGGTCAGAGCGCCTGGAGTATTTATCCGGGAGGCGCAGGTTCGAATCCTGTTCGCGACCGTATTCTTTTTCCGTTTAATATAATAACGTTAGTGTTCGCTAAGTATGCATTAATGCTTTTCAAAGATTTATCTTGAATTTTTAATAAGTTGAATTAATGTAAACTTAAAAGTTGCAATATTAAATGGAAACAGAGTTCGCTAAGCATGCGTTAATGCTTATCAAAGATTTATCTTTAATGAAAACAACTTAAAATCAAAATAATTATGTATTACAAACACTTGTTTTTGGAAATGAAGAGATTATGATTATTAAGAGTATTTATCCAGGAGGCGCAGGTTCGAATCCAACTCACGACCGTACTCTTTTTTTACAAAATAATATTATTTGAGGTTTGCTTAGCATTCGTTAATGCTTTTCAAAGATTTATCTGTGGAAGAATTTCGTAGATTTGAAAAAAAAAACTATTTCCAAGGTTACGTAAAACTCAACAATTTGAAATTTATCGATATCGACATTATCTGGCGTGATTTCGATGTCACACCTCTTCTCACACATTGCGATACCTATACACGCTGTGGTTTTGAACAGTGGCCATATTGTCGGAACATATACAGCAACAAGTAAAAAATTATTAAAACAATAATAGCCAAGAGGTCAACGTCCTATTCGTCTCGTAACAGCTAACGCTTCTTTGTGAAATTTTCGTACCTATACGGCCTTTGTCGCCGCGCGGTGCCGTCCTCGTGCCTACTGCGCGCGACGCGGCGATGGCTATGACACGACGTATACGCAAAAAACAGTAAAACTGCGAAATTAATTCGATTTTCTAAGGTATACTTTTTTTTAATTGTTTTGTTATCAGTTACACCTATAGATCCATCTCCTTCAATTTGGCCACTGTCTAGAACCACAGCCTGTATACCTTTTACCTGTTTGGTTACAATGATACAACACGATTTTGATCGTGTGTGACACAATTGTATGTTGGTGTGTAGTTTTATTAATGTGTGCTAATGTAATAACGAGAGCTATTGTTGCTTTAGTGTGAGTTTTTATGCCTTTGGGTTAACTCACCTCCCGCCAAAAGTGGCGAGCAGTTGTTCGATATTAAGTCAGAAACCGGCTCCCGTCTGGTCCTCTAAGCTCTACAAAGATGTTAAAAATAGCCCTATTAAATCCATTATACTATATTAGAAAAGTTGTTGTTTTATTTACTACTAAAGCAAATTATGAACCAATCTATTTTTAGAAGATCCATTCAAGTGCATTCGATCTGATTCGATAATTGATTCAGAAGCATATGATTAATTATTATGATGTTATGGACATTGATTCAAACCAAAAGATCCCATTTGAAATCCGCTCGCTTGTGACGTTACAGGTTAACTTGTTCTATAGAAGCCCGTGGCGTTGAGGGCGACTAACAATTAGCCGTTTCGTGGGGATGGTTGTTTCAAACGGTGTTTCATTATCGGCAATAATTAATTGGAAAGAAAAACGTACTTATAAGTCTTGATTAAGTGAAAAAAACCTAGTTATAATTTTGTAGTTTATTATATATATTATTTAATAACCAAATTTTTTCCTATAATAATATTTTTGAACGTTTCGAAGGGATGAATCTTAGTGTGGTAACTATTGTCTCATCACTAGCTGACTTCATATCAAGTACTTGGCGCTCGGAACATTAAAATATTTTCAGGCGTATTTATTTTCGTTAATATAATAGAAACAAGAGCTTGTTATGTGTGAAAAAGTTAAAAATAGGGGCTAAAATTAAAAACGGGGCGACAATATAAAAACGTGTCGTGGCTCTGAGGGCAAGAGAATCTCGAACTTCTATACAAGTAATTGGCGCTGAAAAGGTTAAATATATTATTTATATATATATCCAAAAGATTTGGGAATTCAAGGGACATGAAAAGATGTAGTCCAACGTGCCTTCGTCCAGACCACAGAGAACTGTCACGAACGCGAATCTTTTTGAGAAACACCTTAGGGCCCTTACGCACCAGCGGTTGGCCACCAGGCGGTTTGTTTGAGCGGTCCAACCGCTTAATGCGGTTTCTTCGCGTTTTTCTTCGCGGTTAGCCGCCATAGCGGTCAGCCGCTATGAAACCGCGTTCAGCGGTTGGACCGCACGAAGGCGCGTGGCCCATAAGCAAAATGGACGCCGTCGAGATAGCTTGTGTTATTTATTTTTACTCCCGAAAACAACGAAAGAAAAATAAAAAAAGATACTGGATTCATCCTTTACTAGAAACACGCAACGAATTTGGCCAGTTCGCAAGTTGTTTTCAAGAACTGAAGAAGCACCAAGATAAATTTTTCGGCTATGTTAGAATGAGTGTTTCGTCATTTGAAGAACTACTAACAGTTTTATATGACACCATCAAAGGACAAGATACTAAATTTCGTGATTGTATCCAACCCGAAGAGAAATTAGTAATAACATTAAGGTAAGTATGATAAATAAAAAAGTTTTAATAGTTATTATGTTTTAATTTTAATGGCAATGTGGGTTCATAATTGAATAACTATTACTGAGAATTATTATCATTAAAAAGATCTAGATAATCAGATTCTTGAGATGTCTGTGAATATGTTGATTCAGGAGAGATTACAGATTGTTCTTCATTACATGTTCCACGGTGTGTAGGTGGAACTGAGGGCGGTGGTGGGTTATTATTTCTAGCAAATGATGGTGTCTGATATCCTTGGGATGGCCCTTGGTTGTAGTTAAATGGTCGTACGTAATCCCAAGTAGAGTTACGGTAGTTGTATCCAGACGTTTGGGCTTCAGTAATGACTTGCATTATTTGAGATTTTGTACGTAGGCGTATATGTTCAGGCACTTTTTTTATTTCACTAACCAACGACAAAAAGAAAAGTCTATCTTCATCTTCTTCCGCCTTTTTCAACTCTACATTCTTATTTAAGACGTTAATCAATTCAACTCCTATAACATCTTCTTTATTTAACTTTTTTTTTCGTTTTGGCGGTGGTACTACGACTGGGTCAGCTACGTTTTCCGTTTCATTTCTTTCATTTTCTTACCTTTGCATGCTTGAATCAGTTTCATTGATAGATACTGTGTCCTTCAAAAACATTAAATTATTGTAAAATATGTATTGAGTCTTTTTCTTAGCCGCTGACCCACTCCTGGTAACATTGTCCTTTAGAGCTTTCACGAAATTATCCCTAATGTTCTTCCATTTCTTTTGTGATTCTTTTCCTAGAACAATAGGTACAACAAACAAGTTAATGATTTAGTCATAAAGTAATATATTTGTTGTTATTCGTGTGATATGTGCAATAAAGAATATACATAGGTACATTGAATTCAATAAAACATGTAATAATAATAAATTGTTTGTTTCAGATATTTTGCAACAGGTTGTACATTCACGGAACTACATTATACATTCAAAATTGGAGTAAGCACTGTAGCAGAAATCGTACGAGAAGTTTGTTTTGCAATTTGGTTTTGTCTGAAAGATATTTGTTTGCCTGAACCAAACAAAGACGCTTGGAAAAAAATTGCCAATAATTTTTTTCAAAGAGCAAATTTACCTAACTACTTAGTTGCTGTTGACGGCAAGCACATACGATGCATTGCACCTAATAACAGTGGCTCGATGTGTTTTAATTAAAAAAGTTTTTTCTCTTTGGTTTTATTAGCAATATGCGACAGTAATTATAAATTTGTTATGGTTGATATTGGAGCTTTTGGTAAATTCAGTGACTCGTCAATATTTTAAAATTCGGTTTTCTATGAAAAAATGCAAATAAACCAATTGGATATTCCAGAGCCACAACCGATTTCACAAAGTAGCGAGACATGTATCCCATACGTTTTTGTAGGCGACGAGGCATTTGCGTTATCTACGAATTTAATGCGCCCATACGCAAAAAAGATTTGGATGAAACCAAAAGAACGTTCAATTACGGGTTTTCTAGAGCAAGAAGATATGTAGAATGCAGTTTTGGAATTTATGCAAACAAGTGGCGTATATTTCATAGACCTCTAAATGTTCAATTCGCTCTAGCAAAAGATATCATAAAAGCTACTTGTGTCTTACATAATTTTGTAAGAGACCGAGATGGCTATTGTTTCGACGACTCACTCAGTTGCCCTTTGCCAGAAAATGTAACACAGGAAGGGTTAAGAAGGAACAATAAAACTGCGTTGAGATACAGAGAATTGTTTGCCGAATATTTTATGACTGATGGGAAATTAGAATGGCAAAGAAATATGATTTAACTGAAAATAGACGTATTTATTATGTTCTAAGATGTTTAAAGTATGTTTAGTTTCGTTTAAATATATGTAATAATAATAATAATAAATACTTACCAAGACTTTTTTTTGCCTCTGTTGTCATCTCCTCTTTTCCAAAAATATCTACTAATTCTTCCCATTGTTTCCGTTTTAAATCTCTATTCTTATAAACTGCTCCTTCACAATTCCACTCTCGTTGTTGAATTTCAACAATGAATTTCTCTGTGTCGAAGTTCATGGCTGCGCAACTGAAAACACGTGAATACTTCACCGCGGCGGCTCGCCGCAAACTAACCGCCAGTGCGTATACACAAGATGGCGGCTAGCCGCGAAGCGGGCCGCGGCCCTCCATTCAACCGCCGCGGTTGAAATTTTGTGGCGGTTTAGTGCGTACAATCATAAGCGGTTGCAAATTAAACTGGAAAAGCGGCTAGCCGCGCGGTTAGCCGCCCCCGCGGTTAGACGGTTAGGCGTTAGTGCGTTAGGGCCCTTAGTACCTACAGCAATGTCAGAGTCGCAGTCTGCACAAAGACAACACAGTTCACAACAATGTCTAAATCTGTGACTTGGCGAAAAATTGCGACTAAACTTAGGAGAAAACAGATCTTCGCTAGGTGCCCTTGTTTTTGAGATTAAAATTGGGCCAAGCTGGGGAGATACTCCCCAGATCGGCCGCCTATAAACCCTTATAACTTTTGGCCAGTAACCGACAAATTCTGATAATTCGTGACTAATCAGCGATAATTGTTTTGTGTTATCAAAATTAAAATCCCTGTGGTGTGACGTCATGCTTCAGCATATTTGACATGCGATGATTGACATCAGGGTGTACAATCTTCGAACAAATGAGTAGGAAACTGGACAATAATAAATCGACAAAATAAAGTAGCTCATTTAAATATACCATTGTCGTATAGCAATCATTCTTTGCAATTTGGTAGGGTTATATCAATAGTTTTTTGCCTTCGTGAATCAATAGATGGCGCTTAATGCTATTTTGCAACAGCTATCTCAGATATGTAAGGAAGACTTATTTGTAAAAGTAAACTTGAATTTATTATATATCGGGAGTATGCTGGTCGGAACTGGCTTCGCAGTCCCAGTTACTCATTAATAAATTGCATCTCCGAATTACAAGACATTTATGATAACATATTAAAAACAAATATAACATTAAATAATTTAAAACAATTTATAAAAGTAATAATATTTGTACATATTAGTTTCAACTTCTTGCATTGCCAAATCCTTAAAGAAAACTTGATAGATTTAAGATTACTTTGTCATCCCGATTTTTTATTCACCATTATGGGAAAAAATTAAATAAAATATTAAGCGGGAAGACGGATAAGGACAGCAATAAATTAAAGGCAATAAAAAGATGTATTAAGTGATAAAAGATAAATCTTTGAAAACCATTAATTTTATTTCATTATATTCTTCCAAATTATTCATAAGATGTATGAGCAATAAAAAATGAACGGAAGAATATATTGGAATCGGTTGAATCACGTATTTTATATCTTTGTTGGTTGGACCCTAAGTAGATACCTAATAATACCTAAACAAATGTTTAAGCATGTCGGGGTCCTATCGTTTACAGCAATAGCAATAGAGCGGACTGTATAAATAAAGAGTATAATAAAAAAACAAAGATAGATCAAACGGCGCCCGATCGTACTACGTGACCGCCGCGGAAAATCGTCGTAGAGAAGTATTGCGCGCCAAAATGGGGAAAAGAGCGGCAGCCGCCGCGTCACTTCCCGCCCCCGCGCACCCTTCAGGCTGCGCGGTTGTCAGCGCGGCCGTCATCGTTTCCTCGTACCGCGGGCCCTCGCGCTGCCCCGCGCCGTGGCATTAGTAGTGCATTCGTAATACTCTAGATGGCGTCTGTGTGCCCTGTTTCCTAAATTGAACGAGAGAGAGGTCTCTATTTCCTATATTATAAAGTACTCTGTGATTGACATTTGACTGAGGCGTGATGTCATTCGCTGTGATTGACGTTTCAGTTAACATAGCCGATTGCAATATTTTATACTTTAAATCTTATTCATCATAACGTTTTTAATAAAACTAGGTATTTTTTTTGATTTTACCTCTTACCTATATTTACCTCTAAAACCATTTATTCTTTGGTGCTTTATTTAATACTGTCATCATGACTTTTCTAAATTAATTTTAACTTGACAAAAATGGAAAATTTTGTTTAGAACTTGTGTTAGAAACCATATCAATCTAAAATTATTTGTATGATAAACTCCGACATGCGTAATAATGTTATCTTGATTACTGTAATCAAGGTTAACGATTACAAGTAATCATAACAAAAGTAGTTTATTACGCCCCACTCTAGTTGTACCTAGGTATTTACTGTCAGAGGAGCAGTTTTCGGCTTGCTGAAACTGTACCTAGCACATAATTTATTATTTCCATTTTATTCTAGATTTATGTGAATGTGTGTTAAAAACCTTTTTAAGGGAAGTTACCTACTTATTACATTAGGACACTGGACAACCCGCTCTAGTCAACCCGCGTTTGTCGATATCGCAGAGATTAGCAAGTTTGGGGTACCTACGCAACCTGCCGCCACGCAAGGCCCCCGTCGCACATAGGGGCACACATATTTTGCCAATCTAGCAGGTCAAAAATATTTCTTTAAGAATTTGTCGCAGGTAAAAAAATACTGGCTATTATTACTGTTGAATGATTAGAGAATATTAGGGAACATCACCCGATCTGTTATAGACTGCAGCCGCGTGCTTGTTTAAGTCGAAACTTTACCATCGCTTAATGCGTACGCATATTTTTCGGGTTGCGACGTGTGAAGGTATCAATATATATTAACATTCAGTACGGTAATAATATAATAGAAGTAGTAAATACAAAATTTCTGGGACTCTTAATAGATCAAAAACTAAATTGGGAATGTCACATTGACACTTTATGTAAAAAAAATAGTAAGTCTGCATACGCTTTGCATACACTATCCTCAATAGTATATATGGATGCGCTTCTCACGGCTTACTATGGCCTAGTGGAATCGCACCTACGATACGGCATTATATTTTGGGGTAACTCTTCTGGAAGAGAAACAGCATTCAAAGCACAAAAAAGGTGTATAAGAGCTATCTTTAAGTTGCAAACCACCGATAGTTGCATGCCATATTTCAAAGAACATAACATATTAACATACCTGATCTGTAATATTAACATACCTGATTATAACCTGTCTGTACATTCTGGAAGTAGCTTTATTCGTTAAATCAAACCCGAATAAATTTCAACTCCTTGCCGATAACTTCCCACGGAATAGGCGCAACAATAGTTTACTGTGTCTACAAACAGCTAAATCAGCACTTATGCGAAAAAGTGTTTACTGCATGGCTCCGGTGATCTATAATAAAATACCCAAACAGTGGAAAGAATAATCTCTTTTGAAATTAAAAAAGAAGCTACGAAAATTTCTATTGATTAAAACTTACTATAATATAAGCGAATTCCTCAATGAAAAAGATTTCATTATATAGAGTATTTTGATTAGGATTGATAATAATAATATTGAAAGGCTTTTGTAACTAACTGTTATCTTTTAATTTTAATGTTTTTAATAAATTTCTGTGTGTTATGATTAAAATTTGCATGCCTACATGGCAAAATATGGCTGAACCATTAAAATGTATCTGTATCACCTGTATTGTACCCATATTTGCGAATAAAAATTATCTTTATCTTTATAAAAGTAAATATAGGTGTAGATGGCTTAGAGGTTAGAGCGCCTGGAGTATTCATCCGGGAGGCGCAGGTTCGAATCCTGTTCGCGACCGTATTCTTTTTCCATTTAATATTGTAACTTTAGAGTTCGCTAAGCATGCGTTAATGCTTTTTCAAAGACATATCTTGGATAACGTCGATGTTATCTTAACATGATGTTAACATATATGTTCTTGCGTAGCTCTACCTGTACAACGAGAAATATTTATTAATCCAAGAAGAAGAAGAAACCTAATAAGTCGAGATGGCTTAGTGGTCAGAGCGCCTGGAGTATCTATCCGGGAGGCGCAGGTTCGAATCCTGTTCGCGACCGTATTCTTTTTCCATTTAATATCGACGTTATCGTTGAAAATAATAATAAATATTACATGTAATCCATGTGTAATATTGATGTTATCAATAGGTAATACCTACTTAATTCTGATCTAATGATTACTAGCATGACATCAACCCCTAAAACAAGACATTACCGTACACGAAGGAAGCAATTGCGTTGATAATTGCTGCTGAAGGTACCTGACTCTGAAAACGATTCGGATTTGGAGGAGGTTCCTGGAAAAAATAGAGCGATCACGACAATGAAGAACCGCGGAATTCATCATCATCTTAATCTTAAAATAACATAAAATTTAATTAAAGATAGTGTAGTATTGTTATTGTGATTTATGAAAGATCACAAAGTACTGAAATAAAATTTTATTACATTTGTTAAGAACATCGTAAGCAATTATTAGTTGAAAAACACTTTAAGAGGCTTAAAGTTATCCAAGAAATAGTTAAAAATAATAAAAACGATATAAATAATTTTGACCGGCTAGATTGACAAAAGACCCCTATTTGCGTCGTGCTCTGCACAAGTACATTCGATTTATGTCTTAAAGTAGGTGTAGGGACCTCCACCCACATTTCACCATGTATGGTGTGCAAATTATTTTAGTTACATATTTACTAACATTTTGTTTTTTTTTTTTTTCTATAATTACCAGTGATCACTATGTAGTGTACAATGCAAATAAATATCATCTCGTATGACACAACATCGTTATTTTAAGACTTCCACGCGGAGTAACAGGGTCAGCCAGTAAATAAATAAAAATCTAATTCAGTTTATACTAGCTTTATTGATGACGTGGATAATATTATGAGTTTTAATCAGGGACTGAAAACCTTTATAAATTACGGTACAGGTATCGAAGAATTTTGGTTACTTCGATTAAGGTTACCAAGAAGAACAAAATTTGTTACCTCTATTTAGCATTTTAGTCTACCATTTTAATACCGGTTACCTAAAATGACCTTGATTACGAGAAAAAGAATACCACAATATCGACAATTTGTCAGCATTAGAAAACTTTCAATATTACCAGGCAAATCGCCGTGCTGTACCTTTCGGCTCAACAACGTACATAATTATACGTTGTAACAATAAAAATCTATTGTATCTGCTAACGAGCGAGGCAACAGCTTAAGTACGTTTATTTGGTTCGCCCTTTTTTGGAGTGTTCTGATAAATTGTAAAGGAAATGAACAAAGGTAAAATAATATAACATTGTGAATTTGAAGTATCGAAAACCGGTACAAAAACCAAAATAAGAAGTGATTAAATATTACTTATCTAAACTGTAATCTGTTGACTTGCTAATTAGCAGACATAATAGAATTTTATTGTTAATAAGTTCATTTTTGTACTTTAACGAGCCCAGCTAAAGCTGGATTTTTCGAAGTCAAAAAATAATTCGCAGTCATGTTTGTCTTTTAAACTGCCACTACTTCAGTAAGTTAAAAAAGTAATATAAACACAATTAAATAGACTTCAACAATAAAATGAAATAATATATATAATATGGCTCGGGCCTATGGCTATAGGGATGATGATGTCCTTCCAGATGTATCCGTCAACAGAGACCCCCTGTAAAATTTCGGCAGTCTCTTTTCGATCATGTGCCCGGGCGTGACTCGCAAAACCAAACTTAGTTTTGAACACGCGGTCCCAAGAAGAACAGTGAAGCACATTATAGGTGTAGTTGAAGGAGCGTTTGGAACGAGTTTTCCGAAACTGGCGTTTGGCGTCAAGGTATTCATTCAAGACGGCTATATTCATATTTTTTTATGGCCTGGTCGACAGCTTTCCACCACTTTGCGTAGCCCGTTCCTCCCACAAATTGGAGAAAAGCTGACAGCTGTTAAATCGCGCTTCAATACGTCCCTGTATCGTAAATTGTGCCCTCCAGATTGGCGTTTATCCGAATTGATCTCTGAGTAGAACAAAAGTTTTGGAAATCTGGATGACTCCATACATACAAGGTGTACCAGCGTAGCTGGCATTACATTTGGAGGCCCTCCATACCCACTGAACCTATCCAACGAAGGATTTACGTGTTGGGAACCCGATCTTGCTAGTTTATGCGTATAGCTCGGAGATATTACAGAGTCAAGACGTTGATATCTCTTTTGTACATACACCAGGTCCCCGATGCGTAAAGAAGCAGTAGTAGTAGTATAATAGCTTTGTACACAGCAAGCTTGGTGTGCAACTTCCAATCGTGACATTCCCAAACACTGATTGAGTCCACCAAATGCTGCTGCAGCACTGCGATCCTCACGATCCTCCTACAGACTGTATTTCGGTCACGGCGGCCTATCTCCACGGAAATCAGCCAAGTACGCAGGAAATATTATAGAGTACAAGTGTACGCGCAAACAAAGGTGCACTCCCTCTTCCTTCACTCACATAGTCCGATGGGACGGCAATCCGATACGACCGGAGAGAGATCAGGCGCAGGACCGACGGCTTTACGTGCTCTCCGAAGCACGGGGGTGTCACACCACCAACTTCTACACTCCAGGCTACTACTGAGAATTTACTAATAGGAAAACCCAATAACATTTTGCCCGACCTAGGAATCGAACCGGGACCTCACACATCCCTTCGCGGAACTTGCTTACTAGATTGACAAACTTTTGTGGACAACCCAATGCGCAGATCTTGGCGCGATCAAAAGCCTTTTAGAGGTCCACAAAACACAAACAGAGGTTCTGATCCTGCTCAAGATTTTTTCTTAAAGCTGTTTTGAAACAGATATAAACCACATTGGCTTTCAGGAAAGAGGCCCTGGACTTCGTTCTTTAAGAGATATACGCCATTATTTTGCCAACCGTAAGCAGCAACAGGTGATATAGGGGCCTCTGTACAAGCTGCAATCTGAGAGATTACGTTTTTGCTTATACGAACATCCTTCTATTACTGTGGAACTGTTTCAGCATCTCATACTTGCAGCACAAGTGCAAACAATCTGGTCTTAATGTTATGCCCTCCGTATCTAAATACTTCTAAGGGTAGACTGTAAGATCCTGGAGCCATTCTTCAATAGATTTATAGCTTAAACAAATTGTGCGAAAGATGGTGGATCTATTTTTGTATAAAAACTTTCGTGAGACATATTCATATCAATTAATGTTCACCACACAAACTGAAGTGTTTGACTCGCGACATCGCCGCGGGTTCAGCTCATGACTAAGGGCTCCGTTCGAGTTCGAAACTAGTCGGGCAATCCCGAAAAATGCACGTGAGTAGTAACCGGTGAACATTAATTGATATGGTGGATCTATTTCCTGACTTCATTGAAATGCATACTTTCAAAGTATCTGTTAATTTGGCGGTCTCAACGCCGCGATTATATATATCGGTGTGGTTTTTTTATAGCGAGGGTTATAAGACTTTCGAAAAATTTCGCCAGTAATTGTAATTCTTGTGCCTTACGCACCCATTTGGGGGCAGAGTTTTCCGCGTCCGTAGGAGTGCACCCTTAAAATGGAATCCCTATACGTGGCCCCTGGGTGGTGCAAAACAGACAACACATGTCTGGTGGGAGGCTTCGGCCGCGGCTGGTTACCAAACACCGGAAGAAGCCGTGCCGTAAATCGACCTAGTCGTCTTTCGGGTAGTATTCCGATGCAACCGTTTTGGGAGACGGGTCTTGGCAGTTGCATCAAATTCCCAACTATCGTTTTCCTTAAATCTATCTACTCTTCTTAGAGGGAATAGATTTCTTCTGGATCTACGTGCTCCATCCTTGGCCACACCGTCGCTTCCTATCAGGCGGGTTGGTAACCAAATGAAGATAAATTTAGATTTAAAAAATCATTTGTTTTTCAATTCTCGCACTTTTTTCTTGAGCCTGATGGAATGTGTTATTTACTATCACTGTTCATCACTATAGACACGTTTAAGAGAGCAACTGTATTCGTTAGCAAGTCTCCTGATTTCTGCATCAGAATCATCAAACCAGTCATGGTTTTTCTTTTGCAGTTTTCTCACAACCTGTTGGGAGACTTTATGAAAGTTATCAGCTAAAGAATGCTCTTTAGTATCAAACGGTAGGTTGTCTTCAGAACCAGATAAACCGGTCTCAAATTCTGCGTCAAGTTTCTGTCTAATATCCAAATGACAAATTTTGCAAACACTAGCCTTGCAAGTACCTTTTGTTCTGCTGCGCGGAGGCTTGATGTAGAACCTCATCTTCGTCTAATAAAACGATGGTCTGTACGATCCCGGGCATCGCGCATTGCTCAAGTGATCAGTACATCTTTGAGGTCTTATGGCGTAATCAAGAAGATGCCAGTTCTTCGAGCGAGGATACATCGAAGATATGTACCAGGTAGGCGAAAAAAGGTATTAGTTATGCTGAGATCAAATTCTGGGTGAGTAGAGCATAGCCATTGGAATTACATTTTCCGATATATAGTCTCCCAAGTATATTTTTGTTACATTCAGGGAGTACTTCGCTAAGTTTGTCATGGAACTTTAGCAATTCCTCATCAGAGCAGGTCATGGGGAGTGCATTCATGTTTACAAGGTGGATGAACCTCTTTGATGCAGTGTTAAGTTGGAGAGTAAAGAGCCTATCACTGAAGGGTTGGGTGGTTCTATCAGGCTAAGAGTTCCAGCGCGTTCTGACGCAGGCTTCCCTGACCAAAGGTCTTACAGTTCTCCATGTCAGCCAGATCTGTAAGCAATCCAATACTCGCCAGAAAACTGAAAGAGAGCATTCGGTTCCGAGGGCCATGGTCGGCGCGCAGATCGACTCGACTTTTCAAAACAGACACAGGCGATGCGCGCCCTTTGACTAATGCCGACAGCACTTATGAAATAAAGGTAATTTTAGTTTCGGTAACCGGTATTAATACTAGTGGTTTTAAATTTAAGAATTAAAGTAACCCTACAAATAACTGTGAAAAAAAAGTTAGAACTGAAAAAATACCTGTATTGATCATACTGGTTTCGGTCCCTGGTTTTAGCTGTAGTTTTAACACAATGATTTATTTTCACACAAGCAGATTGTTTACCTCTTCTGGTTTTCTGCGAACAACAGTATGTGGATCAGCATAACCATTTAATGGATTATGAACTGCTTGGTATAATTGTGCATATATAGCAAATATAACTTCAAATGCTCGTTTTTTCACTAATGACTTATGAGTATGACTCAAAAGCAAATTGAGTTGTTGTAACATGTATACATCTGGGGACACTAAAAACATGTCAAACTTATTTAAAAATGCCTTTAATGTGGATGTATCCATTCCAGGTATGGCTGATAAAGGACCACTGTTTTTTTCTTGTAGTATAGTGTAAATAGGTCCCAAATTTAAATTAGCAACAAGGAAGCTTGCTTGTTCTGAAGTCAAAGTATCAATTTGAGCTTCAGATTGAGCTTGTAGCCTTTCATTATATTCATCCATTATAGCGTACAGTGATAAAGTGCATTGTATGTGATAAATGCAGTTCAACATATATACAGACATATCAGTTGAGCTTAAATGACATGCAGTTTCATTAATTGCATGCAATAAAGGCTCTAATATATGGGTGATAATAATTTTTCTATCAGCAGTATTTATATTGTGGGACCCATTAATTATAGCTAATAAATCACGAAGGAAACTGACCAAATCAGTCACAACAATTGAAGGGTTTAAATCAATTGGTGGAGCTTTGACCCCATGACTTAGCTCCTTCTGTATCTTACTGTCCAGTGTTATTAGGAAAACTTCTTCACTTTTTCTTAGTAGCTCTTCAAATGTATTTATCAAATGTCCATTTGTTATAACAGCCTGTATAACCTCTTTATAGTAGATTATGAGATTAGTTATAGACCACAGTACAATTGGATCTTTATCAGGTTTTAGTATGAGTTCAGCTCTTACTTTTAATAGTGGACAAATAGACTCCATAATATTGGTCAAAGCATCAATGATGAGTTGTTGTTTTTCTGGCATATTGCAGAATTTAAATAAAGTGGCAAGATTTTCTTTTTCAACAGGTATAACTTGATAGACCCATGTTAAAATATCTCCAATATACCGTTTAGCGTCATTAGCATAAAATTCAATAGGTTTAGAACCTTCTGTACCTTTTGTTAGTGCATCTATAAACAGTTGCACAATTGTTGCTTTGCGAGCTGAACTGTACTCATCAATAATGTTAGAAAACAGTACTTGTCTATTCTGAAATTTAGCCAATGCAGTGGGTACCAGAGCATTATTTGGTGAATCTGTACTTAAACAAGCTCCAATAGTCCAATGATATAATTTTTCAATAGCAACTTCTTGTTGGATTCCTACAGTCTCCATAATATCAAACGCGGAAGTTTGATGCCAGCACTTTATAAGTATTTTACAGTTATCATACAACTTTTCAATTTGTGACAGGGTTCCAAAGAAATCATGTGTTAGTGGTGTTTTAACTGACACATTATATAGGTATTCATTTTGCTCTGGACTCAATTGAAAGTGTTGAACAAATGTGCCCACCCAAGCCTGCTTTTTCTCTGTTCTTTTCCTTTCATCCTTTAGTTTAGTTGTCTGAGTTATTAAGTGGTGAGTTTTATTTTTGGAATCAGACAATCTGCTAGACATATCTTTGACTGCGACATCTAAAGATGACAGAGAATTTAGCAGTAATTGTAATTTGTCTTTTACTTTATTATATTCCACTAAAATGGTTTTATTTACTAGCATATCCCTTTTTTCAATTTCATTTACGATCACTCGTCTTGTGTAAGAGGAATTTGATGAACAAATTCCCGATACAGAATGTAATGCATCCGTGTTATCCGAAACAATATGGCTATCGAAAATCTTATTTATTCTTTGCCTTAAAGGATTATTGTAAGCCGAATCCATCGTTTTCTGTATTTATATATAAGAGAATTCCACGAAACACAATTTTAAAACTGACGTGACGAATGATATGATATACCACAGACTACTAAGAGATACTACGTATGATATGACATTTATCTATTTGTGTTGTGACTTGTGTATATCTGTAGCCGCTGTAGGTTTTTGTTTTTTTTTATTGGCCTCTTGCGGCACCCATAGGGCATTTGTCTACGTAACCGGACAATATTTAAGACGAGGCATTTGATGCCTCCAGCCAGAGCATACTTTAAAGTACTACAAACTAAACAACAGCGCTAAGAGCGTCCCCTGCGGGACACAAACCTCGGCTTAGGGCGTTGCCGGGGGGACAACTAGGGACTAGCTGGATCATATCAGTTTCCTTATTATTAAGAGATGAATTTAATTCGTCTTAATGACGTCTTAATGTGCGGACGGAAGGACAGTTTGTGATCTAGAATCACACCCAGGTATTTGGCTTGCAGTTCCCAAGGGACTGGCTTGCCGAACATTGTAATAGGTCGAAGCTGGGGAAGAAATTCCGCCCGTTCTCGAAAAGAGAACGGCGGCGCTCTTATCTGGATTGACCTCGATCCTCCATTTCTTGAACCAAGCGCCTAAAGCATTGGCCGAGGTCTGGAGATATCGGGTAATGCAGTTAAGACTCCTACCGGTGTATTAGATGGCCGTGTCATCGGAGAAAAGAGCTAACTTGGTTTTGCCACTTTTGGGAATATCACTGGTGTACAGTACGAAGAGGAGAGGTATATAATAGGATAGCACAGAGCCCTGAAGGACTCCGGGTTGGATCCGACGAGGAGACGATAGAACGCCCTCTACGCGATAGCGGAAGCTACGGTTAGACAGAAAATCTCGAATGATGAGTGACGAGACGGTCAGGCACTTGGAACTGGAACAGCTTATAGATTAAGCCGTTGTGCCAGACCTTGTCGAAGGCTTTTGCTACGTCGAAGATTAATACGTCCGTTTTCATCTTGCCCATGAAGCCTGCGCTTATGTGCTCAACTATACGGTGCAACTGATGGATGCATGAGTGTTTAGCTCGAAAGCCAAACAGCTCGTTAGGAAGAAGCTTGTGGGATTCGGCATAATCCTTTAAACGAATATAAATGAGCCTTTCGTAGATCTTGCCAAAGACGTTGAGAAGACTGATCGGGCGATAACTGGTCGGCTCAGACTTGGGCTTGCCGGGCTTTGGATAACCTATGACCGTTGCCTGTTTCCACGATTGTGGGAAGATGTTGTTAGTCAGTGCCGCATTGAAGATGGCGGTCATGAGTACTATCAGAGGTGCGGGGAAGTATTTATTTATTTGTTGGTGATCCCATCTAAGCCTTCCTTTCTTGCCTTTGGGGCCTTCCTGGGTTTGAGGTTCTTTACGATTGTTCCGACTTCGTCTACGGTGACGGGGGGCAAGGGATCATCGGATTCGTCTGTGGGCGGGAGTGCAGTTCTACGTTTGACTTCGACGTCGACCTTGGACAGGTGAGCTTGGTCTACTGGTAGAGTGCTTGGCGTACATTGGGCTTCTAAACTGTCGGCTAGTACTTCTGACTTTTTGTCGTCATCAAAAGCAGGTCGTAGATTGATTGTCTTTTCGTCGTCTATTGAGCGGGGGTATAGCGGCGCATTGATCGGATTTTAATTTCCGCTGCAATTGCCAGAAAGCTTGATGGGTGGGTTCTATATTGTCGAGCATTTTGTCCCATCTAGCTTCCCGCATTTCCGATAAGCGCTTCCTAAAAGCACGCTGCAAGGTGCGCATATGTATACGATTAGCTTCGTTGGGGAAACTGTCGTAGGCACGGATAGCTGCGTTCTTCTCCGTCAACAGCTCACGCGCATCATCCGGGTTTCCAGCGGTGTTCATCCACCTCCGGAACTTGCCGTGAACATTCGTTCACTACGGATTGCACGTGACTGGTGAGGGAGTCGATCGCAGTCACCGTGACGGTGACAGACACTATATTATCGGGAATTGAGTCTAAGTTGCCAGAAGAGGTAGACTTGAGGCATTCGTCTAGTCTTCCCCAATCCGTGATGGTTTTAGTGGGCACAGGTTGATCTGGGTCTGAGGGACCTGAGCGGGGGCCTAATTCTAGGATTACTGGTCTATGGTCAGAGTCGAGCTCTTGTCTCTATAGAGTGTAAACCGAGGTTTACGTTCTTTAGAATCGCTTGGTCGAGTATGTCAGGGAGGTGGGTAGGGCTCATCGGGGTGATGATATCAAAGTTAAGTTCGATACCTAATCGTTCAAGGTGTCTGCCTCGTGTGGTCGTCGTATTGCAACACCAGGATTCATTTTTGGCGTTAAGGTCACCAGCAATAATAGCTGAGTCGCTCAGAGCAAATGAGGCGATAAAGTCGGGAGCTAAGTTAATTTTCGATGTGACTTTAGGTGGAAGGTATGCCGAGACGATGGTAATCGGCTGGTGTCCTGTCATGCGTAGCCGGCATATAGAAGCCTCTATGTGAGAAAGAGGTGGGAGGTCCTTAGGGAAGCAGTATAACGATTTTTTTTTAATAAATGAGTGTACCGCCCGCCTGGCAACGGATTCTGTCGTTACGCACTATTCTATAGTTTGCAATTCCAGGGTTCCTCTGGGCGGGTTTGAGAAAGGTCTCTTGCACGAGGAAGACGTCAATTTGATGGTCGCGTAAGAAGGTTGCGATTTCATCACTTTGGTCGTTAAAGTAACGTAACTTAAGGGATTGGGGCTTAAATTTACTATTTTCGGTATCCATTAGTTACCGTTAAAGTTGATATTAGCTAGGGCATCAGTGATGTCTTTATACTCGAGCATCGCTTGTAGAATAGCAAAGCCGTTGCCTTGCATGGAGCGCAGAGTCTGTGCTAGTGCTCTGAACCTATCCGAGCTAATGAGCGAGAAAACGCTCTGAACTACTTCTAGGTCCGATCCAATTGATGGTGGACTGCTTGGCCTAGGAGCGGGGGCCTGTTTAGGGAGAGACGCGAGCGCAACCTGTGGGGGTTGTACTGGCATAGGTAAAGGGGCGGGAATGGGGATCGCCATCAGTGGCGGAATGACGGTAGGCTGAGAAGCCGGAGAGGGTTTCAAAGCCGGGAACGCTTGCTGGTGGTTCAGAGCGTTCCATGGTGAAGGCCGTTGCGGACTCAGTCGCTCGGGCAGCTTTGAGGAAGGCTGCTCTCTGATGGTTCACTCGACATTACGTTTCCCGAGTTTCGAATTGACGTTTGATAATTAGCCGGATGTCCTGATTCGCCGCACAGGACGCGGCTGGGAGGGTCGGTGCAGAGGGACCTATCTTTAGGCCTCCCACAGGCGTTAGTGCCGTGGTCACCGAGGCACTTAACGCATCTGGGTTTTGCAAAGCAATTACATTCTTTAAAGACATCATCACATTCATAAACTCATCTCAAAGTACTCCATATAATAATAAAATAATTTATTGATGAATTCATTTATAAAAACATTCTGACAGACAGTTGAGTTATAAAAAGGAATTCTTTAATTTCGGTTTCCAAAAGCTACACACTAGGTAAAGCCTGTCCCGTAGAAAGCTTTTGATACAAGTTTCTATGTATCTATAAACTGCATTTTTTTTAATTCTTGGTTCAGAATTATTCTAATAAGCAGTTTTTTTTTCTAGCTCCATATGCTTATGGGAACACATAAGCCCAACGTTGGAGAATGCTGAAATTGTGTCATTCTTTGACAACCTATTGGATTCGCTGAATGGCACAACTCCTTACTGTAAGAAATGTAGGAGGATAACGCTACGAAAACCAGTAACTGCATCTTCACCACACCATCATTTCTGGAATCAAGCATCACAAAACGCAAAGATATAAAATTTATTGATAGTAGGGGTAAAGAGACATATGTATCTTATTATAAAAAACTAGATAACAACAATTGAATGTTATCAGAGATGGTGGCAATTATTAAGGGGCGGGTTTGCGGCTATGCTTTTGCGGTTGCACAACGACATGCTTTGCTTCGCTTGGCTTGGTAGTATAGGCGCAGGCCTACCTTACCACCTCCATCAGAAGTGGTAAGGGGGCAAGGTCTTGGGGGCGCAACAGTCGTGTAGATCCCCAAGACAAGTCCGGTGTATAGCCTTCTCGAGGTTGCCGCCCTGTTCTTGGTCTAATTCGTTCAGAATTATATGTAACAGAAAACACCGGGCGTCTTGTATATATCTAGGTGTATTTATGTTTATTTTAAGCCTCATACGTATTCATGTATTTTTATTGTTTACCCAAGCTAAGGTGTTATCCGTACCGTGCCGAGAGATGCGTGGCTGGGGGGACGGAATATTACCTGTGTTACTACAACAGGGAACGGACGTCCTCATACCATATCTGATAAAAATCTTCAGGGCAAGCTTGGCCTGGGGATATATACCAGAACAATGGACTTTGGTCAAAGTCATTTTTATACCTAAAGCTGGCAGGAAAGACTACAGCCAGCCAAAGTCTTTCAGACCAATCAGCCTCACTTCATTTCTTCTAAAGACAATGGAGAAGGTGCTAGATAGGTATATAAGAGATACAGCTCTAGTTGCATCTCCTATCCACCGCAGCCAACACGCCTATTGTAAGGGCAAATCAACCGAAACTGCCCTCACAAGTCTGATAGACAGGTTGGAAAAGGCTATGGAGGACAAAGAATTTGCGTTATGTGCGTTCCTCGACATTGAAGGAGCCTTCGATAACTCGTCAATCTCATTGCTGGTGAACGGGCTGACTAGCAAAAAAGTCGACCCGACTACCATCAGATGGGTAAAGTCGATGCTTAGTCATAGATAGCCAGCATGTTTAGGGCAAACATCCAGGGTAGGACAAACTGGCTCTCCCAAAAACTGAAGACTCTACAGGACTCGGCTATGGAATTGCCATTACTTGGCATGACAACAGACGTCATGCTTCTGCGGCATGTATTCGAAAAACAATACTCTGTGGAAATGCCTTCAAGGGAAGACTGGTTCAATAACCAATTAACCTTCGAGGCCGGGTGCCTAATATGGTACACCGATGGGTCCAAAATTGGACAGGATGTAGGCTGTGCGTCCATATATTATGGAGAGCGACCTAGGTTCAGCAAAAGCGTCAACCTGGGACACTACGCCTCCATCTTCCAGGCAGAGGTATACGCCATTGTAGAATGTGCGGAAGCCAACCTGCAAAAGCGCTACATCAACCATACGATATATATTAATTCTGATAGCCAAGCAGCTCTCCTAGCACTAGATTCAAACGTAGTCTCATCAAAACTAGTGGAAGACTGCATGGCTCGACTAAACTCTCTAGGCAAATGGAATAGAGTAGTTTTGAGGTGGGTACCGGGACATGCGTGCATCATTGGAAATGAACGTGTCGATGAGCTAGCAAGAGCAGGAGCAATTGGTACACAGCAAGGCCCCGAGCCCTTCTGTGGTATACCTAAAAGCCTAGCTCAAAAATCCCTCATGGACTCATGTTTTAACAGTGCAAGCCAGCTCTGGACGGAATCGCCAGGCATGACTCACTCCAAAATCCTCATTAAAGCCTACGACAAAAGGGACACAAACCACGTCCGAGAGCTGAGCAGGAACAATTTGCGCGTTGTGGCAAGAGCCTTAACTGGACACTGCTGCTTAAATAAGCACATGTTTAATTTGAGGCTAAACGAGACACAAACCTGCAGACGGTGTGAAGAGGCTGAGGAAACACCTCTTCACCTTTTGGGGGAATGTGGACCGCTAATACATAAGCGCTACGCTCATCTAGGGAAACATATTCTAAGCCCGGATGAAATAAAAGAATTCACCCCTAGGAAAAATTTGCTTTTTAGTTCATCACAGCGGCAGGGTAGCAAGAGCAAGAGTGGCGATCACAATATATCTTTTCTGGTCCCTGTGACATTAAAGCCACAAATAATAAATAAAAACAAAAAATTAAAAACAAGATATATTACAATGATGTGCTCGCTTTATTATAATTATGATCCAATAGAAAACTATTTTAGACAGGTTTGCAATAATTATCGAAATCGTCACACTTACAAAAGTTCTTTTAGATCACTCTTAATTACAAGATTTATGAAATTCCACTCTGATAGGTATCATTGTGAAGAGGATTCAGGTGAACAGCTACTAAAATTACAAGCTTTGTTTGAGATTAAAAAAAGGGAAGTTAAAAGTGAAAATGTTAGTTCTCCTGGATCCTCAGGTAATCAGAGTGGAAATCAAGAAAGTATTCTGAATATGTCTGCAGTCCGCGGGTAAATATAAATGTAAAATGAGAATACACTGCCTTGTGAAGCTAATCTGACTTCTAGTAACTGCGAGAAAAAATCAATTAATTTTTTTTTTGCATTTAAGGAATATAAAATAAGAAGCAAATAAATTTTTGGAAAATAAACCTCAAGTGAACCTTTCACTCTGCTTATTCATCAATGATTAATTTAAGATAAATACTTTTTTCCATAGCAATTAGGAATTAAATTACAGCCAAGAATTTATTTAGCTTGAGTTGACTTTATTATTTATGCCTATTGGATTGATATTGAAATTAACATTATTTAAGGGATGCAATTTAACCAATATAAATTATAAAGAGGCACGGATGTGTACCGATTACAAAATGCAAGTTTGGTGCGATGCAATTAAATGTAAAACAAATAAAATAATTTATTATTAAATTAAAGCATTTTCTTTCCTCATTCCCAAACCTCAACAATTTTTTTTTTAAATATTTATTAATCATTAAAAAGCAATAGCCATCGTTCAAAAGGCTAGAAGCCAAACCCGAAAATCATCCTAAAAAGACTAAATCCTAAATTAAAATATCTCACAGAAATGAAAAATTAACGAACTGTCACTTTCTTTCACTTTCAAGTACTATTTTGCTGTTTAAACTATGTCTTACCAAATCAATCCCTTTTAAAATATATCCAACAGACTTCAGTAAATAATTTAACAATAGGAATCAATATAAATATTAATAATACTTCAAATAATTTATACTATTGCATGGAATGGACATCGTAATTATATATTTCATATAAGCTTTTCTTGATTTTACAGTGCTGATAAAAAGTTAGATGAGGCCAGAAAATTATATGAGTCCCGGTACCTTATTCTAACAAGAGCGTCAACACTTGGAGATTTTACTTTTGTGAAAGGCTACTGTAAAAAGACTATGAAAGCACTCCAGTATGAAGTTGATGTGAAACTACATAAAAGTGGCACCCCAGAACAATCTCATTGTGAATGTCCTGCTGGAAGTGGCATAGAAGCGAAGTGCAAACATGTTGCTGTTGTTCTCTATGGAATTGAACATATGGTGCATGAGAAGATAATACTACTGCATCAAGTTTGCACACAAAAGTTGCAGTCATTTCATGTGCCCAAAGCTCCATTCACAGCTTCTCCTATGGTAGTACATAAATTACCAAGAAATAAGCCTCTTAAAAGATTCAGCCCATATTCAATGCAATATATAGACAAGGAAAACTATAATAAACATATCCGCAACCTGGTCCTTAACTACCAAAGCTCATCAATGCCACTGAAACAACTTTACAAACCTGCAAATCCTTATGCCATCATACAAGATCATGCTTACACATCACATGACCCAGAAAAAGAAATTTTAGAAAATCTTAATTTAATTAATATTACCAATGAAAAAATATTATATATTGAACAGGCAACTAAGAACCAGGCAAGCTGTCCAGTGTGGCATAAAGAAAGGAAATTGAGAATGACTGCCAGCAAATTTCACACAGTGTGCCACTTGAATGCGGCATCAAAAATTTGTTACAGTAAGCAACTTTTATGTGATAGACCTTTTACATCTAGAGCAACAACACATGGGTTATTAAATGAATCTGTTGCTTTAAATATCTACATGTCAAAGTATGGATTAGAAATAAAATCCTGTGGGCTGTTTGTTAGCAAACATAAACCATATTTAGGGGCTACACCAGATGGGTTACTTGGTGATGACACCATCATAGAAATAAAATGCCCCTATGCTACACGAAACGAAAAGATATCACCTATAACTGTGCCTTATTTAGTGACAGATAGTGCCAGTCTTGGAAGATTGACAATAAAAAAAATTAGTCCATATTTTTATCAGATTCAGGGTCAGCTATATTGCACTAATAGGCTATATTGTAATTTAATTATATATACATACAAGGACATGGAAGTCATTCATATTTCAAGAGATGATGATTTCATCAGAGATATGCTAGCAAAATTAGATGAATTTTATGCTAATTATTTTAAAAGTGAAATTTTGAATCGTTATTTGTATAAAAATTATGATTTAATAAAAAGATAGTAGCATAGTACAATATTATTTTATATTTATTATTATTGTGTCAGTGTTAAATAAAACAATATGATTATTAATTATTCTTTATTTACATCTACAATTTTTTCCCTAAAATTACATAACATTAAACATATAAAAAATATTCTTGTAGCTAAAGGAACATAAAATGAGACTAGAGGTGATTGTAAAATTTTATAAGTTTTTGTTAAGCCAATCAGTCGTTCAATATGAACTCTCTGTTGTGCAAGTCTCTGGTCACGTTTGAGTACCATACCTGGTAACTGTGATTTTCCTTTTAAAAAGGCTGGTATATTAATCGAGATGTTTTTAACTGCAAATAAGTCTTGAACATTAAAACCTCTGTCTGCCATTACAGTGTCACCTTCATCACACATATTTATCAACGAGCTGCGTTCAATCATCTGTCTGTCACTAGTTGAGCCGCCATAACCCTGAGAACAATAACATAGGAGGCCACCAGGAGTTGAACCCACCAAAAACTTAATAGTGTTGGTGTTTTTGTATGAGCTATATGTGGCTCGCTGAGATGTAGGATTGCTGGGCTTGGTAATTGGCACTTCTGTTGCATCTATAATCACCCTAGTTTTGCTACTTTCATCTTTAAACATTTGAGGCATATAAAAATCTACTAAGTCCCTTTGAGGCCAAATATCAATAAGTGACCATAAGTCATGAACAAAATGGATCCATGTAATAATAATGTTTGAGACTTCTGTTTTGCTGGTGTTAAACATTTTAGATATTTCATAATCGGGTTTGTTTCTTCTTAGTTTTATTAATAGTATGAGAAACTGATCTTCTATAGACATTCCTACAACTTTACTCCAGCGGTATTTTAAATGATGAGCCATTAGTAAGAGTGTGCTAAGTACTAAGTGAAATTTTGCATATGATTCCAATCCAGTGTAGAACATCACTGCCTGATCATCAACTATTAACAAATCAGTAGAAAATATTCTTAGCAGGTTGCTAGTCTGTGTCCCACATGATTTATATTTCTTTGGGTCAACATCTGAAACTTCTTCTGATTCCATAACACTAAATTCGTCTGATCTTGACGCCTGAACAGAAGTGGATGGTTCAAAAAGTGACTTTCTAATGTTACGGGCTATCAAACGGTCCTCTCGAGCTTGTGCTTCTCGTGAAGGAGTTTTAGTCGTCCATTTAAAGACTGATGGGACTGCAGTTTTCTTCAGATAACGATGCTGATGTTCAATGCCTGAAACCAAGCCAAATTTATTAAACATCCTCCGATATCATATTATAGAGTACTTTAAAAGTAACAGTTCATGCTTATTTAATACATACCTGTATAATTACTTGTTTTTAGATAGTCTGTTTCTAGGAAATGGTTTCGACATAACCTCGAATGTTTTTCTGGTTTAAAGTTTATCCTTCTAATTGCCTTTAACCACAATTTTCTTATCACAATATCTCTTGGAAATTGATGTGCACCTATTTCCTTGCAAAAAGGCACTTCACATATCTTAGGCATTGTGAAAATAGTTATATTAGCAAATCTTTCGTACTTTGATCGCTTGTTTTGGTTAAAGCTATGCTAGCGCCACTTTGACAGTTGCCAACCCCATTGAGGTTCGGCAAAGCAATTTTACTTCTATGAGAGTGCCCTGTCTGATGCGTAAGCATCACTAAGTAGTCTGTGGTCGATCCTTAGACTATATAGGTACTTAGTAACATAAATCTAGAAAAAGGGCGGGAAATTTAAATTAGCGCGGTTGTGTTTTGAATTTCTCAGACTTTAAAATATAAGTTATACTTGATTTAATTATCAGTAGAGTAGTTTTGTATATTGTGTAAGTGTGTTGATAGTGTATATATTGTAGTTTTAGTGCAGTTTAGGTAAGTCTTTAAGTTTTTTCTTTGTAATATATGTAAGAAAATCAATGATTTCAAAAGAAAGGATACGCCCATCTAAACATTTTACAGAAAACTTCTTCATACAAGCAAAAGTAGCGCCATCTGTCATAACTCATGCAAACTACGTGAGCCGTAGGTTTCATAGGTCGAAGACTAAACCTTGTACGTGCGTACATGAATTTTTTATCACATTTTAATAATGGTCAATATTTTTATACACACATCAGTCATAAACTGAACTGAGTTTTTACCCGACTGCGCTAGAAGGAGGGTTATAATTTTTTCGGGTGTATGTATGTATATTTCTTTGGCACGCTCTGTAGCCTTAACGGGTTGATGAATGTTGGCTTGAGAGGTGTCGTTAGATTATATTAGTTTCTTAAACTATAATTTATTGCGATAATAATACATGTCACAAAAAAAGTATGTAAAACAAATTAATATCAATCAGCTTTATTTGAAATTGTAAACAATATTGTTATAATAATTAAGTATTAACATATTAGGTACTTACTAAAATTACTAACACTAAACTTAGTGTTAGTAAGACTTAAGACAAAAATAAAACAAATAAAAAATGACGTTCTTTCAACGTTACTTCGCGCGGCCGGCCACACAATGGCCGCCATTATGGACTTCGGTAGTAAAATAATTATACCTTTAAAATGAGATAATTTAATAATTTAATTGGAACAGAAGTAATCTAGGGTTATTTATCGATGATACGATATCCCATGTTCCTTTTTATTCTTTGTATCGTAATTTTTGCAGCCTTTTACCACGCAACTAGGCATATTTATGACAGACAAACACTCGTTCTCTCCTGCGAGAACATAAGATCGCTTCAATTCCAGTAATATATAATAATGAGCCTGTGTGTGCTGATGCCTTAGCAAACATTTTGATTGAGTCTGCCGATGAAGTTTTTCCAATTAAAAATAAATCTTCTAATTGGTTTCCGTCTCCTCCTTGGTGGGACAGTGAATGTACTGCAGCTATTCAGACCCGAAAGGCAGCTGAAAAATTATATTGTAACGAAACTACGCATGGAAACTTCGATAATTTGTCGGAAATCATTAGGGAAACGCATAATGTTTTGAAGAAAAAAAAGGCTGACGGCTGGAAGAAATTTTGTTCATTCATTTCTCCAGAAGTAAGTCCATCAGTAGTTTGGCGTAATATAAGAAGATTTAGGTCAGCGTTCAATGATTCTTCTTCATCCTCTTTGTCTCCCTCTCTAATGGAGAATTTTTTAGACAAACTTGCCCCGCTATCTGCTCCCACAAAACCTTTGTTCTGCTTCCCCGCAAACTTTTATTCTCCGAGTTCTAAATGCGTCATAAGTTCTCCATTTTCTATCACTGAATTAAAAGGTGTAATACTGAATTTGAAAGATTCAGCTCCAGGTAACGATGGCATTCCCTATTCTTTTTTTGCTCACCTTTCTGATTGTACTCTACTTGCTTATTTAAATATCCTAAATTCCTTGATGGTTTCAGGTAATATCCCTCAATCTTGGAAGTCCCAAAATATTATTCCAATTTTAAAACCTGGTAAATCACCTAATGATGCCTCTTCTTAGAGACCCATAGCTCTATCATCAAATAAAATTGCTGAACATTTGGTCAAAATTCGCTTAGAATGGTTTATAGAAAATAATAATTTATTATCTCAAAGTCAATATGGATTTAGAAGAGGTAGAAGTACCATGGATTGTATTAGTATACTAATAACTGATATTAGGAATTCATTTACCTCAAATGAATCGGTGGTTGCAGCATTCTTAGATATTACTTCAGCATTTATGATAACGTCATTTTAGACGTATTAATAAAAAAACTTAATGATTTAGATGTCCCACAATTTCTTATTAATTTTATTTTGAACATCTTATATGACAGAATTATTTGTGTGTCATTAGACGAATCCGATAGAAAGTTCAGACATTTATGGCAGGGACTCCCACAAGGCTCTGTTCTAAGCCCTTTATTATATAATATTTATACATATGACTTAGAACACTGCCTTGATAACAAGGTTAAAATTATACAGTACGCAGATGACTTACTCTTATACCACTCTAATCGATCAATAGATAAAGCTTCCAACATACTATCTACTTCTTTACTATTTCTTAAAAATTGGTTAGATAATAACGGTTTACAGTTATCTCCTTCCAAAAGTGCTGTAGTCCTTTTCACTAGAATGAGATTACCTCCCCCAGTTTTAATTAACTACGATAATAGCATAATTCCAGTTCACTCTCATGTTAAATATTTAGGTATTATTTTAGACAATAAATTGTCAGGTGTTCCACATTTAGACTTCGTAGTTGGAAAGTGCGAACGCCTCCTTAATATTATACGTTGTCTTGCTGGTGTTTGGTGGGGCGCCCATCCTTTCTCCCTCAAATTAATTTATAATGCATTAATCAGAAGTGTAATGGATTACGGAGTATTTTTACTAGAGCCCTGCAATAGTTTAGCCCTATCTAAATTAGATGGTATTCAATCAAAAGCTTTAAGAATAATTACAGGAGCAATGAAGTCGAGTCCTATTAATGCCCTGCAGGTTGAATGTGGGGAACCCCCCTTACACCTACGGAGACAGTATTTATCTGACAAATTTCTGTTTAGAGTTCTCCAGTTTTCAAACAACCCCTTAATTTCATCTCTTCAAATCCTCTCTGACCTTATTGATACTTCTAGCTACTGGATTCATAAAAGTCTTCCATGTTTAGTTAACAGTTATCGAAATTTTTTAACCCTTCATGCTCCCACCCACCGTTCGTTGGTTCACCCCCTATTTTGTTCAAATTATGAATCTTTAGTGTTAATTCCGGATATTATTCTAAGTATGCCCCTTGATAAGAGTGATCAAAATACTAATGTTATTTTTAATTCCATTGTCGATCAATATTGGCGCGATTGGCATCATATCTACACGGATGCTTCTAAAATTTCAAGTATCACTTGCGTTGGGGTTGGAATGTTACACAAACAGTATAACATTGTTCAAAAGATAAAATTCCCTGTGGAGACATCAGTCTTCACCGGAAAATGTTACGGAATTTTAAAAGCAGTTGAATATATCATCTTAATGAAATTAAGAAAAACTGTTATTTTCTCCGATGCTCGTAGTGCTTTAGAGTCTCTGGCCAAATTCCCTTTCAGAAATCATAGTAATTTTCCTTTGATTATAGACATTAGGAAAATGTTACAAGAATGTGCATTAAAAGATTTGAGAGTATTTTTCACATGGATTCCAGGACATGCTGAAATCAGAGGAAATGAAAGAGCTGACCATCTGGCAAGGAGCGCGATAGAGTGTGGTGATCTATTCCCTTTTAAAAACTTTTGTCATGACCTGTCTGCTTTACCTAGTATTCATCTTCAGAAATCCTGGGATGTTGCGTGGTCAGTCAGTGGACAGGTCAAGGGTAGAAACTTCTTCCAAATTCAACCAGTCATACCAAATAAACCATGGTTCTATAAAGCAAAGTTTAGCAAGGTGATGACAACCATATTAATTCGCATGAGGCTTGGCCATGTTTGCTCTCCGGCCCACCTTGCTAAACTCCATATTGTTGATAGTGCCGCTTGTGAATGTGGAGCAGACGTGGGAGATCTGAATCATATTATTCTTAATTGTCCATTGTATGACCATTCATTACTGTATAATAACTTAGTTTCTATTGACTTTCCTCTTCCTACTTCTGTAAATATTTTACTATTTAGTAATAATTTATTAGTATATAAGTATATATCTTTATTTGTTATCACTAATAATATTAAAATTTAGATTGTAATTGTAATGTTATTCTTGCTTAATTTGTTAATTACATATTTATAGATATGTATTCTTTTATTGAATTTCTTTTAATAGTCTACTTTACTGATCCAAAATTCATCGTAATTAGTTTAATTTTGTAATTACTTTTATTTCCCTAACTTTTAAACTTGTCTTGGCAAAATGGCTTCGGCTTCAATTGCCATAAAATAAGAAAAAAAAAACTTATATCTAAGTTTTGATCCATAGATTATACAGATAGCTTGATCCCTATGACTAATTGTTGACAGTTGACTAGGCATTTTTTTATTCAATTAATAAAACAATCGTTTCATTGTGGTCAGAAAATCGATTTTTTTAATTGATCTGACATAGTTGATTGATTCACTAGATGATCCTCGTACCCCGAGAATCAGACCGAATCTTGCATGATTCTTGAATCTCTATGTAGTCTGTTGACCTTGGTTGAGACCATTAATAAAATAACTTCTTTTAGTTGAGACCAATCCGAGCGCTAGACCGAAATATCGAACAAATACAGTGTATTCGACACTAAAATAACTCCTCTGACGGCTACACCACCGACGGCTCGTAAGGCCAAAAAAGCCGCTGCTACCCGAGCAACTTAGTCCGCAACGGCCTTCACCATGGAACGCGCTGAACAACCAGTAAGCGTTCCGGGCCCTGAAACCCTCCCCGGCTTCTAATTCCACAGTCATTCCGCCGCTGATGGCGAAGCTAACCGAATCCATATGTGCACCTTGCAGCGTGCTGTGAGGAAGCGCATATCGGAAATGCGGGAAGCTAGATAGGACAAAATGCTTGATAAAATAGAACCCACTCATCAAGCTTTCTGGCAATTACAGCGGAAATTAAAATATGACCAATTCATCATTATCCCCCGCTCAATGGACCTAATCAAAGACCTGGTTTTGATGACGACAAAAATTCTGAAGTCATAGTTGACAGTTTAGAAGCCCAATGTACGCCAAGCACACTACCAGTAGAACAAGCTAAATGTCCAAGTCAAGGACAACGCCGAAGTCAAACATAGAACTGCACTCCCGACCTCAGACGAATCCGACGATCCCTTACCCCCCGTCACCGTAGACGAAGTAAGAATGATTGTAAAGTACCTCAAACCCATGAAAGCCCCTGGCTCAGATGGGATCACCAACAAAGTGATTAAATACTTTCCCGCACCCCTGATAGTACTCATGACTGCCATCTTCAATGCGGCACTGAGCAACATCTTCCCTCAATCGTGAAAACAGACAACTGTTATAGGTTTTCCTAAGCCCGGTACGGCCAAGACCGAGCCGACTAGTTATCGCCCCCATCAATTTTCTCAAGGTCTTTGGGTATGATGGTATATGAAAGGCTCATTTATATTCGTTTAAAGGATTATGCCGAAACCCATAAGCTTCTTCCTAACGAGCTGTTTGGCTTTCGAGCTAAACACTCATGCATCCATCAGTTGCACCGTATAGTTGAGCACATAAGCGCAGGCTTCATGGGCAAGATGAAAACGGGCGTATTATTCTTCGACGTAGCTAAAGCCTTCGACAAGGTCTGGCACAACGGCTTAATCTATAAGCTGCACCAATTCCAAGTGCCTGACCGTCTCGTACTCATCATTCGAGATTTTCTATCGAACCGTAGCTTCCGCTATCGCGTAGAGGGCATTCTATCGTCCCCTCATATGATCCAAGCCGGAGTCCCTCTTCTATTCGCATAAAATGGAAATGGAGGATTTAGGTCAATCCAGATAAGAGCGCCGCCGTTCTCTTTTCGAGAACGGGTGGCGAGGAATTTCTTCCCCAGCTTCGACCTATTACAATGTTCGGCAAGCTAATTCCTTGGGAACTGCAAGCCAAATACCTGGGTGTGATTCTAGATCACAAACTGTCCTTCCGTCCGCACATTAAGACGGTACGCAACCGCGTGGCCTCCTTTGTCGGACGTCTATTTTCCATGACAAATGCACGCAGAAATTGTCACTTAACCTTAGGATTAGGCTCTATACTACGTGCATTAGACCTATTATGACGTATGCTAGGGTTATGTTCGCAAACTTTAAGTATTACAAAATCCATAGGATGCAAACCCTGCAAAATCGATTCCTTCGTAAAGCGACAGGCGCCCCATGGTTCATTAGAAACCTTCAACTCCACCTCGACCTCAGAGTGCCCACTGTTAGGCAATCCATGAAAAGGGCATCGAAGAGATACTTCGAATCTGCCCCTAATCATCCGAGAGAAATGTGACCTGTGTGTGAGCACTGAAGACTTAATTTCTCCTGTAATAATTCTTAAAGCTTTTGATTGAATACCATCTAATTTAGAAAGGGCTAAACTATTGCAGGGCTCTAGTAAAAATACTCCGTAGTCCATTACACTTCTGATTAATGCATTATAAATTAATTTGAGGGAGAAAGGATGGGCGTACTCCAATCACCAGCAAAACAATGTATAATATTAAGTAACGTAGTAGTAACTACGCAATCCAAATGTGGAAGAAGATCAGACATTTTTGGCAGGGATATAAAGCTTACTTATTTATTATTTCTTAAAGATTGGTTAGTTATTAACGGTTTACAGCTATCTCCTTCAAAAAGTGCTGTAGTCATGAAACAACCGGTAACGCATTAAAATGTAGTTGCATGGGGGGCGGCGCTAGTTTCTTTAGAGTTGCTTATTTTGACAACTAAAAAATTTTAGTTACTTTTTGGATATTGTAATCCTTCTTGATTGTTCTAAGAATTCAATCAATTTTTCACCTGATTTTTACGCGGGACGTTTTTCGATATCTAGAGCAAGATGGATCGTGTCTATGGTGCTTTACAATACATATCTCAAAGTACTAAGCATTATCTCACAGACTACTTCTTAGGGCCGATTTCTCCTTTGAAACTAAACGCGATCAGTTCAAGCTGAACTCAGTTCACCTGAGTTCACGCGTTTAACTGAGTTCAGATCTCCAGTTTGCATTTCATCAACATAAACTGAACGTAGCTCAAGCTGAACCCAGTTTAGGCTTCCGAACGCCCGAATTTCGACGTTCCATAACTTAATAACGCGTTCAAGAGCGGACTTATCAAAATGGCGGAATATTAGTTAAACTTAAACATAGAATATTGATTTTGTTGTTATTTGATATAACGCTATTGTATATATAAAAATTGACAACTAAATAAAATTAAACACGTATAATAGTTATAATTTAGTTTCCTATAAATATGTCAGCACCAAAAATGCTTAATTTTGTAATATTTATTGTATAAATTAAAAAATATATTTGGAAATCACCTCTCAAAATCGTACACGAGAACTTTGTTTTCGTAACGAAATTGCGATCAAAATGTAGCTGGCAAAATCAGTTTGACGTTAACTAAGATCAAAATCAACATTTGAACTGGATTAGGTGGGTAGCACTAAGTTCTGTTAAACTCGGTTTTTAGTGTCAGCGGTGAATTCGGCTCTTTGTGATGCTAACGCGTAGGTACTATAGAGTTTCGTCGTACATACAGTTCAGAAATAAAAATGAAATTGTCTATGGATACATCATATGATCATTGATCACCCACTTCAATTGATTTCCTACTTACTTGTGTCTCTTTAGGATTTTTAGTAGTTTGACTATCCAATAATAGTGTTTAGTTAAACTGTTTTAGTGAAATAATATCAGCAAAATGAAGGGGTGCATTTTCAACATCGATTCTGGATATTTGGAAGGATTATGCCGTGGATTCAAGTGTGGTATCCTGAAGCAGGCAGACTACCTGAATTTGGTACAGTGCGAGACACTAGAAGGTCAGTTATCAAAACGATGATGATAGGTCATTCTTGATACCTCTATTAGTAGGTGATTGATTATCGTAACACCCATTTTCAAATTGATTAATTATTACAATGTTTACAGATTTAAAACTCCATCTTCAAGGTACCGACTACGGTACTTTCCTTGCCAATGAGCCCAGCCCTCTTTCTGTATCTACCATTGATGATAAGCTTCGTGAGAAACTGGTTATTGAGTTCCAACATATGAGGAATCACTCTGTTGAGCCGTTGTCTACATTCTTGGATTTCATTACTTACAGTTACATGATAGACAATATCATTCTACTGATTACTGGTACTTTGCACCAAAGGCCTATTTCTGAGCTTATTCCAAAATGCCACCCTTTGGGTTCCTTTGAGCAAATGGAAGCTATTCATGTTGCTGCTACCCCTGCGGAGCTGTACAATGCAGTGCTCGTTGACACCCCTCTGGCTCCATTCTTTGTAGACTGCATTAGTGAGCAAGATTTGGATGAGATGAACATTGAGATCATTCGTAACACTCTGTACAAGGCTTACCTCGAAGCTTTCTATGATTTCTGCAAGCAAATTGGCGGAACAACCGCTGATGTTATGTGTGAAATCCTAGCAGTAAGTTTTATACCAAGTTTTATATTAGTTTATAAAAAAATACAACAATAAATGGGGTTTGAAGCGATAGAAGCCATCACTTAAAATGTGTTTAAAAAATATATCAGTAATTATACCAATTATTTGTATTCAAGCTCATTGTACTTGGCGAATAATGAGATTTGTAAAAAAAAAAAACTTGTTATAATTAAAGATAAAACCAGTTAATTTTTTTAATCCAATTCCAATTTATAGTTTATGGCTCCATTGTTACTTGATGATTTTGCCAATATCAAGGTAGTAAGAGTTTGAAGCCAAAACTGTTTATTCTTTGACAGACCAAAATGACTCTAATGAATATGAAAGTACCCACATGATATTTATTTTATAGAAACCAGGGACTGAAAGTAGTTACGGTTATAGGTTAAGATACCTCAAAAATATATCGGTACCGTATTGAAATAAAGGTAGACCTATACCGATACCTTTATAAATAAAGGGTAGGCTATACCTTTATTTAACCTTTATACGATTTCGGTACCAAAAAACATGCGCGAAAGTGAAGCACGGGTCCCCGTGGTCGATGTCGTGTCGGGGGAGTTTAACATGTTATAAATTATAGTTTGGACCAATGAGATTTTATATAATATCATTGGTTTGGACATTTTGTTTATTGTACTCTTTATCTCTCTACCGTCTTGGGCTGTAGAATAGAAAACTCCAAATCCTCGCGTGGGTGTCGTAGAAGGCGACAAAGGGATTCTATCCAGAGCTTTTGAGATAACACCTCCCCATCCATTCTGGCCTCGGCAACCAATACATGGCGATATAACCATGCCCTGTGCTGGAATGCTTCTAAATGCCAAACCTGATGGTGGGCAGCAGCACCATAAGAGAAAGTATTCTAGAAACTGCGGTCGCGAACCCGCCTGCCAAGCGTGATGATTATGGCAAATCCCCCCTCATGAACGACATCTCCAATTCACGGCCCACAGTTCCCGGTAACTACACCATTCCTGGCCGCGTTACCGGTCATGGTAATCACATATAAAAGTGGACACCATGCAACACAGATTGATTACTTCCTTGTAAAAAGGAATACTATCAGTCATCAAATACTGCAAAGTTATACCTGGCGAAGATCTGGTCTCACAACACAGGTTGCTGTTAATGGAGGTAAAAGTTATTGTGTCGCTCAGTAAAAATAAAGAACGGCCGCCACCCAAAACCGGATGGCGTATGCTAGAGAAAAAAGCGTGTGCAAGTATGTTGAAAAATCAAGTGGTAGATAGAATGTTAGAAATAAAGAATATGGAAAGTTAATGAATGTTGGACTGAGATGGCGGAGAGTATTAGAAGTGAGAAGATAAGATGTGTGCGGAGAATCGAAAGGTAAAGGAATAATAGACATGGTGGAGTAAGGATGTGCAAAATATACTTAAAGGAAAGAAGCATTCAAAGAATGGCAGGGTGTAGAAACAGCGAATGAGAATATGAAACTTAATGAATAAAATAAAAATGTAAGAGAAAAGCAAAACAGGCGGTAGCAGTTTCCAGGGCTAAGGCACAAGCGCAGTTATATAATTCACTAGATTCTCCTAGAGAATCATGGAACTCTATTAGATAAGAAAAGAAAGGAAAAAGAGAGCAAGGGATAAAACGAGGGTGAAATGTATGAAAGATGACACAGGCAAGGTTTTATCTGAGGATGTTGAAATAAAATAACGATAGAAGGTATATTTTTAAAAGCTAATGAACAATGAAAATGTGTGCTAAGCGATGTACAAGTAAATATGGGTTTGGTGAAGGATATAAGTATGGATAAAGTAAGAAAGGCAATTAAAAGTATGAAAAATGGAAAGCCCATGAGTCCAGAGCATATGCTCTGGTATATACCAGTGGAAGTGTGGAAGTTATTAGCCGAGGATGGATGTAAGGGGCTAACTTTATTCTTTAATAAGTTGTTACACGAAGGAGCCATCCCACAAGAATGGTGCAATAGTTCGCTAGTGCCCATCTTTAAGAATAAAGGTGATGTGCAGGATTGTGAAAACTATCGAGAAATAAAGCTTATGTCACACAGTATAAAAATATGGGAGAAAGTGATAGAAAAAAGGTTTCGAGAGGAGTGTATGATTTTTAAAAATCAGTTTGGTTTTGTGCCAGGTCTAGAAACAACGGATGCCATATTTGCACTCCGCCAGTTATGCGAGAAGTACAGACGTACACAAGAACTTACACATGGTATTCATTGATCTGGCAAAAGCGTATGCTAGGGTATCTCGGGATATAATAATAATAATAATAATAATATTCCACAACTATCACACAACGCCGTCTAGTCTCAAGCTAAGCAGAGCTTGTGTTATGAGTACTAGACAACTGATAAACATACTTATATATTTCTAAATGCATACATATTATAGATAAATTACACCCAGACACAGAACAAATGATCGTGCTCATCACACAAACATTTGTCCTGAGTGGGAATCGAACCCACGACCTCCGGCATAGCAGTCAGGGCTACTAACCACTAGACCAACAGGACAGTCAATATGGTGGGCCTTAAAACAGAAAGGTGTGGCACAACAGGGCAGGGGGATAATGATACCGGCCATGGTAACGGTATGGTAGGGGCTGCTAAGAATCCCCGAGCGACTGCAGGGTATCAATAGTGAAATAAATTGTACCTGGTGACGTTTAACAGACGCTCTCTGTGCTTAACGGACACATTGCCAAATTGGAAGAGGCATATTGTGGATCTTTCGGAGCACCGAAGACAGAGGGAAGAGACGATAACCTTCGAAGCCGGTCACTTACTCTACTTCCGAGAAGGACACCAACCATTCCAAGGTGGCGTCGGGTTTCAGGTCCACAAGTCACACAGTCCGCACACCCTGATGACGAGGTCGAGGTCATGTATGAAGACATAGTGAAAGCTATGTCTTATACCAAAACACATTACATTGTTGTCATGGGTGACTTCAACACGAAGGTGGGAGTAAACGAAAGTCGCGAGTCGGGAGTAGGCTCATTAGGCTATGGGCACAGAAATCACAGGAGGCAGATGCTTGTAAACTTCCTAGAGGTCCAGGAGATTATCTGATTAAGTCCTTCTCCAGAAAAGGCCCCAAAAGGAAGTGGACCAGGCGAAGCCCCAATAATGTGACTAGGAATGAGATCGACTTCGTTTTGACTAACAAGCGTCAAGCATTCAAAATGTCTCTGTGATCAGCAGGGTTAATAGCGGTAGTGATCATCGACAGGTGAGATGCATATACTCCCAAAAGTCATCCACCTCAAGCCCAAGGCGGGGATGATCCACGAACCAGGCTCACGCGCCACCTCACTGACGAGCTTCCCCACATCGATATGGGCGAGATTAGAATGGCTCTTGGACAGCTTTATGGCAACAAAGCTCCAGGGGATGACGGGATTGCTACAAAGCTACTCAAGGCAGGAGGAACGACTTTGTTTTGACAGAACCCGTAAACTCTTTAATCTCGTCATCCACACTAGCACGACATCGAAGGCGTGGAGCAGGAGCGTGGTGGTCTTATTTTTAAAGAAGGGTGATGTTACGTTGCTGAATAACTACCGCCCCATTTCTCTCGTGAAATCGAGAGTTTAATTACCGAGTTTATTTATTGTTTACGTATCTGCTCTAAACATTTATGAGAAAAAAAATTCAACAACACCAGTCAGAAAAGAAGAACGTAAGAAAACCTTAAAGAAGAAACATAAGAAAACTTTAGGTACGCACCTGGCTTAGTCCGGCTTACGCTGCTGTGTTCTTAAATAAAATCCAAAACTAAGTCATAATAATGTGTAATCAGGGCCTCTCAAGTGAACGACAGAGTAGCGAGGCGGTGCATCAAAGAAAACCCTTATTTATAATGGTTAAGGTACTGCTACCAAAACATTTATAAAGGTTTTGGTACTTGTAAAGAAATAATACCGGTATGCCTATCCAACCTCAAAATTACGCTACTGATAAAAAAAACGGTATCGAAATATTTCGGTAACCCTTATTTAACGGTATGACGTCATACCGAAATTTAAAGGTACCTTAATTTTTGGGTAATTCAGTCCCTGATAGAAACCCTCATAAACAATACATAAAATAGTTTTCACCATAATCATTTAGTAACAAGTAAATAAAATGTATAAATCAACTGAACATAAAAATAATATAAATATGAACTGAATCAAACACTATAATTTTTAACACACATCAATCAGCTGTATTTGGTATAGCTGTGCCCCATGGTTTCATCCGCATTACTTTGAGGCAAAAAACCTACTAAAATATGTATCACCACCGGGGAGGGTGGTGGTGGAATATTTTTTTGTAGTGGGTGTAACCATGGGGCAAGTCTCATGACCATGCCCGCCTTGCACATTATAAATTTGCTTGTGGTCTTGATCATTATTTTGTTGCGGAGTTATTTTAAAACAATGATATCCCCTAAGATATTGATTGAAATCAAATGAAGTCAAGGGCAATTTTGTCCAAATTGAATACTTGTCATGAATAATGTATTTATTTGGATAAGGATTAATATCATGTTAATAAAATCACCTTTGCAAAATAAAAAAGAATGCATTATTTTAGAACTAATTTGATAACCATAAAAAAGGTTACAGTTAGTAAACCTTAAAAGATACATATGCTGTCCTGGACTTTTCTTCAGAACTTTTAAAGGGGAACAATAGGCATGATAACAATATTAAAGAATCAAAGAATAAATGGTTTTAGAGAAAAATTTACGTACACAGGATTCTAAAAAATTACCTAGTTTTAACATAAACATTAAGATAAATAAGATTTTCAATAAAATAAAAATATAAAATACTGCAATCGGCCATGTTGACTGAACCGCCAATTACAGCGAATGAAGTCATGCCTCAATGAATCACCGCCATACATTTTGCTTGAAAGCTCAAGCAAAATGTATGGCGGTGATTCATTGACGTCACCCTTCGATAACATGACAAAAGCTTGTCATGTTATCGAAGGGTGACGTCACAATCCATCATAAGCGGCGCCATGACACCAGAGTTGGGCGTAATCAGCTACTTTTGTAATCAGATTATTAATCTGTAGTCATGATTACATTAATCATGATTACTTTTAAGTGTGATTACATTTAATCATGATTACTTTAAATCGTTAATCTATCAAGATGTTCAAAACTTATGTTCTATAACTATTACTGTATGATTACTGATTACTGTAATCATAATCAGTAATCATGATTACATTAATACACATGCTTGAGTTTTACCGAGCGAGCAGAGTTTTGGTCAGTGGGCCGTCTTAGGGGTTAGATTTTAATTTTTTTTTTGTTATGTTCATGTTTTTGGTTGTATCATAACCACATCTAACGCAAGTGAAGCTAAAGCACATGTTATTAGAAAAATGCTATTATAAAATCCAAGGTTCATGGGAGACAAATATTAAAAAATTTCTTGTCAAATAACTATGTATAAAATAATTTGCCTATTATAACTAAATAACAGAATAATTGCAACACCCTTACAGGGTCTTTGGGATAACTATTGTTATCTGTAAACTGCATTGTGTAAAAAATAAATAAATATTTATAAAATTCTCCATTAAAATTAAATATTCCTAAGAAAATCATTGAAAATTGAGTAAACTTCTGAACACGTGACAACATTAACTGTTATTTAGTATGCTAAATAACAGTTAATGTTGTCGCGTTCAGAAATTAACCCTATCAATGTTGTAAATCTTAAAATAAATTATATTTCTAATGCGGGGATTAAAAAAATATTTTTATGTACCCAAAGCTGTTCTTTAGATAACATAGATCAAATAAAATGCCATTTCAACTTCTCAAAATTTATTTCTATTTTTGTACAAATAAATGTATGGGACTCGCCTTGATTGTTTGACTGCATTATTTTTCATTCATATAATAATTTGATGTATATGTACAGTTTGAAGCTGATCGCCGTGCTATCATCATCACCATCAACTCCTTTGGGACTGAGTTGTCAAAGGATGACCGTGCTAAGTTGTACCCTCGCTGTGGTAAACTGAATCCTGATGGTTTGGCTGCTCTCGCCAGAGCAGACGATTATGAGCAGGTTAAAGCTGTGGCTGAGTACTATGCAGAGTACCAAGCATTGTTTGAAGGTGCTGGCAGTAATGTTGGTGACAAGACCTTGGAAGACAAGTTCTTTGAACATGAGGTAATGTCTTCACCTACTTCTAGCAGTTATTAATTTCAGATATTCTGTTTAATTTTTATTTATTTTATTTTTTCTTAAATTTCGAAGATTTCAATCTATTGCTCGTAAATTCAAAATGTAAATATAGAATAGGAAACACAGCTTAATATACACCCGACCAAATTTCGGTCACGGCGGCTTATATCCACAGAGATTAGCCAACTACACAGGAAATATTAAAGTGCACAGGTGTATGCGCAAAAACTGATGTACTCCCTCTGCCTTCCTTCTTTGAGGAGGAGCAAATTCAGGTTCGATGTGTACGCACACTAAGCTTGGCAAGCTCTTTCCTGCTTCTATCGGCCCAAATCATTGAGCATCTTAAGAATCAATAGGTATTGTGAAGCGAAATGAAATGGTTTGTTCTGTCAATAGGTCTATTCGAACTATCTATAAGGTGCCGGAATTTCCGATCTGACTACCTTTGAGAAGAAACGCCGAAATAAACTCGAAGGTCAAGGTCTCCTTTAAAGTCCAGACATCATCATTATACATAAGGGATGTTTTGTGAGCGTAACCAATGTGGGCTGATCTACCTAGGTTTCGACGGGAAACAGCGCCCCGGTTTGAGGAATCCGAGTTTGCTTACCTTTTCTAAGAGGGGTAGGGACGTCACAGTGCTCGTTTCGCGAGAGTGATGGCGTGACCCCGCACATATATATATATCCGCCGTCGGCTACGGGCCGCTTGCAGCCGCAACAATCTGCGGCGCCGAAATATGGCACATGACCCCTACTTGTCAGCCAATTTCAGATTCATCAAGCTTCTGCTTCTGCTTCTTTACCCACTGTTATGCAGTGAATGTGTTAAGCAAGTGCTTTCGATAGGATTTCCAATGTGTTTATTATTTATTTCCAATTTAAAATCATACAAACCCACAATCATTCTCTAGCTCTACTGAACATTAGAATTTACTTATAAGTCATAGAGCAAACCAGAGCAAACGATTGATAATTTAAGAAATTTTGTTATAAGTTTTATACATAGAAACCTCTATGACAATATAATGCTAACGGTGCGAGCACCGAGCAAGATTCTTTTTGTCGACATTTTTGTTAATGTTATACGTCAAAGATGTAACATGTTGATATAAAGATAAAATTCAATACGTTTAAAGTTTCCGAATCCGAATCGAAAAGTCTGTCGGAAAAGATCCGTGCTTGGGCGTAATATGCCTTGCCATAATCTGATACTTAACTGTATTACCCTCATATATTTCTAAAATTACAAATAAGTATGCAAGGTCTGACGGAATCATAGTATGTATGAAATCAATCAAATAGTCGATTGATTTCATACATATTATGATACTGTATATAGATACCCTAATAGTAAACAGGTATTTTGTTATACTAGCCAAATCACGCTTCGGTGTGCCTTTAAATTTTAATCTTCGTTTTTATCTAAACCTCAGCAAATGCTTGGAAATTCAGTTTCCATGGGAACTTTAAAAAATAAAACTATGTATATGAAAATCACAACACTCCTCTATTAAAATGCAACATTGTGTAAAAAATTCAGCTAGGAACTTAGTTGAATTTATATATATTTAGATCATCATCGTCATCATCCCCCTGCTATTGCCACACAAAAAATATAATTTAAAAATTCCGCTGACTGAAGAATGAGTTATTGGTGCTGGAATCCAGCATATGGGAGGGAGTCATTAGTTATCTTCCCCCTGTCTTCGGCCAATTTAATTTGACTAATGAAGCACCAAATAGCCTGTTTATTAATTCTAAATATATTTTTCAAATGAGTAACCATGGAGTTACCTGCCTATTTTCCTCCATATGAAACAACAAATTTCAAACCTTGCACCAAATTGTTAACGTTCATAAGCCTGTATAGACCTGGAATTTCAGACTGATATAGCGCCTCAAAATATTTGGCTATATCGTTATTACCATCTCTCTCACGACGTTTCATGGGGTATAGATCTCGCTTTAGTATCTTTATATATCTTAGTTATAGTATAGTTATCCTCGCTCAGTTAGTAGGTTTATAGGTTAAGGCCGATTAACAGTCCCTACGAGTAAGCCGCTGAATATAACGCTTTTAACCGGTCACTTTAAATACCCCATTTAAAGTGACCATCAAGTAATCTCCATTAATATTTTTCAGCTACTTAATCCCCTTCATCAAATAATTTAAATAAAAGTTTTTTCTATTATTACAAACAATATAACATTACACTAAGTTACTCACTAAACTGCTAATTTTGATGGCGTGATGCGCTCATTTTCATCTTATGCTACCTTATAATTACTTATGTAATATGCTTGTAATTTATAGTACCTATGCAACTAATATATTTATATTGTATACTTGTCTCAACAGCCTTATTATGACATGTGTGTTGACAGTAGTCATTATTTATTTCAGGTGAGCCTCAATGTTCATGCATTCCTTCAACAATTCCACTTTGGTGTATTCTATTCATACCTGAAACTGAAGGAGCAGGAATGCCGAAACATTGTTTGGATAAGTGAATGTGTGGCCCAAAAGCACCGTGCTAAAATTGATAACTACATTCCAATATTCTAAACAGTCTAAAACATTCTGAACTTTAAGAATTCCTTATCAAATTACCTTTTTTGCTGTGTACATACTATTTGTAATATTGATCAGGACAGAATAAGTATGTATTCTTGATACTGTCAAAATGTAGATAATATAAGAAATAGTGAAAACATAAAAATAAATTTCTGTATTATATACGTACATGATTATTAATTAAATATGTAGACTCACATTTCATTGTATATAACTTTAAATGTTGGAGAAATCATATAAATATCGGCAGTGTGTTTTTAAAAGTTTTACCAAGTAAATATATCCAAGTACCTACCTTTTGTTGTTATCGTTAATTTCAAATTCATACAATGAATAATCTTTTAACTAGTATTTAAAATACAGTACGAATTAAATGACTGTGCCCCTCTGAAGTCGTCTACGAAAACCTACTCCGTAGTCGATAGTACGGCCAAAACAAAGTAGCGCGCATGCGCGACAGATGGAAAACCTAACTTCAGATATGAACAATTATTTATGGCGAACTGTATGTATCGTTAAATATCTAAATGATGTAGTAAGATAAATGTCTAAAATATACTTGAATTATAGAAAACAAATTTTATTTAAATTGGTATTTTTTATTATAATTACGAGATATCTATAAATAAATTTTCAACTTATGTATGTTATGCTGCCCTGAATGTTAGATAAGCATATTGTATCAGAACTTGCTGTGGCTGTGTATCAGCATTTGCATTAAATTATTTTTAAACCATTATGTATACAGCACAGTACTCTTATTATTCGAAATCGTGTTAAATAATTAGATTGAAAAATGTATGGCTATTAAAAATCGTTGGTCACCTATTTAATGTTATTTAATTAAAGTATTCATATTAATCCAAGATTAATATTTATTCCTATTTTCTTCTTTTCTTCTACTTCTATTAATTATATTATTATAACAATCTGTGGATTCAAATCGACTTGGTTTTCAAGTTGCTAATAACAGGTCCTAATTTGTTAAAAATATTCATTTAAATTACATGCTGTGATGGGCCATATTGATCTATATTAAATGCACAATGTATTAAGGTACTTAATTGGATAAGGATTAATGCTGTATTGCTTAAAATCGCTTTGTCAGGGATCGCCTAACAGTCGGGGTCAGATCACGTGAAATTCACTAATTTGTTGAAAGGCACTTCGCCGTATTTATTTACATATTGTGATTCTATTTTTAAACATATATTTCCAAGTAACACTGGCTCTCTGACATATAACAAAGGTTCCGCACAAGAGTTCGTCTGAACTCTCCGTAATACATTTACATTATTCTTGATGTTAACTGAGCTGAGCTTCGGTTCTAGGTGAACCTGGTGTTCTTGTAGCCTGGATCTCTTCGGAAGTAGTGACCACCGGCCCACGGTGGCAGGTGTGCGCGGCCAATCAGCGCGCAACTCGCGCTGGTGAGGGCGCCACTGCAGCAGCCGCGGTCCTCCCGCAGCTACGCCTACTTCGTCTTGTTTCCTGTCCTCGCACTTTTCGCCCAATGCGGGACCAGGGTCCAGGTTTCTTACCTTTTTAGGTAAGGAATGCGGTCATGAAAAGTAAAGCTACTTCTGAAGTATATAATGTTCACATACACATATGAGAAATTAAAGTAGCGACTCTGATTGGCTAACTTGTTTTATTCCTACTTACCCTTCGATCACTAATAAAAAACTAGATACACAATCCTATACAAAAATCACTTCAAAACTGTGTTTAGGTAATTCTAACTGAAATACATTAATTAATGAAAATTCAACCTTAAGAGCATTACTTAAAGTTGTATTTTACGTCCACGGCTAACTGGTCAACATGTACCATGACAAATTCAACCTTACGCGCATGGTTTAAAATTGAAATGTGTAAAATGAAATAATGAAAAAGATTTTTGTAGTCTGTTCTTTTTTTTTGTTAAAAATTATATACTATGTAGTGATGTGGGTATCACTACTTACATAGTATATATTTTTTATTAGATATTGTCCGGTTACGCAGACAAAACCCCTCTGGGTTTCTGCAAGAGGCTATTTACAAAAAAAAACGCTTTTATTAGCTTCAGCTGTATCAGCATGTGTAACTATGTTAGAAAATCCTATTATTTCCAAAATCTTATTATTCAGATAAATCATCGAAAAGCATAAGACTAAAAAAGCAAAAATAATTAATAGTTTAAAAAATCTAAAAAACACGCTTTTGTAACTAGTCGAACTAAAAAGTAGTAAATAATTTTCTATAAATGCAAAAACAAAATAGAGTGATTATGAATAAAACATTTTATCGTAAAAAAGCGTGGGGTGCTTCTCATTTGCCATCACACTTGCAGGCTTTGGACTGTCTTAATAGTCAATAATTAAAATTCCGTGCATTATAATTAATTATATCTCGGGTATAAAGTGTGTTTCTAATTGTAATTTAGAACTCCAGTATCATTACACAAACTCCTTGTGGGAAATCCAGAGTCCAGTTTATTTTAATGTTGCTGTATGTTTAAAAGATAATTTAGTATTGGCTAATGGTAGAAAATAGCTTGTCTATAATGAATTATCGTATTTTGGCGTACGATCCTTCAATTAGGATAGTATATCGTACTGGGACCCAAATAATCGTACAAATATAATAATTATCGTACGAATTCCAACACTGTTGACCATGGCGAAGTTTATTACTCGAAAATGAACCAGTACTTTTTTTATTTGCTAAAATAATGCTATGTTAAATATGCTTATGGGTCAGTGGTGTCGAGCATGGCTCATTGAGCGTGAGGTTCTGGGTTCGATTCCCGGGTACATCGTGTTATTGTATTCGGGGCGTACAGGCGTGATGCTTTCTTATGCTGACATTAACCCTTGAATACGAACTCCATTGAGAAAATTGTTAATGCAATGTCAAATATTATAGTTAGTTATAATTTCAAGGAATTGATGTTTATGTACCTAGCATATTACAGGAGTTGAGCAGGTAACTCAAAAGTTGTACCTTCACACAAACAAATAATAATAATATTAGAATCTTTTATCTGAATCATGGTAATAATAAACTACTACTTTCAAATTAAAATAGTTTTATTGGTAAAACATGGGTACATTTAGGTAAGCATATTTTAATTAAAAAAAAAAAAGTTTCTTCATATTTTGTTTCATGAGCATACAAATTATTACTTACAACGGCTCTATGTGATACTTATTGGCAACATTATCAATGAACGTAAGGCGGTGAGTATATGTATAAGAGGTTGTCCTCAGAGGCAGAATAGCAACAAAATAGAATGTAAATTCGTGAGTTTTCATTAATTTTAAATTTTTATTATACTGGTTCTATATATGAAAAATTTGATCCGTGTTTCAGGATTCATATACAGGATTATTTATAGTAGGTATATACCGTGTACTAGTTTTAGGTTTCGTATATAATATATGATATCTGAAAGTAGTTTGTTCAGAATTGGTAATAACTTTTACACCATGTTATATTTTAACCAAAACCTAATATTTGACAAATCCTATAAGTTGGACACAGCAGCAGTAGGTAGGTGGACCAGCTGATCGAGTACCATGTCGGCGCGGCCGCAGTGCAACTCAACCCGCGCTGACCATGCGCGGCCAGCGCCACCGGCTCAGTCGGCAATCCAGTTACATTGTACCGTAAAAATACTTATATATGGCTATGGACTATCGTAAATAAAAAGGTGTGGAATATTAAAATATAATTCATACATGGTAGGCGAGTTTTTTAATTTTTTAATTAATTTCATCTTATTTTAACCCAGTTATTGGGTTGATTCCTGTTCAATGTTTCCTTGAAAATGAGTAATTAACATAGGCATTACATGGCCTTAACATGTATAAAAAATATCCATTTATATGATTTAAAAAGGATTGGGATGTTGTTTGGCACCTTATAAATGCAGTGGTAATGCTGAATTTAATAGATCTGTAAATGATTTTTACATAAATACCGCCAGGCGTCTCCTTAACACGCAAGGGGACTTGAAATGTCACATGGACAACAACATGGTAGCTCAGTTGGTAGAGTGATGACACAGAATATCAATGATCGTAGGTCCAAGCCCCGTTCACCCCGTTCTATTATTTTTCAATGTCTCCTTGATTTTTTTAAATTATTGTTGGCATTACATGGCCATAACATGTATAAAAAATATCAATATATATCACTTACAGTGTATAAAGGTGCCAAACAAAAGTTAAATGGCAGTCTCAGACCAAAAAAACTATATTATATCATTCTTTAATAATATTCATTTGTTCTGCTATAATGTCTGTTATAGGGCCATCATACATAATAGTTTCTTTAGACTTATTTAGTAATAAACTGTTGTGCTCTTTCCACATTCTATCTTTTAACATATCATCATGTGTATCTACTATCACATTACTATGTTTATCTAAATTATGATGGAAAATAGTCTGTCTTGTAAGCAATGTTCCCCTTTTAAACATATCAGGTTCATTGTTATAATTTATATTGAATTCTTGAAATAAAATTTCATTTTTGTCAGCAGAGACAGTCCCACATAGTCTTTTTTCAGCCTGAAACAGAAAAGTTGTTCTAATCTATATGCATATAGTGGTCAACATTGGTTCTGCTTAATAGTATTCAACTCTGAAAACATAAGTGTGTACCAAATGAATAAGTAGATACTTAAGGCTCTTGTCATCATGAGGTGCGACTTACGCCTAAAGAACTGAACCAATTTTGATGAACTTTGTTATATATATAGATTGGACCTTTGAGAAGGACATAAAGATACATGAAGACTACAGGCTAATTTCAAGCTTTAAGCTGTTGCGTCAGTCATTAGCAGACACAATAGATTTTTATTGTTACAACGTACAGATCTGTACGTTACTGAGCGGAAAGGTTAATGGATTAAAGTGTACTACAAACAAATAAAATATATCAATAGCTACAACTAGGGTTGCCATTCATCCAGGTTTCCCCGGATTGGTCCTAGTTTAGAGGGCGTCTGGGGAACGTCCAGGTGGGGTTTAAAGTCCTGGGTTTCCGGCTGCTGCCACAACTACTGAAAGCACGCTGACGAAATTACGTCTAAAATGCAAGACTGTTAATTGTTTGTTAAAACATTTTTTACTAAATTTAGTTTATAATAAAAATCTATTGAAACAGTTCTTTATTTTATGGAGTAACTTGAAAAAAACATTGTTGATATGTACGGGTTTAAAGCTCAAAAATTCAGGTTTTTCACAGTTACCAGGACCCAGGACAGGTTTGCAGACTTTAGAGTTGGCAACCGTAGCTACAACTAAACTCACCTGAGATGGAACAAGGTTTCCCTTTAAAACTAATGTCCAAAAAGTGGTATTGTATAAATTGTTTATATGCACATCAACTTGTCGCCACTTCATGTAATCTATTAAATTCTCATCAGTGGGATACAGCACCACACGACCATCAAATGTTGGTGGATATCTTAATGGTTCTTCATCAAAAAATTTCTTCCAGTAAAATACATATGATGTGGAAAATTTACTGGTAATTGTGGTTAAAAGTTTTGCAGCGCGCCGTTTGTACATTGTAGTATTTTTCTTAAAAATAAAAGAATATTCATCACTTTGTCCAAAAGCCATTAGTAAATCATTGAAATCTCGAAGAACAGTGAATGCTGCATAGTTCATCAACCGCAAAGCTCTTATATCATTTGGTTTTTTAAAATTATGTTCTTCAGAAAACTTGTGGAAACATTTCCCATCTAGTCTTACAACTATCCAAGTATTGGGTAATAGTGAATCATCTTGTTCAAATTTTTTAACGTATTCAAATGAACTTTTTGCCATTTTAGAGATTTTGATTATAAAAAGTGGCACGAAACGTTTTCTTAAAATAATATTCGCTATCATAACATATTCCAGATTGTTTCCAACCTAAATTTTAATGATATATTTATGTCAGTCAGTACCAATATACAAAACTGTCACTTTTATACAATTACACACAAATAAGTTACATTGGAAACAGATGTCGTAGGTATTCGAACTTTATTAAATGACTCTAGTCCTAGTCTTGTGTAGGTCCTGAACGAACGAACTAAAAGATATGTTACGGAGCAGTGAACGTCATACTGCTAACCGCTCATATTAAACAGAGCAACCGCTTACATACTACTCGTACATGACCGAACCGTATAGATACGGTTCGGTCATGTACGAGTAGTATGTAAGCGGTCTAACGTTTCTGAACGACCAAGAGCAAAATGAAATAGTTCAATTTGACAACGAAACATTGTTATAGAAATGTAGTTCTTAAGACGACGTAATAATGACTATTTTCACTTGTCTTTGTATGATTTTGTTACTGGTTATTTACAAAATATGAATAAGTGATGATTGTACATTTTTGATGGTTATATATTGTATTTGACAATTTACAAACATCATACATTGAACTGCTCAATAGCTGCAGCTGTCACGTTCAATAGTATATTAATCATATCTCGGTCGGACATGAAACCATTCTAATAGCTCTCGTACTAATGGAACGGAAGGAAACGATGAACCAATATGGCATTTGGTAACATGTCCTAATAGAACTAATAGTACCTACTAATAAGGTGAACTAGTTCACTGACCGAATTGAACTAGTTCGGAGCGATCTCTTTCCTAACCGAATAGGCACAAGACTATATGACTCAATCACATATTAGAATCATATTAGTAACATATGTATCTAAAACTCAGTAGCTTGAGGAAAACAGAAATGATTCTTTAATTATACCATTGATATCTGAACTTCTGAAGCCAAATTAAAATTGCTTTAAAAAATGGCGTCGCTCCGCCCACACCTTAGACTATATACCACAGAGTACAGCTATATACCTAAAGATTAATAAGATGCAATTTGATACGTGCTTTTGTGGGTACTGTGAATTTTTTCGATATTAGTTCATTTGTTTACTTGACATCCTATATTGAGACTATTCGTAGTATTTGTGTATATTAGACTAAGGTTAGTCATAATTTATTTTAACTATTCAGTATTCAACTCAATATGGATAAAGAGAAACCACCTGACCCCCCTGATAAACCCTTTGATTATACTCATGTTCTTACTATTACCCTCGCAAATGAAAATCTGATTAATGAAATGGAAACTGAGTGTCCTAATAGGAAACGATCTGCGCTGTCCCCTCCGGTCCTCGATAAAAATCCACCAAAAGTAGCTAAAAATATCATTGGTAGACAGTCATATATGGCTCATGATAACCCTCCATATGTGGTACATGTCTCTCTCAAAGATGAAACAACATCTGGCACAACACTTCACCCTGTAAAATTTGGCATGTTCTTAGACAATAATAATATTAGTAATGTTCGTTCTGATGGTGTTAAACGTCTAGGCAGAAACCGACTCTCAGTCGAATTCAAATCTCACCAGGATGCAAACAGTTTCTTAATCAATAAAGTTCTAATACAAAATAAGTATATTGCCACTATCCCACAGTTTAATATTACACGGATGGGTATAGTTAGAGATGACCCCACAGAATGGTCCGAAGAGGAAATAATTAACAACATCAGGGTTCCTACTGGATGTGGTTCAGTTATTAAATCGAGAGGACTAAGCCGCAAGGTCTCCTCTCTCGGCATAACGGAATGGAAACCAACTCAAACGGTTGTTTTGACATTTGACGGCCAGATTTTACCAACAAGAGTATTTTGTTTCTACTCAGCACTTTCGGTTCAGAGATACATGTACCCTACCATACAGTGTTTTAATTGCTGTCGTTTTGGACACACTCGTAATTTATGCCGTTCAAAACCCTGTTGTTTCTGATGCGGTCATGATCACCCACGAGACGGCTTTGAGATTTCCCTTGAGATGGTTTTTTGTATCCTATGCTCTGGTAATGACTTCGCTAATGATAAGGCTTGTCCCGAGCTGGGAAACCAGAACGGCATTAAAGCTCTAATGGCTGAAAAGTCGGTGTCATATGCTGAGGCTAGTATGGTTTTCCCTCGCGTTTCTAGATCTTATGCCGATGTCTCCCGTTCAACCCAGGGCCCCAAACCCAATATCCACTCTTCCCAATACCCTAGTCCGGCCCCCCAAACTAATAAATCCTATCGTAAAACGGTTTACGTAAAACCAAAGATTTCAAGCAGATATTGGCTAGGTCCAAAAAGCTACTCAAGAAGAAGAAAAGAGAAGGTTGGCTGTCTTTTTGCAACAACCTCAATCCTAGGTGGATTGAGGTTGCCCCAGTGTAGGTGTCAGTAGTATGGAAGAAGATAAAATGTTATAGGAGTAGTCTTACACCGCTCAACTCGAATATAATTACTGCAGATTTGGGCGAGCGATTTTTTTCCAAAATCGCTCCTATTTATGTTCCCAATCTGGACGAGTGTGAGTTTACAGATTCTGATGCAACCAAGCTCAAAGACCTACTTGACGAGCCTTTCTCCTTAAATTAATTAGAGATGGTTCTTTCACATGTCCAGGATTCAGCACCTGGGGTCGATGGATTTCCTTATTCTTTTATCACTAAAGCCGGTTTGAAAGCTCACCAGTACTACCTGGACCTGGTTAATTTTTGTTTTACTTCTGGTTCCTATATTAATTCCTATATTAAAACCTAGCAAAGATCCTAATGATCATTGCTCATACTGACCAATTGCCCTATAATAATAATAATCTTTATTCGCAGAAACATGGTATAACAAAAGATGGTAAACAATACTTTAAGTATCTATCGTTCATACTTTTAAAACTCTTGGAACACCTTATTAAAAATCGCCTAGAATGGCTTGTCGACAACAGGGAACTGCTGCTAAGGACTCAATTCGGTTTCAGAAAAGGTATGGGTACTGCTGATAGTGTTGGTCTACTCACATCAGAGATCCGACTAGCTCTTAGCAGGAATGAGTCTGTGGTAGCCGTTTTTCTAGACATATCATCTGCTATTGATTGTGTCCTCCTCCCACTTCACAGGTAGAAACTGCATGAGCTGAGAATCCCGGCAAGGATTTTTCACATCATTAGCATCATCTTCTGTAATATAAACTATCCAGCTAAGGATCCCGGGGGAAGACCTGAAGCAAAGGACAGTCTGGAGGGGATTACCTCAGGGGTCAGTCCTTAGTCCTCTTCTTTATAATATCTATACATATAACTTATATTCTTGCCACAATAATAACTGTAAAATTCTTCAGTATGCAGACGATATCGCTTTATTGGTCACTGGCAGTTCCATTCCGGATGCCGTTTTATCTATCAATGTCTCTTTGGCCTCATTAAACCAATGGCTTTTTGAACATGGGTTATCCCTAAGCGCTCTAAAAAGCACAGCCGTTATATTCACTCGTAGACGTAACATCCCTCAAGTGGATATCAACATAGTTGAGCAATCTATCCCAGTCAAAACAAACGCTAAGTTTCTAGGAGTTACCTTGGATTCGAGATTATCCGGAGTTGATCACATAAATAACATCATCCAAAATTGCGAACGCTCGGTATCCATTCTTACGACTTTAGCTGGGGTCTGGTGGGGAGCGCACCCATGCACTTTAAAATTAGTGTATGATGCACTGATTAGGAGTGTGATGGACTACTGTTCCTTCCTACTTGAACCATGTAATAAGGAGGCACTTCGTAAATTAGACTCGATTCAGGCTAAATGCCTTAGAATTATAATTGGAGCAACGAAGTCTTCACCCATAAATGCCCTACAGATTGAATGTGTAGAGCCCCCCTTATATATTAGAATACAGTATTTGGCAGATCGATTTTTATCTAAAGTTTTTTCGCTCTCGACCCATCCCTTGATTCCTATTTTAGAGCAAATCGACCTTTCCTACAACAACTCCTCTTATTGGAATAATAAATCTATCCCACCATTGATGAATAGGTATAGAGAGATTAAAAACCTTTCTTCTCCTATTTGTCAATATCCCATTCTTCCGGTCTTTTCCTCAGCATATGAAACCATCAGTATCAAACCTAAGGTGGTCTTGAATCTTGGTATTACCAAAACTTCCCCAAATGTGAGGGACGACTTTGACGAGGCGGTCAAAAGGTATTGGATAGGCTGGAACTTTTTCTTTTCTGACGCTTCGAAGGTATCTCCTACAGGGTGTACAGGAGTGGAGAAGTTTCTGTATTCACAGGAGAATGTATTGGCATTTTAGAATCCATACGTTTCATCCAATCTCACAATATTAAAAAATCTGTGATTTTCATAGACTCGCACAGTAGTATTCAGGCATTAAAACATAATCAGTTACACTATTAATAAATTAATAGTACAATTATAATTGACTCTAAGAATAGACTATACAATTGTTATAAAAATGGTTTGGACGTTGAAATTGTTTGGATTCCCGGTCACTCGGGTATTGTGTGCAACGAATGTGCCGAGTCACTAGCGAAGTTTGCAATCTCCAACCCTGTCGATCGGAAACACTATATAGTCCACAACTACGATTTGCGTAATGATGTCAAAGTTAAATTATACAACACATGGACAACAGCGTGGAAAGATAGTTCAAAACTCAAGGGAGCTTATTACGCAGCTGTACAACCCGAGATCCAACGGAACCCCTGGGTTGCTAAATTCCCGAAACTCACTAAAAGAACTGTTTCATCCTTGTGTAGACTGAGACTGGGTCATTGCTGTAGCCCAGTGTTTCTGAGAAAGATCCGCGTACGTGATAGCTCTCTATGCGAATGCGGTCTTGACGAGGGCACACTAGACCATATCATTTTTTCATGCCCTATAAATTCAAAATGCTTCGATTTATATCTGAAGCTTTCCAAAACCAAAATTCCTCTTCCCATTAACTTCCATTCCATTTTGTCTTATTTCTCCCCCAAGGTCACCCAAATCCTATCTAAATTCCTAAAAGATAATGACATAAAATTGTAATGGGTGTGTGTATATACGTATATATATAATAGAAACTATAAGTACTGTGTGTATTTCAAGATAAATCTTTGAAAAGCATTAACTCATGCTTAGCGAACTCTAAATTTACAATATTAAATGGAAAAAGAATACGGTCGCGAACAGGATTCGAACCTGCGCCTCCCGGATAAATACTCCAGGCGCTCTGACCACTAAGCCATCTCGACCTCTGTTCACCACCGCGAATTCATCTTCCATATTTTAACACGTCTTATTTTTTTAATGCTGCTCACCATTTTTGTACATTATATTTTAAAGAGAAATTACATACTTCTCAAAAAAAATTACACAATTAAAGTACAGCAATAATATTTTGAATGGTTTTCTCTTAAAAGAAATTATTTATTAAATCGGCTGATGGATAATGTAATCCGCCAACATTTCTTTTTTCAATAAACCCTGAATACTTTTATCTGAAATAATTGTTGCTAAGCAATTGTCAGATTTAATAATCTTTTTCATACTGGCAATTATGTATCCCGCTATGTAAATTGTAGCTTCTTTCGAAAATTCGGTCAATGGGTCATTCGACTTCATCTTCTGAGTTTAGACTTTCTTTCATTGCCAGCAATCTCGAACTACAATTATTGTTTTTTTACAAACTTGTGCCTTAAGTAAAAGCTACGATGTAGCGACCTGCCCGAACTAGGTTTATTCAAACCTGTGGTTCAGTCGGTCACATAGTAACGCTATTATAAGTGGGACCGTATATTTAAGTTAAGTAAAACTAGTACAAAAAATGCCCCTAAAACTATGATAAATCAATCAATCAATCATATTTATTTGTGAAAAATAGAAATAAACATATTAATCTGTATACTTGCGAAACTACAAAATTGACCTTGATAGCAATAATATTTCTATTGTCTGGTAATTAACGAGTCAACAGATTTTACTAGAACAAACAAACAAATACACAATAAATTAATACAGGCGTGATTCTATGTAAGTATGTACAACTGTATTCCAAGAAGGGTAAGCAAAGGTGCACACCCAAATATCACCAATGATGCTTAAGTTGTATTATAGTATATGCTGTTATTGTAAAGCAACGGCTTAAATAAGTATATTAATAATAAGAAACCAATACTTACATATTTGCGTTTTATTGTTACTGAATTTGCATCCAATACTAATTTATTTTTATATACAGGTGTGGTTTTGAACAGTGGCCATATTGTAGGAACATATGCAGTAACAAGTTATATGTTGTATAAAAATAATTATAACAATAATAGCCAAGAGGTCAACGTCCTATTCGTCTCGTAGCAGCTGACGCTTCTCTGTGAAATTTTAGCATATAAGCACAACGCAGCAACGAGCGCGCCGCCCCACAAGTAGGTAGGTTGCATACTAAGTCAACTATAAAGACCTAACGAACATAATAAGACTACAATGTAGTTTTAGGATTGTGTTTTTGTCTCATTATTGGTTTCTAAACTCCCATTCATAAATGATAGTTTATTTTTATATTACGTGAGAACGATATTATTACCGCGAGATGCAAGCTAATTACGTAACATAATCACATTGATTAGATAGTGTTATCAATACAGTATAACGTGTAGTTGCCGAGTTGATTGAGTGCATTGAAGGCACAGTTGGCGCAGTGGTCGAGATTTTCTGCGCCGCGGTTCGCGGGTTTTGTTATGTTCTAAGTCTAGGTGTAGGTATATGCATGAGAGGTTTGTTTCTGTAAATGCTTAGAAATCTAAACAATGCATCGCAAGTGAGTTACAAGATTGGGTTATTAAATTATTGGTAATAAGGTCAACAGATCAGTCGACCATACCTACGTGCGAATAATTAAATGTACTTACGTATTGAATGTTCACTACTGAACTTAAGTTACTCGTAACATAACGAGCGATACATAACTGGGCACGTCGCCTATTGTTGTCTTTTAAACTTCATATTGTACCATCGTTGAGAATAGACGTATCAAATAATTACTAAAATTAATAAATAATCACTTGCTGAATCGTGACCTCGTTTTACCGATTACCGGTAGTAACTTTAACTGTGTCATTAGGTATAAAATGTGTATATTTTTAAAATGTGCACTTAATAATTGAATAAAATCAATACAATGGAAGGCAGCCCCTTCACTCGGAGTAGCAGGATCGTCCGCACCCCGCCTCCTACGCCCTCACCTGCAACCGCACCTCGTCCTTAAGACCCGAACCAAAGAGATATCGTCCTTGAAGTCATCGCAACGCCGGAAATACAGAACTGGATGTCATCCATTGACCAGGCCCTAAATGAGGTGTGTTCTATTGCAGGAAAGGGTAAGTTGAACATGGAACAGAAACTGCGTATTAATACGTTGTGCCGAAAAGTGGCTCATGGCACATCTCAGATGGCAGTGCAATACCAGTCGATCAAGCTGAAAACTGTCCAAGCCCATTCAACTATACAAACTCTCCAAGACCAAATTAATCTGTCGCAGCAATTACATGACCTTAAGCAGACTATTGAACAACCAAAATGCGCTACGTGCCTGCGTTTCAAAAAACCCGGCATTTACAACACAGGCGCTGCTGACTGCCCTGCGAAAATAATGGCAGAACAAAGGTATATTAATTCTGTGGATTATGGGGGCGCCTAAGAGCGCCGTTACCTATATTTCTATCTGACCTTTTGTCTTATTTTTAAGTTACTATCTCTAATATTATGATTAATAACTTAATTAAGGAATTGGATGATTTCTCTGTATCCGAGTCTAAAGTTAGTGAAGTTGAACATTGCAAACAATATATTTCCTCCTACACTATGCCGCTAACTATATTAACACAAAATATACGCAGTATTTTTAAGAATTTTGAAATTTTTTGTACCTTCCAAAGTAGACTTAATATAGACTGTGACATCATTGTTTTAACTGAATGTTGGCTCGCCAAACAATATCACTTACCACTAATGCCTGGATATAAAATGTACAGGAGTAATATAAATTATAATCAAAACGATGGGGTGATAGTTTATGCAAGAAACCATTTAGATGTCTCTGTAGAGGAACCTAATATACACGATTGTAGCAGAGTGTTAATTAAAGTTGGATCTGATTTTGCGATACTAGCTTTGTATAGATCGCCCTCCTTTAGAAATATAAACAATTTTATTGACTCCTTGAATAACACCTTGCAAAACTTGTCATCCTTCAAAAACACAATTTTAGTTGGTGATTTAAATATGCAAGCACTTTCTGGGAGAATATTGATTCTCCCAGAAAGTGCTGATTTAGCTGCTCAAGACTACCTTAACTTATGCGCCTTTCATGGCTTGCTCCCTGCGCACACGCTTCCAACTCATCAAAGTGGTTCTTGTTTAGATCATATACTTATTAAATCAAACTTTTCCTCACTTACGCTTGTCATGAACTCAACAATAACTGATCATAATGCTGTCCTACTAACCCTAAATTGTAAATTACATAAACTAGACAACACTCGCACAATTTCTAAATTAATTCATAATAAACTTGAACAAGACTTACGCAACATCGATTTAGACCCAGTTTACAGTTCCGCTGATCCACAGTTTAGCATGTCATACCTAATAAAACATATCCAACATGCAATTCAGAAAAATACGATAAATTATCGGTTGAGTAACAAAATTTTTAATATAAACCATGGATCACGGCAGGTCTCATTCGCTGTATGAGACATAGAGATAAGCTGCATATGAAAGCTAAAGCGAATCCAGGTAATTCCATATTGCAATTATCCTACAAAAGATATCGAAACTTTTGTAATAATATCTTAAAGAAAGTAAAAAGTAATTGGGCATGCCTGATTTTTCGTAAGACCGGCTAACGGAAAAACCATTTGGAGATTTTTTGATTATGTGCTATATTTTGTTAATTTCCACTCATAAAAGTAAGAGATTACAAAATAAAAGGCAAAAATAACTAATAACCTTCATTTGACCTGAAGTCCTTGCAGTGACGTCACATGTTCATATTTTATATAATCTGTGGACTGAAGGTTACAGGGCATTTCTCATTAAGGACATTTCTCATTCTTAGTGATGCCAGATTACTTGAAGGAAAACTTTTCTGGCATTTTTATAGTGAAGCTATTTTAACTAAAATCGCATTTCGTGATACGAATGTATTTTATTTTTTGACGTAAGATTACTATGTATTTTTCTACAAGTATATCAAAATAGATCTATGCCCAAAAACTTAAAAAACATGCGTTTTGTATTAATAAACATCAAAATTTTAATACTAGGGCTGGCAACACTTGTCGGTTTGAAGTTTGTGACCTTCATTTGACATTATCAACTGACATGAAACTGACACCTGTTTGTTTTAGTTCGTTTAGAAACTAGGTGTGTTAAAAATTTCTGAACACATTACGTCATTTGGGCAAATATTTTTAAAAATTATAAAGAATTAAATAATGGTCTAAAACATAAAATAGCCAAATTAGTTTCTCATAATTAGATAAACATTCGAAAAAATATATAAAATAAATACCTTATTTTCTTCATGCATGCCCAATTATGATAAACTACAGTCAGTGTCTAGCAGAAAAAGTTCAGGCTCAATCGCAGTACCTTACATGCACTCCCTTTTTATGTAACACTTCCCTTACATCTTTTACGTTATTAGATACGGATGAAACCAAACCAACAAAATTAGTCAAATTATGTAAACATTACAATAAAAAAAGGAAAAAAAGTATTCTTCCGATAAATCCTCTAACTGTAATGATTGTATATGTCAAGATAGCGACATAGTGTTCTCAAAGCCTCATACTATCACAGAGAATATTATTTCCCATAAAGATACAGTAGCAAAGTAGCAAATCAGATATGTCACATAAAGAATCTGAGAATATTGCACTGATCTCTAAAGAGAAATCTTATAGCCCAGTAGGGAGAATTTTTTATGATAAGGCGGATGCCGCCCCGTACGTGGGTCATATTCAGAAGCAGCAGCTGGAAGGATTCACAACTCATAACTCACTAAAATTTGGTAGATTTCTGAAAAAATATAATTTCGCAAACATAGTAACTGGCAACTGGTCTTAAAAAGATTGGTCGAAATAGAATAACACTCTCATTCTCATCTTGCCAGGATGCGAACTTTTTTGTTTCTTCAAAGGTATTAGTTGATAATAATTTTAAAGCATTTATTCCTACATCCAGTACTACACAAATGGGTCAGATAAAGGGCGTTCCTGATGATCTAACTCCGGAGGAAATCATCGATAATATTAATGATCCGATCGGATGTGGCCGGATACTCAAAGCTCGTCGACTTAATTACAAAGTAATGGTCAACAATGTACCGACGTGGAAACCGTCACAGTCGGTGGCAATTATTTTTGATGGTCAGGAATTACCGAAGCGCGTATTTATGTGTTTTAATGCATTAACTGTTGTTTTATATACTTTCCCTACGGTACAGTGCTATAAGTGCTGTCGTTTTGGCCATACTAAGGTATACTGCAGGGGTAATCCACGGTGTTTTAGATGTGGTGGGAGTCATACTGGTGATTCTTGTACTGCTGACGATGACTGTATTTCTTGTATTTCGTGTTCTGGCCCTCACCACGCTACCAATAAATCGTGCCCGGAATATATTAGACAAACAGAAATAAAACTTACTATGGCTAATAGTTGCATTTCATATTCGGAAGCGTCGAAATTCAAATATTATAAATAAAGAATCCTCCCCCCAATCGTCTTCCTATTCATATAAAAAACTATTTTCTCATCTCCTCGAAATCCTCCCAAAACCGCCAAAGGATACGACTGCACTGCCCATGAACAACTCGCCAGAGAATATAATATTCCTTCTCCAAATGATGGTTGTTTTTAACCGACTTCCAAAAAGGAGGAGGTTATCAACTCAGTTGTTTTTTTTTTTTTTTTTTGTTTGTTACCTCAGAACTCCGTCATTTATGAACCGATATAGAAAATTATTTTTAATTTGAAAGGATTTACTTTCAGATTGGTCCCATTAAAATTTTATGAAAATTGGTTTAGTAGTTTGGTATTTAAATCAAAATAACTGAAAAATAATACGTCGTCAAAGTAAACGAAATGGTGTATTTTGCTTTCTTGTGAGTTTCCGGTGGTGTTTACGGTCTCTAGAATAGTTCTAATGAACTGCCTATTTTCCAGCTTCATCATCAGATGATGATGATGATGAAACCGGAAGATAAGCACCGGAAATCCGTAATATTTTTTTTGCTATTTAGTGCTTTTTAGTGTAAGACCGCATTCTCAAACATCTCTTTTTACACGAGTGCTCATTAAACGGAGTGAATATAAGTATGTATGTATGTAAGTATGTTTGTGAGTTTCTTTACCTATTCCACCATAACTTCTAAATACCTGAACTGATTTCGATATATGGGGTATCGTTAGAATCCTTACACTGTCCCGTCAGTAACATACGCTAGTCGCGGAATTGAATGAACGTTTTGCGTTTATCAATGCAGCGGGTCAACGATCAGAGATTATGTAAAACAGTGTGAAATGAACTGTCAGATTGTTGATTTTAGTTCGAAATTTTCGCACATATGGCTCTGTATGTCCTAACAATAATAACCTAACTTTATTTTACTTGTCAATAGCAAAAAAAAAAAGAACATTTTTAATGACGTAAATACTAAACCACTATAATAGTCGACAATATATCGGGATTATGAAAGAAAATAAATTAAATTGATCCATGAGCGAGCGAAGCGAGCTCGGAAGTTTCGTGTATCCCGACACGGAGAGGTTAGGTTCGAAGAGATGGCTGTTCGCCCGCTACGCTCGCTCACGGGCCCCCGTCATCCTCTTCGTGTTTAGGTTTTTTCTAACCTTACGGACACAAAAATAGGAGCCCCGCCACGCGGGGCTCCGTCGACCCAGCCACGGAAAGTCAAATCAGAATACAGTATCGCTTTTTTACTTGAATGGTAACTATCCATTTAATATACCTATACAATAAACAAACCTGTGGGGTTACTCTTGAAACTAATACCAATCCCAATCCAATTCCAATATTAAATAGACGCCTTAAAACAACGCGTAATATTAAAATAAAATTACCTACATTACAGTTGCCTCAATTTTTAAGCATGTTGTCTTCATATTATCCTGAATCTATATTTATTTTTTAGACATTTTGGCATTTAAAAGTACGAACTGACATATTTCCAATGTCAATCGAGCGGAATTATTTTCAAGGGTAAGCCCACTGTCCCACTGTAGATATGTCATTCTGCATTACGTCGAAAGGTGGGTAGCAGTTTTGTTAAACGTATCGCAATGGATGAATGGAACGTTGTTCAGCTGTTTTATAAAACAGTACTGTTGTGTAAAGCAGCTAGAGATTTTGTAAAACAGCGGATTCTACAATCCATCTGCGACAGATATATATGGACAGCGCGTTAAGTAGGTCTACCCATATTCACTTCCGATAAATCAGTTATGGTACGCAAGATTCACTAAAAAGTAAGAAAATAAAATAATTTTTAACAAAAAAAAGAACCGACTCCAAAAATCATTCTGTTAAGTAAAATTGCACTAAAAAGTAATAAAATAATTGCATTATTTACTTACTACAATTTATATAAAAAATATTAATTTTAGAGGATTCTGAATAAAATCAATTTATTAGGACAATAATATACAATTATTATTATTTTTGGAGTCGGTGCCAGTAAAGGATAATAAACGTGTAAGTACATTCATGAAGTAGCGTATTACGTTCGCTCTAGGCAGTTGTTGTGTTCATTTGTAAATAGGTTCAATTAGGTTTATTACATTATCGTAAAAATAATGATGGTTAATGTACCTTTAAATATACTTTGCAAATTTTAGGAAACTTCCTAAATATTTTTAAAGTTTGTCTGGCACCGACTCCAAAAATAATAATAATTGTTTATTAATGTCCTAATAAATTGATTTTATTCAGAATCCTCAAAATTTTTTTTTTTTTAATATAAATTGTAGTAAGTAAATAATGCAATTATTGGAAAAAGGGCGGGAAATTTAAAATAGCGCGGTGGTGTTTTTAATTTCTCAGACTTTAAATTAAAATTTTAACTTGATTTAATGATCAGTAGAGTAGTTTTGTATATTGTGTGAGTGTGTTTATAGTGTATATATTGTAGTTTTAGTGCAGTTTAGGTGAGTCTTTCATTTTTTTCTTTGTTATATATGTAAGAAAATATTATGAGTGAGCCTCCTGATCCTGGGGGAACAAACCTCCAGGTATCACATTTCATTACCATTGAAAATGATGCTTCTAGCATGGATACTGATGGCTCTATGTCTACCTCCGGTAGAAAACGGGCTAAGTTAGTCAAATTATGTAAACATTGCAATAAAAAAAGGAAAAAAACGAATTCTTCCGATAAATCCTCTAACTGTAATGATTGTATATGTCAAGATAGCGACATAGTATTCTCAAAGCCGCATACTATCACAGAGAATATTATTTCCCATAAAGATACAGGTAGCAAATCAGATATGTTACTTAAAGAATCTGAGAATATAACACTGATCTCTAAAGAAAAATCTTATAGCCCAGTAGGGAGAAATTTTTATGATAAGTCGGATGCCGCCCCGTACGTGGTTCATATTCAGAAGCAGCAGCTGGAAGGTTCCACAACTCTTAACTCACTAACATTTGGTAGATTTCTAAAAAAATATAATTTCGCAAACATAGTTAATGGCAGTCTTAAAAAGATTGGTCGAAATAGATTATCACTCTCATTCTCGTCTTGCCAGGATGCGAACTTTTTTGTTTCTTCAAATAATATTGATAATAATTTTAAAGCATTTATTCCTACATCCAGTACTACGCGAATGGGTCTCATAAAGGGTGTTCCTGATGATCTAACTCCGGAGGAAATCATAGATAATATTAATGTTTGGTCAGGTATTACCGAAGCGCGTATTTATGTGTTTTAATGCATTACCGGTTGTTTTATATACTTTCCCAACGGTACAGTGCTATAAGTGCTGTCGTTTTGGCCATACTAAGGTATACTGCAGGGGTAATCCACGGTGTTTTAGATGTGGTGGGAATCATACTGGTGATTCTTGTACTGCTGACGATGACTGTATTTCTTGTGTTTCGTGTTCTGGCCCTCACCACGCTACCAATAAATCGTGCCCGGAATATATTAGACAAACAGAAATAAAACTAACTATGGCTAAGAGTTGCATTTCATATTCGGAAGCTTCGAAATTACATAAGCCGGCTATTAAATCATATGCTGATATTTTATCACCTCATTCAAATATTAAAAATAAAGAATCCTCCCCCCAATCGTCTTCCTACTCATATAAAAAAACAGTTTTCTCATCTCCTCGAAATCCTCCCAGAACTGCCAAAGGATATGACCGCGCTGCTCATGAACAACTCGTCAGAGAATATAATATTCCTTCTCCAAATGATGGTTGTGTTTTGAATTCGCAAAAAGAAAATCACAGAAATTATTATTGCCTTAATAAAGATGTTAATTCAATGTAATGTCATTTCACCGAACAACGTTGCCCCTTTGTTTGCACAATTAGTCAATAGTTTATGTAATGGAACTCAATCCAGCCAGGTTAATTCAGTGGAATTGCCGCAGCATTAGCGGTAAAAAAAGTGAACTGATGTATTTAATTAAGAAATATGATCCATTTATTATTACCCTTTCTGAGACTTGTCTTAAGCCAGAATCTTTATTTAAGATTTCTGGTTATGCTAGCCTCCGAGAGGATATATCCGATGGGTATGGTGGACTAGCCATACTCATTAAAAAATCTTTCTCTTTCTCTCATCTTCCTCTTCCCTCTCATAGCAGTAATTTGTCAAATATTGCTGTCTGTGTAAATAGTATATGTTATGCGTCTGTGTACATTCCCTTCAAATGAAACACTTTCCGAAATAAATGCTATATTGTCGACACTACCTCTTCCTTTTATCATCCTAGGGGACTTTAATTGTCACCATACAGCGTGGGGATGCACATCAAGTAATTATTATGGCGAGAAATTACTTGAAATTATTGATCAACATAATTTGTGTATTTTGAATACTGGTAAGCCCACTCGCAGGAACGGTCCCTCTACAGGAGATAGTGTACTTGACCTATCTCTCTGTACCCCTAACTAAGCTTGCTCTTTATCATGGTCTACCTTTTCTTCTACTTGTGGCAGTGATCACTTTCCCATTATAATTACATTTCCTTTTAAAAATAAATTAACTAGTAAAATGCATCGACTTAAATATAGATTACCTGACTATAGCAATGACCTTTGGGAACAATTTAAAAAAGGCGTTGAACATAAGATCGCTTCAATTCCAGCAATATATAATTATGAGGCTGTGTGTGCTGATGCCTTAGCAAACATTTTGATTGAGTCTGCCAATGAAGTTTTTCCAATTAAAAATAAATCTTGTAATTGGTTACCGTCTGCTCTTTGGTAGGACAGTGAATGTACCTACTGCAGCAATTTTTTATTATAGCTATACTAAAAATTATATTGTAACGAAACTACGCACGAAAACTTCGATAATTTGTCGGAAATCATTAAGGAGACGCATAATCTCCTGAAAAAAATAAGGCTGACGGCTGGAAGAAATTCTGTTCATCCATTTTTCCAGAAGTGAGTCCATCAGTAGTTTGGCGTAATATAAGAAGATTTAGGTCAGCGTCCAATGATTCTTCTTCATCCGCTTTTTCTCCCTCTCTAATGGATAATTTTTTAGACAAACTTGCCCCGCTAACTGCTCCCTCAAAACCTTTGTTCTTCTTCCCCGCTAACTTTTGTTCTGCGAGCTCTAACTGTGTCTTAAGTTCTCCATTTTCTATCACTGAATTAAAAGGTGTAATACTGAATTTGAAAGATTCAGCTCCAGGTAATGATGGCATTCCCTATTCTTTTTTGCTCACCTTTCTGATTGTACTCTACTTATATATTTAAATATTCTAAATTCCTTGATGCTTTCAGGTAATATTCCGAAATCGTGGAAGTCTCAAACAATTATTCCAATTTTAAAACCTGGTAAATCACCCAATGATGCCTCTTCTTACAGACCCATAGCTTTATCGTCAGTTCTCTGTAAAATTGCTGAACATTTGGTCAAAATTCGCTTGGAATGGTTTATAGAAAATAATAATTTATTATCTCAAAGTCAATATGGATTTAGAAGAGGTAGAAGTACTATGGATTGTATTAGTATACTAATAACTGATATTAGGAATTCATTTACCACAAATGAATCAGTGGTTGCAAATTCAAAAGTCATAGTCAAAGCATTTATTTCAATTAGACCGTTTACAGGCACTTTTGAATTGTCAAAAAAATAAACTAGTTGCCACGTTCCAAAGTGTAGATTCCTGTGGAGAAGAACGGGCAAGAAACTCCACGGTTACTCTTTTTTATCAAACAATTACAATATTTTGGTTACATTGTATTTATAATATAGAAATCATATGTGAGAACAATGTAATATGAAGTCTATAGAGTCTAGTTACAATTCAAAACTTTGCCATGACAGTTTTGAGATGACCAGCCCCAACCAACGGCGCCCGTTCACGAACATGACGCCAGCGTCAGCATCACTAAACTCGACCATATTGTAGGGAATCTAATGACCCAACACAAACGCCACCGTCAGCGGGACATTTGAGTGAGCATGACATACTCTAGCTGCCAGACAATAATCAAATATATTTAATCATGTAGAATATGTAAATGATTACATGGTACTCACATTTACAGAACTGCTAAATATATATAATAAAAATATAATGCTAAATTATTAGACAAACGTATTTTTAAATATTATTAGGACTGAACAAGACAAAAAAAATTGTCCATCAAAATTATATAACAATGTCAAAAAACTAAATAACTACATTCTAAGAGACAGTACGTCGAAGTGATGTTGTTTGTAACATTGATTTGTTAGTCAGAGTGCTTGTGGAGCAGGACCAGCAGTTAGCCAAGCATTTTTGTCATCAATGTAATCTCCTAATGTATAGTATGCTTGCTTGCATAATGAACGTTTTATATGAGTTTTAAATTTCCTTTCATTTAGTTGTAGTAGGTATGTCAGAGGGAATTTTATTGTAACAATTTACACCGTACCCCATAAATGATGTGTGTACCTTAGACAATCTAAATCGTGGCTGTGCAATTTTGTTTTTATTTCTGGTGTTGTAATTATGTCTATCACATAATTTATCAAACTGATCTTGATTTTTTCTTACATACATAATATTTTCATATATTATATAGCGTTCTTAGATATTACTTCAGCATATGATAACGTCATTTTAGACGTACTAATAAAAAAACTTAATGATTTACATGTCCCACAATTTCTTATTAATTTTATTTTGAACATCTTAAATGACAGAGTTATTTGTGTGTCGTTAGACGAATCCAATAGAAAGTTCAGACATTTATGGCAGGGACTCCCACAAGGCTCTGTTCTAAGCCCTTTATTATATAATATTTATACATATGACTTAGAACACTCCCATGATAACAACGTTAAAATTATACCGTACGCAGATGACTTACTCTTATACCACTCTAATCGATCAATAGATAAAGCTTCCAACATACTAACTACTTCTTTACTATAGCATAATTCCATTTCACGCTCATGTTAAATATTTAGGTATTGTTTTAGACAATAAATTGTCAGGTGTTCCAAATTTAGACTTCGTTGTTGGGAAGTGCGAACGCCTCCTTAATATTATACGTTGTCTTGCTGGCGTTTGGTGGGGCGCCTATCCTTTCCCCTTAAATTAATTTATAACGCATTAATCGAAAGTGTAATGGACTACGGAGTATTTTTACTAAAGCCCTGCAATAATTTAGCCTTATCTAAATTAGATGGTATTCAATCAAAAGCTGTAAGAATAATTACAGGAGCAATGAAGTCGAGTCCTATTAATGCCCTGCAGGTTGAATGTGGGGAACTCCCCTTACACTACGGAGACAGTATTTATCTGACAAATTTATGTTTAGAGTTCTCCAGTTTTCAAACCACCCCTTAATTTCATCTCTACAAATCCTCTCTGATCTTGTTGATACTTCTAGCTACTGGATTCTTAAAAGTCTTCCATGTTTAGTTAAGTTATCGAAATGTTTTAACCCTTCAAGCTCCCACCCACCGTTCGTTGGTTCACCCCCTATTTTGTTCAAATTATGAATCTTTAGTGTTAATTCCGGATATTATTCTAAGTATGCCCCTTGATAAGAGTGATCAAAATGCTAATGTTATTTTTAATTCCATTGTCGATCTCTACACGGATGCTTCTAAAATTTCAAGTATCACTTGCGTTGGGGTTGGAATGTTACACAAACAGTATAACATTGTTCAAAAGACAAAATTCCCTGTGGAGACATCATCTTCACGGGAGAATGTAACGAAATTTTAAACGCAGTTGAATATATCATCATAATGTAATTAAGGAAAACTGTTATTTTCGCCGATGCTCGTAGTGCTTTAGTCTCTGGCCAAATTTCCTTTCAGAAATCATAGTAATTTTCCTTTGATTATAGATATTAGGAAAATGTTACAAGAATGTGCATTAAAAGATTTGAGAGTATCTTTCGCATGGATTCATGACAGGACATGCTGGAATCAGAGGAAATGAAAGAGCTGACCATCTGGCAAGGAGCGCGATAGAGTGTGGTGATCTATTACCTTTTAAAAACTTTTGTCATGACCTGTCTGCTTTACCTAGTATTCATCTTCAGAAATCCTGGGATGTTGCTTGGTACCTAATAAACTATGGTACTATAAAGCAAAGTTTAGCAAGGTGGTGACAACCATATTAATTCGCATGAGGCTTGGCCATGTTTTGCTCTCCGGCCCACCTTGCTAAACTCCATATTGTTAATAGTGCCGCTTGTGAATGTAGAGCAGACGTGGGAGATCTGAATCATATTATTCTTAATTGTCCATTGTATGACCATTCATTACTGTATAATAACTTAGTTTCTATTGACTTTCCTCTTCCTACTTCTGTAAATATTTTACTATTTAGTAATAATTTATTAGCATATAAGTATATATCTTTATTTGTTATCACTAATAATATTAAAATTTAGATTGTAATTGTAATGTTATTCTTGCTTAATTTGTTAATTACAAACTTTATTTATTGCGAACATGGGTAATGGATTACATTCGTGTTACATTACAATTATGTTTAGAACTCCATATTCTGCTTTATAGCATATAATAATATTGATTAATATCAAATTTAACATATTTATAGATATTTATTCTTAATTTTATTGAATTTCATTTAATAAATTAATAGTCTACTTTACTGATCCAAAATTCATCGTAATTAGTATAATTTTGTAGTTACTTTTATTTCCCTAACTTTTAAACTTGTCTTGGCAAAATGGCTTCGGCTTCAATTGCTCCAAAGAAGAAAAAAAAAAGTTCCATGCTCGCACTGTTTTGAAATTAAAAAATATTTTATGTTAATGAATTGGATAGTCCATTTATCGAAGAAAACTATATAAAATCACGCTACGACCAATATGAGCGGAGCATCAATGAAAAATGTTGCAGAAACGGGAAAAAAATCTTTTGGGAGCTTCCGTTGCATTTGCTGCGTAAACGGTTAAAGTTACGCAAGAATTTTTTTAGTTTACGCAAGAAAGAAAAAGTTACGCATTTATGACAGAATTGTTCCCCTATAAAAGATCTAAAAAAGTCAGCAACAGATTAAATACATATATATCGGTTTACTCACTGTAACCTTTTTTATGGTTTTCAAATCGATTCTAAGGTGGAATTCTAGATTTGCGAAGGTGTTTTTATAGACATGTTAATCTTTATCCAAATAAATACGTTATTCATCGCAAGTATTTAATTTTGTACAAAATTGCCCTTGTTCTCATTTGATTTCAACGAATATCTTAGGAAATTCATAGTTTTAAAATAATGATTAAGCACCACGCACGCATTTATAACATATCATAACATAGCATCACGCCTGTATTTTCCGAAGGGGTAGGCAGAGGTGTACACAATCGTCACCCACATTTCACCAATGCCGTTATTAAGTCCCATGTGATAGGTGGTTAGCCTATTGCCATCTATCAGGCATAATTCATAACCCCGGGCTGTTACTACTACTCAAGTAATTTCTATAAAAAGAATTTAGGTAGGTTCTATGGTTTTCTTTATAATAATAATTTAATGACAATCAATGTAGGTATTTTAAAAGGAATGATTTACAAATAATATGGATATTTATAAATAGAATCGGAAAAAAATATTGAAATCTATTCAAACATTTAATGACGCAGCCTCAAAACATAGTACATCAATAATGTTCTCATAATTTATGTATACACTATACAATCTAATATCTGTAATGATCTGGTTTGTATGGTCCCTCAAGTGGAACACCAATATATTTAGCCTGTTTTGGTGTAAGCTTAGTTAGTTTCACTCCAAGGTGGTCTAAATGTAAAGCAGCTACTTCTTCATCCAATTTCTTAGGTAATGTGTGTACTCCGATGGGGTATACATTATGTCTCGTCCAAAGTTCAATTTGAGCCAACACTTGATTAGTGAATGAGTTAGACATAACGAACGACGAATGACCTGTGGCGCATCCTAAGTTAACGAGACGTCCAGCTGCCAGAACAATAATATGATTTCCATTGTCAAGTTCATAGCGGTCAACTTGTGGTTTAATGTTCACCTTTTTAGCATTGTTCTCCAACCAAGCAACATCTACTTCACAGTCAAAATGACCAATATTGCAAACAATGGCATCATCTTTCATTCGCAGGAAATGTTCCTTGCAAATGATATCTAGGTTTCCAGTAGTGGTAACAAAGATTTGTCCCACTTCAGCAGCTTCTTCCATGGTAGTTACCTGAAACCCTTCCATAGCTGCTTGCAGAGCGTTAATTGGGTCTATTTCAGTGACAATAACTCTACCGCCAAATCCCTTAAAAGCTTGAGCACAGCCTTTGCCCACATCTCCATAGCCTCCAACCACGCAAACCTTGCCAGCAACCATTATATCTGTTGCTCTTTTAATTCCATCAAGTAAAGATTCCCTGCATCCATATAAATTATCAAACTTGCTCTTTGTTACTGAATCATTGACATTGATAGCTGGGACTTTCAAAAGCCCTTCACGGAACATTTTATACAAATTGTGGACACCAGTAGTGGTTTCTTCAGAAATGCCTTTAATGCCTTCTAACAACTGTGGGAATTTCTTGTGTACTAATTTTGTCAAGTCACCTCCATCATCCAATATCATATTTAGTGGCTGGAAAATAAAAATGGTGGTAATTTAAAAAACTTATTACCAGAGAGTGGTTTTCATAATTTTGGGTTTTGTTACTATTCTGCGAACAACTTTTACTCAACAATCAATACCGAGATAATGATTAAGGGGGGTGACATACAACACAACTATGAAATAATTTTTGCAATAGCTGAGAGAATGTTTCTTTGTTAACCAATGACGAACACTGTAGGTTTTGAGGTTTGATTGCTTCAATCAAGTTTGGGGTGATTTGTGGTAACAGGATTAGTCAATTAGTTTAAAATACAGGTGGAACTTGACAGACAGTTCCAACCTGAGATGTGAATGTGGTTTTGAAGTACAAACTATGGCCCAGGTTACATCTTGAAATGGCACGCATACTCAGAAGAAACTAATGAATGCTGGTGGGGTTTTTAAAGTCCAATAATATTTTCCTTATGGAATAGTATTAATGTTATTTGCTAATAAAAAAGGAAACCTGCACTTTTAACATAACTGCTTTAAGAAAACCTTATTACCTTTCCATCAGGGAAAATGATTGTCTGTTCAATGCACCAAACATATTCTTCTTCAGTTTCGCCTTTCCATGCATAGATCGGTATTCCCACTGCAACTAGTGCTGCTGCAGCTTCATCTTGTGTGCTATAGATATTACTACTGGACCATTGAACCTGTGTGCAAATTATAATGTTTATAATAATTAACATTTTTTGTATTTAAATGTGTATGATACACACCTATATTATGTTTATATATATGTTAGTAATAGATTATTAAGTTATTTTAAAGCATTATCAAATGAGTCAGGGACAATTTCAATTGTGAATCCAATTAACAAATTAAGTACAAGTGTTAAGAGCAGCAGTGGTCACTATGACCATTTAAGAAAAAAATATTTAAAGGTATTTAAATAAATTTAGACGCTAATCCTGCATTTTAGTAACATTAATTAACAGGTTAGTGAGAGGCAGTTACAATTCTGTAATCATTAGTATCAAGGAAACTCATACAACATATAACTTTTTCACTTCCCTTTTCTCATTTGTATAACAAAGCATTCTGAATGACAAAACTTGGAACATTTATGAATTACAAAAACTATTTCATAATACATAGTAACATTTGAAAATAGATCAGGGGTTAAAGATAACAAGGTTAAATGTTTCTGACAAGTATAAGCAGAATTCTTACATGTATTTACAGAAAAGAGATAACAATATTACACAAGTGATTCTATAATATCTTTGACCTTTAATAATAACAGAACAATGATAGTCATGCTAGTTATCTACTTTAGCTATGTATTTGTTTCATTTATAAGATGATTGAATCAAAAGCAAAATCAAAAATATCTTTATTCAAATTAGACCATTAGAAATGGTACTTTTTGAATGTCATACACACAATAAGACAATCCCCAAAAACGCCCACCCTTCACCGAATATCTAATTACACTTTTTCTTTGTAATGAGTAAAGATCAGATATTTGGGCAATTGTTTACCTAACCTTAGCTTGTTAATAAGGATATGCCTTTGTTAAGTTAAATTTAAGTAATCCTAGTCCCGGGACTCATTTCTTAAGTAACTATTAAATATCTAAATAAAATGTTGACTAACATGAAACAGTTTAGGATCATTGCTGGCAATGTCTTTGAAAAGTAGAATGTAAGAATAATAATTGGAAATAACATTGTCACAAGAAGTTCTAAGTATTTTTTTGTAATCTCAGAACTTAAAAACAACCTATAAATAAATATATGTAGCTGTGACACCACTTTCTTGCACAGGACCAGGATGAATAAATATCACTTTTATAGGCAAACATTTTCATTTAAATGTACCTAGCCATTTCAAAGCCTATTCAATACAAAAATTCTATATAGGGTCATTTATTTTGAAATCAAAGACAAACAAACACTAAAATTTTATTTGATGGTAATAACTCTATTGGAACTGAAATTGTCACAATAATATGAACATTCCTTTATAGAGGAATGTGCAATGGCAGACAAAAAGCGAAATTTTGATAAATATGCACTTCTATCTGATCATAATATAGATCAGAAGTAATGAAATTGTGAAATATTAACATTTGAAATGGTCCAATTACAATATTCATAATGAGGATGTTTTCCATTGACTCTGATAAATATGGTATTTTTAAATTACAACTCTTATTAGAATTTAATTACACAAGAAAGTTTATTTATGCATCTCCCTGTGCAGTGCCCCATGTACTTGGCGATTGTTTAGAAATTGTGTCTGTTTCATGCACAGTTAATGTGGTATGCAGCAGTAGTATAAAGTTTTAGTCATATCAATAAAATATACTAAAACATGATTTTCAGAAACATAAAACTGGAAACTGACAAAGATTGAATATATCCATATAGATATGTTATCACATATAACCCATAGATTAGATCAATATGTCTATACTGGATATAAAGTGTCTTATATTTGATTTTGTGTGATAAAAAATATATAATACTTTAAAAAAGAGACTATCAATGAGTCCCATCTACTTTTCATAATCTCAATTTAACAACACAAATAAAATGTTTGTAATATAAAAATAAAAGCATTAATATATATAATTGAAAAGGGCATCTGAACTTAGGAATGGACAGTACTCACTTCTGCACCAAGCTCTACAAGAGTCTCAATGAGGACAGCTGTCTGAACAGTCATATGGAGGCTGCCAGCAATCTTAGCTCCTTTGAGGATTTTTCCTGGGGCATATTTGCGGCGGCATGCCATTAGTCCTGGCATTTCTTTTTCTGCCAACATGATCTCTTTACGACCCAGCTCAGCCAGCTTCTCATCAGCTATAATTAAAGCACGAAAGTATATATATAAATATAGGTACTTCTTATGCTGATTTTATTATTATAATGTAAATATGATCTTATAATAATTAATATAAATATGTATAAAATATTATATATTTGTTGGGCAATAGTGATAAAATTTCGTTCCATAAACCAATATTAATTATTGTGATGAAGTGAATTTATCTTGAAATCAACTGCTATGAAGCAGCTTAAACCTAGTTTATCAAATTAAATTGTAATCCTATCATGATAATGTATAAATTCAGCGATAGGATAGTAAACATTATAGATAACATTTAATTCTGATTACATTAATAGCTTTTGATAACAAAACGTTAACTGAATTTAAAAATAAGCATAGTCCTCTCTGAACTCATGGCTACGATAACCTAAAAATTTTTTTAAAATTTTGGTGGGTGTTATTGTCATTTATAAGATTACCCTAAGTTATTATCTATTTCCATCTTTAAATTTGTGTGAATTAATTTGCTTTACTTACCGATTTTGAACGGTGGCTTCATGATAGGAAGATTATCTAGTTTAAATACCTAATCGTATTAGTAAGACTTAGAAGTCAGTTTCGTGGTTATTTCAACCAAGTGTTGACCACAAAATTTAACCAATTCTAAGTTACACGACCTAGCTGAACAACAGTCAGTTCTAAAATAACTTAAAATTGATATGATGAGATCTTCGAGTTTGATGGATCTTCGAGCGGCCGATGTAGTTTCCAGTTTTCGTTCGTTCCCGACCGTCATCCGACGTTGATGGCGTTGATTATCCGTGCGTGCGTGTTAGAGATGCTCATCTCAGATGAGTCGTATTTATTAGAACAGGTCCGAAGACTAGTTTTTTTACGAGAATAGGCGGCATCTATTCTAATTTTGAAAATACATAGTCCTACTACCACATATTTCAAGCCGTGGAAGAAAAAATATTTTCCATAGGAAATTGATCCGTACCCAAATATAAATAAGAAGCTTAGTCGCGCTAAATAAAAATACTTCATGCCTTGGAAGTAAAAATACCTCCATGGAGAATTAATCCTTGCTAGTATATAAATAAAGAGCACAATCGCACTTACAAAAAATACTTCATATCTTCGAAGTACAAATACTTGCATAAGAAATTTATCCGTGCTGTCTTTTAAAGAAGGGCAAATATCGAATTTGCCAGTTGCCAAGTAAAATACTTTCAAAGTTTTGCGAGTATTTCAGGTAGCGGTATACCTGGTAGGCGTACTTGCAAGTAAATACCTGGTTTTAAATCCTGGTCGCGTAACTACGCACCTTGTTCCTAACTAGTTTCCTAGTTCAATTAAGTCATAGTATGGATTTAAGGACTAAGTACGCGAACCATAGTCGATAAGTAATTGAGGCTAGGTGGAATAGGTATTTGGATCAGGTATTTTTGAAGACTAGGAATAGGTTTACGTAGTCCCAAATTTTCCTAGTACAACCTATCTCCATTGCGTGAATGTCGTGAGCGTACATAAGTAACATAAATATAATGTATGCGTGTTCGCTTAGTTAGTCGACAAGGCGCACGCTTCGATCAACAATACCATGGCTCGAAGTTCGCACGAGTAAATGGGAATCATTTTGGAATTCAGAGATGCGTCGTGTCAGTGGCGTCAGTGTGTGTTGAGTCTGCTGTGTTGATATTAGTTATTATTCTCAGGTCTGTTGAGTAGATTATTTTAGTAGGTAAAGAACATAAGATTTAACCAGTCTCTATAATCACTCTTTTGGACATACTTCCACCCTTAAACCAAGTTTGTTTTATGTTAGATTTTTATTTATTAACTTGTTTTTGTACATAGCGTAGGTAATTAATGTGTTTAGGTATTATTAGGATTGTTGATTCATAGAACAGTTAGATAAAAAAAGATAAAGCTAACTCATCATCCCCCTCCCTTATCCCAATTTATTTGGTACCCTATCATACCCTTTTTCCAGATCAATGAACACCATGCGCTTTGTTCCTCGACGTGGCATAATCCCCAAACAGATTTTCAGATACCAGACTTTCCTCTCGCAACCTTTTCTCTATCATTTTCTCCCATATTATCATACTGTGTGACATATGCTTTATTCCTCGATATTTGTTGCAATCCTGGTCATCACCTTTATTCTTAAAGATTGGCAAAAACGAACTATTGCACCATTTTTGTGGGATCGCTTCTTCCTGCAAAAACTTATTGAAGAATAAAGTCAGCCACTTCACACTTTTTTCGCTATACTTCTAATACTATCCGCCATCTCTGTTCAACATTCATTTACAGATTTTCCTTCCATAGGTACTCTCCATTTCTATCATTTTGTCTACCACCTGATTCTTAAATATACTTGCATATTCCTGTTGCTCTAGCCTACGCCATCTGGTTTTAGGTGGCGGACGTTCTTTGTTTCTACTGAGTGAGACACTAACCTTCAGCTCCATTAACAGCAACCTGTGTTGTGAGACCAGATATTCGCCAGGAATAACTTTGCAATTCGTGGCTCTGTTGATGGTATTCCTTTTAATAAGGAAGTAATCGATGTGTGTTGCGTGATTACCACTTTTATATGTAATAAGATGTACCGATTTTTTTCTGAACCACGTATTTGCTATTGCGAGGTCAAAGGCAGAAGCAGATTGCAACAGTGTCTCACCATCAGAGTTACGGTTTACGTATCCCCAGCCACCATGCACCCTTTCATACCATTCATACAAACTTCCCACGTGTCCTTTAAAATCACCAACCACATATACTTCTTCATTCTCTTGTATATCCATCATCAAATTCCTCCCAAAACTTTTCTTTAACACTCTCGTTGCAACGTACATTGACATCTTCCTAACCTCAAGCTGCTACTGAAAATGTCCTAACAAAAACCCAATAACACTGCCCGACCCGAGAATAGAACCCAGGACCTCACGCTTAGCAGGCGCGGTACGGTCACTACACGAATGAAGTTCATCATCCCTTGCCCTAATCCCAATTTATTTGCAACAAGGTCTGGGGTGCATACACACTGAATACGTTTACCACTAAACTCTTCATTATCACTTTTATATCTATCACTCACTCGTTTGACATCCGTCACACATTCATTCAACTTATTAACCAACACTATTCCAACCCCATTTCGTTTCCCATCACTACCGCAGTAGTATAACTTGTATCCTTCATTCCTCCTCCTATCTCTCTAGCCCTTGCACCCTTCCGCTTAGTCTCTTTCAAAAATAGATAAAGCTAACTAACCAATGATACTATAAATTGCGTCGCCCGCGCTCCAAAATAGCGATACAAAAGTTAGGCAATTGTGCCTAACTTGCACTCAGTTATGTTCGAATTCGAGCCAGTGTGGCGGTTACTCGTCACTATTACCCACTGCTCCGGGTGCTCCGATTCCAATTTATGTTTATGGCTCCGTCGATATTAGCTGATTTTGCCAATGTCAAGGTTGAAAATGACATTATGACGGTTTGAAACTGATACAACTAAAGTACTTTATGACAATAACCGGTAACTATTTGTAGTGATGAAATCAGTTCAGGATAGAGTTGTAAAGTGACGGTCATATGCTATATGTGACCGTCATTTATAATAAATGCTCGGGCATTAATTGTCACGAAGGACATATATTTTTTATTTTCTATCGACAATAACGACATTATTTTATTCAAACACTTATGTTTTTGTAATAATACATACATATATATTTTTTCAATTCAAATAATTGAATTGAAAATATATTAGGAGAAGTAAACGGGTGTAAAAGAAAATTAAAGTATACAAGTAACAGGATATAAGGATACTATATACGAATATTATTAACTCTAATACATGTACGAGTATATAAGATTTTATTGAAAGGAGAATTATCTAAGGTTAGTAGAAACGGAATATTAATAGGACGGGGAATATCATTAGGAAGAAGGTCATAAAGTGGAGTAGTTAGTTTAGGACAGGAGAAAAATAAATGTTCTAGAGTGCCCTCCTCAAGGCCGCACTCGCACAAAGAGTGGTCTGTCACTTGTATTTTGGCTAAAAAACTGGAGTACAAGTAAACCCTAACCTAAGTCGGATAATAACAGATGTTAGCCAATTTATTATAAAGATTTCTGTTGCTAAACCAACATCTGGCGGGAATTAAAGGTTGAACAGAAGCAAAAGATTTTCCTTTTATCCGACTAATCTTCTGCCGAAGACGATTCTATGCCATTCACATTTGGGGTTTAGAATCGTCGTCAAGGCAACGCAGATCCCGCGGGTAGCTAGACTTGTACTTGACACTTTCCAGCTGTATGGCCGATCTAGCAAGAGTGTCAACATTTTCATTTCCTGTCCCAGAATGACTGGGAATCCAGGCTAATACCACCTCAATACCTAGACAATATTACCTATACAGGACTTGTTTAATTTGAGGAATAAGACAAGTTGTGCCGGGATCGAAAAGGGGATTTTGCAATATACTGTAAACAGTTAAGCGAAAGTCCATGCGATTCCACGTAGGAGACAGCTTCCAAAAGAGCGATGGCATCTCTTGTGTAGATGGAACAAAATGATGAGCAACAGAAATTTAAAATAATTCGATATTTAGGAATCCAAACTGCCGCCCCGACATTTATGTCCTCTGACAGTTTGGAAGCATCAGTAAAGAGTGACAGCCAATCATACCAATCCTCAGCTAAAATACTATTAAACTTATCATTAGCACCAGGATCATGCATGGATATAACCAAACTAAACAAGATTTTTGGCCGGAAAATTAAGGAATCAAGACTAACTTCAACTAATGTATTGATGTTACATTGGGCTATAAGATAAGTATACGCATATTGAAAAGTTTATTGTAGCTGTTTACGAGGAGAGAAGTTGTGTGGGACCAGTAAGAAGAAGTAGATACTAAGTTGGACAGGGAACGAAGGAGAGGCATAAGAGGATGAGAATTGATTTGAACCACATTGTAGATAAAACGGTCCGAGAGAAACTGTCTACATAAATGCAGGGGGGGATCCAAACATTCTACCTGAAGGGCATTATTAGAGGGAACATTTCATTGCCCCTGTAATAATACGTAGGCATTTGGATTGAATAAGGTTTAATTTGGAAAGGGCTATTTTATTGCAGGGCTCAAGGAGGAAGGTGCCATAGTCACACGAACTATAGAATTTAATAATATTTTTTGAGTGAAAGGGTAAGAACGCCAACGAACTCCCGAGAGGGCACGCAACATATTAACGCTTTTCTCACACTTTTTTACGATATAATTCAGATGATGAATGCGAGACAATCTAGTATCGAGGACAAGTCCGAGAAAATTAACCCTGGCTACAACTGAAATAGGTTCATCATCCACAGTAAGGTAATACTGAATACGGAATACTACGTTTATGCGTAAAGATTAGTGCATTACATTTAAGCACTGATAAGCATAGCCCATGATCAGGCAACCACTGGTTGAGATAATACAGTGCAGTAATCATACGTAAAGAAGAATCTACAAGAGAAGAAGAACTACAATAAAGGGCAATATCATCAACATATTGTGAAATTTTGCAGAAACAGTTATCTGAAGACTCCAAGTCGTAGGTATAAATGTTATAAAGGATAGGACTCAAGACCGAGCCCTGGGGGAGGCCCTTTCAAACTAGACGTGAGGGAGAGAAAGTGCCAAGATTGCGGATGGAAATCAATCGGGATATTAAAAGTTACCAAATTATGTTAACCAATCTCACAGGAATACTCAGCTGTAGCAGTTTTTGCCTGAGCAGTGGAAGTTGGACGTTATCATAAGCTGACGCAATATCCAGAAAGACTCCAAGAACACTAAAATTTTTGGAAAATGCTATACGGACGTCTGACATGAAAATACTCAGACTATCTAAGGTGCCTGTCTAACTTGACTGCTAGTCTTTTTTTTTTCCAAAATCCGTTCAAGTCGATTTTTGATAAGATTTTCCATTATCTTAGCAGAAACAGGGGAAAGAGCAATAGGTCTGTAGGAGACAGAGTCTTGGGGGTCTTTACCAGGCTTTTAAATGGGAATAATGATCTGAGATTTCCATGACTCTGGCACTCTGCCAGAAACGAAGAATGAATGAATTAAATTATTTATTTATTACCACTATACAGGATAACACCTAATGCGATAATGTAGACAGTTATTTTTACAAACTACAGGTACGCAGTTCCAAACTGCACTGCACTTATTGCTACTAGAAACACCATATCTATGTCACAGTAGGAGTATAACATAATTCAAAAAGAGCTCTCACTATGACCCCAACCAGAGTACAACAAAATATATCCATGTCTTCTGCTATACGGTTGAGGCTACGGAATTGAGGAAAACATGTAAATTCAGAAAATAAAAATACAGTATCAAAATGGTCAGAAGAGGAAGTGGAAGTGGAAGGGGAGTTTAAAGAATAGAGACACTCTAAATTTATTATTATTAATAACCTTAGAGGACCAGACGGGAGCCGGCTTCTGACTTAATATCGAACAAAGCTCGCCACTTTTTGCGGGGGGTGAGGCAACACACAGGCATATAAAAACTCACACTAAACTAACAATAGCTGTCGTTATTACGTTAGCACACATTAATAGAACTACACACTACATACGATTGTGTCACACACGATAAAAATCGTGTTCTATCATTGTAACCAAAGAGTATATAATCACTACGTTCTAATTGTAACCATTCAGGTTAAAAGTAGTGTGTCAGAAGAGGTGAGACATCGAAATCATGGCAGATAATGTCGATATCGATAAATTTCTAATTGTTAAGTTTTACGTAAACTTGGAAACTGATATTGTTTTTTACAAATCTACGAAATACTTCCACAGATAAATCTTTGAAAAGCATTAACGAATGCGAACTTAAATTTAAATTTTTTGTGGAAAAAGAATACGGTCGTGAGCAGGATTAGAACCTGCGCCTCCCGGATAAATACACCTGGAGTACAGAATAATCTTTGAAAAGCATTAACGCATCCTTAGCGAACTCTAAAGTTACAAATTTATTTGAAAAAGAAAACTCCTCGAGTATTTATCCGGGAGGCGCAGGTTCGAGTCCCGCTCACGACCGTATTCTTTATCCTCAAAATTAACAATTTTATTTATATGACTATATTATGTAACGTTTTACCTGTGGTTTTAAGTTTTTTTTTTGTAATATATTATATATTTATCAACAAAATCAAAATTTCACTATTATGGTGAATGCGCTTAGGTACACTTGTCATATTGTAACTGTGCACATCCGAAGCTAGGCTTCCAAAAAAAAAAATGCACTGTTATCGGTCCCTGACCGAGCAAGACAGATGTATAAAAAAAATGCAAAGAGTGAGGGCGACAACATGCTGTTACGTTCTCCAGATTATACGTAAAATTTTAGACATACACAGTTATAATACGACAAGTGTATTTCGCTAGTAAATTTTAAATTTTCATGTTCTTTTTACACGCTGAGGCCCGAAAAGAGTCTGCCTACCAATCCTGGATCAAGGCCCGTAACAGAAAAGTTAGAGCACGTAGGGTTCGCGCAAGGAAAAGAGCCTTTAATTCTGACACCAAGTTCTGCAAGCGGGTTCTATGGAGGGCACGATTTGACCATGTCAGACGTATTGGGTTGGAGGATTGGAGGTTGGTGGGACGTATTGGACGTGCTGGCTCACTCTGCAAGTCAGACAGCAAATTTATTTGCATCTCTCTTTGCCAGCAATTCTCGTCTGGACGCTGGCTCCAAGCAACCACCAACTGAACCTCGTTGTGTCTCTTCGATTCTATTCAGTCTAGATGTGAACAAGGCCACCGGGACTGACGGCATTCCAGCGAGAGTATTGAGGCATTGTGCGCCCGAACTGTCTCCTGTGAAGACACGCTTGTTCTGCCTCTCTCTTGAATAAAGAACGGTGCCAAGATCCTGGAAGCTTGCAAATGTACAACCTGTGTCCAAAAAGGGCGACCGTGCAGACCCTGCTCATTACCGTCCAATCGCCATTGCCTCCATTCTGTGCAAGGTTATGGAAAGGGTACTGAACAGTAAATTGCTGACCTACCTTGAAGACAATGATCTTCTCAGTGATCGTCAATATGGCTTTCACCAGGGACGGTCAACTGGCAATCTTCTTGTGTATGTCACGCACTGCTGTGGTGAAGCCATAGAGAAACACGGCTGTATCGCTTGATATCTCGAAGGCCTTTGACAGGGTCTGGCACGCAAGTCTACTCAGCAAGCTTCCTGCTTATGGCATCCCAGGTGATTTTTTTGTAGCTGGATATCAGACTTCCTTAGTGAACGATCGATCCGATTAGTCGTTGACGGCTGCTCCTCTGACCTCATGTCTGTTGATGCCGGAGTTCCTCAGTGGTCTGTTCTCTCTGCAACTCTTTTCCTGCTACACATCAATGACCTACATCAGCCTGGTATTGTTGGATATGCAGACGACAGTACGGTCTCAGAGAGATACCTGTCCATTGCAAAATGCGGGGATGAAGTTCGTTCCTTGAGAGAGGTCAGGGTATAGCGGGCAAATTTGAGCTTACGCCTTGTCTCCCAGTAGAGTGATGACAATCTGGTCTCATTTAACGCCACCAAAACACAGGCGTGTCATTTTACTGCTAAAAGGAGTCATTTCGAACAAACTCCTACTTTTCGGGGTACTTCTCCAGATTGTACTTCGGTTAGTGTGCCCAAGAACTCCACGACCTCATCCCAACAGCCCCCTTCTTCCATCGGATATCTAGACGCACTGCAATTTACCATCCCTACCTTTTTGATATTCCACCAATTCGCACTAAGCGTTTTCAATCATCTTTTATAATGCGCACAGCAAAGGAGTGGAACTCTCTACCTGCGTCTGTGTTTCCGAACGCATTCAACCTTAATCTCTTCAAAGTTAGAGTGAACAGGCTTCTTCTGGGTAAGGTCACTCCATCGTCGACTTTGTCTCTGTCACCTCTGACCTAGCAAACCCATTTAAAAAAGAAAAGAAAAAAGAGCGGTCAATAAAAATATGAGCAGAGGCTAATCTCCCAGACACGACGGACTCAGCATCGAGCATTCTAAGTATGCGGGTGTTCACCTACCGAGAGTCCTATCCTTGTTTTATTCAATGTGTATTAGTCACTCATACTTACCAACTGAACTAATGATAACTATAGTAGTACCGTTAGTCAAAAATAAAACGGGGGATATCTCAGACAAGGGGAACTACCGACCAATCCCTCTAGCGACTACTACTGCTAAAGTATTGGACAGTATGATTGATTCTTGCTTAGAAAAATACTTGTATTTACACGATGCACAATTCGGATTTCAACCTGAACTTTCAACAGAAAGTGCAATTTTAAGTGGTGCTCAGCAGCATGCGTGTTAGTTGTCGGGTTGGTGGTGTTAATATTAACAGCATCACTTACGCGGACGATATGGTGCTGCTGGGCCCGACAGCAGGACCTATTGGAGAGATTCAAGATAAATCTTTGAAAAGCATTAACGCATGCTTAGCGAACTCTAAAGTTATTATATTAAATGGAAAAAGAATACGGTCGCGAACAGGATTCGAACCTGCGCCTCCCGGATGAATACTCCAGGCGGTCTGACCACTAAGCCATCTCGACCTCTCTAGAGGTCGAGATGGCTTTATTGGAGAGATGTTGAAAGTATGCGAAAGCTATGCCTCTGCAGATGGGCTCGTATACAACGTTAAAAAATGTGAATACATGATCTTTGGGGCAGCCGGTAAGTACCCCGATTACATACCAAATTTTACCCTTAATGGTTTGAACATAAACTTACCGACGACCTTAAGGATAACGTAGATATTGAGAGAGAGCGTAGGGTATTGGCGGTCCGAGGTAATATGCTGGCACGTAGATTATCTCGTTGTGCCGACCAGGTCAAGATAACGCTATTCAAAGAGTATTGCCAGGGTCTGCACACGGGAAGTTTATGGATCAGCTACACTAAAAGATCGCTAGATGTCTTACGCATCCAATATAATAATTATTTCAGAATGCTGTTGAGACTCCCTCGTTTCTACAGTGCGTCCGCAGAACCGTACAGACGGATTCGGTCATGTTGTCATTCGAAAAGAAAATACATCATTAGTGGCAAGATTACGGGCTAGTAACAACAGCATCCTAAAAACAGTAGCTGAGAGTTTCTATTCTCCCATTTTGAGGCATTTTGCAGGGAGCATGTCCAGGTAGGAAAGTCATATTTGTTATATTCTATATTGTAATCTATAAAGGAAATTGTACTACTAACATTACTTATAAGGCATTCTGTAATTACTAACACAGTGGATTTTGTTGTCCGAAATAAATAATTTTGATTTGATTGATTGGCTAAACCGAAAATCGAACCCAGGGCCTCGCAGTCAGCAGCTACGCTTGCGACCACTAGACGCCTGATGTACTTCGTTTTTTATTGAATTTAACTGTAGTTTACTCAATAACATGCTAGCCTAAATTAAAGCTTGAGAATTAATAATACATATTTCCTTCAATAACACAGTGCTATTCTTTTTAAACTTTGATAAGGTTGCCTAGCGGTATGATCAAGAAGTGTACCATAGAAAAAATCAGCAAATCACAAATTTCTTAAGCCAGGTCAAGGGTCCCCCGTGTTTTTTTTTTTGCCTTTCTACACGATATATTACGTGTATGTAGTGTGAAAGGGCATATCCATCATGGACGCTGTGCCCGACTCTTCGTTGGAGCAATCACTGCGACCCTGACAAGTTATGGTATTTTGAAAGGTGTTAACAGACACTCCATCTCGGCCATGGCGTTGGTCGGGCGGTGAACCACACTTGTCCGCCGAGCCCGCAGTCCATGGTTTACAGGAGACCAGAGATTGTCGAGGGCCCTCCGGCGCCCGGCGCGCCTTCTTCGGCGGGGGTGAGTAGGGTTCGCCTCTCTCTCCCTTTCCGCCGCTCATCGTGCTCGCTTACCGGGGGACGGCAAGTGAAAGGAAGTAGTAATATGGTTGACGAAAATGATGAATGAAATCCATACAACTAAGTACCCTATCTCATTCTTGTGTTATTTACTATAATCAGGAATAACAGGGCTAGCACTATATCATGCACTATTACCAACACTACCCTAACATTACAATATTTAAGTTCTGTTCAGTGTACATTAAAGTATAATCTATCTATCTATCTATCTAGAGACGCGATACGGGACAACATTTTCCGGCATTTTCGCGATATTTATTTTGTAAATGTTTTGTTTCAATTATCCTCTTGTTTATTATTTAATCTTGTGGTTAGGTTGATGACCTTTAGAAATCAATAGATCTGTTACGAAAAAATACAAATTATTTGGCAAAATAAGAACTAGGAGCATTGCATATCAATCCTTACAAACGAAAGTTACCTAGTTACTTCATCATCAAGACGATTTTATCAAAATAAACTTGGCCTTTATAGTATCGTCACAGGTAATGTTTATTTGAACAAATAATTTAGGAAATAATGAAAATAATTCAATACTCACGCTAAAGAGCCATGTGACGCATAACGCCCTCTCAACGAGAACCGAGCATTGCCGAGGAAAGATGAACTGTGAATTATTTTATATTTGCTGGTTAATACTAAGTAATTAAAATATAATTATATGTAACCGCGGGCACAGCTAATAGTTACATAAGGTATGCGGCTGGTTTGAATTGGATAAAATAATGGTTTCTTTCGGGGTTTCTGTTGAGCAAAATCTTTATACTATATGCACATAATTGTCAAATTTGTTTGACGTTCCTGTAACATTGTTATTAGCAATTAATTTTTTATTCTCTATAACTGTGAAAATGAGGGCAGGCAAAGAAATAATTTCTGAAGAAAAATCGTAGAAAAATGCTTAGTGATACGTAAATACTTACAATGTTTAAAGTGATTTATGAGCATTATTGTTAAGCATTGCATATTAATCCTTACGAACGAAAGTTACTTCATCATAGACGGTATTGGGCGTGGCGTTAGATCGCGGTCCGAGCTCCGACGGACCCTAAGTAAGGGCTCTTATAAGAGTGGCATTTTGCCAATTGATGACTCGTGGCGTCGACAGCAACCGTCGACAAAGTGCCAATCGTCTGTAAGATCGCTAACTCGTAGACTTGCTCATGAATCTTGACTGTTTTTATATAATTCGTCTAGTTAAACCGTACAGAGTAATACTGTACTCGAACCAGCCGACTGATCTCTCGATGACCGTATAAAGGCAGGCGCTACCACTTTATGAAGGTATAGAGAGAGTTTTTCTGGCGATAGTTACAAAAAATCTCTCCTATAGATATTACCTACCAGCAGTCGAAGATAGAAAGTAATTCATAAAAAAATTTTTAGGTATAATTGTAGCATTAACAAGCTTATTTTGTAGCATTGTACAAGAAAAACCAATTTAACTTCTAAATTGTTTAATCACCATAGAACAGTTTACAGGATAGCAGATAGTCATAGTCAAAACGATTGGAAATATACGCCGTAACAAAATAACTAATAGATTTTAGATCCGTGCAGGAAAAGTGGGTGGTATTCATTGACTCGATGCCTATGATTCTAATTCAGAACCTTTCATGGCATGGCACTAGTCCTTACATATTCTCCTATCATACTTAAATATAAGTACATACGTAACTTGTATGACATTTGGAATAGTTTTAGAATATTTTATATCCAAATTGTTTCAAATATATAGGTAAATTGTAAAATAAGTAAATGGTAGTAATGACACACTTCACGTTATAAATTCTTGCATAATTCGCGCAAACATCATTCCTATCAGTGATGCTCACAGACTAGCAGACACTCAACACGTCAATTGAAATTAAAAAACATCAAGGGTATTGTATATTTTAACACACCTAAGTCTTAAACCTGAAGAGTATAAAAAGAATTCTATCCGACTGAACGGAACTAATTGATTAAAATATTAGTCACGAGTAATGAAACTGGATATCGATAACAGAGTTTAGGTTTAGTTTTCGTACACGTAAAAGGCACTGATTGACAGCTTTAAAGCAAGTTTGATCGACAAAATATCATTTCAATATTAATAAGACGTAACATGCACGTACAGGTGAAGAAATTTTCTTTAACCTAGTGCAGATTTTTAACACGCATACTTAAAAAACGCTTTGAGCCAGACGACATTAACGAAGACCTCGTGGTTTTTATGAATTTGGCATTTGATAAGGTTGCGATAACTGGTAACAACCTGCTATTTATCGAACACTGTAGCCAGTAGCATTAACACGTTAAGTTATGTTTCAGCGATAAGACATTTTATTTATAAAATATAAAGAAAAACTAAATTTTACGATTGCATTGTAGAAATAACACCAATTAAGTCCAAAATTTAAGTAAACATTAATAATAAAATTAAAACGTTATTATGAACAAAAGGTTGTAGTGAACATAAATATTTGAGATTTGATGACAAATTATCACTTTGGTCAACCTAAGACATTAATTAGCTGGCAATTTCTTTAAAACAGATAGAGGTATTCAATTTATGATCCTCATGGTATTCGCTCTTTTACAATTTGGTTTCAGGTCGTTACTATTTTGCCATTTCGGAAAACATCTTAAGGGAAAAAACGTTTTAATTACATATTTACAATAATGTGATATTGAGACGTGAAGGCAAAATACATTTTTCGCCCATCACAAAGAAAGTTTTTGATGACAACAGGCTTTTATGTTGTATGTTTTGATTCATAAAATGCAACGTCATTAATTCTGTTACGGGATGACTTAAAATGCAGATTGTACTAATTTAGTGTCAATAAACAGATCCCTATGAGGGAGCTAAAAATCGATACACGATGTATCTAATGTGCAAAGGCGGGTCCATGCAAGGGGCACGGGCTTCCCCTAGACGGTTCAACTAAAAACAAGGCGCTGAGAATCTGAGAGATTAATATCTACTCTACCGCTTTGATATTGCCAATTGCAAAATAAAGTCAATGTAATACTAGGGGGAACACTTGAGTGGATTTTCTCGTGCCCTTCCCAGAAATAAATCCTAGATTCGTCTTTTCTGTGTATATTCTGTTTCCCTAAATAAAGTCTCATCGAAGAAATGTTTAACTCTAGGAATATTATGATCTCCTATTATAATGATTTTCAAAATTTTACTAACTTTGATTGTGATGAACAAATTATAATCGTCGCCAATATGGCGTCCTTCAGTCTCCAGTAACGTCGACGGAATCTTAAACATACACTAATATACCGAATTTTCATTATGATCGACAATGCCTTAAGTTTATAAAATATCTGAGATAATCATGCACGCATCTACACATGCATTCTTACCCATTCATATACTTCTTTCATACATCTTACAAAACATAATAATAATTTATAAAATTCATAATCCCTTGCACATGTGCATGCCTAAAATAACATACGTCAACTTACATACCTACATCCCTTTCATACTATCACTTTATCTCACATAAGTAAAGATACCACAGCCACTGTCTGTATTTATAATACCAAATAGGAAAAATGCTTCAACTTTAAGATAATTACGGAAATATTATGGTCAGGCATACAATTAACAGATTCAATAATGCTACGCTAAGTGCATTGTTTGGAGCCAAATATTTCTTGGTGTTTTGAAGAAAATAAAGTCTTATGAATGAACACTTATCTTACGTGCAAAAATACTGTTAATATTTTCAATATAACATCTTTGCTAGCTTATTAAACATTTATTCACTTTTGATGTGTTTATATTTAATTAAGGTTTAACTAAGCTTGGTTTATCGTGGTAAAAAGGATTGTAAATTAAACACAGCAATCGTTTAAAATTTCCGCTATGTTACAATAATGGTAACATGTCCCTAAACAAACAAAATATTATAATATCATTGATAATATATAATATTTCTTTATTAATAAAAGGCCCCAGTGCCTATGAACACAAAAATAATTCCTATACTTGTTGAGGACGAGTTCGAAAACAATAAAGGCCTCTAAACAAATGCACCTAACGACTTATGAATATGAACTTAATATGCCTGCCAACACAGTTGAGTTCACCAGCAGTAAGTTATCTGTGACTGCATTACATCACTGCGGCAGGGAATGGTTTCAAATCTGAAAATACAGATAGAATGCTTGTATTAGTTTCTTACATCGTAATAATATTAATAACTATTTATCAAGGAAACATTTAAAAATAATATAGACACGGATGGGGCTTGAACCCGCGACCTTGAACTTTTTAAATTAATGTGCATGTACATGTATAAAAAATATCAATATACAGGGCTATTCTTAGTATATACGAAACCTGAGACACGGGTCAAATAGTTTTATAAAACAGCTGAACAACGTTCAGCTGGATTGCCATTGCGATACGTTTAACAAGACTGCATTTCGTGCGTCATGCAGAATGACATATCTACAGTGGGACAGGTTTGTTTATTGTATAGGTATATTAAATGGATAGTCGCCACTCAAGTAAAAAAAAAAGATTCTGATTTGTCTTTCAGTGGCTGGGTCGACGGAGCCCCGCTATGTGGGGCTCCTATTTTTGTGTCCGTCAGGTCAGAAAAAACCTAAACATGAAGAGGATGACGGGGGTAATTTTCTCGCTGCGTTTGCTCACTGGCCCCCGTCATCCTCTTCGAACCTAACCTGTCCGTGTTTCTCGCTTCGCTCGCTCATGGATCAATTTAATTTATTATCTTTCATAATCCTGATATATTGACGACTATTATAGTGGTTTAGTATTTACGTCATTCTTTTTTTTTATTTTGAAAAAACGTTGCCCCACACTAGGAATTTCTTCCTGTATCGTGGGTGCGTTTACAGACATATAATCTCACAAGCACACACACACCCAGACCCGGAGCAATTATCTATAGATCGTACAAATATTTGCTCCGTGCAGGAATCGAACCTGCGACGCGCAGCGCAGCAGTCGGTCTCTCGACCACTGCGCCAACCGCGCTGTCAATTTCTAAATTTTCATCTTTTTTTAGCTACTTACATAAAAGTAAAATAAAGTTATGTTATTATTGTTAAGACACACAGAGCCTTATGCGACAATTTTTTTAATAAAATCAACAATTTGGCAGTTCATTTCACACTGTTTTACATAATCTCTGATCGTTGACCCGCTGCATTGATAAACGCAAAACGTTCATACAATTCTGCGTGTTATAGTTCAGTAATTATGTAAAACCGCTAAACGTCGTTCAGCTGTTTTTCATAACAGTATTGTTTTGTAATCAGCTAGCAGTTTTGTAAAACAGCTGATTCTACAATCCATCTGCGACAGATACACAATATTTCGGACGTAAAGAATTAGTGTACACCTTGGTGTACACAATGGAAATGCCTATATTTATTTAACTTGGAAAAAGAAGCAAAATCACAAGTACTTCATTACAGAAATTAATTAAATCACATATGTTTAATAATAATATTGCTTCATTTTTAACCGACTTCCAATCCATCTGCGACATATATATATATATACATATAGGAAACTATTGATGAACATCTAGTCGAAAAATAATCAAGTACTAGCTAGTTATTTTTATATCCAAAATATTTATAAAATGGATACATAAAAAAAAAATAGTATCTGAATTTAGGAAAGTTATCTAACTAGGCCTACGGCCGCATAGATATGGCAAGTTACCGCACATAAGGCCAAAATTTTTCAAAGCTCGCCGCCGTCTTGATTGCAAATGCCGTGCTGGGCCGCCTTCAATGACTCGTGTGGCTATTAGAGGTCGAAAGTGATCAGAAGGTGCCGACTTAGAAAAAGTGTCGACCCCTTTTTCTAAATCGCCGCCGCCTCCATATTACTAATAGTACTTTAGTTACCCGCGAATATTGCTTCCGATCGGATGTCCGTATTCGATCGCGAAATCCATCACCTATTTAATTGCCGCGACCCACGTGTGACTGGTGTTGTTTTGTTTTGTAATATGTTTTAGTCTAATTATTGGTCGCGGTGGGACCAATAATTGAGTGGTCAATTGGGCATGCATGAAAAAAAAAAGGTATTTTTTTATATATATTTTCGAATGTTTATCTAATTATGAGAAACTAATTTAGCAATTTTATTTTTTATATTTAATATATTTTTTTATGTATTTCCAAATAACGTAATGTATTCACAAATTTTTAACACACCTAGTTTCTAAACGAACTTAAACAAACAGCTGTCAGTTTCATGTCAGTTTGTAATCTCAAATGAAGGTCACAAACGTCAAACCGACAAGTGTTGCCAGCTCTAGTATTAAAATTTTTATGTTTATTAATATAAAACGCATGTTTTTTATGTTTTTGGCATAGATCTATTTAGATATACTTGTAGAAATATACATAGTAATCTTAGTCCAAAAAATAAAATACATTCGTATCATGAAATGCGATTTAGGTTAAAATAGCTCCACTATAAAAATGTCAGAAAACTTTTCCTTTTACGTAGTCTGGCATCACTAAAAATGACAACATACCTTCTGTCCACAGATTATATAAAATATGAACATGTGACGTCACTGCAAGTGACTTCAGGTCAAATGAAGGTTATTAGTTGTTTTTGCCTTTAATAATTCTAAATAATTACCTAGTTTACTAAAAACATTAAGATTAATAAGATTCAAAATAAAATAAAAGTATAAAATGCTGCAATCGGCCATGTTAACTGAAACGTCAATCACAGCGAATGACGTAACGCCTCAGTCAAATGTCAATCATCGCCGTACATTGTGGCTTGAACTTATGTCAAATATGCTGAGGCATGAAGTCAAAACGGCGCCATGACACTCAGTAGCGTTTTCGCGGTTAAATCAAATTAGATAGATTAAAATGCAATAATTTGCGTTGAAACTTAGTTTATTGCTGAAATAATGTGTTTTTCGGATAAAGTAGACGGGTACCTACATTATAAAAGGAGGTTTCAAAATCTGTCATCATGCCTATTGGCTGGCGCGGTCACCTGATCTTATCCCTTTTGATATATATCTCTAGGGCACCGTCATTGACCGATATTTATCTCTAGGGCAGTTACAAGCTCGTTGTCTTGAGTCCTTGCCCGCGCAAAATTATTTTCACCACGACTCGTCTTACGTTAATTGTAACTTTTCCAATATACAGTAATTATTTATCTCATCTACACGACGTCATCATTATTATTATTTACAAGAGTACTATTTACATACGACACGATAGGGGAACGCGGGCGCAAGCTAAACGTACGTATCGATCTCTAGCTTCCGGGTCATTGAGGCGGTGGTGCGGGGTCAACGTTGGGCCAGCGCGGGTTGATGCACTGCGGCCGCGCCGACATGAGCTGGTCCGCGTACCTGCTGTGTCCAACTTATAGGATTTTTTAAAGATTATTTGGTTTGGTTAAAATTTAATACAATCGATTCTATTACTGATTCAGAACAAAATAGTTTCAGGTTTCGTATATACTAAGAATAGCTGTATATTGATATTTTTTATACATGTTAAGGCCATGGAATGCCTATATTAATTACTATTTTTCAAGGAAACATAAAAAAATAATAGGCACCGATGGCTTCACGGTGGCGCCACGCTGACCCCAGTCCCCGCGCCATCGCCTCAGTCGGCCGGAAGCTAGAGATTGATTCGTACGTTTCGCTTTCAGCCGCGTTCCCATATCGTGTCGTGTGTAAATACTGCTCTAGCAAATAATAAGAACGATGACGTCGTGTAGAAGGGATAAATAATTATTGTAAATTATGTTAATTAAAAAATTTTAAACACGCCAAGGTGTTTATCTGAACGAACGTTTTTTATTTGTTTACGAAAAAGTACGTAGGTACATAATAAATCTGCAATTGACTATTAAGATAGTCCAAAAAATACAAGTGCAATGGTAAATGTTTACACTACTGACAACCGCTCTGTGTGATACATATCATAAAAGTTACAATTACCGGAAGAAGAATCGTGGTGAATATTTATGCGCGGACAACGACAAAAGACATCAATCTTGAACTTTGTGAATTTTCATTACATGTTTCATTTTTTTTTATACTGATTCTATAAATGAAAATATTTGACCCGTGTCTCAGGTTTCGTATATACTAAGAATAGCCAAGTATATGATAATAATAATTACTCAAAACTCAGTAAACACAATGTTATTAGGCAGTGGCGTGCATTGCATATAGGCAAATAGGCAGTGCCTACCTCAAAAAATTACCTAAATACAACGTATATCACAGTTTACTGTGATATAGGTTGTATTTGTGCAATGCACGCCACTGTTATAAGGTAAGAAGATTAGGTTATGACTGCCACGTGGAGGCCTATGGGCGGTTTAGCTGAAGCGAATACGAAGATGCAGTTGAAAAAGAGGACAAATTGATAATTAAGTAAAATTCAAGTTTTGAAATATTGAATTTCGAGTTTTTTTTTGTCATTATACTGTAAGTGTGCCACAAAAATTATTTAGAGTCAGCATTTATTTTTATTTAGAATTTAAGCATTTGATGGAAATCGTATGGTAAAAGATAACAATACTCAATTTTTTTTTTTTTTTTTTTTTTTATGGAATAGGGGGCAACCGAGCAGACGGCTCGCCTGATGGTAAGCGATTACCGCCGCCCATGGACACCCGCAACCCCAGAGGAGTCGCGAGTGCGTTGCCTGCCTTTTAAAGGGTTTGGGCCTCCGGTACCCTCACTCACTCGGCGAAACACAACGCAAGCGTTGTTTCACGCCGGTTTTCTGTGAGGCCGTGGTATCAATCCGGTCGAGCTGGCCCATTCGTGCCGAAGCGTGGCTCTCCCACGGTGAAAAGGTGTTTAGTTATTGTTTTTCATCAGAATCATAGAACACTATTCTATCATCATTCCACAGATAATTGAATAACATGTAGTCAGCAAGCAAGCTGTTTTTAGATCATCAGTTTGTAGTTTCAAGCAGACTTAATTATTCATATGCTTTAAAGAAAAGATAAAACAGTTTCGTCAGCCAGATAAGAGCTGTCGACTGTTGCATAAAGAATACTAACCAGCTGGTGAGAGGCGTCTGATGCTTGAGCTTGCGGATCTCCTTGGTGGCCCAGTTGGCGAGCGCCTTGGTGCGTGGCGTGCGCGAGCGGCGCGCGGCTTGCAGCAGGTCGAGCAGCGGCCGTGTCTCCAGCAGCGGCAGCACGCGCTGGCCGAAAACCGTGCACAGGTCGCCCGTCAGCCCTGCGATTACCGACATGTGCCCGTCCGTGCGCTCCGGCTCGCACGCCACTTGCATCATGAACGTCACGATGGCCGGCACGTGCGGCTCCACTAGAGCCACATCCGATCTCACCTACAATATTATGGTCATTTATATATTGCTTTAGAAATTTTAACCAATAATTTCGTAATTTAAATGTTATGAACCTCGCCCGTTGATCCTTTCAAGCCTTGGATTATTCCAGTATAGGCTTCAAGCACGCTTTCGCGAAGTTCGCCGAGATATTCGACCATATCGTAATCATTACGATCTACCTGAGCATTACTAGCCTGTAATGTAAAACAATTAGATTAATTCATCATGATCACTCTTTTTGAACAATGTGTATTAATCTAATTTATTAATTTATTCTTAATAATTTATTAATTATACATATTAATATACAAACATTTAAATTTCATAAAATTACACTAGTTTAAGTACAACAAAATAGAAAAATATAGCATTATAAATACACAGATAAAAATATACTACTTAATTCTATATTCGCGGTATTATAAAATAATTAAAAACATTATAATATAAAATAATAAAATTTACCAAGACAACTAGCAAATAATAGTTTTCTTGCATTAAAATTAGTAACAATAAATTAATGGAACCAAATGTGTCTTTGTTTGTATAAACCGCTTTGTCGCTTCCAGCTACGCTCGATCTTTGTATTTACTGCAAACATGGTTGAGCCAATGTTTCGAATGTTTATGTTTTTTAAGATACCCTCACAACATTTATTTTTTTAAGAAATTGTTTATATTTTATCTTATATAATAGCGTAAGTTTAGCATCGCCGCGGGATTTCCGTTTTTGCAATTATTATTATAATGTTTTTTCTCATGTAAGTGAATTATGTTATTCTTTATGAGGAAATAAATGATCTTAAACCTGAATGTGTACCTGCAAGAGCATCTGCATCACGACGTCGAAGTATTTAGCAAAATCAGGACCAATGCTAAGAGCAATGTCACCGAACACTGACAAAATCTGTGGTTTAACTGAGCGGTGAATTGAAGGATCACCCAGATTTTCCAATAACAAGACTATGATTTCGTCACAATATGGGAGCACCTGTAACAAAATTTAAGTCTCGTTTAATTATTTTTAAGCATGGTGATAATATAAGCATGGTTTGGTGGGAGTTTGAATGCTACCATTGGACATAGACAGCAATCCGCCAGTTTATTTATTTATTTAATTAATTACAACGGTTAAAAACCAATTACAGTAATTAAATTCAAAATTCAAAAATCATAACACTACTAAACACATACAAAAAATAATAAATCTTAAAAAATTCAATAAATAGGTTAACAACTCTTTCGTGAATCACTCTCACAGTACTTCTGACATGCCAATAAAATCTTCGTCCATTCATCCGCAAACAGATCGTTTGTTGGGTTAGAATTCAAGAGATCATTAAGTCCAGCCAGAGTGCGAGGGATTGGAGACTTAGCACGCGCAACGGTGCGACACGGAGGCTCAGCAAAAAATTCTGTGCTTTTTATCCCGGCAATAATTGTCCGGCACAAAGAAGCGGGCCAGTACAGCAAGCAGATCAGGCGCGTCTATAGTACCACGGAGTGTCTTACAGGCTATGGTGAGCTGGTCACGTGCTCGCCTTACCTCTAACGAATTATATCCGAGACAACCCAGTAGAAATTTGGTCGGATAGAGGTAAGGGTATCCGCTTGTACAGAAACCTAAGAAACGCTTTCTCAACTTTTTCTAATAGAAGCGCGTAAGTACTTTCATGTGGATTCCACACACAAGAGCTGGTTTCTAATTTGCTACGCACAAGCGCGTTGAATACTATTTTGATGGCGTGTGCAGCGCGAAAATCACGGCAATTACGCAGAACAAAACCTAACCTTTGGTAGGACTGTTTTGTTACCGTAGCCATGTGGTCGTGGAAGGTGAGCTTTTGGTCGAATGTGACTCCCAGATCTTTCATGGCTGTTGATTTTGTGATAGTATCATTATTTAAGTTGTATTCAAAATTCACTGGGTGCCGCATTCGACAGAAGGTCATAGCGAAGCACTTAGAAGAGTTAAACTCCATCTTATTGTCTGCGCTCCACTTATATATCGCGTCTATATTTTGCTGCAGTGCCAAACAATCATTCTCGGAGCTTACTTCAAGATAAAGTTTCAAGTCATCGGCATATAAGAGACAACTTGCATGACAAAGAACTTGAGGGAGATCATTTACCATAGTTAAAAATAGTAAAGGCCCCAAAATTGAGTCTTGACTCACACCGGAATGCGTGTGATAGGCACTAGATTCGACGATCGCGTAGATAGTCTGCGAAAAAACGGAGGATAGACGGGGAGAGTCCGAGTTTGCTAAGTTTCATCAGCAGTGTGTCATTGTTAACCCTGTCAAACGCCTTCCGGAAGTCGAAGTAAAGTACGTCTACCTAACGCCCGCGGTCCAAGCTGGAGGAGATATAATCAACTAGTGTCAGGAGATTAGTATCAACTGCCCCATGAAGCAATTATAAAGAGATGTTCTAAGGGCCTTTTCTAAAGGAACACTGCGTGACGATTTGCGGGGTGAGGGGGGCTGCCAAACGCCGAAAACGCCGCCCACTTCATCATTCTCTACCTAGCGGTGAATAGGGAAAACTGAAAGTTACAATATACAATTCATTCTTACGTAATTCAGCTAAATTACGCTAGATGTCTCTAGTGTCTTAAAACTATATTAAGAAATAAGTGTTCGCACCACTAAAAAATAATTATATTTTTGTCGTGATAATATTGAAAAAAGTTAATATAATGACAATGTCATGATATATCATAACATTTAATACATATGTCATATGTATTAAACGTTATGATATATCATTAACAAAACATCGTAATTTACAGTACGACTCGGCTATCCAAGGATTGCCTTTTCTGCACTGTAGATGGCGGTTATTGAATATTCTATAATTAGAAAATTTGAAATAATGATAAATCTTACTACGATTTTTTGGCAAAATTATCTTTGTATTGTGTTAAGTCTACTTTCATACGTTTAATTATAATTAAACGTATGAAAGTTGATAATTGTCATTGCAGTTGATAATTATCAACTGAAAAGTATATTTCTATGACATTTTTAGCTATTTATGCGATATTTAAAGGTTCCGACGTCTGGCGGCGAGTAGAAAAACTATAGAACTAATGTGACGTTTCATAGATTTTTCTGGAACTTGCCTAATAAATTGCGTGTAAAATTACTTACGAATGAAATGTGATGCCTATCATGGCATCAGAACGTTTATCCGAGTAATTTTTGCAGGATAAAATACAACAGTTCTTTATTTCTCTTAATAATATCGAAGGATATTAAAAAATACTGTGATCGCGATCGTCGTATGCACAGACATGACTGCTGGCAGACTGAGCATGAGTGGGCGTGGCTTGATCGGGCCACACACACAGTTGTTCGACGTCAGGACTCACTTAAAATCACTGTGCACAGTCGCTTAAGCATGTCCTCTTTATAATTAGTCCATGCAACCGACCTCTTGCTTCTAAAACCGTGCTGCTCATTACATAAATATTTGTTTATTTGCTCGTAGATAGCGCTGTGGAGGATATTCTCGAAGACCTTCGCCGGGGTAGATAAAATTGCGATAGGGCGGTAATCTTCAACAGAACTTTTGTTTTGGGTTTTGGGAATAGGTGTGACTACACTCGTGGTCCACGTAAAAGTATAGGTATTGTGCCAGTAGATTATAGTTGTTGTATATCTGTGCACGTTTGAAGTTGTACAGTTGTGTTGCAAGTACGCTGCGCTGTAGTCAATTTTATTATAAAATCTACGGGGACATGCGCGATCCGGCGAGAGCGCAGTATCAGCGTGCTATGTCACTCACTTCTTTACCTCCTGTCGATACATCTGTCACGTTCGCTCAAACGCCGAGAACAATCGGTGTCAAATGTATCGCGGTTGTGTTGATTTTCCTAATAAATTTTAATATATTAACACAATAACACTTTTCTCAAGGACTGTACCTTTTAAGCTGTAACTTTTTGTAATAATATCAGATTTCTATTTTATTCTTATCTCATTACTTCTCACTGTGAGTTTGCTGGACTGGCAGTAAGGTTAACCATTCCAAACCTGACTGCTATCCAACTGCTACTTTAGGTCGCATGATACAGATATCCTGAACCTATTTATTTATTATATATAGATATATGGTAGGCAGGGCATAGGTACAGTCGCAAACATGTATTCATTTGCACTTTTTATACTCTATCTAGATGTAGTATAGTAGGAATGGTTCCTCTATACATGTTACATACCTAAATATCTTAGTTATACAGGCTAGAGATATTATCTGTGATTTTTTTAAAGTTTGTGTTTACATTATTGTGCTTGTGACTGTTCTGTAGGTCTTATTAGGTTCTTTAAATTTATTATACATCTGTAATAATTTCATTTAAAGCCACATCATCTACATCTGCTGTGCTTCTCTACCTATATTTGTTAGTGGTGGATGTTTATTTTAACTTAAACCTACCTTGCTTTTTAATGCGCGACAAATATCACCAGTGAGGCCAACAGCCGCAATGCACACTTGATATTCCTGATGGTTTTTAAGTCCAACATAAAGATACCTCTTGAAAGCATCCATATACTTTAAGAATCCTTCTCCTAAGACCTCAACCAGAGTAGAAACTGCCATAAGGGCGTCTTCTTGAACACCACCTGCTTTTCCCGCATTTCCAGCAAACATAGTCAACAAGGCGGTCATAATAGCATCTGATATTTGAGGCGCGTCTTCTTGTGTTACCTTACGAAGTACTGACTGCAGTGTTGCACACAATAGACTTTGGAGATCATTGAATTGTGAACGATCAGCCTGACTTGAAATGTGGTTCTCCATCTGCAAAACTTGTTGAAGCCTCTCCAATATCACCATAGTTGTCTTTTGCACAGTAACATAACAATCAGTAGGAGAGTTTTTAACCATTTCCATGAGAGCTTCATAAGCAGCAGATCTTAAATTATGTTGTGCAGCATCTTGGCGATCTGTTGTTTCAAGAAGTCTTTGAACAATGAAGTCAAAGTATTTTGACATGCAATATGTTTTAGGTTGATTAGAATCACCACAATCGGCAGCTTCGTAAGCAGCTTCAGCAAGGCCAGTGAAGGCCCAGCAAACATTAGCAGCAACACGTGGTTCCGCTTTTAATCCATTAACAAGACTTTCTAGGAGTGGTTTCAGGTAGGTTTCATTAATAGCTGCTTCAGGAACGATCTCGCAAATCCTGCCGAAAGTCCAGGCAGCTGTGTCTCGTACAGCAACACTTGAATCATACATGGCTTCAATTAATGTTGGCATGGCCTTTTCCACAAGTGGCTTCAAAGTATTTGCTTGAAGTCCACCAAGAATAGAACCAAATGCCATCAAGGCAGCTTCTCTATACCGCCAATTTTCATTCTTAATATTTGAATTAATGAAAGGTAGAACATGAGGAACTACTTCATCTTCACAGCAGTTTGATAAAAGCATAAGACAAACAGATGCAGCTTTAGAAGGATTCCATTCTAATTCATCTTCAGTGTCATCTTGTTTAGTTAACTTCTGCATGAGAACAGGTGCAAGGTATTGCAATGCTCCTCGGGCATAAAATCTCGAAGTACGTGCTGGAGGTCGCCCTAAAAACATATTAAAAAGTTAACAGAGTAGGTTAAAAAATATCTAAAAATGAAATACAAAGAAATACATTCTTTTAAAAATATTATCATACCTGCTTCGGCTGCCTCTACTTCTTCAATTGCAAGATCTATCTCTTCATCACTGACATTGGACCAAAACTCAATGCCTTGAAGTGAAATTTCATCAACATCAGATTTCATGGCTTCTAAGGTGATTGGGAATAATGCTTGGCCCATGTAAGGTTCCATATATTGGTAGTACAAGGATAGAATTTTAACCTAAAATAAATAAGGGAGAATAACTAATTAATCCAAGTAATGTATCTAAATATAATAAGAAATTACTGTTATGGCACTACTTACTAAGCACTGGAGAGCTGCAACACTTATTCTCATATCACTTGACTGTGTGGCTTCACATACAACTTCCATTATAAAGTTCCTTTCATTTTCCTTGTCAAAGTTTGCTTTGGTAAATTCCAGTGAGTTGAGTAAAGCTTGGGTTGCAGCAAGCCGAACATGATTACTGGTTTCAATAGATCTCATGCCATGAATGATAGCAGTTAGAATTGGGTTACTCTGTTCTGTTAACACCTCAGCATCAATTTCTTGACAGATGTAACCTGAAAAAAAAAAGACATTGAGCTTCAGTATCTATTTCTCAGCAATTGTGTTCCATATATTATCATAAAAAATTACATAGCATCACACAGGTACTCCTCGAAAAGATAGGCAGAGGTGTACACAGCTGTACACCCACATTTCACCAATGCTGTTACATCCCATATTATAGGCGGTGAGCCTATTGGCATTTACTGGTTACAATCGCAAACATCGGGCTGATATCGAGAATATATTAACAGAAAAACTCAATAACACTTTGCCCGACCCGGTAGTCGAAGCCAGGACCTCATGGTTAGCAGGCACACTTGGGACCACTAGATTAATGAGGTATTTCATCTATACTAATATTATAAAGCAGAAGAATTTTTTTGTTTGTTTAAACATTCTAATCTCTGGAACTGCCAGTTGGATTTGATTTTGATAGCCAGGTTCGTAAGAAATAGTATAGGCTATCTAACATTCAGCTTCTCCTCTCAGCTAGCCTTAAATATTGATTATTGTTATGTCGGAAGAAAAAGCGCTGCCGAACTGCTTTTTCCGCATGTACTGCCGTAATGGTTAGTGATACGTAAATGTAATGTTCTACAAAAATATTGGTCCTTAGTAAATCTAAAAAAAGTCCACTTTTCCATATGTCTATCTTTTATACATAAGCAACAATACAGTATTTCGTGCCATTAAATTTAGCAAAATTTAACCGTGATTTATGAGGATTATTATTTATTAGGAGAAGTACCTTTTGTTTGTAAGGATTAATAGTTATGCAATGATATTAATCCTTACGAACGAAAGGTGCATCATCAAGACAATATATGAAGATAAACTTTCCTCCTTACAGCATCTTAATTAGATGCATTGTTTTGGAGATAATCTAAAATAAGAAAAAAACAACACCTACGCAGTTAAACTAGGATTTAATCTTAACCTTCGTCAAACATGGATGTATCATATACAAAGGAAATGTGATGAACTAAATTATAAATTTAGATCACTGCAATGGTTGCTAGGACGAAAATCCAAATTGTCTCTTAATAATCAATTGTTGATATATAAAGCAATCCTTAAACAAGTATGGACCTACGGAATACAGATCTGGGGATCAGCAAAAAATAGCAACATAGATATTCTGCAAAGATTTCAAAACACCAAAATTAATGAACTGCATAAGCAGCAGAAGCGAAACATGTCATTAAGTCCTACAGAACGAGAATTTCAAAACATGATCACAAGCTTGCAGCAGTTTTGAATGACCTATTGCCTAAACGAAGACTGAAACAACAACATAATTATCTGGGACTTGTTGCCTATGCACCCATAGGACAACATAGAGAAACATGAAGGCAACTCATCATTGGCTGAGGATTTCTAACAAACTATAGGAGTTCTATCAAGACATCTGCTTATGGTCGACAGACCGATTGCAAATGAGAATTAAACATTATAACAAAAATTAAAAAACACCCACACAAATGAGCCATGTGACACAAAACAGCATAAGTCTAGCCACCCAATGAGCTTTGGCAAGAAGAGACAAACTGTAAATTATTTTATATTTGTTGGTACTAAACAGGTAATTATAGTATAATTAAACACAGGTGAAACCATAGCTAGTATAATATAATTGTAATATCTTACATACCAATGGCTTCTAAGGTTGCTTCTTTTTTAAGTTCTGTTGATTGAGCATTGACAACATTTTCTACAAGGATGGGTATTAGGTCATTCCACTGGCCCACAGGAAGTTCTGCAACTGCAACATATGCTACACACTGAGCAGCTGAGCTAGGCCTGCTATTCTCTGTTCCAATTGCTGTTAGAATCTGAAAATAATAACAGTGTATTAAACCACTTAAAGTTATAATGATTATTTAATAAATGAAAATTTAACCAACATTTTTCTTAATATACAATCTGATGTCTTCAGGTAGTGCCAGCCATCTTTGTTGGTATTGCTGTTTTAATGTAAGGTCTTTTGAAGTGAGGTGGTTTTTTAGCTGTAAACCTGCAGCCATTCTAGCCACCTGACTGTTTCCCCCAGCAACCAGTACATCAGATAACATTTTGATAAATGTTGTGAAATTGGTAGTAGCTGCATGGTTAAGGTAGGTTTCTGCAGCTTCCAATTCATTTTGATCTGAAACAATTAAAATAAAATGTACACATATGGAACAAATATTAATACATAGAATACTTTAGATCCTGACTGGACCCAATTCCGAAGTCAATTCAGACAAAGTCATGACCAGATGCTAATATATATATCATGTTTATTGCTATTTAGTGTTGTTAAAAGTATTATCAGAACCACTTAGGTATTTCTGATAATAGTTATATTGTTTAAAGCGGACAGAGTATGTACTGATATGAACTTTTATACAAAAATATTACATGATGTATTATAGCAGTAACATTATTTCCTTTTGAAAGACATTAGCAACAGCAACAATTTTAGTGTGGCTTTATATGGCATATTATTTACTTAACTAATGTCAACCTAGCAGGGAACTGCTAGGTTGACATTAGTTTTAAAAATAGTTAAATTGTGTTTTGACCAAACTAATGGTTCTCTATAGGGACTAATTATTGATATAATGCTAAACTATTTAATTTACAAATTTTACATGTTGACAGTTCAGTGTACCCTATGCATGCATGGTGATGGTTTATCTATTTCGTCTGCATTCATGGGCAACTAACATATTGAAGAAGCTATTTATAGTATGTAGATATCGTATTTGTACAACAAACTGTTACAAGTGTAACACACAAATTGTACAAAACTGATGGTTGAATGTATAAGATGTTATAGATTTCAAATTATAACCTTCAAACGTTGAGAAGATCAACAGTTACTTTGAAACAAGCATGAAATTATTATGTATAAAGAATTAAAAATTCACGCTGAAGTGTCAAATTGTTCAAGCACATCATTGCCGCGTATTCTAATTAAACTCGAATTGTAGGTGAACCTAGAATTTTCCTTACATGACAGTTATCCATCTTTGTCATCCGCATTCTATCAACGGTTACTAGCTTTTAGGAACATGGAAATAAATAAGGTTCGACAACTTGATTGCCTTCTGAGGGTTGTTCCGAAACGATACAATTTATAACAGTTACGTTAGGTGATAAGTCGGTTGACGACCTAAAGCGCCATACATGAACAGTAAATGACGGAATGCAATTTCTTACCTGGTGATACAGTCTTTTCCAATATTTGTATAAGTGTTAACGTCGTTTCTGTATGCATTGTATTCACTTTTCCTTCAAAACTCTAGATATTAACTTGAATCCGTAAAAATTAGAAACCGGCACACCACCGACGGAAGAACACTCATTGAATAAATGTTACTAGAAGTAAAAAAAAAAACCTTATAAACGTTGCCATGTATATAATACTGGAAAATAGTATAAAACTATAGTATTAGAATATTTTTGAAGTATAAAATTATTGTGGTCCAAGTACAACAATAAAGACTAGAGAAATTTGTAATATATTAAACTACGGACCGGCCCTGGCTTCGCACTAGTAGCAACTATATATATATGTCGCAGATGGATTGTAGAATCAGCTGTTTTACAAAACTGCTAGCTGATTTACAAAACAGTACTGTTATGAAAAACAGCTGAACGACGTTTAGCGGTTTTACATAATTACTGAACTATAACACGCAGAATTGAATGAACGTTTTGCGTTTAACAAAGCAGCGGGTCAACGATCAGAGATTATGTAAAACAGTGTGAAATTAACTGTCAGATTGTTGAATTTAATTCGAAATTTTGTCGCATATAACTCTGTATGTCTTAACAATAATATAACTTTATTATACTTGTCAATAGCAAAAAAAAAAAAATGAAAATTTTTAATGACGTAAATACTAAACCACTATAATAGTCGACAATATATCGGGATTATGAAAGAAAATAAACGAAATTGATCCATGAGCGAGCGAAGCGAGCTCGGGAGTTTCGTGTATCCCGACACGGATAGGTTAGGTTAGCCAGGGAAAGTCAAATCAGAATACAGTATCTTTTTTTTACTTGAGTGGTGACTATCCATTTAATATACCTATACAATAAACAAACCTGTCCCACAGTAGATATGTCATTCTGCATTACGTCTAAAGGTGGGTAGCTGTTTTGTTAAACGTATCGCAATAGCAATCCAGCTGAACGTCGTTCAGCTGTTTTATAAAACAATACTGTTTTGTAAATCAGCCAGCAGTTTTGTAAAACAGCGGATTCTACAATCCATTTGCGACATATATATACACCTGGACCCTAATTCTGAACCGTCGGAAACTGGCGTTTTTGAATCCGTGCGGTTGTTGATCAGAAACTCTAAGCTGTTTTAAAAAACGATGATTTTGATAAATTATGATATATATTTGTACACTAGCTGTGCCCGCAACTTCGTCCACGTGGATGTCGGAAACTAACACTCAGCCTGGGGAACCCTAATTCGGAGTAACTTAGGTTAATTATAATATAATAGCTGTGCACCGCGGTTTCACCCCGTTAATTTGAGAAAAAATACCTACTTAAATATATTGCAATAGGGTTATTGACGAATTTTCACAAAGGACCTAAATTTAAAGAATATGGTATAGATTAACTAAGAAAAATATTTTGAATTTTTTTGTGTACCTATTGATTAAATAATAGCTGTTTAAAATTCAAATTTTAAAGGTCGTGCCAAAAGGCGCGATACTGACGATCGCCATTTTGTGACGTCATTACGCAACAGAACTATTGTAAACAAAGGAAACTATTTTGTAAATCATAACATTAGTGCGTAGTATACCAATATTTCGAAAATTGAACTGAAATACGGAGAAAGTGGTTGCAACTGGCTTCCGAAATATCAACAAATAGGGTATTTGACACTGATGGAAATAAAATATGAAACTTAGCTATAATGATAGAATGTATTTTATTTGACTCTTTGGTATTTTTGAAAATAATAATAATAACTCGTAAATACATTTATTCGATAAACAAATTCGTAATTTTTAATCTATGTGTCACGTGACTCGAAACACCAATGACTGTGTGACGTCACTAATCAGACGATTGATTGTCAATTTGCAGTCACTGTGACACATGACAAAAAATAAATCGATGAATTTGTTGATATTTGGGAAGCAAGATGCAATCACATTCTTCGTATTTCACTTCAATTTTCGAAGTATTGGTATACTAGGCACTAATGTTATGATTTACACAATCATTTCCTTTGTTTACAATGGTTCTGTTGCGTAATGACGTCACAAAATGGCGTTCGTCATTATCGCGCCTTTTGGCACGATCTTTGAAATTTGAATTTTAAATAGCTGTTATTTATTCAATAGGTACAAAAAAAATTGCAAAATATTTTTTTTAGGTAATGTATACCATATTCTTTAAATTTAGGCCCTTTGTGAAATTTCGTCAATAACCCTATTCATCGATTTATTTTGTGTCATGTGTCACAGTGACTGCAAATTGACAATCAATCCTCTGAATAGTGACGTCACGCAATCATTGGTGTTTCGAGTCACGTGACACATAGATTAAAAATTATGAATTTGTTTATCGAATTAAATGTATTTACGAGTTATTATTATTATTTTAAAAAATACCAAAATTTCTAATAAGATACATTCTATCATTATAGCTAAGTTTCATATTTTATTTCCATCAGTGTCAAATACCCTATTCCTAATTGTATTGTCTGTTCCTCTGAACGCGATAAACAAAAATACCGAACTGATTTGCATACGGCTTTCACCAATGAACGGAGTTATTCTTGAGGAAATTATAAATATATAATTCATCCTAAAGTTTTGTGTCGATGATTGTAGCCGACTTTTCACTTCCACAACGTGCGCTGCGTAAATAGATAAAGATACACGAAAATATTGAATAGCGGGATTGTTCCTCTCAAAAAGTTCTAAAAAAGTCTACCAATAGCATATCTCTATCTTTTAAGGTTAACTCACAATAACCATTTTTATGATTTCCAAAACGTGGTCTAAAAGAATGCTTCATTTTCGAAACTATTTATAGAAGCACAGTATTAATTGTTATCTAAATAAATATGTTATCTATCTTAAGTATCTAATTTAGAGCTTAATTGTTTTTTTTCACTATTTAATATAGGTGAATATCAAGAAATTTTGAAATACTAAAATCTCGCACCGAAATAATTTCCTGGCTTGTCGATAGAAGTGGCGACGACGCGCGGGGGTGGCGAGCGGGGGTGACGGCTCGGGACGGGAGCATACGGCACCCGAAGGAGCTAATACGAAATAGCCATTCGAAAGCTTTTCCGTATCGGAACAGAAACTTTAACTTAGATTACTGTGATTAAAATTAAGTAAATATCATTCTGATGTATTTTATAAAATATCTTATCTATACTTAATATTATAAAGCTGAAGAGTTTGTTTGTTTGGTTGAACACGCTAATCTCAGGAGCTACTGGTTTGAATTGAAAAAATCTTTTTGTGTTAGATAGTCCATTTATCGAGGAAGGCTATAGGCTATATAACATTACGCTACAACTAATAGGAGCGGAGCAGTAATGAAAAATGTTGCAAAAACCGGAAAAAGATATTCTTTTTAAGAGCTTCCGTTGCGAACGCTGCGTAAACAGTTAAAGTTACGAAAAAATCATGTATGACAGAATTGTTTCTCTTTAAAAGTTCTAAAAGCATATGTCTATCTTTTAAGGTTGACTCACTATAACCTTTTTTATGGTTAAAATTGGTTTTAAAATAATGCATTATTTGCGAAGGTGTTTTTATAAACATTATATTAATCCTCATCCAAAGAAATACGCTATTCATCACAAGTATTTAATTTTGTACAAAATTGTCCTTTACATCATTTGATTTCAATAAATATCTTAGGAGATATCGTAGTTTTATATAACTCTGCAACAAAATGATGACCAAGTACTACGCGCGTATTTATAATATAACATTATCACGCTTGTATTCCCCGAAGGCAGAGGTGTACACAGTCATAGATCCACATTTCACTAATGCTGTTATTAAGTCCCATAGGTGTTGAGCCCATTACTATCTACCAGGCATAATTAAAAATCCGGGCTGCTATTGAGAATATTCTAACAGAAAAACTCAATAACACTGCCCGACCCGGGAATCGAACCCGAGACCTCATACTCAGCAGTCGCGCTTGGGACTACTAGACCAATGAGGCAGGCGCATTTATGATGTCGTAGGCGCGATCATGATGGGGTGCTGGTGGAAACTCAAACTTATACCAGGTGAATCGTGCCATTTAGGCACAATGACATCGTGCACCTGCCCATCTATTGTGAAAACAGATAATGTTTCTCTTTCTGAGTACTTTTGACAGTGTACATAAAGTGTAATTTGGCGTAATTGTGAAACTTATTAATACGATTTTCTTTGTTTAAAACATCTTGAGTGCTGAGAACTTAACTGTGAAGCTGCGTGTGAAAAAAGCAATTATGACTAAGTGTTAAGTGAAGGGCTGTGGTTGGAAATAAAGTAAAAAAGTGCCTCCTATATCAATGCACAAGTAAGTCGTTAAAAACTCATATATATTTTTTCGAAAACTTTTATTTTGAATATTTATTATACACATTATGTATTGAGATAATAACCAAATTACCTAATATTTTTAGATTACCAAAAACGAAGTTCTTAAAAAAGTGGATGGAATCATTGGGTCAAGAGAATATTGATGTCGCAGATGGATTGTAGAATCCGCTGTTTTACAAAACTGCTAGCTGATTTACAAAACAGTACTGTTTTATAAAACAGCTGAACGACGTTCAGCTGGATTGCCATTGCGATACATTTAACAAAACAGCTACCCACCTTTAGACGTAATGCAGAATGACATATCAGCTGTGGATATTTTCTGCAAGGGGATCCCTATGCCAAGATATGTATTTGTCACACTTAGTATTGGCTCTAGTAGCAAATATTATATTAAAATATTTATTATTCCGATATATTGTCGACTATTATAGTGGTTTAGTATTTAAGTAATTCAATATTTTCATATTTTTTTTGCTATTGACAAGTAAAATAAAGTTAAGTTAGGTTATTATTGTTAAGACAAAAAGAGCCATATGCGACAAAATTTCGAACTAAAATCAAATATATTATAACTTTAGAGTTCGATACGCATGCGTTAATGCTTTTCAAAGATTTATCTTTAATAAAATCTCGTTCCATTTCGCGCTGTTTTACATAAATAACCACTGAGCACATAAGCACTGTTTTGTAAATCAGCTAGCAGTTTTGTAAAATAGCTGATTCTACAATCCATCTGCAACATATGCATGTGTTAAAAAGAGATGAATAAACGATTACGTTAGCAACCTCGTAAATGTACCATCTTTGTATGACCGAAAATGATATAGTCTACAAGGGCATCTCCTTAATTTACATACTCAAAGTGCAACGATAAATTTGTTTATTATTTAGTTATATTAATGGCAACTCCTAACAGATTCTGATTTCTGTCAAATGTCAATGTCATTCTTTTATCCCATGAACTCTTGTTGTTGGTGGTGGATTGATTTATCCAATTTCTAAAAATGGTAATAATCTCATATTTTGTAGCTAATCGTACTGATAAAACTATAATTCAGTGTCAATGTGCGCTGTTGAAATAGAAACGGTTTGACTTCTCTGAATATTTCAGTAAAAGTGACATTTTTAAATGATTAAATTTTTTTTCAGTCGCTGGTAATTCCAGACAAGTTTCAACATATTCTTCGTATTATGAATACGAACATTGATGGCAAACGTAAAGTCATGTTTGCCATGACTGCCATCAAGGGTGTAGGTCGCAGATATTCTAACATTGTGCTGAAGAAGGCCGATATTGATTTGGACAAACGTGCCGGAGAATGTACTGAAGAAGAGGTATGTCATTTATTGTCTGTATTTCGAACAGAGAAGCATTGCCACAAGTAGTTTTGTCCTGATTTTGTGTTATCTTAGACATTACCATATGCAACATCATCCTGATGGTTTTTAATTTTTCTAGGGGCTAGTGCATGGCTGTATCCACGAAATAAGAGACTTCAAATTCAAATTAAGTTTCCTATGTCTAACTAAAATATTAAAACATTTCTACTCCTACATTTCTTACACACCTAGGTGTGTACCTACTATAAATGTGTTAAGATTTTGTTTGTTTGGGGGCCCCTAAAATATTTTGGAAAGTTAGATTGTCATTTCAAAATGTAGTCACTAAGCGACAAAGAACTTCATTCAAATATAGAAAAAATTTATTCAGCTTATGTACTGTTGTCTTCTCTTTGTTGATTATAAATATCAAATTTGACATAGTTATAAAACAATTAAATTCAATACAATAATCCAATTGACTACAAGTTTGTTGACAAAAATATGTGCCTATTCTTATAGAAATTGCTAGAAAGAAATTAATTATAGTTATTTTGGCCTTATCAGAATTTATTGATATTATCTATTTGGACACTCCATACACATTTCCTACCTTGGCCATGTATGTGGTGTTTTTACTATCTGATCCATTACTAGAATGCTGTTCCATATTAGTAATATTTTATAGTAAAATGTTCTTAATCTAACTTTCTATAATTTAATTAGGTTATTTATAGTTTAATTCATAATTTAAAATTCAATATTAAATTTCAGGTTGAAAAGATTGTTACAATCATGTCTAACCCCAGACAATATAAAATCCCAGACTGGTTCCTTAACAGGCAGAAGGATATTGTTGATGGCAAATACAGCCAGTTGACATCTTCTAACTTGGACTCTAAGCTTCGTGAAGACTTGGAGAGGTTGAAGAAAATCCGGGCCCACAGAGGTATGCGTCACTACTGGGGCTTGCGTGTGCGTGGTCAGCACACCAAGACCACCGGCAGGAGAGGAAGAACTGTTGGTGTATCTAAGAAGAAGTAATCTATTATAATAAAAACATAATTTCTGCATTTAAAGTTTTATTTGTTACTTTATTTGATCTTATGTTATCTAGATAATTTCAAGTGCAATCACACAAGTTGCTTCTTAAAAAAATTATACCTTGAAGTTCTCCATTCAAAACCACAAAGAATAGCAACAAATTTAATGTATTTAGAATTGTTATATGTTATAGTTATTATCTTTACTGCTCCCCAAAACTGAAGTGCAGTAATCTGAAAAGTGAAATAGCACTAAAATCAGGTTCAGATTGCCCAATGGTTTTAAAACAACCGAAAAAGTACGAATCTGACTCGCCTACCGAGGGTTCAGTACAAATTTGTAGGTACATATTATAAATATGTAGTTCAGGAATCGGGACGTTCTGATTTTTTTTCGTGCGTAAACTATAATCGTACTATAGATAAAGATATATTTTTTTTATGATTTAATTATAAATATATAGTTTTCAGATTTTTCCCTGAATTTATAGTATGAAACGATATTACTTGCCAAACATAGTTCGAGGTCAATTGAAAGATCCCTGATTTTTTTACAGCTTTAATTATGGAACTGTACACCTGAGAATATTTGGGGTAATTATCGGGTTTTAATTTCAACTCGATACTTCCACGCATTCCCGAGATAAAGGGTCTTGACAGACAGATTGAACAACAAAGTGATCCTATAAGGGTTCCGGTTTTTCCTCTTGAGGTATGGAACCCTAAAACACATAGCTACGTTAATGTAACCATAACAAACAGTATGATAATCAGATTGTGATTGACACTTAATGAATCCATACGTCTCCATTACACTTCACGACATTTAGTGCACTAGACATAGTTTAGAGTAGGTAAATGCATGTAGGGATGTAGGACCCTAACTTAGGGCGATAGGAAGAGCCCGACCGCCCTACATGGCGAACTGCACTAGATATAGTGCAGTGGAATCACAAGTAGGGAGGCAGGGCGCTCAGTCTTGCCGCGGTAGCCGATGCGTGCGAGGGTTGATATGTAATAATATGTCTATACAATCTATGGTTGATATTGTAACAGGGAAGGTAACAAAAATGACTGAAAGAAAAATATTATTAAATATTTAGTTTTTCTGTTAAGAAATTCTCAGTAGCGTTTGGAATTTGCCCGGTTGAAGGCAATGGGCTCACCACCGGTACATGGGACTTAATAACAGCATTGGTGGAAATGTGGGTGTACAACTGTGTAGGTACTCTGTCTACCCCTTCGGGGAATGCATGCGTGATACTATGTTAAGTTATTAACTTAACATTTGTTCGTTGACATGCTGCATTCATAATAGGAAAACATTTACTGCATGTTATAATTAAGTAATTCTGCAAAACCACTTAAGCTGTTGCCTCGCTCATTAGCAGACACAATAGATTTTTATTGTTACAACATATAATTCTGTATGTGGCTGAACCGAAAGGTTAATGTCATTCAGCTGTTTTTGATATTACCTTGCAGTTTTGTAAAACAGCTGATTCTACAACCCATCTGTGAGATATCAGGAATTGGACATTCTGAACCTGAACAAAATCATTTTTTTTTATTGATACTTTATTTTTGCTTAAAAGAATTGAAGGTTATGATAGTTTTAGTCAATTTCAAATGGAAATTCTCAAATTTAGGGAATAATAACTACACTTCAGTGTTGTTTATATCATCATCAATCATCCTGATTGAATAAACTTAAGATTTATACTTTATAAACTAACAAGGTAAAATAAAATATAAAACATTTTTGTAGTCCTATGAAGCAGTATGTGATGTTTACTGATTAACTGGTAAATAGTACTATGTAAAATCATTATTTACATATAATCACAAGTGAGGTTCATACATTATTCATATTGCGCAATCAGAACCATCATGTAGACTCCAGCCAAAAGTGCCATTATTTCTTTAATAGACTGTGAGAATTTGCTTGATCCTTCTAGAAGTTCGGGAATTACAGATACAGTGGCTATATATATAAATCCTCCAGCAGTGAATGGTAGAATGAGAGATGAAACTAGGCCATCACCTGAACCTCTTAGGTATATGGATAGAATAGTGCCAGATACTGCACCAAATGCTGTCAACAGCTGTAGCAACATTGCTTTCCTCCGAGAACATCCTGATTGAACAAGAATTGCAAAATCACCAATTTCATGAGGAATTTCATGCAGAAATATTGTCACAGTTGTAATGAGACCTATGTTATGTCCTGCAATATAAGACGCTCCAATTGCTAAGCCATCAGTAAAGTTGTGTGTAAAGTCTGCAGCAAGGTTTAAATATCCAGCAATCTTGATGTCTTCTTTTTTGTCTTTCGACTTCTTTTTTTGTTTATCATCTGATTTCTTTTTGTCTGTTCCATGAGAATGACCATGTCCTCCATCAAATAGTCGAACAGTTTTCTCAACAACTAAGAATGTAATAATTCCTCCCAAGACACCAAGGCCAACAGTAATGTCATGTGGTTCATGCTGCTCGCCATCATGTGAGTGACTATGGCTATGTCCTTCCGCACCGCCGTTAGACATAAGCGCATGTGGAATCAAGTGCAGAAATGCATCGCCAAGGAGACCGCCCGAAGCAAAAGACAGCAAAATCTTGAGTAACGGTTGTTTTTCCACAGTGCCGTCAATAGGTATAAAGATAAGTATAAAAAATGGTACTATACTTATAAAGAGAGTTGAACTTAATGCTCTGACGTATAAATCATAATCTGGTTCAGTTAACACTTCTTCGTTTTTGTATTGTTCGTTCGCACCCTTAGAGTATTTGAAAGCTGGTGATTCATCTCCATGTGAATGGTCATGTGAATGACTGTGACTATGTCCTAATGCCACAATTACAGTGCATGCAAGAATTACACGTAAAAGAAGCGCTTTACTTGAATAAAACATTTCACGGTATCTTAGGATTACACTCCGACAACTGTACACACAACACAAACGATCACACGACAGAGTTTTGAGAGTTTACTGACTTTAGTGTTACCATACAGTGGAGACAAAAAATCTGTACATCCAACAAAAAATCCTAACAAAGTACGCACATGGATTAAGTTGAAAACTCCGTATTTTTTTTATTTATTTTTTCTTGTGGAGAAATACCCTCGCATACCGCTCTGACACGGAGAGACAGAGCGGTTATGTGGGACTCGAACCCACTAAAACTCCACAGTATACCTCCTCAGCTGCTTGAGGGCGGGACGCGGGGAAGCTCTCGCACACAACCGCGAACCCGCTCGCAGCCGTCCGTTGCCGGACTCTCTCTCACGACACACCAAACGGATGGCGTGCCGCAACGACCATGGAGACCATGTGCAATGGGCGCCAGACGACCCCGTGTCCGGACGCCCAAGGTCCCCTGCGACGGGTCTGGTCGGTGGCCCTGCCACCTGCCACTACGGCCGCAGAGGATAGGGAGAGCGGCGCCTCGCTATACCGGCACTCCTCTTCCCCTGCGGCCCCACCGCGTCCGCCATCTAACGGTGGTGGCCCCGTCAAGGCCGCGGAAGGTAGGGAGAGCGGCGCATCGCCATACCAGCACTCCTCTCCCGCCGCGGCCCCCATCTCTCAGTTGCGGCACCCCCTATAAGGCCCGCAACCTACGCCGCTCCAACATGGGCTTGCAGGCAAAGCCCAGAGGAACCCTCCCTGGGTTCCTCTAGCTTCACAGTGGGTGACCAGGCCACGGCTACTAGAGCCCCCCCACCACGACAAGGCGAAACCCCTGGGGGGGAAGTTGAAAACGCCGTAGCAAATACGTATAAAACGTTTAAATAAAAATACGAATACATAGATGCACTTATTCATATTTTTATTAATTTCTGCGTTACATATTTCTTTAAATTCAAACAACAAGTTTATTCACTAATAAGTGTTTTGAATGCAGAAGACCTTCATTATAACTGAACACCGAATAAACAATGCACGTTGGGCTATTGGGCATGCATAAAAATAATAAATTTTCGAATATTTAGCTAATTTTATGAAAAACTAATTTAGCTATTTTATTGTTTAGGTTTTTTTAAGTATTTCTCGTAATCGATAATCGACATCAAATGTTCACAAACTTTTAATACAACTAGTTTCTAAACGAACTCAAAACAGTTGGCGAATCAAGGTCACAAACGTCAAACCAACAAATGCTGCCAGCTTTAATATATTAATTTTGATGGTTGTTAGTAATATCTTAGGTTTTCGCGATCACTTTACATTATAATAAAACAACTTTCAACCCGATTAATCGCGTGTATTATTGGTTTTTTGTTTTTCCTGACGTTTCGAACACTGCAGCGTTCGTGGTCGCAGGAGGACTGTATTATTGGTTTTTTGTTTTTCCTGACGTTTCGAACACTTTGCAGCGTTCGTGGTCACCGGAGGACTGTATTGTATATATATGTTTTTTTTATAATCGAAATAAATTGTCCAAAAATATTTGTCATGCTTTCTCTTTCAGTGGTCAGAACCTAAATGAATTAATGAATGAAAGATGTAATTTCCTGTCTCCCACTTTGTTGACTTAGACTGCCTCATTGGTCTACTCAGAAAACCCTTTAATTTGATACCCAAATCATGGGAGTGCATGAAAAATAAAAACCATTTCATTTGATACCCATATCACGGTAGTGCTTAAAAATAACAAATTCACCATCTTTCGGAGTCCCCTATGTTAAATTTACAATGACGTCACTTAGATGAGCATGCATTTTTATCCAAACTAAACGTGTATGCAAAATTTTGGCTAAATCGGTTAAGGGTAACTGCTTTAAAATTCAGTAGCAAGATTTGACCCGACCAAACATACATACATACAAACATTACAAGTTTAATAATAGCTTGCAATAAAAGCTTGTAAAAAGTACTCACCAAGACAAAACAAATGAGCCCAAACTCGATGGGTTTATCTTGTTTAGTTAAGAAGTTCCGTATTCAAATTCCATACGTGTACGGACAAATCAATACATATGGCAGCACCACAGACTGACATTGACGTAGGTACAGTGACATTTGTTGATGAGTCATTAGACGTCATTAAAAAGTAGGTGACTGTAGGTACCTGACTTGTTAGCCGTGTTGCCAAACCCATAAATCCGGTGCATAGATCGATTATACAAAGATTGGCATTGAAAGTAGATACATATATTACTAATCTGTGTAGAAAGTAATGAGAGCTAAGCTATTGAACCATGACTAAACCACTAAGAAGGACAAAGAGCCCAAAAAAGTGTTACCCTTATTGAATTGTCAATGTGTGCCTGAAATCGTAATGTACGATCTTGTGTACGACTGACATATATCGATTATCGATATGTCGCAGATGGATTGTAGAATCCGATGTTTTACAAAATCTCTAGCTGCTTTACAAAACAGTACTGTTTTATAAAACAGCTGAACAACGTTCAGCTGGATTGCCATTGCGATACGTTTAACAAAACAGCTACCCACCTTTAGACGTAATGCAGAATAACATATCTACAGTGGGACAGGTTTGTTTATTGTATAGGTATATTAAATGGATAGTCACCATTCACGTAAAAAAACTATACTGTATTCTGATTTGACTTTCCGTGGCTGGGTCGACGCTGGGTCCTATTTTTGTGTCTGTAAGGTTAGAAAAAACCTAAACCTGTCCGTGTCGGGATACGCGAAACTCCCGAGCTCGCTTCGCTCGCTCATGTATCAATTTCGTTTATTTTCTTTCATAATCCCGATATATTGTCGACTATTATAGTGGTTTAGTATTTACGTCATTAAAAATTTCATCTTTTTTTTTGCTATTAACAAGTAAAATAAAGTTAGGTTATTAATTTTAAGACATACAGAGCTTTAAGCGACAAAATTTCCAACTAAATTCAACAATCTGACAGTTAATTTCACACTGTTTTACATAATCTCTGATCGTTGACCCGCTGCATTGATAAACGCAAAACGTTCATACAATTCTGCGTGTTATAGTTCGGTAATTATGTAAAACCGCTAAACGTCGTTCAGCTGTTTTTCATAACAGTACTGTTTTGTAAATCAGCTAGCAGTTTTGTAAAACAGCTGATTATACAATCCATCTGCGACAGATACACAATATTTCGGACGTAAAGAATTAGTGTACACCTTGGTGTACATAATGGAAATGCCTATATTTATTTAACTTGGAAAAAGAAGCAAAATCACAAGTACTTCATTACAGAAATTAATTAAATCACATATGTTTATTAATAACATTGCTTCATTTTCTTTTCTTACTTTTCTAACTTATTATGTCGACAGTCTGAAGTAATATAGAGCTTCGAATTGAATCTCAGGCCATTGGGGTGACCTTATAGACTCCCTTAATAAGTCTCAATGTTCATCACAATAACTTTCCCAAGGCTATCGTGCCGTTTGCTTGTGGTAGATTTATTGTAGATCCACCTGTATTACTACTTCACTGCGTAGAATCGGAGGTAAGGTAAGGTCTTGATCGGAGGTACTGGTAATCGGTAAGTATCTGGTATGTCACTACATCACTCCCTCCTAAGCGAAGCGTACTTTGGGTTCTACCAGGGTGTACAATCTTAGAACAAATGAGTAAGAAACTGGACAATTATAAATCGACAAAATAAAGTAGCTCATTTAAACATCCATTATCTTATGGCAATCATTCTTTTGCAATTTGGTAGGGTTATATTAATATTTTTACCTTCGTAAAACAATAGATGGCGCTTAATGATATTTTGCAACAGATATCTCAGTTAAGTAAGGAAGACTTATTTGTAAAAGTGAACTTGAATTTCTTAAATATCGGGAGTATGCTGTCGGAACTGGCTTCGCAGTCCCAGTTACTCATTAATAATATCTGAATTACAAGACATTTATGATGACATATCAAAAACAAATATAACTTTAAATTAAGATTAAGATTAAGATTTAAGATTTATATATTTCTCAAAAATTTATACAATTACAAAGTAAATAACAGTTAATTTAGGTACACTATTACAAGGGTAACGGTACTTCGTAACTTTATTTGGGAACATCTGCATCCGAACTAGGTGGTAACCTGTATCTCGGAATACAGTTCATCCCCTACAAAACTTTGTTTAATTGATAGCCGTTTAAAATAGTACAACTATGTTTAATATTAATTTGTTATCGTGTGCTTCGTGTGTGGTGTTCGATGGCTTAATTTGGGTTAGTAAAGAATATGTATGGTGTGGTGTGGTGTGGTGTGGTGTGGTGTGGTGTGGTGTGGTGTGGTGTGGTGTGGTGTGGTGTGGTGTGGTGTGGTGTGGTGTGGTGTGGTGTGGTGTGGTGTGGTGTGGTGTGGTGTGGTGTGGTGTGGTGTGGTGTGGTGTGGTGTGGTGTGGTGTGGTGTGATGTGATGTGGTATGGTATGGTGTGGTGCGGTATGGTGGAATGTGGTATGGTGCGGTGTGGTGTGATGTGATATGGTGCGGTGTGGTGTGATGTGATATGGTGCGGTGTGGTGTGGCGTGGTGCGGGATGGTGTGCGTGTGTGTGTGAGAGAGGGAGTAGTGAAAGTGGGAGTCTGTGTTTATGAGATCGTGCCCATACCGGTAGTTAGACTAATTGGGAATGTTTAATATATCTTCAGTTTTCTCGTATGACAGGCTGAGTAGGTAATCATGTACTTGTTTTTTACATTGAGTCTTATTTAAAGAATATATACCAGTAATTTTGTTAATATTGTTGTAGACGTATGGACCAATAAAAACATAAAACCTTCTAACAAACGATGTTTTTGGGGTATGTTTACGGATACATACTGCATGTTTTCTACGTTTCACTGAGATATTCGGAATGTATGTGAGCTCAACATGTTGTTTGAGTATAATATTTTGGATAAATAGCTGGCGTACGGTTAGGACCCGACATGATTGATATAGCTCTGCTGTGGGATATAGAATAAGTCGGAAAGTGCTTATTTTTAAGATTGCGCGTTGTGCTACTTCAATGTTTTTCATGGTAGTCTTCGCAGCTCCTCCCCAGCACGATATACAGTACGTGATAATCGACTGGCATAATGCGAAGTAAATCTGCTTGAGCAAAATTGGGTCAGCAACATTAGGTTTTTAAAAACATAAATGAGTTTCCGTACCCGGGCACACAGTAGTTTAATATGATCTTTAAAGTTAAGGTGACTGTCTATTGTAATACCCAGGTACCTTATGCTATTGACGCGCTCCAGAGACATACAAGCGCAACCCTCCTCAGCAGAGCAGTTGTGTGATACAATGTGGTAATTATCATTGACTCCAGCTAGATGACGTATACTAAAAGTGATATATTTAGTCTTATCAGTGTTTAGAGTTAGGATATTGTCATTAAACCATTTTTTCACCACATTGAATCCCTTTTGGGCAGAATAAAAGACCTCATCCCATGTATCGGCGGAGAAGAGGAGGGCAGTGTCATCTGCGTATGAGATCAACTCGCCTTGGGGTAATTTTAGGTTCGTGAGATCATTGATGTAGACGAGAAATAGAGTTGGCCCTAAAATACTGCCCTGTGGTACTCCATAGTCAACCGAGAGATCTCCGCTTGTGTAATTACCTACTCTTACACACTGTTTTCGTCCGGTGAGATAGCTCTCAAAAAGTGTTAGTTGAGTGCCCCTAATACCCAGTCTTTCAAGCTTTTTTATTAAGATAGAGACACAAATTGTATCGAAGGCTTTACTTAAGTCCAGGAAAATAGACAGGCATTTTTTTCCATTATCTAGATGAGCTGAGATATAATTGGTAAGAGTATGCACTGCTTCATCAGTAGATTTACCTCTGCGAAAACCGAATTGTCTATCTGAGAGTAAATTATTATGTTCGAGATAACTTACTAGTCTAGTATTAATTATTTTCTCTAAGATTTTTGATAGAGCGGGCAATATTGAAATTGGCCTATAATTACTAATGCGGTTTCTATCACCAGCTTTGTATATGGGACGCACTTCTGATTTTTTCAAAGAGGTGGGAAAGATGCCTCTGTTAAGGCAGGCATTGAAGATAAACGCAAGCGGGGCGACCAGGACGCTCATATTATGTTTTAGCACTTTATTTGATATTTTATCCCATCCCACAGCAGATTCGACCTTAAGTCCAAGAATAAGACGTCCAATCTCATCCTCAGTCACACTTTCCAGGACAAGTGAGTTGATCTGAGTACAATAATTAGGGGAAATAGTAACAGTCGATCCAATTTTTTGACAGTGATGTGACCGAATCGAATTTTCAGCCAAGTTCTTACCTACTTTAATAAAATGGTGGTTAATTTCATTGACTGATAAATCTGGCGTAGAGCGTATGTTTAAAAGCTCATCAGGATAGTCTTTATCCTTTCCCGTATTAGTAATCGTTTTTATTGTTTTCCATAAGGTTTTGGGGTCATTTTTAACTTCCTCGATCAATGATTTATCGTATGCCCGTTTCACAAGTATAGCATTACAATAATTTCTGTAGCGCACGTATGTTATTTTCAAAAAGAATACGGTCGCGAACAGGATTCGAACCTGCGCCTCCCGGATGAATACTCCAGGCGCTCTGACCACTAAGCCATCTCGAGCTCTGCTCACCACCGCGAATTCTTCTTCCATATTTTAACACGTCTTATGGCGACGTTATTGCTATCAATTCAGTCCCTACACGGGTGACCGAACCGACACGACTAACTTTGCAGTTAATACAATTCGCGGTGGTGAGCAGAGGTCGAGATGGATTAGTGGTCAGAGCGCCTGGAGTATTCATCCGGGAGGCGCAGGTTCGAATCCTGTTCGCGACCGTATTTTTTTTCCATTTAGTGTTCCGATGCACGCAGTAATCGCTCACAGTATCTTGATTTTTCTTGTGACTTGACTTTGTTTGGGACTTGATTATTTTCAGTACAGGGTTCCAAACAGGTGGTAATTGCCAACCATCTTCTCTATTGAAATTTGGGTTTTTTTTTTAATTTCAATAGCCTCGCGGAGCATTCTCGGTATATATCGGTTTTCTTTCGCTTATCTAAGGGAATGTGGCACTTCACCACGCGATCACCCGCACGCTGGTATTATCTGCTATTATCATTTACATGACCACTATTTACACACGACACGATATGGGACCGCGGGCGCAAGCCACATGTACGTATCGATCTCTAGCTTCCGTTCGGACTGAGGTGGAGGCGCGGGCGGGGTCAGCGTGGCGCCAGCGCGAGGCCAGCGCGGGTTGATGCACTGCGACCGTACCGACATATGGTGTATTCAATCAGCTGGTCCACGTACCTGCTGTGTCTAACATATAGGATTTTTGTAATTATTATTTGGTCAAAATATAACATGGTGTAAGCATTATTACAATCGATTCTATTAATGATTCTGAACAAACTAGTTTCATGTTTCGTATATACTATTAATGGCCCTGTTTATCAGTATATCACATAAAATGTTTTTTTTGTACGGAACCCTTAGGGAGCGAGTTGGGACTCGACCTGGGCCGTATATTTAATTATTTTGGTGTCTATAGACTTGAATATAATGATTAACAGCACTAATACGATGTTACAGAGGGGGCGCTGATATTACTTTGACGTCTGCCACGATTAAAAAGTTCGGAATCGGAGGTCGATGTCGAGTGGCTAGCCGGGTTGTACGAACGAGTTCGTTTAGGTTCGCAGTTCGGATGTGGGGCGTTGGACAATCATCAGCTTCAGTTTCTGTAATTGTCGGTATATCCAGATGAACTGAGAGTTACCTCGTTAATCTACTTCATAATAGCTTAACCTTTCGGCTCAGTAACGTACAGATCTGTACGTTGTAACAATAAAAATCTATTGTGTCTGCTAATGACTGACGCAACAGCTTAATTATAATAAATATATAATTTTAATTAGTGGTCCCATTCGCGAGTTTGCGATATAGATCAAACCCGGAACCTCATACTCAGCGCATGAGGTTCCGGGTTCGATTCCCAAGTCGAGCAAAGTGTTACTGTGTTTTTCTGTTCGGAAATTATCAGTAGAAGCCCGGAGTTTGGAATTGTGCTCGGTACATGGCAATAGGCTGACCACCTATATTATATATGACTTAAATGCTTATATGGGACATTATATGGGACTTGACTGCCTCGTTGGTCTAGTGGTCGCAAGCGCGGCTGCTGAGCGTGAGCTCTTGGGTTCGATTCCCAGGTCGGGCAAAGTGTTTCAGATTTATCTTGAATTATTAAGGTAATTGCATTCTTTACGACATTGTATTAGCTGTAAAGTTGGTCGTGTCGGTTCGGTCACCTGTATAGGTACTGAATTGAGTGCAATGACGTCGCCATAAGACGTGTTAAAATATGGAATAAGAATTCGCGGTGGTGAGCAGAGGTCGAGATGGCTTAGTGGTCAGAGCGCCTGGAGTATTTATCCGGGAGGCGCAGGTTCGAATCCTGTTCGCGACCGTATTCTTTTTTTCCATTTAATATTGTAACTTTAGAGTTCGCTAAGCATGCGTTAATGCTTTTCAAAGATTTATCTTGAGTTGGTGGTGTGATACCCTCGTGCTTCGGAGAGCACGTAAAGCCGTCGGTCCTGCGCCTGATCTCTCTCCGGTCGTGTCGGATTGCCGTCCCATCGGAATATGAGAGTGAAGGAGGAGGGAGTGTGTTTGCGCATACACTTGTGCACTATAATATCTCCTGCGTACTAATCTCCGAGGAGATAGGCTGCCGCGACCGAAGTCCGATCGGGAGGAGTATTATATGGGACTAAATAACAGCATTGGTGAAATATAAAACATACATGTACATACAACTGTGTACACCACTGGCTACCCCTTCGTGGAGTAAAGTAGGTATATAGGCAGTTTATAGCGTTGGTCTTTAACTTACATAAAGGGTATATTCAATGACAAATTTTGATTAAATACGTCGGGATTCCTAATATTTATTTATAAGGTTATAGATATTCCTAGCTGCTTAGCGATGTACAATTCAAAACCAGTAAGTCATTATCATGTTGCCGTCAATATCTCGCTGCGTTTCAATAATGCTAGACTGGCGTACAAGTTTGCGCATTGAATTACGCCGTATATCAGGAATGTCTGGAACTTCATCTTCGCCTAACGGAGCTTGCGTTAATTCTAGTTGATCTAAATTTTCATAAGAATCAGAAGCCGACATTTTTCTGAAAAAAATAATAAAAAAAAACTAGTATTAGTCGTTGAGTGAAGTGAAGAAGGTCGCTCAAAAAACGGTCACCAGCAGAAGTCGATAAACATGCATCAGAACGCATCGACTGTTGTGCTGATATATTGTGATCTGACCTGTTGTCTTTACTTTCATATCTGTTTTGCCACACCTAGACTTCACTTCCATACATAAGAGTTGGTACTAGCACACAATTGTGGACAGCCAGTCGAGCCTTTTTGGATGTTGATTGATTGGCGACGACCGCATGTATAGCACCATTCACCAATGTAAGTGTTTTGGTAATATTATACTGTAAACTTATATTTTAAATTATTAACTAAATTCGCTTTATTTCCTACCCTTCTTACCACATTTTCATAAATAATTCCATCTCTTGTAAACAGATTTCCCAAATACACATACACGTTTACTTGTTCCACACTTTAAAATCAATCTTCACATCATACACACCTAAAATCTCTTTCAAACATCATAAGTTTTTTCTTGTTCATATTTATATTCATCTCCTTCACCTATTATTTTAATTTCATTGATTCATCACGGTTAGCATGTCTTTTTTGTTGTCTGTTTCGTTGACGATGCAAGTAGAACTTGATCATTTGCGTAAAGTAGACATTTCACGAGCAACTCATTCATTATCAATCCATATTCACTCTCTTTTAAATCTGTGAAACAACTATACATGTATAAGGTGAACAGTGTGATGTTACACAGCCCTGTCTAACACCCCTTGAGATGCCAAACCAGTCTGTGTATGCCCCATTTATCGTAATACTAACACTGGAATCCTTGTATAAAGACTTCAAGACTCGCACTACGTGCCATGCCACACCATTATTTGATAGCATCGACCGCAATACGTCCCTTTTCACACTGTCATAGGCCTTCTCCAAGTCAACGAGAGCACAGTAGACTTTCTTATGCTTTGCCAGATGTTTTTCGATTATGCGTTGTAAGGAAGGAGATGTTTTGATCCATACATCCCATACCTAAATCCTACTTGAACCTGGCTATTGCTACTCGCGTCACCGTTCTTCAGCATTTCAGCCATTTCAGAATTAAAGTAATCGAGCTTCATATACATATAATTGAATACATAGTATATACAGGAATTTTGGCAACCCAAGTCAGGGTAATCATAGTTTGATGTTGTTTATCTACCTTTGATCTCCGCAGGACATGCAGTCAGCGTAAGTCCAATCCTTGCCAAACTCTTCTCCTTCCTCAGCAGTTTGAGGCAATGAAGTATGTAAGGTTTCCGGCAAACGAAGGGCGCTCAGCCCCCCTACGACTGATACTGCTCCCATCACTACCAGAGGTAGGACTAGATTACTTGAACCCTGTAATGTAGGTATAAAATCTATAATAACCTTCATCTTTATTGGGACTAGCTACAACACTGGGCAAACTGAAATATGAATTCAAAAATGCAAATTAAAGTGGATTTTCACATTAAAATCATTCATTCAAATAATATAAAAAGTTTTTATGACAAATTATGAGCTAGCCTAATGCATGCATCACTGACTAAGTAACAGGTAGGTATCTAAGTAGTTAATACGTCTAAATAGATGTCATAGATCTGTAAATAACTTAAAAATAGCATGATGACAGCTGGGCTGTTCCCACAAAGCAAAATTATTCGAAAATAGTATTTTCTATATTTTTTTTTAAATATTAATTTGTAATATTTTAGATTTGCGCGATTACTACACATTATAATAAAACAACTTTTAACCGGATTAATCGCGTGTATTATTGGTTTGGTCGCCCTTATTGATAATTGCATCAGCAGATTTAAAGCATTTTAAAAAAGATCTTGTTCGAGTGATAATTTTTAGAGTTCAGTATGGTTTTCAACGGGACCGTAGGTTTAGAGTATTAATAAGCTTACGCCGTCTGTCTACCTATCCCTGTCTGTCACAAGGCTGTATCGTTTGAACCCGAATAGCTATCTAGTTGAAATTTTCGAAGAATATGTATTTATATGGGTTTAATCATAAAAAAAACTATAAATAAAATAATAACTATAATCTAAATTCTCGTACAAGTTACTTTCTACTATGAACAGTATAAGTAAGACGGAACCCTAAGTGGCCAGGTCATTTACGTGGCCATAAATAAGCTGCCACTTAGAGTTCCGGATTATCAAATCGATATGGTTTTTTTCCTTGGACTATTTTCATAGACTTCCAACAAACGATTTTTTATTAAAATGTCGGTACTAAAACGATGGCAAGCAAAGCTTATCCAATTGGGCATGCATGAAAAAAATAAGATATTTATTTTATATATTTTTTCGAATGTTTATCTAATTATGAGAAACTAATTTGGCTATTTAATTTTTTAGACCAGTAACTAATTTTTTATATATTTTTTAAATATTTGCCCAAATGACGTAATGTGTTCAGAAATTTTAAACGAACTAAAACAAACAGCTGTCAGTTTCATGTCATTTGGTAATGTCAAATGAAGGTCACAAACGTCAAACCGACAAGTGTTGCCAGCACTAGTATTAAAATTTTGATGTTTATTAATATAAAACGGATGTTTTTTTAAGTTTTCGGGCATAGATCTATTTTGATATACTTGTAGAAATATACATAGTAATCTTAGTTAAAAAAATAAAATACATTCGTATCATGAAATGCGATTTTAGTTAAAATAGCTTCACTATAAAAATGCCAGAAAACTTTTCCTTCTAGTACTTTGGCATCACTAAGAATGCAAATAACCTTCAGTACACAGATTATATAAAATATGAACATGTGACGTCACTGCAAGTGACTTCAGGTCAAATGAAGGTTATTAGTTATTTTTGCCTTTTATTTTGTAATCTCTTACTTTTAAGAGTGGAAATTAACAAAATATAGCATATAATCAAAAAATCTCCAAACGGTTTTTCCGTTAGCACGTCTTACGAAAAATCAAGCATCCCCAATTGTACTAATGAGTTATTTAATAATATTTGCGTGTGTACAACTTCTTATTATAATGTTAAAACAGTGTTAAAAATAAAATTTATTTCCACAAATTTTACCGGACTAGCACAAGACTGCGACTCGCCAAGTTTCATGATTCAAGGTCACGGGAAGTACAAAGTAAAAATGGCATAAATGGCCGTATTTTTTATTACGTTGATTTAGAAGCTTGATTTTTACTGCTCTAGAGGGCCGTAGATCTTAGTATTTGATATTAATTTCAATTTCATATCTCCTCGCGTTCTTGAGAAAAAAAGGGTTTTGACAGGGACAAGGGAAACGAAACGAAACTTTTTCTCGGGAACGGGTAGTAATATCAAGTTGAAATTAATATCACGTACTTTAATGTCTATTACCTTGGAGGTAAAAAGTCATCCATTTCAAGAACCAAGATCACACAGAACAAATTAATGAAAAATGACGAAAATCATCAAAACGGAAATTATGGTCATACCTATAACATAATAGTACATTATGGTACAAGTGCCCTAGGTTTTGGTCATTACAGTCGAGGTTCTATTTGAAACCGACCGAGACTTGTTGACCATTAGGGCACGCGGCTCATACAACGTTTTTCAATACTCTTGTGAGGAAATAAAACAATAAAATAACATAAAATGAAATTTTGCAACGATATTCAACTCTCAGGATACAGAATAAACCAGAAAAAGCGTTCAATCACATTTGTAAGGAACGCATTGTGTCCCAAATAGCCCCTCGCCCGCGCCTCACCCATCCGCGTAGTGTTACCAGCGCACCATGACATTACCTCTCCTCAAAATTAAAATGTTATGTAGGTACGACTAAGTCATTTGAATAATAACATTATATAAGTGAAAAGTTATTACAAAGTAACTAAGCTTAATAAGCCACCGTTTATTAATATTAGATAAACTGGAAGTGAATGTTGTGAAAGAAATTTTAACTCTTTAAAATTATTTAGCTTTTATATTTAACGGCACAATCTACATATCTGTAAAAAAAATGTTTTGAAAAAGGTGGGTAATGTTTTTCATTATCCTGTGGCAACACTTACAATAGGAACGGGTGATTTTTAGGCAATTATTATAATTCAATAAAAAGTTATTAAAAAAGTTGGGTAAAGTATTCGGTTACTCTGTGGCAATTTACGAAATGAACGCGTGATTTTTGTTGACAAATAAGTTATTCGAAATGTGCTACTGACAGATGAAACGTGATGCCATCCGATTTCTTCGTATGCCTAGTAGCGTTTTGCAAGTGGGAACGACACACGACGGCATAATTATTTTAAAACTAACAACTGCAACTAGATACAACCAGTAGGCGTGTCGGCCATTGAATAATTGTCAATTTTACAAACCACGCCGTTACGGCGTGGTTTACACTGCCTCAGTTTTGAGCGCGTTGACGGTTTCTGGTTTGTTCTGTATTCAGAGATTCAACTATAACATTTTTGTATTAATGGCGTGCGAATTTCTTTTTTCGTACTATGGTCTATTTACGCGCTCGTGGACCTGGAAGGAGGCTCACTGACGAAGTTGCCAAACAGCCTAATATCATAATAAAATAAAATAAAACTTTTTTATTTATAACATAAGTTAATGCTAATTAGGCAAGAGTAACTGTTTTTTTTTTTAATTCACACGTCATTATTTATCTAACACTGAATCTTATTTAGAAAAATTGTAAATTTCAGCAGATTTTGTAGACATAAAAATTTCTTTGATTCTAATATTTTAAATTTTCAGTAAATAGTTTTGATTCACGAGTTTTATACGACGTATTTCAACACAAAAATATTAATAAAATCGATTAAACTTAGTTTGTTAAAATTACGCGCGTTTTTTTTTGTGCGCGTGTCTATATATTATATGCACGCGCAAGTAGAAGCAGAGGCATAACTTGACGAAGTTGCTTGACAACTTCTACGACAACTTTAGTTTGACAATCTATAGTGTCAAACCATAGATTGTCAAACTAAAGGTCTAAATATAATTTAAATTAAAGTTAATATTCTTCCGTTTATAACACAAATTAATGCTAATTTATTGATCAAAAGAAATAATTTGAAAAATCGAAATTCTTGTTTGTTATATTTGAATTAGCACAGTCACAAAAATATTAAATCTTATCAAGGAGTTTTCAAACATCAAAACTCTTTGCTGAGGTTCAAAAGTTAATGTGAAGTTGCATTTTTTTATATTACCGCACTGAAGAGGTAAAAATGAATAAAAAGCGAGCCTCATTATGAGCTTAAAAGTGGTGCAATAAGAGCAACTTTACAAGAAAGAGTGTTGAAAAAAATAATTGTGCTAGTACGTGTAAATATAATTAGAATTACGCTTAATATATGTTTTTAAGTTAATGCACTTTCAGATCGCGTCCTAATAATATCTGATATGAACATTAGTTATGAGATGGACTAAATAATAATACACTTGCTGTACCTATGTATTATTTGAATTCAATATCAATAAACACCATAGGTACATCTTTTTAGTTGTATAATAAGTTTCGTGAGACACATTCATATTAATTATAGTTTAACGGTTATAACTTCCCTGCCGCGGGATCAGCTCATGAATAAGGGCTCCGTTCGAGTTCGAAACTAGTCGGGCAATCCCGAAGAATGCGCGTGAGTAACCCTTAAACTATAATTAATCTGTTTGGTTAGCAAGGCTTTGGGTAGCAGATATTTTTAATGGGCTTGGGTATTCCATACTGAATTGCCCATTATCCTTTATGAAAATAGATTGTGAATTTAGATACTTCAAAAGAAATAATTCCTAGCTGTTCCAAATGTAAGGTTAGGATCGGGAATTTTTCTTACCAAGTAGTTTATAAAAGGTATTATAATTAAACCTAAGCCGCCAATGTATGCCGATGTTCCGATACCAACGCCTCTCAATTCCGTCGGGTACAGTTCTCCGGCATAAGGGTATATTATTAAGAAGGAGGCAGATATAAAACACTTGGATATTAAATAGAGGATAAGGGTTTCCGTTCGAGCATCTGGAAAATTATTTCGATCCTATACATAAAGGTTACTATTTACAAGGGTAGTGTTAATTACATGAATTATTTTATACAAGGACATACCATTAGGGAGTAAAACAGTCACAATACAGAAAATTCCACTTATAACCATTGATAAACAAAGTGGCCATCTTCTTCCAATACGATCCATGAGCACCCAACAGACCAGGTAACTTGGTATTTCTACTGCTGAAGACAGGAAAAAGCTCATGTATTGGTTGTCGCCTATTGCCGGACCATAATAGCTGAGACCGACGTACACCATCTCAGACGCGCACCAGTTTAGAGTTATCAGAAATGTTTTGAGTCGCATGTTTGGTGTCCGACATAAACCGAAAACACTCACAGATTTCGCTTCCGTTACACCCCTTTCCTTTTGTTCTATAACTTGTTTTTGAAGTTTATTTGTAAACTCTTCCGGCAATTCCTTGCCATTAACTCTTGCGATAGTTTTTAAAATATGATTTGCTTCTTCGAGTCTTTCACGCATGAGTAACCATCGAGGAGATTCTGGTAGGACGAACCAATATAAATAATAAAAAAAGAAAGGTACTGATGTAGCTAGTGCTAGGCTTCTCCAGTCCCTTAGTAAATATGTTACAACTGATAACAATATCAACCCTAACGTGTAAAATATACATGTCATCACTGTAACAAAAGATCTGTAGTTTGGACCTGCTAACTCCAAAGCTGCAACAAAAAAAATATCGTACGTTTAATTTGATGGAAAATAATATGGTAAAATTTATAATTAACATGCTTCCAAGTTATGCATTATTTGTTGTAACAATAAAAATAACATTCTATCAATAGCTGAAAATACCTTTCCTAACTATAAATCTATGTCACTATTTGTCAACAAATTGTGGTGTAAATCAATTCATTCATAATCTAGATGTAAATATATGTAACTTTACCCTGGAAGATTACTGTATTATTTTAATTGGCGAAAACGATTTCAAAATTACCCAAAAGTACTCGAACTTAGTTACTTCCATACGTGAAACCTTGTTAAATTTAAATTACACAAATATAAATATATATGGCATGACAATTATTTTTGAGGACCTGTGGGGTTACTCTTGAAATTAATACCAATTCCAATCCAATACCAATAAAACGCCTTAAAACAACGCGTAATTTTAAAATAAATTTACCTACATTACAGTTGCCTCAATTTTAAAGCATGTTGACTTCATATTATTCTGAATCTATGTAATAAAAATAAAAAAAAAATGGTAAAGTGGCTCTTATTGCACCGATTTAAGGTTCATAATGAGGCTTATTACGTTTTTCATTTTTACCGTTTTAGAACCGTAATATAAAACAATTAAAAGCAAAAATCCGTTTAAAAAAAAGGTATTATTTAAATGCTCTAAAAAAAAAACAAATAAAATGTTCTTTTAAAATTTTTACCTATCAACTTATAACCTCATTTACACAATTTATATGATCATAAGGCTTGTCGCAAGGTTTGCGTAAGTACCTATAAGTATTTGATTACTGAAATAAAAAAAAATCTTAGCAGATTAAGTTACTCAATTAAATAGGTACCTACTAGTTTATTTACACAAGTAAAGGGCGCGTTGAAATTTTTTAAAAGAAAACTTTATTTTTTCATTTTAGAGCAGTTAAATAAAAGCTTTTTTTTAAATGTATTTTTGCTTTTAATTTTTTTACAACCTGTTTCTCTACGATTACTGTAAAAAGTTACAAAAAAATCTACAAAAAATAAATGAATCTCCAAATAAGAGCATGTAAATAAAAACGCTGTATTTACATACGGGATAAAGTTTCCCGGACAAAAAAAAACAAACATATGCTAATTATAATTAAGTCTTAAAAAAAGTATTTTTCAGGCTCAGAAAATTTTGAGTTTAGAATATATAAGCAAAGTGAATAATAAATGTAGACCTGCTTGTAACATTATAATAAATAATGCATCAGGCAAAAAAGCGTAAGTACATAGATACTATAAAAGTGAATGACGTTGAATACACAAATCCAAAACAAATAGCTCAGTAGTTCTTTTTTTATAAATTAATATAGTTTCAATATTTTTAGATATGTCGAGGGCTTTCGATTTTGTTAACCACAAATTATTATTATATAAGCTCGAAAGGTATGGGATCAGAGAAAAAGCGCTGGATTGGCTCAATAGCTATTTAGAAAATCGCAATCAATGTGTAGAAAGACATAACATGTCTGGAAAATATAATTCATCTACCAGGTCAGAGTTTCAATTAATGAATAGTTTTGGAGTACCACAGGGGAGTATCCTTGGCCCCTTGTTGTTCTTAATATATATAAATGACTTGCCTAGCGTGACTGAGCATAATTGCGAAGTATACGCTGATGAAACTACTCTAATCATAGAAGATAGTAATAAAAATAGATAAACAAAGTGTTAGACAATATAATTGATTGGTTGGATTGCAAATACTTAAGTTAATAAAAATAAAACAAAAATGATACAATTCCAAACTTACAATAGTAAATCTCTTAAATTGAATATTAAATATATTTCTAGGCATTATGATAGACAAACACTGTAACTGGAAACAGCATGTTGAGAGTGTTTGCTTAAATCTAGACAAATTCGTTTACGCTCTGTATCGTTTAAGACAAGTATCAACTTTAGTAACTGCTCTAAGTGCATGTCATGGCTATGTCTCGTCAAAGTTAAGATACGCTCTTATAATTTTTGTGGTAATTCGGTAGAAGCAAATAGAATATTCCTTGTGCAAAACAAATGTTTACGAGCCTTATTCGGTATACAGCAAACAGACAACTGTAAATAATATTTAAAAAAAACATAGTATCCTACCACTACCCAGTCTGTATATTCTCGAAATTCGTGTTTTCGTGCGCAGACATCCACATTAAGCATAATGATGCCGTGACTATGCCAGGGAGACTCATTCACAAATGTATTTACTCAGAATGTATACTGCATGGCGATACATATTTGTAATAAATTACTTAATAGGTTTAAGGAAATTAATACTTTAAATGCTTTTAAAAGGAAATTATTCATCTTCTTAACGGACAAATGTTATTACAGTGTAAAATAATTTTTGAATGACAAGCAATTGTGACAACATCGTATGCATGGAAATATGAATCAAAGTAGACAAATAATAATAACTTGGAACATTTATTGACTATTTAAATTATTAATATAAACTGACAAATTAAAATGTACCTAATTCATCAATACTTTGTACGCCTGTTAATGGTAGAGTACGGCTTGCACGTGATTAGATAGAAACACCTACAACTTTGTATAACTCATATTCTGTCAAATAAATGTTTCCATCTTTCTTTCTTTCCGCCCGCGGCTTTGGCCGCCTACTTACTGTATTTCAAATTTAACCCGACCGATAATTAAACAAATTTATATTCATCGTATTTTTTTATTTTTAGGCGTTGGCGCGGTCGACGTTATTTTCCTTCATTACTGTCGGGAAAATTTATCAGGATTTAATGTCTATTCTATTTGTTTCCTGGGGTCGTGTATATGTCACAGATGGATAGTAGAATCTGCTGATTTAGAAAACTGCTAGCTGATTTACAAAACAGTACTGTTGTGAAAAACAGCTGAACGATGTTTAGCGGTTTTACATAATTATTGAACTAATACACGCAGAATTGTATGCAGCGGGTCAACGATCAGAGATTATGTAAAACAGTGTGAAATGAACTGGCAGATTGTTGATTTTAGTTCGAAAATGTGTCACATATGGCTCTGTGTGTCTTATAACAACAATAAATTTAGAATGACTTAAATAATAAACATCTATAATAGTCGACAATATCGGGATTATGAAAGAAAATAAATTGATTGTGCCCGATGGATGGTAATATGCTCACCACCTATTAGGTGAAATCTGGGTGTACAACTGTGTACACCTCTGCCTACCCTTTTGGGGAATACAGTTATGTTAAAAAAAACAAACAGACATTCCGGATTCACATATAATATAAATAATGAAATTTTGCCTCTTTTTGAAAATACTTATTTGAAATACTCACATATTATAAAGGGTATTTGATACACTGCAGGTATGGTTAGTCCAACGATTACTCGGGCTAATGTCCAGAACCAAAACTGATGAGCATAAGCAGTCATCATGCTTCCGACTAGAAGTGTACTCAAACAAATGAAAAAAGATTTCTTGCGACCTATTCGATCATTCAAAAGCCCAAACGTGTATACTCCGACTGGTCCTCCTACGTTTAAAGCAACCAATCCTAGAGTTGGATAAACGTCATATTCGCAGACCAGGTCAAACTGAAAATGTATCGAAACTAAATTACATCTTTGTTGAGATCAACTGTAATGTTCAAGGATATATCTGAAATTTTCAAGTACTTACATCAATAACAACAGATGATTTAACTTCATTTGTGTCGTATTCATACCCATCATGACAAGGTTCAGTGGGCCAACTCTCATTTAATTGTATAGTGCCAGCCATTTTTATTAACTCGGTCCAGTTTATCGCATACCGTGAGCATTTTTCAAAGGTTGTATTGTCCTACAAATAAAATAGTCAGATTTTAACAAAACATTATAATAATTCAGTACGCTGTGCATGTTCATAACAGGTGTTATTTTCCAAAATGTACCTAAATTCTAGGACCCTCAACAAACTTCCTAGATCACTATTAAAGTTTGTTTCATATAATTCCTTTATGTGTTCATTTTATTGTTATTTTCTCTACAGAAAAAGCATCTCTAATCACTTTATCAATTAGGTATTTTAGTCAAAACTGGGCAAAACTTATAAAAAGTTAAAACTTAATTAAGGTCGAATTATGTTTAGGACTTCGTCAAAGGTCAGCGAATTCCTTCAAGAAGGTTAGGAGCTTAGTTATCAAATTGCCGTTATTTGCTAAGCGTGCGATTGATGTACCTTACGACTGTTGATCGCAGTGGTCTTTGAAGAGAAAGAGATGCACGAAGACTGATTAAAAAAAAAATATTGAAGGCCTTTAATAAATTTAAAATATATATTACTGAAGCCAGGTGAAATATTATAGAAACTTGGCATTATGTGATTGATGATGATAATTTCAAGTCTAAATATACATAAATAGGTACCTTTTGCGGAATAGATAACAGTTTACGTTGTTGTTGTGTGAGGTTCAGAAGCTCTAGTTCGTTAACTTTACACCAGTGGTCTGGGACGTCTGTCATGAACAGCTGGTTGAAGGCACAGAAGCCGCAGGGTAAACAGGCTGGTAAGCAAACAAGCCACAGCAGAAGCTTCTGATATAGCCCGAACTCTCCAATCTTTGGCAAAAGGTCGTCCAAATCAATGGCCTCATTTGATTCGTCAGCCTGAAGAAATTAATATTTCATATTAGTTGTATTTCTGATACGTGGGTATTTCTAGCATTAAGTACCATGATATTACTTGTAGAAAAAGAGGTGAATATAAATCCTGAACGTGGATAAATTGCTAATTTCGTACTCGAAATCAAATATTTGCCTATCTATATATCAACACGCTACGTTATATAACTATACAATCTAGGTATGGGTATTACGAGTAGCTGCAAGGTATATAAATTGATTAAATTCAACCGTGAACATTCGTTTGTGACTTTGAAAATAATAATGTTACCACATTAATTGAATTCTGTTTGCATTAGTCACTATTTAATTCTTAATTAAACGATGCACTCATTTGACACTGAATAAAAACGTTTTGTTTATAAAATTCTTTACCGATAGTTTGTCTTCTGTGCCATAAGTAGTTGAATCATTGGTATTTTTCTTCATTACACTTTAATCACTCACAAGTACTATTCAGCCACAAATTAGGTGTGCATACATAAATGCAGAGTGACGACCATTCACGTCCAACGATTTGGTTTGCAAGACTTTCGTGTTACAAGTAGAAGCCATAAAGTATTAATTTAATTAATAGGAACTTACCTACGCATGCTATAGTATTGTTCTAACGTTCAGCTTTAGCGTCAGCTAAAGCTAAATGCTTACCTACGGTATAAAACCATTTCTAGGGTACATTAAACTTTTTAACCTAATTGTAGACAGATCAATGTCTACTAATAAACGTAATACTAAGAAACGTTTTCACAGCCAAATCTTGAGTTGATTTACGGTTAAAGAGTCTATCAAAAATGTCTATGGAGCAGTGGTGGAGGGTCTGCTTACCATGAGCAGGCGAGATCGGTTCCCGCGTCATAATCCCCATGACTCATGGCTGTCAAGTGTGTTGTGGCAGAGATTAGTTTGCATATAGTAATCAGCCAAGATTTAAACTGTTGTTTTTACCCGACTAACCCAGAAGGAGGGCTATGTTTTTCGAGTGTATGTATCCATGTATGTAGGTATGTACTAGCTGTGCCCCGCGGTTTCACCGGCGCAAAATATAAAAAATATATAAAATTACCTACTTAGTACTAACCAATAGATGGAAAAAATACTCCTACGTATACAGCCGCAAAAACGCGAGCGCGCGAGCGAGGCGGTTTGGACCATATTTGGACCACCATGCTCAATTGAACAAGCTCATGTTTCGAATTAAATACCTTTTCTGCAATATAGAGTTTAGGTTTGTTGATTAATAATAAATACTGGTATGCTGATTACAAATAATTATTGGATTGTTGAACATCATCATCATCATCAATACATATAATAAATATGTGACGGATCGCTGTCTGTACATGGAAAATATATGAAAAAAATATTATAGGGACCTTTATCAACATAAATAGCACCCAAAACAATTATTGTTAGAATTTTTATCTGTTTGTCTGTCCGTTTGTGCACGCTAATCTCAGAAACGGCTTATCCGATTTAGATGTGGTTTTCACTAATATATTGTGGTAAGCTTCACTAAACATTTAGTGTTTGTTTCATGTCAATCGGTTCATAAATAACAAATTATGACAATTTAAAGAATCACTTCGAACATTTGTTAATTATGAATTCGTGTTCATACACGACATGGTGTTCATTTACGACATCCACGCAGACGAAGTCGTGGGCACAGCTAGTTGCTAATAAATATTGTTTTGTTGATTAATATTAAAGGTTGATTATTCCTATTATGTGAAAATTGATTTTTAATCTATGGTGCACCTCCAAAATTTTCCGATTTCCTAGATGTACCTTTAACACAAGTTTGCGGAACACTGGCTTAGAGGACCAGACGGGAGACGTCTTCTGACTAAATATCGTGTATCCATACTGGTAAAAAGTACCTTTATATGATTGGGAATCATATGCCAGTGGCGAGAGGGGTACGCCCGCTAAAACTACTCCAGTACTAATTCCTTCAAGAGAGATAGACATATAGCATTGCCGATTTTTTTAGATGCACTAAAGACCGACATGTTTGTACGCCATTAAATTAACGTATCACTAACGTATCGCGCCAGCGCACGCGGATAAAGCAGTTCGGCAGCGCTGTTTCTTAATTTATTTTTCTTCTTTCAATATTTAAGGGTATTTGAGAGGTGTAGCCGAATGGTAGATATACTATTCCCCACGAACCTGGCTTTTATATACAAAAATATTTTTTCAAATCCGACTAGTAGTTCCCGAGATTAGCGCGTTCAAACAAAGAAACATCTAATTTATAAAAATGTCATGTCACAGTTATGGTGATAACTCCTCCGAACGGCTTGACCTGCGGTGTTGCGGCGGGGGGGGGCTTGTCGCAGTAATTCACCTCCGCGCGGCTCGGGGACATCATTCAGTAAAGAGCAATCACCGAACATTATATTTTTTTATTATTATTAATGTAAAGTGTGCTTTGGCAATTTATTTCCTCGTGCATTTGAATACTTATGACTTACACATCAACCCCTTAAAAGGAAATTACCTAATTTTTAATTAGGACCTTATATATGAATATGAAAGCTAGTAAACAGTCGATTTCGAATAATTATACATTAGTCGAAATCTGCTATAATTTGTGTCAAAATAGTAACTTTAATGTTAAAAATTTTATATAAATTACAAAAAATTTGGTACTTTTATCTTACGAATTATCTAAAAAGTATAAAATAAAATAAATTATTCTTATACAAAAAACTCGACAACTAGGATGTAACTTGTGACTGCATTTTTGGAAAAGGATATTCGTTTTTCTATTTTCATCTTGTTTCCCTCTTTTCCGTACAGTCAGATTTTTTGTTTAAAAATAATTTATTTTTAACCTACTTCATAAAAGGATGTTCTGTATTCGGCCCGTATGTATGTATATATGTAAGTTTGAATGTCCGCGATTTTCTCAAAAACTACTGTCCGATTTGGTTGGGGTTTCCGTTATTGAAATACATATTTTTCAAGGAAAGTTTTATTATATATGTACTAATATTATAAAGAGGAAAGATTTGATTATTTGTTTGTTTTGTTTGTAAGGATTTCACTCCAAAACTATTCAACCGATTTTAAAAATTCTTTCACCAGTACAAAGCTGTATTATCACTGAGTAACATAGGCTATATTTTATTTCAGTGATAATAAGATGCCAGTCTGAAAATTCACGCGGGCCAAGCCGCGAGCCCAACTAGTATAAAATATATTAGAATCTGATAAAGATTTTCGGAGATAGACAATGGAACTCTTCAATAACGACCCATGATTGCTGCGATCGTATATCTATGTATTGTTTTTATCATTCCAATCAAGGCAGTCACTGCTTGTTAAAAAAAAAAAATTCTTGCTGATGTAGTCGATACTTCCACAATTATTTCTGACTGTTTATTTTATTTAAATTTTATGGGTGTGACTATACGTATACTTATTCCTTAACAATACATGATTTGGTACTAGACCTTCTTAGTAGTGTTTCTTTGCTTAAGTTTTCCCACTATGAAGTCTCTACCTTGTACCGTTCGACTTTGAGCAGCTAAAAACTGAAGAAAGACAGAGTGACAGACACCAGCACGAGAGCACGCCCTATTTGATACGTACCTATGAATCATTTTAACCATTCTGACTTCGAATTAAACTATTTTAAGTAGTACCTACTCGAGGATATTCCGTATGAGATCTTGTATTCTTAAGTTTCCGAACCAAAAATTAGGAACGCAAGGGCCATGTTATTTTTTGATATAGTTAATTATTTTCAACAAACTGCCCATTAACGTTAGAAATTTACCCTATAATAAATTTAAGAAAGCTATTAAAGCTAAACTATGCCGAAAGGGGTATTACACTATCTCGGAATGTTTAAGCGATAAAAAGGCATGGGAGTGATATGAAAAATGCTTAATTATATTGTTTTGATTTTACCTGACATTGTAATTTGAAAAAATTTGGACATTGTATAATGAAAAAATTTGATATTTAAATAAGATAAAATTGACATTGTAATATCATAACAATTGACATTCTATTAATTGTCATTTTTTATTGTGACATTCTTAATAATACAGAAATTGTGAATGTGAGCATCATGTAGGAAGTTTTTCTTATTTTTTATTTTTTATTTATTGTTATACATATTTGAAATCTGGCGGTTTTGAGGTTTTTATATGGCCTACGCAAATGTCCTGCTGATCTGGTATCGTCTTGCGACAGGTCGTTGAGCTCCCTATAACATGGTTGAGCTACACGATGACCGATGCATGTGTGCCGTCAGTTAGGACAGGTCAACTCGAAACTGATATAGCTCTTTCTTAAAAAGGCCATTCCAGATACCCTGCATGGTTACGCTCACATAGGGATGTTTAATGATGTCTGGACTTTAAAAGAGACCTTGACCTTTGAGTTTGTTTCGGCGTTTCTTCTCAGAGGTAGTCAGATAGGAAACGCCGACGCCATCTAGATTATAATGACATGTAAAAGAGTTTTTAAAAGACCTACTTACAGAATAAACAATTTCATTTCATTTCATTTCATTTAACACGGAAAATGAATTACGAAATTTAATTAGAATACTGAGCATGTGCGGTTAGCCTTAATCTACCTAAATGGTTCAAGTTGTTCAGTCAACGGTTTCTTTATTAACCTACTTCAAAAAGGAGGAGGTTCTCAATGCGGTTGAAATATACATAATTTTTTTTATAAAAAATTTCCATGTTAATGAATTCTGAAGGATGGAACAGTTGACATTTATGTCGGGCATGTCATCTTTCGGGTGGATGTCTTAGACACATATTCTCCGGTTGTTCTCGTCTTGCTATCGGCGAGTACTTGCACAGACATAATCAAGTGGCCAGGATAATCCATCAGCAACGTGCTCTGCAATACAACGTTGTGGGGTCTGAAGTGCTATACTATACGTATACGCCCGAACCAGTTCTCGAAAATGGTTATATCACATTGTACTGGGATGGATCTATTATCACTGATAGGACTATTGTTGCCAATAAGGCTGATATAGTGGTGATAGATTGATTAGAGCGCCGCACAATGATTGTTGATATCACTATCACTATCACTCATGACGCGCCCGCGATCCCTCATGTGGGGCGTGAACTCTGCAATAATTGTACCGATAGTCGTTTCGGCTAATGGAATAATAGCGAAGAGCCTTGATCAATACCTTAAAAGGCTCTCGCTATACGGCTGGATCAAGGGCATGATATAGAAAGCGGTACTCCTCGATACGGCACGCATTGTGAGAAGGTTCCTATCTCTGGAGCCATCACCAACGGCAGCATTAAAAAAAAATGTTAATCATATGTAAATAAATGGTACCTACTGAGAAAACAAAAGGTAATAATAAAATACATTATTGTTTTGTTAAAATATTTTATTTCTGAAACGTAGATAAAATCGATACAAGTAATTAAAATTCTTAGAGACATAACTTATATTTTTTACATAATAATGAAACTGTGAAATTGTCTTACCAACTGTATATATAACCTAACAACGAATGTGCGCTTTCAATTTGTTTCGTTGTAGGTGTATATTTACATATCCACAGTCTCAATCGCACGCTTTCCATGCCAATATTAATAAAGTATCTAACATACCATTTATATAGTATTAACCATATAAACAATTCGATTACGAGAGAATTGACTTCATAGGTATAAAATGAAGATTAAATCTTGTATAAAAACTCTTCGCTAGATTTTTTACAATTTTAATAGAATAGGAAAATAATGCAAATGCATTTTATTTTTATCTTGTACATATTGCAAGCATAACAACGTATCTACTTAAGGTAGGTATGCGTACTCTGTGTAATAATTTTGTAAAACTTTAATTAATATCATTATTACTTATGTACACTTTCGAAACAAGTAGATACCTATATCTATTATATTTTGTGCCTTTATTATCACTCTGGGTACATTTGGGTAGTATTTCAATAACCAGCACAAACTATTAAAATTGACAAATATAATTTATTAATATTTATACTTTTATTTAGCAACAATAACATTTAGTTATATAATAACGGCCCCATTACTGGCTTCACTAGTGCCAAAAGTTTTCTGATACCTAATTCGGTCAATCTCTACAATCTGAATGTAAGTGGGATGCTACTCGTACATGTTGACTGCATTGTGTTCACTCGACGGTTGTTATATAACATTGTGAGTGCAGTATCAGTGGTCAGTGTAGTCAAATAAACGACTTCCTTGTTGGTGTCGCTAATTATATTTGAATATTATTTTCTACAACATTTACAGCGACCATGACTCTTCCGAAAACTCTCTGGTTTCACACCTCAGTTGTTAAAATTACATTAAGGGCGTTAAGCTTCATTATAGAAGGCATAAGTAAACCTACAATATGCAGGTTTATAGAACAACGTGCTCCGTACATTCGAAGTCTCCGATTACCGGACACAAAACAGGTTCAATTCACTCCCGCACAAAACAAGTCGAAATTATTAGCTCGACGAAATATTTGGATAATGTTTTCACTCAGATCTCTTCATTCTTTGCACACTTTCACAACGTCAAAGAAAAGTACACTAGCAAATTGAAGTCCTTATTGACAAATAAATACGTTTTCATTGGATGTGTAAATGTAACTCTCGTATTAAAAAGGAACAAATAATAAATGTCAAACATTTGTCGCACGTCAAATAATATTTGGACTATTCTGGTTCAAAAATTACAAATATTTACAAAAGTGTCGTATCGGCATCGTGAAGGAAAGGCGCACGTGCGCCACACGCCGATGCTACGTAAGCAACTTGAAGAACATGATGCCCAGAGAGATGTTGATAAAGAGCACTAGGATCACCAGCTGCTGCCGGGAGAACCAGTCCTGTGAACATTAATACCGTTACATGAATATATTTTTATATAAATGTTTTGAACTACGATGCTACGAAATGCCTACGACGGTTAGTTCCTAATGAAACCATCGTAGTCATAACGTAGCACTTTCGTAGCTGTGAGCAGTGACGTTATAAACTCTGCTTATGATTTTAGTTTAGTTTATTTAGTCAAATAATAGTGGTTGTTGCACAAACAAGTCAAATTACATGCAGTTACCATGTAATTTTACTTTCTTGTTTAAAAACCACAGTTCAAAATTACATTGATTTCAATAGATTTTCTGTAAACGAGTGAACTCACCTTGACTTGCGGACTGACTAAGTAGAGCAGAGGGTTGGCCCTCAGTTTCTCGGTCTCCTCGTGCATGCGGCGCACCTCCTCACGCCGCGCTGAACCGAGGGCCGAGACCTCTTCGCGGGACATGCCGCCGCCGTCCGCCATGCGCGGCATGCCCGCTACGTCCGGCAACGATTTCTTACGCTGAAGTGTCTGCGGCGTGCTTAGCATCTATGTATAATAAAATAATTAAATTCTATCTTTAATGTTGGTTAATTGTACTCACTATGGTAGTTGTATGATATCGTCTACTTGGGCAAATGTGGAAGAAAATGTCGTGTATAATAACTCAGTTAGAAGAAAAGGAACAAGTGGGTAAATTATAATGTTTTAAACTACTTAATATCGAGTTTAGTAAAACAATCAGGGCAGTATGACTGGATAAAGGAACTTGTTTATTTACACGTTGTCTAGTTTTTTATAACGCAGTTAAATAGTCGTTATAGGCCTAATTTTATTTTTGCTTTTGTTTCTGTTTATCTCAGAAAAATACTTTCCGGCGTTTATTAACGCAATACTGTGGATAATGAGTATTAGTACGTAATGAAAGGATATACGTTTCTTTGAATATATTATTCCTTATCCTTAATTTTGATTAAGTCAGATGTCGCTAAAACAGAAACAGCTTATAAAGTCAATACATTTTTACATAATAATAAAGTCATGGTAAGTAACTCCGATACTGGTTTGAAAGTTGCAGGAACGAGCATTTTTATTTTTATTTGTGGCCGAGCTAGATTCCGAGGCGAACGGATAAGTTGATTCACCCGACGGTATAAACAATTCCTCTAACCAGCGAGTTGAAAGAAGAAGTATGTATTCACATAATCAAACCCCTACACATTTAGGTATAGCACTCCTTTGACCTTTAACTGTCAAACCAAAGGTACGTCTATAGTGCACTTGCATACCTGCTTAACATTATGTCATTGTTAATAATAATAATATTAGCATGGTTGCACGGGATGCTTTATAAATTTAGTAAGGATGTTTAGGCCAAGAATATAACCGATAAATAACTTAATATGTAGTTCCATCCAAAATTCCTGAACAGTGGAAATTTTATGCGATTAAGTTTACCTCTACGGGAGGTACGTTAATCCAGCTCTCGGACGCTCGCCTGGCGAGGATCGCCGGCGAACACATAAGGTCTTCTTCATCATCTTCCTCGCCTTGATACCACATTTTTAATAATTACACTATTTTATATAATCCTATTTATCACGGATCACAGATTATTATCATGTTTCAACATGTCATAGTTTCAACGCACGGTTTTGGTGCTAAATATTGATTAACATTTTTTTACTATTATTTGCAAGTGAATCGGACTAGTGAGTAACTTGCAAAGTATTTTTTGAGATTTAATATTATTAGTTATATATAGAGAAGAGGTGATACACGGAAAGCGGCAGCGAGTGACTGTCTCAATTTAGAAATAGAACGGGCTGAGCGCTGCGCCGACCCCGCGCGCCGCCCGCCCCGCCGCCCGCCAACAGCCATGTCATTACTAAACTTATTGCAATGCCATTCCTACATCTATCTTGACAAGTATTTTATTCAGATTTTCCAAGACCAAGCAGTTATTTGTTTCAGCAACGAATGTTGTATCTTTGAGAATGAATATAATATAATATAGACTAAAAAAATACATTCACTGAATAAACTTTACATCTCTATTACATAGAACACGTTACATATTACTTATATAAATGTGTTAAGTTTTTAGTGTCACCTATACAGATTTAGGTATGTATAGGTGTGTATGTATCGCTTCGATGTACAATAGGTTGGTGACCTTGTACACAAATTGAGCGTATTGATTAGACGTCATGTATGTCTCGACAATACTATGACGATAAAAATACTATGCCTTATAATCTGTTGGTTCGTTAATTACCAGGCAAAATAGAAACTTATTGTTATAAAGTACAATTTACTACCCCGATCATAAGATAAGACCTACTAAAATTTTCAGAAAATAAAATGCCTTTATTATCGTCACGCCGCCGCGCGCCGCACCGTATAGCAGCATTCGTCCTAATTATTATGGTGGGATTACTAATAAGCAAAGCGGTCGTAAAGTTTTATTAATTTAATTATGAGTCTATGGTACTATAGGTATATACCTCGAAACCTATCGACAGACTAAGAGTTGAAGGATGGTAGGAAGACTTACACTTTGGCAACATGTACTCATTAATAACGACCCGATCGACGCTAACGTAGTTGGGAGAAAGCTTGCCATTATATAGTATATACAAATACCAGACGTTTACAGGTCTCGTAGAAGTGAACTATTAGTAAATATACCCTAATTACACCAATACCGTTATAAGTCGTTGTAAAAGATAAAGCTTTGGGAGAATGCGCCGATAAAAAAAAAAGTACCACAAAAAATATCAACTTTTGAAAAAACCTCTGAAATAGCCTATTTCAGACTATAAATCATAAAAAAACGAAAATAATTATAATAGGCAAAAGATATTAACTAAAACGCACAGAGTAGTCTAGAATCTAGATTGAAAAAACATGTTATTAAGGTTCTGTGACATAATTTAATTTGCCATCATTTATAAGGGAATTTACTGATGTAATTGACACCCATCCTTTAATATTTACTAGCTTCTGCCCGCGACTTCCTCTGCGTGGGCTTCAGAATTGGGTATGTAAGTATGTATGAGTATGTATGTTTGTGAGTTTCTATATTCCGCCATAACTTCTAAATGCCTAAACCGATTTGGATGTATGGGTTGTCGTTAGAATCCTTGCATTTTCCCGGGTAACATAGGCTAGTAAGATTTAAATAATAATTAAATAGAAGCTGTCACACAAAAAGTATGAAATAAAAAAATATTATTCACACATGGCAGGCGTGCTTATAAATTTTTTGATTAATTTCATCTTGTAATATTATCTACTAAGTAGGGTAGGATTCATTTATGTTTCTATTGAGACGCCAATCGTGCAGGGTGCCCTAGCAAGTTGCAAACGTTATTGTGTTAGGAACCTATACAGCGAGTACATATCTGCCTATGACAGTCTTCAGTAAATCGGTAGCTGCCTAGTGTCTTAATTTGTTTTCATTGAATGTGAATGTTTAATTTTCTTCTAAGAATCAAAGCAAATGTCAATAACAGTTGGATTAACGGTTTGTAGAATATGTAATGACTTACTTAGTTCTCCTCTTTAATGTGTCTTCTATATAAAGATCATAGGTTCTGCTTAGTATCGACATTACATATAGATAATATTTATTTTAATGATACTAGTTGGATTTTGAGTTTGTTTAGATTTAGGCAGGAATAATTTAAATCTCCATAAATTAAAATCAATTGCCGCATATATGAAAGATCATCACTTGAGAAAGGATCGAACAATTTGACTGACGTCAGAAATGAGCATGGTATTTTTATATGAAAATCTCAATAGTAAAAATGAGAAAATGAGAAATGCACGTCGCATTTCTCATTTCCTTCATTAGTTAATTGCACCCGTATTTTATACTTTTATTTTATTGAAAATCTTATTTATCTTAATGTTTATAATAACTCTAGGTATTTTTTTAGAATTCTTTGTGCATAATTTTTCTCTAAAACCATTTATTCTTTGGTTCTTTAATACTGTCATCATATTATAAGCTACTAGCAACCCCCCGGCCTCGCAGGATGCAATTTACTAATGAAGAAAATATGAAGTGAGCGTCACATTCTTTTACTTAGATTTTCAAGTAGGGGGCTCAGTTGGCCGCGTCCATAGTAGTGTGCACCCTTAAAATTTAATCCCTACACGAGGCCTCTCGGTGGTGCAAAACAGGCAACACAACTCTGGTGGGAGGCTTCGGCCGCGGCTGGTTACCACCCACCGGACGAAGCCATGCCGTGAAGCGACCTAGTTGTGTTTCGGGATGTAGTCCGGTGCAACCGTTGTGGGTGACGAGTCTGGGCAGTTGCATAACACCCGAAATCTATCCACTCTACTTAAGAATGAATAGATTTATTCTGGATATACGTGCTCTATCCTCGGCTACACCGTCGCTTACCTTCAGACGAGTTGGGGGACAAACGCAGATCACTTTGATAAAAAAAAAAAAAAATACCATCCAAATTTCTGACTTTTATGGTGGATTTTCCAAAAATGTTCTTTTATACGAACCTTGTCCTGACAATTACAAACTCAACAAAAAATAATTAGCCAAATCGGTTGAGCCGTTCTTAAGTTCTGATCTTTCATACATGTGGCAATTGATTGATTTTTATTTATATAGACACGTACATTTTCAAAGGCTTTTTCTCGGAATTAGCTGGCTAGTGCGCTTTGCTATTTTAAGGGTTTAACACTCTCAAGGTATACCATTAATACACCGAGTCTCATCCCGAAGTAAATTTCGAAAAAAACAAATTACTAATATCTAAAAAATATATCTTAGCTTAGCTTAGATGCAGGTATGATTTTTGTGTAATGTAATTAACCTACCTTACGGCCTCCTCCTCCTCCTCCACCTCCACCTCCACCGCCTCTCATTGGCGCAGGGGCCGGCGGTTCCGGTGCTTGGGCCACATACAGACTTTCAGTACGTTTCGGCTGATAAGGCGACGGTGATATTTCCTGCCCCAGTGTCCGCTTTCTCAAAAGCGAATCCTCAAATCCTTGAGGTTCTCGTGAACCCGCACGAGATATGGAGCCCCGACCAGATGCTAAATGGCCGTTGCCCGCAGGTGTAGCGGCCCGGGACGCTGGCCGTGATGATACGGCGGGCTGAGGAGCCACAGAGCCTGCGCGTGAACCTCCGCTCGGAGCCGCTTCTACAGATGGCTGACGCGAACGCCGTCCGTACCGATCTACACTTGAATCACGACTAGGGGGTCTTTTGTAGTGATCAAAGTAGTCAATGGATGGACGCGGCCCTGCTGGCCGAGCTCCGTTGACATTAATATCTTGTTCTGTAGGAGCACTGGGCCGATATCCCTGATCACCGGGTCCCGTTTGTCGATATGCTTGATTTTCAGTTGGCATCTGGCGATACATTTGGTCTTGCGCCTGGCCGTACCCTTGTTGATCGAGGGGTTGTCTATAACCTTGGGGATCGTTTGTCGGACGGTATGCTTGCTGATTTGTCGGCATCGCTTGTCGGTCGAGAGGTCCCTCAGAGTGCACGGTTCCAGTTCGAAGCTCATTTCGTCCATATGCAGAAGACCCGCTATCAACGTACAAGTTACCCTGGGCATCGTAAGAAGGCTGGCCGAGTACACTCTGTCGTCGGGGAGGAGCTTGAGGAGCATTCCATTCCTGCTGTTGGGGTCTTTGGTTCAGTTGTGGTCTATTTGTTGAGGATAATCGTCGATCTTGGGTAACATACTGCTGGCCACTTTGATCCATATTTTGTTGATTAAATCTGTATGTGGCAGCTTGCTGCGGCGGAACACCTTGCAAGACGGCTCCATATTGGTCATTTGATAAGAAGGATTTTTGGCTGTCAGGCGAAATTTGAGGCGTTGTAGTAGCTGATTTCCAATTATCTTGATTTGATGAGTAATACGGATCGTGCGGTGGTCCGAGATTTCTATTGTCTGTATTATAGTTAGAACTGTTCGCGAGCCGTGGATCTATGGACTGCACGGATTTAGGATATTGCGTTGAAGGTCTCCTAGAAGGTACTGCGTTTGGAGCTCTATTATTTTGAGGAATCTGTGAATGCATCGGAGGGATATGATTTGGAATGCTCTTTCCATCCAAGATCTTTTCAGATTCTTGTGATACAGCTGCTGCAACTTGTGCATCGTAAACTTTTTGTCTATATTTTTCTCTTAATCCTATTCTGTCAAAGCCTGGGTGCTTAAAATCTGGGGCGAACTGCTTCGCAGTAGCTTGCGCTATATCACAGTCTTCTTTTGCTTGGTCTGCCGCTTCGTCGGCTTGTTCAGCCTTTCCTCGAGCCGTGGCCGTTCTGTAACAATTGTTTGAGTTTATTAATAGATTACTAGAGGATCGACCCACTTTTGCATGGGGAATAGTCTTTTATCAGACCATAGAACTGGTTACTTTTATCTTGGCAGGCGGTGAAATTTGAAACTATATTTAAATGAAATGAATACTCTTTTTGTAATATTATTTACATTCGAGTTTACAAGGTTCTAACTTATTAGGTTACTATTAAATGACCAATATGTAAGTGATAAGGACTCATATAAATTTTTAAACCATCATTGTAGATTCTATGACAATTAAATCTTTAACTAACACATTATCGCATGCGCAGCGAACTTTGAAGTTATATATGTTTGTGGAAAAGAAATGGTCGTGACAATCTGCGCCTCCTGGATAAATACTCCAAGCGCTCTCGGTTCGGGTCTGGTTACGTTATATTTTTTTTTGATTTTTCATCCTGCTGATACAGTCACGAGCACAAACATGTATACTTATTTGTATTTGCAATTTTTTTACTACATTTATATATATTAATCAATAGAAGGACGATATTAATGTATTAGTGTATGTATAACACAGTATAACATCATCCCCTGCCCTTATCCCAATTTATTTGGGGCGGCGCAGCATGTATTCTTCTTCCACTTTCTAATCTATTTTAATATTATACGTAAAGCTGAAGAGTGTTTGTTCGGTTGAACGCGCTAATCTCAGGAACTACTGGTTCGAATTGAAAAAATCTTTTTGTGTTAGATAGTCCATTTATCGAGGAAGGATATAGGCTATATAAATCACGCTACTTCCAATAGGAGCGAAGCATCAATGAAAAATGTTACAAAAGTTGTTATAAACAATAATCACTTTGCATTGTTAAACCCATGTTAAACCGAAAACTTTTCTATGCTTAATATTTCGACGGTTTACTCATTACTCGCTAGATGGCGTTGTGCATATAACGTCTTTCTGAATCGCGGTGTTAAGATTTTCCGTCGAATAATCACCCTCGCCCAAGTAATATTTCTCTTTTATACAATCACGAAAAATTTTATCGAAAATGTTATATTTACTTTAAAGCTAAAGCTTAGTCCTCAGTAGCTGCTTTGCATTGGGCTGAGTTAGCTGAGTGTTAACATTTTTAATTATTATGAATGTATGTTCATACACGACATGGTGTAAATTTACGATATCCACGCGGACAGAGTTGCGGGCACAGTTAGTTGTTTTATAAATTGCATGCTTAAAACATTGCCAAAACTTTAGCAAAGTTTTGGCAATGTTTTATGACCGGCCGCCAGCCTGACGTCAAGCCTCATTTGGAATGCTGTTGTAAATGGTAACCGCCACCGATGCGGTCTCCTTCTATGTCACACCAAATGTTATCCATGCACCAGGTTCTGATGTTTTCCTACTACCACACTCCACTAACCGGGTTTACTATTTATATATAGAATAAACTTGTTTATTTCACCGCTTCAAAGGAAGTTCGGTACCTAATAAATTAAGACCATAAAATATTCTATATGAATGTCATAAAGTAGGTAAAGACAAGAGTACCAAGATAATCCATGGCCAACTAAATAATGGTATGACATCTTACCCAAAAATTCATGTTCCATTATTCGACTTTCTTATTCCGGTGTACCTAAATTATAATGAAGACTTTGAAAGCCTCATACACAGACTTTCTTCCTCTATGTTATCCCCTTAGTGAAAATTTTTCCAAAAGCTCTTATATCGTGTTCTTTTATTTCTAAGAGATTTCTAACCGAAAATCGAATTGTCACATTTCCTGATTCTAAGTTCTATCTTCAAATTTAAACAAACTGGTTTTTGGTTTTTTAACTTCCTTTGGGGAAGAAAATAATTCAATACTCGAGCGAACAAGTCGTGTGACGCATAATCCCCGCCCGAAGCGAACCGAGCCTTGGCGAGAAGAGATGAACTGTGAATTATTTTCTATTTCTTGGTTAGTACAAAGAAGGTAATTAAAATATAAATAACGCGGGTGAAACCGTGGGGCACAGCTATATAATGATATAAGTGAGCTAAGGTAGTCATTATAGTTGAGGCTGAATTGGAACCCGAGCTATAGCAAGGGTAGCAATGTTGCTGAGACGTTGTAATGATTTCCGCTCACACGTTGCATAATTCGGACGTTTTTCAACACCTTGCGAGGAAAACAATTATTTCTTTGCGTCAAGTTATTTTGGACGTATATTGACGATTAGTTATCTTTTTTCGTACTTTAGGTCTACGGTCTATGCGGGCGCAGATGGAAGGAGAGTCACTGAATCGAGGGAATTAGTACTGGAGTAGTTTACGTGGGCGTACTCCTCTCGCCACTGGCATACGATTCCCGATCAAGATTTGAATCGTGTGACACAATTTTGTGTTTGTGTTTAGTTTTATGTGTGATAATACTAATAATGTAATAACGAGAGCTGAAACAACTGAGCAAATTTGTTGGCTATTTAGTCAGAAGCCGTTTCCCGTGTGGACCACACGGGAAACGGCTTCTGTCTAAGGTCACTGACCAAGTTGCCAAACAGCCTATTACCTAATGAAATATAATAAAGATTATATTTTTCTATTTTTAATTACGTGGGCGTGACGTGTACCATTAGTGAGAGAGTCAACGTATTTAGGCGTGACAAAATATATGACATTGGCTTTCGCAATTACATACTCGGTTTTCAATTGTCTGACAAGGCAAAACTTTTTTACATGTTAGCACAGTAAGGTGAAATTATTATAAATTATAAGTATAATTAAGTATTTTTATGATTTTTCTTAACAAATCGAAACGGTCGCTAAGCTACGCACTTCAAAAAAAAAAAGGTGGAATGGTTTTCATTTCGCAGTAATGACTGAAATAAATGCGGTTATTTTGAACTCCGTCAAAAGTGAACGTTTCACACTATTGTTTCACATGTGCGCTAGGTAAAAGTATAGGTAAGCCCTAAAATTTTTTGGGTTCTTCAAATTTGGCCTTGTCTAATGTTATGATGAGGAAGTGTTGCTCACATTACAAATTGTGTACCGTGGAGCAAGCTGTTGCATGAATTTTATTAATCGCCATAATTAATCAACTTGTGGCGAAGGAATTAGTCGCATTCCTGCAGCAGAAGTTGGATCTGATGGACGCGGTGTTGGTGCTCAACCAACTTGAGCGAAGAAGACATCGCTGCCTCCAAGCTGCTTGTTTAAAGTTTTGAACAAGCTTGACCTGATGGTGATAGTGCCTCAACGGCGAGACAGTACTTAGAAAAGCGTGTAGGTCATTATCACGCTGCTAAAGGAGACTGTATGGTTAACGAGGAAAGACTGCTGCAAAACATCGCTGTTTTTTAAAAAGGCTAATGCAGGCAAATGTATGTGCTGAAGTTGGATGTATTCCAAAATACTTTCACCGATTTGCGTAACAAACTTACAGAGTTAAGTAAAATGGTAGCACTAGGTCCCCATCAAATGCATCGAACAGCAACACGTATCGTGGAGCTGGTCTCGATTTATCGGGGGTAAGTTTCGCTTCAGCAGTTTTATGACCGCCGTCACCGTCGAATACAAAGCCTGCAAACTGCGCAACGTGCGGTCCCCGTAACTCCGCTCCCGCCTATATCTACAGCGTCAGCAAGCATCAAAAGAGTCGTGAGCGCTCTTAATGCTCTTTACACGAAGCCCGTGCTTGAAAAGGCATTGAAGCGGGTTGATGATAATGGTTTCGTGACGATGCAAAGTAGAAAGCGCCGTCAGAAACCTAATAAGAACCGGTGGGGTCGTGGGGATGGCCTATATGTCTCATAAGCCGAAAATTTTGGTGTACATCTAACGCCTACACTACACTACACTACTGAGGTGAAAGACATCGTGGAGCACGCCGTCAAAAACAAAGTACACGCTGAGAATTATTAATTACTACTGCTAGAATCGCGTCATTTTAGAATGGAAATAAAAGCAATTTTAAATTTCATATTATTAATAAGACGAAAACTGTAATTAATTATTAGAATTTTAAATTATGGTTTAAATTAATCCTTTCCAATTACACATTACAAATTATTATAGGGAAATTAAGTAATAATTTAGAATATTATATAGATAACAAATATAATATAGATTTTTTGAAATTCGCTTGAGGTTTGTTACCTACAAACCTCAAGCGAATTTCAAAAAATCTATTTACTTACCAACTTCTAAAATACAATACAAACCTGGAGATAGCTATGTCAGCCTTTTGTAATGCTATTTTGGATGCACGTTGTGCTGCGTTCACTGCTGAGTCAACACGTTCTCGGAACTTAGCGGACCGCATCAGGAACAAATGTTTTCGTTTCTGACTTGTGATGAGTACATTGTTCTTGTATTTTCCTTCTTCTCTCGTGCCGTCCCGGAACGTAGTAACACCGTATCCATACTTTTTGTTTGCCAACCATTCTCCCTCGTACCGAAGGCCGTCACTGCGCTCACTGATACCAAAACCAGTGCGTTTATCGTTTTTCCATTCGCCCATATAGGTTTCTGTGACACTCGCATCCAAATGTTCATCCTGTGACAAAAAGATTGGTATATATTGTCTTATCTTGATATACATATATGTTTTTTAATAAATAAATGATTACTTCCTGTGATACTCATGAGGCTTCCATCGAGTTATCAACAGTTTTACTATAGACCTATCTCTGTTGGTACTAGTGAGTCCAAATTGGACCTACCAAGCCTTATAACGTGAGGAGCATGGATGGAAGGTAGGGAGGCCTTTGACCTGCAGTGGAACAAACCGGGCTGGAAATAATAATAAATATTTATTTTCTATTTTGAATAAAGCTTGGATCTCATAGATTTTAGTGGTTAAACAAAACCAAAATGCAAAATATTATAGATTTAAGTATTACTGAGTTTCCACTGTGGTGTGGGTGGAGAAAATTTTATATGGTCGTAATTTAATAGGTTACCTTACACAAATTAAAATCGTAATTCCTAAATAAGTACAATTTAAAATTTGTTAATAACTTACATACTTTTGTTTAACACATGAAAGATTTTTTATTAAGGATTTGTGCAATTGTTAATAATTAAGGGAGTTAGATATTGAATGTGCCACAAAGATGACAAAACGTTTATTTTAGTTAGGACGTTCTTGTTTAATGTGACCAATATTTATTAAATGGGAACACAAAGATTATTTTGTCGTGTGGTGCCATGCTAACGTGGGATTGGCCCGGGGGTGGCGGGCATATACATAGATGGCATTGCATAAGCATGCAAACGATTATATGGGTGATAAATTTGTGATTTAAACCAAATAAGCAAAGTCCCACCTCGACAACGAAACTTGCGTTTGAGTTTGTGTGCAAAGAGGCATGGGTCATAGCGGAGTGGGTGCTGTCTACCGACGAGACCCACGAAGAGCCCGAGCCCCCCGAGCCCCCGGAGTGGACCGAGCCCGAGCCGGCCCCGTCCAACTCGCCAACGCTGCGCTGTTTGCGCCATTTCTGAAAACATTATACGTCGTCTTGGTTAGTGGAGTCGCTTCAAATAAATAGTTGATACAATTTCAAAACTACGGGACTACTACAAAAAAGACTTTTGTATTTTGGTTTTGTTTGACTTATACATATATATTTAGATCTGTATATTAACTTTCGTGAGGCTCATTCATATTAATTATTGTTCACCGGTTACCGCGGAAATCAGTTATACTCGCAGCATCGCCGCGGGCGCAGCTCATGACTAAGAGCTCCGTTCGAATTCGAAGCTAGCCGGTCAATCCCGAAAAATGCTCTTAAATAGTAACCGGTGGACAATAAAGTTATACATTTTGTTGGAAAAGAAATACGGTCGTGAGCAGGATTCGAACCTGTGCCTAACGCCTAAAGCGCCTTAGCGAAATACTTAATTTCGCTAAACATGCATTAATGCTGTTCAAAGAGTTATCGGTGAACAATAATTAGTATGTAGATCTGACTAAAATGCAGCGGGATCGATCGTCATTTTATTGTCATTTTGTACTCACGCTACATGTAACAAAGTACAACAACAACACCAATTTTAATTGTGTGTTCCTTAGTTATATACTTTAAATTAAAAGCATTTTTGTTAGTGATTACATTGCTTGAATCTGATGGGCCACAGCACCACCAATGTGACATTCTCTAGACGCGAGGTAGATGTCCTAATTGGGTAGGATCAATTAGGACATCTCGATTACAAAGAACGCACTAGGTAGAGAATCTGCAATTACAAACATTGTTTAAAGGGAGTCAGATTTATGTAACTTACATGGAGTAGTCCTTTAGGTTTTCCGACAAGCGATCCGCGGCGTCCGGACGGCTGGTCCGATCGGACGGTGAGCACAAATCCGCCGCGGGCGTCGTCCATGCGCGTGGTGCGCTGCTCAGAAGGGTCTGCAGCGCCCTCGTTAAGTGAGGACATGGAGCCGCGGTGGCCGCGCGCGCCACCCCTGTAGTGCGACGCCAACCCGAACGGCGCTGACGTACGAACACCGTAGCCGTGCCGCAGCCCCCGCATCCATTGTCCTTGGTATGTGCCTGGAAACATAGTCAAAAAGGTTTATAGCTATATATGACAGGTGAAAAATTATATATGATAGGTGATACGCGACATAATAATTGGTGCTTCCCATTTCGGCCTCATATAGTTTCTAGAATTAAACCACATGTGCTAGTGGACTGAAAAAATTTGGGTGAGTAATAATATACCCTACAACTTTGAAAGTTACTGGTTAGATATTTTAAATTGTTGTTTGCCACATATTATACTTCTACAATTTGGACCGTTAATACATGCTTAGGTTAGCGATTACAAAGTTGTATTGCTTCATAAATAACAGCTACCTTATACATACGTATACATTTTAGAAACTACTTAACCGGTTATTATGTGGTAGCCTATTAAAAATATAAATCCGAACCTGAAAAGAAATCCTGTCTGCGTTTATGCACGACGAACAAAGCTTGAAGGTGAATAATAGACATATTTTCAACCTACAGTAGAAACATGTTTAGTTACTGAGCCAGTCTATGCTACGCTTATTTCTAACTAGTGATATGTATAATTATCTATACAAGCAAATTTTATTAGTGTGAAGTTAAACCATATAAGTACGATAGAAGCCTAACAAGGGTTCTATTCTAGGCAGTTAGCTAATACTAATGTAATACCAAAGAGCGATAGAGAAATTACGCTCGTTTATCGGTAATCGCACTGTAATGGCAACAGCTCTGAGCAACAAATGCAATTTGAAGACGTCATCAACACGAATCCGATATAGGTCTTTAAACATTATGAGCCAACTCTGCGTTAATCTGACGATAGTACATGTAGAGTCAAGAGAAAAGCTTTTAAATGACGTGTTTCTGTTTCCATATTTTAAGAATATATAATGCATAGTAATATCTTAGGTTTGCGCGATCACTACACATTATAATAAAACAACTTTTAACCGAATTAATCGCGTGTATTATTGGTTTTTTGTTTTTCCTGACGTTTCGAACACTTTGCAGCGTTCGTGGTCGCAGGGAACTCCTGCCACGAACGCAAAAAATGTAACGTGAACGTAATAAATGAACCTGGGCAACATAAAATATATAATAATGATGGCTAATAGAGCTGAAGATAATTAAATTGTCGAAAAACCAAAAATTTATTTAATTATAATGTACCTACCGGAATTTGCTTTAGTGGGCCAAATCTTTAGCCCTAAATCAAATTAGACAGATTCAATGTTTAGTAGTGAAAAACATGACTTTTACTGATGTTCTATATCAATCATTTGAGAGTACGAATGGCACTTATTTCTCATAGTCAATCCCGCAATCGTCAATCTTCATGTACCGTATGACGTCAATGGCCTTTATGAATGTAATGTCTTGCACGTTTCGCGTACTCAAAGGTGTAAAACTGTGTCATTTCTAATATTTCCTGTGTTTATGATCTTTTAACATTCACCAGCTGAATTATTTTCATTTACACGAAAATCTTGATTTTAATTATTTTTCGTGAATTTGTTAATATAATTCGATTTGCATCTTTCCTTCTTACTTCATAATTTTGGCTTGTCTGAACCTTAGTTTTGAAAGTTATCGTTTTGAATTTGAAAGACTAGTTTGGGCCCGCGACTTTGTATGCGTGGACTTCAGAATGAGGTCTAGCTGGGATAAAAAGAATCCTATGTGTTAATGCAGGTTTTAAATTATCTGTGTGCCAAATTTCATCCAAATCCGTACAGTAGTTATTACGTGAAAGAGTAACAAACATCCATACATACAAACTTTCGCGTTTATAATATTAATAGGATAGAAAGCACTGAGGTGATAGTTATGATAGATTTGGATGAGGATAGTTATGATACGACTTCTTTGTGTAATTAGGGTGTGATTGTATACTTAATTTTTGTAGTGCCTAGTATTAAATGAGTGGTCGACATGATTGTGTGTCGAGGCGGCGCGGCAGGCGTGCCTGCGCTATATTTAAACGGCGAGGGCCGCGGGCCGTGCGTGCCGGCGTCGGAGCACAGGGCCGCCTCGCTCTGATCATTCATCGACGAAACTACTGAAAAACTTTCATTGCTGTACTTACATGCGAGTAACTGGATAGCAAGGAGTTTTTAATTGTGCAAGAAGTATTCATAATTTATAAAATAGCTGCAAAAAATGTCTATATGGGTTGGTTTGCTCAGTTGTGCTCGTCACTTGAAATTATGTCAGAACTAAGTTCTGACATAATGTAGTTAATTCATTAGAGCCATTATTAGCTCTGTACAAAATTTAAGTTCAATAGAGTGGAATACTTATAGTTATAACATTCTGATAATTTAAGTAAATTTTGTTTCAGTTCACTTTTAAATAAAGTACATCGGAAGCCAACAGGAAAAGTCGTCATAATTGTTTAGGTCAAAATTATTTCGTAACAATTCACTGAATTCATCATTTTAATTTTATGAATGACAAATCTTTATTCAGGGTATGACTCAACTTTATGCCGTCAAAAGATTACATGACGTTAATTCACGGCATAACACTCGCAAACTATTACCTAGACTAGTCGAAGTCCAACTATGGATTTAGATTGGTGGTTTCAAAATTATGCTGCCATTGATTCTTATTATCTGTCACTTGGCACAATATGAATAATAAACGACACACAAACGTGTATATAGTACACGTGATGTGGATATTGATAGGTGCATGCGTAATTGGAATCTCCAAATGAGAAACATAACCATATAAGTCCACGTAGGACATATCTACGTTTATTCTACTGCTTTATTTTATAACACGATATTATATTAAATCGTATTTCTGCAGCCTAGTCTACTACTAGGTAGTTGGAATTTATAATTCAGACGCTTGTGTTGTTTACAGATATTATTTCCAACAGCAAACATTGCGCAAGCAAAGGGCTTCCTTCCTAGTTCACGCCACTATAATCTGGGTCAGGAGGCAAACACGTAGTATACAATAAATAGTTATGAAATTAATGTATTGGGTTAACCCGGATTTCAAGAGTTTATTTTGGGATTAAAACAATTGCTTTTTGTGTTATCATCAGATTAACAAATAATGTTTTCTCTCGTAAAGAACGGATCTACCTACCTAAGAATGCCATGGCCATGTAAACGTAATGTATTTTCGTCTGAATTCCAATAGTTTGGCAATGAAAGAAATTAGATAATACTAACCGCCATCAGCATATGTTTCTGAGCCGTATCCATCTTGCAGTCCGTTGGCCCATGTGCCTTCGTACTTGGCGTTGCTGATAGTGCTCTGGCGCACGCCGTAGCGGCCCTTGTAGCCCTGCGTCCACTCGCCGCGGTACAGCCAGCGGTCACGGGTCTCCACCCCCAGTCCATGCCGCTTGCCATTCTGCCATTGACCCTCGAATGAACTGCCACTGTGAAGTAAGTAAATTCATTCTTAAAACGATTGCTAATTTGTTTGTTGATGATGGTGAGTGTTTCTTTATAGATTCAAACAAAAACTATCTTCTCCTTAACTAGGATTTTATTATGGAACTAGCTGTGCCCCGCGGTTTCACCCGCGTTTAATTATATTTATAATTAACCTTAGTTACTCCTAATATAGTCACCAGTAAAATCTTATCAGAATCAGTCCAGCCGTTTCGAAGATTAGCGGGAACAAACAGACGAAACAAACAAAAAAAAACTGATCTTTGGGCATAATTTTGACATTACAAACAGACAATTCAATTTTATTTAAGTGTATTGATAATGTGTCATACCGTGATATGATTGATATATGGCTTGAATTAGGGCAGGGATCAACAGTTAGTTCCATTAGAGGTCTGATTTTAAAACTAATATGATTGTCGCGATCCGTTTGTAAGTCGATTACTAGCAGCCAAGACAAAATAGCTTGGTGGTCCTGACCTAGACTGTGTTAAATGTAAAAATAAAAAACTAAGTACCCATCTATTGTATTACAAAGTAACAATGAAAATAATTTGAACTATTCGAAATTCGAATGCACGGTTGGCCAGCTTTGAAGAGTCCATTCGTCATTCCTTCAGGTCATTCGAATGAATCATTTGGATTAATTGGCAGTTTGGCATGATTTTTCTGAATTGGATATGGATGCGGGTTTTTTATTTTTCTCAAGCTATTTGACTGAACAACCAAGATTGTTGGTTCATGTCGGTAATGTGCAATTCCAGGAAGAACGGTATATAACATACCACGGTCTTATCGTGGCACCACGTGGTGCCGGGATCACCATAGTATTTACTGCAACCTGCTTTGATAACTCTAGGTTTTTCTGTTGTTTATCATAAATGGATCTACGTTTGGCTTCGCTTAAGCGACGGTGTGGGGCTGAGGATGGAGCACGTAGATCCACAAGAAATCTATTCACTGTAGCCTTGAATATGCCTAATTTCTGAGATTGTATTTTTTAGGAAACACCGAAGACGGCAGGGAGTTAATTCACGGACACTACATCGTGATACGTACTGCCCGTGATCCAAATCGTTCTGTTCGAATTTTCGGAATTACCACGAGGAACGGGTGCGTTCATTTAAAGTTATATTTAAAGCAGTAGTACCCTACGCTGGAAATTTCTTCTTAAAAATATAAATCTCATTACACACACACCTAGTGTGTGTCCCGGATCAAATTATCTGTCAATCGTAACATATTTGTTCTGTGCGAGAATTACATGAGTCGTAGCAGGTGGTCTTTCCAAGTCCAGAGCGCCAACTGCGATGACAAAATCCATCACGACAATCTCGTGAACTAGGTAACGGAGGTCACTTGCCTTATGCCTTATATATTATGTAATTAACAAGTAATGTTAATTATATTCAAGCTGTTATGTTTTACGAACTGCCCGTACAGGCAGCTTATCTGTAACAACTTTACGTATAATACAAATACCATAGCGTGTGGTACCGGCCTTATTAAGTGTAGCTGTCAAGATTTTAACGAGAAGACATTGCCAGTACTGACACTTTGTAACAACCGGCGTGTAGTTGGTAGTATTTAAAAATATTGATATACAGTTATAGATTTTTGTGGAAAGAAAAATACGGTCGTGAAAAAATTTATATAATAAATGTCGGTCGCTCCAGGTGCTCTGCCTGACCTCTGCTCATTACTCCGAATTAGTCTTCCACCTTTATAATACGTGTAATGTCAACGCTATCTTTACTGTCCCTGTAGGTACAAGTGATTGAACCGACACCACCATCTTTGTAGTTGATTTACAATAACTATTCGGAAATACTTACTAAGTTATGTTATATTTTTTACAAGCATTTTTTTATTAAATATAGCGTCTATTAAACCATCGGTAAAATTTACTCAGAGTACTTTCTGCACATAAAAATAGAATAATATTTATGGATGTCGCCCAAAAGTGTATTTATTGAAAATTATGTATTAGGTACCGTTATGGCTACGGCAGACTGAATAACGCTATACGATAATCTAAAATACATCCTTGCTATTTTATTTTTCGATACCCATCCATTCATCCATTATGGTCGCCCGCGTTTGTCGCTTTTGTATTTTTAAGTGTATTAGACATTCCGTATTGTTTAAGTTTTATAAAGTTTTGCTGTTAGAAAATTCTCAGTAGCAGCCCAGAGTTTGAAACTGTGCCCGGTTGATGGCAATAGGCTCACCACCTATTACAGGGAACTTTATAACAGCATTGGTGAAATGTGGGTGTACAATGTGAATGTACACCTCTGCCTACCCCTTCGGGGAATACAGGCGTGATGCTATGTTGTTCTTTAATCCGTAACAATTTCAAATTGAATTGTTTACCGCTATCAAAGTATTGCTATCTCATTTCACATGACAATACAGAGATAGTATGTGTGCTATACAATTTTGTGAGGGTACTTTCACCAGTTGCTACGCCGTAGTCGCGTCGCCTACGCGTTTGACATTAAGTTAAGTGTATTTTGCGCGCTACCGCATATCACATAAAAGTATACATAAGTATTCTTGTAGCGTGGACGAATAGTCGTAGCGTACAATTTAAGTACTCTACGTAGTGTCGTGCGTAGCCCAAGTAAAATAATGTGCCATTTGTGGGCGCAAAACGTAGCAAGCCCGTCTTAGGTCGCCCCGAGGCACACCCTTTTTTATCTTGTATGAAAAGGCACGCCCCTAGTGCTTGTGAAAATGTTCTTGTGTTAAAAAAGCCAAATTATTCCTGCACTGATTTTAAAGATTAATAGGGGATTCAACCTTGTGGATACAACTCACGGTGTGAACAACACATGAAGTCAGCCTCTTGGTGATACACATTTGTCTTGTATCGTCTAACGAATCGTAAGTACACACAGTTGTCAAATACTAACAATAGACCAAATCTTTTCCCGGTGAGAGACAAACCGATCTCGCTGCCAAAGCTATTTTTTTATAGAATCAAAAGTTGGTAGCAATTATTCGTGATGAGACTTACATAAATTCACTGAATACGTGAGTTTCGTAGGTAAGTACTAAGGTATTTGGATACATCATTGCAACAATTATCAACACGTGTCAGTGGTACTGAAATTCCTTTCAGTTTTTATTAGTTGCGGTAAGATAATGGATCAGTCTGTTATGCACATGAGTACGGGCGAAACAACTCGAGCCTAACCTCTATTTATAACGCATGCTCCACGTACGTTCTGCGGTAACGTAACTAAATATTACAAGTAAAACCAACAGACTTTACTGTAAAGAGAATCGACCTTGAGCACACAAATGAGCCGGTCGCTAAACCTGTGTAAATTTTACAGTGGCAAAATGTTATTTATTAATTTTAAGAAGACACTTTTTGTTTTTTATATTTTTCCTTTAGGTATATATATAGGTAAACAATATACCTATCTGTTCTATACTTACTTGTAAGTATATCATTTGAGTGTACCCACGTACTTCAGTGACAGAATTAGAAAATATAAAAAAAATATAAAAGTCTTTCCCAACTACTTTAAACTGTCTAATTACGTCGTGGACAGCAGTCTAATCGGATACAGCTTAGTATTTTAAATGGAGCGACTGCCTATCCGACCTCCACAATCCATCTACTGGGTAACACGATACCACGTAGTAAGACTGGTTTTCAGACTTTCAGGCTTCTGACTACGTGTAACGGCTGTGATAGACCTTCATTTGACAGGCGGGACCGACAGTTTAGCGTGTTCTTCGAGGCACAGAGAGGTCTCGATATGCAATGGTGAAACCCATCCACAGACCGACCGCGGCAAAGCTTAACCTTGAACGATCGATCTGTGCGGCTGTTACTTAGCCACGAGCGCTTATATAATATGTAATAATGTAATATAAAAATGTAATGACATAATCTAAAATTGGTATCCATACCAGTCAATACCTATTCGGTTTTAAGACATTTAGTGATCAATTACTGGTGAATTATATAAAAAACAAGCTATAAAAAAAACACGCCGTGTGTAAACTCAAATACATACATGCAGCCTAAAAATATAAACAGTCGTATAAAGTATTCTTATTCTTTGACTCTACTAAACACAACAACTTCGAATGTATAATTATGAACCTAAACTTATTGAAGCGTTAGTAAAGCCGTTAGTAAGCCCATTCTTCAAATATTCACTAACTTTTTGTTGGTCTAGTGGTCCTAAGCTCGACTGCTGAGTTTGAGGTCTCGGGTTCGATTCCCGGATCCTTTATTATTCTTATTATTATTGAGTTTTTCTGTTAGGAAATTCTCAGCAGCAGCCCGGAGTTTGGAACTGTGCCCGGTAGATGGCAATTAGTCTCACCTTAGTTTTATTAGTCCCAACATAATACCATCATTGGTAAAATGGGTGTACAACTGTGTACACCTCTGTACACCTCTGCCTACCCTTTTGGAGAATACAGGCGTGATGCTATGTTATGTTATGTTTATAACTCTAAGCAAACGCAGGTCATGTTTGCTTTTGTAAATCTAACGATAGCGATAGCTTTGCTTATGACCATTATAAACGATAAATTAAGTCGTATTTTGAAATTTGCACTAAGTTTTTTTACAAGTCAAGGTTCTGTACATACAATCACTGTTTACTAAAAATAATTAAGTATGTAATCATAGTCCTACTTTTCTCCATGGGAAGTTTTTTTATAATCGACGGAAAATAACACCCAGCCATTGTATCGCATTTGTAACGAATGATTCAGTCACTTCGCCAGTCTTCACACGTCAGTGATTATAGTACCTACACTTCTAACACGCCTCAAAATTTACTCGAAACGAATCATGAGATGCGTTTGCGTCGATACTGTTGATCGGTCAGAAATGGTTACGATTATATATTCATAATTCTTTCACATATTTTATTGATTTCTACATAAACATTGTGACATGCAGTAATATAACAAATTACCTAAGTACATAACACTAATAAATAAAGTAATGTTCGAGTTATCCGATTTTCGTGTGCGGCCGGATGTTTAAGTAGGTACGTACATGGGTACTATACACATGGTCCATTTGCGTATTGTGTTCGGCTACGTAATTTGGCGGAGCAAAGATGTTACATGTGACGGGGAAGGTAATTATTTGTCGGCTGTGCACCATTTTGGCAAAGCGTTAGGGCGACGAAGCAAAGAGATAGGACAGGCGAGTCCCGGGAAACCTTTTTCCTATTTCTGGCATCATCGTCATGCATCGTCGTCACCTAATTAATACGCTACACATTCGACACTTTCGCTTTGTTATTACTAAATACATATTTTAATACTTTCTTATCGTTATTTACCTGCAATTAAAAGTATTAACTTGGTATTAAGGATAAACAACGCGTAGGAACCAGATTAATGTATTATAATATCCGGCAAAATTTTCGTTATATACAATACCTAGTCGTTACGTAGAGGTAATGTTGTCTATTAACTTAAATGTATGTTAATGTTACTTAAGCACAACATTTATCAGAAAAGCTGCTTGTATTTGGAAAGTATTTTTATTTTATCTCTTCTCAGCTACTGTCTGTGAGTTATGAACAATAACTAGGTAGGTAGGTAATTAATAGTAAGTAGATAGAGAAATTCAGTAACATAAATTAAATAACAGGTTTTGTTTAAATTATTATATTAGCTTATAGTTCAGGTTTCGTGACTGCTTTATGTCGGCTCGTTAGTGTTCAGGAAAAGGCAAAACAAAATTATTACCTAAAATTTTAATTGGTTAACTTTTAGTTTTATATAGTCACGAATGAATAAAAATGTCTGCAAGGACTAATAAGAACTAGAATACCAACGTGGTCAGTATTCTTGTAGGATATTCTGTGTTTGACGTTAGAGATTATATTCCCTCGTCATCATCATCATCATCCCCCTGCCCTTATCCCAATTTATTTGGGGTCGGCGCAGCATGTATTCTTGTTCCATACATCTTTATTAGCTGTCATATCGTCAGTCACCCCTTTTCTAGTCATATCATCTTTAACACAATCCATCCATCGCTTCCTCGGTCTTCCTCTACTCTTATAGCCATCTACATTCATACTCAAAACTTTCCTTGTCACATGACCCTCATCCCTCCGCATCACATGCCCATACCATGCTAAACGATTTCTACACAACTTCTCAGTCACCGGTGCCACTTTCAGACTTCCTCTTATATATTCATTTCTAATTCTATCCATCCGCGTCACACCACACATCCTTCGTAACATTCTCATCTCAGCTGCATGTAGTTGTCTTTCATTCATTCCCTTCGTGGGCCAACATTCTGAACCATACAAGACAGCAGGTCTAATAATTGTTTTATAGATTTTCCCCTTAAGTTTAAGGGGAATTCGGGGGTCACAAATAGTTCCCGTGACCTGCCGCCACTTCATCCACCCTGTGTTAATTCTGTGCTTGACGCTCCGGTCTATTTCGCCATCGCATTGTATGATAGAACCCAGATACCGAAAGTCGGAGCAGACTGGTAATAGCGCACCACCCAGCGCTATAGCACCAAAACTGGAGAGACCGCCAAAATCACAAAACATGTACTCTGTTTTGGTTCTGCTGATTTTTAGACCAACACTCTCCAGATTATTTTGCCATTTCTCAAGTCTGCTCTGGGTCTGGGGCCCATCTTCACCGACAAGAACAATGTCGTCGGCAAACAGCATGCACCAGGGTGCCTCTTCCTGTATGTCCAACGTCAGAGCGTCCATTATCATCAGGAAGAGGTAAGGGCTTAAAGCCGACCCCTGATGCAAGCCTACAGCCACACTGAACTTGTCGGTGTTGCCAGCAGCTGACCGGACATATGTACTGGATTGATTATACATAGCACGAATTAACTCCACATACTTCGCAGGCACGCCTTTCTCTTTCAAAGCCCACCACAACACATCCCGAGGTACTCTATCATACGCCTTTTCCAGATCAATGAACACCATGTGCAAGTTCTTATGTGCACGTCTGTACTTCTCGCACAATTGGCGGAGTGCAAATATGGCGTCAGTTGTACCTCGACCTGGCATAAACCCAAACTGATTTTCGGATATCATACTCTCCTCTCGCAACCTTTTCTCTACCACTTTCTCCCATATTTTCATACTGTGTGACATAAGCTTTATTCCTCGATAGTTGTTGCAATCCTGGACATCACCTTTATTCTTAAAAATCGGCACAAGCGAACTATTGCACCATTCTTGTGGGATCGCTTCTTCCTGCAACAACTTATTGAAGAATAAAGTCAGCCACTTACATCCATCTTCTCCTAACAACTTCCATACTTCCACTGGTATATTATCTGGGCCCATGGCCTTTCCATTTTTCATACTTTTAAGTGCCTTTCTTACTTCATCTATACTAACCTCATTCACCAGACCCATGTTTACTTGTACCTCATTTAGCACACCATTCCATGCATTCTCCTCATTCATTAGCTTTTCAAAATATGCCTTCCATTGCCCTTTTATTTCATCATCTTCGGTCAAAATCTTACCTGTATCATTTTTCATACATTTCATCCTAGTTATATCTCTTGCTCTCTTTTCCCTTTCTTTTGTTATCCGGTAGAGTTCCTTTTGGCCTATAGGTGAATCTAGTGAGTTATATAACCTCTCTTGTGCCTTAGCCCTGGCAACTGCTACCGCCTTTTTTGCTTTTCTCTTGCATTCAATGTAAATCGCCTTCCTCTCTTCTTTCAAACTTTCATTCTCTGTTTCCACAGATTATATTCCCTCGTATCAATTAAATTTTAAATGCAAACTACATTCTGTTGTGTATATTAAAAATAAAAAAAATAAATAGTTAAAAACGTTTATTGCACATTAAAATAATACGTTATTTGGAGTAAAAATAAGCGGTGAAAAGCATTAGCAAATCTACTAAATGTATAATCAATTGTAATGTGATATCTCAAAGCAAAGATGTGCACCATAGTCATACGTTATATTTTAGATATTAAATTATTCCAAGCATTGTACACGTTCCCGTAAGAAAATGACTTCTCATTACTGTAATAAAGTACCTATTAATAAATCCTAAAGTGTAAACTCTCTCTCTCACTGTAAATGCGTTCAATAAATACAATATGCGAAGTAAACACTAAAGTTATATATTCTTTTTGTTATTAGAGTAATACGAATGCGAGCATGGCTTGAGCCAGCACTATATAAGTTACTCGTACTTGGATCGTTACTCCAAGTGCTCGGCCAACCAAAATATCGAGACCCCTGCTCACTAAGCTGCATCTTTCCTCCACTTTTAATATCTACGTCTTAAGTTGAGGGCAGCGTTGCCTAGTTCAGGTCGTTACAGACTGACTGAACCGACATGACTCTGCAGCTAATTCAAAGCCAATGACGAATGTCAACAACCGCTACGATTTGACGTTATAAAAAATAAGAAACATCTGGAAACATCAAACCATACTCAAAGATCAAACCCCATAATCAATCCATAAATAATTTATAAGTTTTATGTCCACGAACATTAATAAAAATACTCAAAGATACAGTTCCTTGTTATATTATGTCATAAAGGTTCGCCAGTCATTGAAATCTTGACTAAAAATTATACAACCCAATGACTTGAACGTGAAACTTCAATATTTTTAAACCAAGACCATGATAAAGAACTACAGAGGCTTAACTCCCGGGCATGGCCGTGGCTAGGGGGGAGTGGGTTTGGGGGGTACCGCCTGAAATTCCAGACTAGAAGTGAAATCATAATGTTTACACGTGCTACATACGTGAAAAAGGACAACCCCTTCCCAGAAAAAAATTCATGAGGGAAAACCCCTCCCGAAATATATTCTTAGCTACGGTCGTGCCCCCGGGGCTTATACAAGTTCACATTTAGGAAGTACTTTAAAAATATATCGTGGAAAAATAAAACTATAAATATTTGTGTCTTCTTCCACTATATCTAGAACCGGTTTTAAAGGTTTTCCAAACCTTTAAATCCGTCCTTGTTCTTGAAGAAACTTAGAGGTTTTAGTAGGTATCTTGAAAGGGAACATTCATATTTTTTTCTTTTGTACATAGGTAGGTACGACTCTAATAAAAGTAAATTGTTAAGTAAGAAGTAATTTTAAGTAACCCATTGTTTCTTGGTCTTTTCTTTAACCATTTGCACAATACTAAAGGAAGTGCTTTCCGAATAGCTCTCATGGCAGTGACACAAAGAAATAATAATTATCTATTAAAAAACCACTGCCATACATCTGAGTCACTGGGTTGAACTCAATGGTTGAACGACATATACCTATTTGTCACAATTTCATGAACAAATAGGCTTGTAACGATAGGTGATTTAATAAAAAAAAATCGTCTCAAGCCCTTTGTTTAGTGGGTTAAACTTGTAATTGCACAGAATGAGAAAAGGTTAAGGTTTAATCAATATAGGTCATTATTTAATTTCCTTATATATAATTTATATTAATTTATTTATATTAAATTTCATTCAATAACATATTAAAACGACGCCTTTACCTTCAGTTCTTTAGGTGAGGACAGTTATTAACAGATTGATTGGATGGGATGGGAACGCAACAGCAAATGAACTCTCTTTTATACCATAATATATAATATTGTAATAAATAATAATAAATAATATTGTAATAAATCAGTTTATGATCCACGAATATACTGGATACATCATACTATCTACTAAAAGGAACGAGCTACTATTACATTTCGCGGAACTAACTGATACTGATTCAGCTATTTTACGAATCTGATCTGGCTACTACAGCGAAAACAAGTTGTAGAAAATAGAGCCAATAATAGAATAATAGTCACTAAAAGAAATACAAAAGTGAGTTTTTGTCTATAAATATCATGTATTTAGTAGGTGTACGTGTAACCCTTTTTCATCATCCTTTCGATAAATAATTTCTAGTAAAGATGTTTTCACACTACTTATTTAAATTTTCAATTGAAATAACTACGTCATTTCATTGACGTAGCAATATTTATTGAATTACGATTGATGTATGTTACGAGCACGCGTATAGATACATATTTTATGTAATAATCGACTGAATTGAACAATGAACTAGCGATTTGGACAATAAATATTGTTTATCGTTTGATTTGACTCCTATGTTTGTTGTAGGTATATATTAAAATATGGTAGAGAAAACGAATCTACTTGTAAACGTTGAATAATATTTGTGTGTAATTTTAGAAGGGACAAGCAGAAGGTAAGATAACAATGCCCCGGTATCTATTGAATCGCTGACACAAAAAACGGCTCGTTACATCGTTTAATGGGCAAGGTTCCAATATTGGATTATATCTGAAAATGTTGTACTATTAAATGCTCGACTTAAGAATTTAGTCGCAAACCAGTCTGCGTTGTCGACTAGGTTTAATGAAAACTAAAGTGTAAATTAATTTTATTGTTCACCGATTACTACTAAGGTGCTTTTTTCGGGATTGCCTGACTAGTTTCGAGCTCGAGCCCTTAGTCATGATCTGAGCCCGCGGCGATTTTGCGAGTCACACATATACAATGCCAGGTTTGTTTGAAACTAGTCGGAAAATGCGGGTAAACAGTAACCGGTGAACAATAATTAATATGAATGTGCTAGAACACTAAGGCTGAAATCAACAATGAACGGAGACAGGTTAACGTTAAATGGGCTCATAAAAAAGTTGTAAACAGTATGGACGATTCTTTCACGGAAGATGTTATTACTTTTAAAATGGATGTTACATTAAACTATTTAAATTAAATAAATGCATTAGATACGTATTTATGTTAATTTGACTACCTAGGTATAAAGCAGGAGATTTACCCCACCCCTGTTAAGTTTTCAAAATCAGAAATTTCTGAAGCTCGGGAAACCCAGTTTAAGAAATTTCTGATTTGCGCCCCCTGGGCCAAAAGCTGGGTACGCCCATGAATATGTGTCACGAAAGTTATTATTCAAAAATACAGTGTGAATGTCCAATGTAAAGGGTACATAACTGATATACTGGTTTAAATTGACCACTTAGCTAACTGGACGAAGTCATCGTGGTGTAGCTGAATGCTATACTTCGATGACTGGTCCTGTGCTGTGCTGTAATGCTGCATAACGATTAATTAAGGTTAATTTTCATTATTCAAGTTTCAATAATATACCTTTTAACTGAATAGGGGTTGGGTAGTTCTTTGGTGTAGGACGCAACAGGCGTTGACACCATTGCTCCATTGCATCTTACATCTTACTTATCTTGCTCAGCTGGCTGTGCTGGCGCCGCTGCTGTTGCTGCAGAGACTCTCAAACGGCGCAAATATAGCAACCTTATTGGCTGCTACGACTTTGAGCCGTTTGGTGTCGAAATGCACGCCAACTTTTCAAAGAAAATTCTGTCAGATTGATCGACACCGTGTGATCAGAGAGCTGGCCAGTTTTTTTGGTCAAAGATTAGCATTGCCATTCAACGTGGCAATGCTGCCAGTCTTCTGGAAACTTTACATGATGACAACGATGCGGAGGAAAACGTCGACGTATAAACCACGTTTGATTTATGTTGTATATTTTAGTTCTATTATATTTTTCTTGTACATAATTAAGTGGTCATTGTATTTAGGTTTTAGTAGATTATTTATTAATTATTGTCTAATTATATTTTAACTGAATTAAGAAATGGCAAAAAAAAATATCTATAAGTTATTACATATTATTAATATTGTATTCTAATCGATATCGGTGACAGTAAACTTATTAAGTGCTCAACTGTAGGTTGGTCAAGATACCATATACCCTTCCATATAATAAATAATAAATAAATAAATTTTATTTACCAAAATGAGATTGTAGTATCTACAAGTGTATTATTGCTAAGTTTGCAGACAGTTTTAAGAAGAAACAGTTCCCAGGCCCCTTGAAAGTATTTAAAATCGTGTTCCAAGTCCAAAAACGACGATAATGAAAGTAGGTAAATTCTGCAACATTATGTGATTACATTTTCCGAAAAGATTATTAAACATTTGTGTGTAAATAGATGTTAGTATAAAGTGTAAGTGTGTGTGTGTGTATGTGTGACTGCGTGTGTGTGTGAGTTATGTAGGTGCTTAAGCTTTTACTTGGCTAGGTTTTCTTCAGTTTCATCATAATTTAACCTTAGTAAAAATTTGTTAACGGTCTTCTTACAATGGAAATAAGTTACAGTTAGACTCACAATGGGAATTTTCGCACTAATTTTATTATAAAGTGTGGGGCTAGTATATATGAGGAAGTTTTTCATGAATGTAGTAAGAACATGTGGGAGAGTAAAGATTTATTTTTGCGTCGCTTTTCGGGGAGATTGTGTGGGGCTTTGCGATGTTGTTTTAGAATGGCTTGAAGAAACAATACACTGCACGTCATGTACAGGTCCGTAGTGGGAAATAAAATTGGTCGAAAGGTGGCAACTTTTAATATGGCCCTATGTGCAATCTCAAGGGGCTTTAAAGTAGTTTTAGCAACACCACCCTAGCAACTGATACAGATTGTCACAGTGAAAAGTATACATTGCGGACTACTGTTGCGTTAGCTTAGTGATATAAGGTTTTTTTTTATTTATTTTTATTTATTAGGAACTTTTGAACACAGTTCATGTCAGTTCCATCGTTGATATAAGGTTGTAAAATGGAAATCAGTTTGCGTATGCGTCCCGCAAGAGAGTTAATATGGGATTTATAATTTAAGTATTGGTCCAATATTATTCCCAGATATTTGACCTGATGTACTTGAGATACTAATGGACATTGACAGTTTTGCTGGAGTTGCGTGGAACATAAATGAGCTTTTATTAAAAGGCAGAGATTGTAAAAGCAATGACATTGGTTTTGGTGGTATTATGGGTCAGGGTATGATCGGAGAGTCAGTTTAGGACACAGTTAAAGCCATTTTGAGAAAAGAGTTCTAGCTCCCACCAAGATTTTGCAGAGAAGGTGATAGTTGAGTCATCTGCAAAAGATACTATTTTAGCATTTGGAATTTTGAGGTTTTATAGGTCGTTAATGAACAGAAGTAATAGCGTAGAGCCCAAAATACTACCGTGTGGTACCCCGTATTCAATAGGTAGTTCAAGGCAGGTATAATTATCTAAAGTTACGATTTGAGAGGGACTTGTAAGGTAACTTTTGAAGAAATCAAGTTGAGGCCCCCTGACACCTATATTTTCTAGCTTGAGTAAAAGGGTGGGAACAGGAACGGTATCAAAAGCTTTCGCAAGGTCTATAAATATTGGCAGTGCCTTCATATTTGCGTTTAGGTGATTAACAATATAATCGGTCAAGAGATGGACTATTTCACACGTGGATATATTTTTGCGAAAACCGGAGTTGATAATATTTTAAAGTGTTCTAGATAAAGATGTAATCTTTTGTTTACAAATCGTTCGAGGACCTTAGACAAGGCACTCAGTACAGCTATATGATATCGGATATATCCTTTTTGAACGCCTAAGAAAGGTTTGGGAGATACCATTCCAGCCGGATGCTTTGGATTTCAGGGAGTTAATAGTTGAAATTATTTTGTCAGGGTCCGTAGGTTTAAAACGAAGGAAGATTTGGACTTAGGAGAATGTGTGGGTGCGATTTGTGGAGTATTAGCAATAATGTTGTCAGCAAGCATTTTTCCAATCTCTACAAAGAACTTGTTAACATCATTACAGGATTGGGTTTCTGAGCGTGAGAGTGAAGTTGAGTCCATGAGGTCTTTTGCTTAGTGGTGTGCGTTATATTTTTAATAGTTTCGCAAAGATTTTTAGGATTATGACAAGCCATATTTAATTCCAGCATATCATGTTGCCTTTTAGCTTTCTTTAAAATAGTTTTACAAAAATGTCTGTATCTTTTATATGTGATATTTTCAGGTATTTGCTTTGATTTCTTGTGCAAATAATCTTGATTACGTATACATCGAAGTAGGCCCGGTGTCATCCAAGGTTTTAGTATTCTTTTGTTAGCGTGCACCTTTAGAGTTGTTGAACAATCTTTTACGTTTTTTTTTATTAAATCTATGAATTCATCAGTGACACTGTTGGGGTCTGACAAGAACAAAAGGGGTGAATAATCTAATGATTTCATAACCAGATCAAGAGCTTTATAGTCCACGATGTCTTTTAAAAGGTAAGAAACTGATTTAGGTTTGTTAACCTTTAACCTGGTATGGCTCTTGTCAGGCTAAATCTGCGAAATGTCAAAATGGCCGTTACCGTAGCCCCACCCCTTTTCAATTTTAATATAAACAACGATTTCTCAATATTCCAATAAGAATCGTATACAACATTGTTACATTATCGTAATCTGTATGAAATTTCTGCTTTTTTTAAATTAGTTTCGAGTCTTTTTTTTTTAAATAAAATAAGTAATTTGAAAGGGAAATTGGAAAATGAATTATTATTATTGTTTTATTAAAAAAACGTCCCACGGTAAGTGACAGACAAAGGAGGTTTTTGACCTTGCTGTGGCACAGACCGTGACAGGCCAGGGGTTAATATTGATACATGATAGGGTAGAACAATGGTCTGTCACTGTTCAGTCATAGACCAAGGTCAAATGTTTTAACTTGGTACGTACAATGTGGTTTAAACAGTTATTACACCTAGTTGGATGAGTATTTGCTAGCAGAAATCCGAGCTGATGCTATAATTACATTTCTTCTTATACAGCCTGTTCATTATTGATGATCTTCAGCTACGCAACAGAGGGGCGGTTTTCGCCCGATGACACAATTATTCAACACTGGTCATATTTATCCACTAAGTGATATCATGTTTATTTTGACCACATTACAAACATATGACGGTGCGGTTGGCGCAGTGGTGAAGAGATTGGCTGCTGCGTCCTGTGTCGCAGGTTCGATTCCTACATGAGCAAATATTTGTAAGATCTACAGATCATTGTTCCGGGTCTGGGCGTGTATGTATGTAAAATTAGTGTTTGTAAACGCACCCAAGATACAGGAAGAAATTCCTTATGGAGCAACGTTTTTTTAAAGATAAAGTAAAACAGAAGACGGTACATACTTTCTTTTTTTATCTAGTTATTATAATATCGTTCTGATATAGGTAAACATTTTTCAATAATAGTTACGTACCATATTCTATTTACGTTATGTATTCAATTTACTATTATTATTATTAAATTAACCTTACGGTAGAGCTTCTATAAGGAAAAGAGACTTGCATAAAGGTAGGATGGAATAGAATCCCTAAGGATATCCGTAAAGCAAAAAGAAACTCAATATATATTTACATCATTATTTTTGATTTCTGAACAGTCTTTCCGAAACCCGTTTGTCATATTTTTCTCATATCGATGATTCCATCATAGCTTTTTTTGCTTTATGCACCGCGCAATTTTAATTAAGTTGAGTCTAAACAAAATTTCCAATACAGTGGCTTAAGTATCAATTTTAATTGGTAGTTTAAATTACCAGATCAAGCTAGAATTAATAAATTGGGCTCGTTGGGTTTGTTTGAATGTTCACCCCAGTCACCAAGATGTAACTTCTTGATAAATGACGTAACGCTTGGAAGGCTTATTGTTTGGATTTAAACAATAAGTCAGTCCTCAGAAGTAATGTTACTATGGAAAAACCTTCATTTATTCTTCTGTACATTTATTTCAGTATCTTCTTTGAAAAGGGTACCTTAATAGTTTTTATTTATATTAGAATTTCATATCAAAATGGCTTGTCCAATTAAGTAATGGAATATCTTCATCATCGGAGAGCTTCTATATTGAAATGGGAATATAATTACAGAGACGAAGTAGTTCGACAAGGCCTAGAGTAAGTACTTTAGTTCTTAAAGGTTATAGATAATAACTGAAGGTCATTGAGAACCGGAGATTAGCATTCCTGGATGCAAACCTGAAATGTGCCAATTGGACCTTTTGAATATTATAAATATACAGTTCATTTGTTGAAATAATACATCACTGACTCTATATTTTACCTACTTTAAAATGCTTATACTGATACATTTTTCAAACGCATCAACGCATGCGTACCGAATTCTTAAGTTACTCTACTAGTTCAAGCTATCAAATGGGGTACTTCCCGGTGATTTCCCGGTGGTTACGGTACACTTGCCATTTGGTCTATCGATGGATGAACATAATTTCATATCGAGACCTCTCCATCCCTCCTCCCCTCCTTGGGTCCACGTCGGTCTCGGTTCAAATGAAGACCATGTCAAGTCAAACTACCTGAAAGTCTGATAATCTGTCTTATCACTCGCTATAGGGTAACTAGGATGTGGTCTAGTACCTAAAATACTGGTATGAACCTACATCTGAGAGATCAAGGTCTCCTTTAAGTTCAGTTCAGACATTATTATATAAGCTTTGTGAGCGCAACCACGTAGGGCGCCTGAAATGATCTTTTGAAAAAAGAGCGATAACAGTTTCTGGTTGACCTATCTTAATTATCGGTACACACCCAATATACGATCAGCAAAATGTCATACACGATTACCAGGAAATCTTCACCTTGGATGATACTGTTTCCAGTTACAAGGTTGTTGCTCACAACATGCAACGTTATTTATATGTATAAGAAAACAGTAAGAAATAACACATCGCTGGCCCTAAAACAGAGCCTTGTGGTACCCCCGCTGTTATACATGGCATTACACAATATATACTGGTTATTCAGATTACACAACTTTCAACTAATAATTGTGTTATTCTGGCGTTCGAAAAATAAAATATTTTTAATTTATTGACGAAAGAAGGTAAATTAATCTTTTGTATACTATTATTTCCTCTATGTATAATGAATATTAATATGACATGCGAAAGTAATCTGTATACTCGCGAAAGTATAAAATTGTACTTGATAACAAATTAACTTCTGTTGTGTCTGGTAATTAGCAACTTAATCTGTTGTGTAAAAATTTATTGTTGAATTAGTCAGGGATCTATGTCGAACTATGAGTAAGAAAAGCGAAGTACTTAAACAGGCATGTGTTGAACTCAGTCGAATTCCAAATAAAATGTAATTTGAGTGGAAACACATTAGTCATTGCGTCTTTATAAACATTAATGCGCATGCCCCGTTAAAATAGGATACTGTTGTAACCAACGATTACCTATATTCCTGTGAAGAAATGAGGGTAGCGAGTTATCATAGAATAATTATATCTAAGAGAAGAATTATTTTAACGCAATAAAAACAAAAATGAGGGTTTTCTGTTCTGTGTACCTACTGGCATTATTTTAGGTTAATGTTGACAATGGTGATTCTTAATAACGTTTCAACTATATACCATTATTAACTTTTTAGAATTGATATGTAATATGAGAGCAAAACGGCAACACATCTGCACAAGATTTACGTTCTGCCGCCTAGAAAACTCAGCCATAAAAAAGCGTTTTTCAGACCACAGACTCTATTAAATTTGTCTGTAGTATGGCAGCCCTTTATGGGCTATGTAAATCGAATATGTTCATTGGTAATAAGCGGTGAGTAAGGACTACTAGTTATCTGGCAAACAAAACTGGACCCCGTACGATGGTTCCCACGAATCCCAGTGAAATGGGTCACTATCTAAGATCAGTATGGTGTAGTTGGCGCAGTTTGCACGTTCCACTGTCAATACTTTTTAGAAACGTTTTTAGTTCCTTCGTACAAAGTGCTTGCTTTGGTTTAGGAATTGCTATTTAATACAAAACTATATTAAGTCTTGAATGCTTTTTTTAATTACATATGAACTTCGATATTTAAATTGTCTAATACCATTTCTGGTTATCGTTACGTTATAACTTTTGGGCAAACAGCTAATCAATTAGATTTTTTTTTTGTTCTTTTATACGAATGTTTACAATACATACTTTAAATTTAAAATTAGGCTAATTGCTATTGTGATAGACAATTTACTACACTTAAAATTTTTTCAAGTCTATTTCAGCATTTTTCATTTGATCTGATATTTGGGTCACGAACTCTTATTATGGATTTATTAAAAGCGTACCTACTCGATTTAATTATTCAAGTTAAACTAAAACTTTATTATACGTTTTAATAATACCTTTAAAATGGGAATCACCAGATATTATTGACAAATAACTGCACCTTTCGTAACCTTATATATTAATGATTGTTCACCGGTTACTAGTTCACGTGCATTCTTTGGATTTTCCCGACTAGTTTCGAGATCGAAAGGCTCTTAAGGGCTCCGCCTTAGTTATGAGCTGAGTCCGCGGCAATGTCGCGAGTGATACTCAAAGAATGCACGTGAGTAACCGGTGAACAATAATTAATATGAATATATCTCATGAATGTTTTTATGCTTATATATTGGATTTGTGGAAAAAACCTCTTGTACTCGTACTGGAGGTTTTGATGTTCTAAGTTAAGATTTGTATTTGTAAGAAATGAATTTATGACATATCTGTTTACACATCTAACTAAAGAAATATATTAAAGTACGTATAAATGATCTTTCCAGGCAATTTTAATTTCCATTATATATACAACCTAGGTACTCTCTTCGAATGGGAGAAGTATAAAAAGATACTTCATAAATCATTCATAAAATCTATTGTGTCTGGTATTTAGCCAGTCAACAGAATTCTTCAAACGGTTCCAATCTAAACGAACCTAATTCAATCAAAAATCAAAACTTGTCTCGGTAGTCACTTGATTTTCTTGATGTACAAGATAGATAATGTACTTCTAGCATAGTATAATAATAGTATAATTCAGCCGAATGTAGGTATAATAGGTATACCTACGTTTTACGAGTATAAGGTTGTTAACTTTGTGCTAACAAAAAAAATTTTTTATTCTATTGCTGCGAGTATAGGGTCTAAGTTCCCTGTAATTGGGTAAATTCTTTAGATATTTATTAGTTTGCAATATTTGGCACGAAAACGATTCGAAAGAATGGACTTGTAGGATTAAAGGATAGTTACAGTGATTGCAGTTTACTCCCTCAGTACAATCCACTTTTGAACTATCGAGATTAATTACTTAGGAACTTGATTGCTGAGGTTGGAATTATAATTATAAATCAACTAAATTATATACTAAAGAAGGAATAAATTACGGTCGCTAATGATTCTTAAGACCTTGCTTTCAATAAATGAATTTAGGTGTACACCTAAAAGAACAAAAATATAGGGCACATTCTATTAAATAGAAGTACAATGGGCGGCCTTATCACACCCGTCGATTTCTTCCAGGCAACCTTTCGATGAATAGGTGTGACATGGACTATGGTGTACAAAATAATAATAATAAATACACAAAAATAATAAATACATACGATTATATAAAATATTTGCATAGTTATTAGTTTATTTATCATTCATGTTGAGATCATCTGCTAGAAATATAAGGTCATATATTATTAGTAAACTTCCCTTTAAGGGGTTTATAGGTATATAGTAAAGTCAAATACAATTCATAGAACCCAAGTATTTTAAAAATATAGTTGTATTGTGATTATCATAGTAAGACCAAAATTGCTCCTCTGACAGATAACAATTACAAAAAAAAATGCTATAAAAATAATAATCTAATGTTAGATTTTGATTTCAATTGATTCTTACTACAAATTGATCTATTAAAAGGAAGTTAACTAATATTTTAGGAATTAGTAAATTTAACGATTTCGATTTAAAACTGGGTACATTCTGCATTAATTGATGCATGATGTATATGTCGCAGATGGATTGTAGAATCCGCTGTTTTACAAAACTGCTAGCTGATTTACAAAACAGGGAGCTAGTGAGCGAAATACACCCGTCATCCTCTTCGTGTTTAGGTTTTTTTCTGACCTTACAGACACAAAAATAGGAGCCCCACGAAGCGGGGTTCCGCCATCCCAGCCACGGAAAGACAAATCAGAATACAGTACCTTTTTTTTACTTGAGTGGTGATTATCCATTTAGTATACCTATACAATAAACAAATTTTTCCCACTGTAGATGTGTCATTCTATCATACAACTAAACGTGGATAGCAGTTTTATTAAACGTATCGCAATGGAAATCCAGCTGAACGTTGTTTAGCTGTTTTATAAAACAGTACTGTTTTATAAATCAACTAGCAGTTTTGTAAAACAGCGGATTCCACTATCCATCTGCGACATATATAACACAAATCCGAATAAAATGTGGTGCTGTTGCCAGACCTTCCGGTTATATCAGAGCAAACTTAAACCAATGCGAACTTTTATTGGGTCATTGCACCCACGAAAAGGATGCCTCTGTCCTATTCTTATTTTCTTTGCTAAATATCTGGTACGCAGCATTTAAGATAATGGTTTCATTCGAAATATATAAACTGACTTGTGCACATACGATCAGTATTCTAGTTACCCAGACCGCATAATGATCTTGAAACATGATCAGTTAATACAAAGTGTATGTATTCTATAATGTTTGTAGATGCATACTATTTTATATCATCAACCAAGTTACCTTAGAAGTTCCTTCTTAGAGGTTTTAAGATCAGTCAGTCTAACAAATTCGTTAATTAACATAATAAGTACTAGAGTAATTATTTACATTGCAGACACATAGGTAATCTACGCTATGCCATAAAAATCGTGATACACAAGATTTTAATAATAAAATTAGAAAGATTCAATTATACATGATGAAATAACGCATTATACATTAAGAATCTCTTTCTAAATATAATTGTCAAAACATAAAACTAGTAACTGTGAGGATGTAAATTAGGTCGCCGAGTTAATTCGTAGACACTGACTTTTGACTATATTGGTACGCATTAATACGCCTGAGACCTGCCTCCTTGCCATTCTCTCTAATTAATTATACACACCTATTCCAATTACTTACTTAATACGATTTAGTAGTTACCTACATTTGTAAAAGCAATCAAAACCGTGATGGTGCCAACACGTAAATGTAGCGACATCATAAAATCTTCGAGCGAGCGTTAAGTTATCCTACATTGTTTGTAATGGATCATTTATCTTGGGAATTATTTGGGATATATATCTCATATAATATATTTTACCCCTACATACAGATATAATTTGCTACAAATCACTGTCACCTACGCAATTGCAGATTTAATGTGCTGAATTGTTTCAATCAAGGTTTATGAAATCGCGATTCCTAGCCTTCAATTTATAGAATGTCTAATGGATCTGTCTCCAACAATGACAAGTCAATTGACACCAGGACTTAAATATGATATGATACTAGCTGTTATCACGTGTTGTTATCAGCGTCTGCCGATCGATATGAATATTTTCGCTGAGATTGGGCCATGAGGCACTTTCACCGCCGTTACACGCGTTTTCTAGCGAAACACCGAACTCAATTATTAATAGCAGCCTATTTTTGGAGCGGCTTCGGACGCGGATTTGCGCTCGGGCGTGTGCGAGGCCCGGGCGAAGTCACTATCTCACCTGGGCCAGGTGTAGACACCGGAAACTTCAAAGCCGAAGTGCCAGGAACCGGCGTAAGCTCCCTGCGCTTTGGGTCCAGTACACACTCCATGTCCGTGGGCCTTGCCGTCTTCCCATCCACCACAATATGTACCACCATCGTCAAAGTCGAAACGGCCACCGTTGAGGCCACGCTGCGGGGGGTTTCCGCTAGCGGCGTGCGCGGCGTCGGCTAGCTCGCTCGGCTGCATCACGCGAAACCGTGGTGCCGCGGAGGGGAGGGCCTCCCGCGCGCACCCTCCACCGAGCTCGCGGTATAAATAAACATCAGCTGGGCATGTCGCGCCGTGGCGCGCCGCCGAGTGAACACCACTCCGGTCCTGCGCGAGGAGCACTGCGCGCCCGCGGCACGGCGCGCCGCCCGCCCGCCGCCCCCGCCCGCCCTGCGCACTGCGTACAGTACGCAGCGCTCGCAGCGCAGCCCACCGCCGTCGTCACCGCCGCTACCGCCACATTGTCGCCACAACAACTTACAATACTGCTTTCCAATATTACTTGGCCCAAAATATTTTTACATCTAACAGAACATTGTAGGCACTACAGTTAACAAAATTGAGATGACTAGCATTCACATTAGTTACTTCCTCTGTTGCTTTATATCATTCTAACATTGACTTACATTCTCATTATTCATACATTTATTTGTTATTTTTTAACACAGACTGGTTTCGTTAGGGGTGCTGTGCTAAGATCACTACATTCCTTACGTATATGTATTCTTTTTCAACAAAAATTTATAACTCTAAGTTAATGCTTTTCAAAGATTTATCTGTATAAATTGTTAACGTAATTGCAGCTTTAGGACATTTTATTAATTGCAAGTTAGTTATGTTGGTTCGATATAATAGATAGCAATGAAGTCACCAAATGACGTATTTATATGTGGAAGATGAATTCTGCGATTAGAAAGCATGAAATTCAATAGATCGAATAATTATAAATTATGTCAAAATGTCAAAACAAATTATCACCAATGTCATTAAATACCGTAACTTAATAATCAGGATCTATTTATTATATTTTAATTTATCATTTCAATTTGTCACGGGCTTACAATGCATTTCTGAAATGGTACCTAGGACTTAAATGAATGTTTTTTATGAAACTCATTGATAGTATAAAAACAATTACTCAATAACCATTTCTTCAGCAATACGCAAAACTTTCTATATGACAGTTCAGTAATCCAATTAGGCAATGAATTATATATAAGTGGTGCTATATACACGCAACTGCGCGCCTGTATAACTCTATCCTAGGTACAGGCATTTTTATTAAAACTTGTGTGACTTTCCGTTTATTAGAATTGTCTTTAAGTTCAAAAAGTGACATGTTACTTTTAACCAATTTTGCAATTTTGTTTGGATGTCTCATTTTTAACTTATTTTAAAGCGAAAACAAATTATATTTATTTTTATACACAACTCGTCAATGTGTTCCTTCCAAGTGAAGTGTTCGTCCAGTGTTATACCAAGGAATTTTGTTTTATGAATCTGTTCAACCATTTGTTCGCTATGTGAAATTTTAAGATGTAGGAGTTTACTTTTCTGCGTTTTAAAATTTAATATTTTTGTCATTTTTATGTTAATTTTTAATGAATTGATGACTAACCATGTCATAATATTATTTAATGCATTATTTATGTCCGATTCGTATGTTACATCATTCTTACAGTCTATGATAACCGTTGTGACATCAGCAAACAAAATACAGTCTCGGTCTACGGCTTGCGGAAGATCATTAATATATACGTATACTAGCTGACCCGGCAAACGTTGTTTTGCCATATAAATAAAAATTTAGGGGTGGACTACCCCTAACATTTAGGGGGATGAAAAATAGATGTTGGCCGATTCTCATAGATACCGGATAAGCACAAAAAATTTCATCAAAATCGGTCGAGCCGTTTCGGAGGAGTATGGCAACGAAAACTGTGACACGAGAATTTTATATATTAAGATATATTAGGAATAGCAGCGGCCCTAAAATGCTACCCTGTGAAACTCCAAAGGAGTTATTTCTTTAAGTAAGTTAATCCGTTCAGTCGTTTGAAGATCACCAGCTCTTTTCTAGTTGATGTTATTTCAATGTTATTGCGAGATCACAGTATCCTTGACCTGATGCTGTAGTATACCCAACTCTTGTGTCGGGGGTTTTTAATATAAGTTTTTTTCTCGCTGGCATGCCTTAGGTCCTTTTGATCGATTAGAATATCCAGTGTATATATTATCTTTTTCTGTACTTAAGTTTTTGCCACAGCCACGGCTTCCTTGGCTTTATCTGCTATGCTTCGTACTCGGTTATCTTGACCACCACGATGTATTATCCGATCCCTATCAACCGTGGAGTACGTTTCTCCTTTCTAAGTCTCTCAAAATATCCTTTGCTTCCCTTTTTATACACTTTGCAACCTCGCTCCAACATTATTCAGGCTACGCTCATTTATGTCTCCCATTCCTATAATTTTTATCCACCACTCGCTCTCTAATAATCTTCGCACAGTGAGACTTCGCAAACATAAAAAGTTTTTTTTTTCGAATTATTTATCGGTGATTGTGAGAGGAGAATGAAATTTCAAAAAATCTGTTCAGTTCAAATCCTGGTCGGGAAATAAAATACGAGTATGCCATACTACAGTAATTAACAGGGACTGAAAGCGGTAGACAATACCGGTATGTACCACCGCTATAAAACCGGTAGAAAATAGGTATCGGAATCTCAACCTTTACAAGATATACCTTTATTTAACCTTTTTGTGATTTCGGTACCGAAATGTCATTGTAGGTTAGATCGGCTGAGGCGCAGGCAGACTGCTGCATCTACTTTGATATATTTGTAAACTTCAGAATCTGGAGACTCAACAACAATTTGCAGAAAAGTTGACTAGTACGCCATCATTATGAATTTTAGGAAAAAAAAGGGAGTGTTGATGCAGTGACAGATAAAAGTGAAGCTTTATCATCTTACATTGTTGAATCAGCTAAAATTACTTTGGATATTGAATAGATTCAGGTGTTACCTTGCGAAAATCCATAACAATGCTGCTCTTCGCGTCATTTACCTCAATGCTGAGGGTCGTGACCCTCCAGGGATCACTTTCTTTTTGATGACGTCGCACCATCCGGTTCTCTTTCCAGCACCACATATGGCTTCGTGCTTATTGGTGACCAGTGACGTGCAAATTTGGTTGTACCAACTCATTGGGCTACGATCCCGTGGTCTCTTTCCTTGGATCTTGCCTGGATGATCATCTTTTCGAGAATGCTTGCTCTCTTCCTAGCTATATGAGCAAAATACTCAAAGACCCGTTGAAGGTAGGTTGATGATAGCCGAGTGGTGAGTTTTACTTCCTTGAGTATAGAGACACGTCCTTTTTGCTTTCCAGGGAATGCACAAATTCTCCTTCAGCAACACATTTCGAAAGTATCCATCTCTTCGGTTTGATTTATATTGATGAAGTTCTCATGAATGCAATCAACAACCATAGCATTCTTCTAGAAAGGCAGCAAAAATACAAAAGAAAAAAGATGACCAGGTGCTACGGAATTTTTTTAGGGAAGTGAAAATCCTGCTGGGGCTAGTAAAAGCGCAGCACATACAGTGGCTTACCGCCAGTACTCCACTCGGAGTGTTTTATGGTAAAGTTCGAAAACTGATTCATACGAAAAATAAATTGAATGCCCTTCTAAAGGCTATAGATAGCAAGGACCTTCTTCTTCTTCTTTGCGTATCGATGGCAAACCTATATTTTTGCCGCCCAGAACTTGGCAACGATAATTGTGGAATCGGTGGCGTTCATTAGGTCCTGCTGCGAACAGGTAGTAGGGCAGGCAGGACAGGACACCATGAGGGCCATTGATTGGACTGCTCCGCATACGCAATCCAGGTTTAGATCCTTCGAGACTCCCCGCCTGAACACGTTTTCCTTACTTCGGCCAACTTGTGTCCGAAGTCTGTTTAAAGACTTGATAGACCAGATTGGCCACGGTAGTTGATGCCCAGGTGGGAGGCTCTCACAAGGTGGAACAAAAGGATTGGGAAGAGATGTACATGCACACCACATATTGCATCTCGCTTGCATGGATTCTGTTACAAGGGGTTAGACGCATTTGAGGACTTTTCAGTCGTTGTGGCGGTAATTTGTTCCCATTTAGGGAGTGCCGCATATCATCGTCCATTTTTGCCCTTTCCTTGGAACTAGCCACGGCCCTGCGAACATCTGGAGGCGCTATGCTAGCCAGTGGATACAGCAGCTTTACAGGAGTTGGTGAAGCCAACAAGGCAGCCGGTAATAATCCTGCAAGTTTCATTTAAAGCTGTATCCACAAGCTTTGCATGGTCAGAGTGGGCCCACACAAGGCTTGCATATTCGCCGGCGGAAAATGCAAGTGCGAGGCCTGATGTCCGCAACACTTGTGGTGTTGCTCCCCACTTAGTTGTAACAAGGCGATGCAATAGTTTATTACGGGAGTGCATCTTCCGTTTCAAATCCTCGCAGTTGTTTTTATAAGTGAGAAACCTGTCCATCAGAACACCAAGATATTTCGGAGAGTTATTGTGAGCAATGGGTACTCCGCGCCAAAAGATCTTGTGCCTACGTCCCGCTTGTGCATTGCGGAGATGGAAAACGCATGACTCAGTCTTAGATGGATTAGGTTTGAGCGAGTTCACATCGTAGTACTGGCTTAAGTTATTGTGTGCTACTGTAAGATTAGCCTCAACGTCATCAAATCTGGTCGCTTGGGACGTAAGAGCAAGATCGTCTGTATAAAGGAAACGGGAGGTATAAAGACTGAATGGTTGATCGTTGGTATAGATATTAAATAGTAAAGGGGCCGGGACACTTCCCTGAGGGAGACCATTCTTCTGTGCCCTCCAACGACTTCTGTCCGAAAGAAGATGGACCTGAAAGCGGCGGTTGTGGAGTAGTTCTCTGAGAACGTTGGAAAATGTATGATCGCCAGTCATGGTCTCAACTTTCCATAACAGCCGCCTCAGATTTACTGTGTCGTAGGCCGCTGAAAGAACCATGAATAAAGCGCCAGTGACCTGTGCTTGAGCTTTAGCACCTGGTTACATCAAGACTTTGTGGGTCTGAAACCTCCCTACTCTGGGATTAATCTAAGGTCAACAAAGCTTGTGAGGCGTGCCAGGAGCAACCGCTCAAAAGGCTTGTAAATATGGCACAATAGTGATATAGGCCTGAAGTTTTGAGGGTTGTCTGCCGGTTTTCCGGGCTTTAGTACAGCTATGACTTTCGATTTTTGCCAGACGCGAGGTATTTAGGAGGTTTCAAGACATGTGTTAAACATTTGCAGCAACCAAGATACTGCAACTGGGCCGAGGTGCTTTATCTGCTCTACAGAGATGTTATCAACTCCCGAAGCTTTACCGAATTTACAAGCTTTTATACCAGTAATAATGTCCTGTAAATGAAAAGTCTTACTCATGTGGTCGGCATGGTGAATGGCTTGAATAACTGTTCAGCTTTGTTATCATTGGGAGACGGCTGGATGGTTTGCCATTCTGTGGGAGCTGGGGCCTAATTCTGCAAATTTACCAATGCTTCAGTTGAGTGTCGATAGTGTGTCGATGGAATGATTTTAGTTAGGCCGGTGGTCTTATTAAGCAGCAGACTACCAATTAACTAAAATCATTCCATCGACACACTATCGACACTCAACTGAAGCATTGGTAAATTAGCAGAATTAGGCCCCTGGTGGGCTATCTGATTAACCGTAACCGTACTAGGTGTTAAGGGAGCAGGCGGATCATTGGTGAGCTTACGGATGGTATTCCATGCCTTTTTAAAAGTCCTTCTTTTTTACATTTTAGCTCACCGCTTGTTGTGCCTGTGCAATGTCGATGTCGACCTCAACTTCCCATTGTACAACATCCGGACGAGCCACTGTTACGTAATGAGATTATTCTTACCATTGAATAACAGCAAAATAATCGCGCAGCAGTGATGGACTCTATACAGGGAGAACTCATTAAATATCGTCGTAGTTGCCATCTGGGAACTTTATTATTTTTGTAAGAAATGGTACGTGTTCCGACATATTTTAAAGTACCTCGCATTTATGCCTTATATAAAAACAAGGGTGACCCTTCCAATTGTAATTCCTACCGCAGTATTTCACTTTCATTAGTTCCTGGGAGAGTTTTTGCATGAGTTTTACTAATCGCCTATGGAAAAGAATTGCGGAAGCTCCCTTTGGCATCCGATCTGGGGCCTAATTCTGCTAATTTACCAATGCTTCAGTTGAGTGTCGATAGTGTGTCGATGGAATGATTTTAGTTAGACCGGTGGTCTTATTAAGCTAGCAGACTACCAATTAACTAAAATCATTCCATCGACACACTATCGACACTCAACTGAAGCATTGGTAAATTAGCAGAATTAGGCCCCTGGTCACTACCGTGAATTCTTCTTCCACATTTTATCTTTTAGTAACGTAATTGCTAGCCATTCAGTCCCTATACAGGTGATCGAATCTTATAACTATTTATCTTTATCTTTAATTGACATATCATCATCCCCCTGCCCTTATCCCAATTTATTTGGGGTCGGCGCAGCATGTATTCTTGTTCCATACATCTTTATTAGCTGTCATATCGTCAGTCACCCCTTTTCTAGTCATATCATCTTTAACACAATCCATCCATCGCTTCCTCGGTCTTCCTCTACTCTTATAGCCATCTACATTCATACTCAAAACTTTCCTTGTCACATGACCCTCATCCCTCCGCATCACATGCCCATACCATGCTAAACGATTTCTACACAACTTCTCAGTCACCGGTGCCACTTTCAGACTTCCTCTTATATATTCATTTCTAATTCTATCCATCCGCGTCACACCACACATCCTTCGTAACATTCTCATCTCAGCTGCATGTAGTTGTCTTTCATTCATTCCCTTCGTGGGCCAACATTCTGAACCATACAAGACAGCAGGTCTAATAATTGTTTTATAGATTTTCCCCTTAAGTTTAAGGGGAATTCGGGGGTCACAAATAGTTCCCGTGACCTGCCGCCATTTCATCCACCCTGTGTTAATTCTGTGCTTGACGCTCCGGTCTATTTCGCCATCGCATTGTATGATAGAACCCAGATACCGAAAGTCGGAGCAGACTGGTAATAGCGCACCACCCAGCGCTATAGCACCAAAACTGGAGAGACCGCCAAAATCACAAAACACCAAAATCACAAAACATATGTTGTTGACATATGTTGTTGATAAAACGATAAAATCAACTACATGTAAATTTGAACGACTCGACAAGTTTGTTGATCCGTGCTCAGCGCCGGGGATGGAGTACAACTTGAGTTCCGTCGAAATTTTAATTTTAATACGGTTATTGACAAAATTTTACAAAGGGCCTAAATTTTAACAATATGGTCTACATTAACTAAAAAAAATATTTTGTATACCTATTGAATAGGTAATCATATGCTGTTTAAAATTCAAATTTTAAAGGTCGTGCCAAAAGCGCAATAACGCCATTTTATGAAGTCATTACTACGGAATTAAAATAGTTTTTACCGAGTTATTATTATTTTCAAAAATACTAAAAATCTATTAAACTATAGTCTTTCATTATAGTTAAGTTTCATATTTTATTACCACTGTCAAATACCATATTATGCTCATGATTTTAGCGGTGTTATGGAGATTATAAAACATCCTCGTTGGTCTACTGGTCCCAGGCGCGACTGCTGAGCAGGAGGTCTCGGGTTCGACTCCCGGGTCGGGCAAAGTGTTATGTAGTAGTTTTTCTGTTAGGAAATTCTCAGTAGCAGCCCGGAGTTTGGAATAGGCATGATGACAGTATTAAAGAACCAAAGAATAGATGGCTTAAGAGGTAAATATAGACACAAAGGATTCTAAAAAATTACCATTAAGATTTTCAATAAAATAAAAGTATAAAATGTTGCAATCGGCCATGTTAACTGAAACGTCAATCACAGCGAATGACGTCACGCCTCCGTCAAATGTCAATCATCGCCATACAATATGGCTTCAACTTATGTCAAATATGCTGAGGCATGACGTCAAAACGGTGCCATGACACCCAGCAGCGTTTTCGCGGTTAAATCAAATTAGATAAACTAAAATGCAATAATTTGCGTTTATTGCTGAAATAATGTGTTTTTTGGATATAGTAAACGTGTACGTGAAGGAGATTTCAAAATCAGTTGTTTTTTTTTCGCATTTTTATCTAGTTATCAGAAACTAATTTGGCTATTTAATTTATTTATTTATTTATTGCACATGGTACACTTAGATTTAGTTATAAATAAAATTAATTTATATTATTGTCTAACCTAATATGCACATGACCCTGTCAGGGTGCTGCAAGTAATAATTATGTAGGTATGTGTTATATATAGATATATAATGCAAATATGGCAATTAGTTTATTCCTGAGGTTTATACAACAGTATACAATATTATTCTATTAAGTAATATCTACCACTTTTCATTCATGAATTCTTTTACATCGTAATAACATTTTTCTATTAACATTCGCGTATGTATAGCCTTAAAAATACTGTTGGTTTTAGTGTTAATTATACTATCCGGTAACTTATTAAGTATTTGTATAGTGCGGTATTGTGAGCTATTTCTATACATTTCTATTCTGGATATCGGTAGTAGTAGTTTGTTTTTACGACGTTAATTTTTATTATAACAAAAAAAAAGAACCGACTCCAAAATTGCACTAAAAAGTAAAAAAATAATTGCATTATTTACTTACTTCAATTCACATACAAATATTTTTTTAAATTTTAAGGTATCTGAATAAAATCAGTTTATTAGGACAATAATATACAATTATTATTATTTTCGGAGTCGGTGCCAGCCAAATATGCAAAGTATATTTAAAGGTACATTAACCATCATTATTATTACGATAATATAACAATACCTAATTGAACAAATGAACACAACAACTGCCTAAAGCGACAGCTTAGTTACGTAATACGCTACTTCATGAATGTACTTACACGTTTATTATCCTTTACCGACTCCAAAAATAATAATAATTGTATATTATTGTCCTAATAAATTGATTTTATTCAAAATCCTCAAAATTAAAAAAAAATTTGTATGTAAATTGAAGTAAGTAAATAACGCAATTTTTTTTTTAGTTTTTAGTGCATTTTTGTAGTCGGTTCTTTTTTTTGTTAAAAATTAATTTATTTCTTACTTTTTAGTGAATCTTGCGTTCCATAACTGATTTATCGGAAGTGAATATGGATAGACCTACTCAACGCGCTGTCTATATGAGACAGGGCCATTTAATTGAGACGAGCAAAGAAGGGGAGAAACGCCTATATCAAAATAGGAAATCTAGATCTAAGGCTATTTCAGAAGAGAGTAGTGAAACGCGTAAAACAAGATGAAATTAATTAAAAAATCAAATTAAAATCTAACTAGCCTAAATTACTCACGGGACAATGTAAGGATTCTAACGATACCCCATACATCGAAATCAGTTCAGGCATTTAGAAGTTATGGTGGAATAGGTAAAGAAACTCACATACATACTTACATACATACATAGATACACTCTGTTTGAGAATGCGGGCTTACACTAAAAAGCATTAAAATTAACAAAAAAATAAAACGGAGTTCCGGTGCTTATTTTCCGGTTTCATCATCATCATCTGATGATGAAGCTGGGAAATAGGCAGTTCATTAGAACTATTCTAGAGACCGTAAACACCACTGGAAAGTCACAAGAAAGCAAAATACACCATTTCGTTTACTTGGACGACGTATTATTTTTCAGTTATTTTGATTTAAATACCAAACTACCAAACCAATTTTCATAAAATTTCAATTGGACCAATCTGAAAGTAATTTCTTTCATATAAAAAAATAATTTTCCAATTCGGTTCATACAAGACGGAATTCTGAGGTAACAAACATAAAAAAAAATGCAACCGAATTGATAACCTCCTCCTTTTTGGAAGTCGGTTAAAAATTAAATAATTGTATATTGTTTCTTACAAACAAGGCCATTTCTAATATATATATATGGAGGGCAGGCTAAGAAGTTTTTCTTTGATGAAGTGGGGTTTGCAACTTATTCTAGGTATTTTATCAAAATAATGCGCATACATTTTTTTTGGGCAAAAAATAAGTCATGAACGTCTGTGCTATGTCCCCACATGATGATGCCGTATCGGAGCAACTGCGCCGTCTAATTATTAATATCATTGATCTACATAGTAAGTATGGAATATCAGCAAGGCTCTGAATTTCGATATCTCGGCATAATGCCATGTAAACGGAATTAAATCCAATGAATGGTTCGTTAGTAATTGATTAAATCACTATATCAATGTAATTGTATATTTTGTATCGATAACAACGAAACACGAAAGCACGTAAGAGCAATACTAGGCTTTTACGTAAAAAAATTATTATATTTAGGTACTTGTTCTATTTTAGACTATAGTAGTCGTTTAAAGTTTTATATATTCCCAACTTTCGGAAATTTTCGAATTTATTTATTTATTTAATAACTAACTTATATTTACAGATACAACCACACATTTAAGTTATAGACCACATACAAAATTATGAAACTAGTAAAATAATAGCAAAAGAAACATATAAAACTTATTAATAATACATATTATATTAGAATTACCTGCACAAACTGCCCCATTATTATTAATATTAAAAAAATTAAATGATGAGGTATATCGGTATAACTTAAACTAACTTATGGTGCTGGGAGTGGAATCCCTGTTCCGTGCTTGCAAACGCATCTACTGATGCATTATATAATAATATATTATTGTGAGTAAGGGCTAAATACATCGGATTGGTCTTATGAGTTACAGTACTAGTTTGTAGTATAGAAAATAGAGGACGCTGGCGAGGGCGTAAAGTATGTCTGATTAGAAGTGGGATGTTATAGGAAATGTGTTGTAATAGTGAGGAATTCAAGAGGTAACCACGAATTAGACGGAAGTAATATTCGAATCCGAATCCGAGAGAAACAAAAATGAATAAATAACGCTATTCAGATTCTGTGAAAAAATAAAGAATTATATTTTTTAAATGTGCGTAACTAAAGAATATCTAATAAAAAATATACATACACACACGATTATAACGACACTGATGATTTGATAGATAATGATTTTTCTATACCGAAACTTCCAACAGTTGAGAATACCAATAATAATAATATTTGTCACATAATACGAATAATTGTTCCGGGTCCAGGTGTGTGTGTATGCATGTGAGATTGTATATCGTAAACGCACCTAAGATACAGGAAGAAATTCCTAGAGAGGGGCAACGTATTTTAAAGAAAAATAATAATAATATAAAATTCTACCAGTTTGTTGTTGTTATTTTAACCAAATCTAAGATATAGATTAATACTTGATGACCAGGTCACATAATAAAGCATTTTTTTTTAGAAATGCAAAGAATGAGTCTCTTCTTAAATTAAGGATTAAAATCATAGGCAGTGAAAATATAAAACCAGAGTGCTTGGGGAGATTGTATAAACAGAACTTTCACTGTGGTTCGACTTAAAAATTATGTGGTTTCACTCTTTTTCCAGTGAGTACATATTCTGATGTTCTGTAGTGGAGTTCTATTCCGCGAGTCGCCACCGACAACTACCTCTGATCAATGTATCTTTAAAAAATTAATACTAGTTTATTTATTTTTTAGTTCATTGCCAATGCAAACTAGAGCTTTCAATCAAAGCCATTGTCAATCAAAACTGATGATACTGGGAAGAGAACCGATTATTTAGATGTAAATATTTTATTTTTATTTATAAATACATAAAATATTCGATTATGAATAAATTAATATTATTACTTCAAGATAAATATTTGAAATTCATTAATTAACGCATGCTTAGCGAACTCTGAAGTTACAATATTAAATGGAAAAAGAATACGGTCGCGAACATTTGGAGGATTTACACACAACCTGGAGTATTTATCGGGGAGGCGCAGGTTCGAATCCTGTTCCCGACCGTATTCTTTTTCCATTTAATATTGTAACTTTAATATTATTAAGTAATTAATCAATTATTTTTAAATCAATGTGTACCAAATTTTTTTTTTCATACCGTATGAAATGTGTGAAATGTATGAAGTGCTACCCTTAATACTTTCCCAAATATTTCGTATTTTCACTATATCATTACGTTGTGTGTTTTCAATATTTTTACTCATCATAGACAAGCTATAATATACGACGCACTGTACTTCGACCACACTTCCGTGGTAACATGGCGTGTCGTAATAGGGAGTTTCAACAGAATGCGAGGCTAGCCTATACTGAATTTGTTACCATTGACGACGATTCGATGGTAACCGAGATAGTCAATGATAATGATGTAGTCAATGGTACAGAGGTCGGACAAAATGTTATTGGGGTTTTCCAAAAATATTTTTTCAGTAGTAGCTTGGTGTCTAGATTTTTACAGACAAAATATGGGCATACTATAAGTTGGTCCCACAGTAAAAGTTGTTCGTATACAAGGGTAAAGTATGTCTACGGACTTCTGTTACACGATGTATTGCTAATACAAAGGATGTAAAAATAAATTCCCTCGAGCGTGATCCACTTTACACTTTGAACAAGTTTAATAAGGACGCATTAATAAACTTGATAAACTTGTCTACTATGAGTTGAAGGTAATAAGGAAAATAAATCTTAATTTTCTGTTGTCGTTATATCGATATGGACAACAGTGACACAATCAGTACATCACTATTTACTGTGGGCGGAGCGACGCCATTTTTTAAAGCAATTTGGCTTCAGATCACGTGACTATATTTCATATCCTCTTTCTCTTCTTTTATCAATGCACAGCTATGACCAAAGAATAGGTAGAGGACATGAACTACAGATTAGATATTGGTCACAGATTAGATATTAGTAGTACTAACATGAACTAACATGAATAATTTGGTGCGCAAAAGAATAAACTAAAATGGCGTAGGCCCCGCCCATTACCTAGTGCTGCCGATGACAGTTAATAAAGTGTTTATAACATCGATCGAATCGTTTAATCATTATCTTAAGGGTCACCTTATCTTAAGTTTCCAATAGGGCATGCATGAAAAAAATAAGGTATTTTTTTATATATTTTTTGAATCTTTAACTAATTATGAGAAACTTATTTGGCTATTTAATTTTTTAGAGCGTTATTTAATTTTTTATCTTTTTTTAATTATTTCCCCAAATGACGTAATGTCTTCAGAATTTTTTAATATACCTAGTTTCTATACAAACTAAAACAAACAGCTGTCAGTTTCATGTAAGTTGGTAATGTCAGATGAAGGTCACAAATATGGTCAAACCGGCAAGTGCTGGCAGCCCTAGTATTAAAATGTTGATGTTTATTAATATAAAACGCATGTTTTTTACGTTTTTGGGCATAGACCTATTTTGATATACTTGTAGAATTAAACATAGTAATCATAGTTCAAAAAATAAAATACATTCGTATCATGAAATGCGATTTCAGTTAAAATAGCTTCACTATAAAAATGCCAGAAAACATTTCCTTTTACGTAGTCGGGTAAAGTAACAACATAAATACACTAAAGATGAAAACATACCTTCAGTCCACAGATTATATAAAATATGAACATGTTACGTCACTGCAAGTGACTTCAGGTCAAATGAAGGTTATTAGTTATTTTTGCCTTTTATTTTGTAATCTCATACTTTTATGAGTGGAAATTAACAAAATATAACACATAATCAAAAAATCTCCAAATAGTTTTTCTGTTAGCACGTCGTACGAAAAATCGGCGTGCCCAGTTGAATCTTATTTAACCACTGTTCTTGGAGTTTCGAAATCTTTGGGAATCATAAATGAAAACATTTACATATTATGTACTAACAACACAAATGTAATAAAATACTAAACATTTATTCGTCTCGCCATAGTTGCCGTCCCAGGTTGAATCGGTTCAGGATTGTCCATGCAAATATCTTCTACATCACATTCATTGACACCAGTTAATGTTGTTGTCTTATTATATAGTTCTTGAATATTTTTCTCATATATCGAAATACAACACGTTCGATAATTCAACTGCAAATGTAAGTTTGTAATTGTTTTTTTTTTTATGATATATCTACATATTCACGATTTAATATACCTCCACGCGTTCCTAAAAAAAAAGTCTTAACAGACAGACAGAGGGACAACAAAGTAATCTTATAAGTGTTACTTTTATCCTTTTGAGGAACAAAACCCTAAAAAGACACAATGTTTTCTCAAACGCAAGCGTTGCATCACGTTCCGCTGACGTCCCTGCCTCGACAACGGTAGGAGGACTGACTCGCGTAGGTACATCGACCCCGAAACAAGCTACGCAGCTATCGTCGCCGCTAATAATCCTGCTGAGCCGCAAAACTCACAGGCAAAGAAAGCGGAAAAAACAAAGAGGGGTAAGCAGAGCTGCGCTAAATCCAACAAGGATTTGAAACAGCGGGGTCCGGAGAAGGACACGTGCGATAAGGATGGCTTCATCAAGGTGGAGAAAAAGAAGAAGCCTTCTTGTCGAAACCAGTGCGGTACCGCGCTGGCAGGACCCAACATGCTGCTGCGTCCAGCAATACCTACGACGCAGCTGTACGTGTCCCGCCTACATTATTCCACGAACGTCGAGGAGCTCGTGGAATATGTTCGAGTGAAGACGAACTGGAGTTTGAGGGTCGAGAAGTTGGATTCACGCCACAACACAAACTTCAAATCGTTTGTGGTGCGGGTTCCAGCCCAACATCTTCAAACCTTCCTCAAAGAAGAGTTTTGGCCGAAGGGTGTTATGTATCGACGTTTTCGCGGCCGGCTACGTGACACCAGTCAGCGCAACACGACGCCGTCACTTCGTGTACAGTAGTTATTAGTTTATTTATAGTAACATTTTATGTTTGTGTATTTTATTCTATGGGCCAAGTTGCCTGAAATAAAGGAAATAATAATAATAATAAAATAAATATTATCAAAGCCACATAGTCTCGTTTTTATGAATTTGTGAAAAGGTGCGCGCGGCCACGGTAATGGCGGCTCGTCTTTTAGAAGATTTTGCCGGTTAGAAGCCATGAGAGGACATATGATGTCCAAGTTTCATAATTTACCGTAGGAAGCCCAGTTAAATTCTCAGCACTCAAGATGTTTTAAGCATAGAAAATCGTAATAATAAGTTTCACGATAATCCCAAATGACACTTTATGTACACTGTCAAAAGTACTCAGGTAGAGGAACTAAAATGGCGAACCGGCCGGTGGGCTGGTCATATGTGACGTCTAAATAATTGCTTTTTTTTTAACTTCTTTCAAACTTTGCTTTTTTATTTGTTCTTAACTTTTGTTAAACTTACTAATAATATTTGACGGATATTATGCATTGTTTTATATAGCTTCTTTAGCTTCAATATTTTGTAAATGTGAGAACGTCGTAAACTTGTCAAATGCGCTATTCATTTAATAAGGCTTATGTAATTATCTTTTATATTAGTGAATGCATCCAAGATTACGTTGTTTTTACATCCCGCCCAAAATTGTATTTACAGAAATTGTAAAAGATATACAGTTTAAAAGAATAACCATGGATTTTCTTGCCAGTTCTTCTCCATAGGAAGCGACTTTTTGGAAACGCCTTTGTATGGTTTATATGAAATAAAAACCTTTGACTTTGACTTTGACTTCTGATTTAAACAACGATGTCGATTTTGTTTTTCTCGATTTTTTCGAAAACACGTATTTTGAATATTAATAATACACATTATGTGTTATGATAATAACCAAATTACAGAAATTTTTTTAGGTTACCAAAAATGGATAAAAAAGTATATAATAAGAATCATTGGGTCAAGAGAATATATTAATATACAAGGCTTCCTACGGTAAATTACGAAACTTGCATTAAACAAAATTACTAACACCGATATCATATGGCCTGTCATGGCTTCTAACCGGCAAAATTATCTAAAAGACGAGCCGCCATTACCGTGGCCGCGCGCACCTTTTCACAAATTCATAAAGAACGAGTTAAAAACGAGACTTTGTGGCTTCGACATTATTGAAAAAACATTGTGTCTTTTTAGGATTCTGTTCCTCAAAAGGATAAAAGTAAAACTTATAAGATTACTTTGTTGTCCCTCTGTCTGTCTGTTAAGACTTTTTTTTTAGGAACGCGTGGTTGTATATTAAATCGTGAATATGTAGCTATATCATAAAAAAAAAACAATTACAAACTTACATTTGCAGTTGAATTATCGAACGTGTTGTATTTCGATATATGAGAAATATATTCAAGAACTATATAATAAGACAACAACATTAACTGGTGTCAATGAATGTGATGTAGAAGATATTAGCATGGACAATCCTGAACCGATTCATCCTGGGACGGCAACTATGGTGAAACGAATAAATGTTTAGTATTTTATTACATTTGTGTTGTAAGTACATAATATGTAAATGTTTTCATTTATGATTCCCAAAGATTTCGAAACTCCAAGAACAGTGGATAAATAAAATTCAATTGGAAACTTATGATAAGGTGACCCTTATGATAACGATTAATCGATTCGATCGATGTAATAAAAACGATTAAAAATTAATTAACTGTCATGGGCAGCACTAGGTAATGGGCGGGGCCTACGCCATTTTAGCTTATTTTTTGGCGCACCAAATTATTGTTTAGTTCAGGTCCTCTACCTATTCTTTGGTCATAGTTCATGTCCTCTGAATCTACGGCAGTTTTTGTTTGCATGCCTTTACTGGTTGTGATTTTATTCTTTTATAGGATTCTACCAATCTAAAATCCTTTCGGTACAAATAAATGCATGAGAAATCAAGCTAATTGCCTAAAATTTGCCCCCACTGAAGATATATGTTCGCAATGCATGAACGCAATGTTGCAAACTCGCAACCGACAAAGAGAAATTATGATTCTAATATCAGAGATTTATTAGGCTAAATATTGATATATAAAACATTTGTCGAGAATTTTATTTATTAAACGATTTTGGGCCATTCCATTTATTTTCCTTTTCATGCTATGGCAATCGAAATTCCACGTTCCTTAATCACGGCAATTTCGTCTACCTGACACGGCAGTTGCAGTGGGTGGACACTTCCATACATTGAGAAACGCCTATTTATTCTAGAACTATGAAGTATTGAAAGATAGTATTCGCCGCGGTTCATTTTATGTTGGTTCACATTGATTTTAGTGCCAACATTACAAATTCAACCCGACATCTTAAATTCGTAATAAAATGTTGGTATGTCCGGCAAAATAACAAGCAAAATGGCGTCGACCTCAAATGTCAACAACAAAGTCCTACCGGCCGTTTTCGGATGTGTTTAAGTATTTCTCTTGTTATTTAACAGTTTTTACTAATTTGTGCGTCGATTCTCTGCTTTTATCGTTGAGTTGAGAGCTTCTCCTCCGATTTAGTGTGAAGACTTCGCCTCGCCCTATTAGTGATCTGCTGTGAGCTTGTTTATATAAACGAGTGTATTTTTCGAGACAGAGACTCATTTTGCTGCTGAATCATGGCTAGCAAATCATTCCAAAAGTGCGTCATATGTATCAGAACAAGATCTTCTGTTCCTAACTTGTTTCTTGCAGCCCTGCCCCTAGATCCCGCCAGGTATTTTTTTTTATTTTGTATAGCCAGGTACTTTCAAGTCGTACATCACCATTTAAATTTGTCATAATATATAGTTCTTCTACAATGAATAGTTCCGTTGTCTAAGCTCTATATTAAGTACTTCATCACATGGACGCATATTAATCAAAGGTCTTTATAATACGCCTTCTAAACAATTTCATAAATATTTTCACTATTTACACCATAAGTTACTAAAATCGTGTCTTATCTGATCAGGCTAACACTATACAATTCTCACAAATGGAATTTTAAAGCTTTTGTGAATGCTCATGTTGACATCACCAACTCTAGAATTGTAGCTTTATATTGCTGGGCTCACCACCTGGCACATTTGCAGGTCTCCTATGCAACTAATAGGCATAACTATGTGTTCAAGACTAATTAAATGGATTTGACAGTCTTTACATAATAAAATAAATATATTACATAGATAAGTTTGTCATACAAATAAGTCTTAGTGTGGTTGTCCTAAAATCTGCTCAACTGTTTCGAATGTCAGTCAGTGGGTTATCTTTCTCTGACTACCCTGAAAGGGTCATCATACAGTGTAAGTGTAAAATATCTATTATTTATACTTTCAGATGTAAACAATGGGTTCAAGCTATTGGTCAGCAAGATTTAGTATATTTACCCATTGAAAAACTGCATCAGTTAAAATTTGTGTGTGGCATTCATTTTGCTGCAGCAGATTTTAAGCTGTTACGTCAGTCATTTGCAGACACAATAGATTTTTATTGTTACAACGTACAGATCTGTACGTTACTGAGCCGAAAGGTTAATAAGAATGGAAATCGTCTACTTTCTGCTGTGCCCAAATTGGACCTGCAACATCCACCACTGACAGAAGAATTCATGTAGAATTTCCTCTAAAAATTGGAAGCCAAAGAGCACAATTTCCAAGAGGTAAGAGTACATTATTTATTATTTAAAATCTACTGTGCACTGATAAGAGAAACAGTATAGGAGATCATGAAATAAGAGTACAATGGATTACCTGGTGTAATCTTTTGATAAAAAATATGATATGGATTGTGCTTATGGCACTGTTTGTAGTGTACAAAATACATATTAATATTAGATTTATCACATGATTATATACTGTAATGAATACTTATATACATATTAACAGTTGAAAGGCTATTTGACTCAAGCAACATATTTGTGTAATATGACAATGTCTCTAAAAGCAAATTTTTTAGTTTTATTTTTTTTAAGAACAGAAATTACACTTGAACCAAATAGCCTTTCAACCATCAATATATATTATTAAAAAATATATATGATACATTAATATGGTTAAGAAAATATGAATTATAGAAATTATACTTACTAACTGAAACATACATTATAGTTCTACATACTATTGTTGTAATACATGTGTTTTAATCACTTATGTGTCAAGAATTTTGCTCTGGACTTATATACTCATCTGATAATTAACTTAACCTACCTTTAATTACTATAATTCATTTGCATTAAAGCAACACAAGAGTTAGTTAAATAATCTCCAAGATGTTCTACCATACCTCACATGTTATAATTATGTATATATATTCAGCCCAAAATGTCAGCAGGAAAATGTACCAAGTACTTCAACTTCTGTAACTGTAACAGAAAGCACATCCAGTGTAGATTCAATGGAAATGAAGTAAAGTACTAAACGGAAAACAGGTCAGTGTTTATTATAATTGTACAAGTGTATTGTAGCCATACCATAGCATTAAAAAAATATTTATGACTTTTATCATACATACATACACAGCATCACGCCTGTATTCCCCAAAAAAGTAGGTAGAGGTGTTCACAGTTGTACACCCACATTTCATTAATGCTATTTTTAAGTACTATTACTATTTTAGTAATAGGTGGTGAGCCTATTGTCATTTAATGAAAACAATTCAAACTCTGGGCTGCTACTGAGAATTTTCCAACAGAAAAACTCAATTACACAGGAAGACCCAGGAATCTAAGAGGAGACCTCATGCTTAGCAGTCGCGCTTGGCATCATTAGACCAACTAGAGGCAGTTGACTTATTTCTTTTATACAATGTTTAAAATATGCTTTACATATACTTATATATTTGTTTAATTAAAGAATTTTTTTATATTACAGTCATGACTGACTCATTATATGTTGAACCTCAATCATCAACCAGCAGTGCGCCAAGACATGTATTTGCACATAGCCACACACGAATGGGAAAATCTACTGGTAAGCTTTCTATGTGCTCTGTTAAGTTAATAACAATAATCTTAGACAACTGAGAGCCCATGCTGCTTATTTATATTATCAGGGGTCTAGAACCTAGACTGCATAGCATGAGCTCTACTTTAGAATACAGTAACATGATTAATTTTTTCTCTATGATGAATCTTGCTATTTCAATAGTGTAGTCATATATAATTAGAGCCAAATTCTTAATACCTATAAATTATACATATTTCTCTCTTTAATGTCAATTGAAAAGATGACAAAAGACTAGTAATTTAAAAAACATTTTAGCAATTTTTTTTTCATAGATTTTAATAAAGCCGATTAGTCTTATGGACCCTCTGTACGCCCATAATATCGCCCATTATCGACGCCCTTTTTTTTATTTATCTTACGTGCACACTGGGGCACCTATCTTATTTATCAATTGTACCCTAGAATAATTAATATCATGCAGGTTGCAGTAGCATCCAACTAATCACACCATACAAGCACTCATTCACATCAATAATTGTCAGTATCACACATTAAAATCACAAGCACTCACAATCATATTCTTTCCTTCAAATACATTCATAAAATTATGAAAACCATATTAGACAAGGCTCACCAGCAGTATATATATACTAACTAGCGGTCCGTCCCGGCTTCGCACGCGACTATAATTTGAGATTTAAACTATCCTATCTCTCAAGTTGGATCGAACTGCACATGGTGTGCGAATTTTATTATAATCGGTTAAGTGGTTTAGGAGTCCATTGAGGACAAACATTGTGACACGAGATTTATATATATTAAGATTAGTATATATATAAGACAAGTTCCTATTATATATTAATATTACTATAGATTATTATCGTTTATTCATTTGTTTTGCATGCTAATTATATTTTGTAGATTACTAGCTGTGTCCTGCAAACGCTGTACTGCCATATACATTTTCTGGATAGGGCCAACCTTATCACCTACGGGTATAAATAATGCCTACGACCTATTATCAGACCTACCAAAAATACACATTTTTTTAAATAAAAATCAGTCGAGCCGTTTCGGAGGACTTCGATAACAAACAGTGACACGATTTTTTTTATATATTAGGTTATTATTCATAGTGCATAACATTTACTTAATGTTATATATATTTCAAATTCTGCATTCAGGGACTCATCAATTAATGCAGCCTGTTAACTGTAGTCCAATATAGGCTGTAAGGCCATGTAATATTATGTGTAATATGTATTTTTAGGCCATAAGTATGTATAAAGATAAACCCTAAATGTTACATTTTTTTGCAGATGAGAAAAAGCTTTTAAATGTACGTAAGGAAGAAAAGCTATTACAGCGTCTCAAGACTGCTAAAGATTCCCTGAAGGCTCTTGCTAAAACATCTATTTGAACCAACTCGAGTCAAACTTTTTGAATAATATTCTGGCAGATACATTCAAGAATCAGAAGCGGAAACCTCATGGCAAGCGCTGGGATATTAAAAACAAAATATTGTCCTTAGCAATATTTAAACGGTCTCCAAGGACCTATAGATATCTACAAAAATTACTGCCACATACACACCTAGTGAGAAAACTTTACATAGAATAATAAAAAGTATTCCTATGGAAACAGGTATAAATCATAACATAGCAAAAACTCTAAAAACAAAATTGCTGACGCACCTGCTCGTGACAAAGAATTTGCGTTGTTATTCGGAATTTTCAAAATTTCTTCGGAAAGATTGGCTGTACTTATTAAAAATATTATTATAGCTCATAAAAATGCAGGGCTATGCATATTAACCACTGTCTGTTACCAAGGCCTCAGTTTTTTTTTATGACTGTGTTTTTACATTATATTCTATGTATCATTCTCTGCAAAGGCATAAAACTGGAAATATTTCTGGGTACATGTATGTACAGGCATAATATTAAAATATTTACTTCTGTATAGTTTGGGTTTTGATATGCTTCTCAGGTACAGAGTTATAGATCAGCATAAATTATTATTGTATAGCCTCATGTGTAGTTCAAGGTATCATCATCACTTTTCACCATCACTACATATGAAGGCTGCACTGAATTTGTGTATCATTACAGATAATAAGTATAAAGTAATATGCTAATGTAAACTAATCCAAATTTCCATTTAAAATTATAACTGTTATCCAAAATTATTTGATTGTATGTATTTACAAGAGTTACTTGTTATTACATAAATTCAAATAATTTTGGATTAATATAAATACTGTATTTACATTTGGTTTAGTTGAGAGTAATTTCTAAGAAATAGTAGTAATTCCCTGTATAAGATATTTACTGAAACATAATCTATCATTCTAATTAAAATATTTGTTATATTCTATAACAAAGTTGTGTTATGAAAATGAATAGTGATCGTGAAAACCTAAGAAATTACTATTTGTATGATTGGTTTGAAATAAAGCTTTAATATTAATGCCGTATGCCTTTTATTTATACCTAAACATAACCATTACAATAAATAGTAATCCTATAAAGCGGTAATCCCAGTATGGACTATCGATATCGGTACATTCATTTTGTCGTAAATAACAACACTGGTTATCGATACAATTTTGACATCCCTAGTTGTCAGTCTTCATGGGGCAATTTTTATGAAGTTGGTAGCGCATCATAATTTTCACAATGTTGGTATTGTTTTGCTATGTGAATTTTAGCTACTAATAATGTTCTAAGCATAAACGTAGGATAGAAAGACCTACAAAGCCTACTATGGGAATGGAATCTCTTACGGAAATATCACATGTTAGAAGGAGAAAGCATATTTAGGTTCAGTCAGCACTATTGGCAGATGTTGTTTTCTCCAGTGTCAGTGTCAAAAATCACGCTAACTTATATTTGCTGTATTGTCAGTGAATCCTGTATATTTTAAACAGTTTTAAAATTTATAAGCAATGCCTACGTGTTGTGTTGGTGACTGCGATGTTTCTTATAAAAATAATCCAGAAAAGGATTCATTTCACAGGTAAATTGTCAACAACAGCATATATTTTCATGGCCATATTTTGGAAAAATCTGTCTTTAGAAAATTTATTTTGAAAACAAAATCCTATCAAGAAAACAGTAAATTTTCTCTATAGTAAAAAACAATGGTCATGAAAGCAATATTGAGTACGTGGTTTTAATATAAATTTTCATTTCATGTATACAAAATAGTGACTTGTCAGTGTCGACTATTGTGTCGATGAAATTTTAAAACAAAAAGAACAGAATTTATTATTTGTGTATCTACACTGGTAGATCTCTACCAACTATCTTTGCACATTCATAATTTTTCCAAAATTTTAATTGGGGTACCTAATACGATGAAACCAAAATGTTTGGAAACGTTGGACGTTTCTGTCTGTTTGTCAGTGTGTCTGTCCGAACGTTTATAACATATAAGAAGCTTAGCGTAGCTTAGTGGCCCAGGTTACGTAATAAATATATTTCATCACGCTATTACAGTAGTCCCCAATTGCGGTTCGAATCTGGACCGCCAACTTACTTTGTGCGGACCTTAGTTTAATAATGATCTAACAAAATGCGCTACTAATATTAATTTTAAAAACAGACCCCTAATGAAACTAGTTGGTGATTCCTGCGCTTTCACCTTTAGGCGGTGAGCACTGAGCCTATATGTGATAGCGTAATGAATATGTTGTTTACATATTTTTTACTACAAATTCATGAGAGTATCACAATTTTATGAAAAATTTTTTTATACTAAAAGGTTTCCAGTCGATGCTAAGGAAAAAAAATGGATGAGACTAATTGATAAAGAAAAGTATAAAGATAAAGAAGAAAAATTATAAAGAAAAAGAAGAAATAAGTAAAGATAATAGGATATACCTTTTTTTTTTCGGGGGAAACCTTCAAAAACGCGCCCGGCCTTTATGGATAAGACCGGGGTGTGTGAGATTCTTACCTCACTCAAACCACCTCGGCGGTCACCATCAGCATATGGATGGAGGCACTTTATAGACCAGCTCCAGCACCCCCGCTATGCAGCGCCTATTAAGACACATCCCTGGAGAGACTGTAAAGGGGTCTCCCCTAAGCCTCGCTGTGCACGATAGCACGTGACCACTATGCCACCGTCTTCCCTGGTATCACGATGGGTAAATAGAGTACCCTCTCTAAGCACCCGTGACCCCAAAGGGCCGCCTGTCTTAAATCATACGGGCGGGGTTTCGGGTGTTAGGCGCCGAGGTGGTTGCCTCCTAGACGCCTTCTTCTCCGAGAGGGATCGGCCCTCTCACAATCCCGCTCAGCGGCCTCTTTCTGGACGACAGCAGTATCACAAAAGGAAGCCATTTCTCTCCAGTTCTCTAAATCTGCCAGCGTAGACCTCACTACTGCCGGCAGAAATAGATCTCGCCCTATACAGGCTCTTAGTATCCGCCGCTCTGCGGTCTAGGCAGGGCACACATCAAGCGTGTGCTGCGCTGAGTCCAGTCAAAAATCATTCAGTCAATCTTCATCTTAATCAGACATACTCTATACACTGCTCAGGGTCCTTAAAAGCTGCTTTCTTAACAAAGTACCTATTACCAATGAAATATAATTATAGTATGAGCGTGTGAGATAATTGAATGAATATATATAACAATACATACACCTACTATATACAGCATACAAATGGTTTCAATAATTAGTGATATACAATAGCATATATGTATATATAAATATATAGACCGACGATAAATATTTGTACCAAATAATAAAGATATTTTAGCATTTTAAAGTAATTTTAATAACATTAAAGTACATAATCATAAACTACTTATCTGAATCTAACACAGCTGCAAGTAAAGATATGGTCCGTCTTCTTCCGCTGTCACACAGCCACTGTGTCTGCACTAGCGAGGCAACGCCTTATAAAGCTAATACCCCACTACTTGACAACCATAGACGGGTACTTTTAAAAATATGATTATTTTAATTAAGTAGGTAGTTTGATAAATGTATTGAGTATTTATTATACATCTCAAAATATCAATATTCTAACAAGCGCATGAAATATTTTTATTATAATAATGTAATTAATTAATGAAGTGCATTAAATAATACCCACGCTTATGATTTTAGTTTTATTTACATAATTTGATTGAAAATATTTTCATTTTGTATACCAACCAAGTCTTTACATCTGAAATACTGTTTATCGATAATCGATATGTATCAATATTTCCACTTTGTACATCACTATTGCACGCACACATTGACAATTCAAAAACGGTTGTACTTTTTTGAGCTCTATGTCCTTCTATGGGGTAGCAAAAATATTCTAATTCTATGGTTCTAAGTGCCGTCTCTTAGAACGTAGTGATTATAAACTCTTTGGGCAGTTGAAAATAATTCATTGGCAACACTGCCGTCGTCTGTCACAGACGTAGTTCACGTAGTATCTCTTCTTAGTAGTCTGTGGTCACAGACTATAGCTAACTGTTTTCTTGATTTTTTGATGTAGTTTGGAACAAAACAACAATAAAATAACGCAATCATATGTTGTTTTGTGGTCCTTTATGTTCCTACACATAAACTTTGTAGTAGTGTAATATACTTCATCCAAGAGCGTAGTAGTTACTTTTGAAAAAAAAATAAGGAAGTATTGTAACGTTATACCCTAAATTTAATAAAAGTGCGCGTAACTCTACGACTGGTTTAGACCAGGAAATTGTTCAATGTTTTTATTTTTAAATATTCGTCGGAACAGTACAATAAAATACCTAACCTCGGAGCTCTTCAAAAAGAAACCATCCGAGTTAAATGTATGACAGTGTAGAATAATAACATGGTAAATACTATCTTTGGGTTTAATATTTGGATAAGTCAAGGATTTGTAATGTTTTCCAGTAAAGTGTGAGAAATGGAATCCCAAGAATCTGGTGAGAGTAGTCGATCGACACTGATGCAGCCTACATCATGGTGCCATCCAGCAAACAGAATACATAGATTTATAGCACTGTTATTAATGTGCTTCCTTTGTTTTGGTCAGTAACAATGATTATAATTAGTTTATCGTTTTGTATGCATAGTATGACATAAACTCATAAATATGATAAAACTTTTATTCTATCTTTAATTTTCTAGAATATTTGATTATAAGAAGCTTTAACTCTTATTTATTCATTGGTTTATTATTGTTAAACAAAAAGTCTATGAATTCTTGAAATTATTGATAATAAAAACTTTTCAGGTTCCTATTTTTGTTATGATACTCCTGGAGCATTAGCAGATAATTTCAAGGATGACTCACATTTGAACACTTCACAGTTTGCATTACTTTATTCTATATATTCATGGCCAAATGTAGTATTATGTTTCATTGGTGGTTATCTTGTTGATAGGTATGTATTTTTGTAATGAGCATGCTGCTTATCGTCTTTTATAAAATCCAGTTCCATTTTTTTAATTGATATTATGTACTAATTAATTCTAATAGTAAATCATTATTGTAATACAATATTGGTCAGTGGGTCGTCTTAGGGGATTAATTTATTAACTACTGCTCTAAAAACCTAGTAACATTAATTATGTAGTACCCTCATAAAGTTTTCTATATAATTCAACTATCTGAGTCAATTTATAAGTAAAGAAAAATAAATAACACATTCTGCATTAGTAAGGAATAAGTACTATAAATATAATCCAAATATTCTGAACATTTATGTGATAAATACAACATAGCCTGTTATTCTGTTCCAACAAAACATATTTGATATTACCATTAGTCATTTAGATAAATATGCAGACATAGCAATAAAGTATTACTTATAGGTAATCAACTGCATATGATATCATGTTTACAATATCTGTGACCCTATTTTGTCCAATTATATTATAACAACACACATAATTATATTATGTGTCCTCATTTATGGGATGTTGAATACACTTTTCTATTTGATGAATAGCTGAAATAGCTTTATCTCACTTTCATAAAACAAACAAAATAATAGATTAATCTTTTAAAGCCTCATTTTAGATGGCATGCAAAAAAAAATAGGTAGTGCTTGTATGAGCCTCATATACCCATTTTTTATATTTAATTATGTACTGGCATTTGAAACGGGTTATAGTATTAAGCCTATAGAATGTTCAATTGATTTTCAGGTACTTTGGTGTAAGATTGGGCACTGTAATATATATGACAATAGTATTTATTGGAGCTGTTATATTTGCATTTGGAGTATACATTAATGCATTTTGGCTGATGATACTTGGCAGATTTGTATTTGGGTAAGTAACAACTTTTATATAAAAATACTAGACCAATGAGGCATTAACTGGAAGATATTAATATAAGTATTACATATTTTCAGGATTGGAGGAGAATCCCTGCAAGTAGTAGTAAATAATTATGTAGTACTCTGGTTTAAAGGAAAGGAACTCAATATGGTGTTTGGACTGCAGTTGTCATTCTCACGGTTTGGAAGTACTGTTAATTTCTGGGTCATGGAACCTGTATACAGATGGGCATCCACTTATTATGGAGGTTATGAAAGATTAGGAGTTACATTGTTCATTGGTGTGTATTCTTTTATTATTGATTGTTTAATTATTGCTAATCAGTTCCTTATTCAAGTACTCTCTGTATGTCTTTCCAGCATCACTAACTTGCTTCGTCTCCTTAATTTGTGGTGTGATTCTTGGCTGGATGGATTACAGAGCTGAAAAGATTTTAGGAAGACAAGATGAGCAAAGCAATACTGAACCTTTTCATCTAACAGACATAAGACATTTCAAATCAGTCTTTTGGCTTCTGTCTGTTATTTGTGTGGCATATTATTTGGCAATCTTCCCCTTTATTGCCTTAGGAAAGTGAGTAATTACCCAAAATTAATCAGATTAAAAAAAAAATGCATGATCATTATTAATATAATTTTTTGGGAGAAGCAAAGCACTGTTTCTTGTTGCACAAATTATGAATGTCCAATAATAGCCCATAGTGAAACTCAATCCAGACATACAGCCTATTGTTATCAGGATAAGAAAAAGAAATCAATCTTACTTACAGATTGTTCTATGAGCGAAAATTCGATTTCTTACCACAAGATGCCAATAATGTAAATTCCATGGTATATTTACTATCAGCAGCACTGAGCCCATTCTTCGGAATTCTTATAGACAAGACAGGGAGAAATGTGACATGGGTTATTATAAGTATTGTGACAACCATTGGAGCTCATTTTATGTTGGCTTTCACCTTTTTCAATCCATATATCGGAGTGGTAAGAAAACTGTTTTTGTAACATCTGACATACTTTTTCCATCTACTAGAACATATTTTTATTTCAGATGACATTGGGGATCTCATATTCCTTATTAGCCAGTGGTTTATGGCCATTAGTGGCTCTCATGGTACCTGAAAACCAGCTGGGAACTGCATATGGAATGTAAGGAGGTTTTTATAATACTGTATTTATCACTATTCGCTTGCCATTTTAGAAGGCATTACACGCAAAGCAAGTGTAGCGCGTTTGCCGCATAAAGGCTTTAATCTGGCTTGACACTCATTATGCATTAATAAGGTAGGTACAGTCAGAATCAAGATCAGTATCATTATTCCTTTTTTTATTTATTCCTGCCCTGGTCCCAAGCTATTTGGGGTCGGCGCAATATATTTGTCTGTTCCATTCTTCCCTGTTAGCCGTCCGAATATCAAGATGACACTGATCTTTATAGTACCTGTATTGGTATACAAGGGTTCAACATAATCGAAGTATTATTTTGATAAAATCAACCTTATTTATTTTATCTTATTATCAGTGGTTTTGACGCAAGATGTCCGGTTCGTAAAATGTCAGGTTGATAATAAAAAAGTCATATTCACCAAATGTTCGATTCGTAAAACGTCCTATTTGCAGAATGTCCAATTCTCAGAACGTCAGGTTCGCGTTCGTTTTTCAATGGCTTAAGGACTAATTTGATTGTTGATATTTTGTACGAAGATGTTATTGATCATAATATTTATGTTATACTATACCTTACAACGCCCTTCGTATGCAATACAATAATGAGCATAGGCTTGGGGCTACCCCGATACTGCAGTGCAACAGGAATGTTCGCAGAAGCGCGCGTAGACTGTTTCTACGCCACTGTGCGCTAAAGGTCTCTGGTGCGCCGCGTGTGGGCTAGTACCAACGGCATTCTAACATGATCGCTAGCAGACTAGACTGTACGTACTCGTACGTGTACCGCTGCTGCATGATGCATGTTACCGCAGGAGTTATGTCGTGGAGGACGCCTACATTGTATTTTAATGTTAATTAATTAATTACTAAACATACTGTAATCATTATAATAAAACAACTTTTAACCGGATTAATCGCGTGTATTATTGGTTTTTTGTTTTTCCTGACGTTTCGAACACTGTAGCGTTCATGGTCGCAGGAGGACTAAGGTGTCAGGTGTCTCAACAGTTTATTTAAAATAATTTCAGTCTACCGTACATATAATTGATAAAAAAAAAAAACAATAATACACGCGATTAATCCGGTTAAAAGTTGTTTTATTATAATGTGTAGTGATCGCGCAAACCTAAGATATTACTACATACTGTAATCGTTTGTATACTAACACAGTGTCTAGTTAATAGATTAAATAAATGAATAATAATATTTATAACACTAAAGATGGCATTTCGTGAGATGAAACCTGGTGATACTATATACTATCTTGTATAAAATGCAAAATTTCTTCGTATACATCTGTGCGTAATCATAATTATATAGTCACAAATAATTATACAACAAAATGAGTACCTAAACCATTAAAAAACCTGACATTCTGAGAATCGGATGTTTTGCGAATTGGGCGCCATTCATTTATTACGTAAGACGATTTAAGGGAGCTGGGGGGTCGACCATGTCTTATTTTTTCTTATAAGGCGGTGGGAGGGAATCGTGATAGTCCTTACGTAAGATCACAAAAATGCGCAAAGTTAAGATTATACTTTGAAAAAGCGCGGGCAACCGGGCGAGTGCCGAGGTGAGCTCGAAAACATTGTTACATTTAAAAATATACATTAAAGAAAACCAAACGGATATTCCTTTTTCATTTAGATTTTTCTTACGTAATAAATATTAAACAGGGTGGGAGGGGGGGTCGGCTTATTCTTATTTTTTCTTATACAGGGGGGGAGGAGGTGAAAGACTAGCAAAAATAGTCTTATATAATAAGTGAATGGCGCCTTGGACATAATGCAAACCTGAAAATCTGCGAATCGGACGTTCTGATAAAAGGACGTTCTGCGAATAGGTTGTTTGCGAATCGGACATTTCGATAAAATGCCCTTTTTTTTCAACCTGACATTCGGCGAACCAAACTTTCAGCGTCTGCGTCAACCTTATCTGTCTTGATGTACAATATTTATCTTTTCAGATGTCAAGCAGTGCAAAACATGGGTCTAGCTACTGTTATTATCTTTGCGGGAATGATTGTTGATAAATACGGATATTTGATGTTAGAAATGTTTTTCCTAGGATGTCTCTTTGGTATGATTTATAAACAAGTCACAATTCACATGTAAATTAATCCGATATCTTTTTGAATTATGCTTTTTTTTATAGTTGCCCTCATTGCGGCTGTACTCATATACATTGTGGATTCGGCAAATAATGGTGTGCTTAACATGTCGCCAAGTATGAGGGAATCCACGAAGGCGTAAGTAATACTTTTATGTATTTAACAAAGATATTAATATATACCTGCCAGTGTCAGTCACACGTGGTATACCCATGTACCACGTGTGACTGACACTGGCATGGCCACCATCAGGGATTTTAATTTTGAGAACACAAAAATTTGTGGCTAATTAGTCGCTAAATAGAATTTGTCGGTTATTGTTTCAATGTTATAAGGGTTTATAGGTGGCCGATCTGGGGAGCATCTCCCCAGCTTGGGCCAATTTGAATCTCACAAATTAAAGCGAAGATCTGTTTTCTCCCAAATTTAGAATAGATCTCAGAATCTTTCGGTCACTGGTTGAAAAGTTATAAGCGTTTCTAGGCGGCCGACCTGGGGAGAATCTCCCCAGCTTGGCCAAATTTATAACTGAAAAAGTTTAAAAGAAAGAAACAGAGTATTTTTGCATATGCAGAGGTAAGCCGTTGAAGATGTGGAAACTTATAAATAATCTTTCTAATTTCAAAATTAAAGATAGTTGTATTCCTCCTAAATTACAAACCCCCTCAGGCCTCATCACAGAAGACAAAGAAATTTGTGAATACTTTACCACCTACTTTGCTAGTATAGGTATTCTGCTGGCGAACAAAATAGCTTCAAAACACCACAATAATAACATTTACACAACTTCATTACATATCAACACTCCATGTCTCTTACAAATGGCACCAACAAACGTAAAGGAAATTACAAAAAATATTGATAGCCTAAAATGAAACACCAGCTCTGGCGTGGACGGCATCAGTGTCAAAGCCATTAAACACATTCAAATACTAATACTGCCATGTTTAGTGCAATGCATGAACAAATGCTAACTCGAAGGCCATTTTTACTGAATCACTTAAAATTGCGAAAGTAACTCCCATCTTTAAGTCAGGCTCCGATTCAGATCCCGGAAATTACAGACCCATTTCGGTATTGTCAGTGTTATCAAAAGTACTGGAGAAATTAATTCATTCTAGGCTTATGGACTACCTAGATTCTTTCGTTTTTCTTTTTGAACGGCAATATGGATTCAGACCTAAGTTAAAAGCACTAGCTGCTGCAACTGATTTGGTCACGAAACTTAGGACTAAAATTGATCAAAAGCAAATTGCCGTGGGAGTCTTTATAGACCTAAAAAAGGCTTTTGATACCGTGAGTCATAATCTACTACTACAAAAACTAGCATCAATAAAAATAACAGGAAGCTTTCTCAGAATGTTAGTCTTACCTAGATAATCGTTTGCAAGTCGTTAAAATAGGAAACTATTCAGTAGCTCCAACTTGATAAAATGTGGTGTGCCCCAAGGATCAATACTAGGTTCTCTTTTGTTCATTATTTATATAAATAATATATACAAATTAGAACTAACACTATATGCTGATGACACTTGTCTGTTTTACTTCGGCAACTACATAGAAACAATAATACAAGATGCACATGATGACCTGGTTTTTTGGAAAGGTGGTTCTTGGACAACCTTTTGACAATCAATACATCCAAAACAAACTATATAGTTTTCTCGGCTAAGAACAAAAAAAAACATAATCACAAGCCTTTATCGATAAATGGAGATGTCCTTAATAAAGTTAACACAGAGAAGTATTTAGGCCTAACACTTGATAGTCACTTAACATGGCAACCGCACATTAAAAGGATTTGTTCTAAGCTGTCAAGTCTGAGGGGTGCGTTACGCGGAATAGCTAGATGTCTGCCGTCAAAAATTCGGTTCACAGTGTACAATTCATTAGTAAAACCACATATTGAATATCTAATTGAGGTTTGGGGAATGACAACAAAAACAAACATACACAAACTTCAAATCGCCCAAAACAAAATTATTAATGCAATTCACTACCAAAAAACATTAAAGAAGCTAAAACGAATACGGTCGCGAACAGGATTCGAACCTGCGCCTCCCGGATAAATACTCCAGGCGCTCTGACCACTAAGCCATCTCGACCTCTGCTCACCACCGCGAATTCTTCTCCCATATTTTAACACGTCTTATGGCGACGTCATTGCAATCAATTCGGTACCTATACAGGTGAAAGAACCGACACGACCGACTTTGCAGTTAATACAATGTCGTAAAGAATGCAATTACCTTAATAATTCAAGATAAATATTTGAAAAGCATTAACGCATGCTTAGCGAACTCTAAAGTTACAATATTAAATGGAACTGTTTTAAAAAAAAGATACTGTATTCTGATTTGACTTTCCGTGGCTGGGTTGACGGTGCTCCTATTTTTGTGTCTGTAAGGTTAGAAAAAACCTAAACACGAAGAGGATGACGGGGGTAGTTCGCTCGCTACGCTCGCTCACTGGCCCCCGTCATCCTCTTCGAACCTAACCAGTCCGTGTCGGGATACACGAAACTCCCGAGCTCGCTTCGCTCGCTCATGGATGAATTTCGTTTATTTTCTTTCATAATCCCGATATATTGTCGACTATTAAAGTGGTTTAGTATATACGTCATTCGAAATTTTTATCTTTTTCGGTATTGACAAGTAAAATAAAGTTAGGTTATTATTGTTAAGACATACAGAGCCATATGCGACAAAATTTCGAACTAAAATCAACAATCTGACAGTTCATTTCACACAGTTTTACATAATCTCTGATCGTTGACCCGCTGCATTGATAAACGCGAAACGTTCATTCAATTCTGCGTGTTAAAGTTCAGTAATTATGTAAAACCGCTAAACGTCGTTCAGCTGTTTTTCATAACAGTACTGTTTTGTAAATCAGCTAGCAGTTTTGTAAAACAGCTGATTCAACAATCCATCTGCGACATATATATGAAGCAGATGCATAACAGTACTGTTTTGTAAATCATCTAGGAGTTTTGTAAAAAAGCGAATTCTACAATCCATCTACGCGCTCGGGAGTTTCGTGTATCCCGACACGGACAGGATAGGGTCATTCTCTTCTTGTTTAGGTTTTTTCTAACCCATTACAGACACAAAAAAGGAGCCCCGCTTAGCAAGGCTCCGTCGACCCAGCCACGGAAAGTCAAATCAGAATACAGTATAGTTTTTTACTTGAATGGTGAATATCCATTTAATATACCTATACAATAAACAAACCTGTCCCACTGTAGATATGTCATTCTGCATTACGTCTAAAGGTAGGTAGCAGTTTTGTTAAACGTATCGCAATGGCAATCCAGCTGAACAACGTTCAGCTGTTTTATAAAACAGTACTGTTTTGTAAAGCAGCTAGAGATTTTGTAAAACAGCGGATTCTACAATCCATCTGCGACATACATATAATGTACTTAGTTATGTACCTAATATGCGTATATGGCTCTAATTAAGGTTAGAATAATAAAACTTATTGTCAAAATATAAAATTATTTATTAAGTACATAAAAATTATTGTACTTACAGTGAAATCAAATACTGTTTTAAGCTTTCACGGCTTAGTATAACTAAACTTACACTGTCACTAACGGGATATCTTCCGTGATTATTGTTTATTGTGAGCTCCCGTTATTTTGAAGCTCCGTCTACCCTCTTTATTTGTCTTATGCTACGCGCACTACTGGCAGTCGATACAGTCACATTATCACTAGGTTTTTAAGGAGTCCTTATTTAGACGCTGGCTGTTTCTTGACCATACCTATCACTGGATTCCATATTCGTGTAGATCTGTAATCTGGGTAATGAATATAGGTTTCGTTTGGTGGGTCCAAATTATAGAATCACTTTATATTTATATATTACAAACATTCATTCCACCATAATATGACGTCATAGATACTGTATACTTTTCATGTATACTTGTAGCAATGTATGTAGAAATTGAATTCTTTAATATCTTTTTAATTAGGTACACACCGACTTAATCTGTGACTTGATGAATAATTGCTACTAATTAGTATTTGGGAGTAAACAGATCTTCGCTAGGTGCCCTAGTTTTTGAGATTCAAATTGGGCCAAGCTGGGGAGATGCTCCCCAGATTGTGAACCAGTGACCGAATAATTCTAATATTTGGCGACAAATTTCGACTAATTAGCGACTAATGTTTTGTGTTATCAAAATTAAAATCTCCGATGGTGGCCATGCCAGCGTCAGTCACACGGATACCACGGGAAAAAGCATGGCTATATGTATACCTATCCATACTAATATTACATATTTAACTTGTTTGTTACCTTTTCACGACTTAAACATTATTAAGGTTCTTTTTCCATTTAATATTGTAACTTTAGAGTTCGCTAAGCATGCGTTAATGCTTTTTCAAAGACATATCTTGAAGCATCGTAATGAAATTTGGCTAGGAGATAGCTTGGACCTTGGAGAAGGACATAGTCTAGGTACCTATCTTTTGTCACGCAGACGAAGTCGCGGGCACCAGCTAGTGTATATTATATACATATAAAATCAGGAGGGTTACTCTTGAAGTTAATGGGTACCAATTCCAATATTAAATCAGTGCTATAAAACAATGTTTAATGTTTAAATAAATTTACCTACACCATAGTTATCATAATTTTTTTGTCCCGAATCTTTATTTATTTTTAAGACATTTTTGTATTTAAAAGTATGATATATTTCCAATGTCAATCGAGCGGTTTTATTTTCAAGAGTAAGCCTACTGATATGCCATATAAAATCTGGTATGACCTTTAAAGCAATAGTGCTCATAAATTCACATTATTTATTCTGTAAATACCTAGTCTAATCTTTACAAAACTCTTAGATCTAGCATATAAATAAACTTTTATAATATTCTATTTTTGGTATATTTATTTAGGTTATGCTGGGGCTCTTATATCCTTACAGTTGATAAAAAAAAACTTTTACTGGTTTTTTTCTAGGTCCTCATTTAACTCCCTTTGGAATTATAATAATACACATTAATACTCATATTTTAGGAATCCCAGGGTGAAAGAAAATGACGAAACTGCAAATCTATTGGATCATGAAGATTATACGGATCAAGAAGAAACTGATTCGAGAAGACCATCGGAGTCGGCGCAAGATCAATCTATCAATGTACGAGACGTCGCCCAAGCACAGTCTGATAGAATACGCAGTAGATACTTGGCACAAATATTGCCAAATAATGTTGCAGAAAGACAATAGAAAACCTGACATATTTTTTCTATCATAAACATGTGTAAATAATAATGATTAGTTATATTGCTTTATTTAGATTAGACTACTTATAATGAAACAAAATATCCAAGTGTATAATTTTTTTAATGTTAAATTAAATAATGAAACAATGAATAACCAGTTCCATTATTTCAAATTTTAAAATATTTAAATGCTTTAAGATACATTTTAGATTAAGACAAAATTAAGCACAGTATATTAGGTACAAAAAATATAATAATCTATTTAAGTAAAATATTTTATTCTTATATCCTTATTTATATTATATAAATACATATAAGGCATATTGTGAGGTCATTAAAAATGAGTTTGGAACTCATAAGATGATGGCACCATTGTACACATAAACTAGCACACCAAAATTAATCTAATTAATTTTCATTTGAAAGAACACAAGTTCAGAATGTCCATAGGTATGAACATTACTATAAAGATCAAACATTTTTGTGGTGTTACCTTGGCATGATGGCCAATGTAAAACCACAAAACAAAACATGATGCCCAATAGTGTTTTATTTATTCAATAACCTTAGATTTTGTTCACTAATACAATTTGACCTTATCTTCCACAGACCATGCAATACCATTACCTGGTAATTGACTGTGAATAAAAGGTGAAATCCATGTTAAGTACCACCGGGAACCAAATACTTCAATCAAATTACGTTTCCAGCCTCTGTTGTGGATAAAATCTTTATTGTATGATTTTGTTTCAGGAACCAATCTCCCTTTTAATATGTTATTAAAATGGTAAAAGAATAAAAATCCTGTGAAAAGGCCAACCAACACATTTATAACTACCAAGAGAATATATAGACTTTCATCACCAAAGTCAATCACTATACTAGCAAGTGGACAAATAAATTTAATCAATACTAGTCCATGGTTCCATGTGATAAACTGAGATACAAATTTAATGTTATAATAAAGAGAATATGCCATAGCTATAAATATGTAAAATGTGAATAGAATGAAATATCTATGATTAAAATAACCAACACAACATGCAAAGAATGTACAGTGATGGTCTCTTTTAAGAATACAAATATCACATGTGTTACAATGCCAAGCACGAGGGGGTCTTAAGCAATCACATACACTGCATAAGGTCCAGTCTTCTTTATTTAAACCTTCAAGGTTTTTACCTTTAATTGTAGTGTTTGTAAACATCCCATAAATCATATTGCCTGTAATATTAAGTAATAAAAAACTTGCACAACCAATATGACAAAAGAAGGCTAAACTCCATCCCTCTACTATAGTAGGTAAGACTACACATATTTCGAAGTAAAGGAACACAGGTATAAGCGCCAAGGTGATAGTAATATAAAAGCTATGTTCTAAAAACCTTTTCAACTGCTTATTTTTGATGGACTCTAGTTTCATCAGCATTTTGTTTTATGATTAGATGTTTCTATCTATTTATATTGTCTGGAATAACCACCATAACTTATATGTGTTGTCTGGTCTCAATATTATCTGAAATGAATATGCAAATTATATTACTATAATAGAATTGTGGGATATTTAGGGCATATTAGAAGCATTTAACACATTATATATCTATTTGTTAGTAAAAGATTTTGTAACAAAGAAATATCTTTTTTTAACAAATTTTTGGAATAATAAAAGGGGACCCTTCGGTAGCAGCGGGAAATTTGGAAAAAACCGTATTGCTTTCCCTAGTTACAAGTAGAAATTACAAATAACTTGGCTATTTGCGAGAATGAAACAAATATTTGTTGTGTTTGTTTTGTGTTTAAAATCTCAAATCAAATTGAATAAGAAAATTCAAAGGACCGGAATCCATAGAAATTTTGATTGTTTACCTGTTAAAGTGCTAACCTAGGACTCGAGTGCGAAGTATTTACAAAACAATTAGTAACAAATCGTTGTTGACTTATAATGTGTCAATGTAGTAAATAAACGTGATAATAACACGTGTAACAAATCAGAAGTTAGTTGCAATTTTCTAGTAATTTAGAAAAATACATGATATTTTCAAGAATTTTCATGGATATTTTGACATGTGTCAACTTGTCATAGTGTTCATTGTAAGTGACATTAAGTGCTCAAGAGCTGCAACGTTGAGTGACAACTGTGGTGACGGTAGCCATGCTATAAGCAATAACGGCTAGATCATAATAATGCATAATCGTGTTATGGAATGATAACTGTTAGTAGGTTCTAACAAAGAATCATGGTCAGATTTGTACAAAAACAAAAATATGTTTTTTTTTAAGTTGGAATAGTTGTAATTTCTATCTTTGGTCCCCAACGAATAAATTTCAGCACTCAAAATATTATTAAAACGAACAAAATATTTATATTTTGATTGAAATTTAAAATATTTATATTTTGTTCATTTTAAAAATATTTTATATTATTTTATTATAAAAAAAAAACTATTGAGTAAACTTCTGAACGTGTCAGTAATCAAGTGTCAATGTTGTTGCGTTCAGAAATGTGTTCTAATGAATTAAGAATATTTATTTTTTGGGTTATTTAGGTATTTGCGGTGTTTTTAGATGAGAGCTCTTGAAATAAATTATCAATAGAGAGACTAATTTTACCGCATTTAACTATTTGCTTCAATTTTCTAGGATTTGTGTAGTTTTTTTTAAAGCTATTTAAGTAACAATATGGCGGTCGACTAACAGCTAACAGCGGGCAGATTCCCACGTCTTTCACATCGATGGTTTAAGTTTGTTTGAGTAGATACTGATAGTTTTGTTTGAAAGGGATATTATTGAAAACGATAATGTATTAAACACGTTTCGTAATGAAATAGAAGAATTAAGGAGCTTTAGAAGAATAAGGACGCGGACGTTGAGGAGAATAAAATTTTATATTACAAGAGTGAATCCCATAAATAATTCAAATAAAGGTGTAGATTTAGCAAGGTAAATATAGTGAAAATAATCGATATTATAAAAATGACTTGCATGTGGACAACCGAGGTGGTACCGTTTTCTTTAAGTACCTACGCACCGAAGGAAGTCAGGCAATTTCAAAATATTACACAAAACAAATTTTGACAAAAAATATCACAAACTTTTCGAGCTAAGTGACGGAATGTTGCCATTAAATTACGTTTTACGTCTGATATTCGGGGCAAAAAATATTTAAAGCTGTCAACATATGGTGGTATTGACAGACTAAAATATTTTTTGTGTCATTATCCACTGATTAGTTAAGTCACGCTTAAACAACGTTTATGAGTAGAAAATATTTAATCATTAATTAAGGAGTTAAGTAGTAATTAGTTAATTAGTTGTTAAGAAGCTTATTAGTTGGTTTTTATAAGTAAGACTGTAAATATTTAGTAACTTATTTAGCCTATTATACAAAAAAAAAATTATGTGTTAGTTTCCAATTCCAATTTAAAGTTTTATGGCTTCATCGTTACTCGATGATTTTGGCAATATCAAGGTTGAAAAAGACAATGACGGTAAACTGTTATTAATAAAACACTTTGAGGAAACTCCACGAAAACAATGTCTGGAGGAATACCTCCTCTCCCATCAGGGGGGTTCACACTCATCTAAACAATAAATTATACTTACACTAGCCTTATAGCTATAATCTTCAAACAACACAAAACATTTATAACAATACTAATAACAGCTAATAGTAAATAAGATTTTGAGGTTAAGCAAACACGACCAGAAACCAGACCTCGAATCGAATATAAGGCAAATTGCATTAAAACTCATGTGTTAGTTTAAAAATAGTAAATAAATAAGATAAATCGACAAATCGATATTAGCAGCCGTGCTCGCACCGCCGATCATATTGTAATTTATCTAAGTCTTATGTAAAAGTCTCTTCCATTTATAGCGAGTTGGTGAGCTAAAAACAATTAGTTTGTTTTTTAGTTTAACTTAATCCTAGTTTATTTAAATAATATTTTTTTCTGTTTTATTTATTTAAATATTTATATATTTATTTTATTTGCAAACTATGGCTAATTTTGGTCTTGAAGACAGTTTTTTTCATGTTCGTCATCTTCTGGCAGTTTCATCAGTGCGGATAGTGAGTCATCTTCTACCCTGGCTTTATGTGATCAGATATCCTCTCTAGTCTCCGATCACCCTCATAACCTAAACTTAGCGCACATTAATGCCCAGAGTGTTCCTGGTCATTTCACTGACCTTCTGGCATCCATTAGCAGTGCTCATCTTGATGCTCTATTGATTTCCGAGACTTTGCTAAAACCCTCTCTTCCTTCTTCTCAGTTTACGCTTCCGGGATTTGTCCTGATTCGTAACGACAAAACTGGAACGTGCTGATATTTCCTATAAAATTGTCAGTGCATCACCATCGCCATATTAGGAATCTGCAGAGCATCTATTCTTGGAGATTACTTTACATCATACTAAGTTGCTTTTAGGAGTATTTTATAGCCCTAATCTTCATATTAATTACTTTGACTATCTTGATTCACTATTAAATGATTTCTGCTCTATTCATAGTCACGTAGTCATTATGGGCGATTTTAACACGTGCTTATTAAAGAATGATTCCCGTGCTGAAAAACTTCAATCTCTTTTAACTTCTTTCAATCTTAATACTTTACCTCTTTTAGCCACTCATTATTCCCCTAATTGCACGCCATCACTTTTAGATCTTATAATTGTTTCTTCTCCTTCCAATGTTTCCACTCATGGGCAGCTTACTGCTCCTTTTTCCTATCATGATTTAATTTGTCTTTCGTACCGTGTACGTCCTCCTAAACGTAAGCCTCAATATCTTTTCCTTCGGAATTTCAAGGGCATGGATCTGGAGGCATTGCGGCATGACGCTGGTGAGATTGATTGGTCCCATTTAGTTGACTGCGCCAGCGTTAACGAGATGGTGAGCAATCTCAACGAGTCCATTATAAATTTATATGACCGTCACGCACCTTCTCGGCGAGTTAAAATTAAGCACACTCCAGCCCCCTGGCTTACTCCTGCTATTAAAGAATTGATGGGGCTAAGAGATAAAGCCAAAAGAAGGTATAAGCGCTGCCCTACTGAGAGTAACTTTAACCGTTTTAAGACTCTTCGAAACCGTTGTGGTCGTCTGTGTAGAGATGCTAAGAGGCGCCATTTCCATAATTCTCTGGATAATCGAAACTCTGCTGAAGTCTGGAATTTTTTGAGGTCAGTTGGCATTGGAAAATCGCCTACAATCACTTCCAATGATTTTGAGCTATGTGCTCTCAACAATCATTTCTCTTCTTCTCCTGTCTCTTTAGATCCTATCGTCAAATCAAATACCTTGTCTAAACTTTCGAGTATGCCTTTGTCGCAGTTTCCCTTATTTCAGTTTTCTGCAGTTTCTGAGAGCGATGTCAAGAAAGCTATCCTCTCTATTACTTCCTCTGCTGTTGGTTGTAACAGTTTGTGCTCGCGAATGATATCCCCAATCCTCTCTATATTGCTTCCTTGCCTTACTCACATTTTTAACTATTCCTTATACTCTAGCACACTTCCTATATCTTGGAAACTTGCACACATTATCCCACTGCCTAAAGTGTCTAGTCCGTCATCGCTATCTGATTTCCATCCTATTTCCATCCTACCTTTTCTATCGAAAGTTCTCGAGCATATTGTCCATCAACAACTATCTACTTTTCTCTACAAAAATTGCCTCCTTAGTGTCTACCAGTCGGGTTTTCGGCCCGGTCACAGTACCGTTACAGCACTCTTGAAACTTACCGATGACATCCGCTGGGCTATGGAGAATAAATCTCTTACTATATTAGTTTTACTGGACTTTAGCAATGCTTTTAACTCAGTCGATTTTGACATTCTTCTCGGTATCCTTAGAACCGCTAATATTTCTCCCTCCGCCATTGCTTGGTTTGATTCTTATCTCCGAGGCCGATCTCAGTGTGTCCGCCTTAACGAGGTGTTCTCTGATTGGTGTAGCCTCCATGCGGGTGTGCCTCAGGGTGGCGTACTCTCTCCTCTTCTTTTTTCGGTTTTTATTAACTCGATCACCAAGGTAATATCTTCTAGTTTCCATCTCTACGCAGACGATTTGCAGCTTTACCGTCATTTTCCTGTATCTGAGGCTGAAAATACAGTTGCTACCATGAACCGAGACCTGGATTGCATCAGTAGGTGGGCAAGGTCTTTTGGCCTTCGCATTAACCCTGGCAAGCCTTGATAATCGGCAGTAGGAACATTGGAGGCAGATTGGACATATCCTCTTTGTCTCCCCTTAGCCTAGATGGAGTGAGAATAGCCTATACCGACACCGCAAAAAGCTTGGGAGTTATCATCAACTCTAACTTATCATGGGGTGCACAAGTAGCTAATGTCAGTAAGAAGGTACATAATACATTTCACTCGTTAAAGTGCCTCCAGACCTTTTTGCCTTTGAAAACCAAAATCTCTTTAGATCAAACTTTAATCCAGTCCATTATAGACAACGCTGACGCCTGCTATTTGGATGCTACTGAGGAGCTCTTATATAAACTTGAAAGACTGCAAAACATATGTATTCATTTCATTTTTAACCTTAAAAAGTATGACCATATTTCCAATTTCCGCAAGATACTCAAGTGGCTCCCAATCCGCCTTCGCAGGAATACTCGGATATTGTGTCTCCTATTCAACATCCTTCATAATCCATCGGCCCCCTCCTATCTGCGGGAACGCTTCTCCTACACTCGACCGATCGGTTCTCCTTGCAGGTCACATCTTCGTACCCTCCTCAAGTTCCCTTCCCACAAAACAGATTTTTATTCATATTCCTTATCTGTGCATGCAGTTAGGTTGTGGAACTCGCTTCCTACTGAAATTCGAGACTGTAAGAACATCTCAATATTCAAAAAACGTGTTAAGGAACACTATCTTTCCTTAGCCCAATAGTTGTCTTGTTTGCAAGTTATATATATCTGTAAGTTTATGTAAGTTTATTTAGTTCATTATTTTATAATAAGTATGTTTATTATTTTGTTTTATATGTTCTTTTATAACAAAGTATATGTATTATGATTAATATAAATTTACACACCGTGTCTACATCTCATGTATTAAATTTTCCTCTCGCAGGGCTGCTGGCAGAGATTTCTTTTAGAAATAAGCAGTACCTTTGTACATCATATTCTTAAGCAACGATCCTATAACTGTATGTTGTGTGTACATGAATAAATAAAAAAAAAATAAAAAAAAAAATAAGATAGTGAAATATTTATTTGATAATTCATACATTGTTCTAGATCTCAACTTTTACCTAACTTAGGTTATATGAAATAAAGCTTTTCAGTATAATGATTCATTTTAGCCAACATATTCGTGTAAGGGATACTAATAGATTTATAGTTTCAATAATATTAAAGTAATAAACAACCCAGACCCATAAGAACGACTATGTTGACAAAGGTATTCTGTGCCAGGTACCTAACTAAAGCAGCGAGATATTTGAGACATACGTCAATAGATAGGTCTTGTCAACACCTATCTATTGGTATATAGATCGCTATATATATATTAATAGTTTAGAAGTATATAAGGTTTATATACTTTTAATAAAATTAAATAAACAGTACTCAGTGCGAGGAATGCAGCTCTCGTTACGGTAAAGATTCGCCGTAGATAAGCAAACGCGCATGTTTTCGAAATCGTGGCAAATTCTACCACATATCTTCAAGCCTCCAAATCTTCAATGGAGTAAGCAGAAACCTTGAGCTTTGTGACAGTGCAAGTCGGTGTTTTATTTTGGTGGAATGATTCTACCGGTTACCTCGATAGCGTTATAGTCTTCATCGTTCCTAAAGAAATATAGGGCTTCAGCCGACGTCGAACCCGATCCTATAGGTGCAGTACGTCAGCGGCGCGTTTCTAGTATTCGGCAGACTGCCGTCCTGTACAAATACTTTATTTTATAGTAAGACAAAACATGCGCCGGAGACCCAGCGTTAGATAAAGGCGTCTCTCATATCTTTTTACTTTGAACTAGCGATGTGATAAAAATATTTTTTATTATAAGTGAAAAAAAAACGGTTAATTAAAAGTTAAAAATATAATTGTTAAGGAACTCCTTAACAGTAATATTTTCATTAAAAGTTTATCTTGTTATTCGTCTATTCAATAAAAGTTTAGGTAAGCGTGTTATATTTATACGTTAAAATTTGTTGTCTCCAATAATTATAAGGATTATAGAAAATAATCAAATTAACGGGTGACCAAATTTTTTACCTTATCCATTCAGTAGACGTGATTGTTTGCGAAAAGTTATAACTTATAACGATATTTGCAACTTTTATTAATTAAGTTAAAAGTTATATTTTTTTAGTGGTTGAATTTAACCGTTATAACTTCTAATGATCATCTCTACTTTGAACTAAAAAACTTATCCATTCCAAAAGCTTGCAAAAGACAATTAATTACTCACACAGCAAACCAAAAAAATTAAAAATAATGCCAGATCTATCGTTTTATTTTTTCTTCTTGCTTTGCCCTACTCACTCGTGCATTTAGCCAATGTCGAGTAAAATAGTAGGCACGGTAGGACTTTCTGAAAGGACAATAAAACGAAAACGAGTATAAAAATTAACAGTAAAAAGAGTTTTATTTTATAACAAGCTTTTATTTAAATGCACTACAAACAAGAAAATAAACTTTATTTAAATCAAACCCATCAATTTATTGAACAATCAATTGAGCTCAAACTCGATGGGTTTATCTTGTTTAGTTCAGAAGTTCCTATGGTCACCTTCCGACTCCATCATCAGACCTTGGATATAATGTAGCACCAAAGTACTCACTAAGACAAAACAAATGAGCCCTAACTCGATGGGTTTATTTAGTTTAGTTAAGAAGTTCCTATGGCTTTCTTACGGCTGCATCATCAGAACAGCTCTAATACCATATTATTGATTTGTCTCCGAAGATACATATGTACACCTAATTTTAACCCAATCGGAAATCGGCAAGTGATTCTAATTCAGCTTCCAAGATTCCACCTGAACAAACTTCCATACATTGCAAATTAAATAAAAGATTGTATTAAAAATAATTGAAAAATCAAGTGTGTTAAAATATGAACTACGCTAAAACTATATTACATATTTACAGAACACATAAAATAACTACCTAAATAAAATCTAAAGTTGAAGTTCTAGATTAAACTTGGGGTATTGATTAATTGAGGGAAGCTATCACAGAGTACATATATGAAAGTAGTCTGTGATCACTTGACATTTGCTTGACATATGACATGTACCACCGCGCTCCCTCCCGTGTATACCCCCTTTATCACCCTACATCACGACGAAAGTTTAGGTTCAAAGTCTGGGTCCAAAATTATTTAATTAGTAAATTCTTTTCATCTTTTATATAAGTTTTTATTGATAAATACAACCTTCAAAAATGTCGAACAGTAAGATATTTAATGCACTCAAGATTTTAAGAACTCGCAAGGATCTGAAATATATATCGGGTAAGTATTTAAAACGAGTGACTTTCCTATTAATTTCATTTGTCGGTAAACTTTAATATAACTCGTAATATATATTAAACTTATCTAGTTAGTCTAGCATGATTCATATTGATCCTTTTTTAGGTATACACAGGAGAACCTATGCTGCTGCAGCCAGTCAAGTACACACAAAATGTAAAATTGTCAATGGCATTTATGTGGTCACTCTTGATTCACCTAACACTAAGGTAATGTTACTTTTGTATATCAATAATTGCAATAACTTCATTAACCAAAAGAAGTCAATACAAACACCAATAAATGTTTCTATCCAAAAGTCAATACAAATCATACAAGTCAATACTTTGGTGAGTGGGTCATCTTAGGGGTCTACTACAGACTTATTACTATGCTATTTAAGTTCAAGTTGCTAAAACAAGTCTCATTAGTTATAAGATTTACAATTGCCAACCTAAGTAATTATAATAAACACTAGCTGTGCCCCACGGTTACATCTGCATATAATCTGTACCAATATTATAATTAGAAATTGGCACAAAATACCTTATTGCGGCTTATGTATAAGATAGGCATATAGCATCGCAGACTTTTGTTTAGATGTACTAAGGACCAATATTTTTGTGGAACATTGTATTTACATATCACTAACAGATAAAACAGTTCGGGAGTGCTTTTTCTTTTGACTAACTTAATCAAAATCAATATTTAACCTTTTGACTGCCGGAACGTGGTTCCACGTGAGACACAATGCAATTTTTATTGTGTCTGGAAATGCGACATACAAGAGGTTAAGGCAGGCTGAGAGGTGTAATATTAGATAGTCTATACTATTCTTCATGAATCTGGCTATCATATACAAAAATATTTTTTCATATCCAACCAAGAGATCAGCACATTTAAACAAATAAACTTCCACTTTATAGTATTAGTATAGATGCCTTCATACTAAGATGGACAGGTAAAGGACATAAAAATAATTTTATTTTAATAAATTAAAATAAAGTTGTATCAGTATAGAATTGAGATGATATTAAGGAGAAACATTATTCATATATAACAATATTTTATTATACATGTTGAGGCCATGTAATGCCTTTATTAATTACTATTTTTCAAGAAAAAATCGAAAAAATTATAGACAAGAAGCTACCTTGTTAGGTTTGAATCTATTGAATTTTCAATCCTCCTTATAGTAGTTTAGTAGATCTGTAAATGATTGCTAAATTAATATCGCCAGGCGTCTTCTTAAGACGAATATAAGGAAGATTGAAAATTCAATAGATTCAAACCTAACAAGGTGGCTCAGTAGGTATAGTGACGGAATGTCATGAGTTGCGGGTTCAAGCCCCGTTATTGTCTATTATTTTTACAATGTTTCCTTGAGAAATAGTATAGAGACATTATTATCTGAATAATTTTATTCTCACTTGGAACTTTTGATTTTATCAAATGTAAAATTATATATATTTATATTATTATAATATCAAGAATCAAATAATGACACACATATAATAAATATAATAAACCTAAATTACATCCCCTATAGTATGTCCACCTAACTTGTAATAAGCCTGCTACTTATGCTCAAGTTCTCTTAATCATCACACTTATAGTAAAAATATTGTATTTTCTAGGTGAATTCTTTAAACACTGCCGTTATGGACGAGGTGAGCAATGTTTTAAATGAGATTGAATCCAACCCGTCTATTCAAGCAGCTGTCTTGATATCTGGTAAACCAGGATGCTTCATTGCTGGAGCCGATATTACTATGTTAGAAAGTTGTTCAACCAAAGAGGAATTTGTGACTTTGTCCAAGAGAGGTTAGTATATAATGTACAGGACTGGGCTTAGAATACTACTATAATCAATTTTTATGTGTAAAAAAAAAGAAAACAGGAAATAGTAATACTAGCTTTATAGGTATATATATATATCTGTGAAGATATTTTTTACCTTTTACTATATTTCTACTTCATTTATTTTATACTTCACATATTAGACTTTATATATAAATTTTGTGGAATTGAGATAAATTTTAAAATATTTTGAAACAAATATACTGGGTATTAAAAAAATAGAACAGTTTCAAATGACTTAATTTTTATTTATAGTATAATTTATTTTACTGTATTGTACTAACAATTATAACATTATAAACTTAAATATCTATTTGCAACATTTTTTTTTGTATTTATGTGCAGGTCATGGAATTTTCCATAGAATGGAAAAGTCACGTAAACCCATCATCGCTGCTATTCAAGGAAGCTGTCTTGGTGGTGGATTGGAGACTGCCCTTGCCTGCCATTATCGTATCGCCGTTAAGGATCCCAAGACTGGATTTGGGCTCCCTGAGGTTATGTTAGGTCTGCTACCTGGAGGTGGTGGCACTCAAAGGTAGTAAGTTTGTTATCATTATGAAAATACACTATGAAAGTAAAAGCCTAAACTGTTGAATAGTATAATAGGCATTTAACATGTATTTAAAGCTCAAAATTAAAATATTTATGTTTATATTAAAGACATAATAATATATATCAAAAGATTATCATATCAAAATATGTAGATTACCATCTAATTGAAAATGTATAATTTAAAATGTAAAGCTATCCTAAAGCTAAAATAATAAACTAACAGCAGCTATATAAATAAGATTTCTATGAATGAAAAAGCATAGTAATACAAATGATAATAAGGAACAAACCATGACCTGTGCACTTAATATCACATTACATAATACTTGGCAATGAAATAATATTTTGGGCAAGGTTGCCAAATATACATAATCAAATTATTTATGTAACCGAGTACTATTTTTATATTGATTGCAGAGAGTATAAATTAGTTCTGAACATAGGCACTTGACAGACTGTTTATATGTAGCTCTTTTAAATTAGTTCGGGTCATATGCATGAACCCATTGAATGTAGATGGCACTCAATACTAAGTATTATTGTTGTTCAAGATAAATCTTTGAAAAGCATTAACGCATGCTTAGCGACCTCTTAGACTCTAAGAGGTCGAGATGGCTTAGTGGTCACAGCGCCTGGAGTATTCATCCGGGAGGCGCAGGTTCGAATCCTGTTCGCGACCGTATTGTTTTTCCATTTAATATAATAACTTTATTATTGTTGTGTTTAGCACAAATTGCTCTTTGTCACATGTAAGCGATAATATTACCTTTTTTCAGAATGCCTGTTTTGACATCCATACCAACAACTTTGGACTTGGCTCTCACTGGCAAAACGGTTAAAGCTGATAAAGCCAAGAAATTAGGAATTGTTGATTTGTTAGTTTCCCCTCTTGGTCCAGGTAAATAGCTGCACAAGACACACACACACAGGGTGTTAGGGACATGATATTGAAAACTTTATACTTAATTCTTATTTACACATAGTATTTATCACGATTATGAAGGGTTACAGATATTATTATTTTTTAGCGCGCCACAAAGTTGTAGTTAGTTAATAAAAAAAGTGTACCTAGAGTTAAAATTCTGAAGATGAAAATTTCCAATGCTTGTGTACTACGAACAAATACGAATCATCTTTGGAATCCATTGTATCAGTTTTTGTTAAACATGTCTGTTTCACACTGTTTAGAATGCTTTACTCATAGGCTGATAGACATGTAAGCAGAAAGACATAGTGCACTGATTCCTAATAAATTAGAATAAGTGCAGGAAGATGAGAATGAATATTGTAATCTTAAATATATATTTTATTATTATACATTCAGTCACAGCCATAAAAAAGATTTTAATTTTTACAAAGGCTTGAGTACACCAGAAGACAGCACAATGAAGTACTTAGAAACAGTAGCAATTCAAATTGCAAGAGATATTGCAAGTGGTAAAATAAAGGTAGACAGATCGAAAAAGGGATTAATAGAAAAAATCACTGCCAGCATAATGCAAATGGACATGGTGAAGGATATGATCTTTAAGAAGGCCAAGGAGCAGGTCATGAAAGCTTCCCGTGGTCTTTACCCAGCACCATTGAAAGTAAGTTGTTTTATATGAGATGTATAAAAGAAAGTTGTCCTTTTATAAATATTATTTTGATCCAGAATAAGATGACATTACAAACTAATGCCTAATTATCCAATTAAACAGGAGGGTTAAGATTTTATCAGTTTTTGTATGATTGTATGTTCCTTTGTTTTTCTGTATTTGTCTTAATAACTCCTGAAATATTCATTGCAATTCAGAAAAAAAAAGTATTTAATCAATTGATATGTCTTAATACTTCGCGTGTCGTAAAACGTAGCCATATTCTGTATCTCACAAAATTTATATTAGCTCTCGTGTAGAGGTCTTAGTTAATTTTAAACGATATATTTATTTTGCATGCTCAAATTGCAATTGTGATAGTTGATTGTTTCATCTGAAATTCTGTACATACATTTTTATGCTTTTAGATTCTTGAAGTAGTACGAACTGGTGTTGATAAAGGCCCTGTTGCTGGGTATGAGGCGGAAGCCCAAGGTTTCGGCGAACTGGCTGTTACTCCTCAGAGTAAGGGTCTCATTGGCCTGTTCAGAGGACAAACTGAATGCAAGAAAAACAGGTTTGGAAAGTCCCAAGTTGGTGTCAAGACGGTGAGTTCTTTGTTGATGCATGTAATTACTTTAACGTTATTAACTTAACCTAGCTTTACTTTTATCATTTTCCTTTCTCTTTTCAAAATCATCATCAAGGAATACTTTGGGTACGAAATTTTTTTAATTATAGTAGTTCATTATTTTTTCATTCTCAGTCTTTTTTCTTAATATTAGAAAGAAGTAGTGGTGTGCATTTATCAATTTTAAATATTTTTTATGTATTAGTTTCTCTCTTATTTCTCTTTTTTCTTAGATTGGAGTGCTTGGCGCTGGTCTGATGGGAGCTGGTATAGTGCAGGTGTCAATTAACAAAGGATATCATGTGGTTATGAAAGATGCAACCAACGCTGGTCTCTTTAGGGGCGTGGGTCAGATTCAAACTGGACTCTCCAATGCAGTCAAACGGAAGAGGATTACTGCGTAATTAGTTTAAAATAAATATTATTTGTTTACATTTTGGCACTTCTAGCTGTTCATTAGGTGAATGTGGATAAACTATATGTTGTACTGTAACTGTATGTATGCTCCGAAGGGCTAAGAAGAGCTTGTGTCTCATGGAATAAGTGGTGAGCCTATTGCCATTTACTGGGCACGATTCTAAACTCCGGGTTGCTGCTGAGAAATTCTTATCAGAAAAAACTCAATTATACTTTCGACCTGGAAATCGACCCAACACCTTACTTACACTCACAGATGCGCTTGTGACCACTAGACCAATGAGGTAGTTTATCATTGCAATGGATTATATATATGTTATATCTCCTGTATCTTTTCAGCTTACAAAGGGACAAGTACTTGTCGAACCTATTGCCTACTCTAGACTATGGCAAGCTCAAGAACGTCGATTGTGTCATTGAGGCTGTGTTTGAAGACTTAAGCATTAAACATAAGGTTATCAAAGAGCTGGAAGCCGTGATCCCGAAACACGCCATTCTCGCTACAAATACCAGTGCTATTCCAATTACAAAGATCGCGGCTGGAAGCACCCGTCCCGACAAGGTTATTGGTAAGTAGATATTATGTAATATCAAATTGATTTTGGTTGTCATTTAAAGAAGGCTTATTATTTGGTAGTTTTTTTTAGTCTTGTGGATTGATGCCGTTTTGTTAACAGCATCCAGTTATATATTTTATTTAAGCTTTTTGTAGTTTTGTATATTAAATCTCTTTTGACCGAGTTGTTGGGTGAACATTCATCTTCCGACCAAGAGATTTTTATTAGATTCCCTAGGCAGGCAAAGAGTGATTAGTTCCTCATATAACTTGTTAAAAATACCTTATATTTACGTTAACGTTTGTTTTCCCAGGGATGCACTACTTTTCCCCGGTAGACAAGATGCAACTGCTGGAGATTATCCGGCACCCGGGCACCAGCGACGACACGGCGGCGGCCGCGGTTGGCGTGGGCCTGCGCCAGGGCAAGGTCGTCATCACTGTCGGCGATGGACCCGGCTTCTACACTACTCGCATCCTCTCCACAATGTTGAGTGAGGCTGTCAGGTAATTAAATTCTACATATCTATATGTAACATGTCCGGAAACATACTCCTAAGATGTTTGAAGTTAGTCCCATGTAAAAGACTTGTAAACATTCACGCTGAATGTAGAATCACCACAAATTATTTGTGATTATATGTATTCTATTTTTACTTAGAGCGACAAGAAAAAAAAATCCAATTCTTTTGATTATTTTTCAGGTTATTACAAGAAGGTGTTGACCCTAAAACTCTTGACAGTTTGACAAAGAACTTCGGTTTCCCGGTTGGCGCCGTCACTTTGGCTGACGAAGTCGGTATAGACGTCGGTTCTCATATTGCTGTCGATTTAGCAAAGGTTTGCCTCAAATATTCTTATAAACGAACATAACATAGCACGTCTGTATTCCCAGAAGGGGTGGCATAGGTGTACACAGTTGTACACACACATTTCACCAATGCTGCTATTATGTCTCATGTAATAAGTAGTGAACCTATTGCTATTCCAAACGTAGGGTTGCTAACCAGAATTTCATCACTAAAAAAAATTATAACACTTCCTGTCCCGGGAATAGAACCCAGGACCTCATGCTCGGTAGTCGTGCTTGGGACCACTAGACCAACGAAACAGCCTCGTAAACAACATTATATAAAGCAATACACTGTGATAATTAATTCTTGAAACCTTGTAGGCTTTTGGCGACCGCTTTAGCGGAGGCAACCTTGAAGTCATGCCCGACTTCGTCAAGGCTGGCTTCCTGGGCAGGAAATCGGGTAAAGGTTTCTACATATACGAGAAGGGATCTAAGAGCAAGGATGTCAACCAAGAAGCCATCAATATCCTAAAGGAGAGATACCCATTGGAGCCCCGTGGAGCCAACACTGAAGAGGATCAACAGTTGCGAATGGTGTCTAGGCAAGTATTTCAAAATGCTGGAAAGAATAAAAAATAAACTAAAAAAAAAAGACTTCTACTAAGAAGAATGTTAAACATGTATTTTTTGTTAGTGTTATTGTAATAATTCCAGATTTGTAAATGAGGCTGTTCTCTCGTTGGAGGAGAAGATTCTGCACAGCCCCCTGGAAGGTGATGTTGGTGCTGTCTTTGGTCTTGGTTTTCCGCCATTCACGGGTGGACCATTCAGGTAGTTTTCCAGTATAAATATATGACAAAGGTAGTAACTTTTTTTATCTTATAACAGCTATAAAAACGTGTAATATCTTGCAGGTGGGTTGATCAATTTGGTGCTGATAAACTGGTCAAGAAAATGGAAGAGTTCCAAGGTTTGTACGGAGCTCCTTTCAAGCCTGCTCAAACGCTCGAGGACATGGCTAAGGACCCCAGCAAGAAATTCCACAAAAATTAAATCATACAGTTTTGAATATTTTGTAATTTATTCGAAATGTGTGGCCCATTTCTGTATGGCTGTTAAGTTATTTAATCGGTCTTGTTTTTTGAAATGTATTTAAAGAGGAATATAGTGCTGTATGTAAGTGTTTCAAGATCATGACCATGTGCAATGTTGCATCTCGTTTAACTTTATGCGTTATTTCGTGTGAGTATTTATAAATCATTTTCATTGTATGTCATAAGATTAAGTGAATATTATCTATAGAAAGTATATAGACGAGTAGGGAATCAAAATTAAAAATTTTACATCCATACAATTATACTATAACATTGGAACATATATTTTAATGAATGTTGAAGTCCTGATAGAGATTGCTTGAAAATTACTAAAACTGCCTTTGTATGTGTACGCAGAGAAAGGTGGCAATTAAATAAATTATTTTATAACATGTTCTTTTTATTTTCCTATTTTTAGAAATGATTACTAAAGTGAGTCGCCCCCGTCGTCCTCTTCGCGTTTAGGTTTTTTCTGACTTTTCAGACACAAAAATAAAAGCCCCGTCTCCCGGCTCCGTCGATTCAGCCACGGAAAGACAAATCAGAATAGAGAATCTTTTTTTTACTTGAGTGGTTACTATACATTTAAAACACCTATATTATAAACAAATCTGTCCCACTGTAGATATGTCGTTCTGCATTACGTCTAATCGTGGGTAGCAGTTTTGTTAAACGTATCGGAATGGCAATCCAGCTGAACGTTGTTTAGCTGTTTTATAAAACAGTACTATTTTGTAAAACAGCGGATTCTACTATTCATCTGCGACATAAACATAAAATCAGAGCAAAGTATAACAATAATATGATCACTGCCATGCTACCAAAGGATAGGTCCCTCTTGTACCTTGGTGTCTTGATAATATACTCCTGGCTGAATATTCGGTCACGGCGGTTTATTATTATTCTTTATTGTACACACGATACACAATACAAATAATGAAAAAGAAAAAGGATATACAAAGGCGAGCTTATCCCATTAATGAGTTTTCTGACAGCAAACCTTTGAGTGATAGAGAGAAGAGAAGCAGATATGAGGACAGCGTCAAGTGTACAACACGAATAAAAGACTAGGAATAGTGCAGAATTATAAACCAAACATAAATATCTGCCTAGCCTTTTCCCAATTACATTGGGGTCGGCTTCCAGTCAAACCGGATGCAGCTTAATACCAGTATTTTACATGAAGCGACTGCCTATCTGACCTCCACAACCCAGTAACTGGGTAACACGATATCTCGTGGTATGACTGGTTGTCAGACTTTCAGGCCTCTGACTACCCCGTGACCGACGGCTTAACGTGCTCTCCGAGGCACGGAGGGGTCTCGGTATGAAATGATGGTCACTCATCCACAGACCGACCGCGGCAAGCGGAGCTTAACCTCGGTCGATCGATTTGTGCGGCTGTTACTTAGCCACGAGCCCCTCATAAACCAAACATAAATACGCTGCTAATTAAATATATCAGTAGTATATAATATGATACACACTACATATAACTACACACATCAACACGGTCTAGGGATATTACATACTCAATTAAATAACTCGAAAAGTACTGGCCGCATTGGAATCTTTTATACACCGATTTGTTTGTAATTTATCTCAGACTAATTCCAAATTCAAATTTTTGAAAATTCTTTTATTTCGTTGGCATAAAAATGTCTTGATGTGTAGGAGAGGGAATTCTCATTTGTGCGAAATTTAGAAAACAATACGAATTACATTTAGTTACAGTTTTTTTTCATTTTTAAACGAAAGATAAAGTTAAAATTGAGGTATTGTAGCCATGCAACGCCAACATTTGACGAGGGCGGAGATGTTACGAGCTGTGGGAATGCTGGAAGCTGGGTCTGTTCAGCGTAATGTTGCTGAGGCCATAGGGACCCACCAAAATGTAATTTCAAGATTGTGGACACGCTATCGTGCCACAGGTGAAGTAGCGGAGAGGCACCGGGGGCCAAGTCGCATCACTACCCCCAGACAAGACCAATTTTTGCAAATTACTGCGCGAGCTCAACCAAATGCAACGGCGACTCAATTGGTCCAAAGGCTGCGAGTGGAACACCAAGTGCTTGTGAGTGACCAAACTGTAAGAAGGCGACAGCATGAAAGCAATCTACGCTCTCGTAGACCACTCCGGGTCCCACCTTTACGGAGAGGCAATCGTGGACGACGATTAGAATGGGTTCGGAACCACGTGGACTGGGGCCGTGAACAATGGTCCAAAGTGCTGTTCACGGATGAATCCAGGTTCGGCTTCCATCCAGATTCACGAAGGACGCGTGTTTGGCGAGTTCCTGGACGATGGAGCCGTCTTCAGAACCCTCAGGAAGTTCACCCATACCAAGGAGGAACAATTATGGTTTGGGCAGGAATTCGTCTTGGAGGACGGACGGATCTCGTTTGGGTGCGGGGCAATATGACGGCAGAACGATACGTCCAACAGGTGCTGGGGCCCGTAATCTTGCCCCACAGAACACAAATGGAGCAAGATTTCCTGCTCATGCACGACAATGCCCGGGCACACACGGCGAGAACGGTAGCAGCTTGGTTACATACACACAATGTTAGGGCCTTAGACTGGCCTGCTCAATCGCCAGATCTAAATCCCATTGAGCATGCGTGGGATATGCTGCAAAGAAGAGCTCTGAAGGAAGTTCCTGAAAATCTGGCTACAGAAGATCAACTTTTTGCGCACCTCAGAAGGACATGGGACAATATTCCGCAGCAAGACATTGACAACCTTGTTCTGAGCATGCCGAATCGTTGCCGATGTGTTATGAACATCATGGGCGCTTTCTCAGACTACTAACTTCAAGTTTATAAACACAAATTAAATGATTTTTCTATATTTTTCAGTTTTTACTCATAAATTAAAAGTTAATTCATATACGGTTTCCGTCTATGCTTCATTTCTTTTTCCATAAAATCCTGAAATTTTAATCGAAGTACCTTAACCATTACTAGAAAATGGTAGAATATTAAATAACGTATCTTTTAAATATATACATGTCATATAAATAATTAACAAATTGATAGTAATTCGCTTTTTTAAAAATATCCCTAGACCGTGTTGATGTGTTTATATACTTAAATATGTACATACCTATTATTCATACTGAAAGGAAATGCTCCGTGACTCCTCTCTTAAAGACATCCAAAGAAGGCCTGTCCCGAAGAGAATGTGGGAGAGAATTCCAGAGGCGCACTGCACGTATAGTGAATGATCCTTATCTCCACGGAGATTAGCCCAATACGCAGGAGATATTATAGTGCATATCACAAGTGTATACGCATGCTCAAACACAGGTGCACTCCTGTTTCTTTCACTCTCATAGACCGATGGGATGGCAATCCGACACAACCGGAGAGAAATGCGCAGGACCGCTGGCTTTACTTGCTCTCCGAAGCACGGGGGTATTACACCGCCAACTTCCGAATCCTAGGCTGCTACTGATAATTTCCTACCAGAAAAATCCACTAACATTTTGCCCAACCTGGGAATTGAACCCAGGATCTCACAATTAGCAAACGCGCTTGCGGGTACTAGACCAATGAGGCAGTTGGTTTCTTGATGCCTTTGAAAATTACAAGGCATACATTAAAAATAATTGTTTTAAATACTTGATTTACGTCGTTCCATCCCACCAAAAACATAATGTAAATAAGATGGAAATTAAATTTAAAAAAATATAGCACGCCTGCCATATGAGTTTGTTTTTATTTCACGCCTTATCGTGTACCATAGCCACTATATAAATATTTTTTTTATCTAAGTGTTCTGACCATATCCCATAGGTACATCTAAATCGGTTCAGTCGTTTAGAAGTTATGGTATAATAAAGAAACTCACAAACATGAACATACATACATACATGAACCCTAAAAATCTAACACTCCTTTTTTTTGGCAGTCGTGCTAAAAGGAGCCAAGTTTCATAAAATGGATCGGCATCAACCGGAAAATGTGGGCTAAGCCGGTTTCAAAGGTTCGTGTTGTAAACACATGACTGGTACTATGCGTCAGTCGTTTCTTTCCGAACTCAGTGGGCTACACTACTAGGTTGTTATGTATGTTATGTTATGTTATGTGTCTAAAGTGGGTAAACTATCCAGCGTTTAACAGTGCTAAGGTTTTGATTTAATGTATCAGTATTTTATGGCGTTAGAAGTTTTGTCGTTTTATTATATAGTTAAAGAACTCATTTGATTTACACCTAAATTAAAGTAGTTATAACACATCGTAGGCTCACTCGTTTTAAATAGATATCCTGAATGTTGAGATGCACAGATTCGACACACATGACATATTTAATAGAATGACATATATCTACCTAAGCATTTTTTTTCTCCTTATGGCGATTGTCGTACCTAAGCATTATCTTAATAGGTTATTGATTTGACAATATTTAGGTATACCTACCTAACGTTGTGTCTATTAACCGTTTCATCAGAGCCCATAGACGGCGGCGAGACAGTTTGAATATTGTTAAAGGAGGTCCTTTTTTATTTAATATAAGCGATAAAAGCAAGGTTTCGCGATGATAATAATCCTTTGAATCATTTTTACCATAGTAGGTACTATATCTGAAGAGCATAATTATTTTTGGATTAACATTGTACTTACTTAATAGGTACGCGGATTTCAGATACCGTTTAATCATTTTGATCATAATAGGAAAGAAATTAATTTGGCCAACCACTTTCTTTAAAAGTTGCCTGTTAGAAGTTGCCTACGTTGGTATCCACTGTTGATTTGATTTACAATCCTAGTTTTTCCTGTCTCTAACAATAGATTACTACTCACTACGAAAGTATCGATATCTAACCTATTATACAGTCCATTTAATAACTTCCTACCAAATAACTTTGTGCAAAAAATATCTTGCTTGCTTAAAACTTTCTGAATAAATCACTAAAGCGAAAAGCTGAGAAATAATGTCGTTATAAGTCCCACTTGTTGCAATAGTCAGCCTCCCTGTACTGTTACCATGGTAACGGTGCGATCGACCACCCCTGCCTCACCCTTTCCACCGGGCACCTCCTCCTAGCCTCTTGTGAAGTCGAGAACCGAGAGTGAGCTTGCGTCATCGCGGGTAATTACACATCTAAAGCTTTTGATGGCACAGAGCTTTGTGACCGTAGGGTCGGACGCTAGCGCCATAAATTAATTTCCGTTACGGTAACCAATTTCTCATGACGAGGAAATTGTTTTTGTACGTATATACGCATGTTGCCTGATTAATTCCTGTAGTTATGAATGATAACTTTGAAATTATTGAAATGTTTGTTGAAGCTAAAGTTAGTGCAAAGCTAATGTCATGACTACTTTATATTTTTAGGTATTTTAATTGATCTGGCGGGATGTTTTGTTTAGCTCTATGTTAGGCTAGGCTAGGCTTTCCAAACTAGCCAGGCTAGGCTTATGGTTTCATAAATTTTTACACACCCACATCCATGTAACCTCCGCACCAATTACCTACTACAATCGTAAGGTTAGAACGCCTGTCAGAATTTTGGCCTTCTAACTACCGGTCGCATGTCTTCGTATGACAACCGGGACCAACGTCGACACGGTTTGTCGTGATGCCCGAGGCACGCGTGTTTTTTTTTTATTAATTTTAATTTATAATTGTGGTTGATGTCATACAAACGAAACACGTTTCCTCTTATCACAGGACCTCGTAATAATCACATCAGGTTGTGTCGTGATGATAATCACATTATCATATCAATGATATTAGTGTTACCTACTGTTGCTTTGTTTCTTAACTACCTACGCTTAGTATGAATGAAGTAGGTACTTACCTACAAATTAAATATTTATGAAGCTATTGATAGGTCTCGTTTCTGTTAAACTTCACCACAGATCTGCTATGTTAGATCTTGAAGGAATGAATACTCCTTAAGTGTTAGACAGATCTGAGGTGAAGCTTAATAGAAACGATTAAGCATCTGTTAGCATTATGGGATACAATAATAATTAAATATTTATACGTGATAACGTGACCATGACCATGCGTAGGTATAGAACAAATAACTACAACCCTGATTATGAATCAATATTATTATAATACAAACTTACTACGCAAGGTCTAGTTTACCTATTACTTGCAGGAATTTCCGTATGGCAGCCCTAAGTTTAAGGGCGCGAGCGCACTGACTTAGATAGAATTGCATTAAATAACTCGTTACGTTATAAAAATGAATGTTCTACAAAACCAAAGCTTTAAAATAAATGGGATCTCTTTGAGCTACTCTTAAGTTTTCGACTGCCAATTTAAACATAATTCTATAGTTATACAGAAGCGGGACACATGGAGAATCGTATATTAGAGTGACGCTGAGCGTTCTTCATAACTATATTATATTAATTTTAAACTGAAGAGTTTACTTAGATTTTTTGTTGCACGTGCTAATCTCTTCGATTACCAACAGGATTTGAAAAAAAAAACTTTTTCATTTGATGGCCTAATTCTTGAGAACGGTTACCTACGTATTTAAAATCACGCTACGATTAGGAGCCGAGCAAAATTAAATAAAAGCGGGTGAAACTGTTAGACATAGCTAGTCTTATACATACTGAGTATCAACTTTAAAGGTCATAATATTTGCGGTATGATTCCACAAACAGTCACGTAGTCCTGTCGGGTCGGTTATGTCAATAAAGCAGGATTGCCCCGCGTAGTCACTGTGCTACTCAGACGAATCGATGACCTCACGATTATTGTAAGGGGCAGACTTAATTACATTAAAACCAGTTTGCACATCTATCTATGTAAATATGCAAATTAATATATTTGCAACACAATTTGGAGGCTATGATATACGCATTTTACAGTACCTACCTAGGTACCTAGATATCGAATTCATTCAAAAACATTACTTTCCCGCTTACTCATAAATGCTTTTATTAATGTTTTAATATCAATGTACGTATTCTACGTCCAACTTTTTGAACTTATCTTGAGACAATAAAACCGTGTCGTCTTTTTTTTCCTCTGACCTCTAACATTTCAATAAATGAGGCGCTTTTCCAGTAGAGCGGATTTTGTCAAGTCGTCAGGGTTAAAATGAATTGAATCAATTCAGTGCTCGCCCCCAGAGAGAGAAAATGGAGTGGGTGGGCTCCCACCAGACCGGTGCCCCCTACCATTAGATACATTTCTATCAAGATCAGAAGAGAAAGGTTTCCTTAAATTTTTATAACCATGATTAAATATCTACTTTTGTAACTGACACTACTTGTATAACTTACCTATATAAGTCTTGTAAAATATCCTACATGCAATTTTGGCTTTATATTTCAAAACCGGATATATCCGACATTGAAAGTACCTAAGATGTGGGTCGTGGGAGGTCGTAATAAATCAGTTATTGGTCGACATCACAATATAAAGCCTTAGCATAGACGACAAGAAAATAATTATGAGTCGTGCGATTATTTCTGAACTAGCTGTTGTTAGTGTCTCTACCAGGTTGAAAGTTTTCAATTAGACTATTATTGCTTGCGCAGGAGATAATATCTATCTAATACAGCTATAGAGTAATATATATATGTATATGATATGTACCACTGACACTGAACTCTAATCAATAAAAAATCAATACCAAATTATTGATATTTTTACACGACTGCCCAAAAAAAGGAGTGTTATGTTTTTAGGGTTCATGTATGTATGTAGGTACGTATGCTTGTGAGTTTCTTTATTCCACCATAACTTCTAAACGCCTCGACCGATTTAGATGTATGGGATATCATGAGAATCCTTACATTGACCCGAGTAACTATTAACCGGGTAACAGTAATAGGCTAGCAAGGTTTAAAAAAAAGTGTAGTTATGTATGTTACACAAAAAGGAGTGGAATATGAAAATATATTTCACAGAAGGCATGCTTTTAAATTTTTGAATTAATTTTATCTTAATTTGTAAACAAACCAATTCGCCCGTGTGCTGCGCGCGACTAGAACAAATACGTGCAAAACCACAAAAAAATTGGCATATGAATTTGTCATCCTTTGCTAGGCCAACAACTTATTCTGAGAGCCGTTCTGGGTTTATTCTGAAAAACTCGCTAATGTTTTTTCGAAATGAATATTTCGCTAATAAATAACCCTGGAATTATTAAAGCAAGTTTACATGATCATGCATATTTTTTATCATAAGCTCTATTAATATGGCACGAGTACAGATAAGTAGATTGTGTAGGTAGTTTTATCCGAGGCCGACAAACTGTGGGGGCTGAGTTGCCCGCGTCCGTAGGAGTGCATCCTTTTAATGGAATCCCTACACGTGGCCACTGGGGTGCAAAACAGGCAACACAACTCTGGTGGAAGGCTTCGGCCGCGGCTGTTTACCACCCCCCGGACGAAGCCATGCCGTGAAGCGACCTAGTCGTGTTTCGGGATGTACTCGTAGTCCGGTGCAACCGTCGTTCTACCAAAATTTATCCACTCTACTTAGAGTAAATAGATTTATTCTGGGTCTACGTGCTCCATCCTCGGCCACACCGTCGCTTACCATCGGGCGAGTTAGTGGCCAAACGTACCTATACTTTTTTGATAAATATCATCCTAATTTCCAAATTTCAGTCTTGGTGGAATAATTATCAGTATATACGTGCGGTAGATGTATGCAATTTTACGTAACTTGTTGAAATCGGCCACAGTAGCCTTTACCTTTATATAATCATATATGTAGGAAGGAGAGATTAATATTACTGTAAACTAGATTAAAATCGTACCTAATTATAATGTAAGATTCTGACTGCCAGAAAAGACCTATGATACATAAGACGTTTCGAATTCTTGTCAATAATACCAATATTTCAAATCACCGCTGCGTTATGAAGTTTGAAGTTCTGAAGACCCGATCTCACAGCGAATAGTAAAAGTGATTGTTGATTCCACCGTCCTTTAATCGTGAGTCATAAATGGGCACTAGCTAGCCACACTTATATGCGGTCCTATAAAGTACAGATTTTGGACTTTGTAATAGTAGTCAGACAACTTATAGAAACTGTAGGCACCAGCGTTACGATTTTAAACAGATTTTGTTTCACTTTCACGCGTATATTTGATAAGCCTATTTATGGGCTTGATACGCGACACATACATCAACTCCGTATAATATTGTAAGTACTTCGGGAAGTGTTCTCTCTCCGCATCTCGACTACTTATTGAATTAATTTGAATTGATCTGTCTAGCAATTATAATGTACATATATTTGTTGATTCAAGTCTCTATAATACTTAGGAACTCGGTAAGGTGCTAGACTTTTTACGAGCTAAATACTGTTTTCTCATATTCTCAGACAAGACAATACAAGCAAGTCATACAGCACTGTATACTACCTAATGTTCACGATTGTAAAGTCGTTGTCAAGTTCCTGTTTAATTTCACTTCATCAGATTTCACGTATTTTTACACGACAGCCCAAAAAAGGAGTGTTATTTATGGAACGTAGTATAATGTATTGTAATTAGCAAAAAATCTCTAGTATTATTACACGACTGTCCCAGAAGGAGAGTTATGTTTTTCGAGTATATGCATGCTTGTATGTGTGTATGTCTATTTATTTGGCACGCCCTGCGGCCTAAACGGCTTGATGGATTTAACATACGAGGTGTCATTAGATTCGTCTCAACAGGAGTGACATAGGTCACAATATTTAAATATATTTAAATATAGCGTCTAAAAATAAAGTGGGGGGGGGGGAGATAAGAATATATTTTGTTTTTATAACAATATGGAGCTAGTAAGCAAGTATCAAATGAAAGCTAGTAAATAGCCGATTTGAAATATATATAGGTTAGATTTACTAATAGGGCATTAAATAATAAGACTCATATTTAAATCACAAACCTGTAGGTAGGTATATTTCAATTACCTTCAACCACCATTCCTTATTTTTTCAATACAAATAGTACAGTAGTTATTGGTTTAGCTTTACTTCTTATTCTCCCCTTCTTTTTTTTTTCTAGTTTGGAAAATCCATCATGGACGTTGTGCCGGACTCCTACCGACAAAAAACCACACGGTCATACTCTTTTTTTTATTTTTTTTTTATTTATTATTTGTGGCTTTAATGTCACAGGGACCAGAAAAGATCTATTGTGATCGCCACTCTTGCGTTTAAATTAGAGCTCATCCCTAAACCCTGCCGCTATGATGAACTGCAGGATTTTCCTAGGGGTGAATTCTTTTATTTCATCCGGGCTTACAATATGTTTCCCTAGATGAGCGTAGCGCTTATGTATTAGCGGTCCACATTCCCCCAAAAGGTGAAGAGGTGTTTCCTCAGCCTCTTCACACCGTCTGCAGGTTTGTGTCTCGCTTAGCCTCAAATTAAACATGTGCTTATTTAAGCAGCAGTGTCCAGTTAAGGCTCTTGCCACAACGCGCAAATTGTTCCTACTCAGCTCTCGGACGTGGTTTGTGTACCTTTTGTCGTAGGCTTTAATAAGGATTTTGGAGTGAGTCATGCCGGGCGATTCCGTCCAGAGCTGGCTTGCACTGTTAAAACAAGAGTCCATGAGGGATTTTTGAGCTAGGCTTTTAGGTATACCACAGAAGGGCTCGGGGCCTTGCTGTGTACCAATTGCTATTGCTCTTGCTAGCTCATCGGCACGTTCATTTCCAATGATGCACGCATGTCCCGGTACCCACCTCAAAACTACTCTATTCCATTTGCCTAGAGAGTTTAGTCGAGCCATGCAGTCTTCCACTAGTTTTGATGAGACTACGTTTGAATCTAGTGCTAGGAGAGCTGCTTGGCTATCAGAATTAATATATATCGTATGGTTGATGTAGCGCTTTTGCTGGTTGGCTTCCGCACATTCTACAATGGCGTATACCTCTGCCTGGAAGATGGAGGCGTAGTGTCCCAGGTTGACGCTTTTGCTGAACCTAGGTCGCTCTCCATATATTCCACAGCCTACATCCTGTCCAATTTTGGACCCATCGGTGTACCATATTAGGCACCCGGCCTCGAAGGTTAATTGGTTATTGAACCAGTCTTCCCTTGAAGGCATTTTCACAGAGTATTGTTTTTCGAATACATGCCGCAGAAGCATGACGTCTGTTGTCATGCCAAGTAATGGCAATTCCATAGCCGAGTCCTGTAGAGTCCTCAGTTTTTGGGAGAGCCAGTTTGTCCTACCCTGGATGTTTGCCCTAAACATGCTGGCTTTCGCCTCTTTGTGTAAATATACATGAAGAGGCGGTAGCCCAAGCAGGGCATTCAGTGCCATTCCAGGGCATGTGGACATAGCGCCCGTGGCCATGAGACAGGCAGTCCTTTGCAAACGGTCCAGTTTTTTGATAGTGGTCGTTTGATGGGTTTTGCTATACCACACGACAGACGCGTATGATATGCTTGGTCGTACAATGGTAGTATACAACCAAAGCGCGATTTTGGGATTTACACCCCAGTTGCTACCCATAAGGCGACCACTGACCCCGAGGGACATTTTAGCTTTACTCAGTGCGTTTGCTAAATGTGTGTTCCACGTTAGCTTTTGGTCGATAGTGACGCCCAAGTATTTAGCTTCAGTGGAAAACGTAATCATTTTACCATTCAGCTTTGGCATCATGAGTTTTTCCAAACACCGTTTTTTGGTAAAAGGTACTAAGACAGTTTTGTCCGCGTTGACAGAAAGGTCATTTTTGGCACACCACTCACTGACGGTGTTAAGACCTTTTTGCATGATCTGTGAGATAGTTGATTGACAGAAGCCCCCTACGACGATAACCAAGTCATCTGAGTAGCCTTGCGCATTGATTCGGAGTTCTGCCAACCTAAATAAGAGCCCATCCACAGCTAGTGTCCACAGTAAAGGCGATAAGACTCCACCTTGCGGGCATCCTCTAACTGTGGTTATCTCTATTGTTTCATCATGAAGGGCAATTTTTGCCCCTCTATAACTAAGCATCGACTTTACCCATCTGATGGTAGTCGGTTCGACATTTTTGCTAGTCAGCCCGTTCACCAGCAATGAGATTGACGAGTTGTCGAAGGCTCCTTCAATGTCGAGGAACGCACATAACGCTAATTCTTTGTCCTCCATAGCCTTTTCCATCCTGTCTATCAGACTTGTGAGGGCAGTTTCGGTTGATTTGCCCTTACAATAGGCGTGTTGGCTGCGGTGGATAGGAGATGCAACTAGAGCTGTATCTCTAATATACCTATCTAGCACCTTCTCCATTGTCTTTAGAATAAATGAAGTGAGGCTGATTGGTCTGAAAGACTTTGGCTGGCTGTAGTCTTTCCTGCTAGCTTTAGGTATAAAAATGACTTTGACCAAAGTCCATTGTTCTGGTATATATCCCCAGGCCAAGCTTGCCCTGAAGATTTTTATCAGATATGGTATGAGGACGTCCGTTCCCTGTTGTAGTAACACAGGTAATATTCCGTCCTCCCCACATGCTTTATATGGTTTGAAGGAGTCTACGGCCCACTGCACCTGGTTGGGTCTTATGATCTTAGCAGCCCTGCTCCAGTCCTCGTTATGAGGTCTATGGCACACTGGCTTTTGGGATGTATCTCTTCTCAGAGACCCAGGAAAGTGGGTCGCGGCCAGCAACTCTAGCGTCTCCTTTTCATTACTTGTAAAGGAGCCATTTTCCGTTTCGAGGAGTCCTAGGTCCTACTCTAACCTTTACCGGGGTCCCGGGATCGCGACTCTATTCACCGCAACCCCAGCAGGTTATGGCTCGTCGAATGTCGGGCAACGAAGTACCCAAGTTCGTCACCCGCAGGCCACAGCTCATGGTGGCCGGAGATCGTTGAGCTCCCTCCGACGCCTGGTGCGTCTTCTGCGGCAGGGGTGGGACGAATTCGCCTCTCTCTCCCTTTCCGCCGCCTCCTTCGCAAGCATCCCCTCCTCACAAAAGGTGGCGACGGCTCGCCATGCGTTCTCACTCTCAACCATGTATGTGAGCACAGTCGGAAGCGAGAGATTGCCCACCCCGCCTGCCCCTATAAGGTCGTGGCGCTGCTCGGCCCAAGCTGGGCAAACCTCTAGTGTGTGCTGCGCTGTGTCCTCGGGGCAGTTGTCACAGTGATGGCACCTCGACTTCGGCTCCCAGCCTATGCGACGCAGATACTTGCCGAAGCACCCGTGGTCCGAGAGCATCTGCGTCATTCGAAAGCTGAGGACGCCGTGTCTCCTTTCCAGCCACTCCACCATTATGGGCCTTACCGAATTCTTATTCTCCCTGCAATATTCAAAATTAGCAAAGACTGTGCCTCTACGCCTTGGTATTAATCAGCAAAATCCCAATCATCGACCCACAATCAAAGAAAAACGTTCAGCCCTTCGCTTACTCCAAAAAACCCGCCCAATCTTTTTATTCCCTCTTAAACCCGTCTGTTTTTTCTATTGCCACATAAAATAAAATATCAAAGACAAACGACATATTTAAATTCTCTACAACCTGACATTTAAGTATATAGATTATATATAACACTTAACGCTACTATTTTGATACAAACTACACAAAAGTACTTAAATTGATGAGTAAAATTAAAAAGTTATTATATTAAATGGAAAAAGAATACGGTCACGAACAGGATTCGAACCTGTGCCTCCCGGATAAATACTCCAGGGAGTCCAGGCGCTCTGACCACTAAGCCATCTCGACCGAGATAGCTTAGTTATATAATAACTTTAGAGGTCGCTAAGCATGCGTTAATGCTTTTCAAATTTGTATATTAAAACTAAAAAGTTTTAAATAAAACATATTATGTATTGAAAACAAAAACCCGACTGAACTGAAAAGAAGGAAAACAAGATGAAAAAGAGAAACAAATATCTTTTTTCAAAAATTATATCATGCAGTCGGAGAATCTAAGATGTAACGAACGTAGGCCGTAAAATATATGCCTCCGACTGCATGTTATGATTTTATTAATAAGTATAAATATACCTAAATAGAACTTATACATAGCTATAGTTCTTTCCCAAACTATAATGGCGGTCAGTAAACGTCATACTGTTTTATACTGTAGCAGTAGAGTATGTACCCTATGTTTTTCTATGGTAGCAATTTTTGTATATTTCCAATGTTCTAAGATTGTATGCAGTGTTCTTTACGTAGTCTCATAGTCTATGACTGACTCTGTAAGGGTCGTTCATCAATTCTATTTCGGTTTATCATTTTGGATTTTGACGATAATTTCGTGCGTTTCTTTGGTTGTAACTTTATTATTATATTGAAGAAATTCTACAGGCTGTGGTACTTGGAACAGTATGTTTGTAGCGTTTGCAGCACGAGGCAATCGACCTCCTTTGAGCCCGGCAAAAATACAAAACATATTAGATGAAAACGCTCATCTAATTCAAACTATTCAGGAATATCAAGCAAATGGTGGAGTGGAGTTATGGAGTTAGTGACAGGAACTTAGTTTATTTGGTTTCCGTAGCAGACGTTAACCGGGGTCAGTAGCATATGACCCCGGTCGAATCAATCCACTCGTGACAGATAAAAGCATTCATTTGGTAGTTGGTGGTATATTTTTGGGGCATCAGTCGTTGGTACTTTAAATAACCAATTGAATTGAATATCATAATAAAATAGAGTTTTGAGGGCTTCCAGATCAGGGGTTCCCAACCTTTTTTTGTTACTGCCCACTTTAAGAATAAATTATTTTTTAACGCCCCCCTTTTTAAACATACTTAAAAACCGCTAAGTACTTATAACTGATTATTGAAACGCAAATTTATAGTATTCGGACAGAGTATGTTTTATTGAAAATAAAACAAACATAATCAATTCTTATATAAAAACTAATGTGAAGGTTGAATCTGATGCTGTTCAATAAGTTTGTTGATATCAGGTTCCAATTTACTCAAAAACAGCCGCAAGTCGCCACGTTCGGTAACACGCAAACGATTTCTCTTTTTAGTAAGCAGCGTTGCCACAGCACTAAATCCACGTTCAAAAAAATATGGCGATGGGAATGCTATCAAAAATCGTTGAACAATTGACCACAATCCAGGGTACAATTGCCTGATCGGTTTTTGTAGCCAAAATTCTTGATATCCATTTTTGAACTTGATTTTTATTTCTTCGTTTGTTGTCAATTCTATAAGTTCTTCTTCCAGCTGAGGTGACATTGCTGTGTTGACATTTGAAAACGGATCCAACACCCAGTCTGGTATTTCCAAGTTTAAAATGTCCTGGTATCGTTCGGTGAAGTCAATGTGGAGGTTTTCCAAATGTTGGCAGTAGGCAAACAAGTCGTCGTTACTGCAGTATACTGATAAATTCGGAAAATTGTGAAACTCACGTCTGCCCATATTCTTTTTGTGCAGAAGCAGTTTGGCTGCGAAAGCAGCAACGACATTTTTTGTTTTAATTAAATTTAGTTCATCGCCTTGCAGTTGGAGGTTCATGTCGTTGAACATTTTATACAGGTCTGTCATGTAAGCTATATCATTCTTTGATGTTATGAGCTTGTTGCGCAGTGCTGTATCTTTAGTTTCCAAGAACTCTATCATAGAGTCAAACAGGTTGTAAAATCGAATCAGACAATTGCCTCTTGACAGCCAACGAACTTCAGTATGAAGCAACAAACGGTTGAAATCTTCGTCATTAGTAACACAAAGCTGATGAAATAATCTATCATTCAAAGAGCTGCTACGGATTTTATTGACTGCTTTGATGACATATTGCAGTGATTGAAATAGTCGTTCACTTAAGTTTCTAGCAACCAAATGTTGTCTATGAATAACGCAATGTATAGCAAGGACATCTGGAATTTTATTCTTTAAGTATGCTATGAAGTCTTTATGGCGCCCTGTCATAGCCGGAGCGCCATCCGTAGCAACTGATATAATATTTTTCAAAGGAATCTCTTTCTCTTCACAAAACTTTTCCAATGTATTGAATATGGTTTCGCCTTTTGTATCTGTCTCCAAATTTCTGGCAAACAATAGTTCTTCACGTATTTTCTCATCTTTAATAAACCTCACGTAAGATAGAAACAACGCTTCATTAGTTGGTAAAGTGGACTCATCGAGCTGAATTGAGAATTGACTAGTCCTCAGATGATTGCACAATGATTCTTCAATGTTTTCAGCCATTTCATCAATTCGTCTTTGCACAGAGTTATTACTCAAAGGAATTTTTCGGATAATATCTGCGGCCGGTTTATGAAGCACAGTAGTTATTACTTCCTTTATTGCTGGCAAAATTAACTCTTCTCCGATGTTGTGTGGTTTGCCTTTTTGAGCAATGAACAAAGAGATATTGTACGAAGCTCGAAGTCCGTCCTCATCTTGCTTAGCAGCCGCCGAAAATAGTTTTGATACACTTGGCTGAGTATTATGCTTCTTCTCTAGGTCTTGAAAATATGCTACATTCTTTTCTGTCTTATCTGGATGCATTTTATTCAAATGATCTTGCAGTCTTGAAGGCTTCATTGCTTCGTTCGAAAATGTTTTTAGACATAGAAGACACAAAGGCGACGACGGGTTTGTGGGATTTTCAATAAATCCGAATTTAATATATTCCGCAGAGTATTGCCGTCTCTTCTTTTTTACTTCCGACATTGTTTTGTTTAAGGAAATACGTAAGTGTTGAAATCAAGTACTGCTTATCTATTATGCGCGAAACCGCAAATGAAAATAAAATTTACGTCGTTTATATAGGATTGCATAAGCAGCACGCACCAACAGGAATAAGACAAACGTGCATAAACTCGTTTATCTCATTCGACGACCTATCGTACTCGACAAGCAAGAACAAGTATTATAGAACCAGCCGATTGGTATAGGAATGTACAATTCGGATTATTTAACAAAAACTTGTTAAAACATGATTGCCCGCGGTCTTTTATATCGAACCGAGTTTGTGCTATATCTTAATTAATATTAGTTGATGTTCACAAGATGTAGTCGAGAGTCGAGAGCTCAGTCGGTGTCTAAGAGTCTTCCTAGCTAGGTAGATGAAATTATAAATCGACCCCAAAGCCCTACACAATGCCCCCTTTTTTTTCTGGGTCTCTTACCGCCCCCCTTTAGGCCTGCAGCGCCCACAAGGGGGCGTTATCGCCCACGTTGGGAAAGACTGTTCTAGATTCTAGAGTTACTTGCATAGTTAGTGGTTTATTCAAAGGAAGGCAGACATCAATAATAATAAAAAATGTTCAAGCCTAGTTACACGTATGTCTACTATACTATATGGTACTTTGGCTTAATTCCTGCCAAGGTTACTTATCTGTAACAAGTATAGAGACAGGAACATACCAACGCCAAAGCACGGGCTAATAAAACAGCCTTTTTCATTTTAAGCATCTGTTATAGTTATTGGTGAACATGACCCTAACTATTTTCGCGGAAGCGTGTTTAACATGCTTTCATAAAGAGATCAACTATACTCATATGGGTTTTACCTATACCTAGTCAAAATAATCATACACCGGCTTTGCCGCTGAATTCACCTGACAGATAGTAAGAAATCAATAAGAAATCTACAAGTGAAAAAATGACGGGTCGATAAGAAATAATACCACACTAAAGAGTATTTTATACTGATGTAGTAATCAATAAATACTAATTTATCGATAATCAAATTATTTATTACCCATTCATTTATTACAAAAAAATCCATAAGTATTGCAAATAGTTACATATAAAAAAGTATGCTTTCTTTTTGGCTTCTTTACACACAATGAGAGTCGTAGTTTTTCGAAGTAGCTACCTCGTTACTCTGCTGAACACATATTTCTTATTTACCTGTATCCAGGAATGTTGAAAAAGTTTATTTTTCGATATTTTTTTTTGCAACAGTGATTGGCTATCTCGTTTACCATCGAATTGATGGTGTCTTTTTAACCGACTTCCAAAAAGGAGGAGGTTATCAATTCGGTTGTATTTTTTTTTTTTTTTTTATGTTTGTTACCTCAGAACTCCGTCATTTATGAACCGATTTGGAAAATTATTTTTTTATTTGAAAGGATTTAGTTTCAGATTGGTCCCATTTAAATTTTATGAGTTAAAAAAGTATAAATTGGTTTAGTAGTTTGGTATTTAAATCAAAATAACTGAAAAATAATACGTCGTCGAAGTAAACGAAATGGTGTATTTTGCTTTCTTGTGACTTCCCGGTGGTGTTTACGGTCTCTAGAATAGTTCTAATGAACTGCCTATTTTCCAGCTTCATCATCAGATGATGATGATGATGATGAAACCGGAAGAGAAGCACCGGAAATCCGTCTTTTTTTTTTGCTATTTAATACTTTTTAGTGTATTCGAAAGACCGCATTCTCAAACATCTCTTTTTACACGAGTGCTCAAAAAACGGAGTGTATATAAGTATGTATATGTGTAAGTATGTTTGTGAGTTTCTTTACCTATTCCACCATAACTTCTAAATACCTGAACTGATTTCGATACATGGGGTATCGTTAGAATCCTTACACTGTCCCGTGAGTAACATACGCTAGTCAGTTTTTTTTTTTATTTAATTTCATCTTGTTTTCGCAATTTATTACTCTCTTTTGAAATAGCCTCAGATCTATATTTCCTACTTTGATATGGATATGTCGCAGATGGACTGTAGAATAAGCTGTTTTACAAAACTGCTAGCTGATTTACAAAACAGTACTGTTATGAAAAACAGCTGAACGACGTTTAGCGGTTTTACATAATTACTGAACTATAACACGCAGAATTGAATGAACGTTTTGCGTTTATCAATGCAGCGGGTCAACGATCAGAGATTATGTAAAACAGTGTGAAATGATGACAGTTCATTTCACACTGTTTTACATAATCTCTGATCGTTGACCCGCTGTTGATTTTAGTTCGAAATTTTGTCACATATGGCTCTGTATGTCCTAACAATAATAACCTAACTTTATTTTACTTCTCAATAGCAAAAAAATATGAAAATTTTTAATGACGTAAATACTAAACCACTATAATAGTCGACAATATATCGGGATTATGAAAGAAAATAAATTAAATTGATCCATGAGCGAGCGAAGCGAGCTCGGGAGTTTCGTGTACCCCGACACGGACAGGTTAGGTTTGAAGAGGATGACGGGGGCCCGTGAGCGAGCGTAGCGAGCGAACAGCCCCCGTCATCCTCTTCGTGTTTAGGTGTTTTCTAACCTTACGGACAAAAAAATAGGAGCCCCGCTAAGCGGGGCTCCGTCGACCCAGCCACGGAAAGTCAAATCAGAATACAGTATCGCTTTTTTACTTGAATGGTGACTATCCATTTAATATACCTATACAATAAACAAACCTGTCCCACTGTAGATATGTCATTGGGTGGGTAGCAGTTTTGTTAAACGTATCGCAATGGCAATCCAGCTGAACGTTGTTCAGCTGTTTTATAAAACAGTACTGTTTTGAAAAGCAGCTAGAGATTTTGTAAAACAGCGGATTCTACAATCCATCTGCGACAGATATATATGGGCAGCGCGTTGAATAGGTCTACCCATATTCACTTCCGATAAATCAGTTATGGTACGCAAGATTCACTAAAAAGTAAGAAATAAAATAATTTTTAACAAAAAAAAGAACCGACTCCAAAAATCTTTCTGTTAAGTAAAATTGCACTAAAAAGTTATAAAATAATTGCATTATTTACTTACTACAATTTATAGAAAAATACTTTTTTAATTTTAGAGGATTCTGAATAAAATCAATTTATTAGGACAATAATATACAATTATTATTATTTTTGGAGTCAGTGCCAGTAAAGGACAATAAACGTGTAAGTACATTCATGAAGTAGCGTATTACGTTCGCTTTAGGCAGTTGTTGTGTTCATTTGTAAATTTTTTCAATTAGGTATACATTATATACATTATCGTAAAAATAATAATGGTTAATGTACCTTTAAAAAAGTTTGTCTGGCACCGACTCCAAAAATAATAATAATTGTATATTATTGTCCTAATAAATTGATTTTATTCAGAATCCTCTAAAATTAAAAAAGTATTTTTCTATAAATTGTAGTAAGTAAATAATGCAATTATTTTATAACTTTTTAGTGCAATTTTACTTAACAGAAAGATTTTTGGAGTCGGTTCTTTTTTTTGTTAAAAATTATTAGTACATTGCATCGTATGTTATTACTGTTATTAGCATGGTTTTAGATACCTATATTTGTATGTATATTTTATGCAAAAATATTTTAAAACATAGGGTGCAATGTATGAATGTACTACAAAGTAACCTAGATAGCAATAGGTAGGCAGATAGCCCGATGCAAACTGTGATCAGTACTTAAATGTCGTTGACATTAATTAAATTTCTACCGCAAATTTCCTAGAAGTCAATATATTTTTTATCACTACGTTGTTTGGTCCGGTTTGGAATAATTAACCAGTTTAGTTTTAAGTAGTTTATTGCCCTTATCGAGCACAATTCCAAACTCCAGGCAGCTATTGAGAATTAATATTAACAAGAAAACCCAATAACACTTTGTACGACCCGAGAACCGAAACAGGACCTCGAGCCGCACTTAAACCTCTAAACCAATGAGGTAATTAGATAAGATTAAACAACTTTCTGTAATAACTACTTCTACTCTTACTGAACTTACTTCTTCATGGGAGCTAATCATGGTTCAAAATTATTGGTTACCTATTTATCCGATAATTTTTATATCTAATTAAATAATACTTTTCCTGAATTGCGAAGTAATTATCAGATTATCCGATTATCAAATTACTCGATTACCCGATTATCAGATTATCCGATAGTTTTGAACATTGGAGCTCAGTAAATATTTAATCCGAAACTTCGTGTTTGGATAGTGAGTTGTGACCAGAATTTGGCCAGTTTCAAAGACGAAAGACTAACAGTGAGTAGCACTTTTTATTTTTGGGCATTGCAACTTATTGATACAATATGTCTTGAATACACAAGGTACTAAATTATTAATAATGTGTAAGTGATCGATTTGAACGATTATTTAAAATTCTGATTGTATTTGTCTTTGGTAAATGCTTTTTTAAATGCCGTTATTAGAGTAATTTTCGACTTGCTGGTACATTTACAAATACTTTGAAATTTCCATTCAATTCTAAGTATAAAATAATGTATTTGACTTATCTATATACCAGCCAAATTCGGATTATTTATTATTTTATAGTGGTTATTTGAAGACATTAAAATAATTAGATAATTATGATTGATAATTATTAATTATTGCCATGGTATAATAACTTTCCAACTTTACTATCTGAATTTGACATTTGCAAGACTTCAATCTACTAATATCAATATTAATCTTACACGATTAGTTATAATAATAATAAATATAGTGACCGATCTAAAACTACAGTGTTGGCGCAACGGTCGACCGTATTTCGGTCACGGTGGCCTATCTCCACCGAGATTAGCCAAGTACGCAGGAGATATTATAGTGCACAAGTGTAAGCGCAAACACAGCTGCACTCCCTCTTCCCTCACTCTAAATGTACCACAATTATGTAGGTACATAATATACTTTTATTTTTTTTGGAATAATAATATGTTATTACAGTAGTGATTGGCTGAAACTTTTAATTAAAATGATTTTGATATAATTTTAAATGTGTACCTAATTTTAAAAGACCTTGTTAATTAATTAATTTATTTTATAAATATTATTCAATAGTATGGTAGATTACTTTAGACTTGATACCTTTCTGGGTGTATACCGAGACAGTTCCTTTTTTAGCTATATTCTATATTAGTAATAACTTTTATCTTTGTACAACGATAGTGACCAGCCCCGGCCTCGCAAGGGTACAATTTAGAGTTGTAATTTTATCGTGAAAAAAACTACCGTAATATTACAAACTGCTATTCAATTGTAGCAAGTTTACAAAAAAATAAAATTGTAGGTACCTAATACATTAAGCGTAGTGCTGTTAGCTCACACCCATTTTACTTACTATTAGTATTTTTATACCAGTCGTAACTTCTACATTGTAAAAAAGATCGAATCGGACATTTCGTGTAGAATCTACACGGAAGGGACGATTCGATCTTTTATATAGAAAAATAAATGTACTTTATCAACCTTTTGATTTGATTATGAAAGTATTTACTAGTTGGATAAGGACGAACATGATGTCATCAACTAATTTACAAACCGCACTCATCACCTATTATGCTTATGCACACTGATGACTCAGCTAAGGCATAACCTTATGGGAAAACAGCACAAATGCACCGTTACTTTTCACCCTTCAAAGGAAACTGATAAGTATTTTAGTAACTAAATATAAATGATACCTGTAAATCCCACTACAAAATATGAACACTACCAAGTTTGTACATTTGAGAAACCTGTAAATTTGTAAGAAACCATCAAGACTTGTATACAAAACGGGAAGACAATAATATTTTTTTCAATAGAATCAGGTACCGCCTTCAATGGAATGGTGAAATCAATATAGGTATAGGACATACGATCGCACCAATCGCGGGTCATTTTCTGTTCGTTATTGAAGAGTTACATTGTTTATCTCCGAAGATCTTCATCAGATCCTCGTATATTATATACCTTCCCACGAAAATACGTAATTAAATTACGAAAACCCAATTCAAATCGGACCAGTAGTTTTTGAGAAAATCGCGGTCATACAAACATACATTCATAAATACATACTTATATACATACAGGTCGAATACAGAACCTTCTGTTTTGAAGCCGGTTAAAAACTAAGCTTTACCTATAATACAATAATAATGATTAGTTAATGTAATACAACAAAAATCATCATCATCGTCCCCCTGCCCTTATCCCAATTTATAATATGTAATACAACAAAAATAATGAATGGATATTTTATCTTAATAAAAATAATTTATAGATATTTTAATTTAATGGAAAGAATGAAAATATATTTTAATTTTATAAAAACAAAAAACAAATTAATAAAATAATTAATTATGTCTAAATTATAGTAATAAATATCTACATAATTAGATTCATTATATATATATATATATAAATATATTATTAAAAAATACTCCTCCCGACCGTATTTCGGTCACGGCGGCCGAATTTCCTAACAGAAAAACCCAATAACACTTTGCCCGACCTTTTTTTTTTTTTTTTTTTTTTTTTTTTTTTTTTTTTTTTTTTTTTTTTCAAGTGTGGAAAATCCATCATGGACGTTGTGCCGGACTCCTACCGACTAAAAACCACACCGGTCCTACTCTAACCTTTACCGGGGTCCCGGGATCGCGATTTCGCAGCGCACGCCACATAATGACTTTTATTGGCAAATTTATGATACGATATGATGATAAAAAAAAAGAAAACAGTTTTTTTTTGGTATGTGATGTAGCTTTCTATATGTGAAAGAATTTTTAAAATCCATTACAAACAAACATACCAAAAATCAAATTTTTTCCCTTTATAATTAGTTTTTTGCTGTTGGTATTCAATGCTCATAGATTAATCCTACCACAATCCTACTAATATTACAAATGTTAATGCTGGTTTGGTTGTTTATAAATTAGGTTGTTTGTTAACCAATTACACAAAAACTGTTTATCTTGAACGTTTTTTTATCTTGAAATATTAGTGCTTGCAAAGTAAGTTTATGTCCTGGAATAAGATGGGTGGCGGTACAACGGCTGGCTGATAGAGCTGTGTGTAATTTCGCCTTGGACCATGATCACGTCGTAGTCCCATCGTAGTCGCGTTGTAGTCCCGTCGTAGTCACATCGTAGTCCTGGCGTAGTCACATTGTAGTCGCGGCGTAGTCGTGGCGTAGTCGCGGCGTAGTCACGTCGCAACGTTAATAGCTTAGGCGTTATGGAATTTTCAGCGCATGTTCCTTACATAGGCTGAAAACGGTATTAAACACGATGACAATGGATTTTGTTACCATACTAGCGACAATCTAAGAAGTCCGATTTGACGTTTCGCTTTTGAGTGCATTTTTTCAATATAAAGTTAAACTTGAGGTTTACGAATGATACTTGTTGCTATAGTGTTTGGGTAACATATGCGCTCCCCACTGCAATTTACAATCTAACGTAATTCCTAGAAATACTGTTTCATTACTCATAGCGAGATTGTTTCCTTCTATCAATATATTTAAACCTACGTTAGGGACATTTGGTAATGAAAACTTAAGAAGCTTAGTTTTATTAGCGTTTAGTAATAGATTATTAGCTGCGAACCATTTAGATAGAACAGTGAGACTTTCGTTGAGTAATTATTTAGGATTAAGAATTTAATAAGAATTTAATTATTTTACTCTATTTAATTTGATTATTATCGTCATTTCATAACATTATGAATTTTAAAGTTACAATATTAAATGGAAAAAGAATACGGTCGCGAACAGGATTCGAACCTGCGCCTCCCGGATAGATACTCCAGGCGCTCTGACCACTAAGCCATCTCGACCTCTGCTCACCACCGCGAATTCTTCTTCCATATTTAACACGTCTTATGGCGACGTCATTGCAATCAATTCAGTACCTATACAAGTGACCGCACCGACACGACTAACTTTGCAGTTAATACAATGTCGTAAAGAATGCAATTACCTTAATAATTCAAGATATGTTTTTGAAAAAGCATTAACGCATGCTTAGCGAACTCTAAAGTTACAATATTAAATCGAATTATGAATTTTATTTTATCATATTATGACAAATAAGGCTTAGCATGTGTAATTGTGAATGTAAAGTTTATTATACCGTAATCTGTAAATTAAATATGCCCTAGATATATTGATATCAAATGAATACTTTTTAGTATTATCCATAATGGGTTTGCGTTTGATCACACCTACAATACGAACAAATCTGATACTTACACAATTAACACATATTACTAACATTAATCAACAAATACTTAGAAGTATCACTGTTGTACAGCTTACTTAAGAAACTCTGTGTATTTTTATCATTATTGTTTAATATATGTACAACAATAAAGTTTTTATTTTATTATTGTAACGTAGTGGGTATTATTTATTTAGCGGTCAGAGCGCCTAGAGTATTAATCCGGGAGGCGCCGGTTCGAATCCTGCTCACGACCGTATTTTTCTTTCCACTATTTATTTATATTTATTATTCAACGGTTAGTACTTACGTCCATTCTTCAGGATTGCCCGACTAGTTACGAACTCTAATGGAATCCTTAGTCATGAACTGAGCCCGTGGCGATGTCGCGAGTCAAACTGTAGTGGGTAATTAGGCGTATGATTATATAATTAGCTACATACATAGGTTATATTTTATAACGCAGCATGGAAAGGAATTAAATTGATCTGAATCCGTGTCCAATGTCATTGTCATCATTTTGACCAATACTTCATATAAATAACAATAATTGTACATTTCACTCAATAACTAATTCTACAATTTATTTTCCCAGCAACCACAATGTCGGATCAAGACTTAAAGCTCAGTTTTGGTATGTGTTTCATTTAATTTTACTGTCTTTCGTATTTTATTGGCATATTTTATTTTATGTTATCATTACCTACGTTTAACTAGTCAAATTCCGGTTACAGTGATTTCTCATTAAATATTAATTAGATTTACCTGAATTGTGTCCAAAAATATGTTTATTTTATTTTTTGAATATCGTCGCTTTACGAAGAATACCTGAAGTCATGTTTGATGGGAGAGTGTCCAGGAGAGCGAAAATAGAGTTAACAGTTTTGTAGGGAAGAAATAGCGTGAGAGCTGTAATAACTTTATTTTAATAGTCCATTTAAAAAAAAAACTAGTTTGTTTTTAGTGCGATAATAAGTTTTACACAACGGTATTGTTAGTTAAGCGACGATATATGACTTACACTGGTGCTATGGCAACTAAGCTAATACTTACAAAGTAAATAAGCTTATAGAAGTCAAACAGGCAAGATATTACTTGCCACTTAACATTATTATGACCGTTTGACTGGCATATGGCAATTAGAAGGTCGCTGGCTTTGAGCCAAGGACACACAGGCCCCATTGACTTTTCGCAATCAAGTGTGTAATGATGAAAATATTGCGATCAAACCATTACACCAGAGAGATGTTCTCGATGGTGAACAGGGGTAGTTCAGTTTTGTACTTATCTAGTTCTTTCTGACGGTAGGTGCTTCACCAACCATAGTATGTGTAGAAAAGAAGAAGAGTTGCCTATATATATTTGAGTTTAATGTTAGAATAAATTAATCAAATCTGGTAAGATCACAGTACTGCGTATGCTTTTAGTTAAAAAAACCCTGTAAATTTATTCGTCATCAGTCAGTAGGTTGGTAAAATTTTATAACTCCTGATATATTTTATCATATATTTTTATAAGCTTTTTATGACTTTAGATATTCAGATTATAATTTCAGCCAGAATCATCACGCATGCAGGGGGATTGATATTCGTACCACACATAACATTGCACAACATAAAGTTGCCGTCAGTCGACTTTATCACAATCTTTAGCTGCATCCATTGCACCACACCAGCTTTCAACTTTATTCGGTGTGGCTAAAAGGATTGATTTCGCTCTATAAGTTTATCTCTTGCCTCATGAACCTAATACCTAGTTGTATGTTACATGTAAGTTTTGTTCTTAGGCTGAGTATCAGGGAAAAGCGTGTGTCTTTATTCATAAATTTTTCGTGCATTACTTATTTCAGATGCGATGAAAGCCAGCGATTTCAAAGATTTCGCGAAGGCGATCAAATCAAATCAAATCAAATCAAAATCATTTATTTACTTCAAAACATGGTAATTAAGGTGTACATTATAAAATAAAGTTCTGCATGTTTTGCTGTTAACACAGCATGCAAATATATAAGTAACATAGCATTATCCAGTATCAACACTAACTATTAACTAAAAACTACAACATATAAATCAAAATAAAATTAAAATAAAATCAAAACAAAATCAAAATAATTACAATAAATAAATTGTCAAAAGTAAAAGTCTCAAATCAATAAATGTCATGAATAATGTGCATATCTATTAAATTATATAAAATTCCAATTATATAAAATTTCAAATTCATGTTTGATATCTTTTGTAATTATAATACTCCTTTATGTCATAGAAACATTTTTCAGTGAGCCATAGTTTGAGCTTTCTTTGAAAACGTGTAATGGGCAATTCTCTTATTTCTATTGGTATATGGTTATATATTTTTATAGCCATCATACTGCTATTGCTTTTATGCAGAGTAGAATTACACATTAGTACCGTTAGTTTATACTGATCTCTTGCTAATTTACCAATTTTTAGTTTATTGTCAACAACTTTCTCAAATAATGTGGGATATTTTTTTACAAAAACACCTATTTCTAATATATACAAACATGTAAGTGTAAGAAGTTTATGTTCTTTGAATAGGGGCCTGCATGAATCTAATGGAATTGCTCCAAATATTGAGCGTATACATTTTTTTTGTACAATAAATGCTTTCTTATTGTCAGTAGAGTTTCCCCATAGTATTAGCCCATATCTCAACAACGATGATACGTAACCGTGATAGGCCATAAGAGCAGCATTTACTCCTACAGTGTTTCTTAAATTTCTTAAAGCAAATGCAAAACTATTTAACTTGGCACAAATATGATCAATATGGTGTTTCCAATTACAATTATGGTCTAATATGATTCCTAAGAATTTTATGGACTTTTCTTCTTTAATTTCTTTATCATGACCACTGATTTTTATTTCTTGATTGATTCTTTTGTAGTTAGAGAATTGTATATATTTTGTTTTAGAGATGTTAGCGCATAAGTTATTATTTTCGAGCCAAGCTAATATGGAATATACTGCAGTATTAATTGTTTTTTCATATGTATTATCTTTAGGATTTGTTGTAACAACTAATGAGATGTCATCTGCAAATAGCACGCATTTGTGATTGGTAACTGTAGGTAAGTCGTTAATATAGATTAGGAAAAGCAAAGGCCCTAAAATGCTCCCCTGTGGTACACCAAATTTATTATACTTAAAATTGGATGTATAGTTGGTAACCTCATTATTTTTATTTATACCTGATACCTCTACACATTGCTGTCTATCATTTAGATAGCTTTTTAACCAATTTAATGAATTCCCTCTAATTCCGTAAGTTTCACATTTTTGCAATAGTAAGTCATGTTTAACAAAATCGAAAGCTTTGGTCATGTCAAAGAATACAGCTGTAACAAGTTTCTGATGACTGACTACATTGCAGAATATCTGGAAAATATCAGAGAAAGGTGTGTACCTATAACTCACAGGTTTTCTTTGCACTTCTAGATAGTAAATTCCACTCGTCACAAAAAAAAAGGTAGTTTTAAGTGAAACTTTAATAATGTAATTTTAAGTTTGTCAGCGCTCACCCCTGAATACCTATATATTGAAGAGTTCTTGTATTTGATTTTCAGACAAGTAGTCCCGCCAGTAAAGCCGGGCTACTTACGTCCGCTGGTACCAGAGCAGGCGCCCGAAAAGGCGGAGCCCTGGACAGCGGTGATGGCCGACATCGAGCGCGTTGTCATGTCCGGGGTCACTCACTGGCACTCGCCACGTTTCCACGCCTACTTCTCCGCTGCTAACTCCTACCCTGCCATCGTAGCTGACATGCTGAGCGATGCTATCGGCTGCATTGGTTTTAATTGGGTAAGATAATATAATAATTTTCACTCAATAATCTTTGGAAAACCGGATATTGGTCGCAGAGCTAATCTTAAGACGGTTAACATGTGTGCTATATGATTGAGTTGGACTTGTTGGCTGAATGGAAACATTGCTGTTCGTCATTCCTGTGGTCTACTACTAAAATAAATATACATATAGAAGTGGAAGAATGAAGGATTTAAATTCATGATATAGCCAATTAGCTATCATTGAAGATCGTGTTTTAATAGAAATATAATACGAATGAATGGGAGTGTTCAATGAAAATAGAGTTGCGATCTCTTAAATCTAAATATAAAACTCAGACAAGAGGTGTAGAGACCCAAAATTTTCGAGCTTTAAACGCGGACATATCAACAGCGTTTTATTTTATAATAACTCGCGCATTAAATAATAGTTTTATTTGTTATTAATAAACTTTTTATTTACTTAAAATTTTAAACAGATTTATTAATATAGTTTTAGCAAACTATAGTCTTAGGCCGCGTATTTTCGGTAGTTGTATCAGCAGCTACAAATGAAACCCCGTCCGGGCGCTCCCCGGACGTCCCCTAAACTAGGACAAATCCTGGGAAACCCTATTAAATGAAGGCAGCCGCGTTTAAGGGCGCTGACCATAAACAATACTACTACTTTTCAGCGATGTTTTATGACCAATGCTAGAGAGTCTTTTCTTTGATACATTTTTGTAACGTTGTCAAGGTTAGCTCCCGTATCGGTATCTACCTAGTGCAAGTTAGCGGTATTAAAGAAATCACTGATAAGAAATGTGTGCATAATACTGAACGATTAAATTATGATGCAATTACTAATCCTTACTTTCCTTAGCATTACTAATCTTTAGGTACTTATATTATAAATCCAAAAGTTCTTGATCAATTAACTAATCTTAATGGATTTGAACGAAATTTAACAAGGAGACAGTAACAGATAAAACTAAATAAATAATCACCGATAAAAAAATGATTATACAGAACCCTTTACCTGCCATATACTTAATTATGTATAATCAGTAATTAAAAATGATTAATTTTGAAAACATTAAAACCATTGCTATTTTTAGTCTGTAAACAACACTGTGAACGGTGTTTTTGTAATGCCTAGAAGCATTTCCATCTAATCACCCTGTGCAGTGGCGGCGTTATGCGTCGGTGACGTCGACGACCGCCGATGGCCTCGCGCTTGTGGGGCCCTCGCAATGTTTTCAAGTTGTTAAAAATGTTGTTATCCATATATATTTATATAGATTCTAGAATTCCAGCATTTAAAATCCAATTCACATCACAAAACAACTTATTCGGTAGATTTTAGAAAATAATTTGCAACCTTTATCTAATGTTTACTTAACGATCAGAATAATGCTCACAGTTCCAGTCAGTAGAGTAGCTCAGAGAAGCTTCTCTAGGTTAAATTTGATTATGACCTACTTGAGAAGCAAGTACGATGAGTCAAGTTAGAGCTGGTATTATCTGTGACGTAATCTTAAAAATAACAAAAGCCGAACTGTTTTTTAGGGTTCCTAAAAAAGACGGAATAGGATCACTTTGTTGTCCGTCTGTCTGTCAAGACCCTTTATCTCGGGAACTCGTGGAGGTATCGAGTAAAATGAAATTAAAACCATATACTCAAGTCTACAGTCCCTTGAAGTTGTGACAAATCAAACTTCTAAATTAACGTAAAAAAAATATTTGGCCGTTTAAGCCGCAAAAAAAACATAAGGGAATCAAAATTTATAGGGTAGGTACTTTTCGTTGACATAGATCTATTAAATTGGGCATGTAATATCGTCTTATACTACAAGTACAGCGATTTTTTTAAAAAAAAACTGTAATTAAATCATAAAAAAAAACTATAGTCTTTATAGATTTTGGAAACTGAATTTCGGGGAAAGCTCGGAAAACACGGCGAGACTCGATTCCTGAACTATTTATAATATGTACATACAAATTTGTACGGCACCTTCGGTGGGTGGGTCTGAATCGCATATTTCGGTTTTTTTTTTTAATTTTGTTTGTTTAAGTAAAGATAATTAATTATTAATGTTTAATTCAGCTCATTGAATTTAACATTTATTTTCTAACTGGAAAATGTGAGATGCCCAAAAAGTTGATGTTGCCGACGCGACGTCCACGTTTCGTCTAGCACCGCCACTGTCTATGTGCTTTAAAATGTACATTAAATTGTGGGTCTCGGCTGTTCTCAATAGATTGCAGACGCTTCACATTGAAAAACTTAAAAAAGTATCACGAAATGGGGCCAATATCGCTGATTGCGAGTTTAGTATTGAAAGATACAACTATCTAACTCATCCAGATTGCGAGTCCAGCTTGTACAGAATTGGAGGTCGTCATGCTGGACTGGCTGGGCCAGATGCTGGGTCTCCCCGAGTCATTCCTGGCTCGGTCCGGTGGCGAGGCTGGTGGCGTCATCCAAGGCACAGCTAGTGAGGCCACACTGGTCGCCTTGCTGGGGGCCAAGGCGCGCATGATGCTACGCGTCAAGGAGCAACATCCTGAATGGACTGAAACCGAGATTCTTTCGAAACTCGTCGGCTACTGTAACAGTAAGTGAACTAATAGAATCTGTACATATTCCCGAAAAAAAATGTTTTTTTTTTCATATTGCAAAAGTTATCTACGTCACAGCGTTATTAATATAAGGTCCTAAGTTATTAGGTAATTTCCTTTGAAAGGGTTAATATATAAGTCAAATACATTTACTTAAGCTAAGAATTAAATGGATATAACAAATTATTTGTAATAACCATAGTACTAGCAAGACGAAAACTGCTCCTTGAACGGCGAACATTAAGAAAAAAATAACAGTGTCGTAAAAATTTGAATTATGGCTTAAATGAATCCTTATCACTTACACATTGACCCCATGTAAGGAAATTACCTAATAAATTAGGACCTTATATATAACTTTCTCTTGTTTGGTGCTAAGTTATAATTGTTAAATGTTTGAAATCACTGAAAAGGAAGAGTGATGTAACATTATATTATACTTACATTTGCAGAGCAAGCCCACTCTTCTGTTGAGCGTGCTGGCCTCTTGGGCGGCGTAAAACTTCGCACATTGCAGCCAGACGACAAGAGACGCCTTCGCGGGGACGTTCTAAGAGATGCCGTAGACGAAGATATTCGCAATGGACTTATTCCGTTCTATGTAATATTTTTATACCTACATACTATAATTAGTAAACAATTTCTTTACTTAAGTACCGAAATATGATTGAAATAAGCATACACTGCTAACTTAAATATTACTATTCACAGGTCGTGGCTACATTGGGCACCACACCCTCTTGCACGTTTGACGTTTTAGACGAAATCGGTGACGTGTGTCTCTCTCGTGAATTATGGCTGCACGTGGACGCCGCCTATGCTGGATCCGCGTTCATCTGTCCTGAGTACCGTTACCTGATGAAAGGCATTCAAAAAGTAAATTCCTTTAATTTCAGCCCGCACAAATGGTTATTAGTTAACTTTGATTGTTCTGCCATGTGGATTAAAGAACCGCGTTGGATTATCGATGCTTTCAATGTAGATCCTTTGTATTTAAAACACGACCAACAGGAATCAGCTCCAGACTACCGGCACTGGCAAATACCATTAGGCCGTCGTTTTAGAGCGCTCAAGTTGTGGTTTGTCTTGCGTCTGTACGGCGTGGAGAATCTTCAGAAACACATCAGAAAACACATTGCGCTGGCTCATCTGTTCGAAAGACTGTGCAGCGCAGATGAAAGGTTCGAAATTTGTGAAGAGGTTATTATGGGTCTTGTCTGCTTCAGGCTAAAAGGTGGTAATGAGCACAACGAAGAATTGCTAAGACGAATAAATGGACGTGGAAAAATTCATTTAGTACCTTCTAAAATAGATAACACCTATTTCCTTAGATTAGCAATTTGCTCCCGTTATAGCGAAGAAAGTGACATTTATATATCTTGGGAAGAGGTAAAGGCTGCTGCTGACGAAGTACTTAAAGATCATTCAACATAAATACTGTCTACTTGTTTAGCAATAATTCTAATTATAGTAAAAAAAACATGAATAAGTGTTTTAATTTGAATAGTCTTGTTAATTATGAAAAAAAAAGAAGTGTTGAATATCTAACAATATAAACTATTAAATGAAATGATAAATGAAAATATTATGGATTAAAACAAGAATTGTTATTATAATTTTCCTGTACCTGTGCTCTAATGAAAATAATAAAAAACAAATGACGGGCATAGCTAGTATATGTCAATAAAATCATTAACCGCAAAAAAAGAGACATCTGAAGTCAAGGTCAGTCGCATCCCCCTCCGCCCATAAAGTACAAACTTTTATAACATTAATCCATGTGTTCCCAAAATGACCAAATCATTAGCAAATTATGAATTATGAAGGAACCCTAAAGTTACAATATTAAATGGAAAAAAGTATGGTCGCGAACAGGATTCGAACCTGCGCCTCCCTGATGAATACTCCAGGCGCTCTAACCACTAAGCCATCTCGACCTCTGCTCACCACCGCGAATTCTTCATTCTTATATTTATTTATTCATCCGGGAGGCGCAGTTTCGAATCCTGTTGGCGACCGTATTCTTTTTCCATTTAATATTGTAACTTTAAAGTTCGCTAAGCACGCGTTAATGCTTTTCAAAGATTTATCTTGAATTATTAAGGTAATTGCATTCTTTACGACATTGTATTAACTGCAAAGTTAGTCGTGTCGGTTCGGTCACCTGTATGGATCAGTACCCATACAGGTGACCGAACCGACATTGATAGCAATGACGTCGCCAAAAAGACGTGTTAAAATATGGATGAAGAACTCGCGGTGGTGAGCAGAGGTCGAGATGGCTTAGTGGTTAGAGCGCCTGGAGTATTCATCCGGGAGGCGCAGGTTCGAATCCTGTTCGCGACCGTATTCTTTTTCCATTTAATATTGTAACTTTAGAGTTTCGCTAAGCATGCGTTAATGATTTTCAATGATTTATCTTGAATATGAAGGAACCGTCAAACTTAAATAATTAAACCCAGTACTTGTAAATTGAAATCGGAATCAGACCCAGTTGCAGAATCAGTCTGCAACTGGGCTCAAACCTGATCACCGTGGCGCCCAGTGACCTCCGACATGACTTCTAACCAAAGTATTACGTAAAGTTATACATTTTTGTGGAAAGAAAAATACGACCGTGAGCAGAATTCGAACCTGCGCCTACTAGATAAATACTCCAGGCACTCTGACCACTAAGCCATCTCGAACTCTGTTCACTAGTCCGAATTATTCTTCTACATTATAATACGTCTTCTGGTGACATCATCGCTATCTATTCAGTCCCTATACAGTCCAGGTGATTGAACCGACACGACCAACTTTTTTACGTACTTTAATAACACCAAAATGGTCAAAACCAGGCGAAATTAAAGATAAAGGTCAAGGTTAACCACGTAGATTACCCTGAAAACTCTCAAGTATGCATGTTGGATTAGGTTTTACTTGATTCATTTCATACATACATACATACATAGCATCACGCCTGTATTCTCCGAAGGGGTAGGCAGAGGTGTACACAATTGTACACCCACATTTCACCAATGCTGTTATTAAGTCCCAGGTGGTGAGCCTATTCCCATCTACCGGGCACAATTCCAAACTCCGGGCTGCTACTGAGAATTTCCTAACAGAAAAACCCAATAACACTTTGCCCGATTCTCATTAGTTTCTAGTATTTCTAATAAAGTTCGCTCTTTACCCCTATAGTTATTCCGTAAATATGTTGGTACCTGAGGTAGATGACTTGTAGGACTCGAAGGTGCTCAAACTTTTAACTAGCTCCTCGGTGCGGTGGCCCGTTTCCTACATTCGCCAACCTCCCGATATGACAGTTAAATACATTTATTTATATATTTATATAAAACCAGGTAATTGTATGTGCAGTTATTCATTCAACAAGCAGAAACATTAGTTTTCGTAACTGATTGATATCGGTCACCCATGTTCTAGATAGTTGTAGGTAGGGAGGATTTGTTGCCTAAGTCAACAATTATAGTGATAATCACCCAAACTTAACTCTTTATTATACAGAGCAAGTGAGACCGAGTGTCCATGTATTACACAAGATCTCGTACTCTTTGAGTACAAATTGAAACAACCAGTTAATAAGAACCGGATAATAAGTATAAGAATTGCATTTAATTCGAATTGGTCCACCCAGAAACAACAAATGATTCCACTTCACGCCTCTTGCTCCTGATTACGGAATTTTTATTGCAGTTGAAGCTATTCTAGCTAGATATATCAAACATTAGAATAATATAACATAGCATCACGACTGTATTCCCCGAAGGAGTAGGCAGAGGTGTACACAGTTGTACACCCACATTTCACCAATGCTGTTATTAAGTCCTATGTAAGAGGTGGTGAACCTATTGCTATCAACCGGACACAATTCCAAACTCCAGGCTGCTACTGAGAATTTACTAACAGAAAATCTGAACAACACTTTGCCCGACCCGGGAATCGAACCCGAAACCTCCTGCTCAGCAGTCGCGCTTGGGACCACTAGACCAACGAGGCAGTTTATAGATAAATCGATTCTCATAAAGTATAGCATAAGGATAAGTCGACTACTACTCACTATTTTTAACACGCTTTTATTAGCTTCACCTGTAACTATGTAAGAAAATCTTGGAAGTTAAATTTGACTCACTTCCCGGTTTTCGATTGAGCTGAAATTTTGCATACACGTTTAGTTTGGATGACAATGCATGGTGAGCTAAGTGACGTCATTCTAAATTCAATATAGCGGACTCCCAAAGATGGCGGACTAGTAATTTTTTATGCATTCCCGCGATTTGGGTATCAAATGAAAGGGTTTGTTGAGAAGAATACGAAAAATGAAATGACGTCACTCTAAATCCAACATGGCGGACTTCCAAAGATGGTGGACTAGTCATTTTTTATGCACTGCCGCGATATGGGTATCAAATGAAAGGGTTTGCTGAGAAGAATACGAAAAATAAAATGACGTCACCCTAAATCCAACATGGCGGACTTCCAAAGATGGCGGACTAGGTATTTTTATGTACTTCCGCGATATGGGTATCAAATAAAAGGGTTTGCTGAAAAGAATACGAAAAATAAAATGACGTCACTCTATATCCAACATAGTGGACTCCCAAAGATGGCGGACTAATCATTTTTATGGAATCGTGTGATATGGGTATCAAATGAAAGGGCTTGCTGAGAAGAATACGAAAAATAAAATATTGTCACACTAAATTCAAAATGGTGGACGGTCCAAAATGGCGAGCCTACGTCAAAAGGTACACAAACCGTGTCCGTGCGCTAAGTAGGAACAATTTGCGCGTTGTGACAAGAGCCTTAACAGGACACTGCTGCTTAAATAAGCACATGTTCAACCTGAGGCCAAACGAGATACAAACCCGCAGACGCTGTAAAGAGGCTCAGGAAACACCACTTCACCTTTTGGGGGAATGTGGACCGCTAATACATAAGCGCTACGCTCATCTAGGGAAATATATTTTAAGTCCGGATGAAATAAAAGAACTCACCCCTAGAAAAACCCTGCAGTTCATCACAGCGGTAGGGTTTTGGGATGAACTCTAATTTAAACGCAAAGTGGCGATCACAATAGACCTTCTATGGACACTTTAGCCACATATAATAAATAAAAAATACGTAGAGAAAGATCTTTCCGCTGTCGCTACACTAACAGGTAATGTAGCCATAATACAAAAAAAAACTTATATTGGGATAGGATTCTAAGAACACTATTACTTATATTGGAATAACTTAGTACCTACTTTATTAACTACTAAGAGAATAACAGTTGATTGAAGTAAGTTTAGTCCTGGTTTAGTCGTTCCGATTGAAGTTAGGTCTAGCTGGACGTTAGTCGAAAAAAAGCGCGCGCAAGTGTCAGTGTAGGTGGCGGTGGCGCGGTTTTCGATGCGTTCGTTCCAGAATAATGCGTTTGCCATTATACAAAATATTATATTAAATTAATTAATTATTGAAGGTACTTACATAAAATCTATATTGTGACAAGAAATATATAAAAACATTATGTTTAACAATTTTAGTTAGTCCACCTAGGTCCTGGACCCAGCCCAGGGGGGGGTCATGACCCCCATGACCCCCCCCCTGGATCCGCCCTTGTATACAGTCCAGGTGATTGAACCGACACGACCAACTTTTTTACGTACTTTAATAACACCAAAATGGTCAAAACCAGGCGAAATTAAAGATAAAGGTCAAGGTTAACCACGTAGATTACCCTGAAAACTCTCAAGTATGCATGTTGGATTAGGTTTTACTTGATTCATTTCATACATACATACATAGCATCACGCCCGTATTCCCCGAAGGGGTAGGCAGAGGTGTACACAATTGTACACCCACATTTCACCAATGCTGTTATTAAGTCCCAGGTGGTGAGCCTATTCCCATCTACCGGGCACAATTCCAAACTCCGGGCTGCTACTGAGAATTTCCTAACAGTAAAACACTTTGCCCGATTCTCATTCGTTTCTAGTATTTCTAATAAAGTTCGCTCTTTACCCCTAATATGTTGGTACCTGAGGTAGATGACTTGTAGGACTCGAAGGTGCTCAAACTTTTAACTAGCATAAGGATAAGTCGACTACTACTCACTATTTTTAACACGCTTTTATTAGCTTCACCTGTAACTATGTAAGAAAATCTTGGAAGTTAAATTTGACTCACTTCCCGGTTTTCGATTGAGCTGAAATTTTGCATACACGTTTAGTTTGGATGACAATGCATGGTGAGCTAAGTGACGTCATTCTAAATTCAATATAGCGGACTCCCAAAGATGGCGGACTAGTAATTTTTTATGCATTCCCGCGATTTGGGTATCAAATGAAAGGGTTTGTTGAGAAGAATACGAAAAATGAAATGACGTCACTCTAAATCCAACATGGCGGACTTCCAAAGATGGTGGACTAGTCATTTTTTATGCACTGCCGCGATATGGGTATCAAATGAAAGGGTTTGCTGAGAAGAATACGAAAAATAAAATGACGTCACCCTAAATCCAACATGGCGGACTTCCAAAGATGGCGGACTAGGTATTTTTATGTACTTCCGCGATATGGGTATCAAATAAAAGGGTTTGCTGAAAAGAATACGAAAAATAAAATGACGTCACTCTATATCCAACATAGTGGACTCCCAAAGATGGCGGACTAATCATTTTTATGGAATCGTGTGATATGGGTATCAAATGAAAGGGCTTGCTGAGAAGAATACGAAAAATAAAATATTGTCACACTAAATTCAAAATGGTGGACGGTCCAAAATGGCGAGCAAAATCTTATTAATCAGATAAATCTTCGAAAAACATAAGACTAAAAAAGCAAAAATAAATAATAGTTTAAAAAACTAAAAAACACGCTTTTGTAACAAGTCGAACTAAAAAGTAGAAAATAATTTTCTATAAATACAAAAACCAAATAGAGTGATTATGAATAAAACATTTTATCGTAAAAAAGCGTGGGGTTCTTCTTAAGATATTTTATAATAACTTCAATTAAATATTTATAACAATTGACATCGAGCACCCCACGCTTTACCACGTCACGCGTCACCAAAATCCTCATAATGTTTCTAGATCTCCGATCGATTTATGGACTTAAGGACTTACCTATGACGCAGACACACCGAGGTGACCGGTAGTAGACTGTAGGAGCTAGAAACAATTGTATTTAAACTTATCTAGTGAAAAAAAGCTACGATTGTTCCGGTTCATGTTGAAGGAAAAATTAGAAAGTTTATTCACTAAAGTAACGTTGTTCACAACATAAATAAATTAACTTTTTACAGATTTTGCACTCTGATAGTTTGAGATATGAGGCGGTTGAGTAAATAGTAGCTGAAATTGTTTGAACACAAATACTAACTGCACTAGTAAATAACATTATTCTCACATTATATAAATGTTATTGTAAAGAACACATAATTTTAAAAGAGTGTCTATGGAGTTTCTTGCCGGTTCTTCTACATATGACCAACTTCTTGGAACCGTGCACCTACCTTTGAATTTTCATAAGAACCTGTAAAAAGGTCAATTTGAAAAAAAAAAAAAAAACAGTTAACATACCTACCTAGTGCAGTTAGTAAGTAAAAGAACTTGAAACACAATATTCAATCATTTTAGCTAATTATCAAGGATAAAAACGAAATAGACAGGTTACTCCGTATTATCAATTTGTGCAGGGTATACCTATACGTACCTATTATAAAACATTTATATAAATAAATATAAAAGATAACTTATAAATTACATATTTTTAGTGAAGTTTTGCTACAACTTGTATATCCTGCAACAGCTGCTGTGATAAGTAGGAGTTATCCCGCCCGTATTACTGGAATATGTAAATGTTATAGATTATAACGTCGGTGTTTGTTAGTTAATTTTTTTTATTATATTAATTCATCATAGATTAGCATTACAAGTTACTAACAAGTAATTTAACTATGAGATTAATATGACAGGTAACTTTGTAAATGAATAAGTAAAATTAATCGCTACTTAATTCAATATTGAGTATGTATGAATTTAATATGATTAAATTAACTTCAATGAACATTAGTCATAGAACATAGAAGTGATTGACGGGGGTAGGCTCGAACCTGACTAACCTAGGTCAAGGTGTGTTTAACATACCTATGTGTATTATCTGATTATATCAGGGTCTAATCATTAAGTAATGTCACTGTTACCGAAAAAAGTAACTACTACGTACCTACTATTTACGATACGATACTTGATAACCCGTCGGATCACCTTAACCACATCATAATAACAAAGAACAAAAAATAATAATTTAAGCATATCTATATTTAAGGTATTCGGAGTACCGTATCAATATACTCAGTAGACACCACTGAACCAAGACTGTTCCTTGGTTCAAAGGACAAACAATCACAGTCTTTCAATATAAAGTATAAAAAGATACTCATAGCTCCAAAAATTGGGTCAGCTCTGTATTGAAATACATACAGTCTGCTGGGAGTAACAAGTACTTCACAGATTCAATTCTTCTATTAGCATTCGGCTTGACGGCTCATGCGCCGCGGCTAATCTTCTAAATGGAGTCGGCTACATAGTGAACAGTTCCTTCGTATATGAGTATATAAAGGTTGCGAGATCGGCGGCGGCGGGCGTAGTCCGAGGCAGGCACTGAATTGGACGCAACGCTTTTTCGCGACTACATACCGCGTAAATTCACGGATATTTTTCGAAAGAATATTGTACCAATTACCGTGACGCTGTGTTTTTGTTTAAAGTCTGTTGTTTTTGTGTTTCCAGCTTTTTTACCGTACACTTGGTAAGTGTTTGCAACTAAATCATTGTAGGTAAAATATATAAGTAAGTGGATATTTTTTAATGAGCGAATGTATTGTTCTGTAACATCACCAGCATTTTACATCATCAACATCATTATCAGCACTGCAACTAATTGATGATGGTAACTAGGTACCTATTTCATAATTAACTAATTTTAAATAGATAAAGAGGTGTCTATTAAATAAAAAGAAATATTTAATGGAAGTAATAATTTACTAAATTTACTAAGTATGTTGCGCATGTTAGATAAAGTAGGTAAATTATATCGTATCACAAACTTCGTGCTTAGGTAGTGAGTTATGCTCGTGAACCGAATTTGGATAATTTTAAAGATCATGCCAATGAGTAGTTTGGTTCTATTGGCATTACAACCTCTTTACATAACAATCATCGATAGCAAACTTTAATAAAATTGTAAAAACTTACCTATTTAACATAATTTGACACTTAGACACGAATTAAATATTTTACAGAAGTTTGAAGTGAAAAATTAGATATTAAATGCATTACAATAAGTAAACATTACATTTAAATAAGCTATTGTTAATTATTACTGGCCTTGCTATAATAACTTTCCAACTTTTCTAACTCAACCATGACACTCAACACGCCAAGGTTATGTCAATAATTGTACTTACCAATTTATGAAGCTTACATATTTAGTAGTTTATTAATCATATAATTATAACCAATTACTGGCTTAGACTAAAATATTACGTACTCGTGAACCACCAAACGTAGGTAACTGGGATGCGTCACCTAACAGGCGTCGCACAGAGGGGGATGTGGAACTGGTCTCTTAAGAGCCGAAACACCCCTCCGTGTACTGATGGTGACCACCGGAGTGGGTTTATTGCGGTAAAAATATCGCTGTCCCCAAGGACCGCTTTTGATTAATAACGCTAAACAAAAAAAAATGGAGACTGCCTAGCCTCAAAGTTAGGTACTTTACAATCGACAAAATATAAATGTTACCGAAAAATAACTTGACACAAAGCTACCTATGCATCTTTGTACAAGTTGTAGGGCTCGTGGTTTGCCTAACAAGTTTGCCTGTAGATATATAAAATACGAATCACGCCTGTTTCCTATTGGGGTAGGCCGATATTATCGATTGACTGAAATCTCAGAACTTTTAAAAAGTGTAAGCGTTATTAGCTTGTAAGTCTTGGCAAAAAACGATTATTTACATCTAAGTAGCAGAACTTCTATTTACGTTTTAACCATTTGAAAATTGTCTAACTAATATTTTCTCTACAGTATTTAGATAGTTTTAAAAGAGCCACAGTAATACTTACCTACTGCTATAATGCAGTTCTTGTGGGGGATCTATAGACGCGAAGCTAGTTGTTTATTTAAAGAAACCCAGTTTCGTCGTGTTTAATATTGTTTCAGCCTATGCCCCTGCTGAGATAGCTACGAAGTTTTTGTTTGAGTTTGTTTATTATGAAATGACAATCAGGAATATTAAGGAAACAAGAACTACCTACTTAGCAAAGTGTAATTTGTCCACGAATTCGGCGTCAAAGGAAACAACAAGATACCATTGAGATTCAGCTTTAGTCTGGTTCTATTTCCAATACACAAAAAAGTGAATTCCGTGTGGACTGTGGACCTCTCCTGTTCAACGATGTACGAAGATTCGTTGCGTCTGATACGTAGACGATAAACGATGAGTGTTCCTTCTCCAATTCCTTATCGTGTTCTGTGTTCGATTGAATGACAGTTATGTTGACGTAAAATCCGGTGTCGAATTTATGAGTTCGTTGATATAATATTGTATGAATAACGAAACGTCAAAACACTATGTTCGTATGCGACATCCGAACGATGGAGAACTGGAGTAGCCTTCTGATCTGTGGAAAACACATTTTTTGTGTGTGGAAAATCCACCATGGACGTTGTGCTGGACTCTATCGACTAAAAACCACATGGTCTCACTCTAACCTTTGCGGAGCTCCCGGGTTCGATTTAGCAATCGCCGCGACCGCGGTAGGTTATGGTTCGTTGAATAACGGATTCTCGAGGGTTTGAGCAGGCTGGCCAAAGTTAGCCAGTTAGCCACATTTACTAATTGTGGCGCATCGATCGATGATGATCGATTTGTACATAGCCACGAGCGCGTCCATAAAAATATCCATGTAAAGATTTTTTAGAAGCAATATACAAGATAGGCGAAAACTTAGATTCTGAATATAAGAATCAAAATGTATGTGATGTTCCTAGCTAGACATAATCACACTAAATAAATTTACTGCCTTACATTGTTATCCCTACTATGTATTTTTTTATAGTATTACTTAGTTCGATGGCTCTGTTACAACTTTTGCTGGTGATAATTATCCTTTCGCAACGCTTCGTGGTCATTAACGAGCCCTCGATTGAAGTGCCGAGTCCGACCTACATCGAGCGTGAAACTGGAACATGTCCTGATATATAACTAGGTAACATAATAGGTAGAGCATTCGGTATATAGGTATGTATCATTTTAGATTGTTTGAATTTAGATTTACCATTTTTCGGTAATGATATTACGTACGATGTTAAAAATTTTCGCATTGCATACTTTAATATCCATAAATTACCTACTTTTTGAATTTGGTCAGGGACGCGAATTTGAAAGTAGTTTAATAATGATCTGGATAAATTAAATAAATTAAACATTCAACAAACAAAAACACAATTAATTTCTTATTGCAATTTTGCAAAACTCTACGTAACTCTCCAACAGTGGAGTCATGAATCAGAGTGACATACAATTCGATCGTGTTTTGTTGAAGTTAAGTATTATATTTTATAGTTTGTAAATAACTATTTCTGCTACAAAAAATTAACATTTCAAACAAGTATTTTAAAATATGTTTGTTTATCTCTCGTACTAATAATTTTAAAACCGTTGATTCCACGATTTGCACATAATGTAATCACAGAACTAGATCTCATGCTAAACATTTATCACCATGTTTACCACTAATAAAAAAAATATTATTTATTGAACTTGTAATAAACTTTACCTCAAATAGAAAATAAACAAAGTGGACGCTTAGGTGATTCATTTATTCCGTGGAGTTATATACTACCACTTTCCTGTATGGCCACAAAACGCGGGATTACCCGTTTGGGGCCTAACCGGCACAACGTCATCACAGCGACGGACTTTCCTGTTTCACAGAATCGTAACTTTGAAAGAGGAAAGTTGAGATCTTAAATATTTACCTACTCGAGAAGTCGAATTTGCTTTGCATTGACGTCACCAATTACTACCTACCATACCAGTGATATATCGTGAACGGTCACTTCAATTGTTTTATTAATCTGTCAATTTGTGTAAGAAGACCTATATACAGCTCAATGGAAGACCCCAATTCCATCCGATGACACTATGAACACTTGTGAGATATCAACTTGGATTAAATAAAGGATGGGCTTTCGTAATTTGTACTTGTTGAACCAGCGAATCAAAAGAAAATTATAATAATTTAAACTGTTGTTTTGAATTTTTCACCTGAAAACAGTAATTGTCCTAATATGATGAACGAAAAGTACAAACAACACTATATTTAATTGGTTATTAATGGAATGTGGTAAATAATCAAAACTGATAGCAATTTATAAAGTACACAAAAACATATAACGACTTACAATTAAAATTCAATGAGTTAATAAAAAAATGTTTATAATTAATTATTAGTATGAGGTTTTAAACAGTCACATCCGGTTTTCACATAATACTTCCGTTAGTTTTGTAAAATAACATAATTTTGTAATCTAACCTCGGCAGAAATCGTTTATTACGTCAATATTGTAATTATGATTCTGATTATTTGAATCGTTTAGCCATAAACAAGGGTGTCTTCGAAATATATAATTTGTGAATGATGTTTTGCAATACTTAGTTCATTCATTTTAGATTTCCATTGATAAAATACTTTTGACTGGGTAGTGCTTACAGCTTGAGTTCTCAATATTTGGTACAATATTGGCTGCTGAATAATGACGGTCGGTCAGTCAACTTGATCGTCTGCATGTTTTGATCTTTTACTGCACGCGTCCACACATAACACGCGTTATAGCCGAGTCAGCACATATACAACCAGAAATACATGGTATGATTTAGTTGAGTTCATTATGTTAGTTTTACTTTATTTCCATTCATCTTCAGTGTATCTTGTCATAACATTTTTCTCCCTCTTAATGTCAATTGTCAAACAAAGATCTATGACAATCATTATGACAGTATCTGAAACCGTTATCCTTACCTGAAAAGTGTGCTATCCAGTCTTACCACGACATATCCTGTTACCAAGTAACTACAAGATAGGTATTAAGATGCGCCCGGTTAGACTGCAGGTCAACCCAAATATAGTAGGAAAAATCTTAGGCAAACAGAAAAAAAACATAACGAAACGACTTCTTAATAGAGTCATCGCACAAAATAAATGACCTTAGCACAATCAGCGAGAACAAGTGAAGCCTCCGCTCGGCTAACTTTTTCAGTGATCGCGTGAGTGTTTGGTTGCCTTGGCCCTAAACCCGGCGATCGATGCCGTGAATCTGAAACGTTTCGTTGAATTAAACATACCGTTCGTTGCGGGAGCCCTCAGAGCGGAGCAGAGATAAATATAGTGAATTATGGCTGCAATCTCATTGACTGAATTAATTATTGCGTTAGGTTTTCGCACGATAGCCGTAGTTGTATATTATCTTTTAATTTTGTTACTGTATACCAAATTACCTATGTATTTTTTATTTTATATTAATCATGTAATTTTAGTCTAAACGAGCTTATTGTAACGAGTCATCATTCGCTACGCATTGTCTACTGTGAAATCTCGTGGTTTACAGACATTTAAATGCACGTAGCGTGTAATCTAAGACACGCAAACTGATTATTTATTTATTACAATAAAATATATTGATCTAGCATATAATTACTCAAATAGCTAAGTAGTTCAGAATGATTGCAAAATACATAAAAGTATTAAGTACTGTAGTAGTCTTAAAATATTGAAGAATCGGATAGCCATTAAAATGTATATTGTGGTAACTAACTGACGTCGTAGCTCGTTGGTCTAGTAGTCGTGCGTGGCTGCTGAGCGTGACATCTTCGGTCCTATTCCCGAAGGGAGAGAGAAGCAATCTCCACTTACCCTTGCCATAGAAGGCGTTCCTAATGATCTCCAGCCACCGTGAGTCGTAGACTGCGGCCGGCGGATATGGGTGGTTCGCTACCCGACCAGCGCCATGCCCGAGACGGCCACACGCGTGCGCCATACTTAAGTGTTTGTACAGGCTAACTGACCAATCTGCACAAATCCCGAAGTGTCTGTTGACACTTCTCAACAGACCATACCTAGCCGGCTCGGGACTTCGTTAAAGGCTTAGAGTAGGACCGTGTGGTTTTAGTTGGTAGGAGTCCGCCACTGCGTCCTATTCCCGGGTCGGGTGAGGTTTTTGTGAGAAAACTCAGCAGCAGCCCAGAGTTTGAAATTGTGCCCCGTTGATTTCAATATGCTCACACGGGACAATATTAGGTACCTCTGCCTTAAATTTTGAGGTGTATCCATATAGGTAGTAACTATTGTATAATAATCAAAGAGTCAGCTGAAAGGGCCTAAACGGTATGAACTATCGATACGTTTAATAATATTTTAGTAAACTTGTGGGCGCAACGAGGTCCATGCTTAACCTCGCACCAGTTGCTCGCCGGCGCACGCTCGGTGACTTGCGCAAGCGCACAAAACGCTCGAGCCTTGTCGCGCCGCTCTCTCGGCATTGAACAAATACCACCCATTCAAGTTTATACGCATTATTTACTTGGAAACCGGTAACATTTCACACTAACATTGAATATGTGACATAATCAGTATATAATGTAATAATTGATACGGTCAATGTCATAATTAATATGATGAACGGGTACGTGCGTAGAGCCATAAATTTTAGGAGAAGTGAGGTATTTCAGAATCAATTTCACCATTCATTTTCTTCCACGCTGTGTGATAAAATGTGTTATAATATCGACCTATTTTAAAAACTTATCATATTTTAATGATAATTTGTTATCAAAATAGGTCTATGAGCTATTTATTGTCATAGTATGTTCAACAACCTAGGGGGAAATTCTCGCACTAGTGAATGAATGTACTCTTACTTCAACTTACTTACGTTATTTTGATTTTTATTTATATAATCTTTGATTTAGTATGTATATTAGGTACAATACCTATGTCCACAACAAATATTACTCAATAATTATACTTACAATTTATTTTCCTAGCTACCACAATGTCGGATCAAGACTTAAAACTCAATTTTGGTTTGTGTTTACAAAATATACCTACGTTTTATTGTTGGCATTAATGTATTTCTTATATTGTTTGCTTTATATTTTATATTACCATTATGTATGTTTCACTAATCAATTTCTAGTTACGGTACCTAATTGTTATTTTAATACCTAATAATTTGTGTAAGTTATAGTTGGTATTATTTGCTGGTACTACAAAAATATTTGTTTGTGAATTGCTTACAATAAATTCAATGCGCATTATGATTAAACAGCATGCATTATAAAATCATATCGTGTAAAATAATTTCGTTAGTAAGCCTTTAAGTGATAAACATTGCCAAGGGACCCAGAAATCACAGACTAAAAGTGAAATTAATGATATCATGGTTTATATGTACCTACTTGTTCCATACGTGAAAAAAGGTAATAACTTTACAATGGTGAATGGTGATACGGTAGCAGTATATAGAATTTAAGCAAGGGAACCATTTTCCAATTGAGTCTCACAACCCATCTGGCAGGCATAGAACGCAAAATATAATGTTTATAAAATCCAGGATTCTTAATCGCCTCCAATAACAATGTTAAATTAATAATGTGTTTAATTGTCAATGAATTGTGAAAAACGGAACTATGTTTTCTTTGGGTACCTGTGGAGTGCATTGCTAAAAATTGCAATACAAAATCTCATTTTGTCATTTTCTCGCCTATAGGTTGCTTTTTTAAACATGCAGACAATCGGCTTACAGTTATTTTTATAATCAACTAGCTTTTTATAGCCTTATATATTTATAAGTCTAGTGGAAAAATAATGAAATTATTTGTAAAAAAAAGCACGCCCGCCGCGTGTCAAATATTTTTATTATTTCACACCTTTTGGGTACCAATACCACTACATTAATCATTTTTTAACTTACTTCTTACTATATACCTATGTTACCCGGGATAATGAAAGGATTTAATCGATACCTCTATAAATGAACCCTAAAACATCACACCGTTTTTTTGGGCAGTCATGTAAAAAAATAAGAATTATTCTTGAAAAAATTATATCAAAAAATTTGAAAAATCACTAGTCAGGAGAAGATTACCTACAACACAATTTAATTAATACTTTTTTCCTGGACTATCCGCCTTCTACTACATCCATGGAAGAAAACATCATATTATTGTGCTCTACTCATGATGTAGCATTAGCTTGGAAGAAAGGTTATTTTTGTTGTATTATTGATTTGCAATTACTACTCTATAAGGATTGATTTCTGCTCTACAAGTTTCTCTATAGCTGCATGAACCTAATCTTATGCATTACGTGTTAATTTTGTTCATAAGCTGTGCAATGCGGTATTAAAACACTTTGTGTGTAATTCATTATAATTTTTAAGACACTTCATTCATACTATTTCTGTTCACTTATTTCAGACACAATGGAGGCCGGTGATTTTAAAGATTTTGCGAAGGCGATGACTGACTACATTGCTGAATATTTGGAAAATATTAGAGATAGGTGTGTACCTATAATTCTCGGGCTTTCTATATAACTACTTTACTTTATGAATGTCAATTTAATGCTTCACAACTTAAATCAGTGTTTCCTAATCAAAAATATCCTCCATAAACTTAACAAAGTAGGTTTATAGAGATTCCATCTGAATAAGTATGGTGAAAGTTTTCATAATATCAGATCAAGCCTAATATTAACAAGTTATTATTGTTTTCCAGACAAGTAGTCCCGTCGGTAAAGCCGGGCTACTTACGTCCGCTGGTACCAGAGCAGGCGCCCGAGAAGGCGGAGCCCTGGACAGCGGTGATGGCCGACATTGAGCGCGTCGTCATGTCCGGGGTCACTCACTGGCACTCGCCGCGCTTCCACGCCTATTTCCCAACCGCTAACTCTTACCCTGCCATCGTGGCTGACATGCTGAGCGGTGCTATCGCCTGCATTGGCTTTACTTGGGTAAGATTTAACATTTCTTATTTAGACATGTTTACCAGCCAATCCAATCATCGCAGTGCTAATCTTCTTACATTATTGATGCTGTAGGTACTGACTGACTTACACTTACTGGGAAGCTGTAGGTATATGTTGGCCACATAGTCAGTCGCCTAACCTTAGTCGTTTAGTAGCTCTGCTGATATTATCATGACGAAAAGAAGGATGTTGTATACTGCCCCTGAACCTGTTTACTTGTACTTTCTTTACAGAGTTATGTCGGTATATATTAGTTTAAGTAATTATTATTTTATTTATATATTACTTATGAAATTATTATTGTCGTTATGATAGAAATTATCATAACGACAATAATAATTTCATATTTGTTGACTCGCTAATTACCAAACAATAGAAATATTATTGTTATCAAGTACAATTTTGTTATCTTGGCTAGCTGACGTTCAGCATTTAAGTTTACTACATAAAAAGTCCGAGATTTTATTAGATAAGTAACTTGATTATTACTTTACTTACTTATTTCATTAAATAAATAGTCTGTGTTACCCACGTAGCTAATATTTACTCCAATAACGAGTCGACTAATAAAACGTTTCATTAACCTAACCAATAAGCGGAATGATTCTGTATTTTCCATTGTGTAGTTGCCACCTGCGCAGTTTTTACAGCTGCTACCTACCGGTAGAGTAGAGAACAATTCTCATAAGTTTACTAGCTAGTAGGTACGTTCTACGAAACGATGCCAGTGTCAATGTCAAATGCAGTACATCGGTAATTCGAACAAGGAAAACAAGTTGCAGGTCATATTCGCTCGCTTTATTAAAAATAAAACACAACAATATGAGCAGGTACTCATATGTACCTACTACACTTGTACCGCAAATCAGAAATTTGTTAAGCTGGATGGCCGCACTTGTTTTGCCTTGAAACACTACACGAAGACACTTCTACGAATTATTAGATAGTGAGTAGGGGAAACACCCGCAGGAAATCCTGCTTTACAGGTAAGTAGTCAAATAAATACAAATATGTATGTATCATTGCACTTATTTAATTGAAATTGTTTAATTAAACATCTATTGTAAAAGTAATTTTCGAGGATATGAGCAAAATGATTTTTAACGTCGTCCGTGAAAGAATCGCTCATACTGTTTACCTACAATTTTTAACACGCTTTTATTAGCTTGGTATGTATCTATGTAACGGAATCTTTAAAACATCGGATTAAATTGAAGCTTCGCGCTATCCCTTGACCGACCGATGACAATACAATAGTTTAATAAATAATACTTTGTTTAAATAACAGAAAAACTCGCTTTTGTAGGTAGCGGAACTAAAAAAAAGGAGAAAATAATTTTCTTAACCTTAAAAAAATAGTGATTATGACGTGAACGTGAAAAGCGTGAGATCTCAATTGTTTTAAATATTTTATTGACATTATATATATTGGTAAACTTAAAATCATTATAAAATAGTTTAAACCCAATATAACGTTATTAATTTTATATAAATAAATCGTAAATAAGTTCTTAATATTAAAACATACATACGTTGATGCTAAACGATTTTCCAATATGCATAATACTATGGATGAAAACACCAAACACCTCCAGCTTTTGATGAAAAATCTGTTATCTGACTACGAAACACCATTATGACATGTTGAGACTAGTTGGGCACCCAACCATCTCTGTTCGACCCAAACTAACTACCCCTCCTCCGCTTCCCGTTTTGGAGATATATCCACTGCGCTCAGTTACCCCGAATGACTCTATAGTTGCTACAACTGTTACTAGACAGGTGTACCAACATCAACACCTACATTCTTGCAGGGCTGTAAACAAGCGAAAATATTTATTTATATTATTATTGCTACCAATATATACCTACCCGAGTAGCCAGTAGGTAACTAGGCACCCGGTACCAATTAGCAGTTACCACTGATAAGAATGAACTCTGCTATACCACAATATTGTGCACACACTATTGAACAATTAAAAGACTATGAAATTACTATTTTTCAAAGAAACATTGAAAAAATAATGGACAAGAACGGGGTTTGAACCCACGACCGTTGACGTTCCGGGTCATCACTCTACCAACTGACTGAGCTACCTTGTCTCGTTAATACCCATTGAAATTTGTTTGATTTCAACCTTGTTTCTATTCGTCATAAGGAGACGCCTGGCGATATTTATCTAGCAATCATTTTCAGATCTACTAAACTCAGCGTAACCACTTTACAGTTGTAAATCGCCGAACAACATCCAAATCCAAACTCCGTTCTTGTCCATTATTTTTTCAATGTTTCTTTAAAAAATTGAAATTAATATAGGCATTACATGGCCTCAACATGTATTAAAAAATATAATTACTTATGACTATGAAATTTTAACTAATTTCCAGATTGCGAGTCCAGCGTGTACAGAGTTGGAGGTCGTCATGCTGGACTGGCTAGGCCAGATGCTGGGCCTCCCTGAGTCGTTCCTGGCTCGATCCGGTGGTGAGGCTGGTGGCGTTATCCAGGGCACAGCTAGTGAGGCCACACTGGTCGCCTTGCTGGGGGCCAAGGCGCGCATGATGCTACGCGTCAAGGAGCAACATCCTGAATGGACTGAAACCGAGATTCTTTCGAAACTCGTCGGCTATTGTAATAGTAAGTATATCAGTAAAATTTACATTCCCTTGATAAACGATTTTTCGAAAGCTACTAACTACTTAGAGACGATGGCTTCATATTTTGAAAGTAACTTGATAATTATTGTTAGTCTATATGAACGCAAAAACTAACTGACACAGCGATAGTGTGAAGTATTGTATTTAATTTAATTTTATATTCCATTTTATTTCTATCCACAATTCTTATGAAGGTATGATGTAGGTATTTAATATTATTTGGTACTACTTTGCAGAGCAAGCCCATTCTTCTGTTGAACGCGCTGGCCTCTTGGGCGGCGTAAAACTTCGCACATTGCAGCCAGACGACAAGAGACGTCTTCGCGGTGACATTCTACGAGATGCCGTAGATGATGATATACGCAACGGACTTATTCCTTTCTATGTACGGATTTTTATGCATATTAGTTACATACCTAGTTATTAAAACATACTAAAATATTATGAAAATATTATACTAAGTGTATGCAGTGTTAATTTAAATCTTTATTAATTCACAGGTCGTGGCCACTTTGGGTACCACATCCTCTTGCACGTTTGACGCCTTGGACGAAATCGGTGACGTTTGTGCCTCCCGTGAATTATGGCTGCACGTGGACGCTGCCTATGCCGGATCCGCATTCATCTGCCCTGAATACCGTTACCTAATGAAAGGCATTGAAAAAGCAGATTCTTTTAATTTCAACCCTCACAAATGGCTACTGGTTAATTTCGATTGTTCTGCTATGTGGCTTAAGGAACCACGTTGGATAGTCGATGCTTTCAATGTCGATCCCTTGTATTTGAAACACGATCAGCAGGGATCAGCTCCAGACTACCGGCACTGGCAAATACCATTAGGCCGTCGTTTTAGAGCGCTCAAGTTGTGGTTTGTCTTGCGTCTGTACGGCGTGGAGAATCTTCAGAAACACATCAGAAAACACATTGCCCTGGCTCATCTGTTCGAAAGACTGTGCAGCGCAGATGAAAGGTTCGAAATTTATGAAGAGGTTACTATGGGTCTTGTCTGCTTCAGACTGAAAGGCGACAACGAACAGAACGAAGAATTGCTTAGACGTATAAATGGTCGCGGCAAAATTCATTTAGTTCCTTCCAAAATTGATAACACGTATTTCCTCAGATTAGCAATTTGCTCACGATTTAGTGAAGAAAGTGACATTCAGATATCTTGGGAAGAAGTAAAAGCTTCTGCTGATGAGATACTTAAAGGACAATAAACGTGGATTAACGTACTTATAGCAATATTTCTAACATTGATAAACATTGTTGCCAGAATATTTAATCGCAGTTCCTAAGAAAACCTAATAATTTTTTTATGGCTAATCATGAAGTTATATTTACAGTGGAAAATGTAAATGCTATTTAGACTTGAGTAATATATCAAAAGCTATTTGGATTATTATTTAGAAGTTGTTAATAGAAACAGATGATAAAATATTGTGATAGATATTTTGAATATCTACGATATGTAATTAAAAGTTGCCGTTCATGACAATAAAACGTTAGTATATAGTAACCTACGTATCTATAGATCTTTGATTGTGTACCTGGAGCTAAGTATCTATAATTTTTAAATATTTTAAATTGCATTGCGTTCTAATATTCAGTAACCTATAGAAGAACATAAAGGAGACCTTATAGGTTTTTAGAGGTTTCTCTTTTATTTATGTCTACGTTTTTGGCCCTAAGCCAAAAACTCTCCTTACTATAATCTACAACAAATCCTATAGAATTATAAAGTTAAAATTTTTAAGCCTTTATATTTTTTAAGTAAAGTTATACGTCTAGTTACTTAAGTCAGTTATATTTTCACAAATTATTTATGAATTATTAGTTATAATAGTGTCAATGGTTGCCTATTAAAATGAGTTGTGATAATAATTTAATATTGGATGTATTGTTATTCCTTATTGGGAGATTTAAGTGTGGTATGACCAATATTACCTATCAATACTTAATGCATGTTTTTATTATGTATGTGTACATTGAATTTTTATGCTTTTAAAAGAATATTTTTAGGCCTTATCCGTATATTTTAAAGTACCTACATACCTATTCATTGCATATAAAAAATAATATTTGTGTCAGTGTGTATTCTACATTATTGTGTGTCTATTTAAAGTGTAGCTGGTGTCGTATATTTACTGCATATTAAACAATATCATATATCAATTACTTAAACTTTTATTTTTAACCAGTTAAGTTAGCCGAGTAGTTAGGAGAATAATCTCATGGTACGGTAACACACACAAGCGTGTACATAGTAAATATACGGGGACTATGTGAAGAGAGAACAATGAAAGCCCTTCGTTGGTTGCTTCAGTCTTCTTTATTGGACTGTTGCAGTCCACAGTCTACAGTTATACTGAATATGACGTGCCACCAAATCTTGTAGACTATGGTACCTATTTAATCGGGCGTGCCCCAAGGCTCAATACTTGGTCTGTTTTGTTCTCGATTAATATTAATGAGCAGACGAAGGGGATGGTGATTGAAAGAGAAGAGGATGTATCTGTATGTTATGTAAAAATAGATGATAAAAATGTGGAACAAGTGAACGAGTTTGTATATTTGGGAAGTATGTTCACAAGAGATGGAAAAATTGATGAAGATGTGGAAAAGAGAGTAAATGCGGGAAATAAAGTGAATGGTGCCATACATACGGTGGTGGCCGATCAGTCCATGTCACAAAAATGGTCGACTGGCTGACTGTGCTGCTTATGTATAGAAGTGAATGTTGGGTGTGGCAAAAGAGACATGAAAGTAGAATAAATGCTGTAGAAATGCGTACCTTGCGAAGTATGTGTGGTGTAACTATGAATTATAAATTGAGGAATGATGTGATACGACAACGTTGCGGTATAAAAGAAGTCGTAGTGACGAAAATTTAAAAAAGTATGCTTAGATGGTTTGGTCATATTGAGGGAATGAATGAAAGACGGTTAACAAAAGGTATCTACAAGGCAGGTATAAGTGAAAATGCCGGAAGGGGACGCCCTACAAGGATATACACTGACCTTATTAGTGATATCCTCCAAAAAAGTGAGGTGCGTAGTACTTGCAACCGCCGCGCATGTATAACAAGATGTATGAACGTGGACCAAGCAAAAGGCATATGTAAGGATCGTAGCAGGTGGTGTTCTGTAGTTTCTGCTTACCCCCACGGGAGAAAGACGTGAGTTTATGTATGTATGTAATATTAATGATTTTCCGTAGTTCTAAAGCGCATCTGCGGTGTTGTAGTGTTAGCAGATGATACGAGTATATCACTTATTTTGAAAGTCTCTATGAAAAGACAAAATTTTGCCGATGTGAACACTACATTCTGACAGGTAACACATTGGTTTACGGTCAATAACCTACTTCTTGATGGGAAATGACTAAAACGACTAAATCGACCATGGCGAATTTAAAAAATCTTGGCTCGAATATTATAAAAAATATTGAGCCTGTAGAGTCCACAATGTTCCTAGGCATTACAATAGATTTATTCAAAAATATTTAACAAAAAGTGTACAAATGGCCGCAGTAATAATAATCTGAAGAAAGGTACTAGAATATACAATTTTTTTTTTGTTAACCTTAGTTTATAGCTCAACTATATGAGTTAAAAATATATGTAGCCACCTGCCAGTCTAGGTTTATTTATAATATTATACCGATGTTCCAGGGGCCTAATTCTGCTAATTTACCAATGCTTCAGTTGAGTGTCGATAGTGTGTCGATGGAATGATTTTAGTTAATTGGTAGTCTGCTAGCTTAATAAGAACACCGGTCTAACTAAAATCATTCCATCGACACACTATCGACACTCAACTGAATTATTGGTAAATTAGCAGAATTAGGCCCCTGCTCATCACTTTACAACTGAGATAAAAACTTCAGGGGGGTAGGTAATCCTCTGACTCTGGAGAAAGCTCAGTTCTACTGCTTGTTCGGACCAAAAAGTTAGTTAACTTTCCTAGGTGGACACTGCTCGAAATCAAAGATAGTTGATATTAGCACAGTTCATTTCTGCTAAAATAATATACACAATTTAAATGTATTAACTAAAGAAAACGTATTTCCTCAATCATAACACAAGAAATAGGTAAGCATAAATTATGTGTCTGTTCACCATTATCACCGGCTACACAAGGTCATTGTTTGTGAGGCTTGGTATCCGCATTTATAATAAACTGCCTATTATAGTTCCCTTACAGGCAAAAATAAATATGATTAAAATGTTGCTTTCTATATTTAACATATCACCATCCAACATATTGGTTTTATCTTAGGATTTTTTTAAACATTGATTTCAATTTAGCCCTTGTAGGTTTACGTCGTATGCTAAATCTTGCAATAAATATAGAAAATAGTATTTCATAAATTTCGTATTAATTCAACATTAGTCTTGCAAAAGATCTCTGTACGAAAATAAAGAAGAAAATAATTCTCTTTTCGCTCTATGGTGTTCTAAACGTCACTCCATTACTTTTATGAAAAAGCTTTCAAAATTCGAGAGTGTTATGTAATTTTTAAAAGATTTAGATGGCATTTAAAGCTGTAAAATCAGAATGAAATTGTCACGTATTAAACTATTATGGAAAGGGGACCTTTGGAATTTGATCAAAAATCTCAGCTCTAGGAGAGGGCACGGCCCAGATGGAGCGGTGACAAATGGTAGGCAATTTGGTAGTGCGGTCAGCACAGCGGGACAAGAACAATGTATTCTAGACTCGTGCAGTATCAATCCCAACTGTCAGGAGCCTCGTGTCATCATTGTGGGTGCCGGTATGGCAGGTCTTTCGGCTGCACATCGACTTACTCAGTGTGGTATACGGAATTTCCTCGTTCTTGAAGCCAAAGAAAGGTACGATATATGTAAGTTAATTTTATAGAACTAGCTTAATTGATTTGTTATTTTATGATACGCTTACATTATTATGATATCATGAACACATCAGGTAGGTTCCCTCTTACCTACGGCTAGCAAACAGTTTTTTGGTTTCACATACGCATACCTAAGCAAGGCAAACCTTAGTAAAGTTAATGGATGAAACTATCTACCTATTAAGTAGCAGACAAACTTTTATTCTAATACAATTTCGCAGAAAACATTGCTGACTTTCACCGACAGTTAGTTGGCTATGATTATATTCATATCAGTTATTGTTCACCAATCACCGGTTACTACTTATTGTAGTAACTACTAAAAGGCAATCCCGATAAATGCACGTGAGTAACCGGTGAACATTATTTGATATGAGTATGTCATACGAAAGTTAATATACTTACAAAATTATGATCATAATTATCTACTCAACCCTAGTACACCTCTCCAATTAATTTTGTTTTAGGTTTATAAAATAAATTATACCTATTATATATCCGTAGTAGAAATATATATGAAAAAAAAACTATCAATTATTATTGTTAGTATATCGAGAAAACGGAATAACCCAAAATTACTAATATCATAAAACTACAATAATATATAGTTACCTAAATTTTACAGACCTGGCGGACGAATTCACTCGTGTTGGCTTGGCGACGCGGTTATCGAAATGGGTGCCGAGTGGATTTTCGGAGCATGTTTACCAAACTCTGTATATACGCTAGCATCGCAAGATAGGCTTTTGCAGCAACCTTTACCTCGTTTAGACGCATCGAGAGGCTTATTTTGTACTAGCGAAGGAAGAGCTGTTGACTTGCCAGTAACGATAACAGCTTATCATACATTTAGACAAATAGAACAACAAGCAGCTAATTTATTTAGACTGGGCGGAGAGAGGCAGCATGGAACTCTGCTTAATTTTATCGGTTTACGTATTCAACAAGAATTACACAATTTTCCAGAAGACCAGAGGTATGACGCTGCTCGCGTCATGTTTGGATTGACTAATATTTTAAGAAACCGGTGCGGAGATGATCTGTCTCTGGTCAGTGCTGATCAGTATGGCAGTTATATTGAGCTACCTGGTGGCTCAGTACGAGTCCCTCTGGGATATGTTGGAGTCATGGCACCACTACTGCGCGGACTTCCAGATAATTGTATACGATATAATAAACCTGTCAATGTTATTCGGTGGGGGCATGGCCAATCAGGCGATGGACGTGTACTAATTAAATGTTGCGACGGTGAAGAGATGAATTCTGATTATGTAATTCTTACTATGTCTCTTGGATGTCTGAAATGTCAAGCTGACAAATTATTTGCACCGCCTCTTCCCGTCTGTAAATTAGACGCGATATGTAATTTAGGGTTTGGTCTTAGTGATAAAATATTTCTTGAATATGCTGAACCTTTTTGGGTTTGTCACGAAGGTAACTTAAAACTCGCTTGGTCGGCTGAAGAATTACAGTGTAGATCGGATTGGACACGGGGAGTATGTGCAATAGATGAACTGCCAGGCAGTAAACATGTACTATGCGCTATAATATCGGGTCAGGAAGCTGCAGTGATGGAATCAATGGCAGATAACGATGTTGCTGAAGGGTTGACTCAGTTACTGCGCAGATTTACCGGCAATCCATGTCTACCTTATCCACAAATGATGTTACGGTCCCGATGGGCGTCGGATCCACATTTTTGCGGATCATATTCCTACATGAGTTGTTGTTCCACAGTGAGTCACCAATGCGAATTAGGAACTCCAGTGCCAGGTCCATGTGACCCGCAACCACCAATCCTGCTGTTTGCGGGTGAGGCTACAGTACCCGGATATTTCGCCACAGCGCATGGAGCGCGGTTGAGTGGTATTCGCGAAGCCGAACGTATTATATTACTAACGAAAAAATTCGAAGGTCCACCCCGCCGTTAAAACTTTGTGTATATCCTGTCTTAATGTTAGTATAGGTAGGTATTGTATTTTATATAATATCTTACAATTATGTTGTTATAATTTTTTATGAAGATGTTAATTTCGAAGACTGTTTAATTAAATATGATTACTTGTTTTTTATTTACATGTGTTTCCTATTCATGTACTAAAGTATAGTATGGTCGGATTTTATTATAAACTGAATAACCGTCGCTTAATCAAAGAATCCAGAGCCATGTTTATCTGCAGTTGGTAGTGATGCGGGGCTCAAAGACATTTAACTTATGTATTCATTAGTCGCTGCTGCAAAAAATATTCCGACAGTAAAGTTACAAATTTTGGAAGAAAGAAAAATACGGGCGAGAGAGGGATTTGATCCTGTGCCCTCTGGATGAATACTCCAATCGCTGTGCCAATTAAGCTATCCCGACTTTTGCTCACTATTCCGAATTCTTCCGTTTTTAAGCTGTTGCGTCAGTCATTAGCAGACACAATAGATTTTTATTGTTACAACGTACAGATCTGTACGTTACTGAGCCGAAAGGTTAATACATATTCTTCTTATCGTATGGGTGATGAACAACCTAGTGTCAGAGTTTAATCCACTCGTAGGCCTCTGACATGAGTTAGAATTACACACCAACAAGAACATCTCTCACAGATGGCTGTTTTCCTTCACCGTTATAGGCAAGTGATCGTTAAATTATAGTACACACATGATTTTGAAAAGTTAGTGGTTACCATGGATTTGAACTTGCGACTTTTGAACTTTTCATTCCAATGGTCATAGCACTAGGCTATCACTGCTCTAATGGAGATGTCATCGCTATATCGCACAGACACAGAAAAGTTATTAGAAATTTTGAAATGAATTTAATTATTAAGTATTTATTTTATAGAAATGTTTGTTTATACTAGTTATTGATTATATTAAATACCTTAATGCTTGTTCTCATAGTTTTTACACATATTTTTTGTACTAGTTTAGCATAAATGTATTGTTCCACTAAAAATAGCGTAGTTATGTGATGGCCTGAAACACAGGTTTGAATTAACGTAGTTCGGGCAAGTCGCTACATGTAATTTTAATTCAGAAATTATATACTTCTTGCACTTATAATAGATATATTTTAGTTTTTTATTAGTCTTAGCGTAAAAATTACGTATTATATTTGTTTTATTAATACTGCGGTCATTTGTACCAAGTTTTTGTAAAAGTTTTAATAAATTTTTATTTATTTTTATTTATTTATTTATATTCTATTCAGTCTATATACAGTCTCTAAGGGATTTTACATATGAGCGGCACATTGTCGGTGGCTGCCGTCGTTACTTCCTGAGGTCCTAGAAAGCTAATATTTGATATATAAGCTAGGATTTGCTTAAAGTATACAACAGAAAAATTAAGAAATTTGAATCGTGGGGGGGCATATCTATCTATATATATATATATAAATCTATTGCCGTACGATAGTCTCGCAAAAACTCGAAGTGGATCGAATTAGTTCTGATTCAGGGCAGGACACTGTCTGTCGGGCTCACTAGTCTGTACATAAAGGAATATGTGCAAAAATGGTCCACAAACTTTCATTGATGATGAAAAATTTAAAAGTTTAGTTTTATGGACATTTTTATCCTAACAGTTTATTTAATGTTGTCATGTTTGTTTTTTTTATTATTATATATCTAGTTAAAGTTGAATACAATTAGTTAAAATCGAAGTACCTATCTCACTGATTTACCGCTTACTACATATAATAAATTAAACCAACAAAGAAAAGAGGCAGCGATAGAGAGTGGGCTATGAAAAAACGAATAGATGAAGATGGAGAAATGGAGCATCGAAAAAAAAACATATCATGTGAAGGTGGTTCCTAAGACTCCCAGGTTCATAATGCTTTCATTGTTAAAAACATAACCCTCCTTCTGGGTCAGTCGGGCAATAAGCTATGAGATGTCTAGTAGAGCCACTCATAGCTGAGCACGGATTTGTATTACGCGTCATAGTCTACGTGGCCTATCTAAAGTAGGTAGGTATATAGCTCTACGTGCTCTTTACTGTACCATTTATGACAATAAATAACAAATAACTCTACCTATACAAACTTTACATCTTGTTTTAAAAAGTATGGCTTGGCCGTTTCGTCATGGTCTCACAAACTATTCCATTTGGACTTAAATTTTGTTGGCACGTAGTAGTTCCACGAACATTAATGGCCAAGCCGTCGTCCTATAGGTTGTAATAAAACTGTAGTGCCACTATTTTTGTACATTGAATATGTTTCCAAAATTTTATTGGGGTAGGTTTAGGTACCCAGTGTATGCTGATCAGTTGAAGAATCGACAGATTTAGATTGAACTTTCACTGCTGCGATACTAAAGGTAATAAAATCAATTAGGACAATCTTTTAATGACGAATATAAAAATAAAAAGGCTCCCATGAGGGGTAGCGTGATGATACATATTTGTATCATTACGCTATCGCTCATGGGAACCGTGCAGCGCTATATACCTATTAATTAATGTTCACCGGTTACTACTCAGGTGCACTTTTCTAACATTAGGTATTTGATATGAATATGTCCCACGAAAGTTTTTGTACCTACAAATATATACCTATTATCAACATTATTATTATAAACTTTTGGCTCAAATGGCTACGTAGGTCACATGTTTGCTTGGCATCTTAGTTCCAGTCATCTTTAGTCTGGGTCACTACCGCAGTTCTTAACGACTGGAATTACCTACCCACCTCCTCCATAAATCGGGTAGTACAGTGGAACCCAACAATTATAGACAGATCACATGCTTACTGACGGTCTATAAGCTTTTTATATCCATCTTGAGATCAAAAATGTACACTCATATTAAAAATAATTCCATTATGTCTGCCTCTCAAAATGGATGTAGAATTGGTCCCGCGGTACCAAGGAGCTGCTCCTCATAGACGTGACTGTTAGTCAACAAGACCACCGTTCACGAAAAAGTCATGGTTTTCAGCTCTAAGCACAAACATGAAGTCAGTGGTACATCTCATAATTTACCCATGTTCCTGACAACGATTGAGAAGGCAAAGATAAAGCAGTCAAAATCCTCGATTCAATACAGAAAATCAAAATACCTACTCTAGCCGTACACGGACATAATTTTAAAAATATGATACCTACCTAATACGAGTCAACTTTTCATATAAGCAAAAACCTAGATTACAATGCTGTAGATAGCTTGGTCAAGCAGTCCTCTTGGTGTACGTTAGCAAAGTTGACAGACTTTTTCGTGAGCGGTGGACTTGTTATCTAACAGGCATGTCTGCTGGATAGATTATAAGAACGCCTACGACTCGGTGCCTCATTCATGGCTCATGAGGGTGCTGGAGTTGTATAAAATTAATACAACTTTACGCGCCTTCCTGACGTCATGTATGAGGCAATCGAGGACGGTCCTTCAATATCCAGGATGTCGGCAGACCCGTGGGAACGGTGAAATGGTTCGGATTGAGCGGGCAATATTCCAGGGCGACAGTCTGAGACCACTTTGGTTTTGTCTAGCCCTAAACCCTCTCAGTACTAAAGACTAGAGTTGTAAAGTGACTGAGCAGATTGGACATTTTCTTTATTTGACCGGTCACATTCGTCAAATATTTTCATTAAGGACAAATGGCATTTAAACTTTGTAATCGTTATTATGTATTATTATGTTATTCCTATGACAGAACGTTATTTTGTGTAATATTAACTGAAGTGTGAGTTTATATAGAAAACTGGAAATAAATTACATACCTACTGGTATGTAAGGATCGTAGTGCATGCATCCTGCATTCTATAATCTCTCCCTACTTCTACGGGAATAAAACGTGACTTTATAGTAATATCTTAGGTTTGCGCGATCATTACACATTATAATAAAACAACTTTTAACCGGATTAATCGCGTGTATTATTGGTTTTTTGTTTTTCCTGATGTTTGGGTTAAAAGTTGTTTTATTATAACGTGACTTTATTTTTGTATGCATGTATTATTACAAAAACATAAATGTTTGAATAAAATAATGTCGTAATTGTCGATAGAGAATAAAAAATTAACTTACCTATGTCCTTCGTGACAATCAATGACCGAGCATTTATTATAAATGACGGTCACATATAGCATATGACCGTCACTTAACAACTCTACTAAAGAGTAGGTACAGGACTGGGTTATCCGTTGCGGAGAGGTGGCCAGGTCTCATCACACCTCCTCTACATGGATGACGTAACAGGTTCACTGTCCACGAAGTAGACACGATAGTTAAACATGTACCACATCTGTTATATGGGACTGTGAACCGGGTAACAATATTTGCCCCCGGCAGATTGCAACTGATGGAGTTGCTGAAAATAACAGAAACCTACAGTAACTCTATCAGGAATTCAGGATGGAATTTGGTGTGAACAAACTCTTTGCTAAAATTTACCATTTTTGTAATAAGAAACAGTGTTAAATAAAATATGACGTACCAATTAATAAAACAATGTTTCTGTAGGCGAATTAGTATTGAGTTATAAATAATAAAATAATAACTTATTATTGATAACCCTAAACAATACTAATTGCGCGCGAATAGACATAGACTCGGCGTATGAAAAACAAATCAACTCGCCGTCATAATTACAAAATGTATATAGTTGAATGTCTTTGCAAAATATAATTCTAAGTTATTTTATTATTATTTTCCTCACATGAGTGTTGATTGGCGTCGTATGAGCCGCTTGCCTCGATACAAGTCTCGGTCACTGCTACCCTCGCCTAAAGGCTGGGTTAGCAATTCAACCTCGACGTGGATAATGATGATGTCCTCCTTGACGTATTCCGTTAACGGCGAACCCTGTCAGCTCCGATTAAGAAACCAAATCTATATAAATAAAAATGTATCGCCGAAATGTTTGTACGCGCATAACTTCCAAACGACTGCACCAAATTGGATAATTCTTTTTTGTGTTCGTTATTGTCAGGACAAGGTTTGTATAAAAGAAAATTTTAAAAAACGTACAGAAATAAAAAGATTGTAAACTAAATGGATATTATATAGTTGAATCTACTGATTTAGATGGAACTCGCTGCTGCGATACTCAAAGGTCAATCTTGTAAAGTAAATATGTATCATCACGCTATCGCTCATAGGAGCCCAGCAGCACTAGACTATCAACTATTGTATAACAACACAGACCGTAAAAAAAATACGGACGTAGCGTTGCGTCCGACATGTGAGAACCATCTAGTCATCCAATTTCGCTTGTCATACACGAGCTAAACGTATGCAATACTTAAAACTCATCCACTCAGCGCCAGTAAGCTGCGTGTGTGTCTGCGTAATTTATGCTTCGCTTATGACAAGGCAAGGTTACATCCGATTAACAACATGGGTACCCTATGCAACCAAGGAGTATGAGACAAAAAGTTTAAAGTGTTTACTGCTTTGGGGTCATGCAAGTATTACGTAAGCACTAAAGGGGGGCGAGGGGGTCTGTTTTGCTTATTTTTGATAACATGGGGGGTCTGGGTGATCAGCGTCAGCATTTATTTTTTTTTCTAATTTACTACAAATTTTATCGATTTTGGTTTGAACACATGGCAATTGACAACCCTACTTGCCTATGCTTGAAAATGAAACACATTTTCAATTATTCCCGAAGATAATGGATACGTTTACTCGCTAAGAACCGAGACATCTCACACATAAAAAAAACATGAACATTGTTTACAGCATGGGAGGTAAGAGCTTTGCTTAGGTACTTTTACTGACGAGGGGGAGGTGGGGGTTCATAATTGCAAAAAATCTGCTTACGTAATACTTGAATGACCCCTTTGTTATTGACAGGTATTGAATTCGAATCCAGCAAACACTATCTTTATGTTAAATTTTTTATTATTATGTTGACTTTCTGTTCATATACAACATATTATTTTTGTTCAATTCGTAGATCGCGGGCACAGCTAGTAAATAATAAAAGTTACTAACTTATTAATAATTTTATTATATAAGTATATTATATTATTATATTAAATATACCATAAACACCTAATTAACTAATAATACATTTCATAATACAATATCACCACTTTAATACAATAAATATTAAACAACTAACTTTTCTGCACTTATGAGGTACCTAATTTCAAGTTGAATAGGTGTGCAAGGGCAATCTCACAAACAAAACTTTAGCCCACCAAGAAAACTACCCCCATTTCCTGCACTACAAGAAAGATCATCAAATTCAAATGACACTTTATGTCCATTATAATGCCTGTGTCTTAATTCTACAACATAGGAATATGTATGAAGCCTATTATGAGGCCACTTAAAACTGATTTTGTACCATTCATCTTTCTTTATAAAGCAGGGTTCTGTGAGCTCTATATCAACCATTGAATCATATTCAACTGTTTTTAAAAAGTTCGTCAATTTAAAAACTTTATTGTCTGACTCACACATTACAGAAACAGACAACTGCTCAGAATACACTTTAGCAACATTATTGCGGAAATGTATGGCAGGTGCCATCCTTGTCGGTACACAAAGTGAATGAACAAATATAGACATGTTTGCTTTTATTCGAGAATGTATGATGTAATTATTTGAATCAATAACTATAGGGGCAACAGATCTTATAGGACTACGGTAACAAAGGTGCCATTGTAGTTTTAATAAATTTCTTGGCAAAACTGTTAAGCCAATAGGCTCGATCACTGCTTTTTTATCTGTATTGACATTCTTAATATTTTTTTCTAATGTCTCAAATTCAAAAGGCAATAGTAGATTATTCAAATCAGTAACAATTTCCTTGAGTTCATTTACAGTTAGTGTCAGAAATCTTAACAATTTAAATATGCCATATTTTTTCAGTACCTCACGTCTATTTTCAAATGTTTCGGTTATATTCTTTTGTTTGCAACAATATGTGGTCCACTCAAAAACATGCTTAATGAGATCCTTCTCTGCTATATTCATATGATCACTTTCAAGAAAAGTTTTTAGACAAGCAGGGGTAATCAAGTTCTTTTTCTCTTGTAACAAATAATTGGCATGTTCACAAAATAACTTTAGTGAGAATGTAATTAGTTGTTGGTCTTGCATATAGTCTGGGTAATTCAACACCTCAACAACATTATCAACACTTATATTTGATTGAATATTGGAAATACACATCTCTGATAAGTGTTCCAACATATATTTTCTAGAGGCATATAATAATTCAAAAGCTTGATCTATGGTACTTATTTCAACTGTATCAGTATAAATGTAGGTAAGTATGAGTTGGAAAATATCAGGTTGAATATCCGTTATTAAAATATCATCATCAGAAGACAATGGTCCATAAAACATAGCTTCAAATACAGGACTGCTGATGCCTAATATTAATTTATGTGCTTTGAACTTTGTTCCTGACACAGAAAAACTGCAGTCACTCCATTCATATGATACCAACAGCTTCTTAACACGATTATATAAACTAGTTTGGTTGTAATTGGAGTGGTCAGACTTACAATAGCCCATCTGAAAAAAAAGTAAATTGGTTGGGTTTATAATCTTATACTTAAGTTTTTGGTTCGTTATTTCAACGATGCCAGACCTGACAGAACAGGTTTATTACAAAAAAAAAAAAATATTTTCATAAAGTAACAAAGAATATTTAACAGGCAGGTACAAAGTAAAAAATAATACTTTCTGTGCACATGTCTCGACTTAAATTTACGATAGCTTAAATATCCAAAAAGAATTAAGAGGTCTCTCTACTAGGTCAAAGACCTCAATTTCTGTAGCAGGTACAGTTATGTGGAACATAATTACTTACTTCTTTCATTAAATTAGTGAAATATTGAGCACAAAGTTGTTCGAATATTATGTTTTATAGCCTATCAAATGATGATTAATAGATTTACCTTAGAACCTACCGTTAAACAACCACAGCTATAAACTCGACTTCAATAATTAATAACAACCTTGAACTTGAGAAGATCACGCGACTAAGTAGATGCGAAGTGCCCGACTACTTCAATATTTCTTAGTCCACTGATGTTGTTCAATAGTAACAACGATGATATATATTTAAAACACGAAGCGTTTTCTCGTATTTCTTGACAGAACAGCACTCGTATCGTATTGTTTATGTTTGCAAACAAAGTTTTGTTTGATAGGTAGTATCTGAAAATCTTGGTTAACGTTTAGCAGTGTTACCAGCAGTATTCAGCAGATAAATCAAAAATAACCGAAACCTGTGCTGAAAGGGCCGCTTTTTGCCAGGAAACAAAGCCAGGAAAGGCAAACATAAATACTAATCTTAGAGGACCAGACGGAAGCCGGCTTCTGACTAGTGGTCGGCGGTTATGAGATATACTAATGTAATCATTCGATTATGAAGATGTCTCGAGATGTCTCGAGATATCTCGATTATAACAGACTAGTACTTACTAATTTCGTTAGTAGCATGAAGCAATTAGTCCATGGTTAGTAGTCACGGTCGACGCAGAGCAAAAAGATCGAAACACGATCAGTTGTCTTATCTATAAAACTAAAATAAGTAAACTTTACTGTTAAATTACTCCACGAAAAAAGCCAAAAAGAGACTCGAGTCTCTCGACTTTTTACAACAAGATTAGTAGTACGTACAAATTAGTAACGTCATTCGATTATGAAAACATATTAGTAACTAATTTCATAATCGATTATCAGCAGTATTAAACAGTAATTCGATTATACCAATCATTCATAATCGCCGACCACTACTTCTGACTTAATATCAAACAAATTTGCTCTCCACTTTTAGCGGGGGGTAAGGTGACACACCAGAATATAAAAACTAACACTAAAACAACAATAGCTCTCGATATTACATTAGCACACATTATTAAAACTACACACCAACAATTAACATAACCAATTATGTCACACACGATCAAAATCGTGTTCTATCCATAAACGTAGGATAGAAGAAGACCTACAGAACCTACTATGGGAATGGAATCTCTTACGGAAATATCACATGTTAGAAAGAGAAAGCATATTTAGGTTCAGACAGCACTATTGGCAGATGTTGTTTTCTCCAGTGTCACTGTCAAAAATCACGCTAACTTATATTTGCTGCATTGTCAGTGAATCCTGTATATTTATACAGTTTTAAAATTTATAAGCGATGCCTACGTGTTGTGTTGGTGACTGCGATGTTTCTTATAAAAATAATCCAGAAAAAGATTCATTTCACAGGTAAATTGTCAACAACAGCATATATTTTCATGGCCATATTTTGGAAAAATCTGTCTTTAGAAAATTTATTTTGAAAACCAAATCCTATCAAGAAAATAGTGAATTTTCTCTATAGTAAAAAACAATGGTCATAAAAGAAATATTGAGTACGTTGTTCTAATATAAATTTTCATTTCATGTATACAAAATAGTGACTTGTCAGTGTCGACTATTGTGTCGATGAAATTTTAGAACAAAAAGTTCCGATATCAGAATTTATTATTAGTGTAGATCTACCAACTATCTCTGCACATTGATAATTTTTCCAAAATTTTAATTGGGTTACCTAATACGATGACACCAAAATGTTTGTAAACGTTTCTGTCTGTTTGTCGGTGTGTCTGTCCGAATGTTTATAACATATAAGAAGCTTAGCGTAGCTTAGTCGCCCAGGTTACGTTATAAATATATTTCATCACGCTATTACAGTAGTCCCCAAATACGGTTCGAATCCGGACCGCCAAACTACTTTGTGCGGACCTTAGTTTAATAATGATCTAACAAACTGCGCTACAAATATTAATTAATATACAAATTCAAGAGAATTTCACAATTTTATGTTATATTTTTTTATACTAAAAGGTTTCCTGTCGATGCTAAGGAAAAAGAAAAATGGATGCGTCTAATTGGTAAAGAAAAGAATCAAGATAAAGAAAAAAAAAAGAAAAAGAAGAAATAAGAAAAGATAATAGGATTAACCGTTTAATTTTTCGGGGGGAAACCTTTAAAAAACGTGCCAGGCCTTTAAGGATAAGACCGGGATGTGTGAGATTGTTACCTCACTCAAACCACCATCAGCATATGGAGGGAGGCACTTAAAAGACCAGCCCCAGCACCCCCTCTATGCAGCGCCTATTAAGACACATCCCTGGAGAGACTGTAAAGGGGTCTCCCCTAAGCCTCGCTGTGCACGATAGCCAGGGACCACTATGCCACCGTCTTCTCTGGGATCACAATGAGTAAATGGAGTCCCCTCTCTAAGCACCCGTGACCCCAAAGGGCCGCCTGTCTTAAATCATACAGGCGGGGTTTCGGCTGTCAGGCGCCGAGGCGGTTGCCTCCTAGACGCCTTTTTCTCCGAGAGGGATCGGCCCTCTCACAATCCCGCTCGGTAGCCTCTTTCTGGACGACAACAGTAACACAAAAGGAAGCCATTTCTCTCCAGTTCCCTAAATCTGCCAGCGTAGACCTCACTACTGCCGGCAGAAACAGATCTCGCCCGATACTGGCTCTTAGTATCCGCCGCTCAGCGGTCTAGGCAGGGCACACCTCAAGCGTGTGTTGCGCTGAGTCCAGACCACCTCCGCAATGGTATTAGGATACCTATCCTATTTTTACCTACCTTGGTAAAAATCATTCAGTCAATCATGATCTCAATCAGTCATACTCTATACACTGCTCAGGGTCTTTAAAAGCTGCTTTCTTAACAAAGTACTTATTACCAATGAAATATAATTATAGTATGAGCACATGAAATGTGTTTATTATAATAATGTAATTAATTAATTAAGTGCATTAAATAATACCTACGCTTTTGATATTAGTTTTATTAACATAATTTGATTGAAAATATTTTCATTTTGTATACCAAGTCTTTACATCTGAAATACCATCACCAATCATGTTTATCGATAATCGATATGTGTCAGTATTTCCACGTTATACATCACTATTGCACGCACACATTGACAATTCAAAAACGGTTGCACTTTTTTGAGCTCTATGTCCTTCTATGGGGTAGCAAAAATATTCTAATTCTATGGTTCTATCATTGTAACCATACAGGTAAAAAGTATATAGGTTTCGTAGTGTGTGAGAAGAGGTGAGACATCGAAATCATACCAGATAATGTCGATATCGATAAAGTTCAAATATATGTGCATATGTGTGTGTGTGTGCGATTGTATACGTTGGTACATTACCGTGAAAAAATAAAACACTTGTAATAATATGATTATTGAGTATTAAAATTATCAAACAAACCTGCAATCAGTTTCGGACGATTGAAACGCCGCTATCTTGGCGCGCTTTCTCTGACGTCAGAACACATATCTTAAAAGATATCTTGTATAGAATGGAGTGTTTAACTAACGAATTATAAATTTTATTGAAGAGTCTTTCTTTATAGATTAACGTTAAAACTCAAAAAGAACCACAAAACATGATAAACATAACCTAGTAATAACATAGTCGAGATATTGTCATCGTGGAGAGTGACATCACGTTTCACTCCAACCAATAGCGTGCGTTTTGACATTTTAAATTTCCCTCGCATGATTCTTACTTTTCAACTTAATTATTTTATAGTTAAAGCACGATTAATTAAAAAAGTAATTGAATAGGTGTCATTCTACAGCAATAAAGATTACGAATAAAAATAATTGACCTTAATTTGAATCACATGCATATTCCTTATTGTTGAGTTTTACGCACACTTGGAAATCGATATTTTTTTTTACAAATATACGACAACTTCCACATGTAAATCTTTGAAAGGCGTTAAAGCTAAGCGAACTTAAAACTTGTAATTTTTGTGGAAAAAGAATACGGTCGTGAGCAGGATTTGAACCTGCGCCTCCTGGAATATTTATCCGTGAGGCACAGGTTCGAGTCCTGCTCACGACCGTATTTTTTTTCCACAAAAAATTATATGATTACATTATGTAACGTTTTACCTGTGGTTTTACGGATTTTTAGTATTATTATTTCTGGTGAATGCGCTTAGGTATACTTGTCATATTGTGACTGTGCATGTTTGAAGCTATGATTCCAAAAAAAAAGGACTGTTACCGGTACCTGACCGAGCAAGACAGATATATTAAAAAATGCAAAGAGTGAGGGTGATCATGCTGTTACGTTCTCCAGATTAGACGTTCAATTTCAGACATGCACAGCTATAATACGACAAGTGTATATCACTTGTACATTTAAAATTTTCATTCTCTTTTTTTGCAAAAAATAAAAAATCATTAAAGTTATCAGTAATATTATAATTTTTCTTACCATAACACTGATACCTCCTGAAATAAATTACCTAAATGTATACGGAGTGAAGATAATGTCCACAAATTCAAAAATAAATTGTATTTGTTTCTAATAGATAAGGCGTATTACTCTATAGAGGGATTTTTTAATGATAAAATATGAAATTACTAGCCCTTTACTCCACCATTGATAATTTGACATGAATGTAGAAAATGAATTATAATTGATCAATATATAACTTTTAATAGGTAAATCTAATTGACATTATCTACTCGAACTTTGTATTGTTTAGATTCAGACTAATTATTATTACAACTAATATATTTGTACACCAATAGGGTTATTGACGAAATTTCACAAAGGGCCTAAATTTAAAGAATATGGTATACATTACCCAAAAAAAATATTTTGCAATTTTTTGTGTACCTATTGATTAAATAACAGCTATTTAAAATTAAAATTTCAAAGGTCGTGCCAAAAGGCGCGATAATGACGATCGCCATTTTGTGACTTCATTACGCAACAGAACCATTGTAAACAAAGGAAATTATTTTGTAAATCATAACATTAGTGCGTAGTATACCAATACTTCGAAAATTGAACTGAAATACGAAGAAAGTGGTTGCATCTTGCTTCCCAAATATCAACAAATTCATCGATTTATTTTGTGTCATGTGTCACAGTGACTGCAAATTGACAAGCAATCGTCTGAGTAGTGACGTCACGCAGTCATTGGTGTTTCGAGTCACGTGACACATAGATTAAAAATTATGAATTTGTTTATAGAATTAAATGTATTCACGAGTTATTATTATTATTTTCAAATATACCAAAGAGTCAAATAAAATACATTCTATCATTATAGCTAAATTTCATATTTTATTTACATCAGTGTCAAATACCCTATTGCATTGGTAGGACATAGAGCTTGATTAAAATGTATACATAAGACCTTTAATGTAATACCTATGTTCACAAATAAAGATTGATTGATTGATTGAAATACAAATTGCAAAAAAGTAAGAAAATTATAACTAGCGTATTTAACTTTAGCTTTAAGGAAGCATAAAATGAATAAGAACATAAAAAAAATCTTTTATAAAATTATGCGTGAATAGTAAGTAATCATTATTATTTAACATCAGTTATTTACTATAGCTTTATTTCCAAAAACAAGTGTTTTTAATACATATTTATTATGATTTTAATTTAAGTTTTTATTAATTCAACTTATTAAAAATTACCTAAATGATATCGATATCGACATTTATTTCCTACCATACTGCAATCTCTAAGGGACTCCCCCTCGAGAATACCTTTCATTATTATTTAAGTAATTATGAATGAAACTAGTCTCGTGAGGAGTGTCAGCTGTAGCGAGACAACGCTTCCATAGTAAGGCGCCAAATTCATTTTTTTTTATTTGAAAATCACTGATTATTCAGAAACCTGGCCTGATAGCCACGTTATTTTACTCTCATGTGAAAGGAAATGCCATCTTTTTGCAAATTCGAAGTATTGGACATTTTAGGTCAACCGAAAACTGCGGAATTTGGCATTTAATGTGAGCTTCGTTCGTAATGACAATACAATGCGCACGGATTAGTATTATATGTATGTTAACAATGCGATATGTGTCAAAATGGCGTACAACTAGTTATTATTATTATAAGAAAGCGTCTAGGAGGCAACCGCCTCGGCGCCTAACAGCCGAAACCCCGCCTGTATGATTTAAGTTAGGCGGCCCTTTGGTGTCACAGATGCTTAGAGAGGGGACTCTGTTTACCCATCGTGATCCCAGAGAAGACGGTGGCATAGTGGTCACGTGCTATCGTGCACAGCGAGGCTTAGGAGAGACCCCTGTACAGTCTCTCCAGGGATGTGTAGGCGCTACATAGCGGGGGTGCTAAAGTTGGTCTATTACGTGCCTCCCTCCATATGCTGATGTTGACCACCGAAGTGGTTTTAGTGAGTTAAGAATCCCACACGCCCCGGTCTTATCCATAAAGGCCGCGCGTGTTTCTGAAGGCTTCGCCCCGAAAAAAAAAACAGTATATCATTTCTTATTTCTTCTTTTTCGTTATTATTATTCTTTTTTGTTATTATTCTTTATCTTTATTCTTTTCTTTATCAATTAGTCTCATCCATTATTCTTTTTCCTTAGCATCGACAGGAAACCATTTAGTATAAAAAAAATTATCATAAAATTGTGATGTTCTCTTGAATTCTAGTAAAAAATATGTAAACAACATATTCATCACGCTATCACATATAGGCTCAGTGCTCACCGCTTAAAGGTGATAGTGCAGGAATCACCAACTAGTTTCATTCGGCGTCTGTTTTTAAAATTAATATTGGTAGCGCTTTTCGTTAGATGATTATTAACAACTAAAATCCGCACAAAGTAGGTTGGCGGTTCAGATTCGAACCGCTTTTGGGGACTACTGTAATAGCGTGATGAAATATATTTATTACGTAACCTGGGCCACTAAGCTATGCTAAGCTTCTTATATGTTATAAGCGTTCGGACAGACACACTGACAAACAGACAGAAACGTTTCCAAACATTTTGGTTTCATCTTCTGTATCGATAGTATTTGGTACCCCAATTAAAATTTTGGTAAATTCTCAATGTGCAGAGATAATTGGTACATCTACACTTTAAATAAATTCTGATATCAGAACTTTTTGTTCTAAAATTTCATCGACACAATAGTCGACACTGACAAGTCACTATTTTGTGTACATGAAATGAAAATTTATATTAGACCAACGTTCTTATTATTGCTTTTATGACCATTGTTTTTTACTACAGAGAACATTCACTATTTTCTTGATAGGATTTGGTTTTCCAAATAAATTTTCTAAAGATAGTTTTCTCCAAAATACGGTCATGAAAATATATGGTGTTGACAATGTACCTGTGAAATGAATGTTTTTCTGGGTATTTTTTTTATGAAACATCAACAGTATACATAGGCATCGCTTATAAATTTTAAAACTGTATAAAATATACAGGATTCGCTGACAATACAGCAAATATAAGTTAGCGTGATTTTTGACAGTGACACTGGAGAAAACAACATCTGCCAAAAGTGCTGATCGAACCAATATGCTTTCTCTTTCGGGTGATATTTCCGTAAGAGATTCCTTACCCATATTAGGCTTTGTAGGTCTTTTTCTATCCTACGTTTATGGATATAACACTATTTTTATTCAATAATCCCAAATTCTATATAGCAAAGATACTGTTTGTCAAACAGTACAGTACAGTATTACATTTATTAAATGTCACAAGAATGAGCAATTAAGTCAGTAAGTGATACAAAATGGACGCAATTTTTCCACACCCGCCAAAAATTTATGACAATGAATCATCAAACAAAAGTATTGACATCTTTTTCTTTCATGCATTGCGTCGTATATGGTACTATGAGCCAAGATTATATAATATATAATTAAGTATTCCACCTCGTAAATGCACCATTATAGACAATAAGGGTGTCTCCTTTGGTTTATATAGCTAAGTTACAAAACATATATTGTGTAAAATGTCTCATTGTACGTGTTGGGTAACTGTAAATGCAGTGAGCAGTTGATCTTTTAATAAATAAATAAATATACTCAAAGGGTTATATACTCAAAGTTTCAGTCTACTTATTCTTTAGCCATTGGTTTCAGTTTGTTTGACTCATTGCTGAGCAATGCGTTAGCATCTTGTTAGCATCACTAAGTAGTCTGTGTTGCTGAGTTTGACACTTGACAGACTGATCCACAGATTTGACAGTTAATTAAATATTCAACTGGATACAGTGTGGTTAAATAATTTACCATTTCCGCGCGCCGGTAAAAGTATTGCTAAAATGTGATTTTAACGTTGTTCTACTATTTAATGATTAGCTTTTTCACGTTATTAAAATGGGTTCTACATATGATGAAACTCTGTTTGATTTTGATTTAAATTTACTAAACCCAACCACAACTAATACGGTTAGTATTTTAGGTTATAATTGAATTGATGTTAGAATTAATTATTATAGGTTTATACGCATCAGGTTTTCCTTTATCATACATAAAATTATCAGTTAAAATAATCATGTTGTTGACTTGAGTATTTCGTTCGCCTCAGGGGCTGTGCCGTACGCAAAATTTATAATGAAATTGCATATTATTACTAACTACCAAACATGAATACTATAATCTAGTTTCTTTATTATTATGATTCATTGAAACTTTATAATAATAAGTAATAGATAACTTATACACTGTCCCACTGCAGAGCATGGCCTATGGCAGATAGAATGGGTACTGATCATCCTGCTAGTGGTTTAGTGATTTCAGACCAGTCCAGATTTACTGATAGTCTTTTATTTCATCATAATATATTGAGTCACTATGGAAAATCATCATTATTCCATTCTTTTTGTACACAAAAGTAGGCTAATAAACTTAATGCAGGGAGGCAATTCTTCTTCCTTAACACAAATTTTCTGAGTTGTCGTACTTTCTTGATCCACACTCTTATAATCGTTAAATAATTACTTATACAACCCACATTGTCTATCTTCATGTAGTATATGTTTTCTTTTTATTTTAGGTGCAAGTATTGCAAGCTAAGAATGAGAAACTAAAAAGATCGATAAGTATTTTGAAAAAGAAAGTTTTATTTTCACAGTAAGTGTTTATTATGATTAAAGTATTATAAAAAATTCAAAGCATTGGTTTACTCTCTGATTCTTTACTAAATTGATAGTTTTACAACTATATAATCTTTTCAGCACTGCTATAACAAGATATAAGAATGCAAGGAATTATGCAAATATATTGGAAAATAATCAAGTGTTTAGTAAAGAAGGATGTAAACAACATCTTATAGAAATAAGAAATTTTATCGAAAAGGTTAACATATTGGAAAATGTGAGTATTTTTTTAATATGTTCAATGTTCAAATTCTTGTGTTCAATTTTGTAATGTCAACAATCAACCTTCTGATTTTATTCAGCATTAGTTTTGTATATCACAAAAAAAAAAACTATATCTGCATCTATGAATATGGTGTATTCTTACCAGTTGGTCTTTTGCAGTTACTACATCTTGTAAATTAGCTTGTTAATGTATCTTAGAATACTAACTTTTAAAAGATTGTGTTGCATGATATTACTGTATACTAACAGGAATTAACGCGCATTAAATACCTTTGAATAACTTGATGTTTCGACCAGGTTGCACTGATCTCGGATTTAAGCAGACTGATGCAGGGCAGTGCAGTCGATTTTTCTTCATCTGCCTAGATGTTTTCACTATTATTATAAAGACCGTGTCTCACTACACTCACTGTGTCTGTATTTTTAACCGACTTAAAATAGCGAGGTTTTGATATTTTAATCACTGGATTCCATGTTGCTGATAACTTGAAATCGAATGGAAGATGGAGTGAGTGTATTGTGTCGCGGCATGAAGAAAATCTACCGCACTCATGAAGCATGAGAAAACTCGCTGCATCAGCTTGTGACCACGATCAGTGCAACCTGATCGAAACGTCAAGCGATTCAAAGGAGTTAATGCGCAATAAATGTGCGTTAACTCCTGTTAGTATTAAGTAGTATCTTAGAATATTAAGAAGGTATTGAATTCTTATAGTCTCTTTTTATATTACAGGAATGTCATGCAGCAGAAAGTAGAGAAAAGGAAAAGAATGAAACAATCAATGATTTACAGAATAAGAATGAGGCTCTCCAATTGCAAATAAATCAGTTAAAGGCAGTAAGTATATTATTAAAACACTGATCAAGTAGTAATTGTATTATGTGGTACTTTATGATGTGCCTTTTATTATTTTAAAAATATGTTACTATTCCACTTATGTACACATTTTCAGCTTCTACTAAAAGAAAGGAACGAAATAGAGTTGACAATAGCTAAAGTTGAAAAAACGAAAGATAATGCTCGTATAAAAGATAATGCGAGAAAAGGATTGTTGGAGAAGGAAAATGAACTTCTTCGTAAAGAGATTACCAAAATTGCGAAGATGGAGAAAGAAATTGAAGTTCTTCATAAAAGGAATATCACAATATCAAACTTGGAAAAAGAAAATGAGACCCTTCGGCAAGAGAACACAAAAATCTTAAATTTGGAGAAAGTAATTGAAGAGCATCTTAACAAGAATTCTGAAATCTCAGCCTCAGAGTTATTAAATAAAATTCTTCATGATGACAATGCAAATTCATCCCTTACAGAGAATATAAACGAAACTTTTCATGAAGAGAATGTTAGAGTCCTGAATTTAGAGAAAGAAAATGAAAATCTTCACAAGGAAAACACCAAAATACAAATTTTAGAGAAAACTAATGATGTTCTTCGCAAAGAAAATTTCAAAATCAAAAGTCTGGTGAAAGAAAATGAAATGCTTCATAAAGAGAATGCTAAGATCAAAAACCTCAGAAATGAAATTGAAAAACTTCACAAAGAGAATGATAAGATCAAAAGCATTGAAAAAGAAATTGAAGGTCTTCGCAAAGAAAATGCTAAGATATCAACCATGGCAAGAGAAATTGAGAATCTTCTCAGTGATCTTGAACTGGTAAAAAAAGAAAAAAGTAAGTTTTTTTTTGGTTGATTGAAAATCAAAAACTAATATAATCTTAGGGTCAATTGCACCAACTTACCTTTAACTGTAACCGAAGGGATAGGTATGCACATAACGATGCGTTTTTTATGTAGATCGATTCAAATTTATACAATCTGGCGATTTTAACACGCTTTTACTAGCTTGGTATGAATCTATGTAACAGAATCTTTTCACGTGATTTTATCCACTATAAAACGTCGGGATTAAATTGAAACTTCGTATACTTATCAAGGATGGATGACAAACAATGCGCGGTTAGCGCAGTGGTTCAGTCTCCTTAAGACGAGTACAAGGGGACTTGCAATTTATTACACACGAACAACGATACGGTAGCTCAATTGGTAGAGTGATGACACGGAATGTCAAGGGTCGCGGGTTCAAGCTCCGTTCGTGTGTCACCTGTATAGGGACTGAATGCAATGACGTCACCAAAAGAAGTATTAAAATGTGGATTTAGAATTCGCGGTGGCGAGCAAAGGTCGAGATGGCTTAGCGGTCAGAGCACCTTTTCGAATTCTGCTCGCGACTATATTTTCTTTCCACAAAAATGTGTAACTTTAAAGTTAAGCATGCATTAAATCTTTTCAAAGATTTATTTGTAACAAATGTTGTGTTATTATTGTTATATTTTCACTTGTTATTTTACTATTTCTTTTACTTGCAGGTAAATTACAACTAGAACATAAGAAACTTTTACAGAAATACACATTATTACCTGACAAAAACAGTGATTGGTGTGACAATAGCGATGTTGAACATTACTCAATTGAAGACTCTTTACCGCAAATAACAAATAATTCTGTACTGGTAAGTTAGACAATAATACCAAAAATACTACTCATGAAAATGTAAGTATGTCTATACATCTAATTATTTTTGTTCTGATCTGCAGGGCAAAAAGACACTGAATACAGCAAAAAATATGGCAACACTCGAATCCGACAATGATTATAGTAATGAAGTCGTTAGTGTCGATACTGGCCGTGGTTCCTCTCTTGCTTCCTCTGATAATGAAAAATGCCTGCACAGCCCAGAGTACTACTTAAATAATAGCCCATCAAACGGAGATCATATTATTCAACTTAAAAAGAAAGCAAAAGTTGTTAGCAAAGCCAGTAGTCCCATTTTGTTTGAAGAAAATGCTGAAATTGCAACTAATTCAATTTCTGTACACATTGAAAACCGAAATTTCTGTGAATCTGAGAGAATTTCCATTAAAGAAGGATATCCGAAATTATTAAGTACTGTAGAAAGATCTGTTATTCCAATCAATGTACCAAGAGAAGATGAAAACATTACTACTAACATACACAAGCAAGATGCACAAGAAAAAGAATGTCTGGAATTAAATAACAGTTTACAAAGTGAAAACTACAATGACTTTGAGATTGAAAGTATACTTAGTTCTATGCACCTCAGTTATGGTGCGCTATCTCCTATTCCAAGAACGCCAACAAGGTTCCGAGTCCCAGAATCTACAGTCGGAGTCAGTGGATCCAGTAACGTTAGCAAGATTTTACACCAATTAGAAATTATCGAAAGATTTGAACGAAAACTAGCAGAATTAAAGAAGTCCTCAAATGAAGCAATCAAAGATTTTCTTTGTAAATCCGATCCTAGAGTAACACTCATATCTGATAACAAGTCTTTGTCAAGCGAATTAGACACTGATCATTATAATGCAAATGTAATTAATAATGACAGCAATCATAATGAACATCATGGAAACTTTGAGACAGTACAACATCTAATGGAAGATTCTAAAGGGAATACAAACTCCGACATGGAAATATCAGATCCAGTAATGACCCATGATGATTACTTAGCATTTACATTTAAAGAAGTACAAACAGAAAAATTTGCTGATAATTTTGAAAATAAAGGTATTGAAAATAGCCAATCACACAAATCGCCAATGTTGGATGAAAACCTGCAACAAGTTATACACAATTCGCCCGTACCTGATGAATTGACGATAGATAATGCTATGTTTAAAGACGCACACAACAATGTAGAGATTAATCAATTACCAACCAAAGAATGTCATGTCAAAAAAGCTAAAAGCAAAAAGAATACTAAATTAGAAAAACTTAAAAAGAAACTAGAACCTAGATATAAAATAAAGAAAGAAACGCCACCATTAGTGAAATCGCGTGTTAAACCTAAACAACTTGCCCTTATTGAAAAGAAAGTAACAGAGAATGACACATCAGCATCACTAAATGACAAAAATGTTTATGCAAATGCTGTGAAAATTATGGCAGAAATAAATTCACAACATGGGAAAATAGCAAAATCTCCAGCTACACCTATTAAACATCCAGTATCGCCAAAACTTACGACTAATCTAGAAAAATATATTGACAGTAATGCTGATCAAATATCTCCAAATTGTTTGATAACGACCCGAAGTCACAGAAAGATTTCGGAATTAATTGATAATTGTGCTGTGGTATTAACGAAAGATCCACTAGTCCTATCAGCTTGCGAAAATTATAATTCTGGGTCTCAAAAACCAACAGACCCAGCACCGGATGAACTACCATCATCAAGGAAACGGCGTAACCATTCTGCTAATGAACCTGAAATACAATGTAAAAGAATATTGCGCAGTTCTACTGTTCACTTAAGATTGAGCACAGAAGAAAATACAGAACTATCATATTCAAAAACGGCAATTAATCGAATATCAATAGAAAATCCATATGATGACGAACTTAAAATAAGTAACATACAACCAGAGCGTAATGAACCCGAATCAGTAAATAATCTACAATATCAGCAATCTCAGCAAAATGATAGTAGTGTAATTAGCTATGATGATTTGAATGTCTTTTCTGAAGATGTAGAACCTGAGAAGGAAGCGTCGTGTCGAGTAGTAGAAGAACATAGTGCGCCATGTTCGACTCCATCATCAACAGCATCAAGTCACCCCAAAGAAAGTATTTTGTGTTGTATGATACAAAAATATGGCGTGGAAACTGTAAGATCTTATGCAAAGAAAGTACCAGGTATGTTTCAATTGATCCATAAATTGTAAAGTTTTAAAAGAGTTAATAATTACATTTGCGTTTTTTACACGAAAAAAGATAAATCTAGCTATAATTCTTTATTTATGAATTCGATATAGCACAAGCAGAGGCTATACCCTGCAGTTGGTGAAGTCAGACTGAATAATGATGATAATGATAATGTGTACTGAATTTTTGATGTATTCTAATAAATCTTTGGCGTATAAAATATTTAGATGATAATTGGAACACGCTTCGAACCTGCGCCTCCCGGATAGATACTCCAGGCGCTCTGACCAACTAAGCCATCTCGACCTCTGCTCACCACCGCGAATTCTTCTTCCATATTTTAACACGTCTTATGGCGACGTCATTGCAATCAATTCAGTACTTACAAGTGACCGAACCGACACGACTAACTTTGCAGTTAGACTCACTTAAATCATATAAAAATATTGTTATAACAGGCGATATTAACATTAACATAATATATAAACAAACTGAACAAACAAATGAGCGCATAAACAGATTAAACTACCTAAATATGCTTGCAATGCATGGCTTTTTACCGGGACATTCCTTACCAACCAGAGGCGAAAACTGCTTAGATCACTTTATTTTGAAACTAGACAAGAGTCAAAACTCAGCTTCTGTTGCTGTATTAAATACCACTATCACGGATCACTTCATGATTTTACTTAAGTTATCATATTTAGTAAATTCTTATAAATGCTCGAAAACTAAAAAACATGTGGACTTTGAGAAAACAATAGCAGCCTTAAAACTAAGTAATATTTCGAAACTTAATTTAATCAATGATCCAGTCACTTTATCTGTACAATTAATAGACAAACTCCAAAATTGCCTTCAGCAAAACACTATTACTACTTTAGTTCCAAGAAATAATCGCATTATTAAACCTTGGATAACTTTAGGAATTTTGCGCTGTATTCAAAACAGAAATAATATGCAAAGAAAGCTACGGTCTGATCCACAAAACAATATATTACAAATTACTTACAGAAGATATCGCAACTATTGCAATGGTTTAGTTAAAAAGCTTAGAAGAAAATATGACAAGGAACAACTACTAAAGGCAAACAAGAATACGAAACAGATATGGAACATAATTAACAATATCACTCATCGCAAACCTAAAAATAAACTTAACTCAGAACTGTTAGAGATAAAGATTACCCCTCATGTTTCAGTAGACCACATAAACGATTACTTTTCTAACATTGGGAAAACTTTGGCTGAAGACATTACCTCCCCAAATCAATCACAATTTCGACACAGTTCTGATCATATAATAAATTCACAGGCTTCCTCCTTCGTTCTTCTCGAAACGGACCCAGCAGAAGTCTATAACGTGCTAATGGGTCTTAAATCTGAAAGCGCTCCAGGCTGGGATAATGTTACAACAAAATTTCTAAAAACTGCCCATGAATTAGTTGTACCCATAATTTCGCATCTAGCTAACTTGTGTTTTAACCATGGTAAATTTCCACCAGCTCTGAAGCAAGCCATAATTACTCCTGTGCACAAGGGTGGAGACAGAGATGACGTTAACAACTATAGACCTATCTCGGTCTTGCCCGCAATATCTAAAATCATTGAAAAGCTAATTAACATAAGACTAACCAGCTACACTAATAAATATAACATTATTTCACCATCTCAGTATGGTTTTAGACAAAAAAAATCTACGGAAGACGCAGTTACAGCATTAACCACCCATATTGTTGACCTAGTAGATGCAGGAAATAGATGTCTAACAGTATTCCTTGATTTGAAAAAAGCTTTCGATACCGTTTCTGTCCCCATTCTTGTGCGTAGTCTAGAAGGTATAGGCGTAAGAGGAACCCCGTTGGCATTACTAATAGATTATCTGCGGGATCGTAGGCAAAAGGTTAAGGTAGGAGAGTACATTAGTAAGGAGTCTTACGTAACCTACGGCGTTCCACAGGGTAGCGTACTGGGCCCGACTCTATTCTTAATTTATATAAACCATCTCTGCAAAATGATGCCAGATAATGGTCGCGTTTTCTCATATGCAGACGATACTGCTATTGCTTTCTCTGGTGATACATGGAAATCCGTATATCAATCTGCCGAAAGGGGTCTTTGCAAAATTGCTAACTGGTTGAACTCACATCTTCTTACACTAAATATTTCAAAAACAAAATATATTGAATTCACAATCTACAATAACACTCAACCAAGACCTAACGCAACTCTCAAAATCCACACTTGTCATAATATATCTAGTACAACCTGCTCTTGTAAAAGCATTGAAAAAGTGACTCATATAAAATACCTAGGTATAATTGTTGATCAGCGGTTATCTTGGCATACTCATATAGATATGGTCATGGCCCGTATGAGAAAACTTATCTGGATTTTTAAGAACCTAAGACATGTGACAACTAAAAAAATGCTAACTGAAATCTATGTCTTTCTGGCTCAATCAATTCTTAGCTACTGCATACCCGTGTGGGGCGGTGCGACAAAAACAAAGTTTCTTGAGCTAGAGCGAGCACAGAGATCTCTCATCAAGGTCATGTATACCAAACCGTACAGATTCCCAACAAATGAGTTATACTCCCTTAGCGGTATTCTAACAGTTAGAAAATTATACATACTCCATGCTGTCTTAAAATTACACAAAGTCCTGCCCTACGACCCTCAGCATCAGATAAAAAGACGAAAATACAGTGTTGCACCAGTAAAATTTGTTAAAACCACATATGCCAAAAGGCAATTCAATACAAGTTCTGCTGCCCTATATAATAAAATAAATAAAGTAATTAACATCTATCCTATGACCACTAAAGACTGCAAAAAGGCAATAATTCATTGGCTAAAACTAAAGACCTATGATGACATAGAATTATTGCTGCAAACATCGCCAATATGAGATGAAAAGGGTGCACACTCATAGACACACAATTACGTGCACATACATGCACGAACTTACATACACACTCACGCACACACTTACATGCAAACACACTTGCATGCAAACACACGCACACACTTACACGCACACACAAACACGCACGCACACACACACACACACACACACATACACACACACACACACAAACACGCACGCACACACACACACAAACACACACATTAATTTTTATTTCATTTACTTTTTATAGTTATAGTTCTAGTCCTGTTTTGGTCAATTTTAGAATTTGCTTGTAATTTTTTGTTTAAGTCTGTTCTCTTTTTGTACACTACTTTTACCATTTCATAATTTGTCATTGAAGAGCGGGACCTCCTAGCACAGGTATATATTTTACTTAAAAGGAGGCCCCTATGTAAGATTTACTGTAAAAGTTGTACAAGTTTCTGCAATAAACCTTTTTGATTTTGATTTTTGATTTGATTTTTAAAGACATATCTGGAACACGCTTATTTTTATATGTCTACAGGTTAATAAGAAATTAACATTATACTTTTTTTACAGACACCACAGTCAAATTTATATGTGACAAATTGGAACAAGAAATAGCACAAATAATAGAAGCACCATCCAACGAAACGAAAACTATCATGAATAATTTGGTTGCCGATTTACGGAAATTAAACTACAAGCACTTTGTAACAGGCATGATTAAATATTTAACAAAACCTGAAAGAAAAATTGAATTGTTCGGCAAAATATATTCTCCTCCCGCTCCAGCAATGACTAAACCTGAACAAGTTCTAATTTATGTGATATCAAACCTGAAAACACACTGGCCCACGGTTGATATTGTGGATGCTATTCTGTCTAATATTGAATATACACTGTTCAAATTAAATAGAACACCAGAATTTAATGTTATTGAAAGTACTTCCCACTTCTATGCACTTGTTTGTAGATATTTCGGAGCGAGAAGTCGCTTGAGGCTTTTTATTTTAGATGCAATGTATTGCATTCAGTTTAAATCTGTTCCCCTAATTAAGCAGTGTCTAGATGTATGGATGCACATCATTCCATTAGCGCATATGGGAATTGGTAAGTTATTAATGTCGTTTATTTAAATTTTATGAGTGACATAACGGCTCATTAAAGTTGCCCTTCTATGAGCACATAACGTCAGAAATAATAAAAGCCCCTCGGGCTATCGTAGAATATTACTTCTAAGCCATGCCTACGACATTTTATCAACATTTATATTTTGTCGTGTTAAGTGTATAATTGATATTTTTGTTTACAGCTAAAAGTCCATTGGTGACATGCTTAGTCTATCTTCTACATTTCTATAAGTGCGATGATAAGTTGAACCGAGTGCATGAAATAAGAAATATCCTAAGCCGAAAGTATTTCTATCAAATCACTGATTGGAACGAAACGAAAATACTAGAAATGTTTAAAAACTCTATTACGGATCTAAAAGGTAAAATATCGTTTGTGTATTATTTTTATTAAAATCTAGCATTACTATACTCGCGACAATCTAAGAAGTTCGATTTGACGTTTCTTTATTGAGTGCATTTTTTCAATATAAAGTTAAACTTGAAAGTTTACGAATGATACTCGTGGTTATAGTGAGTGGCTCGTGGTTAAGTAACCGCCGCACAGATCGATTGATCGAGGTTAAGCTGCGCTTGCCGCGGTCGGTCTATGGATGGGTGACCATCGTTTCATACCGAGTCCCCTCCGTGCCTCGGAGAGCACGTTAAGCCGTCGGTCCCGGTTGTCAAATTAAGATCTATGATAGCCGTTACGGGTAGTCAGAGGCCTGAAAGTTTGACAACCAGTCATACCACGAGATATTGTGTTACCCAGTAATTGGGTTGTGGAGGTCAGATAGGCAGTCGCTCCATGGAAAATACTTGTATTAAGCTGCATCCGGTTTGACTGGAAGCCGACCCCAATGTAATTGGGAAAAGGCTAGGCAGATATACTCGTTGTTATAGTGTATGCGTAACATAGTAATTAGTTAGGATTATGAATTTGATTTTTCATTTTCTTACGTTAATGTTCATACAAAGGTAAAATGAGAAACGTCAAATCGAACTTTTTAGATTGTCGCGAGTTTAGTCATTAAAATGATTTGATATGATTATTTATTAATTATGGGAATTTTATGTTACAGACATTCCAGTAGAAAGGAAGATGTTAAGATTGGCTCTAATTATTCTCGCTAAGCGACAAGGTCCGAGGTGGTGTCAAAATAATATCATCAAAAATTTACTTCAACCAATGATTGAGAAGGAGACACCCAACAATGTGAGGGTGTTTTGTGTGTCTATGATTGGACCACTGATGAAACCTTATCCTGTTGACATGAAAGTGCATTGTGAAATAGCTATCAATCAGCTCTCAGATATTCTTAATAATGATCGTAAGTATATAAAAATGCTTGAATATTGTTGTTACAATTTTCCTTGCAATTGAGTGTTTGATTGTTTGACAGTGTCGTTAAATGTTGTTTTATTTTGTTTAGCGTCACCGGAAATGGAAGAAGCGGCCATCACCAGTATGATGTTTATCAACAGACACAATCAATACCGCATTACCCAAACGCTTCTGACGCGCAAAATGAAACCTATGTCAACAGAGCTCGAAAAAATATTACGTGAATTCGTAAGAACAAGACCTTTGAAGATATGGAAGAAAAACCTGTCCAAAATGGCTAGATCATGAAGTTGTTAATAAGACAAACTTAGTATGCCAACATAATCAGAATTTCTTCATTCATTTCATTTTATCATATTATAGGTAGTGGTCCATTTCTAGAAGTGACTGATGCTGATCTTAATATAATTACTGTATGATCCCTAACCATTAAAATGGTTAGTTTTTGTGATTGCTATAAAGTAGGTTTGTAAGAACGTAGAATTTAATATCTTAAGGATATGGTATAAGCGTATTTAAGATTTGATTTCTTAGGGGGTTAAAACCCACCAAATTGATGTACCTATTTAATGTTCAAACCTCAACTGGTAAAATAAGATTTGAACTCGCGAAATTATATTTTGTGAACATACGCTTTAATTTCTAAACACATGTGAATAGTTAAGATTAGTATTCGATCTCAACAGAAATAAATACGCGGTAGTGTTAAGTAGAACCGCTGTGGTAGTAGCACAACACTGCTGGTAGATTTTAGGTTTTTAATCGTTTTCGGATAGAACTCCAGGAAGTTGCGATTGGCGCTCGTGACCGCGTAGGTATCTACATAATTAAAAAAGTCTGTATATATAGCTCACATTTCGACATACGAGGATACAATTATTCATTTATGTATTATATACATGAATATATAATTGTATCCTCCTCTATTAGTGGTCCTTGGGTAAAAATGTTTCCATACCAAATTATAGAATTTGTGTGTAAATATAGTCGTCTAAGTATATAGATTCTAAATTTGAGTGTGATCACTATAACAATTTGTAAATTAATAAAAGCCGCATATAATTCAAATTCTTTGTTTTTATTAAATTAGATATATATATTCGTTTATTGTTACATTATTCGCGACAATGAACAGCATTGTGATGGAAAACTTAACTAGTACAAAGATTCATACGATATATTTTAACACTAACATTTTTTATTAATCTAGACAATTAATATTAATCGAAAATACAAGGCGAGAACTGGATGGAGTAAAAAGGAAATAGGTGGTTAATAAAAACAGTAGGTATTCTTTATTACATAATCGATAAATAAAACCACATCATACTAGAAGGGTATTTATGTAATTCAGAGATTTATCGGCCAGTAGTGCGACAAGCCTACCTCTTAATTGGGGTGCTCTGCATCATTATTTATTTGTAAGTGAGACTGGAAGTCATAAGAGTCAATAGAGTTACATGTTTTGTGGCAAAAAGGTGAACTACTTAACCTACTTGAAGTGAACACAGCTTATATATTAGAAGTCTCCAAGTTTAACGCACATTGCAGCTGCACACATAGCATTGTAACACTGCGCCACAGCACATTAGAAAACGCAACCCGCGATCATTTATTTAAAATGTACGACATTATTGTCGGAGGAATTTTGCAAACGCATTGCAAAAATCCAAATTTCGTCGCCCTCACGCGGCACACCCACATATGTGCCATCCAATTTGAATTACCATATTATCCGTAATAAATAATTTCATATTCTTACATACATATTTTATAATAACCACTAGTAGTCTAAACCAGATTTTGTAAGTATAAACTGAAAGTGACAAAGATATCATTTAAATCCTTTATAAAGTTATAAAGGATTTAAATAATATCTTTGTCACTTTTTATAAGAGATGGTTATGTGAGACAAGTCAAACCTGCATAAATTTAGATACAGACGTGCATAATAACTGATAGACAGCGGCGTAGCTACCACCATAACGGTGATACGGGGTCCCTCAGCCACAAGGGCTCCAACGTCTGTACTGTAAAGGCAAAAAATCGCAAAATGTTATATAAAAGGGCCCATGTAAATTTTGATACACGGCCCCTTAAGCACTGTTACAGCAGACCTGCGAAAGTACCATTGTGATTAAAAGTAGAAGACAGACCATAATACCTCAGAGTGTAAGAAATAAAATATTAACTCCTAACCAACTCATAACGCATCTTATAAATATAGAGACAGTCAGATTTACGGTTAGGTTAGTAGGAAGTGAGTTCCACAATCTCACTGCATACACAAAGGAGGAGTAGGAATAAGAATCGGTTTCCTGGGACGAGAATGTAAGAAGAGATTTGAGTTGGGACCTACAAAGAGCATCATGGGGACGTGCATAAGAAAAACGCTCTCGCAGATAGGATCGTTGTAAAGTAGTGTAGGATGTCAAAGAGTACACATCCGAGTCGAGAGTTTTTTGCGAAGTCGAACAGGGAGCCACTGAGTCCTTGGCGAAAGTGAGAAACGTGGTCATACTTGCGTAGACCAAAGACAAAATGAATACCTACATAAGTTTTGCAAGCGGTCAAGTTTATTTAGAAGCTCCTCTAAAGCATCCAGATAGCAGGTGTTAGCAGAATCGATGATAGGTTGAATGAAAGATTGGGCAAGGGAAATCTTATTTTTCAAGGACAACAAATTTTGGAGGCATTTTAGCGAGTGAAAGGAGTAGTGTACCTTCCGACCGATATGAGCCCGTTAAAAAAGGTTTGAATCAATCATGACACGTAGTTATTTACCAAGTGCATAAAAAGGTATAGTTTTTTTTCAAATATAAAGGGATGTTCTAGGGAACTCTGATAACTTCGAGTTAGAGAGGTTCGAATTATCGCTGGTTTGAAATAACGAGAGTAGACTGTACCATATTACCAAACTTAGGATATTTACTTAGCCTAATTTAAGAATGACAGTAAGTACTTTAAGCTGGCCGATCTATGTATTCGTACATATATGATTATTCTATCTTTTATAAAAGCTTATGATTCATGTTATTGTGTGTGTATTTATCTATAACTTTAACTAACATGACATAGCATCAAGCCTGGATTCCTCGAAGGGGTAGGCAGAGTATACCCACATTTCACCAATGCTGTTATTAAGTCCTATGTATAAATAATAGGTGGTGAACCCGAGACCTCATGTTTAGCAGTCGCGCTTGGGACCATTAGACCAACGAGGCAGTTCTTTATACCTTATAAATAGTTAAAGTTATACATTTTTGTGGAAAGAAAACGGTACGAGCGTGAGCATGACTTAAACCTGCAGCTCCCAGATCAATTCTCCAGGCGCTCTGCCAAGTTATCAAAACTATCAAGACCACTATATGTATGTCTTAGGGTGACGTCATCGTCATCAATTCAGTGTCTATGCAGTGACTGAAATATAGATTATCTAGTTTTTATACAAATAATAGAAGAAGAAATGATTAAATAATTTAATAGCGAACATAGGTTAACTAATGCATTTAATGGTACCTCAGTGTTAAGGTACCATTAAACGCATTAGTTATAAAACTAATACATTGGGGATACATTTTTTACCACGAAAAAATTATATTACGTTTTAAGTACCTATAAATAGTAATTTTTACGAATTCCAGAACATGTCTGTGCATTTTGTTTCTTTTTCAGTAGTTGGTTTTATATTTTTTGATTTCTACCATTATGACGTGAATATTGACTAATTGCGTACGTGCATTAGGTGTTAGCAATTTCGCAAACTTGTGGTAATATTGAACGAAGTTAGTAAGAGCCATTTGTAAGAGACCAGATCCAGTGACAAGATTTGGGAAGGAAATCAGGACTTCTCGATGAATTTCCTCAAGACTTTGTTTCCACCCAGAACTAAAAGAAGCTACCAAAGAAAGAGACTTCCTTTCCAAATTTGCTAATTCTGTTTTCTTTTCAGAATCAAGTAATAGCTCCCCTTCTTTAACAAACTGTATCATTCCTCCGAAATGTGGACTTAAAATCTCTTCAACATATTCGGAACTCCTAGCTTGTAGTTGCTCCCTAAAGCTTTCAGCTTCTTTAGTATTGTCTCGGGTACGTTCCATTAATATACTTAAGACCATATCATAATTATTAATGAGAAATATTAATTGTTGTATTCTTTGTGGAAATTCAGCTGCCATTTTAAGTAAGAAGCAATGAACTTCATCTTGGAGCACCAAGAGGATATTACTTAGTTCTTCAGAAGGAAATTGTTCACTTAGGCTGAGCATGGCAGCAGAGAATTCTGCATATCTGCGAGTTATCTGAAAAAAAAAAATTAGCAAGATTATAATGATTACTGAAATCATTAAAAAAAAAAAAACTATACACAATGGAATACATACATAGTGTGGACCTAATTCTTTATTAGATAATTTTGCTGGATCACATTCTCGTACACTTTGTATATTTAATTTTAACACATATTCCAATCTCGGCCACAGAGTACTTTGCAGTGAATCCCAATAACTGAAAATAAGAACCAAATAGTTATTTTATCAAGAGTATTTTTTTCATAATGTTGCTGCAAAGTAAAACATTAATAATATAGTCCGATCGCAAAGGTAAAAAGTGATGAAAAAGGTGGTGGTTAGGTAAATTATGGCTATGTTGAATATACCTGGTAAATATTCCATGAAAGAATTCATTTAAAAAAAAACACTCCATTTGTAACCATAATTATATTTAACTTATTTTGTTCCTGACAAACTTTTTGAGAGTGCAGACATCACGACAATACAAACATTTGCAGTGGTAAATTTGATTATTTAGTTATTAGTGAAATATGTAGTATATACAATTATAAACATCGTAATACATGTTGATATACCAAATCTTACCTGTCTAATGCAGCTACAGCTCTTTTGTGGCACATCCATCTATATCTGTTTATAAGTTGAATACAAAGGTACAATGCAAGACAGTCGTAACATTCAAGAACATAGTTTTCAACATTTTTCTGAAAAATATAAACAAATATATATTTATCTATGCAGTGTTTTTCTGAAAAACTTGATATCTTTAGTTTTCATACCACAAGTAAAGATAAAGTTTTTCCTAGGATCCTATCAAAGAGTTCCTGCGCATGACTCCCCTTGACGTGGAAGAACTCTGTAGTGAATAAATATTCTCTGCAACCATTATCCACAAGTGCATATTGAAGACTTCTAAATAAGGCCTCATAGGAGTACTGCAACAACAGGATTTAGCAATTATTTTTATTTCATATCTATTCTAATATTATATAAAAGACATAGCCGTTACAGGTAGTCATACCACGAGATATAATCTCTGGAACCACCAGTTTGATTTGAAAAATAGGAGCGGAGCATCAATAACAAATTTAACAAAACCGGAAATATGATTCCTTTTGAGAGCTTCCGTTGCATGCGCTGCGTAAACGGTTAAAGTTACGTAAAATCATGTATGACGGAATTGTTCCCCATTAAAAGTTCTAAAACAAGTCCGCGACAGCATATGTCTTCATAGATCTTTTAAGGTTGACTCACTATAACCTTTTTTATGGTAATCAAATTTGTGTGACTTTTTCAATGTCATATGTACTTTCATCACTGACATACGGTGAAGGAAAACATTGTGAGGAAACCTGGACTTGGTAGTCTGAAATCGTCAACCCGCAGTGGGCTAGCGTGGTGATTAAGCTTGTGCCTTCTCTGTATGAGAAGAGGTCCTTGCCCAGCAGTGGGACAGTAAAGGGCTGTTTTTTTATGTGCAGGTGAAACCACTGGGCACAGCTAGTGTAGTAATATTCTTAGTCATAATATACAAAACATATTTACTTTTTATAGAGATTGCATTTATAAATTATTTGTAATAATCTATTTACTTAAACATGTACCTAGTATGTACATGTTAAAACAATTTATCAATAATAATCAAGTCTTTAAAATAGAAAGTGAGAACCCTAGGGTTACCTTTATTTTTTGCTGCACATGAGGAACTATGATAGGGGCTTCAAGTTGCTGTGCTAGTACATCTCCCCTATTACCTATTGTAAATATTGTGCTTTTATTTTTCAAATTAGATTTCTGGAAGAAACCCCCTTTAGATCCATCTTCAATCCCCATTAGGTCATCTTTTGTGGGAGCCTCTTCATATTTTAGTTTGTCAAGTCTCGAAGCATATGATTTAAAATAAGAGTAATATACTTTGCTCAATGTGTCAATGTATTCATTACAAATCTCTTGAGCAACATTCCTCTCATTGGCTAATATAAACTCAAAGAAAAACTTATATTTAAGCATTGCATTTTGTGGGATCTGATAATTGGCCATTGGTTTTCGGAACTTGTATATATGCTCTAAAATGTATGCTCTGATTTTTGATACCGCTTTTATTTTTAATTTTTCTAAGACATCCTTGACATCATGACATGCTTTAGTTTCTTTAAAATCTTGTTCTTTAACAAAGTTGAGCTTTTGATTCAGGATTGCTAGTTGGACCATAAACTCTTTATCAGTTACAGGAACATTATTGATGCCACTGAAAAAATAAATTTGCTTTATTTAAACCGTCTGGTAGTATATTTTAAATATTTGTAGAACAATATTACTTACAATATAAGTGTTTCAGACACTGCCATATCTTCAATGAATGTAGACAGTGGTCCCTTCAACACTTGTCTATTAGAAAGTTGCACAGACATGTTTACTGAACGCTTTTGTAAACTTATGATTTCATTGCTTATACTTCCCAGGTCATTCTAGAAAATAATATTTGCTCTCATAAACCTGCTATGAAGATATTAGTAGCAAACTGTAAGAGCCATTTATATTATATATAATTTCTCTTTTTCTGTGAAACATGTAACACTAATGTAGAGGGAGTAATCTATAGGTGACATACCTAGTGGAATAAAAGACAGGAAGCTTAATGCAATAATTATGTGATAAGTGAAGTGAGGAAAGATTCAATATTAGGGAATGTTCCCAGCAGCTGTCACTGCTTTGTAGTGGAACTTTTTATGAGGATTATGACATTGGCTTTTATACAACATTGAAAATTAGTGGTAAAGCGATTTAACCTACTTGGAACACCATAAGCATACTCTCCATTTTAGCCAGTATCCCATCACAGTCTTCTATTTGATTATGGAGAGACGCGATATTTTCACTCTCTTTTAAATAATCCGCAACAGAAGTTTTTTCGGCATCCTTTATACCTTTGTCGAGTTGTAATGCATATTCGCGTAAATCTGTGCCATTTCGTAGAACTTCTTGTATTTCAAAGTCTTCGAGATTCTTGTCCAGCACATCTTTGATATCTGTTGATTCCGACATTATTTAATAACATTAAATTTGAAGAAATCCGTTCTAATCGATGAAGCTGTTTATAATAGTTGTAGAAGAAATACAAGTTTAGTCTGTATGTAGCGTAATCATTGAAGTCGTTATTAAGTGGTGTTATGTTCTCTCAATTATGTATTTTCACTTTCAATGAAGGGCTTGATAACAGTTACGTTATCTACACAGTTACCTATTTAGTTTATTATTACTAAAGGTTTGATTTTATATGAATAAAAAGTTTTGTTATGATAGGAAACGCAAAAAAACTAATTTGTTGAGAATCCACAAAATATGATAGTGATAGCCAATATGACATCTGCTGGCTCAGCTGGCTGACATTGACTGACTGCTGACAAGTGACACAGTTGATATTTGACATGTCACTAGTGTTGTTCCCGGCAAATTTAGGCTTGCCGTATTAAAAATAAAAAATTGCCGTATTTTTAAAGCGAAATAAAAATAAATGTGGTGTAACCATGGACTAATTATAAAGAGGACATGGCGTAAATGACTGTGCACCGTGATTTTAAGTGAGCTTGACGTTACCCAAGTGGGTGTGACCCTGTCAAGCCACGCCTACTCATGCCCAGACATCATGCCAGCCATCATCCTGTGCACACGACGATCGCAATCCCATAGTATTTTAAATATCCTTCGATATTAATAAGAGAAATAAAGAAGTGTTGTATTTTATCCTTCAAGAATTACTCGGATAAACGTTCTGATGCCATGAAGCATCACATTTCATTCGTTAGTAATTTTAGATGCAATTTATTAGGCAAGTTCCAGAAAATTCTATGAAACGTCATATTATTTCTATAGTTTTACTACTTGCCACCAGATGTCGAAACCTTTATATCACGTAAATAGCTAAAAATTTCATAGAAAATTACTTTTCAGCGTATTAAACTAGACTTAACATTTTTTATTTTTCAATTGTCTTGAATACAGTCACGACAATAATTTAATTCATTTGTGGCGGTGCGAATATTTATTTACTACAAAAAAACAAAAATTATGACTTTTTACCCTTACCAAAAATCTCCAATAACAATTAACTTCTCTACAAATAATATAAAAATAGATGTTGTCGACGATTTCACGCTTCTCGGACTTACAATAGACACTCACATCAACTGGAAGACACACATCCAAAACATTAAATCCAAGATTTCCAAATTTACTTACGCTTTCCGAGAATTAAAAATAACCACAGACCTACCAACTGCATTGAGTGCTTATTACGCTTACGCTCACTCCCGACTCAGCTACGGCATCATCATGTGGGGCAACAGCACCGACGCACCATCACTCTTCATACAACAAAAAAAACTAATCCGAATACTTACAAACATTGAACAAACAGACAGTTGTAAACCCTATTTCCAAAAACATAAAATACTTACGTTGCCATGCATTTATATTCTAGAAATATGTAAATTCGTTAGAAGGTACTCCACCTTCTTTACAAAGCGCGGAGACCGACACACAAACAGATCACTGCGACACAAAAACATGCTTATGCTACCTACATCCAACATGACACTACACTCAAATAGCCCATATGTAATGTGCATCAAAATATACAATAAATTACCCAACAAAATAAAAGATGAGCCTAGCGACACGAAGGTCCTAAACACCCTAAAGCAAATACTAATAAGTAAAGCATACTACACGATTAGTGAATATCTTACGGATAAACAAATAACATGAAAATATTAATTTTATACAAATATAATCATATTAACAAACACCTTCTACTGCTAAAACCTATACATACTTACCTATAATATAAATATAATAAATAATAAATTAATACATAATATAAAAGTAAACTTAAATATAAAAAAATGAACAATTAAATATTCAGCTGTAACAAAAAAAAAAACTAAAATATTCACCATAATCAACAAATATAAATAATACAATAATATAAATATAACACAATAAATTTATACAAAATTTAGAACGGATAACCTAATAATATAATGTACTAAAATACAAAAAATATACTTATATCTAAATACCTACTAAAAATACAAACATAATAACAATACTAAGTACATACTTAGATACATTAAAAAGGAATATGAATACTTGAGCATAAACAAATATTTCTATATAGACAACGCCTTCCTCTCTTCTAATTTACTATTTGCTGTGCCCATCAGGGTCCACGATTGCTACCATGTTATTTATATTACCATCTTATCTTTACATTGTGGATTTGCAATAAAGAATATGATTATGATTATGATTATGATTATTTCTTGATATAATGTAGAGACACTAGAGACATCTAGCGTAATTTAGCTGAATTACCTACGTAAGAATGAAGTATATTGTGATTTTCAGTTTTCCCTATTCACCGCTAGGTGGAGAATAGAAAAGTGGGCCTCACCCCGCAAATCGTCACGCAGTGTTTTATTAGAAAAGTCCCTTAGAACATCTCCCCTTTATAATTGCTTCATGGGTATAATTGTATTTTATTGCGTAACGTAATAATTATGTAACAATTTTTTTTGGTGTATATTGGGATACTAGTCACATTTATTATATATTTTTTTTCATTATGCAAGCTGTGGTTTTGTACAGTGCCCATATTGTAGGAACATATACAGCAACAAATTATATTGTGTATAAAAATAATTAAAACAATAATAGCCAAGAGGTCAGTGTCCTATTCATCGAGTAACAGCTGACGCTTCTCTGTGAAATTTTTGTATACTATGCACAACGCAGCAACGAGCGCGCCGCCTGACAGGTATGTAGGTTGCATACAAGTCAACGATAAAGACCTAACGAACATAATTAAGATTACAATGTAGTTTTAGGATTGTGTTTTTGTCTCATTATTGGAATCTAAACTCCCATTCACAAATTATAGTTTTTTTTAGATTACGTGAGTACGACATTATTACCGGGAGATAGTCTACAAACCAGAGACCAACAAATAAATTAATTTAAAAAAGATTCGAAATAAAACTATATATTCACGCATAAATTTTTTGGCAAAGTATCAATATTCATCACACAAAAAAATTCTAAGTGATGTGATTCACGATGTACAGTAAAATAATTAAAAAACAACGAATTTATAAGAGCCTTTACATGCCGAAGTATGGGACATTTACCTTATATGAAGGAACAATGTAGTGTTCCACCATTGAAAAAGGCGATCCAGGCGGTTTATTTCAAGGTTCAATCTAGAGTGATAATTAAAGTATCTAGGTAATTCATGATCTTAATACAGATCGACTTCATCCAATTTGGCGACCTCATATTGAATAATACACATATAGACTCACACAAAGTAATGGCCTTATTGATAAGCGCCTATCATCGTTGATCCCATGTTACCTATTCTAAAATATTTGTAAGTACCAATGCTCTAAACCTCGTCGCATGTTATGTATAATTAGACTTTAAAAAATAAGTGCTCCTTGTGTATGTACTTATTTTGATATTGATGATGTTGGAAATAATTATAAGTAGGTATCAGCTAGAGTAAAACTCATAAACCCATTAAAATCAATCTACTGCTTGAAGACTAAAATGCACTGTTCAGTTTCATTTAGTTATTTGACTTTTCAAAATTTAATCAGAAAAGGTTTCAATTTTGTTTTTAAATGTCAATTTACAGAATCAGTTTTACTAAATAAACAACTTTATTACAGTAGGTAGTTTATGTGTTTCAATTTGAAATTCTAAGATTTGTAAAAATATTCATTTCAAGCAGGTAAGTTCCTGTAGCCCCAGGCTCTAATTCTGTTGCTTTTTAAAATCATTGTGTTTTACAACTAAGTATACAATGACTAGATCCACTTTCATTGTTTGTTGATTAAATTATTGATGAATTATCAGTAGGTAATAAAATTGGGTCTAGAAAGGGTAAGTAAATAAAAGAGACATATTTCCATTGACGCATTTGCATCGATATTATTTTGACGAAATATTTACAAAGAAAATGTATAACATATTATAACAAAAGCACATTTATGTATCTATGTTGAGATTTAAGAAATGCAGTTCATTACAAACGAAGAAAATATAATATTACTAAACATGTCATTTAGGCTTAAGGTACAGGTAGGTACACACCTATGGAGGGATATTATTAAGAAATTATTTTTATTGGATGCATCTCTTTTGTTTGGGGAGCGTATCTCGTAAGCTCTATATTTCAGATGTTTTGTTACTTATGTAACGTGTAAAACAAATAACATTAACTTCGAGTCGATTTGTGTGCGGAAAAAGCAGTCATTACCTCTACTATTACAAATATATGTCTATATGAAATGACCTATACCAACAACATGGCTTGCATGGGTTAGGTATACATTTGCTAGCTTGTACTAATGCAGCCTAAGTTTCAGTGTTACGTGTGGTTCTGTATTTAATAGGAAGTGCTTACATGTGATAGTCCCCAACTATATGGACAATATCTAGTCTTATTTTCATATTTTTTATGGTCAATAGGTAAAGTAGGCTCGTAATGTAGGAATGTCATATTATAGTTAGGTACTTGTAGTTTTTATGTTGATCGGTTTTTGGGTAAACATAAATTACGTCGGCTTGGGTTAAGGGTAACAATATTACAAGCACAACCGAAGTATTTAAAGTAGGTAAATTGTTTACTTTCAACTATTAAAAAATTCGTCACAATTTAAAAATTAACGACAGATAATTTCCTTGACTACGATTATAAATCTATAAAATTAATATTAATTTAAGGGAGTTGTGGCATTCGAGTAAAAAGTCCAGCATTTATAATAATTAAGGTTACTATCAATTTTTTGTATAAAATTATTAATTTTCATGCGTCTCAAATTTCTTAATCTCTATGATGTAATAGACAACGTACATATATCACGAACTCCATGTTAAAAGGACATCGACACCAACAATCACTCTATTTTTATATTACGAATAAATGTTACTTAAATAAGGAACATTTATTAACCCATCTATTCCAAAGCTATGTCAGATATGAATATTAAATTCTTTGACCTATCTATGCACCTACCTAAGCTATAAACGTTTATTTTACAGTTGGACAGAGTACCTAGTGGTGCACTAGGTACGTAATGCATACTTGCCGTATAATACCTTCAGTGTTGATGCAGGTATACCTAGTCTTTTAGAGGATACAAGGCAAAATTCAGATACATTGTAATTGTTTCCACACTGTCTCTGATGCATGAAAATACCCACCATATGACAAACAATAGATATGACTTATAGGATCTTAGCACAGCTTCTTTTAGATATACCGCACTAGGACTAATTTATATTTGGTCCAGTGAAAAATATTACATAGTCCGTTTGCGTTTGCGCAATATGCAATAGATAAAAATAGTGACATCTATACTGATTATATCAGTAGAATTTCCAATAATATATATCTACGAGCAAAAATACACGAGATTTTTTAAGAATTTAATTTAATGTAAATTTCTTTATAATGGCCTAGCTTATGAGATGCAAAGGATATCAATCAATACAAAGTGCAATCACATTTTTTTAAATAATATCGTGATATGTTTAAATAATTACTCAATACATATATAATATGTATTAAAGTAAGCATATAAAAGGTTCACATAGGAAAAATCTACGCTATCTACCTATGAAGGTACTCTTTAAGACACGTTGTATTTTAAGGATTTACATTGGGGACGTCGAATATGCTGAACTTTTTCTCAGGCCTTAGGTTTAATTATATATTATAACAAATTACGTTAGTGTCCTAGCGTCTAAAAATATTACAAAATAATTTAAATCTAAAAGGTAACTTCCAACAATCGTGTCGTTGTGACGTTCACATTGGGTTCATTGTCATTCATAGCGAGCGGGCGCGTTATCAACACAACTTGCATCGCGTACCGCTTCCGCACCGCTCGTCGCTCACATTCTTACAAAAGGACATTAAATGCCTTATAGTTCTTAAAGTAACTTTACTTATATTAATTATAATAAAAAGCCCGATATTTACGAGCAAGGTTTTATAACATTTCTAAGTCTTGTGACTAGATTTTCCCTATCTAAGTAATACGTAAGTAAATAACATAGGAATATTTGTACGACAAGATGCCATCGATCACGAGCGGTAACTCAAATGCAGACTACTAAATACACAACATTGTAAGATTAAACGAAATCACACCCAAAAGACAAATTCATAAACGTTTTCAATAAATTAATCTTAACTTAGTACTTACACGGTAAGATTGTCTCCATTAAGTAGATAGATACTTAATATTAAATTTATACGAGTAGCGTGAACCGATTCCGCGGGAGATCGCGTCCTAACTAACGTCCATCTAATCGCTAGAAAAATATTTTTTTTAATCTACACACTTAAAAAAATAACGGATTCGGCTCTAAAACAGAAGGAGAACAAGTTTCAAAGGCGGGAGTGGTCCTCAGGGGTAGGGCGCGGGGCGTTCAGAAGGGCAGGCTAGAGCGGAACATGTTTTCGATGAGCGGCGGTGCCGGCACCAGGTCTTCGAGCTTCAGATAGAAGATTCGCTGCAGGCCTTGTACGGACAGTGAGCGCAGCTCAGGTAGCGCACCCAGCACACGGCTGAAGTGTGGCGCGCCACCACCACCGCCTGAGCCGCCACCGCCAGGCATGTGCGCGCGCAAGCATCCTATTATCTTCATTTGTAGTTGCTCCACCCGGTGTGGCTCTTTGAGACCGTGCCGATCTGTTGGCAAAAAAAAAGCAATTAGTAAAATATAAATCCTGAATTCCTGACTCTAATAGATTTTTATTCTTTTCAAACTCCGGAATCAAATTATTTTGATTTTTAAATTAGATACTTTTTAGTACTATAAAGGAAATTTCAGTCAAAATATCTACGACGCTAATACACACCTGTTATCAAAGTTAGTGCGCAAAGGCACGCAAATGTAGAAATGTCGATATCCATGGAATGCAGCGTGTTGCTGAAGTCCAGCACAGCATGAAGCCAGTCCCCGAACGAGCGCTGGCATTGTCGCTTGTCAAGTACGACGCCATTGCAGAAGGTTAGCTTAGTATCTTCTGGACGAGTACGGTACGCCACTCGCAGCACAAAAAGCTCGAGTCGAGCTGATGCAAATAGCTGCTCACGGTCTTCAGGGCACAAATCGCCATAACCTGGCACCTTATCAGCAAAAACTTTAATCATGTCGATTGATGTTGTTAGAAGAGTGTAAAATTGCTGGATCACTTCTAAGTCAGACATCGGTGGCTCCATTGGATTTGGTTCTCTGTATTGGGAATAATCGAGATTGGCAAAGTCTGGTGAAGTGTCGACATGAGCTCTCACAAGCGCTGTGATTAGAGAAATAGGAGGGCTTGGAGGGGATTCCTGTGGACATTTCGGTTTCGAGGGTAATCTTCCACGTCTTCCTTTTAAAGAATCCGTTCTTACAACCTCCTTAACCATTCCAACATTAAGACATTTCTGGAAACGACAGAACTGGCATCTATTTCGTCTTCTCTTGTCTACAGGGCACGATTTTTCAGCTAAACATACGTATTTAGAGCCCTTTTGCACAGTTCTTTTGAAAAATCCTTTGCATCCTTCGCAAGTTCTAACGCCATAATGTTGGCAGGCCGCGGTGTCTCCGCATACCGCGCACAGTTGGCTTGGCGATGAAGGCGCAATCCGAGGGCCGGCGCCGTCCGGCGGCGCGACGCCAGGCGAACTAGACGCGGAGCTGGGTGCCGACGCTTGCATGCAGTGCACTCTGCCGCCAGGAACCTTAGGGCTGTCGTTAGAACTGGTCGATTCTGATCGCTGTACCGGTAAAGAAGCCCGTCGTTGCCTTGCGCTTTGGTCCGTAGATATGTGAAGATCTACTGAACTTGGGAAGGGCGGTAAAGAGTAGGAGTCCTGGTTTGGCGTAACACCGCCAGTATCAAAAGTCGGGCTGCACGGTTGCGCCGGTGCATAATATGTAGACGGCACATAAGGAATTGAAGGTTGGTGATATTGATAAAGTAGTTGTGTGGACGTGTGTCCTTGATATGCTCCTACATTGTAGCAGTCTTCGTCCATTTTTATGCCAAATTCTGCCATTTCTTGTTTTGGATAACGGACTGAATAAGTTTCTTCAAAACTAGGCAACGCTGGGCCTAGGGTTGGCGATGAAGCCTCGCTGATAGGGGTAGTGCGTTGTGCTTTAACTTCAGGCGGGACCGGGGCGTGAAATTCGACGTCCGGGAATGGGTCTAGATTTTCTTCTAAGATTTCCGTTGAATCTTCTTGATATTGCGGCGACAGTAGATCAGTGAAGGACGAACCGTAGTTGCTCTGTAATAGAAACAACAATCAATAATGAAGGCGTCACAGACATGGTAGGCGGCGGATGGCCGGCAGGGGCGGCCATGACGAACCAATGACGTGCTTACTTAACTGTCTACCCGTATGTAAGTGTGCTTTGTGTAACCGCCTGTTTCTTAATAAATGCAGGTGCTCTAATCAATAATTCAATTTAGAATGGGGTTTAAAAGTAATGACCAAGAGATTATTTGTATTTTTTAATAGATTGGAGAGAATTATTTATTAATAGTCGCTAGTAGATAATGAATTAATTAATTATGATATTTTGATGATTCACTAGAGTTACAATTGAAATTTAGTCCATAAACAAATGTGTTAGGTATAATGACATTATTAAATAAATAATGAATAACTACTTACGTGTGTCTGCAGCAGTAGCATGCTGGAGGAGTTGGGTGTGAAGGCGCTTGGCGAGCGCGACTCTATGGCGCTCGGCCCTGCAACAATCAGACATTATCACTTCAGTATGCGCCAATACACAAAACAATTTTATAATTTAACTATACATGTAATATTTTGCGTAACCGAAATCCACAAATATATAAATATCCGTTATTTAACGCGAAACGGTCAACCAAGACGAAGGGCCGGCCGGTTGTGAATGCGTCGGGGAACCGGTAGAATTGATATTGACGGCACCATCCTTTGAACTATCACGCTATGCGAGCCATGCATCATTTATATTTACCCTCGGCGAACATACTTTGATTCTTCCTTCACAAGCACTCGTTACAAACTAATCGATATCTACCTACTCTTGTTGGTACTCGAACCCTGATCAGTGGTGATCGCTACCCTTGTAAGACTAACAATGACGATGCCGAGGAAAGGTCTTCTGTTTTATACTGCAGTTTTGCCGACCAAATACTGGCGTTTTGAATACATTGTGTCACGGTGCTTGATTTGCCACGCCCAGAAAATTGAATCCTATGTATACACCTCATCTAGGTCTATTAAAACAACGTCGCAAACAAACTACCCTGTAAATTAAATTTTTTCCTTTATCGCAACGGACGAGAGTATGAATCTGCATGGCACAGTGCGTTGAAAATTTTTGGGGCGAAAAGGCGATGGATCCCTTGGGAGGTTATGAAATCAGTGGCATTTGCAGTTTCTATTATGTTAAGAACCATTAATTCCAGTCTTATTAAGCTATAAACAAAACAAGCTTTTGTTACCGTAAGTTTGTTTTGAATTTTTTTTTTATTCATATTGTTTAATAAATTCTGCAATATGATATTAGGTAGATATGTCTATCTACATTATGAACAGATTGAGAAATAAGTATTTAACAACGTTTATTTACTATTTATAATTACATTTTATAGATAAAGTATTACAAAAATTGTAACACTTTATCTAGTTTTGGTATAAGGCGAGTTAAAAAGATAATAATAAAGTTATATTTTTTTGTGGAAAAAGAATACGGTCGCGAGTAGGATTCGAACCTGCACCTCCAGGATAAATACTCCAGGCGCTCTGACCACTAAGCAATCTCGACCTCTGCTCACCACCGCGAATTCATCACTAAAAATTATAACTTTAAAGTTCGCTAAGCATGCGTTAATGCTTTTCAAAGATTTATCTGTATAAGACAATAATAGAAGAGAAGAACATTTTCTTCTATATGTGCTGTTTATTTTCTGTAAGGTGTAAATGTTCAAATCCTGATTTTAGCTTTTAATAATGATTTTCAGGTACTCGGAACTGATAATTATTGACTCTACCTTTACATGTCAGATTATTATTTTAAAGAATGACGTTCAAAATTTGAGAAATAAAATTGAGTTATATCTACTATTACCATGCTTGTTGCACTTTATTATTTTTTAATTAAGCTACAAGTATGCCTTACACTACCTGACTAGAATATTATAATATCTATGTTATAACTCAACCGGAATACATAAAAAAATACTCTGTAGTCAATAGGCATGAAAGAAGAATTGGTTTTATTTATATCTATATACAAATAACGTTTGTCAGTAGCCACTTTAGTAGCGTTATTAAATTAGAATGTGTAATCTTTAAAGCAATATAGTTAAGGGACTAGGAGAAGATTAGTGTTTTAAAGCTAAGGGATATTTAACATACATGAGCCAGCAGATAGAGACTTTGACGATAGAGGTTAGACCTTGGTTCATGGTTCACAGACATTTCAGAGATATGAAGATACGTACACATGTCAAGACTGCCTGGATGGTAAGGATGACTATGAAGAAAATTTGAGCCGTCGACAATTATCTAATAAGCTCCGTAATAAGCCTTTGCAAACTACATCTGGCTTGTTCTTTTTGGGTGTGAGGCGTGGACGATTAAGGTAGACCCCCGTAAAAATTTAAGGCTTCCTATTACGCAATACTTAACGATACTGAGTAGGTGCTTATGTCCAAAAAGCTAGAACTGGTGCTAGTCATCAAGCAGCGGAAAGGAACTTATACGGTGCATGTGCTTAGACACAACAAATACAGGCTGTTACAAATTATTATGATGGTAGATTAGTAATAGAAAAGCTAGAATAATAAATATTTCTTTATTCTTTTGAAGAGAAGAAGTCGATCTCTGTAGAAAATGTTGTCAGACTTACAATAGTGGAGATTTCAATAAAGCTGACCATCTACATGTGTAATAGAGACAAGAAAAAGCAGAGCCCAAGAATGTAAATCAAGAAAACTAGGTAGGTGCGAAATCTACTAACTATGCTACTGGGTTTATAATTTATACGTAAAATAAAATAAAATGCAAAAATCATTATTAACATTTTAAACCCGAAGGTGGTTCTGTTTGTTTATTTGTTTGTTACTGCTTGACGCGTTAACTACTGAACCGATTTATTCGAAATTTGGTAGACCGTATACAGCTTTCGGGAAAACATACACATCGTTTTCATCTTGAAAAAGATTAATTTTCCCTGGAGAACCATTTTGGATTTGTCTAGGGCATTTGATGATTTACTCTAGACAAAGCTTAAAGAGATAGGTGTCACTAATAAACACTTTTCCATATTAGTACAGACATCAGTTTTCTTTTTATTAAATTGGCAAAAATATTTGTTCAGATGAATACACATTGAATTGCGGTGTTAGACAAGGAAGGTTAACTTCTCCTAGATTGTTTAATATATATGTAAACCAGCTGATTGAGAGACTCAGCAGCATGCATTTTGCATGTCGAATACATAATATTAGTGTTAATAACTTAAGGTATGTAGATGCCATGGTGCTGCCGAGTTCCTCAATGTGTTTTCTCCAAGTTTGTAAGAACATGTTTTAAAGTATAAAGAGAAGAAAGGTGAGTTTATGGTTCTTGTAGTAGATAATAAAACACCTAATAGTGTGCCATCCTTGTTTCTAAATGGTGTTGATTTGAACCGTGTTCCTATATTTAAATTCGGTCAAATAAAGTCCTTGAGAGATGATCAGGATATGGAAAGGGAGCAGAGGCCATTGTCGGTAAAGGGAAATATGCTGGCTCATAGATTCGCTCGCTGTACTGTTGTAGTCCAATGAACGCTATTTATAGCTTACTGTCAATGTTTTTACACAGGTAGGTTATGGGTCCGATTCACAAAAAAAGACTACAATGCCCTACATCTTCAGGGCTCTGTTGAGGCTTCCTCGTTAATTCTGCAGTGCTTCAGGATGTTTGCGGATGCGCATGTAGATGATTTTTATGGTATCATAAAATAGCATCAGGCCTGTATTCCCTGAAGGTGTAGGCAGAGGTGTACACAGTTCTACATCCACATTTCACCAATGCTGTTATTAAGTTCCATGTAATAGGTGGTGAGCCTATTGCCATCTACGGGGCACAAATCTAAACTCTGCCCGACCTGTGAATTGAACCCGGGACCTCAAGCTCAACAATCGCGCTTGGGACCAAACCAACGAGGCAGTCAGTCGAGTGGTAGATTATAAGCGCCTCTACCAGAATTTTTAATACTGTATAAGTAAAACAAAATAATCTATTTCGGTGTACGAAAAGGAAAGACGTATACAGGTTGGTAATTTGAGATCTGCAGCAAGGGCGGGCAGCCACCTCAACAGTTGTACAGTAGGCCGCATGTCAGTGGTAACAAACAGCATAAGTTAGCCTCGCATACTATTGTAGCATGCGAAGCGAAAAAAAAAACTTCCCACAATATTGTTTTATCTGAGATTATACGTATACCCACAGAAATTTTGCGGAAATATGATATTGCGAAATTATTGTAATATGATTGAAACAGAAGCAAATAAATCTATTGATTGTAAGGAATTATATTAATTATGTTGTAAAGGTAGGTTAATGGGTGAAGATCTTAGACTGGTAAAAATAGAATTATGAATAGTTAATTAATTTGATTATTTTTTCATCAACGTCTGTATATTGAGACCAGTTCGTATAATTATGCATTAAATAATTTAAATGTATATATTTTATGCAGAAAACATAATAAATATTTATGTACCTCATTAGCTACAAGACACGATACTTGAAAAAAGACTGGTATGTAAATATAACATTATAATTAGATCTAACTTGTGACATCGGTCTCGTAGCTTTTAGAATCTAATTAAACGATTTTTTCATTTCATCTCTATCACAATATCCTATATTCTTGTAGCCATCCTTATTTATATACAATGATTTTCTCCTATTATGACCATAATTCCTCCGCATGTCGGTATTATACCATATTGACAAACGATGTTTATACACACGTCGTAATAAATAGGGTAGCGTAATAAACGGTACGTAGCAATAAATTATAAATATAATTAAAAGACACAAATAATACATACAAAGTAATTATAAATCATGTATAACGCCATAAGTTTAATGCAAGCGTTTTTTTCGGAGTGCAAAAAACAGCGCCCGTCGCCTACGCCGTAGGCGCATAAACATCACTAATTGGGTAAAAGTGCTATACACTATATTAAAACATTGTATCACAATAATTATTGTTTTGTGTAATAGTACGCTTCGCATATATTCGTTCAACAACTAGCGATAATAATGCAATTTGTGTTTAGGTTTTTAATCTACCGGAAGTTAAAATCAGTCTACTGAAAATTGCGAATTTTCTTATAATTCTAATTAAAAACATTGGAAACAGATTGATGGAAGATTATAATGCCCTCTATGAGACTCCGTGGAAGTTATAAGTACGAGGAAGCTATGCACGAACGATGGAACCTCGGTAGAATGGAGGTTTTATTCAATCTAATCGTATCACGAACTATCCGACAGATGGCAGTAGGATAGCATGAGTGGTAATATTGATTATAAAGTTTGCTTAGTGTGGCTACGTCATCTGTAATCGATTTAGCTAGAAGTAGTCTATATTCGTTGGTATTCGTAGACTCGTACGTATTCATACGTTATCGACAAATAGCTTTTATGAGCTTTCTCATTACATGACGTTTTTGCGCGTGGCCGTTTGCGTAATAATCGTGCGTAATCACATCGGTGACGAGTGTGCACAGATTAGCTGATGTGCAAAACTTGTGCAAAAACTGTTTTTGGTCGTCAAGTTAGTATTATACTTTTTATATTTTTAGATTCTTGAAAGATAATCTTTTTTGTTTTTGGCACTTTGGAATAATATTTTTAGTGTTGGGAATATTAATGAACAATAGTAAATTCTTACGATTGTCGTTTGTTTTTGAAACTTGCGGTAACTTTTTCCCGCCAAATATATTGTGCGCGGGAAATACTAGTTCACTACGGTCCGCCACAGACCTGTTCAATCAACCTTCATACATATTACTTACTTAGGCACAACATTTCAATACACGTACTAGATACTTGAATCTACAATAAATACCACAGGCTAGAAGGTATTATATTATTATTTTAAAAATGAGTTTCCCTGATTATGAGATTGTGGCTCAGTGCTTAGAAAATGATGACGAATAAACACGAATGCAATTGGATACTACAAAACAGATATAAAGTTTTGTCCTACGTAATAGCGTCTGGTTTGGTGGTAACACATCGCTAGGGCGCGGACGTCACACACGTATGTTCTATGGAATAATCGTGGTTACGGTGAAATTATCAGCTGTGCGGCAGTGTGGGCGGGGGAGGCTTACCGGTGACGTCATGAGCGTCTACGTCACTACCACCCTCCGTCGCCGCCTCATCACGTCTGCAGGTAAAACTTTATTGAATATCGTCCGTGTTCCGCTTCTAATTCCATTTATCGAAGGATTTTAGAATATTGAAAATACGCTTAAGATTGTGTATACTATAAACGGACACAAATTAGAATTAACCGACAATAAGATTAACTTAGTTTTTTTTTGCAGTAGTACGAATCACTGCAGTGGTATTTAATTAATTTTAAATAATTTACGTAAGGAAACGTTACGAATTGATACAAACACAGACACCCTATTCTCATAGTATTGGTGTCGTGAAGGACACCAATACTACAATGGGTTGAAGTCAATGTAATAACCAGCATATATTTGTACCTGCCTAGCTTTTTCTCAACTGCGTTTGGTTCGGCTTCCAGTCTAGCCGTATGCATCTTAATACCAGTTTTAACAGGGAGCGATTGCTTATCTAACCCCCGTAGCTTAGTTACTGAGTAACACGAGACCGCTAGGTACTTCGGTTAGTAGACTTTCAGAGATTTGAATACTTTAACTACTGTCAATCTTGGTTTGACAAATGGGGCTAACGGCTTAACGTGCTCTCTGAGGCGCAGTTAATATATTGAGCAACGTATGATAACCCATAAATTTGCCATGCATGGTGTTTAGGGAAAATATACATTGATATTTTTTATAGGTCTGTTCGGCATTGAATTGCAGGCTGATACGAGAAAAGCACGATTTCCTTCTACGACCATTTAATTTAATTACTACTGGTACTGGTTTACTGTCTGACACATACATAAAATTCAACATATTTTTGACGTTACGTATTACTGGATTGTTGGAAAGGCTCTGCGATCTACTGGACTTTGTGACTATTTCAACTCGTAGGGATAACAAAAACAAATGTCAATTATATTTTTTTATAACGCTCGCTTTTGTCACACATAAACATATATCTAATTAACTTCATGTGATAAGCTAAATACTTTTGTATAAATTATAATGATTTGCGCGGGGCAGACCGAAGTATGTATCTTTATTTTATTTATCTTATTAATATCGTCTAGACAGCTTCGATTTTCTTATTTTTATCGGTTAAAAATATAAGCGGCACCTACAAGTGCTCCTACGTGTATTATTAAGTTCCTTTAACCGAGGTTCTCTTAAGGGGTTACCTGTAAGATTTTATTGGTGTTCAGGTGTGTTGGTGTCAGATAATTTTATATGTGGAATGTTGAACATCGGCGGATTTTTCATTTAGCAAAGCTGTCAAAGTAATAATAATCTTGTGTTATTACCGTGTGACTGGCGAAGTTAAGAATCGCAGGTTCGAATTTGATACGATAAGAAGAAATCTGTTGGCTCGCTAATTAGCAGACACAATAGATTTTTATTGTTATGAAGTACGAATTAGTAAGTGGCTGAGCCAAAGGGACTAAATTCTAATTCATAACAAAAATTGTGCTAATTATATACGGCAGGTTAATTTAAACTAAGAATTAAATAAAAGCCAGCATGACAAAAAGTGCGCCTGGAGTGGCCAACATATTGTTTATCAAAAAATATTTTTGGTATAAATTAGTCCATATCACTTACACATTGATCTCTGAAAGGAACTTTCATTAATACTGTGGGACCTTATATATACCTACACGTCGGTTAAGATACTTAATATGTATTTATATATTTGTAACACACAACCCGCACAACCAACCTCCTGTACACAAACGTATTTTTCTTTCCTCAAATATTTATGACTTTAGAGTTCGCTGTGCATGAGTTAATGCTTTTCAAAAATGTATCTGTATACTAGGTTTGTATAAACCTACTAATTAGAGTTTGTGCTTCATTGTTTGTTGTTTTATGCTAAATCAATTTATAATTAATAGATTTCACTAATTTCCCCTCATTTATGTTACAGTTTGTTAGTAAAATAATAGGACTAAAAATAAATAAATTTATGAATAATCGGTCGAGGTTAAGCTGCGCTTGCCGCGGTGGGTCTGTGAATGGGTGACCATTACTTCATACCGAGATCCCTCCGTGCCTCGGAGAGCTCGTTAAGCCGTCGGTCCCGCTTGTCAAATTAAGATCTATGACAGCCGTTACGGGTAGTCAGAGGCCTGAAAGTCTGACAACCAGTCATACCAAGAGATATCGTGCTACCCAGTAACTGGGTTGTGGAGGTCAGATAGGCAGTCGCATGATGTAAAATACTGGTATTCAGCTGCATCCGGTTTGACTGGAAGCCGACCCCAATATAATGAGGAAAAGGCTAGGCAGTTTTTTTTTGAATTTATTATTAATCATATCGATCGGTATCATAAAAATAAAGGTTAACTTTTTGACACAAGGTTGGTTTGATCCCCAGCCCAGGCAACAATTATTGAATATATGTGAAAGTAGTTATATAGAATAAACAAACATACACTAATTTAAAAAAAATGATTGATATTTGCTGTCCACATTTAGGTAAGTTACACCTACGGAGTTACACGAGATCGTGATTTTAACGTTATCTATGTAATAGTACTGTTTATACTTTATATTCCAAATGAGTTTATTATTTTGATTTTATATTATTTATATTTAATATTCCTATATATTTCCTTTTTATTGATTTTGACAGTGAGCGAGAATCATGAAAAATACCTGACTATATACTTTGTTTTATGAAAATATCTATCGTGTTGAGTTTGTCATACTTCAAGGTGTGTGTTTCTGTAATTCTTTGACATGGTGTATTTACATTTTTATTGACCAGGTTTAGTTAATACTTATTATAGTAATTGCATAATTTTTAACCGACTTCCAAAAAGGAGGAGGTTATCAATTCGGTTGTATGTTTTGTTTAATATTAAACATGGCAAGATTTAGAAGCAATTTTCATAAGCAAAACAGTAGCATGATGATAATTAAAGTAAGTATATAATAATATCCCAAAAGAATTAAGAGAGTTAACTGCCCAGAAATTTAAAATAGAGCTACAAGCTCGGCTTATTCAAAACTGCTTTTACGCTCTAGAATAATATTTATGTTTTAAAAAACAGGATTGAATATTGATTATATAAGTTTTAATTTTAAATTGGAATTTTCGCATGTCTACTGAATGCGAGATGTGCTGATAACTATTTGTATAATTATTGTTTACCAACTTTTGTATATATCATGTCTCTGGCGAATAAAGATTCTATTCTATTCTTTTAATATCGTCATTATTAGGTATAATCTAATTCAAAACCAGATAATGTACCTTATAAACAAACATGTAAGTAAAATAACCAATAAATGACTTTCCCCCTAAAATATCTACGGTGTATAAAAATTTTATGATTTCGGACTTACCTTTACTGCTTTTATTTAATAATTTAAGATGCGGTTAAATGGACAATACTTAACTGTGAAATACATAAAACTAACCTTGAACTTAAAATGGTTCTGTTAAAACATTCAAGTGAATACTATTAAAAAAATCGACAAGGAGAGAAAATATCCTTAAGATGTATGCGGAATACAAAAAAATGTTCTTATGGGAAAAAATCAGAAAAAGGAGAGTTGTAAATAAAAAAGGAAAACTGTATTATTTTATAAGTATATTATTTAAACATATATTTTTATTTTGTTCACAGCTACATATTAGGTATGCGTAAAGTTTTAGTTTCTGATGGAAACTTGATAAAACCGGCCAACAACCGTACACGCGCACTCTTGGTTCCGCGCTGTTAAAACTATTATCTATAGTTTGCATTGTTTTGTTATTGTTTTATTATATAGATGTCCTACAATCAGACTAAACTTGACGGCTGTGTGTATATGTATATATTTATATGTATTTTCGTTTTAAGAGCAGGAAAAAAGTTCGCGGCTTCTTGTATGACATATACATACATAACACATATTTTGTTAAAAATATACAGCTTTGCGATAGACATGCAGGCAGACAGCTTAGTGTGGATTTAGTAAGACGCGTTGGCAACTGGTGGGTATGGAACCCAAAAAATGCCAACGTGATAACTCGAGACACAAAGTAAATACTTCTAACAGTACACAAAGTACATACGTAACTTGCATTTATGACATTTGTAGATTTGTATCCTTTAAATAGTCACACCCCCGCTTTATGCTCTACATTGAATTAAATATTATATTTTCGTCTGAGTTATTTATAGTAATTATGATTTTTTTTCATGTCTCAACCTATAACTAACTAACGTTTATTTCAAGATATGTCTTTTTCCATTTAATATTGTAACTTTAACGTTTATTTATTTGTTTTATTAATAATACCACTAGTAGCTACTAGTGGTAATTAGTAAGTCACTTAAAAAACTGCACACATCTACGGACGTCAAATTAAGTATATTGACTCAGCGACTATATTTTCGGATGCAATTTACTGTTTTACCTGCTTCTGTTTTAATATTTGTTGTGTTCGCGCAAAGTGATTTTAAGTTAGGAGGAAGTTGGTAGCCGGTCGGGCGACAAGCAAGGGCGTCCTTGAAGCGGAGCGCGCGGTCGATGCGTGACGTCACGCGTCCATGACGTCACGGGCCCTGGTCGATGCCGAGGCCGAGGCCCACTGCGCCACCTGACGCTCTGCCCACCACCCCACACTGCCGCTTCAAACACCACCCTCATATTTTTAGACTCGTGACGCAACCGCGCTATTAAACTGAAAGCATTAAGCGTCTGAAAAATAGCGCTACAGAAGAATGTCGTAGACGTTATTTCGATATTGGGTAAAGTTAACTTGGATTGTGACATTTATACTTTTAATGATAACGGTTTAGTAACTGCGGATTGATACCTTTTTGTGTAGCAGTGTCGTTAATTGTTAATAGGGATAACTTTTAATAGACCTATTAAAACATGCAAAACGGAAAAAGTCTCCCGCTGTGGCGTCTGACAGGGAGACAATCGCAGTATCATTTTACTTGAGGTGAGGGGTTGGTTGGCCGGGGTCTCGGGACTCGGGGGGCTCGGGAGCTTGGGGGTGACAGTGAGAGTGAGGCGCTCCTGGTCGGGCTTATGTCATGACGTCACGTCAGCTGGTGAACTTATCAATACGCTGTTGAGTGTCAACCTAGCATTTCTACGTCATTATTTAATTCAATTAATCGACAGATAGATTATACGCTTTTCAAACGCTACTAGAACCTTATTATGCATTTTATCCATAAAATTAAATGTTAAATACTTTATCAGAAACGTTATCCTATTATTTATAGAACCGCTTTTGTTCAATATTAAGCACACGCTTATGAAAACAAAAAGTGAAAGTTTGTTATTCTATTTTAGCGTCAATTTAGATAATTCACAGATTTTATATAGCGTTTGTCACATTATTGATAATGCCTAAGGTATGGAGCTTGGAACTATGAATAGTTCAAGAATTCAAGTTATTTACAGAGTTGATATGTGTGTATGTGTGGTACAATAGTATGTGTCAGATGTGCGTCGGCAATTTGCACAGGCTCGCATCTCGACAGGTGCAACGTCTGCCGGTTGCGACAACCGATTGGGCAAGTGGCAGCATCGGCTGAGGCCATCGGACGGAGTCGATCGCGACATAAACATCTCACTTTATACTCAATGTTACCTAACGCGCCTCCAGTCAAACAAATCCGATTATAATTTAACGAATGCATTTAATAACACTTTGCGAGTGTTGTAGGTATCGCGGTAATATTCTTCACGTAGGTTAGATTAGGTTGATGTTTCTTAGGAAATATCCAGTGATAAGTAGATATTATTTAAATTTATGCTAGCTAACCGGCGTGTCATCCTAAACCGGCCCTGCCGGTGTGGAAATATATTTCACCATTTGGTAGGTACTTATTTCACCTAAATTCTAATTTAACATCACAAAAACGTCCGATAAAAATATTGACAAGTTTTGATTTACATGACTTTGAGAATATAAATCATGAATAATTATTATGTTAGTGTGCTTATAGAACCGGTAATTGGTATTATTTGTCGTATTATGTTTAATTAACGTTGAAATTCAACAAATTTAAATATAATTTTTCTCAACTTCCTTACGTTCCTTACTTTTCTGTTATTATTTACTTTTTTTAAAGTTTAAAAAATAATAGTTAACGGTATAATATATCATTTCTGATTAATAATTCGGAATTATTATAGTATAGTCGAAAACAACTGCAAATAATTTAATAGTTATTACTAATATCAGGTATGAATATCCTAACATATCAATTTGCAAAAGTGCAAGTTAGGATATTGTAATTTTCAATTTAAAAGTATTCAATATATTCCCGATAACTTACTTATGTGTAGTTTCCATAAAGTTTTTATTTGTGCATTTTCATCGCGCACTGTAAGCATTGACAGGTTATAAGCTTTGAATAAGCTACTACTACTTATTCGATAAAAAAAACCTAGTAATTAATAAAAACCACTTTGTAAGTTGTATTTTAAGAGAAAAACTTGGATACTTTAAAACTTTTGACAGTTGTTCTGTATCTATCGGCGAAATATGGTAGAGGTAAACAAAGCAGATAAACAATCAGGAACAAATAAAATAGGTATAACTTTCTTAAATTATATAATAAAAAATAAAAGAAAAGAAAAAGGGAGGTACGTACGTGAGGTTTGGAATTGTCTAAGGCCGCAGTGTTGGCTTGAGGGCGTCAGCAACGCACCTCGCATTCTAGCCGATGGCCATCATCACGACAGTTCCACACAGTTTTACAACACCCAGTCTACAACACCCAAAGGTTCTACACAACGAAAGCGAAAATAAACACAGAAGTGGTTGCCGAATCGTCGTGCGGGCGCTGACCTGGCGCAGGCTTCGCGGGGTCCAGCGAGGAGGCGCGCGGCTCCAGGGTCAGACCGAGGCACGCGCCGGACAGTCCCAGCTCGCTCAGCAGGATCCTCATGCGGCCGAGCACATTCCACTCACTGCACGCGCACTCACTCACTCAGTCAGTCGGTTGTATTGAAGCAGATCGCGAGAGGGCGCGCGGAGGTACGCGCTGGCGAACGGGCGGTGCGTTACTGAGGCCGCCGCCGCCGAGGCTGGTGGCTATATCGCGCCGTCTGACGTCACCACGGCGACGTCACGGATGCGACGTCATTAACGGTACCTCCCACGGCCCGCCCGCCGCCGCCTCGCCGCGGCCGCCCGCCCGAGCCTGCGCTAACGGCATCGCTAGTACGGGACGGAGCTTTCATACGCCCGCGCCGCCCGCGCCCGACCGCTACATCGTCGTCGTTCCTGCCTCACTATATGTGAGCTTTCCACGACCAAACTCGCGCCTCCAGTTGTATTGGCGTCTACTTTTACTATAACAAATGTACGTCATTCAACAAACACGACAATATAGAAATCGAGAACAACTCACAGTACCTACGTATAATTGTTATTTTTATGACGGTATCCGACGTTTCAGCGAAGCTATATATAGAACTTCGGGATCGGCTCCTTAATTTCCTTTAATGCCTGGTATTGGTTGACGTCCATCATAATATTATATCAAAATAAATAATATAACTAACTAGATTATAACAAATAAGGCTACAAGCTTTAACTTTAGTTTCCTACAAAATAATGTATGTTCTCATTCATTAAATTTTGCCATTTTGTTTCATGTTTTTGCAATTATATGAAGCGGACGAGTATTTATACAGGCTGCCTAGTAATAATTTACTTGAACGTTTTATTCAACGTTACGATTTTTGCGAAAGGAAATGTAAATGGCGCGGATATAACAATTTATATTAGGCCGTTTATTAGAATGAAATGCGTTCTTATAAGTAGATTATAAATGATAAGTACATTTCTGTATCTAAATATGAAGCTTTTATAATATCTTAGGAAGAACATCAGCATCATAACATAGCATCAAGCCTGTATTACCTGAAGGGGTAGGCAGAGGTGCATACACGTACACCCACATTTCACTAATGCTGTTATTATCTTTAAGCTATCCCATGTAATAGATAGTTAGGCTATTGCTTCTACCGCGCACAATTCTTAATTCCGGGCTGAGTGTTTCCTATCCCATTTATACTTTGTCCGACCAGGGAATCGAACCTAAGATCTTATGCTCAGCAGTCGCGCTTGGGACTACTAGACTAACTAGGCAGTCTTAGGAAGAAGACGTGTGTTAATGAACCAAAGGTCCATTTTATTTTACTAATCACTTATATTGTGAATCTGAATCTTCTAAAAGAAAAGCTTTAGTATGTTAATAATATAGGTGCAGCTTTTGAGTCGCCATTTCAACATGGATTATGTTTTATTACAAGCGTCGAGTCAGATAACCTGATTTTATTAAGTGTAAGAAAAAAGGCGTGTTGACTTTAATTCTACAATAATGATCGTGGTAGGGAGTCAGGCCGAATTATTTCGGCAATAATTTTCATTGCAGTATATTATACGGTAGAGATTCGGCACTCAAGGCTCTTATGATCCAGCGTCATAATTATTTTCACATTTATCTGCACGTAAATTAATATTCAGGGTGGCGGTAACGGTATTTCATTCTTAAAAGTATATTTTTATTGTTTTTATAAAGCTAGCTGTGTCTATAGTAAAATACAAATCTGTGGCTGTTCCCGCGACTCTGTCCACGTGGGTATCGGAAAATAATAATAATAAAACAATAATTTATTTTCATGCGTCTATGGCCCATAGATATATACCTTACAGACTAACACATATAAATTTAATACAATATTGTGTTAGTAAATAAGAGATAATATCATGTCGTATATGAACACAACGTCGTAATAATTAAAAATGAAATACCGAAAAATTAAGTGTTTTCTGGTTTCGAAACATTATTGACAGCTTACCATGGACTTGTGGCCTCAGTTTGGCGGTATGGCATTATTTTTTGGGGACAGTCAACTGATAGAGAGTTTATATTTAGGTCACAAAAACGCTGCATAAGATCCATGTGTGGGTTAAAAAATATAGATAGCTGTGTGCCTTCATTTAAATCACTAAAAATTTTAACATTACCAGCAATATATATATTAGAAACAGCAGTATTCGTTAAAAGCAACCCAAATCTGTTTCAAAAATTGACATCAGTGCGAAAAATGCCAATACAATCACAATATGCAACATATTTATGTAATATAGAATGTAAAACAACTTTGATGAAAAAGAGTTTTTTTGGTATTGCACCGAAAATTTACAATAAAATACCGGATAATATAAAAAACATGCCTTTATTGAAATTCAAAAAAGCTCTTACTTCTTTACTTATTGTAAAATTTTATTATAAGATTGACGAGTTTTTGAATGATAATATACTACCCAAATAAAATTGTTTACGTTTTAATATATTATAAAAGTGATCAATGAATGTTTAAAAAATAAAAAAAAATAATTAAGCATGTATCTATCTTGACCAAATATTTGTACGTCAACATTGACAAAACATAGTGCACTACCTAGTTCATAAGATCTCTTGACACCTATGTTTCACAAATAAATTGATTTGATTTGATTTGATTTGAACTCGATACCTGTCAATCACGGCGGTAAACGTAAATCATAACTATTGAAAACAGGACCCGGAAGGTTACAAAGGTATTGTGCACTTGTATCAATGAGTGTCGTGCCATTATTGAGAAAATATGTCGTGAAGTTACCTATGACTAGCCACACCTGTTGTCCTATTCTTTTCTATGAAACGAGAAAAAGGTGCTTTTGTAAGACCTACCACAGAACGTTCTTACACAAGAAGTGAGTATAAGAACCTGGTGACTATCCTTCATGTAATGGATTACAGCGTTTAATTGCTTTCTATGAATAAGTGTTCCAGAAAGGGGCAATTACAATAAGTATAGTGTTTATTGTGGTGCGTGGAGACAAATGTGTCGGTGACGCTGATCCGGGGCGGCGGGGGGTGGTGAGGGGCACGAGGGGCGCGGGGGTGCACCGGCGACGTCCATCGCGTCGCATCCCGTGCTCCCATTCGGGGCAGACTGGCGAACGTTTCCGCATTGATTGTAGCCGTCGTCACACGGAGGACACTTATAGCGCAGTTCGAACACTTGTCGCGGACTTGCATTGGTGTGTCGCCGAGATTAAATTTGCAACCGATGCTCTACATACCATCTGCAATCCTGATCCTCTGATTTGCTTCTCATTGGGATGGACTGATCCAAGCTGGATAGTTCGTTACTCTCTGTGACACACTGAGTGATATTAGTCGATGTTTTGATAAGAGCTTCGATGGCTATTGATTTTGACTTATTGAGACTATAATAATGGAAATGTGTAGAGAACTTAATGTTCTTTAACTTAATGTTACTTAAGATAATTATCATCTTATTTTTTTTTTCTATTCTTTCTATGATGTCTTAGTCTATTTTCTTATATCAGTTTATTTTATCGCTCCAGGACTCTAAGGGGAAAATAGGTTGAATATTTAAGGTAGCTTGGTTATCCCAATTTGACTTGACAGATTAGTGGAAAGTCAACCGGGCTGTCTCCAGATCAACAAAGAGCGACCAAACAAACAAACTTTAAAAGCCAAGATGAGCATTTCTAAGTTTACATCTAGTTAGTTAAGATGTAGAAGATAATGCGTACATATAGCCCAGAATATAATATAAAAAATATTGCTAAAAGGTGTCAAAACACTAGAACCATATTGGAACACAACTTCTCTTAACTTATGTATGCGTAACTGATGAGGCATTACTGTCTACATTATGTCATTTTTGTACGTTTGAGACCTCACTGTGTGTGAACAAAAAATCTGGCGTTGCTCAGTTGTTAAATATTTGTAGTTTGTTTTTTACACCAATTGATGAAGTTATCAGTAGCTCGTGAACAGCATGCAGATGATGAATGAGCTTTTATTTGAATGGATTGCACGCACAATATGAAGCGTTGTTAGCATGACATAATTATCGCAGGACTATTTGATTAGGTGAACAAAGCAATGTAAGTTAGTAGAGCAGGGTTTGCATCAGATAAACAGGGCTTGCGTGAGGCTGGTGATTACGCAAGTGTAGCTTGTGCTGACGGCATCACGGGAGGCGGCGGGCGAGCCTGCGACTACATAACGCCGACGTACAGCCGGCGGCGCGGCGGCGGCGGCGGCGCGGGGTGAGTGCGTCCGCGGCTGTGGGGGGTTGTTGTCTTCCGCGGTGTGTCCGCATTCAGCGCGGTGCATGTATTTGCGGCTCTTACGATTGGTCGCATGCCCCAGTACTATTTGCTGCTCGCAGAACGGGCAACCGTCCAGTTATTCTAATTTTACATTATAATCGATGTCGTCGTATCGCCGACTCATCGACAAAAGACTTATCCATCCGTCAAATATGTTACTATAAGTATTGTTAATAGATGTGCGGTGTGTCGTGCCTGTAATAAAACTTGTGGATCTTATTTATTGCTAATTACCTATCCACTATTGAGTTTACTACCATCACTGATTTGCTAATATTACAGCTATGGAACCGGTATTGCAAGAACGAAAATTACCACTTGTCCATCATAAAAGCGACAATGTTTAGAATGACGGATTCTGATTGCTTCTGCATGCAAAATTTGTTACCCAGCCTACAAATGAGCAATATTTTGTACTAATCTCGAGTGCATTATTATTATGGAGTAAAATAATTATTTTGAATCAAGATCCTGCTTAATTTTGTGATAGATAATAATAGATATTTTCTGAATTCAATATTTTTTAAGGAAACAATGGAACATGGTTTCCATTACATTGTATAATTTGCAATATCAAAGGAGTTGTTGATACGCTGCCGACCTTGATGAATAATAAAAAAAAGCTTTGCTAGTTTTGTAATATACTTAGGTACTACTACGATATTTGGACCTGATAAATTGGGTGGGTGATTGCCAGCCAGACTTCTCCCATATCATATACTTACCTACCCTAACTACCGCGCTGTGGACTGGTCAATTGATAGGTACTTGCCACCTCTAATACTGCTTTTTTTTAACAAATTCGCTACTCCACAGCCGGCTGTCTTAAGAAATTGTATTAACAAAATGTACCATTATAATTCTGTAACATTTATTTAAAAATATATTATAAAAATCGGTAATAGATACTACATACATTATCTTATTCCATGTAATAAGTGGTGGCATATTGCCTTCTACCGTGCACAATTTAAATTTCAGTAGGTAGCAGTTTGAAATTTGGCTTCGGGCTGCTACTGAGAATTTCCTAATAGAAAATAGATAAATTTAATAACACGGAAATCGAACAACTAACCGATCATTAGCCTTATAAAGCAGTTGTTCATTAACCTCATACACTCATACCTCATACACATACACATCATAGTAACAATGTAAAAAAATGTTGATGGCAATATGTTCACCACCTGTTACACATACGTGACATAATAACTGCGTCAGTGAGATGTAAGTAAGCGACCTTTCTGCTTGACACCTTAGAGAATACAAGCGTGATGCCATGTTTATATCATGCATTATTGCATAAAATATATTCTTTAACATTTAGATTTAAGTTGTCGGTTATTAAGTTCACCTTGGGTTTCACGAACACAGACGCTATTACTTAGAAACATATTATTATGTCCACTTATAGAAGTAACTATGAGAAAGTAAGTATTTTAAAGCTTACATAGTATCCATATCCATATTCAATAAAGATATAAAGATTATTCATAACAAATACCTAGCAAAACACAATACACTTATCTAAAAGTATTCGTAGTACGTATGTGTGTAGAACGGGAAAACAGAACTAATTATGACTTACCATAAGATAAACAAAAGTTACCATAATTACGTACGACTGACGACAACCCGGATAACGATAGCAAAACAAACTAAATTATATTGTAAGAGTCACTTTTAAACAATTATTATATTATTAATTACAGAGAGATTTAAAGTACTGTGTATTTATTATTCTTCTCTATAGGTAACTATAGGTACTTTGTAGCGTGGAATAGTATTAGTCAATTCAAAATACATATACAGCGTACATGGTCTTATTGAATAAGTGCTTTGAGTTTGAATTTATTGTTAGGTTAAATTTTAACTAGTATTGCGCATTGCTAGAGGTTGATTTAGGCTAGTCATACATTTTATGGTACAGAAAAATACGTTCGTAAGCAGGATTCGAACATCGAGAATTAACCTGTTTACTCACCAATACCAGACAAAATATAAATGTTATTATTATCGATCTAAATGTAAGTACATAGGAACAGTACAGTACAGGAATAAGCAGAAATATTTCTAGAGGTGTTTTTTTAAGTAACAGCACAATAATTCACTGAAGTCTTCTTAATCTTCCCGTGCTTCTCCAACTAGAGAAGATTAGTCACCAGATCAGATAAAAAAAATCCCTTTCACGTGCAAGGTGAATCAAGTTGCCGCTACACATCATTCCTGTCCAGCTGTTGACGTCATCCATACAAGATATCTACGACCGATCTGTCTTTTCCAGCAACTTCTTCCTTATTATTGCTGAAGAGCATATTAACGGTTAACTGACGTCTAAATATATTAAAATTTCAGATTGTTTGACAACTTAAAACAATTGTAAACGAAAGCTAAGTTAAAACTATTTATGTGGTTGACTTCTTACTTTTTTTTGTTGTGACTCTTTATATCTGTATGGAGTCTTCATTTAACTACGCGTTAGTTGTAGGTATGCTAAGTCGGTAGGAGTTCGGCAAAGCGTACATGATGGATTTCTTACACATAAAAAAAAATATGCGTATGTATAGTAGTAAAACATAAGAAACGGGTTTATGTCTATAAGGTAGAATCACGTGATGGTATTAACTACTGTTAAATCACACACCATACTAAATTGACAGTTTGTGATGCTTATTGAGATTGTATTATCCATTTTACTATACCTACTGCAGCAGAATATTAAGGTGCTTTTATATATGTTTTAATAGGAAACAAAAAATAATCTTCTTTTTTTTAACCTGTCCAATGCTGAGTATACGATTGTACTGCGTGCAGAACAAAATCCGTTTATTCGTACTGAAAAGTAGTTTTTTTTATTACGTGACTGATATGTTGTTTTCTTTTGTGTTGTTTCCTTCGCCATTCATCTTTACAAAAAGAGTAAACTCACATCAGCACGTGTCATAGTTTAAACAATCTAAAATTCTACATAAACATTAAATACTACAACTAAAGTAGCTTTTAAAATAAAAAATCTGTTATTAGATTATATTTTTAATCATCCAATGAAACTTTAATAATCTTTTTAATAAATATGGCATGACAAGGGGCATGGTACAATATGTACTTATACATACAAGGTTTATATAGTGCCGTTGGGCTTTCGCTAAGAATAGGCTACCAAACCCGTGGGTGTCGTAAAGGCGACTAATGAATTATATCAAGTGGATAGGCAGCGACACCCACACACTGATCACTTCACTCAGCAAAAATTTTGTTTGTAGGATCAGAATTCCATTTTTTATTTCAACTTGATTTCAAAAGAATCTGATTCCGTAGAGGAATCGCTGAGTGTGAACTCAACCTTACAAACATTGGTTTCCTAATTATTACTATCGGTTTTGAGCAATAAGGACAATATTTTATTGTTAATTGTCATGTTAATGCCATATTCTAATAGTTACTAAGGGAAGGTAATGTGTATGAGTTACAGTGCTACGAAACTGAAAGGTCAACTGAAGGAAATATTTTCATATAAGTACCTAAGTTATTCTAGGCAAACTTAGACAATATGTAATTATTTTGTGTCTTTTTGAAGTTTTTACTTCTGTTCCATCCTAAGGTACCTGTAAGAGATCGCGGAATACGATAAGGCCGTCCACGTGCATTTACAAAGTAAAAAAATATTTTCCTTGTATGTTAATTTCGTTTTGGTGTATGTAAAATAAAGAATAAAAATAAATAAATAACACACGAGAAATAAATAGTAATTGTTAGTAAATGTTTGACTGTTTGTTTCATATTTTGTCTGTCCACATAGGCACATTGTACAGGTTCACTTTATATCTGATTATGAAAGTTACATGAAAATCGATGTTTAACATGTTATACTGGGTGATGGAAGCTAGTACCGTTAGTGTTGCTTAAAATAAGGGAGATTGCAGTGAATCTACGCGTAAATTTTTTAACTAGGTATAATTTTGCATTTTATAGTAGAATGGTTTTTTTGTAAAAGTTTATGTAATACTCTTCAAAAGAGGTTACACATATCAACTGGCATAAAGCCGAGGTTAAAATTCCACCTTTAAAAAAATATTGGCATGAACTGTCAGTCTTCGTTTTGATTTTGTAACATGATTGGCATTTTACTAGTATTATTTGATACATTTATCATATTTTCATATTTATTTATGTTTACCTGTGAGCGTTGACTGATAAGCGACATAATTATTTATCAGTAGTTACGGCTTAATCAGCCGCCGGCAGCGTCATCTATATTTAATGCGTAGCGTGTGTGTGTGTTTGGGCGATACTCGTTCGCATGTGTGGGTGCGGGCACATATCGGTGCGCGAACGCAGCCGCATCAACGGCCCGCGGCCGCGAGAGAATTCCATACCGTGAACGCGACTCGCTTGTTTCGATGCCGTCAGCGCGTTGTTGGAACACTCTGTGGCTCGGTTGTAAATTGTACTAATTGGGCATGGCGGTCTCCGCTGACAAAACAGTGGATCCATCAATTCCCGTCTCAGTGCCCATGTTATACAACGTCCGCATAATCGACCAGTGAACTACCTGTGTTCGATTTAACGCGAACACGACGCATATGAAACTATTCGCTAGTATTGGTTGCATTATGCATATTGCGAGTGTGTGTGTGAAGTGTTCATAAATAGTCAGTGCTAGAGGGGTTCAGCGTAATGATCTGTGTTGTGAGTATAGTATCTGCATCAATATGTAATACAAACTAAGATAATTCAAATATTAAAGTCAGACGGGCGTATATTGTGTAACATTTTGAGGTTATGTTTAAAAGTGCTCGTCACGAAAATACCACTCATTACAGATGTGAGTCTGTATATTTGGTTAGATTAATATAGACCACATGATCCGGTGCGTATATTGTTGTTTAGTACTAATTACCTTGTGTTTTAGTAACTAAATTACACAGTTAGTCTTAATGTTAACAGAGCTGTAACTTGTGTCTATGCTGTTTTGATAATAATGTTTTTAAGAAGGTATAACAATGGGAAGATAACTAATAACTTTTTAACGTAGTACAAAAAGTAAGAGATTTTCCATTCGTACGTATTTTATGTTTGTACCTAAGTATACAATGACTTGGTACTCTTAGGTGCTACAAAACTAATTCGTATGGTTAATTCTTGCTTAAAGTAGGTTTATCTTATTAATTTGGTTGTATTTTAATGTCATGAAATTTGTCTCACAAAAGACATGTTTTTCTTTAGTAAATTTTCCATCATATGTATATGTGCCGAGACTGAGATGATTTTCAAAGTGTTAGAAGAGTAATTATTGCTAGATACCTAGGCGAATTGGCGAATAATTATCGAATAATCGAAGATATTTAAAATTTACCAATAGATATCCCCGTTTAAATTTCTGGCTTATCGTTATCAGTAAGTGCCTACTTATAATTTGACGTAGATACTCTTGAGTACACTATCAGTCGCCAAAAGATGTTAGGATTAGTCGAGATTTGAACGAGAGAGACCGGAGATTTCTTAATCTCACAAGAGTGTGCAAAACTGGTTATCTTAATCTTTTTATAGTTTGACAGAGCATTGAATGTAGATGTACACATACATGATACGGGCGCGTTAGAAGTGCATTTATCTATTACATGAAAAAATGGTGCCGAGGTCGAAGCAGTAACATTGAATAATAACATATATGTAGGTACAAACATTGGAAACTAATGTTAAATCGTGTATGATTTAATTATTGTTGTCCGTTTTATTTATTTGTCGCATATTCAATCATCTTGAGACCGGTTCTTCTTTCAATAAAGAGAGGCTTTAGATTTAGTCGCATCAATGACTTTAGTCCAAAATATTTAGGATTAGTCTGTCATTGCTTAAGACATGGTCCAAATTTATGACAGTTGAAACCAAGCCGCGTTACAAAGCTAGTTTATCAATTCAGATTACAGTTTAATCACTCGCACCAGCATGATTACTTCATTTATTCCGTAGATTAATAGATAAGCGTTGATTTCAATTATTCTAGGTACTAATTCTGTTTGACTACGCCAATTGGCTGACCTAATATATTGAGAACATGTTTACAAGGTTCTATTACGTACAATGTTTATGGTCCGGATTTTGATAATTATAAATTCAGAATTCTGTTTGGCAGTCAGTAGGCAAAATACGCGACAAAATATTGTATTATATAACTAAAGCATAAATAAGACCGAGAGAACTTTTAATTGCAGTTGACTCTATGTATACATAGGTTCGTAGAAATGCAATTAAATATAGCTACATACATAGTCGAATATTAACTAAAAAAAAAACCGTTAAGGTTCAGTTACTATCTTCTAGCTCCATTATTAAATCCTCGTCATTATTAAGTCGTCTCAGGTGAAATTAATAGAACTTGATAAGACAAATTTAATGATTCCAAACTCGATGGGTTTACTAGTGGCCATTTCAAGGTACCGTTACCCACCATCATCAGACTAGCTTGGTAGTACACATTATTGAATTGCTGAAATTACATCTATATTTATTAAGTTTCAAATAAATATTGAGCACTAGAAGTGGGTGAAATTGGGATTCTTAGATTTTTTATAAGCATACATCGGTATGTATGCTTATAAAAAAATCTAAGAATATATAATAGAAAATTCATATGTACTCATGGTCCCAAGGAAATACAACAATGATTTAGAATAAATTATCCAGTAATACTACTTACATCACATTTCTTACATAACCTCATATGACAACCAAAGCAACCGTATCAGTGGTCATGTTCGTGGCCAAGATTACATGGAAGAATGGAACATATACATTTATGCGCATATAAAAATATCGGTTATCAGATTTGTTAAACGCGTCAAATGTCTATTAATAGAACTGTATCACAAACCAATCGGTGCGTTAATCTCAACGTCACCGATGCCAATATTTCTTCAGATGTAATAGATTTGTATGAGATTTGTTCGGAAAATCGTTTAATAATCTGAGTTATTTCCAGAATTTGTTTTAACTGTGAAATTGAATTGTATAAGGCATAACTTGTTATAGATATGGGGGTCTATAAATAAGTAAGTCTAAAGTCAAATATTAGGAATATCCCATCCAGGTTTCACACTGTAAAGCCAAGCCAAGAATTAAAATGTCATTAGGAAGCAATTCACACTTCCACGGTCTAGTGGTTCATGGTTCATTAGAATGTCATGTGAGCGCATCTTATGAACTGTTCGATCAAACGACTGACCTGTACTATTTAATGCGAATACTCAAGCACGTGAGCTGTCGACCCGTGCTTTATTGAAAGGCTGTTTCGTTTCTACTCCCGTGCCGCTATTAGTCGAGCGTCACTGAACTACAGGAATATCATTATCAGCGGGTGACTATCGATCGCGTCGCCCACCCTCCTCCCCGCAAGCTACGTCATCGTTTGCCTCGTGCCCCTGAAACGGTGACGTCACTGATTCATGAGGAAATCCTACGTCACTGTTCTTCCCGCATGCGCATTGTGTTGGGCAAAATTTTACCTAAATTTAGACTGTGATGCCGTCATACCGAGATAAGTGGAAATACTGTTGCTAACTTGATATTCAATCTTACTTATTCCTTGCTGAGTTTGTAGTATGCACAATAAATATCCGTTAAAAGTGCTGAAATCTGTTTTAGTTTTGTTGGTCTTCTACGTTCTATTCTACGCAATATTGATCGAATAGTTTCTGAAGCTATGAGAAGGAGTATTTTTGTGGGCGAGTTCCTAGTTTCATTCATAAAATTACGGATTCTTATATATATAATTATAATTTGCTCTCTTACACAGTCTCGGCTTAGAACAAGCCCCGTCCTTTAAGATGATGGGGGTATAATTTATTTTTGTTTATTTAAATCAGGCATCAATACAACTATACAGAAATATTTTTCCACCTGATTTTATCGGAACCCTATGAGACCCTATGACGACATTCTGGGATCCCTATAATAAATGTTCGTCAGTTGTCAAGAATCGCGATATCCTTACACTATATGCGATTTAGTTGTCTTCCGGGAAGGCCATATTTAGCAATGGAAAAATAAGGCTTGTTAGTTGTCAATAATTTTGGGGTTTTCGACTTTAATCACACCTGTATTCCTCGTAGATGTAGGGAGAGGTGTATACCTACCGTTGTCACACATTTCACCGATGCCGTTATTATGACTGTTGTGGGACCAATCTTTGAGAATAGTTACTGAAGGTTCCCTAATAGATACCCCAAAAACACTGTCGGTTCCGGGACTCGAGTTCAGCAGCCGCCCTTGCGAGCAATAGACCAATGAGGCATTATATTTTACGTTGACTACTAAATTTTTAATGACCTGATGACTCCGATGACTCATACTTACTGCTGTCAAATAAGCTGAGATTAGTAAACGGTTAGGTACAATAAGAGCGGGATGGAAAAAATTAAGATACGTCAAATGTAAGAACATTTCTATAGTAACTATTAATGTCAAAATAAAATTGTATGGACATTTTTGTCAGGCGTATAATTTGAATTTTATGTCTCTTAATTTTGTCCCGTCCCGCTTTTAAAGTAACCAAACTGTTAGTAAAATACAGCAATTCTCATAACTTAGTTTAATTCGGTTTACATCATGACATTGTCACGACGATGTCGTTATCTGCGGTTGCGCATATCCGTATAATCACAAATATGTCGGCGAGCAAAATGTTTGATTCACTTGTTTGCATATAATTATCGGTAGCTATAGAGACAACGCTATTGTTTTCGTAGAAGCGCAGCGCGATTCTTGTATGACGCGTCATTCGTCACGATGTGGGTTTATTACAAATAAGTACTTCCCATCCAATAAAATTCATTTGTTTTGCCCTTCAACCACAATATTACTCTCGTTACTCTTATACACTGAATAGTTATAATATTAATTGTCGTGCTTTGCGTATGCTGCATTTTAAACAGGGTTAACTAAACCAATGATCGTCTTGTGGTATTAGATTCAAGATTCAAAATACGTATAATTTCGTTTTCTTAGACCACATGCAGGCTCTTATTTACTTCAACATTTTTGTACATGGTTCCAATAAGTCGTTTTCATGGTTCCGTTCCTTAAAAGGAAAAAATAAACTCTTATAAGATCACTTTGTTGTCCGTTTGTCTGTTAAGACACTTTTTTTGGAGGTATCAACTTGAAATGAATATCAAATACCTAAGTCTACGATCTTGGAGCTGTAAAAAATTAAGCTTTTAATCAATGCAATAAAAAATTACGGCGTTTTATGCCGCATATTTTGGAATTTGCCTGTAAATCAAAAACTATTGGGTACTTTCTGTGGAACTACAATGATGAAGTTTGGCAGAAGTAAAGGAAAATAAATAACAAAAATAGTCAAATTGTAATTCATCATAAATAACTTATAAAAAGTAATTATAAACTTACTTTAGCAGTTGGATTGGCCGTGATGTAGGTATATCGATATATTGGAGACCATTTTTACAACTACTTAGTTAAGTTTATCATTCAAGCTGACTTTGTGTTGAATGTTCGGTGCTTTCATAGCTCACAAATGTTTATTATACGGAACTCTTGGTGCGCGAGTCAGACTTGCACTCGTCCAGATTTTCTATAGAGAAGAACCGGTAGGGAACTCTCTAGTACTCTTTTAAACAGAATATGTACTGTTCATCTATATACTGTTAATTGTTTAATTGTGTGAGATTATTTCTATAAATGAGCACTTACTGAATAATGTCTCATTGACTATCTCTAGCAGTGAGTTAGCGTGGTAATCGATACTCGTGACTTTTCTGTGTAAGAAGAGGTCCTTAGTCTGCAGTGGGACAGTTATGGCCTGGATATATACTTTTCAATGTCCAGATTTTGTTTAATTTTTATTTCGTTATTTTTTATTATTAACTTCGTGTGTTCCGTTTACCTAAGTTCCTTGAAGTTTATAAAGCTTATCTAAAGATTTGATGATTGTTTTATAAAGATCCCAAGTAGGTGCCTAAATATCTACATTCAGATGATGATGGTGTACCTACCGCCTTTGAGATCTACATACTCTTCTCTTCCATACAATAATATGTATAAAAGAGATGAAAAAATAATCGTCACTAGAGCACAAAAAAAATGGCTGTATTAAATATTAAATAATACTGTAATAATATACGAGCTGCTTCATGTAGGTATTACACAACCATAGAAGCATATCCATTTAATTACCAATGCTATTGCAACTTTTACGATATACCTGACGACTTTTATCTGAAATCAGCTTGCCGTGACATCTCACGATTTGAAAGTCTAACTGAGAGCTACAAACAATGATAGCATTCCCACCCGCTCCGATTTGGCTGCCGCGCCGCCCTACGAAGTGATCCCCTCGCCCGACGGCAGATGTCGCCCCTCAAACCCTCACGTAATTTGACAAGCAACATGGCCGCTCATAATATCGTCGGGAATAACACACGACCCCAGTAAAATAGTGCTCAGTCCGAACAAGTCCCGTATAAACCGTCATATCAATCAATCAGTGCGTGGAATTCATTGGAATAAAAAGATGAAGCTTTCGGTGAAGGCAGGTACGTTTAACCTTATCGTCATACTGCATAGTTTTCGCTTTAGGAAAGTATTGATCAGTGGAATGGTGTCAAATACAGATTTAGATACGTGTGTCAATATCACGAAAGTTATAATAGGTATTCTGGTGTTTGAAAAATATATTTAAATCTAATTTTGATGTTCTGTTGGAACTAAAATGCGAACGTAATCTGTAGATTACGCAATGCAACAGCAAATAGCAAACGCATGTAGTAAAATGGGTGCATTTGGCGCATTGCGTTGCTTAGCAACGACATAAGGTGTTAAGGATTATTTTATGCGGCAGTTAAAACGTCAAGGAACAGAGCTTATTTAAGGGATTATAGCCAACTGACGCGATGGTGGTTATAGTGATGGTGACAGACATTTAATTACATTTTTAAATTCGGTAACGCGAAGACACGGTATTATTTTTACATCTTATGTATCAATACAAAATGTGATTACAATGTTGTGCTCAGTTATTCTATTTATGAATATAATTGTTCGCCAATAATATAAAAAGTCTTCTTCATACGGTGTTTTTTTGGAATGTCGTATAATTTAGGTCAGTTCCTCAGATTATGAGCCTGTGGTGAGGCAGACTAGTAGGTGGTAGGGTGAGAGGTGACAAGGCTTAAAAGCGATGGTTGGGCAGTAGGAACCATTCGGATATAAAACGAAACCTCTATCACAAATATTCTGACCGTGCTGATTAGGTTCTTATCTGCGGCCTCTCTTAAGGATACAACTGTAGCATGGAACGTTACGTGTTTTGTTATGAATTTATGATTATAAGTTATGAAAAAATATAACAGTATAATTAATGATTAATATTTTTGTATTTATTGAATCAAAGTTTTCCTTTCTTTAATATAAAATATCTCTGTGATTGCGGCAAACTTTTTAGAAACACTGCAAATGGCAAAGCCTTCATATTATGTTAACATACTGTCCTAATAACGTTAACCTTGACAGTTAAATTCGTAGTATTGATTTTCCTTTTTATCTTTTACAGGTAGCGTTGAAAATTTCGCTGGATTATGCTACACGGTAAAGGTATAAATCGTTCATTTGCAAATATATTTGGATATGGATCCAATTTTAGAAAATGAATCTGCGACGACCGAATCACCTTCAAAGCATGGCAAGGCAAAACACAAAAATAAAAAGAAAAAACAATCGGAAGCTCAAAATCAAACAGTTGTTGGTGAGCGAAAGAAATTTGTTGTTACCACACTATCCAATACAGAAGACAAAGTTCCTTCTAGAGTAGCAGATAGTAATGTACATACAGTCCATTTTGGAACGCGTGGAGTTGAGTCCCAAAGACCCCATGTAAGATCAATATTTAAAGATAGAACTGCTGACACATCGAGAGCATCAAGTGCAGAACGACATTCTGCTCCAGAAAAAGGATACGAAACTTTTCATGGAACGTCGTCTAGTCCACGAAGCTCTATTTTTGATATATTTCGTTTAAGAAGAAAAAGTGATGCTAAAAAATATGCACCAAAACAGGCAAAAACGACAGAAAGTCAAGAAGCACCTGAAACCCAAGATGAACAGCAATATGCCGCCGATAGTAAAGATTCACATAAGAAATATTACCATACGGTAACGGGAGCGTCGTCGCGGAAGTACAGTCCCATTACTAGGGTAATGGATATTTTTCGCAGCAAGCCTCAACCAGAAAGTAGCCAATCTCCTGCAGATCCAGTTAAGAAGAAAGCTACTAAACAAGTTCGTCGTTCTTCTATTGAGACGACTTCACCTACTTATCATAAAAATTCATACGCTTCATTAGAGCCATCGCAAGCAAAACAAATGTTTAGAGAAGTTCGGGGTCTTCCTAAATATGATCCTTATTTATCAATTGTGCAAATATCCATAGGAGGCAGAGACAAAACTAGACTCTTGCTGAATTTCTTTAAATATCACAAATGTTATGAAATTTTACCGAAGTCTGCAAAAGTTATCATATTTGATACACAATTTTTTGTCAGAAAAACGTTCCCAACGCTTATATCACACGGTATTCGTTCTGCACCGCTTTGGGATGCTACTAAAAAACTACTCGTAGGAATGATAACAGTAACAGATTTCATAAGGATTCTTCTTTATCTGGACAAAGAAAACTTATCAGTCGAAGATTTAGAACGACATACCCTTCACACTTGGAGAAAGTTGTTACGATCAACGCGGAAGCCTTTGTGCAGTGCTAAGCCTGATCAGTCACTGCATGATGCCATTAATTTACTCCATAAAAATCGCGTCCATCGTTTATTAATGATAGATCCTTTTACTGGAGATGTTCTATATATCTTGTCCCATAAAAGAATATTAAGGTTTTTGTTTGTGTATCTTAACGAATTTCCGGAGTTAACTTTCTTTCACAAGACACTAACTGAATTAAAAATCGGGACATATGAAGACATTGTGTCTGTAACTGAAGATACAAGTATTAAAACAGCATTTCAGTTACTGTTAGAAAAAGATGTTTCGGCTTTGCCAATTCTAGACGACAGTGGTACGCTTATTGATGTTTATGCAAAATATGAAGTGTTAAATCTAGTGAGTGAAAAATTATATTCGAATTTGTCATTGACGATAGGTGAAGTAAGAAATAAAAAGAAAGACTGGGAAGAAAAGTTACAAAAATGTCGTTCAAGTATTACTTTATATGAGGCCTTAGAAGTTATAGTTAGAACTGAGAGTCATCGATTATTATTAGTAAATAAAGAAGATAAACTAGTAGGAATTGTTTCACTATCAGACATATTAGTATATTTAAATAGAATAATTCCCACGGAAAAGAAAGTTTCTTCGCTACAAGAGATATTTAGACCACTCGAAGAGAATAAAGTAGCAGAATCACCCAAAGAAACTGAAAATGAGATTATATCAATCGAAGTTCCAACGCTAGCACAAATTGTACCTGAGGCTGAGGAAAGCGCCACTGCGCTGAATGAGTCCAATGCCACCGATAAAGAAGAAATTTCGAACGAAACTGAACTTAAAGTGGACGATGTTAATTTTGATGCAGACATAAATATAAATTCTTCTAGTGATAACATTAATAAAACGCACTTAGACCTTGCCATAGACCCGACTATGACCACGATTGACGAGTCGAGTGTTAACGAATAAGTAGTACATTTTTATTCCAAAGAAATTGTGATAGGTGACAACGCCGAAATCGGTATATTAATCTCAGCTTTTGCTTGTATTGATATTGTAATTTAACTCCATACTCATTAATAGTTGCATCAAATACCACGTGATTGCCTTATTATTTAATTCATTAAAACATTGCTAAAACTTAATAAAATATTTTAGCAGTATCAAATCGTATTCTTGAATTTTATGTAAATATCCATCCAATGACCTTTACTTTTCCCGGATAATTAGCAAACTGATTGGGGAATATAAAGAAAATAATATTTAGACAGTTTTAACTGCTTTATCGTCGTTTAGCGCTACTCTTTAAAGTCGACTGAAGGAAACTTGTATACTAGTTTTAGATTGTAGGTAGGCAATAATCTAGCAAATTAGTGCAAAATTATTAGTTTTGGTAAAATTTATTAAATTATTAATCGCACAGTTAACCTGTTATTAGATCTTAGAAGTACGTTTATATAAATATGTTTGAAGTGTCATTAGTCAAAGAAGGTATTCTACTATGTCACAAAATATTGTCTTGGAAACTAAAACCAGTAAGTGTCCTCTCACTTGAGTTCTTAACTCGTGAGTCAACTTAGAAGGTTACGTAATATGTGTTTATATGCGATGGGCCAGCAACCTCGCTATTTGCGCATTATTGTTAATATTTACTTCCGAAAGGTATGTTATATGAGCACCTGATTGGACTGAATACATACCGCATTGTATTGAAATCACCTAGAATCTTTACAGATAAAGTATTAACTGTCTCGTCATCAATTGTCTTGTATAGAAAACAGTTTGCTGCATAATAAGATAGGTGGTCTGACCACTGTTTTATTATACCAAAATGGCATGCCGATTATTTACAGTTTATATGCGTCTTTTCAATAATGCATTAAGTTGCAATCAATTTAAGTCCGATACATTTATGTTTAATAGGTAGATACTCATAGATACAGGTGAGTGCAGCGGAGAGGCACAGGCGCAGCGAGTCGACCGGTCGGTGGGTGGAGGACCGAACCCGGAACAAACCACTCTACCCCAAGGTCGCGCAGTATCTCTTACTTTTAGCCGCCAATTTAATTTTATCTCGTCTCGAGTCGATTTCTTGACGCCATAGAACTAATCACATTGAGCATGCTTGTACCAGTATCTATTGCGATACGCGCCTCGGAAAGGGTTATTTGTTAAATGGATGTATAATGTTAGATTAGATTAATCGCAATGGAAAATTATTTCGAAGTAAGCAAATTCCACGATGTCTGGCAGTATTTTTAGTTATCGTATGAACTCTACTGCGTTGATAGTCATGGCTAGTACCTACTCGTACTGCAGTATAATGCAGGCGTTGCTTACTGTTATTACAGGAAGATCATCAATGTAAAATTAGAACGGAATTGCGGTTGCCTAAACGTACAAAACGAAATAGGTATATTGTAATGCAAACATCTATCGAGCTTTGAGGATATTATAATGTGATAGTAATAGATACTGGTCAAATTAACATACGAAAAAGAACTAGTAGCACCCACTCGTGTGAAACCGGTAAGTAACTTGGCACTGGATAAGTAAATATGGAAGCTTGTCGCGCGATTGTGCTACGAATCTGCCTACATATCACGTCGCCGTTGGCGTCGGTCGTCAATGGTCGTTTCTGTTGGCGTCGCCTCGTCGCGTCGTAGTGCCGTCGCTGCACTGGCGCGCCCCATACGATGACGTCGTGTTCTACACTCCATTATGTGGATCAATATCAAGTAGAATATTACTTTAACTAAGTTTGTATACTGTATTCATAGCTTCTGAGGTCATTAGGTCTTATATTAATATTTCTAAATTGGCAATGGAACAGTTTTCATGCCTTGCTGGGTGTAAAGATAAAAAGTAACTGTGTCTAAAAATAATATGCGATATAGATTTACTATGTAAACTAAGCATGTATACTGTGTGAATTAACACAAGTACGTATTTGCATATTTTAATAGTTAATATTGTGTTACGAGATAAAAGACTAATTTATATTTGGTTACAAATAAAATAAATTGCACACAGTAAGTGTCTATACTAACTTAGGATTTCAAGATGGGATAAGATGCTTATTATTATTCGATGCGACATTTTTTTTTTAATTTCACATAGGCCAGATTACTGGCACTTATGAAACGTCAAAGCTAGGTGCATAGGTACAAAGTCACAGACAAAGGTCAAAGATAGGTACAAATACGTAAGTATTTAAAGCAAATAGTAAATACCTTCCATAACTGTATGCAGTGTAACGTTTTGCGGACAGAGTAATTATAAAGAGCGTTATTTTTATTAAGCATTCAAACAATAGAACTGAAAATGGAGAAAATAAAGGGAAGAACTTACATATAGTAATTTTTTATACCTACCTAAATATTACAATAAATTCTAAGATCGATTAAAATACCTGCAGTCATTTCAATCTGTTATCAGTTACATCGATTCTTTTAGGTAAATATCAACAACTATGTGGAATTTATTTTGTCAGGTTATTATGAACATTGGAATAACGTCGCTGAGATTGCGTTATACTTGAAGGAATTAGTACGGAGGTGTTTTAGCGGGCGTACCCCTCTCGCAACTGGCATATGATTCCCAATCAAATACCTTCATACCTTTTACATGTATGGTTACAATGATGATAGTACACGATTTTAATCGTGTGTGACACAATTTTATGTTTGTATTTAAAAAAAAATTTTTGTTAACTAATTCTGTTAATGTAATGTCGAGAGCTGTTGTTGCTTTAGTGCAAGTTCTTTTGTGCTTGTGTGTTACCTCCCCCCCGCCACGGGTGGCGAGCTAATTTGTTCGATATATAGTCGGAAGCCGACTCCCGTCTGGTCCTCTAAGGCGTTATACTTACCACAGGACAACGTAGCAAGTGCCGTGTTTTGATTGCTAGAATATTTCCGGATGGACTACATTAGCGTCGCCAACTTTTTTATACAAGAAATAAAGTATATGTAGGTCTGAGAAGAATATTAAACAGTAGTTTAGAAAAATGAACAGTATTTTATTTATAAAATTTTTTAAATACATATTTTTTAGAGCTTCTCGCACATCTTATTAATTTACAGTCTTTTTAAAAAACTTCATACGCCTCACCATAACTATAAAAAATAAAATTTGATGCTGAAAACAGTATTTTGTATACTTTATTTTTTATCAACAGTAAAAAGGATAATGTAGTGAATAACAGTATAATACTGTTTTTAACAGTATAGGTGGCAACCCTAGACTACATGGCAATAGGGTCGATGCATGATTTAAAAAATAAAAAAGAGCTTAAGCGTCACTTTTTATTCTATTCTTCTTTTTGACAATGGCGTATTACCACACTTTGTTCTTAATATACAAAGTTCATCCTTGGCCTGTTCGCAGATTCACTTCTTGGGTGCTCTAATCCGAATGGTTTACGTTTAAGCAAGAAGAATATTACAAAATATGAAAAATAAATCTAAAAAAAACAGAATGAATAAAACAGTTCTAAATATTGGTCGGGTGATGCCTAATAAATAATATAAATTAGCATATTAATCGATCAAGCGGAGGTCACATTGTGGACAATCGCGTTAATACCTGTTCAGGCGGATTGCTTGTTGCAAAATGTTTCAAGGATGTTTCTTTTTGTCTAGTGATGAGTTTTATCATCCGTTGGATCTTGATGTAAGTCTATAGATAAGATTTTTAAAGCTGTGGATAACGTATCACGTTATCTTGAAAATGTTCGCTGTTTTGCAGTTTGGTTTGTTATTTTTTTAGCGAATCTGAAGACTGAAGATTTTGTTCGTAGATACGTCATACCTGTAAAGCAACTGTATGGACAGGCCACAATCTAAAAAATATATTATTATTTATATGTTTATGCCTCAACTGTTGTATCTAGCTTCGAGAAAACATTCTTAGGAGATCATTCTTAATTTTAGAGATTTTATTCAATTCTGAATTTACTGTTGTAAGTTATATAGTCAGGGATGGCCGCTTTTATTGCTCTGTCTCAACAAGCCACGTTGTACTCTTTAGACTTACATACTTGTATTCCCCAAAGGGTTGGGCAGAGGTGTACGTACGCAATTGTACAGGCACATTTTACCAGTGCTGTTATTAAGTCTGATGCAATAGGTGGTGAGCCTATCCCTCGAGCACTATTCCAAACTCCGAGCTGCTACTGAGAATTTTCTAACAGAAAAATTCAATAACACTTTGCCTGACCTGGAAAGCGAACCCGACACCTCGTGCTCAGCAGTCGGTAATCTTTGTTGTGTGTCTTAGTGATATTTTTATTGTAAAAAAGAAATTATGGGTACCTTGTATACCAGATTTTGTATAACTTTATTTCATTGCTAAAAAGGATATACATATCTAGTCAGCATAACACAGACTACTCACTGGTCTAGACATAAGCCGGTCTCAAGATTCAGATTTTAATATTAATTTTATTTCATTTTCGACTTGCTTATTATATAATACAAGGTCCTAATTTATTAGGTAATTTCCTTTTAAGTGGTCAATGTGTAAGTAATAAAGATTCATTTAAGCCATCATTCAAATTTTTATAACAATTATATTTTTTTCTCTTATGATCCCCGTTCAAGATAGCGGTTTTTGTCTTGCTAGTTCTATGGTTATTACAAATAATTTGTTATACCCATTTAATTCTTAGCTTAACTGAATGTCTTATATATTACCCCTTTCAAAGGACAGTGAGCAGAGGTCGAGATGGCTCAGCGGTCAGAGCGCCTGGAGTAAGTATTTATCCGAGAGGCGCAGGTTCGAATCCTAATTGATATTCGATATTCTTTTTCCACAAAGTTTATAACTTTAGAGTTCACTATGCATGTGTTAATGCTTTTCGAAGATTTATCTCTTTTTTTTACTTTACAATAAAAAAAAACAGAATAATAGATTTTCGATTTTCCACAAAATTTACCTATAACATTATTACGGTGGCGGTGGTGGCTTACACATCGCTAAAATCGAATGTGGCGATTGAAGCGGTCATCCGGATTTAATCATCTATTATTAAAGGTATGCAACTGTTTTTATTGTAGGATCTACATAATTATATATATTCAATAGAATTTATTATAATTATAATATCGACATAAACGTTCTTAACGTTATATTAAACATAATTTTTAAGAACTTTATTACAACTTTTATCGTTCTTAAATTAAAATTAACATATAAGTTTATTTAATTGATGTCACCGGCAGTTTAGAAGATAGTTTAACTACTATTAAACATTTATGGCGATATGACTGCTGTTACAAAGTAAATGGGAAGTATTTTATAAGTAAAGCTTAAGAATAAAATTGAGACTCTTGTTTCAAGAGTCTCAATTTTATTCTTATCTCTGGTCGGTAAACCGTCACTGAGGTAAAGCAACGGTTGGCGCGGTAAGTTGGCGAATTGGAGGACTATAAGCATAAGTTCGTGCGTGAATCTGTCAGTTCCAGTTGTTGTCAATAAGTTAGCAGTTGGTAAGCTGGGTCACCGAACAGCTTTAATTGATACTATTAAGCTACATCACCCGGACGTGAGCGAGAGAATCTTAGAAAAGTTGGTATCTTCTTAAGTATGGGTAACTATAGTTTCGGCAAGTGGTGTCACTCACGTAGTTTGGGGGTTTTGACATATAAGACAACTGCCAGTAAAAGCCATAATGGAACTGATAGTTTTTAAAGCTTGGAGTTTAATTCCTGAAAATGTGGCACATGTAATATCGTTAAAAAGGGTTACTAACTTTAAATATCTTGGACACATTATCGATGAAAACCTCAGTGACGATTCAGACATTGAGCGGGAGCGCAGAGGGATGGCAATTCGGTGCAATATGCTGGCGCGCAGGTTTGTTAGATGTTCTGTGGGAGTTAAACTCACACTTTTTCGAGCGTACGCGCAATCTTTTTATACATGCAGCCTGTGGGTCAGTCATACGCAACGAGCTATCAGTATAATAAGAGTGCAGTATAACAATGCCTTCAGGTATATGATGGGACTGCCCCGTTACTGCAGCGTGTCAGAAATGTTCGCATACTGCAATATAGATAGTTTTACAACTATATTGCGGAAAAGAACCGCATCCATGATGCGAAGGGTGCGGGACAGTTCCAACAGATACCTTAGGGTAATTGCTATTAAATTAGAAAAACCCATCTGGAGGCACTGGAATAGGCTTCATGTAATTAAATAATGTATTTGTCTGGTCTTCTTACTAACATTAATAAATTAAGAATCTGTTATACTAACACAATATGGATCTTTGGTCTGAATTAAATAAATAAATTAAAAAAAAAAACAAATAATTTCCGCGCCATCTAGTGTAAGTGTACTGTTATTAATAAGTTTTCCGAGAAATATATTTCTTATTCGTTGTGTTTTCTCCGGGTAGTTATTATGCTCTCTGCTTAATTATGTCGAATTCGGTTAGATATGTCAATCAATAACAATTAAACAGACACTTTCGAAGTAAGATTAGGATTAACTTTCGAACAGTGAGCAAGGATGGGATCATTGGTTCCCCCTGTCAACGCCGTTTTTAATTAAAATCTAAGGTTTCCGTTCATGAGGATATGACGAAACTGCCAAGTTTGGTTATTAAGAGCAGATCATGTCGTCTTATCTTGTTCATTTCCTCTGTGGTCCTTCTTGATAGGTCCCTTTCGTAAACATTAGACACTTTATCAGATGTAGACATACAGTGATGTATGTCTATGAAGGGGAAACATCCTAAAATATTGCCCAAATCTTCTGTTAAAAATGTATTTACGATGAGGTTGTTATTGTATTAGCCATGGTTCAAATCATTACTAAAACATATAGGTGGTATTACATTAAATTAAATAAAAGCATTAACGCATGCTTAGCGAACTCTAAAGTTATTATATTAAATGGAAAAAAGAATACGGGCGCGAACAGGATTCGAACCGCGCCTCCCAGATAAATACTCCAGGCGCTCTGACCACTAAGCCATCTCGACCTCTGCTCACCACCGCGAATTCTTCTTCCATATTTAACGTCTTATGGCGACGTCATTGCTATCAATTCAGTACCTATACAGGTGACCGAACCGACACGACTAACTTTGCAGTTAATACAATGTCGTAAAGAATGCAACTACCTTAACAATTCAAGATAAATCTTTGAAAAGCATTAAAGCATGTTGAGCGAACTCTAAAGTTATTATATTAAATGGAAAAAGAATACGTGGAGTAACAATTTACAATATCAGATCTGAAGGCCTAGTTAGGTTACATAGTAGCCTGTGTTAAGGTCCGTCCTTATTTCCCACAAGAAGTGAAATACAATGGAGACTGCTTATGACAATTTAAGTTAAAGTTCCTGTTTAAATCTGTAAAATGTTCATTTATATCCATTGAGCCGTTTCGGAGCCTATTCAAGACAAACTTTAGACAATCAAATAGACAACAATTCTAAAAACTGACAACATTTAAGATAAGGCATCGTATAGATAGCAGATTTCACTACATTTTGGCATTTATATTGTAATCACAAATAGGCACTTAAATTTTACATACAAGTATAGTTAATACTATCACTCATTACGGTATCCATACCTTTTCTTAAGACGAAAGGATTCAATCATACAAAACAATTTTAATAAGGAGTTTTAAATAAATTTATCTATGTTTTGGAAGTAAATGCAAACATAATAGCCAGTCGCACATTATGTTCAAAATATTTCACAATATTTTCTTGGTGAGAGTCGTGAGATTTTACGAGTCATTGAAGGCATTTGTAAACGTTGCCAAAGCGAATGGATTGATTACTTTTTAACTTCTATGATTATGTTAGTGACTATGCCTAAGGCTAGGCTCCGAGTTATCTCTTCTTTTATTAATGTTCGTCATTATTTTTGAGACATCCAACTTATCAAATGTAATAATGTTACGCTCAGAACTATAATAGCTGAGAGGCGATTAATATATTATTTATTCACGAATATGTTTAGAACGTATTAGAATATTGATTTAATATGGAAAATTGTTTATTATAATTTTTATTTTTAATAAACTCAGCTACTGTGGTTTTAATTATAATTAATGAAGTACTTACCCTTCAAAATTTACGAAAACATATGAAGAGAAAAATTTATTGTAGTTAGAAGCTTCTTCGAGGAATACCTACGAGTACTACTATACGAGTTCAACCCGGAATAATTCCCACTCAGGCTGCTACTAGTCTTTCTAAGATTCTAGACTGATAGATTAAGGATTACCTAGTCAGGAAGCCATTCACAACTCTTCCTTGTTCTTATCTTATGGATGAACAACCTAGTATCAAAAATAAAGTCGTCTGTTGGTCCCTAAAATGGGTTCACACGCAATCTAGAATATATGTCAGGTGTGCTGGTTTCCTCATAATGTTTTCCTTCACCTATAAGCGAGTGATAAATTAATGTCGGATATTGCTTTAAATGATTGATCATAATTTTACTTTTTGTTTTGAGATATTGCCTCAATTTTTTCTGTGATTGCTGTTCATCTGACATAGCAATGATGTTGCTTTTCTCTCTATTGACCTGTGGTGTTACTCTTGATATTAATACGAATTCCAATCCAATTCCAATATTAAAACTAGACACCTTAAACCAACGGGTAATTTTAAAATAAATTTACCTACATTATAGTTGCCTCATTTTTAAAGTATGTTGTCTTCACATTATCCCGAATCTATATATTTTTTTTTTGTCATTTTGGCATATAAGAGTACGAACTGACATATTTCCAATGTCAATCGAGCGGAATTATTTTCAAGAGTAAGCCCACTGTTTTGGCATTAACACAGTTGTGCAGACGTAGTGCCGGGGCTCATGGGATTCTGTAGCGAATAAATATGGAAAAAAAATCGAGGACCAATACAACCGTAAATCAGTATATTATCGTACACAATAAACGAGTTGCTGTGTTTAAATAAGTATGTGAAAATTAGTTAGAATTCGTGGAAACTATGATTTTCATAAAACTATATCAAGTTCCCGCATCCATGTTACTTATTTTCTTTTTTAATTATACGTTACACCGCACAAGGAATTTATTTTGAATTATGAGTGCGTTTAAGACGAGAAAACTTTGAACGAAGAGTATCAATTTTGCGTAGGTTCAGTAGTTTTTAAAGGTGTTTGATTTTCTAATAACAAAATAAGTAGGCAACACAAACAAGAATATTTCTACGCCGAGGATCTAACAGAAATATATTTGTAAATTATGTAACGCCACCCGTAATAATCTTCTTGTAGCTATCTGCATCGAGTGTCAATTTAAAAGTGCTGTTAACTACAAAATGCATTAAATATGAAAGTCATGTCCCATCAGTCATCACAATGGTGCTGCCAGGGTATAATGAGGTTACAAAATTTATTGAAACTCTTACAGTAAAGCCTAGCGTAGTTGTGTTGTTACGTGAGTGAGAGTAAGTGTTTTGTAATCCAAAGTAGTGAAGCTGATGTCATAGCGATTGGGAGCCAGTCGATGACCCCTTGACACGGCTATAAAAAATACCTAAATCAGACAATGACCGATACAGGCGCACGCGCCGCTCGCCTCTAATGAGCTTGAATTATTAACTGGTCCAGTTATTTGATGATAATTAAAGGTCATATGAATATTCTATTTATAGATACCATGTTTGCAAATAAATAACGATAACTTTATCTTGAAGTTAACTTTAACGAAGGTGAAGTCAGTTGTATACGTACCGAATAGCTAAACTCAACATGTATTTGAGTAATTACCAATGTTTAGTCAATCATTATGTAAATTATGTAATTTTCGGCTACTTAAGCGGAAAAAATAGTGATTTACAGATGCTTTGAGGAAGTAAAAATATAGGCATGCGAAGACAGTCAATACTCGATTGCATAATGTAATTTTGTTTAACAACATAGTGAAACCTCTCGTGATGATATAATAACGGCGGACTACACCTAACGGTCTTTTATATCCTTTTACAAAACAAAACATCTTTAGCGCATTCACGGAATCGAGCTATTCACTTTAATAATAATAGTTTTAGGTTAAGTAGACCAATTATATTAATTAGATTAGAAAGACCGTTTTTCCTTCGCCTTCGTCCGCTTGTTTTTTTTTTTTTTTTTTTTTGACAAATTGAGTTTTCAGGTGGGCTAAGAAACTTTATGTCGGCAGATAATTTTTACAGCTCAGGTTTATATAGTCCCCAGAAGACCCGGATCTCCCCCTTGCGTGCTAATAGTGACCAACGTGTTGACTTTAGTGCGCCAGTAGTAACCACCCTATGCACCTTCTGAGTCTGCGCATTGCGCACCAGTCGATGTGGGTGATAGATTTTCGAGGGTCTTCAAGTAAAATAAAAAGCCATGTTATATGTCAGTTTCCTTTTTTCTTTGATGTTTCACCTATGAAGCCCGAGTATCGAATGATTTTACCGTTTTTTTTTTGTGTAGGATTTATCTCGCAGGGCGGCTTAGAAAGTTGTCGACTGCTTAACCGGGCTTTCCTGTGGTTACCTTAATAATTATAAGGTCCCCCAGCCAAGGAATTAAATTTATAAACTAAGTGACAACCCTCTGCGGGGTACGACTCTCGTCTTAGGGCGTCGCTGGTGGGAGGACAGCAAGGGACTGGCTGGATCGGATTCAAAATATAATTATTATTAATGGACGAATTTAAAGCTACAGGCTGAGCGGCGTGAGCTGGCACGAGCAATGGTCGGGGATGATTTTACCGCAAATGAGTGCTGGTTTTATGTTTCTGGGGGTAACTTCCAGAAACTTCTATTGCCTCATCCCCTTCAACTATTTATTTATATTTCCACTTGAATACCTATATTTACAAAACAATGATATTTACTAACTTATCGACTAAACCATTTTGAATGCAGACTTTAAAAGGTAACTTGAGCCTCGCTGTGCACGGCAGCACGAGTTACCACTGTGCCACCATCTTCCCTGCGGTCACTTTATAGGTGGACAGAGTTCCCACTCTGATCGTCTGCAACCTCAAAGGCCAGCCTGTAGATTATCCAGGCCTGCCTTAGGCGTGTTAGGCGTCGGCTGCTTAATCGACGCCTCGTAGTAAAAGAGTAAACAAGCCATAGGCCTCTAATGAAAGCGATAGTGTCTGTCCACCCCTATGGGAAACAGGCATGACTGTATGTATGTACTTGTAATGAATTTCTAATAGCACATAAACATCTACAAAATGTCTGAGTTGCGTAGGTACCTTGAGTTCGAACCTGCGACCTTTTATTTACAAGTCCACCGGTGATACCACTAGGCTATCAGTGCTTTGGATCTACTAGTAATTGTACGCATCTGATTATCCTTTCTTACTATAGAAAGTGCTCGTTTATTAGGTAATTTCCTTACCCTAAGGGTTTCATATACAGGTCAAATACATTCACAAAATTAAATCGAAATAACAAATACAGATAAATCTTTGAAGAGCGCATGCATAGCGAGCCTTAAAGTTATAATTTATTTTTGTGGAAATAGAATACGGTCGTGAGCAGGATTCGAACCGGATAAATACTCCAGGAGATCCACTCTACTTAAGAGTGAATAGATTTATTCTTGATCTACGAGCTCCATCCTCGGTCACACCGTCACTTACTATCAGACGAGTTAGTGGCCAAACGTAGATCCATTTTATGTAAAAAAAAGCGTTATTTATTTATGGCCTCTGTAAATCAATGGCTAGTGGTGGAATGGAGTGATTGGATTGTAATTTATTTGACACTTATAAGCTTCTGCTTACGACCAACATTTAAAGAGCTAATTAACTGTGTAAAGTACCTCTTACACAGTTACATACTTGGTAAATAGTATGATGAGGTTTAATTAAATTATTATTAGTTAACCTTTATAATTTTGTTAGCGATTTTACCTAGTTGTAGATAAATCATTAAACGGTATACAGGACCCCTTTAAAAGGGTATATAAATAACATAACATAATAAACTGACTGCCTCGTTGGTTTAGTGGTCCGTAGCGCGACTGCTGAGCAGGAGGTCTCGGGTTCGATTCCCGGGTCGGGCAAAGTGTTATTGAGTTTTTCTGTTAGGAAATTCTCAGTAGCAGCCCGGAGTTTGGAAATGTGCCCGGTTGATGGCAATAGGCTCACCACCTATTACATGGGACTTAATAACAGCATTGGTGAAATGTGGGTGTACACAATTGTGTACACCTCTGCCTACCCCTTCGGGGAATACAGGCGTGATGCTATGTTATGTTATGTTATGTTATAAACTGCCTCATTAGTCTAGTGGTCCCAAGCGCGACTTAAGAGCATTAGGTCTTGGGTTCGAATCCCGGGTCCAGCAAAGTGTTAATAAGTTAAGAAATTCTCAGTAGCAGTTTGGAGTTTGGAATTGTGCCCGGTTGATGGCAATAGGCTCACCACCTATTACATGGGACTTAATAACAGCATTGGTGAAATGTGAGCGTACAACTGTGTACATCTCTGCCTACCCTTTCGACGAATACAGACTTAATGCTATGCTATAACATAGGTAGACTGAGGTTTACGCACATTTCACCGATGTTGTTCTTAACCCGTTGGCTCGCTAATTACCAGACAAAATTGATTTTTATTGTTATAAAGTACGTATTTGTACGCAGCTGAGCCAACGTTACGTCTCATGTAATGTAGCCTATTCTATACATAGCATCATAGTATCATGATTTGTGAAATAAACTTTTCAGTAAGGGAGGCCGTTGCCCAACAGTGGGACACAGCAAGGTAATAAAAAAATGACCTTGGTTATAGATTATGTCAAAACAAAAAGGAAATAAATGTCTACGGCTAATGTAGTAGGTACCTATGTATATTACATTGGCTGTAGACATTAATTTATTTTGTAAATATATTCAATCCGTGTACAAATCGTAATCCACGCAATTATTTATAAGTTAATAGCCGAGCTTCCATCTAAGTAATGAACTAATGCTACTACCTAGACACGTAGTAAGGTAATACATAAATAACTTCTTTTATAATGTGCTGACACACAATCTTATACAGAAAAAGCCCTTAGATGTATGACACAGTCGTATTGCGGCATACTCTAAGTTTTAATCACCGATATAATCATTATTTTATAAAGACATATGTATTTTATGACAATCATGTTGCACGCTAATTCCTTTATCAACGTTTAACAATTAGATACAGTGAATATTGTCAATCAAGCGTTCATATTATGTTTCCTTACACGGGGCGGCATATTTCCCACATGATACAGTGTGACGCTGTCTTTAACTTACGATTATATAGTTATTATGGAATAGTTACGCACATTTTTAATGCAGTCACAAGATAGGAATGAAATCAAGTGATAAGCTTACGCAATACGTCAGTCATTCATGTTTTATTATTACCACGCTGATGACAGCTACTTTACGTGAAACCAGAACTAACGTCTCTCCAATTTTCTCTAATTAATCCCGCAAAGAAAATAATACTTGTAGTCACAGTCAGTTAACTAGGTTTATTGTCAGAGACACTGGGTTTTTGGAAATCCAATGTGCTCATGCCCATTTGATGTATCTTAAATAACTGGAGAAGGCTCGCCCTTCTCCAGTTATCCAAGAAAAAAGCCAGCGATCGATAAATAAACATCCTACCTACATAATCGTAAAAATCGCTTCTAATCCTGTCCGGTAAAACTCATGTTATTAGCGAATAGACATGCAGTAGAATAGAGAGACGTTGCGTTTCATCACAACTATACTTACTACCACACTAAGACGCGTACATTCGCCCCTCTACTTACCTCTCGTGGGTGCTGGAGTCCCCGAGCACCCACGTAATCGGCGCCCCTGTTTATTGTAATGATGTCTGGAGACCTATAGATAGATAGATTATACTTTATTGTACACTGAACAGAAATATAATTACGACAACATTTATACAAACAAGAATGGTACAAATGACGGTCTTATCGCTAAAGGCAATTTCTTCCTAACAACCATTGGATGGAAAGAATAACTAAGAAATTTGTACAGGATAGTTTGTCTATTTATTATTATTAGTGGATAGATAGTAGTAGATTAGACAAATTCAACTACAAACAATATCATGTTTTATTTGTCTGCCAATGGTTCCTTCGCAGCGCGCTACGGGAATAAGTTGCTTCCTCGTAGGTACTTTTCTGGGATTTTTTGCAACAGAGCATGACTAGTCTATATACCAAACTTTTATGCTCGGACCTCGTTGATACATAAAATAGGTGAAAGTAACCACATTGGGATAGTTTTTTAATTAAGGAAAGATATAATATAGCCTTTGCGTAGCCAAGTCCACGTGACACTACAGCTACTTCAAGCAACTAATTTTAGTGTAATTTATAAGGTCTTGACCAAAATTTGAATATTTCATTCTTTCTCTGATAACTTCAAATCTAGGCAAACTGAGAAGGCTCAATGGGTGGTGATACTTGCTTCCATTTGCCACACCTTGGCGAATCGGCTACCAACCTTACACGATGGTTTTAATGTTCCCTCCGAAGCAAACAGACGAGACGCTCAGATGAAAATACGCCTAGTGATCACCCATCTACAGACTGATCGCAATAAGCATTGCTTAACTTCGCTCGTATAGGTAGCGACCAGAGGTACCAGCACACTGTACAATTACTAAATCGAAGGTCAAAAATCACATTTATAATTTTCCCTCTTCGTATTCAACGAAGATTGGTGAGCCAAAACATAATCGGTAATCGCATTGTATCGAGTAGCTTGTCACAACCTGTTACAGCATTAATCGTCCATCAAAGCAATCAGAAGTTTATCGGTTATTAGTTTAGAATACATTATAAAGTTGTTTGCATTTAGTTTATAAAGATATCGATGTGGGTAGATTTCTCAGACCATGCTTACAAAACTTATATTGGTTGCGTTGTTTAGATACAATCTTTCTAATGGGCTTCTGATATTTCAATCAAATAAATAAAGCAGGATTAATAACAGGTTTCGAAATAAAATGTGAATAAAGATTATCGTCATTAAATTGGCCTATGTGTCTTATGACAGTTTTATCCAATACGCTTGCAATTTTAACAGGAAACGACTGCGATCTAACCTTCAGGATAATATATCTTTATCTCAATAATATTTGTTAATAATAAGAAACCTGATATTAGCTTGTAGGCTTCTGACTATAACAGGTGCCACGTCGGATATGGCACTTGGCATTTGGGTTTTAAAATCAGGACAACTAAAAATATAGTTTAAAATAATCAAAAATAAGTAAAAGTAGTAAGTAGTTAGTATGACATAGTCCTCCACGAACGCTGCAAAGTGTTCGAAACGTCAGGAAAAACAAAAAACCAATAATACACGCGATTAATCCGGTTAGAAGTTGTTTTATTATAATAGTTAGTATGAATTGGGATTCTTCCGCCTTCTAGGTAAACATAACATAGCATCACGCCTATATTACCCGAATGGGTCTGCAGAGGTACACACATGCCTGAGTTGTACACCCACTTATTAGATGGTGAGCCTGTTGCCATCTACGGAGCACAATTCCAAACTCCTAGCTGCTATTAAGATAGAATCTCGATAGCAATGCCCGACCCGGGAATCGAACCCAGGACCTCATGCTCAGCAGTTGCGCTTTGGACCACTAGACTAACAAGGTAGTCACACTCCACAGACCGCTGAATATGGAGAGTTTTCATCCGACAAGAATCGAGACAGCTGGCGACACTGCTTCTGACTCAAAAGAGTTTCGTTAATATTTCATAATCACATTCAAATAATAAAGGTGGGGTACACGAAAATACAACCGTATTACAATGTGTCTGTAATATTTTAAGCACACTCTTCTTAGAATGGTGATAAGGAATGCTGAATCACCGACAAATCGTAGAAATTGTTACATTCAAAATCACGATGACTGACAACAAGCATGTACATCTGATTAACTAATACAGTCATACATGTAACCGTGTTTACTTGTCTGCTATATTAGAACGTTTTCCGGTATATTGTATGGTCCACATAATCGTATAATAATTGTCCATATCGCCTTTCGAGCTGTTCTGGCTGTCATTAGTAAGGACATGATGTTAGTATACTATTAATTGTTACTTAATTATAGAATAGAATTTTAGATAACTATTCTATTATACGGGGAAGGAAAAAATCGGGAGGAAACCTGGACTTGGAGTCTGAAATCGCCAACCCGCAGTGAACTAGCGTGGTGATTAAGCTCGTGGCTTCTCTGTATGAGAGGAGGCCCTTGCCCTGCAGTGGGACAGTTATGGGCTGGTTTATTAGTATTTATTATTTTATTCTATTATAATTTAAACAACTTTTAACCGGATTAATCGCGTGTATTATTGTTTTTTTTTTCCTGACGTTTCGAACAAATTGCAGCGTTCGTAGTCGCAGTCATCCTGCGGCTGCGTTAAAAGTTGTTTTATTATAATGTGTAGTGATTGCGAAAACCTAAGACATGACTATTATATTAATAGGCATTTATATATAAAGCAATTACATTTTTATATGTCAACTCTAAAGTTAGAATCAAAAGACACCATCATTGTTTCAAAAAGTATTATTAAAATAAAAATGAGAATGACGCTCTGGGTATCTCTCAAACTTTTTAGTGGAAGGAAAATACAGTTGTGAGCAGGTTCTGTACCTGTATACGAACCGAAAATGTGGAAAAGGAATTCGGAATAGTGCAGCAGAGGGCGGAATAGCTTCAGATAGAGAATACTCAAAGAGGAAGGTGCGCCCCCGGATGAATACATCCGGGGGCGCACCTTCAAATCCTGCTCACGACCGTATTTTTATTTCCACGAACATTTTTGGTACAGAATTTTATCAAATAAAGAATTGGTAATAGGTACCTACTTGCATACATAAGTGACTGACTGTACCTTCAACGGAAAAAGGAGCTAAGTAGATATATAAATATTACACTATGTAGGTTGGCTCATACGTTTAAGTAAGTACATCCACCTGACTTGATATGATGAATCACGTGTTGGTCAATGAGTGGGAATATGTGTAGTAAGAAAATATAAACAAGAAAGACTAATAACTTTACATTAACTTAGCTGCTTAGAAACATGTTGCGGTGACGAAACATGTGTTCATCTCCGTAATGGAACTAACTTCGGAGCCTATCAACTTTAGATTGTCTTTTCATTATTAAACTACCGATTTTAATATGCACAAATAAAATATGCAAATTAAGTAAACGGTTTAATGTATTTCTCGTGTTAATTATTTTAACTCATCAAGACAAGGTATTTCTTCAGATTTGATGAGTTTTGAAACACTAGACAATTGATTTGTAACTTTGCGTAATTTGCATTTATGTTGTAAATTACAGAATATACCGTAATCTAAGAGAATATTAAACAAAAACAAAACAAGCTTATAATGTCGAGAATTTCATTTGATGAAGCGCAAATGCATTATTGATTTTGTCATAAGTCATAACGCTATGTTAATCTGATAATGTGTTAAGTTATTTTTAAGTTATATTTAGGCCTGTCATCAATCCAAGCTCTGTCCACAAATTGTCTTAGGCAACACTTCCCATGACAGTTCAATATTAATTAATGATGTATCGGATTGATAGCCGCGCTGGCCCTCCCGCACCTCGCGCCGGCACTCACAACCGTACATAAATACCGTAATCAACTATGACAATTTGTATACGGTTAAGTAAAAAGTACTAAAGTTTTCTCACCTCAATATATTTCGTATTTTATGCACGGAAGTTATTGGGTTGCGTCACTATACGGAGGTAGCGTATGTGTAAAATATTCGTTATTATTTTACATTTACTTGCTTATTGGTCTTTCATTGCCAGTTGGATAGAAAGACACCCATTTAATTTTGCAATACCTATCAACTTTTACATATTTCCTAGATGTTTTAGAACGCTCAAAGTAGCCAGCGGATTGTGTTTGTGTATTTCATAACACACATAGTATATCTATCTTCAAACTGGTAATTAAATTGCTAGTGGCTGACAGAGTATCTAATTTCAAGACTGCATACACAATCTCTATAATAGTTCCCTTGTGGGATTGGCAGAGAAACTTCCAATATAATTAATGATAACAAATTATTATAAGTGGACTCATATTAAATAAAATATGCATATGTGACCGATTGTTATTGCGAAAGAACGAGAACACGGGCCGCCTGTTATTTTTATTCAAATTTATCGCCTAAACTCATTCTGCCCACACTGCGTGGTCATGCACTGTAAATTGATCACACAAATGATTTATGAATACCATTTTTACATAATAGATAGGCCTTATGTGTGTGTTCGTTGCAAGCGTCCGCCGTGTTGCCTCCCTGACGTGCAATATTTCTTGTGACCAGAAGCGGTAACTCTACAACATTTCCACAGCACTAATGTGACAACATATAAATCGAATGAATACATAATACTTATACCCATTGTCTTCGATTCGAATATTAAATCGAGTGGGAATGTCGACTTTATTTCTTATATCGATATCGATTGTTGTTTTCCATTTTAATAGTGTTAAGCTGAAAATATATGGGTATGGAATACAATATGCGTGCAATATTTTATTGAAGTGTCATCAGGAGTATGCAACTTCAGCTATTATTCTTTTTTATTTATGGGTTGACTTTAGAATAATTTCTTAAAATATTTCATATCAGCTCGTAAGAGCAGTAGTAGCCTAGTAGTAGACCATTGGGGATAGCAAGGTAACTTGTTAACAGCTGGGGTTGCGGTGAAAACAGCGGCGATCTCGGAGTATAGGTGAGATCCTCCATGGAGGATCGTCTGATTTTTTGTCGACAGAACTGTGTATATGTTGGATTTTCAATACATGAATGGAGTTAAGAAGCCTATTAGAAATTAATTATCACTTGGTTAAAAAAGAAGAAAATCTTTGTGAAGAAACCAGCAAACACAGCGCGGTTTGACGCAGCGGTCGAGAGACCGACTGCTGCGCTGCGTGTCGCAGGTTCGATTCCTGCACGGAGCAAATATTTGTACGATCTATAGATAATTGATCCGGGTCTGGGTGTGTGTGTGCTTGTGAGATTATATGTCTGTAAACGCACCCACGACACAGGAAGAAATTCCTAGATTGGGGCAAAGTTTAAAAAAATAAAAATAAAGAGAAACATGAAAGATGTTTATATAGATGGTATTTTCACTCAAGTTGGAGGCCTACGGGCGGATATGATTTTGACACTAGTTTTTTCATACTTCAGTAGGTAGGTATATAAAATAGTATAGCACTGCCAACATTTTTTAACAAAAAAGAACTATAATAGGTTCAACCCTAATATCATTTTCGCTGATAGGTTATCAAATCGGAATAAATTGAAAGGAGAAGTATGACTTAGTCAAAACACGTACGAGGTGGTAAATCAAGCCACATTAAAGACCATCGTATTTGATCATCGATACCTTCCGTGTGATGTATGAATTGAATTTGAAAATTGACAGCTTCAGTATAAATAGGTATGAATACACGAGTGTACGGCTGTACGCACTAACCATTTGCGACACAAAGCGAACAATGAGTAATGTGAACCATGAACTCAGATAATGATCTCGTCTTTGTGTACAAAAGTTTCTTTGCGCTGAGCTTTATCTATCTTAGGAATTCGACGTTTGGATTCGTGTATTTGTTTTACGGTTGATTTCAACTTTACCAGTAAAAGTGAATGATGTTGTTAACATTTTTTGTTGGGCATGTCACTTTGCTGTAGATAAGTTTGAGCAGTCGCTTGACGATATGAAGATCTGCAAAGTAGCATTGGCATAACATACGTTAATTAATATTATTCACAACTCAGATCAACGCATGTGAAACGAACACAAATTTAATGAAATTAAAAAACAAAAAGACACGCTTTTGTAACAAGTCGTACTATAAAGTAGAAAATAATTTTCTATAAATGCAAAAACAAAATGGAGTGATTATGAATAAAACATTTTATCATAAAAAAGCGTGATGTGCTCGATGTCAATTGTTGTAAATATTTAATTGAAGTTATTATAAAATATCATAAGAAGCTCTTATGATTTTCGAAGATTTATCTGAATAATAAGATTTTGCTCGCCATTTTGGAGCGTCCACCATATTGAATTAAGTGTTACTACAATTTATTTTTTGTATTCTTCTCAGCAAACACTTTCATTTGATACCCATATCACACGATTCCATAAAAATTACTAGTCCGCCATCTTTGGGAGTCCACCATGTTGGATTAAGAGTGACGTCATTTTATTTGTCGTATTCTTCTCAGCAAAACCTTTCATTTGATACCCACATCGCGGGAGTGCATAAAAATGCCTAGTTCGCCATGTTGGATTTAGGGTGACGTCATTTTATTTTTCGTATTCTTCTCAGCAAACCCTTTCATTTGATACCCATATCGCGGGAGTGCATAAAAAATGACTAGTCCACCATCTTTGGAAGTCCGCCATATTGGATTCAGAATGACGTCACTTAGTTCACCATGCATTGTCATCCAAACTAAACGTGTATGCAAAATTTCAGCTCAATCGGAAACCGGGAAGTGGGTCTAATTTAACTTCCAAGATTTTCTTACATAGTTAGTTACAGGTGAAGCTAATAAAAGCGTTTTAATAATAAAAATACGACCACAGGATTGAAACTTTGAACTTGCACCTCAGGATCAATATCTACCTACTCCACGTGCTTTTTGACGACCTCTGCTCGCAAAGCCAAAATTATGCTTCCCTTTTTAATACGTTTAAAGGTGACGTCAGCGTCATTTACCAACTTAACTAGTCTCTACAGACACTGAGTACAAACTCGCGGTCGTATTTCATTATTTTCTGCAAGAATTAAGTTTATCTACACATTAATTTCTTTTTCATTGAATTTTTGTTGAATTTTAACATAACAGAAACAAGAATCTATCAATACCTAAAATATTTAAAAAGCTGTAGCCTATAAGAATAGAATTTTAAGAATCCAGTAGCCTTACATTCGAGGATGATGATGAGTTTCCTTCATGCCCGAGCTTTGGGCTTTACGATAGTCAAAGTTTTATACCTTTACAATACCAAATTATCCTTAAAAGAGTATTCAAGAATTACCTACCCCATAATTTCTTAAAAAAGTTATGTAATTATATAGGAAATTTCTGTTTACCTATATTTTGCAGGCTACATTATTAATTCCACCTTGTAAAAGCGGTTGTCGCAGGGGAAAACCCCCTTTTTACGCAGAGCGGGAAAAATCATTGGACACCGTGCTTGAGTCTGTATGTTGGCAAATTTCGGCCAGTAGTAGCTCTTATATGTTTCCTCACGATGTTTATCGACGTCGAAAGTCAGTGTGACTTAGATTATCGAAGATACTAGTAAAAAATTCTCAATTAGATTAATTTAAAAAATATATAGACAAATGCTGACTCATATTTCTCAAGAAGGTAATAAAGGTCGAATATAATTATGTTGTAGGCTACTTACAAGAGCAGGATCTTTACAATAACCATAGAAACATTAAAATTGTACGATGGGCACTCGATTGTGCTCGGTTAAGTGAGGAAAATATTAAATGTAAAAATAAACACCCGCGAAATTGCAACAATACCGCTCGAGAAAATCCTGGAAAATTATAATTATCCTAGTAAAATCTTCATCAAATAACCATTGTGGTTTGCTGTATCGAATGACAATCCATGTGATGCACGCACAATTATAAACTATTCTATTTAGATCTTTGTGGAATTGTATATACTCTTTCAACTAGCCTAAGACATCTAGAATAATGAGTCGTAAGCCTAGCTTTTACGAGGGCCTAACAGTTCTTGGATCCTGGAAACGTTAAATTGCATATTCATAAATATAATAGTAGACCAGAGTACTTGAACGGTATTTATATCATTAGACTGATGAGGTCTGATTTCGAGTTGGAATAGTGGCAGCCACAAGGTAAATGTTGTGCGTATTCTTCAATGGAACTATTTATTTAATGACCATTAATTGTTTTCCGGATATGAGCATTATGTAGGTTGGTAAGAATATTTTTTATGTTAACCGTAGTTTAATGTTGATGTTTCTATGATGATACTAATGATGAAAAATAATTGTAATAATTCTTCTTCTTATCGTGTGGTTCACAAACAACCCGTAGGTCTCTGACATGGCTTTTACGCACCATCGAGAACATCTGGTCAGGTGTGCTGGTTTCCTCACGATGTTTTCCTTCACCGTTTTAAGCAAGTGATAATTTATAATACCCACATGATTTCGAAAAGACTGTGGTGCGTTCCTTGGATTCGAACTTGCGACTTTTGACTTGTCAGTCCAACGGTCATACCACTAGGCTATCACTGCTTAAATAATGATAAGATTTACTTACAAAGTTTGTTTGTTTTGTATCTGTAGAAAGTCCTAGCTCAATAAAAACGGTGAGGTTTGGATTCAGTTTAATATTTTAAAAAACTACTAAATATTTTACTAAAGTAAGGCAAAACCAGCGTGTCGTAGCAAACTGCCATAATAATAACTGAAAGTTATAAAATTCTTTATTCCGCAAAATAAATAGAGTGTTACAAATAACAAACAATTTATTCTGGTACGCGTCGCATTGAAATATAATATGTATTAGTTGCATTGGTATGTACTTATGAATAAATGAAACATATTGCACACTTGACGCGTTCGTCGCCCACATGTCGCCCGCGACACTAGCTGTCATCTCTCAACGAGACTAAACAATTTTTGCTTACACAATAATTCAACTTCGATGTGAGCCTTTGTCGCGAGGTCGAGGACCTTCGACTTTACTAAATTGTTACATAACAACTCTGTTTACATAATGTTTCCTAATTAGCGAGAAGATTTCTCACAAGCTCATAAGCGTAACCAAAAGGAAAAGATAGACGACCGTCAGACATGTGTAAAACTATAAACTGCAAACAATATTGGTTGAAAACGAATTTGTTCTCCGTTATCCAAACCCGCTTTGTCGTAAATAATAAATGTGTTATAGTAGATAACTACGTATATAGACGATGATCTAAAAGATTGCGGTCGAGCCCGTCGGATTCTGCGCTCTCAAGGAGGACCGGACTATTTCGAAGCCGGAACCGAACCCGCACATGGAAATTCTGCGCTCACATCGACACCGAATTGAAACTGTTCTTTTTAATACTTATAACAAGAGCGAGTATACTTTGTCTCTTTCTATCCAAGCGTATCGAACAGAGAAGTTTTTGAATAATGTAATGTAACGTAGGTATTGATTATTTGTCTGCAGTTTCAGTAAGTTATGGTACGGTCTCAATTTTCACGATAAGCTTCCGTAATTTCATATCAAATATAAATTAAGTGCAGGGAATTTATGCGTATGAGTCAACTAGAATCAGTCAACAACAATGACGCACAAGTGAAATTAAGTATCCCTTTGTACTGCTTACAACATTAACCTACACTAGAAATTAAAGCTCCACCGTAAGTACTTTATTAAACTTAATTAAAATTTTGTAAGAAAGGAATTAATTTCAAATAGATGATAAATCAAGTGTACTAATTGCCATGAATTTCTGTCGTTTCAGAGGCCTGTAAGTTGCTTTTATTCGGTATGTGACGGAATCCGGTACGACGCCCATGAAAAAGTTTCATACCGAAACCAAAGGTGTGTTGGTCAACATATAAGCCACTTCAATCAGTGCATACAGGGATAGATTATGAAAAAGAAGGTCGAATTATTAATGTATTAATTCTGTTTTGTTTAACAGCTCATATAAATTATTAAATAAAAAAGATCGAGTTGGACCGATTATCGTGCTATAGGCATGTTACCTATATAAGAAATACGTTGACAGTACCTGTCGCCGCATTACTACGGATGGATAAGCAGAATAATATATTTCTTCACCATGCCAGTCGTAAATTGTATTAATATATTGAAAAAAAAAACATTGATACATCGCAGGGATTGAATTCGCGACATCGCGGTATCTCGTTTCTGTTCGATAGCTCCACACTCAAGGCTGTCACCGCTTCTGTTTGATTTAACTTGATTTATCTTCGTTAAAATAATGTGATCGAATGCTTTTAAGTAGGTTTTTTCCGTACCTTATTATGTATGTATAACGACTAGACTAAATAATCCGCCGAAAATACATTAATTTATATGCACGTGCTAACAACGTGATACAATTTTTAATGTCGTTAAGAAATCACCGGTTTCTGTGATGATAGTATGGCGAGGTTGCGCCTGTGAGGTGTCGACGTTCGTATGGGTATATTTTTCGTCTATTATTAAGGCAAGTATCGTTCGCTTTCACTATCGCCCATCAAGTGACGATGTGACAGCATAATTAAGCGCGTCGAACATAATCACGCATGGGTCGCGTGCACACAGCCTGGAGGCTGGACAAAAAGATCGGTGGTGACCCCGCCTGAACTGCCGGATGTAAAGAAAGTACTCATTGCATTCTTCCGTACTGCTGTTACGTCCGTCATCAAGTGTCATAAAGTCGAAATGTTTAAATACACTATCATTGTGAGAACACATTTTCCTCTTAAATAAATGTCAGCCTGTCTATTCAAAAAACAGGACAGTGGGGTTACTCTTGAAACTAATACCAATTTCAATCCAATTCTAATATTAAATAGACGCAGTCCTGTCCAAGATTTGAACCTGCGCCTTCTGGATAAATACCTATTCCAGAACAGTGTAAGTAGTCTTAGCCTAACTTGAAATTACTTTTATTTATATAAACAATGTAAAATTTAGTTCAAACACATGCAGTAAAATTTTAATTACAAAATCATTTACAGAAATGTTATAAGCATAATAATTGTATGTTTTAAAACATTGAGTATGCTTAATACGATGACTTGTGTAACAGTGCGATAATGTAATGGTTGTCGGTGTTTTATGAAACTGTGGTGTCGGAGTGGAGGTGCATCGCGGTGCGGCGCGCGCGCAGTGGGCGAGGTTAAGCGATTGCTTAGATCCGCGTTCACCTCGCATTGTGTAACCGCACGGTCGCGGGGAGGGGCGCCGTGGGAACCGCCGAAAGCTCGCTAACGCTATGCGCAGCTTCCGCCGTTACGGCCGCATTAACTTAACGATGCATCTCGCACGCCACCGCAACCATACGCAACGCGCTGCACACCACGCCAAATTGATTCGATCGTCATCTTAGCAACAGGAAATTAACATGTAGATGCCGCAAAACATCAGCACCTAAATTTTGGTGCTGAGCTGTATGACTTTCTAGTTTTCGTATAATACAGGCATACATATTACACGATTCGTCTAAGAGAGAGGTGAGGATGGTCCACGTAGAGTTCGCCTACCATAATGCAGCAAACGAGAGCATGGAGCGCTGAAGGCACACAAAGAGCATTGTGAAAGTTATGTTATGAATTCGTATTGTTTTGTAATTGTTTCTAAGCAGTACAGAGCGGTGGAATAATTCATAAGTGTTGTTGTTCCCAGCGGCGGCGATGTTGTTCTCGCGACGACAGCTGAATAGGGCAATGGTGGCGGGCCGTTAGTGCGGTGCGGGTAGACGCGGGGTGCGGGGGGAGCCGAGGGCGGAGCACCTGAGCGCGCCCTGACCTACGACCTGCGGTGAAAGGCGCTCGCGCGGGCACGGGCCGCGCCGACGACATAGCATCGGGCTGTTTCGCATGCGCAGAATGACCGGATTTACGGACAAAAACAATGACCCAAAACTGTGATCTTGTTTCTTTATGATTGAATTTTTTGTTATAAGTTATTTTTTTTATGCTGGAAATTTTCTTTACATAGGCGTTGGCAACGCAAACTGCGTCATTTTGGTTTCTAATTCAATAAATCTGCCTTTTGTTAACTACGTTGGGCTCGGCTTCTAGTCTAACTGGAGGCAGCTTAATACCCGTATTTTACATGGAGCGGTTGCCTATCTGACCTTCACAACCCAGTAATTGGATAACACGATATCTTGTGGTAAGACTGGTTGTCCGGCATCTGATAGCCGTATATAGCCATATATACGGGCAATCAGATGCCTGAAAGTGTGCCAGCTATGTCATAGATCTTCATTTGAAAACATGGAACCGAAGGTTTCACGTGCTCTCTGGGGCACGAAGGGTCTCACTACGAAATGATGGCCACCCATCTACTTTCCGACCGTAACTTTCGTCGTATTACGTACAGCCGTAGGCGTACTTAATACGACGAAAGTTATTATGTATGTGAAAATGTATTGCATGGTCTATTGTGTAGTTAATATCTCAACCAGGTTTTACTATAGCACGGAGTCCTGTCAATCCTCTATAAGACCGACCTACTACCTGCCTTGTCTAAAACTTAGGCTAGCGGTGATTCAAGGTTACAGGATTTTCCTTTTATGGATTTTTTTTTTGTAATGTAATGCTTTGGTAAGCTAATATTCTTGGATAATTATTGAGATTTTCTGTCATAATAATAATTATGAACACATGATCAATTATAAAATTTATTAACCAACTTGTTTCTGCTCTGAAGCATGAAGTGTCATTAAGTTGAAGGTGCTTCGACTTACCATCGCTTTCGTTCCAAAGAAATGACCTCGGAGACTTTTACAACGTTAAGAGTAATTACTAAAAGGAAAATCATTTCTTGCAAACCAAAATACAATTTCTGATGAAATGGATTGTGTTATTAATTGATGTAATTTCTTTTTAATGGCTGTTACTGATTACTTGCTTGTTCTCAATTAGGTATTAATAAATGTATTCAGCAATAAGAGATTGCCTTTCATAATGATTGACGGTAGGAAATCCAGATATCATTTATGCAGGATTACTAGTAATCTAGAATTGTTTATAACTATAAACAAATGGAAAATTATAATAAAAACAAATAACATTGTAAGACGTGTTCATATAACATATGAAACGGTAATGACGCAACTTTCACGTACGCTACATGTTGGTAAATGAATCGCAAGGCGCCTCTTACACGGTAATGAAGATTGATAGCTGACGATGCGCATGACGATTAGCGAAGAGGTACCGTCATTTGTCATGCCTATCGTGTGCGATTGTTTTATATGTATGTACCAAATGTTAACCCGCATCCTTTTTTTTATCCTCACCTGTCGGTATGGGAGTTTTGTTTGTCATTATCGGCTCCTGCTTTATTTTTAATCATACTTTCACTATATTTTACGAATTTATACCAAAAGTTAATGAATCGTGTTGTTTTCCTAGCTAAACCATCCCGTTTATAAAATATGCTAGACGAATTACAACATGAAAATCATGCGTCTTTTAGGTACTACAATTCGGAAACTAAACGATTCGTATTTGGTTATGGGAACTAAGTTATTAGTCATCGCAACACTTCTCTCTCTATCGCCAAAGCCTACTTTGTTAACAGTAATTGGTTGTGCGGTAACTATAAACACACGACCAGTTCATTCAATATTGATATGTAGAGTTTCTGGTTTTACCAGTAGCCACTACCAGCTGACCCCTGCAACCCTAAGTGTGATGTTACATATGGTGTACCGATGGACACTGGACACTGCTACAAGTTAGTATATCTATTTACTTAGTAGCCACTTTAGAACATCGAAGGAGGTGGCCTACATATTTTACACAGGAATTATTTTTAAATATTTATATTTTGATATGGCTTGGACGCCAGAATTGAACACTTTTCCAATAGTGACGTAAAATTCATCTAACGAATTATATCAAGAGGACAGGTTTGCGTAACAGACTCCTATTAGTTCATAACAATGCAATCACAAAGCTTTAGAAAACTGGTGATTATGCCAATTTTCATTAAGGTTCTTTTATTAAAGAAGGTCAAATTTCACTAGTCGACATTAGTAGATAACGCAAGGTTTTATAATATAAAATAAATGTATGCAAAACGAAGCGGTTAATAAATAGTCACGTAAAATATTGGTTACAGGGAAAACAAGATATACAATTTGTAGTCTATTTATATAAATTAGTATGCACATATAGTAACGGTCCCAAGGATGGGTAACATTTACTAATAGTTAACAAGGCGAACAGAACTGCAGTAACCATTAATAAGCTCATCGCTTACTACACCTAAACAAGCAGTAATAAGAGAGTTAACAGTGTAAATTAATTTATTAATCAATTAGATATTAATCTCACTTAATTAATGAAAGTCCTTTAATTGGCGTTCCCCTTAAACACTATATTAATTACCTTGTATGGCAGCGGCGAGTTACACGCGAATCTTGCGTGTACTCCGCGACCTCTGACACAGATTTCCCGGAAAGTATTAGCTTAGGCGCTCCTTCAAATCGCAAATACAGCTCGTTATTTCGAAAGCTTATTTTACACTAGTCGTAGCCTCAGGCCACATGTAGGTAATACCTGTATTTGGCATTCGTCAAATATCCAACAGAGATAATGCGCCACAAGTTACCGCTCACTCATTGTTCTACCGTTTTATGTAGTAGGCATCAATTTTATGTACCTATTTGACATAAACATTTGTCTTTGCCAAACTTAAGTTATATACGGATATTTAAGTCGATGATAATTAATTTGAAAAAAAAAACCCATTCATTTAATTGGAAAGAATCAATAATTTACATTTTAAAAATGGCTTTAGATAACAGATGTACGGGACTGATAAATTATTTTTAAAATTAGTCGTTTTCGAGCTTTTCAAGGTAAGCCATTTAAATTAGGTAATATAATATAAATATCACAAATATTTGGTATTTTAAAATAGCTATGATTAATAATTACAGCCTGTGAGCATCACCATAAGCTGTATTTATTTTTTAGGACCTGTCGTGACATCCGGCGAATATAATTTTATTATCGAAACCACGTAAATATTGAAATTAAAAAATCAAAACGTCATTCTGCTCCATTTTTACAGTCAAACAATTAAAGCAATTTTCATAATAATTGGTACCTACTGCTTGCGCTTATAAACACTTTAAGTAATAAATGTGTCCAATGCTTACAGATACGTATATATGAACTATGAGGTTTACCTACCTATAAGGTTGCACTTAGTGCCTACATCAGTAGGTGACCCCAAATAGTGTGGTATATCAATCAGCTCGTAGTTATCCATCGTTGAACATAAATTATTTTTACATAGACCACTCTATTATGTATAGCCATATGATATTGACGTTACCACCACGTTCGAGAGGAGATTGATGATTAGCATAACCAGAATAGTCTAGGTACATAATCTTTTTCTATAAATAAAAAAAATCTGGTAATAATTTCAAGATAAATCTTTGAAAAGCATTAACGCCTGCTTAGCGAACTCTAAAGTTACAATATTAAATGGTAATATTTTGCATTAAGGTTTATTAAAACCTACCTATATCATAAAGTGGCACTTCATTTTACATGAATCTCAATATAAGTATTTAACATGATCCAATACGCGTTAAAAGGAACAACGAAATACTGTCTTTACATAACGATGAAATGAATGACCTGTGTCCGACCGCTTTTTGTACTCACTTTGTGTCAAGTCATGTTACTCGAACAAACTCTCCAACGAATAACAGATTTCACTCGATTTTAATACGAGGTTATCAAGAATGCAATTTTGAATATCACCGAAATTGTCCGAGCATCAGATTTTTTATTATTTACACGGAAACTCTTACCATATTTCTAGCTATTGTGAATTTTGTGTGTTTTATAATGCTTGAGCAATATTATTCAGCCCACATTTCAGTAAAATGCATGTCGAATAACAATCACGACGCTTTAGAAATGTTGGTCACTAAATATGTGGACGTTATGAAATACATCTCAAAATACGTATTAAGATAAGATGTTTGTGCAACTGTTACATATTTGTAGTTTTATCACCATCTGTGTTACAGCACTAACGGTGTCAGTCGTCGCACTCATCGCGCTAAGCTTTTTGCCGATGCGCGGATAATGACGGACGGCGCTGGCGCAGACGCTCGCCTCAATACCGCGCTCAATGACGTGATGATGGTTGGTCATATTGCAACAAATTATCTATACTCATTTGTACAAATGAGCTAGGCATGTCGGCCGCGGGCGATTCCCACAGATACCGACACCTCGTCAACTGCTGCTTAGCAAACAAACAACTCGAAAGAGGCGGCCCGAAATCTGTGGTTTGTAGGATAATAAAACAAAATATCATGTTTTATTGACAATAAAGTGACACGCCCGCGTTAGTTATTAGGCATAATAATATTGTTTTTTAAATACCTATTCCGTGGGAGGACTTAATAAAATGTGCATAATTTGCGCCTTAGTTTGGTTGTAGAGCTATGTTATAAAATTCTGATAAAGTAAAAGTGAACCTTGATGATGTATCGTTAATTGTATTAACGAGTTACTGTTGTGGTAGAGTTTATCCAAAGCAATATACAATTACAATTTAATACATTGATAAGCTCGCAATAAAAGGCCGAAGTAAGTAAATGGCTGAGTAATGTCATCTTACGATGTTCAGCCTATATTGGGCAACCATTGAAATATTTAATGTTTCATAACCTGCAGTGCTACGGGAGATCGTTATTACGAAACTGTATCGAAACAACATCCGTAACTATCTAGAACTGAATCTAATTCCAAGAAGCATTCAATGTCGCCGGAACGATGGTACCTATGTTTAAATCGAATTACAATAGAGAACGGCCCACGCGAGTGCCTCACTGCGCAGTTAACCGCACGGGCTGGCCGAACATCAATTGTCAAAATAGTTCTGACATGAAACAATGCTCGATAAGCTCGCTACACGGGAGAGAGTGATTTTCCGTAATTTTAATATAAATAATTGCGGCCCGCTAGAGTGGAAGGCCTTCGGCCGGTCACGAACGTGCGTCCTCTCGTCTTACGGTCCCTATTATTCGATACGCAGTATTGTCTCCTCATATTACATCAACATGAAATGATATTGAAGTTTTTGTGGTCAACGTTATGCCTTATCTTGGATTTATAAGCTGATAGGTAGGTAAGCAAATCGGGATTTTCATACATTCGCCGTTATGACATTCAGTTAATTGGATTTAAAACAAGTTTTTGATGTTGTATTCGCCGACAACAGCAGTGTGCAACAAATATACGAAATATCATAATATGATTCTATTAACTAGCTCAATAAATCTGAGGGACGTATCAACGTTTATAATCATAGTTATATACATTAAGAGCACCGCCCGACAAAGTGTCTCATGATTTCCAGGAAATAATCTTATTATACGACGCTTTAAACCGTCTTAAAAGCAAAAGCCTCGCATTTTAAAATTGTGATGCAATTATTTTAAACGCTGACATTGAAAAAGACAAGTTAAAATAATCCGAGAATTCCGAGTGCCCTTCACTTGCGCTGGCGCTGATGCATTGTGATGGCCGCTGTATTCAGACCGTATGAATTCAACTCGGTTGCCTGAGCCCGCTTAAATAGGATCACTTGAGGAGTAGTCAAACTAATGTAGACAGCTGAGCTGAATACTCAATTCGATACAAAATAGTTCGAGTGTAACAATGGATTCTCATTGCGCATAAAGAAACACGTGGTTGCTGAGACAGCGAGAATTACCCACTGGACTATTCTATCTGAATTCAAATACAGTACATACACAATGAAACGGTAAAAACAAACGACGTTAGGTAATATTTGAGATTGGTTTTCTCTTTTGTTTCAGACAATTCATTTAAAAGGGGAATAAATACTCATATCATTCATATTAAGGTTGATGTATCTGGAACGCAGTCGTTATGAAAAGATTTTTCATTGGCTGTCGCAACATAAATCCTGATGGGGTTTCATCATGATACTAAGGTGATATAAATTACCAGCGACCAATCGAAGCCAGCATAAATCATTCACAGGCGTGTTAAAATTGCAACAAAATAATAAATAAATATGCAAGTTTTTTTATGATCGCAAAAATTTCGTCTGATGGCCGTGCAGTGTGAATTCAAGTGCTAGATTTGGTGTTACGACATCAAGTGTCTTAAGTTTAAAGCCATCTAAAAATATAATCAAATGCAAAACGGGCTAATGCAGTCTCCAAACTTGCATAGCTGATGTGTAAATAACAGCGTTAAAGCTAATGCACGAAATGTGGGTAGACATGTTGACATTACATTATCGAACTAGTTCACGTTGCATTAATAACAATTAGTCAGTGAAAGTGTTCAGTGTCAGCGCGTCTTAGCTCCACGAACAGGATGCAATGCAGCAGCCGCAGTCACACGAAACAAAAAGCGATAGGTATTGAATTAGGATTAGACTAATAAAACCTTTCGATCTAGATGTTACTGCTTGACTGATCAGCTTAGATATGCACTAAATTAAATGCCAGTTTCCCAGAGACTGGGTCTAATAAATTTATAATAATAAATGGATTAAAGGAACTTATCATTCACCGTTGCTTCAAATTTGAGACATCAGTATCACTTGTAATTATCTCAATTTTCTTGTGAAATTCAATCATTTAACATTTATGAAATTAACGAACATTAACAACTCGCTTATAAAATTACTCATATTAGGTGTGTTAATATAAAAATGTACAACTACTGATATTTTATCGATAAAAATAATGAAGAAATGCACATGTACAGGCTGGCACGGTGCTGTCACTCGTAACTCCTCATAAGGAGGGATAAGGTCGGGTGGGTCATCGACATTCAGTTTAGTGGGTAAGGTTCGTGTAATAGATGAGTGGTGCGATTGTGCGCGATAAAGCATGAAGGCGGGCGAAGTACGCGGAGGTGGCGTCCCGAGGTGAGAAGCGTGGCAACAGGGCGTGAGATAGCGCGCCCGATACCGTCCGCGGTCCGCCGGCCGCGGCCCCAACCCCGCCGCAACCTACAAATGAATGTAATTCAACTGTACTCCTTATGTAGGACACATTCAATTTTTTTTCGAGACTGGTGATTCACCGAAAAAAGCTTGGACTGAATGTGATGCAAGTAGTACTGACCAATTACTATCTACTTATGCATCTACATCTACAATTTAAACAGTTGTGTGCATAATTGTAAACCCCAAACATTAGGCAACAATGGCTTAAATTTAATTCTTTGATAATAATAGATACTTATGTAGATTTCTGCATACTGGAAATCTCAAATCATCTTCAATATTTTTCTGATTGGTTGTTTGTGTTTATCACTCTGTCGGCCCTGTGAATAAATTCCAAGACCATAAATAAGTTAATGCTTACTTTTTACGGCTTCAGCTAAAAATTATCCGTTTGCAATCCCTAAATTGATGTCTTCATAATATTCTTCTCCTCGCCGAGAATGTTGAAATGTTGTCTGTTGTAATTTTATAAGCCGAAAAGTCATTCCAAGCTTACGAATTAGTAAAATGTTGTTTGATTATAATAAAAAACACATTGGAATTTTATAATATGCGTATGGCTGTAAATCAAAACATTATAATTATTGTTTCAACTTGTCGAATAATAATTAGGTGTTTGCGTTTCGCATGTGACAGTAAGCCATGAGACAGGCGTCACCTAGGAAGTATTTAAATAAGCATCAAGCCCGTGTTTACACTGAACTCTTTGATTACTTAATTGATACGGAACGAGAATACAATTTAAGAGGGTTACAGATAAAAAGGCTTTACTTAGCAAATTGGTATAATGACTATGATCTGTTCCAATTCCGAAATGGTTTTCTGAACAGCGTTTTTCGAATCGACACCTTCTATAATTAATGCACGTCACGCGATCTCGGTACCTACCAGAAAACGGAGTGTAATCGATTGGTACAAGTACGGGTTTGCACAACGGACTGAGCCGTCATTTCTCCGCGCCCTCGGCGACACGACATCAACCTTCGCGTTGACGTACCATTTCGCTCGATGTGTTCTCACTGGCAGATTTTATTTTCGCCTTGCACTTAAGGTTTATCGTATCCTTGCTTTAATTTTTCGGCGACGTGGAATAATTACTGACGGCATCTTGAAACTGTTCACGCGGCAAGCCGCCGGTGACAGCTGCGGCGCTGCCTATCTGATATTACAGCGGCGGGATATAAGGAATGATATTGCCATCTGTACTGACGTCGTGCTCCTGCTGGCATTATTTATTTCTGTTCCATGTTAATATAATTTGATAGATATATCTTTCAAATTGACCGTTACCTACCTAGCCAAAGTTATTTTAGCATGGACACTTTTCAAGCTGCTTGTAAATACTTGTATTCATTTATTTATTCCTCGTTGCAACGAGGAATAAATAAATGAATACAAGTATATTCTTTTTTATTTTATTCTTTTTGTTTGTAATAAGTCTATAAGAACCTATTTCAGGCCTCATAAGCGTTGTTAAGCCACCTGCCGCTGCGTACTTATATGTTATTACAAAGATCGAATCAAGAGACTCGTTAAAATTGACCAGGGTCTACTTTTCGAACATATCACGCACATAGTAATAATCAATCAATCCTTTAATCTTAAATAACGTGTGCTACTTTGTGAAAACTTTTACACCAACCCAAGTGAGTAATTGTAGGCTTCAGTTCACGTAATGATACGCTTAGCAGGCGGCACGAGGTGAAACGTGTGAGGATTTTGATAACCTCCAAAAATTAAATTTGCAAAACGACTCAGAAGTGCGATGTGGAGTAAAAATCACGCACAGTGATTACAAGGGGCGTGTTCTGTCATTACCCTGTCGGTACTCGCTTGCTGACTAACGAGCTCGAAAGAATTGTATGACGCAGTTCAAGACTCGGTTTTATGTAGAACTAATACTACAATGGGTACGACTACTTGGATAAGACAAGTCGAATGAAATGTGATATATCTGAAATTATTATATTGTAACTATATTTGAAAACCTATACATAATTATAACACAGCGATAACATACAGAACTACCCGATAATGTGTTAGCAATATATTATTTGCAGAAGTGTTTCTTCACCTGTATACAATACACATGTTTCTAATTGGCAAATATTAACTCGAAACGTTAGAACGACTTAAATCAAAGTTAAGTAAGTACCTTTCGCACTGGTTATGAATTTATATGAGTTGCTAGCAATTATTACTTGAAAACCTACTAATTAATATTTAATAAGATTTTGTACCTCTTGCAGCTGCTGTCAAATATTTAAATATCAGTTTACGTTGTTTACACCAAATTATATAGCAGTGTCCAAGTAATTACGGACAACACCTTGGAGCAAGAGGTCAGAAAGAAATTCACTTAAAACTGTAACACGCCCTTCACAAGAGCCGAACCGCAGCAAATTTATAAAGTCGGGTCATTTTCGAAAACCAGTGTCCGAAAGTGAAACTACCCGCGCATTTATTACCGAGTAAAATATGTAGATTGCCGGCAAGATAATAATGATATGTGCTCGTGGTAATGAAATTTCCCGCCGTCAAACGGTGCCAAAGTAATTTGCGTTGCTTGTCTCTGGCAACGAGTGCCCCAAGGGCCGCTTTCGAGCTTGCGCAAGGCGTTAATGAGACTCACTCAACTTTTTATTGGGAGTAACGCACGCGGCTAGGGTGGCCCCAGATCATTGTTGCGTGCTCTGTTATCCGACCTACCTATCAACCGGCACCGCACGCGCAATCCTCCATTTTACCGCTACCTGCGTATCTCATATTAAAATCATTGCATACGGACATTGTCTAGCCTGTCTCAATAGTTGGTTGATTTGGCACGGTCTGTACATTATTTTTTATTGTAATATACAAATGTGAACAACGAATGTTCTCTTAAAATAAAGTGTGTGTGTTGTTACCTTTTTATTTGTTTTCCTTCATCTACACTTTCGAAGCGTAGGAGTCATTAACCCTGATTGTATTTACTTGTATACTTAATAACTGTTGGTGTGCACAGAATAGCATCATAAAATCTGTTTGCAAATAAAGAGGTTCTTATGTTTAATTAAGTGACTTCAACAGCTCAATTCAGTTGGTAATTAAAGAAATTGGTGCAGCTTTCGTGGGCAATCTAAATTGTTGTTAAGGGGCATAACATTACAATTTCACGGAAGAGCCACGCGGCCACCCTGCGAGCGCGCGCAGGCGATCCACTCATATTTGTTAAATCATCGGAACCCTGTAATTTTGATCGATATCTTTATTGACGGCACAAATTTATTGATCATTTCTTTGCAAACGTTCCCTGTGAATACAATATGGCGGGCTGTCGGCTGTCGCAAGTCGCCACAAGTCTCGACCTTCTTGCGCTGCTGAGATTATTGCTATGGTTTCGTTTTTCAATAGCCATTTTATATCAGATTGACCTACTTAATTTTGTTTGTGGAAACTGAATTTCGCTTCATGCATAATATCTGTTAACCGATCGTTAACGAGAAGTGCTTAATTATTTTTACCTACTCGTGCGCATATTCCAAGTAATCAACTGATATTCAACTCCACAATGTCAACGGTTAATGTTGGTCCGAAATAATTATTAATTTCAATAATGATTCGTGTAATTTTAAGAACCAAAATTCAGCTTGGTATTGAATCTGCTAATGATGGTGGAAGCTTGATCCCAGATATGGCACTTTAGTAATTATTAGACAAAAATATTTAATATTCATCAGTCAATCTTGAGGTTTTATTAATATTCAAATATTTAGAGATAAAATAATCATAGCTATCATTTTTTATCGGTATTATGAAAAGTCTAGATAGTATTATGAACAAGAGTAGGCTCAAGTGTTGTATTTGTATAATGATGGCATTCTAATAAAGGGACGAAACGATTAGGTGCTCTACGCTCCCCTAGACTAGACAGAATGTAAACCATTCACGTCTGACAGCTAATAGCCCAACAACCAAAGTTATTACGTTTTAATTTGCTAATCACGAGCTATCGGTAAATTCTGAGATTTGCCCGTAAATCTTAGCAAGGGGCAAGGCTGGGACATTTACACTTACGCATATAAAGCAATGCTCGTGAAGTCGTGACTCTATGTGGAAAATTTGTCTAAATGTTCATAGAAGACATTCGATCCACACCTTAAAATTGAGTCTTTCTAATTAATAAACAATACCGGAACAGTGCCAGTCGGACTCGTGGTTCCTTTGAGTATTGTTTTCCTTTGATTTATTATTCGGAAAACTACTTCCATTTTCTCCTGGAAATTCAGAAAATTCCTACGCAACGATTTGGATCCTCGTTAATAATACGTACTTCCCGTCAATGGAGCTCCCTGCGGTCTGTCGTTTTTCCTGAGAAATACAATCAAGGCTTATTCAAAGCTAGATTGAATAGATTTCCTCTACATCTATGTGCTCCATCCTCATCCACAACGTAGCCTACCATCAGGCTAATTGGTGAAAAACGTCGATCCACTTTTGGTAAAAAAGGCATGGTAGATGGTAATTACACATATTTCCTGAAAATATCAACTGGCTAGCTATTACATTTCAAAAGAAACTGCCTTGTAATAGACATACAGATGGCGTTGGCTCGGTAATAGGGTAATAAAAAATGGTAAGTACGAAAGTTATTTTGTCATGGTAATTATAATGTCTTTCTATCAGTTATCTCATCACCTTCCTAACAATTTATCAACTACACTAAATTGGTAATTTATCTAGTGTAGTGATGGTATACTGCTCTCAGAATCTGAAACACTAAGATAGCTAGAAACAAAAGTAGATACACCACATTTTTTTTAAATTTCTTTAGAACAAAATAGTTTTAACTGGGGTAACAGAAAGCTACAATTTTTATAGAAAAAAAAAGTTGCTAAAGTAATTCAAAAATGACAATGTTTAAAAATGCCCTGTTAATACTTAGAATTATTTAATACAATAATAATTAAAAAAAATATATTATATAAAATATATCTTTTTTAGTCGAAATTTTTAAAGCATTCAAATGCAGATAATACTTTTTTATGTATAGATGATTTTTGTCTAATCCAAACACTGCAATCAACATCTAGTACATATTTAGGGGTGAATGAACACAATCGTACTGTGACATTGCCGTAATAGCTACGTTTAACGCTTGGCACTAGTAATGGTGATTGGAATATGATGTTAAACTGAGGTTTAAATTACGAAACTGGAGCTGAAACTATATAGAAACTGATAGCTTGACAGTGTCAATATTTTAGTGCGGCTCGAAATAGTGAACAAAAATATAAGTAGGTAAGTATTCTTGTGTATCATCCTGCTCATAAAATTTAGTGCTCTAGAGAATCAAGTGTGTGATACAAAGTACAGTACTTATACTTATTAAAAGTTTCTACAGTGTTTCTGTTTGCAAAGTTTAAAGATCAGTAAAGATTTTACTACACTAGTTTTGTAATTTGCATAACTAATCTGCTGTTTTAATCTATCTATGCGTAGCTTTACGCTTCTTAAGCTTTTACGACACCAATGTAAAATGTTGTGGTATTACCATATCAAAAGTGCATTAATTAGCACTTCTTATAGATATAAATTAATTAATTTAAATACAACACACGATGTATAATTATCATCAAAGCAATTTAACTACAACGTAATTTAGACTTGGAGGTACTTGTACTAGCACTTTTAATGGTAAACGCGCACACTTGCCTACTTAGACAATTGAAAAGGGAATCAAGGCGTATTATGGTAAGATGTAGCTATATAAGGCTGCGTATAAGGGTTCGTGAAAAGTAAAAGATGCACACAATGATCGATCAACAACGCTTACCGCGGTTGGACTGTGGATGGGCAACCATTATTTCATACTGCCGAGATTCCACCTCGCCTTGGAAACTACATTAAACCATCCTTTTTAGTTGCCAAATTAAGATCTGTGACATTCGTTACGGGAAGTCAGAGACCTGAAATGTTACACCAAGGGGTATTGTGTTACCTAAGCAATTGAGTTGTGGAGATCAAATAGACAGACGTTCCAAATAAAATACTGGTACCTATTAAGCTGCATCCGTTTACACTGGACTTGGGAAAAGGCTAGACAACTACACGATTGATAAATACACGATAGTGGTGCGTGCAGTGAAGCGATTAGCTTACGATTTGACGTTGGATAGAAAATATGTGAGCGGTTTCATACAATGCTTTGTAGTTCGCTATACCTGCGTGTCGTATAAAAGCAAGCTCATATTATCATAACATATCATGGAGGTGATTGTAAGCGCAGCAGGCTGGCTCCGTCACAACGTACGACGCTGCCACCATGTCACATGTTGTTGGCTCATGTTCGCACAATCGACGCTATTTCATCGATGGCCTTATCTCCGACTTGTCGGTGTACCTTATGATGATTTATTCCTTCATACTCCCCTACTTTCTCCCTTCGAGGAAACATTGTCGTTAGTATTTGTGACCACTATAATCGTAATTATAAGCACGCCGTACATGCCGCGGTAATGGTAAGTAAACAAACATTTTTCATAAAAACGACTCAAACATTTTGATGGGGTGGATATTCGCGAGTTAAAAGGTGCGTTAAATTTTATTGGAATATACCTGGGTCGTTCGCACGTTGTCGAAATACCTTACTTGTATGTGAAATAAATTACAAGTGGGTATATTTCAGTGTTAAGCTTTTGTTCGGTTTGACAATTAACATTTTTTTGACGCTTTCTGGTTCTAAAAGAAGGTAAGTCAATTACAAAGAAAGCTCAGTCTATGATTTACTCCATTATATCTGTAAGTAACCGTTATTTTTAGCCAATAATATATCTGTTAAGGTTTTAATTGGTTTTATGTTAAGGCCTACTCACTGATCTTATCAGTTTTTTAAACTATTTTTATGACTGCATGAAATACACCTTTAATAACTGCAAATGACATACTATTATCTATTTTATTGGAATAATGTCATAATAATAACCAAGTCATACTTATTATGAATTATCATCGGAAGTTGGACGTTAAAAATGTCAAGTTAGTTATAAATTTCCCCATTAATATGACTGGGCAAATGGAATAAAAATAAGTTTTCTTTATTTATAATATCGTGTGGGTGCGGTCAGACGTGAGACAAATAAAGAAACTAAAAGTGATTTCGTGCGAGGTCGGCTTTGTGCTGACGTCCAGATCGGCCATGTTGCCGGCGACGTGGACAGTGGAATCGACACGTCTACTCTTCAACTACTTACTGAAAAGCGTGGGGTATGCGCAGATATAAATATTTATTAATTATACAGCCTTGGGTCATATGTTTATTTTAGGAAGGATTAGTCGATTTCTGGGAAATTACGTTTATGCGTTTTAGGATGGCTTTGCCATAGTTAACTGAATCTATATAAATAATAAAGATCGATTCTAAAAACGAGCAATTCTTGTATATAAATATATATTATCTGAGTCTCGGAAACGGGTCCAACGATTTTCATGAAATTTAGAATGATGGGGGTTTCGGGAGCGACAAATCGATCTAGCTAGGTTTCATTTTTGGAAAAGGTCATTACACCAAAAAAAAAACACCGGTCCTTGTACCTCTTTCAAAAGCACACAAACAATCGCTAACTGTTTGCATTCATCAACTGACCTATTTTGAAAGACACTAAAGAGCCAACCTTAGTTACCCTTTGTTCTCTCACAGATATAATTAAAGGCGAGAATCAGAAACAAAGTAAATAAAACTGGAAGTTTTAATGTTTTTTGTTAAGGTATTACATTAACGACAGGTCCGCTGCCTAATAAATCACCACGTCACGGAAATCACTACAGAACGCCGTAAGCGTAGAAATTGATCACTGAAAATAAAATACAAAGTCGTGGTCCAGATACTTGCCGGCAATTATTCTTTAGTGAAATGAAAACACAATAGCCGCTTTATATAAACGTACATTTAAATCACTCAAGAGTTTCAATGATTTAAAATAAATGGTATAATAAATAATACTAATAAATATGTATAAGTCGAGACATTGATGTCATTACAGAAAAATGCAAATCAAAGTAGATGGATACCAATATAAAATTTCGCAATATTAGATACATTAAAAACTAAGTGTTTCTATGAATCAATTATGTACGAGATTACTATTTAAATGTAACCAGAAGACACACTTTATACTAAATGTACTGGTCGTTACAGTACCTACAGTGCGCATGTGTTTTGTAACGCGAGATAAAAAATACGGGTTCCTCACCGACGATTAAAACTCTTAATAAATGCGCCCATATAGTAATTTTTTTCCAGCGATGCAATTGAATGGAACAAAAATGTCAGTTGAATTATGAAAGCGATCGATAATGAAAATGTTGGTACGCGTGCAGGCCAGTAGAAAGTGTCTCGACCCGTGAGCTTTCGTTAATTTGGCAACTCGGCGGGTCACTTGAACCTCGGGTCACATAAATATGTCGGCACCCCGCCCCCGGCACTACTTTGTTTGTTAATATACTGCCAATTATAATCAAAGTACGTGCACTTGCCAGTCGCAACGATATCGATTTCTTAATCTCTTTAAATCGACCAGATTTCTTCGTTTCCGTATATCTGCCGAGATCATTTTGCGAGAACCTTGGGCGTATTTTGTATTTTTGTAATTTGTTTACTATTTATGAGATTCGTCTTACGTACATGCTGAAAATAACCGATTTTATTACAAATGTATTACCATATCTGGTATATAATATTAAATATTATATTTCACGCACGTTTCAGTAAATTTTGATAGTTACATCTTAACAGTGACTGACATAGTTGATGTTTACAATGGGAAAGTATTATGAGTGATTGCAAAACATAGCGATCGTAGAGCCGAAATATAGTTCCCACGGTACGCGCGCGGCCGTGGCGGGGCGCTGTCGTCCATCAACATCATTATCTATTAAAAATATCACGTCATATTGTTCACTATTTTGTATAAAGTTACTTTCCGCTTCGGCTTCGTCTCGTTATCGGGTATTATCTTGAAACACCTATAAATCACAACAATAGTAATTATGAAACGTTCAACTCTCACGTGTTCGGCTTACTTGCGAAACGATTCGAGCACTATGGTGCTCTTTTGCATAAACAAATGGTTGACTTTTTACCTTACATAGACTTATATCTTATGCTTATTTCGGATTAGATTTCCGAAGTAGACTCTTTATAAGTATTTATGTAACAGTACGCCGCGCTACAAAGCTTTAAACTGGTTCACTCTTTTCATTGGATCGTCGAATAAGAATGTGTACCTTGATTTATGTAATATGTATTTTTATGATGTTATTAACATAGTCATCGAAATTGAATTACTTAACAATTAGTTTTTCATTTCCTAAATTAATTATTCAGAAGTTATGTATCCGTGTTACAGAATGAAAATAAATTAAGACAACTAATATGTATCAAAAATGTTTTTTCAAGGAACGAATTCATATAAGAAGAATCTTATATATATGTATTTATTATACTGTAAACATTATAAGAACCATTATACCTTCCTTAACAACGAGCTGGAAGTCAATAAGTTGTCATATATAGGAGAACAATTGGACCGGTCTCGTGACACTTATGTATTATCTGTACAGCCGTACACAATTTATTTTACTTTTTGCGCATATATGCCTACTTCTTACGTGAGGCAAGTAATTTAGGTGGACGTAGGAAGGTATAAGGAAACTTTTATGGTGCGCACGAGGCTGTGCGTCCGACCACGAGGCAGGGTCCGCGCGGTAATTGCGCCCGCGCTCCTGCCTCGGCTGCCTCGTCCTAGAAAGCTCACCGCACTGCTTCGTTACGGCCCTTAAGACTGATTTATGTCCGTAATAAATATTTTTTGAAAGTTCCAGTGCGATAATAACTCCATTAATTTTGATTAATGACAATTTCTTAAAAGTGAATTTTTGACTTGCTATCTCCGTGCACGGCCTGTCTCGCTGTCAATGGTCGAACCTTCTACATTTTAATTAACTCTGTGCTCTCTGACCGATTGTTCTTGTTTCGATTGCGATTTAAATAAAAACCAGTTGACGTTTACTGCAAACGTTTATCATATTTCATTAACTTTTCCATTTGCAACTATTATTAATGACGGCTTAGTACTGGTTCTATAATAATTGCATACACAGAAAAGGTATTATATTCGTAAACATTTTGCGCTTTATTTTATTAGAAATATAGTCGGTAAGTTGTGAAGTATTTGTCCCGAAACACGGTTATTTTCCGAGAGAAATACACTCCAAACGGGGCTTATCGCGAGTGGCCGCTTCGGGTGGCGACACATTCAGCGCATTTGCAATGCGAGATATCCCGCATTACCATAAACAGTACAAGGCGGAGGGCACGCCGTCTATCGCGCTACGACATATAAATTATTCAAAATAAAGTATCGCTTAACCCATGACCCGCCGCGAGCCGCCGCCGCGCCCGGGAGCACTGCGCCCGCGCCGACCCGCACAGCCCGAGAGGTGCATGTCGCGCCGACACCCGTCGGGTAGTCCCTCCGGCGAACGTGACGAATTCTCTGAATGCAATACAATATACTAATTTTATGACAATATGTTTCGAATATCAAAGACCAGGCCGATATTATACTTGTTTTGTTACAATCCTCAAGTTCAACCCTGTACAAAAACATGAATTTAATAACAGTAAAATATGATGCGCCGCTATTAGATATAATTTTTATCGTCAGTAATAAAAAATGCAGTAGGTATTTTTTTACGGAACAAAAAACTAGAATAATTCGAAAGACCAAGGAACGTCGGCTAGTTAAGTATAAATGAGCCGCTTAACGTACGGAATTCTTATTATGAAGCATTTGCGATTAATGTGGAGCGGTGGGCCGCGCGCATGTGGCGTGCGCGGCGCGTGCGCACCCGGCAGGAACCGCAGGACGCTGCTTATTTACTTAACAGCTTTCGCAAAACGGCCCATTACGGATAACTGTACTAAATAATTACTGCAATGTGCCTTTCTATTTCTATGCGCGCGCGTGCGCCTCCACCTGCCGCTGATCACTGTAATTATTTACTATGCATGAATGCGGCGCGCGGCGGCTGTCTAGGACGACTCGGACAAAGAACGGTCACTCCTGCAACGGACTGCTCGTGGACAGGTTCCGATACCAACATGGGTGTGCTGCATAGCTATTTTAAAACAAGCTCATTAATTCACATTCGCACGAAATGACTCCTAGACAAGGGCATGACTCAACGTAACTAAATTAATTTTATCGATTTCAATGAAAACTTAATGTTTTATGATAATATTTATATTCAAATAAAGCATCAACACCAAATTGTGTCACCGTGTTGATTTCATGGTAACATAAATTGGTTTTGTAGCTTTATTTAATTTCCCAGTACAAAAGACATCAACGCTCTGGTAGATCATATGACGATTTGTGGTATTTTTGCATTATACATATTTATTTAACACCGACAATGTTTCTAAATGGTCTTCGTTATAAAATTAAATAATACCTTAGACGATAAATACTATTTGCTTATTTGACTAATAAGCTGACAGACAGGCTGACAGGTATCATTCGTCTACAAATAAGTGAATAAAATTGAGCGCATCCTTGAGTCAAATACCTACCTTATCTTCCGGTTAAGGCTATATTGTACTTCCTTCAAGTAGAACCTATGGAACACCGTACAATGCGGTACTTGGCTGCTAGTACAGTCTGCAAAATAGGAGTGTAAACAATAAAAAAAAAACTGCAATTAAACTGTCCAATATTTTTGTATGACAGCAAAACTTTATGTGAGTGAAATATAAGTAATGTTAAACATTAAAATGAAAATGATGATTAAGCTATCTGTATTGCTGACCGTAGTCATGTCACTTAACAATAAGTACCTTTACGTTTTGTAACTTGTAACTGCTTGTATTATTTGAAACGGTTATTATTTGATTTTGTTATGTATTAATGGCGGCCTCGTGTTTCCTGGCCTTGTCAGCACAGACATCATTTCGAGTGGCTTCTCTGATACAACCTTGAATTATCGATGACTATCAGGATGTTAGACATTGCATTGTTTTTTTGTTTGTAACTATATGAACCAGTGCATTACTAAAATATATTAGGTATAGAGCTATGGAGCTATAGTATAATATATAAAGTTCTGTTCTTCTCAGTGGAGGCCTTTCTTAGGCTGCCTATACTTATCTCAATGCCTCGTTGGTGTAGTGGTCCCAAATGCGACTGCAGAGCGTGAGGTTCTGAGTTTGACCCGGACAAAGTGTTATTGGGTTTTTCTGTTAGGAATTCTCAGTAGCAGCCCGGAGTTTGGAATTGTGCCCGTATATAGCAATAGCTCACCACCTAATAGTGGGTACTTAATAACAGTATTGGTGAAATGTGAGTGTACACCTCTGCCTACCCCTTCGTGGAATACAGGCGTGATGCTATGTTATGTTATGTACTTATAAATAAATATCAATCATACTAAACTTAGATTTTTACTCAACTGGATTGTTTAATTAAATTTTAAGTTTTCAGTCAATTTTATTACTTACATATTGGTGCCTTCAATAATTTAATTAACTTTTTACATTTTTATTAATATTACAGGTAAAGACTTAATACCCAATGCATCAACGTAAACACTTGACATTAAAGAGAGGATTAATAATTAATTAAGAACATCCACTAAATAGCCTGTCTATGTACCTGCCATATGTACCTTGCGTGCCTTAGCTATTAAGCTGTGACATAGCTTACAAGGAAGTTAAAAACAAACAACTTTGTTTTTGAGATCGGCACGGCTTTTGGAGACCTTTATTATCAATAAAAACCATGTTCAATCAATCAATCTGCTTACCTCCATTAAGTTTATCTGTCGTCATAAATAAACTAAGAATAGTTTTCATCATTATGTCTTTTGCTTCCGGGATGCATCTTGTGATTCGTTTTGGTTTTATGAAATATTCTGATACAAATACCTACTTACATACAATTCTCTCTAGGCTCACTCGCCTTAGATTTCTATAGATATCCAAACTATATACTAAATAATACTATAAATGCGAAAGTAACTCAGTTTGTTTGTTTGTTACCTTTTCACGACTAAACAGCTGAAAGGTTCGTAATGGAATTTGGCAAGGAGATAGATTGGACTTTGGAGAAGGACATAGGCTACCTTTTGTCTCGCAGAGGAAGTCGTGGACACCAGCTAGTACTACGTATAATAATAATATACATCGGACAAAATTTTGAGTAACGACAGCCTATATCTTCGGTGATTAGCCAAGTACGCAGGAGATATTATAGTGCACAAGTGTATGCGTAAACACTAATATAAGGACACATCCTAACCCTACGGAAAAAACAGGTGTGATTCTATGTATGATATATATGTATCTATTACTAAACTAAATATTAACTGCCTCATTGGTCTAATGGTCGCAAGGGTGATTGCCGAGCACGAGGTCCTGGGTTCATTTGCCGGGTCGGGCAAAGTATTATTGAGATTTTCTGTTAGAAAATTGGCAGTAGCCCGTAGTTTTGAACTGTGCCCATTTGCTTGCAACAGGCTCACCACCTATTACATGGGGACGTAATAACAGCATTGGTGAAATGGGGGTGTTCACCTCCTACCTAACCCTTCGCGGAATATAGGCGTGATGCTATGTTATTTTTTATTATTATGAAATTAATATAACGTTCACCCTATAAGATACACTGATGACATAACTCTTTCCCGATATGTCGTAGTCTCGGAAAGGGAGTGCTCTGTCTTACCCAGTGAAGGAAAGAAACACATTACAAAAGTTATATGTTTTATTGCTAATAAAAATATGGTCGTGAGCAGGATTAGAAACTGCGCCTCCCGGATAATTATCTAGGCGCTCTGACTGCTTACCTCTTCTTCCACATCTTCCACATTTTAATACTTCTTTTGGTGACGTCATTGCCATCTATTCAGACCCTTTACAGGAAACGGAACCGACACGACTAACTTTGCAGTTAATACAATGTCGTACAGATGCAATTACAGGTGAAACTGGGGAGCACAGCTAGTCCAAACTACCTGGGTTCCCCAATTTCACTCGTGGAATTGTCATTTTCTGGCAATGACTTTACATTCTCCCGGGATCAAAAATATCCGATATCCCATTCCAGGATCTAAAGTAACAATACACCAAATTTGATCAAAATCCGTTCAGTAGTTTCTGCGCGATTGCTAATTAAACACAGAAATTCACAAACATCCAAACTTCTACATTTAAAATGTTAAGCAGATATTAGTATATAATTCGTACGGAACCATATACCAAACAGTATCTGTACACAGAATTACATTATAGGCGTTCCGAATTATCGGCACAATGAGATAGGCATGGGACGGTGACGCGCGCAGGCGGGGCCAGACAATTGAATTGATAAGCGACTTTCTAGCCAGCCGGGCCATTGTGCACTATCGAACTGTTCGGGACTTTGAATACGAACGAAGAACCATCGGTAAGTATTCTTTATTACTATTGAATTAATTCCAAATGAACTCAAATGCTGTCTCAAAGCGTAACAAAGAAAATGTTAAAATTAAATTGATAATTCTTAATATACGTTAAATTGGTAGTATGTAGGTCTTCTTAAATAACATAGCATCACGCCTGTATTCCCCGAAGGGGTAGGCAGAGGTGTACACGATGGTACACCCACATTTCACCAATGCTATTATTAAGTCCCATGTAATAGGTGGTGAGCCTATTGCCATCAACCGGGCACAATTCCAAACTCCGGGCTGCTACTGAGAAATTCCTCCTAGAAAAACTCAATAACACTTTGCCCGACCCGGGAATCGAACCCGAGACCTCCTGCTCAGCAGTCGCGCTTGGGACCGCTAGACCAACGAGGTCTTCTTACGACAGCTAAAATAAAAAGTTTCAAACTAAGATAGGCCTTGAGCATATTTTTTCGATAGCATATTCTCAATAGCATAGTTGCGCTAACACATAGCATCAAAGTGGGTGAAAACTGGAGAATACCAAAGTTTATGGACCTCCCATCAGAACAGTGACGTAGATCCATACACAACTTACCTTCAGAGCTTATACACAACGATAACCCTCACTCGCCTACTTTTATAACCTGTATGAGATGATTTAATTTTCTTGTGTAACTCGAAAATATATCATTTGCTCACCAATTCCAAAAAGTTGAAATGAAAAATAAAACGGATAACAGAAATAACTAAATTCGTATTCGATTATACAATGAATTTTCACCCATCTGGGATATTTTAAGGGGCAAATTCTACCAACGAAGCTAAACAACTTTCTCTATGTGTAACTCGAAAATATATCATTTGCTCACCAATTCTAAAAAGTTGAAATGAAAAAAACGGATAACAGAAATAACTAAATTTGTATTCGATTATACAATGAATTTTCACCCACCTCGGATATATTAAGGGGCGAATTCTACCAACGAAGCGAAACGACTTTCTCTAAAAATTTTATGTCGGATGAAAAAATGTTTGACTTCCTATACAAAACTAGGAATTAATTCCCATTAATTAAATATACCTACAACCCACAGGTATCCCGTTTTCCGAGTATATTCTTGAAAAACAGAAAACCAAAATATGTTTTGTATTCGATTAAACAATGAATTTTCATCCACCTCGGATATATTAAGGGGCGAATTCTACCAACGAAGCTGCACAACTTTATCGAAGAACCATGAGATGTCTGATAAAAATTTTAGACTTCAAATACAAGACTTTGAATGGATTCAAATGAATTCTGTATACAAGCCACAGGTATCGCGTTTTATGAATATATTCTTGTTATTGTTAAACAGGCAGTGAAATTGCCTCTGTTAAGTTTACAAACGTAATTGTTAGTAGGAGTAGGAAGCAATGGGTTAGTGGGCGTTTAGTTCTCTTGCCTTAACTTAAATGAGGTCGGTGTACTAAATTTATGAAGATATTTTACTGTTCACCTATTTTCATTAAAAAAAACTATCGTTTTTCTTATCAGTACAATTTCTATTTAAACGCTGCTGTTGAGCGTGAAAGCCTGGGTTCAATTCCCGGGTCAGGCATTTTATTATTGGAGTTGGTGAAATGTGGATGTACGTACATACCTACAAAGCAGAGTTACAAAAACAAAGATAACTTCTCTAATACCAACTAGTGGGCCCGGTACAGGTTGTCCTGCCATGAACAGGATTACAGCGCCACCTACCGAGCCCAATTGTGAATATAAACCATCCAGGAACACATACAAAAATACCATTCATATCGCTCAAGGCATTTTCGAGTTTTTGCGAGACTAACACACGGCTATTGATTTATATTTATCTATACTAATATTATAAAGGTAAAGAGTTTCTTTGTTTGTTTGTTTGGTTGAACGCGCTCATCTCAAGAGCTACTAGTTCAAATTGAAAAAATATTTTTGTGTTGGATAGTCCATTTATCGAGGAAGGCTATTTAACATCACGCTACGACCAATAGGAGCGGAGCATCAATGAAAAATATTGCAAAAACAAGAAAAAAATATTCCTTCTGAGAGCTTCCGTTGCGAACGTTGCGTAAACGGTTAAAATTACGTAAAAATCAAGTATCACAGAATTGTTCCTCTTTAAAAGTCCTTGACAGCATATTTCAGTCTTTTAAGGTTGACACACTATAACCTTTTTTATGGTTATCAAATTAGTTCTAAAATAATGCATTTTTTGCGAAGGTGTTTTTATAAACGTGATATTAATCCTTATCCAAATAAATTATTTGTTATTCATCACAAGTATATAATTTTGAACAAAATTCCCTTGACATCATTTGATTTTAATAAATATCTTCGGAGATATCGTAGTTTTAAAATAACTCGGCAACAAAATAATGATCAAGTACCACGCGCGTATTTATAACATAACATTATCACGCCTGTATTCCCCGAAGGGGTAGGCAAAGGAGTACACAGTCGTACACCTACATTTCACCAATGCTGTTATTAAGTACAATGTAATAGGTGGTGAGCCTATTGCCATCTACCAGGCAAAAATCCGGGCTGCTACTGAGAATTTTCAATAATACTGCCCGAGACGAGTATCGAACCCGAGACCTCATACTCAGCAGTCGCGCTTGGAACCACTAGACCAATGAGGCAGGCGCATTTATGATGTCGTAGGCGGGGTCATGAGGCCGCTGGTTGAATATATTTTAGTAGGTTTTTTCCTCAAATTAACGCGGGTGAAACACACATATAATCAAAAAAAAATGGTTTAAAAATGTTTGTTCACGTAAAAACTACTTAACGTAGTACTTAACGTAACTCTGCATTGGGCTGAGCTGAGTAGCAACATTTTTGAATCAATGAATTTGTGTTCATACACGACGTGGTGTTAGTTATACACGACATCCACGCGGACGGAGTCGCGGGCACAGCTAGTATATATATGTCGATATCAATATGTACTACAAGTTTCTAGTAGTAATCTATTCATCACGTGTTGCAATTAGTTAATTAACAAGACAAATCTCAACAACCTTGGCTAAGGTCATATTGTTGGTTTCATAAAAAAATGTGTACGTGCACTCAAACGTCATTAAAGTCATTTTGCAAATCATTGACAATACCCATAATAAACCGCTAATTCATTCTCTTTCAGGAAATGAGGAGAAAGCCTCGATGACACTTCATTTCTCGTCCACTCTGATTCTTATTATAATCATATTGGCAGGTAATTGGTATTGAAATTATATCTTCGAAATCAAAGAAAATGATTTGTATGATAGTAATTGTAAGCCATAATAATTGTGCAAGATAATTATGTATAATTACAGAGCTTCAAAGCGATGGACTAGCAACTTGTAATTAATTAAATCATTTATGTAATTTTGTAATTATTTAATCAAATATATATTTAAGCTTTAATGGAAGTCGTCAGGCCGGGGTAGGTTTTTTCCTTGAGGAAAACATTGCAAGGTCAGATTACTAGTAGGTATAACCAACACAGGTTCTTTAGCGTGGTTAAAATTCCACATTTTATGCTTCACTTGTGTCGTTATTCTATTTCTTTGGAAACCTCATCACCCAGTACTATTAATGATTACACATTTTCTCAGAATAATAATCTTTTACTTAGGGCCTTGCTATACTGTGCGGATCATCGTCGCTATTCTATATGTTTTGAAGTATGAAAACAAGGAATCTATAGTCACAACACAACCAAACGTACAGTGTAGAGTAGCCCTTACGAAATTAACTGTTTACGATCGACACGGCGTACGACAATTGGACGTTGACACCTTGCAAAATTTTTAATCAGTTAAAGACACTACCGAAAGAAAATATTTTATATTGTTCTCAAAAAAGAAAGTTTTACATCTTTGTTGATTGTTTAACTATAGATGATTGACTGACGGTAATCAACAAAAATTATAAACGCAACCAGCTTTCTTGTTCTACTGACGTAACACGCTTTCGGTTCACACACATGATGCTGTTATTAAAATACTACCTGTACTTATTTTATTATTTTATTTTGATACATGTACCAAAATGTTGATTTGAATTTAATTTAAAGTGCACTTTATACAAGAAACTATTGGTGTTATTTTGTTTACTATAAATAAAAAAAAATAGTAGGTAATAACAACCGGTGTAAAAAATATTCCTATTTCTAGGACTTGTCTTTCATAATTTCCCTAATTTGAATGGAGTTTATAAAAATACTTTGTTTGCAAGAAGTGCTGCGAGATGTATAATTTTATTCCAATTATTATATGTATTTACATGGTGGTGCGTCATGAGAGCAAGGCGAACATGTCTATCGAGAGCTGAGTAAGTGATCGTGATGTTCAGCATACACTGATGCCCACTGACAGACACTTGATCAACAAAATAATCATGTCGAAATATTCAATAACGAATGACGTTATTAACCGCAGATCTCTCATAAATATTCAATAGGTTTGGTATTGAATAAAAGTAAAAGTGAATCCTCATAAGGCATAAAGAGGACTTTTGATTGATAGATCGGCTACCACACATGTCTAGGAAGTGCACGTTACATTAAAATTAATTACTATTTGTTTTTATATATTACGTCCAGACCTCAAGTTAAATACAAAGTCACAGCCACAAAAAGTGGTTTCTGGTTGTCCGTACGAATTAAAACAGCAACAAAAAGTTGTTGTCGAGCACAATCACCCAACAACTGAAAAACAAAACACAGGCATGCGGTTCTCCCGCGCGGTGCGTGCTGCGGCGCCTTCACAATCTCGCTCGGGAGATCATCGTTTTAATAGCTACGATTTATCACACTCTTCGTTTTTTAGTAACTGTGTATCACAATCAGTAAGCCACTCATCTGCAAGGTCGCCGGGTGCAAAAAAAACTCGCGACTTGTGTTTTTGCTCTATTTTTATTCACGAAGAAAAAGAAATATCAGAACACCAATTTGGAAGTGGCGAGCTCACCGAGACTGGTCGATACAGGAAGTTAAGCCAATTGAACAACAGTAAGATTTATGTTTTTCGAATACTCTTTTAAAGTTCCTTAATGGTTATTACATTTATTGCGAGAGGTATTGCGACCACATAATATTTAGTTTCTATGTAATATACATATTTACATAATAAGTAGGTAGTAGAAATAGTAAGTAATTTCGGTAAAGTATTAATTCAGTAATAAATAAGTACATTAACATACAGCAATTGCACATGTGAGTAGAAAATTAATATCTTTAATTAATCAGTGAGTTTTGCACACATTAAGATATTAATGATTGAAATATTAATTTGCGGGTTTAAATATCATTTCGTAATGGACATAAGCGGGTAATTGAGGTGGCAGAGATGTGAGTGAAGTATCTGTGACCCTTTAGCGCTCAGTCCGTCGCACGCCGCACATTAGTTGTAAGCCACGGACTATTGTGCTACAAGTTATAAACGTTATGCAAAATACGAAGCGCCTTTCGATTCTGCGATATCTATAAATCGAGACGAGCGATCGTGGGATAGCGCAGGTGAACGGCTATTTTGATGAGTTACTCTAACTTAACGGCTAGCTTTATTATAAAACGAGCACTTTTAATTCTATTAAGATCTTTATTATCATGTCCCAATTTGTATTTTTTTTTTACAAATATAGGTATTTAATATCGCTATTATTAATAACATAACATAACATAACATAGCATCACGCCTGTATTCCCCGAAGGGGTAGGCAGAGGTGTACACAATTGTACACCCACATTTCACCAATGCTGTTATTAAGTCCCATGTAATAGGTGGTGAGCCTATTGCCATCAACCGGGCACAGTTCCAAACTCCGGGCTGCTACTGAGAATTTCCTAACAGAAAAACTCAATAACACTTTGCCCGACCCGGGGATCGAACCCGAGACCTCCTGTTCAGCAGTCGCGCTTGGGACCACAAGACCAACGAGGCAGTTCGCTATTATTAATGTAATGTTAAATTATAATTTTGCCTAAAATATCGCTTAACTGCATCCCTTTAATTAAGTATTGAAAAATGTTTATCGCCTTAAAAGAATAAGAAATGCCGCGAGTCCTACAGTAGATAAATTAGATAATAACATCAAGAATGCAAGCAATCGTGTTTCGGTCGTTAAATAGAAAACATGGCGGACATATTATAAGAGACTGTAAACAAAATTGTATGAAAATTATCTGAAGGCGTGATCATCCGAAATGAGGTGGTGAAAGACCCCATATTTTCTATTGTGTCGGATGATTAATAGTACAGTTTAGTTTAGCTTTTAATACAGATATTACTTTCAAAAATCCATTTGCAATGCCATAAAAATCATAGATAACAATCGTCGGAACGCATTAAAAACGTTTATGAGCTGCTTTATGATATGATGGTGCCATATCTTTATGTTGCATCTCTCACTTCGTCCCGTTAATCCTGGCCTGACCTGTTTGTACAATTATATCTGCTTATGGGTATTTTATTTTATACTAAATCATTCGAGACATCGTAGTAGTTACTTAGTTAGGAGTTTTGGATTATATTGTCAGGCTGCGAAAACAATTTAGTTCGTTTAGTGGATTTTCAACAATAATCAATAATACGGAGAATGTCCGGTGGGGATATTCGTCGATTTTTACTAAGGACACAAACCATGATTTCGCAATGTAATATTCGCAGTATAAATAACGACAGCTACTTTACTTAGTTCCGTTAAACACACTGAAATTGGTAGGTATGCTAACAACTCTATTTAGAGTCAATTTTCTTATTTCCCCGCGGCACAAAGTAACTCGATACGGTATCTCGTTGACACACATAGACACACATCAAAGAGGATGTTTTGTTTGTTGCCTCATACTAACTATTAGCTAGTTGCAATTTGCTTGCAGGAAAACAATAAAGCGCGAATTTAGCGTCGATAGCCATTTGCGTCAAATCACGTTGTTGTAAAATGGTAATTGCTCAGACAGGCAACCTGTTTTGTACTTTCAAGTGTAAACCAGTATTTATTTTTATAACTCTATCAGGTAAATTAGTCTGTTTATTATGCAACTAATCAAGTTGATAAATATCTTATTTTGGCTAGCGCTAGTGCCCTGGTGAGCTGTATCATTTCATTATGTTATACGTATATCTCTTCGTACGAAATTTTATATCCTTTTGATGTTTACGATTCAGCCCGTGGTTCAAAGATTTTACAAGCGAGTTTACACCTACCTACCTATTTTGACGACAGACAACCGTTTATTTTTAATTATTTATATGATCTTATTAACTTTAAATCAGCTGTCTATCTAATAAAGCATTATTATTATAGAAATACCCTCTTTGATGTAATTTAATTTATAATTAAGTAAATAGACGATTTTATTGTAAACGTTCGATATTGTTGGCCCTGATAGGTGTAAATTAGGTAGGTCTATTTTTTATAGAAGCTATAGATGTTTAAGCAAAGGAGTACATGAATTGTTATAATATAATTTCAATACTAATATTTTAAATGCATTTGGTTAATTGTTTGGCATTTATTTTATTTTACTGCACATGTGAGTACTATGTAACCATTTACATATTCTACATGAATATATATATATTTGTTATATATATTTGATTATTGTCTGGCAGCTAGAGTAGTCATGCTCACTCAAATTTATTTGTTTTTTTTTTGACAATTCAAAAGTGCCTGTAAATGGTACAATTGAAATAAATGCTTTGACTTTGACACTACTAGATAATCAGGAAGATTTTTCAGATAGTATGAACAAAAATAAAAAATAAATTTCTTTCAACTAAGTCCCGTGTGACGTTGGCTGGAATATCGATGATATATAAAAGATCAGTTGTCGATGTTGGAATACTGAATTTAAAATGAGCTATATGTATATTCGAGTGAGAGAGATCATTTTATAATTCCTATTTAGACATGTCTGTTTGTTTATACTTTAAAGGTACCTAAGACTACTCCGATATCGTCTGTCAAAGTAGTCAAGTTGTGTAAACGAAGATCTAGTATGGACATCGTCACAACTTCGACAGTAGAGACAGCTTTGATATTTAATTTAAAAAATTAAAATAATTTGTCCTGTTTTGCTTGTATTATACAGATATAATATTAAGGATTCAATGTTCTAATAATTAAATATATAAATGAAAATTTACAAATTCACACGTACATAAAAAGCGACAAAAATTTACATAATGTTGCGAGAATTCTAATTTAAATCACATCTTAAAGTAAACTTGGTATGTTGTTAATATTCAAAGGCAAAAACTATGTTGAACCAGTCTAATATATTATTTTATTTAAAGAGCTTGTTGGATAATCACCTCTTATTTGGGTATAACACGTTATTTAATGGATTTTAAACACACACATTATTTAAATATATGCAAGGTTTTATTTCATATCAGTATATAACAATTCGCTGCAGTGAATATGAATTGATTTTACATTCACAACGCGTTTATAGCAGAGACAATATTGTTCGCGAGACGCAGCAGGGGTTCCAGATGACATCTCGCAGCGTGCAGTCTTACTCTATGCGCTACGTTCTAATCGGTGTACGCCGACTGCCCTTCGGCCCTCGCGTTAGAGTTCACTTTGTATTGACTGCCCGCTCAAACCATACATCCCAAAATACTTTAGACTTTATTTCTATTACAGTTATTGAAATAAAAGCTTAGATAAAAAATCACAGATAGAGGTACCTCGTTACGAAATTAAGCAACCAAATGGCTTTCGATATCTGTGTTCATTGTTTGATTCACGTTGTTTTCATCTGTGGCAGGCGCGTTTCGGCGTGGCGAGCGGCGCGGTGCAGGCGCAGGGTTATCGCGGTTCGGGCGCCCGTCACGGTTCCCACGCCGAATGGTATTTTAAATACCTATTTATCTAGGTACGGCGACAGGACTGAGGTGCATTCTGTTTGAGTAGCCTCTTCTGGATGGGTCAAGGATTCGTAGGTGAGTGCAGATCCGTGCTCATTATACGATGCGACGTCGACCTGGCCTTGTAACGTGTTGTCTTGCCATGTTCTATTAAACAATTCGATTGTACGACATGACTTAAATTTAATTGTTGACTGTTATTCTCTGACGACTGTTTTTGAACAAATGAAATACAACGAAGCTTTTATTAAAGCTTATTTTGTTCGAATCTGTTTGCGTCTTTGTTCTTCGTAAACTTCGTTCACATGAAAGCTAATACTAGACGATTATTATTTTAAAAGTAGAAAAACTTACAATGAAATAATAGAATAGGTTGTCAGAGGTGCCGAATAAGTGACCCGAAAAGCATTCTTACCTATGGACTAATAGCGACGAGTCCTGAAGTGGTGACGGTAAATCTGCAAACATTGTTGAACGCCCTTCAAAGACCAACTGCAACCTGATGGGACCTATGCACCAGAAAAAAGGTGGGTTGGACACAGTAGACTTCTCCTTCTTTTTCTTTTTATCGTGTACCTATCGTCAACCTAGAACCTAGGTTGTTGATCAACCACACGATAAGACGAGATATAGTGTAATAAGAAGAGTTTAAATCGACGGAGGCATCTGACATGGCTTCTGACATGGCTTTACACACCATTTAGAACATCTCTTAGGCTTACTGGTTTCCTTGCGATATTTTCCTTCACCGTTTAAAGCAAGTTATAAATAATTTCTAATAAGTACACACTTGATACCGAAAAATTTGTGGTGCATGCCTTGGGTACGAAACTTGCGAACTTTAAGTTGGCAGCCTCATACCAGCAGGGTAACACTGCTTAACAGACAGAAGACTGAGAAAAAGTAATAAGTATTATTAAGTCATTTTCAGGGATACGTACATTTGATTGAAGGAGACTTGAGTGTTTCCAATCAGTGAGCAGGATTAATTTCGAAACGGTCCGATACTTACAGTACAGGCTGGAAAGAACAACAACTTTGCCTACGATAAATTTAATGGGTTAACGGGAATAAATACATCCCATACAAAATTATAACTTGCGGTACGGTTATTGTATGGGAGGTCAACATTTTTTGTCGGTAGAACCGTGTTTTATAGGCTTGTTCAGTTTCATTGGTAAAATCTGCTTAAAATTTTTTTCACTCTTACCTTCCACCCTGTAAAAGACATTTAAATGAAACTAAATAAAAAAAAAAGAATAGATAGTGTTCGTGAGACACATTCATATTAATTATTGTTCAAGGGTAATCACGTGCATTTTTCGGAACTGCCCGACTAGTTTCGAACTCGAACGGAGCCCTTAGTCTTGATCTGAGCCCGCGGCAATATCGCGAGTCAAATTGTTTGAAAAATGCTCGTGAGTAATAACCGTTGAACAATAATTAATTACTCGGAATAAAAACGATAATTATCGCAAATGATGATTGATTCTCCCTTCAGTCTTTTTCGGTAACATAAACAGTTAAAGATTCTACTACACACAGCGGACAAATTCTCAAAAAATGTCTTCCTTGCTTCTGTACTTTATATTTTTTAAGTTATCCGAATATAAATATATGTTTATCCTTGTTACAATTTTATTGTACTTAAGTGTCCGTTACGACAAAGTATATTTCTGTAAATAAAAAATCCACTTTATTGCATTTATGTAAATACCTATGTGTGTACGACTGTATGTATGTATGTATACGGAAGACTGGCGTATTAAGTTACCCGACGATTAAGTGTGTTGTCGACAGTGGGCATGATTCACATTTTACCCCGACTCCATTACTTTTTCGGTGAAAAGAATGTGCATCGGGGCAGCTGAAAAATGTACAACAGTCGAAATATTGACGCATTTTTGCCGGGTACACGTGTTCCCGCTGAGAGCATTAATATATGGAATTTATGGTTTATTCTTAATAATGTTTACGATAAACGTAATCAGTCAAGTGTACTTCGTATATCAGGGTACGAATTGTACGGCATGTCATCAAACACTTGTAATATACATAGTAGGCACCTGTTGTCGTAACACTGAATAGTGAAGTTGGAGCTTTAAATTATTGAGGTAAATAGGAAGTACCTATATTTGTAAATTATAACCGATGACGCGGAGGTTTACGAAGTATTATGTATTTATAGCCGCGGGCACAGATATCAATGTTCAAGATTTATTGTAGGTTCTGTAATTATGAAACTTATTTGTTGTTTTTGGGTCACAAAATCTATTTAATTATTATCTGATCTGCTGATTGAGTTCTATCAAGGTCTGTTCAAATTTAGATTTCACATAAATGCATATCAGCATGCAGTTTATACTGTATTAAATAATTGCAAAACACGATAGAGACTTGATTTTAACAAGTTTGCATCAAAATAATTTACGACCAATATTTTATTAGATTCGCAAAATAGTTGGAGCGTTTGGTAAAAAATAACCTTATAAGAAACTAATAATGTGCACTTTCAATTGAAACTGATATTTGTCAGTAAATAATTTAAACCTAAATATTTCGATATTATTTTGAATGCCACAATACTTTTGACGGTGGCTGTACACATAATTATTTATAAAATAGATCCTTCAAATCTACCAAATTTTACTTGGCATATTTTCGACACACTGAGTTTCAAAATATTCTATTATAATTATATCTGCATATTATGTCGCAATCGCAATACATCGGGGACATTATGTAAATACATACGAGGACCTGTATGCAAAGTCAATAGATATGTTAGTGAGCCCTACAGGATCAAATTTCAATAAAACCGAACAGCACACAGAATTAGTGTTCCTATTAGTTGTAACACATAATGTTTCCGAGATACGGTCTCGTTCAATAGTACATTTAATTTTCTATTCAATTTCTTATCTGTGAATGTATAGCACGGTTATATTGGTAACGTGGGAATCGTCATTGATTCACTCCGGATTACTTCGATGACTATCTGTAAGAAAAATAAATTAATAATAACTTCGATATTGGGCGATGTAATCTCCGTGAGCTTCCGAAATGAGATTGCTTACGCGATAATATAGAGTGATGGAACTCCTCTCTGGGTAATAGATCTTACAATATGCAGCTGTGACTTCAGAAGTATTTTCGATTATCATGATAATAATAATTGAAGCAAAAACGTTGTACCCTTTTTTATGAAAATTATGCGGACGGAGGAGTATGAAATTTGGCACAGTTAAAGTTTATATGGAGAAGGACTGCTACTATTATTATATGCATTAGAAATACATTAAATTAATTGAAACAACATTACACAAACTACCATGCATTTGACACACACATACACATATCTTTGACAATAGAACCTTAATAATGCTCAAATTTAAAATTTTAATGAATTATTTTCAATCGAATTACGGCCATCGGGCGACCACTGGTTTATATAATTATTTAAAATTATTTTTCATCGCATCAATTTATCATGAAAATAGGACCAAATTCTGCCTCAGATCGCATTGCACAATATAAGGCGGACTAAAAGGTGATACTGCACTAAGTAGAGACAGGTTGGCAATCTATAAAATAATCTACAAGTAAAACAGTAATTCTTTCCTTCGGTTGACTTTTACGGTCGTGGCATGATTAGCAGCTGCTCTATATTTTTCTTTTACTCTCGGATTAGCATGTAGGTAAGCAATAAAATATATATTGTTTAATTATAGAAATGCTTTAATAATTTAAGTGTATAAAAATCTTGCAATTGAATCTCATTAACCGAATGTAGTCCGAGAACGACTATAACGGTGAAAATAAGCAAACATATCCTATTACATGTATAATATGCTTCTCACATTCTCACCTTGCTATTCCACGATATCCTTCCTTTCCCTTTCCCTATCGTCATAATACAATAATAAAATCAGCACTTTATTGGCTTACAAGTGTCTGAACACAAAAATCACTTCTTACGACGGCTGGGGCCGCTGAGGCGGGGTGCACAAGCGTTGTGTGTCCCACACTAAAACATACCACTTTATGATCAGTTGTCTAATAAAACAATCGAATAATTCGGTTATTGAGCCTCTTAAACATTTTACATGAGCTCTTTTGTCTGTTTAATGTTTATTGATTTCATACAAATACGATATTAATAACACAATAACAATTTACATGATATTATGTAGGTATTGCGCCCGAGATTGTGCTTAATGCTTATTATCTTAAGAATGATTAACCTACACTTTGCGGAAAAATATAACACGGAAAAGCTTTTATTTTTCTTTTAAGTTCATTGTCGTTGATATAAACCACGAAGTACAAGTATAGCAAGCGATAATACCCGTGCACAAGATAGAGTGCGTCCGCGCGGCCTCGCCGTGGAATAAATGCCGTAATTAAGTGAAATTATTATAATTCTGTTTCAGAATTAAATGGATGTCACAATATCACGCCCTTAAGTAATCGTAAATTCATTAAATATTCGGCAGGTATCTTGATTGTTTACTTAATTGGTGTCGTATGTTGAGTATTCATTATTTCTTGCATATTAATAGTGCATTCTGCATAGTTTTGACTTTTATGCCGGCCACCAAAATCATATGTTAACGGAAAAAATTACCTTTCTGTAAAAGTACAGATTTTAATTACACTCCATTAATTGAGAGCACCGCTGACAAAATGTGTTTAAATAATTAACGTAATTAATTTTCAAATACGTATAAGTTATTTTTGCGATAAAGGCGTCAGTTACTCACAGTAAATACGTAACAGGCCAATACGTTACATGGAAAGTTTTCGCTTTTTTACATATTTGGGTCCGATCCGATTTCGGGTGTGAGCGTAGATATCAAAAGCGGCAATCCTATCTGTTATCAGTCCATTATGGTGACAAACAAATGACGCAGCTTAAAGTCTTAAAGCTTTTTAACCGGGTGAGAGTCGTGAGTCGTCGCCGGAGTAATTAGCCGCGGAGTTGTTTGTGCGGCTGCGCGCCACAGAACATGTAATGTAAGACGTACCCGGGACAATGAGCGTACTGTGGTGTCTGTAGGTGCCGTTTTTAATTAAGTCGACCAGATTTACAACCAGTTGTAGCTTTGGGTGTTCTTAGATATTTAATCCTATATCTAGTTAGTACTCATGGAAGTCTATCTCAACTCTCGCTCACCTAAGTCTACACTTAGCTCAATATCTTGTCTTTCTCAATAATTAGGTATGATTATTATTGTATTATTATTATATTATTGATTATTGTATGCTAAACCAATAATATGTATAGTATTCGATGGATACGATTCCATAGTATGACAAATCATTTTCTATTAACTTTTCTATTCTATTCCCGATTCCATGATGATTATACTAACTGGTTAACGAGCATAATAAAATCGCCATTAATTGACGTTTTTATATTAACTTTGAAATTGCTAGGCCAAATTAAATTTATCTACAAAACTATGGCTATGGGCTGTGCACAATACGTAAGTAGTAGAGTAGACCATTTGAACATTGGAGACCTAAACCTTTCGTACGGACCCTAGCAATATATAATTATGTTGTTTCGTAAATTAACAGGTGAACCACTTGTAGACTACAAATTGCTATATAGGTATTATAGTTCTTACACAACCCTTCAAGCGTTGTCAACACTTCTCATGTTGTTGACATTTGGTTCCAATTCCCAGAGGCTAATAAAAATTTGTTATTAAATACATATATCATAACGTTTTACTACTTATAGGGGATATATGTGAAAAAACTGTTTAGTTAAAGTAATATAAAGTAGGTAAAATGTGTAAGCCCCGCGCACTGACGTTATGAATACTTTAGCAAAATTAACAGACTGCACCGACTCATACTGCAGCCTTATTCTTTGGCGACATTTAGCCGAAAACGTTATCTGTATTGTGACAAATTGTGCGATAAGTACCTGTAAGATAAACATATCGGTCACGAGTAAACAGTAAACCAGACGCAGTGCTGCCGCATTGGACGGTTGTGCACACGCATCTGTCGCGACGGGCACCGTGACGTCACCTCGATCCTTTAAAGAAGCCGAATCTTAACGTAGAAATAGCAGTTCTTAGATCCGGCAGGGCTATATTTGCATAAGTATGTAAAAAAAACTAGTCCACGATGTAACAGGACTTAGGTACGGCGGTAAACAAAAACGAGACGCACAAGGCCATCGAATATCTGCAACATGCAATTTTCATTCAAACAAAGATAACTGGTCGGTTTTGATATATAATTCGTGAATACTTAACAGAAAAAATTACCGATCACAAAACTAGATGGTCGTGTCTATCTGTCTATACCTCTCGATTAGCGATCGATGTTTGCCGGCGCTATCGGCGGTCGACCGCTAGGTTACAAGTTTTTGTATAGTTTAGAACTTAAATTTATTTTAGTTTTACAAAGACTTGTTTTTTGTTATAAATAATTGAAACGTGAAACAAAAAATATAACGTTTCTCTAACCGCAACGCGTTAATTAAGCCGTTGATCACGATAGCAACAAATTCATATAATAATTAGCTCTACATTTTTTGCTCAAGCTATTATCTACTCATTAATAATATTTTTATCGACTTAATCCAGATGAATGCACATGACTTTTAGACCACTCAAAACGAGTTAATAGTGTGATACGAAAGAATACCTACTGTTAAAATACTTTCAACCATACATTTTGCAATGCTAATTTGATTATTATATAATCAACTGCAACTGATGGTATTAATGATAAATTTGTGTATCAGTATAACAAATGACAAGTATGGATAAATAAATAAAAATTCGCAACAAGACGTTTAAACTCAGCATCTTATAGAAATACATTAATTTAAATATTTGCCTGCAAGGTGTTCGATTATATTCTTTTGTCCTGTATGTATATTGTACATTTGACTTGTTAATGCTATCTATTATTCTTTCTCTTATTCACAGTCCAACACTCCTTTTGCATTATCTTTTGCGATGCACTCGCTTCTATCGATTAAATTGCGTTGGTTTCCTATTTAAATTGGTACATATGTAATTATGATTGAGCACAGTTATCTAAGGTAACATCAAGACAAGTTTAAAGAAAACTATCGCTATAAATAGGAACTTCTCATTATATTACACCATGCGTTTTCTATATTGACTTTCTGTCCAGTTAAGAGGTGTTATTAGACAACATTAACCAACAATGGCACAAATACTATCCCTAAATAATAATTTCTTCGCATTGAATATGTATTCCGTCATAGTGCCGTCATCAGTGGTAATTGCTGTTGAAGTATGAATAATAATTAAAAAACTATAGAGCAGCCGGTGCCTCGGTAAGGGCGATAGCATCGCATTCAGACGGAGCCTGCGCAGACGCCGCTTATTACACCAGATACCTATTCCTTTGTTCTCTTTTTACGTTTTCCAAGTTAATTAGGCTTTTTTTACCTTTAATAATATCTACAAAACAGTAATTTATTTAACACAAGTCTCATTAATTATTTAACCTAAAACACTTTGTTGTAAACTAACAAACTTAACCTGTTTAAAACGGCTTAAAATGTTGACGACTAGTATTTATGAATGGTTCGCGATTATACTCAGGTCTTTAAACTGGAAAATTGTAATAGTTTCTCTTGGAAACCGTTTTTATTTTAATATTTTTTTGTCTTTAACAAGCGGCTAACCGCTGGAACTACAAAGAACTAAGTAAACACTTGTATCCGTTTTTACAATCTATTATATATTAATATTATTCACTAACAAATACCATTAACATGCATCTACCTGTGTTGGAGGTACCAACATATCAATTATGTAATTTGCGGAGTGATTTGTGCGTGCATAAATACATAAGTGTTAGAACTGAACTCACAAAGCTTCCACCGATGTCTATAATCAGCATCATGGACTGATGCAAGCACTCTGAATAAGCATTAGCCTGAGTTTTCCGGAGTCGGCTGCATACAAAATGGGTCTATTCTAACAGCTGTGTCATACTTCCCTGTAAGTGCATAACGTGGGAGCACATTGAACTAAACAGCACGTTCGTCGATCTGTTTAATTTCGCAATAATTTATTTTATCGGCGGTCAGTGGTTAGATTTCCGTATGCGCGGGCGCAGTGTGCACGAGTCAAGCGACGTGGTGCGATGAACGTGTGCGATACCATTCATTAGGCGGCGCGGGCGCAGGGCGCTCACGCGTCAAATTAGCCCAAGCCGCGCTTAATTAGACAGAGCAACGTCGTCGCCTGCCCCCGTGCACCCCACGCTGAGCCCATACAGACGCCGTCCACTCTCTGTTACATGATTATCTTAATACCCACGTACTATCTGAAACCTGCTTGTTAAATTCATGTAAAACCATCAATATTTAGATCACCAGTATTAAATAAAAAAGTAAGCCATAATTCTGCAGTACAATTTAAAAAGTTTTGTGTTTCTTTTCAGTAAATGATTTCAAGCATTATAAATATCTAAAAATATTTGCAAAATTGTGTTATTGAGTTTAATTAAAGGAAAATAGCGAGGATCAGCTGCTGGGACCGTTACACGGCGGCACGCGATGAAACGCGCATGTGCGGCGGGCGGCGCAGCGGCGGCGTGCACGCACCGCACCCGCCCGCCTTGTGACTTAGGTCAAGATCGCTCCACCATGATGCCAATTACTAACTTGACACACAATAATTGTAACGCCTCGTCTGTCGACAATTAGTTACAACTAGCTGACAGCATCTTACCGGTATTATGAAACCAGTTAGACCACTGGGCACGCGATAACGATGCTATTTAAAGATGAATATCGTAATTACTATCGAAGTTATTATATTGTATAAATTATTAAAATTTTTGTGTTCTTATAACTATCTGATATGCGGATGCAATTATCGACTGCGTCACCAGACCTACGGTTAGGTGCTATTAATGTTTGTCGGATGATAATTATATTATTGTCTACAATATTTAAAAATACATAAGCCCTTAACTGTGTTACGAGTTCCCAGGTAACACGAAATATATGTAGTAATTACATACATTGCAACAATGTAATGGAAACATAAAAAAACTGTTTACTACTCGACAGAACGTGTACAAAAAAATATTATTTACTCGTAATTATTGTTCAACTATTGCTAAATAAAAACGTAAGTGACGGCGAGGGCGACGCTAAGCCGAACCCTAACCTAATATTTCTATAAATGTTACATATATAGTGGAACAATTAGCGTAATTACGAGAACGGTTCTACAGGCAGGTGTAAAACATCGACCACTCATAATTCCTAGTAACGGCATTGGCTTAAGGCGATACTAGGGAAACGTGCTACTAGGCAGCAAAATTACTGGTTCACCATAATAGATCCCTGTGTAGTTCTAAGCACCTTTGGTCGACTATTTTACTAGCAAAAATTATATATTGTGCATTAGAAAAATGATTTTCAAATACTGATATGTTTTTAATACATAATAAAGCATGCGAAATTAAGTTATATTTTTTTAGGAAAGAATACCCCGATTACTGTTGTATTTTTTTTTCCACAAAAAATATTTTTATCAGTTAACGTTTAATTGTTTTTCCAGTATGTTCTGGTTTATGTTTACACATATCTAATAAAATATTCGATTTAAAGTTAAATTTTCTTTAGTAGTTTAGTTTTGTACTTTGTTTATATTCATAGCATTATGTACTAAACATAAAACATATCACACATAAAATCATCATCATAAGGGCAGGGGCCCTTATCCCAATTTATTTGGGGTCGGCGCAGCATGTTCTTCCATAAGATAAAGATAAAGATAAAGATCGTTTATTTGTCAAACATGCGTTTACATGCTGATTGGGCATGCAAGATGTTAACCTCTCGTCCGTGGAGCGCCGCCATCTTGAAAATGGGCTTCTGTGGGGCCTCCCGGCGAGGTCACCACAGACAGGAATTTGTGCGCGACCTTGCGTCATTAATATCACGTTATCTTTGTTTTTTTGTATGACAGGCATATCTATGATGTATGTATGAATTAAACCTCATTAGATGTGCTACAATACTGTATATATTGCGATGATAAAATTGTTTATACTTAAATGGCATTTTGAATGTAAACACAAAAGTACCGTTTTTTTTACCTATTTTTGATTAATTTATATAAAAAATTTTGTTTCGTAATAAAAATAACTATTAACCATGATACTATACACCTATTTACATTAATCTAGCAAAGAATATTGATACCCGTACATACATATTCATTCTATAAACACGTAAACAAAATTTACGCGGGAAAGAATGCGCGGCGCCGCTGTGGAATGTGGAATGTTTTGTTAAACAAAATTAGCCCGAATGGCTATATTGTTTTTGTTATGCGATCTTGATAATCTAATCTAAACGATAGATAACTCATAATAACGCTAAATCATATAGTTTCAATAATATAAGCTTATCAAAATAGGTAATCAACTCGCGAGCTACCTACAACTTTGTTGCAATACTGTTCGTTACCTATTATTACGTCATTCAAATAAATTGTTAATTCGAATACTTCATTTCATTACGAATGCATTATAAACAAAAAAAAGGGTACACAACCATAAAATTATAACAATATACCGCCAACAATTACGCGGGAAGCGCGCGAAATGCCGTTAATAAGTACCTATATTTACATACGTAAATGCTGTTACTAGGTGGACTAAAAGTACCTACTATGTTATTATTTAATGACTTTAGTTCATCCTTAACACATATTAATAGGTCCCGAGTGGATTAAAACGATATAAAATACATTTTAAAGCATAAATATGATACGTGTAATCGATGACGTCAACTAACCGCACGGCGGTCAGTCCACAGACGCGCCATTTTTGTTACTAACCGCCGCGCGTAAAATAAAAAGCACGTACATGTTTTGCCTATCAAGGCGTACAAATTCTTACTACTTCAAGATACTTCAAATAACATTAAGTAGGTACTCAGTGAAAAAAAAAAGGAGTAAAAACATTCAACACACATTTAAGAATATCCCATTAATAAAATATAATTATGAAAGAGAATTGTGTCAGTATGAATGAATCTAAGTCAGTAATAAAGAAAAATAATAACAGTCAAGAAAAATATGTAAATTGTCCATACATACTTGTACTGGAATGCTGCTAAAGTTTTGGCAATGTTTTATGACCGGCCGCCTGCCTTACGTCAACCCTCATTGGGAATGTTGGTGGTAACCGCCACCAATACGGTCTCCTTCTAATTAACTATGTCATACCAAATGTTATCCATGCGCCAGGTTCTGATGTTATCCTTCTATCACAATTCACTAACCGGGCCACAATATACGAGCTACATAACACAATTATTCACAAACCGTGAAAAGTTCGGTCTCTGTTCTGACAACACACATCTTGACTCTCATAGTTTAGAATACTCCAATCAGAACTTGCAACAAGGAATCCATAGTCTTTTTTTTTTCTTTTTTTTTATCAAAAACGTTGCCCCACACTAGGAATTTCTTCCTGTATCGTGGGTGCGTTTACAGACATATAATCTCACAAGCACACTAACACCCAGACCCGGAGCAATTATCCGTAGATCGTACAAATATTTGCTCCGTGTAGGAATCGAACCTGCGACACGCAGCGCAGCAGTCGGTCTCTTGACCTCTGCGCCAACCGCGCTGTCAAAAAAAGTCTTGAACGATTAGCACACAACACACCTACTAATTCAAAGATATGAAAAATATATATCAAATGTTGTGTTTATTGGCCGTGGTGGCCGAGTGGTTACGGGTCTTGAACAGCAGGTCGTGGGTTCAAACCTGAAACATGTGACTTTTTCAATATTATATATACTTTCTTAGTAAATCTTATCTTCATACGGTCAAAAACATCGTGAGGAAACCTGAAGCTAATGGTCTGAAATTGCCAACCCACAGTGAGCTAGCGTGGTGATCAATGCTCGTGCCTTGACTGTAGGACAAGAGGCGTTTACCCTACAGTGGGACAATTATGCGCTAATTATGTATTCTATGTTATATTTCTTGATACATTTCTAAAGGAAATGTACATGCACGTACGATATATGTGTCTGAATAAATATGGCTATATTACTTAAAATAAGAAACATTAAAATCAAAATCAAAATTTCGCGCTTTTTGAACGTCAAACATGAAGACAGCCCACAAAAAAACCCATTTTTTTAGACAGAAGACAGTCAAATGAAATAAATGTTATTTTGTCTTCAGTAATTATTACCCGGTTCTTGTTGATTCTATGTGTGTTGTTAAATTCTTAGGCAATAAATCTTTTATTGCCTCTTCCAAGCATGCACTAAGTCTATTCAAAAGCCCAGAAGTATGTATAACACGGAATAATTACTTGGTTAATTAACATACCTGACATTATTCTAGATGATGCTATTAAATTTCAGTTAATCCCAATAATAACATAACTAATAAGTTTGATCATAAACGTCGCATTTACATTCCTTTAGCCGACGGCGTCTGACTGATTGCGACTCTATGACAAATGCGATACAGATAGCTTCGTAATTAATAGATCGAGAAGCTCACTAAGACAGCTGAGATCGTCCGTCGTGTTACTAACGTGTTATAAACAAGGCGAGACACGACAGATTGTAGTAATGCTTTGTTCTCGTGATTCGTTGCGAGCCCACTGTTGGCAAAATCTCGCGGCACATAAATTTGCCAGGTTCCGTTGTGAAAGCCAATATTCTTTGTGGCGCTGGCGAGGTCTATTTCTAACATTAAATAAATTACACCGATATTACAAGAACGAATCGGTAGAACTTGTTTTAGTCGGACGTGTCTGGTCTAGACGTTGCATCGCAAACATCAATTTCGTGTTGTCTACTTTTGGAGTTATTAACGAAAATTCGTTTTGTTTTATCTGTTTTTTATGCACTGTACGGTATACTGAAACTATGTGGTGATTTATGGTATCGTATCGCTGTGTCCGCTTAGTTTTTGTTAGGAGTTTGTCTTGTATTATGAGAATGGATACATTCAAAACCAGATAATGATATTGTCGCTTAATCACTGTCTATTTATCAGTGTTTTGTCATTTAAATTATACAGAAGCTTGAGCTTAGAATCAATTTATTGGTAGGTATATGAATCATCATACGTACATAGATCAAGGTCATAAAGATTTGAGACCAGGCCACATGGTTCTTGAATGTCTTATTCTAGAATCCTAAGTGACAGCAAAACGTATATAAGCCGATTTGCCAGACGCAGAGGTGTTGAAAACTAATTTAGGATAGTTATTAACGTCGTACTACGCCAATATAAATGTATTAATCATAATAATCACCAAGGCTGACCGAATGTTACTGTTATCAATAGGTATCACATATTTCTGGTTATAGCGGAAATTGGTTTTTATTAACAGTGTTCCGTATCCTGTTGTTAAGATGCATTAGAGATCGACAGTAATTAAAACGTATTAAGATATGCACAGATACATATTTTATTACCACTATTGGTTAGTAAAATTGATGTACAAACGACTGCATTAGTACCTATTAAAGTAAAATTTCACGTTTAATAGATTCATTAATTAATGGAATTTATTATTAAGTCGAATCTTAGCTACAACTTGAATATCTAGATAATAGTACCTGTAACAAACTGGTTTTATTTAGCAAATACAGTGAAGTTACTCACTTCTGTTGACACAGTTCCATTCTGTAGACACTATGTCCACAGTAAAGATGTCTACATCAGAGACATATTTTTAATAAATCAAAGATGGCATTCTACATATTGAGGTTCGAATTTTAGCAATGTGTTATTTGCATACCGCTCCCATAAGTATATACCATCTTGATAATTTAATTTATTTAAAAACGCTACTTACCCAGGAAAGCTTTTTACAGAAGAGAACCACTGATCTTAACCAAAATCCTGTGTAATTTATTTATATTTAGTTTATCACCGTCACACGTGCTTTATGTCTAATTTACAATCGGGCAAATGACAGAGAATACAGTGTTACCAAGAGAAAAAACAAAATGATAAAGATGCGTTCGTTTTTAGCAAAATTCTGCCGGTTTTATGCGTCTACAGAAGTAGACCTAAAATCTGTGAACGACATGTTTATACGTTTTATTTTACAATTTAGAATTGTAGTTTTTTTATTAAGTAGCGTAATGTAAATTTGATAATATAACTGATGTTATGAAAGGAAATAAAGTAATAAAAGTATGTGTCGTATATTTTTAATTGGAACGCAAACTCAACTGGTTGGCATTCGAACAGTCTACAGAAGGAGATTTTCTCAGTTTCAAAATGAAAAATATAAATGTAAATTTCATTGAAGCGTGATTTTTTTATAACACCAGACAAGTTTATAATCAGTAATGTTCATTGGATGCATTTAATGTTGATATAAAACCAAAATAAGGATTTTATGTCACGTGAACATATTTTTTTCGATTTTTGTGTATGACCCACCTACCTACCTAAATACTAAATAAAAAGTATATTATCCGTTTTCAGGAGTATAAAAAAATGTTGTTTTAGTAAAAGACGAGAGTAATGTGCGATTTCTCAAATTGTATACTTTTGTCTTGTGTCATTATTGAATTCAGAGTTTCAATACTGAAATGTAGAGTCAAAATACTTATAACACCTACCTATTAGAGTAAATTTTTACTGTATAAGTATTTGTAAACTTATGTACCTAATTCGAAATTGGTTTAAGAGTTTATTAATGCGCTTCCCACGACTTAAAAAATCACACGACCAGACATTATGAATTATCCTGTAAAGATAATATTAGTTTAAATAAATAAATAAATTATAGAGTAAGAGAATATATTCAAAAACCCATGATTATAAATAATGTTTAAAAAGAACACGCCCTTTGACAAGCTTAAATGACTAGTTAATCAGAAGCGGATCTTCGAACACCAAATAAAGGAAAATTTTATTCATAATGGTGCTTGTGGTAGATTTTCTTATAAAGAGATGTGGTTTCCGCAATTGTATTCTGTAAACCACAAATATCAGTAGCTTTGTATATAATACAAACGTTACGTTACTTAGTACTTAGATTCATAGCGAAGACATTTCGAAGCTACCCCACGATAGTTGGAAAAAGGCTTGGAAGTTGATTTTGTACTCGCTGGAAAAGCCTCGTGTAACGCCTACTCATAAGCCAAACTAAGTTAACATAACCTTCCTATAGAAGTAGAACACAATCTTATCAATTAATTCAATTAAAACATTAAAAGTTTGCATTCAAATTTAAATATTTTTATTTAAAATATTTCTTCTTTTCAAAAGTAACTGTATCTGGTCTAGATACAGTTACTTATGAAAAGGCAAAGCTAGCTGCAGAATTCTAAGGTGAGAAGAGTCGGTAAGAAAGTCTATAGATACTCTTTGAAAATAAATTAGTGTAATACTAAATAAGGTTAAGTGAGAATAATGCAGGCTTTTCATTAACAACAACACTAACATAGTAACAACAAACTTCATCAAAAGAATTGGTTAAACGATATAAACATATTTAATATTGCGTTGGCGGATGACACGGCTATTGGCACGCTTTTATTTATTATTTACAACATTTATAGGTTTCTAAACGCCTGCGTCGAATCTAGACAGTATTCTGCAACATCTTTACTAACACAAATATTTAATGTAGATACAATATGGTATCAATATAATTTAATTTTGGAATTCGATTCTGCCCACGTTCGATACGAACGTTTTCGAATTATGCTGTATCTGTAACTAATTTATGGCTCAATTCAGAAAGAGGTATTATGTGTTTAGATAGTACATTAGTACAAACAGTGCGCTTCCAATTATTTACGACAGGCCCGCAGCGCCCTCGGGCAGCGTTTCACAACACTATGGACGAGCGTCATTACCGAGCCGTTGCTCAAGTTTGACGCCTTTGATTATTCGATAATAACGCACACATAATTATAATGCCTATTTATTGCTTGCAGATTAAAAAACAATTTTACTCTCACGATGTAATGTGATATTAAGTCTGATAATAGACATTGGCACCAGTGAGTAATATGAGTGCCCGTTTTTTGATTAATATAAAAAACATTCCAAGTACCTAACTCTTCTTTTTTGTCGAAACTGTGACGTCCAGAAGTTTTAATATATATTACCAACCCTATACGATATATACTGGTTATGAGGTATCACCCGTATGTTACTGTAGGAACCACTATGTATATGGTCATAATGAATACATGACATATCTAAGGCGAAAATTGCACAATTGTGTTCAAATTAATATAATTTTCCGTGGTTAGATATTTTCAAACTCACATGATCTTTAATTAAATTAATATAGCACACAATATGGGTACCTACGTAACATTATAAGTACGTTGAATCGCTCGATCATGCCGAGGCTGCGCGTGCGCCCCCGCCTTCGCAATGATCCATATTCCATCTATCACCACGTTATTATTTATAACGCCAATTATAATGGCTCCAGTATTTAATGGTTCACTTCTTTATTTATCGCCTATCCAAATCAGAAGTACTTGTACTGCTTATTATAGTAATAAACGTAAGCATTTATAATAGGTATGTTTTGTGACGATCAATTTTTAGTTCTTTTTTATTTGTTGTGCCTATAATAGTCTTTGTCTCTTCTCTGAAGTGGAACCGTGCGCAACGTACACCTTTAGATACTATAAATTATTTCTGCATGTGCATTTAACCGATATGATCAATACACTAATCAGTTTCGTTTGATTCTCTATCTGCCCATATAAAACAACATTCTATCGAATAAATACTTACTTTTTCATTAACTGCTTACGCGCTGTATATTATTACCACAATGATTAGGTTTATCACCTACCATTTTACTTAATTAAGAAGCATAAGAAGGCTCTATTTCGTTTTGCCGTCGCCACAAACAAAGTTTACACAACATTAAAACGTGATAAAGCTCCACAAAGCCTCCATTATTGTAGCAAATGACAGGCGTTTAATTAACATAGATACGTACCCCGTGTCGAACACGGGCGGCGCGGGCGCATCGGTCGCGAGCTGCCACTCGCATCGCACGGGTTATTTGTGTCGATAGCGCTATTCGTGCCAATGCTAATGAACACGCCAATCTCGGATCTCGTATACTCGTCAATTTTAAACTATAAGGTATTAAATTTATAACGAATGCATTATGTTATTACTGAAGGTACCTAGGCAGAAATAAGTAAATAATATTTCTGATAGACACATATAACCGAAGATTTACCGAACAATAAAATAAAATAGTAAGATCTTATCTACCGTGCAAACAGCAAAAGCAAGTCGATACTTTTTACTACTAATGCAGAAAATGACCATTTCAAAAGTTTTATTCAAAACGATATCTGCCATCAAAGAATAAAAACTCACCGTAAAAAATAGCAGCAGAAGTATTGCGAAGTATCATACACAGATCTCTTCACAACTATTGCACCAAGTTTACGAACAAATAAATTAATATTGTTTATTGACACTGTTGTGGTATGACCCACTAGTGCAAGAGGCGCTAGTATACATTTTTTACGCCATTTTGTTACCATTTAAGAACTTGTGCCCTTTGTGTCATTATTTTAAAAGGTTACAAGATAATGCCAATAAAACGTTATTTTAGAAAATAATTTAAGAGATATTAGCAGTTCTGCCGATGTTGCAGATAAAAGTTAAGAGCTAATTAGAAACAAAATCTCACTAATGCGGGATTTCCTCGATTTAAAGCATTTCACAAACTCACTCAAACAGATCGAAGTACTAGACAGCTGTAATTAAAGGAGCTTGAATGAGCTTACTATTAAAGAAAACAAATCGTGCAGCTTATTATGGAAACCTGTAGATATAAATACCTATTCAAAAACAGTATTATTATCTGCCACATTAGAATCGACACTCACCACAGAGCTTTTAGAAATTATGAAATCAAAAATCATGGGAACATGTAAAGTTCTATGGACACAAACCCTGCACCTGCCAACTTTCGACAATGCGGTGTAGACAAACCGCAGAATCAATGGCGATAATTGTACGCAGAACGAACAGCAACCGAAACTCACGGTCCACTTCAACACACGTGCTTAATAAGCATTAAAATAATTGTGAGGCGGTTTTATATACAGTTAATTATGATAATAAGACTAAAATATGGGGCCCTTTGTGGCCACGTGTTACGCTCCACCGCTTTCCACTAATTTGTGATGTCCTGTTAAATACCTCGTGGTACATTCCTCCCTATAATTTGGTAGTAAGCTTGTACCAAAGCGGTACGCGAACAATAAATTTGATTGTATGTAATTTTGCCAATAAATTGAATATCAATTAAATTCGCTTACGTTTGTAATGTGCATGTGAGATTACGATAGTCGGCGGCGTCACTTGCAGGTAAGTGAGCACATACGCAATAGTCGTTTAATCATCATTTCGGTAATTTATCAGTCGCTGGCGACGTGTTTTATCCGATGCCGCAGATGATTTTAATTTGGTTTTAACGGCGTCAGTATTCAAATTCATATAATCAATCACCGGATTGTTATGAAAGTGTGCGATACGAGACGATTTCTCGGCCAAATTTGCATCATCACTGCAACGAGGTTAACATTGTAGTAACGGTAGGTACCTATGTGCCCACACATGTGGATTACGAGCTTATACATAAAACGGACAACGAACTACTATCAGCCGAGGTTTATTCCATGTGAGTGTCGTAAAATGTTTCAACTTGATTCTATTTTTATTTTCGTTATTGGTATCATTCTATATGAAAAATATACCCAACAAAAATGTTCTAGAAATTGTGTTCCTTATTGGATTCCTTTCAAATTAAGTGCGAATTTTATTGCAGATTGTTTATCGGTTTGTTATGGGCTGCTGATAATGTTGACAAAAACAGGATGTTATGAATTAATAATTCAGTGCCTATACATATTTTCATGTACTACGTAATCTTCTACAATATTTTTTTAAATAAGATTTAGGAACCTAAAGCAAATCTGCGATAAAATAATTAATTATTATTACATACAATAATTGCGTAACCTCTTATTTTATAAGTCTTAAGTAATATTCTACAGCAATATTTCTCACTAATGATCGAAAACTAGAAAGGTACCGGTTGTGTCTAGTTCGGATGCAACATTTCACTTGGTTCGTTATGAGATCAGTCAGATCAGATCGTGTCCTTAATTATAGATTTATGCAAATTTTTCAAAATATATATCACAAAACTTAATAACTGCGAAATTTATTCGCATCTGCGAAATATTGTGATGTAACAAACGTGCATTTAACACATTATCTCCCGCCTCTCGCGGCTCACACATAGTGTGCCTATGCATTTAATTTTAGAATTAGTCGTTTTTCATTTTATTATGTAATTTATGTTCTTGTTATCATTTTGAAATCGACCCAGAAAAAAGTATCACTAAAATTATCATACCTATTCGATAAAGATAAATTAGATTAATATATCGTTGTCTCTATAATATGATATGATATTTTTGGTATTTTTTATTTCACTCTAGCCGCGCCCCCTTTAGCCACCCACGTCGTTATATTGTTTAATAATTACACAAATTTATCACAAAATTTATAGTATTACAAAATGTTGTAAACATATTTCAGCCGGAATTTGCTGTTCTCAAAGACATTCAACTATTTACTAGTCCGCTGTGTTCTTGTCAGCCACGTCACTATGCGTCCCATACCTATATGTTAGTTTACCCAATTGCTCTCAGATATAATCAAACTTCAGTGTTTCCGTAGTGCCAGAAACTGGTACATCAGAATCAATAGGTTGATAAACTAGAACCTTATACATCAAATATACTTTAAATAGTACATATGGTACACATAAATCTATTAATATATGAAACTGTTATAACATTTAATTAAAAGTTTATTACTAAAATACACTATTTTCAAATACTACAACTATTTTTACTATTTTAAAATAACCTGCCTCGTTTGTCTAGTGGTTCCAAACGTGTCTGCTGGGCATAAGGTATCGGGTTCGATTTTCGAGTCGGGCAAAGTGTTATGGAGTTTTTCTGTTAGGAAATTCTCAGTAGCAGCCCGAAATTTGGAATTGTGCCCGGTAGATGGCAATATGCTGACCACCACACATAGGACTTAATAAGAGCATAGGTTATGTGGGTGTACAACTGTGTATACCTCTGCCTACCCCTTCGGGCAATAACTACGTGATGATGATATGTTATGGCTAGTTCTACAAACTAAGGAATTTTCTGCGGCTCAGCTAAAATATCCTGAAAAATACTTAACTAATTTATTTGTATACCATACTGTGATTTTCACCTATATCTATTTGTTCACTAAAAACAATTAAGATATGTAAAATTATTATCGTCACGAAATTATTATTCAAAGTGCCAAATTCTCAGAAACGTGCAGTGGCCTAACAAAATTTTGTGTAAAGTGTAATGGGATTTATTTACTACGACATTGCGGCATTAAATTAAACCAAAATATGGAAGTTTATTATTTTTCGTGGCCTGGGTGCTATTGACTTATTTTACAAAAAAATTGTTGAAATATCCTTTTCGAGAATTTGTCTCCGGGTTTTATATCAGGATCCTGTTCAGTGTAAAATAAGCGAATATTTAATATCCTATACGCCGAGCGACGTTGTATAATTATAGAACTACGAAAGATAAACAATACCTCTTGTATTTTTGCACCTAGAGTGTTGTTTAATCAGCATAGCTACAGACACAGCATTAGCGTAGGAAATCGCATTGTAGGTAATCAGTCAAGTTCACAGAATCCTGGTAAGATATTTACTTACGAAATAAATAAACAATATAGGTAATTGTAAACTTTTAATATGTAAATTGCTTACACGAAGAGCTAGATCTAATTAATTTTTGTTGAATGTTCTGAATCGATATTTTAATATTATTTAAAAAAGTCTCAAACCTGTCAAATTGAGACCGAGGGTACTAAGAACTTTCCATGATCCTGATAAGTTTATATTTAAATACTAGCTGTGCTGTTGTTCTATTCCTGTGTTGTTCTGCTATATAAATTTTCTGGACAGGGCCACCTAATTTTCTGAACAGGATCACCTAGGGGTATAAAAAATAGCTTACGACCTATTCTCAGACCCACCAAATATAAACAAAAACATTTCATAAAATCGGTCTAGCCGTTTTGGAGGAGTTCGATAATAAACACTGTGACACGAGTTTTTATATATTTATAAATTGTTTGTGCGCAAGATAATCTACAACCTTTTAGCTATACCTACACAGTAAAGTCAAAATAATATTGTGACGATATTATTATGTGTGAATATTATCTACTAGTTGGGTCTACTAGAAATACCCTGCAGTATCAATGACGTCTTCGGAAATGATGAACGGCAGACTGAAAATAGAAGTTTACTGAAAATTTATTAACGCGATCACACATAAATTAAGGGAACAGCCTGATGAAATGAGCGTTCTAAGCGATCTTATATATAATTTGGTACTTGACTGAAAGTTGACTGCTCAGCTGACTGTGATTATAAAAAAAAAATAGTGTATACCAAGCATGGCGTAATTTACTTGCACTATTTTCAAATAGTTCAGATAAATAATTTGCAGTTTCTTTCTGCATTATTTTTTCAATGCTTAAAGAGCACGTCATACCGTCGGCCTCTCTTGTCAAATAAAGATCTATATGACAGCCGTACGGGTTATAAAATCTAAATCCTAAAAGTCTCAAGTATTACCTAGAGATATCGTACTACCGAGTAACTGTTCGGTTATTGAAGTCGGATAGGCAATTGCGCCATTTAAAATACTGGTATTAAGCTTCATCCGGTTAGACTGAAAGCCGAAAAGGCTAGGCAGATGTTATCTGCAATAACCAAAGCTATTATTTCAAAATCAATTATTAACTTTGCCTTCTCAACTCGCAAATGAAGAACCTTATTTAGGCTTTAGGCAGTGTTATTCCCTCGCAATGTAGATTTAATGATGATTGTCTGTTACATTAAGTACTCGTAATATTTTACAACGTGTGGTAATGTAATGAACATATAATGTTTAAGCATGTCGATGAAATATTATAGTCTGTGTAAGACCTACATAATTATAGAAATGTGAGTTCTTATTAATTATACATTACTTAAGTAAAGTTTACTTACGTACAGATCTATACTTTTCAAATGTATGGTTTGTTTTGTAAATTAGCAAAATTTGACTTTTCCATTGCGTGGATTTCAGTATCGGAAAATAGTGGAAAACTTCGGCTAGAAAGAAATCTTCCTTAATTCAATACAATTATAATAAAACAACTTTTAACCGGATTAATTGCGTGTAATATTAGTTTTTGTTTTTCCTGACGTTTCGAACACTTTGCAGCGTTCGTGGTCGCAGGAGGACAATACCATTAGTAAATTTCGAGGAACAAACTCTTGTTCAAGCGATTCTATAATATGCGCTGTTATCATTTACAAGCACATAAATTAATTAACGTTATTCAAAAATAGGTTTCTATAGCATTATTTGCAAAGTACATTTTTAGTGGCTATAAAAATTTAATCAAATTACCTACGAAGTTGTAATCGGTAGAGCTTTACAAAGAACTGTAAATTATTAAGTAAGATATACTTATAATTACGTTTTTAGATAAAATATTATCAACCACCAGGTACTTATCATTATCATCATCATCATCAATCAATACATATAATGAAAATGTAACGGATCACTGTACATGGAAAATATATGAGAAACAATATTATTGGGACCTTTATCAACGCAAATAGCACCCAAAACAATGATTGTTAGAATTTTTGTCTGTTTGTCTGTGCGTTTGTACACGCTAATCTCAGAAACGGCTTATTCGATTTAGATATGGTTTTCACTAATATATTTTGGTAAGCTTCACATAACATTTAGTGTTTGTTTCAAATAAAAAAGTTATGCCAATCAATAAACAATCACGTCGAACATTTGTTAATTATGAATTTGTGTTCATACACGACATGGTGTTAATTTACGACATCTACGCGGACGGAGTCGCGGGCACAGCTAGTATTTATTATTTATTTTATTTATTTATTTTATTTATTAAAATATACTGTAAAAACTTAAGAACTAATTACAATGTCCCACAAAACTATAAAAACAGTTTGACTGTGGGATCAACTTATAATTATAAACTTAGTATACAATCATTCCTTTAACAAATGAAGTGCTTCGTTATTTTATTAAGAGTATATTATAAATTAAAGTTTAAGGTAAATTATGCAAGAGGTATTTTTTTAACTTATTTTTAAATTTACTTTTTTTGGTTTCATTTCTTATGTCCTCGGGTAATCCGTTGAGTATGTATGGAATACGTTTCCTTAGTAGTTTATATATTTTAAACAGCGTAGAATAGAAAAACATGTATTTGCTAGAAACATGGTTTACAAGTAGGTCTTATGTAGGTATAGGTATAAATAAAGTTGAAACATGTTCCGCCGTGCACACGGCAAAACAGCATCTTCAAAAAGTTCGGAGCTTACCTCAAACTGTATTTATTGAATGAGAAAAAATTTAAAACATATTGCAGTCTTGCTTAGCCTTAAGTGTATTGAACATTCCATATATTATTTCTATTACAGTTAAGCAACCTTCAGACATCATTATAGCATTAATATTTTCTCAGGAGGACTAAACCACGAATCATTTCTCCGAAACTAAATGGAGTTAACATTGACACTTATCTCTATAAATGAGCTATTATTCGGCGCAAGTAGTTTCGTTCTAAACTGCAGCTGATCTATTACATATTGTCCTACGCATCAGTCATTCGCAATCTTATCTGTGTATCGTGGGAGCGGACAGTCCCGATACAGAGTGCGTTCACTACGTTAGTGTGCGTCCGTATGAAGTCTGCGCCATCCACCGCCGCGACGAAGGTGACGCCATCCACAAACTATTACCATATTTTATACCTCGTTTGATTACTACGTTAACAAACTCAGATTTTAGTAATACTCGATGAGTAATTTTCGTAATGAGCGCATCTGAACGCCAGACACGGATTTGTCTAGCTAAACGCTACGCCGCAGCTGCAAATCTTTTTATAGAATATGTTGAATATTTATTTTATTTAAATATTTGTAGTTGTGAGTATTAATAATCTAGTCCAAGTTTATTGGGTATTTATTTCTGACTGATGTGACAGGCCCTCAGGCGAAGGTATAAAAAATGGTGGTTGTATAGTACATAAGGTAATAAAATACTAGAGCGATAGCTACGATTACTACAGCAATCCATTATCCGCAGCAGTCTCCTAGGAGGTTTATGCAGCTTTGGGATTATTTACTAACACCTGGAAAGCTTCTATTTAATAGATCTAGCTTTACTATTAGCCATAATTTTCATGCGTTACAAGGTGGCTTTCATCAAATGAACTCGTAGGTATGTTAACGCCTTTAAATGAAGGATATTTGCTACTTATATTGGCTTTGTTCTACAAAAATAAAACATATATATTTTTATTATACGTACCAAACGAAACACGTGTTTATTGCGTGATGGCTGTACATTGAAAGTAGCAGTTAGTAGAGAGGAGCCTCGCCGGTAGCCGCACAGCGCCGCGCCGTGAGAACTCAATAATTGATTTTACTAATCTCATCTATCGACCGCCGCACTAATACGTGTCTAGACTGCGCATTAGATACTTGGCTAACTTGGCCCACTTGTGTCGTAGACCGTAGGGTTATGAACCTATTTATATTATTTACTGCGCGATCTAACAAAGATTTTCTTTTTAAATGGAACTGCTGATAGCACATGTCACCTTACCAAATTACCTATTCATTTTCAATAGTATAGGTATATGGTAAGGTTACATTCTTTTTACCTTTTACCTCCTGTAAAAAGCCACTAGCCATTCTCGGATTCCAGGACAACTTTAAAATCGTTTTAAAGTTACACAACCTATCGATAGGCAGTCGATGCCTGTCAAATAAGTATTCGGATCACTACGCTCGTCTGGCTAAACAGTCTCATAGCTGTGGTGTTAGTCACCTCCGAGTGTTCATTGAAGGATTATGACTGCGCACCGCTCGCCCGCCGGCTCACTGGTGCTCACTTGATTGAATTTTTCTCACACAGCTAATAGATACATGCTTCAGATAACTCAGCGACGATGACTAACTTGATACGATTGTTGCAATATTAATCGTAATGTGTACTTAATTAAAGTCTATTTGTTGGATTCATTTAATTTTCTAACAACTACCATTATGATTATAATGATGACGTAAAAACCATGCCGAGTGCATTGTTGTTAAATTGTATGCGGAAATGATCAACCGCAATGCTCACGAACTTCTAAAAAGTCGGGCTGACCACAGGGACAGGACATAGCGACCACGCTGCGACCTGACCTTGTTGCGTTAATGCACCCTAATTTCACCACAAGCCCGCCGTGAGCGCGCACCAAAAAACCGGCACGTCATTGTGTTTGCACGACTTGCCGATAAATTAATACTGTCCGAGTGCTCCCGCGAGTAATACACGCACGATCCTCGCGCAAGTCATCCTGGCGCGCTGCATGTCGTCGCCGAGTGCCGACTGCCGAGCGACAGATGCAAAGCGGCAATCTTTCATGCTCTCGACAAAAACTTACTCCCAGGAATTCACTTAACTCAGGCCATGTTATCTTCGATTAAATCAAAATGACGTACGGAACGAATCTCTCATATTTTCGTGAAAGTTGTCAGTTTACCGATCGTTGCAAACACAAATTTCACCCGATATGTCCTCTCTATAGTGATGTTCCACGTATTGCGGATGGGGAGCTGATTAGAAAACGATCGAATCTCGGGCCGAAGGGTAGATCGGCGATAAGCCGCCGACGTTGGCAGCGAATGCGTAATTAGAGATAAACAGAAAATAATTGGCCGCAATCACGCGCTATGAGCGAACGTGCCGGGGCGGTTACCACTCTGGAAGCTACAAACGCGCTTAGCGGAAGCTTCTCAGATCTGTTGGAGCTGTGGAGCCGTTGGCGTTTGAATAATGATTTTCTTTAAGTAGGTAGGCTTTTACTTACTATTGTATGGATAAAGCTAAGAACAAAAAGGAATTCTACTTAAAATATATTAAAAGCCATGAAGTTATTCGATAGGGTTTGCTATTATGTTAATCTCAAGAGCATTTTTGCATTACATTGAATTTATTAAGAAAAATATTTACGTAAATAGTTTCGATTAGGTGCTACTTATGGTAATAACTTCGCGGTGAATCCCCTCTTGAACTGTGGTCAAGAGGTTCGGTTGGTTAGGGTGTGAACACATACAGTGAAGGAAAACATCGTGAAGAAACCTGGACTTAATGGTCTGAAACCCGCCAAACCGCAGTGTGTGATCAATGGTCGTGCTTTCTCTGTATGAGAAGAGGCCCTTGTTCTGCAGTGGGAGAGTTAAGGGCTGACTTGAAGGAATTATTACTGGAGTAGTTTTAGCGGGCGTACCCCTCTCTCTTTTACCTGTATGATAACAACGACAGTGCATGATTTTAATCGTGTGTGACACTATGTTATGTTTGTGTTTAGTTTTTTAATGTATGTTAATATTGTTAATGTAATGGTGAGATCTATTGTGGCTTTAGTGCAAATTCTTTTGTGCTTGTGTGTTACCTCACCTCCCGCCAAAAGAGGCGAGTTAATTTGTTCGATAATATAATTACTCAGAAGCCGTCTCCCGTCTGGTCCTCTAAGTGGGCTGATGATAATATGTTTAGGTACTTATCACGGAATTTGTGTAGGACACCCTAATTTTGAATATTTCCATTTATATTTCTATTCATTATTCATACATCAAAAATTTATATCTTATGTTTGATTCTCGCAATATCATATCCAGATAAATATTTCCTGATAAGTGTAATTACTATTAATATGATAATGTTCAGTTTAACAACGGTATTAATCACTTTAAAAAATATAAGATTATAAAAGTAAGTATAAAAATACACATACTTAATATGTTTAAAAATAACCAGTGTGTTTGTGGGATACCGGACACATGCAATTATTCTTATTTTATAGAGCAATGGCGACAGCTCTTATCGCTGGCTAATTAAAATTCGGACATTTCGATTTAAGATTATGTTAATTAAAATATTGGCACGGAAGTATCGCAAAGTGAGAATATACGTACCTAAATATACGATAGACATCTTAATTTATTTTTTACTTTATTTACATTTACTTTAAAAAACAATTTAAAGTAAAACGATAATTAAAAATTAAAATACGGAAATTTGGTATCAACTGCTTCGTTGGTCTAGTGGTCTCAAGCGCGACTGCTGAGCAGGAGTTCTCGGGTTCAATTCCCTGGTCGGGCAAAGTGTTATTGAGTTTTTCTGTTAGGAAATTCACAGCTCGAAGTTTGGAATTGTGCCCGATGGTTGGCAATAGGCTCACCACCTATTACATGGGACTTAATAACAGCTTTGGTGAAATGGGAGTGTACAACCGTGTACACCTCGGCCTACCCCTTCGGGGAATACAGACGTGATGCTATGATTGGTAGAAATCTACATGCACTCAAACTTAGCTTAACAACATAATGTTGAACAATTGGGGCAGAATGTAACAAGTACCAGTTCATATTTATATCTTTGCAGATTTAGAGTGTATCATTATGATTACGTGTCGTTATCTTTACTGCGATACGTGAGGTGAGGCTTGAGTGTCGGCTCTCACCTCGCCGGGGACGCGCACTCACATTAACGACTCGAAATCGATGTTTGTACACGTCCGACCTCTTCCAATAATAGGAGCTGATCGATCTCCGGAGCGGTAAATTGCCAACTGCAGACATACTTGGGAAATAACGAAGCAGCTGTATATCATTGTAGACTTACTACTTACAACTAACACGAGTACTTATACGACAAACACTGTGATGTCGGTAATTGTCAGTTTGTCGATGCAAATTACCTCTGCTGTCTGTTTTTATTCCATGTACTTGTTGACAGCTTATGTACTTTTGTTATTTATTTACACATTTGCAATCAAATGGCTCCCAAAACCTATGAATCTTCATTAGAAAATGAACAAGCAGCACATTATCTATGGATGCTCAATGTTCGTCGAGCAGTAAATTTTGTTCAATAGACGGAGTAATGAATCAATCTGGCTGACGAAGGTTTTCCACAAACATGTCCAAGCACTCAATCGGCGCCTCGAGGCGGTGAGCCCCTTAATTGACATGTGTCAGAATGTGTGCGGCTGACCTGCAGGTCATGCGTGAACATAGTTTGTAGCATTCCGCCGTTACTTTCGCCAACACTGTACTCTTAGAAGACGATCTCGTTTAGTGTATTATGTCGACCCACTGACCCACCAACGAGGCCCTTAATTTACAATAATGTCAATTACATTAAAACAGAGAGCCAAACACACATTTGTTCATGACATCCATTTCATGTACAGAGGTAATTTACAAAACGGTATCTTTAACTAATGAACAAGAGTACCAGACGCTAATGCTATATTCTTCAATGAGTTCTTAATATACTATTCCGCGTGTACGAGGATTTTATGACGTTATTAAGTGTAGTTTACTTATATAAATACGTACATAAAAGGGTATAACTATACCATTCTTACGTACTTAATAGCGTAATGTAGTGTATTCTTAAAGTTCGTGTGAGGTGATCTATAATAGAGGTGTATCTTTCCAGCAGCTAAGCTCACAATGTTGCTTAATACTGTAATACTAGGTGGTTAATATTGTCTGTTACAGGTATAGGTATTTTAGAAATGTCGATATAAATAGTGCCTAATCGTGATTTTGTAGAGAGGTTAGTACCGTAGCACCTTCGCAAGCGTTCGCCCCGCGCCTCCGCGCCCCCACATTCCTCTCGAGTCCTGAACCGCGCTGAACTTTGCTCTTATTGTCAATTCGTGCTCACCGGTGCGTCGCGCTCCTAAACATTATAGCCATTTAAGAAGTCTCCGAGAGATAAACGTCTTTGTTCGAAGGGTGATTGTCGCCGGGACGATGCCTTCGAGAAATACGAGACACGGGAACAATGCTATCCGGCTTGTTAGATCATATTGTTTTGTCTAGTCTCTGTTGAATCAACAGATTCTTGAGTCGCGTAAAAGCGTAAAACACAGAGAAATAAATAATTCCAAAGTATATAATTATGATATAAATAAGGTTTACTGTCACTTGAGATTTAAGATAATGTATGTCTCTTGTCTGTTGCAGAATTTGTTGCTACGTTGTGCCTTCAGTATGCTCCGTAATAAGTGATTTTAGTAAAAGTACGCCAATCATCATGGATCAATGGTTCCCAGCGAGAAGCGATTACGGAGCGGCGTTTCTCAGAAATTTTATATCATCATGTCGTATGTTACCAACACGTAGTACATACTACTTTAATTTCGGCTTACTGATTGATGGAAATTTACTTTACCGGGTCTTATTACGTGTACCAATATTACTTAAATACGAAGACTTTAATGTAATTAGCTTGTATCCGTGACTTCACTTGCCCTTTGAGGTTAAATTAAAATGTTGATCGCTTAGTTCTATATAGGTACGTATCCTCCATAGGTACGTAATATGATGAACTACATACATATGCGATCCGGTTACCGAGGTCTTAAGGATTGTATTAGTGAAAGGCTCATTAGAATCTGTATTAACCAACCATACCTATATCTACTAATTGTAAGTATATTATGTTTTGTGATTTTGTCCTGGGCCGTAAACTACTAAAGAAAATTTTATTTTCCTGGATTTTCCCAAATGTTTAGGAGAATCTATTGGGAAAACCAGCCTTCAATTTTGGGAAAACCCAGCCGGAAATAAACCAATGCATAACAAGGCATGCCAATGATTATGTGATTAAAGTACCTACACAGATTTAGATTCGTTTTCACGAAGAAGTTGATACTCATTTTAATACAGAGGCAAATTAAAAGATTTTTTTAATGTAAGGTGTAGGTAGGTATTTACAGGAGACCAATTAAGAAATATTTTAATCGTCATAAAATTACAATCTCATTTAAGTATTAAAACTTGCGAAATATTATTTTAATAATAAGATTTCATGCATTATGTTTATGTTTCATAGCAGGACTACAAAGAACATAAAAACTACGAGAATCAATTTATTCAAATTATAATAATAATAGATTATACTGTTTATTACCAGAAGCATTTACTTACGCAGTGCATTGTCTGAACTGAAAGAGTTATGAAAACTAATTATTCAGGCAGCTACCTAGGCATTTACGACTGAGAGTAAAAACGCAAATATATGTAAATGTGCCTTTAGAAATCGAACTAAGCCGAAGTTGTTTTAATAGCTGGAGTAAGTTTTAGAAAACTAAAATTACATATTGAATATAATGGTGACTATTATGAGTCCCGCAATATATTGCGGTAACAATAATACGGTACAAATTCAATTCATCGTAGCTTGAGGCAGACGATACGTTGACGCAACTCAAAACAATGGGGTTTCGGTTCACCGACCTTTTGGGTCTGTGACATCGCCGCGAAAATATGGGCACAGCAAAGCACAGCTTGCACATTGCGTACTCATCGAGCCCGTAGCGGTGCGGCGCGCGCGCAGCTGATGACGTGCACTAGTGCGCCGCTCGTGCCACGCTACGCCCCTTCAGATTAATGGGCAATAGTGTTGAATTTCTAATGAGAGTAACAACTTGTGACGTTATATATTAGTCATCGATAATAGCAAGCTTTCAACAATATGAAAGAACATTCCTTCTACGTTTGTTGCGTCAAAAGTCTAAGTAAGTGGCTGGAATTACATAGAAAGCCACCAACATAAATCCTAAAGTATTTAACAAGGCCTAAAGTCATAACATTTGTCTAAATACATTTAAATCTACATCACTACGGTGAGGTCTCACCTTTGTACGTTTTCAGAGGTCATCTTTGCATTCTACTAACGCGTAGCAATTTATCATTTCATTTTACATCAATAGTTCATTACAGATCTCGTGTTCTGAATATACCTTTAACTACGTAGATATATGCATTGCATAGGCAGACTGTGCACTGTGTAGTTAAGTGGATTTTAGCTTTACAGTTTAGTGCGTCGTGCGGACACCGCTGCAGCGGCGCGCGGCGACCGCCCTCGGCGAACAGATAATGCAGGCTTCAGGCCTCAATAAGAGTAATGCGGCCTCTTTACCACTCCGTACAGAGACGTCTTATTTAGAGCCAAACGCGGCACAAACGCGGCTCAAATTGAAGCCTTTCAGCGCAATTACCTCCGCGAGCAACGGCGCGTTTAGCAGCCGACTATCAAATCAAGTATGGACTTCCTTCGCACAACCTGTAAGTTACCCACATTAACATAGCACCTACAAGTTGCTTGATGCACGTCCAATGTACCGTTTACATAAATCACAGCCTCGTTATGTGCGAATTTGGTGAATGATTGTTTTATTTGAAACGTTCGTAGAAATACTTTTTTGTAATTCATCTCACAAGTAAGTACCTAGGTTTGTATACTGTGTTGCAAGTTTTCAAACTTATATTTACAACAAGACAACGAAGAAGCAATATTTAAAAGAGATGAGACAAATAGGTATGCGTTTGTGCAACGATTTGGAGAATGATGCTTTTGGTTATTGTAACCTAAAGTTTAAAATATGTATTAAAAGTATTTAGTTTTATTAGTAGTTTATTAGTACGATGAATAAATGTTACTGATTGTTTATTGACCAGTCCATTCAGGAAACGTACTGTTGTGATAATAGCATGAGGTATTGAATCCGGGGATAGGTACCATGGAGGTTATAGAAAGAAAGGAAATTGAGAAAAGGAAATCGTTGTAGATATGAAGTAATAAAGATAGGATGGTTATAAGAAAAAATAAATGTTTAGTAGGTACCTATTACGATTGCAATGAAGTAGGTACTACATACATCTGGAGTTATAAGCATACTTATAAAAGCGACATGCCTATACCTACCTAAGCAACTATATGAAAATTCAATACCCACTTATTTTTTAGTTAATTTATTTGTTACAATTCCTTGTTAGACACCGACTCACACAATACTCAAATACTATCCCAAATTATTTTCCAACAACATAGCAACACCAAAATCGTTTCTAATCTCTAGTTAGAATTGAATTAACAGTCTAAATTACGTGCCGCGGGGATGTTATCTAAACGTTTCCCAATAGTATTGTTCAGAGGTTGGCACACAATGGAACACCAAGAGCGAACCTGTCGAGAGAAGTAGGGCGAGTCGTCGCCGCGGTGGTGAAATGCGCGGTGGGCGGCGCCCGGCACGCCGCCCCGCCCAGCCCTTTCACCGCCGCCCGCCCGCGGCGCCCCGCCTCGGCAACCTTCCGTCCTACCCTCATCCACCACACTCCACACTGCTCAATATTTCACAACCACATCACGCTGTTCCCAGAATAGAGCCGCCTCGGGCCTTGCCCCATCGTGCTCATAATGAAAACAACGCTTACAAAACAACCGATCGCTAACTCTATACCTTTCAATTTCCCTTTCAACCCTCATTTAACTTAATGCAGTATTAACTAGCGAATACGATCTCATGATTACCTGCAAATCGTTGTAATTAAACTGTATGGCGTCTTATTTGTCTGTAATTATATGTATAGTAAGACGGAATTTATCAATAATCAGCTATGCCAAGTCAGTTGATGGCATCACTTACATATAACTGGAAGTATTAAATCCAAGAAGAGAAAATATTAATAAAATGTTATATTGGTCGTTAAATAACTAATTTAATCCTAGATATATTCCGTCATGCGATATCTACTCATTAATTTTAATATTTGAACGTAGTTTTCAGATTATTCCAAGGCTCCGGATCTCCTAAACGTATACTCAAGATCTAGAATTTATCTAATTAGTCTACCCAGATTAATTAATTCAGATAAAAATGTACATATATTACAGATAATGATAATGATAGTTATCTCGTTATCTTTTGATATAACTCGTGTATTTTGAGCGTGGAAACGATAGTGTTAACTTCCTTTAAATGAGTTTAATTAATAATTATAAATTATTAAGTATTGACATCTCACAGATTTTTTTAATAGACAGTTAGGTAGATAGGTACTTCTTCAACATATGTACCTAATTAGCCTGCTAGTTTCAACTATGTGTGTATACGTACCTACCGCTCCAATGTTCCCATTATACATAGACTGTTGTTCGCTTATGGTGGACAATAACTACATTAAGTATCTGCATCGTGTTTATTGTCCCTCAATGCTTAAACCCAACAACAGATGAAAGGTTAAAAAGCTCAAATAAGCGTGCATTAGGAAAGAGGTGGCCTGCCGGGTCGCGGTTAGAATGCAAACTGCCGCCCATACATTAAATCTGCTGCATTGGAATTGCAAAGTCGTGATTTGTCAAAGTATAATCTAAGGAACCGCAATATTCGCACATCGTAATTATTATCACTGGTAAAATGGCAGCCGAATCTCTTGTTGTATCTGTTGTTTATCATTTAATATATACCAACACTGTAATCTAAGAGTCCTTTTTAGATAATAAATAACGGCGCAGTAGATTAGTGTAGCGACACTTCATTAACGCATCGTCGGCAGGCCGCGCGTGTTGTAGACACCCCTATCGATATCATTAAATTATATTCCCGGAGCGTGTGCGATGTAACCGTTACGAAGACCAGCTCCGATAAAGCTTTGATTTATAACGTCGAATATTTAATGACAACAGACAATTGAAATTTATTTATAAGGCGCACCGTTTAACTTCGCATGTTACAAATAAATTTTACTGTTAGTATCACGTTTACCATATTGTTGGCTGTTTACAATAAGACTGTCGTCTAGGGCTCTTTTGTATTCCACGAGAGGATCTTTATTGGGGAATAAGGTGTAGGATGCTCGGCATAAGCAAAATAGTGTGCCCATATATGACCTTATACGCTTGCAGGGCGAATAATTCAACGAGAAAATTCATGCAATTGTACTTGTTAACCGAGTTCGAGAATGGAGGCGGTTCTCAAGATGACAGGTACATACTTACTGTTTATTGTTATAGGTGTAATAGTGCATCCATTATTCAGATAAGAATGCATCGATATGGACTATCTCTCCACCAAAATGGGACAATAGGAATGTTTATACAGCGGTTTTAATTCCAATTATAACATAACGAAGTATCTATATATGTATACAAAGAGAGTTAAAGACTAAAAACTCATTTTATAATATTTTCTTATGGCCTGGGTAAATTTTTGTTATGAGAAACTGGTCGTGCGCTAACTTTTCATTTTATTCGTTTTTTTTTTTAAATAATATGTTGAATTTCTGGTTTTACACACGGTGATTGTTATCGGATGCCCGTGACCCTGAAGCTTTATAATGTTTAGTAACAAAACTTCTTGAATAAGAAGTCTTGTCTGCTGATATAAAGTTACTTTAAGGGGTAAAAACGCGACTAAAAATGTAATTGTTTTTCACCCCAACGACACGCAACCTTTAATGTTGTTTGAGAACCACTTCAAATGTTACCCTAGTCGTTATTGTAGACTTACAGGTTTTTCTACATTCATATTGCGTCTATCGAGACAGGTATAACGGTAGCAGGCAAGAAGGGGAAAGGAGATCGTTATATGCAGTTCTTTTTTAGGGTATTTCCTAATTCATTTAATTACTCAATCTTTATACTCGAGATGATAACAATATTTCTGTTGTTTCTGATAATTAGCGAGTCAACAGACTAATGCTAATTGGGAGTTTGTACTAATGTAAATTAAAAACTTTAAAAATAGCCAGCCATATGTATCGGTATATATTGACAATTGGGTACATATTGTCGTGTCGTAATGACCGAGTGGTTACGAGCCCGCTTCTTGATGCACAGGTTTTGGGTTCAAATCTGGCATGTACCAATGTGACCTTTTAAATGTCAAATTTATTTTCTTAATTTTTCTAAGACATCGCACAATTCATCATCCCCCTGCCCTTATCCCGATTTATTTGAGGTCGGAGCAGCATGTATTCTTCTTCCATACATCTCCATTAGCTTTCATATCGTGAGTCACTCCTTTTTGGATCTCCGATTGATGGATTGTGTTAAAGATGATATGGCTAGTCATCTTTAACACAATCCATCCATCGCTTCCTAGGTCTTCCTCTAGGTACTCTTATAGCCATCTACATTCATATCTACTCAAAACATTCCTCGTCACATGACCCTCATTCCTCCGCATCACATACCATGCTAAACGATTTCTACACAACTTCTCAGTCAGTGGTGCCACTTTCAAACTTCCTCTTATATATTAATTTCTAATTCTATCCATCCGACATCACACAGATGAAGTATTGAATAAAACAAGGTGAGATAAGCTTTTATAAAAAATGTTGAGTGTGGAAATTTCATAATGGATGTTGTGCTGTGATGTACTCATACCGGCTAAAAACCACACAGTACTAGGGTAGTAACCCCAGTAGTCATTTTATTTTTTTTATGTGGAGAAATGCCCTCGCATACCGCTCTCACACGGGGCACAGAGCGGTTATGGGGGACAGAGCGGTTATGTGGGACTCGAACCCACTAAAACTCCACAGTGTACCTCCACAGCCGCTTGGGGGCGGGACGCGGGAACGCTCTCGCAAACAACCGCAAACCCGCCCGCGGCTGTCCGTTGCCGGGCTCCCTCACGGGGTTGGGTATTACAGCCCCCCCCCCCCCCCCCCCGCTACGGCACACCAGACACATGGCATTCCGCAACCACCTCGGAGACCATGTGCAATGGGCGCCAGACGACCCCGTGTCTGGACGCCCTAGGTCCCCTGCGACGGGTCAGGTCTGTGGCCACCACCTTCCTTCTCCCCTCCATCCAACGGTGGCGGCTCCGTCAAGGCCGCGGAAGGTAGGGAGAGCGGCGCATCGACATACCGGCACTCCTCTCCCGCCGCGGCGCCCATCCTTCAGCTGCGGTACTGCACATACGACACCGCAGCCCACCTCAGTTGCGACACCCCCCATAAGGCCCGCAACCTACGCCGGCGCCGCTCCAACATAGGCTTGAAGGAAAAGCCCAGAGGAGCGGCCCTCCTCGGGTTCCGTTAGCTTCACCGTTGGTGACCAAGCCACGGCTACTAGAGCCCCCCCACCACGACAAGGTGGAACCCCTGGGGGGGACCCCAGTAGTCCTACTCTAACCTTTACCGAGGTCCTGGGTTCGTTACAGCAATCACTGCGACCCCGGCAAACGTGACGAAACCTGGACTTAATGGTGTGAAATCGCCAATCCGAATTGAGCTAGTTGCCCTACATTGGGACAGAAATGGATTGGTTATATTATGTATATGAGACCAGAATGGATATATAATTGATCGCAAACGTTGCCGTGTAGCCTAAATACATAGGAATAAGAAATCCGTCGCTTAGCAAATAGACCGAAAACAATAAATGTGCAGATATTGAAAGAATAAAAGCAGAACCAGTAACATTACTGGTATTGGGACTCTCGGGAAATGCTGCTTTTTAGAATCTACATTTTTAGGCCAGTGTAAAAACTACCTCGGCATTAGTCTTTTGAGCTTTGTCGGTAAATTATATGCGAAAGTGTTTATTAATAGAGCGATAAGAGTAACAGTCGAGAAAATATGGGATGTTTAGGCAGGATTTAGAGAGCGGATGGGATGTATGGATCTTCTCCATAAGATGCATAGCTGAAAAACATCTTGCAAAGAATAAGGAAAACTATTGTGCTTTCGTTGACTTGGAGAAGGCCTATGACACTGTGTGGAGGGAAGAACTATGGTCGACACACTCAGTGTATGATGCGGACTGGCGCGAGCACTGAAATCTCTATACAGGGATTCCAGTGCTTGTGTTAGGATATATGGGGCATTCACGGACTGGTTTAGCATCTCAAAGAGTGTTAGACAGGGCTGTGTAGCGTCACCATGGCTGTTCAACTTATAAATGGATAGTTCTCTGAGAGGTTTAAAAGAAAGTGAGTAAGGATTGAAGATGAATCTGTTGCCTGTCAAATGTTTTCTTTACACAGATGATCAAGTTCTACTTGCAACGTCAGCGGAACAATTTCAAGACACGGTAACTGTGATGAATGCAGCACATACGGTGAAAGGGATGAATATAAATGTAAACAAGAGAAGGTTTTGGTGATTAAAAGAAAAAAGGATGTATTTGTATGTAATGTAAAATAGATGATAAAAATTTGGAACTAGTGATCGAGTTTATATATTTGGGAAGTATGTTCACAAGAGATGGAAAATTTGATTTAGAAAAGAGAGTGAATGCGGGAAATAAAGTGAATGGTGCTATACTATGCATGTGGTGGTGGCCAATCAGTCGATGTCCAAAGAGGCTGTCCACAATGGTGTTCCGGTACCTACGCTTATAATTGAAATGTGTGAAGTGAATGTTGGGTGTGGCAAATGAGACATGAAATTAGAATAAATGCTGTAGAAATACGTTCCTTGTGAAGTATGTGTGGTGTAAATATGAATGATAAATTGAGGAATGATGTGATACGACACAACGTTGCGGTTTGAAAGAAGACGAAGTGACGAAAATTTAAATGAGTATATAGATATGCTTACATGGTTTAATCATATTGAGAGAATAAATGAGACACGGATAACAAGGAAGGTATAAGTGGAAATGCCGGAAGGGGACGCCCTAGTACGATATACACTAACCTTATTAGTGATATCCTCCAAAAAGGTAAGGCGGTACTCGCAACCGCCGCGCAAGTATGACCAGATGTATGAATGTAGACGAAGCAAAAGGCATATGTAAGGATCGTAGCAGGTGGCATTCTGTAGTTTCTGCCTATCCCCATGGGAGAAAGGCGTAAGTTTATGTTATGTTATTTGACATAAACACACATAAGCGCTTTTACTAGGACCTTATATATACTAACCACAAATATAAAAAAGTTATTAAATGACGAAAAGCCGTGTCAATTTTATTATTTTGTATTCAGGTGTAGGTACGTGCCCCGTTGGTCTAGTGGTCCCAAGAGTTAAGTTCGATTCCCGGGTCGGGCAAAGTGTTATTGAGTTTTCCTGTAAGGAAATTCTCTGTGGTAGCCCGGAGTTTGGAATTGTACCCGGTAGATGGCAATAGGCTCACGACCTATTACATGGGACTTAATAACAGCATTGATGAAGTGTAGGTGTACAACTGTGTAGACCTCTGTCTACCCCTACGAGGAATACAGGCGTGATGTTATGTATGTGTAGGTAAGTGAAGAACTGCCAAAAATATTATTTATTATATAAAAATCTCGTGTCACAGTGTTTGTTATCGAACTCCTCCGAAACGGCTTGACAGATTTTTATGTATTTTTTGTGTATATTTGGAATGTCTGAGAATAGATTGTAGGCAATTTTTTATACCCCTAGGTGATAAGGCTGGCCCTATCCAGAAAATTTATATGGCAGAACAACGTTTGCGGGCACAGCTAGTAGTTATATATTATTAATTTAGATACGTACATAATACCTATAGAATATATAGATCTCTAGTTCTGTATTGACCTAATTGCCATTAAAACTTCACAGCTACATATCAATATCATTATAGGTATTATAGATATATATAAGTATAAATTCCTACCCAGTTCATAGATTAAAATATTTGTGTGTGGATTCATGAAAATATAAATAAGTTAATATTTAGTTTAGTATTTACCTTAACCGTTTAGTTAACAGTATTGGACGGCTAAACTAATTCAACAACACGTCGCATAAAACTATTAAACTAGTCATTGGAAGCGTGAGAGCGAACTACCCTCGCGGACCATTCTAATCGAAATTACAACGACCACGAAGCACGACCGCGCCAGTATCGCACCGGAGTACCGCGCTGCGCCCGCGCCGCGACGATGCCCAAGCAAGCGATTTATTGGCCGGACCGGCCGACGCGCTCCCTCAATTATTAAGCATTTAATTATAGTCAGTACCACCAAGATAAATCGCGAGCAATTATTTCTAACTCCTAACGACGCAGCGGGTTGCCCAATGGCCGATATTTTGCGCTAGCAGCTCCTACGAGCTAATAATTGAATTTCCCCCCGAGAACAATTGCTCGATTACAGCACAGCCCGACACGGATCGACGCCTAATGAATCTCCCCGGTGTCTAGTTATTTACCGAGATAAACTCTGTGTTTACTGGGTACATGCGCGTGATTGCACGAGCTGCCAATAAATTAGATTTATCAGCTACCTACGTAGATACTTATTTCGTTTGAAACAGATTTTACGGAATTTATGTCAAACCTGACAGTTAAGTATGTCACCTACACAATAGCAAATAAAATAATTATGTTGTTTAGGCAAACAAACAGAAACAATTTTGTAACCGGTATCTACAGTTACGTCATACACCTATTATTTCGTCACTTATCCCAAACACAAAGTATAGGCTGGTACACATTGGCGATTTTCGTAGCCAACTATAATTCCAGTGCTTGCTAACCTGACTCCTCACAATAGCACCACGTACAACCATTAAACATAATAATCTGTTTCGAAACACGGAGCAAATCAATATCGGGTATTGACCGACGCACGCGCCGCCCGGCACACTGCTTCCAATCAATGGGATGCAAGCCCCATTTCACGATTTCAATATATTTTAATGAAATGTCAGCACTTAGTGAAATCTATATTGTGTAAGGTGAGCCGAGTTCTCGTCCTGCCCTCTAAAATTAATCTGCTTATGAAATAAACAAAACAATGGGAATTGTTGCAATTATATTAAGATATGGTTTAGGTAGTGCATAAGAGTAATAGGTATACATAAAAATATAAAAAAATTAAATGATGACGTAAGGAATATATAAAAAGTTGATGATAACATTTCTGTTAATTTTGGTTTTGCCCCGCGACGTAAATCTTTTTATAAATCCCTAAGGTCTCGGATCCATTAAATAAAATTAAAGAATCATACAAGACTGTGACTAAACAGGCAGTGAGGTTTAGTGGCTGGATGTTCAATATCTATTAGCGGTAATGTCTTAGCGGAGAGATGGCTCTGGCCCAGATCTGGAGCCGGTCGGACCAGTTCCGTGAGCATCATTGCGTAACACCGCCGAGCGCCCAGCCGCTTGCAAAAATGCATTACAAAGCTTCCAAATAACACACGCCCCTTAAAAGCTTTTCAAGATTTGCGCGTAACAGATTACACGCGTGACGGACCTACCAGACCCACGACTCACGTTAAATGCATGACCGTTGCCGGTTTCGCAATATGCACCGATTTTCGACAAGAGAAAAGCATAAACTGGAGTTTATAACCGCAATGTCAAATAATAAATCACCAAATTATAATTACGCATGTCTCTACCACGCCCTAGAATGACATGTAATTTTGTTTCGGCAAATTATACAGCGATATATTATTTATTGCGCTTCTTTTAGTATTTTTGCATAACTACATCATTTAGGTAGAAGTCGACCTCCAAAACTGAATTTTAAAGAGATGTGCAGTAGATATGTTCGTGTTAGATATAATTTTATCTCGTTTACCCAGATTCATTTTCAAAATACATATGAAAATAAACGACACTATAATTTATATGCTTATTTAATCATTATTATCTCTAAATAGTATTAAACAAAGTCGCTTTCCGCGTCTGTCTGTCCGTTTATCCGCTGACTCCTCTAAGCCATTTTGATTTTGATGCGGTTTTCACCATCGTTTAGATATTTTTTTACAGATGGTTTATATATATATATATAATAAAGTGTAATTAAGTTTTTAGTAAGTAGAAAAATTTAATATTTTTTAATTAATTTGCATGGCCTATTTTTTTAATTTATATCCGTGCGAAGCCGGTGGGGGTCGCTTGTTACTTATACAACTTATTAAGATTACTAGACCAAAGCATAACGTCCGTGTCCTTATGTAAAATTATAAGAGCGCTATATACCAGTACACTGCAGATAAATAATGATACTGGCATTCAGTTTTGATCTTTATATGTATCAGTATAGGATTTACAATGGCAGCTACTGTCAGCGGGGGTTTTGCTTAACGGGCGCTAAGTTCCCATGCTACTTACACGCCGGCACAAGACTACAACATTGGAACATGATCTTCGTGATAATTTATTGTAGAGACTAAAGAAAGCGTGCGCGCAGCCTGCCCCTATTAAGTGATCCATACATCAAGATCGCCTCTGTTGCATTCGATTACACGCCAAGATTAACGGTAGTATCGCCTAATGTCTTACCACAGCCCCGCACTAAACTACCTGGAATAAACGATATGCTTGTACAGTAGAGCCAGGTTTCTCTACAGAAACACGACCAATAACAAAACATGGAAGTTGGGAATAAAACAAATTATCAAAATCAAGATAATGCTCCATCTATCAGAAAATTTGAACAAAATGTTTAGTACTTCAGTAATTTAAACACATTACAGGTATACAATTTACTTGCTGGCTGATTGCTGATTGTGTAGCCTCGCAGCGCGGGCGCAGGCTGCCCTCACTAAAATGTTTATAAAATTACCGACGTATGCAACGGACATTATACTTAATGCGCCCAGTTTGTGCTGGTGAAGCTAGAGTTTCGTCTAATACATTCGCATTTCATTTAATTTATAATCAGCTTCAAAGGCTGATATTAAGACATCCGAGCCTTCATTACCGTTCGCGACACCTGTTTGTAAACGTTCGAATGATATGTAGGGTTGTCACTGATAAAACTAAAAATAAATACATGAAATTCTGTTTAATTGAAGTATAAACAATACAGAATGGCTGATGGCACATTACATACGTGGAAACAGCCATTTATGTAAATAAAGTTTGTTTTGGCTCAATAGGAGAGCCAGGTTAGGGTCAGCAGAGCGACTCGTGACCGAGGCCCGCGCGCCGCCGACGTACCGTCACGACCGCCCTCGCCTCGTCGCCTCCAAATAACATGATATTACTCACTAACTGGCCATTTCACGCCACGTTTGCTGCAACTATCTCTATGAAAATATTGTTTGTATCTAATATGTCCAAACAAATTCTATATTTCAAGCGCATTGCACTTACCATTAATAAAAGATAGCCATCTGCAAACTGTTTCTACAAATCGCATCTAAGTTCTTGAAATAGTTAAGTCTGGTATAGCAATTAAGTATAGCTACTCTACGGGTGCGTCTTTATTACTTGTTAAATAAATTATAAGTACGAGTGTGTGTATGTGTGTCATACACTGCAATGAAGGTGCTGATAGGTAATAGTCTGTCTAAGAGCAAGCACGCATATGAAACTTATAACGCATACTCAATCCCTGTATTCCTGAACGTCATGACGGTTAAGCTTATGACCTGGCTCAAATAAACTAATTTGTCAAGATATGTCTTTGAAAAAGCATTAACGCATGCTTAGCGAACTCTAAAGTTATAATATTAAATGGAAAAAGAATACGGTCGCGAACAGGATTTTTCTGTTTTAATTTATCCGGGAGGCGCAGGTTCGAATCCTATTCGCGACCGTATTCTTTTTCCATTTAATATAATAACTTCAAATAAAAATTACACAAAAAAACTGTCAATATTTGATAATCTTGCTCTATCTTTAAAATGTTATATGATTGTAGTTCATAGCGTTTAATGAAACAGTAAATAATAAAACAAGGCGAACAACAGTAGTGTATCTACACTATGAAATCTGTGTGTTAAATAGTTAATGAACATCTGTTCAATAACTATTTAACACACAGATTTCGCTTAGTGTGATAAACTGAGTAGTCAGTAAAACTTTAAAACACCCAAATGGGTTTTCTTGCATTCGTTCAGTCGTTACAACAAGTTTATACTTAAATTACGGATTAAAATATTTCCCCAAGGTACTTACGACGTACCGATGTGCGAAAGTGCGCACGGGCATCGATCGATCATGCTTTGAATCGGCCGATGTCATACACACGCAATAAGTATACATAATATTGAAGCTTTGAGACGGCATTGTGAAATGAGAGTTGCCCAGTGGGCTTACTCTTGAAAATAATTCCGCGCGATTGACATTGGAAATACGTCAGTTCGTACTTTTAAATGCGAAAATGTCTAAAAAATTACTATAGTTTCGGGATAATATGAAGACAATAAGCTTTAAAATTGAGGCAACTGTAATGTTGGTAAATTTATTTTAAAATTACGCGTGTTTTTAAGGCGTCTATTTAATATTGGAATTGGATTAAAATTGGTATTAGTTTCAAGAGTAACCCCACTGTGGTGTCTTGAAACTAATACCAATACCATCCACATACCGAATCTATAATTATTTTTTAGATATTTTGGCATTTAAAAGTACGAGCTGACATATTTCCAATGTCAATCGAGAGTAATTATTTTCAAGAGTAAGCCCACAGATCTTCATACGATTCGGATAGATAGTCTTTTGTTTGTCCAAGTAATTTATTAAGTAGTTTACAACTTGCAATCGCTATTGTAAACTACATAACATGATTATATGATACTTACTGGATGATAAAGATTTACCAAAATTTTTTGGAAAGAAAAATCGGGTCGTGGGAGGATTTCAACCTACGCTTCCCAGATAGATACTACAGGTGCACTACGACTGCTACTCTGTTAACTTGCTTCTTAAATACAAGTAATTAAATTGTTTTAAGCACACGCTCGCCCATTGCACCTATGATCGGCGAACGATCTTTGAGGATAAGTTAGGCTTGGATGCAAATAAATACAATAACTACTTACACAGTATGATTTCACTGACTTGGTGGTGGACATTGCACGGTCTAACAGCTTATCATAATGCCCCGTTGAGGATCGAAACACGTGTAGAGAAGTTGCGTATGTGCAGTAAAGGGCAGGCGACCGGTGCACAGGTACTTTCATGACTACCCTCAAAGTTGTGGAAGTAGCTATATATTGTAAGTATTTATTTGCATCCATTGTAAAGGACCACAAGATAACGCCTAAATCTATTCAATAAGTTATGCTTGGCGTGGCCAGTCTGGAGGTATATATGACTGCTAACAGCATTTTCATCTGCGTGACACCGTGTTTCGGAAGGCACATTAAATCGTCTGTTCCGGCTGCTTATAATTGATAACAGTCTCTCAAGCCAAATTCAGAGGCCTACAGATGGCTTGAACAATACTGACACTAAGTTGGCCCAGCTCTCTAGTTCAGTTCAGCTCATTGCTCTATGTTTTCAGTGTATCGGCACGAATTACCCTACTCGATAATTCAAGAGGTTGTAGTTCTTGTTGTACTAAACTTCTACGAGTACCAGCGGCGTGCATTACATATAGGCAAGTGCCTTCCTCAAAAAATTACCTTATATGACAGTAAACAGTGATATAAGATGTATTTACGTAATTTTTTGAGGTAGGCACCGCCTATTTGCCTATATGCAATGCACGCCACTCACGAGTACCATACCTTAATTTAAATAGCTTAAGTTATTTAACCAGCACACGATTTCCAGCATAATTACAGCCCATAAGTCTATTATTCAAAAACCCATTGCTAAGGTTACTATATGAGCAATTCTGTTCTCTTCGTATCCACCGCCCTTACAACACAACCTTTTAACCATCTTTCTACTTTTAACCTTTCTATCATCTCACAGGTTTCGGCATAAACTAGGCTATTGCTTCCAAAAGTGTCCATCTGATCTGAGTTTACGATCACCTAAGTTCCAATCCCGCCATGGGTTGGAATACGAATTCTCTAAGACCCTGTTGTCTCACGAAATCTAGTTAAAATGATAACCTAGTTGTATAGACTTGGACTTTTTTGGACTGGCAACTCAAAGTTCGAAAGTTAGCACGCACCACTGACCTTTCGTAAACGTGCGTAGTTTAATCAAACATCAGTTTCATTTAACTTTTTAATCATTAGGTTATTTATTACTCAACCATACGATAAGAAATAGAAGAGAAACGTCTCTACATTCCTTTTATTGCTTAACTTGGTTCCGAAGGGTCTTTAAAAATAAAATTGATTTACTGAAGTCGGTGATGACACAGTTTTTATAGCTGATTTACTTAATTCATCTTACAACATTTATTTTTAAATGCGATAACTTTTGTGACCACTTGTGCCGATTCTTAAAATCACTACAAAATTACTTAACATTAAGTTCACGCGGACCTATAGGTCCAGCGATGTAATCAATGTGAAATTTTTTATTCGCATTTTTTCTTCTGTCCCGGAACATTAATCGATAAATTGACCGGACTGCACATAAATAAAGTTAATGAGGCAAAATCATGGCGTACAGTGAATCAACCTACATACCTAGTAGTCATTTGAGATAAAATATATTTTAATTAAGTGACAAATACGTGTAAATAACATTTCAAAAGTGGCAATGGCAAATACTAAGTCTTGAAATTAAAAGTCTTATAATAATATTATATTAATTTGTACCTATTCCTTTTGAACGATTACTATAAGTACTTTAAAAGCTATAATGATACCCGAAACTCTATGAAATGTTGTACACACCTGAACAGCCAAATATAATTAAACGTTCAAAACGGATATGTTACAATGACAAAACAACAAAAAACGTACCGTGTTTTGCGGATCCAATTAGAATCCATTTTGTTGAGATTAAAGATAAGTCAGTGTCCATTGTTTTGTGACAATGGTGGCACGGCGGTGAAGGAATCCGCGGCGGCGATCGCTCACCGCCTGTCAGGTGGTAATGGCTGGACCCTTGGCACGCTTAGTGAAGCCACTCCATCATCGACACCCATTTTATTAAATGTTCGCTGATAGCAGCCGCGATGGCCCACCGTTGCGACACTGAGTTAACTCTAAAACACGCGCTTCTGAATTAGCTTTTACACTGTCAGTAACATTGATTATATTAGACGAGCTTTAGGTGCAATCAATCAACGCTACACCGATAGAAGTAGAAAAAATATGTCGCATAAAACACTGATGCTGTAGACATGAATATTTGTATATCCATAGATCGCGAGTAGTATCTGTAATATTCGCCACATTACGGATACTACTGTACCTAATGTTATTACGCACTTTATACGCTTTATTAAAGCCCAACATGGTGTTGGTGTTATTGCACACACCAATTATATTCCAAATGTACTAAAATACATATAGCTTAGTGTGTTATATTCCTAGGTACACATCGATAATTATTTTAGAATGCTAAATGGAAGACGAACGAACCCTGAGAGTGTCTAACCAAAAAAAAAAAACAATTTATATTTCATTTTATTATATTAATGTATTTCTGTATTTTTTTCTTGTGCTGCTTCTTGAGAAATTTTATGATTCTTGGTCAATGAGAAGTAGAGAACTTAGGTTTTGATGAGTGAGTTTGCGAGTATCAAAATGACTTAAATGGCCGTATCGTTCAATTGCGTTGAGGAACAGTAGTCTTTAGTACTTATTATTGATTTCAATTTCGACAGACTGTTGGACGGTAGGACTATAAAATTTAAGATCCTACAAAATGACCGGAAAAACAAAACAAAATTCCTTATACGGACTGTGGTTTTGAACAGTGGCCATATTATAGGAACATATACAGCAACAAGATATATGTTGTATAAAAATAATTAAAACAATAATAGCCAAGGGCCAAGAGGTCAACGTCCTATTCGTCTCGTAACAGCTGACGCTTCTCTGTGAAGCTTTCGCATACTACGCACAACGCCCCGAACGAGCACGCCACTCGACAAGTAGGTAGGTAGCATACAAGTCAACGATAAAGACCTAACGAACATAATAAGACTACAATGTAGTTTTAGGATTGTGTTTTTATCTCATTATTGGTTTCTAAACTCCCAGTGGCTATGACACGACGTATACGCAAAAAACAGTAAATATGCGAAATTAATTAGATTTTCTAAGGTATACTTTTTTAATTGTTTTGTAATCAGTTACACCTATAGATTCACCTCCTTCAATTTGGCCACTGTCTAGAACCACAGCCTGTATATTATTCCTTAGGTATACATTTCATAGCGTTACAACTGCTTTATCAACCACTTAGTTTCACATTGTCTCATTAAGTTAGTCAGTAATATGTTCAAATATAGTCCTGGCATGTAATTCTATGAGCTGGAGGACTAGGAATACAAACGTTTTTCAATAGATATGATGTATTGCTTTAAAAAAACTATTCATGTCGCTACACAAGCCTTCTTCGTGTAAATAAGTAGGTAACGATGGCGTGCGATCATAAAATAAAGAGTTAATAAGCTTTTTAATCTTTAGCTATTTATGTTAAGAACTCATAACATGCCTATAAATAATAAATATTAGCTATAAAGTCCTTGGTAAATAGCATAATAAATCAATAACTACAAACGTGGTACTTCAAAAAAGATGGAGTTTATTGTTTTTCAGTTGAGAAATAATTTAACGTTAGATTTGTGTAATTGCTAATAGGTAATAGGATACCTATTGAATAATTAGGGACTATCTTTGTTGCAAATTGTAATCGGATACACGAATAGGTATATCTACATAGGCACGTAGGGACGTACTCGTGTATATACCTGCAATAAACGCAAATAGATAAGCTTGACAGCTGCAGACAATTCATTCTCATTAGCTTATTCATGACAAAATTATAAAATTATTCCCAAATTAGAGTTACAAAATTCAAACAGCGAGCAAACGGGTATACAATGTAAGCTAAACGACTTTCGGTAAACGAGATGTCGCAGGCCTTGAATCTACAAGCGTTTACAAAATACACGGCTTTAGCGTGGAGCTCTCCTTCGCCAAACACTATCACATTTGAATTTTGCATAAATAGGTACACTTGTGTATAAAAATATGCTTAAACAGACGCCAATACTAACAATAAGCAGAGATCTACAAAATCCTAAATAATTTAACGTTTCATTTATCGATAACACGCTATGACATGCATTTCTTTGAGAATTGTATATTATGTGAACGGGCATAACTGAATAGCTGATAATAGACCACTTTTAAAATTAAGCAATATTCTGTGCACAACAAAAACACAAGTGGTTAATAATTAATAATCTCTACCTACATCAAAGTACAGAGAAAACAAGTGCATTTACATGCTTAAGTGGAAATGTTCTGATTAATGGTTTCTCTTGCTGACCCCTCTGGAAAACGTAGTAAGCGGTGATTAAGTTTTTATAAATATTCATTATCAATTTTATATACTGTTCGTAATATACGTCAGAACTGGTCCGTTTTCTCTTTCGACGAAATCGTGCAAGTGCAGGACAATAAATCAGAAGTGTAAAGTTGCCTCAATTTACGCTCATTATTTCAGTCTTTACGTGCAATTTGCCGTGGGCTAATTGTATTAATTAATGTCCATTAAGTTTGGATGCGTTAAAGCTGTTGTCATTTTGTTGCTTTTCTTAATTTTGACCTCGTGCCATTTGCATTCACACAAATGTAGGTATGTACAAAGTATTATTTTAAATTAAGTGCTTTTTTGCTTTACAGCTCATTTGCCATACGTTTTTATTGACTCTAAACCTACCCAATTACAGCATGGACATCAATGTAACTACCTCTACAAAATTACGTACCTAAAAGTGTCCATTTAACAAAGGTAGGTGCTGAACTAAAGCCGGCTGCAAACTTTATTGAAATCTCTGAATTTTACGATAAGTCTTGATAGAGTTATGATTTATTTTATATAAAACTAGCTGACCCGGCAAACGTTGTTTTCCATATAAATAAAAAAAATTGGGGTGGACTACCCCTAACATTTAGGGGGATGAAAAATAGATGTTGGCCGATTCTCATAGATACCGGATAAGCACAAAAATTTCATCAAAATCGGTCAAGCCGTTTCGGAGGAGTATGGCAACGAAAACTGTGACAAGAGAATTTTATATATTAGATTATCAGACATCACCGAGTAAAACTAGAATAATTAAATTAAAACACGTAACACAAAATTACGAATGATATTCCAATGACTGATAACAAAGCTGTGATGCATGCGACGTCTTATCATGTTATGACTTACAGTGGTGTATACCTACCTATTATACTGTGCTTTTTTAGAGTTAAAATCGCACAAAAAGCGGACCGTGCCTGCTGAGCACTATCCAATTATTAGGTTCACTAACATTGGTGATAGCATAGATATGGTGATAGCATGGATATGGTGATAGAATGGAGTTAGTATTAGGTACATCCTCAACAATAAGACTCAAATGTCGCAGTACTCTTGTAACTGGCACAAAGACGGTTGTTAGAACTCTTTAGCCGATAGAAGTCATAAATAAACGATTGGTAGGTAGACCTAAGGGTAGATTCTACTAATTTAGGCACAGCAGTTTTCCTTCTACTTATTTTAGTAACGGTTCCATTCCATTTCCTTCGTCATTTTCTATTCTAAGTAGGTAGTACCTATACAGCAGATCCGATCTTCTTGCACTGTCTTGAAAACGCATATACCAGTATAAGATCTGATGTAGTGCCTACTCTCATTAAACAACATTAAAAAACAAAGCAAACTATAATTGTTATATTTGTACGGAACCTCAAGTGCGCGAGTCCGACTCGTGCTTAATCAGTTTTCCAACACCAGGAGTTGATCGTACCTATGTAAATAAAAGTTACGCAATTGCGTAACTTTGAGGATTTGTAATTATATTATTTAATACATTTAAATTCTCAAATATGTATATTACCTTGTCTTGCGGGCTTCTAAATGTTTTAGGTAAATACATAATAATGCATATGCATGTATTTTTTTTATTTTATTCTAATTTAAACTTTGGTACATTACTGCGAAAATTTATAACACTTGTAAAAATATGTTTATTGGGTATTAAAATCATCAATCAAACCTGCAATCAGGTTCGGGCGTTTGAAACGCCACCATCTTGGCGCGCTTTCTTTGATTTCAGAGTAGACGTCATAAAATATAGCTTGAAGGGAATTTCTTTAAAAAATAACGTAAAAACTCAAAAAGAACCACAAAACATGATAAACACCCAGTAATAACATAGTCGAGATATTGTCATCGCGGACAGTGATGTTACGTTTCACTCCAATCAATAGCGTGCGTTTTGTCATTTTAAATCGTGATTCGCATGATTCTCACTTTTCAACTATAATAATTCCTAGTTAAAACACATGTGTGTTACATGTGTGTGTGTCATTCCACCGCAATGAAGATTACGAATAAAAATATTTGACCTGAATTTGAATCACATGCATATTCCCTAAGACCTATATTGGACCCAGTACCTATCTGATAATGAATTATTATTTGCCTATTAGAATTTTTATACAACATTCTGCAGCTTTTGTGGTTTTGCTAATTGTAATCAAAATAAATCGACTGTTTATTTATTATAAATAGATTTACTAGGACTAGTAATCCTAACTTCGAAACCAACATTTTTTACACAGTTAAGTGAAATATGTAAAATGGTGTCTTTTAGTGTTGAGCACGTGTCTGGAAGCCGGCGTGAAGGCACTGAGCTTGAATGTAATTAGCGATTTTGCACAGCGCTGTCGGCGCAAGCTCAGCGGCGGCAGCGGCGGCGATGGGCCTGGTGACCCCGCGCCCGGGTCATGCCGCGGGCTCAACCGGCTGACCGTGTTGCACCACATGAAGCATTATTGGAGTGAAACTTTACATAAATATCAATATTATCTAAATATCCTACCTCACCTACACTATACCTACCTACTTAATTGCAAACTATGGACCTAAGTTAGAAAATAAAGTTGGTCAAGAAATTACCTACCCGTTACACCATCAGAATCTATCAGCAATAACAGCGCTGTAAACGATTTAATGTCTTGTAATAAAAGCTTCCATCATGAGTTTTCTAAGCTAATAGCCGTAGAGAGCCGTAACCTATGTCTGAAATAAGCATATTAGGGTTGTTATCATCATTGATATTTTTTTTATAAAAGAGCATTTTACATTTTCTCAGGTATAATCATAAATATATCCAGGAAGTTCTAGCCAACAAATATGTCGTAGGTAGTACGTACCTATATATAAATACTCTATTTAATATTCGTGACAACCCTAGGTTATACTAAACGTGGGAGAGGGCACTACCAATCGACCTAGTGCATAAATATAAAACAACTTCATTGCACACACATAACACCAATATTTATGGTCAGGAGTGCAGTCAGGTCACCGGAGTGCAGAGTATCATCGACTTCAAACGTATCCGAGTACCTACTCTCACAACTGATTTGAATATTGCGAGGGCAGTAGTATTGACGATTGGACGTACGTGTCGTTTCAGGTGGCTGTCTAAATGTCTGATGTCTAGCACCGTGGGACAAAGGTATTGTTGTGGGCATCTGGGCCGCGGCCACAGCACACGCCTCTGCTCCGAGGCGGGGCGGTAAGCATACCCATTGGTTACCGTCGCCAGAGCGTGACAAGTTTCATTGGACAATCCAACCAACAGTGAAAGTGACGAAACGCTCCTTGCACGAAGCACCTTGAGCAAAATTAACTATGTAAAATTAGGTCACTAATAAACCTACCGAGCTTTAATAATGACTACCTTCTAACTAAATAATCAATTATATTACTTTTGATAAATTAACTAAATGGTTATTTACAGTCTTACCTTTTTATAGATATTATTACATTTTGCATATTTATCTACCTATTCAAATATAACCTAAGATTCTAATTGGGCATTTAAGCATAATAAACACACATTCAAAAAAAGATACTCAATTCAAAGGCTTAGTTTTTTTTTTATTACACTTTTTCATGTTCTATTTTCTTCACTGCAGCCATAAATGGAGGATATCTTCAACATAGGTAACTTATATATATTAATATCTCCAACTTTACCATTCTTCAAATAACTTTGGTTTTTACTTGACATTGGCAATGCATCAGTAGTGCTAAGCCAGAAGAAAGAAAAAAAATGGCCTTGGTGTCTGTTACAGATGATTTTTAAACACTGTCTTTTTATGGCTAAATAGACCAATCCTGGAACGGCCACAGCTTAGGTTCCAGCAAACTGAACCACCAATTCGAAATTCTTTTATATTTAAACTAGATGACCCGATGTACTTCGTATCACCTCGAACGTCAAATGTTTGACAGGAAAGTAGGTAGAATAAAATCAAAATCAAAAATTCTATTAAATTAGGCAAAAAATTAGCGCTTTTTGAACGTCAAACATTAAGACAGCCCCGAAAAAAGCCCACCCTTCACCGCTTCCTAGTGTTTTAGCTGGAAAGAAGAAGCGGCGCAACAAACTTCCCAGCAACACGTCTGTCTGTATCAAAATTATTTATAGACATAAACAGTTTATATGGGCAAATTAAATTGTTGTTTTTACTATCTTCCTACAATTTTTCTACATTTTCTCATCGTTTAAACCTTCCCTTCCCTAGACTACGACAAACATTTCAAAACCAAAATCAGCTAAATCGGCTCAGCCCTTCTCGAGTTTTAGCGAGACAAACGAACAGCAATTGATTTTTATATATATATATAGATTTAAAATAATGTTAAAAATTTTAATATTTTTTTCTTAAATTTTCTATGTAGGTAGGCATAACAATCAGATTAAAAATAAAAGACATTTCTTCATATGTAGGTATAACAAATTTAATGATTTTAATCTGATGGGTACAAAAGTCAAGTACTTAGATACCTAGGTACCTACCTATGTATTTGTATTTACAACAACAGCAAGCTGACCTGACTCCGTCTATTTAGTCCTCTGAATGTATTTACCTAATCACAAGTCCGAACTACGAAGTGCGATAAGGTACAAGATAATTACCTACCATTTACATACACGTAACGAAATGTCAATGAACGACGGCACCTACTTTTGAAGTAGGTAGGATCAAACCTAATTTCCTTGAGGTATTATTATAAACAAATAAGGCTGACTATGTACAAGAAAAAGCATTAAGATGCAAATTGATACAAGCATAACGAGAAAATTAGCATTATGAGCGACAATATTGAATGGTGACTCAGCGCGTGAGTCCATCAGCTCCGGTTGAGCTCGCCGGCCTATTGTGATGCAATCTAAGAGCAGAGCAAGTACACAAGTCGACTGGCAAGCCCGCCCAAGCCTTCGATAAATAGCCGTGAAATTCGATTATAAAAATCGGGGCCATGAAGCCTATTAAATTAAGGTGACAGTATGAAAATGTCGGTAACTACACACCAATACCCACACATTGACTAATGGCAAATACTTGAAGATACATAGAGTAACGTTTTTAATTATTAGGTAGGTACCTACTGACCTAAATTGCTGGTATACCGGCAGTCCAGGAAAATCGGACAATTGCATAAATAAGTGACAGGGTCTAATAGGAAAAAGGCATTTTTTTTTTAATATTAAAAAATATGTTTCCCAACTAACCATTCTCGCTTTAAAGTTATCAGTAACCGTTTAAATGTTTAGATATTATATATATATAACAGATAAAGTAATATTACATTTAGATACAGCTAAGTTGGTCGTTGTTGAATGATCATAGCTCACGCGTCTCAAATGAAGTTTATCAAAAACACAATTGCGAGGGAAGAAATTACTTTTTGCAAAAGATTAAGCTCGTGCCTTCTCTGTATGAGAAGAGGCCCTTCCCTTGCAGTGGGACAGTTAGGGCTGGGTTTTTTTTTTGCAAAGGCATTGTATTTTTCAATTAAATACCTATTTAGGTACACTTTGTAATTAAAATAGCGTGTGAATTTCTTTTATCATACGCTGGGTGTATGGTCTATGCCCGCGCAGTGGAAGAAGAGCCACTGAAGAAGTTGCCAAACAGCGTAATATTTAATTAAAATAACAAAGTAGTTACCACGCCTGTATTCCTAGAAGGAGTAGGTAGTGGCGTATTTTATTTTATAGGCTGCCTCGTTGGTCTAGTCTATTAATTCTAAGCCAAATAATGTTAATTTAACTAGATGGGATAAATATTATAAAATTTAGATACTAATTCCTTCATGTAATTTTACGAGAAGAATAAACAAGTTAATGAATTGAAATGTTTATTTAATTTCTAATTTCAGCAAATAGTTTTTCATCTTAACCGAAACTTTCTCACCCTCAAGCTTTGCTAGAAAACAAAATACATCATTTTCTCATCTTTGAGAAAATGATGTATTTTGTTAGTACAAAACTTCCAGAAAATTTTAAGATTAGGATACACCTAAGCTGTTGCAAAGCACTTTATTCTCCCTGTACTTGCCCTTCACTCGACCGCACTACCACAGTCAAGAACCTCGGCATCCTAATTGACGAACACTTGACATATAAACAACACATCTCATTTATATCAGGTAGAGTTAGGAAATTAATACACATTATGCGCAAATTACGAGATAGTTTATCCATAGATATTTTACAGCAAGTCTATCTAGCACTCTGCCAATCACTCATACAATACTGCATCAATATCTGGGGCAGTGCGGGAAAAACTTATATGATTGAAGCTGAAAGAGCACAGAGAGCATTAATAAAGGTAACGCTCAAAAAACCTTTCAGATTTTCAACAGATCTGCTGTATAACCAATTCCAAGTACTTAGAGTTAGACAACTATTTATATTATCAGCTTCTATCAAAACACACAGAACAGTTAAGAACAGAGTTGACTATAGAAAATTAATTAAAAAGAGGATTTATATTATACTAACTCCGGAGATCACATCCTTGCTTGCCAGACGCTCACCAGCTTACTCACTTGTAAATACTTATAATAAAGTCAGCAAACGTTGCGATATCAAAGACTGCTCAACTTTTAAAACTAAAACGAAAGTCAAAACTATGTTACTAAATATGGGATACGAAGAAACAACAACTGGTCTGAAAACGACACACGCAGTCATACTATTGCACACACGCACACGCACGCACGCACACTCACACATACACACCACACACACACATACACACACACACATTCACATGCACACACACACATTCACATGCAGAGACAATAATCTGAACCCCGGTCCCATGTTTTCTTTTTATCTTTTATATTATCTTTTATATATTCTTGATTTTACATCTCTTATTACAATTATTTTAAATGCTAACGTACGGATTTATTTTATGTCTAATTGTAAAAATGATACTAGACCCAGAGCCCTGAGATACAGACTCACTGTCTAGTTTGGGGCTCACAGTTTCTACTATTGTACACTTCTTAAATTTTAAATGTGTCATAGTTTATTTTATACAAGCCTGTAAAACATTACTTTGGACAATAAACGATTTTTTTTTTGTTTTTTTTTTTTTATTTCAAAACACTGCCAGATCCACGAGTTTAAGACCAATACTCATGAGTGTCATACGACATTTTTCCACACACTTGCAAGGAAAAATACGAATAAAATATAAACTTATTTTTTTATTAAAATTGCGCGCATATTTCTTTTTTGTGCGCCGAGTATAAGATCTATTCGCGCGTAGGGGGAAGAAGGGACACTGATGCAGTGGCTTTTTAAAATATTATTCTACTATGGATAATAAAGTGAATATTCTTCTATTTATAACACAAATTAATGTTAATCTGTTGACTCTTCACAAAAGTAAATAATTTGAAAGATCTAAATGTTTTTTTGTAATATTTTAACTAATATTCACACACAACAACACTAGTAGTAATGTTAAATCTTAGCAAGGAGTTTTTAAACATCAAAACTCTTTGCGGGGATAAAGAGTAAATGTGAGTGTCAAGCTAGTTTATTTCTTTAGATTACGCACTAGTACGGTAAGTGTCAGTGTCATTTTCAAACCTGAAACACTCAAGATTTGATTAAATGAGTAAGACAATGTAAAATTCCAATTCCAATTTAAAGTTTTATGGCTCCATCGTTACTCGATGATTTTGCCAATGTCAAGGTTGAAAAAGACACAGTGGTGGTAAACAGGTAGGAACAAACAATTAAAATTTATATTGACCGGTATTTGTAGACTATGTAAAAGGTAAAGTTGATGTGATGATGACTGACAGTTCAAGTAAAATTTACACTTTGGACCGTTCTGTCAACACTTTAATAGTGTCATATCTGACAGTTAAGGTTGGATTTTTGAGTAGCCACTAGGAAATAAAATGATAATACTGATATATACCGTTTATTATTTTTCTCTTAAATAGAGGGGTCTAAAAATACCACCATCGTCCCCCTGCCCTAACCCAATTTATTAGGGGTCGGCGCAGCCTGTATTCCTCTTCACTTTCAAATTATTTCTGAAATTGCATGCTGCTAATGTTTTGGCAATGTTTTATGACCGGCCGCTTGCCTGACGTAAACCATCATTCTATCTAGCGATGTCACATCAAATGTCATCGATGTGCCAGGTTCTGTTGTTATCCTACTATCACACTCCACTAACTGGGCCACAATGTACGAGCTACAATCCGTACTAATACCTAAATAGCACAAGTATTCACAAACCGACCCAGTTCGGTCTGTGTTCTGATAACACACAGAATTCATCTTGACTCTCTCAGAGAGATTTTGCATTTTTCTTTCTAAAGTTAACTGCCTTGTGTCCTAGCAACCACATGAGTTCGGACAGACAAGATGGCAGACTATTCAGTGGTCCGTGACCCGAACCGCTATCCATTTTCTACGGGAATTGATTGATTTTTCAACAACTTCTATAATTTCATCTGCCACGCCGCCGCGCCGCCTTTCTTACTTTTGAGAAGTGAACCATTTTAGTGGAATTCCCTGAAAATGTGTATTCTCTGTCGCTCGACTAAAACCTGAGTTGTTGTTTAATAATAATTGTCTACGTAGGTAGAGCTTTAAATCTTTTACGTATTCGTTGGAAGTCAATTGTGTTATATGCAACTTCAATAGAAAATATGACCCCAGAACTATAATTCCGTGGCGGTGGGGGCGGATCCACCGAACACATTTAAAAATTGTCATTTTTCTGCAATGCTACGGTCAAAAACACAGTAAAATTGCAGAATGGTTGTATACATTTTAAGCCCAAAAACATAATAATTAGGAGATAGTCCAAATCCAAAGCTTATACAAATATGGACATTACGAACGTCAAAGACCAATAAAAATGTGGTATTATTCCCATCCTTCTTTTAAATTAAGTTTTTGTTTAGTATTTCTATACAAATCATCAAATAATTCGTTAGCATTTTTTCAAAAATGTTTAGATGTTTTGGCTCAGTACAAAGCTGTAGTACAAAACACAATAAAACTATCAATAATAATTAAATCTGGTCACGATACTCGACGTTTGTCAATGTGCAGTGTTGCCATTATTAAGGCATTGCCATGTTCTTCGGCAATTTGGCTAATATTACTAAAAACCTTCTGCCTACAGCAGCATCTTCATTGCCGTAGTAAAATCTACGACAATTTTCTTGCATGCGTTTAATGGTATTGTTTTTATTCCTATATAGGACGCTACCAATCTAAAATTGGTTATGTAGAAAAAAATGCTTAAGAAATCAAGATAATTCATGAACGTAAAGTAGCTCGACCAATAAGCAAAGAAGAATTTTATGTTTTTAGCATCAGATCGTGGGGCTCGTGGCTAAGTAACAGCCGCACAGATGGATCGATCGAGGTTAAGCTGCGCTGGCCACGGTCGGTCTGTGGATGGGTGACCATCATTTCATACCTCGGTATGAAATGATCCCTCCGTGCCTCGGAGAGCACGTTAAGCCATCGGTCCCGGTTGTCAAATTAAGATCTATGACAGCCGTTACGGGTTGTCAGAGGCCTGAAAGTCTGACAACCAGTCATACCACGAGATATCGTGTTACTCAATAACTGGGTTGTGGAGGTCAGATAGGCAGTCGCTCCATGTAAAATACTGGTATTAAACTGCATCCGGTTTGACTGGAAGCCGACCCCAATGTAATTGGGAAAAGGCTAGGCAGATATATATAGCATCAGATATTTATTTCGATGAATATTAATTCAGAGAATATTTTTAGTAAATTTTTTATATTATACCTTTTGGATCATTCTTATTATTTGTCTTTTCATGCTACGGCAATTAGGCTCTAGCAACACAGGTCAGGTAAACTCACTGAGTTTAAACTGTCAATGTCAATTGAATACGGCTTTTACGCTGTCAAAATCAGGGTCCTTTCAGTTCCATACAAGACTTTTTTTCTGAGTTTGGCATGTAATTTTAGAAGCAGAACTTTTCACTAGATGGCACTGTTCTACATTTTTTTAGTTTATTTATTGGATGCCAACATCCACTAGTAATTTTTATATATGACAACACTAACTTAAAATGTTTACTATATGATCTGATCAACGCAGAACTTATTCTATAACAAAATTTGTGACAAGAGTTAAATTTAAATAAAATCTGTAAAATTGAAACAAGAAACAAGTGATGTTAATCTATTTTTGTAACAAATGTTATTAAGTGTTGTATATTGTTTTGAAATTAAATAATATAAATTATTTTAGTAATACGAATTGAAATGGGACGTCATTGACACTAGTGTCATCAGTCATGATGACGTTTTGCCGGCTGTCAAATTTTCAAATCATTCCCACAGAGTACATTATTAATACTGAGAATAGAGTCATCAGTCTCTTATGATAAAGAGCGCCATCTGGCGAAAAAACCCCAAAGTAAAAAAGACAGTATACATAACTATAACTAACTACTAGCATTAGCGTACTGTACCGTTTTAGTGACTACATAATTTGTCTTATATTTTTTGTGTAGTATGCCATTTTTCTATGAGTTATACCCATAACTGCATGTAGCATAACTACACAAAAAATATAGACGAACACCACTTGCTGAAAACTAAAAGGACGAAATGTGTAAAATAAAAAAGCATAAATAATTACTTAAAGACTTATATTTATTTCTTTTTTTATAATAGTTGTGTGCCAAGTCCTTAATATCGTCTTTAACATTATAATCCGTGATAACACCATTTAATAATTTATTGACGTCACGACACCAGTTGTTGATAAAAAATCTTGAGCAAAGATCAAATATGTAGTCCACCAATTTTCTTTGGTGATCAGCACAATCAATTAATTTAAAATCTATATTTGTGTATAATATTGTTTTTACATAAAGTTTTATTTGTGATATGTTACTTTTTTTTCAATTATATTTGTAACAACATCTTGAATTTCTGAAAATATTTTAACTATTGGTTCGGAAGGGTAGGTGAGTGATGGCTTAAAAACTTTTCTATATTCTCTCCTTCTTAAATATTCGTTGGAGTTGCTCCAATCGTATAATTTTTTTCGGCAATTAGAACAATTCTTAAATATATGTTTTTTTGCCTGCCGCAATATGTAACCGGTGACATAATTTAATTGAGCTATAATTTTAGGATCTTGTTTTTTTATACTGTAATCTACTATTTCATTGTCTACATCATCAAAATCAATAACTATCTCTTCAACTGCTTCTAAATCCTTTTTATTTAATAAACAATCCATGGATTTAAATATTTTGCATGAGTCTTCCTCACAATTTGACCCGGGTGAGTGATTGCTCGACATATTATTTATAAGTAATGATGTGAAGGCTGCTTCGAAGCCAGAGGGTGTTGGTGATATATTTCTGTATCCATGGCTTCTAATGCAGCCGAAAAAAATTTCTAACGGGTCTTGGTTAAAATGTCGCATGTAGAACGACTTTATATTAAATTTGTTAAACAAAGTATTTTTTAATAACTCCACATTTTCTAGGGTACGTATCCAGTTGGATATAGACGGCACACTACCTTCCCTTCCTTCTTTTGTAATAAATTTTACAGATTGAAGAATTTTTTTTGATTTGTACCATATTTGACTGTGCTCAGATTTTGGAGTGACTGGCCCAAGAAGAGGCTTTCCGCTTCTGTTTTTTGAATTCATATAACTTCCATTCATGGAATCGAAGAGATCGTCGAAAAATAATAAGACATCTGCTGTATCTTTACAATCTTCTGAGAGTATTCCCTTATCTGAAAATGTAACATAAACATGTCATAAGTTCGGATATTCTAAATTATTACTTCGAAGAAATAAATCGGGCGAGTCCGATCGTAATTGAAACAAAGAATGGCTTGTGAAACAATACAAGCAAAACATTAACCTTACAAATTTGTTGCTCACACAGCATCCAGATCTAAATATCTTTCATGATAATGCATTGGTATGCATATTACAATTTACAAAAGAATTCATTTATTTTAAAGTATAATATAATAACTTTAGAGTTTGCTCAGCATGTTTTAATAAAAAGTTGTTATTGTTTAAATATTTTTTATATAAAAATGTAAGTGTTTTGGTATAAACTGTAAACTTATGTTTTTTACTGCAATAAATAAATATATCTTAACTTTGCATCCAGAAAGAACATAATAAGAATTGATATGATTTATGAAACAGTTATGATGACCTGGGATCAACTTTGCCTAAATTTTATATCAAAGGTTGAAAAATTTATCGGTTAAATGATTTTTGTTTTTGTGAAATATGAATTTATTTTCTAAAGACTAGAATTTAAAGCTTTATTTTTTAAAAGCACAGGAATGTCGTTCAACCGTTGATATTAATTTACGAATGTATACTATCACTGACCTGCTAAGTATCCTATGTTTGATGCAACTGTTTTGCTGAAGATCTGTGTAGCATACTTAACTTTCATTTTCGATATTTTTTTTGGTATGACATGTACTTCAGTCAGATTTTTGATTAATCTTATCCCTTTGTATGCTGGGTTCTCCTCGTAAAGTCGGACTATATGGTCCCATTTCGCTATCTTTTCAGCATTTTCTATGGTGCATTTTAGATTTTTTATAAGTAAATTATTTCTTACACCCTTTATTAAATGTGGTGGGTCGAAAATTGGGATTATTTGGTCTCCATTTACTTCAAATGTGTTTTCATGCTTGAAGATTTCATTATTTTTGAGATATTTTTCTCTTGCATCTTTTATTAAACTATTTATAGTGCTTACATTAGCTGTCCCTTGATCACACACTGTAGCCAAGACCTTAAAACCACAGTTCTGTAACTCTGTTATAATATTCTTTATCAACATTTTTAGGTCTTGTTGTGGAGTGCTTCCACTACAGAATGTGTAAGCTAAGGGTTGTTTATAATTCTTTAGTACTCCCCTCAGCATAAAAACCAGTGCATGATCAGCTACCCTTCTTTTTTTGTCTTTACCATTTGTTACAAAGCCAGTGATCAAGTCCTTTCTTTGATTATAGTCGAAGTGGGGACTTATTGCTATTTCGTCAAAAAGCAGCATACATACTTTTTCATTTTCCGTCATTTTAAGCGCCCTTTTTTTTAACTGTATAAATATGTTGTTATTAATCCCAGGCTTTATATGAGCCATGCTGATGAGTCTGCTAAGTGTAACAGGAGATGGTAATATAAAAACTTTGCTCAGCCATCTGTAGGCTTTAGGGCCCTGTTTGTATAGGCTTAGTGCCATAATTTTTTCTTCTTTGCTAAATCTTCTCCCCATTTTATTCTTACTTATCTCCCGAAACTGCATCACAGTAAACATTGCTGCCAGTGTCGAAAATTAAACATTTTTTTTCTTCTACTTAAACATTTTTGAAATGTTTGATTTTCAGAAAGTTTTAATGCTTTCTTCAATCTTGTAGCATAACTTTCTTTCTTCTTTCTCAATTTCTGTATTATTTTATCTAAGTTTTTCTCTACTGGTTGTGCTGAAATAAATACAAAAACAAAAATATAATCAAATCATGCTAAAAATATTAATTTAAATGAGATGCTAAGTTCATTAAACTCAAATAGTTCATCCTATAAATAGGCATTTTCAAAACTCGTTATATGCTCCATTTTATCTAGAAGGCGACAGCATATCATGACTGACTACCTCTAAAAAGAAAGGCCGAAACACACTCAGACATCAAGATCTGCTTTAAAGTCCAGACATATTGTATATAAGGTTTTTTTTTTTTTTATGGAATAGGGTGCAACCGAGCAGACAGCTCGCCTGATGGTAAGCGATTACCGCCGCCCATGGACACCCGCAACCCCAGAGGAGTCGCGAGTGCGTTGCCGGCCTTTTAAAGGGTTTGGGCCTCCGGTACCCTCACTCACTCGGCGAAACACAACGCAAGCGTTATTTCACGCCGGTTTTCTGTGAGGCCGTGGTATCTATCCGGTCGAGCCGGCCCATTTGCAAGGTTATCTGAGCGTAAATATGTACGATGTCTGGTCATTTCAAACTGACCTGACCTAAATGACGGCACACATGCATCAGTCACCGTGTTATTAGTTCCTATAATTTTCTATGTTACAATTATAATATGTGAAACTGGCATGTTTAAATACCTTTTTTGTTCCTTGCAGTTTTTAGAGTAAAGCTTGAAGACTTTGGTGCACAAGCAGCAGTAGCAGCATTCATATTTGTATCTGGAGTCTCTTGCGGTAGTAATATATCTGAAATAGTTTTAATATAACTGTATAAATGATAAACAACATTTTGTATTGTTTACATGAACTCTTAACAATTTTTTTCTTTTTTTACTAGCTGTGCCCCACGGTTTCACCCGCGTTAATTTGTGGAAGAAACCGGCTTATATTCCACCAGCACCCTCCCCTCTTTTGACCGCGCCTAGCACTACATAAATACGCCTGCCTCATTGGTCTAGTGGCCACCCCGACCCTTGCTCGTGCCAGCCCGCGCCGCTGAGCCTGTAACTTTAAATTCGTCCCTAAATAATAATGATTTAAATCCGATCCAGCCAGTCCCTTGCTGTCCTCGCAATAGCGACGCCCTAAGCCGAGGCTCGTACCCCGCAGGGGCTGCCCTTAGTGTGTTGTCGCTTAGTTTGTTATTATAACAAAGGCTATAGTGAGTCAACCTTAAAAGATAGACATATGCTGTTGCTGATTATGTTTTAGAACTTTTCAAAGAGGAATAATTCTGTCATACATGATTTTTGCCTGAAGCTCTCAAAAGGAATATGGTTTTCGATTTTGCAACATTTTTCATTGATGCTCCGCTCCTATTTTTCTTAGCGTGATGTTATATAGCCTTCCTTGATAAATGGACTAACCAAAAAATTTTTTTTTTTTCAAATTGGAACCAATGGTTCCTGAGATTAGAGCATTCAATAAAACAAACAGTCTTCAGCTATAATTTATAATATTAGTATAGATAATACACTTACCTTTTGATGTTGAAGGAAAACTATGTTCTGTGTTTATAATATTTTGGTTGCTACTATTTCTCAAAGTGATGTCTGAAAGTGCCCTTTGAGGAAGAGATAAACCTGTAAATATATTAATGTCAATTTAAAATATGGTTGTCATAAAGGCCCGCTAATTGGGGGGCTTGTGGCTAAGTAACAGTCGCACAGATCAATCGTTCGAGGTTAAGCTGCGCTGGCCGCGGTCGGTCTGTGGATGGGAGACCATCATTTCATACCGAGAACCCTCCGTGCCTTGGAGAGCACGTTAAGCCGTTGGTCCCGGTTTTCACATTAAGATCTATGACAGCCGTTATGGGTAGTCAGAGGCCTGAAAGTCTGACGACCAGTCATACCACGAGATATCGTGTTACCCAGTTACTGGGTTGTGGAGGTCAGATAGGCAGTCGCTCCATGTAAAATACTGGTATTAAGCTGCATCCGGTTTGACTGGAAGCCGCCCCAATGTTATTGGGAAAAGGCTAGGCAGAGATAAAGGTCCGCTAATTGCTTGAATTAAATTTGTTATTAGTGGCACTGAATAGTTTATGTGGTAACTCTATAAAAGTGGTGTGCATTGCATGTGAATGTGACTGTGAATTACCTAAATACAACCTATATCACTGTAAACTGTGATATAGGTTGTATTTAGGTAATTTTTTTGAGGTAGGCACTGCCTATTTGCCTATATGCAATGCACGCCACTGCTCTATAAGTATGTATCAAGAATAAAACAAGATAACTAACTAAGCTAACCATTGAAAATATTAAGCAACATATTTACATTATAAGGTAAATAAGCCATGTTAACCAATTTAGAGTTACATTGTAATAAGTATGATAAAAGTGTGATGTGATGACTGAAAGTAGTAAATTATTGACTAAAGTACATGTTGACAAAATATGAGTAGAATAACATTATTATATGAATAACAATTTGAAAAATAAATATTGTGTAATATTCTAATTAATTCTTAGTCTATAATGTATTTAATAATTGATATGTAATAATTTTAAAACAATTAATAATATTTTATTAACTTGACATTTACCTCCATGCACATTTTATTAAATATTGTCTAAATAGGAATATTTAACGCACTCACTTGCAAATACCCTAGCAGGCTACATGTACTCACTTAATTTGAAATCCAAATTAAAGACCTATGGACATATATTTACATGTGTGCAAAGATAAATAAATAAAGTATTTCCCACCAAGTCATTCCTATATTTTAAATATTGAATAGCGAAGATTTAGTTAGTAATGATAAATGAAAGATAATTTCATATCAACTGTAGAAATGTAAAATTGCTAAGGCGGCACTAGGTTATAGTAAGGTATCTACAATTAAAACTTAAAAGTAATTTAAGATTACAATATATAACTGCCACCTAGGTACCATGATGGCAATTAAATGTTGTTTCGTCAGTTAGTTGTATAGATAATAATAAAAGTATTTTTTAAATTTTTTATTAGGCTATCTTTAAAGTGATATGAAACGTGCTTTAGCAATTTTACCTTGCCACTGTTGATATGTTCAATTTCACAACTTTACATAATATAAAAAAAAAAACAAGTATTTATTATGACTCTAACTAACAATGATGAAGAATATTTAGTTACCTGGTAAGTTTAAAGTTGGAATGGCATCAGGGGAAAGTGTTTTGGTCCAAGTATGATATTTTTTGTCAAAATGGTTGTGACACACTCTTCGGTTCTTATATATATATTGATTATCTAAAGCCAATATATCTCCACCTATAGCATAAAGCCATGAACGAAATCGATCTGCATCCATAACAGGATTGGGGAAACTATGCAATGTAGTTACACTGTTATAGCCTGCAAAATGAGAAAATGTCATGATTAACTTTCATCAAACTTTATAAGGCAATGGTGTTGAAAAGCGAGTGCATTTAGCCGAATTTTTAGGAAATACTTTATATATAAATTACAGTTCTGGCGTTTTGCGTTTACGTTAGAACAGTAACCGCCTAGGTTACTGTTCTAACGTAAACGCACTTATCCTTCTGGCTAAGTGCACCCCCTTTGCCTTGCCCAATGTCATTTACAAACAAGGTCTTTGTACTTACGTGAAATGTTGCAATTAGGTACACAGCACTGTTTCTTAGACGCCATCCTCCACAGCAAAATCCAAATTGTAAGCAAAATCAAAGTCCAAAGTCTGATGCGAGGGTCAACAGGTAATAAAAGGGTCAGGGTCCAAGATGAAAGCAGGGGTTGTGGAAAAAAACACGGAAAATCGGTAAAAAAGCACATTCGCGTTACAGTAAAGAAAACGGAATGATCAGGGTCCTTTCCACAGAGTACCTTATAATATAGGAAATAGAGACCTCTCTCGCTTTCAATTTAGGAAACGGGGCACACAGGCGCCATCTATAGTTTTACGAATGCACTACTGCATTTTCAACGCTCGGATCATGCCACGGCGCGGGACAACGCGGGCCGCGCTGACTACTGCGCAGCCTGCGCGGGGGTGGGAAGCAACGCGGTGGCTGCGGCTCTTTTCCCCGTTTTGGCGCGCAACCTCTCTACGACGATTATCCGCGACAGTCACGTAGCGCGATCGGGCGCCGTTTGATCTAACTTTGTTTTTTATTATAACTACTCTATATTTATACAGCCCGCTCTTTTATTGCTATAAACGATAGGACTCCGACATGCGTATACCCCCTGGTCTGTCACGGTCTGTGCCACAGCAAGGTCAAAAACCTCCTTTGTCTGTCTCTTACCGTGGGACGGCAAGTGACAGGAAGTATGAAAACGTTTGACGAAAATACGTATATCTGTGGAACTAAATGCCCTATCTCTGTTATTCTAGTGTTATTATAATCAGGAATAACAGGGCTAGCAATATAATATTCACTGTTCCCAACATTACCCACAATAGAGGCGCGATAAGTCACGCAAAATTTTCCGAATTTTCCGCGTGAATTTTCCGGCATTTTCGCGAACTTTTAATTTTCTTTTGTAAATGTTTTGATGCTATTATCCTCTTTTTTATTTTTTTATCGCGTAGAGTGGTTAATAAACTATAGAAATGAATAGTACCGTTACGAAAAAATAAAAGTTTTAATTGAATTTTTTGTTTTTTTAATAAAACAATAATAATAATTCATTTTCCAATTTCCCTTTCAAATTACTTATTTAATTAAAAAAAAAAAGACTCGAAACTAATTTAAAAAAAGCAGAAATTTCATACAGATTACGATAATGTAACAATGTTGTATACGATTCTTATTGGAATATTGAGAAATCGTTGTTTATATTAAAATTGAAAAGGGGCGGGGCTACGGTAACGGCCATTTTGACATTTCGCAGATTTAGCCTGACAAGAGCCATACCAGGTTAAAGGATACATATGTTTATATAGAAACGGGTGCATTGATATGTTAGATATAGGTATCTACTTAGGTAAGCAACTTCAAACAACAAAGATTTAAAAATACGTGATTCAACCGATTCTAATATATTGTTCCGTTCATTTTTTTATTGCTCATATCTTATGAATAATTTGGAATATAATGAAATGAAATTAATGCTTTTCAAAGATTTATCTTTAATCACATAATATTTTTTTTTGCCTTTAATTGATTGCTGTCCTTATCATCGTCACAGTCCTTCTTTCCGCATAATATTTTATTTAAATTTTGCAATAATGGCGAATAAAAAGTCGGGATACAAATTAATCTTAAATCTATCAAGTTTTCTTTAAGGATTTGGCAATGCAGAAAGTCGAAACTAATATGTACAAATATTATTACTTTTATAAATTGTTTTAAATTATTTTATGATATATTTGCTTTTAATATGTCATCATAAATGTCTTGTAATTCAGATGTGCATTTTATGAATGAGTAACTGGGACTACAAAACCAGTTGCGACCAGCATATTCCCGATATATAATAAATTCAAGTTCACTTTTACAAAATACTTCCTTACTTATTTGAGATGTGTTGCAAAATAGCATTAAGCGCCATCTATTGATTTACGAAGGCAAAAAATATTGATATAACCCTACCAAATTGCAAAAGAATGATTGCCATACGACAATGGTATATTTAAATGACCTACTTTATTTTGTCGATTTATAATTGTCCAGTTTCCTACTCACTTGTTGCAAGATTGTACACCCTGGTCCTTTCAGTTCCATACAAGACTTTTTTTCTGAGTTTGGCATGTAATTTTAGAAGCAGAACTTTTCACTAGATGGCACTGTTCTACATTTTTTTAGTTTATTTATTGGATGCCAACATCCACTAGTAATTTTTATATATGACAACACTAACTTAAAATGTTTACTATATGATCTGATCAACGCAGAACTTATTCTATAACAAAATTTGTGACAAGAGTTAAATTTAAATAAAATCTGTAAAATTGAAACAAGAAACAAGTGATGTTAATCTATTTTTGTAACAAATGTTATTAAGTGTTGTATATTGTTTTGAAATTAAATAATATAAATTATTTTAGTAATACGAATTGAAATGGGACGTCATTGACACTAGTGTCATCAGTCATGATGACGTTTTGCCGGCTGTCAAATTTTCAAATCATTCCGTTTTCTTTACTGTAACGCGAATGTGCTTTTTTACCGATTTTCCGTGTTTTTTTCCACAACCCCTGCTTTCATCTTGGACCCTGACCCTTTTATTACCTGTTGACCCTCGCATCAGACTTTGGACTTTGATTTTGCTTACAATTTGGATTTTGCTGTGGAGGATGGCGTCTAAGAAACAGTGCTGTGTACCTAATTGCAACATTTCACGTAAGTACAAAGACCTTGTTTGTAAATGACATTGGGCAAGGCAAAGGGGGTGCACTTAGCCAGAAGGATAAGTGCGTTTACGTTAGAACAGTAACCTAGGCGGTTACTGTTCTAACGTAAACGCAAAACGCCAGAACTGTAATTTATATATAAAGTATTTCCTAAAAATTCGGCTAAATGCACTCGCTTTTCAACACCATTGCCTTATAAAGTTTGATGAAAGTTAATCATGACATTTTCTCATTTTGCAGGCTATAACAGTGTAACTACATTGCATAGTTTCCCCAATCCTGTTATGGATGCAGATCGATTTCGTTCATGGCTTTATGCTATAGGTGGAGATATATTGGCTTTAGATAATCAATATATATATAAGAACCGAAGAGTGTGTCACAACCATTTTGACAAAAAATATCATACTTGGACCAAAACACTTTCCCCTGATGCCATTCCAACTTTAAACTTACCAGGTAACTAAATATTCTTCATCATTGTTAGTTAGAGTCATAATAAATACTTGTTTTTTTTTTTATATTATGTAAAGTTGTGAAATTGAACATATCAACAGTGGCAAGGTAAAATTGCTAAAGCACGTTTCATATCACTTTAAAGATAGCCTAATAAAAAATTTAAAAAATACTTTTATTATTATCTATACAACTAACTGACGAAACAACATTTAATTGCCATCATGGTACCTAGGTGGCAGTTATATATTGTAATCTTAAATTACTTTTAAGTTTTAATTGTAGATACCTTACTATAACCTAGTGCCGCCTTAGCAATTTTACATTTCTACAGTTGATATGAAATTATCTTTCATTTATCATTACTAACTAAATCTTCGCTATTCAATATTTAAAATATAGGAATGACTTGGTGGGAAATACTTTATTTATTTATCTTTGCACACATGTAAATATATGTCCATAGGTCTTTAATTTGGATTTCAAATTAAGTGAGTACATGTAGCCTGCTAGGGTATTTGCAAGTGAGTGCGTTAAATATTCCTATTTAGACAATATTTAATAAAATGTGCATGGAGGTAAATGTCAAGTTAATAAAATATTATTAATTGTTTTAAAATTATTACATATCAATTATTAAATACATTATAGACTAAGAATTAATTAGAATATTACACAATATTTATTTTTCAAATTGTTATTCATATAATAATGTTATTCTACTCATATTTTGTCAACATGTACTTTAGTCAATAATTTACTACTTTCAGTCATCACATCACACTTTTATCATACTTATTACAATGTAACTCTAAATTGGTTAACATGGCTTATTTACCTTATAATGTAAATATGTTGCTTAATATTTTCAATGGTTAGCTTAGTTAGTTATCTTGTTTTATTCTTGATACATACTTATAGAGCAGTGGCGTGCATTGCATATAGGCAAATAGGCAGTGCCTACCTCAAAAAAATTACCTAAATACAACCTATATCACAGTTTACAGTGATATAGGTTGTATTTAGGTAATTCACAGTCACATTCACATGCAATGCACACCACTTTTATAGAGTTACCACATAAACTATTCAGTGCCACTAATAACAAATTTAATTCAAGCAATTAGCGGACCTTTATCTCTGCCTAGCCTTTTCCCAATAACATTGGGGCGGCTTCCAGTCAAACCGGATGCAGCTTAATACCAGTATTTTACATGGAGCGACTGCCTATCTGACCTCCACAACCCAGTAACTGGGTAACACGATATCTCGTGGTATGACTGGTCGTCAGACTTTCAGGCCTCTGACTACCCATAACGGCTGTCATAGATCTTAATGTGAAAACCGGGACCAACGGCTTAACGTGCTCTCCAAGGCACGGAGGGTTCTCGGTATGAAATGATGGTCTCCCATCCACAGACCGACCGCGGCCAGCGCAGCTTAACCTCGAACGATTGATCTGTGCGACTGTTACTTAGCCACAAGCCCCCCAATTAGCGGGCCTTTATGACAACCATATTTTAAATTGACATTAATATATTTACAGGTTTATCTCTTCCTCAAAGGGCACTTTCAGACATCACTTTGAGAAATAGTAGCAACCAAAATATTATAAACACAGAACATAGTTTTCCTTCAACATCAAAAGGTAAGTGTATTATCTATACTAATATTATAAATTATAGCTGAAGACTGTTTGTTTTATTGAATGCTCTAATCTCAGGAACCATTGGTTCCAATTTGAAAAAAAAAAAATTTTTTGGTTAGTCCATTTATCAAGGAAGGCTATATAACATCACGCTAAGAAAAATAGGAGCGGAGCATCAATGAAAAATGTTGCAAAATCGAAAACCATATTCCTTTTGAGAGCTTCAGGCAAAAATCATGTATGACAGAATTATTCCTCTTTGAAAAGTTCTAAAACATAATCAGCAACAGCATATGTCTATCTTTTAAGGTTGACTCACTATAGCCTTTGTTATAATAACAAACTAAGCGACAACACACTAAGGGCAGCCCCTGCGGGGTACGAGCCTCGGCTTAGGGCGTCGCTATTGCGAGGACAGCAAGGGACTGGCTGGATCGGATTTAAATCATTATTATTTAGGGACGAATTTAAAGTTACAGGCTCAGCGGCGCGGGCTGGCACGAGCAAGGGTCGGGGTGGCCACTAGACCAATGAGGCAGGCGTATTTATGTAGTGCTAGGCGCGGTCAAAAGAGGGGAGGGTGCTGGTGGAATATAAGCCGGTTTCTTCCACAAATTAACGCGGGTGAAACCGTGGGGCACAGCTAGTAAAAAAAGAAAAAAATTGTTAAGAGTTCATGTAAACAATACAAAATGTTGTTTATCATTTATACAGTTATATTAAAACTATTTCAGATATATTACTACCGCAAGAGACTCCAGATACAAATATGAATGCTGCTACTGCTGCTTGTGCACCAAAGTCTTCAAGCTTTACTCTAAAAACTGCAAGGAACAAAAAAGGTATTTAAACATGCCAGTTTCACATATTATAATTGTAACATAGAAAATTATAGGAACTAATAACACGGTGACTGATGCATGTGTGCCGTCATTTAGGTCAGGTCAGTTTGAAATGACCAGACATCGTACATATTTACGCTCAGATAACCTTGCAAATGGGCCGGCTCGACCGGATAGATACCACGGCCTCACAGAAAACCGGCGTGAAATAACGCTTGCGTTGTGTTTCGCCGAGTGAGTGAGGGTACCGGAGGCCCAAACCCTTTAAAAGGCCGGCAACGCACTCGCGACTCCTCTGGGGTTGCGGGTGTCCATGGGCGGCGGTAATCGCTTACCATCAGGCGAGCTGTCTGCTCGGTTGCACCCTATTCCATAAAAAAAAAAAAAACCTTATATACAATATGTCTGGACTTTAAAGCAGATCTTGATGTCTGAGTGTGTTTCGGCCTTTCTTTTTAGAGGTAGTCAGTCATGATATGCTGTCGCCTTCTAGATAAAATGGAGCATATAACGAGTTTTGAAAATGCCTATTTATAGGATGAACTATTTGAGTTTAATGAACTTAGCATCTCATTTAAATTAATATTTTTAGCATGATTTGATTATATTTTTGTTTTTGTATTTATTTCAGCACAACCAGTAGAGAAAAACTTAGATAAAATAATACAGAAATTGAGAAAGAAGAAAGAAAGTTATGCTACAAGATTGAAGAAAGCATTAAAACTTTCTGAAAATCAAACATTTCAAAAATGTTTAAGTAGAAGAAAAAAAATGTTTAATTTTCGACACTGGCAGCAATGTTTACTGTGATGCAGTTTCGGGAGATAAGTAAGAATAAAATGGGGAGAAGATTTAGCAAAGAAGAAAAAATTATGGCACTAAGCCTATACAAACAGGGCCCTAAAGCCTACAGATGGCTGAGCAAAGTTTTTATATTACCATCTCCTGTTACACTTAGCAGACTCATCAGCATGGCTCATATAAAGCCTGGGATTAATAACAACATATTTATACAGTTAAAAAAAAGGGCGCTTAAAATGACGGAAAATGAAAAAGTATGTATGCTGCTTTTTGACGAAATAGCAATAAGTCCCCACTTCGACTATAATCAAAGAAAGGACTTGATCACTGGCTTTGTAACAAATGGTAAAGACAAAAAAAGAAGGGTAGCTGATCATGCACTGGTTTTTATGCTGAGGGGAGTACTAAAGAATTATAAACAACCCTTAGCTTACACATTCTGTAGTGGAAGCACTCCACAACAAGACCTAAAAATGTTGATAAAGAATATTATAACAGAGTTACAGAACTGTGGTTTTAAGGTCTTGGCTACAGTGTGTGATCAAGGGACAGCTAATGTAAGCACTATAAATAGTTTAATAAAAGATGCAAGAGAAAAATATCTCAAAAATAATGAAATCTTCAAGCATGAAAACACATTTGAAGTAAATGGAGACCAAATAATCCCAATTTTCGACCCACCACATTTAATAAAGGGTGTAAGAAATAATTTACTTATAAAAAATCTAAAATGCACCATAGAAAATGCTGAAAAGATAGCGAAATGGGACCATATAGTCCGACTTTACGAGGAGAACCCAGCATACAAAGGGATAAGATTAATCAAAAATCTGACTGAAGTACATGTCATACCAAAAAAAATATCGAAAATGAAAGTTAAGTATGCTACACAGATCTTCAGCAAAACAGTTGCATCAAACATAGGATACTTAGCAGGTCAGTGATAGTATACATTCGTAAATTAATATCAACGGTTGAACGACATTCCTGTGCTTTTAAAAAATAAAGCTTTAAATTCTAGTCTTTAGAAAATAAATTCATATTTCACAAAAACAAAAATCATTTAACCGATAAATTTTTCAACCTTTGATATAAAATTTAGGCAAAGTTGATCCCAGGTCATCATAACTGTTTCATAAATCATATCAATTCTTATTATGTTCTTTCTGGATGCAAAGTTAAGATATATTTATTTATTGCAGTAAAAAACATAAGTTTACAGTTTATACCAAAACACTTACATTTTTATATAAAAAATATTTAAACAATAACAACTTTTTATTAAAACATGCTGAGCAAACTCTAAAGTTATTATATTATACTTTAAAATAAATGAATTCTTTTGTAAATTGTAATATGCATACCAATGCATTATCATGAAAGATATTTAGATCTGGATGCTGTGTGAGCAACAAATTTGTAAGGTTAATGTTTTGCTTGTATTGTTTCACAAGCCATTCTTTGTTTCAATTACGATCGGACTCGCCCGATTTATTTCTTCGAAGTAATAATTTAGAATATCCGAACTTATGACATGTTTATGTTACATTTTCAGATAAGGGAATACTCTCAGAAGATTGTAAAGATACAGCAGATGTCTTATTATTTTTCGACGATCTCTTCGATTCCATGAATGGAAGTTATATGAATTCAAAAAACAGAAGCGGAAAGCCTCTTCTTGGGCCAGTCACTCCAAAATCTGAGCACAGTCAAATATGGTACAAATCAAAAAAAATTCTTCAATCTGTAAAATTTATTACAAAAGAAGGAAGGGAAGGTAGTGTGCCGTCTATATCCAACTGGATACGTACCCTAGAAAATGTGGAGTTATTAAAAAATACTTTGTTTAACAAATTTAATATAAAGTCGTTCTACATGCGACATTTTAACCAAGACCCGTTAGAAATTTTTTTCGGCTGCATTAGAAGCCATGGATACAGAAATATATCACCAACACCCTCTGGCTTCGAAGCAGCCTTCACATCATTACTTATAAATAATATGTCGAGCAATCACTCACCCGGGTCAAATTGTGAGGAAGACTCATGCAAAATATTTAAATCCATGGATTGTTTATTAAATAAAAAGGATTTAGAAGCAGTTGAAGAGATAGTTATTGATTTTGATGATGTAGACAATGAAATAGTAGATTACAGTATAAAAAAACAAGATCCTAAAATTATAGCTCAATTAAATTATGTCACCGGTTACATATTGCGGCAGGCAAAAAAACATATATTTAAGAATTGTTCTAATTGCCGAAAAAAATTATACGATTGGAGCAACTCCAACGAATATTTAAGAAGGAGAGAATATAGAAAAGTTTTTAAGCCATCACTCACCTACCCTTCCGAACCAATAGTTAAAATATTTTCAGAAATTCAAGATGTTGTTACAAATATAATTGAAAAAAAAGTAACATATCACAAATAAAACTTTATGTAAAAACAATAATAAACACAAATATAGATTTTAAATTAATTGATTGTGCTGATCACCAAAGAAAATTGGTGGACTACATATTTGATCTTTGCTCAAGATTTTTTATCAACAACTGGTGTCGTGACGTCAATAAATTATTAAATGGTGTTATCACGGATTATAATGTTAAAGACGATATTAAGGACTTGGCACACAACTATTATAAAAAAAGAAATAAATATAAGTCTTTAAGTAATTATTTATGCTTTTTTATTTTACACATTTCGTCCTTTTAGTTTTCAGCAAGTGGTGTTCGTCTATATTTTTTGTGTAGTTATGCTACATGCAGTTATGGGTATAACTCATAGAAAAATGGCATACTACACAAAAAATATAAGACAAATTATGTAGTCACTAAAACGGTACAGTACGCTAATGCTAGTAGTTAGTTATAGTTATGTATACTGTCTTTTTTACTTTGGGGTTTTTTCGCCAGATGGCGCTCTTTATCATAAGAGACTGATGACTCTATTCTCAGTATTAATAATGTACTCTGTGGTCAAAATAAACCGAGCCGAGTTGTTTACTTAGATTTTTTGTAAAATCTTTGACTGTAGTGTGTAGTGTTCAATATGATTACAAACTTCGATAAACTCTGTGGGGAACTGGAAAAGCAAGAACTAGAGGTAATATTCATACTGCATTATCAATTTGACTTCTAGGTTAACTTGATAATGCAGTATGACTATTTCAAATATTTTTTCAGACTTCAACTGGTGTAGCATCGCCCTCTACATATTCTCAGCTATTAGCAATATATTTATACCAAAATGACTTGTAAGTATCAATTACATCAGTATTTATCACATCAGTATGTAAAGAATGAAAAATAAAAACCTTTTCACTGTCTCATCTACAGTAACTCGTAGGTACGCACAGTGATTGTTAATTAAACTATTATGTACTTTGTGGATAACTGGCATACAATAAAAAGATAATGAAACTCTTACGAAAAATACATATACAAAATATATACAAAAGTGATCTTTTATCTCAATGTTCTTATCTTATAATGATGACGAATATTCAGTTATTTATGATATCTTACCTTAGGGTGACCAACTGTCCCATACTTTACAGTCATGATTTACAACCATAATTTTAACCGTCTTGTATTCTAATATTGATAATATGGGATCATATGGATTCACCGTGGGAGAGCCATGCTTCGGCACGAATGGGCCGGCTCGACCGGATTGATACCACGGCCTCACAGAAAACCGGCGTGAAACAACGCTTGGATTGTGTTTCGCCGAGTGAGTGAGGGTACCGGAGGCCCAAACCCTTTAAAAGGCCGGCAACGCACTTGCGACTCCTCTGGGGTTGCGGGTGTCCATGGGTGGCGGTAATCGTTTACCATCAGGCGAGCCGTCTGCTCGGTTGCCCCCTATTACATAAAAAAAGAAAAAAAATACATGGTATGGTCGGCAACAAAAGTTGCTGAACACATCCAAATTTTTAAAATGCCCTAGCTATTGAACTATTCATCTAATTATCTGGAGTACAAAACATAACATAACATCATAACATAGCATCACGCCTGTATTCCCCGAAGGGGTAGGCAGAGGTGTACACAATTGTACACCCACATTTCACCAATGCTGTTATTAAGTCCCATGTAATAGGTGGTCAGCCTATTGCCATCAACCGGGCACATTTCCAAACTCCGGGCTGCTACTGAGAATTTCCTAACAGAAAAACTCAATAACACTGCCTGACATCGAACCCAAGACCTCCTGCTCAGCAGTCGCGCTACAGACCACTAAACCAACGAGGCAGTTATACAATATATATAACAAAACATAACATCATCAAATAAATACAGAAGATTCAAGAAGTCATTTCATTAATTATCATTATCACAATAACAAGTGGACTGCCTCTTTAGTCTAGTGATCCCAAGTACGACTGATCAGCATGAGGTGTCGGGTTTGATTCCCAGGTCAGCCATATTGTTATTGAGTTTTTCTGTAAGGTAATTCTAAGAAGCAGTCCGGAGTTTGGAATCATGCTCGGTAGATAGTAATAGGCTCACCACCTATAATTGATCATGGGACTTAATTACAGCATTTTAGAAATATGGGTGTTCAACTGTATACACCTCTGCCTACCCCCTCGGGGAATACAGGCGTGATGCTATGTTATGTTACAACTACTACAATTGGTGTAGTTTCTATATGAAGTGATAATCAACTTCTGTCACTAAGTATAAGTTTTAGCTCTATATTATAATTATTCAATCATCAACCATGAACTATATTTATATTTTAGGTCATTTGTATTGTAAAACAGGAAAATAGGGTTAGGTCACCTTAACTATTTAATTTTTAACTTAAAAAAGTATATATCAACTACCAATATATTCATGCAACTATATCTTAATAGATGGATGGGATATTGTAGTAGATAATATTATATGAATAACAGTCTATTTATTTTGTACAGGTGTAATGCAAAATTCTTATGGAAGAGAATCCCTCAGAATATTACTAGCAGTAACCCAGAAATAGCTGCAATATGGGCTGTAGGACAGAAGTTGTGGAAGAAAGACCTTCCTGGGACTTACCATGCCTTGGCTGCTTACAATTGGACAGAACCTGTTGCAAATATCATCCGAGCATTAGAAGGTAAAATATAACATTATTGATAAATTGTTATCATATCTATTGCTCTTTCAAAGAAAGACACCTGAAAATAATGCAATCTTTTATTTTCAAATGTTTTATTTTTTATTTGATTATAACTAGGATTTTTTGCTGGTGATTGCTGCCTATGCTGTTGATTACTTAAGTCACCATGCCTATGTATATTAGAATATATTGCATGCATATATATTAATATAATATACTAAATTGTCTTATTTGAATTTTGGATCCATATTATTTAATTCTGATATTTCCGATTGCTAAATATAACACTCATTATATGAATAGTTTATTCCTACATTTCTATAGTGTTTCTCTTGCTTTTCCAGATAAAGTCAGAGAGCGCACCTTTAACTTGGTAGGTCGATCATACAGCTCAATATCATTAGACACTGTTGTGTCAATGACCGGCTTGAGCAAAGACGCAGTATTGCATGTGTGTCGCGACCGAAAGTGGACTCTCAATGAAGATGGTGTGACTGTCAGCCCATCACCACCCACCCAACCTGCACCACTTCATACCTCCAGTGAAGACCAGCTGTTCAAACTTACTGAATTTGTGTCTTTCTTAGAAAATTAAGTAAGTCTATTTATATTTTTAGTATCTATCAAAGGATTAATTGATATTCTGTTTCTAAATTCCATATAGTGTTTTGTAAGACATTTTGTATTTGGTGAAAAATTCAATATCAGGTAATATAAAGTTAAAGACAAACATTAATTTAATCTCATTTAATACATACAACACTAATTCGAAGTCTATATTCATAAGAACTAAAATAAAAATCTTTATTACAAAGATATTATTTTAATAGGTATAAAAGATCAATAAATGTAAAGTTAAGTGGCAGTGTAAATTCGTATGTTTTATCTTACAATAAAGCTGTAAATTGTCCAATATTGGTATTAATGACGGCACTCTCTGCTGTCAAACACCTTAAAAACAGTATATATCACAAGCAATACATGACTCACGCAACCATTTGCTGAGTGGTTCAATATAAAAATTACTACAGTCTATATTTCTAATATCTACATTTGTTTAAACCTAGGCACTTTTTTAGTTTGGCAACTCTCGATTAATATCTACCCTGGAAGGAGACTTGATTTTGTCTAGGCTGTAATCTCATAGAGTTGGTGTCGTCTTCGTCGCCGAGCGTGGCTTCGTACCCTCGGTTGATCTGTCCCCCGTTGGGTTCGGCGAAGACGTCTTTCACTGATATATTGGCAGTCGATGTTCTGTGCCGAGGCACGACACCTAGGTTATTATTGAGCTGGAAAAATTGAACAAAACATAATATATAATTACGACTGTATTCCCTGAAGGGCTAGACAGAGTTTTACTGTTGTACAAATTTCACCAATTCCGTTATTAAGTCCCATGTGGTGAGACTTGCCATCTATTAGGCTGCTACTGGATTTTTCTAACAAAAAAACCCAATAACAATACCCAACAATTGAACCCTGTATCCCCTTAACCAGACCAATAAATAAGTACTCGACGGCAGGAATGCAACTACTGGAATTAATCAGCACTTTAAAACATATTATGATATTACCATTCCAGTAACTCCATATTCATTATTGGCACCAAGTGTCTGCATCTGTGACTTTCTTCTTTCCGCCATCACGGAATTTCTTCTCGTTTCTAAAGCCTTCAACGTTTCTCTTCGCAATGTCATCTTGCGATTAAGAACTGGGGTACCTTTAGAACGAATTATAATGTTATTCATCACTTACTTTTGATAGAGATAATGGGAGTAAAGGTCTATAAATTGCAATAAGAAATGTAAGAATTAAAAAATATCGTGATTACAAATTATATTTTGTGTTTATACAATAAATAACGAAACATACCTGGTCCATCATTCGCATTCATATTGAAGAACCTCTTCTTGAAGGCCACATCCAGTGTACCTATATTTCTCTTCTTCTGTCTTGCCTTCTCTAAATTGTGAATGGTCTTTCTTCTGCCGACGTTATGCGGACCGGAACCCGAATCATTGTCATAATCATCGTCCAAACCATTCAACTTCTGCAAGTCTTTCACTATTGCTATTGCATTCTTATCTAGGAGAGCGTCTTGAGATAAGTCATCGGACTGAAAAGAAATATACACAGATCAGGTTTATTGATTTTAAATAGTCATTCTACGACAGATGAATCTATATGGAGTCATGTGGTAGAAATTTACCTTCTTCGAACAGAACCAATTCAGTTCTGTAGACGCTAATATGTGCGAGAGGGTTCCAAATCGATGGAACAACATGGCGGAGAACTGTATCACCAAAATCAAGGCGAAGAAGAATACGAATACTAAACCAATAGGCTCCAATTGCAGATATTCTTTTGAAATTAAAACCTGAAAACGTTAATACATGCTTTAGATTTGTCATAAGGTTATGGATAATAAAGTTAAATGGTTAGCTATAATAAAGTTAATAAACGAATGATAAAAGTCAAACAAGTGATTTTACAACTTTATTCAAGCATTATAGATTCGAGTATATTCTTTCGAAATTTATGTAGGATTTTTTTAATGACATTTAGTTTCAGTGTAGAATCACGCATTTGACCACACAACAATTATAATAACATAAACGTATTTGTGATAATGAATTGGACATTTCCATTTATTTTGTTATATACAAGTGCATTCCTTTTTAAGTGTTGACAATTATTGCAAATCGGTATTTTATGGTGCTTACGATCCACATGAACATAAAAACAATGTAACATTCAGTATACAAAAATCACACAAAACAATTTGATCAAATATGTTGGACTGTCGTAGTAGGTGTATTATCCATACAATCCTGATAACTATAAAACATGTTAGGCAGATCACCACACCCTTTGAGGTGTACAATTACGTATATACAAAGGAAACCAGTGTCCCTGACCCTGTTACTATAGTGTTTAATAAAAGAAATTCCGCCACCTTAATAGACAGAACAGAAACATTAATTTACTCCTCAGTGAATTGGATTGGAAAGTGTGCACATATTGGGAAAGTGAATGGTCATCACATCTAAAAATTCCATCTTTTGGGTTCATATTCGACTACGGCAAATGAAAAATATACAAAATATTTTAGTATTTTGGAGTATTCGGACTGGATTGGAGAAAAAAGGAAGTTTCTGGGTTTGTCTTTATACCTATTATCTAGGCTAGTTAGAAATAGGAATCCGTAATTGGATGGAGGGTTAGAAAACTAACGTTTAAAATTTTGCTCTATTGGCGTTACACCGTAGTCGAATTTTCGTGTGTTATTAACTTATTATGGATAAAAACACGGGGTTTCCACAAAACCATAACACAAGGACACCAGGTTTGGATATTGATTAGACGTAAAACCATCAGAGTTATTTAGTCTTCTGTGACGCCGGGACTCCATGCTGGTGTGCCCTCCCAGACAGACCGGTTAGAAGAAGGTCGTTAGGATTGTGTAGTGACACACTTCAGTGGTAAAATTTGGCTATACCTCGCCTGTTTCCTCGATGTACGTAATATTTGTCTTTATTCCCAAAGGCCAAATCACGTGGAGTTGATCTTTGTTGAGTTGTAATAAGAATACTATCAATATGAATAAAGCATTGAACATAACAAATGCGAAAACCGACTTATTGCGAAGTTCAATCAAGTCTCCGGCAATGCGAGCCTGTAAAAGTTCATAAAACAAATATGTTTAAATAATTCGAATCAACTTTCAAGGGTGACAGGGATCGTGGCTCATGGCTAAGTACTTTTGAATCTCGATTGTAGCTCGTAATCCCGAGTCATCGTTGAATGCCGATCGCTGCGTAGTAGACTCTCACGTTACCTCTTGAGTAACCTCATCGTATGTTATATTAGTTTTAACTCCGAAGGGCCATTTAAAGTGAAGATTGTCCTTATTCAGTTGTAGCAAGAATACAATCAATACAAAGAGGGCATTGACCATAAAGAAGGAAAAAACAGATGAATCTCTCAAGTCTTTCAGATCCCTGGATATACGAGCCTAAAATTAGGGGAAGATTATCATCATTAATAGTTTATGATAATTATGATAGTGAGATTATATTAAAATCCTGAAATAAAAGTTTTTTAATTCACATTGTATGTAATACGGTGATGAGGTATTGTTGATGTATGATGGTAAATTCTTAAACCGAGTTGTCTTAGCATATCAAAACTTTCGCAGAAGGGTTTACTTTACATTCCTTTTCATTACATGTAATTCCTTTCATTACATAATATAAATCATAAATACACACATCAACACGGTCTAGGGATATTTCATACTCAATTAAATAACTCGAAAAGTACTGGCCGCATTGGAATCTTTTATACACCGATTTGTTTGTAATTTATCTCAGACTAATTCCAAATTCAAATTTTTGAAAATTCTTTTGTTTCGGTGGCATAAAAATGTCTTGATGTGTAGGAGAGGGAATTTTCATTTGTGCGAAATTTAGAAAACAATACGAATTACATTTAGTTACAGTTTTTTTTCATTTTTAAACGAAAGATAAAGTTAAAATTGAGGTATTGTAGCCATGCAACGCCAACATTTGACGAGGGCGGAGATGTTACGAGCTGTGGGAATGCTGGAAGCTGGGTCTGTTCAGCGTAATGTTGCTGAGGCCATAGGGACCCACCAAAATGTAATTTCAAGATTGTGGACACGCTATCGTGCCACAGGTGAAGTAGCGGAGAGGCACCGGGGGCCAAGTCGCATCACTACCCCCAGACAAGACCGATTTTTGCAAATTACTGCGCGAGCTCAACCAAATGCAACGGCGACTCAATTGGTCCAAAGGCTGCGAGTGGAACACCAAGTGCTTGTGAGTGACCAAACTGTAAGAAGGCGACTGCATGAAAGCAATCTACGCTCTCGTAGACCACTCCGGGTCCCACCTTTACGGAGAGGCAATCGTGGACGACGATTAGAATGGGTTCGGAACCACGTGGACTGGGGCCGTGAACAATGGTCCAATGTGCTGTTCACGGATGAATCCAGGTTCGGCTTCCATCCAGATTCACGAAGGACGCGTGTTTGGCGAGTTCCTGGACGATGGAGCCGTCTTCAGAACCCTCAGGAAGTTCACCCATACCAAGGAGGAACAATTATGGTTTGGGCAGGAATTCGTCTTGGAGGACGGACGGATCTCGTTTGGGTGCGGGGCAATATGACGGCAGAACGATACGTCCAACAGGTGCTGGGGCCCGTAATCTTGCCCCACAGAACACAAATGGGGCAAGATTTCCTGCTCATGCACGACAATGCCCGGGCACACACGGCGAGAACGGTAGCAGCTTGGTTACATACACACAATGTTAGGGCCTTAGACTGGCCTGCTCAATCGCCAGATCTAAATCCCATTGAGCATGCGTGGGATATGCTGCAAAGAAGAGCTCTGAAGGAAGTTCCTGAAAATCTGGCTACAGAAGATCAACTTTTTGCGCACCTCAGAAGGACATGGGACAATATTCCGCAGCAAGACATTGACAACCTTGTTCTGAGCATGCCGAATCGTTGCCGATGTGTTATGAACATCATGGGCGCTTTCTCAGACTACTAACTTCAAGTTTATAAACACAAATTAAATGATTTTTCTATTTTTTTCAGTTTTTACTCATAAATTAAAAGTTAATTCATATACGGTTTCCGTCTATGCTTCATTTTTTTCCCATAAAATCCTGAAATGTTAATCGAAGTACCTTAACCATTACTAGAAAATGGTAGAATATTAAATAACGTATCTTTTATATATATACATGTCATATAAATAATTAACATATTGATAGTAATTCGCTTTTTTAAAAATATCCCTAGACCGTGTTGATGTGTTTATTATAAATCATCATCATATAATTAGAAATATAATTCTTGGTTCAGACATAAATATTTCTCTAGAGTTTTTAAAGCAGTTATTCATCAAATATTTATATTTCATTTTTATTGTAAATAAATCGACAAAATTTGCAGTAATTATAAACACACACCATACAAATTTCAATACAATATCTGAAATCGATAAAATAGTTATATCTGAAGTTTTTGGTGGCGGACAGGCCAGATTTGGTCAACCATTTCGTTTGAACTACAGGCGGAATGGGATATATACCGAAGATCTGGGATATAATGTATTGGAGTTCAAGGATCACTTCAGACAATGTTCTACTGCGAGGTCACCAATGATATGAAGAAAGGGAAAGGCGGCGGCTTAAAAGATGAAATTATGGAAGTTATTCAAAATCAATCAATTCCCGAGGTAGAAAATGGATAACAGGTCGCGGACCACTGTATAGTCCGTCAACTTGTCTGTCCGAACTTATGTGGTTTCTACAACACAAGGCAGACAAGTTTAGAAAGAAAAATGCAAAATCGTTCAAGACGATGGATGCCTTGTTACAAGTTCTGATTGGAATATCCTAAACCATGTGAGAGTCAAGATGAATCGTGTGTATTATCACAACAGAGACCGAACTTGGTCGGTTTGTGCTACTTAGGTATTGTAGCTCTTACATTGAGGCCCGGTCATCAAAACCTGGCGCATGGATAACATTTGGTGTGACATAGCTAGATAGAAGGAGACCGTATCGGTGGCGGTTACCACGAATAACAGCATTCCCAATGAGGGTTGACGTCAGGCATAAAACATTGGCAAAATTTTAGCAGCATGCAATTTCAAAAACAATTAGAAATTGGAAGAAAAATACATGCTGCACCGACCCCAAATAAATTGGGATAAGGACAGGGGGATGATGATGATTCATCAAATATTTATCAATGAAAAAACAAAAAAAAAGTAAAACCTGTGTATCCAAATTTCTATTTGAAATATCGGAGTACGAGGTTCTTGGTTCTTATATTTCTATTTTACCTGTTCCTCCTTGTTAGCATCAATGGGATATAAATATTTGTCAATGAGATCTTTCCAGAACGATAATTCGGTGGGGGTCAAAAAGTCTACTTCACCCTTCTTCAATTCAGGATCCTCTATCCAATACGGGTTTATGAGATCATCTCTTTTTTCCTGAAACCAGAAAAATATATGTTTTATTTTTTGTTTAACTAATCAGTCGCGTTTTGTGTTCAGAATAAAATCTTTCTTACTCTGGGTACAGTGGAAAGAGTATCGGTTTCAGAATCTGAGTCGTGGTCTATTTCTGGTCCTTCGGCTAAAGCATCTAATCCATGATCACCACTGGTACTACCCCTAGGTCCAATCGATAATTTACGACCTCTGCTCATCCCATGAGGATCAACAGCCCTAAAAAAATTAATATAATAAATTAATATAAAATAATAATATAAGTTTAAATTTGATCATGAATAGGAAAAAATATTCACCTCTCGACAGTTTCTAGTTTCTTTTCCAATTTCTCAAGCGTAGAGGCAATATGCAAGAGTTGCACTTTCTCTTCATTTCCCTTGGGATGCGTACATAGCAGACATTTGAACAAACCAGCAAAAGAGAATTCAATAGAGCCCTCTTCTTCATTACTATTTACTCCTTGAAGGAAGCCAAGCAATGACTTCTGTTTTGCTGATTTCTTCGCTTCCTCGGCTTCTTTCTTTTCTGCTTCAATTTCCTAAAAAGTCCCAAACAATTCATACATGAGTGTTAATACATAATTACAGTATCTAAATTAAAAGTATATGACAAGTTTTATGCCAACCTTTTTAGTTTTTTTAACTTGCACTTCTCGAGTACCCCAAGATACTACGTTTAGATTTATAATAGAATATAAAATCAAAAGTAAGTACATAGAGGGTATAGATAAAAGATAAATGATGCCAGGTACGATACACCAAAACTCCTGCGGATGCAAGCAAGCGGCTATAAAGAATGAACTAGAAAGTGATATCAAGAATATAGCCGAAGGAGATCCAATGCCGTCCTCGCCCAACTGGAGCGCGGTACCGACGATTACAGCCATCATAATCATGGCGTATGCTGTCGATAATATCTGAGCTACCAGTAACTGAAACAAAGTACGTAATGCGAATATTAGAAAAGTTGGCACATATTAAAGATCTAAAAATAAATTAGTTAATTAATTACTTACTTGAATTTCGGATTTCATCGTAAAGCAGACAAACATGAAGATCAAGATAGGATACAAGTTGTATTCGAAAGAAGTCCAGTTGTCAATGCGGAAAGCAGCCACGAAGGCACCCACCAACATAAGGAATATAGTTCCGGGACCCAATATCGTACCACCTATCAACATCATCTGGAAGAAAATAGAGAAAATTTTAAACCAATGTTATGAAAAATCTATAAGTAAAAAAAACAAACTCCTGAAGCCTAGCCCTCTTCATATTAAAAATCTTACCTGATATGCGATATAGGGGCTCGAAATGTTGTCGTTGATCTTGATGGTGTGTTTACAATCGGCTAGCAAGTCCATAATGTTGGCGATGGTCGATGGCACCCAGCGACGACGTTGGTTATAGAACTCGTTGAAACCTTCGGGACAGTGGGTGTAAGCGTCGGAGGCAGCCGAGTACTCTACACGATAACCACGTTGCAGTAACAGCGTACATAACCAACGATCTTCCCCTGTAAACCAATACAATCTCAATTAGAAAATGTACTGAATTCTCTCAACAACATACATGCAGTGCAAGGACTTCTTCTCATACGTTGAAGGCAGGAGCATTCACCATCACGCTAGCTTACTCACTTTTGGCGATTTCAGACCATTAAGTCCAGCAGTCTTAGAATATATCATATCGTTAGATGCCAAATTTGAACCCGTTACGGCCACGCTGTGGCCATCGAATTTTTGGGTAGCCCAACTTAATTTAGTCTTTATCTCACCTTGATCGTACTGCACGTAATGCCGAGCTTCATCAGACCGCAAAGTATACTTTTTCATGACGTTATCGTCCATCAAAGCCTTTCCTCTGAACAGGGAGAAGCATCCTGGACTACAGAGTACGCAGCCAATCATGTGTTCTGTCGCCTTTTGCAGCCAATGACCAATAGCGTACTCGAACATTTGATACCACACCATGGGACCTGAAAATGTATGTACATTCATTTCTATTATATAGTGCTGACAGATACTTCTTTAGCCACCTAATTTAGGCCAAATGATAGTATTGGCCTAATTTATATGGCTAAAAAATATTGTATATTTTCTCTAATGGTTACCTGAGCCTACAGGATGAATACGGCCACAAGCAGCGCCTAGATTCTTGTTCTTCTTCATCAAATCAATAAGCAGACGGACAGCGTGAGGTTGGAAATCAATGTCTCCATCTAGTGTAAGAAGGTAAGTATTCTCAGCCATTACTTCTTTACGATCCACTGATATAGGCAGCTCCATAAGACGGTGACCGAGAAGGTAGTACATGTACATCACCTGGAATATAAGAAATCGCGTATAAGTTGAAGTATTCTTATCGTTAATGTTTCGTTTACTTTATGTACTTTAAATTGATTTACTTAGAGATCATACATTTCTACAAAGATGTTAATTCTACCTGAGACCAACGTTTCCTGTGACGGATCTTGGCCTTGTCTTTCAAGTGACAGATCATCTTCGTCTTTCCTGGCAGAACCCATGTTAACCGTCCTCCATAAGGTGCGGGGAGCCTCTTCGGCGGTCGAATACGTATGTTCGTTTGATGTACTTCAGATGCTGCTTCATCGATAGTATCCACAAGGAGCTTTACGAATCGATTTACCTGAGAGTCATCGTCACTGTGATCTGATATTTCGAAGGCGTCGTCTAAGAAAATGTGCGCTGGAATAACAAAAAATTGTAGTTTATAAGTGCACACTAACACTAACGTACCATTGGATTTAACTTAATGAGTTACACTCAAATTGTGTGCCATAAAATCTTACTTTCGAATTCGTAGTAATCAGGGTCAACCACTCTTAGATACTTTTGAGCGACTCGCCGCGCGCACTGGTCCTCATCCAACCGAAGGATAGACTTCAAAAACTCCATCATCTCGTCTTTAGTTTCGTGCCACATAGTAGCGCATGCGTATATCCTGGTGATCTGATCTGATGATTTAATAGCTTTTGGTGAAGAGCCTGTGTTGTCTGTGTGAACTGAAATTGTTTCATAGTATTCGTCGCCCTTTTCTTTTTCTATTTCTGCGAGGTCCTGGAATCGAAAATAAATAATTAATTAAGAACTACTTAAGATGACACTAATCTGAGATTACTTAATCATGATTAATGTGTGTTCGGTGTTTGATATACGAAAATATTCACTTACCTCAGTCTTTACATCTCTCTGGTCGTTCCTCTTTCTATTGAGAGCCATACTTTGATCTATAAGTAAGCCATTGTACATAGGCACTACGAATAACTTCTCCGTAGATGCCAAACGTTCCGCTTTGGGGGTCCAGATATGTATAGTAATCCATGTTTGTGACAACAACCAAAGTAACCATATCCAGGCCATTTGTCGTGTTATGAAATCACTTAATGTAAATACTAGGAGAAAAAAATCGAAATTATAAAAATGATCGAAATGGAATCATAAATGTTTTCGTGAGATTATATATTTTATTTAAATTTTAATCCTTACCGGGCGGACTCTCATAGTAAAGATAATCAGGTACTGTTCCATGGAAGAAACAATTATCACCATTTCTGATGCCACACGCGGCAATCAGTAAATTGACAACTAAAGGTATGACGAGATTGATAGGGAATGCATAACTGAAGCCTTGGATGAGAATCTTGCATGCAAACTTTCCGAATATGTAGCAGATGTAGGCCGCAAATATTTGGATAAGCATCACGTAGACTGCTGATTTGTAGGCCGCTGCCACTTCCACTGAATCTCCAGTTAAAGTAACATTAGCCAAATCAGGAATAACCGTTCCGCCTAGTTGTATTTGTACCTGAAAATGTATTTAGGATAAATATTACGGGGCACACTATAAATGTCAATACTATTTTTATGATTTTAGTCATTACACAACAAACCTCTTCAACGACGATACTATGGGGTCCGAATCCAGTATTAAACAGTTGGAAAAACATGGCAGGCTCATCGCCATCAAGCCATATACTGAAGAGAATGCAAACGAGGAATAGCAATATTTTCCATACTGCTATGAAACGGTATGTGTAGTAGCGGGTGAAAATCAACTCATCCTTCAGTCTACCCAGACTTTTAACTATACCTGTAAAAGTAAAAATGCCGGTAAAATCCAAAGTTCGTTAGTTAAAGGCCTACTTGACTTAGTTTTTCTTTTTACCTATAGGGCTCTGTCGTGTAACGTAGTTCTCCCACCATCCAACAGATATGCATAAAGATGAGACTGGTATTAACCACAAGACTGGCTTGTTCTCCAACAGTGGCCATGCTATAAAGCCGGTAACTTGCGCTACTATAGCTGCCATGTCCGCGATCACTTTCACGAATCGCTTCGAGTCTCGCGAGTTTCGTGAGAGCAAGCCGAGTATTGCAGGAATAATGCACAAGCAATTGGTTATCATAGCTCCTTTGACCACGTCTAATTCTGGAAGAATCATGAAGAATAGTAGAGCCAATCCTATTGTTTGCATGGATTCTGCTATAAATATCTGAAACAATATTTTTATATAATTCAGCCTAAATATAACCAAACCGTATATATGCGCGACAAAAAATATTGTCGCTATTTGAATACTATAGAATAGAATATCAGTAAAGTCATGGAAAGATGTCATATAAATTATTGATTTCCGGTCCACAATTAAGCAATAGAGGAAATTTGAATAGAAGTTATGAGCTGATTATTGTTTTATTTTTCGCAATCTCACAATTTTTATCAACTGAAACTCGCGGTTAGTTATTTTCAAGACATAGCAGTTATGATTTTACTTACCACTATAAATTGTGTGCTACTTGGCCTCTTAGAAGACTTGAAGAAACATATTCTCACTGAACGTATGAGTGTTCCTATTTCTGGAATGGCGAACGCTGCTAGAATTGCCCACATCCATGCCACTCGTTCTTCATCTGGGAGACTTACTATAAATTGTTTATCCCTACCTGGAAATATTAAAAAGAAACATTTCATTTTTGCATAATATTGAAGTCATTTAACTAATCAGATATAGGAAATGTTCCAAAATAGGGTCAGATTCGTTCAAAATTTGTAGCACTGATTACAAAACATTAAACGCACGTGAAAGTTTGGCCGTGGATAAGTTAATAAATGGTCACATTTAGTGTTAAAACACGAGTTTAATTGCGTTTCGTTAATAAAGTTAACGCAATACATATTTTATATAGTTTGGAATGTAATAACTGCAATAATGTTGGCAATCACGCCACATCGGACTGCAACTAGATTGTTAAATCCAAAATAAATCTGGAATGCACAGTGCAGCTAGGCCACACCGGATCTTGTTTAATGTGCGTACCTCCTTAAACGATCGATATTTATAAGGCATCTTATGCTTGGCTATTATTGGAGAATATATTACTAAAGTTGATAGCAACGTACCTAAATTCCTATTACAATACGCAATCCGCCTGTCCTTCTTGAGCTGTGAAGTCATGAAAAGCGTGGTGCCTTTTGCGACGACTCCGGAGCCGAGGACCACGATGAAGACGACTAGATATGCCGCCACTTTTAGCAACCGCACTGTGAAGTCCAAACATTTCTGGGTCTCCATTGACCCACTGTCCTGCTTCGGTGGGAATTCCCGAAACACGTCCCATCCTTTCGTTTCTTGTACTGTCCTTTGGCTGAAAAAAATAATAAAAAAAATGTACCAAGTTCATTCCTCATTTGAACAGTTTTATCAGCGTCAATTATCCGTATCCGTTTTATCCGTTTATCCGTATCTGTATCCGTTTTATTTACTGTGACAATTTAGGAACCATGATTGAAATAATTGTAAGAGACCCTAATACCTAATAATCACCAAATAATTTTGGAGAAAATCAGCAGTTAATTTCTATGTAGAAATCACATATTTATGTGCGTTTAATCTTCCACCTGCTCGATAACGCATATTATAGTCAACATTGCAGCGAGAAAAACAACTTTCACACGCTATTCAGCTGAGAGAGAAATCTAAGGCAATGTTGCGTTCCGACAGCCTCGCGCCGTAGACGCAGCTTCCTTCCGATCCGCAATATTTCGCGATGATGACCTTCGCGTGTGCAGCATATTAACGCGGATAGAAAACCGTTACATTACAACGTTTAATATTTCAACACATATGTACAGAGTACTTGTACTGGTTGTGACAGTGGGGTTTACGTAAGGTAACCAACGAAGGTGGTAGGTGACCCAATTAAATGGTGCGGCCGTCTACTTAGCTTGGCGCAAGTTTGCAGAACTTGCGCGCGACTAATATGACCATAATATTATGAGTACAGATATAATTTAATCATTATTTTTCAACTACACACGGTATACCTATAATCTATAGATCCCTTTGCAAATTTCTAGGACATTTTTTGTCTTTCACACATGGGGTACGGGTCAAAATGAGAAAATAGGAAATGAGTTTCATTCTGGTAAACTTGCTTTCAACGACAATGAAATGATTGAGCGGATCTGATATCCATGTAAGGTATTAGAAAGTTGTTGATTGAACACTGTTTAATTATGCGTAACGCCGCCATTACGCACAGACAAGCTAGGGAATACATAAGAAGTAGATTTACGAGACAGGTACATTTGTTTAACATACATTGTTATAACGATACTTTCAAAAGGCGAAATAAAAAATTCCTTGAATCTATTCAACATTTCAATCAAATTTATTTTCACTGTTGCCAGGCAGCTTTTGATTTCTACAGAGTCTATGGAGAACATTCCAAGTTATCTACCGGGTATTAGATCCTTCCAAACATGCTTATATTGATTTTTGGTCTCAGAGTCAGACGAGACCTAAAAAGGACCAGTTTCTCCTACAAACATTATCAGTATGCAGCTAATATCTACTAACATATAATGCATATGGAGTACTCTCTTATGACACCATCTAGTTGTCCCTAAGATGTTGTGGGGGCAGGCAGTACAGAGAAATACGTTTAGTTTAAAACACATACCACAGACCAAAAGCTTTTATACCGACTCATCTCACATCTTTTGCACTTTACCTGTATATGCTACAATAATGCAAAGTCCCATTGCTATAAATCGAATTATTGTTGTTTGCGACGTAAAGTGGTTCCTCGGCGTCGTCCCGTTCATAATGTCCACTTTTACGATCGTGATCACTCATATTTGCACACGTCACTGGGTTACCATTTTGGGAAAAACAGTTCACATCACTAGAAAGTTTATTAAAAATACTTTAGGAAATTATTAAGAAAATTTTGACGATGTGTCCAGCTCGTCTGAATAGTAAAGCTGGACTCATCGATTGTTATGAGGACAGCAAACGGTGCGATCGCAATAACGACTGCTTCGGGCACGCGTCCATCGCAGTGCCCAGTGATACGCTATTGTCTCGTACTGGACAAAGTATGAATATTAATTTCTTCAAATATAGGATTGGTACGTTATTTGCACAAAATTGCCGTTTCGTGGGTTTGTTTAAACAAATTAGTACGCGGCTTGAAAATTTTACTGGTAGCAACTTTGACCGTCGTAAGTATGTATTTGTGAGTGCCGAACTCGTAATTTGAGAGTCCTTAATTTATCAAATAGTTTTCTCGATTGGAGACAATATACTTATACTTAATTTTAAAGAGTTCATATGTGCCTCACTTGTTGTGACTAAAATGTTGTCATGCCGATTCTCATGGATTAGTAGCTTCGTTTGGTTAAGGTAAAAATACAATAAAGGTTATTTGTAATAGGTACCTACTGTTTAGAAAGTTAAGTAAACGCTCCAAAGTCCCATTCAAAATAGAAGATATATGTTATGTGTTCAACATACTTTATGATACAGCTTACAACTTTTCTAATCAGTACGTATATTCGCCAACTAATTGATATGATAGAAAGCAAATTAAGGCCTTTAGAAATCCATTGAAATTTTAGGAAAAAAACCGGTTTGGCCATGTTATTAGATAGAACTAGAAGGTGCTTAAATTATTGTGAATTTAAAAATAAAAATGGATTATTTATTTTAAACTTTCATCGAGAATTCGTAAATCGCCAATTCTTTACTCTCGTTCCTTTTATCTCGTGTACGTAACCGACGTTAAGCACATGCACCAAGTTATCGCCAGAGTCCCAAGGCCTGGCATTGACATAATAAAAGATGATTAGTTGATATTTTCTAGTAGGGAAATTAAAATGTATTTATTAGAAATTGGTCTTCGAAAATTTTGTCTAGCTGTACCAAGTTTAGCACATTGTGCGGAGAGTTCTTCGTTCAGCAGCAGTGAGCACGCGAAATTATATCGTCGGCGCATTAATTGATATGATCGCATCGGTACCGCACTAGTGAGTGACGCCTCTTGATTTCAACACTTTCCAATCAATTGGCGACAATTTCGAAACGTATATATTTCATCAACTTATTTCGGTAAGCTGTGGTTTTGGTCTAGGAGTAAGCTTGATTACTAATATATATGCATATTACATAGATCTCTCAGGGTTATAGTGAATGTCTACATAAAATTTCGGGAAAACCCCTAACTGAGATTTACAGCTTAAATCATTTTCATATTTTTTATTTAAGTATATATTGTTTTGCCAATATTATATCGCTTGTTAATATTATATCCCTACTTAATGCTGAAAGCATTATAAATAGTACATTAAATAATAATAAAAAGTAATTTGGTATAAAAATGTTCGAAAACATGATCATGCATAATGACAAACATAATACAAAAGATTTCAACAACAAAACCTGGCTGGCTAACTCAGCGTAGCTAAACAGGTCCTCATATATTGAGTGTCAACATTAGGAAGTGAAAAATATCATATTCATACGCTTCATTATACATCCAAATTACAATATAAAAATATACAAGGTTTAGCTCTACAACCAGTTCTATAAATTTGTATGCTCAAATAGCGTGTTCAGAGTTAAAACTGGTACTTACGCAGCGAGTGTTGATTTGGAATATTTAATTAATCTGACTCACCAATAAATTAATATCTACTCGGTATCTAAAAATTCTGATAGCATCCCTAGTGTATTATATAAGGTCCTAATTGATTAGTGAATTTCCTTGGAAAGGAAGGAAGGAAAGAAGTCAAATACATTCACTTAAGCCAAGAATTAAATGGATATAACAAATTATTTGTAATTACCATAGTTCTAGCAAGACGAAAACTGCTCCATTAACGGCGAACATTAAGAAAAAAATACAATTACTGTATAAATTTGAATTATGGCTTGAACGAATCGTTCTCACTTACACATTGACCCCTTTAAAGGAAATTACCTAATAAATTAGGACCTTATATTATGTGATAACAGTATAATTAATAATAAAAAAAACTATAGGTGTAAGTAGGTACTAGTAGTAGGTACTGTAGGTACACCGTTGGCGCTATTTATAAGGATTACGTCATTTGGTATCTATGAAAAATTCTATTACTTATTTAACCTATTGCATTTACAAATTTGTCTTCACCCTGAGCTAGCAGTCACCGTCGCTAACATTTGTACGCGAGGTCGGAATTCAAATCAAATCTACGCGTGTAGTGACCTTCCTCCACACACGATCCAGACTGTCGACAGTCATATTGGCCGCGTCTAGATAGATTTGGTATTTGTCGGCGCTAGCGCAGCCTACGAAGCTCGCCTCGTTCATACTCAGAACAATAGATCGCTCAATGTCGGTCCACCTCACGAAAACTTACGAAAGCCTTCGCTAGCCTGGCGTGCACGTGCACCGATGTTGAAACATAACAGTAACCCGTAATATCATAACAATAAAACAACTATTTCTTTGGCCGTGATTATTGTATTTCTCAAAGTAATAGCTGCAACTTCCAAGTAGTTAGATTAAGTGGATAGTTTTAATCCGTTAAGAAATAGTTTACCTAACTAACATGCTATATAAGCTTTAATAAAACGGATTGATTGTATTTTAATGATTTTGATTAAGTAAATGAAAAAATAAGGTACATTATTATTGTCACAATAAAATTGATGACTCAATGTACCACAATTTTTATTATTCCGTTATGAGTCAAATCAATCTGTCTCTTAAGAATTACACAATTCATATTAATATTATCCTCGCCATTTCTTTTAATACAACAAACTTTCCAATTTAAATGTTCGTCATAAGGTGATGTTTTGTTTTATATGCGCGTCACTACTCCATGGCCCATGCCCAATGTCCAGCGTTGCAGGGGTCATCGACCATGGTGTCGGGAGCATTATGTTGTGCACACTACACGACGTTTCACAATGTTTCTGTCTAACTTCCATATTTGTCGTGAACCTACCAAAGCTTTGACGCACTTACGTCAGTCCGCCCGTCATTAATTTATGGCAGTCACATAAGTGTATAAAGTTTATGAGACTAACAAATTTCATATATTTTACATATGTACTTAAAATACCCATGTGTATATATAATACACCTTTTGCTTTAAACTGATAAATTTTATTATGTAGTAGCTCCGCATGTAGATTCGCATTAATATATTTCAGTTTGGAATTTTGCATGCATTTATAAAATTATACTAATCAGAAATGACCTTAAAATAGTAACCTCTCCGCTCTTCCATTATACTTTAAAATACATTAAAAAGGCTAAATCAATAGAATATAATTAGCACAAAATTAACAAAATTATTATAAACTTACTGAATTCGAGACTACTAAGAAACAGAAACCGCAGTAGTTACTTCAAAGCAGCGGTACCCAAGTATCAGCTAGAAGCTAGTACGTACCATGATCCTACCATCAAATATTCAGATCACGCCCGACCCGCTTGTCTCCACACAGCTACTTCAGTCTACGTCCTACGAAGGAATTTCGGAACTTTTTCTAGATACCGTTCTATCAAGATTCAATTATATCCTTATTACTTCTATTGAACTAAACATAGGATTTAAATATCACCTATTTCTAAACATGAGCTAACAAACCGAAAATTATTCAGTCTAGAACTGAGAAATAAACTAAAAAATCTTGCTACAATATTATTCTTTTGTTTGCGAGCAGATACCTGCTGCAAAGAATGTAGAGACTCATGAAGTTTTAACATTGAGAGTATAAAACAGGATGTAAGAACTTCATCATATATTTCTCAAGGTTAGACCTTAATTTCTAGTCTAGAATTTAGTAAGCAGCATAACTAGTACAAGTATCTATTATAGTCTCTATAATATGGGCCGTAGAGGCCTCTCAGATCGAAGTGGGGCGCAAAAATGTGGCGCAGTCGATCGATCGAAAGTTGTGTCGTCAGAGTTGTCAACCTTGGCATTTGAACGGGTTCCGGGCCGCAGTGACCGATCGGCGAACGACTCGACCTCTGGCTAAATAAAGCTTTATACTAAACAATAATCTTTTACACTGTATTCGCTTCTATTCGTCCTAGACTTAATATATTTCTTACTAAAGCAAATAGAAAAGAAAAGAATTTTACATAATAAAAAGAGGTTAGATTTTGTTTGCTAATAAAATACAAATTTGGTGAAAATCTCAGATCAGTGACAATTAAAAAAACAATCTAATCGGACTAAATAAAATAAATGCTTTGGTTGGATGAATTGTTAAGGTTGAATCTCTTGGTGGGAAAATTGCAAGAGAAGCTTTATCGTCATTGTGATCTGACTCATCTGATTTGCTTTTGAATTGCTCAACATAGCTATGATGGGAAAATAATGCTTTTAGATCACCGCTTGGACATACCTAACCACATTATTATGTGTTGAGCACCATATTAATGTTGTAGTTATCACTAATGAGACCTTTAACGGCATTCTACTCTAATTGATTTTGTTTTTTATTTCTAGTATTTTTCGTAATATCACAAGCGATAAAACTAATTCTTCGGTGAGACAATGTTCTTTAATGTCAGTTGTGACATTAAATTTTATAATTTAAATTACATTTTGTAAATGTTGCTTGAGTCACATCAAAATAAATGTAATATTATTTCCATGATTACTTTTGACCTTTCAGATGTACATAATATGCTAGATTGACACTTAGTTAAACAGCCTTCACAAGAAATTGGGGTCATGAATCACTTGACGCATGATAACAATACATGTGGTTCTAACAAAATGTATTATTAGTAGGTAACAATGTTTTTAGGACTGCCTCAAAAGTCTACTGGTCACAAGAGCTGACTCTGAGCTGAGGTCCTAGGAAATTGTCAATAACAGCCCGGAGTTTGGAATTGCATCAGATTAATGATAACAGGATTACGATTAGGGCTTAATAACAGCATCGGTTAAATGTGGGTGCACAGTTGTACAACAGTGTACACCTGCCTAGCCTGCCTGCCCCCCTCTGAGACTCAGACGTGATGTTATGCTGTCTTTTTTTATACACGACTTCGTAACTAAGCTAAAATTGACATTTAAAATTTAATAAAAACTACGTAAAAGTATGTTATTATTTCCTATTTTTAACCGACTTCCAAAAAAGGAGGAGGTTTCTCAATTCGACAGTATATTTTTTTTTTTTTTTTTTTTTTTTTTTTTATGTGTGTTCGGGGATAACTTCGTCGTTTATGAACCGATTTTGATAATTCTTTTTTTGTTGGAAAGAAGATATCCCAACGGTGGTACCATGGTAAGGAAACCAGGATCTGATGATGGATCCCCGAGAAATCGAGGGAAACCTTCGAAAATCGTAGGGGCGACTAGTGCATTTGTTAATTTTTTCATTAAGTATTTTAAAGCACTACTATTTAATGAAGGTCTGGAGTCGATCTGATGATGGAGCCGAAAGACGATCTAGGGAACTCTTTAACGATTTACAGCAATTACCTGGTGTTTGGGCTTGATTAATTTGTATTGATGGGAACTTTACACCTAGATAGGTTGTGACTGATGATGAAGACGAAGGACAGTCAAGGGAACTCCTCAACGTTTTACAGTAGCTACCTTGTTTTGTATGTATGTCCGTCGATATAATTGTTTGAAAGAGTAGTCCCCAGAGGTGGTCCCATTTCAATTTAGTGAAGATCTGATGAAGATCTTCGAAGTTAGACGATGGAATTCTTCAATAAATCACAGCAAATCACTCGCAATTGCTGTAATCGCATGTTCATGTATAGTTCATGCCACTCAATACATACATAGCATCATGCCTGTATTGCCCGATGGGGTAGGCAGAAGTGTCCACTGTTGTACACAAACATTTCACCGATGCAGTTATTAAGTCCTAGCGGCTTTCGAAGGCCTACCCATATTATTAAATTACTAAATTAACTTATTTATGAAGTATACAAACTTATATATGACCTATACAATATATATATTAGACTTAAAACTAAAAAGACTAAAATAAATTAATTTTAAACAAAAAATAAAAACCGCCTTCCAAAACCTACTACACTAAAAAGTTTAAAATAATATCAAAATTTGCTTATAATAAAATAATTTTAAAATAACAATATATAATAATAATCTGTTAATTTTGGAGTCGGTGCCTGATGTATGTGGGGTTTACAACCAGATACAAACGCCGGTAACATAACCACAGCACAACGAACATAAGTGACTAACAAGAGGAAAACAATAACCCTCTCCCAGTACAGGCTCCGACTCCAAAATTAACAGATTATTATTATATATTGTTATTTTAAAATTATTTTATTATAAGCAAATTTTGATATTATTTTAAACTTTTTAGTGTAGTAGGTTTTGGAAGGCGGTTTTTATTTTTTGTTTATACATCACCATTTTCTTGACAAAGGTGAAAGTGTTAGGTGTATGTAGTCCCACGAGCACATACATAAGAGTAGCATCAAAGATTGATGATTGCTTTAAGATGACGTATCACATTGATTGGGTTGAATGATATCATACGTTGCGGAGGCTGTTCCGTCTCGTGACGTAACATTAAGCTTTTATACGAGACGCAGTCGAAACTAGTAATATAAAGCTCGGAAATTTTATATTCTTAGATTAGGTTTTTTATACATAATAATAATTCAATTAGTTTTTGTATCTAAGCTGTTCTATTGGTCACGTGTTTCGCTTTTAATCCCTGCACTACTAAGCTATGATGTCCTAATCTAGTTAATAGCATAACATACATAAAGACGTTTTTGTTCGGACACAAACAGGAAGGTTCCTGGTTGCTGTTTTCGAAAATAGTAGAGCATTGTCATCTAACTCAATGTATGTAGGTACTTTAAAACTTTTAATGACACAAACATTTACAATTAATGTTATTTCCATTTTAAGGTTGTCGATAGACGAGAGAATATCAGCGAAAAAATACTATTTCAAGTTCTAATGGTATCCTACATAAAAATTAGTCAAAAAAATATTTCGACAATTAAGTTGAAATATAAACTGCTTGATTTAATTATTACTATATCGATTACACACCTGCCACCATAGATTTCATTAGCGAGCGGTGTAAGCTCGTCATCGGAGTTATCGCTGCCCTCCTCACGCCGCTTCCCTCCCGACGTCGCCATTTTTTAACTTTCTGCAAACAATAAGAAACTTTTTATATATGTGTTAAGGTAATATAAATTGACATATATCTAAACTAATATTAAATTCGAAAGTAACGCTATCGGTCGGTTATTTGGATACGTTTTCGTCTAAACCAATTTAAATTAATTTTGGCATGAAGTTAGATTGAGCCTTGGAGAAGGACACAATAAGGCTACCATAATTATAATACCCATACATGATTATATCCCAAAGGAGTGGTTTGCGTACTTAGTTGTCAAACTGCGAGTTTTGTAAAAGTAACCATAATAAGTTCTGAATCAAGAATGCCGACAAATAATGGAGACATTTTAGTATTTCTTCTTTATTTTTATCCTATCAATATCGAGTACCTGCCAACCTGAGTATTACGTAAACGGTTATGAGATATGACTTCGCCATTATCAAAGACACCTTCTACTACCGAACAGACAAGTTCCACCATTATCCAAGAAACTGAGTCAAACAACATTTTAAAGTAATTACTTGACCGACATAATTTAATTAGTAGATTTGTAGTGTCTTCGCGTACTTATCAGAACCGTTAACAGAGAAATTGTCGACATCGCGACTTTCCATTTTGGAAGTCTCCAACTGTGTCCACTGTCACGCTTTTACTAACTCGTGGGTACGAGTCGTGAATCTGACTGCAACGCCAACGTTTTGAACGTGAAGTGGCTATGGTATAAGGAAACTAGCCAGGCCCAGTCCTGCAGTCAACTGAGACAGAATTTGCTTCAGTTGCGGAGTTTGTTGCACCTTTTCTTGTTAAAACACTGAGAAGCGGTGAAGAGTGCGCTTATTTAGGGGCTTATTTATCTTAATGTTTTAAGTTCAGAAAGCGCAAATGTTTAGCCTAATAAGTAGTAGGTATACATTTGGCGAATGTTGTTCACAATTTTATAAATCAATCTTTAGAAAATATAAGAATAACGATGTTATTGTGTTGTTAAATATGTTTCTTATTCGATAATTCTATAACTACAGGCAGTCTTAATCATCTACTTATCTGCAATCGTAACTACCACCACCAAAATATTGTCCTAGGTATGTAATAATGTAGGACTATTTAACTTCATTTAAGGCAAAAATATTAAAGGTCCAGAGATACTTCAATGCCTAACCTTTCAAACGATCTACAATATGATCCTAACTTATCGTGCCCTCACTAGTGAGCTCACGGCTGACCTTTTCAATTAAAGGTTAAGTATTTAACCACAGGTCCTAGTCATTCCATACACAATATATAAAACTATAGGTACCCTATCATTAACTGGGCCACCAATAGGTTTAGTGGTCGCAAACGCGGCTGCTGAGCGTAAGGTCTAGTGTTCGATTCCCGGGTCAGGCATAGTGAAATTGGACTTTTCTTTTAGAATTATTATTATTCTCAGTTGCAGCCTTGAGTTTTGGGCCACCACAATATCGCTGAAATGTCGGTGTACAGCTGTCCACCTCTACCTACCGTATTTATCATAAACATGTTGTATAATAATTATGTAGGAACTCCTTGTAAAACAATAAGCAGTGCTGATAACAATCGAGGCTGTTGATTTTCACCTTCTAGTTGTAATAAATTAGTTGTTAACACAAGGCCATATATTTGACGATAAAACAAACATCATTTCAAAACTACATACATATAATTTTACTGTTAAAGTCTCTAGCTCGGTCTTATAACATACTAAAGAAAAATAAATGTCTTAATCTGTTTGGAGAATAGGAATGTATGGAGTGCGTGAATCACAGCGTGTCCAGCAGAAAACTCGCGCATTCCACCGAGAGCCCTCGACCTTGCCGGTCATTCATCCCTCCAGAGTTATGGACCTCCGCCAGTGATTTATTGCTCATTCATATGCACTAAACCGCATAAAACTTGTGTAGGTATATTTACACAAGCATTTCTAAAGAAAGACACTATGGCTTGTGTGTTTCAGAAACTTTAGTACGTGGTCACTATAAATCATTGTCATAACAAATATTAAGTGAAATTCTACTATATTCAGTGGGTACAGGTATTTGAATAACAATACAATTTTCCGTAAGATACACCTGATAGCCTGATACCACTTTTTCACAAGGAACTTTATAACACGTTACAAAACCAAAGTGTTACGCGAATCATCACGCTCGTCAGTTTTTTGTTACAATTCGCAACTATTGAAGTCTGTGCTAATTTTATTCATTTAATATCGCAACACTGAAATATAAGATTATATAACGTTACAATAGGCATAACCTGGCACGAGTATGTAACAGTTTCAAGGTACCAACACAAAGAAGCTATAAACATTGTTAGGCTGTGTTATTGCATTGAGCAGGCGATGTCCATCGTATCAGATCACGGCGCTAGTGGGCAGCGCCAGGCTGACGCCCGCAAGGTCAGCGACTTCTACGGCCTTAGCTGAACAATAGGCCTCCTACCCTCACGAGCACATTAGAGCAAATAGCAATCCTATGTAACACGAAACTTGTAGGCCTTAATCAGAGATACGGTCCACAAAACGGATACCTGCTGAATCGAATATCTCAATGTTATAATAATTATTAATCTATGTTGATTGTGAGAATAAAGTGCCTACAATCTCTGATAATATTAGAAATCTATTCAAATATAGCTTTTATATCGTACACAAGAGAGTCGTTAAATCATCATTAATGAATGTGTTGATAACCTTCCGATTTTCACCAGACTGTATTTTCCCACTCCAGGAAAAAAGCTTCCCTATCCTTTTTCCACAATCTTCTGTTCCTTTCAATATGCGAGATTAAACTTAGGGAGTGTAGACCTGATAGACCCAAAAAATTTATGCAAGCTAGACTGTGAGAAATTATGGTTATTTAGGTTGTTTTTGTATAAATAACTTAAATGTTTTAAAATACTACAGTTTGTCTGGTATTCAACAAGAATGCGCGCCATTTAAAATTATGTCTTAACATTTGTACGGTTTCGTTAATTTGAGTTATAATAAGTCTGACGTAATTCGTTATTACCGGAAACGAATCAAATATTATGCACGGGCTAATGTAATATCTTACCTGGCAGAATAAGGTTAATAACCAGACTTCGTAAACAAAAGGTAGGTTTTATAGTGGGTGACTGGACTGACTGGAGAAGACGATAACGCCTCTTCGCAGAAGCTCATTGAAATAGTAGGTAAGCCTGGTTTTTTCGTCGAAAGTGTGAGAGCTAATAGATTGGCTGAGACTCTATATGCCGAACCAAAAAACTCCATAATTATCACTCTAATGAGACCTGCTAAAAACAATCAATGGGTTGATTGTTAGAATACAATGCACATTCATACATTGTAAATGACATCAAATCACTAGCAATGCAACAGTAAATCATAATTTAAATCGTATTACAAGCACCAATGTGGTTGGACTGGTGGCGAGGGCCGCAGGTTTACTTTCACTGCTAGAGGCCGTCAGCTGGCTACACTCCCCCACCCGCGCCCGCACCGCACTGCCCCTGCGCTCTCCTCAGTGCTGCGCAACACTGCCTTATATTTGTAGCTTAACATAGTGTCGCTATCAAGTACATGCCTTGCACAAGATGATGAGTTAACGATTAGGAATGCTTCGCCTAATGCAAGCCTAATTCACAGGCGCAATGGAAGTGTAGCTTATCTTCAGGTTTTAAGGAGTGGCGATTGATGTTATTTATAAGAGTTGGTAAAACCTGTTTCGTAGATGATTGGCTACGACATTTAGCAAAGCTATGAATTTTAGCTCTTCATGTTTTGTAGCGTGCTTAACTTGACAATTTATCTGCATAAGCTACATAACAAATGTCGACATTGCCTTCAAACATTGCTGCATTACAGCTCATTTATAGCTTGATTTTTGTACGTATTTTTTCTTAGTTATAGCTACTAACTATGACTACTTCAACATGTTGATCAGTTAAGTAACCCCGGCCGAGTAGTAATGTTATCCTATGATCATGGATTTAATTAACAAAATGGCCTCAAATTCTAAAATTAATATAATCTCAATCAATTCCACTTGCCGGAAATGTGAGATGATCTAAATAATAATTTGAGACACAAAATTAGCATTTAATCGTTCTTATACTGAGTCAATAAACAAGACATAACGATCTTAATGTAGTGAGTAGCGCGCTGGATCACCGGAGCGTGGAGCAGAGTGGGGCGATGTGACCTCGAGCCAGCGACAGCGAATCTACACCCAAATGACTTGTCATCTACTGAGAATAAGGATCGATTCGTAATCCTACCAACTTATAGTGCAGTTGGAAGTACCCGTACCCGGATACGATTAAAGATCTGGTTAACGTTTAAAAGAAGTCGCCAGCTGTTTATGTATGAATGAAATAGTTAAAACAATCACCTTTACAGTGTTTTACTATCAGTCTATGGAACTACTTTGGACAAAGGAATTAAGTATAAGCTATAATGCAAACGAAATAGACCAGAACATAAATTGCACAATCAAGTAACCAGTGATCCATCATCGCTCTATGGATCTATCTCTAGACGTGTTTGTGTCCTACTTTTGTATCGTAATGTTAGCCTGTACTCGGTACAATATGCAACTCATAATGTTAATTTAAAAGTAAGTTTACGTTTATTGTGGTATATAAACTTTGTATACCTAACAAGAACTGCAACTTCGGGTGGTTGTGGAATATTATTATTATATATATATTATATTATTATAATACATACCTTAGAATAACAGGAATAAGTACCTACCTATTTGTAAAAAATCCAAGTTAAAGCCTAGCGAAACTGTAACACTTTTGAGCTTTGACTCGCGACATTGACGCGGGCTCAGCTCATGAATAAGGGCTCCGTTCGAGTTCCAAACTAGACCGGCAATCCCGAAAATAGCACGTAAACCGGTGGACAATGATTGATACTTTAATACAAACACAATACCTAGGTACTTCATTTAAATCACAATATTTATTCAATACAGGTTATATTAAGAAAATGACGTCCTAATGTCTATATAAGTGAGTAATCATCTAACAAACAATACATAACATACTCTAAGAAAGTACATGATATAGTCACATGGTGCATGCACGGTTTGAATCCGCAACCTGTGGTTCAAAGCGAGTCCGTAACCACTCAGCCACCACGACCACAATACATAGGTATCTTGTTAAATCACATGACTACACACTTATATGATACAATAATAATAAGCGATGATTACGTATCTACGTATTGATATCGACGCAGACGCGAGAAATTCTCGACAAAAAAGAGAAAGTGGGCCTTATTAGCGCAATTGTTATTATGTAGTAGTTGTAGGCCGTGCAACTTAACTTTTTGTTTCAGTCGCCTGCGCTAGCGCAACTTGCCTCAAATGGAGGTTAAGCAAATGTACCTATATAATGTTGGTGAGATTTTTTAGGCTTTTTTTTATTACTCTCTTTAATGCGAGATTTATGTTAATTTGGATATTCAAAAATAAAAACTAGGTTTGTGACTTTCGAAGAGTAAAAGATGATTGTAATAAAACGTTAAGAAGCGGTTGTGTCTTTGACATTTAGTTACCGTGCAATATAAACGACTAGCTTATTCCAGCGACATCGTCTGCGTAGACATCAGAATTAGGTCCAGCCGGGGTAAAAATAATAATCCTAGAAAAATCTTATATGTCAATTCACGTTATTAACTATCTGTGTGCCAACTTTTATCCAAATCCGTTTAGTATTTATTGCGTGAAAGAGTAAAAAACATCCATTCATCCTCACAAACTTTAATATTCATAATAGTTATTAGTAGCATAGGTGAAGCAGTGACAGCCTAGTGGTATGACCGTTGGACTGACAAGTCAAAGGTCGCAAGTTCGAATCCAAGGCACGCACCACTGTCTTTTCGGAGTCATGTGCGTATTATAAATTAATTATCACTTGCTTAAAACGGTGAAGGAAAACATCGTGAGGAAACCAGCACACCTGAGAGATGTTCTCGATGGTGTGTAAAGCCATGTCAGAGACCTACGGGTGGTTTAAACTCTAACACTAGGTTGTTCATCAACCACACGATAAGTAGAAGATTAGTAGGATAGGTGTAGCAGTGACAGCCTAGTGGTATGACCGTTGGACTGACGAGTCAGAGGTCACAAGTTCGAATCCAAGGCACGCACCACTTTTGTGTCTTTTCGTAGTCTTGTGCGTATTATAAATTAATTATCACTCGCTTAAAACGGCGAAGGAAACATCGTGAGGAAACCAGCACACCTGAGAGATGTTCTCGATGGTGTGTAAAGCTATATCAGAGACCTACAGGTGGCTTAAACTCTGACACTAGGTTGTTCATGAACCAGACGGTAAGAAGAAGTAGGATAGGTTGTACCAATAAGTAGGTATGTTAGAGTAATTTATAAAAAAAAAACACTGGTATCTACTACTACACACATACATAACATCATGCATATATTACCGAAGGTAGTTCGAGGTTTATTGTGGTACAGTCACGAGCACAAATACATTAGCACTTTTATCTGAATAATATAGAAGTATTCATGTATGTCTAGATATGGAAAGACTGCTTCTCATTTATCAACTTCTAAGTAATCACTGACTCTGATAGTACAGGTATTTACTTAGTTTCAGAGCCAGGGATCATTTTTCTGATGGCTTTGTAATAAATAAAAATAAAAATGTCTTTATTCAAAAATTAGCGCTTTGTGAACATCAAACATTAATACAGCCCCCAAAAAAGTCCACCCTTCACCGCATCCTAGTGTTTTAGCTGGGAATAATTTAGATAACTATGTTGTTATTTTTTTTAAGTCTTAAGTCGTTAACAGAAATGTTCTTTTTTCCTTGGATACAAAGGGTTTTTCTTGGTAAATAAACGTTTTTTTATTATATCTGTTTTACATACCCTATTATCTTAGCAATATACACTATACGTAGATATTGTCGGTGAGTTTTTAACATTCTGTGTTTTACATGTTGGTGCTCGTGACTGTACACCCACATTTCACCGCTACAGTTGTTAAGGCTCATGTAAAAGGGGGTGATCTTATTGTCATCAACTGGACAGTTTCGAATTCCGGAATGCTCAGAATAACCCAATATGACTTGCCCAACCCGAGACTCGAATCTAAGACGTAAGTAACGAGGTATTAGTGTTTATTATTTTGTTTAAGAGTTCAGTGAGGCAACATCGTTATACCTAAGAATTTTGCTGAAACTGAGGTTATGACTAAGTACAGTCACAACATGCTTCTAAGAAAAGGTATGATGATTCAGTAAAAGTATCATTTCTATATTAATGAAGGCTCTACCTAATTTGATATAGGTACTTAGAGAATGTACAAGCCTATTTCGTTTTCCTTAAAAGTCAAATACTGTGCTTGGATAAAACAAAAACAAGAATGACGTCACTACCTATTTAGATTCATAAATGACAATTACCTATCTCTTAAAAGTAAATAATGAACGCTTATTCCGTGTAAATTTGCAGAAGGTAATAAAATCTCTGTTTCGGCTAAAAAAAGGCATTCATTTTTTATTTATTTATTATTAACAAGCATTTATTTATTTAGTTTAATATTTTTAATAAATAAAATAAACATTACATTATAATAAATACTAAAGAAATTGCAATTCTTCGCTACGTTAAATTACATCTGTCCACTTATTTACGACTAGTTGCAAGACGCAACACGTGGGCGTGCGTTGATGTCTTTTGTAGAGCAATGTAGTGTACTTTACAATATATATACGAGGGCTTGCAAATCTCGTACAAAACTTTTATAAATACGTATTGTAAGGCCTTTTAAAGTTACAAATAACATTTTGATATCTAATAGGTACTTAATATAAAGACTTAGATTTATAATATAATTAATTTATTAGGAATATCTGTATATTAAAACGTGAAGAAAAAACTTTGTACCTCTTTTTACGAATATTACGCGGACGGAGGAGTATGAAATGTGGCACAGTTATAAGTTTATACGCAGGAAGGTAATATTTTTATATAATAAGCTTAAGAAATAATTTAAATTAATAAAAAAAAACATTACACACTACTATGCGTTTGACAAACATATCTTTGACAATAGAACCATATTTTTTTAATCGTTTTATGGTCGAATTTCGACCAGTCGGCGACCACTTATATAATTTAATTAACTTGAAATCAATAAAACCTCTTTTTCAAAAGCATCATGTTGATAGAAGTTTAGTATCAACAATTGATTCACGTACTGAAATACCGTTACATATGTATATAGGTATAAATCGTACTGGTACGTAAGCGACATGCTAATCGCACCCCACTTTCTTCCGGTCACAGCAGTCAAGGTCTGCCACCAAACGATTTGCGTTTGACAAATTATTTATTAATGGATAATGAAAGTAAGCATTACTAACGTACCGTGAAATACAAGAAAAAAAAACATATATAGAGATTTATACATAAATTGCCTCGTTGGTCTAGTGGTCCAAAACGCGACCGCTGAGCAGGACGTCTCGGGTTCGATTCCCGGGTCGGGCAAAACATTGAGTTTTTTCTGTTAGGAAATTCTCAGTAGCAGCCCGGAGTTTGGAATTGTGCCCGGTTGATGGCAATAGGCTCACCACCACACACATGGGACTTGATAACAGCATTGGTAAAATGTGGCTGTACGGCTGTGTACACCTCTTCCTTGCCCTTTGGGGAATACAGGCGTGATGCTATGACATTTATACTTGCATCCATATATATAGCTAGCTGGCGCCCGCAATTTCTTCTGCTTGACAAAAGGTAGCCTTGTGTATTTCCTTCCCTAAGGTCTAATCTATCTCTATACCAAAACCCATCAAAATTGGTTCAGCGGTTTATGTGAAAACGTAACGAGACAGACATAATTAATTTCGCATTTTTTATATTAGTTTGGATTCATGATTATTTATGTAGTGTTAGCAATGATCAGGAAATAATAAGTCGGATATAAATATATAATGAAATTATGAACACGGAAACCAGCTCAAGGACTGTGTACGAAAGTGGCTCAATTCTGTTTAAGTTCCACTGCGTTTATATTATAGTTGTGCGTCGACATCTGAAGCACCAAAAACGCAATGGATATTGAAAAAAAAAATGGAATAGGCTATATAAATACCATCCTGTGATTTATTGTAGCTAAGAAAGCATGTATTGTTATGGGAATACTTCTTAGTCACTTAAAGTAGGTTTTAATATTGCATTATAGTATTTTGAATTCTTCATATAAAAATAAAATAAAATTGTTAATAAAAAAAAAATAACGTTGCCTCATACTAGGAGTTTCTTCTGTATATATAGGGGGCCTACTTTATAAATACACATACACACATAAACCTAGGCCCGGAAAATTAAATCATACTAATAATTGTTCCGTGAGGGAATCGAACCCGCGAAAAGTGAAAGAGTTACTGTCTATTAGGACAACTATTAAATACGTAATTCTGTATAATTTTTCTAAATCCTCGTCCCACCAGTATCACGTGTAGGTAAATAAGTTGGTAAAAAAACAAAAATTCCTTGAATGTGCCTTTAATTGCGCTTTGTATTGCACGGCGCGCCTGCGCAACGCAAAGATTATTATTAATTAGTTAATTGCACTCAGTTAACGTAATAGTGGCCAGTATTGCGGAAACCATCAAATTGTTCTTGTTCCAGTGAGAACGACCCTCTAACAACGGATGTGAGCGAGGCCTGAATAACTACGTGTGATAGTTGTATACATGATTCTGTTATGAAGCTGATGTATAGTGGCGGCAGGTGCGGCTGTTGAGCGTGATGTCCTCGGCTCAGTCCCCGGGTCGGGTAATGTTATTAGGATTCCCAGTGGCAGCCCAAAATTTGGAATTGTGACCAGTAGATGGTGACAAGCTCATGTATTATCATACTTAATAACAACATGAATCAAATGTGAGCAAACGTCAGTAGGTGAGTATAGCTCTGCTACCCTTCAGGGTGTACAGGCGTGATGCTATGTTAGGTATATGTAAATAAACAATCAACCTCGGTTAATTCTGAAAGTAGTAGAAACCATTATAAAACAGTCTTTGTTCAGTAATGAATCATTTAACATATCAAACTCTTACACTACTAAAGAACTTTTATTATTTATGCATACAATTCAAGAGAGTCATGGACCTTTACACGTTAAAGGCCCCCACATGAATGACCCGTCACCAAGCTCCCCGCCGAACGGGTGACGACAAACATATAATTCCTTAGATAAAAGGCCCTAATGAAGTTGTAAATATAACAAAAAATTAACCACACCATTTTAACTGTAATAAATAGAACATCACATAGTGCCCTAATTGTTTTAACTATTAGTATTCTGATATTAATGTTGTCAGGCAACCAACAAGATTCTAACTTGAATTAACTTTATTTGGTATCATTTTACCGAATACCTATATATTAGTTACGTGAAGATCTGTAGATATGATATTAACTTATGTAATGTACGTAAGTTATGAGCAGATAAACAATGTATAAAACCTTTTTATGTAATTTAATTATGTATCGCTTCAGCATATCTATTACAGTTGGTATTTAGAGGTCGTTTAACAACTAGCTAAGGAAGTGACGCCGCCTTTGTTTCCCATTCTCTATCCCATACCGCCTACATTCACTTTTGTTTACTAGGCAACTTTGTTACCCACCATACGGTCCATGAAATCCGCCAAAATGTTGAATAAATATCACATTATGAATCATATTAGACACAATCTGTGAACGGTCAGTCTTACTTTACATAAATGTTGTTACGAAACTTTCGAAAGAGAAACCAATGTAGTCACACGTATGTTAGACTTGACATCAAATATCTTCTAAACTGGAAGTATTAGTAATTTAATATATTGAGTCATTAAGATATTAAACAAGGACCCTTACAGTCACCCTCGCACACTTTCGCAGCTGATCGTGCACGACAGCCTCGGGGGCTGAAAGGTCATATGGACAGAAGAATAAGGCCTACAAAATAGAATTTAAGACTTCAACTTACCGTTAAGTGTATCCTGAGAAGATTTAAATGTCGTAATCCGAATAATATGTACTGTGTATCACTTCACAATGTTGGAATAAAGCGTGGAGTGCACTCGCGGGGCGGTGTCGCTGCGCATGGTTCGCGCGTGCGTTCGGTCGGCAGGCCGCACGCTCACTGACGCTGCTAACGACCCCTTACCCGACTACTGTGACTCTACTGACTCACTTAAAACTGAGATTTTTAAGGGATTTCCCAGAGGAAAATGGTTTTTCTATAAGATTTATAGACCATATTTATTTGTTAAGGTTTATTGAGACAATATATCGTAGGACGGCAGATGGTACTCCGAAGTGTAGAAGAACAAAACTGATTCTAGGCGTCACTAGCGTACAGTTCCAATTTAGGAATAGACTCAATTATGGACCGTCATGTTTTTTTTCTTAATATTCGGATATAATATTGCAGTCGCCAAGCGCTTGAAAGGGCACGATTTGGGTTCGATATCCGCTTCGCATAATTATATTAGTATACAGGTATTTGGTGTGCTAATATTGAAATAAAAAAATATTTTTTTAGTAACATTAATTATTAATTTGTTGTAATAACACGATAAACCTACATTCAGTCGTATTACGAGAGAAAAATAAAGTTTTTTATTTTAATAAGTTTCATAATCCCAAATAAAACGACTACTTTAAATTCTTGTATAATGTGATGTCATAATGTGTATTGACTAAATAAATAAATGCAATTTACTTGTTTGCACAAATATCACTTTCAATTACAATTTCAGTATTAAAATCATAACAGTATAAGTAGTTTAGGAGATCAACTTGGTATACAGTGGCGAATATTGACATAAAGTTTAAGATCATTTATTTTTAAAAGATATGATTTAAACACCATATTTGTTTTTTAAATGAAGAGATAATGATACTCCCGGAAAAAATCTCGATCACAGTGGCATGTCTCCACGGAGATTAGCAAGGTACGCAGGAGATATTATAGTGCAGAAGTGTATGCGCAAACACAGATGCACTCCACTCCTTCCTTCAGTCTAATAGTCCGATGGGACGGCAATCCGTCGCGGCCAGAGAGGGATCAGGCGCAGCGCCAATAGCTTAAGTGCTCTACGAAACACAGGGGTGTCACACCAATAAACTTAACTAAACTACTCTAACACCGGGCTGTTATTGACAATTTCTTAACAGAATAACTCAATAATACTTTGCCCGACCCGGGAATCGAACCCAAGAGACTGAGGACCTTACGCTCAGCAGGCGCACCTGCGGCCACTCGACCAAAGAGGCAGTTGAAATGAAGAGATACGCAATCTTTGATGCTCTAAAAGATATGTAGGGAGAGCCCTGTAGTTTAAAATCGTGTGTTTCGACATAACCCAAGACAAGCAAAAACATTTTCAATGACACGCACAACACGATTTAAATCACTATAGACTCGATACAAATAGTTTGATTTCGTAAAAAGAAAATTAACACAAAAATGAGCTGTTTTGTTATTAAGGTGGGTGCGGACTACTCGGGGCACAATTTTGATTTTTTTTTCATTTGGATTTAATTTATATATATTAGTCTGTAAGGCTCGTGGCTAAGTAACAGCCGCACAGATCGATCGATCGAGGTTAAGCTGCGCTTGCCGCGGTCGGTCTGTGGATGGGTGACCATCATTTCATACCGAGACCCCTCCGTGCCTCGGAGAGCACGTTAAGCCGTCGGACCCGGTTGTCAAATTAAGATCTATGACAGCCGTTACGGGGTAGTCAGAGGCCTGAAAGTCTGACAACCAGTCATACCACGAGATATCGTGTTACCCAGTTACTGGGTTGTGGAGGTCAGATAGGCAGTCGCTTCATGTAAAATACTGGTATTAAGCTGCATCCGGTTTGACTGGAAGCCGACCCCAATGTAATTGGGAAAAGGCTAGGCAGATATATTAGTCTGTAAGGTATACATCTATGGGCCATAGACGCCTGAAAATTATTTATTATTTATTATTATTATTATAAAAACAGTCCAGATTACGAATGTAACCACCCGAGTGTAGCAATAAGTGTAGTTGTGATGATGCGCAATATCTTTCTGTCCAACTGCTTGTCTGTTCGCTAATAACATGAGTTCTACTAGACGTATTTGGAAGCGATTTTCACGATTATATAGACCGGATGTTTATTTGTCTGTCGGTGTGCATTTTTCTTCTTACACTTATTCAGTTATTTTGGATGAGTCTTCAAGTGGGTATGAGTAGCCAATGGATTTTCTATAAGCCTCTGTCGCACCTGCTCTGTTCGATTCCAGGATCATACAATGTATATTTTTGAAGTATCTGCTGTACGATTTATCATACAGACCGTCATATCTCTCATATAGGTATATTTTCTGAAGTATCCGCCACTGTACCACCATAAGGTGCTGTTCTATCACGCGTAATGTTCTCTAAACCGTACAGTAGACCGTCTGGGGCGCGGCGTGTCTTCGACATCGCTGTCTAGAGCGGGTTCGTAGCCACGGTTCACGTACACACCTGCCGTTGATAGCCGTCCATTCATGTCATCCAACTGGTGAAATAAAAATGATTTTTTTTTTTTGTATATAGCGTGTAGTTTTGGGGAACTAAAATTAAAATGTTATCTAATATGTAAATAATCATAGTTATGTAGACAATCCATCATGAACGTTATTCTAGACTCTTATCAGCTAAAATCCACACTGTTCTTCACTAAACTTTACTGGAGTCCCGGGGTAGCAGCTGCATTTGCCGCAAATATGGTTAATGTTTGTTGTATACACACGACATGAAAGAAGGGGAATACCGTGGATAAATAAAGATAATTATGCCTAAAGGTATAATATTAAATGGAAAAAGAATACGGTCGCGAGCAGGATTTGAACCTGCGCCTCCCGGATAAATACTCCAGGCGCTCTGACTACTAAATCATCTCGACCTCTGCGTATTTCGGTGATGTCATTGCTATCTATTCGGTCCCTATACAGGTGACCGAACTGATACTACTAACTTTGCAGTTAATACAATGTCGTAAAGATGCAATAGGCATGATGACAGTATTAAAGAACCAAAGAATATATGGTTTCAGAGGTAAATATAGACACAAAGAATTCTAAAAAGTGAGCTAGTTTTAATAAAAACATTAAGATTAATAAGATTTACAAAAAAATAAAAGTATAAAATGCTGCAATCGGCCATGTTAACTGAAACGTCAATCACAGCGAATGACGTCACGCCTCAGTCAAATGTCAATCATCGCCGTACATTATGGTTTCAACCTATGTCAAATATGCTGAGCCATGACGTCAAAACAGCGTCATGAAACCCAGCAGCGTTTTCGCGTGTAATCAAATTAGATATATTAAAATGCAATAATTTGCGTTAATACTTAGTTTATTGCTGTAATAATGTGTATTTTTACGGATATACTAGACATGTACCTACATTATAAAAGGTTTCAAAAACTTTTCTGGAAAAAGAATACGGTCGAATCCTGCTCGCGACCGTATTCTTTTCCATTTAATTTTATTACTTTAGAGTTCGCTAAGCATGCGTTAATACTTTTCGAATAATTTTCTGACTTATTTTTAATTATGACGATTTGCCTTATACCAATATTTGTCCCAGAACTGTGTGACTGTACTAAGACCGGCCCTGTGAAGAGACCTTTAGACTTTGCAAATGCGCTCTGCTAAGACGTAGTTATGGCGCGTCTTCAGCACGCTAAGCATGACACGACGCCATGACATGTGGGATGACCATTCTAAAGACTGGTGTTATTATACAACCGGTGTATCAGGCGCATCCTACAGAAAGTCAGTGGTAGAGTTTCTTGCGACCTGCAGCTGTAAACGGCGTCGCTTTGTCATGAAGGAGTTGCGCCACGTGTTCAGCACGCTGAGCAAGACGAGACGCCATGACGTGGGATATGATCATATTAATGTCTAGTGGTGGCTATATTACCGGTGTGCCAGGCGCGTCGAACAGGAAGTCAGTGGTGGAGTCCCTTGCGGCCTGCAGCTGTGAGCGGCGCCGCTCCGCTAGGACGGAGTCACGCCGCGTCTTCAGCGCGCGAAGCGTGGCGCGACGCACCGACGGATTCGCGCCAAGAGATGGTAGCCGTGATATTACCTCTGGGGATTTAGTTTAAGATGAAAACACAAACATAAAAACACGTCTGTGTATTCAGAAGATTTACTTGAGTTTTACGGAGTTTCAAGTTTTACTGTAGTATCCATCATCACATTGATTGTGTTTCTCTATGTTCTATGTTCAGTTCTGTTAGTGTGATTTGGTATAATTATGTCACATATCTATCGATTAAGTTTTTAATAGTTAATTGTGCCGATTGCTATCAACCGGCACAATTTACAATCTCCGGGCTGGTACTGAGAATTTCCTAACAGAACAGCTTAGCAACACTGCCCGACCTAGAAAACGAATCCCAGACGCCACGCTCAGCAGCAGTGCCTGCTCCAGTCAGTATTCTAACGTCTTAATCCTAATTTATTTAGATGCATTAGCTTTGTTGTTCTTAGTTAATGTACAGTTTGTATCTTTTGGCACATTTAAGTGGGTACGACCTTCATACGAAATAGCTTAAGATTGGAGACTTTCGATAATATCACATTGTTTTTGCTTGAGTAATTTAATATTTCTTTGCGTTGGTACATAGGCGCGTGCTAGCTAACATGTGCCATAAATATTTTATCTCATTAGTTAAAAGTTATTTTATATAAATTCAATTTTGATTTGTTTAGATTCTAAAAATAATTTTGATACAGACAGACGTGTTGCTGGGGAGTTTGTTGCGCCGCTTCTCCTTCCCAGCTAAAACACTAGCAAGCGGTGAAGGGTGAGCTTTTCTGGGGCTGTCTTGATGTTGACGTTCAAAAAGCGCAAATTATTAGCCTAATTTGAATAAAGAAATTTTGATTTTCATTTCTTATTATAAGACAACAAGTAAGGTAAAAGTAAAAATTTTTTGAACCCTTGCTTTAACTAGAAATTTACAAACTTATACATAATCCATGTTAAAATTATCTGTGACGACATTGTACAAATACTTCCAGACTTGCGAAGAAAAATCTAAATAATTATACCATTACACACTGAAGAACAAATGTATTACACATAGTGCTTAGAAATGTATGAGACAAAAATATACAGACAGCATACAAATCTCCATATAAAAGAATCACCTTTCTAACTCATCATAAAGTTCATGTCACAGTCAATAAATATTATTAATTATTGATTGAAATATAAAATACAGAAATGTTTAACAGGTTAAAATGAAAACATCGTCGTCTTCTTTTATATCGCGGAACATATTGGCACTCACGACTTTATAGAAACTAGAAGATATAAATAGAACAGAAAAAAAAATCTGTTCTCAACTTTGCCCAGCATTAGGAATTTCTCTTGTACAGTTGTCGTAATGTAACTATGCATGTCTGAAGTTGTACGCAAGTACGCTGCGTGGTACTCAATGTGTCTATGTCATTTACTCCATTACATTCTGTCATCTGTCTCGCAGGAGTCGGTGCAATGGGTCGTGGTGATGTTGACTTTCCTAACAAAATTAAATATTAAACATAAATCATTAAAAAGCATTAACTCATGCTTAGCGAACTCTAAAGTTATTATATTAAATGGAAAAAAGAATACGGTCGTATCGTACGGCCAAAAGACGTGTTAAAATATAGATGAAGCATTCGCGGTGGTGAGCAGAGGTCTGAGAGAGTATTTATCCGGGAGGCGCAGGTTCGAATCCTGCTCACGACCGTATTCTTTTTCCATTTAATATAATAACTTTAAAATTAAATATTTTAGTACGTTAACACTTGTCCATACCTGCGCGACCGTTTGGAATGCCTAAATTCAGACATGCAAGTTATATTACGACAACTGTATCATGTGTGTGTTTAGGGGCACATATCTCACATGCACAAACACACACGCAGTCTCAGAACAATTAATTGTAGACCACGACAAGCGAAGCAACAATTAGATAGATAAGACTTACCAGCATCACCATTCTGCAGTATAGTCAGTCTCCTCTTAAAATTAGCATCGAGGTTTACCCCACTCTGCTTAGTTTCCTTAGCCTTCTCCAGATTATGTATCGTCTTCCTTTTAGAGACGTGTTCATTATTGGCACGTTTGTCCAAGTCGTCCGTGTTCAAACGTTGCAGGTCTTTGGCTATTTCTATAGCGCGTGATTCTATGAGAGCGTTGTCTGTCATGTCGTCCGGCTGAGGGGATTATTATAGTTAACAACAGTTATAAGTATAGTCGACCACGAAATTGCTTTACCATATTTGACTGTCAATAAGGTTGACAGTATCTGACTTATACTTTGATCTTGTAAGCGATAATAGACCTTGTCATGTTATGATGTGCAAACGAAATTCAGCATTAGGGTGGTAAAGCAATTGTATGGTCGACTATACATTAACATAGCATGACGCCTGCCATCATCAGCCGGAGGAGTTAGATGTGGCCTGTTGTACGCCTATAATATTTCGCCTATTCTTTTATTAACTCCCAAATAACAAATGGTCAGTGCCCGTGCCTTTGTATGAGGTCCTTGCACTGTAGTGAGATAGTTATGGGCTGGTTATGTTTATGGTAATAAGTGGTTAGCTTGATGGCATCAACTACATACAAGTACGGGCTGCTACTAAGAATTTCATAACAGAAAGTCCCAATAACACCGGCCCTGAGAACTAACCCCTTTTTTTGAGTTTGGAATATCGTTCACGGGAGCAGCTCCTACCGATTCAAACCACACTACTAGGTCCTACTTTAACTTTTACCGATGCCCTGGATTCTTTGCAGCATTCACCGCGGCCCCGGTAGGTTGTTGTTTGTTTTAAGGTGTCAACAGACACTCGGGGATTTGAGCTCACAGACACTTCACTGGACCAATGAGGCAGGCTATATTATACATACAGTACAAAAGTAACTTCACATACATTGTTAATAATTAATCTGATCGTAGAACATAGATTTCTGCAGTCGAGCACTTTGACCGACACTATCAGATAGGTCGGCAAAGAATGCTGAAAATGGTGTGGTGGTTCTGGCTAGTTTTAAATGTACAATAACTGTATTTTTCGCCATAAAATGCCGTTTATAATCCCAAATACTGCTATACTGCTTTAAGTGATATCAAACAAGAGTTCGTGTTTTGCTATCTCCTAAATACGGATACTGCATCTGTTAAAAACAATATAAAGACCAGAATCCCATATATTTAGTTGCCACTCACCTTCTTAGTGAAATACCAGTTGAGGTGCACAGTAGACAGCAGGTGAGTCAGCGTGCCGAGTCGATGGAACAGCATGGCGGTGAACTGGATGATGATGACCGAGCCAAAGAATATGATGAACAACGACCCAATCGGCTCCAGTGTCAAGTAGTCTTGGGTTAAGTGGAACTGCCAGCGAAACATGAATTTAATTACTGTATTTAATTGAATGTAATCAAATGACGTTCTCTCGTATCGGAGGGCAAGACTAAGCAGGTAAATAAGTGTTTAGTAATTTAATTCTCTCCCAACGTCGGATAAAGGCAGATTAATTTTCATAACTTTTTGTGGCAAATTTATCAAAAAATCAAAATTTTCTCCTATCCAACATTCCATCCAGCCATCGAGGTGTTGTCACAAAGTCCTAGTAGGACGGCGCAATATAACTAACGCCTGTATACATTAACAGCTATTAACATGTTTCTTAGCTAAACTTGTAAATGCTTTGCTTCTCCAGTCAGTGGCTACAATAAATTTTATGGTAAAAAAAAAAATTGAAACATTTGAAAAAGCAAAGCACACTCTTTTATCAAAATATAGATTGTTCAATCCATAAAGTTGCGCCCCACTCTTTATCTAAATTGGAACAGATAGTTAAACAACGAAGGAACTCCGGAATTTTTACTGGCTTGTTCGGGCTTCTCCAGCAGACCGCGGTTTCCTCTCACACGAAAATTAGGGCGCGTGTTCATGGATTGAACTATAGTGATTTAGACAAAGAGCATCGTCGTGAAATTGATTAAATTATACATTAGATCAGGTCTTAGAAACTTCTTTTGCTATTGCTGTATGTGTATAGGTCTTTCAAACTATTGGCAACGGTGTAATTAAATTTTCTGGTATTAACAGAATAATAACAATAACGTCTTATCATCACAGCAAAATTATATAATAACATGAGGCTAATTTGAATAGTAGTTTAGTGTAGTTTTTTATAGTTTCTTTTGAAATTTTAAGTTCAAATAGACACAAAATTCATTCTTAAGTATCTAGTATACGTGTAACACAAAGATACATACAGTATTGGAAGATTCATCATACGCGATGCTGGCCTTCTGACCGAATGGCCAACGGAAGTGCAACTGGTCCTGGTTTAATTGCAGAAGGAAGATGACCAGCACGAATAGCGAGTTGACCATCACGAACGCGAACACCATCTTATCGCGGAGGTTCTTCAAGTCAGTTTTGATACGTTCCTGGAGAAAACATCATTTTTGAAAAACTATATCAGAAAGCCGAAATGCCTTTATAAAATCACAATCATCATCCACCTGCCCTTATCCCAATTTATTTGGGGTCGGCGCAGCATGTATGCTTCTTCTATACATAGTCTCTACTTGTACTGGAATGCTGCTAAATAAACGCTAAGCTAAACGCGCCAGCCTGACGTCAACCCTCATTGGGAATGCTGTTGTTCGTGGTAACCGCCTCCCGGTCTCCTTCTATCTAGCTATATCTTTCCAAATGTTATGCATGCGCCACGTTCTGATGTTATCCTACTATCACACTCCGCTAACCGGATAATTTTACAAATAAAATCACAACACAATCAACATAATATTATCCTGATATAGTCGGAGTCAAGTGTGTGACGTAATGTTGAGCACAAGTCAATTTACAGAAGCAAAGAAAGAGTTGTCACAAAACTTCTCTTAATTATGAAAACGTACCAATTCCTGTTTGTTTTCGTCGATGGGCCTTAGGTATACGTCGATCAGATCCTTCCAAAAGTCGGTCTCTGCTGTAGTGAGGAAGTCCACCTCGCCCTTCTGAAGGTCCGGGTCTTCTATCCAGTATGGGTTGATCAGATCATCTCGTTCTTCCTATCGTTAAAACAAATTATTATTTAGGCGTTTAGTCACGATGTTTTACTTCACCGTTTTAGGAAGGTAATAATTCATTTGTAATACGGACATGACTTCGAAAATTCTGTGTTCCTTGAGTTCGAACTTGTGACCTGACATTTTAAAAAACCTCCGTCAAAACACAGATAAATATTTGAAAAGCATTAACGCATGCATAGCGAACTCTAAAGCTATAAATTTTTGTGGAAAGAAAAATACGGTCGTGAGCAGGATTCAAACCTATCCAGAAGGCGCAGGTTCGCATCCTGCTCACGACCGTATTGATCTTTCCACTAAAATGTATAACTCCGTCAAAACTTCAAGAATACTAAATGCAGCCAAATAACATCTGCAGCATGGGGTGGTCAAAGTTTGGAATTGTTATTTTGTGTGTCCGGGTAAAAGAAATCACAATTGTATCACCATATTTTATGTTTGCTTACCCTGGGTATGTCGGTGGATATCTCGCTGTCTTCATACTCGGGCATCATGGTAAGCGGCTCCCCGGACTGACGTCGCAGTGCCACTGATGAACGACGCCGCTTTGATGGTTCCACTACTTCGGGAGGAGCACCGCTGTAAGACGATGATAGGTGTTACTCAATATAAGAAACACGTTTAGAAGACAACGTCAAAACTCCATAGTTCCTCGTATTTGATATTTTGAAGGACACACGATGAGACACTATATAATTTTTATTATTTTGACGTCTATAGACGTCACATGTCTCTGAAAAAAATTATCGATCGTACAACATCTCGTTTTAGCAACAGCAAGTTCATAAAACATTACTTTTATTTTTATTAAATATGGATATATCCCTTTAAAGCATTATCGCATGCGTAGATATCTATAAAGTTATAAACTTTTGTGGACAGTTTATTCGGGAGGCGCAGGTTCAAATCCTGGTAACGACCGTATTTTTCTTTCCCCAAAAATGCTGCCTAGCCTATTCCCATTACATTGAGGTCGGCTTCCAGTCAAACCGAATGAAGCATAATACCAGTATTTTACATGGAGCGACTGCCTATCTGACCTCCACAACCCAGTTACTGGGTAACACGATATCTCCTGGTATGACTAGTTGACAGACTTTCTGGCCTCTGACTACCTGTAACGACTGTCATAGATCTTAATTTGACAACCGGGACCGAACCCCTTAACGTGCTTTCCGAGGCACGGAGGATCTCGGTGTGAATTGATGGTCATCCATCCACAGACCGACCGCGGCAAGCGCAGCTTAACCTCAATCGTTCGACCTGTGCGGCTGTTACTTAGCCACCAGCCCAAAAAAGCAATACAGCTATGAGTGAGTGTTAGTATCGCATAATTAACCGTGATGTCCTGCCAGACTTCTACTAACTACAGCTCCTGCACTAACTTATACCAGGGTTACAAGATCCCAACTGCTTCCGTCATAACCCGGTAGTTTATTGTGTACCTACGTTAAGATTCTGGACTGACCCTACAAACACGCCGGCCACAGTCGACAATCACTCCAGAGAGAGATGTGTATGCTCTGAAGCGCTTGTCGCAGAACGACACAAAAATTGATGAAATAAACTGTATCAACTTACAGTAACTCCAATCTCTTCTCCATCTTCTCGATGGAGTTGGCGATCTTCAGCAGATGCAGGTCATCCTGATGGTCTTTGGGGTTGGTGCAGCACATGCAGCGGTACAAGCCCGCCACACTACACTCCATCGAACCACTCGTCTCCTCACCTTTACCGAACCACTTCATCAAACTCTGATCATCCATCTTCTTTTTCGCTTCCTCAGCTTCTTTTTTTTCCATTTCCATTTCCTGGTAATGATAAAATTTAATTTAATAAGTAATTTAGGATTGCTTGTATTTGTAGTATTGTAAAACTTGGTCTCCTGATAAAAAAAAACTGTGGTATTAAGCTTGGTTGGCAAGAGCGGCTGGTATACTTAACTAAGAGGTCACGGGTTCGTGTCCCGTTCGCGGTTCAATAATTTTTACTACAAAAAGATATTGAAGCGTCGACCCAATGTCAATCATATTAATTATCCTATATAAAGTTGTATACTTATTAACTCTTTGAGGGTATATATGAACAGAGTACACTTAGATACATACATACCTTCGCAGTTTTCTTCTGTGCCACCTCCCTGGTTCCCCACGATACGTTGTTCAAGTTGCACAGCGAGTATATAATCAACAACATGTACATACTAGGAATGGTTACATAGTATATAGCTATGTATAGTAGGCATACTATTTCCTGGGGATGAAGCGCGGCCGTGATGAAGAACGTCCCGAACACCATAGATGTAAACATACTGGACGGGGCTAACCATCCATCTTCAACGATCTGAAGAACTATCCCCACTATGACTATCATCATCACCATTGCGTATGCGCATGTTATCAAGTTGGCGAGAAATAACTGTAAAAGATATGTTTGTTAACTCTGATATTTTAAAATTCAACATAAATAATTTCTGGGTAAATCTTAATAAAATATTAGTAGTAGGTATAGGTAATACAATAAGAAACAAATTATATGATGAAACAATGAAAGACACATAGTGCTTCCTCTTTCCTACATTGCTGTGCCCGACAGGGTCCATATAATTATCTAACTGATTGTATTTACCACCAAAATTACATTGTGGAACGCAATAAATATTGAAATTGAAATAAATGGGGTTTTAATTTTGGTTTATAATAACTTGGAATTTGAAGAAAAAAAATTGCTTATGTTGTATGTAAATGCTTTGGATTTCTCGAAATACAAAGTTGCACACATCTTTTTACATTTAGTAGATATACCCTTCAGAAAATCAGCGCTAATGAAATACTTACTAAAAACACAAAAATTCAATACCTGCGTTTCTGATTTGCATGTCATACAAACGACGATGAAGATAAGAATGGGCACCAAGTTCAGCATCATTGCGTTTAAGTTACTCATTTGGGTAATTGCGTTCATGGCGCCCACCATCATCAAGAAAATGGTCCCCGGGCCGAGGATCGTCCCGATCATTAACATACTCTGGAATAACATTTTGCAGTTTTACGAAAATGCCGTGTCAGAATCCTAGCAGGAGCAAATAGATGGCCACGATCTGCCTACCCTAATGGAAAACAGGCATGATTGTATGTATTCATTAAATTTAAACCATTTTAAAAAATAGATTTTCACTCACTCGGCTCACTACTTCTGATTATACAGTTTATTGTGCCGTAATGAGGCATTTATTCTATTTTCTGATGGAAACTATGGACAGCAGATTGATTTTAGCTGCTTAAAAATGTGTGTGGCTACTTTGAGGCTAATCATGTCACGCAAAGCACTTACGGTACCTATGTAGTTCAACCTATATCTGCGGTCTCTTACCTGGGCCGGTAAACGAACCGATTAAATATAAATTATCTATTGATATATTGGCTACAATAACTCGCTTACTGTATCGAAGCCATAAAACCGCTGATACCGAAGCATATCACAAAAATATTCTACAATATTTAAAAATAAAATTCATACCTGATAAACAATATACAGCGTAGAAATATTATCATTTATTTGGATTGTCCGTTTAGAGTCTGCGAGTAAATCCATAATATTGGCCATAGTGGAGGGCACCCATCGTCGGCGCTGGTTAAAGAACTCGTCGAAATGTTCTGGGCAATGCGTGTAGGCATCTGATGCGGCTGAGTATTCGACACGATAGCCACGTTGTAGTAGCAAAGTGCAAAGCCAACGATCTTCGCCTAGGTAGCAGACAGGAATATGTACAATGCTGCTGACTGTACATTCTACAGCCAGCATCAAAAGTATAGGGGCACACAAAATATATACATTTGATAAAGAAATCTTCTTCGTTCAAGGAAATATTTCAATAATAAACCTTATTTAGATTGATATGAGGTTTGAATTTTGTCAAATGCTTGAGTTATTTTGAATGCCAAATACTGACTACGCCAGAAATGTATGTTAATATGGGCAGAAAAGTAGGTCATCATCATCATATAGCAAGTTCTACTAGGTTCTATCACTAGTCTCATGAGACCAAGTTATACTGTCAAAACATATTGAATATGTCGAGGTAAAAGTCATAAAAATAAGAACAATAACAAGAATATAGTAATATGTATTATTTTACTCCTGAAGCGTGCTAGACCTTCATAATCGCTTTCATCGGCCTTCATAGTTTCTTAAATCGAGGGAAAATGAAACCAAGGTAACCTACCTTGATCATATTGCACGTAATGTCTTGCCTCATGCGAAGTCAGCGTATACTTCTTCATGACGTTGTCGTCCATCAAAGCCTTTCCTCTGAACAGGGAGAAGCATCCTGGACTACAGAGTACGCAGCCAATCATGTGTTCAGTTGCCTTTTGCAGCCAATGACCAATAGCGTACTCAAACATTTGATACCATGCCATGAAACCTAAAACAAGGTTTTACGAAGACGAGCAAATTAATGCCTCCAGTCATCTCTGTACTTGAGACAAACGGAAATAGAAAAAAATGCTTTACTTAAAATAAAGACTTAATGAAGAAGTTAAGACAGGTGAAAACCCGCAAGCTGAATGTGAAACCCTTATTTCACCAGTCTAAATCTACCTACCAGATCCCACGGGATGAATTCTCCCGCAAGCTGCGCCAAGATTCTTATCCTTCTTCATCAGATCGATTAGCAGCGTAACAGCTATCGGCTTGAAGTCTATGTCTCCGTCCAGGGCCAGCAAGTAAGTGTTCTCGGCGATCACTTCCTTGCGATCCACGGAGATCGGAAGGTCCATCAACCGATGACCCAAGAAGTAGTACATGTACATTACCTAAAATATTACTGTTAGTAAACCAACAACCTATGATCTATCATAGGCCGTTGGTGTAGCTGTACTCTACTCTGTACAGCTGCGGGTACAGGCAAAAATATTCTTTATTACAATTATACAGAGTTCTTTATCATCATTCTTTTTTTCATTCTTAATTATCTATGAGATTGTTTTACATGAAATTGAACTTTAAACTATGGTATCTATAGATAGAATTCTGTTTAACTGTCATAAACGACACCATATTTATTGTGCCGTTGGCTTAGAATAAAACCGCTTTAAATATTTGTCTCACTTGAGCAGTGAGACTGGGCCGAACGGATACCTATGTCGTATGTCTGATGATTTATGGGCGAAATCCACTACCTACCAAGTGGATTCCTATAAATGTCCAACGACATCGCGGCAAATCTAGGCGAAGATGGAAGTATGAGCTTGATAAAGGATTGACCCATACTTGCTCTAAATAGAGAAAAGTTTGCCCAGCAGTGGCATAATAGACGGTATAAAAAAAAAACTAGGTAGACAAGGTACCATTTTAATAAGAATGTAGGTACAAATCTACCACTAAAGTAAGTCACTCATCAGTGTATTTCAAAGATCTATCAATTTGAACGCTTAATCTTCTTCAAGCCAAGTAACATAAGGTTTTGGCTCTAGATGATAATGAATAACCTTGAGATAAACCCTGTAAATCTAAACAGTATGTGTCTAGGTATAATACGAAGAAGAGAGACAGGAGGTGATTCCTGTCTCTCTTCTTCATAGGTATACAACACATGCACACAAATACTAAACGAGTTATCTATTCGTCTAATCTTAGATGAACGATAAGGAAAACAATATAAAATTCACGATTAATAGAGGACATAAATAAAAATGACTAAAGTAAAAACATTTCATTATCACGATACGTTATCATTCCTTTGTCATTACTCCGTAATTTAGCATTTTTTGAAAACAATAAAACGTGTATTGCTTGGTTTACCTGAGACCATCTTTTCCTGTGCCTAATTTTGGACTTGTCTTTAAGATGGCATATCATTTTGTTTTTTCCGGGCAGTGTCCAGACTAGCCGACCGCCATACGGTGTAGGGAACTTCTTGGGAGGTCTCAATCTGACATTAGTAAGGTGGACCTCTGAGGCAGCTTCATCGATAGTGTCTACCAGACACTTCACAAAACGATTGAGTTGCGAGTCTTCGGAACTATGATCTGATACTTCAAATGCGTCATCCATAAAAATATGCACTGTAAAGATTAGAGGCAATAAAACCACATTCTTCAAAAATATATTATAATAAAACAACAATAATATTCAAAGAAATATATTAAATATATATATGTATGAAACGAATATAATATATATGAAACGAATACAATATGACGATTGTTGTAATACTAGCAGTGCCCGGAGTTGCACCCACGAATAATTATATTTTAATTACTTACTTAATAATAACCAACAAATAGCTAATAATTCACAGTTCATCTCGTCGGGCGGGGTCAATGCGTCACACGGCTCGTTCGTGCGAGTTTTGAATTATTTTCGTTTTACATTATCTCCTAAACTATGCGTCTTAATAACATGCTATAAAGAGCAACGTTTATGTTCATAAAATTATCTTTATGAAGAATTTTCGTTCGTAAGGATTAATATGACATAGCTAATAAAAATGGAAAAAAAAACACTTTTTAATTTTCAAAAATTTTTAAGACCATTTTTTTGAATAACATATGTCTAGTCGACCATACAATTGCTTTACCACCCTAATGCTGAATTTCATTCGCACATCATAATATGACAAGGTCTATTTTCGCTTACAAGATCAAAGTGTCGGTCAACCTTATTGACATTTTAATTTACTGGAAGTTTTTGTCAAATATGGTAAAGCAATTTCGTGGTCGACTATACGTCTCACTAACTATTATGCCAGCGCACGCGGTTAGAGAGGTTCGGCAGCGCTTTTTCTTGAGACTCACTTAACAAAAATCTATATTTAAGGTTAGCTGGATGGCCTATACTAACTATTCATCATGAACCTAGCTATCAAATACAACATGAGATTTTTTCTAATCCGACTGGTAGTTCCAGAGAATAGCGCGTTTAAAAAAACAAACAAAACTACTATTCCGTAATATAATATTAATATATATTTATATATATATAATCCAATTTATTCGTTCCCATCGGAAAACTTATTTTTATAATTTATGCAACAAATAACACTACTTACCCTCTAATTCATAGTAATCAGGATCAACAATGCCCAAATACTTCTGCGCAACGCGACGCGCACTCTGATCCTCATCGAAACGAAAAATAGACTTCAAAAACTCGACCATTTCTTCTTTTGTTTCATGCCACATCGTTGCACATACGTAAATCCTGATGAGAAATATATAATATACACACCAAGGCAGAGAGGGGAATAGGTACTTCCACAGAAATAAGTCTAATATCTTTGGGTACTTAAAATGTTCTACCCCACATCTTATACAAAGGGCGCACGTTCAAACTCTCTTCGTTGTATTTTTTGCTCGTTAGGCGTTACATTGTTTCTTTTTTTTTTGTTATAATAATCGCTTTTGTACGACATTAACTGCAAAGTTAGTAGTGTCGGTTCAGTCACCTGTATAGGGACTGAAAAGATGTCGATGTTGTCATTAAAAGATGTTTAAAATGGGGAATATTATATTATGTACCTGGTTATATTGTCTGACGGCTTGACATCTTTTGAAATTTTATCGGCACTTATAATAGATCCATCATCATCTTCAAGCCCCTTCAGATCCTATAACACAGTTAAAAAGCTATTCCAATAATCATTACAACAAAATCTATAATGCAATTAAATATTAAAAGGCAACAATCACCTCTAACGGTATATCATGTTCCTCATCTTTGGTCCTGTTCAGAAGCAGTGACTGGTCAATGACGATGCTACAGTACCATGGTTTTGCAAACAGTTTATCGGTAGCGGCAAGTCGCTCGCAACGCGGCTGCCAAGTGTGGGCCGTCACCCAAGCCTGGGAAACCAACCATAGGACCCATACCCACGACATCTCTTTCACTATGAACTCGTTTAGGAAGTAAACTGGGGAAGAAAAGGTAAGTGACGGTCAGGTTTGTTAACTATAAGTACCTATAGGCAAAGTATCAACCATCAGTTCAATTTAAGAGCTATGTCTAGTTAAAGTTATGTTGGTGCAACCAAGCCTAAGAGTTTAAAATTAATTTACAGACTTTCTTAGAACAATTTACTCTAAGGAACAAAACTATAAGTTTCGTGGTAGGTATATAAGTATCATATTTGCTGATGGAATATTATGTATCTCAAGCACCTTGAATAAATGTGTTCTTCTTCTACTTTAAGACCTTGTCTCTTAGTTAATAAATGTGTTAAGGTAAACAATTTATCAAATTACAATATAGGAAGAAGTTACGTACCTGGTGGAATTTCGAAGAACAAGTAATCAGGTATAGTTCGATAGAAAGCACATGGGTCCGAATTTCTCATTCCACAGAATACAATTAATAGATTAATGGTAACTGGTCCAACCAGGCTTAATGCAAATGTGAAGCTAAAGTTTTGTATAAGGATCTTGCAGGCAGCTTTGCTGGCGCCGAAACAGATGTAGGCCGTTACGACCTGAATGATCACCACCCAAAGAGGTGAAGCCCATGACGATGCTAAATCTAAGCTGGATCCGGTTACTGCGTAACCCATGAAGCCTTCATAGGCGTCCAGGATAACTTGAACCTGTAAGAAAATATATGTTCTGGATGTCTCTAAGAATGGTTGTAGTGTCCAGTCAAATAAATAAGACATTGTTAAATAATTGGGTTATAAATATTTAATGTGGGTTTGTGTCCATACAATTACGATTCACAAGAAAACTCGCTATTCTTATATTACACATTTCCCAAATTTTACCTCGTGAACAGTGTAATATCGGTGGCCAAAACCTCTTTGTAGAGATGTAAAGAAAGCGAGAGGGTCGTCATTTTGAAGGTTTAGAGATACTATGATACAACACATGAATATAAATATCTTCCATATTGTAAGCACACGCTGCGTGTAATAACGACTCCTTTTGAGACCGTCGCGAAGTTCTTGCAACGGCCTTAAAACTGTAATCAATACAATATATTAAAAAAATCTAGTTATGTAGGTGTAATTGGGCATGCATGAAAAAAATAAGGTTTTTTTTTCGAATGTTTATCTAATTATGAGAAACTAATTTGTCTATTTTATTTTTTTAAACATTACTTTTTTTTTTAATATTTCCCCAAATGACGTAATGTGTTCACAATTTTTTAACACACTTAGTTTCTAAACGAACTTAAACAAACAGCTGTCAGTTTCATGTCAAATGAAGGTCACAAACGTCAAACCGACAAGTTTTGCCAGCTCTAGTATTCAAATTTTGATGTTTATTAATATAAAACGCATGTTTTTTACGTTTTGGGCATAGATCTACTTTGGTAAACTTGTATCATAGTAACTTGTATTATATCATAGCAATCTTAGTTCAAAAAATCAAATACATTCGTATGATGAAATGCGATTTTAGTTAAAATAGCTTCAATATAAAAATGACAGAAAACATTTCCTTCTAGTAGTCTGGTATCACTAAAAATGACAAATGATCTTCAGTCCACTGATTATATAAAATATGAACATGTGACGTCACTGCAAGTGACTTCAGGTCAAATGAAGGTAATTAGTTATTTTTGCCTTTTCAAAGTCAAAGTCAAAGGTTTTTATTTCAAATAGGCAAAACGTCTTACGAAAATCAAGCATACCTAATTGGTAGGTACTGAGTTTCAAGAGGAAGGGATAAACTCAAATGAGTCAGTCGCTCAGCTTTAGTGAGTACATTAAAAATAACTAGCTGTACCCCGCGGTTTCACCCGCTTATAATTAAAATATCGGTCTTTAATACAGCTAAAAATAGTTCGCGATGCCATATGCCTATTATACAGACTCCATTATAAGGTATATACAAAATACCTTATAATGGCGTATGTATAATTAATTATTATGTACATTTTTGTAGAACATTAGGTATATATCTATTAATTAACGTATCACTAACCATTACGCCAGCGCACGCGGAGAAAGCAGTTAGGCAGCACTTACTTACAAAAATCAATAGGAATTTAAGGCTAACTGAAAGGAGTAGAAGAATTTTTCAAATCGGACTGGTAGTTCCAGAGATTAGCGCGTTCAAACAAATAAACAAAAAATCCGCTTAATGATATTTGTATAGATATGTGCTCTGATATGTTGATACAGTTAAGTGCTCAAGTCCAGTTGAATTTTGAAAAGCAAATGAAAGTAAAATGCAAGTCCTCAACCAAGTACCTAAACCTAATTACGAAACGTTGTAATTATCTATGGGTAATAGAAAGATACATAACAGGTGTCCCTACGTATAACGAAAAGGGCAATAAAATATGACGCATTGTTTACCTGACCATTGTGTTCCCGCACAACCGACGAAATTCTCCCACCAACCGAGAGACACTAACACGCATGCTGCCGGAATGGTCCATAGTATTTTACCGCCTATGAGCAAAGGCCAAACTACAAAAGCAGTAGCTTGAGCAGATACAGCAAGAACATCCAAGATTATCTTCAGTGGGTATCGAGGGTCGGTTCGGTCCCTGGAGATGGCATTCAGAACTCCTGGCACGAAGCACATGGCATTCATCAACATCGCACCTTTAACTACATCTAATTCCGGCAGAATCATCAGTACTAATAAGCCAACTCCAATTGTATGCAATGTTTCGATTAGGAATGCCTGGAATAATTGATTGACAATTAATAATAAGCGGCATATAATAAGCGATAGGTAGTTACCACTAAATAAACAGAGTTACAGAACTGCGTTAGTAATGACGCGTAACTTTTTTTTAAATGAAAGCATATAAACCAGAGTTTATAAACTAAAACTGATTGAGGATTTTAGTATAGAAGTTTTATTTTATCCATTAGCCTATCTAACATATTAGTCATTGCACCAAGCGGGGCAATCCCATATAATTAGATGGTGCTTATAGACAACTGCACAGGGCTAGAGGTCATAGACTACGAAAGCTATTGGAAAGTACACCATCGAGCTGAAGAGCCAAGCTCCTACCTACAACCGGACTGGGGTCTTTGAAGCTGTTGCTATAGCCAAATACGGCTGTAAGGCTTATAGTAGGTAGGCCTACCTACTACCTACCATGACACAAGGTGGTCATCTACCTCTTTTACTAGCTTATAAGAATCTATCAATCTCCAAAACGTCCGTCGCCGTCACGTGATTAGCAACCATAAACCAAATCCTCATGAACTCGGAAGTTGCCAAGTTTTTTTTCTGGTCACAAATGGTAGATCCTTTGGCCACCAACTCGCCTGATGGTAACCGACAGTGTGCCCGAGAATGGAGCACGTATATCCAGAATAAATCTATTTACTCTTAAGTAGAGTGGATAGATTTGGGGAGAACGATTGTTGGGGAGTTAATGCAACTGCCTAGATCGGTCTCCCACAACGGCATCCTGAAATACGACTAGGTCGCTTCACGGCATAGCTTCGTCCGGTGGGTGGTAACCAGCCGCGGCCAAAGCCTCCTACCACAGTTGTGTTGCCTGTTTATCACCACCCAGGGGCCATGTGTAGGGATTCCATTTTAAGGGTGCACTACTACGGATGCGGGCAACTCAGCCCCCCAAAAAAGTTTGTCGTATATTTATAGATTGTTTTGTTTTACTTCTTACCATCATGAACTGCATAAATGTAGGTTTTCGAACGGTTTTGAAGAAGCATATTCTGACTGATCTGAGGAATATTCCCATCTCTGGTAGGCTGAATGCTATGAAAGCTGCCCACAGCCATGTAATTCGTTCTTCCAACGTATGTATTGTTATGAACTGTTGATCAAGAGCTGGTGATATGAGAAACGGAAGTGTTAGTTGTGATAAGACATACAAGATAATTGCAATATTTAAATACTTATTACAATAGATAACAGCTCACCTAATTCTCTATTACAGTGATTTATTTCTTTGCCCTTTTTCAGTTGTGATGTGATGAAAAGCAGAGTTCCTTTAGATACGACCGCAGATCCGAGCACAACGGAGAAAATAAATATATAAGCCAGAAGTTTCAAGATCTTCACACTGGTGTCTATAAAGGCAGTGGAAGCCATAGACCCACTCTCCTTCTTTACGGGGAGCTCCCGGAACAAATTCCATCCTTTAGTTTCTTGTGCAGTTCTTTGACTGAAGAAATTGGGTAGTTTTAGCCTCGAATTTTAAATGGTCTAATAATTAGGCATGTGTAACTCTTTACTGATATGACTCGCTGATCCGAAACATTTAGGTGTTCCAAAAGATTGGCTCTGTAACAATCTTCTAAACGTATCATTTGGAACTAAAACATTACAATGCTCTTTACTCCGTGAAATGCGTCACTCGAGAGCGCGAGCAAGTCGGTACTCACTTCGCTCAATGATTCAGATTCAGAGTGAGTGGCAAACATAATACAGTCTTAACAAACGGGAGAGAGATATAAAATGATACGTATCGCACACTCATAACTTAGTAGCTTTCCCGCGATGCGACATAAAAAACGTAACATTCTGTATTTTATAACTTTTGAGTCGATGATCCAAATGAAACATATGAGTGTTTCGGAACATTTCAGTGATCGAGATGCAAATGTTCCAATCGCAAAAATTATACACTTTTCCCACCTCTAGTAATAATAATACCCTACATAATGTAATGAGAGCTCAAAAGGTTCAATTCAGTTTGTCTAAAGTAAACTTTAGTAGATCCTAAACATAGGCTCAGTAGGTAATTGAATTAGGGCTAACACTTACTTTCCCAAGATTAACTATTATCCTAATGGAAGTCATTACCGAATAAAAAGTATCCTATGTGTTAATCCAGAAAATGGTATAACTATGTGCCAATTTTCATCCAAATCTGTTTAAAAGTTTTTGAGTGAATACGAAAATACGAAAAACGTGATTAAAGTAAAAAACATCCAAACATCTTCACAAACTTTCACATTTATAATATGATATATTACATTATATAGAAGAATAGGAAGTAGGATTATAATATTTTTGTTGACAGCTTTGTTAAATTAACAACATATCACACCCATTTAATAACAGTGAAATACTGAATTCATTTCAAGGTGAAGCGACAGAGAAAGCACTAGATTTGAGAACTTAAAATCGAATAACTTTTAGTACATGGCTTAAAAAAAAATACGTGCGTAAAGTATTGTAATTCATAATCGTTTGTTTGATCAACAATATCAAAAATGATACTGCAATGTTATGTCCATATCTTGGTGCTATACTTAACCATATAATTAAATACTTATTGGTTTAGATGTGACCTAAGTACCTAAAGCAGTTAAAATAAAGAGCTACGAGTAAGGCTTCTCGTTTTATATTATGTTATAGATACCTATGCACTAAGTTACATGTAAACCAGACTTTCAAAGGTACACAGTTCACATGATTATTATGAGTGGTTATTTTCATAATTTTAGACCAATAAAGAGCCATTTGTCTTGACCTAGCTCTAAAGTCAATTACAGAGAACTTGAGGTCCCAAAACAATATAATAGATTCGTAGGGACTATAACGGCCGGTTAGATTTTTAGAACGCGCACATTATTGTAGCTGTAAGCTTTTTTAACTCTACAAACAGTGACGTAACTACTAAGGTACCAAAGGGCCATTCAAGACATGACCACTTGGAGCTAGACGCTACCTTCTTCTTACTTTGCCTTATTAGGTAACTTCTATACAATAAATATTTACTCTAGATCATCGGCGTCATCATAAAGCGGTGTATATTCAGTCTCAGAGTCCTCGCTGTCGTCTCCCAGACCCGTGAATCCAGGAGTCTTGGGTTTCGTCGCCATGCCTTATATGTCTGGAAACGATTGATAATCAGGAATATATCCTAGTAACTACTGTGATGCAATTCATAATAGTAAAAGCAAGAGCACTTCGGAGTACCAATCCAAGAGGTGCATGTTCAAACCCTGGTGGTGCTGGTCGACTTCAGTGTTCGGTTTGCATGCGTGAATGCGTTTCACAATTTTATTTCATTCATTATTAGGCAGCACTTAAATCTTATTATTACTTATATAAAATATAGCCGGCGTTAGGTACTCAGTGGTAATGCTTTAGTAGTAGTAGGTTTCTAAAGGTGACAGTTTTTTTTTTAATTGAGCAATTCGTTTTTAGTTTGTTAATTACAAACCAAAATACACATACAAATCTTTTCTCTCTAATATAAGTGTAATGTAGATAAATTAAGGAAAATCTTACCTCAACACAATTTTTAAAAACACATTCTCACTTCTAATTTCTTATCACAACCGATTCAGGCTAACAAACAATAACAGAACACAATATTATCACAGGATTCTTGTCAAAGTAAACGAGGATATGGTTCATAAACGTCGGTACTTGCCCATTTAGGCATAATCCCCATATCAAACGACCGTTACGATATCACGACTGATTACATATTTATCGGAAATCGTAAATCAATCGCGTTTTGATTTAACTTTTTATCATTATATACGATCACATCCTTTGCATTATTTAATGACTCGTTTGAAGTCATCAACATTACAATACATACCAAAAAAATATTTTGAAAACAGCATTAACAATGTGCGCTTTTACGTATACCATTCGGCGGTGGGAGTCTGAATTTAGTTTTATTATTGTTACACGTGGCACAAGCTTGGATGATCAGTCAATACTGATACTGACTACCTCAATAGCGGACACTATACAAATCAAACAAGTCCACTTGTAGTTGTACCTGGATACTTAGGTATAAGACCTAAGTATCCAGGTGATAAAATAGTCAATTATCAAAATAATCTTTAATCTTATACCAGGTTCAAAGGAAACTATATCAGAGGCGTCACTATCAGTTTTATTAAATATAAAATAAATAATGTATATAATACGTATGAAAAATTAAAATAACTTATCGTCTATTATTACAAATTAGCATTTTTATACTTAAATACAGTCGACACAATATTCGAGAATGAAGATTAGTGACAACACTACATTTAGTCAATCTTATTTCAAGATACTAGGTACCTATTATTACTACTACTATTAAATGACTGCACGGTTAAGAGATCAACCGCCTTAACACACAAAATGCGATATCGACCAATATAATGGGACAATCTCTATAATCAAAGCATTCTGCGCTATTTCTACCATCAGACTTCAAAACTCAAAAATACTGAACTGGAAAAGACTCAACTAATCCTTCTATTCATATCAGTTGGCTGGACACCTACTAATACTAGAGTATTTTAAGAGACCAATAATATTAAATATTTCAGATATAAATTAGAAAAAATAAGTTGTACAGATCTTATAAAATTCTCTAATAGGTCACTTTATACAGTTTACAAAAAAAAATGCGTACTTACATACTGATATTACAATTTATTGCCGGCTATAAGTGTTAACTACATTTAATACGCAAGTTACCGTGTTACTTAAAGTAAAGTGATTAAAACAATGTTCAGTTCTCGCTATCATTACCACCAGGTACAGTACCTATTTTACTAGTACTGTAATCTACCTCCTTCACATAATCTTTAGGTTCGTCATGCTTAGAAAAGTTCCCCATCGCAACTTGAGCTATAGTGTCCACGATACTAGATGTACCTATGTAAGGATGGCTTGACGGTGGTACAGACGTCGAGAGATCTTCCGGCTTTGTTAATTTTAGTGGCTGGTTGTAATCAGATAAATAGTCTGGCATAGTAGTCTTCTTTGTCAATTCTAACATCTGATTCAAAAATGACTCACCACCGACTCGCGACGGCATACTAAAGTCGGTCGCTTGGGGTTCAATATTATCAGTTTTAGGAGTGTCAATTTTCGAAGAAGTACTTGTTTCGTTTAACTTCATACCATCTAAAGAATCAGATTTTCCTTTTCCAATACTACCAAAATCTGGAGGCAAATAATCTTTATTGCCTTTCAGTAAATCATGAGGAGATTTCATCAGCATACTCTGATCTAAGCCAGCTTTAGTGGATATAGGACTACTTGTCGACAGTGGCTTTAATAGAGTTTCCTGCATTTTCATTAATGAGGGTGACAAGAACATATTGTTTGCAGCTAAAGTTGACTTGGACATGGGGTCTGGAATTCCTAATATTCCTGCACTGGAATATTTACTAGCTGAGAATAATGCGTTAGCGATGTCAGCAGAGCTCATCATGAGGTTGGAGGCAAGATTGGCAGGGATCGTGCCCGTGGCGGCGGTGGTGCTCGTGGCGGTGCTACTCGGAGTTTTGTCATAGCTACCAATACTGCTGGTCAGGTTTTGCAAAGACGCTGCATACGAAGGGGGATCAGGAAGTTTGCTGCCTGATAAACTTGCTGCAAGACTCGAAGACATTCCTGGGGTGAGACTAGTCAGCATGCTGTTGGCAGCAGCTAAACTTTCTAAACTAGACGCACCCATGGGCAATGGCATGTTGGGTGAACCTAATCCTAGGGCCATGCTTGTTAACATATCTAGTCCGGTTGGGTACGACGACGAAAGAGTAGGTGTGGCTGATTTTGAAGATGATTTCGATGACGTAGGTAATACTGGAATGTTTAATTGAGGCGTTTCAAATTTATGAGGTGAGCCTGATCCAATGCCTGAGGAAACATTAATGGGCGGCACACCCGCCGGGCGGCTTACCATCTGTTGTAATGTACTAACAGAAGGAAAATTAGGTACAGATGTTACTTGAGTCGGCTTAGACACTGGAATCGGTTGAGGAACTGCTAACAGAGCATCAAGATCCATCTTATCATCCTGTTCAGAAGAACAGCCTAACTCATCCCTTATAAAATGCCACAACAAACCATCACTTTGTTCTCGCGGAAACTTGGCAGTTAAGGTACACTTCAACTTATCTAAATACGTTATATCAGGTTTAAAGTTATCTTTAAAATCTACAAATGTGTCATCAGAGAATGAAAAGTAATACTTGATGCTTTTCCTTATTTGTTCCATGGCATGTGATGATAAGTGACTGTCATGCACCAAGTTATATTGTAGCATTAGAGGTCGAGGGTACTCTGTGGGCCTCTGTTCAGGCGGGGGCATCACCCAGAAGAAGGTTAGAGACGATTCTAACACTGGGCTCTCGGGATTATAGGGAGCTGCAATATTGTAAAACAATAATAAATATTCAATTAGTGTTTGCAAAATGTTACAGCTTATGATTTTTGTTACTTACAGCAAATTACTCCAATGCAAGGTATATATGATATTTCACTTGGTCCACGCATTTTGATTTGATATTCCAGCTGATTGTCACAATCTCTGAGACTTGGCATAGCAGGATTTGTTGGATGGGAATGATACCAGCCCAAGAGTGTCAGTCCCAGTTTTTCTATTTCCATTTGGATCTCCAATTCTACTAAAACTCGAGGTCTGTTGTCAGTTTTACTAATTAGACATGGGAAAGTGTGAGTTATCATGACATCTGAAACAAAAAATATTCATATGTTACATCATACCTATGAATAAAATTAAGTGTCTGTCACTGATATCAATATCAAATTAAATGCTCTTAAAGTTTTTAAAATTTTTGACTCTCAAATATTGCCCTCCAATAAGGCTCTGAACTGTTCAAAGGACAATTTTTTTTTTTTATAGATTATGACTTTTATCTTAAATAGTTTTATCGTGATTCTTTCATTTGGATATAAGTATTGCAGGATTCAACAGATATATGAATATAAATATAAAACGCTATTCGTCCAAGTCACGTTACAAATATTGTGCAATCAGTCCGTGACTATAAGCAGACATGTTGCCAGATATGTATCGTGCAGATCCAGTTCTCCCCTGAGATTAACCCATAGTAATTGGGACTTGATTTATTATAATCTATCCAGGTTTATAATTTTTCGACTCTGTAGACGGTTCATTGAGTCAGAAATTGTGAGCTGCAATCAGTCCGTGACTATTAGCAGATATGTTGCCAGATATGTATCGTGCAGAGTCAGTTCTCCCTTGACATTAACCCATAGTAATTGGGAGTTGATTTATTATAATCTATCGAGGTTTATACATTTTTGTCTCTTTAGAGTCTAAAGTTTAGACGGATCATTGAGTCAGGAATTGTGAGCTGGACTGCCAGTGGATTGGTATGATGGTAGAGGCGCTTTTTATAGGTTACTGCACAGGATCTTATTTTCTCCTTTACTGTACTCAATTGCAGGTGATGATGGACCTGTGTTCTTTATAAACCAGGGAGCATTCGCTATTTGCTTTAGGATGGAATCTTCTGCTCTTTGTATTATGCTTATATTGGAATCGCAAGTGGAACCCCATAGTTGTATGCCCAGATAGGCTTTAAGATAGACCTGTATATTAAGAGTTTGTTGTCTAGTGACAGTTTACTGTTCCTGCCGAGCAGCCAGTACAGCCCCCGATATCTTAGATTGAGTTATTTGGCCCTGATGTGGTCTCTCCAAGTTAGTCTTCTGTCAAGGTGCATTACTAAGTACTTGACGCAGTTGTGGTGCGAGAGCTGTTGGTCACAGAGGTTCACTGGTGGGCAGTTTTCTCGTTTTAGGGTGAATGTTATATGGACTGACTTAGTTGCACTTGCTCTGATCCTCCATATTTTTAACCAGTTTTAATTCCTGTTAGGCTTTTTTGCAAAGTTCTGGAGGTATCTGCAGGATCTTTACTAGAGCTGAGTATTGCTGTGTCATTTGCAAAAATAGCTACTGTCACCCCGGGGCACTGTGGTAAATCTGCTGTGAATAATGTATACAATATTGGGCCCATCACAGAACCCTGGGGCACACCGGCAAGTGTATCATGGAAGCATGATGTGCTTTCGCCCTCGCATACTTGGAACAGCCTTCCAGTCAGGTAGGACTCGAGTATCCCGTAATTTATTTATTTATTCGATAGGCAAACCAACTAAATACACACTAAGACACTGGTACAAACATTTTCTAATACATTATTATTGCATGTATCTAAATTAAAGGTAAGCACAGCATAACAGTAAGATCTCTCTGTACAATAATAAAAGTGTTGAGTAGCGTGATCGATATGAAACACTGGTAAAATATGTTTGAATTAATTTAAAATTATGAAATGTTTAAAATTCAAAAAAAAAGGAAATATAATATTTGTAGGGCAGGAGTACTTTGATTTTGTGTAACAGACCCTTGTGCCATGCCTATCGAAAGCCTGCTGGACGTCCAAAAATGCTGCTGAGCAGTACTCCTTCCTCTCCAAGCATGTTCTGGTGACCTAACACACTCTATGGGTCTGTTCAATTGTTGCGTGTTCTCGTCGGAAACCAAATTGGTGATCCGGGATAATTGACTTTCCAGAAATTGAATTCATAAGCCTCTGCAACAGGATCTTTACAAACAGTTTCGAGCAAACTTATAGGCCTGTCACTTCACTATAAGTGGCTTACCGGGTTTCGGTACCATTATTATTTAGGACACTTTCCACAAAGTAGGGTAATGACTAGTTCTCATGATCCCATTAAACAAGCAGGTGAGATAGACTATGGCTTTCCGTGGGAGTTCTTTTAGGACCATTTTGTCGATGAGATCGAAACCCCTTTTTGTTCTCCAATAAGTAGATTGTTCCCATGACCTGTCGTGAAGATGTTGCCTGTATTGGATTATCTGTATTGGATATGGTTGGCGATCTTGTTTTAGGTCTATATCTAGTTCGTCATATTCCGGTTCACTTGGGTTAGGAATAAATATATTTGCCAGATGATTTGCAAAAATATTGGCTTTTTCATGCGTTGTTCGAGCCCAAGAGTTATCGGGGGATTTTATGGGTGGCTTTGGTACAATAGGCTTATTGGAGCTCCTTCATACTTTCCACAGCGAGTAGTTCGAAGAGCAAGCAGCAGTCAGTGATTCTATGTGTGCTGTGGCAGCTGCGTTTGAAGCAGTAGCGAGTATTTGTTTTAGCTCACGAATTGCTTTATTTAGGGCTCACTTGTCATCTGGGCGAGCGAGTGTTATGCCAAGCTCTACGCAATCGTCTGTTTTCGAGGATTTTCAGTCGTATCTGTGCAGGTACCACGCCATGGTATACAATTCCAACAGCTGTTCTGTATTGTGACCATGAAGTTTCTGGCGGCGCTTTCTACTTCCTCTTTTGTCTTGAGTGCAATTTGGAGATTTCAATTATCGTCCACTATTTCTCGAAAGGATTCCCAGTCATTTTTTTTATTATACAATTCAGGACGTTTATATACGATAATTGTATAATAAAAGAAGTTAGTAAGTACTGTAGAGCTAATAGTGAGGATGATGGGAGTATGGTCCCACGAGCCATCAAGACACGACTTGATGGAGTATGATAACCGTGACAGTCCCTTCATGATGAAGAAGTCCAGCACACCAGGTTGTCTCTTAGGGTCACTGAGCCAGTATGTCGGTTCAAGGGTTGCGATGGGTTTGAGTCGGCGGTCTTCTAGGCTCTTTTTGAGTTCCCTTCCTCGGGTTGTTGTGATTCTAGATCCCCAGTGGACGTGTTTGGCACTCCAGTCTTCTCTATAAAGCGCCTGCCAACGGTTTCAAAATACTGGTTGAGGAGATGTTCGCTAATCATATGCTTAGGAGGACAAAAAACAGAGGAGACATTGAAGTGCCCATTCTTGTTTTCGATCAGTACTTTTGTTTCCTGGATGTGGCTAACCACATCCAGGCAACAAAAGTACTGATTTGTATTCTGGCTGTTCATGGTGTTTTATTTTTGATTTTATAATGATAGCAGTACCACCATGTTCCATCGGAATGATTTATTTGGTATGTGTCAAAATTCCGTATCCTCATGAGGCTACTGTCTGTAAAGTGGGTTTCAGACACAAGAAGAATATCTAGCTTGTGGAGATTTGACAGATGTTCCTCTTCATGTTTATTAGGAGCCAACCCATTTATGTTCCAGGCAGCATCACGCCTGTATTCCCCGAAGGGGTAAGCAGAGGTGTACACAGTTGTACACCCACATTTCACCAATGCTGTTATTAAGTCCCATGTAATAGGTGGTGAGCCTATTGCCATCTACCAGGCACAATTCCAAACTCTGGGCTTTCGAACAGATAAACTCAATAACACTACCCGACCCGTGAATCGAACCCGAGACCTCATGCTCAGCAGTCGTGCTTGGGACCACAAGACCAATGAGTTATGCGCATTTCTGATGTGCTACGCGCGGTCATGACGGGGGAGGGTGCTGGTGGAATATATTTTTGTAGGCTTTTCCTCAAATTAACGAGGGTGAAACCGCAGGGCACAGCTATTATATTATAATTAGCCTAAGTTACTCCGAATTAGGGTTCCACAGGCTGAGTGTTATAGATGTTTTATCTCACGAACGCGGGTGATCCATATTTGTGTGTGTAAGTGTACATGCACTCTGTCTTTGCGTGCGTAAGCTCAGGAGCGTCCAGTCGTGGCCGAATCGCCGGCCGAGTCAGTGCTTCTTGGTTCGCGCCAAAATTATTTATCGAATACCGTCAGCATGGAAGGTACGAAGAAACGGAGAAAAGTTGTTCGCAGTGAGGTAAGGCAAATTAATGTTCATGTGTGTGTTTATGTTGTGTGTAATGAATTAACGTATTAGTTAGTTTAATAAGAACATGTTAAACAAGATTTTAATAATGTATTGTTTATTTTAGGCTCGCCAAATGATTGCAAATATTTATAGTTTTCTCAAAGAAGAATATGAATTCACGGAACTTCATCGAGAACCAAATTGTGATTTATTACATTTGCGTAATATAACAAAACGCACTGCAGCAGCGACGGGGGTAAGTGAAAGAACAGTGCAAAAAATATTAAAAGAAGGAAGAGATGTCGCAAGTACATCTTCGAATTTTATGTCACCAATGAAAAACCGAAGAAAGAGAGGAAATAAAGTAGACATTGATGGATTTACAGCTGATGTTGTACGGAGCACAATACAAAATTTTCATATCGTACAAAAACAAATTCCAACATTGGCAAAACTAAGGTCAGTCTTGAATGAAAAAGTTGGTTTCGATGGATGTCTCGCAACGCTACGTAAGTTATTAAATAAATTGGGCTACAAGTGGCGCAAAACCGATAACAATAGGAACGTATTAGTTGAACGGCATGCTATCCAGATGTGGAGAATAAAATATTTAAAATAAATTACCGAATACCGCTCTCAAGGTCGGCCTATTGTCTATACTGACGAAAGTTACGTATTGACAACACATGTTCGAGATAACACCTGGGCCCAAAAAGAAAAACCATCTCCATTTTGTAAAAAACTAAGTCAAGGTACCGTAACTAAGTAAGGTCGTTTTATTTTAGTACATGCTGGAACCGATGCCGGATTTATTGAGAATGCTTGCTTAATCTACAAAGCTAATTCCACAGTTGGAGACTACCATTCCAACATGAGTTTTGAAAATTACGTAAAATGGCTGAATGAAAAGTTGCTGCCAAATTTGCCAGATCGTTCCGTAATAGTACTTGATAATGCATCGTACCACAATACACGTGCTGAGAAATTGCCGACAACAGCCTCAACAAAATCTGAGATGCAAGAATGGCTCACTTCTAAGGGTATACATTTCGACACAAATTTGCGCAAAGTTGACATAATAAAAAACCATAAAAGTGATTTTATCACTTACAAAATCGATGACTACATAAAAATTAAAGGATTTGAAGTATTACGCCTCCCTCTTTACCACCCTGAGCTCAATGCCATAGAAAACATCTGGGGGGTCCTTAAAAACTACATTGCTCTAAGAAACGTTGAGCAAAATATGACCAACACAGAACAACTTATCCAAGAGAGTATTACAAAAATAACAAGTGAGACATGGCGTAATACTTGCAATAGTGTCATTAAAAAAGAATCTGAATATATGAAATATTTTGACACTGATTCTGAATTAATAATAAATTTACAAGATGACAGTGAAGAAGAAACTGACTCTGAAGAAGACTCTAGTTACGATTCTTGAAATACTAGCTTAAATAAAATATAAATTGTATTCAAGATATTGCTAAAATTAAATGTTTCTTGAAATTAAGTTTCTTTTTTATTGTATTGTATATGTCTTATCTATACACAGCAAAAATCGAATAACTATATAATTTTTTCATTAGCGATGAGCTTGCTAACGCTACCGGTAGTTACGCACACAAGAGCGCGTGTCTACACGCATTACAACTACAAGTATGGCTCACCCGCTTTCGTGAGATAAAACAACTGTAGTTTCCGACATCCACGCGGACGAAGTCGCGGGCACAGCTACATCATGGTATTAATTGATACTTATTTTAGAACAAACAACATACTGTGACTGTTCAGATCCCAAGTTCCAGCTAGATATCCATAAACCTCTTCCTTTTTCAAATGACAGTGAATGTCAAGTACCAGACTAGCATTTGAACTGACTGACACCAGGAATGGCTGCACTTTACCAGCTGATGAAAATGATACTGCTTCTATCAACATGTTGGCATCACTATAATGAAGAATACAAATTATTAGTATAATTTTCCGAATAACATTAAATATAAAAAAATATTATAAGCTTAGACCAATTTAATGTATAGCAAGAAATAGGCTAAAAATTAAAGTGTACGATTCTAATTTAAGTGAAAAAATTGAATACTGACTGTTGCATCATTCTGTTGGGAATAGTGTTGTGCTTCATAACAATCCTTTGTGGTGGTGGCTCTGGAGGATTTTCTACTTCCATTTCTATCTCCTCTGTAATTTAAATCAACCCACAATTACACAAATCAGTATAACACATTTGAAATAAGTCTCTACTAGTTGTGAACTATTCCAATGTGCATCCAGATTGAATAAGTAACCTTTTTTTTGTTTTCAGGGGGGAAACCTCAAAAAAAGGCTATAAGAATAAGAGGGGACTATTGAAGTATGTGCATGTTAATAATTATAATTACAAAATCAAACACCAAATGGCTAAAATGAAGCCATATTAAATAAATTTTACAAGTAACTCACCATCTGAATGCATATTTTCTCTCTGCAACTGCTTCTTGCGAAGATAGGTTGCTTTAATTGTATCTAATTTCTTTCCTCTATATTTGACAGAGGCCCAGCCACAACCAGATCTCTTGTCAGGGTTGATTATACGCTTGCAGTGTATTGCCCAGGCTGATGGGGAACAGAATATTGTCTCAGTCTCATGAGACTTTATTTTGCCATCTGCTTGCAAATCCCCAACAAACTTTTGACCCTAGAATAGCCAATAAATTGAGATCAGAAGTGACTACTACACAAGGCTTTCAAATTAACAATTGTTTCAAAGAATATGGGTATGTATTTTTTTGTGGGTGGGTGGGTAGTATTAATTATTAGGAAATGTTTTTTTTTTTCTCAATCATAAAATTTCAAGAATATTCAGTCTGATAAAATAAGACTTTCAAAATTCTTTTTTTTTTCATAAATGCCGAATAAATAATGATGAGATGAAGAGACTAACACAGGACTATGGAGATTAGCACAATAGAGGGATCTATGCCAAGCAGTGCGAGACGTTGGGTTGTGGATGATGAAGTAGATAAAACTTACTAGATACTCTATTGTCATTGCTGCATTTCCAGGTTCAAGCATTTTTTCTTCTAAAAGCATTTGCAAAGTGACTCCTCTACCGGGCATTGACTTATTACCAGACTGGGTTTCCATCTCCTGAATAAAAAAACGATACTTATAAATTAGGTTCCAGAGTAAATATGTACACACAAATTGCACTGATTATTGTTAACTATTTATGTTACAGAGCCATGGCTCTGTAACTGTTAAAGAATTGTTAGTTAATTATTATATTCTTACCTCGTCACTAAATTCTTCCCCACTAGCAACTTCTTCTTTTTCTTCTTCAGGCGGATCTTTTTGTGGGTTACTGGGTTTCTCAGTTTTAATTTCATCATTTGGAATATTAGGTGGTGCAGTTATTGTAGACGTTGCTTCAGCCGACGTGTTATTATACATTGGTAATGTAGGACCGGACATCAACGCCGCAGCCAAATGTGAAGTTTGAAGATCCATAATACATGAAGATATTGCCTTTTCTATTTAAAATAAACTCCAGAAGACAACCATCCGTAACATTATTCTTTTCTTACTAATGTATTTTGTAAGCTCCTTTTTAACATCACAAATGCAAAACACTTTAAACTTCAACACCACTTGTTTAGACTCTAGACAATGACCATAGATTATATATACTATACTATACTAGAGACTACCAAAGAGTAAATAATCACTACGTTCTATGACTACCACAGACTACTAAGAAATACTACCTACGTATCTATACTCCTCTAGAGTATAGATACGTAGGTAGCATAGAATTAGAATATTTTTGGTACCCCATAGAAGGACATAGAGCTCAAAAAGTTGCAACCGATTTTGAATTGTCAATGTGTGCGTGCAATAGTAATGTACAACGTGGAAATATTGACACGATATCAATTATCGATAAACAATATTTCAGATGTAAAGAATTGGTATACAAAATGAAAATATTTTCAATCAAATTATGTTAATAAAACTAAAATCACAAGGGTAGGTATTATTTAATGCACTAAATTAATTAGTTACATTATTATAATAAAAAGAAACATGCGCTCACATTATAATTATATTTTAAGGACCCTGAGCAGTGTATAGAGTATGACTGATTGAGATGATGATTGACTGAATGATTTTTACCTACCTATCCTAATACCACTGCGGAGTTGGTCTGGACTCAGCGCAGCACACGCTTGAGGTGTGCCCTGCCTAGACCGCTGAGCGGCGGGTACTAAGAGCCAGTATCTGGTGAGACCTGTCTCTGCCGGTAGTAGTGAGGGCTGGCAGATTCAGTGAACTGGAGAGAAATGGCTTCGTTTTGTGAGACTGTTGTCGTCCAGAAAGAGGCCGCCGAGCAGGATTGTGAGAGGGCCGATCCCGCTCGGAGAAGAAAGCGTCTAGGAGGAAACCGCCTCGGCACATAACAGCCGAAGCCCCTCCTGTATGATTTAAGGCAGGCGGCCCTTTGGGGTCACAGATGCTTAGAGAGGGGACTTCGTTTACCCATCGTGATCCCAGAGAAGACGGTGGCATAGTGGTCACGTGCTATCGTGCACTGCGAGGCTTAAGAGAGACCCCTGTACAGTCTCTCTAGAGATGTGCCTTAATAGGCGCTGCATAGCGGGGGTGCTGGAGCTGGTCTATTACGTGCCTCCCTCCATATGCTCATGGTGACCACCGAAGTGGTTTTAGTGAGGTAAGAATCCTATACACCCCGGTCTTATCCATAAAGGCTGGGCGCGTCTTTGAACGTTTGCCCCCCAAAAAATATATTTGTATATCCTATTATCTTTTCTTATTTATTCTTTTTCTTATTTTCTCCTTTATCTTTATTCTTTTCTTCATCAATTAGTCTCATCTATTATTCTTTTTCCTTAGCATCGATAGGAAACCTTTCAGTATAAAAAATGTATATCATAAAATTGTGATATTCTGTTGAATTTGTACAAAAAAATATATAAACAACATACTCATTACGCTATCACATATAGGCTCAGTGCTCACCGCCTAAAGGTGATAGCGCAGGAATCAACAACTAGTTTTATTCGGGGTCTGTTTTTAAAATTAATATTACTGCGCAGTTCGTTAGATCATTATTAACAACCGAGGTCTGCACAAAGTAGGTTGGCGGTCCGGATTCGAGTTGCATTTGGGGACTACTGTAATAGTGTGATTACGTAACCTGGGCCACTAAGCTACGCTTAGCTTCTTATATGTTATAAGCGTTCGGGCAGACACACCGACAAACAGACAGAAACGTTTCCAAACATTTTGGTTTCATCTTCTGTGTCAATAGTATTAGGTACCCCAATTCAACTTTTGGAAAAATAATCAATGTGCAGAGATACATCAACACTTCAAATGAATTCTGATATCGGAACTTTTTGTTCTAAAATTTCATCGACACTATAGTCGACACTGACAAGTCACTATTTAGTGTACATGAAATGAAAATTTCTATTAGAACAACGTACTCAATATAGCTTTTATGACCATTGTTTTTTACTATAGAGAAAATTCACTATTTTCTAGATAGGATTTGGTTTTCCAAATAAATTTTGTAAAGATAGTTTTTTCCAAAATATGGCCATGAAAATATATGCTGTTGTTGACAATTTACCTGTGATATGAATGTTTTTCTGGATTATTTTTATAAGAAACATCGCAGTCACCAAAACTACAACTAGGCATCGCTTATAAATTTTAAAACTTTATAAAATATACAGGATTCACTGAAAATACAGTAAATATAAGTTAGCGTGATTTTTGACAGTGACACTGGAGAAAACAACATCTGCCAATAGTGCTGACCGAACCTAAATATGCTTTCTCTTTCTAACATGTGATATTTCCGTAAGAGATTCCATCCCCAAAGTAGGCTTTGTAGGTCTTTATCTATCCTACGTTTATGGTAGGTAGTATGTAGATGGAGGAGGAGGACAGGCCACAGATTAGTAATATATGTATCTGAACAGGCCTCTTGGAACAGGCCGAGGACTGGATGAAAGTGTTGCCAGCGGGTCTTATAAAAATTTACCTGATATTAATAAAAAAGTAACCTTTTAGTACGAAAAGTAACCTTTTATTACACGACTGCCCAAAAAGGCATGTTATGTTTTTAGGTTCATGTGTATATGTGAATATCTTTATTCCACCATAACTTCTAATGCCTGAACAAAAACTGCGCTGTCAAAAGTTGATAAAAGGCCGAGACATAATCAGAAAGGCCGAAGGGCAACACAGACTACGTTAATAATTTAGATGTAATTTAGTGACAAATTGAACTTAAAGGTCGATTCCACTTCACTACATCTAGTGCACTAATTAGTGCACCTGCTAATGTACTACATATTGGGCGTTCTATTTACACTGAATCCTAACTCAGTCAGAGCCTAAAAGCCGATCATGAAACCCGTGCTATTGAAAATGGAAAAAGTCGGCATACGTTGCCGTAATAGCGGATATAAAAGGCGTAAAAAAAAAGTTGGGTTAAGAAGTATCTGCGACAAACAAATTGAGCAATACGAACATTTTAGATGTTTTTGATCCAGAAGTTTTTAGGAAATACCTGAGAATGAATACTACACTTCTGAGACTTGCACATACGTACCCATTTTGAAAGTTTTATTTAAATTTCAATTCCTTTTTTTTAAGTTTTCGTTCTTGATCGCCACCAGATCAAAGTCATAAATATTTCGAGTAATACCATAAACCCCTCAAGACATACAGATTGATCTAATAATCTGGATTATTTTTGTCACACAAGTATATCTCTAGACATTACTGAAATATTAATTTATCGCTCAAATTTATTCCTATAGTCTAAATTATTTTGTCCCACAAGTATATCTCTTGGTTACTAACCACATTTCCAAAATAATTATAATAACATAACATAACATAGCATCACGCTTGTATTCTTCGAAGGGGTAGGCAGAGGTGTACACAGTTGTACAGTGTAAACTCACATTTCACCAATGCCGTTATTAAGTCCCATGTCCGGGCAAACTCCGGGCTGCTACTGAGAATTAATCAACAGAAAAACTCTAATATTTATTAATATTTATTTTTCTTTAAAGTCTTTTTATATTTATAGATTTTTGTCACCTTCTCCGTTACGATATCAACTATAGATTAAACAGATATATTATTACATATCAACACTCGCACGCATCGGCTGCCGCGGCATCCTTAAATTGCTGCCGTATACCGTATTTAAGGTCCGTAGATTAGACTTTTTGATTTGACCATAAGTAAAACGCAAAAAAACACTGGAAAAAAGCATGCTTTGCAGATTGAGTTCACAGATTAGATACTAGTAGCTAGCTAATTGAGTAAATTAATGGTAAATGGTAAAAAGTGCTGTTTACAAAAATATTTATCGTAGCACTTATCGATATGAGGTGAAGCTAAAGTTAATTAAATATATGATATGCTTTAGAATTTGATAATAAATAGGTATAGTAATATCATAAGTTTTCGCGAGCGCTACCAATTATACTGATGATTCGGGTTGCGACCACGAACGCTGCAGAGTGTTCGAAACCTCTCTCTTGAAACTATACTCTTGAAATTTCGTGGACAATTTAACGGATATGTAAAGGATTTGTATCAATTTGTCAGCCAGATCAAAGACCTCCTACGGACTGAGGATGGAGTGATAGTTAGTTTTGATGACCAACCCACTAGTAAATGACTGTTGAAAATTGACAACAAACAATTTAGGTGACCATGACATGCCTCTAGGAGTTACTTGAGCTTCTTTATATCAGCGGCTACCTATTCTGGAACAATAAATTCTACCTGCAAGTCAACGATGTGGCCATGGATTCACTGTTCTCCCCGTTGGTTACTTATATCTTCATGGAAAATTTTGAAAGGCCCTCCTGATGGTCTTGGTTAATCCAAAGATTTTCAAGAGGTAAGTTGATGACACTAAACACCCAAATTCAATTTATACTGATACTATAAGCAGAAGAGTATATTTTTGTTTGATTGATTGACCGCGCTAATGGCTGGAACTACCAGTTGGATATGAAAAAATATTTTTGTATATTTCCATTTTTGCCAGGTTCGTGGTAGTATAGGCTATCTAACATTCTGCTACACCTCTCAGTTAGCAATAAATATTGTTTTTTGTTTAGTAAATCGGAAGAAAAAGCGTTATAGAATTTTAAAAAAATGTTATAGAATTTTAGATATTTTTCCACAGATGGTTTATATATATAATACAGCCTAATTAAGTTCTTTTGTAAGTAGAAAAAAAGAATAATTTGCTACCAATTCGCTGACAAAAATTTATTTACATGGCTTACGTAGGCTAAACGTAACTTCCCTCTTTTTTTCTAATTTATACCCGAGCGAAGACGGCTTGGGTCGCGTGTCTCTACATAGAATAAAACAAAGTCGCTTTGCACGTCTGTCTGTTTATCCGCTAACGGGTCTCTTAAACCACGCAACGGATTTTGATGTGGTTTTCACCATCGTCAAGATATTTTTTTACAGATGGTTTATAAAAAGAGTGAAGAGATTTAAGACTGAAATAATTTTAAATAAATTGTTTTGACGCCTGTCCTGTCACCTTAATCATCCTGCTACCACGAACGATGCAAACTGTTCGAATCGTCAGGAAAAACCAAAACCAATAATACACGTGAATACATGCATAGCGTTTACGCTTGTACTCCCCAAAGGTAGGCAGAGGAGTACATGCATGCTGTTATTAAGTCCCATGATGATGAGCATATTGCCATCTACCAGGCAGAATTCCAAACACCAGACTGCTAATAAATAAAACCTAATAGAAAAATCCAATAACACTTTGCAGGAATCGAACCCAAGACCTCATGCTCAGCAGTTGCCCTTGGGAGTCCAACGAAGCCGTTACGTACAGACACGCGATTGATCCTTTTAAAAGTTATTTTATTTAAATTTATTTATTTATATTCATTATCGACACCATAAATTCGGATTCGACACTTTATGATTGATTTAACCTTGTTTATGTACTTACCGTCAGCTGCATTTATTAGGGCACATTTGATATTCCTGCTGGGCATTGGCCTTTCCAAGAAACATAACAAGAACTTATTTATCAATCTGAGTTAACAAATTCTTCAGATGATTCTACTTGCACAATTAAATCCGAACATTGGCGCCGCCAGGATCATTCTCACGGAGGTGGAGATCATTGTACTATTACTTATCATAAGAAAAAATTGCTTGAGCTTGTGGCTAAGTAACAGCCTCACAGATCGATCGGTTGATGTTGAGCTGTGCTTGCCGCGGTCAGTCTATGGATGGGTGACCATCATTTCATATCGAAACCCCTCCGTGCCTCGAAAAGCACGCTAAACTGTCGGTCCGGTTGTCAAATTAAGATCTATGGCAGCGTAGTCAGAGGCCTGAATGTCTAACAACCAGTTATACCACGGGATATCGTGTTACCCAGTAACTGGGTTGTGGAGGTCAGATAGGTAGATACTTCATGTGAAATACTGGTATTAAACAGCTTCCAGTTTGACTGGACGCCGAACCCAATGTAACTGGATAAAGGCTAGGTAGATTGATCATAGAAAAAAGTTAAAGCAGGATTTCATTAAATTCATTGACAACGTGATGAACAATTTTGGAAGTAGATATAAAGTGACTCTAATAAAAATAAGAGACCCACATTTTTTTGGGTTCACTTTTATAAGAACCCCTTTTATAACAAATCCGAATACTCAAAATCTTGTTCTGTGATCATTTATCACATGGATAAATGATCACAGAATATATAATTATTTGGTCATCTCAAATGTCCTTAGTAGTCAATAGCTCACTATACCTACATCCCTTTAATCGGCGATACTTACAGTCGGTTTCCCAAATAAAGATCAATCTCTTGCTATAAAACTATAGTATTAAGCTAAATAAGCTTAAGCGTAAATATGATTATATTTTAGAATTTCGTACCAAACTCCAAGACTCCTTCCAATACGCCTTTCCGTATTTTACAATATTTTGGTTGATCCCAAAACCCCAGTGTCTAGAAAGTCTCGAGATTCCAGTGCATTCCACAAAATTCTATGATCATTATTGATCAGTCATTTACGATTCAGCCCTCGCGATTAAGGAATGCACTGCCTGCGTCAGCAAGAAGAGCCCAATCGCTAAGCTGTTGCCTCGCTCATTAGCAGAGACAATAGATTTTTATTGTTACAACGTATAATAGGCATGATGACTGTATTAAAGAATCAAGGAATTAATGGTTTTAGAGAAAAATATATGTACACAGGATTCTCAAAAATGACTTAGTTTTAATATAAACATTAAGATTAATAAGATTTTCAATAAAATAAAAGTATAAAATACTGCAATCGGCCATGTTAACTGAAACACCAATCACAGCGAATGACGTCACGCCTCATCGGGAATGTAAACATCACCTTACATTTGTTTGAATTTTCGTTGTAAAAATTCGTTTCGATTGATTTCTACATCATTATATTAGTTAATTTGTTGTTTATTCGTGGTTTTGTACCTAAAATATAAATATTCAAGAATCATCAACGATCGAACAAGGTTTTATTAAAGCAAATAGCAGTAATTTGCCAAGAATTGATTTGTTGATGTTGGGAGAGTTCCTTGCGATAAATAAAGACTTTTGCTCATCTGAATTTCGGAATGTGAAAACGTCCTTGTAAGTACATTATTATTAATCTATTTTGCTAAGTAAAATTCTACTTACACAAGCCCAAGCCTGTTATAATACATAAGTCGTCGGTTATTTTTGAGGTTAACTAACTCGCAGCTAACGAAACTAATACTATTTTTACTTTTAAAGTATCTATTTCTAAAAACTTCACAAGTAATGATGTGTTAATTTACAAACCAATCTACTAAACCCTACCACAGCTATGCGCACTCGTAAATTCAACATCTATTAAACACCAAGTCCACTTTCTGTATTTGTTTATTAGTCTAATCAATTTTATTTATTTCAGGTCTTCCAGACCGTCATATCACATATGGTGAATTATGCTAGGGCTATCGTGCAACTTCAACGTGAAGGGAAAATTTCCCCGGAGCATAAAGTCCATGCAAAGTTATATGCAGTTACATTGAGAGTTGATGAAGATGAAGAAAAGGTAACATCTGTTCAATGCCACGATTGTGTTGCTGCTCAAGGGGGTTGCAAGCATGCCATAGGGCTCCTTATGTGGGTTCATCACAGGAGTGAAGAACCATCCTGTACTGAAGTACAATGTTACTGGCTGAAGTCTTAAACTATCCAGAGTTAGCAATACTCTGAAATTTATAAAAGCAAAGGACTTGTCAAACGGTATCTTACCATAAAATCCAACAAAAGAAAGCTAGATAAAGAATTGGTGTTCTGGGCTCATGATATCAAAAAGCTATCCAATGACAGCTGGTTCACCTGATGGCATTTGTCAAGATAGCATTGTTGAAATTAAGTGCCCAATGAGTGAGAAAACTTATCTGAATTATAAAAAAAATGGAAAACCCACGGACAAATGTTACACCCAGATGCGAGTTCAAAATATTTGAGTGGATGGAAAAAGTGTTATTTATGTGTGGCCGACTCTGATTACCGTAACAATAAACATGTTGAAATTATATGTGTAACATTTGATAAAGAATATGTCAGATTTTCTTAAGTGTAATTACATTCTGGAAATCCTATGTATATCCATTGTTATATGAAAGTACAGAGAAATAACTAAAAATGCAGTTTTGTTTCATTTATTTAATAAGAGTTTTGTAAGTTAATTAAACCACATGTTATTGTTATTACATCATCAAGAACTTTGAGCAAACTCCTCAAAGCCTCTTGTTTTTTATCATCTTGTGTCATCTTGCTGCAGTCAGAAGCAGATTCCATTTGAAGGGACTGTTGATGGTGATGATTCTATCCGAGTCACAGAAGGAGTATAAGAAGTATCAATATCTGCTTGTTCTTCTTTTTTTAAACATTCTTCTTATAACATTTACATTGGAACTTGATGGGTTGAGACTGACTCTTGTCTTAAACTTCGAGATGTAGAGACAGAGTGCAGGTGTGGCTTAAATGGTGATGTATTCTGATTTACCAACTGTTCTGTTTGATTAGCTTTACTTTGAAAGTTTTAATCACATGTACTTGAAATGATTTATCTATCGTTTTTGGTGTTACTTGTTGAAGTTCTTCAAGATTGTGCTGAACTGTAAAAGGAAACTTATTTCAATATGTATTTCTTTCTTTACATAGGTAGTGAAATAAATATTCCAATATTTATTTAAATGGTGATAGAACAGATAAGAGTGCCAGAGATTATACAAAATATACCTTCTTTTACCTGTAGATTTTCATTGAAACAAAAACAGGTAGATATGACTATACTAAGTAAATATTGATCTAATCATAAAATAAAAAAGGCTAATAAATTACAAATTTGTGTCATTATTTAGTTAATTAGGTACATAATAACATTTTAAAGTTTCTTGTTGCATTCAACCAGTTATTAAAGCATGAAACTATATAAATCTTAAAACATGTGTACCTGAACTTCCAGATGAAATTTCTTGTAAATTACATTTTCTGGAACCATATTACTTTCTTCTAATTGCTTTCACATTCTACAATAGCCATCATCTTTTGTTTCTTACACATAATAAGGTCGTTCTATAGTGCCAGATGTTAGCATTTTTCTGTTTCATACGCACTTGTGTCACTGATCCCATCTCATGATACTGCATATAATTTTCCATATCATTTGGTAGCTGAAAAAAGATATGTCCAAATTGTTAACAAGAACGATATCTGACCAAAACAAACATAACCTCAATTAATTGCTAAAGTATTTAATCACACACAAAGATTTAAGAGTTCACACCTATTAAATCTATAGAACTACTTACATTAAAGTGGTCTTCACAAAAATAAATTGACGAATTCGATGTCTCAGGTCTCGCCGTGCGAGCTTTAGCCATTTATCTCGCACTATTTTCTCGTTTGGAACATAAACAAACAATTTGTTAGGTGTTTATATTGATGTGTTTTTGCACAGAGGATCCGCACACCACGTTGTAATATTTGGAATTCATTTTAACACAGGAAATATCTAATAATGTTGATTTTCTTCTTTCAGCGTATGCAGCAATGCAAGGAACATAATACTCTCTACGCAGCAATGCAATGTATACTGGGTCGTGACGTCACAATGGACGCCATGACACCCACGAGCGTTTTGGCGCATAATTTGAAATATATAGAATAAAATGCAGTTATTTGCGTTACAACTAAGTTTATTGCTGAAATAATGTGTTTTTCGGAAATAGTAGACGTGTACCCTTATTATAAAAGCAGATTTCAAAATCAGTCATCATGCCTATTCTGTACGTTGCTGAGCCGAAAGGTATTAGTGTACACATGGCAGATGTGCTTTTTATTTTTGAATATTTTATTTGCTTTAGAAATACCAATTTCTTAGCAGCAAGACACTGGTTGACATTCAATTTAACACAACCTTGGAACAACGTGTAAATTAAAATGGTAGATTGTCTATAAATTTGCTACACTTGGTAAGCATTTTCTTACTTTATGATATTTTCAGTAAGGTTTCGTTCAAACATAAACGCAATATCCTATATTTTTTCTCTAAATCTTGCAACTTTAGATCTTATAATTGTAAGATAACACATAATGGCTATTACTATTTTTGAAGGAAACTTTGAACAAATAATAGAGAAGTATGGGGCTTGAACCCGCGACCCTTGACATTCCGTGTCACTCTACCAACTGAGCTACCTTGTCATTGTTCGAATCTATCTAATAATAATCTTTATCATGTTTACATAAAGTAAAAATAAGTTCAAGATTGAAAATTACAGGCCGTATGTTATCCCAGAGCTCGACGTAGTCTGCTATCTTTATACCCATCGATACAACTTCATAAATTAATCAGAATACCCATTTAAGATTAATTAATTTAATTAAAATGAATTAATTAAATCGATTCCCTAACATTTATAAGGTTTCTCAGCATAAATTAGGACAACACTCAGAATATTTAGGGTGTTAATGCCTAGGTTAATGTTTAGAGTCGTACGAGTAGTACTATTATATAAAAGTAATAATGCCGAGTATCTTGTTACTAAATATCAGCGTGCTACTTTATTGTCTACACACATACTTGCCCGTGTTACTGAAAACCAACCGTCTGAAAACCGGCACTACTATTTTGAAGATCCATTCCAATATCAGTCAGTTGCGGTAATGAGGCTTAGTTTTTCATGCATTTTAGCGTTTTGCTTATGAGGTTGAATTTTATTTCAGCTACATTTAAAAGTCTTCGCACAGAGGTAGTAGAAATTAGGATACGCATCCAAATATTTTTTCTTTCTGAACTGTTAAATATACTTGTTCCGATATATTCAACGTGTTATTTGTCAACTTGTGAACCTGTCGCAAAAATCACTTTCACGTTACACCTCTATCAATATCGGGTCTATTATGTCAAAATTGGTTTGGTTTGGGTGTGTTCATGTCCGTCTAAGTGAAATTTTTATTTTTATTAAAAGTAAGAAAAGATTTTGAGTCTAGATAATTATTAACTTGAAGCACTATCAAAACCATAAATTTAAAAGATGGCTATGGTTAAAACCCCTGTGCTGAAAGTGATATTGTGTGGTGAATACGGTGTTGGGAAAAGTTCAATTTTCCGGCGATTTATTAACAATACGTTTGTTCCGAACTCGGATAGAAGGTCAACTTTAGGATTGGACCACTTTGAAAAGCCATATCAACTCACAGACAAAACTGTCAAGGTAATTATGCTAATTATTTTAAACTCGCATCCGAAACAGGCTTTTGTCGTATAACGCATTTACTTACGTTTTAGGTATGTACTTACCTTGGACAGGTTTATTAGAGATGTTTTGATTTCAGCTACAGCTATGGGATACTGGAGGTATGGAACGGATTGCTTCAGTCACCTCAAGTTATTACAAGTTTGCAGAGGCAGCAATTCTTGTATTCTCCCTTGATAATGCGTCCTCATTTCATATTTTGAGCCAGCATTTATTAGATATTGTGACATATGCTGAGAATGCTAAAATATTTTTATGTGGAAATAAATCTGACTTGGAAGGGTCTTCACCTCAAGTTACTGATGCTGACATTGAAACATTTTGGTATTTTTTTTAATATCTATTACATTGTTTTAACCACCTTGTGATGTATTGTTTACACTGATGTTCTCTTTTTCAGTGAGCAGTGCCACAACCTTATCAGTACTACATATAAAACTTCATGTAAAACGGGTAAAGGTATTGAAGAAATGTTTACTGATATTGCAATGCAACTTGTGGAGTCAAATAGGTCAAGAATTGAATTGCAAACTTTAGATCACAATAGTTTCAAGATATCAAATCCTGAACCAGTAGAGGAGCCATCATGTAGTTGTTGATTAAAGTTATTTTTGCTTTAATTAACATATTGTATAATATTTATTATTATTGTAAAAATATATGCATAATAGAATTTGAAATTGTGTTTAGTTCAAAGTGTAGATAAACTCTGAAGAAATTTAAATAATTATAAATTACTCCATTGAATTATATGCCTGTTCTTGCTAAGCCACTAAGTAGTGTACCTATATATATAAGAATCTCAAGCATACATGTAATAAATTACAATATTTTAATTTAAGATTAAATTAAAACAGCTTCATTTCAAACTCATGATATACAATTGTTTCTTGAGATTATTGTTAACTTTGTAATTATCAATTAACATCATTAAAGGATTTCAAATTAAGTATTGAAGCAACATGGCCTAACAGTATTATATAAGTTTTAAACCATTCCGAGACAAGTTTCATTTTAAATACTCAAAGAGATATATGTATTATGTATAGAAATGTGTATGACTAAACTGATAAAAACGGCAGCTCTTCTATATCTGTGTGTAAATTGCCTGTTCTTTATTTTCATAGTTAATATAGCTATGTGGCATAATAAATTATAGTCGATTTAATTTGAATTTTGGCCTCTAATTCAATCAATAAAAAGAGATTCCTCCATAAAAATTTGACAATAGTAACATACTATACTTTAAATAAACTACTATTATAATTGTTTTTATAGTATTGTTGTGACCAATGATGATCATATTCATTATGGGGAGTACAGTATCTTATTTGCTTAATGATAATTAAAATCAATTTTTCAAATTGTACTTTATTTATTAACAAACAAAAAAAAAACCACATCGTTTTCTACATATAACAATGTATTTATTTTGGTATGTTGCTGTTAAACATTGATTTATAACTTTATTATCAAATCAAATCTTTAATATGCATCTGTATACAAAAATAAATCTGTAAAGTAATTTTTTTATTTTGCTGTTATATATTAATTTTACAATATGAAATACATTTGACTTTTATAATGAGAAAATAATAAAATATATACTTGGGTAATTTTTTTTGCAAGTACAATATTTCTAAGTATAATAAAGGTGTAATATAATTATTATTATGCATTACACCATATTACGTAAAGTGAGAATATTATACATTTTTGAAGGTTAGAAGCAAAATTAACTTCTTAGTTCCTAGTATATTGCACAATAATATAAGTATTCAGGCAACATTTAATAATTACTGATAACACTATATTAAAATGTTTACCAATTAGTATTATTAGATTTAAATGAGGTCAAAGGCTCACTCGGCAGTTGATAAATAGGTTTTGATTTGAATGGCTATTCATTTATACAAATACAGAACTCACATTGTTTAGGAAACTTTTACAAAGACATTTTCTTTCTACAAGCTAAAAGTCACTCAGTACAATTTATACTAGTGGTTAACTTTACATACATATCATTATAATCACCAGATCTTTTCCTTATATCATCATGTCAGCATGATCATCTAAATCTATTTTTTTAATTACTATACAAGCTATTCAATGCTGTGACCACTGGATTGTTTTGATGTCTACACCTTCTTGGACCATCTCCCATAGAGGACTCATTTCTCTGAGGCGTTCTACATGTTTGATTGTCTTTTCAGCTGTGTAATCTACTTCTTCAACTGTTGTGAATCTTCCTAATCCAAATCTGTAAATAAGTTTTAAACAATGATGATTTTCTTTTTATTACACCTACTGCTTGGTGTAATGCATAATAATAATTATATTATGAGGAGATCTGAGGAATCCTAAATGCATTTTATGCTGAAATCACCATGTGTTCAATGTTAGTATGGAACAAAATTTCTGCATGTTTACCTGATAGAACTGTGTGCCAAATCTTCGTCTGTTCCAATAGCTCTCAATACATAAGATGGTTCCAGGGATGCTGATGTACAAGCAGAGCCACTTGATAATGCAATATCTTTTAAAGCCATTAGTAATGATTCACCTGAAAGTAATTCAGTTGTTTATTTTGCAATGCAAACAAATGAAGTGTATGCTGCAAATTATTATATTTGTATACAGCATTTATCTTAAAGCTATATTTTTTATAGCTCTCAAAAACAACATATTTATAAATAGTTGAGAAGTTATTCCTATGTGATTGTTTTAATAACATAAGAATATAAATAATCTTATGAACAATACCTTCCACATAAGCAAAAGACAGATTAAGGCAGCCAAGATATGTTTGTTTTGCATCTCCATTTCTTATGACATGTGTTAATTTTGAATATATTTTATCTAAGAATCTTTGTGATAATTTTTCCATCCAAGCATGGTCATACGCCATTTCGCGCTTCGCTATGTCACATGCTGCACCTAAGAAAAAACAATAAATATACTATAAATTAGTATTATACACAAATAGAATATCCAAAACTGGAATACACAGTTAAGAAATACCTAATCCTACGACTAGAGGGGTTGGTACCGTTCCACTGCGCAAACCCCTCTCCTGTCCACCTCCACTTTGAATAGGCTCCACTCTCACTCTAGGTCTGCGTCTTATAAACAGGGCTCCAACACCCTTTGGTCCATATACCTTGTGCCCAGAAATTGACATCAGGTCAATATTCATTTCATTGACATCTATAGGTAGTTTTCCCACTGCTTGGGCAGCATCAGTGTGGAAGTATATTTTCTTGCTCTTGCACAATGCCCCTATTTCAGCAATTGGTTGTAGTACCCCTGAAATTTATTTTGTTTTAAAACGAAAATGGGAAAGAGTGATAAAAATACAATATTCTTTTATTGAGATATTGTAAGGAAGAAATGGTTAACATGAGACAATATAGGACAATAATAAAGTTTCTTGTAATTTATAAAATTTATTTGGTTTAATAAATAAATTAGCATAGATGACTTAAATTGGTCTTGTTTAAACTGGAAGGAAGAAATAGTAGTTCATTGCATTGAAAGTCTTTTGAAAACTTTAAATGTTTAAGTGTACACTTTTTGGAGGTGTACCCAAAAATGCAAATATTTACCATATTTGCATTTTTGGGTTCTTGCCAAGAGATATTCTATTTTCAGAAGAAAATTATGCACTTGCCAACTATGTTTGATGTAGAAGGCTTGCTTAACTTAACTTAAAAAACTTAATGTCACATAATAATATGAAACAAGGGATAAATATGTTTTAGTTTCAAGATAACTTAGGACTGGTATTATTATTTTTAAGAACTTGGCCTTTTTGTATAGAGCTATTAGAGTTTAGCTGATTAATTATAACAATATATGTAATACCTATTTCATTGTTGACGGTCATGATGGATACCAGGCTAGTTTCAGGAGTAAGTGCTTTTTCCAGTTCCTTCATGTCAATGATACCATTCTCTTTAACAGGCAAGTATGTTATCTTGAAGCCTTCTCCTTCCAATGCCCTGCATGAGTCTAATACACATTTATGTTCCTGAAAATTAGACAGTGCTTAATCTGTTGGCTCGCTAACGAGCAGACACAATAGATTTTTATTGTTATGAAGTAAGTATTTGTATATGGCTGACCCAAAAGGTTGTCTGTTAAAACAACTGTATCATTGAAATAACCATTACTTTTTATTGTGTCTATAGAGACACAATAAAAAGTAATGGTTATTTCCATGATACAGTTGTGTTTATACTTAAACCTTCAGATGTCAAACTGTCAAACAATTTATATTAGATTGGTAGGTAACAATGCAAATTTCTCAAACTATGTAGCACAAAGACAATATAGATATATCATAAGTTTCTAATAAATTAACCTTGAAGGTCACTTACGATTTGGGTAGTAACAACATGTTTCTTCCTTGGTGCATAAAATCTGGCTACTCCTTTAACTGATATGTTATTAGACTCTGTTGCTCCTGATGTGAATATAATTTCTTTAGGGTCAGCTCCAATTAAATCTGCAACTTGTTCTCTAGCCTTTTCAACTGCTGCCTCACTCTCCCATCCATAGGCATGGGTGCGAGAGTGTGGGTTACCATGGTAACTTACAAAATATGGTAGCATAGCATCAAGGACTCTAGGATCCTAAAAAAATTATGAAAAGTAATAAAAAATAGAGCTAAATTTCAATAGTTTAAGAATTTAAAATAGTTTTACTTACAACTGGTGTTGTGGCTTGAGCGTCGAAATATAGTGGTCGCCCAAGATCTTCATGTTTTACTGAAAATTTGCCAGAAGCAGCTGAAGAAACAATAATTTGAGGTTAATGTAATAACACACTTAAATACGTATCCTTGAAGAAGATTAGCAAGTTTAAATGGCCTACTTGGTTTATAATTAAAATTCTTTTTTTGTCAGATGGTTATCAATTTGCATAAATCTAACACGCCGACTTGAAAAGTTGGACCGGGTACCCAAAGGGAAAGGTGGCTTTGTTAAATTATATGAAGAGTGTATAAATTGTAAATTTATACGGTATTAGCTAATTAACCATATAATAGCTTACAGTACCTAGACAGTAGGTATACGACTCAAGAATATCAATCGAGAATAAATAAAGAAAAGCTAAAGAAAACTGTAATGTTTACTTACCACTATCTGAAAGTAATCTTTGTCCTTGCAGGAATATCAGGATACTTTGGTTTTGGCTTTGATTTGCCCTTTTTGATATCGTTTTCGAAAGCGCAGGTATAATATTTTTTGATATACGAAACATTTTGCAATATTTTTTATCGATTTATAATTTTACCGTCAAACTGAGTGAGAGCTCAATACTCAAATAAATTAATCATCAATCAAACTCTCAAACTGTCACTCTGCTGCAGCGCTGCTGGAGATAGGAAGCAGGGTTACCAACATCAAAATATATTAACCCCATAAAGTATAAGTCAATAACTCCTAAAATCACCATAATTACTTGAAGAACTTCTAAAAAATAATTAATGTGGTGTAATATTATTTATTTATAAATGACATAATATTTCAAATATAATTTAGTTGTCTAAACAAGATTTTTATACTTTGTAATATTGTGAAATAAGTAAACAAATAAAACCTAATTACAATGACTACCTACTTAATTATGTATAAGAAAAAGTTATAAGAAATAAATTATATAGCTTAAAACAAACGTGGTTTAGTTTTCTTCTGGTTTTGTCTTTGATTCAGCTACTGGCAACACTGCTGAAGTGTCAACCAGTATTGCCAATAGTATGATTTAAATAGTATTTATACGATCTCTTTAGCCCTGATACGATGTACGATCTTGTATTAGAAATTGTACGCAAAATATACGATCTTTTCAAATCTCAGTCTTTATATCTTATAGTTAAAATTACAATAATTAAATCAAATTGTCTATAAATAAAACAACAAACTTGAACAATCCATAAACTTCTTTTTTTTTAACGCATCCACCAATTTTCTATACTCGCTACATGTATTACTAATGTATGGCATATTGGCATTCACACTTCAGAAATAAATATCGCTGTAGCGCACTCTTTTTCAAATTTAATTAAAGCATATACAAAAGAATTACTTTGGCTCCCCGGGATACTGCTGTGATCATTTAATTAATCAATCCGATAGTGTTTAAATTCAATTGTATTAATTATTTGTTTCTAAGTGCCAAATATAAGTTTAACTACCCAACGTGTCAAATATAGATTTTAAAATAGAATAACATAGCATTTATAACAGTTTTATTGAAAATTATAAGCGTACATTTCTTTTTGAATATTGAGCAAAATACGATTTTTCCTAGTCTGTATCTGTAATATGATCTCTTCAAAAATTCTGTTGGCAACTAGTAGAACGTAGTGATTATCATAGAATTAGAATATTTTTGGTACCCCATAGAAGAACATAGAGCTCAAAAAAGTGCAACCGTTTTTGAATTGTCAATGTGTGTGTGCAATAGTGATGTACAACGTGGAAATATTGAGACATATCGCTTATCGATAAACAGTATTTCAGATGTAAAGACTTGGTATACAAAATGAAAATATATTCAAAAAAATTAAGTTAATAAAACTAAAATCACAAGCGTAGGGATTATTTAATGCACTTCATTAATTAATTACATTATTTTAATAAAAACATTTCATGCGCTCATATTATAATTATATTTCATTGGTAATAGGTACTTTGTTCAGAAAGCAGCTTTTAAGGACCCTGAGCAGTGTATAGAGTATGACTGATTGAGATGATGAATGACTAAATGATTTTACCTACCTATCCTAATACCATTGCGAAGGTGGTCTGGACTCAGCGCAGCACACGTTTGAAGTGTGCCCCGCCTAGACCACTGAGCGGCGGATACTAAGAGCCAGTATCGGGCGAGATCTATTTCTGCCGGCAATAGAGAGGTCTAGGCTGGCAAATTTAGGGAACTGGAGAGAAATGGCTTCATGTTGTGATACTGCTGTCGTCCAGAAAGAGGCCGCCGAGCGGGATTGTGAGAGGGCCGATCCCTCTCGGAGAAGAAGGCGTCTAGGAGGCAACCGCCTCGGCGCCTAACAGCCGAAACCCCGCCTGTATGATTAAAAACAGGCGGCCCTTTGGGGTCACGGGTGCTTAGAGAAGGGACTATTTATTCATCGTGATCCCAGAGAAGACGGTGGCATAGTGGTCACGTCCTATCGTGCACAGCGAGGCTTAGGGGAGACCCCTTTACAGTCCTTCCAGGGATGTGACTTAATAAGCGCTGCATAGCGGGGGTGCTGGAGCTGGTCTATTAAGTGCCTCCCTCCATATGCTAATGTTGACCGCCGAGGTGGTTTGAGTGAGGTAACAATCTCACACACCCCGGTCTTATCCATAAAGGCCGGGCGCGTTTTTGAAGGTTTCCCCCCGAATAAAAAGGGAAATATCCTATTATCTTTTCTTATTTCTTTATTATTTTTTCTTCTTTATCTTTATTCTTTTCGTTATCAATTAGTCTCATCCATTTTTCCTTTTCCTTAGTATCGACAGGAAACATTTTAGTATAAAAAAATATATCATAAAAATGTGAAATTCTCTTGAATTTGTAGTAAAAAATATGTAAACAACATATTCATTACGCTATCACATATAGGCTCAGTGCTCACCGCCTAAAGGTGATAGCGCAGGAATCACCAACTAGTTTCATTCGGGGTCTAATCAAATTCAAATTCAAATCAAATAGCGAAGAATAATAGTAGCGCAGTTCGTTAGATCATTATTAAACTAAGGTCCGCACAAAGTAGGTTGGCGGTCCGGATTTGAACCGCATTTGGGGACTACTGTAATAGCGTGATGAAATATATTTATAACGTAACCTGGGCCACTAAGCTACGCTAAGCTTCTTATATGTTATTAACGTTCGGACAGACACACCGACAATCAGACAGAAACGTTTCCAAACATTTTGGTTTCATCATATTAGGTACATCAATAAAAATTTTGGAAAAATTATTACTGTGCGGAGATAGTTGGTAGATCTACACTAATAATAAATTCTGATATCGGAACTTTTTGTTCTAAAATTTCATCGACACAATAGTCGACACTGACAAGTCACTATTTTGTATGCATGAAATGAAAATTTATAATAAAACAACGTACTCAATATTGCTTTTATATCCATTGTTTTTTACTATAGAGTAAATTCACTATTTTCTTGATAGGATTTGGTTTTCAAAATAAATTTTCTAAAGACAGATTTTTCCAAAATATGGCCATGAAAATATATGCTGTTGTTGACAATTTACCTGTGAAATGAATCTTTTCCTGGATTATTTTTATAAGAAACAACGCAGTCACCAACACAACACGTAGGCATTGCTTGTAATTTTAAAACTGTATAAAATATACAGGATTCACTGACAATACAGCAAATATAAGTTAGCGTGATTTTTGACAGTGACACTGGAGAAAACAACATCTGCCAATAGTGCTGACTGAACCTAAATATGCTTTCTCTTTCTAACATGTGATATTTCCGTAAGAGATACCATTCCCATACTAGGGTTTGTTGGTCTTTTACTATCCTACGTTTATGGTGATTATATACTCTTTGGCAATTAATCAATCAGTCGTCAAAAAAAATCATATATTAGGTATTTAATCTATGGATTTTATGGTCAAAATAAAAACAGTTTGACACATATAAAATTGTATTTGTAAAATTGAAAATATATTATTATAGATAGCCTTACCCTGTGTAGATAGCCAAAGAGTATATAGTCACTACGTTCTATAGATAGCCATTTTATTGCTAAATGCAATGTAGTTTGGTAATTACTATAATAATTATATGCTGTCTTTTAAAAAACAACTACACGAATGGTAAATTACTAAGATTTCAATACTATCATCGAAATGGTTTACCTACATTTCCCTTCCAACCTGACGGAAGAGGAGTTAATGTTACAAGCAAAATATCAGAAGTTGAAAAAGAAGAAGAAAGCTTTACAAGCGTTAAAAGCTCCTAAACAGGAGCCTGAAAAGCCGATTTTACCCAAGCGGCCGACGGAAGCTCGTGATGCTCGTGAAATTGCCCGCAAATTGATAAAGAGTGGAGCTATTCAGGCTATTAAAAGTCCTCCACCACAACCTCAAAATGCAACATTTAAGAGGCCAAGAGCAGGTACAATTGATAATGCTGTGTTTATAATGAAACCACGTCCAAACTTCACACTAGAGAAATTAAATCCAACTTTCAAACCAAAAAAAATATTGTATTCACCATAACATTATGTATATTTGAATATTTCAGGTAGGGAAAGAAAGCTGAGTGGATCTGCTAGTGCTGCAGGTGGTGTTGCATCTTATCAACCATTCAGTGCTTCCCAAGAGCCTCCACCTCCAGAAGAAAAGCAGGCTCCTCGAGTCAAATACTTGTATGACTCATTTGTCACTGCCAGAGAGAAGTATGACATTATTATTATTTTTACAATGTTTTTGAGAAGGTCCTAATTTCTTGCTTATGGTTGTGATCATCTAGTGGTTAGTAAAAGATACAACCAGTTGCGAGTTAGAAGCCAAACTATTTATTCCTTATTAGATCACAATGACAATCAATATAATAATTATAGAAACCCTCATAAACGATACATAACATACCTTTCCACCATAATCATTTAGTAACAAGTATATAGAATGTATAAATCAACTCAACATAAAAATAATTTAAATATGAACTGACTCAAACACTGTATAATTTTTAACACGCATCAACCATCTGTATTTGGTATACCAATAATGTCAGGCCATAACTCAGGAGGTGGTATTTCTATTGGTGGTTCTGTTGAACATGAGCTTGACCATGATCGACTTCTCTGCTCGGTCATTACTGGTCTGTTCTCTGACTGTGGTGTTCCACGAGCCAGTATTTGATCTGCATGGCGTCGCTGCAGCTTACCATCCTCCGTTCTTACCATATATGAGCTAGGCCCATCTATCCTTTCTACAACTGCTCTCCTCCACTTTTCACCAGGTCCATAATTGCGCACTAACACTGGCTGATCTACAGTAAATCTCCTAACAGCTTGTTGCTGTGCTCTGTTATCCAGCTGTTGTGCTTGGGAACTTGGCACATTATCTGGATGCAAGCTTGATACGCCAGTTCTATATTTACGTCCATTTAGGATCTCTGCAGGAGTTTTATTATGACTGCTGATTGGTACTTTGCGTAGCGAGTATAAAACTCTCGGAAGTTTCACATTCCATGATAATTGTTGTGAGGAGATCTTCCTTAATTTATTTTTAAATGTTTGTATCGCGCGTTCAATCTGCCCATTAGTAGCCGGGTGGTAGGGCGGCGAATATAAATGCTTTATGCCATTATTTTTAAGAAATTCATTAAATTCGTTTGAATTGAACGCTCTTCCACTATCGGAAACAATTGTCATCAGGGAGACCTTGCGATGCAAATATTTTTCGGCATGTCATTATCACTATCTCACTTGACATGGAAGAAATAATTTCCGCTTCATACCATTTACTATATCTATCCACCAATACAAGGGAGGTCTTGCCTTGAAATGGGCCTGCAAAATCTATATGCACTCGACTCCATGGCTTCTCAGTAACAATCCAAGCTTGTGGATCTCTCGGTGGGTTATTCCTAACAGCTTGGCATGCCTCACAGCTTCCTACCACTCCCTCGATTTGCGTGTCCATTCCGGGTCACCACACATATCCTCGTGCATATGCCTTCGTTTGGACAATCCCAGCATGCGGCGCATGCAGTAGTTTTAGAACTTCTAGTTGTAAACTAGAAGGAATAATGACTCTATTGCACCACAATAAACATCCCTTATTGTGTGAAAGAGCCTCTCGGCGTGTCGAAAATGGCTGCAATGTGGTGTCAGGAGCTTTATTTGGCCAACCGTGAAATATGTGGAATAAAACTCTCTTCAAAACTTTATCTGTATTTGTTTCCGAAGCTATTTTTGATGCGTCTAAGTTCCAGCCAGCCGATTGTTCCTCCAACAGTAACACATCTCTAAGCGGTCTCACAGATATTTCTGAAGTCTCAGGCTCTTTCCATCTACTAAGCGCATCCGCGTTTCCAATCGATTTTCCAGCTCGATACTTAATTTCATAATTGTAACAAGCTAGTTTCAGAGACCATCGCAACATTCGCGGTGATATATGGTCCGGAATAGGTTTATTCAGATTAACTAGCCCCACCAAAGGTTTATGATCTGTAATAATGCAGAATTGACGGCCGGCTAAGAATCCGTGAAATTTGAGCAGCCCAAACATAACGGCCAGGGCATCTTTATCAATCTGCCCATACTTTCTTCCATGAGGCTGCAAAGTTCGTGAAGCCATCATCACAGGTTTTTCACACACATCGTCCATTACGTGAACTAAACACATCAACACGGTCTAGGGATATTTTTAAAAAAGCGAATTACTATCAATATATAATTATTTATATGACATGTATATATTTAAAAGATACGTTATTTAATATTCTACCATTTTCTAGTAATGGTTAAGGTACTTCGATTAAAATTTCAGGATTTTATGGAAAAAAAAATGAAGCATAGACGGAAACCGTATATGAATTAACTTTTAATTTATGAGTAAAAACTGAATAAAATTGAAAAATCATTTAATTTGTGTTTATAAACTTGAAGTTAGTAGTCTGAGAAAGCGCCCATGATGTTCATAACACATCGGCAACGATTCGGCATGCTCAGAACAAGGTTGTCAATGTCTTGCTGCGGAATATTGTCCCATGTCCTTCTGAGGTGCGCAAAAAGTTGATCTTCTGTAGCCAGATTTTCAGGAACTTCCTTCAGAGCTCTTCTTTGCAGCATATCCCACGCATGCTCAATGGGATTTAGATCTGGCGATTGAGCAGGCCAGTCTAAGGCCCTAACATTGTGTGTATGTAACCAAGCTGCTACCGTTCTCGCCGTGTGTGCCCGGGCATTATCGTGCATGAGCAGCAAATCTTGCCCCATTTGTGTTCTGTGGGGCAAGATTACGGGCCCAGGACCTGTTGGACCTATCGTTCTGCCGTCATATTGCCCCGCACCCAAACGAGATCCGTCTGTCCTCCAAAACGAATTCCTGCCCAAACCATAATTGTTCCTCCTTGGTATGGGTGAACTTCCTGAGGGTTCTGAAGACGGCTCCATCGTCCAGGAACTCGCCAAACACGCGTCCTTCGTGAATCTGGATGGAAGCCGAACCTGGATTCATCCGTGAACAGCACATTGGACCATTGTTCACGGCCCCAGTCCACGTGGTTCCGAACCCATTCTAATCGTCGTCCACGATTGCCTCTCCGTAAAGGCGGGACCCGGAGTGGTCTACGAGAGCGTAGATTGCTTTCATGCAGTCGCCTTCTTACAGTTTGGTCACTCACAAGCACTTGGTGTTCCACTCGCAGCCTTTGGACCAATTGAGTCGCCGTTGCATTTGGTTGAGCTCGCGCAGTAATTTGCAAAAATCGGTCTTGTCTGGGGGTAGTGATGCGACTTGGCCCCCGGTGCCTCTCCGCTACTTCACCTGTGGCACGATAGCGTGTCCACAATCTTGAAATTACATTTTGGTGGGTCCCTATGGCCTCAGCAACATTACGCTGAACAGACCCAGCTTCCAGCATTCCCACAGCTCGTAACATCTCCGCCCTCGTCAAATGTTGGCGTTGCATGGCTACAATACCTCAATTTTAACTTTATCTTTCGTTTAAAAATGAAAAAAAACTGTAACTAAATGTAATTCGTATTGTTTTCTAAATTTCGCACAAATGAAAATTCCCTCTATGAGATAAATTACAAACAAATCGGTGTATAAAAGATTCCAATGCGGCCAGTACTTTTCGAGTTATTTAATGGAGTATGAAATATCCCTAGACCGTGTTGATGTGTGTATAACTGCTCCTAGTCCATAATCCGATGATTCGCAGATGAGCAACAGTTCCCGCTCGATTTCATATCCAACTAAAGTTAAATCAGAAGATAGGAGATCTTTCGCCTTATTGAATGTAGTTTGTTCAACTTCTCCCCAGTACCAAGGCTTCTTGGTCTCCAAAAGACGGTATAAGGGTTCCAACAAAGTTGCTTTATCGGGTAAGAATTTCTCATAAAAATTATATAAGCTTATAAATGCACGTAAGCTCTGCTTGTTAGTTGGGGCTGGTTTCTCTTTGATTTCTTTGACTTTAATCGGTGACGGGTGTAATCCCTCCGCATCAATCATATGTCCTAAAAAATTTATACTATTGGAAGCAAATACACATTTTTCTAATTTCAATCTGAGACCCATATCATTTATTGAATAGATTCAGGCGTTACTTTGCGGAAGTCCATTACAATGGATGCAAATAAATACAATATCTAGCTACTTCCACAAAATTGAGGGTAGTCATGCATTACCTGTGCACCGCCCGCCCGCCCGCAATTATATGCACATACGCAAGCGGTGAAAATTCCGACTGTTAGACCGTGCAGTGTCCGCCACCGAGCGGACACTGCACGTTCTAACAGCTCCTGATGATGCCCCGTGGAGGGGCGAAACACGTGTAGAGTAGTTGGTGGTAGTCGGTATTTTCACCGCTTGCGTATGTGCATACAATTGCGGGCGGGCGGGCGGTGCACAGGTAATGCATGATTACCCTCAATTTTGTGGAAGTAGCTAGATATTGTAATTATTTGCATCCATATCATTTAATTTTTGTAGAACTGCATGTAGATAGACTACATGCAGTTCTACTGTTCTATTGTGCTCCTCGATAGTTCTCCCAGTCACAGTAATATCATCCAGTAAACATGCCACGCCATCCATTCCTGCAAGTGCAGATGACATAACTCTCTGAAAAATTCCTGGTGCTGCATTAACTCCGAACGCCAGTCTATTCATTCGCATGAGTTCTAGGGGTGTATTTAAAGTGCGTGTTCATCCACTTTCAATTATAAATAGGCCTGCTTTAAGTCCAGTTTACTAAAGAAATGGCCCCCACTTAGTTTGAAAAAACTTTCTGTTGCTGCAGGCAATGGGTATTTATCAACATCAATGGCCATGTTACACGTTGTTGGCCATATAATCTCCACAAATACGAAGAGAACCATCGTCTTTCTTAACTATTCTTAATGGTGTAGCCCATTTAGAATATCTCACTGGGATCAATATCCCGGTATTGATCATGTGAGTCAATTCCTCTTCAACTTGTTTTTTCAAGGGAAATGGCACCGGACGAGCTTTAAGAAATCGCGGCGTAGCATCCGCCCGCATATGTAACGACACTTCTGGTCCTTTGTACTCTCCCAGGTTTTCCTTAAATAATTCCGGAAACAGTTTTACTATGTCATGATTTATCTCTGCAACTGTCCAACAAATTCCTGAAATTTGCAGCTCTAGACCTTTAAACCAACTTCGACCAACGAGACTGGGTCCATCACCCGATACTACAAATAGCTCACACCGAGCTTCCTTGTTGCCCAACTTGACATGTACATGTGTAACTCCCAAAACAGGTAACGCCTCACTAGAATATGTCATTAATTTCATATTGGTAGGTCGCAGAGGTGGGGGTGTGTTCCACAGGCGTCGGTAAGTAGCTTCCGAGATGATTGTTCGAGAAGCCCCAGAGTCAATCTCCATTACAACCCTGGCACCATTAATTGTTACATCTGCCTTTATCGGCGGTGAAAAACTCTCTGAACAAGCATAAACACCCATCATATCTTCTTTCTTCTCTACTTTGACATCTTCTGTCAAGTCCGCTACTTGATGTTGCTTCTTACTTGTTCTGTTACAGGCAGATGTAATGTGCCCCAGGCGTTTACAATAATAACATTTAGCCTTCGAAAAAGGACACCGTTCACCTTCTCTGTGATGTCGGGCACAATGTCGACATTCCACAGTACTAATCCTACCAATATCCATAGGTTCGGCAACACCTAAATGAGCCTGCTTCATCTCGAGTTTTGTGTCTGGGTATAATTATGTCTTCTACAATCGCTTGATGATTAAGACATAGCTGCACAGCTGTTTCATAAGTTAGTGTTTTAGTTTTTAACAGCTCGCGGCGTAAGCGCTCATCGCGCACACCCAGCACTAATCGGTCTCGCAACTGACGCTTTAAGTCGGCAAAGTTGGCCTTTGCACCCAATAAGCCGATGGCCGCCACAAATTCTTGCACGCTTTCTTTATCAGTTTGTTTATGTGAAATTTCCCGGCTTGAAGTATCTCATTTAATTCAGGTTCATAAAATTTATCTAACACTGTAAGAATATCTTTAAATGGAACTTCTGTTGGTTGTTTTGGCACTAAAAGTGATACAATCAATGAATAAGTCTCTTTTCCACATTGCGATAAAAAAACAGATCGCGCTTTTTCAAGGTTATCATTATTCACTCCAGCCACATCCAAAGAACACAATAATCGTTCCTTATTCATACCACTTATCAGTCTTAGGGTTAAACTGTCCGGGAAACACAATTTTAGGGGCTTGTCCCTAAATTAAATGTTATATTGATTAGGTATTGTTCGACGAAGTTATCTCGGTATTTATGTACAAAAATGAAACAAACACTTGTGGCGGCAGGCACATGCGGCGATATAATTGAATTGATTATTAATTTAGCATGACAAAGCTCAAAACACAGAGTACATTAAATGGTTCAGAATGAGAAGCGTTAGGACCGCGACCATGCAAAATTATAACGGTAAGGCAAGCGTGTAACGCGGGAGGCGGTCTTGAAGGCACTAGCGCGGTCGCACGCAGAATGGGGCTCCGCGCGCAGCGATGTGAAGTTGGCGCGTGGCGGCGTGGAGTCCGCTGCGTACCGGCCATGCAGGGGTATACAACGCCTGGCCTGCTCGCGCGCCTGGGCTTGTTAGACGAGGGGTCGCTTCAATGTGGTTATGGTAATAAGACCACCACACAATAATTGACATGTTACATGCCATATTTCACTGATATTCCGTTAATTTTCGATAGTCGCCATTAAAAGATACAACCAGTTGCGAGTTAGAAGCCAAACTATTTATTCTTTATTAGATCACAATGACAATCAATATAATAATTATGAAAGTACCCACATGATATTTGTTTTATAGAAACCCTCATAAACAATACACAACAGTTAGGACCTTACGTTATGTACCTATTAAAAACACTTCAACAAATAAGGCAGTCCTGATAATTTTTTTATTTTAAACATATAGAATTTTCCAAATCTTTATTGGTGTGCTGAGATTGCAGTTAGCAAATGTGCCTCAACTTAGATGCAGGCTATAGTCTGTTGACATTTCTATGAACTCTGTCATCAGTTAAGGTGGCCATAGATGACCTTGTTAAGCAGAAAGCTATTTTAGCACATTATATGACATCACTTTGGCTAAAGTATATTCCTGCTCATGACCATATTTTTCGTTGTGTAAAAATTTATAACTTTAGAATTTGGTTACTAATATAAAAATATATGCTTTGATGTGTTTTAGAAATGTATCTAATTACTTTAGCCTTTTTTTCAATTGTACAACCAACATGGACCATCAGTTAGCTTGTCGTGTCACAGAATAAAATATATAGCTATTTGTTTCAGTACTGTCAAGTTACTTAATCACTCATTTATGTTTGTAATTTTATTCCACTTGTAGAGAAGAGAAAGGCCCTCGTACACCTATCCCTGCTGGTTCCGAAAGCCCTGCTCCCCCAGCAACAGGTGTAAGCAGGAGTTCTGTGTTACTTGTGGTTGGTGCCCGCATTTCAGAGGAAACCATCAGACGACGACTAGCAACATATGAACCTTTTTCATTTACACAAGAGCCTGAAGATGACAAGTAAGTCACTATTGTATAAAGTACATACCTCTAAATTGGATATTGATGATCTTGGTTTTAAGTTGAGGCATAAAGGGCTATATCAGTATGACATAAGCACTACAGGGGGGCGGGGGGGGGGGGGGACTTTGCTTTGCTTATTTTTTTTGACATGGCGTATGGGGGGGTCCGGATGGTGATTATGTCAGCAGTATTTATTTTTTTTACTCTTTGTGATTTACAAACGAAACACATTTTCATTTTTACTCACTTAGAACAGAGTAAAAGACTTGACATTTCTAGACTTATAACTGCTGGTCATGAGTCAATAAAGAAACCAGAACACATTGAAAAGTGCATGTACCAATGTTTACGTAAGTATGGGAGAGGGATAAGAGCTTTGCTTACTTTTGCTGACAAGGGGGAGGGGGGGATAATAATTGCAAAAAATCTGCTTACGTAATACTTGAAGGCCCTGGGGTAATTAAAAATAAGTTTAGGCATTCACCTTTACAACGTCAAAAATCGGCTGTACGGTTAACATACAAAAATGTGAATGGGAAAACGAATGCATGAGTTGGAAATAGTGAGAAAGAAGAGTAATTTATTTAAAGTTACAATATTAAATGGAAAAAGAATACGGTCGCGAACAGGATTCGAACCTGCGCCTCCCGGATGATTGATGATTCTTTTTCCATTTAATATTGTAACTTTAGAGTTCGCTAAGCATGCGTTAATGCTTTTCAAAGATTTATCTTGAATTATTAAGGTAATTGCATTCTTTACGACATTGTATTAGCTGCAAAGCTGGTCGTGTCGGTTCAGTCTCCTGTATAGGTACTGAATTGATTGCAATAACGTCGCCATAAGACGTGTTAAAATATGGAAGAAGAATTCGCGGTGGTGAGCAGAGGTCGAGATGGCTTAGCGGTCAGAGCGCCTGGAGTATTCATCCGGGAGGCGCAGGTTCGAATCCTGTTCGCGACCGTATTCTTTTTCCATTTAATATTGTAACTTTAGAGTTCGCTAAGCATGCGTTAATGCTTTTCAAAGATTTATCTTGAATTATTAAGGTAATTGCATTCTTTACGACATTGTATTAGCTGCAAAGCTGGTCGTGTCGGTTCAGTCTCCTGTATAGGTACTGAATTGATTGCAATAACGTCGCCATAAGACGTGTTAAAATATGGAAGAAGAATTCGCGGTGGTGAGCAGAGGTCGAGATGGCTTAGCGGTCAGAGCGCCTGGAGTATTCATCCGGGAGGCGCAGGTTCGAATCCTGTTCGCGACCGTATTCTTTTTCCATTTAATATTGTAACTTTAGAGTTCGCTAAGCATGCGTTAATGCTTTTCAAAGATTTATCTTGAGTAATTTATTTATTTAAACAAAATGAAAAATGTTGAAAAATACATTAAAATATATTTACCCAACTACCATTTTAAGTAAGTATACTTTAAAATAAGAGGTAAAACATCTTCTTTCTTGCTATCATGGAGTACTAATTTAAGTTTATTTTAATTATTCACTGGGAAATAAACCAAGTTACCTTTATAACTCCACTAATAAATGATTTTGAACGATTGAATGATAATATTTTTTATATATTTATAGCTATGTTTCGGCTCCCAATGACCGACTATTTAGCCAGTGTCATGTCACAGAGATGGTAGCAGAGACCGTCGATTAATACATGTTACACTAGATGTACTTTGTGGTAGAATTGTTAGTAGCTGAAAAGACAAGACATTGTTAGTAAACATTGACAAGATACTTAAATAAATATATATTTGGGAAAGTTACTTAATATAAACAAACATACAATACAAATAGATTATTTACATCCATTTCATTTTAATATTATTTACATTAAAAAATTTTGATAGAATTTTTATTAGGGCGGGGGAAAAGTATGACGAAAGGGAATGAAAATTGATAGGGAGGGGAATTTTGATTTTCGCAAGTTTAAGATATAGGTCAAACGATCTGGAACTCACATAACACGAAAAGAAGATGTGGTCCAAAGTGCCCTCCTCCAGGCCACACTCGCACAGAGAACTGTCGCGGCCGTGGATCTTTTTCAAGAACACAAGACTGCAACAATGACCAAGTCTCAATCTACAAATAGACGAAACAGTTTTCTTGGGTAATTTAGGGCATTTAAAAAACCAAGGTTTCCGCTGGATATCAGGCTGTATGCTGGCATAGTAAACCCCTTTGACTTTTGAGCTCTCCCTCCACGCGTTTGACCAAGCAGCGGTTAGTTTAAATTTGGTATCATTCGGGAGATCGTAATTTTGAATGGCGTAGTGTTTACGATCTACCGAATTCGTAGTAGCAAACTTGGCTAATGAATCCGCACATTAATTCCCTACAATACCTGAGTGACCCGGAATCCAAACTATCTCTATGTCTAAACCATTTTTGGAGCAATTGAATAATAAGTTTTGAATATCTACTATGATTTTACTGTGAAACTGATTTTGTTTTAAGGCCTGGACGCTACTACGGGAATCTGAAAATACAACTGTTTTTTTTTAAATTATGCGAAAGTACAAAATTTACTGCTTCCAAAATGCCAATACATTCCCCTGTATATACCGATACCTCAGGAGGACACTGAAATAACAACGCAATTTTAGAATTCTGGAAGTAAGTTGCCACCCCAGTGCATCCAGTCGGCGATAACTTAGATGCGTCTGTATACATGAGGTTCCAACCCTCCCAGTATCTTTTAATGGCTAGTTCGAAGTCGCCTTTTACGTTGGAGGATTTACTATTAATTCCCAATCCCATAACGACTTTGGGATTGAAGAATAGGGCTTCATAAGCGGAAGAAAAGACTGGAAGAACAGGATACTGACAAACAGGTGATGAGAGGTTTTTAAGCTCTCTGTACCTGCTCAGCAGTGGTGGGACTATTTTATTATTCCAATAAGAGGAGTTATTAAAAGAAAGATCGATTTTCTCCAAAACTGGGAGTAAGGGATGGGATGAAAGGGAGAAAACTTTGGATAAGAAACGATCCGCCTGCGGACAAGTATTATAGAACCAGCCGATTGGTATAGGAATGTACAATTCGGATTATTTAACAAAAACTTGTTAAAACATGATTGCCCGCGGTCTTTTATATCGAACCGAGTTTGCAATGAAGCCTTCAAGACTGCAAGATCATTTGAATAAAATGCATCCAGATAAGACAGAAAAGAATGTAGCATATTTTCAAGACCTAGAGAAGAAGCATAATACTCAGCCAAGTGTTTCAAAACTATTTTCGGCGGCTGCTAAGCAAGATGACGACGGACTTATTACAATATCTCTTTGTTGATTGCTCAAAAAGGCAAACCACACAACATCGGAGAAGAGTTAATTTTGCCAGCAATAAAGGAAGTAATAACTACTGTGCTTCCTAAACCGGCCGCAGATATTATCCGAAAAATTCCTTTGAGTAATAATTCTGTGCAAAGACGAATTGATGAAATGGCTGAAAACATTGAAGAATCATTGTGCAATCATCTGAGGACTAGTCAATTCTCAATTCAGCTCGATGAGTCCACTTTACCAACTAATGAAGCGTTGTTGCTATCTTACGTGAGGTTTATTAAAGATGAGAAAATACGTGAAGAACTATTGTTTGCCAGAAATTTGGAGACAGATACAAAAGGCGAAACCATATTCAATACATTGGAAAAGTTTTGTGAAGAGAAAGAGATTCCTTTGAAAAATATTATATCAGTTGCTACGGATGGCGCTCCGGCTATGACAGGGCTGGCGCCCCTAGTAAAGGCTTCATAGCATACTTAAAGAATAAAATTCCAGATGTCCTTGCTATACATTGCGTTATTACAACATTTGGTTGCTAGAAACTTAAGTGAACGACTATTTCAATCACTGCAATATGTCATCAAAGCAGTCAATAAAATCCGTAGCAGCTCTTTGAATGATAGATTATTTCATCAGCTTTGTGTTACTAATGACGAAGATTTCAACCGTTTGTTGCTTCATACTGAAGTTCGTTGGCTGTCAAGAGGCAATTGTCTGATTCGATTTTACAACCTGTTGGACTCTATGATAGAGTTCTTGGAAACTAAAGATACACAACTGCGCAACAAGCTCATAACATCAAAGAATGATATAGCTTACATGACAGACCTGTATAAAATGTTCAACGACATGAACCTCCAACTGCAAGGCGATGAACTATATTTAATTAAAACAAAAAATGTCGTTGCTGCTTTCGCAGCCAAACTGCTTCTGCACAAAAAGAATATGGGCAGACGTGAGTTTCACAATTTTCCGAATTTATCAGTATACTGCAGTAACGACGACTTGTTTGCCTACTGCCAACATTTGGAAAACCTCCACATAGACTTCACCGAACGATACCAGGACATTTTAAACTTGGAAATACCAGACTGGGTGTTGGATCCGTTTTCAAATGTCAACACAGCAATGTCACCTCAGCTGGAAAAAGAACTTATAGAATTGACAACAAACGAAGAAATAAAAATCAAGTTCAAAAATGGATATCAAGAATTTTGGCTACAAAAACCGATCCCGCAATTGTACCCTGGATTGTGGTAAATTGTTCAACGATTTTTGATAGCATTCCCATCGTCATATTTGTGTGAACGTGGATTTAGTGCTGTGGCAACGCTGCTTACTAAAAAGAGAAATCGTTTGCGTGTTACCGAACGTGGCGACTTGCGGCTGTTTTTGAGTAAATTGGAACCTGATATCAACAAACTTATTGAACAGCATCAGATTCAACCTTCACATTAGTTTTTATATAAGAATTGATTATGTTTGTTTTATTTTCAATAAAAGATACTCTGTCCGAATACTAAAAATTTGTTTCAATAATCAGTTATAAGTACTTAGCGGTTTTTAAGTATGTTTAAAAAGGGGGGCGTTAAAAAATAATTTATTCTTAAAGTGGGCAGTAGACAAAAAAAGGTTGGGAACCCCTGTCTTAATTAATATTAGTTGATGTTCACAAGATGTAGTCGAGAGTCGAGAGCTCAGTCGGTGTCTAAGAGTCTTCCTAGCTAGGTAGATGAAATTATAAATCGACCCCAAAGCCCTACACAATGCCCCCTTTTTTTTCTGGGTCTCTTACCGCCCCCCTTTAGGCCTGCAGCGCCCACAAGGGGGCGTTATCGCCCACGTTGGGAAAGACTGCTCTAGGTGGTAAAATCTGACCGTCAAAGGTCAGCACAACAGTTTGTGTGGGCTTCCACTCGGTTATACCGGAAGAAGAAACTCTGCGATTTAATCTTCTAGCTTTAATAGCCACATCCAGCAGGAACCTTGATGTTCTCAATGACTTCTTCTTCAGTCCACTCTATTGGTACATCCCTAACAATCCCCATGCGGGTGATATTAAATTGGGGTATGGAGGTAATATAAGAATTTTCGAATAGAATATGGTTATTTAAAAAACTGTTTGCGTCCTGGTAAGATTTAAATTCAATAGATAGACGATTCCTTCCTATCCGTTTGACCCCATCGGGGCGTACATTATTGATGTTATTACGCATCAAAAACATACCAAATTTAATTGGGTGTAATTGGGTTCCAGATGTCTGCTCATCTTTAAGGGACACATGTACTACGTAAGGGGGGTTGTCTCTGGCTGAGTATAATTGTCTGCCTCTAACATTTTTTGACAATTTTGGGGGATTCATTTCAGTAGCCGGTGGAGAAAGTGCAGGTCTTTTACTTTTGTTGTTAGCCTCAGAAATTTCCATGCAATTATTAATTATCTGATCTTCATTGGGAAGAGTAACAGTAAGTACTGGGGTATAATCAAACAGTTCATCCGGAGGATCAGGGGGCTTTTTAGTATCCATGATGGCTTATAAATATGTTTATAAATAAGTAACAATAACTTATACTAACCTTAATCTACAGAGCACAAATACTTGGAAAAATCTCGAAAGTAGATTCACTAAAAACGAAAAAATTCAAAATAAACACAAAAGCACGTTTATAACCTTCACCACTACCAACAAAAGTCCCGAATGATAATATATTCGCATTTTGAAGATAGCGTCATGTCGTTCTTCGAAACTGACAGTCCTATTAGCAAAAATATTGGACCATAGTTCCTTTAAAATAAGCATATTATGGTCAAGGTCTGTTCATAAATATGTCTAATACTGATAATGAAAATATGTGTCACTAATTTTGACGTCGCCCTCCAAAGCCATAAGACTTTTTAACCATGATGGAGATCATTCAGTCAAGTGAAATTTTTATTCATCATACTTTAACTAAACCATTCTTTCAGAGCATTTCTATCGTTCGATACACCAGAAATAGCAGCTCAGGCCTTAACATCATTGGATGGTCTGGAGGACGGATGGCGTATATCTGTTGCCCGTGGTAGACCGCCAACTCCAGCGCCCGGCTGGACCCCCACCCCTTCGCCCCGCAACCCGCCACCACTTAAAGACGCCAAGCGGACCTTACTGACTTACGACGATATATTTGATTAAAATGATGTTTTATGTTTATGTCAAATATATTTTAAGTATTTTTTATACCTATAACTAATTATAGTAATTTTAAAGTAATAGAGAATGATTTTTTTGTCTAGCAATGTCTATATTTTCTATGGAATGTACTCGTACTTGAGTCATAATATATGGATCAATATAGTGGAGAACAATGTTCTAATGTTCACTGCTGTGAAACTGTCATGTGCTGCAGTCTTACATTATGTTTGCTACACGATCATCTTGGTGCTAGTTAAGAGGACACCAACTGAACATCCATCATCATCCGGTTTGCCGAGCTTATGTTAGCAAGGATAATGTATGAAATCTGCAGGCAGATAGTCTGACAAGACCCAAGGCGAGGCGTAGTGGTTCCTAAAACCAACCAGCACCTTGCCCGCGGGTGACGTCACTCAAATGCAAGTCCTGTTATAAATGCCACTGCTTCACTTTGGCAGCTGCTGAGGTTGCGATATGCATATCTATATGCTTTTTTTCTAGAGGCTATTGTTGATGTCTGCAATCAGTACTTTAGTACTATAAGCTGATTTTTTGTGTGCTTCTTGCCTTTACTGTACGTGTCCTCCAAGAAGGGCAGCTGCTCCTAACAACACCATTCATGATGTCAAGGTAGGTATCCTTTCTTTTTGGGTACACAGGTAATTTGAAGGACAAGTATTGGGGACCTAATTTTAGATTAATGAGTTCCTGAGGCTAGCAATTAATGGTAAAGCATCAATAGCAATAAGCTGATGACTATTTTTACATGCGAACCTACATACTGGCCAATAGATCCTAAAAAAAATCCCTAATCTTGAGTGCAATATGAAAAAGGAACAATAAAATACTACGTGAAGTCAACCGTTTTTCGATAGTCTTCTGGGTCCTACCCCAACACTCAACAGTAGAACAAGTCCCACAGAGTAGTAGACTGGATAAGAAAAATACTGAAAGAAAAGGACTATACTGCGTATCCGTCTTAGATATCCAATAAGCTAACGTAGCTTGATAGGGACTTATGGGACTGCTATAAAACCGTGTAATCCTGCCTCATAATGAAAATAGATTTTTGACTCTAGTGTCAGAGTGTAGAGGAGCTCGTGGCTAAGTAACAACCGCACAGATCGATCGATCGAGGTTAAGCTGCGCTTGCCGCGGTCGGTCTGTGGATGGGTGACCATCATTTCACACCGAGACGCTTCCGTGCCTCCGAGAGCACGTTAAGCCATCGGTCTCGGTTGACAAATTAAGATCTATGACAGCCGTCATGGGTAGTCAGCCGCCTGAAAGTCTGACAACCAGTCATACCAGATATCGTGTTACCCAGTAACTGGGTTGTGGAGGTTAGATAGGCAGTCGCTCCATGTAAAATACTGATATTAATTTGCATTCGGTTTGACTGGAAGCCGACTCAATTCAATTCATGTTCGCGTAGAACTAACAAGAAACTGACGACAAAAATGTGTAACCAATATATTAAAATAGTATAGTTTTCAGAAAAAACTATACAAATCTCTTAAGTAATTTTTAAACAACGTAAGACATATGCCGTATGTATATGTCGCAGATGGATTGTAGAATCCGCTGTTTTAAAAAACTGCTAGGTAGCTGATTTACAAAACAGTACTTTTATGAAAAAAAGCTGAACGACGTTCAATGGTTTTACATATTTACTGAACTATAACACGCAGAAGTTTTGCGTTTATCAATGCAGCAGGTCAACGATCAGATAGTGAAAAGGTGTGAAATGAACTGTCAGATTGTTGATTTTAGTTCGAAATTTTGTCGCATATGGCTCTGAGTGTCTTTTAACAACAATAACCTAACTTTATTTTACTTTAAAATTATTAGCAAAAAAAAGGATGAAAATTTAGAATGATGTAAATACTAAATCACTAATAGTCGACAACATATCGGAATTATAATAGAAATAAAATTAAATTGATCCATGAGCGAGCGAAGCGAGCTCGGGAGTTTCGTGTACCCCAACACGGACTTAGGTTGTTTAGGTTTTTTATTTTTATTTTATTTATTTACTAATTTATGTACACACAAGATACAAATAAATGGACAAACAAAATAAGGAAAATAAAGTACAGAGGCACTGCTTATTCCTTAAAGAAATCTCTTCCAGCAGACCTACAAGAGGAGAATTTAAAACAAGAGATGTAGACGAAGTGTGTAAGATATATAAGAAACATAATATATACAAATACAAAGAAGCACTGTTAACAACATATATATAATACATACATACCACAATTACAAATACATTAAATACCAATAAATATATACATAAACATAAACATATAAATACATTCATAAAATGCAAACAAAACAACTACTTAAGTGGTTAGGGAGAGAAAATGCTTTTTAACTCTATGTTTAAAAACAGAAATGGTATCACTGTCGCGAATCTCAGCCGGAAGTGAGTTCCATAACCTTACACCATGTACAGATAAGGAATAGGAGAAGAAATCGGTTTTATGGGTCGGGAATTTGAGGAGGGTTCGGAGATGCGACCTGCAAGGCGAGTCAGGTGAATGAGTGTAAGAAAAGCGTTCCCGCAGGTAGGATGGGGCAGATGGATTATGTAGGATGTTGAAAAGGAGGCACAATATTCGAGTGTTCCTGCGAAGGCGGATTGGGAGCCACTTGAGTAATCTGCGGAAGTTTGAGACATGGTCATATTTCTTAAGACTGAAAATGAATCGAATGCATAAATTTTGCAGTCTCTCAAGTTTATTTAGGAGCTCCTCAGTGGCGTCCAAATAGCAGGCATCAGCGTAGTCAATAATGGGCTGGACTAAGGTTAGAGCAAGAGAAATTTTGGTTTTCAAGGGCAAAAAGTTCTGGAGACATTTTAACGAGTGAAAGGAATAATGCACTTTCTTACTGACCTCATTAACCTGAGCACTCCATGACAGGTTCGAATTGATTACAACTCCTAAGTTTTTGGCGGTATCCGTATAGGCAATCCGCACACCGTCAACACTAAGGCAAGGCAGAGACGAAATATTAAGCCGGTTTCGGAAACTCCTACTACCAATAATCATGGCCTGAGACTTGCTAGGGTTAATACATAGGCCAAAAGACTTAGCCCAATCACTGACACATTCCAGATCACGATTCATATCAGTGATAGCAGAATCCATCTCAGTAACTGGAAAATGTCGATAAAGCTGCAAATCGTCTGCGTAGAGATGGAAGTTGGAAGAGATGACATTGCTGACAGAGTTAATAAAGATACAAAAAAGAAGAGGAGAGAGTACGCCACCCTGAGGCACACCCGCTTTAAGGTCACACCAGTCAGAGGAGGTTTCATCAAGGCGGACACACTGAGAGCGGCCTCGAAGATAGGAATCAAACCAAGTAATGGCAGAAAGAGAGAGATTAGCAGTTCTAAGGACACCAAGTAATAAATCAAAATCAACAGAGTTAAAAGCACTGCTAAAGTCTAGTAGTACCAGAATAGTGAGAGATTTGTTCTCCATAGCCCAGCGGATGTCATCGGTAACCTTTACGAGTGCTGTAACAGTACTGTGACCAGGCCGAAAACCTGACTGGAAGGGACTTAAGAGACAATTTCGCGAGAGAAAATCAGATAGCTGTTGGTGGACAATATGCTCGAGAACTTTTGAGAGAAATGGTAGAATAGAAATGGGACGAAAATGTGACAGAGATGAGGGTTGAGATACTTTTGGTAGTGGAATGATGTGAGCACGTTTCCATGACTCAGGAAAAGTACATGAATACAAGGAGTAATTGAAAATGTGAGTGAGAGGAGGAAGTAAAAAAGAGAGAATTGGAGATATCATTCTGGAGCATAAATTGTCACTACCAACAGCAGAAGAAGTAATAGTTAAGAGAGTTTTCTTCACGTAATCTTCAGAGACAGGAGAAAGATTAAAAGAAGAAAATTGCGGCGCTGGCAGCCTCGAAAGAACCGATAAGGTATAAGATTTGCTAATAGGATCTATAATGACAGAAGGACAGGAAAAGTGATTATTAAGAGCACATAGATCCAAATCATTGGGGGATAATAAATGAGATTTGCCAATACCAACAGACCTTAAAAACTTCCAGACCTCAGCAGAATTTCGGTTATCCAAAGAATTGTGGAAATGGCGCCTCTTGGCATCTCTACACATCCGACTGCAGTGGTTGCGAAGAGCTTTATACCGATATAAATTAGCATCGGAAGGACAGCGTTTATATCTCTTTTTGGCTTTATCTCTAATTAACATCATATCCTTTATAACAGGAGTAAGCCAGGTAGCCGGTGTATGTTTTACCTTAACTCGACGGATTGGAGCGTGATGATCATATAAAGATATAACCGTGTCATTGAAATTATTGACCATATCATTGACACTGGTGCCATCAACAAGACTAGTCCAATCGATTGCAGCAGCATCGCGTCGCAATGCCTCCAGATCTATACCCTTGTAATTCCGAAGATAAAGATATTGTGGTTTACGTTTGGGAGGACGCATACGGTAAGAAAGATAGATCATGTCATGGTAGGAAAAGGGAGCCGAAAGTTGCCCATGACAAGAAACTTTACTAGGAGAAGAGACAATTATTAGATCTAGAAGAGAAGGAGTACAGTTAGGAAAGTGATGAGTGGCCAATAGCGGTAAACTGTTGAGATTAAAGGAAGATAGAAGAGATAAAAGTTTTTGAGAACGAGAATCATTTTTTAATAGACAGGTGTTGAAATCACCCATTAGGACGACCTGGCTATATAAAGGACAGATATCATTAAAAAGTCTCTCAAGAGAGTCAAAATAATCTATGTTAAGGTTGGGACAATAAAAAACACCCAATAGTAATTTAGTATGGCGTACTAAAATTTCTAAAAATAAATGCTCAGCTGATTCGGAATATGGTGATGGTGACGCATTTACAATTTTAAAAGGAATGCCAGCACGCAAGTAAATGGCCACACCACCACCCCCCTTTCCTGTTCTATCGTTGCGAATCAGGACAAATCCTGGAAGTGCAAATTGGGTAGAGAGAAGAGATGGTTTAAGGAAGGATTCCGAAATCAGAAGAGCATCAAGATGATCACTGTTTATTGAGGCCAGAAGGTCATTGTAGTGACCAGGAACACTCTGAGCATTGATGTGAGCCAAATTTAGATTGTGAGGATGGTCTGAGACAAGAGAGGAGATCTGATCACATAATGCCAAGGAACAGGTTGAATCGCTATCCGCGCTGAGAAAACTATCAGAAGAACCACAAGAGAAAAAGCTATCTTCAGGAACCGCATTGCTCATTGTTTGCTAATATTATAACTATATTATATATATATATATATATATATAAATTATATGTAATGATGATACACTAAAAGTAAAATAACACAAAAGCAATAAAAAAATAAAAAAAAAAAAAAAAAAAAAAACTTAAAAGAAAAAACCAATACAGGCCTATGTTGTAAACTCACCACTCGCGGTGAGCGGAAGAGTGACAGATTGAAGTAGAATAATTTAAACAATACTTAACTAAAACATGAGACATTACAAAAGTAAAAGTTAGTAAAATTACACGAGTAAAAAAAAAAAATGTTCTAATCGACTAAAAAACCAAGTTGCCAAACTTTGAAAAATTAAAAAAAAAAAAAAATGTCAATGTCAAGCATAAACGTCAACCATCAAATAAACAAAACAATTATTTTTATGGAACCGACACTAAAGTTTAGTAATAGTTGCTTAAAATGGGTAAACAATACATAAAGGAATAACGAAGTTAGAGTGAATCGACAAAATAAATGTAAACCGGCAAATTTAAACTTATCTTCAAGAAGATCTGTAGAAGAATTCAGCAAATTAATCAGCGGCGAGTCTTCCTGAGAACCTTTCCAGAGGGTTTTGGGTTAGCAACTATTGGTGATCCAGATGCTACGGACTGCGCTTGATTGTCGGCTGTCGAGGCGGCAGCAGGAAATAAGGATATCAGAGGTTCTAGCTCAACCATCGAAACTATCTTCCGCCGACTTTTGTCAGGCGTCAAAATAATAATTTTTCCTTCTGCTGACCAACAGCTGTTCATGCCAAAATGTTTCCGTGCCGCAAGAAAAACTTCATGTCGAGATTTAGTCAGGAACTCGGAAATGGTAACACCACTGCCCTTGAGTGTTGTTTTATTGTCCCAAATAAGTCGCCTGTGCTCCATATCCAGGAATCTAACCAAGACGGGTCGAGTTTTACCTTTTTTTCTGACCTTACAGACACAAAAATAGGAACCCCGCTAAGCGGGGAACTGTTGTCCCAGCCACGGAAAGACAAACCGGGGCACTCGCCCCAGGCGCCAGTTTCAGGGAGCGCTGAAATCATAATGCAATATGGTTGAAAATAAAAAAGCCTGTCTCGTTGGTCTAGTGGTCCCAAGCGCGACTGCTGAGCATGAGGTCTCGGGTTCGATTCCTGGGTCGGGCAGTCTTATTGAGTTTTTCTGTTAGGAAATTCTCAGTAGCAGCCGGAGTTTGGAATTGTGCCCGGTTGATGGCAATAGGCTCACCACCTATTACACGGGACTTAATAACAGCATTGGTGAAATGTGGGTGTATAACTGTGTACACCTCTGCCTACCCCTTCGGGGAATACAGGCGTGATGCTATGATGCTATGAAAATAAAAAGCGCCTAGCATGCAGCGCACGTTGTCCTATAAATTAATAATTTAATTTTAACGCCCAGTTAGTTTTTGAACACATCCTAAGGGCTCATTCTAAAATGCGCTGCGAGCAGCTGCAGCAGATTGTTGGCAACATCAATGAATAAGTATTTGATGAAGCTGGCATAGTTAATAAAGAGTGCAAAATTAAGGGGTTCTTATTGTCCTGTTCACGAAAAATGCCAACCATTATATATTTGCGAGAATTTTTTATGTAATTTATCTCAAACACTGAGAGCTCAAAAAATCTGCTATCAAGTTTTTGCCCCGGTTCGAAAAAATCGAAGATCCGGGTCTGAGGCCAGTGTTTTTTATTTCAATTGTTTTGATATATTTTCTTTGACCGTGATGATATATATTTTTAGTTAGCTGTCATACTGCTTTCATTACACGACTGACTAAAAAAAAAGTGTTATGTTTTAAACATTCATGTAGTTATGTATGTAAGGTAGGTATGTATACAGAGTGAATTTCTGAAAAGGGTGTGGATGACCAAATCCGAAACTAAAAGGCATAGCTAACAATTCTATGAAGCAGGGGTTCCCAAAGTGGGCACCGCACGCCGCCGGCTGTTTCTTGAGCGTACCGGAAAAACAAAATATCTGTGATTAAACCAGTTTACAAAAAAGTAAATAAAAATCAAGTTCATAATTACAGACCAGTAGCTCTAATATCAGTTCTGTCCAAAATATACGAAAAAACTATGAATGCCAGATTAATTAACTTCATAAATATATATAATATTTTGAGGCCCGAACAAAGTGGATTCCAGAAAGGCAAATCTACTACCCTAGCGTCATATACTTTAATTAGCAGAATTAATTGACAAAATAAATCCCAAAAAGTCTTTTTTGACATGTCCAAAGCTTTCGACGACGTGTCACACGATCTGTTACAAAAAAAATGTGAAAGCTGCGTGTCGCAGGTTCGATTCCTGCACGGAGCAAATATTTGTACGATCTATGGATAATTGCTCGGTCTTTGCGGGTCTTGCGGGTCTGGGTGTTTGTGCGCTTGTGTGTTGTAAACGCACCCACGACACAGGAAGAAATTCATCGTGTGGTGCAGTCTAAAAAAATAAAAAAAAACTATGTGATACGTGGTCATGCAAATGATTGGCTGAGAAGTTATCTTAAGAATAGATCACAATTTGTAGAAATTGTAAGTCATTCTTATGGGACAGAGTGTACATATCAATCGAAACCGATGAAAAATAATTCGGGTGTACCACAGGGCAGTATTTTAGGGCCCCTACTTTTTCTCATTTACATAAATGACTTTTTGAAGGTAACGGACTACACTTTTACACTCTTTGCTGACGACGTATCTGTTATAATACCAAAAAGGAACGAAAACTATAATAATGAAATAAATAATACAATAAATATAATAATAAATTGGATGGAAAATAATTACTTAAAACCATAGATAAGACAAAATACATGCAATTTTATAAAAGTAACTTAACATAAATTAAATATTATATTAAAAGATAAACAAATAAAAGACACAGAAAAGTATACGTTTTTGGGTATAATATTAGATGAGCAATGTTCGTGGAGTCACCATGTCGACAAAGTATGTGGAAAAATAAATAATTTTGCATATGCTTTATGGCGTCTAGCAAGTTTAACAAGTAAAAATGCAATAATGCAAGCCTACCATGCCATGTAGCATCCGTATTACGGTATGGCATATTGGTATCATATCGACAGAGCTTTTGTTTCTCAAAAACGGTGTATAAGAGCGATTTGTAATGTTGACCCACTGACTTCGTGTAAACCGTTGTTCAGGAAGCTTATGCTGCTTACAGTAACTTGTTTATATATAGAGGAAGTAAGTAAATTTACAAAATCTCACTTATCTATGTTTAAGAAACGTGGGGATACCTGTTCTTTTAAACGTAGATTTCTAAATAAATTAAAAATTCCAAATATGAAAACTGAGTTATACCGTAGAAACTGTTACTCAATGTGTTTATGAATATTCATTATACTCCTATCACATATAAAGGAGTTACTAATGTCTCGCTTTAAACGAACACTACATAAGTGACTAACTGAAAAGAGTTTTTATTCACTCAAAGAATATTTTGAAAATAAAGTGCTAATGTGGATGTCGCAGATGGATTGTAGAATCCGCTGTTTTACAAAACTGCTAGCTGATTTAAAAAACAGTTCTGTTATGAAAAACAGCTGAATGACGTTTAGCGGTTTTACATAATTACTGAACTATAACACGCAGAATTGTATGAACGTTTTGCGTTTATCAATGCAGCGGGCCAACGATCAGAGATTATGTAAAACAGTGTGAACGAGGTGTCTGCTCCAAACTAATTGAGAATTTATCTTTCTCTGACATTTTTAAGGACTTTAGACGGCTAGAATACACATATTAATAGAAATATTATTTTATTGCCAATTTTTCGTAAAGTCTTCGATCTAGCTTCATTATAATCTGCTAAACTAAGACCCCAACTAAATCTGTATCCCCGACTAATTAGTGACTAAATTTGGTAAAAACAGATCTTCGCTCTAGGTTTTGAGATCGATATTGGGCCAAGCTGGGGAGATGCTCCCCAGATCGGCCACCTATAAGCCCATATAACTTTTGAACCAGCGATCGACAAATTCTGATATTTGCCGACTAATTTTACAATTTTGTTGTGTTATCAAAATTAAAATCTCTGATGGTGGCCATGTTAGTGTCAGTCACACCTAAACCTAGGGACCTCAGGCCAGTTTTTTTGATAAAGGTATAAAAGATGCCGCCCTAGGTCACTTAAAACGGTCTGAATCTGAATTTATGAGTCTACATTACAAGCTGAAGTGCTGCTGGTTTCATGTAAGCCCCCAAGTTAATCTCAGTTTCTTATTGCCCGAACGGCAAGCGCCTGTTTAACTTTAACAGGCTAACGTTAACAGAACCTAAATATGCCTTACCTTTGTAACACGCGATATTTCCGAAAATTATAATAAAAAAAACTGAAATAGATTCTATTCCCTCGCAAGCTTTTCTATGTCATGTCTACTGTATCCTACCGCCTACGTGTATGTACCGCGTGATTAATAAGCCTCATTATAATTATATATCACTTCAAAATAATTACACCTAGTATATTAACAATGTTATTTTAAAGATCACAAGTCCACTATGTGACCGTGAACCACAATCACCCTACACGAAAAGCTAAGATGAAATATATTTTTTTAACGCCTGCCAGGTGATCAGGTAGGTTGGTACCCACTGAATGGCAGGCGTGCTTTTTAATGTTTTTTTATAGTCCTTTGTTTTTCTTACACTTTCCAATTATTTTACAAGTTTAATGTTATTTTAAACGTTTCAAGCTTTGGTTTCAAGGTTGTAATGTTTCCACTGTACGACCGACCGCTTAATTAAATTATGTATGCTTATTATAAACTTGTCCACAGAAAATTTGAATGGCACGTATATAAGCCGCATCTGTTGACCATCATCACATTGTACTCGTCTATTTTTGTGGCGTAGTATCTACATAGTTTATGTTTTTTTGATAATTTATTTCCTTGTAGCAATATACGTTGAAAAAAGAAATCATGGGTTTAAAGGCATTCAATGTGTTTTTGCTAATTGTATTGTCGACTTGTTTGATACAAACTGCAGTGGCACAGACTAGTGGTATGTATTAGGGCTCTTAGATACGCGCAGTACGTTGCCGACGACAGCTTGGCGGCAGCTGTCGACGCGTGCCAACGCGCGTCAATGACGCCCGACTGCATCGTGCTGCTCTTAAGTAAAAGTCTTTGTGTTCATTTAATTGATATCGCTCCTGTCGTACTTTCGTGGTACGTACCTACTCTTAAAACCAATATGATACAAGTAAGCTAAGTTGGTCACTACAGTCAGGGTAGAATTGCTAGCTGGGTCATAGGCGAGGGTAGCATTGGTGCCGAGACTTGTAATGATCACAACTCACGCGTATCATACGACGTTTTTCAACACACTTGCGAAGAATAAAACTTCACTTTGTAATTAAAATGGCGCGTGAATATTTTTTTTGTACACCGTGTCTATGTTAGGTCTATGCACGCGAAGATAGAAGGAGGAAATGGCCAAACAGCCTTATAATATAATATTTTTGTATTTATAATCCAATTATAATCCAAAATTAAATCAATTTTGTATATATAATTTTATTTGCGCGAAGAATATATATTTTTTTAATACATATTATGAATATTTATTTCTCTGTCATATTTTAGCAGTGTATAAATGTTAAATCTCGGCAAAGATTTTATTTACACACATCAAAACTCTCTCTGCTCAAATTTAAAAATAAATTGAATTGCTACACGGCATTTTTAAAGATTACCACACTAGTACAGTAATGTTAACTGAAAAACACACGTGCGTTATTTACCTCATATGAGCCTAAAGGTTGTGCAATAAGACCCACTTTACGCGCAGGTGTTTTGAAATAGTACCATTATGATACAAGTTGGATAAGTTCGTCACCAGCCGAGATTGTAAAATTTATTTATTTATTGCACATGGGACACTAAGAATTAGTTATAAATAAAATTAATTTATATTATTGATTAACCTAATATGCACATGACCCTGTTAGGGTGCTGCAAGTAATAATCATGTAGGTATGTTTTATATTTATTTAATGTAAATATGGCACTTAGTTTATACCTGAGGTTTATACAATACTATACAATATTATTCTATTAAGTAATATCTACCACTTTTCATTCATAAATTCATTTACATCGTAATAAAATTTTCCTATTAACATTCACCTAAGTTTAGCCTTAAAAATACTGTTGGTTTTAGTGTTAATTATAGGTACTATCCGGTAACTTGTATTGTGAGATGTAGGTATTACCTACCTAATGTATTATGTAGTATTATATGATTTGTGGTATTACTGTGACTATTAAGTACTATGACATTGGTTTCTTTCATGACATGTACCTACAGCGCTTTTTGAAAAAAAATATGGGGCCCGTTGGGTAAAACCATACGTAAATTTTACGCATGTATTATATAAGTAGGTACCTCTGTATTGTGTAATTAAAAATATTTTTTAATTATTTCTAATTTGCATAAATATCAAATAGCCGTTTCGGCATGACTGAATAACATTCTAACTTTAATGCATAGTTGACATGTATCACACAAAGCAAATATAATAAATAGTAAAATGTTTAGTTCTTGCTATCTGTTATAACTTTAATATGCTATAATCCGAATTTTAAGTTTCAGAAAAACAGTGTGATTCACAAGTCGCTAACGGAAACGCCGAGTGTACAGCGTATTGTAATGCGGAAGGCTACGATGAGGGTAGCTGCATTGTTGATATATGTGAGTGTGCAGGATAAAGTCTGGGGTAGTTTTATCCATATTTAATGAAGTTCCAAATAATAATAAAAAACTATAATCTCTCAGTATTATTATTTTGCTAACTACAGCCTAACAGCACCTGCCTAATACGGATCGTGGGGCAAACCGGGGTACCTGATTAATAAATTGTAGGTACGTGATAACAATGATACTTATTTTTATTGTGTCTGGTAATTAGCGAGACATCACCAAAAGACTTGTTCAACGTGGAAGAAGAATTCATGGCAGTGAGCAGAGTGGCTTACCGGTCAGAGCGCCTGGAGTATTTACTCGGAGGCGCAGGTTCGAATCCTGCTCACGAGCATATTATTCTTTCCACAAATATTTATAGCTTTAGAGTTCACTATGCATGTTAATGTTTTTCAAAGATTTATCTGTATATAAGATCTATATAGCCTGGTTAGTGGAGTGTGATAGTAGGATTAACATGAGAACCTGTCGCATGGATAACATTTGGTGTGACAGAGGTAGCTATATAGAAGGAGACCGTATCTGTGGTGGCTACCACCAACAGCACCATTCCCAAAGAGGGTTGACGTCAGGCAGGCGAGCGGGCATAAAAAAAATCCAAAACTTTAGCAGCATGCATTTGGATAAGAGTACGGGGTGATGATCTGCACATAAGTTCTCGTCAAGGTTAATGAAATTAGCCCAAAAACGAGGTGGCGGTTGTAAACCGTTAAGGAGTTCCCTCGACTTTCTTTCTTTTCCATCATCCGATTTACTTCAGGTTTCTATAGTTATAGTGTCACATGAAGTCAATAATTCCCTATTTTATTTATCCTGTGGACTGATTTTCTTATTCCAAATTTATTTAGGGCAAACTTAAGTATCTCCTATCGAATAAAAAGAATCAATGAAATCGGACTAGTCTGTAAAAAGTTATGGCTGGTATCTACATAAAAAAAAACATAATTATTTAATATCTACGCCTCGAATTGAGAATTCCTCCTTTTTTCGGTTCGGTTGAAAAGTTTTTTCGCTATTAAGATTATGTCATTAAACTTACATAACCTCCGAGATTATTTCGACGATTCTTTTGTTTCATCCTCGCCCATTAGCGAAAGATAAATAATTATAATTAAGCTTAGGTAAATTCAAATAATTATGTAGGTAGATATTTGTAAGCACTAGCCCGGTTAGTGGAGAGAACATTTGGTATGGTATAGCTAGATAGAACGAGACAAGGAGACTGTATCGGTTGCTGTTGTTGGTGGTAACCACCAACAACAGCATTCCCAAAGAGGGTTAACGTCAGGCAGGCGGCCGGTCATAAAACATAGCCAAAACTTTAGCAACATGCCATAATTGTAAGTATGCTGCGCCGGCCTCAAATAAATCGGGATAAGGGCAGGGGGATGATGATGACATTTGTAAGCATTAATTATTTCCTTTAAATATATGTAATCAAAGTCTGTAATTAATATTCGTCAATATTAAAAGACGTACCTAAGTATTCATACAAAAAATATCAGGTTTTAATAATTTATTTAAAACTTGCCAAAAAAGACTCAGTTTATTATTAGGCTAGTTATTCAATATTGATGAATATTAATTATGGATAAGTATTTATATCTACCGATTTGAACAAAAACAGTCGTTAAAAGGCTAGTTAACAAAAACATAACATAGGATCACCTGCCTATTCCCCTAAGAGGTAGGCAAGTGTGTAACTGCCTTGGTAAAATGTATGCATACAGCTGTGTAGCTGTATACCCATATTTCACCAATACTGTTAATTATAAAGTCTCGTGTAATAGGAGAGCCTATTGCCATCTATCTACTGGGCACAATTCCAACCGAATTTCCTAACAGAAGAACTCAATAACACTTTGACCGACCCGGGAATCGAACCCGAGACACTACGACCACTAGACCAAAGAGGTAGGTAAATAACAAAAACATTGGATTAATTAACGTGCATTTATATTTTAGTACTATTTGAGTTTAGTCTCACGAAACGAGAGTAGTTAAAAGGGAAGTATTTACAACATACCTAACTGCTCATTAGCAAACAAAGAATTACAATTAAGCTCGTACATTAAGTATTATCAAAGGCATTAGTTATGCTTATCTAAGTTGATCATTTGCTCTAAGTAATTGGTAATGACGGGGTAGCAAATACTTCGATTTAACATATAGGTAGTCATAACAGAAACATGTTCGAACTTCGAATATGTATAATAGCGTCAAATCCATTAACCTCTTGTCTGCCGGAACGTGGACCCACCCGAAAGACAATGGAATTTTAATTGTGTCTGGAAATACGGCATACTAGAGGTAAATATGCAAACTCCTAATTCACCTCTAGGTAAGTAGATACTATTTTTGGTCAAACCATGTACACCATCAATACAAATAAATAAAATTTAAGTGTCTGTAATGTTTAAATAATAGTTTTTTTTAAGCTACAGCAGTAAGGTATTTCCACGATACCTATACCTAACAATCATCGAGTAACGATGGAGAATATAAAATAGTTTTTAAAATGTTTGTCTGTAAAAAAAAAAAAACTAGGGTGTGCCAGACCTGCCCCCCCCCCCCCTTTGCTACGCCTATCCATTGAACATTGACAGCCCCACCGTAAGCGGGCGTGCAATGCGTGCACCGCACGCGGGCGGAACGTCCAGGGGGGCGGCAAATCTAGGGATACATCACGTAATATTCAAAGTCATTGTCATAATACTCACCCCACCTACAAATACTATTTTCCTTTATATTATATTGTTAACATCGCCATCTAATAGCATCCATTAAAGCTAAAATGCAATGCCAAGTGTCTGTCAGTTGAACCACTGCGTCCACCTAGTGCCACACTCGACTCGATGGAAAAGAATCTAGTACTCGTGCCTCCAATCCATTCAACTGAGGTTGAAAAAGCCCTCGAAAGATGTCCAACGGGAAAGCCATAGAACCGGACGGCATATCAGTGGAAGCCTGGAAATGCTTAAGCGAGCGAGGAATTATATGTGAAATAACGGCCTCTTCAACTGCTTGTTGCTCTCTTCAAAAATGCCAGACGCTTGGAGATTGCGGAATCAAGCTTCTGAGCCACACTATGAAGCTATATGAAAGAGTGATTGAGAGCCTAGATAAAAATCACTATGGCTTTGTACCTGGTTTATCAACTACTGATCCAATGTTTGCTCTAAACACGATTGCTGAAGAATATCGCGTTAAAAACCGATCTTATTTGTCGCTTTCCTAGACATGAAAAAGGCATTTGATCGGGTCCCAAGAGACACGATCTGGAGGAGCCTTCGCAATAAGAACGTCCCCGAACAGTATGTGGATGTTATCAGTATGTTGACATGTATTGGGATGCGAGATCAATGGTTTGGACAGTGGCGGATGAGACTAAACCGATAGCGGTCACAGAAGGTGTTCACCAAGGGTCTGTTCTAAGACCCTTTTTATTTTGCTTGGTTTTGTACTCACAGGCCGAGGCGGCGCAAAATTCAGCGACGTGGACTTTCTTCTTCTTATCGTGTGGTTAATGAACAACCTAGTGTCAGAGTTTAAACCACCCGTAGGTCTCTGACATGGCTTTACACACCATCGAAAATATCTCTCAGGTGCTGGTTTCCTCACGATGGTTTCCTCCACAGTTATAAGCAAGTGTTAATTAATTTATAATACGAACATGACTTCGAAACCTCAGTGGTTCGTGCCTTGGATTCGAACTTGCGAGGTGGACTTTTATATACGCAGATGATGTAGCTATCTGTACCGAAAGCCGTGCTGACTTACAGCAGGTACTTTTGTCGTGGAAACAGTTACAAACTGGTGGCCTAGTTCTGAGTGTGGCTAAGACCCAATTCATTTGTTTTAATGCACCAGACATAAGCGACACCAGTCCAATTTCCATCGACGGCCAAATGGTCACCATGTGTGATCAATACAAGTATCTGATGCACCACTCTGGGAATCTCGAAAGCAACATCCAACACCGATTTGCTGCAGCCTGGTTAAAGTGGCGAGAAGTGACTGGTGTTATATGCTACAAAAGAATGCCGGTTAAATTCAAAGGGCTTATTTATAAGACCAAAATAACGTCCATACCATTCAGGTTGCCGAAATGAATGCTGAGGTGGATGTGCGGCGTTACCAGCCTCTATATAATCCGCAATGAGTACGTGCGAGGAAACCTGGTGGTACGTGACATTGGCGATAAAATGCAGGAGAGTAGGCTGCGATGTTATGGGCATGTAAAAAGGAGGCCACCAGACTACGTCGGAAATTTGGCACTACAGCTACTCTATGGTGGGAGAGCAAGAGGCAGACCGAAGACGAGGTGGGGGGCTGTGGTGCTAAAGGACATGATTGGGTGTAGGGTTTCCGATAACGATGTCAAGGACAGAGCGAAGTGGAAGAAAAATAAGGAAAGCTGACCCCACCACCCTGTGGGACACATAGCTGGGAAGAAAGAGAAGAAAGTTAAAATATGGAAGAAGAATTCGCGGTGGTGAGCAGAGGTCGAGATGGCTTAGTGGTCAGAGCGCCTGGAGTATTTATCCAGGAGGCGCAGGTTCGAATCCTGTTCGCGACCGTATTCTCTTTCCATTTAATATAATAACTTTAGAGTTCGCTAAGCATGCGTTAATGCTTTCCAAAGATTTATCTTGAATTGTAGGTATATTTTTCTTAATTATTTTCTTTTATCACAACCTTATGAGACAACAATAAACAGCCTTTCTGACTAGCTCAGCTTAGGTAGTCATAGATAAACAGGGGCGGCATAATCGGTATTGCACACGGGCGCTCAAATAGCTAGCGGCGGGCCTGAACATTGAAGTAAAACTAGTTCAGTTTGACTCGCGACATCGCCTCAGGCTCAGCTCATGAATAAGGACTCCGTTCGAGTTCGAAACTAGTCGGGCAATCCCGAAAAATGCACGTGAGTAGGTAGTAACCGGTGAACATTAATTGACATAAAACTAGTTAAATTATGCTTTAAAATTCTCGAATTATGACACATAGCCCGAGAATTTACACTTTAAATTGCAATTTGGTTTTTGGTGTGGATGGTAGTTTTTTAAGTGTTGGATATGAACACCTGAGCATAAATGAATAGCAAAGTATATTTAAAGGATTATTTATATTATAGATTTATAGGTATAAATCAATCACTTGGATTTATTTTTCTGTGTTGTATCAAATCAAAGCGTAGGTACAGCTTCAAAAAAATCCTTTAAATATACTTTATATTTAAAGGATTTTTTTTATTATACAATTTGTAGTTGATATGCAATGAATAATTACCTACGTATAAAGACACTTAGTTATTAATTAAGGAATTATTTGTAATACTAAATTGGGTACTGGGTACAACCGCGTTATGAATTTATTTAATATGACAAAACAGATGATGGAGTTGCTAGGAAGTACGACGATCTTACTAAAGAAAGACCCTATCAGTTGGTGCCATAATAGATTTTCTTTCATATTACCTACGTTAGTTCGATCGTCAACCCAAGTAAAAGACAAGAAATATTTGGATGCTTTTTTTTTATATCTAAATCGAAGACATTCTAGAATAAACTCACTATCTCTAATAATTTCAGATTTGTCAATACTGACCCATCAACAAATCAGCTCTATTTGTAGGTATATGTATAATAACTTTCGTGAGGCATATTCATATTAGTTATTGTTCACCGGTTACTACTCACGTACATTCTTCGGGTTTGCCCGACTAGTTTCGAACTCGAACGGAGCCCTTAGTCATGAGCTGAGTCCGCGGCTATGTCGCGAGTCTTACTCCAAACCCGAAGAATGTACGTGAGTAGTAACCGGTGAACAATAACTAAATCAGCTCTATTTAAATAAAGTTATTGTTATTTATAACTACAATCACTAGTAGGCCGCAGTGTCAAGGCAAGGTTACTAACTCCCAGTGGAAACGAACATACTTAGGTAACGGTATAAATCAATCACTTGGATTTATTTTTCTGTGTTGTATCAAATCAAAGCGTAGGTACAGCTTTAAATTAATTAGTAATGCTAACCATGCGCATTGTTCAAGTAGGTACCCTTTAGATTCACCTATCTACATTTAGAATTTTACGATAGTATGACATTAAAAAAAACAAAAGATGTTAGTTGTACAGTTAAACATCAACGCATGAATATTAAACTAATATTAACATTAGATTAACCGTACCTAAACAAATACCCTGCTAATTAATTCATGTCATATTTGCGACGAATGATTTAATCATTGAACCAAATGAGTACATGTATACGAACTTTGCTGATTCATTTCTTCGAATCAGTGTTACCACAAAAGTAATCAATGCATTACTCATTGCAGCAGTGAGTGGGGCGACTTGTGCGAGTAGGTACTTACGTATATTGACTTGTCCACAGACAACTTGAATGCACAATATATAAGGCCGCTTCAGTTGACCTTTCATCACATTGTGCTCGTTTATTTTTGTGGCGTAATACATACGTAGTTTATTTGTTAATTAGCTGTACAACAATAAAGCAGTTTATTTCCTTGTAGCAATAATCGGCGAACCAAGAAATAATGGGTTTAAAGGCAATAAATGTGTTTCTGCTAATTGCATTGTCGACTTGTTTGATACAAACTGCATTTGCGAAGCCGAAGCCAAGGGACAGTAGTGTTGTGGAGGATCACAGGATTGAGCCCATCAGCAATGAGGCTTTGGTACCAAAGGAGGAGTCTACTACGAAGACTGAGAGTACTACTATTGCTGGTATGTATAATGTAGTGTTTATTTATTCATATATTACTTTGGTCTTCCTTTTGTGGTACTCTTAAAATCAATTTAAAATACATATTTTCATAACATTTTTGATGTCGAATTCCGTGTTTAAAGGCATTACCTACATAGTTTTTATACCTAGCCACGAATATTTGTTTGCGGTATTTGATTAGTGACGGCGATATTTAGTTGTTTATCTGTGACTGTGACATTGGTTAATTTCCTGACAATGAACGATCCATATTTAGATACCTAGGAAGCTCTTGTATTATATGAAAATTTGTACATCATTTGCATAAATTCCAAATAGCCGTTTCGGCACGATTGAATAACGTTGAATGTCATTTTTTTCACATTTGTCATGTAAATCTGTCAATCAGTAAATTTCTGTAAGAACACCTATGTTACCTAAAATTTGTATTTTGTATTCCAGAAATAAGGATTCCTGGTCGAGTCACCTGCAATTTTGAGGAGGCCAACGAGGATGCCGTGTGTCAGGAGCATTGTCTTCCAAAAGGGTACACTTACGGTATATGCGTTAGTCATACCTGTAGCTGCATATAAATAGTGTTAGGTAGTTTTATACATATATACATAAGTATGATGCCAATGATTATTTTTAATTCAAAATAAAACACGTCATGTTCAATTTTTATTTTTATTTTGCTAACTACAATCTAATAGTACCTGGATACCATTTAAATGGTGTCATCATAAATCACAAGTGCCTTATTTACTATCTTATTTTATTCTTAACATTACGACTTTGTTTTATGTGAATATCAATGATGTTACATACTGTGACATTACTTGTTGTTCATTTAGAGCTCCAAACAAGTAAAACAAATGTTAAACTATCTATTCGTATACAACTTTCTCACAAGCAATTTCATGAAATACTTTCACTGTAAAATAATTATTTGGATTTCTCACAAACCTCTCTCGCAACTATTTGATTGATCGCTGGTATTTGCGCTTTAGTGTGAATTTTGTCTGAGCACAGGAAATCAGCTTCGTCTTTTATTTGTTTCCAGCTGTAGTCTACGTCTTCATTCTTTGTCAGACGAGAACAAATAACGAATCTAATAATATATCTTTCCCTGTACGTGCCAGCTACCATGAACACCTTTTTCTTTTCCGTCAAGTTCTCTAGTAATTTCTTCGTTATAATATCTCCTCCCTTTAATCTAAAACAGACTAATCCCATGGATGGCTCTGGCTCGACTAGAAATCTTTCGTCAGTTCGCACTAATTTAGCGAAGTATTGAGCCAGGGAAATTTGATCTCTCACGTGTTTCCTTAAACCTTCCGCGCCATAAATCCGCATAACTGTCCATAATTTAAGAGCTCTAAATCTACGACCGAGCGGTATCTGCCAGTGACGGTAATCAGGAATTTTATTAGCTGTTTTGACATCGTCCAAATAAATTCTTTGTACATCAAATGCCCTTACAAGATCGTATCCATCTTTCACCCACATCGCCGAGCAATCAAAGCTGACTGGCATCCATTTGTGTGCATTAATATCGATAGAATCTGAGAGTTCGATACCTCTCATTAGGTGTCTGTATTCAGGGCACAAAAACGCTGCGCCTGCGTAAGCGGCGTCGACATGCAGCCACACATCAGCTTCATTACACACCGGTCCTAGTTCATATAGGGGATCGAAAGCACAAATTCCCGTTGTTCCCACATTTGCGATAACATAACACGGTATGAGACCTTGAGCCCTGTCTTCTTCGAAGGCATTTTTGAGCGTCTCTCCTCTGAGCCTGCCATCAGCATCTGCCTTTAGTAATCGCATCTTCATGGAGCCTAGTAAGCCAGCTTTCTCTACTGAAGAATTACACTGATCAGACGTATAAGCAATTAATTTGGGTTTGATGTCATCCTCATCGAGACTTGGATTCATTTTTATGAGCTTTCGGACGGTTTTATCTTTAGCTGCCAGCAGTCCCACCAGCGTTGCTTCACTTGCTGAACCCTGTAAGATGGTAATACTAATCATTATTAATATCTCTTCCAGGGAGTTCATTTATATTTCATGAACAAGTATTTTTATGCAACACATTTCATTACTATTGACGTATCTTTATAAATAATATAGTATTAAATCTTCGAAAAGCATTAACGTATGCATAGCGAACTCTAAAGTTATAAATATTTGTGGAAAAAGAATACGATAGATGTGATATGAAGATAGTATTACCTGAATAACACCTCCACCGGGTCCACTGGAACAATGCAGGAATTCTTCCGGTATACCTAGCAGCTTGCCAAGCCAGTTCATTGTTACAATCTCCAGTTCTGTGCATGCAGGACTTGATAACTACAAAATAAAGCGTTTGAGTGCCAATATCATCTACCTACTCGTAGTTGCAAGGTACCACTCATGACTATTTGTATTTTTTCTAAGAACTTTATACCTTTGTTTTATTCATAAATGCCAAACGTAAATGACGAATTGTACAGACAAAATGAATGCATGACTCGGCATTTTTGTGCGCCGTGACATTGAAATATTTGGCGTTTTTCCTCTATATTTTTTTTGTTTCACTTACAGCAGACTTAAGTAACTTTTTTTATTTTCGGGTGGGGGGAACTTTCTATAAGATCGGGAAGTACGGGATTCCTACCTCACTACAATGACCACGGTGGTCACCATCAGCTTATGGAGGTTGGCTCTGGGTCTTCTTATGAGATCAGTTCCAGTACCCCCGAAACTTATATACCTACTCACAAAATATCTAGTTTAGTCTATGAACTGGAGGAAAATCAGTCTTCTGGGATACATATCATAATCTAGTTGTTGTAACTTATTTTGATTTGATTTGGATATTTTCTGAAGTTAGGAACAAAATCAAAATAATATTCTCCCAACCGTATTTCGGTCACGGCAGCCTATCTCCATGGAGTTTAGCAAAGTACGCAGGAGATATTATAGTGCAGAAGTGTAGGTTAGGTACCTACACTACGCGCGAACACAGGAGCATTCCCTCTTCGTTCACTCACATAGTCCGATGGGAAGGCAATCCGACACGACCAGAGAGAGATCAGGCGCAAGACGAACGGCTTTACGTGTTCTCCGAAGCACGGGAGTGTCACACGGTCACACAACCAACTTTCTGACTTCAGGCTGCTACTGAGAATTTCCTAATAGAAAAATCCAACAACACTTTGCCCGACCCGGGAATCGAACCCAGGACCTCACGCTCGGCAGCCACTCTTGCGACCATTAGACCAACGAGGCAGGTCAGTCTAAATCAAAATAATGACATAGTGTCTACTCCTGCCCGATTAAAAATTTTTTTTATATAGATATATTGATTGCGTTGCTCATAATTCCTAGTCTACAAAATCTTGGTAACTTACCCAGCTAAATCCAATAACAGCCAGTCCATCGCTCAGCATGTTTCCCACTATGCTTGCATAAGAATTACCAGTAGGATAAAATGCGTGGAAACGTGGAGAATGCCAGTGCGTTATCTAAAACAATATATTAAAAATCTTATTTCAATTTATAAATTGTTTATGGATAGGAAAATATGGTCGTGAGCAGGATTTGAACTTGTTGTTGCGCGCTCGGACTGCGGATTCCGAACTCTTCTTCCTCATTTTAAATACGTCTTATGGTGACGTCACCATTATTAAATATACACTGTAGGCCACTGTATACGGACTGTATAAGTATCTGAATCAGTCATTATGCAGTGACTGAACCTGACTGGGTTTGAAAGGTTTATCTCTGTTATTTCAAGTTCATACTTCAGTAATTAGTGGAGGTTATAATATGGTTAATTTATCACCGTTATTTTATCTATATCTTAAAGATAGAAAAGAACCTTAGTTCGAATACAGATAAACTTTCAAGGCATTAACGCATGCGTGTCGAACTCTAAAGTAATACATTTTTGTACAAAGTAAAATACGGTCGTATGCAGGATTGAACCTGTGCCTCCCGGATAAATACAGTAGGCGCTCTACAAAAGCCATCTCGACTCGAGAGGTCGGTATAACTTCTTGCTCACGTCTGTATTTTTTTTCTACACGTAATCATAGCTTTAAGGTTCGCTACGCATGCGATCATGCATTTGAAAGTTTAATCTGTAACTATATATCAATTCGATTCGGAGCAAATATTTGTATGATCTACAGATAATTGTCCCGGGTCTGAGTGTGTGTGCATGTGAGATTATATGTCTGTAAACGCACCCACGATACAGGAAGAAATTCCTAGTTAAGGGCAACGTTTTAAAAAAAAGAGAAGTAAAAGATAGATTAAAGTGCTAATCAACAATTTAAAGTGCGTAAAAAAAATCTATTTAGTCTTTGATTTGTTATAAATAATATTATTAGTGATAAGTCAAAGTTAGCAAGTTCGAATCCAAGGCACACCTCACTGTTTTTCGAAATCGCAGTCGCATTATAAATTAATTATCACTCGCCTTTAACGGTAATGGAAAATATTGTGAGGAAACTAGTACACCCGAGAGATGTTCTCGATGGTATGCAAAGCCATGTCAGAGACCCACGGGTGATTTAAAGTTTAAACTCTGACACTATGTTTTTCATCAACCACACGATAAAAAGAAGAACACTTATAGTTTACCGTGTGTATGTTTTATTTACTATTATTTGGGTACTTACACCTGGAATTATCGACTGGTTAAAATCTTTGAGGATTTCTTGCCAATCTTCTGGCTGCTCCGGCGCATCTTCGGGGAGTGCATTCAGTAAGTAGCCGGGTTCCACCGAAGGCAGGACATCTCTGAAAATAAAATAATAATAAATGTTTATTTGGAACATATATCTACACATTTTAACAAAAACGTACACTGAACGAAGTTAGCTACAAAAGTATAAAACTATGGCGCAGGTATCAATGCCAGAACATTTAAGAACATTGTTCCAGGTGAGATCAAACCTTTATTAATAAAATTTACAATGAAAACTCTTAAAATACTATTATGTGTAGTGAGCGCGCACGTGGTTGAGAGCGTGTGTGTGCGTGTTCACGCGTGTGTGTGTGCGTGTGTGCGTGCCGGTGTATGTGTTTGTGTGCGCATGCATGCGTGTGCGCGCTTGTGTGCACGTGCATGTTTGTAGATGTGTTGTGCTTATAATTAGTTGTCCGGTCTCCACATGTATGTCAAAGATTTTAGTCATACTGTCACTGTCAGTAACTTCTTTAGTTCCATACGCCTCAGGTGCATAAGTAGATATTTATTTTTATGTTAATCGTATTATACAGCTTGCAACTAATGTGACTGAAGTGGCGAGTTGCTATTGCTGTATCAAAATAGATTGTGATAAATCCAAAGGTAATAAAAGAGTAGAGCTATACTTATGTACAACTACATACGTATACAGGCTGAAGAAGGCCTGACACTCCTATGTTTATGTTTCACTATTTGGCCATCCACGCTTACTTGAAAAATTCATCCTGTTAACTGTTACCTATTGGTGTAGGCAGAGACGATCGATTTGCTAGGTTACGATTCTGACGCCGTAAATATATATCTGCTCGTATTTTGGAACATATAGATTCTTGATTTATCATTTAAGTAACTTTATAACAAAAGTTTGTATCGTATCAATTGTTTTGTTTAACTTAATATTAGTATTTTACATGGAGCGATCTGATCTCAACACCAACAGTTACTGGGTAACACGATATCTCGTGGTAAGACTGGTTGTCAGACTTTCCAGACTTTTGACCACCCGTAACGGCTGCAATAGATCTTCGTTTGACAACGACATTTAAACTTGCTCTTCTAAACACGGAACGGTCTCGATATGAAATGATGGTCACCCATCCACAGACCCACCGCGGAAAGCGCAGTTTAACCTCGATCTATAGACCTGCGTATCTATTGGCTAACTCGGTTACCAACGAATTGATGGTCACTTTTTAGTTCATTGCGCTATATGTTTTTAATATTTTTGCTTATCATAGATACACTACAAAATGATCATCAATTCGATGGTAACCGAGATGCAGCTGTTTACTTAGCCACGAGCCTCTAGGGTACCTAATCAAACAATGGATGGAAAATTATGTCACGCCTTAGACGCTACTACTCTCATTGGCTAGTTTTTATACCATAACCTGTAGAGCAATTATTGTTTAATTGATGGAATGATTCGTGTCTATAATATTTTTTCATGCGATTATCTTGTACAATCTACCGATGACTAGGTAATGCGGCAGTGCGCATGCGCATCGTATTAATTATCAATTTAATTTGCTGACAGTATAGTTAGTAGGTAAAATAAGTGGGTATTTAATAAAGACAATGAAACTGAAAGGAGAATTATAAATATATTTGCATACCTATTTATTTTGTTTTGCAATATACTCAATACTCAGTCGTTTATTACATTCCATATAGGTCGTGGACTTCAAAATCGGTATCAATTATGGACCCTGTCGGGCATAGCGACATGCATTTATAATAAAATTAATTTAGATGATGATTAATGAAGATTGACTTTATATGGTAAAATGATTTACTTAAATAAGTATATGTTGTATTCATATATAGTTTTTTTGTTATACACGTGGAATAATCAGACGAATTACTCGCACTACAGTTAATTGTAAATTTTGCTTATAAAAGTAGGTACGACAGGGACTTACCAGTTTTGGTAAAAGTTGTTACTTTATTTATTTATTTATTTATTTATTTATTTTAGGAAAGCTTACAGCTAAATTACAATAGTGGAGTAACAAATTCAGTAAACAATTTGCCAATTACAAGCTTTCACAGATAAAATTATAAAGTAAATTCGCAGAAAAACAATCGTTTTTACAAAATTACCTCCACTAGCTTTACCCGTGACTCTATCTATACTCTACAGTCTCTATACATTACTCTATACTCTACCTACTCTATATACCTAGTAATCTATACATATAATTAATAGGTATGTAGAGATGGATAGTCTGTACATTAAAGAGATTCCCAAAAAAATTGTGGGGGTGGTAAATGCAAGCCAACAGAATACAATAACAACATTTTTGATATGATGAATTTTTGTCTGTTTGTCTGTTTATCGTTTATTTGTGCGAGCATCACGTATGTAAAAGGTACAAAATCAGTGTGGATAACTTTGACTAAAACTTATTGTGCGTAATTCGGAGTATTATTAACTTTTTATTTCATCATAATCGGTTCATTCTATCCTACGATATTTGAATTTGAAGAGTTGAAGATATACGTATCATAACAATCGTAATGGAGATACACGTGACGACATCTTTTGACTATAACCGGTAGTAACGAACCATTTATTTTATGAACAATAATCACTTTGCATTGTTAAATCCAGCGGTGTTAAGATTTTCCACGGAATAATGACCCTCGCCCATGTGGGAAAGTAGGGTGTCTTGATATATATAATATGAGCTGTGCCTGCGACGCCGTCCGCGTGGATGTCGTAAATTAACACTATGTGGTGTATGAACACAAATTCATAATAATTAAAAATGTTGATACTCAGCCCAATGCAAAGCAGCTACTGTAGACTAAGCTATGTAGTTTTTAGAGTTTCACGTGTTACGTAAACAAACATATTTGAAACTATTTTTTTATGATTATATTTTATATCAAGTCAGTATTCCGCGGAAAATCTTAACCACGATTCAGAAAGAAAGTGACGCCATCTAGCGAGTTGTGAGTAAACCGTCAAAATATTAAGAATAGAAAAGTTTTCGGTTTAACCTGGGTTTCAATCAGTCAATCAATCTTTATTTGTGAACATTGGTATTACGATAAAGGTCTTATGTATACATTTTAGTTGAGCTCTATTTCCTACCAATGCAATTGGTGTACAAATATATTAGGTGTAATAATAATTAAGTAGTCTGAATCTAAACAATACAAAGTTCGAGTAGATAATGTCAATTAGATTTACCTATATAATTATATATTAATCATTAAATATTTTTTTCTACATTCATGTCAAATTATCAATGGTGGATTAAAGGGCTAGTATTGTCATATTTTAACATTGAAAAAATCATGCAAAGTGATTATTGTTAATAACAATAAATGGTTCGTTAGTACCATTTTTAGCTGTCAAAAGATGTCGTTACGTATATCTCCATTACTATTGGTGTGATACGTTTATCTTGAACTCCTCAAATTCAAGTATCTTTGGACAGAATAAACCGATTACGATGAAATAAAAAAATTATAATACTCTGTATTACGCACAATATGTTTGTGTCAAAGTTATACACACTGGTTTTGTACCTTTTACGTGATGTTCGCACAAATAATCATACATACAGACAAACAGACAAAAATTTCAACAATGGTGGAAATGGGTTGGTTTGGCTTCCATTTCCATGGCAACCTTTTTAGCAACATTTTTTTTTGGTAATCTCTTTAATGTACAGAAACTCCATCTCTACAGATTTAATATACTTAAGTATCATATATCATAATCAGAAAAAAAAATAGGTACCTACAAAAATGATTGTTTACGTAAAAACTACATAGCTGAGTCCTCAGTAGCTGCTTTGCATTGGGCTGAGTGGCACCATTTTTAATTATTATGAATTTGTCGTAATATACGACATGATGGAAATTTACGACGACCACGTGGGCAGAGTCGCGGGTACAGCTAGTATATTTAACCTTTCGGCTCAGTAACGTACAGATCTGTACGTTGTAACAATAAAAATCTATTGTGTCTGCTAATGACTGACGCAACAGCTTTATAATTAAATTTTGTTTCAAACCACTTGATTGCGTAGCTGTTCATAAAGTTGAAAATATATAGATCTACCCTACCCCTATGGAAAGCGTGATGATACATGGACTGTTAAAGGTTGCCCCTTAAGTATCGCTTCAGTAAAGCTTAAGAATTGTTCAAAGTTCCATCTAAATTGGTGTATTCTTCAACTGTCAGCTCACTTCAAGTAAAATTTCGAAGTTTCAAACATTTTAACAGGTTCCCTGTCTACGAAGCAGAAACAATACAATCGCCATGTATCATAGGTATGTCAGGACAGGTAAAGTATTAATATAGTAATACTCTACAATAATACTATACAGATCATAGACCGGTTCGAATTAAGTAAATAAAATTAAACGCATACTTAGACAAAAGCACAAATAATCAATGAACAACAATTTAATTTAGAATTGCGTAATGCCTTCGGTTTTTTTAGAGGAAGAGAATACGATGTCTTTAGGAACAGTGTAAAAAAGCAAGTAAGTAAGTAAGAATCTAAGAATATAAATTTAGCCAGAAAGAAAAATAAGACCCTTGAAATTAATTGAAAACAGAAAATAAAAAACAATATCAAAATTAAGATCCATTAAAACACACCGATATGTTACACTGCTCAGCGCCTTAAGTGATTGATAGCGTGATGAAATATGTTTATTAAGTTTCCCGGACCACCAAGTTACGCTACAGTTAAAACCCCCTGAATTATCAGTTATTACCCATGTACTTACGGTAGTTTTTATGATCTGAAAATGCGATAAGTATAATGTTGCATAACTTTTACAAAAATTAATAAATTATAGTCTCAAATTTAAGGTAAAATATAAACATCAGAACTAAAAAAATTTACACTTTGACTCTGACTGACCATTAGCAAAAATCGGTACTTACAAAATTATTGTGTTTGTACCTCAGAATTATAACTACAAAATATGTTTGTACGAACTAGATATGTATGCTATACCGACATCTAGAGAACACGTATGGAACTGATGTCGTAACAAACTTCATCAGCATTGGAGTAACAGGTCAGTCAGTTCAGTTTAATTATGCTTATAGATTTATGGAAGAGGACAATCGTTTTATTAATAAGTAGTTTATAAATAAATGGCTCTACAAGTCTGCATTCATATAAACGGCTATTTCTTCCTAGCGGGAATCGAACCCCCAGTGGCTTTGCTACATATAGTAGGAGGCTGCTTATACCGTTGTGTAAGCGGAGCAACATCTATCTACGGTTAATTGTTTGTGATCACAATTCTAGAGAAATATAATAATTATGACGTTATTTTTTCAGGACAAAAATAATGAAGTTCTTAGAAAACATTAATGATTTTGTATGGAATACAAAATGATACTGGTTGACATAAGACTGAAATAGTGTTGGTATCTATCCTAAATTTACTAAAGTAGGTCTTTATTGTATAGATATTTTTATGGAATTCTTAACTCCAATTGTATTGCTAGTACCTTCATAGCAAGTGGTCTATAAAGTGGATGTGATGTGGTGTTATAAAGAAGTGTACTTACATATCTCTGACGTTTTCAACATAATCAGCCAGCAAGTCGATGGTCGCCTTGCCAAATTCCCGAAACTGTTGCGCGTCCATATTACACCACAGGCACTGTGTTCTAATTCATAAAATATTACTAACTTCGTACTTTGGAAGTATATTAATTTGTCATGAAAGATGTACTAAACTTATTTCTAAATCGATTTGTGATCAACTAGTTAATGATAAACGTGACACTTGAGGTTAAGAGGACGATCAGCGAGACAATGGTGGTGCCGGCCTGCGAGAGGTCGATTTATAGGCACAGACCAGCTTTCTACAGCAACCGAGGCGCTCGCGCACTCGATAAAAATACTGGGAATCTTAAGACAGGGTGAAGCGTTGCATCTGCGAACATCAATTTAAACAGTACCGGTTTGAACATATGATCGAGTTCAATATTTATATGGTTCGTTGCTTTGCGCATCTTAGTTAATTTATATTTTTATTGTGATTTCACGGTACAGTACTTGTTGAGCAAATTTAACAGTATTCGCGTCTTAGATTGGCAAGATTTGTTTTGATGGCTCATTGGTAAAAGAAAAGATAAGATTTTAATTAGTGGTTTATAATATTATTAAAGGACTGTTTTACTATAGCTTTGGTTTTAGAGCAAGATTTTTTTTCCTTTAAAAACAAAGTTTTTTGGCGGCTACGATTGTATTTTTTTAAGACTACGTGCTAGGGTTTTTATTGTGAGCTGTTACTAGATATCAGTGTCATCGTTCATTTTGATGGTGCCATCCAAAGTTAGACTACTGGTAATAATTGAGACATTTCAGAGCAGTTAGTAGCGACAGTTTACCAACTGTTGCGTGTGGAGACGACAATAGCTCGTTTTCTCAGCGTATTTCACAACTTCCGCGGGGTGAGAAACAGCGGGAGAATAATGTTAGTTGTAATTAAATTACCCATTATTATTAAATAATTATTTAATTAGCAGCCTTTGCAAACTGCGTACACCTTTACCGGTATATTTTTATACTTTGAAAAGAAGGATGACACTCCGATAGGCAGGATATTTGAAATTTGAAACAGGCTGAAATAAAATGATAAGTGCGTTTAAAGTTTTTCTTCACCATAAATAAATTGAAAGTAACATATAAAAAATACGCGATGTACCATTTGCCTCTTTATGAATTAATTGTAAATTCACCTGTTTTATTATTATTTTAAACATCCTTCTAATTTATTGCTTTATTCAGATTTAATATTATCACTACGTTGAGTGGGGGTCTAAATGACTATAAAAAAGGTTTGTAAAATTACAAATATTTCGCGGGCCACTTACGCACTAAGTGTCCAATAAATTCGGAGGCGGCCGGTTTAATGTTTTAAAAATAAATTGGTAATACCCATTTATTTAACACGACTTGATTTATAAAGCAAATCAGTGAATGTATTTGCCAGATTTTTTCTTCCTTATAGAACTTATACTTGCAAAACTATTGTAAAAGGTGAAGGACACTGTGTTCGCGTTTATTACTGCAGTTGGATTTATTTAACAACCAGTTAGATCTCGTTGAAGTCCAAGTTCAAAGATAAACTTTGATGTCGACTAATTTTATAGCATTGATTATTACGTGCAATACTTTAAATGCAGTGTTTCATATAAACTGTTGAGATCAGTCATTTCACTCTTATGTGTCCTTGCTGCTTGATGCATTAAATAAGGTGTTCCATATTTAAGGATGTGATGCGCCATATTTAAGGAGGTGACTATAGAGCTGATACTGAACACAAATCAATAAAAAAAAACTTTATACTACTATATATTTGTGTAAAAAAAAAAACACCCGTGTCCTGCGCGCGATCAACACCAATCCGAGCAAAACCAAAAAAAATGGTTTAGTAATTTACAATGCCAACAATTTATTCTTAGAGCCAATAAGGGTTTATTCTGAAAAGCTCGCTAATTTTTCAAGGTGATAATTTGCCTATTAAATAACCTCAGAATTCTAAAAGTAATTTTTTATTTATTTTATGGGTTTTTTTTTTAATGGAATAGGGGGCAACCGAGCAGACGGCTCGCCTGATGGTAAGCGATTACCGCCGCCCATGGACAACCGCAACCCCAGAGGAGTCGCGAGTGCGTTTCCGGCCTTTTAAAGGGTTTGGGCCTCCGGTACCCTCACTCACTCGGCGAAACACAACGCAAGCGTTGTTTCACGCCGGTTTTCTGTGAGGCCGTGGTATCAATCCGGTCGAGCCGGCCCATTCGTGCCGAAGCGTGGCTCTCCCACGGGTTTTGTCGCTTAGCTACCATATCACCCATAAAATTAATTTTACACGATTAATAAAAATAAAAAAAACATTAGCAGCAGCTATAGAGCTGCCTGTATAAAATTATAAAAAACTATTGCTATTGAAGTCTTAGTAATGTCGTCGTTTTAATTTTAATGAGTTGGCCTTAGGATAATCTATCATAGGTTTATAACAGTCAATCAACACATATAAAATACAATCATTATTTTATTTACTTTGATATAACATCTTTTAATAACTTTACAATCAAATTAAATAAACCATGTAGCAATTTTTCCGGGTGCGCCGTACTACGAATCGTGTTTTTAATCCGTCATGGAATCTGTGTCGGATTCCTACCGATAAAAACAACACAGTTCTTCACTACCCTTTAGTGGAGTTCTCGGGATCGCAACTGCACACAACGGCCCGAGATAGGGATGGGAACTCTCAAGCCAGAAAGACTGAATAAACCGTATCCTGCGATGCTGGGAAAACTTGAGTGCGGAAATTAATCCAACTTCGGTTCTGTTTATCGATGGATTGATATCATAACGGCATAACTGATTTCGATGTACTAAGTCACTTTGTAGATAGACGGTAAAATTAAGAGTCTCAAACTTGAATGATAAACGTCTTCTAATTTTATTCAAATAAAAAATGTGAAGTTATAGACAACTGCTAGCGTTCTCTACGTCAATCTTAAATGTTTTGTAATTATAAAGGATTTCAAAATGATTGTGGGCTGTAGTGGTCACTGTAATTATAGGAAAACTTTACTAATTTACCAAAAGGACCCTGACACAAGGTTGAACAGTAACTGTAGGTTAAAGACAACTTGTCAATTTTCCTTTGACCATTGTCTATCTATCGTAAGAACTAAGATGTCGTGTCTGCCATAATCAATCAATAGCCGTCATGGTGGCTGCATGATGAGTTTGCTATGCGTCATTTGCGTGGTACAAGATACTCGTATAAAAAGACATTATTTATACATAAAGGTAAATAAATGAATACGTAATAAAATTTGACATGGAAGATTCGAAGCAGGGCGACGTCCGGAGCGTACCAAATTACGGCACTATAAAAAAAGCTAGATCAATAAGTACTTACGTGAAATCTCTTTCACTGTGTGGCAAAATCGTAGCTAGTGGAAATCAATAGCCTCTACCTAACTCAATGGTAAACAGGCTTTGTATGTAAGATGTGACATAGATTTCTGCTAGCTCGAAATGTAGGTATGACATTTAATCAGTGCCTCAAACATTTATGTAAATTAAAAATTAATCCCTAACCATAACTTCAGATCAACTGCATAAAATTAGATTCATAGAATTCTTTTTTGTTGTGTTCGTCATTGTTTAGGACAAGGTTTTTTCATATATATTTTTTTCAATCTTATTGAAAAGTTATTAACGGCGATCTTGTAACCGCGGGTCACTTGCTGTGTCCCGCAGTTACTTAAATAATAATCAATTGCCGCATGTATCATCAATTCGTCACTTGAGACCGGCTTAACCAATTGGCTATTTTTGTTGTGTTCGTAATGGCCAGGGCAAGGTTCGTATGAACCACATTTTGGAAAATCCTCCGGAACTTCGGAAATAAATTACACCTGTGTAAAGCCGGGGCGGGTCGTTAGTATAGTAAATAAATAATCTGTAGGAGGTAAATAGCCACAATCACTACCCTTAGTAATCGGATACATAATATACCTACATAGCATCTCGTAATCTCGTACGACGAAATGTTAGGCAGAGATGTACTTACATTTCACTACCGAAGTCCTAATCTACAGCGTAAACTACAGCCAGGTACTTTCCTAACAGAATAACCCAATTACCTACACTTTGTTAGATCCGCGCTTACCTCCAGGAACGAAGCTGCCATGACCGGTCAACAGGCGTGCCGGATGAGTGACGCGGTCAAGGCAGCAGGCGAGGCGGCGCGGGCACATCGCGCTGCACGCTTCCGATGCGTTTGCGCATCATTGCACGAACATTACCGAATGCTTCCGTCAAATAGTGTGATTTCTGGATAATATTTGTACTTAGGATGGTTTAGGTACTTTTACTTTCTAATCTGAAAAGTAGTAGGATAGTAATATCGTTATTTTTCGTGATCACTACACATACATTATAATAAAACAACTTTTATCCCGATTAATGGCATGTACTTATTACATAATGGTGTTTGTTTCAGTCATCCTGCGATAACGAAACTGATTAAAAGGGGCTGAAATAAACAAATATTATGAACAATTTAATTTATTCAAAAATCAATGTTTGTATTACATTAAATAGTAAATATGTAGATAATAGGTAATAATATGACGATACCTTTTGATAATTAGGTAGGTATAATATTTCTAAATAAATTCTATGATTTTTCTAGAACTAGAAGTACTAACGTGTATATACTTGGTCAAGTATACATAAAATATACGTAATTATTAATAAAATATTTATTTTAATGAAAAATATTTGACAAATGCTTATGTATAGGGTTGCCATCCCTCCGGGTTTCCCGGATTTGTCCTAGTTTAGAGGGCGTCCGGGGAGCGTCCGGGCAGGGTTTCATTTGTAGTCCGGGTTTGAGGCTCACGCATCCATCGAAAATAAGCGGCCAAAATTACGTCTAAAATATAAGACTGCTAATTGTTTGTTAGGTATAACTTTATTACTAAAATTAGTTTAAAATGGTTATTTATAACAATAAAAAAAACTATTTTTATATTTCGGAGTAACTTTATAAAAACAGTGTTGATATATCCGGGTTTAGAGCTCCGAAATCCGAATTATGACACTTCTTGTCTGGGTTAGCAGATTTTAGAGATGGCAACCCTACTTATGTATAATGGCAACATAGTAAAAATATGTTAATGACAGTATTTTAGAAAAAAATTGTACGTTTTGTAAACAGAAAAGCTAATGAAATGAAAATAAGTAAGTTTTCCGAATAAAATAAAATAAAATAAAATAAAATAGTTTATAATAATAAATCGATTAATTTCGGTTTTAATAAAATATTTTAGTGTAACCTTCCAAAATCGCTTGACTTTATAATGTTTACGCGATGTATTTATCGTTTTGGGACAACATACATTCTAGTGTTTCAGTATTTTCTTTAAACAACGAATATTCATATATAATATCAGGTATATATTTATAATTGAACATTCTAATTTTGTTGTTAAAACAAATGCTTCTGTCTGTTGTTAGTACATACTTAGTTATAATTGGTTTTATGAACGATGCTAATGTGTAGGTACTGTTCATGTCTACAGAAAATAAAATGTGAGACTGTGTAACTCTCATTACAAATATTTTCCATCTAGTTGGTCTATATTAGGTACATTTGGAACCATCTAAGACTCTTCAGATTCTTGCACACTGGACTCAATAAAGAAAATTCTATAAGTTCGTATATCCATCCCACAATCAGAAGTGAATGAGATAGAATATTTCTCAAACTTCTCATTTGCCGGGATAGTGACAGGCAATGCCAGTACAGCATTCGTGTGATGGAACAATGTGACGCGGTCTATTCTCGGTACTAGAGCCCTTGACGAGATCCTGAATGTGTTATTACTACGCAAAATGTGAAACACATCCGACATAGTAGTACCTCCTTCCTCCAATAACATAGTCAGAATGATTTTACCAGTTGTTGAGTCTAAAAATAATACAAATTATAGACAAGCTATAAGGAAACACTCGATAATTATTAAAATAGTAGTATTGCATACCTATTAATCGATCGAATATGTTCATCATAGTGTCGGATGCATGTTCAAGTAAAGCATATCTCAATGCTTTAATCATGAGCTCATTGCGGTGAGGTATCATAAGGATCGTAGTTCTGTAGCACTCGCAAGCTTCCCCACAACTGCAGGGATCCATGGGCCACGATTGTAGTTTTGCCTGCAGGCTGTCTATAGGCAAATCCCAACGAGGTTGCGTTGTTACTCTTATAAAAAATTGACCAACTTCGCTTTTGAACCAAATCCACGAGTTTCCTACTTGAGTACTCAGACAAATCATTTGTAAATACAGCTTATGATCTAAAAAATCTGCTTGATCTTTTGGGGTACCAATCAAATTTATTTCTTTATCAATCAAGTTGAGACGTCGTAAATAAAACGTCGATTTAGGTACTTCATCAAAAGTTACAGGAATTGATGGTTCAATATCTGTGATATAAATTTGATATGTAGCTGGGATTGCAAAAGGTGAAGATACCTGTACATCAACTTTATTTGGTCGATATATTGGTCCAGTCACTTTGCATTTTCTCACTGGATTTAAAGCTCCAATATGTCCGCGGAGTAAAAACACAATGTATGTGTCGAAAATTCGTGTTTTGTTATATCCATGTACAAGAAGAATACATTTTTCTTCGGTAACAAAATTAGCAGTGTATTTAATACTTAAAAACATTTTCTTTCCGTTGTCCCCCGAAGGAGCTTTTTCAACAATAAAGTTATTCCCGTTGTTATTTAGTATGATAAAGTTGAAAATAAGTGATTCTTGACTGGTAGGACATATTGCCACCAACCGCGTAGAACTTCTGAGCAGTGGTGGATTAAATTTAATAGTGTCTTTAGTTTTAAACATCGGTAATACAACGTAAAGGTGAATAGATAAAAACAGCATTTGTAAAAAATTTGGTTGAAAGAAATCTTTAGTAGATAGAGGAAAATAAAGTCTGAGTTGGTTCATAGCTTCAATAATAAGACAAGCATTATTAACAATATCACCTTCTTTGCTCTTCTCTTGAATCTCACAGAACAATGAAAAATGATCCATTAAAAATGGACAATAATTCGTTATAGCTGATGCGAGGGCAATACCGTCAGATAAATCAGTTGTAATATTAGTAATATGTCTTACTGGTTTGTTTTTGCCACGTAACTTGTTATGTTGTATCAATATCTGTTCATTAAACCAGTCAACTAAGACTTTTATTATATCTCTAGATTGGCTACTTACACAAACGCATTCAAAGAAGCAGCTGTCCATCACGAAAACTTTATAACTTTGTAAGATGAAGTCAAGCCAACTTTGTTTATTTAATCTTGTGAATAAATTAACGTCTGAATGTAATTTTTCTGTCAGTTCAATATCTGCATTACATTTTGGGGCTATATTATCAGTGTATAATACATATTGTTCATGACTTAGCAGGAATTTCGCTTGTAAGGCCCATAAATTGGCACCACGAGATTTCAATAAGTTTATTATTTCTCTGTATGTGTCGTGAATTTCTTTTACGTACTTAAAGTTATCATCAACACCATGCACGCTGAAATTAATATCTAGATGAGTAAGTCAATAATAAAATATATATTTAAACAATGAAAATAATTTATATAGACTTACAATATTTTTCGAACGTGTTTCATAAGAGGTCCTGCAATCCTTCGGACAAAATTCAAGTAGGAAACATTGATTCCTTTTGTTTTTGTTGTACATTGTGTCGATAAAGCCGACGATATTGCATGAAATGTATCAGGAATAACCGGATATAAATCTCTTCGAAATCCTTGCTGAAACATCCATTTTTCTAAAAATGAAGAACACTTCTCTAGATAACCATGAAGTGCGCTTTGGCTGCTTAAGGGGTAGTAAGGATATGGGTTTTCTTCAGGTTTGACAAGATGATTGGCATGTAAGGTAAGTAAACAGTATGTAACGCAAAAATGAACTTCAATGTCACAGCTAGATTCATTATCGTGTTTAAAATATACCATTAAATTTCCTATAGAAGGATTCTTTGCACAAATTTTTAATTCAACTGTTACAATTGTATGTAATACGTCATCTTTTTCTATGATTTCATGCCCAATAAATTCAATTTTTAGATTTGAGTCCTGTTTAGTAATATAATTAAATGAGTCTAAGTCAGACTCGGCTTCCATGTCAACAGTAATTATTTGCGAGACGTCTGTTCCAACATGACAAGGCGGGAATATTACTCTGTAAGTACTAGGAGTCATCAGAGGTGTCTCTCTTTTCCCGAGAAACGTTAAGTTATAATAAGGTATAGTCATTTGTTTATCCAAAAACAGCACAGCAGTAGTAACAAATCTACCATGACCCTTAGGGTGAAATATCAAGGTGAAATTAGCTTCTTTGCCTTGATCCAGCTCAAATTTGATACTAGTTTCCGTTATGCTAGTCTCACTTTCCTCTGTTTCTTGTAGCTCTAGAGTAAACCATGGCGATAATTTTGCTGTTATAATGGTAACGTATAAATAATATTTTGATATGTTACTCATTTTAAATTCTATCATGTTCTTGTCGTGTGGAGTGTAATCAATTTCAAATTTATCCACAGAAAAAACCACCCAGGGTACGGTGATAACTCCGATTATTCGACAGTAACATATGTCTTTGTTTACAATTTTCAGTTTTATTTTCATATTATTTTCATAATACCTAAAAATAATTGTGCTTTATTAATAATTAGAGGTACATACAGTAGCAACTAATTAAATATACTATCCCTAGACGTGAGTTACTTCCTTTATTTAAACGGTAAAAATCTTCATAAAAGTCTATGAATCTTCCATTGATGAATCTTCTGTTGTGTAGTTGTAGGGCCCAACATAATGTCAAAGATGTTCACCCCTCGTGAATTAGCTAAATGACTGTTACCAAATAACAACAGGCAGCATGGACAGTAACATCATATATGTCTGTTTGACTGCACGAAGCATTGCCTCAAAGATCCTTTACCAACCATCGCTTTCAACAGGCAAATGAGCCACACGTGACGAAATTCACTTTTGCATGTGCTGTGATTCTGAAAGGCTTGTTTCACTAGTCATTTCGGTGGAGCCCAGGCCCGGTTGGTTTGACTGACGTTGGATGGTTTAGGTTGCCTAACTGGGCTATATAAATCTTTGAAAAGCAGTAACGCAGTCTTAGCGAACTCTAAAGTTATTATATTAAATGGAAAAAAGAATATGGTCGCGAACAGGATTCGATCCTGCGTCTCCCTGATAAATACTCCAGGCGCTCTGACCACTAAGCCATCTCGAGCTCCGGGAGGCGCAGGTTCGAATCCTGTTCGCGACCGTATTCTTTTTCCATTTAATATAATGGGTTCTAGTCTATGAATAAATATGATATGAAAGATTCTTACTGTTCATATTCGCCAATATAATAGTGTAGTTCTGTGGACATAGAATTTTGATCGGGGGGGCCTAATAATCCGTTAATTTTAAACGGAATATACATTTCGTATTCTCTACGAAATATATCACATACTTTAATAAAAACGATTTTAGACTGCCCTGCATCAACATTAAACTTGAATAATCTTATTTTATCATTTCCATGTGCCATATATACATCAAATATATTATCATCGCCAGTATCTAGAACCTCCACTTCAGATTTCACAGGACCAAGATTTTGAAAAGTGATGGGAACATAAGTTATCATATGGCATGGTATTCGTGCCATGTAAATATTTTTTGGGTGTATTACAATTTTTGGTTCGACTACGTTTCCACTTATGGGTAAGACAACGTTTTCTTTATTATTAATTCTGATAAAAATATCGAACATGAATTCCATAACACATGATATTTTTATTCTAATATCGAAAGTCATAACCATTTTTGGTCGAATAATGCCACTCATCGGTTCTATTTTTAAACCTGGAATTAAGGGCTCCACGACGTAAAACAAAGCAATCTCCCTTGAAGAATTTTCTAATTTAACTTTCTCTACAGTTTCCAAGTTTAAAGGAATGTCTTTAAATGTGACCGATTGCTGTAAAAACTTTATTGAAAGCTTACGTGTTATCACGGTTAATTCGATCGGTATGGCTCGTATAGTTATACTTTCAGATATTAAATCAACTTCGTGGACTTTTGTTTTAGTTGGCTTAGAAATGTACGTAACAACACAAATCTTACAGCTGTGACTTGGTACCGAGCCAGAAAGTGGTATTATATCAAATGGAGTCTCTGAGCTAAGTTCATCCCATTTAAAGTCAACCGGAATGTTATAATAATTAAATATTCGTACTGGTACGGAAGTGATAAAATTATCTGATGTGACCATACCAAATTTCAAGGATTTTTCTTGTAACATAAGTAAGGGATTACCAACCACCAGAGAATATGGATGTTTCCCTCTGAAAGTATTCTCTATCATGTATTCAATAGTGCCGTCGTATCTCCCTTCTACAAAACCTTGACAAAAGACAATTACTTTAGTTTCATCTAGTGATTTTAGTTTTATCGTAATATCTGATACCATATTTTCAGTATAAAGAACACATACATCATTACACAATTTTATAGAAATATCATACTTTGTCGTGTTCTTAATTGTTAATTCGCTCTCTCCATAAGTCGATAGAGCGACTCTTCCGAAATCTAGAGAATATGGGAGAATTAATATATCAAAGAGGTCATAAGTTGTTATTTTTATCTTAACTTTTTTACAAAAGTTGAAGTCCATTTTTTTTGGATATATCATGTCATCATAGCACACATCTCGTCCAGTTACAAATCTCTCCATTAAACGTTTCATTCCATTAGATGACTTGCAAACGTCTATATATTGTTTTGCTTTTTCATTTCGTTCTTTGTGCATTTCCACTTCTTCATTTACATATGTATACCTGGGATCTGGTTCGGTCAACTTCTGCAAAGATTTAACGGCTATGTCTCTTGGTATTTTAGCGAATGAAACATTTATTTTATTAGAAATCAAATATGTTAAGTAATTTTCATCGGAATGTGACGTTTCGATTTTGCTATCAAACACTATATCATGAGGATTTCTTATTTTGAATTTAAAAGATCTTGCAACTTTCAAGCATGTCGGTTTGACTGAAATGGATAATCGTATCGAGGAGTTAGGAGCTATCGTAAATTTTGCAGGTACAACTTCAAAACACGTAACTCTCTCCAGCATAATTTTAGCAGCTATTAAATGTGACTCATTTCGTATACGTACATATTTTGTCACTTTACTATTAATTGCTACGTTACCAAAGTTCAAGACTTTAGGATTGTGAGAAATTTTACAGTATTCATATTGTCCACTAATATAATACCGACCAATTTCTGCGTGAGGTTCAATATTACAACACCTTACTTCATCGACCTGTATTAAACGTAAGTCGAATACAAATCTATTATCAAGAAATTTTTGGCTTTTTGCTTTAGATACACTTTCATTTTTAGGTAGAAATGTTATTTCTATGGTACGATCGTCTATTTGTACTATATTAAAAGCTCTATGAGATGCAGACACACCACGGGCCTCATCAAACTTCTGAAATGAAAAACATTTAAATATATCACAAATTATAACTACAACATGCTGACAGTCTTCTGGGCACTTTTCCAGAAGACAGCAACGTGGAGGAACACTTTAACGCCTGAGTAAATTTTCTTAATGGAATTTTAGATTTAGATTATTTATTTTATAGCCGTATAGTGTTTAGTTTGTACTTAACTTTATATAGATAGTAATTATGTTTGTATATATTTCTTCAACTAAGTGTAATAAAATTTTATAATTGATTGTTTCATAAAAGTACGCCTACTTAAATAAATACTTAGGACACTCCCCCTAATGAGAAGTACGGGTAATTGAAATAATGCTTATAATTATGTAATACCAGCCACGTATACTAATTAATAAATATTACATAGCATAGCATCACGCCTGTATTCCCCGAAGGGGTAGGCAGAGGTGTACACAGTTGTTAACTCACATTTCACCAATGCTGTTATTAAGTCCCATGTAATAGGTGGTGAGCCTATTGCCATCAACCGGGCACAATTCCAAACTCCGGGCTCGTACTGAGAATTTTCTAACAGAAAAACTCAATAACACTTTGCCCGACCCGGGAATCGAACCCGAGACCTCATGCTCAGCAGTCGCGCTTGGGACCACTAGACCAACGAGGTAGTTAATAAATATTACAAACATTTGAAAATGCATGTTCACAATTATAACCTATCCTGCACCAGGATGCGCCAAAACAAAGTTTGTTACTGGTCGACGTGGACGTAATTGACTATAGTGGAACGTATGTACCCCATCCTACGTGCCCAGAAGCATGACTATGAGTTCGCATGGGAAAGTCCATCAGCAGATATATTGAAATAAAATGATCAAGTACCATTAGTTGCCCTTCGCACATTGTTTTGAGATAAGCGGATCGTGTGAGATCAACATCAACATCCAGAATCTGCGTCGTCGACAGTCCAACGAAAGAGGCAGGAAATTCCACCACCTTAAATCGTTTAAACACATTGTCTGGATTGTAATTGTTACATGTCGCCATTCTCAGGGTAAATCCTACATTAAATATATAGTTTCATTAATCCAAAGAAATAGATTCTAAATTAATATAAAAATTAATTTTTTGTTGTCAACAAAGTTAGACGTAAAATTTGACATTTAATGTCATTGTGATTGATCGGCACTTTAGGATTTAAGGAGTTTTTATTGAAGACTGTTTTATTTCGGAGGACAAGCTAAAACTAATCTAAATGGATGACCTTTTTGATTACATTTCCAATTTTCCACCGACTGAGACAACAGGTGGAAATCTAATAGTCAGCCTACCTCAATGAAAAACTCACATGATTATCTAAATATGTATGTCATGAGATCAAGTCTGTTAGTTTAACTATCCCAGAAGTCAGATGCGAGTTGCTCTATGTAAAAGTCTGCTTACAAACCCCATCCGAGTGTTTGTAGGTAAGTAGGTACCTACCGAAGCTGATCGAAAGTTTGGAAATGCCTATGATATTCAAACTTTTTTTTAGAAAATCTCTACTTGTACGTATTATAAAAATGTACGAGTTTAGTTATAATTTCAGATTTTTCTTTCGTCACGATGACTAGATGACTAGAAACGAAGAGCCCCGCGAACGGGATAACGTGCTAGAGTAATATTGTAGATGGATGTAAGTACCCGGGGTGTGTCGTACGACTCCAGCAAATTAGTTCGGGGCGGGGGAGCTGCTCCCCGCCGCACCTCCCCGCTCGCCCCAGGGTTTATCAGATTCAGGGGGTAAAAAATGACTTCTCAATGGGAGGCAAGAGGGCGGCGCGGCGCTAGAGTGCGGCGGCGAGGGGCGGGCGTGGGCGGCACCGCCACGTGGCTCCGGCTCTCGGTCGCGTCGCGACGCCCGCTGCAACCGCTCCCTGCACGCCACTCGGGAACTATGCACAGGTGTTAAGTTTGACTGTGCTATTTACGCGACTCGTGCGGGATGCTAAACTGTGAAGGTGGTAAATGTTTACAGTGTGTTTATGGGACGTAGTGACGGGTTGATGGAGGCTGAGTTTGGTGAGGTGGTGGCGGGGTGCGAGGTGCGGCGTGAGGCTGCCATGGACACCACGCTGGACACCATGCACCCGCTCGACCCGCCGCCGCCAGACGTGTTGCTTGCTCTGCTTGCTAGAAATAAAGCGCTCGAAGGTAGATAATTGCTTGAACCTTATTTGTAGTCAAGGGAGGTTTCGCCACTCGCCGATTTAGTAAAACTACAGTCGAGTACAAAAAAATAATAATTAACAAAGTCAGAGTCGTTATACTTAGCTATTTTCAAAAATCTGTACACATATCAAATTAATTGCCATTTGAGACCAAAATTTCTGGTCAACTTGTTGTGCTAAGGCTTGCACATGAACTGATAAGCAAGCCTATTAGCTTGAGTTAGTTTCGGCTCCGCTCAATCTGCATTCGGCAGTATAGACAGAGAGATTTAATTAGCAAGTGGCCAAATACTTCACCATATATTACTGTTTATTAAGGAAATTAAATTATGACCCACTTACACATTGTGTCGTTTAAAAATATCCAAGCAGTGAAACTCACTTTATTTATTTTATAATGAGTGTTCTAACCAGCAAAACTTCATTACGGCTATATATACGGCTTTCCAACTGGCATTGTCAATATCAAACGAAAGTCAACGTATACAAAGCATACAGGATTAGCTACTTAAGCTAAAGTGGGTGTGGGCTGGCTACGCACAAGACCGACAACCAATGGGCTAAATACATTCTGGAGTGGAGACCGTGAACCGGCAAATGCAGTATACGACGACATTAAATAATAAATAATAATAATAATAAATATTCCACAACTATCACACAACGCCGTCTAGTCTCAAGCTAAGCAGAGCTTGTGTTATGAGTACTAGACAACTGATAAACATACTTATATATTTCTAAATGCATACATGTTATAGATAAATTACACCCAGACACAGAACAAATGATCGTGCTCATCACACAAACATTTGTCCTGGGTGGGAATCGAACCCACGACCTCCGGCCTAGCAGTCAGGGCTACTAACCACTAGACCAACAGGACAGTCAAGTTAGGCGAAGTCGTAATGATATACTTAAGGTTGTAGGGGTTGGATCGGAGAAGAGAGATCGAAGCCGGTCGGGTGGCGTGCACTTAGGCTATGTCCAGCAAGGACTGCTACCTACGGGGTGGTAATAATGATGACGAATGTCAGTTGTAGTAATATGTCAAGCAAAATCTTTTCTTAATTTAGAATAACGTTAAGGTCATGTAACATCATGATCCCGTTTCCTCGGCTGTACCTATTTTATAAACCGGTAATCAAGCGCAATAACACCGTGAACATTATAATTCTATAAATAGTTAAATAATAATAATGTTTTTATAGTAATAAAGCTACACTAATAGAATATAACTTATTTTATTGGCATCTTAAAAGAGTTAAACCAAGTTTTTGTTTGTTATTCTAATAGTACATTAAGATACAAGTGCGCTAAGTTGGTCATTCCAGTCGAAGGTGAATTGCTAGTACTACTAGTGACCATAGCGCACACGTCTCATACGAGGTTTTTCAACACACTTGTAAGGAAAAAATTACTCAAAATTTTGGATGAAGTATAAAAATTAAATAAAAATTACATTTTGAAAAGACATTCAATAATAAGTATAGATTTAAAATAACATGCGAATTTCTAGGTTTCTTTTTCATATGCCGCGTCTATGGTCTATGCGCGCTGACGAAGTTGCCAAATGCCTAATAATAAGATAAAATAAAATAATTAATTTTCTATTTATAACCTAAATTAATGTTAAATTAGCGACAAAAACAATGACAAATATACGTTCAATTAATAAAAATTTACTAGCTTATTTATTAATTTATTAGCGTATTTATTAATTTACTAGCGTATTTTTGTCATATTTTATTTAATACTGTATGACACAATTTTATGTTTGTGTTTAGTTTTTTTATGTATTTTAATACTGTTAATGTAATGACGGGAGTTATTTTCGCTTTAGTACAAGTTCTTTTGTGCTTTTAATCACACAAATGGTATATCTCAGCAAAGAGTTTGTAGATATCAAAACGATATGATTAAAAAAAAAATTAAAATTTAAGAAAATATGTTTTATCTCCAAACACATCCGATAATAAAAACAACATATAAAAATTTAACCAATGGGCACGAGTTTCATACGACGCTTTTTAAACACACTTGCGAGGAAAATAAATTTTACATAACATAGCATCACGCCTGCATTCCCCGAAGGGACAGGCAGAGGCAGAATGTGTACACCCACATTTCACCAATGCTGTTATTTAGTCCCATGTAATAGGGGCTGAGCCTATTGTCATCAACCGGGCACAATTCCAAACTCCGGGCTGCTGTGAGAATTTCCTAACAGAAAAACTAAATAACACTTTGCCCGACCCGGGATTCGAACCCGAGACCTCCTGCTCAGCAAACCAACAAAATAAATTTTACTATGTAATAAACATAATTTGTTAAAATGGTGCGCGGTTTTATTCTTCATGCACCGAGAGTATAGTCTATGCGCAGGCAAGGCATTGACGAAGTTGCTTATTATTTAAATTTATTATAGTGAATATTCTTTCATTTATAACACAAATTAATGTTATTTTGTTGTCAAGAAAAGTCCAATCCAATTCTGGTTAATTATGGCTCCATCGGGTTAACGATGATTCTGCCAATGTCAAGGTTGGATAAAACACGTTATAAACATTAACAAGTAAAAAAAAAGTAATTTGAAGATACGAAATGTTTGTCATATTTAAATATTTTATTTTTATTTTTTTATATTAGATGTGGCTATAGTGTCACATATATACTAGCACATTAAAAAAATGCTAAATGTGTTTAAAAACTCCTTGATGAGATTTAGCATATTTCAGTATAAAAATTTAATAAAAAAAAAATGAGATTTAAAATGAAACGTAAAGGTTTTATAGTGCAGTAATGTAAAGAAAAAGCACGCGTGCGTAAAAAGTCTCACTATGGACCTGAGAGCCACTTACGAGCAAGTGTAGAAAAAGTCTCACTATGGACCTAAGAGCCACTTACCAGCAAGTGTAGAAAAGGTATTTTTTTGCAAAACGTGTCTAAAGACGTATACCTAAAATAAAAAAGTATCTACTTCTATATTAATATTATAAAATAATGTGAAAGTAACCCTGTGTGTCCGTTGTTTGTCACATTTTCACACACACACCTAAACAACTGAACCTATTTTATTGAGTTTTGGTAAGTATAGAGATAGATTGGACCTTGAAGCTGAATGCTACCTTTTGTTTCTTCTGATGAAGTCACGGGAACCAGCTAGTCAATATATAAACCTAAATTTAACGTCTTTTTACTCATTAATAGCCATTGCACTTATCATAAGTTCATGTTATGGGGCAACCGTAATCCTAATTGTAATGAAAAATTACAACTTTATAGATATTGCTGAAATACAATGCTTTTCGGCTTTATAAAGACGCTTTGACGACGTGCATATCTAAAACCTATAATCAAGGGCCAATGGGCACGTGCCAGGCTCTGGTGAAGGACGCGCCACGCGACAGGGCGGCCTTGTATCCTATGGGTTTTCACCCACGCACACCATACGGCTTCGAATAATCAAGTTAAGTGCTCTACACAGGAGTGCCGATGGCTTTTTTGATTTTAACACCAGACAAGAGCTCACTCTCACACTATTATACCGATAACGTACCTATTAGTAAATTGATGGAATGCTGTACGTAATTGTGTCGAACTATTTTGTATGTATGTATTTTGTAGTTAGGCTGCGTTCTTTTTTTGTGTTGTTCGTATTGATTGCGGCCTGTAATATTGAGCAATCAAAAGAGGTTAAAGTTTCGTATATCCTACGTATCCTATTTCCCTTGGTCGCGCCATAACTTGAGAACGACTGCACCAAATTTGATAAATTTGCACTTTTTTGTTGTGTTCGTCATTGTCAGGGCAAGGTTTTCACATAAGATTCTTTCGAATCGTACGGAAAGTTTTTAGCGGGGCGGATGAAACCGCGGGGGCACAGCTAGTAATATATAAGTTTGTGAGGATGAATGGATGTTTCCCTTTCACGCAATAATTACTGGACGGATTTGGATGAAAGTATCCTGTGTCTGGATTAAAATAGAATACTCTTTATCCGTGCTGGACCCAATTCTAAAGTTTACACAGACGAAGTCGTGGGCAGAAGCTAGCAAAACTTTATGAGGATGGATGGATGTTTGTTACTCAATCACGCAATAACTTCTGAACGGATTTGGATGAAATTTTGCACACAGATAGTTCATAACCTGGATTAACACCTAGGACTCATTTTTATCCCGGCTGGACCAATTCTGAAGTCCACGCAGACGGAGAAGCAGAAGCTAGTACCTATAGGTTTGAACACGACAAGGTAGCTCAGTTGGTAGAGTGATGACACGGAACGTCAAAAGTCGCGGGTTCAAGCCCCGTTCTTGTCTATTATTTTTTCAATGTTTCATTGAAAAATAGAATTAATATAGGCATTACATGGCCTCAACATGTATTAAAAAAATATAATTATATATAGTACCTATAGAATATATTCAGGTAGCATTACACTGTGTCCTCAAGGGTATGCAGAGGTGTAGGTACTGTTGTACAACCGCATGTCAGCGATATCATTATTAAGACCTATGTCCCATAGGTGGTAAGCCTATTGTCTTTAACCGGATGCAATTCCGAACTCTGGGCTGCTATTTTTTTTAGATTAGATATTTATGTACAAGAAATACAAGTGAAAAGAGTAAGTTATTTCAAATACTAACAATTAACAATTGTTTTAAATATCAAGCCTTATAATTTTTACAAATTATTCAATTTATTCTGTTGTATGATTTAATAAAACCTTTTCAGAGGTACTTATTCCTGTCAAACTTTTATGTTGATATATAAATAAGTAAACTGAAATAATTATAGATTATAAATGACGGGTATTGTGCTGAACCCTTGTAATACATGGAAGATTCGTAACCTATGATTACGTAGCAAACGCTAGGGAGCCCGATGCCGCATGCCGCCGGGGACGGCAACCGACGGCACGCGCATACACGCACGGTTATTATTACTTCACTAATCTCCGACTATTATAAATATTGCTTTGTTATTACATATAGTTTAAGAAAATATTGTCTACAACAGCGTGAGAACGAAATATTTGAACACTTTCAAGATAAATCTTTGAAAAGCATTAACGCATGCTTAGCGAACTCTAAAGTTATTATATTAAATGGAAAAAGAATACAGTCACGAACAGGATACGAACCCGCGCCGTCCGACTGTCCGACTGTCTCGACCGGGTCGAGATGGCTTAGTGGTCAGAGCGCCTGGAGTATTTATCCGGGAGGCGCAGGTTCGAATCCTGTTCGCAACCGTATTCTTGTTACATTTAATATAATAACTTTATTTGCACACTTGTTACTCACGCGTCCTTTTTACTTCACATTACCGCACCAGTACGGCAATTCTTTTCATTTGTGTTAAATACAAAAAATATAAATATATTTAATTTTTATTGGGCAGTTTGGCCGTTTTTTTAGTACCTCTTCTTCTACCTGCGCGCGCAAGACCATAAATATGTCTCGCGACATAGAACTCAACAAAGAAAAGCTTTTCTTGTCGCAACTGTGTTAATAAACATCGTAAGTATGAAATGCTTAAGCATTGGTCCATTACAACTTCTCAGCTGCATTAAAACCCTCGTCTACGGCTCGGGCTGCATTCCAACCTCGAGTGTAATAACTAACTTAGCTTACTTGTATTATAATGAACTATTTAGATTGATGATCAGCATAATCTTGTAATTAACGTCAATTGAACGTTCTTCATCTTTAGTTAGGAGCCAATCTAGTGTTTTAAGTACCTAATTAGTAGTAGTAGAACCTCTGACTTGGCTTAGCGAGCATTATTAATTAACAACAGCCTAGACCGACAACCTTAGGTTAATTAACATAATCAATAATTATAATGTTACGGTATACCATAAAGATTATATTTAGTGACGTGCCGTGTGAATCGTATATCCTTTTCTCGATGAATAAACAGTTTTAATAAAAAGTGTGAGAAAATATCGTGGTCAATATTGACAAAGTATTTTGACTAAACGAGGAGGAGATGTCTCCTATTATATTATCGCATTAAAACCGGAAGTGAGCACGTGCCGGTGGCGCGTGCGCGACGAATCGCCTGCTTCCGGTTTCCACTGCAGCTATTGTTCGATGGGTATTGCTGGTTAAAGTGCTACCTGCACTTAATTTTGATATAATGACTTAATAAGTTAAATAATGCATCGTTTTATCTTATAATATGTGTGATTTTGAAATTAAATCATAGGATTTTATTGATTCATATTTATAACATAACTAGCGACCCCGGCTTCATTTTTACGTTTTCCTTGGACCACTTTTATACAATAGACTAAATGCGACATCAAATATATATTCCCTCAATTACAATAACTGCAAAAAAAACCTCAAGCGGGCCCTCCAAAGTATGTCCTACGAAGATACAGAGAAGTTGTTGATTGTGTTAAAGTAAATATTGTTTGCATTTTACTTTAATTTTATTTTTATTAGCAATAAACCTATATGTTTTCGATAGAGACTTTGCTATGTATTGTTATGTTGTGTAATTTTTTGATCATATAATTATTTACCTATACTTTAAATTTACGCATACCTTGTACTTATATTATAATAACTATGTGACTATGTATTTTAGACTAGACTTAAGCTCTTCTTGCCTGAAACACAGGATCACCTAGTTCAGGCACATATGTTATATCTGTGGACTTTTAATTATAACTGTGCACTTGTTATTTTATTTTTGTACGGAATTATGTCAATAAATATATTATTATTATTATTATTATTATTTACTCATTTATGTATGTAGATATTTTATGTATGAAGTTTACAATAATGCAATTATTGTAGTCATTATCTACGTAATAGGTAAAGAGATATTCGATTTAAGTGTCGTATTGTAGTTTAGTTAAATATTGTAAATCTTTATTTTAGGATGCATATTATTAATATTTTTGTTGTTCTCGGCTTCCTTACTGTTTCTAATGTTTTTTCCTTTTGCATGACTACTGGGAGAAATTTATATTTAAAAATAAGCAGTGATTTTGTATTAAATTTTCATTTAAATATTTGAATGTACTTATAAGAATATAAAACAATACCCAGAAACAGAAAAGAAACTGATAAAAATCCTGGAGAAAACAGACATCGTACATCAGACACGTAATTGGCGTTTGTAATATCAAAAAATAATTCATAACAAAAAAGTTTATGAGGCGTACGTTAGTTGGGGCTGGATCATCCGCGCTGCAGGGGTCGACATCTGTCGGACTTCACCCCTCCTCACCGGTTCACCTCAGCTCACCTGATTTAGATCTCCTATGATTACCTCGATACGGGCCTGCGTTTGGGAATTGGAATAAGATTTTACGTTACGTAGCGGCACTGAACAAGATGCTCGAGATTTTCCAACGTGCAGTTCTATTAACTTACCTATTATGTCCATATCGAGGCCCTATTTTTTGTCGTTTTGATCGGTATCTCTAATTCATAAATTCAGTTGAATAAAGATAGCTAGGTTTGTTCAGCTGTAAGAACATGTGTTGTATTTATTTCTTTACAATGTACATTTCCGCAATGCTGTAACGTAAATTATAAGTAAAGAGCACACGTGCATAATAGGCTGTGTTATGAACCTAAATCGGTGCATTAAAAGCCAATTTATGAGCAAATTGGTTGTTTTTTATTTTTATAAATACAAATTATTTGGTTGTAATTTGAACTGAATAGTTTTAAAGTATTTGCATCAGTTGTTTTGTATAAATATAAGCGGATAATTAAACAAATATATAAGAAAGTTATCAATTTGATCTATACATACGGACTTAAATATAGGGTAGCAGCGATTGAGTACATATAGTGATACATTGTCGGCTAACCACGACATTACCGACCTTTGATTAAAAGCTTTAATTAGCACCGAAGGCTGGGTATTTCCTCGTTGTCCCAAATATAAATTATGCACAGGACACGTACAGTTATCTTGATCAAGCAAAGCTAAAAAGGTCGAATGTGGTTTTTAAGGGCCCAAAATATGTAAAACAGTAAGCCAAGAAAATTCATAACTTTACAAGAATGGCCATCAGAATAGAAACAAGACATATCTAGAGTTGACATATAAAATGTTGTCGGAAATGTATAAGAAGACCACGTATCAAAACAGCTAAATTTGATTTTATATTCAAATCCAAGCTTTGAGCAATCATGTCAGATATCAAACAATAATGTTTTTTGTCGAGACGAAAACCTCAATAGATTTCAACACACAATATTTTTGCTCACAAAAGGGAGAGCAGTGGAAAGTTATAATTTCCGTGGGTGATTTTTATAGAGGGCTGGGTTGGTTTGATTACTCTGTCTCTACATAAAGGGCTTCTGTACAAAGCTCGCAGTGATCAACATTATCCCTTTGTTAGCGTTTTAATCAATCAGAGAAATGGTACGCCTGCTTCGCAAGCCGAGGGCTTAGCGGTGTATTCGATATCGATAAGGCGATCGAATTATACCTACTTTTACTTTCTACGCATATTTGTAGTGTAGACTGGCTGGTTTGGAGAATTGTGTTCAAAAAATTGTTTATTTATCGTGATTAAGAAAATATAGGTACATATACCTATATTTTTATACCTATTGGATCATAACTTACCGAAAAGTTTGAGTATATAAATAGGAAAACTGTTTTCTGGAAAAAAATAAGGTTTTTATGACAAGAGTAGGTTCCTAATTTAGGAATTAGCTATATCATAAAGTACCTACTAAAATATAGAGTAATAGAGTAGTCCTTTAAGTAATTCTTCATAATAAGAGGAGTTCTTAATAAGAGTGTGGTATCTAAAGTATTCTTGAATATTAAAAAACCATATTTATAAGCAACGTCATGATCTAATATGAGACATGCATGATATCTATCTAAACAAGTATTTTCCCTAAAATAATTAATAATATGAAAACAAAATGGGCGCAGCATGAGGGGCATGTGGCGCGCATACTAGTGCGAAGGGGGCTTATGGCTTGCGTGGCTAATTATGAGGTAGCCGACTTTTTGATTCCAATTTATCGTAAATTGGTAAAAGACCAACAAAAAATGTGCTTTATAAATTTGGATCCACTTATAGCTATTATGTCAGTATATCAGGTTTTATGTTTTTGATATTTAGTTAAGATTTTGCTTAAAATGTAGAGTCCATATGAAGTGTTGGAAATAAAATTTCAGCTTAGTATACAGGGTTCGCATTGTATACATGTTTTACACAGCAAAATATTGCAGGTAAATTAAAAAAACTTTTATACAAAATATTTTTCTGTCAATAAAGATAAGCCTTTAAACATATGATGAAATTACAACCAAGTAGACACGTCGCTTGTAGCACCCACGATAAACTTTTATGTGAGCACCTTCCCGTTGTAAAGCAATTAATAAGGGCTAACAATTTAAGCACCTGAATGGGACGGTAAAGAGAAAATTAAGGAGTTTGCCGACCTCCGTTGCTCATTACGGCGTAGTATTAAAAGCATCCGCCCTTTCACTTGAATATGCATTTTTACGAGCAAGCAGGGCGAAGTCTCCTGCATGTTTGATGGGACAATCTCGGCGCCCGCGCCCACCTGCGACCCTACCTGAATCTTCACGTATTTTACTAGATTTGTTTTAGTAGTTCGCAGTTATAAGTAATCGTTGGCTGGACTATGGTAAGAAATGCAGTTTTTAATTATAATAAGTAAGTATTCATATTATGTGATAAGCATGCGCTCATAATGCAATAATTATTCGTTAGGCAAATTACGAAAATTTTACTCACACTAAATTTATTCATGAACAATTCGTAGCAAGCAGCATGTAAGTTGAAATTAAATATTTTCTGAAACCTGTACAATGAAAGTTATACACGACTGTCATTGTGTAGGCTTATGTGTATTGCAGCAAGGCGGGGAGTAATGTGAGGGAAGGGGGGGTCAGAGGGAGTGCTGTAATCAAGAAGAGTACCCCCGTCCCCTGGCGCAGGCTGCGCACCATACAACCCTCCCCGGCCGTCCCTCGCACCCCGCACACCTCCCGTCTCGCGCCTCTCTAACCACCTCGAGGGCAATGCCTCAAACCTCTATTGACTTACCGTTTGTTAAAGAAATATTTTCACGTTTTCTTTGTTGATATGAAAAGTCAATACCCTCAGACAGAGGTTTCATAAAATAGAGAGAAAAAATATCGCAGTGAGGTTTGATGTTTTTTATGCATCTTGTTACTTTACTTTTTTACAAAGTGTGGTGCTATGGTTGTGGTTGTCATTCCAAGTGGTTATATAACACTTTATTCTTTTCGTGGTCTGCGCGAAAAATTATTCTAATTATTTTTATTGAAGGCTAACAGGCCTAGCGTAATTTCCTTGCTTTAGTGATCTCAAGATAGGTGACTGGTCACCGGTCACGATTGTTCTTTCCGCATGGGTCAAAAGTTTGTGTGTTGGAATTTGAAAAGAATTAGTGAAATCTGCCTGTAACAATCGCAGTAACCGTCGATTAGTAAACAATTGGTCAAGGTTATTGATTATGCCATCGTCGTTATCCCTGATCTTGGGAGAAGTTTAGTTACTCAAATGCGGTTTTTGTTCAACATTGAAATACTTATACCTACATGTAGTATAAGTACAATGTGTAATAACATACACAAATATGTGAATTGTCTAAGGTCCTACGCGTAGGTATATCGCATAGAGGACAAGTTATTAATTGTTTAAAATTTGTTAGGAATTGATTTATATACATATATTAATACGTGAGGCAAAATCTGTGTACCCCTTTTTACGAAAATTACGCGGACAGAGGAGTATGAAATTTGGCACCGTTAACATTTTTAAGGAGAAGGTAGTTAGCCGAAATCTAATATTTTTATATAATATGCATTAGATACAATTAGAGATACAATATATTAACAAAAAACATTACACACACTAACGTTATACGTTTAACACACACTGATGCGTTTGATAATGTGTGTGTACACAACACATAATAAGTATATCTTTGACAATAGAATCTTATTAACGTTCAAATTTAATTTTTTAATAAATACAGGTATGGGTGACCACTACTTTATAAAAATAAATGTGTCAAAATACAGTAATTAACCAATGCGCATTTGATTTAAGTACGTCTGATTATATTAAATTATTAATAATCAACTCAAAACATGAAAATGATTCGTTCTTGGTCATAGTAAAATAAGTCTAGGTACCTTTTAATTAAAGAGTACCTTTCCCTTAAAATGTAGAATGATTCGCATATTCACTTACACTTGAAATAATCGTTAGGGAACACGAAATGCTTTATAATATCCGACATTTGTGCCAACAATCGGACTGTAATGCGCGGCTTTTGTAGAATAACAAAAGTTAACCTGTCGGCTCGTCCGGCGGCAGAATGGAATCATTTTAGGGTTGGAGGGAAGCAATGACAAGCCGGGGCCCGCAATGCACTCAATAGAACCAGCGCGTCACTGCACATAGCAAAGAATCGTACAAAGGAAACTCGACTTTATGTGCCCCCGCAGAAGGTTGATGCAAATTTTAAATCCTTAGTTGTCCCAAAACTCGCCATGTGCTTCCCGTGCCGCATGGCGCGCTGACAGCACCATACGATCATTATGCTCACAGACATTGACTTACTGATTTATTTCAATAGACTATAATGTCGGCAAAGTGCCGTGACAGTACTTTAACTAATGATCTTCAGTCACAAAAACAATAGCCGCAACACCTGTCAGTTAAATAGAAAAAAAAAAATGTTTTCAGTTAAAGTAGTTTTTGGGGCAAGTGGATAAGGAGTATAGTTTTTATAATGGAAAACAACAGCTACTAATCTTTGTGTATTTTTCACGCTAGATAAGATAATAATTTTCCCGTGAATGTACAGATTTCCAGCAATATGAATTGTAAAACTTCAATTCAGCCATAAAGTCGCAAATCGAGCGATTAAACGGCTTAATAGCTAATACCATTAAGTGATAAATGCAACGAGTCGCGTATGAATAATTCCGCTGGATGGATACAATGTACGGCTTTCACTAAACGGCTCCATATTTTCAAAATCCCCATGGAGCAATAATATTCAATGAGCTGCGTGAAATAGATTTATCGTTCGGACGTGGGTGAGAGTGAGATGGGTTGTGTAGAGGGACATCGGATGGCAAATCCTGGAGATTAGCACGACGAGAGTGACATGTGGCCTCCCGGCACTTAGCACCCCCCGCCGTACCCTCACATGCCCGTACTACACCTATGGGTATGATACACTACGCACTAAATCCATACCCATAAATATTTATTGCGACCATTAAGCAAAGTTAATCGAAGACATAATTTTTATATGCACCACACGTTAACCCGACTTGTCCAGCTCGACAAAAAGATTCATATATTTTAAGCAGTGAGTACTTACTGGATATTTTTCTAGATTTGTTTTTTTTTACTGATGTTGCGTTATTGATATATTATAAGCCACCAGCCTACTACAGCCCTCCATGCTACTTTTGCTTATTTGTATCATTAACCCACAATTCCGAACCTTTAACAGATAGGTACCTACTTAGCTCTCAAAAACTTGTCTTGAGAAGACACAATTATTCTGTTCTTATCAGCGTTAACTAAAAAAAACTAGTGCTTAACTTGGAAGTAGACCACAATTGTACAGACAGAAAAAGTCTATTCACATTTTCTTTCTATATATATAGTACATACAGGCCGCACTTGTTTGTTGTTGTTTAGAATATAGTACCGAAAGATTACACAGATTAAATGCGGGTAATTTGCAAATGGACGTATAACATCCATTGAAATCGTCGTCAATGTAACATTTGTCATTGACGAGTACTTTACAAAGGGGTGGTTACAATAGGTGCTTTAAAGGCTAGTGTCCACTTGTGTAGCGATCGGATCTGGTGTGATATGGTCTAAGGTCGGTGCGGGTCACTTGCGCCCGGTGTGGGTCCGATGTGGCCGACGAAGCGGAACGCCTAGCGCCGATGACGCCATATGTTGCGCACATTATGGCGCGTTCCACACCCCTTCAAGATTGATGACAATCCTCTCTTTGCTGCATTCAAATGTATTAGGGCATGTAAATGTTATGCGATCACTTAGTGTAATAGCTTGCGAAATTCGTTTGAAGAGTTATTACCTACTTTAGTTTTTATTATGCATATTATTAATTACGTGTACGATTTGTGGCACCTTCAGCTCATGTAGAGCCAAAGGTTTAATATACTATATAAGTTTATGTATTTGTTTTCCTATTGTTTTTTACTCCGTGTTTTACTCTATTGCTGTGTCCGCGATCAACGGCTTAACATGCTCTCGGAGGTACGGCTAATTCAGCTGACAATGAGCATCATAAATTATTTGTATAGGTCAGGAGTATTAGTTTTAATTAAAATTTTCGTCAATAAATCATGAGCAATACAAATGTAACCCGCCCATCACAATGCAGTTTACTTGAAGCGTCGCATTTCTGTTCTTGTGCTCCACAATGGCACATTAAATTATTCTCACCGACTTAATCGCCAAGGTGGAGATCGTTGTCAGGTCATTGAACCCCCATTCGGTTTTTACTTCACTTCATTAGCTTACTCTCACTGAGCAAATTCTCTCGCTCGCCGATAAAATATTAAACGTAAGCGGTCCTCAGTCTGACTTTTTGCTGATAGCGTGAAATATAAGAGGATTGTGATTGTTAGCGGGTTTTCTAAAGCTTTTTTATACTTAAGTAAATATGTGAATTATAATTAATTCTGAGTTTTCAATAATTCATATAAATTGAACGAGTTCATGAACTATTCAAAACTATTCAAAAGATACTAGAGGACGTTAAATAAATTACTTATGCAACTAGTTAAATAGTTTTTAATCAGTTCAACCCGAAATAGTTTATTTAAATAAAGGTTGAAGAGACCTACTCATAATTCTAAGGTTTCGATAAAATTACATCTTCCAATATAAATTAATAAAATATATAATTTTAAATTGGCGTAACGTTCAAATCCCCAGACACAAAGATACCCAACAAAAAGTCACTACTAAATATTTTCCTTTCTCACAAACGATAAAAACAGTGAGAGCATGTCATTCGTTTTGTAGGGTCGTTTTCACCCTTGTTATACCACCAAAACACTTGGCACAAAAAGTGTAATGGAGTTTAGTAATGACCCCCTCCCGGAGTAGAACAAACACGATGGTACCCGCTGAGAGATGCTGCCGTTGTTTCTGCTTGTTTTATGTCAATAGGCACTCACCAATCTTCATTGAATTTGTCGAGTAGCTCACACAGTTTGAAGTCAGCTTACCTATATCTTGTGGCCCACTTACTACGTGATATGATTTTAAGAAAAAATATGGTTTTCATCGAAATGTGTACAACATTTCGATGGCCGCTTATGGTAGCTTTTCGAGAGTGAATGAAGTTTTTGTTATGTCTTGTACTCATCATATTAATTAATACGTGAAACAAAAACTTTATACCCCTTTTTACGTAAATTACGCTGACGGAGGAGTATGAAACAATTTGGCACAGTTAAAGTTTATATGGAGAAGGAGTGTAGAAAGCTAATATTTTTATTAAGTGTGCGTTAAAAAACATTAAAATAAATAAAAAAAAACATAACCACACAAAAACCACCATGTATTTGACACACACATATATCTTTGACAGTAGAATCTCAATAACGTTCAAAGTTAAATAAATTATGGTCGAATTTCGGCTAGTGTAATTTGTAAGTATTTCTTTTTTTGAGAGATTGTATTTTGTATTTGAAAACTAAAAAGTGGAGTAAGAGTAGCTGTTAGATATTACTAAATGAACATTTTAACCAATAAAGCAATTTACGAGCAAAAAGAAAATATTTAAAGAATACAGAGAACAGAAAGACACATCGTGATGTCATGTGAAATAAATTACGAAACTAAAAGTTTACTTTCCACATAGACAACAATTGTAAGGAAGAGTGTATGTTACAACTCAAAAGAAAAGAGACAGTTTAGTGTGGGCCACATACGAATCAAATGTAACACTAATGTGAGCCAGGGGTCGGTCAGACCCTCTCGATTCAATTATCGCGCTGGGCTTACATTCTATTGTCGGGTGAAAACGATACTTGTGAGAGATTGCTTTATTGTTTTTTCTCGTGGTTAAAAAGCATAGCCACGTGCCCCCGTTTTTACAAGGACGATGATAGAGTTGCAATAATATTTTTGATATAAAATCAAAATGTAGTGCCGAAACCAGTTTTTTTTAATAGTAAGTCTTCGATCACTTGTAAAAAACTAGTAAGTACCTAAATTTTTTGTTGTATTTATTAAGCAATCAGATAAACAGCATACCTAATCATTCTATCTTAGTATATATCTTGAAGAAAAACAACCATTATTTTTATAAAAAATAGTAGGTAAATTGCTAAATTAATTAAATTATTATTTGATACTCCTTCAACCAACTTAGGTAGTTAATAGTGTCTATATAACGGAGGACCAGGAACGTAATTTCTTACAAAAAATTATTACGCAATACTTTTCCATTCTAATCCTTACTTAGGGATCCGAAAAGGAGAGTCCATTATATGTTTACTCGGGACCATAAATATATTTGGGTTTCTTTTATCTAATAAAATGTTGAACAGGTGCGTGCTGGGTGTGCGTGTTGCGAATGTATCCGAACGCTACGGGAAACTGATTGTTCTCCAAATTCAATTACAACACCACCGCAAACCGACTTCTCGGCTTTGATTCAGCACTAAACTACACTAAATCAACGTGGATCCTACGCGTGTGAAAGTTCATTGTTTTTACGTAAAACCACGCACATGTTTCTTTTAGTCTTAATGTTGAGGAACATTGTGATTTGTGGGAAATGTTACTCTACAGTGCATATTAGTTGCTGTTTTCTTTTATGTTTATGACTCTAGGCAAGGACCGATTTTCGTCTTACTGCAACATTTGAGGGTCGGATATTATAGATATTTGTTGACTATAGGTAACGATGTATGTTGGAGTGCCAAATTTGACTTTCATGTACGTTAAAGTATTAGATAGGCAAATGTAGATAAAAATATTGAATACTTTTTACAAAAATAATACAGTTTGCCGCAGTTGCATGAAATGAGTAGGACTAATACAAAAGTTTACTTATTACCTAAAAACAATTTATATAAAACTAGAATATTATAATAAAAGGTGCTGAGAGTGTAAACTCGGAATTACGTAGAATAAAATGTTTGCGACCTGCCCGAACTAGGTTTAGACAAACCTGTGTCTCAGGTAATCACTTTACATCTGAATTTAAATGGGGCATTAAATTATGTTTACAAACAAATACTAAATTTATTTCTAAAGTCTATGAGAATAAGAAATCTAGAGAATAATTGAAAATACTTAAATATACAAGTATACAAAAATAAATACTTACGAACATATGTATATTAACATTATTTTAATATTTCTAGTAATTTTTCTGTGTCTGTGTAGTTGAGTTCTGTTAAATATTCCGATAACATTATGCTATATTTTCGATAACTTAAACTATAAATATTTAGTAACTTATTTAGCCTATTATACAAAAAAGGTCCCAAAAATACATAAAATCTATTTGAAAAAGCGGATTTGGTTTGATTCTTTATGCAAACCAAATCCTTCCTTCTCTTATCTGAAGGTATTGGGTCAAATGGAAGTTTAGTATGCTGGAGCAGTACAATGTTCAGAATAAATAATTGTCTCACTGTTAGTACATTGCATTCCATATAAAGCTGATATGTGGGAAACCTAAAGGGTCTAAAGGTAGCAACCTTAAGAATAGCTCTTTGAGCACGTTCTAGAGGGAGTAAAATTGATTTTGCAGCACCACCCTAAGAAGTTATGCAATAGGTAAGAATCGATTGACACAAAGACAAATAAACCTGTTTAATTAACGTGTAGTCAGCTATGTTACGTAAATTCTTAAAAATATATTAGTTTACGCACTCTAGTGCAAATTAGGTCGATGTGTTTACGGAAATTTAGATTTGTGTCAATAATGATACCTATATATTTCAAATGGTCTACTTTAGCTAAAGTGGGACAAGTGCATGCAGTGTCAGCGTATGTACTACAATTATGTGCGTGTAGGTATATGCATAGTAGTTAACGTCTGTAGTTGTCTTTCTTTCCGATCTATTATAAACGATGGGTTTAATTAGCCACGGTCTAGAGTAGCCGTAACTCCGAAATAATTACGCGTAAAGGTAATTACAAAATGATTGTTTTGATTACATAACTAATGAATTTGTAGTCTTAGAAATATTTTTTATTTAATACTTATTCATTAAATATCATTACATGTTATATTAATAAAAAATACTTAATATTAGCTTATTTCATATTAGCCATGTCAGATGCCTGGCGGCTTAAACTCTGACACTAGGTTGTTCATCAACCACACGATAAGAAATTTCATTATTAAGCGTTAAGAATACGTTATCATTACTTCATTAGGCTTAAATTAAATATGGTTACTTATGGATTTTTTTGTCCCAAAGGTCTTATAGATAAAAGGAGAGGTATGTATTAAATTTAGTCCAATTAAAAAGCTCGAACGGAAATATAATATAACTATATTTTAATACTTCAGTTCAGAGTATCTATCTATGTTTGTTCCCAATTAATAAGAAGTGATAAAACTGCCATTTCCTGAACTTAATTCCGACCTTGGCACACTAGTAACCAGAAAGTTCTAATCTCCTTTAAATTCTAGCATGAACCCTATATGTTGTTTGCTTTAATGCAATTTTTTGATTCAAAATAAGAAAAAGCGTAGGTACTAAGGAGTTTATTTTTATCCGAGCACAGTTAAACCGAACTCAATGACTTTTGGCAATTAAGTAATGGACGGCGTCTGTTCAATCGATCGATAAAGTCCGAAGCGCGTGTAAGCTGATGTGAAAATACGAAGACCTTGATAACACATTGTTGTTTGAACATAATGTATTTACGTAGGTACGTTATTAACATATTGTACTCACAGTTTCACTTGCGTGATTATAGGGAATTTTGTCGAAGAAATGAAATATTTTCGTGGATAGAATGTGCAAAACACTTCGATCCGATGTAAAAAATTCGGTTGCTAAAGGCATTATAAAACAATTAATAACTAAATGCTCACTGCGTCTTAAAATAAGCAAAATATTTGTTAATTTAACCGACTATCGTTTTATAAAACTAAATCTAGTACTATTTTCAGGTTTAAACATAAATATTGTATATATATCTGTTTTTAAATGAGTTCTTAGACAGCCGAACGACTTACAATTTAGGTAGCTACATGGGAGGGTAGGGAGGTACCTACATTATTTGCTTTTATTATGCCAAGTGCCAATCATATCTGCTTAGTACCGGGTCCGATTGACAGTCGCCTCACTACACCTCACAATAAGGACTTTCGAAGATACGGTACCTAGCAATCAATATGAGTAGATAGGTACTCACATATGTATGGAGCGCGTTTAAACACCACATTTTTTTTATTACTTACTGCATAATTGGTTATTCACAGGCGAAAATATGGATTACAGTATATTTTGCAAGGGATATAAAATATGCAGCGTTTGAACGTCAGGAAAAACAAAAATCAAATCCAAAAATCAATCCGGTTAAAAGTTATTTTATTATAATGTGTAGTGATCGCGAAAGCCGAAAATATTACTATATAAAATATTTTTGCTTAAATTATTACATTATTGTTAATTTCATAGATATAAGGGAAGAGTTTGACTCGCGACATCGCCGCGGGCTCAGCTCATGACTAAGGGCTCCGTTCGAGTTCGAAACTAGTCGGGTAATCCCGAAGAATGCAAGTGAGGAATAACCGTTGAACAATAATTGATATAAGGGAACACCAAGAACAGCATAAGTAAAGGGTTCTACTTAGTCATTTATTACTCAAAAAAGTAGGTATGTACAATTGAGAACGGTTAGGTTATTTTGTACTTATCTTAACTTTGATTGTAGGTACTTTGTTATAAACTTTCCTTATATTTTGTTTTTCTTTAAACATAGGTAAGTAATTTTCCCCGTCAATTAAAAGGAACATTTGGTTTGAAGTGGTTCTCATTCTAATTTTCCTTAGGTACTTTACTGAGCTGATCCTTGACGAATTTTATTTTATACGGATGTATAAATTGGAAAGGGAACTTAGGTATACGTACCTACTTTTGTAGAATCTAGGACCTAATTACATGCAACAAAGAATAAACGAATCGAGGAAATGTTTTAAGCTGTCTTAATTAAATACGTGACCAATGAACCGTAGTTACGATTTCCTTATTATTCAAACATGCCTTGCCGTATTTCTGCAAAAAATATTCATAACAATCTATACTAAAGCGTTATATAATTCTAAAAGTGGCAGAACTTATTGATACTGTATCGAATTTATTTTGAGCGTCGGATAACAATACTCGGAAAACACCAAATTTTATGCATTATGCAAAATATCAAAAAAGTGCTTATTCACATACTAAACCTATAACGATGGTTCCATTGAGTTAACGTTAAGCTATTTTACGGTTATAAAATCTAAAAATAAAACGTTTTTTCTTTGGTCATTCGTCTTTATCGAGGATTAGTTTAGAGTTCTATTTCATTATGAACACGTTTCGAAAACAGTTTCATCGTTTTCAGGAAACGCAAGGTCTGGATTACAGATATTTATGTGGTGGTCATGATCCGTGGCCGAGTGGTTACGGGTCCGCCTCTTAAACCCCACGTTGTGGGTTCAAATCTGGCATGTACCTACTTTGTTCAATGTGACTTTTTCAATGTCATGTGTACCTCCTTACTTAGTTAACTAAGACATCACAGATATGCGGTAAAGAAACCTGGATTTGACGGTCTGAAATTGCCAACCCGCAGTGAGCTAGCATGGTGACCAATGCTCGTGCCTTCCCTGTATGACAAGAGGCCCTTGCCCTGCAGTGGGACATGTTAAAGATATTTAAGGAAAATTTGGCATTATTTAATTTAATTTATTGAGAATGCGAAATAGGATTAAGGAAAAAACCCTAACGCCAAAACGAAAAAAAAAAGCATTTGGAACTGATTAATAACGTGGACATTACCAATCGCAGGTAGGTAATTAAATAAAGAAATAGTATCTACCTACTTAGGTAGGTAGCTATATGTATATTAAAGTCGTGATAGGTATATCTATTTCATCATATGTAGGTAACTATTTCATTGGTTTTTCTTAATACAAATGAAATTAATTAGTGATCGCAGTTAGAGTTAAGGGGATTAAAATATTCTCAAATCTAATTTATGTTTTATATTAAAACTTTTAACCGGATTAATCGCGTGTATTATTGGTCAGGAGGACCTTCTTTGACCACGAACGCTGCAAAGCGTTCAAAACATCAGGAAAACAAAAACCTATACACACAAAAAAAAAACACTATACACACGATTAATCCGTTTACAAGTTGTTTTATTATAATGTGTAGTGATCGCGAAAGCTTAAGATATTACTTATTTATGTTTACTAGATTTTACAATAGGCCTCTCTGCCGTCTTCCTGTTTTCCTGAGAAATACAATGTAGGCATATTTAAGGCTAGAGTGAATAGATTTATTCTGGATCTACGTGCTCCATCTTCGGCCACTCCATCGGTAACTATCAGGCGGTCAGTGACCCAAGGTAAAACCATTTTTTATAAAAAAAAAAACGATAAAATAACTGCAAATTATTGCACATAAAAATAATTATTGACTGATATACCTATTTCCGCTTAGACAAACTGTCGTAAAACGGTGCAATTAAATGGTTTGTATAAGTTTTATTATTAATAAATAATACTTATTAATCATATTATTGCTTGTCAAGGATAATAATTCTATTTTGTCTATTATTTACATTGCTGGTGCACTCAAACTTGATAGGTAATTGCAATATTTGTACCACAAATACAAATTCAATCGACGACCACTGGAATATTTTTATGGTAATATAGTCTCTTGAGTATCCTTTAGTTCACCATACCTTAAATAAACTTAACATACTTCATATCATCATACCATCATCTTTGCATTTCCGGGCATATAACACTTTCAACAGTTACCGTTTCAAATGCCGGGCAACTGTTGAGAATTTCCTGACGGAGACTGACTTGAGTTCACTCAATACCACTTTGCTCGAGTTAGAAATCAAACTGAGATCCTGTCTCACACTCAGCAACCGCACTTGCGAAATAATTCTTTTTACTTTGATAAACTAAAGCTTGCAACCATAAAATCGAAAATTTATTTACATATTAATATTAAGTCAATCTTCGGAATTATCTGTCCTGCAAACGGAATGTAATATCTAATAATAAATTAATGATCAAATGAGCAAGCACTTAATTAGTTACCTACATAAATATAGTAATGGATCTGTCGTGTTGTGGCATATGGTGTTCGGCCCTACATATCGTCAAATCACTTACTATTATGATCATGCTACGGTAATTACCGTTTTACTCGACCATAAAAACAATGGGGTACACGCACGTATGTTGTGCGTGTAGCTATGTGTAAAGATGCTTATTTGAAAATTAGACATAATAACCATGCTGTCTTTAACGTGAGCTTTTGTAGTAAATTTTTATTATAAAGTGTATATATATATATATACTAGTGTTGTCTACTTCCATAATTGCAATAAATGCTTTGATTATTAATTATCTTTTAGAGTATGTCGAGGCTTTCAAAATAGACTTAAAAGCAAGTTGTAGCTGCTATTAAAACCTGATTATTTTCAACGGCAATTTATCATAAATTGGACGTTAAAACGAAAACAAAAATATAAATCCATTTTTCTAAAACAAAACGCACAATTATACTACTTACTATGACACATACGAGTAGGTAAGTTCTCTTTCATACCTGATTTTGATTTCGTGGAAAGTGTTGGTGCGTGCGGTGTGCGATATTATCTGATGAGCGGGGGTGCGCCATCTGGCGGGCAGATGCGCTGACGTCACGCGAAGCCCTGCGCCCGCGCCACAGGGTGGCGGGGCTTCGCACGATAGCACGCGCCACATCTCCCTCAACAGCTGACCCATACTGATTTACTGACTTCCACTTTGTCTGTCGGTAGCTGGTATCGAACCCATCATCATTAATTGAGAAATTATTGAAACTATCTTGCGATAATTACTCCTATATTTTATATGATAATTAGAAGTAATTATGTAACTTAAGTATATTGTACTGTAAGAGTAATCTCTATTGATTGTGCGTAGTCAGAGATGATAATTTCTCTTAATAAATATCCTTATGTCTATTAAGCATTCCACTAATATTACTTAAGAATAAATATGGTAAAGTTTGGATATTCATGATTGTGAATTTGAAAAAACATTTAGCACCTGCACCGCTAAAGGGTTATTAGGCTGCTCACTTACATTTCACCGACGCATTTATTACCTAAGTCCCTTTTGTTTTGGATGTTTAATCAATTTCGTAACATCTACTGATATTAAGAAATTTGGTTATAAGTTACTTCCGGGTCTGGAATAGGATTAATAGTTCTTATCTAGCGAAAATGCAAGTTCTAGTGGGAATAAAGGATGGGTAAAACAGCGCAAGTCAAATATAAATTTAAAATTGCCTGACAGAAGTGAGATGATTGAAATTGATTTTTTTAAACGAAACTCGCTTTTGATGTATTTTTACTGTTCTCAAACTTAATTAGTAGTAAGTATTGGGCAGCCTACATAGACGCACTGTAATAATTTCATGCGCATTCTAATTTAATAAAGCTGTTTGTAGACAAATATCTATATCCAATCTGTATCAACCTTGATATCAAATATATTCTAGGTTATTAGCACATAACAACAATGCAATTTGGCTTACGAACTTAAAGCGATTGTATTATTAATCGAGCAATTAGCTAAATTACCTGGTGAACTAGACAATCCCTTCACAGTAGGTATAGTAAATACCTCAGTATTTAAGTAAGTTTACTATAAGACCTCTCTTATAGTACAGACTTTTAGTTGGTTAACAGTTAAGTTGGTTGGTTGGTCTCATACCCAGTTCAAATACTAGGGGAGTGCACGAATGGGCAGATTTAGGTTTCTTACTTTGTATGCATGGACAAAGTCTATGTCACACCCATGCATATAAAGGTTGCCTGGAAGCAATCGCCGGGTTGGATAAGGCCGTATTGTATTTTTTTTCAATGATATGTGCTGTTTTTTTGTTGTTTTGTTGGTAGGTTTACAATACAGAAAATAAATAAACAAATTATAAATAAATAAAAATATAACTGGCTAACTATCGGGCGATAGTTTAGTCTTTAGAGTTTCTGTAGAGTGTTCGTGTGGTGTGTAATTTGGGACTTGATTATTTTGCAAGGTTTTTAATTGGGCAAAAGGCTTGCCAAAAACATTCCAATTACAATAGAGAAGATCGGCGAGTACCATTTGTTTGAAACCTTGTCTATGGAGTTCTTTATCCGGTTCTTCGGACATTTGACATTTTATAATTTATAGGTATGTTATATGTGTGAAAGAGAACGGCCCGATTTGAGTTGTGTTCGTAAATTTCAGTACAAGGTATACTCGTCAAGTAAGTATTTTTTTAAATCTACCGGTAACGTCGGAAATTTTGATGGTATTTTTTTTTAATTGTACAGCATGTGCGAAGCCGGGTGGGTCGCTAGTTTGATATAAATATGTTTAAGTCTGTAGTCTGCAGGGACTCTAAGTTTACCATTTCACACTCAAATCGTTTAACTGCATCAAACCTTGTCTCTGGCAATCGTTAACAAGATCTTTATCTAATCGATAGTAATTTTACGATAATAATCGGAAAACAATAATGGCCTGGTTGCTAATCGATTAGCACCCGAAGGTTAAAAATAGAGTCCGTCCACATGAAATCATTAAATGCATTAATAATTGAATAGGTATTTAATCTAACAGCTCCTTCATCATTTATAATTTTACAAAATTTTCCGCGAGAATTATGATTTATTAATGTAAATGTGGTTCATTACATTTTTTGTGGCATTAGTAATTTACGTATCTATTGATAACTATAATATACTTACTTATTATTTTATTTTGACATTTACAATATTAAGCAATCCAAATTTTGTCTTTAAAAAAAAACGTTGCTTAAGAACACATATAGGATATAGGATTTTTTCCTGTGTCGTGGGTGCGTTTACAGATATTTAATCTGTCATGCACAGGATACACACAGACCCGGAACTAATATCTGTAGATGATATTTGCTCCGTGCGGGATTTGAACCCACGACACGCGGCGCAGCAGCTGGTCTCTCGACCACTGCGCCAATCGCGCCATCGATCCCGTGGTAAGCTTCAGCATCCTATCATGTACTTACATTGTTTATAAATGTTAGCACCATGCATACGTCAATATTCAATGTTCTATATTCAATTCATATGGTCAGGTAGTTTTAGATGACATGTATCTTTCTGTCCCAAATATATTATTGAGCTAAACGATGCTGATTCAACCTCGTAAACTGTAGCAATAATCTTAGTCTGGTCAGCACAAAATGGTAGGTAATAAATAAATTTTCTTCCCATTCACCGTACTAACTATTTAGCTTTAAGTAAATATATTTCTGCTGAAAGCCAATATTTCTAAAGATGTTGGTGTTGACCATTTTTAAAATGGCGTGGATCTGATTTCTATAGCCGCTTATAAATTCTTAGTAAGTAGTATTAACTTATATTTTATGTTTTTATATTATATGGAGCAGGTACTATATATAAAGGCTGTCCCAGCAAGAGCGCGGATTTAATTTTAAAGACACAATCAGCAAATTCACGGTGCTGCGCATGGTCCCTTAGCTTGATTTCTTGCACCTGCAGTACGCGTGCAAATGCAGATCTTTTACCAAAATTTGTTGCATACTGCTTTTGGAAATGTTTAATTCTTGACCACGATGCCGAATGGAAGTTCCTGGATTTTTGGGCCACGAGTAGACGACGACGAACAATTAAACGCCTCACTGTCGATTCATTTGGCGCATTATTGCGACCGAAAACTTGACGTAATTCAAATTTATTTAATTCGGACATCTGTGATCCATATTGGGTTAGTATTACAAAAATCTTAAATTCTAGTGTTAGTATATTAATTTAACAAAAAAAATATAATTAAAAACAGTGCGTGCCGAGGACAACCAGCCAGGAAAACATATTTCCTATCTAATCACCCTCCGCACAAAACATCGGATATCTGGAGTAGGTATAGCTCTCAGCCAGAGCTCTCAGGATATAGTTGCGACTACTCCGCACTCTGCACAGTAGTGACGCAGTTTTTTGGCGCATTATGGCTTGGAAGCCGTCTGTGCAGAAACGGCGAACAGTTTTCGCAAAACTTTCATAACTTTTGTAATGAGTTTTTACAATAATTAAACGTTGTTGGTTTGAATATTTCTCCATATTCTTAAATCGTCTGTACAGGTTCGTATTAACAAAATGGCGGCAAATTTAAATCCGGCGCTCTTGTTGGGACAGCCGCAATATAAAAATAAACAGACATACAAACATCACCTATCTCGACGCCTATTTTCAGACGTAGACGCCGTAAATTATAGTCCGACAAAGGTCGTGATTACTGCATGATTACATGAACGTTGTTCTTACACGTTGTTATCATAGGGTATGTATCTGAAGCGTTAACCTTAGCAGTAATAGTTCGCTCTGATGACCAACACGCGACGGCGAACAAGCACAAGGGCAGGACGATCACAGTAATTATGAGGACCGTCGAGGACATGGTGTCCACTCTAGGTCATGATTGCTAAATTACGATATGTGCTTCTTTATAATACTTGAATGAATGAACTGTGAATCTAGAAATTACTACTGAACAAAATTTTTTTTTTGTGGAAAGAAAAATACGGTTCTGAGCAGGAACTTGCGCCTCCTGGATAAAAACGACTATCTCGACCACTGCTGACTACTACGAATTCTTCTTGCACATTTAAATACGTCTCTTGGTATTTATAACTTAGGTATAGAGTTCACTACGCATGCGTTAATGAGTTTGAAAGATTTATTTGTACTGAATATTTTTTCTTATATTTCGTTGTTTCCAATTTCTTTAATCTCATTCATGCCCCCAGCTAAATAGTCAAGTGGAACTGTTTGCCAGCATGTTTCCGCTAAAAAGACTTCAAGATTCCAGAAAGTTTTTTTTACTGGATAAGGGTGCACTCTCGTCGATTGCTTATCAAGAAGTGATCGAAACGCCATATGAAAAAAGAAAACAAATAATTATATTTCGATGTCAGAAAGAAAGTCGCAACACTGGGAAACGTTAAAATAATATGAACTTCTGTAACAATTCACGATTTGTCTAATACGGCAGCAGAATATTTCTTAGATGCCTTTGATGAGACGTCAAATCTACTGATTGATAGTTTCATCCAACCGTCTCTATGACGTCGAAAGCGGATATAAGTGAAAAAACCAGTACCAGGTACAAAGCAAATTGTTTTTTTTTTTTACTTTGTGACTTAGGTACGAATAATTGTACTTACAAATAATAATGAACTAGTGCATAAAAGTGCCTACTGCATAAATAAAACGGATGCTTGTTTGTTAAGTTAGTTTTTACGACCTTGCCTTTTGTCAGGTCATAATGAATAAAGTTAATAAGCTAACTATGTATTTCCAAGATAATTGTATTATTAGACTGATAAGTTGTGATTTCCTGTCCTAAGTATTCTGGGAATGAAACAAAATTGTTTATGATATTAATTATTTTATTTACACAGGGTTGCAAATTAAAGTGTTTTAAACACTTTACAGCGTTCGTGGGCGCAGGAGGACGAAACGTCAGGAAAAACAAAAACCAATAATACACGCGATTAATCCGGTTAAAAGTTGTTTTATTATAATGTGATCGCGAAAACTTAGTTAAGACTAATGTTATGTTTATTTGTGAGTTTATTTATTCCATCAGAACTTCTAAACGCCTGAACCAATTTAGATGTATGGGGTATCGATAGAATCTTTACATTATCCCAAATAACACAGGCGAGTAAAAAAAAAGTAATATATGTAGTGGTTACGGTACACAAAAAGGAGTCAAAATATAAAAAAAAACACATCGCAGACGTGTTTAAATATTAATTAATTTCATTTTGTTTATTTTAGTATTTTAGTTTAGTTTGGGATACATAAGAATTGCTGCTAAAATGAACTCTACCATCATATTTATAAATAAAATTGTCAACTTGCTGTTGTTTAGTTTAGTTAGCCACAACGTGTTCATGTTGAGAGTTTTATAAAAGTTTGTTTACATTTTTTGTTTGTCGGTGCCCGGTACGAAACACTAGTTAACCGTCCAACAAAAAATACTAGGTAGGCTTTTTATAGATTGGACGATGAGTTACGGTCACTTTTTTGTCAAGTTTAGTTACAAAAAAGTAGGAAGCAACAGTTATAGTTGTAACTAATTTCTAGTACTAGTTCTTAATTCATTGCCTATAGTTATTGTCATAACATAGCATACATAGCATCACGTACACAGTCCTGTGTCGCCTGGGGTAGGCAGAGATGTACACAGTCGTACAACCACATTTCACCAATGCTGTTATTAAGTCCCATGTAATAGGTGGTGAGCCTATTGCCATCTACCAGGTACAATTCCAAACTCTGGGCTGCTACTGAAAATTATTTAACAGAAGAACTCAATAACACTTTGCCCGACCCGGGAATCGAACCCGAGACCTCATGCTCAGCAGTCGCACCACTAGACCAACGAGGTAGTTAGCAGTTAGTTATTGTCAATTGTAATAATCAGCTGCATCACGACATCGTGGGATGTTATCGAACAAAATTGCTCATGCCACGTAACACACAGCCACAGAAGAACTTACACCTAACTTCACTAAAGCAATAATAGCGTCATTATATTAACACACATAAATAAAACTAAACACAAACATGAAATTGTGTCACACACGATCAAAATCTTGTACTGTCATTGTAACCATACAGCTAAAACGTATCAGGTCTTTTCATGACGATAGTTTGATGGATTTTAAGTAAGTTAATACTAAATTATGTCAGTATATATCTATAGTTTAGTGGTCGTAAGTGGGCCTTGGGTTCGATTACCGGATCGAGCAGTGTTATTGGAATTTTCTTTTAAGACATTTTTAGTAACAGCCCGGTGTTTGAAGTTGTGTTACATGGAGCTTAATTTTTTTTTTTTAATGTAATTCACAAAACTGATGTACAATCCCACAATCAGTAAAGAAAAGATAAAAACTTAATACAATTGATTGCCATCTACTAGATGTGAATCTAACATGCATAATTATTATTTTACAGAAAAGACACAGAACTTATATTCTATTAAAATAGGTTACAATTTGGAAAGTTATATCTATTTTATAAAGAAGTATTGAAGTGTTTAATCAATTATGACTCTTAATTTAGACTTTACTGAGGCTGCAGAACCACCAAAGACATCTACTTCATTACGGATGGCATTAGCCGAAGACAGCATACGGGATATGGGTGAAAATTGACCTATATTAGTTCGATTATGAGGCTGGACGAAAGTTTTTCGGTTAATTAAACGGCTGCTAATACGCGGAATACTTATATGTACCTTTTCTAAGAGCTCGGGGGAGTCAATAAGACCGTTAATTAATTTGAACAAAAACATTACATCTTGAATTTTCCTACGTGAGCTTAACGATTTCATTTTATAGTGACTCAGCCTAGATTTATACGAATTAAAAATACGGCATTTGTTTTCTGAATAACATGGTACAATACAAAACTCTAAATACTAAACAATGGTATAAAAACCTTTTTTGAACTCTCTCTAGTCTATCGGAATGTACTTGATACATCGGGCTCCAGGCAGTGCTACAATATTCCAGCATCTTAATATCGCTATCGGTACAATGTTGGTGTACTGCAGTACACCCGTGCCTAACCATGCGGGGAATACATTTATTTATTTAAATATTGGTTTAAACTTTGAAGTAATAAACAAATTTAACAGATATACTTAATATTTATAAAAGACGAAAAGAGACCCTTTAAAAAACATATACTTACATACTCTTAAAATCATAATAATTATACATACACAATACATTCATGGGTACCTACCTACCTACGTGATGTCATGTTTGACTATCTTTGTGTTTGGCGATATCAGGTGATCCTCATGACACCAGTTTTGTTGAATAAATATTATGTTGATGAGTAGATATCGCTGCTATAAAGGACTAAATCATTTTAATTTTTTATTTTATTTCAATGTCAAAGATCTTATTTTAGACAAAAACTGAACTAGGTAGTTTATCGATGAAGCTGTAATTATTTAATTATCCTTATTATGAGGATTAAATACAGCAATCTTTTTTTAGGGTTCCGCATATGGAGGAAAATAATAATTTATAGACACAATCGCCGTGAATCACATGTGTACCTGGGAAAAGGTTGAACGTTGGATAATGTTTTCTCATATATCTACATAGTATAAAACAATTCCTCCGTTTCGTCTGCCTGTGTGTGCAAGATATTTTCCTATTGAAGGAATTTTGCGTGATTTTACTAATGAACAGTTTTTCACGAATGCGTGTGTCGCTGATTTGCCACATTATGCTTAGTGAAGATGTTTAATTATTACTCTTCTAAATAAACGTTGTCTTTTTTGTTTCAAGATTCGATTATTGTTGTTTAGTTTAAAATATATCTATACCTGCCGGAGTTATGGTAAAGGTTTGAGAAGGAAAGTGTGGTTTTTAGTCGTTAGGAGGCCGGCACAGCGGCCATGATGGAATTTCTACACATTAAAAAAAGGTGTAGCTACGCTGTTTAAAAAAAAGTGTTGTCTAGTTTTATTGTTAGGCATATATTGGCGTCAATTCTAAGTAGCAAACTAAACTAAATTTAGAAGATTCCGGTGTTTCACTAACAGTATGAGCAAGATGGGACAAATCAAGCATGTCAAATTCGAATTTAGGCACGTCAATTAAAATCTCCGAACGTTTTTGGTAGGCACGGTTATAGGGAGCTACTAAAATTAGAGACGTTAAAAGATTTTTTGGTTGACATGATTAAATTTGAATTTGACGTCCCGCTCTTATAGTAACGATTAGTAAAAGACAACAGTACTTTAACTTTAGTTTGCTACATTAGAATTGACGCCATTGCATTGTTGCATTTTTGTCGACGTAAAATTTTTGCCTTTCCAACGTGTTAGCTCCCCACTTGGGCGTCCGAGGAATAACAAAAGAATGATTAAAGTTGATTTTTACAGAAGGCTACGATTATTTTGAACCCTTGAATGCCACTTCATTTTTTATGCTATCTGGGACTGTACATGAATTTGTCTAAAAGTCTAATTGGCGCATATATCCGGGTATAACCTACTCTTATCCTAGTTTTCATAGCAATCCGTAACTATGACCCTTCTACCTATTTAGACACCAAGGTACTTTAACTAAATCGACGCTTACTTGTCTTTTATGCTAAACTAGTTCGTAACCAAACAAGTACAAAAAACATCAATTGTCGTAGTCATATTGTGGGAGGCATTGCATGGAAGCATAACTAAACGCGAGCCGTCGCAGCAGGCATGCGCTCGAGATTCAATTTCTGCCACCGGAGCCCCGGCCCGCGGTGACTTCGCCACGCTCGCATTGTGGGTTAATGAGGTAGCGTTAAAAATAATACTTTCTTTTTTAATCCGACCTCATTAACCGACAAAACCGCGTAAACAATAACATCGCTTCGTGTTCCTACTTGCAATCTGATTCCCCGTGCTTAACAGAATAGGCACTTATGTTTCAGCGTTGTGAACGACTATAAAGTTACCTACAATTTAAAATATGCTAGGCATTTATGCTTTGAAGAATTCAAAATATTTTATGCGTTAAAGAATTATGGTGGGAATTGAAGAATGCTTACTTTAGGTTTAAAGTGAAACTTTTGAAATTACGTCTATCAATATCCTCAGCCTGACTTCACCCACTGCTAGATTATTTATTCTCCTTCCAGTCCTATGCCAATGATTTGCCAATCATGAAATTAAGTACTTGAAAAGTATGTATCTTAACTATCGAGAGATATATTCATGGATTCATTTATTGTAACTTTTGGGCTCCATTCGAATTTAAAGCTAGTCGGTCATCTCCGAAAAATAGACGTGAATCATAACCATAAACAATAAAATAACCTAATAAAATTCACTTTAACTTGTGTAAATTTTTTTCTCATTCTTTGTTAGATCAACAGCAAACAACCGAATAATTATAAGTATCTAATTAATTAATTTCTGTTGAAATCACAAATATATCCTGTCATAATGAATTATTAGGCAAATAATACAAGTGCGTTTATGAAAAATATTTATTTAGCAAACATTGTGGCCCTTCCTTGCGTTAGCGCTACCCTTGTGGGGGCTGTAGTGGTTGGTAAACATAGATCAAAGAATCAGAGTATGCACTTCAATTCAAAGTGAAGAGCCACTAATGCGTACAATTTTATACACCTATCTTTAAATAAATGTTTGAATAAAACATCATCGTGTAATTTTCTAGTGGCAACGAAAGCGGTGACTGTTAACGGATCATTGTGTAGTTTCAACATAATTACTGAAAATTGAGAAAAAAAAAAAAAATCGTCCACCTGCAGTTAGCATGCTGAAAAATTTTCGTGCCTTTTGTGGCTCTTGTCAGGTATCTTCTTGTAAATTGGCATGTAAGTATTCAAGAATATGGGGAATCATGCCGTCAACATCTGTACCTAAGCTGATCGGTTATCACCAGTTGATAACATGCCTAGAAATCTCCGTTGTTTGTTAAGATTTGTAGTAGGTAAGTATGTACCGGAACAAAGACATCAGTTAAAAAAAAATATAGATACTTGCTAAAGTACTAACTAGTTACAGTATCTACATTTATTGATTGTCAGTACATTATAATTACAATTATTTATTGTTCTGCTTATTATGTGTAACTGTTGGAGGTCCAGCCCTCATTCTATGATATCTACCTTGCTAAGTCGTGATCGCTGAAACACAAACTGTGCGCCACAAATGTTGGCATGTTGGCCACGATCCCATTTTACGTTGTTTGTCAAATATATTACATCTCTATTGACACAAGGCGATCATTAATGCAGGCAAGGGCTCACTTATTAATTTTAATAAGTGGGGTTCGTCGTGTATTTTGAAGGGGCGACGACAGGCCTCTAGGTTTATTTTGTTAGATCTGATTTTATGGTTTCTATTAGTGCCTTGCCTTGCGGTTTATGATTATACACAAATAATTAAGACATTCATTTGTTGATAGGATTTATAAGTTGTACATTAATAGCGAGCACCGTCATATAGGACAATACCTAACACTGTTAAAGGTTTTCGTAAAATTATAGTGAACCTTAACTTTAACGAATAGTTCTATTCTATATATTCTATATCATGAATTACAGATAAATCTTTGAAAAGGATTGCATGCTTAGCGAATTCTAAAGTTATTATATTAAATGGAAAAAGAATGGAATGGGGAGCAGAGGTCGAGATGGCTTAGTGGTCAGAGCGCCTGGAGTATTCATCCGGGAGGCGCAGGTTCGGAATAGTTGTAAGTTGAAAGCCATTCTTTTAATATGTTGAAACACAAAACTCTATAAAAAGATTAAATAAACTGAAAAGCTCAGCGCCTGTTAAAAACTGTTACAGACACAACAATCCACACAAGCCTGCGCAACATTTCGTCAAGGCGCTACCAATCGCTTCGCAATAAATCTCATAAATTATTTATTTGTAACATTAAACAATAAAAACAGCCAGTGTACAAAAGAACAATAAGCAATCACTCGCATCTCTAGTTATCATCGTATGATCCGACGCTGACGTCACGATAGGGTAGCTCTACTAGCCCCCAGCTGCTGAATAAAGTACCATAAAAGTGTTTCGGCTGACGGCGCGTGCCGCCCGCGGCGCATCTCTAAATTGCATTTTAACCTAATTAAGGAACGATATAATTTTTCGGTTCCTTCATAATCAGATCACGTAGATATTATGAAATTAAAGCGCTTTACCGCGGGCGGGGTCGCGGCATCACTGTCGCACGTCGAGTCGTCGATGCTATTATTCATAGTTATTTTGTTATGAACCCAATATTTTAAATGAGTATAAAATAATCTTATTATTACCGTTAATGGAAACTTAACTACACCTTTGAGGCAATTTCAGTGCATGTAAACTATGGTTTTGAACTGAACATTATAAGGGTACCTACTTAGAAACATCATAATTCTTATTAATCGTTAATAAAATTGTAACTTACTTAACCTACACATACGACAAATATTTTAGGTGAACACATAACCCAATAAGTTACTAGTTACACAATATCATTAGTCATTATTTGTCGAATGTTCATGGGAACACGACAAGGTCCGATGGTGAACGGTTTCCCATAGAAACTGGACACCGCGGCCCACCGGCACGCGTTTGTGAGATACGCTCACAAATACGGACAAATTATCTAACATCAATATTATCTTTTTGACGATCATTCGTCGTATGAAAAAAGAAAATTTCCGAGACCATTCAATGTGAGTACTTTGAGATTTGTAGTTAAATTGGTGTTTAGATTTCGTGTGTCTGTTTCAAGTTATTTCTGTGAAGGAAAACCCATCCATGTTGATGATATACATGTGTTCGAGAGTTTATTCTCTACATAAGTATAACACCATCAGAAATACCTACTTAGTCCTGCATGAATTGAAATAATTTTTGCGCAACTCTTTAGCGTAGGTATACTTGAAAAGTAAAAATGTTTATCACTTTTTCTCGCCCGCTAAGATCGACACAATGTCGTTACCTACGTGGAATTTGAACAGTCAAAATGAAAGGTATTGCGATTGAATGTGATTCGTACAATTACACCGGAGTAAAGCCACATGTTATAGGCCTATAGATAGACTGCGTTTCACTAAAGAATTTCTCTCGCCGCCATGTTAGCCCCACTGCAAAAGTAACAAGTTTTCAGTCTTCCAGATCGCTTTGAAACAATGGTTTCTCTTTAACAGGCAGAGGTGCCAACATTATGGCCAATGGAATTCTTAAGTGAATGAGTGAAACGTATGTACTCTCGATATACTTAGACAATCGAAAAGATGGACTTGTCTTATATTTAGGTTCTAAAAATCTGCATTTAAGGTATCATTTATATATTTCAAGTTATAAATTTTTGTGAAAACAGAATGAGGCCGCGAGCAGGATTCGCACCTGTGCCTCCCGGTTAAATACTCCAGACGCTCTACTCACTAAGCCATCTCGACCTCTGCTCACCACCGCCAATTCTTATTCCACATTTTTAATACGTCTTTTGGCAAAGTCAAAAGCTATCTATTCAGTATCTATACAGGTGACCGAACCGACTGCAGTTAATACAATGTCGTACAGATGCAATTACCTTAACAAATACAGATCAATCTTAGAAAAGCATCAACGCATGTATAGCCAACTCTCTCTTTTTTGTGCTAAAATCGCTGTGCATGCGTTAATGCTTTTCGAAGATTTACCTGTATATTGTATATTTAAGGTTAAAATACACAGTATATCAAGGGGAGCATTCAAAGAAGCACTAATGTTTCCCTAGTGTTTCCGAACGAGTTGGTTGCTGTCGCATCCGATGTGCAGATTTGAAGGGAAAGAAGCTCCTGTAGTGCAGCGTAACCGTCAATTACGTCGGGACGCGCACGCGCCGGTACCCCTGGGACCTGGCACACGACCGCCCCGCACAATTTATGGAACAAAGTACATACATCACTACGCCCCGATTCTGTGTTTAAAATTTATATCAAATATTTTTAGAATTTGAATAACACAGAATTTTTGGGTTGGGCCAGTATTTAAGTGCTAGTTCCAATCCACATACATTTTGGCGGGATGTTTTTTTTTCTGATTGTGAAGTCTTTGTAAATAACACCCGAATGCCTTGTTTATGTCCTATTTTAAGTAAGAGAAATAAAAATGTACACTTTTTATACATACTTAGGTACGATATAAAAATAGTATTGGATAAGAAATTGCTACGCAGTAATATCCGCAAAATTCCATGTTAATTTTGAACTCTCAACATATTTTCAATCAATTTTGAATCCTTAAAATGTATACTAGGGAAAATTCGTGTTCACCTACTCTTAGGTACTTACGTGAATTTTCTGTAGTGTTGCAAAAAGAGCACACACAGTAGACGTTCCTAAGTCCCTAACTAACGGGAACTAAAGAACAGATCTATTAATAAAACATCGTGTTGACCCACTGGCCGCAGTCCGCAACAGCCGCGGCTCAAGCCGAATCAAGCCTCGCTCACGTTTCATAATGTATAACCTTGTAACCTGGTCTGCGCACGCGTTTAGGGTGGTTCCAGCGACGCTAAGCCGTGATTTATGCCGTCGTAAAGTTGCACACGGCTGGCCTGCGTTCACTTGGATAATTTATCGAACCAACCAGACGGCCACGGTTGACCACGGCCTAGCCGGATTGAGTCAACGATTCATATTGAGTATTTATAGTATCGCTCCACCATAAAATAGCCGAATGGATTGTTGCCAGGTATATATGTGTGGTTAACTCGGTAACGTTCCTATTTTGAATTAATGGGGGGAAAGCTTTTTACGGCCCTCGTCTTGTTAGGAAGTATGTACTCGTAAGTTCTAATCACGTTGTATTCTTTTGTCCGGCTCTAAAGATCACGTTATTCAAAAGTTATAGGATTTGACATAAAATGAGCAGTAGACGATGAAATGAGCCTAATGTAGTCTTATACCGTGTGCAAAAAATGTTGACAGCACATTTACAGCGCACAAAAGTCACGTATTAATAAAAAAATAAAGTTTTTAGTAAAAGTATGACAGAAATGTCAATCAATCGGATTAATCGGTACAATTAATGCATGCGTCCTGGCACTGAAACTGATATTTTTGTACTTAATAAATAAAATATTTATTTGTATCGTGTTTGTAGGCAGGTTTCTTACGTATCAACAACCTAGTTTTCTCTTTCTGTATTGGGTAAGCAGAGTCATTGACATTAGCAACAACTCTACTCATACATCCTCTGCTTCTTTTACATTCAGATCATCGGGCACGCTCATTGGTTTAGGTTGCTTTTAACCTAAGAAAAACAGGATTCCTTAATATTTTTAGTAGCTAATTAGAACTTAGTGAAACTTCATCTAGGAGCCTTAGAAGAAATGTGTAGAGTTATACTTCCAAAATGCATTCAGGTAGGTAAGTAGGTACGTCAGATCTTACTAGACCAGCTTACCTATTGATTATAAGGTTACCATCCAATTGCTAGTCACTTTTTAAGACATTGCATCGTAGGTATGTAACAATAAATAAATAAATTTTAAATAGGGACATAATTACATTTATTTATTAGCACAAAAATGGTTTACAACCTATTGAGGCCCTGATTTGCATCTAAATACAGAATGTCCTCTCGGCTAAAGCTTCTACAACGAGTAAAAATATTAAAAACATACGACGCAATGTACTACATATAATAAGTACCTACGCAGATGGTTGTATTTATTTATTTTGTTACATAAGTTAAAACACAAAGTCACAAGTTAATTGAATTAAATTAAATTTAGTAAATTTTCATAACAGATCAATCTTTCAGACGCCTGCATATATGTATAACTCTAAAGTTTAATATTTTCGTGGAAGGAAAATACGGCATGGAACAAGAATTCGGGGTAGTAAGCAGACGTCGAGTTGGCTTAGTGGTCAGAGCTCCTGAAGTATTTATCCGGGAAGCGCAGGATTGAATCCTGCTCCCGACCGTTATTTTGTTGTTTCACAAAAATGAATGAATTTTACGATTTTCTTATGTCAAACAAAGGATTTGTTCAAATAACTTCTACAGTATTTTACTTCTATTTCTTAAAATGGCATACATAGTTGTCAAAAAATACATTAGGTACCAACTGTTTGCTGCACATACTTTGTCATGACACCTACGCAATAGAAAAAATCCTTTAAGTAGTTCACAAGCAGTATTTATTTAGCGACAATATTATACAGTTTAATAACAGTTTTCTTTTTTTATTATTTATACCTATTAATATAAGTTTTAAGATTAAACAGAACATTATTTTAGCTATAAGGGCTAGTTAAAAATGGTCACATACACATTTGAACTATCATTACGAAATTTATTACCCATACATAAAAAGCTATTTGTAAATTATTTGCCAGTCTGTCTATATTTGTTCCGGCCGATCTCCGAAACCGCTGAACCGATTTTGACAGAACTTTCACTGGCAGATGCTGATATTATAAGGAGTAATTGAGATACCTTTTATTTTTGAAAATAATCATTAAGTATTTTTCCGCAATAAAAAATCTTCTAGTTTAAAATAAAACCAGAACTCAATATTTGGCATAATTATTTGTTATTCTGAAAACCTCTTAAATTTCATCTTTTTCGTTTTAGACAAGAGGATTACCTTTTGTCTGTTCTGATACTACCGATTGCGTTAGATATTTCGACCTTATTGTTTGTGTTGTGTTCCGACTGGTATCTTAAAAAATATGTATTCTTTGGAAAATACATATATACATATATCATAATAAAAATGGACGTGTATCACAAAAAGATTGTAGAAACAGCGCATTCAAATTTCAAATATTCTGTCGATGAAACCAAATCTTGTGATGCTACGCAGATGCTACGCGAGGCGCCGCCCAACGTAAGCAAAGTATCTGTCATCTACACCGTAGCACGTAGGTAGGAACTTGTTACGAGTATACTGAGCTTTTCACCACGATTTTCATATTTAACGAAGCATATTATTTTAATCGTCAGTACATGTAATAAATATACAGCTATATTCCGATTTACCTTTAATCTTGTATTGATGCAAAAGAATGGTGCATAAAAAGGAAAGCGGTGTATAGGCGCTCATCTGTAAACACTTGAGCGTTGTAAAGTGTTCAATATCGGTGGGAAATGCTGCGAAAATTCTTTTTACAATCGATCGGTGGGTGTAGCTTGTATACGTGTGGATTGGTCGGTGGGCGTGGTGGTTGTTATCGGCGACCAATGGCGGTAGGTTAGTGATAAGAGGGTTGGGGGTTGTGCGGCGGGGTGGCGGCAGTGCGCCGGACGGAGCGGCCCGGGGCGGCCGCGTCACCATGCTAGGGGCCATGATGTATCCGGGCGCTGAGGATGCCAACCTCGACGACATGAGAGTGCCGCCGATCCAACTCGAACACTTGCCCGAAGTATTCCTATGTACGTAATGTTGAGTTGATACGTGTGTTGGTGTTCTGTGTCTTGTGCTATTTTATGTGCTGCGTCCGTTAACGTTATGCGTGAGGTCGATTTTATAAGATGTGACGTTTAAAGTTTGTTAATACAACTACTTTGTGTAATTCCGGAAGATATCAGTGGCGTGCATTGTATAAAGGCAAATAAGCAGTGCCTACCTCAAAAGAATTATCTAAATGCAACCTATGTCACAGTTTTTTTACATCTGTTTAATATACAGATATCGTAAACTGTGATATAAGTTGCATTAAGGTAATTCTTTTGAGGTAGGCAATGTTTATTTGCCTATATCTATGCAATGCGGCGTGCACTGGAAGAAATATTCGTTCAAGCCACATGAGTAATTTTAAATGTAAACAAAAACTTGTTTATCTTTACTACCAGATAGATCATAAAAGGTCGCAGTAGGTAGTTTTTTCAATATCAACAATATGTATTTTAAACAACAAATTACCTATACATTGTAATAAAACAACTTTTAACCGGAATAATCGCGTATTATTAATATTGATTACTGTGTTTTTCTGAGGTTTCCAACACCGATCTTGGTTGCAGTTTTATTATAATGTGTGGTTATCGCGAAAACCAAAGATACTTAATACTTAACAAATTATACAGATGAGAGATTTTCACATGAACTTAACCCGAACTGCGATAATTTTAGCTTTATTATAGGTCTGGCCTTGGAGGGTTTATTTGGATACCTACATATTATTATCCTGCAATCGTTACAAACAAGTTATAAACTCATAGGTACACATGCTCTATAGAAAGCTACATTGAGTATGCTTACCATTTTGAGTGAATTTCAAAATAATATAAGGACGTTTCATACTATGAAACTGCAGGAACTAAGAAAGGTGTTAAAAAGAAAATTTTATGTCTTATTTTTATTATATCTCACGCTTAAACTTGTATTGAAACTAATAGCTATAAATATGGATCTCATATTCTAGCACGGCAACCTTAGGATTGTTATTGCCTCTTAAAATGCCTATTTGTTGCAAACCAGCCGATGTCCGCGACTTCACATTCGCGACAAAAGATAGCTTGTCCTTCTGGAAAGTCCAATCTATCTATATACCTAACTTTCATCCAAATCCGTTAAGTATATTTTGCGCGATTGAGGAACAAACACACAAACTTTTATATTTATAATAATAGGATTTTGGTTTTGGTAATAGGAGTTTGGTAGATATGTGTATAAACAGATTCTTTTATTATTTAATTGTGTAATTGATGAACAACCTAGTGACAGAGTTTAAGCCACCCGTAACATCTGACATGTCTTTACACACCATCGACCATATTTGTCAGGTGTGCTGGTTTCCTGACGATGTTTTCCTACATTGTGTTTAGTCAAGTAATAATTAGTGTAGTAGTTTGTGTGTGTCAGTCGTGGCTGCCTTGGGTTCAGCGATATTTGTTTTGCCAGTCCAACGGTCAGACTACTAGGCCATCAATGTTTAAATAGAGTATATGCCTACTTATAATTAAGCAACTCTGTTGCCGCATTGTGCTGTGTTCGAAACGTCAGGAAAAACAAAAGCAAATACAACCTACATGCGATTAATCCGGTAAAAAGTTGCTATAGTTGTGGTTTTTTATTTAAACGTGCTTCCTAGTTTTGTTCATTAACTGCCTTACTGGTCTAGTGGTTGCAAGGGCGACTGCCGAGCGTGAGGTCCTGAGTTCGGTTCCCAATTCAGTCAGTGTTATTGGGTTTTTCTGTAAGGAAATACTCAGTAGCCGTCCGGAGTTCAGAATCGTGCCCGGTTGATTGCAATAGGCTCACCACATGGGACTAAATACCAGCATCAATTGGTGAAATGACGTAACATCTGTGTATGTACTTCCAGTGTACACCTCTGCCTACCCCCTCGGGGAATACAGGCGTGATGCGTGGTTTTATGTTTATATTAGTGTAACTTTCTTGAGATATATCTATTCATATCAATTATTGTTCACCGGTTACTACTCATAATTGTTTCGTTGCGTTTCGTTCGCCTGTCAGCAACCTGTCGCTTATAGATACTACAACAAATTCATCGAACATTTACTTAAACAAAACTTGAACAATAAGTACCTTAACTTACTAAGTATATACTTACTTATCAGATAGTTTCGGTTAATATAATTTTATCGGAAAACTACGAATCTGTAACGAATTATTTGAAATCATTAAAGCATAAAAAACAAGCGTGTAAAATGTACCAGAATAATATCCGTTGTAAACAAAACGCGTGTAAGTATAAGATGGTACCTGCGTACTTACCTACATACGGTACCTACGTGCGTGTAAAAATATTTACCTATATCTTAATGAAATTGGAAACCGATAATCCTATGAAATAAAAACAGTATTTTTTTATATCTCACATTTTCTTAGTGTTGACTGTCGAGGGTTGAATCTAAATTGTGACCAACTTAGAATATAAATTTTATTATCTAAGCACACAGAAAATGATATTAAATACGTCATAATTTGTGGATCCGCGCCACTTTTGCGCTACATGTTAGAAATTTATGAGTTTCCGTAGATTCATAAGATTTTCAGCCTAGGCCACATACTATATACACATACTACATACGGTGTAATAAGGATTCAGCGATTTTTATTTGTTTTCAAAGGAATTTCAACTTTTAGTTTTATTATATGTAAGTTTGGCTTATTTTTTTACTTATTTCGTATGCTAACAACTAAAACCATCTATTGTACCTACCCATTCTATTTAAAAATGAATAAGGAATTTAATTGAATTGTATATGAATTAGGTAATCATTTGCATCGTAGTTATAGCCTAGTGGTATGACCGTTGGACTGAAAAGTCAAAGGTCACAAGTTCGAATCCAAGGTACGCACCACTGTCTTTTCGAAGTCATGTGCGTATTTTAATTTAATTATCACTTGCTTATAACGGTGAAGGAAAACATCGTGAGGAAAACAAAAACACCTGATATATATTCTTGATGGTGTTTAAAGCCATGTCAGAGACCTACAGGTGGTTCAAACTCTGACACTAGGTTGCTCAACAACCACATGATAAGAAAAAGGTATAATTGTGCTAACTATACCTAGTTAAACCAAAACCGTTTTCACTTAACTTTTTTTTGCATAACTTGCACGATTTGCAAATATTTATATTAATAATTAGTCGATAATTAAGAAGAAATACGTCTTGAATTTCGCTTAACAATTACATATTTTTACTCATTATATGTATTTATGCGATATTTTTCTATAAAACAGTTAAAATTTAAAACGTGCGTAAGTTGGTCCAGTTTAAAAATTTAATTTAATGAATGCATACATAATACATTATATTTATAATCCAAAGGTCACTAGACAAATGTTGCAATACTGCCATGTCAGAGGCATAACTACGGGTAGTATAAGTATAAACTTTGACACTAAGGCTCACTTGCACCAACTTAACTTTAACCGAAACCGACACGCTACTGTGTCATTTTATATATTATTATATATATTTTACTTACTGTGAGACAGCTTTTAATACTTCATACGATTCTGAAGAAGCATACTTCTCTTATATTCTCACTGAAAACCTACAAAATCGCAACACATACAGGGTATGCCATCCTGTTCCCCACAGAACCAGTATCGCGCAACGACACTTCTTTGTTATCAGTAATTATCTATACAACCTAATTAATAAAAAACTCAATATATACTCATATAAAAAAGCTCTCTGGCTAGTTAATGGAGCCTAACTACAAACAATCAGAAAATCTCTTAAAGTTATATAGATTGCACTTAGCATAACCTTATCTTACACACTCTCTCTCACACAACACACACACACACACACACACACACACACACTCATTCTCACTTTTATAATATTCAATAGCTCAATTAATGTAAAAGTTTGCAAATAACACAAGTTCAATCTTACCGTGGGTACCAGATAATTCCGCTACTTTAAAATCAGTTATACTGTGATGTTTGAACTATGTAATTAATGTATATGTCGCAGATGGATTGTAGAATCCGCTGTTTTACAAAACTGCTAGCTGATTTACAAAACAGTACTGTTATGAAAAACAGCTGAACGACGTTTAGCGGTTTTACATAATAACTGAACTATAACACGCAGAATTGTATGAATGTTTTGCGTTTATCAATGCAGCGGGTCAAAGATCAGAGATTATGTAAATCCGTGTGAAATGAACTGTCAATTGCTGATTTTAGTTCGAAATTTTGTCGCATATGGCTCTGTATGCCCTAACTATAATAACCTATCTTTATTTTACTTGTCAATAGCAAAAAAATATGAAAATTTTGAATGATGTAAATACTAAACCACTATAATAGTCGACAATATATCGGGATTAGGAAAGGAAATAAACGAAATCGATCCATGAGCGAGCGAAGCGAGCTCGGGAGTTTCGTGTATCCCGACATGGACAGGTTAGGTTCGAAGAGTGTTTAGGTTTTTTCTAACCTTACAGACAACAAAAATAGGAGCCCCGCACGCTCCGTCGACTATCCATTTAATATACCTATACAATAAACAAACCTGTCCCACAGTAGGTATGTCATTCTGCATTACGTCTAAAGGTGGGTAGCAGTTTTGTTAAACGTATCGCAATGGCAATCCAGCTGAACGTCGTTCAGCTGTTTTATAAAACAGTACTGTTTTGTAAATCAGCTAGCAGTTTTGTAAAACAGCGGATTCTAAAATCCATCTGCGACATATAGACCACTTTTTAACCCAAATTGTGCTTAGAAGAGAATTTTCACTTTAGCTGCACTGTCATCATAATTAGATACATCGACAGTGAAAAGGCAGAAACACAATACAATAAATAATTACTGAACGATTTGATTTATCTCTCTACTTTTTATATTTATGTATTTGTCAATGTTTACATTAAAGTTGGTACAAGAAATATCATGTTTTATCTATCGAATAATATTCGTGTCAGGTCAAAAATGCTAGTGATCATCGTATATATTTTTTTACACCTAATTAACACTGTTTGCAATTGAGGAAATCATTGTGGCAGGAAGTAATTTTTCTCATTACGATGAGAATACTACCCTTTTGTAGAAGAAGCATCGTAATCATCGAAGTAAGCCGTTTCGTAATTCTAAGAATTATTGTATAACAAAATAAAATCGTACAATATTATATGTTTCATAATTTTCGGATAGTAAGATGTCTGAAAGTCTAACAACCAGTCTTACAAGTTATCGTGTAACGCAGTGACTCGGTTGTTGAAGTCAGATAGGCAGTCGTTACTTGTAAAATACTGGTATTAGGCTGCATCCGGCCAGACTCGAAGTTATCATTAGATGGGAATAGGGGTAGGAAGTTTTTGATGGTTCTGTGCAAATTTCGAGAAATTTTGTTTATCTGTAATAGGAAGTGATTCCTATTACAGTTAAAAAGAGACAGCTCTGCGATAAACAGATGGCGAAGGCTAAGTTACGGGTCCTCTGTCTGTTAAAATTTCTCAATTCAGTCTCAGTTTATCAGTTTTTTTAAATACCTGTATTTAACATGAACCTATGTGTTGCAGCCAGTATCCCGAAATGCGGGGGGTGTCACGAGATGATCGTGGACCGCTACGTGCTGAAGGTGTCGGACCGCACCTGGCACGCGGGCTGTCTGCGGTGCGTGGAGTGCCGCGCTATGCTCTCCGGGAAGTGTTTCGCGAGAAACAACCAGCTGTACTGCACCGATGACTTCTTCAAGTAAGCCTCTTTTACTGGATTTGTTTATTTTTAGAACTGGTTAATATGTAACCAGTAAAGGAATCACACTGAGGGCTTCTGCAAGTCTTAAACCAGGGACGCATAGGAGGCATTTGGTTAAAATGACTTGTGACTTTAGTACGGAGATCTAGAGGTTAAGTTTAGTTCGGCTCAGCTGTTTAACTAGACAGACCACCAAACCCATGCATTAATGAACAAACAGAATGGATGGATAATATCTGTTCTTGGCATATCTTGAACCAACGGGTGGCTTGAACAACTCTGATAGCAGGTTGGTTTGTAACCTCAACGGAAGCAGAAGACAGTAAATATCCCCCCACACAAATAGTTAGTAGTTTGCCCGCTCCCCGTCAGTAGTTTGCTGTATGTAATAGCGTCTGTCACGTTGATAATGTTGTTGTGATTGCGGCTGTTGTCCTAGGCGGTTCGGCACCAAGTGCGCTGGCTGCGGGCAGGGCATCCCCCCCACGCAAGTGGTCCGGCGCGCGCAGTCCCATGTCTACCACCTAAGGTGCTTCGCCTGCGCCGCCTGTGCGAGGACGCTGAATACTGGCGACGAGTTCTATCTCATGGAAGATGGAAAGCTTGTGTGTAAACCTGACTATGAAGCGGCGAGAGCGAAAGGTATTAGCAGTACTGATTTTTAAACAGTTTTTTTGTGTAGAGAAAATATTAAGTCCAGTAGGTGTCTTGTTGTGGTATTATCTTTTACGTAGATGCTAGAAGCATGGTAAAATAGATACATACGAATATCTATATTAAGTTCTGTCATTACAGTACCTTTAACTCTCAAACCTAGCTGTGTTCTATACAACAACAATTCACTCCTTAGGAAAAGAAAATGGCAAAATCTACATCAAAATCACTTCTAATGTGCAATGTCCAGGCGGCGAGGGTTCCTTAGACGGCGACGCTGCGAGTAAGAGGCCGCGGACCACGATCACGGCGAAGCAGCTGGAGACCTTGAAAAATGCGTACAGCAGTAGTCCGAAGCCGGCGCGACACGTGCGAGAACAGCTGGCCCACGATACGGGACTTGATATGCGGGTGGTGCAAGTCTGGTTTCAGAACAGGTGAGTTATAAACTCTTTTTTTTTTGATTACGTGGATTTTTGCCATGCGTAAATGGCATATTTGCAAATATCAATCATACTCTTTTGCGGAAAAAACCCATCATGGTTACCCGCCACCTTAGGTAAATTTTAGATATTTTAAAGTTCTTTTCTATCTGTTGCGCGATCAACCCTGCTATTAGTGAACTTCTGTTAAGTGGATCTGTACACTCACGTGAGACGGTGTATATCGCATGTACGCCATCGTCTCAGATCAGTGAAGAGTGGATCTACAAAGTCTGCTTGACTTTGTAGATCCACTCTACAACTGTACCTTTGCCTTGTTTATTTTTTCTGTGTTGATAATCCATCATGGATCGTGGATGTTGTTGTTGTGTGTGATGTTGACTTCTATCGATTAAAACGCGGTCCTTCACATACGTTTACTGTGATTTACTCGGAATCGCAATTGCATTCACCGCGACGCCCTACGACCATACCCTTAAATGGTCTCCAAAATCTGATAGAAAATAATGGAGCAATTAAACTCACAAAAGGATTACAAAGAAATAAAAATACGGTTGTGAGCAGAATTTGTACTTGCGCCCCCTATCCAAATACTCCAACTACTCTCCTACTAAGCTATCTCAATCATCAAGAGATTCGATTAAAGAGAGGTTAATTTTATAATCCTTAAAGGGTTTTTAAATATATCTAGAATGGGTGCAACTGTAATATTTCATCATTACCCTAGAAGTAGTCGATGTTAAACGAGGAGGGTGTGGTTATAGCAAAGGCATTATACAATGCTAATGTCCCACCATTCTAATTCAAAAATTATTTGTGGCACCTTTCTAAACTGGGTTAAACATGCCGTAACTGACATTTTATTTCTTTAAGACGTTGAAAAATTAGACATGCAGACCTAGGTAACGCCTCTTTAACTATGTCAAATTACCGAAACATTCGATATATGTAATCAATGTTCCTCATGCCGAAGTACCTTCCTTAGAGTAGCGGAGTTAACGAAATGATTTTGAAATGGTCAAGTGAATTAACAAGACGTAAAGAGAGATTAGAGCTTTTATGGCAACGCAGAGCTAAACATTAAAATGTTCAGTATAATTAATGTAACGTGCAACTGCGTCGATTATTTAGTGCTAAGGAAAAAATCCACAGCTGCGGTCTTGGAGATCGTCTGCTTGTAGGGATTTTTTATTTAGATAACTATTGGGATTAGTTTTCACATTACATAACATAGCACGCCTGTATTTCCCGAAGGGGTAGGCAGAGTTGCACACAGTTGCACACCCACATTTCAATGCTGTTATTAAGTCCCATGTTACAGGTGGTGAGCCCATTGCCATCTACCGAACACAATTCCAAACTCGGGCTGTTACTGAGAATTTCTTAACAAAAAACCGAATAACTATTTGCCCTACCTTAGAATAGAACCCAAGACCTCGTGTTCAGCAGTCGCGCTTTAGACCAGTAGGTCAAAGAGCCAGCCAATTATTATTAGAGGATAATTTTTTGGCATTATTATTATTACCGTATAACTCTACTGAAGAGAGACTTCAGATCTAACTCCGTTTACCAGTCTTTGGCATTCGAAGTAAGTCGATTTAGACTTTAGAAACTCCAGACCTTCCGAGAATCTTCTGTAGGGGAGCAATTCTTCAATATATATACTGGATGATTTCAATCTAGCTACCTCCGGGATCCTGTGACTAAAATCTAATCTGTGAATAAAATTCTGAAGGTTACTTCTACGCAATGAACTGTGTTGTATATTTCTAAGACTCCATAGGCAAAAGCTGTTGCTTGCGACCATTTCAATTGATCTACATAATATTTCAGAGAAATCCCGAGGCGTGACTTGCAATTGAAGTCAGTCTTGTATCAATTCTTGTTGACCTACTTTTAAAGTTCTATTGGAATGCTAATATTTATTATATAGGTTTCGTTGATACGCTAGGGTGTGGTTTGCCATTGTATTTATAGACTATCTGTATTTGGTTTATTCCTATCGGTCTCAAAGTTCTTTTCAAGTAGGTTTTCTGAAGGGTTTCAGACACTAAAGGCGACTAAGTAATATGTAGATCCTACAACGTAGCGTAGCGAAAAGTGTAGGCCTACAACACATAATTTTAAATGCAGCTGTGAGACCGGGAACTCGGTAAAGGTTGGAGTAGGACCGTGTGGTTTTTAGTTGGTAGGAATCTAGTAACTACAGTGCCCACGATGGATCTCCCACTCTAAAAAAAAGGCTTGCAACACATTGTAGACCATATACCTCATGTGCTTTAATTACCGTGTGACCTCTGTAACCCAGAAGTAGAAAATTCTGACATATTCGAGCAGATACGCCATTTTTCAGTATTTTTCAGCCAGACAGGCGGGGTTGACTCATTCCATGTAAATAGCATGTGATAATAGCCAATCTTCTTACAATAGCCCGTCCTTCGAAATTCGCGTATTGTGTATCTACGGTAATGTGGTTTATTGGTGTGTTTGGGAGCATAGTCGCGGAACTATGTTGTGTTGCGCGCGAGTGGATCCGGTCACGGCGGCGGTCACGCCACCGGTCACGCCCTGCACATCGGCCTCGCCTCGTAAACCTGAACGCGATATCACAATGCTCGACTTCTTTACTTTATGGGCTCGATATAACTATTATAACTACACAATACGTACTCATGTTAAACGTGTTGTTAGTGTTTTGCATTATATTGGCACGCTTGTTGACGGTTTTGTGGAAAGGTTCCGTTAATTTCCTTATGTATGTATATATATGTATTTATCAAGAGTAAATAGTTATCTAATAGTTAAGTCGATAAATTGCTCTCATATTATGTTATGTTCATAAGCTATAAAGCATAAGCGGTTTGCTATAAAATTATGGCCTTTTAAAAGCTTGTATTGTACGAAATTGTAATTAAATAATGCCGACAGTATATATATATTTTTATATATTAATGGCGGGGGTTGTAATTCACCCAAAAGTTTATTAACCAATGTTCACGACTTTCAACACTTTTGCAAGGACAATATATTTATAAAATGACATGAATTTAACCTTAATAAAATGGCGCGCGGATTTATTATTTTGGTGCGCCGAGTCTATGTTTAGAATAAGCGCGCGCAGCTGAAAGAAAAGGCACTGACTAAGCTGCCAAACAGCCTAATATAAAATAAGAAAGTGTTTCTATTTGTTACACAAATTAATGTTAATTTATTGAAAAAGTAAATACTATGATGAAAATGAATGTTTAATGTCATATTTCAACTAAAACAGTCATAAAAATGTTTAATCTCAGCAGAGTTTTAAAAATAAACGCAAAGGTGTTACGCTGCTTTTGTTTAAGACAACCGCACTAGGAATAATGTAAATGTATGTGTATTGCACGTGTGCACAATAAACTGCGTTATGAAACGTAAATCGGTACAATAAGAGTTACTTGTGTTAAAAAACAAGCGTGTTAAAAATAGCTTTTTCAATTATTTTTATATATTTTTACTGACTAGAACAAATTATAGCCCGTGCTTTTGTACTGAATAAAAGAGGTTATAGGTACTAGGTACTTTTTACTGAAAACCTATTAACCTCTTTTATTTTTAGTTTTTTAGTTACTAAACCAAAGTGTTAGTTTATGTCAAAAGAATATTATAGGCCATTAAGAATTTCTTCTTTTTTTTCTTTTCCAGTACACTAATGGCATTCTGTCGTAATTTTTTAAAACATTTCGGAATGTGATATCACAACAAGCTCTTTAAAAAGGATTTAACCACAATTTTTTTTTTTTATCTGCTGCTCTTTTTAAAAATCATGTGGCCAAATTATTTAAAAAAACCGGCCCGGTTCACTAGCGATCACGATCGATAACGCGTCAACAAAATATTTATATTCGCACGGCGGTGGGGTATTCAGATCACACAATTAACTTATAGCTAGTACGAAGAAGGTATAGAACAATGTATCAATAATCCGCATGAGGTACATCGCAACACGCGCTTCAGTCCCAGCGGACTGGGCGGAGGCACTTTAATTAATGAAGCTCTTTGTTGAAAGCCGGCGCCCCGCCGTCCGCTAATAACAACACACGCAAAACATGCGACGGGGTGTTTTGTTTACACGAACATACGATTATTTGTTTAAATCGAAAGTAATCGAACCGTTATAACGAGTTTTGCGTTATTAAATCAAAGTTTACTCATTAATTGAAGAGTTTTGGGAGCAGGGTGGTATCGAGTTGGTTCGGTTTTTTTTTTTTAGGATAGGTTTTTGTGAGGTCATGGTTTATTTAATTTAATTTTGTTTGTCATAACATCACACACCATCACAAGATGGGTATGTGATGTCAAGTCAGTAATCTACGGGTGGTTGAAAGTTTGACGCTAGGTTGTTGGATGATGGGTATTAGTCGATTTTGTTTAGTATAAGAGTCGAATTAACAGAGCAATCAATCTACCCAACAAATTGATTAGTTAGAAGTATGCCTACCTGAATATGATATACTGAATGTTTAACTACACTTACAAAATAGAGCCGGTAACAGTGGCTAGCACGGGGTTAATGGAGGTGTCAACCACATTGGCCAGTAGTAAGTAGGTAACATGGCTTCACAGAAATCTAAATATGTAATAAGACTATTGCAAAAAATAAATAATAAAATTATTCAGATATAATAAATGTAAAAGTGCTACGCGGCTTTCTTTTTTAGATAACCGCACTAGTGCGGCAATGAAAAGCGAAAAGCACGCGTGCGTAATAAACCTCACTATGAACCCGAAAAGCGCAATAGTGCAGTATCTAGATATAATACAAGAAATTAATTTAAAATATTGACAGCACGCCTGTCATGTGTGAATAATATTTTTTATTTCACACATTATTGTGTACCATAGCTACCGTATTACTATTTTTTTAAATGTCTTCGTCTATGTGCCCCATATATAGGTACTTAATCCAAGTACCAGGGACATTGGTTCCGATTTTTAGAAGTTGTGGTGGAATAAAGAAACTCACGAACATATATACCCATGTTTACAATTAAGTACATAAATCCTAAAAACATGACTTTCCGTTTTTGGGCAGTGTGTAAAAGTAATTAGCGTAGCACTTTCCATTTATTTTTAAAAATCAGCAAATATTTTTGATGTTTAAACACTTTGCTGACTTTCAACATTTATTGTTTTCGTCAAATTAATTTGTGTTTAAAAAAGAATTGATCCACTTTAGACCATAGACTCGGCGCACGAAAAAAGAAAAAAGAACCCGCGCACCATTTTAATCACAAAATATTATGTTAAGGCAATTTTTTTTTCTTCCGAAATGTTTTGACTTACCTACGTCGTATGAACCGCGTGATGAGATTTTTGGTCAATACAAACTTTGCTCATTTGTATCAGAAAGCACCAATACAAATTCCTAAATCCATATTATATACAGTATGCAAGTAGCTAACTACCTAACCTAGAGTCTATATTACCAATATTTTCTATCAACAGACGAGCTAAAGAGAAGCGACTAAAGAAGGATGCGGGTCGCACGCGCTGGTCCCAATACTTCAGATCTATGAAGAGTGGCAGCGGGTCTCCTCGACACGACAGGCTACTGGATAAAGATGAGCTCAAGATTGACTTGGACTCGTTTAGTCATCACGGTAAATATATTTTTTTTGATTTCAGTAGGATAGTGCCCAGATGCCTCTTGGGTCGAAGTAGAAGAGAGCCCAGAAAAACTTGTGTCCCATCGAACGCTCGCTTGAAAAAGCTGCGCACTAGTGTTCCCTAAATCTTGTGCAGTCAACCCCACCAAGACACGAGTGTCCATTTACTGTAGCTCCACGGTTACAGAACATTCCTCTCTCCTTGTCTAAGAGCATCAACATATTGGCGTCGACATTTTTAGCGAGGTCTAGTTAGGGAGTCATCTGGAAAGTTAATATGGTCTTAGGTACGTCCAAAAAGGTCGGTGTACTCAATTGAGCAAAGCGGTACTTCACGCCGAACCAGCGTTTGTTGTTTTATAAAATGCAAGTTTGGCCGCTTATGGAGTACTGCTGACATATCTGCTTACCTATTGGCTATCTCAGTTACCATCGAATTCATGGTCACTTTGTAATACATGGTGGTAACACAGGTATTATTATCTATACCTATCTCAGGTAGTTTTTAACCTTATGTATTAGATTAACCTTGCTACGAACCATTTTTGAAGAGAAAATAAATAATTTAATTCATTCATTCCGTCGCATGCTTGTCTATGATGTACAAAAATATTAAAAACATACGGCGCATGCAATGTACTACCATGGGACCATCAATTCGTTGGTAAGATGAGAGCCAATAGGTAGAAGTGGTGCTAGCTGGGGTGGTGCACCGAAGTTGCAATCACTGAACTCCTTACAGAGAAGAGCCGTAAGATTTGTCGACGACCTTTTGCTCACTAACAAGTCGCTGCCCCCTGTACCAATAGCCCTTGAGCCTGCGCTAGATTTCGGTTCACTCAGTCTTTTTTATAGATTTTATGACGGGGAGTGCTCTGAAGAACTATTCGACCTCATCTTTCCTTCACGATCCCACCATAGGTCACCATAGGTCGTCTCACCATCACGAACAGGCTCACTCATCTCATCCATCGTACATATCTCATGGTAATCACACACAAGTCGTTTTAAACGTTTTTTTACCATGTACTTGCAAGATGTGGAATGAGCTTTCTCCGAAGGTCTATTGCAGAGCTATTATATGGCTATAGCTATTATGGAGCTATTATATGATGGAAAAATAATTGAGATAATTATCTTTGAGAAGTAGGGGCAACGTATCTAAGATACCTTTGTTATGGCAGATGTCCACAGGCGTCGGTGATCAATTAGGTACTATCAGGCGGGCTGCCAGGTTGTTTGCTCTATATAACATAACAACATCAACTCATGATGATTTCCGTTGTGTATTACGTATATATATATATATATACGTAATACACAATATATATATATATAGTTATTATTTAAATTACAACATAATAATAATTTACTTTCCAGAGCTGAGCAACGACAGCTACAGCACTGTGGCGCTTGGCGGGGAGGAAGGCTCTCCAGCGGGTGGTGGGGCGGCAGCAGGGGGGGCTCGCTACGCTGCAACACCACCATACCTTCGCACGCACTCGCCGCCACATCCGCACTACCACTACCCACCAGATCACCTTGTATATACTAATATTGGTAAGTTTTTAACTGTTTTTGTATAATAACTTTCGTGAGACAAATTCATATTAATTATAGTTTAACGGTTATTACTCACGCGCATTCTTCGGGATTGCCCGAATAGTTTCGAACTCGAACGGAGCTCTTATTCATGAGCTGAGCCGTTTCGTTTTTAAACTGTGTTTCGTTATGAAACACATATTCCAAAGCTACTACGTTTTAGATTCTGACAGACACGGAAGGCATCTGTCATTGGTGAAGCGTCGTCAGAGGGGCATTAAGTACGTACGAGTATATGTCGGCGCGGGGCCAGAGGAACTTTCCATATAAATAAAAACTAGGTTGAGGTGGAACATTTGTAATTGGGCTATAACAGAACTTAGCATAAAACATAGCATCACGCCTGTATGTCTCGAAAGGGTTGGTAAAGGTGTACACAGTTGTACACCCACAATTCACCAATGCTGTTATTAAGTCAAATATTTTTCAGTATTGACTAACAATATTCAGCCAGTTATAAAATATGACTCCAAAAAGGTTATAGTCGTAATGACATCAAAACAGGTTTACTTTATTTAAAATAAATCATGGAATGCAAATGCATTCCATGTTTTATTGTCACGGTACTAGTTTTGAGTTGCGCCCATATATAAGGTCCTAATTTATTAGGTAATTTACTTCGAAAGGGTTAATATATAAGTCAAATACATTCCTTAAGCCAAGAATTAAATAGATATAACCTATTATTTGTAATTACTATAGTACTAGCAAGACGAAAACTGCTCCTCGAATGGCAAACAGTAAGGAAAAAATTAAATAATTGTAGATTATTTAAATTATGGCTTATGACTCCTTATCACTTACACATTGACCCCTTAAAAGGAAATTACCTAATAAATTAGGACCTTATCTATATACGTAAGTTCACTGCTAATGTGACGTCGTTAACTGTGAAGTACAGGACGGTAATTCCTGACGATGATGAAGTCTGTAAGGACTCACTACGACACTGTTCTGACGCTACTACATAGTTGTAGAAGTTATCTGCTACCGGAGGGATACTGCCAGTGGCAACTGCAGGACTCTATGTAAAGAATCAAGATGAAAGATTAGATAACAATATAGGTAGCATTGAATATTCCCTAGCCGAAGACGAGAAAGTGTAAATTTTTATGTGATTCAAGTAACCAGCATATTATATTAGCACATAATAGCAGCATCAGATAACGTGTATCGTATTTCATCAGGCCAGGCAATGAGTGGCGCTGGTATTGGCGGGGCAGGCGGGGCGGGTGGCGCATCGGACTTAAGCAGCTCTTCATCACCAGCGGCGGGTGGGTACCCCGACTTCCCGCCGTCCCCTGACTCGTGGCTGGGCGAGGCGCACCACTACTCGCCGCGCGCCTTCCCCTAGCGGCGGCCGCCGCCGGCGCATGCGCTCCCTGCGCCGCCTGCACCTCCGCCCCCCCTCGAGCCCTACCCGCATGCACTCGCGCAGCAGCCCCTAGAGCTCGTCGTCAAACGTGAGCTGTGACTTCACAACAGTGATCATTTCAACGTTCAGGACGTTTTAGTGTAAGTTAAATGTGGCGCAAAACTTGCACAGATATCAAGAAATTATACAACACTGTATGAAATAATCCCTCACTTTGCACCCCAAAAGTGGACCAATACATACACGATGCTAACGCAAGATTACCTCGATGTCGTATCGGCGCAAATTAAGTTGCACCTGACTGAAACAAAGGTGGTGGTTGTCCTACAGGGAGTGTAATCATCGATGAATGCGACACGTATAAGATAAGAATTGACAAAATAATTTCATTACGTTTTTTGTCATTAACTTGGTGAAGTTCCATTGAACCTAAAGTAATCATGCTGAGATTCCCATACTTCGACGTTTTGTTGTTTATATTTTGTGTATCTCTGTGATTCTGCCGTTCAGGATTTGTAAAATAATATATATTTGTATATATGGTACAAACACAAGATCATTTTAAACGCCTTATACTAGCAAGGTACATTATTGTAAATAAAATAGAAGTCTATAGTCTCTAATAAATGTTAAGATGTAAGTGTACCAATATTATGATATGTACATTATTATAATAATGATATAAAAGAAAATATGATTTATGTAGATGTAATGCAATATTTATTTACGATTTAACATTCGACAGAAATTATCACAATATTGTACATAGATCTAATGTAATATAAGTAGCTGATATAGGCAAGTCCATAGTGATTATAATACTTTGTGCAAAAAATCTAGTCGACAGATGAATGGTATCTATATAAATAATTGTACATGTAATTACAATAAAGTTTTATTTACAACTGACAAGCTATCAGTGCCTATGGACTACATATAATTTACAGTTCGGTCGTGGCCACTCCCCAATACTGTTGCATGCGACCGTCGAGGTCTAAAGAGTCTTGTGTTGATTTCTCCTGAATCACAGCAAAGTCGTATTCCAAATGATAAGGCATTAGCCGCTGTAGTGAACCAAAATATGCTGCATTTGGACCCCCATTCGGTACCCGCCCAGAACCGAAACGGAAATCTGGCTTTAAAGAGGTACCAAAAGATCTAGCGCTGCCAAAGTGCTTCGATAAAAATGGAACACCTTTTGATTGTTTCCCCGTTATGTGTAACTGTGGACTACTTCCCGACAAACCTTTCAAATTTCTCAAACTGCTGACATTCGATTTTATACCCTTTGAAAGGTTATCTAATTCCTTGTCGAATAACATTTGCGTGTTTTGCTCGAGCATGTACTCCCAACATTTGAATTGTTCCTCGGGATTTGATAAATCATCGTGCCTTGGGTCTTCTTCTTTATCTTCTTCCACACGGACTCTTATAGCGCGTGCGACGCCTCCTCGACAACTCCTGCGCTCTGATGTTTTAGTTTGTGATCGTACGCTGGCGTAATGTTGGTGACTGACGGCTTCACTAGGTGGCCGGTCGCTTTGGCCACTTGGCGATGAACGGTCACTGCTCGGTTTAGGCGGCGTCACAGAATGACAGCATGGCTCAAGACGAGAGCAGCAACAATCTGACCGACACACTGACTTGTTACTGTTTATTGTCTGCCTTAACTCCTTCATTAGCAGGTCAACATCCGAGCGAGCTGCGTCAAAGCGAATTATTAACACAGATATGCAGTCCTCAACACCGTAGCTTTGAGCTAAATCCTGTAATCTTTTTGCTGCAAGGACAGGATTACGTTCAGCTCGGACTTCAGACACGGCAGTTTCCATACTGACAGCATTCCAAAATTTGCCATTCCCTAATATCAAAAACTCATCATCTTCTTTTATTACTGTTTGTATAACATCAGGATCTGGGACAGTATTAGGATACCTCGTGGAATAGCCTAGTCGCTTGTTATTTTCTATGCCTAAACTTAATGGCCCATTACGTCTGCTTAGAACTGCTTTCGTGTCTCCCACATTAGCAAGTCTAAGGCTATACTTTCTTGCCGAGTGGCCAAATCCGTTTTCTTGCGCAGTTATGGGCGATAAGTGACACATTATAAGACAAGCACCTTTTTTCTGTCCCTTTTCTTTCAATTCCCTATGTGCAGATAATACAACATATTTCATGTATTCGTTCACTGTTTCTTTTATCGATTTTTCTTCAAGTAAGAGACCGGGTATGCACGTTTGTAAAATTTTTGGCACTTCAATATCCGTTTCCCCGTCTATGATAGCAAATAAACCTTCCCTATTACAAAATGATGGAAGACGAATTTGGGCACAACATAATTGCAAGGATTTATTCGGGCACTCAGAAAATCCCGTCGTCCAAGGTGTCGAACCATTCAACTCTTCATGGTAACCACTTTTTTGAGTCCATGGTAGAGAATGACGTCCGGTAACATCCACTAAACTTAGTGGACGTTGACACCTATAAGCACTGAATTGCGAAGGATCCACTTGTAACTTTTTATTACACGATATATCTAAAAACTTTAATTGTTTTGGGGCAAGAAGTCTTAAATCTATACTATCAAGTTCGTTATGAGCAAAATCTAATATTTTAACTGATGCACTGCATGCAAACATCGGAACAGAACGTAATCTGTTAGAATGTGCTCTAACAACTTTGATATTGTTAAGCTGTGGCAAGTTTTCTGGAAGTCTCGATAGGCAGTTTCCCGATAGGACGAGTTCTTCAATGTCTGGCCAAAAGTTTATGCATGTTTCTGGTAGGTTCGTCAAGCAATTGTACGCAATATGTAATATCTTTAATCCTCTGAAAGCGGTTATGACATCTGCTACTTCGTCGGTGAGACAATTTGCTGTTAGGTAGAGTCTTTCTAAACAATGTGAGGAAGGACCTCTTGCGTGTGGTAAGCGGCTCAACCTGTTATTTGTAAGATTTAATACGCACATCCTATCACACGCTGAGAAGAAGTTTTCTGGTAAGTTTTGGATACAGTTATCGTGAAGAAGTAATTCTCTTAAAGGTGACCTCAGTCTCGGCATCGAGGGTATGCAGGAGATTTTGTTGTGTGCTAAATAAAGGCTGCTTAGACTGGACAGTTCACTGCAAAATAGATGGTCCGGTAGTGATGTTAGTTGGTTGTTGTTGGCGTGCAGAGTGGTGAGGTCAGAGCACCCACTGAGCCACTGCGGTAACGAAGTTAATTTGTTATGTGAAACGTCGATTTCGACCAGGTTTATCGGTGGTACAGTCGTTGTGAGAGTTTCAAGTTCTGAAAAGAATACAAAATCATGGGTGAATAATTTGCGCCTATTTGAGGCGAATATAAGAACAGAAACATTAGACCTATAGATTTAGATCGATCCTATTTTTTTAATCAAAAATGGATCTACAATTTGCCACCAACTCGCCTGATGGTAAGCGACGGTGTGGCCGAGGATAGAGTCTAGAGCTTTGTTTGGGACAAGCGTTTAAGTTTCACCTTATTAGTATAAAAGACTCGAGGTATATAATAAATAACATTAGTCACAGCCATATACGAGCAATAAGTATACCCTGTCTGTTACCAGCACTAAAATGAGGTAAGTTAGAGACGCCATAACTTACGGTTATGTGGCGCTCGCAGCGTCCGTAACATGGCGCCGTGCAACGCGAGATGCTGCAACGTGTTGTGTGCCGCATACAACTCGCGTAGACCACGCAACGCTGACACAACAAGCACTTCTACGCTATTGTGTGACACGTCCAGGGATACTAGGTGCTGGAACAGTTGTAAGCAGACGCGACATTACTGCTAAGTTATCAAGTATTCATAAAAACGCAAAAATGGTTTTTAAAAAAGGGTGTCTTGCCCATATTCTATATAATAGACCAATCTTATTTCAGAAGCTTCGTCCCGCCCATGTGGAGCCTTCTTAGAGCTCGTCATTTAATCGATACATTGCATTATTTTATTACAAGTTAGTTTTTAGTAATATCAGAACGACACATAGGTTTAACATACATATATATAATAAAAATCCTAAAGCAGTCCCACTGCTGGGTGCGGACTTCTTCTCACAAAGAGCCGTGCTAGCTCACTTCGGGTTTCAGACTGTTAAGTGCAGATTTCCTCACGATGTTTTCCTTCACAATATTTCTTAATTAAGAAAGTACATATTACATTGGAGTCATATTAGTAACGGCCAGATTTGAACCCACAACCAGTGTCTTGAGAGGTGGGCCTGTAACCACTACGCCACTACGACATCCTCAAATTTACATATATGATTGACTAGCTGTGCCCCGCGGTTACACCCGCTTTTTATTTCGCTCGGCTCCTAGGGGTCGTAGCGTGATGTTAAATAGCCTATACTATTCAATTATTGAAAATTCATTAATTGATTTATTTTATATATTTTTTTAATTATGTCCCTCTGTCATCTGCTGGATAGTGCCTCTCTGTGTATCTTACGTTCCTAATGTGACTTTATGAATGTCACATGTAGGTACTTACGGCCATAGTTAACCTTTTTGAGTGCGGAAAAAAGCATGGATGCTGTACCAGACTCCTATGAATAAAAATCACACGGTCCAAAAAAAACACACCATGCTAGTGTATGTTACCGAAGTTATAGATTAATTTAGAATTCGCTAAATTTAAAAAGAAATATAATGGATGTTTGTCATTGTCACTTTTTCACACAATGACTACTGAACGGATTTGTATGAGTTAAGGCACAGAGATAGTTTATAACCTGAGACATAGGATAGTTTTCATCGCGGCTGAACCCAATTCTACAGTCCACGCAGACCAAGTTGTGGGCAGAAGCAAGTATTATCATAATTTAAAGGTACCTCATAGTTGCCAAGTATAATGCTCCCTTTCAGTTTGTTGTGACGCAGGTCGACAGTGGTGAGAGGCGCGCGGTACTCCGATTTATTTTCGTCGTCAGGCGCCATTTGCGGTTTGTTACACTGGAATAAGAAGAATTGAAGTTATGTAATCAGTTATGAACAGATATTAAGATACATTCTTCGATTCCCAGGTTTGGCAAAGTGTTATTGGTAGGAAATTTCAATAATATAAATATAATGACGTCGCGGTTGACGCAGTGGTCGAGAGACCGGCTGCTGCGTCGCGTGTCGGTTCGATTCCTGCACGGAGCAAATATTTGTATGATCTACAGATATATTTTCTGGGCCTAGGTGTGTGTTTATGTGAGATTATATGTCTGTAAACGCACCCACGATACAGGAAAGGAAAAAATAGCATCCCAGAGTTTGGAATTGTGCCCAGTAGATGGCAATAGGCTCACAACCTATCACATGGGACTTAATAACAGCACTGGTGAAATGTGGGTGTTCAACTGTGTACACCTTTGACTACCCCTTCCGGGAAATCAGGCGTGATTCTATATATGAAATGCCTTGCTTCTTTTGAAGTCGGTTAAAACATAAAGTGACGTATGGATACATCTTCTGATTTACAATAATTTATATTCTGTGATATTCAGGCACTATACACAGCATGACATTTTAAAACATGCTTTAGAAAGAAACTTTCTAAATGAAATATTTTGTTCCTTAGAAAACTGTCATCCTACGCTAGACTTACCCCAAAACTGGTAATGAGATTCCGTATCGCCACTAAAGTCCTCAGTCGCGGTAGTCGGAGCACACAGTCTATTGAACTCAGTTCGTTGTCACTCACCTGAAGCTCCTCCAATCTGAAGACAAGAGTTTTAGAAATATTAGGACTCCATTACTAAAATAAAAAAGCATATATTATGGAAATCGTGTCGTGGTGGCCGAGTGTTTACGGGCCCGCCTCCGGCACCACAGGTTGTGGGTTCAAACCTGGCATGTACCAATGTGACTTATATATATACTTTCATAGGTCATCTAAGACATCAGAGACATACGGTGAAGGCAAACATCGTGAGGAAACCTGGACTTGGTAGTCTGAAATCGCCAACCCGCAGTGAGCTAGCGTGGTGATGAAGCTCGTGCCTTCTGAGACAGTTATGGGCTGGTTATTTATATTATGGATATGTATAAAGAATTTTTTAACAGTCCTAATTCAGCTATTATCACTAGAAGTCAAATCAAAGTTAAAAGCTTTTATTTGACATAAACTTTATCAAGGCAGTTCAAGGTCATAATTTAGGTTAATGTTTCCAACTTCCAAATGGTAATTTACTATGGCGAGGAGAAATGCCGACAAGAAACTTCATAGTAATATATATGTTGATAATAATCAGGTATGTACTATCCCATAAGGTCGTCCGAAACTCCAAAGTTTGAAGATTGTAGTATGCCAAGACACAACAGTTACCACTATCACGAAAAGGCCGTAAAATTAAAAAGATTCCAACAGGAATAACGCTACGTAAAAAATAGTTGATCATAAAAAATTTCCTGCAACAACATAATTATGTACAAATATATTTCAATTACTGCTTTTGCTGATAAAAATAATGTAGAGACTAGTAGAGTTGAATATACTTGCAAATTAGTATGTAAATTCATCTAAGATAGGTACCGTCACTACAAGACAATTTGTTATCCTACGACGTAACATAGATTGTATCGAAGCGTTACGGACGGGCTGTGGATAAGTTTGTACGGGTATACAACAAAAACATTGCAACAACAGCAGCTAATTAGAAAGTAACAACGTTAATTACTGTATAGTCTGATAGAATAATTTATTCTATAAACGAATTTCTTATAAACGATCATCAAAAGACTAGACACCTCATAGTTTTTGGAAATGTTTTTCGTATAATTGCCTGTGCAAACAGGTGCAACTGTGAAACGGCCAACCCGCAGTGAGCTAGCGTGGAGATCAATGCTCGTGCCCTCTCTGTATGAAAAGAGGCCCTGACCCTGCATTTGGACAGTTATGAGCTGTATATATGTAGGTTCGTAAATCATGACAATACAATCATTTTCGTTTGGTTGGATCATCAGAATCGACATTTGTTTTGCAGTGACACTATATGTCATCTACTAAACATTTTTCCTACACTAAACATGAGAAATACGGTCGTGAGCATGTTTAAACACTTCCCGGACAAATAATCCAGGCGCTTTGCAGCTTAAGTTGTCCAGAGCTCTGCTCGCTATTGCGAATTCTTATTCACATTTTGATACGTCTTATGGTGACGTCATTGCTATCTATTCAGTCCCAGTACAGTGCATTGTCCTTCCACAAACAATTTTAACTTTAGAGTTCACTATGTATAAAGGATTTTTCTGTATTAAACACGATAGCGATGTATTATTCAAACGTGATAAAAGAGTCCAATATGAGAAGGAGAGAGTTATCTCTAGGACAATGTTAATTTACATGACGTTGGTTAAATACATATATTAGTAGTGGGATAAAACAGAAGAAGGATTATTTTGTTCGATATAGTGAGCAAATGAGCTTGCTTGTCACCTGATGTTATGCGATCAAAGCCAAACATGAACATCTGAAACACCAGGAGAGTCATTAGTGCGTTGCCGACCTTTTAAAAGACATAAATTAGGTACACTCTTTTCTTGTAGACCCTCAAAGTCAGCTGTCCGAAGTTGATTCCAAAATTTGGTGGAGTCAGAAAATGCATGGAAAAATTTAAAACGGTGTGTAATGTACTTAAAGTTCATTCGTCTTCAATATATTCTTGTACTTAATAATAATATAATTACATAATTTCCATATAACAATAGATTTTCACTATTTCGCAGTTCCTTAGCGGAGACCGCGCATGTTAATGTGTGGCCCACTAGTTCGGAAACCGTGACCAATGTAATTAAAAGCTTTTTTACTAATAATTCTTGTAAATATTTTTTTTATCATAACTAGCACTAAAGGTACTTGGAAAGTCATCTTTCGTGACTTTAATTACTTGTTAACAACTAACGTCTACACTTCCTATTTAAACAGTATTTCGGCACAAGCGAGTTATTTTCACATTTATTTTTACATTTTCATGATGTTACCAACTTTACCAAATCCAAAGGCAGTTTTCCTAAGGTATATTGTAAGTCTAGTTCATAAGTACATTCCATTTAATGTATAAGATATTGTTCACATTGTTTCTGCGAACGATTAAGGTGTTTTCACAAGAAAATCGCTTTTTAAATTCACTAAGTGGATACTTTTACACGTATGTAACGGTATCTACTTGTGATATATGCATAGGTAATGAACATTATTATATGTATATATTTTTTAAAGCCCTCTTGATATTAGATATACGATACGCCAGAAATCGCTCTCGAACTTATATTTCTTTATGGAGGCTATAAACTGAACTAAACAATAGATTCATTAAAAATAGTTTTCATTATTCCAGTCCATTCTCGTAGTTGATTGACTCTATTTACTTTATAACATCAGCCATCGTTGGTTCGATTTTAGGAAGTATTACGATTTGATAGTACCTAATACGCAAGAAAATGTGTTCCCGTTCTGCAATGATAGAACCTTTTTCAAGCCGAAGATCGGGAATAAGATTAAACTGCGTCAATGAAAACGAAAACTTTTTTTGATGACCAAAATGAATTTAACATGAATTTGGTGTTGTTGTTCATCATAAAATAAATTCAAAAGCATGTGTTTTGAAACCAGCACTTAGCTTTCATAATAGGCGTGGCAAGTTAAATGGCCTTTTAGCCTTAGATTATATACTTTTAGCGTTGTAAATACATTTCTTATTAAGTGATTACCTCGTAGCGATTGTCATCTCGAGTGGTGGAGACATATGGAGCAACGAGAGCGACACGGGTGTTAATTACTGGATAAACAATTATTATGTACAAGTTCATAACTGTTGGCCGACATAAAAACACTGGTAGTCTAACGGTAACGTGAAATATATATTGTGAAGAAAATAATATGGTATTATTATTTTACGTCACAGCTAGATGCCGTGTTTAGAATGACATCAAGTGTTTTTTGAGTGAATGTCGTAAATGGTATTGTTATTTTCCATTGTGTACTTAATGTGCCCAAAATAGGACCTAAAGAAGGTAGAGAAAGTAGCAAGTACTAGACCAAGTGTAGAGAAGTTAGTAAGACGAACTCATTCAACAACATTTGCAATCAGGAAGTTTGACTATCGGATAAACATTGGGTGTAATTGGTATAAAATAAAGTAATTAGACACTCACCAGTAATAAACAAAATTATAAAGAAGGATCGTAACTGTAAAACAGACTACAAAGCCACGCAAAATTTTCACTATCACTGAAACACCAATGCATCTTAGTTTATGAAGCTCTGTACTGTTAAAGCAGTTGTTGTGTAGCAACCAAAATAATAAACAATTTATTTTTATTTATAAAAACAAATAATGCTTCTATTGTAACGTAAGTGTGTGCGCAGACTGACCGCAGTGAGTGCGTCGGCGCCGCCCCACTGACCACGCGGCTGAAGCAACAAGACACGACTCCAGCCACCATCGATGTTACATGCAAGCATTGTTGTGCCTCTATCTATCAATGAATCTATGCAATACCTTTAACAACGAAACATTCATCATGTTTCTACATATAGATTTCCTATCATCGTACATTATTATTTTATTACGGTTAAGAAATTTTACTTGCACTCCAATTGGCTCACAGATGTTTCGAGAGATTTTTTTTTTTAAATATTGTACTTACCCAGATGATCAAGAACCAGAATATTTTTGGCACACACCCGTAAGTACATACTCATTACCAATGCAATATTTAGTCAAGGTAACGGTACCTATGATTATGAAGACAGTTAGAGTCCAGCCACAGCGATGGTACATGATCACTCTTGAAAAATGATTGAAACTTCATCAAATATAACGACTGGTCGTTGAGCTCCCTGAATTAAGGTTTGTGCTTCACGATGACTGATGCATGAGTGCCGCCTGTTAGGACTGGCCAACATGAAATGTGTATGGCTCTCTCTACAAAAGGCCTTTCCAGACGCCCTACATGATTATGCTTAGATAACCATAAACAATGAGGTCTGGACTTTAAAAGAAACATTGACCTCTGAGTTTGTTTTGGTATTTCTTTTCCGAGGTAGTCAGATAAGTAATAAAGATAAAAAAGTGACATATAAAAGAGTTCTGTAAAGACCTATTTAAAGAATAAACAATTTAAATTTGAATGAGCATAAAAAAAAGTAGTAAGTAAATATTTTTAAACTTTAGACTGACAAGTCATGTGCGTATTATAAATTATCACTGCTTAAAACGGTGAAGGAAAACATCGTTAGGAAACTAGCACATCAGAGAGATGTTCTCGATGGTGTGTAAAACCATGTCAGAGACCTACGGGTGGCTTGAACTCTGACACTAGGTTGTTCATCAACCACACGATACAAAGACGACTGCTTAAAACGGTGACGGAACCGTCACCGTGAGGAAACCAGCACTCCTGAGAGATTTTGCTGAGCTTAATGATTACTATCAATTAACAACGACTAGAACCAACGGTTTGGCGAGGCCTTCGAAACACGGAGACGCTCAGATGAAAATGTTCCGTTCGCACCAAGCGTTGCTTAACCTCAACGAACGTGTACCAACCGACTACAGTGCAACGGGCTTTGAGTGCCTTTTTTATTGAGTGTGGGCTATCCAATATGGACACTGTACCGGACCCCTACCCACTAAAGACCACCCGGTCCTACTCTAACTTTTACCGAAGTGCCTAGTGAAGAGTAGAAGTGTATTCGCAGCAGGAGTTCTCGCGACCTCGCGACCTCGGCAGGTTATAGGCCATAGAAGAATGTCAACAGACACTCCGGGATTTGTGCAGACTGGCTACAGTTAGTCTGCACAGACACTTCAGTGTGGCGCGCGTGCTGAAGCGCGGTGCGTGGTCGACCAGGGCACGGCACTGGTCGGGCGGCGAACCATCCATAATTATCCGGCGCTCGCAGTCCACGGCTCACGGTGGCTTCAGATCTTTAAGCGCCCTCCGGCGCTGCTCTGAACGCCTACTATTAGTGTTTATCGATGATTGTTAACAACACATCAAACTCTATATCAATACAAAAAGTATGATAGTCAAAATATAGGTATGTTAATTTGTCTTGCTGAAATCACAGCCAGTCAGCTACTTATTAAATGCACATACACATATTCAATCAATGCCTAATAAGCGATAAAAATACTATTGTAGACATAATATATACTCAAGTTATCACGACTTTAAGTGCCTATTAAGTAAGTACTATTGTTGTCCTACAAATAACCTTAATTGCAAATACAACAAACATATATTTAAACGGAATCTTTATTACAGTAGAATGTACGGAAATGGTAAAGGACGAATAATATTCTTTTAATGACTCACAAACGTTGGTTGATACGATCAAATAATTGTTATTAAGCATCTGTTTTTATTGGTCTTACCTCGACATTCCGTGTTTTGATGTTATTGCTAACGTTTCCTATCTATTTTAGGAGTCTTTTTCCAATAGATTTGCAACTTAATAAAAATTATAAATGACTAGATTACCCGGTGTACTTCGTTGTAAGAATATAGATGATGTTAGTTTGGAAAAGATGGTGTGTATTAAGAAAAATAAGATTATAGATTGCGAAGAAAACTTTCTCCTTTTAAAATCAGACCGTAAATATGCACTTAAACCTCATAAAATTTTAGAGCATATACAACACCGGTTATATTTGTTTTGATCAGTTTATTGTAGTAAAGACGTCACTCGGAATTCACGCCCTAGTTGTGAAACCTAAATTATTAAGCATATATGCCTACAGCAATCAACAGAAAAACAACCTAACCGCCAAACAAAAGTTATAGAAAGTGTGAAGAATATTCTGTAATACATTATATAAAGACCTAGAAAAGGCTGAAAGAAAATTCTTTCATTAAGAATTTTCTTTCAGCCTTACTAATCTATACTAATATTATAAATGCCAAAGTAACTCTGTTTGTATGTTTGTTTGTTTATTACCTTTTCACGACTAAACGGCTGAACGAAATGAATATTGGACCTTGGAGAAGGACCTTTTGTCACGCAAACGAAGTGGGGGGCACCAGCTAGTATAATATACAACCACCATTCAATATCGATAAGTAGTTAAAACGAATGTGCCATATAGATTAGCTAACAGGGGTTGCGCGTACGCCGAAGCAAAGTGAACGTAACGCGCACGGTCCGGCGAGCAGATATAGATAGCCCCGCCACGAGGCGCGTACGCAAGCACTCACTTAAAAAAAATTAGCACACAACGGAAACTCTACGTCTTACACTAACACATGATAACTGCTTACCTGGACAACTTGTATTTAAGAAACGTGATAATAGTTTCCGATGATAATATCGAAAAGCATTCTGATAATCAGCATTATTAGTACTAGTTTTGCTGGACAAAACGATTAAAAACTAGCCTAAGTAAAAACACAAACTTCATACAAATTAATTGCAAAGATTTCGATAGCATCGCAGAATATCTAAGATGATATGTATATAGGAAAAAAACTATGAGATGGTATACCAAATAATTCTAATGAAATATAGTAATGTAAGTATCAGTAAAACGGAAGTAATGGTCCAGTTTAACAACGCAATAAGGCTTTGTATCATGAATTATATCAAAACTTGTTTTTCCGGAGAAAATGTTATTAGAAACGCAAAGAGGAACATTCGAATTATATATTTCTACGTGTATCAAGACTTATTTTTTCTTCCGGACGATAGAAGTAACGTTCTGGAATTTTTTTTATCTACATAGAGAACGTTATTCCCTTTGCAATCGTAAGTACATGTGTATCGAAACAAAAGGCCGAAGGCTAAGATTCATGCGAGAGGTGCCGCGAATGCCACGCTTCGTCAACCGAGCGTTACTGAATGGGACTAGTAATGATCGCATAGCCATTCGTGAACACTATACTCTGCTTCAGTCATCCAACATCTAAAATGATTGCGTTTAGCGTGATGCCTATTGTTATAACATTCAACTGTCGTAGGATTGATGTGGAACATCATTCGTATTTACTTTCGAAACAAAAGCTGAAGTCATGTTGAAGAATTTTTATACAGTTAAATTTTTGCGTGGTTCAGGTAGACCATGATTTTAGAATCTAGTGTTAAGAAGTTGTGCAAGAAGAAATGCACTTGACATATAATATAATAATCTATGTATAAATAAATAGCTCCTTCCTAACACTAGGTGGGCTGTATTTAAATTCTGTGAGCCTTACCCTGCCGGGGTCTGTGGTTGCGATCTCGGAACCATGGTAAAGTTAGTGGAAGATTGTATTGTTTTTTTCGATAGAAGGCAATACAGGCAACGTCCATACAGAATTATAAAACTCAAATATATTAAAAAATAAAGTTATTATTTAATTCCAAACGGGACTTTAACGCGCTAAAAAAAAACATTATTGACCTAGACGTTTCTATAATGTGTTTGAATCGTGAATGTAACTAAAAATAAAATTTTAATAAAAAGTGGGTGGTCGGGTTCCAGACATTTTCATCCATTCCTTGTTACCCAAATCTCAAAGACAAATAATATACTTTGGCCTAATAGTCTTATTGAATATTAAGTATGATTGTTGTAATGTTTATCACGCTGCTGATCAAGGAAACATTAACCTTTTTTTTTATTTTTTTCTTTACTTATATAGTTTATTCACAGAAGCGAAAGCCACTCCGTTAGGGACACAAAAAAAGGAATTAATTAACAAACAATGAAAAAAACAAAAATAGAGAAACTATAAGAAGTTCAACAACATAATACATACTAGAGTTATCTATTCTTAAGACCCATCTTTACAACTTTAACAATTCAATCGCATCCAACATTAACCTTAAATCAGCAACTAAATGAATACTGCTTGAATAGACCATAATATGAGATTTAAAAATATTCACCGGTTTGTACAACAAAATTAAAGAAATAAGCGTCAAACCTATCCTATAAATATGCAGAGGGTCTGAATCCTGAGCCCGACCAATCTGAATTATTATCTAAGCAATCAAATTTGTAATTTGCACGGTGCAGTTAAATACCCTTTCAATTGTTTTGATTTTACTGTTGGCAAGATTATCAAGAGTTTGTATCTGGTTTTTTTTTTGTTATTGCATCTTTACTTGAAGAACTCATCACTCTCACAATGAACCTGTTTATTTTTTTACTTTAAAAGTGGGCAAAGTGTTATTGGATTCTGATGATAGGAAATTTTCAGATGGAAGACCTGAGTTTGGAGTTGTGGCCGTCAAATGGCAATATCTCACCACCTATTACATGGGACTTAATAACAGCATTGCTGAAATGTGGGTGTAAAACTATGTACACCTCTGCCTACTCTTTCGGAGACTACAGGCGTGATCCAATGTGTGTATGTGATTAGAGTAATTAAAGTACCAAAACAATATTTACAAAATCGTCTTATAATCATCAGATTTTTCCTCTGGGCTTTATTTTGTAACATTGTAATGCAACTTACTGTGTTAGTTGACATATTTCTGGGGGCAGTTCGGAGATCCTGTTGTCGCTGATATCCAGGTGCGTCAGCGCCTGTAACGTCCAGGCCTGAGCTGGCAGGGCAGAGAGCGCGTTACTGCGCAGCCGCAGCACACGCACCGTGAACGCGCCGGACGCATGCTGCGCGAGCGCCGCACCTAAGGATGCCCGACCACCCCCACTAAGGTCCAGAACATTTGGGGGTTGCGTGCTTTGTGTACCCTAAAACAATATAAAGAGTTTAAATAAAATGTTGACATTATATTCAGTAAAATAAAAGGGGTTTTCTTCATTAGTGATTATCCTACTTCTTTCTAATATTATAAATGTGAAAGTTTGTGAGGATGGATTGATATTTGTTATTCTATCACGCAATAACTGCTTAGTTATTGCGTGATTACAAATCACCCAAATCCTTTCAGTAGGTACTTACCTATTGAAAGGATTCGGGTGTTTTTTTTTTGACACATATAGTTTATACCTTGGATACACACAATAACCTTGGCACACATAAGATAGATACTTTTTATCCCGCCTGGAACCAATTCTGAGTCCACGCAAACGATATCGCGAGCTGAAGCTAGTTTGTTATATATGGACAAAAAGATATAAGGATTTGTAATGGCGCGTTCTAAAAGTTGAAGTTATTCCATCTTACTGTTTTGTTTTAGATATGAGTGAATGGTATGGAAAATATAATAAATAATACAATACAATTACGTTAAAGAAGAGTGATTACATTACAAAGTTACTAATTGTGAGAAAGCTGATGTTTATGACTTATGAAAGTTGACCAACCGAATGTTCACATTTTTCTCTGAAGGTGTTGGGTTCCAAGCTGTCCAGGAATATGTCTTCAGAGCTTGGTTGTGTGAACACATCCAAGCTGTCGGCCTCCTCTTCTTCGCACTTCATTGTTTTTCGTTCTACCATCACAGCCAACTAGCACTCACACACGTCACAAATAATAAAACAGTAGTGTTTTGTGGTAAATGTTCAGCTGTCGTTACATCAAATGACATTTTAAAAGTAACTGCAGAAAGACAGTGTTCGCCTGTCTCGGTGTGTAACCACGATGGGGCCGACGAACTCCTCCAAGCATTGTTATTCCCAAAGACTACACAGAATAACTCCTGTACGGTTCATTATTCTATGCACGTCGTCGCCGCTTGCATAAATGGTGTTTTGTCCTTGATTAATACTGATTTCTTGAAACTGTGATCATTGAATTATTTGCCAGAACTGCTTAATGTTGTATATCTATTTATTAGACTGCTTTTAGTTAACTCGAGATTCAACTTCTCTATAAACACCGATATTGTTTACAAAAAATGACGTAGCACTAATAATGAAAGCGAATTGTGCACTGAGGGTAAGCCTAGTACGACCGCTACGAGTGACTTTTCACTTGTGAATCACCAGCGTGTGCGCAGGGCACTATCACCGGCGCAGACACAGCCACACCGTGCACATCTCGACCGTAACATTTCTTTCAGGGTGTAGCGCACACTATTTTTAATTAACATACTTTTCTTACGTTTACTTAAAAAGACTAACAAACTCTCATACATGTACGTACTTTATCTTTTAAACAAATCAAATGGTTATTTATTTAAGTGTGCCTCACGTCATGTAAACTTGGTAAATCATTTACATGATCATAAATAATTTCATACAGTTAATTGTTATTATTTATCCAAGAAATCCGTAAATCTAAAGAACTTTTTCCTGTACATTATTGAATTACATTAGTTTATATATAGAAAGCACCTATGTTTTTGTTGCAAGGATAAAATATTTTAATATCTCATCACCATTTATATAACGTAGTTACACAACCCTAAAGCGATTGACGTCAAAATGTACATTGAAACGTCAAAAAACTTGATAAGCTTTAGAAAATTTTCTACCAATTTACCGCTGTTAAGTCGACGGTTCGTTAGTTTGAGAAGTGTACCGGAATCCTCAATCAACTGCTAAGAGCTCATATCTGCACGCTGTAGAGCGCGCGACGGAACTAAACAGTAAACTATGTAAGATTTGCTCCAATTACACTGCTTAAAGTTAAGCTTACCGACCGTAGTAAGCCAATTTACGTACACATGTTTAACTTTATGAACTGATTCGTTTTCTACACGCGCCTTCCACATTCAGTTAACAACTTATGTATAATACATGCATGTTATCAGTACGTACCTCTTTTAACCAGCAGAACCACATGTTTCTCTCCCAAACAGTACTGAATCCCAGGAAGAGATGATTCATGCTGTTGTCTCCGGATACAGAGTTGCCTTGACAACGCGGCTTCACACAGAGCACCAATCTTTGAGCCTTGGGTTGACACAACTCAATGCTGCCTCCACTTAGTTCTAGCATTTCCCACGTTGTACCTGTAAAGTTTTGCATAAGATTATTCAAGAGCGTGTAAGAATTTAGTAGATAAATAAATATAACCTTAAGTATCAAATGCTACGAACCATAAGAATGCAGCCTGGATCCTATTACGTAAGCAGGTCTCGGTTTCCATTGTGGAAATACGTGGCCTTTCAGCACATACACCGTACCAGATCGTAGCACTCCTCCAGTGCGTGGAGCTGGGCCAGCGCACCATCGCACCGAGTGCCGCAGCTCTGGGTCCACCGCTAGCCTCAACCTTCGGGCCTGCGATCTCCATCCACATATGGCCAAATACTGCTCCTGGATCCGCAAAGGATATTCGTCCAGTTCTAAACGTCGTGCATTCTGACCACCGATTTGCAGCCATAGCGCTAACTCATCGTTGAATCCCAGGTTTTTGTTTACTTCTTCAACTGTTGTATTGAGCGTGACCTTAATAAGTTTACTGGGTGCATCAATGGCGAACGGCTCGAGACCTTCAAAAACGCGTATCCATCCATATTCGTTGGCTGCGCGGGGTTTGAAGCCTCGTGTGGAGGCGAGGCGACGCAGAGACTTGCGCGGCGCGTGAGGCGATGAGGCGTGCAGCGCCTGGTCGCAGACCATGTCGCGCGGCAGGTGGTGGCGGGAGCGGGCGCGCGCTCAGAATGCCCGCGCGCCGGACCCGCGCCCGCCTCGCATTACAATTGGGTCGGAATCGTGGTGGGGGTGGGAAACATGTTGCTCGGTCAGTCGGGAACATGACTGAATACAAATTAATGCCAATAAATTTCACGATAAGGACTCTATATCGAATAAGTATTAACGTAAAATCTACATTTTAAATACTGGTAGATAGGTAGCAGATTTCCCTGATTGAAAATTCACAAAACAAATCAACATCATACAAATAAGACATTCCTTATAAATCAGAATCATAAGTTTGGAATGTTTAATATGATGGATACAAAGAGCGAAATAGTAATATTTTTCCTAAGCCCGCTATTAGATAATCTCCAAAACACAGAATTCAAAAGAAAGGGACATTGGGGCATCGTGGTCGGTTCCGCTCCGGCAACCACCCCACCTGTTGACTCACCTGCTGCGCAAGAGCTGTGAACCCTTCGATGCCAACAAATAAACCGGCAAATAAGAATTAATGTCAATTATTAAAGTTATTATGCTGATATAAATGTGAAAAAAAACCTATGTAGTTGAAATATTGATAAATAATAATTGTACATTAGAGGTGAAAATATTTCCATTATTGATTATGAGAAAAAGTCATAACCCATTGTGTAGGTAAGATGGTTTTATTTTGTTTAACTTACTGATTATAAAGTTATGAGTAAATCATAAGCTCTTACCTGCTAGGTAAATTATTGTGCATAATTTTCTTTTGACTGCCTCGTTGGTCTAGCGTTTGCAAGCGCGGCTGCTGCGCGTGAGGTCCTGGTTTCGATTCCCAGGTCGGGCAAAGTGTTATTGGATTTTTCTGTTAGGAAATTCTCAGTAGCAACCCGGAGTCAGGAAGTTGGTGGTGTGACCGTGTGCCACCCCCGTGCTTCGGAGAGCATGTAAAGCCGACGGTCCTGCGCCTGATCTCTCTCAGGTCGTGTCGGATTGCCGTCCTACCGGAATATGAGAGTGAAGGAAGAGGGAGTGCACCTGTGTTTGCACATACACTTGTGCACTATAAAATCTCCTGCGTACTTGGCTAATCAGACAGACATAGGCCACCGTGACCGAAATACGGTCGGGAGGAGCATTATTTTATTATAATTTTCTTATTTTATTTTGCCTTGCTAGCAAACGTGTCATGTAAGTCTATAAGTTTGGATTTTATACCATGGAAAAAAGTACTTCGTAAGTTGCCAGCCGATTATTTTAAGGGATGTTTTTATATAATTGCAGCATGTTAATCTAGTGCAGTTGTGTTAGGTGATTAGAGCGCGCCATTGAAAATGACGATTACTTTTATTATGGCACTTGGTGCCGAAAATTGGTGTTTTCTAAAGCCTTCACAGTCTTAACGGATTGTTAAAAAAGCTTAAAAAATATATAGCCCTGTCTTCGTTTTCTTTTTGCTTCAGCTCCTAAACGGCTAGGATGATTGGAAAAAAAATAAACTTGATAAAATCAATAATCCTTTTTACTTCAATCACCAAAAGGATTTCATATATCAAATAATCTTATAAATTCCTAATAGAATGTAGGCAGAAACATAGCGTACGAGTGGTCGTACTACTGCACCTGCACAATCTTTCATAGTTTTTCAATGGTGGGTTGCGCGGAGTAGAGTGGGATAAATTCGAGTAAACTCAGTCCAACTCTCCAAGGCCATTGAGGAGGCCAAGCGCCTTAAAGGTTAACCATGATGGGTTCATCTTGCTAAAGTAAAATACTTTTACGAACAAAAAAAAACAACCGTTTTCATACTTGAAAATTTATTTACAGATATTAAAAAGGCTTACATAAAATTGCTAAGTAAACAAGATTATACTAAAACTTAAGTAGTACATTATTACATCAACACTGGCAGTAAATAAGAGGGTAATTTAATTTTTATTTATCTCCAGGGATAGTTTCTGTGTATTTTCTCAGTGGCGCAGTTACAGGTGGCATTACATACACCTTGGCGACAGACTTGTTCACTAAGGGAGACCAGTTCTGGACAATTGGAGTAATAGTCCATTTTGTTACAAGCGTTGGTGCATAAGGTCCCAGATAGACAGTGCTTAGGACAATCTTCGCATGGCCGCCCGATTTTGTAAGGGTAGTGGGTAATACTGTGGTAGTTGCCACTGAAAAAAAAATACATGTATCGTGAGCAATTGAATTAAATATTTACATACTTAGGTATTATTGCATAAAGTTTTAATTGAAAGGGCAATTAACAGAGGAATTTTAATTTCAGCTTGATGGTTTTGGTAGAGCTACAGACAAAATCCTGTCCTGCTAAGGAATTTTGCTTTTTTTTTAACAAATTTTAAATGTTCGCCACTGTCTTGAAATCCGCGAGTTATTAAAGTCTCATTTTAAAATTTTGAGCAAATATTACACCAAAATATTCAATCACCTATATTCATACATACATAGCATCATGCCTGTATTTTTCGAAGTGGTAGGCAGAGGTGTACATAATTGTACACCTTTTACCAATGCTGTTATTAAGCTGGTGAGCCTATAGCCATATACCGGGCACAATTCCATACTCCGAGCTGCTATTGAGAATTTCTAAGGTAAGCTGACCTAACATAACAGAAAAACTCATTATAATTGACCCTACCCGGCAATCGAACCTCAGACCTCGTGCTCAGCAGTCGCGCTTGGGACCACTAGACCAATGAGGCAGTTACCTATATTCATTTTAACATAATATTACTTCCGCCAGCTAGAAGCACATATCTCTCTGGTGAAGTTATTAAGTCCTATATGCTAAGAATTTCTTTACAGTAAATTCAATAACACTTTCGCGACACAGGAATCGAACTTAGGTTCTCACGCTCAGCGGCCAACTTTGCGTCCACTAGACCAATGAGGAAGTATTATAAAATATAATCTCGACCGAATTTTCGGTCACGGCGACCTGTCACCTGGGAAATTGGCCAAGTACGCAATGGTAATCATAATAATTTATTTGCTAAAATGTAGGTACAGGGGCTCTTAGAACTATAGTTTATGATCCCATACATTTTGCCTTATCAACAAGACGTCCAAATATATCTCGCGGAACAAGAAATATTAATAATAATACTCCTCCTGACCGTAATTCGGTCACGGCAGCCTATTTCCACGGAGATAGTATAGTGCACAAGTGTATGCGCAAACACAGGTGCACTCCCTCTTTCTTCACTCTCATATTCCGATGGGACGTCAATCCGACACAACCGGATAGAGATCAGGCGCAGGACTGACGGCTTTACGTGCTGTCCAAAACAGGTGTCACACCACCAACTTCCTGACTCCAAGCTGCTACTGCGAATTACTAACAGAAAAACCCAATAACACTTTGCCCGACCTGGGAACCGAACCTAGGACCTCACGCTCAGCAGCCGCGCTTGCGACAGCTAGACCAACGAGGCAATATTAGAGTGCACACAGCACACGTTTATGCGCAAACGCAGGTGCATTCCCTCTTTCTTCACTCTCGTAGTCCCATAGGACATAATCTAAGTATTTTGATTTATGAAAATCTAACATTACCTTTTCAGTGCACGAGATAAAGACTACTACACTTTGAGAATTTTATACGAGTAATACGTCGTTGTTCATCACGTGTTACAAAACGTGGGACGAAACCTAGCTTTTTCATTCCTTTATCTTTCACCGTATCTACATTTATTTTTATTTAACAGTAATTTGTTGGTGTAATTTTGTTTGTTGTAGTCAGTAATTCGCTGGTATAATTTTGTTTTATTTAGTTTCCTAAACAAGAAACTATAATAATTATGATGACTTGAAAATATTCAAAAAAACGTTTCAAGCAGTTTTTCCTCAAAAACTATAAAATTCTAATTTCTGATAGGCAACCTCTATCATTATACGCGTTCTCCAAATATTATAAGTATTTGTATTTTATTTTATTTCTTTTTATTTCAATGTCGTATTATCTTTATTTAATTTTCAATACAATTATGCTACGTATCCTACCTATGCTTTTAATTATATTTTTGCTGACTGCCTCGTTGGTCTAGTGGTCCCGAACAGCTGAGCTTGAGGTCTTTAGTTCGACTCCCTGGTTGGGCGTAGTGTTATTGAGTATTTCTGTTAGGAAATTTTCAGGAGAGGCCCTGTGTTTGGAATTGTGCTCGGTAGATGACAATGCACAACTGCCTCTGCTTACTTCTTCGGAGAATACAGGCATGATGTTATGTTACTTTTTTTATTTAGACAGAAGTACTTACCCTGGGCAGTAATGGCACACGTAGTTATAGAAATGTCCCCAGGGGCCCCCTTTGCAGTAGGACACGCCGCAGCCCACCTTATGGCTAGTGGCCCACACCATCTGTGTGTAGTGCCCGATCGTTTTCAAGTTGTATTCGGGATTTCCATACGTGAAGTTCTGGTACTCCAGGAACCACGTTTTTATTGCGAAGAACCTGTAAATTTAGGAAAATCTTTCATTATTGTAAAATTAAAAAACAAAATATTAAATGTTTTGATTTTATGAAGGGGCTCGTGGCTAAATAACGACGACACGGATCAACTGATTGAGATTAAGCTGCGCTTGCCGCGGTTGGTCTGATAGATAGATATAGTATATTTGTATAGATTCTGGGTACAATAAATTAGATGATATTACAATTCTAGGTACCGTACAAAATCTCTTATAATAAGCGTACAAATATTAGTAATTATCATGCTTAAAAGTATAAATGCAATTAATAAACAATAGACATTAAACATTAAATAATAATGTATAAAGAATCGATAGATCGATCTGTGGATGGGTTACCATCATTTAACATCAAGAGCCCTTCGTGCCTTGGAGAGCACGTTACAGCCGTTAGTCCGGAGAGAGTCTGACAGCAGATATCATGTTACCCAGTAACTGCGTTGTCAAGGTCAGTTAAGCAGCCCTTCCTTGTAAAATACTGATATTACGCTGCATGGGTTAGGCTGGAAATAGACCCCAACGTTAAAAAAAGGCTGGGCAAATTGATTATGATTTTATGACAAATAAATACACCTCTCGACCGTATTTTGGTCACGGCGGCCTCTCTCCACGGAGATTAGCCAAGTACGCAGGAGATATTATAGTGCACAAGTGTATGCGCAAACACAGGTGCACTCCCTCTTCCTTCACTCTCATATTCCGATGGGACGGAAATCCGACACGACCAGAGAGAGATCAGGCGCAGGACCGACGGCTTTACGTGCTCTCCGAAGGACGGGGGTGTCACACCACCAACTTCCTGACTCCGGGCTGCTACTGAGAATTTCCTAACAGAAAAATCCAATAACACTTTGCCCGACCTGGGAATCGAACCCAGGACCTCACGCTCAGCAGCCGCGCTTGCGACCACTAGACCAACGAGGCAGTCTTTCAGATTTTATGATAGTAACTATTTAGTGGGCATTTTCGGTAAAAGTAATGTAGTACTTATTAATTAATGTTCAATGGGTATTACTCAAGTATATTCTTCGGGATTGCCCGACTAGTTTCGAACTAGAATGGAGTCTTTAGTCATGAGCTGAGTTCGCGGCGATGTCGCGAGTCAAACGAAATCAGTTTGACTCGCCGTTATAAACGCCGAATAACCGTTGAACACTAATTAATATGAATGTGTCCCGCGAAAGTTATTTATATTAGGTACTTATATAAAAATAAAATGTACCTATATAAAAGTAGATAAAAAAAGGTAAGTAATTTCGCTTTCTCTATCTCCAATCACAACTTACTATAAAAATACTGAATATAACTTTTCCTACAATTCATAAACTACTTCTATTTAATACCTAAAAAAATACAAATATGGCATTTTTTCTATTAATTTTACCCCAAGTTTAGGTCTTCTAACGATATTCTCCATTAAAGTAAGTAAATACAGTACGTACCTGAGTATCTAAGATTAACTAAAATTAGGTTACTTACAAAAACTTCCTATATGAATTGCAAAAAATAACACTCAAATTGTAATTTAGGAAGCATCACCAAAGCGGAATGCCTGTAGAATCTATATAGACCTTGTATTTATTAGTTACAAAGACTTGGAAACAGGTATACATACAGTTTTTATTGTCTTTTTTTATAAAGTGCCCGATGTTTGTACATTTTAATCACGTCTCTACAAATACCTTAGTCTAGTCGTATTCTTTATTTACATAAGAATCTTCTAATTAAATTACATGAATAAAACGTAATTACGACCGCAAAGCTGATGTCTATCTCACGTTTACAAACAGGATAATTTTCCCTTCAACTAAGACGGATCAAATTATTCGTACAGTCAACGACAATACGATAAGTTATTAAAAGTTACGGAAGTGGTTTGTGTATGAAAACTTTCAAATTACATTTTGGATAACCAATTATGATAGAGTCAGTAATACATAAAGTGATGGCATTATGATTACATATTTTGGATTATGATTTCCTGACATAATCTATCATTACGCCTTTGTTCAGAGGAATTCTGTTTCACCGATACAATTATTAATTTCGTGTAATAGTTGTTGAACTTAATGCCATTAATTAAGCACAATTCCGAAGTCTTCTGTTACTGAGAATTTCGTAAAAATTAACTCATTATCACATTGCCTGACCCGGGACCACTAGGCAACAAGGTGGTCAGATAAGCTCTCTTTAGTTAGGTAGTTTAATTTGAAAATAACGAAATAGTAAACCAGTACACTAAATAAGTAGTTATGTAGCGTACTGGTTTACTAATGAACTGTAAGTATTATCAATTGGGAATTAATAAATTATTTGTATTTGTATTGGACACGAATCGCTTAAACACAGAAATCTAAACCAGAACCCAAAATTTATCTGTGAACGAACGTACAAAATATTGCGTGCGTGAATCGAGCCTACGACCCACGGCGCAGGATCCGATCTCTCGACCAATGCGCTGGCAGTACCCAGTCCAATGTTCAGTGACTGATTGTACCTAATTACAATAATTAAAGTGTCCTTGTTTTTTCCAAATCAAAAAGGCAATTTTGCTATAACTATTTATTAAACTTTAATCATTAATTCACGACTTTGCTATTATAGAAGAGAAGTACCTACTTACAAAGACAATCGTGAAGAAGCCGCGAACATCTAGACAAGGAAATCAACAATATTTTTTATCTTGAGAAAAAAAACGGATTGATATTTAAGTATATTTAAACGTATTAAACGTATCAGTAAAGTCTCTATAGTTATAATTCTTTGTGGGAAATAATACGGTCGTGAGCAGCGTTTAAAACTGCACCTCCTAATACAGTAGAGAATCTGGAGTATTGGAATCTGGAGGCCACTTCAAATGCTGCTCATAACTCATATATATTTATAGATAAATCTTTGAAAAGCATTATCGCATGCTTAGCGAACTCTAAAGTTATTATATTAAATGGAAAAAGAATACGGTCGTGAGCAGGGTTCGAACCTGCACTTCCTGGATAAATACTCAAGGCGCTCTGAACACTAAGCCATCTCGACCTCTTCTCAGTACCGTGAATTCTCCACATTTTATTCTCGTATATTTCTTTCAACAAAAAATATAGAGTGAGAAGATAATTAACAGTTATTAAATGTATCTTTACCGATTAATCAAAGTCCGATCCATAATAATCGAAAAGCGTGATCGTCCGAAATCCTTGAGATATCGTCAAACTTATCGACAAACTTCACAGTTCTGCGTACATATTAATTACCTTTGTTACCATCGAATTTATGGTCACTTTGTAGTACATTGCGTCGTAAGTTACAGCTTGTATAGGATGAACTACAATTTTAAAACATACGGCGTAATGTATTACAAAGTATCAATTCGTTGGTAGGTAACCGATATAGCCAATAGGTACGCTAGCTAGCTAGCGTGTAAGTAATTAAATTGAGATTATTTACGATCTAATTACCTTATATGTATACCAAATTAAATTCAAATGTAACTGAAACCAATTAAATTACAGCTAATAAGCAACATGTTTATAAATTCCGACTTATTAGTGCTTGGTCTAAAAACCCGGAATAAACCTGCCTCGTTGGTCTAGTGGTCGCAAGCGCAGCTGCTAATCGTAAGGTCCTGGGTTGGATTGCCAGGTCGGGCAAAAGTGTTATTGAATTTTTCTGTTAGAAAATTCTCAATAGCAGCCCAGAGTCAGGAAGGTGGTGGTGTGACACCCCCGTGCTTCAGAGAGCACGTAAAACAGTCGATCCTGCGCCAATCTCTCTCCGGTCGTGCCGGATTGCCTTCCCATCGGAATATGAGAGTGAAGGAAGAGGGAGTGCACCTGTGTTTGCGCACACAGTTGTGCACTATAATAGCTCCTGCATACTTGGCTAATATCCTTGGAGATAAGCCGCCGTGGCCGATACACGGTCGGGAGGAGCTTAAAAAAAGTGCTTGCTCTTGTTGGATAATATACTTGCACGTGTATTCTTCACTTTACTATTGAATCATTGTTTTGTATACAAATATCTTTAGGATAGAATCACACCCTTTTCCGGTTGGGGTAGGCAGAGACTATCGATTTCCACATGCTAAGATTCTGACACCTTTCGCTTCATCTATGTTTATTATCCTCATGCATGCTGGTCGGTTTAGGTTACTCTTGACCTATCTTTTTTTGAGAACGTAATTAGATTGCCGTACGTTCATCGAAGTCAGGCTGCCCCGTCTTTTCCAGCCATATATATTCGCCTCATTTAAGTAATAGTTTTTTCAATCACGTTTCATCCATCCTTTCCTCATGTCCAAGTCATCTTAGCTTATCTTTTAGTCCTCATCACTACATCCTCTTTCAATCTACAATATGACACAGATCCATCTATCGGTGGATGGGTGACCATAATTTCCTATTGATATCTCTCCGTGCATAGGAAAGCACGTTAAACCGTCGGTCTCCATTGTTAAATGCTGATCTATGACAGCCAGATGCCTGAAAGTCTGACAACCAGTCTTACATCAATATATGTTACCCAGTACCTGGATTTTGGAGGTCAAATAGGCAGTCGCTCCACGTTAAATATTGGTATTAAGCTAAATCTGATTAGACTGGAAGCCGACCTCAAATTAGTTGGGAAAAGGCTAGGCAAATAGCTTTTTGTATTCTATACAAATATGAACTTGAACACGTGCCTATAAATTTTTTTTTAGTATCAATAGTAGAACTGCCTCGCTGGTCTAGTAGTCCCAGGCACGGGTGCGGAGCATTAAGTGCTGGGTTCAATTCCCGGGTTCGGCAGTGTTATTTCGTTTTTCTGTTAGGAAATTGTCCGTAGCAGCATGGAGTTGGGAATTGCGCTCAATTGGCTGGCTCACCACCTTTTACATAGGATTGAATAGCGGCGCCGGGGTCGCGGTGAATGCTACTACGAATTTGGGACCTCAGTAAAGGTTACAATAGGACCCTAGGTTTTTAGTCGGTGGTATAGTCCGGCACAGCGTTCATGTTGGACTCTCCACACTTAAAAAAAGTGCCATAGTAAATACTCTTCTACTTAATAATGCGCAATGCTATGTTAAGTTACCAATAGTAAATGCTCTAGTACTCGTTATTCGGATTATTTAATAAACAACTCTGTTTAAACAACAGCCCGTCATTTTAGGCGAAGGATTATTGAATTGTTCAAACAGATGATTCAATGTTATGTGGTAGGATCATCATTACCATTGTCCAACCCTTATCCTAATTAATTTGAGGTTCGCGAAGTAAGGTTGTTACTAGCTCTCATCGCAGTAGTCACAACCTTTCTAGAGATCTTTTAACCAAACTCTCCAGAGTGTCTTTGGCCTTCCTTTATTCTTAAAGCTCATTTTTCCGCATCACGTACCCATACCATGACAAATGAGTTCCATACAACTTCTTGGTTACCTGCGCCACTATCAGACTCCTTCTTACAGTTACTCATTCTAAATTCTGTCCATTCGAGTAACACCACACATATCTCTCTGAATTAGCCTTTCATTCATCTCTTTTGTGGCTTACTATTCCGATTACATTTACATTTTCTATAAACCCACGTCGCAAATGGTTGCCATGACTAACGCTATTTCATCCATTATGTTAATTCATCCAGATTGATCAGTTCATTTCTCTATCGCTTCGCACAAGTGAACTGAGAAACTATCTACTCTACTATTTTGTAGGATATAAAGAATTATTTTATTTTCATTAGATATATTACAATGTACAACTAAATATTGGTCGATTTAGCACTAGTATGTATCACCGTTAAAAGTCATTTTGCAATGATCTCCTATGTAGGTACTCGTAGAAACTTTGAAAATTACAATGTAAAATCAGATTTTTATTACAAAATATTTATAAATACTTATTCATGTTAACGTCTTCAAAAGAATGTAAATAACAAAAATTTTTTTGTTAGTTTTTGTTAAGACAAAAACCTAAGAAACCGGCTCTTGATTTTATAAAAGACTTGAATAATTTTGGTGGGTAAGTATAAAAAAATATGAAAAGGTAAGGCCAATTAACTAGGTATAACTTACCACGGTGTTTTCTGAGCGGCCACAAACAAGTTTTGTCCGCATGTGCCGAGATGTGGGACCTTGTTCTCCTGAACATCATTATGTCGCAGGAACTGACACTTTTCTGCGTAAGCTTGCGCTTGTCGCGCTGCGCCTGCGTGCCACGTCTGAAAACACAAGGGCACATAACGCATTTATTTAGCCTTCACCACTGTTTTCTATAAGGTCTTCATAATACGCTCGTGACTAATGAACAATACGACGTTACAAACTTCATTAAATGACGCGCCAGAATAATCGATTTGTAATGAAAAAAAATATGATTAGAATTATGAAATCGTTTAATGAAATTAAGTTTACGTTAGTTAGTATCAGTATAAATAAATTCTCGTAGCCACGCCTGCGCCATGCTGTATATTAAATTGCTTGGAGCCCGAACGACAAATTGTATGCGCAGCGCAACGGTTATAGGGTTAAATGGTTCTACTTGAGTCAAGACCTCTTTAATAGTTTCTGATACGCAGGTAGGTATAAGCTATAGAAATATTTGTTTAATAACTTTCGTGAGGCATATTCATATTAATTATTCTTCACCGGTTACTAGGTACTTACGAGTCTGACTCGCGACATTGCCGCGGACTCAACTCAAGAATAAGGTCTTCGTTTAAGCTCGAAACTAGACGGGCAAACCCGAAAAACGCACGTGAGTAGTAACCGGTGAACAATAATTACAGGAAATATTCTCCGAAGATCTCTGAAAGTCCGATAAGTTGTGATCTGTGAGGTAAGGATCGAATTCGACAGAAATCCGTTGAAAGCAAACCTTGGTTCCTCGAAATAATTTTAAACAGGCTTGTTACTGCCCAAAGCTTGCGCGATGTAAGTATGGTAATCGAAAGAACACGTTGTGGATGTGGGTTTAGTAATTATCTACACAAAACCCATTACTTTCCACAGGCAGAAATAATACAAAAGGACTTCAAAATGTAAAAAGGTAACTAACCAAAGGTAAACCTTACATTTAAAATGTGTCTGCATTCTTCGCGTAATTCTGCCAGAGAAAACAATCTCTCGCAGATTCGCTCGTAGAATCCTGACTTGCTAATGAAAATGCTTCACATGAAAATGTCTAAGCCAAGAGTAGGTAATGGTAAACCACCTTATCGGTGACAGAAAGGTTTTAGGTACCTAATATGAGAGAAATTCAGAAAACATCAACATGTTATGAATCCAAAAAAAATCCTAGAAGTCCAAATGTGCATCGTCTATTCCATTTACCATGGTAAGTAATGGTAGTAGCCACTACGAACCATGGTAAACCATCAAAGATTTAAACCGTTTTTTGATCAAAGCCCTATTATCCTTACTGTAATTTTGAATAAAACTCAGCTAGCTTATGTTCATGAAAATGAAATAAATCTATCCATATCTAATTAATTACAAATCAGTAGGTACATACCATTAACAACATGTTTGCCGCTCTTGGTCGGACTTTAGTGCGAAAGAAATTATGATAAAGTACAATTTTTCTTCGGACTACCGATCTCCGTGGATTTAACGCATTTTGTGGTATTAAATGAGGAGGAAATAACTCTGAAATTTTAAAACACAATCCGTTTAAATAAGTAAGCAATAAATATAATAGGTATATGTGGTTAATATATGTTTAGGTCAATACATTAAGAGCAATAATAATTTAATGGAAATAACAATTTATTTGTAATTACGATAGTACCAGTAAGACAAAAACTCACTCAGGCTATAACATAAAAAAGAACAGTTTATTAAAATACGGTTTTAATTAATTCTTGTAAGTAAAACTTACCTCTTATAAGAAAATAACTTAATAAATAAGGACCTGGTATATAATATATATGTTAATATCAGTCCTTAAGTTACATTTACGAATGGTTAAAATAAATAAAATGTAATAAGTACTAAAACACTATGAAGTAGTTAAATGTTCTTCAAACTTAGATTCGTGAAAGATGATAGACGTAATTATTTAAAAAACATAATAAACCTACCTATTTACAATACGCAGAACCTAAACGCAAAAGGAGAAAAACAAAATATAGTATATTAGGTGATTTACTATAAAAACCAACTTACGTTTATTAGTCCACGGTCTAACGGTTTCCAGTTCTAACGTTATATTTAATAAAAATAAAACTTGAATCCACAGTGTGCCTCGTATGTACATACTGCAAATCAAATATGTTACAGTTAATATTTTAATCTACAACAATTCCACTGAAACTAACGCTACATATTATTTTAATCAATTATCCGTGAATTTCATTAAACAAATACATGTATGTTCTCCGCATATCCACTTTAATTAGTTTAAAGTGATCGTCAATTTAATATTTTTAGGGCAATGAACTGTTACAGTTTATTAAATCATCATAAATTAAAGTTAGATTTCGAGCGCGGTTTCGATATGTCGAGCACCAACGACCATCTAATTGCGCCGACGTTAATCAAAATTATTTAGCAACAATATCACTTTATAACTTCTATGTGTAATCTGAGAGAAATTATAGTATCGCTATATGTACAAAAAAAAAACATTATTGCTTTTAGATTTCTTGAGATAACAAGTGTACGTACTTAAACTCTATAATAACTTAATAACGCACACTTGATTTGAGTTAATTTCAATTTTATAGTAAAATTTAATATCCATGAAGATAATATATAACCGCGTGGTTGTTTGAAAAATAAAAATATTTATTTGTGATGAAAATTGCAATTTTAATACTCACTTTCTGAAATTGTTAATGGCACATTTATTAATAAATTTATTTTTAATTAATGTATCATGTACATATGTCTAGTCACTTCGACGGTTGATCACACAATACTGCTCTTAATAAAGGCTTCAGAAAACATTCACACGACGAATATGATTACGATGTCTTGAGAATTTTGATGATTTAATAAATGTGTGCCAATCACAGCCGCGCGACGCGAATGCTTCAATTGAAATAAGCGGTAGCCATAGTTTTATACAAATGATCCTTGATAAATGTTTCGCAGCTACCTAATACAAAAAATAACTGACAAGGCATGCACGATTGCTGAATGTGTTAAACAGGGTTCCCTTGATTAAATATTTACATGTTATTAAGTATAAACACTAATTACGTACATGTACACAATACCTGTTTGAGAAAATACTAATCGAGAAAGCTGGGTACGGTTCTAAGAATTGCATGAATTTTTGTCTTTACATCGGATGAGGTTTTCAGAGTTTTCCCGTTGTTTGAAACGAGGATTCCTGATTCTCAATAAAACTTGTACGGTGATAGAAACAAACAGTCAAATAGACTCTCTCGATCTAATGCTGTATTTGGATCCGGACTGAACTCCTGGTCCATTGGACCCATTCTACGAAAATAAGATTTAACTTATGTTACCGTTAAAACGCGGTTAAGTATTAAAACGTAGTAAAATACCTACTCGTATGAAAGCGAAACTTCACATATACCTAGCCTACCTAAAAAGTAGGGAAGTAGATAAATTTAGAACTGTGACCACACAACGCATGAGCTGATTGAGGGAAGTGAGCAATGCTACGGTAGCGGCGAACGAGTGCCAGAGAAATAATCTTTTCCATTCATTTAACAATTTCTTGGTCGGTAATCTGCAGATAACGTAAGGAATCCGCAGAGAGGAGAAAAAAAAAACTCACTTTATGACTTATCCAAATGTTTTGCAATTGTTCAGTTAGCCTAGCCCGCACTGTAACTGATTTATGCAAATTAACGATAACATTATACCACGGTTATTTATTAATAACAAAATACGGATATTAATTTGCTATTCTCTATGCAAGAAATAAAACGCCTTGCTACATGACTACAATGAAAAAAAAACATAGCATGTTTATACATGCAATAGAAGGGTAAGTAATAGTCTGTATAAATTGTTGTATGTACTCATATTGAAGGAACTCTGAATATCTACTATAACATATACTTAAATATTATTAGTATTTTAGTTAGCACACCTTAAAAAATAGTTAAACAAAACAGTTTTTCTTGGAGCTACGGAAGTGCGGATCTCAATGATCGCTGAGAATTTTATGGTAGTCTTGCTATGACCTTTCAATTATCATCAGTTAGGTATTGTGTTAAATGTATATTTGATTATTTTTAACCGCTTACATTGAACATGGCGAGATACAAATCTCTTCCGGTTTCTAATTATGGGAATAAACAAAAGCATTGATTCACCTTAGATGGCAAAGACAAAATTCTAAAAAAATACAACATGAACCTTTAGCGTGGTATCTTTTGGTTTCGATGCAGGATTCCGTCATACCTGCAATGTTTCTTCTATCTTTCGTACCTGCGTCGTAGGACCTCCTTTAAGAAATTTATATAAAGTATACAAAAAAAAAAACGTTTTGAATTAATGTATAAATAATTATGGACAAACGTACAGAATAATTTTAATTCGTGGGGGGAATGACGAGATGCGCAAGGTTACTGGCTGTTGCTGGATGAAAGTAGCCGGAGATCATACCTATCTGCCTAGCCTTTTCCCAATTAAATTGGGGTCGGCTTCCAGTCAAACTGGATGCAGCTGAATACCAGTATTTAACATGGAGCAACTGCCTATCTGACCTCCACAACCTACCTAGTTACTGGGTAGCATAATATCTCGTGGAATGACTGGTTGTCTGACTTTCAGACCTCTGACTACCAGTAACGGCTGTCATAGATCTTAATTTGACAACCGGGACCGACGGCTTAAGCACGTTAAGCCGATGAAATGATGGTCACCCATCCACAGACCGACCGTGACAGGCGCACCTCGGTTGATCGATCTGTGCGGTTGTTACTTAGCCACGAGCCCCTCTACCACGAGCCGAGGATCATATGGCCTGAAATTGGATAGGTGATTTCCTATGTCCACAGCGGTGGACTGCTGTATGTTGGGAATGATAATTAAATATGTTGCCATAATTGATTCATTTGACATAAACAGATAAACCTTCCAAACGCATTACCGCATGCGTAGCGAACTCTAAAGTTATAATTATTTTGTGAAATGAAAAATACGGTCGTGAGCAGGATCCGAACCTGCGCCTCCCGGATAAATAATCATTTGGCTTGTTGAGTCAAGTGAGGTACCGTTATGTATCTACTTATTAACATTACTAGGAGTACCTATGTGTATTTTTATATACGTATACCTACATTTATAGCGTTATTGGTCATGTACCTACCCGTGAAAGGGTCGTAGATCATGTTACTCCCTACATTAACTATATATAACTTAAAAAAAGAAAAAAATAGACAAGCATGAAACTGTATAAAGATTATTTTTTTATTTCATGACCAATATCTAGTAACACCGTATACGTATCGCAGAGATTATGTATAAATTATTATGTACAGAATAATAGGTACTGGGCTACACGCCCCATTAGTAATGATGAGCATGACGACAAGTCGATGTGGCAGAAAACGTAACGAATCATGTACAAATGTTGATATTTGTATAAAATGCAGATTGTAACGGATACAATCTTTATGCTACCAAGATAATGCATGATATTAAAATACTTTAAATATATCCACTTGGACATACTTTCTTATTTCGTTACTGTATGGGATATAGTCATGTAGGGATACACATTTTCATTTGTTCATTTAAAGTTGCCTTTAATGTGTCTGACTTCTGAAATATAACTATTACGGTCACGGCGGCCTATCTCCAGAGATGACTCGGAGATTAGCCAAGTATGCAGAAGATACTATAGTGTAGAAGTGTATGCGCAAACACAGGTGCACTCTCTCTCTTCCTTCACTCTTTTAGCCGATGGGACGGTAATCCGCAACGACCGGAGAGAAACCAGGCGCAGGACCGACGGCTTTACCTGTTCTCCGAAGCACAGGGGTGTCACACCACCACCTTTCTAACTCCGGGCTGCTACTGAGAATTTCCTAACAGAAAAACCCAATAACACTTCGCCCGACCTGGAAATCGAACCCAGGCCTTCATACTCAACAGCAGCGCTTGCGACAAACTTTGACTGTAAGTTCTTTGACTGTACGTGTGATAGAGCAAGTAGGCTATATAGTTTTTTATTTATTTCTTGTTAGTGGTGGAAACTTCCGCTGTAATCTAGATGAGACAATCACGAACGTAATCCTGTAGTTATAGAATCATTCGATGATGCCATTGGATTACGTTCAATTGTTTTGAGCTGCTCATAGTCCGTTGTAAACTGTGGTTGGTAAACAATCGTAGACGTTAAGCAACACTTGGCGCGGTCAGTACGTAGATGGGTGAGCGTTAAGAGAATTTTCATCTAAGCCTTTCCGAGCTTCGAAGAGCACGTTAAACTGTCGTGTCGGTTGGCCTGCTTGCGCTACGGCAAGTCAGAGGCTTACGGCCGATTTGAAGAACTCCTAACATTAGGTTGGATTCTTACAGGTAGAATCAGCGCAATTCTTAGGGCTAACCATCGATGGGCAACTGAATTGGAAGGCGCATATATCAAAATTATGCAAGAAAGTCAGCAGTTCTGCATATGCTCTGTACAGATTGGCTCCAATAGTAAACATCGATGCTTCACTCACGGTCTACCACGGCCTTGTTGCCTCTGTCTTACGGGATTATGGGAAAATCTTTTGGGGAAACTCGATTACAGATAATGCGATGGTTTTTAAGACCCAAAAGCGTTGTATACGAGCCATGTTTCGCTTGGACTCCACTGACTCTTGTAAACCGTTCTTTATAGCACATAAAATTTTAACACTTCCTTCACTATAGGTACATATTAGAGACAGCACTGTTTGTCCATAAAAACCCCCATCTATTTGAACAATTATCTGATGTAAAGTTACAATATTAAATGGAAAAAGAATACGGTCGCGAACAGGATTCGAAAATGCTGCTCATAACTCATATATATTTATAGATAAATCTTTGAAAAGCATTATCGCATGCTTAGCGAACTCTAAAGTTATTATATTAAATGGAAAAAGAATACGGTCGTGAGCAGGGTTCGAACCTGCACTTCCTGGATAAATACTCAAGGCGCTCTGACCAACTAAGCCATCTCGACCTCTTCGAGAAGAGGTAACTTTAGAGTTCGCTAAGCATGCGTTAATGCTTTTTCAAAGACATATCTTGAATTATCTGATGTGGTAAAAAGGAACAGGCGCAAACCTAATAGTAATAGACTGTGTCTACATAGTTCAAAAACAACTCTGGCAGGAAAAAGCGTATTATGTATGGCGCCAAAAATATATAATAAAATCCCTAATGATATTAAAAATTGTAATGTAAAAGTATTTAAAAATAAATTGAAAATAATTCTGGCTTATTGGCCAGAATTATTTTCAATTTATTTTTAAATACTTGTGTTAATTAAATAAATGTTATTATAGTATTCATGAATTCCTCAATGAAAATATTTTTAATATTTAATTATTTTTAATTTATGATTATAATGTTTAGTTGTTTTTTTTTTCTTTAAATTGATTTTAAGGTCGAATTGAATTTAGATTTACTTTAATTTATCTAATACTTATTTGATTATAATGTATAATGTTTAATTCATATTAATCTATCACATTTAATATTATTTTGCGCGCGTATTTGATTTGATTTGATTACCACACGAAAGGAGATGATAATGCCATGATTCTGAAGATGCGAGTACAGGAGATTTTCTGGTTTATTTTCATTATCTACTAGCTGTACCAACGCGCTGAACTTCGTTCGCGTGGATGTCCGAAACAAACATCATAATAATTCAAAATTCATCACTGAGCCCGCGGAACCCTAATTATATTTCTAAAAAAAGTTGCCTAAGTTACTCTTTAAAGTAAGCTGTCTGCTAGTGCAAGTCCCGTCAGAATCAGTCCAGTCGTTTCGGATATTAACGGGAACAAACAGACAGACAGACAGACAGACAGACGATATTTTTCTTAAATAACAAGGTCTTCGTACCATTTAAACGTTCATTTAGTAAAAAGCTATTTTGACATTACAAATAGACACTTCAATTTTATTTATTTATATAAATTTCGGTTAGGTACTCTTCGCGAATTTGCAAAGAATCGTTTAACTTTGCTAAGAATTCTTCTTTTAGGTAAACTTTATATAATAAGCAGCGGTGTTTACAGCTTCGGTAAACTTATTGGAGTGTAAAAGTAACCTCACGTATCGCCTGCCTGTTGATAGATCCTTCGAATGATTTGGTTCATCCCGTCACCACCACTCTTCGGTTAGTTGCTCAGAAATTAGTTGCATGTTTTTTCGGCAAAGGTTTTTGTTTTATAGTGTCTATGACTAGACATGTGAATGATCAGACAAGCAGTGAAATAAGGCCGCATTTAAAAACTATAATGAAACAAATCAACAATCTCTTATTATTTGCAGCCAGTAACTGTGGTGCCTCCAAATTTGTTTGCGCAACAAAAGGTAGCCTACGGCCTTCTCCAAGGTTCAATCTATCGCTACAAAAATACGTTCAGCCATTTTTGCGTGATTGAGTATCAAACATACATGCATTATATTTACAATATATTACTAATTTCTGCCGGCGACTACATCTGCGTGGACTTTATTGGGTCCAGCCGGGATAAAAATCCCATCCCATGTTAATCCAGGTATCAACAGGTATCAACTATCTATGTGCCAAATAACATCCAAATCCGTTCAGTATTTATTGCGTGAAAGAGTAACAAATATCCATCCATCCTCATAAACTTTCGCATCTACAATATTATAATTAATAGTAGGTAGGATATATAGATTCGGATAAATTAAGCAAAGTGCTAGGTTTGTCAGAATCGTAGCAGATGGAAATTGATTGTCTCTATACTTCACCAATGGGAAGCAAGCGAGATAGAATAATATAAATACAAAATAAGCCGTAATTTTGGAAGTGTTTACCTACCGATATACTTATTGTGAATTGCTTTGACTACCATAGGTTAAGGTCTTCGTCCATACTAGTTAATATCGTGACCTGTGGGTACCTATCGCTGGTAATTTTATAAAAAAGCGTGAAGATATCTCTATTGCAAGTAATTATGTTACGAATTAACAAATAGTATGTAGATGTTGCAGATGGATTGCAGAATCAGCTGTTTTACAAAAACGCTAGCTGTTTTAAAAAACAGATCTGTTATGTAAAACAGCTGAACAACGTTCAGCTGTATTGCCATTGCGCGATGTTTCACAAAAACTGCAAAATCCCCCGTTTTAGAGGTAATTTAGAATGCTTTATCTACAGTCAGATAAAGTTATTTATTGTATAAGTATATCAAATGGATAAACGCGATAAGATAAACACGAAGGTGATGACGGGGGTAGTTCGCTCGCTGCGCTCGCTCACTGGCCTCCGTCATCCCCTTCGGACCTGACATGTCGGTGTACACGGAACTCCCGCGCTCACTTCGCTAGCTCACGCGACCATTTGATTTATTTTCCTTCATAATCCCGATTTAGTATCGATTAGTAGGTATAGTAGTTTAATATTTATGTCATTCAATAAATTTTCTCAATTTTAGTTGTATTTTTGCTATTGCCTTACAAATAGAGTAACATTATTGCTGTTATGACACACACAGACCCATCAGTGACAAATTTAGAACTAAATCTACAATCTGACGTATAATTTCACGCTGTTTATAACCTCTGATCGTAGACCCGACGTTGATAAACGCAAAACGTTTACGCAATTCTCCGTGTTAAAGTTCAGTAATTATGAAAGATCGCTTAACATCGTTCAGCTGTTTTACATAACAGAATTCCTAAAAAATCAGCTAGCAGTTTTATAAAATAGCAGATTTTGCAATCCATCTACGGTAGGTATAAACATGATGAATAATTCGAAGTTTTATTTTTACAAGTGTATCTCAACCAAAATCAATCTGCCTAGTCGTTTCCTAACATAGGTAGTTGGGGTCGGCTTCAAGCCTAACCAGATGAAGGTTAATACCAATATTTTACTACAATGTATTCAATATATTATTATAAATATTGTGACCATCTCGCACACTTTATGTACACGTAGGTGCAATTATCAATTGATCAATTTTAACTGACCATTTCTTTAATAGGATCGGCATTGGTGTGGCGCTATCTAGTGCACCTAAATTGATGCCTTGACGCGAAGTTCATTTATGATTACCATCAATAACCAAGGCAACATGTTACGTATAAGTTTAGGTATAATATAGTACACTAGATGTTGGTCATGTAAATACCTATTTAATTTTCCTGACTAAATATTTCCTTTAAGTACCTATCGGTCTTAAAAATTTAGGTACCTACTTAGTCACACGAGCCATCTTCCTTCCACGTCAATTCAACGGTGCATGAAAGGTAACAAACAGACAAAATAATTATTATTAAAATGAATAGATGGCGCTGTAGATAATTTCACAAACAAATTCAAACGAGACATAATCGCGCTAAAAGTATAGTCATTACATTCATACATAATCATTCTTGTTAGTTGGTAGAAAATACTTAGTAGGTACGTTAACAATAAAATGTATTAAATAATATCGGTAAGTACTTTTATTATAGTTGAAGGTCGAAGTGAAGAGGCCATAGACAGCGATATTTATGAATATTACCCGCACATTACAAGTTCGAAAAAATAGTAAAAACAAAAATTAATATTGATTCTTCCAATGAGACTGAACAACTATGTCACATGGGTCAAAAATATGTTGTTTTCCATGTCCACAGCCGTAACTGGGGGGGGGGGGTCACTTACACACAACTACACCCCCCACATAACATACAAGAAGTAAAATTATTCTTAATAGATACATTTGTCCCACACGTGAGACCGCCGAAAAGTGAAAATTATTATTTTATCTTAGTAATATTATCTAAAGGGCCGTCCATTAATCACGTGAGGCTCGAAAGGGGGGGACGGGGTTTGGCAAAAATCACGAAATATCACGTGGGGGAGGGGGGGTGTAGAAAGATATCACGTGTATTTATTTTCTGTGCCTATTTAAAGATATTCTAAAAATTTTAAGATTCTTTGTAGGTACTAAAAACTACACGTGATTTTGGGTGGGGGTTTAAACTTCACCTCGTTATCACCAGGGGGGGGGGGTAAATGATAAAAAATAAAAAACATCACGTGATAAATATATTGCGTTGTTAAGTTTATAGTCTTCATAGCCGTTTAGTTTCATTGGCCCTTTAATTTGTATGAGATACCAATTAAGTAAATAGTACTGGAGTTCCTATCTCTAAAAGTTAACAAAATCAAATTCTCTATCCAACTTGAGGGTCAACACCAAGGTTTCCTGCTCCGTATCCCAGTTGGCTTTAGAACGGTCAGGATTAATTTCGTGAGGAAGAGGTAGTTTCAAGGAATACTGAGAAGAGGTCACCGTGACGCTGGTGGTGTCAACAGCTAAATCGACATTTTCTTTCTTGTCACCTGGCATTTTTATTCGTACAATGAGATTCTCGCAGCTCGCTGAACCTGGAGTCTTTGGGCCAATCTGTAATAATGAAGAATATCAAGTCAGTTGACCTTCCCAATTTCTCATAGTTAAATTGAAGAATATATTGGGTCAGGGCAAAAATTCAAAACTCAAGACTTGGATTGCTTTGCTTTACATTCTGACGATTACCATGACCAAGGTAGGTGGTAAACGATAAAAGATGTATGACATGATAACTCAATCTAAATAAAGACAACTTTTTGTTAAGTTTTTATAAGTACCTGATCTGGCTTCCATGTTCTGTGCTGTTAAAGCACAGAATATGGAACAGTATGTACGTGCTAACCGTGCCATATATGTACCATTGCACAAAAAGGTGGTTTTTCTGAGACCTTTTGCATTTTATAACTTGTATAGGTAAATACAGATAAATCTTTCAAATGGCATGCGTAGCGAACTTTACAGTTATAAATTTTTATGGATAGAAAAATACGTTCGTGAGTAGGATTTGAACCTGCATCTCTCGGATAAATAATCCAGGCGCTTTGCTGACTGAGCTATCCCTACCTCTGGTCCATATACGGTGACTGAATACCGAAACGTCTTATGGTGACGTCATCGCTCTGTATTCAGTCACTGTATAAGGTTTGTGTTGCTGATTGTATAGACACTATATTGATTCAAACCTGAAGATACACATCTTCGGCTGAGACAGCTTGTTGGTAATTCATGGTATATTCTGGAGTCTTAAGATCTCCTATGCCTGTGCCGGATCGTCCCAAACTCTCAATTTCTTTTGCCTCTTGTTCCTCGTATTCTTCAATCGTTTTCGGAGCTTTTTTCTCCTCCGGTGGAGGAATTTTATCTCTCGTTGAACTTATTTCGAAACCTGAGGAATACATAAAAAGATAGCTTTGTAGGCTAAACCAACCAATACAAATAAATAAAATTCAAGTGTCTCTCTGTCTGAAAGTTTGTCTCGAATAGGCTCCGAAACGGCTCAACGGATTGAAATGAGAATTTCAGAGATTAATATTAACAAAAATTTTCGTGTAATTACATTTCGATATCTTCAGAAGATATTCATGAATATGTATATTTGCAAAGCTACTACTGCTGTTACATAGCAGGTAAGTATCACGAGTTCACGACCAACATGCAAAGTGCTATTTGTCCAAGTTGCGACACAGCTAGTAAATAATAAAACTGAATAGGTACCTAGTAGGCGAAGTAGGCTACCTTATTTAAAAATTAACTTGGTACATTGAATACTGCTATAGCTGTGTTAAATACAAAAAGGATTTGAAACAGCGGTGTCCGGAGAAGGATACGTGCGACAAGGATGGCTTCATCAAGGTGGAGAAGAAGAATAAAAAGCTTCAATGTCGAAACCAGTGCGGGACCCAACATGCTGCTGCGTCCAACAATAGCTACGACTAGCGTTGCCAGGCGTCCGGATAAAGCCGGATACAGTCAGGCTTTTTGGTTGCATATCCGGTCAAATTAGACGGTGTCCGGCCTGACCGGCTTTTGTTAAGCTTATTGAATTTGTTTTTTTTTTACGTTAAGAAGGTTTTATGGTGAATGATAAAAAAAAAGTTTTACTTAAAAAATAATTGTGTTTTAACTAAGGCTAAATAAATTTGGGGGGCGCGCCTTTTTAGCCGAATGTTCGGCTAAACTGGCTGGTCTGTCCGGCTTTACGGTTTTAAGACCTGGCAACCCTACCAACGACGCAGCTGTACGTATCCCGCCTACATTACTCCACGAAGGTCGAGTAGATCGTGGAGTATATTCGAGTGAAGACCAACTGGAGTTTGAGGGTCGAGAAAACGTTTGAAGTTTGTGTTGTGGCGCGGGTTCTAATCCAACATCAAACCTTCCTCAAAGAAGAGTTTTGGCCGAAGGGTGTCGTTTACCGTCTTTTTCGCGGCCGGCTACGCGACACCAGTCAGCGAAACACGTTTGGCCACTAAATTGCCTGATGGTAAGCCACGGAGTGGCCGAGGATGGAGCACGTAGATCCAGAATCTCACTCTTAAGTAGAGTGAATAGATTTGGGGAGAAAGGTAAATAATAAATATATTATAATATCTTTGGTTTCCGCAATCACTACGCATTACAATAAAACAACTTTTAACGGGATTAATCGCGTGTAGGTATTATTGGTTTTTGTTTTTCCTGACGTTTCGAACACTTTGCGGCGTTCTTGGTCGCATGTCCTCCTGCATTATGTATTAAAATAAATAAATAAATTCTTTATTGGCCAAAAGTTTAAACATAAACACTTACAAATCATTGGTGTGCTCATGAATACATTCATTATATGACTAATGTATTATATAGTGTTTGTTTGAACAGTGTTACCCAAACTAAGATTTAACTTGTGTTATGGGCACCATATAGCCATCAGATAGTTGGGGAGTTGATGCTACTGTCCAGACCAGTCTCCCACAACGGTTGCACCGGATTAAATCCCGAAACACGACTAGTCGCTTCACGGCATGGTTTCGTCCGGTGGATGGTAACCAGCCGCGGCCGATGCCTCCCACCAGAGTTGTATTACCTGTTTTGCACCACCCAGGGGCCACGTGTAGGGATTCCAGTTTAAGGGTGCACTACCACGGACGCGGGCAACTCAGCCCCTAAAACAATGTGCATCGGGTGTGGGATCTCAGAGAAAGTTTAATATCCGTACACATAGGTACCTACTGCTTACTTAGTTACATATAAACTAATTATAATAATGAAAACGCCTATACAACCACCTTATAGTTGACATAACTTTAAAGAAACAAAAATGAATAATTACCTAAGCACAGCATTAATTTAAATCTCAGAATATCTACCTGTAGAGGGCAAGTCGTCTCCCTGCAGAACATCAGGTTCGGGTGGTCTCAATAAATCCACTAGCTTTTCCATAGCAGCTGGTGAGAACTCCATTATGAACGGATACCTTCTGATATATCACAAAGGGTCCTAAAACAGTAAGATAGGTATAAAGTTAAAATATAGGTAGGTACTTAAAGAACCAACATATTTGCAGAGTAAATACCTAAGCATGTTTTACTTACACTTGAAATATATCTATTGATGTTTGTTTAGTCAATTAATTGCAGTTACTTCCGTTGCTACGATACCGTATCACACAGCAAAGAGATTGTAAAATAAACGTTATTTAGGTATATGTCGCAGATGGATTGTAGAATCCGCTGTTTTACAAAACTGCTAGCTGATTTACAAAACAGTACTGTTATGAAATACAGGTGAATGACGTTTAGCAGTTTTGCATAATAACTGAATTAGGTATAACACGCAGAACTGTATACCTAAACAATTATCAATACAGCGGGTCAACGATCAGAGAATATGTAAAACGGCGTGAAATAAACTGAGAGATATTAGATATTAGTTCGAAATGTTGTCGCATATGGCTCTGTGTGTCTTATCAACAATAATTTATAATAAAAGAACTTTTAACCGGATTAATCGCGTGTATTACCACTACACTAATCGACAATAAATCGGGATTATGAAAGAAAATAAATTAAATTGACCCATGAGCGAGCTAAGCGAGCTCGCAAGTTTCGTGTAACCCGACACAGACAGGTAAGGTTCGAAGAGGATGAACGCCAGTGAACGAGCGTAGCGAGTGAACTACCCCCGTCATCCCCTTCGTGTTTAGATTTTTTCTGACTTTACAGACATAAAAATAGGAGCCTCGCTTACCGGGGCTCTGTCGACCCAGCCACGGAAAGACTAATCAAAATACAGTAGGTATATTTTTATTTACTTGCGTTGTGTCTAGCCATTTATTTATTTAATAGTTTATGGACACACAATAAAAGTAAAGAAATAGAGTGGAAGAAATAGGAAATATAAGTTCAAATGTGCTGCTTATTTCTTGAGAAATCTCTTCCAGCAGACCTGCGAGAGGAGAGTGAGAAAATAAAGAGAAGTAGACTTAAGTGTGTCACGGAGTAAGAAAAAAAAGAGATAAACACTGAATAAACTATTGGCAACATATTAAACTTAATATCTACATAAATATTCATATACGTTACAAATGCATTTAAATAAAATACACACGACTACATGAATAAGGGTTCAATAATATATCTATTTAAATACACATATATATGAATAAATATTATATACAATAATAATATATAAACTATGATGATAGAGAAAGATAGTGATCTTTCACTCTTCTTTTAAATTCAGAGACGGTTTTACAGTCACGTATATCAGGTGGCAGCGCATTCCATAACCGAACTGCGTGAACGGTAAACGAGTAGGAATAGTAGTCGGTACTATGGGATGGGAATTTGAGGAGGGTTTTTAGGTGCGACCTGCAGGGGGCATCAGCAGGACGAGTGTAGGAAAAGCGTTCCTGCAGGTACGAAGGAGAATTAGGATTGTGTAGGATATTAAAAAGGAGACATAATATCCGAGTGTTTCTGGATTGGGAGCCACTTGAGAATCTTGCGAAAGTGGGAAACATGGTCATACTTTCTTAAGTTGAAAACAAAACGAATACATATATTTTGCATTCGCTCAAGTTTATTTAAAAGCTCCTCGGTAGCATCCAGATAACAGGCATCAGCGTAGTCTACAATGGGCTGAATAAGTGTTTGAGCTAGAGTAATTTTGGTGTTCAAGGGCAAAAAGCTTTGAAGGCATTTCAGCGAGTGAAACGTGTAGTGCACTTTTCGGCTGACCTCAGCAACCTGAGTGCCCCAAGATAGGTTCGAATCAATAACCACTCCCAAATTTTTAGCCGTGTTAGTGTAATCAATTCTTACACCATTAAGGCAGAGCGGAGTGAGCGTCGCCAGATCGAGCCTGTTACGAAGATTTCTGCCACCAATGACCATCGCCTGCGATTTACTGGGGTTAATGTGGATCCCATACGAACTGGCCCAATCAGCAATCATGTCCAGGTCACGGTTCATGGCCTCAACAGCAAGTTCCGCGTCTGACCCTTTAAAATGGCGATAGAGCTGCAGATCGTCTGCGTATAGATGGAAACTGGAAGATATGACTCAAGTGACAGAGTTGATGAAAATAGAGAAGAGGAGAGCTGAGATGACGCCACCTTGGGGAACACCCGCATTGAGGTTGCACCACTTGGAAAAGGAATCATCGAGGTGTACGCTCTGCGAGCGCCCTTTAAGATAGGAATCAAACCAGTCGAGAGTAGAAAGAGAGAAATTGAAAGATTTTAGTACACCGAGAAGTACATCAAAGTCCACGGAGTTAAAGGCGCTGCTAAAGTCCAGTAGAACAAGTAATGTGAGAGATTTATTATTCATAGCCCACCGGATCTCATCTCTCACCTTTAATAATGCAGTTACCGTACTATGACCAGGACGAAACTGGTTTTCGTTGAAAAGAGAACATTGGTAGACAAAAATGTTGATAGTTGCCGATGAACTATATGCTCAAGAACTTTCGAGAGAAAGGGGAGGATAGAAATAGGTCTAAATTCGGATGAGGAGTCGGGATTAGAAATTTTTAGGTAAAGGTATAATGTGAGCCTGTTTCCAGGCCTCAGGAAAAGTACCAGAATATAAGGAGAAATTGAAGATGTGTGTCAGGACAGAAAACAGTGACGGAAGGATTAAAGTGATCATCCTTGAGCATAAGTTATCGTTACCAACTGATGAAGACGTGATAGCATAAATAGAATTTTTAACATCAGTCTCAGATACAGCACACAATGCGAAAGGAGGACACTGCGGCAAGAGCAAACTTGCGAGACTGTGTAATGTTCTAGTTCGAACTTGAGGATCTAAAGTGACAGGGGGGAAAGAAAAGTGGTTGTTGAGAGCCTCTAAGTCAATGCCTTTACTAGGTACGACGGGAGATTTGCTGATGCCAACAGATTTAAGAAATTTCCAAACTTCCGAGGAATTACGGTTATTAAGAGAATTGTGAAAGTAGCGTCTCTTTGCATCTCTACACATACGACTGCAGCGATTTCGCAGAACTTTGTACGCAGTGAGCTTACGCTCAGTCGGGCAACGCTTTAATCTCCTCTTAGCCTTATCTCTGCATACCATCAGGTCTTTTATAGTAGGAGTAAGCCATGGAGCAGGTACAGTTTTAACTTTTATACGTCGTACAGGAGCATGGTGATCATACAGATGCTGAACCTTACAATTAAAGTGACTGATCATTTCGTTAATACTGGAACAATCTAGAATCGGTGTCCAGTCAATACAATTAGCATCTCGCTGCAATGCATCCAGGTCTATGCCCTTGTAATTCCGACGGAAGAGATATAACGGCTTACGCTTAGGCGGACGAATCCTGTAGGATAAATAAATGAAGTCATGATAGGAAAAACAGGCAGTGAGTTGTCCATAAGTGGAAACACGATTAGGTTTGGAGACAATCATTAAGTCTAACCAAGAAGGTGTACAGTTGGGAAATGGTGAGTAGCAGTGAGTGGTAAGATACTAAGATTGAAAGAAGAAAGGATAGATTGGAGTTTGTGTGCTCGTACACACAAACTCCAATCTATCCTTTCTTCTCGTATGGTAGTCATTCTTGATGAGACAAGTATTAAAGTCACCCATTATGACTACATGATCATAACAAGTACAAAAATCATTTAAGAGCGAGTCAAAAGTGTTAAAATAGTAAATTTTTAGACTAGGGCTGTAGACTACACCAAGGAGTAATTTTGCATGGTGTAGAGATAATTCGATAAATAGATACTCTGCTGCTTCCGAGTAAGAGGATGGAGACGCACTGAATACCTTAAACGGAATATCAGCTCGCAGGTAAATGGCAACGCCACCACCCCCCTTACCCGTTCTGTCGTTACGAATTAAAGCATAACCAGGCAGCGCAAAAGAAGTAGAAAGAAGAGAGGGAATACAATATTAAGAAAAGACTCGGAAATCAGCAGAGCATCAATATTTGCACTGTCAATGGATGCCAGAAGGTCACTGTGATGTCCAGGAACACTCTGGGCATTAATGTGTGCTACGTTGAAGTTATGGTGATAATCGGAGAGAAGAGAGGAAATCTGATCACGCAGTGGCAAGGAAGAGAACGAATCGCTGCCCACACTGATGAAACTGTCCATAGAGGATGAGCATGAAAAGAAGCTGTCATCAAGTTCAAAATCATTCATAATAATAGTAAATATTTAATATACCTATACAATAAAAAACCTGTCCCACTGTAGATATGTCATTCTGCATTACGTCTACCGCGGGTAGCAGTTTGTTATACGTATCGCAATGGCAATCCAGCTGAACGTTGTTCAGCTGTTTTATAAAACAGTACCTACTACTGTTTTCTAAATCAACTAGCAGTTTTGTAAAACAGCGGATTCTACTATCCGTCTGCGACATATACATGATCACTTGATCGCAGATACTTAGATAGGTACAGTCGGCGACAAAAGTCGATAAACATGTCCGATGCTCTACATATCGTTTACATATTCACAGTGTACAGTTGGCGACAAAAGTTGATAAACATGTTTGCTGTAGACTTAGAGGACCAGGCTGTAGGTAATCATTATACGGTTGACAAAAATCGGTAAAAATAATAGAAACTTAGCTAAACACGTATAAACTACAAAAATTCAGGGAACTTTTAAGAAATGCAAATTTTAAAAATGTTCACGGACTTTTGTTGAATTGGCGTGAAATGAAATAACTTGATTATTTTGTTGTGTCAGAGTTTTATTAATTGCTAGTTCTTTTAGACCAGTTTCCACTGCACAGGGAGAAATTTGGCTGCAATTTTTTAATTGTTCTATCGGCCGCTTACTTGATACCTAAGCTATTCTTACTGTTATATGGAAAATCCATATGTGCCATACTCCTGCCTTAGGTAGTTACTTACTAAAAACCATACGGTCCCCCTCTAAGCCGAAGCTTACCGAGGTCCCGGGATCGCAGTTGTACCTATTTACGGCAGCACCAGAAGGTAATGGTAAAAGGTGCACGCGCTAAGCGTTACAGCCGGAGATCATTAAACTCCCTCGCGCCTGAAGAGTCTTCTGCCAGAGGCGTGAGATGAGCTCTCTTTTACCAACAATTCTTTTATGAGCATCACCTCGCTAGTAATCATGGCTAGGTATTGATTGACATTGATCATCTATTGATTGACATAGGCCTTATCTACACAACTGAAATTACTTTGAACATGACAGATTGATAGTGATAGAACACTTTCCCTGTACCTAGGAATAATTTAAGGTTATGGAACTAGAGAAGTCTCAAAAGCCCTAAATCGCGATGTGTTGAAAACAGATGGGCAGACAATGTGAATGTCTTGAATGCACGCAATATTGACTATCATATTTTTTTTCGGATATTGATATTGACTATTAATTAGATGTTGACATTGCCCTACAACTGTAGGCCAGGGTGTACAATCTTCGAACAAATGAGTAGGAAACTGGACAATTATAAATCGACAAAATATAGTAGGTCATTTAAATATACCATTGTCGTATGGCAATCATTCTTTTGCAATTTTGTAGGGTTATATCAATATTTTTTTGCCTTCGTAAATCAATAGATGGCGCTTAATGCTAATTTAAAACAGATATCTCAAATATGTAAGGAAGTATTTTGTAAAAGTGAATTTGAATTTATTAAATATCGGGAATATGCTGGTCGGAACTGGTTTTGCAGTCCCAGTTACTCATTCATAAAGTGCACATCCGAATTACAAGACATTTATGATGACATATTAAAGGCAAATTTATCATTAAATAATTTAAAACAATTTATAAAAGTAATAATATTTGTACATATTAGTTTCGACTTCCTGCATTGCCAAATCCATAAAGAAAACTTGATAGATTTAAGATTAATTTGTATTCCGATTTTTTATTCGTTATTATTGCAAAATTTAAATAAAATATTATGCGGAAAGAATGACTGTGACGATGTTAAGGACAGCAATCAATTAAAGCCAAAAAAAAAAATATGTGATTAAAGATAAATCTTTGAAAAGCATTAATTTCATTTCATTATATTCCAAATTATAAAAAATGAACGAAACAATATATTAGAATCGGTAACGTATTTTTAAATCTTTGTTGTTTGAACCCTAAGTAGATACCTATATCTACCATATCAATGCACCCGTTTCTATATAAACATATGTATACGCATGTCGGAGTCCTATCGTTTACAGCTATAAAAGAGCGGACTATATAAATATAGAGTAGTAATAATAAAAAACAAAGATAGATCAAACGGCACCGAGAGGTTGCGCGCCAAAACGGGGAAAAGAGCCGCAGCCGCCGCGTCGCTTCCCATCCCCGCGCACTCTTCAGGCTGCGCGGTAGTCAGCGCAGCCCGCGTTGTCCCGCGGCGTGGCATGATCCGAGCGTAGACAATGCAGTAGTGCATTCGTAAAACTATAGATGGCGTCTGTGTGCCCTGTTTCCTAAATTGAAAGCGAGATAGGTCTCTATTTCCTATATTATAAAGTACTCTGTGCTGTAGGCGTTACATTAAGAAAGTAAATAGTCAGTAACGCCATCTATCGTCATAGTTAAAGGATATGTAGTGCTATTGTTATAATCAATAATATAATCAAATCCTTGATTCACATAATTGAAATTAAATATATTATCAATCGCTGAAAATAGTGTGAGCATATTTCTTCAGTTCTATTATTTTTTACTTCTATAGAGTATGACACAATGTGGGAATAATATTGTAAACATTTATGTGAATGGTTACAATAACATTACTATTATGTTGAAATCCATTTTGTTTAAAAAGTATACATTAGTATCACACATTTATCAAAACATTAAGCCTGAATAAGTTTGTTTAGTCAACCAATCGTTTTTATAGGTGTCTGAAGCCAATGATACGAAAATAACATTTTGTTGTATTTTATTATATTACGGTTAATGCAGAATCATACATCTAATGCATCAAAATTATGAAATAAGAGTTACACATTAAATAGAAGACATTTAAGGGAAACCATCATCATCCTCCTCTGCCATTTCCTTGGCTAGTTCCAAATCTTGTTGTTCTCTCTCACGTCGCTCCTCTGCACTCTCCAATTCCTTCCCATATGATTTTGGTGGATATCTCATAGCCTTAACGCTCTGGTTGTGTAAGTCCAGACAAAACGATATACGTTGATGGAAAGCCAGCTGAGGCTCCCTTGTACAATAAAGGTCAGAACTTTCCTTGTTACTCATGTATCCCTTTTCAGGATCCAGAGTAGCCTCAATAACTCCATCTCGGATAGCTTTTGCCACAATAAATTCTGCATCCTCAGCAGAGTCCAAGCCTAGTTTTCTAGCAATATCTTTTGGGGATATTCTTGAGTATGAGAGTCCAATAGATCGAATGGCAGTTTTTATAACATTCTGCCTGAGGCGTAGAATCAAGGTGAAAGTGTGGTCGCTGCGAAACTGTGGCCCAAAATTCTCAAGGACTTCTCCAAATCTCTGCAAGTTGCCAAGTCTTACAGCTTGGGTGAGCTGGAAATAAGGTGCCAAAGCTTTTCTTAGAGGAGCTTGTCTAAATATAGCTCTTTCAGGGATATCTCCTAACAACAACTCAACCACAATCGCTAATTTCTGAACAGTTTGGCGAAAACCAACAGCAGCAGTTTGAGGAGCCTTCCTTAATGCTTGCACCAAATGTTTATGAGCATCACTGTACTCAAGGCGGGCAGCCTTGATTCTTCCAAGGTAGTACAAAAATCTTGCCCATTCATTATTACTTGCATTTTCAGGAAACACTGACTTGCTGACAAGTTTATCTGCTTGATCATACAAGGAATAATGCAAATAGTTACGCAGAAGACAGTTTATGAGTACTGCTTGCCCCTCATAGTCATTGCGAAGGGTAGAAGTACGAAGTCTAGCATGAAGTAATCCTCTAATAAGATCCAATTTATTAGTTAATTCAAACACTCTTGAATGGTAAAAGTAGCATTTAGCAGCAATCAGATCTAGAGTTCTTCTGTTTTGAGCTAAAACTTTATTCATCAACTGCTGAGAGCAGTCAGCAGCTTCTTCTAGTTTATTTGTGTCAAGTAAGCGCAGTAGCACCAGAAGGTGCAAGTACACATCAACTTCTGGAACAGGTTGCTTGGGCACACTGCGAGAGCGAGGTGGTTCAATTTCGACAGCGCCAGGTAAAGGGTTCTCCACGAACGCAAGTAATCCTTCTTTGTCAGCACTTGACGGATAAAGTTGATTGAAAATAGCACGTAAGACATTGCCGTTTAACTTCCTTCTTGTACTCGGAAGAGACCTTAGAACTCTCATAGCAAACCTCGGCTCCTTAGATGTAACTGCTTTATCAATTTGTTTGACATGCTCCCTCAAATCTTGAACTGCTAGCACATCAGCATCTTTCTTTACTTCTGGTGTTTCTGCATCACTAGCTGCTGCAGGACTTTCCACATTTTTCATTTCAACATCTTCGGTAGGCGCCATTTTCAGCTCCGTATTAAATTTGCAGATAAAAACAACGATCTAATACATAAAAATCCCGAAATAGTGAGCGTGATAATTTTCGATCTTTTCGTTTTGTCAAAAAATGCCGAGTAACTCTAAGCTAAGCGGTTCAGTTGCTTAAACCGAATCATATGTATTATCTACTACTTCTCTTTCTGATACGTGAAATTGTCTATCTGCCTACCTTTACTAGTTTGAATACTAATGACACATAATGTTTATTTTCATGCAAGCGTACTGTATGAAACACCGAACAACTTTCACAGATAATAAAACATCGTTTGGATACATTCTCAAACTCCAATATAAAGGTTAAGTTAATACCATTTCAACAAGCTTTACTTGTATTCTCGACCAGAAGAAAGATTCACTTTCGGTTGAATATTTTTGTGATGCTATGAATATTTTCTTTGTCTTTGGAATTTATTACAACATTTATTTTCATTTTATTTAATTTATTATATAATGTAGGTGTAAGTATAACAAGAATAATCGCAGTGTTCGGAAATATTATAGGTGAGGTGATGAGGTCTTCAACTTGTTTTACTACATTGTTTAAATATCATCAGGTTGCCATTTATTTTACCAATAATTAATTTTAGGAAGCCTGGTTTTGTTCTCTATTTCCAATTTCAATTCTCCTTAAAAATAAAATGAGACAACAATAAAACACGATGTAAGAACAATTTCACCTTGTTTAAACCTAAGGTTAGAAATTAATAACTATAAATAGATAAAAGATAATTTCAGGCACGATTTAATGACAAAGATAGCTATCGAAAACATCATAGAGATTTGTTTGTCAACTAGCTACCTAGTTTAATAGCGTCGTAGTAAAGGGCGTCACAAACGGCTAAGATGCTATAATATTTTCATATTACAGTGCCGGTTTTAGCACTACCAGCGCCCTGGGTGAGATTTCTACGGCACACTAACTGCAATTTACACTTATATGAAAAAAAGGTAAAGGATAATATTATAATCAAACAACCATTCATTAAAAGAAATAACTATTTAGTAATATCTTAGATTTTCGCGTTATCACTACACATTATAATAAAACAGCAGCGCAGCTGCAGCGTTCGTGGCCCTCCTGCGACCACGAACGCTACAAAGTGTTCGAACGTGAGGAAGAACAAAAATTAATAATACACGCGATTAATCCGGTTAAAAGTTGCATTATTATAATAAATAACCATTTATTTTATTCTAGCCTTTCTATCAGCGAACTCTTTTAATAGGTTATCAAAGTCGTTGTTTTCAGCAATTTCATTTTTGATTGACAAATTTCTAGTTCTTCAGCCAATTCTTTTGCAGTTAAAATGGTGTTTTTAAAACCTGTATTTCTGTATTTTGTTTTATAATAATAGGAATAACTGTTTTACGTTCGTGCACCGATGTAACGAATTAGCTGAGTGAGTTCTGCTTCGCCAAAATTAGTGCCAACTCTTTTTAACTAAAATGTTTGAAAAGAGATCGATAATGTGTTTCCCTATTTATTTGTTTGGGAAAACAAACAGTTACACAAAAGTTCTTAATTAATAATCTTAAGTATCTAATGTTAATAGTGTATGTGTAACTCAGAACGTTATCCACCATGTTACCTATGGTCAGAGATTCCCGGTAAAATGAAGTTCACTGTTCATGCAGCGCTCCGATCCAACCACAGATTATCCAACGGATTGAATACTGCCATTCCATTCTAGGGTTGCCAACATAACGATTTTTTCGCTATATTTAGGAAATTTACGAGCACCACACTAGCAACATTAGTTTGTAAATGTTCATTCTTACCATAACAGAAGGTAATTTATCGACAATTTTGTAAACAAATTGATAAATAAAATTTATGAATAATTTTGGAAACAAATTGATGAATAAAAATGTTTACAATTTAAAGGTAAAAAAAAACTTTTAAATTTTTCATGTCAAACATTTCTAATAAACAAAAATGAATCGCCGAAATGTTTGTACGCGCATAACTTGTACGGGCGGTCGCCCAACCGCATCCTACCCTAACGCCGCTACTGATCGAGTGATATGGAAATTTAATGTTATATTATGTTGCCGAGCGATCCAAAGATGTCATCTTAAGATGCGAAATATATCATAACATGCTATCTTAAAATACAAAATATATCGCAAGATCCATATACAGAGTGTGCACTTAATATTCGATCCAAAATGGAATGAAAGATATTTTACTCAGTAACCTTTTCTTTCTGTTTTTGTTTTTAATATAATACCAAAAAAAAATTCGACCCGTTTGCATGTAATATTGTCAGAATTGCGTAATATTGATGTTTATTACTATACAGTGTATATTACTCTATATGGGCTTCGAAGTCGATGTGCAAAATTTCATTAAAAAAATATGTTTCTTTGTATGTTTGTCCACGTATTTCTCAAAAACTAGACATCGGAGATTTGTATTTTTCCTCTTGATATCGTCTTTAATCAACTTATGAATAGGGAGAAAACATTCATTTGGCTTTTTAAAATATATTTGAAACATTTTTGATGAAAGGTCTTCATAAAGATTAAATTCACCGCGGTCTTTCCTAAACTTTATATGATTTTCTATTCTAATTTTAAAATTATTAAAAATAAATTAGGTAATTTTAAAATTGTTCGGGATTTAGAATGTGCGGCAGAAATTTTCAAGTCATATTCGAAGTCAGGATAATTATCCAATGTGCTATCTAATGAATATAATCTTATTATTCATTTTATATCAACATGTATATAAATTCAGTGGCGAAATATACGTGTGACCCCTAGTCAAGCATTTGAAAGAATGATTCCAGCGGATATAGTATAGTAACATAACAGTGTGTGATACCTTAAGACACTATAATATTTTATATCGACGCATCATAAAATATTATAGTATCTTCGCCGTGTGTGACGCCCTTAATCTGTGTTGTCAACAGATCAACTCATTGCATTGGTTACCACTTACCTAAGTATAGAATATACTAGCTGACCCGGAAAACGTTGTTTTGCCATAAAATAGGGGGATGAAAAATAGATGTTGGCCGATTCTCATAGATACCGGATAAGCACAAAAAATTTCATCAAAATCGGTCAAGCCGTTTCGGAGGAGTATGGCAACGAAAACTGTGACACGAGAATTTTATATATTAGATTTGCTATTTAAGTTGGTTACAATCTTTCTTGGTTACAATGGTGGTTTAAAATTCAGCAAAGAATGAATAATAGTAGAATAGAACGGGTAGAAAAGGTAGAACTAGAACCGTGAAAGATCAAGTAACTAGAAAAATACATTTTATTTTTTCTTATTGCAATTGGTTTGTAATTTCAAGAACATCTTCCATAGACGGGAAAGGCAACTGTCAGTGAAATAAAATGGGTTAGAGGTACTAATAAATTTTAAACTGTATTGCAAGGCGGTAAAGTCCTTTTTCAATAAACTATGCTTTTATCTTCTGTACGTAGCAGCTTTGTCTATAAGCATGCTTTTGTCTTTGCCTTCCCTATTCCATAGACTGTAGACGAGACAAAACTACTAGCATTGCCTGTAGTTGCTTAACCAATATACTGTACTTGTAAAATACGGATAAAAAGCTTATAATTACTAATGTTACAATCGAATATTTTTGGATTACAACCATCACATTGTCAAGTTAATTGCGTGTGCCAAAAATTATAAGCAACGGACGCGCTTCGGCTGCAGGGGACCGGTTGATTCTTTACATAAAATTTCAATGTGTTCTGGAAATGGTTTGCAAAGAGGACGTGGTATCATGGTTTAAAGAATTGGAAAGCTATAAACGCATAGACGCGATGTGTACGTTACTAAATATGTGTTTGCCATTTGAACTGCGTTTCATTGGCACATACCTAGAGGAGCTAGGTAAGCGGGACTTTCAGGAGTTGCGTGGTGCCGAACTGAGAGCCAACAACCCCACAGACCTGGCTGCGGACATTGGAGGCGCAAACACAGACCCTAGGACGCGGCGGAAAATGGCCTTGTATGTTTCGTTGTTACGCTCGTGTAATTTCGCGTGTGCTACCACATTATACAATGCTATGGTCAGTTTGGAACAGAGTGGGTTGTTGAAAGGCTTGTATGGTGATCTCCTGGAAGAAATTTTACTTCTTTATACTATGGCATTACATCATCCAGCATTTACATTTGATCAAAAATCACATTTTGGTGAAATATTAGAGAAATTAAAAATGGAAGACCAGAGGATTCAATTTCCAGAGCCACAAGAGCATATAAATGTAGTTCCAGTGAGTGTATGCCATACACAGGCCAATATTACAGCCAATATGTCAGTTCCTCCACCTAACATGTCCAACTTGGGGCCACCTCCTGGGATAGTGTTTGTTAAAACACCTGGGGTGCAGGTTAGTGTTGTCATATATTACACTAAAGAATAGTGTTCACTTCTATCAACAATATTTAAGTTCCTTCATCATTGCAGCTAACACATTAATAAGGGGATTACTCTTGAAATCTTAATGATATAAATATACAAATAATCCTATTATGATTCTTATAGTCAAGGTTACTGTTTGAATAAGAATTATATATTTAAATGTTGGCAGTGTCAACTTCGGCATTTGATTCCATAATTATAGTTTATTAATTAACTAGGGTATATTTTGGAGCTTATTTATGGCTGAAGTTTATTTTTATGCCAAATTGAGACTGTTTTATTATTCACGAATTGCTCAAGCTCATAAGATCCAATAGGTAAATTATTGTGAAAAATAAATTATATGTTTTAACTAGTTGGCATTTGATATAAATGACAATATGCTATTTTAGTGGTAAGAAATGTGTTCTATTGTTTATTATACAAATTCACACAATTTTTTTTATAAAACTTAAAAAAAAGTTGAAACACTTGTTGGACTTTTTTCATAACCATAGTTAAATTTACCCTTGAAACATTCCAGTACTTTATCATTGTTGATGTTATTGTTATTTTATAAGCATATTATGGTGATATATCATCTAAATGTATATATTTTACATAGGTTGCATATGTCTTGATATTTTATTTCCCATTTGAGTTCCCTTCAAAATGGTTGAGTTTAGCGATGCTGATGTGCACATGATACTCGTGAGATGGGTGCTGTCTGTTGGGACTGGTCAGCTCGTAATTGCTTTGGTTTTTATTTTAGCTTTCTAAATTATTCAAATTTCTTCCTTTTCTTTTCTATAATATTAACCTGCATTATTCTCACAGTATACTATAAATGTTAATTGTAAAGAACACATGATTTTAATAGAGTGTCTATGGAGTTTCTTGCCGGTTCTTCTCCATAAGGCCAACTTCTTGGAACCGTGCACCTAGCTTTGACTTTTCATAAATAAACTGCTATCTGGCCTACTTGTAATAAAAAAAATATAGTTTTGAGTTTTCACATTGTTGGACATTTTTATTATTAAACACCAAAACTAATTACAAACATCACAATCATGCTATCTTTCTATAATATATAAAAACTTGAAACTGATGTAATAATTCAAACTGTAATGGTCTGCTACATCATAAGTTACAATTACTATTACTATGTCAGTTCTTTATTTTAATGTGAAACTGAAATGTCATGTAATGTGAAGTCCATTATATTTCAGCCACCAAGTACAGACACAGTGCCTGAACTCAGTTCTCCACCAGTGCTGACCGGGCCTGGGGGAGTAGTGCCTATACTGGGTGAAGTTCCTCACCCACCGCCCGGCTTACCACTACCACAGTACAATATGAGAGAATACATGGCACATAATGCATGGCCTGCAAATATTATAGTCTCACCTATAAATCAACCACTTGAGGTAAAAAGTTCATAATAAAAATACTTTTATGTTAAATAACTTTAATTTGATAGGTTCAGATTGTTTAATCATCCTCACTTCACCACAATTTTTGGTTCTCAACTCACTTCAAATATTATTGGTCTGTAGACATTCTGCTTGCAATTTAACCATTAATAAGTCATTTGCATAAATCAATATGTGATTAGAATTATGTAAGGGTAGTGTAGTTATGACCACATTTCTTTAATTATGATTACAGTACACAGAATAATAATAATAAAAATTTATTAAGTATCAAATGATGGAGAGCTGTGTTTGCTTACTAGGGTAATAAACATAATGCTAACTGACTTAAATTTTAAAGAAAAGAAAGCAAAATACAGCTATGTCCACCTTAACTAAAAAGAGATGAGTGATATATGTATTATTTTATTCTTTGTAATAAATCCCAGGTGAATTACTTGCAGGTAATAAATTACACGGCGGCTAGTGGTGCGCCGACGTCGCCGCTGGTGTCGTCGCCAGGCGACAGTCGTGCGGCGTCCCCTCGGGCGCGCCGTCGCCTGTCGCGCGACCGTTCGCCGCCACCGCCCGTGGGTCCGCCCGACCAGCCCCCCTTACCGCACCAGCTTGCCGCTAACTTCGAGAACCTGTCAGTCGCCGAGGTGGGTCACTCTCCGCATCAACGCGGCCCCTTCGCCGTGTTTGCAGCAGAACTCCTTCGCCGCAAACAGCCTCCTGCACTAATGCTGTTCTCACATGAGGCGAGTTTAGCCGCACGGTGCCCCGCTTTTTTGTCGTTGTCTACTTTGATTCTATTTAGACCAGGAATGTACGATTGCGCTTTTTATTGTAATGAACATTTTGTAAGGAAATCTTTATTGGATAGTAGAATTTGGTTTGTGCACATCAATCTTCTTTGATGGGTGTTTTAATTTTCTATGTTTATAATCGTGCATTGCTGTGTATTCAGTAAGGGTCACATAGGCTGTTGCCAAGTCAACCGCTTTCGTGTTTTGATTATTCCCTTTAACTAATCCGATGACAATCGTAGTTTGCAAAAACAACCTGTGTGTTAGAGTCAGATCGCAAATCTTCAAGCACTTCCCTGCCACACTATACGCTTATCTTACGTTCGTGCAAGTACGCATTTACAGAATTCACATGAGAAATGACACTAATATTGTGCGAACGCGAGACTAGCGTACATTGTTTTTATAGGTGTGCTCCAAGTGTGAGTAGCTTATAAATTAATGAAACCTTTCCAGATGCGTCATAATATTGGCGACGAGCGGTTACGTGAACTTAGCGTCATCCATCAGCAGCAATATAGATCACTAGAGAAGCTGAACGGCGTGCGGCGGCTGACGGGCCCGTACTGCGCGGCGGCGCGCTCGTCGTCCGACAGCGGCTCGAGCGCGGCGTCGTCCCCGCCCGACACTCCGGCGCCGCCGCCGCGTCGCGCCACGCCTTCCGCGCCGCCGCCCGTGCCCTTCCTGCAGTACCCGCGCCCCTTCGCCTACCCCACGCCGCCGCCCGCATACCGCCAGCCGCCGCCGCCCTTCGCCAACGGGGAGCCACCGCCGTATCCCGCGCCCGCGCCGTACGCGGGTTTTGTATCCGTGCTATATGCACCGCCGAAGCTGTCGTGCTGGAACTGCGGCGCGGCCGGACACGCGGGCCATGAGTGCAAGGAGCCCAGCATGGAGGAGATGACGCGCGCGGGCGGCTACCAGCTGGACTTCGGCGGCGCGCCTCCTGAGCCCAGCGACAAGTAGGTGCCGCGCACGCGCTAGCCGTTGGAACTCTTCGCGACGTCCTTGTGTGATCTGTCCAGATTAGTACCAAAGTGTGAAGTCAACAAATTGTAAATATCGACCCCGGTCGGCCCGAACGCGCTGTCGGTACCCGGCGTCATGTGAACCCTTGGAACGTGAAACCCGAAGGATTTTTCTTGATGTAGCATGAGATATTAGGTAGATCTAATGTTAATATTACGAGCGCTTAACGGACTAATTTATTAGGGGGTGAACTTTTATCTGTTATGTTTATGGGTAATTGCACTTTTGATGTATTTTAGTAGAATTGACATTCCAATGTTTTTATTTTGAATATCTGGTAATATGTATAAGGATGTGCTAAAATAGAAATTGTGACATTATTCTTACTAAAAAATTCTACATCTGCAATACAAATAATTTGATATGCAGTTTATAAAATTATCAAAAAGATAGGTTCAATCTTCATATAACATCATGAAGACGCAAAAACTGACGTACATATGACGTCGAAAGAGAAAATTTTAAGAATAAGATGACGTGGCGTTTGAAGTCCTGGAATGCCAAAGGCAAAGGCTTTATGTCTCTTTTATTTACAGCATTCTGGAACTAAGCTTGGGGGGTTAAGAGAAAATGCACATTGATTAGAATTACTTATTGCTGTCATATTGACTGAATATTTGCACAATGATTAGAGTAATATGATTATAGCACACATGTCACGAAGGGCTTAAACACACCACATACCTACGATAGGATAAAAAAACATATTGCTATCACCTGAAACAAATAATTCATTTTTTTTATTTAACAGTTTATGTACACAGACCGAAGAATAAATACATTTAAATAGGAAAGACGAATACAAAGGAGCGAAATATAGTGCACTGCATTTATTTTGTGACTTAAATTATGTATAACATCACATAGGACATTTGTGGCTGTGAGGGTCAAAGTACATACGTCACATAGGACCTATCTTCTCAAAAATTGACAGTAAAAAAAGTTTTTAAAAACAAGCTTTTATTTAAATGCACTAAAAACAAGAAAATAAACTTTCTTTAAACCAAACCCATCAATTTATTACATTACACAATTTATATGATATAAAAGCTTGTCGCGAGATTTAATTGTACAGATGGTTTAACCTATTTTATAAAATACATACTACTACTTACTACTTATGTGAAGATTAAAATACATAATTATTGTATTCTTGTCTATCTACGCAAGTATCTAAAGCTCGGGACAAGCTTTTATATCATATAAATTGTGTAATGTAATAAATTTGGGGTCAGTCACCTCTAGGGAAGCCAGTCTACGCCAAGCTGGTCTTATTTGGCGTTCATTCAGATGTACCAAGTTCTGCAAAGACGGTAATTACATATCCATGTTAATCATGCCATATATATCCATCATATAAATCGTGTAATGTTAAATAAAAGCTTGTAAAAAGTACTCCTCAAGATGAATGAATCAAGCTCAAACTCGATGGGTTTATCTTGTTTAGTTAAGAAGTTCCTATGGCCGTCTTCCGGCTCCATTATCAGATCAGCTCCAAGATACCATATTATTGTATTGTCTCCGAAGATACACATTTACACCAAATTTGAGCCCAATCGGACATCGGGAAGTGGTTCTAATTTAGCTTCCAAGATTCCACCCGAATAAACATAGTTACATACACAGCAAGTTAAATAAAAGCTTGTACAAAGATGGGCCGCTCTTGTGCTCACAGCCTCATTTAATATTATTATTTCAATGTAATTCAATTTCTCTTGGTTTTATGTTGAACAACTCAATCAAAAGAATGAATTAATATAAAAAACATATCCTTAATTGGCCACAATCGTAAATCGATGCGTTCGTTATTTTTTATTACATAAACAAACTCATGACTTTTTGCATTACATTCATTTATGACAGATTTTATAATAATTCAAGTTTTCGAAAGTAAATCATTATTTGAAAGTGCAATTATTTGTAAACATATATTAAGCACAGTTCTCATTTAGAATTTTGAGGGAATTCCACCTAAAATAGCGGCGTCTATTTAATAGTTATGTTTTAATTGGCAGCTTCACAGAACCATTAATTAGGACTGTAAAGTTTAAATCAAAGAGAAATAGGTACAAACACTTTCATTTGATAAATTTTATCACTAAATAGATAACATGTCATTTTAAAATGAGTGCCATATATTGGTGTTAAAGAATACATTTTCATGTTTAGTCAGTATGAAGTTTTTAAATTTATTTAGGTGGTAAAGCAATACAGTGAATAAGTCCCTGCAATTTCGTCAATAGATGTCTCGAATCGTGTAAATCTCGAGTCATTGTTTATTGTTAATAAAGTATAAAAAATTCCAGAACAGATTTTTAAATTTTTTAACTATATTCATCATTCACGAAAAGTCCGTACAAAATTATTGGAAAATATATTTAATTAATTATTATGATTCTAAATATTTAGAATTGCGGTCAGGAAGAAAGGATTAATGTAGTAGATCAGCATAAAAGTGAATTATAAGTTATAAAATAATGCACATGACAATTTAGTACATCTACATTAGTACAAATTGAAATTTGTATGTGTTGAAAATTGAATTAAGATGATTAGTTAAGAGATTTCATTAAGCGACATGGTTTATAAGCTAGTATAATAATAGTAGAGGTACTCTAGTGTTTGTTTGTTAATTGTTAATATTATAATCAAAAGCAAGTGTGAATAATGTTAGGGTAAACCAAATCTATCTTCTATCATTCATAACATATTGCTGCCTCTTACATCTCATACGTTTCCATGAGATGCTATGGAGGAATTCCCTAAAATTCTTACCTCTGCCTTGAATTTCTCCTACGACATTGTATGTAATACATAATTTTGTCTATAAAAACAGAATTTGTAAATATGACGCTAACTTCTAAACTATTTAATATACAGTTCAAAGTCGAAACGTGACGAATTTTATACATAAGTACTGAATTTGTTTCCTTTGTCCCAAGACTGATCTCTATTACTAGCTAATTATTGGGCTTCTAAAACCTAATATTAAACGACGTTCAGTGTAAGTTGAGCGTCGGCCACTTTCAGGATACAGGACTGTTTGTTCAATGGTTGAGAAGCTGCTGAAGTTTATTGTGACTGGCCACATGTTAATGTGAATGTACCTAGTAATGTTAAACCATTTTATACATATGAGTTGAACAAGGGATTATTTTGATCAAGCTCACGGAAATGCAATGCTCTTAATTAATGTTTATAATAATAGTCATTGTAAATAGATACAAATATGTAAGAGAGGTGGCACGTCGCATCCGATGTGTTCATATTTTGTAAATAATTCAGTTTATATAAATTAGTTGATATTTAGAGATTGACTATATTTGTAAATTACGTTGTAATAATTTGAGTGTCCCTATAGAGTATATTCGATTGTTTCTCTATGATCACTGTCACAAATCACAATTAGCATTTTTGAAGTCCCATTTTTTGAAGAAAAGTTCAAATTAGAAGGGTTGTATAATTGTTTTTGCATAATTATAAAAAAAATGTTTTTTTAATCGAGTCAGATGAGTGACGCGCATGGGTGGGTGCTGGGTGCTGTCGCTGTGGCCGATTGATATACAGCTTACTGACAGGTTTATTAATTTTGTTCATTCATCACTTAGCCAATTTTATTCTCTTGTGGAGCTCTACCTTCAACGCATAGCCCGTAAAATGCGAAGAGAATATATTTGTATGCTATAAGTGATTTAATTTAATAGTGTTACTGGTAACAGAACCGTAAGGGACTATTATTTTGTAAGATGCATGATATGTCACTCCTTATGAAGGTTGTAGGTCCACATAACGTAACTTTTGTGTTATTTATATCTTAACAATTTTATTATGATATTTAAAACAAGTTGAAGTATAGATTAAACATAGAAAGAGTAACTTAATATTTGTAACTTTATAAGTACGCCTGTAGCCTAGCCCCAGTGTGGTACCGTTGATGCAATACGATGATAGCATTACATACTGCATATCATATTAGAATGTTCGATTGAGTCTGATATTGATATCTTAACATTTGTGTCTGCTCAATTGTTTTCAACAAAGTACATTTTCAGTGAAATTGGTAAATGTGTAACTAAAAGTTCGTTTTCTACATAGGCAATAATAATAATGGTCGGAAATGTCTATGCAGCTTTACTTTGTACTAGTGGAGTATGAAAATATTTTTTTACTTTGTACAGAATGTTATAAATGTGATACATAATTTTTGAAATAATTAGAAATTGTGATTAAGTAAGGTGTGTAGTTTATAAAAAAAAATATGAAAAAAAAAAACTCGCTTTACTAAAGAAATTATACTATCCTACAGCTATGTAATGTTGTTTTCCCACGTTTTATATTTGGGTACTTATATATTCTAAGCTGTTGTACCTATTGCTAGAAAATCAAGATTCAGGAAATTGAATGTTTCGGCCCGGTATTGTCAGACCTCTGTATCCCACCAATGCTGTGAATCATTTGCTTCCTGAGAAATAAACAACCAAAATCTACAGTTCCGTGTTGTTATTACATGATCCTTAGAATTTTATATATATATATATTTTGGGTTCTCTGCTTCGACATTATTTTTTCTGTTTACATAGATTAGGGTTGTAATTCCCAAATGAAAACCAGTATTTGAAGGTGGATAGGAAACTGGTCTTGATTATATATATTTGTTTTATTCATACGTAACTCCACCAATTTCATAGGAATACAGCCATGGAGATTTCCCGATAGGTGCAGAACTATTGCGATTAGAAAAAAACATAAAATATGGTCTATCGTGTGTCGTGCTATATGATCTATTTAAAATTTGATTGCTGGAATTAAAAACGGCGTCTTCCTCTCAACGCTTAGACAAGGAAATATGTTGGCAGACGGTGACTTGCCAGCTCACTACAAGGGTCTTTTAAACGCCGCCTTGATACGGGCAGAAGGGGCAAACATGGGTTGAGCTGTTTTCCCTGTTGTTACGCCATTACTTACATAACATTTCCACCCCCGAGCATATAGCTCTGGCGACCCTTCTCTGGCCGGCCAATTATGGCAAGATAGAGTTGAGAGTTGGCACTCCTGAATTCCACTCCAGCTACCCAATGAGGGCAAACTGGTGACGAGGCCCTGAACGACTCTCTGGGGTACTCAGGAACGCAGTGTCGCTACTAACCAACAGCCAAGTCAGAGACCTGGGGCGGCAAAGCTGAATGAGGACTCTAGCTTAAGAAGTGGATAGTGGTAATTTTACAAGCTTTTCATTCAGTTCATATTTGTATTTACAATGTAGGTACTACCTATATAAACATGGGTAATAATAAATCGTGTTGTTTTTTTTGGTTAAAAAAAATAAAAAATAAACGCTTTTGTGACTAGCCGAATTAAAAAGAAGAAAATAATTTTCGATATTAAAAAGAAAAACGAGTGATTAGGAAAAAAATATTTTTATCGTAAAAAGTGTGGGGTAGTTCTCAAGTTAACTTATAATGACTTTACTTTTACCAAGATCTCTTATAGCCGAATAAATAGCACCATAGACGACTATATATATTGACGATAGCACCCCACCCCCAGGTTTTTTACGATTGAATGTTTTTTTTCTTAACTAATCACTCAATTTTTTTTGAACTTATGGAAAATTCTTTTTAGGTCACAAAAGTGTTTTTTTAGTTTTTTTATACTATTATTTATTTTAGAGTAGGAACAGGTATCTATGTTTATTATGCTGAGCATGTGTGTGCGTTCGTTGATCTAATCACTATCCATCTCGGTAATCGCAAGTAATTAGTTGTCACTGATATACCTACTGTGAGTTAGCTTGCCTATTAATCATGGGTAATTATTCCTGTTCTAGTAATAGTGATATATTTTTATATTTTGCAAATAGATATTATTTTTGTAATAAACGCGTCTCTTTATTGTTACAAACCCACAAAACCAAGTGTCCACTGTCTTAATTTTGTCCCACTAATAAAACACCAGAAATTTATTTATTTCAAAACTTTTTTTTAAATTTTTTTCGTGAGTGTAACAAGCATTTTTTTGTAATTTTTAGTGTAACAAGCAATATAAAAATAATTTCACTTGTCTGGGACGGTTAAAGCTCTATAGACCAGTCTCACTCTTTCACACTATTGTTATCTACTGTATTTTTATTATTTGAAGGGATTAAGCGTGATAAGGTTATTTCAGTTTCGTGGTGTGGCTAACGCGGTAAACTCACTGCTCCTGTTGTGGTTAAAGTACAAGCTCAACGTTACAGGTGGCGCTACATGAAGACGGTGAAAATTGAAACTAAGTAATTTTGAATTTGATTCTACAGAATCTTACTAAACGCCTCCCGACCGTATTTCGGCCTATTTCCACGGAGCTTAGCCAAGTATGAAGGAGTTATTAAAGTGCACAAGTGTATGTGCAAACACAGGTACACTCTCTCTTCCTTTACTCTCATAATCTGATGGGACGGCAATCCAACACGACCGGGCTACTACTGAGAATTTCCTAAAAGAAAAACTCAATAACACTTTGTTGGACCTGGGAATCGAACCCAGGACTTCACACTCAGCAGCCGCGCCTGTGACCACTAGACCAACGAGGCAGACATGAGAATTCGATTTAATTATTGTATGGGAAGTATATATTCTTAGCTTCTTACCTTTGCAAACAGGAAACTAGAAATGCTACAGCATAAAACTTATAAGAAATGGTAGGTACCTATATCTATGGGTACCTACAACAATGCAAGATTTTTTTCCAAAAAAATAGTAGGTATTTGATGTAGTATTAAATAATTGCCAGTACACAGACAATATTCTGATACTTAGGTCGGTAGACAGTATAATTTCAATAACATATCCAATCGTGACCATAGATAATAACATACGAAGGCACTATGTGATGATGCGATCCAAATTTCATCCTGTTAAATTTGGGCGGGAACGGGCGTTGAATGACTTGTTGTGTGGTTCGAGAGCTAGCAGTGTAACAGATGCTTTGTAGAACAGGATAGGCGTTAGGACATTTTAGTACATACTCTACATCTGTCATAGCAAATAAATGATAAAATCAACAGCAAAGCTCTCCGCCACTGAGAGCACGTTTACTTTGGTTAGTGATTAGTAGTTACTTTCCACAGCAATTCCAATGTAGTAATGTAGTCGACTGTATTTCGGTTACGGCGGTCTAATAAGGGTATGCGTAACACACAGGTGCACTTCCTCTTCCTACACTCTAATAGTCCGATGGGACAACAATCCGACACGACTGGAGAGAGATGAGGCGCAAAACCGACTGCTTTACGTGCTCTCCGAAGCACGGGGTGTCACACCACCAACTTCCTAACTCCGGGCTGCTATTGAGAATTTCCTAATAGAAAAACCCAATAACATTTTGCCCTACCTGGGAATCGAACCCAGGAACTCAAGCTCAGCAGCCGCGCTTGCGACTACTAGACCAATGAGGCAGTCAAGACAAAAATATTATTAAATCAAAGGATAAGGTAAGTCAGATTATACTGGTCCGTTCACCATGGCATCTTTTGATAATGTTCAAGAGAATATAAAACGTAACGCAAAGTCAAATTTCAGTTTTTTTTTTATGTACAAAATTCATTCAGATAGGTTATTCAAATCAAAACCTACAATTTCGTAATTCGTTTGAACATCTAAAATTCTTATTAATAATAAATCATGACAGTAAGTAGTAATGTATTGATAATCCATAATTGATACTCCAGGCGCTCTGACCAACTAAGCCATCTCGACCTCTTAGTTGGTCAGAGCGCCTGGAGTATCTATCCGGGAGGCGCAGGTTCGAATCCTGTTCGCGACCGTATTCTTTTTCCATTTAATATTGTAACTTTAGAGTTCGCTAAGCATGCGTTAATGCTTTTTCAAAGACATATCTTGAACTTACCTACCTATTAAATTATAGGTACCTACGCACCAGATGCATTTTATTCGTTTGATCGTTTATTTACCAAGATACCTATTATTAGGTTCGTACTTTCCTAGTAGCTGGCTTCTTTGATAAGAGGAAGTAGATTTTCCCTTCGACGATTCGGTATCTACCTACACAACGTACACGCGAGAGATCTTGACCCTTATGTACCTTCTTCTTTAAAAAGAATATTCTCATTTGAAAGAAGCGGTTCTTGCTAGAATAGGCATTGTATAGAATACCGGATTAGTAGGAACTAGGTAGGTACACAGCAAACTACCCTCTATACTTTTGATGTAATGGTAGTCTGATTGAAATTACTTGATAAGTCCGCCATTTGTCCCTGCTTGTATAAATTTTTTGTTTATTATTTTCTGTTCAGTGTAAGTAAAATAAGGTATATATATAGAATAAACCTATCTATTTGTCTATCTATCTTTTTTAAACATCAAATGGAACGAAGATTTGAAACATATTTTCTGAAGTCTAGCTACCTTACAATATTGATTTTATTCATAGTCATCTAGTTTATATCAAATAGGGAGCTATTTCGGTTTGATGTAATCTGTTAGCTTGCTAATTACCAGACACAATAGATTTTTATTGTTATGGTGTTTATTTTTATACTTCTCCCATTCGAAGAGTTAATAAAAGTAGTACTTAATAATAATTTAATTTAAAGTATGGGAAATTGTAAATAGATAGGCAACTATTTATGGTGAAAACTCCTTTCGGTGAATTTTCAGAACAACATTGAATGCGCTATTAAATATCCGATTGTAGAACACTGTTTAAAAGTGTTAGCAACCGGGATATTACAGTTAGGTGCAAGTAGCTGGGTACTTTGTTTGCCGTAACGGGCATTTTATACACTCAAAGTGCGGGCATTTTCTACAAAATGGTACTCATAATGGCTATTTTCACTTAAACATTAAAAAATGCGAGTTTTTTTGTTCTGATTTGGAAAACAAAAGAACATGAAATACCTTTCACCAAGAGATTAATGGAAAAATTTAATTATACCTTGGGAAATATGGCATTTTATTCTATTTGAAAGAATGAAAAGGAATTTTATTTATTACAGGTAAAAACTACTAGGTAAAATTTAACAAACAATGTAAAAAGACATAATTATTACTAAACTAACCACCACTAGATAGAGATGAGAGCAATAGCAGTTACTCCACTGAAAAGAGCTAAACTCTTGAATTGAAGAAGCTACCATAAAATTATAACTTAAAAAATAAAATAACAGGTCGGGGAAAAGTCTTTTAGTATTTTGTATGTATAAAATTGAAGAAAAAAATCTTGGTAGTACTGTTTGTATCTGGCTGGTTTTAATATAAATAAATATAGGACATTATGAAAAAGAAATTTAAAATAAGGAAAAATATTCCCGCCATTTTTCAATTGTTTTTCTGTTTGCCTATATGAGTGAATCTAACGAAGACATGTGAAAAAAATACGGATCGTATTTTAAATATCTAGTAGTTGAATGTTCATCGGTTTCGTTTCTTTGAAAAATTTAAAAGTTGATGTTAGATTGGTATTTTTATGACTTTATTTTGTATTACCTATTTGAAGTTCCTGTAACTTAGTTTTAGCAGCGTTGCCCCCTTTTTTTTCTATGTGGAGAAATGCCCTCGCATACCGCTCTGAAACGAGGAGACAGGTGGTTATGCGGGACTCGAACCCACTAAAACTCCACAGTGTGCCGCCCATACGACGCCGCAGCTCAGTTGCGGCACCCCCATAAGGCCCACAACCTACCGCCGCTCCAACATGGGCTCGGAGGCAAAGGCCAGAAGAGCGGCCCTCCTCGAGTTCCTCTAGCATCACCGTGGGTGACCAAGCCACGGCTACTAAAGCCCCCCAACCACAACAAGGTCAAATCCCGGGGGGGGGGGAGCAGCGTTGCCCCAAAATTCTATAAGGTAAAGTAAGTATGACTGGACTAATGAGTTATAACTCATATAGTGTACTGAATTTTTCTAAATAGACAATGGGAAATATTGCGCAATGATCCAATAGTCCATTACCTAAGTGAGGATTTTGAAGACCTGCCATCAAAAATATCTAATCTACAGAGGCAGATAGTGACCTATCTCAGATGGTAATCAAGTATACGTTACAAATAAATTAGCACCAATACAATAAATTGTTCGCTAAAGTCTCGCAACCCTTATGTCTAGTTACTTACAGACACAGACACAAACTTTGTGTTTAAATCAAAAGTTTTCCTAAGTTGTAGGGCACGTACCTTTGGATGTTAGAAAGAATAATATAAAGATCTACCTACGTGAGTTTCTGTTCAGTCTGTTAGGTATCTACGTTACTATGATATACCTAATTTGAAATTCTTCTTCTGATATACCTATAGAATATAGTGGAATGCAATTTTTAATAGGTATATAAATATTTAAGCAAAGTAGTTGTAGAACTTCGTCGTTGGTCTAGTGGTTCCAAGCGCGACTGCTGAGCATGAGGTCTTGGGGTCGATTCCCGGGTCGGGCAATTTTTTCAGTTTGGAAATTCTCAGTAGCGGCCCGGAGTTATGAAATGTGCCCTGTAGATGGCCTTATGCTCACCAGCTAGGACTTAATAACATCGGTGAAATGGGGGTGTACTGTCTACCCCTTCGGGGAATACAGGCGTAATCCTATGTTTTTAGTTGTAAAGCAGTAGGTATTGTGAATCTGTATTTTCAGGTTCCAGGTGCCTCGGAGAGCACGTTAAGCCGTCGGTCCCGGTTGTCAAATTAAGATCTATGACAGCCGTTATGTACGGGTAGTCAGAGGCCTATAAGTCTGACAACCAGTCATACCACGAGATATCGTGTTACCCAGTAACTGGGTTGTGGAGGACAGATAGGCAGTCGCTCCATGTAAAATACTGGTATTAAGCTGCATCCGGTTTGACTGGAAGTCAACCCCAATGGCAAAGGAAAAGGCTATTCATATATATATATTTACAGGTTCAGGTCACCAGTTTTCCACCTATATAGAATATCACTGTACCTAAAATACCATAAACATAATACTAAGTACAATCAGTCGGTAAATCTCTGGGGGGGGGGGGAGGGAGCGATGCAAGTTGGCGATTTCAGACCGTTAAGTCCATGATCCTTCCTAAAGATGTTCGAACCAATAAAGTACCTATTTATGACATTGAATAAGATCCACGACCTGTGGCATAAGAGGCGGGGCAGTAAATTGGAAAAGCGAATCCTGTTCGCGACCATCTTCTTTTTCCATTTAATATAATAACTTCAGTAGTTTTTGAGTTTATTCGTTACATACAAAAATACAAATCTTTCCTCTTTATAATATTAGTGTAGATAATGTAGACTAGCATTTTCTTCTTGTATCGTGAGTACGTTTACAAACACATAATATTTCTCCCGACCGTATTTCGGTCACGGCGGCCTATCTCCAGGGAGATTAGCCAAGTACGCAGGAGATATAGTGCACAGGTGTATGCGCAAACACAGGTGCACTCTCCCTCTTCCTTCACTCTCATAGTTCGACGGGACGCCAAACCGACACGACACATAATCTCACACACACCCAGATCCAAACTGTTTCATTAAAGGAAATTTAAGCCCTATCTCGGAGTAATTAAGCCTATTGAAATGCACGACTGAATAATCAATATAATAACATTAAATAAGTACCTATAGGTGAGCCAAAATTCATCCAAATCCGTTCAGTGGTTATTGCGTGAAAGAGTAACACATAAATCGACATGTAATAGTTGTACTGTACTCCAATAATGCAATCATGGAGAGCTTTCGGTTGGTATTCCATATTTAGATTAAAACTCCCACGAGGGCCTCTGCGTGTTTGACCTGTCTCTAGGCAAGCCCTCCAAAGGAACGGGTTTATCCCGAGAATAAGAGATTAAAATTCTCTCTAAGACATTACAATATTCTCTAAGTACTTAGGTACCTAAGTTCTTCGTTTTTGTCGTAGTGGCCGAGTGGTTACCTTTCGGCTCAGCAACGTACAGAACTATACGTTGTAACAATAAAAATCTATTGTCTGCTAATGAGTGAGGCAACAGCTTAATATAATAAATTTAGAGTTCGCTAAGCATGCGTTAATGATTTTCAAAGATTTATCTTGAATCAAAAACTACTAGCCCAATTTCAAAAACTCTTTCATCATTAGTATGCTACATTATCCCTGAGTAACATAGGCTATATTTATTACTAGAAAATATAAGGGATCCTTACTAAAACTTCAATAATGTAACCTTAGGTGTAAATGTTCACCCGTGCGAAGCCGGGACGGACCGCTAGTGAGAGATAAAGTTTTAAAACAATGGAAAAATTAAAAACAATTTTCAAAGTTGTCTTTTTATTGTACGATGCTTCTAATTTAAGTCGTTAGTATATAAGATTGTAAATTAAAAAAAACTTATTATATAAGTGTATAAATAATGACGGAAATGGATTCAGAAGCTGATTCCGAACATACTACATACTTTCAGGTCATGCGTTTGTTCCATTACAGATTGTACATCTATCTAATTAGACTAGTGGTCGTCCACTAGCCGAAATTCGACCATTTCATTTAAATGTTAAGTTCTATTGTCAAAGATATGTGTGTGTGTGTGTGTGTCAAACGCCTGGGTACTGTATGTTATGTTTTTTCTATAAATTTAATGTACTTCTTATACTAATTATATAAAAATATTATCTTTCTGCACTTTATCTGCATATAAACTTTAACTGTGCAAAAAAATTCTTACTCCTCCGTCCGCGTAATTTTTGTAAAACGGGGTACAAATGTTTGCTTCACGCATTAATATTTATTTAGATAATAGACATGATGACAGTATTATAGAACCAAAGAATAAAAGGTTTTAGAGGTAAATATAGACACAAAGGATTCTAAAAAATTACATAGTTTTATTAAAAACATTAAGATTAATAATATTTTCAATAAAATAAAACTAGAAATGCTGCAATCGGCCATGTTAACTGAAACGTCAATCACAGCGAATGACGTCACGCCTCTGTCAAATGTCAATCATCGCCGTACAAGGCTTCAACTTATGTCAAATATGTTGAGGCATCACGTCAAAACAGCGCCATGACACCCAGCAGCGTTTTTGCGGTTAACCTTTCGGCTCAGTAACGTACAGATCTGTACGTTGTAACAATAAAAATCTATTGTGTCTGCTAATGACTGACGCAACAGCTTAAATCAAATTAAATAGATTAAAATGCAATAATTTGCGTAGCAACTTAGTTTATTACTGAAATAATGTGTTTTTCGGATATAGTAGACGTGGACCTCCATCATAAAAAGAGATTCCAAAATCTGTCATCATGCATGAATGCATCTATTTACATTAGTTAGAATAGAGTCGGTATTCTTAGATATATACATACATGTATGCATTACATAATTAAAACCTACATAGCAGCACGCCTAAACCCGTCTAACCCTTCTGGGAACAGAAGGGTAAAACAGGGTTATACTGTTGTTTCCACATTTCACACATGCCGTTATGAAAGTTGGTGGTCAATCCAATGCCATTTATCGGGTCCTGAGGATTTTCAAAAAGAAAAACATCCCATACTGCCCGGCACAATCATATATTCGTAAAATACCTTAAGTATGTGTCTGACACAATCTAATTCGGAACCTCAATAAAACAGTAGATAGCTACCCTCAAATATGATATAATCACAGATAAATCTTCCCCGAAAACTACCATTTTGGGTCTAGTGATCCCAAACGCGACTGCTGAGCATGAGGTTTCGGGTTCCGGGTCGGGCAAGGTGTTATTGAGTTTTTCTGTTAGCAAATTCTCAGTAGCAGCACGATTTTTTTATTGGGCTCGGTAGATGGCAATAGGCTCACCACCCATTACTTGGGACTTAATAACAGCATTGGTGAAATGTCGTGTGCTACCCCTTCGGGGAATATAGGCGTGTGGCAATGTTATGTTAAATCTTTCAAACGCACTAATGCATGTGTAGCAAACTCTAAAGTTATAAGTAACTTTGTGAAAAGTAAAATATGCTTAAAGTGCATGGAGTATTTTTCCAGTGCCCGGCGGGTACAGGGTCTCTCAATCCTTCTTACGACCGTATTTTTTTTTCCACAGTAATTGTGGCTCCAGACAAAGAAATGCCGGCTAACCGCAAAATTTAGAACTAATTGACCGTAGTTGCATACCTCAGTCAGTCATCCCGTGGAATACGCCCATGACATAAAATAAAGATGTTTGAATTACCGATTTTTTTACTGTTTATAATTATATTCGGAACCTATTACCAATGAAATTCGATTTATGATATTACATACTACACATGTAAAATATAATATCATGTGTAACTATGCATGATAAATTGAGGAATGATGTGATACGACAACGTTGCGGTATAAAAGAAGACGTAGTGATGAAAATTTAAAAGAGTATAATATGTACTAAGATGGTTTGGTCATATTGAGAGAATGAATGAAAGACGGTTAACAAGGCAGGTATAAGTGTAAATGCCGGAAAGGGACGCCCTAGAAGGATATACACTAACCTTATTAGTGATATCTTCCTTATCTTTAAAAGGTAAGGTGCGTAGTACACGCAACCGCCGCTCATGTATGACAAGATGTATGAACGTGGACGAAGAAAAAGGCATCGTAAGAATCGTAGCAGGTGCTGTCCTGTAGTTTCTACCTACCCTCATGGAGAAAGGCGTGAGTTTATGTACATGTAAAATGAGAACTGGAATTTCATTAAATCTGACGGAGTTATTATTGCTTATGCGCTTTTGAATGATTTCAAAATGTTGGCTTAAATAATGCATTTTTTTTAGTAAGTAGATAAATACTTTGATAAAGAGTACCTACTATAACGATTTAAGGTATTATCAGCGAATTTAATCTTCCTGGGCTGTGGCTGTTATTATTAGTCAATTTATAAAATGTTGAGATTGAAAATTTCGAGTATTTGAATGATGTTAGGATTTTTTTATATAAAAATGTTTCTTTTCACGGTTCAGTTACTGAACACATATTTAATTCTTCCAATGGGAGATAACAAAATTATACTTCATATCAAGCGAGCCAACAGATTTACCATTTGACGGCTATGTAGCCAAATATATGAATAAGAATAAGGAATTACGTCAAGAATGGGGCAGCAGAGTCTGCTAAAATTATCGCAAATAACAGAACTGCTATCACACATCGTCTGCTAAGGGCAAATGACCCGTCACCCGTTTGGTTAGCGGTCACAGCCCAAGGCTTTTGTTTTGTAGGGAATGTTTAAGTACGTGACTGCCTCATTAGTTCAGTGGTCGCAATCGCTGTAGCTGAGTATGAGGAGCCCTAGGTTCAATTCCCGGATCGAGCAGTGCTAATGTGTTTTTTTGTTAGGAAACTCACAGTTTTGCCCGATAGATGGCAGTAGGCTTACCACCACGTTGGACTAAATAATGGCATCGGTGTACAACTGTTATTACACCTGTCTTACGTAAGTATGTAATGGAAACGTTAAGAATAAGTAGGTACATAAAAATAGAGGTTTCTACCAAAAATATATTAAAGTATTATCTTTCAGAAGGCTATTAAAATCGATACCCGGATAATGCCAACAGTCACGTTAAATAAATAACCGTGAATTTGAAGGAGGAATTACTAAAATTAATTCTGATTTAGTAGATAAATTATCCATCGTCTACCGTAATGAGGTACAACTTGAGAGGTTTCCTTAGAAGCTATTATAATTATGGACTTTTTTTTAACTAAATTAATGTTACTAGATATATACTGTGCATTAATTTGCCTACTTAAATTAGCTAAAAGTTAATTACTAAAAGGTCACGTAATTTTCTCCAAATTAAGGAGTGAATGAACTATTTAAATAACAATGTGCCTTCATGACATGAAATAAGTTACGTGTAATTACGGTTGACAGGACAACCCACAGCATTTTACACGGCCGATAGTTTTCTCGTACTTCTTTGTGTACCTTTTTTTTGTTTTCGTGGGGAAACCTTCAAAAGGTGGTCTTTGTGGATAAGACCGGGGAGTGTGGGATTCTTAACTCACTAAAACAAACCCGATGGTCACCATCTGCACATGTAGGGGGGCATGCAGGGTTAAATCCCTTATTGGTCTAGTGGCCGCAAGCGCTTGAGGTCCTGGGTTCGATTCCCGGGTCGGGAAGTGTTATTGGATTTTACTGTTAGGAAATTCTCAGTAGCATCCCGCAGTTGGGAAGTTGGCGGTGTGACAACTCCGTGCTTCGGAGAGCATGTAAAGCCTGCGCCTAATTTCTATCCGGTCGTGTCGGATTGCCGTCCCATCGGACTATGAGACTGAAGGAAGAGAGGGAGTGCACCTCTTTGCGCGTACACATATACATTAGGTATAAGTAATATCTTCTGCGGTTATGGCTAATCTCGATGGAAATAGGCCGCCGTGACCGAAAATTCTGTCGGGAGTATACCATATTATTTTAAGTAGGTACATGCTTAACCCGAGACACGTGTCAAATATTTTAATATATAAACCTGTATAAAAAATTTGGAAAATGTCACATGAAACCTCTTAAAGTTACACACACGTGCAGCTGCGAGCCCGCGTACTGTGCCCAACGTGTAGTGGGTTTAAATAATATTTGGACAAAATATAACATGGTGTAAAATATATTACAATCGATTCTGTTACTGACTAAAACCCACTCACTAAACAGACTGTAATCGGCAAATATGTAGTTTGATCGGTATCGCTAACCACTTTATTTTAACAGCTAAGCATCACGCTTGTATACTCCGAAGGGGTAGTCAGAGATGTAATACATTTGAAAGTAAGAAGGAGGAAATAAAAGAATAGGTACTTGAAATTCTAAATAGGAACTTAGGTACAACATGTCATTTGTCTATTAGTTACATCATCATAATCTTTGCCTGTACATACATACAATTTGTTATGCCTGAATAGGCTGAATACATACTGTAGACACCTTGGCCATAGCTTAAGGCAATTATTTTTAATACCCTACCTAGGTACCTGGGTACAACCTATAAACATTTATAAAACATCAACGTATGTCCAAGATTTGTAAACGCCTATCTCTGCCTATCGTGTGGATATCCTCACGGTAGCTAACCAAAAAGTAGGTACCTAGCCGTCAGGTGAACGATATTCATGAGGATGAATATCGTTCACCTGACGGCAATGAGGTTTGTCAGACTCCTACCCACTAAACCACATGGCCACCTCAGCTTATAAGAAAAAGGACACATTGCCCCTCTCAATCTCATGCGTGAACGCCTAGGTACCTGTATTTTATTTATTTATTCAGTAAAGATACCTATTTAATTCATAGTTGGGATGCCTTCGGACTACATATATGCATTCCATTGACCATAATATAAGTTTTCTTAAAACACATATTTCACAAGTAAGTACACAGATAGGGGTGTACTTACATTAGATAAAGATAGGGAGCAAATTGCGAGAGGCGGGCGCACCACACGCGGCCTCCTTCACAATAAATTAAAAATTTAATTAAACTACCGAGTGGTCGCAACTGCTTGATAAACGCTTTTTACTTACTTTGCGACCGTTCCTTATGTAATGGAAGCGTCATTTCACAAGTATGTTTATCATATAAAACTATGATCATCGATCAAAATTTAAAGTATTTATCTAAATAAATAATGTAAGTCTTCAATATTTTTATATATTATTAGCAGATACAGTTTTCAATTAATAGATTATTCTTATCGGTGGAATAGGTATTTTTTTTTGTGTTTGACAGAGTGTCTGGACAGGAGAAGAAGTCAAGAGTCCAGTATCAAATATTTTCAGAAAGTCGAGCAACCTTTTATAGCTAACCTATCAAGGGTGGTACCTAATTACGTCCGGCAATGTTAGCTCAATAATAATTGTAACAATCTATTTAACAATGGACGTCTACGTTCAGCAATAAACATTTATTACCTAATGTTGATGAAAATTATAATAACTGAGTGAAAATTAACAGGTACAGCTAATTTAATTACTGAGAATGTTGATTGAAAATTGTTCTAATAATGTTGTTTACGTTAATCTATTCATAAGTGCACGTACATCTACCACATAAGTAAATATAGCTGTTCTCCTATGTTTTGCACTTGCATATTTATAGAGAAACTTTACCTAATGTAACGGTAATTATTAACAACATGCCTACATGTTTTCAATGAAGTTTTAACTACTCCTGCGGCTGGTTTCGGGTGCTAAAATTAGGGCATTGCATCCCACTTCATCCCCTGGGTGTTGTAAGATACTATTCCAGCCTCTGGGTATTATATCAGGTGGGGTTAGAAGAAATACCAGCATAATAATGTTAAAATTAGTAGGTTCAGTAATTACCAATATATATAATATAAAAAATTTCGTGTCACAGTGTTTGTCCTCCGAAACGACTGGAACGATTTTTATGTAATTTTTTGTGTATATTTGGTAGGTCTGAAAATTGGTCGTAGGCTATGTTTTATACCCCTAAGCGATGAGGGTAGCCCTGACTTCGTCTGCATGACAAAAGCCTATCTCCTTCTCCAAGGTCCAATCTATCTCCGTGCTAAATTTGATTACGATCCGTTAAGCCGTTTAGACGTGAAGAGGTAACAAACAAACATGCATACAAACAGAGTTACTTCCGCATTTATAATATTAGTATGGATAGTGACGAAGATTTGAGAATTTAGTATCCAGTCTAATAGATTCTAATGTTTTATTTCTCGTTTCCATAATGTATATGTAGGTACATAGTTGATGACCCACTTGGTATCAAAGTTGAATTCACCAATAGGCCTCTGACATGGCTCTACATATCATCGAGAACATCTTTTAGGCGTCCTGGTTTCTTTTACCGTTTTATACAAGTGATAATATATATTTTTCTATCAAGCACATGATTAAGAAAAGTCAGTTGTGCATGCCTTGCTTTCGAGCTTGCGACCTCTGAATAGGCATAATGACAGATTTTAAAATCTCCTTTTATAGTGTAGGTACATATCTAATATATCCGAAATACACATTATTTCAGTAATAAACTAAGTTACAACGCTAATTATTGCATTTTAATCTATCTAATTTGATTTAACCGCGAAAACGCTGCTGGGTGTCATGGCGCCGTTTTGACGTCATGCCTCAGCATATTTGACATAAGTTGAAGCCATATTGTACGGCGATGATTGACATTTGACTGAGGCGTGACGTCTCAGGATTGAGGATTGACGTTTCAGTTAACATGGCCGATTGCAGCAATTGATACTTTTATTTTAAAACTAGGTAACTTTTTAGAATCCTTTGTGTGTATATTTACCTTAAAACCATTTATTCTTTGGTTCTTTAATACTGTCATCATGCCTTTTGCCAGTCCAGTAGTCATACCAGAACGCTGTCACTGCTTAATTTAGTTCTGAACAAAAAAGAAATCAGCCCTAGCCCTTCTTCAGGACAATGAAAACTGATATACGAAAATCTTATAAAAACACACGAGTATACACTCGAGACCCACAGCCATACATCAGTGAAAATGTGATTAAAATCTGTCCAGTAGTTTCATATGAATCATGTGAATTTTCATGAATAATGTGTTCAAGCGTGCGATTCCCAACCTTTCTTGGGCCGAATATATATTTAGGTAGAGTAGGTTCTTAGTACGTCACATGGGCCACAGGCGATGACCTTATAAAAGGGTTCTGTTATTTTTTTTAAATAAGTAAATTGTAATGTTGGATGCTCATATTCAAGAATATAATAATGCCTTTCCATTTTCAAGTTGTCGTGCATGTTGAATTTTTTATTTATAATAAATAATTGCTCTTGAGTCAAACTAAAAGTTGCAACGCGTCTTACGAGAGCTGGTTGTGGTGACAAAACCAGTTTACTGTGTTTGTGTTTTTTATGTATAAGTATATAAGGTAATTGTAGGACCTTATTAGACTACATATAATTATTAAGAACTCGATGGGGCGCACTGAATTAAGTCTGTAGGGCCGCATGTTGAGTTGAATCCCTTGATCCCTCAATTTTGTTAAAGTACGTCCTTAAAACATTCTCAAAAAGCTTAAAAGTACTTAATGTTACGACGATAACATGTTACATCCTCCTTATATACATCTTTGCACATATCTAACTTTTACTCCATAGTACTTAAGAACTCAAACACCAACTAACATAACTACAGAATTATCTTTCATATAACTGTTTGGGCTGGAATTCTTAATGATTTAAAGTAATAACATACAAAGTTTACGTTTAAATATGGTCGTACGTTCAACAGAATTCAATAAACAGAACACGTACCTGCATAGAACAGGCATCTATCTTATTTCTGTGGCGCATTTAATTCACTGTACCTCTTCAATGACTTTACCGCTAGCGCTCGGTAAATTGTGGTGCCAGAGTGTTTGGGTATTTCCCGGCGACACTAGAGTGGTTATTTTGTTTAGTGGTATATTCACTTCCAGATATTGGGCATCTATGTCTCAGAGTTGCATCTGGGCGTCGGAGAGCTGTTTTTATCCATTTTGTAATCTGCGTTTAACTCATTATCACTAGTGGGCACTAAATAAACACGAGATCATTATAACAGTCAGAACCGATACTCGAATCTTCATTTAATGAACTAAGTGTTTGACTTTAATCGAAATATTGTTATAAATTCCATGAAGTTATTAGGTAGGTTTATGGAATCCGTATAAAAATGCACTTCAGTTTTGTAGGCTATACGGGAATTTATTCCAAATTTGCAGTGAAATGTCGAGATTTTAGATTTACTATTTGGTTGAAGAAGTGATATATGATTTACGAAAAAAATATCTAATCATATACCTAGGTATAAAAGTTTTTTATACATATTATGGCTGTATAATGCCTATATTAATTAATATTGTCTTATATGTCTAAAGAAACATTGACATGCGACACGATAGCTTATGTTAGTTAGCTGTGAGAGTGATTACACGGGTTGTCAAAGGTCGCGGGTTCGAATCTCGTTCGTGTTTATTTATATATTTTTCAATGTAGGTATCCATAGAAAATTAAAAATAAATTTATACCTAGTTTTTAGTATTCTACTAAGTTTATTTTATAGTTTATTCTATGACTTTATTTACAGACCATTAGTTAACACGAGTTTCTGCGAACAAAGAACACCTAACTAAATCCAGCTTTCCAAGTCGCCTTTTATGTATAACTTAGAATATTCTGACGTGTAAAGGAAGTAGATGCAAACTTTCCATGTGCATACTTCAGTTCAATGCCGAGCCAAGTGTTGATGTGGTGTGGACGCGGCGGGCGGGACGACTCCGGTACTGCAACCTCCTCGGATGCTTGTTGTCTCAACTAAGTATGATTTACTGTTCAACTTCGCATCTCCTTTCCTGAAATAACACAAACTTAGTTTTGAAAACTGTGCCATGTAGAGAGGACATTTTGCCTGATTTGTTGCTCGCCGATATCCCGATTTAGTGCAATAACTGCGTGTGACGCGACATTAGCAAGCAATTAGATGTATGCAAAATTTCAGCTCAATCGGTTGAGGATAACTAGTAAAGTAGTAAGATAAATAGTACTCACGGTTGCACTGTATTCAATGTCATAAAAGCACAATTTTAACACCACCTGCCAGCTTAACAACATTTACGTATTAGCACAATATTTAATTAAAAACTCGGAGAACACAATGTCACAGCTTGCTGATGTTCTGTCTGCACAAAAGACTCTCGAGGAGAGTTTTCACAGGAAGATGGGAGATCTTGAGGCTCAAATTCAGAGTGCGGGGCCTGCCAAGGACACCGTGGCTAAGGTAGCTGAGGAGTTCCGAACTTTCCGAGAGCTCATGTTCTGTATGCTCGGGCTCCTCCGGAAGCAGATCTTCGAGTGCACACGGCAGATTGACGTCATGGAGACGAGGCACCGACGGAAAGCAGTTATCTTCTTGGGTGTTCCTGAAGTGGATAAGGAGGATTGCAGAGCAGTTGTTCTAGGTATTATAAATAATAAACTGTCTCTCAAAAACATAACTGCAGCCTCTATTAAGGTATGTCATAGACTTGGGGCCTCTAACAAGGATCATCACCGGCCTGTTCTTGTTAAGTTTTCTTGTGAAAGCATTAAAACTTCAGTTTGGAGGGCGAAGACTGATTTGAAAGGGTCCGCCATTACTTTGAAAGAGTTTCTAACAAAGTCGAGACAGTTGATCTTCGTAAGGGCTCGTCTGCATTTCGGTATGCGTGCATGCTGGACTCAGGATGGGATCATCAACATAAAAACGCCCGACGGTAGCCGGTTCAAGATCACACATTTAGACGAACTAAGCCCACTCCTGATGAAGTATCCAAAGGCTCAGTCAAGTGTTTCTTCGGCATCAAACAGGGGCGGTGATGAGGCTAGTGAGAACAAAACACGTAAATAGTTAGCATTTGTTTACATTTTATACCTATCATGATGTTTCGTCAACAGTAATACTCACTTATGGATGGTAATTATTAGTTTTGTCCTTCTTCAGCTAGGATTTTTTATTTTTAGAAGATTTGTTTTATATCAATTATTAATCTTTATTTTAACATTAGCACCTACATAACCTTAGACCAAATCTTACATTGTTTATAAACTAACTACCTACACTGGTCATATCTGGTTCATAGATTGAGTAAATTATAGATTAAAAATATTATTGTGTTACTATTACGTTCGGATATGATATTCAACTTCAATTGGAAATTGTTATGCGTTCCATTTCCAAATGCATTGTACCTTTTGCATTATGGATTCGTTCCATTTTTGTTGTATTCAAGTTGTATGAATAATTTTTGTTTTTTTTAGTTTTTTATTGTTAGCTGGCGGGTGGTGCGGAGATGCGACTAGTATTATTTAATATACATTTGCACTTTAGATTAAGTATTAATAGTAGGTATACCCACCTACGTATTTTTATATTTATATTATTACGTATTTATTTATTTACATTAATGTTGTCTGATGACAGCGAATCTTTTCATTCTGCTAATGAATCTGTTATGTCCTTCGAAGATAGCTTTTGTTCCGTTACTGACACTCTTGGAGATACCTTACGAGACAAATTCATCCAACAAAATGGCCGCCTTCTGAACATTTGCCACATAAACGCACAAAGCATTCCCAGTCACTACAGTGATTTCTATGAAGCATTTTCGGACAGTAATGTGCATGCCATTCTGATTTCAGAGACCTGGCTCAAACCTTCACTTCTGTCTACCTGTTACCCCTTACCGGGATTCGTTCTTATACGAAATGACCGGATTGGTAAGGGAGGGGGTGGTGTTGCTATATATCTTCGTAGCGACTTTCCCTTCAAATTGGTATCATCTTCCCCTTCAAACTATTCTGCTTCCACTGAGTTTCTTTTCTTAGAGGTTTGTGTCAGAGGTACTAAAGTCATTCTAGGTGTTGTTTACTGTCCTCCTAATATTGATTATTTCACCGAACTCGAATCGGTATTGGAATCTTTGGGTTCAGAATATGCACATCACATCATCATGGGCGATTTCAATACAAACCTCCTTTCGCTCAACTCTCCTCGTTCCCGTAAACTCCTGCACCTGATCAAGTCAGCCAGCCTGCATGTTCTTCCTCTCCAAGCCACTCATCATAACAATGTAGGTGATGATACATGGCTCGACTTGATCATTACCTCTGATCCTTCTCTCGCTCCCTCGCATGGCCAACTCATTGCACCCGGTTTTTCCCACCACGACCTAATTTTCCTAACCTATATCCTGAAACCCCCTAAACCTCAGCCCAAGGTTCTGTACAGGCGCTGTTTTGCACGGATGGACGTCGAAAAATTAAATGAAGATGCGTCCAAAATAGACTGGAAACCTTTGACGGAGGCCAGCACGGTAGACGACAAGGTTCGTATATTTAATCAGTTGGTGACAAATATATACGATGTACACGCTCCCATTAAAAAAATCAAACTAAAGCGTCCTCCTGCACCATGGATGACTAAAGGGATTCTGATGGCGATGAGGCGTAGAGACCGCGCTTTTCGAAAATATAAACGAGATCGCGTCGAAGATAACTGGATACTTTTTAAGGCTGCAAGAAATCGGTGTAACCAGATGATACGCAACGCTAAGCGCCGCCATATTCTAGATAATATATCTTCTTCTTCTTCTGCCGATATCTGGAAGTTTCTCAGAACTTTAGGTATCGGAAAATCGCGACATTTAGACTTACCAAATTCTATTAATTTTGATGACCTTAACAGACATTTCTCCACAACCTCTATGCTGGATAGTCAAAAAAAGCAACAAACACTCTATTCAATATCTTGTCTAACGCGTCCCAATATAAACCCCTTTAAATTTTCTCCAGCTGCACATGACGAGATCAAAAAGATAATCCTGTCCATCAAATCTAAGGCAGTGGGCTGTGATAATGTCAGTCGCAGAATGATTGTCACAATACTAGACCACCTTCTACCAGCTATATCACACATAATAAACTACTCCTTACAATCCCGATTTTTCCCTTCCTTGTGGCGTAAAGCTTACGTTCGACCTTTGCCAAAGATCTCCAACCCCTCTCTTCCTAGTCACTTCCGACCTATTTCCATTCTTCCCTTCCTATCCAAAGTGTTAGAAGCCTACGTGCACAGACAATTCTCCCGTTTTATCTATCTCAATAACCTGTTATGTCCTTACCAGTCTGGGTTAAGGCCAGGCCATAGCACTGTCTCCGCCCTCCTTAAAGTGACTGGCGATATAAAGGCAGGTATGGAAGAAACCAAAGTATCTGTTTTAGTGTTGGTTGATTTTTCGAATGCTTTCAATACCGTCAGTCACGACATCCTCCTGTCCCTTCTCTCCCATCTGACGGTCTCTCAAGAAGCACTGGAATGGTTTTCGTCTTATCTTCGGGAACGTCAGCAGTCTGTTCATGTTGAGGATTCTTTCTCAACTTGGCGTGAACTAGAAACTGGCGTCCCACAAGGTGGCATCCTTTCTCCTCTTCTATTTTCTATATTTATTAATTTCATAACCAAAAGACTTCAGTGTGCTTATCATCTTTATGCCGATGATTTGCAGCTTTACTGTCAAGCAAAAGTGGAAAATGTAGCCAACGCAATTGCTGAAATAAATAATGACTTGATAGCAATAAAAAATTGGTCGGATATGTTTGGGGTTACGGTAAACCCTGATAAATGCCAAGCTATCGTAATAGGGAGTCATCGTAATCTCTGTAAATTGAATTCTGTCATTCTGCCTTCAGTTGTATTTAATGGCAGAAGTATTCCACTTAGTCCTAGTGTCAAAGACCTTGGTTTGCACATGGACACCACTCTGACCTGGCAAAGCCAAGTTGCAAGCGTTAGTCAGAAAGTCACGGGAACGCTACGCTTTCTATATCGCCTAAAAAACCTACTCCCGTCCAAAACGAAAACAATGCTTGTGCAAGCCTTAATTTTCCCAATAATTGACTATGGTGATGTGTGCTACTTTGACCTGAATGCAGAGCTACTCAACAAACTTGACCGCCTTCTAAATAACTGCATTCGATTTGTTTTCAATCTCCGGAAATATGATCATGTGTCTGAATATCGTTTGCAGCTAGAATGGTTGCCTATTCGCCAACGTAGACACATGCGAGCATTGACTACCCTGTTTTCTTTACTTTTTTCTCCAAATTCTCCTTCCTACCTAACTTCTCATTTTCAATATGTATGCACCAATCATTCCAAATATCTTCGTTCAACAAACAATCGTCTTCTTCATTGTCCCTCTCATCGCTCTGATTTTGTTCATTCTACTTTCTTTGTGCAGTCTATCCTATTGTGGAATGCTCTCCCTGTCGAAATCAGGATGGCAAACAGTCGGCACTCTTTTAAAGTCAGGGTACGGAAGCATCTTTATGATAAGACATTGGCAGATTCATCTCGTCTCTGATTAGTTTTGATATTATATATTTATATATATATGATTATGTATATAATATTTATATTATACCTATATATATCATAACAGTAATAAATTATATTGTATGTATGTATTAAAAATCTGTGTTTTTTTTTTTTTTTACCGTTAGTGCATCTACCATACTTCGTCTCTGCATCACCCCAAGGTTGTCTGGCAGAAAATGCCTATGGCATTAAGACCGCCTTTGTACCAATGTGCATAAAGTATAAATAAATAAATTAGCGCGTTCGACTGGAGCGATCATTCAGCTGAAAGAGTAGTTCACTACAAGTTCGTGTATTTGTGGCGTGTTGAAAATAGGATAACAAGTGAAAGAGGAAAAGTAACAGCACCTCGGATATCTATTAAGTATTTAATAGCGTCGATATCAATTCGGGAAAAGGTACAATAAAATCCTGAGCACGTAATAACGCAATTTTGGAGGAAACGTTCGGAGTCAATATTTTAGTCTATACATAACAAGCACTTTTTACTTTTTAAATTGCTTTTCAGAAGACTTGTTTTATTAGTCAATTCAATTTAATAACTAAAACTTGTTAACGCTTTATTTATTTATTTAATAATGAGCTTTTTAAAATCAATAACTCGGTAGATGAACTTGTACACAAAGGTGCTGTAATTTTAAGTGCCAACTAGTACAAAAGGGCGATGTCATATGGTGCGCTAATCCAAACAATCTGCATAGCCTTTTCCCTACTTTATTGGGGTCGGCTTCCAGGAGCGACTGCCTATCTAGCCTCAACCACCCAGTTAGTAACACGATATCTAGTCGTAAGATTGGTTGTCAGACTTTCAGGCATCTGATTACCTTACCCATATCGGCTGCAATACATCTTTATTTGACAACCGAGCCCGTGCTCTCCGAGGCACGGGGAGGGCTTTCGATATGAAATTATGGTCATTCATAGATCGGTCAAAGAGCACGGTCGCGAGCAGTATTCGAACCTGCGTCTCCCGGATAAATACTCCAGGCGCTCTGACCACTAAGCCATCTCGACCTGAATTCTTCTTCCACATTTTAACACGTCTTTTGGTGACGTCATTGCTATCTATTCAGTCCCTATACAGGTGACCGAACCGATCCTCCTAACTTTGCAGTTAATACAATGTCGTAAAGTAGTAAATAAGTACTTTCTTACAACACAACACTTTCATGCATTGATGTCATAGTGTAATTTTTTACCTTGAATTAATAGAGGTGATGAATGTAATAATCCCTGCGCCCGTTTCTATACCAGTTTCGATTCAGGTGCTGTCATCGATGTCGCGCCCATAAATGGGTTAACTACGAACTATATGGTTAATACGTCAGTCTATAGTAAAACTATAACTCAGCTCACGGCTGTATAGTATCATCTTAAATAAACCTTTTTAATTTTATACTTTAATATACCTTTTTATTTATTTTATTTCACTATTAGACACTTTTTTATCAGGAATATAGGATCAGGAATCGCAGTTGGTTTTTATTACCCCCTTGACATGATCCCGTAGCCTTTTACGAGACCCACAGGTAGAGATTGCGTGGCCTTTTGTTTTTGAATGACTCTATAATTTTTGTAATATAAATGAATCATCATCAGCTGGATTACTTCTACTCCTGGACATAATTTTAATAAGTCTTCAGCCTACAATCATTGGGCCGTCATGGTTGGCGTAGGGGTTGAGAGATCAGAAAGAAAGAGTCCTGTTAAGTGTTCAATACCTTCATGGAACAACTACCTATTTATTTTTAATAAATTGATCTGTGTACCTAACCTATGCTATGGGCGTTTATGTCTGAAGATGCATCAACGTAACAGAAGATTTTATAGTGTGGCAACATTGAAAAAAGGAGAACATACTTAGGCTACACAAATGGCTCCCAATGTCTAAATGTACAATACAAAAAATAATAACACATTTATACAGTTTTGTGTACTAATAATGATACGTATTTGCGGTAATATTCATGTCAAGTCCAGTATTTATCAGTACAAACAGGTACAAACCGTAGTATATAAACCATACAAGTACTTACAATACAGGTCTTATTGAGATCTATCTATCCATGAACGTTACTCGACAAATTGCACGGATAAATTCCCATTCATTAGCTTAATTGTCGATCGTCAATTACTACAAACCCACTGCGAGATACATAATGCGTGTAACATATGTACCTACCTATAATTAAATCCTTACTTGCAACTGACGTAAATGACATATTCTCTTACATACGTCGACAGCTGTCTATGATTGATGAGCAATAGAATTGTAGAGATAGTCGCGTTGTTATTAAATTCTTGTATACGACGTTTACTCGTTACACGGCTCGTTTGGTTGTAGTCAAGTAGTAGTAATCAATGTCACATAAGGGTTCCTTTTTACCCATTTTGGTATGAAATCCTGAAAATATAATAAACATCGAAGGCAGAGCACGGGTTCACTTGAAAAAAAACTTGATTACCTTCAAAAGAGCTACTCAATAATATGCAGCTATGTACAAAGACTTGCACAGTGCACGGACATCAATCTTAAGCGAACATCAATTGAAAATACCTATTGTACAGTACATTCGACACAAATATACGGTATCGAGAACCCCTTTGTTGAATTTGAAACGGTGCCGTGACAGCTAACTCCTAAAACATAAAAGTACGTGTTAACGGTTCGCTGACTACAAAACGGCAAAACGCCATGACATTTACTGTGACTCGATTTTACTGAAACTGATGTACATCACTGACTGCGGCCCTGGTACACGACGTACTCGTAATTGCAAACCGTTGATAACCATTCATCCGATTTGACTTTGATCTCGAAACTATCAAACGATTTTTGTTTGCAGAGTGAACGTGGTAAGGTAAATTATGTTAATATATACATTTCTAAGTAGCACAAATGTACCTCAAACTTAAGTAAGTAAACCACAGCTACAAGTCTTGCCGATATTGCCCGGAACTGAGGCTACTATAATAACTTCAACAGGGTTTAAGATAAATACACGGTGAGGGTTTATTGAGGGAAACATATCAATAAGATTCTCGAGACTTTGGCGAGCCTCGGGGGATGCATTACTGGCATTTTGGCTAGTTTATGTCATAAGCCCTAAAGGATATATTTTTCGAAGAAGATTTTCTTGATATTTTAAAATCTTGTCGGACAGACCTGCTTACTTACACTAGACTACAGGAACAGTTACTAGATTTTGAAGTATACTTCAGAACACATATCCTTTATATTTAATTTACCAGGGTAACGACAAACAACGTTTTGATGATACTCACTATATTAAATGAAATCCACCAGTCCATTTCGCTCGGCATTCGTTTCTTCCGTCTCCCTGAATCTGCAGTTATATTTATAAATTGCATTGAAGGTTCTTTTCGTAGAGAGATATATTTAAACGTGTATATATGTAGGCGTACGTATGTGTGCCTGTACTTTCATCGCGAGGCGCTCGTAGTAAGCGCTTCGTTCGGTACCCAGTAGGCACTATGGGATTTGTACAGATTCGTCCCGTTCTAATCTAGGCGAAAGTAAAGAGAGAAATAGAATATTCGTATGTTTCGTTTGTTTGTATACGTATGTACGGAGGATAAAAATAGAAATGAAATGTGCTTCAAGCGTTTCGTTTCATCTTTGGAGCGTGATGTCAGACGACTATGAACAAGGTGATAAGGCGAACTATCGGACCAAAATATCGCAGACACGACCTTTTAACTGTTGGGAAAAATTCTGAGAAGAATTCCTTTGGTATTTCGTGTTGTATGTCATATTACTTTTTAGTGTTTCCTATTTATTTATGTATAAAAAAAAACGTTTAAAATTATGTATGTCCTAATTTACTGATGTGATAAAGTTGGACGAACCTCATATTATCTGTCAATGATAAACTCTAAATGTATCAAACGGCCCGCCCGTTTAAAGTGACTCTAACACTAATTGTGACTAGTGCTGTCCGTTCAGGGTCACTGGTGCGAGGGAGCTAACTGTGGTCACAAACTCGCCTTTATTAAAGTCCTATATACTCTGATAGATTAATTTGGATATAGTGGGTTTAAGGGCCACCGTGACGAAAACTGATACCATTAATTAAGAACATGATTCTAGACTACTCATCGTTAACATTTTGGGTCTTTTCAGGGATTAGAGACTAAAGACACCGTGGCCGGTCGCTTAAATATCGGTCGCTTACCAAAGTAAAAATAGGGGTACATATCTAAAAAAAAACGACTGAATTCATGTCCTCCTTTTTGAAGTCGGTTAAAAAGGATTTTTGGTAGATAACATAATTTTTTTTATGTAATACGGAGTGAAAAAAAGGGGAAAAGAACCTAACATAACATAACATAGCATCACGCCTGTATTCCCCGAAGGATCACGCAAAGGTGTACACAATTGACCACCTACATTTTACCAATACTGTTATTAGGTCTCATGTTAAAGGTGGTGAGCCTATTGCCATCTACCGGGCACAATTCGAAACTCCAGGCTGCTACTGAAAATTAAACATTAAATTAAATTAACAGTAAAGTCAATAACAAGTATTATTGACTTTACTGTTAGGAATTCGCCCGGGAATCGAACCCTAGACCTCATGCTCAGCAGTCGCGATTGAGACCACTAGACTAACGGGATAGTGGAGAAAAAAGAATACCGACGCAAAATTCTAACACTGAGGGGTTCAGAATCATGTTCTGAATTCATGGTGTTAGTTTTCCTCACGTCCCTTGCACCCAGTAGGTATAGGTAGACTAGAGAATAAAAATATAAAGTAAAAATCAGTTCATTAATTACAACATCATTAATTAAATATGCAATAATGTTAACAATAGGTATACCCTACCACTGTTCGCGTGCAAATGGCAGTTGTTTAAGTAAACTAACATTTATTTATATTTGCAGTACCTACCTATATTTATATCCTTTTACAATTTTACTTATTGTTCACCGGTTACTACTCACGTGCACATTTCGGGTTTGCCCGACTAGTTTCGAACTCGAACGGAGCCCTTAGTCATGTGCTAAGTCCGCGGCGATGTCGCGAGTCAAACTGGTAGGTAGGTAGGTACATCTTACTACGTGCGTTATTGCGTTTGAAAGATTTATCAGTATTTATTTGTTATTGTTCAAATGATAAAAGGTCACTACATCTTAACCGGTTGCAGCGAATGCAGCTGCGATTCCAGAATCCCGGTAAGGTTAAAGCGGACCGGGTGGTTTAGTCGGTAGGAGTCCGCAGATACCGCCCATGATGTATTTCCACAACCTGAGTATTAAAAAAAGGTTTAATTAAGAATATGAAGTTTCTCGGAAAACTTTTACTTATAATTTGATTAATAAATTCGAGTATCTATCTAATGCGAGTGAAAAGAAAAAGAGAAAAAGAAAATAAATTTATTCTTTCTGCACAACACAGTATCAAAACGTACTTTAATACTAAAAAACTTTTTTGATTTCCCTAATTATGGGAATTACCTATACCAGATTTTACACATAGCATAAGGCCTGTGCAGAGCATGCACTACACGGTATCGGTGCGGTTTGGATGTGGTGCGGGCCGTCGCGTCCTTGTCGTCTCGTCACGTACTCCAGAGCTGTTTGTGCACGCCACCATTCCTCTTCCAAAGCAACCTACCTACCACATTTGCATAATAGTTAGGTACTACAATATATAGTTTGAAGAGCCAATTTTCTATTCATACGAACGGGTAATTCGAAATACAATCACAATTCATTATTATGGTTAAATAGTCCATTCAATACGATAATTATATCTCTGACATACAATGCCGTGCTGTTAGTGTTAGTGGCTACTTTGCAAGGCAACAAGATTGGTATCTGCAGTGATGGCTGCTGCTAAAGCTGTAGACTTCGAAGTTTTTGACCTAAGGAGTAGGTACTTATTCTTTCAAAAGTAAACCCAGCATCAAGCTGAAAAGCTAGGCCTTCGAGGATGTTGCGCAGGGAACCGTACTTGGCCACATGCAAGGCCCGTCTGACAAAGTCATGTCAGTCCATTATTTGAAGACCACAGGAAGCTCTAGCAGTCTAATAGAGAAATGCGAGTTTAAGAATCAGAAATAAATAAGTACTTAGAGGAATTAACTTTTCAGGATTGTGACATTCAACGGGATAATTAATGTATAGGTACAATCTGATGTTAATGCCCAATAAAATTAACTTGTTAGCGTATATGTTTTTCAATTTAAGTCCATAAAATGTGATTTTCGAGAATGATACACTCATGACTGTATAAGCGTGTAGTAATTTAAAATGTTTTTGCTTTAATTTACTACAAGATTAATTTGTCCAATAACTAACATTTATATTTTTATCCTGTAGGTACCTATATTTATACTCTTTTACATAATATATAAACTTCTCCTTTACAAACATAATAGGATTAAAATGATCATCCTCATCTTCATCATTATTTCGGCATCTCGACGTAGATTGCTAAACAAAGGCCTTCCCGTTGACTTTCAAAGTCATCAAAAAGACATTGTCAATGCCTTTTAAGCCACATTGGCTGTAATAGATAATAATAATAAAAAAATCAGAAGATGTAATACCGTTTTATCGCAACAAAACAGTGAAATTGGCACGTGTCGCATTACATGTACATTTCACCAATGCCGTTATTAGGTTTTTGTGGTGGTGACCCTATTACACACACAACACCAAGCTACGGGCTGTTACTGAGAATTTCCTAGCTGAAAAACCCAACATCACTACCCAACCCGGGAGTCGTACTCAGAACATTGCGCTCAGCAACCTCGCCTATGTTCACTACACCAATGAGAGATGTTGTGCATAATATTCGGCTATAAGTTACATATAAATATATATTTTTTGCAATCAAATAAATCATCTTCAGAAATAAAAGCAGTCGGGCAATATGCTAGAGAAAAATATTTACTCTACAATCAATCGCGATTGTATAAAAGCGTCTACAAAATACGTCCACAAAGTGTTTTGGCGTGAGCCTTAACAATAAATATTTATATGAAGCCGTCATGCGAAAACTATTGGTGATTGGTGAAAGTATTGGTGACATTTGTTTTATGTATGAGTATAATCAATGTTGAATCATAACTATCATCGGGATTCTATGTTGGCATCCTACAGAATTGTGCCCCTTTGTTACCTAGTTTTTTTGATAGCAAACGAGTTCGCTATGCGTGGGCGCCTTGAAGGAATTAGGGGCAGTCTACATAATACCCAGGTATATGATGATTATTTATTCACAACACTTGTAAAACTTTTTATGCTAATGCGCTATCGTTATTTTATAACGTTTTTTTTTTTTTTGTTGCGATTAAAGGATATTAAAGCAGGCCAGCCGTTAGGCTACAATGCTTTCTTTTGTCCGTACATTAAGATTACCTGCGCAGTTTTGCATAACTGTTTTTAACTTTTTCTTGTTCAGTGAATTCAGCAGATGTCAAGAGAGACGAGCAATTCTTTCTTATAAAAATGAACTAGGTAGGTAGGTCTTTTTCCATTTAATATTGTAACTTTAGAGTTCGCTAAGCATGCGTTAATGCTTTTTCAAAGACATATCTTGAATTATTAAGGTAATTGCATTCTTTACGACATTGTATTAACTGCAAAGTTAGTCGTGTTGGTTCGGTCACTTGTAAGTACTGAATTGATTGCAATGACGTCGCCATAAGACGTGTTAAAATATGGAAGAAGAATTCGCGGTGGTGAGCAGAGGTCGAGATGGCTTAGTTGGTCAGAGCGCCTGGAGTATCTATCCGGGAGGCGCAGGTTCGAATCCTGTTCGCGACCGTATTCTTTTTCCATTTAATATTGTAACTTTAGAGTTCGCTAAGCATGCGTTAATGCTTTTTCAAAGACATATCTTGAATGAACTAGGTACTTGTAGGTCGGAACAATTTTTTATTGTCGAGTGATCATTGAAACGGTTTTATAAACTAATTTAGCAGAGTTATTTCTATAAAGTTGGTGTTGAAAACGTAAGACATACATTATTCCTTGACTCAGTATTACAAAACTCTAAGTTGATTACCGAAGTTCTATACAGAACATTTAACTTCTTGTGTGTGACTTCCAATCGATAGCGTCCAAACCCATACCTTCGTGAGGTTCTACGTGCGTCGATGAATGTTTCAAAAGGATGTTTTGTCTCTAAAAAATAAATTCGTAGTTTTACTAACTGAATTGGACTCTTTAGGAATTCATTTCTCGTTTTAAGATCAACCCGAACTAACACGGCTGCCATATTTTAACCAACCGAGTAACGTGATAGAATAGGATTCTAAAGGTTTATCGAATTCAATTTACGTAGTAATTAATTAGGTACGTTTTACGCGGCGAGAGTACGTTCATCGTTGAACAGTTCTTCGACAGATTGGTGCTGAATAATTCATTGCCTAATTGGGTTTCCATTAATGTTTCTAATTATCACTATTCCTAATGCACATTATTATGAAGACAAGTTAAATAAATAATTTATGCGGTACATTAACGCAGTTTCATTCCTGTCGTTAATGTAACTAGTGCCACGTCTAATACTTCACGATTTCAGTACAGTTTATGGGACACCTACGATTTTTATAATATAATTTAATATTATTTTACATCGGAATTGCACCTCTGATGTAATAATGTAGGAAAATTTAAAACTGTGAATAAATCTATCGAGGTATTCTAGCAATTTCTTTGTGAATAGTGTAGTGGCACGCGCGACTTTTTTCAGGGGTGCCCAACTTTCCATCGTTCATAAGTCTTGTCATTTTTAGTGCTTCACACACGATTAAAGTTTAAAGTCCTGAGCTAAGTCCACACTGTCTTAGAATAGTTCATTGTATGTAACTAGATGCTTATTTAGGGTACATATTGAGAGTCATTCCAACTCAAAGTGAAACGGTGCGTTTGTTAAACGAAATTTGGCAGAGAGGTAACTTGAACCCCGAAAAGGACATACGATTCTTTTCATCTCAAAGCTGAGAACATTTCAAGCGAGTGGAATCGCGATAAAAGCTTTTTTAAATAAAGGGTGCGTTTATTTTTAACACGTATACTGACGTTGCAGAGACGGTCACTTTTTTTATTCAAATACATTATTTTCTAAATTTAAGTACACAATTTTTTCAAGCCTTGGATTTTGTACTTAAACGATTATTTCAACTGTGAGTACCTACTTATTTTGCATACGTGTTCATTGCACGTCATCTCATTTCTTTTAATACGTCTGTGTTCAAACGCGCAGGCTGCGGTGCGGTGACGGTGACTGACCGCACTCACATATGTACATACGCGTTAGGTTGGTATATTTATTATACGTCGAGGAAAACTGCCTACACCTGAATAATAGTTAGTAACCAAATTATTTGATCGTCATTCTGGCCATGTGTAGGAAGCTGATCAATGTGTGTCGGAATATTGATCATCATTTGTAGGGTTCCTTGTAGGTACATACATATCTAACTAATCGAATATATTTACCAAATGAGGGCAACACTAAATATTCAACACATGGGTCTAACAAAAGAAAATAGCACACTATTAGACAAAGTAGGACTATATTGGAAGGTGCAATATATCGATAGCAGTGATAGCCTAGTGGTATAACCCGCCTGGCAATTCAAAGGTCGCAAGTTCGAATCCAAGGCACGCACCGCTAACTTTTCGAGTCTGTGTGTATGTGTGTATTAGAAATTAATTATCACTTGCTTTAAACCGTGCAGGAAAACATAGTGACGAAACCAGCACACCTCAGAGATGTTCTCGATGGTGTGTAACGCCATGTCAGATGACTACGGGTGGTTTTAACTCTGACACTAGGTTGTTCATCAACCACACGATAAGAAGAAGATTGGAAGGAATAAATAATGTTTGTTATTATATTGTAATTGGTTGTTGAATGTAGGTATATTTAAATGTTTTCATATTAATCAAAAATTCTTTGAACTGTTGACACGAAATTAAGAAGAATGTTTTCTTAGAACATGTGTCAGTATTTTTCATTCCTATCATAGACACGAAGTCACGCAACATCAACGCCGGGTCATCGGACCTATGCATTTCCATCGGTATGGTACTTACTCATAACATCACGGTTGTATCCCCAAATAGGATCTATTTGGGTTCATATAAATAGAGCCCAAAGATAAAACCAAAACCTAAACCAAAACCAAAGCCTAAAAGAGTAAAGTGTATGTGACAACATACATACATTTTAGCTCTACTATAAAGCCTGACCGTGAGGGAAACAGGACGGGTTACAAAGTTATTTAGGTATAAACCTAGTTTTAAATAAATTAGTTTTATCAAAATTTACTAGCTGTTTTTTTATATAGGTACCTATTATCTTCCATGAGACACATTATTGTTTACCGGTTATTACACCAGTCACGTGCATTTTTTGGGATAGTCCGACTAGTTTCAAACTCGAACGGAGCCCCTAGTCATGAGCTGAACGCGCGATGATGTCACGAGTCAAACTTTTTGAACATTACTAGGTACTAGTTGATGCTCTTGTTTACAAATGCGTTAAGCAATTTCCGAATAAAACTGTTCGAAGTTTCAGCCTAATCTAATAGATACCTGGATGAGTAACAATCTTTATTTTTTTTGTTTTATTATCATAATTATAACAAAAGTTCTTTTTTTTTGTATAATAACATCCAATTATTGATGGCCCTTAGCTATTCACATGCATGTTTCGGGATTGCCCGACTAGTTTTGAACTCGAACGGAATCCGTAGTCATGAGTTGAGTCAAACATTGACTCGCGACATTGCCGCGGGCAGAAAATAATAATTTATTTAAATTTCATTCGTTGCTAAGTTTTTTAAATTCATTCAAACCACGAAGTGCACACTTGTGCTATAATGACTTAGTTCATGTAGCATGTTGGAAGAACCGTGACTAAGTTCACATGATGCAAAGTGAATGATTGTAACTTCATGTTTGGTCTTTATAGTTGAACTAAGTTCTTGGTCGATTGGACCACATTATTCCTGGTTCTGATGATGGTCAGCCACGTGACTTACTCGAACTGGCTCGCATCATGACTAAGTTCATGTTAGTCTTGGCGTCACTACGTGCAAACCGCACGTTTTAAATGGATTTTTTTGGGTGAACTTCTATATAGTTACTTTTAACTTTTAGACAATCTGAATACATTTTGAGTTGAATGTCCTTTCGAAGCTTAATTATGCTTCACGGTTAATAAACAATAGTATAAATCGAATTAATCTATTAATAAAAAAATCGAAGTTCTCGGTAGGCGCATGTTTACTAACTTCATGTTAGTCTTATCGTCGCTAAGTACGGTTTGTGTTATTTCAAAAGATATTTAATTAATTTAGAAAGTGGTGTGATACCTACATTTTTAGAGCTTAATTAATTAAGCCGTAATATTATTTTGCATAATAGGGCGTTATTTATGTAAGAAAAAGTTAAAGGAAAGATTTTATCAAGTGATACTTTGTTCTTCGAAACATTGTAAAGTAGCCGAAGTTATGTTTGTACGTACCTAGTCTATGGCGTGAGTTTTCTCTATAGAAGAAGTTTACTGTTCAACTTTGACTATAGAGCTTTTATTTATAGCTAAAGCCAGGTATAACATAGAAGCTTTGTCAATAAAACTTTTTGTCTGAGTGGTGATTACTCCAGCCAGTCATTCGTGGAACAAGAATTTGTTAACAATTACGTAACGCCTGTCGCCTTTGTCCCTAACATCGCATTGTAATGAGTTCGTGGTTTCGCAGATATTCCCCCACAGAGTGCCAAGGACCCTGAATGTAATAGTTGGAATAATTTATTGTTCAAACAACAATCTAAAATTTGTAATTTACAATCATTGACGTCACTGCGAGTTTTCACACTTATAAATTGTTTACATCAAAATACTTGTCATGCAGTGTTTTTATTATATTAAGACTAAAGTTTTAAAGTTTTTTGTGCCTAGACGTAGTACTTTATAACGTATTGACTTTCCCAGTGGAATATTTAAACGCTGTAGGTATTTTTCAGCAATTTTTACTGAAATGCATAGTTATATCTTTTTCTTGGAGTGATTAAATCCATCATGTACGCTATGCCGGATACCTACCAACTAATAAGATGAAATTAATAAAAAAAAGCACGCCTTCTTTCATGTGTTTTTTTCACACCTTTATGTATACCGTAGCCACAATTTTACTAATAATTTTTTATATCTTACTAGCTATGTTATCCAGGACAAAACAAGAATTCTATCAATACACCATACATCTAAATCGGTTAAGACGTTTAGAAGTTATGATGGAATAAAGAAACTTACAAACTTACACACATAGGTACATACCAGTACATACAAACATGAACCCTAAAAACATAACACTCCTTTTTTGGGTAGTCGTGTAAAAACTCGACCACGGTAGATGCCTAGTATAGTATGTAGGTATGAACAAAGAACGCAGTCTGTTGTCTGGTGTGGTTTTGTCGTGGTTGAGTGAGGTAGAGTGGATGTTGCAGAATACTGGGCCAATAAATATGAGTCCTATTCCCAAAAAAAACATCGTGAGAAAGCCAGTACACCGGAGAGAAGTTCTCGATGGTGTGTAAAACTATGTCATAGACATCATCATCATCCCCCTGCCCTTATCCCAATTTATTTGGGGTCGGCGCAGCATGTATTCTTATTCCATACATCTCTATCAGCTGTCATATCGTCAGTCACTCCCTTTCTAGTCATATCATCCTTAACACAATCCATCTATCGCTTCCTCGGCCTTCCTCTACTCTTATAGCCATCTACATTCATACTCAAAACTTTCCTTGTCACATGACCCTCATCCCTCCGCATCACATGCCCATACCATGCTAAACGATTTCTACACAACTTCTCAGTTACCGGTGCCACTTTCAGACTTCCTCTTATATATTCATTTCTAATTCTATCCATCCGCGTCACACCACACATCCCTCTTAACATTCTCATCTCAGCTGCATGTAGTTGTCTTTCATTCATTCCCTTCGTGGGCCAACATTCTGAACCATACAAGACAGCAGGTCTAATAATTGTTTTATAGATTTTCCCCTTAAGTTTAAGGGGAATTCGGGGGTCACAAATAGTTCCCGTGACCTGCCGCCATTTCATCCATCCTGTGTTAATTCTGTGCTTGACGCTCCGGTCTATTTCGCCATCGCATTGTACGATAGAACCCAGATACCGAAAGTCGGAGCAGACTGGTAATAGCGCACCACCCAGCGCTATAGCACCTAAACTGGAGAGACCGCCAAAATCACAAAACATGTACTCAAAACAATGTCATAGACAACGGGTGGTTTAATACCCAACACTGTGTTGTTGATAAACGAAACAGAAGCGACTGCTTTAACAATTTTCGCTTTAGTATTATAATTATGCTCTCTCTGTATAAGATGTGCAAATTTTTGTACCCTTTTTGCTTCTCTCTACTTGCGTATTTTTATACCATTCTTGCTTCAACTATATTCATCCATCATAATTACCATTTTCCTTGCATCCTTTATGCATTGTGTCCATGATTTATTTTTCCTTATCTATTAAATATCAAATGTTACAACTTGCATAGGTACAATCTATGCTACTGCCATTGTATAAAATTAATAGCATGGAAAGGCCAAATAAAATATAATATGTATGGCGAAAATCACCAATAAAAATATAAAAGACAACATTGCATTTATCTGCCTTACAAATTTTAATTATATTTTTTACATGAGTGCCGTACGGTAAAATGGTTTGTACTGCTCTCGGTATCTGTAAATAATTAACGGATGTAGGACAAGTTTATTTTCCTTTTACGTATAAATCTTACACCCGAATTGACGCATGCATAGCGAACTCTAAAGTTATGAATTCAGAGTATTGAGCAGAGCTCGAGATAGCTCAGTGGTCAGAGCCCTTGGAGTAGGTATCCGGGGGGGGGGGGGGGGGGGGGGTGCTGGCCAGAAAAACTCCCCGTGTATCCACGGATGTCTTATCCGTTGGGCCGGTGCACCCTGGTAATCACTTATTACCCGTGGCTAATATTCTGGCAGTAGGAGGCCCTGACCATCTTGGGCCTAGTAGGAGGGGTTCTTCCGTATCCCTCTGATCTCAGCAGAGGGACCATGAGGAACGAGGACCACCCGATTCACTCGGGTTGTGGGTGATTTGCTCCTCGTCTTAGAGGACGCGAATTGAGGCGGGTCTCGTTGAAAACAACGGACACGCAACACGCTGTTGCACCGCCGTCAATATATCGTAATCCTATGCTGAGTGCTGTGGTTCTGTCCTATGGCTCAGTATCGGACCGAGGGTCTTGGCTTAACCGCCCGGACCGCGAGGAAGAAAACCTTTATAAAAATAATCACCCCTAATACCAAGTTCTGGCGCGTGACGAGGGTATGGATGGCTGAAGGGTTACATCAGTCGTAAGCGCGCCCCCAGCAGGGTACCGGCGGACCCCCTTGTTTGGGTTACACCCTACGCTTGCCCGGGTACAGGGGGCACTGCCCGGGTGGACCGTTTATTTCCCCCATACTCGTGGGAATAACTATGGAAAATATTAAAACCAAAACAAAAAACAAAAACGATGGTGGAAATGCCAAAGCATCGGGAGACGAAAGGGAAAAGCCAGTACAGAGTGTACAGGCAGGCGAAAAAGAGCCAGTACCAGTGGTGGTACTGACAAGGTTGCGAAGTGGCTCCCGTCCGGGATCACCTTCAATCACCAACGCAGAGGAGGACGCCGCATCTGGAACCGAGTCGGTATCCAGTGCGATGTCGGTCGAGATGAGGGCGTCGGGCGAGTCTCAGCAGACAGCAGGCCGCAAGCGTCTTTGCTCTAAAAAAGCGAGTCGCTCCGGTTCAGTGTCTGCTTCGAGCGACGATTTGACTCCGGCGGCTAAGGTCGGTAAGGTAGGGCAACGCGTGGGCTTAAGTAAGTCGAGAGCCGAACTTAATGCCCTCGTGAAAGACGATTTTCGGATACAAGCCGAGGAAGAGGTGGCAGAGTTAGCCAAACAGGCCCAGACTAGAAAAGTCACAAAAGAGGTTGTGCCGAACTGCCCCGAAGATGGTCTTACGGCAGCGGATTTGAACCAACAGGTGTTGGATGGAGTGGACATTGTCCTCAAGGTTGCCACAAAGTCCGGCAACCTGAAGGGCACGTTCACCCGTGCCCTCAAAGATGCAGCGGCTTCCATAAAGGAGGCAGTGGGCGTACTCCTAAGCCGCACTGTCTCTGGGGAAACCGCAAAATTAAAAGAGGACCACAATCGCTTACGAGCTGAGCTGGCATCGCTTCACAAAGACGTAGCCCATCTTCGTGCAAATCTGACGAAGTCCCTAACCTCGACTCCAGTTCCAGCTCAGGCGTCCGATGAGCTGTTGCAATCCCTCATGGTCCAAATCGGGACTATGATAAATGCGCGATTTGACGCCATCAAGGACCGGCTGCTCCCAGAGAAGCAAGGGCATCGTGTCGAGCCTGTTCCCTGAAAGGGCGGAACACACGTCCCCATCTATGGTGCCGCCTACAGTGGAATCGGACGAAGATGAGGTTCCAGAAATAACCTATGGAGAACTTGGTGCGGCCGAAATGCGACTACGAGTCAAGAACACCGCTCCTGGACCAGACGGTATACCCGGTCGTGCATGGATCCTGTCCATGAAGGCACTGGGTCCTCGTTTGTGTAAGTTGTTTGACACTTGTTTGGCACAAGGGCGTTTCCCGCAGCAGTGGAGAACCGGTCGTCTCGTTCTCCTAAAGAAGGATGGACGTCCTGCGGACTCTCCTTCCGCATACCGCCCGATCGTATTGCTTGACGAGGTGGGCAAGCTTTTCGAGCGCATCATTGCTGGACGGCTCGTCAAGCACTTAACCGTTTCCGGGTAGGGCGGTCGACTGTGGACGCGATCTTGCGCATAAAGAGGTTATCGGAGGAGGTCGTGTTAGATGGCGGTGTGGTGTTGGCGATATCACTAGATATCGCCAATGCGTTCAACACACTCCCTTGGAGCTGTATTAGAGAGGCTCTCCGATACCACAAGGTGCCACTCTACCTGCAGCGGGTTGTCGGAGATTATCTACGGAACAGATCGGTGACGTATCTGGGGCGGAACGGGATCTGTGAAAAGCGCGTGTCATGCGGTGTTCCACAGGGATCTGTCCTTGGACCGCTCCTGTGGAACATCGGATACGACTGGGTTCTGCGTGGGGAAAATCTCCCTGGTGTCAGTCTGACATGCTACGCAGATGACACGTTAGTCCTGTCCCAGGAGAGGACATACCAAGAAGCTGCCCGTCTCGCCACAGCTGGAGTGGCCCTAATTGTACGTCGCATTCGCATGCTAGGGTTGGAAGTGGCGCTCACCAAATCCGAAGCTTTATGTTTTCACGGGCCTCGGAAGGCGCCTCCCGCAGGATCCCACATTGTCATCGGTGGGGTCCCCATCGACGTCAAGCCGAATATGCGGTATCTGGGGCTCGTGATAGACAGCAGGTGGAAGTTTGATGTCCATTTTCAGCGCTTGGTACCGAGGGTGATGGGCGCGGCGGCTGCTCTGGGTCGGCTGCTGCCAAACCTAAAGGGGCCCAATAATAGCTGCAGACAGCTCTATATGGGGATCATCCGCTCAATGGTCCTCTATGGATCGCCTGTCTGGTCCAGCGACCTGACATCACGTGGCGCCGCCTTGCTTCGTAGACCGCAAAGGGCGATGGCAATAAGGGCCATACGAGGATATCGCACCATATCGGGTGAGGCAGCGTGCGCTCTGGCTGGGTCCCTGCCTTGGGTCCTTGAATCATTGTACACTTGGCGCAAGGAGAATGGGGGCTGGATCCTGCCCAGGGTTTTGGAGCGGCAAAAGGCCTTGCTACAGGACGAGGCTTTGGAACTGAGGAGGGAAAGGTTGCTGCGGCCTGGAGCTGGCCTCAGAACCATTGAAGCACTTCGTCCTGTACTAAGTGACTGGGTGGCAAGGCGACACGGAGCCATGACGTTTAGGACGACGCAGGTACTGTCGGGACACGGCTGTTTCGGCAAGTATCTGTGTCGTGTCGCCGGAAGGGAGCCGGACAGCAGATGTCACCACTGCGGAGACTGCCGTGAAGACACGGCGCAGCACACCCTTGAGCAATGCTCTGCCTGGGAAGAGCAGCGCCGTGTCTTAAACGCTGAAGTGGGGGGTGATCTCTCTCTCCCGATCGTGGTTCAAGCTATGGTCGAAAGCGAGAGCTCATGGCAAGCGGTCGCCTCGTTCTGTGAGGACGTTATCTCGCAGAACGAGGCAGCGGAAAGGGAGAGAGAAATCTCTTCCACCTTACCTATCCGCACTCGAAGAACGGGGCGCAGACGGAGAAGGGACAATGCCCTTTTCCAACCCCCGTAAAATGGCCTGCGGGCGGCGGGCTTGGGGAAGTCCGTCGCCCATTGCACACACAAGGCCCGAGACGGTGTTGCGTGGTGTTCCCGCGCACCTCTCAGAAAGAAGAGGTTATTAAGGGAGCAGCTCACTCCTTTACATCTATTAAGAGGCGGTGATCGCATACGCGGTCTCTCACTGCTGGTCGCGGACGAATGTCCACATGCTCCCGTTGCCCCAGCTAAGCTGATGAGACGGAACACGGCGGAGTTTTTAGTGGGTGAGAGCCCCACATACCCACACCGCTTCCCCGAGCGGTGTGGCATGCGTTAGGCAAATTTTCTCCGCCCGCAAAAAAAAAAAAAAAAGGTATCCAGGGGGTGGTTTGAATCCTGCTCACGACCGTATTTTTATTTATACTTATATGTATAACTTTATTTTCCTTTCTAGATTTTTAGGGCTCTGTACCTCTAAAGGAAAGACTGAACCCTTATATATGTCGCAGATGGATTGTAGAATCATCTGTTTCACAAAACTGCTAGCTGATTTACAAAAAAGTACTGTTATGAAAAACAGCCGAACGACGTTTAGCGGTCTTACATAATAGCTGAACTATAACACGCAGAATTGAATGAACGTTTTGCGTTTATCAATGTAGCGGGTCAACGATCAGAGATTATGTAAAACAGTGTGAAATGAACTGTTGATTTTAGTTACAAATTTTATTTGAAAATAAATGATTTTGCATATGGCTCTGTATGTCTTAACAATAATAATCTAACTTTATTTTACTTGCCAATAGCAAAAAAAGATGAAAATTTTGAATGACGTAAATACTAACCACTATAATAGTCGACAAAATATCGGGATTATGAAAGAAGATAAATTAAATTGATCCATGAGCGAGCGAAGCGAGCTCGGGAGTTTCGTGTATCCCGACACGGACAGGTTAGGTTCGAAGAGGACGACGGGGGCCAGTGAGCGAGCGTAGCGAGCGAACTACCCCCGTCATCCTCTTCATGTTTAGGATTTTTTCTAACCTTACAGACACAAAAATAGGAGCCCCGCATGGCGGGGCTCCGTCGACCCAGCCACGGAAAGTCAAATCAGAATACAGTTTTTTTTTTACTTTAGTGGTGACTATCCATATAATATACTTATACAATAAACAAACCTGTCCAACAGTAGATATATCATTCTGCATTACGTCTAAAGGTGGGTAGCTATTTTGTTAAACGTATAGCAATGGCAATCCAGCTCAACGTCATTCAGCTGTTTTATAAAACAGTAGGTACTGTTTTGTAAATCAGCTAGCAGTTTTGTAAAACAGCGGATTCTACAATCCATCTGCGACATATATATATTTTGACACTCGAACACATAAATCAAAACCTACCGGGTACATCCGTTGACAAAGAATCGTATTACATGGAACTTAATAAATGGTAAAATTTGGGTGTATATCTCTGCCTACTCCTTCGGGGAATACAGGCGTGATGCTATCTTACGTTTATATTTTATTTAGTTCCGATAATGTAAGTTTTCGGTTCCATAAACTTTGCTGTTGTCACGTGCTCGGCAAATATTATTTCATATTTCTGATACACAAGTGAGATATCTTTGCTATTGGGAGGTGGAAGAAATGTGTTCTGACCGTGATACTGGATGGCTATAGGGCATGACTTCAGTGGCATCCTCTTTATAACAGGCTTCCGTCACTCTCTCTCTTTTGACTTTATTTCTATAAATAACTCGTCTCGTTGGTCTAATGGTCCCAAGCGCGACTGCTGAGCATGGGGTCTCGAGTTTGATTCCCGGGTCGGGCAGTGTTATTGAGTTTGTTTATTAGGAATTTCTCAGTAGCAGCTCAGATCTTGGAATTCAGCCTGGTAAATGGCAATAGGCTCATCTCCTATTATATGGGACTTAATAACAGCATTGGTGAAATGTGGGTGTACAATTGTGTACGCTTCTGCCTACCCCTTCGAGGTGTAATACTTCGAGAATACAGGCGTGATGCTAAGTTATGTAATAACTTGCAGAGCTCTAGTCGAAGCTTTTTATTTTAGGGTTTCTTATTCGAAGAATTTATCGGCTGTTTCTCAATTTTGTAGTTCGCAATACTGTCTACATTTAAATTAATATTTCTTTAGAATTGTATAACTTGTGACGCTGGAATTGGATGATTTTAGAATTCAATCAGACATGCTCTATTACATCTCTATTTTTTACCTGCTTATTCCCGCGACTTCGTCTGATTGACTTCAGAATTGGGTCCAGCCGGAATAAAAAGTATCTTATTTATTAATCCAGGCTACTATCTGTGTCGCAAATTTCATCCAAATCCGTTCAGTAGTTATTGCGTGAAAGAGTCACAAACATTTATCCATCTTCACAAACTTACGCATTTATAGATAAAATATTAATAGGTAGGATTTTGGATTTTACAAAAAAATTATATGCATTGTTTTAATAGTTTTCCATTTACTTTTTGTTTTTGGTTATTTGATATTCAAGTAGGAGTGTCAATGGTATTCAAGTGTCAAGAAGTAGTTTAAAAGGTTGTATTTGTATGCAAAGTAGTGTGTTCACATATTACTTATTATTCTTAAATCAAAACGAGTTCCGATACGTTTGAAATATATTCGAAAGGACAAAAGGTCTGACGGATTTGTGTACAGAGAGAGAAATAAATAAATTTTTGAGATTACTAACTGTATTTATTAATTACTTATATTACAGCAATGCTAATGTGGTACCGGACAACTAAAATTCCCAGCGCTATGTGACTCCGGTCTTACAATAATATGCGCGTCAGCTTTCCTCTACACAACCATACTCGCGACAATCTAAGAAGTCCGATTTGACGTTTCCTTTTTAGTGCATTTTTTCAATATAACGTTAAACTTGAGGTTTACGAATGATACTCGTTGTTAGATATAGCGTATGGGTAACATAGTATTTATTTAGGATTATGAATTAGATTTTTCAATTTCTTACGTAGACGTTCATACAAAGGTAAAATGAGAAAAGTCAAATCAGACTTCTTAGATTGTCGCTTGTTTAACTGTTCTTTTATCCAGTACTTTTTGAAATTTTTATGTGACTGTGATATTTAGGTATGTCCATTATGTGCCAGAAACGACTTAAGCAAGCTTTGTTAAGCGGAAAATAATAATCTTCAAGTTTAAAAACGTCAACTCGATAAAAAAAAAATGTACCTATCTGCTTGTAATCTATTAAGTTTTTCTGTTAGAAAATTCTTAGTAGTATCACAGAGTTTGGAATAATACCCGGCAGTTGGCACAATGCTCACCATCACATGGAGCTTATTAACGGCATAGGTGAAATCTCGGTAAAAATACCACACCTCTGCATACCCTTGCAGGGAATACAGGCGTGGTGCTTAGTTTAACTTCCTACGTATATTGTAAAGAAAATGGAGTCGGTTTTTATAAAATAGGGTGTAAAAGTTCGTTAACGGGCTAAGCGGTAATTGATAGCAAGTCGTGGCTAGTTCGCCGCTTGAGAGCACAATAATATTTTTTTTTTTTTTTTTTTTATGGAATAGGTGGCAACCGAGCAGACGGCTCGCCTGATGGTAAGCGATTACCGCCGCCCATGGGCACCCGCAACCCCAGAGGAGTCGCGAGTGCGTTGCCGGCCTTTTAAAGGGTTTGGGCCTCCGGTACCCTCACTCACTCGGCGAAACACAACGCAAGCGTTGTTTCACGCCGGTTTTCTGTGAGGCCGTGGTATCAATCCGGTCGAGCCGGCCCATTCGTGCCGAAGCGTGGCTCTCCCACGGTGAAAAATAACAAATAATAACACGTTTATATTAATTACCTTACTGTAGTCCAGTATGTCATAAACTTCGATTACTTAATGTCGCAGCTCCTGACCCGAATGAGTGATGAGACGAGGACGGTCACATGTGGCACCTACCTAAGATAGTATAGTACCTACTACCTACCAATGCATACATATGCATCAGCTAATAAACATGCATGTATATGGATGACTTGCGTCAAACTGTCTCATTTCTTACAATCTATAGACGTACTCGTACTTGCGTAATGATTTGTTTACAAGAAATTGTACGTCGATATTATGCGCTGTGGAAGGCAGTTTTTTTTAAACTTCCCGATTAGTCGTTAAACTCGGGGTTTATTACGCGGAAGATATCTGTTTTGTACAAGGAATCGTGCCATATAATTCGTATCGTTATCTTTGAAAGGAAGCGATACGGAACCAGTGCCAAACCTTTTGAATTTACGTTTGCCAAGAACATGTTATGAGTTTTAAGAGTTGTAAGTAGTGGTAGGGGAAAGATATTTGCAGATATTTTGACTGTGGGCGTTTTAAACCGGTGGTTAAATACTTGTAAAATGGTAAAGAATAATCATTTTTGTTTTTTAAGCGGGAATAGTTGGGCTTATTTAGCAAAACCCATACAGGCACAACATATATCTATACTATTAATATTATAAAGAGGAAAGATTAATTATTTGGTATTTGTTTGTAAGGATTTAAATAAAAATACTTCTTCACAGATTAAAAAAATGTCTCACCAGTAGAAAGCTGCATTATCACTGATTAATATAGGCTATATTTTATTTCAGTTATAATAAGATTTCAGTCTGTAAATTCCCGCGGACGAAGCCGCGAGCACAACTAGTTTAATAATATCACGATAACTATACTTAATTAAATTCTTCGTCGAATTGACCTCCGAATCATTTACATAACATTTAAGTTCACAAACATTGATTGTTCCCTCACAATATTCGTCTAACCCTTTCAGTATGCGAATGTATAACTAATATGACTTCGAACGGAAGTTCCAGAAACCATCCGTAAGCCTTTGGAAGTGTCCGGTAAATCTATCCAGACAACAATGGGTAAGACATAACCGTCCTGGTCCAACGCCCTGAGGCTCAATTGTGTCGGCACACAATAACTACATCATAGCTGAACCTATGTGCCTACAGCATCGTGTATATATACAAGGAGAGTACATTATCCGGGGTCGTGTTCCCTTATTGACACCTACTATGCCCGAAGGCCGCACATGATAATTGCTTAGGTTGTTAGGTCGGGTTAAATAGGTTAGCCATGATCGTAATCCCAGAGATCATAAAAGTAGAACTCTACTTGTTTATATCAGGGTTGGGTTTGATATTTCTAAGTTTATGGCTGTTACGTTTCAACCCTCGCATAAAAGTAAGTGTGTATTTACATAATTCTATAAATCTCGTTAAAATAATATACGTTTGCATAATTTTAGAAACTAGCCAGGGCGAGTTATGAATGTGTTTTGATTAAATTTAAATCCCATGATCCGCTGTATCTAGGTATAATGTGGGTCTTACTACATGTGTCCTATATTTTCAATTTGTACGTAGTAACATAGCTACGATTAACTTAAATGAATTTATTGAAAATCGTTCCAATTAATTTCACTTGTCAACGAGCTTTGAATATTAGTTGAACAAAGCTTTGGTTTTGTGGTTGCGAGTCTTGGCAGTGACACCACAGATCTGTGGTGTCGACCGTCAAGATGTGCCTTCGTCTGACTCAAAGCGTTATAGCTAGGGGCTACGTCTATGTTCCCCAACGATCTATTCAATGCAAATTCTGTCTTATGGAAATTTAAAACTATCTTTACACTTCGCTTCAGGGATGAGGTGAGAAAAATATAATGGAAAATTCATCGTATAACCAACTTAACTATAGTTTGTATGTAGTGTGTATGCACAGTCCCTTCATGGGCGCTGTTTAATTTAGATTACTCGGTATTAGCTCGGGTTCCGTTGGGTTTGGGTAAGATTATTGTTTGAACTGTACGTATGTATGTATGTGATGTAGGTAATTCGATTGAATTGCCTACTGGCGTCTCTAATATTCGATTTGCAGCTGTAAATGGAGTGATAATTGCTTTGAATGAATTAATTATTGATTAAGTTGTTAGTAAAATTAATTTCTGAACACATGGTGGTCACATGTCTGGTAAGTTTTGTGGGTGTGACATTGTCTGGGTATAAGGGCCAGGCCACCCGGTGCGGTGCGGTCTCGGCGCGGCGCCTGAGCGGTGCCGCAACGGTTTCCTACATATAAAAAAATATGGTATGCCATACGGTACTTCCGGCACCGCTCCGGCGCCGCACCGCACGCGCACCGGACAACGGCGCGAGGCAGACGAGGCGGGGAGGGGTGCAAGCAGTGTGGTGCCGCAGCGGCGCCGCTCAGTTGTTTATACGGCATAGGCAAGAGTGCACGCTCGTTGATGATAAAACTTTCGAAAGCGGGCACACTCATTCGAAAAAATTATTTAACCTCTTTTCGTTTAAAACAAACACTCAAAATTCTTTAAAAAAAAAGGCCGTCACTATTCCTTAAGGTAATAAATGGACTGATCCAGTATCTTCGTGTGCTTCTATGTCGATTTCGTCGATGGCGAAGTAATAATAGCAGCAACACACGTCTTTTTCGATCCATTGTTTATTGTAGACTGTCATCAACTGGGTTAGCCAAGCCAAGCCTGTTGCGGTGCCGCAGCGGCGCCGTAACAACATTGCGACGCCGCACTGCTCGTGTGGCCGCCAGTGCGGTGCGGAGTAATGCGGTGCGGTGCGGTGCCGCACCGTGTGGCCTGGCCCTTAGGGTAGGTGTAATATCAGTCCAGTTGAGTATAATAGCAGTTTTTCAGATTAATATACCTACAACTTAAACAGATTAATTTGTGTTGCGCCTTAGTTTTTTCAGCTTAAACGCTTGTGTAGGCGTATTAAGACTTCTTAACTTTAGTAATCCAGATCTAACAGTTCTTTTTTTCTAAATAGTTTTTATAAATCAAAATGCCTTATTTTATTTCTGAATTCTTGTGATAACATAGATTGAACCTTTTAGATCAGCGCAGCCTTTAATTCATAGATATATACATATCTACCTATATGTATATAAGTATACATATAGGTATAGTAGGTACATATAGATGAATTGTGCACATTAGGTAGGTAATTCATAATGATGATTACTCCTTTATTCTTTATAAAATTTGAGGCGCGTATGATAACTGATGGGATGTTTAATGAAAACCTGGAATATTTTTCATATTATTTTATTCATTCTTTTATAATTGTCAGAGTTGTACAACTAAATAATCACAGTTGAAACAAAACATAACTATATATGTAGGTTTAATATAATTAATGCCTAATAAGGAAACACAAATCGGTGTTTGTTTGCGAGAAATCGCACTTTTCGTATTTTGTACTGGGGTTGTGTGCTCTGCTGTCTAAGTGTACGCGGGCCGAGCATTGGTTGCCGCTCAATATGAAAAAACTGCGCACACCCACCAATTATTATCATGGAGAGTAACGCAGTATCCAATTTAGGTCTATGCCTGCAGTCAACTTGAAGAAGTACCTTTATAAACTAAAAGTTGACTGCTAATGCCAGAGTTCAATTGTATGGACAGGTTGTTATATTTGTATTAGTCCCTGTTATTCAACATTTTCAATTAGCTTTGTTTTTTCAAATGCTGCATAAACACAACAACCTGCCGATACAGTGGCCTTACAATAATATATGCTCAGTGCTAAGAATAACAAACATAGTAAGTACATGCTTAGAGACTGCGCAGAGCTTGGAGAAGAAAAACAGAGCCGGGTGGATGTGTTGACACACCACCATCGGAAAACTAAATGTTGCTTTATAAAATAGTTCAAAAACTTACAATATACCGTTGTATAAGACAGAAATATAAAATCGGACCCAAATCGCTATCGTAATTCGTCTATATGTATGATATTGGCAGTGTAATGATATTCATAAAATAATAATAACTATGAAACTCTACTTACATGAATAGTAATTAACGAGAATTGCTTTAATATTGGATGTAGGTACTTGAATATTAATTATTTGTCTTTAGTGCAAACTAGAGGGTGAACTTACATTAGGTAAGTTATTAGAAGTCTATTTAAACCGAGTCTACAAAATCTTAGGCTCCAAACACATAATAAAATCAGTCATTTTAACATAATTCAGTATTATTCTAAAATTTACACTGATTATAAACTCGATATCGAAGTGAGACAGTTTCCAAAACCATTTTATTATTATTATTATATTTTACTATAAATTCTTAAAAATTAATTTATAAATTAATGACTTCTACAGGTTTCAACAACTATCTCACATCAAGATCGATGGAAATAGTATTCTAGCACAACACTCTTAATAAGTTATTGATATTTTCCTAGGTGCGACTAAATTTATATGTAATCATACGAATAAATAAAGTGCAAACACTTAACTCTACGGTCATTAGCTGCTTCGATAATGCTAAGAAATTGGCACAGTCCCACTCACACAGCGCATGCGCACGGCACGCGCCGCACGCTCGCACGCATGCACGCACGCACACACTCACTCACTCACTCACGCTCGACGAATGTCGCTTCCACACACTCACACACATACCTACAGCTCACACACTCTCATAAATACACTCTCGCGCACACATGCAAACGAAATCTCCCGCGACCATGACTACTATTAGTTACCTAATGTTACGAGTAGACCGTAGTCGTTTCCAAATACTATTTAACTAGCACTACACGGAGACATTAGGAGAGGAACACCGGTTACTGTACAGTTCGCTTACACGTTAAAGTTAAATTAATAGTTTCACGTTTAATTAAAATCGGGGGTAGTTGTTTCTAGAGTGTTATTGTATTTACAACCCCATTGTTTAAATTTCACATAATATCGAATGAGCATTATGTTAATCGACGTCCGAGTGGACCACCTCAAGTATTATGTTGTCTACCATTATTAAAATATAACATATTCTTTTATTCTATAATGACTTCTGCGGGAGGGCCACCATTTTAAGTGATATCACGTAAAGCTGTGGACTTACAAAATACTCGTATAAATTATTCACATTTATAGCACACTATCTACAAACACCCACTGTTCAGATTCACGTCCGGCCCTGCCGCAGAAATCCCTTTATCTCCGTAACTTCCAATAAAATACTGACTCATAATATGGCTAATTCGAATAAAAACTTATATCAAATATTTGGTGAAGATGTAGTTTAAACTTTATAAAAATTACGCAATTAAATAGGTATCTTAAACGATTACTTAAGCTTAACATGTCTACCACAATAAATAAAGTCGTATAAAATTGATAAGAGTTACAAGTGTCGCGGGTGGGCGCCGCACGTCGCCGGGCGGGAGCTCGCCGCGCTTGTTTATTTACAAAATAAAAGTCTGCGAGTGAGCGAGTGTCGCCCCCGAGATAGCAGGGTTACAGTGGCTTAGTGGTACGATAGTGGGAGACAATTGACTAAATTAGCTGCGGGGTGTATGCGGGGCGCCTACAGCTGCTCGTCCAGGTCCGGCCCGTACAGATCAGCCAGCTTGTTGAACCGCGGGCCCCACGCGCCCAAGTAGTCGTATTCGTGCGTCTCGTCGTCAGTACCTGACACACAAGCGAGCCACATTAGGATTTCATATGAATAATTTATTCGAACACGAAGACTGGAGGTGCCTCAATTTTTCGCTTCATACATTGTGAATGAAACGCTGCAAGGCGCCGTCATAAATTTTAAAGTAGGATTGGAGGAACTAATTTTACGAGGGGTGGTGAAGCATGCGATTGGAAACTCACCGGAAGCGAGCGAGGAGAGTGATCCAGCGGTGCTGCCGCCACCCTCGTACGCGTAGTTGCGCAGGTCGTCGAATGGCGGCGCGTTAGGGTCGCTGTCGGCGCGCCGCTTGTGCTCCTCGATAAACATGCCCACGTTGGTCTCGCCGGGCAGTGGAACGCCCACGCCCACGCCTGGAGGAACTCCTACGCCCACGCCCATCGGGCCAACTCCCAGACCCAAACCCATTACGGGATCTATTACGAAAATATGTATTTGTGTGAGGTGGAAGTTCCGTTTAAAAATCATTATTATACACGATTTGTGCATCTTTCAATATAGAAGTCAAACAGTTTTGCCTTCGTTACCGATGGAAAACATCTACTATAAAACAGCTATATCTACACAAACAGTCAAACAAATGTTTCCGGATATAACGCCATAATCCCTTTATCGCCTCTTACGCCACCCAAGCAGAATGATGGGGTGCTTATTTCTAACTATTGCACAACGTATTATTCAAATATTATGAAGGATTCGAAGCATAAATATTAATCTTCGCGATGAAGTCACAGTTGAGGTATTAAGACCACAATAAGCAAGTCCAGACCGTGCGGTCCTGTGAATTGCAATTTGGCGAACACGAGCTGAAACCAAATAAATGTTGACGGCCGCTCCTGCTCCCTAGACGTAGTAACATAAAATTTTGCCATGTTTGGAGTTAAAAGGAAGTCTAGGTGCGGGCGAAGAGATATATCTCTGGTGTAGGCATGACAATGAAAAAATGAGTACGCATATTGAAATGAAACGTAAGTGCGCCTCTTAGCGTTGTGGATAACTCAACTACACATAAAGCGCTTCGACAGACTTCCAGTTTCTTGCGAGCCACCGTGGTCAACGGATCTCTTCGACCTGAGTTAGTTATTCCTTTAATGGTATAAAATTGTTGTACATTGTAACATTACAATGCGAAGTAACTCACTACTAATCAAACCCAAAGTAAACGTGCTCTCAGTGGCTGAGAGCCTTAGTGTTGGTTTTATGGGCTATGACCGCAAAAACCTGACAGAGGTACAGGTAGGAGTTTTCTCTAGAATGCCTTTCCTCCTATCCCATTCTACAAAATTTTCGCGACATATTAATAACCTGGGGATCTCCAGGGAACAGGCGTTGCACAGTGGGGCTCCGGAACTGATCTCATTGGAGGACCAGGAGCTCCCGTCCACGCACTGATAGTGATCACCGAGGTGGTTTTAGTAAGGTAAAAATCCAACACTCCGTGGTCTTATCCCCAAATGCCAAGTGCCTTTTGAATGATTCCACGCGAAAAAAATAATGGAGTACATAGAATTACTTACATGGCAACTTAGTAGGTGCATGATCAGGTAATGGTCCCCCGATGGGTATCTGTAATGGGGTTATGTCGAAGGCCGTCATGTCGTCTTCACCGCCGCCTTCATCGTCGTAGTTGATAATATTCTCGCGGACATCGTCATCAGGCCCGGGGTACTTGATGTGGGCCTCCCGACGACGATTGTATACCACGAACACTAACACCAGGACTGGTGACCAGAAAACACAGGTTTATGGGCAGTTTGACTTAACTTATAGGCGCAACTAGGATTTATAGCCAGGGATGGTTCTATGTTCATTACACATATTAAAAATAAACAGAAATTAAAGAATGGTTAGCCCCACTACTGGAAGGGCCTGGTCTCTATAGTAGGGAGGGGGGACTCCTGGCTCCTACCAAGTTACGCCTACGCCTATGCATAAAAATTAAGCAACTCTATCTAACAAGTATCTAGTTTAAATGGAATGGTATAAGTGACGCAAAATAAATGAATGGATCAATTTATTATTGGAAAAAAAAAGATTTATGCATCTCCACTGGAGTTAGCTTTGTACGGTGACCTCAAGCTGGGTCAGTCAGATAAGTCATTTTAATATGTTATTCCCTTGTTGTGAATGTACATCTACTTATTCTTCACTTACTACATATTACATTATACGTCATATCGCTTAAACAATATGTTTGAATTAATTTTATTCAAGTAGATACAGATGTATAGTTATTCGATTTGAATGACTCAAATGGACATATATATACAGAGCCGACTTTGTTATTCATGTGTAAGATATAGTTTCGTATCTATTTCTAATTTGGAAAAGTTTTCAAACAAATAAAATCGATGCGCCTCCCGGATAAATACTCCAGGACGCGCAGGTTCGAATCCTGCTCACGAAAATTCTTTTTCCATTCAATATAATAACTTTAGAGTGCGCTAAGCATGCGTTAATGCTTTTCAAAGATGTATCTTTAAAAAAAAAAAAACAAAATTTGTGTAAACTGGAATTATTTTTGTCAACAAAACCTACTTAAAAATATTGTCATTATTATAATTTATATTAAAAAAGTAAAAGTGAATGAAAGTTATATTATTTGCTGACATAGTCAAGTGAAGAAAATAACTTCATATCAAAGAATATTGACTTGAAGAGATGTTCTCCGATGCAATATACTTTGATATAAAGTTATTTTTCTTCACAAGATAGTTTAAGTATTATTTTGAGCAAGTGAAATTACTTAGTTTGAGAATTTATGAAAAAATAAGCTTTTACAAAATGTCACAGAGAAAAGATTCTCATTTATGTAATTAATTGAAAATGTATTTCTCAGTATATTTATTACTATCCAACATCAATTTAATTAAGTACACAGACCAAAGACAAAAACGAAATAGTGGGTCTCTAGGTCTACAGCAAATAACGTTACTTAGCAATGACATTAAAATTTATGTGGTTAGTTTCAAACCTCTACAATTTGTAAGCTTGTAGAAAGAGTCAGCATTTTTGTTAGCACACAATTCGTATATTTAAACCTAATATTTCGCTTTTTAGCGACAACTAGTGACCGCATGGTACAACTGATTGAGGTTAAGTGCTTCCCGCGGTTGATCTGTCAATAGGTGACCATGATTTCATATTGAGACCACTCTGTTCCTTGCAGAGCAAGTTGAATATTGTCGACCGGGTTGTGATTTGTGACAGCCGTGATGGAACTCGGGTGTCTGAAAGTCTAACGATCAGTCTTGACACGTAATTTAACTGGGTTGTTGTGGAATTCAGATAGGCAGACGTTCCATGTATACCTATGTACATTCTGGTATTAAACTGCATCCGGTTATACTGGACACCGACGAAAAACCTAACCGGATGCGTAATTCGAAAAAGGCTGCGCAGATTTGACTTATTGTTCACTAAGCAATTCTCATAGCTATTTGTTAATCGGAAATTGATCATAATGGTTGTAACTTTGGAATTGTTTCAGTTATTTCAATTTCCGTTAGGTAGGTATTTAATAAAGGTAGGGACTCCGAACGATGATTTAAGAATACAGTCTTCTATAGGGCGGCTATTAACTCAATTCCCTTTGATTCCTTTAAAATATATTAAACTTTGGCCATAATAACTTAACAAGTGACTATTATGAAATAAATTGTCATGTAATTTTAATGGAGTAATTCAATTAAATTGATATAATACCGATTATGATGAACGTGTGTGGTTTTGTTATGACAATTAAATGCTACTCGAAATTGATTAAATTATATTAAATTGTTCCTATCAGGACAAATCGAACAACTTCACAAATGTTAATAGGCAAATTAAATCCAATTACCTACGTATAATCAGATTATCAAAACGCATATAAATTCACGTGTAAAATATTATTAATTAATTGCACTAGCTTTATTTTGAGAATTTATCCTATTTTCACATTAATGGATTTAATAAAAAGTGATAAAATTTTAGATTGTGGGGAGGCGACGTGATCAAAGTTGACGTCTCCTTGAATAAAGAGAAAAGTTATTCTGACCATTTGTTAGGCAATTACGGTAAATTGACACAATGAAAACATGAGCGGTAACAGCATGCAAATAAACTGAATGTGGTGCTCACCTAAAAGCATGAACAAACAAACAATGATAGCTATAATGAAATCTCTGGAGGGCGTGATGATCCCGGAGGCGAGCAGCTCGAGCTCGCAGTCGTGGCCGGTGTAGCCGAACGCGCACACGCAGTCGTAGCGGCGCGCCGGCTCGCGGTCCACGCACGTGCCGCCGTGACGGCATGGGTTCGCCAAACACTCGTTCACGTTCACGCAAGTGCTGCCCGCGCGCCTCGAGCCCCCGGGGCACCTACACACCGTGCGCTTTACCTCACCGTCCTCGCGACCAAGCGCGCGCACTGAGCCCCGACCCCATATAGCATGCACTAGGTACTATATAACATTTAGCTAGGAACACGGCTACAGATATACACAGATAGGTCTATGATATGATGAGAGTGCGTTAGTGATAGTGCGTCGGGATGATCGTCTAGTGGGACACGCGCAAGCGTGACTATGTTAGTGCTCACTCATAATAATAAGGAGGCAGACGAGGATGGCTGCGAGCGCGCCCATGCTGAGCTTGAGCGTGCGGCCTTCTTGTACAAGTTCGCAGTTCTCGCCCCAGAACCCTTCGGGGCAGTGGCAGCGGTAGCCAGGCTCACGGTTCACGCACGAGCCGCCATTGCGGCACGGGAAGTACAAACATTCGTTCTTGTCTACACATCCTTTGCCGTCCGGAGACAATACCAAACCCTCACCGCAACTGAACACCATACCAATACAATATTTAGATATGCAAGCATTAGTATATGTATGAATATGTTATAATAGATAGGTATTAATAAGAAATAAATAGAAAATTGTTAAATTATATGTGATTTTAGTAGTATAACATATGTAAACTATGTTTAATATGTTATACATATAAATAAGTTAATAAGACAGATAGAATATTATTAAATAAATTAAAGTTGATTCAAGAAATAATTAGTCTTGTATAAATAAGGTAAATTAAAAGTCGTAACTCAGTGCGCGCTTCAAAATAAACGGTACAAAAAATAAAACATCATAAATCGTGGGGGGAATAATTAGCATCAAGATCATTATTCACAGTAACATCAAACTTCCAAAGTAATTAATCAATCTGTGATATGTTTTCAGTGATAAAATATTAAATTAAAGGAATTATATTTATTCAGTTATTAATGAGTATTAAGCATCACGGGTATAATTTTTTTTTATTTCAATTTGTGTCTGGGATTTGAACCCCGACTGCATTACTTACAGTTGCGCTAATTAGCAGCCAACCTACAGGGGGTAAATTAATAATCAGAGGAATATAAGAAACTTGAATAAGAACTCACGTGCACTCATATTCATTCCAGAGATCGACGCAAACAAAAGGCTCCGTGCAGTGAACGTTGATGCATGGACTGTTCGATGGACAATTGCGGTCCAGGTTCCTGGCCATCGTTGCCTGTCCCCACTGCGTGCCATTCATCGCCGGCGGCAGTGGCAGGTGCTTGCCTTCTAATCTGATGTCGTCTAAACATCCTTTTTGGAAGTCAGCGTACACTTCAAATGTTCTAACGCCGGTATATTCAGCTTTACCACCTGCGTAGACACCTTCTTGCTTATCCACCAGCAACCACTGATGGCCATCGAAATAGAATGTTTCATTATATCTGCGTCCTTCACCGCCATCTATTTCAAGCATCGCAGCACTTCCGTATCTGCTCACTCGAGCTATGTGCCATTGGCCATCGTCGACTGCGACTGAGTTCAGCCATACATCCCGCTCCTCAGTTCGCAATGAATTTAGATTATATCGGAAATGTAATCGGGACTCCTTCACTTCAAGTATGCCGTATTCTCGATTGTGTTGATCACTTACTCTGAAAAGTTCACCGTGAGGTTCGCGAGTTCTGAATCGTAGTTGAATTTGTGTACTAAACCTGTCTGGTTCAAAACTTAAAGCAAATTTCACGTAGCTCTGGGGCCGGAAACTGGTTGGCGTAGTTGGTAAGTTACAAGAAGGCCCAGTCCAACCAGGTTGGCACTGACATCTAGCTTCGGAGAAGCTACCGACACAAGTACCATGCTCCCAACATCTAGAAGTGGTGTCTGCTTGATTACATATCTCGTCAGTTTGTGGACAACCTGCTACAGAATTCCTTGATAAGCCTGGATGAGCTAGATCATATAACTTGCTGTTGTGAATCAAATTCCGAATGCATCCGTCGAATCCTTTGCCAATAGGCATATATTGCCAGTGATAGTGAGTTGGATCAAAGTGTTCTATGTACAGGCCACCAATTTGTAGTGGTGCATTAACATTCAAATATTCATTGAAAGGAGGAATTGTCCCAGTGGCTTGACAAGTGGAGTCATCGAATTCTGGTGGAGTTCCATCTTCCATTTCTTGAATATCAGCTGATTTACAGTAGTCAACTATCATTCTAACATTTTCGGTGTCCCAGAAAATATCTATTCTATGCCATTCACCATCATCTAAGGATTTCTTAGTCTTAACTCTTAGTTCTAATGTGCCTGATCCAAAATCGATTAAAAGTCTGGGATTGCCTCTTTCTAGTTCCACAGATATGAAATCTGATACCATTATTTCTTCTGGTTCCGGAGGTACAATGGGCCCATTGTATAGTAGCACACCTTCCGATTTCCTCGTGATAAATTCGAAGCTTAAATGAGAACTGTCGCACATTTCCAAAGAAGGATACCAAGCCCATCCTGTACCCCTAAAGCTCCTAGATGTTTGCTGACATCTTGGTCCGGTGTATCCAGGAGGACAAGAACACGTCAAGCCATATTTGCCTTCTATACACCGGCCTCCGTTATAACAAGGAGAATTACGGCACGTTTCTGCTTGAGTGAAGTTTCGGGCACCACATGTGCATTCAGCGATCACATCGACTCTGACACCAACCAGAGCCGTTTTATTTGCATTTACCATGTAGGGCAAGTTACTAATATCCAGGACGTTGGTACAGGACCCCTCACACATTTGGTTTTCATATAAACATTCATCAATACCAACCATTGTGATGTTGATTCCTACGGCCCTTTCTATTTCTTCTCGGTGCATTAGCACAATGCCGTTTAATCTAATAGGTTTATAGTAATGAGCGCCATGTGCCGAAAAACGAATATCGGTTATCGGAGGATGCTTCTTTCTTAGCTGAACACTAAAGATATCAATATTTTCACGCTCAGTATTCAGTAAGTCGGCCAATTTGTCCTTGAAAATATCTAATTTGCTCCTGGAGACACTGAGGGTTTTGTAATTCCATACTCTTATAAAGTCTTCATCAGATATTCCCGATATTCGAATTGATCCTGAATTGATAATAGCCTCGTGCGAGATTTCTTTGACATACACAGTGACATTAGCGGGAACGTCTGTTTGAGTATGTTTCCGATCATAAACTTTGAATTTGAGGTGATATCTACCTTCTCTGGTTTTGTGTCTCATTTGTACCATTCCAGTTTCTTCATTCAAAGTGAAGTTTGGATGTTCTGAACTTTCCCAAAAGAACTTTTTATCGGGCAGGTCCCAGTCATCAAGATCATAGACATACACTCGACCGATTTCAGTATCTGGTGCCTGACCTTGATAGCTATATACAAGTATTTCTTTAGAGCCTGGTTGCATTTTATTATCATTGACATCGCCAATTACCACAGTTAATGTGCTCGTTCCAGTCATCGCTGGATTTCCATGATCTTTTATAATAATTGGAATGAGATATTCCTTTTGTTGTTCTCTGTCAAAAGATCGTAATGATGAAACTATAGCCATTCCATCCCCGTTGGCACCTTTCTGGTCTTGCTCCACTTTGAAAGAAGCTCGAATTATATCATCCGCACCAGGATCAAGTCTAAACTGGAATGGCGGTCCATTACTTTTAGATCGATCATCATCATCAGTAGCTAATATCTCAGCAACTTTTTTGGGTGTTATATGCTCTGTTAGAACTGGCCTGTAATCCTTTAAGAACGTTGGAGCATTGTCATTAATATCCTGAACTATTACTGTTAGGGTCGCAGTCGCAGTTCTCGGTGGTACACCATCATCAATAGCTAAAATCTTAACTTGATGTCTGGGAGTATCTTCCCTATCTAATGAACGCTGTATGCTGACAGTTCCTTCTTGATTAATCGAAAATTGTCGTTTTCTATCGGATGATCTATCGATTGCATACGAAACTTTACTTTTTCCTCCCTGATCAGGATCAGTTGCTTTAAATGTTTCCAAGCTTTTACCAACTTCTGCATTCTCATAAACTGATACTTCTATATTAGCTCTTTCAAATTGAGGTTTATTGTCATTAATATCTCTAAGTTTAACAACTACCCACGAATAAGCTACGTGATATTTATCGTTGTCATTATCTTCACCTTTATCATTAACTTGTATCCTAAATCTGAAGCCATTACTTTGTAATTGGTCTTCATAATCTAAAGGCTGTACAATTTTTAACGAACCAGTGCCGTCATTATTTCTAACCATAGTAAACTTATCAGCACCATATCCACTATTTTCAATAACTTTATACTGGAATTTATTCGTTTCATCCTCATCATGGACAGTAACTGTCAAGATGGGCATTTCAGGTAAGTTCGTTCCATCCGTTTCATCAACTTCAGTAAACCACTCATCCTTGGTAAACTGCGGTGGCATATCGTTTATATCTTTTACCCTTATGGACGCTGTTCCTGTTCCCTTTAACCCTCCTCCATCAGATGCTACTATCTGAATTGAATAATCTGGTGTCCTTTCGCGATCGAGGCAACATACTGCAGTTTTTATAACACCTGTTTCCGGTTCGATTTCAAATATAGGTGAGCCAGTTTCTTCCTCAATAACGTTTTTCTCGATAGAATACCATAACTTAGCGTTATTACTTTCTGCAGGATCATCATAGTCAATGGCTGTCATAGTCATAACGACCATACCGGCTGTGCCGTTCTCTGTGACATTACCGAAATATACGCCTTGAGGGAAAATAGGAGCATTATCATTAATGTCTTTAAGATTGACTTGAACATCTGCGTATCCTACGAGACCTTCGCCCCCCTCGTCTTGTGCAAATACCGTGAACCTCCATTGCGGCCGTCCATTAGGTTGATCTCGGTCCAAAGGCTGTTGACAAAACGACAAATTACATACGAAATTTTTACTTAATTATTGAAGGCCAGAAGATTTCACAATAGTTTCTGCAAATAAATGTTTTAGAAATATGTTCGGTTTACTAGGTTTTTAAAACTGCAACACGGCAGCGGTGTTTTCTTTTTTACAAACATAGTAGACTATTTATCACGGAGAAGAAACGCTATGCATGTTTTCTTCTTTTCTATCTTGAATGCCCATTGAGTAAGGAACTGCGTTAATTACACTAATTAATCAGTAATTTAATTGTCTTATGAATGTTACGAATTACAATATCCGTAATAAGACAATTAAATACACATTTGTGACATATAAATTCTGTTAAAAGGGCTCGGAAAATACAGAGATAGTGTTTGCTCGGTGGTTAACAAACAAACCGATCCTAAACTCACAGTAAAGTTTAAGTCACAAGTATCCTTCGCTTTTCGTGGGCGAGGCGGGACCAAAAAAGTATTCCAATTTTCTAAAGAGTAGGTAATTAACATTCAGAGAACATTCGGTTTTTCTCATTTCAGAAATATTTGTGTCCAACTTACAGAGCAAATGGAAAGCAATAAATGTGTGATTGCATTGTACATGCAAAGTGTGCGTCCTATTGGCCAGCCACCTCTGTTGTCGGGTTTGGTATACTCCCATTCCGATGCCAATGGTATCAGGTGTACACCTTATAATCGGACGCGACACCTTTACAAATAGCGGTAGGTATATTAATATTACAGCTAGCACTTACTTTGAGGACGAATATTTCTCCGGTAGTGCGATTGATGTCGAATTTACTGTTGGCTGGATTGTCAGGATCGATGCCCTGGCCGGTGAGGAAATAAACTATGTTCTGTTGTCTGTCTTTGTCACCATCCGTGGCTGTGACCTGCGTGAAAGATGGTAGATATAAATCACTTGATCTCGGAAATCAATACAAATCGAGTAATCCATTGTATACCAAAATATTTATTTTAAAATTCTGCTTACCTGTTTAGGTTGGGTTAGTGTATACAAAATATCAAAAGCAAGCCAGTAATAGATAGGTACACGAAAATCCATGCTACTTAGCGATGTTAGTATGTTCAATACCAAATTGCCTTCGGCTCTGTGTTGTTTGATTATCGAATCATACAGCAACAATGGTAACGAAGTTTTGCGTCATTTGATGAAAATGTCCCCGGGCAACTTAAAGGTTGACTTTATAAGGCCTTCAAAGTCAAACACATATTTAAAGAAAACTTATTTGGGTGAAACATAACTTTTGGTAGCTGTGCAAAATATGAGGAGTGTAGATTTCATTTGAAACCAACGTTTTATTACGCACAGGCTTAGGGACATAAAAAGCCTAATGAAGATTAATTACTCAAACTAGTAATGCGATCCTCCCCATCTCTAAGGTCTATTGTATTCAAACAATTATCCCTTTCAAAAGAAAAAACGTTATATTTTGATCTAATTTTCGAATACGAGCACCAACCCAGAATCGCAGTCACTTGTAAAAAGACGATCAGCCACTAAAATATTTCATAGTTATTATAACTTATTTATTTTATTATAATAATAATGAAAATTTTCTCTATCTATGTATTTATTAATGATTCCTGTTCCACAAAGCCTTCTCATAACAGTTCGGAATAATATGTTGACTAAGTCGAATTCTCTGAATTTTCCTTATGATGTGACGTCATAAAACGTCGAAACAACTTTAATCTCGGGCTCAATGTGAATTACTATGTATTTTATAGTGGCGAAGCTACCAAGGAAGTTTCCCGAAGTTTATGAACCCCAATGCCCGGATTGTTTGCATCGTCCCCCAGCGGAAGCATCGCAAACTTTGTTCTTTTTAAGGATACCGACGAGAACGCTAGAAGAATTTTATCACTATTCGAGAAGGTGAAGTGAATTGAATTTTAAAGCGGGAAATATCACCGATAAACGGACTATACGAAAAGGAAATGGCAAATAAACATTCGCGTATGGTGATCGAGTGCTGTGTATCAAATTCGTGATCGTACCCAACTGTTTATCGAGTGTTTAATGGAGGAATAGATCCCAGTAAAATTGGGATACGTAAACTTATGGCAACTGGAATGTCCAATTACGTCAGACTGGTAGGAGCGCCTGAAATGAAGAGGGTCGACGTTTGCGTAATTACTCGGATCATTTGCGAATCTCACTCCAATTATAAAAAAAGCTTGTCACTACAAGCAACTTGGGACAAGGGCTTTTCTCCTAGAGAACGGTCCATTTTATGATTGACTATATAAGACAAGGCACGTTGCCTTTTAAACAGTTGCCGTAGCACAAATTGAACTATGTTTAATAGGCCTTTCTTCTAATTGCGATTGCGAGGATACACCTACTCTGTCTGGGCTTGCTTGCCTACGTCTATTCTGAAATCTGACACCTGTTTACTTTAGATAATATAATAAACAATACAATAATGCCTCATTGGGCCAACTGTCTAAACAATATGCATAAGTTCTATTACCTACTTGTCAAATACTAAAGCAGACATTATATTATTTGAAACTGCTACCTCAGACACATCACAGAGACAAAGTTGAGTAAAAGCAATTTGAAATATTTTGCAAAATATTTTCCCGTTGTTCGTGTTCTCATATGTTATTGACAGGACTCTGAAGAAGTTGCGAACTAGGAAAGCGTATAGAATATATACATGGTACATGCTGTGAAACTAGACTTGGTGAATAAACTGAAGTGATGCGTGAGCATGCACTAAGAGCTCTTGGTAAATCTAAGTACATTAATTACTTACCTGCGGAACCTGTGGATTCAGAGTTAGGTTAACACTAAAGCTGTTTGGTATTAGTAAATTTGCGAACGGAGACCCTTGCACCCTCAAAAATAAATAAAAGTTAATTAATGAATAAAATTTATAAAAAAAAAGTATAAAGTGGCTAACAAATTGTGACTGTTTGGATAAGTTAGTATGTAAAGCTGGCATTTTTATCGCTTCATTACAATCGAAACGACCTTTCCTAATGGTTTTCGAAGTGAAGAGAGGTGGTACGCACATATTACATGCTCAGTATTAACATGCTGTGTCGGCAGGTTTTATCTATGGAAGGGATTTTTTTGTTTATGAGCGTACCCCTAATACTGAGTTAAACTCAAAATAAAAACGGTATAAGTGCCATTTACTGTTTCTAGCTGGGATCCTTTTAAATTTGCATGTCAATATTTGAAATGTGTTTGCGGATGCCGGCGGGAAGTATGTAATACAAAAGAGAGAATTTAATTTTAAAGCAAGAGAGCGGAATGTTTTTGGCGAATTCACTTTTAGTTATTTGAGGAAATTTTAGGGCAGCGGAATACAATATAAAGTTAGTTGGATAAATAAATAATTAGCGTCTGTTTAAAGATAGTAAGCGGACCCAGGAACAAAGCCTGGTCAACGCTTGGAAAAGAAGAATGAATATAACAAAAACAACTCAAAAAAACCTGTATGAGAGGGTGTGGGAAGGGGCCGGTCTCCTCGAGCGCCTGCGTGACGTAGGCGCTGCGCGTGAACTTGGGTGGCAGGTCGTTGATGTCGAGCACGCGCACCACCACGCGCGTTGAGTTCTCGTTGCGCCCGTCCGACGCCACCAGCGTCAGCTCGTACTGCGACACGCACACATACACTCACCATGCTCATGCACCACACTTCACACGTCCTTATTTCAATTCATGTTATCTAATTTCAGGATGGGTTATATGGCTTTTCAAGGTCTAAAACCAATTATTCTCAAAACTTTTGAACGTATGCAACGAGTAAATATGAGGTTGTTTATGATTAATTGCTTTGGTCCCTTTCATAAAAGTCCATTTTTTTGCAGATAAGCCACGTTACAATTCCACAGTCGCAGTTTTAATGGACGCCGCGACTACGTACGTGTAATATATCATATCGATACAGCATGATTTATATGTTTTGGGCACTGCTTTTATTAGACCTTGTGCTATATAAATATTTATATTGCGAGTAAAGTCATCAGAGAAAATGTTTCGCCAAAAGCCACCGCGAATTAATCGCAATGAAGAAGTTAATTTATGCCGCGCGAAGAACTTTGCTTTCGGGTTTCGTGCAATAATTGAAAAGTACAAATTTCAAACGCTCGCTCCCGGCAACTTGCGCCCAGCTGCCGAACTTCTCGTCATTATCGTTATAAAAATGGGAAAAGTCGACTTTGACTATAACATTATTTTAAAATGCTTAGATTCCGACATCGGCGAGTAAATAAATATTAATAACCGCAGGCCGGTTGTTTAGGAACGTTCCCGCGCCGGACGAGGTATTACGCGACTCACTGAGTTTTAGTCGTTTCTGCTCGGAGCTTCACTTCCGAGTGACGTTCGATCGGTGATTTCAATATCTATCGTGGAACGGATTAAGGGAACTGCCGGGGATGTGACTTAGTCACTAGTGCTGATATTTGAGTGAAGCAGGTTTGTGGATATTTACATATTTTTAAGTGTTAAATTTTGCTGTGCCCTACAGGGTCCACGATTGTGCCTAGCTTTAAGCGATATATATAATAAACACCTATTGTACCTACATTGTGGAATGCAAATAAATAATATGAATATGAATATCAATTGCATTCTATTCAAAATTAAGTTCGTATTGTTAATTCAGTGTGATGTAACTTGACGTAACGAAATATAGTTTTCAATTATTTTGACTTTTACATTTGGTTTTAAAACTTACTATTCAAAACCCAGTGTCAATATTAATGCAATAAATTATAAAATTCTAATATAAAGTTCTAATACAAGAACAGATGACAAACCCAGTTTCCTGAAAGAAATATACGTATATAATTACGCAATGAGTGTTCACCGCTGTTCTGGAACTGCAGACCGCCGTAATAAACAAGTTGGATGCAAATAAAACAAAACAACAACAAGGACTCTAGCAAAATAGGTAAACAATAACTACGATGTAAAAACAAATTGTGTCGCAAACGAAATCCCCATGCCATGCAAGCTAATGATATCTATAAGGGTCAACCGGGAACGAGTAGCCTCATTCGATTCTCTTTTGAAACAACTAGGTATATGTTCTCGAGTCCATTCAACAAAGAATCGAATTCAGCTGTAGTGATCTCGATTCGGACCTGAAGCACTCGTTTCGGCAGATTGCGGTCGTCTTCTTCCGTGATCTGCGTGCGATACGTGGGTCTCTCGAATACTGGGGGATTGTCGTTGACATCCTTCACATGAATCACCACGGTCGTGTAGTTCTCCTTCAGGTTGTCCGACGCAGCCAGCTTCAGCTCGTACTGTTGCCGTTTAATATAGATTCGTTACATTATGTACAAACTGACTATATTTATTTTACATTTAAAATAAATGATGTTCCTAATGAATGAAAAAGTTTTTCTTGGCAGAATTTTTATCTCATTAGAACCTGTCAGCGTTAACTGCTTTCAAACGTTGCTATCATTTAGAATTAAGACATCGTTTTTTTTTTCATTTACTGATTTGAGGAAACTCCTTTGACTTCTGTAATTACAATTTAACAAGGTAATTTAAAAAGTTTAATAGAAAGAAAAAGTAATTTAAAACCAGCCATAATTAACTTTATTGGGGTCTTTGTAATAACAGGAAGAAGGAAACATTTTCTTAATGATAATAATTATTACGTCTGAAATATTTTGAAGAATCTAGTTATCGTGACAAAATGAGGTACCTTAGAATCGGGTGAGTCTTGGGAAAAGTTTTAATGAATAAACTGTTAACAAAATACCTACGGGTATATAAATTGTTCCAAAAATTTACCAAGTCCACACTTGGCTTCGAAAATAGAGTGAGCGTGTTTGCGACCCGAGGGAGTTATTGGTGTCATCTGTCAGTGTCGTTCAGTAATTTCCTCACTCGGGAGGGAAATGTTTGTTTCAAAAGTCATCTCACACACTTTATACAAGTTAGAACGTTGCATTCATTTGATATCAAATTAATTATGATTAGTCGTAACCAGAAAAGACCATTAGATTAATTAAGAAGTTTTTAATGCGAATTTGAGTGCATATTTCGGTTGTAATTTCCAGTCTATTAACAACTGGTATAATCTAGGCCCAGGTGAGCGCGCTGCGCTCAGTTCGTCTAATGCTTCCGGTAAAATCCGGTCCGTATATGTACGTATTTCACAGACGCCTCGAGAGCGCCGGATCTAGCTTAACTACGAATGTACCTCAAGGATTTATCCGTTTTATTTTCTAGTTACAACTAGGATCGTCCATATACCAGCTCAGAATTTACAGATACTCAATAAATAAACAGAGTCTCGGTAGCGGAAACGGAATGTCACATAACGCGTTAAGGGCGGAACACGACTGGCAAATTCAATTTTCCCACGTGAAGCAACTGAAAAGCAACTGCTTTTATTCAACAAAGAAGCGTTACTTCTTCCTAAATATATAACAATAAAATGTACTTCCTGAACATTTAAGCGAAGACTGGAACGTTTAAAAGCAAAAGGAGTGTAGAGAGTAAACTGGTTTACATCCATAAAAGCTCCGTGAGAATCTGCAGTTTGATAGCAATACAGCCTTTGGTAACAACTACGCCGGCTCGATTAAATGGGTATTAAAGATTAAATTATTTATCTCGTGAAAAGTTCGCGGTAACTTTCTCGAGGCTGTATAACAAAGAGGGCGTTCTGATAGGCAAGAGGAGCCCGCCTCGCGACGCGATGTTTTAAAATTGAAACTCGCCAAGGGGCAAAAAGTAAGCGAAACCCTGGTACCGTTTAACGCCGCCGTTGTTTTAGTACAAAATTATGTTCAAAGGGCTTTTAATTCTCTTCTGATACAGCTCACCTCTAATTTAATTAATACACAACATATAAAAACATAATGAGATTTGAGAGCTATTACAAACTTTGTTGTTTTAAAATAACTGTAGACATGTTTTTGGATATAAAAAATATTCGAATAGCTTTCGCAGACTGCTTAAATTCGTTTTCTGTAAATATTCCCACGCGACCCACGCATTGTAGACACATAGCTTTATATTTCCCACCTGTGTGTTTGCACAAGTGGTTTATCTTTAATTATGTTGACTTGCTTCGTTGTTCCACACTTGTTTAATTTGGGATTTTGTTGACGTGACATAATTGTTGGTGACGAACTTAGGTCTTCTATGAGTTGACGCCAAAGTTTAAGTTGTGCTAATTACTTTACTAGATTTACTTAAAATTATTACCGCCTCAGAGTTATTAAAATGAGCTTATTTTATTAAAACTATGACAATTAAGCGCTAATTTATAACGTACTAACTTAGGGTAAGTTTAATAATTTAATAATGTAAGATTTATCTTTATTATTCGAACAGTTACGCGAGAAGTGAAATCAGAAAATGGTATATAAATCTAAACTTTTTAAAGTTTAAAAGTACGAATGTTTGGCGCTAATCTTAGGCAATACGCAGTCTCCTTGGATGAAGTCATTCAACAAGTTGATCAATGCCTTAGACCCATGATTCCAACAATATATATATGTATACCAAATGTTTAAAATACAAATGGTACGGTAATGTGTAATCATATAAAAAGTTTGAAATCTAATATTGTTGATGAACACCTTTAGTATATTACTTACATAATTAATCACGATCACATTATTACTATACTGTCGCTTTGGATAGGACATACCTACCTATATAAAATAAATTCGCTATATCGCGCCTCAACAAAAACGTTCTGATATCGATTTATTTATATTCCACTTTATCGTGGTTACAGCCCCTCCCGGGAACCATCCGTCACTATAAAACCGCGCAATTGTTTTAAAACACCCACATTCTGAAGGTTTATTATCACTCTTTATGAATATTAATCTGTGTTATTTTTCGCAATTTTTTTTTTTTTGTGTCTAATACGATTTCGGTGGCGGAAGTGACTAAATTTACTTCGGAAAAAGTTAATGGTAAACGTAATAAAAGTTATGAAACATGTTGTTATACTTCTTTTTAAGTTGAAGATTCTGAAGGATTCGAGCAAATAAACTAACTTTTAAGCGACTATCAAACCTAAATACGAGTGGATTATAAGTAAATTATTAGTCGACATCAATACCGGACTATTAATATAAACGTATTTATCAAAGCGAAATACTTCCAGTATTAATAAATTGAAATTTCCAACATTTACTTTTATTAAAAGATAGCTACATTTAAATTTATGATTCACGGTTCTTTTAACAAGAACCATTGAGTCGATGTTAATGGCATTCTGTGAAAACAATAAAGTTATAATTTTTCTTTTTACTATACTACGTATTCACTTCATGTGGCAGACGTTGGCAGGGGGATTGATATTGTATTTTAAAATGTGAAATGTAGAGAGCTTACCCGTTTCCTAGTTTCGTAGTCGAGCGCGCCTGCCACGTAGATGGCGCCAGTCATGTTCTTGACGGCGAAGGCGCCGCCTATGTTCCCGCTCGTGATCTCGTATCGAATACGCGACGCTGCAACAAAATAAACACCATTATATATTTATGCACTCACCCCTTCAAAGGATTATGTACGCATACGTATTTACAGCTCCAAACGATCTTCACGCTGAATTTTCTATTTTTTTATCAGGGATGATATGGAAGAAATATATGTCAGTCAAGTACAGGCGATATATTATGTTTGTGCAAAATTCTACCGCAAAGCGAATAAATACTGAAACACGAGGAAACTTATCTCTACAGCCGCTTCAAAGTTAGAACACCAATTTCAGGCAATTCCTAGTGCTGTCGGCCAGATTATATGTGTATACCTACTGTGCTACGTTTGTAGTTAGGTACTGTTATTTTGTGTTTGTGCTAATACAGTACAATTAAGTTCAGTCTTATCGCATCTTAGTGGATAACATAAACATTTGTTCATGTGTGAGATATGTTTTAATGTCGAGCGGCAAGTCGTATGTGAACTTTTAATAAAGCTAAAACTTCACGGTTCGGTTCACAACGACAGTATGAAATATAATAGCTCTTTCTTGAAGACGCGTGGGTACTCCATAAATTGGGTGAAAAAAAAAGAAGATTTGAAAATCTTTACAGATTTACGAGTTCGCTGCCTGACGGGTATTCTCTTGGGGCGGTTTTATGAGATTTTATTATTTATTTTTGTGTATCAACAACTGCTCATTATTGATACAACCAGGAAACAGAAGATCTTGTTTTTCTCTTAATTATATTTACATAATTTTGAATATTTCAAGATACCTGCGCAGTTATTAAATCAATGACTATTGACAGGCAAGCAATTACCCTCAATCATGGTCCGCGGAAACCCGTAATGTCAGGGTGCGGATGTTTTTATGTCACCGCATAACCATAATATGGGTAAGTGACATTTTTCATTAAAAAATAGACCGTTTAAAGGTCGGCCTCAGGGCCCGAGCCCCGAGTCCCGGTGTCCACATTGTAACATTTCGCATTGTTTATTGCTCGTAAAGTTAGGCTTTCGTGTGTAACTTTGGAAGTTGGAACGATGACCGGTCAAACCGCACGTTTTCCGTTTATCTTGCTTAAATAGTAATTCGATTTCCATTACTAGTAATGGTCAGGGTTAGTAGATAAGCGGTTGTGCAACTTGGAAAGGTCCCGGCCGGTCATGATTGTCGGGAGGCTGCTTTCATTTCGGGTTAGGTCGTAATCTCGGAGTATTTTTGGTGGCCAGTCGGACGGATGATGCGTATTATCTCATTACGGTCGCAAAGGCAATGTAAGTAGCGTGCGTAAGTAATGTAGCTATTGGGTAAATGCTGCTAGTCACTGAAAGCCTGCCACAAAGTTCCCAGTGAGTGGGCCAAATCCTTCATCATCGTATATTTATACTCGTGTGTGAGGTTGCAAAAAGAAGTTTGTTTACATATACTTTTTTGTGTGAATAGGTTTTAGTAATAGTTTTGGTTTGGGTACATTCCTGTCTACAAACTTGTTAGTTTTATGTGTAAATAGACATCATGTATGTTTATATGTAGCGGTTTCATTTCAACAAAAACAAAGCAGCAAGTAAAATAGGATTATGTCGGCTATCCTCGGATTAATGGGCCAGAGAATTGACTAAGAGACATCGATATTTCTCCCCTGAGGAAAATTCAACCGTTTCAGGGATACACGATCTTTCCTTTTAATTGAGTAGTTAATTACATTTTTCTATATAAATGATAATGATCATATCCAATGTTTTGGTACCATTTGGCACAGAAGAGGACATACATTGCTTAAAGTTAAAATTATAATGTTATGAATCCTAGTGCCTAAATTATTTTTAAACGCTGCCAAGTCATGCGGCTATATCGCAAAAAGTTTTGAAACGGACGCAGTACTGAAAAGCATACCAAAAAAAAACTCGTATAAATCTGAAAACTTTGTCTTTGGTGAGATTTACATTCGTTTGTACATACATAGCTTCACGCCTATATTCCCCGAGTGGGTAGACAGAGTGAACACAGTTATCACTTAGATTTCACCGACGAAGTTATAAAGTCCAATAGGTGGTGAGCCATCGTTACCAACCTGGCTCAGATCCAAACTCCGGGCTGCTACTGACAATTTTCTAAGAAAAAATATATCCCAATAATACATCCAAATAAAAAAAAATGAGCCTAATAACACTGTCCGACCCGAGAAACGAACCCAGAACCTCATGCTCATCTTAGCGACCACTAGTCGTATACAGTACCTAACATACATTGGAAATGGATATACTTAAGACTTTATAACGTTCCGAAATACTCGTATTGAATATGGATTCCAAGTAAATATTTACCCACGCAGTCATTATGCAATCCGAGATCCCTTGCAGCATGTAAGCCAGTAGCTACTAAGTATATTATAGTGTTTTAATAAACCTTAACGGTTGGTTATTTAGGGAACACATTGCTGCAATACGCTACGTCTGTGAATGTTAACAATTATTAGTTAATGAGGAATTTGTATCAGGACGCAACAACAAAGGTGTGAGTAATAAAGTTATATATAGATATATTTCAATAAAGTGCTAAAGCTCGTAAAGTGGCTCTTACTGCACCGCTTTTAGGTTCATAACGAGTTACAAATAGAAAAATATTAATTTGGTTAAATTATAATTTCAAGCTATTTGTCATGTTCATCTGTGTCTCTCCTTCCTATGATGAGCATAGACTATAGACGGGGCGTACAAAAAAAAAAGAAATTCGCGCGCCATTTTAATAACAAAATTAAGTTTATCTATTATTATTCATAATTTTTTCTCGCTTGTGTGTTGTGAAAGACGGCGTGTGTCATAATGTACTATTGTGGATAAAAAATACAACCGTGTGTTTGTTACTGCTCGTGCGTGCTCCCCCCACAAATTGTTACTGCAAAGGCTCTGGCAAAGAAGCTATTACGACCACAGAAATATTTCACAACACAATACACAAATATTTGCTCCATCTTTTAATACGTCTAATGGTGACACGATCGTCATGTATTCAGTCTCTATGGAGTGACTGAAGAGACGCAATTGCCTTATAAATGTATTAGTAATAAAGTCTGAGATGACTGCTGACTAGATGTATGGTAGATAAAGATATGCTGTGCCGACCCGAAATACATTGGGACAAGGGCGGGGGATGATGATGATACATCATAGCATGATCATTCATAGCATCACACCTGTATTCCCCGAAGGGGCAGGCAGAGGTGTACACAGTTGTAAACCCAGATTTCCCAAATGCAGTAATTAAGTCCCATGTAATAAGTGGTGACCCTATTGCCATCTACCGGGCATAATTCCAAACTCCGGGCTGCTACTTAAAATTTTCTAACAGGAAAACTCAATAACACTGCCCGACCCGGGAATTGAACCCGAGACCTCATGCTCAGCAGTCGCGCTTGGGACCACTAGACCAACGAGGCAGTTGATGATGATGAATAAAGTTACTTTTGTTAATTGCGTGTTATGGTGTACGTGCGTGCAATCAGGCTGGGTGGCAACAGTGCTGAGGCAGTACATTATAGTCGGTGTACACTAAGTAATGAACGCATACAGTATTCTCAGACTAATTGGCCTATAAAGTAGCACTCCTTTGCCACCTTTTGCACCAGAATTTCATTTTACTTAACAAGAACGTGCTTATTAATGAGCGGTTTCTATTTTTGAATTCCATTCGTTGGTTTTATTGAAGACGCAGCGAGATTGCCGAACTGCGGAATTGAAAATAATATTTTATTTTTTATGATTGTGAATATCTTTCTGCGACGAGACATTATAAATTTCTAGATTCCTGCCAAATTCTGCAGGTATCTCAAAAAAATATGCGATGAGGGTGAATTTATTTTAATTATCAGGAAGCGTAAAGTTATTTGCACGAAGTAGCGGTTCATCTCCTTTTGCTAAGTAAATGGATGTCTACAATGTCGGTTTGGAACGAATAACATTTATTAATAAGTAACGAATAACCTTTGAATCTTCTGTTTGAATTGAATGTTTAGTTTTGGTTTTGTAGTAGTTTAAATTTAATGTTAAGTATTATAATCATCTCTAAAAAAATATTATTAATTTAAATCATATTAGTATTGAAGCAGGTAGACGTATTTGATTGTTTACTAATCCTAAGCTATGTCTTATATCAATAATTTCTACTTCAAGCAAATAGATTGAAATACCTACTCCACCGTAGTATTTTATTCCAATCGTATTATAGCCACAAATTGAAAGATGTAACATTGTTCGAGCGTAACTTTCCAAAGGGAACAGATTAGAGCTGAACATAAAAACGTCATGGTTCGCCAACGTTCCGAAGACCAGCCACTTTTAATTGTCATTTGTCACGGCGAATAAATGAAAGTCGTAAATTCGGCTTTTGACATGTCAAAATATACGATTTTCTTTCATAGATCGTAGTTTCAATATGGCGAGTAGGTAGCGGTGAGCGCCGCACGGTAAATCACGGAAATCCTTATAGAAATTTGGGTTGAGTAAGCCACTTCTTCGGTTACAGTCTTTTTCTTAAGTTCGCATAGAGTACACATTCGCCAGAGAGATCCAAATCCAATTGTTATCCTTCCACGGTATTTGAAAGGGAACTCATATAAAATCGGAAGTTTATTGATCCCTCTTACGATACCCTAGATATTGTCAGGGATATTTCATTCCCATAATTACTTACAATAGCTATAAATTATACTTCGAAGACATTATGCGGTTTACAATTGATAATAAATCCTAAAGCAACTGTGAGTTATGGCACTATGAAGTTGGTGCGAGATGGCAAATCTCTATACGGGATCGAGGTTGCCATGGTAACTTAATAATGTTGTGTTTTAACATAAATTTCTAACACAAGGTTTAAGATTTAGGGGTCGAGGGAAGTATGTTTGGATTTTCTAATAATGGCTCGGGTATGTGATGCCGAGTGACTATGGGGGAACGCTGTAGCTACCATGGAAAACTATTTCAATGAATTTTCATTATTAAATTTGTTAGATTCAGAAGAATAGGGTTTTAAAGTTATTTGAATGAAGATTATCTGTACAATATTTCTTCCTGAGGTAAGAAATTTGTTATTCTGTTAAGTTGAATTGTAGCTACATTCATTGCGAAGACACTTTTTAAAGAGTTCGCTTATCCTACTGTGTTGGTAACAAGTTTACCTGTTTCTTATTTACATACGAAAATAGGTAGCCGAAGTTATGAATAAACAGAATAATTTCTTTTCCACCGCGAAAGTGAGATTTAGTGGCAACAGTATCACAAAAGCCATGCTCCGACTACATTGTTACGTACCAAGATAAGCATGGATATAAAAAAGTAAAACGCCGGGATTTCTTGCCGTGTTTCTACGGACCAGGGACCAAGGGTGTCATTTGGAGGGCGGAAATTGCAGGGAGACGGCCGGCGTGAGGTGTTTTAGTGGAAGTGTGCCTTCGGTCAAATGTCACCGGCAATGAGCAACGTGACCTCGCCGCCTCCCCCGGGCCTACTCATTTGTCTAAAGAAGACGCTGAAACAGTTTCATGATCAGCTTTACTGCACACGCGCACGACTCGCCGTCGACGACGATCATTCACGCAGACGAGGACAAAGTATTCGTGTCAGTGCTTTTGTCACACGTCTCCGAGCTAATAACAATATGGTTGCTATTTATTTGTGAGTTATACGCCTCGGCGAAACGTATCCACGTAAATAGGCCGCATAGCTTTGCCAATTACTAATGTACCGCAACTAACTCCGTTATTAAGTACGTGACTAATGTGATTACTAATGTGTCTAATAACAAAGCTGATGTATGTTTACATGTGTTTATAATAGACTATACAAATTATTTACAGCCCATTTCAGCTTTACGACCATTATCATCGCACGACACACATATTGCCTCGCTTATATCACTTACATTACAAGTGAAGCAATTATAACCGACTTAAATAACAATAAAGAGTTAAGTTTGAAATTACTATGTAATTTCACATCTCAGTGGAAACCGCAGCAGCGTGTTAATGTATTAAAATTAGAATATTCTTTAAATAAATGTTGGAATATTTTGCGCAAATGATTCTTTGTTATCTCTAGTAAATAGCTGGGTAATGCCGTAATGCGCACTATTTTTCATAAGCGCGATGTGAGGACAGAAGAAAAAGCCTGTCGGCCGGGGTTTACAATAAAAAGTTTCAGCTTTCGAGTCTGATGCTCGCATTTCATTAGGCGAGAAATGAATGCGGAAAACGACGACGTTTTTCTGCAGTATAAAACGAGTTCGTGTAATAAACGCGCAATGTATGTGGAGGATAAGCGCTCACAACAAAACCCTCGATATAAATTGGAAGACGGATAGATTTGGTTCCAAATCTGGAAGACCCAGAAGATAATCTATCACAATTTATCCCAGTCCAAACGGACAATAAAAGATTGTCTCGGGCTCATTATGGGAGTATCGTAGCGGACGACGGCCGACACGACCATAGTTTGTTAACCTACCATAATACAAGGACGGCGCATTCAGGCCGGATTCCAGTTTCGATTTATTGTATGAACAAAATTCAAAGTGAACTTCAATATAATGCATCTGTTTTTTCGATACAACGGCCGTTATTTTGCATAAATTTAATCTGAACAACTCCAGGCTATTTGCACGTATTTAGGCGTAACACGGTGTTGAATTTTATACCAAACTCGGTTATTGAACCGGTAACTAAATAATACACACACATATGAAAGGATTGAACACATATAAAATGCTCGTTTGATTCGGTAACTTTTCAATTCATTCGGGAGCAATATGTTATCGTAGGCGGTAGAACGGTTAAAAAGCGAGCAAAGTATTGACAATTCACTAACAGAACGGTATTTAATTATGTTTTCAAGTTTACTTCGTATATTTTCAACATAATTCGGAGAAAGTCGGACGGCCGGTATGGGTGAAAGAAAAAACTCAATAGTCTCTATATTTACACTTTTGAACGGTAAAAGGGCAAAGCATGATTGAGGAACGGGTCCTCCATAAATGGGCTTGTCGGAGCATATCTGATTTGTAACCGTACCGTTTGTCCAAATCGTATTTATTAATTTTAATGCTTCATATACGTTTTGATTAGAAGCTATATTCGGCAGTATAAAGAAAATAGGCAGCCAAAAATATCTTTATGACAACGTACAATAAAAATGCCTTCATTTTCTCATAGGTACAATTTCGTGCAAAAAGGGGAGAATTACATTTGTCATACATCACATCACAATAACAATAAAACGATAATGGTAACTTTTATTTCTGTGTGTAATATGAAGGTTATGTACAAGGGGTGTTTGGCCATTGTTATCACCTCTGAATGACATTACCCGCGACAGGCAGGTACCTTTTTGTCATGGGCCCAGATGCTCAATTATACCGTACGCGTTTAACATTAAATGGATGTTATAGTGCGTATTGTTCAATTCTACTATTATTATAAATACGAAACTTTGCGAAGATAGATGTAATATGTTTGTTACTCTTTCACGCAATTTACTATTGAAAGGATTTGGATGAAATTTCATACACAGATAGTTTATAACCCGGATTAAAACATACTCGTAGAATATTTTTTATATTTTCTAGACCCAATTCGGAATTCCACGCAGACGAAGTCGCGAGTAGAACCTAGCTAGTCTGTTATAATGAAAAATCACATCTACAGAAGTAATATTTCAAGGGATCGCCAACTTATTGCAACTTATATAGGTTTCTCACATATCCAGGTCCCAATTAACCAGGTAAAAAAAAAGATTGAAATAAATACATTTTGTAGAGTTTTCTGCGGTCTAAAAAGGTTTTACAATTTTGATAACACTGTAGGTATTGCAACTTCATCTGTTTCCTTAATTTCAACGGAAGCATAAACTATAAATAGGTAGTTACATTTTGAGCTGAGTCGATTAACTTTTCGTGATCTATAGTCTTATTTCTGGTATATCGTCTACGTTGATTAACTGGAGGACTTTATCTCCCGAAGTATCGAAGCCACGCGTTTGTTGACTCCGCAGAAAGATTGAGCCAATATATCTTCGTAATATCGGCAAGCTTTGTAAGGCACCCCACAAATTTGGCGGAGCTTCGTAACATCACTCAAATCCTGTTAAAATTTGGAAGACAGGATTAAGCAAGTCCCGTGTAAACAAGGGCAATGTTATCGGATGATCAGATGGTTCGCTGGCGGGACCGTTTCATACATTATTCATGAGTATTGTCTTCGCTACCCGATACAAAAGGCATATTCTGTTAAAACTTGCCATTTTCAGGGATCAAGACCCCGAAGAAAGATATATAATAAAACAATAGATCATAACCCGTTTTTGAGTGTATCAAGTTTATGGAAATGGCAAAGGACTTGTTTTTAGTTTGCCGGCCAACTTTATGTCTGCCTCAGCAAAAAACATCCATAAAAGTAAATATACGATCAGCGTAGACCGAAATGTCTAAGCTTTACATTGTCGGTTATAAAGAACCACAAAACTCCGAATTTTATTAACTAATTACCTGAAATACTAATAAGGCTGAAACTTAAATTCAGTATGCGTATAATTCACGTTGCCAAGTAAATCTCAGCAGGACTGCCGGCGGAGTTTTAATAGTCCTCTAAATACCTCGAACCGAGGTAGGCTCGCGGAACAGTCTTGTAATTTGCTCGCTAGCTCCACTTCGAGAAATACGACTACTTCAAATAACCGTACGTTTATATTTACATTCTAAAATAATGTGCCTAAGCCGAAGCATTAGTACTCGTTTTCTCCCTATTCGTCGGATTGTGGAGTAGGCCAGAAGGGGCGCGTTACTCGGGCTTATGTTTTCATGTCGTGCTGCTCTACGTTAATGTTAACGTTGAAATATTAAGTAATGAAAGGATAGAAAAATATGTACATAAAGAAAAAACATGCAAAGGGTGACATTTCTTATAACCATAGGCAGATTACAAGAAACATGTATTTACATAATATTTATCAAAGTTTTCTCGGTTCGTTAACAAAAGCTAGTGTAGCTTCATTAATTTTCTCATAAGTTTTTATGACACGACAAAGTTCCAGTTAGTAGTGTGTACAGCGTAGTTCAGCGAAAAATAAAAATGAATTGATAAATCAGATATTTTATGAAAGCCAGTGGTGCCAACGAAAGTAAAACCTAAATCACGAAAGATCCTGTGTAGGGACCTATTTAAATTCAGGCGAGATGTGTGAAGGAAGGTTCGGGTGATTTATGTAGGCGTCGGGGTGGTACTATTGTAAAAGTTTAAATATGTGTGGGCCAACAGCGGCGCGTCTGCTGGCCCTGACGGCCGCGTTATCAGGAGCGCCACGCTAACGCCACGCGCCCCGCGTCGCGCCGTCGACGTGACTCCATTTAAATTTGGAACCATCTGACACGATGGTAATCCGCACACACATATTACGAGATCCGATCCTATGAGCCCGGTTAACTATTCATCTAAAACTAACTCGCCAAATACTCAACTACTTACATTATCCTAGTGTACGGTCTAAAGAGACTTCAAGAAAAAGAAAAAAAAATGTAGGTACTCAATGCCTTTAGATCATGTTGTGTTTTTTGCTTATTATGTCCATTTTCTGGTTACGAAATAAAGTTTTATTATTGATTAGTATTACATATTCATCCAGATACCAAAAATAATATTAAGTTACGAATAAAATTTAGTAAAAAAATCTGCGTAATATATATTAAAAATATTTCATGAATCTCTCGTTATCTATGAAGCGGATGTAACAATACCAATGGACAAATATTTATGAAAATGTTTTATACATGAATCGCTTAGGACCCTCCCATAGAATTCAATTCAGGGTAATATCCACGGTGGAATAAACAATTGGCTTTGGTATACATTAGAGCCGCGGCGGGGCCGGGCGGTGGTCGGTGCGCTAGGCGCGAGCGCCACCTTGCCACTGAATAATTCACGACAATTGAAGTGTTCAGGCGTGTGCGCAAACACCGTCATTCATTTAATATTTATATTATTGTCGCACTTGCACATGATTATAGAGAAACAATGTGTTGCTGATAACAAAGAAACACCGATTAGGTACATAACATTCGCTTCCATGTTAACTTATCAATTTCCTATGACGGATCCACTCGTAGGTATGTACGTGATAGGATTATAAGGTTTATTCCTCACTGTTTGAAGTACTGACTTTACGTAATCAGGTGCATTTTCCGTATACGAAATTAATTCGAAGACTTCTAGAGGTAATCTAGTTATGTAGGTGAGATGTTCCCGGTGATGTGTAAAGCCATGTCAGAGGTGGATCACTACGTTGTTCATAAATTATACAATAAACAGAAAATGGTTTAATAGAATAAAGCTTTTGCTATGAAATCTTTTGCAATTAATCTTATTAATTTAATTATTTATTCTCAGTACAGATAACTATTATCTAATCTGTGGTAAAAATAAAACCTTGAATTATATTGTCCAGACTACTACTAAAAGAAAAAAAAAAGAAAATCGTGATTTAGGCGTCGAAGTACTCCGCATCGCTGTCAGCCGGTAATGTGCCCAAAAGACTAGTAATAGTCCAGCCCTGTGGTCACACGAAGTGTCGACCAGTCTGCCAGAAATTCATTTGAAAAGTTGGCGTGCACGACCCGAGCGTTTCGACCCCAAACGGCTCAAAGTCGTAGCAGCGGCGCTAGCACAGCTAGCCGAGCTGGGAAGATGCGATGGAGCAAGGGTGTCGACACATGTTGCGTCCCACACCTACCCAACTTCTAATCGCAATAGCGTCATTCCGTCTGGTCTCTTACCATCGTCCCGCACCAAGCCATTGGGCTCCAAAACAGCTGCAAGAGCCCGGCGGATAATGTCGTTGATGCTAGCGTGCCGAATCGTGCGTGATTAAATCCTGTTTGACTCGCAACATCGCCGCGGCTTCAGCTCATGACTAGGGGCTCCGTTCGAGTTCGAAACTAGTCGGGCAATCCCGAAGAATGCAAGTGAGTAATAACCGTTGAACAATAATTAATGTGATTAATCCTTTTGAAAAATATCTCATGTTTTAAGTGAACATTGTTTAGGACGAAAAAAAAACGTACTTAGTGTTATTACTTCTGCGCGATATCTGATTACTAACCCATATGAAAAAAGTAAAAATACGATTTTATTCAAAGAAAGTTATTTTCAAAAAGGTTTTCTTTTTTCCATTTCTAGTCTAGTATTAGGTATTATTGTATGCTTAAGTCCCTACCAATATTCCTATCGTCTCGGAACAATTTAGCTCAATGTGTTTGTGCCAGAACTCTATTATCCACAATAGTTCAACAAAGTTAGATTTTCATGACTTTCGAATCACGAATTTAATCCAGTATTGCGTACTGACTGGTTTTTACCAAGTGAACAACAAAGGAAAACAATGCAAAGCACAGCACTATCTATCCTAAACTTAATGTATCTGTTTTAACGGATTTCCGCAGTAATATTTTTGTTTCTACAACAGTGCCTGATTCAAAAAAATCACAAGAGGCACATACGTAGATAACGTGCACCTAAACAAACGTTGGTTAGATAAATATTAAGGATGAATGGGAAACTTCATAAAGCTGCCCATTTATCTACCCCTCTCATCCTAAATTATACAACATTATTCTTTTCAAAACAAGTGTAGCGAGGAAATGTCGTCACACTTTTTATCGGGGCGCGGGAGGTGGCGCGGCACGGCAGTCACCGCGGGATTATGCGCGGGACTTACAAAATATCTTGCTCACTATGGCCTGTCCGAATTTATGCGGTTATAAATTGTTGGCATGAAACAATGTGTGAGCGTTGTGAGTCGACCGCGCGCATTACGCCTATCGGCCCGGAATCTGAATGCGAATACAATCGTTCGGCTCCATATACGAATTATCTCGGTGACCGACACTGAATTCCCAAAGCATGAAATCGCCCATCAAATATGCATATAATGTATGTTATCGGGTTTAATACTGTCATCAGCGTGCCCGCTACGTTTCATCCATCAATGTAATCTATTCGGACAGGTGTCCTGAGCAAGTGATGAATTTAATAATATCGGTACATATAAAAAAGAATAATAAGCTTAGTATATTTTGGTTTAGGTTCTAAAAAATAGAGATATGTATATTCTTCGGTGTTTAAGATAATTCAAATCAAAAGAGAAACAAAGATCGAGCTAGCTAGGGTATTTAGATACCTAATTCCTACATAGGTAATTCATTAGTGGTTTCATAAAATTACTGCTTATTAATTTCTGAACCAAATAAACTTAGAATAGAAAATGCTACAGGATCACGTTTTTTTCATATTCGATTTAAACCCCGTTGCTCGTTCATGTGAACTTGTTTATTCAAGGAACAGGTTACTAATGAAACAGAAACTTTTCAGTAGATTTATAAAAAGCTCACAAATTCTCACTATTGTTTAATGCACAGAGGTGGTTGCAAAAAGGCGACCATACCAGGCCGCACATCAAAGACATTACAAAAATCTAAAAAGAAAGCCAAAAGAAAACTTTCAAAACAAAGCTAATAAAACGATAAAAACAGCGGTGAATTTGTAAGAGGCCAGAGCAAAGGTCTTCTGAAACAATGTGACTCGCTAAGCAAGCCTCTCCCGAGCTTGATTGCGGCACGCAAAACAATTCAGACAGATCTAACAACTTTGTTGTTTCCACTTTTTCTGTATAAATATGCATACATTGTCAAGGTAGCCCGGGGTGTCCCTTACCTACTTTGTGTACTTAGCTCAATCTACGTAGTTCTCCTGATTTGCCTAACAGCCAGTGTACCTGGCAACTATAATTTTTTGCTGAAAACTCTACATTTAAGATTCATGGTAGAAACAGTAGTAGCGAATTCATACCAACGTATTTCTTAAGAGTGGATGGATATGAATTCGTGAGCAAACAAGATTCGAAAATTACATATATCGGAGTAGATTTGCATTCCAAATGGTACGTGAAGTTACACGAAATGCATGAAAAGAGGGTCTCTGTTGAATATTTTTAAGGGGTAAACAGTCGTTACTTTTCTTTTGAATAGTGCGAGAAATTATATTGTAAGTAGGTACATATGTACAATATATAAACAAACCCTGATGTAGACATAGACTAGCCAGTATATGCTTGGATAGTTTCACACGTGTAATGACGTGGGTTATAAGTTATTAACGGTCAGAATTCCTGCGCGACCGCACCACGCCACGCCTCGTTACGTACTTTGTTGCAAGCTCGACACTTCGGACACTTTTCAACTTACGTTTTATTATTTCAATTCCGTTTAATGTTTTACTTCATAATAAAACTTCCACAGACGACGTTTAATAAGTAAACAAAGGTTTCAGTTCTTTACATTTTAATTTTCATTTAATATTTATTTTTCTAGTTTTTTAATGTTATGAGACGACCTCATAAATCACAAGCTTTCGTTTTGGTTCGAACACTGTAGACATTAATATTTTCTTTTAAATTTATTGTCATTTATTCAACACGTCCATTGTGGTTGCTGAATCAGAATAAGTGTATGAATAAAGAAAGGTAACAATAACATTCATTGTTAATAGAAAGCATCGCATTTTTGCCAGAATGGAAGCCATGAATGATCAATGCAATATCTGTTTTTTTTATACTAAGAAATAACATTTCTGTTATGCTAAACCTAAATAAACAAAGAAAAAAGTAAAACATTTATTATACCACGTAGGTGGTGCATTTTGTAAGAAGCGGCAAATTTAAAGTATTTAAATAGTAGCTGGTAAATTGATTTAGTGGACGCGAGCGCTGCTACTGAGCTTTAAGTCTTGCGTTCGATCCCCGGAACGAGCGAAGCTTTTCTGATAGTAAATTCTCAGTAGCAGCCCAGAGTTTTCAACTGCGTCGTTCATTACTTGGAACACAATAACGGCATTGATTACATGTAGAAGTACGGCAATATACCCCTACCTACCCCTCCCGGGAATATATACATATCCCTATTATTTTCACATAGGTGACATTTTATGTATAAAAATCTATTGTCTGCACCAATTTATTCAGAATTGAAAAATCTGCGAACCAACTGTGTAAAATTTTTAACAAAGAATGTAAATTTGCATGCCTATATATTTCACAGCAGTTTTTATTGAGGAATTTAAGCCAATAACTATAGAGCTGAACTGGAAGCTTAAAGCGAATAAAAGTAAAATCACTAACACGCATGTCAAATAAATATTGAATTGAAGTAAATTTCTCCGTACAAAACAATAGCAGTTATATTGAAATAATTTGATTGATATATAAAAAACATATCTCTGTTGTTGTTTCACAAATATTTACCAAAGTCCTTTATCAACATTTCCTCGAGTTACTGACAACGAAGGGAATTTTCGCACATAAGTAATGTTATTCTTTGGGTATCTACTTACTTAGTTTTAGAAAGCAATGGCAACTCTATTCATTATGTATAGATAGCATCATGCCTGTATTCCCCAAAAGGGGTAGACAGCGGTGTACACCCATATTTCACAGATGCCATTAAGTCCTATGTAGTAGGTGTTAAACGTATTGCCAATTACCGGACACAATTCCAAAAAGCAGACCTGCTAAGTACCTACCTACTAAGAATTTCCGATTTGAAAAACCCCAATAGTAACTACTTTGCCCAACCCGGTAATCGAATCCAGGACCTCAGTCTCAGCAGACGTGCTTGCTACTTCTAGATCATCGAAACAGATCATGACACATAAATATATTTAGAAAGTGGTCTGCATACATACCTAATTAATTAAAACAAATAACTATAGTCCCCTTGGTGTATTATTAAATATTTATTTATTTTCCAAACTATCATCGAAAATCGTATTAATGTCTGTGCGAGTTCGCCAGATTGCGCGATGTTCCCTTTTAATTAGTTTCTGTCGAAGTCTGTTCGATGCCAGCGCAGCGCCTCTCAAAGAAATTACCGAGCATCGGCGCAGACTATTGAGCCTTACTGGGAAAAATAGCTCACAAAGAAAAAAAAAAACGCCGAGTACCTATCGTTGCCTACTTACAAGTTTTCGATGCTTGGAATTCAAACAACATTGTGAAACTCTATTAGGTACCTGCTTTTGCTTCAGACAAGGCAATTAGTAAGTAAACCAAACAGGTTTCGTTGCATTTACCAACTACGTGATTTTATTATAAGAAGTTTACAACAAAGTAAAACTAATTTTCGGCACGTACAGATTATATATTAGATTACGTATGCTGTTAGTCGGCGAAATAGCAAATATCTCAGTATTTTTCTGGAACAAACCACAAGAAATTGGATTATTGCTGATATGTGCGACTCGCTGACAAGGCAAAAGTGCCAATATTAAAATTTTCTGAGTTACAAACGTTATTTGAACAATTAATTGCGAAAAAATGATAACGGACAAATACTACCTCTAAAAATATTTTCGTTTTATTTTACCTGTTTGTTTATGGTATCTTAACAGATTCTTCTAACATTACAATGTAGCCGAAGATTTTAAACTGAGGAGTGGTTTCACCAATTTGTATCGGATCACGGCAAACAAGCACATAATTTAAGCCAATTGAACCCGAAACGTGTACAAAGCAACATGACAATATAAACATTACACGCCAAATGTCATTATGTCACGTAGCGTGATCTTGATTACAACGCTAGCGGTTGACGCGGTCGCTTTATCTACTGTGTGGGACTCTGTGATAGTGGCCTTCCCAACGCAGCCTTACGCGACACGACTGTCGCAAAATGACCATAACACTGCCACAATTATTATACTAGTTTATGATCACGAGTATGTCCCTATTAAAACAACTCATTACTATGATAATTTGGAAGGAGAACATTAAAAGAGATAAATTGGACACTCCCGTCGTACAGAACTGTAAAATTCACGATTGTGTCCGTTCATAACGGCAAATATGGCATAATAGGTAAGAGCTTTGAAAATATTTTTGCGTAGCAAATACTGTATGCAGGCTGGCTGCGTTATAAATCTGCAGCACAATATGGCCCTTGACTGTATTACAGTTACAACAATAAGCAGTGGCATTGGACAATTTGCGCCACGTGTTCCACCCCGCGCGCACATCTACGTACGAGGATAAATCTACTGGATATTTCACAAATAACCCAAAAATACACCGAGTTTTGTGCGAATTTTCCCGTAACATAATCCTAAAAGGTACATAAACGGCGGCGTCAGATGTCTACGTTTAAAATCTAAAACCATAATTACAGTAATAAAGTTGTCCAGTAAAATACATAATTTAAAACGGTCCCGTCGGTACTTTATTGAGGTATCTATTTTGATTATAATCAGGTTTAATGACGTTACGTAAATTATACAATTTTATCTGGAAATGGATTACCTACTGTGAATTTAAATACTGATGCGAAAGTCTACTTTGTTCACGTAGATATCGAGTCATGACTCTTTTATAGTTTTATATGGCAATATTTGTATTTATCGCGCCATTTCATTCAACAATGAATATCGTTTTTTTTTATTATTATTGACTTATTGAACTTCGAGGATTTGGTTGTGAAGTCGGACACATATATCATTGTAACATTTTATATTTAATGTAATTATGTAGGTAATGATTATTGAAATGAAGGCAATATTGTTATTATTTATTGCCAGATTTTAATGTTACTAAATTATCGCTGTACAAAATGTACCTTTCACCGTAATTTTAATGAAAATTAAACACTAAACAACATTTTACTTTTCCTAACCTAACCACCATGACTCTAATTTGCTTTACATTTCTATCTGCAACTTTATAAAATACGTAAATAATCTGGTTATTTTCAACCGCATTGGTTTTAATTCCGTAAGCGCACGATCTCCTGACGCACATAAAACACCACGTTTGCAATTTATAGAACACTTAAACCAATGTCCCTCGTAGAACACGAGTGTTTTAAAACGAAGCGCACAAACAATTTATCTGATTTATTATTTAATGTAGCAATAAATACTCGATATCCCATGATCAGTATTCTCAAAGCTTAAAATGAATAGTGTCGTACAAACCCGCGTTATCACGTTATCCCCGCTTTAAATCACATAAATACCTACTCGCAAATCAATAGGAACGTCATTTTATATAAGAACTCAATCTCCTTAAAGCATTCATAATAGTAATGTCGTGTATAAACGAGAACCGTTTTGTGGGCAATGAATTTAAAATTGAGTTTTACAAATTACTCAAAGCGGACACCGGACGGTATGACCGTTCCGATTTCACGATCCATTGAACCACCCACCGTCGAGACTGTCGGACGTTCTAGGGTTTATGGCAAAGAAACGAAAATGGACAATGTAACGAGGCCGGTGTCGGATCGGGATGCAAATTAATACGCGCCTCTGGATCGAGCACATGAATATGCATGGGTGGTCCGCTCGTTCCGGAATAATATCCGAGTGGCCCTGGACAAGCTCGGCGCCCGCAGCGCGTCGTACCGGCCTGCACGCGGCCCGCCGTCCGCCCCGACAGCTACACGCGCGGTACAGTCAAGCAGAATAACCGAACACCATCTAATTACTAAATCGCCGTTAATATTAGAGTTCATCGTATTATACACTGCGCTATAACAGCATCACTTTATCATTAGTATTAATAACTTTTGTCGTACATAGGTTCAGTACCGAACGGCTCTAATATAAATCATGCACAGTATGGAAATAGAAGCGTTAGCTTATGTTAATACAGGACAATATTTGTGCTCTCCACATATTTACCAGCACAATAACTGCACTAAGCTTTCTCCATTTCCTGGTTAAAATTATAATAAATTACTGATATCGGAAAATTTATTTCCACAAAATGTACGGGGGATGTCTGTCGTGAGGCGGCAGCCAGTAGCAATAACGCTCGTAAAAGAAGACAACTTCCTGCTTTCGGAATTTTCAGCATTCGGCTTAGAACAGCTCAAACGCATTCAGACCTAGATACTCGTAAAAGTGTACTTATTATTGAAAGTTGGCATCTTTCCACTTTACCTAAATATGGCGGTGCGGTACTATTGTAAGTAATAACAATTTGGGAAGAAGTATGGCGTGCCAAAAAAATAAGGCTTATTTTCTGAGACGTTATTAAAATTCATGGATATAACGAGTGAACAAGTTTGGATCATTGACAGTTAATTGGGGTTGAGACGTGATAGAACACCGTGAGCTGAGTCCGCGGAACCTGGATGATTAAGTGGTGCGGCGTGGGCCGTGTGGGGGGAGGGAACGGTGTCAGCGAATATGCCATCTCGCCTGTTATCACGTCCAGTAACTGCGTCGCTAGCATTCCGGCGTCTCACGATTTGCTCGGCATTCCGAGCGCGAATGCTGAGCACGGCCGCAGGAACAGGTGTTCTAGTTTATAGCAGTTAACACCATTCATTACTTAAAGTGACGTTGTACTTGTAATGGTTTTTGCGACTGCACTGCGGTTAACGTTGCAGCTCTGTTTTATTGTTTCGTGCCCGTCTTCGTAATGTCTGCTGAATGTACAATTAAGTAGGTAAAGTAAACAAATGGCCGGAGGAAGGTACCGAATTAACGACTATCCGTAGTTTCTTAAGTCGTCTAAAGGTATCATAAGTTATGTTGAGAAGTTTTTCTTTATAGATGTGTATATGAAAGTTATAAAATAAGCTCATACAAGCATTTCAAGTATTTCAGGTAAAAGTTTCAGATTTCAATTAACACGATCCGCAAGCAGTACGGTGAGCTGTATGATTAGTCCGTCGGGATCTCGTGGCCGCCGGCGGAAATGAACGATTTCACGACGCCGACTCAATTACCGACACCGATAGAATTACTCATATCTCGATCGAGTCGCACCGCTTAGTAATCTCTATCACCTGTCATCAACTCTCCTAGTTCAAGTTAACTAATTAAACTACGCAGCATAAGCCGTAAGGACACCATCTTGATAGAAGAATATTATTAACTTTACTGTTACTACTAACTAGAATTAGGTGTTCAACTTAATTAATGCTAAAACTAATACTATGAATTAAATGTTAGCTGCAAGATTTCAATTAGGAGTTAGTAGTAAACTGTTAAAGCGCACTGCCTCAATTAGTTTTTTTTTTTTCAGTGATATTGCCGCAGTATAGGTTAGCTCTATCTGCTTCCAGTATTCATTACTCTTCGACTTCCACACATGCCGATGTTCGGTTTAATTAGTTTTTGTTCCACGATCAACGACCTTCCTGCCTTTAAAGAGGAACGGGAAATTTAGTACCTAGTCACAAACTTTGGCAAGGGCGAATAAACCAATTTCTTGTTTCAACTTTCTGAATTCTTACAAGGATATTTATAATTTTACCTTACATAATTCCACTTTTGTAGACTACAATCAAAGGGAAAATAAAACATAAAAATAACAAAAAGAATCTGAAGAAATAAAAATATTTGAATATAAAAACTTCATATTATCACGGAAAATAGGAAAAGTAATGTGAATTTGCAGGAGAAAAAATATGTAAAACGATGAGATGTGCGTAGAAAACAAACAGGGCGCCACGCGTAGCGCTGAAAACGATTGATTTATTGTATTACACGAATGTAATAAAATTTCACGCAAATCCAACTACTGGAATTGCATTTTGGCGATGGGTAATCAACCATTTTATCATGTTACTGAAAGTATTTATCTTGAAAACCACATCCTTCACTTCCGTGAAAAAATCTCTATAATATAAAATAAATGCTAGTCGATAAAGGTTTAAATTCCACTGCAGCATTGTTGTAAAATTTGTGTTATTATATTGTTCTCTTTTCTCGATACTTAAATACTGTAGCTACAACGTTAGATACCTACTCATTGACTAGACTTGAAATAGATCGATAAGTTAATTAATAAAGTGACGTCAAGTAACTTGGCGGCGGTATGTTGGCAAGGCGTATCGGACCGGTCGCACATGAATAATTAGGCGGCAAGTCGGGCCCACTCACCGCCGTTAAAAAGAATTATTTCGGCTAATGTTCGTCTCGACTGTTGGCGGGCACAGCCAGCAATTTGTCACAGCCCACAACCCTGGAGATGTTTATTCAAACGAGGAGATTTTATTGCAACGACATAAATCTTCGGGCCAACGAGAGATGGAAGTGACATGGTCTCGTAATCGCGCGACAATGTGCTTTTTTCGTCCGTTCTTGCCTCCCGACCCTAATATTACAATCGTATTAATAATTTCTACATTAACATTCTTTGTATCGTAAATATTTTTATTTATTTTACTTTGTGGTTATGCAAACATGTGTGTAGATTTATGATAAAATAATGTTTATGTTCCACACGACAAACTTTATAGAACTGGTTAGCGCATAACTACAAACGACTGTCCAAACTTTGTTAAACAATGACTATTAAAATTAGAAAACTTTTAACCTGCAGCGCAGTGCAACCCTTGTTAAATTAAAATAATAATTGAAATACATATTATGACGTCCGTTATGGCAGTAAGCGTGTTAATATTTCATCTGACCGTTAGTAATCGTGTCAGGTGCGGTTGCGCGCGACCAAGCTACATGTCGTTATCATTTCGGACATTAATAAAACTCCACCTAGCGTTTTTAATGAGGATGCCACAAACTTCGCCTTCGGGGAAATATTCAAATGGTGAACTGAGAGAGCGCAGAGGGCGCATAGCGCATATTGACGCGGGTAATTATCGCGCTGCAAAGGTTGGCCAGCGTCGGCTGACTGCGCTACAGTCGCAACTGCCACGCGCCGCGCATACTCTCCAGATATAGCTGTATTTTTATGTAAATTCTAACCAGCCATCCATACTCGAGCATTTTCCTTAAGATATCTTCCCTCTTTACCTCGTCATAAAAATTTTACGAACATAAAACCCTTGATAACGGCAGCATACTCTGCCTATCTGTTAACTAATGAACATTGAAAGTACATTTGTATATTTCTCTTCGACAAAGAATTCCAATAAGTCACCGATGGCTTTTAATCCGGAATATCCGATTAGTTTTCGACGAACTGGGGGTCCTTAAATCTGGGGTCCTGAATTAATCGACTGTTCCGTGAGTCTAATTACTGAGATAATGGTCCCGAGGTTTCAACATCTCGATAATAAATACATACTAAACACGGTATCCTGAAATTAGGACCACCCAGATAAGCTTTAATATTCGGTTATTTAAATTATGTCTAATTTAATTTAGAGAGTACATTGTTAGGTTTCCAGACATGTTTATTTTGTGTTAAGAATACATGAAATCTAATTTATAAACATTAAGGGTTACGTTTATTTATAATTATTAAACAATACAACCACTTTAGAGGATTACCCTGAAAAAATAGCGGGTAACTTGTTATAAGCGATGTATCAATCGGATCTTGCTCATGAATGATAAAAGCTACGTGAAACGCAGGTGCTATTATTATTCAGTAGCATGGCATAAGAAATCAGGTCTAAGTAGCGATTCGTATTGCCTTTGTATTTTTAGAATGGTATTGAATGAGCACACTCCACGTTTACGCATACAACGCTAAGAGGATTATTCTACCCCAAACTGAAATAAGCATAAGACGCCTCTAATGACGTATTTGTCTCGAGCATGATTGTGTTCAAGATAATCCAGATTACTGATTAATAGGACTTCTCTCTTGAGGTTAAAAAATCAGAGGGATGTCATTATAAGAGGTTGAATATGCTCCGTTACGCTATGTTTTCCTGAAGGGCGAGATATAATTGCGGTATTATGTATGATGCCTACAATAAATTATTATATATAGTAAAATATCCGTTTTGATTCCCGAGATGCAGAATTAGCCTAATTTGGGATAACTGGCAATGTAAGAGGGTCATACGGGCTTATATTAAGTTGTCTTCTTTTTCTTAACTGCCTCGTTGGTCTAGTGGTCCCACGCGCGACTGCTGAGCATGAGGTCGCGGGTTCGATTCTCGGGTCGGGCACACTGATTAAGAAATTCTCAGTAGCAGCCCGGAGTTTTGAATTGTGCCCGATATATGGCAATAGAGTTACCACCTACTACATTGGACTTAATAACAGCATTGGTGAAATGTGGGTGTACAAATGTGTACACTTCGGCTTACCTCTTTGGGGTATACAGTCGTGATGTTATATATGTATCTATCTTCTTCCTCTTTTCCCTACTAGATTTTTTATATATAAGTTTACTCTTAATAATACACTACGTGGTTAAATTATTGTGTCTCTATAAGGTTTATTTCTGTTTGCCCAAAAGTGTCGGTTGTAAAAATGTATAAATAGTGTAGTAGGTTGCCCGTCCGTGACGAGGAGGCACCTTAGCAATTTGTTTACCCGAGTTGATTGTAACAAATTGCAGTAGAATGATAAATAGTTTGTGTCATTTTTAATTCTAAGGGAAGGGTGGATTAAATAACAGGAAAATCCTGGGAGAAACACTGTAGTGTCATATTATTATCATGAACCATTTTCCGTGTATTCTGTGGGCGTTTGTGGTTTCAAAATGTTCGTGTTTCGCGCTATTTTTGTGGTCGGCGCAGAGATTAATAGCCGTCGTGCTAGAAACCACGGAGAAACAATATTTCGCTACCCGCTTTTAACATAAAACCAACATTATATTTATAATAATTCAACGAACGCTACGCTCAGATTGCGAACAACTGGACGTAATTAATAAAACCAGATAACATTCAAAATTTCGTTTAACATTTATAATTGTTTTAGTGCGTAATGTGTTCTGGAAACTGAAATCGTAACATGTCATGTGTGAAATTATATAACCGTTTTATTGAATTTGTCTCATTGATCTAGAAACGTGCGTGAGCTCCTGGATTTAAAACACGGGTCAAGCAAAAAATTTATTGAGATTTTCTGTTATAAAAATTCTCTGTAGCAACCCTAACTTTGTAATTGTGATTGGTAGATGACAATAGGCTTACTACTAAGGTAGTTAATAAGTTTCTGTGTAATAAGTTACACAGGAACTTAATAACGGCATTAGTGAAATGATGGTATACATTAACTGTGAAAATCTCTGCCTACCCCTTCAAGGGAGACAGGCGTGATGTTATGCTATAACATAACATCACGCCTGTCTCTATATGTTAAATACTACAAAGTTTATCAAGTTTAGAATTTAATTATATTTTTTACTGGGAAATTCTACTTATTTTATACTACCTAATTTCCAAGATTAGTGATTAGTCTCTCCACGGAGATTAGCCATGTACGCAGGAGATATTAAAGTGCACAAGTGTATGCGCAAACAAAGGTGCACTCTTTCTTCCTTCATTCTCATAGTAAGACGGGACGGCAATCAGACACGACCGGAGAGGTTGCAGGCGCCTACGACCAACGGTTTAACGTGCTCTCCGAAGCAAGGGTGACACACCGCCAACTTCCAACTCCGGGCTGCTACTGAGAATTTCCTGAGCGAAAATCCCAATTAAACTTCATGACCTGGAAATTGAACCCAGGACCTCAGCCCAGCAGCCGCGCTAGGCCAAGGAAAGTTCAAGCAAGGCCAGTTAAATTTGTATACGGCTAATTGTCAACAGGTTTTGTACAGAGACATGTTACTTAACCCCTACCATTACAGATTCTAGTTATTGGATTTTACTAGTGTGTATCTCGTAAACTGAATAATAAGAATAATAAAAAAGGTACTACAATATGAATATATTTTTCATGTAATACACATGAATTACGGAGTAGCGCGCACACGTCAACGCTTCCGTGCGTACGAACAGAAGGAACTCCAAAACAATAAGAAACAATTTTCGTTGTGGGCCGATTACGTGAAATAAGGTTATTCAATAATATATTATTCCCTCGTTATAACTCGAAGTATTGTTAGAAAATTTTTACTTGCCATATCTCATACTGCTGAGGAGGTCTTGTGGTCTCAAAAGCGACCGGTAAGCATGAGGTCTAAGATTCGATTCGTAGGTCGGGCAAAGTGTTATTGGGGTTTTCTGTGAAGAAATTTCAGTAGCAGCACTGAGCTTGGAATTATGCCCGGTACCTATTACATGGGACTTAAAACAGTATCGGTGAAATGTAGGTGTAAAAGTGTGTACTCCTCTGCCTACCCCGTCGGATAATACAGGCGTGATGTATTGCATTGTCATATCCGGATTCGGAAAAGAAATTCTTTTCGGTTTATTTTATATTGTGAAAGCCCGTTCCGGTGGCCGTTTACGTGATGTACATTTTTATCAACACTCATTGTCAAAGAGGCGTTTAAGCTTAGCCCTCAATGAGCAACCCGTGAGTACACAACGGCGTGTCGGATAACGCGCTGAAAAAAATATGAGTGACGAAGAAGAATATGCCAACACAAAACATATTTCAATGATGCAAAATATTTACACGAATTTTAGACAAATTGTTTTTATACGACAAACAATATTCCATCGGATGAACTTTTAATTATAACGTGAACTTTAATTAAAAGTTTATCCGCTGAAAATGTATGGTTCAATATTTTACCATGGTTATATGAATACCTTTCAATAGCATTATTGTTAGACATAATTTTAACCAACTTTCAAGGAGTCTATTAAGGACTACGAGCTACGCTGCGTAGCAATATGTAGTTGCGTAGCGTTTTTGTAGCAGGTTCCTAGTATGCTACAAAAGCGTATTACTATAAAATAGCGACGCAAAGGATTATGCATAATGATTATATAAGAAGTCATTATATTTATTTGTTCTTTATTTTCAATACATAATACGTACACGAGGAGACAATTGTAAAGTATTATGCCGGAGCGTCACTATTGAGTGGCCATTTAATTCCAGAAGCACTTAAATCTGTTTCGATCATTCAAAATGGCTTTTAACTTATTTCAATACCTCTCTTTTATGCCTTAATATTCGGAAACGAACAAAATACCGTTTTGAAAGCGATGATAAATCTAAACGACATTTCAAATATGTTTTTAATAGCGTAGTGAGTAACATTAATTTTATTGGAAAGACTCTTTTATTATTCGCGATCGTATTCGAAACGAGGAAAATGAATTTATCGTATCAGTTCAACGGTCATAAACACGCATCGGACGGCATTAGAGTTTGGAACTAACAATGTCTCGGTAGTGGTGCGACACTTAATCAGCGGGAGATGTAGGAGGCGTGAGAAGTAAAGTACCGACGTAAGTTGGGACAGCTTGACAGTGAACGCGCGCAACCGAGCGCGGCCGCGTGCCGGCGTGACTCGCTCCCTTTACATCGTACCGTACAACTTGTTCCCGCAGAGTTCACCACTACATCGCCCAAAGTAGCTAACGTACCATTCATTCAGGTTAATACGAAAAAATAAAAGTTACAGTCCTCACTTACTAACAACACGCGTAACTTGAAAATTAAGTTGGAACTGAGTTGAGCTGACTCCGCAACAAAATCATAATGTAATTTGTCAAGTGTCACGGGAATGCGTACACACCTCGCGGGGGAATACTGCTCTAGGATTATGGCCGTGTTTCTGGCTTATATTGATGATATCGGTACGAGGAAATTGCCTTGATTTAGCTAACAGAATTTACCTTCATTGTCTTATTAGATGTAATCTACTTTGTATTCAGGACACGGTGTACCTTTTAAAATGATCTACCATAAATATCCTTTAAGTCGCTACTAAACATTTTAAGGGCTTAATGTTATTTAACAACAATCTATATTGGCAGAGAGCCCAATTAATTTTAGTAAAATATAATACTTTCCCATCTTAACTTGCAAATGTCTCTTTGCGACTGAGATGAGAAACTTTGGAATTTTTAAATATTCATACGTAATTTAAATATAAATAACAGCCTTATGTAGATTTGTTGGTTATTCTGATATAAGATGACTTTTTCGTATTTTAATATCCCTTTGTTCTTAGTGAAGGGTAATTATAACTCTGTAGATGTAGTAACTTTGATATAATAAGTTTTGTGCGGATGAAGAGTTCCAGGTACCTGCTGTTGTTGTGTTTATTATAATACTTGTATACTGAAATAACAAGTTCCTTAACAAGTAAGGGTTACAGATTAGCATAAACTGTGAATTAATTCTATTAACTATTTTACGGGTAGTAATTTTCCATTATTGGTAAACGACGATTGACCGTTCTCGAGCAATAAGCATGTAGGGCAAGTAGGGTGGTAGGGGGGACGGGGGGCGTCGGTGTGTCGGACTCTGATCGTTTACGTCACGGCGAATTAGCGAGACAATCACTCAACGTGACGCTGTGGGTCGAGCGGCCCTGTGAACGCAAATGGAGGACTACACTCCAGACGAGTGACCCTCCAGCTAAGGTTGACCCAAATGTGTCCTGACCGACGCCTGTGTCATCTGGCAAACGCTACCAGTTGGCAATATCTGCCTCAACAATTACAACTCATCAATTAGCCAAGCCGACATTCGACAGATGTACTATTTATTCAGGTTCTGCAAGATACTGTATGCTCATTACAGTAATCCAGAACACTGTTGAGATCTTCATTTATTTAAATGTTGGTAGCTGCGCAATATATTACAGCGCGAATAGAAATTAAGAAATTTTACATATGAACTATATCAAAAACCGTATATGTTGGGCTTTAAACGAGCGACTATTTAAACATACGAGTGGTTAGAGGCACGACGTAATTTATCAAGCATTTCAGAGGGTTCCCTTAATTTATTCCGTTGTTAGCTGCGTTGACGTTGGTTTTATCATCCATTAGCGGTGGCGGTCGGAGTGCGCTGCTCTTCTGAATGTAATCGCGCAAGTTAAAGATGAGAGAAGCAAAAGACGTCCACAATTAAAGCACGTTATTAATGCGTTGGCTGCAGAATTAATTAGAGCAACGCGCACACCCGATAGTGCACGCTGCCGGATGATTTATAGCGTCTATTCGAAAAGATACCTCCTGCTACCAGATCTGAGGATCGAGTTGACCCAAGATATAAAGTAACCTTATGATTAATGCTGCGCTCAAAATTATACTGTGATTTATAATACCAACTTCACGAATTCGGAGAAATATACTCGTATTTGTACAAATTGCTTATATTATATTGCCAGCATTCTCGGTAATTATAAAGATGTCTAGGTAGAAAATAGAAATAATTCTTAGGTACCTACAGCTAAAATAAGTAAAAGTGTTGCCTGTCAGCGGTAGTGGCTGGCTGTTTATTAACAATCACGCGAACTGTTATTTTATTTATATTTATGTTACAGACGGAAAGAAATATAGTTGTGAACCCACCGTACTTGGTTTCTTGGAAAAGATGCACAATATATAGTTAATTGTACTATACATGACATAGGATTACATTAAATACAATAAAATATGAGATTTGGGTAATACAACAAATACATAATTTAATTTCAGATTGACATAATTGAGGTTAGTTTAGCTCATAAAATACGAAATTTATAGATAGACCCTAGAGTACGCAATTTGATAATATACGACGAATTAACGATCGCATTGTTATTTATAACATTGAGGTTCGGGGACTGGATTTTCATTTAGTCGACATCATAATTTATTTACTAGAATCACGATCGCAGACGAAGTAAATGATGATTACTTGCCGTGATGTAACTTTGTTCGCGTAATTACGTTCGTAGTGGTTACTATAATCTGCGGAGTTAGAAGTGGACGGTTGAAACCTGTATGTCTTTTCTTTGTTCTTATCATAATTATGGTTGATGAACAACCTAGTGTCGGAGTTTAAACCACCCGTAGACCTCTGACATGGCTTTACACAGCACCGAGTTTTTTTTTATATGTGCTGGTTTCCTCACCTTCACCGTTTTAGGCAGTGATAATGAATACAGATAAATCTTTGAAAAGCATTAACGCACGCTTAGCGAACACTAAAGATCGAGATCGAGATGGCTTAGTCGTCAGAGCGCCTGGAGTATTTATCCGGGAGGTGCAGCTTTTAATCCTGCTCACGACCGTATTCGTTTTCCACAAAAATTTATAACTTTATGTGATAATTAATTTATAATAAACACATGACTTGAAAAGATTGTGTTGCGTGCCTTGGATTCGAACTTGCAACTTGACGACTTTGACTTGCCAGTCCAACGGTCATACCACTAGGCTATCACTACTGCTGTATATCTTGTAACTCATTACCTGTGGCAAGTAGGTCGCGTGCGCTGCTCCACCTCAGTAACAGCGTATTTGCCCACATTTATATTAATAATTACTTCTCTCATCTACACGATGGACGTGAGAGCTAAGACAGGCTTCTCATTACCGTCTGTAGTGTTCCCGAATAATAACGTGTGCGGTAATATGAGTTGGAGAATGACGTCTAATTAGTCATTGTGCTCTCACCGCCTAGCCGCGATTGCTTTATTTCGAGCTCTGTTAAGTCTAACAAATTAATGTTCCTAGACCTTCAATATGTTCTTTCTTCGTATCGATCGATTCCTTTGATGTCTTTGCCTAGGCTACCGACTGGATATCAGCAATAAAAATAAAAACAAAGATTTGAGCTATAAACCTTTATAGAGTTAGGAGTAAATTTTATGCGGTAAATTCCTCGTAGTTAACGTCCTACGCAGTTAAATGATAATCTTTTTACGACAGTTGCGGTAGAATTTCTTGATGAACTAAATGATAAAATGTAAAATGTTGTCTAGAATTATTGTAGGCAGAATACATAATATTTCATTAAGCAGGAATGATGATAAGTAGTAATATTTGAACAATTAACTAATTTATAAAAATAAAATAAAATAACTTTTATTAGCAACCAAATATGTCTCAATATAAAGGAGTTCTGTCTCCTGAACTAGGTAACAACCTGTGTCTCAGGAAACAGTGCCTTCCCTAATACTTTATTCTAAGTTTTATATTCGGTAAGTACATTGCTTCTCAATATTCCTAGTTTTAATGGTAGTGGGTTAGTTAGGTAGGTATAAATGAAGGCGGTTACTGGGTACTTTTTTATTGGTGGTGTGTGTGTTTATGTTTGTTCGTGTGGGTAGGGTTGAGTGAGTTGTGTGTGTTTTAGTTAAAGGTTTTTATTGCTATCAATTTTGTAGTTATTGGACGGTTATAAGAAGCATTTCAGTTTCAATATAATCGAGATTTAGTAGCCAATTTAGTATATATTTTTGGATTATGAAAGTGTAAAAGATCCCATATGTATATAGGTCTGTGTCTAATGTTCCGAGTGTGCGATAACTGGTGTCATTAGTCCAGTTAGTGTGAGATACCGCTGCATTGTTAAGCTGGAAACATTCACTATAATAGCCGATTGAATATTTCTCTTTAGTTGACTTTATATATAGAATATTTTACCATCATACTTAAAGTTTTCATGATCTCTACACATATATACACATTTCAAAGATAAAAAAACTCACTTTTAAATGTGTCTTAAAGATATCATAATGCCGATAATGAAAATCTATGCGATTAATTAGGTTACAAGTAGTTGTTGAAGCGCTACCATCAACATAGCGGTGGTACAATAATAGGAAAAGAAGAAAAATATCTATTATGATTTCTAGATTTTCGTCAAAACATTTAAGCCGTCTCGATTTGGCATTACTTGCTAAAAATAGCACTGCTAAACTTTTAACGATCAATTTTCCCGACGGCAGCGTTGCGAATTAATTATAATCTTTCGTTTTCGATTCACCCACGAATGAACACCATGATTCTACGTCGTTTCAGATCAAAAACTCATCAGTTAGAATTATTATAGATTCATTCATTACTGTGGTTTCTTGTGTGCGTGATATACCTACAAGCATTGTGTTTACAAATGTGGAGGAGACACAAAGAGACGCGTCAATGTCACACAAGTTAAATTTGCATATTCACAACAAAGGGCACACCACCTCGCCACAATTGCATAAATATAACAATACTTTTAATTGCTAACTTTAATTTATATTTAACTTCTCTGTATTTTTAAACAAAAAAACAAGTTTTGAGTTACATAATTAATATGAATGAATTGATATAAGCTGTGATATCTCCGATTTGAATGAACCTAATTATACGAAGTGTGGTCAATCAATTGGAACGAACATAATCTTCATTCTTAAACGTAATGGGCGTTGTAACGGTCACAGGATCTGTCTCGTCCTAGACAACGGCACTTATTTCCAGACCTTCTGGTTAATGACGCGGCTAATTGATCCTCGGTGAAACAGTATTAACTGATTATTCAACGGCATCTGTTGCACAACGCTGTCACTGACAAAAAATATCGGTTTTTTAAAACGCCCAATGCCAGCGGCTTTGTTCGTGACATTCAACTTTTGCGTGAAAATTTCCATTTACTCGAGAAATAATAGCCCCTGATATTATTTTTCGTCACCAACTGGACTCGTACGTTTTTCAGAAGTAGCTTTAATGATTCAACGTGACACTTGAATAGTATGAAATAATTTTATAATTAAATAGATTTGTATACTTAAACAATGTCAGAATTGTAAACCACGTTTGCGAAACTAACTTAACGAGAATAGGATACTGTTGGAATAGCTATCTCAGATAATGTTCACTTAAAATTGTTCGCTTGATTAATGAGAAAAGGTCAAAGTTATTCCTTGGGTTGACTGTTGCATAAATACTACAGTGTGGTTCAAGAAAACGTCTCACGGATACAATTCCAGCAGTATTCGTAGTTATTCTTAACTTCGATTTGCTGCCATTAAAGGCGGAAAACAGACGAGACTCACAAACAAAAATATTGTTACACACTCGCCATTACCTACTGAAGTGACCAAGTGACTATAGCACGTACATACGCAATAAACATGGCGCGTTATCACTGAAAATATTTACAGTTCCTTGGCGAAAATAGAGCCACCATTTCAAATGAGACCATATTTCAAGTGGGAATACACAGTACGATTATACTGGTTCAGTTGCAACGCCAGATAAAAATTCTAATTTGTCATGTACAGGGAGGCGAGAGCACTAGTTGTACGTAGTTATGTGTTCGTTAATTTTCTCGAGGAAGAGAAACGGAGGCAGTTTAAAAGTGAGATTGAATCGGTACATTCCGGCGACATCTGTTAGAGACTGAGATTTTATTACGAAAGAATGCAGAAGCAAGCGCCCCTGGCAATGCTTCGCTCCGTGACGCGACGCGACGTTGACACACGAAACGCGAACCCGATAGATTAAATGAAAACAGTTTTCGTAGCACACTGGTTGAAAAAAAACTTAATTTAAAATCTTATTATATTATAACAGCTTCAGTTAAGCAGACGTATTGACCTCTACGGACATTGAAATTCTACTCCAAGTGCGACCGAGGTCATTACTAAAACTTTGACACTACTAACTTGTTCGATTTCACAAAATTAAATTCGATGAATTGGTATTTCGAAATGGAGAGTGGCTCAATGTTGTCTTAGATAAGTATCAAGTAAGCCGATGAGATGGGATGTTGTTACTTTTTCTCTTTGTCTTTCAACAGAATGACAACGATGTTTACAAAATGAAAGAGTAAAGAGTCGCTTGGATTGCAAGGCGATTCAATTTCTAAATAGTTGCCTACTCCTAAGTTGCAGACTCGTTTTGTATTTATACACCGTATGCAATTGTCACTTTATTCGTAGTCCTGTGGCATGAAAAGCTTAGCGGGTATCATTTTTTTTTTTGTAATAACTCAAGTTGTGGCAGTTTCACCACAGTTGTAAATGTTGTAACACAAGACAATAGGACTACTCGCGAGTTTGTATACCGAAGACACGCTTAGTTACACTTTCGTTTGAGCACATACGTTTATCTGCTTTGTCGCTGAAGTTAATTTCGCAAAGAAAATAACAATACGACTTTTTTCTTTTATTTGTGAAAATCTAATATGGATTCACGTTGGGGTAAAAGTACCTACCGGTCTTTGTTACATTTGTCCGTGGAAAAAATAATAGCTACCTTCATATTATCCGATTTAGTTCATTTGTTCAATTTCCTGGTAAACATTTATTGCCGTTTATTTATAAAGAATACAGAATTTAATAATATTAACAATGTATTTTGAGATTAATTTGTTGGTTTAGATTGATCACAAGCGCGTCTGCTGAGCGTGAGATTCAGGTTTCAATTCCCGGGTTGAGCAAAGTGCTATTATCATTTACTGTTTTCCCAAGTTTGAAATGATGCCCGATTGATGGCAATAGGCTCACCAGCTATTACATATTGGACTTAATAACGGCAACGGTGAAATATTGGTGTACAACAGTTCACCTCTGCTAAGCCTTCAAATACAGTCGTGATGCTATGTTATTTTTATGTTTTATTTTCGAATAAAACATATTTAACATAGATCAAGAAACATAAAGCAAACTATTCAGTGGATGGTTTCTAGAAAAAGATTCAAATCGTTTAAAATAAGCAGATGAATACAATAAAAGATTGAAAACACTTCGTCCAAATGTAAGAGTACTCTTAAACGTTTGTAGGACTTCGCCGTAAGTTTTCTACCGTCGTCGAAAAGAATTTATAACTTCTACACAACGAGATCTCGCTCCGTCATCAATTATAGCTACTAACTGAAGTAATACGAATAACTGCTTCAGAATAATTTTATTAAAGAAAAGGAGGGCAAAGTAGTTTTAGATTTTAAAAGTTTCAACTACACTTCTGCTATTTGTCTTTTAATTAACTGTATATCATCAAAGACGGATAGCTACGCTACCGCAGATACAATTCCATTTTAATTTATAAATCGCTCCAAGACGAAAATGGGTTTTCTTTGTATTCTTAGGTAAGACAAAAATAAATTCAATTTCATTATTGAAACTTGGTGAAAACAAACTGCTGGACATCAGCGACCCCAAAAGATTTACGATGTAGTAAGAGAAAATTTTATTATACTTTCAATTCGTACCCACCTCTGGAAATGGTCCTCCGGGTGATATAAAGTAGCTGGATCCGGGAACTAGCCCTACTTACCGGGAATATTTTCATCATGACCAGATTGCCAGTAATTTAAAGCATTACGTACCTTAAGTTAATTATATTATCAAGTCTAAGGGAATTTGCGACAGTAATGTCATTATGAAAAGGCACTGAAAAGGTTGTGAGTTTAATAAGAGCTGGAGTAGAGGGGCGGGTTTGCAGCGCTGAGCGAGGGCGGAATTCTCTGATATAATGTATCGCAGCAACTGTGCGAACTCATCGATCAAACGTAAGCGCTACAGTTGTTAGGCTGTGACGTCGTTCGGAGGCACACTTTCCGCTTCTCATGTGAAACTTTCGTGATCGGTGCTCGGCGCTGGCTCTCCGCCGCCCGCACCACGATGACACTTTCGATGCCAGCAATAACGTTGAATCTACTTGGCACTACAAAATAATAACGCAAGAGATTCCGCGTTAACGCTTGAATAAGCGATATTATGTACGCAGCGCTATGAGTATCATATTTTCTCATTAAATCTCCTTCAAATAGTTTACGATGAAAATGAATGAGGACGAGCGGTTTATTAAAAAGAAGGCATTGAATTTCGAGCTGACGCAGGGTGAATCATTTTACCTTTATAAAATGGGTATGCAATTCAGACCCAATTATCTTAATATTTGTTTTTAATAATAATACTTCGAATTTTGAAAAATATCGTTTTATTTTTATTAATAGCATTTATTTCGATTCAACTCCTTTGTACTCGGAAAAGATTTTTTTACAATGTTTTCTTAACCAATCGAAGAGTAAATAAATTCAGTGACAGTCGTATCCGAAAATTATAATTAAAATGTAAAAGCTGCTCAAAACACGCAAATATGATATTTTCAAACGAATGTCCTTCTCGGCTTTATTTACAAAAGAAAATGCTTATGCGGCTTATCCCAATGTAAAATTTATATCTTTAATATCTTGAAAATGTCGCCATAAGATATAAAATACACAGATTTGTATGTTGGATGTTATAGGTGTATACGTAGCCACGATTTTTATTTCCCCTTTAATACCTTTGGACATAAAATGATATTTATAATCGTTTTCAACCAGTATTTTAAGCGTCCGTGAAGCCGTATGGCTTAAAAAGTGTTATCCTTCGCTTTTTGTAATGAATTCAGTTAAAACGTTGGTTATTTTATAAAGAAAACTACGACAATGCTTACTTTTTAATAACAATAATAACTACGTCAACAATTTCTGAGATCGACTTAAAAGAAAACGGACAAAGCGTCGACGGAACAAAGCGTGTGAACAATAGCTTAAGAAAAATACATACTAAGTACAAAATGCTTTGTCAATCCAAGCTTTTAGCGAAATTCATTCAAAAAGATTGACTCCAACTTCAATTAGGTATGCTATAGGTTTGTTATCGATGGATCGGCCATTTGCAATTACTTATAGAGGTCAAAAACTCTTTCCTTTCATCCACGAAAATCTCATTAATTTCATAATAAAATTCAATTGTTAATATCCATTACGGTGAAATTTACAAATTTTCGACAGCTAACTACAGTTGCCTGATTGAAGTGTCATTTTTGTTGTAAATTTACCGATGCACGTTCATAACATTAATCACATAGCGTTATATCTCAGTAAATGTAGCCAGCCCCTCACGGTTTTGTAACATTGATGGGAATCTGGTATTAGGTAGTTACGGGGCAATCAACGTCTCAATTCAATTTCAATAAATGGCAGAAGATTGAAGCCCTTAATCTATGTAAACAGCTCGCTCAGGTGAGGTATATTATGAACCCGTTCGTACGTAATATATCCTTTACTGAGTTATACATTATTCTTCTCGGAGCTAATACCATTCGATTACAATCCGTGTAGGGTGGAATATCTTTAGGACACAGCGAGTGATTTTCTTTGTACAAAGTTAAGCGGAACTTGATCCGATGGCATAAAATATAGCGGCCATGTGTGTGACTTTTTGTTTTGTTTTAGGTTTTCTTTCCTTGTGTAGTGTAACCTCGTATTAGGGTCGTATATTTTTTCTATAAACACGCCATTTGCGATGTTTGTTTTCACAAAGGAAGATCTTGGCACTATGTTTATGAAAATAGTTTTATAACATGGCAATAACATTTACAATGTTACGAGATGTTTCTAAAGCTATGTACTTACATTCATCGTGATCTTTGGCGGTGACGGTGAGTACGGTGTGTTGGATGTCCTCATTTTCGTCGACCTCAGCCTCGTAGAGCTCCTTGTCGAAGTAAGGCGGGTTGTCATTCTTGTCAGCGATTCCGATACGGATGAATTTAGTCACTGGAAAAAGAAACCGACGTTTAGAATGAGGCACATACTCGAAGAATATAAGTCTCGAGAATAATATTGAGAAAGTAGCTATATATATATAGACAGAAATATATGCCTTCGTATGTTTGGCTATAAAATAAAATGATGTATCGCACAAGAACAGAAGAAAGCTTTCAGTGCGAAACTGACATTACCTACGTATAAGGCGCGAGCAGCGTGTGCTGAATATCAAACTATTGAATCATTTTATAACATATTTTTCATAATCGATATAGGTTCCTACAGTAGTCATTCTTAATGTATTGTATTTTTATTTTATCATGTTACTTTCGCTGTGAGAGCAATTCGTCCAAAAATGTGCTATTATTACGCCTAAATAATTCGATGTAATGGCAAAAGAAATGGCAAACAGCGAACAGAAACTTGTTCACGAATCACTGGTTATCAGATGATAACCAAAGGTCTTTCACTCCGATAGATAAGTAAAAAGCAAAAAAACCTTTGCGAGAAACTGTACGTCAACGTGAATTATGCACAGCTCTGTGAATTTGTGTACCTTCTCGTATTGAATGTGTTTATAAATTCGATATATCCCCTAAGCTATTTTCAATATTGAGGAGGTCCAAACTAGCACTTCACCGCATCTAAATTTTTGCTGTCTTTTATGTATTTTTATTTATACCTACTAGTGGTCGATCACTGGCCGAAATTCGAACATAACTCATTTCAATTTTAAACTTGAACGTTATTAAGATTCTATTGTCAAAGATATGTGCATGAGTGTGTCAAACGCATGGTAGTGCGTGTCATGTATTTTTTATTAACTTATTGTACTTGAAATGAGTATTTTATAAAAATATTGCTGTGCCCCGCGGTTTCAGCCGCGTTAATTTGAGGAAAAAAACCTACTAAAACATATTCCACCAGCGACCGCTCCCCTCAAGACCGCGCCTGCCAGGCGTATCATACATGCGCCAACCTCGTTGGTCTAGTGGTCCCAAACGCGACTGCTGAGCATGCTGGTCTCGGGTACGACTCCCAGGTCGGCCAGTGTTATTTTCTGCTAGAACATTCTCAGTAGCAGCCCGGAGTTTCTAATTGTGCCTGGTAGATGGCAATAGGCTCACTAACTATTACATGGGACTTAATAACAGCATTGGTGAAATGTGGATGTACGACTGTGTACACCTCTGCCTACCCCTACGGGGAATACAGGCATGATGCTAAGTTATGTTATGAATGCGCGCATGGTACTTGATCATTATTTTGTTGGGGTTATTTTAAAACTATGATATCTCCTAAGATATTCATTGAAATCAAATGATGTCAAGAGCAATTTTGTTCAAAACTTAATACCTATAATATAATGTTTACAAAAACACCTTCGCAAATAATGCATAATTTTAGAACTAATTTTATAACTAGATAAAAAGTTATAGTGAGTCAACCTTAAAAGATAGACATATGCTGTAGCGGACTTTTTTTAACAAGAAACAATTCTGTCGTACATGATTTTTGCGTAACTTTAATCGTTTGCGCAGCGCACGCAACGGAAGCTCTAAAAGGATTTTTTTTTTCCGTTTTTGCAACATATTTCATTGATGCTCCGCTCCTATTAGTCATAGCGTGATGTTATATAGCCTATGTCATCCGCAGATAGTGTAGCTTCCTAACGGTGAAAGATTTTTTCAAATCGGTCCAGTAGTAGGAGCTTATTCAATGCAAACAAACAAACAATCAAATCTTTCCTCTTAAATTAGTATACATAGTATAGATTATTTTCCTCCATATACATTTTAACTGTGCCAAATTTCATACTCCTCCGTCCGCGTAAGTTACGTAAAAAGGGGTACAGAATTTTTCCATCACGTTATGGTTTAATATTACAAGTAACTTAGACTTTTGTGTAAGTTAACCATAATACGTGAAGCAAAATTTCTGTACCCCTTTTACAAAGTTAAGGGTAAGTAAATCATTGCTACGGGCACAACCGAGGTGGAAAGCTTGCATCAGCGATTCACACACAAGCAGTCCAGTCTAGGACCATTCCAAGGAAGCGCATCTTTTTGTATTAAATCCGGTAGAACAACAAGCGTCAGTGTACGCAAAATTAAGGCATTTTGCAACAACAATAACGAGTATCTATCAAACAAAACGAAGACAAGTATATACATTTATAAGAGAGAATATCCAGTAGGTATACAATATAAGTATACGGAGGCAAACAATAGAATCCTTTAATTTCCACGTTCCCTAGCACCGAGATGGTATCGGTGTATTTTTCAACTCCTCTCCGCTTCGTTCATTTCCGTTTTGACAGGCAGCCTCGCTATCTCCTTTGTGTAAATTTATAACAAATTTTTATATCAATGTATCTATCCATATTAACTGACTGAAGCTACATACTATCCATAATATTAAAAAAATTAAAACCTCTTTCTTGAAGCCGGTTAAAATATAAAATCGTCCTCGCCTAAAGTAAATTGATATTTTTAAAGTAAAACTGATAAAGTATGCATCAAAATATACATACGTTTAAATGAATTGATCTTGTTCCTTGTAAAAGTCTTTGTAATAGAATCCTAATTGGATGACATCAAATGAACTCTAAGCTGAGTTCTCTAGAGAAATCGTATCTAAAAAAAAACGTATTCTAGACGGAAATTGCTTTCGTTTGAGGCGCACTCTAACAATGATAAATTAGGACCCCTCTGGGTAAAATGTCCGGCGGCTTTATTAGCAAACACACTGACGCTTTTAAGCCCAGCTCCAGTAATCTAGGCCTTATCTTCATTGACGTAAAGCCGCTGACGACATGGAAAACAATAGAAGTTTCAACCAACCTGCCTCGACTTAGCCCGACTTCATCTATAACGAATTGGTGATAAAGCTTTTAGGCCATCAAGTGCAAAATTGCAAATCAAATTATATTACGTAACTACAATTATTTGCCGAATTCAAAACTAAAATTAATTTGTTTATTCCTAGAGAAACTTTGAGGGCGATAACTTGTAGGGCAGCCCATTTGTATGTATTATAAAGCAATATTTTAATTTGATAATGTTCTAACATAAACCAAAAAGTATTAGAAAACAAAAGACGTAGCTTAAAAGAACATAAGACTGAATTCTCAATTGAATTCTAAATTAGTGTTCCGGGACTTTGTCGAAGAGTCGTAACATTTAAGCGTGACGGTGTGCAGGGGGCGTAATCCCTTACTACCGTTTAGAGAATGACCATGAAACACCGAACCGCTTCGACTTCCTGGCGAAGCTGAGTTGAATTAGACTGCCATAAAAACTAATCAGGGACGCTAAGAGCGGTCTAACGATGCCGAGAGCGACTTTTTGACAAACACGCGAGGGGCGGTCTATCCCAAACTTTGGCGGGACAATTTTGTTAGCGAACTTCCCTGTCAACGGTCGCATAAAACGAAACCGGCATCACCCAGTTATAATTAAATAACCCCAAGTCGATAAAATCAATATACTTTTAACTTTTAATGTACTTTTATGTGAAATTGAGTTTTATAGAGTTGTTTCTGTTGCGTTTACGTAAGGAAGGTTATTGACGGAATGTAAATACAACTTGCAAATTGAAATTCAACTTATACTGTGTACAGTGAGGGAAAATGATGTTCAATCAAATAAGGACTAATTGCTTTAACACTGTTATGATACGAAACTCCTCTAGCATAAATAATGTGGGTTGGTACCGATCTCTTGTGGGAAAACAGATCATTCTGTTACCCCATGTTGATTTACAACATCCGTAGGAACACCCATGTTTTTCTTTAAGTCCCAAATAAACATGAAAATTTGAGTATTGATTACGCCCAGCAGACTGTCTAAAATAAAGAATGAAGTTTATTATAGCACTCTGATTGGAGCAATTTCAATTGGCAACCAGCAAATCTGTTTGATCATTCGCATAGGTTTCAACATTAGTATTCCCCTTGCACACCAATCAAACGTACAGAGGCGTAACGAGCTTCCCACAAACTATATCCTGTTATCCTACGGTGGCATCAGCGGACGCATCCATACTGCCAGTCCTAAAGGCACAGTCACATAACGAGCGCTAACCGCATGTTGTACGCGTTAAGTTCTCAAGTAGTGTCCTCTAGTGAGTGTTTATGAAGCTGTTTTCATCTCCACGCCAGACATTTGTGTAATGACAAGCCGCAAGCCCGTGTCAACGTGATGAAAGCGGTCTACTAAAACGCATGTCAAACCCTTGCCATTTAAACATAACTTTAGGCAATAAGCAATAACCACAATGTCATACCGAAGTAAAATGTTCTGTGCTGGTAACAATAATCATTACAAATGAGAAGTTGCCCGTGTACAGATATTTATGAAACTGTTTCAGCGTGTTATACCATGAGCAAAAACAGGGGGTATTTACAACTTGTGGCTTTGTACGCGTATCATTTAAATATTACTGGATAATAGTTGTTAGGAGTTTCACGACTACAATTTCAAAGTTTCAGTGCCCAAAAAGGATATACATTAAACTGTATTTACTAAAACTAAGCTGTAAATACATTTGCATAATCTGGAAAGTTCACGCAAAGCCACGACAAAATAAGTTATAACTTTTTTAATGTGATAGCCCCAATAATAAATCAAATACAGTGATAAATTTATCGAGAGCACGCTTGTTTTTAGTTCAAATGATTAAATATATATGGGACCATGTACCAACAAAAGCTGGCTCCCTGAATTTGCTAAAACCACTTTTGTAATTAAAGCGGTGGTTTGTGGAAGGTGTATGCATTTAGGTTTTAGGAGAGTTTATTATTTTAACGGTCCTAAGATAACGATTTAAATATTCTATGGAGCGAGCTTGTTCATTAAAAATAGCCTTGGTCCGTAGTCCGGAGAGCTTATCTGCAGGACACATTCATACAGCGGTGTGCTGATAATGAAATTCTTTATCAAGAGGTGCACAGAGTGGTGGGACGTGCCTTTACGCCGTCGGAGCTACCGGAAGGTCAAGTACCGGATTATGGAAACAACGTAGATACGACAGTCTGTATTGGTTACTCTCCTATTTTTGGTCATGTAGGACCTTTGAAATCCCTTCGGAGACATAAACTTCAGTAGCTATATGGCTGCGAGAACGGACTAAAGGAAAAGGTTAATACGAAAATGCGAGCAGTGGACTAGCAACCTGTTACAAAGAATGCCTTATTAAACCCATTTCGTTTATGGCATTTAGCTTTAAGGGGCGAGAACGCCTGCGGGTTGGATCCACTTACTGGCCAAGTAAGGGTTAATAGCGTTTTGATCCGTATGGAATTGTGTACGCTAACAACACAAACATTACATTGACCATTAAAAAAAAGTGGAGTTTTCTTACTTAGCTTTTATGAGGCAAATAAGGCAAAAGGTACGACATAAAAGCATTTAGTTGGAATTCTAACAAGCACGACTTTGGACCGCGCCCGTCCGTCTTGTCCGATTACGGACTAGAACAACGGGGGCTCTGACTTCACGCCTCGAATACGTAAAAATCCAACGTCCCTTCTGCAATCGTCTTATCTGATCTGCCCGAACTACTTTAGAAGATAAATGGGGATTGTTCTCTTTCATTGAAACCGATTGAAAATCGGCGTTAAATTTTAAAATATATTCTGCGGTACGATAAATACTTTATAGTTTTGGGATTTAAGAAAAATGAAAAGGTATAAAAACTTTGTAAAAAACAGACTCATGTTTTTATAAAGTTATACGGTTTCTCTTATCGAGTTTTTATGCAGTTAATATAATAACAACCGTCATTCAGGTTACCTAGGTTTTATAATATCTTTTGCGGAATGGAATACAATTCCAACGGTACTTCACTTTTCTAGGAATTAAAAGCTGTGGTACAATTTTCTTTTTTATAAAACCCAGTACACATGCATAGCGTTCATTACTCCGATTCCAGTTTCAATTATTAGTAGGAACGGGATTTTTGCGAAGCTTTCGATCGTTTCAGCGGTTCGCTTTTTGCGTTAAACGGTGTGTATCGTAATGGTCTCGGAAACAATAAACTACGAACGGTATAGCTTTGCGATTTTGCACATGACATAAAGCTATGATGTCCATACGAACATACGAGTACGAATAAATACGAGTATTTGTTTACATAATTTGGGAGCTGTCGTGTTGTGAATCAATCTTAATCTAATGTAATTAGTGGCTTTGCGGATGAAAACAAACTATTAAATTAAGCTAGGACACATGTGATTTTATTTAGTTTCAGTGAATGGTCGTGGCGACCGCCTCGCTGTCTCTATTCAACGTGCCGCACATCATTTAACGCTTTACAACTCTCAGAACAGGTCAGCGAAGTTTTAATGGATGAGTGTAAAATTGGTTAATTGGATTCATTGACGAGGTGTTCCACGACAGTTTGTCATTGTCTTTGGGCTGAACTACCGGTTAACCCAACTTTGCCAAGAAGACAAACTGTGTAATAGCTAAGAGTTGGGACAGCCTTCGAGATATATTAGTTTACAACTTGAAACTGAAGCCATGAATTCCCTTTTCAAACTTTAATTATGTCTGAATAGGAACTTGAGGCGGGCTTTTTTTTCTTCTAGCATAAAATCGAACCTGTATATATTGGTCTTTGCAACAAAAAACATAAATGGATATCACAAATCGGGTTTTGATTTCCCCAAGGAATGCTGCCGGTCGTATGTGTATGATCGCGGTCATTTCCGATATGCCACAGGATCGTTCAGATGAAGTCCCCGCAGAAGCGTGACGCGGGTCTGTATCTGTAGATTGGTCGATACAAAGGTAAATGGAAAAACAAGACATATTTACGAGGGTTCGTATTCTCACATTTTCACGACGAAGCGAAGGTACCTACGCGATAAACCCAAACTGCTCCGACTCGCAATATTCGATTCAGGACGATATAACTTTAAATAAATCGGAAAACTTTAGAAATAAACTTACCTAGGTAGCGCTACGATGAAGCGAATGATTTTAAAATGTCTTAAAATATCAAAGTTGTTGTTGGAAAGTTAAGATCAATTCAATATTTCTGGGGAAGAGAAAAAACAATTTGCTAGGGGAATTTACCTCACAGGCGGAAAGCAATCGAATAATATTCAGATGAGGAGCGCGAAAGATATGAAAAATGTTATATATTTTTTTTTTGCGAAATGACGCCGTGGGCACCCGTGGAAAGGGTTGTAGTGATAATACAACTGGTTTCGACACTAACACCCTATAAAATCAACTACGGGCAAAACATGGATTTTCGTCTAAGAATCATAAGTAAATGTCATTTGACGTGATGTTATTAATAAACAACATATTAAATACATCAAAAAAGTACTAAATCATTTTTATCTAAGATTTTCTGCTGCACCTAGGTTGCGTTTACAGACATAAATCTCATACATTTTCACACACAATCAGATTTTATTAATCTGTTTACAAATAAATAATTGGGTCGACCCTGTGGTCCACAGGACTATAGCCATCATGACAACCCATCAATGATACTGCCAGAACATTTTTTTTTTCTAAATTATTATAAAAATTGTATGTGCCTTCGCATTTCTCATAGAGTTGAAAACCCGAGCAGGCTATACATATGAAACTAACGCAATACCTAGTAGTACATTTCTGTTTGAAAATAGCTAAGCGTATACATTGGTCATGTTTCGAACCTAGTAGACTTAGCTTTTCGAATAAATTGAGGTTCTGCAAGTTGTCTGGAAAAGCTTTAACTCGTCCCTTGGGTTGGTTTTTGTGATAGGCCACCTTGACGGATATGGATGTCGGTGTCTCCGATTTATTGTTAATACGTAGAGAAATTTGAATCCATATTCTGTTCAAGGACACAGCTGCTCACCCCAACCAACACAGGAAGTGCAAATATCATGTTACACATAATAGAAAATGTTAATTCCGTAATAGCCACAACAAATTCTAACTGTGTTTAATACTAAAACTATTAATATGTGTATTAACAAACATACGCGTGGGTTTTAATAGATACATCTAAATTGGGTAAATTGCTAAACTTTTCAAATATCGGAAAGTTCCACATAATATTAGTTATTGGGCTAAATAACAAGCTACTAGGTAGGTACTATGATATTAATGTGTGGCGAAGTTTAGTGAGCTGCAACAATTCGCACCGCAGAATAGCCATCACAACGTACAAGTTAAGACAAACATCCTAAGTTCAAGGAAACTGGTAAACCCAATTACTACTAGTGAGCATCCCGGTAGAATCGAAGATAGGTTTGTACAAATATAATCTGTGTCGTGAGGACATTCAATAACGTTGCTTTTTCAAGTCATGTAGTGGACAGAGATAGTAAACATTTTGTGCGCGTACGCGAATTAAATAAACAAGGCGTTGTAAGTGCACTCTCTCCACACCACCGGTAGGGGGACCGGACCGCATAAAAAATCTAGCAGTATAGAGGCGCGTGCCACTGGCGGCCTCTTGACACGTTTTCATAATGATGATTCACTAGATTGCGTTTATTAGCGCATTTATACGAATTAATTGCCGCAACGTGCATTGTCAGAAACCATTACCAAGCATAATGTTAACGAAATTTATTTATGTACAAATGCGTTCAGAATATTCAATTACTATAAAACATCATGGTACTTGCGGCAAGGTGTGATGCTAAGGGTTATCGGGAATATTTCACGTATTTTCTATGGTGTTACAAGCCGTAACATCCCCAAAGGCATATTTTCGCAACACTACTGTAAGAAAACTAATTTCGCGTGTTTGCTTGGCAGGGGGCGCGGCAGCCGCATTCCTAAGAAATGTGCGGATCGCTCGGATACTGCGTTTATGTGCTTGTGATATATTGGTATGTCTTAGGAAACTATAATCGTACTTCTCTCCTTTATTGCAAATATGTTTTTACCACTCCTTCCTAATTTGGAATCCGACTATATAGATATATCCGAGTATATCCTACTGGCCAGAATATTCGTTTCAATACAATACATTGCTAACAAAAGTATTTCAACTATCGGAATATTCAGCAATTAAAAGGACCAAAGTGGCTTCTAGCAATAAAACAATTAAACAACGCAGGCTTTGTGTTTGAATTTTAATTGATTTTTCATGAATTCTTGTAGCGACGCACAACGAACCGATATTTTTGTCACAAACAAACAATATGTATGTGCAAACGCGTCCTGTTCATTTCGTATTGCATGTTTTATAGGTTTTCCTAGTTTATAGCTTGGTTTTATTGTTTATATATTATTGGGTTAATCTGGACGAACATGTGGCTGCTAACAATGTTTATCAAAGCCCTTTGCCTGAGGGTTGAACAAATGTTCATGTAAAACCTAAGGCGATTACGTGAAATCTAGTCAATGTAATACATCCATTACGGTTGCGGACACAGTTCGTGGTAGCTCGTTAGCTTTATTCCAACAACAGCCATTCTTAAATCCCTTAAGGAACAACTGCCTACAACCCTTAATTGGACAGGGCTGTTCTACTATAATAATAATTTATCTACGGTTAAATTCGTACAAGTTATAAAAAAATCATGTAAGAAATAATTATGTTCAAATACTAAAGATTTAAATTTCAAATCAGTTCCGTCGGCAGGTAATTAATTATGCTTCTATTGCTAAACCGAAGATGAATATTACGCCGTAAGACCAAATTAAACGATATTATTATTCAAAGAGAATTTTCATTAAATATAATATTAGATGCCTGATGTAGACCACTATCTAATACTAGATATATAAGTATATGAATGAGGATAAATCAGTTTATAAACTAACTCTCACGCCAGATTCGTCTCGTTAGCAAGTGTACAGTGGTCGTTTTCAATAGGACGCATTAGTATAAGTGGGTTCGAACGGCCGTGGATTGGCCATTGTCCTGGATTGTGTCGATTACATTTGTGCACACACCGGTCCCCGCGGATTGAGTTATTGTCTCTCCGAAGGCGCCGGGGCTGGCTCCCCGACGCCCGGTCTGCACGCAGGTGCATCACTAATGCCGTTTTTTTCTCATATTATCCTATTTGCATGTATACGTGTTTCTATTTTCATACTAAGCTGTTTGTCGCAGTGTTATTAGTTTGTTTGTTTACTCGGTCTTCGTATTACGTACATTATTACATTGGTTATGTGATTCATATAGAAGTAGTTTAGGCGCTCGGTTTCAGGTTATGCGGTCTCTGCCTGCGAGATGGTAAGTAGGCATTAGAAGTTTGTTTTTGTATTTTTGTTAAAGAATGCAAACAATGTATTATATAATATTAAGTTGAATATTCCTACACTGGCTGCATTCGGTCTAGTGAAACGACCATAAACGACGCAATTTTATGCTAGGGTTAGCTTAACCATTAAATTAGAAGTCACATCTAAATTGGAACGCAATCAGATTGAGTGGGTTCCACATCAAACAAAATTAATACCCTATAAACCCCACTAATTGTAATTTTTTTGTGTATAGAATTTAAGACTGCAAGCAAGGTTTAAACTAGCTCCATTTATTCGCTAGGCTGAATTGTTCTCTACTCTTAATACGTCTTATGGTGACGACACTGGCTATTCAGTCACTACGGAGTGACTGATCGTATATTTCTATCAACAAAAATATTAGCATTGGCTCTCACAATGTTCCGAAATATTGATTATAGAACCCACGTGAAGCAAGATAGCACCGTATACCACAATAAAGAATTAGCAAACTGTATTAAGCAATCACAATAAGAATAGGAACGTCTATGATCTCTACCTGTCATCTCTCACTTGAAAAATACGATTTATTAAATTACATATATATACATTACCCTTGGTAATGATATCTATTTATCACGTTATTACCTTAATTATGTAGTCTTAGTATTACGTCTATTGAAGTGTTGATTAGTTTGTTACATAGTTTAATCAGCTTTTGTTCTGTTAACATTACAATATGGGGAAAGGTAATAGCATTGTTCAACTGTTTACTCTCTAAAGGGTTGTTTACGTCACATGCCGTTTTATTAGACTAGCTGTTGCTCGTGATTTCGTCTGCGTGACAAAAGGTAGCCTATGTCCTTTTCCAAGGTTTAATCTATCTCCTTGCCAAATTTCATGACGATCCGTTCAGCCGTTTAGTCGTGACAAGGTAAGAAACAAACAAACGTACAAACAAACAGAGTTAGTTTCGCATTTATAATATTAGTATGGATTATTTATTTATGATGAAAACTTAATCAGTTTTTCATAGTTATTTGCTGCTTTAATTAGAATATCTTATGAAATATAAAATTCTCTCTTCGTGATTGGCAGAATTTGATTATATGCATTCATCATCATCATCCCTTTGCCCTTATCCCAATTGATTTGGGGTCGGCGCAGCATGTATTTTTCTTCCATACATACTCTCTACTTGTACTGGAATGCTGCTAAAGTTTGTGTGTTAAATGTTTTAGACCGGCCGCATGCCTGACGTCAACCTTCATTGGGAATGCTGTTGTTGGTGGTAACCCCCACTAATACGGTCTCCTTCTATGTAGCTAGGTCATACCAAATGTTATCCATGCGCTAGGTTATATGCATTCATTGTAATATATAGAGAAATTGGTTCTAAGAAAGTATGTCTTTGGAGTAGTATTTATTTGGAGATAAGAAATACTATTGGATTTGGAGATAAGAAAAACTACATTCAGAGTTTCTTTTTAAATCCTTGCGCTTCTCTATTGATCACCTGGCAAAAAATTATAATGTTACGTATTTGGTATACAATAAGGTATATTCTCTATCTACTTATAAAAGCTTGCAGGTAAACGTAGCACGAATATTTTTAAAGATAACCAGGATTTCATGAACATGTAGGTACCTAAACATACTCGTATCACCTAAAAAGGGCTTTGCGTATTTTAATGGATTTTATGTTTGGTATACCTAATCCTTAAGGTTTTGGTGATTGATAAGGGTACACTTTATTACGCAATGTGTAGGCGCGAGTTATATGTTTTTTAATTCGGGAGTTCTGAAAGTATTATGGAATTCAACACACAGTTCGACCTAGTCAGTGCTTATGTGCCTGCACTACTGGTCCTGGGATCGACTCCCATTCGGAGCAATGACCACTATGGCGAAGATAATCATCAAGTTCTTTTGCAGATGGCAGGTATATAAACAATTGTAGTGATGAGTACTAATTAATTATTCTGCTAATAATTTGTGTTAAGTTCATAGTGTTACAAAAAAACGTTAAACGAACTTTCCTAGAAATGTTAAGTTTTCGAAAGACACCAAAGTTTACAACCTTCTAGTAAAAAAGAAAAAGATATATTATACATAAGTCTCCTTAAGTGGTTTCGTTCAGTGTCCACATAAAACGCCCACGGTACTTCACAAATTGACACAACCAATGAGACTAAGTAATAAATATAACCTAATTAATTTGTGATGTGAGAATGGAACAAAAACATATCGTCTGTATCGGCTGATTAACTACCCGTACCAATTATTACAGAGCTGTGTAAGGAAAACGCATGACAAATTGCTTGTGTCAATATGAATATGGTATAATAGATTAATCGTGTACCTTTCTACTAATTTTATAAATACGAATCTTCTTAATTTTTTTTTCTTGGATTGGTGTCTTGTAGCCTGGTAGTACCGTTTAACTAACAAGGGGTTGCACTAAAAGGTTGAAGATTCAAACCTAAAGCCCGCACCACTGACTTTTCAAAATTATATTAGTATTGTAAACTTGATTAAATACATAATATTAAATATATTTATTATAAAGTAGTCAAGGGAATTATTACGACGAATAAAATAGACGAGATTATACCGATGGTGTATAAAACCATTTCAGAGGTCTTCAGGTGGTTTAAACTGGGTTGTTCATCTAGTTTAAGCCGTCGTTTATAAGCCTAAAGGCATGACTGCTGAACCGATCTAGATGACAACTTACAAAGAGCTGGTACTTAAACAATAAGGCATGCAAGGCGAACTCCAAAGTCAACAGTTTTGTGGAAAGAAAAATAGGGTCGTGAGCAAGATTCGAACCAGCGCCTCCCGGATAAATACTCCAGGCGCTCTAACCATTAAGCCATCTCAACCTCTGCTTACTACTCCGAATTCTCCTTCTTAACTTTATATGTGATATACTGTTTTCATTCCTATACATAGCTACCAAAAATCTGGTAATTTTCTCCGCAGCTGCCAAGATAAAAATAGCGCATACGTACTACTTTCTCAAACTCTTTTCTCATATGTACACATGTGTGTTATGTGCTGGTATTATGAGTTCATTTTATCTACTTAGAGCATAGTCACACCGTGAAGTTTCGATGGCAACAAGTACATGTAACACGACGCAACATCGTGAAAACTTCGCCAAGTTGTCACGAGCAGAGAGTTCTGTTAAATGAAATTTCGAATCATTTCATCCAGTGCAACTAAATAGTAGAACATTGTTATTGAACTTACGACTTACAGGTACTTTTGTGCAAACTTACAAATGAACTCAATCAAAACACGAGAATGAAGAGCCGTGCAGTCCTCGCGCATTAATTTTTGCTAACATTTTATGTAAGTATAGTGAACGACAAACAGTAAACTTTAAAATTTAATTAAGCTTTCAGTCTCGAGAGCTTTTGACACGGCACGACTTGCAAATCTGAACCTATCCTTTTAATAAAAGTTCTCACTTTTAGACGTGGTCGGAAACTTGGATAATAATATAACAAAATATTACGATGTGTTTTCTTCGAATAAAAACGCAGATAATACCAATAATTTGGGTAATAAATCTGGATTATTTTTTTCCTTATTAGGTAGCTGCTTTTTACAGGAAGGTTGGGGGAACTTGACGTTAATAAATTTCGCTGTAATGAGGCCCAGGGTATGGTTGCGAAGTACAAGGCCGACAATGGGCTTAATGACTAAATGCCTTTAAAACAATAGGGCGTCGTGCGAATTAATTATGACATACTAATTAGCTTTATCGAATATGCCTTCACAATTTACATCTAAATAGTTTTTTAAACTATGTATTGATACATTTTTTAGGCACTACAGAATACGAACATAATGATAAACTTTATGGAATAAACATAAATTGAAGTACCAAATTTTTGCAATATAGTTAATTTAGGTAACAATTTGGCTAAAAATAGGTACAAGTGTTCAGAAAATCATGAACTTGCCAAAAAGTTGGATAAAGATTATCGAACATATAAGGCTTTCCTGTAAATGTACAGGTAAAATTTCAAATTGTAGCATTCATGAGGCGACGTGCGAAAACTTGCCGTCGTGCCAAATGCCGAATGGACCATAAAAAACTCATAAATGACCCACCTAGTTGGAGGATAAGAAAATAAATAAGATTATTGGAAAAATCGTGCCACTGGTTTTATATGACAGTAGTAGTAATTTTGGCAATAAACTAAAGAGGTGATGTGGTTCTTTGGTGATTTTATTTGATTTGCGCTGATAGCTGAGAGAAATATAGTTTCATACCTAGATATGTGCTATTTGTTAAAACCCAAAATATTTTCAGCGGGTCAACCATATCCGCGCGTGCATATAGCACCGACGGCGCTTCACCGCATGGCGCACTATAACTGTCAACGTTGATTATTATCACACACATACACAGTCTGCAGCACACGTAAACAACTATTATTCATAATATTAAATCACTAAGCACATGTGGTCTTATTCCCGACTCCGAGTCAACGGAATTAATGATCATTGAAGTGTGGGTGCGAGAGGTAGTGTCGCGCGAGGCGGGCGGTCGGCGAGTTGCCCGAACCGAACTGACGCGAGCCGCCCCGGCGTGCACCCCGCCTGGTCGACGCAAGCTCAACCACCATATTTTTCAATGATAAAAACAACCCCCGATAATACTAATGGACACCAAATCTTCATTAATGATGACACGATAACTATAAAAATAACTAGTTGCCAAGTAAAGACTTCCAAACTGCCTAACTGCTTAACTTTATTACATCGTCTACTTTTTTGTAGAAATATGGACATGACTCCTCTTATAATAAAACAACTTTTAACCGGATTAATCGCGTGTATTATTGGTTTTTTGTTTTTCCTGACGTTTCGAACACTTTGCAGCGTTCGTGGTCGCAGGAGGACGGTTAAAAGTTGTTTTATTATAATGTGTAGTGATCGCGCAAACCTAAGATATTACTATGACTCCTCTTACTTTAAAAATATTATTTATGTCTGTGGATTTTCATATTATACAAAATATATTATAGAATCTTAGCTGTATTTTCTTAGACCCGACTTGCGTATAAATTCTGATCACGAAATTAATTATATTTTATAGAAGATGGTAATCAAAGCGATCCCTACAAATAATCAATTAGGTACAAATTAATGTATCGCAGAGTTAAAGCTATCTGTGTAATTAATTTGCACCTTTCGGACAAGAGGTCCGCCGATTAAGTTCGTTGCGTTCGGCCCGTTAAATGTATGGTGTTGGAATCTGATAAGATTGCCATTAATCACGAAGCCAGTTCCGCCCAGGTTCCGCCGAGTGCGACGTTCCATTAGTCAGGAAGTGAGTCGCCGCGTTACGTGTATAAACAGACATGTCAAACATCTCACTGGCCAGCGCCGGACGTACTTACGATAGCCCTTCCTAGCTTAGATTACGACAACATGATAAATTGCTTAAGCCTGATACGACCCGTTTGAATGTCGTCAAAAAAACGCCGCCTTAAGAATAGCACCGTACCGTCTGCATACAAAACGATTAATTAACAAGGTCAACAAATTTTCATGAAAGCAGAGACTACCAACAACAAACTCAAAGAATATAAACAGAAAGATAACATTGCTAGGTCCGAAATGGTACCGTGTTCGTTATTGTGGTTAAATTTAATATTATAATATTTGCTACCCTCAAAAGGCTTGTGGAACTTTTATTTTGTGGTTGCTGAACATTTTGTCTATAGCTACTATAGACAAAATGTTCAGCAACCATGCCTAGATAACAAATTTAAGTAATCACAAAACTTTATAATATTTATGGTACTTGTAAACGAGTTAGCTATGTCGTGGATTTAAAGATACGTATTCTGTTTAAGTTAATCTGCTAATTCATTTTATTAGGTTTGGGGGAAAGGAAGGAAAATGGCGACAATTTTAAATGTTTTTTTAAAATTCTCAACAACTGTGCCAAGAACCTTGAGAAGCAAGATTAAGTGCAAGTAGCTGGTAACAACAAAATGCTTCAGTGAAATATACTTGAGAGAATAATCTATAAATACGTCATAAGTCACTATTAAATACACGCCAAATCGCTGGAACATTACCGCAACAACACAGCAATAAAGTATCGTTGTGTAAATTGAAAAGTTAGGAAAGTCAGCTCTAAATGAGACCGCTCCGAGCTCTGAGCACGCATAGGATAACAAATAAATCTTAGCACTTTTAGAACTCTCATGTAGCAAATCTTTTACTAAGTTCCACCTCTCCACTCCCTACTTATTCCCCTTAGAGTTAAGAAAAATATTTTAATATACAATGATCAAAGGCCAATGAAATTGTAAATAAGCAATGTTGATTCTTTACTTAAAATGAAGGCAGCAAAATTTTAATAATAAAATATTTCTTTTTATGCTAGTAGGTCGCAGGTGGTTTTTTGACATGAGAAAGTGAAAGCGTTGAGAGCTTAGAGGAACAAAATGGCTGTAACTAATTCATGGGCACCATAATGGTGACGAGGGTCCCTTGTTACACCAACACTGCAATAAACAGGTTATCATATAAGACACTTTTTTAACGTAACCATATTCGCTACAATTTCAGCAGAAGTGACATAAACTGGTGATTGATTGCCTAACATTTACTTAATGATGTGTTCGCCGGGATTTGAAGCGCTTCACACTGATCAAGAGTGATAATATGCACACGATAGGACAGCTAATATATACAGCCGACAGACTTCAAAAGAATACAATTTAAAGCAGAAACAAGGGAGTGAACAACGATGAATAATTTTATTACGAGTTATGATAAAAGCTTAATGTATTAATGATTGTTTTGAGCAAAAATATTTCTGATTTAACTAAAATCTACATAACTCGGGGGAACTTAGAGGAAAAGCCCGGAGCAGATAATTATTTGAATTCCATAGCGAACCGATAAAATGTATTTTCTTAGAAGACTATTTTTACAAGCCATACAATGTCATCGTAACAATATCCGTTTAGCAAGTCTTTCATATTTTCTTCTCCTAACTTTTGATGGTAAATATATTTACTGAAAATTTTCCCATATTTGTACAAGCCTTTTTCTGTGTTGTGCAAATATAGACGCTTTTATATTGACTCAAGCTGGCGCTATTGTGTGGCGGCGTTACGAGTTAGGATAGTGCCTACTTACTTTCATATAAGATTGAAGGATATGACTGTGTTCTTCTCTAATGACTCTTTCACACAATTGCCCCACTTTTCGACTCCACGGATATATTAGCTGTAACCAAAACTCTGGCCGCATAAAGTAATATTATATGTACAACTTAACCGCACAAATGTGTTTCGGCTTTTACGCTTTACCTTCATAATATCGAGAATTTGTGCGCGGTAACAAATATTCTATATAATGAAAATCTTAAAGAATATTTGCCAGGGACGGCCTTATACGTATATTGTATAAACAAAAAAGTTTGCAGCTAATTTAGCAGTGAGTCGTTTGCTCCGTCCCCTGGGCTGGTGCGATTATTCTTGAGAAAACAAAGAGAAATCACGTAAGGCTTGCGGTGTGGGGTGGAGCCAAGTGGTAAACTAGCAAAGCAGGTCGTTAATAGAAGGACCTGGCCGATACACAGCTTACATAATACATTCACATTGATGTACTTACGTCTGTAAGCCCAGTTTGTATATTGCGATCGATGTAAATGAATAAGGTATTCACAGTGCGTAGAAAGCGATAATAATATGATTATTGTAATTGAGAACCTCTACGAACTATTGGCGAATATCTCTTTACAAAAATATCAGTGGTAGGTAATAATATATTGTCTATTGTTTACACGGTACGGTTATAATCTCTAAATTGGATTCGAAAAGCAATGAATACAGAAGTTTTCGGAGTTCGTTTGTGTGTCACACGAATAATACCTCGAAATACGTATGCGCGTTGCTCCAACATAAAGTACGGCTGCATGTATTGTTCCCGTTTATTAGAGATGCTCGTTAATTGTTAAGTGACACTCCAGTGAACTTCCTATTGGTTCGATCACGATTGAACAGCATCGGTTAGCGTGCGAACAACGGAATAGATTCTCTCACTGACTGGCACTATTATCCCAGTGTATAAATTTCTATGGCACCGAATACCGCTTTAGCCGGGCCGAGCTGATAACTATTTTGTGTATGACCTCAAAGTACTTTGAACGCTGTGAGGAGGGATCGTCGAAACTGAACAGAATATCGTCCGACGTGCCCCCTCCTCACTAGTGTGCCGTATTTAGGCTGCAGATTCAACCTAGATGCGCAAACCCAGATTTCCCCATTAAGCATACGTCGTTAGTTTATTCGCCCCATTATCTTTGCACAACTTCAGCAATGTCTTTGGAACATTACGTCGGATTATAATAGAGTAGCTTAAAAATCCTGCCATGTTGGAAATTAATAACGCAATGCCTACGTTTCTGTCTCAATTCCAGTTTTATGGCCTTCCCCAAGATGTAAGTAAAATAAGACTTTGAACAATTTCTCAACTTCCTTGACGGTTTGGCGTTAAAACAGAACAGCGTGTTTTAATTTAAAACAATGAAATTAACGATTTCCAATAGACCAGAAAAAGTTGTCTTCGCTCACTCTAGGTATAAATAAATAAAGTGAGTAATGAATATATTCATATATATTTTCTTTAACCAAGATACTGTTAATATTAATTTGTTCACAAAAAGGACACTTTTATAGGTTAGGTAGCCATTTGTAGATTGCTAACGGTGTCCACAACACAATATCGTAGACTTGTATTATACGCCAACATTATTTAGATAAATATATTCTTATAGTATTTTGTACGTACAACGCCTATTATGTACCTATATAAATACGTTGTAGTAAATAAATTGCTGTTTGTGTATATTTGGCTACGAGCTACGGGCTACGGGCTACGGCGTAGTGGTTGTGGTTTTTATGAACGTGAAATCAATATTACTAACAGAGATTATTATTTGTTAGCGGATTATTGTGTCCCGATAGTTATTATAATATATTACATATTGGCAGTTTCTTTGAACTTGGTTTCCTGGCGATGTTAATAGGATATTATATGATATTCTAGTAATAGGAGACAAAACTGCTATCGGTTCTATGTAAGTCGCTTTCATTACACGTTACCAATATCTGAGAATAAGTTGAGATTCAGTATAAGATTATCTATCTACATAAGTCAGTATAGATCAACTTATTGACAACTAGCTGTGCCCGCGACTTAGTAGAGCTTTACAAATATTTTTATTCACATCTTTTGTACCCTGTAAAATACCGAAATGGGATATTCACGACATTTAAGGTAAAACTCCTAGTTCAATCCCTAAAAATTTCATATAAATCTGTTGAGGCGTTTTGGAGCCTATTCGATACTTACAGACTAAATAAAATTAAAGTGTTTGTCTGTTATATTAAAATAAATGGCAAATGTTATATGATCGTTTTCTTTTGTCTGTGGGTGCGTCTAAAAGTTTGTCTCGAATAGGCTCAAAAACGACTCAACGGACTTAAATTAATATTTTTAGGGCAAAATTAAAAGCTTTAATTGTCTAGGTGACACGCGAACGAAGTCGCATGCTCAGTTAGTTTGTAATATATAGTTGGCATCTATGATTGTTTTACTATTAATTATAAGGAAGAAATAAAGGGGTTCATCGATATTAATACGAGCCTCCATAATCAATTAAAACCTAAAATCCGTACGCAAAACACAATATCCCAGGGCATTACTAGAAATCCTAGTTTAATTCAAATGCCCGTACCAACATAATAACGGGCGAAAATGTTATTACAATATGTCATTGTGTAACAGGATAACAACATTTTGGTAGCGCTCACAATACTAACAACGGTATAAGTCCGCGGCCTTTATGAAATATTGATGACGTTGACAAGTACGAGATAATTGTTGAGACGTGCTATGAATAGTAATTTCATTACTGGATAATAAGCTTGGTCGCGAGGCAAGAGCTGGCGAGGCAGCGCGGAGGCCGCCGAGCCCCGAGCCCGCGCCGCCACAATACTCTGCAAACAGACCGCCTAATGGGATCCAACGGCATTAAATTAAGTTTTAAAATTAACTTTTCAAATACTCAACTCTTTGTAACCCGTTAAAAGGAAAAAACACTCAAATGTACCAAAGATTAACTGAATAGGTACTTTACGTTTTTTAGGAACACAACATCCTTTGTGTTTTTTTTAATCTGTAGGTACTCAGTGTAAAGTATTCATGGACCTGTTTCCAAGAATAATATCTTGGCTCGGAACTTTTTGCTTGTAAAAAAGTTCGTGTAATGAAAGATATGGTTGTAATTAATTAAATAAATCAGAACCTACTTTTTTAATTAATTTGTGCGTCTTTGGAACGTTGCCCTTCTGATTACGTAAGTACACGCTGCGCGCAGTTTTCTCGTCATCACATGAGCAAAAACTATGGGCTACATCAGTTACAGTTACATCAGGTTTAGTGAGCATATTTTTTTGCTACTCTGTAAGGGTGAAATGAGCATATACACTCTGCCTACTTCTAAGTGAATAATAGCATAATCTAGAAAACGACGTTCTGTAAATAAGCGCACCTACTTTGTGCGCGAAATACAAACAGTTGAACCGAATCTGAAGATTTGTAGGTTAACCTAAAAACTCCGTGACCTGATTTAACGAACAAAAAAAAACTATTGCTCGCAGTTCGCAGTTTTTAGCAAACGAGCGGTCACTCTGTCCAGTGACATGTAGAGAGCTAGTACGTCCATCAACCATGTGCCAGTTATCAGTGTAGATAGTTATAGCTATACACTGACACAGATATTGCAGTTATGCTGATAACAATATATTCTGTGCGGGTTGTAGAGGGCCATATTGTGCCTATGCAGCGTATGTAGTGTACACGAGGGTGGGTCGGCTGACTAGGCGGTATCAATCTAATATCTCCGGCCATACATTTTATCCTTCCAAGACATGCCTAGCACGCGCGGCACTTTCTCCACTCACCACTATAATACCTATATAACGTAACGACCAAATTTATTTCAGTTTACACTTCACGAGGGTAACGATAATTAATTGTGTGAGGACTGTAAAAGGTGTCCATGTGGTGCTCGAAGGAGATAAGCCAGCCTCCGCGCTCGGATGTGTGCTCAGTAGTAATCTTTGCCTGCACCTGCAGATAATATGGCTTTGTATAGTGACAATGCACTGGAAATGCTGGTGCCACTCGACTCTACACATAAAGCCTAATATGTGAATAAAACACTCAACCCGTGATACTTGCTCCCGATGTGTGCCATATTAATTAATACATCTAGTTATTTCGTATTACCACACTGCGTTTGTCTACACAAAATTATCAACGCTCATGCGATTTTGTAGTACCATATCATAAGTAAATTATTCAATACACTGAATGCAAATTATGTTATACATGAGTTTGCTAAATGTGTATGCGGGCTGATTGCGTACTCAGTAGGCGTTCCGCGTTAGACACACAGCACATCACTGATAGATAGCGCTGATGTATGATTAATAGCAATAGCGAAGTATCCAACATCGAACCGCGGAACGAAGGGTACGTTTCTACTGGAAAATGTAGCCTCACTCACTACATACAAATTACCTTCAAGGATGCGGGCGAGAAACCCTTCCGCTTATTCATATTATTCTTAGATAAACTTGGAAAATCTCGAACTGACTATGAAGATAACCCAGCTATGCGGGCACGTATTCAATTCTAGTATATATATCTAAAATTAGCACTACGCGCGTGCCAAATGCGAAATAAAATCCCACCAAAGTTATACCGCGGAGCTGTGTTCGAAAAGTTATTTAAAAAGGTGAAAATACCACTGTGGTCTCTGTACCCTGACCTTTTAGATACCGGGAGATGGCTTTTAAAGGGTAACGTTAATATTTTATAAAGTTTCATGAAACTATACTAACTTTGCTTCATATTTTCAACGAAGTTTGCAATCAGAATTGAAAATCAATTTAAACATTGTCATTTCTATGTACCTACAGGATTTAGTGTTGATGAGCTAAAGAGTAACTACAGTGTCGGGGTCTGCAAGATAAAGGAATCCTCTTATCCCTTGTCACTGAAGGAGACCGACCAACCCTCTCAAACAGATAATTAAAACACACTGCTGCATTTGTAATTGTTCTAGTCGACGTTAAGCTGTAACAACGTTGACTGAGAACCGCTCGCGCACACACTGAACCACTGGCACACTGAACCAAATATAATATCTGCCATAAAGATCGAGTACTTACGAAGTTTAAATGGTGTTTCACTTATTTAATTCTAAAGTAAAGGAAAAATCGATAGCTAAATAGGAGTTTGGACGAAGTTAGATACGGGGTAAGCACACGGCTCATTAAACTTCAGCTATCCACATTTGCTTACGTCTGGATTCAGGAGATTCTCGACGAACGCAATGACACTTGTTCGTTTTATCGTCGACCTTTTAAGTCGTAGGTACTCAACCCACTTCCTACGGGGAGCGTATAAGAAAAAGGACAACCATAATATTGTTGCCTACATTTTACTATTACTACTTTATATACGAGCTGGCTTACAAGCACGGAGATAAAAAAAAACTGTATTCACACACGCATACACCTATAAAATTTCTTTGTGCAAGATTGGCTATTCCTACTTTTTCTTACACAAATAACCATTATTAATCACAAAGTTAAAGTTATTTCATTATAATGTGTAGTAATCGCGAAAACGTTAGACAGTTCATTAGTTGCCAAAAATCACTAACACCAATTAAGACTGTAATTACAGCTATCAGACTAAGCGGTATTACTTAATACACGACGCGCGTAACTAATATTAATGGCTCGATTCTTGCTTCATTATAAAAATAATATGACGCGAAGCTTCCATGGCTTAGTCTCGATTTAAATGTAAATTACGTGGCAAAAGCTCAAGCCTCTGTCTCCGGTGGTCATAACCCCGTCAAAAGGCGAAGGCGCTTCATGTTTATGAAACGCTATAAACTCGGAGTTACTACTGCCGATAGTAGACCAACTGTAACATTCCCCCAGAACCATCGTAACTATAGTAATGAAACTAAGATTACTAGTTACAAGGAACCACGAAATACGACATGAATTTGTTTACATTGTAAAGTGTACGTTGGAAAAGTCCTTAAAGTACTTATTAAATTTAAAACCATTTATGGCACTTTAGAATTGTCAATTGTAATTTTTCTAATCATAGTAATTCGTCGATTCGCAGTCGACTATGTACAATAAGTAAATTTAATTTTGATACTTGTCTTTAGAATTCCAATAATGTTATACATATTATTCCCGTGACGTTACCAAAACCACACAAACCTTAATATCGTTGATTGTAACAAGCTTAGAAATCTGTATATCAGCTCGTTCCTCTTAAAACGAAATAAAATTTTATTGTACGTTTCCGAACCTTTTTAGATTTGGTCCCGCATACGAATAAGGCAATAAATGTTGATCAGGACAACAAAAACAATTGACCGAAATCTATTATCAGCTATATTGCTGTTAGTGAAACACAACTACCAAGTACTGTACCAGACCTGGAGTATTGATTAAACTTTTGTGAAAGAAAAACAAATCGAATCTTGAATTCATTTTGAAAGGGACCCACGTTATCATAGAAACGGTTTCCCGTTATGACAAAAATAACAAAATTTTAAAATAACATTTCCCATTCAAGCAGCATGTTGAAACATTGTATAAAATTCTTTATAAGAGCAATAAGGAAAGTATTGTAGTCGTTAAATGTTTCTGGACCCCTTCAAATCCGTCAAAATCCTATTGAGAGTAGCACAATGAATGTTGACTCCATCTTTGTGTTATTTTCTTGTTGCGTTCGGGGGCCAGGGCACTTGAATAAAAGATTCGTATATTATCCCGGGCTCGGCCGAGGTACAATAGGACAGCGACAACGCACCCACTGTAATTCAGTGAGCGGCCTAGCGACCGCATTGTATTATTATATAGCCGAATCGCTACCGACAATCTAATTTAAAGGTGAATACAGAGAAAATTCTCCACATATAGATATGTTCAGTAGGTAGTACATACTCTAAATATACAGTAATTCGAACTTTTTTAAACCACCCATCGTATGTTTCAAATACAAAATCCCATCAACTATGACGGCGTTCGAAAACTCAATTTCCAAGAAAGTAAATATAAACAAAGCGTCAAAATACATCGATGTTTTAATTTAAGTTGTGACATAACAATATCATGGAAAAAGTTACGTCTATAGGAAAACTTTTTTTTTGCTATTTACAAGTTGTGAAACTTCAACGCTTTGGGAGAACAAAATATATTTCCCAGTTCTACTTTTTAAGTAGTTGGAGGACTGCAAATAAAGGTCCGGACACATCCGCTATTCGCATACACAAAATGAGATCCTTCCTCGAATCCGGAATCACAGCAGAGGCAAATTGTGATCGTCACGAAAACGACTAAGGTCACGCGTCAGTGGCCTGACATTATTTGTCAGAGTGGATCGGAAAGCAATTTCGCCTAACTCGAGACTATTTGTCACACATAAAACGTGATCTATGGAACCGTCTCGCCGATACATCCCGCCCGGCGACCGGCGACCGGCGGCCGAACTAACGTGAAAGGATTTTTAACGTGTGACATGATAATAAGATTTGTACCCTTCTTTAAGGTATCCATTTGTGGAATATCGAAAAGCTACGTAACCCTGATCGTATACTGGTATTAGGTGTTAAGCTAACAGACCCTTGTACGTCATAAAGATAACATAAGATACTAAGGGGAACTCATTGTTGCGTATACTGGTTGGTCAAGTTTCCAAACAATGAATGTGAACGCGAAATAATCAAAAGCTTTTAAAAAAAATTCATAGTTAACTACAATGTTTGAGATTACGTCATTATCCACTCATGTACCTAAACATGGTAGGTATGTATTGGACGTGTGCGAACAAGTCAAATAACAGAGCAACAAGTCTATAGCGGTACGCGGCAGTAGTGTTGTCAGTATAATGTCAGGCGGGAATGGAGGGCGTACAATGCATGTCGGCTATGTTCCCTGTGTCAGCCGGGCGTCGACGGGCAAAATGGTCCTTGTGCAGCGCGCCCGGGAATTTCGGTTGGGGATAGAAAATTGGATTGGCTCGTATCGGTCGCGGTGAAACACTGCCAGGAGTTTCGCATGGAAACTTATTCTAGACGACTTATGGCAACGTTGTTTCGATATTCTGCGGTAACATCTATCGTATGTTATAAACAATATGATTCTGCTCAAACTATATTTCGTACTGAAACTTCGTACAATATATACCAAATATACACCTCTGAGAAATAGGGAGTTAACTTTGAGGCATCTATATTATCGATCACGGGACACCGTCTCTTTCACTAAGAACACAGTCAACGACATCGACCGGGTGACACCAAGGGTTACGAATTGTAAAATTCCAAAGTACTCCTCTTGCCCTCCTTGAATTCTGGAGGTGTAAACTTTTTGATTAATGAGCAAAAAGCTTTCGTCTGCTTATGCCTTTAATTAAAACTTAAAACTAAAAGTTTTGGGGAGAGATATTGTCGAGCGACTCGGGCCACTCGTTAATAGAATGGTTTGTTTGCGCGTGCACCGCCAGTCGCCACAGAATTGAAAACGTTTTGTGTATAGTATAGTGGGAGCACTTAGTCGCGTGCAGGCGGGCCCTCTGTGGACCTCGTTTGCCAGACATTCCCCGCATCGTCGCTAAGTACTTAATTGTGTCAGTGGTCCTGAACACAGCCAAACTTAAATGAAATACTCGTGTTCCTTTAGAATAATCGCTTACCATTAATTTCTTTACCTTTTCGAGAGATGAAACTAATCAACTGAAATGAAATGTTCTAAAAATGTTTCAATCCTTTTTTACGACGACTTTCGTAAAGTTTTAATAGGTTATTAGCCTATTTTTATGAATCAGTGTAACTGAATCTGATTAATGAAGATAAGAAAATATGCATGACTGTTATGAATGCTGTAGCATAATGATTATAAAGCTCGGTAGCAGTTATGAAAACTGATGTTTTCTAAAGGTCGCATCTAATCATTTTCTTTGAAAGTAAATAGGTACTTTTAAAGAGTTGTGGGCACCCAATTGGAGAAAATATTGCGTACCTTAGTACCTTTTTATTGCAATTTCACTTTGCTTTTACATTCCAGTATATCAGAGTGCCCACTTACATTTGATTTACTATATGTAATTTAATTTTATCGGTGGAATGTTAAAAATATGTATGGAAATTACGAAAATAAGTACACATTAGAATAACGATGATAAAAAACAAAATTATAAAATTAATAAATACTACAGACTGTGGCCGCGAGTGCTTTCTTCGCGCAAGACTTAGACAAATATTTCTGGGCTGGGTATATAGATATATACGAAAATGTTAATTAAAATTCTTGTTTTAGTTCTACTATCAGCACTATTCACTTATATTTTGGCATTTATTTTGAAATCACACAGAGACTGTATTTTTATTTATTGGTATAAATACGTAAATATTTGTCTTAATTAAAACATTTATATATAAATTATAGTACACGCGTTTTAGTAAATTTCACGCAAAAATATAAATTAAGAAATTATATTTCAATAAAAGTAATTGAATTTCAATTTCAGAACTTGTGAAATGGAATTTTAACAGATGTTTTTCGGGAATGGAAACACAATGGGTTCAAATCTGTTTACAACTTAATTGAAATGTATCAAATTAAAAACTTCCTAAGGAAAGTAATGTTTAATCGCAAAATTAACAACCATTAGGTTTGTACTCTTTTTTAACTTTGTTTACAATATGTTCATATTTTTACCTCACGAACTCAATTTGTCTGAAATGCGAATATAATCTCATTAATGCTGTATATTTTTCTTTGATATTATCAAAGTCTTATTACCGATTTATTTACCTATACCGATTCTGAGGCACATATTCGAAGCAAAATGTAAAATTATGCTTTTATGAGCATTTTAGCGTTTTTATCGAGAAGAGATTCAAGTTTTGCTGAATATAAAGGAATTCTTATAACCTTCAATAAGATACACGCTAACAACGCAACTCTCTACCTAAGTGATATTATTTAGGCTAGCCTCTAAAAACGTAGATTTTATTCATCTGTATTGCTATATTTATGTATCATTTGATATGGGTAGTAGGTAGGTATATTACAGACCTTGCACAGGTCACCATGTAGTGACTACAAGTCTAAGGATTGCATCGCTTAAATAACAGCCTGCTATGAAGCCTACTAGGTTCGGTATACCCAATGAGACCACAAAGTCTAGTACGTACATTTTTTTTTTTTAATTCGTTTGGGACAGCCGCGGCAATGCAGTGCGTAAATTTTTCTTCTTATTGCGTAGTTGATGAACAACCAAGTGTCAGAGGGCAAGCTCCCGTAGGTCTCTGACAAGGCTTTACATACTATCGAGGACATATCTCCGGTGTGCTGGTTTCTCTACGATGGTTGCTTTTTTGCTGTCTGGCGATTTCAATGCCGAAACGTGTAGGAAAATCCTTCTATCAAAATCAACTTGGAGCCACATAGAAAGATCAGCCAACTTCTCAGACCGGTGAAGTGCCACATTCCCTTACAAGATGCAGGGGTCTACAAGATTGACACCAGGTACACACAGGATACATGTACTGAAAATAATCAACTCCCAAACCAAGTCAAGTCACAAGAAAAATCAAGATACTGTGAGCGATTACTGCGTGCATCGGAACACCTTTTAGTTAATAATTCGATAAAATTGTAGCTCTAAATTTAAAACGACTCAGATATCGATTCAAATGTACGTACGCAAATTTACGGTATTTTTTCTCAGTGATAGTCTTAGGAAATACCGTCGCGACATAATTTTATATATGTATCAGAGACAAAAATAATTTTATGAATTTTATCAATTATATGTACGGTAGACTTGAATAATTTTAAATAAACTGTTGAGATGCCTAACACCTTAGTCCTCCTGCGACCACGAGCGTAGCAATCGTGACGGGTGAAATTAATAATTATAAGTTGTTTGTTACTAACATAATAAATAGATCTTGATGGGACACAGGTTTATCCTAGTACAGGAACCACACATTTTTAAGACCTATTATATTTGCATATTTTTTCTTTGTTTTTATATTATTTAAATATTTAAGAAAATTGTTACTGGCACTGATATGGATTCTGTCCGAAATATTACTACACATCCATCAAGCATCCATCATCCTCTAAAATATTGTACTATGAATATATTAAGGTTCAAATTACTAACCGAACCTTTGGCACCGTTCATGTAAGCATAAAGACAAAACATATCATCATCCCTGTACAGCCCGAAGGGTAAGGCATGGGTGAATTGTTGTAGGTCCACATTTTATTAATGTCGTTATTAAGTAAGGGTATTGCAATCTACTGGGCACAATTCCAAACATCAGACTGCTACTGACAATGTCCAGAAAAACCCATTAACCCTTACTGACCTGGGAATCAAACTACGATCTTGATGAAAAAAAAAAACAATGAGACAGCAGAAAAACATTTAAGGTAGCCACAAAACTATTAAGTTACTCCCTCTCTCTCTCTCTCTCTCTCTCTACTCACAAAATAATTACAAAAACACAAATGCAACGAAGGCACTTGTATAATATCTTTGGGTTGTCGTAACTAGCACTAATTTATTGTAATGTTACATTATTCGGTAACAACAACGTTTAAATACAATGAAGCAAATTAAAAGCCATTTTCTGCTACACTTACAAAACAACCATTAATTTGTTGTTTCAGGAATTTGTTTAATAATATCTCTACAAGCTTAAATACGTTTGCTAAATAACAAATAAAATAGGAGGGGTTACACGACATGAGTGGCTTTCTTAAGCTTAACTGTGTTACATACTGAGTGTATGTAACAAACCGCGTCATTAGACAAGATCAAACAGTACTAGCGACGAATACTGCTTCATTAAATTATCACAGTAAAAGCTTCAACAAATTATTTTAACTGGCGCTTACACTGCTTAACTGTGCCAAACAGAAACTTTGAGTCGAATCACTCGCGTATATCGTTTCCGTGGATACAAAAGTATACCTACACAAAATGTAACTGAGTATACATTGCAGAAACCGAAGATGTGTGTTTATGTACGTATCTCTCAGATAAATCAACAAACCATGCTTGAGCAGAGCAAGTCGTATTGGTGTCGGCCATATTGATGCAAGGTATAGTCCGCGGAAATTTAAACTAGGGTCGGGCGGTTGTTACAAAATAAATAATCGATTATTTTGACAGTTTAACAATAGCATTATCGATTAACTTATTCGTTTTACTGAAAAAAAAAAAAAAATATCGAGTGAAAATAAAAAATAAATATTAAAAACAATTAATACAGCGACAGATGCGTATGAATCAATTTTTATCTATACTAATATCAATTCGTTGTCGTAAAGCGATAATTATTCGATTGTAACAGAATAAACATATAAATCGAACAATTAGAGTGCTTCTTTTCTCTTCTTTATTAATAATCGCCATCGCTAATTTAAACTCTTCACGATAGTTTGAAGGCTGATAAAGAGAGCATGTGATGTGTACACGCTGCGAATAAATCATGGAACGCAACATTTGGCGATTTAATATGATGGAAGAAAGTGGCGCGATAGGCCGCGAGTGCCGTTATAATATAAGGATATTACGTCACGCACGCCATCAGCACTTTTGTCTGAGAAATCTACGCTACGTGGCAGTAGTTACCACGCCTCTAAGTTTAAAGTCTAGGCGTAATAAGGTTAGGAGGCGTGCTTCAGTGAACATGATAATTACGTGGCTTAATTATTAAAAGGACGACTAAATAAATTCTAATTATTTAAATTATTTAATATTTCGGCTTTCTATCGTAGAAATCCGATACTGAAAGCCATTGCAGATGTTATTAAGTGCGTTTGGTCTTTATTAATTTGTTATTTTGCCGAGCGGCGCGATGTTATGATTATCTATTCACGAAATTATTGCTAGCAAAACCATGAAAACAATCAATCAAACAAAAGCAGTGAACAGAATAATACAACATAGATCATGAGCTTGTACACTGACTGTAACGCAAATACGATCTATAATAATAACGAAGGCACAGAGCGAAGGGGGGAGACCGTTAAAACGGAACGTCATTAATCTTCCTCTATTTCTTCACTGAAAATATTATATTTTCCTTTCATCGACGTCTAAAGTCTAAGACTAAGCAAAGCAGACATTTTTCAAGAACCGCCTCATCTTGACGTGCGCATAATACAAGGAACACATACCTACATATAGCTATGTATGGTACAGCATCACACACCCTTAGTTTCCCTGCGTGGTACGACAAAGCGAAATGATTTTTTGAACGTACCATGCGTAATGGTATTGTACCTGTAATATGCTAGGTACCTCCGTACATTAAAAATATCCATTTTCTAATTTGCGAAACATTAAATTTCAAAATAATTAGGACGGGTTTCCAAGGTTTAGTAACTTACATTTTGTAATTTATAATACCGCAAATTAGTTAACCAAATAGGCGAGCGGCCAAGAGCCGGCTATTTTACCGTACTTACGGATTATACAGACTAATAATAAAATAATATACCTACACAAATAATAAAAAGGAGAGAAGGCGATAGATTACAATTTCAAATTAATTCACGAGACTTTTAGTACCTACCTAAACTTTGGCAAAGGAAATTAAAAGGATTTTATGGATTTTCTTTTTGTAGGTCAATAATGTAAAAAAGGAACTAATTTACATTAGGTTTTACGGTCGTATTTTTAGGGACTAAAACGTAATTGACATTTCTGTTGCGTCTTCGTCAGAAACTTGAAACAGAAGCAAATAATTTTGTAGCTGTTTATTATACCTACATAAAGTGGTTTCATAGTTCGGCAATTTAATAAGTTAGATAGGTATCTGAATTTAGTTCGTAATTAGAAAATAAAGTGGCTAAAGTGAAACTCGGGTATATCTATTGCCTAAGTATTGGAGTGGGGGAAATAGCCGACGGGCCTTGTTGCCAGTCTGTTCTCCCTTTAGTGGATGATATTAATAAAGTTTTATTACAACGCTTTCATTTATAAAACACAAAGTAACTTTTTCAATAGATTGACATTGATCAAAATTGAAGTTTGGCGTGAGTTCCACGAAATATTGAACAATGAAAAGTAATTTATTTACTACTTAATGTAGTTATAGAAGTTAATGTAGTTGTAGTTGTAGATTTAGAATGTAGAAATATGAAAGAGTAATTAATTCTTGCTCATAACAATTTATGTAATTATTGAATTTAAACAGAACTTAATCGCGCTAAAAGTATAATATTTATTTACGTCGACGTTTTTGAATTCAATAATTATGTGTTCGAATCGCGAAAGTTTTAAATGTACAATAAATTGTACATTTAAAACTTTCGCGATTCGATATATATATGTAATACGATACATAAATGTAATGTTACAAAGGAATTATGTTAACTGGAATAAGCCGTAGAGAGATGATAACTGTACTTACATGGAGCTGAACTATGTCCGTTAATCGCATACACTTTGACGAACAACAATGCAATGTTAACATTGATCGGGCAATACCAACTCTGGCACAACGCCTACCATACATGTTACACAGGCCACGCACATGTAAACAAATATTTAATCGTATTAACCTTTAAATATCTTAATTAAAAACAAATTTAACGGCTGAATACATGTGAAGCAATTATACATTATAATTAGCGCGTAAGTGCTTATTGATACGTTCGTTACCATGGCAACCGTATTTTAACCGGGACCTACGTATATGCGTAGGTATCTTGGCGCGTGCTATATACAGGTATCTGTAGCGATTGAAACTAAGGAAGCTGGGAGGCAAATGTGCGCAGGCTGTGCCTCATTACCGCTAATAGAGAGACATTAATCTATGTTGATGAAAGTAATAATGAGCTCCGTGCTCCTGAAATCGATCTTGCAACCTTGAACACATAATAGTGTCTAAGATATATGTCTTGGCGTTTCTTTTATCTTAAAGTATATGTTTGTGTGGTTTCCGGTCAAGGATACGCCATTCCCTTTCCTATGGGGTTCTTAAACGACGCCTGATGGGAGAATAATTCATACAACGTACCTACTACGGTCACTATTCAGGCATATTTAATGGCGATTTTCCTCAAGATTTTTTCCTACCTTACCATTTATGTTCGTCAGTGGACGTGTGGGTTGCCGCATGTTCACATGCATCAAACTAGGTTCAGAAGTACAAGTAGGTTAAGGATCACAACAGCGTACACCTAGTTAGTGACAGCTTCCTAGTCCACCTTCGAACGTCTGCATGACCCAGTTCCCAGAGTTTACCTACTCTTACCAACTTGCGACGTGGAGTCTTTCATCAACAGATAAACATGGAACTTCTAGTTTCTAATAAGTTTATAGTACTGAAGTAATTTATTACAGAGTAGAGAACTTTTCGCGTTGTTAACATTTTCTTATAACTACTATGATTTCTTGTCCATCGGATAATGTTTGCGTAAGAAACTGATTTTTGCTGGTGTTATTACATTTTAATTAGTTCTGTTTCTCTTATGTATTGTTACTAATAGGTAATTGTTAGTTATAATGTGTACCGTCTCGGCTAGGTGGAGTGTCGATCTTCACAAGATGATTGGCATAGGCTGGATTAGACAAGCCAATAATCGCTCTGAGTGGCGTGCAATGGAACAGGCTTACGTTTCGCATTTGAGTGCTATAGGATTATAATGAACTATGGCTGGACTATGTTGTCTCTCAAACAAAATTCCACGAATCCTCTATAATAACCCCAAAGGCTACTGTAATCCATCCACTTATAATCTACTTTATTTTATGTCGATCACACAAGCGTCTCACCGAACCAATTCCCACTAAAGTCTTCCCCAGGGTCTATAAAAATTAGGTACCAGGATATCATAAAATAAAATAAGAGCGTCGGATATGCCAACGTGCTATAAATATAAAATCCACGAACCGTGAACAATGCGGTGTTCCATAGCAATCAGCTATTTGAACATAAGTAGGATATTCAACAAGCTACAAACACGTAACGAACATGTAAATTAAATGTCTTATTTAAATAAATTCAGTAACAGCTAAAGACAGAAGTTAAGTATTGTCATGTCAGCCAATTTCATGGTAATTAATACTATCACGTGCGTAACATACTCGCAAATTGGTAGTCGTTAATCGCATTAATTAGCAATCATCGTGCTCGTCATAATGATGTATTGTTAGCCTTAGGCCTATACTCAACAGTGGTTACAAGTTAACAAATAGAAATATAATTAAAGTAACATTATCTAAATTCAACGAGGACAGTCCGGCTCCCATCATACATTAATTTATATTTCAAAAGTTGTTTTGTGACCTAAGTTCGCAAAATTCCGTCCCCCGTCCCAGCTGTCGTTGTTTTAAACAATTTTCTTTTGCATTTTGTCAGTTTTTTTCTTTACGAGCGTGATGTTCGTGTTACTGCTTTACAATTTTCATAAATTACAGCATTTTGACCGTTCAAACAGAAGATATTTGCAATTGCAAATTTATATAATATGAACAAAATAAACTTTAAAATATGTTCCAATTTAAAAAATCATATCTTTTCATTTTATTTACGAAACACTTTTTCGTTTATTAACGTATCGTGAAATATTGATAGGTAGGTACTCGATGAGTTCATTCTTTTTCATCTTCATTCAGTTTAATCAAAGCTTCATGTAATTCCAAAGTAAAATAATTATTTTTTATTTAAACACTGAAGTTTTTAAAATAAAATAAAATATAATATATGCGTATATGTGTATCAGCTACACGTGTTTCTAATTGCACCTTTTAGTATGAATGATAAATGCAATATCTATATATAAAAATTTACTTTACCGTGACAGTGAGTTTGTTTATCATGTATTAATAATAAACTTTGCAACATCCGATGCAACGTACAAAAGAAAGCCAAACATATTCGGCGTACGACTGTGATTTTACAATTTAGCACATTGTTCAAAGCTGGTATTTCCGACACATTAGCGGCGGCGAGCCCGTAGCTCTACTTCTGCCGCCATTTTCACTCTTTTTGGTTTACATTGAAACTGAATCAACGTCAACAACTAAAACCAAAGCTTCAACAGGAAAAATCCCTGAGACTCACTTATATTTTACGAAATTCATACCCATTCAAACATAACATGCATGTATTACAATTCGTAATGAGACCTACCGACACACATTTTATATGAGTTTCCGTGTCGCCAAGTTCTGTTTAAATTTTTCTTTTCTGCTATGATTTCTTTCTCTTATTTTTATTTAAATGTGGGCATTCAAAATTTGTGGCGCGTAGCTAAAAGCATTTCTGAGTAAAACCTGATGAGAAAAAACTTTGATAAATCAGTTCGCTTGAAATATTTTATTTTGTGTATATTTGTGTTCCTCTACTTGCCTCAGTGAACAATAAAACAAGATTAAGGTTCATACGTTTTTACAGCTTTTTTATCTGTCTTATTACGCTAAATTGGCAAGGTGGCGCATTTATAGAAATAAATCAGATTGAATAGCAACTTCGGAGATTTTTTTATGTATCGAATGATCAGCGACATTTTATAAACGCCGCAATTTCCTACCTACGTTATTATTTATGATTTCTTTATTATTTTGCTAAGATTTTGCCTTGGTACGTTAGTTTAACAATGTGCTTCAATATTAAAACTGATGTTCCATTACACAGTATATCTCCGAAATTTCTTTTCTGAAGAGCAATCTCCATAAAAGTAACGTCGTGTGCGCCGACACCTTGTTTATGATCTAAGGCAGCCAGCCTAGCTAGTGAGCTGAAATCTGCTGAACAAGTACTATCGCACTTTATTAACTATACATAAAGCAATATTCACTCTCTCGAGAACATGATGAAATATGAATCAAACCAAATGTGTGTGGAAAATGGTTTTACAACGTATGATTATTATTTTAAGATTAAACGTGAATAATCTAGGAGTTATCTTTGTTTCAGGTCGATGAACAAAAGCCATCCATTTACACCACCATACCGCAACCCGGTATCTTTAAGTACAGTGGGAGACAGCACTGTCATAAAAGAAGACGTCGCCTATGCTGGTGTCATTAGCACTTTCTCAAGACTAATCCTTTTGAGCGTAGGGGACTAAGTGAGTGTATTCTAAAATTAATCTAGGTACTTGTCTAATCTCACAATTATATGACATACACAGTATCACGCCTGTATTCCCCGAAGGGGTAGGCAGAGGTGTACACAGTTGGACTTCACATTTCATCGATGATGTTATTAAGTCCCGTGTAGTGAGCCTATTGCCATCTATGATACACTATCCCATAACCTGCCTGGTGTTTCGGTAAATTTGAAAGACGTCTCAATATATGCGTCGTGTTAATAGATTGGTACTATAACAGGTTTCAATACATTTAGACAGCCAAGTATGTTTTAGTTGTTTAAACACTAAACTGCTTCATTGTTTGTCAAATGGAATACCAAGTGCGACTGCTAAGCGTGATGTTCTGGGATCGATTCTCAGGTCGCAAATAGAAAAGTGAGTGTTAGGGACTGCAGCTCGGAAATTGTAATTCTGCCCAAAAGATAGCATCACTATTATTAATATGTGAACTTTTATAATGTCATCGGTGAAAAGTGGGTGTAATACAGTAGGTCCAGTTCTGCCTTACCCTTCCATAGCGTATGCGAGTATGTTTTATTTGCTAACGCGAAACACACAAAACTTCAGAATGAGCAACATTTTTCTACCGGAAACCGCAACGAAGACGCAACAAAGAAAGAATACATTTTTTACCACAAAACTTCCACAAAAACATGAATTGCACTATGCGGTATTTAAATTCCATATCTATCGCGGCCGCTTAAATTGGAAAGTCCCAAGATATTTCAAACGTAACAAATACCGGAAACGTGCATACAAACTATGCTTAGAATTCTAGCTTAGTAGCACAGGACGTGCTCGAGTGACCGACTTTCCACCCTGCTGGTATCATCACACGACTTACGAAGACATTTGAGAACTATGTGCCGACACCAGAACAGCTGTGCATAAAATACATCAGTGTTTATACGAGATTTTGCACGTCAAAATACATGATAATAAATAGCTAAGATGACAGCGACAAAAACTCTCGCGTTATTTATTAAAATGTGCGGTTTATCTCCATGCCGTCAGACTTGATACTCTTCAAGTAGATTATAGTATAAAAATAAAATGTTCGCCGAATTTTTGAATCTATATCACAGTGCACGAAAAACATTAAAACATTATTGCTCGAAGCAAGTAAACAGCAACACGACTCTGCTTTTACGATAATAGTTCATACAAATAAAATGTTCTGATAACAAGAGGTACTCGAACCGTCGCGTGTACTCTGCGAATTGTATAGAAAATATAAAGGAGGTAAGCTCCGTACGAACTAGAATGTCCATCGTAGGATCCATTGCGCTACAGAACTGCGGAACCGGGCTACGTACCGGAGCCGCGTAGTCGGTAATCGACTGCGACGCGCGGCTCGCACTCACACACAGCGACAAACGCAAGGAAATTGCTCTCTTCTGTCGGGAAATTGAGACGCTTCTCGTAAAATCGAATCCCTATATTCTAAAGGCAATCATAAAGTAGATCAAACATTCATGAATAAGCTTTTCACTCTTCCGTTGCACCCGTCTTAACTTGACGGGAAGAAAGCAAGCACTCGCATCTACTTGGAAATTTGCACATGGCTATAACGTTTACGACCGTACGGCCATTCGATTGTCAACAATCTTCTTCTTTTTCTTTACGAGAGTCCACGTTTATACGTTTTCAGTGGCTGGGTTGTGATCAACAACAATAAATATTTTATAAGCCGAAATTGTGAATAAGTGTTCAAAAATAAGTAATCACCGCGCTTATCTAAAAATTTAGCGAAATAAATGTCTTGTAGGCTTTAATATGATTAATCACACACGACAACTCGACATTTATATAATGCAAGAATAAAATGTTTCGAGAGGGAAATTGCAACGTTTTCCCGAGACACTGAAATTGCGGGGCGAGTGCCACGTTAACAGCATCAGTCGAACAATATTGCAATTGTATGAGACAATATGATACAATTTACACTTCCTTTTCGGCAAATAGATTGGCAATCTTATAACAAACTGAATCAATTACCCCTTGTTTGGATGTTGTACTTCGGTAAGTCTGTTCACGGGTTTATAGCTGCAAAAGAGTGAAAATATATATTGATCCCTACCATAATGCTAATGCCCTAAAATTGTTTACCTATGCTAAACACAACCGAATAAATTTACTCTCCTAAAAATATATTTTACACTTTTGCACTAATGAAAGTGTAATAAGGTCTTAAAATTAAAGCATTTTAGTATAATTTGAGTTAGAATAATATTTGAGAAATTTCAAGCCGTAAAATGCGTAAACTGTACCGTCTATAAATCTGAACATTAACATAAAGTTCAAATTCGGCAGAGCGTTTTAAATATTTTTTGAATAACATACTAAAAGTCTAAATAAATCTGGCAGAACATTCACCAACGTCTCGGATAATGGCCGGCGAGAGCTGACTTTTAACTACACTTTAACCTATAACTCATAAAAACCGCTGAATACAAAACAAAAATGTTGAAGAATGGAAAAGAAAGGGATTGAAACTCCAACAAGAATTGTTCTTGCGAGAATCGCAGAAATACCTACCTAGCTCGATTCTGTTTCAAACTTTAACTTAGGTAAGTATTACAGTTTCTGCTCTTTATCAACTATAGGTATTTCTATTACATTGAAGTTATATTATGATGAGTTATTTAGAAGTTTTAATTGAAATCATAGACCCATTGTAGATATTAAGAGCTGAGAGCTCTTACCTATTTTAGCATAACATTAACGAAACAACTGGTGGAGTCGTCAGATATAGCATTGGCTGACTGAGACGGAATTTAAAACTGTCACTGATAAGCACACTAACTCATAATAATGGTTGCCGCTCGCCCGCCCGGCCGCCGCCCGGCCGCCGCCCGGCCTTCGCGCGCGCCGCACTTCGCCACCGTCCAGCGTTACGTCCACTCGGATTTTACCAGTATTTACATTTTATACATTTAACCCCACGTTCGCAATTAGTCTTAAGTGGGGTACTTAAAAATGATACACTCGATTCAGTATGCAAATGTTTCACCCACCCGTCGCCACATGATGTTCAGGCCGACGAAATTGACGAATAAGAAATAGAGATTATGAAATTCCAAAAAGCGTAATATTTTACGTTTGATAAAAGTAATAAAAACATTATTTCACTCGAATAATTATGAAAGGAATTCTTATCAAAAAAACTTTAACAGAATTCAGAAAATAACTTTTAAAATAAATCTTCAGACGCGTAGCAAGTTCAATTTGTCTGTAGAACTTGGACATGCACCACCGTAGTCTAAAATATGCAGATAAAGTCGCGTACAGGAGCGTCAACCAAACTTAGTTTTATTTGAGTTGCATAAATGAACGAGGTACGGTTGCGTTATACAAGTAGCTGAAGTGGAACCATGTCAACAGACTTTCTAACTGTTCCCAATCTTCCTCCCCTCTACACGGTTAACTTTAGTGCCTACAGTAATTGTACAATCAAGCACCTACAGCGCAAGTATCCAACCACCTACATATAGGTTCCGCAGTTCAGACCTATTACAAAGTTTAACCTGAAAACTGTTAAAATGTTCCCAAAATATTAAAGTTAAATACTCTCGAGGGGGCACAGAAAAGGATATTAACATGTATTATGAGACAGGTGTGTTCGAAACACTCATTTCAACCCGAAGCATAAGACTCGGGAGAAATATAATTTTAGCTTAATGTGATTGAGTGTCTAAACAAACTAACGCGCTTCGATCACCTCAGATATAAAGTTATATAAATATTGAACTTTTATGCAAAACTAAGCACTATTATGAGTAGACAGTAATGGTGCGTCATAAACTGCTGACAACTGGTGTTATCTGAGTAAAGCCAGACGCGCTCGTAACTCCGCGGACGACTCGATCGATACGCGTTCGCCGCAAATCTATCCGAAATCGCATGATGGTTTATGATGCTGCGAAATAACGCTATTTCGGCTAGCGAAATTACGCTTGCGGTCAGTACCATTCAGCGCATCTCACAAACCAAGCCTGTTCACTGCACGCCGCCGCTGCACCGCACTTGTACCTAGGTACTGTCCAAACCGCGTCCGTCTGACGCTACCGCCACTACGTTTTGAAATAACATTCACGAGACTGAGTAATTGTTGCGACATTTTCCCTCAATGTTTTGTTCAATATAAAACACACGCATCGCTACTCTTTGTTACATCTCGCCACGCAGAATGCGTTCGTGCACAAAAGCGTAGCAATTACGAGACGTAGAAACGACTGTCGTCTTTATAATACACGTCGTTTTAACGTCAACTCGAGACTTTAATTTATTTTGTGATGAGATGTGCTTTCGAGTCGGGGCCAAGGAACCTTGCACGGTTTCACTGAGTCAGTTCTCAGAGATATGTAACAACGAAACCTTACACTGATTTATTAATACGAAGCAGATACATTAATACACATAAAGTGCAACCTAAAACGTAAATTGTACCTAAAACCACTTCTGTGAAAAATCCTCGTAGAACAACTGTTTACGCACAATTACACAGAGTGATAAGTTTGAATAATAAACAGGCAAGTAATATACTCAGCAAAGGGTAAAACGAGGTAAAACCGCAACGTGTTTATGCTTTCTCGTCAAGTGGCATAACTATGGTGACACGTGATGTACATATAATAGCAGTACATATAAGTACATATAAGAGCAGGCTAATTTCGGGCATAAGCTTTATATTCTACGCTTTTATGGTTCACTAGTTTTGAGCAATTTACAGCAGTAAACGGGCCACGTACTGCGGCCGCGCGCGCACAATGCATTCCGGTAATTATTCGAGAAAGGCTGCCAGCACTGAAACACAGGCGTGTCGAGTTCACCAGGACTCACAGGTCATCAGTATAGGGCAAGCTAAAAATGCACTCGAAAGCTTTGTGTATGGGTACCATACATGTAGGAAAACAAAACGAACACCAAAGTGGAACATTAGGAGTGATTAGAAGCTGGAGTTCAGAGCTACGTCTTGCAATTTAGTATTTTGCAAAATATTAGCTATGTTTGTATTGCTGTGATACCTCTCTTAGTTTGAATACAAGCTAATGGATATTAAATACCATAAATATCAAAGGATTTATTATGCGAATGCAAATATCTGGCATTCAAAGAACACTGGACAAATGTAGGAATCAAGTAACGATTGGCTTCGTTCGTTAATTAGTCTGCACTTTATGTAGATAACATGACTACTAACTACTCACGTGGCTACTGGCTATGTACAGTGAAAGCTATGTGAACTGAGTACCGCAACCTAAAACCAAACACACGCCCAAACGGACGCTTGAATGCAAGCATTTAGCTCTAGATAAATGGGAACACGGACGGCGCCCTCGAGCTTCGCAAAAAATAATTATTCCGCCCGCAATCCTCACACAAAGCCAAAACTCATTTTTAACTAACGTCGCACGTCAAAATATCAGAGACGCTTCGTAGGAATAATATTTGCGAAGAACTGAGAATTCTTAGTAACCTAAAATGATAATGATACGTTCCGGCTCGGACGACGAAGCGTATAACGCTATTAATTACCATAATATTATATTTGTAATAAATAAGGAAAAGAGAAAAACCTACGAACCACAAAAAATTTCCTCATTATTTTCGACCAGTTCTTTCTAGCTTTTTAGCGTTAACGACTGCAACAACAACACTGAAAGGAGCTAAAAATAATGATGTCCTGTACGGTAATTACCGGGGTAGCTGGTCGGTAACGAGTCACGATGAACGTTAAACGTTCGGTAGGTGAATGGTGGGCATTGGACACGGAAATGGTAGTAGCATCCGGCCGCAACAATCGACGTTCCCGTCCGTCAACCACTCGCTATGTAAGCACAACACCAATAGGGCTGCTACATACATGTCGATACATCAAAAAAAATTGTTCCACGAAAATGAAATAGCTACGAGTTATTTCCCAAAATGTTTTATTTCGCTGCTACGTATAAAATGAATTACAAATACGTGATTTTATTGCTTTGTACACATGTACAGAGGAAGCACATGTAATGGAAAATTCAATCTTAAATGCAACTTCTGCCAAATGGGCCGCGTTGCCCGATTTAGAAAACGCTTCTAAAGGAAAATAATGTTTTAATATTGCAAGGTAAATATGATTGCGGCACGCGGTTTGTGTACTTTGGAAATTAGGAGCCAAAGATGTAAAGCTTTGAAAAGTAAAACTTTTTTCGGTGAGCCGTGCAAATTATACCTAAACGACTTTAAATGCTATGAAATGTGTCAGGTACTAAGACAACAAGACTTTTCATAAAACATATTTAGATAAAATTCAGACTCCACGCCACATGTTTTTACTTATAAAACTGGGTATTAAGAAAATATTTAAATAAGACTCAAACCATTTACAAAAGCTCTTGAGGGCTTAAAAAAGGCTTTATTTTCAGAATTGAATGCTAATAAGTGGCAATAACAATCTCTCGCTAGTTGTATGAATATATTTTTTTAGTTTTTACACGTTATACGTGTTTTCGTGACCTAGTTGACAATGGCGAGGACCAGGTACCCGTATGTAAGATATATGTTTCATGCACGAATGTGTTTTGTCACAATCGATATTCGCTTTGACGTTTTACGAAAAATCGAAGTTATTTATAAAATATCAAAACCTATCGTTTGGGCTACACACAATATCTAAATAAAGTTTATAGCAGTTGGAAAAGATTTGTTTGACAATAAAAACGAATGTGGCGTTACACTACAATGTACGATGTGTAACAAAAAGAGAATTTTATCTGCACAAGATAAAATATATGTTGGCAACACAACAAACTCACCCGAACTTGTATCTCTACAGAGATTCTCATGTTTTAAGACTTGGTTAAATCACATTCTAAAAACATAATGGGCGCGCCATAATGGACGGGATGTTCAACTTAACAATTTGTTCCATTAATGTAATCGCAAACTTTATAGAGGTATTTACTGCAAATTAACTCCCAGCTTTACAATGGAGATTTGCATGACGATAAAGGGTGACAGTTTACTGATTGCAGGCCCTAATAATTAACAATACAAATAACCATTTCTGCTTTCGACATGCCAACCAAGATCGATTTAATGGACTTATATAATACATACATAGTAGTATTGTTATTTTCTTCAAATATATCACGTAGTATTCGTTTCCATTAAAAGAACAAAGTACAATGTCTACACATTGAGATTGACATTAATCTTCTATTAAACAATACGAACGAAAGATACAAAAACTTTTGCTCCCTGACGTCTCACAGAACGACAGCCAGTATTTGGAAATTGTTCACATTTATCAACGCGGGATTGAATAATGACTGTGTAATCTTCTTATACGTATAATATCACAAGATTTATGTGACTAATATTAGTACTTTTAAATCGTACCTTGGTTTAGAGAATTCAATTCAACATTTCTTATTACATTGTTATTTCAAGTTATTTGTTTCAGGGACTAACGTACATATTTTATGATGCTATTACATTTACATGGAATAATAATAATAATGATGACAAGACAATAAAGTTCGTTTAGGCTAGATTTTGGTCGATCCGTACTTACGAGGGTACCTACATATTTTTATTGAAATCGGTCACGACGTCTATACCTATCGACTCCTAAGCTTCGAATATTTCTACGGAGATAGCATGTAGGACATTTCCTTTATTGCAAAAACAGTCGCCACACGGCTATATACATTATATATTTATTAGACATGCCTACTTTGGTTGTTGGGACACGAATGTACCTACTTTATAGTGGTGCGTGAAATTGTGTACGTGCGTTGTCCATATTTAGTACCACGACCTACCAATAACATCCTAATATGGGGTTTTTATATTTTACCTATTGTTATTGATTAGAAATACGACCCGTGCATCTGTTACTGAGAATGTTTCTATTAGGAGTATATGTGCAATTACTCACACAGCCGTGTTTATGGGTCGAGTATGAAATTGAGCGATAAAATGGATGTGAGTAGAAACAGTCATACACAGCCAGTACCTTCTTACAATACTCACATACTTCGTAACGAGAATAATTACTCACAATAGATGTTTTATAAAATTCTAAACAATAATGTTGCTTTGTTTGCAAAGCTGTGCGTGGTAGTGAAGCGAGTAAAAAATATACCAATAGAATTGCTTCAATTTCCTTGCCATGCACAACACAGTTCTGGTGATGGATGGATGTGTGCGAGGAATGTGATGTACCTAAACGTACCCCATAGCACACCGCTCCCTCGCATAGCTTTAGTGAAAAAAAGTATGTTTCACAGCCGGGCTATACATTCGGGTACTGCCCTGCTTCCCCACACAGCTTTGGTTGTAAACGTCAGAGCGTGTCACAGCTCCGTAGTGTCTCTTAGCACTGTGCAGATTCCTCACACTGCTTTGTTGGAAACCTACCCTAAGGCTGCTTCCACCAGAGATGTGCAAAGAAGCTAAGCAGTGAGCGAGAAAAAAATCCACCACTGGTGTCACGAGGCTAGGAAAATTAAGTGATACCATTGGTGAATATTTCCTCGCTCAATACTCAGCTTCCTTGCACTCTGAAAAGCGCAGCCTGCACGGTTAAAATTTACTATATATTATAAAACAAAGTCCTCCACCGCGTCTGTCTGTATGTCGGTTCGCGATAAACTCAAAAACTACTGAACCGATTTTCATGCTATTTTCACAAATGCATAGAGTGGTTCTCGAGGAAGGTTCTAGTATATAATTTGTTAAGTTTTTGTATGCATGGGCTAAAATATAATGATATTTGTTGGAGGTGTCGGAAAAAATAAGCCGTCTGGGAGCTTTCAACGAAAACGCTGCCTTTTGAGATATAACAAAATGATGTATGGTGGAATTGTGTATCTTATATAGGTCTACAGAAAAGTCCGCGATGGCATATGTCTATCTCTTAAGGATAACATACTCTATCCATTTGAATACTTTAAAAAATGGGAAATTATAAAGGGGTAATTGGAAAGCGGGAACGGGATCAAAATTTCATGATTACTTTTGGTCGCGATAACCGACGTCCACGCGGGCGAAGCCGCGCTCATTAGCTTGTTTGATATAAAGACACTGCATTCATACTGTAGGTACGTACATTCAGCTGCACTACATATTCCTCGTAATTCTAGTTCGAATGATATTCACAGAAAGTACATATTTCTTATAGATACTTATCTGATCGGCCCCACTACTTACTCGCTGAAAGGTTCGCTTACCTGAAAACAAAGAACAATAATTGATTACTTGCCCTCATGAATAAGGCGGGAAATATTCCGCTAGTGTTTCCTTCTACTGAATAGTGTATATAAAGAGGTAAACTGTAAATATTTTACGTTGTTCAGAGTGATTGAACACTTCATTCGTTTACCAAAAGGAAAACCACGTTATAACAAAACATGTGCATAACCAAAGAATAAGTTAGGGAAAGCTATGGTTAATGGTAATAATAAAAATAAAATAGGCAAAATATGTCGGTACTTATAATAGCTAAATCTTCTACCTTCGAAATTAAATAAAAAGTTAACAAAAGGGATAATATCCATAAATTAATAAATATTTACAAGTGGATACCAGCATAAATATCTCTAGGGATGAAATTTTATGGAAATTAATTTATGAATCCTGGTATAAACACAAGAATCTAAATATTTCATAATTTGAGACTTTAGAGAGGAATAAAGCGTTAATGAATTTTGTACCTACTAAGAAGAAAATTAATTACAGATACATCAATAGGTTTCTTAATTGTTACTGAAAACATGCCTAGCGAACTCTAGTTAAAATCTTTTGTGGAAAGAATAAGCGATCCTGCTTACCACCATATTGTTCATTAATTTTCACGCATAATTATGATATCCACCTCTACACGCAGCGCAGACATAATAATTAGGTAGCTCTTAGATTTAACAAAAAAACGGCGAGCAGTTGATATCAAACCGTAATAAAATCGTACCTAAAACAATATAGTAGAAAATCCTAGTATTTCAAACACGTAATTATGCTGCTGCCTACCTTCGTACGTGGAAAGGTAAAGGGAACCAGTGGGCTTACTCTTGAAAATAATTCCGCTCGATTGACATTGGAAATATGTCATTTCGTACTTTTAAATGCCAAAATGTCTAAAAAATAATTATCGATTCGGGATAATATGAAGACAACATGCTTTAAAATTGAGGCAACTGTAATGTAGGTAAATTTATTTTACGTCGTTACGTCGTTTTAAGGCGTCTATTTAATATTGGAATTGGATTGGAATTGGTATTAGTTTCAAGAGTAACCCCACAGATATGAATAGAATAAGCAATTATCTTTTAAACTATTAACTGCCATTTGAAATTAAATAAATTAGATACTTCACAAGAAAGAAGCTTGAATTTCGTTAAGTGTATCTTTTTACTACGACTGTACGTCACTCAGCTGAAGACCCCTTACCCCGTACCAAGGAAACCACAGCAGTTTAATTAAAGAATCATTATTTATTCTGCTTTGACTTCTGAACGGAATGAGATCTTACTAGTAGGTAAGATTGAATGCTACTACATCGTATTGTAACGTTTTATGTAATAGGAGTGCACACTAAACCCGCACATGCTAACAAAATAAAATCATGTATGACATTATTATTTATGACACATGCATATTGTGTTGTATCCCACTTTTTTCAGTCACTCAAGGACATAGCACGACTGACTGAAGTAAACTACCAGCGTCATCTACAACTTCTGAAATGAAACTCTCGAAGACGCGCCATCTATCGTAACACCTTCCAGTCAAATAGCGCCATTGCATAGGGTAGTTTCACAAGAGCTACGTTGCGCCATCTAGCGGGTGGTTGGGGAACTACGATACATACAGCTAAGTTCACAGTGGTAAACAGATGGCGCTGGCAAAATACAGAAAGCTAACCTTACAGTTTCAACGCAATTGAAACAGATGTCGCTTATGAAATCTTGTGAAAATCGGACCAGCAAAAAATAGAAAGGCGAGTTGAAATTTTCTTTGTCTAGACATTACGTAAATTCAACATTGCAAACAAACCAATAATGCACGCGATTAATCCGGTTAAACGTTGTTTTATTATAATGTATAGTGATCGCGAAAACCTAAGATATTACTTTGCCATATTTATTTCTAAATCTAGAACCATTATAGCTTATCTTTCATATTTCTCTGAGGGATAAAAAAACCTGCATTCACAGAAAGAATAATATGAAATGGGTGGGAAATAAATCTCAATGGAATGGTGCACTTTTCATGTTATCATAGGCTATAAATTACGTGCGACTAGACCGTCCGTTCTAATATCACGCCGTATCGTTAAAATTATAGACTTTCACAGTATTGTCCCAGATTATTTATTCGGTTATTTATATGAAAGACTATTTATTATCCAGTCATGTTTTTTAAATACATTAGTGCTTTCGAAAAAACCTCTTAATATATAATTTTAATTATTTAAAAATATGTGAAAGGTATTACTTGAGTTTAACATCCTTTGGCATTTCAGACGAAAACATAGGCGACCAAAGCCGGTTCGAACTATCCTTGTAACTGAGGCAAGTGATAAAATAAATTACTCACGAAACAGCTTATGGAATAAGTCCTTACGAAAATAAGCCCAGTGGTGGTATATATGAGCTTATCCTTTTGGCACAATAAGGCTTCGTAGTCTTGAGACACAATGCCAGGACGTATTATCTGTTATGGGCGATCCCAGGCAGGTTTCTACATTATACCACGCGTTACTAGCAGCAATCATTGAATGTTGGTAAATAAGTAAATAAGACATTTTTCACTATATATTTCATTGTGGCCTACTTTCCTTAGCATAAAGGCTTGTGTATGCGTATATGCACAAGACTTTCAATTAACTAATCGTAAATCACGACTCGAAAAAGGAAACTCAAAAACAAATGAGTGCAATCACAGTAGAAGTTGTTCTAGAAACATTAGTCAATTTGGCAATTTACTTTAGCCTCGTAAATCTATCTACAAGACAAGAACTTTTTGTACAGCGAACTTACAAGTTACGAAAACTGCAGCCAGCGCAGATTATTTTGTGAAGAGATAAGTTGTGAATAGATTCGAGTTTCTAGTTAAAATGTTAACGTTAACTTATTTGTGTACATTGTTTGTGAATTTTGCGAAGATTAAATTGATTATAGATATAGCTTCTTTTTTCGTCTAATTAGGAACCAAACTAATTTTGAAGCTATTCAAGCTGCTAGTAGGCCTTTGCCTCTGCTTGTGGGAGGCAAACTCCTCACATCCGTATCGCAGAAGACGCACCAGGCACCGAAGGGCGCATAAGGATCCCAGGCCACCGTGAGCCGTGACTGCGGGTGACGGGCTTGGGCAGTTCGCCGCCCAACCATGACAAGCCTGGGATGGTTACGCACCGCGCTTCGGCACGCGCCCCTCTAATGTGTCTGAGCAGGCCAGGTAAAGGTTAATGGAGGACCATGAGATTTTTAGTCGGTAGAAGTCCGGCATAACGTCCATAAAGGATTTTCCTATTCCACATAAAAAAAAAACTTGAGAGGTGTCAAGGGACACCCGGATGGAACGAAGTTCCTTTCGATTAATTAGTGAAGGAATAGTAATAATTATTATTTATTATGTACAAAAAACCTGTATACACTCAACAAAAATAATCGTCGCGACACCACACTGTTCAATGCGAAATAGAAAGACGAAACGAAAATATCTGGCTTGCTTTCTATAAGAGAGAGAGAGAGAGACAGACAGAGAAACATGCGCACGCCGCACGGCTCACAATAGCTTACTATAGCAAAAAGTGTCGTTACAACTTTTCGTCTTAATTTTTTCCGTCTAGCCCCCTTTCGCAACGCGCGATAAGGAACTTCGTTCCAAAAGGCCTTTGATTTGGCTTAGCGACTGTTTTTATTAACAACAACCGGGACCGACTGAGGGTTTAACGTGTCCTCTGACGTCCAAAGATGCTCTACTAAAAATGCTTCTAGCCCCATCAATAAACCTTGTAGCGACATCTACCACGCTACATGTAAACTATGCGCAGAGCAAGATGACGTTACGAATCTTGCATCGCGCAAGCAGAGTTTGACAGCGAACGTGCATATATATACAAACCCCGAAATTAACCATAGGGCCGTAGCTCGCCATGGTAGTATCACCGGCCCTGTTGGTGGATACCGATTATCAATGGAAGAACACCACACTTCGCCCCATAACATCATAGCTATCTGCGCCAAGTGGTATGTATTATAATCTCGATTATCGATTACCTATCAGAGGTTTCAACAGGTTATAAACGCAAATAGCTAGAGGTAGCTTACTAGTGATTACAAATATTATGCAATAACTTCTACGAGAGCGTCCACTCTAACTTGAGCTGCCAACATTTAATGGAAACGTCCAGTGCCAAACACTAACACCAGAGTGTGTGTGACATGTTAAGGGTTTCTAATTACAAGAGCATAGTATTGTAGAGGATTCTATGAACCATGAATTCAAAGCTCAAAGTGCGCTTTTGACTATACAATAGCGTTGACATTAAATAAGCTTGAATTTTAGCATCAGCCCCCAACGTTTGTTGTCGGACTTCAAACAACTGCAAAAATTTGATTTTCTTTATTTAACACTGTACATATTTATTGGAGTAAGAAATTGCTCCTTAGAAACTCATTTTAATCTTTTCGCAGAAATTTATTTTCTTGCTCCCTGTAAAGCGTCTGGACGAACATATACATTTGACCACATAAAGAGGTATGTTGGATGAGGACACATCTGCCGAACATCACGAGGCTTGAGCAAAAACGCTGTTTGAAGGAATCTTATAAAATACAATATATATCCACCAACTGAGGGTCGGCTTTTGTGGGGTTAGTGTTCCATAGTGTACGGGTCAAATGAAGATTTAAGCTTAATTTCTACCACAGGCCAACTTTGAATTTAGTCGTGTTAAAATATTATGTACAGATGGGTAATATAATAAAACAACTTTTAACCGGATTAATCGCGTGTATTATTGGTTTTTTGTTTTTCCTGACGTTTCGAACACTGCAAAGTGTAGTGATCGCGCAAACCTAAGATATTACTATACAGATGGGTAAATATATTCATTCGACTAAAGAAGATATATTTTTAGACCATGATATAAATATTCAAGTCTAGGTTTTAATAATAAAGAATTCAGAACGGCAAAAACATTGTTTATTAGGGATTCAGAGATTCCGAGATAAATAGGTTCCTTAAATCACAAAACAACAAAAAGGCATTTCTACTCTAACTCTCGTATATTTTAAATGAACGGTCTTGCATGTAAATAAACCTCGAACGGCTGCAGACATCAGACTCGGTATATTATTACATTATTTTCCGCAAAACGTAGCGCGCACATTCTGTTCATATAGCCGCTGCTGGTGCGGGCTTTGAAGCTAGTCTTCTTTTGTACTGGTTTGAACAAAATGCAAGTTGAATCCGTCAGTAGCGGTGTACACTACAGAACGCCAATTAGGGTTATTTTCTGTGTCAGAAACAGGAATGATAATCGGATTACAGCGGCACGCGAAAGCTTGGACCGGACAGGTGGACGGGCGCGCGCAGGCTGACCGCAGTGCGCTGGACGGCCGGCTGCGGTCGCATCTCGCGCCCAGATTTGCTAATTAATTCCAAACGCATACCGGCTTTAGGCAGCACTTAAACGCTACACACTGCTCTTCGGCTACGTCACGCGCGCTCCCCAAACCGGCGCGTTTAATACCGCAATTTGCCTACATGACCTGAACATTACCGTAAATAGAGAGGGATCCCTTGTATACGTGTATATTAATCTCAGGTAAGTAAATACATTCTGTTGAAACAGTTTCGTACACGTGGTACGTAATATATTAATGGAAAATGTTTCCTGTATGTGGCAGAAAAACAGGATACCCCTTCGACATAGCCCAACATACCATGAAAAATATCAAGTAAACATTTTTATTAATTAGAACAAGTAGGTGATCTATAAATAAAGAACAGACAGCTGAAAAAACTATAGAATGTTTCCATGCACGTTGCCGATTCAATAGAGCCAGGGGAATAAATTACCTGTACTCTATAAAACGCGACAGGAAAACATATGAAGTGATAAAATATAGAAATGGAGCAATCCAAAGACACTTGTATATAAATATATATTATATAGCTACTCGCAAATAACTAGGATACCTCCCTAGAGGTAACAAACAAATCTGTGAAAATAAGTTATTCCGACTATACTTTATGGGAGAATCATCTCGGGGAATGAAGTTTGAGAGTGCCTAATACAAAGGAGAGCATCAACATTCTGTATGCGAGCGAGTGGCAGTGAATAGGGGCGTACGGCCAGCACTTATTAAATCTCGCATTATGTAGTCAATAGAGAGGCCGCACATCTTCGGACCGATGACGATTGCACGCGCACACACAGCTTTACTCGCCTACTCGGCGCACAAAGGGTCCAAATTACAGCCACTCCGTTAGTCCGCACCCGTGCCTTTGTGTTCCCGGCAGTATTGTGCTGATCAAACTGTTGTCTCAGTTTGCCCCTGTATTTACGTATCTTATGTGAAAATCCATACTGTTTAACAATGATATTTCGCTTTTATTGCTGTCTATGAACCCATAAATCAGAATCGGTACACACAACAGGTATATGTTATTCTATTTTGAGAATATTGAAGGTAGATAATTCTGACGAAACCCGAAAATGAAAATGTAACCAGGAAATGGGTATAATTTAATGAGATTTAATTATGTCCGTCCTTATTTCGGAAAATAAGGGCTGTAGATAAATACTTACGTACTATATATATCTACATCGAAAATTTTCTTATAACAGTATTAAATCGTTAAGTTGTAAGGCTTTAGGTCTGTTCTTGTTAAAAGGGCACGGTTTAATCTGGAGAAATAGCTGAAAAGCTCTGATAGAAAAACTGAATTCCACTTTTGCTAACAACTGGAACAGAAAGCTAACGATAAGTGGTATTACTTAGTACCCCTATTACAATAGGGAGTCATTGAATCTAATAAGTTTACAAATTAAAAGCTAATATTACCATGGTGGTTTCTGTATATTAAATTAAACCACCGATAATTACTTTTATAATGAACTTAACCAAACTGTGTAGAGTGGATAATGAAATTACTTTTGGTTAAAACTCTATATGTATAAAGTAATCGCGTTACTTACTATACTAATGACGTAAAACAAATGAACAAACTGTCTCCGCTCGGAGCCAGAGGGACACGTCATGAGCTTCATGTAATGGACGTTAATACGAAAGCTAATTAACGACTACAGTAACAGACAGGCACGTACTACGATACATGATCATAATTATTCACTAACATGTCGCATACAAAATCCATGGGATAGACTACGAATGGTACGAGATAATCTGTAAGTGAAGCTTGACGAACATAATATCGAGTAATCATAGCTAGATAATTAAGGATTCATTAGCAGAAACGCATGGGTGTGACTTAATATAATAGTATTAGCAGAACGATCTATGTGTGATAACAAAAAGATTGTTACTTGAACCGCTAAACGTTAAATTAAAAAAACTCCGTTCGTTGGGTTAAAAGGGTTTTCGATTATCACGCCTCTCCGTACCTATCCCTATGTGGTTATTGGTATTAAAAACAACCGTGCGAGCAAAAACATTTAAACATTATTGATTTCTAAATAAATCCTTTGAGCCCGACGGTAAAACCTCTCAGCAGAAGGTGTTTATTATGACGCCCCTATATATATTTGACGATGACAGTATTGAGTTACATATAAAAGGAGCCTTGCTCACCACCATTTATGGAGAATATTCAATTTCAATTCCGGGTTATCTCTGAGAATTTTTATACGGGGAAAATAATATTTTTTGCCCGTTAGGAATCGAACCGTAAATATCGGTAGCTGAGCTTGTTACATCATAATTATGACCGAAAAAAGTGGATAAAAATAAACGAATTTCAGACCGCTCGCGCACGAAAAATAATCCGTTTAATTAATTTTACGTTGAAAAAATAAAGTAAGGAGGAATATCTACCATGACTGCGTCTTCGGATTTATTTTTTTATTTTTATTTACTCACTTTATTAAAGCCAGACTGATACACTCATCTATTTCTCATATAACATAGACAAATTTCGTGAAATCTTTCATTTCGTACCTACCTAGCTATGCTCCAAGTTTCTACCAAAAAATGTTATCACCAGTAATCACTGGGCTCGTTTGGTGATCCAAAGACTTCTATCCTATAAACATTTTTTAGGTTTTTTTATATAGGCTGAGGTAGAGGTGACCTTACTCTCGGTCTAACAAATCTCTATATACCTTCTAAATATAGATGTTAGCTAAACAAATATTCAACTATTGACCGGTCATCGTAATTCAATTCAATATAGCTCCGTTATAAGATGACCTTGATGAGTCTGTGACGTCGAATCTGGATCTTATCGTGCTACTCTGTGTCTCACAAGTAGTTAACTAATTGAAACATAGTTGCTATATGTGCAGGTAATTGAAATGTTTATTGGTGATATTATTACATGGTAGAACTAAGATGTGATGCAAACTATTAATTGAATATTGATTCAATGTACGTCCTGAAGGCAATGCTACTAATCATAATTTAACCGATAAATGTTTTCTTGTTGGAAATGAGGCTCCTACTTGTCAGACTCGCTTCATCATTATGAACATAACCCAAATTTAGTCTATGCATCTTTAGCAAACATCATCTCAGTAGTCACTCTCTTTTGAGCTATCTTTCACACAATCAATCCTCTGTTTCCTTGGTCTTCCTCAATTCTTGTAGAAACTGAAGATAAGTCTTTGAAAAGCATTGACGCATGTTTAGCGAACTCTAAAGTTATTATATTAAATGGAAAAAGAATACGGTCGCGAACAGGATTCGATCCTGCGCCTCCCGGATAAATACTCCAGGCGCTCTGACCACTAAGCCATCTCGACCTCTGCTCACCACCGCGAATTTTTCATCCATATTTTAACACGTCTTTTTGGCGACGTCATTGCTATCTATTCAGTACCAGTACAGGTGACTTAAACCGACGGTGAGCCGAGGTCGAGATGGCTTAGTGGTCAGAACGCCTGGAGTATTTATCCGGGAGGCGCAGGTTCGAATCCTGTGTCTGTGATGTGTGTTTGATGTGTGTTTGATGACACCTCAAATTGGAAGAGAAGCCGTTCGCTGTTGAAAAAATATCTAATAATAAATATATGCATGCACATGAATGTCGGTAAGTATATTTATTGAATTATGTGTAAGTAACAACGGATTTAAATGACTTTAAAGACATTTTTTGTAGTAAATACGTATGAACATTAAGAAAACCACAAGCCAGACTAGTGGCAGTATTCGTGGCTTAATGAAAGCTGTAGGGTTTCGAAAAAGTTTAAAAGCCGTGTTGAGGTGGTGCAGGTCGAGTGCGCGTCATAGCCTCTTGACCCGGCAGTCGACGACGCGCCCGCGCCGCCCGCCCTGTCTAAATCTTTCAATTATTTTAAATTTTTCTTAACATTTTTGTTTATGCCTTGCAATTCGCCCCACTTCAACACAAAGGCGTATTGTCATACAAATGTGGATCGAGACTGATCACAGGCTTATTGTCGCGTGTTGGCGATCTATTCAAAAACAAATACTTCATAATTCAATGCGACTTTTTAAGTATATCAAAGACATTGACTATATATATTGATGAATACCATCATCCCCCTGCCATTAACTCAAATTATTTGGTGTCGGCGCAGCATGTATTCTTCTTCCATACATACTTTTTAATTGTACTGGAATGTTGCTTGCTAACGTTTTAGCTATGTTCTATGACCGGCTGCTTGCCTGACGTCAACCCTCATTGGGAATGCAGTTGTTGGTGGTAACCGCCACCAATACGGTCTCCTTCTATGTTTCTATGTCACACCAAATGTTATCCATGCGCCAGGTTCTTATGTTATCTTACTACCACACTACATTAAACAGGCCATATGGATAAATACCACACGTCATAAAAAAGGTAAAATGGTACGCACGAGGCATGGTGATCTCTGGATGAAATAGCGTTGGTACTGTTAAGAACGCAGTCATATCATACTTTTATAATTTAAAAATTATTGTCGAAATTTTAAGCCTACTGCACTACCCTGGCTATGCCAACACTGAAAATCCCGAGGGGCTTGGTTCTACACTGTATATGCTACAGAAAAGATATAAGTACATCCAATAACTCAAGAGTGTGTGAGTGTTTATATACATAAAACATCCAAACAATTCTACATGACCAACAATAATGTTCACTTACAACAGCGTTAAGCAGTAATATTTTCTTTTAAAACATCGTTTTAAGGAGGTCTCGCTGCCCCTCCGAGAAACAACAATAAACTCGTCCGCTCAATTGATAACGTCAGTCTGAATAATTATAGCCTTTATAACAGCATAAATATACATTTCTTAAGAAACTTTATAATGTAGAAAAGAAGAATGGAGTCCCTACTCAGTTATTGCCAAGTTTCAATTAAAGGAATAAAGTAGTTTTGAGCAAACTCATGCCTGAACTGAAAGAATGGAATGTTTTAAAAATTGAAAAATTCTATTGAACAAAGTAATTGACGGTTTTAAAGTCGACTTTATCTCGCGGCTCCGGCATCCAAACTCTTTTAGTAGGTAGGTATCATAATTCCAAAATTATCGTTTGAAAGCTAAATATGCCATCTTTCTTTTCCGTGGCTTTTTAAAATTCGAGCGGATAGAACAGCACCTGGCGGTGTTAGCAATATTAATTCACTACTGTTTACAACACAGGTTGCTTTTTTATATTTGAGATAAATAACTAATTGATTCGGAACACCGTTGGTGAAACCACCGCATCACGCCTGTACTCCCCGAAGAGGTAGCAGTTGTAAACACAGTTTTACACTCATATTTCACCTATGCTGTTATTAAGTTTGACGGCGCGGTTGGCGCAGTGGTCGAGAGACCGGCTGCTGCGTCGTGTGTCGCAGGTTCGATTCCTGCACGGAGGAAATATTTGTATAATCTACATATAATTGTTCCGGGTCTGGGTGTGTGTGTGCATGTGTGATTATGTGTTTGTAAACGCACCCACGATACAGGAAGTAATTCCTAGTGTGGGGCAAAGTTTTTCAAAAAAAAAAGTCCCATTTATAGGTGGTGAGCCTATTGCCATCTACCGGACACAATTTCAACCTCCGGGCTGCTACTGAGGATTCTCTATTAGAAAAACTCAATAACACTGCCCGACCCGGGAATCAAACCCGAGACCTAGAGGCAGTATTAAATGTAGTATCTATTACAATTAAATATAAAACATAATCCGTGTGTGTACGTGGACCACAGAAACTAATTTTATTGAGGAAATAATACAGCAAACTAATTTTGTATAGTTCGACTAAGCGACTACGATTCAAGTTTGTGTTTAATACATCAAAGCTATACGATAAATTAATTTTCTAAAATCCATTTTAATAGGCTCATCATTGTGGTTATGAATAATATATCAATAAAAGCTAAAGTTTGACCACAATCGGTTGGCGATAACCGCAGACAACTCATACATAATTGACTTTCAATCATTTAACTCCAAATGTATCGACTCCACGCCATTTTGAAATTTCAATACAAAAGGTAAAAAACCACAAATATATTATTTTTATTGCGATCACGTAAACCCGTTACAACAAAATATGCAGTATATGTTCACGAATAAATAAAGTTATAGTAAATACAATCCTCACTTTTGCGTTTAAACTCCGCATATTAACATTTGAAAATAAACTGCAATTTAAGTTAGAGTATACTGTGTACATGAAGTTTTTGAATAAAACATGTGTCCATTTCACAGTCCAGGGTTAGTTCATACTAGTGCTGTATCCTCGAATATCGCTGTCACAACCAACAACACAGATATTAATTATCTTCAGAAGTTATTAATTGACTTTAAAGTTTCTGGAATGCTGAGTTTGGCACTTCATTCTACGCCGTATGGACTAAATTTACAGTTGCAATTATGTATCTAAAACGTCAATAGATGTCGCCAAACTTATGTCATTAAACCGAAATTTTAAATAGTATTAAATTCCGAGAATACTAGAATAATAAACCTTATAATAAGAGCATTCTCTCTACTTACTTCAGTGAACATACATAATTCAAAAATATATTTAGTTTGCTCCCGTATGAGACAATTAATGTGACGTCACACTCGAGTTCGAATTAAATCTAGATCAATTAGAGCTACAAGTGTTTTAAACATGCAAACTCGTAAGTAGGCAATGTTCTACGCGGAAGTGGGCGTAGCACTCCGAGCGAAAGCTGAATGGATTTATCGGGTAACACGGATTTAAGCAGAATTTGTAAATCCCTTTACCATAGCAACGCGTAAATTGTATACATATAGGTATATAGCATCCATAATCCCATCCTTAAAAGAGTTACGATAAAAGTAAAGAACAAAAACAGCGATACAGCTTTTTGTATCAATGTGGGCCAAAGGTAAACTTGAAAGGAACATGAATAAAATAACGTTAGGAGGTTGAAAAACGTGAACAAATGCTGTTGGCTGAATAAAACGTTCTACGTCAAATTGTAAGCCGCGATATGAGGCGAAACAGTTGTTTTTGTCACCTAGACGGGTACAACGGTACAACAATGGCAGTTGATGCAGGGGAATTAGTCACGGTGCTGGTAACAGCTGCACAAGTGCCGCAGGGCGACTGCAGCCAGGCTACACAGAGTTTAGTGATACCGACAACGAAACCCTCTATTTATTTAAACTTTTTACGCCATCTCTGCCACATGCAAAAACATTAAATTATATTTTGTTAAGGGATTGAGATAAGTTTTCTCTAAAATACAAAATATATTTTAATGTTTTCATATAATTTCAAGTGGGTTTTGTTTTTTTTTATATTTATCTTTGATTTTTAGAAATCCTTTATGACTGTTCAATGGTTAAAATGTTCTATATACATAAAAATATGCTATCATAACTGAAAATAAAATATAGAAAAACAATAAACGGTTACTATATACTACCACGCAAATGATCGTGGTTACAAGCAGACCAGTCTGTTTGTGACCGCGATCAGTGCAACCTGGTCGAAACGTCAAGCGATTCAAAGGTATTTATTGTGCGTTAATGTATAGTAATATCATGCAACACGATATTTTAAAGTAATAAACGATTAGTTTAAATACCATTACTAGTTGAGCTCAACTTCGTCAACATAATAAGGGTAATATTCAAACAAATATTAAACATAAGCGCAGAGCCGGTTAACATCAGCGGAGGCGAGCGTTTTGTGAAGTGTGCACACCAGACGAACACATTAGGAAGATTAAAACTTGTAAAAGCAAAGAAGCGAAGCAACTGTCTCTGCACTGTCACTGACAACACACATGTACTGCGAGAATAGGAACACGTTCCGGCACAAGACATGCAAAATAATATTACTCACGTGGGTCTGTTAAAAGTGAGACAAGATCAAGTAATTTTAAGGTAATGAATACTTAATTAATTATTACTGTTTTGTTTAAGCTACCATAAATAATTATTATAGAAAGCCAGTATGAAGTACTATAGTGCCAGATCCTAATTGGAAATTTTAAATACTAGGTAAGGAGTTGGGGCACACTTTATGAATAATGTGTGTGAAGATGTGAAAGCAATCTAGCCTCCATTTTCATTTCTTACCGCCATGTAAATAAAAGCGAGAAAAAGAAGGTCTTCGTAATGACCGTTGTATAACGCTTTGTTAGGACACATGACAACAGTCACGTACCAACTATAAGTAGCACAAAAAGAAAAGAAAAAACACTATTTTAAATGTTGATACTTTTGTCTATTTTATTATCTCAAATGTGGCAGAGACATCGCCAAGATTTATGCTTTGTGGTACCAATTTCCTCTCACATTTTGAGGATACAAAAGACATAATTCGACTACCTTCGCAGAAACATGAGTACATTGAAGTGTCTGGCATAATATTGTTTATTTTCTGTAATACCATTATATGGGATGCGTTCAGTTTGAATTGATTTATAATGTATAGTGCTCACAAGAATAGTGGCGTAATACGGTCGCTTTGGTGTTTACTTGTACAGCAGCTGATAATACTACATGCGGTAACGATAATTACGGGTTGTATGCTTACAATTCCCCACCATTCAGCTCAATAAACAGGGAAATGCCATTACATGTATTATGTAAAACATGTCCTGCCTATTCAAACCTAAAAATTTCACGGTTCATTTAAACTCGCTCATATTTATAGCCCATATATATGCGACTGTATTAGTTTTTCGTCATTTTTAGGTGTGACGTAACAAATTTAACCATATAAGGTTTTTACTTAGATAGCGTAATATACACTGTGTAATATCCGCATCTATCGCACAGCATCCGCACATAAGGTGAAATGAAGCGAAATTCTCATTTTGTGTCAACACATGCGATGACGATCTTGTCGTATTTTAGACGCGAACTTCATGGAAATATTGTGAACATGTTCTGATGAAACCTATTCCAAGAAGGAACCTATCTTTTTTCATGGGTTTCAATACAAAAAAGTGCGTGATTCGATTAAATTACTTATTGCTTTAAAAGGAGACACAAAACATTGTATTTATCTACGAACACATTATCTCGCAAGAAATTTTCCATTAAAGTCAGTTTAATATGAGCCAATGAAGATAAAATAACAAATATTTACCTAGAAACAGTATCAAGGCAAATAGTGAAAGACAGCTACTCGTAGTTTATTTTTCTTTTTCTTTAGTAAGTTGTTTCTCATGTCGCACCTTTTTAGGTCCAAGGTAAAAAACATTTTCAACATTGTTTCACATGGCTGCGGAAGACTCTTAAATTGAATTCGAAAGTCTATTTTATTACAATTCTTCATACAATATAGCTACAATACGTACTTTTCTAATAAGACGTAATTACAGCAGCTGAGCAGAATTCCTAACTGATTAAAGAAACGTTAGAGAAATGTTAACCATATTGAAAGAAACCTCGAGAATTGTCGATGGCATGACTAATCAAAAAATACCAATATAAGCTCTAAGTTGGAAGCATGGTTACCTACGGTTATTAATTTATTCACATGATTTTTTAGAGATTCACCATTAATTAGTTTCAATATTGAATGTATCCCTACATAAAGAGCTGTTCAACTAAAGAAAATACGAAACAGACAAAGAAATTGACCCTAAAGTGTATACCAAGAATTGCACATGAGTACATAATAAGATTATAAAATATAAGACTATTTGTTACTAATAAATAACTCTTTGTCTAGTGTTCAGAAGCGCGGCTGCTGGGTGCGAGCTCGTGGGTTAGATTTTTGGGTAAAACGAAATGTTATTGGATTTTTCTCTTGAAATTATCAGAAGTAGTAATAATTAGAAGAAAGCGCACAATTCAAACTCCGGGCTAGTGAGCCCGGAGTTTGAATTGTGCTCAATAGATGGCAATAAGCTTACCACATGAATGGTGAAATGTTGTACATCCCTGCCCAATCCTTCGAGTAGCAGTGGTTCTATGTTATTGGAAAAAGTTGTCATCTAGTAATGACTTACCTATGATAAGCCGAAGCAGGCTGGCGGCGAGCAGGCCCAGGTCTGGAGAGTTAGCCATGGGTCTCTCTCGCACACGCACTACCGACACGAATCCGAGCCATCACATCGACCGCCACTGCCGCCGTCACACAACACCACGTCGAATATCACAGTCTACTTCATGAACCATCTCATTTTCCAATCAAGACCCACCAACCACGTCAAAAGTCATTAGAGAACTTCTCATTTCTAAAAACGTTAAATTATTTCATTCATTTTGATTCGATAGGTTCAATATGCTGGCCGGTGGATAGGATTCTCTTCTGAGTTTATTTTTGAATCCGGCTATAGATTATGCTAGTACAAAACCCAGAAAGTTGAAAGAGAAATTGGAATCTCTCTGCGATGTGTGTGTGTATTCATAGGTGTAACCTTTACTAGAATAATTAATATGTAGATGCTTGTTATTAGCAAATGCTGTTAGATACTATAACTGAATTATTACCATTATATCTAACATCATTTCCTAATAAGCAAATATAATAAGTCTGTAAGTTTCCAAAAATAAATACATTGGAATTATTTAAGTATATTGCATACTTTGATTACAGACAAGTACTTAATAATAGTATTTTCACTTAAAGTATTTTTCGTATCTATGCTAGATGAAATGTGGGAGTAGACAATCTTGATTCAAATTAACTCTTCCGAAAATAGGGGAAGTTCCTTCATTCTTATCATTTTAGCATAATTAAGTCTATAGTAGCGACAAGGACGCCTTAAATAATGGAAGATAACGGCCTCCTTCACCCTACCAGATTATACACTTAAAATACACACACATACGTAAGAGTGTCACATTTATTAACATTATCTCGGTATCTTTCATTTCTTCTAGAGAGAGCAGCGTAAAATTAATGGCGACACAAGTTCCCAACACTTGTGTAGCAATTTGTATTGTAGTCCAAATTTAAACGCAGTTTAACACCGGCAAGCCGACATGAACGTATGTATAGTAAGGAGATACAGATAAAATATAGTACGTTTCGCAGTGGGCAAACACCTAATATCACTCTATGACACTAATAGATATTCACAAATAGTCCATGAGTGGTTTATCGGCCACATCAACTTTATTTATGGTGAAAATGGTATGTTAGCAAACATGTTTTGGTAATATGAGGCTCATTGTTATGTAACACAGTAAATTATGGTGCATTTTAAAATTATGAAACAGACCTAGATTCGTTAAAATAAATTCACTAAAGGCTCATTTACTTTCATAATGAGCATATTTAATCTGGATATGCTTATTTTAATATTATCTTGTTAATTAATACACTGGAAATTAAGTAAGTTCGTCGTTGATGGAAGGCTTCAGTGCTACTAGTACCAGAAACCAGAACTGAATATTGCACAATAACTCATTCAAAATTGACGTAGGTAACTTTTTTAATTTACGCTTCAGAATAAATGCACGCTCCTCCATGATTTATTGCGGGACACTGTTTGTAATATTTTAATCAAAAAAGTAAGAGGACGTTATCGTCCTAACGTTATCTCTTTAAATATAATCACTTTAGGATTTCACCGAAAATATATTACCTTTATACACTTTTGAAATTCATTACTTTCACTGAATGCTTTTATTGAAAAAGTATAATACATTACCTTCATTGAGTAGGTATTACGTGCCTATCTTTTGTCCAAGATATATTTCATTTTACAGATATCAGAATAAAGGGCATTGTTCTCGTAAACCCACAACGGTTTTCATATCCGTTGGGACGAAAAAAAATTGAAAATGTAAATTAAACAATGAAATATGCAACAAGGGCATAACAAAGCCTGCCTTTATATCAGATTACTCAACAAGGCATGGATCTACGATATTCAAAATAATCCTACAAAATTCCACGAGAGCGCGTCCCGCTGCCTCTAGATACTATCATAAGTCTCACGAGCGGCGAAAGCAACTATTGTGAAAGTTATCAGCACATGTTAAAGTAAGATTTGGATAGTTTTATTCAACAAGCATAAGTTATAGTGGAGTATTTGACTTTGACTAAGTCGTCAGACTTACAGTCTTTGAATCTAGATCAATCAATATTTTGCCATATTATGTTATACTCCGTTGTAATTTCAATAGTATCGGAATTACTGTACCATGTATTCTAACTCATGAATATGTGGCAGGTGAATGAGGAACGGTCAAAACAATAACCATTTGTACAATAAGGAATATTTTACAGGTGCCCGATTTTAATGAAGCGACTATAATGAATCGTGCCTACGGAATTAAGTTAAAACGGGAAAAAGTTTTATCTCATCATTATGGGCAAAGATAATATTATTTCTTTATCTTTAAGTCCGTGCTATAAAAGAAAATTACGTTGTCTCCGGTGAGTCCAGAGGAAATTAGAGGGCGCGACTTCGAGCTGGTCCAGTTATCAGTTGGTTAAAATGCAAATTGTTCTCTTTTGTTTGGCGGGGCGATCGACAGCGGCGCTCGTCGACGCCAAACAAAAACATGGCAAAAATGCTAAACACTCATTTATAGGCGACGCAGACATATCCCCTTTCATCGTTAACAGATTTTCAAAAGAAAACTATTCGTGCCATTGTGCTTCACTTTATACGAACGCCTGTAATGCAGATGTTCAGTTTCAGTTTGATCTGCAAAAGATACGAAAAACAAATACCTACCTGAAACTGAATAAACTTGCTACATTGTTTTACTTCCTTTTGCTTTTATATTTTCTTCTTGGTATATTTATCTACGAAAGGTACTGCAAAACTGCGTTGCATAGATATTTGGTAGCGACCAAGTTCGGTCAAATAAAAATAAAAGTTGTGGAAACACAAACAAATAAGCCAATGTAAGGATTTTTCAATGTAAGGACTGCCTCGTTGGTCCCATGCACGACTGCTGAGCATGTGGTCTCGGATTCGATTCCCGGGTCGGACAAAGTGCTATTGAGTTTTTGTTTTAGAACATTCTCAGTAGCAGCCCGGAGTTCGGAATTGTGCCCGGTAGATGGCAATAAGCTCACCACCACCACCATCAAAATGCGACTTAATAACAGCATTGGTGAAATGTGGGTGTAAAACTGCTTACCCCTTCGGGAAATACAGGTGTGATGCTATGTTTTACGTTATGTAAGGATTTTTCAATTTCACCTTTGTACAGCATGGGATAGTCCAAACTTTATGTATCTATATTTTAAGTTTTATTATTAGAACATGCAGGACCAGTTTGGTCACACATACCTACCATACATTGGACAAAGATATCAGATGGCCCTCAACCACATTTGTAAGCAAATTGTGCAAAGTATTTTTCCTGTGATTATTAAACTAAGTGGTTCGGAACATAAAGGCCTAACAAATTAGGTACATAGCACAACAATACGTTTTGTATATATAAACAATCGCACAATAGTAACCACGCACTCGGACGATTGGAAGGACACGCATGTAGGCGGGAGAGAATTTATCCGAGCACTTTTAGAGCCCCATTGAATGGGAACTCTTAAATCAGTTTCCTCCACGTCTGTACTTACCCCTGCAAAATAATATATTCGGAAAGTTCGTGAACGGAATACAAACAGGCGCGGGTCGACTGGAGTGCCACTGGCACAGCATGAAAGGACCCGAACAAAGCGACCGAGGGCGCCTCATACCAACCTTACATTACGGGAACCTACTTTTGATTTGACTTCAACCATTACACACAACCTCTATTAATTTCGACCTCTATTACATAGAGTAAAATCGGATTACAAACTTCAAATGGAAATTAACGTAATTAAAACAATTTCCCTCGAAACAATGACCGGCTCGAACAATATTCAAATGCTATAAATAAATTCACGTTATTATTTCTATGAAGCGATTCCATATCCCTTTTAACAGCAATCAACACGGCAAAAAGGGCGTAATGTAAATAATTGAGATTAAACTAGATTACAAGACCCCTAATCGGCATAAAAACTAGAAGCTTTTAGATTACTTGAGCCGCAGCTACAACAAAGTTTCGGAATAATAATTCACAAGAGGATTACCAGTGTGGATAATGCTGTCGCAAAATAAATCACGGTTTAAAAAGTGTTTAAAAGGGGTGCGTCGTAGTGATTTGTGTGGTGAGCCGTGACACGGCGAGGCGAGGCAGGACGGGTGCTACAGTTTACAATCGCGCGGCACGGTCACCGCCTGCCACCCACTGCGCCACGCCTGCACCGCCAAGATAAAAACATGCTGCCCTAGCCGCGGTTAAACGCCACGCTCCTGTCAGAAAGACACCTAACCGCTATACGTTACGCGATAAACAATACAATATTGCTCGACAATTACATTTAATGTTCACACCTAAAAGTTAGAATTACGAAGGTAATGTTTACCAAATGAGGGGACGAAACTATTAAATAAAAAACAGGTCAGGTGTACACTTCACCGAGTACGCCTACATAATATGGGATTTGGTCGAAAGGGACGCCCGTATTTCCATAATCGTAATCAAATGATTTACAAAATTGACCTCTCTATGCTTCGCTATCCAAATACAAAAAATACGTTTTCCGATCACTTTTCAATATTAGCTATTAACATCAATTTTGGAGCCAGTTTATTTATTTATTTATAACAAATTAATAAGTAGTTTTAATACAATGAAACTCCAAGAAACGCTACCGACATTTTATTCGACTTTGTATTTTTAATGTCAGAATATTTAAATGTAAGCTACGCCAGTTGTTGTAAACAACGTAATAATTCGAAATACGGAAAGAAATATGAAACAGTTGATAAAGAATTTGTAACATTTAGAAAAGAGTAAGATTTTCAGTTGAAGCTCAGAGATTCCGCGCCACTTTGAAGAAAGCTGCGGTGTACATAGTTATACAGGCTGTTTGTATTCATACAGTGTTTTAACCAGCTCAGCCACATATTTATCATGCTATGTCTGTAATAAAGTTTTCGCGGGGACCGCACACACTAGCTAGGAGTATGGTACGTCGACGTTCTGCCTCTTTTTTATAAAAACAACAAAGCTTTACGCTTTGAATATGGTCCACGAGAACGTTGCGATTTAACGCTTGGCGAATTTAAAAACGTGAAGTCGTGGTTTTCATATACCTTATAGAATATGACAAAAGTTTTAATGTTCATTTAACTATGGTTCAAAATAATGTGCTGCCTTTTCTCGGCACGTTCACACAACATGCAGCTGTTGCCTACAGCCTGACCACAAGCCGCAGGTCAGCACGATACTTATAATAAATCTTATATACCCTAAGATTTACAGATTAATTTTAAAACGCATTATCGCATGTGTAGCGATCCATAAGTAATATTTTTTTATAGAAAGAAAAATACGGGCGTCAGCAGAATTTGATTCTGTATACTCCAGCAGATTTTTGCAAAAGCTTACGCAGTTTTCGCGAAATATCTCTCGTGTGTCGACAATGTACATCAGCGGTAGCTCTAGATACGGCTGTTGTGCCAAGTAACAGTTAATATTCAAGGCACACAGTAACAACATAACAGTTACATTGAGCGCTTCAGATCTTATAGACATTTACATTGATATTAGCACATTATACTTATAGGTCACATGAACCTTATTATTCATGGAACTGACAACCTATTTCGGGTCAATTCACATTGTGTTGGCAATATTGTTACAGTCTCGATAGAATTTAAGTGTAGCGTGAAATCAGTGTAATCTAAAACAGATTTCCCTTTGGTGTAAAAGACGCGTTGTGTTAAGCAATTTCTTCTAAGTAATTAAGCCCTAATTGCCCTATTCTTAAAAAGGTAATAAATAACGAGATAATTGTGTTACTTACAGACTTCAATAACTTATTAAGGAGCAAAATAGAAATCCTGTTCCAAAGAAAACAAGGAAAAGTAAAATAACTTTTGTTATAACACATATTCTCATATATCGTACATAATATTTATCATATATCATACATCATATTTATATATTATATTCATTAGACTTATGCCACCTCCAGGTCTCATCTTCACAATAAAAATGATCTCCAAACAGAAAGAGCTGTTTTCTATAAACCGGAAATTGTATTTATAGGATAAAAGAAAGTATTAGCGAATGAATGATACAAATAACATTTATCAAGAGAAAACCACATAAATATACATACATGTAGGGGGAACAGTGGCACCAAGTAAACGTTTGACTTTCTCATAATAGAGAAACATTTATAGAGACAGATAAAGGACCAACTCACGTTAGTAATCCTCTCTGAGGTCGGCAGCAGTCGCAATACTTACATTTTATCTTTACTTAAAAGGGATATTGTTTACAACTAGTGGTTTAAAACGGGAGCTCGTTTTACCGCACACACATAAAGGCGTCGTCGGGATATTAGTATTAATTAGATGTAACACTAAACTAACAGAATAACGGGCACTGATATAAAGTTTCGGGCTTGTTTATATCGGCAATTAAACGGGTGGAAAAGTTTAAAGGCTCTCGTCTCGGAAGAGCGAGGGGTACCGCGCGGTAGGGTTACAATCACGCGTCTTTGCATATTAAAGATGCCAATCAGGCCCATGAGGGCCCAGTCCTCGTTACTTCGGGCGCTAAACGCTAAGGCCACGGTGAGGCCAGGCTTCAAGGACCAGATTAATTACTCCCTGGACGGGGCTGCCAAACTCTATCTCGGCTACCACTGATTTATTTTTTCTTTCGGCACATTCCAACGCTTATTATCTTTTCTGAGTTTCGTTAGGGTACCCGGTCATTTCTGTATTAATCAAACTTGTATATTGTAACAAATACGTAACCATATTTTATTCTGAGCCGAAAATGTAAGACAAAATAGGGGTATAGATGCTTATCAAGCCACGTAAGTTATGAGGGTCAATCGGACGAAACGGGCTGATATGGAGATCGTGTGCAACGAACTAGCAACCTGTCACTACTAATGTATAGATATTACGACTTTTTACTCAGCTCAGTAGACGGTACCTAATGTTTTTGTTCTCCTATAAATACCTTTATATTTATTTCTGCGTATTCCATTATTCCCCCTAACCAAAGTGGCTTGCCAAATTTAAGCCTAAAACTTGACTATACAATGCGGCTTCTATGAATACCAGATTGCTACCCCGACCCTTCTTCTTCATTTTAACGGTTTCCTATTGCCAGGCTCGGGCTTTGTTTTAAGGAAGTGTGGTGCCCTCATTAGCAACCGTACAACAACCGTTTCTTTAATCATGATATGACGAAATTGAGGTTTCACGCGGAGTAACTCTTTGAACCTAAAGAATTACGTTAACCTTTTGATAAGGCGAATAAATTTACTTTTACTGCAGAGACACCTCCGTTGAAAATAGATTAGAAATAACACAAAGCTTGATCGATTATTGACAGCAATTCTGCATTAATTATATCTGTTAAAGTTCATACATTATGTTTACATTTCGTATTACGCATAATTTACCAATTGGTCGCCACAGTGCATGCGGCTTCGGTAATTTACGAACCTAATTATCGAGTCGGGTAACGAGTGAATGCAAATCTATATTTACTTGGCTAATCATCTACCTACTTGTGTTGTCAAATTTTTTTTATCTATTAAAACATTAATAAAATTACTGTTTGGGCGTTATCGATACCTACTTCAAAAGCTAATACGATAATATCCACCATATAGGAGAAGTAATAATAGAAAGAAGCCCATGAACACACATATCATTAATCCGAAAATAAAAAAATCTAATACTGACGGTAAGTATTCGTAGAATGCGTACCTTACTGGCGGAATTCTAATAATGTTAAAAATATCAAAGGGATGCAGAACGTATTTTACTCATAGCGGACGACAGTATACACGACCAGTATTCAGCGAATTTTAGATGAAATGTTCACAAAAATATGCGTATGGAAACCATGCTTTTACTCACACGGTATTCAGATTAAAATATTTCGATACTAGGTGAATTGGAAAGTAAAATCTTAGTATCCGTTAAAGGGATTACCACATATAAATTCTGATCGTGGATATTACACGCACGATTGCATTAATTCCGGAAGAGTTTTATAAGGATCGTAAAGTTATCGTTTTACGTATATTACCGGAACGTGAGGTTGCCCTTGTCTGATTGGTGCCATTCACAGAATACTGATGCCAGTTTAATAGCGCTGCCTAATCGACGGGAGACTGTAGGTGACTGACGTGATGCGGGGACCAACCTCCGATTGAAATAGACAGCCACTAACGTTTATAGTTATCCTTGAATCTGTGAAACGAGAATAATGTAACACTAAATCGTCGGACCAAAATCTTGGTATTAAGTAAACTTTTATACTAAGTACGCTTAGTGTAATTGATGCAAAGTTCTCTCCAAAAACATTCGGATATGTTTACCTACATGAAAAAGTTTCCGTACGGTCGACTAAATAAAGTAATTAAAGTTGTAATAAATTAACTAACATAAATTGTGGATGTTAAAATATATTGAGATATATGAATATTGTAATAACTGCCGAGCAATAATTCAGAGAACAGGAAGCAATAATGTAACTACGGTAGACTGTAGACATAGCTAAATAATGTCGGACGCCAACCGACATCGATTTCATTTGTAACTAAAAACGTCGAATAGGACCGTTTCCGATTACCATCGAAATTACACGATTAGCCTGCGGATCAAAAGGTTCTGTTCCGTTTAACAAACGCGGTGAAGTCACTATTTAGAATACATTAACTTGGAGAAATGGAGATCAGCAACAGATCTTCATTAGTATCGGTTTGATACGATAAATAGGAAAAGCCAATCGACATGATTTAGCGATGTTGTATGAACATGAATACGTATGAGTTAAGGGGCGAATTTACCATTCAGTTCAGATAACTTTTATCTGATGAATTTTAATAGTTTTTGTATAGATATGTGTCGCTTAAAAAACTACGTTCAAAAGATCTCCTATGCCGTGTGGGTGCGTTCAGATACCCACAAAAATGATACATGCACATATACCCAAATCAGATACAATTATCTGAAGGGGGCAGCAGTCGATAACATTGACGAAATAGGTAACAGTGTCTTCAATAAAAAAAATATTATGACAATCTGTTAGTCATTCTTTCACATTCTGTAGCTGTTTTATATTTAACCATTTCATTGTTCGTGAGTCACATATAATACACCGCGATTGTATAACTAAACTGTGTCACCGTTGTGGACAGGAAAGTTGACACAGCTTAGTTTATACAATGTTCTATCGAAAATTCATAAAATAATATTAAATTAATTATGGTTCTTACTTACTCAAAATTATATGATGAGATTACGTTATTATAAAAAAAACATGCTGTAACAGCAACCAAAAATAAATAAAACAGTTAATTTAGCAGCGTACTACGTTAAGAAAGAATTGAATCATTTTTTTGGAATTAATGATAAGTACTATAAATAAAGGGGATATATAATAGGATAAAGATTTAAGTCAATGAAGGAAAAAAGAAGTAGATAATATACTACGTGATACAACTTTGAACTACACAAATACTAGCTGTTGCTCGTGATTTCTCGATATTCATTTCTCGACAAAAGGCTAGCCCATGTTTTTCAAGCTCCATTCTACCTCTATACCAAAATTCATCAAAATTGGTTCAGATGTTTAGGCGGGAAAACGTGACAAACAGGTAGACGGGCAGAGTTATTTTCGCATTTATAATATTAAGTTCCGATAACTTCTTTAAAATAAACTAGGCTTTAGAAAAAAGATAGAATAAAAAATACATAGATAGGTATAAATGTAATGTAGAAACAAGTACCTACTTAACTTACAAACATACGAAGGAATGCAATTAATAGGTATTCAGCAAATTTATGTCGGCGAGGATCCGCGTGTCCGACAAAGGAATTCTTTGATACCAATTGAAAGAACTGTTTTTGGCTGGATAAGAATTCACCGCGTCCGTGATTAAAGTAATAAAATATTGCCAGCTAAGGTTTGTGGATAAGAATTCTCATCAAGATAGCAAGAAATCGGTCAAGTGCGTATTTGACTTGACTGAGGACATTATTACTAAACAAATTACACATACAGTTACATACATACACACACAGTAGTTAGGTTCTACAATAAGATCCCCTCTAATATAACTGAACTGCCGGATTTCAAGTTTAAGATTGTTATTAAACGCATATTAATGTCCAAAGCGTACTATAGTACTAATCATTATATGGCAGATAGGGATGCCTGGCTCACGATTCCTTCCTGCACACTGCGACCCACTGGCACCTTGCCTACTTGATTATGGCGACATTTTATTTGCTTTCAGTTTAAATATTTCTATGTTTTTTCCTTTATTTTGACATTTTTGATTTTTGTTATTTTTTTTTTTTAATTTATACAATTTATTTTATTGACGTACAATTAATCCAATTGTATTATTATTTTATTTGACTCTTGGGTATGTAAATTTACATATCGATTGTATAACAGCTAGTATCGAACCTACTAGTTTTAAATTTACATTATTATTTCTTTATGAAATTTTCCATAATATATAACTTTGTAAAATGTGAGCATCATGTGGATATTAATGTTAGTTTTAATCTCATATTACATACATACTGCCTATTGTCAGGCATTACGAGTTTGTCATGCTCGCTAAAATGTCCTGCTGATGGTGGCGTCGTACATCGGGTCGTCGAGTTCCCTACAAAATGGTTGAGCTAAGCGAGGCTGATGTGCGCGTCATGCTCGTGAACGGGTGCTGTCTGTCGGGACTGGTCGGCTCCTAACTGCCTTGGCAATCATTTTAAAAGGCTATATAAGTTTACTTTCCTTTCTTAGTCTGCTCATTAACCTGCATTATTCTCACATTATCTTATTTATTGTTAAACCAATTTATTTTAAAAAGAGTGTCTATGGAGTTTCTTGCCGGCTCTTCTCCATAAGATCAACGCCTTGGAACCGTGCACCTAGTTTTGACTTTTCATAAGTGCCTGTAATATGGTTTATTTGAAATAAAAATATTTGAATTTGAATTTGAATTTGACACACGCACACACATATAAAATACGAACACAAAATTTCGTGTCTGTGCTGTTGACTGTTGAAGAGTTCTTTTATCTAGAGCTAATCCTGGATATCGATTCAGGCCATGCTGATTATATAATGCTTTGTCATCGGAACTAAACCAACATGAAAAAATTCAACTCCGTAGGATAAGAGGAAGTGGTTCTAATTCAGCTTGCAGGATTTGGTCTAAACAAACTAAAATACAAACATTGCAAGTTAATTAAAAGTTAGTAAAAAATACCGAACGTGTCGCGGTCTTGTCAAATACAGCGACAGAGCTATTTTCAGGATTAATAATAAAAATGTGCGATGTGAGAAATTGAAAAAAACTGACGAATAAAAAGGCAGTTAGTTAGAAAAAATTGTATCAGCCACCCTTTATATATAGACTACGGATCCTTTGTCCATTAAACTCTCTATGCTCATCAGCACTGGTAAACAGTTTGAACTCAAAAATACTTCACGGATTTGTTTACCTGAAGTATTTTTTAGTTCCGAAATTGTTAGTTTCCCAAAGTTTTTGCAAGCGTACAATCATCGTTTATATCGTTTTCTGAACGGGGCGTGAAACCAATGAATATTTCAAATAGGTCAGCCGCCCGAGCTAAATTAAAATCAACTCCGACTAATTGATACAACACCGATTGTCGGGGATTTAAATTGTTCTTTTATTCTTACATTTTCGTTATTTTTACAACTTTGGATTCCTTTGGGAACCGAAAGGAAAATACCGAGGCACAATCTGTAACATTTTTGCCGGCCTTCAGTGTCCCACTGCAGGGGCAAAGGTGTCTTAAATTACGAAGAAAGAACGAACATTAGCCAATGAATGTTTGCCATTTTGTCCGGATATTCACAGTACCGCAAGGCAGCAGTCTTAAATTGACTAAAACAATATCACAGTCTGACAGAAAAGTCATATACCTAGGTAAATGCCATGTTAATAAAGTTAAGTGGAGAACGATACAGTTGGAAGAAACAGACCCCTAACTAACTGGCGCATAGTCCTCCACTTGTTGTTTTCCTGATGGCAGGAAGAAAAACAAGTGGAGGAATATGCGGTTTTTTTGGTAGGAGACCGACAAGACATTTTCTATTCCAAAAAGAAATGTTTAAAACCACAAACTTGATTTTCAAGACGCTAGACGGAATGCCTTCGAAACACTACAATATAACGTTTTTGTAACTAATATAGGTAACAAAACCTCATGTTTAATTAAACAGGAGCAGTCTGTGGTAAACTGAACCAAGTTCGCTGATAATAGACTTTGTAACCAAGAACACTAGCTATTGTACGCCGTTGCATCCGCAAGGTAAGCATTTTGAACATCGCTGGAAAACTTGATCTGCCGAGATCAAAACTGTCCTGAATACTATGCTACTGGTTATATGTATGCAAAGTGAGGCAGCCGACCAGTAAAAGTGGGACAGACTTCTATATTTATAATAAGTAATGCTAAATGTGGAAGTTGTATTGAAAGCGCCACTTATTTTACTGCCACAACAGGATTCCTTTTTACTAAACTATACCACAATTCTTTGTCCAATGCTTTATCAGTCCATTTTTCCACAACAGATTAGGAAATTTTTACCATTGCGCTTTTTTAGCATTTTTGTAGGGCCAACTGCCTCTTTGAGTATTTTTTTTTCTTTTTTATTTATTATTTGTGGCTTTAATATCACAGGGACCAGAAAAGATCAATCGATCGCCACTCTTGCGTTTAAGTTAGAGCTCATCCCTAAACCCTGCCGCTGTGATGAACTGCAGGATTTTCCTAGGGGTGAATGCGGGTTCATCCGGGCTTAGAATATGTTTCCCTAGATGAGCGTAGCGCTTATGTATTAGCGGTCCACATTCCCCCAAAAGGTGAAGAGGTGTTTCCTCAGCCTCTTCACACCGTCTGCAGGTTTGTGTCTCGCTTAGCCTCAAATTAAACAAGTGCTTATTTAAGCAGCAGTGTCCAGTTAAGGCTCTTGCCACAAAGCGCAAATTGTTCCTACTCAGCTCTCGGACGTGGTTTGTGTACCTTTTGTCGTAGGCTTTAATGAGGATTTTGGAGTGAGTCATGCCTGGCGATTCCGTTCAGAGCTGGCTTGCTTCTTTGAGTAAGTGGTCGCTGCGGTCATAGTGACTGCTGAGTATTAGGTCCTGAATTCTATTCCCAAGTCAGCCAATGTTTTTTTGAGTTCTCCTGTTAGAAAATTCCCAGTAACAGGCCTGCTACTTTGAGATCGAACCCGGTAGATGGCATAGGCAAACTACCTATTAGAAAGGAGTTCATAAGGGCAGCGGTAAAATTTGAGTTCACTACGTTACATAGGTACATTCTGTCTAAACTTCTGAAGAATATTAGCGTGATGTTATGTATGTATGGAAATCCATCATGAATAACTCGATACCAACTAATACCACACGATCCTTCACTAACCTTCAGCGGGGTTCAGAGTTCGCAGCTGCATTGGCGTTAACCCCAGCAGAAACTCTTTTCTTCTTCCGAGTATTGGGAGTTAGTTAAACTAAGGCAATAGTCTCCTACAATCTTAAGAGACATACTCAGTATACTTAATTACCGAATGTGGAGACTGTGGCTATATTTCTTTCTTTTCCTCAGTTGATGAAAATTCGTTTGGCAGAATCAATAACTGACAGTGTGGAAGGCACAGTGATCGAGAAGTTGCCTGTGTATCGGGATCGATTCCCGCACGGAACAAGTATTTGTCTTGTGTGTATGTGTATGTTCTTAACTTATGTAAGTTGTATAAAAAATTGTATCGGATATGGTGATAGGATGCGTGAATGCGATATATGTGTCTACAAACCCAGGAGACTTTCCAACTATACGGAGCAAAGTTTAAAAAAATGCTAGAACTGTTCTTTAATCTTTGATCGCTTAAAATACATTTTAAAAGAGAGGGTAAATAAGATAAGAATTTAACGTCCAGTTTTATCAGCTGGATAGCTAATGAAACGGCGTCCGTTTAACTAGGGAACCCGTTTGAATGACATTAAAGGATTTTACAAACGGGAAGCTCCGAAACAGCGGATCGATTTAATTGTTCAAACGTTTTCCCGGATCATGATAAAATTAAGTGATTTAGCGGAGCCGTTACGTACGTGGCTAATGCTATTGCTTCTCGAATAAAATTGTCCATATGATATGATATACCTACCTATCAGAGTCCGAGTACGGATTTATTTTTAGTATTAATTTATGGATCTGCTCGTAGTATGTCGATAACTAATGAGAATAAATCGACAGAAGCGTTGCGAAGGAAAACACTAATGATTAACGGATAAACGATTCAGAACCAACGGACGGTTAATCAAGAGTGCGTAGGAGTGACAAATTAGTCTCTTCCAACTTGGGAAGGCCGTACGCTCCGGATTCCTTATGAAAATAACTATATATTTTCTGATCCACTTCCATTATCGTAGTGGATTTTCTCAACAGATGTTTGACGTCTTGGAATCAGCAACAGACTGTCGAACAATCTTTGTAATAAAATATGAAACGAGACGCTCTTCAAGGAAATCTTCCAGCCGTCAAGTTAAGGTCATCGGTGCGAGAGGAAAATGATAGATGGAATCCCGGTGTTCACAAAAGTAACGAGCGCTGGCGAATAGAAGAAATATGTGAGGTCAACCGACTGACGGCGGTCACACGTTGTTGGGATCGAGCACAAAATAGATTACGGTCACCGCTTACAACTTTATCCAACCTGCGCCGAGCCCATTCAAAAGATCAATAAAAAAACTCCTTTGATTTCAAATGAGCATTGGACCATTGAGACCAGGGATCTGCTCACCATTATGAGAGCACTCCAAGTAAACCGAGAAGTTGCTTTAATCTTCATGGCAAAGAGAGTACTTTAGTAAATGTTTTAATTAAAACTTTCATCAAATTTTTGGTGTCAAACTACCAAGTAAGGAAACGTAAGTAACCAACAAGTTTATACCGCGAGTTTCCGAATTTCAGCACCCCTGCGAAGATATAACTAACCTGTCGTAAATTATTATTACAACGCTATTGAGAACAGTAAGAAGCTAACAAGTGCAATTTATTAGAATTAAGAACTCATTCCAAAGATCTCCGTATCTCCGATTCTAATAAACATTTCTAGAGACGGAAAACAACACTAAAGTAAGTGAAGTGTTACATTTATGAAATAAAGCTAAAGAAGTGAAGAAGTCTCGATATAGAAATTAAACTAGATACCATTATTATCAAACCTTAGTATACAAAATATCGAATGCTGTAGTTAATGGCGTAAAATAATTCCCACCTTTATAAAGGTGCAAAATAAAATGGGAAATTTGCCATCTTCACTTGATTGCTCACAACATTTTAAGTTCTTCAACGATATAATCGGCCGTATTTAAATGCGGCAGTGAGGGTAATAAATTTTCCATTGACGACGAGACGAAGAATTGAACAAAAACGGCTCTTGTTGAATTCGGAGCCCAACAATAGATAATTTATCGTGGTCGGCTCAGGCACGGCGTTCTGCGTAAAATAAAAACGTAGGTATCTATCTTCCGAGGGCAATAACTACTTTTATAACATGAGGATGTAAGCCATTTTGCAATTTTACCCCGCGAAGTACAATAACTTCGAAGCTAAATCTGCCATTATCATCTCCTTGTACTCACGGCAATAATGTAAAAAGGAAAATTATTACAACTGCGGGCCGGTTTGTTTTCCGAGAACTTTTTACTGTACACATTAGGAAAACATTACCATCAATCAAAACATTTAAGTGAAATTAAGTTTATGTTGAGCAATTTATATAAAAACTAGCAATTACACTAAGTGGATTTCGTATTGTAAAGGTTTCTGCAAGTTGAGCTTAAATTTCAGGCGGATTTATCATGCTCTTTTACAATTCATTTTGCTAAATTAGCACTCGCTTCTTTGCAAAGATCTCATAGGTACTGTCCCTAAGCCCGGAAAATGACATTTTATCTTTATTTCCCCGTTTTTGTACTATACAAATATACAAAACGAATTTCTTCTAAAAGATATTCTTAATACTGAATGTACCTTAATATCTTCAATTTGTCTAAGGTTTCTTTTGAATATTTTGTATACACGAAACCAATCTTTTTTTTTATTTCGGAACAGTGAATTTATTTTATTTTGTGTTTTATTTATAGCTGTTTTGTAGAGTATAAAATTAAATATAGGGGTTATTAATAAATTACGTAAGTAAATAATTTTGTACCTACTACTATACCATGAGGAAATTCACTAGCATTTTATTTGGTATATAGGTTAAACCCTTCTTATAATTAGTTTTATCTACTATAACTAATTGTGAGGAGAATAATTCTGATTGCCGGGAATTAAGACAATGACGGTTGTCGTTCAAACACACCTTTGTCTTTGGGGATAAAGGATGTCACTCATTGCTTTAATGACGCCGAGATCAACGCTCCTCCGAATTTGTCGCACGTTTTGTGAAAGGAATTGACTTTTGATAATGCCCTAATGACAACATTAACCCTTATTAATAGGATATATGCATGTATTTATTTTTACATTTTCGTTTATTTGTAAACGTTAGGACATTACTGTAAAAAAAATATAACACTTATAAAAACATAAATATTACTGACTATCAAAATAAATAATGAAAACTGCAATCAATTGAATTGAATTTGAATTTAAATGTCGGGCGTTTCAAACGCCGCAAATGGCTTAGGGTGCTTTCCCTGACGTGAGTGTACACGATAAAGAAATGTTATACCTATAATGTAGTGTTTAATTAACGACAAAACTCACGATGACCACAAACCATTAAAAGAATACCTGCAACAACATACTTGTAGACAATGTCATGAACTTCGGTGACGTAAAGTTTCGCCCTAACATACGTTTTGATTTTTTAAATATTCTTCGCATTTCTCACTTTTCAACAATTAAATTGTATAATTAAAACACGATTTATTAAAAAAATTATGAAATAGTTTATATACTAATAATATCTTCGTGTTAAAAATTCATACTTTCCGTGAAATCATATTAATTTTCCCGATAACACCAAGCTTGTCAGTTGTAACCGCTTCACGATACGATATCAATATAAAAATCTTTTACAAAGTGTAAAAAAATTATAATATTTACACTGATCCATATTATAATCTATCAAAATTACTGATAGCCTAGAAGTATCTAGAGGTAAGTTCGACACTAAGACCATAGGCTTTTTCGAAATCATGTGCCTATTATAAATTAATTATCAGTTGCAAGTCTCGTGAGGAAAGTAGTACACCTGAGAAATGTTCTCGATGGTATGTAAAGCCATGTCAGAGGCCTACGTGTGTTAATTCTGATACTAGGTTGCTCATCAACCACACCAATAATATCAAAAAAAAAAAACACTCGCCTGCCATGTGTGAACGAAACTCGCAACAATCTAAAAAGTCCGATTTGACGTTTCTCATTTTACCTTTTTATGAACGTCTACGTGAGAAATTGATAAATCTAATTCATAATCCTAAATAACTACTATGTTACCCATACACTATAACAACGAGTATCATTCGAAACTTCAAGTTTACTTTAAAATGAAAAAATGCACTCAATAAAGAAACCTCAAATCGGACTTATAGGTACTGAATTTTCATCGCAGTCGGGGGATAGTACATACATACAATCACGCCTGTTTCCCATTGGGGTTGGCAGAGACTATCGATTTCCATTTGCTACTATTCTGACACACTTCTTTCGCTTCATCTATGTTCATTAACCTCTTCATACATGCTCGCCGATTTAGATGGCTCCTGACTTGTCCTTATAGGGCCTCCTGACTTATCCTTAGGGGGATAGTACTGTGGAATATTTTCTTATAGGCCCATAGCATAGTTGTGTACCATAACTACTATTTTACTACTTTTAATCTTAGATATGTTAACCGGGAAAGTGTAAGGATTCTAACGATACCCCAAACATCTAAATCGGTTCAGGCATTTCGAAATTATGGTGAAATAAAGATACTCACAAACATACATATATGAAAATTAAAAACATAACATTCCTTTTTTGGGCAGTCGTGTAACAAAATGACCGCTTCCGCAACAGTTAATCGTATATAGTTGGGGTAGTTATAACACAAATATATGTGTACCATAAATTCTCACATTCGTAGTCACGAAGTTTGATCGTTAACTAGTATTAAAGGAGATATAAAGCTGTCATAAACTGTGCTATAACTTATTCGGTGTGTATATCGGATTGAACTTGAATGACGGCCCGATTGGCGCAGTAGTCGAGAGAACGATGGCTGCAACGCGTGTAGCGAGTTTGATTCTCACACGAAACTATTAATGTAAATTAATGGTATGACTGTTGCACTGAAAAGTCAAAGATTGAGTCAATCTAAGCTATGTACCACTGACTTTTCGAAATCAAGTGCGTGTTTTAAATTAATTACCACTTTCTAAATAAATATTGATATATTTTGCCCATTATAGCATGTTATTTGGATGCATAGTTTAGGAAATAATCTAAAATGAAAATAATTCAACACTCACGCGAACGAGCCGTGTGATGCATAAACGGGGGCCCGACAAGATGAATTGAGAATTATTTACTATTTGTTGGTTAGTATTAAGTAATTATAATATAATTATACGTAGGTGAAACCGCGGGGCGCAGCTAGTCATACGTTAAAAAGGACTACAGATGAATTTTCCGGCTCTGGGTGCATGTGATTAGTATATATAAACAATAAAGGAAGAAATACTAGTGTGGGTGCAACATAAAAAAAAGCTTAGGGAAGGCCGCCAGTACCAATAATTGCGGAGTCGGTTCTCTAGCATACGGATTCAACTGTATCATGTTTGATTGTTGTGCTCAGCACGAGCACTGGATGGAAGCCGCGGGTAGAATCACAGATAACCGTTGACTGCAAGTGAATTTAGCTTTTTTTATTGTCGATAGGAAAACCGAATGTATTTCAGTCACGTTCTAACTCCCGGCCAAGTTAGCCGATTATATAGGAGGTAAAGGAAAAAAACTTATAATATGGTACAAAATAATTTTAAAGGTATTTAAAGACCTTATATTGTATATTGTCTATTAGTGGTAGTAAACGTTGCGATGCGCTGTGGCGCGTCGTATTTTTTCATAGATTTGACGTTTAAATTAAACTTCATATCGATAATGACGTAGACTTGCGAAAGTCTAATAGATTGAATCTGCCTCGTAAGTCTAACAGTCACAAGTGCCCCTGCTGAACTAGAAGTCCTGGGTTCGAATCCCGGATCGGGCAGTGTTATTGGGTTTTTCTAGTGGGAAATTCTCAGTAGTAGCCGAGAGTTTGAAGTTGTGCATTGTAATGGAAATCGACTCACCATTTATAACGCGGTACTTATTATATATATCGGTGAAATGTATGTGTACAATAGTACTCCTCTCCTTTCCGCTTTGGGGACACATGCGTGATATACTATGTTATGTTAAGTCTTTCATCTTATCGTGTCGTTGATGGACAACCTAGTATCAAAGTTTAAACTACCCGTAGATCTTTGACATGGCTTTACACACCATCGAGAATATCTCTCAGGTGTGCTGTTTTGCTCACGATGTTTTCCTTCGCCGTTTTAAGTAAGTGATAATTAATTTATAATAGATACGCACATGACTTAAAAAAGTCAGCGGTTGGATTCGAACTTGCAACCTTTGACTTGTCAGTCCAACGGTCATATTACTAGGCTATCACTGCTATTTTGTTACGTTAAAGGAAGTCATTGAACTGACCATAAACGTGTTCGATTCGCATATCAATGGTTATATTGTATAATTATATTGTCACAAACTTGTTTTCAGCGGTTTCCCGAATGCATTATTTTGTATGTCGAATATTCGTTGTGGTTTGGTTTGTGCTATTTCTATAATTAAAATATTATTAAAGAATATTATTTTAAGTAAGACTTAGTTTATTCACTTCGACGTATTTTCGCTGACAAGGGTCCCTTCCGAAGTTGCCAGCTCATTATAAATCCATTTATAATCTTGTGGCATACTCGACCGAGATAACATGCATAAAAATCTATGGAGGAAAATTGGTACCGAAAAAGAAGGAATTACAGTAGCGATTACAAGTCTATCAAAGTCAACATTTAACGAGATCTTAATTCATTATTCTAACGCTGGTTAGAGTTACAATGGATGTTTTCAATCAACTCGCGATAATTGTTTGAACTGCCGGTCCGTATATCCGTATAATGTACATATTTGGCAATCACGAAGAGTTTCAAATAACGAAACCTACATGTAATTAATTTCAAAGCACTTTTGATACAGATCATTTTTCATCATAGAACAGTACATTAAACGACGTAATAATATTGGTGAAGCTAATACGCCAATATTAAAATAGAGATTGTACAGCCATGCGCTAGACAACACCAGCTGTGTGTATTTTTTTAACGAAAGTTTTAAACTATCTAACGTTCCAAACTTTTAATAAATGTTGAAAATAGGTCAGTTACACCTATTTAGGTGTAAGGTAACCTTTTAAATAGGTATTAACGAATGATCTAACAGACAGTTCGTTGCGGACAGACATCGCTTCATTAACATTAATGAAGCAATTATTCAGTAAAAGTACAATGCAATTATTGTCATGAAGAAATAATTTATTATTCGTGCATAACAATGAGATTTTAGCAAAAACAAATACATTATCTGCGTCCATGTCAGTGGATGCCCAAGTGCCGTGGAGATATTTTTCCGGCCCGTATTTTCACCGGAGCTCGCTTTTCAATTTATTTCGTCGTTTTAGCCGAGTGACGCCGTAATTACGACACCGCACCACGCGGCCCGCCGCATAATCGGCAAGCTATTTTTTAAATTCGGCCGTTCGGCTTCACGCGATACCCGTAATAGCCGCGGAAATCAAGCGCATGTATCTGACATCTCGGAAATTCGACGTCGTAAAGAAAAAATATGCCCATAATATTAGAAACATCGACCTAGCTGATACGGACGCTCCCGCAGAAACCTGTACACGACATGAAATGATAAACGAGTGATCTGACTCACTACAGATTTTACGTATTTCAACAAGAATTCCTTTGCATGAAATCGATCAGGACGAGGCGCGACCTTCGGGGGAACAATTTCTCCTCATGTTATCAACGTTCCGTCATAGAAAGGACTATCAACTAGAATTTTATAAGAAGAATGATAGCGATATAAAAAACAAAGAACAAGTTTAACATAATTTTACGGGAGAGTGGGCGCCGCTATAGGAACTGTTGGGATACGAGGCGGCGTTCAATTCTCCCCGCTATAATGCCGCGATAAAAGAGATTGAACTTACTTCGTCCGTAATAAGCACTCCCTGCTCCAGTACGAATTACGAAAAACGGTGGGCTATTTCATTAAAAATAGTCTGTATATATTTAAAACATAATCTGGCTAGAACTAATGCTGTATTACTTAATTATTATATATCACTCTCGCCAGGTAGTCTGCTCCGTTTGATCATAATTGAATTACTATAGACGGGAGGCAGGGTAGCGCGGCGTCTGAAGGTTCTCGGACCTAGCGCTCTCCACACCGAGGAAATATCCCAGGATATTGGTTTCAACGTGTAAGGAGTTCAATCTCGTCGCTTCCGCTGGGATAAAGTAATCTTGTCGACGATAAAAGCCGCTGTGTTTACAGATGAAAGGGAAGTCAAACCAATTTACGAAACTAGACGTTGGAATTCTGGGAACAAAAGTAACCAATTTATTTGATTCTTGAACCTAGCATCCTAATCAATATTAATGTAGACCTATAAAAGATGCTATTTTAAATTATGTCTTAAAGGAGGCCCGATTGAAATATTAAATGGAGACTGCTATGAAAGGGCACTTTATTGTTTATTTATACCTATGTATACAAGTTAGAATACATTTATCTTAAAAATAATATAATAGGTACTTGCGTCTTTCGTAAACAAGCATTATACGTAAGCATTCCATTACGCTTTAGTGTTCAAAATGAACATAATATAGAACAATACTCGCATACACTTACCCAGGACTTCCCCGGGTAAGTGTATGCGAGTATTGTTATAGTCGTTAAGAAAATTCCCATAATGGTACCAATGATTCATGGCTGGAACTAAGGATGATACATCATGCATGGTGAATGACCCGGCGAACCCTTGATTGTGGGACAAAAACAATAGTGTCTCAAAGACGGAGCCGGAGTCCATTAGGGGAAATGTGTTTATGACAAGAGTGTGATCAATAGAAGGCCGGAGGGTCGAGAGGTCGTCTGATTCGGTGCGGGTGATACAGCCACACACGGACGCGTTATTAATAGTCACCCCGTGGCCAGCCCTGAATGCCACCGGATTTCGGAGCACTAAATATTGTATACATTTACTATGTATATCCGACACTCGATGTCTATTCATACGAAATATGAACTATTAATGGTTGTAAGATAACTGCCTTAATTTGATATATGGTGCGTAGAACAACAAACTGTCACGATTATAATCTTCGAAGGGTTCGATATGTTGCCCTGCACCCTAAAGTCGCAGACGGTACAATGCCCTTGAGATTTGGGAAATTTTATTAAGGTTTGTTAAGGAAAATAACAAAACAAAAATAAAACTATTCAAAACAAATATTTGTACTGATCTGTTTTATCACAAGTTTAAAAGATCGAAATGTTTATTAAAGGTTATGATTCGCTAATGAGCTCTGCGAGTACATATAATTTTCGAGATTAAAGAACTACGGTTGAAGTTAGGATGGCGTTTGCGTTGGCGGCCGGAAATCACATTTTTATATATCTACGCTTCTAATAAATAATATTTTAAGCATACATATTTTTCCTATAGAACTTCGTGTCAACAGGAAAATTGAATGAGCAGACACTTCCGAACATTAATCACATGCATTTCCCTGACATAGCGACCGAGAGTAAATAACAAGTACCTTTCGCAAACATGTCATGTAGCATGCAACATTCAATTTAGTAACACGAAAACACCAGTAAGTACCCACCAGTACAGCCAGTCGGTAACGCAATCCGATAAAGATGCAATAAAAGAACTTCACATTCAATCGAATTGTTCGTCACTCCTTTTGAAACATCGCATTCTCGGGAAGTGTGGACTCCAAAATCTAATTTGTAATCTGAAATCTGCCAATGTATTCAACGTTCTATTCGTCGTCGGATAAAGCATTAGTGAGGAATTTAATTTGTCAAGTATGATGCGCGTTCAGGTGGCGGAGTCGGAGTCGTTACCGAGGGTGCGACGCGTGCCATCGCTCGCGCAAAACTTCCGCGCACACATACCTACTAGTTATACACACATGTGAGGCGCGTGTAGCAAGCCTTAATTCCGAACTTCGACGAATTACACTCACCACGTACTCGTACGTTATAATATAAACCTACCGTTTGCAAACCTAAGCGAATGAAAAACTTCATTTACCAGTTAAATCGCGGATTTGGATGAAATGTTGGGTTTAATCTGGTTAATAAGTACGCTCGTTTATGGGTTAACGCAAGTCTTTGTGACTTTCATAATGGAAACCAATCTTTTATACAAAAAAACAAAATAGCATCCGCAGGTAGCACATAACCAGCTACAAAATTTATGGCACCATTTTAGTGGTCGGTAGTGAACAAATGAAAGAAGCAGAGTAAGCAAGGAGATAGAAAACAGCGGATGTTGTACGGCTCCCGCGTCTGCCCATTAAACTGGGTCGAGATGGAACGCGCAAATTCAAGCTAAAAAGAGAAATCTACTGAGCGGACTTGAAAGATATAGCGTTGCGTAAATTTCCGCTCGCTACTTGAAACAGGATTAATATTGTCAGATTAAAACGCAAGATATAAATATTTTTAATAGTATTTTGAAAAGCTCTAACAAAAATGTTTAAGAAAAACCGATCAAGTGCGTGTCGGAAGCGCGGTCTAAGAGTATTTACCACAAAAAGCTTACAGTTTACCTTATAAAGTTTTTTTTTTGTGGATAGAATAATATGGTCGGGAGAGGATTTGAACCTGCACCTCCCCGATAAAATACTCCAAGTGCTCTGACTACCGTATTTTTTCTTTCCACGTATGGAGGAAAACGTCGTGAGGAAACCAGCACACCTGAGAGATGTTCTTGATGGTGTGTAATAATACTGCTCCAGACCGCATTTCGGTCACGGCAGCCTATCTCCACGGAGATTAGCCAAGTACGCACGATATATTATAGTCAGGCACAAGTGTATGCGCAAACACAGGTGCACTCCCTCTTCCTTCACTCTCATATTCCGATGGGAAGGCAATCCGACACGACCGGAGAGAGATCAGGCGCACGATCGACGGCTTTAGATGCTCTCCGAAGCACGGGGGTGTCACACCACCAACTTCCTAACTCCGGGCTGCTACTGAGAATTTCCTAACGGATAAACCCAATAACAGTTTGCCCGACCTGGGAATCGAACCCAGGACCTCACGCTGTGCAGCCGCGCTTGCGACCACTAGACCCACGAGGCAGTCATGGTGTGTAAAGCCATGTCAGAGACCTAGGGGTGGATTAAACTCTGACACTAGGTTGTTCATCAATCACACGGTAAGAATAAGCGTACAGAATTCTAATAACTTTTAAGTTTGGTATAATAATGTCCGTATAATTATAAAAAAAATACTACCCGATTGCACACTATTCAATAAAGTTAGATACCTAACAAAAATTCGTACGCGGAAATATTGAAAGGGCTACAAACTTTTCAATTTTTAACAGTTCAATAAACTGAATCGTTCGTTGCAATCATCATGTAGTTCGCTAAACCAATTTCATACAATATAAATCAATGAAAATGAGATTCCGACGTCGCAAAGGGATATCAATTTAATATTCAGTAACGGTGGTCTAACGAAGTAGTCATAACCGTCAATGACATGCGTCATAATATGGAAAAGTCGACATCCGAGTTGGATTCATGAGCTCTTTTATGTAACGTCACTTGAACTAAGTTGTAGAAAACTTTCGAGTCGGTATATGAGAGTAACAAGTGGGACAGCAATAGAATGAGAAATCATAGTTCCAAGTGTGTTCGAGCAGACACGAGTGCTGAGACGAAATCATTTTATGCATTGTGCTCACTCAATCTGTGAGCGCTTAGCAATGCAATCTCTCGCATAATTCTTGAGCTTAATCTGTCCTCGAGCATTGCATCTCAACCGTGACATCGACGACGACTTTGAGAATGAAATATAACTGCAGCTTTGTTGAGCGTGGCATCAAATATCTGTATAATAACGAGTACATACCTACTTTACTGTATTATGAAATGAATCATAAAGTTAAGTTAGTTTATTACACGTTAATTATTTGACGTCAGCTCTATTCACAGTTAGCAGTGAAACTGAATTTCAATAACTCTCGTATATGCATACTAGAATTTAATATTTACTAAACCAATACTTTTGAACTTGGTTCAGTAAACGCAATGTAACGTTCAGCACCGATAAATATAAATCTAACTTCCGGGCTACAAATCTAAATCGCTTTGATTTTCAATGGTCGAATAGCACAGTAGGTAGGTTTCAACGCCTAGAGCATAGAAAGATACAAATCGAAAAAGACCGATGAAAACATGGAAACTAAGTTACCTACCGCTCGTATAAATCCAGCACAACAAAAGTACGCCTCTATCAGCACTGTCATTTATTTTTAACGTAGTCACGAGAGGTTTGTGAAACCGTGTCGATAGCATTGTTTTTAAAAAAGACACGACATAAACAATACCTTGTTTCTGTGGAAACGACTTAGGGGAAAATGGCAAGTGCGTCAAGAACAGGTTTGATATAATGTCGGAAACATCGGTCGGGGAAAACATCCGGGCGGGACACGCGGCGGCCCGCGCCCGCTCTCGCTCCCGCTACGCCACTGCGCCCCGACGACCTCCAAGAAAGCAAATAAGCTCTAACGAAATGAAAAACAAATACTCAGTAGATACATGGAACGTTTTAAAGAACAGACTGGTTGGAGACAAAATAAAAAGCTTCATTCATCCTTACTTGACGAAAAAATATGAATATCTTTTGAAGTGTTTACTTTGTCACAATACGATTGCCCTGATACTCTGAAACCTTGTTTCGATAAGTTTTATAAAATCACTTTTATGAATTAGAAATCACAGATTTTTCAATAACAAGTTCCTGGAGAATGAAAGGAATTTTCTTTTAAAGAAATACTTTAGTCTTTAAAATGTTGTCTTGGCTGTAAAGAGACGTTAATAATATTATGCTTTAATAAATTTTTAACAACCGTTTAAATGTTTTGTGTTTAAAATAGAAACTATTTACTATAATGATTAAAAAAAATATGGGAGCTAAATGCTCGGACCGGGCAAAAGATAACAAATTCCCCTAATTTTTATAAAAGAAGACTCGTCTCATCAAAGGGTTATGAAAATAATTTATTTCATCAGTAATTAATGAACCTGCCTACTACCTAACGTTTAATTCAACCGATCAAACGTAATTTGTTTGATTTTTCAACACCATTAAACAGAGACCTGGCTTAAGAAACATTTAAAATATTATAAGGGTTCCACAAATTAAGGTGTTTGATATCGCCTCTGTTAGCTTAGGCATTAAACAAATTGTGCCCGCAGACCCGCAGAGGACCTTCAGCATTTTTTTTACATTCACGCTTGTTTGCCCAGTTTTTTTTATTAAAATTCCGTTACTATATAATTATAATTCCTACCTGCCTAAACTTTGTTTTTATAACCTCTAGTTTTTATTCACCACTTCCTAGAAATGAAAACAACAAAATAACATTTAGAAAGACAGTTGTTTTTACTGAAGTATGTCAAACGAAATTCAAAGTAGGCTTTATTGAAACGTATCAATCCGGAGCAGCTTGGGTGAGCAAGGCGTAAACGGAATACGGCGTAATAATTCTACGTTCACACAATACAGAAGTTCGATTTGTAACTCGAGCTACGATAAACATGTAGTTAGAGTGGAGGAACGAAGGAACAGAGCCTCCAAACCCCGCCATAGTTGGTCTCCGTTCGAGTTGAACGAATTCATGTCATTTGTATTAAATACGCGAGCGAGTTACAACTTTATGCATGCTTGTCGGGGGTAGGTATATCCTGGTACATCGCATAGAGGCAACAATTAGCAAGAATAGGTAGACAACCGCACGCAAATAAAATCAGGATATTTATATAAGCTTTTTCGGTCCTGACAGTGTTATGTACAAAGATAAAGAAAATGTTTATTGCGCGTGAAGGAGAGCCGGCCTCGTATAGCCGACCGTTTTTTATTTTTGTATATTGCCAGCTTTTGGGTTTTAAAATTGTCCCAATATCGGAAAAAATGTTTTAGGTACTTAGACAAAGCGTTACTAAAATTGTTTTAAAACTGTCACATAGAGATTTCGAACGAGAAAATCTATCATAATAAAAATAGAGGCAAATTCGGAATAGGAAGGAACTTTAATTTGAATCTATGATATTAAAAGTGAACCAAATTTATTTCCCAACGATATTGGTACCTACTATTCCCATTTGTTATAATCGTTTTACTTTATCGCGTTTACGTGATAGCCAGAAGTTTTACAAACGCGCGGTCAATAGTAATAATAGGATTATTATGATAAATGAACGAAAATAATGAAGAATAATAGGTTTATTTTATAGGTACATAGTACCAGTTAAGTATCAGGCGTATCTGCGAGTTTGCGTTTCAATGAATTTTACACATTTAACTTTGATGGCCGAGTAATGGTTACTGCATGGGTAGGTACTTTAGGTACAACGCTTCTCTTTGTAATATTCCTGATACGAACCAATTGTTACACCGTTTCATCAATTAATAATAGCTATGAAAACAGCATTTAACGGCCTATGGTAATATAATTAAATTTATGTACGCGCTCCGTTTTTGTAGCGCAAATAACTTTTTACGATCAATACTTTTTAAGAATAGTAAATGTACGTTTGGCTCGGCAACCTTAATTTTGATTCAAGACTTTTTAAGGCGACGACGTTTTGAGATAAGCCATCCACCACAATTGTAAAGCAATTTCAGTCTTTTGTGTATTATAACACAACAAAAAGATTTTATCTTGAGGTTCCTCGGTGATTATGCCATGAGTCGCGCAGATTCCTAAATAAGCAATTTACAAAAAATGCTTTCAGAAGTGACTCGTCCTAAAATCGCAGAAGTAGGTATAGAACAACCCGAGATGGGTGCAGATAGGGAGTTTCATACGGCTCAGTAGATAGGGACGGTTGCGGCTAAAAGTTTGGTAATCTTGTCAGTCGTGTTGGTCGTCCTCATAAGCCACAAGTTTCGATCGCAGCTATCTCCGTAGTTGCAGCCTAATTAGATTGGGTGGAGCGAGTTCCGTGGGGGAATACTCAAACGCATACGGTAAGTGCATGCGCACAACGTTGAAACGACACAATAGGTAATCTGAACTCCGTATAGGTGCCTAATTGCAGCACGTACATAAACTACAAAAAGCAAAGAGAAGTTACATTTAGATGAGAAATCCCGGTAGATATTCCGTTCCTTTTTCCGTGAGAAATATTTAAATTTAATTCGAGCTAAAAGGAGTTGTATAAGACTTATCTATAGACAGAGAAGATCGTATAAAACGGCAGTATATTAAAGTCTCGCGAGCAATCAACAGATTAAGGGAATTGTAATACATTTGTGACAATAAAAGAGGCTGCAAACTGTCTCCAAGTCGATACAACAAACCATTTACGACTTTCTTATCTACTACGTAATGTATACCGTACAAATACATTACTATTTGATGTTTATTACTCTACCATTATCATACCAAAGAGGCACTTTATACAATGAGCTAAATTAATTTTAAGCATTTAAAAATTTAAAGTTTACCTATACATATAATATGTAGAGGGGATATTCTCATTTTCGAGAACTAACGCGGCGCACACAGCTGTGGTCATTACGGTGCCTCGGAGGCTCGCATGCTAATTAACCAGAAGCCTCTTAACGTTCAAGTTCATCGTCAACGACATCCGCTTAACAACTTGTCCCACAGTTAAATAACTTTCAAAAGTCGGCCTCTGTACAACGCAAAAAGCACTCTATTCACACATATTAACCCTTTAGCTATAGATAGGTGTAGTACAATAACTCGCAGCCCGTAAAAATGTCACCGATTCAGATCGGGCTCATGATAAAATAAAATACACAAACACAGAAATGTATGACGTGTTCAAACGCGATTTTCACAAATTTGTTCAGTGAATCGTGTCGCGCTGCGAGTCTAGCAAACAGACGCGCCCGGACCGGTGTCGACAAATCTACTAAGTTAAATTCAACTAGTCTTCATATACGTATATATAATACCTATACATTTGAATGTCTCATTCCCCAAAGTAACCGTAAACTAAATAGATTAATGCAATTGCAGAACAAATAAAAATAAGTAATCGAATGTATCTCTTTACGTATCCGTACAAATACATAAACTGTTGTACTGTGATGCAATAACTCGTTTTTTATGTGACTATTGACCGAACTGGACTATAAGAAATCTAAAAGTTTCGTGATCTTACCCAGAAGACCAATAAAACGTTCTGCAGAATGTCTGCACGATGAATTACATTATGGCCTTTGTTAGCGAAGCAACAACAAAACTAAACATAAACAGACGTTATTATTGTTAATTTGAGAACAAATTATAAATTCTCTCTTATATTGTACCGATTAAATAAGATACGAACGATTTAAATTCGCATAAATTTATCTAAAGCCTTCTTTATTATTAAAAGCGTTTTGCGAATTTTTGTTAATTTCTCTTAACTTTTTGAAAGGTGACTTTAGAACTTGAAACAAGTAGTCTCTCAGTAATATATTGGTTAATAGGCGGTGAATTGGAGCGCTTCCCCTAATGACAGGTACAAGTACGTGCGTTCACTCGCTCGCGGCCCCAGGGGTCGTCTGACGTCATCTTCATGGCACCTGCCTGTCACACACACCGCCCTTGAGGCCCTTCCGTGCGAACTGGTATACACACCGGAGTAATTAAAACGATGAAAATGTCCCTCCATACACACCTATTGTTTTCATGGAAACACGGCAAACTTAGTTGAACGGCAAATATTTCAAACACACGTACGAACATATGTATGTGTGGCGAAGTGATAGTTCTGCATTTAATTAAACCACCGCAAACAACTACTGGTTCCTCGTTACTCTGAAGTGAATATAAAGGACAATAGGTAACTTGTCAAAGTAGATGTCTATTAAACGGACTCTTTTAAGACTGATAGCAAAATGGATTTTACATTTAATCAACAAAAAAATTATAGAGGTTCTTCAATGAAAAGGTTACCCTAAAATAATTGTTCTATAGGTCTTCACTTTATTATAGCAAGGAAGTCAATTTATTTACTGTAATATTAAATAATAATATCACTTCTGAGCCCACAGAGATATTTCTCAAAATGGCTTCTCTAAAGTACTCTACTTCTCGCCTATTCATTGAACTTGTTCTCTGCTCCTACGTTTTTTCTAGTATTTTCCTTATCCATGGCCTCTTCAATATCCCATTCTGGCGCGGTTCGAGTGTAAGTATCATTACATCCCATGCAGCTGTTACACTTTACGAGCAAACTTGTATTATTATGTTCCTAGCATCATTGTAAACTTCGCCAACGACCTTCAATTATGGCTGTAAGCACGTACACCGTTTGGATTTTTTACTATCTCAATTTCGAAGAAGCAACCCACACATATATGGATCGTTATTTTTAAATTCTGTAATAGTACGAGATTTTTATGCTTCAAAGGAGCGAGAGGAAATAATACTTTCTTATTTTTCCAATTTGCGCTGGATCAAACGTAAGACCCCACTTTGCCTTCAGACGCTGTCCTGTATCTACTAGGAGTGCCACAATCACACAAAATTCCATCTATTTATTACGCGGACTTCAATTTATTTTCATATCGAAGATTTATTTGTAGATCGGGACCACGGAAATATAGCAAAGGATTTATGAAACCTGAAAATTATATAACAATACATGCGTATTGAAAATAAACCTACCCACGATTAATCTACTTTTTACCCACCGGTTTAATTAAAAAATACAAAAAAGTCTCTTTTATGTCAAAGTCTATTATCCTGCGACACGATTCCTCATTTATGTGGTATAACAATACCCTTTGTTTCTTTTGAATAGTGATTCGGCCACACTATTGTACCGTACATTGTACTTATGAGTATTATATTAAACAAATCAAGGATAAGCACAAAATAAGAACCATGTTTTTTATCGTCCTCTTCTTTGAGGTGAAATAAATATATTCAAAATGAAATATTTTGCTTCGACTATTTCAGCTATTTATTTGAAGCTTATTTCTTTAGTTTCATAACAAAGATTGAGCTGAGATACGTAAGGTTGGTTTTAAGATTTTCAATATTCAGTCAGATGAAATATATGCAAGTAGGTAACTTATACGAGTCATATCGTATCCTAGATAATATTAAATCTGAGTAAAAATATTGCTAAGTACATAAGCCGTTTTCTTCTAAAGAGCATAAAAAGAACATATCTACAGTTATGAAAAGATTATACTTTATTGTAACAACCGACAAATGAAACTTTCACGTTCATAAAACATAACTTATCATATAATCTAGTTCTTAGCAAAACATAGTACCTACGCATAAACTATAAGTTTTTAGGATAAAGACTTAAATAAAAAAATTAACAAAAGGAAATATTTTAAACGAACAAGAATCTTCAATGTACTGCAAAGCATCAACCTTTAATAAAGAGATTCATATTAAACACATTTACACTTATAGGCAAGAAAAAATAGACATGGAGTATTATCGTGGGAACAGATTCATCCACGTAGCACACAACACCGTAATTTGGAAGAACCGTAATCCATTTATATCCAACATTCCCTTGGGAGAATATACCTAAATGGAGATCCCCTTTATATAAACGTCATTTTCGGAATTAAGAACAGCCATGGTAAAATAAATCGGATAAGCAAGCGAGTGATACTTTTATTTAATGGTATTTATCGCTGTAAATTCATAAATTCTACGTAAAATTCAAGCTCAACACTGAACAGCCCACACAGTTTTTTTTTTACTGAACTCTACTGAAGAAAAATCTCAGATTTTTTATATATCGTAACATGTTTAAAGTTAGCGATTCAGACGCCATGTTGAAATAGTTTCTTGTCCTTTCTCGTTGTTATTTCACCACTAAAGAAAAACTCTCGATAATTTCTTTGAGACTTCATTGCCCTAACGCTTACCGTCTGGTGTCTACTTTAAAACTCTCCTCAAATGCGAAACTTCACTAAGAAGATCGTGAGTAGATAAACAAAAAGATATTGAGCGTACGTACGGAGTCTTGGGTAGGTCTTATTTCAATTCACACTTGATATTTCCAGTCCATTTGCATTAGGCAAGTAACTGATCGTCGGATTTAGTCGGGATATATTTTAAACGTCGGCTCGGGGTAATGTACGTGTCGTGGTGTATTCAGGATTTGCAGGTGATTGCATTTAAAGCACATAAGCTATATGACGTCAGTTGACCGGCCGCAGGCATTTTGCATTTTTCGTCATAGACTGATAGGTCAACGAGCCGCTAATCCTACGTCACGTCAGTTCCAACAAAAACCCGCGATCGTTTATGTGATATTTTGACAAAATATTAAATTTTATTTGTCAATCACTTCTATTTTATTATTCTATCAATCATAAACTCAACAAAATAACAAACACTGTACAAAAATATTTGTATCTACAATATGAAAACATTTGTGAAATCGTAAAAAATATAAATAACTTGAGGTGGGTACCACTATAGGGGAGCTTATTCTTAGCTATCAATATCACTTACACTTCCTTTGATTTACTCTAACAAAAAACACAAAAGATAAAAGAGAGATGTCACAAGGGATCAGATACGCGTGCTATGTTTTTCAATAAATATACACTTGAGACAGTATTTCATATAAATAGCTGTAATACTAATTTACATAAAAACTACATCAAAGGCCAAACAGTATTGATAGCAGAAACCTTATTACACAGGCCGTTAATATAAGCGCTCCTTTAACCGGCCTCACGGTAGTAAACCTTCATTTCCACAGTCTTTGTAACTGTCGGTTGCACGGGCAGATCGTGACTTCAAAAAGGTAGATACGATCGAAAAAGATAAAAATAACAAAAAAAAATAACACGGCCCAAAAATAAATTGCAAAGTAAAATTCCCGTTGCCCATCCACCGGCACACTTTTATGAAAATGAAACTCGTATCAATCGATTATTACGGATCAGTATCGAAAAGGTAATTAATAAATACGTAATTAAGTAATCACATGCGAGTCGTATGACGGATGACAAATAGCCATTAATGTCGCCAGCGAATCCTATTAACTGCCGCTGGGTACGAGTGCGGGCTATGAATGTACTCTCAATAGCTTTATTAGCGAACCAATCAATCAGTTTCCAAGTCAAACAAACTACCAATCAACTGAACACTGATCCCGTCAATACTTTTAATTAACCGTCAGGAAAAGAGCTTTCTTCGCTAATGTTTGAACGTGTTTCTTGTGAATTATTAACGAGTTATTAGGGATCCTGCCACACAAACATTGCGTGTTTATTCTTGATATAGAAATATTTGTAACATTACATGTTGATCCTAAAAAGGCACTCGTACCTTTTATTAAATATTAACATTAACTCGTTTTTGCTCTTTCAACATTTAATAATGAATAACCCAATTTCAGACCTCTGTAACTATTGAAACTTTGATATTTACAAAATATGATATGTATTACAGGAACTTACACAATGACTCGGAATTAATAATGGTTTAGTAAATTTTGTAATAAAGTAATATTTGAACTCGACGTTAAATCAGTTCTGGAGCTTCCAAATAGTTCAACAATTCTGTTTCTATTTACTCTATGATATTATTTAATATGACCAAGGCTATTATTAATCTAGACTGGTATTCCTCATACATTACTAGTCTGTGAAATAAAATATACATAAAATGAAAATATATTTCTTAGGTTTTCTGTGTAAATCATCCAGCGACTACGTCAAACGCTAGAAGAAACAAAACTCAATAACTTCGCGATTAATCCGGTTAAATTTGTTTCAATATAATGAATAAAGTCTATAGAAATAAATGTAGAAACCTGATATTTAATTAAGTTAGCATGTACATATAATTATGTTTAGGTAAACTACGGTTGTTTACGTACTTGGCCGGTGATTACATTCTGTTTTATTTACATCGTTAAAGCTCACAGAAATGTAGGAAAATTGAATAATACCATTACCTAAAACCTCATTTAATAGAATTATAGAATAATAATACCTTTGCTGCCCTGTATATTATCATACCAACCAAGCCTTTGTTTGTTTTTTAATAATTTAATTAACTATATTTTTATTACAATCACACAGAAAATTCTACATTTTGCTTAACGAACCAGGTATCATTATTTGTACCACTAAATGAAAAGTAAACTCTGTAAAAATAAAACAGGCCATAAAATAATCGAAACACATCAATGTTGTTCTTAAAACTACTTTAGAACAGAAACTAAATAAGTTAGTATGATATAATTCCATTTACGAGTCGTACTAACGCATGGGGAATAGCTACAATATATTAAATAAACTTTTACTTAGGTATCTAGTTGACTGCATTAGTATTTCATGTCGCTCACTAGCAAACCTAAACATTATGTACCACAGCTCAGCCTAGCCCTAATGTATGCTGACAGTGAAAACCTTTGGATGGAGTCAGGTAACGTGTCTCAGATAACACGTTATCCTTATTAAATAGTATGTTCCAACATATTTGACATATAGGGACACGAGTTTGTCCGTGAAGTACGGAGGAAGAATACTAATCGCCTTTACCAGTGGACGACTAACGGCCGTAGACAGCAGGATCTTGAATGGGGCCTAGATGACCATAAATTGGGGTCAGAATAAACATGTTATTTCTACACGTCCGTGGTAGCTGGGCTGCAGATGTTGGTAGAGTTCGTCGACAACTATTGCTTTTGTAAACCATGTTTGTAGTATTGAACACGTTTGTTAAACTATGTCGACCGCAGTGTGTACTCTCCGGACTCAGAGGTACAAATGCTACAGCGTATAAACCCGAATCCAAATTTGGGTTCAAATAAACTAAACAACCAGATTGTATCACGATATGCAGCTACATAACTAAACGTATCATTTGTTCTGCTGCGCTGATGAATGTTCCCGGAACACCTGAACGAACCTCCGATGGGCACGTCTCGCGAGAAACCGGGAGACTGTTAAAATTCTACTTCCAATAGCTATTCAGTCACGCGGAATAATCTTTTATACCTAAGGAATGTTTAGGAGCGAAAGAATTCCTCTGCGACGACTTTCGCATGAAAATATTCTTCCACACTTTTTGAATTAGTTACTTTAGAAAAGCATTTTCTATTGGATAAAGGAAATGCACGTTTACTATTTGGAAGATATAACAAAGAACGAAAACTTGTTTAACTTCGGGCGGTCATTTGCAGGCGTTTCGTGGCGTTTCCTCCAAGAATTAAAGTTGAAAATGGTAATTTCTTGTTCTTCGGTACTTTATTCAAATTAGTGACTTATTTTGAAATTTCTTTATTAAATAACAATTTAAGAACAGGAATATATATTCAGAACATTTCTTACTGAAGACTATATTAACAGAATTGTGACTTTATTAATACTGTTGAACATAAAAAGGAAAGTATCACGTTCCTCTTCCACAATATTACTATTGCTACGTGCCAGTAATGTTTATACAAATTATCTGCAACTTTTGTATGCATTAAAAGTATATCCCAATAATTCTATCTGTGAAGTGTGTCGTAAAGCAAAATAATACGAACACCTACACAAAAACCATTTTACAATTTGGCAAGTACTTACATACACCTACTCTGAATTCCCCATATAATGGCCGACGTTCTTTCCACAACCATTACTTGGTCTTGTAAGCTCAGTGTTAAGTTTTTCCTCCACTATACGGGAAAGACCTCTTTGTTTTGGCAACTATTAAGTGGTTACAAGCCGTCTCTTACGAGAATCATATATTTTGTGCGATACATACATTTGTATCTTACGACCCAGTTTCCTTGACAAAATTATGGCTTAGCTAACTTCTTAATCAGAGTGTTTAGTATCTAGGTCAGAAGCAATAAACAAGACGGATTGTGGTAAGTGAGGCGAGCGTGCCAATCACCTGTCCCGCAGCGAATATCTTAAGCTCGGGTTTAACTAACAGATATGTATTGCCACTACAGTATCCAAATTGCCACAACACATGTAGCACATGACGGGTATAATACATAATGCAGAGCGAAGCTTAGGCAGCCCGCACCGTGGTTAAGCACGGGTTTTTGCAGGACTAATGTCTTAATGCCCGCGCCTACTACATCAAAGAAAATGTTGTATGAACTAACACTGCTATAGCTTTAAACTATGAAACACCAGCATTGGGTCTCCACTTCCGTGGTTGGCCGCTACATTTCATTTTCATTAAAAATATTGTTGCGGAAATGTCTTTGTTCTCTTTTTTAAATTTGTGTGATAAACGGAATCCCTTACCAACAATTACTTTTATACAGATTAAAATAAACTCATTATATAATGACAATTAATCATCATTAGTATCCATGTCGGCCAATTATTAGTGAAAGCTGTTGTTTTTCGATCTATAATGCATAGCGCATACAATAATTAGTTTGCCAGTTATAATTATTAACCTACTTTTTCGATTATAAATCACACACAAAATCACAAGTGTCACTAGGATATATCACTGAACGATCCTCATTAATCCAGTTTCCATGTGTTCTGGGATTGAAACTCGCGGTATTAGGCGGGCGGCTGAAAGTTGGGGGAAAAGCGGCGCGAACTGGCGAGGCGCGTGGTCGCGGCGCGGGCTCTCGTGCCACTGGTAGCGGGCCCGTCGCGCCGCGCACGCCCGCCACGCCAGCGACACGTCGCCGCCACGCGCATAAAACGCCACACGCGCTAGCCTACGCACTAAAGCCTCGGCGTTACCCACTTTTTAATTAAAATTTTTGAGTACGTACTTAATATTTAAATTACGCTTACAACAAATGATCATGCCAGCACTTGCAGCAGTAAACTAGCTTCCACATTTATTATGTCTTTGTTTATACTAAGTTACAAGCCTAATTGCATTCCTACCCTAAACTTCGTCATGGGCCCTTGATAGTTGGCGAAAAAATTTAAGCACTATAAAATTAACGATTTTTTTTTATACAATGCGAGTACTTTTTCTATGCTTAAGTAAGAATTATCGGATTGAGCAAAACGTCTTTATTGTTTCTTGGAACATTAAATGCTCTACGTCTAACACTAAATGCATGATGACTAGACCAAAGCAGCAGATTAAAGGACGGCCAACTATTATTTAGGGTTTAATTAAACCGCCCGCAACAGTGATTGGTGTGATTGCGACATGTTTACTACATACGTCACGCGTCACCTATACCGAGGATGGATTGTAAACCCGGATTAAGTCAGCTGTGGCCAACGGGTTGTGTCCCATCCCTATGAGCCTACGAACTAAGTTTTTAAGAACTCGACCTCACGTTCGGGACTATGTAAGTCAATTTACCAACACATATGAATAAAACAAAAACTACAAGTTCCCTTTTTATATGTAAAGTTCTGTGTAAGTAAGTTCCAGGTGCTAGTAATATGTATGCAACCAGCTGTTGGTAGTTACTCGACCATAGGTAGCAATAACTTATAACATACAAAGTTTATAGATAGAATATGTTTATTATGACGACAGGAGAAGTTATCCACCTACTACGTGTGTTAGTGTCGTGTTTATGATTAAAATCATTATAGTTCGAGGAACAATAATAAGTAGGTAAAACATGACGGTCAGAAAACTAGTCTTTCTAAGAACAGCAGAAGTCAGGGGAGTTTCCCTATGCATAAAATTATAAACTCAGGATATCAGGGACGAACTGATAGCGCTTCACTAATTACTTCAAGCTAAAGGATCTTTGTAGAAGACAAATATCGCTTTAATTGAGAAATATCATAATATTAACAAAAGTTTATTTTAAAAGACTGACTCGTTGGTTTAGTAGCCGCCAGACCGGTTGCTAGTGAGCGTGTGTTGATTTCGATTCACGGGTCGGGTAAAGTGATATCGGGTTTTCTGTTATGAAATTTTCTCTTCGTTGACAGTAATAGATTTGCCACTTGAATTAACAAATACATCGATGAAATGTGGTTGCGCAACCTAACCCTTATCTTTCGCTTTCGTTATCTTCGTCGCTAATCCAGCTTAAAAACCTTGTATTTTGAAAAGTTCTAATTAAATCAATTAAAATTTAAATCTGTAAAACTAAACTTGACTTTATTAAAAATAGCTGGTGCCCGCGACTTCGTCTGCTAATGTTAGCCTATTTTCTTCCCCAAGATACAATCTATCTCCTTGGCAAATTTAATTACGATCCGTTCAGCCGTTTAGTCTTGAAAAAGTAACAAACAAACAGAGTTACTTTCGCATTTATAATATTAGTTTGGATAAGGAGTACAGATATTAAATAAAGAACAGGTAGGTACGACAATTTTCTTGGATACCTTACAAAGAAAATATAACTTCTGCCAAGGAGAACCTAGTCAGAATTAGATATCAAAGTTTTACCGCCGACTTCCTGGCACATATCCTATGCATTTTGATGGGACTAAGTTCTGAATAAGCAAAATGCTAGCATGTTGTTCCGTGCAATATTATGATTTAAATCCACACTATTGTAGACACGCTTACGTATCACAACTGAATACTCGGAAAATATACACTAAATGTTCCACAGTAAATACGTAAAAAAAAAATGGAGCGCACCGGTAAAATGTTGTCCATTTAATACGACGCCCTTTTCCTCTAATTTTATCATCTTTGTGCAGCTCTGTACGCATCTTTTTTTGTGGCTATAGTGTCACTTAGACCAAATAAAGGTATATTGTGATCGGCACTTTTGCGTTAGAGTTCATCCCTAAACCCTGCCGCTGTGATGAACTGCAGGATTCCCCTAGATGAGCGTAGCTATACTTAAGGCTATATAGAGCGTTTTAAATTACATAGCAACACGTTTGTATTACTTTTGGAGTGAGCAGTTTGAAAACCCACATTTCACCAATTCTTTACTCCCAAATAGACACAATTCCAGACTCCGGGCTACTACTGAGAATGTTCTAATAGAAAAAAACCAATAACACCAGTCCAAATTATTGCAATATAAAGCAAAGATATAGCTAACCATATAGATACGATGAATATAAAGAACACTTGTTTCTGTGGTCTGAGCCAAGAACGGATAAGTCACAATAATCGACGTAAGAACATAATATATAATCACAAGACAATATGTTCATGATAATAGGAAACCAAAAAGATTATCATCCATGTATGTTAGTAATATGCGAGAGAGAATACTTACATTCTCTTATAAGATGAAATGAAAGAAATAAGTTAATACGTTCGCTGCCCAAGACAGTTATTTCCTGCAGCAAAAATTAGTAATTGCCGCAGAGCGTGTATACTCCAAATGTATTGTTTTCATCGTAAAAGCCGTTCGTCAAAGTAAATAGCGGTCCATTAGACCCGAGCGTCGCTGACAGCACTGGACGTTTCCTCTACCAACGAAAACAATGCGCTTTACGCTTTTTGCAACGCCGGATGCTCCTTGCAGTGCTTTCAAACATAGAATGATACGCTCCGATATGGTCCGTCCGTTGCCTCAGGTGTCTTGTTTGTATAAGGCATACAATGCGATATCTAATCCGAAGCCTATGCAAACGCGAATTGTTTCTACCATTCCGAAATTTCTTTATTTTATACTTCCCTCTGATAAATAAGCGTTGAAATAAACGAGTAAAGCTGTGTGCCTCAACTTTCAGAAAAAGTACAAACATTTCATCACATTTCACCGACTTTTTAATTAGATTATTTCCTGAAGCTAAAATCCTCGCACGTATTGGAGAATTTTCCCAACTTTGCAACATTTATAACGTTTCACAGAAAATTCTTATGAACTGAGGTAGGTACAGGTACGAGGTATTTATTGGTTAATAAATAAAGTTTGCAAAGAATGGAGTTTACCTACTATTGTATTACTGCCAAATTAAATTTAGCGAGGGGTGTGTAATTTCATTTCGCAAGTTTCCGGCCTCAGCGCGGCAGAAGCGCACACGCGGTCATGCGGAGTTAAATCAACCGATAAATTATATCAGAAGGAAATATGTGTTCTTGTGAACGAGACAAACGGTAAACAACAAGTAATTTTATACAGTCACCTGTCTCCTTTATCGCTGACGCCAACACGGAAAATCTAACGCTATCAGTCTTTTGTTAGAAATAAATTGGCAACAACCTTCCGGTTGCGCTATACCCAATTTTTTACACGTTTATTGAGTTTTTATGGTTATTTTGATACATTAATCATTTTTTACGACTTGTTACCGTAACAAGACTATTCTAACGAAGATGGCATGGTACTCGTATAATAAAAACACATTACTTTTCCTTGAAATGTTATAGGTACTTTACGGAGGTGCTATATTTCAAACTTCACTCCATAAAGCTAGAACTTCAAGATCAAAGCGCTAACTTATGTGTAAAGACAATGCCAAAATGAAATTAGTAATGAAGTTTAAGGCGCTTCACATAACATTTTTTCCTTTAATTATCTCTAAAGAGAGATCTCATTTATTTTACTAAAACAGACCTAATTTTATTTCACGTATTTTATTTTAACACCTCAAAATGATATCTTTTATAAACCATATATGAATTTGTATTAGTTTTATTTACAGGATTGAATTAATTACTACTTACCTTGACATCGTATTTTTAATTCCATTATATAAAAGTCCGCTTACCTGTAACAAACAATTGAAAATTAAATAATCTTCAAAAATAACTTAAATCTTCCTCATGGAAAGTATGATTAAATATAAAAACAATTGCAGACGAAAACATTGCAACTCGGATATAGCATGGACAAATCGACGGCTAGGAAACTGTGACGTGACGTCAGCGACCTGATGCCGACGGCCCGACGGAAAATATGATGGCTGCACAATAGCCTGCAGTGGTGGAGACGTCCAAATCATTATTTATTGTTTCGTTAACGAGCTCGAAAGAAACGCTGCCGGATCCGTGGCCCGATGCCCGTCCCGCGTCGGGACGTGCGCCGGAACCACTGACTCATCGCGCTATATTTCAGCTGATACATCTTAACCCTTTTTAAATAAACGTACCGGCTCCTTGAAGTCGGTATTCAGTCAAACGCCGAATAGAGACTAATTTTGTCATCCGTGAATTAGATTCGAGGAACTAAGGCAAGCATTACTATGTCGCAATTCGGTTCGTATGATGTCATGTAGGTACAAGATTCCTCTTGCATATGCAAATCAAGTTGAATCTATTTAATTGTATGTATGTTTGTAAAATTATAAATGAGAAGTAACCCTCTGAATATGGCTAGCAGATTGAGATTAAAATGATGGCATTTCAAACATAATATAAATACATATAAATTCTTAAAATGACTGCTGTTCCCTAAAATTTTGCTTCTATCCGATATGTTTATAAAGAAATTTGTAGAGCTTAGGAAAGTTTCTCGTTACAATTTATATTTATTTCCAATGGTCCCTTGTAAGGAAAATAAACAGGATAGGAATAATTAATCCTGAAAAAATATCAAAATAGGTAAGGATTAATTAAGGAATCCAGGAATAAACAACCTTTTGTTTACTGTACCCACAATGATGTTAATAAAACTTTCAACTAATTATCGTGCTACCAGGTTTCTTACAGAAGAGAAAAGAATATTAGTATTATTATTAAATATTAGTTATTAATTAAATATTAGTATTTAACGAAGCTTATATATAATCCTGGCATACTTTTCTTGCCAGATCGCGAATGATGATGTTCAACAAAATTCTAATAATTTGGCACACTCTGTACGGAAGTCTCAAAATGCGACAGGTCATATTGATTCACAGTTGTTTTCATCATTCCGTAGCTAGGTAAGTTTCCAAGTATTCGCGGCACAGAACAATATTATTACAAGAACAAATAAAATCTAAATTAAGTTTACAGGTTTGTTTTCACATTATCTTGAAAGTAAGATAGTTTCCAAAGTTTTTCTGTGAACGTTCAAGAAAACCGGCGTTCTACTAACTACGTACCAAAAACTTTAATTAATGTTTACATGCTATGTTGAATGTACCGCATTGTTAGTAGCGGGCGCTGACGTAAGTAGCTTGATAACGTTATTACATAAGGCTTTGATAGAATTGCAAGATGTTAACCTTGTTATGGCGATGACGGCCCTTTCCTGTCGGCAGTCACTGCCAGCCTGATGTATAATGAAGTAAAGACTCTGTAGGGAATATCTACTCATCGCGATATATGTAGGGGCTTGAAAAAATCTATAAGTAATCTGGTTGGGCTGAGAAACTTCCTGGAAAGTTTTGATGGACATGAAGCATTACAAATATATAGCTATAGATTATAACTTTTTATTTGTTTTATGCTACAAAAGGCAAATCCATTTTTTTTTACATTCAAATGCAATAGCAAAGAATATAGAAAACGAAATAGTTAAATGTTTTGAATTCTAAATTAATAAATATGTATTTTTATCATAAAATTTTTATCTACATAATATATTAAAATTAAACATTTATGTTAGCGACCGTAACCGTAAGTTTTGAAATCTATTTTATTATTTGTATAGAATATACAAAACTTTGCACTAACATAGTTTTGCTTCGTCCATTACCAAGATTGCCATCATAATATATAATTGCAGGTTTCATGAGTTTGCACAAAATGAATATTTATGAATGTTTTTCTCAAAGTGACAGAGATAAAGTCACGTCTCACGCTCTCGTACGGCAACACCGCAGAAACACTGATACCATACCTTACATTTATTATACAGTTACCTACTACATGCATACATATGTAAGTGTTTCGGCAGCTAAAAATAACAAAAACGCGGTATCAACCTCGTATGACAAATGTTCATACCGATTTAATGTACATAAATATCTGTTATCATTTGAACTTGAATAGATAACATAACGTCTCTTATTTTAGGAATTTGTTTATAAACAATATAACAATGATCGGAACAATGTTTTCTATAAAGGTTATATTTTTGTGAGGAATTACGACCGCGAGCGAGGTTTGAACCGGTACCCACTGGATATAATTCATGTGCTCTAAGTACAAGCGAACTTAAAGTTCACTTTTCCTGATTTTACACTTAAAGTATAACAAAATACACGTCACAAATAAATATTTTTATAATTAAAATAAATCAGTTTTTTAAGCTTTGACATACAAAGCTTAAATTAGATGCATACAATCACGTCCGTTTCCCATACCAACCTGTGAGGTTACTCTTGAAGTTAATATCAACTCCAATATTAAATCAGTGTCTTATAACAATTTTCTTGTTAAAATAAATTTTCAAATTTTTCTTTTTAAATTTTCAGATTTATCTTATCGTGCGAATACAGAAAAAAATGTATAAAGCATTAATTAATTCTTAGTTAACTCTAAAGTTATACATTCTTTGACGTCATTGCTATCTGTCGTGTCGGTTTGGTCACCTGTATAGGGACTGAACACGCAATGACGTCACCAAAAGACGTATTAAAAATGTGGAGGAAGAATTCACGGTGGTGAGCAGAAGTCGAGATGGCTTAGCGATCAGAGCGCCTGGAGTATTTATCCGGGAGGCGCAGGTTCGAATAAGCTCGCAACCATCATTCTTTTACCACAAAAATTTATACCGTAGAGTCAATAGAGCGGTTTTAATTTCAAGAGTAAGACTACAGAACTATTTGTATTAAATGTTCCTATACGAGTTAAATTGACTACAAACAAAATCTTAGAGAAACTACAGCTTCTTAAAAAAAATCTTAACTAAATCAGAATTTTCATTGTTATCAAAATCAAGCTAAGATTTCACTAAAACATCAATATTTGTAATATATGTCCGTTCATAACGCGAAAAATTTCCAGGCATATCCTGGAAATTTAACTTTTTTAATTCTCTAATTAAACTCAAAAACAATAAACAGCAAGGTTTTCTTTTAATCAGATCTTTTTGGCCCACGAAATATCTTTAGACGATCACCGCATTTGCCTCTTCGAAGTAACAGCACAAACATTCTTAGTAGTCGCAACTTTTTCAATTAACAACTAATTGATTAAAAAATGTGTGAGAGTGACGCGGCGACACGGCCGGTGAAACACACATCACGGGATTTACCGAGGTCGTAAAGACATTTTACACGCATCGGCGGCTGAGTGCCGAGTTCGTAATTCGTTGAGGCACCCACCGAGACAGGAATGAGCTAACTTTTAGGGAAGACTGCGGGCGAATGAGAAAACATTGGAGAAGTTGCTGCCAAGTGATAGACAAAAACGGCGAAATATATGTCGGGGCTTAGTGAAACACATATCACTGCAGAGTTTCGAGATACGCCGTGAATAACAATAAGTATGCCTAAACTTGTGCAACCCGAGCGGCAGATATCATCAAAACTTGACATGTGATTTATGTGTATAGATAAACTTTGAAATTATACAAATTAATCCAAGTTGCACGAGTAAAAGTAATTAGTCGACACGCGCCACACAACCGAACAAATTGGGAAATTAAAAATCGTGTCTAAAAGTAGTTCTTGACATAAATAAACACAACATTAGCAATTTGTAACCGTAGAGGAATGGGATGATTGCAAGCAAACGACTCAATAAGCGTCAAGGAAGAAGTTAACGCAGAAACAAGGCTGGCATATGAAACATGTCCCGCACCCGCAGTCGTAATAAGAACCGCTCAACCCGATCATAAATAAAAGGCGAACGGCATAATAGGCGCTTGAGCCACATCATCGGCAGCTGTCGCGCGCCCCAACTCTGACACGACTCCTCACATCCGATAAAAAATATCTTTAACGTCCCTACCTACCCACCGAAGCATCTCCGGAATCACGTTCCGACTGCTCACCTATGCAAAACAACATTAAGGTCTTCAACTTGAAACTATTTAGAATTTTCGCTCCTCGCTACCTCAAACTTTCTTCAGTAAACTTTAACGTGTGAAAGATATCATATACTTTGCACCTATAAGCAATACTCTTTTCTGAAATAATACAATTTTGCTTTTGAATTTCACCTCGATCAGATTCTTCGCAATTTATCAAAACGATATGTCGGTGCGAGGAAGCTGCGACGATGACGTCGCACGCGACCTCCCGCTGCCGGCTCTGATAAATCATCGCGCTTCAAATGAATTTATCTCACATCGAAATGTAGTATTTCTTTGTTATCATTGTAATTTTCGTCCAATACTTACATTGTCCATTATTATAAAAGAAGAACTGAAATTGCAAGTCAATAATATGTTATGTTACAATAAAAACCCAAACTTAATTCATGAAACAGTTGTTTCAGAGAAAATATTTATCAGAAAGAGCTTATGACAAGGATATGATAATATTTTGAAAGTATTAAAAGTCGTTGGACGCTGGGGCCTTCATAAATATTTAAAGAAAACCATAAGGATTAAACTTTCAGGGCCACGGAAAGATGCTGCCAAATTAAATATGTATGCAATGTAAATTCTTAGCCATAAGTAAGAGGATGTAGGATCTTAGTAATCTGATCAATATAAAGAAGGACAGCATCTTATAATAACGATTCCGGACAATGAAGATAGACTTTTATCATAAATCATAATAAAGAACCCTCCAAGTAAACGGAGAGACATCTTAAGCAAAGTTTCAAACTGAAATGATTATTATACTGTATAAAAACAATCATACACGACCTTGTTGAGAATGAGTTTCATAAAAAGAAATGAATAAGCAACTCATAGTAAAACAAAGTTGCGAAATAGTGCGAAACTAATAAAGTAAAACTGTCCCGCAGAATTCGAGATACGAAAGTGTGACAGACACAAAATAAAAACAATTTAAAACGACTAGATTTATGCGACCACAGTCCCACTGTAGACAGCAAACTATTATTCAATTTAGGTTTTTAATCTATTTTTACAATAGTTTCATAAACGCAAGAAAGAAGGGGTAGGCAGACGTGTACACAGTCGTACACCCACATTTCACCAATGCTGTTATTAAGTCCCATGTTTAAGGTGGTGAGCCTATTGCCATCTATCGAGAACAATTACAAATTTCGGGCTGCTACTGAAATTTTTTCTTACAGAAACACTCAATAACCCTTTGCCCGACCCGGGAATCGTACCCGAGACCTTATACTCAGCGGTCGCGCTTGGGACCACTAGACCAACGAGGCAGTTTCGAAATCTAAATAAGAACTACTTACTATTTTAATGGTTATTAATAGCGTTATAAAGATTAAATATAATACTTATTCTCACTTTAAACATTAAAGTATCCCGTGAACCCGAGAGGAGGCTGCGATGTCTTATGTTACCAACCATTTTCTATCTCATTATAATCCCTACTTTAGTCGAATGACAGTGAAGATTTAAACAGAATCGTTTATCTTTCAAAGTACTTTCGGGACTGTTAGTCAAAACTTAATATTGAAAATAAAATTTGTTTTCGTCTTCCCTGACTTGTGTCCATTAGTCAAGTTTCCAAACAGTTGCAAGAACATGCGCTCTTGTCGTTTAAGAGTTAACAACTAACAAGCCCTTGCTTAGATTAATTAAACTCTTTAATTGGTCCTCTGGGTACCAGGTAGATTGCCGGGGCACGTCCTCAGAGACAAGCTTTTGTTATCAAAGATAACAATATAATTTTCTTAGATTACAGTTCAAACAAGGGAAGCACTAAAAGTTACTTTCGACTTTATTGAAGAATATAAAATAGGGAAAGGTTAATTCGCAACATTATGTTTAAAGACGTAATTTTTTTTCTTTTCTTCCCAACTAAAACATTGATAATTTTGTTCTTCATCTTGGAAGTCATTGTTGAAAATATCACAAAACACGTTAGGTAACTGATAACATGAATGTTACTAGATTACCTTAGATAAATATTTCGTGATGAAAATATTATATAAAACACTTTACAACATTTGAAAACCCAATTATGTCTATCTATTTAAAAAAAGTCTTGATATTTGATAACATAAAATAGTAAATAAATGTATAAAGACATATTTTACGTAACTTTAAACCTTTTACTATTATTAATTTGCATTGAAACTTTAAATTAACAAGCTTACTACTAGACTCATGTTGCCTACTACAATTTAATTAAAGCCCACTTGTATTTACGGTAAAAAAATAATTAAATTAGCCTCTTATTTAATATTGATAGTCTTATTAAAAACGTTATGGAAACAAACGGCGAAGTTACACAACGTGCATTACCCGAAATTATTTGCTCCAAGAGTAGCAACGTCACGGTTACCATGGTATTATTTCTGCCACAAATACGATGTGCAAAACATAGGGGCTGAAAGGGGTTTCGTTGGGTACATTTGTAATGGCACCAACCTACGTAATCTTAATTAATAAATAAGCAAACAACAGGTCGAGTTACAGAGCGGGACTTAGTTTAAGTAAGTGGCTATTTAAGCAATAGCACGTTCCAAATTTTGAAATTAAGATTGTATGCCTGTTGGGATTTGAGCCTACGTACGCTACGTAGTGCTACGCGTGGCTACAATCGGTTACGATTCGTTACGAGAGGCTACGCGCTCGGTCGCGTAGGTCATCGGAGCTACGCGCCGCCGGCCGGGCAGCAGCTCCCTTGGTCACGCTCCCGCCGTCTATCGCCGACACGTAGTGCGACCTTAATTGATATTTGCTCTAACGAAGACGTAGTCATCGTTACATTTCAATATTCTAGGCGACGAAGTCCACACAGAAGGGAGAGGTGTAAACGAACAGCTGCAAAACAGGTTACTGAGTTCCTACTTTGTTCCACTTCGTCTGTTCGAGATGTTGCATTACAACTTATTATAGGATCACAATAAACTCACATAAAAGTAAAACAAACATCTAGTAAAAAAACGATTAAAAGTTGGTATTTGATTAAATCGTTACGTAGAGACATAACGCGGAAAGATCACAGCAACTGTTTCATACTGGTTTTAATCGTTTTACCAGAGACATTCCAGTCCTGTGATCAAAGTAGATTTAATTAAAAATCTTGCAATAGACGGTTGTCTAAATTCCAAGCAAGGATGAGATTTTTTTTGTAAGAGACGGTTTAATGAAATCCTATTCAATTTAGGTGGCCTACGGTGATACATTTTTAACGTAAATCTTTTAAGTTTGGCGACGCAATTCTTTTTTAATTCTGCGTATCTTTGAGATTATCGAGAAAATTATTTAGCATTAGTCGTCAGAACACGATGACACGATTCGGAGACGTAAACTCGATATTGCAACACAAATAACACATAAAGTCTCTACGTGATTTAAATACACATAAGGGGGAACCAAAGCTTTCTTTACCTGTCCTACAGAATTCGACATAAATTTCGCCGGTGAAATCTGATTTTATTCAAGGTGGAGTTAACAAATGCAAAAATATATCCTCGCAATTTCTTCTACGAGGCCGCATATTAAATTAGACTGAAAGGAGTAAAATAAAAATGTTAAACGGATCCGAGTGGAGGCGACGGCGAAAAAACCGGCTCCGAGTCAGTAGCAGCTCACGATTAGTGTTCCGTATAATAACATTTCTTGTAAAAATAACTTGTTTTGTGGAACCCTGAGCAACAGCATTTGCTTTTTTTATCCAATTGTCATGCCAATATCACCTTTATCAGTCATCGGATTTATTTCGCATTAAACAATTTAATATTGATTTATTTGCCTTGCTGCGCTAACATGATCAATGTATAATTAGCTCTGAGTGAAACAATATAGCGATTCTTTTACCATTTCCAAGAACACTAGAAAACAGGTGAGAGAGAATTTCCGTAAAGTGAAGCGCTGCTGCGGAGGATCGGTCGCTTCGCAAAATGAAATTTAGTATCGAGTGTTCCGCTGACGTCTCTGTAAAACTCACAGCTCTTCTACTGCACTGGCAAGGTACTGCATTACTACTGTATTATATAACAATCAATATAAAGCTCACGAAAATATTTATTTCAATAATACCCATTTTAACTGGTACGGAATGCACTATTGTAGTGAACATATTAAGTAATTATCGACATACATACACTTCCTTTCATAATAAAGATCTGAATCGTCAACACTGTAAAAAAAAAATAACTTTTTCAGTTAACTAATTATACTTTGTGCAATTCACTGATTACGTTGATGTTATTCAATTCTGAGAATATAATCTGACAAAGGCACGGCAACACATTCAACATTCTGTCAGTTACTTTTTATCTGTCCATCAAGAGGCGTTTCTAGACATATTGTATCCATACTTCACTAAAAATATTCTGGTTTTTTACGCACGAATAAAACTGCTCATTTACAAATAAATGAGACGACATTTATTTTGTTAAAAAAATATTTTAAATAATAAACTGGGGAGGCAAGAGGCATATTTCTGTCGTAGACATAGCTGCTGGCCATTCATATCCTGTCAGTTTGCAGAGATAGATAAGTATGTGCATGTGCACTTGTGCGGGCCAGAGCTAGACAAGCGTGCGTGGGTGCCGGGGCGGGCTGCCAGCCTTATTTATGACGTTACCCCCGCCGTCAACTGCTTTACGAGTTGGCGACGCTTGTGGGCGTGAACCGCCGGCGCAAATTTATCTCTTGCACCCATACACGGTACTCGAGACGACGGACCCGTTACGAGTGTATCCGCGTCATAAAATGCCTCTTCGATGAATAGAACAATAGCACCCCTATAGCTACTAGCTCTTAAGTGTTATGGGATGGAACTCGTAAACCGACCACTCTAAATGAGGGACAACTATAGACAACGCATAAGTAAACATAAAAGGCATGGGGAATCGCCTCAATCGAACCCCTGCTCCACCAGCCTGCACGATAAACTCTCATAAAAATTATTATATTTTAAAGTAACATAAAAGTAACTTCTTAATTAATGTCTTTCTTCGAGTTAAAGATAATAACGTTCAAGTGGCGCCAGATGTTGACGAGTGTAATAGCTGAGTTATGAATTTTAATGTCCGCTCGACGAAAATCGGAATGAATATTGAACACAGTAAAAAAAGGAAATAATTAAGCTCGAAAAGGATGTTTCCGCCACGAAATGGCTCAGCAACTCTCGGGAGGCAAATTTACGACGAACACTGAAAAATAATTAAGATAGAATCTCATTAGGGAGGTACACAGTGAGCGGACATAGTTAGATTACTATACACTGCTCGCGACATCAAGCGACGGTTTGCGTATGATAGGTCGCGTTGTTTGCGTCCCATTATTAATCATTTTAAAAGCAAAATGTAACGAAGAAACTTTATTAATGACCGATACATCGAACGCTTCATTTGGTACTTGACGAAAGCTCTACAACTTCAGAGCCTGTCCAAACAAGATATACTAGCTGACTTTGTCAGCGATAACTACTTTTTCTCAATTTAATACGCAATAAAATCCATTCATGAAACGAGGTTAAGCATACAAATGCACATCGAACGCATTAAAGATAATAAAAGTGCCACTGATAGATATATATTTGGACCCGTTCCAAACAAAAAGCGAACTGTCGTAGATCTAAACATTAAGGCAAATGGGTAATACGATTAATTGTAATTCTTGGGCCTTGAAATTAAAAGCCCTGTCTAATTTAAATATACATTTTAACAGAGGGACTTCGTAACTAAAGGCTCCGTCTAATCTAAATACATCGCATTAAATAAAAGTAGTTAGATATTCTTTATCTACATCACAAACTATATTGGTTTACCGGAAACGTATAAAAGCAGGAACTGCCTACCTTTGCGTAAAAGACTAAACTGCGGGAATGAAGGTAAAGGTCTCGTTAATACCGATCACGATTCCCCTCGGGAACAAAAACAGAAGCTCCTCTGAAGTGTAGTGTCGCCCGGGGAGCAACTTTATAAATGCCATGCGCTTACACACCTCAAAGCAATGACTGAGGCTATCAGCTGAACGACTGTGAAGTAGTACCGAACTGCAGGCACTGCGTTCAAATGTATAAATGCTATTGAAAATGTCTGCAACGTCTAACGTGTGGACACAATGGATGCGGTGTTTATGGAAGTACTAATGCATTCTGCGAGCCGTTACGTGTTCTGTTCAGGAATGTGGGAGTACAAACAACGGGACGACTGTAGATCTGTAGGTGCTCGTGACTGTTTATGTGACGGTAGCTCAGAGCAATACCGCAAATTGAGCGAGCAACTGGACCTTACGCCTCGCTACGTGCATTAATGGTGCCATAGAATCGTCTCTGAACGCAATAAACACTATAGCCTGGTGCTTCTGCTTATGTACCGATAATTATTACTGTTCGCTACATCTTGATTGGCTTCTAATTTTATTATGATGTGTCAGATTAATTGTTTATTGGACATTCAAATACTGTTATATAAATTATAGTCTTACTATTCGCTCTTATATTGGTACTTGCTTTTGTCAAACTGCTTCGCTTTCAATATATTAATCTCTACAGCTTTACTAACGGGACTTTCATCCTTTATAGATAATTATGGCAGACCCATCGTAACTTAATCTAATACTAATTTTATATTTATAGAAGTATAAAACTGTTCCTATTTAACACACTGCCCATAGTTATGCAAATCTTGTTTGATTATTTATTATTATCAAACACCTTACGTAATCGGATTTGTTATAACTTAAGTAACATGTGCATTTAAGAATCGCTAATCGTGTCCATTCACGCACGACGGCGATTGCATTCAGCGCTAAACATTTACTGCTATTCCACACGGCCCGGCTTTCTACTAAATTCTAAATGTACAACGAAAATTTGACAGTAAATCGATCATGCGTATGTACGCACGTAGGTAACAAAACTGTGTCCCTGGAGAGGCGCGCTGCAGCAATCATATGCCTGGCTGCATTACCGATGGGCAGCACGGCGCCGAACCCCTTTGTGTACTCATTCGAATGCCGCTCATATCGCCACGCTGCCACACGCCACTATGGGCCAATAGCGCGAACAACACTCCATATTAAAGGCCCCAAATTGCAGTTTAATTTATTCCGGACGTGTCTCGGCAACGGAATCGCAATAACCGGCAAAACAATACCGCCGTTTATTGAGGGCTGTTTGATTGCACTAATAGCTAACTGCAGCTACTAGTTTCATAATAGCTGTTATGTTTTATCTAACAATTTCCCTGCCTCGTTGGTCTAGTGGTCCCAAGCGCGTCCCAAACTGCTGAGCATGAGGTCTCGGGTTCGATTCCCGGGTCGGGCAGTGTTATTGAGTTTTACTATTACCAAAATCTCAGTAGCAGCCCGGAGTTTGGAGTTGTGCCCGGTTGATGGCAATATGCTCACCACCTGGGATTTAATAACAGCATTGATGAAATATACATAATACAACTGTGTACACCTCTGCCTACACCTTCGGGGAATACAGGCGTGATGATATGTTATGTTTAGTTGTTATGCTAACAATTTAAAAATATTTTTACTTTTTAGCTGTTCGTTTCTTAAATACAGTTTGATCCGATCACTACAGCACGAAGCTCAAAAAGAGCGAGGTATCTCTATCTCCGTAAGTTTCAAAGCTTAAATTTCTCACATGTGAAAAAATAAATATTGGAACTGTGAAGTTTTCCTCAAAACTTCGCCAATACCTTATCTTTGATCTAGGTATTCTTGTAATTTCATTACGGATTTCATATTATTCTTTGTTTTTATATTAGTCTTTGTTGGTTTGGTCTGAATATATATAGAAACGAGTGAATTTCGAAACCTCATCCTGAAATCATTCGAATAAAACGTTCGAAATGTGGACGCAGCAAAACATAGTGGATCGAATGTTTTGATCTCCTCTTACGCACACAACTTTGACAAGGTCCTTCTGTAATAAAAATATTTAAAATACTTCATCCCATTCCAAGCAGAATATCCTGAAGTCATACTAGACAGAGCTTAGAATCCGTTTCAGAAAGGCTTCCAACTGGGACTGAGTGTTATTAAGCCCCTGTCGAGTCAACTCCCTAATTACAAAGCTTTTTGCCGTTTCCCCCTTTTGCAGATTGGCGACTTAAAATACAAAACTAAAAAACGAGAGCAAAAATCAAATGGAAGTCTGAAAGAAAATATTTTGCTGCATAATGTTCACCACTAATTATGGCTTTTAACCAACCAGCAGCTAGTTGCGAAATGAATGACTAGACGTTGGTGACCCAAATGTAGCTGCGAAGTGTCCGCTTTGAGGGCTCACAAACCTAGGTATAAATTGAAACAAAGAAGTATGGTAGATAAATTGTGATTTACTGGCTGTACTAGGAAAATGTCTAAGTTTTTCGGGATAACCTTTTGCTGTTCTAGAATACGTTTTACCCTTTTGGACCAAATTCCAGTAGAATCCTTTAAGCCGTTACGGCATGGTTTAATGTCATAACAATTTATTTTATTTTATAAAATGATCTATAATTATTTACTTTGCCTTCACCAACCTTTTGTCATTTTTCGGCTTTTCTTACTGCCTCTTTATGTAAAAACATTTAATTGAATATTAACACATTTAATTTCCTTTATATTTATACGCCACCGAGTTACGTCACGACTGCACCTTAACAAAGAGGAAATAATAATGACAATCGAATTGCATTTCAACAGACTACTTTCCCACTCGAAAGGTGACGTGGAACATTTCGGCTCCCCACCTACTGTAGGAAAAGTGTCCTATTTTTCTGCTATTCTGCTTAACGTCTACTTTTAGGAAAATGCCAATACCTTTACTAAAAACCTAAGCTCTGAATCGGACATTTAGGTATGTCACAATAGTTCATTGAAAAAAAAAGCGATTAATCGAATAAAATTACCACAAAAGGTAGAAACTTACTTCGTTGGCTTAGTGAACCAACATGATAGAATGCCTCCGATACGAGAGGGCACCACTTGGTTCCCTAGCAGATATTCTCCATGGGTAAACACAATATAACCAAATACAAAGCACCCATTGAAATAAATCTGACATACAAAGTCCGAAAGCTTTTTCATTATTTGATGAGATGCAGATATAAAAACAGATTTTATTGTTATCGGCGACATGACCCACAAATTCAGTCTGACAAATGTTTCGGAGAGACGTCATTAATTGGAGTAAAATTGTTTGTTCGATAGTTTGTTTGCGTTGCCAGCATTGAAAGCAACGATGTAGCCGGTTGAGCTTGACATGAGAAACGAACCCCTGCTACAAAACTGGAACTTGATTCATGTTTGCCATGGCGTTCAATGCTAACTTCATTTCCACTAACCTAAATAAACACGTTTATAGATAATAACAGAAGTATCTTAGTTTTATTCAGACTTTTATATGAGAAATATTCACGAGGACAGACATTCAGTTGATAAGTAGGATTATTTTTCAAAGTTTTTCTATATCGCTTTAACGAAAGTCTGGGCGAATGTGAATAGAAGGCTTAACTAAAATAGTAACCTAAAAGCAATAAACTATTGGAGAAAGTGGCCATAAAATAAATTTTCGCTTTTTAAGACCACAACGTTTACTTTATCTTCTTAATTCGAAACGATATGTTATCGCGGCGGAAATTAAAGCCAAGCTATTCTCGATACTGATGGATGTACCGTGTAAGAAAAAAATGGTGTAGTTTTTATGAGAATTGAACGAGTTAACGTACCATGGTGCTGTGCTCGAGCCGTTTTAATGAACGGAGACGGGCACGGAACCGGAGCGGGGCGGCAAGTAAAACTTCTCCGCTATTGTTTCGGCAACTATTAAAACTGGTACCCATACCTCTAAGTTCGCTCTTGGATGCACTTTGAGAATGTCTCACACTTTGAAAATTTTGTCTGGTGGAAACTTGTATCGAAACTTCTAGATTTTCCTTGGCGAACGGAAATACATTCCATATATAGATATATTACACTAAATTGGCCATTTAAAGATACTACGCACAAGAACCGCAATAGTTTAATCTCGGAAAAGCGGAATAGTGGCGGAAATATTCAACATTTCCTAAAGGCAAATAGTGAAAAAAGGTTTCACTTAGATATTTTAAAAGGATTATGAGGTCTTGTGTGGTTCGCGATTTATCTTCTTAACGACTTCCGCAATGTGACGCGTTCGGCGGCGGCCACGCAGGGTAGGCGCGACGGAGGCGCGAGCGTGCTCGCAGCGGGCCCGCCCCGCCGCCGCCACGCAACCGCTCCGTCCTCACACACTAACCACTCGCACGTTCGTCGTCATTTTTCATCTCGACATGCATATTCAACGCAACAATAAATCATTGGGAGCCATCCCCTCACAAACGAAATGACCTCACTGTTATGTCGCTAACTGTGAAAAATATCACGTAAATGTATGTAAGTAAACAAATGAAACCGAAATATTACGTTAATAATTACCCACCCTTTCGAGTCGTTGATAAATAGTATCATTATTATCACCAACGCGTTGAAAAATGGTTCCCTCTCTTGATATTTATTCAAATAGCTAGCCCACGAATATTCCTTTTATGAAGCTCACGATTTTTTGCGTTTCCCTTTTACATTTTTGCAATAGCTACTTTTACTGGTGTTCTGAACGCTTTCATTGAAATAATTGTTACTAAAAACAGAATATGCTGCATACTCTTTAATTAATTATTTTTGGCTACTTAGCTTTACAAAACATAGTGTCAGCGATATTTTCTTGTTAAAAGCCGAAATATGTTAGAATTCCGACTAGTCGTAAAAAATACTCGAGGACACAGCTGCGGTCAAATTAATTTGGAGTCTGTTAATATTTTACGTATATGTACAACACGAACATGTGGAAGTTTATGACCATTAGAAACTTTTGTCGAGTGTTCCGCATAATTACACTGTAGAGCTGTAAAAGGACAGTTCCGTTTTTGTTACATATCATGTTAGCAAATTGTTTTATGTGTTTCCGTTTATTGTTGAACATGTGTATTCTATTAAGCTTTATTTTAGCTGTTGTACACTCGCATTGTACTGAAACTGACCGATCGATTTAGCCTATTAAATTAGACGACATAATATTCTATTGGCCCAACCCCGATATCCGGAGCATCCCATTTACATAATTATTATCGTTGATGCACGTGACGCAGCCGTCACGGGCCATTTTAATAATTATTGTTTTAGTACACATAAACAATTACATGAAGTAGGACTAATTTGATTACAATAGTTACCACACAATGATTCATTAGTGCAACCCGTCATCAAATGACTCGTTTTAAATGGTTATTAACTTTTAATGCAAACACAGCTCTAAAAACGAAAACAATGCTTTTAATTTATAATTTCTATTGTTTGCATAGCGTGACACACTTTTTATTTCAAACTCCTGAAGAAACCGAGAATAGAAGCCAAGAACTGCGAAGAATTTTCAAAACAAAAAATTGTATGATAGCCGAGATTGCTTGTTTTATGAGAACTTTAACTGCAGTGAAATAAATTAATCTAGTTATATACTAAAGCCTTTTTCATTTAATGATTTTACATTAAATTGAAATCACACAAAGTAAGAGTAAGTATGCCAACAGACCGTAATATGTAGATAGTAAATATAACACTTAGGTAACTATTAAGTGATTTAAATATTTATGTTGTGCCATATGTATTATGCAATTCTGAAATAGTTATCTCAGCTTTCAACTCTAACTTAACGTTTCATTTTATTACGAGAGAAACATAAACGAGACAGAAGTTGAATAATCTTAAACCTTTCAAGAATTCGTTTGGAATACTCTGCACATATAACAGTAGTGAATAGTGTGAGGGACACACGGGTGTTGTTGAAGGTCATAAGCCTAAATCTTGTTTATTCATGACGTTAGAGTGATTTGGCGAACATAAAGTTGGGAGTAATGAGGCGTGACACTACCTGTGCGTGGTGCGGCGAGCGATTTGTTAGCTAGAACGAGGCCAACCCTTGGGATCTCAACCTCCCCCCCTCTTCCCTCACTTCGCCTGTACCCTCCCCCCACGTTTCTTAGAAGCTCAAACATTAAGTACGCGATGGACGATTAAACGGCTTACTTGAGAATTACATAAATATCACAAGCGTCTCACTGACTGCCTAACCATATTTGGATTATGACTAATTCTTAAAGCAGATTTTGTTTGGTACGCTGAACTTTCAAATTTGTAAATCCTGTGGAAAACGTAAGAAATAAATATTCAAAGAGAATCAACTTGCAAATAAGAAAAAGGTTTTAATTCTACGACCAGTGTAGGCTTAATTTGAGTAGGTCCTATCCGAGCGATCTTCACAGAGGCGACAAGATCTCTTAGTAGATCTCGACCCAAAATCTTTTTGTGAAGGGGGATAATTTTACCTCTGTAAAGGAAATACAATAGCGAATATTTGTAATGAAATGGAATGGGCACAGCTAATTAGTTTGTCAACAAAGACAGAGTAGTTGGCATCAAGGGTTAATCCGAGTTGACTACTACCCGGAATGAAATGCCGAAGTCAACTCGACTCAGACGAGCTCCCAACTTTACTCGACCCAAGGTAAAACCTAAATCTCTCCGCAACCACAAGCTAATGCGATTAAAGTATCGACAATCGTGTTATTCACCGTACTCGATGATGTGAAACTCTATCTACAGTAAACTTTAATCCAGTCCTAAGTTTAACGTCAAATGTTTACGTAGGTATACTTTTCAGAATATTGGTGTCCATTTTTCTGTTGTAAAACTTATTTTAGCAAAATACAGTAGTTCGAAGCTGGTACCTTTAAAACCGTATTATTCAAGAATGGACCAAGTATTTGGATGTTAATTTACAGTGAAATCTGTAGCGTTGTAACTCTTAGTCGGCGATGGGCTGACACAAACATTTAAACAAACTTGAACAGTTTTAATTGAAGCGCCTTCGTCATGGACCGGGCCGAGGCATGCAGCCTTTCTACTCAATGTGAGCGTTTACGAGCATAACACTACACTATAGCTAAACTAAGTACCCTAAAATAAACTTGTTCTCGTATCTATAAGGCGTCTTGTGTTTTCCATTAACTAAATTAAATTCAGCTCACTAGTGCGTTTATAGAATCATAAAGAGACTTTATCTGGGAGCCTTCTTTGACTGTACTACAGTAAGCAATGTTACCTAAAAGGAAAGAATATTTTAAAATATATACTTATTTTATTTCTGGATTTTATTTTTTAGCTTTCGAACTGTTTCCGTTTGTTTTGTTTTAAGCTATAATAACCGGAAAACTGCATGAACATACTACGCAAGCTTTGAATTTAAATTGAAAGTAATATTTGCACATGAATATGATTCTGCAATTTAACTACAACAACAGACCATAAAATACTTTGACGGCGCGGTTGGCGCAGTTGTCGAGAAACCGACTGCTGCGCCGCGTGTCGCAGGGTCGATTCCTGCACGGAGTGTCTGTGTGTGCATGTGAGATTATATGTCTGTAAACGCACCCACGACACAGGAAGAAATTCCTAGAGTGGGGCAACGTTTTTTTTTAAAGAAAGAAAGAATACTGTAAAAGTGGACCTATTCATATTCATTTAATATAAATTAGATAAACTATTTCAAGAATTGATTTTTAGGAGCGTCTCTTATCCTTTGCTTTTATAATTTGCATTATTATAAAGCAACTTTAAACAGGAGTAGATAATCGCGTATAATATTGATGTTTGTTTTTCCTGACGTTTATGGGTTCAATTCTACTTTGATTTAATTTAAAATAACATTGTGGTCATCATTTAGGAGCATTCTGAGTTATCGTTACTGAATGGCGACTCGACTCATCCACGGACCCGACGCGGTGTTCGGACACAGATTAATTATGTAAATGAAGTTTGGGCTGCAGATGCCGATAGAGAAAGGTTCTTACAAAACGTACCGCCCCACGCCACATCGGGAATTAGTACCACTCACAAAACTTCGTTCCGCCTTCAATAGGCCCACGATCAATCCGAGAGCCCATTATCAGCCGGCATGATTCACACAATTTGCGCAATGGATCAAGTTGGCTCAACAACGAGCGGAAAATCCGGATAAAGATGAAACGAAACCGAGGAATGACTTAAATTAGACAAAAATATACTTGCAGCTGTACACAAACTCAACGTAAACATAAGCGTTGCGTTAGGTATATCAAAACATTGTGATAACTTAAATAAATTAAAAAATCATAATATATCACGCCTGTGGGCCCGGGAGGGATATGCAGAGATGTACACAGGGTTGCAAGCACATGTCACCTATGTCGTTATTATGTCCCATGAGCTAGTGAGCTAATTGCCATTTATCGAATTTCCTAACAGAACAAGCAAATAACACTTTACCCGACCCGGAAATTGAACCCAATACCTACCTCACGCTCAGTAGTACAAAAAAAAACTAAAAATAAGTTCTTATATTTAGTTGCACCAAATGTTAGGTGTGCGCGAACTCCAGAATTTGCTAAGACAGGAGAAAAATAACAATACATGAAACTACATACGTCAAAAGAGAAATGTTACCTATTTTCTTTAACGTATACAAAGGGATCTTGAAAATATCACATCTCTGGTGCCTGGTGCGAGTTATATCACAGTTTTAAGACACACTTTTTGCTTTCCTTCTTACAATAAAACTTTTTGTTGTTGTTCTACCTGTATTATACTTTACTACCGAGCTACTTCTTAGGATGTACTCGCAGCTTTTAGTATAAAGAGATTTTGGCAAGCATTACTATTTGAATAGGTACGTGAATTTAATATGGAAGTAGATTTTCTAGTTTCGAAAAAGAGGTTACGACGTCGAGTAAGCAGCCGCAATTTTTTATCCATTGACAAAATCCAACTACAGCATTCATTAAAATTTCAAATGGAACCCCAACTTAGTAAACTACGAAAACTCTTAGAAAGTTCCAGACCGAACTCCCGATGTTATTTTCATACTAATCGCGGTAAAGAAATTACACTTATATTGGCTGGATGGTTAAGCAGAGATGTAATGTAGTTCCCCCACAATTCACCGATGCTGTAATTAAGTCCCATATCAATCGGGCCCAGTTAAAAATCTGGACTGCTACTCAGAATTACTTAACCAAAATTCTAATAACCATTTGGGTCACCCGTGAATTGAACCTTGAATCTCACGGTAAGCAGCGGCGCTTCCGACCATATTTTAGTCTTCTTATATTTATTTGTTTTTTTTTCTTACACAGGTTGGCCTGTATGAAAGAAGTTGATTTTTATTGTCTTTGAGTTTTGTACTGATTGACTTTTTAAATATGTCTGAGTGGAGTTTTAGAAACCTCCATATACAGAATAGGGCAAATCATAAACAAATTATGTATTGTAAGTATGTATGTATGAGAGTTTCTTTATTGCAACATAACTTCTAAACGCCTCAACAGATTTATATGTATAGGGTACCGATAGAATCCTTAAGTTATCCAGGGTAACATAGACTAGTAATATTTAAAATAGTAATGTAGTGGCTATGGTACAAAAAGGTTTGAAATAAAAAATATGATTCACACCAGGCAGGCGTGCTTTTTACACGACTGCCCAAAAAAAGGAGTGTTCTGTTTTAAGGGTTCATGTATGTAGGTCTATAAGTATGTATATTTCTGTGTTTCTTAGAGTACGACACATGTAAGCCATTTTTTGTCGATGGAATGTACATTTTAGAAATTTTTAAGTTTGTAAACGCGTATCCTCAAATATTTAAAACTGCAACTGATGTCTATCCTAGGAAGACAAGGTCGTCTAATAGACTTGTAATGGGATTTTGCCCAAAGACCTCACTTATACAAAAAAGCTGCTATGGTATGTGTGTTAAAGTATACAAAACCAGATTCCAAATAAATTCAAAGAAGGCTCTCTACTGTTAATGTCTAAGTAACTTACGTTACGTTTTTATGACATAAACCAATTTTTCAATTTGCATGTTAATGTATGTTAGCTAAATAGAGATCATAACCTATTTTTAATTTAAAAGACCTTGTACTACCTATTTTATGCAAATAAACACTTTGACTTTGACTTATATATTTTTTAATTAATTTCATCTTGTTACATACTATACAAAATATGGTCAAAATATGCAACGAAATCGATTACCACGAATTAAAACTGCACTCACTGTACTGATTATTGTGATGTGATGACACGACTTTTTCCCTTTTCTATATTTATATGATGACAAGATTGTAATGTGTTTCCTCGAGACAGTTACATGGATAGTTTTTGAGCTCAGACATTTTATGAATTTGGATGTGTTCATCGGCTTTTGCTGCTAACCGTTCCTTTTATTACGCTGAAATCAAGCCCTTTAAACTGAAGCTCATGATTCTCGTGAATATTATTAACCCATGACTCCAAACAGGCGTAGTGTTCATAGATAGCACAACATGTCCGCATACTATAATAACAGACCGAAAATAAACAGGACGACTACATGCACACACCTTTGATATTAATACACAGCAATTTTCGTATAATAATAATAACTTTTATGAGACACATTTATGTTAATTATTGTTCACCGGTTAATACTCCCGTGCATTTTTCGGGAATGAAGCAGCGATGTCGCGAGTAAAACTAAAAGTTTTGACTCGCGACATCACCACGGGCTAACTGACTGGTAGGGGCTTCGTTCGAACTACTCGGGCAAACCCGAAAAATGCACGTGAGTAGTAACCGGTGAAGAATCCTACCAATATTATAGATGCGAAAGTTTGTGAGTATGGATGGACGTTTGTCATTATTTCGCGCAATAACTACTGAACGGATTTGGATGAAATTTGGCACACAGATAGTTCATAACGTAGATTAACACATAGGATATTTTTTATCCATTTATTTTATACCCAATATCGTAGGAAGCTAGTAATAAATATGTTCGTATAATAACTTCTATTTTCGAAACTACTTCGTTAGTCTAATAGTCGCAAGCGCGGTTGCTGAGCGTCAGGTCTTGTGATCGGGTGTTTTGTATTTAAGTCTCCGTCCGCCCGGAGCATTGAAATGTGACCGGTTCATGGCAATAGAATCACCACCCATTCTTTGAGCTTTATAACTGCGTCGGTACAATGGGGTGTACAATACTACACTTTTACCTAACCCCATGTTATATAATTTATTTTAATTCTTTATTAGAATTTTACTAATGTGTATTTATTGTTCTTCTGCTGATCACGCGATGGTGTTGCGTTTCCAACTGATCTCGCCATGTGATAACCATATGAAAATATACGTAAATATAACTGAATAACAAAGATACACGGTTAGTCAGAAACGTTACTAGAAACTGCAGTTAAGGCGACATAGTAAAAGTTTTATTGTTAAGACGCCTATAGACGTCGTGTGTCCCTAAAAGTAGTAAAAAAAATAATTAACTAAATAAAAAAATTACCTATCGCGTACACGGCCGATTCCGTTTTTAAGTACTATTTTAAATACTAGCCTATGTTACCCGAGAAAATAAAAGTATTCTAACGATACCCCATTCATAGAAATGGGTTTAGAAGTTATCTATACTAATATTATAAAGTAGAAGAGCTTTTTTGTTTGTTTAAAGGCGCAAATCTCTGGCACAAAAATCCAATCCGAGTACGGATTGTTTTTTTTTGTATATGATGGCCAGATTCATGAAAATAATATATCTAACATTAGGGATATTGATTTTTGTTAAGTCGGAAGAAAAACCGCTTCCGGACCTCTAAATCCACGTGCGCTAGGATAATGGTTAGTTATATGTAGGTATCTAAATATAATGTTCTACTAAAATATTGGTCTATAGTACATCTAAAATACAGCGCGCAACACCATATGCCTATCTTATAGCATGTTATTTGGATGCTTAGTTAAGAAGATTATTATTATTCAACCATAACCCACTGCAGGGCAAAGGGAGGGCTCCCTACCCTTCTTCGACTCCTCTCGGTATAAAGCGTTTTACGGCCAATCCTTCCAATAGGTGTCAAACTCATCCCACCATCTCCTTCTGGGCCTGCCACGACGTCGGATGTCTTAGGAGATAATGGAAAATGAAAATAATTCAACACTCGCGCAAACGAGCCTTGCCAAACGAGCATGATCGAAATGGGATAACTTATTTTCTATTTGTTGATTAGTCCTAAGTAGGTAATTAAAATATAATTATACGCGGGTGATTCCGCGGGGCACAGGTAGTGATGGCATAAAGAAACTCACAAACATGCATGATGTTTGTAAGTTTATTCATACACACAAGAACCCTGAAAACATAACACTCTTTTATTGGGCAGTCGTGTAATTGGCAACTCAATTTCCTGTTACTTTTTTTTTCTAAAAGCTTTTTGTAAACAGTCATCAGATATACCTTACATTGCCCGCGGCTTAGGACCTGTTTCTGACTAACCATAAAACCTGGTATTATGATATTTTCTTTTTTATTGTGGCTACCTGTTCCGCGAAGTCTGACACGTGTGATACGGTAAAACCTTTAGAAATGTCACGTGGGATATAAAATACGTTTTGTTATTCTACGGTTGACAATCGTAACCGGATTTAAGCTCGTGTGCCTTTTTTTCTTTCGGTGTGATAATGAGCTTTCACTGAGTTCTTGAACAAATATCACATTATAATATATTGAATTATGGTAGCTAGCTAGGTAGCTCTTGAATCCGAATATTTGTAATTATTACTGTGACTCGTATTTCCCATCTATTTAAAAATAACATACCATTACTTACTACGCATTACCAATTGATTCGAAATTATTACGTAAGTTTATTCTGTAAATAAGCCTTTCGAAATTTTATTACATTTCAAAATTCATTTATTATTTGTAGGAGAAGAGCCATACCCTGAGGGCTTACCCTGCAACGAAGAAAGTGACGTGATACTATTATATTATCTGCATGTGATACAGAAGAAACTCCAAGAGTTTTTTTTTAAATACTTTGGCATATCATAAGTTTTTAGTACCATTGTAATTTTATCACACATTATCTTTTTGTATCTAATCTTTAAAACAAACAGTAAGTTTTCTCTTATAGGGTATAAATCCGCTCGATTGTCATTGAAAATATGTCAGTTAACACTTTTAAATAAATAGGATTATACTATGCAAACGTGGTTACATATTGAAGAAACTGTGATCTAGGTAAATTAATTAAATACCTACTAGTGGACGCCCACTGGCTGAAATTCAACCATGGTTCATAAAAAATTTAAATTTGTATAGTCGACCACGAAATTGACAAAAATTTCCAGTAAATTAAAGTGTCAGTATCTGACTGTCACTTTGATCTTGTAAGCGAAAATAGACCCTGTCATATTATGATGTGCAAACAAAATTCAGCATTAGGGTGGTAAACCAATTGTATGGTCGACTATACGTTAAGAAGGTTCTATTGTCAAAGATATATGTATGAGTGTGTGTCAAACGCATCGTAGTGTGTGTAATGTCTTTTTTTTTTTTGTTAATTTAATGTATTTTTTTTTTATGGAATAAGGGGCAAGCGAGCAGTCGGCTCGCCTGATGGTAAGCGATTACCGCCGCCCATGGAGACCCGCAACCCTAGAGGAGTCGCAAGTGCGTCGCCGGCCTTTTGAATGGTTTGGTCCTCACTCACTCGGCGAAACACCACGCAAGCGTTATTTCACGCCGGTTTTCTGTGAGGCCGTGGTATCAATCCGGTCGAGCCGGCCCATTCGTGCCGAAGCATGGCTCTCCCACGGTAAAATTCTCAATTCATTTTCTAATACATATGACATAAAGTTTTACTGCGCCATATTAAATGTGCGCGTAACTTTCGTAAAAAGGGGTACAAAGTTTTTCTTCACGTATTAATATAATGATTACGCATTGTTTTAGGAATGAATGTGACACTACAATTGGAATAGAATTGATATTAATTTCAAAAGTAACCACATAGGTCAAGATCCATATTTTACAATCTCCACAACTCTTATTTCATTTCGAAAAGAATATTTTAGGGCAATATGAATGATATTATGTAATAAAATATCAATTGAATACGTGCGAATATTGAATTATAGCTCTGAGCTTAGTGTGGTGAGACACAAAACCAATGTGACAAGTTATTTGGAAAAATAAAATATAACTTTTGTTCTTTTAATATACGCCTACATCGTTAGACCGAAATAACTTTGTCTTAATGTAAAAAGTCTTGTAAAAAGAATATGTAAAATCAACCGTATTTTATAGATACCATTCACACCCTAAGAAACTAGTATTTGTGCACATTAAAATATTTTTTACATTTACGTCACAAATACCAATACTGTCTTTTTCTTTTATCTTTTACATATATGTATAGCACAAGCTTGCTTAATTAATTAAGGTGCTTGATTGAGTTTTACACATGGATTAGTGTGGGACCTAATCATACATGTACATAATACCTACTACATGTATATAATAAAGATACCCACGTACATACATTAGTGATACGTATTTATACCTATCATATACATATATAGTGACTTACTAGGCTCTATTCAATATAGAGCTATTGTACGGGAATGGGAACTATTCCGATATTCCCGAGGTTAACGCCGGAATGTGGAGGTAACTAGGGGTGACCAATCAGCTCGCTTAGATGTGATACAGAAGCTATGTGGGCAATTAACTAGATATGTTACAACTACTGGCGGTCTATGTGTTAGTTTTTGACTAGAGGTAACAATATTGCTTAATACTAACATTTAAGATTCTATTGTTAAGATCTAAGCTTTTGTATACGTATGTAAATGTAGGGTTAATACTTCAGTTGAATGACTTTTAACTCAACTTTTAAATTCAGTTTCGAAAATAAATTAATTCAAAATTGTTTCAAGTGAATAAATGCAATTATTTCAATAATTTAACAATCCTTACTTACTTTCTATTATTTTAACTTGGAACTCTTCTGTTTGTTTGTCACTTCTTGACGCCGTAACTATTGAGATGATTTTATATATAAAAATAAATTAATTATCGCTCTCACAATCTCATATCGCGACAAGTCTGATTTGGACTTGCCTGCCACACATACATTGGATATCAACTGTTTAGAATTTCGCCCAATAAAACCGAATAAATTACCGAAAACTGGTACAGAGCTCACTACTGGCGCAATCACCTTAAACTTACATTCGTACGCGTACGAATTTAGAATCGTTCCAGGCCCACGTGATTAATCCTGACCTTTATTTTCGGATTTAATCTTCTTATCGCCCCGCCCGGTCACATATCTAATTTGGAATTACAAAAATAACTTTATTCAAATTACCTAGTGCTAATATCGGTTTTACAAAGCGATGAGTTCTGGTAAAAATCCTTACATATTTAGTAAAAATACATTTCTAACTCTGTGTAGTTTCATTGATAAAACCTATTGACAGTAAACGGTTCATAGCAAGTAGCAACAAAAAGTTAACAGTCGTGAGGGACCCAAACACTCAACACGTTCGCACAGCAAACATCACCGACTTAGGTAATTTCGTTCAACGGGAAAGTCACAAGAGGGTCCACTCCTCACTTCAATTTCGAAAATAAATGAGTTAATCAAAATAGAACGAGGCCTATGCGAAGAAAATAAAGAAAGACAAATAGGTGCGATTCCGACGCATCGAATCCATTTTACGCGCCGTTCGTTTGTTTGCTTGCTCAAAGAGCCGTCGTCGAGGTGAAGGAACTACATTTAACCCTCACATAACTAGCCGACTACTATTGACTAGCACGTGTGTTTGTTATATTTCCCGTAAGTGTATGTGCTAATAAACGTATTTTTTCACGAGGACGGCAAAGGACTTACTTGCGTTATCGCCGGGGAATAAAGTACTAACGCGACTCAAGTTGACTTTTATCAGACAATCGAGTTATACACTGAAGTCAGGTCAAGTACGAGACAAGCTAAGGCGGCGGGCGCTTAGTCTCATTTTCAAGGTACATTTTTTGCAAGACAATATAAAGCGATTAAATAAGTTTTAAATTGAACGTCGCTCCTTGTGAACTTGATTCGATATTGTTATAATATCATTAGATCTAGCTTAGGTTGTATTAGGAGATTAAATGTAATATCAATATATAGAATATGGTTAAAGTAATTTGATGTAACATAAAGCACTATCAATCATTATGAGCGGAGCGGCGGCGCGCGCAGTGTTCCACACCGCTGCCACTGCTGCCGACGCCCGGAGACGATCATTCATCACACTTCGAGCTCTCTTAAGTGCTTTAGTGCACTATAATCAACTCCTTATATCGCCATTTGACTAAGTAGTCGCATCATCGCAATTAGGTATATGGATAGCCACAATAACACAAATGATGTGTAAGCAGATCAATAATTCATCTTCTATTGTAAAATTATTAAACTACAGATTTTTTATTCAATAAATTCTCTAACCAGGGCCAGTTCTAAAACCATTTTAGCGAATCTACATATAATACATCAAGATTAATTATAATCGATCATGCATGTTACACATAACAAAATTAGGTACAAACTTAGATTGTTATTAGATTAAAAACGATTAAATAAATGAACTTAATTCTCATTCAAATGAAAATCAAATATTTTTATTTCCCTAATAAAGCGGTTGTAAGCAAAATATTTAAGTAAGTAGGTCCCCCTAGACTGAAACATGAATTTTTATGAACATAAAAATGTTTCATTACGACGCTGATGTCGTTAAAACTCTTATCCATAATCATGCGGGATAGAACAAGGAAAATGTCATTCGTCATGCTTATAAAGATTAGATAAGGAGTTCGGCTCCCGAGATCGTTAGTAAGTGTGGTTTGAAGGGCGTGAGGTGAGAAAGCTCGTACATCGTTCGACACGGCCATGTGATTGACACACATTCACGCCACGACCCCGCACCTGAACCTTACGACATCTGACAACTTTATATCAGATTTTTTACTGTTTTCTCTTACTTGCTTTTCTGCTTTTCATATATGTACTGCTTTCTTGCTTTTCATAAATGTACATCACATAGTTTATTGAAACAGAAATCCAATTTATACTCAGCATAGACTAGATAATTAGTTTCGAAATTAAAACAATCTAGATACTGGGTAATTTAGTTACTAAACTAACATTGAAGTCGGTTCGTTCAGTTCTACTGCCGTCATTTTAACATCTCGTTAATTGTGAATGTTTACCAGGCATTAATTAAACAGCCACCTAATAACTTACTCTTGTAACTAGGTGTAGGTAAAGGAGAAACTATTACACGCGACCACGAATGTTAAACGTGTGAGCGTAGCATTATTAAAATTAATGGCTTTATTAAAGCGGCCGCGCATCAAAATATGTTAACTATGCCGCACTATCCATATGAATGGGCGGGAGCTGCGGCAACGAATATGACGGTAGAACCCATACTCGGAAGCGACAGCGGTCGACGTCGGCGCGACGAGGGCGAAGCATATTAGGAACTCACATTCATCCAACCCACCCGAATACACGTCTTTATCAAAGACGTTATTAAACCTACCGCCAGTAGAATACGTAAGACGGTGAATCGATTTGACTAAATTACCTTAGGATCATACGGAATCCGTACACACTATATTGCGTCCACCCCGTCTTACTAAATACATAACATGACGTTACGATTTCTTTATGAACTGTTGAATAGGGCATAAGGACTCACAAAACATTATCGTATGTGCCATTTCTAAAGATTGAGCGCCGAAAGTGTCCATGAAAACATAATATCTCTCCAACGCTGACTGAGCGTCTCACAGACTTTTATAGATTTCACGAAATGGGAGAATTCGTTTTCTCTGTTTCAAAATTATTTTCGCATGCCCCCAGCTACAAACAGCTCAATAACGTGCGGCGGACGGGCGAAAGCGCAAGTTCGTTTAATTGCAATTTAGACTAAGCCCAGCGATCGCCACATAAGCTGGCAAACAGAGAGGTCGAGGGTCTGCGGGAAGACTCAGATATAGCCGCCGAACCGAGTGCACTCACTGGTACATAGTTTCGTATAACAAATGGCGGAGCAAACCACTCAACTAAGCTAGTGCTTGCTTCACAAGAACAGTTCAACGTTGTCGAACGTCAGCCTTTAAACGTACTTGACATGCAAGACTTTGATTGCATTATTTCTTCGAATCAATTATTTAGCTAATGGAGGCAAAGATTTCAGTCCAATATTATGACAACGAATTGTTTTAACTTAAATTTGCATTTGAAATTCAATCAATTAGAGCCAGGTGCGAAATCATTTCATTAGTCTTTGAATATCGAAATTTAAGACAAATTGCATATTATATAATAGGTACTTATACATAAAATATTGACACGTAAGTACATGAATATTGTAATGCTCCGATATGAAAACAATAACTGGTTAAGCTTAACAGGATTATATATGGTAGACGTGACAGGTAATGGGGAAACGCATTAAGCCACCTACGAAGTTGAGCGGCGGCGCAGCGGGGCTCGTGAAATAAAATGCACTAATGATTGCCGGGGCCACGCCATCCGGTAACGACCCCTCTCGATTAATGCTATTATATCATTCCTTTTCCGCATAATACATTAACTTAATCAGACACTATAATGCAAGTAAAAAGGTTATCTTACGGGACAAAGATGTGAGCCGAATAATGATTCAACATTATCAAGATTACATCTCTCCGTCGATGTTTAATATCCACGTAACCGCACTTATTTACAGTCGTACGATTCTCCGGAAATTACATTTTTAATGGCAACATTTTTATATAGATTTACGATAATAACAAATAATATGTTCTGTAGTCTGTGTAAATTATTCAAATGCGCGACATGTGTGATCCATACCGAACGTCGAAACTGTCTGTATCGCGAGAAGCGATGCGTTGCTTGGTGCGGGTTATAATATTTTTTTCATTGATAATCAAAGGTATAGGACAAACGGACCCTAAAAACTATGTAAGTAAGAGAGTCGTCGATATATTATTCCGTATATTATTTACCCGTTAAATTTGCTTAGCAGGATGCTCAATGCATTTACCTTAGCCAAGGGAGCGGTTTACCATGACCACATCGCATCGACCATTTGCTTGTCGACGTGCCGTATCGGGGACGACGGAACGGCTTGTGCTTGCCGTCCTCGAACTAAGGGCCAAAGCACACGTGATACTTGTGGCAACGGTGACCGACATATTAATCAGTTTTTGGTAGTTCTTAATCAATGCATCGCTGTACTAACTTGAACTCTTAATTCCTGTCCTCGCACTTGGTCGTTAGTGTTAGCAACTAAATGCAACTGTTTTCCATCTCGCACCTAAGTTTGCACAGTCAGTATAACGCAGTGCAGTACTGAAACATTTTAGGTCGCGATCGGTAACATAGAGACGTCAAACCTGATACAATTGTCATTACCGATACAGTTGCAAAATTGCCAATGCTTAAGATATCCCGTGTGCTTACGCCCTAATAGCCGCTTTCCCGGTACACCTATATTTTATTTTTCTCGACAGCATATAAGCGCTTTAAGCCGACGGTGCGTTGACTGCGTATAAAGCTGTTGAGCTGATTCGATGCCAATATACAGAGGTATTTTGAAATGGAAACGATATTGTACGAGAATTTTAAGACCAATCGATACGGAAGAACATTTATAGTCTTCGAGTATTCGAGATAATTCATGTTTATTATTTTGAAATAAGTAAAACTCATAGATACCTACTAAAAGTGTTCATAACTAAATGAGTGCTTAATATTAAATAAAGTTTGTACATTTTTCCATTAGGTTAGGGTTATTCAAATTTCCAGACTTATAGATCAATTATCATTAACTTGGACAAGGCTTACTTAACGTAATAGATTTAGTCAATAACACCTATTCTATCCTCTAGTATAATACATCTACGACAGCGAAGATTCCTAAGCGTACTCTAAGGAATTGGGGTTCTCCTCAATAATTCGTCACTCAAACAAGTCTATTCACACCTGAGTAGATCGTCAAATTCTAACCTGTGTCGGTTTTGTCTTTCAAATTATATTTAGAATCGTTCGATTGAAGAAAACAATTCGAAGAACTTGGATAAACTCCTTATTTACCTTTTGACTTCTCGGTTCACGGAGTGTCTACAAACACAAGCGATTCGAAAACAGGCTTTGTGTTAATTTTAATTACATTGTTGTGTTATAATTCCAGGGCCCATACCAAATGGGATGGGAAAAGTTTGAAACATGCAAAGGTCCCAAACAGGGAGAGTGCGGCAAGTTCGAAATCAAAAATTCACAAAATATGTCTGACGTAGTATTCCTCCTGGATTTTCCCAAGGATTGTCCGGCTACCTCGGTAGGTATTTTAATTAAAAAATAACTGAGAATTTAGCACCTACTACATATTTTAGTAACTAATTTCCGTTTTAAACAGGCAAAAATAGTAGTTAGTACGAAAAGCAACAATGTTACTAAAAAGTTGTGGAACTATGCTCTGAACAAGCCTTGCGAGCATTTTGTTTTGGGCCCCATTCTCATAGAGTCGTTCAATTTGACTAAGAATTGCAAAGTTAACAAGGTAAGATTTTCAGATTACTACTAATTTGAGATTGGCGTCGTATCATAAAACTTTAAATGCCATTTTATTCACAGGGCCGCTACGAGATACATCTCGACTTTCAAGCGAAAGCTCAGATGTTTCTAGGAACGAGTTTTTTCTACGGCACTTACATATTCAAGACTATGTCTTTTAACAAAGTTAACAACTTTTTTTGTGTATACAGCATGCTGGATATACAAAAACCTGCTTAAAGACTTCTATTAAGAAAATGTTTAGTTTTGTTATTTGAAGAGGCAATAAAGTATCAATTTCTTTGACGCATTTCATATTAAAGGTAAAAATACACCTCGTGCATGAGTTCATCCATGACGAGACTATCGTACGCTGGCGACGTCGTGATAATTTTATAGAAAAATCGACACCATTTATTCACATTATTAACTGTGATATAAATATTACTGCAGTTGGATTTTATATTCAAATAAAAAACATATATTCAGGTGTGAATTTTATTAATTGGATGGCCCCTGTAAAGTTGGGAGTCGTTTTTATCAAAGTGGCATAATTATCGTGTTTCATTTAGGGCTCGGTTCACCCCCCGGGCTCGTGAGTCTCGTCAGAGTTAATATCCATATAATATAGTCGTCGGGGAGGATAGACGCGTAATATAACTAATTTCCGTGTCGCGATTAAAACTCGTTATAAATGGTCGCCGGGGAGAACTCGGAGGCTGTCACCATTACCACAAAAAGAGGAAAAAGAGATCGCATTAAAACGCGCTGAAATTTTGCGAAACGGCAGCCCGCCGTGCACGACGAAAACAACTGGCGGACATATTATTTTATCATGTTTTTTGCCTCGTTTACGAAACACAAGTCTTTGTAATCGCAGTGTCCTTTCAATCTTATACACTTTGTCTAATGTACTACAACAAGTACCTACGCATCTGGGGATGAAACAAAATTATTCCGCGTATTAAATTATGAAAATCACAAGTACGGGAAGCTAATTTTCGCTCACGGCTTTCAATAGCACCTAATTATGTTCAATGATGCTCCATGATTTCTCTGTAATTTACTGAAATTGCGTATATAATTACGTCCCTACCTTTCACGCTGAATAAAATACACCAAAATAAATTCTGTTAATTTCGACAATGAACGGTATGCAGATAGTTTTTAATATCAGTTCATTGATACAATAATTAAACAAATAATAACAGAGAACACGATCACGCCAGAACCCGCTAATTAATTAGTAATTATTCACAGACTGAACAGTTTGCTTTTATCCTTTCCATTTACAAATAAAACATCTGCGAATGGCTAAATAAATAAAAACACATGAAATGTTAAATCTGTGCTGTTGCGTAAACCTCGACAAATTCATCTGTTTGCGAAATTAAATGAAAGGAGCGTAGTTAATATATTTTTAATGAGCTGTAATAATTACCCAACAAATTACTCGTCTTAGTAGGAGAGCGAGATCTGCGATGTAAATCTGTTCGGTAATGGCGCGCGGGTGGCACCTGAGCCTGTGGCGGTCGCTTCGCTAATTTCCTAAAGCACAATATAAATTACCGCTTGAAAACAATGACGACCGCGGTAACTGGCCGCGCCCGCCGCTTGCACCGGCCAAATTATAATGTACACGCTAAAAGGACTGTTAGCTTCATATAAATTATCTCCAAGCGACTACAATAAATCAAGTGAAGTGCTCGCTACTTTAAAAATTATATCTTGAACTAAACGCTCCCCAAATTCTAAATTGTCTAAGATTTAGTCATAACTCCGTTGACACAAACGTGTTCTCAGCAGGAGGATTATAACTTTGCATAATCTTCGGACTTCCAGTCAGGGATGCTTCGATTTGTGTCGAGTCAGCCAGTTAATTATTTTCCCCAGACAATGAATTGCCGAAGTCTATTCATTATATTGAAATGATACGACATTTTTATACGTTCAGATTTTGAGATGATCTTAAAAAGATACTCGTTATTTAGTCAATTGTATAGCTATAGCAACAAAGTCAAAGTCAAAAGATTTTATTTCACATAAACCATTAAAGATGAATGTTTGCATGCTTAGCGAACTCTTTTTCCATTTAATATAATCACATAAACCAATTTAAAAGGCACTTGCGAAACGTCAGAATTTAGTTGAACATTGTTGAAATTTATTATTTAAACACAGGACTTAATTATTATTATTATTTTATTCCGGCTGTGCAAAAATAAATGAAAGATGTGCACTTATTTACAATAGTATAGTATAAGTAGTTAGAAGTTGTGTCTCTGTACTGTTTGGATAAGTTTTCTATTCCGTTAAAATTTTGGCAACCAGCGTAGGCTATTTCCAAAACATATTAAACATCTCTGGTAGACATTAACAAATGGTTTCTCATAACATGGCGTTGGTGGGTACAATAAAATACTATGTATCAAAGTGCTGACTTTATGGCCACAAAATGTAAGCAACACACTTACTTATTCACATCACCTAGCCGGGTACAATTGGAAACGGGAATAGGTAAGGCGTACCGACATAAAATACTATGTAGCACCGTATAGCTGCATTACTGCTAGGAATGGTGTTATTCATGTCCAGAATAAATCAGCATCTACCTACTCCAGCATAATATAGCGCGTTAGCTCGAATGAGCTGTGTACACAACACGTAACAACTGCATCCTCAAAAGGAATGAATTTCGAATACACCAATTGTATCGGAATAACCGATTGGCTGTGAACAGACCGCCTATTTAAATGCGTGACCCGTCATTAGGCACGCGACCGGAGTGCTCCGGGATCGCTCAAGTACCTACGCGCTCGATGGCCTCCTATAATCGACCTGTTAACGTTTCGTCGTACATACTACCCACCCAACCCTGTTTGCCGTCATTTATTTTTACTGCTTACTAGGCGGAATTCGGTTCTCGAAGGCGTCACAGGGCAGCGGTTCGGCAAGCGATCGATCGTCGCAATCTCACCGCTATACTAAATATACGAGCTGTGATGTCATATCAAAGGCAGAATTATTCATTTTATAGCTCGCTAGCTACCCCTCCTTTAATTGCATTAGTTAGTTCGTCGTAGTGTAAGACAAATAAGATCGGTCTTCCGCCATAATATTTAGTGCGAAATGTAATAAAGACCTAACATCCTAAGCGAGTTACCATGTCAGATGTCAAAGCTATTTTTTGTCGGCGGTTCGCGACGTCTCGATAAGACTATTTCAGTGATTTGTTGAGGTCGCCGAAGTGAAGATTAAATTGGCCGTGAGCAACATTTTCATCCTCTTTGTAAAAAATAAGTAATAAGATGAAATTCTGTTTAATATTTTAATAATACGATATTTTCATAATTATGTAAAAAAACTGAGACAACATTGTTTCCGTTCCGTTTCCGTGAAACACAGAACTGGTTTGCATTCCTACATGTATAAAACCATTCGTACTCACTCAACCCGATGCACGTTTCACGACTAGCTTACCTGAAAGTAAAAAAAAACACAGTTAAATACTATATACTTAATAAACCAAACTTAAGTAGATAGGTACTTAGTCAATTATTAAATCTAAAACAAGATGTTATTTGTGCCTTATAAAGCGTTTCATTTAACGAGAAAAAAACCTTAAAAGCCGCTCAAAGGAGGGATTAATAAAATATCAAAAAGTTTTAATGTTTAGATGTTTGTTACTCGATCAATCTCAAGGCTTTAGATGAATTTATGTAAAGAGTTAAATGTAAAATATGTTGGTAGTACAGGACGAGTCTATTCTTGGAAACACTTGTGCTTCTCTTTATATTTACAAATTCTTTTCTTAATACCCAGAGATGGCCAAGAAAGCCAAAGGCTTGACAACCTAATGTAATAAAAATATGGACTGAAATTAGTCCCGCCTAATATATGCAGACAGTCTCCTTTAAAAGGCATTGACAGGGGTCACCTTTATATCTCCATACTATAATTAAACTCAAAGATACTCTGTTCTTGGAAACACTTGTGCTTTGTTTATATACTAATAAGTAAGTACTCGTATTATCTATCGTAAATAAGTTTCAAAGCAGAAACCGCAGGAGTGCTCAGCGGGCTTAAGAGGGGTTTTAGAGATACGAGTCTCTGAGGGTACACAACTCGGTATATGTTGATATTATACAAAAAATTCAACCACCGAAAGGATTTGGCTCTTGCGTCTTGAGGCCTCTTGAGAACCAACAACTATAAACCCCAACATAAACCTCACTAAGTTATACAATAGCTATACGAGTGTATACGTAATACCATGCATGTGCAATATCATCCGGAAACTTGGGAACTTTGACCACGTGTATAGCACACAATAAGGAATGTTGGTTTACGAATACCTTAGTACATTGGCTAGTGTTGACTGCTTAACACAGGCTAGCCTTTAATATTACATTTATAAGAGCATGAACAAAATAACGTTTATTTAGAAAAGCAATATTCATTTATATTCATAACTTCACGAATGTAAAAAGGTTATTCAAAAAGAAAATAAAATGTACAACATATCGTTGAATATTTTTTCGGTGTAATAGTCTTGGTGGTTCAGAATAGATAATGAGGTATAAGGTTATTTGAAGCTTTGTTTGAGTTATTAATAAATAGGTGAAGGTGTAATAGCCTGATACAGGTTCTGAATGATAGATCAGCCAAAATATTATCACAACTAAATAGGTTATCAAATCACATTGACTGCGCAGGCTCGGACAAGTCGAACGGACAGGGGAGGAACAAGGAGTTAAGAGAGTATATCTGGCTCGAACTTCCGGACGAAGACCGGTAGTCGGAGTCTGAACTGTGGGAGATTCACGGCAGTAACTAGCGAGAAACCGCACAAGATCGTGCCTAGTGGGGGTTAGGTTTTTGGGGTTGAGTTACCCGCGTCCATAGGAGTACACCCTTAAAATAGAATCCTTACACGTGGCCCCTGGTGCAAAACAGGTAACACAACTCTGGTCGGAGTCTTCGGCCGCGGCTGGTTACCACCCACTGGACAAGGCCATGCCATGAAGCGACCTCATTGTAGTCCGGTGCAACCGTTGTGGGACGTCTCCCAGACCCGTCCAGACCCGTCGGTCTGGGCAGTTGCATCAACACCCAACTATCGTTCACTCAAACTCTATCCTCTCTACTTAAGAGCGAATAGATTTATTTTGTATATACGTGCTCCATACTCAGCCACAACGTCGCGTAACCATCAGGCGATTTGGTGGTACGTAACGTAGACCCATTTTTAATAAAATAAAAATATAAAGACTAAAAATAAGAGTTCAAAACGTCAATTTCAAATATTTTTTACACTAACGGGTACCCGCGACTTCATCTACGCGACAAACGGTAGCCTTTGTCAAGTCTAATTTAACTCTAGACGCCGAAATTTTGATCGTTGTTTTCCCGCGACATAATTCGCGGACAGCCTTCAGTTTTATCTACTATCGAAATACAGAGTAAAACTTAAAAAACATCAACATCAAAATATCAACTTTTTAGAAACAATAGTACTTAATTCACTCACGCTACGCAGTAGGTACTACTCGAACCATGCACGCGTGCGGCTACGACAGTGCTGCCGGGCCGACCCCGCTTCACGAAACTCCGTATTACTATTGCTTTGAGGATGTTTATGAGTTTTGTTCTTCACAATTATATTGTAATTTATTGTATTCTAATCATTATATTAATACGTGAGACAAAATGTACACCTTTTTACGAAAATTTTGCGGATGGAGGAATATGGAATTTGACACAGTTAATGTTTATATGGAGAAGGAGTGCAGAAAACTAATAATTTTATATAATATGTATTAGAAATACATTAAATGAATATAAAAACATTACACACACTACCATGCGTTTGACACACACACGTCAACCTTTGACAACAGAACCATAATAAAGTTCAAATTTTAAATTTAAATTATTTATAGAATTTCGGCCAGCGGGAAACCACTAGTAGAAATAAATGCCCGGTTATTAGCAATAAGCTCATACATCTGCCAATAGTCACATCAGCTATTAAAACATTTCATGCTAAAATGTGGATGTTCAACAGTACATGATGACTGTCTAACCGTTCGGGAAATACAGGCGTAATGCTATATTATGTTGCAAGTAATCCCCTTTTACTAATAATATTATTCAAGCACTCGCCTAGCTTTTCAGTTCTCTCTTCTAAAACTCTTTATTTATTGAGCTAGTGGCCTAGCAAAACATGATAATAAATTGTATGCGGTGAAAGCTTTTCAACCTAGAACCACATAACGGGTATATTATGCACGATATAATTTCCATTGTTACTAGCTTAAAACATTCAATATATTTCGAACCATTCCGTACTTCAATAGCCCCTATTCTGTCACTCGTAATTTGTCGATTGTAAATAACCTTCATATATTCTGGAAAACATGAACGTTATTATTCTGAAATCGTTAATTACAGAATTAAATGCAAGTTGTATTTAATTAATTATTTTCACAATGAAAAGACATTACTGATCAATATTGCGATAGTCCGATGTAATGAAAATTATTATTATATTCTACATCTTTCGACTTTTTAGCAACGAAATATATTTCCTTAAAAAAAACACATAAAATAAACCCCGATAAAATCTACCCTATAAAACCAAAACAGAGATCGGGAATAAAAAGGAAAATGGAAACAAGTAGGAAAACCCTACTCCATGACATCAGGAATGGATCTAAGTTCAATAACCAAACAAAATATCTACGGGACAGTCATAACACGGAAGCTCGGTGCACTTACATTATTGCTAACGTTTTGAAAATAATAAAACATAGCTAGAGAAGACAACGGACCTAATAAAGGAGATAATCTAGAGGAAGATGGGGCTAAAAACTAGCTTTTCGTACTAGATGGAAGCATAATCCGCAATGTCGCGCTAAGCCCCGGGTGGCCCCTAATGATTCGCCGCGCAAAGATAATCGGCATTGCCTATGAAAATAACCGTCGTATTGCGACGCAATTGCAACGGACTCCGTATAAATGCAATCCGCAATCGAATTTTTTATCTGTTCAAATAATCGTTTTCCGTAGGTTCAATTTAACTTAGGGCCAGCAATAAAAAGCTCTTAAGCGTTTTGTTCTGACGGCTAAGGCGTCTACGCATATCTGTAGCTAAGTAATTATTCATGACCAGAATAAAATTTTAGTACGGATTTAAGGGAAATCCCTTCGTAATAGCGAGGAAGTAAGCCACCTGGGCGTAGATTTGTGGTAAAAACTCGCGTGTAAATCACTCCTACACACTAACAATAAGTAAAGAGAATCTGAGGCCTGAATGCTACGTAAAATAACCAAATCCGGAGACACAAAAGTACAATGACAAAACACAATAAAAACATAACTGTTCTTGTGTACAAAAAAGTGAAAGATGAGTGGAACGATAGTACAAACTCGATTGTTTTGATTTCCATGTTATGCTGGAAAAGAAACAAAAGACAGTTCCATCCGTTGAGCATCGCGCAATATTCGGAAAACTCTACGCAGAAAATGTATACGATTTTATTCGAAGAATATGGCCTGGCAACTTATCAATAGTTACGCGTCGTTTGAGTTATTCACTCCGCTTTTAGCTTGACGACCCAGGCGATGACAGCGCATCAAGAATGAACAGAATAGATATCGATAGGAAATTGTGCTTAACTAACAGCAATAAACTTTGACAAGAAAACCTATCTTGTAGACATCTCAACAACTCCGTCCAAAGCTCAAAAGAATTGCCATCTGAAATAACGTCAAGAAATAAATCTTTCATAAACGACACATTTCCAGTAAACCACATCACTAGACGTCACACAAAAAGCTTCCAATATTGGTTTTTAGACACATATGAAGGCATTTTAGTATGTGAACGAAAACATTGACACAAGAACAATGTCAATATAACCGGAAGCGATTTGTAGCAATCTCGGTGAACAACACTTTGCGTCAAGCGCCGTCAGTCACGACGCCTATTTTCCTGAAACGTTCAGTAAATAAAAGTTCCTCTTTGTTGATATTCACGAGAAATATATTTATGAAATTATATCAACTCATGTAACTACTTTAGGCCTCAATTATTGATGTAAGTTTGGAAGAAAGTTCGTCTGATTTTCTAATACAATCATTCACATAAATATCAGGGTTTCCATAGAAATATAAAAGATTTTCAAACAACAACATTGCAGCAGTGACGCAATGGACACCTCCAGGGTTGCAACGAATTACAGCTGCGATCCTGGAAGCCTGGCAAAGATTAATAGGAAACCGTTAACTTTGGTACTGGTAGGTGCCTCGTACGATGTCCACAAAAAATATAACAACAAAATTTCTATGAACAGCAAAAATATGGTTTCAAATCAGTTAAAACAGAGAAAGGGTTAATCGTTGAGTTAGCAACCCAACTCTACATAGTAACCGTAGTCAATAGTTTATTACCTCACCTTGCTCGTTAAAATAAATATGCTATCTAGTCAGTAACACGCAGGTAGATTGGAATTTCCATGGTGAAAGCTTGACACCAAATAAGCTACGTGTCTCCTATCAACAATATGTACGTGTTTCGTTTTGTGAATTTTCATTTTCAGCGGAAACAGCGCGCCGTGATAGCAGAGCATCTGGAATTGATCCCACTGCGAGCTCCCTTCGAAGTGAACCAGAAAAAGTATCAAGAATTAACAGTTCAACTGTGATAAACTGCAGCAAATATCTATAGATTCTTCCATAATCGTTTTAGCCCACTAAATGTTCTACGAAATTATGCACTCTACTGAAACTTGTTCCAAAAAAAGATGCGGTCATTAAACAGATGTATTTTTACTCTCAAAACAAAATGGGAAACATTTTTATAAAAAGTTTTTTCAGAAAAAACAGTATGAAATAAAGTTATATCATTTCCCCCAAGTCATTGTTGGGTAGTCACGCGCACATTAGCCGCGCTCCACACCTGTCGACGGCACTTGCCGCGAGGGACCTCACTACTAAACTATTTCTTTGTATTTCTCCCCACAACAACTTTATTTTATCCATCTCCAGGCACCAATAGAGCAAAACGAATCTCATCTGTCTGTAGACGCTTAGTTTAAAAAATGAACACGTTGAATGTTAAGCTGTTATAACTAAGTTGAATAGCAATTCCTTTAAATATTTTATATATCACTAACATTCGTGTCCGGGCTTAATAAAAAAGTTAGAATGTTTGTTAAAACATCGGACATTTTTTTCTAGGTGGTTAAAAAGTTGGAATTTCCATTTCAAAATGTTGTTTTCGTCGTCCTCGTATATGAACGTTGCGATGCCAGCACACGGCATAATTTATCATGATTGATTCGTTCACCTTCGTATGCTTGTGCCCCAGAGGCTCACATTTTGATTTATCACATATATCTATAAATTACCACTTACATTGTGTACCTATTTATCATCTGGACGTCTACGTATAAATCACCTATAACCTGGATTAGATACGACAGCTATTTTCATCTGTTCTAACTATAGGTGAAATTTGTTCATAATATTTTCTCGCACAAGAGTAAACTTAGACAAGATAGTTTCAGACATGTGCACGTTCTAAGAATGGAGAGAGATGTTACGGGTGCTCTCGCAGAACGAGCACTAGACTGCTAAAATGAAAAGTTATATTATGGAATACTTCCTATAGAATATATATATGAAAAGTTATATTTAAAATGAGATGAGCAACTAAAATACCAAAAACAATTGGACCTATATTCTGTAAAATCCATAAACCTTTAGTTTCGAAAATATCCGTTTTGTGCTATACCGCTGTATTATTTTAAGGTATAATCCTTCCTTTGTGGTATTCTACAAAAAACTACGCATATCATTCATATTAACAACATAAAAAAAGAACCACGTAAACCAAGTTTCTTGGGTTTGTGGATTGGAGAGCGTTTTTCGAAACATGGATTTGACTTACAACAACAATTGACGTTTGGAATTCGAGTTTGAGAACTCTAGTTGATTTAATTTGTCATTTGGATCAAATACTTGACCGAATTAGTTTATTTTTATTATTATTAACAACGAATAAAAAAGGTGGAAGTTCTCAATTCGACGCATATAATTCATTTTTTTTTTATTTATGGCCACGCCTAACTTTTTACAACTACCCCATAAAATTACTACTTTCAATAAATAATTAATATTTTTTTCCAATAGGAAAAATTGGGAGTTTGGGAGTGTATTGATTGTTCACATGTCTACCGATTCTGTTAAAACTTTACATACATTGTTTTGATAACTCTACAACATAATGGAGACGAAAGATTGTCAAGGGGACTCCTCGACGGTTTACAGCAATTACATCGTGTTTGGGCTTATTTAATTAATCTTGATGCGAACTTTAGACCCATGTTTCAGAGATTATAGCCACAAAAAACACAAAATAACAACATTAATCACAAACTGTTGAAAAATAACTGAGTGTTACTAATTTTGAGTCGGCGCCAAACGAAACAATCTACGAAGATCATTAAATTAAAGTTATAATCAAATGAAACATGAAATCGGCGCCGAATCAAAATTAGTTACACTCAGTTATTTTACAGTTTTCAGTTTTTGCATTATTATTCATATTGGTAAATAAACTTAAATACCGAGCACAGAAACTACTATAGGTAGGTGTAACACAAAATAAATTAAATTTATAAAATATATTTTTATTACTATCCGCACTTCCTTAAAGTGTAAATTTTAAAGCTCTTTACAATATCCGTTATGGATGTTTTATGATGGCTGCATAAATTGTGAATACCGGACTGTGAAATACAAAGGCAATTGCCGGACTGTGAAATACAAAGGCAATTACATCAGTAATAAATTAATTCGTAAGCTGAAGCACTTCTAACTTGGTTATTACAGTTTTAAAATCACTTAAGTTCACTGTCATAGAGGATTGTAAAAACGAAGCGCATTAAATTCAGCAAATCGATTGCGCAGTTCATACACAAACCTCACATATTTTACATGTTTAAGCGCTTTGACTCAATGTAGAGCTCCGAATTATATCAGCTTCTCTGTGAAGTCACGCTCGTCGTATGTAACGCGAGTTCAGACAGACTCCTCAATACTAATTAGGTATTCTGAAACCAAACTTCCACTTATTTTCTAAACAGAGAGCACGTTTTAAAGACTTCAATTAATCCGACGTATCCCCAATCTACCCGATCCTAACAACCACATTACAGCGACCTATCCTCTTTCGTTACTGCCTTTACTCCCTAATTCTATATTATCTACAGTAGGCAAGTAGAGTGTACGTGATTCCAGTAAAGGGGAAGCGTTTCAGTTGAAAATCAACCTTCATGGTCACATCAAAGAACCTGACCGAATTACTGAAAAGCCTCTTTCTGAATAGACATTGAAATCACTACAATAAAGGCACTAGTTAAAAAAATCTAATATTACAATATGGCTTCCAAACCAATGCTATTACATATTTACTACATGTGACATAACATGCGTACTTACAATGTATTTTATGGTTACAACACGATAAAAGCCGTCTTGGCAACAGAAAAACGTAGAAAAAAATATATAAATGTGCAGTATGGCGATCATATTCGTAGCAATAAGTAACCATAAAGACGGTATTTCATATACGCGAAGTGCCGTGGCGTTACGACTTGCCGGGAACGTGAGCTGAAAGGCTTGCGAAGACAGCGTTTATTGGACACCTGCTTACGGGAACATTTCGACCAAGTGTTTTAAAAAGGTTGTCAAGAGCGAGTCGCGGGCGTTTCCGCTTGCCGCCCTGAACAGTGAACTACGGAAATTCAACTACAGCTGTTTTAACATTTAGAAGGCAGTGCGCTACCATTATTGTACCTATTTTTATTAGTAAAGTGTGCGAGCCAACGGTACCTATAAAAAAACGCCAATACCTACCAACATAGACACGTTAAAGCGTCACACAGTCCAGACATTCCCTTTTATATGGACTAGTTTGTTAGCTCTTTGTTAGAATTACTGTGAAAAAACATTCATCGGCAAAATGTTTCGAGAGTTCTTTATAGATTTTTTGCTTCACATCGGTCAAACATATGTCACAAACAGACAGACCGGCCGTCGCTCGATAGCATTCCGATTTCATTGTTCAGTCAAGTTAACATTGAAAAATCTAATGAAAGCCGAGCGCTTTTATATTCGCTTCGGTGTATATTTGATAAGTATTAAACCATGTTACCTGTATGGTATGGGTTTGTAACGAATTTAATTATTATTATGTGGAGCACCTTTATCTACCTACTTACTTTGATCATTAATTTATAAAGAATAGCTTTCATGGTCATACATCAGTCACACATTTATTTTAATTTTAATTATACATTTTCCCTAAAAGTATAAGAAATTACTGCTCGCAGTACGTATTCGTTTTGTTTGCTACACCGTGATATAATGTTAAACTACAAATAATAAACGGCTCACACACGTAATATAATTAATATCTTATGGTTTTTCATTTGCACCACATACCGTCGCAGTCATATCGGATTTATTACTGCAGAATTTAAAATTGCAGAAATGTATTTCATAATAGCAGTGTTAAATCATAATCTATGTACAGAACAATATAACTCTTGAAACCCTCTCCCCCCCTCACCCCTTTGCCCTCAGCTAATGTTTTGCGTGACAATAAACAATGTTTGTTTTTCTTTCATTCCAAGAGCCATTCTATTTGGAGTTACAATAATAATTGCTTGTCCTTATTTGAGGCCAGTTGGATACTCAAATATTTCATACAGACTACCTAAACAAAATACTTTTAACATATTTAAAAAGTGTTTAGATATTCAGTTCATCTGTTATTAAAATACAACCCGGAATCTGTTGGTGAACCATTTAAACTTACGCTATATCAGTTACGTAGTACATTACAATTGCACGTGAGCTGAAAATGCTAGTGGGAAGTGGGTAAATTGAAGACACCCGAGTTGTGTTCTGTATTTTAACACCTGCTGCGGTGGCGAGGAAACTGCGAATTTCAACAAAATTAACTGAAATCTTAGAGATTGCGAGGTGTAAAATTTTACGTTCCGGATAAATTAATGAAAATTTTGCCAGCACAAACATTCCTTTTAAAATTAATTTCAACTGGTTTTGAAGATTCTTTGAATAGCCACACTGATTCACCGGCAGGTCTGCTCTTATTTCATTCACAGGTTTTAATAATGAATCTACGAGATGTCCTTTACAAGGCTGGCGCCACATCGCGTCGCTTGCGTAATGTGCCGCATTTTGAATGAATTGAAAAACTCGGACTCGGGATTTCATATTAATCTTGTCCCATTACATTACGAGATGGATTTTTTGTGCCGACGGTCTAAAGATGGAATGTTTCTTTGTGTAGGAGAAATTGAGTTGGTAATATTAATCTCTGTAGGATTTCCATTAACACCTTCGTTGTCGGTAAAGTCACTTAAGACACACAGCTGTGTAATGGCCGCGGTTGAACAATAATATCCTCGTTATTAGTATTCACGGCGCCGGCGACGCCGCGGTACTACTTCATTAATTAGCGAAGCTTCACCCACTTCAGCTTTGCGTTTACGTTGGAGAATTTAAACATTCCCCTAATTTCACTTCTGAAAATCTTAGAAACCAACTTGAGAACAAGTTGGGACGGCAATTTATAAATATATTAAAAAGAAAAGTGTATTTACCAAAACGGACAGTATACGTCAGTTAATATGAATAATTTAAAATAATAAAGAAGGAAATGTTACTTGGTGCTGGTCGTAAAACTTTATTAAAAATATATTTTTATAACATCCTAAAATGTAGGTAGCCTCTACTGGTATTTACCACACCTTTAAATAAAAAGAGTTTCACATTTTCCCGGTAGGTATGTACTGCACACGGACGAATATATTTGTGTACGGCTTAATTTTTAACTTTTTTTTTATTAAGTATCATAATATTTTATAAAGTCCTACTTTATTAGTTAAGGTCCTTTTAGACGGTTAATATATACTTAATTCCAATACATTATTTTGAACGAATGAATTTAAATTACTAAAATAATAAAAAAAATACTTTATAGTTGGCTCACCGAACCGAAATAAATAAGCTTTTTAAATAAGACGGGTTAACAAGAAACTGACTTGACTCTATATTTTACCTAAACATCGATTAAACAATGTTAATCGCGAAACCCAGACGGAAATTGATTTAATTGATATTAATGAACCAAAACTATCCATTAAAAACGAATGAATACATAACATTTAATTTAACTTACTGTAGGTGTATTCAAAGTTGGAATAAAATTTAAAACTATCAAATCTAAGTTTAAGCTTGAAATTATGGGTGACATCAACACAATAAATTCTAAGAACTTGCAGCATGGTCGTTTTGACAAACTCAATTTTGGAACAATAAAAGTGGGTACCCACCTACTTCCGCGCAGTTTATTTTCGGGACGAACGCAACACGCAAAAGTTTGCCCCAAATGGTTCAACAATAAGTTCGCAGCCTCTCGACTTGACGAAACACTGCATTAGTTCAAAAGTCGTATTTACTGCCAGTAAGTTGCGTGTAACGCCATCTTACACACCCTTCTTCACAAGCCATTACGTGCCGCCCGCTCATCGGAGCGAACTGTTGGCCCGTTTACAACCTTAGTAATTAACTAAACCTTGAAAACTTAAAACATTAGCTAATTTTCCCGGCGGGACCGCGGCCTTGCTTATTGGTCTCACACATACCTACAACCGATACATATTTAATTCGAAAACCTCGGTCAATGTATTGGAAAATTACAATCCTGCTCTCAATTATTTGAATATAATTCGGCGCTCACTATTTATTATTTCCTAGCCACATTCGTTACACAGACCGTAACGTGGCTCGTTACTGTACAATTTATCTATAAAATATATGAATGGCATCGTTACGCTACAAAAGAGCAGTGTTTTTACGGGAGGCAGTATTATCAATCATAGCATTTCTCGTGACATAAGTGGACCCTCCTCATGCGAGCTCAAAGTTCCATTACTCATGGCGCCACGCCCAATACTGATACGCTCTCCTTCAGCCATTCTGACAATAGCCTAGAGAAACTGTTACATAGTACGAGCTCAAACAAAGAAACATCTGAAGGTTCAGTACGCGATAGTTCAGCGTAATATCCGCCTCGATTCAATCACTCAGCTGAATCAAGTTACGAGCAAACGTTACCGACAAAGTATTTTATTTCGCTACAAAAAGAAAAATTAAACCATTACCATCCTAGGAGTGCCATTTAAAACCTTAATTTATTACCTGTTGGACTAGTTTTAGGATATTTTAATCACCAATTAAAATAACTAATGGTGCCTAGAAACCACAGAGTTTAGCGCTTATAATTTTCAACTCCAACGTTACTCTACAGGCACCTTTTTGAAGATCTTTTACTTAGTCAAGTTTTAAACTCACCTCTATCTGTATAAAACGATGCGATCAGTTCACACAAGTTCCTGAAACAAGTGCCCGATAACTGTGGAAAAGTTAAACCTTTTAACTTTTAAAGGATTTGCACTAAATTCGAAACAACTATTATAGTTCGTTCGTTTGGCAGTAGTTCAAGATATTACTTATTCCACTCAAACACATAATATTGGTGTGCCAGATATATTTTCCTTGTAAACGTTAGCAGTGGAAGGTGACAACATAGCGTTTAACAAGGCAGTCTTACTGTTATTTCAAATGTTACAAATTAATATTATAGTGTTTTTAATTAGAGTCGCTTAGAAGCGCCTCTCGGTAGGCAGTATTGGATCGGAGCGCTGCGCGCGGGTCCGCTCCGAACGCTGGGTCCGACGAGCGATGCTCTGTTTTAATTAAACTTACGCCCGGACGGCGATAGCTTTCTGTATCTCCCTTTTATAGCCTACAAATTCAACTGGAATATTTCAGCACAATCAAAAAATCATTAGAATGTAATCAGACGAGTAATGAACGTTACCACACGAGTTACGTTAAGAGCAGGCGAGTTTAATATACACAAACGAGATGGGGGGTGAAGTGATTTTTATGACGGCCGAGGCGAGTGATTCCTGGAACTTATGGCGCCTATAAACCCGCTCGTGTCGACTTGACGATTTAGCAAAAATTTCGCCCCGCGTTGCCGCATCGTCTCTGGAAATCTTTCAAATTACCCGAATTCGTCTCGTGAATAGCGGTAGTAACGACAAGGAAAATTGTGTTGAAATGTTCTGATATTACAAATACAATAATATAACGAGATGAAAATAACTGTGGCAATGTGCTACACAACTGTAAATATAATTATTGCTAGTCTTATTTTTACCTAGGTAATAGTTTTTTTTTGTACCAAAATTCAGATAGTGTTGTAACATTAATAAATGATTATCGAAACAACTGCAAAAAACAGTATCAATAAAAGAAACCCTAAAGAAACCAAGTCAACAACTTAGCTTAACTATTAAGTCCACTTTGGTGCATATTTTCAGCTAATTACAACTCAAATGCAATCAGACCGTAGCACTCGGCACAGATTGTTTAGTAAAGGGCAATATTTAATAGAGGCTGACAGTAATCCTCGGCAGGCAGTGCACTCGGGCGCGTCCTCATCACGAATTCCCGAGGGCGCAACGTTAAATGTAGGCCACCAAGTTCCCGCCGCCCGCCAAGCGGAATATTGCTTTGTCACTTGGCGACATCGCACAGCTTCTCTAAGCCCAAGTAATTGGAAATAGTTGAAATAGACGACTTATAGCAACATCGCCACGCCCCAACGCCTCTGCGAACAGCTCAGTCTGAGCTCGTATTGTCGACACTAACTAAACTCCGATTTATGTCTCCGTGATGTTACGCCTAAACTAACGAGCATCGTATTCCACGAAAAAAACATTGCCCAAAAGCCCAGCCCTAATTAAGACTCTGATTTCTTATTTCGAATAAAACAGTAAACAAACAATCAGGAAGTCTAATTAAAACAGTCGCATAAATAAACGATACCTAACAGTCACCTAGGGACCCTACGGGTTCAATGAAAACACCGCGAAACATCACCCAAGGAGACCGACCGGGTTAAAAAAATAAAATTTGATGGTGGTCGGTTTGTTCGTTGAAAAAAATAAAATTTTATATAGATCGTAACATAGCAGCTTTTCTGAATAAGGTAAAGGTTTAAAAATGCGTAGAATCCAAATTGGTAAGTCGTGAAATATCTTTATATAAAATTCAGGGAAATAAAATTCAATGTAGTAGAAGACGTATTGGAGTACCTAAGTAAGCTACTTTTTACAATATTAAGTTTCCGTGAAATCACTTTTTTCTGGGTGATTTCAAGAAAACAATTGCATATACCGGGCTGCTGCTAACAATATATCTCTTTAGATCAAAATAATATTTTGTTCGACCCGAGAATCGAACCTAGACTATATATATAATTAAAGAAAGAAGTGGTATTTAAACAGATGAATATTTCAAACGCATTAAAATATGCGTAGCGAACTCTAAAGTAAAACTTAACTTGGTCTTTAATTAAATATTATTTAAATGCTTAAAGTTTTAATATTAAAACAGCGTTAAGGTTACCTAACTGAGGTTATATGTTAATAACATTACAATATTATTGTGTTGTATTGCATAATAATGAGATTAGGATCATAACATCAAGTGTGTGGTGTTGATTGATACCAAGCTTACGCGGCAACCAATCAATTAACCGCGCGCTCACAAACCGTGTACCTAATTAGATTTTGACGCGTACTCGCGTTATATTTCAGTATCGATTTGCTAGTTTATTGATTACAAAATACTACTCAGATATTTTCTATTATTTTGACTTCACTGAGAAATGGATGGAGAGTATGAGTTGAAATATTTTAAAGGTAATCCACCTTTGAACCAATGAAAAAATATGCCTTACCCCTGCTACAGCAAAAAGCTGAGATTGGGGCCTTCTAGCATCCCGAGAATATCATCCTTTCTTCGACTGTCTTTAGTGTACTATAATTGTTCTACTGACTGCCTCGTTGGTCTAGTGGTCGCAAGCGCGACTGCCGAGCGTGAAGTCCTGGGTTCGATTCCCAGGTTGGGGAGTGTTATTGGGTTTTTCTCTTAGGAAATTATCAGTAATAGCTCGGAATTAGGAATTTGGTGTCGTGATACCCCCGTGCTTCGGAGAGCACGTAAAGCCGTCGGTCCTACGTCTGATCTCTCTCCGGTCGTGTCGGATTACCGTCCCATCGGACTATGTGAGTGAAGGAAGAAGAAGTGCACCTGTGTTTGCGCGTATACTTGTGCACTATAATATCTCCTGCGTACTTGGCTAACCTTCTCCGCCCTTTGATCAACATAATTATCTATATCAGTAGACTTTATCTTAAATCCGTTCAATTGACATTGGAAATAGTCTGTCTCAGTTCCTACGAACATTGAATGCAAAAGGTACATAAATAAGATTCTAAAATGCAAACATGCTTCATAATTGAGAAAACTGTGATGTAGGTCAATTTATTTTATAATAACGCATTGTTTTTAGGAATTTATTTGACATTTGAATTTGATTGGATTTGAAATTATTTCAACAGTGACAGAATACTTTCTTTATCCTTAATATTTTCCCAACCTAATGATTGAATCTGAGACACCACGTTGCAGCCGCAATCATTTAACTATATGTATTATTTCCAATTCTAAATCATTACTACTCCTATAGCTTCCCTTTGACCTCGGAAATTAATATTAATGCAATGGTGGCTGACGGTAATATGGGAGCAATATAATTAATTCGAGAAGCTCAACTATGCTGATCGATTGATATGCGAGATTAGGTGGTACTTGCCGTGATCAATAGATAGATTGCAAAACACATGGAGATCCCTTGTTGTCTCGGAAAGCACGTAAACCGGCGTTAATTGAGTCAAATGTCCAAAACCGATACAACTGGTTAAACCTTAGAATATTGCAACTGCACAGTCAGGGTTGCGAGGTTAAGATTCTTTAGTATTTCGTGACAGATTTCTTAATAATGTAACATAGCATTACACCTGCAAAGGTTTAAGCAGGAGTATACTGTTAATTATTGTTTAACGGTATATAATTAATATGAATGTGTCTCACAAAAGCTATTATACAAAAAAAGAAGTATTCACCTACATTTGACCGATGCAGTTATTGATTCCCATGTTAAAGGTGGTGAGCCTATTGTGATCATCCGAACACAATTCCTAACTCTGGGTTGCTACTGAGAATTTTTAATTCTAGCAGATAAACCCAATACAACTTTGCCCGACCCGGGAATCGAACCTATTTCCGCACGCTCAGCAGCCGCACCTGCGACCACTAAACCAAGGCAGTCAATATACATACATATTAGGCAATAACGTCGCCATAAGACGTGTTAAAATATGGAAGAAGAATTCGCGGTGGTGAGCAGAGGTCGAGATGGCTTAGTAGTCAGAGCGCCTGGAGTATTCATCCGGGAGGCGCAGGTTCGAATCCTGTTCGCGACCGTATTCTTTTTCCATTTAATATAATAACTTTACATTATACTTACTGCACATTTTCACATCATGCAAAATAATAATAAAAACCCTAACCCTGTAATTTCTTTATACGTAGCATATATTTTCGAAAACGCATTCAATGTCCTTAATGAGGCCAGTTATGAAAACTCTAGTTGGATGACGATTTTATACGTCGAGAGCTCAGCTCTACGCGTTTGATATGGCAGAAAGTAAACATTTAAAACAGGGCACAAGATCCGTGTAACTGGATATGGTTGCCGAAACGGATAAGACGTGCCACGCAAAATTGCTGTTAAAAGCCCCTTTACGACTCGTTATTTCAAAAGGTTAATGCCAATAAGCCTTACCTCTCCATAATGAACCACATATAATTTTACTTAAATTGCAAAGTAGCACCAATTTAATACAACCTAGTAAGTACATACTCAACACCGAACACGTTCTAGCTAAATGCACCCTGAAAGGACGCTGAAAATTGCTATTCTGACTACCCGCAATGGAGGATATTATGGAAATACTCGCTTACAGCAGTATCGACATTTTCGACAACGACAGAGCCCATTATGCGTGACAAAATTGATCATGACTTTTGACCATGACTTTGCCGTTCAACTAAATTTGAATTGTCTCAATTTAGATTGACATTATTAACATTTTAGATGCTTGATACTTCTCCAACTCATAATGTCGACTAATCTTCATTTAAGTGTTGACAAATTTCTGATGTAATAACTTGGTAAAATAAAATATCTAGTAACATAAAATGAGTTTGATATTTCTTTTTTTATGATAGATATTTCGTTGTCTGTTCAACGACCACTTACTAATTGAGTGAGACTTGTTAGTAACTAGTTACTATCTAGTAACTGTGAATAAATCGATACAGTTCTATATTTTATTTACAATATTGTTAATATGAGTGACTGCTAGAACGAAATACGTAGGTACAGCTGCAGAAAAATACAACATATACAAAATACAAGTACAAATTTAACTTCAAGTCTAATATTGTAACATTAATCATAAGCGCTTAGGTACGTGCCTGCTTTTATGTAGGTACTAGGTTCTAATATAAAGTTATTACAGAACATTCTGACTATAAATAGTGGACAGACAAAGCCTAGCATAGAAAAATACATCGAGGTTTGAATATGACAATGTATGAGAGAACATAAACTCTACTGAGTGTACCATTGTGTTTTTTTATTACGGATTTATTTACTTCGATATTCGATTCCAATTTATAAAATATAAAGGTAGGACAAACTATAAAAAACAAATTCAGTCTGAATCCTGACATAACAGAAAAAAAAATACGAACGATATTTTTCAAACATTCAAAAGTTCAAAGTTGCGTTTGCCATCAATCTGGTATCAAAGTGATTTAGAGAAATGAAAAAAGCGCGTCATTTTTTTTTCAAAACAGATATGAATTCACATTTAACCGAATATAGATATATTTATGCCACAAAGGTCAGAGTTCCAAATTGTTCATGATTAATTGGTGGTAATACAGTGAGATGAGAAAATCCTTATCTTAAGCCGCCACGTGGACCCACGTTGATCAGTATGCGCGTCACGCGTGTAAATACCGCGCCACGTCTCCCCACCACCAGCTGCAATATGCTGAAATTGGTACGTGGCCCGGAGACACAATATTCTAGCTCATACCTAAATATCGACCTCACGTTATATCATTATATGATAATATAATCCATCTCACATTTCAGCAGTTACAACACGCAATAATTCATTGAACATAAATACCGGGAATTAGCATTCAGAGCGTGTGAACTAACACAACGCTGCGATTGGAAGCCGGTTACTTTAACATTTATTGCATCGTATGAATTCTATTACGGATTATAGAGGTAGAACCTAAAGCCAGCTATTGTCTCCGAGAGACGCAGATAGGGATGAGTAGCTTAAACGGATTATAGCCCCGGGCGACGTCTGATTATTCTACTTCTTGATTTACGATGACGCGATACGGCAACGCGACGCCGACCTCCTTACCTAACTGAGTTCACCCAAAACGGGCAATTTATAGTGTGCCACGTGCCTATACAATCAATTTCCAACGAATCCCAACGACAAGGACAAGGCAACACTGTGAAATATGAGACCCACGTGTCAGCATGTACACCGAAAAGGGTTCGTCCTCCACTACGAATACAACACTAGAATAGTGCGCATATCGGACAGTCGACGAAGTTTCCACAATACGTATATTTACAAGAGAGAAAAAGACATTTAGATGCGGGTCGTGGCTGTGATTAGCCCAAGGACCGGATCGCCTGCCACCCTGCGACCCTACATCTGCGCACGTGAATTGAACGATTCCTTCAGCTGCCGACATTTCCACAGTATGTACCTTTTTCTAAGTCGTTTAGGATAATAAAATAACTTTCAAAGACCCTCACTTGAATATAGGCTGGGATACATTTCAAATCTACATAATGGTTTATACAACGGTCGGCTGACAGGTAAATTCATGATAGGTATCGAGCCATAACCGCTTACGCATTTATCGCATATGCATTGTTAAGTCAACGCCATTAATATGGGTCGTGCCCGAATAAAGTTTAAACAACCTATATTTTTATGACGAACGTCGGCCTGCGCCCACGTATAATATTTTTATACTGTAATAAAGTCCTGTCTACCTACAACCTCAACTTCAGAGAGGCACGATTGTTTCTGCTTCATTTACGAGTCATCCTTGTAAACCTTTGGGGATCTGTTCAAAGACACGCTCTATATGTACATTATAGGACAGTATTGACCGCTACGTCTTTGAGACTTCGGTTGGCCACAAACATGAGACAAATCAAAGTCGAAATGTAAATAAACACCTACATACCTACACGATATCGTAATCAGTTTCGAATTAATAGGAAACGGGAACACAGAGCACAGTAACTTTTACTCTATTTACTTATATGAAACTTTATAAGTGAGGATCTACACTCCTTTTCTTCACGAAATATCATAGTTATGGCCGTTGACCGATCCTTCACTCATTTTATTTTTCAGAAACATAAATATTTTCCATTTTTGCCCTTAAAATAAACGAAAAAACCTCCCTTCATCTCATTAAATCTTTAGGCATTTTCCTCTTGGTTTCTCAGAATAAATAAAAATCTCTGCGGACGCAAATCTAGGGAAAAACCAGAGGCTACATCCGGGTATTTTTGAAACAACACTTCAATGTACTTAAAATTTGGCCTCGTTTATGAAAATGTGTTCTATCCAGAATTCCAGGTTCTTGATAAGAAAATGTTATTGGTTCCAATCTAATATAAACACAATATCTTATAAACCACTGCAAAACAAAGCTTGTGTAAACCAATATGCCATTCCCTACAGCAATAGCCGATCGTTTTTTGGACGTCCATTTTCGAATTCATTTAAATGCAACATTGCCAGTATATCTATCTTTACAGTCCCCCGAGTGATCATCTCTCAACCGGCTACTATTGAAAACATCGTACCACTTTTAAATCATGTTTTTTTTTTGACGTAAATGTTTCAGTTGTAGTAACGGAAGGGATTTTTTATTTTTCAGTCGGATAATAAAATTTTTTTGTATGTGCAAAATCTCAAATACCTATACTCGTATATAATAAAATGATTATATTGTGTATCGAGGTCCCGGGAAGTCTTACGTAAATTCACTCTACTCCTATATTTCACAAATCATATTTGGGTATCTTCCCATACCATAATTATATCCAATAAAATTTAAATTGACATCAATTTAATATACGAGAAGACTTGGTTTATTAACTTCACTTGCAAGTTTATGGGACGATATTAAATTATATAATGTCACATACCTGAGTTGGGTTGGTTGTCGGAGTTCGGTCGCGCTGAGGGTGCTCCGTCGCGGGCCTCCACCTCTAGCGCGTAGGCTCCTTGCTTCTCTCTGTCGAACACCACCTTTGTGAAGATCTCCCCAGTCTGCATACTGATCTCGAAGAAGTCCTTCCCCTCGTTTCGCGGCGAATCCACTATATAGTAGTAAACCTAAACAAAAATACGAGTGATTTATTCATAAACACCGAAACACGTTCCGCATAACTTTAGACTTCCGGGTCCTTTGTTTACTTTTATAGACAAACTAGCGAACCCTTCATAAAAATACGTCAGACATGTTTCAAAAATCCTTTCTTTTTGCACGCGTCCGCAATAAAACGTAGCGCTGTCATGTCACAAGGTCATATGTACAGTATATAGTAATATTACGCTGGGTTGTGACGAAAACCATTATACAGTCCTTCTTTGCAAATGTTCAAATAAACATCAACAAATTCCAGCTAAACTGTGCGTAACGTAGCGTTTCAATATCCGCAAATGCGATATAATAGTCCTCGAGGGACTACAAAATACATCACAGTTAAGCCAAACATTATTGCGAAAAAATCTGTAATACAGGTTACTACTCGGAGACAGCTGCTGCCATGAAACACGGTATGTACAACAACTGACACTCGTCAAAATATAGATTTCGTTGGTTGCGAAACCTGCCACCGTTATATTTGACACGCGTCCAATTAGATACTGTAGCTTTTATTCACGGAATATTCAGGTGAAAATGATGTCAAACGGAAAAAAATAAGCGACGAAAACGAGTGTTGATTTCAATATGATTTAAAACATAAAAATTTTGGCAATATCATTGCGAATAAAAATTTTGTTCAGTTTGGTGAAATTTAATTGTGACGCTCGATGTATTTTTAGATAGGTTATTCCATTCATTTGTTACAAACCGATAAACCTAAAGTATCAATAAAGACGTCTTAGTAACCGAGAAGTGGTTCACTAAACGCATCAGTTCAAATAACAGATAGGTTTCCGCAGCTCTGTGTAGCAGAACTAACTGGCGAACAAGCCATTATGTACATACCACCTATCTACATTGTGCAGCGGTAAATGTTAGACTCAGACTTTAGGTGCCCTAATGACGGCCGTAATACATGGAGCTCGGAACTATAACGAAACAGGGTATTAGACTGCGCTGGTGTCGCATTTCTAGTTAAATTTGTGCGCGCAATAAGCACGTCGTGGACACGTTTCTTGAGCGCTAGTCGAAGGCTCAAAATTAGGCGTGAATTATTTATGTAATATAATTAATTAATTATTTATCGTTTTTTAGTTTTTAACCTGTGTTTTAAAGCGATGATAAAAGGAGGTTCTCAATTCTACGCGTACATAATTATGTATACCTACCTATTTTTTTATGTATGACCACGCATAACATTTACAGAGTACCTAGTCCGATTAAGATGATTATTTTTTTATTGTATAAAGAATCCTTGAAAAAGGAAGGAAAATTAAGGAATTATTGATTGCTCACATGTCAACCGTTTTTGATAGTTAACATATCTACCTACTCGTAAAATCGTCTCGTAATGTTACACAACCGTTTTAAACTGAGTAAAACTTTTATTGTTATTCGATTCGCTAATTGGCATTAAATCAAGCAGCCACTAGAGTAGCCGAGTCGAGTCCAATCGTAATAATTTTCTTCTTTTATTTATTTGCAAGAAGAATTTAGTTAGAATTGCCGTGAAGTAAAATATCGCGAGGAATCTTGTTAACTATAAGCGTAACATTAATTCTTGATTAATCCTCTGTATGTGAAGTCCCCCGAAATACAGACAAGCAAGGCATCACGCCTGTATTCCTCAAGGTTAAAGCAGGATTGTATACCCATATTTCATTGATATCGTCATTAAGCCCCATGTTACAATAGGTGGTGAGCCTAATGGTATCTACTGGACACAATTCCGAACTGCGGGCTGCTTCTGAGATTTTCCTAACAGGAAAAAAATAACACTTGGCCAAACCTGGATATCGAACCTCACGGTCAGCAGCCACGTTTGTGGCCGCTGGACCAATGACTCCAATGAGGAAGGCAATCAGGAAAGAAAATATTATTTGCTTTTTTCTCATAGTGTGGATAATGAACAGCGTAGTTTCAAAGTCTAAACCACACGCAGGCATCTAATATGGCTTTAAACACCATCGAGAACATCTTTCAGACTTACTTTCCTTCACCGTTCTGAGCAAGTAATAAATGAAAACTTTCGTAAAACATATTCATATCAATTAGTGTTCACCGGTTACTACTCACGTGCATTTTTAGGGATTGATTTGACTCACGACATTGCCGCGAGCTCATCTCATGACTAAGGGCTCCATTCGAGTTCGAAACTAGTCGGGCAATCCCGAAAATTGCACGTGATTAGTAATCGGTGAACATGAATTGATATGAAGTAATAAATAATTTCTAATTCGCACGTGACTTCGAAACGGCTGACTTGCGACATTTGACTTGACAGACCAACGGTTTAACCGGTTTAACTTTCAAATGCCTGCGATGCGAACTCTAAAGTTATAAGTTTTGTGGAAAGAAAAATACGGCCGTGAGCAGGATTCGAACCTGCGCCTCCCAGATAAATACCTGTAAAGGGACTAATTAGAATAAAGCAATGACGCCACCAAGACATTCAAAATTTGGAAGAAGAATTCGGGGTAGTGAGCAGAGGTAGAGATGGCTTGGTGGTCAGAGGGCCTGGAGTATTTATACGGAAGGCGCAGGTTCGAATTCTGTTTACGACCGTATCTTCTTTCCAGAAAAATGTATAGCTATAGAGTTCAACGGTCTTACCACTAGGCAGTCACTGCTTCAATACAAATTTGCTTTAGACTATTCCAACTTCGTAAACATCTGGTATTAGATAAGTAGTAGAGACTTATTTTTGAGTATAGGGGAGGTAAATATCTCTGCTACCTACTTTAATACTTGAGCGTCACTGCAAGATTCCCGTGAAGGACCGTGCAAACTTCAACACAAAATCTTCAACAGCAACATTTAATATTCAAAAGCTCTTATAGGATCGTCTAAAAGTTCAGGGCACGAAGCGAAGCGCATCTGCACCTTATGTTGTAGGTTAAGCAAATCTTGCAGTTCCCAAACCCAAACACGTGTTCTACTTCAGTAACTGTAAGATGAAACGTCTACACTAACTCTATCTGAAACTTGGAAATAACTACACCATGCCAATTAGCGAATTTAATTACAGAAATGGTTATGAAGTTATAATTTTGTGATAAAGCTACAAGCGTTCTGGTAGCTCAGCTATCGCATACACCGAAAGAATGATTTAATATGACGATGACGTCACCATATATAACATGGAGGAAAACATCAGGGGAGCGAACAGTGGTTGCAAAACCTTAGAGCACATGTATTATTTTTCTATGCACTACATTTTAATTCTAATGTTTGCTTCGACACATTAATGCGTTTTAGAAATAACAGAAACGGTTAAATTTAAAAAAAGTTTAAGGCTATAGAAATAGGATTGCAAAATGTGTCACTTCCAAATGATATTATTTTGTTAGATATGTATTATCTTGACAAGGTTTTTTTAGCAATTTCTTTAGTTATGCGTATCGTATTTACATATTTCATAGATTACGTGACGACCTACACAAGTCTAATATGAACAAGATCTTGAAAAACTTGTTAACGAAAACAAGCTATAACTTTAGGCAAGTATATACATACATACATCCATCATCTATTAAAAGTCTTCAAAATACCCCAAACTTTGAATAGAGCTTATAATAATTGCTATTAAAACCTCAAAACTTAAACCAATTATTTTGACTAATGAGACTAGGTATAAATATTTGAAGACTGCCTAAAATAGTCAAGGATAAAAACCCATACAGTAGTCTAGACTATTTTTGCCAATGTCTTAGAAAGATTAGCAATGTTCTGGAACAAAGAACGATGTCCAACAGAGCGCGGCGATGGGCTTTATGGAATGAAAAAATTGACTATCATCAATACCTATTGATATTAGTGAAGTAGATACTTAAAGCACTCGTTACAGAGATGACAGAGCGGGGGCCGGCCGATGTCGGTACCTACTTCCAATAACGTTCGACTTTCAATTAAACTCGTCAGACGGGACATCGCCGCAAGACTAAAGAGCACCGACGGAAATAAATCGCCTCTCGTCGAGTACCGCCCACGGACTACGGGCTGCCCAAACCCTCGTACTGAAGAGCGCTCCAGGGTATTTTTGAAACTTTGTTAAAGAAAAAAATAACAATCCTTAAGTCAATCTTTAACGGAACATTGTAAAACCAACTCGATTTATGAAGGAACGAATAGGTACCCGACACCCATTAAGGAAGTAATTACTATTTACAATAGAACGAAAATGTTCATAATAACAAACAATTTTCATTTTGATGCCATTATCACCATTTCCGCTGAAATTAATTGAAAAACGAAATTGGTTAATATTTACAAGGGTATTTCAAATGTAATTAGATGTCTAATGATCAGCGGTATCGAATACAGATTTACAGAGAAAATAAAGTGTAGCAAAATCTAACAGTAGGTACCTCAATTTAATTAATTTATCGTTAACGAATCGATTTCATGTACCTGAAGCTTGTGCCTCGAAGAGCTCATTCGACAAAAATATTATTTGGCAAAAGGAACTGTTAAATAGCATCGAACATTGAAGCTTAAATAATAAACGACACAGAGACCGTTCGTAACTCAATGGCTACACAACACATTTCTCAAATTTTCATATGACAGCGCATTGCAGCGGTAAGTTACGAAGTATACACATATACTACACGAAGGCAATGTATTTAATTATTCACGATTCGCAATTCACAAATCCAAAGCGCAATCACAACGGGTGAAAATTGCATTTTTATTCCCTCGCGCTCACGAAAATTATAGGCACAGTAAATTGCAACAGTTGCATATTTGTACAAAAATATATAACCGGCTGTGCGGCCGCTCCGTGTCTCTGCATGTTATCGTGGATTAATTAAAATTGTAGGCTCAAATATACGCAACGAATGTGTGCTTGTAGAGCACGTATACTGAGATGAATAAAGAACAACCAAAATGATTATAAGTGAGCATCGATCCCATTGAGGGAAGGGGCGGTTTATGGCAGAGGGCGACAACCAACAATAACATGTTTTATTATCACATAATTGTATAAAGTAGGGGGTTTTAAAAGATTTATGTAGGTACGTACCAGACGAAACACAAAGGCATATAAAACGTATGAAAGTATCATCGAGCTTAAATGCTGATATCAAACCCGCTTTAGTTTACATAGTACATTTGACATTAAAGTTACAAGTACCCCGACCCTGCCTTATCGGCGCTGTTAGGACGTAAGGTCAACACGGATTTTATGATACATACAAGTCACGCATCAGTAAGTATGTATATTAAGCACATAAATAGCCCTTTCGTGTACTCTGTGGTCGTTTCCATTAAACGTGGTGTGGTATTTTCTTGTTGGTATTAACGCTTTCAATTGAAGTCTCGTCATACAACTCCTTACATAATATTTCATCTCCCTATTTTACTATCGCTTGCGTGTGATAAGTCTAGTAATACCCAGCTACGATAATACCGCAAGCCTTTCATTTTTTGCAATATAGTAAGAAATATTATTTTCTTTGTGCGTAGATGTTGCTTGAGCGCCAGATTACGGGCTCAAGGCATGTGATGCCAATGTTATTCATTGAGAAAGAGAAAATAAGTAAGTAATTGCGGTGATCAGTGTCCATTGCTTTTCATATTAGAAGAAACCCTAATCTGCAGTGCAGTACCAAACTAATCCATACTTAATAATAAAATAAATCGGATATGTACTAAGGGTGACCTTAAATTTCAACGAAATTAATAAGACTATATATATCTTGAAAAGGGATACTTTTTACCCAAAAAAAATTCAAGTTAGAGCTATTACAGAAGTATTACCGTTGATGGCGCCAATTAGCGTGAAATGAAACGTCAGATTGTAGATTATAGTTATAAAAAAGTCGCTCATGATTCTATGTCTGAGGTTCGAAGAGTCATCCCCTTCGTGTTTAGGTTTTTTTCTAATCTTTCAGAAACAAAAATAGAAGCCGGCGGCTCCGTCGACCCAGCCACGAAAAGACAATTCAGAATACAGTATATTTTCTTTTACTTGAGTGGTAACTGTCCTATAGATAAGTCATTCTGCTTTACGTATAAACGTGGGTCGCAATTTTGTTTAGCACAATGGCAATTCAGCTGAACTGTGTTCAGCTGTTTTATAAAACGATCTGTGGGCTTACTCTTGAAAATAATTCCGCTCGATTGATATTGGAAATATGTCAGTTCGTACTTTTAATTGTCAAAATGTCTAAAAAATTATTATACATTCGGGATAATATGAAGACAACATGCTTTAAAATTGAGGCAACTGTAACGTAGGTAAATTTATTTGTCAATTACGCGTTGTTTTACGGCGTCTATTTAATATTGGAATTGGACTGGAATTGGTATTATTTTCAAGAGTAACCACAGTTTTGTAAAACAGCTGGCAGTTTTGTAAAGCAGCGGATTCTACAATCCATCTGCTACATATAAATTATTAAGTTTAGGATTTTATCAGCATTCCGATTGAATTGATCTGATAGACATTAGACAATTGAAACCGCGAGCGGAAGATAGATAAGAAATTTTTCTCCCAAACTCAAATAATATTTGCAACAACAAAATCATAACTTCATACTTATTATGAAAGCAAAGTTCAGTTCTGTTGTAGTTATAAACAACGTTTAAAACACCACAAATTATAATAAAACTAATTTTCTACTACAAATTTTTGGAATTAGATAAGAACCTTCTATGAAAGCTAAACTATCCTATACATAATAATTAAATTATATGGAGCGGACTTCTTGTTACTGTTACGGTTCCAAACACTATAGAAAGAGCTACTAAACCGATTAAACAAGCAAATTAATTACACTTTAGTAATCCTAGTATATCCATTTCAGTGCAGTTTAAAGTAGTATAGATTATTTCACGGTATGAATATCTGAACATTATTTCACGTTATTATTTGCTACGTCATATTTATGTCATTTCATTAAAGTCAAAATACCAATGTAACATTTGTAAATTCTTGACTAACAACTTTTCATAGACTATACACTCAAGTACTTTTTTAGTACTTTTTTATTTATTATACAGTTTAATGTGACACATAGCGGCATTTTTTGTATTTGCTGTCTTGCTATGAAAAGTGGGGGCAGCGAATTAGAGCATAAATAATGTCACGCAAAGTACGTATACTATTATTATTTAATTATGGATGAATATTAAATTTGCTGATATGGCCATATTATATTACTGGAGTAGTCGTTTGTAATAACGTCTTAATCCATTTTTTTTTATATAGCCACTTAACATAGGCCACTCTGGCGTTCACGGCCTCAATTATATTTATTTCTGTAAATACATATCAATTATTGTCCACCGGTTACTACTCACGTATTGAATTCGAACGGAGCCCTTAGTCATGAGCTGAGCCCGCGGCGTCGCGATTCAAACAGTAGTAAACGGTGAACAATAATTGATATGAATATGTCTCACGAAAGTTATTGTATAAATACATCTGATAAGGTCACTTTTACAAGTCAAGTTTCTTTTTAAACTGGATGATGGCATCGGCATTTCTATCTGACTATCTCTTAAAAGAATTTTCGAAACAAACTCGGAGATCACCGTCTCTTTTAAAGTACAGCCTTACTCAACGTAAGTGTAGCCATGTAGGGATAAGTCTGGGATGGCCTTTTGACGAAAGAGCCATAGCAGTTTTGAGCTGACCTGTCCTAACTACGGCATATATAAGGCACGTATGCATCAGTTATCGTGCAGCTCAATCATTATTTAGGAAGCTCCATGACTCGCAAGATGATACCCAGATCGGCAGGATACCGCTGATACTAAACACGAATCAATAAAAAAAATTATATCAAAGAATTATTTTTTTGTTTTTTGTAAACAAACGAATTCGCCCATTTGCGCGCGACTAAAACCAACTCGTGCTTAACTACCAAAAAATAGGCATAGGAACTGGCCGTCCTTTTACAATGCCAACAACATATTCTTAGAGCCGTTCGGGGTTATTCTGAAAAAGTCGCAATTTTTTTCGAAGTGAAAATTTTATTATTAAATAACCGTACGATTTTTAAAGTAAATTTACATAATTAAACATATCTTTATCATTTTGCTTTTAATATAAAGCACGAGTACAGATCAACAAGCTTGTGTATATTTTGCGTTGGCCAAATATATTGTCAAATACAGATCTTTCAATGCATTAACGTATGCATAGCGATTTCTTAAGTTCAAATTTTTAGTGGAACCAAAATAAAAATAAAATATATCGAGATGGCTTAGTGGTCAGAGCGCCTGGAGTATTATAACCGGAAGGTTCAAGACTTCAATTCCTGTTCACAACCGTAATTTTATTTCCACATAAAATCTAATATATTGTCGTTGCGCAATTGTCTTACTTAAAACTGTTCACTGATTTAACTGAAACTACACTACATTCGGGGAGTTCGTCCACATATCAACAACGTGTACACTTGCAGTTTCATTTAATCTTTTTAATTATCTGTGTGCGTTACCTTTTAAAACGGAAAGCAAATAAGTTGTTCGGAACACGGAATAAGTTAACGTTTATTTTTTTCTATTCCGTGGTTGGAAATCTAAACTATCTCGGTTTATGTTGTACTAGTTTCCCTATAAGACGACGTAAAACCTAAAACCGTGTTGAGTGAACAAACATCGTAAGGGATGAGAGTATTAGGATGAGTACTCAATAATCCCAGCTTAGCATATATTGTATCAGGTACGAGTACCTACTTACTTATCCTACTCTACTCAGTAGGATAAGTAAGTAGAAGTTCTATATACGTTCGTACGTTAGCGTGGATGTAGGTACTTCTGTTGTTATTTCACTTTTTGTTGAATGCGTGGTATGCCTGGATAACGGAGTAGGTAGCTAATATTTTTGTCGCTGGATTTAGATTGACGCCTCGACTCTACGTCATACACAGTCAATTTTAAGAGGTTAGCATAAAATATTTAAGATATATCAAGCTAACATATTAAGCTGTACCTATATGCAAATGGTAAATTCTATATGTCTATGTTGAATTAGGTCATTATAACAAGACATAATTATGGGCATTTAAAGCGGTGTGAAGATGATGGTTGAATTTTTTTGCTCGTCAGTGTAGTAACGTGCTCTATGCTTCGGAGAGCACGTTAAGCCATCGGTCCCGTTTGTCAAATTAATATCTATGACAGACATTACGGGTAGTCAGAGGCCTGAATTCCGTCAACCAGTCATACTGGGTTGTGGAGGTCAGATAGGCAGTCGCTCCATGTAAAATACTGGTATTAAGTTGCATCCGGTTTGACTGAGAGCCGACCCTAATGTATTTGGGAAAAGGCTAGGCAGATTACAGTGTAGTAGCGTTCTAATATTTTGTAAGGCTTTTTTAAAAATACGGAAGTAACAAAAATGATTCTTCTGATTTTCATTCAATTCGTTAGGCCATTTCCTGCCTATGCTTGCTGGAAGTTAAAAATTAAATACGTAATCCGTATAAAATCTCAAAATTTTTGAAAAAAAAAAATGCTATTAAAATCTAATACCTGTCACAAAAATAACGCACCATAACAGAAATATTAACATCCACTTGAAATATTTCCGCCACATAAAGGATATATAATATATACATAAGGATATTCTTATGTATAAGGTTAATGGGACCAATAAAGGAATTTACTTACTAATCAGAAAACAGCAAAATGGTTTCATTTAAATTTTTTTACTTGAAGAATATTTCCTCTTTACATGACGAACCGCTACAGATCTTTCGTTACCCGTTTTCGGAAACACGTAAAAAGTGTCAGAATCGTAATATTAGAAACGAAGAAGAGTTATTGGACGTATTCCTAGGATTGTGTTAACGTAGCAGATTAATATTATATTACTCATTAGCCTAATCTAGGCTAAATTGTAAATAAAGTATCGTTATCATATGATATCCTATAGGTTTTTTTACTATCTATATAAGTAGTAAAAAGTCATCGTGTAGCTCAATGTAGTAACATTGAGCTACCCGATGACTGACGCGTATCTGCCGTTAGTTAGGACAGGTCAACTCGAAACCGCTATGGCTCTTTTTTCAAAAGGCCATTCCAGATACCCTACGCAGTTACGCTGACAGATGCTCGTCTATAATTATGTCTAGACTTTAACCTTTTGTATATCGCATTTCCAGACACAATTAAATTTCCATTGTCTCTCGCATGGATCAACGTTCCGATATTTAAGAGGTTAAAAGAGAGAGTTTATTTCGGCATATCTTCTCAGAGGTCTTCAGAGGTAGTCAAGTAGGAAATGCCGGCTTCTAAATCATAGTAAAACTAACATGTAAAATAGTTAGCGCCTATTTACAGAATAAACAATGTCAAATTAAAAATGTCATTGGTAGGCAGAAACCATCTATTACCACTTACTACGATTCTTACGTATATCTTTGCTTCATCTATATTCATTAACTTTTTCATGCATGTTCGTCGGCTTACGTGATGAATGGGTGACCATTATTTCGTAACGAGATCGAGTGCGGAGAGCACGTTAAAGCTTCGGTCCCGGATGTAAAATAATATGACAGTCGTTACGCGTAGATAGATGCCTGAAAGTCTGACACCCAGTTTTACCACGAAATACTGTGTTATCCAGTAACTGGGTTGTGGAGTTCCGATAGCCAGTCGCTCCAAAAACACTTGTATTGAGCTGCATCGGTTAGACTAGGAAACCCCAACGTAGTTGGGAAAAGACTAGGCAGATTGTTTTACCTACTTTCTAGCAAAGAATTTCCAATTTTTCCAACGACTTACCTGATTGTTAGGGAAGGTGCCGTCCTTGTCGATGGCGTTGACCTGCGTGACCTTGGTCCCGATAGGTTCCCCCTCCAGCACCGTCTCCTGTTCCCTCTCCGTGAAGAGTGGGATCTCGTCGTTCACGTCTTCAAGCATGATGTACACCGTCGCTTCAGAAGCCAGTTGTTGGGCCCCGTTGTTCTATACAGACAGGATTCATTAGTAACGAAACGTAAATATCACGCTTAATATCTATCTATATAGTCCCATGTAATAGGTTTTGAGTGTATTGCCATCAAGTGTGCACAGTCCAAATCTCCGGGCTGCTACTGAGATTTTTTTATTAGAAATACCCAATATCCTAAGCCGTGAATCGAACCCAGGACCTCAAACTCAACCCAGGTAGACAACCCAGTTGGTTTTGCAAAATTTATTGCAGATAATGATTCGGCAATTGAAGACTGCACGCAGTTGTACCTAGGTATAATAAAAAATTACACTATAAGGCTAAATGTTACCATTTAGTATTACAAGCTATAAGTTGGAATTGAATCCAGAGCCCCGAGGCACAGGCTAACTTCCGACCCGTGAACCAGAACCATTAAAATTAAATTACTTTCAATATTAAATTCCATTTTACAGAACGGTTCACCAATTATGTACGTTAACAATATTAATTTAATTTAATGTTCCAAACTTCCGGCCACAGAATAATACAACCTAACAATTTATTGATAAATACTCTGAACGTGTATAAACTTAATAAATATTGCAATATGGGAATATAACTACAGTCTGTAGGTACTCGGTAACAGTACAAACATCTAATATTAAAATTGCAGGATCCTGATAAAATTACTCGCTGTTCACTGAGTTTCAAGGCACAACAATACATCAAAATAATATATACAGGGAATAGGTACACGGCAAAAATATTAAAAGCTCACCTCAACTCGGATCGTAAGATTATATTCCTTAATACTCTCATAGTCGAGTGGATGATTAACTTTTATATCGGCCCATGTAAATCCGTTGTCTGCCCTTTGTTGTAAATAGAATGTGTGGAATTTGTTAGTCTGGGCCGTGGAGCCGGGCATCAGCCGGTAAAACACGGTCGGGTTGTTCTCAATACCCGAGCTGAAAATACAACAATACGTTATACCATCCATTCTATACAAAAATATGAAAATCAAAATCACAACAAAACATCTACTTTAGGCACATGACGACATCAAAATTGCGAATATTGATCTCAAATAAGAACGGAAAAATACTTGTATGGGACATCAACCAAATAAAAGGACTACTTTTCTATCGCATTTTACTTTAATGTATGCGTTAAATTAAATATTAACGAGAGGAAAAATTATAAAATTAAGTAACTGTAGTAACTCATTTACAGTTTGGATAACGAGAATTTTCTTGAATAAACTTCAAAGGAATACTGAAGTAACCATTGAATTTATAAACTCTGTGAACTAACTTTTCAACCGATGAACGGGAAATAGTTTAAAACGAGTTTGCCTCGAAATTGTTATAGGTTGGTACCGCTAAAAAATTGCTGCAATATTTCGGTGCATTATTTTGCGTCGATGAATAATTTACTGCTATTTTCACTTGTTTCTATAAAGAACATTCTGTTTTTGATTACTGCATGAATTCTAACTAAAATAATAATTCTGTCGCTTTTTCACTTGAGGTATTTAAAGTCATCAAATTAATATACCACTGCAACACTCGCACCCTATGTTTCGCCCGTTTAAAAGTAAAATGTATCATCTACTCTCCCCGTTCTACTCGTTGCTTGCGACTGTACCAATGAATTTAGTTTGTTTTTTACATCACTCGTTTGATTTTTAATGCTTGTGCTTAATAAAGCACTAGCATTAAAAATCAAACGTTCACATAGAAAAGTATACCCCACTTAATTAGGATTTAATTATTTGAATATGTCTTTTCGTAATTTCATCATCCTTTATTTATTAAATTATTCGTATAGCGTATAAGTTGGTATAATTTACAGTAGGTATTTAACTTGTATCGACATCCAACAAAGAAATTTTATTTTTTATTTTGCGTTTTTCGAGTTGTTACGAAGCAACCTACATTAAAGAAAACCTAATATATTATATTATAAATAAGATATTGTAAAACTCATTTCTTTAAACTGTAATATTTGACCACAACAAAACCGTGATCAGGACCTATTCTAAATGAAGCCCAACCGAGACCTGCCTTCATAGACTAAGCACCTATATCCATTCGCAAAATATCAGTATTATTAATGTTCATTGAATTCATGATTGGAACCTATTTATTTATTGAACCCTTTGGCTCACCCACGTACAAATACGTACTTCAGAACAATAAAGATGTATTGTGTGTGCTAATGAGCGAGCCAACAGCTTAAACTAAGCCCTAAGGAAACAAAATTGTATGAGTCAAATTAGTAGGTAATTTAAATCCTCCATCCTACCAAACTGTAAGTGAATTACTCATTGCATATAAAACTAAGCTTGAGCAACATTTGAGGCTATCACGGGTTAAGGGACAACCTCAAAGACTGAAAATATTTAAATTCAGAATGGCTTCCATTCATGCCTCAATGCGAGGTGCAATTAATGATTCGCAAACTCAATGCAAGGCACCTTTGTCTGAGGCAGCCTCGAATGGAGTCACGACTTTAAAAATTAGTAAGGTGAGTTAGTAATGGTTTCGTCTTGTATTATAGTAATTGTGAGTTTGAAATGTGTGTTGTTTAGGACGAACAGATAGACCATAGAGATGTGAACTTGCCATCGACCAGCACTCTGTGATTGATGCACTATGAAATTGAACTATATTGCATAACAGTTACATAATAATTAATAATAGCCCGTGGCACATAAGTGATGCACATTCATTTAATTGTTGGAATATAAATATTTTTCTACCGCTATACTTACTGTTTAGACCTCTTTTTCGTAACAAGACAACTATTTTGCTATAATTACTAACCTACCCGTAAAGATACAACTTATTCTACAACTCCTACGAGTTTCACTAGTAGGTACCAAGAACAATTATCCAAAAAAAAACTCCACTGCATCGATATGAGAATAGCAAAAAAATATTCTCACTCTCTGATTATCTACTTACTACTTTTCCCAACTTGAGATATAGTCAATTATTATTGACAACGAAATTGTTAATTAAATCCACTAAAACCAACGTACTATTTTTCATAAAATATTCGATTATGACAGTCTACTAAAGTTACATTAATATTTTGTCATATTAGCTGTTCATTATATTAATTTCAATGCAGGATTCTATTTATTTAAAACGTGGTTCCAAAATATTATAAATCAACTCAAACCCTATAACAACAACAACGTCAAAAAAGAATAATATTAATTATTGTCAAGCACTATTTCAATCCATTGAAATAAATTTCTTAGACGAATAAAAATATAAAATACTGAACAACTGCCTACTTTAATCTACTTACTAAAACATTTAATTATCTTTCAACATGCTACTTTAACCCGTACATTTATATCACGTAAAACTTAGTTAAGACTTTGATATGACTCATAATGCATTGATGCCTCAGCCTACATGCAAAACAATGGACACAGACTTTTATAATTAGATAAGTACCCATTCGATACCTCTCACAATTGTTCAAAAACATCTATTTTTATTCTCATTTTAACGTGTCCCCAGAAGATTCATACGTTACAAAAACACATATCGCACTAAAACTAAAGAAACTACGATATACTGTACTAATAGATGTATTTGAACAAAACACAGTGTTCCCCGTTCCATGTAAGCAGTGAGCCCTTCTAGATGCACGCTGGTGAATCACGACAGTCCACGTGTGCCATTACGATGCGATTGGTAGTAACGGACATGACATTCACATCGTATTCAGATCACCAAGTGAGAGGCAAACGATATTGAAGACGCGCGCGGCGCATCAGTTCACGAAGAGAACCTCCCAACTTTGTCATATCAGAATAAACTATTCGTCCGTAACCACCACCATAACGAACGCAATTAAATAAAGTCTAAACTCCTATGACAAAATTTGGTGGTACTCCTTACAAAGTGAGGTTCACTAACGTTTCCTCTTCTGTCTCAAATATCAAAACTCGGTAAGCTCTATTAGTTTGGTACTTGAACTCAAAAGCATAGACGCTAGCGGACAGCACCTTAATCAACGAATAACTGCCGCATCCTAGTGACAACCCTGCGACTTTGATTCTTAATATCAATACAGTGCCCAATATTTTTTCAGTATCCGATATCGATATTAATATCGAAGAGGCAAGTTAGAAAAAGGCTGCGACAGTTGGGTGTTTCGCGCCGCGGCGTCGCACACTGCGTGCAGGTGACGGGGCTGCGTGCGGTGCCCGTGCCGAACAGTTACCCACGCACCTTGCTTTCACGGACACCACTTTGGCGCCCACGGGCAAATTCTCTCGAATGTAGATCGGGCCGTACACCGTGTGGTCCCACACGGGGGGATTGTTCGCGCGATCCACTACGTCTATCTGGACCTCCACGGTTCTGGACAAGGGCGGGAAACCCTTGTCTTGAGCCATAGCCTCCAACTTGTACGTTTCTCGCTATCGGGGAAAGAGTCGATGGAAACAGACAAAACCACGTCGTTAGTAGTGTTAAGGAGTGGAGGAGCGGCGAGCCCGGAGGCCCGCTGCGCCTTATACCAACCTGGCTTTCACACTGGTCACTACGGTACCCACTGTGACATTCTCTTTGATGTGAACGGGGCCATACGTGGTCATGTCCCAGATGGGGGGCTTATTGTTCCTGTCTACCACGTCTAATTCAACGTCCACGTCTGCGGAGGAGGGCGGGTCGCCTCTGTCGGAGGCGCGCACGCGCAGTCGATACCTGTCCCGCTACAGATACACGGGTCAGAGGTCAGCGGGGGAAAAACAAAACATAACACAACTAAAATATAAACACATAAAGTACTCATCGCTAATAACCAATTAAAATAATTTAAAAAATAAACTGAAGTACGGATTTCACTTCCACATTATTGGCTGTTTGCAAATGTTTTATTTAGCAGTATAATGTGCTAATAAAGTAAAAGCTTACACTCATCTTCTCACATTCAGTAAGCCAAATAAAAATATAGAAGAATAGGTTCTATAGAGAATGAACTTGTAACATTACGTCCGCTCCATCGTCTGCTTCCACTCTCAGCACAGGCACTGTCGTACTTACAGTAGAGAACATTCCTCACTGTTGTAGCCAATATTAGATGGTGCAAGAAAAAAATTGGAAATGAAATATTGATAATATTTTACAAGTTTCTTCTGTACAATAAGGAGAAAGACAAACTGTACATTATAGGTATAAGGTACTTTTTACAGTAATCAAACTAAACTAATCTTAAAAATTAAAAAAAACGTAACGAAAAGCAGGCAAATGCATGCAGCTCTGCATACAAGACATGGCGGAAAGGTCAGGTTGTCATATGACTGGTTTAGTGACCTCTTAGTTACTACAACGAAACGACACTCATTGAAATGAATATATTACAAACGATGGACGTTACGTTAAACTGTACAAATTTGGAATCGAGAACGTTGCCCCTTTCACAGAAGGAATATGTCACAACTGGCCAGATGGCCAAACTGCCTTGGGGGCAATCTGACCATCTCAATTATTAACTAATATTATACAAATTATATTAATAGCACTGGCTTCCTGGAAAAAATCACAATTATCATGATATTACTAATTGCATGAAGTCATATTGCATGAGTAGTCGTCTACAGCACAGCGATGAACGCAGCGGGAGTCGAACCGACCGCGGCGGCAGGAACTAAGTACCGCTCCGCAAAATAAAATCAGAGATTAGTAACAAAACATGTACATAATACATATAATACTGATAGGTATGTTAAAAGCGTAAGCTTCTCAAATCAATTAATCATTAATTACAATAAAATAAACTTTTAAACTAGTTTGTGCGAAATATACAGAAGTGCTGTTACAGAAACTGTACATGTTTTAGAACTAAACATAGGTTTCAACGGTGAAATATTTACAGCAGTATTATCACTGTTATAAGGTAAGTATTATACACAAGTTGTTTTCATCTGTAAGATAGTTAATGCAAGATTGGTGCTGCGGAAATAAATCTTAACGAAGATTTAGTGCGGAGCCGACGCTGGCGGCAACTCAAACTAATTGTGCTGCAAGAAGAACAAGCCCCCGACGGCCGCGGGGCCCGCAGGCACCCGCGCTGCCGTTCAATGGACAACTACTCCTCACAGCCAGGATTTACCCCTCTCCACAGCAATTTACAGCAGCGGTTAATTTAGAACTATTTACATGTAAATGAACTTAAAGTAAGTGCCAATTGAATCCTAAGGCCTGTAGGTAGCACTCATCCACCAAACTTTGTAGTAAAGTTGATCCCTTCCATTCATCAATCTTATCAAATGCTCTCACCATGTGATCAGTGTGAAGTTATAGATGTAAAAGCATACTTACGTCGAGTGGCTTCTTTAGAACGATCCAACCCGATTCGGGCTGGATCTCAAAATACTCAATATCATCAGCATTATAAGGAGCGCTCAAAGTATAAACTATGGCGCCGTTATTATCAGCATCCTCGTCAGATGCAGACACTCGCAATATATTCGTGCCTATACTGGCGTCTTGTTTTACGTTCTCCACATATTTCTGCAAGACACATTATAATGATAGTCAACAATCGCCATGGATCGCTGAAATTCATGCAAACAAATATGTTGACTAGCTGTGATTTCATGCAAGTTTGTGCTTAATACTACGCGCTAATATTTTGTACACTAGTCTGCTTACTTGTCGGTCGAATAGTGGGGGATTATCATTTACGTCGGTGATCTCAACAGTAAACGAGCAGACACCTTCTAAGGAAGGTTCTCCTTGATCTGTTGCCTTTACAGTTACGGATACAAATTTTCCGTCGTCACCTTCTCTGTCGAACACTTTGTTTGTTGATACTTCACCCGTTTCTTCGTCTACAGTGAATTTCGTTCCTTTCTGATTTGGTTGTTGCACTATTGAGTATTTTACTTGGCCGTTGACACCTTTATCTTCATCTGTAGCGTGAACTTTTATCACTGGACTTCCGTTGGGAGCGCCTTCTTCTACTTTTGGAAAGTAAGTAGGACAGTCTTTGAATATAGGCTTATTATCGTTCACGTCTGTAATAAATACGACCACAACGGCCGTAGAAGTGTGGATGGTAGCATCGCCGTTGACGCAGCAGGCCCCGTCGTCCATGGCAGTCACATTGAGTTCGTATTTATCTCTGTCAAGTGATATAGCCTTGTTGTGCAGTCGGATTACACCAGTGATTTCTTCAATTACGAATTGCCCGGAGCTAGTGCCGCCGCCGACGAAGCCAAACCTTACGTTGTCGCCATCTTTGTCAGAAGCGACAACAGTTGTGACGAGAGTGTTAGGCCCAGCATTTTCATCAACATTGGGAGTGTACACCTGTTGTGAGAATTTTGGTTCCTCGTCATTTTTGTTCTTAGTGTAAACTCTGACTGTAGCCGTTCCTGTTTTGGCTGGTTCTCCCTTATCTTTAGCTGTGACTACAAATTCGTAGTATGCGTTATTATTGTCAGCATCAAGTTGCTTGTTGTTTGTGATGATACCGTTTGAATCGACGCTGAAGTGGTCATCTAAAATGTTATACAATTCAATCTATTATTAAATATCAACAAATTCCTATTGGACATTTTTCTTTTCATCCTCACATATAGGTACCTATAACATAACATAGCATCACGCCTGTATTCCCCGAAGGGGTAGGCAGAGGTGTACACAATTGTACACCCACATTTCACCAATGCTGTTATTAAGTCCCATGTAATAGGTGGTGAGCCTATTGCTTTCGACAGCGCGGTTGGCGCAGTAGTCGAGAGACCGACTGCTGCGCTGCGTGTCGCAGGTTCGATTCCTGCACTGAGCAAATATTTGTACGATCTATAGATAATTGCTCCGGGTCTGGGTGTGTTTGTGAGATTATATGTCTGTAAATGCACCCACGATACAGGAAGTAATTCCTAGTGTGGGGCAACGTTTTAAAAAAAAAAAAAAAAAAAAAAAAAAAAAAAAAAAAAAAATTGGCATCAACCGGGCACATTTCCAAACTCCGGGCTGCTACTGAGAATTTCCTAACAGAAAAACTCAATAACACTTTGCCCGACCCGGGAATCGAACCCGAGACCTCCTGCTCAGCAGTCGCGCTACGGACCACTAAACCAACGAGGCAGTTACCTAGGTACCTACAATATATAGATATATACAATATATTGCTTATTATAGGTACCTATAATAAGCAATTTCGAATTTATTACCTACCTACTGCTTCCTACATCAAACGCTGATGAAAACAGCATAGGAAGCAAAGGTAATGTAAACAAAGGGAAAGATAGTATTATGTTAACAATAAACGTTACAATATATTATGTATACTTCTTCAGAACCCGAATGAAGAGGTTATTGTGTATTTTCGTTATGAATAAATTACAGTTGCGAATTTAAATAAAATCAATTACTGAATTCATGCATTTAATTTTAAATCTTATTATTCTGCTTATCCCTACAAGGCCCAAAATGTCTATAAATCATTAATTTTAATTAAATTCACATAAGTGCGAAACGAAACGCATAGAAGTCAACGACCTCTATACTAGTTAAATATTAGAAACAGCGCCATCTATTGAGTTTGCGTTTACATAAGAAGTTATACAGAGAAACGTTAGATGGCGCTAGTCGTCGCAACGACAACAAAACTTTTCGAATGTAGTACAAAATTTTTGAGATATTTACCCGAAACTAAATATTCGATTTCCGCGTTCTTCCCAGAGTCAGCATCCATGGCCTTGACTTTGAGTATGCTGGTGCCGAGTGGAATGTCTTCGTCGACATTGTGTGCTTGGTAATCAGGGAGCTCAAATTTAGGCGCGTTATCGTTTACGTCTGTGACGCGAATGGTGAGCTGTAAAATTAAATTTAAACTATACAATATCTAGTATTTCATAACTCTTTACAAAATACTAATATTATACCTAAATATTCTAAATGTTGATTCATTGATGATTTTGGATATTCCTTATAATTGTAACGATTGTTCTAAATTTGATTCAACTGTCTGTGCTTTCAATTAAGCGTTAGCTACGCCCAACCTAGGAATCGAATCTAGGATCTCATGTTCATTGATGCCGTGGACCAGTAGGTTATGTAACAAATGTGCTATTTTTTCATATCTGACTTTAAAGATAAGGAGTGTAAGATGGGTACAGATAAACTAATATCAAATCAGAATTCCGCCCCTCTAAAAATACCCCCTATCAAAACATGTAAGATCTCATACATTTCAGCATCTAAACTCATATCAGCGTACCTATTGCCTATCTCGGTTACAAACAAATTTATTGTCATGTACTTTGTAGTACATCATCATATGTGTTTAATATTTTTGCTGAGCATAGACAATCTATAACATACGACGCGATGTACAGCAAAGTTTCCATCAATTCGAAGGTACCTAATCGAGATAGCCAATAACGCCTGGAGATCTACATTTGGGATGAACTACTTAAAGATTTTATAATACGGATGTACCTAACTTGGTAAGTCTACTGTTAAGAAATGAGATCCAACGAATGAAACACCGAAAATTCAAAATAAACACAAGTACCTCAACAGAAGTAGAGAATCCTCCAGAGTCTTCAGTGGCGGTCACCACCAGAGAGTACACGTGGGGCTGCCTCAGGTCTTCGAAGTCCAGTTCCTTAGCCAGCTTCACGATGCCTGACGTTGGCCCGATGTTGAAGGTTCCGGCACCTTGACCTTGAGCCTTCAGCGTGTAGCGGATCTCACGGTCGGCGAAAGATTTAGCTTTCACTGATATTATGCTGAAATAGAATAATGGTATTTTAAGTAAGAGAGTAATTAAGTTTAAAGGTTTTTTTTGCGTAATAGTTTAACGTCATCACGTTACAACTTGGGTAGGTACGGTTTGGACACATAATGGTTAAGTTAAAAGAATAATCAGTCTTATAAACACAATACATCTTTAACACCGCCCTTAATTAACAACATGTAACGGTCTCATACCTAGAGATTGTTTAATACGTCAATCAGATCAATAAGCGACAAAAATCTTCAAATAAATTTACAAAACATTCTAATACATTTATACACATTCAAACAAGAAGATATTTCTGTAACACGCACATGGACTACACAAAAAAGTTTTCGTTGGTAGTTATTTTATTTCCGAATAAGTACTTAATATCGAATTCAATTGTTTTCATAAAAATAACAATTAAAGAAGCGATTAACATTAAATTTCCGTTTAATTAAGTAATAAAACACCAAGTTTGTTTACGCGACATCATATTGCCCAGATCCACCATCATAATAGCGTGACCTAGTTTCATTTTTACGCGGACATATGGCTGTTAGTGAAATTTCAACAATTGAATGTGTCACTGCGCACTCACTGTTTCAATTTAGAAGGAATCAATGATCAACATGTGTCTAAAGCTAAACATATCTCGAGTCTTGCGAGTGATTTGTTGTATTATTACCATTGATTGTTGTGTTACCTACATAACTTTATTTACAGGTTAGAACTCTTTACACAACAAACAAAAAAATTAAGGTTCATGTATGTATGTTTGTGAGTTTCTTTATTCCACCATAACTTCTAAATTTCCGAACCAATTTTGATGTATGGGGTATCGTTAGAATCTTTACATTGTCCCGGGTAACTAGTACGATTTTAAAAAAGGCAGACAAGGTTTTCATCTCCTATTAAAATATTTTTCATCTCTCTCATTAATTTTGTTTCTCAAGGAAAATAAAAATATTTTTCAACACAGTCGTAAAGTGGTTCTTGCTGCACCGCTTTCTGGTTCATAGTGCACCGTATTATGCACACGTGCTTTTGACTTCATATTACCACACTAGTGCGATAATCTAAGAAAAGCTACGTAACACCTTAACCGAGGTAAACTAGGAAAACAATTTTAGATAGGTACATTGTTATGCACACTAGCTCCAAACTTAATCACAAAAATAACATGAATTTGAATGAAAGTAAGAAGACATTGAATGTAATAAAATCCGGATTCATACGTAAGGGATGGTAGTAGATCAAATGTACCATGCGAACGACAAGATAGTAGTAACATAAAATAATAAAGGGATATTTCTGGTATTACAAAGATTTACTGTTCGCTTATAGATATAAACAAAGAATAAGAAAAGAATAAATGTTAACCCGTCTACTAAGAAGGCCAAATAATCCATTACGCTCAATAAAGTTTCACAAGTTGCCGGAAATATAAACAAATACAATATGAATACAATAGATTTGTTTTCGGTCGACAAGGAAATCCTGAATCGCCGTAATCTTAACTTACTTCACAAACACATCGATTTTTATATAATAACTATCTCTAAGAGTTTTTTAAGACACCAAAGAAAAACAAACAGAATTTTCTTTGCCATATTAGTAGGTAATTCGATCGTTACATCACGATTTTATAAAAACTGTAGATACGTTTCAGTACTTACAACTTTATCTAAGGCCACCATTTTGAATTTCTATTTTGACGGAAAACCGGTATATACATATCTAAATATGTATCTACATAAAATATTCCTTCAAGTGCTTAAGAATTGCTGAAGAGGCAGAGATGGTTAAGCCTAAATAGGAAAAAAGTACTTATAAAATTAAGTAACTCAATTAATTATCTTACTCTGAATCCTTCTTCTGGTTCTCGGCGATTTCGGCTTCATAGCTAGGCAGGTAGAATTGTGGCGCGCGTTTGCCACCAACAATGCTGAGCCGCTCCTCAGGCGTGGACTGGAACCGCCTCTCATCGACGCGGCCGTTCTGTAATCGTAAAGATTAAGTAAATGATCATTCATCATATTTGCCGTAGAGGCTACAAAACCCTTTTGAAATCGTGGAACACGAGAGTTGCCAACTTATTTTAGTTGGATTAATTAATTATTTAATTCGATTTGAAATCATCATTAAAATCTACTAATAATATAACATAGTATAGTTTATAAGGGTACATACTGATTTGTATATTGATCTTATTTATTTTTGATGTTTGATAGTTTTTTGACATAAACCACATATAGCCGACACTTCAATATCAAAAAATACATATATCGCGTCGCGGCAAAATCATATAGGTCTTTACAAATGTTCTTGTTTTGGCGATGGCTAAAATTATTCTATCAAAGCGAAAACAACAATCTTACAATGGCTATAGAGCTGCAAGTGAAGCGAAGCATTAAAGACAAGGGTATCTTCATTACTTCGATGATTAATTACACTCTTAAGTGATGGGAGTCGACCCTATCCCCATGTCTTATTCCATGTCTCCTTTAATCCAATCCCGAGCTTCTACTCAGAATTGTCAGCCCATAAATAACTACAACGTTATCTCGTTTGATATCCTCAAAATGTTCAGAACCTATTATTATATAAATTTTAAAACGGCTTTTCTGACATAGTTACTCATTCCAAAAATTGCTACCTAAATGGATGTGTGGATCAGATCGGCAGAGTTAAGAGGTAAAGTTAAATGTGAGCACAGCTCTATCGCAAGTACGAATTGTACATTGAATTGATTATTGGGTACTTACTGCTAACTTAAGTATAAAATGTTTAGGTTTATCAATCCGTATCATTTAAATTAATGACGTCGATGACGACTGATTAATAACTACTATTGTAGCTTCAGAATAAATAATCACAGGTTTCAAATATCATGAAAAAAGCTAACATCAATAGATACGCAGAAATATTTACAAAAGAAGAAAACCAAGAACGTCAACTCGAAGACAACAAACATTTCCAATATCTATAGAAGTTATCCAATGGAAAACTGTTGATATTAAGTTATTCGAAGATAAACCAAAATTGGAAATCGGTTCAGTTAAGACACACTACGCGAAGGGTTGCCAAAGTAAAAACCATAAAGTCGCATGACTCATAAAATGTCGTATGATCGTGTCATGTGCATAAAATATTAAATTACTTAATTGGGTCAAGTGTGGATTCTTTCTGCGAAGAAGCAGGAATAAGGTCTGAATGTATTTAGTTACATTTGATATGTATTAACTTTTTATGCGATGAAACCTAACATAATATTAAATACATTCAACTACCACGACCACGAATTCTTTTTCCACGTTTTAATACGTCTTTTGGTGACGTCATTGCAATCTATTGGGTCCTTTTACAGGAAACTAAACCCACACGACTAACTTTGCAGTTAATACATTGTATTTATGGTAGAGTATAGAGTACCTTAACAAATACAGATAAATCTTTGAAACCCATTAACGCATGCATAGCGAACTCTGCAGTTATAAATTTTAGTTGAAAGGAAAATACGATAATCGTATAGTCGTGAGCAGGATTCGAACCTGCGCCTTCCGGATAAATACTCCATCCGCTCTCACCGCTACCATACAAACCTAGAGTCAGCTATTTTAAGTTAAGTAATCGTTTTTTGTATTAACTTTCTTATGATTGCAGTAGCCTCAGCAAATATTTTTTATAAATGAATGCTAAATCAGTTACTCCAGCAGGGGTACTCTCGTTAGTCTAGTGGTACGCGACTGATGAGCATGAGGTCTTGGGTTCGATGCCCAAGTCGGGCAGTGCCATTAGGTTTTTTCTGTTAAGAAATTCTTAGTAGCAGCCCGGTAGTAGCAGCTCGGAGTTTGGAATTGTGCCCGGTAGGGAGCAATAGGCTCACCACTTATTACATGGGACTTTATAACAGCACTAGTGAAATGAAATACAGCCTTCGGAGAATACAGGCGTGATGCTATGTCATTGGAATGTGTATTCATAGTCATACTTATCAAGATCCATTTTATGATTACTTACGCATTCTATTTAAAACAAAAACAAGAAAATTTTAATTTATTTGAAAAATAAGTTACCTGCCACATAAATATTACAATTGCCGCTTCAGGCTCAGATTACAATTAAAATGTTCACCGAAATATTACTTTTGGACTCATAAAGAAATCATCGGCACATATCAATTTTAATGATACCGCACCACTGATGCCGATATTAATTAATTGGATTTAATATAATTTCCATTGCCGATGCAACATGTTTTAATTAATGGATCATACGATGCAAACCTTAATTAACTGAGTGAACTATTTGGGTACTGACCTGGTCTTCAGCCTTGACGTATAGCACGTATTCCATATCCAGCTGGAATGGGTCAGTTCCTCTCGTTCGTACCACGCCTGATCGCTCATCGACCTCGAATCGTCCCCCGGTTCGGTCTCTGACAATGAAGTAGTGGATATTGTGATCGGTGTCAGGGTCCCTGGCCTGTAGAGTGAAGACTGGGGTGTTGGGAGCGGCGTTGAGTTGCACCACCGTCTGCATAGGAAGTGGCCGGTTGATGAAGTAAGGAGGTTCATCGTTAACATCCTTAACGTGGATTATAACTCGCTGGTTGTCCGTGTCTGAAAATTCACAATGTCTGTGTTAAAAAAACCGGCGGAAATACGCATTGCCAACGCTAGTGTTTGTTTTTATTAAAACTCTAATTATTAAGGTATCTGAAGAGGGCTTGAGAGGCAATAACCAGAGGATTTAATAACCTACATACGTTAATGTAAAATAGGTTTTATTTTCCGGCTGAATTTCGAACCTTTTATCCATGAAAATCACTACATTTGTATACATATAGGTATTCTCTGATAAATTCTCTCCGTATTTTCCGTGAAAATACAATGAACATACATGCATAATCATGTTATAGTATTAAATGCATGAATCAACACGAGCGTTGCGACTCAGAAAAAGGAAAGTTTTGTAGTTAAGAGTGTTGTTGAATTTTCCGGAAAAAGCGCTTGATAAACTGTAACAGTGGGGTGCTGCAGCCAGTATGGCAGCGCAGCGGGTGTAAAGATAGTGTGGTGTACAGTCGCGAGCACCAATATGTAAACACAAACTTTTAAAAACTCACCTTATAATATCTCTAGCGTGTATATCTAAGATAATTAGGTATGTAACACAGATAGAAGAACATTTCCTTCCACATATAGACATACATTAATACTTCTTTATTATTCAGATAACTATTTATATGGAGTTTAAAAAGTTTAATTGTATACATCTTTGTGCTCGTGACTGTACAGTTTTTGTCTGGTGTGCGGGACGATTCGGTAGTTTACACGGAACAGAATCCGCTTATCATGTCGTAGGACCAGTTTTGGTGCAGTTTAGAACTGGATTTTTACGGCATGATTTTATAGCGGCGTAAACCTCCTCTCCTCCTGTCTATGTCTGATAAATCGATTATGTTTATGCCGACAGTAAGACGCTTTTGACAGAATACTGATTTTTTTCACACAATGATTGTAATCTAAAGTTCAAAAAATTTTGGCTTAGAATAATGAGAAATCAACATAACATATTACAAAAAACATATCACCAGAGCAAAACAAATTAAGAGCATAAAGAACTAATTGTGGAGCAGAAAAACATGTAAAGCTAACCTCACCACGAGGAAGAAAGAGATAATAGAGAAATTCTATTAAAAAAAAGTCACTTTATAGTAAAAACAGGTAATACTTACATTTCAGTGCAACTGTAAGGTTAGCATGGAAAATAAATTAAATATTATATTAGTAAAGATCGTTAGTAAAAACACACATAATAGATATATTATTTACATACTTAAAGCCTTATAATAATAACAGGGAATCGCCACTTTTTACACTTTGTCAATATTTTTAATGAGTACCTTGTTGATCTAGTAGTCACAAGCGCGGCTGATGAGTAAGGTCCTTAGTTCGATTCCCGGAAAGGGTAAAATGTATGTTTCTGTTTAGAAAGTCTCATTAGTAGCCCAGAGTTTAGCACTTTGCCTGGTTAATGCCAATTGGCTCACCATAATAACTGCATCGGTGAAATGAGGGTGTTAAACAGTAGGTACCTACTCTTCTACTGAACCCCTAGGATATACAGGTGTGATGCTATGTACTATCATGTATTATTTTAACATGCATGCGAACACTTAAGTAAGTCAAATACGACTACGACGACTATACGACTTAGATACGTATTATAAATTATCACTTGCTTAAAACGGTGATGGAAACAAGGACATCTGAGAGATGTTCTCGATGGTGTGTCACACCATGTCAGAGACCTATGGGTGGTTTTAAATCTGACTTGTTCATCAACCGACAGATGAGATAGCTTCGTTCGTGTGAGACTTGAACAAATACTTAGAGGACCTTTGCGTATCTTCTGAACCCTGCAGCATGTTATAATTATTTTCGATGAAAATAAATACAATATCTAGCTACTTCCACAAAATTGAGGGTAGTCATGCATTACCACCCGCCCGCACATATATGCACATACGCAAGCGGTGAAAATTCCGACTCTTCTCGGTGGTACCGAGTGACTCGGTGGCGGACACTGCACGGTCTAACAGCTCCTGATGATATCCCGTCATGGAGGGGCGAAACACGTGTAGAGTAGTTGGTGGTAATCGGAATTTTCACCGCTTGCGTATGTGCATATATTTGCGGGCGGGCATGACTACCCTCAATTTTGTGGAAGTAGCTAGATATTGTATTTATTTGCATCTATTGTAATGGACTTCCACAAAGTAACGCCTGAATCTATTCAATAATTATTTTCAACGAAAAAAGAACCGCCTTCAGTGGAATGGTGAAAACAATATATAGACATACGATCGCAGCAGTCGCGGATCATTTGCTGTAAGTTATTGAAGATGTTGTCTATCTCTGAAAATGTTCATCAGATCTTAATAAGTTATAACCTAAAACCTTCCCTGAAAAATATGTATTTAAATAGCGAAAACGCCGTGTAAATTGGACGAGTGGTTTTCGAGAAAATCGTGGGAATACAAACATACATACAAACGGGTCGAATACAGAACCTCCTTTTTGAAGTCGGTTAAAAATGGAACACGCACTTGCCTAAAATGTTCACTTAAATCCGTTGAGCCGTTTCGGAATCTACTCGAAAAAAAATCTGACGGATAGACAAAAATTTATAAGAACTTTTTAGATATTTTTTAATTAATTTCTATTAACAAAAGAAAAAAGAACCTAAGTTAAATTAATAATAAGCCTGCGATATGTAAATTTTACTTTTTTATTTCGCACCTCTTTGTGTAACAAAACAACTATAGTTTTTTTAATATTACTAACTTATGTTACCCGGGATAATGTTAAAGATTCTATCGGTACGTCTAAATCGGTTCAGGCGTTTATAAGAACTTTAGTTCTCTTAGTGGTCTTTGGTTTAGAAGTTATGGTGGAATAAAGAAACTCACAAACACACATACATACATCAACCCTAAAAACATAACACTCCTTTTTTGGGCAGTCGTATAAATAATAGTTATGTCTTAAATTTTTAAATCACATACAGGTCACTTAAATTATATTTATTGGTATTGATAACATTAAAATATCCTATTGTTAGTACTTTCACGATTAATGAGCAAGTAATTAGAAGATGTAACGTTATGGAATCTAAACTTGATTCAAGCGTACTTCTTTAATGAGCAAGTAATTAGAAGATGTAACGTTATGGAATCTAAACTTGATTCAAGCGTACTTCTTTTTAGTGTCTACAAAAAGGGTAAACTTTCAGTGGATGCTCGTTATAACAAATAACTTTTGTTTCAGCACTTTTGGAAATAAAACCTGAAAGTTTTCCTGAGCATTACAAAGTTTCGTGTATTATTTCGTATTACACACACACACAACTGGATATCTTAGAATAAATAGAATCTCACCCCTTGTTAGAAATATAATAAAACATTAGATTTAAAGTCAAGGGCTAAAGCTTTTAGATTAGGTACAAAGGCAAAGCAGTTTGGTTTGGTTTTGGTTTTTAAAAAATGTTGTCCCGCACTAGGAATTTCTTCCTGTATCGTGGGTGCGTTTACAGACATATAATCTCACAAGCACACTAACACCCAGACCCGGAGCAATTATCTATAGATCGTACAAATATTTGCTCCGTGCAGGAATCGAACCTGCGACACGCAGCGCAGCAGTCGGTCTCTCGATCACTGCGCCAACCGCGCTGTCAATTGTCAGTTACAATTAATTATTTAATTTTGTTGCACGGTTCCGGTTGGTATTATAGAGATGAACTGGAATGAAACTCCTTAACATGGCTGGTGAGGCGGCGGGCAAATGCAAGCCCAGTAAAAAAGAATAAAAATAATATATAAATAATCTAAAGTTATTATATTAAATGGAAAAAGAATACGGTCGAGAACTGGATTCGAACCTGCGCCTCCCGGATAAATACTCCAGGTGCTCTGACCACTAAGCTATCTCAACCTCTGCTCACCACCGCGAATTTTTCAACCATATTCTAACATGTCTTTTGGCGACATTAAGCATGCGTTAATGCTTTTCAAAGATTTATCTTTAATATATAAATAATGTTTCAAGAAATGTGTGTAATATATCGAATAATAAAAACGTTATTGAACGTTACGAAACCAAAGATCTTGTCTATGTCTATATATATCCAGTCTGTGTTTAGGGTAATAACGCAACGAAAACCTACGAATCCTACTACCATCAGAATACAAACAACACGTATTATCAAACATTGCCTCTAATACTGCTGTAGCCATGTGGTATCCTTTTTGTCCGATGGGATTTTCCTAAAGCCTCGGTATAAATCCGCAGTTTGCTGTAATCCCATTCCGAGGCTCTAGTTTCGGGTATAGTTTCACACACAACTGAACATTACAATACATTGACCTTAAGCGCTCCCTTATTAAGATTTTATCCCTGTGATAAGTGATAACAGAACAACCTTATTTCTTTATTAACAGGTTGATAATGGAAAGAAACTGTCACTCTTGACGTTGCTCCTTTCTCTGTACAATTTCCTACTTCTACCTTCCACCTATAAACGTGACCTTTAAATGAGTAAGTAGGTAGCCGAGTGTATTTTTTATATAAATAATGAATAACTCCAACTGTCTAAAATATTTTTTATGTATCCATGTTTTCTCCACTCTATTATTTTGACGTTAGTACGATTTCCTTTACTGTGTTACTGTCACATCGGATAACTCAAAGATTTTATTGCTTGTGATCTCTTGTATCTGCAACTTACACGACGGAGTCATGCTTCCGCTTGGCTTCACACCATCCCCTACTGCAATTTACCTATGTTAATCCTGTTTGACATACAAGACCGGAGTCCACTATTGTCTACGTCCTGATTGTTCAATCTAGACAAAGTAACTAATTGTGCATGAATCCGTTAAACCTACCTTCCGAAACCACAAGGAGGCTATTTGTTCATTAACTATCATTTGCACAAATGGATGGTTTGGACTCTCCCAAAAAGACCTCTTTATCTGCAGTCCCTTCCAAACCACCCAGCACATCGTGGGAAATTGCCTGTACAGAAGATTCACAGGAGGTCTAGATGGTCTAAACCGTTTTTTTTTATACCAAGTGCTGGCTGACAGAATTAAATCGAATCTAGTTTGACATCCTGCAGTAGAGCCATCATCATCATTATCATCACGCTGCCCTTATCCCAATGTAATTGGGGTCGGCACATCATGTCATGTCGCCGACTCCCTGCAGTAGAGCAATATGATAATAATAATAATAGATTAGGAAATCTTTCCCCTGACCAAAACTCAACAAACATATTTTATTAAATTCCTCAATACACGAAACAAAAACAGTATCGCATAATTTAAGTAACTCTTGACAACAACAGGAGGAATAACCAACTACGGGAACGTTTGTGGGGAGCTACACAAACTCTGGAGCCATGCCAAATATCTCAAGCACATGTAGTAGGTATATGAGTGTATTGATATAAAGCTAGGTGGTATTTGTTTTGAATGTGTGCCACCTCAAATCTATTCTCTTTTTATTTACTCTCCAAACGTGTGCCCCGAGCAGTCAGACCTTTACTGTTGTTGTTCCGTTTGTCCATCGCGCCGCTACGTTTACGTTCATAAACAACGCTACTGTAAATTTAGTAACCTGAACAATAATGTTTTAGCCATTACTCGATAATTCCCACCATTCACGAATAACTATCTTAAGTTATCTTACACAACTTGACAGTAAGTGCCTTAAACTCGGAATCAAACTCCGTTGACCCCACCCCCTTCACCAGTCTTGGCGTCTTGCCAATCGTTGATAATAACAGTCCTTGCCAAGATAAAAACTGCTTTTGAAAAGACAGTTTTGTCAACTTGGAAGTAATTTGCTTAAGCTGCAAAAATATCAGTTTCAAAACTTCGAGACAATTGACATTCAATTAAGCTTTCAATTGCAATCCTGGCTACTCACAGCTGAAATAATATCGAACATTCAATTTTCATTCCTTGATTGTTGAGAGAACAGAGGCATAAATGACACTCGTCGGAAACCGTGAAATATAGCAGGTTTTAACACGGCGGCGGCGTGCAGGTGTGAGGCAGAACAGCCGAGCAGGTGGCAGGCGGGGTGGTCCCCAACCCCGGCACCGCCGGCCACGCACTGCGCATGCGTACACTACGCCAGCGTGTTTTCCTCGTGACCATGCACAACTCGACTACAACTCAACTAGCAGACGATACTACTCGTTCCTATTTTGCAAGCAACTGCTGTCATAACATCCACCAGTAAATCATATTTTTTTTCTAATCGATATGTTCCACAGTACGTTTCCATAGCGCCCAATCACGCCAATCATTTTAAAAATATTACACGACACGGCAATCCATAACGATGTTACTAACTTTAATGTAAGGTTCATGGCAAAAGTTTGGATCGATTTAATATACTAAGTACTCTTTTATCGAAGCAGACGAATCAGTGTGCGCTCTACAAACAAAATTTATTCAGTCTGAGCAGGAATGCGCATGCAAAGTGGGTATTACTTGTAAAGCGCTCAATACGGGCGCAATGCTGCACGAACCAGACAATGAAGCGGTGAAACTTTAATAAGTTGAACGGGGTGTGAGTACTTCGTAGTAATGACAACCTTGATCTACGTGTATTACTATTTCATTGTCTACGGGGACTCGTTAATTACGACGACGTTCATCTGGGACACATCTTTTTGTGCCACTTTGTAACAGTGTAGAATTTTCGTACTGATTCTGATATGCAATATGTTTTTCACAGTTTTCCCTTTACGAGGAAACTGAATAATTTATGTGCTTTACTCCACGACCATCACAATACGTGCCAGCGCTTAATTCTAGATTAATTTATTGGGATTAAATATTGAAATACATTTTAATAGTATAATTAAAATACAGCACCTATTATACAAATTGTGTCTCTGCATAAGAATATCAAATTCATCGTTTATGAAAGCAAATTAAATTCGCGCTTGTCTTGTGTCTCAGAAGTTAAACGAGAAAGAGATACATTTCATACACGTATTTTTACAGTATAATTTCCTTTTAGCAGTAACAACGCAAGACGCATTCAAACACTTGATAGCCACGTCTATCTATTGAGTTAAAGCTTCAATATCAAAGCGAGACAATACTTGAGGCAATTGAGAGTACGATACTTACTTGTCAATTGGAAGAAACAAGCGATAATGTACTTGATAGTTGAAGTAACCCATATCTTTTCATTGGTTCGTTTTATAACGTTTCTAGTGACCCTAGATCCTTGTAAACTTTATAAAGAAGTGTTTTTCGGAAATCACTGATAAAAATTCTTTGCACCACATGCTAGTAGGACTTGTCGTACATAATGATACAAACATACAGCGCGCTGAATTTTAAAGGCATCCATAGATTTCATTATTTGACTTATTATACGCGGCTTTATAATGTCGTATTATTTGTCGTTTATTCACATTCAAGAAATTCGTTTAAGAAACTAAAGATCCTATCCTATTCATTTTATAAATACGGAAGTTTGTGGGGATCGATAGATCTGTGTTACTCATGTACGCAAAAACTTAACGGATTTAGATGAAACTTTACAGTGTTATTGTTTATGAACTAGTAGTGGACATAATTATGTACCTATGCTTTATTTTATTACGATTATTAATATCCCAGGGATAGATCCGCTGGCGAAAGCTGCTACTTCCTATGTTTTATAAGTCCCGCTGTGCAGTGATAGCCTAGTGGTATGACCGTTGGACTGGAAAGTCAAACGTCGCAAGTTCGAATCCAAGGCACCCACCACTGACTTTTCGAGTCATGTGCATATTAGAAATTAATTACCACTTGCTTAAACGGTGAAGCAAACATCGTGAGGAAACCAGCACACCTGAGAGATATTCTCGATGGTGTGTAAAGTCATGTCAGAGGCCTACGGGCGGTTTAAACTCTGATACTAGGTTGTTCATCAACCACACGAAGACGAAGAAAAATACGTCCCGCTTTTTTATCAATTTATTAACACAGTCATGAGCTAATATGTACTATGTACAAGAAACAATAGTAAGAGGAAGAGTATAATCATTCATCATGTTAGAATATCATTAAACAAAAGACAAACGACACTCTCGCACGTCAAGCCAGTGATCGCAAAACAGCATTGTCATCGCGAAGACATCCAAGAACAAATTTTGAAACAAGCAAGGAAAATAACATTTCCAGTTCAGACGATGAAAGCGCGAAGCTTGAACCGGCTTTTGTTAAACGCTTCGGAAGCAACGAAGGAGAAAAGAAGAGCACGCTCGTCAAAACGACAATAAATCTGAAATCTTTTAATGAAAATTAAGATCAAAATTCAACAAAACAACTTAAAAAGACATAAAGTCGAGCTCATAATCTTTGAGTTCAGCAATTTTAATTAGTGTTGAAACTTCTATAAACGTCGTTTGGCATTATAAACGTGGGGATTAAATTCTTGATGAATTAGTTTTTGTAGTTCTATGTACTGTATCCTATAAACTTTTACAGGATCATTACATTTACAACTGAGAAAACACCACGTGGTTTTGGATAAAACGACGAATTCATTAGGTTTACCTACTATAGCAGCAAGAATCTTGCGTCTGCTAATAATTACGAACCAGGAGCGTAGCTACCGCTGCATCAGCCCTATCAATGATAAGGGGCCCCTGAGCCACAAGGGCCCCAACGTCTGTACTGTAAAGGAAAAAATTGCAAAATTTTATAAAAGGGACCCGAGTAAATATATTTTTATATAGGGCCCCTTATGCACTAGCTACAGCGGTAGTATAGTGGTACCAACAACAAGATACAACGGCCGTTCACTATGGTAGTTATCGTTAAAAGTCATGTACAGCAGTAGACGGATAGAAAGAGATAGAGAATAGAGAAATATATAAGAAAACGATATTCAATTCAGCTTTCTTTATTCTCTAATGTAACTATAGTCAATTCTAACTCAAACCCGCCAAGAATGAATAATTAGTTCAGCGTCATGTGCCCAGTTCAGGTGTTTGACAGGCTACTACTAGCAATAGTTAGAATTTCTCCCCCAATTGTTCATAATTGTATTTTAAGTGTAGAAGTCTCCTATCATAACGCTTTCCGGCACAATATTTACGCGGCGATTTATCACCGGTGATAAGGTGGATATTACAATAATTTATGTAATGACTTAATGGACACCCATTGTTTCATATTTCAACAATTTCACATTGCGGCAAATTAACTCGAAATTATTACGGACGTCCCAACTTCCCAACAAAACATCATGTTTCAAAAATATGACGTATTAAATGCACATTATTCAATATTTCCTGAAATTCAGTTAAACATTTTCAGAAACTAGTTCAGAGTCGCATGTCGTTATAGTTTGTAATGTATTTTAGAAGTATGTAAATGCATAAGTTCAATAGTAGTATAAATATTGAAATAACCTGTCACATCCAATACATACAATTCGTAACAGAAACATAGCATCGCACCTGTATTCGCCGAAGAGGTAGGCAGAGCTGTACACAGTTGTACACCTACATTTCACCAATGTAATTAAATCCCATGTAATAGGTGGTGAACCTATTGCCATCTACCGGGCACAATTCCAAACTCCGGACTGCTACTGAGAATTTCCTTACAGAAAACCTCAATAACACTTTGCCCGACCCGGGAATCGAAACCGATATCTCATGCTCAGCAGTACTTGGGACCACTAGACCAAGGAGACAGCTAGACAACTAGATCAAAGAGAATTCGTAAAAGAAAAATACTCTTTGTGCGAAAGTGGCGAATCCTCTCTACCTTTGTTTATTTCCATTACCAAATGATGAGAAAAATTCGATGTTTACCTGAAAAAGAAAATTAAAACGTTAGTAATCAGTTAATGTAACGTTTCAGTAGAAATTCTCCTGTTTCCATACGGACTAGGACCGTATAAACATTTCTCTGCATTTGCGTAATAAGTCGCTACGTTAGCATAATTCAAATCAGCAGCGGCGTCTTCGTGTCAACTCTACAAGCTCTCACTGGGTACATGCGTAATTTTCTAGGACTTCGAATTTACATACGATTTAGGAAATTAATTTAGTACGAGATTATAACCACACTAATTTCTTCACGCAACTCTACTTCGTTTCGTGTCTTTCAAATTTAACCCGACCATCAAAAAAGCTACCCTAAACCAAGGTGATGTCAGTACCATCTAAAGATATATCTTTACTTTGATATATCTCGCGGGTGAACTAAGCTATGTTTTGGCATTAAAGCCCGAATCCAATAGTTCTTGAAATGAACTCTGACGAGAGCTGATAGTCTGCCTAATCAATCTCTTCAACCAGAGCTCTTAAACTACTTATTAATGTTTACCGCAAAATAAACGGCACTACTTAAATCGGAATTGAAATGCTCATAGACCGTAACTATGGTCGGTATAAGAAATATGAAATTAGTTACTACGGTAACGTTTGATACGGACAGTATACGAAAGATGTGTAACGTGCTTCGGACGGCACATGAAACCATGGGTCTAGTCTAGGCTGTGCAGCTAAGCCAAGTCAGAGGCCTACAGGCGGCTTAAGCCACTCCGACTCCGGGTTGACCCTTATCCACACGAAAAAAGAAAACGATATTATTTTGAACGAAAAAATTATAATAAGTTAATTAAAAGAGCAAATAGCACAAACACACGAAAAAGTACACATTTAAGTACCAACATACACATATACATTAGTCAAATAAAAAGCCACAATAAAATGAGATTTTGCTAGCTGTGTTACAGATACTAATAGGTAAAAACATAAAATGAGGTCAGAGTTCCGTCCATTAAACAGTTAGATTGATCGTTATTGTTATTTTAACATCATGTCAAATTCAAAGTGGATGAAAAAATAACTGCTTCAAAAGCCAACATGCAAACGGTAGACGTGTTAGGTTGTTCCGCAAAGCAATTCAATTATTTTATAGTTTTAAAATCACCATGGATATGCCGGTCGACATTCTCACTTTGAAAGCGATAAAATTATTCATAACTTTGTCCGGCTAACACGCATAGTTGTGCCATATGTCATAATTGCGCGCTACACATCTAATTTAACTAATATAGAGGTGACACGGTTTTGTTGAGTTTCACGAGAATATAACGTCCCTGCGACAATTTGTCGACTCTCAAGTATTCATTCATTTATAATAGAGTGCCAAAATAATGTCGAGTTTCTGTTTAGAATTTCACCTTTCTCTCTATCATTCATACATTGCTCTCAACATTTTATACGTCAAACAGGGAGAAGACAACATATTGCATTCAACGTCCTCTCCGACTGATGAATATTCAAGGATATTCGCCTTTTATTATGTGTGGCGGCAGCCGGTCGTCATAACCGGCTCTACTGTAATATCCTGGTAAAAGCGGACCCTTGCACTATTACTTTCCGGCCTGATAAAACGCAAGGTGGTAACGCTATATTTTCTGCAAGTCAAGGAGACAAAATGAAATATTAAATATGAAAAGGTAAAATAACATATTCCTAGCAGATGCGGATATTTATAACTGGTGCTATGAAACTGCAATTGTGCTAATAGGTTAAAAATTATGGTGTGTGTCGCAACCGTTGTAAAATTGCACATTGCACGGTCACTGAACTAAAACATTGTACGAACGAGTGGTCGTTCCATCCACAATTATGAATGTAGCACATGCCATACTGGAGCGATGGAACGAAATCGTCGCTAAAATTGGCACCGTCGACAGTGCCGCTGATTACTATTTAGCAATCGCAAATGTCTGAGTGAATGAGTGGATCGGAAAGATACGACGTGGTAGATTGTGGTGTGTCGCATATTTCTAAAGTAGCTGCTTAAAGGGACTCAAAACTGTGCATTTTTTTTATTATCAATTTTATTTATCTAATGAATAAAAAGCCATTAAACTAAGGCTGCTTTTTCATGAGTCTATCTAACTGTAATTGCTGGGAGAACGCGCGTTTAACCAGAAATAGGCATGCTGGAATCATTGTACGCTTCTAACCATTTTACTCCCAATTGTCAGGACAGAATGAATCGGTATCTATAAATAAAATGGTTTTCTATCGATCGCATTTCGACCTGCATAAATGAATCAGGGTAAATAAAATATTTATACAACTTTTCCAGCGACTTACGAATAACATTTCTAATTTGTACAGTCATTATTGGAAATGCCTATAATATAAGTAAGCATCGCGTGAGCCGGTCAATTTGTTGGGTCATTTGAGGGCGCCAGTGTGGAATACGGGCCTAACTATAAGGGCAATTAAAACTGCTTTGTAGGGCTTCATTAGCCAAGTTACGAGTCTCCATTACTTTTAAAAATGACGATTATTATTTTCGTGATAGGATTCTCGACTGAAATGCGTGCGCTTACCTTACTTTCTGTAATTATCGGTTCGTACTGAAAGTCCTCTAGTTTATTTTAGAAATAATTACGGTTTAGTACTTCGATACTACTTTCATTGAAAACAAACAAAATCAGTAATCAATGCACACATGTCACAATCAAGTATGGACATCAAATTAACGAATCATTCTTTGTGTGGTTTATATGATGCGACTATTGAAATGGTAAATCTAACCTAGATGTTAGATTACATTAAATGGAAAAAGAATACGGTCGCGAACCGGATTCGAACCTGAGCCTCCCGGATAAATACTCCAGGCGCTCTGACCACTGAACCATCTCGACCTCTGCTCACCACCGCGAAATTCTTAATCCATATTTTAACACGTCTTTTGGCGACGTCATTGCTATCTATTCAAACCCTATACAGGTGACCGAACCGACACGACTAACTTTGCAGTTAATACAACGGCGTAAAGATGCAATTACCTTATCAATTAAAGCAGAATGCTAAGCATGCGTTAATGCTTTTCAAAGATTTATCTTTAACTAGATGTTAGAGTTAAAAGAAGACATACTAGTATCAGTTGTGTTTATTTGACAGTGTAAAGTCACTAAACTGATGAACATGCATGATGATCATAGATGAAGCGAAAGAGGTGTTTCAGAATCACAGCAAAATCGATAGTCTCTGTCCACCCCAATAGGTAACAGGTTCAATATGTATGTATCTAAAGACGTAAAGGTCGGTCGGGTTTGTTCCAAGTGGTACTATAGTAATTATTCAAAAAAATTAACTATCGATATGTCATTCTACAGACGTTGTTTGGTATTCATTTACAAACTCTACGTATAACTATTATTAACTAGCTGTGCCCCGCGGTTTTACCCGCTTATAATTATATTATAATGAGCCTAAGTTACTTCTTATATAGTCAGCTACCTGCCAGTAAAATCTTATCAGAATCAGTCCAGCCGTTTCGAAGATCAGGAACAAACAGACAGACAACAATTTTACATTTATGCTTTAAGTACAGTCGTGGTAATGGGTCGTAAAATGAGATAAATCTGTATTCTCCAATCTGTTTGGAAAGCACAGTGGTTACGATAAAAGCCCTTCATAATCATTGGAATACTAATAATCTCCGAGGGGCCTATATTTAGCAGTAACAGTTGAATGTAGGGGCTTGAATATAAACATTAACGAGCTGTGAAGTGAGGAATTAAGCGTATTTGCTTTGATTTGCTTGGAGTTCAGTTCTACTCGTATATAGGGACCTAATAACGGCACCGGTGAAAAAACTGTAATACACTCAGGGGATTACATCTACCTACGCTTGCGGGAAATACATACAGATCCGACACTGCATTTATACGGAAAATGTATATATTTTCCGTATAAATACAGACAGCGCGGTTGGCGCAGTGGTTGAGAGACCGACTGCTGCGCTGCGTGTCGCAGGTTCGATTCCTGCACGGAGCAAATATTTGTACGATCTATAGATAATTGCTCCGGGTCTGGGTGTTAGTGTGCTTGTGAGATTATATGTCTGTAAACGCACCCACGATACAGGAAGAAATTCCTAGTGTGGGACAACATTTTTTTAAAGAAATAATATATTTTTTTAAGAAATTTACTTCACAAACCAAATTGCTAATATGAAATTATATTATAGTTTGCCTGATTAAAAATTATCATAAATGTGTGTCAATGCATATACCTAAGATAAAAATAGAAGTTTTACGGACGTTAAATGACGAGTTTAAGTTTTTTTCTATTGCATAATGTGTACGTTTGTTTCGGTCCAAATTCATCCATTATTAATGTCTTGAGATTCCCGATAGAAAAGGCAATCATTAATCCCAAAGAATGGCATCCTATACCATACCTTTCTCCAAATTTAAAACCAAGTTTTAGGTATCTACACCTTCCATAAGAGTAAAATTTATTATGATATCATAGAATATTATGAAGATAAAATTAATAAAACATAAATGTATATAGTAATTAAAAGTCGACTAACATTGCACGCTCCACGGGGCAGAATATGCGGATTCTAGTTTAAGACTAACGTGTATACAATATTTTAGCAAATAATTAAATTGATTGATAAAATGACAAATAAAATCAAATGGCTGCCATAGCGCCTTTCGTTTCTTCTCATATTTACAGAGAGAAACCTACATCACTTCAAAGTAATAAAGCTTAGCTCGCTGTGCTCACGGCACTAAATCTAAACTTTTACACGCTAATCCTTTCATTCTATTAGTTGTCCACAAAACTGAAATAGGATTTTCTACGACATTTACAAAAAAAAATATGCTAAAAATAAACTTTAAATTCATAATAAAAGCTCAGTAAATCTTCCTGAATTCTCGGTACACACCTGAAATTAAAGCCTTATTGAGAATAAACGAGAAAATGGCCGAGATTGTTGCCAAATGCTACGAGGCTACAACTCGAGATTCAAGAGGTCCACGGCACCCAATTTTGCGAAAATGAAGAGGGAAGCTGTAAGTCAGTACACATCCCCTAAAGAAGAGATCAAGCAGCGAAATCTTATTTGTTCGCTAAACGACACGTAATTGACAACTCGATCCGAAACCGAAGTCGGGTTTCTAAATACAATCATATAACGAGGAATCACGAGGGAACCGCATCGCTTTGGACATAGATAAACTTTAATGTTCTGGTTTAAATTTGTTCAATATAACTAAAATTCAACCAGTGTGACTCACCTTCAGCGGGGCGAACGAACTACAAAAGCTATACAAGCCACAAAAAGTAATGTTTCCACTACAGCGTAACATTGTGAGAGCACGCCAAGGGTATCGTATATGCAGATCTTATTGTATTGATTTACAAGGGATGGCGTCGGATTCCTATCGCAGAAAGCTTTGAAATAACGAGCACGAACACACACTTTTAGTTCATTTCGTTCGATATTTTTTTTACGTAAGCACTGCATCACCGTCGCCCTATCTTCTCAGGTATTGTGACAGGCAGTAACTAAATAAACAAGCGGTGTGATAGCGCAAAAAATTTAGTATGAAACGTCAGTTACTGCTGTACCACACGCCATTATGTGAAAGGGCACAAAACAGCGATTCCGGACAATGGCCAGGCCACGCACGTCACATCAAACAAAAAGGTTCCTGTAGAAAATATTTACAGAAGAGCTACACATTGTGTGTGCCGATGTAACAAAGAACACATTAGTTCGAGATGAGCTATCGTAAAAATCTATGTAGCTGAGTAATGAGTACACAAAGTATAAATACAGCAACACCTCACAGTCTGGTTTTAGTAAAATCTGATTCATTATTTTTTTTGTTTTATTAAACTACGGTTATGATGCGCCAGTTTCAGTGATTACTGTATTGGAACTCGAGCGATAACAACCAACACCACGGTATTTTTCAGGCGAGTGAGGATACAGTTTCCAAATAATTTTGAACCGGCAAAAAGATATCCTATAGATACTTACAACATTCACCGAAAATTTTTACTCAACATTGCCGGAAGCTATTAGGTAATTTCATTACGGTTTACCACATAAATAGCTGGATTAAATTTATCCTAAAATTTTGCCTTAAAATATTACCGCAGGAGCGGAACCGCGAACATCATCTAGGTAATATAACGTAATAAGGCTAAAATTACGTTAGTATGCGGCAGTGCAAACTAACGCTTTCCATTTGCCACCACTTAGTGTTGACAAACTTTGTGGCGATGAGAACGATAAGGCTTCATTCACACTATTGCGTCAATATCGATATGTTCTCAGTGGAGACAATGAAAGAGAAACATTCACAGTTCCACAGTATCGATAGCGCATCGAGACACCGATGCAATTCAATATTTCAGTTACAATTGTATCAGAACAGAAGTGTATCGAGAGGGGAGCAATATCAGCAGTACGTACAGGGTGAAATGTCATTTTCTGGGTACGATACACTGTAGATACTTTTGGTGAAAATTGTAAGTTGGATTTTATAATAAGTGTATGATTTGTGATGGATAGCAGACGTGGTAATTCAGAGCTCTTTTTAATATAATAGCAAACAACTTTAATAATAATTAACAATCATTTGGGCTTGGCTAATGTAATGTTGCAGTTTGTGGTGGTGTAGTGTAAACTCAGTTACAAAGTGAATTAATTATATTTGTTGTGTTATGTACACGTAGCCGGTTTTTAATTAATAGTTTTCACATTACTTTTCATCCAATAGATCGGATCGGTAGGTGTGCACTTGTGCAGTGGTCCCGGCGCGCCGTGACAGCACGTGCCAACAGCGCGCGACTAATGATACACACTGGTCTTCTAATATCAGGAGCCATTCATTATCCAGTCTACGTACGATATGCCTGTAATAACGGTCTTCTGGGAAGTTTCGTCGCTACTTCAGACTTAATGGCTGTAAATTATTATGCTGTGGTCGGCAAGGTGCACTTGCGTTTGTTGACATTGACATGTCTTGTGTGCAGTATTAATTAATGAAGAAGGATAGCTATTCATTTCTCGACATTTCCTCCGTTTCCTTCGACCACGAACGCCGCAAAGTGTTCGAAACGTCCGGAAAAACAAAAACCAATAATACACGCGATTAAACCGGTTAAAAGTTGTTTTATTATAATGTGTAGTGATCGCGAAAACCTAAGATATTACTATAGGATAGCTATTGTATATTATAGTATTTTTTTTATTATGCAACTTGTTTGTTGAGCACTTTAAGATAGGATACGGATAGAATCATGATATTTTGTAAAACTAAAATATCATGTCTAGGTCAGGACAAATAATAGGTGTCTATATTAAATCTGTACAAAAAACAAATGCATTATTAACTCAATTGTATTCGTCTATGGCATTCGAATATTTAAATATAATTAAAGCTTCAGTGAGATAGAACCACGTGATGGCATCCAAAAACCCAAACCTATTCAGTATTGGTAAATAGCTCGGATAGCAGAATTCGTGAATTATTTCCAGCTGCGGGAAATTGGTTCACTCGCGAAAACTCGTGCCGAACACGATGGGACACTTTCATTACTGCGATGTCCGGGGCCACCGGTTCAATGTCCGGTCCTCGCTATTTTTAACACACCCTACCCTAGCTGGACGTCAGTCGGTACACTACACAGTACACTGCACTGTGTGTACGAACAATACGCTTACTCCAATACTAAACTTTGAAATTTTGCGAGACAAAATCTCATTACAAGCCGAATAAAAACGCTTTCGAGTAAAAACAAAGTTCACGCGGCATCCCTTCCACGAGCTAAACTAATTAGCATTTGCAGGCACGTATCGAAGTAACTCTGTTAATGAAGCCATTCAAGTCATTAGCAAGAAGCTCGCACTACACCCCTGTAGCCTGCACTGTCAACTTAAGCTTAAGTTACTCATGAAAAATGTACGTAATGTGTCTTTAAACTTATCTATTCTCTTCAAAAGTTATACAAGTTGCACAAGAAAAGCGCAGCGGTAAAACTGGTAACTTAAACTCTTCTTAAGTCATTATGAGATTAAATAAACGTTTTAATTTAACATTATGCTTCATCCATGGAATGAAAACAAGGTAACAGATGGGAGTCCACCAAAGAAAAATATGTTTTTACGCACAGGGGATGAATAACTCATTGTATACTTGCGCAATCCCGTAATCCTGATACATTACGGAATAATTATTACGTGTACATTAATTATTTGAAGCTGGCCACGTGTCATAAGAGCCGAGTAAGGGATTACCGTACGGGAGGCTGGGCAGGGTTCACCTGTGAGATAATATTATGTGATCGCCAATCTGCTTACTTATCGAGCCGATTATGGCATTAGATATGTACACTTTTTATATCTATTCATAATAACACCTTTTTGGATATTGTTTTAGTCTGGTTGTCTGTGGCATTAAGCTTGTCAGCAGTTATTTTATAGAGTTAAAGTAGATACTCCTTACCAGCGCGTAAATAAAATAATTTTCCGGGAAAAAAAGTAGCCTTTGTGTTGATCGTACGCCCTCTCTGGAGAGTGCAGTCCCGCACAAAGATGTGATGAGGTCCTTGACCTGGGGATGACGCAATGAAGGTGCGGTGAATGCAGCATCCCGGATCCTCGGTAAAGGTTAGTGGAGGACGGTAGGAGTCTGATACGACTTTCATGAAGTATCTCTATACTCCTAAACTCCAAACTGCACCAAGTTTCGTTCAAATCAATTCATCTGATAAAACATCACTGATTACCTATGGATATTATATTTCTCCATCCATATACATGTCTTCTTAACCATAATTTATGTTCTCCACAATTTATTTCGAGGATATACGCATAACAAGGAATTATAAGAGCGTAAATAATAGTGAAAGATAAGCAATTTGTCTAGCAAGGGAAGCGAATGCAAAAGTTTACCCCCGCTCGCGCCACGCTGAAATCAATAATTTCGTCTCCGCGCCCTCGGATCCGCTCTCACGGAGTATACTTCAGTTTTTCTTCGAAATCTAATTTATAAATAAACGGTTTTATGATAAATCATGGAATTATAAAGTTCAATTGTTTTATATCGACAATTAAGTGTGTTTGTGTTGCGAATTGCAAGTTTTCATCGATCGTAATGTCATAATTAAATTATCCATCGATATTATTCTACGTCAAATTGCGTTTTTAATAATTTGATTGATGATTGGAATATTAAAATACCGTGTAAATTATAGTTTGTTCACTACTTCTTACAAATTTTTAATAGTCCATGATTTACACCCAATTAAGGGACCCAATTATGAACTCAATAAATCTTAAGAAAGAAAAAGAAAAGTACATATTTTCTTCTTTATTCTAATATCTGGCAACAAAGGAATTAAATTGTCATAAAACATGCAGATAATTAATTAAAACCGCGTTGGCTTCTTCAGTAATTTTTATGCAATGTCTCCAACATGAGACATTTTTCGTTCGTAGACGCTATCTTTTCCTTAACTGTTTACAAACGGAATACTATGTCATGGCCCGCAAGTCCGTTCAAGGAGGTATACATACCGTAGTACTATTATTTATTCTAAATATTTATTTATTTTAAACTGCCTCGTTGGTCTAGTGGTCCCAAGCGCGACTGCTGAGCATGAGGTCTTGGGTTCGATTCCCAAGTCGGGCAAAAGTGTTATTGGGATTTTCTGTTAGTAAATTCTCAGTAGCAGCCCGGAGTTTGGAATTGTGCCCGGTAGATGGCAATAGGCTCACCACCTATTACATGGGACTTAATAACAGCACTGGTGAAATGTGGGTGTACAATTATGTACACCTCTGCCTACCCCTTCGGGGAATACAGGCGTGATGCTATGTTATGTTATGTTATGTTATTATTTATTCTGTGGTTATACTTAATGTTTTATACAGTGCGTAATGTACATCGATATTATTTTTAGGTTTATTAAATAATTGTGTTATTTAATAAACGAATGCTATTAGTAACAATTGATGCTAATTTAGAGCTTCATTTCAAATAATATCAATGACAGATGGCACCTGCAGCTAATGGTGAACTGGTAATGTTTGTTATGTTTTAGATTTAATCTGTTTATTTATCCGGGACAACCTCAATAGTCTAGTGGCCGCACGCGCAGCTGCTGACCATAACCTACTGGGTTCGATTCCTGTGTCGGGTGTTATTGGGGTTTTTAATAAAGACTTTGTCAGTAGCAGTCCAGCCTATGACACCATCAGTACCTATTGACATGGGATTTGACAGCGTCGGTGAAATGTGTTTACCTACACTACTGTAACAAACGTCCGCCTAACCCTTTCAGAAAATCCAGTTGAAAATTGGTTCAATAAACAGTGAAAACAGATTTTCATAGTTTAGTTTATTGTTTATTTACCCACTAAGGTAGAGGCACAAAAATAATAACAGATATTCTTAATTTTCACGTTAGGCTTTTTGCGACCTGCAGTATTTTCTTACCTAAGATCAGAGCAACCGTATATTTTGGCACGAGGTACATACTAATTTACTGGCGGTGTCATAAATCGGATGCCGTCTGTGCGCCGTCACACGTACCATTTAGCGTTCGGAACACGCCCGCAACTAGGAACAAAACACACGACCAACGAGAAACTTAGTAAACTCATCAGATGCCCCCAGAGCACGCGCGCTAGCTTTACTTGTGAGGAAACTTTCTTATATTGCACCAACTTGCCGCTGTACTTATCATAGCAGGAGTTTGGAACAGCTCGCTACCATGTATTTGCACTAGAATAGCTTTTTACCACTAATATCTGCGTCCAACCATTACATAAAAGTCTATATTTCATAAAGATAGTAAGCGAAACGCTATCCGTCATAAAAATTACAAAAACAAGATAGCAAACTGAATAAATCATACTTATAAGCATATTTGTAAAACTCTATAAATACGCAAAATATGAAACGCAAACATACGTCCCTAAATAAATGTGTATTTTGCACAAGTCCCATATATCGCAGTGCTTATGTCGAGTTCCCGTCCCTCGCAGGCGAGACGTCTCAAAAGGGTGTTTTAAAAGAATGCGTGCACTGACGCCGAGGGATACCGCTCCAACCTCTCTTACACTACAAAATCACTCCCCATTTTCATATACTACACCCTCTCAGGTACCAACTCACACCACTTCAAAATATTACCATGAATACGTAACACTCTACCAAAGAAGAAATAGCTAGAAAATTTTCAGTCTTTAGACCATCGTGGCCTTAATATTATAAGACGTTATCAACATAATTTGTTTAATAACAGCGAAAAACGGGGCCAACAAAATAAAGGTGCATTTTCACCTATTTTGCCGGTGAGATGGAGGCAATTTACTTGGAAAGGATTTTACATGGGCGCAAAGCACAGCCGAGGACAAAGCGGAGGTAATAAACCTTGTTTCAACGGAACGAAAATATAAACAAAGGTTTACTTATGTACCTAAATGTTTCAACAGACGAGACGTGGGCACAAAGTTACTGTTAAAAAGAGGATATAAATGTACCATGAATTGAAAATAGGGAGCTATCGACCCCCGAATCAGCTAGTCAGACAAACCAAACCGAGTGCCTGGAATGTAAACACAGACGGGCGGACGAAGCTTTCAATTTAATATCTGCTATCACAACGTTAGATTATAGTTATAAACCAGCCATAAAAGTATGTTATAAAAAGTGAGATAGAATTTTCACTATTAACACATAAAGCGAGATGTTCGTGCATTTCTTTTTACGAGGACCTACTATTAGGTGCTGTACGTACAAGGGATATAAAATTATCTTTAAAGACGTAACTATAACTATTGCATGCGAATTATATAAGATACAAACTGTAGCTAGATTCCCCCCAGGGTGTGTACCACAAAGTATCGCTTTAAGTTTACTATATAGCTCTTATCACGGCCACAAAGTTTATTGCGAACTAACTCAGTTGCAAAGTATTAAAGCTGGACTTTTATTACGGTCACATTTGCATGTTATGTGCAATATCAGAAATTGAAGCCAATTAAGTAACAAAAGAATAACATATATTTTCAGAAATTTCACTTTGTTTTCAATGTCCAATACTTAATTATCACTTAAAGCTATTGAGGCACAAATTAAAATACAATAAAAAAAATTGATTCTTAAACAAATATTTAATAGTTTCCGTCCTGAGTCGGATTTATACCTACACAAAGTTATTAAAATTACGATGATTGTTAAAATTCTGCAATAAATTTTAATTTGAGGGTAATGTTTAATATACAGATTATAGTGGATCTATAAAGAGATCTCCGACCTAATAGCTACATTACCTCCTGTACGGTAATCTAAAAACACTAATGCGCGTTAATCCCTGTTAGTTTAATAGTTAAAAATCTGGAAAACAGTTACATATCAAACTATACAAACAGATTGTGGCATAGCCCTTATAAAACAAGTAACTAATAAACAAATGAACAATACAACAATGGTCGCTAATCAAAACTCCGCTACTTGTGAACCGCTAACATAATTATTTTAACTCGCCAGTGGTTACTGCGAAGTTTGCCAAATGAGTAAAATAACAAGTGGCAGTTGCGACAACAAACAAGTATAAGAAAATTTAAACCTTCAGACTGAAGTGAATAAAGATTTTACAAAAGTTCATTGTTAATTTATACTGACGTACCTACGTAAACTTTATTAAAACAAAACAACTTTTAACCGGATTACTCGAGTATTAGAGATTTTTGTTTTGCCTGACGTTGGAACACCGCAACTATGGAAAATTGGTCCCAAAGTCTGAATACTGCAGCGTAACGACACTGCAGTTTTATGATAATGTACAACTATCAATAACCATGTTATACTATAAAAAAACCACTTTCTGTTAGTGTGAAAAATTATAGACAAAAATCTGTAAAACAAACAATATTACCATTAACAGAGAACAAAATATCATTATCCACAGACAAACAAAATACCGAATTTACTCAGAATTAGGAAACAATACAAGATTAATTTCTATAGGTACTTATCGACAAATATAGACAACCGGTGTTCTATCGTTCTGCTTCTATTTGATAATGTTGAGGTGACAGTACCATTTGGTCACCCTATTCCCCCAAACAATACAACCTGCCCGGAGCGCAAGCTTCCGATAACAAAACGAGGGTCGCGACCGCCAATAATAAAATCGTTATTATTGATTTTACTGTCGAGAACAATCAATTCGTAAACCATGTCGACGACAAAGCTAAATCGACAGTATCCGCCCGTCTCCCTAAACTATCTACACTCATATAAAGATGAGCATGTTGGTATGTTATTGACAATAATCTCCAAAACTACTGGACCAACTTTAATTAAAGCTACGTTAGTTTTCCTTGTATTCTTTGTTTACGCATAATTGAATGTAGAATACATCAATATTTGCTGCAAAGTTTAATAACATACACATAGAATTATTAACATGTCACAAGAAGACGTATTTTGGATAAATATTTATTTTATAATTGATCTGTCCTTTCTAGTGAAACTATTTCTATGTGTCGCCTCCCCACCGTGGCAGCAACCAGCACTGCTACCCCATGCAAGGGACTGCAATGCGGAACCAGAACTATATTTCATTTTTAGAACGCGAAACGGTCGCATTAAATCGTTCCTATTGTTGAAATAGTATTTTATGACAAGCTTAACGAAGCGTGATGTCGTATAAACCAATTTTGCTCAAGTAAGTTACTGATTATTATAAACACTTTTGGTATAACAAAAAATGTAAGAAGATTATAATATCAAACAACCGAACAGTATTGTATTATTATTCCGCATCAAAATGTTTCTATTGCTATTATGTGTATTAATACGCACCCAGACAAAAAATATTGTTTTTTTTTTTTCATATTGGTTTAGTACACATTACGAAATGCCGGGATAAAAGTAATCGCCATACGTATTATTAATGTTCTTTTACGGTATTATTTCACATTCGGATGAGTTTCCGCAAAGGGTTTCAGAATATAAAAGTCCACCCTGAGCCCTCACCACCACTCTCGCATACAAGATACGCTACTTATATCGCGTGCGTTCGACGATATTTCTTGAGGAATGCGTCGATATATCACCACGGCCCCCCCTCTCGATAACGTGCCTCCTAGTTTCCGCTGAATGGACGAAACAGGGGTTAACATCTCTGAACATTTGTTTAGAAAACGTTGGTTTTAGCAATACGCCTGACCGTATTAGGTTCACTTTACAATGTACGAGACTTTTATCATGAATATAGATTGTCGAAAAACACTTTTTATAAGCGCAAAAATAAGAAAGAAGAACACAATATTGGAAGCAATCGGAAGTGCTTGTGTTCTCTAACATCTTTAACCGCAAATAAAGCAATTTTGTTTTTTTTTTTTTTTATTTAATAAAAACGTTGCCCCACACTAGGAATTTCTTCCTGTATCGTGGGTGCGTTTACAGACATATAATCTCACAAGCACACACACACCCAGACCCGGAGCAATTATCTATGGATAGTACAAATATTTGCTCCGTGCAGGAATCGAACCTGCGACACGCAGCGCAGCAGTCGGTCTCTCGATCACTGCGCCAACCGCGCTGTCCAATAAGTCACCTAGGCAGGTTCCACGTCATCATTTTGTGATTTATAACCATCAAAAGTTATTACGATCTAACACGTGCTATCATACACCCCGTCGAAAGTACCCTGTATAATGCCCCTCATTTCTCAATCGCTTCTCTACGACTGGGCCGAAAGAGCCAAAAAAATATCTTCAATTTCCTGGAAACATTGAAAAATTTTAACGTCGAAACTTGGGCAGTTGCAAAACCAGTATAAAGCTGTTGAAAATTTATGTATATTCAAACTTATTTCATTAATGTTTCAAAATAAGTTCAATCTAAGTTAAAAGGTAACAAAAACCTTTGTACAATAAATCGTAGCCTGATCTCTTCGAGATAGCATTTCTAAGGCAGGTTTAGGAATCCTATACAAATCTAGTACCTTTAGAGGGTTGGAGGTACTAATCCTGTAACAGGTTCATTCTGTAATCTCCACTAAATTAACTACCACTGTGAATGGAACTCGATACTATATAACCCGGCTAATCTTACAATATGTTATTATACAGTTAAAGCTATTACTAATGTCTGGGTCGATATTAGATTTTTCATAAGTAGCAAGTAGGTATGAGTGTTTCAGAGAAATGTTTATTTATGTTAAGTTAATATAAGATAATGTGAAAAAATAAAAAAAAATTTTTGAAGCTCTATCAAAATCATCAATACATCATATAAAAATAGATTTTTACTAATCTACATATTAGATTACGTTACATTTCATTCTGTTCGCATAAGCAATTAAATCACCCATCAAAATGCCAGTTTCACCCTTATATAGTCAGCTACTTGCCAGTAAAGTCTTATCAGAATCGGTCCACCCGTTTTGAAGATTAGCCGGAACAAACAGACAAAAATTTGAAAAACTGATTTTTTATCGTTTTGGTATCATGCAAATAACTAGTTTAAAAAACTACTATTTTGACATTACAAACGGACAATTCAATTTTATTTATTTGTATTGAGTATTGTTATGAAACAGTACAAAATATTGGCATTCACTGTTTCATGCCTACATACATCACGCCTGTTTCCCTGAAGGGGTAGACATTGTACACCCACATTTCACCAATGCTGTTATTAAGTCCCACGTTAATAGGTGGTGAGCCCATTGCCATCTACCGGGCACAATTGCAAACTCTAGGCTCCAATTGAGAATTTCCTAATATATAAACCCAATAGGTACCACTTTGCCCAACCCGGGAATCGAACAATAGACCTCATGCTCAGCAGTCGCGCTTGGGACCATTAGACCAACGCGGCAGTTTTATTCACTGATTCACATATTTTGTCTCTATCACAAAGAAAATCTATTTTGAAAAATGATCAAATATCAGAACGGATAGAAACACAGAATTTGAAAGTACATAATCAATACTAATAAAAGCAATTTTCGTTAACCAATATACCCCGCTTGCAGAGCGCAAGAGAATCGAAGGGAGGGTAGCGATCAAACTATCAAAAGGGGATGAATGCTGTCTAAAAATAGCGCCGCGTAATCTCTGTGAGGATTAAGAGAATCTAGAATGCACGATAATTAATCTTTGAAATTGGTTTCTCTATATTTATACGCTCTGTGGTGTCAATGAAGAGTAAAACGATAGTGGTGGGTATAGCGAAAAACTCCCGGCATCGGCGTTGAGATAAGACCATTGAAATAGGAAAGTAAGTAAGCAATAAGTTAATAGACTTGGTAACATCAAAGTAAGGTCGATAAGACCGTCTCGAGTCCAACTGGACTAAGGGCACCTCTCCACTAAAGTACAAACGATGGAACCAAAAAAGAACGGCATCAATCACCAATGAGCGGCTAATCTAATAAAGATGTAAACATAAGGCAATTTCACTGGCGGATGTTTACGTAGTTCCTCTCAATTCATCTCCGCTTCTTTATGGAGACACCCTAAGGGTGGGTTGTAACCTCTTATTCGATTCACGTCACGAGCGGCGCTACATTCGCGATTCTAGATAAAACTTATATTAAGAGTTACTATCTTCCTACGTTACGTTTTGATGGTTCCATTTACGTCCAATTTATGGTCCTCCTGAAAGGATCCTTTTCAATGGCCGAATGTGCCATAAGCTTTCTTTGGCAGAAGATAAAAGAAAACCCTTATAATAGATGCAGTCTGATCTCAGTACCAAAAAATGTGTTGAGCGTCGGTCGTGTGATTAGTGTGACGGCCGTAACAATGTTAGAAGAGGTAATGATGAGGACCATGTCATGAAGAAAGTTTTGAGCATGAATGTGGATGATAACACGAATAAAAATAGACCAAGAAAACGATGGATGGATTGTGTGAGAGCTGATGTAGGTAGCAAAGGAGTGACTACTGAGATAACGGCTGATGGAAGACGAATTCCTCTATCAATAATATAATTATCTAGCCGATATTTTATATAGATTTGGCAAACTAAGTTGAATTCTATAATAACAAAACAGTCCCACTTTTTTAAGAATCATCATTCGTTTCAAGAGCAGTAACAATTAGGGTTTCCATGAATTTCGCATTCAAAAACGTACAAAAGCAATCAACTTAATAAAGCCGTCGCGTAAGATCTTAATGAAAACGGGACGTGATAAAAGATACTGGCGTTGATGTGTCTCAGAGGCCTCGATACTCTATCGATGAACGGGAGGAAATATTGTAGCGAGCCAAGCCACCCTTGAAATCGCTTCCCCGTCGCATGGAAGGCTAAGGGAGGCGTGCGGGGTACGGGGCAGGGGCACAATGCCGCGGCCGTTGACACGAATCTCCCGCACTATGTTTATGTATCCCATTGGATTTTTTCCCTACGCGTTTACCGTGAACGGCTGCTCACGAATGGACCGTTTTGTTTCTGGATTTGAACACAAACAAATCTATCGAATTGGTTGCAGCATTTTCTAATAGTTATTTTTTATGCGGTTAAGAATTAGAGAAATAGGTACCTATACTAAACCAGGAACGTTGTCCGAATCATTGATAAAATTATTATGGCCCATTTGAAGATAACCGGGTATGAATTAGTAATTAATGTTATCATTAAACACAAAAAACCGTATAATTTCCGTAAGTTTGGACTGTTTTTATAGTGTCGACGTTTTTAGATAGGTAATAAGAGATTAAATAAATGAGCAAAAGATCGTGAATTCCTTAACTTACTGTTTTCATTAAAATACGTAGAACTCATTGGCCTAGTTGGTGGACAAAACGCAGTATGCTCAGTCAAATACGTGGGGTCGGGCACTGCTATAGAATTTTTGTGTTACGAAATCCGTAAAATATAGGCGACCTAGGTATCACATAATCGACAATGATGGGACTGTGAAATGTGTGTGTTTACAACTGACTCTCCCTAACCTTTCTGGAAATAAAAGCGTGATGAATATGTTATGTTTAAAGAACTGCATATTACGCGCTAACCTTTGATTATTTACATAATATAAATAAAAACACATAAGTAGGCGGCAAATTGAAATACTTGCAAAATTAAATTAGGTACCGCGGCTATGTTAACGGCTCTACCTCCTTTAATGTTGTCAACTCATAACTATTCACTGGAAGCCATTATTATGATAAGTTCATGACATTAAATGCGTCTGAGTGTTGGACGTGCAAAGACGGCGGCGTCGGCGTCAACAAATGCGACGTCACTGACTTTGTTTATTTTTAATCCCGCAATATCATCGCTAGCAATAAATGCCCCTCGCCTCAAACACACTGATACATTACCGGGAATTGAGAGCTATCGTTCATTTATATAAACAAACATGTCAAAATGTCATAACTATTGAGATTAAAACCTTCGAAGCGGGCAGGAAATCTCGTAATATATAATAATTTGCCCTACAATTACTCAGATATTTATTAACTAAGAATAAATTTAAAATTACTCAGGATTTACCATGTTAAGTACCTATTACTAAGTATGATTGATTATTATTCAATATTCATACAATGATGTTTGTACAACGTCCACATCAACGATATATTCGGTACTTTGATAGTAAACAACAATATTATGAAACACATGTATATATATATTACCGATGATTCTATCAACTTTTGGACGAATAGAGCGTAACAATCTTAATCTCGCTGGAGATCTAGGGCAACTAAAAATTACTAGCCTAATTCTTTTCGGTCACGACGTGGGTGTCGGCCCGCGAACAATAAATCGCATGCAACTACTAAATTGACATGATTTAATACTATTACATCTACAGTTAGGTTAGCGTGGTATTTTCTGTTTAGTTTCATAAAATGTTAAAAAGTGGTTTCGCATTCAACATCTCAATTCGTCATTAAATTCAAGTCTAAGATTTGAAAAAAATACGGATGGTACCTTGCCTTGTCCTAAGCGAAGCATAGATTACGCACACACACATAGATTACACGCAGCGTACTGGCGCCTAGTGGATAAGTAATAAGTATTTGTATGCGTTTAGCTCGTGTATGAAAAGCGAATTTGTATGACTAGGCATGCTTCACATGTCGTACGCAACGCTCCGTCCAGTCCATGATTCACGCATCCAAATTCTACGAAATAAACGTCAAATAAGTCATAGAATAAAAAATATGTAGATCCTCCAGCACAGTATACATACCTAGTAGCATACAAAGCGACGTTTGAAAAAGTTCGTAGACCCCGTAATTAGTAAGAATTAAATAATTGAATTAAATTAGATACTATTTGCAGTAGGTATAGATAGCTGGACAGCAGCGACTGGCGCCCGATTTATTAAAAATTAACATCACCGTATGCAAGCTATTTATACACACAATCACAATAAATGATTTTACCAACAAAATGAACAGTCCCTAAGTTTGAACACGCGAGTGCTTATTTGTTAAGGCCTCTTGAAAGCCCCTGAATAGAATACCCACGTTACCTAGTATACTGTGCCCACGCATCTTGCGCTATTGTTCACAACTTGGTATAGAACTTCTAAGTTTTCAACCCCTACCCTTCCTCGAGTATCACTCATGTTTAATTATCTATAATGTAATTGTACACCATACACATATAGCCTTTCTGCACAGTTCCTACTCCAACGTACAAGCTTACAATAGAGAGAGAAAATTAAATTAGAGCTAAAACTTTTGCCTCACATTAGTTTATATAGAATCTTTTTCATTGAATATATGCACTTATTAAATACTAGCTGATGCCCGCGTCTGCGCCCGCGTAGATGTCGGTTATCGCGACGAAAAGTAATCATGAAATTTTGATCCCGGTCCCGCTTTCCAATGACCGCGTTATAATTGCCCATTTTTTTAAGTATTTAAATGGATAGAGTATGTTATCCTTAAGAGATAGATATATGCCATCGCGGACTTTTCTATAGACCTATATAAGATACACAATTCCACCATACATCATTTAGTTATATCTCAAAGGGTTTAGGCAGCGTTATCGTTGAAAGCTCCCAGACGGCTTATTTTTTTCCGACACTTCCAACAAATATCATTATATTTTAGCCAATGTATACAAAAGCTTGCCAAATTATATACTAAAACCTTTCTCTTGAATCACTCTATCTATTAAAAAAAACCGCATCAAAATCCGTTGCGTAGTTTCAAAGATTTAAGCATACAAAGGGACATAGGGACAGAGAAAGCGACTTTGTTTTATACTATGTAGTGAAGACGTAGATATAAAAGAACTTCGGAGCTAGATTTCTTTTCTTTTTAATTTCATGCTCTTTCGTTAACTTACTTGTTGACGACTGGCTTTGTTTTCATTTGTGAAATTGTAATCTACTGTTATGAGTGTATAATTTCTTTTACTGTACATAAATTTTTATGTTTTACAAGTTTACCAGATTTTTAGAAGTTAGTACTCATTGTTACTTATTGTATTGCTTTCTATTAAAATATTCATGCTAGATCATCTTCAAAACAATACTAACAGTTTATAACATTACCTTCATCAAAAGCCATTGCATGGGTAATTCATCCCATTCATGAATAAGAATAGCTTGTAGACACAGGTGTAATACAACTTCTTCAAAGTAGTTATGTACATACAGAGTAGATTACTAGAGGTGTGAACTATCTAAGTTATACGTACGATGCACACACTTACAAAGATAATTTATATTCTTTAAGCTGTACATCGCTTCATCTATCAAATTATAATGTACTTTAACAACAATTGCAGATTGAGACATGACAGATACCTAATATACATATTATTATTAAGTAATAAGCAAGTACATGAATTTATGTCATACAAAATAGGAACGTTTTAAAATCTACAGATAGATCATCTAAGGCACAATTTACAATTAAATGCCCTCACGATGTAAGTCTTAATTCTGAACAAAGCGGAGTGGCGAGTTATCACTGCTTCTGATCGTCTAGGCGGTCACGATTTTACTATTGTGGGAACTAAACAACATCAGGCCTAATCCGTCACGAAAGTACTTTTCTTCTTCTGCTCGACTTCTTTTACTCGTAAACAATGACTACCGACCTGCACTGAATTAAACAGGGTGGGAAGTTGGACAAGGGGGTGGTGGATATTGTGGTGCAATTTGGAAGAACACTAATTCAGTTCATCAGAGTTCCAGTAATGGATTTGATAAGCTAAGTAAAACCTGTTACATCTTACATGACATAAGATAAACATGCCATAGCATCACGCTATTATTATCAGAAAGGTCAGGCTGAGGTTGAACGCCTAAATTTCATCGATACAGCTATTAAGTGCTATGTAATTGGTGGTGAACCTATTGCCATTTACCAGACACAATTGTCCGATTCCAGACACCTACTGAGAATTTGCTAACAGAAGAACCTAGTAAAAATGCCTTATCCGGAAATTAAACTCAGTAATTACTATTTTTCAAAGAAACAGAAAAAATAAATTTGACAAGAACGGGGTTTGAACCCGCGACCTTTGACGTTCCGGGTCATCACTCTACCTAGAGAGCTACCTTGTCTCGTTAATATCCATTGAATTTTTCAATCTTCTTTGTATTCGTCGTATATTTTTTAATACAAGTTGAGGCCATGTAATGCCTATATTAATAACAATTTTCCAAAAAACATTGAAAAAGTAAAATAAAATAAAATAAATTCAATGGATATTAACGAGACAAGGTAGCTCAGTTGGTAGAGTAATGACCCGGAACGTCAAAGGTCGCGGGTTTAAACCCCGTTCTTGTCCATTGTTTTTTCAATATTTCTTTGAAAAACAGTAATTAAGCTCAACAGCTGCTCTCGTGTACACTAGCCCGGAGTAGTCGTATAAACTGAATCAAAATTAGTCCCTACTGCATCTAGCAATAGATATATATGAGTTGACTATAGCAACTAACAATATATTATTATATCTATAAAAGCCATCTCCGGTCCGGTGATATAAGGTGACGCTATCTGAGCCCTACATTTTTCTCATTTCCCGGTTGAGTTTAACACTGAATTTGCGACGTGTAAATCACCACAACAGTTAATATCGATCGCTGTGTGTTTCCATGTGACCACACCGTTACACACGCCCGGCCGCGCATGGTAATTGAGCCGCTCACTTCCTTCCGGAGACCTGCCCGCTCTGATGACCATTGATACGCACAAACAGGAATATATAAACAAACATTTTTAGACTTAGCAATTTATGGTTATTAAATTGTTTCGTTCTGGTTTTTATTTGGCTTATGCGACCTCTTTTATCTTTTTTTTGGTATAAAATGAATCTTATTTAAGAAATTAACTTAGAACAACAATAGATGTGTTCTAGCCATCTCCAGTTCACCCTCACAGACCGACTGCGCCAACCATTGCGATCAGAGGTTGTAACGGCCTATGAACGTCTCAAAAATAAATGCAACCAATTACAGCAAAATATCAGTATTTTGGCAGTACGTTTTCTATCTGATCTTCACAACACAAACAGAAACTGATACTTATGGGAGATACAGATGCCGTAAGCATCCGCTTTAACGTTTTGAGCCTTTTAACAGGTTTCTACTTATACTTCAAGAATACCACACAGCAACTATTTCAGTTAAAGTTACAATATTAAATGGAAAAAGACGTACGACATAATCAGGTACCTGTAAAGGTACAGAATTGATTGCAATGACGTCGCCATAAGACGTGTTAAAATATGGAAGAAGAATTCGCGGTGGTGAGCAGAGGTCGAGATGGCTTAGTGGTCAGAGCGCCTGGAGTATTTATCCGGGAGACGCAGGTTCGAATCCTGCTCGCGACCGTATTCTTTTTCCATTTAATATTGTAACTTTAGAGTTCGCTAAGCATGCGTTAATGCTTTTCAAAGATTTATCTTAAACTATTTCAGTTGAAAAAAGGGTCCTATTCATAAAAACCGAAAGCCACTGTTGTTGTTCCACTTAAATGTAAATTGAAATGGGATGACAACAGACATCTTAGAGGACTAGAAGGGAGACGATTTCTGACTAAATTTCGAACAAATTTGCTCGCAACTTTTGGCGGCAACAATAGCTCTCGACATTACATTAACAATATTGACACACATAAAAAACTAAAAAGAACGTAATATTGTGTCACACACGCTTAAAATCGTATACTATTATTGCAACCATATAGGTAAAAGGTATAAAGGTTTGATTGGGAATCATATGCCAGTGGCGAGAGGGGTACACACGCTAAAACTACTCTAGTACTAATTCCTTTAAGGCAGTACATTAAGTAGTTATTTTAAAAGAGACGATTATAAAGAAAAGTGTATTTTTTTTACTAGAGACAATGGTTCAATCTATATTTATCACATTAGTTATAGGGTGTGGAGCAAAGATATTCATGGAATTACATTTTGTGCATTACCATATAGTGTGACTTCGACATGTGATGGTTAAATGGAGTATTTCTTCAACTATATTCAACCCAATGACTTAGACTAAGCATGTACCTCGTCTTAGACTAAATTAAATACCGTATCGAATGCTATATAAACTGCATTTTAACGAAATCCCAGTGTGCGAGATGGTTTAAGCACTGCCTGTAACAGCCGACTCGATGTAACGATCTAAATAGTAACAATTAGACTGTATCGCGGTCGCATAGCTTAAACATCTAAAGGTGTTTCTGCCTGTCTGGGTCTCAATCGATTCAGTCTGCGAGTCTAAACTTAATGCCGTATACACTGTTACTATTTTGGATTGGTATTAAACGTGATAGTTTTAGTTTACTAAGGAATTGGCTTATGGTTTATTCAAATGAATTCAGTTTGAAACAATAGTGTGTGTCTTATGGCGACGTCATTGCAATCAATTCAGTACCTATACAAGTGACCGAACCGACACGACTAACTTTGCAGTTAATACAATGTCGTAAAGAATGCAATTATCGCCATAAGACGTGTTAAAATATGGAAGAAGAATTCGCGGTGGTGAGCAGAGGTTTGATGGCTTAGTGGTCAGAGCGCCTGGAGTATCTATCCGGGAGGCGCAGGTTCAAATCCTGTTCGCGACCGTATTCTTTTTCCATTTAATATTGTAACTTTAGAGTTCGCTAAGCATGCGTTAATGCTTTTTCAAAGACATATCTTGAATTATTAAAGTAATTGCATTCTTTACGACATTGTATTAACTGCAAAGTTAGTCGTGTCGGTTCGGTCACTTGTATAGGTACTGAATTGATTGCAATGACGTCGCCATAAGACGTGTTAAAATATGGAAGAAGAATTCGAGGTGGTGAGCAGAGGTCGAGATGGCTTAGTGGTCAGAGCGCCTGGAGTATCTATCCGGGAGGCGCAGGTTCGAATCCTGTTCGCGACCATATTCTTTTTCCATTTAATATTGTAACTTTAGAGTTCGCTAAGCATGCGTTAATGCTTTTTCAAAGACATATCTTGAATTTTGTGTGTATTTGTTTAAAGATACTGGATACTTGACAATGCTTTTAATGTAGTCAATCGTTTTATTATAATGTCCAACTACTCTATTCGCGTTGCTCTACGCCGCTTAATATACCATCGACAGAATTAATTTGATACGGACTATGCTTATTGAACGTATATTTAACTAGTAAGTATATCATACTGCTAGTAGAAAAGTGGTTTCGGGTTGTAGCAATTGTTCTCTCGTGTCTACATGTGCCGCCACCCGCTGCCGCCTAACGCACCGATCGATGTCTGACCCCGTACTACGTCGCTCTCGCCTTAAGCGCCGCCTCTTTTGACGGGTCATAGAACACTCCACTCATATCCCGCTAGTTGGTACTCGTAAATCAAAGAAATTGCTTTACTTTACAAACAAACACGAAATTTTTTTTTTTATAGATTCAACAATCCTGTATAAATCAATTTAGGTGGACATATTCTTGTTCAGAATTCAAATAGTTTTATACTCTGATTAAAATCAAAACATCTTAGCAGTAGGTACATTTCCATATTGAAGCAATCATAGTCACAAAATTCAATTTATTCAAGTTCCATTTCCGTTTCTCGCCCACTAACACAGCCGCTCATCCATCTACACCAAGTCTTTTCAGAAAAAATAAACGAAAGCTCATTGCTTGATGAATACGTAATAGGCTTGTGCTCTCACGGTATTGTTCGAGAGGATAATGTGCATGGGATAAAGCCAATATGGGAGTATCTGTCCCATGTATGAATAATAAATTATTTGTTACTTTGATGAAGTAAAGGTATACTACAAGTAAATTGAATTTTAAATAGTAATTATCTTAGGTTTTAATCGGATTAGTCGCTTATATTATTGTTTTTTTTTTGTTTTTCCTGATGTTCCGAACACTTTGTAGCTTTCGTGGTCGTATGTGATGAGTGCTTATGACACTGCAAAGTGTGAAATTTAATTATTTTTTATTACATAATTTATTAAAAGTAAAATAAGTTTTCCTTCACTTTCATGATTTTATTCTGTAAGCGATAGGATATGTTCGTCACATGAATGAGTTTTAACTTCTTCAAATCCAGTAAAATTTAATAACCATATATTATTAAATATTACTAGATATAGAGCAGTAAAATTGTTAAATTATAGGAATACATACATTGTCAGATTATATGAACTCATAATTTTTTTATGCGCGACAAAATCATTTTTCCTAATACTGCCTACGTGTCGGTTCTGTTTATTCATCGGGCTGACTAATCTATGAGCGTAACGCGCACGTGTGCCGTTGAGAGCTGTACGCGCCGTGCGCCAGCCGATCTCATTGTTTGGAATTTCGTACAATATGGGGCGTAAATATTTCGACAAACCTCTAAAAGGGAGCGTCTATAAAAGAACAACTAAGAACCGATATCCGTCATGGGAACGATACCAGAAAAAAATATTCTTCTATGTTATGTAAATCTATGTATTAATAATTACTAAGTGAGTAGGTATCTAATGAAAAAGCACAAGACATAGGTCTTGTGCTTGAAGAGCTGATAGCAGCTCTTCAGACAGCTAGACAGAAACAAAATATAAATAGGTAAGTGTCATGTTGTGATTTTTAATTATTCTTATCATTATTATAAAATATAAAAGGAACATCGAAGATTAAAATAAAGTAGATCACAAATCCGCAGAATATCGAGTTCCTCACCTAATGAAATCTGCGGGTGCAATGACGCAGCAGGGGCGGGCCCGATACTGCTGCGCTGCTGCGACAAAACGCAAAGGCAATAAAAAGCCGTAAAGGGCGCCGCACACGTGCATCCGTTCGCCACTGTGCGAAGCTATTTATAATAATGCACCAAACTGTGACCTTCGGCGCATACGATGCCTTCGCTTAACTTTGGGAAGCTGCGCGATTTTAGCTTCTAATTATCTCTTTTCGATTAAGACAATACAAACAACGTTGTGATTTACATTCATGACAAATTTCTATTAAAACTTCACTAACGATAAAATACATTGAAACCTTCACTTAAATACCAAAACCTTAATCAAATCTTCATTACATCGTTTCGTTATGTTTGTTTAATATTACGAATATTTACGAGTAACCCACTTTATTATTACGAACGATAATTACTTCCTAAGTACTATGGCTTCAACATTGAAGGAAATTAAAAACGTTGAGGAGCACATTATTACACTTTGCAATAACCTTTTTCCTGTACCTAATGCAAAGCTAGGCTATACTCGAGTAAGTCTAGTAAGCAATCAATAATTTAATTTATCCCTATCCCACGATTTACTGTTAATCTTATAAAAACAAATCTTCATCTGTACTCTGTGGCATTATGCTTTGCTAATTAGTATAAGTAATAGTTTTAATTGTATAGTCAACAAATTATAAAACTCCCAAATTATTTTCTAACATAGTTAATTAAAGTTCGATGGCTCTGAGCCACGTGTGACTTAGTAGCGTGACTAAATGACCTTAACGCCCGGCGAGCTTCGATTTAATGACCAAACGTGTTGAGTTATTAGAAATCATCTCCATTTAAGCTTGTAAGATAAACATTTTTTATTTAACCGCCGCCGGCCGACTTAATTATGTTATCAAAAGTTGCATTGTCAGCTTTTTCTATCGCATGCACGTGATGTATATCCCTCTCGCTCCAAACGCAGGATGAGCTCGGCCCACATTGCATCGCCAGCATTGACGATTAAACACGTTTCTATGCGCGGTCTCGTATTTTTATGTTATGGCTATAGTATACCAGATCCTCCGAGAACAACAGAACACAAAACCAGTCCGTTTTCATTACAACTCGAAGCTATCATAAGCCGTGTGAGAGTACTATACTACGGGATGATGCAGCAAAACATATTTCAATATGAATCTAAAAGACATAATTATACTTTTATAAGATGGATTTCTAAATAATACACACGAGTGTGTCAGCGCTCTATTAGCCAGTAAGGCAACGTTCGGAATGCACGTGATGATTCGTCTACAATATCTTCAAAGGTTCGGTTCAGTGAAGGGCGTGAGAACGTCGGTCGGGTTAGTAAGCCGCGTGCACGCAAATGAAGTGCAATTTCGCCTGAGGGATTACGGCTGAGATGCTCGCGAACGCTGAGTGGACTGGCTGTCGATGACTCTGTGCTGAGCTCCAGTCACGAATTGCATTGTTGCAGATAATTTCATTAGGTTCTCTATTGCGGCCCTAGATACTCTCCAAAGTACCTAATGCTGACATTAACAGATATACAGCGCAAAAGCTGCTTAGTTTCATCTAAGACACTGAACAATGTACGTTACTACACTCTTAAACAATTGTCAGTAGTTTTCTCTGGTTGAACTTAATATGGTTTCAATTTAACCCAATTAATCAACACTTGCAACTCTAACGGGTGCAATAAAAGGAAATAGGAAGAACTATTTCCGTTTGTAATGCAATGTTTTACTGTAAAGTCGGATTAGAAAGCATTACTTTACAATTAAATATTGATACCATTGCGTGCATTATCTTTGAGACCACGATCAATCGAGAATATCTCCGTAACGTGTCGGGTTAAAAGGTCGCCTATGTTGGTGATTATTTCTGAAATTATATGCATCATAATATACAATTTCAACTGGTTTCATATATCGGAATTTAGCTATTGGTTTAAAGGTATTGTAGAATACCTATCGAACAGTTGCTTCCAAATAAGACAAACTACAATCGTAATTGTCAAATAAGGATAGGTAGTAGTTTTTCTTAGCACATGTCAATGTGCTTTATTGTGCACTAGTTACAAGTACTGTGGGAACCGATTCTCTTGACCACTAGTCAAGGTTCTTGTCTTTTCTAGTAGTGCCACTTAGCGCGTTTCTCGAATGTTTCTTACGAAGCCTCGAGGAAAAGGTAGTATGGTATGAAGTATCTTAGTTAATCATTTCTAATAGTTCCACCTTGTGTTGTGCGGAATGGCTAACAATAAACATACTTTTTGTCAGTGTTTCGTAAGTCAGGAATTATAATCGATGCACTGAGCTATTAAGCTGTCACTGCTTATTCACAACCGCGATCCGGTACTAACGTACCCACTGTGTATGAGAGCATGAAGATAAGGAAGTAATAAGCAATAAACATTTACTGATTCAAAGATTCGATATCATAAACCAATACTAAAAATATTATGAAGCATCTAACCCATTCTCGTAACAGTAGGTGTCAGGACCCCTGCGGATTCTGAATTTCGATCGCGTGTTAGAATAATGTTTCGAAATGCATTTTAACAGATGAAATAGTGAAGCTTAACATAATATTAATAAATCGAATAACTCTAGGTCGATACTCGCATTTGAATTTAATTCAAAATATCTGAGCGGTGCATGGCAGCATGGCATCCAGCGTATCTACATAACCAAAACAAATTTTAGAATGTTCGTAATGTTTCGTGACGTGACGACCGCTGCCCGTGTCGAAACCCGAACCTCACACCAAGTTAGCAATTGAGGTTTATTATAATCGGGTACGAATCAGCCAAATAGTATGTGCACGACAGCTGTGGAAACCCGTTAATTTTAAGCGTCGCTCGCGAATCAGCCCAATCTTTGAGCGACATAATGAACGCGTGCACAAAGTCAACATTTGACAAAAATGTTGTAATACCAAATAAATGGACAATAATCCCAGAAACAGAGTGAATAGACATGTCGCACTCACACAATTAATCAAATGTTTATGCTGTACAAAATTAAGCGAATGCAAATTAAAAAGGGGAAACGTGTTTCATAATCATTTAACATGACGAATGGGCCAGCTCTAACCATATGTTGGTTCTTGGAATATTGTTCATGGCAAGATTGAAATCAGTGTTTTACTAGTGTGCGCGTCTAAAGATGTTACTAAAAATTTGAATTAGTTAAATTTTCGTCATAAACGTGTTAAAGTACCTTCAATTGAGTATTATAACTTTGGAGCATTATTTAATAAATACTTCCGAGATTCTGCTACTCATCATTCAAATCATAATTAATTTTTTAGTTTAAGTATTTTACTGTTAATAAAAGCCGGTTAGTACAAATCATTTCAAAAGCGTGTATAGCGGCGTTACTAACATCTAACGATTAAATTGATAGTAATTAGACGTGGACATTTGTTAGAACGGCTAGCGGTTATTATTTTTTACTCGAAACTGTGCGAGAAACGAGTAGTCAGTAAAAGACTTTTCTCACGGACATATTGCCGTCAGTAGATTCACACATTCATGTTCTGAAACCGTTTATAAACTGGGTGGACAAATAACCCGAGTAATTTAATCCATTTGTTGGCTGGATTTTATGGAGCGGCTGCGATGTCTACGAGGGTCAGTGGCGCGTTATGCCCCTTACGATATTTCCCATGGGCGTCAAGGAGTCTGCTGATAATTGCACCCAGATCCCAGAGGTGCTGTAAATCTTAATAAAGCCACCGAATGTAGACCCCAATCTACTAGTCATCCTTAATAAATTAAACGCGCGCTCGAATACCTTTCTGTGCTATAGAATACCACAGCGTTAAACTATGGAATCTATGAATTACTTTAACCCACTTTGGCTACCGATCGCTAGGAAATGTGTTTACAAAGTTATATGAAAAATATCCGATATTAAGGTAAAGTATCCCATTTTAGCTCTTTTATATTGTTACTGGAACGTTAGCGTAGCAAACGTGTTATTTTTATTCGCAACCAAAATGCTACCTAGTATAGTAATAGTTTTTTCTTCACTAGAGTACCGTACCTGTGGTAGAAACAAAGCATGGGCGTGATATATTAAAAAACCCCATATGGCCAACAACGTCGGCTATAATTAGAAGCAACTGCACTGACTATCGGTTTCTGTTTGAGTCAGACAGTGAACCCTCTGCGTGAACTTACGACACACCTCTATGATTAGAGAATAGAGAAGGTGTCCCACTTGACAATCAAACACGTCGCGTCACATCAACTTAGAATTTGTTGATACACATTTTGATACGGTTTCTATCGTCAATTTTTTTACCGCAAGGGTAAATGAGGTTCTTCAGTAGTGGTGTCTCGAGTACCATGACGATTTTGGTGGCAAGCAATTATGAATGTAGTACTTATTATGCTCCTAAAACAATGTACATAATACCTACTAGAAATTCTATAATGCACGTTGGCACAAACTTGCTCGTATGCAACATAAATTGGAACGTTCAAATTGTACCTACCTAAGCGTCTTGCAGGGCCACCCCATTCTTAGTAGGGGGGTGAACAGTGAACTTTAAGCCGTCTGGTACAAACTGTGAATGTCAATCGTGGATGTGGCTGGAGAGGTCTCGAGAGCGGCCATTGCGAAACCGAACAATGCGGAATGAAGTGTATGCACGACCGCATTGCACACTCGTAGTGCGATACTTGGCGCCTCCTGCCACACCCCGATTGCCTATATGGTTTCATAGTTATACATACAACGAAGTGTGTTTTAAAAGCACTAATAAAACTTTCTAACAAGCTTTTTAACTTTTAACTGCAAGTGAAATGAATATGTGAAAACTGTCTCGTTGAACTTTATATTTTTTGTTTCTGTAGAGAAGCCAATGCAATATCATAGTTGCAATATTTTTATATGAAAACTAAATAATTTTTCGATCGTTTGTTTTTTTGCTAGTGTATGACGAATAGCGACGTATGGAGGGGCGCATACTAGCTCGAATACTTAGTTTAGTATGAGGTAATTTATTAGCGATAAAAATATTAATAGTCCGTGTTCGTCCGTAAAATAACCGTAATCTGGGGAATGGTATTATTGTAGTACCTACTGATGGAATAACTAATGAAACCTATATGCTCAACAAAGGGATCCGAGTATAACTAAAGTATATAGTATTAATAATTCGAAAACCAAAACCCACTAAGCTATCCCTAAGCTTACTTATAATAAATTCAAAAGAATAACAAGAAGAATAGACACAGACAAAAGATAAACCTCAGACGAAATACCAACTGAGAATCTCAGCTAAAACTAAAATACAAATTATATAAATATACATTCCTTGTATGACATTTGAAGGTGTCGAGGTCATGTGAACAGTCCTCGTAAACTTAATAAGCACAACCATCGTACAACGTTGTAAAATGACACGCCTATTAATGCCATATACTTGCGTGTTAGCCAAGGTACCACGATATGTTCCGACAATTGATCACCGAACATCACACTGCGATCCGATTGACGGAGATCTATTGCGACATTAATCAACTATAATCGTTAGTTGAGAGACCAACGAACACAAAATTTCTACGTGTAACCTCTGATTTACGACCACGTTCACGTTGAATCGATATCACGAGACAAATTTGACGTGACCTCACTCGAAGGACAAATTAGGGGACGTTTAGTGATAAGATTTGTAAGACGTTTTCAGAGACAGATTGATATCCTTTGATATTCGAATAATGTTTCTCTATGCAAAAGAGACGTTACGCGTGACTGTTATCGCTTTTAAACTCAAATGCAGGGCAATTTATTACTCGGCTAACAAATTGTGATAATCTAACATTGGTTGAGCGTGTAAACGCACCGTGGTCACTCGCCGTTTAGGTAGACGAGCAAATGACCGCAATCAAATCACCATCAGAGTGAAAGCCTATAAATGGGCAGGTTGAGATCGCAGCACTCCAGCACCGACGCCTCTGCTGTTTACCAATGCGTTAGATGTAATTATAGGAGAGATGTGTGCGCATCACTCACGATCACGACTCGCCGTACACGTCGTTTCAATAGGTACATACTACTAATAACTAACAGCTATTGATGTGTTAAAACGTTTCTTCCAAAGTGCCGATACATTAATGCCCTAAGCTCTAACAAATAAATTCAAAGTATGCCGTAGGTACCATACATTTTGAACGTACTGTATCAAAAGCAAGCAATTAAATAAATAATTTAGGCTTTAAGTATGCAAATACTTTCAACAGAAGAAAGAATTACGTACCAAACGTTTGTTAAAATATGACCCTCTCAACTGAATGGCTCTAGTTCCAACAATAAATAATAGAACCCCAGAAATAATCAGGGTCGACCACAACGTACACAACTGAGACGTATTTTGATTAAAATAAATGAGGGGGTGAGCAAATTGTATTAACTGCTCACAGGCTGGCCCTAGACCCTTCAGAAGAAATTTACGAAAGAAACACGCCAACCAAACAATGGTTTATGTAGATATTGTTAAAGGCGAAAGTTGGCTCTACAAACAAAAAACTAACGAGTAGAAAACTTTTAAAATAATTTCATATAACTATAATGATAAGTATGTATAACATAATAATTCACAACATTCCAAATAAAAGAGAAAATCTTTCACATGACCTCAGCCAACGTTTGCATTGTTCTAATTAAAGCTATTAGCGTTTATTAAGATGCATCCTTATAAAGAGACTGAAGAGCAAAAAGATACGAGAGCAGATGTGGTTATCATGGCGTTTAGGGTCGACCATAGGAAGTGCGCATACGTTATTGCGGCGAGTGGTCACAATGAGGGGAATTGGCCAGTAATGGCCAGTGCGATTGTTGTGCGAGCGACGCCCGCACCCATCGCCATTAACTGAATGACGACTGAATTTAACAAACTACGTACCACAAACGGCCCGTTACCGATCTGTGACGCTTGACTACATTACATTACTGCTCATTCACTATTAAACATCAAAATAGAATCGGTCCAATAGCACCATGCTTGCTCCTTGGAAACATAAAACAGTTTGTGCGCATAAAATCTTTCGTCCTTATCTTTCCTCTGACCTATCGTATGGAGGGTATAATCTAAATCTGACTAAGCCGGTCTAAATCGTCTCCCGACTCCCAGACCCCTGTCCGGAAGTGCCAATTTCTCTAACCGACGACGGGCGGCGCGCCTGACGTACGTCACACCAGCTATCGTATTCAATTATCGATTTGACTTGACATACTATTGCAACACGAACCTCCTGAACTCGATATCCGATACAACCGTTGCAGACAGCAGAGACCTATTCACGGAAACCTTCGTTTTAAAATAAAGTCCGAAAATAATGTTTTTTTTACCTTACTGGCCTAGAAGCAGGGTTATGTTTTTGATCTTATTTTGAGGAATTTAGACAAATGTTTTTAAAATGTTGGTTTTATTATATGTACATATATAATATTTCGCATATTTTAGTAAATTCAAGAATTTGTACTGCTACCCTTGAATTTGGTTGAAATTGTATATGTAATAACTAAGAACCTAATAACCTTTGATCACTAATAAAAATAAGTGATCGAAGCTAATAACTCATACAATTTTATTTCCTACCGCACGTCCCATTCTTTCTCTTCCCCGGCTACGTAAACTGACCCTTTGATTTAATCAAAGATATTAAAATCTGGACAAAATGATCTTAATTAAAAACTGACCCGATCCCTAACAGTGAATTTCTTAATAACACAATATTTAACATTTCAAAAACACTTTTCCAACAACAAAACTACTTAGATTTTACTGATTGCACTTCATAAATTGCGCCATCGTGGAGCGAGACGAAATGAACTACAAATAATAAAGTGAGCGACCGGCCACTGACAAACGGTTTGATATGAGCATGCTTCATGACAACAACAGCTGTAGCAAAAACTCATAGAAACGTAGGAATAATGGTACTTACTTTTTATCGAAATAATTTACAGTTAAATTGAAATTTATGAAACATGATATACTAAACTAATTATATAGTCGGTGCAAATTATCTTTAAAAGAATTCATATTTCACACTGTACTTTAAAAACTGTATTATATAAACTCGTCAAAGTATTATTAAAATGCGTCTCAGTTGTCGCGCTGCAGCTTGATAATTGATAGCTCTTGGGACTGAACGTTCCTCCTTCGTTGCATTGTACCATCTCTCTTGCAGGATTAAAATGCCAGACCGGCTCACGGCACACCTGTGCGGCCGTGCCGCTTTATTGCTTGAAAAATATAAATACCAGCAATTTACAATACCCATATAAAACAACTCCTTTATCAAATAACGAGGACATAAAATATTTATGGCGCAAAATCAATGCATCCCACTCCAAGGTAAAAGTGAATGGGGTCTCTGAAAACACTTCAAAGTGTTTATCGATTGCCGGTTCAAAGAGAAGCGTGGCTGTTGGAGGAGAGTAGAGAATTAATTTGCCAATAGAGCACGGTTTTCAGCACAGAAAGGTGCTTTGACGAGGCTCCCTTGAGTACCTCGTCACGAAACTTTCATACTTGTGGCCTGGGCCGTTGCATGAAATTGTTTCACCGACGCCTTTACTTAGTTTAATGTGGTGCTTGGAGTATAATGGTTTCATCATAAAATCATAACTAAAACCACACACGTTATAAAGGATAATATATATAAATTACTCCTTAAAATGGAAGGGTCCTATTCTCATATGAAAGGTAAGCAAAGAAATCTTGCATGCTCACGATTATATAATTGTAACTTGTATCCACACAATAATGATAATGGTTAGATTCCTGGCGAGGTCTGGGGCACGGGGTGGTTCGGCGCCTGCGGCCCGGCCCAGCTCGGCCACCCACCAAGGATGCGTCTGCCCCGATGTTGTAATTAAACAAAATCCTTTCTGATCTATTTTGTTAATGCCCGATAACACTTAAATTGATCAAATTCAAAATCAAATAAAAAAAAAACTAACTGCTCTACTATTACGATTAACAATGATGGTGAGTTTCGATTGTAATACCGTGTAGGTATAGTTATTTTTATGGTTTTAATTCGATACGTTGTCTGAGCATATTATTATCTAGCTTTATAAAACGTTTAATTAATTCCAGATTCCAGTCTAGATTAATTGTTTATATTATACGTATAGTTATTACCCTGATGCGAAACAAAGTTGACGCATAAATGCTTTTGTATCATATTGTGCTAACAGTGTTTTAATGGACTCTCACTTACAGAACATGTTATTTACTATGATAGCACTGCCCATTCTGCAGCCCATTTATTATTTTTTGACCCTTATTTGTTCATAATCAATCGTCGAAAAAAGGAAGAGGTTCACAAGTCGACGCCCGTATATTATTATGTACGACCACGTATAACTTTTTATATTTTTATTTTATATGGAGTATAGTAGATATTGATGGTTCTTTTTTATCGGATTGAGGATACTTCAAAATTGGTCCCATATTCATAGGAAAAATCGGGAAATTATGAATATAAATTTTCCAGAATTTGTACTAAAAATAAACAAAACACATCCAAATTTTCATCAGTAAATAGACCAATTCAACTAGACAATATCCAAATAGAACAAGTTTAGGCAGCATATTATAACAAGTGGATTATGTGGCAACTAGCTTCTGACAATTCAAAAGTGCCTGTAAATGGTCTAATTGAAATAAATGATTTAACTTTGACTTTGAAGGATCGCAATGGCCGAGCGGCCTTTAACCGGAAAAACATCAATATAAAGCCAAAATTAAGACGACTATAAGAAAAAGGCTTATTAAGACCTACATCTGGAGCATAGCTTTATACGGCTGTGAAACGTGGACGATGACTCAAAGAGTCAAAGAACGATTGGCGGCTTTTGAAATGTGGTGTCAGAGAAGGATGGCGAGGATTAGTTGGACGGAAAGGAAAACGAATGAGGAAGTGTTACTTATGGTTAACGGGGAAAGACCGTTATTAAGAACTATAGATGACAGGAGAGGGAAGCTGATTGGCCACTTGATACGACACGACAACTTCTTCAAGACCATTTTAGAAGGAAAAATAGAGGGAATGAGAAGAAAAGATCTCGACGAAGCTTTATACAACAAGTGAAGGAGAAAGTAGGAGTCGAGTCGTATCAAAAGGTCAAAATGAAAGCAGTGGATACAGAGCAATGGCGGTTGCTCCAACGACAAGAGCTAAACTCTTATATTGAAGAATAAAACGAGAATTTTCAACTATAAACCGATGCTGTTGAAACTTTGCATACATTTGTTGTTTTGATGACACTACAAGATAATGGAAACCTGAAGTTAATCTGATGGGGATGAAAGACAGCCGATGGATCTCCTCAGCGGTTAACAGCACCTACTTCGTGTTGGGCTTATTTCATTTATTTTGATGAGTACTTTACACCAGACTGTGTTTTACAGATAGCTACAGAAATAAAAAATAAAACTTTTTAACAAATACTGAACCGCTGAAACAGGAAACTGCAAAATAAAATGATTAATCTTGTTAACTAATTATGAGTCGGCGCCAAACAAACAATCTACGAAGATCATTAAAATGCTATAGGTATGAATTATTAAGCAATAATCAGGGTTAAAAAAATGCAACATGGGATTGGCGCCGAATCAAAATTAGGTAATCTGTTTAGCAGACAAAATAGATTTTATTGTTATGAAGTACGTATTTGTACGTGGGTGAGGTAAAGATAACTATAAAGGTTAAGATACATTCAAGATAAATCTTTGAAAAGCATTAACGCATGCTTAGCGAACTGCGGTTACGATACAATTTTATTTTTCACTTTTCAGTTTTTCAATTTCGGTTCAGTTTTTTCGGTGGTCATTTTTTTATTACATGATGTGTTAGTAATATGTACAATTGTATATTTTAAATATTGTTTGATAAACTTATGCTCTGAACTGAATCTGAACTTTATAATAAACAACTTTTAACCGGATTAATCGCGTGTATTATTGGTTTTTTGTTTTTCCTGACGCGATTAATCCGGTTAAAAGTTGTTTTATTATAATGTGCAGTGATCGCGCAAACCTAAGATATTACTATCTGAACTTTATCTCAAAATTCCCTATATTTTAACCTTTGACGCGATATCTCGTCCATCGTTATGAGATAAGTATGCCAATGAGCTAACAAAAAACACATTATTAGGGAAGATTCCACATCTACGGTAATTGTCACGAATTACGATGCGTAGAATCGGAAGCGGACCGGCCGGGCCGTGCGACAGGTCCCCGATTAGCCACGCATTCGGCACGGAGGCAGCGGGTACAATGCAACCTGCTACCATTCCACCTGACAACTATTGTATCTAATGGACATTCCACGCGTTCCGGACGCTCGTGCCATCGCTAATTTACGACAGATGAGGCGCGCGTTTATTTATAGAATTTTGCTAGCTATTAGAGCCTACGCGGACTTAACCCTTTATCACACATAACTAGTGGAGGAATTACTAACGTTAAAACTCTAACGTTTATTTTCGATTGTTTATGAATAGATCTAACAGAACTTAGAAGAAGCTTTACCAACTTCAACTTACTTAAAGGTTTCTTTGATGAAAGGTTTGTTGTGGTAGCAAAAAGAAGAAAAACATTATCTCAAGATATGTCTTTGAAAAAGCATTAACGCATGCTTAGCGAACTCTATAGTTACAATATTAAATGGAAAAAGAATACGGTCGCGAACAGGATTCGAACCTGCGCCTCCCGGATAGATACTCCAGGCGCTCTGACCACTAAGCCATGTCGACCTCTGCTCACCACCGCGAATTCTTCTTCCATATTTTAACACGTCTCATGGCGACGTCATTGCAATCAATTCAGTAACTATACAAGTGACCGAATTAATTTCCATTTAATATTGTAACTTTAAAACATTATCTGTAAAAAAACGTAGGTACTAAATTCATGTAAATCTAATATAGACTATTCACAAACCACTTGCTGTACTATAAAATAACCGGATGTTAGATTTTTTTTTTATTTATTACAGTTCCCAGTAAACATGTGCAATACGATAATAACAAAACTACTGATTGCTTGTTTTACTTTTATTCAACCAAAGAGCTGGAAAGAAAGACGAGTGCCATATATTGAGCAGGACTCAGAAAACACGAAAATTAAATTAACATGTAAGTAGAGTGCACTATTATAGATGTTAAACCTAATCATGTACCTGCAGTGTAAGTGTTTATAAAGCGAAAATATATAATTTATATGTAATTAATGTACATAAATAAAGAAAAAAAAATACATTTCAAAACAAAAATATCTAAATACCTACCTGTTACTGAATACAAATCGCGTAATAGGTACAATAATCAGTTAAAAAGGGTGTTTTCTGATGCTAGACACGTTCAAACAGAGTAAACAATTAGCTAGTCGTGATGGGAGCGTCGGAGGCTGTCGGTGCCTCGGGAATGCTCGTGACCGGATTGGACAGCGGGCCCTGACCACGATGTCATGCTCCACTGCGCCATTCGATCTGACAGGTGCATGCGGCACTTATGGTCACATTTACAGCAATATTATTATTTAGTTTTAAATCTAACTTCATGCGACTTAATCAACAAAAATTTCCATCAATGTCATCCATCACGGCTTAATATTCAATAACTTAAAAACTGAAATGGCAAGTTTAAATACTTATTTTCTAAGTAAGCTTAAGTTTTGTGACATGATAAGTGTACTTAAATTAATCAGGGAGGCAACGCGAAACGAAATTTCTAAAGCTTCATCAAAGTAACATGTAATTAAACAACGTCATTAGTAAATGAAAGCGAACATTAAAACAATATTGAAGCCGACTTTGTGTGACCGTATAATACAGTAAAACAACATCCCGCATCACCCCATCCCATTCTTTCCCTATCATTATCTCAATTTGCCCTTGATAGAGACATCGGAGAGATGGATGGATGGATAAAAAATGGAACGACGTGGACGAAAATATATTAAATTGCGTTACACCTTTTCTTTGTAGATTATGTTTAATATTTTAGAGCTTTTTGTCGGATTCTGGCGGACCCACTCGGTACATGAACACAACATCTTCTGTACATGAAAAGTCGTCGTTGCCGCATGTAACTTATAGTTATTAAGATTAATCTGGCATTTGTAAATGTATATATTATCTGAATGAATAACAGTTTGTTAAACAAATTATATGACTAAATCGAGTAATTGGCTTAACTTTTAAATGCGTTAAGAACTGAATTGAAAGAACTATCCTGTATTTTATCACAGATTTTAATAAGAAGTCCTAGAATATTACGCAAATGTGTCAATTGCTTCGAATTTCTAAAATATCAGGGATATAAAGAGTTTGCTGCTAGCATAACTACATTTATCTTAGAAGTTTTATGTATCTACTTCTTCCGTTAAATCTTTTTTTTTTCTTAAAATTATAACGTACCTCCATTGCCCGCGTTGGTAATAGTCACCCAGAAGTCTATGGTCTTCTCAGGTCCTAACTCCTCATAGTCCCACTTCTTTTTAACTTTCACTACACCACTTGGTTCAACGGTAACCCACGGATTTTCGTCCCGAATTTTAAAAGTCTCGCGGTCAGTTTCTTTTTCTAACGTGAAAACAGCACGTCCCTCTACTTCACCATCAGCTTCCGTAAATTCGATTCTTTTTGTTGGCCTAACAGCGCGTGTCACGCGTCGCTTCTCGCGATGAAGAACCGGTAAGTCTCTTTGATCGCGAACTACAAACTCCAGAAAGACACGTGCCGGTCGACTCTTACGTTGTGGAAATCCTGTGTCATGCGCAAGAACCCTTAATTCAGCTTCATGGCTATCTGGTTCACCTGCTAGTATAAGTTCTCCAGTCTGGGGTACTATTACAGCCAAATTACTAGGTGTTTGCAGAGAATAGTACACCCGATCTCCATCTGCATCGTAAGCATGAACTTGTCCGATGTTAGAAAATCTTTGCCAGTGTGCTGTACCGTTTGGACCGTTTTCATCAGTAGTGCCATTAACAGCAAAATAGTAGATGTCTTGATCGAACCGCGGGTCATGATCATTTTCGTTAACCACGTCTATCCGAACGGCAAGGTTTGCTTTATTCGCTCCATGAATATCTGTTGCTTGAATGACAATTTTATATAAATTCTTCTCTTCGGCATCCAATGGCTTAGTGGCGATCATTTCAACATCACCATCTGTAACAACTGACTTTACTTCCGAGTTCGTTTCGGTTTTTCCTTTCTCTCGTAGTGAAAATATAGAATCCTCGTTTCCTTTAATGATTTTATACGCTAGTGGCCCAACGTCGACCAAAGCCGTAGCCTTTATGGGTAGTAGATCAACTACAGTACCCGGTGGAGCGTTTTCAGAAATTTCCCCTATTAAGCCGTTGGCTGCAGTGAAATGCAGCATTCGACGGCGATCCATCACTAGGAGATGAATGGCATGCGCCGAACTGCTGTAAGGAGTTTGCTCTAGAATGGCTAGATTGACGGGTTGATTTAGTAGAGGTGTTAGGTCAGCAGTCGTCATGAGTAGGCCGTCATCGAGGAGAGTGAAGAAGGGGGCGAACTCTGGATCTAGGAGCGTGTATCTTGAGTGGTTGCCGATGAAGTGTCTGACGGCGTGCCCGGGACGCACGTCGTGCGGAAGCAAGGTGAGCGCGCGCGCTTGCAGCACGACGCTGAAGGCGCAGAGCAGCGCGCCGCTCGCCAGCACTGTGCGCGCCATAGCTCTCAAAAGGATATCGTACAACTATCCAAACATTTCACACCTACAACAAACATATTAATTATTTTTATTTATCTCACATTTAACGATATTTATCATTATATATAATATAATCATTTATCTCACATTTAACGATATGAATGCAGAACTTAACTAATGATTTAGTCGAAGCGGTCGATTTTTTTCTCTCTTTTAACTATTACAATAAGACTTGGTCAAAATTAAAGGTTTCCTAAGTAAAAAGTAAAATTAGTTGAAATGTCGCCCTACCTAGTTACTACGGCTATTAAGCTACGAAAATATTCACTGAATGGGTATTAGAGAGAACGAAATATTGATTAATACAATCCTTCTTACACGAGGTACAGTTTTAGCTCTACAAATTGCAACTTATACAATTATGTGATAAACCTACACCGTAGTTACAGTCAGCAACATTTAGGTATAATTAGAATAACATTTTAAATTTTTTCAGAAGATATAGATACTTATACCTATGTATGAAAACATTTCATTTACTCTTCTGGAGTAGACAATAATTTAACTTAAGGGCATTCCGATAAATAATAATCGCGAGCTCTTGTAAAATAATAATCATTTGAAAATTACGAAATGTTTATCTACGTACCTTTAGGTAGGTATACCTTACCTATTAATTGATTATTTTCTACCGTAATTCTGTATTCTATGTAAAAAATATTAAGTTCGACCCGACTTAAGCTAGTCCAAAAAGGAAAGCTTATGATTATGATACAGATATATATGATACAGTCACATTTATGAAATAGGTACCTACCTACCTAATTATATCACTACCAATCGCAATCTGAATGTGCATAGGTATATTTTGTGATGACTAACGCTTCATTAAAATAACAGGTTAAGTTCCTTCACTTAGGTATCAGTTTTTTATGAGCTAAGACCTCTGTTCATTCGATTCGATTTATTTGATCGATATTAAGATGCTTTAAGCTCCATTTTGTTGATAAAAATACGTTCAAACCAAATCTTCAATTCTTTTTAATAATCACTTTTTAATTTAAAGTTTCTGCAAAAATAATAAATATCGCCGTTCGATTGATCAATTATGAAATAAATGTCTGAATCATGTGATAGTGTGTTGTTGAGCTAGTGGCCTAGCGCATGTGGTACGCGAGCGCGACGGTACGAAGACGTCGCCGTGGATGGCGGCAGGCGGCATCGACGCAGGGCGGCGAGCGGCGAGGCGGGGCGCACACATGCGGAGCTTTATTTAGGCGGGCGGCGGGCGAACGCCGGCGTCTCGCGAGCCGCCGCCGCCGCCGATCAATACCCTCGCTGCGCCGCCGCGCGACGCTCAACGAGCGAATCTCAACTCTACACGCGCTCCCGTTCACGACACACCATCAAAAATTCACACACTAATTTTACTGAATAAAAGCACCCGCTATTTCCTCGAAACTTCACAAATCTCCAAACGATATGTGAAAAGAACCGCTGAAAACACCACATCTATGCACTATTCAGATTCAGATAATAAATTTATGCAACTATAGGTATAACATTTGTTTTAACCGCATTTTTGTTGATTATAGAAGGCACTGCACTTATATATTAGTTAATATCAATGCATTATGTATTGCTTATCAGGAACCAACCTAATGTAACTCGTAAACATGTGATTCGAATGTAAACAATTTGATAAATTACGTAAAAGATAAATTAATTCACTCCCGATCCACAAATAAACGTATTTTAATTAATCATTTAATATATTATTGTAGATAATATACGTACTTTTGTGAAAACGTAAGGCTTTTATATCGATATCGTAGCGTTTGACAGATGCGCGCCGATTAACGTGACACAAACCGAACACAACGAAGTCGAAATGCGACTGGCTGATGGCGGAGCGCGGCGCGCGCGCGTATCGAGCGCCCTCCGCCCGACCCCCGCCACCCGCACTTCTACAACCCCTGATTGTCCCGCCCGGCTACTCTGAAGCTTTTTGGTTCTTAGCTTTTACCCCTCCGCAACTCGGCGTGCCTCGCTATTACTGGCATTACTGCATGCACTAACGCGGTTTACTCCCCTTCAATTCTTTTATTAGGAGTCTTAATTATTTATTCAGAGTCAGAATAATAAATACCTATAAAGGAAAATTTGATAAATTAAATTCATCATTTTTAATGAACACTAGTGACCTGCTTAGGGTTTCCAGGGGTAGCACTACTTAATAATACTGAAATAAAATACAGCCTATGTTACTTCTGGATAAAGTTCTTTCACCATTAGAAAGCTCTAATGGTGAAAGAATTATTTAAATCTGTTTAGTAGTTTCAGAGTTTTCAGTTCAAAAACATGTTTCCGCTTTATTATGATGTTTTAAGTATAGATTAATAATAAATTCAAGCCTAGCTAGTTACATTAATCAAATAATGTATATATAGGATAATATATATGTAATGACATCATAGGTATTAAGTTAAGTATTTTCAAAATAGGAATACATCTGGCAGTACCTACCTATATTGTCATTGCGAACTATTTTCTTTTTAAATTTACAGAAGAGTATCTATGCTTCTCATAGTTCTCATAATGATAATGTTTGTCGTAAATTATACGTAGTTGAAGCAAAAAGGTAAGACGGATAAAATTGTCGTAACTTTCTTTTGCAAATTGCATGTTGGGTAGTCACTGCAATTTTGAGCTTATCCTTTCATGTAAGAAGGTAATACACAATTATACGTTCTACCGCCTATAGGTTAGTGTTTACAATGGTATTTTATAGTAGTAGTCTACTTACTAGGTAGGTACCTCTAAACTGTACCTACCTACTTCCTACACCTTCCTTTTTTATGAACGGTGCCCCAAACTAGAAATTTCTTTAAACATATTAGTGGTACCGTGGTTGCGTTTACAGACCCAGCAATACCCAGACTCGGAGCAATTACCTACCTTTAATTTTTTAATGGCTATACAAATTGTTGTCCTTTAAAGCAGAGGCAGTAAAATAAAAAAAGGTTATTCATATTCGAACTTTGAAATTCATAACACAGACATTCAAATTAATTATATTCATCGAATAGCATCGAACATCGACATCAAAGATTTCGTACTTATTATAGAAACCATAAAGTCAGCGATATAAGTACAGGCAACAAGCGCATTTATGAAGTAGGTACCTACCTAGGTACACTTTTTTCTTTACGGGGGAACCCTATAAATATGTATATAAAATCATGTTTTTTATGAATTTAATCATACCAAATTTTAGTAGGAATATTATTATTGGACAAACACTTTTCTTGACCCAGGAATCGAACTTAGAACTTCATCGCTCAGTAGCCGTGCTTGCGATCACCAGATCAACGAGGCATGCACAATTGCACACCAAAAGACTCAATTTTGTCTCAATGACATAATTGCATAGCATTACACTTAAATGTATGTACACCTATCCACGTATATAAACAAAACTGAATTGAATAATTCTAATTTTTTTAAGACGATAAATATGTTCATTGAACGCGCCCATTATACGATTATAGAGATACGCAATGCATGTTACTGTTAAATGTTATATATAAAAAGAGAGAAAAAACTCTTAATTTTTTTTATTAGACTCATAACTTCTTTATTGTAAATGTGAGCACCATGCAGCCATTAACATTATTCTAGTAACGTGACTTGAGGTCTGGTAGTTTGAGATGTCATACTCACATAAATGTCTTACTATGGTGGCGTATGTGTTGGGTCATTCTGTTCCCTTAAATATGGTTAAATATGGCGTGATACTCGTGAACGGGTGCCACAAGTTGGGACTGGTCAGCTCTAAACTACCAAGACTTGTAACTATTGTTGGAATTTTGTATCTTCTATTGTACCTACGTGTACAACTATATCTGCATCGTTATCACATAATGTCTTTTTATTAATAAATGTACCTAAATTATTGTAACACAACATTTTAAAAGAGTAACCATGGAGTTTCTTGCCCGTTCTTCTCCATAGGAATCTACATTTTGGAACGTGGCATTTCTTGACTTTCAAAAGTACCTTTATATGGTCTAATTGGAATAAATGATTTTGACTTTGACTTTGACTTTGATTAGGTAAGGTGTAGTATTATCCAGCCATATTTTACCTATGCTGTTCAGTACCACCCTAATAGGTGGTGAGTAGTTACGCGTAATTGCAATGCTTTTAATTGAAAATTCAACTCAACCGGCATCCATTGCTCTTTGGGAAACTAGATAGAGCTTTACCGTATCAACAACATTGTTCTATGACAAAGCAAAAACCTGTTGGAGGAGGTTTTTGCATTATTTTGCAATTTAAAGTGATGACATGCAGACAATGAGAGCGCCAAGCCAGTTGTTCGTAAAACGTGCCAAGGCTCTCCGAGTGGTAGATCATCTACCACTCCGAGCGGTCCCCTCGGAGAGCCCTAGCATTGTCATTGTATGCAGAAGAATTCGGAAGTCTCGATCTGCCCTTGCTAAAGAAGTCAGCATCACTTTAAATTAAACCTGTCGTATCATAACTGGATGCTTAAAACCAACGCACTTGAATATTATGTTTTACCTATACACTATCGGGAATAGCACCAACATTTGCCCGTCGCGAAAATCCTTGTCGTATTGAGAAGGGGAACCAAGAATCAGACAGTCGTCATCCCTTGTACGGCCACCAGTTACCTGCATCGTCTCGTTTGAAATGCCTCAAAGTTTCACCAGGCTGACGACCACCACGGAACAAAGTCTAAAGGAACATAAGGGTCGACATGTACGAAACTTAGTCCACTTCTGGTTTTATCAAACCACCCGAACGATTACCTCCCGTTAGCGGGTTGCAGTGGCCAATTTGGAAGTCCATTGAACCATCAAACACCAGCTGTGAGTCGGCTGCGAAGCTAGTACGAGGCAAACTATGTGCCACTACCTGTTTCTGCGAGTGCCATGGTACCCAGATAAATTCATTTAGGAAATATTAAGTCATTGACGTGAAAAGAAATTGGTTGTTGAAATTTATGGCATGTCCCATCTAAAGCTATTGTAATAAAGATGAAACCTAACTACCTCACTTACTACAAACTCTATTACCTGTCAACGTATGTATTAAAAAACAACAAAATCGATAATTTTACATTTCCACTCTACTTACTGCCTATTAGCTATCAAGGTTACCATCATTTCACCAACTCTGTTATTAAGTCCTATGTAATAGGTGGTGAGCCTATTGCCATCTATCGAGCACAATGCCAAGCTCCGAGGTTTCTGCCAAGCAACAGAAAACCCCATTAACACTTTGCCCGATCCGGAAATTCATGGTCACAGAAGTCACGCTTGGGCCCACTAGGCCAACAAAGCAATTTTATTTTTATTATTAATAATGAAATAAGATATCTTTACATACCTACGGTAAAATTTTCGGCAAAAAAAAGTTTGATACAATTATTGTAAACTAGATGTGCTCGCGACTCGTCCGCGTAGATGTCGGAAAATAATATCATGTTGTATATGAACAGCAAAAATATTCTAATTCTATGATATATGCGTTGTAAAAATTTAATACCAAAAGCTAAAAGTGTTTGTTGGATTCAAACTCTATGGTTTCGGCTTTTAAATAGATTGAATGATACACCCCAATTAAAATGTTGGCATAATTATATGCAAAATAAAAACAGTACCATACCTCAGTTTTAATAAAGTATAAAAGGTGTAAATAAAACTTAATATAATGGAAACAATTATTATATTAAAACAGTAATATTACAGACTAGTATAAAAATAGCCAAAGCTAGCACTGAGCAATATCATTTGTGACTCATAATAAAAATAGTTTTTTTATTCATATCAATTTAAGTAATAGCTGTTAAATATGTCATAAACTCTATATAGATAGATAGTTCTAGGCATTTGCACTATGTGCATATATTATGGTAACTAAGTTACCACAAAGCAATAACTAAATGTGATGGGTGAACTGCTTAGGTGCAACAGTGTCATTTGTGTTCTTGTATCTGATCTCTTTTATTGTCAGCTGCTTCCCTTGGTGTATTCTTTGTAAATGGCTTCTCATATCGTAAGACCTTGAGAATGATCGGTGACAGACAGGACATTGTGTCTTCCCTGCATGTGAATCCTTGTGCAATGTCAGTGAAGTTGGATGCTTAAAACCTTTAGGACACAGTTGGCAACGGAATTTAGCGAGCTCTGATTCTGTAACATAAATAAAATATATAATTTAGATAACTTTTGATGCTTCGAGATAACTAAGTCGACCCCTTTCTCCCAATTGGGGTTAGAAAAGTAAACTGTTTGATGTAATTTATTTTGTATGTAAACAATATTTGATGGGTGGCCAACAACCAACATAATTTTGTTTAGCTTACTGCAATTACCAATATATTTAAAAGCTTTTTTTAATAATTGCTTTGCTTAATTGTTTTATGAATATACTAGTAAATACTTTCATATATAATTTTCTTATTTACATACCTGAACTGCTTTTTTCTGATAAATCTTCTACTGAAGTAGACTGTCCATCAATTTGCATTTCTTCACCAGTAGATGGTGTTGTTTTCAATTTTGTAATATCATCAGACTTAGAAGTTACAGGCTGCAATTCAATACTACCATTTTCTTGTTCTGGAATACTTTTCATTGTTAGCGTTTGTGGAATGTACTCATCTCTAGAACTCTGCATGGTTGCTAAGTTAATTGGTTCATCAGACAATACAGGCACAATATCTTCAATAATTCTGCTTGATTTAGAACTTAAATCTAGGGAGGTGTTGTCTGTGATTCTCAACTGGCTTTTAGATGATTCATCCTCCATGTTATCAGTCAAACCCTTAACCTCTAGAAGTTCAGCAGTTATGAGAAATGATTCCAATTGTTCTTGGAATATGTTTACCTCACCGTGATACATGAAATTGATGATCGCATTCAGGTCCTCAAACTTAAAGTTTCTGAATATTATCACAGGATGTTGACATGGGTTCTCTTTGAAAATTTGCTTGAAGTAACTGCTACATGCAGATAACAACATTTTATGTGCTTTAATTTTACCTCCATCGCAACACAACGTGACATCCACTAGATCGTTTTCAAAACGAAGAACATTGAACGCTTCTGTTACGTGCGAAACGTAATTATTCCAGCGTAAAGAGAACTGCGGTGCATTATTCATCCTTTAGTTGGTATTCTACAAACCACTGCTAAAATATCAATAGTACTCAACCTTTACGTAGTTTATCTATTTTTAAAATTATCAAGTTATTTTTTTGTACGTTTCATGAGTTAAATCCTAGTTTCTCTTTCATTTACAAACTATTGTTGGTTGTACTTGTAATTAGGCATGTGTAACTCTTTACTGATATGACTCACTGATCCGAAACATTTAGGTGTTCCAAAAGAATGGCTCAGTAACAATCTTCTAAACGTATCATTTGGAACTAAAACATTACATTGCTCTTTACTCCGTGAAATGCGTCACTCGAGAGCGCGAGCAAGTCGGTACTTACTTCGTTCACTGATTCAGATTCAGAGTGAGTGGCAAACATAATACAGTCTTAACAAACGGGAAAGAGATATAAAATGATACGTATCTCACACTCATAACTTAGTAGCTTTCCCGCGACGCGACATAAAAAACGTAACATTCTGTATTTTATTACTTTTGAGTCGATGATCCAAATGAGCCAAATGAAACATATCAGTGTTTCGGAACATTTCAGTGATCGAGATGCAAATGTTCCAATCGCAAAAATGATACACTTTTCCCACCTCTACTTGTAATTGTAAAATGTCCTATTGTCAGTTCGATTCAAGTGGGAGTTTAGGCGGGAAAATGTAAAGTGCACGTTGTCGATTTTATATTGTTTTCCAAAACTTGTGTTTCTCCGAAGTATAATGTGTAATTATGGTGGATAATTAACCATTATGTGTTCATGAAGGTGTACGAGTGTGGGCAAATTGTATAAAATTGAAAATCATGACTTTTTGTGTTCACTCCTAAACTCCATCGAAGACTCAGTAAAATTTCCACCGTTTTACTGGGGCAATAACTGCAATAACTTTTTATACTTGATTAAAAAAAGAAGGAAGTAACTGAAGACGAGGCTTTGGCCTTACTTTTATTCAAGAACACTGAAGACGAGGCGGTATGGTCTAAGACCTTAGCCTGCCCGATTAGGGCGAAGGAAATAAAAAAAAAAAAAAAAATCGATTCAAGTGTCAGTCATTAAAAATGTCAACGTAAACTGTCAAAGTGTTGAAAGTGTATTTACCTAGGGAGTTTAGGCGGGAAAATGTAAAGTGCATGTTGTCGGTTTTATATTGTTTTCCAAAACGTGTGTTTCTCTGAAGTTTAATATGTAATTATGGTGGATAATTAACCATTAAGTGTTCATGAAGGTGTGCGAGTGTGGGCAAATTATATAAAATTGAAAATCATGACTTTTTGTGTTCACTCCTAAACTCCATCGAAGACTCAGTAAAATTTCCACCGTTTTACTGGGGCAACCCGCGCAACAACTTAAAATATTTCTGAAGGATGTAACTGAAGACGTGGCTTTGGCCTTACTTTTATTCAAGAACACTGAAGACGAGGCGGTATGGTCCAAGACCTTAGCCTGCCCGATTAGGGCGAAGGAAAAAAAAAAAAAAAAAAAAAGTATTTACCTAGCCGGAATATGCATAATTATCGCCACAAAGAGAAAAAATAAATAAAAAATAAATTGTGCTTACAAAAAAGTATCTAAAACAATTACTAAAGAATAAGTAAAGGACGTGCCCTATTAATCTATATAACAATTACGTCATATATTTATTTATCAACTTAAAACTACCTTAACAGGGATTTCCCTAATGCGATAGGCAAGAAATATACATATTTATAAAGTAAAGATCTACACATTAAACTATATTTTTTAATTTAACTATGTATTAAAATACATTTTATAATCGGCAAATACAACTCTTTGAAAAACTTGGGGGGGTTACACTAATATAAGTTATAAAATACAATGAAAATAAAAACTAAAAACTAAATTAAAACTAGAGGAGGGCATTAAAAAATTCGTCCGCGTCGCTGTCAACTGGGAGTGTACCCAAAAGGCTGGAAGCATTGCCACGTTGAATTGCAATACTTATTCTTTGTGTGAAATAGAGACCAGCCCTTGGGTCACGTGAAGTGTCGACCAATCGCCTTGCGATCTCTTTATAAAGAATGCGAGCGCTCGGACCCCACGACCCGAGTGTTTCAACCACAAACGGCTCAAAAATAGAATTACTAATAAATTTATTATATTTTCGCCGTTTGAGGGTCTCCGCAGATGCAGCAGCAGCACCAGCACAGCCTGCGCAGCTGGAAATATGGGATGGCGCAAGAGTATCGGCTCATCCCCCCCAGGGGTTCCGCCTTGTCGTGGTGAAGCTAGAGGAACCCAGGGAGGGCCGCTCCTCTGGGCTTTGCCTGCAAGCCCATGTTGGAGCGGCGTAGGTTGCGGGCCTTATGGGGGTTGCCGCGACTGAGGTGGCAGCTGCGGTGTCGTACGGGCGGCACCGCAGCTGAGAGATGGGGGCCGTGGTGGGAGAGGAGTGCCGGTATGCCGATGCGCTGCTCTTCCTACCTTCCGCGGCCTTGATGGGGCCGCCACCGTTAGATGGTGGACGCGGTGGGGCCGCAGGGGAAGAGGAGTGCCGGTATAGCGAGGCGCCGCTCTCCCTATCCTCTGCGGCCGTAGTGGCAGGCGGCGGGGCCGCAGACCTGACCCATCGCAGGGGACCTTGGAACATGGGGTCTTCTGGCGCCCATTGCACATGGTCTCCATGGTGGTAGCGGCACGCCATCCGTTTGGTGTGTCGTGAGAGGGAATCCGGCAACGGACGGCTGCGGGCGGGTTCACGGTTGTGTGCGAGAGCATTCCCGCGTCCCGCCCTCAAGCAGCTGAGGAGGTATACTGTGGAGTTTTAGTAGGTTCGAGTCCCACATAACCGCTCTGTCTCCCCGTGTCAGAGCGGTATGCGAGGGCATTTCTCCACATAAAAAAAAAGTGTATTGACGCATGTTGCGTCCTATACCAGAGGCCTACCCATCTTCCACGGCAGTAATGACATGCCGTCTGGTCTCTTACCATCGTCACGTGCCAAGCCATTTGGTTCTAATATGGCTGGAACGCCGGCGGTAGTAAGAGTACGACGAATAGTGTCATTAATATTGGCGTGCCGTGATATGCGTCTATAAAAATAATATCTATTGTTATGATTATATATTGTAACACAGTATAAATAGGAAGTTCCTAGGGAATTCACTTAAGCTACATGCGAATATATCAATCTTATCGTGCAGTTTGTTAATGGACCGAATTGCTCGGGTCACAGCCGATTCGGCTAGTAAGTTAGTTCTGGCTGTTGGAACCACCAGCAGTGGCGGGCGCCGTCGTCTCCACACGTAGCGGTCCAGGACACTCAGACTCAAACGCATTAGAACTCACGGATTACACAATATACCCCGAAGTATTTCACTAGATATGCGATAAGTGTAAACTCCCGTAGTACCCTCAATTCGTTGTAGCCGACCATCTCCAGTACCAATAGTGTGGGGTACATTAAAGGGTAAAACGAATATATCCCATACAGCTTATAGTACAAGTGCCTCGTAAACTTGTTTTGTACACGCTCCAACATCACTTTGTACTTATATGACAGCACTGTGTTCCAGATGACTCCTGACCAGTGCGTCATACAGGACCTTGACTGCCGTAACGTTAGTAAATACTTGTGACTGTCTCAATACAAAACCCAGATTCCTGTAAGCCTTTTTACATATATTGATGATATGTTCCCGGAAAGTTAATTCTGGAGTAAGGATAACGCGATAACGGATAAGTTACGTACCTCTGATTTTCGTTGTAAGGGTGCCGCTTCTACCTCTTACTCGTAACGCACAGGAGTTAGAGCGCGAGTGAAGGTCATCACCGAGCACTTGGCGACATTAAAGTAAAGTTTGTTGTTATAACTCCACTCCACCAAACTTTTAATATCATCCTGCAGGCATTGACAGTCTGACTGACTCTTAACCTCGAGCAGCAATTTAAGGTCATCTGCAAATAATAAACAGGATCCGTGTCTAACAACCTTCGGTAAGTCGTTTATCATTATAATAAACTGGAAAGGCCCTAAATTACTGCCCTGGCTTTCGCCGCCCTGGCTTACGACTTAGTGTAATGCGGTTTGGACTCGTATCTATTAAAATCTACGTATTGTTTTCGATCTTTCATGTAGCTGACAAAGAATCGTAGCAGGTGTGGTGTAGATCTGACTTCGGTGAGCTTCCTCAATAGGATGTCGTTATCGACCGTATCGAACGCTTTCCTGAAATCTAAATAGGCTGCGTCCACCTGTATACCCGCATCGACCACCGGCACCACCCTAATATAGATTTATAGGGCGATACGATTCAATACAGTAATAGAAAAACTATATGCATTTCTTTTAAACTTATATGATGGGAAAACCTTAACTTGACAGTTTTCTGAATTTGCAAGTAATAAATATAAAATCACATATCACCCACCCACCGGTTTGCCATTATAGTTTCTTGTTCTGTCCGAGTACTTTAGACGGTGTACATAAACTGTCATTTGGCGTTATCGTGCAACTTATTAATACGATTTTCTTTGAATAAAGTATCCTGAGTGTTGAGAACTTAACTGTGAAGCTGCGTGTGATAAAAGCAATTATGCCTAAGTGCTGTGTATAGGGCTGCAGTTCGAAATATAGTAAGAAAGTACCTCCTACATCACTGCACAAGTAAGTCGTTAACAATTCATATATTATCAAATTTGATTAATATATTTCCTCAAAATTTTAGTTTCAGTTAATATTTAATACTGTTATGTCATCGATGAATACCATTTTAATAAGTTTCTAATGGTATATTCCCTTATTTTGGGTTTGTTTATTACGTACTGTTTACAAGATAACTAAGTGTTGTGCGTCTGATTTGAACAACGATTTGATTTTGTTTTCTAGATTTTTTCGAGAGCATTTATTTTGAATATTTATAATTCACATACTGTTTTATAATAAAAACAAAATTACCTACTCGTGGCTAAGTAACAGCCGCACAGATCGATCGATCGAGGTTAAGCTGTGCGTGCTGCGTTCGGTCTGTGGATGGGTGATGATCATTTCATACTGAGACCCCTCCGTGCCTCCGAGAGCATGTTATGCCGACGATTTTTTATTTTTTATTTATTATATGATGCAACATAATCTGGAAACGAGGCAGTATGTGGTGTACAAATACTTAATACACACGATTATATTCTATAAATACTTATATATATTACTTCTAAAAATATAAAATATATATTGATAAATAAATAATATAATAGAATAAATGCATTGACCTAAGGGGTGATAGTACTTGATTGCGACAAATAATGTTCCTTGACCAACCTTTTAAATATTGGCAAGGATTGAGCCCGTCTTATAGTTACAGGCAACAAATTCCACAAACGAGCTGCCTGAACCGTAAAGGATTTGTCGATAAATTTGGTCGAATGCATAGGCATTTTAAGACGTAGATTTTCTGATGATCTTAGGAATCTGTCGTGGGTGACCCCAAGGAACTCGAAACGTTTTTTAAGATAGGAAGGTGTAGTTGGAATAAAAAGTACATTATATAGTAGAGAAAGAACGTGAGTATTTCGGCGAAGGCGAATAGGTAACCATTTGAGCTTACTACGGAAGTCTGAGACGTGATCATATTTGCGTAAACCAAATATAAATCTTATAGAAACATTTTGAAGCCGCTCGAGTTTATCTAATTGTTCTTCTGTGAGATCAAGATAGATGGCATCACCATAATCAAGGAGTAGTGATTGAGCAAGCGCAATTTTGGTGGTAATAGACAGGAAATTTCGTAATCTCCGTATAGAACCAGCTGACGCAAACATCTTACGACTAACTTCTTGTACGTGAGCAATCCAGGACAGATTCCGATCGATAATTAACCCCAAGTTTTTTACATTTTCGGAGAAAGGAATTAAAGTGCTATTGAAAGAAACTTGGGGAACTACCGTCCAGTCGAGTCTTGATATCAACCTAGAGCTGCCCACTACAATAGCCTGCGTCTTAATGGGATTGACCGTCAGACCATACCTCTTACTCCAGTCAGATACACGAGCCATCTCTGTTCACTAACTCAATAGCTTTCGTCAGTTGTGCAGGGGGAGCTTGATAGTATATTTGAAGGTCATCTGCATAAAGGTGATAGGAAGAAAGAAGTTTATCAGATACAGAATTTATAAAAATTGCGAAAAGTAAGGGAGATAAAACCCCAACAGCCGTATTGGACCAAGAAGTCGAGATGTCTCCAATACTAATACGTTGTCGACGTCCAGACAGGTAACTGCGAAACCAATCAATTGCCAATGGAGATATGTTAAGAGAACATAGTATGCCAAGCAAAACATCGAAATCCACGGTATTAAAAACATTACTAAAATCTAATAACACTAGGGCCGTAAGATTGCCGATTTCCATGCCTGACCTGATATCGTCCGTTATATTGACCAGCGCGGAAACCAAATTGAAAGGGATTGAGTAGGTTATTTTTAGAGAGGAAATTGCTAAGTTGATTATGGATAAGACGTTCGAGGACCTTGGAGAGGAATGGTAATATAGAAATAGGACGATATTCGGAAAAGGATGCTGGATTGGATTTTTTGGGTAATGGAATGATCTGGGCTTCCTTCCATTGGCATGGAAAGATACCACTAGTACTTGTTACCCAGTAACTGGGTTGTAAGGGTCAGATAGGCAGTCGCTCCATGTAAAATACTGGTATTAAGCTGCATCCGATTTGACTGGAAGCCGACCCCAATGTAGACCAAAAATTTTCAGTTTACTAAAAATGAAGTTTTTAATAAAGTGGATTCAACTTCAAATTAAATTTTTCTTATTTCACATAGATAAGTTTACAGGCACTTGTGAAACGTAAGCTAGGTGCACGGTTCTAGAAAAGTTGATCTTATGGAGAATAACCGGCACGAAACTGCATAGACACACTTTTTACACGACAGGTCTAAAAAAGAGTGTTATGGTTTTAGGGTTCATGTATGTATGTATGTATGTTTGTGAGGTTCTTTATTCTACCATAACTTCTAAATGCCTGAACTGATTTTGATGTATGGGGTATTGTTAGAATCCTTACATTTTCTCGGGTAACAAAGGCCAGTCAGACAAAAAAAAATGTAGGCGTGCTTTTTAATTTTTTAATTACTTTCATCTTGTTTAAGATGGTATGTGAAAATAATGGAGAATAATGAAACAAAAAACAAAAGCAAATTAATGAAGTAGTAGAAGTTTAAGTTTAAAAATGAATCATCAAGAGAATATTGATACTTTGATACCAGCTAGGATAAAACATGTCTAAATTTTGAAGAGTCCTGTATTAATAGAACACTGTCTGTGAACTCCGGATATAATAAGACTTCAAGCAACACCTACAAGGCTTCCTAAGGTAAATTACGAAACTTGCAATACTCACACCCATATCATCTGGCCTCTCATGGCTCCTAACCGGCTAAATCTTCTAAAAAACGAGCGGCCATTCCCGTGGCCCCTTTTCACAAATTCGTAAAGAAGAGACTGTGTGCCTTGACAATATTGAGAAAACATTGTGTCTTTTTAGGGTTTCGTTGCTCAAAAGGATAAAAAAAACGCTTATAAGATTACTTTGTTGTCCGTCAGTCTGTCTGTTAAGACCTCATTTTTCAAGAACGCGTGGAAGTATACTAATAAAATCGTGAACTGGAAATTATATCATAAAATAATTATTACAATTACAAACTTTGGATTATCGAACGTGTACATATATCGATGTATGAGAAAAATAATCGAGAACAATATAATATGACAATAACATCAACTGCTGCTAGTGAAGATATAGTAGATATTTGTGTGGATAATCCTGAACCAATTCAACCTGGGACGGCAACTATGGTGAACAGAATAAAAGTTTACTAATTATTACATTTGTGTTATAATTACATAATATATAAATGTTTTCATATATATGTGTGTTAGCTAAAAGTTCGATTTACATGCTCGGGGAATAAATTTTTATAATATAGATGTTAGAACTCTTTTGTAGTATATACCTATACACTATAGGTCAAATGTAAAACCACTATATCTTTTTCAGGCATATTTCGAACGAGAACCGAATTCTGAACACTCCTTCAATACGTCCCTCGTTTAGTCGCCCTATGATAAGGATTTAAATAGATATTGTAATAAAAACGATAAACAATTATTAACTGCCATGGACAGCACTTGGTAATGGGCGGATCTTATCCCATTTTAGTTTCTTTTTTGGTGCACGAAATTATAGTTTAGTTCACGTCCTCTATTTATTCTTTAGTCATTGATCTAATTGTAATTTTCTGATTTTCACTCAGCATGTAGTTAAATTATCAAAAAGGTTAACGTTACCTTTTTACCCTTTGTTTTTACCCGAATGACCCAGAAGGAGGGTTTTTTTTAAATATAAAAGAGTCAATAGCAATCGTTATGGCAGAGAGCTTTATTTTAAAACTGTAAGTATATGGTCTTAATAGTTAGAGCCACGCAAATGTTAGAAAATAGTGTGCCCATGTCAGGCTGCGCAAGATAGGTACTCTTCAGAATTAATGTCGCAATTGTCGTGTTTGATGTCGATATTTAAGTCACCTAATAAGATCACGGACAGAGTAGATGCTTCATGTACATTATCCAAAATTTCAATACAATTGCCTATGTTTATGTACGAGGGAGAACGATATAGTCCTATTATTGATAGGTTATCTATATGGCAAATTGGGCATGCCTGATTTTTCGTAAGACGTGCTAACGGAAAAACCATTTGGAGATTTTTTGATTACGTGCTATATTTTGTTAATTTCCACTCATAAAGGTAAGACATAACATAACATAGCATCACGCCTGTATTCCCCGAAGGGGTAGGCAGAGGTATACACAATTGTACACCCACATTTCACCAATGCTGTTATTAAGTCCCATGTAATAGGTGGTGAGCCTATTGCCATCAACCGGGCACATTTCCAAACTCCGGGCTGCTACTGAGAATTTCCTAACAGAAAAACTCAATAACACTTTGCCCGACCCGGGAAACGAACCCGAGACCTCCTGCTCAGCAGTCGCGCTACGGACCACTAAACCAACGAGGCAGTTAAATAAAGGCATAAAGGTAAGATTACAAAATAAAAGGCAAAAATAACTAATAACCTTCATTTGATCTGAAGTCACTTGCAGTGACGTCACATGTTCATATTTTATATAATCTGTGGACTGGCATCACTAAAAATGACAACATACTTTCATGTTGTCATTTTTAGTGATGCCAAAATACCTTACTTTAAAAAATAAGGTATTTTTTAATATATTTTTTTAATGTTTATCTAATTATAAGAAACTAGTTTGGTTATTTTATTTTTCAGGACATTATTAATTTTTTTATATTTTTAAAAATATTTCCCCATATGACGAAATATGTTCTCAATTTTTTATCACACCTAGTTTCTAAACGAACTAAAAAAACATCTGTCAGTTTCATGTCAGTTGGTAATGTCAAATGAAGCTCACAAACGTCAAACCGACAAGGGTTGCCAACTCTAGTATAAAAATTTTAGTGTTTATTATTAGAAGACGCATGTTTTTTACGTTTTTGGGTATAGATCTATTTTGATATACTTTTAGAAAAATACATAGTAATCTTATTTAAAAAAATAAAATACATTAGTATCATGAAATGCGATTTTAGTTAAAATAGCTTCACTATAAAAATGCCAGAAATTATCTGCCAATTGGGCATGCCTGATTTTTCGTAAGACGTGCTAACTGAAAAACCATTTGGAGATTTTTTGATTATGTGCTATATTTTGTTAATTTCCACTCATAAAAGTAAGAGATTACAAAATAAAAGGCAAAAATAACTAATAACCTTCATTTGACCTGAAGCAGTTGCAGTGACGTCACATGTTCATATTTTATATAAACTGTGGACTGAAGGTCATTTGTCATTTTTAGTGATGCCAGACTACTAGAAGGAAATGTTTTCTGCCATTTTTATAGTGAAGCTATTTTAACTAAAATCGCATTTCAAGATACGAATGTACTTTATTTTTTGAACTAAGATTACTATGTATATTTCTACAAGTTAAACAAAATAGATCAATGCCCAAAAAGGTAAACAAAGCTTTTATAATAATAAACATCAAAATTTTAATACCAGATCTGGCAATACTTGTCAGTTTGACGTTTGTGACCTTCATTTGACATTACCAACTGACATGAAACTGACAGCTGTTTGTTTTAGTTCGTTTAGAAACTAGGTGTGTTAAAAAATTCTGAACACATTACGTCATTGGGGGAAATATTTTAAAAAAAAATATAAAAAATTAAATAATGTTCTAAAACATAAAATAGCCAAATTGGTTTCTTATAATTAGATAAACATTCGAAAAAAAAATACCTTATTTTTTTCATGCATGCCCAATTCTCGAGCAAAGCAGGCACGGCCGTTACCATATTTTCTCGAAGCCATTCACGTTCCTTTCACCCCCCCCCCCCCCCCTATATCTTCGCTGTGGACAAAGCTAGCAGTTTGAACTTTCGGTAACTAAAAGTAATCATTATAACTAGCTAAACTTCCAAATTACATGATATTTGAACTTATAGTTTATGAGTTGTCATCGACCAAAGTTACATATTTTTGTCACTCACAGACTCACTGACTGACCGATCATCAAAAATATAAGATACTTCTAGCAGACGAAGAACCCTGAAATTTGGCATGAACATAGATTATCGGGCACATATAAAGGAAAAATTATAAAAATACTAATAAATAGTTAATAATAGAAAACAATTTTATATTTGCCGTTTTGCAGGAACATGGTGTATGAATTTTGACTACATTGTTAACTTTGTTCTGTATTTAGGGACAATTTTTTTTTTTTATTAAATCGGTATAGATTATTAATAAATTGTTATTTATTAAAGTTATAAATAAATTTAATATAAAGGGTTAATAATTAATTACATGTATATATCTAAAAAACTTAATTAAAATCTCAATGTAATGCAATAAATAGTCGGTGCTCGCTAGATAGAGGTTTCGTTACAAGGCGTAGTATAAATAGTACTTTAGAAAATCTTGGATATTTTCGTATGATATTGATATTTTTAGTTTCTAAGTGGTTTTTACCATAAAAAAAAAAAAAAACCGCGAAACGAAGTTTGCCGGATCAGCTAGTTATTAGTTATCTACTTAAATAGTTAATTATTAAAAATACAAATTTATATACATAGTTAGTTTGTTAAATATTTAGTTTGTTACTTATACAGTTATTTAGTTTTACTTATACAGTTAGTTTGTTAGTTAGTTATATATTTAGTTTGTTACTTAAACAGTTAGTTTGTTAGTTAGCTATATAGTTAGGTATTATATGCAAATATAATAGTTGATTTTATATTTGTTTAAAATAGAGATAGAGAATGGGCTCTAAGCAAAGCAGCAGCTGATGTAAAAGACATTATTACGTCACAAAAAAAAGAGACTCACCTACAAAAAGTAAATGAGATCCCACTAAAAACATTAAATATAAAAAATGCCAAGTCTCTCTATGCAATATTTCTACCGTAAAAAGTTTTGAGATCTCATAGAAACCAAGTCCTATCCAATTTATTTTTTAGTTAGTTATCTATTAACATTTAGTTAGTGTATCAATAGTTTTATTTATATTATTATTATAATGACTTGGCAATGAGCCCAAGAAGAAAAAAATATAAAACGGCATATTTGGAGGAAGTGAAAGTAACGCATAACGACTATCAGCCTAGTTGTTCCCGGTTTTCCTGGAAGCCGGTATATGTCACGTAATTGTAACGCATAACGCACGCGTAAAGTTTAATATCACGGGATTTATAAATAAAACTATTGATCCACTAATTAAATGTTGATAGATAACTAACTAAAAAATAAATTGAATAGGACTTGGTTTCTATGAGATCTCAAAACTTTTTACGGAGGATATATTGCATAGAGACTTGGCATTTTTTATATTTAATGTTTTTGGTAGGATTTCCTTTTACGTAGTCTGGCATCACTAAAAATGACAAGTGGCCTTCAGTCCACAGATTGTATAAAATATGTACATGTGACGTCACTGCAAGTGACTTCAGATCAAATGACGGTTATTAGTTAATTTTGCCTTTTATTTTGTAATATCTTACTTTTATGAGTGGAAGTTAACAAAATATAGCACATAATCAAAAAATCTCCAAGCAAAAAAGATCAAAGAAGGTGCAAAGGCAAACTACGGTTCGCATGATGTGAAAGCATATTTTGCGCATTAATCTGGAATAAATAAGTTTCACTTCTACAAACCTACAGGGCAGGTTTTGCTCCGATTTTATCAAAATCTGTTTAGCACCTTCCATTTTCTGCTTAAAGATACTTCCATTGCTTGTCCAGCAAAATTTGTAGTCATTTTGCTTGGCGAATTCCCTTGCTGTGAAAAAGAGCTTTCTAGAGCTGGCTGGAAGATACTCTGCGACATATACCAGACCGGGCGACGATCTCCAGCTAAATCATAGATCTGCGTGTTCAGTTTGCTCTCTTTCGAGTGTTTTTTATTATACTCTCTTGCAGAGGAACAAATTTTTATATTATTAAATTAAATTTTTAAGGAACAGATTTTTTGTCTGTACTCTATTGAATTCCGCGACTATCAGCCTAGTTTTTCCCGGTTTTCCTGGAAGCCGGTATATGTCACGTAATTGCTTTTTATCTATGGTTAAATCAAGCACCGATCCAACCCTGGTAACTGCATTCGTTAATTCAATAGCGGTCTCATTTTCCGTTATTGATGCTATATTTCGATGGCGAAGGTCTGAGATAACTGCTGCATATTTTGTATTTTTGCCTCCAATATCTGAATGCTATTTCTGTATGCTTGTTTTTCCTTTTTTAGACTCAATTTGCTTTATCATGTCATCGTACTGGTTGTTTGTAAATAAGACATTCTTTGAAAAAAGGAGGAAAGCAGGGCGTTGTGAAGATGCTTTGTAGAAATAAATATATGTAATCATCATTAATGATATAAATTTTGCGGAAAGGAAATTTGTAACTGTAAATTTCGCATCGCAGACGTTAATGCGTTTGCAAGATTTATCTGAATCTTAGAGGACCAGACGGGAGACGACTTCTGACTAAATATCGAACAAATTTGCTCGCCACTTTTCGGGGAGTGAGGTAACTTACAAGCACAAAATAAGTTGTACTAAAGCGAAAATAGCTCTCATCATTACATTAACAGTATTAAAATACATAAAAAAACTAAACACAAAAAAAACTGAGTCAAACACGATTAGAATCGTGTACTATCATTGTAACCATATGATACTGGTAAAAGGTACCTTTATATGATTGGGAATCATATGCCAGTGGCGAGCGGGGTACGCCCGCTAAAACTCCTCCAGTACTAATTCCTTCAAGATCTGTGTACATCCACAGCTATAGACAACAAGGGCATCGCCGTATATTTTCCATTGACCTATATCTATTTTCTTACCCAAAGGTGTGACAGTCAGATAACTTGGAAGCCGCAAGCGGAAGATATATGCAAACGTTTAAGCACAGCATCATTTATATTGCATAATCTATCTAAAAACGTAAATTTACCGACACTATTAGTAGCTTACCATGGTCTAGTAATTTCCATCTTAAGATTTGATATAATATTTTGGGGTCACTGTAGTGAACGAGAAAGCATTTTCAAAGTTCACAAGCACTGCCTGAGAGCTATATTTGGTCTTAATGTGATAGAGAGTTGCGTACCTATATTTAAGTCTCATAAATTATTAACCTTCCCATGCCTTTATATCTTTGAATTAACAATATTTGTAAAAACAAATCCATGTCTATTTGGAACTTTAAGAGAAACTAGAAAACGCAGTACAGCAGAGATCTCAATACCAGAATTTATTAAGGACGGGTGTATTTAAAACTAGCTTATTAAAAAGAAATGTGATTTGTATGGCTCCCTATTATCTATAACAAATTACCTGACCAAATAAAAAATTTACCATTGCAAAGATGTATAAAACGTTGCACTTGTAGATAAATGTTATTATTCTGTGCAGGATTTCTTTAATGATATTTTTTTGTAATATCCTTATTATCCTCTACTTTGTATTATATTTGCATGGTTTGTTAAGCCAGAATGTACATGGATCCTATAATATAATTTAACAACTTATTTTATGTACCTACATTATAAGCAATTATATACTATTGTATTCTATGCATTTTATCTAGTCTATGATTTAATCCATATTTTATCAGTCAACTTGACATTGATAGCTGATAGCTGACACCTGTTAATGTCAGCCAGCTGGGCTTCCGATTTCATAAAATTTATCACAGAAATTTTTGAGACAACATTGACAAAAAAATAATCGTTTATTCTTTATTTTACTTACACTTGAATGTTCCACTTATCTACTAGTCATTGTGAAACAATTTTTTATTAATATAGATTAACTTGTTCAAGTTTAAACTCTAGGCACATCTAGTCTAGTATAATAAAATGGTATTGTAATGTTTACTTTCATCTATTGTGTACATTTTCTGGTATCTTACTGTATTAAGTATATAATTATGTTGTAAATTATAGCACGGCAGAGTAAAGGTTCGTACTACAGAAGAAGAACAGGCAAGAAAAGACAAAGAACGCCAAGAGAAACTTAAAGTTTTCAAACATGCTATGCAACAGATTTTTCATAAAGTATGTATTACATTTACACTACAAGTTTGTTTATTTGAAAAAGCTGGCTTTAATGTTTATTATTTCTATTCAGAGAAAAGAGTGTGAATTAGATAAGGATCTGCTAGAGTTGACTGGAAAAGTGTTGTCATCCAACCCAGATATTTATACATTGTGGAATATAAGAAGAGAAATACTCATAATATTCAAGTAAGTATAAATCTTATTTTTTTCGAAACATACATACATAAACTCACACCTTTCTCCCATGAGGGTAGGCAGAAACTACAGAATGTCACCTGCTACGAATATATTATTAATCATTATGTCAGTGTTATAATAAAACAATTCCAATGACATACAGATGTTGAATTGATGACCACCTTTTTTTAAGTTACTTAAATATAGAATATTAAGTAATTACTTATGAAAGAAAGATCAATTATGTTTTGGCACTAGGTGCATTTATAATAATTAGTGTATTATGATATGAACATACATATAAGAATGTATGGTCAGGATGGGCATACTGACCGCACCTTGTATTTATCCTTATAATAAAATATTTTCAGGAAAAGTAATGAAAATGAAGAGCTGTCCCAGCTGTATGATGCTGAACTACATTTAACTGAATATTGTTTGAAAATCAACCCAAAGTCTTACTGTGCATGGCACCAAAGAGAATGGGTGCTTACCACAAGATCAGACCCTAACTGGGAAAAGGAGCTATCTTTGTGCAATATGTACCTGAAGTTGGATGAAAGAAATTGTAATTATATTCTTTATTTTCCTAAGATCTATGTATACAGACTCAGTAGAAGTCTGTTTGCTTGTTTTAAAGTGGTTTCAATTGTGCAATATAGTTTTAGTACTTATTTCTATTAATATATCTAGTACTTTTTTATGCACTGATTACTTGATATCATTTTTTGTTGTTTCAATTATGGCATTCAACAGGCAACTCAATTCAATTAGCTTGCATTTACATAGTATACTTCACCATGTAAATGAACTTTTATGACTTGAGATGCAATTTCCTGATCCTGTTTTTAGTAGAGGTGTGTTGATGATAGAACAATTAATGAGATAGAAAAAACTACTGGTAATAAATTCATGCAACTTAATAATTACACTAACAACATTGTATGTTATAATATTCATGTGTAGTGTATGCTCTATTTCAGTTCATACCTGGGATTACCGGAGATTTGTTGTCAGTCAATGCAAACCACCATTGAAAGACGAATTTGACTTTACAACAGAGAAACTAATGGATAATTTCTCTAATTATTCCGCTTGGCACTACCGGAGCAAAATGCTTGTGGAACTTTATCCTGATTTAGAAGGCAAGTAAGCTTCTATTATATTTACATTTATGTATATGTAAAGAAACTGGTATACTGACTCATGAGCACACAGACAAAACTATTAAACCTAGAAACATTTTTGGACAGTAGTTCGTTTTAGGGCGTAAACAGGGGGTGGCAATCATTATATTGCGGATGAAGTCGCAGTTTTTCACTGTAACTTCATCCGCAATACAATATTAAAATTCTTTTAGAGATATTTTTTTGTCATGTGCTTGTGTTTTACTTCCGCCTCACTTGAAGTTAGGTGAAGGTGCAGTCAATGATGGAATACACATACAAGAAACCTACCAAGCCTAACATATTATTTTCCAAGTATAATGAGTGATTGACTATGATTAAAATATACTCTTTCACTTGCAGGTGGGCGCCCAATAGAGGACAGTCATCATAAGCATGAGTTAAAAATGGTCCAGAGTGCAGCATTTACAGATCCAGATGACACAAGTGCATGGTTTTATCAAAGATGGCTTCTAGGTAAAATCTTTTATCTTTACCTTTAATGACTTATTGACTAAACTTCTGAAATGTGGAAAATGGCCTATCATACTAATCACAATACCTATCTAGAATAGATATCACTACATATTATAAAACAAAGTCCTCCGCCGCGTCTGTCTGTCTGTTCGCGATAAACTCAAAAACTACTGCATCGATTTTCATGCTGTTCACCAATGGATAGAGTGGTTCTAGAGGAAGGTTTAAGTATATAATCTGTCAAGTTTTTATATACATTTGCTAAAATATAATGATATTTGTTGGAAGTGTCGGAAAAAAATAAGCTATCTGGGAGCTTTTAACGAAAACGCTGCCTGTATGGTGGAATTGTGTATCTTATATAGGTCTACAGAAAATTCCGCGATGGCATATGTCTGTATCTTAAGGATAACATACTACATCAATTTTAATACTTAAAAAAATTGGCGTTTATACGGCAGTAATTGGAAAGCGGGAACGGAATCAAAATTTCATCAGCATCAGCTAGTTCTAAATAAAACAATTTTACATATTACAGGAGCTGTTAGAACAAGTATACAAGTTGTAGTTTATGTAGTATCACCATTAAAAACAACAGTAGCATTTAATAGACCTGTCAGTCAGCCTTTTGTAGCTTCAAAGGCGCGCATGTTTTATAACGCTGACTTAATCAATGGCGAGTGGCAATCTTGTACAGGAAATAAATATGATGTTTTATGGATTTTAAAACATAATGCAGAAATCACTGATGGTTTGGTTGTGAAGGTAATTTGAAATTCTTTAGTTCAGCATTTATATGTTTAATGTGAAGTGCACTAAATCATATATAAGGTCATAATTTATAAGGTAATTTCCTTTGAAATGGGGAATATATAAGTCAAATACATTCAGTTAAGATAAGAAAGAAAGAAAGAAAGAAAGAAATTATTTATTTTGACCTCGTAAGCAGGTTAAACATACAGAAAATACACAAATCATAAAACAAAAATTAAGAATACTAAAGGACCTGCACGAGACCAAAAAAGGCCCCTATCTCAGCATAAGCTACTCCATCGAAATGAAGCAGCGCTGGTTTTCGGATAGGACCGAATATTGACAGTGAAATCACGGGCAACCACGGCGTACGCAAACATGCAAAAGGTGAAAAATTGTGATAAATACATATAATCAAACCATTACATAGTCAAATGTAATGAAAAATATTAACAATAATTTATTAAATAAATATGAGCATAGTAATAAATAAATAAATGTAAATTATTTAACATCAGTCGCATTACAAGTGCAACGTTTGCCGTTTGCGCCGTGTCCCTGCCCTAGTCTCCGCAACGCTAATTTGTCTATGACATGACAAATTAAGGGAGATCATGGCAACACTAAAAGGACGCGCAAACGCGCTTATCGCGACACGGTGCTGTCAATATGCTATCATCACAAAATAAATATGCAAATAGTAACATAATGTAAATAGAATTTAAGTGTATTGATTAAGTTGTTTTCTAGTGTAAATATGTATTTTTAAAAGGTACCTACTTTCAAACAAAGTTTGAAATCTGTGAGCTGTACAACAAAATGTGCCAGTGCGATACAGTAATGACGTAAAGTGTAGTTCCGTAGTTATTGTGCCATTATAACAGCTGCAATTCTTACCGAAAAGTTAGATAACCAAACAAGTTCGCTGCTAAACTAACCTACGCTGCTAAATCATCGTGACACAATGGTAGGCAGATCATGGGTAAGTTGAAACATCTTCTTTTTGTTTATTTGTTAAATATAGTTTATATCTTGTTCTAAAAGTGTGCACGGTTTTCATAGCACGAAATGGTGGTGGCAGGTCGTTCCAGCAGCGAGTAGCAGCAAACTTGAAACTTCCACGAAAGGCTGCAGTTCTATGCCTCGGCGTGGTTAAAAGATAGGCTGACGCTCTTGTGTTGTGCTTATTGAAGTGGCGCGACCAAGACAGTTTGTTGTACAGATAAATGGGTTTTTGTGTTAGTACAATGTCAAATAGTAAAGTGGCCAGGTGAAGCTGTCGACGTGCTCGCATCTTCATTAAATTGCCGGTATTTAAAAATGGTGTGATGTGGGATCGAGGTGGGACATGAAAACAAAATCGGGCACATGCATTTTGGACTCTTTGAATTAACCTCTCAGTTCTTCCAAGAATACAGGTCCCATACACAGTGTCAGCGTAGTTCAGTTTGGATAAAACAAGTGACTCACAAAGCATGACACGCATATCCACACTTATGTAGGGACGAACCCTGTAAAGAAGCTTGAGACGATAAAAACAATTACGCACAGCCTCGAGTATATGAGTTTCAAAATGTAGCTGCCCATCAAACACAACTCCAAGATTTCGGGCTTCCTGGACTCGTTCAATAGGACAACCATCAATCCTCAAGTCAAGATTATGAACCAGTGTTTTATTTATAGATTCCCTGGACCCTAAAATCATAAATTTGGACTTGTTTGGATTTAAAACTAAGGAATTTCTATTTGACCAGATTGTGATCCTATCCAGGTCCTCATTTATTCTCTTTACAGCATCTGCAGCATTCTCAGGATGGAAGGAGAGGTACAGCTGCAGATCATCAGCATAAAGGTGGAACTTGGTGTTGATTAGACAGTTGGCTATGTCAGCACTGTACAAGATGAAGAGCAATGGTCCAAGGATTGATCCTTGAGGCACACCCCTGTTCACCAATTTTGGATCAGAAGACAAAATATCTCCACTCCCGTTATCAATGAGCTGTACAGACTGGAACCGATTGCTGAGGTAACTATGGAACCACTTTACCGTCTCAATATGACACCCGTAATATGACATCTTAGAGAGCAACAGTGAAACATTAATTGAGTCGAAAGCACGCGAGAAATCAAGTAGTATCAGCAGGGTTACCATACCCTGGTCTCTGGCCTCCAGTATATTGTCCACCACATCAATTAGAGCTGTAGCTGTGCTATGTTTTTGTCGGAACCCTGATTGCACCATAGGTAAAATGTTAGATTGCTCTAGATATTGTCTTAGTTGGTTGCAAACTACTTTCTCCAAGACTTTAGAAAGACATGGCAGCAGACTAATTGGCCGAAGATCCCTAGCAACTGTGGGATTAGGCACTTTAGGGATGGGCCTAACTATAGCCATTTTCCACAGGTTCGGGAAGGAAGAGGTGAGAATAGAGGTGTTTATGATGGATGTAATTGCTGCAAGTGACTGCGGAAGAGTCATCATCAACATCTCTAAAGAAATACTGTCACAACCCAAGGCATTAGATTTAAGGCTACGGAGAAGATTAAGAACAGTGTCCTCATGCACAGTTTCTAGTTGAAAATGGTAATTATTAAATCTGTTAAACTCAAAATAACTCAATTCAGAGATTGTTACCATACCATTACCGGGTACCTCCAAGAAGTGTTGATTTAAACTTTCAGTGTCATTAAAGAAGAAAGGTTAACCCTGCACTGGCTTAGTAGATGTGTTAATGACAGACTTAATATGACTCCATAACTTCTTGGGCTGTTTAATATTATTATTGACGAAAGTTCTGAAATAAGCAGACTTTTCACTGTGCATTGCAGCTAAAACAATACTTTTAAGCTCTTTGTAGGTTTTAAAATGACTTTCCAGTTTGGTTGACTTAAATTGAATATGGGATTTGTCACGCAACTTCATCATTTCTTTAACGGTGTCAGTGATCCAGGGGCTTGATCTTTGCTTAATTAATACTTTTTTATAGGGGGCATGCAAATCAAATAATGTTAATATATATAAATTGAATAAAGCTACCATATCATTTACATCCTGAAGGCTTTCAATATACTCCCAGTTAATATAGTTTAAATCTATATTAAAATTGTCAATCAGGATGTTGTTCATTGGTCTGTAAGAAACCCAATGTGGAGTCGGTTTTTCCACTTTAAAATTAAAATCGACTGAGATAATGGCATGGTGACCCAGTTCCGGTATATGCAACACTGAGATCCCACACACTCTAGCATCAGTACATACAACATCAATCAATGACTCACTGTGGTCAGTAAAATGTGTTGGCTCAGCAATAATCTGTTTTAAGTTACAATATGTCAAAAGGTTATTGAGAAGTATGACTTTACTATCAGTAGGATTGATCAGGTTAATATTGAAATCACCAAGTAAGATGACTCTATCTGCATACGCAAGAGAAGTGATGGAATTAGTTATAGCGTCCAGGAAGACGTTTACATCAAGCCACGGCGGTCTATATGCCGTACCGACGATTATTGACTGTGACTTAATGTTAAGTTTCAGCCACATCTGTTCTACTTGCGGCGCTAGCGGATGCGGCACGGCGCGCACGCGCACGCCGGTGCGCACGTAGAACCCTACGCCGCCCCCGCGGCTGCGCACGGCGGCCGGGCGCGGCACGTGCCGCAGCCGATAGCCGGCCACTACTGGCGCGCGACCCTCTTGTCCCTCCCTGAGCCAAGTCTCGTTGATAGCCATGATGTCCACTGAAAAACTTTCCATCGCCACAATGAACTCCTCATGACGCGTACCTAATGAGCCTGCATTAAATAACCCTACTTTTAAATTTTTTGTTTTATTCGTGGTGGGTCATTATTAATTGTTTCTAATAAGTTAAAATGTAAAGAGCGCACTGATCTAGTAAATCTTTCTATCGAGCGCACTATTGAGTTGTCTTGTGTTGAACTTGAGCGATTCGTTATAATTTGTGTGTATCGGCCCCCCTCAGGTGATTATAATTTATTTGAATCAGTAATGGAAGATTCACTTAATAAAATAAAATCCAGTAAGAAAACTGTAATTGTATGTGGAGATTTCAACGTAAATTTATTAGAAGTATCTCCTTTATCCATCAGACTTATTAATCTCTTTAAGTCATTTAATTTAGGTAACTTGTTCCTTGAACCCACTAGGATCACAGCATCTTCTTCCACTTGTCTGGATAACATATTTAGTAATTGTGATGCTACATTTAAATTTGTTCTGAGTGACTTAACATCTGACCACTGTGGACAAATAGCTAGTTTCCCAATGGTATTAGATAATAAGCCTCACAAAATCGAATGTAGGCCCTACACAGCAAGTCGTTGCATTCGTTTTAAAAATAATATTGCGTCTAAACTAAAATTCCCAAATTTGACGTATGGTAATCCAAATGATATGTATAAGTCTCTATTTGATGTTGTACAGAAAGAGTTTCGTGGTACTTTTAAGACGAAAACTTTATTAATTAAAGATACTGTCACTTTTAATCAGTGGGCCACTGCTGGCATATATAAGAGTAGAGCTAGGCTATATGAATTATATGGTATGAAAAAAATTAAGTTTGATGCTCCTTTTCTAGAATATGTTAAGAACTATTCCAAAATGTTTAAAAGGGTTTGCACAATTGCTAAATCGAAATTCATTAGTGAAACAATAAAAAAATCAAACAACAAAGTAAAAACTACCTGGAATTTTATTAATAGTGAAACTGGGAAGCCAATAAAACGTGCTGAACGTTTCGAGATAATGGATAATAATAAATTAATAAGTCAACCAAACGAAGTAGCCCGGGTTTTTAATGAGTTTTTTGTAAACATTCCATTAACCACGACTAGCTCTTTAAACGCATCCTCAACTAGTGCTGAGCACCTTTTGCAGAGTAGTGTGCCTAAATGTAGTTCTTTATTCAGATTTGAGCACATTGCTTCCCAAGATGTAGTTAATGTATTCAACTCATTAAATAAAAAGAATACCGGTGATTTTTGGGGAATTTCTATTAAACTTTTAAATCATATTATTGATATTGTTGCCCCCCATCTCTCTATTATTTTTAATAAATGTATTGATATAGGTATTTTCCCCGACCTAATGAAGTGTAGCAAAGTCATACCTTTATATAAATCTGGTAATAAAAGTGATATTGGCAACTTTAGGCCTATTTCTATATTACCAGCATTTAGTAAAATATTTGAAAAGTTAATTTTGAAGCAACTCTTGAGACATTTTAATTTGAAGAACCTCCTTCATAATAATCAATATGGCTTCACGAAAGGACGTTCAACAACAGATGCGGGTGTTGCTCTTCTGAAACACATTTTCAGTGCATGGGAGAAATCGCAGAATGCAATTGGAGTGTTCTGTGATCTTTCCAAAGCGTTCGATTGCGTCGATCATAGTACTCTTCTACGTAAACTGAAACATTATGGTGTTCAAAATTTAGCTTCTAGTGTTATTAAATCATATTTAAGTCAAAGGAATCAGTGCGTCGATATTAATGGCACTAAGTCATGCGGACTTTCAGTTCAATTAGGCGTGCCTCAAGGCTCAATTCTGGGTCCTTTTTTATTTTTGATTTATATAAACGATTTACCATACTATTTAGAGGGAATTTGCGATGTTGTACTGTTTGCAGATGATACATCTTTGATTTTTAAAGTAGATAGAAATAGAGAACATTTTGACGATGTGAACAGTGCGCTCACACAGGTTACGCACTGGTTTACGACAAATAACCTGGTACTCAATGCCAAGAAAACAAAATGCATTAAATTTACTATGCCCAATGTAAAAAATCTCGGACCAAGCATTGTTCTTAATAGAGAGGTACTTCAGGCAGTAGAATCCACAGTGTTTTTAGGTTTGACGGTAGACACCAAACTTCAGTGGGGTTCTCATATATCCAGTCTCGCGGGAAAGCTCAGTTCTGCAGCTTACGCTGTCAAAAAAGTAAGGCAACTAACTGATGTTGATACAGCTCGGTTAGTCTATTTCAGTTATTTTCACAGCGTTATGTCCTATGGCATTCTGTTATGGGGCAAAGCAGCAGATATTGAAAGTATATTTGTTTTACAAAAAAGAGCAGTTCGATCCATATATCAGTTAGGAGCTAGAGATTCACTTAGACATCATTTTAAAAACATTAGTATCCTTACTGTTGCTTCGCAATTTATTTTTGCCAACATTATTCACATTAGGCAAAATATTAATTTATTTGTTAAAAAGAGTGATGTCCACAGCATCAACACAAGGAACAAGCACAAACTTTACGCACCTATTCATAGACTTCACAAGGTGCATGAATCATTTGTGGGGCTCGGTATTCGTTTTTATAATAAACTACCTCTCTGTATATTAGAAATGCCATTCAATGCATTTAAATTAACAGTTAAATACAACCTTTCCCAAAGGGCATACTATACAATTAATGACTATTTAAATGATAAGAGTAGTTGGTCGCCGTGTTGAATGCAAGACAATCCTATATTTTTTTAATTTTCCAATTTTATTTTGGTTTTACATTGACAACATTATTTTTGAGTTGTTTAACTTCATGACATAATCGATGATAATAATTTTATTGTAATATCTGTAATGACAATAATGTGTTAAAAACACATTGCCGTTAACTGGTGACCTCGGCTATTTAGTAATGGTTTTATTTTTATTCTTCTGAGAGGCAGCGAGTTCGTCATGCTCCCCTTGACGTCATTGCTTGCGGTAGCGTCATGGATCGGGTCGCCACCTTCCCTCTAAAATGGCGAGGGAGGCGATGGCTGATCTTTGCGTTATGCTCGTGAACGGGTGCTGCTTGTGGTGACTGGTCGTCTTGCTGATCATAGTTCCTAATTTATTAAAATGCATTTATTGAATTAGCCAAGCTGGTCCTAGTTAATGTGCAGTTTCTATCTCTTGGCATGTGTAAGTGGGTACGACCTTCATACGAAATAGTTTTAGATTGGACGCTTTCGGTAATTTTACATTGTTTCTCGATTCATTTAATATTTTTATGCATTGGCATGCATATTACATAGGCTCGTGCTAGCTAACTGTGCCCAAGATATTTTATACAATTATTAGATTATTTATAGATACAATTGTATATAAATTCAATTTTAGATTTGTATAGAATCTGTAAATAATTTTGATACAGACAGACGTGTTGCTGGGAAGTTTGTTGCGCCGCTTCTTCTTTCCAGCTAAAACACTAGGAAGCGGTGAAGGGTGGGCTTTTTTGGGGGCTGTCTTAATGTTTGACGTTCAAAAAGCGCTAATTTTTAGCCTAATTTGAATAAAGAAATTTTGATTTTGATTTTGATTCATTTTTATAATTGTAAGTGTATGTAACACGTATGTTGTAAATAAAATTTAATATAATTCGTAGTGTATTATGTATTAGTGTAGGTATCATATTATAAATAGTGGTAGGTATAGTATGTGATATGAAATATAGTATTTTGATTATGGCGGGTGTGATATATAAATAATGTACACGATTTGCAGTCGCTCGAGAAGTATCACCGAATATTACCGTTATATACTGAGACAGGAACAGTGTTGGCCCCGAGCAGAGATCACCAAATAGAAAGAATACACAAGCATAAGAGAACATAATAAGATTTGGGTTGGTTACATAAATAAAATCAGAAAGCTGTGAAATAAGCATCCTACATTTACACCTCTTTGTTAGTTGACAACTCAGGCCCAAAAACACGTGCGAAGTCTTCCTCGGATCGAATCCAGTGAGTGGGCTTGCCTTCACTCTGCTTAGCCAAGATACGCCCGAACTTCGTCCAAGTGTATCTCCACCCAAGACGGCTGCCAGCTTCTCGCACGCGGTAAAACAATTGTTTGTTATTTTTTGAGAGCCTCTCATTGACGAAGAAGCGGCGCGGGCGCCCGGAGATGCCGAGGTCAGCTGTAGTGGCTCCCCGCCGCACTCGCGCGCTCTGCAGCAGGTCGTCGCGCAGCGCGCGGCGCGCCAGCCGCAGCACGATGCGGCGGCCGCGCGCCGCCTCCCCCGCTGCCACCGGTTTGCTTCCTACTGGACTCGCGTCGCCGGCCGGGCTGCCCCCAGCGGTCGCGCCCGACCTGCCCGCCACGATTGCCTGCTCCTCGCGCTCAGAACGGGGGCCCACACGCTGCGCGAACACTATGTCGCGATCCCCGAGAGTTACCCCGAGCTTAGCAGCCACTAGCCCAACCGTGTGCAGCACATTCTCGCCAGGAATTTCCGGGATGTTGGCGATCTCGAGGTCAGAGCTGAGCAACTCCTGGTCACGGTCGTTCAGCTCTAGCTGCAGGCGCGTCACGGTACGTGCGAGCTCGCTTACTTTGCCATCTGTCGGAGTGTGAACTTGCCTGTTTTCTAAAGCCTCAACCCTGGCTTCCAGGCCGTCCACTCGATTGGTGCAGACCCCCAAGGACGAGCCAAGCTCAGTAATTTCACGACGAAACTCTCGTAATTCGTCCCTGACCTCCCGAAGCTCGGCTCTGAACAGTCGAATTTCCTCGCGGAGAGTCAACTGCGTTTCCGGTGAGGGCTCCAGATGAGCGGATTCCACGCTCCCAACTAAAGGCTGGCTCACAACAACAGGCGATCTCAGGAGAGAACCAGATACAGAAGTCACTGCAGGAACAATTGTTTCAGGCGGGCCACTGCTCAGCTCTTTAACAGGAGTAGCGCTATTATCACCCCTGGGTACCTTTTTCCTACACTCTGGGCAAAGCCAATCGGTGCTTATTTTAGTGGACTCCGGCAGAAGTAAGCATGCCAAGTGATACCTATTAGAGCAGGTAAAATTGCTGCAAGTAGCGCCCCCTTTTACGGCTATGTATCTACCGCAAGCTGCACACTTCGCCATAGCAGATACTTCGATATTAGTACCGGAAGTATTAAATAGATGGCGTGACGTATCACTCCACGAATCAGACCGTTAGATGGCACCTCTAAAGTAATTGATATTGACCGTAAAGACACACGATCTATGAAATCTTTTTTTTTTTTTAAGCTGTTTGTCAATTACAAATAGATTTAAGTTCTGGCACTAATTGGAGGTACAGTTTAAATTATTTATTTGTAAGTAACTTATGTATGCGATAAATGTTAAATTGAATAAGAGTTATTTTAAGTGATATTCGCCAACTATGCACTGTATATTTGTCAACAAACACTCACGCACGCAAGTAACACTCTGTAATAAATTATTAAACAGTTTTTTCGCAGAATAAGTCTGTGTTTTAGTAAAAGTGATATAAAAATACGATCAGCTGATGCGCACCGTGGACCGTCCGTGACGTCACCTCCAAGAATCAAGAATTAAATGTATATAACAAATTATTTGTAATCAACATAGTACTAGCAAGACGAAAACTGCTCCTTGAACGGCGAACATTAAGAAAAAAATAAAATTGTTGTAACTATGGCTTAAATGAATCCTTATCACTTACTCATTGACCCCTTACAAGGAAATTACCTAATAAATTAGGACATTATATAGAGAAATAAACATTAAATAGGATGTTGTTTGAGATATTGATATTTTATAATCCATTTCATTTGCAGATGGAGTATGTCAGTGAAGATGGAAATGTTCAAATAATTCCTAGTGTTCAACTTAATTCAGCTACATACATTGGTAAAAGCGGAATCAGTTTCGAAAGAAACTATTCTAAACCAGTTGTTGAGGAACTGAATAATCAGCTGGACGCCTGTCGTCAGTTGTTGGCTATGGAACCCGATAATAAATGTAATTATATAAACATTATTAAACTGCCTCGTTGGGCTAGTGGTCTAGCGCGACTGCTGAGAATAAGGTCTCTGGTTCGATTCCCGGTTCGGGTAGTGATACTGAGTTTTTCTATTAGGATATTCTCAGTTTCAGCCCAGAGTTTGGAATTGAGCCCAGTAGATGGCAATAGGCTCACTACCTATTAAATGGGACCTAATAACAGCATTGGTGAAATGTGGGTGTACAACTGTGTAGACCTTTGCCTATCGCTTCGGGAAGTATAGGCGTGATGTGGCTCTATGTTGTTTTATTATACAAAAAATTAGAATATTCTCTTCCTAAATTGCATTATCAATTTTTGAACCATAACTCCGCATCACACCCTTCCTTATATTATCTTTGATCACACCTGTATCCCACAAGGGTGAGGCAATTATTACCCGTAGTTAATACATGGGCCTTAAACCATTACTATCAGACACAATTCACACGCCGGGCTGCCAACACTGCCCGGCCCGAGAATCTAATCTAGGATCTCGTGCTTACTACCACTAGACCAATGAACCCCAAAACCTCCCTCAGGCTATGGCCATTCTACTTGTTAATAACATTTTCTTATTTCAGGGACACTCCTAACCACAACTGTTTTTCTACATTGTATTGATGCGAAACAATATCACAAGGAGGTTATAGAAAATTTACACACATTGAAAAGTATAGATAAATTGCGGGCTGGTTACTATGACGATTTAATTACTAAATGGAGCATTGAAGATCAACTTACATTGGATTATAAGAATGATGTCAATGAGTTTAAAATCTTATTCAACGAAAAAATCACCAGTTTGCCGCATTTACAATACTACAGCCAATGTGAAAATGTTGATTTATCTAACCAGAATTTAACATCAAATCTTTTGCCTTCGTTGGTTCTTCTTCAGCATTGTAAGGTAAGATTTGTTTATTGCATAGAGAACTAATGGAATTTATTTCCATTTTAAAACTGACTAGGATGAAGAGACTGGCAATACCGAAAGGAAGAAAAAGTTAGACGAGGCGTATTTTCAAAATTGTATAATAATAATTTCGAATACTATACTACTCTATACTTACTGTATTTCTAAAATATACTAACGAATGCTTTTTTATTGCAGAAATTATCTTTAGAGAACAATAAATTAACGACCTTAAGAAGTTTCCCTGATTTAAATCTTGAGATTTTAAATTTAACTGGGAACAAGGAATTAACTCGCGAAGAACTGGAGCTGTTTAAGAAAAGATGCAATTATACATTGATCTTCTGAAGAATATAATATTAATTTAATGACACCACATGTTTTGATGGTAATATTTTAATATAAAGTTTATATCTTAATTTAAGGCCTAAAACAAATTTCATGAATAGATAACTAAGTCTTAGCCACATCGAACGCAGGTAAGAGCGTAACCAATTGAGGGCGGTCGGGCTGAAGATTTACAGTGCTTGAATTTTGTTTTGAGTTTTGTTCAGGTAAACGTTCTCGATACGTCCCGCATCCCCTAAATAGTCAAAGAAAAATACCTAAGGAAGTAGTTAGAACAGGCGCACCCTTCTGCCACATTCCATGCTGTTTATAATACATTTTTTATTAGTGTGTGTTTTAGTGTTATTTCATAACAATACGATATTGTTTTGCACGATATTAAATATGTGTGTTGTACGTGTTTCCTACTGAACCGCTAAATGTCGCTTATCTAAATGTTTGCGAACTTATGTGTTTTTCTGTCCTTAGGTATTTTCTCTGAGCGTAATTATAACAATTTCGCGTGGTATTTGCCTCGTTGCTCCGACTCGCGTTCTGTATGGCGGTTTGTCAGGAATATCACAATTTTCGAGAAAAAGAAATTCACAATTCAATATTTATGCAATAATATATAATAATTACATTAAGTAGTATACTATGGACATATTGTCTGAACAAATATTCTTTAATACTATCATGTTATAAATAAATTATAGGGTGAATTTTTCATAACAGTATTGGGCCCAATTTTGATGAAAACTGAAACGGCATCATTTAGTTTAAAAAAACAATATTCCTAGCCAAGAATCGAACCAGTTCATTTTACATAAAACACACAGTATTATTACACTATCCGATAGTGTCACTAAGAGAGATCAAATTCTGGGAAGTAATGAACGGCAAACCAAAGGAAAATGTTGAATTTTAATAAACTGACTATATTTTCACGTAATGTCTTTCATTTATTCATTACCTGTACTTTGTTCGAAATTATGCTTTATGTTAGTTTATTCCAAACACCCGCAGCTCAGTCAGATTAACAACATCGTTCTAATTTAAAAATATAATTATTAATATGGAGTGCAATAAAGTATTGAGTATAATACGCGGTTTAACGCTACGGTAAGCTTTTTTTTATTAAATTGTATGAACATATTTTGTTAAAAATAAGCTCTTTTCTTTAAATATTAAATGGAAAAAGAATACGGTCACGAACAGGATTCGAACCTGCGCCTCCCGGATAAATACTCCAGGCGATCTAACCACTAAGCTATCTCGACCTCTAACCGTATTCCGTGACCGTATTCTATTACCATATAATATAATAACTTTAGAGTTCGCTAAGCATGCGTTAATGCTTTTCAAAGATTTATCTTGAACTCTTTTCTTAATTTGCCATGTGTAATTACTTTCATAGAATTGGGATTCCTATTAGCGACACTATCGGATGGTGTAAAAATAAATGGCGTATTTTTGTTTTGCAAAATCAACGGGTTCAATTCCTGGTTGGGAATATAGATATTTCATGACTCCAATGATGCAGTTTTAGTTTTCATTAAAATCAGGCCCGAGGCTCTATTGAGTATTTTTCGTTACTCTTTGTAGTTTTGGTTTGACCACATGCAGTAGAAAAATTCACCTTCATAACTTTATAGAACAACCCACATACATTCTTAAAAAAAGTATTTAACATACAACAATAACAATGATATTAGAGCAATATGAACTTATTCCAAAGCACCTAATTGCTTCCAAGTTTAATTCAAAAGTTTTACATTTTGATGTGGATATATGTATGTACATTTTTAATATATACTAATTGATTTAATATTTGACACTGTAAGTACAAAATATTATAAGCAATCTTTAAAATTTACTGTATTATTGTTTTCTGTAAGTACATTATATTGACTTTGGGTTATACATACTGAATGTAATTTAAATAATAACTTTGCTAATAGTTTCACATTGAAAGTTCACAAGCTTGTGCTGAATATATGCTGATAATAATCTAAGCTTTATTTCACCAAAGAAAGTCTAGCCTGCCTTACAATAAGTCTTTGTCAAAAATGTTTAGTATATCTATTTGAACTTCTAGATTGTAAGAATACTTATCTACTTTTCTATCATAAACCTAACTTTAATTAAAATATGAATTCGAGTTGTATTATAATTTTGTTTATTTTACAGTAATCTATGCTATCAAGACATTTTAATGTATTTAGAAAAATATATCTACTTATATGGTTTACAGTAGCGAATATTATTAATTTTGTATTTAGTAAAGTTTCACACATAGTCTTATCAATCTATTTTGTTTTGTTAATAAAATCTTTATTGAAATATGATTTCAACATTATTTTCAAACAAAACAGCTATTTAGGAAGCCTGTTGGGGAATTAATAATTTTAAGAAGAGTCCCTATTACTTGTTATTACTGTTATTTAGTTATAGCACTTCTTATGCTATACCAAGGATGAGGGCATGATGCAGTCACAAGTGCACACACATACATACACTTAGCAAACTAAAAAACAATTTTCTTGATAAGCTATGCACTAAAATTAAGAAGCTAAATACCATTATAGTATCTATTTGCAGATACTCAGTGTGCAAAGTTAAATAGGTACAAACTTTTTTGTTAATGCTAAGTAGCCGCATGTTTTTATAACATGTTACGAAACCATAACCATACTTTTGCATGCCCCTGTTGGAAAATACAATAGTAAAATTTGTCCTATGCCAAGTTATACAATTAAGAGGAATACTTTCAAATGTTGTAACCTTTGCAAATAATAATAGGACAAAGTCTTAAATTTCAGAATATACTTTAAAATTTATTCATACATAAATATCATAAGTTTATCATGTTGAAATTTATTGACATGGAAATAAATTATTTTGAAAAATAAAGTGATTCATAATTTTGTACCCTTTTTTAAATATTACCATATTTTAAGTTTTTTAAAGTTGAACACAACTTCACTTACAGGTTTTAACAATATGTCTTCATCCCAAAACAATTTGCCGCATACCTCGCACAAAATTGCAGATTGACATGATGCAGACAACTTACTTGCATCATGTATATCAATTGGAACTCCTTTATTTGTTTTTAATGTTGTTTTCACATATGCATCTGGTTGATATAAATCTTCATCACAATCTGAATCACTCAGAAAATTTTCATAATATGCAGTGTCTTCATCATCATATCCACAACCATATTTGTCTGCATGGTTAACATTGCAAGGTTTTGTTTGGTACTCCTTACACATTTTTATGACTTCATCAGTATTTAGTTTCCTTAAATCTTTGCTATTACAATTTATACAAAAGCCAAATAGATTGTCTTGCTCCACTTTTATATTAAAATTATTAAATACTTTTCGTAACTGCTGTATAATAGTATCCTTACCAACTTCGAAAATAGAACTTTGCTGAAAGTTTGCTGTTGGTGTATGCTTTAGTTTACATAACAACACAAGGCGATCTTCTGATACAGCTAAGTTTATCACATCATGCCATAACATTGTTGATGGCATCACAATTGTGTCTATTCCACAATATCTTAAATAAGGCATCAAATTAGATAAAGTAGGGTCAACTATAAATTTCACCTCATGCACTGATCTTGATTGTACCACAGGAAAACATGACTGGAGCCTGTCTATAACTTTAGGTTTCTTGGTGCATTTCTTCTTGCTTTCTAACATAACATCATTACATATTTCCTCAAAATTAATTTGTTGCTCTAAACATAGCTTCTGAAGATATTCATATATTTGTATAAGCACATGTGCATCTAGAGCAGCATAAAGTATTTGGGTGTTTCTCAGTGGCCTCAATTCCCAATTAGAACACTGTTCAGATTTTTCAAGGGGTAGCCCAAAACATGATTGCACTAGACAGCTGAGGCTATTACCCATATGGTCACTGTTACCAGGCAAGGTAAGTCCATTATTAAGAAGGCTTTTCCACAGTGTGCCAAGATCCAGTAGCCCTTCACCTTGTACTTTAATACTTCCTAGTCCTATTAGACATGATTTCATTTCTTTTAAATCTTGCTCTAGACCAAATCCAACCTTAATTATTTCTGCATTATCCAAAAAAGATTTATGGAAAGTGTACCAAAAGCTTGAATATTCTGGTTTATTTAATAATAGAGCATCTATTAGATAGACTTTACTATTGGTGGCAAGTTGTATTAATGCTACTTGAGACTGTGTTGCTCCAAATGAAGGTTTCCATTCACAGTCAATGCTAACAACACTACTTTTAACAACATCTGATATCATTAGCTCATCAAATTTTTCTCCAGTATCTATTAGTGTTATCTGGTCTTCAAGTAAACAAAACTTATAATACTCCTGGGGACTATGGGTAGAGCTTTCATTGGTATCCCAGTTTTCTTCTTCTACAAGTACATCATTCAATGAAATTTCTCTTAGTGCTAGGGGTAAATCACTTTCAGCCATACCTAAATAAGAAGCCCATTTCAGAGCTTCATTTCTATCATAATCAACTAACATTTCAATAAACTCTTTTCCAGAGCCAGAATTTTGTTTCAATGAATCTTTCACTAAGTCTTCCCATACTGATGAGCTAACATTGTGTTCTTGATATTTCTGGTGTATTAAATATCTCAATCCACCGGTAGTCCGATTTTTGCTGAGATTCTTACATGTCTCTATAGGAATGTTAAACTTATTACATAAGCGAGCTACTAATTTTCCAAGTGGCTTGTAGTGTAGCTTATCATATCTGACATGAGAAATCTTATTATCATGAATGTAATGTTGTACATATTCACGAATACTAATTGTTTTATCTAGTAATTTATCCAGAAAAATTACTAGTGGCTTTACCTGGCCAGGGCATTCATTTAGATACTCATCAATTAAATTTGACTTGTCTTGCAGAATCAATGGAAATACTAAGTCCTCAACTGGAATATCATCAAATAATTCCATTGATATTACAACTTGAGATGCTTGCTTACAATTGTCTTTACTAACCATTTCTCTGACAATGGGGAGGATATTTTCTTTTATTGTAGACACTCTGTATGTTTTGACAATTAAAGACAGGAAATGTTGGTTCCTTTGCTGTATAGCTATATGGAATGCTGGCAGCTTTAAATTATCATCAGGGAGAATACCACTTGTCTGAGACCATTTCAACAATGTTTCTACAATGCAATAAGGTAATGTTTTAATTTTGCAATCTTTGTAGTCATCACATTTGATAACAAAAACTAAAGCTAATCTGTATCGGTCTGGTGTACATTCAAAAAATGTTTCCATGTGAGTCTGTATTGCAGGACTTTTCTTCCAAGTTTTCCAGATTACTTTTAGTTGTTCTAACCATATTCTAGAATTATCATCCAAATCTACGTCCAGACCTATAGCCCGCAGCGAGTCTTCAATCGATGGGACAATTTTTATGGACTGATTCTCACCGACTAGTTGATTAATATCCATTTTAAGTGTTTTATTTATTTATCTTCTTTTTGACGAATTGCTGACATCGAGCTAGGTCACCAGTTCTTAGGACATGATGTCGTAATATTACATCCTTAACAAACGTATTTATCTTATACTATTGAACACAACTATTGGTAGTACAATAACCTAATCACAAATTACTGGAACTATTGTTATAATTTGTAACAAAGTATATTCCTCGAAATCGTCGAGTTTGTATTTTTTAATGTCAATGTCAAATTAGGTTTTGATGATTAGTGTTATTGTCATAATGCGGGTTACCAAAAGATAAATTCATAGATAAATTGAAAAAAGCGCGGGAAATTCGTAACGATAGGGCGCCGTTTTTTAAAACAAATTTTCAAATAATTATTTTATTTATTCTAAAGTTCATTTGCTTGCTTTTCTCAAGATGGGGAAGAAAGGGAATCCAAAGAAAAGAAAAAAAGAAGATAGTTCATCTTCTGCTCTACCATTGGTGTCCTCTGAAGATGACGGTGGAGCCTCAAGCTGTTCGGAGGAATCTGTCGCAGTAGTTGATAAGTATCGGGAATTCAGGATTCCTGACTACATTAGGTCATATCCTGAAAACGGAGGCAATTTTGAATATGTTGTATTTTTAGAAAGTATCGATTTACTCCCGATCGGTGATAGAGACATGATGTCCCTTTCAACCAGCATAAAAAAATACAATAAGGGCGTAAAACAATTATTACGCATGAATCGTTACAAAATTGGTGTTATTTTTGAACGCCCTGGTTTAGCCAATACAGCGTTAATGAATCGTAAATTTTTGGATAGTTATAAATTGAAAGCCAGTATTCCTGCAACAGCTACGGAAACTACAGGTGTTATTATGCATGTTCCAACTGATTTGAGCAACGAACACATTTATAACGCAATAACTAGCACAAAGAATATTATTTCTATCAGAAGATTTATGCGTCGCACTATTTCAGAAGGAGGGGGGGTGTCCTTTCAGCCTACGAAGACAGTGTCCATCACATTCTCGTGTGCAACAATACCCGATAGTGTAGACCTGAATAGCTGGCGATTTGAAGTACGTCCGTACATTCCGCCGGTGAAACAATGCCTGAAGTGTCTAAGGTATGGTCATATAGCCAAATTCTGCAAGAACTCCCAAAGATGTTCCATATGTACAAAGGACCATAATTATAAAGAATGTCAAATACCATCAACAGAGGCTACATGTTGTCACTGTCAAGGTAAGCATATAGCTATTTCGGCACAGTGCCCAGTCAAACAACAAAAAGTGGAAGAAAACAAAAACAAAATTAATAAAAAATCATATGTAGATTTATTCAATGAAAAGTCATTTCCATCTCTTTCAAAATCCAGTCCTGCTAAACAATTACAATCATTAATTGAAACAGAACCAATTTTAAATATTTTAATACAGACAATAGTAACATTAATTTCTCAAAATAAAAATAACGAAAAGAGTATTTCCACTCAAAGCATAAAAGATGTTCTATTATCAAAAATTCAGAATAATATAAATAAACCTTAATTTTATGGATCAGCTGAATATTGTACAGTGGAATGCTCAGAGCATCAATAGTAACAAACATGCTTTTATGTATTTTTTACATGAGTATAATATACATGTAGCTTTATTGTGTGAGACTTGGCTCAAGCCTCACATGAGATTTAGTATTAAAGGATATAATATAGTAAGATTAGACTCAGGTAATACACACAATGGTGTAGCTATTTTAATACATAACCGTTTACAATTTAATAAAATAGATACTTTATATGATGATTCCATACAAAATATAGCGATTCGTTTAAAATATGGCAATAATAAAGAAATTTCATTAGTTAGTTTTTATAGTCCCGGAAATGCTTCATTTACTAAGTATCAGTTTGATAATTTAATTCGCAATATTCCTGGTCCTCTTTTAGTGGGTGGAGATTTCAATGCACATCATTCGGCTTGGGGATGTAACAGTGTGAACATCCGCGGCCGAGAGGTGCTTGAAATCATTAATACCTATAATTTGACTTTATTGAATGACGGAGAAATGACTACTGTAGGCTCTGATAGGTGGCAAAGAAATGCACTTGATTTAACTATAGTATCGTCTTCAATTTCATTGTCTTGTAACTGGTCTGTTCATGATGATCCTTTAGGTAGTTACCATTTACCTGTAATCACAAGGTTACTTATTAATAAAAATTATAATATCCCACATGATATGGAAACTTCAAATTTGCCAAAACATTTTAATTTTAACCTGGTTGACTGGGAAATATACAAGAAGAGTGTTGATAGTTTGTTAATGGACTTTAAAATTAATCACGATAACCCATTACAAACATATAATGAGTTGATAAAATTATTAAATTTAGCTGTTATTATGTCATTACCATCAACTATAAGACCTGCTACATCTTTAGATACAACATCAGTAAATAATAATCGTAAAAAACGCATTCCATTACCATGGTGGAATTTAAATTGCACTAAAGCAGTAGAAGACTCTAGGAATGCCTATAAAGTATTCAAGCACAGTCCCACATTGGAAAATTATATTGAGTTTAAAAAATTACAAGCTCTTAAAAAGTTAGTGTTAAAAAGAGAAAGATATTTAAGTTGGTTTTCTCTATGTGAATCATTTAATAGAACTACTCCATTATCTAGAGTTTGGCAAATTTCAAAGAGATTTAATAAAACATTTACACCTCCAAGTAATAATATTTCTCCTTGGGTATTTGATTTTCTTAAAAAATATACTCCAGATACAGTTGAGGGGCCATTTCAATCAATTCCTCATGAGGTAAAAACTTCAGGACATTATGAATATCTAACTTATCCATTTTCTCTTCAGGAATTAAAATCTGCAATATCATCTAGACGTGATTCAGCTTTTGGCCTTGATGGAATACCTTATAAAATGTTGAAAAATGTAACAATTAGGGCACTTTCGGACATACTAAGCGTTTTTAATTTACTCTGGCAGGAAATGGTCATCCCAAATGAATGGAAAATAGATTGTCTTATCCCAGTACTTAAACCTAACAAAGTAAGACACAAAGCAGAATCATATAGGCCAGTAGCATTAACATCATGCATGGGAAAAACCTTTGAACAATTAATTAAACAAAGGCTAGAATTTTATATAGAAAGTAATAGTCTATTACCATCTAATCAATTTGGCTTTCGACGCGGTTTCTCCACTCGTGATAGCATTTCTCATTTGCAATTAGATATATACAATTCTAATAAAATGGGTAATCATTTTGTTGGTGTCTTCTTTGATGTAGTGGGTGCTTTCAATAACATCAATCTGCACATTTTATGTGGGGAACTTCGTGCCCTTGGAATTCCTGAAAAAATTATAATTTGGATCTTTAACTTTTTACATAGTAGAGAAGTATATGTGAAAGTGAATAAACATTTAATAGGGCCACGTTTTTCATACAAAGGGGTATGTCAAGGTGGCATTCTCAGTCCATTGATTTATCTTCTTTATTTACACAGACTAAACATTGTACTTGGTCTTGAAGTGACAAATTTGCAGTTTGCAGATGATTTGGTTATCTATACTTCAGGTTCAGATATAAGTTCAGTTGTAACTATTTTAAACACAGCTTTAACTCAGCTAAAGAACTATTTTCATTATCTAAACTTGGATATTAGTCCAGAAAAATCTAAAGTTATAGTGTTTGGAGAGTGTGAAACAGACCTACATATTTATTACAATAATAGTGTTCTTCCAATAGTGAATGAAGTAAAGTTTCTGGGTATAATTTTAACAAGCAACCTGTCATGGACTAAGTATGTTGATTACTTGTTAGGTAGAGCTAATAAAGCATTTAATTTTGTAAAGTCATTGTCAATTGCAGCTGATCCTAAAATTTTGCTTATGCTATATAAATCTTTAGTCCGTAGTCATTTTGAATATGGATTTTTATGCTTTGGGTCTGATCAGAGATTGGTTCACAAATTGGAGATTCTTCAAAATCATAATCTTAGATGTGTAACTGGTGCAATGAAGACAACTCCAATTAATTCACTTCAAATTGAGTGTAACACTCCTCCTATGAATATAAGATTTCAGTTTTTAAAATCCAAATACATTCTCAAACTTTTATCTTTCGAAAATCATCCTTTATTAAAGAAAATATTATTTTATTATAGATCATACAGTCCCTCTAATTCCGTAAATGTCCCCTATATATTTCATGACTTTTGTAACCTAATCAGTATTGATGATCAATTCCAAATTGAGAAATGTAAAGGCAGATGGCCATGCTATTCTGGTAATTATATCAGCAAATTCTGGCCAATGGACATTCACATTAATCGTGACCTTCGGAGTAAAGAAGATGTCTATCAGTTAATTGCAGAGTTCCCTGGGTACAGGCATATATTTACCGATGGATCAAAAAACAATAGAAATGTTTCGCTAGCTATATACCTACCTCATCTTACTGTTGGACATGGAGTTCGGTTACCTGGAGCCATGTCTATATTTACAGCAGAATCTCTAGCCATTTTATCAGCTCTGCAGTACATACATGAAAAGAATCTTGGGCACACAACTTGGCTTATAGCGACCGACTGCATGAGTGTTCTCATGTCCTTACAAAACCCGAAACTGGACGCTAATATCGGAAATATTTTATATGAGATTCGGACTTTATACGCTGATCTTTGTTCTAGAGGATTTACAATAAGTTTAATATGGACACCTTCCCACATAGGAGTAACAGGAAACGAAAACGCAGATTATCTTGCAAGAGTTATTGTTGACGTTGACATCTTGGAAACAAAAAATGTTGCCATACCAAGTTCTGATCTGCTCACTAAATTACACGAACAAAACACCTTTATTTGGCATGAGAACTGGCAAGAAACACTGAGAACTAAAGGAAAATGGTATGCGAAAATAAATCAAACCATTGGTTCTGCGCCCTGGTTCACCAGTTCTGTTCTTCCTAAGAGCAGAAAATTTTATATTACCTTAAATCGTCTTAGATTTGGACATGGAAGATTCAATGCACATTTATTCAGAATGAAAATTATAACATCGCCTGTTTGTACAAATTGTGACTTAGGAAGTGATCAGACCCTAGATCATATAATTTTTGAATGCCCTGCATATGGTTTACAAAGAATTCTTCTAACTGATAAATTATTAGAAATATATAAAATGCCAGCAAGCATCCCGCGCGACACTCAAGGTTTGCTGGAAAATTACACTACATATACAGCACTGTATAATTTTATTGACAGTACTGGATGGGCAATTTGACCGTTCGGGGGACTAATAGAAGGATATGACCCGGATATGACCTTACTTTACAACAAGTTTATGACGAATACACGGATAATACACCATATTATTATGATTTTGACTAATGAACACTGAAGAAGTGGCTGTGGCCTTATTAATTTTTGGACAAGAAAGATAAAACTGAAGACGTGGCTTCGGCCTTACTTACTTTAAACAAGAAGGATGTAACTGAAGACGAGGCTTTGGCCTTACTTTTATTCAAGAACACTGAAGACGAGGCGGTATGGTCCAAGACCTTAGCCTGCCCGATTAGGGCGAAGGGAAAAAAAAAAAAAAAAAAATCATAGATAAATTATTGTAAATTCAGTCGCGAGCCCATGAGTGAGTAAAATTACAGAGGACATGGCATTGTTCTATACAATTTTGTTGTTAAACTTGATGCAATCATTAATAATCAAATCAAATCAAATCCTTTATTTGCTGAATATAGGTGATATGCAAGGCTGACAATTAAATATAATAGGTCCTTCTATTCAACCACAGTATGGCATGCAAATATTAAAAATATAGAATTAAATAACACATCTTCGCAAAAAAAACAACATTTATATATATGAAAACAACCATTATACTATCAGATAAGATAAGATAAATTTATTTGTTAAAAACATATGTTATATAAGGTGGTTATTTACAGTTTCAATATGTTTTGCCATATCTACATGTCAGTCTTAATAAAATAATAATTTATTAATGTCAATAAACTGCATGTCCATCTAAGTATTACAAATTGATATCTTAATTTAATAGTCATGATTTAATTTAATTTAATAACTCACTATCATAATTCTTTATCATCTATAAATTCTGTAATCGAATAATAACATTTTTCAGTTAGAAACACCTTCAATTTGTGTTTGAAACTTATCGGTATATTGACTTTGATATATTTTGGTAATTTATTATACATTTTTGGAGTCATACAGAAAATGCTGTTAGTCATAAGAGCAGTATTTGACGGAAGTACATACAAAGTTTCTTTATTTCTCATATTAATATTCTCTTTTATGTTTTGGAATTTATCTATATTGTTCCTTACAAACGTTGCCAGCTCGTTAAAATATCATATATAAAATCAGTAAATGATTTAAGAAGATTATGTAATTTTATTCTTAGTTATTAATTTTATTTATTTTTTAATCTTCTTGTTGTACACTTACACTTGTAGTATGCACAGCAGTGCTACCTCAGTATAAATTTTCTCGCAATGCTGGGTAAATAGGCTCTTGAAGAAATGAAATATTTAGAGAGAGAAAAATGAACGTGTGGAATTTTGGGTATTCTTTAAGTAGTACATACATATTATAGTTCGCTCGTCCGTACTTATCGGATGAATTTAGACCAACTTGAGAAGCAGAAGCTGAATAAGCGGCAGGTATTAACTATAAAATAGCTTTTGAAAAAGTCAGTAAGGCATAAAGCCGAAAAGTTCATCTACTTTAATTTATGTTTGTAATGATGGTCATAGCTTGATTAGCAATAATACCTGCATAACTATCATCAAAATAGTGCATAATTCAGCTCTTAATTAATACATTTTATTAAACTTTTTTTGAGTAGAAAATAAACGAGGCCTCGCAAAGTTGATGTCACCTACATCCACGTGTCGTCTAGCGCCACTGCTGCTTAAATATATAGTGTTACCCAATTACTAAGTTTTGGTGGGATATCAGGAAAAGAGTCGCTCCATGTAAAATATGGGTATTTAGCTAGATCTGGTTAAATTGGGACCTGACTACTATGTAGTCGGGGAAAGGTTAGTCAAATAATTAGCCATTTAGAAAGAAAGGATGAACGAAAATTGATTATTTCAGTCTTACAGCTGACTTACTTACATATGAACAAAAACATTTAGCTTATTAAATTATAAAATATAACAAAAATATCTAAAGCGATGATTTTTTGAACGTTGTGTTACTGTGTATAACTAATGGCTTAAATTTAAACAATAAGGTATACATTAACAAAAAATGTATCTACTAGTGTACCTATTGAATAATTAACAGTTGGTTAAAAATCCAATTTTAAATGTCGTGGTAAAAGGTGTGATAACGACGATTGCCATTTTGTGACGTCAAGACTCAGTCAACAGAACTATAATGTAAACAAAGGAAATTATTTTGTAAATCTTATATAATACAATACAAATACTCTTTATTGTACACAAATTATAAGCACACTATAAAACAATATATATAAACAAAAATGCACAATGGGCGGTCTTATCGCTCTAGGCGATCTCTTCCAGACAACCTTAGGATGGACAGAATTGCAAAAAAATAAAATAGAAGGGTAGTTTGTTGTGTAACAAGAAAAAGTAAAAGTAAAAGGAAATCAAACTAAACATAAATATCTAACTAAATCACATACATATACATAGATAAATACATATAACTAAATATATAAATACTATATTATATATATATATACTACATATTATATATATATGTTTAAGCAAATAAGCGAAGGAGAAAATAAACTATAGTGATAGATAGTGATCCTTTAGTAGTCTTTTAAATATTCCCAAGGTTGTAAATAATAATAAGCAATATAATAACAACATAATTCTATAATAATAATTAAATAAATAATTAATAATAATAACTACAAATAATTAAAATTAATAACTACAAATAAATAAAAACAAATAATATTTTTCATCAAATAATATTTATATAATTTATCTTAAAAAAGAGCTTCCTCTCTCCTACCCTATTGCTGTACCTTACAGGGTCCATAAATGATCTCATCTAATTATTTACCACCTAAGTACAACTTTATGGAATAGCAATAAATATATTGAGTATTGAGTATTGAGGATTGCGCTCGTCTAATTGTAACTGGCAAGTCATTTCACAAGCGAGCAGCTTGCATTGTAAAAGATTTGCCAAAGAAGCTAGTGGAATGCATTGGGATTCTTAGCGTAAGGTTTTCTGATGACCTTAATAGTCTCGAATGTGTATCATTGAGGAATTCAAAAGTTATTTAAGCTAATGGGGTGTTGAGGGATTGTATAATATACTGTATAGAAGATGTAAGATATGAGTATTCCGTCGAAGGCGTATCGGGAGCCACTTGAGCTTTGTACGAAACTCGGAAACATGATCATATTTACGCAAACCATATATGAATCGTATACAAAAAATTTAAAGTCGCTCAAGCTTGTCAAGTTGATCCTCGGTCAGATCAAGATAGCTGGTGTCGGCGTAGTGAAGGATTGGCAGAAGAAGGGACTGTGCAAGCGCAGTTTTAGTACCAATCGGCAAAAAGTTGCGTAATTTCCTCAGAGAGTCTGCAGAAGCGAACATTTTGCGGCTGGTCTCCTGTATTTGTGGTCCCCAAGACAAGGTCTTGTCTATATATATCCCGAGATTTTTTACTTTGTCACTAATGGGAATTACAATACCATCAAAAATATTAGGTGGAAGTAGGCCCCAATCTTTTCTCGATATCATTCTGGGACTGCCGATCAGAATGGCCTGGGTCTTCGAGGGATTTACCTTTAGGCCATACGCATTGCTCCATACATGTATTCAATTGAGATCTTGATTAATCGTTTTGACCGCTTCCGAAAGCTTATCTGGAACAGCTTTGCAATAGATTTGGAGATCATCTGCATATAGGTGGTATGATGAAATAAGGTTATTGGAAATTGTATTAATGAATACAGCGAAGAGTAAAGGAGATAAAACGCCACCCTGAGGCACACCGGCAGATGTATCGCACCATGAAGAAAAGGTTTCTTCAATGCGCACACGTTGACGGTACCCGAACAGGTAACTACGAAACCAATTAATAACTGCTGGAGATATGTTAAGAGAATATAATATCCCAAGCAGGATTTCAAAATCCACTGTGTTAAAGGCGTTACTAAAATCTAGCAGCGACATCAGCACCAGATTACCGTCCTGCATGGCTCATCTTATATCGTCCGTAGATTGACCAAAGCTGTAATGGTACTGTGACCAAAATGGAAGCCAGATTGTAGAGGATTGAGGAGATTATTTTTACAGAGAGAGCTGTAGATGCGCAAGACGTTCAAGCACCTTAGACAGGAAAGGTAAAATGGAGATGGGACGATATTCAGAGAAGGAAGAGTGCTCTTATCTTTGGTGCGTAGTGCCTCAGTGTACCAATACTTCTAAATCTGCACTGAAATACGAAGATTGCTTCCCAAATATCAACAAATTCATCGATTTATTTTGTGTCATGTGTCACAGTGACTGCAAATTGACAATCATTCGCCTGGGTAGTAACGTCACGCAGTGATTGGTGTTTCGAGTCACGTGACAAAAATCATGAATAGGTTTAAATTAAATCTATTTACGAGTTATTATTATTAATTACAAAAAATCTAAATTATTACTAAGTTTCATATTTTATTTCGTATTTTGTTTTGGAGAAGATTTCTAATTTGGGGAAAATGGACATCACTTATGGTAACACTGATACACAGTGACTTTTGTTTTTACGAATCGTGTAAGTTATAAATTTATTTTGATTGTTACGAAAAATTTGTCGCGCGATTGTCTTTTCGTTGCCTAAAGTCAAGCAAGAGATTATTTGTTGTTTAACTTGACTAATAAATCGGACGAAATGGAGCTTTCTGCTGAAGGTAAAACTCCGGAGTACATGGCACTGGCCGGAATTAAGTTCAAACTGAGTTTGCCCCAGTTAAAAGACGATCCGCAGCTGAAAGAAGAGCTCTTACTAGGAATCAAAACTGGAAACATGGCTCCATATTACAAAGAGGTTTGTGCTGATCTGGGATGGCACTTCGATCAAAAGTTACATGATGATATGGCAAAAGAAAACCAAGACAGGTTATCCAAATTTGAAGAGGACGATTCAGAAACACCTGTTTGGCAAGACAGGTAAGTAACTTGTTTGTTATTTTTTAGGCTGCCTTTGTGCATTGCTGCAATTGGCCCTAACTGAGAAACCGAGACCAGACCAAAAAAATAATTCTATACTTTCTGTTAGAAGACCACCATAGTCCATCTACTATTTGAATATTAAGCTGTTGCCCCACTCATTAGCAGACACAATAGATTTTTATTGTTACAACATATAGATCTGTATGTTGCTGAGCCGAAAAGTTAATAACAATTTAAAAAGTATGTTTTGACTTAATAGATTTTGTATTGTTCAATTTATAATGATAAAACTGCTATGTTTCAGAATGGATTACCTATGCTCCATTGGTGACAAGGAAGCAGCTACTGCCCTGGCCACCACAAAATATGAAGATGCTACATTGACCACTAATAGAAGATTGGATGCTGTGTTTGCTCTTTTTAGAATTGCTTATTTCCATGGTTGTAATGTCAAAGAAATGGGAAAGAACATAAATAAGGTATGTTTGTTTATATTTTGTTACATTGATTTTTCTAAATAAATTACTTAAGCTCTTCTTATGAGAGAATTAAAAAATTATACTTCGTAATAAAAATCTATTGTCTGTTAATTAGCAAGTCAACAGGTTAATATCAAATATATGGTTATGCATGGTAAGAAATTAAACATGATGCACTGAGATCTATAAGAAAAGAGGATAGGACTTTCCCCATTAGTGGGACATAGTATAAAGCTACCAAAAATTCAATGACTGTATTTTATTGTTCCTTCTTTCCTTGCATGCTTCAGGCTCATGAGCTGGTTGATAAGGGTGGAGACTGGCGTTCCAGGAATAAGCTGAAGGCATATGAAGCTATCTATTGCCTTGCAGTCAGAGATTACAGCAAGGCAGCTGACTTGTTCATTGATTGTGTCTCCACATTTGAATCTTATGAACTAGTTGATTTTGGTAAGTTAAAAATACAATTATGTATTGGAAACACGTATACATAGCATTGGGTATAAACTAGATATGTTTATACCTTATCCTGTCTGCATGGTTCATGGCAATGTAAACCCAGCATGAAAAGCAACTCCAACCATAATAACTATTCCTTAAAAAGTAAGCAATTTTGATATGGTATCCAGTTGCTTTCTGGGTTGTGATTCTCTGTGTTATCATTGAAATTGGTGCTCTAGTATTACACAAACAATTCTATATCTAGTATTACACAATTATTAAATAAAATAAAGGCCTGATCTTTATACCTATATACTGGGTTAATTTTCGAAATGGGTGTTAGTGCCGAAACTATAAAGAATAGCAAGAAGTACTCAAAGAAGGCTTGTACCCGATTTTGATTCATACTAAATTGTAATCATTGGATTTTTGAAAAATTGATATTTCTATCCAACTATTAAACCGATTGATTTTGGAAAAAAAAATGTACTGTATTTTAACACCATCCGATAGGGCGATAGTGTTGCTAAAAGGGTTCAAATTCTGGGAAATAATTACATATGGCAAACTAAAGGAAGTGCTGAATTTTAATCAATTCATATTTTCATATATTAATTTTTTCATATGTCTTTGATTCCTACAATACCCATATTTTGTTCGAAATTATGCACTATATTTTTCTTTTTTTTTGGATTTGGCCATCCAAACCCACTTGAAAAATCGCCCTGTATACACTTTCTATATTAACTGATAGTAGAAAGGTTTTTGCTGGCTTATCAACTCGGCTCCCGACCAGCAGCCTGAAGTTGAAGTGGAACACAAGAAGAACTGGTGAAGATCTCTCACTGAATGGATGATGAATGGAGATTGAGTAAAAAACATACAATAATCAATACATCATTAATCCATATAATAAAAATGTAACGGATCGCTGTGTGTACATGGAAGATATATGAGAAAAAATATTATTGGGACCTTTATCAACGCAAATAGCACCCAAAACAATGATTGTCAGAATTTTTGTCTGTTTATCTGTTTGTCTGTGTGTTTGTGCACGCTAATCTCAGAAACGGCTTATCCGATTTAGATTTCTACGACTTGACACTTGACGATTGAGGTTTCTACTAATATATTGTGTTAAGCTTCACTTAACATTAAGTGTTTGTTTCATGTCAATCGATTTATAAATAAAAAAGTTATGCCAATTTAAAGAATCACGTCGAACATTTGTAACTTACGCCATCCACGCGGACGGAGTCGCGGGCACAGCTAGTAATAATATATATTTTTACACATTACAGGTACAATCATCCAGTATTGCGTGCTAGCGTGTGCCCTAGCCCTGGAACGCCACGCTCTGCAGTCAGCACTGAGGCGTCAGGGAGCGGCTGTACAGGCCCTACGCTCCCGGTTCCCGGAGCTCAGAGAACTTGTTGAATCCCTGCATGAGTGTCGCTATGCAGACTTCTTGAAGAGTCTTGCTTGGGTACTTTTTATTAATTTTTTGTATTTTTTCAATGTATCATAATTCATTACACACTGTTTATGTGAGTAAGTCAATAGCAAACCCATTTGGAAATATCATAGTCTACACTTATCACTAAGAATATAAAAAATGTAGCAAGTCATTGATAACAAAGAAAATATTGATTGATAAATTATTATAAAATCTAAATGGTCGTTCTGGAGTTAGTATGACATGGTAAAATAGTATAACATGGTGTACATTATCTAACATACTGTTTATTTCCAGGTGGAGACTCAGATCTGCGTAGACCCAGTGTTCCGGCCTCACTACCAACATTACGTGCGTGAGGCTCGTATTAAGGCATACGTTCAACTCCTGCGCGCCTACCGCTCGCTCAGCCTCGACAATATCGCTGACACCTTCGGCGTCTCCCGCGAGTTTGTTGAGGAAGAGATCTCAAAGTAAGTACGATAAGCATTTTATATGGTAACTTGGTTCTATATAGATTGTGGCCACTAGCATCAAGGCCTACGTTCGGTTCCTACGCACCTACCGCTCACTCAGCCTCGACAACATCGCCGACACCTGTGTCTCGCGAGTTCGTAGAGGTAGAGACCTTACAGTTAGTATGGTATAACATTAATAACATAGCTGTATAAAAACAGTAGTTGAATATTTCTGTGAGAGGCTCGTAGCTAACTAACAGCCGCACTGATCACTGCTGCTAATTCGTCTACTAATAGAACCATTTTTGGTAATGTTATACTTGGCTATTTACCACAATTTCTAGATAAGGCATGTGTTTTGCGTCCCGGACAGGAATGGATTTTCGTTTCACTCCAACTACTCGAGAAAGACCATTAAGCTGGCGATCTCTGGATTATGGAAGTACTTCTTATTCTTCTATCGTATCAATGGCACGATTCATATTGTGTTAGCCTAGTATTCCGCCACACGGACAGCGCTTTCGCCAGCGTTCATCAGTTCCTCTCGCCCGCAAATGGAAGTACTTTGCATTGTATATGGTGAACTCAGAGCAGCTTAGTAGCCCATGCACTTCCGTTAGGTCGTAAGTACTACTGCGGAGCGGGATGTTCTGGGTTCGATTCTCGGGTACTGCAGTGTTTTGAGCTTGGAATTGTGCTTGGTTTATGGCAACACACTCACCATCATATTACATGAGATCTAATAATTTAATCGTTGAAATATGGGTTTAAAACAACACTCCTCGCCTAACCCTTGGAGGTTATAGACTGGAAAATTCAGAGACATCCAATGTCGCTGCCCGACCCTGGATTCGAACCCGGGACCTCAAGCTCACTCGGCACTCTAGGAGTGAAATTTAACACTTCTATTCATTTAATGTTTAGATTTCTTTGGAATACGAAGATGGCGATTTTTTTTCCTACCATACCTATTTTCTTGTCAGCTTCACAGCAGCGGGTCGTCTTCAATGCCGCATCGACGCGGTCGCAGGTTGCGTAGTAACGGGCGCGGGTCGCGGCGCTGACGCGGATCGTTCGCAGTTGTACCAGGCGACCATACGCGAGGGAGACTTGCTCCTCAACCGTGTCAAGAAACTAGCCAGTGTCATCAACTTCTAACTGTCATGTGTGCTTGGTAATATTATTATAATATAACGTTTTTAAGTAATTATTGTAGTTTGTTTTATTAGATCTGTTAGCTACCTTAGTTGTATCTTCTTATGTTGATTTCTAGATATGCTGTGTAAGAATTATGAGAAAAAAAATATTTGGAATCTTTTATCAACGAACTTGATTAAAAATATGTAAAAACTAAAAAGGACGGTGGGGGGTCAAGGAAGAACAAAAAAGTAAATAATTATTAGTATAATAATTGATTTTTTTAAATAATTTGAATACTTTTTGGACATTTACATAAACATTTAATAATTTACAATGATTATTTATACTGACATGACATGACACATCATATTCATGACTAATACTACTCTCTATTAACTATTTGCAACTTGATATAATAATTAGCTCGTAGGTGCTATGAGAATTTATTCTAGACAACTAAACTGGCACGCGAGGCCTATCGCCTCACAAGCATTCATTTAATACTAAGAGTGTATGCATGATTTATAATTTATAAATAATTTAGTAGGACATTTATACACAGATAACTAGTTTCGAAAGTATAAAATACATATATAATTCTTTAAAAAATAATTAAATTTATTAGCAACTGGACTACGGCGTCTACTAACAAGCATTGAGAAAATGCATATTTGGAAAGAAATGTAATATTAATGTGTGTACATAGTCGTGGTCAGTCTGCGTACAGTGCCGGTGATACTACATTAGTATATTACCGTTAAGTACCTAGTCAACGTCTCGTCAAAACACCAGTCGCTCACATTTTTACAAAGATATGTTGAAGTATTCTAAAGCAATATAATAGCTATGACTCTAAATACTTATAACTATAGACCTCAAATGCAAATACTTTTAATTTACATGATATGAATATGTCATTAACCTCTGTTACAATTAAGTGTATTGTAATACAATATTGAATACCTAAAGACAATAGATGCATAGGTAATAGAATTTTCAAGAATTATTTTTCCGTATTTTACAGTGTGCAATATTGTATAGAATAAAATGTTAATTGATGTTTCAGAAACTTCCATTGACAAACAATTATTTTATTTTTATCGAAAGAAACTATTAGTCGTTATAAATTGGTTTTGCTTCGTAACATCGATTATTGGAATGTGGCAAAAGACAAAATCATGCATAATGCACTCCAGTTGTAATCGCACAATATAATATATAATATTTTTTAAATTCAAGTTTATATCTACTCGTTCATTACAATACTATACAAATTATGTACATTTAATTTAAAAGATATAGCTTTATGAAAATTATTTAATTTTTGGGATAATTTATACCTATTTAATTTTTGATGTCATAGCACATTCGACTGCATCAATAAGACGACATCGTTCCCACCGAACGCTCCCGGTACGTCAGACACAGCCTCCAAATGTGCACACTATCACAGAGTAATGACATAAACGTGGAGCTCACGATGAGCCCCCGATTGCCCCAGGCCCGTACTCGTGCATAATAAGTTACTTACAGTAATACTAGGCGTAATAACACGTGGAATAACAACGGTACATAGCGCTACACCTCGCACATAATTACGCTACAATAGGCGTTCGCCTCGTCGCGAACGATCGGTCCACACTCTCACACTAGACTCTAACTCTTTGTACAATATAGACACGACGTCGCCGTGGCCGCCGAGGCCGGCGCTACAACCGGCCGGGCCTCTGGAATGTACTGGGGCGCTGCTGCCCGTGGCTAACTTAGACGGTGAGGCCTTCAGTGCGCGCGGGCGGCGGCAGCGGCGCCAGCGGGTGCTGGTGGTGGGGCGCGGGCGGCGACGCCTGCGCCGGCGCCGGGCCGTGCGCGCCGTGCGCCGGCGGCGACCGGTACTCGTTGTCCTCGCGCATCTGCCGACTTCGTTCGGCCAGCTCGCGCCCGCGTTCGGCAAGTTCTCGCATAGCGGCTTGCCTCTCATCGCCGCCCTCTAGTGACGGTGGTCGCTCCAGGGGCGACGCGGCGCCTGGCCGTGCACCCCCGAAAGCTCCAAAACCGAGAAGTCCCGGGAATTTTCCGGCAACGCCGTTCTGGCCCGCACTCTGCTGTATTACTGATATTTCATTCAGCTGTCGACAAAAAAGTTATCGTTGTAATATTGGAAACAGGAAACAATCTTAAATCAAACAAATCAATGTAGGCTTCTCTCGCTTTCTCTGTATGAATGTTCGGTTGGTCTCACCTTCTGCTGCATGCCGTTGAGGAAGGGCGCGGGCAGGTACGGGTAGAAGAGGTCGGGGCGGCGCAGCAGGTCGTGCGGCTCGTGCAGCGGGCGCGGCGGCAGCTCCAGCGACATGCGCCGCCCGCGCCGGGACGCGCCGCCGCTCCACATGTGCGTGCCCATGTGCACCTGGGAACAACACAATTGTAATTAAACTTTTTGTCGAGGCAAATCCTTGAAAGTCGTATTATTTATTGCGCAGTACTTAGGACCTACCCGAAATCCAATTTATTCAAAATTAGTGTAATTGTAGTTACCTACTTGCATTATATTGTAACATAATTATTAATTATTATTCGGGTCTTCGTTCCTTATTTTTTATTAAAAATTTCTTTATCTGTGCATCGGTCCCTAAAATATTTCTACGGATTGAAAATCCGAACCAGTTGATCAGATTCATCGACACTCACCTTGAGGTTACCCTTCGTGGTGAAGGCCTTCTGGCACACAGCGCATCGGAAAGGTTTGTCCCCGGTGTGCGTGCGCATATGGATCTGTAGCGCGGATGACGAGGAGAAGTTCTTGCGGCATACCCCGCACAGGTGCTTGGAGGACACCGGCGGCGGTGGGTGCGTTGGCCCGCTGGGTACTGCCGAATAAACGAACAATGAATCTTGGTTCTAATCCTACTGAGCAGCTTTTCAATTGCATGCAGTAGATGTATGAGTATTGCTATGGGTACTTAAGAATTCGATTAGATAGTGTTGCAGGTCATGTCAGCTAATGAATGTTAATAGTTAAGTTGAAAGAATATACTAATAGCATCTCCCGGGGTTGTGAATGAACAGGTGTTTGGAGGCAGATGCACTTGTAAACTCTGCAACTAAATATTTCAACTTACCACTAGGCCGTTTAGGCAGTGGCGGCATGTCGATAGGTGGGGGATGTGTCATTTGCGGCGGTGGGTGCGCGGGCGGCGATCGCTTGAGGTCGAGCTTGTCGGGCGACGAGCGACGGTCCGGGCTCGGGTCTCGGCCCTCATCGGCTCCACTCGAGCTCTTGTCGAACCCAGGAGGAACGTCACGGATCTTATGCGTCAGCATGTGCTGCTTCATGTTGCCCTGCGGATGACGCAAACATATTATAGCTAAGTGCTATAGGCACAAGAAGTGACAGTGTGTAAGCGTAGTATCTAATTTAGATTTTTTATTAGGTCTATTCTTAGCAATAGTGTTCCTACCAATGCGAAGCTCAACAAAAAATAAATTAATGTCATTATTCTTGTTTAATTAAGCGTTGCGTAACTGTTACATTTTTATGGCTGATTTATTATAATAATTATGTTTGTATAATCTCAATGTCAATCGAAACAAAAAATAGGGAGGTAAACGCGTTTATGGTTAGTCTTATGAATAATAACTGAACAAAAGAACAGACTTTATATCAGGAGCGCTTTCATTTTGATATAAGCAAAATATATTAGTAATAAAATGTATGAAAACAATGTTTAAGCAAAACTATGAAAGCAAATAATAAACGCTCGTGATAGTTGGTCGCTCCTCGGCCAGGCGTCACTCTCGCATACCGGGTAAACGAAGGCGTTCCACAGGTCCAAAGCAGTGGCGTGCGGGGGGCGGGGTGCGCGCGCGCGCCTACCGCACCGGCAACCGCCGCCACTGCTCTGGAACCACAAATACACAGGCGTTACACACGCACCACACGCACACAGCACCGTGGGACAAAGTACACACAGTTATATACACACATGGATTTTTCAGAATTTCCAATAACGATAGACAAGGAAGTATAATTTTCAAACAAAAACGTTAAGAGATGTTTTTTTTTTAAATGGCTTTTTGTTTATATTATTGGAAATTATGAAAAGAATGTGTAGGAAACAATAACATCACACAAAGATACCAACAGTCATAATTTAAACTACCTACAGCGGGGTCATAATTTAAACTATCTAAAGGCAGGGAGAATCGTTCAGAAGGGGTGCATTTATCAACTAAGCAGTTGAGCGATAGTTGGTTGATTTGAATTTTGTATAGGCATCGAATGGATTCCGCACTATGGCGATATACTTAATTATGGCCTACGATACCATAGACTGGTCATGCAACTCAACTATCAAACAACTGGTTAGATGAATGCGAGGGGCCATAGAATAAAAGGTTTCCGATTTAAAAGTATTTTCAAAAGAATTGTCAACACATAGAAGCATTTTGAATTATAATAATTTATTGTGCTTATTGGTATAACATTTTTAAGGAACTAAATCTAACTTTGATACAGAAAAAAAAAATTGCAAAAGATATCGGCGTAGATTAAACATTAAACTGTAGGTTTGAGTGAATAATAAAATTAGCAGATTTTAAAATAAATAGAGAACATAGTCCGGTACGTTTACACAGTTAGGTATTTGCTTTTGCGAGAATTTTCCACATTTTTCGTGTTTAGGGATTTATTCTAAGTAGGTATTTGCGTAGGCAGTGTAACAATCCCACGATTTATTACTGAAATTATTATATTTTTTCTGTTTCTTTAACTGGAATCTATTTTAATATTTTGTTCCTTGAGGCAGCTGCCTTATTCATTACAAAATGGCCGTAACATAATATTTAAAACGACAATAATTTTAAACTGTGAAATAATAAATTTTATATTACGTAAAGACAGACATAAATAACATAAGTGATTAAATTAATTAGGATCCCATTAAATTATTAACACAAAAGTTGTTGATTTATATTTGAACATAAGGCCACCCATTCCATTACATATTATTTAAATAGGTAATTCATATTCACTGATGATATTATTTACCTTATGACACGGGAAACATTATTCTAAAATGTAATATTATTTAAATATTCATAAATTCATAATGTCTCTTCATATTTTTAGGATTTCAAGAGGATTTTTTATGGGCGTGAGTGCGCATATTAATTAATTTCATAGAATGTACGAATGCTTTTAGTTGCTCTATTATTTAATCGAATTAATAAGTTATTGTACGCATTTTTAGTCTTCTTTTTTTAAATTTTAAATACGGTCGCTTGGACTGCTAACACTAATGAAATTTTGATCAAAAGTAATTAACAAAATCATCTTACCAAGCTTTAAAATGTTCACTAGCCTAGTAAATTATCTAATTAACCGTCCCGTACATTTCGTATGAGCAACTTGATTATTGTTGAAGCGAATTTCTTATAGGATTAAGTAATTCAGTAAAACCCATGTTATTTTCCCAAAGCCGAAAGTGTTAGAGGTATCTCGCACAACGAGGTTCGTTAAATTACGTATCTAATCGGTGAATTGTTGATGACTAGATATTAATTGCATTCTTGAAATAAGTAACAACAACAGTTACATAAATCATAGGTTGAAACAGGTTTCAAAGTATTTGGGTAGATAAATAATTATATATCTATAATTCCTTTGAATTTGCCGTCATCGGGTACGTAAAATACAATAACTCTACAATATACGACTTCGCATTCTTCGCATCTAGGCCATTATTTCTTAACTGTGGCGGACAATAACTTTGGCTGTAATTACATTAGTAAGTAGTTATAAATTGCTACTGAATTTATTAAGATTTTCTGGTAAGTATAAGCCTGGGTATATCGATTTATTTAATCACTGATCAAGCAGTATTCTGAGACCTCTTAATTGATACAAACCTATCTATAGACATGTGTCTACATAAAGTTCATTGCAAATAGACACTAAAACGTAGGTAGGGCCATTATTAATTCAATCAATACCATTTTTATTTTTCCATTGGTAATCCTATTGTGAACGTTTTTAGGTCTGTATGGATGTTTATAAGTTAAAAAAAAGAAGATAGACATCCGTAATTCAATTGTTGCATTTATAGGACATAACTTAAAACATAATCAAATCAATTCAAATCTTGAAGTTTACAGTGGGCCATCGGTTATAAATTCTGTTTTACTTTTATGTGCATAAATACAATGGGATATGAAATATGGGAGTTTTTATTTACAACCAACAAGAATTAGTTCTTTTAGTGATGTTTATCGAGTCAATAAACTGAATACGAATGTACCTACGTGTAGTACAAGAAGATTGGAATAATCGATAAATAGTTTGGCGCGTGAACTTTCGCCGGTGCAGTGTCCCCGACACTTATTGTAATTTTAAATGTGCTTATAAGCAGTTGGTTCAGCCACTAGCGGTTAACGCCTAGTGCCGCCATCTTTAAAATCACTAACCTGGGACAATGAGATCTGCACACTGGATTTCAATTGAAACTTTAAATTTAATATAATATTTATATGATTGTTGTGTGTATGTTTGTTAATAGGTTACAGAATATTTTTAAAAGAGAAATTAATGTTACCATTGTTACCAGAGAAATAAATTATGAATAACGGGTCAGCTTGCTGCTGGTGCAACCGAGCCTTAATTTTGTAGGTATTGATGCTATTTTTGCGTAGAGTTTGAACGAGAGAGAGATGTTTGGTTAAAAATACTAAATGGAATGATACGTTTTATATTTTGGTATTATATTTGTACACCCTCCGTCTGCGTCGACCTCATTGAGTGCAACCCCAGAATAACTTAAACACGGTCAATATAGGCACCGAATATGAAAGTCGGTCAAGGTTCGGACCGATTTGGGATCTATCATTTTGGAACAAGAGTGCAAGCACCTCGTTTTAGGTGTATAAACCTTTCTGGGGTATAGGTATTTATTATATGGGTCGTCCCACCATTTTTATGATTTTCTACTTTCAGTTCTAACGTTCAAATCTGTCTTTCATGGGTTTAGATATAGGAGTTTCTGAATAATATCCTCGCTAAAACGCCATGCTTAGATTTGTAAGTATCTACATAGTGAGATGTACCACTTGGTGTACCAACAAGAGCGTCGGTACTCCGCCTTTCGAGTAAGGCGACATACGGCAATAACCTATGCATTCGCAACTTTGCGTAGGAAGTGACAGGTTGCTAGTTTGTCTCTCACTACCATCACGTTAACCAGTTCAGGTAAATCTTACGGCATACCAACATACACATCGTTTCATAAGCACCCATTTAAACGCATTTCTTTCTCGTACATTCCTACACATTGTAACGATTAAAAAATTCAATTTAGAAGCTCAATTTTCTTATAAAGTATAAATAAATGTTAAGTAGACCGTTCCGGTCCTTCGTAGCGCCCGTAACTTGCTGACAACAACAGATGGTTTGGCGTTAATAGTTGAATATTTAAACTGTTGTTTGTTTTAAAAACCTCAAGAAATTTGCAAGACATGCGGCGGCAAGATTTTTGTCTACAAGTAAGCGAATGAGATTGGAATTATCTTTGTTAACATTGATATTTAATATTGTATTTTAGATATACCCTTGTAATTTATATAAATTGCACTGATAATGCCGAAGAGGAAGTAAATCTATGGTAATCAATAACTTAGACATCTGTTTTTTTTTTTTTTATGGCATATGGGGCAACCGAGCAGACGGCTCGCCTGATGGTAAGCGATTACAGCCGCCCATGGACACCCGCAACCCCAGAGGAGTCGCGAGTGCGTTGCCGGCCTTTTAAAGGGTTTGGGCTTCCGGTACCCTCACTCACTCGGTGAAACACAACGCAAGCGTTGTTTCACGCCGGTTTTCTGTGGGGCCGTGGTATCAATCTGGTCGAGCCGGCCCATTCGTGCCGAAGCGTGGCTCTCCCACGGTGAAAATTTTTAGATAAGCTTGATGTTTTGGGATTTCGTGCTTTGAGATAACAAAATCCGGCAGACGTCCTACAGATACACGCCATCAAGACCTTTTTGGGCGTGTTGAGTCCTACGGATGCCCCAGCTTCACTCAAAGATCGACAGTATCCAAATTTTGTTAAGTATTTTTATTGTGATGCAGTGTAATAGGAATGATTCGAGGGATTAGTAATACGTTACTTTTGCGGTTACAATGAATCCGTAAGACGTAATTAGGGGCTTAGATTTTAGAGGTACTTTTAGAGTACCTAAGTACCTGTGCGATGGAAATTCACTCTACTCTCGGGTGTATTCAAAGAGGTTTATTATTATTTTTTATTTGAGATGGGTTTGCTCTTGACTCTAGTCTAGGCTAGAGGTGTCAGAGACAAAGTCGATGATGGAGTGAGCTTACCCAGAAGAAGCCTGTTCACTCTAACTTTGAAGAGATTAGGATTAAATGCGATGGAAAACACAGGCTCAGGCAGAGAGTTGCACCCCTTTGCTGTGCGCATTATAAAAGTCGTTTGGAAACGCTTAGTGCGAATTGGTAGAATAGCAACAAGGTAGTGATGGTGACTTGCAGTGCGGCTAGATGTCCGATGATAGAAGGGGCCGTTGGGATGAGGTCGTGGAGTTTTTGGGCACACTCACCGAAGTACAATCTGTAGAAGACCGACAAGCAGGCAACCTTGCGGTGATGAGCCAATCTTATTGGGAGTTTTACGTCGCCAATGAGCCTCTTAGCTTTACGTTCCACCGAGTCAAGCGCGGCAAGTCGGTATTTAGCTGAGCCTTCCCTAAGGTGGCTGCAATACTCCATGCAGGATCGGACTTGTGCTTTGTAAAGGGTTAACCCTTGGGCTCACCCACGTACAAATACGTACTTGTAACCATAAAAATCTAATGCTAATGAGCGAGCCAACAGCTTAACTATAATATTCGATTCTCTTAACATACGAACAATTAATACGCTTTGCCCTCTTTATATAATGTTCAAATAATATCTTATATTCAGACCTTCTACAGAATTTCCGCTTATTAGAATATTTTATCAAAATGTGGCTGTATAGATTTCAAATTTTGTTTACTTGTCAAATATGTATAAATTAATGATAATGTATTGCACAGTAATACCCAATGTCAACCTGTCATCGGTACTACAACGTATTATGAGTCACACTAAGGAGTGGTCATATTGGGAGTAATATCGGTTATTCCGTGACCAATAGGAATTGTTAGGTATTTGATGGTTAACATCGTCATATATACCTAATGTATCATTTTACTTGGAAAATCATGTCACATTAAAACCCTTCGATGGAAACAACACAAAGATGTTCAGAGTTCGTAGACAAGATACGCATTTCAACTGACAATAAATTGCAACTTTAAGGTTAATCTAATTTTATTTGTCTTTGATTATCCAGTATCCTTGGCAAGTAATTATCTATGTAGATACTTACATAGTTTGAAAATGCTCTTAGGTATTCTTTAGATTATATGATTTATATGAAGCTTCAAGCGATAATCGGAGCTTTGGTCTCTTCAGCCCAAGAACGCTCAACAAAATAAGAAGGAACAGGGAATTCATTTACATTTATGAAATGCTACATATATTATGTGTATCTTGATAATTTATTACGTCTCTTTGAAAGTTATCTGGGCTTGTGGGTTACTCCAAATGTAAATCATAGATATGTATGCGAGAGCTGGTATTTATCAGAAGAACTTAATTAAGCCAACGAAGTACGCAAGGTGCCTTTGTAGGTTTTTAAACTTTTAACCTCGGCGCCGTCGTAAATAACCTATATTTTATTGATAAGACCCCTGGTCACTTTCGGTAACATACGAAAAATGTTACTTTGTCAAGCATAAATAATCTTTTTATGACGAGAAGCGTAGGTAAAGGCTCAAGGATTTATAAGCAATAAATATTTTACGACATGAATTAATATTCCGATCGTTTTCCGTGACGTTGTTTTTATGACTTATCATTTTTGTGGCGCGACGCGATGGAGCGTCGCAAGCGCAGCTTTACGCTACATGCTTGAAATATTGGCCGAACCGAGTATAAAAGTTGTATCATCATAAAAATGCTTTTAACAACCTTTATTTATTGTCTAAAATATTGAATTAATTTATTTTGTTCGTATCTACCAGTTAATAAATGTTTCACATTATTATTTCGTTGTTTGTATAATATAATATCTGTAAGTCATTAGTAAGTTAAGTGCGAACATCCAAGATTTGTAAAATACTCGTATGATTAAACCTTTTCAGTAATATTTTATAGAGATAAGGCTCTGAAACATTTTGCACATATTTTATTGATCAGTATTTAGGTAAGTATCTATACAATTAGTGTTGAAGAATAATGATGATTATTAGCAACCTATAGTACCTATCCCACTGCAGGTGAATGCCTAAAGAAAATCAACTTTTTTTTTTTATTAATGTGTCATAACGCGGTTTTGTCGTCTTTGGTTAAAACTGTGGTAGTTCTTGGTATCTTAAAAGTAGCATAATTTACGTCTTAGTATTGAAAGAAAAACTTCATATTTTCCCGACGCGGAAATAAGTACCTAATGTGTATTTTCATTCTTATGCGATTTAACGGAAGCCTATTGAGACATCTTTGTGGTTTGTGCATCTTGCGGTCTGAGGTCTTTTCTTTCACAAAGTCAGTAATATGAGCTTCTCTTATAAGCTTCATCTTACTAATTGAGATGTAAACCGTGGTTATACTATGAAGACAACATACAGGAAAAGGTACGTTACCTTAAGAAAAACGTAGCATTTCACATTTATATAGGTATGTATCTTATGTCGATTAATGTAGTTGGTGCCCGTATGATATGCAAAATAAGTTTTATCGCAATGTAATAAATTAATGACATGACGTACAGTTCAATTTGCGATTATCTATAAGGCAGCCATGCTGGATAATAAACAAAGTTAATTATCTGTAGATGGAAACGATGTTAAATGTAGCCCCACGGCTAACAAGTGGTTGCATTTTGTGCTGATATGAGACACCAAACATTACACAGCTTTTAATTATAAATCATTCATGTAACTATGTTTGTAATCACCAAGATGAGTGCATAGTTTTGATTAAATCGGAACAAACGAGCCTACAAGTTTGCGCAGTTAGTCGTCAATTACTCGGCGAGCCGGCAACAGCTCGGATGCGAGGCGACGGCGGAAGACAACAGCTAAAACTAATGCGAACTAGAGGCGCCGACTAGCGACTTGTAATTACTGCCTGCAAAATTAATGCACTGAAACTTGGATGAAATGAAACCGGCGCATGAAGTTAGTCGCGCACAACGCTCGCTTGTCGATGTCTCGCCTTAAACTTGGAATACGATGCCCCGCTTGCATCGAGTTATTTATCAAAAGGGAACTACCTATATTACGTTTTGTCGTCGTAATACTTATACCTCATCTAACTTCTGCTTGTATGTAAAAAGAGGTTATGGCTTGCATATCTACACGTTACAATAAAACGGCAGAGAAAAACATGCAAGATATATTTAAGTTATTAACAGAAATTAGTTCAAAGGACTATAAGTATTATTTATAAACACCGAGCAATTTAAATCTTTATCGCTTTTAGTATTTTAAATCGTTTGTTTTAGACGCTTCAAGTAAAAATATGCAATTAATTTTAAGTAGGTATTTAAGTGTCATTTACAATCTAGGAAAGAAATTAAGATGTTTAATCTTATTGCGATGTCGGGAAGCAGAAAATTAAAGAAATTGTTAACCTACTTGTGCTTAGATAAAGCCGCGGACTAGGCTACTCATTTATAATTTAAAAGATTTTATTATCAATGAATTTCTTTAGATGTAGTGAAAATTAGTGGAAATGTCGTAAACACGTATGTCTCGCTATTTGCGTAACAATAAAGTATGAACTGGCTAAAAGCCAAAGTCACTCAATCTGAGCTACGAGTATGTACGTGACTATTACATGATAGTCATATCACGGCATTGTTACACACAGATACATCAGTCGTTTAGTAGCTTCAAATATACTGTTGGTACCTAAGCTCATTTGATTTGAAAACAGAGATATAAATAACAAAGGGATGAATCAAAGGTATAATAATAAGGTGAGACAAACCTTTGTGGAGAATCCACGATCACAGACGGTGCACTTAAACGGTCGCTCCTTGGTGTGGCTTCGATAATGTATCTCCAAAGCAGAGTTGCAGGCGAACGTCTTGTAGCAGAGGTTACAGGTCGTGTTGCCGCGCACTGCACACAAATAAACCCATCGTTCAATGTGGTTTCGTTGTCACTAATTGTACAACAGTCGGAACGCACGATTACACTGCATTATTATGAACAATGATAGTTACTTCTTCCACATTTAGTTTTGGTCGGTGACTTTGACGTGTATTCGAGCGCCCGGTGATTTATTTATTAGTTGGTGGGCGAGGATCAAAAACAAGGAAATGGAAATGCGGGCGACCGGGGCGGACGAAAATATAAGATCCCGCTATCGCATACCTGCGGCGGGGAACGCGAGTCCGAGCGGGCTGAAGGGCGATCCTCCGAGCGCGCCGAGCGCGGCGATAGGCGTAGGCGGCGACGGCAGCGGCGAGTGCAGCGGCAGCCTCGGCGGCGTCGACAGCGTCGACATGGTGGGCGACGGTGGCGAGGCCCGCGCGCTCCGCCCGCTCTCCGAACCTGTCGCCGATGGGAGGGAAGCCGTTGTGGTGATGGTTTTTATTTCGCTTTCGGACGCCGAGGCGCAGACGGAGAGCGGCGAAGTTCGACGATCCTTCATATCTAAGTCGTCGTCGAACTCCCGAATAGCGGGCTCGCGCTCGTCCCGGCCGCTCTCATCGTCGGTCCCGCGGGAGTCCGCCCGTCGGTCGCCGGGAGTGTTCGGAGTGGGAAACATCGGGCGCGGGAAGGGACGCTGAGCTTGATAGTCGCTGACGTCTGACCCGTTACTAAGTGATGGAAAACCCTCAATATCGATATTTCTGACTTGGTCGTAAGGGACGTGGGCGCGCTCACCCGTGTGAAGTCGTATATGTTGGTGTAATATGGTGGGATCCGAAAATTTCTTATGGCAAACTGGACACTGATGTAACATTTGGACTGGAGGTTTAATGCGATGAACACCCATATGGGTTTTCAAATTACCTTTAGTCGTAAAAGAGCGGCCACACAACTTACATCGGAAAGGTCTCTCGCCAGTGTGCGTACGATAGTGCATTTGTAACGCACTCTTGCAAGAGAGAACACGGTGGCATACGATACATTCGTTGGGATCAGATACTTTGTTATCAATATTATCGACTAACTGTTGAAGCTTTGATGTTTCAGATGTTTTGGTAATTTCTATTAAACTTTCCCATGAGTTATCATTGCTACCTGGGCGAGGTAAAAGTGAATTATAAAACATTGGATCACGTGCCAGATCTACATCAACGACGTGTTGAACAGTGTTTGGAAAAGGAGTTAAACTACCAGAGGAAATACTGCTGGGTGGAGACTGAGGGAACAAAGGAAACGAAGGAAAAGTACGCAGTCCCGTTGCTATTGAAATTGGCCCGGATATCGGTGAATTCTTACTTGAGAGATTTTCCGGTTGATCTGGATCGGGCTTCACATGAGGACTCTCTCTGCCGATTTGTTCTTCATTACTATATTTTGAATCCATGCTGCAGTCATCGTAGGGTGAAGTTGAGGGATATCTATCTTGTTCAGGATCTTGTGTGGTATCATTTTCATCAGGTTCTCGCTTAGGAGATACGCGATCAGTGTCTTCGAAACTGGAATCTCGTAGACACTCTTCGTCTTGTGGTTCAGACTTAACTTCGGGTGCTGATCGAGAAGGGCTCGGCGCGGATGGTTTACTGAGATCAGCCGGAGCGTCCTGTTCCTCTCGCATTGCAAATAGTGGATGAGGCGGTAGAGGTTTATCTCCGAGCGGACGAGGCGGTAATAAGTCATGGTGTGGGGGTCTGTACAACGGCAAGCTTGGTGGAAAAGGAGCTGGCGCACCCGGAGGGAATTGAAGTGGATGTGGTGGCATGCCAGGAATTGGTCCCGGCGACAACTGCGCTAACAGCGGGGGGTGATATTTATCCAAATGCTCTGGTACTGGATTGGGGTTCATCTTGACATGCGGAAACTTTGCTGTGTGTCTTTGGAAATGTACTTTGAGATTCCCTTTGGTTGTAAATCGTGATCCACATACATTACATTTAAAAGGTCTTTCACCTGTGTGCGATCTAATGTGAATTTGCAGCGCTGAATCACTTCCGAATACTTTTCCGCAGTAACGGCAACGATGCTTGAAAAATGGTTCGTTTCTTCCTCCAGATTTTCCATCATAGGGTGACATTTTTCCCGATTTACGGAAAGCCAGTTCATCGGCAAGATTATTAGCTAGTAGGCCTTGTGATGCATTGTCTAGCACTTCTTGTGCTCTCTTTTGTAGCATTTCAAGCGTATTGGGTTCGTTGAGAGACGGTGGTGGGTCGTTGTTTGTGATTATTGATGAAGCTAACGATGAGGAAATGGAGCTGTACGGTGGATGGGACATCATCGGTGGAGATGAGGTCGGGATTTTGGGAATGGAGATAGGTTCCGTCTTAGGTATGAGATGCGAATGGGTTGACGGCAAGCTTTGACTAGTGGGAGGAGGGGGTGCGACAGGAGTAGGCTCCCGCGGCGGACGAGGCGGCGACGGCGATCGAGCGGGAGGCACCGGCACCGGCTCGGGTTCACTCGGCGGCGGGCTCGGGAGCTGGTCGTCTTTCCGTCGAGTTAATGACAACTGGTTTTGTAATTGGCGTATTAATTGTAGTTGAAACACTTGTTGGTGTTGTAGCGTAAATAATGTGCTTTGTAGCACAGCAAGTTCATGTAACGCCGCTTCATTATCTGCGTTGTTCGCCATTGTCGTCGCAGCAAATTGCGCCACGGCTACTTTAGTATTTTGTAAAGCTTCAAGTGTGACATGGCCGGCCACCGGGAAGGGCAGACCAACCGGCGGCACGTCAGCTTCAGGCACTTCTGCCTCGCCATCTTCGAGGCTGTTATTATTTTCCGCATCTTGTCGATGCCGTCGGACTTGTTCTAATCGTTTGTTGGGTCCATCCATTTCTTCGTCGCCTGAAACGACCATTTCCTCTGGATCAGAATGCATTCTTTCCTCGCCCATTTGCAACGCTTTCTCATCGCACAGTCGCTTATGATACAGGAATTCGTGTAAGTTCTCGAATTGTTCCTGACAGCGCGGACACATGTGCGCTTCAGGCCTGTCTCTCGTATCATCAGACACATTGTTAATATCTTCTTCGGAGCAAGATCCCGAACTTTCACCTAGAACAAAAGAATAATAGGTTAATGTCATAGCCTTTTAGAGCTAAAATTTAATGTGTGGTGATTATAAGAATGTAGGAAATCAATTGTGTATTGTTTTAAAAAGATTTAAAATGTGCCGTAAATTGGGGTGCCCATAAATTTATATGAGGTACTTATTATAGATTGTATATATGATATAAATCTTAATAGACGCTGTAAGTACTACTGAATATGAGTTGATGACGACTAATTTATGAATAGGATATAACAGATAAATAAAGCTTTACAGAAACTACTAGTTTATTCATAAAACAGTTTAGTATAGTACGGTACCGATGATTGAGTTGTTGTAATATACTAAGTAGGTTTCAGTTAGGCCTAAGTCACTCGGGGCAGTTCTGTAACATTCCTATCTAAATAATGCCTTTTCTGCAAATAAATAGGTAGCTATAGATGTGTTTGCGCTGGCTTAACCGTTAGCCAAATTATTTAGGTACCTATTGAATGAATAAATTCCATTGTGATCATTTTTAGTAGGTATCTAGGTAGGTAGTCGATTTTTATGTTATTATTATTAAGTGTCTTTTATATGTAAATGTAAAAGCAAAAGATGACAGATATATATCAGGGGAAAGTCCCAAACGGTGATTTTGTTTGATGTGTGCGTACGTCCCTTTTCGAGGTAGAAAACCGCTGTGACAGGATTTTACCGAATTCCCACGAGAATATAAATTCGGGATAGTCAACTTACGACGAACGAAGGAGCGAGGTACTTTCTAGATATGAATGCGAAATAAAATGATATGGGTTGTTGTGTACCTATTATTTTACAAGTAGGTAAGAAGTTGTATGCAACACCTATTAAAATTGAAAAGTTTTTAATAAGCCTGTAAGATGGGTTCTTATTTTTGTAGAAATTTGTGAAATGAACTTATTTACTTATTAGTCAATAATTACATTATCTAAATATTTTTGCTCGCAATAATATATATATATAACAGAACAAAAAGGAAATATTAAAACCCCTTTTCTAAACTCATGTAATTCTAGTTGCCCGCTACTCGCCAATAGATGTCGCTAGTAGTGGTGTGTAACTTCCGCGCCCCGAAAACCGTGTTTAGCCGAACTTTGTGATAATAGACACGCGAAGGGTAGAAAGCTAAAAATATCACGGAAGAACATTCGCACCGACTACTTTTATTTCAACGTTTAGTTCTGAATATATTATGCCTATTATTGGGTGATTATTTAGTTAGATTAAAAACATGCTTAAGTTTGAATAGAGGCGTTTAAAAAAAATTGTTACAATAACTTATCGGTAGGTAACCGGTAGCTTGGTTAAGCAACGCTTGGCAAGGTTCGTATTTGGATGAACCCTAGAAGTATTTTCATTAGACCGTCTCTGTATTTCGGGTGGCACGCGTCTGCCCAACTGGTGGCCTACGGCTTGAACAGTTCTGATAGATACGGGGTTGGTTTCTAATCACACGTTAGAAGAAAAATGATTTCTAAGCTGATTACAGTTAGGTTCAGAACTCTATTAACACGCATCAAAACTGCACCGACTGAAGTGCAGATTATTGTGATATGACGAGACTTTTCGCTTTTTCTATAGATATTTATATGATGATAATATTGTAATATTTTGTCTACCAGACATTTAGATGGATAGCTTTTGAGCGCAGACATTTTAGATACTTGGATGTGTGTAGGGACTTTTTCGCTGACCGTACCTACCCATATCCCTTGATGATGATGATGCCTTAAAATACCGTTATTTTACGAATAAATCATTAAGAGATTTATGCTTACAATTTCGAGTGTCGTCTATAGACTTTTCAGTAGTTACAAAACATTTCAGTATGTACAAAACAAAATATTGAATACTAGCTGTGTCCCGCGGTTTCATCCGCTTTCCTTCTTTTTGCTCGGCTTCCAAGGGTCGTAGCAAGATGTTAAATAGCTATGGAACCTTCCTCAGATGTAATGCAAAAAAGTTTTTTTATATGAGTCTGGTAGTTCCAGATATTAGTGCGTTCAAATAAACAAACTTTTCTCTTTATTATATTATTAATTTCCTATTGAAGATATGGGGGATTTCTTGAAAGTTATAGGTAAGTAACGTACCTATGTAACGTTATTTTATTCTGATTGATGATACTACAAGCGAGGGTGGGGGTGAATTGAGACATCTCTTAGTTTCTGGATTTCGAAAGGGTGTTGCATCATCAATTTTTACCGGGAATTATTGTGAGGCAAGAAGCTGTAAACGAGAGGAACGGGTTACATTGAGTTTTAGCGTTGAGCACCTTTGTAAGAAATAGGCCAGCCTGGAAAATATAAGACCTACCCTCGGCTTTATCTCGTGCCTTTGGTGGTGATGATGAGCTTTCTAAGAAAAAGACCCGATTCTAATGCAAATGTTTTAAGAATCATCGTATGAGAGAAAACATAATAATACAAATCTTTGTAACAGACAGTGCAATAATTTCGAAAAAAAAAAGAGAGATGGATACAGATGGGAATTGAACCCGCGACACATGTCAAACCGTGCTAACACTGTTCCAACTCGGATACCGTATCGCTGCCTTCAACCATCCAATTTCAAGTTGCCTTACTTATCCTCTTAAAGGAGAGGCTTAGAGATAGGTAACTATTAGAAATATCTTCTTCTTCTTCTTTAAATATTTACAATAACTATTTGGGTGCGTCACTTTATAATAAATAACCTTATAATGTTAAATAATTCCCATTTTGTTTAACCCATAAAAAGAGATGTCTCTAATAATTTTGACTACCCATAAGTTGTCTCCTTAGAAATTACTATAACTTGCTTATAAGTGGGTTATTATTTTCAGTATTTTCGTACTTTAGCCCCGGAAACTGAAAACGACTGTGACACTTTCACAATAGGTATTAGGTATTTGATATATTAATATATTCTATGATTCCCTATTTGTGTATTAATATGTAAATAACACTGAATACAATAGAATATAGGTAGGTACGAACAGTGCTAGCCTACCTACTTCCTACATATTCCTTAAATTATGACTTTGAAGTTTAAAATTTTGACTAAATAGTTGATAAACAACATTTCGACTGATAATCAAGTTACCTTCGAATAAGTGAATGTTAGATCTGCAAGATTGTTTTTATTCTGCGGTTGGTCAGTAATAGGTAGGTACAAAGACGTCATTGTGGTAGAAGGTACCTTTTATAACCAAAGTCCCTTGAACGGGTCGCCCTACTTTACGCGTGCCTACTGCTGAGTTTAGACGTTTGGTGCAAGCGATTTTAGCACTAGTAGGGGTCGACCGTCAACATTTTCGACTGTACCGAGGTGGTAAACTGTGATAGGCAGATTTGATCAGAATTAATCCACTAGTTATTATGTTAATTGATAAAATATAAATATTCACGTTACTTGAAACCGACGAGACCAGTTAATTCGAAAATATCTTTCTTAGATTTTTACATCTTTTACGATTTATAATAAAAACTTACTTAGAGTGAAAAAATAATATATAAATAAATTCTGAATTCATTTAATATTTAGAATCAACGACGAAAGTTGAAAACATTAAGTAGGTAGGCACCTATTTGGATGTCCGTATTAATTTACTTAACATACTAAGTATTAAATAAAATATATAAATATGAATGGGACACGAACCTTAAACTTAGTTAAGTAGGTGTTCAAAGTTCTTGAATAATTTGCCTCTGAATAAACGGGCATAGAGAAACTTAAAAGAAAATATTACGGCAACCTTAGAGCCACCGATGTTTGCGTTAGAAAAGCCCAAATAAAAATAGCTTAAATTCCATTGTATTACAGGAATTCAGTGTCAATTGACCCTTGAGACTACTACGGTAAAGTAAAAATAAAACCAGATTCCTTCTTCATTGAAGCAACTCGATTATAACATTGTGGGTCAAGGATATCAGAAGAAACGTAAAGGTGTTTTCGGTTTTTATCATGCGTTGTTTTACTTCTTAAGCGTTAACGCACCTAATAATAATTAGCTGCTTATTAACATAACGCAGTCTCTTAACTATATCACGACTCATCGATTACTTTATACGGAAGCAGAATCCAGTTCAAGACTTTCTTAATTAGCTACACAGGTGCGTATGCATTTACAAAATATTCCAATAAAATATATAAAGTAGGTAGGTAGCTGTAGGCATAAGTACCTCCCTGCATATTAATTTATCGAGATTCCAAAAAACCCGGCTCAAACCACTACTTATCGGCCCTACTAGGTATATTGTTAAGTTTAAGATTTCCAATATATTTGGTGCATAAATTTGCTTATCAGCAACAACATACTTTCACCGCTTTAATATTTTGAATATATCTTTTTATTGATATTACTTAGCTGTGTCATTCCGTCGGTGCAGTTTTGAATATTCATTTCATAATACAATATTTTTTTGGTGGAAGTATGTGGTGTTTTGAAAAGCGGACGGATAAGTGAGCACTGACACAAAACATGATATAATCCGGGATAATGTTGCGGCGAGGGATTAAATAACTCATTTGTAGCGAGATGCCGGTGCGTTTAATAGTTAGTTGTAAGGAGAAGGATTAGTGGTATCTGTTTGTTGGTATTTGACAGTGGAGCGTTGCTCTATGCCAGTTCATGAGTATTCAAAGAAGCTGTGTGTCGCGCGCCGCCGCCGCCGCGTTACGCACAAATATAAAAAGCCTTTAGCGTGCCGGTGCGGATATTCATTGCTCGACATTGTCCAAGTTTTCCACAAAGCAAACTTATCAATATTGAGCTTCCCCTTTCATTTTGCAGCAACGATTTTATTATTATGTAGACCGTTGGAGTGCCAAACGGAACCAAACAATCGACTCTATGTAATATGTTTATGGGGAAGTAGGTGTTGTTAATGTTATTGCAATCACCATTAAAATATTTCGATTTATGGTTCATCGATGCTAATTAATCTACTGACAGAAAGTCTATAATTTATACATCAACAGTAGGTAATTATTATTCATCATTCAAGGTAAATGAACGGCTATATGCATAGTGATCTTTCATTTTAGTCCCAAATAGAACCGGCTTAGATATTTAACGAGTTTTGTTTTTAATTTATTAGTCGATCAAACAAATAGAGAATATAAGTATTTCATAAGAATATGAATAGGTTATTTCAATCGTTAGCAGATAGAATGTCTATAATAAATATTTTATAGAGCACTCGTAAAACCAGCAATGAGATAAACCGACCATAGCGACTAGCGGTCGCTATAATAAAATTTGACAACGTGTCATTGTGTTCAATAAAGACATTTCTTTTTAATCAGTAATGGACGATTTAAATAATATCAGAGCGTTAGAAACATCTCTAAAAATAAACCGTGAAAATATATTCAATCGGAGCTAATAGTTTAATTTGGTAACTTAGAATGCTCTTAGCTTATAATCAAACGTAAAAATGAAGAAGTAACCGACTACTCAAAATCTCTTAATTTCGCTTTATAATAATTTAAATTACTTTCATAACAAAATTATGATACTGAAAGTATGAGTAAGTATCTAGATAAGTGCTAATGTAGAGTAGATGAGTTCTTATTAGGCATTATCCCATAATATTTTTGATTATTTTGTATACCGAACTGTAGATAAATTATTTGAGTTCTTATCCCTAAGAAAATACATATTTTAACAAACGCCAATAACGTGTCCATGTCATGTTAAGCTTGTAAAAATAATTTGAAACCAGAGATTAGAAAATAAAAGAACAGTATCTAACTTTAGCTAACATCTAAAAGAATATTATATCACTGTGAAACCAAAATATCCCATTATGCAAGTTCAGTAAAATCAGGAAGTTCGACCGGAAGTAAGGGTGGAAGCGCTTTAATAGGAAAACGATTCTTAAATATTAAAATTCTCACGCTGAAGTTAAAGGTAAAGGAAAAGATTCAATTAAATTCTATTGTAGCCGATAGACATAAACATTACTATTCACCCGTTTAGTATATGTACGTGATATTATTTGTAGCTAACGTTACCAGAATATATTGACTGAAAGTATACCTAATAACAATTTCAAATGATTGTTATATTGACCCTACGCTGCGTTTGGTATAATAAATAGTTATAAATGACAATGTGGTCTATAAATAGCCTTTACAAGATTATTATTTTGAGAACGCCATGGTAAGGTGAATGATGAACTGTGAAATCATAAAAACGACAGACGACGCCGCGGGGCGCTACGATAATACGCTATAAAAATGATATTAGACATGCAAATATATGTTGTGGCTTTATTAGACAGAAGTGAGACATTTATGTTGGACAAATTATTAAGTTATCTTTTAAGCCTTTAGGAATAAAAATAATTTTTAGTTCCAAATCAATATTGTAGCCCATTGTTGGACTGGAACTGGACTTACTCATCTCAATCATATAAATAACCGTACATAAACAATGATTAATATGAACATGTCTCACAAAAGTTACGAAAATATACAAAAATCTCAAATATTTTTATCTAAACAATCTTAAATATATATTTGGTTGATCTAAAAATATTAATTTAATGACAACTCACAGAAAATTAATGGGTTTTCCCAAATATATCCAATAAAAGGTGGCAGATACATATTAGATATAGATTTTGTGATATCCCACTGATAGCCGTTATTGTATGAATAATATTGAAAATGATTAAACGACATAGCTGTCTATTAAACTGTGGTAGGTTGAATGACAGTGTCATTTTATGCCAACCTAAATTGTTTATAATTTCGAGATTTCTTAATAACAGGAAATGAATTAATTGTTTGTTATAAAAAAATAACAATAAGAATGTTTAAATTTATAATACCTAGTTACTATATGGATTGTAAACTTGTTAAGTTCTTGTTACAGGTGCGTTTCGTCTCGGGGCACCGGCCGTCGCAAAAATATCCACATATCAGATAAGTACTTAAGTACCTACATAAACCATTATTTTGTCTCAGACAAGTATTATTACTTTCCTAAACTTAACAAATAAAATTCAGATTTATCAATATAATATCTTCCTGTTATATGACATATCTTCCTGTTATATGTTATATGCCATCCGGAAACATTTGTCCCAAATTTATTATAACCACAATTTTAACTGCAATACTATAGTCCCAAAATAATGTTACTCTGATATCATTTACATAGTAGAAATAGTAAAAACTACATAGTCCTAAATTATATTACGTAGGTACTTATTGTTAGTGTTTGAAATAGTTTGAATGGTATTTGTCCAGCGTTTGAATGATAATATTTTGTCCATATTGGTAGTCATAAAACTGGACAGGATGGATAATAAATATAATGCAACAAAATCGCCTATAAACAAATGCTAAGCCACAATAAGCTTTCTATTAATAACTGTGGTAATAAACATTTTGAAATTCGACCTATTGGTTGGTCGTAACCGTTTTTAAATTGGATCATTTAAGATATTTAGCGCGCGGCTCTGCGATAGCCAACTTTGCAACTATGCAACCGGTACAAATACCGGTAATGTTCAAAAACTATTTATTTTTACATCTTTCTCTTCCTGAAAAACGTTGTGTTCCGGTCTGTTAAATATTATCCGGCAATTAAAAATTGTTTCCGAAAAAGAAACTTGTCATAAAAGTGAAGTTGTTATAATTTTTTATAACAGATTTACCCACTGCTGTAATAATGTGATTTTCTTTAAAGTTATTTTCTATTCAAAACAATAATAATCAAAATTCATAAAAAAGAATCTGCTGTTTTTTAACACTTTTAAAAGACCTTTCAAAGTTTTCGGTAAGCATTTCTGTTTCACTAAATATTAAACTCTACATACCTCCCTAATAACTTATGTTTCCGTTCAACTCTACAATATAAATTGTCAAGTATGAAAAGTCACTGCACTGTTTACTCACCCCGCTGGTGGCGAATTTTAGTGCTCACTTTCTGATGTATGCCAAATTTTATCGTCGCTAACTGAATCATTTTATCGGTACGAATATCAAATCGTGGATTCAACAATAACGTATCGATGAGAACACATGTAATTCCTCCTCAGAGTGGGATCACAGGTCGGCAGGGTGAGATGTGGCGGAGTCGTCGTGTGTGATGTGCTGTGGTGAGATGTCGTAGTGGAGGGTTAAGTACCGATGGAGACGCGGCGGACGCAGGAGGGCTTGACGCGCGGCATGTTGTCGCGCTGGCGCTGGCGGCTCAGGGCCGGCGCATGGCAGGCGCTCACTGCCGGTCGGCTCGCTGCACACCACGCAGTCGGACACTCGCGCGCGGTGCCGGCTACTCGGCTCGGACGAAGTACACTGTACGGAGCGGACGCGGCGTGTGACCGGGCGCACCACTCGCCATCTGAAGCGGGACTGAGCGCGAGGCGGCGGCGGGCGGCGGGCGGCAGCGCGCGCGCGCACCAGGTATACGGTTATGACAGGGAGGCGGGGCCGCGCCCGGCTCATAAATCAAACTTCGCCCATTCGCACGCGCTACACGGGCCCCCCTCCTCCATATTCCATATTCGGGGCGGGGCATATTTTCATAATCATAACGCCTCATATTCATAAGCGACATGTGGTCGCGAGGCCGTTGGCGGCGCGCGAGGCGGCGGTGGGCGGCGCTGACGCCCGCTAGATGGCGGCCGCCGTCGCCCCGCGAAGCCTCCCACACCACACACACTAATTGAACTTGCACGTCATAACTTTTTGTTTGTATTCAATAATTATGAAATGGCTTTTTTAATTACTAAGAGATAAGTTCTTGGTAATTTACGAGCACGAAAACTTGTTGTAAAACTTTGTTATTAACACACTTATCAATTTGCATTTATAAAATACTTATTTTACAATTATTTATTACATTTAGTTTGCAATGTATTTTTGTTCTAAATTTTTACATTTTGCATTAATTATTAGGAGTTTTCAGAATAATTTTCTGTCTGCATGAATAATAAAATAAATAAACTTTGACTGCTTATTACAGCTCCTTACTTAACTACATTTTAGTAGATAGAGTACCTACCTACACGTGTAGGAAAGTAAGCTACTTAATTAAATATAGTAATGAAACAGGTTTCGATATTAGGTTTAATGTTCTTGTTCATGAACATTAATTTGTGAAATAGTCACATTAAAATGTATCGGTGAAATTGTTTTGTATCAGCACTTCAGCTAATTTCCAATACCTACCTAGTGTGTAGTGCAGTTACCTAACTAGGTACACGTGCACCATGTAATTTGTAGGTATGTCGGTTTATTGTCGTATCTTCACGAACTGCTTCCTTCCTAAACAAGATCATTAAGTATAAGGAGGCAAAAAAAAATATTATAATTTAACAACCTTCGCAGCAGGGTCACGAATCTACAAAATCATTCTCTCACCACACAATATTGTGGGTAGGCGTATAAAATCCTATCTGTGCCGACATCCGTAACTAGATGCATTGACTGACCGATTTTAATTTCTGAAACAAATTTACGAGGAGTCGTTATGAAAAAGCGAATAGCAGGAGCCATGTCAATCGCTTTGTGTGCTTTAAATTAAATATAACGAATACGTGTGACTGCCGTAACTCGGCCGTCCAATATTAATGTGATAGAAGCAATTTAGTCGATTCTGCCAGTCATCGGATCGGCATCGACTAAACCCGATACTCGATACTATTTCCTTCATGTCATTTGCCTTGGATGTTGGGGTGGATATTTTTTTTAATTAACGAAACTATTTAGGGCTACGATTATTTTGTTGTTGGTATGCTACTGGGTTTTTTTGGGTGGCGTTGATTTGATTTGTTCTTGTTGATTAAGTAAGTAATAGGTACCTAATCAGTGAATACGATTTGTTGTACAGAATTTTTTTTGATGACCTAGGTACACGTTTTCCTATTGTCATCATTTGTACCTAAATAACTCAAAATGTCTTGTGTATTTTAAACCAGTGGTTTGCACTGAGTACCTAGATATAATATTTATTATTGCTTTAATTGAGTACAATTAATAGAGGTTTTTTATTAAAGTAGGTTTATCAATCACATTTCTACAGTAAATGAAATGATAATCCTAAGTAATAATACCATTAGTCAATAAAATCTACCAATAAATTTATTATTTTTGACAGCGTCGATACACACAAAAAAAAAAATGGTGGTTAAAAAATATAGTATCGACCATAGGCCTATACCTTTAGATACCTAGGTACCTACTATCTAGGTTTTTATAGTTATAAACTTCTAAGCTTCTGAAAAAAAAAACAAAGTTTTGATAGTAGAGCTACAGATATGTAAAGGTTACCAGACTCATTTTTATAAATAAATTTTTACTAGGACTTAAGACTTTACTAATTATTTATAGATAAGAAGGGTACACTACTACCTATTATTTTTGACAAATCTACCTAGGTATGTATAAATTCCATTTTGTATGGTTCCTGACAAACATTGGGTATATTATTATGTCAATACTAAAACTTTAGTTTGCTGTGTGTTAGGTATATTTTTTTAAAGGTACTCTACATCTACTTGCTAATAGTGACGACACCTCTTTATGAATTAAATGATGTCCTCACTTTTAATGTTAAGATTCTTGTGTAGTTTAATAATCCTCATAACTATAGGATTGTAATCGGCGCATAGGTTAGTTTGATGCTAAAAAGATATCAAGACATAAGAGAGTGCGAATATTAGCAAACTATATTTCTCAAATAATAAAATAAAGCGACCAACTATCGGTCGATGGTTTACTCTGTAAGTAGTCGGTATAGATACTCGTTTAATTAGAAGATTACCTGTAGATTTATAGATAAATATTTCAAACGCAAACTGCCTCGCTGGTCTAGTGGTCCCAAGCGCGACTGCTAAGCAATTAGGTCCTAGGTTCGATGGGAAAAGTGTTATTGGGTTTGGAACCGTGGCCGGTAGATGGCAATAGGCTCACCACCTTTGGGACTTAATAAAAGCTTTGGTGAAATGTGAGTAGGTACTACTGTGTACACCTCTGCTTATCCCTTCGGGGAATATAGGCGTGATGCGATGTTATGTTTTTTTAATGTATTAAAGCATACGTAGCAAGCTTTAAAGTTATAAATTATTACCGATAGATTTATTAAAATGTGGAAGAAGGATTCGGAGTAGTGAGCAGAGGTTGAGATGGCTTAGTGGTCAGAAAAACATGAAGCCTAGCATTGCGTGAGTATTGGTAAACCATATTTGTTATATAAAAATATATCGGCCAGCTATGGGACTATAGTTTATTTTGTAAGGGATCTACCTTCTTTATTTACAACATCTATGTTTCGTTAAGAGCCCAGATGTTTGTGAAGGTTTACAAAGCTCGTACGCTGGGTATCTACCAACTTTTGTTCTGCTGATAGTTAGTTAAGTCAGTTGCTAAAAAGGCGTGAAAAATTATGATATTACCTACTATATTCCTCACCAGCTATGCTCTGCGGTTTCACCCGCGTATAATTATATTTTTATATTATTATATAATTTACTCCTGATATAGTCAGCTACCTGCCAGTAAAATCTTATCAGAATTGGTTCAGCTGTTTCAAAGATTAGCCTGAACAAACAGACAGATAGAAAACATATTAAAAACTGAATTTTAGCCATAGGTATCGTACAAATTACTGTAGCTTCAAAAAACAACTATTATCTTGACATTACAAACAGACACTTCAATTGTATTGATGATGATAATATAAAAATAAATCGGTCAACTATTGGGAGATAGTTTAGACTGTATGGGCTCTATCGATCTTTAATAAGAAGATTCCTGTATCATTAGAAGCCAAGATTTTTGTGAAGGATTACACACCTCGTACGCTGGTTATCTACCAACTTTTAGTCGACTTAGGGGACTGCGAAAATTTGTGAACTATATTCCCCATATAATAATAAAACGTATATAAAGTTATATGTAGATTGGTCCGTCACTAGGGTGTCTCTACCGCTCTTAATTCAGAAGATTTCTGTTAGTATCGTTAAGAGCTAAGTGTTTGTGAAGGTTCACACCTCTCAAACCCTAGGTATCTACTAACTTTTGGTCCACTGACATTTAAGTAAACTTTATTTCTAATATAAAAATATAACGCCAACTATAGAGCGATAGTTTGGTCTGTAAGTAGTCCATCGGATCTATCGGACTAGATATTTAGAAGATAAAAAAAAATTGAGCTATTAGTACATATATCGTTAGGAGCTAAGATTTTTGTGAATGTACACCCCTTAACTAGGTTCCTTAACCAACTTTTAATCGGCCGACTTTTTAAGTAATTGTATAAAAGTCAAATGTCATTATATTTATCCCATAAAAAAAAGTCGGCCAACTTATCAGACGATATTTATTAATTTATTTGATCGTTTAGTCTGCGTGAGCTCTAACCTGTATTAGAAGAGTTTCGGTAATTTCACGAGTTAAGCTACTCCTGTCTGCCTCCAAAAACTACTGATACTCTCAGCTACAGAAAAATCGTCATCAAGCAGTGTAATTTTGAACTTGGTAGCGATTTTAGTTTTCTACGATTTTAGAACAAATCAAAACAAGATATTTACTTAGTAATGTTTTAGGTTTCGCGATCACTCCATATTACAACCCATTAGTACACGCGATGAATCCGATTGAAAGTTGTTTTATTATAAGATATTTACTTTTAGTTAATTTTATACAACAAAGTGATGCCTTTTTAGTACCTGCATATAGTAAAATAATTAGTCTAGATAAGGTAAACATATATATTTGAAACACCATATTTCTTCAATAATCCACCTTTGTTCTGAACCCTACTAAATTAGCGACAATGGCATCTCCCCTTTTGACTTACAAAATCCCACATTATAATAAACCGAACGTATTAGATATTTCAGGAGCACATTAACCGCACTATAATTGCCGTTAAAAATAATTAGCCGGGAGCTATGTTGTTGTTTTTAACCTCAGTCGACTAAATAATTCCTGTTTATGATGACACCTAATCCCTTATGAATTTAATGTGAGTTCCCTGAACGGCACTATGGAGGTGTTATTTCAGATCCATCAGTGCGGCAGTTAAACAGAAATAGCACCAGTAACACAAGTCACATACGATTTAAATACACAAATTTTTGAAAACGTCTGTTTATTTAAGCTAAAGCACGCGTCGCTCGTCGCTCCGCTTCGTGAATGCTCTTGTCTTACGTTTATTTTATTTGTTAGTGTTACAACGTGTTACACATTACTATAAATTCATAAAAATAGCGTTTAAACACTCACTACCTGTTAATTTTCGTTGAGCTATTTTTTACCACTAACAGGTGTCGAGTGTGCGGACAATGTAGAGTCAGTTAGAGCGGTATAATGTAGGTTTATGTTAGGCAAAACGAGGGTGAAATTTTTAAATTGACCGTCAAACAAAATGACGGCGTCGGTATAAATGAGCGGTGGGTGTGCGTGGCGGTGGCGCGGCGGTGGCGTGGCGTTGGCCGTGCGGCTAGAGGCGGCGACGAGCGCGGACGCGTTCATAAATTTGAATATGGAAGTGAGTTCTAATGGTGTCGCTGTTTATTTTTACTGCACCCCCAGAGCCGTACGCCCGAATGCGACGCCGAATTTATTTCCATGCATTTTAATATCTCCCTCTGAATAGCTATTGCCATTTTCACGCGGTTTTATTGCGAACTCTATAGTCGTGTTATGCTCTTTGTTTTGTTAGGCCCGCTTTGCGATCGAGTACGATGGACAATATCGGTCGATGAAGCCTCGTAAGGTTTCGAGGGAGCATCGAGTGTAATTAGCGCCGGAACGCTCATTGAGGCGATAATAAGAGAGTACTGTAATCATGTAAATTTCCTCTTTTATGAAGCTAATTCTGAAGAAATATCGAGGCGAGTATGTCAGAATTAAGTCATTAAAAGTGGACATTGATTGATTGGAGCTTGTGCAAAGGGCACGCATCGCGGAAGTACACGCAACTCTTGTACGAAACACTTGAGTTTGTTCATTCACTTGTTTACACTCCAGTGAAGCGTAACTCATATTTCCTTTTATGTAGACAATCATCTAAGCGCATGAATGAGATAGCTATCTATTATGAACTGGGGATGAACTTTAAGAGCTTTTAAGAGCCCCTCGTTTTTCTGATTAGGCTCCTTGTTTTAAGTTTCAATGTCATGATCATTATGTCTGAACATTCATCGACGCTTATATTTTATTGGCTAGTTTATTATAAAGTTATTATTTATTAAATGGAAAAAGATATATAATTGACTTAGAATTTCTGAATAGTCTGATTATTTCAAAAGTCTATGAGACGTAGAGACGTATTAGAGACGAAACAAATATCAAAGGTAAGACGATAATTTTCATACATTGTTGTTTGCAAATGTATGAGAATTTGTAAGATGGCGTGCGTGTTAAGTCATTATTATGTCCTGCCCCAGACATTGAGATGAAATTTTAATACCTTAAATTATACATAAAAATATTGTCGACGTAGCTCGTTTACAAACAACACTTAACTTGTCAAAATGATCGCTGTATGAGAACAGCGCGCTTGCTCAAATGCGCTTTGGCATATTTTACTGAACACAATAATTATGGTTTGTTAACTAAAGGTGAGTTGCATCTTTATCAGTTTTTTTAATGCATCCGTCGCCCTTGAACATTTGTTGTTCTAATAACAAAAAAGTTAAAATAGCACTACGACTTTGGAACTAAAATTTTAATTATAGTTGTAAAAGGAATATAACAATTAATTTATGTAAGTGCGGTTAATAAATATATACTTATTCAGAGAACCGGTTCTGAATGATTATACTGTCGGTTGTTATGTTTGACTTATAGTGTCAATACTAGTTCACTTTGTTGTCTTTAAATAAAGTTGTCACCATAAAGACATGTTGTACATTAATGATATTCTAATGGGAAGTATTAGTCGTACCGATACTGATCTCGTATAACACCATTCATTTTTATCCATTTATTTTTTATTGTTTAGTTATGTAAATATGTACACACAGTACATACATAATGTTATGTTTATGATCTCTACTGGTTTACTACGTAACAATTAGCACCATTTGATAGGCACCTACATGGTAGTTAAAACAGCTGCCCGTATATAAATGGACTTTTTAATGTCAAAAATATATTCACAAGTTGTACAAAATTACGTAATTTGATTGAGTTCTGCCATGAAGAATACGAAAAATTTGGCATGTACGAGGGAAGTTTGATAAGTCAATGACGTCTTGAAAAAAAAAAGTGTTTTATTACTCCTCAACATAGTTGTTTTACCTCAATACACGTTGTCCACCGGTTTAATTTTGTTTTTATTTCTTTCCAAATAATAGGTTTACTCAAGACCTTTCTTTGGTGCACGTTCACCCGTAGAAACCGTCTTGACTGTTCCTTGGCCTCTGGTTTGTTGTGATGGATCTATGATCATGACCAAGATCCAAAACTCGTTCGAATTGCGGCTAAACATCACCAAACACTCCTTTGAACATAGTTGCGCTTTTGGTCGGGTGTGAGCAATCGCGGCACCCATCGCGCGGATAGCTTTTTCATGTCCAAATGTTCATGTGAAATATGATATATCCGCTCAGTGGAAATGCCTAAAGCCTCAGCCACCTCACGCACTTTTATTCTCCTGTCGTCTAATAGTATTCCATGGATTTTAGCGTGACGAACTCTTTTAGGCGACCTGAAGGTTCGGCGTCATTTGTGCTGGTACGACTACAACGGAATTCAGTAAAGCGCTTTTTAATCAATGCAATTGGTCCTGCAGAGTTTCCATAATATTTATCAAGCCTTTCCTTAGATGTATGAGGTATCGATAGAATCCTTACATTATCCCGGGTAACATGCTACTCGTAGAAAGATTAAAATAAATAGTACACAAAAAGGTGTGAAATAAAAAAAAAAGAAATTCACGCATGGCAGGCGTGCTTTTTAATTAATTTCATCTTATTACTTTATTACTACCTACTACGTTCAAAATAGAAGATAAGTCATGTGAGAATTACAACGTCGTTGAATATGTCCAAGCTTTAAAAGGATAAGTAGTGTACAAGTCAAAATATAAATCTTGCGTAGGGGTAGGGGGCGCGGGTGGTGTCTCTCTTGAAATATAAAAGTGTTCGGGGGCACTCAGCGGCCGGACGCTCATATTTTGTTATTTTATTTATATTAAAAGTAATGGTTCGCCGCGAGCCATAATGCTCTAGATGGTTTTTGCGCATTTTTCTCTTTTGTGTGTGTCGTATATTTTCACTTAAATGACGTAGGTACGTGACCGTCGCCTCTGTTAGCTTGTATCGTGCTTTATGCGCTTAACGACCATAATGTATTGTGTGGTGGAACTTCATTAATTATTTACGTGATGTGGCTGATTAGGGAAATACTCTTATTACCTATTGTTTAATGATACACAGAATACCTAGGTTGACAGGAACAGTGTTTTACCTCAGTATCTACTTATTTAAGTATATACTTTTGAGCGAGTTTTGAAACTCTATAAACACAGTAATACTGCATGGGCCTCGATAGATATAAAGTAAATTTGTAAAACTTACCCCTTGGAATTAACACTAATACTGCTTCCTATCACGTATAGTCAGCGATAATCACCTTAGTACAGCGTTACAACGCGCAATAGGTATTGATTGATATACATTGTAAATAATATGTTTTAATTAATTACATCCAGTTACGTAATGTTTATTCTTAAGGTAAGGTTCTCAAAAATACAATGTTGAAGTACAAAGGACGGCCTGATTTATTAACGTATAAGTACACATTAATGTTAACAAAGTGTATCGAGCGGTAGTGTGCCGCTGAGCTCTGCTGTAGACGTGCTACACCGACGTAGCGCCGTCAATTTACCTACCATAGTTTTATGCTATCATAAACAAGAAATACAGACATCTTCACTATAATGTAATGTAGGAAAACGGTGGGCGCCGTGTGAACCGAAAGCGGGCAAGCGTCCCCAAGAGGTGACCGTATTGCGTCGTCATAGAGGTGATATTCGTGGGTCGTGTGGCGTCGCAGCAAGTGCGGGTTGGCAGCAATCTGCACAAGCAGAAGCGAGGTGTAAGCGAGGTGCTGTGGTGGCGTGAGGAGTCGCGCGGTATAGTGCACCCTGCGCCACCGTCGAGAAGGGCTCGTTCGGCGCGGCAGAAGGCGACGCTCGGCGGCCGCGGTGCTGCGCGGTGGCGGCGGCGGCGTCGCTCTTCCGGGGAAGGCACTATCTCGGGTGCAGTGGGGAGGCGGCCACCCCCTCGTAAATAACGCGCGCTGGCGAGCCGGCGAAGCACCCGTGCCAGATTCTACAGCTAGAAACAGTTAAACGCTCATAATTTCGTGCTGGTTAAGCTTATCTTTGTCTCGTGTACGAAATTTCGCTGTGCCGTCCCCCTCGCGCGTTTTCGTGGACATATTTTATTTGTTGCAACACAACGTTCTGTCGCGTCCGGGGCCAAAGTTATAATTGTAGTTCGACATACCAGTGCAGCTTCTGCATAAAGTTGCCCAGCGACGTTTACATTGTTGAAATAACTTTATCTGGTTAATGTTTTAAGTTTACTCACTTTGATTTATTCGAAACTCTCGGCTGGATTAATAGTGCCTATAGAGGTAACATAACTAGCGTAATTGGTATTTCGTATTTTCATATTTTTCTCACGTTTATATATTATGTCAGAATACGTGTTGTAGTTAACTATATACATTAAGTACTTAGGTACCTAGTTTCAAAATGAAAGTAGATGACTTCAACAGTTGTTAGATAGTTGCATGGTGTCTAATGCGTTCGAGCTGGTTAACTTCACATAAACATTTATGCATAACTAGAGTGTCGTATAACTTTTCGCATAGATGTACGGTGAAAAGGCATTCGAGCATGGTGCGATAGTGCGGCGTGGGTACCAGGGGTGGGAGGTCCCGGGTTAAGGGGAGGAGAGGGTGGTGTTAAGCCGGTATCATCCCGCCTTATCGCGGCGCGGCGGTTTCATAATAATTTTAATACTCCGGGTGGCAACCCGCGGATTTCCGGCGCATACTTTTATAAGCGGTTTTGGTTCCCCGAAGAGGCCGGGTGTCACCCTCGCGTGCATGCCTTCAATCTCTACGTCGGTGAGTTGCCGCTGAATACACCCGCGGGATTCTTTTTACTTTTCTTTTGACATTTATTGCCACGTTTTTGGCTTGTTTACGTTGTTTGTGTAGGCAGATTTAATTTGTTAAATAGGTGCTCTTTATTAGATTTCTCTTGTGACAGTTAGAGTAATTTTTATATCGTTAGGGGGGTGCTTGTAGCCTTTGTATTTAGATTTACAGTTATTCCAAATGATTTTTTGTAAACAGGTCTGGTAACACATGATAAAATAAAACACGTGAAGAAAGTGTCTATCTCTATTAAGAGCAGGAATAATAAATCATCACTTACTTATCCTAACTATCATTTCTCCTATTAGTGATATTAGGGGTGCAAAGAGCCCCCTAATTACGGCCAGTGGATAGCGTTATGCGAGATCAGCCAATTTGCCAAAATGGATATAACAAATGACAGGAGTAATAGAGGCGCTTGAGTGTAACATTAATAGAGAGGCAGGTAGAGCCTGGGGGCGGCACTAACGACCGTTTTTATCCAGGGCGGGCGGATGATGGATGGACCTACTTCCGGCCGCGACGTCCGCACTTCCGCCGTTCCTTTTGTATATTTATCAACATTAATTTCAATGTGCTACAAGATATATTTGCCTGTTTTACGTACAGATTTTTCAGGGTTCCTACTCGTGGAATGTAAATGGAAATTTTTCTTTTATACGTATTTACTAAGAAAATCTGAGTGAGATATTTTTATCTGTTTAACTTGCGGATTGCACGGGCTAGATATTTTGAGCATAAACAATCGAATAAACGGTAATTCATTACTGTTGCGAGTTATTTTGGTTCGCATACAAACGAGGGAGCAAAAATAGCCAGTACAGGATAATACGGCTAATGATGATGGACGCGGCTAACGGTTGCTTTATTATAGACTCCCTATTTAACATGACATAATTATATTGCGAATGAACGCTGATAAAAGTCTGACAAACATGTACGGAAAGAGATTTGCTATTGAAGATCAATTATTCTTAATGTGTTTACATTAATTAACTTATGCGTAGTGTAGCAGCTTTGGGTTCGATAGTTAAAAAAAAAAGCTTTTGAAGGTAAATCGACACAGTCTACTCGCTCATACATATAGCAATGGAACCTCATTGCGTAACACTGTCTCTTAAGATACAGTATAGGTACCTACCCTAGTTTAAGAGACAATTTTATCTACTGTGTCCAGATTTCTGCAGCATCCAAATGCTGTATGTAAAAGTTCTCTAATATAAATTCAAAAAATAGAAAAATGAAAGTATAATTTTTTGTATTTTTGGGAAATAAAGACATCATTATTATTATTTAATTGTAACATCGTTTTAGGAAAATTTTGTTACAATTATTTAGAAAGTTTCACTTAGGTTTGACAATCAGTTTAGATTCGTGGTGCATTAACATATACAGCATTAAAACGAATAGTTCCAACTCTATACTCATGGTGTAGGTTCCTCACTTAACTATTTCTCTACAGGTCGCTCGGTCTTGTCGCAATGGATGGCGGCCTGAAGTATCGGCTCCGTCATGTCTTTGACCGCGTATATCCATCACAAAGGCATGCCATCCTCAGTAGGATACGACTGACTATAAACAATAATTATGAACAATCATACAGTGGACACGCTTTAAAAATGCTGTGACACATTTTAAGGTTCTTGTTAAATATAAAAATTTTGAATTACCATACCTTTTTCATACGGCCTGAATTTTATATTTGAAGATATGTTTATTATTCTCTTCCATTTTAAATGTTAAACTGTATATATACTTTGTATATAGGTACAAGATATTGGCTGAAATTAACGTCTGCCATAAGATAAGATTAAGAATTTCCATTTCCTTTCTAGATTTCATTCAGATATACCTACTTACACAAGGTACCTAAAACCACGTAAAGTAATAACGAATAGTGTTAACAAATTGTAACATAAACATAGAGATAGGTGCCTAAGCTCGTCGTTTACTACCAAAGGAACCAGTTTTCCTCAAATAACATTTCAAGAAAGATTTTATCTTGTGATTGCTATGAATGCCGAGTGTTACCAACTGCATGATAGAGTGTACCATTTTGGAGATATTATGAAAATGTATGAAGGATAACAATTCAGTGAAATATTTATTCAGGATTTCTGAAAAGAGTGTCGTGATTGGTAGAGAAAGAGAAGTGTAGCCTTTAAAATGCAGGGTGCATTAAAAAAATAAGGATAAAATGAAACTACGAAAATATCGTCAATTTAATACTACTAGTGGTCGCCCACTGGCCGAAATTCGACAATAATTCATTTAAATTTTAAACTTGAATGTTATTAGGTATGGTTCTATTTTCAAAGATTCATTATATATGTATGTGTGTGTCAATCACATGGTATCGTGTGTTGTGTATTTTTATTAATTTAATGTATTTCTAATGCATAATATATCAACTGCCTCGTTGGTCTAGTGGTCCCAAATGCGACTGCTGAGCATGGGGTCTCGGGTTCGATTCCCGGGTCGGGCAAAGTGTTATTGAGTTTTTCTATTAAGAATTTCTCAGTAGCAGCCCGGAGTTTAGAATTGTGCCCGGTATATGGCAATAGGCTCACCACCTATTACATGGGACTTAATAACAGCATTGGTGAAATGTGGGTGTACAGTTGTGTACACCTCTGCCTACCCTTGCGGGGAATACAGGCGTGATGCTATGTTATGTATGTTTTAATATATCAATATTAACTTTCTGCACTCCTCCTCCCTAACCTTAACTTTAACAGTGCCAAATTTCACACTCCTCAGTCTGCGTAATTTTCGTAAAAAGGGGTACTAAGTTTTTGCATATATAGATTAAAGCAGCAAGCTTAAAATATAATTTCATTTATAAGTTTACGATCCATCTAGAAAAGCAGTCGACTTTACGAAACTTCCCAATAACCATATTTTATGCTATAAGAATATTATTTTATCCTCATTGTAAGCCTAAAGTATCATGTTCAAAGGCAGGTCATAATAATACTGGCAACCCACGCACTGCGATGTGTGACTTTCATAACTCATGTACGAAACAAACAAACTATAAAACAGTTTAAATAGCAATTTATGCAAATAACTATATGAATTTATATTCGCGTTCATAACACGGTTTACATCGTGCGCCCTCCGTATATCTACATACGAGTTAATTGAATTTATAGACACGTCGTCAAATGAATATGAGTAGTACACTGGCAATGTTTTCTATAGTTAATGATGGCTTATTAAGTATTCGCTGTGCCTCTGTAGAACGGTGAGAACCTCGTAACATAAATTTTGCGTATTATTTACGTTGACAAACGTGCATTATGAAATTATAATGTCGTGATTGATATGCGGGAGAGCGCCTGTCCGCGACAGTGGGACGTGTGAGCCGATGTCCACACGTTCCTCATTGTACTAAATACTTGAGCGATGGACGCTAGCGCCGGAGTTCAGATGAGTGCGAACTTTATTGTTTCTATGCTCCAAATACCATCGTTTTATGACCATATTTACACCTATAGACATTCAAGCTTATTATTCCTATTAATAGAAACTGAGGTCATACATCAGACATAAAAAGTGCATTTGTACACAGACATATTACAAAATACCCGCATATTTACACCTGCACTCACACAGATCGATAGAAAAACATGTAATCTAATATATTAACCTACATACGAGCACTGAAAAAATTAACAGTTGAAATACTCACAAATTGTATCACCTTGTCGAATAATGAGGTCGAAGAGTCACAACAAATACAAGAAAAGTTTCGATTATAAAGTATATTTAGAACATTACGAAGAAGTGTATGATCTACTTACACATACATTGACGTAGTTTCGTGGATAGATTCGCGCGAGTCGAAATAAAGCGAGCCAATCAATATTAACACGCCGCAAACAGCGTAAATTGTTGCCTAATGCCATACACGCACACACCGACCCGAACCGTCCGTGAACTAGCGCCTACACTACTCAGGGTGCTCACTTTTATTGCGCGCTCGGAAAATATTTTTCCTGCTTCACTGTAAGATTCAGTGTGCGTTTATATAAACAGATGTACGACGTGACAAATGAGATTTACAGTTCACTTTCGATGTAGTTTATCAACAGAATGGCAGAGTTTTATGTGAAATAACTCTCGAAGGAATTATTTATTTTCTCTTGACTTTTTATATGACAAGCAAATATATTGTTCGGAAACTATAACATTATGATTCGGGGAAAGCACAGGTGTACTGTATCACCCTGTATGCATTGCGTATTACATTTACACAAGAAGCACACGCACACAGACGCCAAGCTCCGTGTTCGTACTTACGCATGCACGCACACTACACACGCCGGCCGGCCTGTAATAACTCGGAACCACAATAAATCAATGTGATTAATGTCATTAAGCACTGTGTGCCGGCCTCTCTATATTCCGTCAATATGCACTGTTTTACGACATGCCGCGCCACGATAATTAGTCAGCTTTGTTAGGACCGTTGACGAATGTTATGTTCGATCCCAACGTTACATAGAGAAATTAGAGCAATAAAAATATGTATACGAGCGCCATCTGCGGTTCCAATGTACGAGGAAAACTACGTCGAGACACCAATGTGACATGTTAGATGAGATCAAAGAGAATTTATAACGGAGCGTTCATAAACACGTCACTCGCGCAAAAAATGATCTCTGCTATTTCTCAAACTGTGAACACAGTCGGCGCGCAGAGATTGATAACTATTACCATTTCTTGGTTAGATTCCCGAGGCGCATGTTTATCATACGTCCGTTTGATGGATAGGCCGTAATTATTACGATTAGAACGGCATCGCAAATCATGGGAACGGCGAGGACAGGCTGCACTAGTTGACATCGTTATCGCCGCTTCAGATCTCGATTGTTGGCTCTGGGACCATACAGTTGTGTTCGTTGCATTTGGAACGCGCGACCAGTTTCATACTTTATTTCATCTCTTGTTCACGGCGCATGATCAGTGCACGATGCGTGGCTACACTATTACGAATGTATCCAGTATCGACTAGCCCATTTAGATCTGCGATACTGCAATTTGCTGACGGACAGGAGTCGCGCGTTGGTCGCTCCAACTTGGACGCAAGAATGTCTTGAACACTAAACGTGATCGCTCAGCTGATTGTCCCAAATTGATTATGTTCCGACATTATTCAATTCTATCATGCACGCCCAGGTTTGGAAACGGAGTTTTTTGATTGACAGCTATTCGTTCCAGTTTTGTTTTTCTTATAGGTATTAGGGCTTTTATTTATCTGTATTTACAATTCTTTAAACTAACGCATACGAACTGAAAGCCGAATATCGGTGTGGGTACAAATAAAATTATATGAAACATCTATTTTGTACGAGTAATCAAATTATTTCATTTCCATTGAACAAATAGCTCCATTATTCCATTGTTCATTGATTTTTAATCCATACATTAGTGCAAAGAGATACAAATAAATCATTAACGATGTTTCGTCGTCGTATTTGTTGTGATACGTCCTAGACAGTTTTGTAATTTTATTTTTGCAAAGTAGCTCTAATTATTGGCAGGTAAACCTGGTAAAAATAGATTTGAATTGGTAACATAGTCTTAATGTGGCGAGGTGAGGTGGCGGTGCTATTGTGGTGGCGGTCAGGATGCCGATGACCATTTCGGTTGCACGCTTGTGCTGCAAAGTTCGCAATCAAATAAATATTTCGGCACAATTAAGAAAACGCCGACGAGGGTAGCACTCGTGACAATCGGCCAACAATGCGCAGTGGAGCCTCTATTACATCTCAATTTATTTGATTCTAACACTAAAATGTGAAAAAATATTGTTTCGGATATTAACGTATGCTTTGAGAAGACATGATTAATTGCTGGTTGGATATTCTTGAATATCAAAACTTGATGAGGAATTTGTGACGACAGAACGTTTTCTAGCGAACAAGATGAAAATATGTTTTTGGTAAGTATTTGGCACATATTAATTACGATATGCTCGAGCTATAGCAACTAGTTGAGACGTTAGTCATCGCACAGTATCCACTCTACGCATCTCGGAGTGCGTGCTCTCCGCTCTGCCCACATCCGCTGAAGTATTTTGTTTATTGCTAATGCGATTTTATTTTTTATTGCTTTTTATTTATCTTTATTCAGCGATTGCGGTTTATTGTATTAAAATAAATAAGAATTCTTGACTTTTTAATTTTATTTGAGTCGAAGTACACGACAGTGCCGCGAGGAGAGAAAGAAATAAATTTTAATAAGCGTTTCTTTTTTAAGGCGTGATTCTTCAGTTAAAAGCGATTTATTTTTTATATAAACTTGAAGATAAACCGTATTCATTAGAGATCGACTGGAAAGGGCCTAAAATAAAAATAAACGTGGTCAAGTTGGTGTTGTCGCTGAGTTATTGTCGTTAATCAGCCCCTCTTCTGACGGTATGTTGATTGGAGCCCAGTTCGGCGCGTATGGATGAGCGGCATTGTTCTCTTTATTAACATTTGGCTTAATTATACCGATCATATAGAGGCATTCTTTGTATTTACTTGCCGCTTTGCACCTTTTATTCCTAAGAGATATTACTTCAAGTTGAAACTTATTACGTAAGTGTTAAAGGCTTCAATTGTGTCCAGTAAGCCTGTTACTTTCTCTCTCGAATATGTTACTTAAAAAAAAATACCTGTATCTATCTGGTGGTGTGATTCTGTTTGTGTATTATAATTTATTTACTCGAAGTAGATACTCAGTACACAGTACGTAGTGCAGTGTACGTACGTATATAACATTGAAACAACTGAAAAATAAATGCTTATATTCAATCAGGAATTAATTATTTTGTTTATAAATTATTTAAGAACGTAAATCGTAGAGGGTGCAGTTGTTTCCTTGCAACATGACTACTAACATATTCGAGACGTATTTCTACGAATTTGTTGACGTCCACGGCTCCAATCGTGTGTTGCTCAACGGAAGTACATAAATAATGTTTATCGATCGATCATCGCTGAGGTAGAGTGACGCACTCGTTAGATTTATGCCTTCATTGTCAGCGCCGTAAACTAGATCTCCATAAAAAGGGACATTTCCTATTTAAAATTTATATTAAAAGACAATGGTGAACAAAAAGTGGGCGCCTCCTCGCGAACCAGCCCGGCTGCGCGTGCGCACCACGGCGCCAACTGCCAAATCTCTATCGGACGCGCGTAAATTACGCCTTTTTACCTGGATTCCTGTTTTGACATATTTAAGGCATTAGTAATAATTATGAGTGCTCTGCCCGGCCCGGTAATGCCTGTGTGCGTGCCAGTCAGTTTTGACACTATCTTAATGACGGACGTCGGGTGACAATAAATATTGAATCGTTATCGCTTACCTATCCGAGGTTGCGTCACTTGGGTTTAAATCCTAAAATAGACCCCCCAAATGGTTGGATCCCGTAGTTCTGTTGAGTTACTGCTTTAGGTTTTGGACGTGTATCTAATTGTATGAAGCGTAGAAGTATTGAAATAAAATAAAATATTGGCTAATTGCGAGTATTGGGGTGAGTGCAGAGGTCAGTAAGGGTCGCGCACATCTGCCGTGTTTGTCCTCCCACGCGCTGCAGTTAACGAGCGTCGTCCAATAGTTTTAATTGCAACCCGATATCTGCACTTTTATGTCATTGCAAACAGTGGAAAGATTTGCTATTAGAACGAACATTCGCGAGACCAATGAGAAAGTAGTTAGGTTGTCTAGAATCAATGTGAGTCACACTGACAATCACAAATAGGTACAGAAGTGAAAAATAAATTGGAAATGACAATAATAGACAAATTAAATGTTTAATAAAATTATAAAAAGTTAATGTAACTACCTGACCTAACTAAAAGCAGTAAAAAAAGAATAACTGGATATCCGAAAAACCGATCATGTGTTTCGGGTGGTATGAATAAATCAGATATAGCGAGACTGGCGTAGGCGCCTGCCCGGAGCGGGGTGATCTCCCCGCCGAGTTATAAAACCTCTCAAAAGGTGAACTGAAAGATTCGTGCGTAAATATTAAGGGTTTACGATGGCTCATTCAGTCATTAGAGTACGTCTTTTGTTTATAACCGCGTCGTAGACTTGTCGCTATTCGGAGATAACATCGGTCTCGTCGGGTCGTCATTATTTATGTGAATTTTGACAGAACAGCACTCTAAGGGCAGCATGCTCACACTAAAATACTATTATTTATGGCAAGTGTGGTCCCCCATAAATTACCCGTCATCGAATTAAGACAAAAGCTAGTGTCGATAAGGCGCGCGATTAGGGCACGCCTCATTGTTCTGATGAATGCGCCACTGATATAGCCAATATTTTTCCACTTTTACGGCTTCAATATGCGATTGCTTCGCTCGTAGGTAACAAACTCATACCTACTTATGGAATGTATAATGTCTAATGGAAGTTTTCCTTTCTCTATCTAATATAAATGTGTATAAATAAAATTACGATAAATAAACAACGGAAAGCTTTGGACATGTCGGACGGATATAAAATTTATAACCCTTAATAGGCTATGGAGGGAAGGGTGGATGAAATACGGTTAATGATAAATCCACAAATGAGATTTGCCGGACGTCTGGCCACTCAAAACTGTCGCTCTATTGTCACTGGACACTCTCACCTTATATTACACAGATCAACTAAATATGGCGTGTTCATTCCATTATACAGGGTGATGTACAAACTTTGAACACCTTTTTTTTACAAATATCTTTTAAACTTTTACATTTTATGTTTGTCGCTTATACTTCTGCTATTTTAAATAAGTTGCGGAAGAACCTAAAACAGTTAAATTATTCAATTGTTAAATTTTTATATTGTTTTTATTATTTTGCAATTCTAATCCATGAACTTTGGATTGCTTCTTGTTGAATCGACCTGGAATAGCTTAATTTTATTATTTAAAATTTGGTTAGCCTAACGTAATACTAAGGTATTAGGGTAACTTTTCGGTTATTAGAAATTGTAAATTATATTGAGCAAAGGTTTAAGTGTTAAAGTTTTATAACGTTAAATTAATGTAAAAAATTAAGTTCGATTTCATTTGCCTACTAAATTCTTTGACCTTATTAAAGGTCGAACAATTTTATTTATTCCTAAGATCGCGTTGTCCGACGTTGATAAAATCTAGCCTAAGACCACATATGGTGCTTACTTATACTTCTTGCTGAGTACGCGATTATACCAATACCGAAATCTTGAGCAAGTACAGTCGATCAAAAGGCGTATTGTCTAACTAGGTTGACATTGAATTGATGGTCACGTTGTAGTACATTGCGTTGTATGTTATAGCTTCAAATTATGAGCAAAAATATTATAAAACCTACGACGTAATGTATGACAAAGTGACGTCAAACAAGATAGCCAATCCGTCTGCTGGATAGGTGATGATCTTTATGTTACCTTCCTTCTGTTTACTTCTGTATCACTGACTCTCGGTCATTAAAATCCATGTTTATGAAGTCTTTCTAATATTTTTAAAATAATTATGTCGTCAGGTAATCTTAACTTTTTAATTTTCGTGAAAATCTAATGGTTTTAGTTTTTTGTTAGTTTCATGTTCTTTTATTATCCTACTAATATTATAAATGCAAAAGTTTGTGGGGATGGATGGATGTTTGTGAGTCTTTCACGTAATAACTACTAAACGGATTTGGATGAAATTTGGCATCCATATATGTAGTTTACTTTTAACACATAGGATACCTATTTTTATCCCGGCTAGATCCAATTCTATAGACAACGCAGACGAAATCGGGAGTAGAAGCTAGTAGTAGTATATTATAAATAGGGAAGTTTGTATGTTTGTTACTCAATCACGCAAAAACGGCTGAACGGCTTTAGATGAAATTTGGTTTATAGATATATTTATTGGACCTAGTAGAAGGACATAGGCCAGATTCCGTTTGCCGCCAGACGAAGTCACGGGCTCCTGCTAGTAACAACATAAATTATGATTTGTTGTTTATCCCTCAGAAACTAATAAACGCCATAATTTAACTGTATTTTACACTAAACTATGTTCTAATTTTAATGTGGGTACAGTAACCGATCAGCCTGTAGAGATGTCAGTGGTGTAGGTGGTGATGATCCAGATGGACGCGGGTCAGCAGCTGCGCAGTAATTAAGAGGTGGCTGGAAGTGGCATGCGCCGGCGCACAATGCGGTTCAATTGAATGAGAATAATCTTTGCACCCACGCATCTTTTGTGAGCGTGGGTGGACCGATGACCGGTGCGTGCAGGCTCCGCAAGTGGCTCTACTTGCATATTTTTAATTTTTATTCCCGTTCCACAGATATATTTTCGTTTTAGGTATTAAAAGTGGAGTCTTAAAATAATTCATAAAGAGACAATTGAATCGTATGTTTGACATTTGCCTGGTAAATTATGATCAAACTAGCAAGCTATATTATCGAGTAATGTGGCTACTTAAGTTCAATCTATAATTATAATCTGGGTATTACAATACCAATTACCCTAAATACGTTTCCTTACCTAGTATTATATTCCTCCGTTATTTATAAAGCTGATTTGCTTTGATAGAACAATTCACTCATCAATAGTGTTCATGTATGTGTGTGTGTGCATGTAGTGTGTATGAAGTTGAACTAAATGTTTATTTTACTTGTCTGTTTTAAAAATAATATACGACAATACTCTTGTAATTCTGAATTTCATAAGTTATTCATAGACTGACACTTACCTACAACATTCATGCATACTTATTTTGTTATTTTAAATCGAATAGCTATAAGCATGTCTATGAATAATATAATTCATGTAAATACCTATTAACGACGTTATTTGGCATACATTCTCGTGTCACGATATTATAATAATAGGTAAAAAATAAAAATGATACGCATATTTTTTTTTAATAAGTAGAGCATATTCTATGCCGTCGTCGCTTCGCACAAAAGCAAACAATTATTGCAAAAATTGCTTTAATGATAAATTGGTGACCATTTCTAATGGCCACTGGGCAATGAGTGATTCGACCCGGAATCGAACCCGTGCAGTCATAACGTCCTCGACACACAATGACGCTCTCTCGATGATTTATATCTTAATTGTGCTCAATACCGACATTCCGTTGAAGGCGGTTTTTATATTATACTCATAATTCTTTGGAATTTCATTCGATAATTCAATTTTGTTGGACATCGATTCACCTGGTATCTTATTGGTATATCACTAATATATTAGAGGTAATAATATTCTAGATAAGTATTTTGTGTTTCCTGTCGTAAAGGATACATGAGGCATAATAAAAAGTTACATCGACTTAACCTTTATGGAGATTGTGTCATAGGTTTTTTTTTCTATGGGAAAGGGCTTTGTTTGAGTCTATTATGAGTGAGCAGCTGTTGAATGCGGATATTACTTGAAAATGATTTTCAATTAAGTACTGCCACCGTGCAACGATCGATTCAATGAACTGCGACATGAAAATCTTCGGGAATATAAATATTTTATGGAGGTAGGCAGAAACTATAGAAGGCCACCTGCTACGATCCTTACATACGCCTTTTGCTTAGTCGTTCATACACGCGCGCCGGTTGTCAATACTATGCACCTGACCTTTTTAGAGGACTTCACCAATAAGACCAGTGTATATCCTTCTAGGGAATGCCGGCATTACAAGAAAATACGTACCTTATAAATTCTAAATTTAGAATAACAAATATTGTGCAATATTCACAAGGAAAATGGCAATAAACTGCAGTTACATATATTACTGCGATGAAAATACGTTCCTACGACTAAAACTTGCATGCAGAGAATTCCAATGAGAAAAGCAACATATCATGTCATGTATGAGTAACTGCAAATATATATTAGTCTCTATTGTCAATAAAAGTTGTAAAGAAAACTAATAGTGGCTCCTTTGCTATGTTACGACTATTTTACCGTTTTTACGTCGAATCAGGGCTCACGAACTATTGGTCTTCACAGAGTTTTTATTACCTGTAGCTTTACTTCCGTGATTGCTTTCTGAACGCTTTTTTGTTTGCTATTTAACATCTTGAGGTGCACTATTAGAACGATTTGTTTGGTTTTTATTTGTCGGCAATTTGTTGCCAATTGGTAGTTATCTAAAGATTTGATTATATATTAGATTTTTATACAGATAAATCTTTCAAACGCATTAGCGCATATCTGGCGAACTCTAAAGTTATACATTTTTGTGGAAGGAAATATACAGTCGGGAGCTGGATTCGAACCTGCGCCTCCCGTATAAAAACTACAGGTGCTCAATCAGACGCAGGAAGAATTCAGAGTAGTGAGCAGAGATTGAGATGGCTTAGTCGTCAGAGCGCATGGAGTACTCGTATGATCGTATTTTTCTGTCCACAAAAATTTGTGACTTAAGATGTTTTATATTTTTAATTTGTTTTATTACTTAAGTACTTAAGTGCATTTAAAAAATAATAATAAAATAAAATTTGCCTTATCTATCGTTTTAGGTTTGAATTCAAAAAGGTTTGTGACGCCTCCTTTCGCCGGAGGCGCGTAGGGTTCCGTCTTACTATCGATATCAATATGGGGGAGTAACTCTAATATTAAAGTTATTTATTGTAAATCACTTCCTTCGCCTCCTTACGATGGAACAATATCAATGTTTTCCTCGCTCGTACAAACAGCAATGTTGCATGCAGTCTGTTTATTAAATGTTTGGTTTATCTATGTTAATATAAACTTTTCTCTTTGTACCTAATGCTGACATTTTTTTTTATAGATATATAGTTTATAAAACATCTTACGATATTGAAAAACCAGGTAAATCAAATTATTATTAAATATACAAAAAAAACCCCGAGATTTGCAATACTGTGAGATATCATGAATATGGTTTATTAGAGTATCAAGGACGCGACAGTAAGCAGACGTTCGGAGCGGTGACAATGCAAACGCGAGGGGACCTTGTTTGCCCGCCGTGGTATGAATAAAGATATTCCCGTTATTTGTAGTACAGATGTCATGTAATTTCATTGTGTCGCACAATATTTAGTGTAAACACGCGGGGAGACTCCTCCGGGAGCGGGACTACACTAGATAACATCTCTTAGTTCCGATGCATGTCGCGTATCACACAATAAAAACACATTTTTATGTCACAAGAAAAAATATTTCTGCTTTGCTAATAAGGGATTTATACGCGATTATTTGTGATGATATAAAAGAGATTAGGACCCGTTACCATAAATACGTTAAAATAAATTGGGTCACACCACAATGCGAACGTGTACAGTAGTTTTGACAACATTTCTTTAACAATTTTATCCTATAATAGAATAGGATAAACTGTTTTTTACTACTTTTCGATCAATAAATGTATCGTAAAATAAAATAGTGCTCATGTTTAAATATTAATATGTTCAGATCTTGGATCTTTGTAAATATTCCATTCGTAAATATCTCAAAACGTATATTCCGTTTTTAATCACATACTTTACCTATTTAATATATAAGAATGTTGCTCAAAGACTTTCTACATTAGTACGCTAGCAACAAGTTTCAAACAAATATAAATATTTGATTGTCATTTAAATTTTACTCATGTGGCATGCGATAGAAAGCCTCCATATATTGTGAATAATTTATGACTCTGTCTATCTAACTCCTAAATTGAACTAATAACTGAACTCGCCTATTCTCAACTTAAATTGGCACATTACCTTTTGAAACGAAACCGTGTAAATTATTAATGCTACTCTCCTGTCACTGTGAAATTTTCCAGCCCACATTGAAACATCGATATGGTGTTAATAAAATCATGTCAGTCATAGGCAATCGGGACAAGCAAACATGAGCCCTCCATTAAATGATAATCCTGCCAATTTATCGGCAGAGCAAAAAATATACGGTATTGTGTTGCGACTTGTCGAACATGAAAATTATTTTATATAAACACATTGAATATTCGGGGCGCTCCCCGGCCGCGTTCGCCGCTCGCCGCGCGCAGATTACCGGATCCCCCATCTTTCAGTCGTCATCTGCTGACATATTTTTTAAAATGGGGTGACGGGTAATGGAATAATAATAAACTGGAATTTACTTTTTGGTCATCGTACTGAATCAAAAACAGAAAGGGGTGTGAACATATTGCTTGTTGTAGATTGTTTTCATTGTCGTCCAACGGACCAATACTGTGTAATCAACGGTTGGATAAAATGAAATGGAATTCAGTCTGAGCTATTTGTCGCATGTTTGACACCAATAACAGGGTTCGTCGCGCATTAAAGCCACCATATGTCGGTCATATCAAATTTATTTCTATTATTTTATTGGTTTGGTCGCCGATGATTGCCTTCATTACCTTTATTGGAAGTCACTGAGTGAATTTGAATTTATGGTCAGCGATATGGGTGATAGCTGAATGACTATAACAAAGTGAACGAAGTAATAAAGGTAATAAATTGGTTTCATGAGGCTCAACATATCGTCCACTATTATTTAGCTACACGCCATTAAGGTCCTTTAGGTAAAACCCCTAATAATATAGGTGTATTACTTAACTAATAACTTGCGTACTGGTTTGATGTTACTGTTAGGTATGTTGTACGTCGACAAAAGACATTCGGTCTGCTATCGTAACAAAACGTAACCATATTAAGAGGAGCACAATAGTTCTATCAACTGTATGAGCTTAAAATCATCCATTTAAATAACGTTTTTAAATAAATACTGCGTAGATAATAGGAACAATGCAATATTTTGTCAACTGCCGACTCCGGGCCGCGGAGAGTGCACCACTGCGTGAAGCGGAAAATCCTCGGGACATTTGAGGACATTTTTTTGTGGGATAATATCCGCGCGACATTGTCAACCGGCTATTTAATACATCAAGTAACACAATACTTTAAATACGACTAAATTTGTGCAAAATTTGAAATTTTTACGCACAGTGATTTTGTATTACAGGATTGGATTAATATATGTTCCGAACGTATCTCTGTTCCGAACGAATGAATGAAATTACTGACATGAGCTTCGTTGTGCGTCGAAAACGGGTACATATTATCTAATAACATGAAATATATACCTGTTTAAGGTTTTATTCAAAAACAAAAAGAACGCAAACGCGCGGCTCTTTGACTCATAATGATAATTTTGTTACATATTTAGATATCATTAACATTAACGTGGCAAACATAAAAGTTAACGGCGCTAAAAAATTGATAAAGAAGGTTGTCAAATTATGGATTTTCATTTTTTTGTTTATCCTTCAGGCTAAGAAGTTTCCACCCTCGTACATTTACTAAATTGAATAGCTCCAGTGAGTCTCGATGGTAGTAATTCTCTATTGAAACGCAATAAAACAAGATATGACAAAAATATCCGATTTCATAAAGCTTTGGTTTCGTGACACGTAATATTATATTATTTAAGGGACATTATTCCGCCTTTTGTTTGAGGTTCCTTTCCATGTTTTATGTCACCAAATGAGTCGGCTCACACTATGCGAAATTATTTTTCTCACTTCATTTACAAGAATTATTCCATGTATCAGGAGATGAAATCAGTCATCGTTTTTAAAAGGTTCTATATATTCGTACGTCAAAATTGATATGTGAACATACATATTCAATATATATTTTTAAAAACGGAATCAAGTTTTGTATCGTTTTAAACTATGCTTTATAACATTGCGGACGTGTCGGTCCAGAATTTAGAAAGTAAGTAGGTACATAATTTATTATTAAAAGCTCATACTCAAACAACAGAAATACAATAGTCGTGCTGTGTGTAAAGCGTTTGTTTGTAAGCAGGTACTTGTACGTAATATGACAAGAGAAATTATTGGTAAAGAGGGCTTGGCTTCAATGAAAAGGAAATATCACGACAATTATGAAGCATTAGTGCGGTTGACAATGGCGACATATTTTTTGTAAAGCTTTCATGTGAGCCTCAAACAAAACACACAATACAACCTTCTTTCTATATTTGGGACGCTTTAATTAATTATACAAATGTACAATAGGTACGCTTAATCTTTTGAAGTCGGATTAATCAATAGATTTATATAATATGTAAGGACATTTTTTTAAGAACAAGAGGGATTTGATTGTGCATAAGTTAGATGATGTTATGAAAGTAACGAGGTAGTACCAGTCGAAGTAAATAATATACATTTGTATTTGAGTGCCGTTTCATGTATTTGATTGTCGGTATGAACTAATTAAAACCATTATCGCATGCGTAGCGAACTCTAAAGATAAGCAATTTTGTTCCACGAGTCAGGAGGAGTAAGTATTTATCCGGAAAGCGCAGGTTCAAATCCTGCTTACGATCGTATTTTACTTTTCACAAAATGTTTTAACTTTAGAGTTCGCTACGCTTTCGATAATGCTTTTAATTAGTACACACCGATAGTGGCTTTGTACACCTCTGCCTACTCCTTCGGAATGTAGACGTGATTCTATGTTTATGTTTATCTTTTGCCTAAGATTCTAAATTAAAGAAATTTCGAGTCGTAAACTACCAATCAGCTTAGCCTGAGCGGCGTTTAGCAAACTAGACGATAATTTTAGGGCTCGAAAATACCGCGGTGTTTGTAAACAAGCTTTACGAGCAATGAGTCTTGCCTATGTGAACTACTGGACTTAAACCTGGACACTCACAAAAGAGATTGCATAAGCTTAATGTCGCACAAAGGGCAATGGCGTGTGCCATGTATCTAAGGCATATCACTACAAGATCGAGTTTGTAATGGAGATTCGACAGACTAAACTCCAAGACTTAGGAAAGCGTATTGAAACTCTGAAATGGCGGTAGGCAGGACACTTAGCAAGACGTTGTGATGGCAGGTGAAGTAGAGCTCTAACTGAATGGTTGCCAAGATAGTGCAAAAGAAGTGTTGACAGATCTATAGTTAAATGAATCTACAAAGGATTGCGGGGAAGTCGTGGATGGGACTAGCACAGAACAGGAAAGCATGGCACAAATGGGAGGACGCCTATACAAAGAAGAGGGTGGAACAAAAGCGCCAATGAAAATAATGACTACTAACATACGGTGAAGGGAAACATCGTCCGGCAACCTGGACCTAAAGGTTTGAACTCGGCACCCCACACTGAACTAGCGAGGTGATTAATGCTCGTTCCTTCTTCACACGAGAAGAGGCCTTTGCTTTGCAGTGGAACAGTTATACAGGCAGATTTATTTATTACTTATACGCATGTCTAACAAATTGATCATCCGACAATGATCGCCTAGTATTGGTATCGCGTTACCTCCTTTCGATATAAAGGGAAATGTAAAGAAAGAGGTTTCATTCTGCATTACATTAACTTACAGAACGGTAAAATCTAAGATCGTAGATTTACTTATGCCGGCGCCATTGTTTTCTATCTCTTGCAATTCTCCATCATCATTTGGCTGTTTCAGTTGTTTCTTTGGAAGACGTATTCTTATCTTTTACAATGCAGTTCGTACCTTCCTAAGGGTCATATTCAAGACTGAAAATTATTGTTAGTGTGAGCTGACGTTATAATAAGCGTGTGCTACATGAACATTCTCGCATGCTTCGATCGCTAATGGTATAGGTCGAGATATAGTGTTGGCTTGTTAGTTTGGCTCCTTACAACTTGTTACAAGGCTGGTGTAAACACGCGTGACGGCGGTATCACGTCATCGGGCACGCGAACGCGCCTCGCGATCACTCCTCATCCCTATAATACAATTATAAATGCGAAACTGGTCGCGTTTGTTTATTTGTCAGTAAATCACGCGAAACCTGAGGTTTTGCGAGGAGTATGGTATGCTCTGAGACTGTCGTGTAGGTATGTTTGCGTGGGACCCAGTGTTACTCAAATCCCTTTTTTTTGGTTACATTGTCGCACAAGTTAACAGGAATAAAATTATAGATATATAATACCTACCAGAGGAGTTTTTTTAAATGTTATGCAAATAAATCTTTTGAATTTGAATTGGGCTACTGTACACTACACTAGACTAGCTACAACTTTGTAACATCTGTTTTGTTATACTATTATAAATCTATTGAGTCTATTGCATATCTACCTCTTACGAATCACCAATATCAGTTCATCTATATTTGATTAATAGCTATAAACACCATGTAAGCCCTTCTTCCTTACTTACATCTCCAGTATTCAGATTAAGTTCTCCAAGCCGGGTAGAACCATTTTAAATTACAATCCTTAATAGTTTTGCTACATTTATTTAGACTTGCAGTTCTTTCTTATCTTCAAGAAGGTCTTTTATATGGTTCTACCTAGATTAATTGATATAATTAGGCCATTATAGGTACATACGATGAAACTCGTGCTAACAAGCTGCAAGGACAATAAAATGGTTCCTTGCATCTGTATTGCAGAATGCTAAAAATGACGAAAAAATCGATATTTATGTAGGTGAGGTAGTTTGTTGCGTGCAGAGCCTGCGTGCGGCGGGCACATTCGACTTCGTGCATCACATCGCCACCCTAATTAATATAAGATCTCAATTAAATTGCGACACATAACGAGGAGCGGAATTTTTACACACACGCTTAATATATGGCCAGCGTTTTGTCTCAGAATAAGGCAATATCCACTCAGAATCTGAGAACTCGTTTGTCCATGTCACATGCGAGTTAATACAAATAGAATAAAATGTATTTTAAAATTTTATGATCCAGAGATAAAAGTGTGAAAGTGCTATCGTGTTTTAATCAAGATTAATTAATGCGATCTTTAAGTCTTTTATATGGAAAGAATGGAAAAATAAATAGTTTAACACTAGTTAGAAACGCTATCGGATATGCGGCTATATTTTTAGAATGGGTGATGTTAACGTTGCGTACAACTTATGTGTCGCGTAGCTTGGGACTACGTGGAGTTATCTCAATAATTACCGGGACTTTTCCATGCTCACGACTTTTTTCTAATTGTATACCATTGGCTGTTACTTATTAATTACACGAAAAGAGGCCGCACATTAATTTCCAACTGAGCTTAATTGACATCGTTTTTATTATGACTGAACAAATAAAATATTCTGGGTCTGAGTTATAAATGTTCACTTTTCCCTTTAATGGTGTCCACAGTTAGTTAGTTTATTCGGGCCGGCCGGTGTCGACGTCGAGGCAAGGTCCTGACCAAGTTTTGAATCGTAATAATTTCGGTTCAGATTACCGATGCTGATAGGGCGTCATCTCACCTCTTGCCAGGGACAGACTTGGTGGTTTATCCGATTCATTATACATTTGTGATTCCCCTTTAATGCAACTTGGAGGATATGTTGATTCCTATGTCGCAGATGTAAATTAGAAAGAATGATAATGTTAATTAATAGTATAGTCGTTAAAATAAAAATAAAAAAAATATTGAACTTCCATAAACTAAACTATTTTCACTTCTCAAGAAAGATTATTTTATCAAATGTTTTTGTAGGTAATAGCTACTTAAGGATATAAAAATCATTAGGTAGATATGTTTATACTTTATTTCTAATTTCAATTGTCTATAACTCTATGCTATACAATTGTTATTGTCCAGTATATACCTATATATGTGATTTTTGAGTAATTATGGATATGAACAATTTAATCAATAAAACTGAATAGCTCATGTTCAAAGCTTAGCGAAGGTTGCACTTAGACTTCATCCTTCTTTCCAAGTTCGTTGAATAAAATGCATGTCAATCTAGAAGTCTTTAAAGTGATTATAAGGTACAAAGCTTTCCTTCAAGTTGATGGTTGTTGAAGTTTATTTATTTCAATGATACCGAACTGTTTGCGCAGAACTAATTTCATTCATCTTTAAGGTTTCCTTATGTTCAGTGGATTCTAAGTCCACACCTGTAGTGGCAATGGTAGAAGGCCACACGCGGTCGCGGGGCTGGGCGTGCCGGGGACGAGTGCGGGGCGCGGGCGGCGCGGATTCATTCATGTTGTTAGATCCGACCGCTCATAACTTAACTCCTAATTTATTCGTCTCCACTTACAATCCAGTTTTGGTGCAACCTTCTTTGTACCACCTCTGATTTTTACTATGACTTTTATTAAAACTCTATTTTGTAAGTAAATTATAGGTATCGTAAGTCACGTTGGTTACGATTTATAGGTTCCTAAGTAAATAAATAATGTTAGGCCTCATTTCTTAGACTTTTCTGTTTTCATGCCGCTATGCTAAATAAGAAATATACTTTACGGTTAAACAGTACCATTACGTAATTATATTAAGCATCGGTAATCCTTGCTTATACTGCCTACCTGCCAAAAACGGAACTTAATAGACATGTCTTCAACAAACAGATATCTGCTATTCCTTGCAGCATGCACTATAACTTTACACCTGTACATAAACAAGTACATAAAATAGAGTAGAGGCCCTTAGCGTAAACAACACTTGTCCAACTATCCATTCATAAAATAGTCTTATAAAACATAAATATACAGTTTGTAACGTAACAATGAAACGGTACGGGCCGATGGAAAATATCAGATTTCTTTCCAATCGTCAAACTGTTCGACGCTACATGTTTTGATCAAAGTTTTTTTTTCCGATATTTATGTTTGTCTTTAATTTTTACTCCTGCGCCGCTGTCCATTTAATATTGGATGGGGACAGTGTTAACGATCACTATATAAAATTTTATTTCAACGCATCTCGCCTTGCTTTTTGTGTATTCAACACATCGTTGATTTTACTTTTTATTAATCACTCGTGAGTAACTGCCTTTACTTGGGTGTTGTAAGGGAATTATTAGTCCGTTATTTTAATTAAATAGCCTGATTATAAACATAGATATTGGAGATAAAAAGTAATATTATAGACGTTTGTGTATTTTGGATAAATTATTGAAATCGATTGGCTGTCTCTGAGCTTAGTATTGCAGCTGACTGCCTCATTGGTCTAGTGGTCGCATGCGCGGCTGCTGAGCGTGAGGTCCTGGGTTCGATTCCCAGGTCGGGCAAAGTGTTAATGGGGTTTTCTATTAGGAAATTCTCAGTAGAAGTCCGGAGTCAGGAAGTTGGTGCTGTGATACCCCCGTCCTTCGGAAAACACGTAAAGCCGTCGGTCCTACGCTTAATCTCTCTCCGGTCGTGTTGGATTGCTGTCCCATCGGGATATGAGAGTGAAGGAAGAGGGAGTGCACCTGTGTTTGCGCATACACTTGTGCACTATAATATCTCCTGCGTACTTGGCTAATCTCCATGGAGATAGGCCACCGTGACCGAAATACGGTCGGGAGGAGTATAGTATAATATAAGTAAAATTGTTTCCTAGGTGGTTTCTTTTCCAAAATTGTTTTATGACTTGATTGGTCTAAGTCTCAGGCGCCATTAGCTACCTCTGGGAGACTAGTAGGATACTTCACTTTATTGTTAATTAAGTCAAATATTCAAATAAGACCGATCACTAAGGTACTAAAGCACAATGTGTATGAATGTTTGCGTCGTATGCTATATACGTATGTATAATTATGTACTTTGGATTTTAGAAAGACTGCTAAATATACGGTCTTGGTTTCGATTCCCGGGTGGGGCAAGATGTTATTGAGTTTTTCTGATAGAAAATGTTCAGTAGCAGCCCGGAGTTTGGAATTGTGCCCAATTATCGGTCGATGGTTTAGTCTGTAACTAGTCGGTATAGATACTCTTTATTTAAGAGATTTCATGTAGATATACAGATAAATATTTCAAACGTAAACTGCTTCACTGGTTTAGTGGTCCCAACCGCGACTGCTAAGCATTAGGTCCTGGGTTCGATGGCCAAAGTGTTATTGGGTTTTTCTATTAGGAAATTCTCGATAGCAGCCCGGAGTTTGGAACTGTGGCCGGTAGATGGCAATAGACTCACCACCTATTACATGGGACCTGATAACAGCATAGATGAAATGTGGGTGTTCAAAACGGGCGGTTCGGGGAAAACAGGCGTTATTCTATGTGTATTTTAGAATAATATATATCCGAGATAATCTTAGGTCATATCTAAATATAGGTACTTAATGATAAGGCAGGCACCCAATCAAACTATGGATGGGTTATAGTTAGTAACTTAACAACCAATAATTTTGACTAGAATGACAATTAGATAGAAATTATTATATCAAAAATAGATATCTTAAGTATCACACAAACTATGTACAGATTTACAATAGTATAAATTAATTTGATTTAAATGCCAAGCACGTTTCTGTAACAGATAAACAATTATTCTACCATCGATCGTATTTAATACTGCGTTCGTATAAACTGGATCTGCCGCCCACGCCAATAAACAATTTCCATTTTAATTAATGAAATAGTTGCTTGCTTCCATATTCATATAAATTGTCTTAATGTCTTAAATTAATATTGAGAGTTGAGTAAACATTTGAACGCGTGGGTTGTCGAATGATTATGAGAATCAGGTGAGCTTAAAAACGCGTTCAGTTCTTTGATAGAGGTATCGTTGATAGAGATGGCATTTATAAATTTCCCAAACATGCATGCATGGCTCTAATTATTTACTTAACTTTTATGAGTTCAGCAGGAGACTACAATTTCCCTCGTGGACGCTTGAAGCTCTTTGATAACTTATAATTTTTAGAGTAAATTAGCAAAACAAAAAAAACTGTTTAGGTTGTAATTATGGCATAGTAAAATGTAGGATGTACCATGTAAAGCACTAACAACAATGATATTTACACAGGCAGATATAGATTTGCATGAATATTGAATTGCGTGGTCAATAAATCATTCGAATATCGCGTTAAGTGAGTGAGATACATAAAAGCAGCAGCAACAAAGGTCGCGAAGATTTGTGCGAGCTATCTCCAGCGAGCGCGCATTCGTGTAGGCCGATACGCGACGCACCGGCCGGCCGCGCGCCCGCTCTGCCATCGCGCCGCGCGGCGAGCCGCGCCGACATCTACACACATTAAATATATCCATTTAATGATTACAATTTCTCGTTATAATTTATTTAGGACGAAGCATAACAAGTTTTCGAATCAAATATGTCGCCCATAAAGATGCTGACTCCGAGGGTTGGACTCCCAAACCTGTTAATTCTACAATGATCTTTTGTCCGATGCGACTCGACGATGAAATGGTCTCTCGTATCATGGATGTAAGAATTAAAACCGGTCGTTACGTCTCAGACTAGAATGATCGTTTTGAAACGACTCGACCGCGCCTCGCCAGGAGTTAAAGGGTTTCATGAGCGTGTGCCGGCGATAAATGAAATATTTCTTCTTCAGAATAAATTAAAGTCTATAATCCAATTCCACTGAGTCGCCGTAAGAACCGTTCTTATCGAGTCCTTAGAGGGGAACGGATAGATCGAGATCGGCCGGAGAGTGTGAATGAGAGCATTACGATCAAAAAGGGAGGCGGCGGGCGAGGAGAGTGAAGAGGCTGTTGGATAATTCTTTATTCTTTATGAATATGTGAGCTCGTTATCTGTGGGCTGACGTGGCCCGAGACATTTGCGGCGGTGGGTGTGTGCGTGGCGGTGTGTGGCGCACACTGGCGCGGTGCGTGTGTAGCCCTAGTGCTGCCACTAAATAATACATAGGTATCGACAGCGCCGTCTGCGAAGAGCGGCGGGTACACGACCGGATCAACATACGGCATCGACGCCAGATTGAACGATAGTTCCCGAGGAACTGGTTATCGTTATGGGGCGACTGGCGGATGAAATTTATTGGCAGCGCGTTGGAGAAATGTAGCGAGCGGAAGGGGCTTGCGATTTTAATTAGGTAATGAATGTCGATGCAGATCTGCATATCGATTTAACGGCTAGATTTATCCATTCGTTCCATGTCCGTGTTTCAAACTCCAACTAAAACCCCAATTTAACGATTTGTATGGATAGATAGATAAATTTATTGTTTGCTGTAGAGATCGCTGATAAAATGAAATACCATTATTTATTTTCGCTGGTAATAATGCATATTATGGTGGGCTAATTTTGGAAGTATTCCAAGTTCTTATATGGGCTAGTGTAGAGTCAGCAAGATCGTTAATTCTAATAGAGCTATAATAAATTCTAAAACACTATTAAAATTATTTGTTTTACTATTTTATATTTAAATAATACTTACTTATTAAATTGCATCGTAGGGATGCAATCTAATCATTATAAATCTATCCATCAGTTAATCTAAATAAAATGGTAACTCTTTCCACATGTCAATGTTATCGCTTATCTCTTAGATAAGCGTTTAATTAGTCATCGCTCGTCAATAACACTTAGCACTGCATATATCTAAGTCGTTGCCGTACACAAACTACCTACACAAATACGGAGGCTAACTTACAACAGTTACAAGCGAAGCACATCGCAGAGAGACTCCGTGACCTAAGTTAAAAATACTCGCCCAATTTTGTGATGCTACATATATTCTTTGCAATTTGTTTCTTTTAAGAGCTCAAATGATAAAAATAAATAGAACAAAAGTATGAAAGGGGATCTTTTGGACGGCACATTTCTCTTCAAAATTGACGTTTTTCAGAAGCGGTCGGTTTTTAACGTTTTAATTAGGGGCGCACATTACGGCACGCCATCACGTTCGCCCCTCGCTCTTTGCCTCACATTTTTGTATATTTCCGTCTATTTGGGGAAAATTTTATTTTTCGACCACTGTGTGCTATTTTTGTGTCGCGTGCAGCCGGCGCGCGGTCTCCATGTTAAATCTCTGTGGGAAACTTGTATAACATTCATTCTTATCTATGGGTGTTATACAAATTATGTTTTTTTTTACAAAACTTTTATTTAATTTTTTTTTATGTCGAGCTTCGCGAGTATGTCATATCACAAACTTTAGATTGCATGCACCAATTAACGTGAATATTTAATGTCTCGTAAAAACCTTGAATGATGTGCATAGATAATAAAGTAGTGATCAGCAGAACTTTAAAACATTATTAATGTGTTAGCAGCCAGCAGGAAACGAATACCGTGATGGATAGCAGTGACGACTGACACTTTCCTTCTGTTTGGTAAAAAATAAGTTCAATTCTTTCAGAAAACGTACTAGTGTATCACTTTGTCTATCATCAGTTTAAACATGAATATATGGAATTTTAGGATTGATGAGGTATATTTCTTGAATAAGGTCTAATAAGGTATAACTTAGGGGTTACACCTGGCAGTGTACTACTATGGGCTGTTGATGAAACAATGAAGTTGTGTAGATGCAGATAAAGATATAAAAATGTGAATGTGAGTATTGTGTAGGGTTTGTTTGAAGTTATAATTAATTTATTTGTCTGGCGGTTTTTGAGATCTCTCTGTGGCCTACGCAAATGTCCTGCCGATCTGGTATCGTCTTGCGACGGGTCGTTAAGCTCCCTAAATTATGGTTGAGCTACACAATGACTGATGCATACGTGCCGTCGGTTAGGACAGGTCAGCTCAAAACAGCTATGGCTCTTTCTTCAAAAGGCCATCCCAGACCTATCCCTCCAAAATACACTCATATGTTGAATAAAATGATGTCTGGACTTTAAAAGAGACGTTGACCTCTGAGTTTGTTTCGGCATTTCTTCTCAGAGCTAGTCAGATAGGAAATGCCGACGCCATCTAGCTTAAAAAATGTATGACTTGTAAAAGTGTCTATAACAGATGTATTTACAGAAATAAATATCATTTATCATTCATCAGATGTGCTTAATTGTGTACAAAATTTTGTCAAAAACTATTTCCCGTTATAATAAGGATATGTATTCTGGACAGTATTAACACATACAATCCCAAACTGGGAAAAAGCTCCAACAACTTTGACATAAAGCATTATGTATGTTGCAGCTGCAATAATTTTGAGTATAGACCATCTTCGTATCGTGTGGTTGATGTACAACCTAGTGTCAGAGTTTAAATCACCCGTAGGTCTCCGACATGGCTTTATACACCATCGAGAACATCTCTCAGGTGTGCTGGTTTCCTCACGATGTTTTCCTTCACCGTTTTATGCAAGTGATAATTAATTTAGGTATAATACGCAGATGACTTAGAAAAGAGAGTGGTGCGTGCTTTGGATTTGATCTGGTGACCTTTGAATTGTTAGTCCAACGGTCATACCACTATGCTATCACTGCTCAAGTATAGACCACGTTCTACACTAACCTAATATGCCTATTCTTTGCTTGCAGATAAGCAACACTTTAGAACAAAGTATTACAAACTTTACAATGAATATTTTATTACTAAATATTCCGTAACCATAAAACCACGTCACGCTCTGAAAACGGAATCGCGCATAAATATCTGCGCAGGCTGTCTTACTTAAGTTGAGTTTATATATCTTAATTAGATTATAGATTACATACGCTGGATTTTAAAAAGGACGTAGTACTTTAACCTAGAGTAAAGTTTTAAATTTTGATCGGATAGTGAAAAGTCGAATTTATCCATAATTTCGTTCGATATCTGCTGTGGATAGAAATCAAGCCACTGAGTAGGTAGTTACTACGTAACCTAGAAATTTATATTACCTTTGTAATGCTAATAACTCCAGTACCATTGTCGTTTTTTTTTCCAGACATTAACTATGGACTTCAACGAGATTATCCAAATAATATTCATGTAAATACTTAGGTATTATTCTAATCCTCGCGAGACACGCGTCCAAAACATATGCCTATAATTGCGGTGAATTACACAAAAAAACTAAAATCATTTATTGTTAACTTTGGTCAACAATAAATAATTTTTGTTTTTATTTTTTTGGAATAAGACTTTATGTTTTATACCTTACTTTAAAGAATCTATAAAATTGAGTCACTACCAAAATTTGAGAAAGTTTATTTGCTATAAAATAAAATAAAATAAATTCACAATATTTACACACTACCTTATAACACTGTAGTACTATATAGAATACGCGCGTGTGTAAAACCATGTCGATATTGTGAATCGCGTCACGTCACGTCATTTGTCGTCGTTAGCGATGACGCATGGCGCCGCTGACCCCGGCTGTGACCCGTTCCATCACTCTTCCATCAACGTTGACGCTTTGATGACGACACTGTACCTTCTACGTTTGTGCCATCTTTGTAGTGTATTTTGGGTAGGTTTGAGGTAAATATTGTGGTGCAGGTTTTGAGTAGCTCGTGGCTAATTAGCGTTTCGTGGTTAATAATTGCGCGTCGTAGAGCAATAGTTATATTGGTTACTTAAGTACAATAAACTTCTCTCTGTGAAAAACTTTTAAGCAGTTTTCTCGACAACCGTAGCTCAAGCCCTATCGGTGGCTACAGTAGGGGCAGGCTTCATAGTAGAGACAGGCAGGATTAAGGAGCAATACTATTTCAAGCAAGACTAAATAGAGTGCACTCTTAAAATGGAATCCCTACTCGTGGCCCCGGGTGGTGCAAAACAGGCAACACAACTCTGGTGGCGGCTTCGGCCGTGGCTGGTTACCACCCACCGGCCGAAGCCAAGGCGTGAAGCGCCCTAGTCTTGTTTCGGGATGTAGTCCGGTGCATCCGTTGTGGGAGACGGGTCCGGGCAGTTGCATCAACTCCCCAACTATCGTTCTCCCCAAATCTGTCCACTACTTAGAGTGAATAGATTTCTTCTCGCCCACACCGTCGCTTACGATCAAGCGAGTTGGTGGCCAAACGTAGACCATTTTTGAGAAAAACATAAAATCCGTTAACTCTATTAAAACTTTTCTTACTCTTAAATATAAATAATAATAAATAAATGAATTTACTTTATTAGTTACAAAAGGTTATTTGTAGTAGGTAGGTCCATGAAGTGCTTAAAAAGTAACGTCACAGAAATAAAACCACAATGTACAAACAAATTGTTGGGTGAAGCCCTGGACTAGCTAGATCACAAAGTAATATGATTGCTTAATATTAATAAAAAATACATTTGTCAATTTGTTCTCACACAAGTCAAAGCAGGTGGCAAAACAAATATCACCATTTAACTCACAGCTTTCTTTTCGCAGAAACGTTCACCTAGTTAACAATTTTGCAAAGCTTCTACACCTCCCACCGCGATTCGTGCACAAATGCCAAAAATCTATATTTGTATAATGATCTTGTATTGAGTAACAACGGCTGCCATTCACTGAATATTTTCTAAAACTGATTTATGGCGATATGCAACCGAACAATCGTCCCGTTTTGACTTATGATGGCACGAACTGAGGTTTTACAGCTACCCTTTCAGTGCGGGTTGAGACAAACCCTTTCAGAAACGGGGTAATAAACTTTTATTATTATATTTGCCATACCCTACGAAACAATTGTGTTATGCACCCCGTCGATAGTCGCTGTAGCAGCCAACCAATTAGTTAAGAGCACAAAAAACTAAACTTTATTCAAAATTACTCCCAAAAAAATGACACATTTACAAAATTTATGGCTTAACCGATGGTCATACGCATTTTTTGGCTATTGTTTAAATGTTAATAAAATTTTAACACTTTGGAAGGATGTTTTTATTATCTTAAATTCTGCGGAAACATACCTACACAATTAACATCAGCTCTACCTATTTAAATATTTGTATTAGAGCCAGGTACACGGCATGACTCAATTTTTTACCGGCAGCTGGAATTTTAGGTCATCGTTAAGTGTCCAATACGTAATAAATGTCAGTATGCACCTATATTAAAGTAAAAAAATTTTTTTTTTTAAATATTTGCAATTCATTATAAATCATTATTTATTATAAAAGTTTTCGTTTCCTAATGTAAACGCAGCAAAATCAATAAAAAACATGACGTTATGAGACCTATCACGTTTGACAAGTTGCGAGACACTTACATGCAACATGTTTTCTAATGCACCTCTAATAAAAAACAAGTGGTTTAGTTTGTAGACAGACGGAGTGTCGGTGACAGTCGGTGAATGTAAGTGACACGGTAGTCATGGCACGCGTTCTTAGACATTTGATATGACATTATACTATTCCTGTAGTGGGGCCCGTGCGCCCCCACGCGGGATGCACTGCGATGCGCCCGGATGCATGCAAATGGTGCGTGGAGATGTGTGACGTAGACTATGTTCCACCCTCGTTACCACGTAGAAATTACCAGATCTTACAGCGAAATGTGTAGAGTCGCGCTTCAGTTGACACTCATTCTCTATACACATACAGATTGAAACTTGAAATTAACATTCCATTTCAAATACTTTTCAAAGTTATTTTTGTATTCTTCAAAGAAAATTCAGGTTTATTATGTAAATATTGTTCCGACAACATATTTTAACTCAAAAAATATCTGTAGCATGTTACGGAATGTATGTAGTAGCAACTCCATCGACTTCTTTTTCAGTCGTTTAGCAGAACCAAACATTTATTTAATTTGCCGCATTATGCAAACCGAGACATGCCTTTCATTATTCTTGGTGTTTCGATTCCATATCCGAGTGAAATAAGTTTTTGTGTCGTCCCGACACGCTCCAGGCTGGACTGTCGGCTTGTCGCTACATTGTTCCCAGGACCATGCGGTTTTAAACAATTTCCATATCACGTACACACCAGCTAAATACTTTTTAATAATAATAGCAAACCTTTTTTTTTACGATAAATCTCGAAATAAGTGAAAGTGACGTCGTGTGCGGACCCGAACGTTCTGTCATTCTAAATCACCGTCTTTGTTATGCTAATGTCCGTTGATTTTACAAGTTTTCGGCAAAAGGGCTGTAAGTGAAGTCATTGTCACTACTTTTGGCCAGCTTCATATGCTAAACGTTCTCAGAATTTTGAATACTTTTGTTTTCGTTTTCGAAAAGGAGATGGGATGGTATTTGAATAATTATGCAGATTATTGTACTATTATTCAATTTATTATGATAGCGATGGAGAACAGCGTTGTGTGGCGGTGCGCAGACCGGGTTGCAGGCGGGCGGGTGCAGGCGCAGGTCGCAGCGCTGCGGCGCGGCGGCGGTAGCGTCGCCCATCCCGTCTAATGAGCAAGCGTGTTCGCCTCAATTGCACACAGCACTCTTATTCACCGGCAATTTATTTCATTTTTGCCTCTGATCGCGCCTTATTGAGCGTCTTTTTCTCTTATTGCCTTCGTGGGTCTATAATACGCATCCTGTTACTTGCAAATGAGACACACACCGAACATGTTAGTGTTGGCTCGCTCATGATGTAGCTACGAATAATTAAAATTTCTTAATGCATTTTTTTTTAATTGTAAATGAAGTTCATGGGAATCTGTAGAGATAAGTATTTGCTTTACTGCGCTTATGTTTTTGCATTGTTAGGTATAGGTAGGTATCTTTTATTACTGAAGATATTTCTAAGCGCCGAAGCTGCAGTAATCTTATGAATCAAAGAATTCATTTGACATTCAATTTAGTGTGACTTTAATGTTTTTACGAGTTACGGCTTATTGAGGATATGAAGACATTTGCCGAGGCAATAGGTGGTGTTATGAGTAGAAGAGTCATTATGATAATAACAATCTCTGAATCGTTGCCAAATGCTTGTCGGATACGTCGCGACCTGGAGTGGGCTGCTCCGACGAATATTTGTACCAAAAATATAAACAAAAAATTTTTCTTACGATACCGTGACACCTAAATCATAAATTTTTAAAGCACTCAATAGATTTCAAGCAAAATGAAATATACCTACAAAAACCCGACACATTTATTTTCCAGCGTTAGTTATTATGAAAGGCTTTATGAAAGAAGGTACCTCTACGAGTGCTAAATTTGTTAGTGGTTAGGAGGAATTTAACTTAATATAAAAAACACTAATGGAGCCATAATTATACAAAACATCGGTTCTAACGTACTGCATGCCTGTATCCTTGTTTATTTAATAACTAAAAAGTCTACAACATCCAATGGGACTATGTAATGTTTGCTTGTTTTTGTAACATTTTATTACGTTTGGAACACTGGGGTAGGACCGTAAATTAAATGAAAGATCCGTCAGTTCGGGAAGAAGTAAATCAAGACGGACGGATTGCCCATAATAAAAATTATAAGAGGCACAATGCCTCGAATGTGAGCCGAGACCGTCAGGAGCTGTAAAATCTTGCTATGTTTGTTTATGGTGCACTAAAATATGTTATAAACTAGATAAGTATAATCTAAATAAACTAACGTATAATTAGTATCATGATATTATTTGTGTTGAATTCTCCCGACATGGGCTCTCTTGGGCCATTTTATTAAGGAAGCTTTATGATTTCCTTATACATACATTTAGTTAAAAAGACTTGGTAAGTAATACCTTTACTGTGAAACTTCTCGATACCAAATTATAACAAAGCAAAATATTTTTATAGCAAATATGGCGTGGAGAAGAACAAATAAACGCGTGGTAATATTTCTTTGTTCGCCCGACCAATGGTGCGCGGCTGACGTTGACATGTCTTGCTGAGCTTTTTGTGATGCTCTTATTATATTTTTTGGAGGCACTTTTTGGAAGATCTTATTTGTTGGCCCAATACCTGGTCGTAAATCTGTGGGCAAGTATGAGAATGAATATGCAGGTGTGCCAACCCTTTTGCTATACTTATACAATTTATGTAGGTATACGAAGATTTATATAAATTACAATGGCGTCCTCAACTGAATTCGTTTGACAATAATTAAGTACATAACTAATACAGTCAAGTCAAAACACAACTATTTGTCACACACATATTTTACATGACTACTATTATTAGGTAGGTACATTTTATAGTCAAGGCTATTATTACATTACATAAATATGTTAGGAACGCGGATTCGCCATATATTTCCTAGTAGACAGTTTCTAATCATAGGCAGACGCTATTTCAAAAATAGAGTATTTTCGTCAGTTTACTTTTGTATTTAGAAGAAGATGCCCCATTTATTACATTCACAAATGTAAATGAACGCTTTCGAGGTACTCGCTTACGTGAGAATATTTGTATTTATTTTATTTATGGCGGGCTGAGCGCGAGGGCGATGTGTTTAAATATCTGTAGATTTTAAATACGAGTTCAGTTGGAGTAACTCAGGAATCCATTAGGTTAATATCTGTTATCTTTTGTATAGATTAGTCTTTGAATTCGTTAGTGAGTGAAATTAATTTGTTGAGTTTATATCTTTGTAGTGTAGCATTAACAAATTTACATTATTTTAGTGTTGGTATAATGCCTTGTTTGCCTTCAGTAGACAACATGAATGTTGGTCTTTAACAATGGTTACTAGAAATCTTGTATAAAACAATTCTCTTACAGGAACCGTGGTTTATCGAATGACTAATTATTTTAGAAGTATTAACTGGCGTGCTGTTATCTATTTTTTTTGTGAAATCAAACTGCGTGGTAGTAAAAATATTTGACGGAGGCATTTATTAGTTCATCTTGTGTGGCAAAACTGAACGTCCATTAGGTCGGCGACGAAAACTTATTGTACGTTTCGACTATTTCTTTATATCTATTTTATTTTAGCAGGTATTTAGGAGGTTTCAGTAGTTAACAAAACATGTTGACATAAATTAACTGACATAAATTTCATAATTCAAATGAAAAATGTCGAAAATATTGTAAGTAGCGAGTTGGTATTTTCTAGGGTCATTGGCTTTTTAATGTGTTGTGGAACGTTAAAAATATTATAACTGTGTTATATCCACAAAATATATAAAATGCGTTTTAAAATATTCAGTATTTGATTTACACTGTACTTACGAAATATTTTTTTTACATACATATGTAAATACTCGTGTTATAAGTACCTACATGTATGACCCTTCCGCTCAGCTACGTACAAAATTACACTTCCTAACAATAAAAATCTATTGTCTACTAATTAGCGAGAAAACGGCTTAAATGTTTCCGGTAGGTAGATATTGCAGTGTGGAAGTGTGTCATTTTTACATTTTACCTATATATATCGTTATTATTGAAAGTCAATCTTACAGTACCTATTCAGTAGGTACTATAAGACCTAGAACACCTAGAACAGTAGTTTACACACAAAATATGAAACCACACACACACACATACTTTTACATCTCTAAAGAACTATAGTTACCTGGATAGCCATAATGCGGTGATAAAAAATATACAGTTACATTGTGAACATCTATGTGTGTGCGGTTTACTCTATACTGCGATATAAGAGCATGACTCATTAGAGTTATAGCTTTATAAGATGTTCTTTCTGAAGTCAACTTTAAAATTTACGAACGTAAATTATTGTCACTTGTATATTCGTGACGATTACACACGTGCTAACGAATTTATGTCTCACTTGTCTTTGCGTACTTTGCGAACATTATTATCGTCGGAAATCAGTATTTTCGGTTGTTTATTGCATTTCAAAAGAACTGTGAAAGAGGATTCAGTGATGTTTATAAAGTAGGTAGTAATAGGAAAGAAACAGCTTCAATGCACGGTTATTATATGGATCAGGGTTTTCATTTTGAACGTCAACCTGTCACCGGATGGGCAGATTTGGATGACTTTAATTGCGAACGCGAACCTTTTACGTTTAAGCAAAATATACTCGGTTATATTTAAGTTCGAAAGGGTTCCACACGTTTACCTTACCTAGATATTTATGCCTAAACATCTGCGCATTCGTATGTAAATTACAATAAATCAGTTTACTGTTTATAATACGTTAGAAATGAAAGGAGCCGAACAGTTTATTTATTTACTGTTAGAAGTGGGAGTCGGTATGAATCTAACATTAATACCTGTTATACCTCCCATACATACAGTTTCTGACACGCGTACATCAACACTATTCGGGTCCGTCTGCCACTTCGTAAAACATAAATATTATCGTGGAGAAGGCCGTTCCCGATCGAACTTATTTTTCCGTCTGCCGACAGTTATTTCATATAAATTAATGGCGCGAGTCGTCACGGCGCAGACGCCGAGCTCTATTTATAAACTGACGAATGAGACGCGCCGAGCGCACGCGCACGCGTCTCGTCATATTCCAATTACAAATAGCTGTCATCGTCTTTACATGCCCAACATGTTCTGTTTCTCGTTTTCCGAGTAACTATATCTTTCAAATTCACATTTCAGATTAAAATTAAAACCAGTAAACATTCTACTCTTTTCACGTGTGGGCGACTCCCGCTGTTAGAGAGAGTGAAACGGAAAAATTAACTACACGTAGATACATATGAGTATGTGGTAGACGTCGGTCGTAAAAAATAAAATTATGAATTATGATATTTGGAGCATCGAGCGTCTCTGTTCGTCTTCGGAGGAGCACGTTCGCGTGAACGAGACGCAGGGCGGCGCGGCGCGGCGCTGCGTCGTCGGAAGGGTTATTATGTATGAATTATGATGACGCCGCGGCTCCGTCGGCGGTAATATCGTTATGAATATGCTGAGCTCTGCTCGCCCATTGGTTTACAGCATATCCGCCTCGATTGCGAGGGAACGCCTCTGGTGGCCTTTTTTATTCCTGTATTGACATTCAGTTATGCACATTGCGAGTGGCGATGCACAAACTGTAATATTTTGCCTGGTACAGAGATAAGTCGAGCGAACGAGCGGTCCGCCCGAACATTTGGGATGCAAATACGTCTGACTGTCGTATGTAAACGAACTTATGCTACTCATGCGGTATAGGCTCCCGCTATGAGGCCCACTCAGACGTTTCCTGCATTATATCAATTTGCATTTCAGCTGCAATACCTACACGAATTGAATATGTAGACATGACGTTTGTTATCATATTGGTAGTAGCAATGTGTTCATTTAACTTGCTTCACAATGCCTGAATAAATATCTCAATTGCAAAACGCTTCTTATACAATTCTGCATTGTGCAATATCTATTTTAAGATGTAGATAATTACCGTGGTGTATTCCCATAAAACCTGAAGACTAAGAGGTTTAATTTAAAAATTTCTTATTGGGCTAAGATTCATTAATAATTTTTACCTTATTGAAGAGTTTTGGTAGCTAAGTATAAGAGAGGAGGAGGGAGATATCTGTAACGAAGCAATTTCAGGTTTGCACAATTGTATCATATTTCTAATTAGTATCCAACTGCAAAGGCTGAACTTATATTTTTCAAGCGTAGATGCTTTTTCCGATAAGAAAACTGTAACTTATAACATAGCATCACGCCTGTATTCCCCGAAGGGGTAGGCAGAGGTGTACACAATTGTACACCCACATTTCACCAATGCTGTTATTAAGTCCCATGTAATAGGTGGTAAGCCTATTGCCATTAACCGGGCACAATTCCAAACTCCGGGCTGCTACTGAGAATTTCCTATCAGAAAAACTCAATAACACTACTAGACCCGGGAATCGAACACGAGCCCTCCTGCTCTGCAGTCGCGCTTGGGACCACTAGATCAACGAGGCAGTTAGGTTTGTTAGGTAGTATTGGGTTAAGCTCGCCTTTGTACATCCTTTTTCATTAGGTATCATAATATCTTTTTTTTGTGTATTGTGTGTACCTACAATAATGAATAACATCTAATTCAAGATATGTCTTTGAAAAAGCATTAACGCATGCTTAGCGAACTCTAAAGTTACAATATTAAATGGAAAAAGAATACGGTCGCGAACAGGATTCGAATTTTATCCGGGAGACGCAGGTTCGAATAACATCTAATACGAGTAATTCCCACAATACAACATAAAATTATGCTCTAGAAATGGTTATGTAGTAGTACAATGAACTCCAAATTTCAGTGCCAACGTGTGATCGCGTTGATCCGGATACTCTTTACTGCACAGTTGCCGGCAAACTTCCAAAATGTACCGCGGTACGCACAAGCACTGATGTATTGTGCCAAATTGCAATCTTGTTATCTTATACGGTAACGGGTTATCTAATTAAAGTTTGTATTAGATTTTTTAATATAATGGGTCTTCTTAGTAGATATGGTGTGTTATAACTAATAGGTATGTTTGGTTGGTTAAAATTATTATTATTGACATGTTTTAAATAGGTCACCAAAGAATCGTCGTACAGGTCTTATAAAAAGTATGTATGTCCAATTGTTAAGCCACAATTAATGATGGTCTTGCGAAAATACCTTGCATGCATCTTCTAGCAATAAGAAGTAGCAATAACCTAAGTTATGAGTGAAAAAGCTTTGAATAAAATGTAATCTATACATTTATTTGTCTGCTATTTACTGACTACTAAAATTAAGAGCCTATGACACATATACCTACTTAAACAAGTCCAACATAAAGACAAATGGTGATATAATGATTATCCTACAACAAAGAATACACGAACAGTGAAAACGGACGTGTTAAATTGCGAACACGACGATTGCAACTTTGTACAAATAAACAGAACCTAAATAAAATCAAACGCTATTTATTTCGTCAATGTCATTGCCAAACGGACGATTGAAACACGTAACAACCACGTTGTAAGTAGGATGAACAAAATTTGTAAATAACGTTAAAGTATTTGCTACTAATATTACTAACAAGAACTAAATCCTAATCACACAATCTATTCATTACAAGATTGTTTCCACATCTGAATCAGAAATCGAATTTCAGTTTATGGTACGAAAACTAAAATAGAATAGTCAAGGCAAGCAAATTTATGAGATAATTTCCGCGATATTTAGGTAGAGACATCTAGTTACTCTAGTTGTTGTAAACCGCGCCATGTTTCCACATATTTCGTCGGTATCGATATCGTAACGTTATCGTGCTGTGTGAAAATACTCGAACAGCGCTAAAACCTCCTGTAGCAAGTGTTTCTAGCGGACAACAGCGCTAAGATGCCACGAGTGCCGCGGTATGACCAGATAAGCGGACATTATGGTATCGAGGGCAGGATATATTTCCGTGTGTTGGGTAAAGTGGGTTGCTCGACCCGATGCGTGGCTCGTGGCATTCACCTTGTTGGCATGGAGCCAATCAGCCCCGCGGCTGGTCGCCACCCGTGTCCCTGCTACCGGTGCGCCACACGCTGGAATTAAGAAGCGTGTTTATTGGATTGCTATGTGCTTGTTCGCTTCTAATACATTAGTCAGCGTGTGAGTGTCCTAATTTCGGTTCTAATAAATCGCGGATGGTTTGTAAAATGGTTGCGGGAACTTTTAAAATTGTGTTGCGTTTGATGGTTTATACAATTAATCTTATTAGCGTCTGTACGGGATTTTTACTATAAAGTTTGTCACGATTCTACTTTTGTGAATCCAGCTAGGTTTCCTAATGTGTAAATTACTGTGATAAAAGCTTGGTTGATACATGTATAGATAATTAGATACTCATCTCCTGCCAATGTTTAATTTGATATTTAGACAAAACCTATAAAGTTGTGAAAATGCATGTTGCATATTGTTTAATTTTCTTGATACATGCTAGTATTCGTTCGAGACACCACAATCATGTTCAAGTCCAATATAACACATCAAAGCTATCGCCGCTCCCATCCTAACATCAAGTTTTCATTCTAATTAGATTTCTCGAAACATCCAACATGTAATGAGTATATTAATTGCGCTGGAATAGTTTCTCAGTAAAGTTGGCAAGCTTTAACTAGACGGTGTAGGTACCTTAGTATACACGTGAATAACTTAATGAATCTCAGCGCCTATGGGCACCTACCATGACGAACAAATTACATGGCACGTAACAAATTTTGATTCGATAAACACTATCTACAACCATACGTAGTTAACTCTGTTATTTACTACAAAAACCGTGGTAATTCATTAGGGGCTATATAAAAGTGGGTGTGTACCTATGAACATAAACATAATTTAACTTTCTTATTAGAATAAATGTATGATTCAATCTTTTCAAATGGTCTGTGGTTGGCTAGAGACTTTCACGTGAAACCTGTGAATTTGTCAAAATTAAAATACAAAGGCGTCATTGAGGAGGGTAATTAATAAAAAGCATTGCGGTGAAAATAATTAGCCATTGTTGGGTCCCCGCTGGGAGCAGCCAGGGCCCGGGTGCATGCTCTCAGTTTGGCAAGCTATTAATTAGCCGAGTACTTGTAATCTTTCCAAGAAGTAATTATGCATATTATTTTTATTGCTCCATACAAATAATCCGGTTTAATGGAGCATTGTTTTTAATTAATAAAATTTTATTTTTCTGTTACATAAAGTGCCTGAATTTCCTGTTTTATTTTTATGGAGTTAATACTTATCTTATCCTACTAATAATATTATGAAAGTAGACTTATATACATGCGAAAGTTTGTGAAGATGGATGGATATTTGTTACTCTTTCATGCAATAACTACTAAACAGATTAGGATGAAATTTGGCACACAAATAGTTTATAACCTGGATTAATACATAGGGTACTTTTATCCCGGCTGGGCCCAATTCTGAAGCCCATGCAGACGAAGTCGCGGGCAAAATCTAGTTAATTATTTAAATGAGTATAACAATGGACACTATATGTTATCTGTGATAAGTAGATGAAGATTACATAAGATTAAATGTAACTACGGACATTTGTATGATAAACATAGACTAGGTACCATATATACTTATATACCTACTCGTTGTAATTTTAAAGCCGTTCGCATGTCAAAAGTCCTTTTAAAAGCGAATAATTTTGGCATGCAAAACAAAATAGGGATAATTATACAAAGTAGGCTTAAATAGATGCGATTAGGTAATACATGTTGTTGTTGTATCTCTGTTGATCCATTGCCGGCTGTAATTAATGTTTTCATGTGACCGACCGTCGTTTAATTCAATGTAATTTATTTTACAGTGATCATCGTTCTCGCTTCTTTATGTAAAAAAATAGTACTACCTATCTCCTACAATTAAACGTAAAAATAGATTTTGATAGAGAACAATAGTGAACAAGAATTCCTTTTGATGGGTAACAAATTGTGTCGGTCCGATAAGAGATCGGTTACAAGTACCCAATCAACCTATTAGCCTTAGTCAACTGTTACATCTTGCGTACCAAGATAAACAGCTGATACTCAATAATTTTCAGATCGGCATGGAATTTAATTCAACACAACAAAAATGTCGTTAATTTAATTAATGTAATGTAACAGCTGCAAATTGTTTTTGTTACACGCGCCGTTTATACGACATGAGCATGTGGACTAACACCTTATTGTACTAATTTTAAATAAGTAAAGAAATAGATGAAATTACAAAGCACGCATGTATTCAATAGTCGGCTTACTTAATTATGTTCCTCGGTTTCGAATTTGTAATTTTAAGCGGCAAGTGCTCGGAACGATTCAACTAGGGCGATGTTCTGTCGGAAGTTAGCAAATTATCACTCGCTCGTAAAATTAACGCTTCTTATCGATCGAGAAATGATTTCAGAATTAAAAGCTCCGCACGAGATTGTACACATTGTGTATGCGTTGAAGGATTAAAGTCGCGTGGCACGGCGGTCGACACCACGAAACTTATTTAAAAGGTAACAAAATGTTTTCAATTTTATTGCTGATTTTATGTTGAATTCTTTAAACATGTACGTTAGGGTGCGTGCGTACGTGTCCATACCCACACAGTTCCGCGCGCGTTACGTTAAGCGGTAAGTTGCTTTCGGCTAAACGCAGTAGAGTGCAAAACCGGCGACGACTCACGGGGAATCTGAAATTTGCCTGCTGGAAGTGGCAGTTCCGAGATAAGATCTCACGATGCCGCAATAAAAAGCGTTCGTACCTCGTCCGTTGTGTAATGTGCATTCAAATTGCATTGTGCGAGAACTAATTCGCCTTAGGCCGATTCGCATGTTACGATAAACACATGTTTCGATTAAGTGTTACGCTAATGTCTCGTGCTTATTACCTACTCGACTCATGCGCCCCTACTACAATTGCATTACATTTCTGTTGTTATCACGTGCCTACCCACCTGACTACACACCCCTTTCGAGTTAAAAACGAAAGTAAAACTAATCGAATGAACAGGTAAATACTTTTTTTACACAAAATATCTATGAAGCTTTCAGGAACATATAAGTCCAAGAAGTAGAAATATGTGAACAATTTAGATAAGGTTGATGTGAACGTTATTGTGCTTACGAGGGCATTTTGAAGAGAGACAAACGTGGCGCACGAGATAAGGGTATGACAAAAGCTATTGTTCTCTACACCAATTACTCGCGGCTCGCGAATTACCTAAGCCTCATATATAAATTAAGCAGCGGCAAACAGCGGAAAGATTTCTCTAGTTATACGCCAACACAACAATTATTCGTAAATCACTTTACTATATGTTGAAATTTACGAGAGCTCGTTCGCTGAACCGCCGACCCCGACTTTACCGTTCTATTCCCCGCATGCGAATACTAACTGATGGTTGTGCAGGCTAAGGTTTACTTTGTTATTGTTCCGGCTGCGGCTCTACGGAACATGAAATTCTGTAGCAAAGGAGAATATGCATGGCGATTTCGTGATGAATATTCATTTCCTACGGGGCATGAAATTTATTGTGTTTTACATTTATATTCAACTCAGCTGTCTTATGTAACGGTAGCGACGCGGGATTAGCGAATTGTGAACGTTCACATTACGATTGTGTCGCACGATTCCCATTCGTGAGCGGTTAATTTTAACCGTCCTTAATAAATTAATGAAAACTGCGCGTGACTTTCTAATGACGTATATTTGCAATTGTTTACCGTTATCGGATAACAGTAGCGAAATAATTATTTACTGACCGCGCGTACATGTTAATGCAATGGGTACATAAAGTTGTTAGAGTTAGATGTTGGTGGATATCTTTTATGTTCTTGATTAGTCGGAGCTGCATAGTGATTGATGTGCGGTTATAACTCGTGTGTCGGTGTAGTGCCGCGCCCCGCTCGGCGCGGCGGCGGCGGCGCGTCCCGCTAGGTCGGTCTGGGCGCAGGGCAGGTGCTCAAATTATTTGACATTTGAAATAAAATTTAGGGCGTAGTTAGTCATCGGAGATCGAACTCTACGATCGACACACTTGGCACCTGTCGAATATTTAGCGCATAAATCCATAGCAACGGTACGATCGCGCGTTCGCTTGATGGATTCTGAGCTATATTTAATCAACGCGGGCGCGACACGCCGCCGCATTGTTCTCTCGATTGGATTGCTGAAGCGTCTATCGATACTTATTTTATGAGGTGTCGACGGAGATTCATTATAGCTAACGCAATGAAATAATTATTGAAACATTCGATTAATGTTAAACGGCACGAACGCATGACATAAGGTGATGCTGCTGATGCCTGAGGGAAGTGAAGGGTTATGTGGTCATATATTCATGTTTTGAATTATGACCGTTTGTCGTAATGTAACTGGCGCGTAACTAGCGGCGTGGGGCGGGCGGAGTGGGGGCGGGCGGGCGGCGCGTGATTGCAGTGGTCGCGTCAAACAATTGATTAGTCGCATAAACTCGGTTTGGCGCGCGCTAACGATGCATCATCCCGACTGATAATTAAATTGTAAATTAGCTAAGCCGATGCTAGCTCACCGCCGCACCGCGCGCTGCCGCCGCTGCGGTCGCCACCGCGCACCTAATCCACAGCCGCGGTTTGACGTTTATTGATACTCTTCATGTATCATATTAATTTTGATTTCTGATCGGTCTCCAACCTTAACTAGCAAATAGGTAGTACGAGAAAAAGGTCTTCACTCGAATTCCACCATTGAACACGAACTATAAATAAATCTATGTACCAATCCATAAAGACAAATTCGTTTGGAGCAAGCTTCGCACGCGTTGATTGCGAAAAATTCAATCTTGTTTCATGGAAATTTAATTTAACATACAAAATGAAAAGCTCTCTCGTTGGATATGAATCGATGTCGGCTCACTGACTGCTCGCCTGTGTTTGTGGACGATACTGCTTTGTGTGCATATTGTAATCAATTGTCGAATTGTATCAATTTGAATTCACAATTCGCAATTTTGACGCGAATTTCATTAATTTGTTAACGGAATATAATTATAGATTGTTCAGGTAGTTATGTTGATATGTATGTATTGCTTTTTGTATGTGTCAATGTGTAATACGAAATAATTAAATCTCGTCATTTTAACTGTACGACGTATATCATAGTATTATGTAATAAAAGTACTGGCGATTCCTTCGTCACAGTACCTGCTGAGATTGTTAATGTGCTTAGGTATATCAATCTGCCTAGCCTTTTCCTAGTATGTTGGCGTCGGGTTTCAGTCTAACCTAATGCAGCTTATGGTATTAAGTACTTTACATAGACCTACTGCCTATCTGACATCCACAACCTAGTTACTGGAAAGCACGATACTGGGTATGTTGTGATAAGACTAGTCAGACTTTTGGGGCATGTGGCTATCGGGTCAGCTATCATAAATAAAGATTTGCTTTCGCTGTGCTTCAAAATAAATCTATAGTTGCAACAATTAAGTTACACAAATAAGCTGTCCGCGCAGATCGGTGGTGTTCGTGCAAGTATCTGTCACATACCTGCATCGGGCGTCGTTGCATCGCACATAAAGTATATTTATAGCAGTTCGTCGCACCTACCGCGGGGAGAATTCGCGTGCCGATGCCTTGTCAATAATCGTTAATAGATATTTCAGAAGACAATGCAATCGGCTAAGTATAGCCGCCGTGACTAACGTCCCGTCAACCGAGCGGCACACGCGTGCTCAACTCTGTTAATCTTATTATGGCAACAGAATTTATTTGCTATGCCATGGAATCTGTTTGACACCTAACGTTTCATTTCAATGTCTATTTGTATAGGTTTTGGAAAATTGTTTCAAGTGGATTGGAATAGATACCCATTTATCTCTGCAGGTGTTGAAAGATGAGTTTAAGGATTGCTTTGTTCTTGGGCAAGTATACGGTACGGACCACCCCTATACACCTTTGGGAGTCACAACAGAATCCGTCATAGAGACTGTTTCCGAATGGCCTATATTCCTGTTTGTTTTTCACCAACCTCGTTGGTCTTATGGACGAAAACGCTGCTTTTGACAATCTCCGCTCTGTGGTCCTAGATACGAAGAAGTTTTCTGTTCAAAAATCTGTAGCGGCTAGAAATTTTGGTAGATTGCAATAGACTTGTTACATACGGGCATGGGACTTAATAACAGCATCGGCGAAGTGTGGGTGTAGGTATAAAAGTACACCACTATCTATCTCACCCTTGCATGCGTGGTGTTGTTATGTAATTAGTAGGACCATGTTCAGTAATAGACTAGCAGCAACTATTGTCTAGTTAACGAATTGGGCCGAATTTACTCATACCTATTACCTACCATTAAGAGACCGGAAATCCAAATGTAATAAAACTTGTTGATATTATTTAATTCTTGACTACGTCGTTGGTCTAGCGGTCCCAAGCGCGACTGCTGGGCATGAGGTCCTGGGTTCGATTCCCAACTCGGGCAAAGTGTTACTGGATCTTTCTGTGTAAGAAATTGTTTGTGCCAACCCCTTCGGGTAATACTGCCGTAATAACATGACATAACATAACGTGACCAGCCCATAAATGTTCCATTGCAAGGTAAGGACCTCTTCTTATACCGAAAAGGCAGGAGCATTTATCACCACGCTAGCTCACTGCGGGTTGGCCATTTCAGACATTTAAGTCCAGGTTTCCTCACGATGTTTTCCTTCACCGTTTGTCTGTAATGTCTTAGATTTTGAATGACACTCGTATGTTATAAAACTTGTTGATATTACTTAATTCTTGACTGCCTCGTTGGTCTAGTGGTCGCAAGCGTGGCTACTGAGCGTGAGGTCCTGAGTTCGATTCCCAGGGCGGGTTAAGTGTTATTGGGTTCAAGATAAATCTTTGAAAAGCATTAACGCTTGCTTAGCGAACTCTAAACTTATAAGATTTAATGGAAAAAGAATACGGTCGTGAGCAGGATTCGAACCTGCAACTCCCTGTTATTGGGTTGTTTTCTGTTAGGCAATTCTCAATAGCAGTGCGGAGTTAGGAAGTTGGTGGTGTGACACCCCCGTGCTTAGGAGAGCACGTAAAGCCACCGGTCCTGCGCCTGATCTCTCTCCGGTAGTGTCGGATTGCCATCCCACCGGACTATGTGAGTGAAGGAAGAGGCAGTGCACTTGTGCACTATAATATCTCCTGCGTACTTTGTTAATCTCCTTGGAAATTGGGCGCTGTGAATCTCAAGCTTACCAGTGCCTTTGAGTTAATTGGACTTATGGGGTAGCGTGGACATATAAACAAATCAAACATCAGGTAGTCCTAGTTTAATTATCTATTTTTAGATTAAGATAAGTCGCATTACAAAAAATTGCGGACCCATATGCCAGCAGCCGTCGGAAGTCGTAACTCACAGTTATGAAGCGAACGACACCAGTTTCATAAACATTGTTTTTCTTCGTTTCGCCCCTAATATTTATATTTATCAATCCATCTACACATTTATTTATAGTCCAAAATAGCGAGCATCCGAGGGTGCCCTGGGGGCGCGCCGTCATTACGATTTATTGTTTTCTTTGGTCATAGTTTGGGGTCTTTCTTACAAGAGTCCTTAGACGGATTTTAAGATTACTTATTGTTGACCAGAAACTGGCTAAGGTCCCCCATGAGTGTATTACAGAAGCTTCAAAATTTATTGTTTTCCTCTCATGTTACCGCGTTATTCATAAAAAACTGTCACAGTAAAATAAACAGTGGTGGTTTAATTAAAACTTTATTTACTGTTCTTGTAAATTACGGTATTTGCGTTTCACATTCAATAACAAAATCGTTATCAGAGACTAAATATTCATAACCTGTGCGTTGCTATTTGCATAGCAATATGTCACCTATAATTTATTTTTATAAGCATACTGCGCGAGTGTCATCTATTTTTGAAGTTTGCGCATGTGTACGCAATATTCAAAATATTCTTTGGATAATATATTACTGTAGTTACGCGAGGGAGTGAACAAATAATATTATTATCTATAATCTGTGAACGTTTATGCTTGGTGGTAAAGGATCGCATGGCCTTAGTGCGACATCTGGTGTTAAGTATACGAGGTGGCGCGCGTGCGCAGATAGATCACTGGCGACCTTTGCTTTGCTGAACTTTGAAAGTGTTAGATATGGAAATCAGATCCAGTTGAGTAACTAAATTAGGAAATATAACATACCGATGACTTATTGATTAAGCAGAAAACAGTTATTAGTTTAGTAATTAAAATATTAATTCTAATTTAGAAGATATTTTGACTAGAAATGAAATGCTGTTTTTCAACCCTTTGAAGTGTCCTTAAATTGATATGCACTCCATAATTTCTGTGGTTAACTATGCTTACCTTACTACTAAAGTATTTCAACTGCAACTGCAACATCAGCAAGAACCAGGGGTTCTACAGAATCAGCAAGTAAACTGAGGGAAGCACATATATCATTGGCCAAAACCGCAAACAAAAACAGGATAGTGTTGCACGCTCTCTAACATAGGTTGAAAGTTTACCTGATTGAGGCATTCAAAGGATGTAGGCAAAGATCCATATTTAATTACCATACTATGTTCCTACACTACTACGTTCCTACTACACTAGTACGGTAATTAAATATGAATCTATAAGCACAAATAACGTAGGATAAAACAAACACACACGTTGGTGTGTGTTTGTTTTATCGCACACATATCCATTATCCATACTCATATTTTACGTGCAGTTATTATTATAGGTAGGGGCCAAATGGCTATTATTTAGTGTGCACTATTTTTGTCTCTCTACAAACAAATCCCCGGAAACGCAAAATTGTTGGTGTCAAAAATTCTATTTGACTCGTGCCACTGTGTCTGCACCTCAGTGCACTGACTTGTGCGCTGACATTGAATCTTGATACTTTCTATGCTGTTTTCTTCGATATCGTAGTAGAGTTTTTGCGGAACGGCTAAATAAATATTGATTTAGGAATAATTGGTGTTGTATGAAAGTAATAATTAGTTTCAAAAGGGACGTAATGGCGTCAATTCTGATGTAACAAAATTAACTTAAATTAGAGCATTGCTATATTTTACTAACAGTTACAATAGCGGGACTGGATAAATTAAGAGACGTCAAATTAAAATTTAGACATATTAACCTAAAAATTTCATATAATATTGTTAAGTTTAAAATTTTTAATATAATAGTGGCCACCTAAAATGTTCGGATATTCTCGTTTTATTTATAAAATATGTTTAAGTAAAAACCAGAAATGCACTTAATTCAGTTTATGTTGTCTTTATCAGAACTGACGCTAATGGCAATGCAAATCTGATTAATAATGTCAAATGTACTTATATTTTAATTCCCAGAACACACTATAAGAAAATGTAAGGAAACATTATAAGAAAAACCCGAACGTAAACACATGTTACTTTGTCTATATTAATAGCAACGTACGTCAGTCATCAAATATCAAGAATCCCAATCACGTTATAATACAGCAGCAGTCTTCTCAATACTTGACATATTTATGTACACAGTAGGTGCAACGCACGGGACATATGGCGCACCAATTTATGAACCCGAGGGCCCATTACCATTTTAAATATTATTTTTAGGGAATTTCGTGTCAGATCTCACTCGTCGGCGGCCCGTATATTAAGAGATGTGATCCTCTGATTAAGTCGCCCTGATATTTGTGGAGGCGAGTGCGTTAGGATTTTCTGTTAATTAAGGAAACACTCCCATAACATGACTTCATTATGTCATAGATGTTAGATTATTTTTAAAGAGAGCTAAAATTAAATCTGTCTTACAGGCTTTAACAGATAACACCCGAAACAAAATAAACAGAACTAATGTTATAAACTGTTTGTGGAAAGAAAAATACGGTCGTGAGCAGGATTCGAATCTGCATCTTCCGGATAAATACTCCAGGCTCTCTGACCACTAAGCCATCACGGCCTCTGCTCATTACGAATTCTCCTTCTACATTTTAAGCCGAAACTAAATATTTTTTCCAGAATTATTTGTTATCATTTTACGTGTTCTACATAATAATTCTTCTTACTTCAACATACCATTTTCATACTTCTTACTTAGCATTTCAACTGCCTCGTTGTTCTAGTGCTCCTGGGTCCTCGATTCCCGGATCAGGCAAAGTGTATTGATTCTTTATGTTAGGAAATCCTCAGTAGCAGCCCGGAGATTAGAATTGTGCCTGGTAGATGGCAGTAGGGCCACCACCTATTACATGGGACTTAACAGTATTGGTGAAATGAGTGCATAACTATGTACATGTGTGTGTTTCGAGGAATACGTGATGCTTCATGACTGATAAAGAGACCTCTTAGTATGTGAAGTGTTGTTCAAGCCACCCGTAGGTTTCCGACTTGTCTTAGGCTCAATTGCAACATCTTAACTTTAACGGACATATTACTGTGTTTTATTGACAGCATTTACATAGAAAACCTGTCAAAATAATAAAGTGACACGTCGGTTACGGTTATAGCTGTATTGGTGCAACCTAGCCTTAGTGGCTTATTAATTAGCAGTAACCGGTACCGATGGTTAAATGTACCCCCCGAAGCAAGAAGCAAGTAGCGGAGATGCTCAAGTTAAAATGTTCGTAGCGGTCACCCATCTACAGACTGACCGCGTCAAGCGTTGCTTAACCTCAGCGATCCTGTATCGACTGGAGGTTGGAACTGGCTATTATCGCCTTATAATAGCACTATTAAATATTTTTACGCATAACTTAAACTCATTTCATAACCCGTCGTAGTGAATGCGCCGATGGAGCCGTAGCCCGCCGTAGCGTCGTAGCAAGGAGTACAAACGTTACCTACGAATTCTAGGAACTATTCAATTATTTTTGTATAATAACTTTCGTGAGACATATTCATATCAATTATTGTTCACCGGTTACTACTCACGTGCATTTTTTGTTTGACTCGCGACATCGCTGCGCGCTCTTCTCATGACTCGGGTTCGAGTTCTAACTAATCGGGAAATCCCGAAAAAATGCACGTGTGTAGTAACCGGTGAACAATAATTGATACTATTCAATTAATCCTGTAGAATGTATATGTACTTTTTCTTTGTAACACAGTTATGATGCGGTACAGTTTTGTTTAGCTTTGAATGTTGACGCTTCACAAGCAATTAATAGTTTACCAGAATGGCTATGAATGGTGCAGTTGTGGAGTTGAGTAAAACAAACAAAGCTGGGTCAACCACGCCATTAAATTTTATGAAACGGAAGCCGTCACCCGGCGCATGTGCAGCCGCCACTCGTTCTCCGATCTGTCAATACTGAGCATCGGCGCGTGCGCACACCTCCTGTACAACGTAGATCCGTCACTAAATTGTAATTTATCACGCATTTAATTCCAAATTTGGTTTCGTTCAGACTAATGGCTTACAACTTTACCTCTTCACTTTTACACATTTGTTGCAGGTAGAGTTATTTTATAATAAAATGCATAAAATAGTTTTATTTGAGCTAATCTCTCCACATTGAAATTATTTGCAAACAAGTTTAATTTTTAAGGTTCCGTACGCAACTGGCACCCCTTGCAGGACCTTATTACTAAGTAAATTACGCCACGGTTGCCCATCAGCTTGTTTTAATGTTTGTAGAACATGTTAATCTTATTATGGTTTCTATCATCAAAATGTCAAAACCAAGGACGAGACATGTATAAGAAATCTTTAAATAAAATCATATCTGTCCTAACTTGAAAACAGTAATAGGTACATATTAATCCGGTTTGGTTGTACCTAGTATTAGAATTAAAACAAACAGTAGGCTTCTGTAAACCCTTACCATCCGGCGGGCCGTGCATTTGTTTGCTACCTTAGTGCTGTTAAAAAAAAACTAAAATAATTTTAGAGACACGGAACCCGAAGTTCAACCGACTTGCACTTGGCCAGTTTTACTAATATTCGATTAAGAAACGTTGACTAAGGTATGAGTAATCTGTTTTGTCAGTTGATTTCTTTATTCTTAAATATGATAAAGCACCTGAATCCAATCGCAGCATTGTGAGGTGGTGCGCAGTGGGTCGTGACACGCACACTGCCACCGGACATTGTGGCTGAGCCGACACCTTGTACACTCATTGTACACTCTCGACAAAAACTGTCACAAGTTGAATATGATAAATTCTTTGCAGCTCCTAGTTTTTTGACGACTTGTAATATCTTATTGGAACTTTGTTTTTTGGTCGGTAGAATTTGTTAACTTGTTTCCTCTTAGTATATTTTTTTATAGCATAATACTTTAAGGTACAATCTTTCACGTATTACATCTCTCACTTTTGTTGTCCAGTATTGTATCGTATCGAATGACTTCATAAACACGCTGTAATCGATTGTACTTAACGAATAATAAACAAGCATAATATCAAACGGAAATATCGGGTTCGTCGCCGCCATTATATTATAATAAAAGGCCACAATGTCATATCGTTTATTTTTACCAATGAAGCTTCGTAACGAATGTTTTTGTTATTCAATAGTTATTCAACTCTATAAAAACTAAAATGACATAATGTAATCGGTATGTCTTTGAATTCCAAAAGGTCAAGCAGAGTTGTTTTACACCCACAGTCGGCAATGAGGGTATCAGGTCCCAAGTGATAGAGGGCGAGCCAATTGCCCTTTAGCGGCTGCAATTTCAATCCCTGCCGTATCTCTGATTTTTCTAACAGAAAAATTCGATTACCCTTGCCGCCCCGAATGGTCAAGAATGAAACCTAGAATTTTAATGATATAAGCTATGCTTGTAAGAGTAAAACTAATGAAAATACATTTTATCTACGTACTTAAGAGGTTTTATTATATATATTATCTATAGATTTTTTTGGCGAAATAGTACTATCAGTACTTTTTTGTTTTTTTAATAAAGAAAAAAAAAAAATTTCCCACCGCCATTAATCCTTTATTTCGCGAAATGAAAATCACATAAACTCAAAACTTAGATCGTCCCATCACTTCACTATGAAATAATCTAATTCAAATCACCCCATACAACATATGAAAAAATCTTTTTATAAATAAGTAATAACGTACACCACTAGAAAAATAAATCTCGAATAGAAAATTCCCTTTTGACGGAATGCTGAGTATAACCGTAGCCAAAGGAAATATAAATGCTGTCCAAAGGCGAATATGCGGCAATCCCTCACACAAGTGGGTAAGACGACTTGAATTTTTAATGTTACACTCAGACCGTTGCAAACCGTAACAGTTTTCTTGTCATTGGTGGAGTGGAGATGTGAGATAAATTTTGCAGAGTGGCCCCATCTTTTCGTCTGACATCAATCTTTAATGTGAACACGGGCTACACTCTATACGTGGCGTGTCTAATACTATTTGTGTACAAAGTATGAAGCTTTTACTTTGAGAGTCGATGTACTACGGTCCACGCCAATATAATATTGGATTTAATAAGTACCACTTGAGGTAGCTATTTGTATGGATAGATTGCGAACTGAACGTGTAAGTCTGCGAATTGTAATCTTCAATACAGGTGTAGGTAGAAACCGCTCACCTTGAAGACGGCAATTAACTTCCTCATAGCCAGCGATAATAATGACAAGACTGAAACAATAGTTGTATTAGTTTTTATTTTTCGCCGCTATCGAAGGCCATGTTCAACAATACACAAAACAAAGTTGGAGCGATTCGTCTCGCCATATAATTTCAGTAATCAAACGCCACGTCACTACGAGGCGCGGTCCGGAATCGATTAAGCGTTCCATTTCCGGTGTTTTTATAGGGAATAATTATTGGAAAACTGGTCAAACAATCAAGGACTGCTAGTTTCCGTCGATCTACTAAGATATTATAAAGGAAGAAATCGAACTCATAGAGCTGTGGATAATCTGTGGATACAGTCAACTGTGACCGCTTCCTCGATAGATTTTTGTTTCTTCTTTTATAATTTGTTTTTACATTGACGTGACGGTATAGTTTTTCCTTATCGTTGAGCGTGATTGTTGTCTGGTTGGGGCTTTGAGCACTGAGCACAGCGGCGCGGGCGCACCTGTCCGCTACTCCAATGAAAGCAGTGGTTTAATTATTATCTTGTTTTTGTACGATTTAATATTGCGACCAGGGAAGTAGATCACCTCGTTGATTACGAAAATCTTTTTGCTAACGTTTATAAGTGTTTTTTTTGGGTATGAAATGGTGGGTTTTGTTAGTTTACAATCATTTATTTATGTTGATTCGTCATTGATATGAATTAAAAATGGTTTTGAATTTATGTCACAACAATAGATTTATAAAATCAGGTGTCTAAACTCTTTTATGCTGTGACATAGTGGTTTTAGTTGGTTGCCTAATAGACATATAATTTATCATTATCATTATGTTATAATAAAAGTCGGAATGTGAGTGGTAGCGGTAGAGAAGCGCGCGAGTCTACGGCGCAGTATAAAGGTCGTCATTCATATGTAGGCTTAATCTTGATTTAACATAACGATTTGAGCTGTCCCAGATTTTTCAGTTTAAATAAATATTGATCATTGCACTTAAATGGCTAATGAGCATTGAAATGGCTAATAAAACACAGCAGTTTTCCGTTAAATACCTAAATTGTCTGTAGTTTGATCATTAATGAATATTGTGCAAGCCTATTTGACAAAGTCATAACTGCATTTCTGGTGATCTGATGACATGTAGATGACACAAGCTGGGTACGCGCGAGGGCGAGGCGATGTGAGGCGATGTTTACGCGGTGCTGACGTGGTTATTGAGTGACGACCACGGCAGAACACGATGCTAATGGACTATTAACCTCCTGCCGCTAATTATTAATATTTTATTTTTATGGCCGCCTCTGTCCAATTTTAATGACCACTTTCCGGTTCTCATATTATACAGTTGATATTTTGAAATGCTAATATTTGCTCAGCGTTGATTGAAAGGTCAACGGTTTTGTCAACGGTATTGCTTTAACAGGCCCTATTAGCTCGACGCAATATAGAGTTACAAAATCATCTCGTATTATGTTTCGATGGAGATATGACGATGAGAGGTTTTTTGTTTTTAATATTAATTTTCATGTGTTTAATGTGTTCGAAATATGATATTTTCTGAGTTATTATATATTTTAAGTTAATATTTATACTGATGTTGTCTTATCATTATCATCATCTTCCTGCCCTGGTCCCAAGTTATTTGGTCAGCGCAATATGATTTTCTCTTCCATTGTTCCCTGTCAGCCGTCACTATATCGTTGACTCCCTTTTCATCCGTCCTAATCCATGTTGACTTATCATGATGAATTAATTGATATTACTTATAAAAATAAACAGGACGCACGAAAGCTTATTTGTTTTACAATGATAAACATATGTCTTAAATCATTTTCCTGTATGATCCGTCAAACTTATCCAGAATGTCAAGGGTTGACAGCAGTTCGTGGCATCCGTTTCGGGCGACGGATAAGCCATCACAATATGGAGCAACTTTAGCGTTACTTGCAAAATATGTTTTGTGACAACGGCATAGAGTCCGGTTTGCTCATAACACATACATAGCACATATTGCTTTTCTAATAGCGGATAAATTCACTGACACTTTTCAAAAAGCTTAAAATGATAGTTGGTTCCCTAAATCGCGACTTCGTACGCTAGGATTAGGGTTGGTATTTGTTTGTATATTGATTTCATAACTCCAACAACGGAAGGAATAGCTCAGTGTGTGGCTGTGCATTTGTGTTATTAAATGATTTATGAAGCAGGATTACCGGGAGTTTGGTTTGTTGAGCAATTTTAGGTGTTATTAGTATAGATATTGGGTATGAAGTTGTTTGTAGAGTAAGCTTGTTAATCATGCACGGTAGCCGTGTGTTGATCTCGATGTAATTGAGTTAACTGACGCACTGATGACTTATTTGACAGAGTGAGTCGTCTGTTTTACCGTTGTGTTATTATAATCTACGAGGGATTAGTTATGTGTTTATTATTTGTACGCAACTGTTTATTAAACTGAGAATTTAATAAGGTGCTTACTAGGTATTTACTGTGAAATTATGGAGTCGATCGAACCGTTTTTGCATGCATCATTATTGCCAACTAATCATCTGTGATTTGATTAGTACGGCTGGATACAATTAAGTAGCAGACACTAATTCATTACCTATCTAAGCAGTTCTAACTTTGCACAAAAAACAGTGTTTCAGTGTTGAATGAAGGATTAATAACATCACAAATTGGTTTCAATATATCCCACTATCGATTCATCTGTGGCACATTATGTTTCCACATCGAGATATCAAATTGATAAGTGAGGCACATTCACAGCGGGAGCTGGCGCGAGCGCGGGAGCGGGCCGGGCGGGCGCGGGCGGTCGAGGCATTATGAAATTGGCCGTACGTTAGATGCCGTTACTTCCGATAAAATATAACCTGCTCGGCTGCTCATATCTGTCGGACGAACCTCCAAGCATTTCCTAGTGTACTCACGTCCGATACAACCATCATTTTGGCTTATTAGATAATCAATAACACGTCAATAGCTTAACGTGTTTAATAGTTATGACACAACAGGTTTAACTGCATGTGATTTATTGTAACAGATAAGATACGGAAAATATGTTTTCACTGAAACGCGACGTAACGTTACGAGGTGAAAGTTAGCGGTATTAAAATTAGAAAATTATGTTCACGTGTGTCGCATATAAACCCATTTAACATGTCACCTTCATGGGAACCAAATATATTATGTTGCGACATTATTATCAATAGACGTTTATAGAAATATAAATTTCTGAATGTTCGTCAACTTAACTGTTTTGTTGAATGTGTTGTGTGGTTTGTGAGGTGACCTACATATATCTTCGGGTTAGAGTGGACTTGGGTTACATGGTCGATCTACGGATCGAAATGTTTGTTAAGCCTATGGACACCTATTTGTTTCATGTGATTTGTTGTGTATGTCACTACCACATAAGGAACCGTGCATATAATATAACATAACATAATACAGCATCACGCCTGTATTCCCCGAAGGGGTAGGCAGAGGTGAACACAGTTGTACACTCATATTCCACCAATGCTGTTATTAAGTCCCATGTAATAGGTGGTGAGCCTATTGCCATCATCAACCGAGCACAATCCCAAACGCCGGGCTGTTACTGCGATTTTCCTAACAGAAAAAGTCAATAACACTTCGCCCGACCCGGGAATCGAACCCGAGACCTCCTGCTCAGCAGTCGCTTTTGGGACCACTACACCAATCGTGCACACGACGTATAGGTAAAAGTATAAAATCTTGTGAGAAACTAAGCCCTTAGTGTGAAGTATTAATCAAAAAGAGTCTAAAATGTGCTAAGAATTATCACAAAGGTAGGTATAACAGAAGAACTCACATTAACATATTAACATATTTATTTCTGTTTATAATGTTAAGAGGCTTTCCAATGAGAGTAGCTAATCGGCCTTGTGTTAGTACTTACTCCATATGTCTACTTAGGTATAAACATTCTTATTCATACATAAAAATCTCTCAACTGCATTAACGCATGCGTAGCGATCAGTAAAGTTATATATTTTTGTGGAAAGAAAAATACATTCGTGGGCCGGAATCGAACTGCGCCTCTCGGATAAATAATCCAGGCGTTCTAAACAATACAAGAATGTATAACTTTATTCTTATTCATATTATGTCTCTACGACATAGAGTGTAATGCAAGATTTTGCTGTAGCATGTTGCCATAACTAGTAATGGTCGTGTATGACGTGTATATTACAAAAAAGGTGACAAACGGAATTTTTCTATTTTGAAATGAGTTAAAATCAATTACCTATGTCTTGAAAAAGATAGGCCTCTCTTACGCTCGTGGCCTCAAATCATTGTTCTAGTAACTTAGTAATATCGTCAATATCTCCACGGAGATTAGCCACGTATGCAGAAGATATTATATTGCACAAGTGTATGCCCAAACACAGGTGCACTCCCCCTTCCTTCTCTCCCATAGTCCATTGGGACGGCAATCCAAGAGAGAGGAGATCAGGCGCAGGACTGATGGCTCTACATGCTCTCCGAAACATGGGGCCTGTACTGAGAATTTTGAAACAGAAAAACCCAATAACAATTTGCCCAACTGGGAATCTAACCCTCACTCACGCTCAGCAGCCGCGCTTGCGACCACTAGACCAACGAGACAGTCAAGTAATATCTATGAAGTATAAAGTTCCCCTCTTATTTCCCTAATATAACGGGAGTTAACTGACACAGCTAATTAGTTTGATCTAGTAAATGTAAATAAATAGAACTCTATCGTAGAATGCTTACTCTCGCTCGCAGGAAGGCTTGCACAACACTATCTCGTAATGAATAAGACTCAATTCAGTGGCCTGAGTGGTATCTCTCACAACATCAGATGTGGTGCACTATATCGTAAGGGTAGCTGGGGGTAGGGAAGGGGGGTAGATACTCCGCGTAAGGTCAGAGATTTATGTTCTCATAACGCGCCGTTCCTCGCCAGCCAAACGTTCAAACGTATTGATTTCATTTCCAACATTCATTTTTAAATAGTTCTACTCTTTTAACCGATACCAAGTATCTCTACAAGTTATGTTTGCTTAGCGAATCAACTCAGCTTAACACAGAATATGTAATAATATTGCAGATGCTAATCAACTGACGCTGGTGACTGCGTTAAAAATAATTTAAATTTATTTTCAAAGATTTTAAGAGAATGGAATACTAGCTTAATAGGTACTAAAAATTCAAATTTGACCTGAATCAAGGCAATAAATAATATTAAATTAATATAAAGTGGGCTATAAAACAAAAATGTATTCATTCCATACATTTTTCTTGGAATGTGGTTACGAGATAAGAGATGTAGCTCAGATGTCAATAACAGATAAGAAATATGAATTATTTAAACAAATATTAAGTTGGATTTTAATTAATAGGAGACGTTTATTAGGTACTTATTCGTTAAAGTAAAAGGGCAAGGCCTATATATGGCTATTTTCTTTCATATTAAAGCTATAAAACTGAGGTGCTTGAATGCGTTAATTGGTTGAATTATTACATGTATCTAATACCATAAAACATAGCACACATAAAAACGACATCATAACTTTCTATCAAGATAAACATTTGTGATATAAAAGTCAGTTTGTATATTTTTGCATTTTCCTTAAGTAGGGTACGTCACAGAACAAGAAAAGGGTTGCTTTTATTTTGAATTAAATATAAGAAAACAGCCTACGTCGTCAAGTTTTTATGAACAACTTAGTGTACCAAGTTTTTATAAAAACTTTAAATCCAAGTGACATTCACAGATAAATCGGTTATTCATATCTCATTTGTTATTACATCAGTAACATTACTCTAGAGAAGTTCGTGTGTCAGTACGCACAGGTGCCGTTGACACGAAAGCGTTTTGTCTTCAAGCCATTGGTGGGCTCCTATCGCAAGTAACTAAAAAGGTGTCGTTAGTAATGGTTTTTGAAACATCATAAAGATGTCATGGTGGCTGTTACCTGATTGTGGCTATCGCTGCGGCGTAATAGGGCGCGCGTAAAGTTAGCCGCGAGATACTGTGGACGCGGGACTTGAAGAATCTTTACGTCGCCACAGACTCACACTTAGAATATGTAGACAAATTAATATAAATTCTAAATTTCCACCACTATAGTGTATATAAAAAGTTGAGTCATATCAATCAACACATATTTGTGTACCTTTGTAATTGTTTTTTATTACCGTTCATGTCTTGTAGAACACTTTTGTTCTACGGCATACTATGCCTTTTTGGCGGTCAAAGGCTTTATTAGGCAATGTACCAAGGCCAGTGTGATGTAATGATACTCAGATCCATAATTTTGTCACAGCCTGTTTGTGATTTTTTATTCATTTTATGGATAATCGCTGTTATGGCCGCGTCGTTCAGATTTTAATGTACGCATGAACGCTTTGAATGCAATAAAGTATAATCTGTAAATCCAGGTTGTCAGTTATCCGTGTACAATATTTCAACAATTTGTTCGGCGGTTAAATTGCTCTCTTGTGTCATCAGTGCAAAATTTCACAAGTGATTTTGGAAAGTAAATTTAAGTAACTTTTATTTGTGTCAATAGTTCCGAGTACCGGTTTAGAAGTCCGTCATAGTGTATCTACCTAAGATAGATAGGTATAGATGCTTATCATGTTATTTAGTAAAATATATCCCATTGAAGATGATCCACTTTAGTTACTTTGTCCCAACTAGATAATTTCTTCTATATATTTATTCAGAGTATTTTGCCTAATTTAAAAACAAATCAAAGCTACAAAACGCAGTTTGCTGACTGAAAACACTTAAATCTGGAATGTTTTGAAAGATCGCATTCTGTTTATATTATTTAGAGTACAAAATATTAACTAGTTTTTCGTACGAATCGAAATACGCGGTTACACCTATTGTTACTCATATTTTCCCCAAAGAGGTGTAACAAAATATATTGTTATTCAGTGATAGGAAAAAATGTGTAAAATATTCTCTCGAGTGTTGCTGCTGACTGTACCTACACCACTTTTTAATCACTTCATAAGTCACCAACCAAGCATTGTCGAAGCTTATCTGGTAATTTTTGATAGCCACCACACACTTAACACTTGGAATTGTTTCGGATAGTTGTTTATTTATTTTAATGGCACCTTGGCCCTTAAAGAGCATTCCACTAATCAAGGGAAGTGCACTCTCAAATGAATATGATGTGCAGTAAAACTAAAACTAATTGATAGTTATTCACCGGTTCGACCTACCACGCTAGTATGAAAATTTCTTAAGTCAAGTTTCTTTGAGTAATGAAATCAATTACAAATATAGAGCAAGAATAGGTTAGTTAAAACACTAAATAAAATATTCATGTCATAAAATTGCCCCTAAATATTGCTTGCAATAACAAAATATTGATCGCGCGGATCCCCCGGCAATATTTATGCTTGATTGGCCATTACTACCTATCAGCAAGCGGAAATTTTAATTTATGCGCTACATTGATTGTTTGTTTTTGTGTCATAGCTACTTTTTATACAGCAAAAACTTGTCTTCTTTCGATCACGGAAGTTACGAAATATTTGCTTTTGACGGAATATTAACAAACTACTGTGATCGATGAACGGTGATAAGAAGATTAGAACATTATTTTGACACAATAATTTTTCAATACTTGGCACTGGGGATCTTATTTCATAATATATAAGTATAAGTCGATCACTAGTGATTTGAAAAACGTCATTCAACTGATACCCGAAACCAATAAATTTCATACTGCAATAATTGGCTACGCCCGGAATTCTAATCTGCGTGGAGTGACTGAGCAGAATACGAGCACTGTATTGCAGACTTTTTTCTTTCAATTAAAGCCTTTTATCTGCCGGATGATTTACGATGCTTTCGATAACATTCGGTTTAGGGAAATGAAACATGCTTAATTTGTTATCGATGTCGTTATTAAAACGTGAATGCGTAGGTACCTGGCTATTTTTTGTTGTTCCAACGTTTCGTATAATTATTTTTGTTTGGCTTATAATGAAGAGTCGGCGATAACAATATCGATTGTTCATGGATCGAGCGGAAGTGGAAATTTGAACCTTGTCATGGCGAGGCTCCGACAACCGTGACTGAGCCCACAAGCGTTTCACCTCACATTTGCTTTTTATATTGTTCTCTGGTTCAATAGTTGACCTAGCGGTTAAGTTAGCTTGATAATGTTTTTAAGAAAACTTATTCTGGGATGATGAAGGTTTATATTTATAATTTGTTTCTTCGAATATTTAATGCAGCGTCGCTATATGTTATTCCAGCAACACACACACAATTTGAAGCTTGTCAATGCAGTCATCGTTGTAGTAAAATGAGCGGAGAGCAGGCGTGTCGGCGCAACTGTTATCGAGATCCGAGTATTCCAAGAACAGAGAGTCTGCTACCAAATATCATGACTGTCGTCTTACAAATGAGAAAATTTCGCTCTAATTATTTATGAATGTGTTATCGTCATATCTCTGGAGCTCACGATCCGGCCTCCGTGCGCACGACACGAGCAAAACCGCAATTAGCAAATGTGGCTTTCTTTGTTCTCGCTCGCACGTTTCGCCATCGTTTCGTATCTATTACTATAAGTATGTATTGCGAGAAGAGTAGTCGTCGATCGTTAATAAACCTCCATTACTTTCATTAAGGGATATCTGTGGACAGTCGCCGTATCGAGATGTCGGCCGGCCGTCATGCCATCGACACAACGAAATTAAACGCGATGACGCTATCGAAGCGCGCGCATCGAGCGTTCGCTGCTCGTTCTTCGCCGCTATCCGCGCGCGCACTTAATTGCAAAATGCCAATGAATGTCGATAATATATTTTAATCGCGACACCGAGCACTGAACGCGACGTCATCTACGTAATCCTAAATCTCGTTATGGACACGACTCGAATACCTAGGCATCTGTTATAAATTACATTTCAGATTATCGTATGATCCAATCGTAAATTAAGACAAGATACATAATTAAGGCGAATAAATAAAATGGTTGGCATTTCGACGGGAGCACGTTCGATTCTACCTCGCGATATACTCTCCATTTTGAGCTATCAGCCCTTTTAATAAAGTGTAGTTTGATTCGTTACATTTAATTGCGATTCAATCGCCAACAATATTGAAGGAGCCCGAAGAGTGCGGGGGCGAGACGGGGCTCTGAATGTCACGACAAGATTTTTAATTACGTAGAAGATATCATCTAAGAACTGCGTCCCATACTATACGGGAGACATCGCGAAATTACAATTCAATAATTATATCTGCGGCTGAGGTTAAAGAAGTATTTTTAATTAGTGACAGCTTTACTACACGTTAACACGAAAATATCGGACACTGAGTAAGGTGAGTAGGAGAGCGGTGTGGCGCACGTGCGGCGAGCACAGCGGCGGCGCAAGCGCAGCCGGTGCGGCAGCCGCGGCCGGCATGCCTGCCGCCACCCCGGCCCGGCTCGAGCCTGTCCAATATGATACCCGGTTTATTTTCGTTCTTCTAATGCGTCTTCACTGTCGTCCGGAGGACAATTAAAAATACAAAAAGTGAAACGTTTGTTTCAGACGTTCATTGTCTCCGTTATTAATAAATTCATTTTACTGAGTTGAAGTCGACGTGTATTTTATTCGCTTTAAGTGGTTTCACATTGTTTTATATTTATGTGCGGTTATTTTTGGTACAGACATTATAATGCAGTTTGTGGGGGAAGATGTAAAACGGCTCACTCTTGCTCCATTAGGGATATTTGAAACTTTGAGAGTGCACTCATAAATTCGCTTTTGTTGGTAATAACACTTATACTAAGAATAGTATCTATTGTTATTATATTTTACTTTATTTAATTGACAAAACATGTCTCGTAGAATACGTTCCATTGGACGGAAATAGGTTTATGTACCTATGGAACAATGCTGTGAAGCTGTGTGGAAGTCTTAAATTCATTACAGTTTGTTTTAGTGACTATTCATTTATTCAAATATATCTAATTATGCAAGATACCTATAACCATTTTATGTTTTATTAAATTTCATGTCATTTAGTTTCATGATGTTAAGCTCTGTATCTTTCATTGTCATCTTATTCAAACCAAATTAAAACGAACTGGGGCATTTGTATAACAGAGCACTAAAACGTTAAAGTTATTATATTAAATGGAAAAAGAATACGGTCGCGAACAGGATTCGAACCTGCGCCTCCCGGATGAATACTCCAGGCGCTCTGACCACTAAGCCATCTCGACCTCTGCTCACCACCGCGAATTCTTCTTCCATATTTTAACACGTCTTATGGCGACATCATTGCTATCAATTCAGTCCTTAAACAAGTGACCGAACCGACACGACTAACTTTGCAGTTAATACAATGTCGTAAAGAATGCAATTACCTTAATAATTCAAGATAAATCTTTGAAAAGCATTAACGCATGCTTAGCGAACTCTAAAGTTATTATATTAAATGGAAAAAGAATACGGTCGCGAACAGGATTCGAACCTGCGCCTCCCGGATGAATACTCCAGGCGCTCTGACCACTAAGCCATCTCGACCTCTGCTCACCACCGCGAATTCTTCTTCCATATTTTAACACGTCTTATGGCGACGTCATTGCTATCAATTCAGTCCTTATACAAGTGACCGAACCGACACGACTAACTTTGCAGTTAATACAATGTCGTAAAGAATGCAATTACCTTAATAATTCAAGATAAATCTTTGAAAAGCATTAACGCATGCTTAGCGAACTCTAAAGTTATTATATTTTAAAAAAAATGGAGTATTCAAAGTCAAAGTCAAAGTCAAAGCATTTATTTCAATTAGACCGTTTACAGGCACTTTTGAATTGTCAAAAAAAATAAACTAGTTGCCACCATTATTCATCCGGGAGGCGCAGGTTCGAATCCTGTTCGCGACCGTATTCTTTTTTCCATTTAATATAATAACTTTAGAGTTCGCTAAGCATGCGTTAATGCTTTTCAAAGATTTATCTTGAATTATTAAGGTAATTGCATTCTTTACGACATTGTATTAACTGCAAAGTTAGTCGTGTCGGTTCGGTCACTTGTTTATGGACTGAATTGATAGCAATGACGTCGCCATAAGACGTGTTAAAATATGGAAGAAGAATTCGCGGTGGTGAGCAGAGGTCGAGATGGCTTAGTGGTCAGAGCGCCTGCAGTATTCATCCGGGAGGCGCAGGTTCGAATCCTGTTCGTGACCGTATTCTTTTTCCATTTAATATAATAACTTTAGAGTTCGCTAAGCATGCGTTAATGCTTTTCAAAGATTTATCTTGAATCACTAAAACGTTGGTGGTAGACTTTGGTACACCATACTATTCATATAGGTACAGACTGATATGTTATACATCGAATCTATACATATAATAAAATGTAACGGATCGCTGTCTGTACATGGAAGATATATGAGAATAGATATAATTGGGACCTTTATCAATTCAAATAACACCCAAAACAATGAATGTTAGAATTTTTGTCTGTTTATTTGTGCGTTTGTGCACGCTAATCTCAGAAACGGCTCTTCCGAATTAGATGTAGTTTTCAATAATATATTTTGGTAAGCTTCACTTTTTTTTTTTTTTTTTTTTTATGTGGAGAAATGCCCTCGCATACCTCTCTGACACGGGGGGACAGAGCGATTATGTGGGACTCGAACCCACAAAAACTCCACAGTATACCTCCTCAGCTGCTTGAGGGCGGGACGCGGGAACGCTCTCGCACACAACCGCGAACCCGCCCGCAGCCGTCCGTTGCCGGACTCCCTCACGGGGTTGGGTATCGCACCCCCCCGCTACGGCACTCCAGACTAACGGCGTGCCGCAACCACCTCGGAGACCATGTGCAATGGGCGCCAGACGACCCCGTGTCCGGACGCCCTAGGTCCCCTGCGACGGGTCAGGTCTGTGGCCCCGCCGCCTGCCACTACGGCCGCAGAGGATAGGGAGAGCGGCGCCTCGCAATACCGGCACTCCTCTTCCCCTGCGGCCCCACCGCGTCTGCCATCCAACGGTGGCGGCCCCGTCAAGGCCGCGGCAGGTAGGGAGAGCGGCGCATCGACATACCGGCACTCCTCTCCCACCGCGGCCCCCATCCCTCAGCTGCGGTGCCGCCCATACGACGCCGCAGCCCACCTCAGTTGCGGCACCCCCCATAAGGCCCGCAACCTACGCCGGCGCCGCTCCAACATGGGCTTGAAGGCAAAGCCCTGAGGAGCGGCCCTCCTCGGGTTCCGTTAGCTTCACCGTGGGTGACCAAGCCACGGCTACTAGAGCCCCCCCACCACGACAAGGTGGAACCCCTGGGGGGGTGGTAAGCTTCACTTAACATTTTGTGTTTGTTTCATGTCAATGGGTTCATAAATAAAAATGTTATGCTAATTTAGAGAATCACGTCGAACATTTGTTAATTTACGACATCCACGCGGACGGAGTTGCGGGCACAGCTAGTTGAATAATATATTTATTAAGCATAAGCATTAAACTACATTGAAACCTTCAAAACGCAGGAAAATTTAAATTGAAGCCAAAAGCTACTGATATAATTCAAACTTTTTTCTGTCGTGTCTAGAAATCCATCATGGTGTTTAAATAAATAATAATAAATATTTTTTATTTTCAAATGTTTGTACATTTTGTTCTATCTTTATCCGATACAAAGTACCTATAACATGAACTACTAATATATAATTTAAGATACAGATAACAATGATGCCTGTGATAATATTAACTGTGTGACAGACACCAGCATAAATGACGTAAGTACCTATAGTCGTTATGGAGTCAAAAGACTCGCAGCGCTTTATGCCCAACAGCCAGTATAAGAAAGAAAATTATCTCTGATTAAATCCGATACAGTTTCAGGAAGTTGAGCAATTGAGGGAAAGTGTCATGTTACATGAATGTTTACTTTATTGATGGCGATAACTACCTACGAATATACAGAGTAACTGGGAACTCGACGGAGATACCCGGCAGAACTGTATAAAATTTAACAATTTTGACACCCCTATAAGTTTGGTCGGAACATATGAGATATCGAGATATTGGGAATGTTGCGACTTTAACAAAAACTAGACAAGTGCGAGTTGTGCACCGAGGGTTCCGTATAATTAACGTTACTGAAGTTTATAAACCATGAAAGTACCGAACATTACTCTAACGACGAAAAGAAAACTCGTTTATTAATACAGTGTACCTAGTCGTACATTGAAAGAAGTAGTCCAACTATAAATGTAAGTTTGTAATTCTAAAACTTAATTTGTATGTGAATTTTCTAACAGAAAAACTCAATAACACTTTTCCCGACCCGGGAATCGAACCCGAAACCTCATGCTCAGCAGTCGCGCTTGGGACCACTAGACCAACGAGGCAGTTGCTGTTCCAATACATGCAAAATGTCTTTTGTATGTAGATGATTTAAAATTGTATGCTTGCGTCAATTCTGTATCAGATTGTGAAGCTATCTAGAGAGAAACAGATACTGTATACAATTGGGGAGTTACCAACAAGATGGAATTCAATTCCTCTAAGTGTTTTGTCATGACTTTTGGTCGAATCCGGCATCCAATTAGTTTTGTATACAAAATAAATGACACTATCGACTTCTATGAAAGACTTAGGTGGGGTTTCGATCAGAAGCTGACATTCCACGATCATATAACCACCGTCGCCAAAGAATCCTTCAAAAGGCTTGGATACGTTCTAGGAAACGCACGTGATTTTCGGAATGGGCATGTCATACGACTTTTATACAGTACGCGTGTTAAAACCAAATTAGAGGCGAGTTCCTGCGTCTGGACCACACGAGGCTATGTACTCACTACTACTTGAAAAAATTCAAAGTCTTTTTAAGTTTTTTTTACAAAGTCACTCTAGGATATTATCCATATTTGTATCCAACAAAATTTCTTGTAGGATGTCTCGGATATAATATGTTACAAACTAGGAGAGCCTATGACCAGCTGAATATAATGATTAATATTTTAAAAATTGTATTCAGCTGGTCTTGGGGAACAACAGATTCTCCGAATCTCCACAATGACCTGATTCGTCTTTACGCTCCAAATAACAAAAATATTTAAGTTTGTTATTAATTTTATTAATGTCCAATGTTATTTTTTTCCAAGTATGTATGTCATATTTCTATTTCATCGAATGTTAATGCAATTGGTTTGTAAAAACCGTTTTAACATTTATAAATACATAAATGTATTTTAAGGTCGTCAAGTTAATGAGTTATATGAAATTTGTTCTGTCAATAACCAACATCATTGTATCTCTGTATACAATGATGTTTTCTGTCATGCGAATCTTCCAAAATAGATTCATACGAAAAGTAAATGTAAAAGTATGTCATGATGAAATATGAGGCTATTCTGTCTTAAACACACGGTAAGAGAACGAGGCACGTCCTCTGTCTCACTAGCACTGCATTTACTTTACTGCTCTGATATTTTACAGGTAGTGCTCTTAACATATACTCGTACGTCCCGCTTTTATAGTGCGCACTACGCCTTATGGTCTAATGTCACGTGATTCACTGATTTCGTTGGCCACTTTTCAAATGTTCTACACAATTTAGTATTAAAAGGAAAACTGTATAACGTTAATGGATGTTCGTTTTAAGTATTCCATTTAATTGAACGAAACATATTATTGCTTCTACTTAGAGTTTATTTCACAGCATGATGCATGTGAATTACTTGTAGCTCAATAACTTGACTCATTTAAAGACATGGCTTAGGTACTTAAACCTAGAATTGGTTTTGATTATAGTCATAATTGTGCACATGAGAATGAAATGAACGCAGCCTATATTCACATACAATGCCCATAGAAATTCCTCATAAATTTTCCATTAAAAAAGATAGAGAGGCTCCGCAACAAAGTGAAACAAGATCCACTCTACTAATCCGACAAAAGCGAGCCTTGTTACCCTTCAAATTTATTTATAAGAAAACTCTCGGACAAGTCGTTAATACCTATAAAGTAGGGGCGAGAGAGGCGCGAGCGAGTTTATAACTCACGTACCGAACTTTACTCGCCGACACATAAAATAATAGGTGTAAAAACTTACACGGGAATGTACTCAGTGAGCGGACGAGCCGCGAGATGGACGGCGCCGCGCGGGAGACTCGCCGGACCTCGCTACACATTCATGTACCCACCACCTAATACCGCGAAATATTATCCGACCACCAACCTTTAGCAATGCACTTACCTATTTTATGAAAACGCTTTATCTATATCAGTGGAATACAACAGCAACTTTGCGATTACGGGAATATTGATGTCTTTCTGGTAATTCAGAAGTGCAGGCACAAATGTGCAAGATATCTTTGTGACAGATTTTGTTCATATAAATTGATATTCATCTTACTTGGTGAGGTAGGTATTCCTGGTTGACCATAATTTCTTTCTTTTACTAAAACGCTTGTTTTATTATTTCCTTGTATCAACGTCCACTAATTTTGACTTTTTGCATTTGACATGGTTTAGTGAACTTGTAGCAGTTAGATAGTTTCACACATCCTTTTCATTGGATATCATCTCCTAATGTCTACTTCTGAAATGGAGCTGCCTTATTCCCGATGCTTAAGTTTGAGTTAAGTAGTTTTCAAGGTGCTCATAGAATGATTGGTCTCTTTAGTCATTAGTCTTCAAACTACTGTCTCTATTATCTAAGTTTCAGTAAATATGCCTTCAATTTAAATTCTGCGAATGAGGTTTGACTCTTGGTTTTGTAAAACTGATTAAACAATAAGTAAGTATAATTATGTAATCACCTTGCGCTGTCTTAAACAAAATAAACAAAACATCGAACTCAACGAACTTTTAAAGTATTAATTAATAACAGCAGATAAGTCGAGGTGGACTGTTTTGAATATCAAATTAGTATACAGCGAAGTTCAAATATAATAATATTATATCACTCAAGCAGATAGCAGTGACTGAAAAAACTTATTAATTTGTTGAATAGTGCCTTCGAACCGGGCTCGTTTCGTAAACTTTAATCAGTACAATAGGGCCTGCATAAGAAACATATTATCTTGCATAAATCATGTTAATGAGCACCTTTCGAGCATTTCGTATCGCCATTAATTCAGATATCACTGCGGAAACAAACGTCGGTTTATCCCGCCATCTGTGGCGCATGCGCGCACCGGTAATCGTTAACCCCGAGGTGATATTATTTTGAATATCCATTTCCTTTTACATTATTATTCAAATCATCCTTAAGCGGGGGTTCTAGAGTTCAGTTTACATAATTTTGTGTTGTTGTTATTGTTACCTAAGCATAAGATGTATGACACGAATTTGAATTCGGAACAGATATTGTAGTGGAGCCGCGGGCGACGGGCACGTGCGTACGCGCACCTTGCACAACATTCGGCCTTTGGACATAAAATTAAGTAGTATTTTATTTATAGTGCATTGTTGTACGCTATTTATAGTGATATCATGAGCTTGGGAACTTGTTGGCATCTTCTTAATGCCCTATTTACTTAAGTTAACACCTTTTTCGCACCTCTGATCTCGAAACACGTTCACATTTTATACGGTGTTCAATTACGAAAGTATCAGTGTAAAGAGCACTTTATGTTACTGTCTTTATTTTGGCGAATTAAAATTGACAATGTTATTTAAATAAAGTCGTCTCGCTGTATGTGCGAAGCTGGAGCGCTTCTTTATTTATGTATATATGTGTAAATATTATGTAGAAAAGCTCATTTTTAGCATTCATGCGAACCTGTTATCCTTCCAGTGACCGAGGTCAATCAGCAACTATATCCAAACTATAAATTTCATTTAATAAGACACAAATACAACTTTGTGCTCGTTTTTGAATCGCCAACCAAAGAAATTTAAATAAAACACTTTTATCAGATTCGACAGGTGGAGGCAGTGTGTCTCTTGTTCTTTTTAGCTTCGCTGTAGGTTAAGGATTAGCTAGTAACTAATCGATTCCCGATACGGAACGGGAAGTCTTTTTATAGTGTCATGATCTATGTCTAGACGATGCAATTTCTTATTCGGCTATTAATATTCGTTCTTTACGACTCACATTTTAATTTTCTCTTTGATGTTTTAAATGGCATCCGTGTTAATTAGCTAAAACATCAAAGTTTTCTTTTTAGGTGCATTTTAATAGTTTTATCGCTTTTAATGTTTGACAACTTAAAACTACTTAGGTACCTATATAAATGTGATTAACAACCATGGACATAGTCGCAGTTGTCTAGCGTAAAGTTCTAGGTAATATTTTAAGTAAAACAATACCAAGGTGCAGGGTGGTGTGAAGTTGTCATGTTTATGAGAAAATCGGATACCGTGTTATAATATTAAATGGAAAAAAAATACGGTCTTGAGCAGGATTCGAACCTGCACATCCCGGATAGATACTCCAGGCGCTCTGACCACTAAGCCATCTCGACCTCTGCTCACTACTCCGAATCCTTCTTCCACATTTTAATAAATCTATCGGTATTTTTGTCCATTTAATATTATAACTTTAGAGTTCGCTAAGCATGCATAATGCTATTCAAAGATTTATCTTTAACGGATACCGTGTGTCAATTTTGATCTTCTTCTTCTTCTTTGTCAACACGTATCTACCCAATGCTGGCTGTAGGTCTCCTCCATATTACGTTTTACGTTCTTGGGCTTTCCTCATCCAGCTTCTTCCGGCTACCTTGGCCAGGTCGTCGGTCCAACATGCGCGTGACTTGCCCACACTTTTACGGCCAGTTCTAGGTGTCCACTCTAGAACTCTTTTACCCTATCTGTTGTCCGGTCTACGGCATATATGACCAGCCCACTTCCACTTCTTGCTTCTGTTATGAGGATGGGGGACATGTATTAGGTATACGGTGGTACATAATCATCAAATCATATCTTACCCTGCCATTCAGTATAGCCGCACAAAACATTTTCCTCATAAGCAACATAACTGAAGATAAATAACAGCTAGCATTATCACAGCGCGGCAGGCGTAGATTAATATTCATCATGTCTTAATCAGGAGCTGGCAGCCCACCCACGTCTGAACGTCGCTTACCATTTTCACCACCATCGGCGTACCATCGTCATACTAATTTAACAAACCTCCTGCCAATACACTATGTGCAATAAATATTTAAGATTAATCTGATTGGACCGCTACTAGTTGTTAGAATACTAATGTTACCAGTATGTGGACAAAGTAATGTCTAATTGCGTAGGAATTTCTCTTTTAATTTGCTGTGTGTATGCTGCTTTTTAGCTTTTAGTTACGGGTTAATTAGTAACATTAGCATGGACGTGGAGAACTTACTAATACTAAATGATTGAGGAGCCACGTATGAACATTCGTAATTTTGTGATTGAAAATAACGTTTTATAAAACATTTTTCAAAATGGGTGTAAGTCGATACATTAAATAAGTAGATTAAATTATTATGATTGCCAAATAGTTTTCGCCAGATGTCTCCTTAAGACGAAAAGAAGGGAACTTGACATATATTAAAATGCGAACAAGCGGCACGGTAGCTCAGTGGAAGAGCGATGACACGGATTGTCAAAGGTCGCGGGGTCGAATCCCGTTCATGTCTTTAATTTTCTAATGTTTCATTAAAAATATAACTAATATGGGCATAACATGACCTTAATATGTATTCGAGTGAAGCCTAACTGGAGTTTGAGGGTCGAGAAGTTAGATTCGCGCCACAACACAAACTTCATATCGTTCGTGGTGCGGGTTCCAACACAACATCTTCAGATCAACATCTTCAAAGAAGAGTTTTGGTAACCAGTCAGCGAAACACGACGCCGCGCCGTCATATCGTGTGCAGTAGTTCAATTAATTAATATGTATTAGTCTATTTATAGTAAAATGTTTATTTTTGTGTATTTTATGTTATAGGCCAAAGTTGCCTTAAATAAAGGTTACCTATATTATTATAAAAAAAAAAACTGTTCTTCAACTTTGTTTTAACTGCGTACAAATTCAATAATTTTTAATTCTAAATATCTACCTTTCACCAAATTTCGTGCTGTGCTAATACTGTTCGTAATTCCCTTTAACAAGGGGTATTAACGAGAGATTCGTTAGACTTATGCACCTATCGAGTTACAAATTGTATATCTAAGATCGATACCGCCGTAATGAAGAGGGCTTAGCATTTAAATACATTTGCATATTAGACTGCGTTCGCTCTATCACCGAGCAGTGCTATGGGTAGTGCACTGACGTACAGCGCTGACCGTCCAACTGACGGGTTTTGTTACTATTCGTTGTTAAGCTCGGAATTATAAATAACAATCTGCAATTTGTAGAAACTTCCTTTGTTTTCATTAGGGTTACATAAGATTGGATAGATATATACATTATGATATATTGGCATTGCGCACAAAATATATTGTGTTAGCATACATAGTCATTGTGTACTTATGTATAATATATTATATTACTTGTAGTCGTTTTTATTTTGCTGAAAAAATAAAAAAGTCTAAATGAATTACATTGGGCAGGAATCGAAAGAAAGTTCAAATGTAGTTGTGAAAAGAAAATGCTGCCAATTATGTTAACAAAACAAACAATGTTAGAAGTCATTATATATTATAATTTAAATAAGATGAATCGAGTATTTAATGATGTGCCTGTTAGACTCTATCGCATACTATTAATTATGCAGTTGCGAGTTTGAGAGACGTTTGCATACTTATATCGCTGACATTTCCCGACCTTTCAGTAGAAGGAAAGTGGAAAGTTTCAAGTTTTTAAAGACAACTCATAAATAAATGTTCGGTATTGCAATTAAAATATTTGTAAGTCTATTTAACTAATTCCTCTTCTTCTTTGTCAACCTGTATAGATGCTGGGTGTAGGTCTCCTCAATATCACGCCACTTTTTACTAATTAACTAATTACAAAACACTATTTATAATACAACAGTGATAGCCGATATACCGTTAGACTGGCAAGTCAAAGGTCACAGATTCAAATCCAAGGCACGCACCAAAGAGTGCGTATTATAAATTAATTATCACTTGCTTAAAACCACGAAGGATCACATCGTGAAGAAACCAGCACACCTGTTCGAGAGTTCTGTGAGTCCGAGATGTTCTCGATGGTGTGTTAAGCCATGTCAGAGACCTGCGGGTGGTTTAAACTCTAATACTAGCTTGTTCATCAACCATAATATACGGAAGGAAGATTTATTATTCGGATTTTCGCTCATCAGTTTCAATTATGAAAAATAATCATACAGAGTTGTCTAAAACAAAAACTGAGGAGCTCGTGGCTAAGTAACAGCTGCATAGATCGATCGATAGAAGTTAAGTTGCATTTACCGTGGTCAGTCTGTGGATGGGTTTCATATCGAGATCCCTCCGTGCCTCGGAGAGCACGTTAAACTGTCGGTCCTGATTGTCAAATGAAGACCTACGGCAGACATTACCACGAGATATCGTGTTACTTACCCAGTAACTGGGTTGTGGTGGTCAGGTAGGCAGACGCTCCACGTAAAGTACTGGTATTAAGCTGCATTCTATTAGACTGGAAGCTGACCCCAGCATAGTTGCGAAAAGACAGGCAGATTGTCTAATACAAAATCTAGCGAAGTATTAACGTAAGTAGGTACCTCTATGCTCAGCTCTACGTCACTCAAGCGTAGCAACATGGTTTTCATCATACTGATTTGATGAATCAAACATCAATGAACAATGTGTAGTAGATATCTACCGTATATATTTTGTATCTACCAACATATGGTATAACGTCCGTACAGATAGGTGGTGGAAGCTAGGTCGCAGCCGATGCGCGGCTCGATAGCGACACCAATTAATATGCAATGTCGTAGCACTCGTAAACTAGTCACGAACATATGCCAATACGTTGGTGCAGTTAGGCAAACGCTATTTGTATAATTCGGACGATTTACTTGCCGAGCGCCATCTTACCCGACGTTAACTGCCATGTGTTCACGTCATTTTGGGATTTCTTCCTTCTTAATTGAATAGGAAATACGGAAAGTTACATCGCATGTGAGTTGGAATAGTATTTACATTAATATGAATAATAAAGCCATTTAATAGCCTTGTTATATTAGAGTCTCTTTTAATTTTAAATGTAGTAGTAGGTGATTTAGAAGATTAATAGACAAAAGATGTTGGAGGTATCAATATATCAACGCGCACATACATTTTCAGAACACACGAAATTCTCAAAACATTAGTTTATCCATTCATACATTATAACTATTTTGTGTATCATGCATTTGCTGTGATTTATGTACATAAAGCTCTGTTTTTTTGTGGAATAATTCATATAATATCCACTGTTATTTTTCTTGCTGTGCTCATTGGATTATCTTGAATATAATTTATGTGTATAATAAGTACGAAAAACACGAATAGATAGAACCTACACAAATAAATTATAATGATATAAATTAAATTGTTCACAGATCAAAGGTACCTACATAACTAAAATAACATATTTTTTCTTGTAAGTTAAAGCATATGACTATAAATACTATCTAGCATATAATTCGCAAGGACCTAGTAATACATTAGCGCTTGTAATCACAGATAGAACGAAGTACCAGTGTGCGAGCGTTATGGTAATGCCGTATCACACATCGGCACTGTCGCCGACGTCGCCCTCTATCGGCGTCATCGCGCAGGCGCCGGCGCCGGTCGACGCACGACTATATGGTACTGTCATAAGCAGTATTACTTCATTATCAATTACAAATTATTCATGCCTATATCGGTGATCGGAACTTACCATTCGATAGAAGCCTCTTATGCGAAGCCTAGGCGCCAAGCATAATAATTTTCAATTAACACTACATTAGCGTTGTTTTAGCGGAAGCAATTCTTGTTCATTCATCAGAAATAAATTCGTAATTTAATAACGGAATGTAATTACAAATTATACCTAATTACCTAACTTTTGCTACTATTTTAATAAGTAGATGGAAAACGGAATCAATTCTCTGCAAAACCACAGGAAAAGTTTGTAAAAGTAAAATAAAGGTTTCAAGTAAAGGCATGCTCGTATAGATAAACGAAGTCGTGGCACAAAGTGTAGCCAAGTGTAAGCAGGTAGGCTTCACTCGCTGACGTTAAAGCTCGGAACGCACAGCATAATAATTAGTCATTAGAAAGTAGGCAGCTAGGGAGAGAGGTGGGAGGCGGGAGGCAGAGGGCGGGGCTCGTCTGTTTCAGCTTATCTGAAATTACATCTTTTATGGGTATCCGCGATTATTCCGCGCTGCAGCGACTTGCGGCGCGTTAGTACCGCCTGGAAAACAACTCGGCATTACCATTGGTGTTCTACATAATCCCTACTATTGCTTTTTATTAGATTGTCTCTATTTTCACTCCTCATTTATCTTTTTGCCAAACATTAGATTTGATGATAATGTTACCATTAAGCCTCCCTCTTTGTCAAGCGCTTCTTCGTTTACACTTGTTCACTTTTAAAACTTCTCACAATTTCTCCAGTTCGCCTCTACATACCTATAAACCGTAATTTATGCGCGGTACTATAAGACAAGAATCTGGTAAATTCTAATATCCTTGTTTGTTACACAAAAGCGCTGCTTACAACAACAGACAAACAATTCAGTGGAGCTAACTTGAATTCATAATCAAGTAATTTATGTGCACGGCGAATAAATTAGCCGCTCGAGCCCGCGCGCCGCCCATAACTTACCCCAATAAATTGCCCAAAGCGGGCCAACTTCATTTTATCTCCAAATACTAATAAGTACTCGTACTACCTACGTACGCGGTTACGCGGCTGAATTGGCCTTTATTACGATTTTATTTTTAGGGTTTCCTATATTTCAACCTCGATATGAGCGTTTTATGATCGCAATATGCGATCGACACCCGATAAGCGGCGAATCGGCTGTAAACTGCCGTAAGTGCGCGGAAAACTTTACGAAAATGTGACTTACGAGCGCTTAAAATAGAATTACCATTATTGTATTACATTTTTAGTGCTTTGAACATTCGAAACAAATCAACACCTGAAATGTTAAGGAATCAAAATTGTTCCTTGAGTACGACAAGCATTAAATAAATTTTCGTGAGCCTCCCTGGCGAGGCTTACAACGTTTCTAACCCTGCACATGAACTCACGTATCAGGTAGCACCTGCTTTGCATAAGGCGTCATGTCGAGAACCCCACGTTTAAAGTGTAAATTTTGCGATTAAAGTATAAAATTGTGCATAAACACTTTAAACAAAATGCGTCTCGATAAGAATAATAAATATGCGATTGTAATTTATATTATGGAAGGTCGATTCAAGGTGACCTTATTTTAATGCCGAATCTATTAGAGCGAGTTACCTATATATTTTAACTACTTACTGGCATTTATCAATAGTGTGCAGGCTACATACACGATGACAAATTGCTATTGTGAATATATTTGTACCGAACATCGAGATCGAATGTCTAATGCATAGTTAATGCACTTCTGTTGGGTTAGCAAATAGCACTGAAGATTCTAAATTCTGAAGAGAACTGTGAGAGCAGTCTGTCTACTATTTTAGAAATCTTCCAACATTTATTTATGTCTACACACAATGCATGACACATGATAAATTAAAATAATTCTTGTACGTCCAAGTTAAAAATAAAAAGGGCGATTTATATTTACATTATTCAAGCACTTTCCACCCCAACAAAAGTTGTCACGGTGTCCAAATCGTCCAATAGAGTCGACAATAAAATTAACATACGCTTCGGCGAGGTGTCACGCCGCAGGAAGTATAGTGTAATTTGTAAGCTTTGTGATTAATAAAGTGTACTAAGTGTGGCCCCAATAGGACAGATTAGCGGCCACTTTATCACATCTATTCCGAGTTAACGTCGCGTGACGGATCTCGTTTGAAACTCATAAAGAGTCCAAAGCAAAATATACTCGTAGATAACGCTTACTTTACGTCTCGGGCCCTTTTCCACTTGCCAAGTTTACGTCAAGTCGGCCGGAGGGTAAGCTCACAAGTTTACTTAACTTTAATACTATTTTATAATTAAATTTTCACTTTATAATCGAGTCAGTGAACGAGTTACTATACCTTTCAGTGTTATTCAAGCAAATCCTTTCAATTCATGTTTTCCATAACTTAATCGACGTGTGAATACTAAGTATTACTTATCAGTACTTAGTTCCAATAAATGCAGGTATCGTTAAAATAAATTCGCGTAAGATAACTAATTCTAATATCAATAAGGCCTAGTTACCTATATGTCGAGAACGGTGGAAAACACTCTTGTCTAGCTCACATTTGGATAGATTGATGGAATTGCGTTGGTCGTATACGTAGAACAAATGCTTATAAAATAGCTTTTATCAGATTTAGCTGTGACCTTTCGTTACTAATAACAACCATGTACAAATATACGCAGACGTCTGCAAACTGTTAATTATCCGCTTAATTATATTCTGTCGGACATTGTATCGGATATTTAGATCAAACTGCTATGGATGTTGTTTTGCACATAAAAGATTAAAGCAGCTTTTGTATTTGTATTATAACAACATATTTTATTTATAAAAAGCCATAATACTTAGTCTAGACAAAGCATTATTTTATCAGCGGGAATAAGTCACGTTCCCGCCGATATCTCCGCGGGCTCGCATTATGAAGGTGTTTACTAAGGATTATGGATACTTTGAATTTACATAACATTTTCTGTCATTTGCTTATCGCTCACATGACAATTCTTGTGCATTATACATGAATATATTTGACAAGTTTTAACAAAAGACGGCGTGGAATAGGAATCCAAGAATGTGTGCGCGAAAGCCGGCTGCGAGGAAAACGAAGCGTTCGGCGCGAGTATTGCGATGAGTATTTGAATAATCGCGCTGTGTTCAAAGCCGGGGTATTATATGATAATAATTTCACGCGCGAGCGCCTCCCGGCGGGTGTCAGCCCCCCACCCCCCGCCACGCCACGTCGCCTCCCTGGAATGTGTGAAAAAATTACCAGCACACCATAGATAATAACTGAATACAATTCATCGGTACCCAACTCGACGCAACAAATTTAACGCCGATATCTACTGCATTTATTAGTAGCTCCGATAGTAGCCCTCTGTAGATAATTAATTGACTCTACAAAAGTTAAAAATTGGTGAAGTGTTAAAATATGTTAGGGTTGCGTCGCGCGTCGTCCGGTCAGCCCCACATTACCCATAACATAGGTATGACATATTGTGATGTAATGTTATTTTAATCTTGAACTTTGACATTTCGTTATCATACAATGTTTAATACATTCCTGAATATTGAAACGGCGTAAAATTAAAAGGAATTTAAATTGTTATAATTCACCCGCCTGGCCAATGATGTCCAACAATATAAGTAACACAAGTACATACTTACACATGTAAAAACGTAAGAAACATGAATAAATTGACTTACGATTACTGTAGCGTTTAAAAGGCGTTAAGTGAAATGTGTTAAGTTGTAAAATGAACGTATCATAAAATTATAACGCATAATTACATTACATAATGGGCGTCGTAAAATTAGTAATTCATAACAGTGTTGTTTTTAGATCGTGTATCGGACGCGGAGTGTTGAGCTGATAATATTAATATGTTTGTTGAACGAACCGACCATGGTGAGTGGGCACTACCTCATGGATGCTCTTGCTACGAGAATGTCTTTACGGATAGATGTTTAGTATTAGTGTCCGAAAGACTATCTGGCGCACTAATGGGCTTTATACAAATGATCTTTTCTAGTAATTATCAGTAGCCGATTGGGAGATCGCGTGTTCTATCCCCACCCGGTGCACTATTGACGTGATCCACTCTTATTTTGATTAGTTGTAAGAGATAACGGAACTAATATAGGCATAGATACTTAACCCTAAGTAGAGCTAGTATAGGATTTTCGAATCTAGATTCCTCAATTCACGAGCACTGCCCCAGTAAACTACGTCCCCTAATACAATCTTTATATCAATACCATAATTATTAAATTATAAGTACCTATCATACAAAGTCTAATAAAATACTGGTGTCATAATAACACTCAAAGCTCACCTGTGAGTTACAATTTCACGGTTCAGTTAGAATACTACTTTAGTTGATAAATATTTGTCTGTCCACTGATAAGCCGCTAACTATGGATAATTTATACACTTCCTTTTAAAACGATAATGGTTAGCTTTTGTGGTAGTTATACGCATTTAAAAAAGCGAATAACTATAAACCTATAATTAACTACAAACTTCATGCACCAGTAAATGTAGACATTAATTTCCACACTAGTTTATCTATTTGGGCGCGCAACCCGCCTTTATCTGTCATCGTTCTCAACTTTTTGAGTATTAGACAAGCGTAATAGTTAAATAATCTCGAACAGATATTAAATTAAAGGTTATGAGCACAAGGTTTCATTTCCTATGGCAACTATTAAACATGCATGGCGTTTCAGAAACAGCCGAATGCGGGTGGAAGGCGACTTACGTATTGCGTTTACTCGAAATTATTTTAATATGCAAATAAGAAAATGTGAAGGAGAATTGTGTTTCGACGTTGTTGGTAAAGTCGGTTACGCAGACGTATTCTTTAAATTAATGGCAGTGCGAGATTAGAGTACTGCTAACTGCTTTACATGGAGCGGGCTTACACGCCGGGGCGCGCTCGTTTGTTCCGAGAAACAGACAAATGAAAGCACATAATTACTAGGCCGCCCCGTTCTAAATGCAACAAGGATTAGAATTTACATGAGCGCGTTAACAAGCACGCGTATGGCATTTATGACTTTGATATTTAAATACTGTGAACATAAATATCCTCTATGTAACCGGATATTGCTTGCAAACTGTGGCCTGCACTGAGAACATATGTCGTATTGCTATTGTTACTTGTACACATTATCTTCAGATCTCGATCGAAGAATGAGATCCAACGATAATGAATAACAACTTTACAGGAACAATAGATAAAGGGCTACATCTAAACATTATAGATAGCCTTAGAAATTAATGACAGATTCAACGGACCACTGGAAATTATCTGCATTTTTTTATGTATATTTGGAAATAACAATAAACTATAAACTTGACACTGCTAAGTGGTCTCAGAAGATAATTGCATATCCTAAACAATAAGTAAATCAAGAATTCGTTTAACGAAATATCCTTTGATAGAGTCAGAACAACGAATCAACACATGTTTTTTAATTCCGACTTCCTTATGCTACTTTGTAAACAAATAACATGCAAGTTGTTGACATTTCTGCATGAGCACTAACACGAATGCCACATGACCGAAGATGACGAACAACAAATTCAGTTTCCTAATTCGGATTCGTACGATAATTAAGCCGAGGTATTCTTTCAATGTTGATCCAATTAGCGTGTGTATGGTCAGCAGGGCGGCACGGAGCAATCCCGCGCCGTCAGCAAGCCGCGAATATGAAGTGATGGATGAACTCCAAAGCTGTTTTACATACAATGGAAAAATGGTAAAATAAACCCCTCTACCCGACACGTTACTATGAACGCTAATTAAAACAGCTATATCAGTTTATGCCGTTTTGTTACGACTATCTACTTCCCATTTCTCGATGTATTGTGAAACATTTTTAGTGATATTTATGACCTTGTGAATCGACCGTGTAAATTATAATGGTTATTCAGTTTTATAGGTGAATATAATGGCTTTTGCTGTTATTGCGACTTGTATTGGTATCAGTGAAGGTATGCAGTAGGCATGTATGCAAAAAGGTTCATCACTATTTTATTGTTCAGTAGTTATAAAATTATTGTACCTGGAGCTTTAAAATGACGTAAAGGCTAAATATATTAAAACAACAGAATCGCGTGTATTATTGGTTTTTGTTTTTCCTGATGTTTCGAACACTTTGCAGCGTTAAGGTCGCAGGATGACTAAGGTAACATCATGACAGTTTATTTAAAATTAATTCAGTTTATCGTACCTATATATAATTAATAAAATTCATAAAGGATAATATGTTATGGAAAATTATCTACGGAAAACTGTATACATGCAAATGACCTAAATTATTTTGTCAACACATCACATACATCGGAAGTTAAGTTAATTATAGCTAAACACATAAACTAGCTCTCTAAAAACAACAATAACTTTGAAAATAAAATAATACCTACTCCAGGTATGTCACATCTTATATTGTTTGTTACGCAAAAGAATAAATCTGAGCTGTATTCTGATAGACGTGCGCTTCAGCGTTTTTCTCGTCAGGAATCGAAGCGTAATTATAGTCGGCGCACCGATTAACATCTGTCGACTATTAAATAAACTCAGATTATAAGGGTTCAATCAATGTAAGTAATTATTCTTATCCGTCGGATGTTCTCAAAGCGGCTGGCTTGTCTGTGGAATAATTTTCTCATGATTCGCGGGGAAATCAAACTGCCCCGCAGCCTACCCGTTTATTAGGCAGTCACATTGACGAGACCGCCTAATGTGCATCACTACAATTCTACCATGTAATTTATTGCTGTTATGTAAGTACTTCGGAGGTTTTCTTCTGCTTTTGTTTTCTGTAATACGCAACAAAACTGCTTTAATAATGCGGAAGTTGTGAAAACAAGGGCTTACCGACGAAAGTATATAGATTTTAATCAAGATATGCTGTGTCGAAATTCTACACTCGATTACAGCAATATACGTCAATAAAAATACCGAATAAGTTGCGCTATTCGTAGAACATTCTTGATCAATCAGTTTCATTCGTAGCAGGGTGTTACAGGGATGAGTGTGTGAACGGTGGTACGCTGTCGGCTCCCGGTGCTCTTACAAAAACTACTGATGCTAACAGAACGATTATAATATATTAGTTGGTCTTTAATTGCGCCGATATAATTACGGCAGTGAGCGGCGCATACGTGACAATATCCTGACCGCTCAGCCACCGTCGGCGCGATATTAAGAGGAATAACTCGAGTGAGCCGATCGAATGTTTCGCGATAATGAGCGGCGGCCGCGATCGAAGTGTCATTAGGAAGTCGTAACCGCCGATGTGCGCCCTCAAGTTATGTTAACCTTCGAGCACCGAGCAGATTAATCTTCATAATTACACGCATTCAGCAGCTCAGTATGGAGAGTGTTAGTTATAACTCATTTGTTTTTGCTAAGCGTATTCGGATGGGTAAATGAGTAAAATTGAGCTTCTTGCTTCACGGGACTTGCCCTTTTAATTGACAATTGAAGAATGATGTTTGGCAAACTGTAATTAAATAAATTAATGTAACGAACATTTTAGTTTTTATAGAATAACTGTTTGGTCAAGTCTCTTTTCATAGGTTTCCTTATGCGCCATTGAGAGACAATTAGGCAAATAACAAATAAAATTAAAGGGTAAAACATTTTAGGATTCCTTCACCAGTCAGGAATCACTAATAATAATAATACCTCATGGGTTCTGGAGTTGGACATAATTTTCTATGGACAGTTAATATCTCCAACATTATAAATAGATATGTAGTTGTTCTACAAATAAATTAAAAGCTCTAAACAATGAAGCCCCACAATCTTGTTCTCATGGTTAATAATACTTGTGAAACAATTTTGTGTCCGAGGTCTAAAGGAGCGACATTAGACGCGATCAGTCGTTGTCGGCGCGAGGAAACGGGGTAATTTCCTAATGATTCAATGAGGTGATACTTACCAATCGTGGGAATCGAACCAATACTTGTGAGGTTAACTTTAAGGGATAGTTACGCCCGTAACAGCAGCCGCCCATTATAATAGACTTTAGAGACATTAGCCTGATAATTGTGTTGTTATGGTAATTAAGATTGACGTATTTAATTGTGTACATTCCGATTCCAAAAACATTGAATACATCAACATACACGGATAAAATTATGAATTAATCCTGATAGGGCGGCACCTCTCAGTCGCGCGACATACTTCGTCCAGATAAGGGAAAAGCGTCGCTGGCTTATAAATGACTCTTTATTAAACGTGAAAGGAGCGACGTCGGCTAATGGGCCGATCATGCGCTCCCATTAAAGATTATTTAATATTCAAAAGCGGCCGACGATAAATCACGATCGCCCGCCATGCTTCTTTGACTACACCCTGCACTTTTGTTCAGACATGTCATTTTGTATTCTGTTTATCCTGTACATATGTACTTAGATATTTTTTAATTAATACTTGGGTACATAAAAGGGATTTTATGTAGTGTGGGGTTTATTACCGTTGAAATGAAGGTGGATTGAAGTAAAACACGTCTCAAAATGGCCCTAACGTAACATAAATGGTATCAGAAGCTGTTATGAGCGTAAAAGTGTCGCAAATTGGCGTCTGGCGTCAGCTAGTTATGCTCGCTGGTTGTTGAGCTGCCGTGTGTGGCCGGCCGCGATAGCCATCGGAATATCTCTCCGGGAATGCCTTCAATCGTATAAGGCAGCGTACGATGCCATAACACTTGTTCCATCTGATGTTAACAGCGATAGCGGCCGCTCGATCGCTGCGCGATTTAGCGGGACGGTTATTAACTCAACCAATGATCCATTCATGTCTCGTCTTTTATAGTGCAACAGTTTTTCAAGCTGTGCCTGAATAGTCTTTTTTATGTTATGCACACTTCGACAACACGAGCTTTTTGTTGTGCTCAGCAACATTCTTATAATTAGAATTGCAGAATTGCCTATTTACATTATAAATTACAAGATTGTGTACCTGGCACACAATCTTGTTCTGATACAATCTACGCAAACTAAGAATGCAAGAAAACAACAGTGTGTACCTACAGAATAAATTGGCTGTCATATAAAGTTATACCTTTGTCTGAGGATAGCCTTTTCTATTTTTGGGGACAAATGGCAAAACAATAATTCGTACCCTTGCGCGACTGAGCTAATAACAATAAAATAGAAAGTCGATCACGAAACGCGGCCCGGCGACTGGTTCAATCAACGCGAGTCAGATTTATTTTTATGAAAATTGGCATAAAATCGGGCGGGTCAGCGGGGGCACAGTGGGCCCGCGGGACCGCACGCCCGACCGTTTACTGCATATCGTTTCCTACGAGCGCTCGGCCGCCTCTCGGAAATATTGCCAGCGGTCATAACTTTTTATATGCACCGATGACATTGCAGAAAGTGGCGGCTGTCTGGTCTATAGTTTGGAGCTGTTGTTGTCCCCTAGGATTTTTCCCCCTGTATAACCGACAGCGCCTTATTAGACATTCGCATTGTTTGACACAAAAATTTTCGACAAATCAAAATTTCATAAATTTTATATTTTATTTACGAGTAGCTGTTTCTATTTACTCAGCTCAACATGTATACTGTTCCAGACTTTTCACGTTTGTCACAGTAGCAGCGTCACTGTCACACTTGACCGCAACTCTAAAAAAATCAACAGCACATTGTCGGTGTTGTGTTGATGTGTCAAGCGGGTGTCGAACTCGTAAAGACGTTTCTCTATTATCGTCCACTCAACTTTGGAGCCCTTACCTTGGGGGCCACGCAGATCATTTCAATGTGTCGTCAAAAGATATATACGATTAGATGCATCAGATCTGGTATTATAAATATCGATGTGATGGTTCAATAAAAAAGTCGATTGAATCAACTTGATGGGATCTATCATGTCTATCAAAGTTGCCGTGGTCCAGTCTATCAAATTTTTCGGATCGTATCATACTTCAGTTTATTCAGCTTTTGAGTATGTTACGATCGACCTTTGGACTAGCCAGAGCAGCTGAAATTTAGTATCAGTAAAAGAATTATAATCGTATATAGATCGTAGAATAATAAAATCGTATATATAAAAATTAATCGCCGAAATGTTTGTATTGAATAATTATTTTTTTGTGTGTGTTCGTTATTGTCAGGACAAGGTTTGTAAAAAAGAAAATTAAAAATAATGAACAGAAAAAAATTGTGGTGCAAAGTTCGCTGGGTCAGCTAGTTATTAATAATAAAGAATTTAGGTTTTTGAAGGCAAGTAGACATATCGAAGTGTTGTGGTCAAGAAAGAATGTTAATTAATCGATGGACAGACCGCGCTAAACACAGTTCAATCGTGCAGGTCAATTGATATTTAGCTACCGACCTTATTGGCGTACAATTAATACAATAGTTTCTTTTTGACTAGTTTTAAATTGACATTTCTTTATGAAATTTTTCCATCATATATACCTTTGTGAGCATCATGTGGACATTAATACTAGTTTTAATGTCATATTACAAACACATTACCTATTTGTCAGGCATTATGAGTGCAGCATGCTCGCTAAATTGTCCTGCTGATAGTGGCGTTGTACATCGGGTCGTGGAGTTCCCTACAAAATGGTTGAGCTAAGCGAAGCTGATGTGCGCGTCATGCTCGTGAACTGGTGCTGTCTGTCGGGATTGGTCAGCTACTAACTTCCTTGGGAATCATTTTAAAAAGCTATATAAGTTATTGTTTTTAGCGATTGACTTTATTATTTAAATATTGTTATACCATTTATTTTAAAAGAGTGTCGATGGAGTTTCTTTTCAGCTCTTCTCCATAAAATCAACACCTTGGATCCATGCACTTAGCTGTGTCTTTTCATAAGTCGTTACCTTTAATATGGTCTATTTGAAATAAAAATATTTGAATTTGAACCTTTTGAATTTTTCGTTTCAAATTATTTACTGTAAATTAGGATTATACCACATCTTTGATTATAGCAATATTTATGTTTGACACGACGTTAACGGTTCAGTGTACCTACCTTATCCGGGCCACGGTGATGATTGAACTATTGTGCGTAGTTGGCGGACAGTTTTTTGAAAATTAGGTAGGTTAATTGACTTAAAAAAAAATAGGGAAATTTCCTTCCGTTCAACGATAAATGACAAAGTTATAATTTTTTTGGAAAGATAAATACGGTCGTGAGTAGGATTTGAACCTGCGTCTCCCGGATAAATACTCTACGCGCTCTCATCACTAAGCCATCTCGACCTGTTGAGTGAACGACTAGTTTTTCCTGCCATAGTATGATGACTGACTGAGCGCCACTCTACCCCTCAATACTTAGGAAAACCTTGTTGTCGTATGGGATTATTAGGAATCGCATCAAGAAAACGTTGCAGCTCATTCATCTGGAATAATCGGACTTATATCTTCCATCAAAAGGGACGTGGCGTATGTGTATCAGTTTTCTAACACTTTTATCTGGAAGTCAAACAATAATATATTTTTTTTATATATTATATTATATAAGATTGTCTGCCTCGTTGGCCTAGTTGTCGCAAGCGCGGCTGCTGAGCGTGAGGTCCTGGGTTCGATTCACAGGTCGGGCAAAGCGTTATTGGGTGTTTCCTGTTAGGAAATTCTCAGTAGCAGCCCGGAGATAGAAAGTTGGTGGTGTAACATCCCCGTGCTTCGGAGAGCACGTAAAGCCGTCGGTCCTGCGCCTGATCTCTCTCCGATCGTGTCGGGTTGCCGTCCCATCGGACTATGAGAGTGAAGGAAGAGGGAGTGCACCTGTGTTTGCGCACACACTTGTGCACTATAATATCTCCTGCGTACTTGGCTAATCTCTTCAGAGATAGGTCACCGTGACCGAAATACGGTCTGGAGGAGTATTATTATATCAGATTGCAGAGTACACGATCCATCGGTTTACAGTTTGCGATTTTGACAGTAAGTACTGTCGGTTTTCTTGCACGAACTGGCCCTGGCAAGGGTATTGGCAAGTCAGAAAACTTGTGATAGAAATATATACTATTTAGAGAAAACGGTTGATCCCTTTCAGGAAAGTCGGTATTTTGTAATATTGATCTTATTTTTTTACACGACTGCCCAAAAGAAGGAGTGTTCTGTTTTTAGGGCTCATGTATGTATGTTTGTGAGTTTCTTTATTCCACCATAACTTCTAAATGCCTGAACCGATTTCGATGTATGGGGTATCGTTAGAATTCTTGCATTTTCCAGGGTAACATAGGCTAGTAAGGTTTAAAAAACAATAGAAGCTGTTGTAAATAAAAAGTATGAAATACATGGCAGGTGTGCTTTTTTTTATATATTCATCTTGCTTCATATTTCTCGGCAACAAAGCCTGTTGAATTCAGTTTATAAACTCAAACAATATCAAACCCATATTAAATGAAAGTAACACAAAAAGACAATTATATGTATCATATCAGTCTCCCTTTTCCCATTCAGTTGTCGAAAATAGTTGATAACAATAAAATGGCATGCACGAAACAAAGCACGACATAAAGTTTTACGTGGCACATAAATCTGAAAGTTATTCTCACGGGATGATAAGGTGGGGATCGCGGGATCGCCGGGATCGCGGGACTGTGGGTGATGGGCAGGGGGCCACACTAACTTGTAGCGCTCGGTGTGGCAAATGATAAGTAATATTTTATTGATGGCATCAAATATTGTTTGATACTTTGACATGAGGGGTGATTTTGGCGTCCGATGTTTATTCGGCATAATAATAAAATTTTAGGAGGTTTATAATATCGGTCAAATACAGGTATTAAGTCCTAACGTTCTCATTAATGTATTTTGCACTAAAATCATACGAATCCTTAGAAAAAATAATAGAACTACGTACAACACAAGGTAAATAAAAATCGGGACAATTGAATACTATTTATTCCTTACGACCAGTGAAGATGGCTTATCGTACAAAGCTCGAAACTTTAATACTGCTCGTTTAAAGTGTCCTATGATTTATCCCCGTCTGAATAGCGACTCCCCGATTGCCTAAACCAGCTGCAAATTAGGTATTCTAATGGTGTATTTCGGCAGACCCAGTTTAGCCTCCTGCGCCTTTCCATCGCGCTGATCCTAGTATAGTTAGCAGGTCTTTTGGAGGCGGTGTTCCTTACTATCACGTGGGATGTCTTTATCCTTGTCCTACCGACCACTGCACTACGTCGTCCAACAATCTGATTCTTCACGTAGTATTTTTTTCTCTATAACAGATTTTCACGATCATTTAACGTAATCGCATTATGCCCGAGATTGGCGTGGCTGGTGCCATGATACGGCCATAGAAGCCACTTCTTGAATTGGAGAACCTTTTTTATAATGGTAATGATGTATTTAACTACTCATACAATGTTTTCTATATAAATCAAAAGGATTTAGAATCAGTATTACTTCCGGTTAATTTGAAAATGCTTCCATAAATATTTTATTCAAATACTCTGCACAAATATAAATACTTTTCAACGGCTTTGATATAAGAAACCACTATTCTAAGGACGTGTCATCTGTATATTCAATAATAAGTTCCCCTGCCTGGCGGCTAAACCCAAATTTTCAATCTTGACGGTTATCATTTTACCAAAGCAAACTCCCATAATATTTGCTCTTCGGGTCTGAGGCGAGACTCTTCGAATTTCATATTTATTCGCGGAAGCAAACAGCGCGGCCCGCACCCACGCCGCCGGAACTGATATTATTGTGCATTCCGTATAATATTGTTTGCTATTTGGCACATTCTCTGTTTGTTTTCGTCTCTCATATGAAAGGGGAGCTATAGACGTGCAAACAGATGGGTGACAAGCGCACTCTTCAAGCTTTTGTATCGGGAAATGCTATTAGGTTGAAATTTGAAATGTGAATTTTATTTTAAGTTGAGTTTGCGACATTAGTTTCTCATTCGTGATAGTGGGATGGCACAAACATGTTGTAGAGGAAGCATAAAGCGTTAAATCACTATACGTGATCATAGGAGCGCAAACATTGTGTACGTTCGGAATATGAAAGCGAGCAATCCATTAAGTCGGAGCGGCCATGAATGGCGGCCGGAGTCTCGGAGACGCGACTGCCTCTGATAACCCATAATACGCTGATATTTTTGCTTTGCTCATATGTTGGAAGTAATGGCTCGTGCCTGTTAGCTGACTGTGGATACGCGACGTAGCTTTTTTATTTCTAGATGGTATTTCTCAAGGAGCCAGTATTTTAATACATTCGGCTACGTAGGAATGTTACTGTAAAACAGATTTGCCGTTTTTTGAAAGATTTGCCATGATGTCGTGTTTCTAGATTTAAATATGTATGAAATCAAAATTTATAGTTTGTGAAAGAATCGACAATCATTCTTAAAAAAAGCAAGATATACCCTTTATACCAAAGAAATGACTAACAAGTCGTTGTCAATATAGTGATCATGTTGAAATAATAGTCTTATCCATATTATGATTGAATAAGAATTGTAAACCATAATATATTATATTTGGCATATAAAAGGCTCGCTTATCTAAGGGGTTTGACTGGAAACGAACATAAAGGGTGATCCTCTGTGACAAATACCGTGATATACCGCGCGACAGTCGTAAGGGAAATATTTTTATAAGATGAAACATTATTATTTTTGGGGGCGCGTAGGGATCAGAAGTCGCTTCGATGGATTTGGCAACGTTCCTACGCTGTGTCAGCTCAACACTGTTTTGTGGTTTTCATTGCACTACGCCACATCTGTAGTTTATTCTAAAGGTATTTGTAATGTAACCATTGAGTGCAAATCATTGTTTAATTCGATTCATATTGTTAGGTCTATTTTGCGTCGAATTAGTAACTAACAAAACACACAATCGAATGATACGAACCAGAGCAGTGACGACAGGAAACGGTTAAACATTTAAAGCCGTTAATAAAACAAATTAATGTGCGTTAACCCTAAAATTGGACAAGTTCAATGCAGAGGTCGTTACCACTATAGGAAATTTATCCCTGGCAAGTATTAACACTGAAATCCGTTCGTTGTATTTGGTGTCATTAAAGTTATGTGGTGGCGGCGTCGAAAAGTGTATTTTATGCGCTGGTGAGTTAGGGCGGGTTTGTGTTGCGGGGCGAGGCGACAGCCAATCAAAACATACAAGGAGCATATTGATTCCGAGAAGTGTCGCTGTTAACGTGGAGGCTGAAGCTGAATACATTAGCCGGCGGCGTAATGAAGTCTCGTTGCTTGTAAACAAACAGTGGCAGGGAGCGGCGTGGAGCGAGCGTGGCGCGCCTGGCCCGGGGCGCGCGCGCACCACTCGCTTACAGGAATTCTATTTCCACGACAAGCGTCATGTGTTAATTAACTACTCGCACCTACGATATTGAGATATCGTCGTAGATCCCGCTGTTGTTATTAGCTGACGGAGGCTTATTGCTTACCTACTGTTCCGCTACATGTCTTTATTGAGCCTTCATCTCCTGTTTAATATTGTTCTTGTAACCCACCTTGAGCTAATCCGTACATTTCTCATAGCTTTTGTTTGGAGGTGTTTTTGGTTTCCAATTCAAGGCTGTTTCATAATTTTTGTGATATTTGGTGGTTAAAGATTAGTTTATAGGTGTTGTACCTATACCTACGTGTAACCCATATGAAACTATAATAATATTCGTATGAATTGAGTTAGTTTCCTCGTCTGTAACAATATAAATGAATCAGACATTTAAACTTTAACTTGAACATTTACGACATTAATAATAAAAGCCTGACTGGCTCCAAAATGAACGTGTCATGAAATGAAGCGTCCACTCAAATCCACGACACATATGCTCATAGTCATTTAAGTTACGTGTGTTCCACATACAAAAATAAACAAGATTATTAAAGAGAAGCTGTTCAGAAACCACATAAAGTGAGGCGCCAGCTGCCGCTCACCGCGCCTTTATGATGAAAGAGGTAATCCCGCTACCCGCTACCCGCCACTGTATCACATTTCCTGTTATGACTTCAGTTTTTAATGGGCCTTTGTTAAAACCATTTTATTATAAAGAAGCGCTAACAACTCTAAATGCGTCCGTCAAGATATTTTGTTAATAGGTACGCCGCATGGCACTGTGACGTTTTATTGTCTATTCTTATTTTTCACTTTATGAATGCTCACACATTGTTCATGGATGTCGAGATGGCGGAACGGGATGAGATCGGATGAATAGTAAAAACAAACTCGAATCGTGCATGCATATATTGCTCACAATGTTATATCAACCAAGTCTCATAGCCAATACTGTTTATCAGTTGTGACACGATATTTATTTCTATAAACAAGCATTCTGTCTATGCGTAAAGAAAATACTTAAGCACAAAAAAGAAATTGAACCAGAATTGGAAACGAATGACGATGTCTGACAACTGTCCATAACTTTAACATAAACAAATTTATACGAGACGAATAGTTTAGTGCGATGACCTGCTGGGACGTCGCCATAACCCGTAGCCGCGTGCGATACGTATTTCCTATGACATACTCGTATCATGCAAATGGAAAAGCGCGACGAATGGCTCATAAAGTTTGCTATTTGTTCTGTTTACGATAACCGCGGTTTTATAAAATTTTATTACATGTCGTAGGAATTTCGCGTGTGCATATCGGTGTCGCTGTCGCGTTGTCGTCACGTAGCCGCGTCGTGTCGCGCGACAATCATGCACCAAATCCGCCTGCGGTTCCGATAACAGGTGGGCTGGTTACTATAATATCTACTCTTCTGTTTAATCAGTGTGCGTTAATGTTTTTTATATCATTATAAATTACGAGTAAGCTGTTATAAGCTGAGTTAAACCTCTTGTCACCAGAATGTAAAAAAAATAGGAGATTAATCTCTTAGTGCTCACAAATAAAATCACGACTCAGGGGTAATCTTCATTCTAATAATATGTAAATTGTAATATATAAAACAATTTGCTAAATCACACATTTAAATATAATCACTGAGAAGTTTATAGGTGTAAGGGCACAACTGGTTTTAATAAAAAATTGGACGATGCGTGTTGTGTCCGTGACGCATTGACGTTAATGTGAATCTACACTTACTTTATTCTGAAATATGCGAGTTTGAGACATGTTGTAGCGATACATTATTTAATAGTTACTCAACTTCTATTTGAATGTTAACAATTGAGCTGAAAATATTGCAATAATACGAGAGTCACGACATGTTAGTGGGAATTAGTCATTCTGGCAGCGAGTCAAAATGAGGCAAATTAAATTATAGCTTCATCTGCAGATACACACTATTGTTTTAAGATGATCGTCAAGATCCCCCATGTGCTGTTAATTGTAAATTGTCTCATACACTGTTTTGAAGGAACGCGATTAAAAAATTTCATTTTCAACAATTTGTTGAGATTAACATCACGCTGAAAAATATTATGTTGTTAACATTCCATCCGAGATGATGTTGATTTTTGGCACAGAAAAAAAAATGTTATGTGTGGCAATTTTATAGTCGTCAAGACAAGAGTCATATTATGAGGACGCATAATTGATTAGTAGGACAGCTGTTGTGGGTTTTCTTAGTATGCGACCACTTAACATTGTTCTAGAATAATAATATATACCTGCGTTATTATGATCTCTTTTGTGAACAAATTGATACTGGCAAAAGATAAGAAGGATTACACACGACACACGCATGAAGAATGTTCTGAATACGCTTTTGGCAACAAACTTTTTCCATACACTTCTTCCGATACATAAAACCGAACCCAGATTACTACTTACATGATAATATACAATTTCCATCGAATTGTTTTATGGAAAAAGAAAAATAATTCTGACTTCGTTGATAAAAAAACATGCTCATTGATATGTTCTTACAAAGATCAGCAACAATATTTTGTCGGCCTTATTGATATCTGCGAGATTAACATATGAACCAGAAATATTTTATGCTAGTATCATTTCCTTCGTCTAGCCAATTTGTGTAGGGTGGAACAATGTTTTTTTTCTCTAAGAATGATATAATACGACCGTCAGAAATAAAGCCTACCTGATACATATCGAATAGATAAGTTAAACTCGCATGAACTGCAGAATATCTACTCAAAGTCTATAGCTAGTGTTGTAAGTATATGTAGTAACTTAAATAGGTCTATGTTGTGACTTGATGTGCATACAGATTTATGACATCACGAGCAAAGTAACTCATGAAGGAAGGACTTGTTTGTATTACGAGCGCTCAGCTAATAAACACGTCTTAATTTCTCGTTGAATAGTGGGCTATTAAAATAAAGTTTTAAAATATGGAACGCCAGATTTTATTTACGTCTTACAATTTATGGCGTATGGATGCGTGACGTGGTCGGTGGCGCAGGCTGGGCGCGAGCGGCGCGGCGGCGTGGCTTGGGCGCAGCGCGCGCGCATCTTCGACACGCGTATGACACAGCGTTGACGGTTATATTTTCCAGACGATTTATTACATTATAAGAGTGGCGGTGCGTGCCGTTAATACGCTCTCAGATACATAAATAGTAGTGATTTTATTTTGATGTCTTACAAGACAAGCGACGACGTGTATAATTGTTCAGACGTGTCTCTTAATACCCCTTGCCTATTCTTAGTCAAAACTGTCTTTGAGCGATACTTTATAACTTACCGTTCACAGTTGATAGCGATTGTAAGGAATGTTATTATAAATTATATTTCTCTTATTAAACGATTGCGCATTCATTTGGGTAATATTCTGTAAAACTGTTTATGTGGGTTTGCTCACAAATCAGACGGTTCATTGCGCATTATTTTCTCGACACAATCGTCGACACCTCATTGTTTTGAGTTTTTCCGGCGAAGCTAAATCAGGCACTTAATTGAAATAATATCACGTTAGTGGCCGCATAAAGACATTACAACGCGTCGAGAACAAAAGCCGAATTTTGTGTTGAAATCACAAAATATTGTAATGTGAGACATAAATGTATAATTATGTGGTTGAGTCATTCAGCTGAAAGGGGGACGATGGTTTCATGCATCTAAGTACCAATACAATGTATCACCTGAGAGAATAAATTTGCGTTTATTGAAAAAAAAAAACACATTAAGTAGGTACACTTTTTCAAGGAAATTCAATCTTTCACTTGGGTCGTCGTCTTGAGCAGAGGGAGGGAGGATGAGGAGGCCTGGTGAAGAAGTCGCGGCGATTGCTGCAACGAACCCGGGACCTAGTTAAAGGTTAGAGTGGTACAACGTCCATGACTGATATTCCACATAAAAAAGGTTGGTGACCATGGTGGCCTTTTTTATCACTTTATATATAATTTTGATTATCATTCCTTTTTAAATCCCAATATACGAGTGTCAGACTGACTCCTACTACTCCTAAAAAATAATAACAAATCTTAAATAAACTAGTCGCTTTATTACACACCATTTGATTAGAAAGAAAGCAAGTACACTCCCTTGAAACAAAGAATGGACGTCTGATGGATAAGAAATCATAGCAGTCGGTCGTAAACGGCGTACAGGGTGGCACAGCATATTTCATATCGCGTAATGGAGAATTTACAGGCTGTCAGAGCGAAATGACTCCCAGCGGCGCGGCCGACACCACGCCACAGAACTATAACGGACAAAGATGGTGTAACTGAAATCTTAGTAAGAATAGTCGTGACTCGTGTCTTCGAGCGACTTTGATTATTGTAGTACGACATTTAAGAATAAGGTTTGAATTTGTCGCACATGGAGATAATGGTACTTTAATTAATTTTAAAATAACATTTATTTCTTTATAAAATGACTGTTGGCAAGACCTCACGATGAGGTCAATTCTTTTTTCGTAGTTCCTAATCGTATTCGAGGAATAAAATATTGAATTTTTTTAATCTTATTATTGACCAGTTTCTTTTTCTTTTATATATTTCACAAAAGCTTCTGTGGTTTGTGAGCGCAGTGCAGACACTTCCCCGAGCGTCCGGTGCGCGATCACCATTATTATTTATACCCTCAGAAAAGTACATTTATAACAATATTACGCCGGACCGCGCCCGCCCTCGGAAAATGATTTTCCCATTTTCCGAAGATTGCAGGTGTATTATATTTCATGATCGTTATTTATGGTGAGACTTTTATTACAAATGCGTGCAATGTCTCTATCCGTTTTTTATTGCCACCGAATTATTTGATGGAATTCTTATTTTGTGACAAATACAGATAGGACTATTTATTGGCTATCTTTTGTGATATGTGTATCGGATAAGAACTCGGTTATTGCTTTTCGCCTTTGCGTTTTATTATTGACAGCGCTTTTTATTCTTGTTGATCTCGTTGTAATAAAATCTGTTTGATGTGAGTCAAGAATGTTCGTACTGTTTATTTAGAGTAAAGGTGTCGAGACAACACCCTTTTGCGATTCATAATTTTGCGAACGGTGGAGTATTCTCAGGAGACGGATATATCCGTCAGACGCGGCACCCTCAGTGAGCGCGGCCGAAGTCCGAGGCGTTACGAGACTCGCGGGACTCGCCGGCCGCCGATCAACTCTGTCCATAACCAATAATCGTAAATAAACGCGCTCGATCCGCGCCTTCCTATTTCGCCATGTAACTCACAGAAATTATAACGAAAATCGCACAAGGTTTGCTGCAAAACTTCGTAAACCCCCGGGATTGTCGCTCGAAGATAGATCCTCGTTCTAGTATTTTTTTTTGTAAACACAGAAATGCCCTCTGCGGACGGTTCAAAGGAATGTTAGTAATAGCAACTTAGCAAGTAATATTTATATTGCACGAGAATAGGATGACTGTAGCCTTATAATAAAATATCTTGCAGCGATTGGTCGAGTTGACTATCGTTTATTTTTACCTGAAGCTCGCGATCCCGCGCATCTCTCCCTATTAAATTTTGTTTGCATTTATTTTAAAGGTGCGACGCTCGTGAAGACGTGGTATGTGAAAAATTACACCTCAGCCCAATATTTATGGGTGATATTCGGCAGCGGTTCCTTTGTGAGATGAGGGTGTATAAATAACACCTCTTATCGCGTGGGAGCCTACCCTTAAATGGGATTTATTTTAATTATATTTATCGGTAATGCTCATTGAAAACATTTTGTGTCCTTTAAAATTTTAGTCTGATCATAATGAGATTAGGAATTGCTGTGATTGGAAGATATCGCAACGTAACGTTCATGGCGGCAGCTTATTGCTTAATTAAGTGCGTAGGTAGGTAGGTCAATCAAAACTTTTTCTTACCTGATTAAGTTTTTAATATTTTTCGGTTCTAGTTTCTTTAATTCTACTAGATTGTCTGGCAACGTTTAAGTACCCATAGCTATTCTAGCGAGGAACTGCGTAAGTTATGGAAACAGAGAGCACCAGCAGTTATTTTTACCGGCACATAATCGCCGAGTATGACCATAAATTAGTTCTATATTTGGTGGCACGTTGTTTTGCATACAGACAAGCCGTCTGCACATGCGTGCGACATCAATCTCAATTCCGAAATATTTTTCCGTCTGCAGCGCAATGAGGCGCGCCTGCGTCGCATTTGTCGCAAGTGTCGTGTGATATGTAAATTTTTTGTAATTTCCCTTTAAGGTGGTGTTTTAATGAGGATTTATTAAATTAAATATCTTGTTAAGCTACTACTAAGAAAGCTTAAAAAAATAAAAATATCGTGATTTTAGTCTTAGATATGATTTTGACTTATTTATGTCTCGTTGTTTTAGTGGTCCTAAGTGCGACTGTTGAGAATGAAGTCCTGGGTTCGATTCCCAGGTCAGGCAAAGCGTTATTGGATTTTATGTTAAGAAATTCTCACCACACACCCCATGGGACTTAATAACAGCATTGTTTTATTTGTAACTTAGATTTGTATAATGCTCGATTTGCGGGAGTAAGTATTGATGTTTACCCTTAAGTAATGCTGTTCTTTGTTCAAAATACATTTTACAGTTTTCATAAAAGTGTTGCCATAAATAACTGAAAAAAAAGCACGTAACCAATTTTCTGAGCAATATAGTTATTAATGTTTTCCCGATTGATAGGTTGTGTGATTATTACCCACTTAGGATGGGAACTTTGCTGGATGGGAAGAGGCCGTCATGTGAGTAGTTTCCACGTAACATCTTCGAGACGGATGGTCGGGGCTTACGCACCGGAATAATGTCTCGATTACTCTCTCACTGCGGTGCATGTCATAAGCATTTCGCAGAATTCACATCAGTAGGACAAATAATGGGTATTATGAATTACGCATCATTATAATGTAAAATCATTTTGGGTACGTACTGTGTGTTGCTATTGACTCTGATCAGAATTTTAGATATTATAGAATCTAATGAATTTTTAATAGAAATTAGTATGTTTTGCTTTTAAAGGGAACTTAAAATTTATAATGTACCTAGCCGGTCACATAAAAATACATTCTTTTTTTTATGTAAGTAAATGTATATGTCCTGAATATTTGCTACTAGCTGGTGCCCGCGACTTTGTCTGCGCAACAGATTTTTTGCGCGCAACCCTAATGCGATTATAAAATAAAAGTAGCCTAAGTTACTCCTTATAAAATCAGCTATCTGACAATGGAAACCCCGTCAAAATCGGTTTAGTCATTTCGGAGATTAGAAAAATGAAGTTTCATACAAACTTTGTCCCCTATTTTACCCTCTTATAGGATGAATTTTCATAAAATAATGATATTGTCAACTTTTTTCTCTAACCGAGTGCTCATATATAATTTTTTACATTTCTAGCGACAAAAATGAAGAAACTTCATACAAACTTTTATCCCCTATGTTAACCCCTTGGGGAATGAATTTCCAAAAAACCCCTTCTTCTGCACACTTACGTTGTTTATGGAACGTATGTGCAAAATTTCATGCTTCTAGACTTAGCAGTTTCAGCTTCGCCAGTCAGTTTCTTACCTTATATTTATAGAAGATAGATTACATGGAAAGTCCACAATAATTAACTTAGATACTTTTAATTTTGGGGTTCGAAATTAATGATGTCTCATCAGTCTGGGAAAGTAACCAGGATTGCATAAGGTGCTATACATGCGCAGCTCTTTTCGTTTCTCACTTGCACCAACACGTTATCAGCTGACTAGTGGGGCGACCTCGGCGAGGGGAAAATGATTGACGGCGTCGAGAAATTTCATTTTGCGGCTTGTTGAGGGCCGCTCTGAAGATTCGACGTTTCCACTGTCAAACCTGATTGCCTTCTCGAGTACCTTTGTGTTGTTGCTCTTATGTTACACTTCATTTCATCCATTTTGTGCTATTAACCACGAATGATCGGACATTTGAGGATTTCATGCGGTGCCATGGTGAATATTTTAGGAGATTTCAACTCTAGTGAATATTAAGTGGAGTGATCACTTCAGATGAACACACCAGTTCGTTTCAATAAATTGTGAGATAAGTTGACGCAACTTTGTATTTGTTTAAGTTATGCGTATACAATCTTTCAAATACAAATTTAATATTCTTTGGGACCAACTTGTAAACAAATCCCAATACGACCTCTTTGTGCTCATTCAAATGTCATATAATTTTGCATACAATATTTTCTTAGGTCGAAATGAGAACAAGCCGGTGACAGGGGAATTTAATAATGACAAAATAATACAAGGTAAGTTTAAGGGCAGCCCTTTCTGCTGTCCGTCATACGGAGCGCTATTCATGCACATAATATTTCTGAGATATTTGCCGACCGCCTAACGACTGACTAATTTATTTACGCACAAGTATTTTTAACTCTATCCATAAAGATGAGTTAAGTTTTTCAGTCACCTACAATGCTATTGATCGGTGATACACCTGCAAAAGTTATACAGGACGTACACTCACCAAGTGCACCAACAAAGTTTATTATTTTCGTGAATACTTCCTATTGCTTCATATAACCATTCAAATAATAATCGAATTGATTCAATACAATGGAAAGAGTTTCTCCAAGTTAATCGCAGACACGATGACAAATGCATATCGTTTCATCTCGGGCCCGGAGATTAATGTGCGAGAGAGGCCGAGCCCGCTAGACAAAACCTGCCGCCTGCGCGTACGCAACCAACAATTCACTAATTCGACCCGCGACTGCAACGTAAGCGCTCATACGACATCCATACTCCGCTTGTAAGCAATGCCGCTTATTATTTATCTGTCAACTAAACACAAATTAACAGGCACAAGTTAGGCGCCAAGTTAACTGCATATTAGACCTTTTGTTAGTCCGTTTAGAGTCCCTATCTCGGTAACACTATCAGCCATTAGTACTTTATTTAATGTATGAGTGCGACCCGCAGAGACAATAATGACGTGATCTACATGTAAGAACTATAGTTTGATCTAAAATTAAGTGAGATGAAAGAGAATTTATATTTGATACAAAAAATATTACTAAAGTATCGAGCATTGTCTGAGTGTGGTGCTTTGTTGGGGACAAAACTATGTTAACACACAAGCATTCCGCTCGATTAACGTCATAAATGAGAGAAATGTCGGATCAAAAGAATAGCAGGTGTGCCCTATTATTATAATTTGTCATTTGTTCTCATTCCATTTTAATGTTCTTTTGTCGTTTTGTTCACCATAGCGCGCTTATTAACATTGAACGGTGTTTTTTCTTCCATTTGATGACTAATTTGAGGTGTTGTGCTATAATTATCACGGTTTTACAATTCTGTAATGAACATTGTGTTGGCAAATGTGTCAATTAAGTGCAGTTTATGGTACATAACTGATGATGATGATGAACCTTGTAATATTGATAAATATAATTGCAAAACCTAATATGGCATGTTATTGGTATGTGGTTAGGCATCCTTCCTATCTTATGTTAAATCACGTCATTGGTATATAGTTTACATGTGTCTTGAGTTAAGTTAACGTAGTGTACCAAACCGTTTCTTGCTTCTAAAACTTAAAGGTTCAAAACCGATAAAAAGCAGCACGAATTTTATATTTGCATGTTATCGAAACTTACTTAAGTTATTTAATTTATCTTAGGAAAGGACCTTTCATGTCTTGTCATGATGTTTGTTCAGCTTTTGAGGAAAATCCTTAATTAATACAGATAAATTTTCGGAAAAGCATTAACGCATACATAGCGAACTCTGAAGTTATAATTTTTTGTGGAAAAAGAATACGATCGTGAGCAGGATTCGAACCTGCGCCTCCCGGATTAATACTCCAGGCGTTCTGACCGCTAAGCCATCTCGACCTCTGCTCACTGCCGCGAATTCTTTGTCCACATTTTAATATGTCTTTTGGTGGCGTCATTGCTATCTATTCAGTCCCTATACAGATAACCGAATCCTTATCCGTGAACCTAAATAAAATAAAATAATTAATAATAAAAGTGGAAAATATACAAAATATTAAATTAAACAAACAAAATATCAGATCATACTGTACTTTATTTTACTGCACCTACCTTTTAGAATATTATTATGATATGTTTATCCTTAAGCAGTAAAAACAAAGACAGACATATTGTTATTAGTTTGGTTTAAATCGTTTTATTATTGTTCCCCAAATGAAACAAACTTTAGGGACCGTTAACTGAATAACAATGAACAAATATAATCCAAATCTAAACGCCACAGCTTAGCTGACGGAATATAAATGTGAGGCTTGCTCCTGCGCCTTGTGAACCGAGGACGTGATGCGTCGTTATTAACACAAGCCTGCATTAATGAACACATAAATATTATACTTTCACATACCTACGTACAGTACGTATGCTCCACACTGTCTAACGTACCACGGATCCGTTCCACCGTCCGTTCGCCATCACGTATTCGCATACAGCCAAACATTTCGAGACCATAATTCGTTTACAACTGTTACATTTTTATGTGCATGGCGTAAAAATTCTCGACGGGCGGAGCCGTATTAGTTATACCTTATTAGTGTCATTTTATCGTTTAAAATTATACAATTTCATCTGTATGGCGTATGTTTTATTGAAATCGAGATAATTAATCGACAATTACGATGCTGGACGTTATAACACGAGGTATACCGCTGTGCGCGGTGCTCGCCGACGCTGCTTAGGAACTAAATGTTGCTTATAAATCGAGCCGCACGCTCCCTGCGCGCTCACTCCACACACAAATATTGACATTTATGCACATATTGCTCCATATATGTTTTTTATGATTGTAAAATATGAAGCTAGAGCGCTACGTTTGTTTGGCTCTTTAAGTCGATACGATCCGTAAATAGTCATAAACATTAGCATAATTGAATGTATCTTGTTGTAAATACAAATTATTTGGTTGTTTAGTTAAAAGACGTCTTTGTTTATGTCGCTTAATTTATAGTTAAATGACAAAAGATTCTCGAATACGTATTAAATTACATAAGATATGGATACTCGCAGCGCGCCAAAGGTGTGTGAAGATTTGTACTTATACCTAATACCTACGACAAAGACAGTAACTTTTACAATTAGTCGACCCACATAAACGAGATTATTTTCTGCAAATATTTCCGAGTACCTACCTATCAAACTCGCTTACAAGTTCCACTCGTTTCTTTAGTACAAAAAATGATTGTAAGGAACGTCTGTCATTAGCTGCAACATTAAATTGCTTATGCGAGATATTTCTTGCAAGTGAGCTTATCTGAACGGAGATAGCATCGATTGAGTTCGTGACTGCGTATCGTCATCTATTCGTCATAGAGTATTTTCCTGGAAGCGGCGGAGGTTTCCCACGTGGTGGGCGGCGCGGGCGGCGTGTGCCGCACACCGATCTGATAACATCCCTCTAGACAACATCCACTCGCTTTATCTGCAGACGTGGAATCAATTCAGCTCGCGGAATTATCGCAGCATTACCTTTGCCTAATTGGACATTTCCTTGTAGGATGCTGTATACCTTTCGATATTGCATTTTAATTTAGGTACCGAGCGACATTTTATGGAACAGGAAGAATATAAAACGTTAAATATAACCACGAAGATATGTTTATGGAAGCTATTGTCGCGTTTTTATAATGACGCGACGGTAAAACAACAGAAATATAAAAGTCTTTATATCACAATTAATCACCACTTAGTGGAAGCTAAATATTTCGTTATGTGATATTGAAGTATGGACTGTAAGTTAAGGACAATAAAGTTTTGTTTCGAGGGCGTGGATATGTGTCATATGCGGTAGCAGGAAATACCGCAGTGGAGTCGTGTCAACAAAAAAATTTAAAAGCTCGCTTTATGCCGCTAACTGCGATTTAACACATTTCATATTTGAGACGACTGCTGTTGTCTTAGCCACTTAATTTTATCACATAATTTATAGGGCGGCTTAACGCACAGACTTAGAACATGTATTTGAGTGGCAGGATTAATCGACACTATTAAGTACTTTTTAAGTCTATTGTTTTCAAGCTATATTTAGGGTTTATAAGCTCCCTTCGCTTGTAGATTTATAAATTTTTCACTGAATCTCTCAGTATTTTAACTTAATATTTTAGCACGGGGTGTACTACATACTTCACTACATAGTATAAAACAGTCGGTTCCGGCTGTCTGTCTGTCCTTATGTATGCTTAGATCTTTAAAACTACGTTTCTGATGCGATTTTATTAATAGATAGAGTGATTAAAGAGGAAGGTTTTAGTATATAATTTGTCAAGTTTTTGTATACATTAGCTAAAATATAATGATATTTGTTGGAGGTGTCGGAAAAAAATAAGCCGTCTGGGAGATTTCAACGACAGCGCTGCCTAAAGAGAGCTCCCTTTGAGATATAACAAATGATGTATGGTGGAATTTATTAATTTAATTGTATCTTATATAGATCTACAGAAAAGTCCGCGATGACATATGTCTATCTCTTAAAGATACTCTGTCTAAAAACATACATATTAAAAAAATTAACATTTATAAAGCGGTAATTGGAAAGCGGGAACGGGATCAAAATTTTATGATTACTTTTGGTCTCGATAACCGACATCCACGTGGGCGAAGCCGTGGGCATCACCTAGTATCTAATAATAAGCAACAGGATTTGTGATAGTATAATAAACCAATGAATTTTATTCACTCACTCAAAACCATATTTTTATAAGCAACCTCATATAAAGACACTCCCATCCGGATTGACAATGATTTATCTAGTTAATATAATACTTATTTACCGACTTCCAAAAAGAAAGGAGGAGGTTATCAATTCGGTTGTACATTTTTTTTTTTTTTATGTTTGTTACCTCAGATCTCCGTCATTTATGAACCGAGTTGGAAAATTATTTTTTTATTTGAAAGGATTTACTTTCATATTGGTCCCATTTAAATTTTATGAAAATTGGTTTAGTAGTTTGGTATTTAAATCAAAATAACTGAAAAATAATACGTCGTCGAAGTAAACGAAATGGTGTATTTTGCTTTCTTGTGACTTTCCGGTGGTGTTTACGGTCTCTAGACTAGTTCTAATGAACTGCCTATTTTCCAGCTTCATAAACAGATGATGATGATGATGATGATGAAACCGGAAGATAAGCACCGGAAATCCGTCATATTTTTTTTGCTATTTAATACTTTTTAGTGTAAGACCGCATTCTCATCACTTTTTACACGAGTGCTCAAAAAACGGAGTGTATTTAAGTATGTATGTATGTAAGTATGTTTGTGAGTTTCTTTTCCTATTCCACCATAACTTCTAAATACCTGAACTGATTTCGATATATGGGGTATCGTTAGAATCCTTACACTGTCCCGTGAGTAACATACGCTAGTCATTTTTTTTTTTAAATTAATTTCATCTTGTTTTACGCAGTTTATTACTCTCCTTTGAAATAGCCTCAGATCTAGATTTCCTACTTTGATATGGATATGTCGCAGATGGATTGTAGAATAAGCTGTTTTACAAAACTGCTAGCTGATTTACAAAACAGTACTGTTATGAAAAACAGCTGAACGACGTTTAGCGGTTTTACATACTTACTGAACTATAACACGCAGAATTGAATGAACGTTTTGCGTTTATCAATGCAGCGGGTCAACGATCAGAGATTATGTAAAACAGTGTGAAATGAACTGTCAGATTGTTGATTTTAGTTCAAAATTTTGTCGCATATGGCTCTGTATGTCCTAACAATAATAACCTAACTTTATTTTACTTGTCAATAGCAAAAAAAATATGAAAATTTTTAATGACGTAAATACTAAACCACTATAATAGTCGACAATATATCGGGATTATGAAAGAAAATAAATTGATCCATGAGCGAGCGAAGCGAGCTCGGGAGTTTCGTGTATCCCGACACGGACAGGTTAGGTTCGAAGAGGATGACGGGGGCCCGTGAGCGAGCGTAGCGAGCGAACAGCCCCCGTCATCCTCTTCGTGTTTAGGTTTTTTCTAACCTTACGGACACAAAAATAGGAGCCCCGCTAAGCGGGGCTCCGTCGACCCAGCCACGGAAAGTCAAATCAGAACACAGTATCGCTTTTTTACTTGCTTATTTAATATACCTATACAATAAACAAACCTGTCCCACTGTAGATATGTCATTCTGCATTACGTCTAAAGGTGGGTAGCAGTTTTGTTAAACGTATCGCAATGGCAATCCAGCTGAACGTTGTTCAGCTGTTTTATAAAACAGTACTGTTTTGTAAAGCAGCTAGAGATTTTGTAAAACAGCGGATTCTACAATCCATCTGCGACAGATATATATGGACAGCGCGTTGAATAGGTCTACCCATATTCACTTCCGATAAATCAGTTATGGTACGCAAGATTCACTAAAAAGTAAGAAATAAAATAATTTTTAACAAAAAAAAGAACCGACCCCAAAAATCTTTCTGTTAAGTAAAATTGCACTAAAAAGTTATAAAATAATTGCATTATTTACTTACTACAATTTACATAAAGAAGAGGATGACGGGGGCTGTTCGCTCGCTACGCTCGCTCACGGGCCCCCGTCATCAAAATATTTTTTTAATTTTAGAGGATTCTGAATAAAATCAATTTATTAGGACAATAATATACAATTATTATTATTTTTGGAGTCGGTGCCAGTAAAGGATAATAAACGTGTAAGTACATTCATGAAGTAGCGTATTACGTTCGCTTAAGGCAGTTGTTGTGTTCATTTGTAAATAGGTTCAATTAGGTATTTATTATTTTATTATCGTAAAAATAATTATCGTTAATGTACCTTTAAATATACTTTGCAAATTTTAGGAAACTTCCTAAATATTTTTAAAGTTTGTCTGCATTGTTTTTTAAGCAACCTCATATAAAGACACTCCCATCCGGATTGACAATGATTTATCTAGTTAATATAATACTTATTTTAATTAAATATGTATGTCGTATCAAGCAGAATAAGTGCGTTAACCCTTACAATGATTATAGTCAATCACCAAGCAGGCGATATTCATAGCGTCTCTGTAAAATTCAGATTAACATAGAAATTCAATGGATGATGAAATATTTATAATAGTACCAATAACCATAGTAGTTACAAACAAGTGACTGACGATAAACTGAATAGATAGTATTACAATGTTAACGTTATTCGCATTAAAAGGCGACCTTTATTAATATTTATAGTCGAACATACTCGTAATTTGTAAAAATATGAAATTCTATTATTACTTACTAATTCTGGAATTGACGTGTGACGTTGATACTATCTGTCTATACATTAGGGATGACACCCGTTTAACTCCTCAGGTCCTCAGAGATGTTAAAATTACCAAACATAACGCCATTTAGGTTTTAGGATTTAGTACGTACATATAAAATTGCGCTGAGTTGAACAATGATATTTTTTAAATATTATTAACATATTAACAGCGTATCTAACCCACTGCAATTCCGGTCCACACGTTATAGTCCCAGAGTAAACTCTAGGAATACCTGCCTACCTATCTGAAAATATTATTGGGTACACAAATGTTATCAACAACTTCTTTGTTAGGTTCTTTGGTCTAGCCATCCCAAGCGCAACTGCTGATCATGAGATCCGAGGGGTTCGATTCACGGGATAGGCAAGGTGTTATTGCGTGTTTCTGTTAGGAAATACTGAATAGCAGTTCGGACTTTTGAATTGTGCCCGGGAGATGCAATAGCCTCACCACTGATTACATGGGGCTTGATAACAGCATTGGTGAATGTGGATGTATAGTTGTGTACACCTCTGCCTACCCATCGGGGAATACAGGCGTAATTTTTTTTTCGTATAGACCAGTTTACAGGCACATAGGAAACTGCAAAGCTAGGTGCACGGTTCCAAAAAAGTTGATCATATGGAGAAGAACTGGCAAGAAACTCCATAGACACTCTTTTTAACCGACTTTCAAAAAGGAGGAGGTTATCAATTTGGTTGTATATACATATTTTTATTTTTGTTACCTCACATCTCCGTCGTTTATTTACCGATTTGGAAAATATTTTTTTTATTTGAAAGGCAGGAAATATACCTTCAGATTGGTCCCATTCATTTTAGTCATTTGAAATTTTTTGATATTTAAGATTAATTTCATGAAAATTGGTTAGGTATTTTGGTATGGTCATAATGTCTGGTATTAGGCAGGTGAATGTATGTATTAATGTAATATTTAACATTATTAAACATAACATATAACATAACATAGCATAACGCCTGTATTCCCCGAAGGGGTAGGCAGAGGTGTGCATAGTCGTACACACACATTTCACCAATGCTGTTATTAAGTCCCATGTAATAGGTGGTGAGCCTATTGCCATCAACCGGCCACAATTCCAAACTCCGGACTGCTACTGAGAATTTCCTAACAGAAAAACTCAATAACAATTTGCCCGACCCGGGAATCGAACCCAAGACCTCATGCTCAGCAGTCGCCCTTGGGACCAGTAGACCAATGAGGCAGTTATCAAACTGTGACATTATTAACCTGTTATGTTTGTATGTTATTATTAAGGGTGTGCTTTCTGAAAGTGGTCAATATGTTTCGCTAGGGTGGTCTCTTAGTGATTAAATGCCATGCATTAAATGGACGACAACCCTTATTCTTGTCAGTTAAATTTAATGTCAGTACAAAAGGTATCCATTCTATCCATGATCGGTCAAAAAAACTGAGCCAATTTCTCACATAGCATTAAAACAATTTGTAAAAACCAACTGCCGGTGAGTAAGTTTCATTTAATTATTATAGACTTCGAAATGAAAAGCTTTTAATTTAATGAGTATTTACTAATATGGAATTTTAAGTGGATTTTTGTAAACCGTACTGATTAAGTTAAAATAAATATATACTGCTTCTAAAGGGTAACTTAAGCCTTTATCACCGTAGGCCCTAAGGACTAGTTTTCAGTATTTGTCACATTATTAGGTAGTTATTGTAAGTTTTAAATGTTAAAGTATTTTTTTTATTAAGTATCTACTAATATGAAATTTGGTCTAGTGGTTTCAACTGCCTCGTTGGTCTAGTGGTCCCAAGCGCGACTGCTGAGCATGAGGTGTCGGGATCGATTCCAGGGTCGGGCAATTTTTCAGTTAGAAAATTCGCAGTCGCAGCCCGGAGTTTGGTTCACCACCTATTACATGGGACTTAATAACAGCATTGTTGAAATGTGTGTGTAGAGCTGTGTACACCTTTGCCCTACCCCTTCGGAGAATATAAACGTGATGCTTTGTATGTATGTATAATATGAAATTGAAGGTTAACTAAAGCCTCTATCACCGTAACCTCAAAAGACCAGCCTCAGACATCAACTTCTGCTAGACCTATTAATCGAAGAATACGAGGGGATATTGCTGCACCTCCTCTGAACTTATGGTATGTTTATTTGAGAGTTTTCGTTTAATTTACTTTTGCAAGAATATCGTTGTTGATATTTTTTTGTGTATCACCTGTTCCTAACTACTTAACAAATTGATTAAAATTAACTTTAACAATGAATACTTTACTTTCTTCTAATAGGTAAGAAATTTTAGTTTAGTTTTTGTAAGATGAGTATCTACTACCAAGAATTACAGGTGTACTGGATAATGTATTATTATGTTATTATATGTTTTGCACACATTTTATCAACTTGGAGTTATTCGCAGTAGTTATCATCTCCTAATTATGTTAAAAAAAGTGTTCTAGATGCTAACCGGAATTAATGAAGGGCGCATCAAATACCTACATGACAGGTTTGTCTCTAATGATGATAAATTATAGTTTAAAACATGGCTATTCAAGGTGTCCCTATAAATTAATCTTACTCCTGTCACACTACACTGTAACGGCAATTAAACTGTCGGGCGAAATTACCACACAATGTGTCGAGTATATCATGAGATGACATCCGTGGAATATGCTGCGAACTGAGAACCAACTATCCATCATAACAAATGTTTTGTACGGTTCACAGGATGTTCCGAAACATGTTAGTGCAAGTAAGAGTTACCCAACACGGAAACAATCAAAGTTACACTTTTTGTGAATTGAAAATACACACCCCTTTGGCCTTTCACTTTTTCTTTTTTACATTTTCTATATACAATAAAGATTTTTAACTTTATTGGTTGCTTTGCTTGATGTTATGAGTCTTCAATATTATTGCATTAGTTGGTTGGAGTAAATGTTGCTAAAAAAAACAATTATGATTTTCTTCCAGTTGGCAAGAAGTTGAAAATACCAGATAAATAAGTAGCAGTATTCATCAGTTTATTATTAACACCACTGTTATATGATTTTCCACGAGTGTTCTTTGTAAACATCTGCTAAAAGACTATAGGTCATGTATAGTAATAATGTAGCGAGTATACAATACACTCCCAAAAAATGCATGCTATATAAATATATTACATTTTACGTATAAGTACGTAAAGTTGATTGGCCTATTTGACCCCAGGGCTGGTGCCTAGGTCAAATATAAAGAGACATTAGAGATACATTTGACATTAGATACTAACATATAGTAACTACAGTAGATGATATACTTTGAGATTTTTAAGTACTGTTAGCCTCAAAAAGATGAATACGTAGCGAAATTAAAGACTGACTGACTTTGGTTGTAGTATTTGTTGAAATTTAAAAAGACTGACATATAAGCTCTACAAACACATTAGGTATACCGATGGGTATTTGCTTTGTGTTATTTTATAATTTCCGATTAGAAATTTAAAGTAAATCATTTGAATTTTACTACGAGTCAGCATATTTTTGTTGCTGAATCGAGCGCTTTTACCCCACCCCTTAATCTCAATACGCTATTTCTTGTCGGTCGTGGCCAAACCTATTACCTTTAAATAATCAAATAATTATAATGTATCCAAGGTAGGTAGGTACATTGTGTTCACATCCATTATAAATGTTTCTTTACTTTAGTTATGACGGTAACATAACACTCAGTAACTAATAACCTATATGTTATGTATTATTTATTTATTTATGTAGTTAGTTCTTACAGTTGAGTCATTAACCCACAAAACCGTGTTCGCAGTTTGACTGTGGCATCGGGTCTCCGTAGAATAATCTTAACTTATAATTTTTATACTACATGTACCTATATTCCTATTACATTTTTTATATTTAAATCTGCTTGTAATATTTCCAGCTCTTACAATGCTCCTCCGTAATTACAACAGTTAAAATTTATAACCGTATTCCGCATTTCGCCATTTTCAAACATAGGAATTCGTTTTAAATTGTTTCAACCACCTACAAGATTCCTGTGGCTGAAATATGTTATTTGTTTCATGCTTGGCAACAATTACTGATGCATCAGTTACGTTTTAAATGTAAGGAAATATATTTACGTATAGTTAGTCATCATTAATATTGTATAAGATATCTGGTGATGAAATAATTATAGACTACCGATTAACATGTGTGATGCGTCCCGTTATAAGTTCTGATGACTCAAAACTGACGAGAAATATGGTTGTTCATATCTGTTTTGTCATTGTTACTAATGTTATTGGTAGGTATTGTAAAGTAAGGTTTTCAACAGTTACAATATTCACCAGAAATATTATTGTTCACAAAACTACCTAATAAATCCCAAAATAATCACGTAAGAACAACCGTACCTAAACAGTAATACTGAAATACGACATGCCTCATGAAAGTGACTATATTATTCACAAAACGGATATGTCCGCCTTTTATATATGTGCATAAAAGTTTAAATAAATAAATATGTTTTTCTTTGGGTTCCCACCAAAACATTAAGATTAGCTTCGATAAAAAAAAATACAACAATCCGTATAGAGATTCAGCCATAGTTTTTGTCCATACCATTCATAATGTACTTCCACTACTGATAAAAGCTTCAATGATAACTATTGCATCAGTTAGCATACAATACGTCATAGATCAGCCTGTATCGTGTGCGGCCGCGCGAGTGCGCGTGCGCTACACTATGACAGCGGTTATGAAGCCGCGACGGAATGCGTTTAATGAGCTTTGCACTAACTTATACACAACACGTTCATTTACGCTTTTTGGAATTTCATTCACTCCCCCTCGTTTGCTATGAAAAAGAAAGCGTTAAATTAATTAGCGCCAGAATGCCTGCACAATGATCTACGACCGCTGGAAGATTTATATGAACCGCTGACCGTATAGCTTTGTAATTAATTATTATTGTATGTATTCGTGTTTTGTATGTTGTACAAACACTATTATTTTGATGAGTGACAAATAAATAAGTGAGACGTATGGAAATATGAAAGACAAATAAATTGTAGTTTTATCAACCTGTCTGTAGAACGGATCGAGCCGGACGCATGAATACAGTTTTCCATATTATTAACATGTAATTCATGATACGGGAAAACAAAATACCGTGGCCAAACTGTTAGAAAATATGGATGGAAAGATATCTTATTTGTTTTTTTAAAAACCGAATATCTGTAAAGGATTCCGAAAGCAACACTAACAGAGCAATCAAGTAAGATTCAAATAATTTCTAATACCTACACTCAGTTCTGAATTTAAACGAAAAGGAGACGCATATGTGAGTTAAAATCTTTATGAAAATGTCTCTGCGATCTAGGATCAGCACAGATTCATAATAAAATGATGTTAATATATTTGTAAAGTCGTACCTATATATATGATTTCCAAGATGGCACGTGGACGTCAACGTGGTGGCAGCCCGTCAGATATTCAATCCAAACTTATTTCCATTTCATTAGTCACCAGTCAATTCATAGATGGTTTCTGCAAATATTGTTATATATATTTACCCATCCCAGCCCTCCATGTATTAATGTGAACGAGGTTTAAGAATAAAGTGACACGTATTATTTTTATGTTAAAATATTGACGACGCTTTTTTTATAACAACGTTAACTGACCTCGTTATGCTTGTAAAAATATTATCATTCGATCGTCCTCAACAAAATTTACAACCTTTTCGTTGCAGAATGTGATAAAGCTTATTAAAAATATATTTTCCTTTTTTATGTTTTCAACTTTTAAACAAACTGGCGAACTGACTCTGTTTTGGCTATTAATTAACGTTTTCAGTGACCCATAAAATTATTCACTCATAGTATGGTAAGTAGAAATCAACAGAGTTCTATTTTAGCATACATGAAGACTCATTGATTACCGAACTTTGACATTCCCGCAGTTTGAACAAATTTTTTATTAAAACTCACTTGTAACAAGTGATTTTTTGTCAGAATTTAGTTTCAAGATCACAAATCATTGGAAATTTCCATTTATATTTCCAATGCCACATTTAAATATTGAGTTTTAGTATAACAATTTGTGAGTATTTCCATTATGCATTCGTAACATCTATTCATGCTGAATTTAGTAGATACATATTGCATACATAGCTGTTGTTTTCAAGCAGATTTGGCATTGGTGGAAAATCAGAATATTATGTCACCTGTACGTGCTCACGCAATTCATAGGGATTAAGCGAGGGAAAGTTGTTACGATGTATAATGCTTATACAACGTCACCCAATTGGCTTGCGGGTGGAACCATTTTAAGCTATTGTTTACGAAATCTTTATATGTATTAGTTCTGTGTCATATGAAATTTTATATTTTTCTTTAATATTTTAAACAAGAATGTTATGCTTTCGGAACGGGATTTTTCTTCACTTCAATGCTCTAACAGGTCTATATTCAACCAACACGATTTTTTACATGTACAAATTTGATAGATACACCTTGCTTTAAATAAATACGGGATAAAGGACCAATATTTTGGTTATGCTCTGGCTGGAGGCATCAAACTGCCTCGCCATAGATATTGTCCGATTACGCCAGACAAAACCCCTCTGGGTTTCTGCAAGAGGCCATAAAAAAAAAAACAGTATTTTGGTATCTACTAGGCTCAAGGATAAAAACATACAGTTACCGGTCTATTTTTGGAAGACGAATGGAAATATTATTCGTAGATATTATAATACTTGTACCGAATATAAAATACGGCAAGCTGGCCATTTTTACGTAAATCTTTAGATATTCAAATATTCATTGGTGGAGATCCTAGATGACACCTTTAACCAGCCAATAGGTAACTAGTGATGTGATTAGTCATGCAGTAACTATTTAAGAATATTACAGATAGTGTAAGATTGTGTAAAATAAATAAAAATAAAAATAAATAAATAAAAAAGATACAGATACTTAGCTAACGTATGTGGATATTATTATCTCAAATTTTAGATACTCGATGTGGTAATATTTGATTATGTTAAACAAGATACTTATTTACGGCAGTTTTTTACATTTTGAGTCAGAATAATAAATGTTGTAAGTATTTTATTCCTATTGCTACTGTTTCATCTACAGGCTGGAATTTAAATGAGTAGAAATATTTTTAATGTATATCCCGTCAATAAAAGTCAACACAATTGAGCGATACAGTCGCCACGCGAAAAAAAAACATAAAAAAATTAAAAAAAAATCTATATAATAAATAACTACACAGCCAATTGCGCCGTATGTTTTAAAAAAATCGCTAAGAATTCAAAACCTTTACTTGTACTTTCTATAATGAAATTAGGCAAGACAAGGTCTCACAGCACAAGTAAAAACGGTAAAATACGAGAATGGTGAATTTTTACTTAGTTCTATCACATACTTTTTTGCGATTACAAACTTAAATTTGCAGTTGAATACTCGACCGTGACGTATATGTTCGATGTAGGTATGGCAGAATATTTTTCAACTGTAAAGTTTAGATTCTCATTCAATTCAATTTTTATTTTTCAGAACAATGTTTGGGGCTTTTATAGTTTACTAGCAGGTGCCCGCGACTTCGTTTGCGCGATTAAAGGTAGCCTACATATGTCCTTCCCCACGATACAATCTATCTCCTTGCCAAATTTCATTACGATTTATTCAGACGTTTAGTCGTGAATATGTAACAAACAACCATAGCAACAAACAGAGTTACTTTCGCATTTATAATATTAGTATAGATTAACTTTAGTAGGTAAACCTAAGTACACGGAATTCGGTGCCCGACTCAGACTCGCACTTGTCCAGTTTTTTTATTAATAATTTTAAACTATGTAGTCTATAGAAAGTAATGTAATACTTTTAATGTTCATTTCGATTAGATAGTAAAATTGATGGTGTAGGTATGTCGTATACATGGTAGGTAAATATGTATATAGTTTCGCATTTGTCATGAAAAATAACGATGAAAAACAACTTAATTTATACAAATTTGTAATGATTTCAAATAGGTATCGCAATAAAATAAATAATACCAACACTACGCACGTTTACACATCTAATATATAAAATTCTCGTGTCACAGTTTTCGTTGCCATACTCCTCCGAAACGGCTTGACCGATTTTGATGAAATTTTTTGTGCTTATCCGAATCTATGAGAATCGGCCAACATCTATTTTTCATACCCCTAAATGTTAGGGGTAGTCCACCCCATTTTTTTTTATTTATATGTGAAAACAACGTTTGCCGGGTCAGCTAGTTATTATGTAAAATAGTCTTTGGCACCCTAGATTCTGACCTTTCATAAGTGAAAACCTTTGATTTTGACATTGGCACTAAATATTCACGCCTTTACCTAATAGATATCTGCGTAGAGATCTAAGACAAAGTAAGCACACATGAACAAATTTTCTCATAGCTTCGATGTAGACAAATTATGTGCAATATCAATACGTTATGACGCAAACAAGGATATTGTTGTTGATCGAGCAGTGCCCGCGGCCCGCAGCGCACGTACGTCATCTACGTCTAGAATGCTAATGACGTTACGATTCGTCCGAGCACATCTACGAACGAATTCACACCATGACAATGTAACGAGACCTCCTCCGCCCCCTCCTCCTGCCCCTCTCGCACGCTATACCATACCCAACACAACCACCGATCAAGGAACATCCACGGCTCATCATTATATGGATGCACTGTACGTAGGCCTGCGACCGAGTTTACATGACACGCACTAGTTTTATTACCCTCATGTTTCTAAATGACCCTCATTTCGTTTCAAACAAATTATTTATATTTTACTACATGGACAGATCGTTTCCCAATCAACTGTTGACCTAAAAAGCATTTGTGTAACGCAGTCAAGCGTTAACAAATTATGTAGACGGTATCGATGCGCCCGCGCCGCGAATTGTCATACAGCGGCCGTACTACGCACGCACACGTGTAATTTTAACAGATTTATAAAAAAATTAAATTATTCTTGGATTACGCGACCACTTTTAAAATAAAAGGTAGGTAGAGATGTATGCATTTTTACAACCTATCATAAATAAATATTCTATGGACAAACATTAACGTCGTATATTGAATACAACACGCACAATGTCAAGTGACCTATAAAATTATAATGAATTATTAAATGATTTGCTTGTAAGTGGCTTAATAGCGTAATTATAAGCAATGACTTCAAAATATATAAAACTAGTTAACCGCCTTACAATTGGATAGGTAAACGTATCGTAACCTACGTAAATAAAAATAGCCAAGAAACCAGTGTTTGTGTCATATCCAACTTGTTTTAGAACAATGAGGCTATCCACAAAAGGAACATTGAATTTATCTGCCCACGCGATGCCCAGTGAACCTCATCAATATCAATTAAATTAATAAAATGGTTATAAAATGTTCCAATGACAATAAATATCCACTATTATTGGTCGTACTGTAATTCGAATCTAATTGATTGTTTACTTCAAATAGCTCCAAAACAATGAAGTGAATCATACTATGCACAGGGTGTACACTAATATTCTGCTACAAAAAAAAACATGCATCAGTTTAAGCATTTCAACGTGCCAATAATACGAAGCTGAGATATAGCCCAATAAAAAAGACATTAGATTAGAGGACTCATGAATATAGAAAAGTATAATCCAATAATATATTATGTAGCAAGACAATAGATTTGTTAAAGCATTTTGTGGTTGTGCAATTTTTTTCCTGTAATATATTTCAATGCAAAATATGGCTGACTTCAGTCATTGACGTACAATATATGATCTAGTAAAAAATAGGCCGCATTGTATCAGAACGTTCTAAGTTGACCTAATAACACATGTCACCTTAAATTTCATCATTCAAAAATAATAGTTGTGCGACTCAAAAATAACTATGTAAACACATCAACATAAATAAAATATCTGCTATATGTCACAAAGGTCACAAAATAAAGTAAAATTGTAATATTTGTTATGTTTTGTATTTGGACACTCTGTTGGGCCGGGAGTTGCCTGCGCTGGCGCAGCTGTTAAGATGTTGATTTACGTGGGTATAGAGCGCGGCCAATTATCTTATTAGTGGCCAATTTATCGTTCGTCACATTAACATATGGATGAGACATGTTAGACGGAACCATCTACAATAGGAGACTTATTTCATGAATACACATCTGCTTGAATAAAGCCTTGAATATTGTTTGATTGCTATTATAATTTTATAGCTGCAATCAACGCTTAAAAGAAAGTTATTTATTTGAAGATATATTTATGTTTGTAAAATTTTTGTATTCAATAAACACAGGCAAGTTTATATTTAGTAGGTAGTTACACACAGTACCCACAGTAAACGCACCTTGTAATTTTCATTTAAATAGGATGACCTAAAAGCATTGAGTACTCGATCCAATTATTATCTGTGTCGATCGTCATAATAAAAATAATACGTAATGTTGGCAGCGGATAAGTTGGAGTGTTTGGTTCCGTTCCGTGATGGGTATCACCAATAATTCGCTTATTCCACTATCTGCGGGTCAATATTTTCTCATGAAGCGCGACGTTTTGTCACACAAAATAACGTGTTTTATGGCCCAACGCTGCTCGCTAAATGTTTTACGGCAATAACAATAAAGAAAAACAAAAGCATATTGTCTCCTCTTCCCGTGCATATTTTCTTACGAAAAAGAATGACATTGGTGCTGTTTTATTAATATTTATTCTTCGTGTCCAAAATACTTCAGCCACTCGAATACCACCTCGAGTATTTAGTACCAATTTATTAACGGGATTTCCATGGTTGCTCATGGTGTGTGTGGCTATAAAGTCTGTCAGTACGGTGGAACCCGAACACACCAGGCTTATCTCTTGAAGTTTCACTTCATTAATGTGCCGAAAAAGGTTACATTCGACTATGTATATTTTCAAGTAAACCATCGGGAGTGGCATCAGATTGTAATTCGATATTATGAGTAGGTCAAAGTTCACCAAGTTTACTTTTAATCTAATGATGTAGGTACGTATCATACTTATACGTTTATGTAAGTGTTTTTATGAGCTAAGGAAGTAATTCTGCGAAGTCATATGTTTCTAATAATAATTTCATATCGGCGCGGCGCTCAGTGACCGTAATGCGTGGAACAAATGGCCCTCTGTGCACTTCTGTGAACCTTTCTATTTGTATCAAGCCGACCACAACCAACAGGCCTTATTTACTCATAACACGGTAAATAATACCATATTACTACACTTAATCCACAGAGGCCGAATTAGGTGATTGTTTTTTGTATTTGATTACTTATTTACATACAATAGTTATTTGTGTGTATTTTAATAATTCATATCTATCAAATAGTCACACTGACAAATAATTTAATCCGCTAATTATAAACCATACCTATAATGTACATAACACAAATACATAATACAATAAAAACATTAAGTAAGTAGGTAATTCAATCGTAATGAAGCTTCAACGTGAAGTAAGATTTAAATTTTATATTACACTAACCTCACAAATTAACATACTTATTTCTGTTAGCATTAAATACACGTACCAAGAAACGTAAAGGAAGAATATCATAATTGTTTCAATGAAATATGATCAAAATATGTTTGATATTCAAATAACACAGGGGCTTCCGCTGGGAACGCAGTGGGCCCCGGCCGCAGTGTCGTCCGCGGACTCTCACAAATACTCGTATTTTACGGCTACAACCGAACTGAATAATAACACGCTACATTAGTTTCCCATTATGCCTTCGAGACAATAAAATTTGCCCAATTTTACGATCACATTAATAATTTTATGAATGGAAGCAAACGGTTTAAATCTTTAAATGCGATGAAATGAATAAAAAGCGTTTCCGACGGGGCGATGGAGGTCGTCTCCTTGTAAATTAAAGGTGTTAAAAAGTAATAAGGTGCGCGGCAATATTCCTACCGCGTTGTTATACTGTGAGCTGTTATGGTGTCGGGGGTGATGTAAAGGGGTAACGTACGAGTGGCAGCGGCTCGCGACGACGACGCCCGGCGGAAGGCGATCGGTTCCCAGGGTATCGCTTGCACGAACACCGGACGCTGTCCGCTCACTAGGACGTACCTCTACACAGTTTCATTCGATATAAATCTTACTTATCGATTTTACATTTTTATTTCAGGAACATGGCTTTCGTTGAGTTTTCACGGAACGAACTAAATGTAGTAGGTAGGTAAGTGCCTATTTCAATCATTGTGATATCACTATCACATATACTCATTTGATTTTCATTATTTAATGTAAGTAATTTAAATTAATTATGCCATTATGTTTGTGGAGTGAACAAAAATCATTTTCATTTAAATAATGTAGGTAACAAAATAATATAATATTCAACTAAAATATCGATATTGCTCGCCACTGGCTCATCACGGTGAACTATAAGGATGTGCAAGTAGAGTATACGTCTCTATCAAGTTACGCGAAATGTAACCACAAAATCAGCGGCGGCCGCAAAACAACGGAAGCCACCGTCGAGGGTTCCCTACTCTCTCACGTACCTGTGACTTATTAACATACACTCAGAAATCACTACGTCAACATTCTGACGGGCCATAAACAATTCAAGTTCTATTAAACTTCACCCTCCTGTCAAAGCCATTTTTATGGTAGATATTTTTATTTTATTAAAATTTATAGATTAAAGCCACTCTTGCATAAAACAAATACTAATTCAGTGGCTCAGCCAAATTGCAGTCATAAAAATGAAGACCATTTATAGCATTATTCGAAGGCATATCGAAACTGTGCTTTCTAAACCGAGTTACACTGCAGTGCAGTGGAATTGATCTACGGCGAGGGGTGTTATACACCAGAGTAAAAGCAATATCTAATAGGTTACCACTATATGTATGAATTTGCATTTAATGAACATTTGTATTAATTCGGAAGTTAACAATATATTTTATACATAGTTTGCTGAGGAAAGGAAAACATATTACCTACTTTAAAAATAAAATACCTACCTGCAAAATATATATTAATCTACATTAGAATAAAACCGTGCGTTCATCATATCCATTAAGCGACGTAACATTTTTGCGCTCGCAAAATGCAGAGTAAATGTAGGTTACATTGCAATATCCTATCGAAATGTTTACCCACCTTTTTGGCTCCAAGTGTATGTGAGGAGTTATAGGTTTCATTTGCGGGCGATAGACGACAATTTTCAATTTTCTTACGCGTGCGTCCCATTTGAATATTTTAATTTGGGGGGCGGCGCGACTATTTCAATTTATTTTATGAGTCCCGAACCCAGAAGGGGTTCGCGCGACGCTCTCGCCGTTCAGATTAGTAAATATTTGATAGCTTTATTGCTCGACCTGATATATTCATTTATGCTTTGAAATAAAGTTGCCTTAAAACTGTTTATTAAGTGAAGGACTGCAGGAATTTGTTTTGTGCTACAAGATTATTTGTTTTAACCAATTGAAAAATACATTGCTCTTGTCACTGATACTTCTTTATTAATAAAAAAAAGCTAAGCACTAAACTAGTAATCTTTTAGTTACTTCAAATTAGAAATCAGTAAGATTAAATTCATAGTAATTTTACTTTATAATTGAATGATACGCTTGCTGATCATTAAAGGATTAATAGATGGACGTTTGATTGCAGCGGTATAACGTAATATAGGTATCAAAAGCGGGCGTGCACCGCGGGCCGCCGCGCCGGTGCAGCTAGGGGCCGATCCGCCTGTGTTTAACCTCACATAGCTATGTTTCATCTAATAGAATTGCGAGCTCGTTATCTGCTCAGATTAAAATATTCAGTATTTGAGTGATTTCACGTGCGAGTGAGCGGCAAAGGGTTGACTAGTCGTTTCACCCGCTTTGAACACTTGTGGGGAGAGCCGCGCGGGGTTACGTGGTTACCTACCTATTTTGCATATGAGGAAGTGTCGTTGTGAAGTAACTAAGTACGACAGTTATTAACTTGACAATTAACGCTTATTAATAACAAATAATTTAATGCTTGATTCATTAATTAATTGCATTTGAGTTATGAACGCACTCCAATGTCATGAGGTATCGTTAACCCAATTATCGAAGGTGGAAAATAATTCCAAATATGTAATATGGCGTTGCATCAAATGGCAATGAAGCCGCAACACTCGCACAAACAAATGAATTGTCGATTTTCACTGGCTTTTTCCGGCGTCTGGCTCCATGAATAATTCCATTTATATAATGGCATCGACCGCATCAAATATTTCATTCTGAGTTTTGCATATTTAATAGTGACAAAAACAATGTCCGGGGATATTTTACAGGATATTCGAACCACTCGTTTCCTTTGCGAATGTCATTTGTTTTCCATAATAAATCAATTATTTTAATCGAAAAGCTTTCTGTCTATGGATATAGTACTAGTTTTAGATTGATAGATCCCTACCTACTAATTTGATACTCTCTTTGCAGTATTAGGTATGAAGAAGAAAGCGCGGAGCCTATACCTAGATATCTGTGTATATTTACAATTTTCCATCAGAATGTGAACGGCTGTGTCACAGCATTCACGGCAACACTGTACATAAACAAGCGGATGCTGTCGACAGTTAAATATTGCACTCCACCCATAAAGATCTAATTTTATGAGTGAAATTAGTTATTCACCTGTTGTTGCCATTTATTATAGAGAGCACAATGCGAGCGGCAGCGAAGCGCACCGGCCGCCTGCCGCACCCACCATTATTTGCGGATAACTACATCAAAATCGCCTCGCCTGTGCCACGAGCCCTCAGCGCGGCGCCACGCCACCGCCACGCCACATCCAAGCAACACTGTCGTACTACCGCCAGCTTTACCACTCTAAACTTAATTTGAACATTATGTCTTCTTCAGCTCTATTAGATATTGCTCCGTCATGCCATCCAAATTTTGGTATCTGCGTAAAGCGTGCTTAATTTGAACATTCAGTCATTGGATAATAGGCAGATAAGTTTTGGAAACAAAAAAAGCATCGCACCATCGCCAACAATTTTGATTTTCGTTTCTGCTTAGATGGGTAACTTTTTATAATTTTTGAAGTGGTCGATTGGTTTCGTCCATATAATTCGTGGGGTACGTGACCATCATTTTTTTTTTAAATTGTATTGATAGTAGCGCAACAATCCCGCTGCGTGATGACATTCCATCCAAACAGGTTCACTATTTGAGATCGATTTTGGTCATCATCGTCACGTACTTAATGGTACTTAGTGGACACCTCATACTTATAATAAATAAAATCTAAAAAAGTATCATTACTTACATAGTTTTATGCAGATAGATGTAGAGAGCAACAAGAGAGTTTTTATTTGCCTGTTAGACTAGACTTTAATAATTACACAAATAAGAATGTAATAAAATGAAAGAGATGTATTGTCTCAGACAAGTTTAATCTTTAATTTAACCGTCGACCATAATCGAACCGCAGGCGATACTCATCCGTGACTAATCGATTACACCGCGCTACTGGGCATCCCGCGCTTCTCTCGTAAACCATTCTTAAAAACTCTACAAACGAGAACTAACTTTAACATAACATAATAAGTACGTCTTTCTTTGATCAGTTGTCTGAATTATATTATCCATAGTGAACAAGCAATTATAATTTTGCTCTTAAGCTATCGATACTCGATAATAATTTACAATTAAAAGTGGGATATAAATCGTGTTGAACAAATCGTTAATGTTGTTATGACGCCAGATGAGTGCAAATCGATAAATTATTATTATTCAGTTGGTCTTTTATATAAAATAATCATTTGGAATGTTCATTGTGACTGTCCACATAGCGCATCTTTTATGGTGCCTGTAAATGAATAAGCCTAGTTGTTCATTTGTTTTTTTTTATGTTACATGTTTAATTCTACATGCCATACTTCACAGCAATAAAGAGGATTCTTTGTTTTATGTGTATCACACACAGTAAGCTTCGTTGCCAGTTCGAAACACACATTTTTTTGTCTATCTGCCTGGGCACAAAACCTGAAATGCGGTTTCTAAGAAGAGCAAATCAGGGAAGAAGCCTGCGTCGCACAGAAGCACGTATCGCGCCGGGCGACACTTTGACGGACGGATCGAATACAGTCAATAACTTGAGCACAATGAGTCTAAATGCCGAACTGTCTCGCATGGCCACTATGCGTGACCATTAGTGGACTCCCCGAAGAATCTTGATGCTTTCGGCATAGGCATTCAAATACGGTGGTAGGGTTAATACCTCATTTTAAATTAAAACGAGAAGCCGAAAGGTATCTTATTTATTAATTATGATTGTTGAAGCATATATAAGGCTCTAATTTATCAGGTAATTTGCCTTTTACGGGGTCAATATTGTTTAATGATAGGACACCCGGCTTTTCTTTCAGACCATTGCCTGTATGCAGAACGTGAAAAACTGAATGTTGTAGCGGCCTAACCTTTTGTACGGCCTAAGTTCAGCAATGGACAAAAATGGGCTGGGGTCATTGTGATTCACTCACATATTTTTTGTATATTACAAAGTTGGGTAGGTATCTACCTACTTCTAATTTTATTCGTTTTTTATAAACCCATCAAGGCCATGTTAATTAAAATTCCATGTTAATATAAGTAAGCAAGTATCAAATAGAGTTGATCGCGGTCTGTGGATTGGTAGCTGAAGAAAAGTTATTATTTTCTGAACTATGGTCATTAAAATTTTTGATTAACACCGTTTGATCCGTGTCGATAAGATGACGATGCAAGTCCTTCTCATATTGTCCTTTTTATTCGAGCCGTAACTAAATATCTTATACATTTTTTTTGTGTCTTAGGTATAGGTAGATAGATATTAAAATATTAAGCCCCTAAATATCAGGTATGCATCGACACTTCTTTTATTTCACTCACTGTAATAACTTTTTAAATTTTACCTTTTTTGGTTGGGATAAGACATTTTTTATGGTGCAGCTGCAAGGCATAATATTAGAGGCACCTAAAAAACTAAATTAATCATATTATGAATACCTTAATCTGATAAACGTTAAAACTGCGGTAACATGCTATTGGCTGTAAAAATGCATGTTTACTCGTTCAATATTTGTTAATGTTTCAACTGGCTACCTATATTATATTTCATAGTAGTCAACCGGATGAACATTCGCTGTCGTCAAGTTGGCCGGTCTTTTTGATTTTTATCAGGCGTTAATATAACCAAATTACGGCAGCGGAATCCGAGTGATGTGGCCGTATTATAAATAGTTAGGTACATTAAGAACGGTCCACATATCGTGTTTGTGCGTTTAGGGCAACCTTCACAATAAGAGCCCCACCTCGCCGCATGCGGCACGAGCCCGGTATAGAAACTAACCATTCGTCATCCATTATTCACGGCCTAAATTGCACAACTTTAGAGCGCCATTTCTAAATGACATCTAAATCTGTTACTGTATTAACATTGTGAATAAAATTCATACAATCAATCTACATAAATGTCCGTGAGCGTCCGTCCATTAGTCAGCTGGAGTACAAAGGGCACACGCTCGTCTCGTAAATCAGTCGCATGTACTCGTATTGAGACTGCTTGCCCAAATCGCTCTCAATAACCGATGTGTGCTCGCCGCCCGCGCCCGCGCCGCCTCGCGCACGTTCCCGTCGTCGTCGCCAATGCTGAACTTTCCAGCCATTAACGACCCCTTACGACCAACATTTGTCATTAGACGGAGGTCACGTCATTGCTTCATCTTGGACAGCTTTTATTCAAATTCAATTACGGATAGTAATTTACAATCAACGATTCGATTCTTAACGCAAAATCTAATCATAAAAACATTAGAATTTTATCCTTAATTAATTCCGGTCATAGGTCATATAATATTACTATATTATAGCAGGCGCTATACAATGCTTGACCTCTTCACATGCAAGTGACGTTGACGTTGCAACATGTAACTAATAGGTAAGTTACGTCCCACTGCGAGTGGTAAGCGTGCGGTGCAAATTTTAAATCCAGGGATCGATTTGTTAAAATGGAATGTATAATTATTCAAATTGCATACTAAACACACCCTAATCGTTTATTAAGATATTAAATATAAAATGTGTTGTTGTGTCGTCAGTACGGGTCGGGGCGTCTCGGGCGCGTGTCTCGCCGGGGGGCCCAGCGGGGCGCGCTACCGTCGTGGACGCGCCCGCTCCGCGCACCGGCCGCACCGCGTCGCGTCGTGCCAACTAATTGTTATGCTCGACCCCCGCTACTGCCTGACACCTTACAACGCTATGACAAATGCTTGCTAATGCCTCCTAACTCACAGTGACGCCCGAACTAATTATTATCTAAAACTCATAAACATTCTCATTTCGATCAACAGACATTGCTGCATCTGTGCGAAAAACAATCTATTCAGATATTCAATTTAATAAAGGATAAAACAAATAAACATAAATATCCTTCTTTACAGACATATCCTATCCATAAAGCATAAAATAATAGATATAGTAAAGTATCGAGTTACATCAAACCGCTTTAAAAAAGGCTTATCTCGTTATCTGTTAAATATTGTCGCCACATCTCGGGCGGCGGGCTCACGTACAAGAGGTGACGAAGCTAACTTTGAAACTCAACGTATTAAAATAACGATGGGAATAAAATAAAAGAGTACTTATTTATGCATAATAATGTTTTGGGTGAATAAAAATGAGGGGATCCGTACAAATATCTAAATAAAAGAGTGTACCATCATAAAGCGGACGGGCTGGGCCGTGGCCGGGCCGGACGGCCGCTAGATGCCGCCTGCTGATTGTACCGCCGTACCACCGCGCATCATTTATATCATTTCATTGCGGCTGTTTACATTTCATTCATAAGCCAGAGATTGTCCTATCATAAAACCTAACTTTATATTGCTTTTTATAATTTCTTGAGGAGGTTTGCATTTATTTTGAGTTCTTTTGCAATAAGAAAACTTCCACTGTATTGCCGTGAGACGACCATTTCAACATCATGTTTCTTTAAGTTACCACACCACTTAAATGGATTTTGCGGGAAACGGAAAAAATACATTTTTAATACAAACGAAGTTGTGCAAGTATGCATGTCCTTATACAGGTATGAATTTAACGACGCGCCTCGACAATTAAAATATGAATATAAAACACAGTGTAATATTGTGAACAGCGATCGTATTGATTATTTTTTTATTATAATAAGCCGTTGGCGTGTATGTGTCGCCGTCCGCGTCCGCCGAAGCTCGCACGTTGCTTCTTATTTATTGACCTATTAGAGATAACATTAAGATCAAGATGCACGGCCAAGGACCTTTGTTATAAAAATGTCTGCTTCATTATTCTTAAAAAAATTAACGTAAGGAATAATGTGGAATGGATACAATAATGAGTAAGGTCTTATTTAATTGTGCTATAAATATTTCCAAATGCATTGTGGTGAACGTTTTTTAGTAATACGATGATAAGAATAGAATTCAGACCAACAAGCTAAGTTCATACGAATTGCTTTATAAAACTTAAGTAATAAAGTGGATCCAAAACGTCACATCATATGTTTATGGGCGTAAAGATACCTATCAAGGTTTATTGTTCAACCTATGAAAAAGATAGAAAACAAAGAGAAAATTCTAAGAGATAGAAATTAAATAATATAACATTAATTAACATTTACTAACTTATTTAGTCCGCAGTTTCATTATTTTTACTTCGTAATATAGGCTATTCTCAGGTCCACGTTATTGTTATCGTAGACAAACAGATGTCGGCGCGGCGTCCTCTCGTTATAATTTTTCCCAGATTTTTTAATGCACGTAATTTAAATCAATACTCATTATAGCCTTTCAAAGGACCGTCATCACGAATTTTTAACACAGAAACAAAGAACTTGTTTTATAATCTGATTTTTAAAGGCATTTTAAGTTTTATGGGTCTCGTAGCTTGATAAATAATGAGAAATGTCGACACGGTTCCATAACGAAAATCCGTTTTAAATGTGCAGTATATTGAAATAACTTTACCGATAACAATCTATACTTTATATCTGTAAAGGAAAAAGGTCGTAGATTCGACACAATACAATCACGAGCAGATGTTTATGTTTGACTGTTTCTAAACTTAGCGCTGCAATTTAGATCTGTTTATTATCGCGGCTGAAGTGTTGAATAAGTTTTGAAGTTGTAACACAAATCAAGTTTCCGTGGCGAACCATTCGTGACTATTGAATAACCGTGCGGCGACGCGGCGCGGGACTTATTGCTATCGGAAGGTGGCAATAAGCCCAAGACGCTTATCACTCGTTTATGACTCGATATCGACCGTGATAAAAATGTAAATAAGCTATTATGGACAATTTAGGTTCTACAATCATTATGATCAGAAGTCCGCGGCGGCAAAGGTTCGCGAGCTCGCGGATCCTCTCATCGACTGCCTGTTTGCTGACCACGTCGTCGTGGGAGGTCTTTAAGTCTCTATTTTATTAACCCGCTACAATCCCATTGATATAATACAAGTATAATTTATATACATCGTTATCATAATTTGTGTGGATATGAAAGTGTTCATGAGTATAGGAAATGCGCAGCATAGCTTGACACCTGATTTGGATTGATTAAAATTTTACTGCCGGACAAACCAGTTTGTGTCGAGCTGTTATCTGCGAAGTAATTTAATTAATTAATAGTTATCTGAGGACGATAGAGATGCCAAGAACAACGTAGATACAGGTAAGTATAGCTCTGAAATACTATAAAACAGCTAAGAATTGCCCACAAAATATGACGTGTCATTTGTATAAATAATTATTATTTTCGTGTAATTTACAATTCAGCTTTGAATGACTGGCGATGATAATTACATTGAATTAACTTGTAATTCAAACGAACACATTAAAACAATTCTTAATGTGATTTTCATTCACATAACACTATAAATTTTATTACTTATTAACTTACTAAGTACCTACCTGATATCTATATACCTGTCTACAGATATTTTTTTCACATTAATTCATGCGTTGCGAACTCTTAGCGTAGCATCACACCTGTATTCCCCGAAGAGATAGGCAGAGGTGTACACAGTTGTACTCCCACATTTCACCGATGCATTCAATAAGTCCCGTGGCACAACACAGTTCCAAATTCCGGGCTGCTACAGAGTTTTTTTTAACAGGAAACTCAATAGCACTTTGCTGGAACCGGGATTCGAACCCAGGACCTCATACTCCGCAGTCACCCTTGCGATCACTAGACCAATGAAGTAGTTAGCGAACTCTAACATTATGCATTTGTGTGAAAAGAAAAAGTCAGTGGAGTATTTATCCAGGAGGCGAAGGTTTAAATCCTGCTCACTACCGTATTTTTCTTTCCACAATTTACTTATATCATTTACCTAATAAATATTCAATGTTGCACAGTAATTCGGTAAGTAGGTAAACGTAATTGATAATAAAATTGTAAAGCAGAATATATTAGGAGGGGAAAATAGCTATTTTACTCTTTTTAATTTCAGACCCGTGAAGTCAAACTAAGGTAATAAAAGTAGCGTAATAAATATCCAAGAAAGTTGTTTTAATTTCTTCTTTACACGGAGTAGATTAGGTACCAGGCGCAATCGGCAGAACTTCCTTGTTTTTAATTTTCTTTAAAACATCCACTTTTTTACATTTTATTTTCAGTGAATAGGTGGAAAGCTTTCTCACTTCCAGAAAGGTTATTTTTCTCGACGGATGTAAATTGTAATACCATTTTGAACTTTATACTCTTTGTCTGAAGCTTTATTATCTGGAAACAAAACATTCTTTTTTTACTTTTAATTGCTAAGTAGAAGGCTAACTTTATCGACTGCTTCAATTGTTTTTAGGAATTCGTATCCCTAATTCATCTAGACTGTATTTGAAAGGCTTTTATCTTTATACAATTCCTGTTTAATTAATTCAGACACACAAAACTAGGGGGATGCATATTGCGAAGCGGGAGCATTTTAATAATTACTGAACTATTTTGACTTTGACAACGATATCTTAAATGATGTTTTTTTTATGTCTTGTAAAGTCTGTTGGGGTATCATATGTCTACATTCTCGATCATGGGAAAATTGCTGATGGTCGGACAATCGGTCGGTCAGGTCGCGCGCACCGCGGGCAGCGGCCAGCGCTCGCCTTATCACTCGGCAGCCCATTGTGCGGTGCGGCTTATTCCTGACATTCGCAATATTCCATGCCGTTCGACAAATACTCTCTAGATTACAGTAGGATGATTAGAATGTTTAGTACTTACCGACAATATTCATTCGTCCTATAGCAACGCTGGCGCTGGCGCTGTTCACTGATTTATACTGAGATCATTTCGTAGAAAGTTAAGCAATATTGCCGACTCATAACTTTGTCGTTATAAAATGAATAAAACTATCGAGATGATCGGGGCCCATTCTTCATCGCGAGGAATTATGATACAAAAAATAAATAATATGAATGATTATAGCCGAGATTCTCGGGACTCCTTTGTATGGTTGTCATAAAAACTGATCCTGTTATAGTTTGCGAAAGCAATTAAGTTGTAAAACTTAGTGGTCTCTACTGTCTTAATGAAATATTCCACTCTGATTATTAATGTCGGCCATTTATTGGAGTGCAATATAAATCGGGTAAAATAAATATTATACTAAGGCAATATTTTCATTTCGAAGCGAACTTAACCTGATATAGGTAGGTAGGTACTGTGGTAGGTATGCTTTATACGTTGCTGTAAAACAATGAAAATCTGACCCCTTTCAAAGCTAAATTACAGTAAAGCTCCCTATACTTACCTATTATTACTTATACTAAACATAGATATATGATGGCATTGTTATAGGGAAAACTCATTTACTCTATCTGATGGGGAGGGGGCGAAATGGCAACTGCACTGTAAATTAGGATTAGATATTTATTGTTCATTACACGGTGAACTGAAACGGTGTAATCAAGAGGAGATTCATGTTTAACTATGATTCGAACTTATAAAACACGTTCTTAAAAATATGGATGTTTATTATCTCTAAGTTAGACTCCAATCTCAAATTAAGTATCATAAAGACATAATCGAGGACGTAATTAATTCCGTGGACAGTCCAATTTAAACATCCACAAAACACCATAATAAAATAATCATACACATTAATTAGTAAGTTTTAAACGAAAATGATTACCAACGAAATACAGCGGGGGTGGTCCAATTATAGTAATTAGCAAATTATTTAGAGACAAAATGTATTATAGAGACAATTCAGTTTGAATTATTGAAAGGTAACGTAATATTAATAAATTTTCCAAGACAACTCGGTTGTGTATGTATAATGTATGACGAACGAACATGACATGTCTCTTGGCTAATTAATGTAAGCACTGCGCAGGAGTTAATTAATTGTCGGCTACCCATGTAGCGCGCATGAAACATTTATAAAATTCATAACAGAGCTAATTATGAAACATGGACGCGCCTGCGCTTTGCGCCACCCGCGGGGATCGCCCGCGCGCCGATCTCCACTTTAGTAAAAACTAACAATTCTCCACTGGCTTTTCTTGTTTATTAAATTACTGTTGTACATACTCTATAGATATTCCCACCACGGTCATAAATCGACTTTGTACTTGAATTAAATATTAAAATCTTGTGTAAAAACTGCACTGCGTGTAGACTCAGAATATCGGCTTTTTACCGGCACTTACTAAATATTTCATATCTAAGTAGGTACTTGTCAATATGCGTTGTACCTATTATATACGTTGTACATATTATATTCGGGATTAAAATTAAGGAAGTTCTCATAATGTAACCATATAGCTGATCTTGGCTCATCCTTAGTTTAAATTGATCCCTGACTTATACATGTATTGTTTAGAGTGCTAATCTTTCTTAAATATGATTTTACTCTATTAAAATTATATGGGTAAGTACCTAACTCAAATGCCGGAAAAGGCAGTCGTTAGTACTTAGTTAAGAGTTGTGATACCTAGTTAAATTTCTACAGCTACCTGCGTAGGTTAGTAAAGTAAGAAATTTAATCGTATGTCAATAAGCAACGTCCTATTTTGATAAAGAAACCTACAAATTCAGTATTTGTTTGATTATGGTGAAAAACAAAACTTTACATTGGTTACAGTTATCTTTCATCAGCGATTAACTTAATATTGCCTATGACTTTAAGAATGATGTAAAGTAAATGATTTGTGTTGCGCCTCTCAGTTCCAGGATACCAGCAAAACAAACACATACATAAACATATCGGTGAAAGTAAAATGATAGGAAGACATCGATACGGACGGGTCTCACACAACACAGTCAAAACCATAAAATTTCCCTGATGTAAAACATGTAGTTACGAGCCATCTGCAACATTGGCACGTATATGGCGGTTGTTTAATATTAATCAGCAAATTAGTATGACTAAACTAACGAAATCAATTAACTCATTTTTTATATCAAAACTGGTTTTGTTTAAAGCCGTTCCAGGATTTCGCGGTGACAATCGAGTTCCGCTGCCAGTGATAAAACAATACAATGTCGTGTCGTGTAAATATTTAATTCATTCTTTAAATGTCATTACAATACTTAAACATACTTACATGTGTATATAAGGGACGGACATAATACGTTTATGGTGTTCTTTGGACGAATTCTTCTGTATTTTACGGCACTGATTCTGCCGAAGGAAGAGCTAGAGGGTGACCGAGTGTAGTATATTTATGTAAATATGTATTGTACCTACATATTTAACATTTTCCTTCATGTCGATTAACTATAAAAGTTAGAATTCAGAGCACTTATTTTTATTTCCTATTCATGAAGTTAGAAGCCAGCCAATTCAGAAAAAAATATAATTGAGATATACACAATAGGTTGAGGAAAGATACATTAGTACTTTATTTAAGATATAACAAAAAGGTTATTGAAATATAGGTAGAACATTTGTTCAGAACGTTTTCCCATCCAATACAGGCGTTTCTTTTTTAGTCGATTTTGTAGTTGTAACGTAGATTCAAATCAAACGTGACGGAATGGTTAGTGACTCGTATAGACAGATAAACTTGTAAATACAAAGGCAGATCACGTCAGCAATAACGGAGTTTTTGGATATTACAGTTATTCGGGTTTTAGATGAAATTTGGAAATTTCGAAACCGTAGCAATGGCAAAAAGGTACGCGTGCCGGGTCGTTTATAGCGTTTAGGCAAACATCACGTGCTCAACTTCATGCTTTCTCCTTTAACCACCATACTGCCAATGTTTGCTGGATTTTATCTAGTAGGTAACTGTTAAGTATTATTCATTTCAAAAGGAAAATTTTCACCATTTCGAGCATTTCGACCATTTGTAATGCTGGAATCAATTCAGAAGAGATATTGCATAACGTCTTTAGTTAAGTATCTAGTAACAGTAAGAGCAATATAGTTATCTACTCCACTGAATAATGATAAACCATCAAAATCATATTATTTAATGTATCTAACGTCTTGTAGATATGGAATCAAGATGCTTGCTGATCACACCAATCAAAACCTTAGTACCTAGTATCCACAGATTTGAAAAAAATACAGGTGGAACCTTGCCTTGTCATAAGCGAAGCATAGATTACGCATACACACATAGATTACACGCAGCGTACTGGCGCCGAGTGGATGAGTTTTAAGTATTTGTATGCGTTTAGCTCGTGTATGACAAGCGAAATTGGATGACTAGGCATGCTTCTCACATGTCGTACACAACGCTCCGTCCGTATGTTTTTAAGGTCCGTGCTAGTATCAATGTTTTCTTTTTCCAAGTTTAAGTTTTACAAGGACTGTTCTGCGTTTACCACGAGTGGCGAAGATCTCTCAATTTCAGATTTATTATAACATCCCTTGTGTTTAAAAGAATCATCTACTTAGGTAGGATTTTACCTGACTGACCCAGAAGGGTTATTTTGTTTAATAGAAGGTGTTACATATCTCATTTTGAAAAAAAAACTATGATTACTTAGATAAAACCCTTTTTTCAGGCTTGTAACAAGTAGTACCTAAGTATCCTAGTTCCTACTAATATTATAAATGCGAAAGTTAGTGAAGAGGGGTGTATGTTTGTTACTCTTTCACGCAATAACTCAGTACCTACTGAACGGATTTGGATGAAATTGCACACAGACAGTTTACTTAGGTATGTATTACCTAGATAGGATAGGATACATGGGATACCTAAGTACATTTAATCCCGGCTGGACCCAATTCTGAGTCCACGCAGACGAAGTCGCGGGCAAAAACTAGTAGGATCATATAATTTGAATAACATTACCGATGACAGCTCAATAAATACTTAAGCATCGTTATCACATAATGTCTTTTACCGGGCAATATAAATGTACCAAAAAATATGGAATTTCTTGCCCGTTCTTCTCCACGGGAATCTACATTTTGGAACGTGGCATTTCTTGATTTTCAAAAGTACCTACTTTATATGGTCTAATATATAGATAGAATATATGATTTGACTTTGAAGGTATTTTTTCAGCACATAAGAGCTAAAAAAAAAACTTTGTTTACATAAAAGACAGTTTACAAAAAAAAAACATCAATATACATCAATGTATTTTTTTTGTGATTTAAATTTTTGACAATACCAATCATTTGGATTATTTTAGAACTCAGAACATAAAGACTTAGGTAAAGGTGCCTGGTATCTGACAAGTAGGTACTTATCTCATTAATATGATTGCTCAGATGGAAAGCTCAGTTGCTATAAAACGACCAATACAGACCACAAAAAAATAACAATACCTAAATACCAAACTATTACAAGCTCAATAAAAAAATGCAGTCGAATCGTGCAAATTCAAAACTTTATCTTACCTTACAATAACGACAAGGACGGCGAACTTGCCACCTCTCTCGCAAGCCATGAGTTTTGCATAGTGGCCAGTGGACACCTTACATCAAAACAACTGAGGTCTTGGAGCGCGCGGGGCGGCGGGTGCACGGGTGTGCGGGGGGAGGGGGAGTGGGCCGGGCCGGGGGCGTGCGGTGCAGCCTGCTGAGCTGACCTCCCGCCTTGAACGATGCACTTGCAACATTGCACTACTTGCACTGCACTCATCATTATTGACAACGTACCACCTTTTGTCTAAAGAAAATCATTAGAGGAACTTTTGGCACGATCTCGTTAACGGTTTCTAATTAAATTACTTGATCTAAATGTCTCCTACAAAACCAACGTAAATTAATCAAGGTTAATTTTTAAAGTAAATATATCGAAATTCTTGTTAACAAATATTTTTGTAAAGAAAACTCACACCACGTAAGCTGAAAAGCCGAAATAGTTGCGGACGGTTTGTTATGGTACCAGTAGCGCCATCTCTCATTCGATAGCGGAACCTCAAATGCTCGTACAATTTGCCATGTTTTGAGTGTTACGACTACATTAAGCGATTTAATTATGTTAATACACCCGAATTCTTCTTCACATTTTAATACATCTTTTAGTGACGTCATTGCTATCTATTCAGTCCCTGTACAGATGACTAAAACTTTATTTTTACAAAAATGTATAATATTAGAGTTCGTTATGCATGCGTTATTGCTTTTCAAAGATTCATCTGTACTTAATAAGGTAATTGTATCTGCTTAGTGGTCAGAGCGCCTGGAGTATTTATCCGGGAGGCGCAGGTTCGAATCCTGCTCACGTATCTTTCTTTCCACAAAAAATATATCTGTTGTAGAAATAAAATTATCTTATTTTTCTTATATATTTTTGTAGCGCATGTGGTGCTGCTGGCAGTTAAGATAATATTTTTCTGCTGCTGTTGCCGTCAGTGCAGCTGGGGTCATGGGACCTCGGTAAAGGTCAATGGAGGACCGTGTGTGGCTTTGAGTCGATAGGCGTCCGGTACAGCATCCAAGATGGATTTTGCACACTCAAAAAAGGGATTGGTACTCCACTTGGAGCAGGTCAATGGTAGCTGCAGAAGACGCATTCGCTCCCGGAGCCTCGGACCTAAAAGTGCAAGGGAACACCGGGATGGTTTTGGTCAGTAAGAGTCTGATAAATAGAACATAGAAATGAGGATTTAAAACCCAGCAAATAAGGTAACCCATTCGTATTTATTAAGGTAAGTAATAACTGTGCTTAGGTCTATTTTTTTATCCTCAAAAATATCCATAACTCTACCTCTTTTTTCTGTTTGGTGTATAAAAACTAGATAGGTCAGGTACCTATCTACCTTTTATAATCTAATAGGGTCCTTGATTTTAAATGTATTATTTTTGTTGTAGAAACCGTGGAAGGAAAAAGTATGTTCCTATTATTAATTTTAATGTTGTTAATGTGCAGTTTGTTTATGACTATGACGATGCATATTTACAATTAGTAATTGTAACATCCGCGGATACTGGCGTCATTTACATGCAAATACATCGACATTATTACTAAAATGAACATCCTGTTGCGACGATCGATTTGCATATTTTTTAATAATATCAGGAAAAAATAACAAAAGCGGCCTTTGTAAAACGGACGACAGACAATTGTTAGGATTTCCGGAGCAAAAGTAAATTATTCATAAAATTTAATCAGCGCGTCCGTAATCTATCGTGGTGATAATTATATATCATTATGAATACAGTGAATTTATGTGGCTGTCACCCATTATTATATGTGTCACGTGATAATCATCTTTATAATTTTCCCAACATATTGTTATGCAATCATACTCTCAAATACTTGGATATTTGCCAACTAGTATAATTGATAGGTATAGGGACCTGAATATGGATGTATGCATGGTGCGTGCATGACATGCCTTGTCTTTTTCCCATGTACTAACTGTACCTAGCTCTAAGTAATCATTGAAATACTCATCAATAATGTATTGACACTTGGATTTTACGTACGTTTCATGTGGGACTTTACTGTACGCACTAAAATTGTTCCTGCAATAAAGAATTTTTTTTTTTTTTATAATCAACATAACATAAGATGGCATCGCGCCGGTATTCCCCGAAAGGGTGGCACAGGTGTATAGTGTTATACACCCACATTTCCTCGAGTCTCAAGTATCTAGGTAGTTCGTGGTGAGGCTACTGTCATCAATCGGGCTCAATATCAAACTCTGGGCTGCTACTGAGAATTTCCTACCAGAAAAACCTCAAGAACATGATGGAACCTGCGCCTCCCGGATAGATACTCCAGGCGCTCTGACCACTAAGCCATCTCGACCTCTGCTCACCACCGGGAATTCTTCTTCCATATTTTAACACGTCTTATGGCGACGTCATAAAATATGGAAGAAGAATTCGCGGTGGTGAGCATAGGTCGAGATGGCTTAGTGGTCAGAGCGCCTGGAGTATCTATCCGGGAGGCGCAGGTTCGAATCCTGTTTGCGACCGTATTCTTTTTCCATTTAATATTGTAACTTTAGAGTTCGCTAAGCATGCGTTAATGCTTTTTCAAAGACATATCTTGAAGGAACATGATTGACTTGGGAATTGACCCAGGACCTCACGTCTAGCAGCCACTAGAACAGTCACATACAAAAGCCCCCGAAAATCGCTACCTCCTGTACAAACCAAGAAACTTGGGAACATACCGGAAAACCTATCTGCCGTGTCTTTCTAAGTGTAGTTCGTTTTCCTTTAACAAGTTCAGTGTATTCTTGTAGCAGGCTCAGTTGGTCCGGCAGGTCAAAGATTGCATGTTCAAACCCAGGGACTTTTTTTCCGATGACCTTTGTGCTACGCACTACTGCTACATAATATAAATTAATTATCACTTGGATGTATAGGTACTCCAAGTGTTCTGCAAACTAAGCTATCCCGACCTCTGCTCACTATTTATCCAGAGGACGCGGTTCAAAACCTGCGTACGAACATATTTTGCTTTTCACAAAAAAAAACAACGTTGAGTTCCCTATGCATGCGTTAATGTTTTTGGAATATATATCTCTATGATTTTTTTTAAAACGGTGCAAGAAATCATCCTGAGGAAACTAGGACAAATGAGACATGTTCTATGGTATGTAAAGTCATGCTAGAGGCATATGGTATGTTTAAACTCTGATACTACGTTGTTCATCAAGCCCACGACGAGAAACAAAATGGAGCGCTCTTTCAGGGCCAGCAGTGGGTGTTTAAGGTGTAGTGATATTTTATGATGTCGGAGGCATGTTAAGATGATATGGGGGAAATACCTCGTTGCTCTAGTGGTCCCAAACGTGACAGCTGAGCGTGAGATCTTGGGGTCGATTCCCGGGTCAGGAAAGTGTTAATGAGTTTTTCTGTTAGAAATTTCTCAGTCTGGAGTTTTAAAAAGTGCCCAGTAGGTGTCAATAGACTCACCACCCATTACATGGGACTTAATAACAGCATTGGCGAAATGTGGGTGTATAACTGTGTGTATATGAAATGATGAAATGTGTGTCAATGTGTGTGTATGCCTCTGCCTACCCCTTTGGAGAATACAGGCGTCATGTTATGATACGGAGACAAAAAAATGAACATCAATGTCGCAGTTACGTCTTGTAGGAACTAAAATGTTATTGTTTGGATGTGTGCCCATTGATGGCAATAGTTTTATTACCTATTACATGAGACTTTATATCGACCTCGACGAAATTTGGGTGTACAACAATATATAGGGTACACACACCTTTGCCTAATTCCTCGAGGATAACAGACGTGATGATATTATGTTAAGGTATGTTAAGATTTCTATACTTGTCATTCGCCAGTTATAAATAGGAGTCATCAGTCTGAGGGTACTGATTGCTCAAAGTTTTGATGTTAAATAGCGATATGTGATGACATGCTATAAAGAAAATAAAATGTTATAGTTTGGATGAGTAGATATTGGATGTTCGAATGTTCCGAACGCTTCCATAAAATGAAAAGGCAAAGTAAACATTTTAACAAAACGTAATAAACAACCAAAATAAGTGAGAGTGTGGTTAACATTTATCAAAATAAACATAAAATATAATGTAACTCGAACGTTAAACATTAGAACAATTAATTTTAGGGTGTGTGACCACGACACGCCGCCTGTAGTTAAATATAATATATTAAAATATAACATGAACAGAGTAACAAACTGTGTAGCCAGAGCTGCGTAAGTAGATGTTATCGGCGTCGTCACCTGAACGGAAGCGAGACGGTGTCACTAACACAAAAACCACATTAGTACCCCAATTATAATTACATTGTTATTTATGCACGTTGATCTATCAAAGTTTACAAACAAGGGGACTATCTCTTATATCATTTAGTTGAGTGAAAACAGAACCAACGCTTAACACTACATTGTAGGCAGGCATCCAACAAGTGAGGTCACTCCTTATTTATTTATATTCGGTCTATAAAAAATATAGGTAGAATATGCGATTCAGTGCGTTATAAGAATTCTCTGAAGTTCCTATTAAAAATTACATACTCGAATATGTTATTGGGAGTGTAACGAAAGAGCCAGATAATCACACCTCCTCCAGATGTTTCAACGCCAAATAATTTCTTAAACACTAAATCTTATTTGAAATAAAGTATTCGTGTATTATAAACACCTGAGTCTGAATAAACATACATGCAGGTAAATCAGAATGGTAAATGACTAACTGTAATATAAATATCTAAAATAGTAAAACGAGCACCATGCGTTCGAATCAAACAATCTTTCAGCCGCTTCCACAACGCTAAGCATTTTAAAATGAATCCGGTGAAGATCGTAAAATATTCGATAAACAGGGCGTGTATGTTTGCTTTCGCCGAGTTTAACATTGCTATTAAACAGTCGTGAAATGGACAGAAATAATCGGGTCGATCCGTTATATCGCATCATTCGTATGACGCTGGCGTCTGCAGACACTGCCCATTGCTATTCTGACCGATGCGCGTGCGACTCCGCGATCACACGATTACATTATTCCTCAAAACTTATACGCAAATTTTATATACTATCAATTGGAGAATTGAGAGGGAACAGCAAATCATATGTTTCCCTTTGTATGCATTTGGTGCCCATTGCTTATCACTGTTTCTTATTGAGTAACCTTTAAAGGTTATGACGCAGGTAACCCGTGCGCCATTAAAAAGACAGTACCTACCCACTATGCAGTGGCGGCGGCGGTGGCGGCAGGACTCCGGGGTGCTCAATCGCCAACTTTGTGAATATTTCGTGTCGGTAGCTAAGCTGCGTCAGCGCACCAGACGGCTTTGTTTTTGTGAGTCGCGGCGCGCGCCTACCGGTCGGCCTTTCGCCGCCGATTCTTTAAATCGACCGAAACAATACTGGGAACTAGGACATTTCGCATCAAACACATACCTGCCTACTTTGAGGATGACGTATGTTCACGACTACGCCTGCTTTTGTTTGTAAATGGACATTAATGTCCCTAAAAAATAGTGCTTGTGCAACGCTACCTACAACTATAGAGGGATGTGAATAACAACTGAGCGTTTCCGCCGACCAGTGAGATATAAAAAGAAATTCTACTAGACATGAATGACTCCTGGTAAGATTAATAAAAGTTGGCTGGATGTATCGCATAGTAGCGAACGTTTTAATCGCGTGATTCAGTTGCGCATTAGGTGCGCTGTGGCAGGGGGTGGCGCGGGGTGCGCGCGCGGCTGCGCGGTGCCTCCCGCGGCGCTGCGCCCGCTCCGCAACTTTTTATCCGCGCATGCTCGGCTCGTGTCTTTTTCGCTCTTCCCGATTGGAATTCGTTGAGGGATCGCCGCTGCCGGTGGCAGACGTCTTGTGACATGTCAGCGGCGGTACGTGCACTGCGTACAAGGCAATTAACCAGTCATCTCACTCGAATCCACCAGTCGGCCGGAATCTCCTCGGAGTGCGGAGAGATGTTTCTGAGGAGGCTCGTCTTTATTCAAGGAACAACCGTGAAAATACTTCGACACAGAAATTGTTAATTGATGTTGTTAATTGTCCTTTTTGAAACATCTTGTATTTTACTTGTATGATTTTTTAAGATTGTTTAATGGTCATACGTGATCTTCTCAATGAATGTGCTTTTTAAGAAATTAAGGTACCTTCGCACGTATGAACTTATACCTTATATTACTCAACTGATTTCATTAGAGTAGGTAGTCACTTACTTAATAAATGAACACCTGGCTTGTTAAAGTACAAAATTATACTTAATAACAATAAAAATCTATTGTGTCTGCTAATGCGTAAATATTTACACAATATCACATCTTAAACATGATACGAAATTTCAACACCATTACGTAACTTGCTGAGCTGAGAGAACATTTTCCTTGAGAACTTTAAGAAGAGAATTTTAAAAAACTATTCTGTATGACGTTGACGTGGTAGCATAACAATGACAGTTCTTACAATAGAAACTTATGTTTGACAAAAGGAAAGGGCAAACTTCGACGGAGCGTGTGAATGAAAATAAAAGAGAAAATAATGGAGACAAATCACGGCAACCAACTTAGATACAGCGAACAAAGTATTTCTAATTCGTTGACATGTCCCTACAGTCCGCAGGATATAAAGCCTTGAAAAGCTTGGTTTAATATCCTTATTACTTGAACAAATATTTATTTACTTACAGAAATATTATTTCTGTAAATAGGTCTTTACTTTTAGACACTTACAAAGTATAATACGATATAAAAATTATTACTGTGCCATAACTATAAGTAGGCAGTGGAGTATAATTATGGGTATAGCACTCATAATAGTGCGTAATTATTACGCTACCAGTTTCGAAGTTTGACATTTATGACGTCAAAGTTATGACGTCAGTTAATACTTGCGCGGATCAATGGAAAAGTAAAAAAAATTACTCAGCGCGACACAAGCCTAGCCTTACCGTGAGTGCTTAGTGAATAAGTAGATTTTAACTATAAAAAGGTTACCAATTATATACGGTTTAAAATCACTTTATTTCTTGTGATACAATCACTTTGAGGAGAAATAAACAAACATTAATATACATCAGTTACAATTCACAGAGTGCGTAAACAAATAGACGGCATATTCCAAAGATAAAGAAATAATTAAGAAATGCAAACAGTATAAAAACACCATTTGGGAGGTAAAATGCATACAATGTTAAATTGTATTTATTAGAGTTTATTATTATCGCTTTTTGAACAATAAGTTGGTACGTATAGACAATTATGGTAAAGTCTGGTAAAGGTGTCGCCGTGGTGCGAAGCCGACTTCTACATGTGTTACCGACTTGCATAATGGATGATTCAGGGCTATCCGTGCGGAACAACTGACTCACTAACTTAAATATACTCTAGCTGTGCTGAATTTAACATAAATATGTTTTACTACCGAGATTGTAAGGTGAAAAATTGTTGTAACAGATGTTTATGAAAAGAAGGGGGTTCTAGAGATATAATACAACTTAAGTCGTACTAGTCCCCACTCTATATTACTAGTCCACTCTATATTTGTCCTCACACAGGCATTTTCCTTTTTTTAATAAATATTTTATGGCAATACAAACTTATTATATTATTATGTGTCTACTAACATTATAGGTACGACAGAAAGAAATAAGCGTCTGCAATAAAAAAAAAATGATTACCTGTTGATAGTAAATTGACACAATTTACTCTTTAGGTAAGTATTCCTTATATAATAATGGTAATTATGGCTAGTTAACCAAATAACAATTTCAGCCTTTTGGCACTATATCTATGACTTAATGGTACTTATTCAAATCAGTAGAAAGTATTTAGCAAATAATTAAATAATCACACTCTGTGCCAATGTATTTGAATACGTAAATGAGTGTTCTACTATCACATTGTAAGCATAGTCACGACCTTTTTATCATGTTATTAATATTAATAGTATGTTATTTGTGAACACAAAAATATGAAGGAATATTTTGGTGAAGTCGCGAATATGCGGCCATCTATAATATTAAAAATAATAAAAAATGGCACCGTCGAATGCCCCGGTGGTAGCCCTTGGAATAACAGAAAGAAGCCGCTTGCCTTTCCATTGAATCAAATTCATATATTTTGAGATTCAGTCGCCAATTTCATTTGTACAGACAGTAAAAAAACTTAAGCAAATCTACTTACTAGGTACATTGATTTTGGAAAAAATATTTACAAATATACAATCATATTTGTATTTTTTTATATATATATTGTTAAGTACTATAATTATGAATAGTAATATAAAAAATCTAAACATGGGATCACAAAAAATCTGAACTGTCTGTTTAATTATCTATCAAACAAAAAAAAACATGTTAATCAAATTAAATGAAAACGAATTATGAAGAGCGCATGAAGTTTGATGTCCCGCTGAGAGCTTGTTGAACGTTGTAATAGGCAATGACACATATTGTTCTGACGGTACATTCCGCGGATTGTTTTATTGGATTATGCGGCGAGGCCGCGAAGCAGCTATAACTATTCAGTGTCGTCTTTTGTGTTATGGAAAAACTTGTTCTTGAACCCATGTAGTGTGAAAGTCTCGTTTATTTGTGCAGTTTAATGTTACATATGTACACATATTATCGGGTGCGCGGCGCGGCTGTCAGCTAAGCGCGATGCGCCCGCGCAACGCGCACCGACACAGCGCACACGCCGATCGCGTTGTTAGCACAGACAATGCGAGGCTCACTCGGATCCTTCATCATTATTGTTTTGATTTCTCACCTTTTTAACTTTCCATTTTTGGGTATTGGCTTATGTGGTTACGTTATACTGGAGCTTCGAAGTGGAAATTACACTTTTATGAACTCTTGCCAATTAGGTATAGTTATCCAAAGCCATCAATTTAACGTTCACGTTGAACATTACACTATTATTCGCACAGAGCAGTCTATCTCTGTTATTCAGCGTGCTTAAGTTGAATAGGTAGGTACTTGAATTCAATTAATTTTTAATTTTATACCAACTTACTTATTAATGTTACTATTCGATTACAAAGCCAACGGAACCCTGCTAAACCTTATTCAGTCGCTCGTCGACTAATGTTTATTTGGACATATTTATGGCTATAGTTCCGCTTTTTGTGCAGATGGAAATATGTGTGGCGGATCGCACGTCTGCGTGAGATTTCGGACACCTCTCCGCTTACTAAATTTAATATCGTCGGCTTTTACGCCGACGACGAACCAAAAAAAAACAATGAAATCGCCATTGTGTCGGCGACACGAACGGCAGTTCGCGCCTACCGGCCACTCATGAAAATTATTTTGTTTTTATCGCAAAATGTATGTTTATGATAACACCTGTTTCGCTGATGCCTCCACGATCGGTGTCAGTCGAAGCTTGTCTCGATTTTTTGCCAATTTAAGGACTATAAAGACGCCCGCATCGTCAGCTAATTTAACCACTGTTCACCGAATTACGCATTCGTTTGCTCTTGTTCGAGGGACGGAAGTCTCCCTGCTTTACTTGTGCTACTTTTAATATCAAATAAAGCTGCACTAATTCGGTGCTACATTTTTTTTTCCAATTCTATATTTCTGCAGTACAGGTGAACAGTGAAGTAGCTAGCTACTTCGTGCAATTATTAAATGGACAAATATTTCGGTGAAGGTAATTCATATTTATTAATAAATCAATCGCATAAATCTTAGTTTATGTCAACTATAATGATGCGGTTGTCAAAGGACAGCCGCCGCGACCACGGTCCAGCTTTTTGCATAATTACGTCGATGGAATGCCGTCCCTTTAATATGATAACAAAGAAAGATGACCGACTATATGATTGTTGAAATTTATAGCCATCCTAAGCAAGAGATGTTAGCGGCTGATTGTGAGAACTACGGAGTCTTGGGACCCAAGGCTCCATTCCTGATATTTCATCAGACGACCATATTTATATAACTACATATAAATAAATGTTCATATTTACAGAGTACTATTACTTACTACTACCAGTTAACATGTAGAATAAACCTTACAATATTCCATTTACTCGAACCATATAAGGTTTTATTATTAACTTCACGGTAATCGTGGATCTTGTAAAGAGCGTAGACATAGATTAGGCGCACGAGAGCGAATATGTCTATTGCCCTGTTCGAATTGATAAACAACATGAAATCAAAGATAGTGAAACCCTCCTTAGCGTAGTCCACGAGTTATATATTTTCGTAACGCAATCCATAAGAAAACACTACAATAATCGTACATTTCTCTTGACAATGTTCCTTTGAATAAAGAGAGTTAAGGCGAACAGATACAATGTCGAAGATTTGTTTACTCAGTGCTAAGAGGCCAGCATTGCGTGATTACCTCGTCGGTGCGACCGCTTGAAAAATAGACTTTCCTGCCCAGATATATAAGGAGAAATTTGCCGTATTGTAAACACGACTCTGTATCTATGTGCAGATAGCGCACAGACTCACAGCCGCTCTTGCGGGGTTAAATTAGTACGTACTCAAATGTCATCGTTCACTATGATATCGCAATCAAAATTGACGTGGGAAATATGCTCGTTTGTGACTGAGGGCACGCAGCTGATGTCTATAAATTTTACAATGAATTATAGCAACCGCTCTGCTAGATACCGCCCGCCAGTTGCATAATTCAATCATAATGCTGTCAAAGTATGCGCGGCTGCCGTTACTGCGCCGGTATGCACAGATTATGAGTGAATGTCTTTTAACATTAAATATGGTATGCGGCAATAATACATTATGGCTCGATACTAGTAAACGAATACTTATGTGCGGTAAAAAGTGGTTTGTACATGTCATAATAACTGGAAAAGCTGAAGCTAACAAACAGGTAGCTCACAGTATGCAGTGTCCGGGTGCGCATACGGGATGTGAGCGGCTGAGCGCGATCAGCACCACCTTCCTGTTTTAATGCCCAGTTTTTATTCAATACACTTACCTGCATTGGCTTGCTGAGTAGATCAAACGCCTGCACAAATGCTGTTATTAAATAAATGAGACACACTAAATTAATTGCTGGTTCTCCAAACTAGGGAGCTGTGTTCAACTTACCTAATGCTCGTTTAGATAATGAAATGTTATTTGAAAAAAAAAAGCAGGCCAGATATATCATTACAACATAATATTTGCTTTAAGGTTTAGTTGTATATATTACACATTCTTAGATAAGTCCTAGATGAGTCTTTTATAGTCGGAATAGTACCTAGTTGCCTAAAACTACCTATATAAACTTTTGATCTTTTCCTGCCATTTTTACGGAGATAACTATGCCTACCGCTGATATTGAACACGAATCAATAAAAATCAATACCAAAATTATTGTTTTATTATTGATATTGTTTGTAATCAACTAAATTCACCCGTTTGAAAAACCACCACAAAAATGCCTCATAGGCATTAGTTCGTATGACAATGCCAAAAACTTATTCTTAGAGTCGTAAACTCTTTAAATAACCATAGAATTTCTAAAATAATTTCACATGATTAAGCATAAATCTTATTATCCGCTCTATAAATTCACACGGTTACGTATCAACACCTTATATAAAATTATTTATGTAGGTATGTTTTCTATCAACACTGCTGAACTTATAAATGATAACAAACATCACTAAACCTAGCAGATACGTTCATCTCATTCGCCAAACGTAATCATCCCGCGCAGACAAAATACATCTACATTTCTTTGTCTCTTTGTCGATGGCATCAGTAGAAAAGAAGAAACAAGTGAATTTAGAAACGTGCATACGACAAGACGTATATTAACTTGGCCGATACAATATATTTGTTATGTATCGAGATCTGAATACATGAACTCTCAGAGAGCTCATGATTGTATTTTCTTATAAAGAGCCAGTACTTTCCTTACAAAATTGACATCCAAATCAGATTAATCCAATCAATGGAAATTTATGACGCACCGGAGAGCGAGCTCCGTGCCATTGAGAGATCGCAGGGCTTGCTAATCAGCTCTGCACCAACAAACTATAACCTACCTGTTGGTTTTCGCCGCATCTTTATCCGGGTACAAACAGTCTCAAACGAAGACATCTTTAAACTAATTAGGTACATCTATAAGGCCATGTGTACTTTGAATATCTGAATATCAATTCAATATGAAACCGAATCAATAGCCCACACATATCTACCTCTTGCGGTACCGGTACCGACAACATTGTCACACTATGCATTTTGGTTCAAAATTATTCGGAAATTTGCCAACGTCTTCGAAAATCACACAATGTGTGTTTTTGTGGCAATTACAGAGACGTGCGGAGCGGTCGCCTTCTTTGCGAACATGCCTTTGATTTATATGTCTGCTTTCGGCTCATGGGATGAGAGTAAAATATGAGCCTACCCATCAAATATTCAGCCTTTTTGGGACGCGAGAGCGACTCTTAATGCTCATTATAATAAAAATACGATAGTTCATACTGAAATATATAACGTACATGTTGCCTACGTTGGTATGTCAGTCCCATTTTGGAAGTTAGCAAATCCTTATACCTATGTAGACTTAACAGTTTTGGTACTGCTGTGGTATGCTGTGTATAAGTCATATTGTTCCTAACATACAAAATAGGTACCTAGTTCAAATAAAACTTAGTAGTAGAAATTATAAAAACTTGGCCTTAAGTACTTATTAATAACTTACTAACTACTTCGACGATACTTAATTGTAATATTCGAACTGGTTTCTCATAGAGTTACCCTTAAAGAACCTAAAATATCCAAATAACTGCGTTGAAAACATAAGCAACAAACAATAAATTCCTAGATATTTATTGACTATTTAAATAATTATTATTTACCAAATACAAAACAAATAATTAAATAAATATTTATTCTTCCAAGTATCTAGATTCATCGGTCTGTTGGAGACAAGTTGGTTATATTTCATCAGGACTTGTTGTCACATGATCCGCGGGGAGATTCATCTTTAATTGGGTGAACCGGGCCAAGTTGCTCCTTTACATTGTGGACCTTTATTAGAAGCCTGACTGGGACACAAATGTCATACCTACCTGTACGAACCCTCGTGAATCAAGTTATACTTTTGGAATAGGAACATACATGTGTACCTACGTATATATTTTTATCGGACAATATGATTTTATAGTATAGTGATCATTACGTAAATATGGTTGTGCCAGGTTGAACCCGGGTTGGGTAGGTGAAACCCCGATTGCGGATGGCACAAATTAGGGTCTACTCGCATAATTATAATCTTCTAATATATAAAAATCTCGTGTCACAGTGTTTGTTGTCGACCTCCTCCGAAACGGCTTGACCGATTTTTATGATATTTTTGGTGTATATTTGATAAGTCTGAGAATAGGTCGTAGGCTATTTTTTATACCCCTAGGTGATAAGGGTGACCCTATCCACTGAAAATCATCGTTTGCAGGGCACGGCTAGTATAAATATAATTATGTACCTATTGTCGAACTATTTTTGTATTCGAATGATAAGTTGTGAACACATAGCATTGAAGTACAAGAAAATTGTGTATAATCGTAAACATTAAAGTTTCTGTTATACTTAGTAACAATTTTAAATTAAAAAGATTATTTTACTCGGTTAATTTATATGAGCAACGTATACGTTAACGTAACGTACCAACCGGCCTACCGGAGGAATAAAGATGAAACGATTTACCTATAACCTCCGGATACGGATCGGAATAAACCCGGGGAATCGAACCAAGGACCTCACGCTCACTCCTTCGCTTGCGACCAGTAGACTAATGAGGCACCCAAACTAATATTATAACTGCGTTTGTAACTCTGTCTGTCTATTTGTTACGCTTTGACACCTAAAACGCTGAGCCAATTTCGATGAATAGATTTAAATTGGACCTTGGAGAAATATGTCTTTCTCCAGGTCCTCTTTTATTGCACGGACAAGGTCACGGGATTTGTTATGATAATATTATTATATGTGAATAATATTATTATGGCCCATATTCACACGGGGCATGGTCACAGACATGGTCACGTCAACTGGCGTCCATTACGAGGCTGTCATCGTGGACTCGTGACGCGCAATTAAAATCAATATTTATGGCCTTATTAGAACACATAAATAAGAAGCTGACATTTTTCAACTTGATGGTCGCTGACACTCTTCCAATAAATCATGGCAAGTTATGTAACGTCATATGTCAACATATTTATGTACCTACTACTAGCGATCCGCCCCGGCTTCGCAAGAAACTAATAAAAAAAAAACTGCTGTATCATAGGTTATGGTGGTATGGTACACAAAAAGGTTTGAAAGTTATCACTATTATTATAGTGATATAGTTAACACTACTATTAAACTAGCTAGTTACCCGGAACGATATAAGGATTCTAACGATACCTCATACATCTAAATCGGTTAAGGCGTTTAGAAGTTATGGTGGAATAAAGAACAAACTGACAGCGCGGTTGGCGCAGTGGTCGAGAGACCGACTTCTGCGCTGCGCGTCGCAGGTTCGATTTATATGGCGACGTTATTGCTATCAATTCAGTCCCTATACGCTCTTAGTTGTAAAAATATCTTTGTCTTGCAGTTGATTACTTAATGCTATATTTGGCAGGTAGTTACTCACGTATTTTGATAGAACACTCTCCCGGTGATATTGGTGTCCAAACAGTAAAACATGGATTACGTTTTATGGTGAAGTGTGGTGGTTTAAGCCAATAGCACCATAGAGTTGCGCTTGACAAGATAATAAATTACCAATTATTTGAATTGCGTTGTAACTTCGTATAAACATGAAAACATTTTTAAGCCACGATTATTTGGTTAGTTAACACATTCTTACATATACATAAGTAGAATTGAAGTACTAAATTATTTTTTATAACAATTTTGAAATGTTAAAAGCACTTCTAAAAAATATTTCCTTTTCTATATATTACTTTAATTGTTTTTATTTTCACATTCAATATATCTACCCCTTATTGTGGTGTTAACTCGGCGTTCTGTTCATTGCCTGTATTTTGTCTTCAAAATAACGACAAATGATAGCTGGCACGGGTCTATAACCGCGACTACTCGACTCCCTCGGAGCCACTCTACGAACAAATTAAATCATTTCTACTTGGTCTGCGATTGTACGCACGCGATATACTGCGTTATCATTATAAGGACATATCATATTGACATTGCTTACTTATTGACTTAATGTACGTAATTTAGGAAGATTAAAACTAGTCGTGTTCTTAATATACATCAAGGTATTAGGTACAGTCATGTCGTCATGATTGTATCAATTTCATTGTAGACCGACTTACCTGAAATTTGAGACTTTATATTTTGTAAAAACAGACACCATAAGAGTAATAATATTACGACTACACTACTGGTAAGGATGTTAGCTCTGCATCTGATACATATATAATGCACGCAGCGGATACAGAAGACTAGGTAACTACTACCTCTGGCAAAATAAGGCTATAGGAATATTTAAGTTACTCCATAAATTATCCGTAGGACATAAGATCATACTTTTAGTATTGCTTTTAGGCGACCTTCAATCAAGTTGAAAATCGGTCGGAAATCTCATTTGTGGGTCAAATTGCATACGGAATATCTACTACTACAAGATCTCATAATAGTGGAATGCATTAATGTTCTCTTTTGATATAAACTACATTATCCTGTCTATGAACACCTTTACTTTATACGTTATGATCCACGCTTATACCTTATGAACACGCTTCAACTAATTCGTGGGTCGCATCAGCATGTCGTGCTCATTCGCAATAAAGTTATAATAGGTATTTCAGCACTAAAATATTAATGTTACACCTTTGCTATCGTGCACTTTATAGCAGTTCGGCGCTCGCGTCGTTTGAACACCTACGTCGCCGGTGTATGTGCCGCAGTGCCGTAATGCACCGCATATCGAGAGATCCATCGCGTATCTGTTATAAATCTAAACACAACGAGAACATAAAATTTTATTCGAAACGACCACTTGTTAACGTATGTTATCCGTGTGTCGTGCAATTTCACAACGAGCTGCCGCGCCGGATCACGTACTCTGAAATCCACGTTCAGAACATAAACTATTTACTAACTATTCAATATTCAATACGCGATTGCAAAATACGCCAAATTATTGCATTAGTAGCGAACAGGGATTCCCGATATTGTGGTTCAGCGATCGGTAGTCGGCGCACCGCGATATGCGGCATAAATAATTTAATAATTCGCAATACGGAATTTACCATACGAAGTGTCGTACCGTTCGTCTGCTTCGTATTCAATATGAGTATTTGATTCTCATAGTAGTGTCGCATTGGGCAACGTTCAAGCGGCGAGTTTTCACCGAACGAAACGATAGCTTCCGTGCCGCGTATAAGGTTTATTTTAATAAAGAGATGAGTGCTTTGCTTGAATCTTTTCGTGTTGCTTCTGTTGATATGTAGGTGAATAAAGCACGTCTGTACATTTCAATATCGGGAACATCCGTGTTATACGCGTGACCTTGCAAATCACAGCCTGCTTTCCAAACGACTTCACAGAATCGTCGATCGGCGTCTGTATTGCGCGACCGTCACAATGTTTATAGAATATTTTATTAGTTCGTAGCTATTGTCGAGTTATTTAAGCACTGATAAGTCAACTGCTATGAGAATTATTAACGACCATACTTTTATTCCCGAGGCGTATTTTCAATCATTGTTTCGAAGCATATTTTATTATTATGGGAATGTTTATAATATAACAGAATATGGGCACATGATTTATTTTTACTTGTGATCTGAATTCAATCTACGTATTTGGTGTAGTGGGGGACATCGTTGAGATATAATCAGCAAATCTTTATTTACAATCACCTTTGAGCATCTCCAGTAGCTATGAAGATTAGGTCAACAGATAAAGGTACAAAAACAACTGCCAACAAATTGTTGGCCTGCTTACTCAACAGTCTGAACTCATATGAGGAGCTCCCGTTACCTACATGAAGCAGATGTTGACGTTTACTAGCTCATTTCTATTCAGTTATCATTGGGTCGGCCGAAGCCAGGTCGACAATGTGACTCTCTTTGCGGTCATGTTCTCGGCCAACCGTTCCCAAGGCCGTAAACTAAATCGTGATAATAATATGGTAGCTAACCGTGTTTCAGATTTATGCTGTCCACTGTCGATAATATCATCCTTTGCATGCTGACAAGACGGATCGGCGTAGTTTAATGTCACGGATTCGGTTGTGACATGTTTGCGACAATGAGAAGGGATCCGCTGACCGGCGCAATGAGTTGTAGTGAGCTCGCCCAACTATGTGGAAATTTGAATAACTTTCGCATTTCCAGTGTTTTATATTTGGCATGTTTGCTTGACTATGGCCTTCGAGACTACTTTCTTATTTGCAGGACATCTTTACCTACGCGAATAGACATAGAACTGTTTTTATTTATGAGTAAAAAAACTACCTATGCAGAAATGAGTTGAAAATTGAATAAAAGTAAAAAGATCAATAGTAACGAAGAGAACAGTGCTTTCTGATGCTTCTTCTATCACCCACAGACGCTCTGACGGTGGCACGAGTGACGCCTGTTCTAACAGCGAAGCAACGTAGAATACACAAGAATTCTGTATTTTTGTTTTCTTATTTTATAATGTATATTTTTATTGATTTGTGATTAGTTATACCTATGGAGTCCCCTCTACGAATGCGCCACTGTCTAACCCCTTAGCCTGTAGAACCAGCGTATTAAAAGTGAAGGTAGGATTCGGCTTAGTTAACAAAAGTTACGACAGATTACTTAGTTAACTAGGAACTTATCCAAGGTGCACACTTCAAGGTGTTGAAACCCTGCTCACGTTCATATTGGTCTGTATACAAAACATTACTTATAATATAGGCTCCACAAGCATAAATGCGTTTTAATAATATATAAGAAATCGAATTAATTTAACTACAGCTATAAATTCATCAAGGGAGTCATTAAATCCCAAGATAGAAGTGAAACAGTCGGGACAGGAAAGTTATGAACAATATTAAATATAAAATAATTATACGGAGTGGATAAATCTCGCTCACGTTAAAAGCTCTAATATAACTTCATATCTTAATTACTGCAATAAAAGTATACGTCTCTAAAAACCTCATAACTTTGTCTGTATAGTGAAAAATAGGATGACAAAAAATCTTCATAAAAGATAGGACCGAGCGGTCAACAAATTGACCGATGCCTATACCAGCCTTGATAGCGCCCCACACACAGGCTCGCTCTCCTCTTGATAGTGTAAGGCTTTAATAAATTATACACTTTAATATATTCTTAAAGTTTTGTCCTTCGTCACTTAACTTGAACCACAAAGTTAAAGATAAAGGAGAGCCGCAGAAAAAATGTTAAATGGTTATACGGATTCATTTCGTCTTTCATCTGATTTCTCAGTGCATCTTGCTGAGTATCAAGTCGTGCTAACCCTTCTAACCCTTAGGAAAAGAATGAATAAAATAATCAGAGTCGCCTGAGCTCTGAGCAATTATGTGGAAATTTCCTGACAAATACACGTTATTGGTGAGGAGTGGGACATGGTAGCGGCGGCGTGCACGGCCGCGGCGCAGCGCGGTGCGGTGCGGTGCGGCGCGGTACGGCGTGCTGTCGCCTAATGAGACCGCTTGCTTCTTTTATTTATGTGACAAATGTAAATTGTTGGGTAAATCTTTCACGAATATTTAGTGCGAGAACGCTCGGATACACGCTGTGTGAATATTCAATTACACACTTTTCTAATCGCGGACACATTGTAGCGAATACGCTATAAACATGTCATACAATGTGGATTAGTATACATTTAGGCAATACCTTAATACAAGATTCACAAGGCTATAGTTCCGGGACCGTGTGATATATAATTTGTGCGAATATCGGTAACAGTTGAGTGCGGTTACCTATCTGGTAGGATAATAAATTTATCTTTTACGGGCCTCGTACATGTAGATACCTAGACGTGCATAGAGTTTACAAGTTGAGAGCGTGTACACTAAAATTTATGTTTGAAAGATTTGTTCGCCACAAATAAGGTTGTCAGCGTGTGTTATCTAAGGGATCGTTAATTAATTAGAGAAATTGAACGACCGCCGCGGCGCACGGGGACCAATAACTCGCAACCCGCCTCGTATCATAGCTTCGCTCGCCTTTATTTATTTTTACCACTCACGTAAGCAAAATTGAATTCGAATAGGTCGTGGACATGTTCATGCAAAGTGCAACACTTATTATGTACGTTTTGACATTTAAATGTAGTATAATGATGACAACCTACACTCTTGAGTTGTTGTGCATTTATTCAGAGCGGGTGAACGTCTCTACATATTTACGAGTGGGTTAATATTTATGGATCTATAATTTTATTAAACTACTCAAAATACCTATACATGTAGGCACTATAAATAATCTTATGTAACTATGAATGAAAGTATATATTTTGCAAATAATAAAAGTATGGGCATTTACAGTTGAATGCTGTCCTACATTGACAAGGTGTGACAGTGGTTACATGTTCTTATCACCCAATCAACCACAATAAAAATGCTAATTGTGTTGTTTGAACAACTAAACATACTGCGTCGTCACTTGTCTTCTAGCTAAAATATTATCCCACTGCGACACTAGAACTACGATAGATCGTAATTCACTCTAAGACAGATATATTTTTTCAGTTTTGATCACTGATAATTGGTTGAATATACATTGACTTTGAAAGAAAGCGCAAGCCAGGACAGTCTACATCCTAATTTATTAAAAAATCTAATGGACACTATGTCAAAAACATAAACATTGATGTATGTACATTTAGAACTTTAGCAGAGAGACAACAAAATGGCTCAATAAAATGGCGAAGCATAGACAAAACGCTACAATAACATCAGAACGGGAACGAATCGCCAGTTTACGACATGAGCGCAACGACCGACTGCTCTACAAATGAATAAGCCATCTGTTCTAATAGCTGCAATTAAACATGGTCGTCCGAGCCGCCCAGAACCTTACTACACATTTGGACATGAGAATCGATAAAAACTAGAAGACGTAATGTATCTATGCAACGCCTTACAAAATAACAAGACAGCACTACTGTGCAGACTTATACTTTTAACGACATGATTGTCCATAATCAGCCCGATTTCAATACGTATGTCAAAAATGCTGAATTATCTTTCATCGTTATCAAAACTCGTTGACATCGTCGTGTCTAAGATAACATACTATAAAGCTTTTTTTATAAGCTATCAAGTTGCTCTATATAGGAGAACTCTTATGGGACGGTTGCCTGTTTTTTGAGTCCGTTGGCCGCAGACACGATCAAGTAAACCATTCATATATGGCGAACTGTCATAATTAAACTTAATAATGAGGCTCCATCGATATGTTTTTGTCGATACTGAGAATCATCATAACTTAACGTCAGTTTGATGAGCGCCATCATGTCTGAAATTTAATGATTATTATTATGTTCAAATTTCCATACAATGGTCCAAGTATTGAAAATTTCAAGGAAACAGATATTGGGTATAGGCACTTGAAATGTGTTAATGAGTACACACCTTAAATTACAGTACAAATCCTCCGAAATTCCAAAATGCTAAGACGTTAAGAGTTTAAGGACCGATAAGATAACGATGACGTCACCATAAGACGTATGAAAATGTCGAAGAAGAATTCGATGAGCGAATAGTGAGCAGTTGTTGGGATGACTTAGCGGAGCGCAAGGAGTATTTATTCGGGAGAAGATGAAATATTTATCTGTATACGTTATGAGTAGTTAAGGAAAGTAGATTATGGCGACGTTTAATATGTACCTATTGTTTATGTATAACACGAGAATCATATGTTAGCTAATTAAAAGTACCGAATGCATAAATGAGTCAACATTCTGACTCTCTCTTTAAACGACATCCCAGTTAAGTTACCACTTAACCTACCACTGAACCGATGTCTGTAAAGTAAGGACACGTTCCACCTATATGAACCTACAAAATGGTTTAATGTGACAAAGCTCACGTGCATTTTGTTTTACTTAAAACACGTAACCCAATTCTCCTCTTTATCCCGAGATGAGCATGTAAGTATCTGCGGCTGGTTGTCGTATATTTTTGTAAGTGAACATTCAAAATCACAATGGCGGTTCTGGCGGAGTGCGGCAAGCAGACGCGGTGTCGGTTGGCGTGTGCGGCAGGCCGCGGCAAACACTGAGCCTCTGCTTGCTGACCCGTAATTACCAAGTATTTTATTGCACTATCTCAGAAGTTTTATGTCATTCAATCCACGACTCTTAATTGAATAAGCGACATGAAATTTACAACCGTCATACATTTAACTCGTCCTAGTTAAGAATCTTTGACGTTTTGCGCGCACTCCGCTGTGTGCGTGCATTAACTTCAGGGTTCCGCTTTAGTGCGTGAGATATTAAATGCCTTTTACATACTTATTTATGTTACTTAATTCAGTTGTACTCAAGATGCTCACTCGAAGAATCTTTGGGCTATGTATTAATTATAGTAGTAGGTTACAGAATTTGATTTGGTGTGCTTATTGTAATATTTGTATTTATGTACTTCAGACACCTATTAGGTAATCGGAACGTCAATACTTACTAATCAAGGCCTAAAAAAATTTTTAACGCTTCAATACGAATAATCTAATAAGATAGAAAATTAATAATATAAAAACTAGTAGGTACCTACGCGTGCCCATTGCGTACATTAAGCTTCGCAGCTTGACCACCGGTCGTTCCTAGATTTGGTATCAATTAATGTTTCACGGAAATTGTCTATACATTGATGAATAACTTGATGCTTAAAGAGTTACTTACAAACCTATACTTGTTAGAATACTTGTCGATTTTATCGATTCTCATGTCCAAATGTGTAGTAAGGTTCTGGGCGGCTCGGACGACCATGTTTAATTGCAGCTATTAGAACAGATGGCTTATTCATTTGTAGAGCAGTCGGTCGTTGCGCTCATGTCGTAAACTGGCGATTCGTTCCCGTTCTGATGTTATTGTAGCGTTTTGTCTATGCTTCGCCATTTTATTGAGCCATTTTGTTGTCTCTCTGCTAAAGTTCTAAATGTACATACATCAATGTTTATGTTTTTGACATAGTGTCCATTAGATTTTTTAATAAATTAGGATGTAGACTGTCCTGGCTTGCGCTTTCTTTCAAAGTCAATGTATATTCAACCAATTATCAGTGATCAAAACTGAAAAAATATATCTGTCTTAGAGTGAATTACGATCTATCGTAGTTCTAGTGTCGCAGTGGGATAATATTTTAGCTAGAAGACAAGTGACGACGCAGTATGTTTAGTTGTTCAAACAACACAATTAGCATTTTTATTGTGGTTGATTGGGTGATAAGAACATGTAACCACTGTCACACCTTGTCAATGTAGGACAGCATTCAACTGTAAATGCCCATACTTTTATTATTTGCAAAATATATACTTTCATTCATAGTTACATAAGATTATTTATAGTGCCTACATGTATAGGTATTTTGAGTAGTTTAATAAAATTATAGATCCATAAATATTAACCCACTCGTAAATATGTAGAGACGTTCACCCGCTCTGAATAAATGCACAACAACTCAAGAGTGTAGGTTGTCATCATTATACTACATTTAAATGTCAAAACGTACATAATAAGTGTTGCACTTTGCATGAACATGTCCACGACCTATTCGAATTCAATTTTGCTTACGTGAGTGGTAAAAATAAATAAAGGCGAGCGAAGCTATGATACGAGGCGGGTTGCGAGTTATTGGTCCCCGTGCGCCGCGGCGGTCGTTCAATTTCTCTAATTAATTAACGATCCCTTAGATAACACACGCTGACAACCTTATTTGTGGCGAACAAATCTTTCAAACATAAATTTTAGTGTACACGCTCTCAACTTGTAAACTCTATGCACGTCTAGGTATCTACATGTACGAGGCCCGTAAAAGATAAATTTATTATCCTACCAGATAGGTAACCGCACTCAACTGTTACCGATATTCGCACAAATTATATATCACACGGTCCCGGAACTATAGCCTTGTGAATCTTGTATTAAGGTATTGCCTAAATGTATACTAATCCACATTGTATGACATGTTTATAGCGTATTCGCTACAATGTGTCCGCGATTAGAAAAGTGTGTAATTGAATATTCACACAGCGTGTATCCGAGCGTTCTCGCACTAAATATTCGTGAAAGATTTACCCAACAATTTACATTTGTCACATAAATAAAAGAAGCAAGCGGTCTCATTAGGCGACAGCACGCCGTACCGCGCCGCACCGCACCGCACCGCGCTGCGCCGCGGCCGTGCACGCCGCCGCTACCATGTCCCACTCCTCACCAATAACGTGTATTTGTCAGGAAATTTCCACATAATTGCTCAGAGCTCAGGCGACTCTGATTATTTTATTCATTCTTTTCCTAAGGGTTAGAAGGGTTAGCACGACTTGATACTCAGCAAGATGCACTGAGAAATCAGATGAAAGACGAAATGAATCCGTATAACCATTTAACATTTTTTCTGCGGCTCTCCTTTATCTTTAACTTTGTGGTTCAAGTTAAGTGACGAAGGACAAAACTTTAAGAATATATTAAAGTGTATAATTTATTAAAGCCTTACACTATCAAGAGGAGAGCGAGCCTGTGTGTGGGGCGCTATCAAGGCTGGTATAGGCATCGGTCAATTTGTTGACCGCTCGGTCCTATCTTTTATGAAGATTTTTTGTCATCCTATTTTTCACTATACAGACAAAGTTATGAGGTTTTTAGAGACGTATACTTTTATTGCAGTAATTAAGATATGAAGTTATATTAGAGCTTTTAACGTGAGCGAGATTTATCCACTCCGTATAATTATTTTATATTTAATATTGTTCATAACTTTCCTGTCCCGACTGTTTCACTTCTATCTTGGGATTTAATGACTCCCTTGATGAATTTATAGCTGTAGTTAAATTAATTCGATTTCTTATATATTATTAAAACGCATTTATGCTTGTGGAGCCTATATTATAAGTAATGTTTTGTATACAGACCAATATGAACGTGAGCAGGGTTTCAACACCTTGAAGTGTGCACCTTGGATAAGTTCCTAGTTAACTAAGTAATCTGTCGTAACTTTTGTTAACTAAGCCGAATCCTACCTTCACTTTTAATACGCTGGTTCTACAGGCTAAGGGGTTAGACAGTGGCGCATTCGTAGAGGGGACTCCATAGGTATAACTAATCACAAATCAATAAAAATATACATTATAAAATAAGAAAACAAAAATACAGAATTCTTGTGTATTCTACGTTGCTTCGCTGTTAGAACAGGCGTCACTCGTGCCACCGTCAGAGCGTCTGTGGGTGATAGAAGAAGCATCAGAAAGCACTGTTCTCTTCGTTACTATTGATCTTTTTACTTTTATTCAATTTTCAACTCATTTCTGCATAGGTAGTTTTTTTACTCATAAATAAAAACAGTTCTATGTCTATTCGCGTAGGTAAAGATGTCCTGCAAATAAGAAAGTAGTCTCGAAGGCCATAGTCAAGCAAACATGCCAAATATAAAACACTGGAAATGCGAAAGTTATTCAAATTTCCACATAGTTGGGCGAGCTCACTACAACTCATTGCGCCGGTCAGCGGATCCCTTCTCATTGTCGCAAACATGTCACAACCGAATCCGTGACATTAAACTACGCCGATCCGTCTTGTCAGCATGCAAAGGATGATATTATCGACAGTGGACAGCATAAATCTGAAACACGGTTAGCTACCATATTATTATCACGATTTAGTTTACGGCCTTGGGAACGGTTGGCCGAGAACATGACCGCAAAGAGAGTCACATTGTCGACCTGGCTTCGGCCGACCCAATGATAACTGAATAGAAATGAGCTAGTAAACGTCAACATCTGCTTCATGTAGGTAACGGGAGCTCCTCATATGAGTTCAGACTGTTGAGTAAGCAGGCCAACAATTTGTTGGCAGTTGTTTTTGTACCTTTATCTGTTGACCTAATCTTCATAGCTACTGGAGATGCTCAAAGGTGATTGTAAATAAAGATTTGCTGATTATATCTCAACGATGTCCCCCACTACACCAAATACGTAGATTGAATTCAGATCACAAGTAAAAATAAATCATGTGCCCATATTCTGTTATATTATAAACATTCCCATAATAATAAAATATGCTTCGAAACAATGATTGAAAATACGCCTCGGGAATAAAAGTATGGTCGTTAATAATTCTCATAGCAGTTGACTTATCAGTGCTTAAATAACTCGACAATAGCTACGAACTAATAAAATATTCTATAAACATTGTGACGGTCGCGCAATACAGACGCCGATCGACGATTCTGTGAAGTCGTTTGGAAAGCAGGCTGTGATTTGCAAGGTCACGCGTATAACACGGATGTTCCCGATATTGAAATGTACAGACGTGCTTTATTCACCTACATATCAACAGAAGCAACACGAAAAGATTCAAGCAAAGCACTCATCTCTTTATTAAAATAAACCTTATACGCGGCACGGAAGCTATCGTTTCGTTCGGTGAAAACTCGCCGCTTGAACGTTGCCCAATGCGACACTACTATGAGAATCAAATACTCATATTGAATACGAAGCAGACGAACGGTACGACACTTCGTATGGTAAATTCCGTATTGCGAATTATTAAATTATTTATGCCGCATATCGCGGTGCGCCGACTACCGATCGCTGAACCACAATATCGGGAATCCCTGTTCGCTACTAATGCAATAATTTGGCGTATTTTGCAATCGCGTATTGAATATTGAATAGTTAGTAAATAGTTTATGTTCTGAACGTGGATTTCAGAGTACGTGATCCGGCGCGGCAGCTCGTTGTGAAATTGCACGACACACGGATAACATACGTTAACAAGTGGTCGTTTCGAATAAAATTTTATGTTCTCGTTGTGTTTAGATTTATAACAGATACGCGATGGATCTCTCGATATGCGGTGCATTACGGCACTGCGGCACATACACCGGCGACGTAGGTGTTCAAACGACGCGAGCGCCGAACTGCTATAAAGTGCACGATAGCAAAGGTGTAACATTAATATTTTAGTGCTGAAATACCTATTATAACTTTATTGCGAATGAGCACGACATGCTGATGCGACCCACGAATTAGTTGAAGCGTGTTCATAAGGTATAAGCGTGGATCATAACGTATAAAGTAAAGGTGTTCATAGACAGGATAATGTAGTTTATATCAAAAGAGAACATTAATGCATTCCACTATTATGAGATCTTGTAGTAGTAGATATTCCGTATGCAATTTGACCCACAAATGAGATTTCCGACCGATTTTCAACTTGATTGAAGGTCGCCTAAAAGCAATACTAAAAGTATGATCTTATGTCCTACGGATAATTTATGGAGTAACTTAAATATTCCTATAGCCTTATTTTGCCAGAGGTAGTAGTTACCTAGTCTTCTGTATCCGCTGCGTGCATTATATATGTATCAGATGCAGAGCTAACATCCTTACCAGTAGTGTAGTCGTAATATTATTACTCTTATGGTGTCTGTTTTTACAAAATATAAAGTCTCAAATTTCAGGTAAGTCGGTCTACAATGAAATTGATACAATCATGACGACATGACTGTACCTAATACCTTGATGTATATTAAGAACACGACTAGTTTTAATCTTCCTAAATTACGTACATTAAGTCAATAAGTAAGCAATGTCAATATGATATGTCCTTATAATGATAACGCAGTATATCGCGTGCGTACAATCGCAGACCAAGTAGAAATGATTTAATTTGTTCGTAGAGTGGCTCCGAGGGAGTCGAGTAGTCGCGGTTATAGACCCGTGCCAGCTATCATTTGTCGTTATTTTGAAGACAAAATACAGGCAATGAACAGAACGCCGAGTTAACACCACAATAAGGGGTAGATATATTGAATGTGAAAATAAAAACAATTAAAGTAATATATAGAAAAGGAAATATTTTTTAGAAGTGCTTTTAACATTTCAAAATTGTTATAAAAAATAATTTAGTACTTCAATTCTACTTATGTATATGTAAGAATGTGTTAACTAACCAAATAATCGTGGCTTAAAAATGTTTTCATGTTTATACGAAGTTACAACGCAATTCAAATAATTGGTAATTTATTATCTTGTCAAGCGCAACTCTATGGTGCTATTGGCTTAAACCACCACACTTCACCATAAAACGTAATCCATGTTTTACTGTTTGGACACCAATATCACCGGGAGAGTGTTCTATCAAAATACGTGAGTAACTACCTGCCAAATATAGCATTAAGTAATCAACTGCAAGACAAAGATATTTTTACAACTAAGAGCGTATAGGGACTGAATTGATAGCAATAACGTCGCCATAAGACGTGTCAAAATATGGAAGAAGAATTTGCGGTGGTGAGCAGATGTCGAGATGGCTTAGGTCAGAGCGCCTGGACTATTCATCCGGGAGATATTCATTGTTCGCGACCGTATTCTTTTTCCATTTAATATAATAACATTAGAGTTCGCTAAGCATGCGTTAATGCTTTTCAAAGATTTATCTTGAACTAAGAGCTTCTTTATATTTTGGTTAATTTGTTTTGAAGAGGGCTCGTAGCTAAGTTACAGCCACACAGATTGATCGGTAGAGGTTAAGCTGCGCTTGTCGCGGTTGGTCTGTTAGTGGTGTCGAGATCACGTTAAGCCGTCGGTCACGATTATCAAATTAGGATATATGACAGCCGTTACGGGTAGCTAGAGCCTGAAAGTCTGACAAGCAGTTATACCACGAGATATCGTGTTATCCAGTAACTGGGTTGTGGACGTCAGACAGTCGGTCCATGTAAAATACTGGTATTCCGGTAGCCTATAGATGGGTGACCGCTATGAAATTTAAAATAATTCAAAAGCTAGTACCTCTTTCACTTTTATTATAAATTCGTTACAAAACGTAATTATTTTAATCTAATTGTATAAGTATGTAACCTACATACATAAACAATGTGTAAAAAAAGCCCGTGGTCTTACTTTGAGGTATGAATGTCCCCATGTTTACAACATACACAAACATACATAAACTTCGAAACGGGAAAAAAAACTCGCTGCTCAATACATTTTGGTCGAGTAGCGAACCAAGAAGTCGAACATTTCTGGGGAACAGTTCGTTCCATAGTAGTAAAAATTATCTGCTGCTCGATAGAAATGTTCATAGCTACGCGACCAAAATGTATGAACCAACGAGTTTTTTTTTGCGTTTTCGAAGTAGTTTTATAGTAAAAGTTATTTGTATACATGAGTACATTGACCCTCTAAATAAAGACCATGGACTTCTGTTACATGCTGTCATCATCATCATCGCCCTGCCCCTATCCCAATTTATTTGGGGTCGGCGCAGCATGTATTCTTATTCCATACATCTTTATTAGCTGTCATATCGTCAGTCACTCCTTTTCTAGCCTTATCAACTTTAGCACAATCCATCCATCGCTTCCTCGGTCTTCCTCTACTCTTATAGCCATCTACATTCATACTCAAAACTTTCCTTGTCACATGACCCTCATCCCTCCACATCACATGCCCATAAACCTAAACGATTTCTACACAACTTCTCAGTCACCGGTGCCACTTTCAGACTTCCTCTAATATATTCATTTCTAATTCTATCCATCCGCGTCACACCACACATCCCTCTTAACATTCTTATCTCTTCTGTTACATGCTGTATAAGTAGATAAAAGGTTCGTTCAGTTCTACTATATAAATATTTAAATTGTTCTCGATTAAAATTTTGTTGTGTAGGTATATAAAGAAAGGTAATTCTTACACTCTGACAAAAGGTTAGCTCTAACCACACGAAAAGTAAGAAGAATTACTTTATTAGGGACTATTGTGTAATATCTGCACCTTGGCGCTGCATCGCGTGACCCGACTCCCCAGTGTTGACTTAATGGAGTGCTCGTGAACAAATTTAAAACACGCCTTGTTATGACTTACATGATTTATAATTACGCAACTGTGATTGTTATGATAACACGAAACACTTTAACGTGTTACGAGGGTCCTTTATATGCTTAACGCGAACGCTTAACATGAAATCGATTGTGTCGATAATATTTGATTTCCCTATTGATTATAATTTGTACGGTTTGTACTTGGGTACCGGCTCCAGTTTTCCTTGAAATGTGAAAATTGTAGACAATATTAATGCTAATATTAATGTTATTTCTATAACTTTATTTAAGTAACAACTGGGACTCCTTGCTATGAATTAGATCTATAGATCTAATAAAAGAGGTGACATATAAAAGAGTTTTGTGAAAGACCTATTCACAGAATAAACTACTTCATTTAATTTCAACCAACGAGCATGAACATACTTGTAGATGAGGCGAAAGAAGTATTTCAGAATCATAATAAGTGGAAAGCAATAGTGACTGCCTTACTGCTTTCCATTTATGTATCGCGTGGATCCACGTTCCGGAAGTCAAAAGGTTAAATAAAAAAAACATACAGCATGCTGTATGTTTGTATGCTTTTCTTCTTTCTTAGCTTCACTTGTATGTATGTTTGTTTGTATGTCTGTAACCGACTCCTTAGGTCGCTATTTTGACCCACTTCCCGGTTTCCGATTGAGCTGAAATTTTGCATACACGTTAAGTTGGGATGACAATGCATGGTGAACTAAGTGACGTCATTCTAAATCCAATATGGCGGACTCCCAAAGATGGCGGACTAGTTATTTTTATGGAATCGTGTGATATAGGTATCAAATGAAAGGGTTTGCTGAGAAGAATACGAAAAATAAAACGTTGTCACACTAAAGTCAATATGGTGGACGCTCCAAAATGGTGAGCAAAATCTTATTATTCAGATAAATCTTCGCAAAGCATAAGACTAAAAAAGCAAAAATAAATAATAGTTTCAAAAACAAAAAAACACGCTTTTGTAACTACTCGAACTAAAACAAAATAGAGTGATAATGAAAAAAACATTTTATCGTAAAAAAGCGTGGGGTGCTCGATGTCAATTGTTGTAAATATTTAATTGAAGTTATTATAAAATATCTTAAGAAGCACCCGTTTCATAATCACTCTATTTTGTTTTTGCATATTATTTTCAACTTTTAGTTCGAGTAGTTACAAAATCCTTTTTTTAGTTTTTTAAATTTCATTTAAAATAATAAGTAAGACATTCTTAGTAAGTCATTATGACGCACGCTAGTTTTCTTCGATTTCGAATGCTACCGGAAAGCTAAAATAAATCATAAAAATAAACAAACGCTACGAAATAAAAGAATGAAATATCTTGGGGCCTCGCAAAGTTAACCCTGAGGCGACAGAGGAGGCGGCTCGGGGGTTCGTAATTGAAAAATAAAAGGCCGTAATAATAGAATTTACATTACGTGCTTTCCAATGATAAAATTTGCCGTCTGTCTGTTTTTGTCAGGAACAACATTGACTTCACATACATACATCTATCTTTAGTGTCCCACCCCATTGTAGGTACCCTCTTTTTTGTTACGAATCTAATGAAAGTAGCTACCCTTTTAATGTAGAAATTTTTACACGTAGATTTGATCAATTATGTGATTGAATATAAACTGACAAGACCATAATTATCCCTATTTACAAAAACATAAGTCATTTTTGGACGATGAGAAGTGATAAGGATATCGCAATATTTTTTCTTACCAAATTACTTTGTTATGCAGTATATAATCCACGATAGAGGCACAGATTACTAAATAGTTACTATATAATAATAACTATACGTAATAACTATTAGGTAATCTGTGGTAGAGCCCACATTAAGTAGCATGCAATTTATTTAAAAAAAGAAATCCATCTTAAAATAACAGTCAAATAATTTATCTTATTTCGCACCAAAAAGGTGGTGGTGGTCATTCGGTACATACCCCTTATATGTTGACGTCTGTTAAGTTGTCATTTGAATAGATATCCTTACGATATGTAGCACTGTTTTAAGTTTTTTGGTCTATAATAATTGCTAGGACAGAGAGCTCAAATGTTATCTTTGATTGTTTATAAAGTCTGAGTAGGAAATTGACTTTGGAACGGTGATGTTTTCCGCCTTGCACAGTTGCACTATAACAACGAGAAATCTAAAAAGCGACTTCTGAGATTGAGGCAACTGCAGTTACTTGCGCATGATAGTTCTAAAAGCGTTACTTAATATATTTAGTCAGTCCTAAAGAATTTTACAGTATCGTGAATTCTATTATTGTACAGAACCAACACCAATGTTTAATACAAATATATAGATTAGTGTATCATTTGCTTTAGAATTATATCGTATTAAATCAAAGATGGCGAACATTTGCGATCACATACTGAATCGGAGTTCCCAAACATTTATATGCAGATATTACGGTAAAGTGGGATTGTTTCGTGTATCGCGCGACATTTCTGTACAATAGATTGGCCAAGGCGTGGCACAGCTAGTTAGCCGTAAACTGAGATGTAAATATGCGCAGGCGCAAGGGTCACACATTGGCTCCACCGCATTGTGGCGGGAAACGTGCCAGCACACATTCTAGAAACAATTCGAAGATTATTACCTACTCCGAACATCAGGAGCCATATGTGGAGTAACGGGACTGCTCAGTACGCCAGTAGTAGCACAAAATGAAAGGGAAGCCTTCTATTGCAGTGATATTAAGAATAATCTTCAGTCCAAGTGATAGGGGTTAATCAATACAGACAACTGGACATAATAAAGTGATTACAACGTCAGTGATCAGTAACGAGTGTTATCTAAGACGTTTCACTGTCAATTAGTTATTTGTACAGCAATACTTTAGCAGTGGATAGACTCATTACGTTTCTAACTCATTGGTTTAGTACTCAAATATAATCGTTTATAGGCACACGGCGCGGGAGGCGCTCTGATCCGATCGGGAAAATTGATAAACTTGAATGAAAATCTAAATAGAGAATCTTAGTTTATATTACGTGCGCTGCTTTACGAGATTCATGAGTACACAGACATAGATTAGCCTAACGACATATAAATAGAAACCACTGTGGCTAGCACCACTATAATAATTGCCTACTCGCATTTTATCCACACTATCATCTGCGAATCAATCAAGTCTGATCCGTAGTGTCTTACCGAGAAAATTTATAGCGTCTTCTGCTTCAGTTATTTGCATATTATCTTAATGATGAAGAACCACCTCTTGCCCACTTATCGCCTTATATTCCAATTAATGTTGGAAATATGCGGCGGCTCCTCGCGACGCCGTGTTTTATTAACCTTTCATAATGTACGCCCCTTTATCGCTCCTATTAAATCAGCTTTAATGTGTAACAGTTTTGTGAATGATATTCTTTTAAGTTTCCATTAATCGCTTACATATCGCGTCTTACTGATGATGTAGCATCCGTTTTATGTTATTTATGTAAACTAATTTCGATTAGATAGCTTGGTGTGTTTTTTTTTTAATAGCTTTTGCTGTTCTTAGGCTGTTCTATAAAGTTATGTTTGTTAAATAGCATTAGTTTCATTTTTTACTTTACACTACCCACAACCTATAGGTACTATCGGTTGCGTGAAATCAGTAAGCGTCCATGATGGATTTTCCAGACACGAAAAAAGGCGTTTCAAGAACATACCTAACTATAACTAAAACCATAAAAAAATTGTCTCCCGTATATCTATTCTATGAATAATTTATGAACATTTTGGTTACAAATATTTCTATGTACAATATACTTGACAAAATTATTAAGTTAGTTTAATTTTAAATTTTCTTCTATTGATTGTTTGTGAAAGTTATATTTTTCAGGTAGTTTACCTGAATACTAATCAAGCCTTTTAAGGACTAACTATTTCATTAGCGGCTTTATTCTAGCCATTACAAACATTTCAATAAAATATACTTTTATCTGACAAGTAAGGATGCAAAATGTGTGTAAAGGTGGCGAAGAGGTCCATAATTATTCTGAGCGGCATACGTGTATGCAATGGTGAAAATAATAGGCGCAGACGCAGCATTTGCTCTTGCTCCCGCGCCCACCTAATTAACCCGAGACGTGACATGCCCGCGTTATAAATTTTAAATCTGCTCGAAGCCTTTGAGAAAAGTAAATGCAGTTCTGTGGAGAGCAGCACGTTTAAATCGGGCAGCCGAGAGCGAATGTGAACTATGTAGGTACTTATTTAAATTAATTTAATCGAAACAATTCGAATACCTATGAGCAGCGTCTGATATTTTTAAGGTGCACAATAAACACGTTTATTTAGTATTTAAAATAGAAATTCATGTCAGATACTTACCTAATGAAGAATATGTTAACTAATTAGGTACAGGAATTACTAAAGTATGTATTTAAAGTAGTAATTACTTTAAAAAAAAATGTGAATTTTGGTGAAATTCTTATCAAAATAGAATAAAAATATCCGCTTTCCAGACACTGTAAAACACACATGATGTAACGTAACTAAGTTTTGAGGAGACTATGAAATGGATATTCGTCTGTATCATAGGCACAAATCTAACCTGGTCACACACCCACGCCCGGAACCATTATCTGTAGATCTTACAAAAATATTTGTTTTCTGCGAATATCGAACCTGTGACACACAACTGAGTAGCCAAATTACTCCGCTCCACTAACCAAGTCGTCACACGGAAGTTGAACATCTATTAGGTTTATTTAATAATGATAGATTTGTGTTTGATTTTGTATTTGATACTTGTAGTTGAATGGAGAGTAATTTTTTTACACATTTTTGTTTTAATTTCTGCCTACTGCCATGGGAAAATGACGTGATATATAATTTCTATATAATTAATTAGGTACAAAAAAGTCATTTCCATGGCTAATGTCTATGATTTCATTTATTAGATGCTAATCAATTATCTGTCCATTTAAAGTGTGACAGCGGATGCATTTCTTTTATGTCGATCGATCTCTCAACCATAAGCGAGGCATCGCGGCCGAGTTTATGCCGAGCACTAGATTTTGCATGCAATATCAAGTTATGCACTACAGGCTGTGTTTTTCGTAGTAAATTTTTTGTAATATTTTTGCTTTGAGTTTTTAATAGGTAAGTACCTAAAAGGACGGCCTTTTTATGAATGCATTGAAATTAAATTATGTTATGAAAAAAGAGGATTTTTTTTTTTACTCTTTTCTCTTTTTTGGGTTTCTTTAGATGGACGACTGGTTAATTAAAATATTCACAAATGTAGGTACTAGAGACTTTATCAATTTTCAAAAAATGCCTATACCTTGCTTTGTAACCTAACCTTCTGTTCAGTAGTTACGGAGATTTTGTGCACAGACAAACAGGTAAATATTAAAGCGGCGGAAAGGTAAATATTATAGGTTGATTGTTATGGGATTTCACAATTGTCCGATGACACATAAAGAAATAATAACTTAATATTTTTGCCATATAAAGAGAAAAGTTGAGAAAACGTTAAAAATTGTCTGATATGATATGATTACTGAAAGAATACTGAAAAATCTGTTCCTTACTCATTTCTAATTAATTAAACCTCTGTAATAATGCTTTTATGCCAATTAGAAGGCATCCTGTATACACGAACGCGATCCACTCTGGCAGTTGTATGGTGAACTTAGTAGCAGCTACCGATCATCGAGTGAAATATATAAATCGAAGCGTTATCATCTTCGGCGATCACCGCAGACGGCTGTGGCGAGCAGCCGAGACGTGAAATAAATATCCATTTCCATACTCAAATGCAGGCAGGGTGCAGAGAGGGCGCGGGCGCTGCGAACCAGCCCGCCGCCGCCGCGCGCCGCCGCCTGCCAACCTCACACACTTGATCTATAACTTCTTATTATTATTTGAATGAGATCTATTGATCCGCGAGGTGTGGAACCCGCAATCCACTCCGACGACGATCATTTTGTTCGACTGGAACGACCGCTTTTGAACTAACTTGACGTTACAATGGCGGTCGCTGACGGCAATGATTTAAAATCTGTTAACAGGACGGTTCTCTTTTTAACGATTGGTATACAATTTCCATAAATGGTTTTCCAGATTATCTCTGTGTTCGAAATACATTTCACATAATAAGGCATAACACGTCACTGTGTTGAGACACCCTTAAACTAGCTCTTATTCTAACGTAAGTAGTACGAATGTGACCACAATATTTAAGTGATAAAAACTAGTCTATAATTCTCGCTATAATAAAGACTCGTGTCGTTGCTCCGCATATCTATAGATAGATAAGTCAACAATGATGGAACTGTTGAATATATACTCGCAAGTTTAGCGAAAAGATTGAATCCAATGTTATTGCAGAATACAACTGACGTTTCGAGTCATGTGCATATTAGCAAAGTCATGTCAGAGGCCTACTGGTGGTTTAAACTCTGACACTAGGTGGTTCATCAACCTTACGAAGAAGAAGAAGAAGAAAAGGTCGCATGCGCGACTGCTGAGCGTGAGATCCTGGGTCCGATTCTGAATTGTGCCCACTTGATGGTAATATCAATATCCTATCACATGGGACTTAGAAGTCCAATGAACCGTATTGGGTACAAGGCGATTATTTAAAAACTATTGTGTTCGCAGAAAAGAATATTAACCTTCATACAGGGAAACATGCAAATATAAATTTATTTTAATTATAAATAAAAATATCAAAACTGCGACGGATTTTGAATGGAACTTCGTGAATAGAAGGCAAAGTGCATTAGTATAACCTCCACCACGCCTGCTTTTCCATCAGAAGATACGACACGATATTATTGGAAATACATTTGAAGTCGCTCAGACCTGCCCAACCGGTGGATGATAGAATGTATGAGTCGTTTCGTATTGCGTCGTCTCATTATCGGTAAGTGGAAAATTTTAAATAAAAATATTATTATAAATACCATTAGTTGTTATTGTTGCACTTTGCATATTCCTGCAAGCCATCCGTCAATGAAAAAGATTATGAAAATGTACATCGCGCCATAGTAGATATATATCATCGTCATCAATCAATACAAATAAATAAAATTGAAGTGTCACTTTGTAATGTCAAAATAATAGTTTTTTAAGCTGATACAGTTATTTGCACGATACATATGCCTAAAAATCAGTTTAACAAATATTTGTCTGGCTGTTTTTTGCGGCTTATCATCGTAAAGGCTGGATCCATTCTGATAAGATTTTACTGGCAGTTAGCTGACTATATAAGGAGTAACTTAGGATAATTATAATATTTATTATACGCGGGTGAAATCACGGGGCACAGCTAGTATATACCTATATATTTATTTTTGTATAATAACTTTCGTGAGACATATTTATATCAGTTATTGTTCACCGGTTACTACTCACGTGCATTTTTCGGGAATTGCCAATTAGTCATGAGTGAGCCCGCGGCGATGTCGCGAGTCAAAGTCATGACTAAGGGCTCCGTTCGAGTTCGAAACTAGTCGGGCAATTCCCGAAAAATGCACGTGAGTAGTAACCGGTGAACAATAATTGATATATATATATGTATTATGAGTATTCTTTGAATTTGAATTCTGTTGTTCTAAACCTAGTTAAATATGTTTACCCTTTGATTCAGCTATAAAAATTATAGGTACAATTTACCCGTACGCATCTAAATAACGATTGACCTTCGATGTATTTAGTTGAAGAAGAGTGAGCACTCGAGCCGGGTCGAGTCGACCCGTGCCAATCATCAGTGATAATATAATGGCTCCAGTGCAGGAAGCGCAGTTATTCGCAACGAGCCGCCCGCGCATGGGGGCTTTTAATCAACACTTTATTGTTTAATGACCCCTCGTCCAACTGTAAATTAAAAGGGTGACGGCTTAAACCCTATTGACGGATGCGTAATATGTGCGCGGATTTGCCTGAATATTTGATGATAGATAATAGCGACGCATAGAGTAACGAGTGTGCTGAAGTCGTATTCACATATTGTAGCATCAACAATAGTACTTAGTGCGCGTGCGAAAGTAGGTAGGTACGCTACTTATTGCAATAGAATCGTGTGCAGTCTTTATGGTTCTCGTTGCAAAGTAAGTAACTAGTTTCTGCTGAATAATATAACAACCAAGTAAAAGAGAATTTGCCTTTCTGGCAAAGGGATGTACACTCTTAGGCTGGATTTTACCGACGTCAAATAAGGCTATGCATTTGATATTTTGACAGGTTGCTAATAAGAAATAAGAAATCTGTCGAAATTTCTAAGTCCCTCAAATATTCTTCTCCAATGTTGCGTTAATTAAGGCTCTATGGCCAGTTTAATACAAGGTCAGATAACTTCTATACGAGGAATTAATTTTAATTTAACATTTTTTATATGACAAAACTGTCAAAATCTGTTTGATTAAACAAAAATGCCTCCCAGCTAGCATTTTCCGACGTAGTTAAATTATAGCTCAATTAAAATCCTATTAATCCAGTCTTATTTTAATCGATAATTCAATTCTAGGTCCTATAGGTATATTATAAATCTACCTAAAAACATCTTAAAGAACAAAAAAAAATTGCAATGATAAACATGAAGGGTTCGACAAGTCAAGCATGTGAAGGTAACACGTGTAATTAGTAAATATGAGTGAAGATTAAAGTAAGTAATGTATGTAATGCGAGGCGGGCGGCGCGCGCCGGAGTCGCGTGCGCTACGCGGGTTGAAACGCCTTGCCTACCTACGAAAACTAAGGAGATAATCACATTTTACAAACAGGTTTTTTACTTTGTTTAATGATTTTTTATACATGTTAAGGACATTTATTGCCTATACTAAGTTTTATTTTCGAAGGAAACATTGAAAAACACACGACACCATGACACGAGCAGAAATCGAACCCGCGACCCTTGACGTACCGTGTCATGACTCGCCCACTAAGTTATCGTGACGTACATTTTTTACGTTTCTTAAAATAAAAGTAATATATCATAGCATCACGCCTGCATTTCCGAAGGATTGGGTAGAGATCAATAGTTTTACACTCACATTTCACTGAAGCAGTTTTTTTTTTGCATTTTTTTTCTAAATCAGTTATCTTTTAACTCAGGAATCTATGTGAAGTATCACAGTTTTTGTATAGAAAACCTAACAATAATAATCAAGAGTTAATTCTATTTGTCAAATTTCATGATAAATCTAAGTTAAGATACAGAAAAGGAAAACATCGTGAGGAAACCTGGACGTAATGGTCTGAAATGCCAATCCTCAATGAGCTAGAGTGGACATATGGACGGATGTAAGGAACATTCTTTCGGTATGAGAACAAATCCATGTCCTACAGTGAGACGGTAATGAAGCCTATTCAAAAATTAAGTACAATTTTATATTGCAAATTTCTTACTGATGACGTGCTCATTCACGGAAAGATCACGACCTGATAATTATTATTATAGCGTGGTGGCCTTTTTAATTCAGGACGGACGCTGTGCAGGACTCCTACTGATCAGAAAACCACACAGTTCTTCACACTCTTTCCAGTAGTAATAATTAGCTAATCAGGTACCATAAAAACTGATGATGCTGTCCATCCTGTTGAAATGATGTTTTTTATTGATGAATGAAAAACGGTCTGATTGTCTCATTGGCCTAATAGACGCAAGCATGCCTACTGAGTATGAAGTCCTTGGTTCCTTATCCTGGGTCGCGCAAAGTGCTTTTCTGTTAGGAAATATCAGTAGCACCCCGGAGTTTAGAATTGTGCCCAGTAGATGGCACCTCACCTATTACCAATCCAATACGTATTACAGGAGACTTAATAACCTCCTCTACTCAATCCTTCTGGGAATCCAGGCGTGATGTTATGTTATATGGAAAAAATATTTAATCCGTGCAAATCATAAAAGTTATTAAAATATTCATTATATCTTATCCTAAAACCAGATAGACAGCTTTAACAAATTACAATTAGTGACAACTCCATAGTTTTCATGTATCGTATTAAAGGCATTTGATCCTTGACTTTTAATGCTTCACCCCCGGCATTAAAATGATGTGTATATTTGTATCACGCTTGCGATTGTAGGGCCTCGACGACTCGTACACAGGCTGAGGGAAACGAACACCGCTCGTCAAGGTCTTCGCCATCCACTTAATGTATTATCATGTATCAAGTTTACTACACTACATCATACAATTGTTGCTTACATCCTTACTGTGAACATCAATACAATATAACATTGGATTTTACGATGGCAGTTAATAAACATTTATATTTAATAACAAAAATAGAAATCTGCCCCCGGCACTAATTACTCGAAACTTGATATCACTCATTAGGCGAGCCCTAAATTATTGCGCTCTGCAAAATTCTTAATTATATCTCTTAAATTTCTAAGTAAAATTTAGCCCAGAGCGTCGGTAGGACAGCAAAATGATATGTTTGTAAACAACGAAATGTTACCGTTAGGCGTTAATTAATACTTTGTGATAACAATCTGGCTGCATGGTTGTGGCACGGGCGCTCTCGATTACTAGTTTTATAATTTATTATTAGGAATAATAAACGGTTTGACGAAATCATGAAAATCGTTTCATTGCCACACCTTACTCGGGATCAGAATGGCTCAGTTATTTTAATAATATTATGTGACTTATATCACGATAATTATGTTATGCCCTCTACGCAGGAGTTAAGGAAATATTCATTATACGCCTCATAAAAGTCACGTTAAACGCTTAGGTAATGTGTTAAAAGGAGCCCATCACCCCTCCAATTAGTCGGATAATGACGGTGTTCAAGTTATTAAATTAATAAGGGGAGGTCGGGTGACTCAGTGTCAGCCGCGTCAGGTGACTGACTGCTCGCCTGTCTAACTAAATCAAGAAACAGATTACCCATTAAAACATTAAAAACCCTCCTCACACATCTGCACAGAAATCATAAAATGGTAAGAAGCAACCGAGAGTTCTTTCACAAAATTTTAATTTTCTAATTCATCTCGATATAAGAGTTCTCACAAAGCAAGTAATTACCGTAAAAGGTCTTAAACCTGAATATTATGACGGCGCTTATGAAAAGTATTTCACTGCTAGCATAACGAACCACCTGGATTTTCCTTTTGAGACTTTGAATGCTCACCACACAATAAATTTTAGGGCGAAAAGATCTATGGATTTTCGCATTTACAAGTCCGTTTTGTTTTGTGTTCCTGTTGAAGTTATAAACATGTATTTACTTACTCAGATCCTTTTTGACATGATAATAATTCGAAGGGAAGAAGTCGAATTTAATAGCAAGTTAAATGATACGTGTCCTGATTGGAAAATGTATGCTTATTCAGGTCGAGCGAGGCCCGCGCCCTCCCCAACCCTCCGCTCGGCTGATTTGAAATGAATGGTAATAATGGCCGAGCATCCCGTTCGCATCGTTTTGTATGATTATTCCAGATTAATTATTTGTTGGAATTTCGCTGGCTAATTTTTCGGAACGAGATTTTTCCGCTTTGAGTGACGTTTTAATTTTAACTCGTCGTGGGGAGAGGAATATAGGCAGCTATAAAGGTATGTATGAGGCCTATATCTACCTATTCTGAATAAGAAGTTCATGGCTGTGTATGACGTATTGTGTTCTTTAACTTTAAGACATCGAATTTTCTTTTTCTTTCTAAGACTTTGATAGAAATCTGAAGAATTGAGTAATAAATAAATTATATAATTATAGATAAATTATGTGTTGTTACAAATAATTTATCTTTTTCGAAGAAGACGGACAAACTTATAATAAATACAAAATAAGTATTTTTAGCTAGACATTATTACCTATTTTTATTATTTAAAAACTGAATGGTCAACCGCATCAGTATCTAAGTATTTTCTTATTTGGATATTTTTTTTTCTTAAAGTTTACGTTGTACTACTAAAGGAGATATGTACCCAAAAACTGTATATGTAGTTCATAGAATAGGCTACAATAGTTCCTCAGCGCGTTAACAAAGTTCGCGTTTCTTATAAAACTAAACCAAAACTGAAACAAAAACCAAATACGATACCTATAGAGAATAATACTTTCTTGTTCCTTACAAATATACTTTAATTTACCTAATTCAATCTCAGCGCAAGAATAATAAACTTCTCATAGATTTATCTGTATACGTTTTTGATAAGTGTACTCGATACCTAAATTATTATGTCGATCATACGATGGGGATATTGAATCACGTCGCAGCGCGGCAGCGGTCCCGAGGGCCTGCTGCTGATGCGAATATCAAAACGTTTGCCACCCCTTGACTCTATAATTCAACTCAATCATCCTTTAGACGACACAGAAATGCTACCTTCGTCCATCACGTGTCACTCAATTTTGCTTTCTTTGCAAGAATAAGTATACCTGTCTAACACCAAGATCGCAACTAAATGATTGAATAATACAGAAAACTAAAAATACCTCATTAACTAAGCCATTTTCTTCATTTGCCATGTATTCTGCTTTGTTTCACATTTGGCAAATGAAACTCATTCCTATGAGGCTACACAAGGTGCTATTTTTGTTCAGCAAGCGAGCGATGTTTGTGCTCTCGACTGGACTCTCCCAAGGGGCCTGAGCTGGCACATTCTGACGACTGAACTAAGTAGAAAGATAGAACAGAATTAAGCCGGCCAATTATCCCGTATTGGATTTATTGGTAATCTCTGCACGAATAGCGCGAGGGTGCGAAGCGAACCAACTTTTGATGATGCCTCCATCGGCATTATGAACAAAGTTGTTGCAATTTTTATGGAGGTGTATTTATTGTTTGGCTTCCTCTCTTGTTTCACCCTCGGTTGTGCGCAGACAGATAAAAGTGAGCCCAAAACCGTTTTATTACAAATAAATCAATCTTCAATCAAAGTAAACCGGCCCGGATTAGCTGTCTTAACTTAGAAAATAACGTTCTCTTTGGTTAGTTTATCGAACCGTTTTATAAAGGCAACAGACTTATTTATCTTACTCTAGTATTGCGCTTAACGTCCGTAAAGCCTAGAGGTATCGTGTGAATAGCATTAATACTCAAAAAGTAGTTAATTTAAAAAAATGGATGCAAAAAAATACAATATCTAGCTACTTACACAAAATGGAGGGTAGTCATGCAACCACTCTACACGTGTTTCGCCCCCCCCCCCACGGGGCATCTCCAGGAGCTGTTAGACCGTGCAGTGTCCACCACACTCGGTGGTGGACACTGCACGGTCTAACAGACACGTGTAGAGTGGTTGGTGGTAGTCGCAATTTTCACCGCTTGCGCATTTTTATATATTTGCGGGCGGGCGGTGCACAGGTAACTATGACTACCCTCAATTTTGTGGAAGTAGCTAGATATTGTAATTTTTTGCATCCATTGTAATGTACTTCCGCAAAGTAACGTGTGAGACTATAAAAAATAATTAAATTATATTCCTAATTATTGTTTTGTTTTTATAAAAACCGAACCTTCAAAGTACAAAATAAATCGAGAGTTTGAATGAGAGTGATTCCTCAACGTATTTATACGGTACGAAAGCAATGGACAGCTCTTTTTTGTAAAAAATATATTAAATATACAGAAATGAAAGGAAAAGGAGTAGGAAAATGTAAAAGATGGAAATACAGGAGCACTCCCTCTTTCTTCACTCACATATTCCGATGGGACGGCAATCCAACGCGACCGGAGAGAGATCAGGTGCAGCACAGATGGCATTACGTGCTCTCCGAAGCACGGGGTGTCACACCACCAACTTCCTAACTCCGGGCTATTACTGAGAATTTCCTAACAGAAAAACCCAATAACACTATGCCCGACCCGGGAATCGAACCCAGGACCTCACGCTCGGCAGCCACGCTTGCGACCACTAGACCAACGAGACAGTTGTCCAATTCAACACACACGTGTCTTTAGAGAAAAAAGAATTTGACTCTTACCTTCCAGCCTGTATGTATAGATATTGGCTCATCATTTTCTTCCCACAAAAATGTATAACTTTAAATTATTATTCTTATATCAGTTTACAATAAATCTAAAAAGTATTTCTCTTCGTTGCACTAATTGTACCCTTATCACAAAGTGTCTGTGAGTAAAGTAGTGTATTTGAGAAGTGTCAAACTGTATAAAAGAAATTGATATATCGATATAAAAGCAAAAATATGTTCTTATTATATTGGTAAAAAAATCTCAGTGATACGTCATAGCCGTCACTCTAAAGCATTGCCTCTCGGGTATTGCATAAAAAGTTCTACTGCTCACCCCTGTATTGTATTTGTATGTAGTTCGACGTAAAAGAAAACTGTCGCAAACGTTACCGCGAGTACAACTTTATCTGAAAATATTTGAAACACTCGTTTCGACATAGTAAAATCTTAGATTTACGACAAATTTTAAACTGATGATGCATTTGATTTCTGTTTTTCCTGACGTTATGTAGGTATTTAGATTTTCAGTGGGGATAATCTAAGTGTTTTTTTGTCTGGTTTTTGTCCTTTTAATAAATTTTTCGAACGTGCCGCATGCGTACCGCGTAACTTTAAAATTATAATTTGTTAAAAGATTATTTTTCTTTTATTTATAAGTCTGACGGTGTCACCTGTATATGGGACTGAATAGATAGCGATGACGTTACCGTAAGACGTAGGTATCAAATATAAAATTTTGTGGAAGAAAAATTCGGAGTAGTGAGCAGAGGTCGGGATAGGTTAGTTGGTTGAGCGTCTGGAGTATTTGTCCGGGAGGAGCAGGTTCAAATCCTCACTCAATCACGACCATATTATCATTTCAAACGCGGTAATGTTGGGAACTAGTCAGATTTGAAAGATTATGGTTATAGGCTACTTATAGAGAAGACTTCAGAGAGATGAGCAAAAAGAACAAAAACGGGTGAAACAGGGCACAGCTAAGTAGTTAAAAAAATGATTTTATTACTTACTATTTATATTACCATCTACACGGTACGAACTAAACCTTATAGGTAAATATTCTCATTCCTAATATTCCTGAACGTATCAAGATGAATATTTTATTAGATGGAGGAAGTTATTTCCCTAATGCGGCCGTTACCAAAATATATTGATAATTATCAGTCGATACACTTCGTAAATATTCAGTTCAGTACGATATTTATTGATATTGGAGTGAAGGTATATCAATCTCCCCCACAATACTTGTGTTATCATAGTCATCCCAAGTGTAGTTGAATCTTGTATAACACTAGTCGAACAAATAACTGCCTCGTTGGTTTAGTGGTCTGAAACGCGATTGCTGAGCATGAGGTCCTGTGTTCAATTCCCAGGTCGGGCAGTGTTATTAGATTTTTTGGTTAGGGAAATCTCAGTAGCAGTCCCGAGTTTGGAATTGTGCCAGGTAGATGGCAATAGATTTAATAACAGCATTGGTGAAATGTGGATGTACAATTGTGTACGCGTCTGCCTACCCCTTCGGGGAATACAAGCGTGATATGATGTCTAAGTATGATGGTGTATTGGCGGTTAGGCCTGTGCTTCAAGGCACAATGGGCAGCTTTTCAAATAAGTAAAGATCTGATGTAAAGGTAAATAAAATTAAATATCGTAATAATAAAGAATTAAATATCGTGTCTTACTATAAAGAGCAACAACACAAATTACACTTGTGAAAACTTTAGTTTCCTCGAATAGAAAAATGTTATTAAGAAAAATAATGTACTATTATTTGATTTTCACTTCGTTTTGTATGTGACATATGTAGGTATAGACTGCATTAATGCTTTGCTAGACAATGGCGCCAATTCTCACGTAGCAAACTAAACTAAATTTAGAAAATTCCTGTCTTTTAAGAGTTACTATATATATTTTTTATTTTTTTTATGGAATAGTGGGCAACCGAGCAGACGGCTCGCCTGATGGTAAGCGATTACGGCCACCCATGGTCACCCGCAACCCCAGAGGAGTCGCAAGTGCGTTGCCGGCCTTTTAAAGGGTTTGGGCCTTCGGTACCCTCACTCACTCGGCGAAACACAACGCAAGCGTTGTTTCACACCGGTTTTCTGTGAGGCCGTGGTATCAATCCGGTCGAGCCGGCCCATTCGTGCCGAAGCATGGCTCTCCCCGGTAAAAATATATATGAGCAAGAAGGGACGAATTAAAAGAAGTCAAATTCGAATTTAAGGACGTCAAATTAAAATCTCCGGACATTGTTAGTAGCCACAGTTGTATGTAGCTACTAAAATTAGAGACGGCAAACGTAAATTGTATAGACATTTTATGTTAAAATGATTATATTTGAAATTGACGTCATCCCGTCCCGCTCTTATAGTAACGGCTAGTAAAAGACAGCAATGCTCTAAATTAAGTTTAATTTGCTACAGATGTAGCAAACTAAACTTAGAACATCGTGTCTTTTACAACTAAATATATGAGCAAGATGGGAAGAATCAAGAGTTGTCAAATACGAATTTAGGCACGTCAAATTAAAATCTCCGAACGTTTTAAATATTCACAGTTTTAGATAGTTACTAAAATTAGAACCGTTACGTCATTAACATAACATTGACATGATTAAATTTGAATTTGACGTTATCCTGTCCCGCCTGTAGTACCTAACAGTTTGTAAAATAGAGCAATGCTCTAAATTTTGTTTAGTTTGCTACATTAAAATTGACGCTATTGTCTAGCAATCCATTAATGCAGTGTATACAATGTCAATAACAACATGAAAGTCACAGAATAATAAGTGTTCAGCTTTTTCCACTGGCAAGGGAGCCTTTTCTCATACAAAGGAGAAGTTTGGCGATTTCAGACCATTAAGTCAATTCATTTCATTTATTTATTAATGTCCAAGTCTCTTCACGGTATTTTCCTTCACCGTATGAGTCTTCCCTAAGAAAGTACTTGTTACTTAATATTTTTGAACGAAAAGATTCCAACCGACAAACTGTCGCACAATAAGAGAGGCAGTAACCACTCGGCTATCCGATACAGATTACAGTCAGTTCACGAAAACGATAACCAATTGGTTCGGCTGTTCGTACAATCATTGTACCCTATCGTGAGTGATTCAACTTATTTATGTTCATATCTGCGTATACTTTTTGAGAAACGAGGTGTGGTGTTCCTCCATAGAAAAGGGAGAATCCTCCGACCGGAGGGCGGGTGATATTGCCTGGTGGACCACGGCCGTATGGTTAGAGTCAGGCGTTCGTATATATGCAAGTTTATCGTCAAACTCTGCTTGCGCGATGCAGGATTTTTGCCGTCATCGGTTATGCGCATAGTATTTATGTAGCGTAGTGTCGCTACACACTTTTCTGTAATTCGACAGCAGCGCCATCTACAACTTACCAACCATCCAGATGAGTCCTTAAGTACAAAAATATTACATCAAAATTGGTCCAGCCGTTAAGGACGAAAAAAAATTTGTACACACGCACGGGGATTTTATATATGTTTATACTTGATGTACGAGCGTAATTTCTCAGATTAAATTATGTTCTTATCAAGGACTTAATAGTATCTACCTATATATGTCCAGCAAGTAACACTCAAAGAAATATAACTGTTATTATCGTCCAAACTATTCCTAGCATCTTAATTATTGTTCACCGGCTACTGCTCACGTGCATATTTCGTATTTGCCTGACTAGTTTCGAACTCGAGTGGAGCAGTTGTTAACTGTTGTTGAGTTCAACTCGCGATATCGCCGCGGACTCAGCTCATGACTAAGGGCTCTGCTCGAGTTCTAAACTAATCGGGCAAACCCAAAAATGCACGTGAGTAGTAACCGATGAACAATCATTAATAGGAATATGCCTTACGAAAGTAAAGAAAATATAAAGAAAAAAGAAAAAAAGAAATATCCCTAGCATCTCTTCATATTAATACTAGCTGGGATACTCTTAGCGACTGAAATCAGACAATTGTCCAGGGTGTGGAGTTTTATAGCTGTTTTCACTGCAACCCTGGCGAGAACCTGTTATACTCGTTGTGGTAAATCTTACCTTTTGCATTTAATAAATCACTATGTAATTATAAGCATGGAATATTATGAACATAATACATGTATATAAATTTTATGATTATCTCGTTTATTCCCCTTATTTATTTTCGTTTCCTTCGTTATTTTCATCTTCTTTGTGATCATCTTCATTGTCTCCGCCTTCATTGTGTTCGTCTCCGTTATTTTCATCTTCTTTGTGATCATTTTCATTGTCTCCGCCTTCATTGTTTTCTTCTCCGGTGTGTTCGCCGTCATTGTGTTCATCTCCAGTGTGTTCGCCTTCATTGTGTTCATCTCCAGTGTTTTCGCCTTCTTTGTGATCATCTTCATTGTCTCCGCCTTCATTATTTTCTTCTCCGGTGTGTTCGCCTTCATTGTGTTCATCTCCAGTGAGTTCGCCTTCATTGTGTTCATCTCCAGTGTGTTCGCCTTCATTGTGTTCATCTCCAGTGTGTTTGCCTTCATTGTGTTCATCTCCAGTGTGTTCGCCTTCATTGTGTTCATCTCCTGTGTGTTCGCCTTCCTTGTGTTCATCTCCAGTGTGTTCGCCTTCACTGTGTTGTTCTTTTTCATGGTTCTCATCTTCATGGTGTTCTTCTTCAGCTGTATTATTCACATCTTTCATTTTGTCAAAACTATCAGTGTCGTTGGCCTGGTTTGTGTCATTTTTAATATCTTCATCCGTGTTCATCAAACCGTTTTCATTGCTTAACTCATCTCCAAAATATTGTAAACTACTTTTTGGGGTTTTACTGACAGCCCAAGCTGGTTTTGAAGTAGTTGGTACGGTCCAGCCACTGGTTACTTTATCAAAATATTTTGCTTTTACTTTATCTTTGTAACATTTACATGTACATTCTTTATCAGCATAAGCTATATCGTACTTATTTTCTAGGCACTTCATAATACATGAGTAAGCTTTAACAAAATTTGTGCATTCTTGTGTTCTGTGGTGACCATAACGCAGAATTGATGTTTTATTGAACTCTGTAAATATAAGATCAAATCATATTCAATCTTAATTTTATTCAATATATTCAAAATGAATAGATAATCAATCTACATGGTTAATTATATAACATGTGGGACATTTATTACATTGTATACAAGGTATCCAGTAATTAATTGATAACCTAGAAATGGCATAAAGGAAAATTCTAGCCGTTTAACAAATATACTTTTTTATTTAAATGTATAAAGTATAGCAATAGTAATTAAAGTCATACTATTTACGGCGTATCCACGTTAAAGCACTTGTGTAATTATAACATGACAACGTTGCTTTGTAGTTTTCTTTGGTCAAGCACAAGCTATGGTTTAGTACTTACTTGGGTATTATTAGCAATGAATTGTATTTATCGACTTCTGTTGTTGATTGTACCTAATTATGTTATTCGAGTTACAAACTAACTTATAAAATATGCGGTTTTTAACAAATTCTCTAGCTACCCATAACGTGCTCGTGTCAGCGAGCGAGTACGGGCTTTTAACAAGAATGATACGTGTACATACCTTTGACGTCCGTTTTATTTAAAATAGGGATCGTAGCTGAAATATATAAAATTACTATATTAGATATATTATACATTCGAAATTATAAAATGGCAAATTAACTTTTAGTGGCTAATCTAGATAACACAGAGCAGTGTCGGGTTGCAAGCTGCAGCGTTGTCAATCGGTGCAAGTCTGGTTGTGTACCGTAGCTGTTACTATCGCAAGAAAGCAACCTCAAATATGGGTGCCATTGTTAATATAAAATAATTAAACTAAAGAAAGCTAAAAACAAAAAATCTTTAAACCGAATATGTCAAATTGTAGTTACAGACGGACAGACAGACAGTGGAAATACCAAACCCTAAAAATTATAAAAGGTGCAGTAAACCCAGAATTTGGAATTTTACCCAGACCTATCACCACATGGGACTTCATAACGGCATCAGTAATATGTGAATGTACTTGTAACAGTACATACACCCGCGTCTTACCATTCGAGGAATACAGCCATGATGCTGATGCTATCTCCAAGATGTCCTTGTCAACAAGGAAACCTAACCAAACTTCAGTGAGCTGCTCACTAAGTTTATGGAAGTAAAAGATGGGTTGTCGTACTCCAGAGTTAAACCACAAATCCCAAAAATTTTCTGCGTACCAGATTATGCCCCTTCCTTCAACCCCAAATTCTGCACCGTTTTACTGTTTCGAAAGTTGTCGGTCTGCCGATACTGCATCCAATTATGGGGGCCACTGAGTAATTGAAGCCGTTTTTTGGAACTGCTATCAGTATATTTCGTATTTGAAGACCTCAAAGCCGATACTAATGGTGCTGCTCTCCGACATCAGCCTAAGAGTTTGACAAGTGAGTGCGCCAGAGACGCACACTAAATAAACGGACACTAAATAAAACTATGGCAGCCTACCGTGACTACACGTCAGTGGTAACAACTTGACCTTGAGCAGGCTTGCATTACACTAGCTGCCCCGCAGTTTCACACGCGGAATTTATCTTTTTCACCAGTAACGATGCATTTTGTTGGGATATCCTCTGTCTTATTCCAGGACTAGTTAACTAATTAGTAAATATATGCTATATTTTTTTGAGATAATGATTAACAAACATTCAAATTCACAAACTCACAAACATGCAACTTTCATATAATGTTTGTTTACCAATTATTTATCTCTCACATCTATTTTTCGGGGATGCCTGACTAGTTTCAGAGTTCAGACGCGAACGAAGCCCTTAACCATGAGCTGGGCCTGCTGCGATATCACAAGTCAAGCCCAGATTACCAAAGTAACAAGTTAGTAACCGTAAACAACAATTATTAATGAATATATCTCATGAAAGTTATTATACAGCATCCGCATTTATAATATTAATTTAGTACTGCATCAAAAGACTGACTGCCTCGTTGGTTAGCGTTCGCAAGCGCGGCTGCTGAGCGTTAGGTCCTGTGTTCGATTCCCAGGTCGGGTAAAATGTTATTGGGCTTTTTTCTCAGTAGCAACCCGGAATTAGGAATTCAAGATAAATCTTTGAAAAGCATTAACGCATGCTTAGCGAACCCTAAAGTTACAATATTAAATGGAAAAAGAATACGGTCGCGAACAGGATTCGATCCTGCGCCTCCCGGATAAATACTCCAGGCGCTCTGACCACTAAGCCATCTCGACCTCATTCTTTACGACATTGTATTAACTGCAAAGTTGGTCGTGTCGGTTCGGTCACCTGTATAGGTACTGAATTTATTGCAATGACGTAGACATAAGACGTGTTAAAATATGGAAGAAGAATTCGCGGTGGTGAGCAGAGGTCGAGATGGCTTAGTGGTCGGAGCGCCTGGAGTATTTATCCGGGAGGCGCAGGTTCGAATCCTGTTCGCGACCGTATTCTTTTCCATTTAATATTGTAACTTCGGAATTAGGAAGTTGGTGGTGTGACACCCCCGTGCTTCGGAGAGAACGTATAGCCGTCGGACCTACGCCTGATATCTCTCCGGTCATGTCGGTTTGCCGTCCCATCGGACTATGAGAGTAAAGGAAGAGGGAGTGCACCTGTGTTTGCGTATACAATTGTGCACTATAATATCTCCTGCGTACTTGACTAATCTCCTCGGAGGTAGGCCGCCGTGACCGAAATACGGTTTGAAGGAGTGGTGGTATAAAAAGACTATTCATTTCGTATTCTATTGGTTACTTACTATTGGTTTCTTCTCCAAATATTAAAACGGACCATTGTGTTGAAATAAAGAACAGCAAAATTAGTCTCTCCATCTCCGCGTCACCGAATTATGATAGAGAAATTCATTTGTTAATAGTTTTTTTATCACAGAAAATAAAATGTATGTACAGCAAATGTAATTATGTTTGCATTTAACACATTTACTGGAAGCTATTGCTGCCTTATCAGCAAATATGTACGATTCGCATTAAGCAATTCAAATTACTTGTTAGGCCAAACGAAACGATGTCTAAATTCAGTTTAAATAATATAAGCACCAGGCAATTGTTGGCTGAGCAATACGTGTGCTTGCTCTGTGAAAGAAAGAGTGCAGCGCGGGTGTACTTGGCTGACTTTTACCGACTAAAACCACCCAGACCTCCACTCACCTTTATCGGTTCCGGAATTATAAGAGAAAAATGCGCGCTTAAATGCGGTGACACTCACACACAATCTGTCACTTGTCAGGAGACATACCGCCCACCCTAGTTCGTCGCCCACAGGCTACAGCTCATGATGGCTGAAGATCTGTAGCGACATCTACCATGCTACATAAATATTACTCGCTTAAAACAGATAACGTCAAAAAAACCTGCATCACGCAAGCAGAGTTTGGCGACAAATTTGCATAGTTATATACAACCTTCTGACAGTAACTGTCGGGCTGTAGCCCACCAGGCAATATCGGATGGCCTGGTTAGAGGATCCTCCCTTTTCAATGGAAGAACACTACACCTCGTTCCTTCATAGATCATTCTGCGCTTTCTTGTACCTGGTGCGACACATAATTGATAATTCCGAAAAATCTATCAAACGTGCGATATTTGACTTGCCAGTGGAACGTTCATAAAACTAGGCTATCACTGCTATTATTATAAAGAGTATATTAATATTATCTAAAAAATTGGTATTGTATTTCTACATCTTCGTTTCATTAGGGATTCCTCTGTCACATGCAAAAACTGTGGCGCCACTGATCAATTAGTTCTGAGTAATAAACAAAGCAAATACGACCGTTATGAAAAGAATTCGGTCGCCGGCAAATTTCTTTTGCCACATCAATCAAAATCATACTGATAATTAAATCATCATTTGGGTGGCCATAGAGAAGTTAGTTCTGAGAAATTCGTCTCAGAGACTCTGTCCAAAGTCGTCCCACTTCGATGTGACCGATGTCATTAACACATTCCTGATTTATCAATTAGCTTCTGAATGCCGAGCGATACAAAGTATTTTATCATAATATTTTTATATATCTTGTATGTGCATATCTGTTCGTTACATATGTTTTACTGTATGTGAGGATGGTGTACGTACGAGTATGTATATATAAATATACTAGCGACCCGCTTCGGCTTTCCACGGGTGCATTTAACTAATTTTCCAAAAACGTTATTTCATCCAAACCATGTCCTGTCTGGACATTGTTTGGGTGAAAGAAAGTGAGCGTCACGAACACAACAAAAAAAAAATCTTGAAATTGGCCAAATCGTTCTCATGATGATCTTTCATACATGCGACAATTGATTTTTATTCATATACCCCGTATATATTAGAAAGAAATACAGATATTAATACAGATCAACAGCTTGTATATAGATACTGTATGAAAGCTAAGGTAAATTCTTATAAATGTGTTTCTAATAACAAAAATGCGGTCCAAAACGGTACAAATAAACATAAAGGGTTACTGGTAAATCAACGTATACCCGGCAGACTTGTGGATAGAGGAGCTTCAATGGAACAAATTGAATCCTCTAATGTTTAGCCAAAACTTAATGATTCCGAGATAATTTAAATGGTGCATATTTTACCGAAAATGGATCTACGTTTGGCCACCAACTCGCCTGGTAGGAAACGACGGTGTGGTCGATGATAAAATCTATTCACTCTAGCCTTTAATATACCTATATTGTTTCTCAGGAAACACGGAAGACGGCAGGGAGTTCCATTCACGGGCAGTACGTATCATGTAAGTGGATCCAAATTGCGGCGTGGTGGTAATTGCCAACCATCTTCTCTATTGAAATTCAGGTGTTTTTTAATTTCAATAGCCTTGCGGATCCATCTCGGTATATATCGGTTTTCTTTCGCGAGGATTTAGGGTTTATCAAAACGTAGTTTTCAAACTACACATCACAAGAAAAATCAGGATACTGTGAGCGATTACTGCGTGCATCGGAACACCTTTTAGTTAATAATTCGTTTTTTTTTTATTGTATCTGTTAATTCAAAACGACTGTGAGCTCTGAGTTTGTTTCGGTATTTCTTCTCAGGGATAGTCTTAGGAAACACCGTCGCGATTTAGTTTTAAATATGTATCAGAGATAAAAATAATTTTATGAATTTTATCAATTATATGTACGGTAGACTGCAATAATTTTAAATAAACTGTTGAGACGCCTGACACCTCTCCTGCGACCGCGAAAGCTGCAAAGTGTCGAAACGGCAGGAAAAACAAAAAGCAATTAATCCGTTTAAAAGTTGTTTTATTATAATGTGTAGTGATCGTGAAAACCTAAGATATTACTAAATAAATCATATTTTTTATTTATGTATAATGTGTTGGGTTATAGTGTATTTTGTATAAGTGAATAAATGCATAAAATTATTACAGGAGGTACATAGGTTGAATTTTTGAAATTAGTGTAGATGGCCAAGTCCGAAACTATAAGGAATAGCGAAAAATACTTAAAGGAGTCTCGGGCCCGATTGAAACTAAAACTGCATCATTGGATTTTTGAAAAATCAATATTCCTAACCAGGTATCGAACCAGCTGATTTAGGAAAAAAAACATGATGTATTATTACACCATCCGACAGTGTCGCTAATAAGGATCAAATTGTGGGAACTAAGAAGAAGTAAATTTCAGAAAAACTGGAACAAAACTATTGCGAACTAAAACGATTTCGATAGCATGATCGAATGGACATCACACGATTCAGTAACCATCGAATCAGTCTCAAAAATCATATTTTTACTGGAATACCTTTATATACCCAGATATGTAAAAACAAATACTTTCGTGATATTAACAATAGCAAAAACATAATTATGCCTACAAAACTTACATACATAGTTCCAACAAACGTTCGCGATAATTGCGTATATTCAATTACACTAAAATTTTACTACTTCAGTATTGATAATCATTCATTTTTCACGCCTGTTAAAATTCACACCTTCAATATATAGATTTTTGTGAATCGAAAGAAGTTTATTCAATCTTTTATTATATTTAATGGCTTGAAGAATAAAATGATAATCCAGATCTCCTTTGCATTATTATTTACTGTTGTTCTTACACTCGACGGCGAAGGTAAGTATTAATAATTTATTTCTTGAAAATATCAATGAAACGCTTCTTCTTTCTGCCCTCATCCCAAGTTTTATTAATTCTGTTCCATTTTCCTGTTTCCTCGTCATGCTATCGTCCAACCCTTTTTCATAGATGATTTAGCCCTTCAACTTGAGAGGTATCCGTAAGTCACAAGTCGACCTGTTTCTGTGACCTGTCGCCATTTTATACAACCTGACTTGATCCAATGCTTTACGTCTCAGTCTGTTTCCCCATAACCTTGGACAAGCCACCCAAAATCTGAGTACCCAAAATCTGAGTAGTGGTAAGGGCATTCCGGCTATAACTATATGCACAAGACTAGAGAGACTACCAAATACGCGAAACATACATTCAAATTTACTTTTGTTTATATCAAAGAAAAAAAAAATTGTTCAAGTTATGCCTACTCTTCACTGCTCGTTAATGGTTAAGCTTGGACGAAGTAACAGCGCAACAAACTCCCCAGCAACACGTTTGTCTGTTTCATGACCTAATCACTCCAATCTTTGCCACCATTCTTAAGGCCACTCTCGGCAATCAATTCAATACCATTGGAGAACTGCATATACCAGGAAGACTTTCGCGAATGTCCGACACAAAAGCATCCATTATTACCTGGGAAAGGTAAGGACTAACAGCCGAACCTTAGTGTAAATCTACAGCCACATTTAAGCTAGCTGTGGTGCACACAATAGTCTGGACTTGGGTACAGTATCAACTCGATCTCGGGTAGATCGCTCCGTTCGGTAGACATCATCACCAGGCACATCTTCTTCCTTAAGTGCCCACCACAAACCCTCACAAGGTACTTGGACATATGCTTTTTCGAGGTCAGCTAAAACCATTTAGGTTTTTGTGTACCCCTCTGTATTTCTCGGATGGCTGGCTAATACCAAAATATGGCATCCGGTGTTTTAAATCTTATCGTGCGAAATTTTACTTTCTCAGTCGCCGCTCAATAACTTTCTCCTAAATTTTAAAACTTTGCGACATTAGAGTCATGCCTCTAGTTATTGCACTACAACAGCATCACCTTTGTTTCTAAATAGCAGCACCAGCTAACTGTTACACCATTCATCAAGTAGGTATGACTTCTTCCGTATCAGTTTTCCGAAATAGTTCTTCCATATCTATCTATCATTTATTCATCATTGGAAATTTCCGTTCCATTTTCATTCCTTACACTCTACTTAAACTATCATACTTTCAAAACTGTTAATCTCCGAATATTGTTTCCCCGAAAACGTTTGTCTTTATAATGAATCACGAATTTTTCGTTTGCTCGAAAATACAATTCTCATACTGTCAAAAGTATCATTTTGTAAACACAGGTGATTTAAATTACAAGCAAAAAGTTATTACGTGGTCATAAAAGTCATATTATTTCATTTTCCATATTAGTCAGTCAATCATATTGCCGAAAGTTATAAAAACATTTTGTCTTTTAAAATTGTTTTACTCTAAAACATTGCTATAATGCGATTGAAAAAGATTCGTTTTTGAAGCATTCGCCGGCCATTGCCGTGACACCGCTCGCTCGGCTCGTGCGCAATTACAATGGTCACACAGTTCTTACCTAACTTATCGTATGTATATTTTACTGGTCTGTCTGTTGGTCTACTGGTCCTGGCAATTACAATGGTCACACAGTTCTTACCTAACTTATCGTATGTATATTTTACTGGTCTGTCTGTTGGTCTACTGGTCCCAAGCGCGACTGCTGAACATGATCTTGGGTGATCGACACCGGATCAGACAAAGTGTAATTGAGCATTTCTGTTGGAAAATTCTCAGTACTAGCCCGGTAGTTTGCAATTGTGCCCGGTAGACGGCATTAGGCTCACCACCTATGTACCTAATAGTATTAGCGTGATGTTATGTAAACATACAAACTTTCACATCTATATGTCCCAGTAAATAAAATTGGGATGCAAAAAAAAACAGAACAAAAACAGACAGATCTGTGATTTAAAAATAAATGCCAAGATTTAAGTGTAAACTACGTAATTATACGTACTACGCCTATTCATGTCCATTTTTAAGGCCGTAGTCACCAGTCCCTTATAGTTTCGCCATGTAGGTTCGTCCATCCGTCCGTTTATAATAGTAGTATTTACAATGGAAACTCTTATTTCAATAAACCATGAAAAAAAAACCATAAAAAATATCTCAGGCTTTGTAAGTTAGTATAAATATTGACCTAATCAATTAAAAAAAAAAAAAAACAGATATTTTGTTACACCTTTCTACTAACTTATTTTTAGCCATTTCACTAAGCCATCGCATTAGTGAAATTCGGATGATATTGGTAAGGTAGGTGTGGTAAGGTAAAACCACATATTACCCTGGTAATCTGTGGGTAAAACATAATATTTTCCAGGTGATACTGAAGAATCTCGGAAACATTATGGATTGAGTTTTCACGTCCATTGCAGAGATTACATTAAAACCTTCACATGCATGAGTGCATGCAAAAGCATCGGATTTCAAGTATTTAGGATGGACTTTACATGCAAATGTAGTTGTCATGAATTGAAGACCACAACTTTATTACCGTTCTTTAAATGGAGGACTAATGGCACTACGAACACCTGGGCAAGAACTCAAAGTCCCCACCTATATCATGTGGCAGGGACCTTGTCGCCTCCGACCTATTACGATTATACCGATGACCCCAACGCCACAACAATAGCTGAAGAACATGATGTTGCTAATGAAACTGGAGGGGAAGCCAATACAACCGAGGTTGACAGTGATGATACTAATACAACTACTCCTGAACCCACTGAACCCGCTGATTAATAAACTAATATCTAAGAATTATCTTTCTTTATGTGCTACCAAACATTCTTGCAAATATAGGATTTAAAGCTAGCTCAAGATAAATGTTTGAAAAGCATTAACGCATGCTTAGCGAACTCTAAAGTTACAATATTAAATGCAAAAAGAATACGGTCGCGAACAGGATTTGAAACTGTGCCTCCCGGATAAATACACCAGGCGCTCTGACCACTAAGCCATCTCGACCTCTGCTCACCACCACGAATTCTTCTTCCATATTTTAACACGTCTTATGGCGACGTCATTGCAATCAATTCATTACCTGTACGCGTTCACGACCGTATTCTTTTTCCATTTAATATTGCAACTTTATAGCTAGCTGCGGAATTTCAGGTTGAAATCTTATTATTACTGAAATAAAATATAGCCTTTGTTACTTCAGGCAAAGTAGCTTTTTAATCGTGAAAGATTGATTAAAATCGGTGCAGTAGTTTCAGACTTCATCAATTATAAACAAATATTTTCTCTTTATAATATTATATTAGTGTAGGTTAGTATAGATTTACTTTGAGGTGGGTTTACAGACTAATTACATTTTGGTTACAGAAATACATAGGTAGATACATTTGTTAATAAAAAGCCCCATAGATTTATAAATCGATTTGAATCAATATGGAAGTATCACATGATTAGGAACCAACCTGACATGGCTTTGCAACTTAGTAATCTCTGCCCACCAGGTTTTTGACTTTTGACAGCCTTAGAACGTAACTGTTCCATATTACGTAAAATTTTACTTTACAATACGTAATAAAATATATAGGTATGTAAACTGTCGTGCAGTAAACGTAACTACCACATTTTACAAAAAAAAGGAATTTTTACACGTATTAATACTACAGGAACATTGCCTTGCACCCAGGTGGTGGCCCTATTGCCATTATCGGGCACAGTTCCAATCTCCTGGCTGCTACTGAGAATTTTCAATAAGAAAAACTCAATAACACTTTGCCCGAACCGGGAATCGAACTCAGGACCGCCAGTCACCCTTGCTACCACTAGAACAGAGAGGCAGTTTTTATTATAGTCTGGAAATCCTCATGAATGCCCTCTACCTGACGGCGAGGAATATGTTGGTATTCTAGCGACTAAAACCACCGTGACGCACGCGCAATTTGTTGAAAGAATGGTCTGGCTAAGAGCCGCCTAGCTTTGCTTTGAAGTACAAAATGCATTGACGGTTACTATTACTATAATATCTCCAATTTAGAAGCAGAAAATGGTACCTTCTTCAACTGTTTTCTCGCACTTGCCGTGTTCTAAAATCGAGATGTCTTCGAAATTCATTTTGCATATGTAAATTTCCACATTTTTAGATAGTGATTGCCTGAATATAATATAATAATAACGAGGAGGTATTTGATATGGTCCACCAGATTTTGGCATATTGTTTAGCAACTTTAATACTTAATCGTAATGACATACGTTATTCGAACAACCGATATAAACCGGTATGAACAATAACATTTTACAAAATGGAAAAAGAGTGGTAATAACATACATTATCTACCACATGTTTTGTAATTCAGGTATATCTTAATGATCGATTGTTAGCGATTACAATCGAAAAGATTTATTTTTGTAAAATATGTAGAAATGACATAAAGGACTCCCTTGCGACACCAATATTTTGTTAGATTTTGAAATAATCGTAGCAAATAACTATTTAAATGTACTATAATATCGATATTATGCATTTTGTGTGTTGGCAAAACAGACGCCTGAGCGATGTCTATATAGCGAACACAGACGTCGTCGGTCAGGCATCTGTGATTAACAACACTGGGATAAGATGACTTTCCGTTTCAACGTAAGAAAGAACCTGAAAGAACAGCGTCTCCTTTCGGGACTGACTCGAATCCGGACATTTGTCCACAATGTATTGTGGTCTGGAGAAAATAAAACTATCATGGGTATTACAACAGCTGTGTTTGAAATATTGGCATCAAAATCTGCCTAGTCTTTTCTAAAGACGTTAATGTCGGTTTTCAGTCTAACCGGATGTAGCCAGTAACTACCAGTATTTTACATGGAGTCATGGATAACATATAACTTGTGGTAAAACTGGTAGATCTCCATTTGAAAACTAGAATCGACGGCTTAGCGTGCTCTCCAAGGTATGCAGAGATCTCTATCGATAAGAAATTATGGTCAACCACCCACAGACCAACCGCTGCAGCCGCAGCTTAATCTCTATTGATCTGTGCGTCTGTAACTTAACCACGAGCCCTCTACAACAACAAGTTCTGGATAACTTCAAGGATCTGAGCTTATCTCAGGAATTTTCGTGTACACCATTGGCGATACGCTTCCGGCCCGGCTTCTGGTATAATAATATACGCAAAGAAAACAGTAATAACTATTTGTTATAATTTAGGGGCTAAAAGTTAGGCGATGAAAGTTTAAATACAAATAAATCAGAACAGATAAATGATGAAAGTTTATATATGAATTTCGTAAATTTTGTTGCTAAAATGAAGAGAATTCGTTTTAAAGTTAGACGAAAAGAAATAAGTGTGTCACGATTTTTGGAATCTGTCTCTCGTCTTCTTACAAACTCTAAACCTAGAGTTTGTACGAAGACGACAGTAGACTTTAATATGAAAATATTATAAATAATTATATAAATAATATAAATAGATAATTAATATAAACAGATCAACCCTTAAACCGTTTTTGGAAATAGCGGACTTAACTGACAAAACAGATATTTAAAGAAATTACTTTCTAATTTCTTTATGATTATCCAATTTGTATGTATTGTAGGACCTCCGTTTTAGGTTGCATTGGTTCAATTCGTGGAATATTATTCCAATTTGAAAGGGGTAAAAATTTAAAATAAAATATAAGAACAGACTGAGATACGTGAATGCTTGAAAATGACATAGAGTTTGATTAGTTAATAACCCAAATAGAATAAAACACATTTGTCTGGAGCGCGCTCAAGATAAAGTTCTCGTACTGTCGCGACCAGGGTAGCCGCCGCCGGCGCCGACCTACGGGGGCCAGTACGCTCACAAGTCGATTTCGATGAGAAAAACTGCCCATTATTATGGATGCTAACCAATACGAGGAACATTTATGACGGGAGACATTATTTTGTCATCGGAAGCTACTCGATCAGACCCGAACACCGATTTACAATCATTCTTATTTACCGACTCTGTCTTATTATTCTTATTTGTTTTTATTTTACAATTAGTTTATTATTCCCCTTGACCGATTTCATATTGTAAAAACGGTCGTAAACTTTAGTTGTTTATGTGTTAGCGAGCAATAAAATAGTATTGAACAGAGAAAGACGGCCTGTCGGAGAGTAAAGGTGACAGGTCCCCTCGGCTTACGCCAACTACGGCACAAATTGCGATATTAAGCACAAGGCGTGATGAAAAAACACTAGCTGAATATAAATTAGGCAGGAGGAGCGCCATAATCAATATAAACGATCCTAAAGAAGATTAGAAAAATCCTGTAAGAAAACAAATTTCACTAGATCGTAAGAACACGTGGAACTTCAACGGTTAGTCTTAATTTTCAATTGATCTTACATTTACATAACCATTCTTAGAAACACTCGTTTCTCAAAAATGAAAAATAAATAAATGCCAAATATTTTTATTAACTACTTATAGCCGGAATAAACGCGTATATTATTGTTTTTATTTTTCCTGAATTGCCATCGTCCTACAACCACAAACGCTGGAAAGTGCTTGTAACGTCAATAAAAGCAGAAATCAATAATGTACGTATGGCGGTTAAAAATATTTTATTGTAATATGTAGTGATCATGAAAACCTAATTTATTGAAAAAATTTAAATGTAGTACGTGCCAATATTTTGTTAAAGAATGTTTAGAATCAATCAGTTCCCGCCTCCAGGTTTGTCCTACATTAATATAAGTGTCATCTAGCAATGAAACAAATGTCCTTCTCCGGGCCGTGTTCAAATTCTGTGTCAAATTGCCTTGAAAATTATAAACCTACTGTGGGATTAACACGGATAAATTTTTAAATATTTAATTATCACCCTTATATGCCACACAAAAAAAGAGTCTTTTTAAAATACACCGCATTAGACATTTTTAAAATACTCCAGGTTCTCTCCGGATTTATCTGAGAGGCGCAAGTTCAGATCCCGCTCAAGAGCATATATTTTAATTGGCACAAAAATGAATAACTTCGAGTTCGCTATGCATTAATGCTTTTGAAAGAATTGTCTGCATTTGTTAAGGTCGTCGTGTCAGTTGAAGTCACTGTATCGGGACTAGGCAGCGTCGATGTCACCATAAAGACCTATAATTAAATACATACATCTAGTTATATGTAAAACACGATATACTTATTATAATGCCATAAGCTGTCAACGACCAGTACCGCCGGTTAGAAATGATGGTCTCCCATCCACGTTGGTACCAACCACCGGAATCACAGCTTAACCTTAATTAATCCAAATTCAAATTCAATTTTTTTATTTTTTTTTTATTTCACATAGACAAAATTACAGGCACTTATAAAACGTCAAAGCTAGGTGTCCATCCGTGCCAAACCATGAGTTGCTCTGAGAATAAGTTATTACTAAATATATTTTATTACACGAACACGGGCGTATCCTCTTTAACCTTTCACTTTGCACGGAAAAGTAAAGTGATCCTAAAAAATCGTGTAAAAAATGCAAAGACGAAATTGAATTTGATTCCGATACATAAATTTTACTTAGACTATTTGTCTCTCTCGGATCAAGCGGGGAAATAAACGAATGTTAATTAAATTTGTTTGTTCGAAACAAAGTCGCCAAATGCCTTTTTTATTGTTTTTTTTTTCTAATTCTGCTACCTCAACATTATAAAACTTTGGACTTACCAATTAATATTATACTTACTTATTTTTATGATGAGATGTTTTTTTGTTAATCTCTTATCTATACTTCACGTAATATAATCCCTCCAAATACTTAAACGTGAAAAGGGGGCTAAGTTAAGTATAAAGAAAAATGGCGGCTTCCTTGACTATTGAAGAACCTTGTCTATTCCTGTTTCTATGATTTAACGAACCTCCAAAGAGCCAGAGTTCCGCACTGCGTCTGTCTATCAGTGCGCGATTTTCTACTGAACTACTGAACGGATCATATTTGAGTTTACACAAATAAACTGAGTGAATTTCGAAAATATTTTTTGAGTAAATTTGTGGGTACCTATTACATGTTTGACGTAGGCGTCAAAAAGATGTTTAATCTATCTACAAAGATTAGCGTCTTCTCATCGCATGGTTAATCTTACTTATATATTAATCGTATGGTGAATCAACCACCCAGTGTCGGAGTTTAAGCCACCCATACCTTTTTTTTGAGTGTGGAAAGTCCGACATGGACGTTGTGCTGGACTCCTACCGACTAAAAACCACACGGTCCAACTCTAACCTTTACTGAGGTCCCGGGTTAGTTCCGGCAGGAAGCCACCTGTACCTACGCCTCTGATATGATACATCTTAACACACCTTTGAAACATCATAGGTGTGCCGGCTTCCTCACGATGGTTTCCATGATTGAAAGTTGGGATTTTAGATACTTAGGACCTTAACTTAAAAGGTCCAATCGATAGATTTTGAGTTAGATATGACGGTTTCGAAAGTAGCTCTCTAGAAATAGTTCGAGGAACAAACGGCTGGTGCTTCAGCCTTCTCTTTTCCGAACTTGACTAGTTACACTGTAGCTCAGCACCGCTCACTACTGAAACTAGACAGTCACTCTTTATAGCCAGCATAGATGTTGTTGACGTCACCGTAAAACGTATTAAAAGATGGAAAAAGAATCCACCGAGAATTGGTTGCGCTCGAGTAGTTGGGAGAGCACATGTAGCCTACCAACCTAGAAGGTGCGGCGCCAAATCCCGCCCCGCTAGCATATGTGGCGTCGGGTTTTTCTATCTACAAAAGTTATAACTCTAACCAGGTACACCCAAAAGAAGCCTGTAAGTACAGCCTTTCCTAATATGCAATGTAGATTTGCTTTGCCGATTTTACAAGTTAATTAAATTTTAGGTAGCGCGTCCTGTTGTATTCAACAAGTTCGACTGCAAGGAGTCGAGTTGCTTTTAAAGTCTGAGTTGTAGCCTCATCTTTAAAATAGCTACATTATGCGTTGCCCAATAAGGTTTTAAATAAATAAAAATATTAAACTAACTAAGCATTAACGTAGCATCACGCCTGTATTCCCCGATGGAGGTAGGTAGTAGGGAAGATGTCACAATTGTGTACCCAGATTTCACCAATGCTGTTATTAAGTCTCATGCTATAGGTGGGGAGCCTATTGCCATCATCCGGGTACAATTCTAAACTCTGGGCTGTTACTGAGAAATTCCTAAAAACCTAATATCACTTTGCCCGACTCAGGAATCAAACCCAGGACCTCAAGCTCAGCAGTTTCGCTTGGGACCATTAGACCAACTAGGCAGTCAATCAAAAAAGAAATACTAGTATTCAACTAATATTAGTACTTCTTTTTTGTAAGGCCTCTATATGTTTAATATTGGACACATCGCCTTTAACCTGGCTAGAAAAATAACTGACCAAAAAAGATGAAGTAGTACAGTGATCGCAGTGGTTTACGTAAGAAGAGTATTTACCTAGAAACAGTGTGTAATAAAATCTTATTATAGTAACAATACACGCGGAGCGATACAATGCATCGTAATGAATGACTTTTGAAATGAGGTAAAACAACAGATATAACGTTTTTATGTTTGTTATGTTTACGTAAAGATTCTTTGTGTGGGGTGTTTTACTGTTTTATGTTCAACCGATTTGTATACAAATGAAAATAGATTATAGTCAGTTTTTCCCGTTATTAGTAACTATAAATCATTGTATATCCGTAACAACTGATCCTTTTAATAAGATCTGAAGTGAAAAAAACAACAAATTTCGATCAAAAGGAGGAAGGAGTTGCATTAGACTATGGAACACCGGATTTTGCATATGATAGAGTAGCACCTTCGCGCTGCGCGTATAGCAGACTGGGCTAAACGTACCAATCTAACTTAATGCTCTGAATTCAAATCTTCCGTATCGCATTAATCCGGCCGAGGGTTGGGGCCGTAATAAATTCCGCATTATTCGCACGACACGCGCATTAAAATAAACATATAAACATGTTACACCCTCGCGATGAGAGTACATCGACAGGCGACGGAAGCTCAAGCCACCTTTTTTCTGAAAATTATGATATTGGATCTTCGATCAATAATAAAAAACCTTTTAAATTAGTATAAAATAAAACTAAATTTATCCGGAATAACCAAGTATTTAATATATTTTTGTTTTACTTTTCGTTATGTTTCGTACACTTTGGAGCGTTCATGGTGACAGGATGACTAAGGTGACAAGTTCATCAATAATACCAACACGTGATTAAATCCGTTTTTAAGGTTGTTTATTGTAATATGTGGTGATCACAATAACCTAAGGTATTAATATGATATTAGTACCAACACCTAATGTCTAAAAAAACTATTACAGTATACGACTTAAAAGTAGGTATGTACTTACATAGGTATACAAAAAATTATCACAGATATAAGTAGATAGCAAGTAATACATTATAAACTTACCCTATCTTCTCCCTCTTCCTATCCATCCTTTGATGCATTATGTATATCTGTACTATGTACGTTATCATAATTACTATAAATACATAAACACATCACAACTATATAAAATTGAATTGTCTGTTTGTAATGTCAAAATAATAGTTTTTTAAGCTCACACCTACAGTTATTTGCACAATATCTTTGCCAAAAAACAGATTTTAAAATTTTTGTCTCTCTGTCTGTTTGTTCCTGCTAATCTCCGAAACCGCTGGACCGACTCTGATAAGATTTTTTATTAGGCAGGTAGCTGACTATATAAGGAGTAACTTAGGCTAATTATAAGTTGATAATAAACCTGTAGGTACCTAGCTTAAGTAGTAGATAAATGTATAAAGACTGACGGCCTAATTGCCTGCGCCTGTACCGTCACACAGTGAGATGGCATTTTATTATAACAATAGAAGCAGCTCCCAGCGCGTCCCGGAGCCCGGAGTCCCGGCGGTGCAGCGGGGTCCCGTTGGAGTAGCGGCGGCCCCACTCTACAGTGCAAGTGTATCATTTTCACGACACAATATTTCCAAATAGACTCACTTTTTTTCGTCACATCAATGTTTCGCAACTCTGGTTAATCAATTAGACATTAAGTTAAGTACAGTACAATCCATCAGTGAGTGTTTTTTTTTTTTTTCATTTCATTTTTTATTTTTATTTTATATTTTGTAGACTGGTTCAGTTTTTGTACTAAGGAAAGTAAACGAATACTTTAAATTATTTCGACAAAAAAGCACGCAAATTATGAACTGTTAAACAAAAAAAGCAAAAAAAAACCTTTTTAGTGTTAATAACTAAGCTTCTAAACTAATGTAACAAATTTTCAATCGGCGCTAATTCTTCGTTCCATTTTCATGTTATTTTATTTTGATTTATTTAAAGTAATTGAATTATCATTAAATATTGTTCGTTTATTTTTGCATTGTATACGGAACTCTACCCCATCCAATAAAAATAAAAATATCTTTGTAAAAAGTTATGTATAATGCTAAAACATACTCCTATGTTCTTTCGTCGATAAAAAGTCGACAAAATATTAAACATCATTTCTACAACACAAGCATACACACAAATACACAGACACAAAACCTACCTAGTGAATCTGTGTTTGTGATTTGTTATTCTTTGAGTACAACACTTAAACAAAAACCTGAAAAAAAGGACTGGTTTCGTAGCATGTGCTACGCCCAAGCCTGCGCATTCTAAGAAGTTGTATAGTAACGATAGATCTAAAGTAAATATAATACATTTTAATAATATGAAATTTCTAAAAATGTGTAAAAGTAAGTAAAAACACAACCAAATAGTAAAAAAGTAACCTGTATTCGGAAATATATTTCCTACTCAGATACAATTTTGTCAAGCAAGAGATTCTTTTAAAATAAAATTCTATTTTTGGTATTTACTTCCGTTATCTTAGCACATAAGCGTGGATACTGGCACAAGCTAAGAGAGGCCCAGGAGTTGGTAAAATCGGGCTGTAGATCATGACGCTAATGATAATACTTCCGTTTGATATTTAAATGGGACATTACATATTTGATTAGATAATTCTTCTCATTTATGCTATTCCTAAAAATAAGGATGATAAATATAATTATACATAGTTAACTCAATTCTTAGCATAAAACAACAAAATGTCCGCAATAACCCCGCCCACTTCTCCAAGAACCGTTTAATTCCAGAGAATTCCCAAATCGCGCTTATAATTTATAATAACAGGGAGGTCCCTTAACGAAGAGACCGTTTTGTAGATAGGTATCTATCAAATTACGCCACCTTCCCCTTCGCAGGCGCCCATTGTTGTCTAACACGGAAAATATTCATTTGAATATTTACTTAACATGGATAATATTTTAATCTTCCCCTTTGAATTATACATTTTCCAACGGAGACAATTTCACGCCCTTTTCGTCGAAACGGTGTAATTCGTACGTTATGTGCAGTCAATTATATAAGCTTTGTCGGAACAAAATAAGTGATTTAGGGTTTAAATTCATTTGGCAGAAGTTGCAATATCAATTTAACAAGATAGTCCTTTTGTTAATATTCGCACACGCTTTATCAAATTCTCTAGCGGGGGTGACAATAAGCCGCTGTAAGTACTCGCTCTGACATATGGATAAAAGCTTTCATTTTACTCTTAGCTCTTTGGAGTGTGATAGAAGTGGATGAGTAGATATGTGTATATTTGTTGAAAGAAAACATAATTAATATATTTATTTTAAAAAAAGCGGGCTATTATTAGCGTGTTCGACTCAGTCGCTCGCGACATCGCCACAACCCGCACGTGAGTAATTAAGTAACTATAAAATGTAATTCAGATGAACGTACTTCACGAAAGTTATTATACAACACTTATTACATGTATTTGATGTAGATACACCTTATATGTAGGTTCAATGTATATTTTCGAACAATTTAACCTAATCATAAAATACTTACTAGATATTAAAAGTTGTCCAAAGAGGCCAAATTACAACAATGATTATATAATTAATATACATAATATCTTTCAGAAATTCGTATTTCATTTTATTAAGTAGGTATGTAACTAATAATAGTTAGTTGCAATAATGCAAATAAATAATTTACCTTCGTATGACTATTTTTAAATAAGCTCATCGGCTTCTGTCGAATGTAACCTGATTTGTGCAATAGACTCGTCACTGCACGGCTGCCGGCACCGCTTTAGTGTCAAATTATATCATAACTCTATTGTAAAAGTGCTAACTGGCTCCGAGACGCCCTCCTCGCAAAAAAATATATCTGGCACGGGGTCCTGCCCTCGCCTGTTTAATAACATAATAGCACAATTCCCTCGCCGCATGATTCAATTTGGATTTCCTCCAGCCTCCCCCGTGTAGTCTAAAAAATGACAACTTCATTATATTGTTCGCGCTCCCGAGGGCGACTTGTTTGCCAGAAGGATTATAATGATTAATTCCGTAAAATATTAATACACATCACACCCGCGCTGCACTCTGCGTCACTTTTTATAAACGGCTTATTGAAATTATTACACAAGTGCGCTTTTGTTCACGGCTTTTTGTTGATTAATTTTGTCTTTGTGCGGCATCTCGTTTTAAAAGATGATGATAACACAGCAATATGTATAGTTCAGCGATATTGTGGCCCTACACAATACGTGCTACACCTGTCATACTAAACATTTATTACTTAAAAGGTAATTTAAAACTATAACAAAATTATTATGAAGTATGAAGAGCAAGTAGGTACCTTCCACAAATTGCTTGGCCAGTTGTCGTCCGGGCCTTTGTTTGCACTGAACAAAAACTTCATCTCTCCTCCCAGAGGAATTTAATTTGCAGTAATGGAAGTGTTATATTGACTTAACAGGCCAGAACCTCCCCTCGCGCACAGTTACAGTTATTAAAATGGAGAAATTTATTATTAGCATTGCGACGTTCCACTATTTACATTTTAATTTTATTTGTTCTGTGATTCCATTAGTCACGACTTAATGCATTAATTCAATAAAGCTACCTAATCATAAAACGAATGCGCATTTGAAGCAACATTCAGTGTTAACTGTAATTAATCAAAGTAAGATGTTGCCAGGACTTTACAATTTATACCGTGGATTTTATATAAATATGTAGGATCAACTACATGGTATAAAAAAATTGCCATTAATATTTCGAGCAATTTTTTGTTTAGTATTTTATTTTAAATAGGCTCGTGGCTAAGTAACAGACGCACAGATCGATCGACGAGGTTAAGCTGCGCGTGCCGCGGTTGGTCTGTGGATGGGAGAGCACGTGAAGCCGTCGGTCCCGGTTTGTCAAATTTAGATATATGACAGCCATTATAGGAAGTCAGAGACCTGTTAGTCTGACAACCAGTCGTACCACGAGATATCGTGTTACCCAGTAACTGGGTTGTGGGGGACAGATTCGCAGTCGCTCCATATAAAACACTGCTATTAAGCTGCATCCGGTTTGATTGGAAGCCAACCCCAATGTAGTTGGGAAAAGGCTAGACAGAAATTATTTTATATGAGCATGTCGTATAGATACCTACATACCTACATTAGAAAAAAAACCATCAAAACATTATATCTATATATGGTAAGGGTTTACATAATATTCAAAAATTATCTAATCTGCCAGATCCAATTCGTTGAACATCAAATTCAATTTCATACCAGAAATACTTGCCCGGCTCCTTTAAAACTGATCACCCCAAAAAATAGGAGATAATTGTTAAAATTCGTTTGACTAGAAGCGAGACACACTTGCACTGCGACCCTGAGTATATCATTTATAGACCTTTTGTCACCGAAATTATATTTACAAAAGTGAGCAGACAATTTCACGGTCCCTTCCCCGCACCCCTACTCTGTGGACTCTAATCAACGGCACATTGATTATAACGTAGATGCGACCAGGAAATATAAACATTAAAACCAATTACAAGAAAGCAAAATAGGATTATTAAAATTAAAAGCATTTCCACAAGCTGTTGCTAAAGCAAGATGTTCTTTAAACCAACAGCCAAAATTGGGAGTTACTCTTAGGTGTGAACTTAAAGCGGGATTTTTTCACACAGCATAGTCCACACGTTTCTCTCAATTTACCCCTCGACCAATAAAAGGGTGAGCACACATGAGCGTGAAAGATTGTCCACATGTTCGGCGAGCCCCCACGGCGTGATGAGACCATCACCGTTCTCTTCCCGATCAGCTTATCTGCACCTCATCAAATTATATAATCTTTGCGCCTGTCATTTCACTAACACGTTCAATGTATCACCCTGATTTCGGTCGATATCGCAGTATGTTTATCAACATTTTTTTTTATAACTAACTTTTGTGCGGTAAAGTCTTGCTTACAGACAAAATGTTAATGATAAGCAATTTATACTATTGATGTTTTATTATCATTATGATATCTACTGATTACAATCACTCAATACTTGACTAAATAACAACTAAACATTAACCCCGTTTGCATGAAACCAATGGAGCCTACTGCCATAAGAGTCACGTGACCTTTTCCTGATATTGACAAGCAAATAAATTGTCAGATCAAAGCTACGTAGAAAATGCTTCGATGGGGGTGGGCCGCTGCGCCATGAGTAGCAGACATGATCGTGCGGAAACGGAAGCAGTGACAGTCGGCGAGAGGAAACGATGCATGGCGCCGGACGTGCCCACTTCCTGTGCGCGTTGCCTGCACTTATCTCAGCGGGGCGCGACAAAATTACCCCCTGTTATGTCATAATATTCAATATACTTTATCTTCAGATTTCCTATATTTTCTAGGGTTGATTAGGGTAAGCCAAGTGAGACCAACCAAAGTCGTCTCGTACAAATATATAGGTTTAGTTCAGAAACAATGAAGGCATTATATTAAATTAAAGCAAATTCGATTATGATTCACAACTAAATAAATTTATACAAACACAACAACTGTGGGTATGCCGAATAAATCTAACTTTTACATGATAGGTAAGTACTGAAGTTTATACACGTCTTTATAATTTGTTTTTTTACTATTGTCTGCAAAGTGAAAGACATTATAAATTAAAAGTACCCCAAGGAATACTGATATTAAATTGGATACAAATCACAAAGAAGTTTAATTCGTTTCGGGTTTATTTAATAAAAAATGCAAAATAGCAAATAACAATATAAAATAAATAACACAATAACAAATAGCAAAATACGCAAATAACATTAGCACTTAATTATCGCTATCTGTAATAACATCACCATCGGAACGTATCCGAGTTATTTTGTTATTATCCAATTTCACGATACCCATCTGAACAATGATCGATAACAGATCTAATAATTGTAACTGACATAAAAACCACAAAAGCGTTATTCTTTGGAATTATAAAGAAAGCAATTTAAAAACCAAATCGTTTGTTTCATCGCGTGTTCACAAAATTAATTTATAAAGCTAGGTACTTACGTTCGTGTTGATATATTCGGGCTATTAACTGTATATTGTAAACAGATGGACACACAGATAATATTATATTATACTTACTAAGTATATATAAAAATAAATATGAAGTTTTTTTTTTACTTGTCTCTTCTACTCGCACATATCTCAGAAACACAAACACCCAGACCCCGAAGAGTAATCTGTAAACCATACATACATACCTACGTACATACGTAGGTATGTATGTATGGTGGAATACTTGGTCGCATTAATTAAATTACTAATTCCCTTCTTTTCGTCTTATGGAGACGCCTGGACACATCTACATATAATAATAAAAAATAAAACCAGCCCATAACTGTCCCACTGCAGGGCAAGGGTCTCTTCTCATACAGAGAAGGCACGAGCTGGATCACCACGCTAGGTCACTGCGGGTTGGCGATTTCAGACTACCTAGTCCAGGATTCCTCACGATGTTTTCCTATACCGTATGTCAGTGATGTCGTAGATTAACTAAGAAAGTACATATGACATTGAAAAAGTCACATTGGTACATGCCACGTTTGAATCCAAAACCTGCGGCTCAGGAGGCGGGCCCGTAACCACTCGACCACCACGACACACACATATCTACGACAGCGCGGTTGGCGCAGTGGTCGAGAGATCGACTGCTGCGCTGCGTGTCGCAGGTTCGATTCCTGTACGGAGCAAATATTTGTACGATCTATGGATAATAGCTCCGGGTCTGGGTGTTTGTGTGCTTGTGAGATTATGTGTCTGTAAACGCACCCACGACACAGGAAGAAATTCCTAGTGTGGGGCAACGTTTTTAAAAAAAAACATGAAAAAAAAATGATCTACATATTAGCAATAATTTAGAGATCATGAATTCTGGACCATTGCTCGATTACTTTTCTTGATCAGGGTGTAAGAAGGTCGACAGAGGGCTGAGTAAAGATTTGTGTCATATTAAACGATTTTTGTCATAAGTCTCGTAATCTACTACCATAGACATAAACAAACTAGGAATTTTAAAACTAGTCTCACAAAGCTACTGTGATATGATTGGCGCATCTAAGAAAATAAGTGTGAATCAACGATTTTTCTCCATACCTAACTATCTAAATTATACTGAAAATAATCAGCGTCATGACATTTTTAGATATACTTAAGTATTTGAATGAAATACATAGAATTGTAAGGGCTATGTTTCATACTTTTGTGGAAAGAAATATACAGGGTTTGAAAATTCGCTCCCCGGATGACACTCCAGCTGATAACCTCTTTTTTTCATAGACTTCGAAAATCTCTTGAAAATCACAAAACATGGTAAAAAAATCTGTTTGTGAATCACACACGACACGATATATTACAAAATCTAGACCAGACCATAGGGTCTCTGTAATACAAGGATCAGTTTTTTAAATATAATCGTTTTTTTTAAGAGTATTTCCCAGTTGACAGCGACGTGGACGAATTTTTCGATGCCCTCCTCTAGTTTTAATTTAGTTTATAGTTTTATTATATTAGATTTAAGAACTGTATATAACATATTATCCATAGGGTCTAGATTTTGTAATATATCGTGTGTATCTCAGATGATAGGTTTCAAGTATACCTGCTAGTTCTACTAATATGAAAAAACAATAATTATCAATTTTGGATTTCTAGGCCAGGATAGTCACTACATTTATGTTGCACGTAATCATGAGAAATTTCTATCTGACGCTTAAAATGTACGACTACATAAAACTACTAAGGGAATTGAAATAAAAACGTAATACCAAGATTTGCATAAGGAATAACTTTACATATGGTACAAATTTGCATACGGATCGAGTATAGCATGTTAGACCTGTCTTTCTAGGCTAGAATGTACGCAAAAACCATTCGACAAAAATGAATAGATAATGTTCCAATTTTCCGAATACTTAGTTTGTGTCTGGCCCAGGAACACAATTATGCAATGCAATGAGCAGAACTGACGTGACTGACGGACACACGGATCGAGCAGCGTCCGACTGACGCCGCCGGAGGGGCCGATGCAAAATAACAACAATTTTAGCTATACGCGTAACAATGCCTACATTCTTTTTATTTTAATATTATTTCAGACATAGTTTTGATTATTTAAAAACTTGAATCAACTAGTTAAGTCTAACACATTATTAATGAATGCGCCTTAGTCTTGAATGCTTCCTAAAATGAAACCATACTAACTTCTCCACTTAAAAAATACGACTAACAAGATAAAATATATTAGTCCTCCTGCGACCACGAACGCTGCAAAGTGTTCGAAACGTCAGGAAAAACAAAAAACCAATAATACACGCGATTAATCCGGTTAAAAGTTGTTTTATTATAATGTGTAGTGATCGCGCAAACCTAAGATATTACTATAACAAGATAAAATTAATAAAAAAAAATACGACTAGCCTATGTTACCGGGATGATGTAAGGATTCTAACAATACCTACCCTATACATCGAAACTGGTTCTGGCATTAAGAAATTATGGTGGAATAAAGAAACTTACAAACACACTTACTTACATAAACCCTAAAAACATAACACTCCTTTTTTGGGGCAGTCGTGTAAATATACGAGGGCGCGGTTGGAGCAGTGGTCGAGAGACCGGCTGCTGCGCGAAACAAATATGTGTACGATGTACAGATAATTTTTCCGGGTCTGGGTGTGCAGGCGAGATTAAGTGTCTATAAACGCACCCACGATACAGGAAGAAATTCCTAGAGTGCCCCACACTATGTTATTTTTTTTAAATAAAAAAACAATACATGCCGTTGGTGCGAATTTATTTACTTCTTATAGTGCGGTTGATGAGCAACCAGGGGCCAGAGTTTAAGCACCATGTAGGTCTCTGACATGACTTCACACATCATTGAAAGCATCTCTCATATGCTGGTTTCCTCACCATGTTTTCCCTACCGTTTTATCAAAGTAATACCTAATTAATTTATAATACAAATAAATTTACTTGTAAGATAATATCACAAGATCGAGGCGGTTGAGTCACGACTACAAACAGATAAAATTAGAGGAAACATCATTACAGGCCACTATCATTATTGTTTTATTTGCAAAATTGCTTGCTCCACTTAATGCCGGGGTTCGCTATTCACACGACTCCGGAGCCATTGGCGTGTACCTACTTAACGACGACTCTGACTTGACAAGCCCCACTTCTAATGTACGTAATGTAAGTAATTGTTTAGTCAATCGCAAATTATATAAATCGCATGTCTTATAAGTGCACAACTGTAATACGAAACACATCAGTCAGTATGTATGTACACTACGTACGTAGTTATAATGCTTTTAAAACTGATGTGCTGGCTCAAACGTTTGTATGACTGCGCACTGTTTTCTATTTATGTTTATTTTCATACATCTTTTTAAGTAGGTGGGTACGATACTTAGGGAGGTTAGATTATAGCTTTTTTATTCTTAAAGAGGACCTAATAGGAACTTCGTAATCACAAAATAAGATTTAAATTCAAAAAACTGTTCCATCCCAAGGCATTTAAAATCATCTCAGAAAAAAATTACTTTGATTAAATTAACTATGCTATATAACATTACTCTACTGCAACATAATAGTTTAGGAGAAATTATCAGTCCGGGCGCCGGAGAACTATAAGGATATAGAGTTCAAATTGGCTTTTTATATTCATTGTAATGGAATTTAAATTGCTGCATGGAATAGCTTCCTTTAAACCATTCCAGACTCGTTTACTGTGAAATCTTCTTTAGTCACGACTGTTAATTATATTTATAATATGTATATATTTCGTGCTTACTTAGAACGCGTACAATAGAATAGAGAAATATCAAAAATTATAAAAAATTTGTTTTTTTTTCGTTTTTGATATGGATAAGTCGAGTATTAGAGCTTGAGTGCCGGGCAGACGTAAGCAAGGCACCTGGCGTAGGGCTCCGTTGGCGCAGCACAACAGGGCCGCGATAGATAACGCGCTGCACGCGCCACGCAACCCAATGAGTTCGGAAACGGGCGAAACATTCAAATTGCAAACCGCCCGCGCCCGCCCGTATCAAATGTTGTTTTATAGCTAATTCCCAAATTCGGTTATGGCCTATAAACGATCCGCTGGAATAATTTAAATGCGAACCGCCTGTATAATGTGCGTACTTTACTTCGAAATTAGGTATTTGTATGTGAAATGCGTTTTGAAATAGGATTCTCTGACGACTTTTATTTCTTGTGGGCGGTGATTCGACGCGTAGCGAAATTTCCCTCCAATATTCGAACATGAATTATACCAAAAATATTCAAAAGCATAATTTAAAATTAACTAATAGCTACGTTCACAGGTATAAAATAAAGGTTAAGTAAATAAATACTAATAATATTATGATAGTAATTTTACAACAAAGTACAAAGTAAAGCAGTTAAACACATTAGCTAATAACATCGTGCAATTGTGAAAGCTTGTTTGAAACGATGACGGACATGTTAAATACATTAGTGGTGCTCGTATATTACCTTTCTTCATTTTAAAACGTTTTAAATATAATAAACGAGTTACTTTAAAGGTTTTCTCTTGTTTCCGAGCTAATTTCAGGGCGGACATTTCCGGCCATTCAATATGGACAATTGTTTATTGAGACTCCGTTTTGCAAAACCGATTGAGTAAATTACTTAGTTAAAGGTGAATTGTACATTATCTTTGTATGGAACGTTTCCTTTTTTAAGCAAATATTTACATTTTCGGCAATTGTTAATGTAGGTATGTATTTCCCTGCCTATATTGCAGATTCAATAATAATTTTCTTCAACAAGTGAACCACAATTTTTTATGGCTGGAAGAATAAGCTAAGCCTAATCTCAATAAAATAATAATATAATAAGTGTTATATTAAATTAATTGCAAAAAAAACACGACTTACACGCACGGTTCCATAATCATATAAAATATAACACATCCAACTCATAACTGCCTCACTGCGAGGCAAGGACCTCTTCTCATACGGAGAAGGTACGAGGATTGATCACCACGCTAGCTCACTGTGGGTTAGCGATTACAGATCATCACCATGTCCAGGTTTCCTCACGATGTGGTCCCTTGACCGTATGTCTGTGTCTTACATTAACTAAGAAAGTACATTATAATATTAAAAAAGCCACATTAGTAGCATGAACCAATGTTACTTTTTCAATGCAGTGTTCACTGCTATGCTTCCACTACGGCTGTGAAGCGGGCCCGTGACCACTGGGCCACCACAGCGTAGACCATACTTAGTCATAAAGTTATCTATCTATCTACTTATTGTAGCAGTGATAGCCTAGTGGTATGACCATTGGACTGACATGTCAACGGTCGCAAGTTCGAATCCAAGGCACGCAACACTGACTTTTCATTCATGTGCGTATTCTAAATTAATTATAACTTGCTTATAACGATGAAGGAGAACATCTTGAGAAAACCAGCACGCTTGAGAGATATTCTCGATGATGTGTAAAGCCATGCCGAGACCTACGGGTGGTTTAAACTCTGACACTAGGTTTATGACACAATACGAGTAATGGGTTGGAAGTCATCGTATGAACACTGTTTTCCTATCTCCATTCATCACGAACACTCGTTTCGTGGTAAGAAAAGTTGGAGCGAGATCGACACCCAACATTATTTAAGAAAAAAATCGGTATGTTAAGCGGTGATTACGTAAACTGGTTGGCACGAGCGACTGGTGTACTTAACCAAAAGATAGCGGGTTGATTCCCGCTAGCAGTTAAATTTTTCTTACTACATAATAAATAACTGCTTAGCTTTCGCTTCGTTTGTGTAATAAAAAAAAAAATATTTGAATCAAACTTTTTACCTGGTAAACTGAACTATATCATCCTACTTCCACAAACAGAAGGGGGGAGATACTTTATAGAAGTTATCATATTAAATGGAAAAAGAATACGGTCGCAAAGCATGCGTTAATGCTTTTCAAAGATTTATCTTGTACTTTAGAGAAATCTTTGAAAGCGTATAACTTTGCAATGCGGAATTGAAACAACCAGTATTGAACTGGAAAACACAATACGATTTAAAAAAAAAAAAAACCGCCCCATAACTGCCCCACTGCAGGGCAAGGGTGGGCCTCTTCTCATACAGAGAAGGCACGAGCTTAATCAACACGCTAGCTCGCTGCGGGTTGGCGATTTCAGACTACCAAGTCCAGGGTTCCTGTCGATGTTTTCCTTCACTTGATTCTAAAAGACATTAAACATATCACAGTTTTTTTTGGTACAACTAGTTCTTACTTATTAATGATTTTATGGGTTCTTTATATACGGCACCATAAAAGAAAAGTTCATGCATGTTTCTTCTTCTAATTCACTACATACCTATGGTTGATGGACAACCAAGTAGCACCATAGGCCTCCGTATTACTTTAATACACACAATCATGAATCTCAGGCGTACTGGTCAATATTTTCCTTCACCATAAAAAAAAATAGTTCTAATTCATGTAATACGCACATAATTACGAAAATAAAGTGTTTTAAGTTTGAACCTGCAACCCTTGACTTGTCAAGGGTCCATAGTGTACTGTAATATTATATTCTATAACAATTTTGTAACATATGGAGTGCAATAAAGTTTTGAGTATTGAAAAAAATCATAAACTTAAAGATAAATCTTTGAAAAGCATTAACGCATGCTTAGCGAACTCTAAAGTTATTATATTAAATGGAAAAAAGAATACGGTCGCGAGCGGGATTCGAACCTGCGGTCGTGCTACGGTCGAGATGGCTTAGTGGTCAGAGGGCTTGTAATATTTATCCGGGAGGCACAGTTCGAATCGTGCTCGCGACCGTATTCTTTTTCCATTTAAGATAATAAACTTATCAGACATTAATAGACATGTAACAAATTTTAAAAGTTATTAAAACACATTAATGGATGTAGGTACATCAATTACAATAGTGATAATAAACTGCCTCGTTGGTCTAGTGATCCCAAGCGCGACTACTGAGCATGAGGTCCCAGGTTCTAATCTCGGGTCAAGCAAAGCTATATTGGGTTTTTCTGTTAGGAAATTCTCAGTAGCAGCTCGGAGTTTGGAATTATGCCCAGTAGATGGCAATAGGCTCACTACCTATTTATTACATTTATGACTTAATAACAGCATTCGTGAAATGCGGGTGTACAATTGTGTACACCTCTGCCTACCCCTTTGAGGAATACAGACGTAACGCTATGTAGTTATGTTTTTAATTACATTAGTGGAGTAATAAAATACTGTACTTAGCTGCAGCCGCACAAATCATTATCAGATACGAGAGTGAACGAGTGATATCATGGGCCAAATTCTATTTGCTGGATTATTAGACACATTAACATTATACATTCACCGATCGCTATAACGGTGTCCTAATAGACGAAATTTAATCACGACAAATCGAATGCCACCTATTTATGAAGTCGAATGACTAAACAGCTTTTTAATACGATTCACACGTTAGCAGTTATAGTTAGTTAAGTTTTTGTATCGATACATTTCACGGTCAGATGTATTGAACTCTTATTATATTAAATGTGATGCCACATACCGACCACTGATGGGATCTATTATTGTTGATCCACGGATGAATATTCAATCATCACGCTACTTCACTTCCACTTGATGGATTTTGTTTGGATACAAAAAACACGGCATTAGTTACTTTATTTAGCTATTATAACATTTTTGAAATGAGATCGTACAAACATCGGAAACAGCAGAATTTATTAGTGTCTACTAATCGGTAGTAACGATGTAGACCGTTGCCTCTACCTTTCTTTAAACAAAAGACTTTGAAAACAATGTGATTGTGCTCACTGAAACAAAAGAAAAGAAACTTAAAGAATAATCACAGAACGAAAGCACCTTAATTACAAGGCGCCTTTGACTAATCTATACAAAACAGAAAATCAATGTATCCGTAGAGTAGCCGGTACCTTCCACACGGTATAGAATGAGTGCAAAGTGCATACAAAATCGTGATGTGGCCTTTTAATCGGTTTCACGTTCGTTCCCGCGTTAGTTTTTGTATTCGAATTTCACTTCGCCAATCTGCGGGCTTACCGTCCGATGGTGACTCCTCGCCTTTCAAACGTATGAAAATATGCCATCGGTCACTAGCATAGAATTCATTTCCGAAGATATGTTAGGAGGCTCGGTCACGGCAAGCTGCAGTAATAAGATAAAGAGGCGGACCCATTTTGTTTTGCAGCAAGCTCACTCCAATTTACGCGGCCTGGTGGCCATTAGCATAAGTCCGGAGAGAAGCGTGATGTGCGCGCGATTCGCCGTCGGTCGGCGTGACGCCGCGCAGGCGCAGTGCCCGTGCAGCGCCGCCGACTGTGTAATTGCGCCCGCGCGACACATTTGTTTACTATTGTAAGCCGTGAAGATGCCATCGCAAGCGACACTCCCGCCGGCTCCTTCAAATTAGCTCGCTAATCGATTACACTTAGTTTATTTTTTGTTATATCCTGTTTTTTCAACTTAAACGAATTCTGTTTTATACCTGTGTCATATAAAATATATTATGCAAATCGTTTACCCCTTTAATTATAGTGATCTATGTAAATATTTAGATATTCAACATCTAGAATTAATTTACATAAGAATTTCTTAAGTTAGTAGTTAATATGGTTACAGACGCATATCAAAATCCAACCGCGATTGTAGATAATTACACTTATGCGAACATGGCCGATTCATGTCCTAATAAAATACATTGACAAGTAACTGCTGCCTTATAGATTAATCTAATAAACTCAGTGAGTGACTCAAATCATAAACTGTGAATAGTGGTCGGTCTAGTTATTTTCTTGTTATATGGTAGTGGCAGGTGTGTGGAATTGTGGATGTTGACAGCCTCGACGTGCTTTTCAGTTTTTAAATCCGTTTCACATCAAAGCAAATATGTTAACGCAAATGTGCATAGAACTTGTACTACTAGACTCCGTGTGCATACTTTACCACGACATGAACTATTCTACTCAGTTTCACCGGATGAGCATCTGGTCAAACTTGCACTGCGCTAAACATAGAAATTGAAAAAGTCGGTACAAGCATCTGACTTAACTTTTTTCTAGAATAGTAAAATACCTACAGTTATATATGTTAAATTTTTAACTATAATTAAAATTTGAGAAAATTGTGGAAGTAGAAATACTTACGATTGTGAACAGGATTTGAACCGGCGCCGGTGCCTCCCGGATAAATACTCCAGGCGCTCTGCCATGTAAGCCATCCCGACCTCATACTTTTGTATATGTAATTGATAGCTTTAGATTTCGCTACGTAAGCGATAATGCATTTAAAAGATTTATCTGTATTTAATTAAAACGTTTACAACCTGTGTTTTCGGTCATTCGTAATACTTACATACCTATAGGTACTTACACATTAAGTTACACACGATAGATATATTCAGAACTGTTCGTGGTATATATAAAAAATATAAATATTAGGAAATCTTCCAATAAAACAGTCAGATCATATTGGTTAGCAAAAGTTCAGTGATCGAAGTACTTAAGGCGCAAACTACAAACACAGTAGCATTAATATTGATTTATACCTCTCCATTCTCGATACCTAGAGTCATTTGTACTATGTGTTATATCTCCAAGGTGTGGCAGCCCGCCTAGGGTTCACGTGACTCACTCTTGCATTACAACTAGCATAGTATATCAATTTTATAATAATTAAATCGATTATAAATTAAGTAAATACGCGATTTATCTACTGTTAAAGTGAAATGTGTTTTACATACAATCACGCCTCTTTCCCATTGGGGTAGGCAGAAAGTATCCATTTCCATTTGCTACGACACACCCCTTCGCTTCATCTATGTTCATTAAACCTCTTCATGCATGTTCGTCAATTTTGGTGGATAAATGTCTTTATTGTATCCACCAAATTTAACAGGTAGGTACTCATTAGGCCAAAATGTCCATCAATAGTTAGATACTTCACTGAAGCCTCGAATAAAACATATCAAATAAATATTTAAACAAAATTAGAATATTTTTATTATTTTTATTTTTTAATCTTCAAATAGCATAATTTATAACCTTTTATTTCACCGCGTTCGTTAGTTTATTTAGCCCCATAATTATGAACTACAGAGTTTATTTAATACCTAAAACATATAATTAAATTGTTAGGCACACATTATACTTGTGACAACCCTGCGGCGACAACTTCGAGAGTACCGGCGCACGCGCTCACTTGCGAGCCATCATTAGAATGTAGCATCTCGAGCGATTTTCCTACTTTAGATACGGTAATGGTCGTAAAAACAACCACTAAGGAAAAACGTACCGCATAAAAATATTGTATCCTTACTGCCTATAAGCCATAGCCATTTCTGAAAATCATACGGAGCGAATAGCAAGAGCGGGTCGGTGCACATATTTTGCCATACACAGCCGCGGTTAACGAATGCAAGGAGGATTTTAATGCTTCTAATGTGATTCTCGCAATATACACTTATGTACCGCTTATGCTTGCATAAACAACTCGTTTATTTTAATACTTAGCGCTAATTTAATGAGCGACACTGTGTTTGCTAAAGTGCTGATTGGTACTACATTTTCATGCAGCTTGAAACAGGACATAGGTCAAATATTTATTGTACCGTAAAAAATTGCTAGTTATGCTATAATGTGTCTATAAAAATATTCTTAGTATCTACTTATTAGGTCTAGTCAATACGTATTTAACGATTTTCCTGAATATAAAAGTATTAAATAAAACTTATATTATTATAAATATAATCTACGTAGGTACCCACAATAACATATAGGTACAGATAATACTCATTTGATTAAAAAAGAATTAAGTAATTACAGTGCACTTGTGGATATCTGGAACTCATTATAACTGCTACGGTTTTATAAGACATACGAACATTATACGCTACAAAAATAAAAAATGAATATGATTTTAACATTGAATACCTGTTATCGCCGTTATATGACGTCCCGTTTGCGGACAGCCACATCGGATGCAAGAAAAACGACAAAAAGTCGTATTTCGAAGTACCGCCAAATCGGGATACGATCATTAGATCGATACCATAACCGACACATCCTGAATAGGTAGGTGGAGAAGCGTGCCCACTGTGGCGCGCGTCTCACACCCGGTATGCACAATTTTTGTTCATTCATCGTCTTAACTCACTTGTTATATTTTTTCGTTCGCATTCAAAAGCTAGCCGCTCTTGTTTCAACGCTACCAAGACTAAACACATATGTGGCACAAAATACACTGAACATGAAAACTTCCCCTGGATAGATGATAATGGGCAGTAATGGGCTTCACCTTATACGAGTTACCTGAGCACTCTGCTTTTTTACTGTCTCTTCAAGAACGCAACCGCTCTTTACTCTTTTGTTTAAGAGCCATAAAAAAGTTGAGAAAATTGCGCTAATTATAATGCCGTTACTTAAGAAAGTGTCGAAGTTGTTATTTACAATTAACACGGTAATGAAATATCAATTACATTGCTTCGAACATACTCACATGATTATGGCTCTTTGTATTAAAGTCACGGCAGACGATTTACGATTGTTAACAGTCGAACATGTGTCAGTTGTTAAAAACTATAATAATAATTAGTTGAAATGAAGAAGTGGCGTGAGAACGAGCGGGGTGGCCGGCGCGGGCGCGATGGTGGTCGGCATACAAATTGAAAGTGTCAGATCGGCCGATCGGTGGCCGCCGCAGCACCGCCGCCGCCGCCCGCACTCTCACGGAAGCGATTACCCTAGCTAAGACAATGGCCGACAACATGTGCATTCTATTACCCGTACCCTGAGTGGATACCTTTTGTAAAACGCTCAATATCAATCCTAATCATGATTAAAATGCATAACATGTAGGTAACTTAGAAGGCTTTGTCTTCAATTCGAAAATCTCTAAAGCAAATATCGATTATCGGTGAACTCGTATACATATCATAGATTTACCTAACCATGCAAGTCTTTAGCATAGAATAAATATATCGATTATATAGAAACGCATTATCACAAGCGCAGCGATGAAATATAAAATAGTATCAGTATTGTTTTTAAAAATAGATCCTACTATTAATTACTGTTCAACAGTTATTACTCACATGCACTTAGACATGAGCTGAGCCCGAGGCGATGTCGCGAGTCAAACTTTGATTTTGACCCGACATCTCCGCTGGCTCAGCTTATGACTAAGGGCTCCGTTCGAGTTCGAAACTAGTCGGGCAATCTCGAAGAATGCACGTGAGTAATACCCGTTGAACAATAATTAATAGTAGGACCTATTTTTAAAACCAATACTGATACTATTTTATATTTCGTCGCTGCGCTTGTGATAATGCGTTTCTATGTAATCGATATATTTATTATATGCTAAAGACAATAATTAATATGAATGTATCTTACGAAATTAATTATACAAAAATAGGTCCTACTAGTTGAATAGATCTAATTCTTAGGTATTAATTATCCTACCTAATGAGATGTTCTATCTATAGCTGTATGTAACAACATACAGCTATAGATAGAACATTTTCTCATGAGAAGATTCAGCAAGACAATCCGGCAGCAGAGACACCATCACTACTTATAACTTTACGTTCTTCTTCATAACGAGTGGTTGACGAACAACCTAGTGTCAGAGTTAAAACCACCCGAAGGCCCCTGACATGGCTTTACTCACCACCAAGAACATCTCTAAGGTTTGCTGGTGTCCGCACGCTGTTTTCCTTTCCTGTATTAGCAATTGATCATTAATTTCTAATACGCACATGACTCGAAAAGTCCTGGATTTGAACTTGCGACTTTTAACTTGCCAGTCCAACGGTCATACCACTAGGCTAACAGTGCTCTCACTTTACGTTTAAAGTTACTTATGTTTTGGGTACTTATGTTACTAAAATCCAATTGTGCCTATGCCAAAAAGACTATAACTAACATTTAATGTGTTGGAGTTAGACTTTAAAAGGGGAGTCAAAAAAAAGTTTTAAAGCACTCTTTTAAAACACAATCAAAATATCATTTGATATTCTGTCAACAATAAGTGCAATATTCGGGTGCAAGTCGCGGGGTTGGCGAAGGCGCGACAAACAAATGACGTACATAGAAATGTACTCGCGCACCCCCGTGACTGTGCCCGTGCCGCGCTAAACCCTATGCAAAATAAAACACTCGATTGACATCTCTTTGAAATTTATTAAATATTCAGTCGGCTTAAACTTTAAATGGGGGGTAAACGCTCAAGAGAAAGGATTACATTACGTTATAAATATCGTTGGCTTTGGCTGAAACGTAAGACTTGTTTATCTTAGTTCATCAAACATTCATTTTTTGAAGTTGTTTTATTCGTTTTATGAATTACACACATTATACACAGTAAATTACTTAGAATGGTTGCCTATCTGAATCTCCTAAGACTGCTATAATAACTAGAGGGTATGAAGAAATTCACCCAACGCGATTAGTTGTAGAGTTTGGGCATGATAATCACTGCACTCTCACTCTACCACACAATATAACATAACCTAGTGGTTTTACAGCTTCTACTCTTTATAGTGAACCATAATTATTTACAACAAAGGATTATCATTAACTTGATAACAAAATAATCATATTGTTGAGCTTTATCAAAGATGGCGGGTTTATCTGTTTATGATGATTAGGCAGCGGGCGGTTGCCTGGCAACGGGGTGGCAGTGGTCAACCGGGGAGGGCCCGTTCCTCATACTCGAGTCATTGGTGCGAGTGCGAGCTAGGGACCCCCGGCCCGGCAATTATTCTCCTCGTACGAGACCGTGTTAACTTTAATGTTACTTTACATGTTTCAGCTGCTTCACAACGCTTTACATACATCTATCCACTTTAATTATGTTCAGTTTCGCAAAACTTGATAAGCGCTAAAGTTTTTATTGTCCATTTTACCTGCTTAATTAGTGACTTTTCTTTTCAATTTAACGCTTGCTCATAATAACTGGGTGCGACATACCATATTTAACATGGTTGACATTGTTATACAAATTATGTACGTACAATGTTTTCTGTAGCTGTTTATGACATCTTAACTAACTTACAATCAATACACGCGCATTTGCATACGCACAAACATACCTACACTATACACCATACTCACACATTACAAACACACATTCCCACTAGCACTTCATCCAAATATTTAGTTTCTTATATTCATCTATACTTTTTATTATTATATTATTCGGAACAACTGACCTTCCTATCAGGAGACGGGCGTTGGTAGCTGCGCCACAGTTTATAATTTTGCAGCTGTCATCGCTTAATTTATTATTGTTTTTGTATCGTTTTGTTTATTCCTAATATTATATCTGCCTAGCCTTTTCACAATTACGTTGGGGTCGACTTCCAGTCATACCGGATGTAGCTTAATACCAATATTTTACATGGCGTGACTGCCTGTCTGACCTCCACAACCCAGATACCTACTGGGTAACACCATATCTCGTGGTATGAGTGGTTGTCAGACTTTCAGGCCTCTAACTACCCGTAACGGCTGTCATAGATCTTAATTTGACAACCAGGAACGACGGCTTAACGTGCTCTCCGAGGCACGGAGGGGTCTCGGTATGAAATTATGGTTACCCATCCACAGACCGACCGCGGCAAGCGCAGTTTAACCTCGATCGACCGACCTGTGCGGCTGTTACTTAGCCACGAGCATTGTTTATCCCTAATACAAACTTTTAAATTTTATTGAGTCTTCTACCCTATCCCGATATCTTAAAAATTAACCCATTGATACGCTCGTGTAAAACTTTGGCGGAACAGTTCAAAGAAGTACAAAACAGCTGACAATGGTCGCTTAACTCTACAATAATACTAACATAAACATAAACGACAAGTGAGTGTATTACAGTTTTTGCAAAACGATATAAATCATGAAAATACAATCTGTCCATATAATATAAGATAGGCTACTTGATTATTAATTATATTCACCCACCAAGTTCATATGCCACAAATATTTACGCCGTCAAATGTACAATTAGAGCGAATTAAAGACAAAACCGTGTGAGGAACACAGCATTCGCTTTCTCTACGAGATTTTTCACAAATTCCGACTCATTTATGCTTTAAATGAACGAATTCACTGAGCAGATCTCTATCGGACGCCACGGTCAAGGGGACTCATCCGATTCTATTCCGACACTAAATAGCCATGGTTTATTTTGTGGTCGAAGTTTTTTAAAAATGGCATCTAATTCACTGCGACATTTTCTCGTTATAAGGATTTGGAGATTTAATTGACTTCCTTTTACACTTTTCACAGTCGCGATACATTATCCGTCTGAGTGTTTTGTTGAGTTATACAAAGTATATCATACAAGATGGGACCTTGCATACCATCCTTCGAATATAGAAAAATACAGAAATAGAGAATACAGATAAAAATGTATGATAAATAACCTATACCTAGATATTAAATATAAACAAAAAAACGGGATTTAAAGTTTTATTTTAACCATATACAAATTGCTTTAAAAATTAATATTAGATACACCCACTAAAGACACTGTTTGGACATATAAAAAACTTATTCATTTATTGTATATACTTACCTACCACCTAACTAGATAGAATATATTTGGTAAATTATCTATAATCGTAAATATAAACATAGACTATCAAGTAAAATGTCCTAATATCGCAACGTTTAAAATACAATAAACTATCGAACTATCAAGAGTGCATTCAACTCTAAAGCAGTACTATTATTAAACGGAATTCGATTTAAAGCCGAACCCTCGTCGTTTGTGAAATTGTCATTTATTCTTCGTTTTTCATTGTTGCTGCAGTCGGTTTCGATCTATTGTTAATTAGCTTAAACGGCCCATACGCTGTGCCATGCGAAACAAAACCTGCCGTAAATACAACGACAGATCGTGATACTACCACTAACAACACCAATGTCTCGTTTACTATTTAATTCATATCCGTCATTTTTTTTTCTCATGCCTAAGATTTTAACGCTTGCCGTCAATTCAGCACTTCCATATACAATAAATTTGTTACACTAACATAAATTCCCTATAATAATATCTGGAACTTGTTTCGGCGTTTCTTCTTAGAAATAATCAGATAGAAAATGCCACACCATCTATCTCTTGACTTGTAAAAGTGCCTTTAAAAGATGTATTAACAGAAACGAATATAATTTACATTATAAACATTCTAAGATATGAAATGTTAAAACAACACTTTATATATTGAAGCAACATTTCATATCCTGAGAATGTTTTAGTTCGAAGTGTGGCGCTACTGAGTTACGGCAATCCCCAGAACTAATAATTGTAGAGCCGCTTGCTGTAGATACTCCTAGCGCCACCTGTTGTCGAATAGACAATAATAAATTTTAAACATACCTTATCATTTTGAAGATTTTGTTTCTTGCATCCTGCTAGCTATATGATTGCATTGGTATTTTTTTGATAATGTTGGTGAATTAAAATTAAGTTCCTAAAGAATGTTACAATCGAATATCCTTATGTTACAACAATTTAGGTAAGAAGGTGTGTGTATAGCAAACCTTAGTTAGAAGGATCTGGTAAGAAGCTTTAAGGAGGTATCTCATCATTACTAACATAAAATGCAATGCCTATTCGTAAAATATAAAGAAGCAGGCAATAAAAGCTGTTTACTCTCGTACGTATAAAATTTTACATATAATATTTCTATTGTGTCGTGACAAAATGTAAGTAGTAAATTACTTCTATGAATTTAAAATTTTAATAAAACAAACAAATGGAATTTATTGCATTCTGATAAACTAAACTCGATCTACTATTAATTTTTATTGAGATTTTTTCTGGATACCCTCTCATTCATAGTTTCCAGATCAGACATATCCCCTATTTTTGATCCTATATTACAAGTCAATCAAATCTGCGAGTACCGCAACAGTAGGAATCAAATATACAAAAACAATAACACACCAAAATTTCCCAATTAAAATAGCATCAGCACACAACGTAGATAGACGTATCGACATAGTAGGCAACATTATTACATACGCGAGTTATTCGCTCCCTATCAAGCGGGAGTGCCTCGATTAAAGCAGTAAATACTTTGAGATTAATTATCTCGTAAACAGTCGCAGGCGCGTTGCGACTCAAATCGCTCACCTACGCCGTGAGCGCGATACAAATTCAACTTTTCCAATTAAATTTCGTGAGGCATTAATAATTATTTGGGTACATCAATTTGTTTCGTCGCGCGAGGCTACTGCCGCCTCCTCAAGTCGCTACACACTGTTAACAGTGTAGAGATGGTTCTTGAGATATTTTGTATTGGATATGGTAGGCATGTTTATTAAAACTTAGGTATGTTAGCAGGTTGTTACACAATCACTTGATACTTGTGTATTCACAATACATATCAATCAGAATCTGATATAAACTTCGCCTAATGGACAAGTAGGTGGTATTGGAATATGGTATCAGCCATTCCGATTTCATATTTTGAATCATATCTATAAGTCGCATATGTAATAAATATTATTTGAGAAATAAATGATCACTGATAAAAACAAGTATTTCACAATAACTAACAACATTATAATAAATAAGATATCTTAAGAAATATCACCGAACTCCATCCACGCTGTCGCCATTCCAACGAAGTCTAACTTTGGAATTAATTAAATTAAACTTGAAAATGAAATATTAACACTTTAACGTATAAAATTTAATACCGTTAAGTTATAACGTGATTATTCAACTCCTCGGCAATTTCCAAAAACATCTAGAAAATTAAATTCGCGAGCGGAGGCGCTGCCTCCTTTGAGCCCAGCTTCCGCTTTTGTGCGAGCAAGGCGCGGCGCGCTCGCCACTTCGCACTGTGAAATTAATTTTCTTCGTCTTTATGTAATTTAATTATAAACATTTCAATATGGCGCTCGGGGAATTTCCGCCCGGGAGAGAAGTTAAATAGAAACGTTTGATACTTATCTCCTAATACACTTCTGGGATGATTGCGCGATTTAAACGAAATTAATTATTTTATTTACCAAAGAGAATGATTACAGCTATCAGTATATCATTTAAATGAGTTCCTACTGAGATATCTAACAGTGTTGTCAAAACGATATAAAATACAAATTTTAGTACCAACCTACTAAATATATCTTAATTTATTGGTGAGTTGTAACCTTGTGGAGAAAACTGACAAGTATGGGTGATATTCCCTGGCCTCGATTCAGTAGAAAAGTGACTAAACGAAACTGAAGGCGTACGCATAGATATACGCAGGAAAGTATAATTCCTATTCGACTAAACGTGAAACTAGATTTCGACAAACACTCTCAATAATTATATCGAACTCAATATTTCTGTTTACGCGAATCTTATCCATTGACTCAATACAAACTTACCTAACAACTTTGAACCCAACATGGTCAATAGATATTTGTGGGTGTAAGATAACGCTCCTGCCCACCCCTTCGCGAATTATAGTAAAATTATCAAAAGCAGTTGATATGTGCCTATGCTTTCAAAATATTATTCAATACTAAGTTTGCCTGGATACATAACTATGTTTAATTATTACCTTGCCTACTAATTATAGTTTTATATATATATAATAACTAACAAACTAACGAAACATTTGAATCGCATAGAAAATTTAAATATTTGCATGTAAAGTAGTGGGAGCTCGTTGAATACGTTTTTTATTGAATAGCTGTCGTTCAATGACATTCCATCTGCAAAATTAAAAGTATCTATTTGTGTGGAGTGCACAGTTAACAGATGCCACTAGCGTTCGTGCAATTTTGCTCTTAAACCGTTCACGCTCCGGCGACGAGAGGCGACATCAAACATACGCGGTGCTGCAAACCTTTTGCCAGCTTATCTCCCATTCACTATCTTCGCAAAATATCTACAACCGGCCCCATTGTTCGATGTTTATTAAATTTCATTTTACGTTTATACAACAACACTTTTGTCGGTCGCTTTTTGTACCGATTTGGGACATTTTACGGGTGGATTAGCTTGTGACGTCTACTTTTGTAGAGGCCGGCAGCGATGTCTTTTTATGTGTCTTCGGTATTATGGTTTGGTATTGCGCGTATTATGTCATAACAGTGAAGTACTCGACGCACTCGCTCATACTTTTTTTGTCGCTCCATTTTATTCTAAATTGAATTCTGAGTTGACAATAACACTGTAAACATCCTGTCTTTTTGTACAATATTATTAATACAGACGACATTGGATAATAAAACCCGGTGAAGTACAAGCACTCTGCAATAGGCACTTAAAGCAGGTGACGTGTAGATATTTATTTTTATATAACTAATACATTCTATTTCATAATATTCAGGATAACTATGGGTTTTTAAAACAAGTTTAAATTATTCGCCTTAAACGTAATGCTTAGTAACCTCTTTGATTAACTTCAAAACAGTAGGCCATCCTAAAAAAATATACAATCCAACCCCAAGACAACACCTTAGATTAAACAATCCAGCCCTACGCTGGCACTAAAAGCAATAAGACTTACAACTCCGCCCCTACCAAAACAATCCTGTATCTCGGTGTCTTCACTAATGGCGCAAGTTCGACAGTCGAAGTTAGTTGGAGTGTTCTACGGCTGCAATAAAGATAAATCCAGCAATAATATGTTCGGTTGGCCTTACGTGTAGGATTGCTTGGGCACGAAATTGAATTTGCATGGAGTCTTAAGTCGACACCGATTGAGACGCGCCCGCGCTCGCCTGTCTCATCCAGTGGACAATTACGAGTTCACCAACTGTTAGGGTACGCGATTACGCACCGAAGCCTGTTGAGCCCGCTCTCTAATTGTTTAGGTAGACCTAACAGCACTTCGATACGTAGGCCGTGATTTCAGAGTTCGGGGCGTATTCTCTAGCTCTCCTTGCCTGTGCATGTTCTACGAAATACACAGTGATGTTACCAACACAAAATGATGTAGTTGCAATTTTATGGTAAACATGATAAATTCTAAATGATTTTATTAATGTAAATAGATCTATTGAAGACACTTTTTCAAGTTGTTTTTATAAACTAGATGGTGCCGGCGTTTCCTATCTGACTATTTCTTCATACACAAACATACATAGAAACACGTAAAATGTAATACGTGAGCGGCAATCTTCGTCAGTGGAAGGCGCACTAATCCAGACGCCAGAGGGCCAGTACCGTATGAAAGGACGTTCCTTATCCCTTGATCCCGTTGTTTACCAGACATTAAACAGATAACAAGTCCGCGCCCTGATACCGTCTGAGCAGATTAAAGCCCCGGTGGCCGTAATCCAAACTTCGATTAATTTCATCCAATACTTAGTCAGGGAATGCTTAATTGCTCGTACTGTAAATTGTTATTTATGTAGGTATGTGTACTTAAAACCTGCAAAAAAGAAACAACTTTATGCCGTATTTGCTACAGGACGAGGTACTTGGAAACAGTAGGCTGATCTTGAAGTATTGTCACTCTTATCGACTGCCGAATCACTGCTGCGGTCCAAATAACTTGAAATTGTATTTCTTGCTGACACCATGTCTGTTTGTGGAAAATGAGCGGTGACATTAGACTTGATGACAAGCGTTATTTTGGCTTAATTTCAAATAACAAAAAATTTGCCGAATTTTAGATTTCTTCATACGCACGATTTTCTTTTATCCTCAATCGCACTGGACAACCTACAAAGTGAACAAAGTTACTAAGAATCATGCATTTACAGAACCGCAAGATCAGACGCTTTTGCAATATATTGTTTACTTTGCTGTTGTAACTAAGGCCACTAACATATCGACAATCCTTATTAACAATTTTGTAACTTTTTAAGACTGGCAATTAAAAATGAACGATAGGTACCCAATTTAGCGGACGAATTGAGCAGATCTGTCACCCAAAACATCACAGAAATGCACATAAATATCTAATCTCTATGTAATATGATAATTATATTTCCAAAAATAATGTATTACCTATTTATGAAATAATTAGACTGTTATCTTTTACGGTAGTTTAATTCATACGTCATCCACATCAAACTATATTTATATTACAAAGTGTACAAAGTAATTATTATCAAAAAAAAAAACTTGTACTTGATACGTAATTAAAATCAGTGCCAGTGACATCTAAGCGAATGTATTTGGTGTAGCAAGGGATTGTGCTCATAGAGAGTACACTGTACCAATAGAGCGCGTTGTGCGTTCTGCAAACATTGCCAGCCGTGCATAAAATGACTCCGCAATGATACCCCAGCAATCTGCACCCCAAACAAGTTTAATAAATCATGGACACGCTAGCTATTTAAATTATATAGGTATGTTTAAAATATTTATTACAGTACTTATATTACTTTAAATAGGTTTGAAAAAATGCGCCGTCCTAGAGAAACTTGTCTAATAAATACTCTTCATATTTGCTGTTCACAAACGTACTCTAAATAAAATAATATAGCATCATGCCTGCATTCCTCGACAGTGTCAGCAGAGATGCACACAGCTGTACACCCATATTTCACCAATGTTGGTGTTAATAAAGTCCCGTGTAATAAATAGGTGAAAAATCTATTGTCATCCACCGGGCACAATCCCAAACTCCGGTCCAGTACTGAGAATTTTCTAACAAATCAGAGAAACCTACTAACACTGGCTGAGCCGGGATTCACACCCACGCACAACAACTGCACTTGCGGCCACTAGACCAATGAGTCAGTGATAACGTTATTAAGACGCATATAGACCCTGGAGTTTGGAATTGTGCCCGGTTGATAGCAATAGGCTCACCACCTCAAAGCTTAATGCTTAATAAAAGCATTGGTAAAATGTGGGTGTACAACTATGTACACCTCTGCCTACCCCTTCGGAGAATACAAGCGTAATGGTATGTTATGTTAAGTAAGTCTTAATAAGATTATAAATTTAATTATATACTGATTTATTATGAGAATTACTAGTTAGAATACCTAATCGCATTGCATGCTTAATATTTAAATGAATTTCTATCAATTATTATATAGTAATATTATTATATAGTATTACAGATATATTTCTTTGAAAACGGATTCGGAGATGAGGGAAAATAAATCCCACTTCACGTAGGAGTTAGATAAATATACTTAATTTAATAAACTTCGAAACACCATATCGGTTGCGTATGCGACGAACATCGAAATAATTCTTTCAATTCAACAAATATTGGTACATAAGCATCGTTTTAAAATTGACGAGTTTTCAGTCTATAATTAGATACTGAAATAAATCATGACAGACCGACAGTTAGAACATTTAGATAGTTTAGACAGTTAGGTACATAAAAAAAAGAAAATTTAAGAAATTGAGAAACACATCATAAGGCTTTTTCACCATTTCATATTTTTAACAACTTATATATATCGAATTAGGCCTTTGCTAGTGAGATACATGCCAGGCCATTAAGAAAATTGTCGAAGTACAGCATTAGAAACTCAGGTTCTTTTAAAAACACAATTTTTAAAAATCAAAATAATTATTCAAGCTAAAACTATAGATAACTATTTATTATAGCTGGTGCCCGCGACTTCGTCTACGCGGCAAAAGCTAGCTACTGTATTAACATAACATAACATAGCACCACGCATGTATTCCCCGAAGGGGTAGGCATAGCTGTACGCAGTTGTATGTACACGTACACTTCATCAGTGCCGTTATTACTAAGTGCCAAGTTATATGTGGTGAGTCTATTATCTTCTACTAGGCAAAATTCCAAACTTCAGGCTGCTACTGAGAATTTCTTTCAATCCTATTCTGTTCCGAGCATTGAACCCAGGACCTCAAGCTCAGCAACCGCGCTAGTGACCACTAGACCATTGAGGCAATTTTTATATTATACCCCAAAATTATAGTGGTGGAGTTACTCTTCGGTTTCAATAGCTTAATAATTATTCTATTAGCAGTAATTTTTTTTTTGAATGGATCTACTTTTGGGCACCGACTCGCCTGATGGTAAGCGACGATGTGGGCGAAGATGGAGATGTGATTTATAGCGTTTGGATAATTATTCGCTATTAACTCTAGATAAAGTATAAAATTATATCTCTAAATTTAAAACGACTAGGTATCGGTATTTCTTACTAAACCATACTGAACCACCCTAAATATACTTTCTCCTTACACATAAACATAAATCTACCACAAATAAAATGTTTGAAGGGGATTCCAATTAGATTAAGAATGTAACTAGTTTGCCTAGTAGCTAGTTACCAGGTAACAGCAAGAAGCACTTTATGTTCGCATAGTTGGTTACCTACTCAACACAAAAATCTATATAAAAATGCATTAGAGACAAAAATATTTTTATGAAATTTGTCATTTAAATTACGGTAGATATAAATAATTTTATATAAACTGCGGTGCGATCATGGTTCTTTTTGTCGACACATTTGTCGATTTTAAACATCTAACATAGACTTATGTTTATATAACGATAAAATTTAATTCATTAAAACTTTTATCGAGTCGACAAATTTGTTGACAGAGATGTTATGAGGCCTGTTATGACGCCTGACGCTTAATCATCCTGTGACCACGAACGCTACAAAGTGTTCGAAACGTCAGGAAAAACTAGTAATTCACGCCACCTTATTCGTCTAGTGGTTGCAAATACGGCTGCTGAACGTGAGCTACTGAGTTTGACTCCCGTGGTGGCGTCTTCGGATTAGTGCTCGAAATATTGTAATAATACGTCTCCCAACCGTATTTCGGTCACGGCGGCTTATAGCAGGAGACATTATAGTACACAAGTATACGCGCAAACACAGGTGCACTCCCACTTTCTTCACTCTCATAGGCCGATGGGACGGCAAGCCGACACGCTCGGAGACAGATCAGACGCAGGACCGATGGCTTTACATGCTCTCCGAAACACGGGGGTGTCACACCACCATTTCCTAACTGCGGTACTGTTACTCAGAATTTCCTAACAGAAAAACCCAATAACACTTTGCCCGACCTGGGAATCGAACACAGGACCTCACCCTCGGCAGCCGCGCTTACGACCACTAGACCAACGAGGCATTCAAGAAGTCGGAAGACTGTAATAGGCTCACCAATCACTGGGTGGGTGACATTACTTGAAAATGCCATGTTTACAATAGGCGTTGAAAGTTTTGACATTGAACGCTAAACTACTGAAGAACGTGGAATAATCCTCACGATGTTTTAATCTAAGGTTTTTGATATCACGTTTTCGAGATTTGCACCAGAATTGCCCGCATCGACCACTTTTATGGGGTTATTTAAAACCTTGGGGTTATATGTTTATTACTATGTTTTGTTATTTTAATTATGTCCCGTGTTTTGCTTTTGTAAATGTTCTTATAAACTGTGTACCTCTATTACTTCTTGTTTGTACGTGATTATCTTTTTATGCGTGTAAAAAATCCCTCAAGGAGAACATTCGTCAGAAGTGTAGAACTTATCGCCAAAAGTTCAGAAAAACCCATGGAAAATTCCACAAAAAGAGCCCAAATGGTTATCAAAAATTGCGGCTGCCCGTTAATTGTATATTTTTTTTATAGCTGAAAAGACTTGTGTATCTTTACAAACATTTTACGAAACTGCATATTTTTACACGACTGCCCAAAAAGCAGTGTTATGTTTTTAGGGTTATGTATGTAGGTTATGAGTTTCTTTATTCACCATAACTACCATAACACCATAACCGATTTAGATGTATGGGATATCAATAGAATCCTTATATTATCTCGAGTAACATAAGCTAGTAAGATTAGAAAAAAATAATTATGAAATGGCTATGGTACACAAAAAAGTGCGTTTTTTTTTACACGACTGCATATAAAAGGAGTGTTGTTATTAGGGTTCATGTATGTATGTATGTAAATACGTATGTATGTATATTTGTGAGTTTTTTATTCTACCATAACTTCCAAATGCCTGGACCGATTTCGATGTTAGAATCCTTACATTGTCCCGGGTAACATAGGCTAGTAAGATTCATGTAAAAATTTCAGGCGTACTCTTAAATTTTTCAGTAATTTCATCTTGTTTGTTAATTTCATCTTGTTTTTGGTTCCACTCTAAAATCAAAATCAATTAAAATTTCTTTATTCAAATTAGGCTAAAAATTAGCGCTTTTTGAACGTCAAACATTAAGACAGCCTCCAAAAATGCCCACCCTTCACCGCTTCCTAGTATTTTAGCTGGAAAGAAGAAGCGGCTAAAGATATTATAGCTTACAAAAGAAGAGTCATACATTATGGTCCACCTTGTATTAAATGGGACTTAGTAACGGCATCGGTGAAATAGGATGTACAACCTCTGCCTATCTGTTTAAAGAATATGTTATTTGGATAATTCTTATTCGAAACCAATACTTAAGGAACAATATTCATCGACAATGTACATATATAATAAAAACACGTTTCCACGAGTGAACTGTGACGAAAACAAACCCTTGGTAAAATCATCATTGAAATTCACTGGAGGTATATTGAAGTTCCACCTACAAATCTCTAATTGGTATTGATTAATTAATATTCAGTTTGGATATAGTCCAGGCCTATCTAATTAGAGCGGTACAGGCCAACAAGACGTGTACCAATATTTGTGTTGTACGTCTTAAATCACATTTACGTACCGCTGTAACAAGAGGCCAGGTATGTTTGTCGACAGATAAAATGTAGTTTAGTCTCATCGGATTCAAGTCATGCACTTCGAGAACAACGGTAACCACACACGATACTCGGCCGCTCCACATACAAATGTAACTCATCCTTTAGCATATTACGTCACAATGTTGCGTTTACTACTCCACTTTAGGAGATAGATATTTAGTTTTATTAGTGATTTGTTTCAGTTGTTTATCAAAGTTTTGAATAAGACCTACATAAAATTTATAGAAATAAACTAAAATCTCAAACATCTCAACTATTTAATAATGTAATAAATTGATTTAATTGATTTATTTTCTTTCATAAATTATGATGAAATGTTTTTTATTTATTTATCTAATCTCTCGATAGAAATAGTCTTTCTCAGTTACTGAATACCTACGTCTTCTAATTTATACGATTATAAAAAATTGTGGTGGATATGAAAGTTGTCCTAGTTGTCATCTCATTACTTATTTGAAATACTAATAGCGGATTTGAAATCCTTATTTTAGGTTTGCGGTGCTACCGTGCTACTATTGTACTTATATATACGATGTTAGACTATTCCCAGCGCATGCTTTGTATTTTGACAAGTACCTAACACTCCGGCTACTTGATCTTACGTTTTCGTAAACTGAACAACATTTATTACACTTGTCTCGCCAAGCTCCTTGATCATTTGTATATACCTCAGTAAAACAAACATAAAGCTTTCACGATTTAGGTAATATATAAATCATGTTTACAAAACATAATATCAAGTAACTGCCTCTTTGACAGTATTATTAATAATGTAACTTCTAAACCGCAGTCACCCGAATGACTAACTGAGAGGCAAAGTCTCAATCTGCAAACACAAATATAAAGCTAATTAAAAAGTTTCAAACTAAATTATGAGAGGGGTTGCGCCGATGGACTCTGTACCAAGATTGTCTGTAAGATTTAATCAAAGGGGTGTTATCGTTAGGAATGTGAAGTTGGTTAGGTGAAGCATGTCGCGGCTCCGAAGCCGCGCTGCGAGAGCAAGTCTCGTGGTACCGGAACGAGTGTTTGTTCGAGACGGTTGTGGCAACAAACATCGGTGTCACACTCGGAGAATTACAAATTTATATTAGATATTCATAACAGGCGCCAAGGATTTGTTCATTTCGTAAATCCCAGCACAATAACAGTTACTTAATACTGGCACGCGAAACAGTTATAAGATACTTCAAGTGGGCTAGCTACATGTAATGATTTGTTCGACTTCGACCTTCGAGGGGTCAGTGGCGGTACACTTTTATTGATCGGTCATATATTTTTGAGTTGAATTGAAGTGGAGCTATAAAAACAAAGAGCATGCGGTCCCTTCAGACTATTAATTCAAGTCAAAGCTAAAATGCGACAAAGGCGAGTCAGCTCATAAAATTTATAGGCGATCGAATGAGATAATATGGTCGACGTTAAGAGCAGCTTAGACAGTTTGGAAATTTAAATGTGAAGTAAGTTTTGCGAGATTGCGCGGTATAAATCAGCGCGAGCGGCGGAGGCCGGCGAGAGCGGGCGGAGCGGCGCGGCGAGGCGCGGGCGCTCGTCAGCCCGCTGCGGCGATAAATCCGCGACTCCCTCGGGCTTCTTAACCGTTCTCCATCTTCATGTACACACCAACACCGACGCTCTGTATGCCCCAACCTACTACCTAAGTACACATCTTTTATGCAGCGTCCACTCCTTTATATCGCGAGATTTCATTTGCAGACAACATTTGTAACTGTACATTCAACAAATCATGCTTGAGTAACAGTGATATAATTATTTATTATTCAGAATTAGTATAATATGGGCTGATGTCTAAAAGATAAACAGTTTTAAATTGTCTTGCGACATTAAGTTAAATAGCAAACAGGTATTTAACATTTCTCACTTATCCCATCTGTCAGTTTGTAGCGCCCAAAGTATTTTCCGCGAACTTCGCCCTAATTCTTTTTCACGCTACATTTCAAGAATCTTATTTTTGTAATTACAAAAATGTCTAGTACGCCGACGTTATCCTTAATTGCTGGACATAAAAATTCCATTTAAATTTCCCTTTTAACGATCGGAGAGAAGTGTCTAATTGTATAATACACTCGTTTACGTATTTTTATTGTTGGTACAATAATTAGAACATAACGCGACTTCGCCCTTTTTAAGCAGGTTTGTAATTAAACTTTTCTTAGGAGTTGTAAAAGAATATTGCGAGATGCGAGTGTACCTTTTAGCAGGGGTGCTAGTGTCGAGGGGCGGGGGTGGGCCGGTTATTTAAGAAATGGAAAGAAAAGCAATTTACTGCTTATCAGCGGGAGTAGCGACCCGCGGGTCACTCGGATAAAAAAGTACCTAATGTCGAGACTGAGACAACGAACAACTTGTGCGCGGACGTTCCTACAAGCAACTTCCTTTTAAGTTTGGTTCACTCACTATAAATATATCTGTGTACAACACTTGTAATTAATCTCTTTACTCAAAATGTTGGAGTGTATCTTAGAATGAAAAATAGATTAATCTATAAAGTTATTCTATTATAAGTTGTTGGACGAGTTAAAGTAAAATTAGCTTAAGTCGACAAATTCCTCTCGTAGCTTAACGACTACGCGACTCTCGAGTAACTTTTCCTTGAGTCCTGGAGTCACGGTAGTGTGTGTGTATCTATATCTGTAAGATACATCTAAGAAACTAGGTTATGAAATTAACCATCTGGCTAAGGGTTAATGTTATTTAATTGCACCTTTAACAGCTAAATATTATGGTCAATAGACAACAATTTGTTACAAACTAATACTAGTATAGCTACATCCTACATGTTTATGATTTCTACAAATTATATTAGTATTTGCTACACCAACAAAAAAAAAATTGTTACCGGAACATTTTAAGGGCTATTTTTACCGCGCGTTTTACCTGCCACATATAACTGACTGCCTCGTTAGATCAACGAGGCAGTTGCTGCTGTGGTCGTGGGTCCGATTGCCGGGTCGGGCAAAGTGTTATTGAGTTATTGTATCAAAAAATTCTCAGTAGCAGACTTACTCTACAAAACCTATAAAATCATCTTTCAAACAAATACACACATTAATATTTAATGTCCGTACAACAGAAGTTCAAAATGTTTCCTTTTACAACAATGTAGCACAATGGTTTATTGTAACGATGGTGCGACAAAAATTTGCAATGATTAGTTGGGGTGAATCTATTTTTACTTCAGTGGGGTGACCGGGTGACAGGTCGTGACCCGGCCAAATATTTGGCTATCAATGAACGTCCTCCTATTGTAATAATAATCAAAGTTCCTACAGCAGTGCTTAACATTTATGGGAAATTGTCACATTTAATTTTATTGAAAAATATACGATAGATAGATACTATTACCGATTTAGAGAATTTAATTTTTATTCGTTAATTGGTATTTAATATTACTAATCGAAATGGGCATGAACCGGCTTTAATCACAATTTATGAAAATGAAAGCATGAAAGCAAGCGATTTTGTAGTTGATAACGTGGATGACATACCTATAGGTTAAAACTGCCAAGACGTGCTTGGTATGGTAAATATTATGAAACACGTAAATGATAATGGACCTTAAAAATAACTTTAAGCAACTCAACGTTTAGTTTGTGGCCAAAACTTATTTTTCCAGTAACTACACAGAGGTTCTGCCGATTCTTAAGTTCATTGGGTGTTAACTATCAACAAGTTTAAAAATAACAGAAAATAGTTTTTTATCATTCCATACACAGAGTTTATGAAACTGACATCGTAAAATTATAAAATGTTGTCCGAATAGTATCCCCATCGATAAACTATCATACGTTTAATGGGATACCCCGATCGATCTGATCGAGGGAGGTCTCAGCTAATGTTTATTAACTGTATAAATTATACAACAGACAAATTTACGCTCAATCACTTATACCTAATATAAATTCCGGCAATGTTCCTTGAAACGCTGTGTCAACCTATCCATCAGTGTAAAAATTCCCTGTTGATCCCCTTAATTTAATCAAAAGATCGCTTAAGCTGGTCATGGGCAAGAAAAAACGGGATGACGTAACGTAACGACGACACGGTGATATAAAATTTTCATCGAACGGAAGACAGGGGGGTGAGGCGAGTGGGGGGAGGGCGGACCTCCTGGTGTAATATCCAAGTCGATCCGGGTAACCAATAAATTACAATTTGACATAAACAAAACCCCACCGCTGCACGTAGCTGCGAATTATTTATTAGTTATGTACACAAACGGAACTGCTGGTTTCACTTATTTATTATGTACTAGTAATTTGTAGGACTCATCTATAGTGAGTAGTGAACAATATGGACTTAATCTATTTTAGACTTTATATTGAGAATGCTTTCTTGGACCAATTATTCTTACTTATTATGACTTAAATGATACTGTCAATAATATTCTCAAAATTACCTGCTATGAGAATAAGATGGAAGCCTCCTTCAAGACATAAAATGATTGTCATGCGAGTGATCCGGACGGAGTGAGCTAGCGTTGACCTCCGCGGCCCTCCCTGCTCCATGTAATAAAATTTGCATACTTTTAATCAAGGCCCGTGTTGTGGAGAAGTTTCCCAATAACGAAACGCCGCCGTGATCGATTCGATGCCCAGTCTAAGCATCGTTTTTGCATTTATAATGATATTAATGCCCTTTATTGCGAAACGCGGATGTAGACCGTAGACAAAGATAAATTAGTTGATACTACGGATACATCTTTGAAAAGCATTAACGTATGCTTCGCGAACTTTAAAGTTACAAATTCTTGTGGAACATGAATTCGGTCACGAGCTGGGTTCGAACCTGCGCCTCCCGGATTATATGGAGTATTTCCAGGCGCTCTGACAACTAATCCATCTCGACTTCTGCTCACCACCACCACAGTTCAAACTGTTATTTTTAAAAGAAAAAAAAAATATTCGAAATATATTTTTCAACCAAAATAAATAAAATTGTTTCCTTCGCTGTTTTAATATCAGACTTTGTATTTTATATAGCCGTATAAATATGCTTTGCATATGCTGTAAACATTTTTTTCTGAGAATTGTGAAATTTACTTATTTATTTATTAAAAATTTTGATGTAAAGTACAAACAATATTTTATATCGTGCGCTTTCAATCGGAGTTGTATAAATAATGTTAGTAATACCGACTCGCCTTCAATGTTGTAAGAGGATTCCCGTAGCGCAGTTTGCAATAAATTAGCTGGCTTCTAATATAAAACGACAAAACCCCGACAGAGCGTCACGGCCCCGCCGCGCGCCTCCGCCTGTCCATCTCCGCTCCGCATTAATCGTGTTTAGTTAGCGGATATTGGCGGCGGAAATTCAAATGCAATCAAATGAAAATAGAATTCGTAAAAAAGCAAAGAAAACAAACCGACAGGCGTCAGTCTAGCGGGAGCGCGCCGCCCGCCCTCGGCCGCCGCCCGCCCAGCGCACCGCACGCTGACCGTACTTACACGATTTTAAATTGTACATATCTGAAATTCCGATCTGTCGCGCACCCACCCTGCGCTATGAAATGAAACAAAATAAAAGTGGAACGACACGGCACGCTCGGAAAAAATCAAAATCGAAATTAAAAATAAAAGGTTTTTCCGACGCGGCGAGGGAGGCGGATGCAATGTTTGCGGCCGTCATTCGATGCAGTCCGCAATAAAAACACGCGCTCGACTTCTACATATAAATATGTGTGGCAGGATTGATTGGAATTGAATATGTGTGGGTGATGGGGGAGGGGGGGCGCAGGAATCGAAGGTGAGCGCCGCTAAGACTGTAATCGGTTTTGCCCGGGGCCGCCGAGCGCCGCACCACCACCGCTCACAATTAAACTTTGTTTGTACATGTGTCGCTCGAGATTAGCCGCAATGCTCTTTTTAAGTGGACCAGCTGCAGTCCCGCATGCAATTTAAGAATCCAGAACACAATTTCGGCAATTAGACTATTAACCGTTACGGTTTGTTTTGTACTTCTGTTCGTAAAATAGTCGATGACTGAAGAATATTAGTGGTCGCTATTAATATCGGTCTCTTCTGTCACCGCAACAGAGTACATGTAGCAATCGCGGCAAATGTTCCAAAGATGTAAATGCGAAGGCAGGGTGGCGCGCGGCGGCGGCGCGGCGGCACATAAATCATCGGGAGGGGCGCTGATTGCCTTCAATTATGGCATTAACTTTCATGCCTAATTTTATACTGCTAGTTATTACCTAGCTCCCCCGTTGCGGTCAAGTATTATGGTATTTATTGAGTCACTCACTTTATTTTGTGGAATTAACATTAATAGACATCTGTTTGTATTAATTTGTTACTTTGCAGACTGTTCTTCTGGTGTATTTATTGTTCTAGAAATTGAAGTACTGCCGTTTTCTACATCTCTTGCTTTAAGCTCGCAGTGGTAGAAATTTATTGAAGAAATAACCAGTAACTATGTACGTCATATCCGTAAGCAACTGTCTATTCACTGTACATAGCTTGTACATTTAATGTAATTAATTAAAATATATAAATAAGGTAAAGTCGACTATAGTAAGTTGTTAAATGTCTCATTAGTCTAGTGGTCCCAAGCGCGACTGCTGAGCATGAGGTCCTGGGTTCGCTACCCAGATCGGGCAGTGTTAATATTAAGTTTTTCTATTAGGATAGTCTCAGTAGAAGCCCGGAATTATGAATTATGCCCGGTAGATGGGAAAAGTCTCACCACCTATTACGTGGGACTTATTGACAGCATTGGTGAAATGTGGGTGTACAACTGTACACCTCCGCCTACCCCTTCGGGAATATAGGCATGATGTTATGTTATGTTAATTACATACCTTCAAAACCCTAATGATGTCTTGTAAGAATGATAATTTAATTTTCTTTTCTTCTGCTCTGTGTTATAAACCAAGGGCAATACCACTCTCTCAGTGCGTTAGGTACTCTTTCAAATATGAGGAAAAACTGCTCATATTACCAAAACAATGAAAAGTACATACATGTAATATAGAAACGACAACCTCCGTGAATCAAAACACTTTATAACGACCCGTCCTTATCGCATACACTATGCTTAGGTACACGCCTTCATTTTTTCACCCCTCGAAGTTTTCTACTAAGTAGGCACCGAGTACCTACCTAACGCGAGGAGTTCCAATCGATCAATCACTCCCAGCATAACAGTTACAGCCGTGAAATCTTCAGGGGCAAGACAAAGATAATTCCCGTTTAACTTCCGTTTCCAACTTATCGAATAATTTAACTGAACATTTATTTTTGCGCGCTCATCAATCAAGCGAGCTCGCGCTTCGCCGATAAGCCGCGCCTCGACGCCGAGAAATGACTAGGCATTACATAAATCCCCTTGGATGATGAAAAGTGAAGTGTAACAGATAAGAACCTACAAAAAGTTACGATGAGAAATGAATCGCGATTTATATCCGCTGCTCGCTACGCCCGCAGTGGCACCCGCGCGCCGCGGTGCGGTCGCGTTCTCCTCCTCAGTTCTACATTTTACACTCAAGTAATACTTACTAGTTTTAATCGTTATAATGCTATTGTTAATTTGATTTGACTTATTTTGTTGTTGTTACTAATTAACTTTATTTCAATTATTTTTCTAAAGTAACCTGAATGTCCACTGCTGCTTTTTACAACCGCTTTTATAGGGTGTGTGATAATTTAAATTGATTCTATTACCTATATATTATCTATACTAAGTTCAGAATATGTAACCACATACTTATTATTAATATAATTTTCATAGCAATTTCGCCAATACCTGAGTGTCTATATCTGTTTTATTGTCTACGTTAAAAACACAGGCAAAAAAGCTTCGCAAAAAGCCAAAGTTTAATCGAAACTTTTCTCCGGGCGGCCATTATTAAGATAAACAGTACAATACATAAGCCTATCTCGACATTTATTTTATCACGGGTTCACATCACGCGCCGCTATTCCCTGTTATGATACGGCCCGTACCTGAGTGGAGCTGAAAGAAAAGCTATAAACCTGTTCGAAGCGTTTCTTCCGGCGCGCCGGAGCGTCGCGTACGCGCGCCGACTGGTAAGCAGCCCCCGCGCCCGCGTCGCCCCCTGGTTCGCCCGCGAACACCCCCCACATCTGCCGACCATATTTTCCACTTTATGTGTGACAGTTGAGGTAATATCGAGACTCTCGCCGCTCTCTGATTGGACGAAAAATACACATTAAAGGAACCTGCCGGTTGCGAGCGAGCGATTCGAAGCTGTATTCTCGTGGAAAATGTCGGAAAATATTGTATTATGGGGGTGCAAAATTGCCACCCCACCGCCCGTTCGCTCGACTCCGACAAAAACTGTCGAGTATTTGTTTTTGATGAAAACGATTTATTATTCTACGTGGGTTGGAGGCAATAAAGATAAGCCGGCGAGGTGCCGGAGCCTTATTACGGCTAACCCTCGCCTTTGTTTCCTTATAAAGAATAATAAATGAGGCCGCACGCTTATTTACCAACTTCCTTAATTATTTATTCATGCGGAAACCTTGTTGATATTTGTTAAATGCATAAACTTAATTCATAAAACTTTGATAATAGCTTACTGAAATAAATTTATTTTCCGAGTAGGTACATAAATGTCGGGATTTAATGAATTAGTGTAATTTTATACTTGTATAATTTTGTACAGTAGATAATAAATCATCAAGTGGTAAATCCCGGTTGCGACGCGCCAGCAGATAGCAATCGCCATAACGCTAAATCCGCAATTTACATTAACACCCCAATGCACAAGGACACACACTCTCACGATGTTTAGGCTACAGTAGCGAGTTTGCAACACAAGATTTATATGACGATAAGCATTACCGATACGTAAAGCGGCGTTGCGTCAAAAACAACCGAAAATGCTAACATAATTTAGATACAAATATTAATACTAGTATGTACAATATAGGTAGACATATATTTTATCATGTATCTCACATTTAATAGATATCTACTTACGCTTCAACAAACACTTCGGTTCTAAACAAATTGGATTCGAACCATATAGAGAAAATCTACAAAGCATTTCCAACTCATTCAATAGGTTCGCATTATTATATTTCAACAAAAAGAAAAATCATAAAAAACAAAATGACACTATTCATTATAAGAACATATTAATTTTCTACTATAAACAAAATTGTCACGCGTACAATTTATTTATGCAGTAATAATCAAACATCCGTGTTCAGTGCGCAGCCCCCTGCTGTGCGCACGCGCCGCTAAACAAGCCATTTAGTCAGATTTATTAATTTCATCGTGGACATGTGGCCGGCGTGTCAGACATTTTGCTTGTTTATATCATCTGTCGTGTTTATTAACCACGCTTTTTAGGGTTTTAAAATAGTTTTTATGTGTCGTTTCTGTTAGTTTTTTATTGTCACTATAACCCATCTATTAGCCGTCTTATCGTATTGTATAATGTGCGTAAATAGGTAAAATTTCTACCTACATAATTAAATTAAGCTAATCGTATGGTTCATGGAATTATAGTTTAAAACTTATGTTAAACTGGCTATGCCTACAACTTCATTCGCGTTGGACTTATGCAAATTTTATATTTATATTCATATCTTCTGGACCCTGCTAGATATCGAAATGAAAAATAAACAAAAAATTAAGTTAAGTATCCTGTTTAGTTTAACATTTTCTTTTAAATCCGCCATATCGGAATCTATTTGAGACATACTTTCAGACAAACAGACAGACATGAATTCTCAAAATTCAAAACTTGGCATTTATTTTGAACTCAATGGCATTCAATGTTATTTATTGGTACCTACATATATCGTCATTCATTACCTACCTAAAGCTATGTAAACAATTAATCATTCATATAATTAATTCTCTAAACAAAATCGATCATAACATCTGAGTTTACATTACTGTGCTGACAAATTTGTATACACAAATTGGTTGTACAGCGCCTCCCGTGTCCCTGTCTGGGCGACGTTTAAAAATTTAAATATCGACAGCCAACCCCTCCTAAATTAAATGAACGCACATCTGAAAAATGCTTCACCGACTTCGTAAGCAAAACGCAGTTTTTTCATACTTATTCGTTGAATTTAAGACATTTCGGTTGTGAGTTGATGTCTATGAGGATGTTTTATGCTATAAGAAACCATTTTTTTCATTGAAAAATCATTGACAGCCTCTTTATTATTAATCAAAGTTTCAAATCAATCATTTGGAACCCGTGTGAAAAAACAAATTTCGTACAATCTTAAGTTTCCCTCCAAAATCTATGCAGAAAACGTATAACTACAACACAATAACGAAAAGAAAAGTCGGATTAAAAAAAAACGTCCTCAGGTTTTTTACAGCTCTAAGAGACCGTACACCTAAGTATCTATTAAACTGATTTAAACTTAACATTCCCACGCATTCTTTGAGAAAGGCGAATGACAAATTAACTACACATTAACTGCTGTTACTTAGTTTAACAAAAAAACATACTTGTCTTACTTGATTCAAGCACAAGTCGTAGTTGTTTGTATAGCAAGTTTGCAAACTTGCTAGTATGTACTCAGCATCAAAATATGATCCGTTTAATTAACACAAACACTATCCATGTAAGTAATAAAGGTTATATGCCCCAGCAATTTTATCTAAAACAGGTTTATATTATTTAGCAATGAGCATTAGCGCATAAAGCGGTCCACAGCACCCCTAAATGACGCGTAGCGGATGCGGTGTAAGTTAACTCGTACTATTTAACCATCCGTTCATACAGCCGCGATGAAACAACACCCTCGCCGCCCTACGATAGGACAGAGACAAAAATATGAGGAATACAAAGAAAGAAAGAGATAATATCATACTCATCGGGGCATAACTCATAAATAAAATACAATATGGTGAGCAAAACATTGAATTATGCCGGTATTATGTCACATTTGGCCTTTGTGAATTAGTCACTGCATATCGCTAGGGGAGTAGATTGGATATTTGTCAGTGATGTTAACCGACCGTGCGATGCATAGATTTATTACTTTTGTATCTGTTCAAAATCTTCATCACTTTTGTTGTCGGCAAGTGATAATGAAGTCAGTCACATTATAAAGTAAAAAAAAAAACAGACTTGACCTTTATATTTATTTATATATCTAGTAAGAATTTCAGATGCTGTGAAAAAATTATGTAATCCACCTCTAAACACTTAAATCCAATCACACTTTGTAGATAAACAATAATGCAATTACACTTCGATGACGAGAAATAATACTGTGAACGCTCTAACGTCAATATTTTACCGTGAGTTGATAGCTATATTGGAAACACTTCAATTTATAAACAAAATGCTCGCTTGCTAAGCCATAAAGGGGAAAACGGCGCGCCCGATTCAGCGAAATCATAGAAAAGCACATAAATTGGTGCGCATTAACATTTCCTTTATCCTACGTGTCGGCGTATGACGGGGGCACCGCGCCGCGCCGCGCCGCGTCGGGGCCGCCCAAGACAATAAATTTACATATTTCACCCCTCAAACAGACCTTTTTTGCCATTCCGCAGAATTACGCACATATGGGAATATTCTGTTGAATACATCAGCAGTAAGGAGAGATACTCTCAGAATAAAATTATCTTCCACGACGCCACATTTGGAGATAAAGAGCCGCTACATTTGACGCCTTTGATACAGAGGACTGTATTTTTCGAGCTACTCGAAAATAAACTTACCTGACATGGATGCGTCTGATTCAAATAGCAAAATAGCAACATTGTTTTCATTAAATATATTCTAGTAAATTGTATAATACAAAATGGTTACCTTTGCCCTAAAACCAATGTAGTACCAACCCATGGGGATTGAAAATGAAATCTCTTGATTCGATTACTGGCTATATAATATTATGGGGTGTCAGGTATATACGCAAATTCACATATGGAAATGTAATTTTGCGGTAGAAGCACCCTTCAAAGGGTCAAATCAAAATCATTTTCACAGTCCAGTGAAGCAATGTACAGTCGGCAACTTAGCGCCGCGCGTGTGCTTTACGTTCACCGAGTTCGATTCTGTTGCATTTTACTCTTTTATTAATTTGAGTAAATAAGTACGTTTTTTTACTAGACTAATGGTCAATTAATCTAACATATTAATTAGCATGTCCTCTATTCTCTTACCCCTGGCTATTGTTTGCTAGTCTATGGAAGCAGTGCCTACTTACCTAAAAGCGTTTTTCTTTTACCTGTTGAAATACAATCTGAAGTTCTAAACAGTATCTATTATCATAACACTATTGCATTTGTTGTTGTTTGTACATCCATGAACATTTTCATCATCATCCATGGCCATCGTCATCGTTTTAAAATCAAATTGGCTATCGATACCAACAAATTACTTTCAATTGTATGTATATGATTACTTAATTATAATTTTTTGTATATAAATAACACAGAAATCTAATTAATAAGTACATGCATTACATTTCATAATGACGTAGAGTGCCACATTGTTCCACCCATAAATATGTAGGAACTTGAATACGACTACGGTTTGACCCGCACTTTGGTATTATGCACAATCGTATTACCTACCAACGCCGAAATAGGAGGTTGCTTTATAGAATGTAGCGAGAGAGTGGACCGTACGAGGTAGACGGACGACACTAATACTCATTAGAATTACATGGCGGAACGGTCCGGCTGGCCGGCGGCAGTGCCGCGCAGCGCCGCCGCTCCGCCGCGCACTCGCCTCGTCCGAACCGTACCGCCGACTGCCGAGCCACCCACCGACGCAGCACCATTTAGATTTGTCTCACCAACTGCCTCACTTGCGGATAATCAACGTGTACGAGTAAGAATTAATTCTATCTATCTAAGTACCAAAAGATGGATGTAGGATTTGTTTCATTGGTAACGTGTGGTTATTTTATTCGAACGTAGGTTTCACCAATGTTTCTAGAGTTGGGTGCCTAACTCTAGAAACATTGGTGAAACTTTTTGTACTTTACTGCTCCAGGCTGTAACTTCAACATTTTTTCAACAATTTGGAACAAAACTGAACACGAATATTATATTTGATAATATGGGATCTATATTGGATGTTGGTAGGCAACGGTAACTTTCAACTAATCTAGTAAAATGTACCGAACAAACGTAGTTTCAATACATAAACCGTAGGTGATATAGAAACTAAATGATGGCAGGAAACTAGGACGCTAGGACATAAATATTTATAGATGAGCTAACTACACGTCCGACTGCATATGTAACACGAACAAACACTTGACACATGCGGATATATATTGTGTAAAATATATATTAGTTGTGTATTACCTTTACTAAAACGAAATTCAATATCCGCTTCATTCCCTCTCAATAAAACCAGATTATATTTTTAACCTAGAGATAGCGTCATATTAGGGAAATAATAATTATTTTATTAAGATTCATTTCAATTATAACAGCATCATGATGAACTATTAATGACTAGGTATATAAGTTTTATTAATAGGATACCTATTAATAAGACTTATACAGTCATGAATAGTTCAAAATTGAACGTCTAACAATAGCATTTATATTGTGCCTGGGATTGGCGAGTCAACAGGTTGAATTCATAGATTATATTTTTATACTTTATATATTAATATAACTACCTCGTTCGTCTAGTGGTCCCAAGCGCGACTGCTGAGCATGAGGTCTCAGGTTCGATTCCCGGGTCGGGCAAAGTGTTATTGAGTTTTTCTGTTAGGAAATTCTCAGTAGCGGCCCGGAGTTTAGAATTATGCCCGGTAGATGACAATAGGCTCACCACCTATTACTTGGGACTTAATAACGGCATTAGTGAAATGTGGGTGTACAACTGTGTACACCTCTGTCTACCCCTTCGGGGAATACAGGTGTGATGCTATGATACTGTTAATATTTTTATATATTGTTATTTAACTTGGCCTATAAGTATTTATCTGAAAACTTTTAGTAAATTTGGTACCTATATATCGCGTTAACGCAATTATTTCACTGCTGGACTTATCCTAATCTTGTGTGTTAATAACAATCAAATGTGCTTGAATTGAGAAACGCCTGATAATTGTACGTCAGCGGTAGTACAGCACAATAAAGGAACATTTCTTTAGGCGCAATGTGCGTTCAGCAAAATCGTATTAAAGAAGATTGCCAACCATACATCTCTCTTAACATGATTCGACAACTAAAGACGGAAGTGAACATATTTCCTGTTGTGTTTTGTCTTACGATACAATATATAGATTGTTGGGAAATATCACATTCTGTGCACGAATTCCACCACAATCGATAAGAGAGATGACCGCTGGCCGCGAGGAGTGGCGCGGGGTGAGGGCCGCCGATGGGGAGACTGTTATTTGATTAGTCTTACCGAGAATGAGCTCGCCTCTACTTAATGGGGTGAGGGCTTGTAACCGGACCACGTATAATTTTCACTACTCCGCGTTAACACTATACTCGTAGGAAGACAAAAGCTCAAAACCACTTATCTAGAAACAATAAAACGATTCACGGCGGAACGTAAGAGCAGACCCGAAAGGCGTTCATCCCATCATCGCTTAATAGACACGCATTTCGACATAAATGAGTTTCACTTTAAATTAATTAGTAGCACATTTTCCATTATAAGGACAAATGTAAAAGCGACCGCTTAATAGCGCGGTGGAAAACTCGCTAGTTTTCGCTCGCGAGAATAGGGCCGGAGAGAAATTGCGGATAGACATAATCAGTCTTCTGGCTTTGAGGCCGCCTCAGACCCCTAATGTGCCACACACCTCTCCAACTGATGAATACGCTTTAGACATACGCCTCACGACTGATTGAATTCAATATTAACATTGTAATTAAAGTTCTCTTCTATTTTGTTTATGATAACGACTACGGTGAATTTCATAAATTGTCTTTAAAACGTATTCGGAGCCTTTAGTTACTTACTTTAGAACTCAACCTGCCCCAAGTTAGCAACCAAATGCCTATAGTTAACTACTACAAGGAAAGTTTTGAAGCAAAACGGGAGGTCGGTTTGTGAGGACGGTCCGTAATGACCCTGTCCGATCTTACAAAAGGCAATTACAATAAAGTTCCATTCGCACATGGTCGTTAACTGGACGATATATCTTGGATTCCCTCAGTCAAGTCGGCTTTCACACTCGTTTCATCTTACCGCCTTGACACACGACCTCACATGACAATTTTAATTTTTAATCGCCTTTTTACTATTGTATGCTGAACTCGATTGATTAGTTTGAAAAGTGTTGAAAAAATTACACAATCATGTATATATTTTTTTATTAAATATTAAAGTATAAAATTATGACATGAATATGAGAATGGTGTGAACATTAATAAGACGTGTGCAGGTAGTTACTGCGAGGTGTGCCGTGGAGGTGTGCGGCCGCAGCCCGCGCACGTAACTGCCTCGGAGCGCACACTTTACGAGCGGGGGATTAACCCGTGTAACGAGATTCATTAATTCTTGTCGTTAAAATTTGTCGTTCTCGATTAATAAGGAAGTCCCAAGCGGCGGGACGTTATTATCACTGGACCGCAGGCGGGTGTCGCCGGCGTCGCCAGGGGCTGCCTCGCCGCGAAACTTCCCACTCCGCCCGCTTTATTTACACTATCGAGTAAATTAAACTCGCGCTCGAGTGTCGGAGAAAACTTTAACAGAACTTTGTGTGTAATAAGTGGTGCAACAACACGAGTGGAAGAGCAAACGTCGGACGCGGTCTCGGCTCCGCACTTCGCTCCCACTTAACTCTTTGGGACATATTTATTCGACCCTCCGGCGACCACTGCGGAGCTTACCCTCCCGGGCCCCTCTGAAATTAACCTAACGAATCAAAGCTGCCATTAAATAGTACCTGAACCATTCTTACGTACAATCTGCGCCAATTACGTTATGAATGTTCGCCGCAAGCTCCATCGACCCGCTACGTGCGCTTATAAATGTTTGATCGGTCTTGGAAACGAATCGAAACAAAGAAAGTACACAGGTCCGTTATTAGCGTCCGTTTCCTCTATCTGTTTGTATGTAATTTTTAATGCGGGGTCAATCAGGGAGCTATATCGTAGATCTCCGTCGGGCCGAGACCGTAACGATAATGAATCGGCACTGTAAGAGCGCCGGACCGCACTCACGAATTATTAATCGCTGTACCTACGTGCACAACATTGTACTCCTATTATTAAATACCATCTTAGAGGTCCGTGGTCTTCAATATAGACGTAGGTGACCAACCGCGCTGTGCTTGTCATTAATAACTAAATGCTTCTATTGATTCCATCCTTGGAAAGGATTTAAATTTAAGATTAAGACATGGTCAACGTTGTAAGCGGTTTCAATTACATAGCATTACTAATGCATAAAGAACATGTTCTGTGTTCACACCGGCCGCATTTCCTTGTCCTTTAAGATGACCCTCCCCTCGTGGAGGCAGCGTGGGTCTGTCCACTATTTGTTTTACCTACCTGCGACCCTCGTACAACTGTCCACTAAGTGTTGATTGCTTGTAAACAGCGTTTGTAAGCAGTTAACTATTTACTTTTAACAAAATCTTACAGTAATGTCACTGTATTTCTGGTTATATCTTGAACCCTAAGCTATTTTTAGATAACAAAAGTTAGAAGCTTGCGTCATAAGTTTATTGTGCGATTCGAATCCCATGCGTGGAAGGAATTGATAAGGCGCGCTCGAACCTTTGCGTCTATTGCTTGAAATTTATTGCTGTTTTGGGTTTTTATTGTTCCGTTTTACGGCCTCCTCGTGTATAAATCGTACAGATAGAAGATGAATTCCGCGCTAAAGCGACCGCTACCGACGTATACCATACATTTGGGCAATACCTTACGTCCTCGTATAAATACAAACACATAAAGTCACTATCCAGGTTAGTTTATTTTTGCGACACTGCCCATATTGAAGGCGAGCTGTTTGAACAGAGCCTTTATTTTCGTGTAAATGCCGCCCAGCAGTTTCAACGGACGTAGGACCATTTTCATAGAGGTCCATCACGACGACCCAAGCGTGTGCGATATATCACACGAAATTATGCTTGGGCTGCGTTCCTACGGCGAGCGCGACAGAGACGGCGCACGAGACTCGCTGACCCTCAGCTCATAATGTACGGTCCGGTTAGGTACACGACTTACGGGAAATAGCTACGTATGTAACCCCGGAGCCCGCGCCCGCACCCCGTGCATGAAATGCTTATTATACGCGGCACGTAGGCCGCCACCCCGCGCGGCCGCCGCTCGGCTTGCTCGCTCGCGCCACCTGCCTGCCCGTCCAGACAGGGACGCACGACCGATATTATAGCAAATCGAGGATTGTTATGTCCGGTCCGCCAGAGGTCGGCGTAATATATGGCCACGGTATTCCGGGCACATATATTAACACAGAACTCGCCTCATACGAAAAGATCTTACGCGATGGAAACAAATGGCAAGGAAAATTTTGGCGGTGAAATTCATTGAGATGGAAGAAACAAAAACGAGAGGAAAAATTACTGTAATTTTTCTGACTGATCTGGCTACTGTCTCTGTGAAAATTGGAGTGAAAGACGGGCAAATCATCGGTAAACCTCAAATAACTCCTTATAAATGATATTGGTATTCTTATATAGATTTTCTCAATGTAAATGGCATATTGTATTAGTAAAAAATCCTACCCTCGTGGAACATAGAATAAGGTAATCTATTAAATAATAATGGGGATGTGTGGTCAAGTGGATGATCGAGCCAGGAGGTCGAGCAAATGAAGAATGATGAGTAGTTGCAGCGAGGGGCGGTGCAGTGCAGCCGCGCGCTATGACACGTCGCGCTAAGTGACTGATGACGCTACTGAACATATAGGTACCTATGTACGTTTTTACGTGTTCTTTGTGTAAGTTTCTTAACTATACTTTAGAATTAAAGTACCTACGAGTTATCGAATATTAATAATAAATTTTCTGTACACCTCTACAACTTAGTACGATAATTTTTTATACCATTTGTATTACCATTAATAACCGTATTACATATATAAAAAAAAAATTAAAGAACTACAATGTTTGTTGTGTTATACTTTCTGCTTATAAGTACAATCACGCACTCACGATAAATGTCCAGGGGTGCAACCCGCACCGCCTAAACGAATTTAAATAAAATCGGGTATTGAAATCTCCCGGCGATCTCACAAAAATATACCTATGTCAGGAGAGATTTGAGCGGAATAAAAATTCCTCAGACTCGTCGCATTATCGAGGGGCGGGTCTCCTGTTTTCTTTTATGGCTGTCGTAAGGTATAATCTTCAAGAAAAATGCGATATTTAAATGAAGTGAATTCCTCGAAGGGGATTTCCTTAATACCCAAATTTTTCAGTTGCAATTTCATTTGTTAATTCAGTGAGGTTGGCTGTAATCGCATTGGGGTGACAAGGAAACATCTGTCATTTTAATTTCCGTTTTGTCAATTTTAAAACAGTTCAGGTTACATAATTCGGTGCCGATTTTCTTGGTTTGTTATTTTTTATACGTCGCTTCGGTGTCACCTTTGGTCGCGTACAGTATAAACATTGGCTCTAATGAGGGTAGTGTGGTGATGCGGCGCGTGCGCGTGATCCCGCGTGTGCCTGCAGGATCCAACGCCACGTGGCCGACACGCGTAACACGTCTCTAATTGCCCTACTATAGAGATTGTGACAATATTGGACAATCCAGTGAAAATAACACCCGAATATTGTGTAGCGTACAGTTTGAGCCGACAATAATCTCTCATTTTAATAGATAAGTGGAGGCGGAGTCGTGTCATTTGTTACTGACTACTATCATAATAACCCCTGCTTTACTTTCTTTTATTTACACATATAATATCTACTAAACTTACAATGAATAACTTCAATTGTTACATTCAATAGATAATGTCTATAACTCCAAATGTAAAATAACGTTAAAAAAAAAAAACAAAGTCAAGCCTCGGTAGGAGGCCATTTCATTAAAATTAAAAGAAGTTAAGTCGCGACACAAGACAAACTGCCGCCTAGAGAAATAAAGAGAGCAAAGCAAATGAGAAGAACTCATTTGGGCGGCCGCTGAATTGTGTTCGAGAGGATAATAAAAAGGGAAGCCATCAGTGACACGCACAATAAGCATCAACCTCAAGAATATCATAGATAACGGCGCGGAGCCGCCGCCGCAGGGACCTCATTAGGAGGCCGCAGGGAAATTAAAAAGAAAGCAAGATCTCGGACTCGATTGCGACCCGAGAAAAACGACCGGCCTTCCTCTCATAACATTACATACAGCCTCCGTCGATTTTCCGGACGATTATTATTTTGTGGTCCGTAAGACTTGGCCGGAAAAGTAGTTAATGACAGAACAGAGGGCGAAGGCGCACAGGCGCAGCATAAATCAGTCTGGAGCAGAGATGAATGTAATTACCGCGCCGGACGGGACAAATCGGATCTGCGCGAAGCGAGCCTCGTTTACCGCCTAGTACCGCTCACACACGCGACTAGGCGACTCATAGGAACTCGTTATAACCTCAGAAATTATATAAATGACTGAGACTGTACTCATGATGTATGTACTGATTGATAGACAAGCTTATAACTATAGAAATATCTATCGGCCTGACTCACGACGTTACCTGCGAAACTATATGTTGATTGTCCCGATAGTCTTGTCATTAAATGGTTCAATAGTGAAGAGCATGGACTAACATCTCTCAAAGAAGCTCTCACTGAACGGCTGGATCAAGAGGCTGATACCAGAAGCCTTAGTCTTGGATACGTCACGCATTGTGAGGTCCTCACTCTGGAACCCTAACCACTCACCGCTTGGTTTCCACGACATGCTGGCAAAGCATAGTACGTATTTTGGAAAATTATAATATATTGCATCTATGTATATGTTTTTAGTTTTTTATTATTGACGAATAAAGAAATATTTGGATTGGTCACAGACACAATTAAAAACCTTTAATACAAAATCCGGGGAAATTTTGTATAGAAGGAACTTTAAATCTTTGTGCAGCACCTTCAAACACTTTAAACGTATAAAAAGGAGCAAAAATAACAATTAATTGCCCCTTTCGAAAACAAATTCCAAGTCTTTCGAACTGACTCGATTTGCTAGGAAGAAACCTATAGAAATCTTACATTTATGCAAAACAAAGGCAATCAAGGCCCGGACGAACAGAAGAAATGAGCTTCATTAAACGACGGAATGAAAACTTTAATAATGTAAGATGCAAAAAACTCGACAAAAAATACTTAAGAAAATCTGACGACATAAAGGCTGTTGTAACCGGGGACTCGCCGTAAAATCATTAAGATGCTAATAAAAACTTCCTTTTGTAGCACAGAGACGAACTCGGGGAGCGAAGAGAAAAAATATTCAAAAAAAAAACCCAATCCAGAGAATGGAATGGGAAGCGGTGCCATGATTATTCTTCAAAACATAATGAAGTGAATTAATGTAAATATTCTTTTTGCTTGGAACTTTCCGCCCTCCGGAAAGTTTTATTTTACGGCGCGTCGTTTAACAGGCGTCCCTACTTATTGACATTCAATTCGGGGGAAATTGATTTATGAAGATTGTCGCCTTAATTGTAGAAAGAATTTTCGGGATCGATTGTAAATCTGAGAAATATTTGGGGAGTATGAATAAATCACTAAATCAGCGATCATAGATTTATTCATGTTGGTATTAGGATGTATAACTGTAGAAGAGTGTTTTAATAGAACAATGGGTGTGCATTGTTGCATTATTGAGTAGGTCGTGACAGGTCGCGCAGGGCCGAAACCGAGGGCTGCAGCTGCAGTCATTACACTGTCAAGCCGGTCGTACTCACTGCACGACAAGCGGAACAAATGTACACCAGTTTATTCATTAACTTTATTAAATATCAATGACTTCAAGCTTCACTTTTTATTCCGTTTTGTAAATTGTTTAATGGGGCATATTTTATTCATATATATATACTACTTTCAAATATATTCATTTATTAAAGGAAAAACGTGACAATTTGGTTATATGCATAAAGATTTGTGTGTACTTAATAAAACGTGAAAGACACGAAGGATTTGATAACATATAGGTCTTCCTCAAGCATAAAGTAATTACCATCCCTTTTACTGGTCAGTATTTTTCGGGATTTGGAACAAAATATCCGTAAATAATTGGAATCTCTCCAGAGGAGTCGTCGTGGAAGGGTCCACACAAGGTCCGGCACCTTTTTACGGTCGATAAAAATAATAAGTCGGTACTCCCACTTCCCACCTCCCCTTCCCTCAACCCCGGGGCAGACGTATGGACCCCGCTCCGCCCACTTTCGGACACCGCTCATTTTTTGTTCGTAACACTTTTCATTTGTCTCCAAGAACCAAAGTGAACACATACACGAACAAACGTGGTATTCCTGGAACCACAACAATACACATTTATTTATCTGACTCGTGGAAGCCATGTCGTAGACACAACCTTCGAACAGACATTAGGCCAAGTTACACACATTAAAAGTTCCCGAATCGACACCTAATATGCAATCACATACTTTATACAAAATTTATCGTACCTATTACAAGATTCGCATTAAACTACCCAGAAAATCTTTAACCTCTAAGCTTTAAGCTTATAAAAGCTCGGCGCTAATGGCCGGATACCGGAAATTGCGCTCTCATATATCTCCCAACAGATTTATGAAAGTACCCACACATGAGCCGATGTCTCTTGGGCGCACACGCGTCACACCAGTAAGAAGTAACGTAAACTCTACCCACACACGCAAACACCGACACCGTTAAACTTTGACACTTATTAATTTAAAGGATCGTTAATTCTGGAGAGCACCAAGTAGTGATATGAGACTAAATCAAAGTATAGATATATTTGTACTATAAAGTTTATTTTAGCTTTAAATATATTAGCACATACGTACTTAAATTAAAGAATAAGTTTAATTTATTAGTTATCTGTACTATTTCTCAATATTTATTAAGACACAATTTTCATCGAGACAATCGTCGCTGATCAGCTAATGCTACGCGCGTAGCAACTGAGCGCTACACCGTAGCCGCGTAGCGGATAATCCGCGTCCAGCGGCGTAGTCTCACGCCTCCTCCCGTAGCCGCTGATATGACTCTGATGGTCTTTCCCTGTCAAGTTTAATGCATCTGTCAGATCTGCATGCGTATATTTTATAATAATGAGCTTTACGACCCCTGCTCTGTTTTGCCCTGCTAAAGAAAACAAGCTAGAAAGTACATGTTTGGTTAGAAATATTTTACTGAACGTATAATTGTATTTTATAATTTTGAGATATTTAATGTAACATTGATTAACTACGTATACAATAAAACGCTGTTAACAGATCAAACAATGGAGGAAAGAAATACTAAACAGCTATCTCGACACCCTAAGTCAATTGTGAAAAGAATATTAGGTATATTCGCGAGTGGGGGCTGTTTTTTTAGGATCGTAATCTTTTCCGCGTATCCCGTCTCAGCCCTTGCCGACACGTACCGGCCATTGTGACGCGGAATACGTCTTCCGCGGCGCTTCTTATATGAGCGTTACAAGTGCTTTCTAAATAATCTAAGTCCAGTCGAAGAGAGCGTATTGTATTGACACAGTGGAGTGGTGGCCGGCCGTATAATGCCTGTTGTATGTGTGCGTCATGTTGGTGCACGAGTGTGTGTGTGCGTCCACGCTTGATAGAATAAGCAAGTCGTCCGGCGCCGTGGGGGGTGGAGGGACGACGCCCCCTTAAGTATCTTCAAGACTGGACCTCCACCACCCCCTGCCCACTACACGTCTTCTGTAGCACTTCCCGTAGCCACATTGGACTCTAATGGGCCTTTATGTTATGTTGTAAACTTACTTTTATCATAATATATAGAAGTTCACTATTTATGACAACTTCGAGGTAACCCTAACTTTTTTTTTATATATCCTAACCTCAATTTAATTTTAAATTATAGTTAAATGCACTATTAAAACAAAAAATACTCAATAATACACAAAATGCCTTAAAACAAACTAATTCATGGAGGCAATAATCTCGTGAAGGTAACAAGTAGATGGATGTCTTTCTTTATAATTGCGAAAAATCCATCATGGTCGTTGTCGACTCTTACTAACTAAAACCCACACAGTAATAAACCTTTACCGGGGTTTGAGAATCGCAACTACAATCACTGCAACCGAACGCTGCTACCTACCCATCTTTGATAAATCTTTAGATGCCAGTATAAGGATGACATTTTCTCCTAACAAGGAAAACGAATAATTTAAATTTCTAATCATTTTATCACTCTATTCAAATAATGACTGCCTCGTTGGTCTAGTGGTCCCAAGCGCGACTGCTGAGCATGAGGTCTCGGGTTCGATTCCCGGGTCGGGCAAAGTGTTATTGAGTTTTTCTGTTAGAAAATTCTCGGTAGCAGCCCGGAGTTTGGAATTGTGCCCGGTAGATGGCAATAGGCTCACCACCTATTACATGGGACTTAATAACAGCATTGGTGAAATGTGGATGTACGAATGTGTACTTCTCTGCCTACCCCTTCGGGGAATACAGGCGTGATGCTACGCTATGTTATGTCAGGCACCCTATCAATTGGAAAAAGACAGCAGAAAATATATAAATTAATAACTATAGATCTTTGAAAAGCATTAACGCATGCATAGCGCAGCATTCTTTCCACAAATATTTAACTTTAGGAATCTGTTTCTTTTATTAATCGGATTCACTACAATATTATAAAGTATATACAAAATCCTGCTCTCTTCTTAGATAACGCAGTTAAGTGACTTTAAAATGTTGTGCCATAGTCGAGTAAAAATAAGCAGGATGCACGAATACGAGGCACTAGTTTATTAAGTTGCTTAAAATGTCAGCAACAGCGTGCGAGCGCCGGAGAGCGGCGCGGCAGCGTGCGAGCAAATCATATTAACTGGCATGGCGGCACCGGCGCTGCCTCCACTTTACTATTCTGTCGCTAATTCTCAACAACCTGGACGAACATATAGTTACATTTCCATTTTGATCAGGAACACGTTAGTTTGTCTTTTAGAGCTCACGGAACGGCTTCCGACTACGGCTCTTTATGTGTAGCTAGGGAAATTATATTATAGAAAAATGCGAACAAACTTAAATAACACAAAGACAAAGCAAGCTAGCACCTAAATCATAACCACAACAAACATGTGTGATATCGACCGTAACAACAAGCCAAAAATAACAAAAATTCAAAAAAGTTCACCGTGAAATACGTTACCGTGTACAGAAAAACAGAAAATAAAAGCATTAAAACGGAACGTTACCAACAGTAGGTACATAAGGTGCTCGAGCCAAAAGTTATGTCGGAATACTTCTAACGGGCGGGCGGCTGCTATGAGTAGATTTACAATAAATACACCAAACAAAGAAAAAGGAATCTCGCTGCGGGGAAAACTTCGGCTTTGTACTCCACTACACTGTTACGGTGAACTGCTCGATTTATACGTAAAATATGTGGATATCTGTGTACAGTATGTGGCAAGTATTGTTAGTGCCATTATACTAAATTATAAGAACACTAAATAAATTTTAATGCTAATAAATCTACAAGCCATTGGTTTATCATGTTAAAACTAAGTACTGTCCTGTAAGCTGATAACTATAAAAATCATCTGCCCTATGTTTTTGTTCGGAAAATTCGAGAAATAGTCGTTAGATTGATGTCTTTTTTACCTAAGGTTGCATTTTCATAGAGGAGTTTTCATGTACTATTTATTCCGAAGTTCCCGCGGAAACAGGAAATTACAACCGTTTACGAGGTTTAGATAAAAACAATTTGAAGGCACGGCGAATCATGGCCGTATTCAACTAGTACACATACCTTCTTCTTAACCGACTTCCAAAAAAGGAGGAGGTTTCTCATTCTTCGTATCGTATGGTTGATGAACAACCTAGTGTAAGAATTTAAACCACCCGTAGGTCTCTGACATGGCTTTACACACCATCGAGAACATCTCTAATGTGTGCTGGTATCCTCACGATGTTTTCCTTCATCGTTTTAAGTGAGTGATAATTAATTTATAAAACGCATATGACTCCGAAAAAATAGTGGTGCGTGCCGTGGATTCGAACTTGCGACCTTTTACTTGTCAGTCCAACGGTCATGACACTAAGCTACTAATTGCTATAATAATTAATCCGAAATAAAATTCGAATTACATAAAAAAATCTTCAAATGAAACAAGCTTTCAATTACGATCTGTTTATTTTCTGTGTGCTTGTTTATTTTAAATTAATTTAACCTTTTGTTATTTTAGCATCGTTATTGATGAACGTTTGTTAAAAATAGTTGAAAGCGCGAAAAAATAAATAAAAAATGAACAAGAGTATAACGATATCAATTTAAAAACCAACTATCACGATTTTCCTTAAACCACATTAACCGATTAATAAAGCCAGAACTGAAGCTTTCCAATCCAGATGACTAATTGAACGTCTTCAAAGAGCGTCGATCTGCCGTGATTCTCCAGCTGAAGGGTTGAGTGGAGCAGGATCCTGCCGGAGGCTGCCACCTGCCTGCGATATAATTGGACTTCAAAACTGCGCGGCGGTGGCAGATCCCCAATACTTCCGCCCGGCTGGATCGCTGCCGCCCTCCTATTTATTTTGTCTGCGTTGTCTTTGCCGGTGTCACGGCTCTGCCTTTTGAACGGTTTTCAATCCAACGCATTATATTGACGGTATCAATTCCCTTCGCATAATATACTGATCAGTCACGGCTGTGTATAGACATATATATCTACCTATAGCATTTTAGAAGACATTACAAAATGAACTCTTGCGTTTTAGAGTTCCTTTTCTTATGTCTGTCTAGTTGTATTTTATATAAATTTTGTTCGAATCCCAGCAATGTTTACTTAACCAGTTTACTAGACAACAAAAGTGAAATGACTAAATCCTGAATTCTCGGGTCGTTGACCTGTGATCGCACGGCAATTGGTTTATCAATAGTAGATAGTGTCTCAAATTATTATTTTGGATAATTGAATCCAATTAAAAATCTAATTTGTAGTTATCTCTACCATTTAAATGCATTATAAATATACCTAAAACCCATTATAAATAAAACCTTATTATGTATGTTACCAGCAAATTCTATACTTAGTTATCACAAAAGATGTTTATCACTGTAGATTTTGTATCTTTTCGAAAACCGTTAAAAATGCTTCCTGCCGTAGTAGTAACTCTACATCTATAAAACACACTATTATTTATCATATAATTCAAAACAACACGATCCACTATACAAAGATACCTGAAAGACATCGCATTAGGAATTCTCAGTCTTAGCGTCATCTTGATTTAAAACGAAATACCCAAAATCAGCTCATGCAAATAGAAGTGTCGTTTCGGCCACTCGAGTAGCAAATCAAGAAAGAAACCCCGACCGGCGGTCGAGCGTCGTTCACGCCTCAATCAACTGCCAGTTACGAGCCTTTGTACACCGAGTGCCCCTCGGCCTTACCACACAAACTTCAACGTCTCAAAAACATTGTATAGTCATTGACAATAAGACGATTCTAAATATTTATTTTTAATTGATATAAGTATGTACACGTATATGTCATCATTCAATTGAAATTTATTGCCAAGCTTATACAGAAAATTTTGCCTTTTTCTGTGTAACTAAGAGTATGTAATACCATAACACATAAATGCGTCAAAATATAAATCATCAAGCGGTGGGGTATACCCACTTGATACAGATGCAGAGAAGAAACGTCAGACGTGCACGACGGACTGCAAGCGACTTAAGACCGACATTCCAAATATGAAAATAAAAAGAAAATAAGCTCTCCCTGACCATTCCTCCAATCGCGCACCTCGCTTTTATTACATCCATAAATTCATCATATCGCAGCGGCGGCGGCGCTCGCCATTGGCCGCGGGAGCGGGACAGTGCATGCCTCTTGCTCGCACCTCCTTCATATTAATATTGAATTTTTCTCGACCCCCGCCCGCCACCCTCGCGGGAGGCTCTACACTCGCTCGCCCCCGTATTGTTGTTATCTTTAATGTTGTGGAAAACGCGTTTTCTTGTGTCGTTAACTTTTATATTGCACGAGTGATACTTTTACGGGTTTGATACATAACTTATACCGGAGCTTTTAGCCGTATATATTGCGTAAAGAAAGTTCATTTTTGAAAAACCCAAATTTATATACTATATTAATTTTGTATATCTATTTACGAAGAAACAAACTGCTAGCGGATAAACATACAGCTATCAAAGTTGTATTTTATTTTAAAAATCACTTCTAAAACAATTAACTTTATTAAACAAAAGAATGGGTACCTAAGTCTATGCTAAATAATTAATTCTGTATGATATAATAAAATATAACCACCTTCATAGTAAGGATCAGTTACAATGATCATTCATGTTGCCAAAATCAAAACAGAAACAAAGAACATAATAAATTAATCACTTCGGAAAGGGGTTGGAGTTCCCCCTTTAATGTTTTCCTTTGGTGCATTGTCTGCCTGCCAAAATTAAAAAAGAGGAAACAACCCGTCTCCGTACTTAAGCGATGGCGGTGACCTTTTACTATTGGGCTGACTTTTAGAACTCATTATTCCCTTGACATCTGTACAACTATACAATTGCAAATGTGAGATACATTTGGTGCAGTTTTATAGTTATACGTCATCAACTAATAAATAATATAAAGTAGCATATTATGAAACGGGCATTAACACGTTAAATATTATAGATCCATGTCTCATTTTTATATGACTATAGCAATAACAACCACATAATGTTTTTATTAACCTTTCTCTGCTCTATTCCGAGCACCTTTCTTAAACAATACAGACACAGAAAAGATCATTCAAAACTACATTCTAAGTAATAAAGTACAAACTATATTACAACCCCTATGCAATGTAACAAATATTCAACTCAGTAAGTTTTTATTTCAATATAGAAAAGAAAATACATGGAATCTTTTTAAATTCCCTCCCTTATATTTCAAAGCTCAAAAGAAATCGCTAGCAATATCTGTCTGAAAAATATATCGGATTGCTTTGTCGCAGCTTTGGAAATCGAAATCTATTTTCCTTCAAATCTAAGTGAATCCCGTGCGGATTGGAAATGTACCCTTTACCTACCGCCGGGCGAGGCAATTGATATTCCAACAATACAATGTATGAATAAAATATAAACTCAGTTCCTATCAGGCGTGTTCGTCGCGATCGCCGTATGGATTTTGAAGAAATCTCTACATCATTTGCCGTAAACCACACAAGATTTAAATAACACAAGCGTTTGTTAATAATTAATACAGGTTCAAGCTTGTTTTGCGGAGACAAATAATATTACTAGACAGACACATTTTGTTGGATACCTTTTGAGACAAGGCATTGAGACGAGTATTTGGTCCATGTACTCCTTACACAATGCCGTTGTTTGTCCACCGAGATTGAAGACGGGTAGTTCGATACGATTTTTTATTTTTACCGTGTGTACCTACCACCAAATGAGTCACTTACAGTGTGAGTACCATTATAATCATTCTACGTAAATATTTGCTGTGCATAATTCAGCTTTTATTCCTTTACTGTCACTATAAGAAGTGCCGAAACTAAAAATCCATAAGGGTTCAAATCTCGTTCGTGTCGGTATAATCATCTTTACAAAAAGAAAATAATATATAAGTATGTACTAAAAGAAAACTTGGAATTTAAAAAAGAGTGGTTGTGGATTTCTTTCCAAATTGGGACAAGTGGAACCACGTAGTTACATGACCTCGTAATCGTAGTGGTTAAAAATTGTCAAGATGGATTCACCAGTGGGACGCGCCGATAGTTCACGGCTACCTACACAGGTGGCGCTATACTCTACCATTCCCAGAGCATTACTCTTACTTAGTTTCAATAAATAAAGAAGCGATTAATTTTGAGCTCTCGATTTTCATGTTGGGCTAACCTTATTCTTCATCAACCCACGAAAAAAGGAGGAGGTTCTCATGTCGACATGTATTATATTTTTTTAATTTGAGTGTCTGTTTTTACAAATTTATTACTTCTAGTGGTCGCCCACTTGCTGAAATTGAACCATAATTCATTTAAATTTTAGAAAGATATATCTGTGTGTGTGTGTGTGTGTGTGTGTGTGTGTGTAATGTTTTATTATTATTAATTTAATCTATTTCTAATGCATACTATATAAAACTTTCTGCACTCCTTCTCCATATAAACTTCAACTATACCAAATTTCATACTCCTTTGTCCGCATGCAAAAAGTTGTATCAACAGTTTTTTTTGCTAATAGGACTGTCAATTTTGAAGAACGTTATGACGCCTATCTACCGAACATTTTACTACGGTCAACCACGGATTTGAAAAAAATACGGATGGAACCTTGCCTTGTCATAAGCGAAGACTAGATTACATGCAACTTACTGGCGCCGAGTGGATGAGTTTTAAGTATTTGTATGCGTTTAGCTCGTGTATGACAAGCGAAATTGGATGACTAGGCATGCTTCTCACATATCGTACGCAATGCTCCGTCAATGGTCACCCGTCCGTGGGGTCAACATAAACATTTCTTCAACATGTTATCATTCAATCATTCATTAGTGAAGTTATAAGGAACCAGGTTTATTTTTCAATTAATAATTAAACTATGCTTTATTTTGTACTCAATAACAGCAAGAGCCAAGACGTTCTACCCCTTATTAAAGCAATGGGTAAAAAATATTTTACTGTTTTTCACGAATTTTCATTTTTATAAATAAACATGAAAATTCGTGAAAAATCATAAATAAATATATTAGACGATGTTTTTGTAAAATCCCTAATTTCATATACAACTCACTCATTATTTTTACAGCCGATTTTGACGTTGTTCCGCGTGAAGTCGCGATACTATTTGCAAAAAAATCAGCTTAAACAAAGTTTTTGCTTCACGTATTAATATTATATAGATAAAAAACAATATTAGTATACCATAGACTTTGTATTTCGAATGTTATGGAAATCAAAAAACATACACTTTTTTATCAGTTACGTACTGTTACGTAAATTTCTTTAACACAATGAAATTATGTGTTTTTTTAACAATAGTGCGAATGCTTGTTTACTTACATTAAATAAAAAATTAGGATTTCAAGAAAATGCTATGATAATACTCAAAACATTGCAGCGTTTTAAAAATAATAAAATAAATAACAATATTAAATTATAGCTTGTTCGACATATTAAATACACGGGTAAATATATCTAAAAATAAACTCAATAAAGATACAGCGTTCTAATAAAGGTGGTGTAGGTAGGTCGGTATCGTAATTTTCTTTATTGTTCCTTACCGCGACGGGTAGTAGGTACCTAACAAATCCAGTGGGTTATTCTGAGTCCGTCACTATTCCTCTAACATTTCACTTAATAATAAGAGCGTGGCCTAAGAAACTGCCTCGTTAGTCTGGTGGTCCTTAAGCCCGAGCTCGGGTTCGTTCCCAGGTCGTGCAGTGTTATAGATTTTTTCTTTTAGAAAATTCTTAGTAGCAGCCCGTAGTTTGGAATTGTGCCCGGTAGATGGAAATAGGCTCACCACCTATTACATGGGATGTAATAACAGCATTCGTGTAATGTGGGTGTACACCTCAGCCTACCCCTTCGAGGAATACAGGCGTGATGCTATGTTAAGTAATGTGACCTAGGAAACAGCAGTATCTATCTACAAATATTCGAACCCTTGTAACTAATATTAGATATGCCATCAGCTTCCTTGAACTTGCGAAAAAAATTATCGCTATACTAAAATTGTCGCTGTGCGGTTTAGTCCAGAATATTATTGTAAATACTTTTTTTTGAGTACTCTACATTTTATTTTATTTACTCAGGTTTACTCGCGAAATCAGAGCAAAATAAAATAAATCACTATATTTTAGTTTGAAATGTGTCTGGCAATTCTAAAAACGCACGTGACTAAAAAGAGTAACAATATTGACATTTAGGCTGAGATCTATGGAACTTAATTTCACTTGCAAAACGTATGCTAAGCATGAACTTTGATTTAGTAGTCATAGATGTTTCATTTCATGCTTCATGCTTTTTTTTTTCTTCATAAGTTTAAGAATTATTAAAGTCTTGGTAAATTGTCAATTTAATGAACTGAGACATTGCATATAGCTATATGCACATAGCTTGCGCTCAAACTTTGCCAAAAATTGCATTATGAATACCGAGGTTGTTTTAACTTGAAAGTAGACTCAGAGTAAAGTCAAAGTACGCTATAGATAGATACACGATATACACCTAGTGTATGAACGTGTCGCACAAAAATCAATTGATTGATATTTACATCGCCTTAAATGATTTAGTTTAAGATTTTGACAACTAAAAACTCTCAATAACACAAAATAATATAAGAGTTTATTTCATTAAACACAAGTGAAGAAATATTGCGAAAACGTTCGGAATAATCCTGTGTAGAGGTTATTCGCGTCCCCTACTCATTTAGCTGTCGGAGAGTTATTTAATACTGCTAGTGACCCCCGGCCCGGTTCTCGCCTGGACTCTAAATGTATTGAACACATCTGCCGGACACAAGACGCACTGCCGCCAAGATAAATTAAATAATTTGAATTTATTTCCTGCCCATTACAGTCTCGAATTGTTATTTTTGGATTTTGATGTTATAATTATATTGACTTAATATTTTATTTTAAATAAGCATTATTTAAGGAATCACTCTGTGCACGGGTATGATTGTTTATAAATTCCGTCCGGATATCAATATTATATTTTTATTCAATACTAGTGACCTGCCCCACTTTCGCACGCGTGCAAGTTATACAAAATTACCATCCAAACTCACAAATATAAATGTGAAGTTTCCAAAAAAATTGCCCTGGCCTTATAATTATGAATACAACAATCAGCCCAATTGATCGAGCCTTTCTCTCGCTGTGGTGTTTCATACATGCCGCAATTGATTTTTATTTATATATATAAACTATAGGTATTTACTCATAGTTTATTGATATTAGTACACGTATCATTCACAAAATTAAATATCTGTCTACATTCTACGTAATAAACAGTATCTTAAAAGTGTGTGTGTTCTGTAATATACCTATTGTCACCATGTCAAACTTACTTCACAATATTATGCATGATTGATAGAGACAGAAGTTGGTCGAGGGTACTGCTTAGAATAAGCACGCATCCAGTATCCGTAATCTTTCAACATCTTAAATAAAATAGTCCGAAGTAGTGTTGTATGGCCGGTATCTTATGAATTAAATATGAGCGCTTTATTCGATTCCCGAGTCCCTCGATATCTGATAATAAAAAAGAAATTTATCGCACACATACGAGAAGTGGAGGCCGAGTCTCATCGGCCGCTATTTTTTACGGCGCCGGCGTCCTTCCATCGACAATCACTTCATAGCGACCCCTGTCCGAACGTTCGATGACAGAATTATTTATCAGTTTGAAAAATGACGGGAAATTGAATGTAGTCGCAATGTTTACAACGCATTTTCTGTCCAGTGTCCTCGGGGGCTCCTTCCCTCGCGTTCCGATGTCCACTTTTCAAAGAGACCGCTCGGACGAGGGTCGAAAAAGTGTCCCCAGAGTAAAAATAAAAAATATATATATTGTATCTTCGCTCAACAAATGTTACATTACCCGTATACAGCAGATTACAAAGAAAACGTCGTTTGAGATGAAACGAGAGCGCGTTGTGGAGGTGGACGGCGATACTTTATTCATTTGGTGTCTATAATTGTTTTGCGCTCGGGGACGACATTACGCTATGACGCAATCTATTTGAGTGAGTGGGAGCCATGTGTCCACCCGCGAACGGTGGCACGGTGGCACCCTGGCACCGGTGCACCCGTGCACTGAGGCTCCGCGGCACCGCGGGGACTAATAATAGGTATAGACTTCTATTAGTATAGAAGTCTATAACATGGCTTATAATCAATAAATAGAGGAATTCTATGTTCTTTATCGAACTATATTTTCTGTAAGACTGCTGCGAGTAGATAACAACATAATTACGAGGATTGGCACAGGATAAAAAAATTGAGGTTTTAAGTATGTGAATACGGTTATTATATCAATTACTTTCATTATCTTTCTTCATGTGGAATGCGCATTATCTGTTACTTACTAAATTAAATATACTTTTTCCTAATAACAACAGATTAACAGAACAAAACACTAAGAAACACTTCTCATATTTAATGATTTTAACACATGTGAAGGCCATATAATGCCTTTATAAATTTTTATTATTATAAAGAAGTTCGCGTAACACGTAGGAATAGGTAAAGTTCATAACTAATATTCGTATCATATTTTTAGCTATACAATATAATATTGATTCATTTATAAATTAACTATTAGGTATGTCCACGACTCTATTCGCGTGGAAGTCGGCACGTAGTATCGTGTAGGTATGTAGGTATAAGAACACAATATCGTAATAATTAGATTAAGATAAAGAATAAACAATTAATAGCAAAAAGTATCTTGTTCGTATCCAGCAATCACCAACTTTTTGTTTCACTTAGCTGCGTACCCGAATATAATGTTAAAAATATAAACTTAGCACTGACCGGCCCCTATGACCGATAGCGTGATGATGCAATCCCAAATCGGTCCGTTAATAACTTATTATTAGAGTTCGGATTAAGATAGACAATGTTTCCAAAAATTGAGCTAATGGCTTCTATATCGTTTGTACAACACACCCCAATTAAATATTCGGAAAAAATATCCAATGTGCAGAAATAGTATCTCTACTACACAACCACCTTTTCACTCATAATACGTACAGAGTTTGCGAACACACGTGTTGTATCAGCATTTCAATAAATACTTTTTTTTTTCTTTTATATGGTTTGCTTATCAAGTTAATTAATTTAGATAAATCTTTTTAACGCATGCGTAGCGAACTCTTAAATTACAAATTATTGTGTAAAGAAAAAAACTGTCGTTAGCAGGATTCGTACCTGCGCCTCCCGTATCCCTGGAGTATTTATCTGGGAGGCGCAAGTTCCAATCCTGCTCACGACCGCACTATAAGTAGTAGGTATGTGTTAGCGGCCTTTATTATTTTTATTTATTATTTTAAATCATGAATATGCAAGTATTCACATTAATATGAATACCAAAGCTTTTGGTTTTCAGGTCTCCAAACCTGAAACTGCACATATTTCCATTTAATATTGTAACTTTAGAGTTCGCTAAGCATGCGTTAATGCTTTTCAAAGATTTATCTTGCACCTATTTAGTTAGAGTGTTAGGTGGACATCAAAACTATTATTATAATAAATAATAATAATACAATTTATTAACACGATTCGGTACATGATAAATTAATACAAAGTCTTGCTTAGATTTATATGTATATATAATTTTCAAACTTGTTTAAGTGCCTGAACTAGGTAATCCTGTATCTTGAAACTTAGTTACACTTGACATTGTAAGATTCTTCTCCTTCTGATCGTAGGGTTCATAAACAACCTAGTGTCAGAATTTACAACATCTCTCGTGCTATGTGCTGTTTCCCTCACGACAGTTTCCTTCACCGTTTAAGCAAGTGTTAATTAATTTCTAATACGCACATGACGAGTCAGTAGTGCGTGCCTTGGATTCTAAGTTGCGACCTTTTATCGACCTATTATATTATATTTAATAAACCGTATTATTTAACGGTTGGATAGGCAACTAGGTTATCACAGCTCATTGTAAGGTTACGGAGCGTCATGAGTTTCGAGATCTAATGAGATGCTGTTAAATTAATTAAATTATGTTCCCAAAAACAAAGATATGTTTCACATTATGTGTTTAAGGTATGTAAAGGTACTACAACCAAGCACCTATCATACATACATTGTCTTATTAAAATGAAGTTTCCATGTATCCTTAACGATCGCGACACATAAGGGACAGGTAATGTGTCTATATGGAGTTTATACTTTATTACCTGTAGGCATGTAGGTACCAGTCATGTGTGTGCGTGTATGTATTATAGCACCCATGGCCGCTCGTAAAAATGTTTTATTCACCCCATACGGCGTCGTAAAAGGCGTAATAACGCGAGGAGGTATCGTGGAAGCAATTACCGATCTGTTATAGTTTGTTACAAAGGCGCTTGTTTATTATCGTTTTATTATCAACTCATTTGCTGAACAAGGACGCTGTTTAATTCAATACGATTTTATTGCAACAAATTCTAAACAATTAGGAGTTTAATCAGTTAGTTGGTATACGCAGTATGATTTTATATGCAACTAGACTAGATTTGTGATGGGTATTTTTTTTTCAGAGTCTTAATTTTGTAATAAACCAAGAAACATTCCGAGAAAACTTCACAACGTAACTTTTACTAAGAACGCTGAATGGTATTAAATCAGAATTATCGCAAGGCTCGACAAAGACACAGATGAAAGTTGCGCAACAAATCCTTATCTACGTTTCAGGTCACGATTCTGCAAAATCGACGAAAATAAAATCAAACGTTCCTCCCGCTCACAGTCGAAATGGAGAATGTGATATTGGATAGAGAGCGCCGTTCAAATGTCATCATAAGACTCACTCGGCTGACGACCTGCGCTCAGATGACATCTCGTTTATGTACTTCTACTCAGCCTTTATATTAAGCACATGAACTACAATTTTTATTATCATTTCTGTAAACAGGAGGAAATAAAGTACAACAGAAAAATGATATCTGGGTAAGATATCACATACACAAACATAACATAGTATCACGCCTGTATTCCCCCAAGGGGTAAGCAGAGGTTTACACAGTATACCCAAATTTCACCTATGCTGTTATTAAGTAACATGTAATAGGTGGTGAGCCTATAGCGATCTACCGGGCACAATTCCAAACTTGAATTTTCTATCAGAAAAACTCAATTACACTTTGCCCAACCCTGGAATCGAACCCGAAACCTCATGCTCAGCAGTCACGCTTGGACCACTAAATTGACGAGGGTAAGTTATAGGTATAATAAGTAATTCAGAGTATGACCGGTGGGGTTACTCTTGAAATTAATACCAATCTCAATCCAATTCCAATATTAAATAGAAGCCATAAAACAATGCGTAATATTAAAACAAATTTACCTACATTAGAGTTGCCTCAATTTTAAAGTATGTTACATTGCTAGATAGTGTCCCAATTTTATAATATTTTTTTAGACATTTTGTCATTTGAAAGTACGAACTGACATATTTCCAACGTCAATCGAGCGGAATCATTTTCAAGAGTAAGCCTACAGACATACATATTTCTCCTTTCACTTTAGTTTCGCAATTTAAATTCATCGAATTAAGTCCTACAGTGTAGAAGTAAATCATCATACCAATTGTGTTTGGTATCGTTTATTCTACTTTAGAGTTCGCTAAGCATGCGTTAATGCTTTTCAAAGATTTATCATGAATCGTTTATTCCTTTGTGATTCCAACATACTGCATCCACCGGAAATCTGTACAACCGTTCTGATACAAAACAAACATCTAAAGATATTTTTGTCTAACTTCAAACCCATGTGGGTGTAATGCCCTATGACTGACTTGGAGTAAAGATTTTTTTTTCATACAGGATTAGTATATATATGTAAGTGGATAGGTACAATCAGTTATTTTTCGTGACCTTATTTGGGTAATATTATTAATGACCAGACATTATAATTTATTTTTATTTTAGGCTTCAAAAGGGTCATTATCAAATATTTCATTACTAAATTCTTGCTAATCATGGCTTCACGCCCGTATTCCCCAAAGGGGCTAGCAGGGGTGTACGCCGTTGTACACTCATATTTCACCAATGCTGTTATAAATAATAAACTCCCATGCCTATTACCATCTACCAGGCACAAATCAAAGCTCCGGGCGACTACTGATTAGTTCCTAACAGAAAAACCTAATAACACTTTGCCCGATCTGAGAATCAAACCCAAGACCTCGTGCTCAGCAGTCGCGCTTAGGATCATTAGACCAACGAGGTAGCCGTTACAATAAAGAACTTTAATTCGAAAAGTTTAAATAAGCTTATTTATGCGTTTACCTAAATACATAGTTCATTCATTGATTTGCATTAAATATTTATAGATTAGGTTAATTGGTTGACAAATTATCGTATACTACGTTATTCTGTCCAAACGTCAAAGAAACTTCTTGGACAGGACAGGCGAGGAAGTCTAAATAAAAGGTCGTTTCACAAAATAATAATATTATGTACCTATCCATAAATGGGTCCCTATATAATAACTGTCTTATACCTGATAGGTACAAGCCAGATGCACACCCCATTATATTCATAACTTTACATCATAAAACCGCCCGCCCAACCCGGAAAACTGTCGGCTGCATTTCCCTGCCCGCCTACAATATCATAACGAGCGCGGATTGGCCGATATGAGTTGATATAATATCATAACGCGTTAGGATTGGGTGAGGAGCCGCGCCGCTCGCCCTCCGCCCTCGCGGCGCCCTACGCCTCTCATTAAAGGTTAGTGCACCGTGGTAGATGGTCTGCGTCGTTATAATAAGTTTACGTCCCGCGCGCCTCAATAAATATGCCGGGCGGCGGCCGACCCCCGCCCGCTGAGTATGAGCGGTAGGAAATGCCGACCGCCGACCGCCCGAGCCGGATCAATAATAATACTCGCCCATATCTGCAGTGGACTGGATCTGCTTGAGAAGGCGTCCCCCTCCCCGCGCCTCGCTACACAAACAATATAAATCATTTTCTCGGGCTGAAGCCGCGGCCGCACGCAACCCGCATCCGGGCCGGACCTGCCGCCGCCTCACCGCACTCCCGCCGCTCACTTCCCGCTATATATTTGTTTTTCCTCTTCTGCCCACAGTATGAAGTTTTCGATATTAACTATTCATAATAAAACACAGTTATTAACTTTATAGGAAGTAGATAATGCATTACAAATAGTCAAGACAGTGAATTCGTCAAGAGTCCGGCCTTCCACTTAGCTGTTAACCCCTAAAGAACTAACTAATCACATAAAGTCATTGTGCTATCCATCCAAGGAGAAGGAACCCTACATTGTTTCGTTAAGAAAAGTATGTAGATCTTTAGAAGTTCAGTCAAATCACACAAAACATGTATAAATTTAAAGTTTATTCTGTTAACATGCACAAGTGAATGTCTTGCAATTCAACAACTTCTTTATGGCCGTCCTTTTTTACGTAGCAGCAGCGGGTTAAAAGTTTGTAGTGCGCAAATAGTAACAGGTGGTTAAGCCATCGCTTTCCAACACCATTAAGCAACCAGCCGGAAGTTTCCTTAAACAACTGATTGGTAGCAACTTTAATTTATAATTATTAGTTATGAAGACATGACATTAAAAAATGGTGGTCCAACAGTGAGATATGTATTTTGTATTTACTTAATTTTAATTACTTTTGTAATATACAGACAAACTTATAAGTACCCCATACCTTATTCAAACTTAACCATAACTTGTAATGAAAGCCACTATACTAAATATTTTCTGCGAGCTTTTGTGTGTAGTAGCTACTCAAACTTTTAGAACTATTTCCATTGGATTACGACTTGTGTAATAGTCTGAAAGTTGGACGTAAAAAAATGACCAGTTGGAACGTAGTGGCTTGTTGTAGTGCGGCCCGCGCGCTCGTAAAGACACGATTTTGTGGTCACCGCCATACACATAACTTGCGCCCGGTGTCGCCCGCACCGATATTACCCGCTTCCTGTATATTGCTGAATTTTATTTTGTACTTCAAAGGATTGCAGGAATTTGTAGGTAGTATGAAAATATTGTTTCTATAAAATATTTTATGTGTTCGAAAGTAGAGCTTAGTTAGATCTGCCACTTAGACTTACTCGTACATTGCTTGCAATGAATCCAAATTTGCTTATGCTAACAATTTATCAAGATCTCATAAGGGAAGTTTAAATATCTGGAATGAAAAAAAGTAACACCGATATAGGCTTGACAATGTTGATAAAATTTACCTACTTATAATTTATTTAATATATTATTTTTATGCCTATGCATTCATAATATTATTATGTTCGCTGAAATATGTCGCCGGCAATATGTCGATCAAGTAGATGGCAATACTGAATAAGCGAACTTTGTACAATTTATCAAATTGAGTTACCGAGGGGCAATATCGCAGAGCGAACGCAATATTGCAGCGCGTGACCGCGTCTGCAATACGCGCTCAATACATCGGCCGGCGCCGGGCCGGCACGTCCGCCGCCCGCCCCTGCCCGTCTTCAGCCGCCCCAGCCCCCGCCCGCCCAACTGACCACCTAGATATTTAGCTAACAATGCCTCGCCGCGAGCGACGGCAACCTCCAGCGCGCGCCGTCCTGCTCGGTCCCCGCCGGGCCCGGCGCGCTCGAGCGGGACCGAGCCTCCGGTCATCGCTATATTTATTGGCGACGCTCATAAGTACGCGGGTCAGGTTATAAGTTTCTACGAAATGAATGGCCGAGGCACGTAGGAGGCGAGCGCCCGCCGCGCGCTTAACAAGAAAGCACCTCCACCAGAAACTTGGCAAGGGGGGCCGTCACCCCACGGACGCTGGCGTTATAATTAAAAAACAAAAGAATACAGAGCCACTCAGCCTCTTGCCCGCCGACGCTGCTCGTTCGACTTTCATGCGAAAAAATGCAACGACTGACAATTAAATACAAAAGAAGAATGGAAGATCCTACAAAATTAGGAACTTTCTTTATTGGAGACGCTGGAACTGTAATTGGGTTTTATGAATTCCTGGAGAGTTGTTTTAAGTGCTTGCTAATACAAATAAAATTGATTTACATATAACATTATGACAGAACACTCTAAAGCTAAAAACCTGGAACTTGGTAAGATTATTAAGTTTAAGTATAAATATTCATTTGGTTGCATTTAATTAACCTGTATGTATCTAACATATATAACAAAAAACTAGTTCAATCATCTGAAGTGCCATAAATATTCATTAACCTAAAAGCCGGGACCAACTTTAGCAACGAACACGGCAAATTAATCTTATAAATAAAGCATCAGACCCATGTGTTGTGCGGTGGTCATCACAGCTCATGCGGACCGCTCCTATTACAAATACCATTACGGAGTTCGCAGATGACCGCACGGTTTTATAATGCGAAGGCACCGTCGTCCAACCTCCCCCGCACCGCGCCCTCTGCCCCGCGCCCCTCGCTCGCTCCCTTGACCATCGACCGACAATTGTAAATGGCACATAAAATAAATGAATGTGCAGCGGGACTCGCCTCTGCAGCAGACAATATAAATTACGACCGGACGATTATATTCCGGCGGGAATGAAACGTTTTCCTTCAGATATACACTTTACATTGCGCGCCAGGAGCGAGAGCGAGCCTCTACGTATAAATTCACGCTGCCCCACCACCCGCTCTCGTTAGCCGTGCGTGTAATTACCTACTGTTTTTAGGAACTACTTTGATTAGACATATTACTGCTCTCTTACTTTTGTTATTTTATCATTGATCCTATGGGAACAAAAGTCGCAAGTTCTAAATAAAATTAAAAAACTACAACAGTATTTGCATTACAATATCTATCAACTGTTAGAAGCAGACACCTGATTAAGTATCTACAAAATTTTTAAATAGGTTAATACTTAATTGAAGTCTTATCTCCTCCAGGCAGATGTTATTACTTCTCCCCTATGGCTTTTTAGAAATTAAAACATACATACGTAAGTCTTGGTCTTTAAGGTTAGCGGATCGTGAGACGATCTCGGTAAGCTCTGTCGATCTCTGTCATCTGGACGATCTCTGTCATTATTATACTTTGATGTAAAACTAATCAGATATGTAGGTACAAATTAATTTAATACTCACTGATCATGCTAAATATACAGTGATAAAATGAATTAATATGTTATCTCATGAATTAATCTTCACTTTACTTGACAATACAAAAGAAAATATCGAGAAAAGTGAACTCCGATATTAAGAGACAAAATATAACGTTTTGAATTTGAAGAGTACTTGGAATATATTAGCTTCCTTTAAAGGGATTAATATATAAGTTAACTACATTCACTTAGGCTTAGAATTAAATGAAAATAACAAATTATTTGTTATTACCACAGTACTAGTCAGACATAAACTGCTCCTCTAACGGTAAGCATTACAGAAAAATAAAATATAGTTCAATGAATCCTACCACTTACACATTGACTCGTTAAAAAGAAGTTACCTAATAAATTACGACCTTGTATAAATTTAATTTTTATAGTAAGTTACAACTTAAGTTAAATACTTAAGAAGTAACTCGTGAAAGTCAAAAACACCTAGTACAACAGGTAAAAACCGTAACTAGAACTGGTAATTACCGTTCCTACAGGAATTGATAAAATTAAATAGACTAATCACGAACGGAATGAGTCATCCGATATCGCAGACCAGTCATTTGGTCAGTGTCGCAAAACTAATGACACATAATGACGGGTGGCCGTCGGGCGGGGGTGGCGGCAACCCGATGCTACCACCATGACGTACAATTGTAGCTCGTAACGCAGGCGGTACAACGCCGCGTCGACTGTACTCGGCCCAGTCAAGGTCTGTTAGTTGTCTCCCCGGGAGGTCTTGTCGTCCCTGCAGTCGTGGCCGGCGATGACCACCTGACCAGCCTGGCCGCAGCTAATTGGGGTCGTCTACCAACCGCACACCCATCATTTTGATATTTCAAACTGTTCCTACTTACGTTTGAATATGTTATTTTCCAAGTTTGTCGCGCTAATGGAGTTGGTACCTAGTACTTAGTCGTAAGTTCATGGGTAAGACCCAATTGCCTGGTTCTATTAGATATAGATAATTGAGTTTAAAAAAATATATTAACTCAGTGTAAAGTAGGTAGTAAGTACTAACTTTATTCTTATTTCCCTATCGAATAACAGATGAAAAAAAAATAGTTTATCTCGCTTGCAAGGATTTTGAAAGAAATAACTACCTATCAAAGTGTATATCTACATCCAAAATATCTGTATTTTCATACGAATCCATAGCCTAGGTTACAGCATGGTGGAATCAGCCACCTGCTCCACTGCACCAATTAGATACAGAATTATACATGTGCAGACGCACGTACGCAGAAAATTACACATAATAACACCGTATTGTGACCCGTTACCACTAGATAACTAGGTACTACTTACGGGAAATGGCAGACTTACTAACACATTTGCAATGTAAAAATAATGTATTGATTCATTGACAGATATGAATTAGATCATCCCTAATATTATAAACGCGAAAGTTTGTTAGTATGGATGGACGGATGGATGGATGGATGTTTGTTACTCTTTCACGTAAAAACTACCGAATGGATTTTCATGAAACCTTACAATAATATAGCTTATACATCAGAATAATACATAGGCTACAATTTATAAATATATTGTGTGAATTGTCCAAAATATGACGATAAGTGTCAAGTAAGTAGGAAAAAATCTATCATCTGCGAGCTATTCTGGCGTGCGCTGCCTAAACCCTTTGAGATATAACAAAATGATGTATCGTGGAATTGTGTATCTTATATAGGACTACAGAAAAGTCCGTGATGACATATGTCTGTCTCTTAAGGATAACATACTACATCTATTTAATACTTAAAAAAATGGGCAATTGTGAAGCGGTAATTGGAAAGCGGGACGGGGATCAAAATTTCATGATTAGTTTTGGTCGCGATATGCGACATCCACGCGGGCGAAGACGCGGGCATCAGCTAGTATTAGATAAAATAGAGATCTGAACTATATATTGTAATAGGTATAATTCAATTTAATGGGTATTTAATTTTGTATTGAAATTTAAAATAGTAGTATAGTAGTTATCTAAGTTTTATGTTATATAAGGATTGATTATAACATTATCGTTATAATAAATGTGTTAAATGTGCAAAATATTACCAGGTCGAGATGGCTTAGTGGTCAGAGCGCCTGGAGTATTTATCCGGGAGGCGCAGGTTTGAATCCTGTTCGCGACCGTATTCTTTTTCCATTTAATATGGTAACTTTAAAATATTACCATTTAGGTATATTGTGTGTTAATCAAAAATAAAACAGTCATACAGTCTATACTTAAGATAAGTATATATAATCAAAACATCCCATACATACACGTTAACCCCATCGAAAATGGGAAAATATAATAAAATATAACACCAATGATAAATTCATGAAAATAAATTAAATAAACTACAATTATTATTTAATCCAATAATAACGATAAAATGATAAAGCAGTTCTTATTTACACACAAATACTTAACGTAATGAACAAATAACTCGCTCAGAAATTTATATCACGTATACATGAATAAATGCCAATATGACTGTATATTGGCTGGAAAATTAGAAAGTTACAGTTTACTGAGTAGTTTAACTTGCAGTTAGATTTCAATAATTCCATTAACAATTGGACGCGTGAACAAGCACTTACTTTCACTCGGCTAGTTTTTCCACACTACACGTAAATTTCACTCTCCTGGCGTGTACAACACAAATATAATTATTTTTTAATAACTAGCATCCGTCAATGATATTTTGCAATAGATAATCAAGTCACGATTTTTCTTACAATATGATACTTAACCACACCTAATTGTTTATTACAAGCCAGACAATTACCACCACTACCGTTATGTTTAATTTATTAGAGTATCGATATTTTTACTTGAAACCAAATCAAATCGTATTAATTTTAAATTCAATGGGAGTTGGAAGATCACGCCTAGACTCTATATCCAAAAACATAGACATTGAGTTGTTGAATCAACATTTTTCCTCTTCATCCCATTGCGATGGGGCTATTAAAGCCAACACATTAAATGTTCTTTCATCTGTTCCTACTCCTGATTACTCTGAGTTTGTTTTTAATCAATTCTCTGCTTGTGATGTTAAGAAGAGCATAGTGTCGATCACGTCCAATGCAGTTGGAAGTGACTGTGTCAGCCGCAAGATGATACTCCCTGTCCTTGACGAGATTCTCCCAATTATCTGTCATATCCTCAATTACTCCGTATCCTGTGGCGTCTTTCCATCTATGTGGAAAGATGCCCAAATTACTCCTTTGCCTAAAAAGTCACATCCTGCCTCATTCTCTGAATACCGACCTATCTCCATATTACCATTCCTATCCAAAGTCCTAGAACGCCTAATCCACAAACAGCTCAGCGCTTTCTTGTGCAAGAATACTCTCCTTAATCCTTTCCAATCGGGATTTCGTCCTGGACATAGTACTACTACAGCCCTTGTCAATGTTGCGGATGACATTAGGTTGGGTATGGAAAATGGAAATCTGACGGTGCTTTCCTTACTCGATTTCAGCAACGCCTTCAACACTGTCGATTTTGATATCCTGCTTGGCACACTTTGCTCTCTTAACATATCTCCTTCGGTGATTGATTGGTTTCATAGTTACCTGTCTGGCCGCCGGCAACGTATTTGCATCGATGACACTTTCTCTTCATGGTGCGGTACTTCTGCTGGTGTACCGCAGGGGGGCGTTCTCTCTCCTCTACTTTTCGCTATCTTTATTAACTCCATCTCCAATGAACTCCTTTCATCCTACCACCTTTACGCAGATGACCTGCAAATATATTCACAAGCTCCCTCAGAAGAGCTGTCGGAGGCCGTGCATATGATTAATAAGGATTTGCTGCAAATTTCCGAGTGGAGTAAAGGTTATGGTCTAAAAGTGAACCCCACGAAGACCCAGGTCATTGTTATCGGCAGCTCAAGGTTGATCTCTAAGATAGATTGGACCCAACTCCCCCAGATTGTTTTTAATGGTACCACAATCCCTTATAGTCAAACAATCAAAAACCTGGGGATACTGATGGATAAAAACCTTTCTTGGTGCCCCCATATACAAGAAGTAAGTCGTAAAATGTTTGCGTCAGCAAGTTCCTTGAGGAGATTACGTAATTTTCTCCCTACTGCCACTAAAATTGCGCTTGCTCAATCTCTCCTACTTCCAATCTTAGACTATGCCGATTCCAGCTATCCGATCTTCCTGAGGCACATCTAGATAGGCTTGAGCGACTCCAAAACTTTTGCATCAGATTCATATTTGGTTTACGCAAATACGATCATGTTTCAGAATTTCGCACTAAGCTCAAGTGGCTCCCAATTCGTCTTCGCCGGAATGCCCATATTTTATCTTTGCTTTACAGTATTCTGTTTAATCCTACGACCCCCTCTTACCTCAAAGAACGATTTAAGTTCCTGAATGACACACATACACGATACTTAAGATCATCGGAGAACTTGAGGCTTGTGATGCCAACGCATTCTACAAAGTTTTATGACAAATCTTTTACAGTCCAAGCTGTACGTTTGTGGAATGCGTTGCCTGTAGCCGTAAGGCGAGCTCAGACACCTAATACTTTTAAAAAGTTAGTAAAACAGCATTTCCTTTCTTCCTAAGATTAGTTGTTACCAACCTCCTATTCCTATATCTGAACATAAATATTTATTTAGTTATTGTATTTTATTTCTTGTAAAATATGTAGTGTAGTACACCGCTGACTGCCCCCACTTGCAATTATTCACATCTCTCTGTCCATCCAAAGGTTGTCTGGTAGATATCGCTGTTAGCGATAAGACCGCCATTGTACCCTCAATTAATAATTGATTTAATTATAAATGTTACTCTAATGGTGTACAATAAAGATTATTCTATCTATCTATCTATCTATCTAAGTACGTAATAATAAATAGGTACCCACCAAATATACTTGATAGGTATGAGGAACGGCCTCGGACCCCTCTCCGCGTACGTGCATGGGGCCCAGAAATGAAATTGATGAACTTTTCTCGCAGCAATAATGGCTTTGGCACGTACCAACATAATTCCCGACAAAACTTCCTCACATAACCCCCACCCGCTGCCAGGGTTGTTCAACACAGCCAATCAAACCACCTTCAGATCAAATTCAATCGATTCAGAATTACTAAGAAAGCTATCGCATAAAAACTTATCCACTAATATGAAATAGAAAACTAAAGAAAGTAAACTAAAGAGGTAATCCAATATCTAGTCATAGTATCAGGAGTAGCACATGTCGAACAAACCGTAACAGAGTGAAAGTGTGTTCTGTAATGTCCGCGGATTAGACCAACTCATTACGGGAATAAGTGGTGCAGGCGTGCCAGGCTCCCTTGACATCCACATAACTAGCCAAACTACAATGTAATTGTATATGCTTGCAATGCTTCTAAGTAAATGTACTTGAAATATTAAGAATTACATCTGTTTCTGAGAGTATGCATGTTGAAAACATATTTTTATTTTTCATTTAAATGATAAAATATGAGCATGTCTTAAAATATTGAGTGACATTTGCGTACTTTAAAATATAGACGTGGAATGTCTGGATTTTTTACACATATGTAATACAAGAAGTGACATAATTATAAAAAAATAACTTATAATTTCGCCAACAGGAGCAACCCTACAGCAGTGGACAGCGGCAGCGGGTGAAGGCGAAGAAGGGAGCGCACATCCAATATAAGAAGAGAACAAAATAGGTTTATGTCGAATACTTTGACCATTCGCCCGTAAAGTAACTTCGCTGTACGAGTGACGCCCGCAGCCTCGCGTCCTGTATTTATGTAGACAAACCTATGAACATAGACAAAATGCATTACGTAGATTGTTAAAATGTTGAAACTCTAACTACGAGATTCAATTATTAATTCTGTTTGTATATACTTTATGTAACAGCTAACATGGTGGGAATACCTATATGCTAGAGCTAGCTTCAATTTAGCACACAATTTGCATTAGCACCTAAATCAGTAATCTATGGAGACATCACTTGAATTGTTAGCCTAATTCGAGATGTAGACAGCCATCAAGTATTGAGTGGTGGGCAGATGGGTGGCCGACAGCGAAACCTGAACCCACCGCTAAGGCAAGTGGGCAGATAATATTAGCACTGTGATATTAGCTCGCTGGGCGGCGACTGGTAAAGCGATGTCCCCGGAGGATCGCGCACCTGTCACATTGATCATGCATGTTGCAGATACAAACTTCTGTGTCAAGTCTCCGCTCTGTTTATACAGACGCACATAAATGCAAAGTAAATCATTTACAAGCTTCAGTTTGAGTAGCAACTCATCGTTGATCACCTGTCGAGTTTGACAAATAAACATAGGTACAAGCTAAAAACTAATCAAGTGAAGCTCACAATTCCTGATACAGACATGAAGCGAGCGCTACCGCCGCTGCACCGCTTAATCAGCGTTGGTCCGCCCGCCCTATATTTGCGTATGCAAAGAGACGCCAGCCGCATTAACGATGCCATATAGCCAGCGTAGCGTGCAGCGATTGGGCAAACACATATCTGCATTATAAACAGCGTCCGGGCTCACAAACGTGCGCTGTGGTCGGCCTTTACCGGCGCACGGCTAATCAACGAGCTGACCTTCCGCAGCCGAACAAACGCTACACCACACCGCTGTACCTCTCCGTGTAAAATGCACCACTATCTAGCTAGTTAGCTGCATGTACACACCGGCCTCATCATTCATTAACAGATTATTTATTCAGCTCTAATGAACTAATCGATCGTGTAAGTTGCACACGTAGCCCCAATAAATACATGATACGATCCCAAGGAGATAATAAAATAGCTATGCACTGTAACAGTATCGTGCATGTGCAGTGAGTCGATTAAAACTTTCTACTTTCCACGTATAGCCGTAGCGCCCACATTAACGGAAAATCTCGACACATTTCTCGGCCTCTTCTCCACTAGAGCGTATAAAGAAAGCGGACTGTTGCAATAATTAAACCACCATCTATGTATGAAAAACATGTATGCATATTAATTTGTGCAAACCATATCAAAATCAAACAATCGGCTTTTTTTAATAAATAGCACTCCGTGAGCAATTCGTATTCCGTGGTCGCATGCACCAAAATACGAGAGACTTAGATATATGCACCAGTTATGCTAACAATTTTAGGTACATATAAAAAAAAACTGAATTTATATATTTCCTTGTTTTTTATATGATTTTACGACCAATTAATCCTTTTCTGTCTTATTAATAGTTATCTGTTTATGATATAGGACTGAGTAGGTTTGTAAAATGAAACTAAATTGAGTGTAACATTTTTTATTATTAACTCTTACATCACTTTAATAAATTAACATTAACCATACAACTGTAGGTAGTCACAAATAAATAAATTACATTAAATAATTTACTGACATAGATTTGAAAACGAGATGGACGACCGTTACGTCTCAGAAGGATGTCCATAGGGGACGGTACTTTGGTTTGAGGTTATTTTGTGTGTCGGCGCGGTGGAGTTGCCTGGCGATGGTGATCTGGAGCTGGCGGTCTAGAGGCCGGGGTCCCGACGCGTTGACGAGGGCTACACGCTTGCCGTCGTCTGCTCGCCGTAGAAGTACGGATCCACCACGCCTGCTTTCGCTGGCCTCACCACATACAGATTCCGCCTTCGAATTAAAGACTAGAATTAAAATATTTTGAATTAAAATTTGAAGCAGAAGCCAGTAATTTAAAAAAACTTATTATTGTCATAATAAAATCTCTTTCAATATAAACACAGTTGATTTTCAATTAACATGGGTATTTTAATAAATGGGCCAAAGCTATTAAGCTAGTGTTTATTTAATCCTGCTAACATCAACCATAATTTTACTTACCTATGGTGTCCGTCTGCATGCACTTGGAAAGTAGTTTCAGCGGGAGCTCCGTCGTGACTGAACAATTTCTTCAGGGCGATGATACCAGCAATAGTCAGAGCAACCTTACTGGCTATGAGTGCTTTACCGGCAATCGCTGCCAGGGTCTTAAGCGCCATTCCACCCACGATCGTTACGGTAGTGAAAATACCAAGTAACAGGTAAGGTAATACCTTCTTACCTAGAATCATAGTTTTTAAAACATATTATAAAAAAATGCAAATATTTCAAATATATTAAACCTATGGGTACAAAATATTTACCTCTACCCCTGCCTTCTGTCGCCAAATCCATAGAAATTGTATGTGTGCTCATCAATTGCTCGAACCTTGTACGCAACATGGCATCGAGCTTGTCTTCTGTGGACATACCAGGGAAGAAGCGCGGCTCCGCAACTGCGGAGGGTGCGTCAGCTTGCTTCACTAACGTCAGCCCATCAGCGAGCTGAACGCTCTCCTGCACAGCACATGTAAAAACATCATTACACCATTGGTATCACTTAAAATCGTTGAATCAGCATTTATAACACTAAACACATGGTTTCATCACCTGTTCCACTGCTCTCGTGAGTGCCACTAAAGCCTTGCCCTTCAAACACATTGACATGTGCTTTTGCGCACTGCAATCGTCATAAAGTTTCTGTAACACGGAGAGCTCAGCTGTCCACCACCATGAACTATCTTCGGCTCGCCCACTGTCAATTTCGTTGTGTGCATAATCGTCGACCTCCATCCTACGGGATCTTCGAGGTCCGTGCACATTGCCCGCGGCGACTACCACACAGATAACCGATACAACGTATATCCGGAATGCGGTACACATGTTCGTTTTTGCAACACACAGCACTTAAACTAAAAATCAACGTGTATTAGGGTGGCCCAAGAGCGACTGACAGGCGGTGGAGCGGGTGAGAGCTTATAACCGTGCGCCACTTCGCCGTCGAGCACCACCAAACATCCGCTATTCCGCACTAATTCTCCGCACGCGCACTTACGTAACTGAACTTGAAAATGATCGAGAACCATTTTCCAAGCCAATTTCTCCGATAAAATGCACGGCAAAAAGCAAGACACATATCTGTTACCAATTGCAACGAGTGGTGCACCTACTTCACGTTCACGTGTGTGAAAAAGCGTAATAACGAACGACTTGCGTGCGGTATGAACACCATTCAGTCCCACATTTCATTCGCTAGAGACCGATTTCAGTGTATTAGTTGCCGTCAAATCTGAGTAGGTGGAAAATATTTCAGTCTTTATGATCGCGGGCGCAGGGTGCTAGGTTACATGGCGCTGGCCTCAGTTGAACTGTATTGTGCCTGCTTGCACTCTATTGCTGAGGATGTACAATATAATATACTAACGCTCAAGTCACTACATTTATAAGGAACCGCGACAATTTATGATTTGCAGGAAAGTAAAAGCGGTACCGAGCCGTGTCGGTCTTGTTGTGACGTATAGTTTCAAATAATTGACATACTGTATAAACAGACAGTTAGAAAATTTAATCTTAACAATAAAGAACTAATGGCTTAAACCCTGTTCCCGACGGTGGCCTACTATTTTTTATATTTTTATGTGTATTCATTAAAGATCGAAGCAATTAGCTTACCCCCAGTAGTATTGTGGTATTTGCCTAACCCCATGACAAAAATGCGGGAATGAAGTATATATATATATAAATATAATTAATATGTAGGATATTGTTATATATAAAAAAAAGATAAATAAAGTGATATCATGCAAAGGCAGAAATTAATGGTTAACATTACGTATGTAGGCTACTGCTGTGTATGATAAGTTATCCCTATACAGCCAGAATGTACGAGAAACTAACATCACAGAATATGATTATAAACGTTATTCCCCATTGCAACTATCTAGTACCTAGCTAATATAAGTCCATTGTTCATGTTCATGATGTATTTATTTCCTATCTTTGTTGAACTACTACTACTAGATCAGTAAAGGATTTAACTGAGAGTTTAATTATTCCGTATCAGAAATTACGGACATACATAGGTAAAATAGCACTCATATCTGTAATATTAAGCAATTGTCTCATCATTATTTATAATATTTTATAAGTAAACTTTTCATTTATGTATAGCTTAAATACCTATTTAACGAATTACGAGTATCTATATAATTTTCTAGATGTTTAGATAAACTCCTACCTGCTAATCTATCTATATATATAAAGTAAGAAACTGATTCACTGACTGACTGATCGATCAACGCACAGCTAAAACCGCTGGGTCTAGAAACAGAAATTTTGCACAAATTTTCCTTATATGCATAAACTTAAAAAAAACTGCTGTTTCCGGCTAATCTCCGAAACCGCTGAACCGATTTTGACGGGGCTTTTACGGGTAGATAGCTGATGTTATAAGGAGTAACCTTAGAAAAGTAAATTGGGATTCCGGCCAAAAAAAAACTGTTGCGCAGACGAAGTCGCGGGCACCAACTCGTACTTAATAAACTGGAAATAATTATATGTAGAACTAGCTGACCCGGCGAATTTCGTACCGCCTAACAGTCGATACTTTAATTTTTTTATCCAGTTGATTTGGAGCGCAGAAATATTAGTTTGTGCGACACATAAATGGAAATCTATGACTTACATTGTATTTTTCTTTATCTGGATTCTTGTGAAATAATAGCTGGAGGAAAGCCCTTGAGCTGAGCGCAGCGCCATGATGTTACCGGGGCAGTAGATGTGGGCGATTTTTCGTTTCCGATTGTAATCAGACATGATTTGTTGGTGGAAAGGAAAAGAGAAGCTAACCTCTCCTACCCCTGCCGTCGAACACATGCCAGCCGCAATGGCGCTCAATGATCTCCAGCCATCGTGAGCTAAGAGCCTGCGGGCAGAGACGACCGCGAATAGCACATTCCTCACTGGAGTGTCTATGCTGACGTACTGTGGCCGGCCTGCTCAAATGTTGGGATCTGTTGATGCATTCGATTGTTGAATGCAGCTGCAATCCCGAAACCCCAGTAAAGGTAAGTGGCGGACCCAATGGTTGTAACCAGTAGAACTTCGGCACAACACCCATGACAAATTTCTACAAATAAAAAAAAATATGCCACGCATCACCCATCACAGGTGAAAGGTCGGAGGACCCGGCATTAAGCGTGAAAGTGAAGAAAACTAATCTAATATAAAAAAAAATGTTATGCCGATGACGTGGTATTACTGAGTCCCTCAATAGGAGGGTTAGAATGCTTCTCCAAATTTGTGAGTCTTATACTAAAGAACATGGTTTGAAGTATAATTTTAAATAAAGTGGGTTTATGGTTCTTGTAGGAGATAATAAAAAATTGTGTGCCGTCGAATATCGTATTGAACCGTGTTTTAAATTTAAATATCTAGTTCATAATGTAACAGAGTCCTTGAGGGATGATCAGGATATAGTGAAAGGGAGCGGAGGGCATTGTCAGTAAGGGGGAATATGCTGGCATATAGATTCGCACGTGCTGTTGAAGTCAAATTAACGCTATTTAAAGCTTATCTACTGGTTCCTACACAAATGACATCTCTACATATGTGAATGGGACGCATAACAACCCATGCGTCCGATTCACACAAAAAGCCTACAATGCCCTCAGAGTGCAATATAATAACATCCTTAAGGCTCTTTTGAAACTTCCTCGTTTCTGCAGCGGTTCAGGCATCTGCGCATGTAGATGATTTTTATGCAATCATGCGCAAAAAAGCAGTGTGCTGGGGTTGCGCGGGAGTAGTAATGGAATCCTAAGGATGATATCGGGGAGAATGGACTCTGTCATCATGGTGTATTGATTCATTCATTCAATCATGTGAAAGGGACAAGTCGATGACTCATCCTTTGATACACTGCTATACTACCCTTAAAATAATGTCTCGCAAATTCGCAATAAAATGTTTAATTTTAAAAATAACATAAGTCAACATTATGCCTCGTTGGTCTAGTGGTCCCAAGCGCGAATGCTAAGCAGGAGGTCTCGGGTTCGATTCGGGTCGGGCAAAGTGTTATTGAGTTTTTCTGTTAGGAAATTCTCAGTAGCAGCCCGGAATTTGGAATTGTGCCCGGTTGATGGTAATAGGCTCACCACCTATTACTTGGGACTTAATAACAGCATTCGTGAAATGTGGGTGTACAACTGTGTACACCTCTGCCTACTGAATACTAACGTGATACTATTTTATGTTATAAGTCAACATTAAAGTTATAAATTTTTGTGGAATAGAATATAGTCGAGAGCAGGATTCGAACCTGCGCCACCCCGATAAATACTACAGGTGACCGAACCGACAGGACTAACTTTGCAGTTAATACAATGTCGTACAGATGCAAAAATACAGATAAATCTTCGAAAAGCATTAACGCATGCATAGCAAACTCTAAAGTTATACCTAAATTTTTGTGGAAAAGAATACGGTCGTGAGCAGGATTCGAACGATTTATAACTTTAGAGTCCGCTATGCATGCGTCGAGGATTTACCTGTATAATTCAACATTGTTGAAAAATCAAATGTTAAAGAAATTAATGTTATTTATCCTCTTTTTTGTTTATTATATGGAATGTTATTTTCTGACATTAAAAAGTTTTTTTTACTTTCGTTATCCTACATGGTTAATTATAAAGTAATATTTATACAAAGTCACGCGCGAACGAAGTCGAGGGTACAGCTAGTAAACAACATGTAGGTGCAATTATACTAATTACTCTAGGTTGTTCGTCAACCACAGCTTGTTTTCATATAATAAATAAATAATTTCCGATTTATCGACCAAATCGGAAACAGACCAATAACGAAATGATAACAATATTATTTATTTGATACAACATTATATTATTTATGATTTCCGCAAAATTACGAATCGCATTGATACAAATAACAAGGGATATCTACTTCCGTTGTTACATTAATAGGAAAAAGAAAGCCTTAGCGTGTGTGTGTACACGCATTGGTATTTGACACGAATAGGCAAAACAATATAATATTTAAATCCGTTATTCCAATACCTACTACCTATATTTTAAATAATAAAAATTATAAAACTGTCTCATTGATCTAGTGGTTGCAAGAGCAGCTGCTGCACGTGAGTTCTAAGGTTCGATGTCCGGGTCACGCAGTGATACTGGGGTTTTCTGCTAAGAAATTTTCAGTAGCAGCCCATAGTTTGCTTAACCGTAAAACTTTGGAGAATATTGGTGTATCTTTTGTTATTCTTATAGCTGACGCATGCGAATTGGACCTCTTCCATGAAATACCTACGAGTATGTTCCTATTTTGGAGGTTCTTTAGTAAGTGCGATTGCACTGTATAACACAGTAAACCTACCAGAAAACCTACATCTAAATACGAATACTACATATCTCTATTCTCTACTACCTATTCGATACTATATATATTTTTAATTTCCAGTAACATTTCATAAACGTATGAACAAAATATCTTGATACCTACGGATATTATTAAAATAATGTCAATTAAAAAAGTGCGCTCTGCCAAACCTTGTTGAGTTAGGGAACTTACCTTATGGTACATACATATATAGCATGACTGTATCCCCGGAGGATTAAGCGGAGGAGTATTCTTATATTTTGATACAATTTTTAAACTCAATTATTATTATTTTTGTTGTCGGTGCCAGTCAAGAAATTGATTTTTTTAGAAAGGTTCCTAAAATTTGTGATATATAAGTACGATAATGTAGCAAGCGACAGCTTAGTAACGTACTTCGCTACTTCATTAATATCTACTGACAAGTTTCATAACTTTGGTTGGCACTGACATCAAAAATTATATTGTTATTAAAAATATTATTGTCCTATTAAATTGATTTATATCTTAATCCTCTGAAAAATTTGGATATTTGCAATAATTATTTTTTACTTTGTAGTGCATTTTTTCCTAGCAGAGATTTTTGGATTCGGTTTATTATGTATTTTTTTTCATTTTATTAAGTTTTGCTTTCCCTAACTGATTTATCGAAAGCGAATGAGGAATTGAGGATAGACCTACTAAACGCGCTGCCCATATGAGACAGCGCCCTTTAAATGAGTCCAGCGAAGAAAAGGAGAAACGCGTATACCTATGTAAGTAGGAAATCTAAACAGATCCAAGGCTATTTCAAAAGGGAGTAGTAAACTGCGTAAAAAGTGGCGTTCAAACATGCAGGCTTACAGTAAAAAAGTAGAAAGAGCAAAAAAAAAATTTTTTTATGGAGTTCCGGACCTTAGGTACCTTCTGTTTTCATCATCATCTGATGATGAAGCCCGAAAATAGTCAGTTCATTAGAACTATTCTAGTGACCGTAAACACCACTGAAAAGTCACAAGAAAGCAAAATACGCTATTTCCTTTACTTGGATGACATATTATTTTTCAGTCATTTTGATTAGTTATGATGAGAATTTTCCAAATCGATTGTTAAACGACGGAGATCCATGCAGTTCTGAGGTAGTTAAACATAAAAAAAAACACAATTAATTTTAACCTCCTCCTTTTTGAAAGTCGGTTAAAAACGCGTCTGAAATAAAATATCTACCATTGATTAAAATTAATAAATAACCCTATACAAAATTTCCACAAGAATCTTTTGAAGTCTAAAGTTCAAATTTTTGTGGAAAAGATACGGCCGTGAACAAGATTCGAACCTGCGCTTCCCGGATAAATAGTCCAGGAATATTAAGAGTAGAATCCTGCTCACGATCGTATTCATTTTCCCCAAAAATAATAACATTAGAGTTCGCCATGCATGCGTTAATGCTTTTCGAAGATTTATCTGTATCTTTTGTACAGTTTTACCGCCTACTCGTAGCAGTTGGACCGTGATTCCATCTTCCCAAATGTACCTATTCTTCTTCTTCTTCATAACATATACATATACATACAGTCTTGATAGAGTGGTCGTGGTTGTCATTTAAGGAATAATAGCACGCTTTACAACCCTGCGCCATTCCTCACGTACTGTTGCTCTTTTGGTGCACTCATAGAAGGCGCTATTGATTACAGCCTTAATCTGGTCAGACCAGCGCATAGCCGATCAACCGTGAGATTTTTTTCCATCAACATTTATCTGTATAACAAGGAGCTCTATTAAGACATCTCCATGTTTTGATAAGTGCCCGTAGAATATTAATATCCGGGCTTGTACGACGGAAAACAGGCGCTGCTACGCCCAGTTCTTGTAAAATGGACGAAATCAAATGTCCTCTTCAATGGCTGACCTTGGGATAGCCCATAGTGAGGTCAAAAAGATGGCTATCCCATACGAAATTTGATTTTTTCAACGTATTCTTTATTATTCGAAATCAATGCCCACCAAATAACTTTTGCATAAGCTATTCAATCACTAATCATTCATTAATTTTTTCCCATCTCTTGGTCCAAAGAGCAAAACTAGAGTGGTAGTTTCTAAATGTCATCTATGTCTAACGTATCTGAAAAAAAAACGAATATGAGGAAAATAATGTATTTAGATGGATTATTCGAAGCAGTTTTTGATATCAATCATATTGTATTTTTCTATCCATTGTTAAAACGTGCAAACCTAAGTGAAAGTGTGTGATTTAGGCTCAAACATGTGATTTTCAACCCAGTGCTATTTGTTTACTACTTAGGACAGTAGGGACTGAATAGATTGCAATGACGTCGCCAAAAGACGTGGTAAAATATGGATGAAGAATTCGCGGTGATGAGCAGAGGGCGAGATGGCTTAGTGGTCAGAGCGCCTGGAGTATTTATCCGGGAGGCGCAGGTTCGAATCCTGTTCGAATAAATAGGTACTCTAAGAATTTTAAATGGCTTTATTTTTAAAAAAAATGAAGTTTTTTTTTTACTTGAACTCTAGATGAAATGGAATGTAGTGAGCACAAGTGCACAAAATACTTTTATCTCTCTCGCACTAATGTATACCATCACAAAATAACCTAAGTGTTTGCTTACTCCCTCGATTAATCGGTTATGGAACTTATCAATACGTTCTTCTTCGAGAAGTTGGCACTTAGCCGTTTGTTCAAAAGTTATGAAAAGATAAAATTATCTGGTCTGGTGTTTTATTTGATTGAAAAGAAGAGCTGAAAATCTATGTAAGTGTACAAATTAGTAAGTCGGTATAAGTACCTAATTACTGTATAGGACTTGCTGATGAGCTTAAAAACTAAACTCTATAAGTAACTCATGTTTAATAGAAAGTACGACTAGTTATATGGAACAAGTACCAAAAGCGTGAAGATCGGTGTACCTACTTTGCAGATAAATGAGTGTGACTGATACTGGCATGGCCACCATCGGGGATTTAATTTTGATAACACAAAAAGTTGGTCACCAAATATCAGAATTAGTCGGTCACTGATTCAAAAGTTTTAAGGGTTTATAGGTGGCCGATCCAGGGGGCGTCTCCCCAGCTTGGTCTAATTTGAATCTCAAAAACATGGCACATGGCGCAGCTGCACCTAGTTTTGACTTTTCATAAGTCCCTGTAATTAAAAAAAAATAGTTTGAGTTTGAAGATCTGTTTTTCTTCCAAATTTTGTCGCTAATTAGTCGGAATCAGACGCCAAATATCAGAACTTGTCGGTCACTGGTTCAAGTTATAAGCGTTTCTAAGTAGGTAGCCGACCTGGGGAAAATCCACAGAACACATATACCCTTACGGAGGAGAATCTCCAGCCCCGCCAAAGTTTAAGTAGCTTGATTTTAAATGTCATAGGATAAGGTTTTTGGAAACATCAGGTAGTTAATTATACACACGAATTGCCATATATAAAACATTGTTAGAGAACAATGAAATTCTCTGTGATGGTACGTACGCATAATTTATGAATTTTAGGACTCTTTTTAATTCTGACATCATTGTGAATATAGTTAAATTGTACATAGATACAAATTTCAAATATGAGTCTAGTAATAGTCACACGATAAATTACAAGAAAACAAAAGTAGGCTACTTAGGTATTATACCTAATCAACTTTTAGTGCCATAATAATAGAATAAAAATATAAAAGGTTACTTTTTATCCATTCCGGGTAACTTTTGATAAGACCCCGCTGGCAACACTGCGACTGCGGCACATGTGCAAGGTTGCCTTATATGTGGGGAATTCCCCAAACTGCGGGGAATCTCAAGTTAATTGGGGAATCATTGGGGATTGGCATTGTACGGGGAAAGTGTGGGGATTTTGACATTTTCGTCGACATACATGATTCAAATTTATGTCAAATATTTTTATTCGTAATCTTTATTGCTGTAGAATGACACCTATTTTTTAATTAATCCTGTTTCAAATATTAAAGTTTAAAAGTGAGAATCATGCGAGGGAAATTTAAAATGTCAAAACGCACGCTATTGGTTGGAGTGAAACGTGACGTCACTGTGCGCAATGACAATATCTCGAGTATGTTATTACTGGGTGTTTATCATGTTTTGTGGTTCTTTATGAGTTATAACGTAATTCTTTAAAGAAAAACCCTTCAATAAAATTTATAATTCGTTAATTAAACACCCCATACTATACAAGATATCTTTTAAGATGTGAACTTTGACGTCAGAGAAACCGCACCAAGATGGCGGCGTTTCAAAGTTTCAAACGCCCAAAACTGATTGCAGGTTTGTTTGATATTTTTAATACTCGATAATCATATTTTTAAAAGTGTTATATTTTTTTACGGTAATGTACCAACATATACAATCGAATAAAAATATTAAAAATATACATACCCTATTCCAAATATTTTAATATATTTTTTTAGCCTAGGTACTTATGGATAACGAACGACTCAATACTCTTCACTGAACCAAATTTAAATTTCGGCATTTTCTAGGTTTAAACTAAATACATATATAAGTTCCTAATTTATTAGGTAACTTCCTTTGATAGGGATTATATATAAGATAAATACATTCACTTAAGCCAAGAATTAAATGAATATAACAAATTATTTGTAATTACCAAAGTACTAGCAAGACGAAATCTGCTCCTCGAATGATAGTAAGATTTTTTTTGTAGAAATATTAATTATTGCTTATATGACTCCTTGTCACTTACACATTGACCCTTTAAAAGGAAGTTACCTAATAAATTAGGACCTTTTAAATTGGATTTAAGGCTGAAGAAAATTATGAAATGTACCTCTGTGCTGCTATTGCAGATTTCTATAGAACCTGCCAGGAATTTTATATCGAATTGACATCAGATATTACGAAGCGATTTGATTTCGGGGATCCTTTATCTTCTATTATATCCGCTGTAAATCCATCAAAAATCAATCCAATCAAATCACTGAAGCTTGTACTGAAGCGAGTTCCAGTGCTTTATAAATTTGTGACCGCAGAAAATGTTGTGTGCTTGTAAAAATGTATAAAGACAAAACCGCAAACGGCTAATAGATACAGATACTGTAGCATATTTAACTTGTTGTGCCCCGCAGTTTCATCTGCGTATAATTATATTACATTTTGCTACTTGGTACTAACCAAAAAAAAGAAAATAATTCACAGTTCGTCTCTTTCACCAATGGTCAGTTCTCATCGGGCGGCCAGGTCTATGCCGTTATCCACCACATGAGTAGTTCACGCGAGTGATTAAATATTTTTATTTTAAATTATCTCCTAAACTATGCATACAATTAACATGCTTTATAAGGCAAAGTTTATCTTCATAAAATTGTCTTGATGATGAAGTAACTTTCGTTCGTAAGGAATAACATGCAATGCCCATTAATAATGCTCAAATATATAAATTACTTTAAAATTCTCATTATTTTTTTGGCATAAAATACTTTAATGTGGCTTATGTATAGATAGTAGTAGTGATAGGCATATGGCATCTCGGCCTTTTTTTAGATACTACTAAAGACCGATATTTTTGTAGAACATTGTATTTACATATCATTAACTATAATGCCACGCGGATAAAGCAGTTCAGGAGTGCTTTTTCTTCCAACTTACAAAAATCAATTTTAAAGCTAGTTGAGATGTGTAAGTAGTAGTGCCTAATATTAGATATTAATCCTTACGAACCTAGCTATCATATCAAATCCGACCGGTACTTTCAGATATAAGCGCTTTTAAACAAACAAAAAAACTCTTCCACTTTATAATATTAAATTATAGTATAGCACAGATGTCAACAAGACTAGAAAGGTAATAAAAAAATTGGGCGGCAGTGTCAAGTTTAACCCTTCGAGCAAAATGCTTGAAATATATGGAAAAGGCGTAACGGTACCAAACCTAAGAAGTGTGTATTGATTATTTAAATAATTGAAACTTGCTTCATAGTTTAAAATAATATTGAGGGGAATTTGTGGGGAATCAGCAGATTTTTATCCCCAAATGTAGGGAATTTTACTTGGATTTTTGGGGAATTACATACATTGGCATTGGCAGCTCAGCATGAGACATGACACTGACACTGACACAACATTCAAAATCCAACATTTTCGTGTGAACAGATACCTATATGTATTTCGTCCATTTCTAATTTACTATTCTATTCAGTGAATTAATTGATCTCATAAAATGAAAGGCGACGCCGAAATAAAGATAAACGACCTTGGTTTTTTTGGCAGTGACCCAGGCGCTGTAAAATATGGAAACTTTATAAACTACTATTCATTTCACGATGTGAAAGAAAGGATAAACAATCTTCATCCACAGATGTTTCCATCTCCAGTAAACAACCATCTTGTCTGTCTTGACGTCGGGTGTAATACAGGAGAATTGTCCAAAGCTCTATATATATATTTAAGAACTGTTTACCCAGAATGTGACATACATATGTTGGCAGTGGACATTGACTCAACATTAATACAGAGAGCTAAAGAATCCAATGAATACCCTAATATTAAGTTTATTACATGCAACATTATGGACCTAAATGACCGAATACTTATTCAAAGTTATCTAGAAGCTTATAAACAGATAGCTTTTGATATAACATTTAGTTTTTCAGTAACTATGTGGATTCATCTGAACAATGGAGATGAAGGATTATTAGAATTTTTGAACCTTTTAAAATCTATTTCTCATACCATTATAATTGAACCACAACCATGGAAGTGCTACAGAAATGCACAAAGAAGGGTAAAGAAACTTGAAAAATGCTTTGATCATTATAAATCATTGAAAATAAAAAGTGATGTAGACACTATAATTGAAAAAAAACTGACAGAAGGTCCTCACTCAAAGACATATGAATCTCAAAACTCTTCTTGGTGTAGAAGAATTCAAAGCTTCCATTCTTCAGACCTGTTTGCTACTACATAGGGTTTCATTCTCTATATATGTATATTTATACATACCTATTTTTAGTATGCCATAAGCAAAAGTAACTATTTAATTATGGTATGAAAGATTTCTGTAGTTAGGATAATTATTAAAACAGATATATCTGGTTTTCATTACTATATCTATACTAATATTATAAAACTGAAGAGTTTTGTTTGGTTGAACACGCTAATCTCAGGAACTACTGGATCAAATTGAAAAATTATTTGTGTTGGATAGTCCACTTAACAAGGAAGGCTATATAACAACACGCTACGATAAACAGAACCAGAGCAATTGATCAATGAAAAATGTTGCAAAAATGGGAAAATATTCCTTTTGAGAGCTTCCGTTGCGTGCCCTGCGTAAACGGTTAAGTTACACAAAAATCATGTATGACAGAATTGTTCACTTATAAAGTTCTAAAAAAAGTCCACAACAGCATATGTCTATCTTTTAAGGTTGACTCACTATAATCTTTTTTATGGTTATCAAATTGGTTCTAAAATAATACATTATTTGCAAAGGTATTTTTATAAACATACAACAATATTAATCCTTGTCCAAATAAATACGTTATTCATGACAAGTATTTAATATGAATAAAATTGCCCTTGACATCATTTGATTTCAATGAATATATTAGAAGATATCATAGTTTTAAATTAATCCACAATAAAATAATGATCAAGTACCACGCGCGTATTTATAACATAACATAGCATCACGCCTTTATTCATCATCATTTATTTGCTAGAAATATGGTACGTAAGTTGTTCGATATAAGAGTTTAGCCAAGACATATTTCACCAATACAGGCATGCAAATATTAAATAAAAATACATAGTTATGTGTGTCATGAACATCATTAAGCATATTTTTAAGATAACAGGTATTCCAACCTGCGCCTCCCGGATAAATACTCCAGGCGCTCTGACAACTAAGCCACCTCGACCTCTGCTCACCACCGCGAATTCTTCCTCCATATTTTAACACGTCTTAACTCTTATGGCAACGTCATTGCTATCAATTTAGTCCCTATACAAGTGACTGAACGAGATGGCTTAGTAGTCAGAGCGCCTGGAGTATTTATCCGGGAGGCGCAGGTTCGAATCCTGTTTGCGACCGTATTCTTTTTCCATTTAATATTGTAACTTTAGAGTTCGCTAAGCATGCGTTAATGCTTTTCAAAGATTTATCTAGAATAACAGGTATATTATAAAAATTAAATATGACAATGCATTTCAATATGAACAGAAACGACAAGAGCTATTCTTAAAAAAATCATTTCTGTAATGTTTAGCAAAATTTATTATATGGGAGGTTCGCAATCAACTTGGGCAAGGAGTTATAAATAAGTGGTGCCATATAAACACAGCTTAGTCTAAATAGTTCCAACTTAGGCACTGGCATTTTTTTAGGCAAGTATGAACTTGTCTCTTGTCCCTATTGTCGTTGTCTTCAAACGAAACAGAGAACTATTAAATTTTACAAATTTAGCTACTTCATTTATGTAAATACTCTGAACAGTTAATAAATTATTTGATTTGAATACCGGTTTACAGGACTCGTACCATTTCATACCATATAATGCGCGAATACATTTTTTGTGCGCTTTAAATACCCTTGCAAGTTCGGATGAGACGACTATGCCATAACGAATTATAGAACAAACATAGGAATGGTAAATCATCAATGAAGTTTGTCTCGATGTTACATGCTTTACTTTTTGTAGAGCAAAGACAAACTTATTTAACTTTATGCATGTCGCAAATGGATTGTAGAATCAGCCGTTTTACAAAACTGCTAGCTGATTTACAAAACAGTATTAATAGGTACAGTTGTTATGGAAAACAGCTGAACGACGTTTAGCGGTTTTACTTAATTACTGAACTATAACGTTTTTCGTTTATCAATGCAGCTATTCAACGATCAGATATGATTAAGTAAAACAGTGTGAAATGAACAGTCAGATTGTTGATTTTAGTTCAAAATGACTTTCCGTGGCTGGGTCGACGGAGCCCGAAAACTCCCGAGCTCGCTTCGCTTGCTCATGGATCAATTTCCGTTATGTTCTTTCATAATCCCGATATATTGTCGACTATTATAGTGGTTTAGTATATACGTCATGAAAGATTTTCATCTTTTTTTTGCTATTGACAAGTAAAATAAAGTATTATTGTTAAGACATACAGAGCCATATGCGACAAAATTTCAAATTAAAATCAACAATCTGACAGTTCATTTCACACTGTTTTACATAATCTCTGATCGTTGACCCGCTGTATTGATAAACGCAAAACATTCATTCAATTCTGCGTGTTATCGTTCAGTAATTATGTAAAACCGCTAAACGTCGTTCAGCTCTTTTTCATAACAGTACTGTTTTGTAAATCAGCTAGCAGTTTTTTTATAACAGCTGATTCTACAATCCATCTGCGACATAGATATGTCATTCTGCATTACGTCTAAACGTGGGTAGCAGTTTTGATAAACGAATCGCAATGGCAATCCAGCTGAACGTTGTTTTATAAAACAGTACTGTTTTGTAAATCGGCAAGCAATTTTGTAAAACAGCGGATTCTACTATCCATCTGCGACACATATATTGTTAATATGTTCCTTCCATGTGAAATGTACGTCTAATGTTATCCCTAGAAATGTTGTACTCTGTAATTGTTGCACCAATGTATTTTTATAATTTCTATTTAATTTTACGTTTTACTTTTGAAGTATGAGCTTCGTTTTCTGAATGTTATTTTTTAGTTTATTTGCATCTAACCATTTAATGACATCTCTTAATGTTTTATTTATGTCAGACTCATAAGTATTTTCATTTTTAGTCTAAAATAACATTTGTATCATCCGCAAATAAAACAGTCATGTGATAGTGCACGTGGAAGGTCATTATAATTCACCGAAGGGGTAGGCACAGGTGTACACAGTCGTACACCCACATTTCACAAATGCTTTTAAGTCCCATGAATTGGTATTAGTTAAGCGAGCTGGTTTCCGCAACTCCCCGCTCTTGGCGACTATTCTGTGTCCGGGGTGGGAATGTTTTATTCGATCCACCCCAGCTCCTCCAAGGTCCCATGTTATAAGCGGTGAGCCTATTGCCATCTACAAGGCAGAATTCAAAACTCCGGGCTGCTACTGAGAATTTTCTAACACTGCCCGACCCAGAAATCGAACCCGAGTCCTCATGCTCAGCAGGTCACGAGGGGGGAGGGCGCTGGTGGAATATATTTTAGTAAGGTTTTTCCTCAAATTCAAAATCATTTCCTCAAACAAGGCACAGCTATTTACAATATCATTGCTGAATTATTCATAAATAAAATTGTGCTCGCTAGAAAATACAGTAGGTATATTATTTTTTAAGAATGATTACGTATTCACAATAAAATTAAATTTAAATTGAATATTTATTTATTTTATGTTACAAATGAGAACCAAAATAATAAAAACCCTTTTATTTCCAAATAGATATCAACACAGCTGTAACTTTGTACATTTGTATTAGTCATTCAACAAAATCAGTTTGATGGTATTGCAATAAACCGAAATACATGGATAGAGGGAAGCCTTTACCCTGCGGGCTCATAGTAATAATAATAATGGTGTACTTAAAAGGCACATAATTACCTGCAATTTTTATTTTTAAAGGACCAAGTGCAAGACAAACTCGCGCCTTAAAGTTCCATATAAAATATTATTTTTAAGTGATATAAACATAGAGTTTTCGCATGTTTTTGATGATTCCTTCACATGTGCTGTGAGTACATTCTTCTTGCCGAATTTAAAATTTTAAATATCATTATTCTACAGGAAAAGAGGGTACCCAAGAGCTTTTGATCATTTGGTGAGTGTTAAAAATGGCAATAGCCGAAATTATTTACAGCTTGAATTTTTTTAAAGCTCCTAGGAACCTATGTGCTTGATATTAATTTGAAACTTGATACCACGTGTTCTTAAAAATAGAGTCTAAGCAGACAGATGGACAACAAAGTAATACTATAAGGATACCGTTTTTCCTTTAGAGGAAATTAAAAATGAACTTTATGTACCTTTTTTTTTGACCAAGAGATAATATTAAATCCTTGGAATTCACGATACACCATAAAATTAATATAGCTTTTAAATTATATTTATCACAAATTATGAAAAGCATTACCAAGGACACCTGGGTAATGTTGCAAGTATTCAGTTGTATTTCACGAATTCTCATCTAAAATTGATTAAAAAAACTCATTATATTACATGTTAGTTACACTCAACAGTATAATTTAAATAACGGGCGGCGGCATTTTTTTACTTCTTCATTCAACTTTTAACGAAATTGCAATATTTATTAGTAATTTTTTAAGTTCAGTTTTAGTTTTAGTTAAATTTACGTTATAATTTTTATTTATCATCTCTACTAGTAGCAGTAAATTAACTCATATGAGGTGCTATATCTATATATATATATACAAATAGCATCAAATATTTTAAATAGAGTTTAATCAGTATGCCAAGTTATTACTTATCGTTTGTCATCGTCATTTCGTTCGTTTTCAATAATGCCAAGCGGCGGAGTATCATAATTTAAAAAATATAGGTACAAACAGAAACCTATTACAGAAAAAAAAAACATGTTTTGCTATGTTGTCACTTCTTCTGTGCTGGATTCAAACTCCAACTTGACATCTCCGCCTAGACCATCTGTGTCCATCTCTGTTTCTTGGGCATTTAACATATTTAGTGTCACCTGAAAAATTACAAATATGTTTTAGTACTGTCTATTTAAAATTTTGTGTCATTTTAGATCTGTTGACTCATTAACTACCAGTATAGATTTTTATTTTAATGAAGTACATGTTAGTACTTTTCCGATTATAAGAGATATATTTTATAAAATAATACTTCTTACTGAATACAGTTGTATAAGTATGTTTTTTTTTTTACTTTTAATCTTTTGTATATATTGGTTTAATAAAGTTAAAAATAAAAATTGATTATGATGTATTTATTGAGTATTAAAATGAACAAAACTACAATCAGTTTGAAACGCTGCCGTCATTTTAGCGCGCATTCTCTGACGTCAGCGTACGCGACATAAAACGAAAAAATACCAGTAACAACAAGCTTGTAGAACAGAAAATGCTATCTCATAAACATAAGCCACAATAAGATAATTTGAGACAAAAGCCGGATAAATGCTGCAGGAGCTCTAACTCCTGCAGTATTTTTTTTGTCTCAAATTATCTTATTGTGGCTTATGTTTATGAGATACCTACGCAATTATGGTCTTTTTTAGGTGTACTAAATGACCAATATTTTTGTAGAACACTTTATTTACGTATCACAAACCATTTCGCCAGCGCACGTGGATAAAACAGTTCGAGAGCGCATTTTTTTTGCTTTATTATATTACTATATACTCGTATCTTTATTGCTGTACAATGACAACGTTCGTTATTGTCAGGACAATGTTTGTATAAAAGAAAATTAAAAAAACGAACAGAACAAAATTGCGGTACGAAGTTCGCTGGGTCAGCTAGTTTTAAATAATTGTGTTTTAACTATAAAATACTTGTTAAAAATGAGAAGAAATTTTGAAATATTTAAACTGCTTTTTGGTGGAACGTAACGTGACCTCACTGACCGAGATAAGCCACCACGACCTCTGCTCAAGAAATAAAAAAAAAATCATTTCTAAAAAAAAAAAACGCCAATAATATTATTGGCATATTAATCCATAAGAACAAGTTACTTCATCGTCAAGACAATTTTATGAAGATAAACTCTGCTCTTTATAGCATGTTATTTGGACGCATAGTTTAGGTGATAGTAGAAAATTCAATTATTTCAACATTCTTTAGTACTAGTGGCGTGAACGAGCCATGTGAAGCATTGCTTGAGAAGAAACGAGCTGAATTATTTTAAATTAAAAGCAGGTGTAATCGTGGGGCACAGCTACTTAGTAATAAAAATACTTAACCTATATTTGAATCACATGAATAATTCCCTATTACAAGTTTAAGTACCACCTTACACGTTTCTCCAAGATGTTATTTTCCTAGATGTTGTTTTAGCTTATGAAAGTCTATAAATATAAGTAAATAACTCAAGAGATTCAATAATAATCAGTTTCTATCACTAATTTGTAGATTTGTACATTCTTTACTAAGCTAGTATGTATTAATACATAGACTGAGTACCTACTTAAGATTTAAATTGATCAGACAAAGACCTGTTGAGATAACGGAGCAGTATGAATATTGTGTTGAGTATGAGCTGGTATACTGCTAGTAGGTATTGTCCTTTCATCTGGTAACTTCTTCTTTACTGGAGTTTTGGGTAGCTGGCTGAAATGGTAAAACAGAAAACAACATTTAAGTAATAACAAGATACTAAGTCTATGGTAAGCTTAGCCCATATCCATAAAAAAATAACACAACAATAAAACAACGTTCAACTGATTCTTCTCATCTAATGAGAAATAAATATGTTAATTACAAAATACATATTGTTAGGAGATATTTATAATAGGTATAAATATTTAGATAGAGATTATTTTAGTTACAGTATTATATTGTACATTTTAATTATAAAATCTCTCTAATCAAATGCTATAAATATTATCATAAATGTATAAGAATGCATTATGGTGAAAAATGTTCTAATGGAATGTGTCCGAAACAAACATATTTATAACATTATTGTTTAGGTACCATCTTTTATTTTTTGTGGATTTAAAAATATGTTTGTAAGTGGGATTTGTATAAAATAATATATAGTAATACTCCAGGTGCTCTGACCACTAAGCCGTCAAAACATCTGCTCACTACCCTGAATTCCTTTTCCATATTTAAAATGTCTTTTGGTGACATCATTGCTATCTATTCAAATATGTTTTCTAACATCTAAGAAAATTATTAAATAATTTCAAATAATGGGTTACTATTCATATTCATATTCTTTATTGCAAATCCACAATGTAAAGATAAGATGGTAATATAAATAACATGGTAGCAATCGTGGACCCTGATGGGCAAAGCAAATAGTAAATTAGAAGAGAGGAAGGCATTGTATATATAGAAATATTTGTTTATGCTCAAGTATTTATATTCCTTTTTAATGTATCTAAGTATGTATAGTATTGTTATTATGTTTGTATTTTTAGTAGGTATTTAGATATAAGTATATTTTTTGTATTTTAGTACATTATATTATTAGGTTATCCGTTCTAAATTTTTGTATAAATTTATTGTACTATAAAATGTAAGTAAGAAAATACATTGAAAGTAACCCTAATTGTCTTTCTTTAACAAGATTTATAAGACCATAATGTACAACTCTTCATATTTTCTACATAAATATTTTATTTTAGCCAAATGTTTCATTTCTGCACATGCGGGTGTCTGACAGACCTAGTCTGAGCGACCTGATCAGACTTGTTAGCAATTGGTACAAACTTTTGGACTATGATTTACAAAATCATACTAGTATGTAGATGAATGTCTTTGGTTTATAATTAATTTTATGTTTAAAACTATCTTAGAATAGTAGCATATTAAATTATTTGAATACACATAATAACTTTTCAACTTCCATTGGTCTGTCTGGATTCAATAAGTCGCAGCCTGGAGAAGGTAACAACTCATTTAGGTATATTGCAAACTACGGATACTTTAGGTGTAACTAGTAACCGTTTCTCTTTTTTGGTACAAAACTATTGCTTCAGATCTCATCAGTTATCTTACCCAAGAGCTGGCTCTCCCATTGGATGTAAGGACATAGCCAAATCTGCTAATTTATTAAACGCTGCCCCAGCTTCAGTAAATATTTCTCCAACCTGAAAACATTTGTGTACAAACAAAATTAATAAAGACAAATCTGTAACTACACATTTCGAGAAATGCAATTTATTTTTCATACCTTGGCTGCTGAGCTTGCTGCTGAATTGTTCATTTCCGTTTTGCTATAAAATGATTACAACTTTACAACACGAACAGTTCGTGATAGTAATTTGTGAGAATTTGTAAATGTAAACAAAGCTAACTGGTATCACAGATTACTAACTAGCAAAGATTAAAGATTCTATAACTTACCCCTACTGTACTCTGTGGTTTGGATTCTATCAAAGATTCAAAATTATAAAATAGAACAGGGATGCCAGACGAGTGCGAATGTCAATATTTGAAAATTCAGTGTTGCCAACTGCTACCCTTAGTCAGTAGCTAGATATTTTACAAAAACTTGCTAGATTGACAGTTTTTCTACTAAAAGTAGCTAATTGTTACTTCTTCGGTAGGTTCCAATAAAATAATTGTAAAATAATGAAAATCGTGTTTAAATTGAACAAGAAAGTATTCCTGAGGAAGTCTCTGAAGCAGTGAATTATGTTTAGAGTTGTCACACTGTTGTAGGGCGAATACGAATACTACGAATAGGCTATTTATTAGGTCAGTTGTTGAAGTTTAACAGTGGAGCAAACATTCCTTTGAGGTCATATTGTGATAAAGATCATAAATGGCTAGGGAACTATTAGATGAAACCATGGATTTATCTTGTGTCCGACCTGATGTTTCTAACATAGAATTAGAATATTTTTGGTAAGAAAGCAGCTTTTAAGGATCCTGAGCAGTGTATAGAGTATGACTGATTGAGATGATGATTGACTGAATGATTTTTACCTACCTATCCTAATACCTTTGCGGGGGTGGTCTGGACTCAGCGCAGCACACGCTTGAGGTGTGCCCTGCCTAGACCGCTGAGCGGCGGGTACTAAGAGCCAGTATCGGGCGAGACCTGTCTCTGCCGGCAGTAGTGAGGGCTACGCTGGCAGATAAAGTGAAATGGAGAGGAATGGCTTCCTTTTATGAGTCTTTTGTCGTCCAGAAAGAGGCCGCCGAGCGGGATTGTGAGAGGACCGATCTCTCTCAGAGAAGAAAGCGTCTAGGAGGCAACCGCTTAGGCGCCTAACAGCCGAAACCCCGCCTGTATGATTTAAGACCCTTTGGGGTCACATATGCTTAGAGAGGGGACTCTGTTTACCCATCATGTGGTCACGTGCTATCGTGCACAGCGAGGCTTAGGCGAGACCCCTGTACAGTATCTCCAGGGATGTGCCTTAATTGGCGCTGCATACCGGGGGTGCTGGAGCTGGTCTATTACGTGCCTCCCTACATATGCTGATGTTGACTACCGAGGTGATTTTAGTGAGGTATGAATCCCGCTTATCCATAAAGGCCGGGCGTGATTTAGAAGGCTTCCCCCCGAAAAAAAATATTGGTATTTCTTTTCTTATTTCTTCTTTTTCTTTATCTTTATTATTTTCTTTATCAATTAGTCTCATCTATTATTCTTTTTCCTTAGCATTGACAGGAAAGCTTTTAATATTTTTTTTTTTATCATTAAGTGGTGATATTTTCTTTAATTTTTGTATTCTATTTATACGTATTGATCCCTGTTTTTCAGATATGAAACCATTTGTGTGTGGTTCCGCGGATCCCTATACCGTATAATTTATTTAATAAAATGTTAAATTGTACTTTATCATAAGCTTTCGTCATATCTAGCAGTATCCCAACTGCGTATTTTTTATCATTTATCATATCAATAAACTCCTGTATATATTTGTACATGGCGAGCACTGTGGAGCGCTGTTTACGGAAGCCGTTTTGGCCTTCATCAAATATATGGTATCTTTCACAAAAGTTATATACCTACCCTGTCACACATAGATCTTTCGAATATTTTAGAGGCAGTTGGCAAAAGAGCTATTGGTCGATAATTACTAGGGTCTGTTTTTAAAAACTACCTCGTTGGTTTAGTGGTCCGTAGCGCGACTGCTGAGCAGGAGGTCTCGGGTTCGATTCCCGGGTCGGGCAAAGTGTTATTGAGTTTTTCTGTTAGGAAATTCTCAGTAGCAGCCCGGAGTTTGGAAATGTGCCCGGTTGATGGCAATAGGCTCACCACCTATTACATGGGACTTAATAACAGCATTGGTGAAATGTGGGTGTACAATTGTGTACACCTCTGCCTACCCCTTCGGGGAATACAGGCGTGATGCTATGTTATGTTAAGTTATGTTTTTAATTTTTTCTTAAAGATTGGTTTTATTATGGCCTTTTTTAAAAGATCGGGAAATATTCCACTTTCGAAAGATTGGTTTATTAGAACGCAGAATGGTAATGCTAGTTCCTCCGCACATTGTTTATTAAGGGAGGGTGGTAATTCGTCTATTCCATGACTATTTTTACTTTTGAGGTTTTTAATGATTTCATGGGTTTCTTGGCAATCCAATGGTCTAAGGAAAAAAGTATTTTCTATTGGGTTGTTAACAGGTAAGCCATTCGGTTCTGTACCAACTGCTTGTGGGCTTCTTTCGCCTTATGATGCAAAAAAAATTTTAAATTCATTTACTATTAATTTCGGATCGGAAGTTATGACATTATTTGTTTTTAATATAATATTATATTTTTCTGTTGCTAGTTTTTTTGCCAATACGTTCATTTATTATAGTCCACATAGCTTTAACTTTGTTCTGTGATAATTTTATTTTATTTATGTATTGTAGTTTTTTAGCTGTAATTACTGTTTGTCTTTCTCAGGGATTCAATTAGGATTCAAACACGAATTAGTAGATATAGGTTTATTATGGAAACACAAACACAAATCAAACAAACACACAACATGCAACAAGAACATATCGTTTCGCGCGTAAATTTACAAATAAGTTGGCGCATCCGTCGCATGTAGGCAGACTGGTGAGCACAGAACCAGCGTTGCCAGAAGGTTACTTTTGTAACCTTTTAGGTTACTTTTAACGACGTCGGGTTACTTTTTGGTTACGCGATGTTAAAGGTTACTTTTAAGTGTCTTTTTGGATTTTGAAGAATTAATTTCTATTTCTATAATTGATTCCAATATTCAATAGAATGTAGTGAGCACAACTTTTGAAAATACGTTTATCTCTCTCGCGCCAATATATACCAGCTAATCATAACTACGACCAAAGTGTTCTGGCCAGCTTCGCCTACTCGCTTGATAAATCGGGTACTTTCTTGTTCGAGCCCTTAGCACTTGGTTTGTTTAAAATGTTATGAAAAGAAATAATGTTTGGTGTTATATTTTCTTGGAAAGAAGAGCTAGAAAATTAGGCAAGTGTACAAATTAGTAAGTAGGTATAAGTACCAATTTACTGTATAGGGTTTGATCATGAGTTTATAAACTAAACTCTGTATCTACCTCGTCTTTACTAGGTAGTATCTACACCAAAAGTGAGAAGATTGGTGTACCTACTTACTTTGCAAAATAATAAAAAGAAAAAAAAATGGCATCTACTTAGGTATATACCTATAAAATAATATATATATATATACTTATATCTCATAAACTTTAAGTACCTTAATAGTGGGATAAAAATATGAAAGGTTACTTTTCGCACTAAAAGGTTACTTTTTTAGCCATTTTAGGTAACTTTTGATAAAACCCGGCTGGCAACACTGCACAGAACATTATACTCTACGAGCTGGTGAGACTGGCCGGTCGTCCGCGGAACGAGCCGTCGTCGGACCCGTTGACGGGGGAGGGGCGAGTCAAGCGAGCCCAAGCAAGCTTAGGGCCGCGCTACATTTATATTTATGGTCGCGTTACATGTTTGTTTTAATGTTTTCTCATATTTCTTGTAATATTGTTTTAGAATCGGGTTATAGGTTTTGTAATTAGGATTTTTAATAGTCTTTTATTTTTACACGAGCGTTTTATACCATTAGTCAGCCAATATTTTTTGTAGAGGGTTTTTAATTAAATTTTACGTTTTGGTATTGTTTGGTCGAGTTTAAGTATTAATGCGTCGTTAAAGGCTTTATACTTTTCATTAATATCATTGTATGCTTGTATGATGTCACCCCAATTTATTGAATTTAATGTGGATCTAAATAGATCTATGTTGTTTTTGTTAAATAATCGTTTCTTGATATACCATATTGTGTGTTTACACTGTTTTGGTATCTGAGATTTTAGGATTGCGCCACAGTGGTCAGAAAACCTCAAGTCTTCCACAGATGCATGTGGATTTATATTATTATAGTTTGTGAAAATTAGGTCTAAGCAAGTTGAAGTGTTTTGTGTTATATGTGTAGGTTGTTGTATCTGTTGTTTTAGGTTATATTCTGACAAGATCTAGAAATTCTTTTGTTTTTAAATTATTTTTCAAAATGTTTATATTAAAATCTCCTCCGAGAATTATATTAAGTTTCCAATATTTTTTGTTAATATAAGTTAATATTAGGTAAAGCTGTTTGTAAAATATTTCTTCCTCTCTTCTATTCCAATACATATTAATCAATAATATATTTTCGTTTGGTAATTCCGTCGCACACACTTCTAAAATATATTCTAGGTTTCCTCACTATGTTAAAACTAAAAATTGGATAGGAATTTAAGGAAGTTGTGAAATGTGAAATAATAAAAAAAGTAACTTATGTATTTATTACTTTAGAGTTCGCTAAGCATGCGTTAATGCTTTTTCAAAGACATATCTTGAATTATGTATTTATTTTATAAAAAAGTGGGATCAAGATTTTACGCATTGCGCTGAAAGTCAAGCCCCTTTCAACTATTACCTTATGATACTTAAATTACTAATCTGTGACTATTACTATTAACGCGTTTAAACAAAGAAACAAACTTTATTTATCAAATATGGCATCTAGCAGGTCAACCTAGGAGGTTGTCGACTGCTTAACCGGACTTTCCTGTGGTTGCCTTAAAAAGAATAAATTATTATTAAGGCCCCCAGCCAGGGCATTCGAACTTATAAACTAAGCGACAACACGCTAAGGGCACCCCCTGCGGGGTATGAGCCTCGGGTTATGGCGTCGCTGGTGGGAGGACAGCAAGGGACTGCCTGGATCGAAATGGAATCATCATTATTATTATGGGACGAATTTAAAGCTACAGGCTCAGCGACACGGGCTGGCACGAGCAAGGGTCGGGGTGGTAAATTACGGAGACGTCGCGACGGGCCTCGACGGCGAGGCCGAAATGACGGCGGTCTGTATTTGTGTACTGTGCTGGTGGCCCTACTGCTTTCTTGGAGGAGGGTTATAGCGTCGTCGAGATAGGAGAGAGGGTATATCGGGCGGCTGCCGCGACAAGAGGGTTGGGGTGCTTTTCAGCAGACTCGAAATAATTTTCGAAACAGGTTTTCGTTACGAATATAGAACGGGGCTCACGTGGCCTTACGTAAAACACAGTTCTGGGGGGTCTGCATCCTATGGAGGTGGTAAGATTTTGCGTGTGAAAACACGACGCAGGCGTAGGTCATGATGGGGCGTATGCACGTGGTGTAGATGCCCAATTTGCACTTAAGGGACAATTTGCTGCGTGCGTTCAGGATGAAATGAAGCCTACCTAGAGCGAAGGTGGCGCGCGAGCGCACCGTCCTTAAGTGCTCACCGAAGGTAAGGTGTTTGTCTAAAATGACGCCTAGATATTTGGCTTGCTCCTCCCAAGGGATCGGCTTGCCGAACACGGGGGTCGGTCTGGGATCGGGGGTTTGATTCTACGCCGTTTCGAGAAGAGAACGGCTTGACTTTTGTCGGGGTTGACTTCTATTCTCCATTTCCTGAACCAAGCGCCTAGTGCGTTGGCGGCAGATTGGAGAGTGATAGCGATGCGGTCTAGTCTAATACCGGAGTAGAAAATGGCAGTGTCGTCGGCAAAGAGAGCTAAATTTAATATTATTTAAATACTTGAAACTTGTTTCATGAAGAATCATCTCAATTCAATTCAATTTATTGTTATAATAAACTACCTACTACAATATACTTAGAACTAAAAATTATAATAATACTTAATTAATAATAATAATAATAAATTTAATTATAATAATAATTAAATACTTGTTTCATTGTTTAAAATAATATTGAGGGGAATTTGTGGGGAATCAGCAGATTTTTGTCCCCAAATTTGGGGAATTTTACTTGGATTTTTGGGGATTTATATATGTCGCAGATGGATTGTAGAATCCGCTGTTTTACAAAATCTCTAGCTGCTTTACAAAACTGTACTGTTTCATAAAACAGCTGAACGACGTTCAGCTGGATTGCCATTGCGATACATTTAACAAAACTGCTACCCACCTTTAGACGTAATGCAGAATGACATATCTACAGTGGGACAGGTTTGTTTATTGTATAGGTATATTAAATGGATAGTCACCATTCAAGTAAAAAAACTACTGTATTCTGATTTGACTTTCCGTGGCTGGGTCGACGAAGCCCCGCCAAGCGGGGCTCCTATTTTTGTGCCTGTAAGGTTAGAAAAAACCTACACACGAAACTAACCTGTCCGTGTCGGGATACACGAAACTCCCGAGCTCGCTTTGCTCGCTCATGGATCAATTTCGTTTATTTTCTTTCATAATCCCGATATATTGTCGACTATTATAGTGGTTTAGAATTTACGTCATTAAAATTTTTCATCTTTGTTTTGCTATTGACAAGTAAAATAAAGTTAGGTTATTATTGTTAAGACATACAGAGCCTTAAGCGACAAAATTTCGAACTAAAATCAACAATCTGACAGTTCATTTCACACTGTTTTACATTATCTCTGATCGTTGACCCGCTGCATTGATAAACGCATAACCACAGAGTACTTTATGATATAGGACATAGAGACCTCTCTCTCGTTCAATTTAGGAAACAGGGCACACAAACGCCATCTATAGTTTTACGAATGATGATGCCAAGGCGCGGGGCGGCGCGAGGGCGCGCGGTACGAGGAACCGATGACGGCCACGCTGACTACCATGCAGCCTAAAGGATGCGCGGGGGCGGGAAGCGACGCGGCGGCTGCCGCTCTTTTCCCCCGTTTTGGCGCGCAATACTTCTCTAGTAGTATGGTCGGGTGCCGTTTGATCTATCTTTGTTTTTTATTAAACTCTATATTTATACAGTCCGCTCTTTGGCTATTGCTGTAAACGATAGGACCCTGACATGCTTATACATATGTTTATATAGATACGGGTGCATTGGTATGGTTGATATAGGTATCTATTTAGGGTCCAAACAACAAAGAAATATAAATACGTGATTCAACCGATTCCGATATATTCTTCCGTTCATTTTTTTATTGCTCATACGTCTTATGAATAATTTGGAAGAATATAATGAAATAAAATTAATGCTTTTCAAAGATTTATCTTAAATCACTTATTTCATATTTTTATTGCCTTTAATTTATTGCTGTCGTTATCATCGTCACAGTCCTTCTTCTTGCATAATATTTTATTAAAATTTTTGCATTAATGGTGAATAAAAAATATGATGACATATTAATCTTAAATCTATCAAGATTTCTTTATGGATTTGGAAATGCAGGAAGTCGAAACTAATATGTACAAATAAAAAAATAAAATAAAAACGGCTATGCATTTAGTTAGTAACTGGGACTGCGAAGCGAGTTCCGACCAGCATACTCCCGATATTTAATAAATTCAAGTTCACTTTTACAATTATGTCTTCCTTACATAACTGAGATATCTGTTACAAAATAGCATTAAGCGCCATCTATTGTTTTACGAAGGTAAAAAAAAATATTAATATAACCCTGCCAAATTGCAAAAGAATGATTGCCATACGACAATGTATGTTTAAATGAGCTACTTTATTTTGTCGATTTATAATTGTCTAGTATCCTACTCATTTGTTCGAAGATTGTACACCCTGCGCATAACGTTCATTCAATTCTGCGTGTTATAGTTCAGTAATTATGTAAAACCGCTAAACGTCGTTCACACGGCATGAAATCTTAGAACATCGGAAATGGACTAAAATTGCGACCATAGACAAATAGTACTTATCAGTATGACGTTTGCTGACCGCCATTACAGTTTAGAAATAACTATAGCTATGTATATGTTCATACACATGTTCATGTGAATTACAGATTAGTAATTAAGTATCTGACATAATCTGATAATCATTCTCTGAGTAGTCTGTGGACATAATATTAAACATATGTATCTTAATTTATAACCTAAACCTGTTTTCTCTTTAACATGAAGAATATTATATGTATTCCGGGTCGCAAAAGCAAATGAACTGGTGTTAGTTACACCGTTTTTCAAAAAGAAAGTCTAATTGATACTACATTGAAGGAACTTAGCTCTGAGGAACCTCATCCACGCCACCAAGAATGGTAAGATAGATAAAAAGGATAAAGAGTACTATGCATTAAATTTCCACACATTCCTGAAATTCATAATGATTTGTTTATAACTTTTACATCATAATGTTTCAACAGAGAGTCCAAAATAAAACCAACATAAAGTTTAGTCTTCAGCGAGTTTATTTCCTATTGTGAAGATATTCTGAAATCATTTAAATATTGAATGTTCCATTTTCATAGGCTGTTTTTATGTCAAAAGGTTAAATTCTGGTCAAAATAGTTTGCTTCTTGACATGTACTCTAAAACTTTATTTTATTTTCAGATAACACTTCACAACTTCAATTTTAGAACAATTTAATGGTGTCAAAGCACGGCAATAACACTTTTAATTAAATAAGGTAATTATCATAGATTTTCACTAATCCCACTAAGCATGTAATAACTTATAAATGTAAAGTTTGTGAAGTGTTTTCAATGTTTGTTAACAATTACTCTAAAATTGCTGACTGATTTGGAAAAATATTTGGTGCAAAGACATATCCTGGATTAACTTAAAGGATAATTTTAATCATACTGTTTGTACATAATTATATAGGTACTATATCCTGGATTAACATGTAGTATACCTTTTAACACAGGTCTGAATAAAATTTGATTTGGCAGGTCGCTACATATCCCCCCCAGGGGTTCCACCTTGTCGTGGTGGGGGGGCTCTAGTAGCCGTGGCTTGGTCACCCACGGTGAAGCTAACGGAACCCGAGGAGGGCCGCTCCTCAGGGCTTTGCCTTCAAGCCCATGTAGGAGCGGCGCCGGCGTAGGTTGCGGGCCTTATGGGGGGTGTCGCAACTGAGGTGGGCTGCGGCGTCGTATGGGCGGCACCGCAGCTGAGGGATGGGGGCCGCGGTGGGAGAGGAGTGCCGGTATGTCGATGCGCCGCTCTCCCTACCTACCACGGCCTTGACGGGGCCGCCACCGTTGGATGGCGGACGCGGTGGGGCCGCAGGGGAAGAGGAGTGCCGGTATTGCGAGGCGCCGCTCTCCCTATCCTCTGCGGCCGTAGTGGCAGGCGGCGGGGCCACAGACCTGACCCGTCGCAGGGGACCTAGGGCGTCCAGACACGGGGTCGTCTGGCGCCCATTGCACATGGTCTCCGAGGTGGTTGCGGCACGCCATTAGTCTGGTGTGCCGAAGCGGGGGGGTGCAATACCCAACCCCGTGAGGGAGTCCGGCAACGGACAGCTGCGGGCGGGTTCGCGTTTGTGTGCGAGAGCGTTCCCGCGTCCCGCCCTCAAGCAGCTGAGGAGGTATACTGTGGAGTTTTAGTGGGTTCGAGTCCCACATAACCGCTCTGTCTCCCCGTGTCAGAGCGGTATGCGAGGGCATTTCTCAACATAAAAAAAAAAAAAAAAGGTCGCTACATATACTAAATTGAATTTAAGAGTTTGTATTTCCTGCTCTGTATATTAATAATCAAAATCAATAATGCACAAACTTTGATACTTAATTAATGTACAAATGAAACCATGTATTGGACATAACTATTTAACTATTAAGTACTATAGCGGGTACCTGAAGCATTTTTTATTTATTCTGGTTATGTGTTCCTTTTGCATATGCTGAATAACTACCCTGCCAGTTTCTAGTTTACCAAATACCATCCATTCAATACCATACCATTACTAGCTCATCTACAAGTATTCTATTCCATTCGTATAGGGGTTTATAAACCGACTATAATCAATTTTTTTTATTTTTTTTGCAGTGTTATTGGATGGAGTTGGAGACTGAATACCGAAAGATTTGACGCATAAATATTGGAGAAAACTCAAGAATTTTATCAAGAAATAATGTCCAAATGTGGAATAATTTAAATAACTAACGAACTCGATCCACAAAAATACTATGGATACAAATGAATAAAATCTAAAAATAAATAAATTTACTTTTATTTCGACTTATTCCTAAATTTTTTAAATTAATTTATAATCTTAGATCCTAAATACCCTGTTCGGATATATTGGAATTATAGTAGGTTGCCTTAGCCTAGTATAGTCTGGAAACAAATTAAAAAAGAAAAAAATGTCAAACTCTAAAGTCGACGTGGGGATCAGGGTGTACAATCTTCGAACAAATGAGTCGGAAACTGGACATTTATAAATCGACAAAATAAAGTAGCTCATTTAAACATTCATTGTCGTATAGCATTCATTCTTTTGCAATTTGGTAGGGTTATATTAATTTTTTTTACCTTCGTAAAACAATAGATGGCGCTTAGTGCTATTTTGCAACAGATATCTCAGATAAGACTGAATTGTAAAAGTGAACTTGAATTTATTAAATATCGGGAGTATGCTGGTCGGAACTGGCTTCGCAGTCCCAGTTACTCATTAATAAAATGCATATCCGAATTACAAGACATTTATGATGACATATTAAAACAAATATAACGTTATATAATTTAACTCAATTTATAAAAGTAATAATAATATTTGTACATATTAGTTTCGACTTCCTGCATTGCCATATCCATAAAGAAAACTTGATAGATTTAAGATTACTTTGTCATCCCGATTTTTTATTCACCATTATGGAAAAAATTAAATAAAATATTATGCGGGAAGACGGATAAGGACAGCAATTAATTAAAGGCAATAATAATATGTATTTAAGTGATTAAAGGGAAATCTTTGAAAACCATTAATTTTATTTCATTATATTCTTCCAAATTATTCATAAGATGTATGAGCAATAAAAAATGAATGGAAGAATTTATTGGAATCGGTTGAATCACGTATTTTATACCTTTGTTGGTTGGACCCTAAGTAGATACCTAAACAAATGTATATGCATGTCGGGGTCCTATCTTTTACAGCAATAGCAAAAGAGCGGACTGTATAAATAAAGAGTATAATATAAAATTAATATAACCTCCCCGACCCTTGCTACCTCCCCGACCCTTGCTCGTGCCAGCCCGCGTAGCCGCTGAGCCTGTAGCTTTAAATTCCCCTGATAATAATAATTATGATAATCCTTGTTCGATCCAGCCAGTCCCTTGCTGTCCTCCCTCAAGCGACGCCCTAAGCCGAGGCTCGTACCCCGCAGGGGGTGCCCTTAGCGTGGTCGCTTTCGATTTAGTTTAGTTCGTAAGCCCCTGGCTGGAGGCCTTAATAATAGTTTATTATTAGGGCATCCACAGGAAAGCCCGGTTAAGCAGCCGACAGACAACCTCCTAGGTTGACCTGCGAGATGCCACTATCAAAAAAAATAAAAAAAAAAATAAACAAATATAGATCAAACTACGTGACTGCCGCGGAAAGTCGTCGTAGAGAAGTGTTGCGCGCCAAAATGGGGAAAAGAGCGGCAGCCGCCGCGGCACTTCCCACCCCCGCGCACCCTTCAGGCTGCGCGGTTGTCAGCGCGGCTGTCATCGGTTACTCGTACCGCGCGCCCTCGGGCTGCCCCGCGCCGTGGCATTAGTAGTGCATTCGTAATACTATAGATGGCGTTTGTGTACCCTGTTTCCTAAATTGAACGAGAGAGAGGTCTCTATTTCCTATATTATAAAGTACTCTGTGGTGGGGATTGGTTGTTCGGAGATTTGTGTCTGATACGTAGTATCTCTTAGTAGTAGTCTGTGGTCGTTCAGCTGTTTTTCATAAAAGTACTGTTTTGTAAAGCAGCTAGAGATTTTGTAAAACAGCGGATTCTACAATCCATCTGCGACATATACATAGGCATTGGCATTTTGGCATTGGCAATCCTGACCAGTGACCAGCTGTCTGCTGTGATTTAAAAAAATAAAGAGTTTAGGCGGGAAAATGTAAAGTGCACGTTGTCAATTTTATATTGTTTTCCAAAACTTGTGTTTCTCCGAAGTATAATGTGTAATTATGGTGGATAATTAACCATTATGTGTTCATGAAGGTGTGCGAGTGTGGGCAAATTGTATACAATTGAAAATCATGACTTTTTGTGTTCACTCCTAAACTCCATCGAAGACTCAGTAAAATTTCCACCGTTTTACTGGGGCAATAACTGCAATAACTTTTAATACTTGATTAAAACAAGAAGGAAGTAACTGAAGACGAGGCTTTGGCCTTACTTTTATTCAAGAACACTGAAGACGAGGCGGTATGGTCTAAGACCTTAGCCTGCCCGATTAAGGCGAAAGAAAAAAAAAAAAAAAAAATTAACCTCGTTGAGTCAATAGAATAAAATTCATTCTTAATAAAAAATTCATCACTATTTAATATAGTTTAGCATCATGCTTTAATTATAAAATCTATCGGTGCCGACCAAACTATTCACGGCTATTTCAAGAGAATCGAGTTGTCCTCCTAAAGTTTTGAACTTGAGTAAACTTTATTATTGGACTATTATAATATCTTAAAATGAATAGATCACCACGTCCATATTTAAGGAGCAATATGTTGTATCGAAGCCCTCGGCCTTACAACCCTCAATGGAGGCCAACCTATGGCCCACCTGCACAATTCCCATGGAGCAGTAATACACATTTTGGCGCACCCAATATGAACAAAGAAAATACTGAAGAGCAATGGTGTGAGACATGTGACAGAGGCTTCCCTACAGCCGAACTTCTTCATAAACATAAACAACAGCATCAGGTAAACCTACTTCAAATATAGAGATGTTATCAATGTACAGTCACAAGTATAAGTATAGATGGACAGATCGGCAATAATATCTGATTTCAGGATTTGTACAGCAATTACTGCTGTTTTATGGGAGGAATATATATACATGTAACAGCACAAAAATGTGGCATTGAAAAAGTACCATATCTGACAAGATATGCAAAAATATAGGATGATGCATTAGCATCAAAAAGATATGTCTTCTCTTAGAATGCAAAAATATTATACATGTCTTGCCTTTTAATCATCTTGTTAAAAATACTGAAGTATGTTTGTTTATTTTTCATGAAGGCATTTTCACAAAACTGAGATCAAACCTAGACAATAGCTGTTCTACATTAGAATATATTGGAAAACTTGATAACCATTAATCCAAATACACCATACACTATTTGTCTTGTCTAACTTTACATTTCAATTTATGGAGGTCTGGTCAGTGGCTACTCTTAAAACTCTTCTATAATTATACCTGGACCTGTTACTTTAATGCTACTGGAAAGAAATGTCAATAGTTATATTATAGTTTAAATTAACAATTGATTATTTTTTTGATGCTGATGCAAGCAGATTAACCAGTGATAGCCTAGTGGTATGACCATTGGACTGGCAAGTCAAAGGTCGCAGGTTCGAACCCAAGGCACCACTGACTTTTTGAAGTCATGTGAATATTAGATATATTTATCACTTGCTTAAAATGGTAAAGGAAAACATTGTGAGGAAACCAGCACACCTGAGAGATGTTCTCGATGGTGTGTAAAACCATGTCAGAGGCACTACAGGTGCAGTTTAAATTCTGACACTATGTTGTGTTCATCAAACAGATGATAAGAAGGAGATGCTGATGTGGGATCCTATATTTTTGAGTTGCGTGTCTCGTCAGATTATTGGGATTTATTGGTATTTTTACTTATTATATTTGCTATGATACTCAAAAAGGTGTGACATAAAAAAACAGTCATGGCAGGCATGCTTTATATATTTTTTTATTAATTTTATTTTGTTCATACTTAATTATACTGTTATGGATATGAACAATACTACTGTTTCTGGTCTAAATCTAAATATTTTATATCATTGTTTGTTTTTAGAAATGCAACATAGATGGTTGTCAATTTGTTGCACATCCAAAAGTAATAACAAAACATATTCAAATGCAACACTCATCTGGTTTGTTTAAAAAAATTGCAAATTTGAATAATCCTGAAGATATACAAAAATGGCGAGATGAAAGGAAAAGTAAATATCCCACCAAATCTAACATCGAGAAAAAAGCTGCTGAAAGTAAAGAAAAAATTGAAAGGGGTGAAAAAATGGCTCTAAAATATGGATACAGGAATGATAGGACAACAGGTATTATTTTCTTTATTTTGATTACTCTATTTGTTTTATTTCAGTGTAACTTTTCCCAACCACCAGTAATATTATTATTTCTCCTTTGTAGATCGCAGATTATGTATTAAGAGAAAATATAATAATATTGATAAGAGGAATCAAATTCAAAGAACTTGCACAAATAATTCTAAAAAGATAAAGCTTATTCCTGCTGCACCTACTACATCAGAAAAGAATAGACTTATACCATTTACTGGAATTCTCAACATAGAGATGGATGACAATACAGAATATACTAAAGAAACATCTGATGGTAATCATGGATTATTTGAAGAAGATTATTATGAAGAATCACTGACAGGTCCTAAAGAAACTGCCAATACTCGGGAGCCAGCGGTATGTGGAGCCTTAACATCCTTAATGTGTGACTATAGAACTTCAGATGAAGAAACTGAGGAAAAAGAAAATGAAGGTCATAATATATCAGTGACATCCCAGCCAGTTCAATCTTTTAATATTGATAATAGTCAGGTACAATCTCAAGTGGTAAAAAAACCTGTAAAAATTGATAATGAAACAAATGAAAGTGATGATGATGGTCCAGAAGAAGTTAAAATTGTAAAAAGTAACATTGAACATGAAACTGCTAAAGAAGCAGGCACCAAAAGTAAAGAAAAATTTATAAAAAAGAATACTCCACCCAGAAATCTGGAAAGACAGAATTTTAAATATCAGTGTAAAATACCTTCAACTCTACTTCAGAAATTATTGCATAATGAAATCAGAAAAGAACGGAATATAGTACTACAATGTGTAAGGTATATTATAAGGAATAATTATTTTGATAAGCCCAACCAATAAAAAAATTATATTTGCAATGAAATTATTTGCCTTCAAATAAATACTCAATTAATAAGCTTATAAATAAGAATATTGTACTTCAATGGTTAATATCTCATATTGGTTTGTTTGTAAATGAAGAAGTGGATCGTTTGGCAAAAGAGGCCATTGTAGATGGTACTCCCATTTTATTGTGTACTGTACCTTACTTTAGTGATCTTATCTGTATAGTTCGATACCACTGTGTTGATTTATGGAAAGATTACTTTGATGAGAGGTCTCTAAGTAAAGCGATTTGGTATAGAACCATTCAACAAAACCTATCATGTGGTTCTTGGTTCGTGGATTCAAATATGCATCGCAGTGACGTGGTTACTGCTTTCAGGCTTCGTTCTGGACACATACCCTTGAACAGCTTTGCCTATCTAATGAGAAAACGCGATTCGCCTAATTGTTCCGAATGTAATAAGATTGAGGATGTAACTCAAATTTTAGCGGAATGTGACCGGAACGAGGTTGAAAGGAGTAACTATACGATAGAAAACAACGATTTCAAAAGAAAGGATACGCCCATCTAAACATTTTACAGAAAACTTCTTCATACAAGCAAAAGTAGCGCCATCTGTCATAACTCATACGAACTACGTGACGCCGCGTTTCATAGGTCGAAGACTAAACCTTGTACGTGCGTACATGATTCTTTTTATCACATTTTATTATTGGTCAATATTTTTATACACACATCAATCACGAACTGAACTGAATTTTTACCCGACTGCGCTAGAAGGCGGGGTTATATGTTTTTCGGGTGTATGTATGTATATTTCTTTGGCATGCTCTGTAGCCTAAACGGGTTGATGGATGTTAGCTTTAGAAGTGTCGTTAGATTATATTAGTTTTTTATACTATAATTTATTGCGATAATAATACATGTCACAAAAAAAGGTATGTAAAACAAATTAAAATCAGTCAGCTTTATTTGAAATTGTAAACAATATTGTTATAATAATTAAGTATTAACATATTAGGTACTTACTAAAATTACTTACACCAAGTTCATAAGACAAAAATAAAACAAATAAAAAATGACGTTCTTTCAACGTTACTTCGCACGCGGCCGGCCACACAATGGCCGCCATTACGGACTTCGGTAGTAAAATAATTATACCTTTAAAATGTGATAATTTAATAATTTTATTGGAACAGAAGTAATCTAAGGTTATTTATCGATGATACGATATCCCATGTTCCTTTTTAATCTTTGTATCGTAATTTTTGCAGCCATTTAACACGCAACTAGGCATATTTATGACAAACAAACACTCGTTCTCTCCTGCGAGCGGTCCATTGTCGACTGAGTTGCGTTGGCCCTAAACTGTCATTTTAGGGCCAACGCGTTAGTGCCATTTAGTTTCGCGGTCGGCTGGGTCCTTACGCTAGTAATATATATGTCAATGATAGAAAACAATTTTGTTCCCATTAATGTTGGTTTATATAAATACTATATACTGGCTGCTCCCTTGTCTAAGACAGGCAAAAAATTATATAGAATAAAAAATTAAAATAAGTTCCGCCAGGACAACGTTCGCCCAGCGGAATCAGTTTTTGGTGAATTTCTCCACAATGGCTGCGTACACAATTTTTTTTTTACCATACACAATTATACACCACTAAGCGTGTGTGCGTTCGCGCAGCGGAATGTTGTTGAATTTAAAGATATTAATTATGCAGATATTTAGTGTATGACGTCGTATAATTGTGTATGGTAAAAAAAAAATTGTGTACGCAGCCATTGTGGAGAAATTCACCAAAAACTGATTCCGCTGGGCGAACGTTGTCCTGGCGGAACTTATTTTAATCCATAGACTTTAGAAGAAAAGAGGTGTGTCCAAAAATTAGTGTGTATTTGTGTGTAATTGTGTATGTATGAATAAAATGAGTGCATGCATAAACTTCGGAGAAATTCAAGTTTCCGCTACGCGAACGTTTGGCCATTAGCTAGTTTTCATATAAAGCGCTTACATAGAGAGCTGTAGATTTTTACATACGTTGTTTTGAATTTGTTTATATTTGTTTAAAAAACAGATTTAGAAAAAATCGTAGGGCTTAAAAGATAAAAATATAAACGTAAAATACACTTAATAGGTCTTAGTTCTTAAAGTATGCACTTTGGGGTCTAGATTTTCACGTTTATACAAACCTTGTAAGTATCTGAAACATGTTGCCAAGTATCAATGATGTTCCGTTAGTAATTAAAGAGTTAAAGGACAATTTTACCATGAATAGATCACTGTTTACAAAACAGTCAAATATCACGACGTTCTAAAGGAATTGCATGGTAAAATGTATGCCAAAAATTAGTTTATTCATTCAACTATTCACATGCAAAATTTCATGTCATTAAATTTAGTAATTAAAGAAATCAATTAAAATACTGACGAAGCATCGAAAACCTACATAACCCGACCAAGTTCGGATAGCTACAAAAAAGCGGCCCAGCCATATATCTAAGAGACGTTCTTAACCTTCCAATATAGTATTTACTAATATGGTACAGTTCCGTACACAAGCGTTAGGAAAAAATAAAACAATTGCATTTCTTGAATTAAAAATATTTTTTTAATAATAACCCAACTATCTACGGTAAAAACAAATCTTCAATTAACAACAGGGTGTACAATCTTCGAACAAATGAGTAGGAAACTAGACAATTATAAATCGACAAAATAAAGTAGCACATTTAAACATCCATTGTCGTATGGCAATCATTCTTTTGCAATTTGGTAGGGTTATATTAATATTTTTTTACCTTCGTAAAACAATAGATGGCGCTTAATGCTATTTGGCAACAGATATCTCAGATAATTATGTAAGGAAGACTTAATTGTAAAAGTGAACTTGAATTTAATAAATATCGGAAGTATGCTGGTCGGAACTGGCTTCGCAGTCCCAGTTACTCATTAATAAAATGCATATCCGAATTACAAGACATTTATGATGACAATAAAAAACAAGAAAAACAAATATAACATTAAATAATTTAAAACAATTTGTAAAAGAAATAATATTTGTACATATTAGTTTCGACTTCCTGCATTGCCAAATCCATAAAGAAAACTTAATAGATTTAAGATTTGACGAGTTGAGACTTTGTCAATCAAACGGCGCCCGATCGTACTACGTGACCGCCACGGAAAATCGTCGTAGAGAAGTATTGAGCGCCAAAATGGGACAAACAGCGGTAGCTGCCGCGTCACTTCCCACCCCCGCGCACCCTTCAAGCTGCGCGGTTGTCAGCGCGGCCGTCATCGGTTCCTCGAACCGCGCGCCCACGCGCTGCCCCGCGCCCAGGGTGTACAATCTTCGAACAAATGAGTAGGAAACCGGACAATTATAAATCGAAAAAATAAAGTAGCTCATTTAAACATCCCATGGTCGTATGGCAATCAGTCTTTTGCAATTTGGTAGGGTTATATTAATACGTTTTTACCTTCGTAAAACAATAGATGGCGCTTAATGCTATTTTGCAACAGGAAGACTTAATTGTAAAAGTGAACTTGAATTTATTAAATATCGGGAGTATGCTGGTCGGAACATATGCATATCCGAATTACAAGTATTAATATTTGTACATATTAGTTTCAACTTTCTGCATTGCCAAATCCATAAAGAAAACTTGATAGATTTAAGATTACTTTGTCATCCCTATTTTTTATTCACCATTATAGCAAAAATTTCAATAAAATATTATGCGGGAAGACGGACTGTGACGATGATAAGGACAGCAATCAATTAAAGGCAATACAAATATGTATTAAGTAATTAAAGATAAATCTTTGAAAACCATTAATTTTATTTCATTATATTCTTCCAAATTATTCATAAGATGTATGAGCAATAAAAAAATGAACGGAAGAATATATCGAAATCGGTTGAATCGCGTATTTTCATATCTTTGTTGGTTGGACCCTAAGTAGATACCTATAACTAACATACCAATGCACCCGTATCTATATAAACAAATGCATATCGGGGTCCTATCGTTTACAGCAATAGCAAAAGAGCGGACTGTATAAATAAAGACTATAATAAAAAACAAAGATAGATCGAACGGCGCCCGATCGTACTACGTGACCGCCGCGGAAAATCGTCATAGAGAAGTATTGCGCGCCAAAACTGGGAAATGACCGGCAGCCGCCGCGTCACTTCCCGCCCACACGCACCCTTCAGGCTGCGCGGTTGTCAGCGCGGCCGTTATCGGTTCCTCGTACCGCGCGCCCTCGCGCTGCCCCGCTCCGTGGCATAAGTAGTGCATTCGTAAAACTATAGATGGCGTCTGTGTGCCCTGTTTCCTAAATTGAACGAGAGAGAGGTCTCTATTTCCTATATTATAAAGTACTCTGTGCCCGCGCCGCCGTGGCACTAGTATTGCATTCGTAATACTATAGATGGCGTCTGTGTGCCCTGTTTCCTAAATTGAACGAGAGAGAGGTCTCTATTTCCTATATTATATAGTACTCTGTGAATTAACAAGTACTTTTCTATTTAAATATCCGTGTACAAAAATTTACGCGCGGGCCGCGGCCAATGAAAACATATTATTGCCCTCTCTTTTCTTCAAGGATGGAAGTACCGTTTCAAGCGGGAAGCCGCGCGCGTCCTGTTCGACTAGCAGTTTGTGGAATATTCCACAGACGTTAAATTACGTGCGTTCACAAGAATATAATTAAATCAAAATATTAACTTTTAAAAAATGTGAATACCTATCGGAACTCCGGAATTATTCCAGTCAATTCTGGAGCTGAAAAATCAGAACAATTGAACAAAAATTTGGTGTACAAAAATAAATGACCTTTAAATTATATCGAAACAACAATTGTGTTATCACCTATACCAATTCAATACCGGTATTATACGGTAAATTTTGGGATGTTACCTAAATATATTGCATGGACGCTTTTTTGTAGCTATCCGAACTTGGTCGGGTTATGTAGGTTTTCGATGCTTCGTCAGTATTTTAATTGATTTCTTTAATTACTAAATTTAATGACATGAAATTTTGCATGTGAATAGTTGAATGAATAAACTAATTTTTGGCATACATTTTACCATGCAATTCCTTTAGAACGTCGTGATATTTGACTGTTTTGTAAACAGTGATCTATTCATGGTAAAATTGTCCTTTAACTCTTTAATTACTAACGGAACATCATTGATACTTGGCAACATGTTTCAGATACTTACAAGGTTTGTATAAACGTGAAAATCTAGACCCCAAAGTGCATACTTTAAGAACTAAGACCTATTAAGTGTATTTTACGTTTATATTTTTATCTTTTAAGCCCTACGATTTTTTCTAAATCTGTTTTTTAAACAAATATAAACAAATTCAAAACAACGTATGTAAAAATCTACAGCTCTCTATGTAAGCGCTTTATATGAAAACTAGCTAATGGCCAAACGTTCGCGTAGCGGAAACTTGAATTTCTCCGAAGTTTATGCATGCACTCATTTTATTCATACATACACAATTACACACAAATACACACTAATTTTTGGACACACCTCTTTTCTTCTAAAGTCTATGGATTAAAATAAGTTCCGCCAGGACAACGTTCGCCCAGCGGAATCAGTTTTTGGTGAATTTCTCCACAATGGCTGCGTACACAATTTTTTTTTTACCATACACAATTATACGACGTCATACACTAAATATCTGCATAATTAATATCTTTAAATTCAACAACATTCCGCTGCGCGAACGCACACAATAAGCGTAGATAGTATATAGTGCATGCCCTATGAAGGTGACATGTTCATGTTGATCAAATCTTCAATAAATATATAGACAAAAATTACCGGAGCACCGCCAACCCGGTCGCCCGGAAATATATGCACATACACAAGTGGTGAAAAATTGAACTACTACCAACTACTCTACGTGTTTCGTATTTTTTTATTATAGGTTTTAAAAGGTGGCGAATTCTTTATTCAAATACTAAAAATTATACGTATCGAATTTGTAAAGTTACAAGTTGATAAATAAGGTAAAGGTTTTTGGAATGAAATGCCATATAATATTTCTTATTTTATTGTCCATACGTATTGCTATTTAGGACTGGGCGGGAGCTGCTGGTGCGGTGGTAGCTGCAGCCTCTTCACGGATACGATCCTTCTTGAGTATTCCCATGAATGCAGCCTTGTCAGCCGGCGTCTGGAAGCGACCATGACCAAACTTGGAGGATGTATCAATGAACTTAAGATTGATCTTTTCAAGGGCCGCCCTCTTGGTGTGAACACGCAGCGACTGAAATAATAAAGTCTAATATGAGCATCCAAAAATATAGTTTTGTGTAGGGTGTCTCCCACTTCAACTTAGGAGGTTGTCTACTGCTTAACCGGGCTTTCCTGTGGTTGCCTTAATAATTTTAAGGCCCCCAGCCAAGGCATTCAACTTTAAACTAAGCGACAAAACGCTTAGGGCAGCTGCAGGGTACGAGCCTCTGCTTAGGGCGTCGTTGGTGGGAGGACAGCAAGGGACTGGCTGGATCGCATTCAAATTAATATTATTATTTAGTGACCAATTTAAAGCTAGTTTCAATGGCGCGGTCTGGCACGAGCAAGGGTCGGGGTGGAGAGAATCAAAATAGCAATGGTCTATTTTTATATTACCTAGTGTCATTGCCATACATACCTTCCTCAAAGTAATGATACGCTTCTTGGGACCCATGCAACAACCCTTGATCATCACAAAGTCATTGTTGACTTCACCATAGTGGGGAAAACCACCCATGGGGGTGATAGACTTTTCAGACAAGTCATATTCAGTGGAAGCATTGTTCTTAATAACCTTGCCATCCTTTGTGTGGATTCCTGTGAAAAAATTAAATTTATAATTATTCAGAAATGTTTAACTCCCCACACTAAATAAACAACACAAGGTAAAATTGAATCATGTTATTTGGCATGAAATCTAGGCAACAGTACCTCCATATTGCCTGCAAATGTTTATTATTGCAATTGAGTAAGTATCTGCACTTAATCAATTCCAAAACTAAAATTCAGTTTTAGAATCAATTTACGTTTTGGGCAGAGATTAATAAAATTACATTATCAGAAACTAATGTTCTTTTGAAATTTTCTAAAATTTATGTAGTAAATCTGAGCAACTCACTCATTCCTATTTTGTTTGATCATATAAAAACAAAAAACAAATCTTGTAACTAACCTTGGCCAAGACGGTAAATCTTCTTATTCATCTCTGTACGATGGTGGTAGCCCTTCTGACCAGCACGAGCAACAGTGAATGAAACTCTTGACGGATGCCATGCTCCAATACAAGCAACCTTGCGCAGACCCTTGTGTGTCTTGCGAGGAAGCTTCTTTGTGTGCCAACGTGAGGTCACACCTAAAATTTTATAATACAATTAATTTGAAGATTTATCTTGCATGATTATTCAATACTAAATTAATTTATTGCACTCCACAAGTTAAATAGATGTTACAATATAATACACAGAAACATGTGTGGGCCTTGTCGGCACGGCAAATGTAGGAGAGGAGGAAGTGTGTAGCCCTTTTTTAACTTTATACTATTAAGTTACAATATTAAATGGAAAAAGAATATGGTCGCGAACAGGATTCGAACCACTAAGCCATCTCGACCTCTGCTCACCACTGTGAATTCTTCTTCCATATTTTAACACGTTTTATGGCGACGTCATTGCTATCAATTCAGTACCTATACAAGTGACCGAACCGACACGGATAACTTGCAGTTAATACAATGTCGTAAAGAATGCAATTACCTTTAGAGTTTGCTAAGCATGCGTTAATGCTGTTAGCGACTGTATACTTTTTCCATTTATTATTGTAACTTTAGAGTTCGCTAAGCATGCGTTAATGCTTTTTAAAGATTTAATTCGAATTTATACTATTACATAAACTTTATATTACTTATTAATGTATATATTATTATTATAAGAATATTATATTATTTCACTGTATTTCAAATATTATTTAAATGCAGTTTTTATTTATTTCATTTGTATAGTAACAGTACTTAGATGATTATGGAATATTAATCTTACTATGATAAAAAACACTAAAATACACACCTTTGTATCCTTTACCCTTGGTAACACCAATGCAATCAATCATTTCATCCTGAGCAAACACCGAATCTATAGGAATAGGCTTCTCCAGATGTTCCCTGGCCCATTTTACTTTATCTTCAATGGTTCCACCATTGACTTGGATTTCCATAATGTGAGCTTTCTTTTGACGTTGCTTCAACAACTTCATCTGAGTGTGGGCAATAACCCTAATTACACTGCAGTAACGGATCATTTTCTTGAAGTCCTTCTCAATGGATTTGAGGCCAAGTTCATCTTGCCATTTTTTGCTGGACTTTGTAAATGCCTTCTTCTTACATTTGTACCTAATTAAATCATATAAAGTGGCGGCTGTAAGAAAAACCAATTGGCCTCATCGTTGAGCGGAGACCAAATTGGTAGCAATATGCTCCAGGCATATTTGACTTATGACTCTCATTATTAAGAGGAGAGCTATAGATAAAGATTAGAAAAAACTCTGTCAACATTCAATATGCAAGGCAAATGATAGATAAGTAAAATTAAACTATAATCCTTAAAATCTGCGAGTAATGCAAGTTTTCGACATTTCAATGTTACCCACAGAAAACAGTGAGAAAATTCTTTAACTGAAACATGATATAAAGAAATATTTACCAGTTCTTGTAGAAACGACGGCGACAGTCCTCGGACATATGTTCAGCCCAGACAGTGAGCAGAGCACGAAGACCATGTGGAGTTTCGATGTAACCAACCACACCAACACACACCATAGGGGGCGTCTCAATGATAGTCACAGCTTCCACAATCTCCTTCTTATTGATTTCTAAAATTAACCATGAATTATCAGAAGCATTTATCAAATGATATGATAATTTAGTAGATCCAAGACTACTACTTACTTGATCCAGGACGGTCAGGTTCACGAACCACGTGGGTCATACCCGCCTTGTAGCCAATGAAGGCAGTTAGGTGAACAGGCTTGCTAGCGTCATCTTTGGGGAACGCCTTTACCTTTCCACGATGACGGCGGGACCTCTTCTTCGGGTAGAATCCCATCGATCCATGGCGGGGAGCCGAAAACTTTCTATGCGACTGAAACCAACAGCTGCAGGTTACTGGTAAAATATTAAGACGACTCACATAAGGTTATTATGAAGGAATCATCAGTCCGCCCTAGTTAAATCTTCATATAGAATTCAGGTTCTAACCGTATAATTTAAAGATAGGATATCATCATTTGATAAATAAAGTCTGTAGAGCACAACTCTATTAGCAATGGCAGTTACAAATCATGTCGTAAATAAGTCACAATATGATTTAGTATCGTAGCCGAACGTAATTGTAAGTATTTCAAATTACATAAATTAATAGAAAATAGCAAGATTAAAGTAATAAATTCTGATTAAAGTTTGAATAAATGTAAGTACTAACCATGTTCGAAGACAGTCGCGACAAAAATGGCCGAGTGAATGGGAATTTATTGTTAACCTGTCATTACCAGTGTTGCCAGAAGTAGTATCAAAAAGAGTCGAAACCTCAGCATGAAAAGGAACGATTCTTTGATGATAGGTACTTGAGCTGAAAGGGCCAATTTTTGGCACGAAAGGCCGATATAGAGAATTATATTTTATTTATTACAACTTCCTTGTTTCATGTTAGTTCTTAATAGGGTTATTGACGAAATTTCACAAAGGGCCTAAATTTAAAGAATATGGTTTAGATTAACAAAAAAAAATATTTTGCAATTTTTTGTGTACCTATTGATTAATTAATAGCTGCTTAAAATTCAAATTTTAAAGGTCGTGCCAAAAGGCGCGATAATGACGATCGCCATTTTGTGACGTCATTACGCAACAGAACTATTGTAAACAAAGGAAACAATTTTGTATAAATCATAACATTAGTGCGTAGTATACCAATATTTCGAAAATTGAACTGAAATACGGAGAAAGTGGTTGCAACTGGCTTCCGAAATATCAACAAATTCATCGATTTATTTTGTGTCATGTGTCACAGTGACTGCAAATTGACAATCAATCCTCTGAGTAGTGACGTCACGCAATCATTGGTGTTTCGAGTCACGTGACACAGATTAAAAATTATGAATTTGTTTATCGAATTAAATGTATTTACGAGTTATTATTATTATTTTCAAAAATACCAAAATTTCTAATAAAATACATTCTATCATTATAGCTAAGTTTCATTTTTTATTTCCATCAGTGTCAAATACCCTATTTCGCAAGAATAATAATTAAGAAGCCAATAGGATTGTCAACCAAATAAATGTTTTGAATAACAACAACAAACAAAACAACGGCGCAAAGGCCGACGAAAGGCGAAAGGCTGCCAAACTTCAACACATGTTCTAAAAAGCCAATAATCGGTCTTCCAAAGGGGTACTGGCAGCACTGACATTACGAAATAAGAAGACTTGCCATAAACTTATTCTAGAACTTCTCAAAATATATTTTAATTAAAAAGAACGCAAATCCAGAGGTTTGCACCAGTTCGTGAAAACTGGAGAATAGCCGGAGAAAGTTGTTAAAAATCTACGGTTAAAAGTAGCTGCTGACTTAAATGATATTAACTTATTCGTTTGTCTTAGGTTAAGTATATATTTTATATGGAACTCGTAAATTTTATATTTGGGGTTGAAATTCTATTTATTTCAAAGAAGCATATTAACATGTTTGACAAATAATTCAAGCTTTTATTTCAGCGGGAATCCGCAGGAATATCAATAATAGGCATGATGACAGTATAAAAGAATAAATGGTTTTAGAGAAATATATAAGTACACAGGATTCTAAAAAATGACCTAGTTTTAACATTAACATAAAGATTAAAGTTACAATATTAAATGGAAAAAGAATACGGTCGCGAACAGGATTCGAACGTGCGCCGCCCGGATAGATACTCCAGGCGCTTTAACCCAAGGAACATAATACTCTCTACGAGGATATGTGGCTCTCGCATCGGTTTATTTAGCTATCAGAAACACTGTCTTACAGACAGTAGGTACAGCATAAATTGTCTGGAATAGAAGAAAAGGCAATTTATTTAATGATACAGAAATAAATAAATAAATTGAACAAGCTAAACTAAACCAAAAACTCTACTGTACTGAAAAGATGTAAACGAGTTAACCTTTACAAAAAATTATAACATGCAGTCCGAGGTACATTTTACGCAGTTCGTTATATCCTAACTGCCCCCAACAGCATGTTATAATTGGTTCAATTGACATGGATAAAGATATATTAAAATTAAATCTAAAACATATGAAATAAGTAAAGTCAATTATGTTTCCAATATTTTCCATTGTGAAATTTTTCTGAAGGATATTTTAAAAAAATCTACCATTTGGGATTTTTTCCGTCAATTACACAACTATAGTTCGGGAGCACTTTTTCTTCCAACTTACATAACAAAAATCAATATTTAAGGCTAGTTAAGAGGTCTATACTATTCCTTACACCTTGCTATCATATGAAATCCAAGTTGTAGATCCAGATATTAACGCGTTTAAACAAAAAAAACTCTTCCTCTTTATAATATCTTTATAATATTAAAGTATAGTACATAGAGATGGTAACAAGAGTGAAACTAAAAAAAATCGGCGGCAGTGTCAAGTTTAACCCTTCGAGCAAAATGCTTGCAATAACTATATATGGAATAGGTGTAACGATACCAAACCTAAAAAAATAAAATTATTTAAATAGTTGAATCTTGTTTCATTGTTAAAAAAATTGAGGGGAATTTGTGGGGAATCGGCAGATTTTGGTCTCCAAATTTGGGGAATTTTACTTGGATTTTTGGGGAATTCCATACATTGGCATTGGCAACCCTGCGAGCGATACATAACTGGGCACGTCGCCTGTTGTTGTCTTTCAAACTACCTAACACCAGCACAGTCCCACTCACGCATGCAATTGCACTACTCTTGTAATTTCATCGGTGTACACGTACTTTTTTACGTCACCCCACAAATAAAAGTTTAGTGGCGTAAGGTCCGGGGACCGAGGAGGCCAAGGCACTGGGCTACCACGTCCAACCCACTGTGCCCCAAACGTGTTGATAGGTGCGCACTACATGTCCATAATGTGATGGTGTACCATCATGCTAGTTGGTAATACAGGTATTTCAAACTGCCTGTAATGCACCCAGTACAGTATTGTGTAGCAGCCAACATCGTAGCATGCAATGGCGTCTGCCAGACTGGCCACCTCCTCACGTGCATACGCACTGCACTACTCAACCACTATCACCGCGATGGCATAGATAAATGCGCACCATGTCGACGTACTCACAGTTTGAAAAATGCGGCATTGTAGGCACCCGATCGTAAATTGACCGCGCGCGATTTCAACATGTACGCTCGTTCGCGTCAGCCACTAACTAGTGATGCGTCCCTCACTCATGAGTTACCTCATTTGAGGTCCTCGTAATCGCAAATTGAAAGAATTACTCGAATTTCAACATGGAACCACCTCATTCGCGAATGCCCTCACTTTTCTATTTGACACCGAGTCGCGAGTGAGCTAAGTGAATTTCAACATTGAACCACCTCAATCGCGAATGTACTCAACTTGCTCCTCAATCAACTCATTTTTCAATTTTACACCACCGAGTCGCGAGTTGTGAAGTGAATACCTACGCCGTTGAATGATTCCTCACCTCAAATGAGAGGCACCTCATGAGGACCTCGCGAGGGAAAATGAGGTACTCCCTTATTCTCACATAAAATTTATCAGTTACACATCACTAACACTAACGAACAACCGTTGAGCCGCGGCGCTAGCGTGCACGGGTAGGTACGAAGCGCGAGCGCGAGCGCCGCGCCGCCCGTCTTTGGCGTTACCGACGTTCGGCCACTGTCAGCGAGCCGCCGCCGCCGCCGTGCCGTCTTTGTACCTACTATTGCTCTGTTGTGCTATATGGACTATTTAAAATTCTGTTGCCGGAATTAAAAACGGCGTCGGCCTTTCAACTCTTAAACATTGAAATGTATTGGCAGACGGTGACTCGCCAACTCTCAACATAGGCCCCTCAAACGCCGCTTTGATGCAGGCAGAAGGGGCAAACATGGGTGTGAGCGGCTAGAAGTGTCGAGAGGAGCGGCCCCGGTTTTACCATCGCGGGTCTTAAAGACCCGGAGCGGGTTTCCTCGTTGTTACGCCATTACTTACATGGCACTTCCACCCCCGAGCATATAGCTCTGGCAACCCCTCTCGAGCTGGCCAATTAAGGCAAGACAGAGTTGAAAGTCCTGCGGGCACTCTTGGGTTCCACTCCAGCTACCCAATGAAGGCAAATTGGCGACGAACCCTGACCGACTCTCTGGGGGACTCAGGAACGCAGTGTCGCCATTCACCAACAGCTCGCCACAAGCTGCCCTGCTTAAAAAGCTAATTTAATGTTCCCGTTTAACGTTAGTCTCATGAGATGAAGTAACGTCCGCTGAACTGACCTAGAGGGATAATATTATTATTTGTATCTTTATAAATTCTCGGTATTTCCTCCATTCGAAAGAAACCCGTATTATTAAATGGTTATAAATAATTGTAATTATTATAATAAAAAGATTTTTTTTCTAAATAAGTTTTTTTACCTTACAAAATGCAAAAATAATAATAATTAAACGTTTTAATATTAAGAATCTACATTTTTTGAATTGTCAGGGGGTATCTCTTAGGAGGATAAAATTTCAAGTGTTGGCGACATTCAGTGATGCCATCTTAGGGTATTTTACCTAGATTGAGAGTAAAACTAAACACGCGGGTAATTTTTAGGGTATCAATGTAATGAGGGTAATGTTTGGAGTAATAATTTACTACGAGTATTTTTTTCTTTTTTTTTATCAAAGATGGATCTACGTTTGGCCGCCAACTCGCCTGATGGTAAGCGACGGTGTGGCCGAGGATGGAGCACGTAGTACAAATACAAGTAGGTACAGGTCACGGCATGGCTTCGTCCGGTGGTTGGTTACCAGCCTTTGCCGAAGCCTCCCACCAGAGTCACGGCCACGTGTAGAGATTCCATTTTAAGGGTGCACTCCTACGGACGTCGGTAACTCAGCCCCCAAAATGTGTAACAATAATAAATTACATAAAAGTTTCCAACCACAACGAAAACATGTTTTTATTTCAAAGGAACGATGGGTGTGAATATTGAATTGATATAAATAAAAAGACGTCATCATCGGCTGTAACGCGAGTCAGATGTAGAAAAGTATAGGTACTCAAAAATACTTCAAAGATTGGGAGTTTGATCTTATTTTATAGGTATTTATTACAAAGAATGTTCAGATTTCATAAAGCATACTATTAAAATTATTATGAAATTTCATTTTGTATTACATTATTGTTACGAACGGAAAAATGTTAGAAAGATATATAGATAGAAAAAAAACTTAGACGCAGAGGAGACTTTTATAGAAGTTGTTAACATTTCATAATAAAATTGAATAAATTAAAAATTTACGTTTTATTGGTAATCGGTAAGTTAGGGTATTTTTTCTTAATAACTAAATCTAGAGTAAATTGAGATCAACCAAAGGGTAAAGTGAAAATAATCCTGGCAACACTGGCGACACTGCTATTGTTTGTTGGACACTGGGGGTGGTACAGCGTTGCCAGAAGGTTACTTTTGTAACCTTTTAGGTTACTTTTAACGACGTCGGGTTACTTTTAGGTTACGCGAAGTAAAAGGTTACTTTTAGGTGACTTTTTGAAATTTGATGAATTAATTTCTATTCCTTTAATTGATTCCAATATTTAATAGAATGTAGTGAGCACAACTGTTGAAAATACTTTTATCTCTATCGCGCCAATATATACCAGCTAATCACAAGTAATAACTCAAAGTGTTCTGGACAGTTTCGCCTACTAGCTTGATAAATCGGGTTCTTTCTTGTTCGAGACCTTAGCACTTGATTTGTTTAAAATGTTTTGAATAGAAAGAATGTTTGGTGTTATATTTTTTTGGTAAGAAGTGCTAGAAAGCTAGGTAAGTGTACTATACCGTCCCATTTGTCTGCTTGACGTACCGTCCCATTTGCCTGCTTGACGAGGTATAATTCTTTAAGAATAATTGCCGAGAGACTCGTCAGGCACCTGTCGCGGGTGGGTCCCGATCTTGCTGAAAGCCAGTATGGCTTCCGGCAGCGGCGTTCCACTATAGATGCGATCCTTCGCGTCCGTGAGCTGTCAGAGCAGGCAGTGTCCCGGGGTGGAGTGGCGTTGGCGATAAGTTTAGATATTGTCAATGCCTTTAACTCTCTGCCCTGGGGTGCTATTAGGGAGGCACTAGTTCACCATGGGGTGCCTTCTTACCTGCAATGCATCGTTGGGGCCTACTTACGTGACCGGCACATTCGGTATGTGGGTCGGGATGGTAACCTCCGGCGGAGGGAGATTAGGTGTGGGGTTCCGCAGGGATCGGTCTTGGGTCCTCTCTTGTGGAACCTCGCATACGATGCGGTCCTGCGGGTCAACCTTCCCATTGGCGTAGATGTAGTATGTTACGCAGACGACACTATGGTGTTGGCCCGAGGGGATACCTTCGAGGAGACCATCAGGCTTTCTGAGCTCGGCGTGGCAAAAGTCGTGGCGTCAATCCGCGAGCTGGGTCTAGAGATAGCGCCTCATAAGACCGAAGCGCTATGGTTCCATAAGCTGCCTAGAAGCAGAGAACCACCCAGCTCGTTAGTCTGCGTAGGAGATGCACAAGTCCAGGTGAGCCGATACATAAAGTATCTTGGTATAATCCTGGACGGTCGGTGGGGCTTTGAAGAGCACTTTCAGCGCTTAGTCCCTCGGATCGAGAAGGCAGTGGGTGCTTTGCACAGACTGCTGCCCAATCTCGGGGGACCTCGAGAGGAAGTTCGCCGCCTTTACGCGGGAGTCGTGCGATCGATGGTCCTTTATGGGGCACCTGTTTGGTCATGTAGACTGTCAGGCGTCCGACGTTGCAAGGTGAAAATCAACAGCCTGCAGCGGAAAATGGCTATTCGCATCGCACGGGGATACCGAACTGTATCCTTTGAGGCGGTAACACTCCTGGCCCGCTTTCCGCCGCTAGACATCCTTGCGGATATGGACACGAGGGTCTATGATTTAATCCGTGCCATCCGCCAAAGCGGCAACAGTGTGCCAGGGCGCGCTTTTGTAAGGCTGAGGCGGCAGGAACGGCAACACGCACTCAAGCAGTGGCGCGAAAGGTTACAGCAGCCGCAATATTCGCGCAAGCGCGTTGTCGAAGCCGTCCTGCCGCACTTCGAAGCCTGGCTGAAAAGAGGGGAACGCATCTCCTACAGACTCACTCAGGTACTGACCGGGCACGGATGCTTCGGTGAGTATCTGAACAGGATTGGGCGAGAGGCCACGGCAAATTGCCACCATTGTGGAGGGGGCCTTGATTCCGCACATTACACGCTCGAGGAGTGCCCTGCGTGGGACTCTGAGCGGCGGGTCTTGATCTCTAAGATCGGGCAAGACTTGTCTCTGCCAGCCGTAGTGAAGGCTATGCTGACGGAGACTGCGAATTGGAGAGAAGTGGCTTCCTTTTGTGAGACCGTTATAGTCCAAAAGGAGGCCGCCGAACGTGATCGTGAGAGGAACGATCCCACCCGGAGAAGGAGGCGTTGAGGAAGCAATCGCCGCGGCGTCTAACATGCCAAAAGCCGGCCTGGATCATCTATAACAGGCAGGCTTTTGAAGTCGCAGGCGATCAGAGTGGGGACTCTGTCTGCCTATAGAGTGACCTCAGGGAAGACGGTGGCTCAGTGGTCACGTGCTGCCGTGTACAGCGAGGCGCAGGGGGGGGCTCTTACAGTCTCTCCAGTGAGGTGCCGTAACAGGCGTTGCACGGGGGGGGTTTCGGAGCTGGTCTCTTAAGAGGACCCGGAGCTCCCCTTCAAGTGCGGATGGTGACCACCGGGGTGGTTTTAGTGAGGTAAAAATCCCACACTCCCCGGTTTTATCCCCAAAGACCGGGCGCCTTTTGAAGGTTTCCAACCGAGAAAAAAAAAAAAAAGGTAAGTGTACTAATTAGTAAGTAGGTATAGGTACCAACTTACTGTTTAAGGTTAAATGATGAGTTTTTAAACTAATCTCTGTATCTAACTCGTCTTTACTAGGTACTCGTAGATCAACAATTTTTTTTAGAACGTTATACTATTTCAATGGAATAAGTACCTACACCAAAAGTGAGAAGATCGGTGACCCTGCCTACTTTGCAAACTAATAAAAAGAAAACAAAAGTATGCACCTACCCACTGTAGGTATATACCTACTTATTAATATATATATACCTCATCAACTTTAAGTACCATAATAATGGGATAAAAATAAGGTTACTTTTCACACTAAAAGGTTACTTTTTTTAGCCATTTCGGTTACTTTCGATAAGACCCAGCTGGCAACACTGGGGTGGTACTTGGTTGATTGATTTACATTAAATTTTATTTATATTGCTTTTTTCTAAGTTTACCGAAATTTTATTATATAAAATGACTGCGCCTATGGAAAGGATTCAAATATTAGATGATATTGAAAAAGATATTATTACTTGTCTCCAATGTGCAGGTAAGAACTTTTATCTATAATGTTTTCTTGAGGCTCTCCTGTTGTGTATGGCCGTATCTTTAAAACTGCCGAAAATTTATGAAATAGCAAAATATACGCAAAGGTGACCCGAAAGAATCAAACCCGTTGATTTTGAAAAAAGAAATGACACTATGTATTATTACACCTTTATTACACTTTCCGACAGTGTTTCTAGAAGAATGAAATTCTGGAAAGTAAAATAAATAAGGATTTAAATAAATTCAATATTGCAGTTTAGTTTTCATCAAAATAAGACGACCCACTTAACAAATCGGGCCTTAGACCTTCGAGTAATTTTCGCAATTTCTTTAAGTTTCGGATTTGGGATTTGGTCATCCACCCGTTTTTGATTCCTGTATATTACAATATTTTTTCTTAAACCCAGAAGTGGTTTTCTTACTATCATATTTTATCAAGTATTACATTACTCCTCACACCAATGCACAATAGTAAATTGATATTTTAATATAATTTTTAAAATAGTAAATTTATTTCATACTGAAAGGCAATTTATTTTTAACAACTTTTTCATGTTATGAATCAAAATCAAATCAAAGTTATGAATATGCAGGTTTGTTTCTTTAACAACATACCTAACATGGGCCAAAAAGCAGTGCAGGGAAACTTCTTCGGCGCTCTGACCACTAAGCTATCTCAACCTCTGCCCACTACTGTGAATTCTCCCACATTTTAACACATCTTTTGGTGATGTCATTGCTATCTATTTAGTCCCTATACAGGTGATGGAACCGACATGCCTAACTTTGTAGTTAGTCTAACCATTCTTTTTTCAAAAATATATGCTTCTTATTTATTTTACTTAATTTGAACATTTTGTTTTACCCTAAGCTGTTGCGTCAGTCATTAGCAGACACAATAGATTTTTATTGTTACAACGTACAGATCTGTACGTTACTGAGCCGAAAGGTTAAATTGGCATTTTATATTTTTATATTGTTATACTTGGCTCCTCATTATGGTGAATCAACTGGCCTATTTACAATAATGTTTAAATTTTTTTTCAGCTCAAGCACTTTTAGAATTAAGCAAGGAAAAGTCTGGTCAAAAACAGGCAGAAACAAACACTTCTCAATTTCTGAGAACTCTGGGTCAAGTTGAATCAAAACTCAGTGATCAAATAAATTATTTGACCCAAGTATCAACTGGTCAGCCTCATGAAGGATCTGGTTATGCTTCACAAAAAGTGTTACAGATGGCATGGCACCGATTAGAGCATGTCCGCTCCTGGGTTAATGAACTGGACCGGCTGAAAGCTTCTCATCTGGCAACTTCTAGATCAGTATCAGGCAATGTTCAGAATGGCAATATGACATCTTCCAGCACCAGCACTTGATACTAACTCTCTGCTACTTTATAGTATTGGACACTGGATATATAGGCTATGATATTTGACAGTGGTCAAATTGAAAGGAGTGAACCTATGGGTATAACTGATTACATCAATAAACATTAGAAAATAAAATAAAATTGAATTAAGACAGTTTTGTGTATCCTATGTTGGTGCCCTCTCAGATACTGAGCTGCAAGTGTGCCATCGTTGTGTTGTGTTGGTTCTATACATGCTTAGTACATGAAAGTTTGTAAGATAGGTGTACGCATGAAATATTACAAGATTATTAGGGTACTAATCTTATTGTTTTATACAGCTTATGACATTTTTGTGTACCATTGTACAATATGGCCACTGTTTTGAATAAGAGCTTGTATTGTATATGAAAGTTTGAGTGTTATTAGAACTTTTAGTGAGAATACTTATGTGGAGTGAAACTTAAGATTTATTAGTTGTAAGTTATTTTTGTGTAATATAAATAATAAATCACAATGTCCAAACTCAAACTCAAACTCAAATTTTTTATTTCAAATAGGCCCTATTACAGGCACTTAAGAAAAGTCAAAGCTAGGTGCACGGTTCCAAGAAGTTGGTCTTATGGAGAAGAGCCGGCAAGAAACTCCATAGACACTCTTTTAAAATTATGTGTTCTTTACAATTTAAATTTATTAATGTGAGAATAATGCAGGTTAATGTTGAAGAAAAGGCAGAATTTTAATTATATAAAAAGCCAAAATTATAACCAGAGCTATTACGAGCTGACCAGTCCCAACAGACAGCACCCGTTCACGAGTATGACGAGCGCATCAGCATCGCTAAACTCAACCATTTTGAAGGGAACTCGACGACCCAATACACAACGCCACCATCAGCAAGACATTTTAGTGAGCATGACAAACTCATAATACCCGGTCATAGGCTGTTATATGAGAGTACTTCTTTAATGTAACGATTAACATTAATGTCCACATAATGCTCACATTTTACAGAACAGTAGTGAAGCTATAAGATATAATACAATATTTATTAAGATAATTACATTAAATAACTGTTAAAAAAAAGAAACAGTTAAGTCAAATAACAATACAGCAAACCAAATTTTTCGCAAATTTAAACTAGTAGCAGAAGGTACTAGATTAGAATAATTGTCATGTGATTATGTAAGATTTACATAGATATCAAGAAGAAAAATTAAATATATAGGTTTATATAATATATATATATACCTAGTTGTCAAAATAAGGTATAATAAAAACAGTTATTACCAAAGTAATCTGTACAGGCTACATCCATTCATGCAATAAATTAGACAGTGCCAGTGGGTCGCTGTGTGCAGGAGGGGATCGTGCGCCAAACATCCCTATCTTCAATGTAGTGAGTGATACTATAATACGCTTTAGATATTAAAATGCGTTTGATAACTACCTTAAACTTATCATCTGGAAGATCTGTAATATTAGATGGGATCTTATTATAGAACCGAATACCGTTACCCATGAATGATTTGCTGGTCTTCCTAAGCCTAAAACCGGGGACCATAAGCTTGTGCTTATTACGAGTGTTTAGATTGTGGTTGTCACTCTTCTTATTATAATCGGCAATATGTTTGCGAATGTACATGATATTACTGAATATGTACAATGATGGCAAAGTAAGTATATTTATTTCCTTAAACAATTCACGTAATGACTCACGACAGCCAAGATTATAAATAGCTCGGACTGCTCTTTTTTGTAATATAAAGATAGTCTCAACGTCAGCAGCCGAACCCCACAGTAAGATGCCATAGGACATAATACTGTGGAAATAAGCAAAATAAACTAGTCTAGCTGTTGCTACATCTGTCATCTGTCTTATTTTCCTAACAGCGAATGCAGCAGAGCTGAGTTTGCCTGCAAGTGCCTCTATATGAGAACCCCATTGCAGTTTAGAGTCTACTGAAACGCCTAAGAAAACAGTTGAGGGAACCAAATCTAACACCCTACCATCAAGTTTTATATTTGTATTTATATGGGGTACGCTTGGTATGGAGAACCTAATACATTTGGTCTTATTCGAGTTAAGAAGAAGGTTATTAGCAGAGAACCATTTAGATACTTTATTAAGTGTATTGTTGAGTTCTATCTGATCCCTATCCTTTCTATTTACTTTGAATATAAGGGATGTATCATCAGCAAAGAGAACCATATTTGTCATGTTATCCTTGATAAGGTAGGGAAGATCATTAATATAAACTAGGAACAAAAATGGGCCCAGAATTGATCCTTGAGGCACCCCCGTTTTGACAATTGCACCCCTTGAAGTTACATTATCAATAGCCACCCTTTGATTCCGATTCAACAAGTATGAACTTAAAAAATCCATTTCTTCTAATCTGAAATGCCAATATCATGGGAGCATTTTCCTGACTGACTGACTCATCAACGCAGAGATCAAACTGTTGAATGCAGAAAAAATAAATTTGGGCTCTATAAGAAACCTTAGTATGAAAACATAAAGAAAAGTTTATATGCGAGTCCTGTAATTTTAAGGGTTCCATTCCTCAAAAATAACTCCAAGAGATCACTTCAATGTTTATCAGTCTGTCTGTCAAGACCCTATTTCTCAAGAACTCTTGAAGGTATCAAGTTGAAATTAATATTCATTACATAAGTCTCTTATAGTCTCTTGCAGCTATAAAAATAATCATGCTTCTAAGTCAACGCAATACAAAAAAAAAAACGGCCAAATTATGCTGCATTTTAGACTTTCGCCAGTAATTCAAAATCTATGGGGTACTTTCTGTTTACCTGGACTTATATTATTCGGCAAGAAGCAAGATCTCACAGCACAAGTAAAGGAACAAATCCACAAATCGTTAATTTGTAGGTATAATAGAGGATGAAAGTTTTGTTTTCGCTTTTATGTTGTGATCATCATTATGAGACTTTCTTGTATGTTATATTAAATATGTTTCGAACACTCTTGCTCGTAAAGTGGCTTTTATTGCACCGCTTTTAGGTTAATAATGAGGCTTACTAATCACGCGTTCTTTTTCTTTATTTTTACCGCTTTAGTGCGGTAATATAAAAAAACCGCGTGACAGCTTTTTACATTTACTTTTAAACTTCAGCAAAGAGCTACTTGACACAGAGTACTCTTTTATATAGTGCTCCTTGATGTTTTTTTTTTTTGTGACTGTGTTAATTTCAATCTTAACTTCTATACTATTAATATAAAGCTGAAGAGTTTGTAATCTTTTTTACAGTGCTCCTTGATGTTTTTTTTTTTTTTTTGTGACTGTGTTAATTTCAGTCTTAACTTCTATACTAATAATATAAAGCTGAAGAGTTTGTTTGCTTGTTTGTTTATTTGTTTGTTTGGTTGAACGCGCTAATCTCAGGAACTACCTACTGGATCGAATTGAAAAAATCTTTTTTTGTTGGATAGTCCATTTATCGAGGAAGGCTAAAGGCTATATAACATCACGCTACGACTAATAGGAGTGGCTTCCCCGAACCTCTGATAGTACTCATGACCGCCATCTTCAATACGGAACTGGGCAACAACCTCTTCCCACAGTCGTGGAAACAGGCAACCGGTTTAGGTTTTCCATAGCCCGACAAGACCAAGTGCGAGCCGACCAGTTATCGCCCCATCAGTCTTCTCAATGTCTTTGGAAAGATCTATGAAAGGCCATATATATTCGATTACAGGATTATGCCGAATCCCATAAGCTTCTTCCCGACGAGCAGTTTGGCTTTCGAGCGAAACACTCATGCTTTCATCAGTTGCACCGTATCGTTGAGCACATAAGCGTAGGCTTCATGCGCAAAATGAAAACGGACATATTGTTCTTTGACGTAGCGAAGGCCATGAAGCAATTATAATTTTTATAATTAGTCCATGGCGAAGGCCTTCGACAAGGCCTGGCACGACGGCTTAATCTATAAGCTGTATCAATTCTAAGTGCCTGACCGTCTTGTACTCATCATTCGAGACTTTCTGTCTAACCGTAGCTTCCGCTATCGCGTAGAGGGCGTTCTATGGAGTCCCTCAAGGCTCTGTGCTTTCACCACTCCTTTTCGCGCTGTACACCAGCGATATACCTAAAAGCGGCAAATCTAAGTTGGCTCTTTTCGCCGACGATACAGCCATCTATTACACCGATAGGAGTCTTGACTGCATTACCCGATCTCTCCAGACCTCGGCCAACGCCTTAGGCGCTTGGTTCAGGAAATGGAGGATCGAGATCAATCCAGACGAGAGCGCCGCCGTTGTCTTTTCGAGAACGCGCACCGAGGAATTTCTTCCCCAGCTTCGACCTATTATCATGTTCGGCAAGCCAATCCCTTAGGAACTGCCAGCCAAATACCTGGGTGTGTCCTTGGATCACAAACTGTCCTTCCGTCCGCACATTAAGATTTCCCAAGACAAACATTTGTAGTAAACTGTCTCTTCAACCTTAAGATCAGGCTATAAACTACGTGCATTCGACCTACTTATTATGACTTTTGCTAGCGTCGTGTTCGCACACGTTAAGTATTACAAAATCCGTCGGATGCAACCCTTACAAAACCGATTCCTTCGCAAATCGACCCCAGGGTTCATTAGGAATCTTCAACTCCACCTCGACCTCAGAGTGCCCACCATTAGGTAATTCATGAAAAGGACATCGAAGAGATACTTCGAATCCGCCCCTAACCATCCGAATCCCTTAGTTGTCTCTTCCGTCGACTACAGGCCGTCCCAACAAAATCCGCCGACCACGTCATGCTCTCCTCCCTCCCGATGACAGGACCATTGTAGCTCAGGAATCCAACAAATTCACAAGCACACTCCAACGCGGTCGATCGCCTCGTTACCACCGGAGGTCTGCGTCCGTCGCGAAATGTCTCGTAATCTCCGCCCCGACCCTTGCTCGAGCCGGCCCGCGCCGAGCCAGTAGCTTTAAATTCGTCCCTTAATAATAAGGAAACTGATATGATTTAGCTAGTCCCTTAATTGTCCCCCGAGCAACGCCCTAAGCCGAGGCTCGTATCCCGGCCGCAGGGGATGCCCTTAGTGCTGTGTTACTTAGTTTGTAGTTTTTCTAAATATGCTTTGGCTGAAGACATCAAATAAAAAAAAGTCTAGACTGTTGTTGTGTACTGTTGTGGGGACGGAGTTCATGCAAAATCCCCCTTGGTCCTTTGATGTCTAAAAACTCTGCTGTAATTTACCATTTTTGTACCCAATTAGATACAGTGTTAGATAAAATATGACGTTTAAATTAACAAAAAATGTTTCTGTTGCCGAGTTAGCATTAGGTAATTTCTTTTATCAATAAAAAAGTAGGTATTAATTTTATTTTAATTAAAATATTTCAAGGATACATTGAAAAAATAATAGAAAATAAGGGGGCTTGAACCCGCGGCCCTTGACATTACGTGTCATCACTCTACGAACTGAGCTACTTTGTCGTGTTCAAACCTATTGAATATTCAATCCACCTTGTATTCATCTTAAGGAGACGCCTGGCGATATTTATCTAGCAATCATTTACAGGTCTACTAAACTTAGCGTTACCACTTTACAGTTGTAAATCGCCGAACAACATCCCAATCCTTTATAAATCACTAGCTGATGCCCGCGTCTTCGCCCGCGTGTATGTCGGATACCGCGACCAAAAGTAATCATAAAATTTTGATCCCGGTCCCGCTTTCCAATTACCGCTTCATAATTGCCGATTTTTTTAAGTAGAAAAATGGATATAAAATGTTATCCTTAAGAGATAGACATATGCCATCGCGGACTTTTCTGTAGACCTATATAAGATACATAATTCCACTATACATCATTTTGTTATATCTCAAAGGGTTTAGGCAGCGCACGCCAGAATAGCTCGCATGGTAAGATTGTAGATTTTTTCGGGGCTTGAACCCGCGACCCTTGACATTCCGTGTCATCACTCTACCACTGCGCTACCTTGTCGTGTTCAAACCTAATTTTATTTTATTATAATGTATATATTATATTCATCATCATATATATATCATAATTATGGGATGTGGAAAAATAATAATTTCCATATCAAAAAGCTCTTTCGTTTGATATGGTCACAAGGTGCATTTAATAAATAAATTAGGCGCACATTTTTGCACAAATCTAAGCTCTCTGCCCATGCACAATATTTCTCTCTCCAATGATTCGTTTAGAATTTTCCTGCTGGAACAACGTCACTCCAACAGGAATCGTTATTTCATATTTTTTTTAAAACGTCTAGGCGCGCCATTTCATCATGTCGCGCACATTTACAGCAGATTACGCACAAATTTTACGTTCCACTCATATCACCCTAGGAGCCACTTTCCTGCTGAAGTAACGTACAGGCTCAGACCCGCTCCCGTAGCTCATTTCACAGCAGCCAAAAAGATTAAATTGTAATCTGTGGAAATAATTATAGAACGAGGAGGAGCCCTGGCTTGATGCCACACTCGCTCGCAGATATGGCGGCCTGTGTTAATAGACAGCGATCGTGCCGTGCCATCTTCATCGGTTGGCTAATTTTCATTTATTCTCTACTATTTGAGTAACACTGGCCAAGATAAATAAACAGTTTATTATTATTAATTACTGTCGAACAACTGCCATAGTACAAGTGCATGATAGAGACGGAAACAGCTTAGCCACAGCACGTGCTAAGTAGTGTTTATTTTTATCTGGGCCTGGAAAGGCAAGCTTGCTCATTCGACGTACCATATGTTTGATCATCTTTTAAAACTGAATACTGTAAATCATATTTAAAAAAGTTGCTTGTTCTAATGTACCTACCTGATGAGACTTTTGCAGTGATACATAAGCGTCAGCTTTAAAGCTAGGGGCTTGTATGTGAAACAAAAAGTTAAATGTATTCTTGATTCGAATAAAGAGACTCAATACAAAAAATTTTGAAATTGTTTTGTTATAAATGTTTTTTAAAACTTTCATAATGCATTTAATAAAAGGGTGTTATTTTAATTACTATTTTTCAAGGAAACATTGAGAAATAATATTCACGAACGGGGCTTGAACCCGCGACCCTTGAAATTCCGTGTCATCACTCTACCACTGAGCTACAATGTAGTTTTCCACATTTTTCAAAATAGAAGAAAATGAAATTGCTGAGACTTCACAAATTTATTGCAAATAATATGAAATTAAAAATATAGGTACTGAAAATATTCTGAAAATTCCTTTTTTTTTCAAAACCAAGTATCCTTTGGTGTCACGTTTGTGTAAGTATACAATAATAATAGGTAACTATGTGAATTTGCTAATATTACATAATTAAAATAATTTAACATAAGGCTAATACATAATTAATCCATTAAGAAAATGTTGTCTAAAGTATTTAAAACACAGCAGGTAATTGGAACATAAGTGCCACTGGGAAGGTAAGAGGACATAGAGAAGACAACAAAAAAGGTCTTGAATGTTATTTTTGTGACACTATGGTACAATTTTTATCCTTTGGATCACCATTGAGGGCTAGTATGAACTCATTTCTACGGAATGCAAAATTTGCCAGTTATTCAATGATGACCAATGGGGAATGGTTGATCATAGTCTATTTTTGCATTTTACATACAATGTGGAACATGAAATAAAAACTAAAAAGGGTATCAGTCTCCCCATCATTGATTTGAATGTTATGTTATATTTCTGAATAGTTGATTTTTCTCTTGCATAAATTACCTTATATAACAAAATGGTCATATTAAAGTTAAAACCCTCATTATATCATTCAAATATTATAAATCATCAGAGTTAAATTTACACCAACATTAAACATTCCATAAAGCTATATTTAAGGTATTTTTGTTATACTACAATACTTAGTATAATTACTCTTTTATTTATAACTACATTTGTTTCACAACTCATCAAGTATGCAACTACATAATAACAAATACTTGTGATGCAATTATTATAATTTGTTATATGAGGTAATTTATGTCTATTCAAAGACAAGATCCGATTTAAACACCCCTCAACTGAATGCATATACCTTTATATTAGCCATACCTACTTAAAGATTTTTTCATTCATGCACATTGAAAATGTTTTTTATTATGTCATCAATCTTTCAGATAGCAATTTGGCTGTTAACACAACATTTTTCTTATACAGCAAAACTGACTTTAGATAACTGTGCCTTTATCAGAATTCACTTTAGTAAGCATGCTTTTAAATATATTTTACTATTAAGACTATTAGAAAATAAATAAATTACTTGTTACAACAACACATAAATTCACTAATAGTTTTAATTAAATGTATAGAGCAGGTCATGTGTTGTGTGGCACAACAATAATATGATCACTCCTCTTTTCAGCTCCTTTGATTTGCATTAGCCTTTGTGAATTTTTCTATATCATCAAGTGACCTCTTTGCCTTTGTTGATATATCATCCATTGATCTCCTTGCTGTGGAAGTTATATCATCAAGAGATTTCTTTGTTTGTGATAATAGCTCATCAGTACTTTTACAAGCAGTACTTGCAAGTTCTTTTATTTCAGAGTCAATTTTTCCTATAACCCATTCTATAGCTTGTCTGCCTTTACCAGCATTTAAAGATATTCTGTTAGTTAATAAATCTTCCATGTAGTTACTAAGTGGTACACCCTGAAAAAAAATATGAGTCTTGTTACATCTGCTTATATTCTGTATCATTGGGTTTATAGCATTCAATATCTTAAGTAAAAAAAACTTTTCATTTTAGCCTAGCTCATGAAATTTTTAAGGTTAATTACTATTTTTCAAAGAAACATTGAAAAAATAATGGACAAAAACGGGGTGAAATTTTTTTTCAATGTTTGAAAAATAGTAATTAATATAGGCATTACATGACCTTAACATGTACTAAAAAATATAATTATATATAATTTTTAAGGTTGATGATATTTTTTTAGTTGATCTATAATAAATATGGTAAATAACTGGTATGTTTCCCGAAATAGAACAATGCACTACAGCATGTGAAATAAAGCATTATTTAATTAACCACATAACTATCAACAACAAAACTAAGATAAACCATGTTTCTTTTACTTACTTGAACTGTGACAACGGCTTCTTGTGTTAGTAGAGTTTTAGATGTATCGGTGGGGTGTGGGGTATACTTCACAGTTTCATCAACAGCAATGTAATGGCAAAATGTCAAGTTTGTAGTTTTTAAAGTCATCTGTCGTTCATTTGGGTTTACTTCTGACTTTTCGCTTGCATAGCATATTTTCGCGGTTCCAATTAGCTACAAGGAAATAAAATAAAATATATAATAAAGCTAATAAATCCAATATCTGTCAGTGGATAGCCTAGTAATATAATTACGAAACTCACTGCTTGCGCCCATCTCGGAAAGAACCATTTAGAACTGACAAGTCTATGTGTGACTAAAACTCCATCGACTACCTTCCTTTCGATAACATCTGTCCCAATCACTGCTGGATTCATAGGATTGGGATATTTCCGCCACGCTGCTTGAGCAACCGTCTCCCATGGATGGCTGTAATAGAACGCAAAAAGACAAAGATTACTTGTCCGTTAATTAGGATCGTAATAATTCAAGGTTGCGTCATAAAAGACAAATCGACTTACTTGAAAGTGTGTTCCGAAGTCCAAATCTTCATTTTATATCTCTAAATATCTACGTAATAAATCAATAAATTTGAGATAATGCTCTAATTATCTCATTAGAAGCCTGGTTTTTTCCTTGAACTTCAGTTACATAGCAGTCACATTTACGTACAGACAAGAGACAACAGAGAGACGACCTTTATCCTCTCAGGCTCTCACTAGAGGTTTGAAGTGACCATCTTTTTATTAGTGATTCTACTAAAAACAATCTGGAAACTACCAAATATATTGTTAAAAAACATCTCATTTTGCTCTAAATAACCCAATGAATGAATATAACCCAAATAATATAATATAATATAATAATAATGATACCTACCTAAACAGTATGCCATAAAAAGATGTCAATGTATTAACTAATCTGTAGGCTTATTCTGAACCAATCGAAAACTTTTCCGTATCAGAACGGAAACTTTATATTAGATAATTGTTGTAGAAAAAAAAACACAATACAACGACAGGTTCCGTCGAAAACTGGCTACAACAGTAATATAGGTTAAAGTTTCCATTCCGATACGAAAAAGTTTTCAAATGGTTCAGAATAAGCATACTGTTCTTTCCGTTCTTTTTTTAGATAATTCAGTATATTATTATTTTAATAATATGTTAAATTATAAAAAAATATTCAAATAGTATTACAGTATCTTACAATGTTATTACCGCCGCTCACGAAAACCTCCTATAAGGTATTTTTAAAGCATAATTATAATACTAGAAATAAAAACAAAATTGCCCAACCACGGTTTAGAGTATCCAAAGTACACTCATCTTTCATGGGCTACTGTATTAAGTGTTACAATAAAATTCCTCCTAATTTTCAGGAACTAAATGAGAAAATAAAAAACTATAAATAGCGCATATTATGCTAACAAGCTTAATATAAATTAGGAGACTACATTGATGATTAATGCTTGGAAACATGCTGACTCCATAGGACAGCTCAACCAGTACAGCCCATCTGCTTACTAATCTATCTGAATTTTGTAAAGCATATAAGCAATACATATTATTGTTAAATATTATATAAAATGAGATAAACAACTCTTAATTTTTTTATTAGAATTATAACTTCTATAATGTAAATGTGAGCACCATGCAGCCATTACTCTATTTATCTATTAACGTGACTTAAGGTGACATCTCACAAATAGATGTGGTGGTAGTGGCGTTTATCTTGGTAATTCTGTTCCCTAAAATATGGTTGAGCTGAGCGATGCTGATATATGCGTGATAGTCGTCAACGGGTATCACAAGTTGGGACTGATCAACTCAAAACTACCAAGACTTGTAACTATGTAATACAATTTTGTATCTTCTACTAGCTGACCCGGCAAACGTTGTTTTGGCATATAAATAAAAAATTTAGGGGTGGACTACCCCTAACATTTAGGGGGATGAAAAATAGATGTTGGCCGATTCTCATAGATACCGGATAAGCACAAAAAATTTCATCAAAATCGGTCAAGCCGTTTCGGAGGAGTATGGCAACGAAAACTGTGACACGAGAATTTTATATATTAGATTGTACCTACGGGTACAACTATATTTGCATCTTTACCACTTAATGTCTTTTTATCTTCATAAATGTACCAAAATTATTGTAACAAAATATTCATTTCACGAACGTGGCATTTCTTGACTTTTAAAAGTACCTATAAATGGAATATATGATTTGACTTTGTATATTTTATAACTCGTTCAAAAACAAAATAGGGTTATTGACGAAATTTCACATAGGGCCTAAATTTAAAGAATATGGTATACATTACCCAAAAAAAAAAATTTGCAATGTTTTGTGTACCTATTGATTAAATAACAGCTATTTAAAATTCAAATTTCAAAGGTCGTGCCAAAAGGCGCGATAATGACGATCGCCATTTTGTGACGTCATTACGCAACAGAACCATTGTAAGCAAAGGAAATTATTTTGTAAATCCTAACATTAGTGCGCAGTATACCAACGAAGAAAGTGGTTGCATCTTGCTTACCAAATATCAACAAATTCATCGATTTATTTTGTGTCATGTGTCACAGTGACTGCAAATTGACAATCAATCGTCTGAGTAGTGACGTCACGCAGTCATTGCTGTTTCGAGTCACGTGACACATAGATTAAAAATTATGAATTTTTTTATCGAATTAAATGTATTTACGAGTTGTTATTATTATTTTCAAATATACTAAAGAGTCAAATAAAATACATTCTATCATTATATCCCATGACAGTAAGTCTTTTAGTAAGTTTTGGAAGCAAACAAATAAACTTAATCCGTGGTCTAGTCTTCCAGCGAGTATTCAAGGGATGACAGACGCTAGTGATATAGCAAATATGTTCCGTGAGCATTTTAAAATTAGACCATTAATACCCGTGCAGCAACAGATGTTTCAAACTTCAAATCCGGTTGACGAAGTTCCAGCTCGAATATCCGCGAGCGAGATCTCTAAAGTGATACAGAACATGAGAGAAGGTAAATCTCCAGGGCATGACGGCCTAAGTGTGGAGCATCTGAGGCACGCGGGTCCACACATATGTCGAGTGTTGGGCATGTTATTCAGTTTTTGTATTAGACATACGTACATTCCCGGTGATCTTTTAAAGGCGGTTGTGGTACCCATCGTGAAGAACAAAACTGGTGACGTCACTGATAGTAATAATTATAGACCTATCACGTTGGCGACCATAGCTGCTAAGGTTTTTGATGGTGTCTTGATGGTTATCTGGGTAAGTATGTTAAACTTAACGATGCTAAGTTTGGCTTCAGACAGAACCTCTCTACTGAAAGTGCAATCCTGGTACTCAAGCACACCGTCAGATACTACACAGATCGTAAGACCCCGGTTTATGCAGCCTTTTTGGACCTCAAGAGGGCTTTTGACCTTGTAGATTATAATAAGTTGTGGGACAAGTTGAAAACAACTGGTTTGCCTGATGGCATTACCAATGTATTTAAATATTGGTATGAGCATCAGGCAAACCATGTCAGGTGGTCCGGCTCATTGTCAGATGCATACCGGTTGGATTGCGGAGTGAGACAGGGAGGGCTGACCTCGCCTATCCTTTTCAATTTATATATTGATGGTCTGATTCATGGGCTCAGCAGCACCAACGTGGGTTGCTCAGTATATGGACAAATGGTCAATAATATTAGTTACGCAGACGATATGGTGTTGTTGAGCCCATCAATCAGTGCCCTACGTAAATTGCTACATGTTTGTGAAAAGTATGCGAATGAGCATGGGCTCCTGTACAATGTAGGGAAGAGCGAACTGATGGGTTTTAAAGCTGGGAGTTTTACTCCTGAAAATGTGCCACATGTAAAATTGAATGGAATACCGTTAAACAGAGTTACAAAGTTTAAATATCTCGGACACATTATCGATGAAAACCTCAGTGATGATTCAGACATTGAACGGGAGCGCAGAGGGTTGGCAATTCGGTGCAATATGCTGGCGCGCAGATTTGCTAGATGTTCTGTGGTAGTTAAACTCACACTTTTTCGAGCGTACGCGCAATCTTTTTATACATGCAGCCTGTGGGCCAGTCATACGCAACGAGCTATCAGTATAATAAGAGTGCAGTATAACAATGCCTTCAGGTATCTTATGGGACTGCCCCGTTACTGCAGCGCGTCAGAAATGTTCGCATACTGCAATATAGATAGTTTTACAACTATATTGCGAAAAAGAACCGCATCCATGATGCGAAGGGTGCGGGACAGTTCCAACAGATACCTTAGGGTAATTGCTATTAACTTAGAAAGCCCCATATGGAGGCACTGGAATAGGCTTCATGTAATTAAATAATGTATTTCTCTGATCTTCTTACTAACATAGATTAAGAATCTGTTATACTAACACAATATGGATCTTTGGTCTGAATTAAATAAATAAATAAAATTAAAATTAAATTAAATTATAGCTAAATTTCATATTTTATTTCCATCAGTGTCAAATACCCTATTAAGTACATGCAATGTCAATAAAAATTATATATGTCTAAACTCTAACTAACGAATGGGCGTTGTGAAGTTAGTGCGATTGACCATTGAATTATTGCCGTTATAACGGTTATTTTCTTCGCCTTGCAAATTAAACTTATTGATTCCGTGCTATGTTTTACCTCTTTGATATAATTATGTAAATTCTCAGAAATAAATATGAAATTACCACAACATAACAGTTATTTTAGTGGCAACTCTATACATCTTTTAGGCTGTGTTCACGTAGGTAGTCGGTAAAATGGCTTTTTATCTATTTTGGAGATAAGATTAATAGTGCCTTACTGATTACGGATTGAGTGCCTTAAATATTTTTAGGATTTCAGGGATAATATCTTAAGAGTACATTTTTTTACAAGAAAAGACATGTTACCCTATATTAGTATAGGAAATTCTTTAAATTGGCATTACTTTTTTATTTATGATCCGATTGACATGAAACTACGCTAAATGTTAAGTGAAGCTTACCACAATATTTTAGTGAAAACCACATCTAAATCGAATAAGCCATTTCTGAGATTAGCGTGCACAAACGCACAGACAAACAGACAAAAATTCTAACAATAATTGTTTTGGGTGCTATTTGCGTTGATAAGGTCCCAATAAAAATTTTTTCTCATATATCTTCCATGTACAAACAGCGATCCGTTACATTTTTATTACATGTCTTCATCATCATCCCCCTGCCCTTATCCCAATTTATTTGGGGTCGGCGCAGCATACCTATATTTGGCATGCTGCTAAAGTTTTGGCTATGTTTTAAGACCGGCCACCTGCCTGACGTCAACCCTCTTTGGGAATACTGTTGTTGGTGGTAACCGCCACCGATACGGTCTCCTTCTATCTAGCTATGCCATACCAAATGTTATCTATACGCCAGGTTCTGATGTTATCCTAATATTACACTCCACTAACCGGGATATTATTTTTATTACATGTATATATATATATATAACGAAAAGATAGATATTTTATTATGTTGATTTATTGTTTTCTAGAGAAAGGTAACAATATAAATTCTAAAATATAAAACAAAATGGCATTTTGTAATATTTAATCAATCATAAAACATGAGATACCACACAATAAATCAAAATTTCAAAAAACTGAAGCAGGTTTCATCATGCCAGGTGTTTCGGACGGCAGGGACACGTCCAGTGCCCGCACTGTCGTCCTGGGACAATCTCCCAGTTTTTTGACGTACGCTCCTTGCTTCCCTTACGCTGGTTACGTACGTCACCACGCACCCCTGAATGCGTAGGTATGAGAGTACAGAATGATCCCGGAGGGCCTCGGGGCAAAGAGATAGGATAGAGGCCTAAATAAAACACTTTTCTTTCTTGAATTTTCCCGGTTCCTCAGGTTTCGGCTTCCTATTTCTTCTAGTTGTTGCCTCTTCGACGGCTGTGTTGCTACTGATTTGAGTCGGCCATCGACTCGCTTTATATACGGGCCGTCCTTACCTTAACGAGACCCGCGCATTTTTGGCCCGTTTTGCAGTTTATTTTTACTTTGAGCCAAAACCTTTGGAGCCTTTATTTATTTATTTTTATCACAAAACCCTTACATATTATATATGATTCGATTCGTAGAATGCTAATCTATAACATGAAATCATCATATATTACTTAATTCTAAAGAATAAAAAAATTCTAGAACAAATACTTATACAATTTCAACAAGACAAATTTTCTTTATACATTTTTCCTTATATCTGCTAAACTAAGTTTCCTATTAACCTAATTCCTTTTGTAATATTGTTTTTATGAAAAGACCTTTTATTATACACTAAATTTAAAACGATATCTATATAAACAAAAAATCACTTTTTCAAGTTACGTAATTATACTCGATACAAATCTTTACTTAAAAATTCTCTTATAAACTATAGAAATTCGTCAAATATAGATTCTAATAAATTAGTTATTACTATTAAACATAAATTAACCTTACAAATTCAACAAGAGAAATAAAAACATAATCTAATAAGATTCTATCTCGTTTCCTTTCAAATATCTAACACATTATTCACAACTGGTTTGTCCCTACCACTACTTGTGACATGAAGCGCAGACGGGGTCTTGTCGCCGACACCAGGTAATATTTAACATTGACATCTCTGCGTATTCCCGTTTTCATGGATGATCGCTTTAGTGCATCTCGCCGAAAAATTCATAACCTAATCTTACGAAGACGCAACTCTATGCATTTATGACAAAATAAAATCCATTTGTTGGAACCAAAATCAAAAACCCTGCCAGGTTCTTGCCTCCAGCTTTGCGAAAATATATTGTAACTGTATGCATTCTCTATCGCATATGCAACTGGGGGTGTTCGAACGAACTGTTGAACTTTTTACCACCACTTCCAGTACTGAACCAACCGACACAAATTAATCAACACCATCTTGATGATGGAAAGTCCATCACATTTCACACGCCATTTTCTAGCTTGCACCACCAAATTCTGGAACGAACTTCCGTTCGCGGCCGTTCCAAATAGATACGCCATGGAGGATTTCAAGAAACGAGCGCAGTTGGTGCCTACATTTGTAGTGTTTTCTTTTTAAAAGGTTGGCAACGCATCAGTGACCCCTTTTGGCGTGGATCGTATAGATACTATCAGGTAACGCGCAAGCTTGGTTGCTTACTATAGCTTAAGAAATGTTGCCCCATCTTACGCTTAAATTCTTCGTTTAATTGGGGATAACTTTGATTATTTATGATCTGCGTTCTGCTAATCTCCTTAGATGTCTTTCTTAGTTTTGTCCATTTTTTACGTTACCTAAGTTACAAAATCATTTTATACTTTCGTTGATATTTCTTAATTTCCATGGTTATTTTCGAACCATGGAAAACATGGACATTTGTAACACGGAAATTATATTTAAGTGAACAATAATAATAGTAACCAAACCATTCACCAGACATATAAACGTTATAAATCAAGGGTCTGGAAAACACTAGGTACTCTAAACCAGATGTGAAAAAGCAACCACAGAAACCACGACCACAGAAATTATAAAATTGGTAAACCAAAGTCCAAGGAGGCATATAATTACGATAATTCGAAATTGAATAGAGGTGCGGTACATGTGGAATCGTCTAACCGCCCATATTTGAAAGACGTGTTTTTTATTATTGGGGCCGAACGGACAGTCCAAGGAAATTATATCTTTCACGTGGACAATTACAAAACATTTCAGGTTTCAACACCAGGGGGTGTAAATTCCAGACAAGATCTGAAATTATAATATTTACCCGTGTTCCATATGCCTTACGCCAGGCATAAGGGCAAACACCGCCCCGAAATATATTCCTGGCAGCCGTACATCATGCCTATATTTCCAGAAGAGCTGGGCATAGGTGCACTTTGAGCGGACAGCCTATTGGATAGCAATATCACAATGCTGCGAAAACTACAGCACACGATGGCTGGCCTGTTGATCAGGGGACACTATGCGATCTTCATTGTGGTAGCGAGCCTTCTGGCCGGATCATCACCCTTGGATTTTGAGCCGTCGCGTTGCTGTACCGGTGGCGCGGCGAGGCGCTAGATCGGGGTGATCGACAGTTGCTGCAAAAAACTCCGCCAAATCCTAATAGCGGATTGGAAGGAGCATCTTGCCCGACAGACAGGGCGTGCCATAATAACGGTGGTAAGGTCCGTTAAGGAAGAGTGGCTGGAGAAGTGACATAGAAATAAATTCATGGTGTAAAACCCCCGGCAATATATTCCAGGCTACGGCAGTAAATAATAGGAAGAAGAATTTGTGCCCAGGAAATGGTATTCTTTTCTTTGTTCTCAGGGTAATAAGATATTTTAAACAATCGAAAAATGAAAAACGTATCTTTATCTCGCTTAGTTAACTACACCATGTAGTTACTAAAAATACTTTGACAATTAAACTAGTTATTTAATTTAATAACGCTATTAAGAGTGAAGTATGTTAAAATAAAAACACAATCCATTTAAAGTTATTATATTAAATGGAAAAAGAAGGTTCTTTTTCCATTTAATATATTAACTTTAGAGTTCGCTAAGCATGCCGTAATGCTTTTCAAAGATTTATCTTGTAAATCCATTCACTTCATCCAACTCAACTCCATTACAAACAGACGACGATATTCAACTTTATTACTGTATTCATAATGTTTCTAATTATAAATCAGTTTAGAAAACTCTTTAATAGTTCATTTGAAGGACGACTGGTTGACGTTTGACTATGGAGGTTGACACTTGACACTTTGACAGGTCATATTTTGAGGTTGACAGAAACAGGTAGGTAACACTATCTGTCTACAACTATTACAACTTTTGGTTCGACGCTATAAAGTTGATAGTAATTATCGAGTTTTGACTTTGGTCTGAGGAAACTTCGAATTAGATTAGTGCTATTTTAATAATCAAAAGAACACATATCTAAATAACCTGATTATGCTACTGCTGACTCTATAATTTGGTAATTTTTCAGTTGTTACCTTAATACCGCGTTCTTATTTATAATGTTAATAATCTCAGACCTTGTTTGTTAATTTATATCACTTTTATGATAAACTCTGTTTACGTTAGTTGAATATACCTTAACTGGCCATGGTGCAAGAATTCTTCTGTCCCTCTAAAGTATAAAATAATAATACTCTGTTGGGACTTAGAACTTCGAAGCTAGAAGAACAAGGAGAATGACTACGGAAACAGAAGAAAAAGCGCTTCGCTATAGACGAGCGCAGAGTGTTTCAAAGGCTGAAGAAATTACAGAACAGGAGAAGAAAGTAAGAAAATTACAGTCGGATAAGCCGTAAGTGCCATGTGAATATACACCCAATTTCAATTTACCTAGTGTTGAGTGACTTGAGCTTGACTCCCATTGGAAGGTTTGGTTGCAGAAGCCTTAAATCGAGAGGAATGGAAGGATGATAGGGAGGCCTTTGCCCTGCAGTGGGAAGATCATGGGTGATAATAATAAAATAAATAAAAAGCATTGAGTCCTTTATTAAGACTTATGTTACTGACCTTATTCAGTTAGAACCATTTCAGAGGTTATTTTAATCATACAAATTTCTTGTTGTTTTTGTATGTAATCTCACCAAATCTATACAAATATAAAGTGAAAGAGTTTTTTTGATTGTTGGTTTGTTTAAATGTGCAAATTTATAGGAACTACCAGTTGGGTCTGAAAAATACTGTTTGTATGTGATAGCCAGGTTCGTGAGGAATAATAATATATATCTAATATTAGGCTACACCTCTCGCCTAGCCTTAAATATTGAGTTTTGTTTAGAAGTCAGAAGAAAAAGTGCTCCCGAACTGTTTAATCTGCGTCCACTGGCATAATGGTTAGTGATATGTCAATACAATGTTCTATTACATACTTATACACAGGTTAAACCACAGAGGTACAGCTAGTCCCAGATAAAAAGTGAAATTATTTTTAATATTAAGTTTTTTATTTTTTCCCTATTTCTGTGTTAACGAATGCAGTGGATCTATAGACATATATCATCTTTCACCCTCCAAATTTCGCTAAAGTCTCACCTGTGCTAAAAATTAACGACGCATTGATAATGTTTCCCTTTTATTTTGTGGACATGTTAGTTATTGTATCCTAAAATAAAAATAAAAATTGGTATGTACTCTATTGTTTGTGGTGTTGCCATTTAGCTTTTAGTTTTAGCATGTCATCATTTATGCTTGGAATTGTGTAATAACTGTTGGCAATCATTGTATTATATTGTTAACTTACAAATAAATTGTTTCAGTATTCATACACCAAGAGATTCTTTGTTCTCATGGAGCTCGGAATTTGACAACTTTACTGGGTTGGTCAATTGGGGCTTCCTGATGCTGTCTATTGGCGGAGTCCGTTTAGGCCTTGAAAACTTTTTAAAGTGAGTATTTTGCCACAGATTTATAAAAAAATGCTTACTTACTAATTCAAGATAAAACTTTGCAATGACGTCGCGTTTGCAAAAGACGTGTTAAAAATATGGATGAAGAATTCGCGGTGGTGAGCTGAGGTCGAGATGGCTTAGTGGTCAGAGCGCCTGGAGTATTTATCCGGGAGGCGCAGGTTCGAATCCTGTTCGCGACCGTATTCTTTTTCCATTTAATATTGTAGCTTACTTACTAGTTCGGTAATTTTATATTTATACATTCAACCAGTACACTATTGTTCTCCTGGCATTTGAATGAGATGGACAATTAAGTGGTGCCAGGTTCCAGAGCTCAAGTAAAGTCACAGATGCCATTATTAAGTCTCATGTAATAGGTGGTGAGTCTATTCCCATCAACTGTTCACAAGACCAGGCTGCTACTGAGAATTTCCTAACAGAAAAACTTAATAACATTTCCAATCTGGGGAACTGAACCCAGAGGACCTCGGAACTTGGAATAAAAAGTATTGTGCAGACTGTAATGTGACAATTGTAACTGTATAGACTATATAAATATTGGTTTTATTTAAGAAGTGTATGTAGCCTTACAATTAAATCCTATATAGGCTAAACAGAATTGTATAATATGTGAATGCACTTAAATTGTTCTATGGCCCAAGAAATAAGTTTGACTAAGAAATAGGATTCTGCTGCTGCCTGGTCCGAAACTAATGCCTTACTTTCTTTTTTCTGTTGCTCAGAATGTTTCATCAGGTATGTAATTATTTTTACTTATACCTATAAAATGATGTAGATATTGTTTGTACCCCTAATCATTGTAGGTTTACATGTCGTAGTAATGCATATGTATATGCATATATGATGGATTGAAGAATCAGCTGTTTTACAAAACTGCTAGGTGTTTTACAAAACAGATCCATTTTATAAAACAGCTGAATAACATTTGGCTTGATTGCCATTGCGTTACGTTTAACAAAACTGCTACCCACGTTTAGACGTAATGTAGAATGACATATCTACAGTCAGACAGATTTATTTATTGTATAATTAGGTATATTAAATGGACAGTCACCACTCAAGTAAAAGAAAATATACTGTATTCTAAATTGTCTTTCCGTGGCTAGGTCAATAGAGCTCCTATTTTTGTGTCTGCAAGGTCAGTAAAAACCTAAACACAAAGGGGCTGATGGGGGGTAGTTCACTGGCTCCCGTCATCCTCATCCTACTCGGACCTTACCTGACCGTGTCGGGGTACACGGAACTCCCGAACTCGCTTCGCTCGCTCATGCAGCAATTTTTTTTGTTATAATAATCCCGATTTAGTATCGATTTTTATAGTAGTCAGTCTACATTATATATTTTTTTTACAAATTAATATACTTAAATTAATCTTAATGTTTATAACACAAAAATCTACAATCTGATATTTCATTTAACGCTTTTTGTGTGCATAACGTCTGAAAGTTGACCCGCGCGCTGCATTGATAAGAAACGCAAAACATTCATACGATTCTGCGTGTTATACGAGTAGTTCAGTAATTATGAAAAACCGCTAAACTTCGTTCAGCTGATTTACTTTTTTGCAAATTAGCTAGCAGTTTTGTAAAACTGCTGATTCTACAATCCATCTGCGGCACATACATTAACATAACACTCCTTTTTTGGTCAGTTATGTAAAAAAAGTGACATGTTGATCTTTTTCAATGCATGGGTAGGTGTTTAAATTTTATTGATAGTGATACCAAATACTATAGGTATGCTGAGATAAAACACCACCTAAGTATAGTAAAGATAATCAATGAGTAAGTCTAAGTCTAAATCTAAACAATACCATCAAAATAACCTACTTCATTTGTTGCACCAATTTCCAAGTACTTTCAACACAATTATAGTGATACTCATCAAACTTAAATAGCTATCATAATAATCCATACTTCCTGTTGGACTAGTTTTAGTTTGAAGCATCACATTAAATTTTAGGTATACCATACCATATCATCATGTTCTTATGTCGTACTTGACGGGTTTTCCTGTTTACGTCCAATTAGGTGTAAATAATTATAAACAAAATAAATAATTGCATTTTTTATTAAACCAGACACTTCTTTGAAATGGACTTTGTCCATCCTAAAATCATCTGAAATGGACTTTGTCCAATCTCAAATCAATTTATTAGCATAGACATGTGTGACTATACAATCATAAAAGATTAGTATTCTTGATGTTAAAGTAATGTTTAGTTCAACATGTTTCCCAAAAAGGTGTACAAATGAGTAATCTCTATCAATGTGAATGTAATTGTCATCTAAGATAAAAATAATACAGTAAAAAATCGAATATCTTTATATTAATATCGTAATACCTACTTCGCACTCTTAATGAGCAAAGTCCAATGGTAATTATAATGCCTCATACAAGGTGAGCAACATCTATTACTAATGTTTCCTGCTAAATTGGGTATATATTGCCCATATAATAATAATAAACAAAAAAAACACACACACAAGTTTACACAACATCCTTATTGTGTAGCGTAGTATTTAAACAAGTTAGACAAAAAATATATATTTATTATTTAGGTATGCTACATTTCAGAAAGTAATTTTCATAACATAACATACATAGTATGACTCCTGTATTCGGCAGAGTTATTATTATGCATAGGTGGCTGTATTAGGCAGAGGTGTATACAGTCGCACACCCACATTTCACCAATGCTGGTCCTGGTATTAAGTCCCATGTAATAGGTGGTGAGCCTATTGCCATCTACCCGTCTACCGGGCACAATTCCAAACACCGAGCTGCTACTGAGAATTAATTTTCTAATAGAAAAACTTAATACCACTTTGCCCGACCCGGGAATCGAACCCGAGACATGATCAGCAGTCGCACTTGGGACCATTAGACCAACGAGACAGTCCAGAGAAGTCCGATCGAAATATTCAGACACTGTTTTATAGACAGCGATTGTTAGATAGCGATAGACACATTGCATTATATTGTTAACTATCTATGAGTCAGTTTGAGAGAAAAAGAATTACTTTTTAAGTAGTGGCATGTATTTTAACGTTAAATTCTTAAGTATTTCAATGGAAAAAGGATCTGATTAGATTGCCCTGATCGTGGTGCTCCTAATCTCTGGGGCACTGGTAGACGATCTAAGATATACTCGACCATAATAAACCTCTACTTAATTTTTTTAGCCGCCATGGATGCTGTCTAATACCAGTATTAAAATTACAGATATGGATTGCGTGTTAACCCACTTGAATGGATCATAGTGTTGACAGGTTATAATGAGGGTGATAGAAGTCAATATCCTTCGTTCATATTGATAGTCTGTGAGTATTCAAATGTTTTGTTTTATAGTGCCATGGAAGTCATGGGGGAGACCTTTGCCCAGCAGTGGGATAATACAGCCGGACAGCAACAGTAGTCATATCAACTTTATAGTCATATTTCACAAGGTGTCTAAGTTACCGCTAGAATCAGGAATAACGCGCTAATTTGCGTACTACCCAGCAGATACGTTTACTATACCGAAGTGCAGAAGTATGAAAATAAGACTCGTTCATCTCATTTTCTCGCCTCCCTACTCCCAGCGTGCGCCTGGTTAATCCAAGGATATAATCAATTATTTTCCACTTTAACAAACTCTGTCAGGTAATTCGCAAGGTTACTCTGCACTGTAATTGATTTACTCATATTTATGTTAAAATATATCTAACCTTGTGAAATTAAAAACTGATTTAATTTATTCTATGTGATTAAATCCATAAAAGTTCCTAATTCTGAAAATTTTCTGACTATTTTATTATTGCATCTTATTTAATCATCAATCATACTGTTTTACTCTTATTAGTTTATTACTTATTTACAGAGGTGGAATTCAAATATATGTTTATTTTTCAGTTAGCATAGTGCCTATCGTTGCCAGTCTTCTAATTGAAAAGAGTATAGCAGTGGTAAGTTATAGAACAATAAGTAATTGTTCATGCATTGATACAACTTTTAATATACATTTTGATCAATGATAAGATATGGTAAATAATATTTCTTTTGTTTCTAGGATTTAATACCAGAGAAGTTTGGTGTCTCATTACAGATATTTAATATGCTTTTCATGGCCTCCTTGCCTATTGCAGTTCTACATTTTCGGGGCAACGATTTTAGTTTCGGTAAACATTTTGCATTTCTACTTAGATTACATGTTCATATACATCGAATCTCCTTCAATATTTTTAAATCAAGTTTTTCACAGCTTGTTACAGGCATAGCCTATAAAAATAAGGATTTTAGGGTGACGGTTTATATTTTTTTAAGTGTATGTAAATAAATATCAGTGTGATTGAAGAAGTTCTTTTTTATTTACAGTGGGAATTACATCAGTGTGTATGCTCTATTTAATTATTTTCTTAAAACTTTGGAGTTATACACATACCAATCATTGGTGTCGTAATGGCTTGAAAAAAAAGTATTTGGATAATAAACTTAGGCGACAGAGTTTATCAGCACCTAATTGGAGTAAGTGTTTATTTCGTATTGACAAACTTGATATATCATAAGGCCGGTATCACACTATGAGACTGCGTTAATGCGACGGAAAATGATGATGCTGGGTTGGGGAGTGAAACACGTGTAGAGTAATCGGTGGTAGTTACGATTATATACATGTAATCGTAAACTATATTTATTTGCGGGTAGTGCAGGTAATTGCATGACTATCCACAGCATCACGCCTCTATTTCCTCAGGGGGTAGGCACTAAGACCAACAATAAATCGTTTTCTCCCAAAGAACTTCTTTTATAGTGTCATATCGGTCGTATACTTTTCAAAGATCATAGATTATATAACGTAATTATGTAATTTTATTTATTATTTTATAAGAGAAGGGAGTCTAAAGGTTACCATTACATTACAGATAAACTTATTACGGCCGCACAAGAGCGTAAGTTTGATTGAGTTGCTGCGTGCCTTTCGCTTTTAGCGTTTATATGTGTGTTAATAACTCTTTAATATTTGTTTTTGTATTTAATTTACCTTAATCAATTTTCTATTTATATATATGTCGCAGATGGATTGTAGAATCCGCAGTTTTACAAAATTGCTAGCTGATTTAGAAAACAGTACTGTTTTATAAAACAGCTGAACGATGTTCAGCTGGATTGCCATTGCGATACGTTTAACAAAACAGTTACCCACTTTTAGACGTAATGCAGAATGGCATATCTACTGTGTGACAGGTTTGTTTATTGTATAGCTGTATTATATGGATATTCACCACTCAAGTAAAAAAAAGATACGGTATTCTGATTTGACTTTCCGTGGCTAGGTCGACGGAGCCCCGCTTAGCGGACTCCTATTTTTGGCTCTGTAAGGTTAGAAAAAACCTAAACACGAAGACCTAACCTGTCCATGTCGGGATACACGAAACTCCCGAGCTCGCTTCGCTCGCTCATGGATCAATTTCGTTTATTTTCTTTCATTGGATTAGTTATTAGATATATTGTCGACTATTATAGTGGTGTAGTATTTACATCATTCAAAATTTTCATCTATTTTTGCTATTGACAAGTAAAATAAAGTTAGGTTATTATTGTTAAGACATACAGATCCATATGCGACAAAATTTCCAACTAAAATCAACAATCTCACAGTTCATTTCACACTGTTTTGCATAATCTCGATCGTTTACCCGCTGTATTGATAAACGCAAAACTTCATTCAATTCTGCGTCGTTCAGCTGTTTTTCATAACAGTACTGTTTTGTAAATCAGCTAGCAGTTTTGTAAAACAGCTGATTCTACAATCCATCTGCGACATATACATAAAACTGGAAATTCTTTGGTTGTGGCAAATAATGATGTATGAGTCGACATGGTTTTTATTTTATGTTTGTGTTAGTCATGTCTATTTTATTTATTTCTGTCTATAAAATGTATGTTGCATTTCATATAAAGTCTAACGTTAACGCTTATGTTATTTATCGCATTCTTATTTTATCTTTATCTGTTAATCCGAGTGTTGCGTGAAAGCTTGTGTAACTTATCGGATCGTAAACAAGCAGTATATACCTATACCTACTAAATCGAATGACCAATGACTAACTATCCTTTCCCAACAGAGAGTAAAGAAGACCTTATTAATGATACTCCAGCTGCAGCGAGGCTCACGAAGTATCCAGATAATCTAAACCTCAAAGATTTGTTCTACTTTATGTTGGCCCCTACCCTTTGTTATGAGTTGAATTTCCCTCGCACTGCACGGTTAGTTTTATATGCATCTGTTTTATTTTAAACCTATTTCATTACATAATTGTTTGGTACACTGTACACAAAATGCGAAAAAACGTTTGGAACAAGGGCAATAAACTCACGTTTTGTCTCCGTCCACGTGTTGATAATGAGATTGATATTTCAATTATTATCTACGCTGCTAAATCCATATTTTTAAGAAGCACGTGTGCGTTTTTTATAACTTACCGTTATAAAAAATGTGGAACTGCACATAAAATTAATATTTTAGCAAAAACGTGGACGTTTTACATCCAACATCAGAGCCTGTAGAGGTATTTTCTTAGAGTAGCCGTTTAATAGATTACAGTGTATTGTAGTGAATACACTAATAGCACAGTCTGTCTGTGATTGATAATGCACTTAAATTTCTATCCAAAATTACAAAGACTACTAAACCAGGAGAAGAAGAAGATCACACAAGAAGAAGCACACACACAAGCTCTATACTTCTGTTTGTGTGTTTTGATTTTGGTCACGTGTACTTACAAGTGACAGGTTACGTCGTAACTTGAGAGATGGGTCATTGTCAGCGCTGAGATGAACAGTGCCGTTCGTCGGTAAGATCAACCAGGTTAATTATTCATTTCGTCAAAACCAGTTATTAATCAGGAGTGTTTATGGGATGCTATGTTGAGAATAAATACGTAATTACACATTCTCGATGATGAGTGATGTTTATTGAACGCAATATGAACGTAAAGAAGTCTTGATTTAACCTGGCGTATACCTACCTACTGATTGAATATTATGGATCTGTACCTATATTATGCAATACCAATGTTTTGATTTTCAGGATCAGGAAGAGGTTTGTAATCAAAAGGGTTTTAGAGTTATTCTTCGGCATAAATCTTGTTTTGGCATTGTTCCAACAATGGATGATACCGACCATCACCAATTCTGTGGAGACTTTCTCCACAATGGACCCCATTAGGATCACGGAAAGATTACTCAAGTTGGCTGTAAGTATTTATTTTTACACGACTACTCAAAAAAGGAGTGTATATTAAAATTATTATCAATAAATTAAGTACCTGCTTCTTAAATTGAAGAATCGTTTTAATTTAATATTCACCCATAAAAATTTATGGACACTATGCAAGAATTGTTTTTGGTAGATGATCTGGCACAGCGACAAACGATGAACGTTGAACTAGCGGATATTAATTAGAGTTTTATGAACTGGCACTGTTTCATAAATACTAGACACCGACCTTCCGAAAATAGTGCAAGTCTAGAAACACGTATACATAATAACAAACAGATTTACATTTTTCTAGAAATTTAATAGTTAACTGCGTCGTTGGTCCAGTGGTCCCAACTGCGCCTGCCGAGCATGAGGTCCCGGGTTCGATTCCTGGGTCGGGCAGTGTTTTTGAGTTTTACGTTGGAAATTCTCAGTATCAGCCCGGAGTTTGGAATTGTGCTCGGTATATGGCAATAGGCTCCTCACCTATTATATGAGACTTAATACTACTGCATCGGTGAAATGTGGGTACAACTGTGTAAGTACAGCTTTGCCTACCCCCATCAAATTGATGTCTGTAGATTATGTACTGATCCGATATGACTTAAAAGTCAACCTTAAATTTTCAGGTGCCAAACCATCTCTTATGGCTGTGTTTCTTCTATCTAAGTTTCCATTCGTTCCTAAACTTGATGGGGGAGTTGCTTCAGTTCGCCGACCGCAAGTTTTACGGCGACTGGTGGAATGCCAACAATATATCCGTGTTCTGGAGTACATGGAACATGCCAGTGCACATGTGGGCTGTAAGACACGTGTTCAAACCTATCACCGAAATGGGATATAGCAAATTCAACGCCGGAATCATTGTTTTCGCCATATCTGCGTTGTTCCATGAATATTTGGTAGGTTATATGTATATTAACTATATCATAATCGGAAGTGTGTCTCATGTCCAGTTAAATGCTATCCGAAAGTTTGTATAATCCATCTACCCATTGTAGTAGCAGACTGATGATTGCAATTTGCATAACCAAGTCCAGTTTCGGTGCTTTAACGACTAAACATTATAATTTCACGAATATCAAAGTTTTTTTTTTTTTTTGTATTAATGTGTCATCGATGTACTGATACTGATGTATGAATATGGCTACTAACAGGAATTTGGCGTTGTAATCAAAGTACTTAGGATTTAAAATTCTTATGTGATTCTTGGAATCTTTAACAAATAAACAAAATTGTTACATTACAGGTGAGCGTGCCATTGCAAATGTTCAGAATTTGGGCGTTCTTGGGTATGATGGCTCAACCACCGCTGGCGATCATTTCTCGTTCCGCCGAAGTCAGGCTGGGCCCTCGCTGGGGTAATATCATGGTGTGGAGTTCCTTAATCCTAGGCCAGCCTCTTGCCATCATGATGTACTACCATGATTACGCCATGCTGCATTTCAAACCAGCACAGGTAGTGCCATAATATCGTTACTCAAAGCAAATAGTTACATTCGGGTACTTTAGAATTTTACAAATATAGTTGTGATAAAAATCGCACGAATGCACATAATTAGATTAGTAAGCAATTTGCCAAAACTTTAAATTACAAATTAGCGATTAAGAATATTTTTTTAGATCAAATTTAATATAATATGTTTTTTTATATATTGATTTTATATAATACGAATAGGTACTATAACTTTAGTGCAGGTGGTCGGTGCATTAGTGTATAGAATATGGGGCTATTTATTAGGCATAATTGTAGCATTATCGTGTTTGTTCTGCTTGAAACTCTTCAATGAATTTATAACATTTTATTAAAGACTGAATACACCTTGGTGTAACACATTGTGATATGAAGCCATGTCTCGAAAAATAATGGAATATCCTGTAGTTGTATTCAAAATAATAATAATTTATTTTGTTGAATTCCATATTAGATATTTTGGAATTATACGGTACACATTTAAAATGAATTATGAGTATATTCTAAATATATAACCGAATATTATACAAGATAAATCTTTGAAAAGCATTAGCGCATGCTTAGCGATCCCTAAAGAATACGGTCACCTGTATAGGTACTGAATTGATTGCAATGACGTCGCCATAAGACGTGTTAAAATATGGAAGAAGAATTCGCGGTGGTGAGCAGAGGTCGAGATGGCTTAGTGGTCAGAGCGCCTGGAGTATTTATCCGGGAGGCGCAGGTTTGAATCCTGTTCGCGACCGTATTCTTTTTCCATTTTAATATTGTAACTTCCGAATATTGTATTTATATAATTTTGAGATAATGTTTCCTAACAATTTATTTTCGTAATTGTACAGGTATATTTACATTTGGTAGAATTTTAATATGATCGAGTTGAACAATATAATTACAAATTACATTTATTTACAATAAACAGCATTTAATATTTGTTAGTTATGATTGATGTTTTCCAATTCAAAGTTTAGTATTATATTGTATTTATTTAATTTATGTTACAAACCTATGTTTTATACTTTTATAACAATAAAGTAATTTGAATATTACCGCAGTGTTTTATTATTACCTATACATAAACTGCTGAGGGGTTACGGAACAACATTTTTGGCCAGAAGACTTAAACAAAATCAATTTGGCAAATGCTTGTGGTAAGTATGTGCTTTAAAAATATACCAATTAATGTCCCAACAAATCTTTAAATAGTAAGCATGCGCGCGGGCACGTGAGTACCGCTGTTAACACGTTCCCTCAACGCTTATAAATATTCGTTATTTGACCTTGGCAATGTGCCGTGCATAGATTACGTACAAGTGACGCTGATAACACAGATAACGATATACTTAGTTCCGACGCCCGCGATGGCTCGTTTCATGTTTCAACCTTTGACGCCGTGGGCATGTGTACAGGCCGACGACCCTTTATCAGATCGCCTTGAACATCATTATGCATAATTAGTGTGATCTAAACACGAGTTACCAACATGGAGGCTCTATTTTGTTTTGTAGGTGGCCCACGTATTACTATAAAATAATGAAATGGGTACAGATGTAAGGTATTTTTTACATAAAAAATTAAATTACCCTGTCTCATTGACATATATATTACTAGCGTAAGGACCCGGCCGACCGCGAAACTAAATGGCACCAACGCGTTGGCCCTAAAATGACAGTTTAGGGCCAACGCAACTCAGTCGACAGTGGACCGCACGCAGGAGAGAACGAATGTTTGGTTGTCATAAATATGCCTAGTTGCGTGGTAAAAGGCTGCAAAAATTACGATACAAAGATTAAAAAGGAACATGGGATATCGTATCATCGATAAATAACCCTAGATTACTTCTGTTCCAATTAAATTATCACATTTTAAAGGTATAATTATTTTACTACTGAAGTCCGTAATGGCGGCCATTGTGTGGCCGGCCGCGCGCGAAGTAACGTTGAAAGAACGTCATTTTTTATTTGTTTTATTTTTGTCTTAAGAACTTAGTGTAAGTAATTTTAGAAAGTACCTAATATGTTAATTTTTAATTATTATAACAATATTGTTTACAATTTCAAATAAAGCTGATTGATATTAATTGGTTTTACATACGTTTTTTTGTGACATGTATTATTATCGCAATAAATTATAGTTTAAAAAACTAATATAATCTAACGACACCTCTCAAGCTAACATCCATCGACCCGTTTAGGCTACAGAGCGTGCCAAAGAAATATACATACATACACCCGGAAAAATTATAACCCTCCTTCTAGCGCAGTCGGGTAAAAACTCAGTTCAGTTTGTGACTGATGTGTGTATAAAAATATTGACCATTATTAAAATGTGATAAAAAATTCATGTACGCACGTACAAGGTTTAATCTTCGACCTATGAAACCTACGGCTCACGTAGTTTGCATGAGTTATGACAGATGGCGCTACTTTTGCTTGTATGAAGAAGTTTTCTGTAAAATGTTTAGATGGGCGTATCCTTTCTTTTGAAATCATTGCCCTGTCTATTTTACCATTCTCTCTAAGGTCAAGGACTGTAACTGTAACTTGTAAATGCTCGAAGGGAAATCCCATAGAAAATACATTTCTAAAATAATTTATAAACATGATCTAAAAAAGGTAAGGGCTTTTACATGCGAGCGGCCCGATTTCTACGAGGAACACAACACAACAGCCGTCGACGGAAGCAGCTACTTCTGTCATCGACTTATTGCTGCTTGTCTAAATAATTAAATTATGAGCCCTAAGGCTATGACTTTCTAATTCGGGTTTGAAATGTAGTATAGTATATGACGATAACGTCTATTATATTCATATATATTTTTTATAAATCACCAATTAAGCGCTCCCGGAATGTGGCAATTCTCTAGCAATCATTGCAATATTTTATGAAAGAATATCATTCTTGATCTACATTTATATTGCATTAAATGATCATGAGGTCACTAAACTGCAGAGTAATATAATTAATTGCTGAGCGAATAATATTCACATGCAGCGCTACCTGTTAAGTTCAGTGTGAACTAAAAGAACGTCGCGATTCTCAATTAATAGTATGTATAATCTATGGTCGCGATTTTGAAACACTGCTGTTCGAAAATTGCCATAGATTTTTTTTTCACTGTGGTTAGGAGCAAAACAGGGTAAAGATTTCGGAAGTCGTGGATAGGTGTCACTATAAGCAGAAATTCGGTATCTTATATTATGGAATACGAATTTTAAGAATAATTCGGATTTTAAGTATCGAATTTTTTATGCTAGCGTAGATTGTAAACGTGCCTCATGCTTTTGGTTCACTGCATGAATGGATTGAACACAGAAGATGGTTGCCTAATATAGTTATTACGCAGTCCTAGTTTAACTAGAAAATTACCAAGACAGTAAAGTCATACTTTAGCTAAGAATGCCAAATCAAAGGTAGGTAAGTAGTTAGGTGCCTACACGGATTTCATATAAAATGGAAAAGAAATACGACCAAAGAAACCATTTTACAGTGTTTTTAACGACTAACAAAAGCACAGACTTTGGAATAGTTACTAGTCCTTCCATTGCCGTAGCCAAGGAAAATTCTAGAAAGAAGTGACATTATAAAGTTTACATGCGTGAAAAAAGGGGGCAAAACTCCCTCTGAAATAAATTCATGAGTGGCGTACGGCTAGGGCCGTGACTCCTTCATCGTAATTTTAGTACCTATAATATAGGCAGTATTTTAATAGAAATGTACCTAAACGTAAATGTTTATTAGGAAAGCTTACGAAGAGTTAAATTTTCTAGTTATGTACATAATATGAAACACCAAAACATGTACGATGCATAGCAATTCGATGGTCTCTATTAGGTAGGTAATAATCTGTGTGTTGTTTGTGGGGAATAGAAAGCTTCTTTGATAGGGCTTAATCCCTTTGCTTTCACAATACTTCAATTATTGTCATTTACACTTATCATAATTGTCACCTCATAATGTTCTGGGGGGTACCAATTCCAATCCAATTCAAATATAAAACCAGTGCGTACTTTGCGGCGTACGTTGATATTTGTGGCTTTTTTGAGAGCAAGAGACTGTGAAAATCCTTGAATCTAGAATTCAAGAGTAGATAAGATCTCTAAACTCAAAGATATAATTCGTTAAACAGATGGCTCTATCCTTAATAAGTAGTTTCAGTTTTGTCTACACCACCATACAGAACCATGTCGATAAATCCGCATGGTTTTGGGAATTGGAAACCATTGTTCCACATTTTCTAATCACAAATTCGAATTTAAAATGGTTGTAGTTCAGTGGAAAGCGGATCATCGTCCTATTGAGACGGCGAGGGCGAGGAATCAATTGATGAAGAGGCCTGATAGCCGGCTGCGAACGTGTCCCGCCCCTGGGACACAACCTCTCACCACCGCCCGCGTCGCCGCTCCATTCTTATCACTCTTCCTGCTGTTGTACGCCGATAACAATGCCAGGTGGTACTCGTACTTACCATTTTATAGCGATATACTTGAATATTGATTTGGCTTTTGTAACATTGACATCTTAATATGTATGTACCTACTTACGTCGATAAGTTAAGTGTACCTATACTTACAATTATTTGAAGGATGAACTACCTTTGACAACATAAATACTACCTCAGATTATAAATCTGTAGGTATATAACACCTAGTATTTATTTGGTTTTGGAATTCACTCGGAATAACGTTAAAATCGGCTGTACGGTTAACATAACAAAAATGTGAATAATTATCTACTTATTATATTAAATGGAAAAAGAATACGGTCGCGAACAGGATTCGAATCTTCGAAAAATTAGCGGTGGTGAGCAGAGGTCGAGACGGCTTAGTGGTCAGAGCGCCTGGAGTATTTATCCGGGAGGTGCAGGTTCGGATCCTGCTCACGACCATATTTTTATGTCCACAAAAACTTATTTCGCTAAGCATGCGTTAATGCTTTTCAAAGATTTATCTTGAATTATCTACTTTATTTTAAAAAATGAAAAATACATAAAAAATATATTGAATTTTTGTACATTATATAAAACTACGTAAGATGTATTAAAAATTTGGAAGAAGAATTCGTAGTAGCGAGCAGAGGTTGAGATGGCTTAGCTGTCAGAGTGCCTGGAGTATTTATCCGAGAAGCGCAGGTTCGGATCCTGCTCACGACCATATTTTTATGTCCACAAAAACTTATAACTTTAGAGTTCGCTATGCATGCGTTAATGATTTTCGAAGATTTATTTGTACGCCGTAATAATGAAGAATGATTGTAACTGAAGCCACATCGTTACACGCACCTAAAAAAAAATCTGTTAGCAAATAAATCGGCTTATAATATTTTTACTTATTTAAAAGATACTAACCGAATCCTAAATATAACAGCCGCCAGCCAAAACCTTAATAATGAACCTAACCTGTCAGTATCCATGGCGTGTTTAATTTGAGAAAATAATTGATGTACGCAGTTTCAAAGTGGGCAATTAACAAAGCTAGGCCAAACAGAACTGGGATACGTGTTAGCTTCGGGTTAATCATGTAATAACATTTGCAGGCGCGGGAAGAGGGGGGAGGTGAGCGGTGGGGGAGTTACTAACAATGTTGACCGTGCCGAGCAAACAGCGGCGGCAACGTCAGCGCACGGCCCGCCGCACCCGCGCCGCACTGCCGCAACCCTATCGCTCTAAGTATTAAAATATTATTTAGGCACCTTTAAGTACTTACTTGCTTTTTAGATAAATTAAACCGCATTCACAATTTTCTAATGCCGGTAGTTATTTAACACATCACTATAAATACAATGCAGAGACATAGGTACTTGGGCAATTTGTCGCAGAAAATATTTTATTCAATTTTACATCCATCAAATTAGGGAATATGCATGTGATTCAAATTTAGGTCATATATTTTTATTTGTAACCATTATTGCTGTAAAATGACACCTATTCAATAACTTTTTTAATTAATCGTGTTTTTAACCGACTTCCAAAAAGGAGGAGGTTATCAATTCGGTGGTATTTTTTTTTTTTTTTTTTTTTTTTTTTTTTATGTTTGTTACCTCAGAACTCCGTCATTTATGAACCGATTTGGAAAATTATTTTTGTATTTGAAAGGATTTAGTTTTAACTAATAAATAATAAAGTTGAAAAGTGAGAATCTAGCGAGGGAAATTTACTCGTAAAATGTCAAAACGCACGCTATTGTTTGGAGTGAAACGTGACATCACTATGCGCGATGATAATATCTCGAGTATGTTATTAATGGGTGTTTATCATTTTTTGTGGTTCTTTTGAGTTTTAACGTTATTCTATAAAGAAAAACCCTTCAAAATTATAATTTGTTCATGAAACACTCCATTCTATACAAGATATCTTTTAAGATGTGTAATCTGACGTCAGAGAAAGCGCGCCAAGAAGGCGGCGTTTCAAACGTCCGAAACTGACTGCAGATTTGTTGAATAATTTAAATACTCAATAATCATATTTTTACAAGTGTTATATTTTTTCACGGTAATGTACCAACGTAGTATACAATCGAATAAAAATATTTAAAAAAATACATGCATATACCCTAATTGTTAAGTTGCGTGTGAATTCTTTCCACAATACTTAAAATATTTTCAAAGCACGTGGTAGGTGGCGCTTGTACTGCACTGCCGGAATCGACTGACGAACCATCATCAACCTAGATTTTTAAAATACCTTAATTTCTTCCAATCGTATTCTGATTAATATAATATAAGATAATTTGCTGATAACTAGAGGTCTGATATGGGCAAAATTGTGTAAAGGTACATTAGGTATGTAGTAATACAAACTTAGTAAATATACCTACAAGCGTACGCGCAGATAGTTATTGAAAACGTGTGTTTGAAATCACACATTAGTTAAAGTTTCGTGTTACAAGAATAAATTTAAATTAATAAATAAAGCAATGTAACTAATTCTACTTAGATTTGAATATATGTTTACAACTGATTTCCCGACGTAAATCTAAAGTACCTATCTGACGGTAAAAATGAATCGTAGGTCCATAAATGCTAGTCAGCATTTAACCTTGTACCTACTCGTAATTTGAATACAAATCATAACCCATTGTCTTGCAATAACAAGCACATCGTTTCAATTATTTAGGGATAATAAGGAAGGGGTTGCATGTTTAGAGTGGTAGGTCACGCTTACTCGGTGATTAAATGTAATTCGCGATTATGCCCGAGTCGACCCCTCGCGCCCTCGCCTCGCGGTCTACCACGCGTGAAATCACTTTGTTCTACAGTTAGCCTCCTTGCTGCCATGCTAGATATTAAAGTGGTGCAGCCAGATATTAATTAAATTGATATGATAATTAATACATCACGCTTTCTGAGGCTGAGGCAGCGTTTGATTATGAGACTTTGTTCAAGTTATAGGGAAGTTAAGTGAGTTGATTACCAAATGCACTGATCCAATAGTAGTGCACCAGTATGAAATAATAGGCATATGGTTATAAAATTTTAAAATGTCGTAAAATGTAGATAACATACTTGTATAAATCATTTAAAGTTTTATCTGTTTCGCATAATTTTTACAAATTAAGTTAAGTTCTAATAATAAAATGTTTTTAAAAAGATACTTTAAAATTAAAGTAATGGGGTGTTTATGACTTAAACAATATAAGAACTAATCTGCTCAAATTTGCCCTTATTCACGAGCCGCACGTTTAATCAATAGTATATTTTTACAAAATATAGATATATTTGGACTTACCCTGCCGAAATTTTTGGAAGCAGCAGAAAGGTGCGTTGAAAGTGATGTATAATTAAAAATAGTTAGAAGTTATAATAAGTGTTATAAGGTAATTTAGTCTTAAGTTAAATTGTAGGTTTATAGCATCGCTTTGGATCTTCTGTAAGATGCTATAAATGGTTTTAAATACAAATAAATAAATATTCATATCATGATTAAATGCAACCAACATACCATGGCGATGACCGCGCCGTGGCGGGATCCCAAGTTGTAGCACTGTAGCTGTAGGCTGCTACGTCTAAAATGTTCGTAGTAGCCCAGGTGCTACGAACTTTTCGTACGACGTATGCCAGGGACAAATTTCGTTACAAAATTATTTAGTCATGGTAAAATTATCCGGATTTAAATATTTGTATGAGATTTACAAATGCTGTAGTAATAGTGTATTATCTTTAATGCAAATCTTTATCTCATTTTAAGTGAGTACATTTGCCATATGTATACGTGATATCCATAATATTCGAACCTATATCATACCTATTCGAGTGCACGTATATTTCGTAATGTATGTCATGTTATTATTATAATAAGTTATGATATTATCCTAGTATTAGCGAACTTATGTCAGTGAAAATAAAGGCTGTACGAGTGTGCGCGCGTCGCGAAACGTCATTGGGTCGGAGGGCGGAGTTTCGCGCCGCCCTGTGTCTCGGCGGCAGTCCGCTCCAGGCCGGCGTGCGCCCCGCACGGCCCCATGGTGGAACACGCGCTCGTCGACTGCTCCCAGGCGAGCGCCATGCAGACCCTGCCCCCGCAGCCTCACCGCGACGGTGACGACGACCAACTCGCCGACGAATACGTGCAAAACTTTGAACTTGATCACCTTGAGGACCACCATGTTGTGAAGCGTGAACCCCTGCGTACAGGGTGGCAAGAGATGGTAGAGCCTCCTCCAGCTTGTGCCCGCGCGTGCCGCCCGTGGCCTGACGCGGGACCCTATCCTCAGCCTCACGTGGCTATCGCCGTCGACCCCAGTACACCTCCGGAAACCCCGCCGGCCCCCGTCGGTAGGAGCCCCTGTCGCGCGGCTCTTGTCGAAGATGTCCTTTGGCTACCCCACATGCGAGAACCCCTTGATATGCGTACAGTACCTTGTGGCAGTTTTGAAGAATGGGATCGTCGAGAGTGGCGGGAGCAGGAACACCATATGCAACAGGTCGCACTGCGCCCGGCCAGCTCCTGCTCGGCCATGTCCCCGAGAACCGGACCTCACCCATCTTACCAGCCATCTTCCTGTGGAGATGATCTGATTAGCGACGATTTACTCATGACGTTAAGTGTGCGAGAACTAAACAAACGGTTGCACGGATTTCCGCGAGAAGATGTGACACGTCTCAAACAAAAACGCCGTACGCTAAAAAATCGCGGCTACGCGCAAAACTGTCGCAGTAAACGACTACAGCAGAGGCAGGAGTTGGAGCTGACCAACCGGTCGCTGCAGGACGAGCTGCACGTGCTACAGCTGCAGGTGGCGCGCGTGACGCACGAGCGCGACGTGTTGAAGCAGCGGTTGGCGCTGGTGGGGCGCGAGCACGCCGTGCCACAGCACGCGCCGCCCACGCCGCACTCCTCCCCTGAGTTCTTCTCGGAGCTGTGACGGCAGGGCGCGGCGCCGCGGCCCGGCGCCTCTGCCGCCGCCTCGTCCTGCGCCTGGCAGCGCTACTGAGCCGCCGCCGGCCCCGGCCTCGCACGACCGCGTGTCTTTCGCCAAACACTCGTGCTTTTGTTAAGTTTGAAATATAATTATCATCAGTTCCAGTTTTATAGTTTCTTTTTATTAAGGTGGAACAATGTAGCCGTCGATCCCGTCGGGAGCGGCTTTCGATCACCGTGTTAAATATATGGTTGTGTCGTAAGATATGCATAGCTTCGTTAATCTATATGTATTATTAAAAATAAAATTTATGCATAAGTTAAATGAGTCAAAACAACTGATTAATCGAATAATTGTAAATAGATACATAAATGACGGATATTAAGTATAGGAGGATTTGTGTTTTCCTAATAAATTTTTCCAGAAAATATTCTTTTATTTATCTATTCACATAATTATAATCAGATGCTATACAGAGCCGTAAATCCAGTGAAAGGAGCATAAAATGTTGGTGCTTACTCTACCATTTATAAATGTATAATAATTATTAACTAAATTACTAATGTAACGACTTTATACATATTAAAATTATTATTTTATTGAAAACATCTAAAATACATATATTGAAAAGAAATAAGGTGTATCAAATAGATAAAAATTATTTTTAGAATTTTGCGAAGATCATATTCTGTATAAATATGTGTCTGCTAGTAGTTACGTAAACTTAGTTTTTTATAATTCTTTCACGAAATTGTCGCTAAAATAATATATAAATGAAATAGAGCCATCCAATCATCTACAATATTAAAAATTACTTCTTTTTCCACAAATCAAAATATTTTTAAATCTGTCAGATAATATTACTTAACTTGTCAGTAAATGGAAAGAAACAATTACTTGTACCCATATTTCTATCAATAACATAGACACTATAGAGCATAAAATCCTGTTAGTATATAAAATCTTAAATTTTTTCGGCAATATGTGCCCATGGCGCCACGTGTTATAGGAATGTGGCAATGAATATACGATATTATATATTTTTGAGGTTTTATTTTCCGTAGGCGGATTACTTAATTCAACCAACAGCGTCATCGTCACGTCTGGTACATTATATAGGCCTTGTTGTGTTGGGGTTAAGGCGAATAGAACTGCGAGCCCTGAAACCCCGGTAAAGGTTAGTGGAGGAGGACTGTGCCCTAGTCGGTAAGAGCACGAACCCGGCGGCGCGTCTCAGGGTTCATGAAAATTTTCACAGGTCGTGAAAAAATCTCTCTTGACCTTTCCTCGTACCATTGTCCATTTTCTGTACTGCTTGCATTATTTTATCCGAATTACTAACTGCAGAGAAAGTACACATAGGTACCTACGTAGAACGCTATAACTTAATTCATTAAACGTTAAGTTTTCGAACTTTTGGGATTGGTTAGCCTTTCAGCTAAAAATATATATCAGGGTGGGATTTTAATAGTTTTATCGTACCTCATAAATATTGTTATTTTACTTAAAACTAGATTTCCTACTCGAGATATACCTCATTCTTATCTTAGGGATAAGAATGAGGTATATCTCGAGTCTCGATCACAAGTACTTAATGTTATTTAATTATATAGGGTCTTAAGAATGGCTTTACCTATATCTTCGTGTTAGGGACGATTGAAACCAGCAATCTTAGGCAATTTTCTTAATAGAAACATTGAAATTTAATTACTAAACGTGGGTAACCGGAAAGTATAGTAAGAAAATTGAAGGAAATATTATTTCTATTAACGCTTTCTTAAAATTATGAACGAAGGTATTAAGGTGACATTTTATGTCGATTTCAGTTTATTTTAAATACGAGTCCAATGACTTGGTGGTGGCAATTGTGCAACACTCAAAGTTGGCGACGACATCAATCGCTCACGTCGATTGCTCAAGAGTTGCAAGTAATTGAGGTCGACTCTCGGTTGTAGGTAAGTAAGTATTGTTTATATTATAACATATACATACAAGTTGTTTTTTTAATATTATTGGTTTCACGTATCGCCTCCTGCGAAATATTTAACCAGTTCAGTACCACCAAGCTGGATGTTCATTTTCATATATTTTTCGTCTGACCTATTTACACGTTTTATAATTTTACATAAAATACTATTTTATATAAGGTACCAGTATTAATGAAGTACTTGTGTATTGGTTTATCATATTGTAACAGACGTCATCTTAATTTCACACGAATTAGGTTCTGATTTGTGAGAAAATAAAGAATGAGGCACTGATTAATAAAAAAAAAATAAAAAAAAAATGCTAATTATTTTTTTTGTAGAAAAACTTTTTTTTTTAACTAACCAATGAATTATTGTGAACAATGATCATATAGATCGGCGAAGTAGCAAACTATTAATAGTTTGAAAAACAGAAGGTTTGCTTGTTAGGTGTTCAGCATTGATAAAACTGGAAGACATTTTTCATTATTCTTATCATGGGTGATATTAATTGCCCCGTGCCGTTTAGGAGTCAACATCGTTGTTTAGGTATAATTTTATTGTTTGGGACTAATACATCTGGAATCAATAATATTAATAATAGACCGATTAAAATCACAAGTTATGTTATTGATATAAATGAATCATACTTATGTAAAGGAATGTTTATCATGTTTTAACAATGTTGCAGCCTATCTTACATATGAGCTATTACTCCATGTGCCGTTTAGTGACTATTAAACTCTGTACCGGTATAATAGAGTTAGTAGTGGCAAAAAATTATAAAACTAAATGCATCGTGGAATGGCAATTGAAAAGATTAAATCCTCAATATATTAGACATCTCGTATAATTGATTCGATTAAGCTGAATCTAGTTGAACTTGAGCCCTCAGTAGTAGTTAATTCAAGCGCGTTCTCCTGATCGTCATTCAACTTTTATTTCCTGTGTGGAAAATCCATCATAGATTTTGTGCCGGAATAATGTGTCATACCGACTGAAAACCACATGGTCCTGAACTAACCTTTACCGGGGACCCGAGATCGCAGCTACGTTCATCACAATCCGGTATCGTTAATTAACCTTGGCTTGGAGGTTATTTATTAATATGATTTATAAACTTTCAAATTATTTTTGTATCGTGCATATTTATGATGTGTTCTAGAGTACACTAAGAAAAAAAAAAAACAATTCAATATTGTAAATCTACTTATGTTGATCGTACCTACCAGTCCGGTACCATAATGTTTGTTTTCAATCTGTTACGAGAATTAGATCGAGACAAAAAACTGTGTTGTAAGAGTTCCGGCGCTTGTACTTATAATTAGCGATAACGACATAGTTGCAAGTACTTGTTGTAGTTAGCATACACAATAACGTCACACGGCGGTGTTAGTAACCTGACTCTAAACTGTTATTAGAATTGAAGGCATCATGTTCTTTGACACCGAAGCTAAATACCAATAACTCAGACGGATATAATGTCTGTTTATTGCATAAATATCTTTGTTTAAAAATCGTGAGCCCCTTTGAAATAAGAAATCGAGTTTCAAACTTCATCTTTTGTTTGGTTCCCATATCAGGACTCGTTTTGGTAGGAAAGTGTATTCTTCGTTTTCTTCTAGGTTGACTAAAAATGACGGAAGTCTGGCAATTCAAAACCGCAAATTATGACCCTAACTTGAAGGAGAGGCCTAAAGGAAGTTTTTAATTAAGAGACATAATAGCTAAACAATCGACATGTATCACATGTGGTTCATTGGACAGGGAACGGGTTAAACTCTGATACTAGGAGTTTAAACTTCCCGTAGGCCTCTCCTTCAAGTTTTCTGGTTCCTCACGATGTTTACGAAGTGTCACTATTAAAGGCCTTGGTCGTTCCTAATTTGCGACCTTTGTTTTGCCAGACCTCCGGTGATACCACTTCATTTCATCGTATGATTGAAGAACAACCTAGTGTCAGAGTTTAAACCAGCCATAGGTCATTGGCATGGCTTTACACATGATTATCTCACAATGTTTCTCTTCACAGTTTTGAGCAAATCATAATTAATTTATAATACGCATATGGTTACGAAAAATCAGTATTTCGTACCTTAGGTCTGAACTTACGACCTTTGACTTGCCAGTCCCGCGGTCGTACCACTGTGTTATCACCGCTACGCTACTAACTGTAAGTATATTGTTTTGTAGAGATTGAAGACACTAGAGAACTCGTAAGTCATTTTACTTTAACCTTCAAAAGTCACGAGGGCATGCTTTAAGGAATGAAAGTGCTTATCTTGATTTCTTATCGTATGGCTGATAAACAATCTAGTGTGAGAGTTCAAACCACTTGTAGGCCTTTACACACCATGGAGAACACTCCTCAGGTGTGCTGATTTCCTCACGATGTTTTCCTTCACCGGTTTGAGCAAGTTTGAGTTATTATAGTGCACATCTGTATGCGCAAACACAGGTGCACTCACTCTTTACTCTCATAGTCCAATGATTCGGCAATGCGACACGACCGGGGAAAGATCAGGTCCAGGATCGACCGCTTTACGTGCTATTCGAATCATATGTGTCATACCACCTTTCAACTCCTGGCTGCTACTGTAATTTTCCTAACAGAAAAACCCAATAACACTTTGCTCGTACCCAGGACCTCACGCTCAGCAGCCGCGCTTGCGGTCACTAGACCAATGAGGCTGTTTATATCTATCAGTGGCTTCTTACGTTTTATTTTCTCATTCTTATCAATAATGGCGTGAGTATACAATGAACCCATACACTAGAGGGTACCTATTGACTGCCTCGTTGGTCTAGTGGTCGCAAGCGCGGCTGCTGAGCGTGAGGTCCTGGGTTCGATTCCCAGGTCAGGCAAAGTGTTATTGAATTTTTCTGTTAGGAAATTATCACTAGCAGTCCGGAGTCAGGAAGTTGGTGGTGTGACACCCCCGTGCTTCGGAGAGCACGTAAAGCCGTCGGACCTGCGCCTGATCTCTCTCTGGTCGTGTCGAATTTCCGTCCCATCAGAATATGAGAGTGAAGGAAGAGGGAGTGCACCTGTGTTTGCGCATACACTTGTGCACTATAATATCTCCTGCGTACTTGGCTAATCTCCGTGGAGATAGGCCGCCGGGACCGAAATACGGTCGGCAGGAGTATATTGTTCATGTAGGTACATGTGGACATTGAAGTTTTCTGTAATCGAATCAGTTGTTCATACCTGCTACAGTTGCCAGATAAAATAATATTCTAAAATCGGACAATGGTGAGTCGGACTCAGTACAAATTTATGGGTACATTATTATAAATAGTTCAGTAATGGAGTCGTTTTGTTTTTTTTTTGTACGTAATCAATAATCATTCATACCGTTGCTTAACCTCGATGATTGATTACGTACTTTAAATAAAGACATTTTTTTTAATTTAATTACTATTTTTCACATTTTTCTCTATAGGTACTTGTAGTTTATGACGATATTACTTGCCAAATTTCATAGTTCTAGGTCAACAGAAAGTATCCTATGAATTTTGTTTCCCTTGAGAGTGTCGAAATATACGTTTTTTTTTGCTGCATAAATAAAAACAAATAAAAAATAAAAAGTATCTGTTTTTACGTTAACTTTGAAGTTTAATTTTTTCACAGCTTCAAGGGACTATAGATTTGAGTATATGGTTTTAGTTTCAACTCTATACCTTTGCGCGTTCCCGAGATAAAGAGTCTTGACAGACAGACGACGAGACATACAGAAGGACAACAAAGTGATCATAGGATCACTTTGTTAAACCCTTATAGAAGGGTTCAGTTTTTTCCTTTTGAGCTATGGAACCCTAAAAATTACAAAGTTGCATGTTGCCAGTGTTTTTTTTATATCTATAAAACCTTTTATCTAGAATCACTACTCAATTGTTACATGTACCTACATTATGAGGTTTTTTTCTGAAGAACTGCAAACGATTTGCTAAAAATGGCATAGATACACCTTTGTCACAGTCACCTAGAAGTAAACCTGGTTGCACACAAACTGCAAAATCGTATCCAACAAGATGAATATGAATAGAAAAATTAAAAAACAAAAACATACTTACCTACACATTTTCACCAACATTAATTGATAAGTATATACCAACCAGACAAGAATAGAAGTTACAATTATATAAACTATACTGTCTAACTCTCGGAAAAAGGCCCGTTAAAAAGTTACACGGTAAATATTGCACTTATAATTTATGTAAAGGCATGATGTGTAGGTTCAGCCCACTGTATTTAATCTGTTCATTAATTACCAGACACAATACATTTAAATTGTTATCAAGTACAATTTTGTACTTCTCCGATTCAAAGAGGGATCAACTGGAGCAATATATTGCAATCCTACGGCAAAAGAGCTAAGAGAGAACATATTTTCTGTGAAGACAATCACTAATTTATTTGGAAATAATATTTGCTATGTTTATAATATTGGCCAAGTGCACTTTGGTATAAAATATTTATAACACACTCATCCCAGCTACTCGAATTTCAGTTTTTATTTCTACAAATTACTTATTAGTCCTTTAATGAAGATACTCATTTTATGGCATCGATAATTGTTAAATATATGTACGAGTAATAAAACAACTTTTAACCGGATTAATCGCGTGTATTATTGGTTTTTTGTTTTTCCTGACGTTTCGAACACTTTGCAGCGTTCGTGGTCGCAGTCCTCCTGCGACCCGCGATTAATCCGGTTAAAAGTTGTTTTATTATAATGTGTAGTGATCGCGCAAACTTAAGATATTACTATATGTACGAGTATTTAGCTATAATCGTTTACATAAAATACTACTAATGTATGTACAAAAGTGTGTTCAGATATGAAACCATATTTTAGTTGTACATTTATCAGTCGTCGTCTGAAGTCAACATAGTCAGTCCGTATCTCGTAGCAGGGCTACGGGCTACGAGAGACGCGGCGCGGAGGGACGCGAGGGGCGTGCCCTCACCAGCCACGCCCCGCCAGAGCGAGACGACCACCGCACCGCCTACAAACCTCGACCTGAACCACGATACGTTTTCCTCTGATAAACATCCTAGATTTTCCTATCACTTGTTAGTAAGGTGCAGATTTGAATAGAAAACTTTTGTATAAAAGAAAACGTTGGTGTATGTATGGACTTGTAATGGTATGTTCTGAGGGTACAACCACCTCCGCTCCTCTCGTACCATCGGCCGCTTATTACGGACCTATAGCGGTACATAAGTAGAGCCTGTCATGCAAATGGAGGCCTGTTAATGAAGTCGAGGAGAATTATGGGCATTGTTACTGCGGCCCCGGCCATTGTAATGGGCCATTTGGTAGGCGTACATCATAATAATATATGGGACAATTATTTCTACGATGTCATTGGACTGCATTTCTGACCAAGGATTTTTGTTGACTACTATTTATTTGCCCTGTCGTACATACGAGTACATACTTATATGACGCATGTATCAACGTGGTCCGTCGATCGTTCATATTATTATTAGTGAAAGCATGAAGCTTTTTATGGAATTATATTATAATCAATATGGTTTCTATGGATATGTCTAAGTGAATAAGTTACAAATAGCTAACAAATTCTTAATACGTCTGAGGCTATCACTAGTCTAGCCTTAGTTTGAGAAACTGGACAGGACTACGTAATTAGGGATGCGGTTGCATTGATTTCTAAATATCCTTCTTGAATGGTTGTAGTGTGATATCATATAATTTAAAGTCCTCAGTGATTATTTTTCTCCTGTAACTAGATCTAATCGAATGGCAACGAGCGAGCTACTACTAAATCTTTCGTTTATTGTACAATGATGCAATATTCAAAATTAGATTCATTATTGTAATTCAACACTATGAAGGGGCCTCAATAACCAACCTTCATCACATTAAATGGTGTTAGGAGTCTATGTTCAGTTGCAGGTATCGGGAGCGTCGTCCGGAAGGCACGCGGGCGGCGCTCAGTTGTGATGAGCCAGCAGCCTCCGCGACCGACGCGGCACATTTTTCTAGTGGCAAGGTCGGCTGCTAGTGGTGACGTCACCATTCCGTACTTTCCATTTTCAGACTTGACTGAAATAACACTATTTTGGTAAGTTTGAGGTTTTATTATAGGTAATAGTAGAAATATATTATTTGTCTTGTTCTTGATATTCCATAAAAACATTGGGTATATTAAACGCCCATATAATAACAATATTTCCTAATATGTCAAATGAGGATAAATTTTTGGGTATAGTTACCTACATCAAGTCGACATAGAGAATGATGTATTCTCTTTAGCGCTTATCTAAATTCTTATGTACAACTGAATACAGAATCAATATCACAATAAAATACCTATGTATAACATTTTAGCAACTAGACAACAGCGTTGGTGAAATGTGGGTGTACAACTCGGTACACCTAAGGCTGCCTCTGCGGGGAGTATAGGCATGATGCTATGTTATGTAGCAACTGATACCGTGCAATGATTTTGTAAACTATCACAGGATTCATATGTTTATATTGAAGATGCAAAATCGGTCTATTTTATGTTGAGCAGAAGAAACAGTAGGTAGTATCTTCATCTACCAGTACATAAGTACATCGAAAAGATGACGAAGCAGAGAAACAGTTAGCTGCTCAGATATCCGATCTGGTGAAGATTGTAGGGATCCATTTTACCCCTGTAGCACAAATGCATTGTTTATGAATTCTGTTGGATAGCTATAGAGCTAGCGTGGCTCGTCAACCGGTATGTCCAACCGTTGACGATTTAAAAAATTAAAGCCTGCATCGAACAGGAGCCACGCCTTTCACTGGCTATTTGTATGGTAATTATTTGTTAGTGAAAATACAAGATATGTCCCCATAATAAAGTTGTTTTTTAATTTGCGAAGTCATTGATTAACATCTCTAATGATTTTATTTCTTTATTTGTTATAAATACTAAATGCAACGTTATATTTACACTAAAACAATAAAGATATCTAATTAAGATTAATACAAACAACTGCAAGCAACCCACGTTTGTTTCCAAGACACCTGTTATGAGAAAACAGCGGGAAATGTATGAAAAACGCTGATGGAGTATACGTAGTAGGGAGCGAGGAGCTTACGAGAGCTGAGCCAGCACTCCGGCAGGGTCGGCCGCGGTCGATACCCCGCACTAGGTCGAACGCTACGACTCTACTGATGCCCGATGTTCGTTTACAACGACGATATTAATGACGTGAGGTTTTTATTTTAATGATGTTAAGTTAGACGAATATGTGCAGGATGATTAATTGAGGATCAGTGTGAATAAATCTGAAACTACTAGAGATACGGAAATATGTTCTAATGACTAACCATTCCTTCTATGTAAGGGATAAATAAAAATGCAAAAAGATTTTGTCAAGTTTTATTTGACATGACTGATCAATTATCTTTGTATGTAGTGGTGGTAATAATAAGGTTTACTCACGATGACATGTCCATAAATCTTTTAGCAAATTCCTACGCAACTGTTGATTTGATCCGCTTTGATTCTCGTGTTAACTGCCTCGTTAGTCTAGTGGTCCCAAGTGCGACTGCTGAGCAGGAGGTCTCGGGTTCGATTCTCAGGTCGGGAAAAGTGTTATTGAGTTTTTCTGTTACGAAATTTGGTTGATGACGGTTGGAAAAAACGGTTGATGGCTCACCACCACATGGGACGTAATTAACAGCATTGGTGAAATGTGGGTGTACAACTGTGTACACCTCTACCTACCCCTTCGGGGAATGCTATGTTGTTATGTTGATTCTCGTCATTCTAATGATGTCGCTTGATACATCAGATTAGTCAAGAGTCAAGCCGAAGATAATCGTTCCGAGATGTAAGTAGGTATTACCAATTCCTGCAAGTATATCTTAGTTTATAGTTATGTAAACATATATAATATATATAGGCTTTATAATAGTTTAAGTTTGGGTATAATAATTTTAGAATGCGCTGAGGTTATCTGCTTTTACGTAGAACAGCTGCGCGGGTGAACACACCCAGCGCTGACGAGAGCTGACGAATGCTGACGAGGTCTGACCCCGCAAAACAGCCGCAACAGGGTCACATCACGCGAGCGCGACGCTACACGCGGCTTACTGCCACGTATAAACATGACATAAATATATTATACACATTTATAGTATCGTATCTTGATTGAGCTTGAGCTCATTATCATTACAAAATCTGAGGCAAGCCATCGTGGATTATTCAGATTTTGTTTTTGATCGCGATTCTTTTGTAAACATCTAGACAAAGATCAATTTAAAACGGGCAATCGAATCCATTTAGAATTATTTATATTCTTATAGTCACGAATAAAGACGGTTCTTCATGAATAAATTAGAAAAGCCAGTGTATTGAACATAGAGAGATCTAGATGAAGTGTATGAGGCGGGAGTGGGTGCGGGGCGCGGGCCGGGGCGCGCGCGGATCGCTAACTAGGCACTATTGCCAATCGATAGGTCGTTACTTGAGCTGGCGAGCCGCGCCGCCGCCGCCCGCCGGACACGCGCGACTCATCACTTTAGATGCTGCTACGTCAGGTCACTCTCCTTTTCTCGATGTCCTTCAAATTAGCTTTGTAGGTCAGGTTTTCGTTGGTTGAACTCCACGTGGTGTTGTTGACATGACCACAGTTATGTCACATTGCGACTCATCACAACATGATTTACAATTCATACTAAGTTACCTTTAATTGTTGCTCAGTCAAATCAGTAGCTCACAAATAAAAATTAAGTCTTTGAATAAGTGGATTTTTATAATAACTTAAGTTGTTTTAAAACTTAGGTTGTATAGCTACAAAAAGGTTTTTTTCTTTATTTTATTTTTTCAATGTTGTGTCATTTCAGCAATAGTCTTTGTTTACATTCGCTGACTATAATCTTATCAACTGCAATGGGTTCATGGAAATGACCAGCTAGATATAAATAAGTAGCAGACTGCAGACTCAGCACACTTTCACTTGTCTAAGCTGCAGTGTGCAAGTAATTGTGTCAATATGATGATAGGACCCGAACAACCGGATGTTTGAAAGTAATTTGATAGCCACAGGTTCTTTTCATCTGAATTTTATTCTGATAAAATTTGCTTTACCTTGAATAGGAGCCAGGTGGGCGAAACACAGCTGTTTGTTGTGTGATTTAGTTATTAGACTTATAGACTTTCTCTTTTATAATAGACTTTCGTATGAGCAATTTAGGTATTTATGATTTCATATCAAAATACATATTTAATGTATATTTTTCCGCGTGTAGCTAACAAATATTTGACAAGTGTCGGCCCGCGATACCGCTACTGCGAAAAGGGTGATGCTTATGTTTACTTATGCAAAATCTTGACGAGTACATTTTGCATTCGTCTTCCCGCATGTGTTTTATATTCGTTTACTTCGGTCGGCCGAGCTCGTAATCGGCGCCGTGTTTGCGAGGGGAACTCTGCTGACTGAGCCCCACAAATATATGTCGTAAGATTTAATAGACATGTAATGGATATCTGGATGACGTTTTAAGGATTTGAGCAAACCGAATATGTCATTTCATTTCTGTGTAATTGGAATTTTATTTGCGGGATTTTTGGATCATGCCCTCGTCCTTTCAATTTCTTTTATAATAAAGTCTCCACCGCTATCAGAATGTATTGTTATGACTCGTGTGTACATTTGTACAATGGCCTAGGTTAGCTTGGGTTTTTATTAAGGAGGTATGTGTGTCTTTGAGGAGTTAGAGTTATAATGTACAAAATCCAACATGATTGCTATCTATCAAGTTAATTGCAGAAATATTTTAATTGTTTTTAACATACCTACATCTATTGATGTACGCCATATCAAACAATGTCAACCTTTTATAAAGATGTAAAACTTCAATATCTGACACTATTTAAAGCGCTAAGTATAGGTATAAAATGTGCGAGGTGTGACGATAAAGCCGCAAGTGAAGCTCTTTTGAGTCCGTGCGTGATTTAAGCATGATTTAAGTGAATTATGCCGCCCTTCAGCCGCGCCGGAGCCCTGCACTCTTTCGAGTCTTGTTTAACGCGTCGCGGGAGCCGCATCAAAGGCACTGCTTTCAATCATGGTAAATAGTGTGGAAGGAACTTTGGCGCTGTAAGCGTTTTACTCTACCATATTTCAATAACAATTGTGATCCTTACTATACAGGTAGTATATGCTGGTAGGTAAAGTTATTTAACTGAATCGTATTTTAGATGCATTCTTATTAGAGATACCTACCTGTTGACACCACCTTTTAGCACACTTTAGAATTGATCGTATACATTTAAAGCTTAATTTTATTAATGACAACACTGCCATCCCATGTTTATTTCTTGAACACATTGTAGATAAATCTTTGGGTTAGAGTTAGACAATAAACGACTAACCAATTTTGGTCCTTTTCTTAATTATTGTTCATATAAAGTCCTTTTCCATATTCAGTGTAGGGTAGATACATGGTTGGGCGCGTGATGGGCTCACGCCGTCGGCGCCGCGGGGATCCGCTGCAAACACGATTGTCGTCAAACGAACCGGCAGACCGCGCTGTCGCACACCTGCTGACTATTTCCATATTTTACATACAGTACTGATACTTGACTTCCAAAATTTGAATCTGGACACACACTCAATACTTGTTTACACATGGAATTTAAGTGCATGACACGGGATTCCCCGCTACATCTCTATTGTATTTCGTGTATATGTACGATACGATAGAGTTGCGTCTTGTTGAATTATAAATTTATAAGTACAGCTGATAAACTTGGTACGTCAAGAGTCAGCCGGAGTCAAGATCGATGCAACTATACCTATTCACAACTAGTTCTAAAACGATTCTAGTTCTTGTAAACAAGAAGTACCTACGTACTCGATACGAATTTATTAAGAACTAGTGGCCTGCCCCGGCTTTGCACGGGTAGTAGTAATTAATACAGCCGGATGACTTCTGGTTTTTTGCGATTTCTTCAACTATCATCGTCATATTTCAGTCAATTTACACAAACTCTGAACAAATTATATACTTAATCCTTCCTCATGAATCACTCTGTTTATTGGTGAAAACTGCATGAAAATCCGTTCAATAGTTTTTGAGTTTATTGCGAACAGACGGACAGGCAGACGCGGCAGGGCTCTTTTTTTATATGTTTCATGACATAAGTTTTTATGGAGACGGTGTCACGATCGACGAAATTATGAGACAGTTTCAAAAACGAAACTTGTAGGTTATTTTGAAAATTGTGCGTAGCCATGAATTGTAGCAAATTGCGTAGCAGTCAGTAAAATATTTTTTTATCATATTGTTTTAATAAGTATAAACTACCCTACCATTGTAATGAATGTATCTTTAAATACAATAGCTACATACAAAACAAAGCGTATCTATGTGAAACAATGTAACGTATATTATAATATCGGCCAACACGATGAGATCAAGTTGCAGTCGACATCCTGTTCGCGGTACTACCTGAAATACTAAGAAACGTGACTAAAGCCCATATTTTTATAAATTCAAATGTGTTTTAATAAATATTAGATTTTTAAAAACAACGTAATTATTATGCAGGCAAACGAGTAAAAATTTGTCTCTACCTTCCTTGTTGAGATTTTTGTTTAATAATATGGGTCCAAATATTAATATAATATCTATTATTTCGTGCGTCTACAGCTTTAAATTTTTTAATGGTAAGTATAGAATTATAGCGGACTTCATTCGAAGTAAAATCGAGTCCAGATGTATATAATGAGACTTAAAAGAGCATATTTGTTCTGGTAACATTTCTCTCCTCTTCAGTAGTTCGTGTATTATCTAGCGTAAAAGCCTAGTTTCGACGTTTATCATTACCATTCATTATGTTCCACTCACTACTGCGTATAGCCTTCTCCACCATGATGTAAGTAAGATGTTTAATGACATTTATAATAATTTGTGTGTGATTTACAGATTGACTATCTGCTCAACGACTTCCAATACCGTAAATCTCTTTTCAACACACTTGCTCGTAAAGTGGCTCTTACTGAATTCATAATGAGTTTTCTTCATTTTTATCGCTTTAGTGCGATAATTTAAAAGAACGGCGTGCCACCTTTACCTACATTTACTTTTAAACCTCAGCCAAAAGTTTGAAAACTCCTTGATGAGATTTATCATTTTTGTGACTGTGCTAATAATTAAAAATATTAAATAAAAATATTACAAATAGACATTTCGATTCTTCAAATTATTTCTTTTAGTCTACATATTCACATTAATTTATATTATAAATTAAAGAATATTCACCGACACTTCAATGTTGTGAATATTTGATTTTGAAATAATTATGATATTTAAGAAGTAGTGATAAATTCATAAAATATTATATTCATACTTAGATGTGAAACCATAGATTGTCAAACTAAAATTCAAGCAACTTCGTCAAGCAAGCCTCAGCTTCCACCTGCGCGCGCATAGACCATAGACCCCGGCGCACGAAAACGACACTTGAACAAATTAGTTTATTGTCAAAGAGCTTATTCAATTGATATTTTTCCGGGTAAGTGTGTTGAAATCTTTGAGTATATCATGAAATACGTCAAATAAAACTAGTGAATATAGACATAAAAACTATTTGCTGAAATTTATAAATATTTATTATACCAAAGGGTTTTGATGTTCACTGACTTTTTGCTGCTGCGCGCAATTAGACCATAGACTCGGCGTACGAAAACGAAAATCGCACGCTATTTAAATTAGTATATGTTTTTATTTGAATGTCTGCAAAATGCAATTGCTTTTTTCTTCGTCACAAGATTGTTGAAAAACGTGCCCTCATGGTCAAAACAAGTCTCGGTCATTGTTACCCTCACCTGAAGGCTCGGTTAGCAATTCAACCTTAAATTCATTTAAGTTTGTGGAACTTTACCTCGATAACATTATGATTAATTTAATATATTTAGCTTCAAAAAGATATTTACCTACATCATTAAATATATTTTTTAGGTTTTAATTTTTTACTATTATTATTTTTTGTTGTATAAGTTAATAGTACTTAATAATTATTTCATAAGTTATCAAAACAAATGCTTTAAACAAGCTCATTAATTAATTAATTAAAAACCTCGACTGTATTGACCAACTTAGGGCACTTGTATCATAATGTATATTCTTGAAGTGATTATACCAAACGATAAAATAACTTTTTACATTGCATAAACATAAAAGAATAGAATCATATCTGTGTCCTCAAAAGGTTAAGCAGAGGTATCTATCTATACCTACTGTTGTACACCCACATTTTAACGATATAAATTTTAAGACTTAAAACTAAAGACATTCAACTATTATAATACTAATAATACTCCTCTCGACTGTATTTTGGTCACAACGGCCTATCTCCACGGAGATTAGCCAAGTACGCAGGAGATATTATAGTGAACAAGTGTATGCGCAAACAAACCCTCTGCCTTCACTCTTATATTCCGATGGGACGCAAATTCAACACGACCGGAGAGAGATTAGGCGCAGGACCGACGGCTTTACGTGCTCTCCGAAGCACGGGGGTTTCACACCACCAACTTCCTGACCTTGGCCGACCTGGGAATCGAATCTAGGACCTCACGCTCGGCAGCCGTGCTTGCGACCACTAGACCAACGAGGCAGTCACTACTATACTTGTCCTTAAGACCCATAAGTGTTGACCCGAAAGGATAATTCTAGTAACTGGGCTGTTACTGAGAATTCCTTAACACTAAAATTCAATGACAGTTTGTTCGACCTGGGAATCGAACCTAGGGCCTCAAGTTTAGCAGCCACACTAACGTTTACTAGACCAATGAAGTTATTTATAAATAATTATGCTGATACCTCATGTTGACACTATTGTAAATTACGTGTATTGGAATTGTACATTCATTTATGTAATCGTACTTGGAACATACATACATACGTAGCCTCACGACTGTATTCCACGGCTTAGGCAGAGGTGTTCTGTGTACCTCACATTGTTAAGTCCAGTGTGAACGTGGTTTTTAAGACTTTTCCAAACTCCAAGCTGACCTGAAGCTGAAGCTGAAACTCGGGGCTGTTACTTAAAATTTCCTAACATTTGAACACAATAGGTAACTCTTTACCCCAACCCGGGAATTGAACTGATCAAGACCTGACAGATCAGCAGTTGAGTTTGTGACTACTAGCCAACGAGTAGTCGATGTAGCTTTGAAGCTTTTTCGGAATCTAGAAAAGATCGTCAACAACATTTGTATTACCAACTACTTATGTTTACAACTTATATTCAAATCTAGTTTAATCGGCACTACATGAGTAGCCTCCTTATGTTTTTAAGTATGTCTATCAATATGTGCCCAGAGTTGGGTCATTGTGATTTTGCTTGACGTGACAATTTGTTCGTCCCGTCTTCCGGAAGCGCGGCCTCGGCGCGTTGCGAAAGTGTGGCGGCAGTCGTACACAGCTCCGATTGACGTATGGCTTGGTTTATTTATAAATGAGACCTATTGTAACCACGTATTGTCATACTTACAACAATCGAACTGTAGCTTCTATCGATCATGCAACTGTAGTGTTTACTAAAGTTTAAAGCAATTAAAGGCTTTTATGTCTAAAACTTAATACCTACATGGTTAAATTGCACCAACTGAACTTTAACCATGACCAACATATTATTCTTATAAAAGCTGTCGAAATAATAAAGTAATGTTATGTTGATGAAACCCAGCCTTACTGTTCGACAAGGAAACATAATGGTTAATTAAGCTTTCGCTGAGTGTTAAATGTAGGAGTGACGTACATTTAATGCACCACTACAGTGAAAGGCTATAGGTACTTCAAATAAAATATTTTTCTCTAAATTTTTACTCTAAAACAAGAAGTACCTAAAGTAGTATCCTTGATTAACAAGCACGTGTAACATAACAAACTAAAATAAGAATCACATCGTCACACGGTGCGGATAAGGGCGGCGCGAGTGGTGTCAGGTTCTTAAAAACATGGTGTCGGCGCGATCGTGTAGCACAGGCTCAAGGTAAGCGTTTCATAACATTGACAGCGTGACACCACTGGAATCCCTGCACCAACCGGTGTTACTTACAATGTAATTGTAATCGCTCTTTATCAATACGTATCCGGTGCGCTACGCCGCAAATATAAATATTTTTAGATTGACTTCGCAGGTACCTATGCTCGATAAGGAATGAAAGAGAAACAACAGTATAACTACTAACTGTAGATATAATAGGTTGGAGACAAAATCTTTTCGTATATTGTATGGATAAAATAGAACAAAAATCTCTTTGTTTGTTCTGTTTGTATCTGGCTGGTTTTAATACCAATAATTAAAGGTTAAGAAAAAGAAATATAAAAAGTAAAAAATACTTTCCCGCCATTTTCAATTGCTTTTCTGTCGGCCAAAATGAGTGAATCTATAATATCTATCTGCCTAGCCTTTTCCCAATTACATTGGGGTCGGCTTCCAGTCAAACCGAATGCAGCTTAATACCAATATTTTACAGCGACCCTCCTATCTGAACACCTCAACCCAGTTACTAGGTAACACAATATCATGTTGTATGACTGGTTGTCAGACTTTCAGGCCTCATAGATATTAATTTGAAAACCGGGACCAACGGCTTAACGTGCTCTCCGAGGCTCGGAGGGGTCTCGATATGAAATTATGGTCACTCATCCGTAGGCCGACCGCGGCAAGAACAGCTTTTTGATTTCAAAGTTGTTTGGTCTCCCAAGCGAGCTGCATGTCATACGAATAAAGTCGTTGTCATTTTTGAAGAAGTGGAGCAAGATATTAATAGTTACGACATAGCCGAGGAACTGAGGAATGACCACAAAACAGTTTTGACATTTCAAAAAAAAAATACATAATAGCTCAATATCTGGGTGCCACACGAGCTCACTGAAAAAAACCCAATGAATCGTGTACTCATTTGCGATTCTATGTCGGTTACACTTTTCTAAGTCAGGTAACACACTCATAGAGAAGATAGTAATGAAACCGAACAATTTTTGAAAAGATTGATCCCTTGTGATGGAAAGCGGATCACCTACGACAAGAACATGCGAAAAAGATCATGGTCAAAGAGTAGTCAAGCTCCACAGACTGTAGCGAAACCCAGATTAACACAGCATCACCTTATTGCAAAATAAGGTGATGCTGTGTATATGGTGGGATTGGAAGGGCATCTTTTATTATGAGCTTTTACCGCCGGGCGTAACCATCGATTCGGATCTCTATTGCCAACAACTAATGAGACTCAAGCAAGAAATTGAGAAAAAACGGCCGGAATTGATCAACAGAAAAGAAGTGGTCTTTCATCATGATAACGCCAGACTAAACACATCTTTGACCAAAACTAAACACATCTTTCGAGCAAACATTGAGAGAGCCTTGGTTGAGAAGTGTTAATGCAACCACCATAATATAGTCCTGAACTTACACCCTCAGATTTTCACTTCTTTCGGTCTCTTCAGAATTCTTTGGGTTATTATCATAGGTTAATATCAAGAGAGGACTGTCAAAACAACTTCTCGCATTTTTTAACCGACTTTTATTAAAATTATATTAAATTAAATATTAAATTAAATGAATATACCTACCTGTATTTTAGAAAACTGCATACTCAGTGAAATGGTTAAACGAATCGAAATGGCTGAGTGATAAATGATCGCGAAACAAGTGTTCAATCAGCGTGCGGTCAGAGTTAGGGCGGAGGGCACACCTACCGCGCGGTAATCACGCCCTGGCTCATTGCGCAACAACCCAAAACAATTGGGCCCTAATGACCCTCTGTGAAACAGCGTCGACAAAACTATGCGTGTAACAATCAAATTAACGTTACCGGCTAAAAGGTAATTTGATTGTCAGATGTACAAGTATGTAGGGTTTAGCGGGTATTTAAAAAAAACAGTGTATTATTATTGTTTACCTATGTAACCTACCTATAATAGCAAACCAAAACGGCGACTATGACCTTAGAAACTTGACAGGCTGCAAAGACAAAACCAATAATGCCAATAATGCCAGTGGTGCCTTTGATGTTGCTGAGGTAATTTTTTTAACCGACTTCCAAAAAGGAGGAGGTTATCAATTCGGTTGTATTTTTTTTTTTTTTTTTTATGTTTGTTACCACAGAGCTCCTTCATTTATGAACCGATTTGGAAAATTATTTTATATTTGAAAGGATTTACTTTCAGATTGGTCCCATTAAAATTTTATGAAAATTGGTTGAGTAGTTTGGTATTTAAATCAAAATAACTGAAAAATAATACGTCGTGGAAGTAAACGAAATGGTGTATTTTGCTTTCTTGTGACTTTCCGGTGGTGTTTACGGTCTCTAGAATTGTTCTAATGAACTAACTATTTTCCAGCTTCATCATCAGATGATGATGATGAAACCGGAAGATAAGCACCGGAAATCCGTCATATTATTTTTGCTATTTAATACTTTTTAGTGTAAGACCGCATTCTCAAACATCTCTTTTTACACGAGTGCTCAAAAAACGGAGTGTATTTATGTATGTAAGTATGTTTGTGAGCTTCTTTACCTATTCCACCATAACTTCTAAATACCTGAACTGATTTCGATATATGGGGTATCGTTAGACTCCTTATACTGTCCCTTGAGTAACATACGCTAGACAGTTTTTTTTTTTTTTAATTAATTTCATCTTGTTTTACGCAGTTTATTACTCTCTTTTGAAATAGCCTCAGATCTAGATTTCCTACTTTGATATGAATATGTCGCAGATGGATTGTAGAATAAGCTGTTTTACAAAACTGCTAGCTGATTTACAAAACAGTACTGTTATGAAAAACAGCTGAACGACGTTTAGCGGTTTTACATGATTACTGAACTATAACACGCAGAATTGAATGAACGTTTTGCGTTTATCAATGCAGCGGGTCAACGATCAGAGATTAAGTAAAACAGTGTGAAATGAACTGTCAGATTGTTGATTTTAGTTCAAAATTTTGTCGCTTATGGCTCTGTATGTCCTAACAATAATAACCTAACTTTATTTTGCTTGCCAAAAGCAAAAAAAAAATAAAAAAAATTACGACGTAAATACTAAACCACTATAATAGTCGACAATATATCGGGATTATGAAAGAAAATAAATTAAATTGATCCATGAGCGAGCGAAGCGAGCTCGGGAGTTTCGTGTATCCCGACACGGACAGGTTAGGTTAGACAAACTTTAAAAATATTAAGGAAGTTTCCTAAAATTTGCAAAGTATATTTAAAGATACATTAACCTTAATTATTTTTACGATAATGTATTATACCTAATTGAACCTATTTACAAATGAACACAACAACTGCCTAAAGCGAACGTAATACGCTACTTGATGAATGTACTTACACGTTTATTATCCTTTACTGGCACCGACTCCAAAATTAATAATAATTGTATATTATTGTCCTAATAAATTGATTTATTCAGAATCCTCTAAAATTAAAAAAATATTTTTATATATATTGTAGTAAGTAAATAATGCAATTATTTTATAACTTTTTAGTGCAATTTTACTTAACAGAAAGATTTTTGGAGTCGGTTCTTTTTTTTGTTAAAAATTATTGTAGGAAACGTTTTTGAGGAAACACATCATTGTTCTTTGCCCAATGCCTTGTTCTGTGCAGGGATTTTTGTCGTTATGGGAAGTAAGAAGTGCTACCGTAAATTTATTCTCATTATTGTATTATTCAACCCGTGAGCTGCTATGATAATGATAGTGCCAATACATCAACCACTGAAAAATTCTTAGGACCTAGAGATAAAAGAGAAGATGTTTTATAAATGAAAAATGTTTGCATTGTTAGAACTAAAGGATCGATTGTTTGTTCCTCAGCAAAGTAAGTGTAAACAATTTCTTATTGAATTACATCAAAATCTGAATCTAGATTCAGATTTTTGAATCGATTAGTCACTACTTCATTGTTCTAGTAGTCTCAAGGGTTGAGGAGTGTGAGGTTCTAGGTTCGAGTCTAGGGTCGGGCAGTATTATTGAATTTTTGTCTTCTGAAATTCTCCGTAGTGGCCCGGAGTTTAGAATTGTGTTTGGTTGTCAGCAATATAGCCTATATTGCAGGACTTAATAATAGTATTAGTGAAATGTGGTTGTAGGTATGTTACCTCTACCCCAACCTTTCGGGGAATACAGGCGTGATGCTACGTTACTAAAACAAATTGTATTGACTGAACAAGTCTATTTCTTGGCAACTTAACGATGCCGTACAAACAAAATGAAAGAGGTATAGAGAAGAAGAAAAAAAGACGTTAAAAAAAAATGAATCGACTAAAATTTGTACAGGTCCAACAATGATCAACAGTTGCAAGTCTTCAACGATAATTTATAAAAAGTAATAATAACCCAAAGACATTTTTTGTAATTAACTACTTAGTTTGTCTGAGATTTTTATTATTTGTAATGATTATATGTTCAAGTATAAATATTACTTATAATTGACAGACAGTATTATAAAAAAAATATTCAACAATAACCTAACAAGAAAGACGCAATGTAATACAGTAATATACCTATCGCTCAACTCAATATTGTAAAATAGCCTACGTAAGAAAACATTTTAATTATTTAAATTATATATTGCGCATAACTTTTGCATACATTTGAAGAAAAATGTTAACATCAACGAAAACAACTATCATGATATTATTATTCGTAATTGCAAAATATTAATTTCTTATTTAGGTAAGTGTGCCTTGGGGGTATTGACCTCGGTTGCCAAGGATACACATAGAATCTTACATATACTGACGTGTTGAAAAAAACCGGCAGGCGACTTAGAAATATCTAGTTCAAACAACAGTACGTAATTGCAATAAATAGAATAAGTATGTATGCCTACATAAAAAATCCTAATAAAAAATAAACAAGAAGTCTGACTGCACTAAGAAGATGTAAACATGATGAAGAAAGGAAATCGAATATCCTTTAGATACCAAAACTTACAATATAGATAATTATGCTGTCGGATGCATATTTTACGACGTTCGCTATATCCTAGTAGCCTCCGACTGCATGTTATAATTTTTGGTAACGGATATTCGATATTCCTTACGGTTTAAAAAAAGAAAAACTATCATAAATCCCTCTCAAGGTTTACACGACGCGATAGACACTTCGTTGATTAACTCATTAGCTCACTCATTAGCAGACACAATAGATTTTTATTGATATGAACTACGTGGGTGAGTCAGAGGGTAATCCATTCTGCATTTGGGATGCTTCGAGTGTAGGTACTTACAAAGAATCTTACATACATAGGTACGTACCCAGATGCGCTTAAATAACATAAACAATACATCTTATGTTGCGCAGTCGGCTAAAAGGAGAAGATTTCGCAATAAAATTAGGCTCAAAAGATTGTTGTGTCAATTTGTACCGACATGGTACCGACCTTTGTTTCAAAGATTATCCTGCTATGGCAAAATAGGCATTACATCAAAGACTGCGCTTTTCATTTACGTAGGTTTCGGTTTTTATACAGTTATTTCATACACGGTCATTCAAGCCGTGTATTTCACGAAGTGTTAAGTAGAGGTGAATGTTGACTGTTTGACTTCCACATCTCTCCTGCTGATGCTACTACGTCCCATGTGAGCCAGTTGCCATTCCAATACGGCTGTTACTGAGGAAGTAAAATAATATTGTATGCGCACATCTGGAACTACTATTTATTATATTACTGGCTTAATCCGCGTCGCCTTCAGTATTGTGTCCAGCCTGTATAAAACGGATCCTATATGTTAATCCTGGTTATAATCATCTGTGAGTCAAATTTAATCAGTTCAGTTATTGCGTGAAAGTGTAAAAAACATCCATTCATTCTCACAAACTTTCGCATTTATAATATTAGTGGCATATTTCATACAAATATTGGTTCCGTGATCTTTTAAATATCGCACCCACCTCGCTGTCGCAGCTAAATACGTATTAATGCTACGTACCTACTATACGTGATTTAAACTAATAAATAAGTTTATTAGTATCTTTTTGCAGACGCAGGATCCATATAAAATGTGTACAAACGATATAATTTGATTGATCAGATTTCCCTTGGCCTAGGTTATACAACAGTATGTTAGATAATTGATTGTTTCGCTATAATATCGCCTTAGGTGACAGGCGTTGAGCCGATGCGCCCGGTGGCTAATCCAATCACGTAATTGGACTTAGCGTTATTCATTGACCGGGTAATGACAGCTACAACTGGCTTCTATCTTACTATACTATTGTAAAATATCCAGGAAATGTTAGAGTTAATCGGTCATTTAAAATACAACAAGCTGTCTGTTGAAACTTTTACATACTGAAAGGTAAAGTTTCGAATTTTTTTAAAGATGTGTATTACTGTTATAACTAAACAAAACACGGGCGATCAGACGAAAAATGTTGACTTCCCAACTTTGCCCGAACGCTTTTGTTTTTATTCTTTCACCCTGTACATATAGGTTAATATTTTTGTTTAAGGCAGCGCTGTTGTAGCAGTGAAAGATCGGCTGCTGCACTGCAAATCCAAGATAATTCCTAGATATAGAGGTCCAACGGGGCAACGCAAAAAATACTTAGCTTTAATTAAATTGTGATATGGTATGAATAACTTTAAGAAAAGTTTTTCTTTTCACTAACTTTAAAAAAAAAATGCTAGCTCTTTGACGTCAGAGATTAGTTTCTTGTTGTGTCGTTAGAACCGTTATGATTTCCACTGAACGACTCTACCTCCAATTTTGTTATTTAATCCCATTATTTTAGTAACTATACAAATGAAACAATCCCTGTAATCTACCCTTATTTGCAAAAAAGTTGTGAAATTAGATAAATTAGAGGAATTAAGGTTGTTCTGTCAATCAGAGTCAGGAGGCGAGTTGATCACCGTGAGCGGGGCGGGCTCTCGAGACAGTGACGACTCATTAGTGCTGGCAGCGTGTGCCGAGGCCCTGCATCACTCATCAGCTGAGATTGACAACCTTTTAAGTTACCAAACTCTTTGCTGAGAGGAAACGTTGAGCTATGTAAGTAGTTAGTATGAGTAGTGTTTGCTAACAATTACTTTGGTATCTCTAAGTAGATATGATAGTAAATGAACTACTCTGCATTTTTATAGCAGTTACAGCGCAAAGATATTAACATCTCATAAAAAAATATGAAAATTATTAAACAAGTGCGATAGTTTTTTTAGTATTTTAGAGGCGATATATCAATCGTCAGAGAATTAAAAAAATTATACATAACTACCCACTCCAATTTGAAAAACTCTTATAACTTGATTATGCTTTTTGTAAAAACATGTGTCAGTCCTAAACATTTCATAGTATATCATATTATATACAAAGTATAATTTCGCATATATCATGATACTTATATGAGAACTGTGTTAGAAAAGGGTGATGTGATCAGTGTTCGTAGTGCGCACTGCCTCCAGCGTCGTGCAGTGACGGCCCAATTGGCTTCGTTTGGAGTCGCCGTCACATTTGACACACGTGATTTATAGTTGGAAACAGTTACACGCAGGTGATTTCCAATAGTGAATCTATTTCATTTGAATATTTAAGCAATACAATATAAGCAAGTGTAAATTTTTTGTCGATGCTTCGTAATAATATCATCGGTTTAGTTGTTCCAAACTCTAGCTGCCAAATGTAGAACTTGGCTTCGCTTCCTGGGTAGCGCAATATTGTTGAGAACCTCTCATTAACAACCCGAGGTTCGCAATTGTGCCCGGTTGCTGGCAATAGGATTAATAATGGCTATGCCATAGTCCTTCATCTGTCCTTATCCTTCAGATTAACATTTGTCATTAATTAAGCTAAACATGCATACGAATAACGCATACTAAACTGTAACAACTACCAATAAATCGTTGTTTAGCGTTAACATATTTACAGAATGAAAATGTAATGATCCCAATCCATTACTAAATTATCTTACAAAGTAGCGCAATAAATATAGATATCTGTCTGTATTGATGCAGTGAGCGGAGACAATATTTACTGGGCTACTCCCCTGGTCCTGCCGAACGGAAACTTATAGTTTTCTTGAGGCGCCCGCCGAATAAAATACTGCTGGTTGGGACATAAATCAGATCGTGTCGTGGTCGCAGCCGGCGCGGAGACGCCGCGCGCCCGCCCCGGCCCCGTGCCGCTCGCCGCTCGCGGACCTGACGCCCCGCTACATTTTAATAACAGGACTCCGCCATAAATGGTCACTGACAGATTTTATTTCAAGTCATATATTATCTCTCCAGTCGTGTAAGCAGACTCTTTTTATTAATATTTGTTCTGATAGAACCTTTCCACCTTTGCTTGAGTTACTTAACTTATAAGCGTAGATACACTTGCCGACATTGTAACTAAAAATATATTTGATGTATGCAACATGGATATAAATTAATTTATACAATACGTTGCCTAATGATGAATAACGATGCGGCTTTGCTTCGATTTGAAATAGTATATCGTTCAATAAATACAAACAGTATTCATACAATCATGTATCTATAGAGCAATCTGCCCTATGAATACTCGAATCCGTAACAATTTTGACCATGTTTTCATATTTTTCAGGTTAAAGTTTTAAAGTGCTATGAAATTGATTCAAAATATCTAATTGAGAACAGATGGAAAATACTGGAATCATTATACTCGTATTTATCTATTAGTTAGGTACTAGATTCTGCCCGCGACGTCGCCTCCGTGGACTTCAGAATTGGGTCCAGCCGGTATCAAAAATATCTCGTGTTAATCCAAGTTATAAACAATTGACGTGCTAAATTTCATCTTAAACCGTTCAGAGGTTATTGAGTGAAAGAGATCTAACAAACATTCATCCCTCCTCACAAAATTTCGCATTTATAGTATTAGTACGATATGATAAGATGTGAAAATGTATCGGTTAGCGTTGTCTACTGAAGCACATATTGACCAACGAGAAAGATATAAAGGAAGTGACTCATAAGTCACATTCTGAAGTCTAAAATTATTAATATTGGGAATGGAAAGTTTCAATAAGTGTAGATATGTATCGGCGCAGAGGACGAACGGTGGTGCGGCGGTGTTTTATGGGCAGTTTTAGTGCGCTGCCCGTCGCCAACAATAATGGTGACCGCAAGAGTGTCGGGGGGCACGCCGCAGCTGTTTTTTACACGTTCTTATACAACCTTTACCTCACAATGCAGGAACTGTGAAAATCTTTGGAGACTTTTCGTAGATTAGATAAAGTTGTGTTGGAAGATTGTTTGAGCTATTGTATTTAAAATAGTTATAAGCAGGTATAAGTAGTAAATAGCATAGATTATAGGCCTCGTATGTCTAGTGGTCCCAAACGCGACTGCTGAACATGAGGTCCTGGGTTCCACATCCCCGGGTCGGGCAAAGTGTTATTGGGTTTTTCTAATAGGAAAATCTCGCAGCCCGGAGTTTGTATTTGTGGCCGGTAGATGGCAATAGGCTCATCACCTATTACATGGGACTTAATAACAGCATTGGTGAAGTGTGGGTGTACAACTATGTACACCTCTGCCTACCCCTTCGGGAAATATAGGCGTGATGCTATGTTATGTTATGTTTTGTAGGCATAGATCTCATGGCTTCTCGTGTTTACTTACAAAACATACATATTAAGTACCTACCTACTTACTAGTTTTGAATTAAAAAGATTTTGCATGTGTTATATAAAAATTTCAAACATCTATAATTTACATAAACACCAAGTCTGATTTTAAATTATATAACACTTATGTTTACATTGCATTTATAAAAGGATATAAAAAGTTAATATAAATTTTATACGTCTGCATCCATGCCATTTTTGTTCTGAAGTGACCGTAGCCATTACAATAAAAATATTAAAAACCGCATAAGTAAGAGGCGGAGGTCGTCGGCAGTTCGGTGCAAATGTCGCCTCGGACACTTACATTATTCCATAGTGGCCCTGGAGGCCGGCGGCCGGCGGGGTGGCCGCTCAGCCCCTGCACCTATTATCTCGATACTTTAGATAGTCACCGGGACATTCACGGTCTCCGATCGTTCGCACAAATGACCCGCCATTTGTCCAGATCCGATTAATCATGATTGTGTTTGTGTTGTACCAGGACTATAAAAATATAATCCCTTCTGGACTTTAATAATCGCAACTCAAGTGGAAACTGATGAGATGATGTAAATCCTGTATCGCAGACGTTGAAAAGGATTGAATTTCATCAAAGGAAGTCATTATAAACGTCTTATAGATTTGGACTGAAGGATTTTCTAGGTACCATAGCGGACTGTTTGGTAGTTCTTGAAAATTAATCTAACGGATTATTATACTTCAGTGGGTTCGAATTACATGGACCATGAACTGGAAATATTCGATACCAGCAAACAGGTAGATGCGGAGGCGATCTCTATGGATGTCTATCAGTTAACTAGAATGACTAGGTATACTTCTAGGTTAGTATAACCTATAGGGTGTGGGTGTCAAACTGTAGCAAAGCTAACAATGATACCCTGCTAGGATTCTGCACGTAAGAAAAGCATCGAATAAATATATCGTCAAACATGATTGAAAACAGCTCGAACATGAAGGCAAACTTCGACGAAATACTTAAGAAGCCTTAATGGGCTTTACAGTTATCTATGTAAACCAAAAGATAATATTGCTTTAAGCATAACAAACGCATAGGGATTGTATAGTTACCCTATGTTGACGGAACTAAGAACATTTAGATTTTTTTGTAATGTACTATTTAATATAATTGATTCGATAAACGAGCAATTGTTTTATATCTGCATCTCGGAAACGGCTCCAACGATTTTCATGAAATTTTGTATGCACGGGATTCCGGGGGCGATAAATCGATCTAGCTAGGTTACATTTTCAGAAAATGTCGTTTTAAAAAAAAAACACCGAGTAAAGCTCGGTCATCGAGGTACTACATATACATTTACCTACATATTAAAATGCATGCAGGAATGAGCAATTGGAGACTAAAGCAAAATGCTGATTTAGGTAATACAATATGACTACTGAGTACTTCGGCAGTCATAAACAATACAATTCACAGTATTGTTTTGTTGCAATGTTTCTGCACTACCTACACTTATACCTATATATTGTTATTAAATTATTAACTGATTTTATTTTTTTAATCTCCAGACACTTTAATTAAGGATTTAGTATAATTATAGACAGGATATCCCCATTGGTCTAGTAGCGCAAGCCTGGCTGCTGAGCGTGAGGTCCTCCATTCCCGAGTCGGACGAAGTTGTAATGGGTTTTCCTGTTAGGAAATGCATAGAACCAATCCGGAGTTTGGAATTGTGCTCGGTAGATGGCAATAGTACATATTAATAGTAGACAGCGACGTCTATAAAATGTTGGCGTACATCGGGGAATCCACGCCTGTTGTATTTTTGTTATTATGATTGTATTAACAAGCTCGTTATGGCTAAGTAACAGCCACACAGATTGATTTATCGAGGTTAAGCTGCGCTTGCCGCGGTCAGTCTGTGGATGACCATGATTTCATATCGAGACCCTTCGTGCCTCGGAGAGCACGTTATACCATCGATCCCAGTTGTCAAATAAAAATCAGAGGCAGAGGAAAGTCCGACAACCAGTATTACCACGACATATCGTGTTATCCAGTATCCGATAACCGAGTTATCTAAGTAAAATACTGGTATTAAACTGCATCCACTTTGACTAGAAGCCAACCATAACGTAGTTGCGAAAAGGTTAGGCAGATAGACAAAAAAAATAAACTACCTAATTAATATCTGTAAATTATAAGTCCATTAAACCAGTAAAAGATTACCTACAATTATTAATTTGCCATTAGTTGTTAAAATAATAATTGCATATCGCCTTTTTCACTGTATTGTTGCGAGACATCTGTTTTATTAGTAGGAAAATATTTTTTTGTTGTTTGTGTATATGTAAATATGTTTTACTTGTTGTGTGTGGACGTTTGTTGGAAGGGGTTGCCTTAATAAGCGTTGCGTAGCGGGATTACTGGAGCGGGTCTGTCTAGAGGACCCAGAACCTACCCTCCATATGCTGATGAAGACCACGGGGTGGTTTTAGTGAGGTAGGAATGCAACACTTACCGGTCTCAGTCCCAATAAGCCAGCCGCCTTTTTGGAGGATTCCCCTTGAAAACAAAAATAAAGGATGATCCAAATCGAAGATTAGAGGATTATTTCGAAAAAAGTTTCATGGAAGTCAACAACAACGACAATGGTGTTGATTTCCATGAAACTTTTTTTTGCCCTTTATTTCAGGCATCAAGGCCCATAACGAAATACATACTTACAACAATAAAAACATACTTGTAACAATAAAAACTTAAATACTAATTCACACGTAGAGTCGGCGTCGTGTAATACCGTCTTGACTCATCCTCGATTGGAGGAAGGCATCATGATGTTTAAGTTAGTAAAATTTGAAATTAAACATAGGTTATTGATGTAGGAATGATCATGTCTGATCAAAACATTAATAATAAAATAAAGATCAAATTCAAAGTCAAGATAAAATAATTCAAGATATGTCTTTGAAAAAGCATTAACGCATGCTTAGCGAATTCTAAAGTTACAATATTAAATGGAAAAAGAATACGGTCGCGAACAGGATTCGAACCTGCGCCTCCCGGATAGATAAAATAAATTCAAAATTAAAAACGAACGCCCGCCATGTATGAATAAATTGTTATTTTCCACGCTTTTTAGTGTACCATAGCCACTAAATAACTATTTTTTTAAATCTTACTACCCGGGATAATGTAAGGATTCTAACGATACCGCATACATCTAAATCGGTTCAGGCTTTTAGAAGTTATGGTGGAATCAAGAAACTCACAAACATAGGTACCAGATACCCTAAGAACATAACACTCCTTTTTAGGGCAGTCGTGTAAAAAAGCAACTTTCAATTAATTGCCTAACTATTGTAAATTTACGGATTACGGGAAGGTCTCAGGCATCACTGCTTTATAACCTGTATTCCTCGAAGGTTAGGCAGAGATGTTCTGTTGTATGTACAACCATGTTTCATAGATTCCGTTACTAAGGCCCGTGGTCAACTGGCTAATTGGTCTAGTAATTGTACGAGTAATCGGGTACGTTTCCCGGGTCGGACAAAGTGTTATATGATTTCTCTGTTAGAAAATTAGTAGAAGCCCGGAGTTTAGAATTGTGACCGGTACATAACAATTAGCTTACCACATGGGACTTAATAATGGCATTCGTAAATATGCATACATATGTGTATGGTAAGCCTATTGTTGTCGGCCGGGCACAAGTTCAAATTTCGGGAGGTCCCTAACTCACCTGGGAATCGATTATATGATCTCACGCTCAGCAGCCGGGCCAGTACTTGGGACGGGAGATATCATCATCAATACAAATAAATAAAATATAAGTGTCTTTTTGGAATGTCAAGAATAATATTTTTTAAGCTCATTAAGTTATTTGCACGATACATATGCCCAAAAATCAGATTTTTATATGTTTGTCTGTCTGTCTGTTATAATAATGTCCGGATAATCTTCGAAACGGCTGGGCCGATTCTGATAAGTTTTTTTTATGGGATAGGGGCAACCGAGCAGACGGGTCGCCTGATGGTAAGCTATTACCGCCGCTCATGGACACACGCAACCTCAGAGGAGTCGCAAGTGCGTTGCCAGCCTCTTAAGGGTTTGGGCCTCCGGTACCCTTACTCACTCGGCGAAACACAACGCAATCGTTGTTTCACGCCGGTTTTCTGTGAGGCCGTGGTATCATTCCGCTCGAGCCGGCCCATTCGTGCCGAAGCATGGCTCATTCACGGTAAAAGGTATAAGATTTTACTGGTAGGTAGCTGACTATATAAGGAGTAACTTAGGCTATAGGCTCATTATAATATAATTATGCGCGGGTGATACAGGAGGCCACAGCTAGTGATTAATAAAAAAAAAATAAGTTTAAGTACTGGTTTGTCTTTATTCCACAGATAGCAATGATACACAATACGAAAGGATTATAAAATATACTCAGTATTGCTGATTGAAATGCACGATATAAGTTTTTCAGTGACAATCAATAGTGCGTGTGTGCGATTGATGCGTGCAGGGGAGTCCGTTCCGGTCGGTTGTGTCGATCGGATGAGCCGATTGGGGAAGATGCCGTTCTGCTCCATTATACCTCGCAATAATCCTAGGAGCAATGTACGTTGGCTTGTACTACCGGCTTTACTTGAGATCGGATGACAATAAATATGATACTAATATCAGATTATTTTACTTGAGTAGCTTTTCGTATCCCAGTTTTTTTTTTGTTTAATTTTAATATTGATTAATGATATCGATTGTAGTTCAAAACCGTACAACTATTGTATATTTGTCCTACATGTAGCGGCAGGCTAACATCAACTTTGATTAAGTAGCAGTTGGACGTCACAAATGCCTTTGTTTCTTCTAACAAAATGCATGAATACTTGTTTTTCTTTTAATACTTCAACGTATTAAAGAGCATAAAGAGTTCGCCACATTTAAAATTACATTAACGTCATACAGTAACGTGTTCTGGGAGTTGCTTGGAGCGCCTCTCACACGGGCCACGCTCCGGCGAACCCTGATCCTATCATAACGCAATCGCATATCGCCCGCCTTCATCATGCGACAAAGTTCCATCTCCACAATTCACACGAACTTTCAACCTTACGCAGTACGCACTAGAACGATATTTCCTAAATGGGAGAACTTAGTACCTTGTCTCAGAGAGACAGTAAAAATCTGCAGATATTTACGTTGATAGCGTTCCAGCAAAGAAGTGGAGTAGATACGTGAACTCGATCAGGGACCATAATAACCTAAAGCTCACGTTATTTCTTCGATAAATGTAACATATGTATCCGCAGATTGAAAACAATCTTTTTGTGAGTTATTAAATTTCTAGCTATGCATTGGATGATGAATCCCTCAGAAATTTGTCTTAAGTTGAGTAAGGTGCCTAGTTATTTTTATAGTCTTCTATGATTCTAGCTTACGGACAGCGCGGTTGGTGCAGTGGTCGAGAGACTGACTGCTGCGCTGCGTGTCGCAGGTTCGATTCCTGCACGGTGCAAATATTTGTACGATCTATATATAATTGCTCCGGGTCTGAGTGTGTGTGCTTGTGAGGTTACATGTCTTTAAACGGACCCACGACATAGGAAGAAACCCCCCTAATGAGGGGCAACGTTAATAAAAAAATAAAAAATATAAGCCTGCATAACACAAACTCATGTTGTATTGTTTATTATAAAAAAAGGATTTCATTACATAAAAAGAAAGTATGATTACAAAATCCAGTTTTGTATCTTTCCTTGTGAGGTATCAATGGAACAGATTTCTAGCTAGCGTTGGTGATTTTAACTTATAACAATAAATATTATAAGTTACTGGTGTCTGGCTACCTGTTTTGGAGTTAAGAATGAAAATTACAATTCAATGATGGATGGATACTAGGTTTAAGAGGAGTATATAAGCTTTTTATTACTTGCAGCAATATTTTTATTTATTGCTCAGGAGCTACATTTATCTTGTATACTTAAACTGGGAGAAGTTTTGAATACTTTTACATATTTGTTCAGTTTAACCGCTTATTGTTGATGTTCAAGTTCGCGATGTTTTTGGTTTTGAGCCAGACCGTACTTCATTTTCAGAAACATATGCTGGGAATTTCTTAAGTACAAATGCCCGTATTAAGGAAAAGAAATATAAGGAAGTCCACAAAAACCATAAAATATCCCCCTAAGCTTCCGCTCACCGATAATCCCTTTAGCGAGGGAAAAACTTCAAAAGTTTGTGCGGGCTTGTGGGGTCCTGAATTTTTGATCTCTATTAAATTGTTTCAAATCGTTTAACTTGTCGCGGCTCAATCAGTGCGCGCCGCGTGTCGCGCCGTGCCGCGCCGCGCCTCTGTTTCACGGCTGCTGCTCCGCATAGTGATGCTGAGATTGCGTACGCTTACGCCTCACGCGTACGGCGCCTTCATGTGTGCATTGACTGTGACCAACTATTATTTTGCTGCATGCCAGAAAATGAAAGACGCGTTTATTTATTTACATATTATGAATTTACAGACAAGCAGCGATGACCTAGTGGTATGACCGTTGGACTGGAAAGTCAAAAGTATGGCAACGAAATGGCTTCATTCATAACATCGTGGACGCAATTATTTTCCCTACGCTTGACAGATAAATTGAATCAATTAAAGTTGTAAAATCTTATAAAATGGCAGCCAATCGATTACATCAAAGCCGGGCTTCATTTTTAGATCCGGACAATTATTATTTTATCTGGTATACAATATAGTATGACCATAAATCGTTGATAGTAACGGTAGGTAGAGAGGGTCGGCGCATCACGGCAAAACTGATTTATTCACTGGTGATATTTTATAGCGCAGTTTGTTCCGGCCGCTATTGTATTAGGGCGGCTGTTTGTTACATCGCCTTTGCCCTCACCCCTGACTTATACTTCGACGTTTTCTTTTAAAGTCTCTAATTGTTTTCTTTGCAGTTTCCGTGTAGGTCAGCATGATTAGGCTCGAGAAGGTGTTTCTGATCCGTTTAATTCAAATAAACTATATATGTGTATCAGTGATATATAATGTAAAACTAGCGAAAGTTATAAAGACGTGGAATTAGAAATATGATGTACGGTGTACGGAATATGAGTCCTGAATTGTGAGCTAGTGATGGTTTACGGATGTAACGGAATGTCCCTCTTAAGATTAGATGCTGTCACTTGTCCGGGTTATAGAAATTCCACTGGATAAGTTATTCTACAAATTCAAATAAATACACATATCTTTTGATTTGGTTTAGCTTCCCCTTTCACAAATTGACTCCCTTAAAATCGTTTTAAACTTCATAACCGGCGCTCAATAAAAAATAACGGCACTGACTGGCCCCAATTTTTTTAAATTGCGTGAAATTAAATTTAGTATATACTCTTTATCCCTCCGGAGTCTGACAAATAGCCGAGAGCAGCGCCGGCGCGATTTAGCCACGCTGTAATTGGTTTTTTAATGCGGCACTCGCGAAGTACCACCTTCCGCTTTATCAAGTGAATACATTATCAAATTGTTAGGCGGTCGACGAGTCCCCCGCGCCATGAATAAGAATCAAATGCGTTCGTCGTTCACACACCGCGCGACCGCACTGAGGGGTTGCAAATTAGTGATTCCGCTTTACCAATCCGCATTTTAACGGTTGATAAAGTAATAAGTACAAACGAAACCATAATACTTATTGTTATAGTTTAGGGAGTCAATACTTTATTTTATTTGAAATATGTATAATTTTTATACATTTGTATGTACATAGTCAGCCTGAAATTCTCCCACTGTCCACTGTAGGGCAGAGCTTCTTTCTTTAGCTAAGAGACATTGAAAAAGTCAAATTTATACATACCAGCGGTGCGAGCATGGTTCTTTTTGTCGACACATTTGTTGATTTTAAGCGTCAAATTTTACATAAAGTGTTGATAAAACGATAAAATTCAATATATAAAAACTTTTATCGAGTCGACAAGTTTGTCGATAAGATCCGTGTTCGGACGCCATGATTGAACCTAGCCCGTAAAAAAGAAGCTTGCGCGTAACAACCCAGTCACCACGAAAGTTCATACCCTAGTCTTAATACACCATATAAATAAAATAAGATAAATGTAATACTCCACTACATTGTCAAATTTTCTTTTTTTACATACAAAGAACACTGCCTTGAGTGATATCGACAGGGGTTCCACTGATAGTGCAGATGGAGGGCGCATTAAATTTGACAAGCGAAGATATTCAAAAGGCATATCTGTGGGCGTACGTTTCCATTGTGGAACCAATAACTGATCACTTCAATTTCAATAGAACACAACCAAAGATTCATAAACATATTTTAACTGTAATTTTAAGATTAATGTTTTGGGGACTTAGAAATAATGTTATATAGACTATCTATACAAATTAACTTTTTTTTTGTTGTGACGTGTTTTGATTGACAATGGAGCTGTGTTTCACGGGAGGAACATCTCGCGAATCCGGTCACGTTCCATGTTACGTCCGATCCTCCGTCTGACATTGTGCCTATTGCAGAGAGCTCTGATAACGAGCCTATTGCCTACCGACTATCACTGGCTCTCGTAAACTCACTCTGACCATTTTATTAAGCCTTAACATTACACAGCAATATTGTCGCGACAAAGCCTTCATAGCTTTATTGACTACGTATTTGTATGTTTATAGTTCAAATTCGGGGTCGAATTTTACTATCATTGTGGTAAAAACATGTAAAAAGCGTGGCACAACTGTTATCCCTCACATAAAGATGGGTAATGCAGTTAGTATAGGAAATCTACGCGCAGAACCGAGGGCTTGTCTCCGTGGTTAAGTGGCCCATTCGCGTGCAAACGAGCGCGCACTTTAAAAATAATAAAACCCCTTCAATATCTATGGCGATACTAGAGTTCTTTCAAAGAACGTGTACCGTGACGTACTTGTTTTGGAGTTAAGCACAATGGATCTTTGATGGTTACGATACTCTCACTCGGTTGCACAAACAATCTTTAATTTTTAAAGTCAACATTAAATACTAATCTTCCGTTAAATCATTGCACAAAACTAAATTTTTACAGATTTTAAAGTTGCATTAAATTTAACTAATGAAACGTCAAACTAAACAGTTACACAAATTTTACATTGCACGTAACGCCATTAGAGCCATTTTGCGCCTAATGAGCCGTTAGTTTGACAGTCCGGTGGTTTAAATTTTAATTGGTCAAGAAGCGTCCATTAAAGCAACATTAAAATATTTTTTTCAGCGTAGTTTGAGTGTTTAACTGTAATAAGTGATTCAAAAATGTCTTTAAACAAGTCTCTCACCATTTGATTGTCTGATGAAGAAGATGTTCCCCGCCGCCAAATTCCAGACATGATATGAAACATGATGGAGAAGAGTTTCGTGTAAGGTACCGAATATCCAAAGAAACAGCTCTTCAAATTCGAAACATGCTTAATTTGGAACCAGTGACCCAAAGAAATAAAGCTATTGATGGCCTGACGATACTTTTAATATGTTTGAGGTTCTTGGCCACAAGATCTTTCCATCAGGTGCTAGGTGATCCAGTCAATGTCCACAAATCAACAATTTGTCGAATTGTACGAGTCACTCGAAAACTAGCAAATTTAAGCCACATTTATATTAAAATGCCACATGACCTCCCCATGTGGCATTTTAATATAAATGTGCAAACCACAATTACGAAGAGTTGCTGAAAATTTCTATGAATAAGCTGGATTCCCACGTGTTGCTGGGGCTTTGGACTGTACTCATATTAAAATATCAGTAGAGGGGGTGCCCTATCTAAACTTTATCGTTGCAGAAAGGGATATTTTTCATTAAATGTTCAAGTGGTATGTGATGTATCTCTGAAAATTAGAGACATCATTGCTCGCTGGCCTGGATCTGTTCATGACTGCACAATTTTTAGCAATTCCCACTTGTGTGCAGATTTTGAAATAGGCCCATACAGAAACTACCATTTGTTAGATGATAGCGGGTATTACAATAAAAACTTTCTGTTAACCCTTCTAAAGTGCAAACTACGACGATATGCAAATGAATTGAAAACCAAACAAAACAAAAAATCAAATTTTAAAACTGACGAATTGCTCGCCTTGACATTGACATGACAATCGTGCGTTTTATTTAATATGTAATATTCTTATAAATGACGCATTATTGGTAAACTTGTAGTAACAAAACGCTTAAGTTCACTCTTTTCATTCAGTTGTGTCATTAGTTAAGGGCAACATTGTTTAATGTCGACTTTAGTTAAGGGCCCTTTAGTAAAACCTAATTTTGACCAAAAAATGTTTGTGCAACACCATTAAAATAATAATTTCATTAGCTCTAATGATGTTTTAACAAATTGAGTGTTAATGAGGAGCTTTGTGCAACTGGCTGTCTGAAATATAGTTTTTTTAACGTATTTAATAAGTGTATACAATTCTGCAAAGTATACTGTATAAAAACACGTTTTGCACACTGCATTACCCAATGGTGTCCCACATCTGTTATTGTATTACAATGGTTACACACGGGGCGCCAGATGTGTGCACAAGTTATCTACTGACCAAGGAGATCGCACAGTGTAAACACTGCCTAACTAACCGTCACTTCACACCTTCACAGTGGTTTTAACGTGATTTCGAATGTTCCGTTCATTTATTGGATTTACTTATATTTGAAGTACATTTGGTTACTTGTTATATATTTTGAAATTCAAGATTCTCCGAGAATATTACAAATTTATAAATCCAAGAGTGTTCAGTTTTTACTACTAGATATCGACAATTTAATATTGAATAAAAATTGCTGGCATCTGTTACATAGTAGATACCATATTTGAGATTTATTAATTTTACACATTATATTACAAAACTCCCTCCTCCAACATCTCGTGAAAACACCTGATTTAAACGACGAGATAGAAATGTACAAACCTTGTTACAAAAGAAACAGACCCGTATTTCCCTTATTCGTTCATGTGACGCGGCACCTCTATCTAGTTAGAGAGCGGTGCACACGGGGAAAAATGAAATATAGAGGCAATCCAAATAGATTGTTATCTACCCGCTTGTTTACCAGCGACGGCGAGCACGTTCACGCTAACAAGCGACCCTCTCGCCTTAAAACACGGCGAGCGGTGACAGACACCCTTAGCACCATCCCTAAACTGCATGACGCAATTTGACAGCAGTGCCCGTGACAGGTGGACGCTCACGCTTTTATCTTGGCCCGGTAACACAATAAAACAATTTGTTGGCCACACAACAAAATAACAAAGCCCGCTAAAATTGTTTCGAAGCTCATCTACGTAGAAAATATGATTTCTATTTATAAAACTTTTAAGATAAAACAAATGAGCTATCATTTAAAACACCTAATTACACAATAGATTGATATCAACAAACATAAAAATTTATGTGGCAGATAGCACGCACCTCTACGGTATTAATTCGTTGGCCGTAACTAAAACTATAAATGTCGGTTAATCCCATGTATCATAGCAGGGTGGTCATTGATTTGCTGCTATCGGATGGTCGCGGTGACTTATTGTCGGTCCCCTCGCGTCTCGCGCCCATTACTTCTGTGACCGACCACCGCGGACGAATCAAGTCTTATAGTAACTGCACCTCTAATACACCTCATCCTTCCCTAGCGTCTCACTATTCGTTTTGTGGCTAATTGAGCGTAGGCGTTGTAGATTTGTGCTCATTTTCGATACTTTATCAACTTGCTTTATATTTATACACTTTCCTCCAACTCTATTAAATATTACCCCAGAATTGGACTTGATGTTGAATCCAATTATTATATTGTAGCAAACCTGTAGGTAGACAAAGCGCGATAAGAGAATTACAATTCGTCATTAGCATAATCCGGCGCGGGCGCAAAACAGATAGCGGTAAGGTGCTTAGGTAAATTAACTAAGCGCGTCTACGACTTCGCTACGCTCGTAGCGCGTAGTCTTCGCCCGTAGACTCGAGCTTTATCAGCTTTATTGACGCGCCAGTTAAAATATTTTCACTCAATTGAGGTGCATAATTTAGTGATATTTTTTTATTTGTTCAATAATTAATATTTTGAATAGTAAAAATAAATTGTCTTTTTAAAATTATTTGCTTATTTCCGTGGTAATATGGTTGTAATAAGAACCCCAAATTGACATTAATACAGTATATTAGTTATCCGAAATATACGTGTAAATGAACGTGGGCGTGTGCAGTTGTGATTGGATTAGTTTCATCGTGTGTTGACGAGCCCCGCGGGACTGGTGCTCACGACCCACGGCCCACGGCGATGCACTGACACCTCCACGTTCCTAATTCCACTGTCAAACTCAATACTAATAAAACCCATGACTGAAGGTCATTCACTCGTGTCTCATAAAACTTAACGAAATCGTTGTTTTTTTATTATTCTTTACAGATGATGTCCGCCATAAAGCATGCTACGTTTGGATTTTAGTACTATATCAATAAAAAAGGTAATTCAAGCTTTGGCAAAATACTATAGGATGTCCATCGGTGTTGTAGCTATTTAAAGAAATTATTAGGTGCAATTACGCAGCTTGTTGTGCGTGATTGGAATTCTTGTGGAGTAGGGTGAGGGTCCGACGACAAATTCTTACAAATTAATACATCTATCTGGGAGCCGCCTCGCGACCGACCGCGATACGTGTGGAATACTTTATTATCCCATACTAACACAATTCTCTACGGACAGACTATTAAAGATAAGTAAGTGGTGGACAGCTTTCTGACAGATTTCAGCAGTTGCTAAATAAATTGCAATACGTACAAGCTGAAGGGTAGATATGCACCCAGGTTTCTACTTAGCACATCGCGCTACAGGTAAAATAATAATATGCCAAAAAAAAACTGTCTCTAGTATTAACGTTATGTTAATAATTAAAAGTGAGGCAAAAACTTGTATGTTTGCAAGTAAAATTGAGTAATTGTTAAAAGAAGCACAAGAAGCTGATTGTAGATGGAAATATAGACTTAAAATTCGAATAAAACGATAGAGCAATTGAGGATAAGTGTTGTAGCAGACAATGCCGCAACATCGCGGGGAATTCTATTTCTTATCTGCGAGTATAATCTGCAGCGTCAGCGCGACACTGCAATATGCGTCGGCGTCCGCGTTCGCTTCACACTCGTTGTTTCGAGAGCAATCGAGGCGCCAATAAAAAAGGCGATCGTCGCCCCGAGCCCGGCACCGACTTATTTACAGAACACCCTGCCGGCGCTATTTATTTTATTGACTGCCATTTGCCCTGACTTTTATCGCTGCCCACTTCCCGGATAAAACAACAGCGGCAGGTAAAGATTGTCCAGTAGTTACTGCCTCCGTGATACGGGGTCGTCGGAGTAATCATGATAACTTTCAGGTCAATACTAATAAAAAGTTCACATTTGTTCAAGGATTTTGCAATAAATGTGATTCGTTTATGTTACTATTTTTAATGTTCTTTTTTATAAAGGGGAGTAATGGGATTGTTATAACAGTCATTGTATTTAAAACAACATTTACAATACAAAATAGTTTATTGCAAATTAAATTTTATTTCTTATTTATGGGAAACCATATTATGAAATACTTTCATTTAAAATGGACATAATTTCTGGTACTAAAAAGTTCCACCGGTATAATATGATAAAAAATGAATCGAAAATTAAAAATAACTTCTTTGTGCCTTGGTCCCAAGTAATTTGGGCTCGACACAATATGTTTTTCTCTTTCATTCTCCTATATCAGTCGTCAGGTTATCGTTTATAGTAAATAAATATCATAAACATAAAAAAGGAAATCACTTACAAATGTTAGGTAATTTGTTTTATTGCGATGGGTAAAACGTCGGTACAAGAGCGCGAGCTGCCACCGGGCAACTTGGCCGCGGCAAGGGGTGACTCCCATTTTCCACACATCATTGCATCGGGCCGCAGATTTATTTGCATGCGGGCCGCTGACCAGGATCCATTACAGCCATTATCATGCTATCTGATCAACCGGCACGAGAGTTATGGCGCTCTTGTTTTTCTTAACTACATGAAAAAATGCCAACAAAGGAAAAACTGAATATTTTGGAAACAGAACAGAGGGAATTGGATATAGGACGGGTTATAGTTTCCGGTATATTTCTTTTATTTGGGGTAGTCACTTTGTAGGCGGAGATCGAGCCGGCTACAAAATATACGTTTTGTGAGGGTAAACAAAATTAGATTAATAAAAATCGCTACCAAAAAGTATCCAATTTATCACAATGCGAGTAATGACTGCACTTATCTAATACAGATTAGTTAACGTATCAGATACTCGTTACAAAAGTTGTACGAGACGAAGTTCTCAAACTTGACATAAGTCGAGGAAAGTTCGTAGGGCGGGAGGCTATTTGGTGCGTTTCATTCAGATTTATGCCACGCGTCCGCCATGGCTATGCTCAATACAGATAATGAACGGGGCGGAAACTATAAATCTACTAAACTTGCGTAAAAGAGAATAATCATGCAAGTATAGTAAACATAATAAAGTGTTTAAGCTGGTTAGTTTAGTCGTGGATGTTAACAGTACACCCGTGACGGGCCGGTCTTCCGCGTGCCAGTTGAACCAGCTTAGTGAGGTTTCCGCTTAAGCGTATTAATCTGAAATTAGGTCGCAGTTAACACCGTGATGTTAAGTATGTAAGGGTCAGTGTTCCCCCGTTCAAATATTATGTCGAATAGACTGACAAATCGGTAGTGTAGACGAGTAGGAATATCTGTGAAAGACGGAGCAGTTTTATTATGAGTAATTATTTTACAAAAAAACAAAAATTTCGAAATTATAGTTCAGACGCGAAATTCATACCTTGTTATCCTTAAAAAAAATTATTCGCTCTATTTTACATTAAGTAGAAAATAAACTAGAGTCGCCGTATGTATGTATGTAATGTATGTATCGTGCAATGCTGTTTGTAAGCGGGTCACAATAATAGTGGAGATGTTTGACCGCGTGTGGGGCGATTTTATTTTACTGAGCGTTTTATTGGTTCCATCAATGGCCCAGTGCAGATTTGTCGATAATAACGTTTGTAGGATGTCGATATTATTTTAAAGGAGCATTGACCGACTTTTAACTAGGTAGGTACTTATTCTTGTTAGAGACTAGAGTGGGAGATTTCAGATTTGCTTTGTTTAATTATTGAATCAAAGTGTGTAGACAGGATGTGTGTATAGGGAGTATTTATAGATAGACTTTCTGTAGATATAATATATATACTAAGCAGATAATAAAGTGCATACTGCGGGGTTTGAAGAAACGAATGGCAATTTGTTAATTACAGAAGTAGTTGTGTTTTCATATAGATACTTAATCTCTTTATAGCCTAAATTGTGTTTGTATATCGACGGATAGTCTTAAGGTACGACACTAGGGGTCATAGATTCGTGTGGGATGGACGCGACAAATCAAGTCACGAGCTGCAATGGGGCGGCTCGCATCGACAGCGCTGATTTATAGCGGAGCCGCGTTATCGCACCCGCGACTGAGCTACAACGACGACGACTCGATTTCAATTCAATTAGCATACACTAATAACCAAGTAACTATTATTTTGTAAAAATATTTTAGAACATTCACATCTCACACGTGGCTGTACATAATTCAAACCTGCTCGTGTACCTTCTTAGGTAAATTTTAACAAATTCAAAAGGACCTTGCAGTAACAATGTGTTCTTAATTTATTATAATGAGAATTTAAGCAGCCGCTGCACGTTATCGCAACAAAACCCAAAAGCATTTACGAAACTTTTCACAAATGTTTTAAAATTCAAGCGGTCACGCGTATCATTAAATTTAACTTCTATTTGTAGAGGACGTTTAATCGCTTGTTAACGGTCGGTGACCGTGGTAAATCTCTGGTAATCCGGCGTAGAACAAATATAGTTGAGAGGCAGATAAGGTCCGTCCGGTGTGCGGCCGCTCCGGACGGTGGTCGCTAATGTGCCATTTGTATGATGATGTCTGCCCGCGGCTGAAAGTCGCCTCCCTACGATATCCTCTATATGTCCTCGCGTGAAAGTGACGTTGCTTAGGTACTTACCGCAATAGCTCCTCATAAGTAATGGCGTTATAGTAGGGCTTGCAGCTTTAAGACTATCGTAAGTGTAGTACGATAATAGTAAGCCTTCTACTAGCATAATATACGACCTTATAATTTGCTCTTGAAAAAATCGAAATTATACTGCGTGAAGTAATTTCAAGTTGGGCAAAACGTTTATGAAGTTTTATGAATGAAGATAAAGGTGTAAAAAAAGAAAACTGTGCTTTATATAAATAATATAGGAAGGAATCAACAAAATATAGGACTTTAAAGTTATAAAACGTTGGAGGCTACTCCATTGTCAATAATAAATAGGTATCCCCATCACAAGTATGCATATAACTTAACGGGGTTACCTCAATATTTGTAATGCTGCACAATGTAAGAGAAACAATAAACTATTTTATTTTTTATTTTATTTATTTAATAAAGATATTATATCAAATTTTCTTATAGATATTTTATCTTCTTCTTATCGTGTGGTTGATGAACTACCTAATGTCAGAGTCTAAACCACCCGTAGGTGGCATGGCTTTACACACCATCGAGAAAATCTCTCACGTGTGCTGGTTTCCTCGCGATGTTTTCCTTCGCCGTTATAATTAAGTATTAAAAATATCTACAAGAAAATGTTGATATACATTGTGTAACAGAGGTCCGTGGTCATATCATGAGTGTACCCATGTAATCAACTACTATAGCGATAAAAAAAAAAAACAGTTGCTTCACAGAAATCTTCAGACCTACTCGACCAAAATGTATAGAGAAGCAATTTTTTTTTGGCGTTGTCTTTTCTATACATGCGTACATTGACCCCCTTAAGTATGACTTCGGGCTTCCGTTACACGCTGTATACGGTCGTAATTTATTAGGTAACAAATACGTTTACTTATGCCATGAATATAATGGAAATAACAAATTATTATTTACATTTATCATAGTAATAGCAAAACGAAAACTGATCCTTGTATGGCAAACATTAAGAAATAAAATAAACAAATTATAGAAATATTAAATGATGGCCTAAATTAATCCTTAACACGGTGTGTAAACACCCTTAAAAAAGTTACCTAGTAAATTGGGACGTTGTATATCCATTAACAAATAATATTATTATAATGAATAAAGAAGACTAATAAATTATAGGTTATTAGATTTGACCAACGTAGGATATTCGTAGAATAATTTAGAAATTTTTGAAGGATAAAATGAGTATAAAGTCAACACATTGTGCATTGGTACGCGTAAATACTTACTTGAAGAACCTGGTTTTTCCAAGGGTACCTACATTTAGTTGACAATAAAATACATTATAATAAAACAACTTTTAACCGGATTAATCGCGTGTATTATTGGTTTTTTGTTTTTCCTGACGTTTCGAACACTTTGCAGCGTTCGTGGTCGCAGGAGGACTAAGGTGTCAGGTGTCTCAACAGTTTATTTAAAATTATTTCAGTCTACCGTACATATAATTGATAAATTCATAAAATTATTTTTGTCTCTGATACATGTTTAAAACTAAATCGCGACGGTATTTCCTAAGACTATCCCTGAGAAGAAATACCGAAACAAACTCAGGGGTCACAGTCGTTTTAAATTTAGAGATACAATTTTAAAATTTTATCGAATTATAAACTAAAAGGTGTTCCGATGCACGCAGTAATCGCTCACAGTATCTTGATTTTTCTTGTGACTTGACTTTGTTTGGGACTTGATTATTTTCAGTACAGGGTTCCAAACAGGTGGTAATTGCCAACCATCTTCTCTATTGAAATTTGGGTGTTTTTTAATTTCAATAGCCTCGCGGAGCATTCTCGGTATATATCGGTTTTCTTTTGCGAGGATTTGGGATTTGTCGAAACGTAGAAAATGGTTGGGTTTGTCTGTTGTGTGTTCACAGACTGCAGATTTTGTTGAGCGTCTATTCTTGACGTCAGCTATGTGTTCTTTCAACCTGGTGCCAATGCTACGCTTTGTTTGCCCTATGTATGATAGCCCACAATCGCAATCAATCTTGTAGACCCCTGCATCTTGTAAGGGAATGTGGCACTTCACCGGTCTGAGAAGTTGGCTGATCTTTCTATGTGGCTTGAAGTAAGTTTTGATAGAAGCACGCTTCAAGATGTGACCAATTCTATCGGTGACCCCTTTGATGAAAGGTAGGACAGCAATAAAATACAGTTACTTCCGCCATAGTACCAAGCTATAGAGCGCGTAGGATGTTCTACAACAAAATATGTTTGTCATAACGACTATATTCACTCGTAAAAATACCTTTCTACTCAAAATATATTATGTAAGCAAGTTTTAATTATATTGGGGTAGGGAGGTATAGGTTCTTACGACATGGTTGAAAAATAATTGTCAAGGAAAAGGTTAACCTTTAAAACGCTACGTACTACGCTCAAATGTGGACGTGTAGCTAAAACGGGCGCCCGAGTAAACACCAGAGACAATATTTGCTTTTTGTGCTAAAAAAATGACCGGTGGAGGTCAGTTAATTTACATGGTAAACGTGCGCTTAGAATGGACCGTCACGCGCGGTCAGTCGCTCACAAGACCGGCTATCAAGGACAGGATGGTGGAGCGAGCCAAAATAATTTACTGCCGTTTAATTTAGAATTTTACAGATACATTTTAAATGAAATCTTGTCGTCTACTTTGCGTTACAGTTTACGGTAGGTTGCTCGTAAAATACGATTAGCAAATTTTTCGTACAAAAAAGTAACAATTGTAAGTATGTTTATGTTTAAAATATTATCCAAATGTGTCTGAAAATCTTTGTGTTATTTAAAGGCGTTTTTTAGAAGGTTGGAAAATTTCGGACGATGATATGATCAGATTTCAAGTCCTGGAAACAAATCTCTGAAGGTCTTGTGCGCCAAAATCCAATCGGTGTAGTTAATTGCAGTAGTTACCTACACAATGAATCGGTTTCTTTTTTCGCGACTCCTATTTTATTATTTCATAATACATTGGGTTTTGGCTTGATGACCATATATTTGGTAAACAAATAGGGCCCACTTTAACCATCGCTGCATCGTATCGTATAACGCAGCAATATTTTCATAATTTTCCCTAATGGATCATATACAAAGTGTGAACATCATGTTCATCAATGTAATTTTACGTTATCATTTTATGGGTTCATCTCAAATTTATTTTTGGACTACATCATGCGTTTTGTAGGTAATTAACTTAGTGAAGAGCTATATTATCATCTCTTAAAAGCACAACAGCTCATCATGCAGTCTATAGTTCCACGTCATAATTGTATAAGTTAGCGATAATTTAATTTAGCCTTGATGGTATAGCGGATGAGTCGGCGGTAAGAGTGGGTCATTAGCGGTTATCACTTCATTCCGGATGAAAAAACTTCAACAGCCCCCGGCGCCTCTCACGTGCGCTTATGATTTATTAATTTTCACCTTCATAAATATGGTGCACGCCTATAGATATAATGAGTTGACAGAATATAAATTAACAAATCTGGAGCTTGTGAACCAATAAGATAAACAAAAAACTTTGGAAAATAATAGTTTAGATTTGTCATTAAAGTTATTTTATAAGAAAAGATTTAAACCTAAGGTTTAAACTCAAATGAAACCCCCTTAAAGGCCCTAGATAAACCAACCTCTTATTTAGTTAAGAAAAATGTAGAGATAGGTACTGGCCATTTATGATTAAAATAATATGTAATGCCATTAGCATTATTTTTGCTTATTTAATTCTCTGTTGGTAAATGGCATTATTTATATATTTTTTTGGTTCTGCGTTGGCCAGTAGAATTTACCTAATACGTAAGAATAATTATAGTAAAACCTACAGGGCTCTTAGTCCTAGTGATTTATTATTAAAATGTTTTGATTTTCACCTTTCTAAATATGTATGGGTACTCGCCTATTTATAACGAGTCGACTGTGAGTATACAACAAATTATACCTACATATACAAATCTGGACCTTGCGAAACAAACACAAAGCTTGATTATAAGATTATAACGAATTATTGAGATAGGTAGGCTTTTGGGGCTGCAACGGCGGCGCAGTCAGTAAAAATCAAGATTTAAATAAAGTAGACTCAAATGGAAGTGGAAATCGACAATAATAATGATTATACTGTACCTATGTATGAAAATAGCTCCCGAGTAACTTACCTTTTTTTAGTTCCTAAAAGTATACCTACTGGCCATAGTCTTCGATCACTAATATTATAAGAGATCGGAGGCCATAGTCGATTAAATTATATGTCTAACGCCATTAATTCTACCTTTTCCTCATATTTTTTTTGTTCATGACATCATTATTATTTTTTATGTCTGTATTTGTCAGTTGTAACACTACATAAATGTATAGTGAAACTTAAATGGCTCGAACAAGTCTCAAGCCGATTGTGGCGAACGGGTGAATGCAAGCTACAGTCTGCTGAAATGTTTATATCTGCAATCATCTGTTTAGAAAAACAAAGCTGAATTAAGTAAAAAAGCCTGCTTCTTGTTTGAAATTGGGAATGTTTTCCACTTAATACTAATGCTAAATTCAAGCTCTTTCTTTGTCAATATAATAAAGCCCAATGAAAAATTTTGGTAATCTTATGCGAAGCTGAAGTCTTTCCCAAAAGATAAATTAATTTTTAACAAAAAAAAGAACCGACTCCAAAAATCTTTCTGTTAAGTAAAAATGCACTTTAAAGTAAAAAAATAATTGCATTATTTACTTACCTCAAATTACACACAAATATTAAAAAAAAAAAATGAGTATTCTGAATAAAATCAATTTATTAGGACAATAATATACAATTATTATTATTTTTGTAGTCGAAAAATCTGAAAGCATATCCTTTCAAATAAAAAAAAAAATTTCCAAATCGGTTCATAAACGACGGAGTTCTGAGGTAACAAACATAAAAAAAAAACAAAATACAACCGAATAGATAACCTCCTTCCCCCTCTTTTTGGAAGTCGGTTAATAATATTTTTTTCCAACTGTTGGATGATAAAAGTATAAAGTTATAAACCATACTTCATATTTCATCTACATAGTTCTTTAAGCAGGCAGACAGCTAGAACCAGGGAGTATGCACATTGTATAGATATGTATCTACAGTACGATGGCACGCTGTGAGGATTGCGAAGTCAGCAGCTCGCGCGATCGATAGGCAATAGGCACGCTTTTGTTCTGCAGCCTTTCATCGACGATGTAGACACTGTTACTTAAATAACATTCTAATATGATTTATATACAAAAGCTATTTCTTACGTAGATTATGCATATCTACGTGACCTATGCCACTAATAATTTTTAACAAAAAAAAAAACCGACTCCAAAAATCTTACTGTTATGTAAAAATGCACTAAAAAGTAATAAAATAATTGCATTATGTACTTACTACAATTTATATAAAAATATTTTTTTAATTTTAGAGGATTCTGAATAAAATCAATTTATTAGGACAATAATATATAATTATTATTATTTTTGGAGTCGGTGCCAGCCAAACTTTAAAAATATATAGGAAGTTTCCTAAAATTTGCAAAGTATATTTAAAAGTACATTAACCATCATTATTTTTACGATAATGTATTATACCTAATTGAACCTATTTGCAAATGAACAACTCCACTCTCCACTTCTCCGGTGGTGTTTACGGTCTCTAGAATAGTTCTAATGAACTGCCTATTTTCCAGCTTCATCATCAGATGATAACATAACATAACATAGCATCACGCCTGTACTCCGCGAAGCCGTAGGCAGATGTGTACACAGTCGTACACCCACATTTCACCAAAGCTGTTATTGTGTACCATGTAATAGGTGGTGAGCGTATTGTCATCTACCAGGCACAATTCCAAGCTCCGGGCTGCTCCTGAGAATGTTCTAACAGAAAAACTCAAAAACACTGCCGAAATCGAACCCGAGACCTCATGCTCAGCATTTACGTTTGGGACCACTAAACCAATGAGGCAGGCGCATTTATGATATGCTAGGCGCGGTCATAAGGAGGGAGGGCGCTGGTGGAATATATTTTAGTAGGTTGTTTTCCTCAAATTAACGCGGGTGAAACCGCGGGGCACAGCTAGTTAAATGTTGTGATTATACCTATATATACCTATTAGAAATTATTTTAGAATAATTCGTTTAGAAATATAATTTTTAGAATCAATGGAGAGCGGGTAAAGCGATTAACTTAAAATTAGCAATCGACAATTTGTTTAACATTTTCGACATTTTACCAAATAGAGCACAAGCAAGATAATGTCCAGTTGAAAACAGGGAAATTTGACTCATATACCATACAAAGAATGTTGACAAAAAAAGAAAGAAAATGAAAGAAGGAAATTAAAGCGCATTACAAAAAAAATAACAAAGGAAATAAAAATAAAATGTAAATAGCACCGATTAAAAGCTAGCAGCTAAATAGGAATATTTTGTATTGTTATTATATTAAAAGGTGACCGAACCAACACGACTAACCTGTAAAGGTACTGAATTCATAGCAATGACGTCTCCAAAACACGTGTCAATATGGAAGAAGAATTCGCGGTGATGAACAGAGGTCGAGATGGCTTAGTAGTCAGAGTGCCTGGAATATTTATCCGGGAGGCACAGGTTCGAATTCTGTTCGCGACCGTATTCTTTTTCCGTTTAATATACTAACTTTAGAGTTCGCTAAGCATGCGTTAATGCTTTTCAAAGATTTATCTTGAATATTTTGTATTGTTTGTTGTGAACACTATGGCAAAGATTCAATTCATATTCACTGTGGATCATACGGCCTGTGGGGATATCCCAGAGTGCTCACATAACAAAATTTGTGATCATTGTTATTATAACGATATTTAACTACCTATTCTTTGCATCATGATTTATTTATACTTACTTAGTTTATATAAATAACAAATAAAGTCCTTTAAATTTTGTTATTTTATGACGTACAGTATCAAATGAATAAATAATAGTAAATTAAGATACAAGCGGCCTATGTTGGTCATTACAGTCGAGGTTGAATTGCTAACCAAGCCTTGGCGAGGGTACCAATGACCGACCGAGACTTGTATTGACCATTAGGGCACGCGGCACGCACCATGTCACCCACACACGCGAAAGCTGTCTGTATCTTTCCAGATCAAGAAATAACCGCGGAAGACGCAGTTCTCTAATGTGATCATCTATATAGTGTGCACCTAGCTTTGAGTTTTCTTAAGTGCCTGTAATAGGGCCTATTTGAAATAAAAAAACTGAGTTTGTTTTTGAGTTTGATGGAAAAACACACTTTATTTTGTGCTGTTAAAAACTGTCTTAATCACCTAGTGGTCGCAAGAGTGACTGCTGAGGCCTGAGCTTCAATTCTTGGATTTGATTCCCGGGTTGCAAACATTTTTATTGATTTGCAAGGCCATAGTCAGGAGTTAATAGGGGGGGGGGAGTACTACCCTCATGAGTAAATACGGGCACGTTGATATGAAATCATTCGAATTAACGTCGTTCAGCTGTTTTTCATAACAGTACTGTTCTGTAAACCAGCTAGCAATTTTGTAAAACAGCTGATTCTACAATCCATCTGCGACATATACACCGATTATTCTGAACCTGTAGTCTAAATAAATTACACTATACTTTTGATGCTGACTGTACCTACCTACAGATGCAAAATTAATCGATTATTTAAAAAAACTGTACAAATGAGCCAAGAGCCATCAGTCATCCTGAAACATACACTACATTATCTCTTCCTTGGGAGCTTTTTCATGCTCCGGCAGGTACAGCGTCCATGATGGATTTTCCATACAATACATGAAAGTAAAGTAAAAATAACTCTGGGTATCTACCATAATTATAGTTGTACCTACTTTTTTCACCGTGCCGTGCAGACAGTACAGAGTATTTTTTATATATATTCTATAACCTTAGCATCTGCAGGTACATAAAGGAAATAATAAAAAATAATCATAATTATATTAATTAGGTAACCAACGCCATCTCTTAGGTAGTTATAAATCAAATAAATAAAAGCACTCGTGAAGTGTCGTAACGTTCATAGATGACGGTAGTAGTTCTAGTGTAATCGATAAATAGATGCTACTACTTCGTTAAAAATCCAAAATTAAATAATAAACCAGTGCATAATAAATTCAATTAATCATGGTTAAATGTTGGATGTTATTTTTTATTCGTATTTTTATACAAGTACCTTCTTGACTTAGTAATAAATATTTTTTTAGTTCTTTTTTATTTAGTGGTCACTCTCATGCTCCTACGTCAAATGTCAAAATACTGTGATGGATCTGTGAATTGTTTGTTTGTAAGAAAAACTCGTTAGAAAGTATTACCCAGCCACTGAAACAAGGATTAAATGCAAATATCACTCAAAAGCGCTATCTTTATTGATCTATATCAAAAGTTTTGTATGCCATTGTGGCATTATTCATCTAAGTGGTTAGCCTTGAAGTAGATGTCACCTATTAACTTATATGAGTGTTGTTTATTCTACATTTTAGCTTTATTAGTTGCAAATTCACGATTATATGGCTTTGATATTTAACTTATGTCTTACGACGATCCGGAAGAGGCATGTTTTATCTAAGTACACGGGAGAAAGGTGCTGGTTTAGTTGTTATCAGCTGGATTTGCCTGGCTGTTCTGTGTGCTGCATCCACAGCGCCTTGTGACAAGACTCGCAGGGTATTCACCGATCAAAGTGGAATCATCACCGATGGACCAACAAATTCTAACTACACACAAGTCAGTTTAATGTCCAACAAATGATCGACACTGTAGTGAGTCAAGTGCTAATAAGAGATCTTGTTTTAGGACTCCCATTGTGAGTGGCTCATCAAGGCAGCTAATAAAAGCCAGTACATTACATTGAGTTTTCTTCGTATGGGTACAGAATGTTCCTATGATTATGTTTTTGTGTATGATGGAGACTCATTTGATGCTCCTTTGCTGGGAAGTTTTAGTGGAAAAACAGAACCTCAGAATGTTACCGCTTCTAGTGGATATGTAAGTATTATTTACAATAAGTCTAGATGATAATTATTAAAATAAATCACAGTGACACCATGAATTATCAAATGGGAAATAACTTGTAAATTTTAATTATAAGGAAAATATTTTGTATTTAATAAATACTATGGTAGAATCACCTGTATAAATAACCAGCCCATAACTGTCCCACTGCAGGGTTAGGGCCTTTTCTGATACAGAGAAGGCACAAGCATTGATCACCAGGGTAGCTCACTGCGGGTTGGCGATTTCAGACTATAAAGTCTAGGTTTCCTCACCATGTTTTCATTCACTGTATGTCAGTGATGTGTTAGATTACCTAAGAAAGTACATGAAAATTAATGATGAAAAAGTCACATTGGTACATGCCAGATTTGAACCTGTGGCTCAAGAGGCAGGCCTGTAACCAGTCAGCCACTTCAATAATATAATATATATATTATTTTTGTAGATGTTGATATTACTGTATAGTGACACAAACTACGTATTGGATGGATTCCGAGCCACATATGCTATACACAACTGTCCTAACAACTGCACAGGTCGAGGGCTCTGTGTGTCCAACAAATGCTTTTGTGTTGGCAACTGGGGTGGTCAGGACTGCAGTGTGGAGATATGCCCGAATGCTTGCTCTAATAATGGACATTGTAAAGGAGACCGATGTGTGTGCAAAAAAGGGTAAGCATTGTATATATCTTATCTATTATATATCTATTTTATCTCTTTAATCACACATTAGACTTGAGAAATGTCATTATTTTTATGTCATTCCAGTTCCACAAAAATAAGAGTTATAAATTAAGAATTTGTCACCACTGTTACTTATTATGATATGTGATATTTGAGTATATCATATACTTGACTGCCTCATTGGTCTAGTAGTCAAAAGCGCGGATGCTGACCGTGAGGTCCTGGGTCCGATTCCCAGGTTGGGCTAAGCCTTATTGAGTTTTTTTGTTAGGAAATCAGTAGTAGTCCAGAGTCAGGATGTTTGTGGTGTGACACCCCCGTGCTTCAGAGAGAACGTAAATCCGTCGGTCCTCCAACAAATCTCTCCGGTCGTGTTGGATTGCTGTTCCATTAAAATATGAAGGAATAGAGAGTGCAGTGTGTTTACGCACACACTTGTGCACTATAATATCTCCGTGGAGATATGCCGCCGTGACCGAAATACGGTCGGAAGGAGTATTATTATACACATAGTACTCTGATATTAGTTGTGATACTGTGAGTTAAGATATCAAAATTGTTAAATTTTTAGCCAAAGTCAATAATAATTTTGATATTAAGGTTTTTTTAATTTACGGTGGTTGGTATTAGGTTTTCAAGAATTCAAAATCTTGCTTTTAAAATTTTTAGCTAATAAGATTACTTAAAAATATAAATAATAAAAACACATGTTACTTTAGAATATTTTAACAACCCATGTTAGTTTCAAACAATGATATTTTGAGTCCCGTCACATTAATACTTTTATGTGTCAGATCACAGTGACTTTTTCATTGTGAAGTTATTTATCAGTCAACGCTATCTAACATTATACAACCTTATGTATATCATCAACCCATCTTGCCCCTGGTCTACCGACACAACATCTGTCTGTGATATACGTGTAAAGTTGTGGGGCAGACAGAGCGAAACTGGCCCAAAACAGGCAAGAATGATGTAAAAGAGAGGAACCATACTATGTTGTTCTGAAGTGAGTGGACCAAATCTGCGAATGATGATGATGACACATATACAAATACATTTACACCTTTTTGATTTGGGCTAGATAGAAACGCAATTAATTAAATTGAAGTCATTGTACATTAATTTAATATATGCACAATTGTCAGCTTTAGTTTAAAATAAGTCCACTTAGTAGACCACATATAATAGTGTTATAAAATATACTTGTTGTGTTTGTCAAACTACTCAAGCAGGTTTTAAAAGTTTTATGTCACAAAAGCTATGTATTTATAGCACTGATAAGATCATTAGTATCATGTCATAGTATCATAATTGGTATTGGCATATAAATACTATATTATAATTCCGGTTTATTTATTTATATTATTACTTTATGTACACACATTTACATATAAAAGACTAGGTGTTATGAATTAAGAATACATAGGCTTATTTCTAAAACGAATCTCTTCCAGCAGACCTGCGAGAAGAGAAATTGATATAAAAGTAATGTAGACACTGTGTAGACAAATAAATAAACTACTTAGACATAACAATGCAGAAAAACGAACATAAACATACATAAATAAACGTAAGAGCATATACATATACATACAAACTATAATATACAATACATACAAATGCACACTATTTATCAAATTACAGTTTTGTTTTTATTTATGTATATGGTTAGCCAATATATTTACTTCTCTATTTGTTTATTATCTTCTTTTTATTAGTTAGTGAATCAGATTTATAGATTAGGTACTAAGTAAATTTTTACCATCTCTAAAATCCAGGTACTCTGGTGAATCCTGTTCTTTGAAGAAAAATGATAAGGAAGGTAATAGTTGGCACTGGCTGTCACATACAGAGAGTGGGATGACAAAGAGAGCAGCCCATACAGCAGTCTATGTGAACCATACTGATTCACTTTATGTATTTGGAGGATATGATCTGAACAAAGTACTTGGTTTACTGGAGGTATACAGGTTAGTTAAATAATGTAACACTGTACATATTGCATACAAGTCAAACATGTATATAAATAAATGACTTTAATATTTATGAGTGTCTTATGTTCAATTAATATTCATACTATCTAGTGTATCTACATATAACTAAAACAGCAAACATTATGGTAGTAAATTACTTTACTTATTTGATTCTTTGATACTATAATTAAGTTGAACTATATGTAGATTAATAATAACCTACATTCTGTGATGACCCTTGCCATTCAAAATGTTTTTTAATGACATTGAATTAATACATAATATAATGTGATTTTACTCATCGTTTGTTAGTGATTTAGCATATTTTTTATAGGTTCTCAACTAGTCATTGGTATGATGAAAATGGGAAAGTTTTACGTAGGTACCCTACAAATGAAGAGATTGACAAATCTCTGCTGACTTTATTTACTAAGGTAAGCCTGATGTCGAAATATACCCAAAGGTTATCTAATGAATTAAAAGAGAAACAACACTTTTTATCCAACTTGACATTGTCAGAATATTCATAAAAAAAACATGTGAACAGAATAACACATGCAATAATATCAGCCATTCATTATTAAATTATATTCAAATTTTATTTTTAATGGTGTCTAAATATTTTTAGGGAAATGTGGATGGCAGCTGGCAAATAGGCAACAGGAGCTCATTATTTAATTTACTACTATCATCCTTTTCAAATCATGATAAGACCACATTACCTCTCATGTATTCTCACGCACCTACTCCATATTCAGAGAGCTATTTACATTTTACGGAGCAACCGGAAGTAGTAAATAATGTTATGACACCAAATACAACAAAGCCTGAGCCAAGGTATGGTCATTCTGCGTGTGCATTTGGAAGTGGTTTTGTTTTGTACGGGGGTAAACTTTCTGATGGAAGTCTGTCATCTGAACTATGGATGTTTGACGCCGAATTCAATATTTGGACTCTTAGGGCATTAAATGCCACGTTCACCCCCCCTGGATTGACCCGTCATACTTTAACTGCTGTCAGAGATGAATTGTATCTGTTTGGCGGAAGTACTGTGGATGGCGAGTTTTCCTCAAGGTAATTAATTAAACGCAATAATGACTTTGATCTGATTACATTTAAATTAATTAGTATGATTTGAAGTAATATCTTTCCCGCCTTATGTTTTCAGTATGTACAAAATAAAACCTGGTGATGTGAACACAGAGACTTGGGAAAAGGTGCAAGTGAGAGGTGGCAAGGAGCTGGACGTGCGAGTGGTGGCCCACACCGCGGTGTACCATCCGCATTCTAATTCAATTTTGGTTTACGGAGGAGTAGTCGCCAGTGTAGCACGGTGAGCCAAATTTTGAGCGTCTGATTAGCCTTTAGATTACATACATATTTTATTCTTATATTAGAATGTTATTGAGGAGAAAGTTATTAGCTCTGTATTTTGGTTTAACTCCGTGATCAGATTTTTTATCGCAATGTTTTGCATGTCGTAATTACTATAAAACGGTGGAACTAAGTATAATATAATTATTCATTAATATTTACACAGGTTTTCCAAGCTCTCAGATAGAATGTTTGCATTCGACATAGACTACAAACATTGGAGTGAAATCCACTATCCTAGAGCGCATTTACGTGACACATATGTACCGCGAGAGAGGGCGTTTCACACATCAACAGTTATTGGTATGTTTAAATATATATAACATTATTGTAATCTAAATTTACAACGTCATTCATTTATAAAAGTAATTAAAGTAAAGAGTTGTGACGAGTCAATAAATATTACTATTTTAGTCTCAGACATGCAATGTAGGTCGTTGTGCCGATGTGGTATCGCGCGCACCATGTTTATAGGAGCTAATATTATGAATTACTTCATATTAGTTACTGCATGAACAAATGTACGGCAGTGCGGTTACACCGCTCATGCACCTCATTCAGTTTCCTTTCCCTGATGTCCCCCCTGTTATTGTCATAAATTTAAGCTATAATCTAAAACCATAATGACTGACAATATATAACATAATCAGCCTATCTGCCCACTGCTGGCCAAGGGCCTTTTACAGAGATGGCAAGAGCATCAATAATTAAGTCCGGTTCCTTGCGATGATTTCGTTAATCGTATGTCCGCAATGTCTTAGATTAATTAAGAAAATACATAATGACATTGTAAAGTCACATTGGTACATGGCCGCGGGCACATAACAACTCGGACACCATGACAAGTATTTACTTTTCACTGATATTTGCAGGAAATTATCTAGTCGTATTTGGCGGATATTCTCATCGCCATAACAGGGAAGAAATCTGTTACGACGGCCAAATGTACATCTATCATCTTGGTTGCCATTCTTGGATTCCGTTAGACGTGTTGGGTAAAGTGCGTCGGTTCTATCCTAAGAAGCAAGGAGTATTCGCGCACGCAGCAGCCTTAAGGCCGCCGTCCACACTATTAATCGCCGGTGGATACCATGGAAACGTTAATGGTGAGTGTATCGTTGCTTATTTTAAAATTACCATTAATGATAACTAGCTTACGTTGTACTAAGCTTTTATTAACCTTTAATTAATGTTCACATGTTTGTTTCAGGTGATTTGTTAGCGTATGTGGTGCCTAGTTGGCAGGCGGGGATCACTAACAACGATCCGGAGTCGGCTTGTCGACGTCATCGGTCCCAGCCGGAGTGCCTCGCAGACCCCGAGTGTGGCTGGTGCTCTGCAGATGATGTATGTAAATAAAATATTGCGAGCTTTAGTTGTTACTAGCCTTCTGATGTAATAATTATTGCTGATTTTTTTACGGGATGACTACTTTAATTAATAAATAAAATTGGATTATATCTTAATTTAACTATTGCAGACTTGCTATGGTAGAAGGATAGGTGCCAATTGCACAACAAATCTCCAATCGATTCGATGTGGAGGCATCTGCCCAGCCCTGGGTGATTGTCATTCGTGCCTCATCCACGGGCCTCCTCCTGGCAAAAGGAACAGTAGCCGAACACCTCTGCCCTCCGTCAGCACCAAACTCGGCTTAGATCAATGTAACTGGTGCGTGCAAAATGCAAGATGTCATCACAAAGATGGTATGGAAAAGTAACACCATATTGGATATAATTTTCAAGTTTAGTGTTGTAAAAGAAATACATATTTATTTACTTAGTTATTTTCTCGGCATAGATAATTATGGCGTCTGTGGAGAAGATACACCCTCAGAAAATCCCGGTTGGTGGGGCACCACCGGCACAGAAGTAACGACTCCTGACGAATGTAAAATTCTAGATAAACGACCAGGCCTTACGTTTCTGAGATATCAACAACCGGCAGATTGGAACCATCCAGACGGAGTATCTGTGGTCAATGCGACGACTGTGGACTGGGGAACTGGAGGGGGAAGTAACCATATATTCAGTGGCCCAAGTGAAGCGCGACTGAGAGGCTGGCTCCGAATACCACAGTACTGGAACGGAACAGGCGAGACCTTGTACATCTGTGCGGGGTACTCAAACATATCACTAGCGTTGGGTGACAGCGGTGGACCGGTGGCCAACCTGACCGCGCAGCCGTCCGCCTGCTCGCTTGTGGACTGGCCGGCGTTGTATCCCGGCCGCCTGGCCGTTGACATGCATGCGAACGATTCACTACACACGGGCTTGTATCCATCACACCATCACGCTAAAATGGAACTACTTCACAACAAGTCACTAGAAAGCGCTAAGGTGAGATATGTCATTCTATTTTTATTCTTTATTACCTATATTCATACACTACGCCATTTTTAACCGTGTTGTCGGAAGAGCAGAAGACGGTAAAGGTCGGTATGTGGTATATATGTAGGAGATGGATTGCAGAATCCGCTGTTTTACAAAACAAATTCTTTTTATAAAAGAGCTGAACAGCGTTCAGCTGAATTGCCATTGCAATACGTTTAGCAAAACTGCTACCCACGTTTAGATGTAATGCAGAATGACATATCTACAGTCAGAAAGATTTATTTATTGTGTAGGTATATTAAATGGACAGTCACCACTCAAGTAAAAGAAAATATACTGTTTTCTGAATTGTCTTTCCGTGGCTGGGTCGACGATTTTTTTGTCTGTGTAAGGTCAGAAAAAACCTAAACACAAAGTGGACGGCGAGGAGATGAACCCGTTACTTTGATACACCATTCGATAGTGTTGCTAAGAATGATCAAATTCTAGGAAGTAATGACATGGCATTATTAGTGACAATAGCGGACGGTGTAATAATAAATCGTGATGTTTTTTTTTTCAAAAATCGGGGCGTATATTCACAGGAACATTGATTTTTCAAAAATTCAATTTTGCTGTCTTTGTTTTCATCAGATACGCCCCGAGTATTTTTCACTATTCTTTATAGTTTCGGATTTGCCCATCCAAGACCACTCAAAAATTCACACTGTTTAAATGCCACAGATGGAAAACAGAGCCATGAGCAACAACATTTTGAACTAAAATCTACTATCTGACGTTTCATTTCAGACTGTTTTACATAAACTCGTTGACCCGCTGCATTGATAAACATAAAACGTTTATACAGTTCTGCGTGTTATAGTTCAGTAATTAAGCAAAACCGCTAACTTCAGTCAGCTGTTTAACATAACAGCACTGTTTTGAAAATAAGCTAGCGGTTTTGTAAAACTTGATTTTAGTTTTGATTTTACAATCCATATTTCATTAAAACTTTTTTTTTTCAGGTATTCACATTTGAATTTTTGGAGCCATATTCGGACGGTCAGTGCAAATACGATAACTGTCTATTATGTCTTTCGGACGCCGCTTGCGGCTGGTGTGAGTTGACGAATCGTTGTGAACCAAGAAATACCGACGAGACCACCTCGTGCGTAGCCGACGGCGAGTGGAGGTACCTGACGTTACAGCCGGCCGCCTGCCCTAACTGCTCCAACTATATCAGCTGCGAGCGCTGCGTGAACGGTAACTACTGCGAGTGGTGGGCGGACGAGGCCCGGTGCGCGAGACGCGGCCGGGCCGGCGGCGCCATCGCCGACGCCGCGCAGTGCCCGGCGCCTTGCCGTCTGCGCACCGATTGCGAGCACTGCCTCGACGAGCGCGGCCGCTGCGTGTGGTGCGAGGCCACCCGCCAGTGCTTCAGCTTCAGTGTCTACACCAGCGAGTACCAGTTTGGCCTGTGCCGCGAGTGGCTCGACCGTGCCTCCTCGCCGCCCGATGACACGGCACGCAAATCTGGTCAGTGCAAGTCGTGCCGCCGTCACGTGCAGTGCTCCGCGTGCTTGCGCAGCATGGGCTGTGGCTGGTGCTACTCGCACGAGAACCCCATCAATGGTGCATGCACTGAGGGTGACTTCACTAGGTCGCACGCTGACTGCGCCGCCGTGTTGAACGTAACCACTGCGGACGCAGGCTGGGCCTATGCCCAGTGCCCAGACGTAGACGAGTGCGGCCTCGGCCTGCACGACTGTAATGAGCACGCTATCTGTAACAACACCCACGGTTCGTACACGTGTAAATGTAAACAGGGATATATCGGAGATGGGAAAAAGAGCTGCATGCGTACCTGCTACAATAACTGCATCCACGGTTACTGTCTTGGAGCTCCTCAATATAAGTGTCACTGTGATCTAGGATGGACGGGCGCGGACTGTTCCATAAACTGTGGTTGTCACAACCATTCGACATGTAGGACCGGTGTAGGGCGGTGTGATGAGTGCCAGGACTGGACGGAGGGAGAGTTCTGCGAGTCGTGTAAGCCCGGCAGTCACGGCAATGCGACCACGGGGCAGGGGTGCCGCAGGTGCGACTGTAACGATCACGGCGATGAGACGCGCGGTGTTTGTGATGTAGCGACCGGTGAATGTATATGTAAGGATAACACCGAAGGCTTGAACTGCGAACGCTGTAAACCAAAATTCTATGGTGATCCTAGGCATGGAGGCAGATGTTACTACCAATGCGAACCCAGAGGAATGTTAAATGCAACACAAACCGAAGGCATCGGTTCATACAAAACTGACCCGGATATAAAATCAATTGGACCTTCGAAAGAATGTCTATGGATTATATCGGCTGAAGATATAAAAGACGCTATAATTCAGTTTACCATAAATTCGTCCACATTTGACGTTCCCTGTGATGAGAATGCAGTATATGTTTATGATGGTCTTGGTGGGGTTCCTGATTTAAGTAACAACCAACAGAGCCAGCTCTTAGGTGTATTTTGTAACGGCGCTTCTTCTGGTGTCATAGAAGCTCGTAGTGGGAACTTAACAGTCCATTACAAGCAGGGACAGCCGGAGCAGGGATTCGAAGGGAGTTACAAGGTGCTGGCTTGCGACGGCCATTGTACCTGGCCAAGAGTTTGCAACAAACGGCACTGTGTTTGTCGCGAAGGTTACGGGGGTCCGAACTGTGAAGTTGAAATCTGTCGAAATAACTGTAGCATGGCAGTCAATGCTGGCATATGTGACGCTAGCTATGGAAGATGTTTATGTAATGACGGATTTGGTGGGGATGATTGCTCAATCAGACTAGATAAAACACAACTCGTATTTACAGAGCTTTTTAACTCGGAATATTTATCAGATGGTTTAGATCACTTAAGAAAAACTCTTCCCAGATTCGGACACAGTTTGGTAGCTGATAGACGCGGTTTATGGATGTTCGGGGGATATTCCCTTTCTCACGGTCCTCTGAATGATATTAGGTTTTTCGATACAAAAAATAACACCTGGATGCAAGTAACTGTAGAAGCTACTCCGGATGCAAAAATGCCTGAAGGTCGATACTTTCACGCTGCTGAAATTTACCATTCAAAGCAAAATATTTATATTTATGGTGGTTTAAGTCTACAGGAGAAAAGTGGGCAAAACAAAACCCTTGGAGATTTTTGGCAGTTTAGCTTAAAAGACCAAAGATGGAGTAACATCCGTAACAAAGATAAAGATGGGCAGCCGCCCTCTCTCGCTGGGCACACGTTGACATTGCAGAAATATCTAGACTATGAAAGTTTGGTTCTGATAGGAGGATTTTCACTAGAAGAAGGTTTTATGTTCGATGTTTGGGAGTTCGATCTTGATAATGAGAAATGGATCAAATTAAAAGATGAAGGCGCAAAACCGTCTGGAATAATCGGTCATAGCACCGTGTACCACGCCCCCTCACAGAGCCTGTATGTGTATGGAGGCATTCTATATGCTTACAATGGTACAGTGCTATCTAACAAACTATTTTCATTTCATTATCCCACAAAACAATGGAGTGAATTGCCTACGTTCCCTATTTTAAATAACTTTTATGATAATTTGCCACAAGCCACATACTTACATTCAGCAGTGACGACTAATGACTACATGATAATTTTCGGTGGACGAACTGATCCTGAAAATAGATCTGATTCCCTCATTGCATACATCTACAGCTGCAACCAATGGGTCCGACTTGTCAAAGGTTTGTAAAATTGAGAATACCTAATAATGATCTTTTAATTAATTGTTTAATGTTATTATACTGATTTAATTTAATTACATTCGCTTACAGGTGTAAGTATAGTTGGTCATCCGCCACCCCCAACAATAGCTCATGCTATGGCAATAGACATAGAAACGGAAAACGAAGGTTACATTTACATAATAGGCGGTTGGACAGGAAGTGCCCATTGTCAAGTCACGAGGATTTCACTCCCTGAGGATGTGTGTTCACTGTGGAGTTCTAACAAGTTTGAGTGCCGCAGCCATATGGGGTGTAGTTTCTGCAGTACTGGCAATTACACGAAATGTTTTTCGGTGGACAAGCCTGGTTGTGAGGGCAGCGACAGGGTGTCGGTGAACCCGGGCTCGGCCTGCGATGCCGAACTGGTGTCGTCGCGCGCCTGTGAGAACTTCACCACGTGCACCTCATGTCTGGCTGCCTGGCCCATGTACCCGGAGGACAAACCTGCCTGTCGCTGGTGCGAATCCTGTGCGGCTGCTGTCGGTACGTGTCTTCATACATTTATACCTTTACCTATAGTTAAGCAGTAAAAATATCAGTAATGTAAGTCTTCATGTATTTTAGGCGAATGCGTGCCCACTGACGAGTCCTGCACTAGTATGAAATGCAACGCTGGCACTACCTACATCAGTAATGTTGATAATTGTCCAGAACTTAGATGCGCATCATCAGACTGTGAGAAATGTGTGTCTAAAGAATGCACGTGGACAAGACACGCTGTAAGAGAAGGTAAATTATATGCGTCAGATAAGCGTAAAATCATAAATTTTACTGTTCTGAACAATGTAATAAGCTAATATCACTTACAGGTCAACTGACACGCATAGCCGAAGAATCAATGGAACTCTTTAATTGGACATGCGCATTGATAGAGGAGCCAGGTCGAACCAGTCTTCGTGCAACAAAGAGTGAAGAGTGTCCAAACAGATGTACGATGTTTGACGACTGCCAGTCGTGTCTGAGCACAGACGGGGGCGAGGGTGGGTTTGCGGAATGTCGCTGGGCGACGTACCTCGGCAAGTGTATCTCGCCGGCGTACCAGCCCGTGTACTGCGCGGGCGGCGTATGCGGCTTAGTGCTCACAAAGGCCGACAAGAGCAAGTGCCCGGCGCCGTGCGACACGTTCGAGCAGTGCTCGGAGTGCCTGCACCACTCGCACTGCGGTTGGTGCGCGCTGTCGGGCGCCAATGGGCAGGGCGTGTGCTCCGAGGGCTCCATCGACGCACCGCTGGATTACTCTACCCGCACCACGTGTGCCGCCGTCTACGGCAACGTGCACCAGGACAACAACACCAACGACACGTTCTCGTGGCACTACACGCGCTGCCCGCCAGAGAACGAGTGCGAGAACAATCATCATCAGTGCAAAGCGGAGTCAGAGGTTACATATCCTTGTTACATATTATTTTTAAGTTATTTATAGATCTGACTTATATAAACGAGTTTGACATGTGACAGGTGTGTCGCGATCTACCGGAGGGCTACGAGTGCGCATGCGGCGCAGGCCACAAGCGCGCGGGGCCGGCGGGGGGTGCGGGGGGCGCGGCGGGTGCGGGCGGGTGCGTGGCCGTGTGCTCGCAGGGCTGTGTGCGTGGCGCGTGCGTGCAGCCAGACGTGTGCCGCTGCGAGTTCGGCTACGTCGGCGCTAACTGCACCATCCAGTGCCAGTGCAATGGACACTCGGACTGCGAGGGACCCGACAAGCTCGACAAGTGCATCGAGTGCCATAATAATACAATGGTACGTTTTCGCTCGTTTGAACTTCTAACCACTTTGACGGCACCATACCACATATGCATTTAGTATTTTACATTCAGTTCCTTAGGTCGTATTCAATAACGTGCCTCGAGAATATGTTATGCATGTTCTGTGCACTGTAAAGTTAAAGTTAGTATCACAAGAGTTCACATATGAGATATGTAAGCCGCAAAGATTCGACGTAATCTAGCTGACATCTACAAGTAATACTGTAACTACGTATGAAAATATTAAATGTTACTGTGCATTCCCTCTATAAACGCACATACTTCTTTAGCATGCTAACTGTATTATTACTTTCTGCAGGGTGACCAGTGTGAAAAATGCAAACCTAATTTCGTGGGCGACCCGGTGAACAACGTGCAGTGCGTGCCGTGCTCCACGTACTGTCACGGACACACGTCCATCTGTACGAGCGAGGTGGATGCGGCCGTGTCGCGTGACGTAGGCGGCCCTGAAGACGATTATCGCGACAAAGCTCGATGCGTACGATGCGCCAACTTTACCGACGGACCCCGCTGCGAAAGATGCATCGAGGGATACTTCAGAGGCTCTGATGACTTCAGAGACCCTTGCAGACCGTGAGTCTTACTAAATTAGGACCTTATAGTATATGTATTCTCTACCTTTTTGCACACAGAAACTATATACAATCAATCCTCTTTCGTCCGGAGTCTAGTTGCGAGCAGACGTGCAACAACTCAATTTAAAAATATTAAAAGTCACTAAAGTTTACCTTATATCCACAAACGGTACATTTACATTAATTAACTAAGTGAATTTCGACCTAATAAGTAAAGTGGTGAAATACATTGATAATATTTGGCGGGTCTCAGAAGGGCGCCCTCCACACCCGCAGCTTGTGCGAGACAGGTATATATAATTCATCCTTGTCTATCGAGTACCGGCTCGCCGCCCGCGCTGCGCCGGTGTTAAACACCGTATCGTGACGCATGCTATAAGTAGCTATTGTGCAGATCTACATTGCTACTAGTACTCATTACTGAGCAACGGCTGTCTCACTGATTGCACGTAAATACTCCTTCGTGAATAACAATATTGCCTATTCTGTTGAGCGCGCACAACTCATACATATCTCCGGCATACAATATTTATTATTATGAACACAATGCGCACACCACCCAAGGGATTGTCTTCTTCCGAAACTGATTTATCAATGCGCAGTACGGAAACCGTAATGAGTACACCGCATAACATAACTACTAGGCAAATTAATAAGCGCGTACGCATAGACTATGACGACCATTCTTTACCTCGAGTTGACACTAATGCGGAGCTCAAAGAATTACTAAAGGCAATGATTTCTCAACAAAACACGCGAATTGACGCAATGGAGAATAGTTTTCAGGAAATTAAAAATCAGTATCGCACTATAGAGAAGTATATATCTGATATAAAAACGCAAAACAACGACATACAAACTAAAAACACAGAGATTAGTTCAAACGTGGATCTTCTTACTAACCAAATGAATGATATTGAAAAGAAAATAGATAAAATGGAAGGTGAGCGAAAGAATTACTCTGCCTCCCTCTATGTCCTTGAGGACAAGATTGATACACTAGAGCGTAATAGCAAGAAGACAAATATAGAAGTTAGAGGAGTACCGAAAATGCAAGGTGAATCTAAAGAAAATCTTTTTCAGTTGATCTGTAACATTATGAAGAAACTAAACGTTGAACTACTTCCCCTACATACCTACGTGAAAGATGTGTATAGGCTTCCTTATAATGAAAAAACCTCTACAAGTACAATTATTGCAGAGTTTACCAACACCCTAAGTAAGGAGAAGGTCCTCAAAGCTGCTAAGAACTACAACTTGGAAAACAAAAGTAATCAACTTAATACTGGTCATCTGGGCTTACAGGGGCCATCGAACATATTGTTTATCTCAGAAAACCTAACGCCGAAAACGAAACGACTTCTCTTCTTAGCTCGTGATTTTGCGAAAGTTGAAGAATATCAGTATTGCTGGGTAACAAATGGCAGGGTATTTTTACGTAAGAAACAAGGGGCGTCTGCCTGTCTCATTAAGAATGAAAGCTCACTTCAAACACTAAAACTTAATAAGAACATGCATATTGAAAATACAAAGTGACTATTATCACTCAAATACCTATATACCTCATATTTATGCATGTTTAGATTATTTTCTCACCAAAATGCGAATACTGTTAAATACAATATCATGTTATGGACCTTTTGTTTTGTGTTCTGCATTGTGTTTACTTTTATTTTTGTTATGACTATGTTATGCTTTAGTGTTTTCACAAATTTATATGCTTACAATTTTGTTCTACAATACACCTCACCATATACTTACCTAAACCTATTGACTACGTTCACGACCTTACACATCTCAACAGTCCCACACTACATACACACGCATAAATCCCTCAATTACTTTACAATACAATACAAATCACGCTTACCGATCTCCCATAAAATACATTACAAATACTATCACATATTTTTTATTTTTTACTATACGATACCACTCCATCCGCGTCTTAGTTGTCTATATCTTCACCTTCCACCCATTTCTTTTGGAACATTATATCTCATTTTTATTTATCCAAATGGCTAATCTTGCAGAACTAACTGATGAAATTGATAATACAGACATTATAACATCCTATAAAATTCATTCAATTGATGAATGCAAACATTACCTCGGAGATACAACAACACAGTATACGGTGATTATGCAGAACATACGCAGCATAAATAAAAATATCAATAACTTTACTGTACTGCTGAGTCGACTTCTTTTCACTCCGGATATTATTATATTAACCGAGTGCTGGCTTGACGATCGAACTCCTTCTTTTAACATTGACAATTATAAGTATCATTGCTCCAAAAAGTTTATTAATCAAAATGATGGTATTGTGGTGTTCACCAAATCTAATTTACATGTTAATATAATAGAGCCACCTTTCAAAGACTCAAACTGTTTAGTCATTAGTGTTGGTAATGAATTGTCAATCATAGCTCTTTATAGATCTCCATCCTTCTCTAATATCACAAATTTCTGTGATTCACTCGGTAACATTATGGCAATGTGCAAAGGAAATACTTGTGTCATTGTCGGTGATATAAACCTCGATATAAAAACCGGTTATACTGATCCACGTTCAACAGAATATCTGGACTTAACCAGTCACCATGGGTTTTATCCAGGACATAATTTTCCAACTAGAGAAGCCAATTGCCTAGACCATGCACTGATAAAATCACGCTATGATTCAACAGTTATTGTTTGTGACTCAGGCATCACTGATCACGATACTGTAATACTTGGCCTCCATATGAACCCATTAAAGTCATCTACTTCTAGACAGATAATTAAATTAGACCATAACGCGATTGTGGATGACCTCGCATATGTAAACTGGGACTCTCTATATACATGTATTGACATAAGTCTAGCAGTTGAGCACTTTACAGAAGTACTTGGAAATGTTATTATTAAACATACTTACAAAGCCACCCTTCATAGTTCTGACGTCATCAAGAAACCGTGGATCACAAAAAACTTATTAAAATGCATCAGGCGTAGAGACGCTTTACATACTAAAACCAAAAAGAAAGAAAATCGTGATAATCTGATATTACAACTTCAATATAAAAAATATAGAAATTACTGCAATAACATTCTCAATAACTTAAAATGTGACCATGAACGTAAACGCTTAAATAGTGCTGAAGGAAACCCCAGAAAAATGTGGTCTGAAATTAAGAGCATCTGTAATTTTACTAACCACAAAACAGAACATTCAAAACTAATTACAGGGAATGTTAATTCTGTTCATAAGTTGAACACTGTCAATGCCTATTTCTCTACAGTTGGAAAAAATTTAGCGTCTCAAACTCTCTCTAGAATGAATGTCAGCGAAAATGAACTAGCAAATAATTGTAGTATATTGTTAAGCAACCACCAAAGTTCGCCTCACTCCTTTTTCTTCACACCTACAGACGAAAAAGAAATCTCTAAAATAATTACAAATCTAAAAACAACATCTTCCACCGGTATAGACGGAATAAGTAATATTATCGTAAAGAAGGGAATAAAATCATTAGTCGCGCCCATCACGTTTCTCTGCAATCTCAGTTTATCAACTAATTATGTGCCTGAAAGTATGAAAGTAGCCAATGTCTGTCCTATACATAAGAGCGGTGATGGGCTGGACCCGGCCAACTATAGGCCGATTTCTTTGCTGACGACACTGTCCAAAATTTTGGAGAAAGTTGTCAACATAAGACTGCTCGCCTACCTAGAAAAAAACAAACTGCTCTCGGATAACCAGTATGGATTCAGGGCTGCGAGATCGACGGAGGATGCTGTTACTAGTGCCGTCGACTATATTACACATAAATTAGATAGTAGCAAGGCATGTATCGGAGTCTTCCTCGATCTCGCAAAAGCCTTTGATACTGTCTCCCCAAAGATACTCCTGGCTAAAATGAGAGTTCTTGGCATTCGTGGTGGTCCACTGGAATGGTTCAATTCTTACCTCACTGACAGAAAACAGAGGGTTGTCGTGGGAGACCATTCCAGTGACATCTCCTCTGTAGATTTTGGTGTACCACAGGGAAGTGTTCTTGGGCCTACGCTCTTTATTATATACATTAACGCCCTGTGTTCGCTAACCCTACCAGCAGCCAAAATTTTTACCTACGCTGATGACACTGCAATTGTTTTTCACGGAGACTCTTGGCCTGAAGCTCATGCTAGGGCTGAAACTGGCCTGAAAGTCGTTGCTAGCTGGTTAAACAAGAATCTTCTTACACTAAATGTCGAAAAAACGAAAGCTATCTGTTTTAGCGTGTCTACACGAACTAGTCCCAAAGTACCCATTTCTATTAAACTACACTCTTGTGTGGAAGGCGCCAGATGTTGCTGCCCTACGATTGCAAACACAACGAATATTAAGTACTTGGGTGTCTACTTGGACAACCATCTAAACTGGTCTAAGCATGTGGAGGCTTTACGTACTAGGGTTAGAAAACTCTTATTCATATTCAAACGATTGGCAAAAATTGCCACCGCTAATATAATCAAAACAATATACTTGGCACTATGCCAATCGATCTTAGGATACTGTATTGTATCCTGGGGTGCGGCTGCTAAGATCTATATACTCAAAGTAGAGAGAGCACAGCGTGCGCTACTAAAATGTGCCTATGGCCGTCCTTACAAATACTCAACTGACCTTTTATATCAGGAGACTCAAGTATTAAGGGTTAGGCAGTTGTATATTATATATATTACGTTGCGCTTCCATAAGAGTAGCCTTTCGGACACTACTACATCTCGTTCCAACCGTTTTCTGAAGTGGAATACAATTAAATGTCACAAGTCGATCGGCCGTAAGTCCTTCCTTTTTATGGGGCCATACATATATAGACAGTTGGAATCTAAACTAAAAATTTCCACATTATTAAAAAAGTCATGCAAATCTATAGTCTCAACGTGGTTGCTGAGCTTGGACTATATGCAAACTGAGGCCGTTGTAAACATTCCTAAATAGAGCTATACAAACATACTAACACACACACACACCCTACCACACACACACACACACACACACACACACGAACACACGCGTACACACACACACACGCGCGCGTACACACACACACACACAAGCGCGTACACGCGCACACACCTTACCTTAATTATAATCCTTGGCATTGTTTTTACTTTTTCCATTGTTTTCACTTAAGTACTATGTCAGCTATATTCTGGACTGAGAGAGACTAGATCCCACGACACAGGGAATCCTAGTGTGGGGTCTAGGGCTTTAGTCTATGTATGTACAATGTTTTGGCACAATAAAGTATTTTTATTTTTTATTTTTATTTATTTAATCAATCTGCCTAGCCTTTTCCCAATTACATTGGGGTCGGCTTCCAGTCAAACCGGATGCAGCTTAATATCAGTATTTTACATGGAGTGACTGCCTATCTGACCTCCACAACCCAATTACTGGGTAACACGATGTCTCGTGGTATGACACAGAAACTATATACATTGATATAATATGTAGTTTCTATGTTTTGTTATTTTACTAGAGGTGTTACTAGCTTCTGGGCTGTATTTTTTACGATTACGCTTTCCATACCCTGGTGCCTTATTTACCAAATTTTCCACTCATTTTGTCATCCTACGAAAACAACTTTGTTTTAGATGCGAGTGTCACGGTCACGGCGACACTTGTGATCCAGTAACAGGAGAGAAGTGTAACTGTGGAAATAACACCGAAAGTGACATATCGTGCCAGACGACCAGCTCCAGCAAGAACTCTGCGCAAGAGTGCTGGCGGTACCAGTGCGTCAAGTGCAAGGACCTCTACATGGGAGACCCCAGGAACGGACACCAGTGTTACAAGACCATCAATATAGAAAATAAACTATGCTTTGATGGGAAATCTATTGGTATGAGCTCTACATGATCATTAATCGGTCAAGCCCCGTTGGAACCAATTCGCTACAACAAAATAAAAACTTTATACTTTATTGCCCATATATTTATGACGTTTTTCCTTGGGGGGCTTGAGCGATAAACTAAATAATAATGACATGTGTAACACCTTTAAAAATTATAAATTATTTTCAGACGAGTGTAAAATAAAGCCACGCCCTCTTTATTCTGGTCAAACGGTATTCGTAGCAGTAAATCCAAGATACATGAACGTTGACATCCGAGTGATAGTGGATGTGACTCAAGGCGCTGTTGATTTGTATCTCAGTCCAAACGATAGTTCATTCGTAGTGTCTGTGAACTCTAGTAACGGTGACCATGCGGTTGAGTTAGACCCGACGTACCACAAGCACGAGCCGGCCCGCCGAATGCCGTCGTTTGACGAACACATGCCGGAGGAGCCACGGGTTACGTGGTATTATGATAAGATTGAGTACACCCTCGCAGATTACACGGCGAAGGATCTAGCCACATACGTTACCGTAGATAGAAGAAACATTCTGCTCCGCGTGAGGAACCTTCGCAACCGGCTGGTACTCACTCTACCACAGAATGTTCATGACTTAACGCACACCAAGTTCTACATTGTGATTCGGGCGCGCCACACGGACGACGGCGCGGCGAGTTTCGGCGTAATCTTCTTCCGTCAGGATCAGCTGCACATCGACTTGTTCGTGTTCTTCTCCGTGTTCTTCTCGTGCTTCTTCCTGTTCCTCGCGGCATGCGTGGTCGCGTGGAAGGCGAAACAAGCGGCCGATGTGCGCCGCGCAAGGCGGAGACATGTCGTCGAGGTGAGGCAATCGATATTTTTGTTTCATCCTTTGCATTATCATGTTTATTTTATTTTATTATGAAACAAACGTCAATTACAAATTATATAATATTTTTATACTTTCTTCTGTGAATATCCATAACTTAACCCAAATAAATTGGGATGATAACAACTTCTGTGCTCTATAAATAAATAAGATACGTTACGCGGAGACTGTAACAAAATGTGTGATGTAGATGCTGCACATGGCGAAGCGTCCGTTCGCGGCGGTGACGGTGGTGCTGAGCGGCGGCGTGACGTCAGCGGGAGTGCGGCGGCGGCGCGCGCCCGACCTGCGCCCCGTCGCCATCGAGCCCACCAGCGACGGCCGCGCCGCCGTCACTTCAGTGCTCGTCAAGTAAGTGGCAAAGTGGGCTTTTTCACATATATTTTTTTAATTCCATACTTAGCTATGGTATTTTGGACAAACATTTAGGAACTGTGAACAAATTATTAAATTGTCAACATAGGTAGTACAGATAGTGCAATCCACGAAGACGCGCCCCACTATTCATCCTAACCGTTTAAAGTATATGTGTGCTATCTTTTGTCAATGTTTGAGTGTTATCGGTACACACTAATTACCTATGAGTGCACACGCACACTACAATAAATAGACTAATCAGGAGAAAGCGTCATGGTCAACGTGAAAGATGCTCTACTTCAATTTTATATTTTTTATTCGACTGAAAGTTAGGGTTATGTTTTTTTTTATTTTTAGGTGTGGATATTTTATGTGGTTATTAGTTAATATACGATAATATTACCATTTTTATAATGGGGGTAATTATAGACATAAATGAAATACGTGAAAAAGTTTTATTGAACTTTATTGAGAAAAGAAAATCGTAAATCACTCGTTTCAGAAATATCTGATTCCGAGTCTGATGTATCACCGACATTTATAATAAAACTAAAATCAATATCAAAGTGTCTCATGTATTCGTCTTCTATTTTTTCCACGTGCTGACAAGTATTGAACCAGACATCTTTATTTACTCGATCAAATGCTTCATTTATAATGGGCATAATCGAAGTGTAGTTTTGATTGATATTGCGGCTAGCAACTTGTAGTAGGTACCGAATACAATCGTCGATTATACAGGCTTAGGTAAAGCAAGACATACAGATAGTGCAATCCACGAAGACGCGCCCCACTATTCATCCTAACCGTTTAAAGTATATGTGTGCTATCTTTTGTCTTCTTCGGCCCAAGATTTTTTGTGCACGTGGTTGGTATGAATATATGATTCATCTGTGTAGGTCTACCTGCATTACGAAAAGACTTTACCTGTTTTAAATATTTCAATCTTAACATTTGAATATCATGTTTTTCGATTAGCACCTTCCTGTTATTCTCAGTTTTTCTCCATTTATAACCAAGTTTAAGTAACAATGTTCTTAGGGTTGTTATACATCCATTAAATTGTATGTGGTCTCTCAAAACAATATTAAGTCGTGATAATGTTGGAAATTGACGATGTTCTATATGATAGTTTTGGATAGTTCTTCGGACTACACCAATATCAAATTCGTCTAAATTTATTTTTCGTGGTCTTACCCTTAGCTTCTTCATAGGTGATGTAAAAATAGAAGCACTTCTGCCTACTTCGTACTCGCTTCATTTTCAGACTCAATATCCGCTTCCGTAGTCGGTTCTGTTGTACGCTCCGCACTTGAGATATATATCCATAGTTATATTTGATTCCATAGCAGGTACTGTAGTTTGCTTCATTGTGCTAGTATATTCCTTTCTTTCGCGTAGAATTCTAGTCACTGTGCTTTCACATAGTCCAACAGCCTGTGCGGTTCTCCATCGCGCATCAGTGATTTTTTCTGCATAATTTTTACTTGCTTCTTTTTTCATAAAATCATAAACTTTAGAAATAATTTCTCTTGCCTGAAATTAAAAAGTTAACATTCAATAGTTTTTCTTACTTTTAAAGATAAAAGGAAGTCTTAATAAAGTTTACTATTTTCAAAATTAAATTATTTTGCTTATTTCATGTGTTTTTAGTAACTACGAACTTGTAAACAATAATTTGCATACCTGGCTTTTAAGTACAACACGTTGAATTTTCTCACATTTAAAAAAAATATGAAGTAGAGCAACTTTCGTGACAAGTCTGGATTTTCGCAACATAGAGTTCAGTACTCGTGTGCATCGAACCGCTGACGGTTCGCGACTGACGCTCGGACAGGGTGTACAATCTTCGAACAAGTGAGTAGGAAACTGGACAATTATAAATCGACAAAATAAAGTAGGTCATTTAAATATACCATTGTCGTATGGCAATCATTCTTTTGCAATTTGGTAGGGTTATATCAATATTTTTTGCCTTCGTAAATCAATAGATGGCGCTTAATGCTATTTTGCAACAGATATCTCAAATATATATGGAAGTATTTTGTAAAAGTGAACTTGAATTTATTAAATATCGGGAATATGCTGGTCGGAAATGGTTTTGCAGTCCCAGTTACTCATTCATAAAATGCACATCCGAATTACAAGACATGTAAGATGACAAATTAAAAGCAAGTATATCATTAAATAATTTAAAACAATTTATAAAAGTAATAATATTTGTACATATTAGTTTCGACTTCCTGCATTGCCAAATCCATAAAAAGACTAGCTTTACATAAAATAAGTTATGTGACTGTTTTGTAATTAGTTTTAGTAAGGATTGATGTGCTACAATGTTGCTTTGGGTTTAGCCTGTAAAGGCTTTGTAAGTGTGAAACATATGTATATGCATGTCGGAGTCCTATGGTTTACAGCAATAAAAGAGCGGACTGTACAAATATAGAGTAGTTATAATAAAAAACAAAGATAGATCAAACGGCGGCCGATCGTACTACGTGACCATTGCGGAAAATCGTCGTAGAGAGAGGTTGCGCGCTAAAACGGGGAAAAGAGCCGCAGCCGCCGCGTCGCTTCCCTTCAGGCTGCGCGGTAGTCAGCGCGGCCCACGTTGTCCCGCGCCGTGGCATGATCCGAGCGTAGACAATGCAGTTGTGCATTCGTAAAACTATAGATGGCGTCTGTGAGCCCTGTTTCCTAAATTGAAAGCGAGAGAGGTCTCTATTTCCTATATTATAAAGTACTCTGTGCGCTCGGAACAAACTCCCCGCACCCCGCGATCCCCTCAACCAAAAATTGGTGGGGCGCGTCTTCGTGAATTGCACTATCTGTAATTATGTATTATTGAGGATTGCTATGAATGTGATGCCGGCTGAAGCTTTAATGCTTGTTTGCATTTGTAGACTACCAGGCGGGTCCCGCGTGCCGGTACGGTTGGCGCTGGCGTCGTCGCTGGTGCTGGTGGCGCGCGCGCCCACCGCCCGCCAGCGCCGGCCGCCGCCGCTGGCGCGCCTGGCCGCGCACACCTAGCCGCCGCCGCCATCACCACCGCCGCTGCCGCCCGGCGCCCTGCCCGCTGCCTGATTTGGTGCTCGTGAAGGTGCCCGTGTGTTTACGATGACATGGACGATTAGCTCTAGCTTGGGACTCGGGGCGCGGGTGCAAGGGACTCTTTCGATTTTTTCGAGTATAATGTACGTATTACCGGCTGCGACTGACTTATGTCATCGCCGGCCATATCGATGTAAGTAAATTTTCAACCTATTTAGGACGGGTGTTATAGAATTTTACGATTATGTATATATCGATCGGTGAGTGGTGAGATTGGTCTCCACTTACACAATTGTGTCGCGAAACTGCTATTTATCTTCGCCGATGATTGAATCTCGTGACTGTGCCGTCTTGATGCGAGCGAGGAGCCAAAGGTATCAAAATTGAGCGCATGTTATGCGCGGGTTGTGAATAGCCAATGTCCGCTGAACTGTTGTGTTGTTTATCTCGAAATTTTATTATGTAATGTTGACGCGACATTTTGTTACTGAAATGTTATTGAATGTTATGAATATGAGTTAGCTTCAGATCTTTATTTACAAGTTTAAGTAGGTGAGTAAAATTTTGTAGCTGACTGTATCTAAGGTACATTAGAAAACTATGTTCCTATGGATAGAAGAATCTCTTAAAATAAAAGATATTATTAGTTATTTAAATTACATATCTACGGGCAGTTATTTTCTAAATTGATTATATTTTATTTTAATTGTAGATAAATCAATAATTAATTGTAAATTGAGACTGTACAATATGCTTCATAATTATTATTAATATTTTCTTGAATGCTATTTCTTGTGTCGCTAAAATTAAACTTGCCAGATAGTATTCGTCATAAACCGTAAACATAAACAGTAAATATTATCTATCGAGATTATAATGAGTACGTAAAAAATTCAAATCCACTGTAATTTACTTTAAATGCCAATTATTATATTTATGTTTTACCCAAAATGCAATAATTTACGTAACTACTGGTCATAATATAAAAATAATTACGTATTAATAATATATGTACGCTCAAATGACATAAATTACTTTGTATGGTATATAGTGCCACATCCAGAAAAACCGACTAATAAACTAAATGGATGACTGAGTTGCCTCATTTGTCTAGGCTGCTGAGCGTGAGGCCGATGATGCTATGGCTTTGATGCGGTAAAGTTTTTATGTAATAAAAAATATTGAATATTAGAACATGGCATTACATTCGCCTCGTTTTCGATACTTTTAACACAAGGTGATGTACAAACTGTAATTATTTTATGAATAGCTCCAATCCTAAATGTTTGTACAAACATTAAAGCAATTAATTTTGATTATTAACTTGCTCATTAGTAATCAGCAGTATTGTGTAAATGGATTGATCAATTATTTGATATGTAAGTAGAATTATATTTAATAGTTAGTTTTAACATTAAAATATTAAGAGAGTACTGAATATTGTTATGGCTACATTATTAAGTTATACATAATCAAATGAATTGTACTTGATCAAAGGTATAAACTGAGTCCAAAATACATTCCATTTGTGTAACTTTGTACATAAAATAATGTGTAATAATTGTGTATTACCAAAATTTAGATCAGGTATCAAAGAGCTTTAAGGATATTTATATTAAGAAAATTTATTGCTCATAACCTTCAATTAGATCTTTCTTGATTATACATTTAAATGCATTTATATATTATTTTCTCCTTACACTGTATACTTTTATATTGACTGTAGTTTACATTTAAGTTATGGCCGAATGTTTGTGGGTTAAGAAAGTATTTGTAGCATGTGTGCATTTTTAAACTGAATTGGTGATGGCAATAATGCAGTATAGTAATGACTGTCTATATTATTAGATTGGTAGTTAAAATTAATTTTAATGCTGGCATTGCTAGCTAAAGACAGTTGTCTATTTCGATAGATGAAACACATCACGTATTACCTAATTTCGTCCTTTTTATGCTCAATATTAATAACCCTATTGAAATTATTTGTTATAAAATTATAACATGGATTGCCAAAACAACAATGAAGTGTTTTCATCGCAAATGCTTTGCTAATATGATTAAATTTAGCACTTTCTTCTATTAATGCTCTCACAGTAACAGTGATGTCTATTCCTAAATAAAGTAGATAATATTCAATATTGAATTATTATATAGGTATTGGGTTTACCTTAGCAAAATAAGCATAATTTTATTTGCTCAAAAGTATTTTTATATTGAACTATGACAGCTAAAATGCATTTTAGAGGGTTTCTCCTTTGTTTATACATTGATAATATCTTACAACTATTTCTTGGTCTCCCTTACTGATGAACATGTTTAGCTAAGTTATAGCCATCATTGCTTTTCTTCAGGTGTGATATTATTTTAAGTGTTTTACCTATTTAATTAAAAGATACCCTAAACAATCTGATAAAATCTTTGTTAATTTTATGTATATATTTGGTATGTAAATTCAATTGTATTAGGGTATTCTGTCTTCTATCTGTAATAAAATAAATCTGGGCAACATTATAATCAATTAAGAAAGTTTTAGATGTGTATCTGTACATTGTGGTCTCTTTTACAAAATGTAAGGATCCTATAACCACACCACTGTTGTAATAAAATGTCCATGACAAGATTTTGAAGGCAATATTTTCTTTTATCAAAATGGAATCTTATGGCAGTATTATGTATAAGCAATATATATTTTTGTTTAACCTGAATGTATAATAAATGTTTATAAAATAAAATATACTGTTGGTTGTAAATCAAGACTTTTATTGTTTGCAAACATAATATTTTACAAGCATTTATAGCATCATCACCACCAATTAAAAATAAAAGTTAAGAAAGGACTACCTTAAAAATGTAAGTAGCCTCTGCAAATGAAATATAATCCTAATATTTTTATTGTAGAGCACTGAACAGGGGAACTTAACATTAACTTCATGATGAACTATAAATCTATTGATCTTTTTGTGTAAGTAGATGTGTTTTGATTTTTTGAAGAAGCTCTTTCTTGACTGTATCTGGAACTAGTGCTCGGGCACGAGGAGTAACTTTTGTGGCTAACATATCAAATGTTATATTATTGCTTTCATTTTCTTTGACAACATCACGGCAAAGCATTCTAACTTGATCTCTCCACCCACATTCTATTAATCGTCTTCTCAACAGTTCCTTAAATCTGTAACAAAGTATTTCATAGTTAGTCCAGTGTAATCAAGTCTTTATTATAAAAAGTTATTTTAGAATAATATCTTGGAAGTGTGAAGGATTTCAGGGAGTGATGGCCAAGACATTAAAGTTAAGCATACATAACGGTGAATCGTCGTCAGAAGAAATGTGTCACATTAAAAATACTTCACTGGGCCCTTAAGACGACCCACTGACTCATTTAAGCAATAGCTATCAATTCCAATTTTGGATAATTATGGCTCCATCGGGTTAACGAAAACTCTTTGTTTATTCTTTCAAGCAGTTTGAGTTTCTGAAGCCTTTTACTGGGTGTAAAGATATTTTAAGTTTATGCAGAGTTTAGTACCTCTCTCTGTCTCCAGTTAAAACCAAACGTTGGTGTGCAATGGTGTTGTTTACAGTCATATTAACCTGAAATAACAACAATTTACAGTAAGTGACAACTTGTATGCATCAACTAAATAATTTTGTATATTTTCTAACGCCGTCATCCCCTTCGTATTTACACTACTACCCACTTTACACACCTATTTTATTTTTTGCAGCACAACTGGGTGTCTGAATTATGTGATTACTATAGTTACAGTCGCACAAAGTGATTAGTGATTCTGTAATTCTAGAAAAGTAGAAAATGCCTATCAAGTATCAACAATCGACCACAAATCAACAAAGGGTGCTGTTGCCAAGTGTCATTGACAATTTGATATTGACAGATTTGACAGTTTGTCTGTTTTTTTTTTTTAATTGGTTAGTCGCGGTTTGCGCATTGCCACATACAAAACGGGGAAACCAGGTAATTATAGGATATGTGTAAATTAGGAAGCGGAATTTGGAATATACAATTGGTTAGGATCAGGTTCAATATAATACCAATACTAAACTGTTATATACATATGAACAAGCAAAAATAATATATATTGCAGTTTAATATTATTTACAGAAATGTATGTAGCTAAATATTTATACACTAAAATATTATTTGTACAAAGTAGTGATAAAATAGAAGTAGAAAAAGGAATGCGGAGGGATAAAAGATTATTTAGGAACGATCATACTCAGGGCAAGAGAAAAAGATTTGTCTAAGGTTTGCTGCTTGTTTGCTGCTAAGATATTATAATTCTGCGGTTTGGACATTTGACCTTTTGACTTCTCACTTGAGATCACAACGAATTCAATGACATTCAACTAAACTTGGGTGGTGTTGAATCAATTGACATTATTTATTATAAGCATGTTTGCTATAAAATCTAAAATCCAGGTAGCGTAGGCACAGGGGCACGGATCTTGAAAAAATACGGACGGTGCGTTGCGTACGACATGTGAGAAGCATGCATGGTATCCATAACACAAGTTTATTCCTACTTTGGGTACCAGAGTTCAAAATACACTTCATTACACATTTAAGGTGACAAACCCAAACATTTTATAGTGTAACTGTTCAAAAATGTAATTAAAAAAGTTTTTATTTATTATTATTTATTTATGCTTAATCATCCAATACGCATACAAATACTTAAAACTCAACCACTCGGCGCCAGTACGCTGCGTGTGTGTGTGCGTAATCTATGCTTCGCTTATGACAAGGCAAGGTTACATCCGTATTTTTTTTCGGATCCGTGGAGTGCGGGCGGAGATAGGATGACAATAAAATAATTTAAATAAATAATAATAAATAAGTAATTTTGAGATAAAAGTTTCTATAACACGCCGTCATGTCTAGAGTTAAAAAAAGTGATACAGTACACTTTCATTTCTAGCCATACATGTGCTAAACTACCAATTTTTACAATACATACTTCAAAAATGAAGTAGTTTCATACAAACTTTATACCCTATTTTACTGCTGGTCCCGCTCCACAAGCACTCTGATTAACGAATCAATGTTACAAACAACATCACTTCGATGTACTGTCTCTTAGAAGGTAGTTTTTTTGTTTTTATTTTTGCCATTGTTATTTAAGGTCAATTTTTTTGTCTTGTTCTGTCCTAAATCTAATAATATTTTAAAATACGTTTGTTTAATGATTTAGCATTTCATTTTTATTATACTGTAAATGTGAGTACCATGTAATCATTTACATATTCTACAAGAATATATATATTTGATTATTGTCTGGCAGCTAGAGTATGTCATGCTCACTCAAATGTCCCGCTGACGGTGGCGTTTGTGTTGGGTCATTAGATTCCCTACAATATGGTCGAGTTTAGTGATGCTGACGGCGTCATGTTCGTGAACGGGCGCCGTTGGTTGGGGCTGGTCATCTCTAAACTGTCATGGCAAAGTTTTGAATTGTAACTAGACTCTATAGACTTCATATTACATTGTTCTCACATATGATTTCTATATTATAAATACAATGTAACCAAAATATTGTAATTGTTTGATGAGAAAGAGTAACCGTGGAGTTTCTTGCCCGTTCTTCTCCACAGGAATCTACACTTTGGAACGTGGCAACTAGTTTATTTTTTTGACAATTCAAAAGTGCCTGTTATCGGTCTAATTGAAATAAATGCTTTGACTTGACTTTAAAGCATGAAATGACAACTTTTTTCTCCAACCAAATGTTCATATATAAAATTTTACATTTTAAACGCCAAAAATGACGAAGTTTCATACAAACTTTCATCCTCTATTATATATTCATCCCCTTAGGGGATGAATTTTCAAAAAACCCTTATTAGTGCACACTTACGTCATTTAAGGAACATTTGTGCAAAATTTCATGCTTCTAGACCCAGCGGTTTCAGCTGTGCGTTCTCAACCAGTCAGTTTCTAACTTTTGTAACATAATCCTTCAAATGTAACAATATTAAAGGTTACATACCCTTTGGCTCAGCCACGTACAAATACGTATCTCATAACATTACAAGTATGGTGACTTGATTTCCGTACTTGACCTGTGAGCGTGACTGAAGTAGTGTGCAGTAAACTAAACTAAAATTAGATCATTGCTGTTTTTTACTAACAGTTACTTTATGAGCAGGACTACTATGACTTTCGCTTCTTCTACTTCTTTTTCGGTCGCTCGTTCAAGGGGATGGTGATGAAGACAGAGCTGTTATGCACTGGATCAACTAAGTTTAGATGAAATGGCGACACGAAAGCCCTGAAGTTGAAGGGCACAGTTTACAAAACCATTATAAGACCTGTCGTCCTGTATGGATCGCAATGAAAGAAGATTGCATGTAGTCGAGATGAGAATGTTGAGATGGATGCGTGGAGTGGCAGGAATGGATAAGGTAAGAAATCAGTATATTAGAGGAAGTCTGAAAGTAACAGAAATTTTTTAAGGAAACCTTTAGTCTTAGTATGGACATGTGATGAGGAGAGATGAAACACATTTAACTAAGAGAGTTAAGAATATGAATGTTGACGGATGGAAGGGGAGGGATAAACCAAAGAAAACATGACTGGATTATGGGACCCCATGGTGTGACCGATGACATGAACGAAAAGAGAGCGAACGACATAGTGACGGCTGAAAGGGAAGAATGGAAGAGAAAAACATATTGCGTCGACTTTTGAATAGTTCCTAACTCGTGCAAATTAGTTTGGAAACTACATGAGTACGTCAAACCTGAATCGAAAAAGGATGCACTTTTTAACAGGTTATGCTGCACGTCATAACAAAAAAGTCACCATTTACAACAATATAATAACACTAACACAAAAATCTGTAAAAAATGGAAAAAAAATGGATGAGTTCGACCCAGATATGAGAATTGATACAAGAAATTATATACTTACATAGAAAAGTGAATAAATAAAACTTTGATATGAAATTATGTTTTATTTCTATAAGATAAAGAAAAAATACAATTTCTTATATTCTGTGCCTACTTATCATAAATTCCTTAACAGAATGAATATCTTGATTTTCAATTATATTTAGTTTTAAACGATTAAGTACTCTTAGAATTTTAAATCGATTTATTTTAAAATTGTATATGTTTGTTACCGATTTGAACGCTTCCTTCCCTAGTTGAATCAAATGATAGGTGTCAAATGTGGCTTTTTAGATCTCGTCGTCTAGGCCAAGGAACATAGTCTAGGCTATTAATATCAAAGACTATAGGCATGGGTTATACTAGCAAAATCGTGCACCATGGCTTTCAAGTACGTCCACCTTAAAACACTAGCGCCAAATACCAGGGCTCTAAATACTTTCAAGTATTTTTGCTTCTATATAAATCTATTGTGTTGCTTCCGAAAAAGAAAAATACTCGCAAGCCCTGGAAGAAAAAATACTTTCATAGGAAATTGATCTGTGCCCCAATATAAATAAGGAGCTTAATTGCGTCTCCAAATAAAAATACTTGCAGGCCTTGGAACTAAAAATACTTCCTTAAGAAATTAATCCGTGCTGTAATTTAATTAAGGAGCATCTTTTATAAATTTACTTTCAAGAATTGGTAGTTTTTTACTCTCAAGGTAAAAAATACTTGTATAGGAATTTGATTGGTGCCTTGATATAAATAAGGAGCACAATTGCACTCACAAAAAAAAATAGGAAATTGATTCGTGACTCGTTTTAAATAAAGGCTATTATCGCGCCGCGAACGTGTGAGTTGCCGAGTAAAATACTTTCAAAGTTTTACGAGTATTTCGGGGACGGTAGGCGTACTTGCAAGCAAATACCTGGTTTTAAAACCTGGTCGCGTAAATAAAATACGCACTTCCCTAAACGTGACTGACAAGTCTATGTAGTGTTTTTTTAATAAAATTATTTAGAATATTTTGATTGTATTGAATTGTATGGTTACTCTGTTACTTGGAGAACATTACGGAAATTAAACATGGAAAATTGGAATTGCATGAAAGCTATCTTTGTGACAGTCTTGATTGTCTCACATACTACCTATCACTAAATAAAAACTGCAAGGTTTGGTGTCTTCTACATAGTAGATACCTACTGACTTCATACTAATCTATCAAATAATAATGGCTCATGTTATGGTATTAGATTCTATTGATGAAGATATTTTTGTTTGCGGTACATGCAAAGCTGTATTTAACTCCTTACAAATTTTCATGGATCACAAAAGGTCAAAATGTAGCAATGTTTTGGAGGAAAGGGTGCAGACAGCTGTAAGCAATCCCGTTTCAGGAATTATTGAAACATTACATCAAGATGATGAATTACCCAATACTGTCAATACTGTGTTAAAAAATATATGGCCTAAAGATCTTTCTTGTTCAACATGCACGAAAAAATTCAAACAAATGAAAAGTTTGCTTGCCCACATGAAAACACATACTGATAAACCTTACCAATGCCCTATATGTGGCCGCTGTTTTATTCAAAATTCTCACTTGCAGAGGCATTTAACATCACATAAAATGTGGCCAGATGGCTTCAAGGAGACTACAGCAAAGACACCTACAGAAGAACTTTTAAGCTACACCTGTCCTTATTGTAACTTTATATTACCTAATTATACTCAATACAGATCACATTTGAAAAATCATATATCTCTTAAAAAATTTAAATGCATTCAAGGCAATTGTATGGAGTTTTGTGATACAGTTGATACTTTGCTACATCATGTGTCTGTTTGTCATGAGTACCCTCATTATACCTGTCATATATGTAGTTCTACTTTTAGTTGCTTAGAAGATATTTCAACACATCTGCAGAGTCATAATGATAAGTTAAAAGATGGACCAGCTAAATTTAAATTATATAAATGCTCACTATGCGATGCTCAATTTCGTAAATCAGAGAAATTATCCCTTCACTTGCTCACAGAGAATCATAGTAAAATGTGTATTCATTGTAAGAAAACATTTGCAAGTGATAAGAGATTACGTCTCCATTTACAGATACACAGGCCACTAAAACCATTTCAGTGTCATATTTGTAATAGTAGTTTTCATATGAAGAAATATTTGTCAACACATATGCTTAAACATGGTAATAGGCAATTTAAATGTTCTGTTTGTAAATACATGTTCAAAAGACAAGATTTGCTTCAACGGCATATGAAGCTTCATCAAGCCAAGAAAATGTTTAAGTGTCCTTTTATGGAGACTTTGGATTGTAAGAAAGAGTTCAGTCGCAGTGACAAACTGAAATCACACATAAAATGCCATACAAAACGTATGGCTCTACATACAGATGCTAAAGCTAAAGTTGCAGAAACAAAAAGTGATAAATGAATAAAATAGTTTAACTTATTCATGAATGTTGTGCTCTGACAGAGAATAATCTTTGATAATTAGGCAAGCATTAAAATAAGAAATATGTATTAACCACTATGAATGTATTTTTTTGCAAAGCAATGATATCAAATGAATTTCTATACTAATGTTAATACTGCCAACAAAAGTAATGAAATACATGTAAGTAGAGGAGACAGGCTATGCACATGAAGGGCTTCCTTCATAGACAGTTAGTTATATCTCATTAACTAGTCCATCAGTCGTGCAGTTGGGCTGCTATTGGACACTAGTTACCCACACGGAAAACTGATAAGGATAATATTATAGTGAAATGGAGTTCCACAATTCAATCATATTATTAATTATTGTATCAACTCATCTTGTTTTCTGCGATGTAAGTGCTTGGTTCTAGTGTGAGCTGAAGTATATAATTATTACAATATTTCAGGATCAGAACAATGTATATGTTTCTATGTGTTACTTATTTTACAGGCCCGGCAGTTCCGTGTTACAGATCAGGTGTATGTTGACATAAAAAGGGAAGACAAACTTTTAGGGCGAGTGGTAATAGGTTTATTTGGGGACCTAGCTCCAAAGGCTGTCAAGAATTTTAAAGTTTTAGCTACAAAAGGCATTAAAGGGAAGTCTTACAAGGGCACATCATTTAACCGTATAATTAAAAGGTTTATGGTTCAAGGTGAGTCACATTTTAAATGTAGTTTTAACATAATAGGAGTTCCTCTGAATCTGTTTTTTAGCTTATGTTCAAATGAGTTTAATTTAATGAAACAGGTGGAGATATAGTGGCAGATGATGGTACCGGTTCCATCAGCATATATGGTGATACATTCAATGACGAGAACTTGGAAACACAACATAGGACAGCAGGATTTGTCTCTATGGCTAATAAAGGTAGCTATGGGATTTTATTTAAGGTTGTGGTAAATTAATATTTGGTATGCATTAATATGTGATGCTTTTACAAAATTTATCTGTATTTGTTATGGTAATTGCATCTGTACGTTATTATATTAACTACAAAGTTAGTCATGTTGTTTCAGTCCTATAAAAGGACTGAATAGATAGATGGCAATGATGTCACTAAAAGACATTTTAAAAATGTGGAAGCAGAAATCGGGTTAGTGAGCAGAGGCGGAGATGGCTTAGTGGTCAGAACACCTGGAGTATTTATCCGAGAGGCGCAGGTTTGAATCCTGCTCATGACAGTATTTGTCGTTCCACAATAAAAAAATAACCTTAGAGTTCACTATGCATACATTAATGCCTTTAAAAGATTTATTTGAATATTATTGATATTGAGTTCACTTTAAACTGCGGGGTAATTCTGAACTAAAAGACGTCTGAGTTTTGATGATGGTTTAATGCGACTGACTTAGGCTAAACAGTTTTAATAATATTTACGATCGTTACACACACATGCAAAATCATCACACATACAATGTACTAAATCAAACATCCCGCCCACCAAAGGGCTATTCAAGGCCTTTAAGCAGCTTAAATAATAAACTAGACATTAACTACTAATTAAATTAAAGAGTAATGATATTTAGAATAAATTTAGTAGCTGACACTATGAAAATGTAAATAAACCTACATCAAGTAAATACAGAATGTAATTACATCAATAGAACATAAATGCCAAGTCACTCGGTATTTATAGGTAAAGGGCAAAGTTTATTTATTGCCCTCTGGACAACACTGTCACCACACTTAACACTATACACTCTAGTTACACCGTCTGCTCCTGGATGTTTGTCCACTATCCGACCTAACACCCATTTGCCTGGGGGTAAATTGTCATACTTTATTAGTACAATGTTTCCAATCTCAAACTCTTGGATTTTATTAAGCCATTTAGGTCTCTGTTGCAAACGAGACAAATATTCATTTTGCCATCTCTGCCAGAAGTGGGACAGCAGCTGTTGCATGTGTTGCCAACGGGATAAGCGGTTCGTAGATATGTTTGTCAGGTTTGGGCTTGGAATAGTAATGGGTGCTTCGCCGATTAAAAAGTGACCTGGAGTCAGTGGCGCTATGTTATCTTGGTCATCATCGTCAATCGGACTTAAAGGCCGAGAGTTGAGACAGGCTTCTATTTGACAAAGCAGGGTATCCATTTCCTCGAAGGTTAAATGCGTAGTCAATACTCTTCTCAGGTGATGTTTTAGAGATTTCACACCTGCTTCCCATAGACCACCCATGTGAGGGCTGTAGGCAGGTATGAAATGCCACTGTGTGCCGTCCAGGGCGAGTGATTCAGCTATCGGTCCCTCAAATTGTAATTTTGCATGATTCCAATCAGCAGCAAGTTCTTTATTTGCTCCTACAAAATTTCGACCTTGATCGCTCCACAAATGAGCACATTTCCCCCGTCTGGCAACAAATCTTCGAAATGCTCCAATGAATGAGTCGGCAGTAAGATCTCCCACGAGTTCTAAATGTATAGCCTTGGTAGACATGCATATAAAGACAGATACATATGCTTTAGAAGTCTTCGCTCCTCGGCCTTTGGACATCAGTATTTGGAAGGGCCCAGCAAAGTCTACTCCACTGTGTAAAAAGGCTCTTGCCGGTGTAACACGTTCTTTGGGTAAATCTCCCATTAGTTGAGTCCTATTTGAAGCGCTTTGTTTAGCGCATGTTAAACATTTATGTATTTTAGTCTTTACCAGCTTCCTTGCAGTTAGGATCCAAAATTTTGTGCGTAAGTAGCCTAACATTAACTGCACTCCTCCATGTAATGTTTTCAGATGCGCGTCTTCTACTATGAGTGCTGTGAGTGCATTGTTGCTATCCAAGATTATAGGATGTTTGCCGTCTTCATCTAGGTTAGCATGTCTTAACCTACCGCCCACCCTGAGTATGTTCTCTTGGTCTAAGAATGGCTGTAAAGTTTTCAACCTACTATCCCCTTTTAAATGCTTACGTTCTGTTAAACTGTTTATTTCCACTTCAAAACATTTTTTTTGTATTATCTTGATGCATGTCTTTAACGAATCATCCAACTCTTTTGTAGTCACCGCTTTATCTTTATATATAATTTTACTACCCTTAAGAAATCGCTTACAGTATGTTACTGCTTTCAGCAGTTCCTTTAAATTCTCAAAGTCTTGAAATTTCACCGCCAAATTGTTTTCATTTTCTCTTTTCATATTGCTTTGTATATTTTCAAGTCGTTCTAAATTTGTAGTTATATTACTAGGTCTATAATAAGGAATCTCTCTTTCATCTAACCACTCAGGGCCATTCCACCACATCTTGTTTTCCTTCAAGTTTAGTACATACAATCCTCGGGACGCTGGATCCGCAGGATTTTCGTGCGTTTGGACATGAAACCAATTTTTGCCTATGTTGTCTAAGACCTCCACGACTCTATTTCTCACGAATGTATGCCATTTACCTGGGTCTCCGAATATCCAGGATAAAACGATAGTCGAGTCAGTCCAAGCGAAGATCTGGTTGGCTGGTATTCTTATGGCCTCCTTTATTTGCTTTAGGAGTCTTGATAGCAAAACAGCACCACATAATTCGAGACGTGGCAAAGATAACGGTTTAATCGGAGCCACTCGTGTCTTAGCCGCAATCAAACTAGTTTTTATTTCACCATTATCTTGTAGTACCCGGAGATAGGCTACTGCTGCATATGCTTTATTTGACGCATCGCAGAAACCATGAACAGTAACCCCTTGCATTGAATTTGACAAAGTAAACTGCCATCGTTTCACTTCAAAACTGTTTATGTTATGTAAGCTACTTCTTAAATCAAGCCAAGCTTCTTCTATAGTTCTATCAACCTCTTCATCCCAAGAAATGGTTTGTAACCACAACTTTTGAACGAGTAACTTCGCAGGTAAAATAGCAGGTGCTAGCCAGCCGAGCGGATCAAACAATCTTTGAATATCAGCTAAAATTATTCTCTTCGTGATCTTCTCAGCCGCAGGAGGTAAGTTCAATCTATATTGAAATGTATCTTTTCCCATATCCCAGCTCAAACCAAGAGCTCGAATGGTACCATCAATTGTAATATCTACATTCGCATGACAGCTCCTTTGTGATGGCTCAAATTGTTTCAGGAATTCCGCGGTATTTGAACACCATTTTTGTAGAACAAAGCCTCCCTTTCTAAGGACAATATCTACTTCTTTGGCGGTTTTAATAGCTTCTTGCAGTGTATCCGCCCCGGACATTAAGTCATCCATATAAAAATCTGTCATGATGACTTTGGTAGCTTCTGGGTAATTCTGGCCTTCATCCTTTGCCACTTGTTGCAAGGTTTTTACAGCCAAGTAAGGAGCCGATGCGATCCCAAAGGTGACTCTGGTTAATCTGTAGTCTTTCACAGGATCGTTGCTATGCTTGCGCCAAAGAATACGTTGTAAGTCTCTGTCTTTCTTAGTTACTAAAATTTGACGATACATTTTCTGTATATCAGCGAGGAAACACACCTTCTTCATCCTCCATCTCATAATAAGATTTCTCATATTATCTTGCAGCTGTGGTCCAACTAACAGTTCGTCATTTAACGATATATTATTTTTTCCTTTCTGTGATGCATTAAATACTGTTCTTACCTTAGAAGTTTCTTTCTCTTCCTTTACTATTGCATGATGTGGCAGATATACTGATGGATTTTTTATTTCCTCTATTGGTACTTCCTCCATGTGATCCATCTGTTTATATTCTTCCATTACATTCACGTACTCTCTTTTTAATGCTTCGTTTTTTTCAAAACGCCTTTCTAATTGGTAAAGTCTTGATAATGCTATGTCCCGTGTTTGTCCTTGTGTTGATAATATTTCGTTCTTCTTAGGTAATTCTACAATATACCGTCTATCATCTGTTCTGGTATAAGTGGTTTGGTATATATGTTCACATTTTCTTTCCTCTGGAGTTAGCACTTTCTTGTCTTCAGTTTCTATCTCCCACATTGTTTTTAACAGATCGTCTAGGTCCAGGTTTAGGTGCATAACAGAAAAATCATATTGATGCGTATCATCTCGTACTTGCCCAAAGAGGATCCATCCCAAGGAAGTATTTTGTGCACATGGACAGTCAGGAGGACCCTTGATTACTTCACTCTTTAAAATCTGGGCACAAACTTCAACACCTAATAACATGTCGATGCGACCTGGTTGATTAAACCCAGGATCGGCTAAGATCAGTCCTTTTATGTGTGCCCAGTCGCTAGTAGGTAGTGTTTGTGAAGGTAACATCGTCGTGAGTCGCGTTGACATAACGTAAGCTTTAACTTTAAGTTTGAAACTCTTGTCGTGGCTTGAAAGAATCTCGATTTCAGTAGCGTGTTTTACTACAGTCTGGGTGGAACCAATTCCCGTAATGGTACCGCGAACAGGTATCCTTTTGAGCCGTAGTATTTGGGCAGCGCGCTCGCTGACAAAAGTTGCTTGGGAGCCCTGATCTACTAAAGCTCGTAATACTGTCGTCCGCCCCGTTTCATCTCTGACTGGTAGGAGAGCAGTAGCCAGTAGCGCTGTGGACGTATGTGTGGCAAAATAAGACGACAGCTCAGCGTTTGGTTCTTCCTGATCGGTAGTATTTGAGATATCTTCACTTTCAACCTGGCTATGATGTGCTTGAATATCATCAGGTTGGTTAGAGGGTGACACCTGCGAGCTTGTATGCACTAATGTGTGGTGACGTTTATGACACTTTCGGCAATGCATATTTAATCGACAACGTATTGCAGTATGTCCAGTGGCCAGACAATTAAAACAAAGATTGTGTTTTTTCACTACCTCACATCTTTCGTTTGGTTCCAATTTCGTAAATTCCCCGCAGTGGCTCAATGTATGATTTTCGTTGCATAATATGCAATTTCTTACCTTTGTTGTGTCTGACGTTGCAACATGGACTGTATTCTGGCTTTTAGAAGTAGACTTCTCCTTTGATGGTGGAGTAATAAGTTCAAGTGTGCGAAACTTCGTTTGGAGAAACTTGATCAAATCATCCCACTTAGGTAATTCGTCCATATTTTCCCGGTAAGCAAACTCTTCCCAATCTCGATGTGACTCTGTGTCCAATTTCTGAACAACCAGAAATATAATCATTGGATCCCAAGAATCGGTGGAAATATCGAGGTTTTTTAAGCTGTTCAAACATTCGTTTGTCGTATCCAATAAGGATTTAATGTGATTGGCAGTTTGCGACGGGATTTTTCGTTGATAAAACAATTTCTTCAAAAGAGAATTCACAATTAGCTTTTTATTACCATAACGCTCGCCCAGTGCATTCCAGGCTTGCTGATAATTTGTTTCAGTGACTTGAATATGTTTCAGAAGAGCTTGTGCATCGCCAGTAATACTGCTTTTTAAATAATGTAGCTTTTGTACCTTACTTAACGACGTATTTCTGTGCACCAAAGAAATAAACAAGTCTTTAAACGCCGGCCATTCGTCGTAGATACCGGAGAAAATAGGCAGTTCAATCCTAGGTAATTTAACCTGTCCTTCCACAGACGAACTTGCTTCCCTTTGTTGTGAACATGTAAACGTTGATAATAAATCTCGTAAATCAGCCAGTATACAAGAATATAGGTCTTCGTAAATGTAGTAGTCTTCATTCGTAAAGTACGATATATCCGATTTTTTCTCCTTCGGTACACATTTAACCAACTCTTGATGTGCATTTCTAAATATACTCCAGTATTCACTAATTGATTGTATACGTGTTTCAATATATCCTTTTGTAAGTCGTTGCTTAGGACATTTTTTTAGATTTACTTGCGCTTTTCTCAACAATAGTGCGGTATCTTCCAGTATCAATAAACATTGTTCTGGTGTAGACATATTTCTGATTACAACTTTCCAAACGATCTAAGTGATAATTATCTTCAAACTCGTAATCCGTAGGTAATAAAGTCAATCAGTTTTATTTAACTTTTAAATATTATGCACAAATAACTCATTAGCACGAACACTTCTTATCTAAGGAATGCAGTTCTTTTGTCTTGAGTTGGCCACCTGGCTAATCCTTTTGTATTGCACTCAAAGACAAACGTTGTATGTAGCACACAGATCCGGCTCGAAATTCAACCATATGTTATTGATATTGAGTTCACTTTAAACTGCGGGGTAATTCTGAACTAAAAGACGTCTGAGTTTTGATGATGGTTTAATGCGACTGACTTAGGCTAAACAGTTTTAATAATATTTACGATCGTTACACACACATGCAAAATCATCACACATACAATGTACTAAATCAAACAGGTATCATAACTAAGCATGCGTAATTCTTTCAGGTCCCAACACCAACGGCTGTCAGTTCCTTATAACCACTACTGGGACACCCTGGTTGGATAATTTACATACTGTAGTTGGAAAGGTATCAGTTTACTAATTGTACTAATTATATGGCTTTGTCTTAGGTTTGTAACTAATTATATTTAGTCATGTCATAAGACATCGCTAGTATGTATTTATTGGTGCTTTAGGCTGTCTAATTTCTTGTGCTTCGTAATTCAAATCATAACCGGCGTTGGCAGACTTCGAAGATAATAAATTAATTTAGGGCACGGCATGGTTAGCGAATAGTCCTGAGATCGTCTGCTGCGTTGCGTGTTGGAGTGGGAATATAAATTGTTATGGGACTGGGTGTGTGTTCATGTGAAATCTATGTAGGCACGCTACAGAGAAATTACAAGTGCAAAACAAAGTTTTTTTTGTGTCTGTGAACCTGGTATCTGGTTTTGGGCTTGGTCTACCGAACTTACTGTTATATTATTATGAACTTATTATTAATTAGGGTTTCAATGATACTGATAACATTAAACTTGTCGAAGGTGGTGGACGGGCAGAACGTAGTGCACATGCTAGAGCACACGTCGACGGATGTTGACGACCGGCCTACGCAGCACGTGTATATCGCCGACTGTGGATTAGTACCTACCCCGCAGCCTTTTTACATTTCCGATGACCCTTATGAGTAAGTTATGCATTATTTCGTACTGTGACCGTGAACTACCTCATTTGTGGGGGCAAGTGCGGCTGCTGAAAGGAAGTTTCGGATTCGATTCCCGGGCGACCAAAGTGTAGTGTAGTTTCTGTAGCAGCCTGGAGTTTTAATTATGCCTTATAGATGGGATATGGGAATCAATAACGACATAAATGAAATGTGGGTTTTAGATAAGTATACTTATCAGTTTAACAGTACCTACGTCTCTGTCTTACCCTTCAGAGAGTGTGGTGTGGTTTTAAGTCGGTATTTGTTTGTTTTTGTGTGAATAAATTAATAATTTTATGGCGTCAGGTAGTCAAATAATTATGTACGTGACTGAGAGTAATAAAAATAGTAATATCTTAGGTTTTCGCGATCACTACACATTATAATAAAACAACTTTTAACCGGATTAATCGCGTGTATTATTGTTTTTTGTTTTTCACTTTGCAGCGTTACGAATAATACACGCGATTAATCCGGTGAAAAGTTGTTATAATATAGTAATAAAAATCTTATGATTTGACATTTGACGTTTTCCCCACATGCCATGAGGTATAATGGCATATACAATGGTATATGGCATTTGAACAAAGAGTGCCATTTTTCCATTAAAGGATAGAAAAACACTTTTAGATAATTATATTTTAAAGTTATCATACATAATAATTAATAGGTTCGAACAACGCCACGGTAGCTTCACCGGTTCAAGCCCTGTTCGCGTCTAATATTTTTCAATATTTCCTTGAAAAATAGTTATAATATAGGCATTACATGGCCTTAGCAAGTATATAAAAACATAATTAATTAATTATATATAGATCATCTTTGAAAAGCAGTAACGCATGCTTAGCGAACTCTAAAGTTATAACTTATAATGCAATGATGTCACCAAGACGTATTAAAAAATGAGGTCAAGATAACTTAGTGGTCAGAGCGCCTTAAGTAACTAATTATTCGGGAGGCGCAGCTGCGAATCCTGAGATTTTCCTTTCCACAAAAATTTATGACTTTAGAGTTCGCTACGCATAAGATAATACGTTTGAAAGATTTATCTGTATCTGTAAATTATATTTTGTTAGGAACCTTCTTTCATCCAACATATCTGCCTAGTCTTGCCCCAATAACATTGGGGTCGTCTTTCAGTCAAACCGGATGCAGCTGAATATCAGTATTTTACATGAAGCGACTGTCTAACTGACCTCCACAACCCAGCAACTGGGTAATACGATATCTCGTGGCATGACTGGTCGTCAGACTTTCAGGCCTCTGACTACCCGTAACGGCTGTCATAGATCTTAATTTGACAACCGGGACCGACGGCTTAACGTGCTCTCCTAACATATATCATAACATACGAGGCACAAAAAAAAAATCTACCTATGTCCGTTATAGACTTTGAAACCATCCTACCGATGTGCCCCAAACCGGTTTCATTAGAAAGGCAATGATGCGAACACGGTTTAACAAAAATTACGAAAAAAAAATAATGTTGTGGCACACGCCGGGTATCCGCTAGTACACAATAAAAGTTGAGTTAACTTTATTTATTGCAGTCTATGGGCATGGATCAAGGCGTCAGCAGTTCCGCTAACCATGTCATTTTCGATCCTCGGCTTCTTTCATTGGATGATGAGGAAGATGGAAATATGAGCAACTCTGATTGGATGAAAATAATGGTAAAATTAAAATTATCTACAATAGTACCTTAGTATTTATTATTAAATTTACATGTGTATTTGTCTACCTACGATGAAAGCCAATTCTTTTGTGCGAACACGAAAATAAAATTTCTATAAATTGTTTTATTCACAAATTTTATTATTTTATGTGGGTCATGTTTAAGATACATAATTATATGTACAATCTCTTGCTATTATATAAATAGAAACCAAGTATTTATAAATTAAATTCTTTCTTTATAACCTATTTTTTTACGTATTAAAAGGCACAGTACACATATTCATATTATCAGTTGTTGGTCACCAAATTTTCTTATATTAAATGGTTATGTGTAATTATACGTATTAATTACTTATTAATCCGGTAAGGTTTGCAAAATTACTAACTTTGCTTACTTTCGTTCGTTAGTTTATTAAATTATTAAAAAGTAGCTAGTATCATTTTTGCTACAATTAATACCTAATTTTGGTAGAATATATTTACTGTCTTGTAATTCAATAATGCTGCAAATATACTATAGAAAAATATAAAGGTCTAGCGGTATTTAACTGATTTGGAAACTAGTACAAGAACCGCATGAAGAAGCCAAATACCGTGAAGCCATATTAATGACGACGGCGATTATTATGTAGAGTCTTACATAATAACAGTGACGTCATCACTTCCTCAGTCTGCATCAACTGGTAATTTTTGTGCAGAAAAAGTTATGCATGATCATACAAAAAATATATATATACGAGACGTCTTGAGAACCTATATTTTTCGTCAGTTTAGAATGAGCATCGAATACAACTAGTCGGCGGTGGTAAGTAGCATCGCACGCAGGCGTCAGTGGTCAGTCTCCACCATTTATAGCCACCGGGAAGGCGCAAAATATTTCACATTTCAGAATTATTCACTTTTGTTTCTTGAACGCTCTGTCAGCAATCCAAATAATTAGACACATACACCCGAGCCCTCTATTTTATTCTTATTAGTTCAGTGTTGAGTACTGGCTATAGTAGGAGTAGTGCAGTGGCAACCATCACCACGACCGGCGCCAGTACATGTTGGTGTGCGGCGTCCGGCGTGACGTCAGCGGCGGAGTCGGACACTTGCAGCGCGACCGAGCCACACGCGCGCGCGCACGACTCCCACACGCGGCACACGTCGCAGGCGCTCGCTGACACGGCTGAGAAGAACACGCGTGCGCGGTGACCTGACACATACAAATTTTAATATTAAAAATGCGAAGTAGTTTTTATGAAATTTGGTATACTCAGGTACATGGTTTACTCGGAGTAATTATTCCAAGCAGACGAAGTCGAGGGCACCATGCAGCTAGTACATTCCATGTTGTTTTAAGTAACGACTTGGAATGTACTAGCTGGTGCTAGGTTTAAAGAGAGAAAATAATTAATTTAAGAATGGATTTAGTTAGGGCTTCACGGATATTTCCGACTTAAGATGCGTGTGTATTGAGGTGCACCTTTTAGCATGTAGGAGCTATATTTAGCAGTGGCGGCATAGCATGGATTGACACCCAGGGGGCTGTTTTCTATTGAGCACCCCAAAATAAAACCATTAATATTGCTATATAACTAAGTAGCCAAGTAGTAAACCATTAATATTGAAAGTTCATGACTTATATGGTACGCGGGGCGGAACGCCACCACCCCCCTTTACGCCGCCACTGATACTTAGTGAACGCTGACGAAAGCGCTGTTCGTGTGACGAAATACTGAGCTTACAAGATGTGATTCGTGTTATCGATACAAGAAGAAGTGTTCGATGGGTTGTGGTGCTCCCAAAAATAGAGTTGAAAATTGATTAATAAGTGCGAACTGTTACTTAGCATAGGTAAATTCAAAGACACCCGGCTAGGTGACAATAACCACTTACAATAAGTAAGTCGGTATTGTCACAAGTCGAGTGTAAAGTTAACTTGAGATCAATTTCCGAGTTTATTTGGGTGTTTTTTCATAGATACAGATGGCCAGATAGAGGAAATTTACTTAATTTTCGGTAGACAGCCTATACCTATCACATAGCATATAATCGTCTTACTATTTATTCTCAAACGTCGTAGTCAAACTATATTTAAGATTATGAGAAGTTAAGACAATATAAGTGTACTGACTGGAGTCGTAGAGGTCGTGCAGGGTGGCCCAGGCGGGCCTCTGCCGCGCGACGGGCAGCGCGCGCGGCGCCGCCAGCGTGGCGCAGCGCTCGGCGCGTGCGGCGCGCACGCCCGCCCGCACCTGCGCGCCGCCCGCCGCCGTGCGCGCCCACACCACGTGCCGGACTGCCTGCACGCGCAACGTCATGGTTATAGTACCTAGTGCCGAAACTACTTGGGTTGTGTCTTGACTTGATGTCAAGCCAAAGGTAAAGAACGTCAAAAATCACACCAACTTACATAAAACTCCTGAGGTGATTATTATAAACTAATGCGTGGCAAAACAAAATATCCAGTTTTTCCGTAAGAGATTTTACGAAAGAGACATTTTACGGAAGTGGCATTTTACGAAAGGGACATTTAGAAAAAAGCTTTATGGAAAAAGGCATTATGAGCGTCCCAACTACCTATATATAAAACGTACTCTGTGGTTGCAACTAGGGTCTAACCCTAGTAACAGCAGCCAGAGACACTCAAGTACCTACGTGTAGCACTAGCATCACTAACTTAGCTCCGTACATTATAGGGGCGCATAATTTTATTTTTTCCTGAGTTCTAATGACCCAAAAATACGTCATTATTGATCAGGATCACTGTGACTATTTCGCACTTACCGTCAATTCTGTGAGGGTGTTTATATCAGCCAGATATCCTGATGGCAGTTGAACCGTAAGGAGCGTCAACCCACTCTCAGTCTCGTTGCCTTGGGCGACGAATCTAAAAACAAAATTATGTTTATTAATTTGTTATAAAATATTATTAGCACAGCTAGACCTGTGCAATTAATTAAGTAAAGGTCAGTTGGTCTGTATTTTTGGCAAGCAGCATTTATTTTGTTTAAAATAACACCAAACTTGGAAGTAAGGTCATAGTCGTTTCTTTGTTTCTTTCACGTTACTTTTTTGAGTGAGTCAATATTTTATTATCCATACATTTATTTCCATATTTATTCCATATATTCTATTTTTAATTTCCATAACAAGATTATGCCGCTGTATAATTGTCATCCATCGTCATCTTCCTCAGCAGTATCACTCTTGCTTAATCTTATACGTCATTACAATTATAGTCGTCTCCGACATCATGATTTTCAGTATCATCGTCAGTATCCTAATAGTCATCATTCTCATCATACTCGGTAGCGTCTTCATCAGCATGATCTTGATCTTGTTAAAGTCAAATATCCAGAGCGTTTAATAGCAATTCTTAATTATAATAAAATATCATATATATATAGCTAGATTTTTGAGACGTTCATAGTCTATGCGTTGCAGTTAAATTATCGCATGAGTGTGTTTGTATTTTGAACCTAATATTTCTTACAAGTAGGAATTGCAACTTTCTAACTAGTTGGAAGTTCAGTAGGCTTTATTTAGTTATATGCCTTACCCGAAGCAGACGGACAGTTGCAGGCGATCCTTGGTGGACACCTGGTCGACCCTAGGGTCCAGGGTGTATCGTGGCCACGGCGCAGTCACGTTGGTGGCGCCACGGGCGGATAGCCCCACCATCCCCAAACCCCGGCCTTCTGTTACTGCGCTAGCCGACCGACTGTTGCGGATCTACAAGTGAAAGGAGCTTAGTTGAGAATAGCGTAGACAGTTAATTAGACACATTTCTTTCAAAACACGGAATATATTATAATAACAAAGTTAGGTGACACGTTTCCTCGTTTGCCCACTATAAGTAAATTAGGTAGGTACCTATTTTTAAATTTTGTTTACATATGCATTACCTACTATTACCTAAGTACTATAGATTTGCAAAGAAAAAAGAAGTTACCCGGTTAGTAAACTCGGGAATTACAATAGTTATAGTTTATCAGTGACTTATTACCGATTTCGTTTGAATGACGAGTGCATTATTCTCTCCGATTTGGAACTGTCTTGCTTCCTCTGACCCGGTTACGTTTACCGATACCCGGAATTTCGATGTTGTTTTCGCCGTTTCGGCATACTGTGCCAAAGCGTCCATCTGAAAATAAAGAATTAAGATTACTTAAAAAAAAAAAACAAATCCAATGGTAATCGGAGTGGTCATCTTACATGATATGTATAAACTACATAAAATATGCCAGAATTCACATTATCACCGCGCCAATCAGGTTTTTAACTATTCAACTATCATACCTTTGTGCTGAAAATACGCCTAAACCAGGTGTCCACGATGGATTTATCCAACATAGCTCGTAGCGCCTCAGGCCGCTGTAGTGTCCTTTAAGCCTGTATGGACTATCATCTTAACTTCCACTAAGTATACTCACCACTTCAGGGTCAGGGTCGTGAGGTAGATACGCCTGCAGTAAGTACCGGACGACGGGCGTGGCTTCCTCCACGAGGCGCGCGGCTAACATGGCCCGCAGTCCCCAGGCCGCTGTAGTGGCTTCCAGACTGTTGCCCTTCAGCCAAGGGTTACGCCACTCGTTGCCCGACAGTGTGCGTGACCAGAACAGGGTGGAGCCTGCAGACAAATAGTTTATAATAATCCCTGATCAAGGATAATGGACAATACTTTTTGATAGCCTAATGGTACGACCGCTAGACTGACAATTAAGTCAAAGGTCACAAAAATTTACGACATACACCACTGTCTTTTGGAAATCATGTGCGTATTATAAATTAATTATGAGTTGCTTAAAACCGCGAAGTAAAACATCGTGAGGAAACCAGCTCACTTGACATATGTTTTCGATGGTGTGTAAAGCCATGTCTGAGTGCTACGAGCACCTTAAGCTCCGACACTAGGATGTACATAAGCCACACGAAAAGAATTAGAAGAATTAAATGCCGAACGAAGTCAGGAATTTAGTTGATTTAATTTCAATCTCAGGAGACTAGACTGCGACTGAAATTAAGCTTACTTATTTTTTCTTTTTGGCCTCCCTTTTTCAGATACTTTGAATTTCCTACAATAAACTGACAGGAAAAGAAACAACAACGATTTTAAGCTTACCTGAAGCATTGGCGTATTGGTCCATCATGGCCAAAGTCTGCGTGAGTTGCGGATGCCTCGCGACTCCCAGCGCCCCTGCGATGAGGGCCAGAGAAAACGCATCGAGCTCTGGAGACAAACCTCGCGCCATGTAGTCCACTGCCTTGTTAATGTTGTTCTTGTAGAGAACATCACTGCCCTGCAATTTGGACATTATGAAATTGACGGGCCGAAAAAGGAATAAGATATTTGGTAAAACAAATCGAGTTCAAGTTGAAAGACCATATCTGTGGTTACTACCACAGATATGGTCAGATCATCAGATAACAGTCTTTCAACTTGATCTCGCAGCCATCTTAAGCACAACAAACTACACTCAAAATAAACGTATTGTAAAACGATTTGCTGCGGCCCATTCTTAATGTATCATGCTTTTGCCAGTAACTGGGTGTTATTAATACTGATGTCAATTTTATACAAATCAGGGCTTATCAAAATATTTTCTCTAAATCTCGTCAACTGTGGCTTTAGATAATCACTGATTCTATAATTAAGGGTTTCTAACAGATCGTAAGACTGCATTATCTCATAAAGATAGGTCGCTACAAGAAGGTAATCTTACAGAGTTCTGAACGTCTTTAGGTAAATAATAAACGGGAATTTTTAAAAATGAAGTCCGATTTGATTAATCCTCATAATACCACATACCTTCGACTGTTGCAAGGCGAGTAGAGCATACGCAGCTAGCGGCAATGGCGCCTGCGCATGCGGGGCCGTGCGGGAGGCGCGCGCGGGCGCGGGCCAGCTACCGTCCGCGAGCTGCGCGCGCGCCAGCCACGCGGCCGCCTGCACGGCTGCTACCGCCTCCACCGACACGTAGCGCGAACAGCGGGACAGCCAGCGAGTAGCTACTGCTGTCATCCTGCATCAAGGGTTACAGTTACGTCGTGATGAGATTGTAGATATACATTCAATACAGTTGTGTCCGTGTATCTGCTATAAATAAATTTAAATCATCATCACCAGCCTCTAGTATTCCACTGTTGTAATAATGATAATATATAATTAATCTAGATAGCTCTTTTTTTATTTGCCTTACCAGACGTCACCCTCCGTTTCCGCGTCAGTGTCGGCAGCAAATGATCCATCAGGTTTGCGGAAAGCCATCAAACGCTGATAGCCTATAGCTGCCATTTCTCGTGCTTCCTTTGTCGTCGCAACTTCTTCTTGGCCGGAAGCCTGATGATGAGAGACTTGATTTATATTTTATCCAAATTTTACAAAAGAATGCGTGGGAGTATTTAAAGTTAAAACTTAAGCTTTTTGAAATGGCGTCACTGATCCACGTTTACAAACAAATATCACATGCACAAACGCCTGGGCTATATGTATATTGTGTGGCATCGACATTCTTAGAATTTGCGCAGAAGTTGGTATGTCAAAAACTGCACCAACTATGTCGACAAAATTAAATAATTATCCAAAATTCAAATTAGGTTTTAAAACAAAAAAGGTGACTGCTGTACCTGCAAATAGTCGAGTAGTACACAAGCAAGTGCAAGAGGTCTCGCGGCATACGCCGGGTCCGCAGCAGGCGCCGGAGGTTCCCGCACCGCCAGCAGGGCCCCCGACAGCAGGTCGCCGGTGGCCAGCAGGGACGTGGCGCCCGCCTTCACCCCCGCCGGCACGTCTAACGTCACGTTTGCGCGGGCCACCGCTCGGCGAGCGTCTAGCAGACTCCACGCGAACAAATCTTCTTCATATCCATCCTGACTTACAAATAGAACATTTTAGTATTGTATAGATTATATTTTTGGTCTATAGTAGAGAATAGCGTAGTCATAAAGTTCCTGCGAATTCAATTTCATTTGCATGGGCTGTACGAAAAGAAAAACTGATAGATTTTTGTTTAGGTGAAACTGCTTCACTAAGTAGTATATAACAGCCAGTGTAGGAACCAGTTGGGAACACGTGAGCACGCCCAATCTACCTTCTCCAATGTCGGCATTATGGTTCTTTACGCAAGAGGCGACACTGTGGATGTATGACTTTTTGACGCATCGTTCATAATGATTGTAATTTGGCAACTCTTTGAATTCAGACATACCTTGACTTGTATGGTTCTGAAGAGCGAGTCTGAAACGCCGTTACCGCTAGCCTCCACAATGACCGGCGCGTCACCGGTACGAACAACCGTCACCAAGAACGCTGTGCTTATTGTGCCACGCGCTGGCACTGTCACGCGGACGCGACGGAATAGCTCGATCTCTGCGGAAGGGTAGGTAGGGTAGTTTTTTATTACTCAGTTTTTGCATTGTGGTGTTCATTGCATCCGGATTAAGTGTATACTTACTTTTTGCTGAATCAAGCTCGTTATCGAGAGGTTCGAATTCGAAGTATTGATCGCTGTTGTAGAAAGTGACCTCGACGGAAGTATCCACAGCCAGCGTTGTTTTGAGTATAATTACTGCAGCCACAGTTTCTCCTCGTTGTAATGTAGCAGGAAGTTCGGCAGTCATCAACAAAGGTACGGAAGTGACAAACTTCTGAGGAGAAGCCAAGCCCAGGCCCAGGGTCGGATGTACGGAAAACGCTCCGATTGAAAATTCGCCGGGAGTTACTGATGTCCAACGTTCCTTAGTTCCTTTCCCATCATTGCTATAAACACATAAATGTAAAATATAGAGACAGCCAACTAGGCAGATGTTAATAGGTCTCGTATAATTTTGACTTACATAGACTTATGAAACTGTTCAAGATACCTTTAAAATTTATAATAAAAAGATTTACAAAAAGACCTTGAAGCCATATTTAAGTGAAATATTGTGAGAAATTGTGAATAGTTAATACTCTCACCCCATGGTAAGGTTCGCGAGCATCCAGGTAGACTGCGGTACGACAGTGAGGTAGTACCGCGGTGAAGGCGGCGGAGGCAGACGACTGAACGCGTACGGACCCGCTAGAGGAGCGCGCGTGCCTGTTTCTAAAGGAGCATGTGTCGGAACTGGCCCTGAAACATGGAACAATTGTTGTATTCATATAAACACTCCATTATTTGTACCCTATCGTGTATGTGGGATACAAAGAAAAAAGTGTAATTTCTGACTATAGCTGCCCATCAAACAATTCACGTTCAATGCAAGTACAAGTAATGCAGTGCAATTGAATTTAATTGAATCATATCATTATAATGTACAGGTTTTTAGAAACTGAATAAAATTATGGAAAACAGGAGAGTTAATATTGAGAATAATTTATACATATACTCACCACCTTCATTACTTTTAAGCACTACACCATCTGTTAGAATAACTAATCCCGCATTCTGAAAATAAGGTTTATATACGTTATTTCGCACAACTTTAAACTTCATATGTCTGGCTGGATGAAATTCATGTGATACTAACTTTGAAGACATCTGAAGCAGTATAGCCTCCTAGATCAACGCCCATTCCCGGCATGTGGTCTCTGTTTTTAAATAATGAGTGTGACAAACCGTTAAAGCTTTCTACTTCACGTTCAACCTGGAACAAAAAATTAATTGTAGACTACCGTTTCTAATCACCGATCAGGATTGATCCTCATTACAACAAGGTCTTTCATATCATTGTCACGCTCTAGTAACCTGTTTGAAGGTGTTAAATTGTTTATGTGTGTAACCGCTGTAAGCAAAACTTGACCGAATAGTTGTCTTCCACCAATCCACCCATTGCGAATACTCATTGGGACCAATGTGAAGCTGAAGACTAAAACTACTTAAAGTATACTTGCACTATTAAGTCTTAAATTAAATTTTAGCGCCATTATATCTACCTAGCCTTTCCCCACTGTCATTGGGGTCGGCTTCCAGTCAAACCGGATGCAGCTTAATACCAGTTACATGGAACGACTGCCTATCCTGACCTCCACAACCCAGTTACTGTGTAACACGATATCTCGTGGCATGACTGGTTGTCAGGCCTATGACTACCGGTAACGGCTGTCATAGATCTTAATTTGACAACCGAGACTTATCGTTATGCGAGGGGCTTATCATGCTCTCCGAGGCATGGAAGGGTCTCGGTATGAACTGATGGTCACCCATCCACAGACCGACCGCGGCAAGCGTAGCTTAAGCTCGATCGATTGATCTGTGTGGCTGTTACTTAGCCTTAGAAATATATATTAGAATTTAGCGCCATTATTGAAGATTAATTGCTAGAATTTGAATAATGCGGGTACAAAAATACATAATATCGTTGAAGATTGTCACTTACCGTATGCAAATCAAATCCGTTTCCAAGTCCATTTTCACTGGCCAATCCTGCTTGAATAGCGTTAGTGTCTTCTGCCAGCAGTGCCACGAAGGCGCCGGCGTCACCCGATACACGCAGCTCTACTAAAGTGTTGGGACGTGCGCCCGCGCCGCTGCTCGATACCGGAGATACGGAGATCTGAATCATGAAAAGATTTGTGGATAAAAAGTCTTTCTAAGCAGACGTTTCATGTTTATTTGGTAACTATATTATTACTTTTTCCGAAAAATGCAATAAAAGTAGAGATAATTTAGAAGAGGCCCTCTCTTCTTCTTAGTTTTTTTTTATTTTACTTTTTTCTACTTTGACCACCATCTCACTTGATGGTAAGCGACGGTGTGGTCGAAGATGGAATGATTATGTCTTAGAACTTCTAAAAGTCACTATGTCACCAGCACGCAAGACCCGAGAGATCCGTGACGTCACTGAGTGACTGACAGTGTCACATGAGCTGCACTCTGTATTGTATGTTACCTCGTTTTGCAGCAGATTAGTGTGTGGCGCGTACACGGCGGCGGAGAGCAGGTTGTTGACGTCGAGGCGCGGGTACCACGCCACCAGCACGCAGCCGGGAGACATGCGTGACGTCACTGACACTGTCACGTCCACGCTGCGACGGGCTGGACTCAACTGCAAATTGTTACTGTTTTAAAGAAGTTGCCTTTTGTTGGTCTTTCTAGGAGCTGGACTGCCTCGTTGGTCTAGTGTTCCCAAGCGCGACTGCTGAGCATGGGGTCTCGGGTTCGATTCTCGTGTCGGGCAGTGTTATTGAGTTTTTCTATTAGGAATTTCTCAGTAGCAGCCCCGAGTTTGAAATTGTGCCCGGTAGATGGCAATAGTCTGGTGAGGCTATTACATGGGACTTAATAACAGCATGGTGAAATGTGGGTGTACAATTGTGTATATCTCTGCCTATCCCTTTGGGGAATACAGGGGTGATGCTATGATGCTATGTTTAAAGAATTTTCCTAACATTCATTTTGCAACATAGGGAAAGATTTTTTTGCTGAGGTAGTTTTCACTTCCTGATTTTGTGAACTTATGTTGTGTGCAGTGGTAAGCATGTCACAAATAAATTTTAACTAACCTCTACAGTCTTTGCAACGATTATGTCTCCTCGCCCAATGACAGCATAGTGCACGAGGTCCATGGGTTCAGTGGCGGTGATTCGTGCGCGCATTTCATCGCCCACCCCTGTGCCACGCGTCAATATCTCTGCGGTCAGGAACTGCCCGAACGAATACTCGCTCCTTTGTACGTTTAACACGCGTTCAGTTACCTCTTTGTATTTTACCTGTTGGTGAAATTAAAGTCTTATTTACATAATTCGGATTGTAAGCTTATTAAAAAATGGTACCTTTGTCTACATTGGAGCCATCGTATTACTGATTTTAGCTTGGTTATCCACCTAATGTTTATACAGCCGAACATATTTTTTCGATGAAGCAATCAAAAGAATCATGAAGCGATTTTTCTGATCCATTTAAGTATTGTTTCTGCATGAATATTTTAATTTTACAATTTGAACAATTAACATAATGTATACCTATACATGATTGCTCAAAATACATATGTACTTAGGTCCTAAGAAAATACGTGCTGTAAGAAAATAGAATGCCCTTATGGAGTGGTTTTAGAAAAGCCGATTTCAACATGTCAAGGGTCAGCATGACTACAACTGGCTGTTAAGAAAATAACACAACAAAGTAAAACCTCACCACTAAATTGAGCGTGGAGTTGACGTGCGCATTATCGGGTACTATACTGTATGTAGCGATGCCTTTGCTCAGCGCCACCGTGGTGATGTTCACCGGAGCTCCGTCGTCCCACAGTCGCTCCACTATGACGTCTCCGTCCGTGGACATCATTTGACCTGATGGATCCACTACTTCGATCTACCAGAAGATAAAGAATGTATCAGAATTTTTAAAGAACAAAAGTTGCTTATAATTGATTCAGTATTTTGGAGAAATTTTATAAAATGATTGGTTTATGTTACCTTCAAAACTTTTTATAGTATTTTCTGTAAGGTTAATACGTCTTTTGTTTGTTATGAACTTATGACATGAGGTATAGGTACAATCAATATCGTATAGTATCTACCTTAACAAACAAATGTGTTAGTACAAAAAGTCTTGACCAAATAAACGGCTTCCTGGTTACATGTTAATGGATTCATCTTTGTTATTAAAGGGTATACAAACGAATAAACTGATAGTATTTTATCCAAACCTGTACAATATAAGGTAGAGTAGGCTTGAAATATTCAGGTGCTGTCACTTTCAGCCTATAAGGTGTTCTCAATAGCAGTATTCTTGACGATATATTCTGTTTTATCAGTGTATCTTTCTCTTCAATAACGGCTTCTACGACGAGCGGCCTCGCGGCATCTTCAACGAGGTCTAGGTCTGTTTTGAGGTCAAACGTTGTCTGGGCATGACCGTTAATGTCGATCACTTTACGGGTTGGTGATGAAACCACCGGTTGTAGGACCCCAGAAAAGAACACGGGGTACGCAGATATGGTTAGTTCACCACGAACTGGTAGACCGTTGAAGTGCCTGGAAGTTTGTTGTAGATTATAGATAGGTTTATATCTTGTAGTTATAGATAGATAGGTGAAGTACTTAGTATTGCAAAGGTCGCGGATAATTAGATGCTGATTCTAATTAGATTCTGCGAAGGAGGTAACGGTTATAGCTCCGTTCATACACATTGCCATTGAGAACTACAAACAAACATGGTCAGTAAACAAATAAGTATTATCTAGATAAATATACCTATGTTTTAAGTATAAAGTAGGTATAATACACGAATATTGCAGCGTGAATTAAAATAGCTGTACATTTGATACTGATGTTCACTAAGTTTTATATAAAATTATTGCTGCTTGATCGGATTTCATTGATAAAAACTGACAAGGCGTTGCGTCTACAAACGGTTCTTGCGTATTTACGTAATGATTGTTCTATTGAATTCGAGTGATGAGTTTTTTTGTATTGTAATGAGCCAAGACAGCTTTCACTGTGGAAATTCCTTTGTTTAGAGAAATAATGAGAAAAGTTAATTCCAGTGAATAATAAGAAACTCTGTTGTTTTCGGAGCAGATCTGATCCATACCTATTATTAGAAAGATTCTTGAAATACCAGTTTAAAAAATATAAAGATTACATTACCATATTATGTCGTAAATTCGTAATATATCAAAATATATTATGTGATTCTGATTAAAAACTTGGTCAATTTTTTTTTTTTATAGGCAACGTGTTGTCGTAAGAGGTGTTTAAAGTTTATAGGTATACTACATTAAAATAAACGTGTCTTCTTGTTTAAATTAATAGAAAAATATAACAAAAATGAAAACGAGGGACGTATCTTAAATACCTAAACAAAAAATATAGCCTAGCCTAGTTGTTTTTCAGAAATTAATCAACATTTACTTGGCGGTGACATTGATGTCGAATCGTCCGTCGGTGAAGAGTACTTCCTTGGGCATGTGCATCTCCATGTGGAACCTTGGCTGCACATAATCTGCCACCAGCACCCGCTGCGTGTACTTCTGCCCACGAGCTTCGACCTGCACAAGTTATGCAAACCTTCCAACTATCTGTTAAGGTCATCGACTAGTGGGCGGGAGTTTTAGACTTATGATTTCAAGGCTAATTGTAATTTCCGGTTTAATTCTAGCAAAATCTATCATGCACTATAAATGTCTTAAGTCGCTAATTATTATTTCTTGGATTTCAGTGTTACGAAATCTAATTGATGTAGCTCTATATTAAAGTAATACGTACATAATGGTTAATAACAAGACACTTCTGGTTCTGTATAGAATCTATTATGGGAAGACAAAATGTTAATGACAAATTTTGTACAAAAAATTATTTCGCAGGCTTATATCGACTAAGACAATATGAGGAAGTGACAATAATAATTTACTAGCGTAAAATTTGTTGTTTCCCTTCTCAGCTAGAGCAATTACACATTACTTTATACACGAGTTTAGCAATAACTTCGTGTGGCATTTGGAATTCGGTAAAAGTAATTAGGGCTATAATATTTACTTCATATTCAACAGGAACCCGCCACGTTCAAAGATTTCGACTTAAAAATGTTAAAAATGAAAGTAGCATGCGGCGCGTCGTATCCGCTGAGTATTTTGCGCAATGTGTTTCTGTTTAAAATATTTAGGTAATAAGAACTTCATTATTTTTTTACCCGACTTCAGAAATTCTCAATTTGTTGCTTTTAGTTAACATATTTAAATGTGTATTCGGTCATAAATACGCTATGATTTGCATAATGTTTGTCGTAAGATGTGATGGGTGTATCACGTATACTTATCTCATCAAATAAGAAGCTGCAATAAGTGACTTTTTTTTAATTTTTTTATACAAAAATAAACTAAAATAAATGGCTTTATAACTAAACTCTTGAGGTTCTATCAGTCAACAGACGCCAGAGCCGCAATAGAAAATGGCAAATGTTGGGTTGTGTAATGTTCTTTAATCGATTACTAAAATATTTTTTCTTTTTACCTGTATTGTCCATTCTCCAAGTGTAGGTTCGTCAGCTAGAAGCAACTCCTCAGTGAGTACTCCTCGATCGAGCTCGACGCCTGCCCACTGCCTTATAGGAGAGCCTCCAGTGTCCAGTACACTGACGTCCACAGTCGCTGACAGCGGCAGCAGGTACCTACGCAGGCGTACAGTTCAACGACCGCCTTGTAATCATACGTAATCTCGTGCACGAGCTCTCGTACCGGGGCGATGGCACAGAAAACGAAAGTAAATTGTGTAGGTATACCTACTACCGAATTCTTATTTTCATGCTGTTCGAATATAATTTTCCTCGTTAAATGGGACAAGGACACAGGTGTTCTGTACTGTGATAGGTAGTGAAACAATCGATTGATGTGTTACGCGTTAACAATTGCATTAATGTTTTGTTTTACTATAGAGATAATTAAACTTATGACCTCAGATTATAAGTAATTATTGTTTCATCAATTCAGTCAAGCTTGAATTCTATTTGCGAATAACATGAACTTCTTATGTTTACTACTCCTATTTTAACAACAAATTATTTCGTTTTCGTTTCTAGTTATTTAAGATTAACTGAAAAATACCATTTTTTTTTGTGTACTCAAAAATTAAAAACTCTTTGTATATTTCATTATAATAGAGAATCCTACCTTGACTATTGGGTGTACATTCACTTAATAGTAGTGTATTGATGATGATGACTGTGTACTTGTAATTTTGGTTCAGTTTAATAAATTTATCAGTAGATAGGTACTTAGAACTGCTGATTGAATTAAAACACGATTATTGATAGCAGCTGCTACATTGATTTGCAGTTACATAGTGGCACAGCTATTAATCGACATAATTCTTACTTGTCTAAGGCGATAACCCTAAAGGCGATGGTGTCCCCGGGCTGGTAGACACGTTTGTCGGTCTGCACGAAGACGGCGAAACTGCGCGGTTGGTAGAGCAACGGTGACGACGACGAGAATAGCGGGCCTGAGGTTGACCGCGCCACCAGCGAGTACTGCCCCGGACCAGGGTCACCGATCTACATCAGATGCAACTTTGAGAATCAGTCACGTTTTCTTGTGGGAGACTGATTTATTGTGAATGTGGTCGGTACCTAATGGTTTGGTTGAATTGATTTTACATACAAATATTGTTTAGAAAGTTAGAATTATTGTAAGTATTTGGGTAAGTAAAAATCCATAGTAAATTTAACATAAATTTAAACTTTTTCAATGTTGATCACACTCTATGTATAAAAAATACATTACCTAGTTACTATTACTCACTTCAAGTTCTACGAGCCTGGTTGCAGCAGCAGGTACCTGAACCTCTCGTCCCTTGTTGAACTGTTCGCCATTGGCGCGGTGACCCTCTACGGCTACATATAGAGTATAACCCCGGGAGCCGCCAGCGATCGCCACTGTGTATGAGCCGAAGGGTCGTAGCAACTTCGGCCCAAGCACTGATATACTGGGAATTTTAATTAATGTTAGATACTAGGATATTTATGAAATATGTCTTACTTTCAACGAACACCCAGCCGACATACACCATACCAGTTTCTTTTCATCAACTCTGTTAGTCTTATATCAGATATATCAGTGGTTTAGTGTTAGTTATTTCGGAAATCTCGTTTTTTTTTTAAGTAGGTTGTCGCAATCATCCATATAATAACAGTCATGAGCTGCTGTGTCCTAAGTGTATAACTAAATAATCCGGGTAGGTTGTGAAAACTAAAAATACTATTCTAAACATAGAGTTACTGTTTCATTGGATATCATATAAATGATATAAACATTTTGCACATACCTATTATCATATTACTATCTCTGCCTTTTTTATGTATTTAAATTTAAAATGACTACAGATTCTTTTACTAGTAACTACTAACTAGAGTTCAAGCATGCCAAAAGAATCTGTAGTCAAATGGTAGAATTCTGAGAATTGCCGTGAAGATGCCTTCCTATAATTCACTTAATTTGGAGACAAAAGGAAATTAATAGCTTGTAAAATCCATCAAGGGATGACGATTAATCATATTTAACTTGAATGTTAAATTAAACATATAGTTAATGACTAAGTTCATGTTTAGACAGTCGTAAGAGCAATTTATGAATGATGCACAGTTGCAACCGACGTATCACGGAACGATTTGAGTCACGTCTTTGAAATTAACATTTACATAAAATAATATGTAGATTTAATTGCATAACTCACCATTGTACGAGAAGTGGCGCTGTCAACGCTATAACGTAGTATAGAGCAATTTTATGAGTCATCTTTCTGAAATATAAATTAACTAATATAATGTATAAGAATGTTAATGATCAGCTATCAATTATGTTTTTTGAATCTGGCTACAATGTTTCGCTGAATTTAAGACTGTTTTAGTCTTTATTAAAGAATAAAAGCTAAAACATTTTTATGTACCGTCTTTATACATAGCATCACACATGTATTCCCCGAGGGTAGGGGAGGCAGAGGTGTACATAGTTCACGAATGCTGTTATTATGTACTATGTAATAGATGGTGCGCCTATTGCCATCTACCAAATTTCTACAGAAAATCCCAATAACACTGCCCGACCTGGGAATCGAACCAAGACCTTATGCTCAGCAGTTGCGCTTGGGACCACTAGACCAACAAAGCAAGATGTTACATTAGACAATGTAGGTAATATCTTGTTTACACATTTTCTCATGAGTAGGTAAATCTTTACTTGATAAATGCACTATAGCCATTTTTTAATAGTCCCGAACAATTTCCTACTCGGTTCACATTCAATAATTGATATTTAATTCAAAACCCAGAGTTTTAATGTAGGTTTTAAACTTTTGTGTAGTGTAGAGATGCATTCACAAGAATCCCTATGGTGTTGTGCCTAGTTAAACGAGTATGGTTTCATGATTCTCAGAAACAAAACATGTTTTTTGTTGATTCGCAAATAATTTAAGATTATTAAACTTCCTACACTGGTTCAAGTTACCATGAAGGGAATCTCAACAGCCTTCTAAATGGTCACGCTCTATATGGTCAACGTTAAATTGGACTCCATTCATGTAACGTTTAAATGTATATTTTATCTTCACTCATTATAGTGTCCTCGTATTAAGTAATAAAAATAATTGCGATATGCGGTTTTATTATTTTTTTAATTTTATATAGCTTTTGGATGAACATATCGTCCGTTTAGTTCATTTTATTTATTTAAAATATCTGTTAAAGTAGGGTATTCGTGAAGTGTGCATGTGTATAATGTGTCATACAGGTATGGTACCTTGCAACTCATTAACACTACATTGAAGTGTATTGTGTTGGACAAACGTGGGTGAGCTGTTCGCTACCTATGTATTGAATTCACATATTTGTCATATGTACATGTAGAACTTGTGTCCTTGTGTCTTTTCTGACTCATTATGTCAACATTCACGTGGGCGGAACAGCCTCACAACCGATATGGAAAACATTGCTTATTTCTTACGAGTATAGAAGTCGCTTCCAAACATATTAGAGATTAGTGTTTATTCATTCACTTCAAAATAATATACTGTTGCATAAAGTTTTAGCTAAGTTACTAGAACTCTATAAACACACATCTTGAGAAATGAGTGTATTGTGGTAAGAAACTTTCTCTAGACCCACGACACCGCTCCGAGCGGTGCAGTGTTTACCTCCTCGGCCAACAAAACAATCGCTGTAATAATGCTAGAGAAGTGCGTGACTCCATATCGTGTCCACCTACTTACTTGAATGCCCACACTACTAGCAAAATATTATACTAGCAAATAATATTTAACAATATGTCTTATTTACCAAATATATAATTCACATAAAAATGTTTTAGCTTGATATCACTTATAATCTCGACATTCAACTTGTATAAAAATAGAGATTACGTACACACTGCCGTTAGTGCAGCTTTAGCGAAGTTGAACTGGGCTCACCTTTTGGGCACTAGAGTCACTTGTATCACTTAATTAAATATAACTTATCACTATATCACAGATCGTTTGATTCGGGTGCACATAGTTTGTGTAGCGTGACGGCGCGACACAGGTCAGCGCGGGGTGCACTCTACAACTAACAATAAGTGTTGCGGAGTGAGGCAGCGGCGCCTACGCACGCAGGTGGGGCGCCGCAAAGCCTTGCGAAAACTCACCGGCGGCGCACAGTACCTGCGACTGCGCACTTCACTTACCCGCACTATGCAGCGGAGATCGAGGTTCTCTTTATCGCTGCAAATACGTTTCATAACGAAATCGGTATTATCTTATTACATTAAAAAAAAAACTTTCCTTGACTGTTTCGATATACTAACCACTCATGAACGTACAAATTTGCAATTGGAAATTATTAGTGATATACTTGTATTCTAGCATAATAAAAGTATAGCAGGAAGAATGGCACAGAAAAATATATTGCGCCGACCCCAAATAACTTTGGACCAGGGCAGGAAAATTATGATGACTTATCAATGAGGACGTCCTCTTTGATCATCATAAGTCGCAAATTTTTTGAGTCTGTAATTGTACTAAAACAATAATCTTACAAACTCAAATGTTGCATAAACAAAGCTACAGTTAACAGCGTTTCATGTTAAAAAAATAACAGGTTGTTTATCGCATACAGAACGCGTACATCTCAGATGGAGGATGATATGTTATGGAAGTCCGTTGCCGAGGGCAGTGCATTCCTAGGAACCAGTTTTAGTGCAACACTCCATAATAATCGCTTAGACAGACCGAGTTAGACAGTGTATTCAGCATATTAATGCTTTTATTGTTCTGGACTGCGCACAATACCATGAGTTGGCGAACGCGTATATGCTTAATAAAATCAGTTTAATAAAATTTATATCTATTCATTACTTTCTTATTCATCACAGCGAACCCTCATTTATATGGATTCATTGCTGTCTATCGCTTAAACTTAAAAAAGCATATGTTTAAAAAATGTATATCAATTTCTTTTCATTTTTTTTTTTAACCTTAATGCGTTGCATAAGCACACAGTTCGAATCCAAAGCATAATTTATACATTCGTGGAAAGAACGACATGACCTCTAAGTTTTGGACACGTGAGTCGCGAATATAAAACCTGTTCGTAATATAAATTGTAGCTTCGGTGGCTTCGCCCACATCACTGTTTTCTAACGAAGTCTGGTTGACTATAGCGTAAGTCGTTATATAGAGGTACCCTCCACACACACGTTTTTGTAGTGCTGTCTGACTAATAAATCATTCTTGCAAATCCAAGCAATGATGACATATTCTTATTACGTCACCCACAAGGGTTATGTTACGTAAAGAATTGAAATATTATTATGTTACTCGCGAATAATTTTATTGAAATATAGGATTTTACATGCTTAATTGAATTCATTCGGCTAAAAATGAATCAATAGGATTAATGTTAGTAGAAGCAGATTCTGGTGGTGTTGATTCTTTGATTGTTCCGTCAGTGTTATCTGCTGCGTTCAAGCGAGCAGCTAATGTCGCATTATCTGCTAAAGCCGCTGCTAGGGCTCGTTCAAGCTTCGCTGCTCCAGCTCGCTCTGCTTCTAAAGCAGCCCGTGTCTCAGCTAGAGCCTCAACGTCAGGATCAATACTTTTTTTATACGATGTTTCATTATTTAGTTCGCATAATTGGAGTTGAAGTTGGGTCACTGTTGCTCTAAGCTTGCTTATTTCCGCTAGGACAAAGAAATGAAAACCAAGGTATAGTCTGCCTGAAGGAAGAGACTAAAAATTCAAATTTATTACTGTTGCTACTTACCACTAGCAGAAAGCAATTCCTTGTTCGTATGCTGCAATTCTGCAGTAACTAGACGTCTCTCCCGCGCATGTGCTGCAGCGGCTAAACGTGCACGCTCACGGATTTCTGAACCTGCGGCTGCACACTTTTCTACTCTTCGAAGCTCACTCTCGAGACGAGTTGATTCTCTGTTGTAAATTTGTAATATGATAACTTTTATTTGTTGCTAATGCAACACAGTACTTACCAAATATATTATCTCCGCAATTATTAAATTACACATAAATGTATGTCATAATATCATTTGATTTTAACGTAAGATTAACATAAAATAAATGCCCGTATACCTGCGTGCTTCTTCAGTTGCTTTGCAGATACGCTCCTGTAGTTCTGTGTATTGTCGCTGCAGGGACGTGTGGGCTGACTGCATCGGCTTCAATTGCTGAACATGCCTCTCCAGAGTACTAATCTGAGCTGACATTTCACTGCATCGGTCTTCTAGAAACTTTCGCTGCCTCTCCTAGCACATGAATGTTCGAATGTAAGTAGTTCGAATTCATTCTACTTACATAAATATGGCGTCTTGCCGACGTGAGGTAACGTAATAATAATATCAACATCGTCATACTCATCTTGAACCAATCTATCTAGCATGGGGCTCGTGCCTTAAGCAATGTCACTAACAAGTGCATTGAAAATGTTTTGTCGTTTATTTTATAGACAGAGTTAATGTAGCTCGTACTTAAATTATATGGGAGTTTATGGAACAAGAAAAGGGATGTCTGCTAACTGGTTCACGTATATTTGAATAATATAGAATTAATTGAAATGTTATAGGTATACATGTGGGCTTACTCTTGAAAATAATTCCGCTCGATTGTCATTGGAAATATGTCAGTTCATACTTTTAAATGCCAAAATGTCTAACAAATTATTATAGATTCGGGATAATATGAAGATAACATGCTTAAAAACTGAGGCAACTGTAAAGTAGGTAAATTTATTTTTAAATTACGCGTTGTCTTTTTAATATTGGAATTGGATTGGAATTGGTATTAGTTTCAAGAGTAACCCCACTGGATTCTGCCAAATACCACAAAAACAAAGTAGGTGCAAAACGACAAGTCAAATAAGTTTTTAAAAATTTGTAGCAATTGGTAATTAGACTTAACGTCGCGTCGTTCCATATAAAATCGTATATTTATCAATAAGTCCTTCAAAACTATACTTTTGCATAGTTTTAATTTGTCTAGTCAAGGATTTCCAAATACCTACTGCAAAGGTTTCTATAAGACCTAAGTATATTATGGAATACCGTAAGGTCCAGATGTATTTTGAGTCCAGTGAGGTGTTCCTGAGTGCTTGCAAGTGCGGTAGTGGCCTTGGTGACGGCAGCGGTGGCGGCGGCTGCTCCGTTGCGGGCCTCCGCTGCCGCGCGCTCTGCTGCCGCCCGCCCCGCTTCCGCAGCTTCAGCTCGAGTTGACTCAGTGCGTAGAGACTCGCGTAAACGACTCTCGGAAATCTAAGTTTATGGATATGAGACCTGGGTAGGTAGGTTTATGATAGGATATTACGTAGCTAAGTCTAAGTAGAGTTTCGGAAGACTTAGCGAAAATTCGGCAGTCGCAACAAAAATTGCGGGTATCGCTACAATTTTATAATTCCTCGGGACACGTCGCGCTACCTTTTTTTTTTTATTGTCGCTGTAGGTTTTGGCTCATAAAGATGCAAGGGCCAGCCCTGTCATCTTTAAGAGGTTTGATCAAATCAACAAAATACCGTTTAAGCAACAATTATTTTCAGTAGGTACCTACGGCAAAAGTTATTTCAGCATTGTTCCGAGTTGACTACAGTGATATTTTTTAAATTAATAGAAAATAATACATCTATAATATTTGAAATAAAAGCGATTATTCAGGTAGAAATTAATAAAGAAATATTAAATTCAAGGGAAGACGTAAAAAAGAAACAAACGCCTGGTTTTTATAAAATGAACAAAGGAAATTGATATAGAAAATATCAACATCCGAATAGACCAACTAGAAATGTAAACCAAAACCTTGAAAAACTAAATTAAAGCATTCGTTACTACTAAGAACCCTAATATAGTACAACAAACCTCTGGAAATAACGTTAAAAATATTGTACAGCCTCACAGAAATTTACAGCGAAACTGAAGAAGATCTAACATATAACATAACATAATATCATCACGCCTGTATTCCCCGAAGGAGAAGGCAGAGGTGTACACATTTGTACACCCACATTTCACCAATGCTGTTATTAAGTCCCATGTAATAGGTGGTGAGCCTATTGCCATCTACCGGGCACAATTCCAAACTCCGAGCTACTACTGAGAATTTTCAGAAAACAAAAACTTGCAAAAGAATACGGTCCTGAGCAGTATTCGAACCTGCGCCACCCGGATAAATACTCCAGGCGCTCTGACCCTATAAGCCATCTCGACCTCCGTTCACCACCGCGAATTTTTCATCCCAAACAAATAAACCTCAGCAGTTTCGATGTTTGAAAACTCCTTGATGAAATTTTACATTTTTGTGACTGTATTAATTTAAATATGACAAATAAACATTTCTATTCTATATAAATAATTTGTATTTCTTTATATCAACAATTTAACATGAATTTGTGTTATAAACAGGAGAATATTCACTACATTTTAAATTATTATAAATATATTTAAACCTATAGTTTGACAATCTATGGTTTGACAACACAGATTGTCAAACTAAAGTTCAAACAACTTCGTCAAGTCAAGCCTCTACTTATACTTGCGCGTGCATAGACTATAAACCGTACACAAAAAGAATTCCGCGTGTCATTTTAACAGAACTTATGTTTAATCGATTTTATTATTATGTTTCCTCGCAAGTGTGTTGAAATATTTCGTATAAAACTCGTGAATCAAAATTATTTGCTGAAAATTTAAAATATGTATAAGAAGCAAAGAAATTTGATGTCTACAAACTCTACGCTGAAATTTACCATTTTTGTAATTAGATAGTGTTAGATAAAATAAGACGTTTCAATATTAAAAAAAAAAATTGTGTCTGTAGCCGAATTAGCATTAATTTGTGTTATCAATAAAAAAAGTATTGATTTTATCTAATAAGTATATAAAATTCTCGTGTCACAGTTTTCGTTGCCATACTCCTCCAAAACGGCTTGACCGATTTTGATGAAATTTTTTGTGCTTATCCGGTATCTATGAGAATCGGCCAACATCTATTTTTCATCCCCCTAAATGTTAGGGGTAGTCCACCCCTAAATTTTTTATTTATATGGCAAAACAACGTTTGCCGGGTCAGCTAGTTTATTATAATATTAGGTTGTTTGGCAACTTGGTCAGTGAGCCTCCTACCACCTGCGCGCAAATAGATAATAGACACGGCGTACGAAAAAATAAATTCGCTCACCATCATTACAAAATGTAACTATATAGTTGAATGTCTTTACAAAATATAATTTTATGTTACTTTATTCTTTCTTTTCCTCATAAGAGTGTTGAAAAACGTTGTATGAGCCGCGTGCCCTAATGGTCAACAAGTCTCGGTCAGTCATTGCTATCTTCGCCAAGGCTCGGTTAGCAATTCAACCTTGACTGTAACGACCAACTTAGGGCACTTGTATCATAATGTACTATTGATAAACCAGTCCTTACAAAAATAACTGTTTAAGAAAAACTCAAAGACGAACCCGTACAACTATATTGCTCTTTTACCCGCGATATCTAAGATCTACGAAAAGGCTACGTGTGTGAGAGTGTATAGCTTCTGTGAAAGATATAATATATTTGACGAAGAACAAAACGGATTTCGAAAATTGCGATCTACTATACTTGCCGTATACAAATACATACAAGAAGTTAATAATATCATAAAATGACAAAAAATATGGCGTAGGTAGACTTTTAGACATGACAAAGGCATATGACAAGGTACAATTTAATTCTAATTCTAATTCTACTTGACAAGTTATATGGAATAGGAATTCGCGAAAAGACACTTATGTAGTGCGAATCGTAGGTATCTAAAAAATAGGGAGAAATAGATACGTGGAAATAGAACATTTTTGTTACGATCAAAAACTAATTGATTAAGATATTTAAATTTTTTCTAAACTAATAGATTTAGATAGAATAAAAAAAATATAAATACATCAATTCCCTAAGGTAGTGTAATTGGATGTCTCTTGTTTATTATCTATTTAAATGACTTGCCCAAGGCAATGGAAGAACGGTGTGTCCTTTTCGCAGACGACATATCTCTACTTACGTGATGTGAAGACGATAGCAATATTAATAACCAGTTGAGCTCAATATTAAATAAAACAATAAATTGGATGGATCAACATAATCTCGAAATTAATTTCAAATAAACTAAAATTTTTACCTTTTATCCCTACCAAAAAACTCCTTTATCAGTCAACTTCACGACAAATGGTACAAAAATTAAAGTCGTCAACGACTTCACACTAGGATAATAATGTTATATATTAAGTTGTACAATATGGTTTCTTACCATAGTGCACAACTCCTATATCCGCAGTTTGGCGATTATTAAAGATTGCCTGCCGTAACAAAAAACCTAGATTCTATCGTGCTTCTAAAAAACAAATAGTTACTAACTCTAACCCACTCTTACCGTCGAAATTTGCTTGTGCGTAGAGAAGTATAAATTTATTTAAACGTACGAATTAAATACCCGCATACCCGCATAGAACTCTGATGCTACTTAAGGAACTTTATTATTATAATGAAATTATATTATGCTCAGATAGCATTTACTTATGTTCTGTCCATCTATTTAAAAACTTTCCACATGAAAAAAGTGGCTAAAGAAAACAGTTAATACGTACAGAAATAGCCCGAAATTCACCTATAAGTTCCAAGAATTGTTGCTCCAGTGTTTCAAATTCTTTTGCGACACCCATATTACTCGAATTTGTATTATGTTATTTACTTCACAAAATAAATATTGCAGACTGTTCTAACGATATTTATGATCAATATTTTTCATAGCGTATTTTTTATTTTGAAGTTCAAATGCGCGGGAAATTATTATTAGTTTTTTTTTCAGACGTTGAATGATGGTGTTCATCCAAAGCTATCAAAACAAAATTAACTACTTAAAACCTTTTTGGAAGTAAACAATCTTACTACTTGCTAAGCCAAGTTAGGTATAACTGTTAATATTTAAAATACTGCCTCGTTGGTCTAGTGGTCCCAATTGCGACTACTGAGCAGGAGGTCTCGGGTTCGATTCCCGGGTCGGGCAAAGTGTTATTGAGTTTTTCTGTCAGTAAATTCTCAGTAGGAGCCCGGAGTTTGGAATTGTGCCCGGTAGATTTCAAAAGGCTCACCACCTATTACATGGGACTTAATAACAGCATTCTTGATATGTGGGGTGTACAACTGTGTACACCCCTGTCTACCCCTTGAGGGATACAGGCATGATGCTATGTTATTATAAAAAAAATGGTCAAGGATCCAAAAACCGTAAACTTATAGGTTTCCTTTAAATTCCTGCAATCTAATTCATAATTTAACATAAATAAATACTAACGATATGTAACAGCTACTTAACTGGCTATTTTTAATGTATATCACAATTTATTTATTGCAGATTTATCTAGATATTTATCGATATGACAAAAAATACGTCATAAAATATTATGTATTAGATATATTATAATTTCTATTCCTAATCACTCCTTTTAGAAAATGCGTGGTAGGAAAGCAAAAATATGGTAGGTAGTGAAATTGCGAAAATATTTCCATAGCAGTAATGAGATCAATTTATACGGTTATAATAATTGAAATGTGTCAATTACTATAGTATTTTATAAGAGCAGACAGGTTCTGAGGGGAATATTAAAGAAGGGGAGTGATGTTTTCCAACGGGAGCTCCTGGTATATAAACGACGGTTACTGTTTGCACCCATTCATTCTGCTACTTGGCGTGCTCAAGGTGAGTGTTTTTTTTCACTGTAAGTACTTCAGTAATTCGTACCGAGATCCCTCCGTGCCTCGGACAGCACGATAAGCCGTCAGTCTCGGTTGTCAAATTAAGATCTATGACAGCCGTCACGGGTAGTCAGAGGCCTGAAAGTCTGATAACCAGTCATACCACGAGATATCGTGTTACCCAGTAACTGGGTTGTGGAGGTCAGATAGACAGTCCCTCCATGTAAAACACTGGTATTAAGCTGGATCCGGTTTGACTGGAAGCCGACCCCAATGTAATTGAGAAAAGGCTAGGCAGATATATAAGTACTTTAGTAATTGGTCTTCTATGTAGTTATTATTCATCCGGCGGGCGCAGGTTCAATACCTACTCACGATCATATTGTTTTTATATACCTGTTTATATCTACAAAGTTCACCACGAATGTGATATTATGCGTTTTCAGAAAATATATGAAGAAAATAAGCTTTTTTTTTACTTATTCGATGTAAGTCAATTATGATTTCCGTCCCTGAAGGTAATTACTACGAGAAGTTAATTATTAAATTTTCATCTCAATCTATTAGGGAATAAAAGAGAAATTAAGTACTTTTTTTTAATCCGTAATGGATCTATGTTTTGCCACCAACTCGCCTGATGTTAACGCGACGCTGTTGCAGAGGATGGAGCACGTAGATCCAGAAGAAATCTATTCACTCTAAGTAGAGTGGATAGATTTGGGGAGAACGATAGTTGGCGAGTTGATGCAACTGCCCAGACCCGTCTCCCACAACGGTTGCACCGGACTACATCCCAAAACACGACTGGGTCGTTTCACGGCATGGCTTCGTTCGGTGGGTAACCAGACGCGGTAGAAGCCTCCCACCAGAGTTGTGTTGCCTGTTTTGCACCACCCAGGGGCCACGTGTAGGGATTCCATTCTAAAGGTGCACTCCTACGGAACGCGGGTATCTCAGCCCCCTAGAGTACTTCATAGTTACTAAATAATTTGAGGTATCAAAACTAGGTATATTGTTTTGGGATATGTATTTATAACGGAGTAACTACTTAGGTATAGTTTCCTTTCGTGAAAGCTGCGAGCCATGAGTACAAGCCACGAGCTTGAAATTTCATATGGATTCATAGCGGGACTAACACGGTCTTTTTATATTTTACACAGCTCTCACATCGGAAAACATGCGGCTTGTAACTGTTGTGGCAATGGCGCTTACGGTGGCGTTGGTGATGTTGGTACGGTGCTGCGAAGGGGCTAATCTCCGAGGCTTTGCTCTCCCAGAGGAAGAAGAGGAATTCAGACCGCGGCCATTATACAGAGACTACAGTTTGATCCGGAGGGCCGTCAGAGCTGATGATGCCTTCGATGATTATGGACACTTGCGTTTCGGCCGATCTGATGACTGACGCAAGCGCGCCTCTCACAAAAGACGTCTGCCCACGACCCAACATAGAGAACTATCGCCCAAAAAGTTGTGGACTTAATTTCTAGTCATTTATTATTAAGTGGATCCTGCTTCCTATTATCAAATTAATATCTAATGTAGGCAGAGTTTCAAAAACTAAGTATTCTTATCTATAGTCTTAAATTATATACCTCCCTACGACATATTATTGCTGAAAGCATGAATTTTGCATTCAAGAATTACATATATCATTGAATTGTGTTAAGAAATAGCGATATACTTACAAAGAAGTGTTTGATAATTTATGTTGTTTCTTTAGTAAAATACGTATTTCTCTTCAAGAGTAGGTACAGATTATGTGAAATATTAAGGGCTGGTATAATATTTCACACATACTTACACGTAAATGTTAAAAATAACTAGAATTCGTGTTACAGAATAATTACTGCTACTACAATAATTATCTACTTATTCAACTCATTTTATGATTATAACTGTTTTGTGATTGGAATCTAATAACGTTAACCGTTATATTATTCTACTAGGTATATTATTATTGTTAGATAGTAAGTACTTATAGCTAAGAGGAAATAAAACACATGAGATTATTTCCATGAGTATATTATTACCCAATAAATACATTTTACAACAGTTATTATTACAATAAAATGTGTTACAATATTTAATAGCGTCACGAAGTGGTCACCATGACGAACAGTTAAAGTACCTTAAGGTCCTTAGGTACCTATGCTTTACTTGTAGTTCATTCACTGTTAAGGCATTTCACTTTAAATACGCAGATGACTTCCAAAAGTCAACAATTTGCAATATCTCAGCGTAAAGTATTAAGGCAATGATTGATTTTTTCTTATACGTAATAAAAGCTAGTTATAATGCATGATGATAATCTTCAATTGAATGTATTAAAGCTGCATTCGATTTTAATTTTTGTTTGCATAACAATAGCTGCTGAAATATATGTATTCGTACATTAAAAGTTTATCTAGATTCCATATAAGCCTTGTACTATAATATAAGATATAATTTCGTTGTACTGGTTACAATGCATTCGTTCGTAAGTATTACATTGCTGTCTTACTTGTCCTTGTTAATTGACTTTGTTAATTACTTGTGGTGGGACCTCATCATAGCATGTACTGGATTTAACTTTAATAATCTAATATATTTATTAGGCACACGTAATATCACTACTCTATATTAAATAATATGAGACTAGTTAGTTCCTTCCCTAAGCTAAGTTATAATTTATATTTATATTATGTATGTATGTATAGTTTGTCTTAACATACATTTTATGGTTAATTGTACTTGGTGAAAATGAAGCGTATTGTGGATAAAAATATCCGACATTTTATTAAATCATAAAAAGATCATGTTAACCAAGTTCTCATCCAAATTAACAAAATAAAGAATGCGACAGTTAAATATAAAACATGTATCTTTTATATTAAAATCATATGTTACAACAATAACGACACCATCATATACTCCATTCTTAGTTTTTGTGTTTTACACTTATCAGTTTGTGAGTATTTAACTAATGCCAATATTTATTATTTATAACTGTCGTTATTTCACTTAGATGATATCTTTTTTCTGCGAACTTCCCAGTAGAGCCTGTGAATAAAAAAAAATATATTAGTAACCGCAATCGGCTTTTCAGGCGTTAATGGCCTATACTTAATAAATTGATCTGGTAATAAATAAAAGTAGTAGTATTCGTTACCTTGTTGACAAAGTTAACGATGGCAGTAGCTGGTTGTTCCGGTTCCAGCTCAGCGAACACTTGGCACTGGTTGTCGGCACCCGACGACGCACGAGCCACGAACGCAAATATTCGTCTGCAAATAAGATGTTGGAATGAGTAAAATAAATAAATTTGATTAAACACAATTTCGGAAGCCCTGGTTACGTATACCATGGACAACAATTTTGGAATAACTAGGAATAAAATATTTAAAAAAGAAGGAAAGCTAAGTTAGAAAGAAAGAAATACTCATCAAGATTGATAGCGCGGCATATACTATAGAAAAAGAAATGTTACAAGGTAAAAAGAGATGCAGACACACTTATATACTAAGTAAAATAAGTACCCGGCTACAACAGAAAGATCAAGCAGTGTGCGTCACAGTCTTAGAGGACCAGACGGGAGGCGCCTTCTGACTGAATATCGAACAAATTTGCTCGCCACTTTTGGCGGGGGGTTAGGTAAAACACAAGCACAAAAGAACTTGTACTAAAGCGAAAATAGCTCTCGTCATTACATTATCAGTATTAAAATACATAAAACAACTAAACACAAACAAAAAATTGTGTTATACACGATTAAAATCGTGTACTATAATTGTAACCATACTGGTAAAAGGTACCTTCATATGATTGGGAATCATATGCCAGTGGCGAGAGGGGTACGCCCGCTAAAACTACTCCGGTACTAATTCATTCAAGGTCACAGTATCCATCAAAAAGAGATAATGCCGAGCCTAAAGCCGCATCGCGGTTAGCGGTACTACGCTGATTTTCAGCAACACCTCGGGGACTATCGAATATGGGATAGCTTATAATAATTCGATTAGAATAGGCATACAATTATGCAGTGAGCAAATAAGTTATTATAATATTGATACCACAAAAATAACTAAAATCCTTATCTGTATGAATACAAATTTATGTTTAAAAACATTTTCTTACTATAAAGCTACCGCTACATTTGTAAATATATAAAATTTTTATGTACTTATTTTTTTTTTTATTTATTTAATTATGTACTTAATGATAATGTTATTTGTATTTTAAGCTAATTTTTAACAATATTTATTTATTTAAATAACTAATTATAAAAGTAACCATGAATAATAGGATTTAATTAAATAAATTGGATAAATACCGACATTACATTAGATGTGGAATTGGAATGAATAAACAGGTCATACACTTTTTGATTTTATTTTATGGTATTTTTTGTAAGTTCGTGGTACTGATATTACCACTTAAAATACCAAACCGAAATTAATTACTGAAGCTACCAAACCAGCGGATGTGGAAACAGACCACACACAACCCAACACCTGGAACGTCTGGAAACTCCTAAGACCTCATAGACACGGAAACTTAATGTGATGTAGGTATTCACACGTCAGCGCTTTTAAAACACTGAGTTTGAATTTCTCTTGAAACTCTCGACGCTGAGCGTGCATTGTGATCTAAAACTCTATGTCACTTACTTTTCAAATTGCGTGTTGTTATCCGTATGCGTGTACCGGCGCTCGTCGGGATCAATGCCCGCGTACGACACGCCGGTGGCGGGGTAGTGGCGCCGGAAGAACAGCTTGCGAGCCGCGTCCGTCAGCGTGATGCCGCCGCCGAACACCTTGAAATGCACCACATGCGCTGGACCCTGGGTGTCAAACAGTAAAGCTATTTGAATCTGCCTAGCCTGTTCCCAACTACATTGGTGTTGGCTTCCATTTTAACTGAATGTAATTAATAGTATTTTTAATGTCCACAATCAAAATTGAGTAACACGATATTATTAAGACTAGTTGTTAGACTTTCATGTGCCTAACCACCCGTAACGATCGTCATAGTTCTTCTTTCTTCACTTGACATACACAACCGATGGTTTAGTGTGTTCTCCGAAGCACGGAAGGGTTTCGCAGTGGAATGATGATCTTCCACCCACAGACCAACCGCGGCAAGCGCAGTTTAACCTCTATTGATCGATCTGTGCGGCTTTTACTTACCCACAAGTTATAGTATGTATGTATTTTGTTTGTATATCCAAGTTCTGCACTGACCTTCTTGGCAAGGATGTTGGTGACTGCCCTCTTAACGGCAGCAGGTCCAGTCAACGCTTCAGTGTTTTCAGAACCAAGCAGTAACACGTGACACGCGGCTCCTGTCGCGAGCAACGCACGTGCTGCTGCATTCGCACTACCGCCTGTCCATGGATCTCTGTAAATTTCCAGTAATTTAATAATTTTGAGTTCCGGATTTTTCGAAATATCCTATTGTATCATATAGCAGTAAGATATGTACTTCGACAGAGAGAGACCATCCATTGATGATGACAAGGGTTGAGGTCTATTTCCCTCTAATTCTTAAGCCATGATATCTCGACTACAAGATGTTTCCATGGCTAAAAAGAAACTCACCTGTCAGGTAATCTGAGTGGCACAGGGAGCGCCAAAGGCGTCACAGTATGTTGGTAAACGAGCGCAGACAAAGAACTGAAAACAGGTTCGTCGGGACAGCCACGCAGACGTACGCCCCGGGCAGTGGGTTCGATTAAGAAATGTCGCACGCCACCCGCGCCGCCAGCACGCACAGCTAGTCCGAACGCGCCAGGGAACGAGTTCGAGTCCCGCACGATGAACGCGCCCTCATCTAATTGGAGTAGCGCTGATACAGCTGTTGACAATAAACGTTATATAAATGTTATTATTTCTTGGTTTGCAGTAAAGTGGAGAAAGATCGACCCACCAGGGATCTTATCTTTTCGAGAGGATCTTATGCCAACTGTAAGAATAAAAATAATTTATTTGCTAGGATATGAGTTACAAGTATGAAATATAATATTATTAACAACAGTCCGTCATATTCGACAATAATACGGTGTGCAAACATTTAATTATTTTTTTATACATTTGTTACAGTTGCAATTTAAGAGTTAGAATTATGTTAATTGTGAATTAAGAATTTACTAATTGTATAAAATTAAATTAATGTATTCAATCAAATTAAAATATGAATAAAATGTCACTATTAATAAATTATTGGCTATACAAAGAATATCACAACAACAATTATGTACATAAGAATTAAGTCCTCTTTGATAAATAAATAGTTATATTGTAAAAACATGCAGAAGCTAAATAATCTCTTAATTTCTTTTTAAATATATTAATAGCAGTAATGTTTCTGAGTTCCAGTGTAAATATTTGTTGCCATGCAGAATACACTTTTATGCAAAAGTGCAGTATTATACAGTTGCGGTTGCGGTTATAGACATACGATAACTTTTTAATTAAATGAGGGTTGGATTTTACGATCACTGCAACTTCAAATATGTACAATGATGGGGCAGTCAGTATTTAATATTTTTCAAAATAGAACTTACATGAGTCACCTGGCTGTAATCCAAACATGGCTCTTATACATCTTTTTTGCGATCTGAATATAATGTCTCCGTGAGTCGAGTTACCCCAAAAAATAAGACCAAATCTTAGAATAGACCCAACTATGCCATGCTGTAAGACTAGCATTTATATCTATAGCAGTCGATATTCTGTAGAGTAAATAATCGGATTTACTTAGTCTCTTACTTAATTCCTCTATATGTGCTTTCCAAACCAGGCCTTTTATCTATTGTCAGGCCGAAAAACTTGCTTATATCAACTTTATTAATAGTTTTATTATTATAATGTTTATTCAGGTTATCGTTAACATTTAACCGTTGACTGAAATACATTAGTTTTGTTTTATCGAGTTTTATTAAGGATTTACTTATGTTATTTATTTCATTTTCATAGTTTTGTTTTAGCGTTTTAGAGCATTTAATTGTTACAGTGCTGTCTACTATGTGCTGTAATCAGTTATTATTCTATACTCAGCTCTAGCATGTTTAATTAGTCGTACCTAAGAGTAGAGTTGTGAAGCACTAGAAGATAATCTAACATGCCACGGTATCAGTACTCACCATCGTCTCTGGAGATGTTAGGTTTGTACCAGTAGTGGCTGGTATCTCTTGCGAAGCGGACGCGGTCCGGAGCCACATGCTGTGGTTCAGCAGTTCCGCTGACACTAGAACGACGAGACCCACTGCTGCCGTTGTATGTGCGGTACTCCGATTCCGGACTCACTTCACGTTCTTTTCTATTGTTGAAGGAAGATTTTCTGTAGTTTAGTGAAACGGAAAGCCTAAAATTGATAACTCCAAATTTTCTATTTTTTACCAATATTTAATAGTGTTTTGTCAAATTAGATTCTAGATTATTTTTATATGGGATTTGTATGCTCTCATGTCTGCAGATAAAAGACTTCTACTGGTAAACCAGTGAACTCAAGAGCACCGCACACACCAATATCAGGACACAGATTAGATCGGAAATATACGTTCCCATTTTTTTTTTCTTTTACACTGTTAGCGCAATGATTTTCTGTTTGGTTTGTGGATTTGTCGTTGTGTACCTCATGTCCTCCAGGTCAAACATATTGTACCTGGTAACTGAAGGCGAACGCGGCGGCCTTGCAGACAGCGAGGGGGTGGGCGTCGGCGGGTAGGGCGTGCGTGGATGCGTAGGGAATGCCGGCGTGCCAGCACGGGACTCCGTGCGTGAGTCTGCACGGGACCAGCTCTCTGCACGATCCTAGAATATGATTAAAATATAATATTTTCTACATAAGTAATTTATACGATGCAACTCTCTATATGGTATATGGTACTTGAAAGCAGAATCTTGAAATGACTTATTTAATTTCTGTAAGCAAGCGTCTTAAAAACACTTATAATAATTATTTCGTAGCCACCTACTACATCAATCAAAAAGCTTTGAAAAATTATCAAGAAGACTTACGACAGTGTCTGTGTTGCTGGGCTCCGCTAGTGACAGTAATCCAGGCGCGGGAGTACTATTGGGTGTACTGGTCGTACTCCACTCGCGCATCGTCATCTTTTCATACATGAATTTTCTAGATGAGGTTCTGTAAATATAAAAATAACCATTCTTCAAAAGGAAAATTAATGCCCAGCTGCCAACATGCACTTACTGAGGCAAAAGGAATGCATATGAAAGCAGGCTTTTTTACGGTCACTACTTATTTACTTTCCGATATCAGAATTGATACCAATATGTTAATAAGTGAGGCAAAAGAAAACATATTAGTTAAGTAAGTAGGGTTAAGTAATATTTTGATAGTTATTATACCTGTCTGGAGCTTGGGGACTGGTGTGTTCTGTCCGGAGAGGGGTGCGCGTGTTGACGTGAAGGGGGACGCTGAAGTCATCGTCATCGTCAGCAAAGGCTGTCGTGTCACTCGTATAGCCATCCACTCTGCAATCATGTCCCATATTATAAGGCTTACCTACCCAATAAGTTAACACCGTGTCACCAACCAAAATTACTTCTGAAGAGGTAAAAAAAATTATCTCTCGTCTGTCAAAACAATAATTACGATTAATTTTCTATTGTCTCTACTGTTTGGTGCAATCGAGCCTTAAAGGTATAATAAAACCTAAACATTTGAAGGTTATTTGTAGTAAACAAAAAGCTTGTCTCACCGATGGCTGGCGGAGCGGCGCACATGTCGGGATGAAGCAGTATCCCACTCGAGCGGTAGTCGAGCGACTCTCTCCCTAGCCTCCTTCCTCTCACGTAGTTTCTGTTGTTGTCGCTGGAGCCATGTCAGACCCGAGCTTCCCTCCACACTGCTTTCGGAGCGACGTGGCTCTCGAGCTCGGGAACTCTCGTGCCATCCCAGGGTACTCGCTGATCTCCATGTGCCATTCTCTGCTGGTGTTTTGCGTGCAGTTGCGCTTGCGCTAGCAGGTCGCTCCGCCCACTCTACTTCGCCGTTTATCCATCTGCTGACAAGGTAAATGATAATGAGTTATTGATCATTATTGTCCTGTAGTATATTTCTAACTGTTGTCAAATTAAGATCTATGACAGCCATTATCAGGTTGTCAGACTGTCGGGTGTCCGACTTACGGGTCACGGACAACCAGTCATACTACGAGATATCGTGTTATCCCGTAACTGGGTTGTGGAGTTCAGATAGGCAGTCGCTTCATGTTAAATATGGGTATTAATGCCATATAATAATGCACATATAATCAGGTTTGACTGGAAGCCGACCCCAATGTAATTAGGAAAAGGCTAGGCAGATTGATTATATTTCTAACTATGGATACTAAACGTATTTGAGTTAACTACAACGATTTTAATGTGATCAATATTTACGTCGTAACTAATAGATACCACGACGGTCAACGGTTGTAACTGATTTTCCTAGTAGGTGGGTAAACGTATATTAATTAACCTGTTAGCTGTAATTACCAGACACAATAGACTTTTATTGTTGTGAAGTATAATTTTGTCGTTCCCTATTCGAAGATTTAAAAAAATATTTGATGCTTATTATGCCTTCATAATTTTTTTAAACTCTTCCAATCACAGCCGACATTATTTTTAGAGCTTTATTTAAAAAAATCTTATTTTTTATTACTGCGATGGTCCGGTTTTTATCTTGTCAGTTTTTTATTTGCGTGTAGGACTTGAAGGTCCAAGTAATCTTATTATGGCAACTGTGAACCTTGTATCCGCGTGCCAAGAATCTTTAAACAGTGGGTGTTTAGAGTAGGTATAGATACCACATATTATATTAATGAATTTTATTTGAATATTAATAGTCTTCCGTTCACAATGTAATATGTATAGCTATTCAATTAATTAAATCAGTATGATTTTTATTCATCTAATTAAAATTGTGGTCATCCTGGGCTTAAAGTATACAAACGGGGCACACAGTGACTGCCTGTCATGGTTCACACATGGTTGTCCTGTTGTGGTGGTCACACACACATGGTTTTAACATAAAGTTTACTGTTTTAATTAACAGGGAAGTAAAAGGGCTTAACAAAGCGGGCTTTATTAGAAAGTAAATAGTGTATCGGGCAGCATGAGGCGGTGTGGCGGTGAGGCGTCGCAGTGTCGTGGCCCGGTCGACACCCGCCCGTTTATGGCCACGTTTATCTCGAAATAGTAACTTGTTTGGGTCATGGCGCGACGCAATCACACACCATCGCTCCAAATCAAATTGAGAATTGCGACTCAACAGTCGACATCGCTTTCCGACGTGCGTCTGTGTATGGCGACGTGTTTAACTACTCGATTACATTTGTAGATCATTATATAAATCTGACGTGAGCAATTACTGGTTGACGAGATGTTATTAAAAAATATCGCGGGCAAATCTAATACCAAATATGGTGAGATTAGAAAGGACTTTTCAAATATCGCTTAAGAGGTATAGATTATGAGTTTATTAGCTCAAGTCTGTTCCGAGAATAGTTGTGCAGTGGCCTGTGTCAGTTATTTGACTGGGAACTTAAGAAGCCATTCATTGAGAGGGCGCCGCATAAATACTTCGCAGTAGGCAGCCGAGCTAACGCTGAGTGCGTTATGTGCGCCAGGCAATGTTGCGGAACGAGTGGATTGATACTCGGTTCGGTTTCTGCCCACGCCTATCACCAACTCAATTAATGTGACGAACGCTTCCGCTTCTTAATTTACTGCAAATGGTCCTAGATTTACTGGTTAATCCCGTTCTAAATTAATTACGAACACAATGGTGTAGTTATATTAATTGTCTCGTCTGCTATAAAATTAGAGAATAATAACATTCTTGCACTGAAAGGGTTAAATAGAAAATACTCATTTTTATTGGACCCAAACTAAGTAAGCCAAGTCGTATTTTGTCAGAACTCTACCTCTCGTAAAAAGTTAATACAGATAAATTAAAATAGTGTTCAGGGTTATAAGTATTCCTTTTCGTTTAACATTAAGTGAGGTGGAGGGCAAAGGCAATTCTATTAACAATAAAAAAAAGTCTCTAATTAGAAGAAATGATTTTAATTAAGTTAAGTAGATACTATATACACGTTGATGGACTTTGGTTAATTAGATATAGTACCGATACTAAGAACACGAAGGTAAGAATCTTACGATGCGACAGCACATGAAATGTAAATGTAACTGAACACGAACATTATCTGAACGCATGCGCAGGGCTTTATACACTCCATAACAAAAGCACAGTTCACATTAAGTGCTGTGATTACAATACAGAGATATGATTGACAATATAGATACTGGTATCGTGCCATTTATCAAAATGTCGATCAATCCGATGTCAGCCTCAACACCGACGAATGCTATTGTTTGTTTGAAACAAGTATAATTTGCATAGCGAAAATTATTTCGCTTAGAAGTAACTAAATACTAAACTATCTTGTAACATGTCAGTACCTGTCACCTGTGATTCAAAACAGTAGGCTTACTCTTGAAAATAATTCCGCTGGATTGACATTGGAAATATGTCAGTTCGTACTTTTAAATGCAAAAATTACTAAAAATTAATTATAGAATCGGGATACTAATAAAGCAACGTGATTTAAAATTGCGACAACTGCAATTTCGATACAGTTATTTTAATATTACGCATTGTTTGAAGGCATAGCTATTTAATATTGGGATTGGTATTCATTTCAAGAGTAACCGCCCCCCCCCAGTCCTTGTATAAAAAACTATGGTCTAAGACTGATTTAAAAATAGAAGGTCTTAGGAATTAAATGGTAACGCCATTTTCTTTTAAATCATTGTCATCATCAAGACACACATTGCCCTAAATAATTTATTTTAAACGGTTACGATACAGGAATACCGATATATGCCTAAAAATCATTTTTCTGTCTGTTTGTTCCGGCTAATCTTCGAAACGTCTGGACCGATTCTGATAAGATTTTACTGGCAGGTACCTAGCTGACTATATGAGGAGTAACTTAAGCTAATTATCTAATACCTTTAAACGAGCAATTCTTGTATATATATATAATCTGAATCTCGGAAACGGCTCCAACGATTTTCACAAAATTTTGTATTCATGGAGATTCAGGGGCGATAAATCAATCTAGCTAGGTTTCATTTTTAGAAAACGTCGTTTTACCAAAAAAGGTCGTCCAGGTACTAATATAATTATACGCGGTAGAAAACGCGGGGCACAGCTAGTCTTACCTATAGTTCAAACTCGTTTCCTGCCGTCCAAAACAGACTCGACAAGTATAAATGTTTTGAATTTAAACAACAACTTGTTAAATGTGACGTTTAAAATTGATAAAGGTGTCGACAAAAAGAAAGCTCGCACTGCAGATTTCCTATAGACAAAAAACTCTTGATGTCGTATTAAGAATTTGATAAGCGTCTGCGCCATGTGCACAAAAGATTCTACGAATACCTAACTCAGATAATAATCTGTACCCTCGTAAGCATTTGAAGAATGCCCGTGTTGATTCAATGAAAATTGCATAACTTCAGGCGAGGAATCCATACCATCGGGAATAAGATAACAAACATAGCCAAGCTGGGATATTCGTACAAAGGATGACTCTGTGGCAGAGTGCGCCACACACGCAGTGTTTATGATAATAACCGTAATTTACTCCTTGTTTCTGTTGTCACGGCGCATCATTATTTATAGTTAACGCGTGTCATGGCTGGAATATGGTTATTAGAACATTTTATGAGGATCTGTACAGTTTTTGAGTCATAGAAGCATGAATCAAATGCTTGCTGTTCTTTTTAAGTTTTAAATGCTTCTTAATAATAAATTAATTAGAAATAATAATATTAATTTCATTAATATGACGTATTACAACGACAACGGAAATTTTGATTACTAGGTATGTTGAAACACTTATAAACTTATCGTGTAACAAGCTATCAAGATTTGTTATCTGTAAGAATTTGTATTTGGGTTAATTGATAGTAAGTGTGGAATTCCCTGCAACGGAATTCCATCTATGACTCCCGATAAGTATACTCTCGTCTTCATGGTTCGAATGAACAAGTTTCTGCTACGCGTGTTCCATCGTCGACCGCACCATCACTTAACATCAGGTGAGGTCGCGGATGGGGGGGTGTTATTTTTGGTAGAAATAACAAAAACAAGTATTTAAATCAACACGTTCTACTTTAAAGAACTTCCGATCGCATTCAATATTTAATCGTAACAGTGCAAATAAAAACCAAGTGAGCACTATAAGCAAGTTTTTGTTGTAATCGTTGTATATTAACGCCGACGCCTACAGAGGCACCTACGCTTTATTCTATAATTTAATGTTAACTACATCTTTTGTTCCGATATAAGTATGTGTTGTAAAAATATGTTTCATATCCGCATGATACCTAACAAAATACCTAACAAAGGTTCGAAAAAATACAAACCATTTACGGACACTGAAAGCAGTTTGAGCGCCTGCACTAGAAGTAAGCAAAACAACTTACGATTTGACAAAATTTGACCTGCGAAAATGAATACTGACGAGAGCGGCTGGAATCCCTATATAAATTTAACTATTAAACTATTAATTCAAATCCCGCTCACGACCGTATATTTCTTTTCATAAAAAAAAGTAAAGTACAAAGCTGGCATAAAAATATATCAACATTTGAAACATGAAAGCGCATCTATACTCTATAGTACTCGATTACATAGATTTACCTACAGTACTAACTAACTGTGTCCTTATTTTAATTAGCGACTTACTATAGAAATAAGTTATGTAAATCTATAAAAGCTGATCTTGAAGCTAATACAAAGAAGTGCATTCACGATCGTGCACAGAGTTACCTACATAATATTAGCAATGTCAATATTTTACTTCGTGAGTTAATTTTGATTTTATTGTAAAATTTATAGAACTATACACGAGACTTGTGGGGTTAGACAATTTTCGAAATTATACCAAAAATAAAAAATATATACCAGAAGAAATTATTAATTTTATTTGCTTTTAAGTATTTAATACACAAATATGGTAATTAACGTGTCCATTTCGCCTTTCGGTATGTTGGTGTTAATTTATATATGGGTCACATCTTTGATGCAGATTCCACCGCCGTTTACGTAAATTTATTATTAGACTTGTGGAGTGTAATGGTCGTGATTGGTTATGCTATATTTTATTGCTCCTCTTCATTGACAGTCAGTGAAGTGGGTCAAGCGGAACGCGGCTAAATAAATTAAGAGGACGGCTACGGCGACGGCACTCTGTTACATTTCGGTTATAAACTATTTGTTACTGATTACGCTGACAGATACATGCTGTGGCGGGTTGTTCTCACGATGTTACAATCTTCAGATGCATATGTTATAGTAGATTTGTTGATACTGCTGTTTGGAATATCCAAGAAAAAAATATATATAATCAGATCAGTGAGGTTGTGAATGTAAACAGCGTCCAAAGCTTGCGGTGTAGGTGGCGGCCGTGGCGACCTCCACGCCTACGCCACAGGAACACATGTTTACATCTGCCACCAGATCCCTTTCATTTTATTACACTAATATGAATTTAAAGCTTTGCCTTTGACCCCGGTAAGAAAAATAAACAATAAATATAAAATACGGATATTTAGTTTTGTACCACACATCTGCCTTCTTGCTTAGGTTATATTAAACTAAACGTTATAATTATATGCGTACATGGGTAATAGTACTGATAACTCAACTTTGGAAAAGATGATTTTCCGTTTATAAATAAGGCGAAGGGTAAACTGGTTTCGAAAGGTTGTCTTTATTTATGTAGTTGTTATACAAATACTTATACGTTTAATTAATCCAACTTGACGTTTGTTTACATACATTTAAATATTATATTTTGGTTATAAGATGACTTACCTGCCGTTTCTTATGGGTGAAGCTGGTAACGGTGCTGCAGCGGCGGTGGTGGTGACATCTTCATGCGTCACCTTGCGGAGGGTGTGTGGTGACAGCGGCGTGCGCGGCGATGGGAGTTCCGGGGTGACAGTGCGCTCGTCATCATCGTCCTCTATGGGGCGATAATTGCGGTCACCCCCGAGGGCGCGTCTCACCAGCTCGGGGCTGGCGAGGCGGTTGGGCGCGCGCAGCATGCCGGGGCGTAGGCCTGGCGCTCCGTAAGTGAAGGGCGCGGAGTCGGCGCGCGCGTGGTACGGTATGTCCGGCGGTCGGTCGGCGTGCGACTGCGGCTGCGGCGTGTGCGGCGCCGCCGGCGGGTCGGGCAGCGCGCTCACTGTGCGCAGCATGTCGCCCAGCAGCGCGTCGAGCTCGTCGGGCGGGCTGGGCGCGGCGCGGCGCCCCGCCGACGAGATGCCCGAGTCCATGGACGCGCTGAGCGGCGAGGCGGGCCCGCCGCCGCCCGCGCGCACCACCGTCGCGTAGATGGATCCGTCTAGGGGTCCGAACGTGTGCGCCGCCTCGTTCCCGTCGCCCGCCTCGCCTCCTGACCCGGAACCTTCTGCGCTGCCGTTGTTCTCACCTGAACCGAATTACAACAACTCAGACATAGGTACGAATCTTAGCATTCGTTTGATAAACACAAAATTTTCTCGTGCAGCTTCGATGAGATTTCGTACGCCGCGAGGCGATGTGTTTAGCGACGGCTTAATTACGAATAGCTTTTAAATTGGATTCGATTCGCTCCAATAAACTGGCGGGGCCACTTTGTAACAATGTAATACCTATCTGGTCGGGCACCTATAATTTTCTGCTGCACTTTGTACGAGGACAGAATTAATCAACATGTTGGCTTAGCTTACTCGACGAGTTTACTATTATTTTCATATTCACATATACCTAATATATCAATAGAAAGTAAGGAACAGTTCTTTAATTAGCCGAGTGTCAGCTGATACAGTAACAGGTGCAGTTAGTGTCACCCCGGTAAGCCAGCACATCCTAAAAAGGACTAAGTTTGCTTCCCGTTAGTTAGTTCAACAGCGGGATGACTCCGTTAAGTGTTGTTTGATGAAGTGCCGCTACACTACAACGTGCTACTTCTAGATAAGTATACTCTTTATATGGAAATCATTTAAAGAAATGTGTAGTCTAAACCTATAATCGACATTACCGAGCTCAAATTAAGATTGTAGTAATAAGGTAATTACATCGCGAGTTATAATTTATTAAGTATCTAAAATTTCAATTATAGAGCGAGCCGTTTAAAGCCCTGCGATGACCTACAGAGTTAACGTGACATGGAAATGTCTCAAAATATTCTTAAGAGAGGATCCTATAACTTGGTGGTTCAAGGTTATAATGCCAAACGAGAAAACGACCTCAACGCATTTTACCTACCTAGCTACATCTGTTTCGATTACGTAGATGTAAGCTATTGATAAATTGATTATTAATAATATGGTAAGTATAGATATATATCATAAAAGAAAATATAAATAAAAATCTAACCGTTGCTGGGAGTGAGTGCCTCTACTTTGTCTGCTACAACGAACTTGATTTAAGACACAACCCACACAATATTTTGACCACTGACCGTTTACGAGATGGTTAAACTGTCAAAGCGTGTAAATACTGAATACAATTAAGGAGGAACGACACTTCTACTCGACTGATTTACGTAATGAGCGTGTCTTGTTCGCGAAGCTAATGTTTCGTAGGTATCACTTTTGTTAATATTCCGTTGGTGAACTGCGAAAATACCGGATCGTCGGCGCCGAGGCACACGTTTGCGACGTTCGGTTTCGAAACTAAACTAAACTTGAGGTTGTCAATAACGCAATTAGTGTAAAGATATCAACGTCAGCGTCTGGTGACCGTCGCCGTCGGCCGCTGTTAAGGAAGATGCGGTTATTTCTGTGTTGTCAACGAAAATAACGCGTCGGGCGTGGAGCGAGGGCTAGTGTTACGAAATGTGCAGCGCGCAGGAAGAGGATGTGCGCCCTAACGCTGTGGAGCCGCGCGCGTCCCACCGTATATCTTACTACGATACGCGGAGATAACGAAATTAAGATCATTAATTGCACATGTCAGTATTATCATAATTGACAGATCAACCGAATTTAGAGACGTGATTTTATCTCGCCCCGGTTCCTGTCGACAGAAATAGCAGGCCGAACTTGATGTAGAGTTTTTACATAGGTAAAAGTTTTGCTATATCATTTCGGACAGAAATGTCTATTAAAATTGATTGAAACATCACACTAACTCGTGTCCAACAAGATTTAAGTTCGTTAGCAATTGAAAATAAGCGTGACTGCGACGAAGAGCTTCGGTTTAGACATGTGCGTGTCAGACCGTTCAGATATCGGGAACATTGGGCTGGTAGGAAAACGTATAGGTAGTGATTATTTGTATAGTGGTATGTTTCAACATTGTTGCGATAACCGTCGTTACCTACGAAGGTGAGCGTGTGTTCGTGAGCCCGCAGTGATGTCATCAGCCAGAGGCTACACCTTTTCTGCGAAACTCTAAGCTCTACCGCATTATTATTCGACACTGACCGTTGCGCTATCTATGTTTGTAATCCGACGTTAGCTCCGAATTCTAACCAGTTTGAGTCTTTTACTTTTTTCCTTTACGCGGAATGTGGTTCATTTTGGACATTTGCATGTTAATTTAGTTATTTATATATTATTAAAATGAACAAATGTTTTTGCAAAATATTATGTTGTTGAAGCTAGTATAGTTCGCAGTACAAGTAAGGATTGTCCATATTTTCTTCTAAAAAAATAAATTTAATAAAAAGTACAATAATAATTTCACATGACGACACTTTTACTAAATTTATTAATCAAATGATATTACGCCGTAATTATGTACTTGCGTATGAACACTAAACACAAACACACGCCGTTACATGCACGCTGGTTGTATTGACTGTTCAGTGTTCATCAAGAATAAAAGCTCTGACGATAAAATAATACTGATAGCTATCGCGGCAGGACATGTGTGCGTAATGTCAGGGTAAGCAAGCGCGGATAAACTCCCATCCGATCGATACTCGCTACTATGTACATACATACGTAACTTAATACAATCTACTGTACAAAATTATCAGACGACTGCAGAGTGGATCGGCTAATGGATGGACAATTTAAACAAACAAATGTTCAATGATTCAGATCTTATATTAACCATGCAAATCTGCTGTTAAAAATAATCAAGTGTCTTAAGAATATCACTCCCATCCACACGCGGCACGCCGTGTTAGTTACCTACATCGCAGATTGATGAATTAGACATGCGTTCGACAGGATCGCAACCTATAAAATAGTTTTTGCACAGCTGGGAATGACGTCAGTGTAAACATAGCCTTGCGTGAGAATATAAAATTCATTAGGTATGGCCCGGCACGGCTGACATACAAGTACGAATCTTTGACCTCACTACGTGTATGTATACGGGCAGGCGTAATTTTATTAGCGCAACTTTTTCTCAAATCATGTACCTAATTAATTCCTCGTTAGGTGTGTATGTTTTTTGTACATGTAGGTATACTTACTAATCAGGTTTTGATGGAAATTGATAAATATAATCAGAACAAGTTAATCACGCCTTCGTAGGTACTGCGATCACGATTATTTATTGCTTGAAGACCCGTATGCGTCAGTGGTCTCGATTCTCGGATCGCATTAAATTGATGTGTGACGAATGGTGGCCCTAAGGGCAGGCTGTCGTTCTGAGAGCAGTGGACATATATCAGCGATTCACCACGCCGGTCAATTAGCGGGCTGGCGCCGCGGACGAACCGTCTCCAATCTCATTTGTCGTTAGCACTATTGCAGCTTATTGTTATCTTTGCTCGTGAGCTGCCATTGTTCAATATGAAAAGCCGGCTTCGAAGACACTTTCAATTTATTTCGTCACGCTCTGAGTAAAGATTTTGACACACACAATCAATCATTGCCTCTATATGAAATGTAACAATAATTTTTATGAAATTACATTTAGTACTTTTGATAATAAAATGGCTTCACTAGCAGTGAAATTAATGTCACACTCACCTCGATTGTGATTTTGTGAGCAGCCTCGAAATATCCTAAAGAAGTTGTTAACTACTATTTTACATAGTTTTGCAAGAAATAATAACGTGTTTTAAACTTAGAACGAATTTGTGGTAAAATGTATATTTTGTAGTTGTTTTTTAATTTTTTGAGTGATGGTAAAACTTTGTCCCGCTCGTATAAAGTAGGGATGAGAGCGTGCGTAGCGGCTCGCAAGGCGGGTGCGGACGGACTGGGCGGGCGGGCGGCGCGTAGCCGGTCGCGTCGGGCGGCGGACACACATCACTAAAATAGCCGACAGGCCGACACCTGCACTCCGCAACCGCGACCTCTCGCTAACCGGTGTAGTTAGGTCGCTTTGTCAACACACATGACACATTTCCCGTTCAATTACTGGAGTTCTAGTTATTAAATATTATTTATGAATGGAAAAGTGACCCTGTTTAAAAGAAGAACTAAGTATAGATTTAAGTGAGAAATGAGAGATGAGAGACGCAATACCATTAACGTACATATTAGATTTGTTTGTTTACTTCACTTTAAGGTTGTTTAAATTTTGTCTTAAAATCCTCGTAACTAAATCGTACTGAATGAATATCAATGAATGCATACAGGATGTGCGGAATGGCCCCATTACGCTGGGTTCCCGTCAAGAGGGCTATTACACAAGTTAGTTAAAGTAACTCAGTCACATTGTTGCCGGTAATGGTAGGCGGATGTTCTGGCTGACTTGCCATCGTGCACATGTGGGAACTGGGAACCCCTCATACAAATCATTAGACAAGTGTTTTATGGTCTACAAAAATAGAATAGAACTTACGGATGTTAAACCAATAAAATGAAGTTAGGCGAATCTTGGAAGTTGCCTTGTTTAGTTTAGTTAACAATAAGACAAATACATAATTATATTATATTTGTATGTTAGTGTTTAGTGATAGCCTAGTGCTATGACAACTGGACAAGGGAGCAAATCAAAGGTCGCACGTTCGAATCCTGACTACCTCTTACTTTTTGAAATAATGCGCGTAAATGAATTGTCACTTGCTTAAAAATATTTAGCAGGTGAAGAAAGACATCGTGAGTAAACCAGCACACCTGAGAGATGTTCTCGATGGTGTGGATGTCAGAATCCTACGGGTGATTTAAATTTTGCAATAGGTTGCTCATCATGTAAGTCGTTACAAACTGAATCGAATGAATTAAACAACAAGATATCGGTAGTACTTATATCTACATAATTATTTCTTTACTTTTGTAATGTATACACTTACTCGATAGTTTTGACCGCCAAACTGGTCAGGTCAGTCAGCCAAGGTTGAGAGCCTTTTACTTGATTAGCCCTCATGTCATTAATTTATGATACCACACCCCTTTGATCGAGTGTAAACCTATATAAGTATCTGCATATATATATGTTTACTTGGTTTAGTTAAACAGATTTATGAATTGGATGTATATCTGATCACCTTTTTTTAGGTGTGAGGTTATTATTTCAAGGATAGGTTTGATTTTGATACCTACATCAAGGCTTCGTACACACACTTTGTACCTCAAATTTCTTTATTGTCTTGCTCTCAAAAGATCATAAGTATATTTAAAGGATATTTAATATCTCAATACATTCAAATATTAATAAAAGTTAAATACATATAGATATATATTTTTGTGCTGATCATTGAAAACCAAACCGTATATTTCCTACTGTCTATATTTTTAACCGACTTCAAAAAAAGGACGAGGTTTCTCAATTCGACCGTTTTTTTATGTGTGTTCGCGGATAACTTCGTCGTTTATGAATTTTTTTTGTTGGATACGAGATACCTCAAGGGTGGTACCATGATAAGGAAACCAGGATCTGATGATGGCATCTCAGCGAAATCGAGGGGAACCTTCGAAAATCGTAGTGGCGACTAGTACGTTTGTTAACTTTTTCATTAAGTATTTTAAAGGACTACTATTTAATGCATTATAATAAGGCCTGGAGCCGATCTAATGATGGAGCCGAAAGACAGTCAAGGGAACTCCTTAACGATTTACAGCAATTACCTCGTGTTTGGGCTTGACTAATTTGTATTGATGAGAACTTTACACCTAGATGGGTTGTGACTGTCATTAGGGCTGACTGTCATTTGATGATGAAGGCGAAGGACAGTCAAGGGAACTCCTCAACGTTTTACAGTAGCTACCTTGTTTTGTATGTATGTCCGTCGATATCTTCGCCAGTTATGATATTTTTTAATTTCACTGTATGTTTTTTTCATTTTTGAACATCTGATGAAGAACTTTGAAGATAGACAATGGAACTCTTCAATGAATTACAGCAAATCACTCGCAATTGCAGTTATTAAGTCCTAGCGTCTTTCGGAGGCCTACCCATATTATTAAATTACTAAATTAACTTATTTATGAACTATACAAACTTATGACCTATACAATATATATATATATATATTACAGGTAAAACTAAATTTTTTAAAACAACGAATTTTTAACAAAACTTAAAAACCGCCTTAAAAAATTACTACACTAAGAAGCTCAAAATAACATCAAAAATTGCTTATAATAAAATAATTTTAAAAGAATATATAATAACAATCTGTTAATTTTGGAGTCGTTATTCTAAAAGACTGGAAGGAATTAGGCTAGGTAGATAGGATGGGTACAGACAATAGAATAATAACATAGAAATAACATAAGCAGAGACTATCGATTTCCACCTGCTAGCCTGGTACGATTTTGACGTACATCATTCTCTTTATTTATGGTCGGCGACGCGTGAAAACCTCGAAAATCTCTATATTTACCGAAATAGGATTATTTTTTATGTCATTACAAATCATATCGCATAACCTAAGCCCACCTAATTTGAATATAATATTATAATAACACAACTTTTAACCTGATTAATCGCGTGTATTATTGGTTTTTTGTTTTTCCTGTCGTTTCGAACACTTTGCAGCGTTCGTGGTCGCAGGAGGAGAATATAATAGTTTACAATGCCATTTATGACTGCGAATGCAAACCTCGTAAAAATAAAAGTCGGCGATTTTATATCGAATATGGATATAAACATATTAAATATCGAGTATGGACACTGAAAAGTAGTCGCTTATTCATAATAAAACATGAGAAATCAAAGACAAAGCTAACACAAAAAATCTCTGGCGACGTTTTTTTTCCTTCCTCTAAAATTTAGTTTTTATTTCTTACGAGGTTTTCACTCGTCACCGACGTTATGTTCATTAACCTATTCCTGTATGCTCATCGGTTAAGCTTGCCTTTGATATAGGTACCCTTTTTGAAGATCGTGCGCAATTTTATTACGGTACTATACTATACGTACGGTTGACCTATTCAAGTAACAAAATGATTAATAAGTAATTTATTAGGAATTTTGTATGCTTACCAGGATCGTCATCGGTGAGTGTCGACAGCGGTCGCAGGTGTTCGAGCGAGTCGGCGCGTGCAAGAGCGTCAGGTGCGGCGCGGAGGGGAGCGGCTGGGGTCGGCGCGGGCGCAGCACCACCGCCACCCTCGCCACGAAGGAATACTAGCTCAACTGCGCCGTCGCTCGGGAACGATGGATCTAGTTAAACGAACTGACGTCAGCCTTCATTGCTAGAGATGCCATATTAACTTATTTAATACTTCAGTTTATGCTTTATTTTATTATTATGAAGCAGTGAAAGGTAGTCTTAATATCGTGTAAAGTTGCCTCCCTGGATATCGGTTTGAGATTAAATAAGTTGGCTTTGCTGTTTATAAAATTAGCTTCCATGAGGGCAAGTGATGAGGAAATCTGTGAATGGAACAATACCGGCCTTAAAAAAGTATCGTTACTGCATATTCTGCATTTGAGAATGAAGGTCATTTTGACGTCATATCCAACATAATATCATTAAATTGGTGTTTTCCTTACTACTAGTCAATTTATTGCTTTGACCTCACACGTAATGGTCAAAGCAATTTTCCTGATAACAAAATCATGTTGGCGTAATTGCGATCAATTGTAGACAAGACTTATTGAAATAAATATCTAGACTATTATAATATGTAGTTATGCAAACATTAGATATAATAAAATGTAATTACGTTTTTAGGTTTAGAAGCAACATACCTACACGTTAATTATTATTTAGCAAAGTGTTTCGGCTGTTTTTTTGGCGTAGAGAAAACAAATTAGTAAATGCTAATGTATTTTTTATATGGTCTTTAGCAAAGAAAACACACATTCAATTAAGCACGGTACCGTAAAGAAATGTAATATGTTAAATGTGTATAAGTTCAAATATGAGGATAAAATATCAGGCATGTGTTTGGATGGATGTAACGCGTAGAAATTTTAAAAAGGGATCCTCCAGTTTGTTTAACTACATATATACTATGTATGACCACAATCAGATAATATTTGGGATGCAATACATTTCTCACACCTATGGTACATATATACTTCATAATATGACATTGTAAGTTATATTGCGATTTGCCAGGATTGTTGCTCAGAAACCTGTCAATATATGGACCTGTTTCCTCTTATTCGGAAAGCAGGTCCTCAGTTAGGTAATTGAACAACGCGCCACGCGTTACATTCATCCCAAAGGCAGAAGAGGTGCTGATGATTACCGTGCACAGCATGATCGAGCTGTTGCTTGGTGAAGGAGAGCGTGTGATCTGCGACGGCGCACGTGTGGAACTGACACGCGAACACCAAGCGACGCTGCGCCGCGTGCGCCTGCGCCTGCGCCGGCCGCCGGTACGCGCGCACCACCACGTCACCGCGCAGCGCCAGCCGCCCAACGCCTACAGTCCAGCCGCCACCGTTCACCATGTATAGACCTGGATAGGCAATTACATTCATTGTTGTTCAAGGAAAAATCAGCAGGAACTTGGCGTGTGATAAGAAGGGCACAAACACCCAGTTAACTTCAAAATATTTCTCTTACTTAAACCATTGCGCTCATTTCATTGCATCTTCGACATAAGTATTTCAGACCACTGACAGGATTTCTACGGTAACTCGCTTGGTTTCACCAAAACATATCCTAGATGTTTTTCAACGACGTTCCAGTACCTATGCTAAGCTGTATCAATGGTACTGTAGAATACTTTCAAACTCAGCCTTGTGAAGAGGCACTTTGCTATTTCCACTTACCCGACGTGTACACGCAGACGAAGTTCTCGTATATCTTGAGGAAGGCGATGGTAGGTGTGGCTGGCGATGCAAGTGAGCCGGCCACACTCACGTGCGTCAAGTGTAGCGGCGCCGCGTTCACACGGATTTGACCCGCTAGAAGACCAGCAAACGTGTCGATGTAGCTGTTCATAAGAAAAAGGTGTACGTTATTTTATGCTATCTTAATTTCTTTAAGGTGTTCTGAAGCCCTATTCATAACATAACATTACCAGTCCATAGCTTTCACACCAGTAAGGGCCCTCTTCTCATACAGAGAAAGCACGATCATTAATCACCACGCTAGCTCACTGCGGGTTGGTGTTTTCAGACAATCAAGTCTAGGTTACCTCACGATGTTATTTTCCTTAGATTAACTAAGAAAGTAAATCAGTCATTGAAAAAGTCACATTGGATATGAGCCCACAACCTGTCGATCAAGAGGCGGGCCCGTAACCACTCAGCCACAATGACTTTCAGCCCTATGCAATGAACCATAAAAATAATCAAAAATCTTTTCATGTTCACTGTTTCATACAAAATAATAAACTAGGCAGTGAAATCTTGGTAATAGGTTCACCACCTATTACCAAGGGATTTAATAACGGCATCGGTGATGTGTGTGTAAAACCGTACACCACTACCTGCCCCTTCGGGGAATACAGGCATATGCTATGCTATGTTATGTTATAATAAATCTAGAATTTATTGTACATTTATAATAGGAATAGGTACACGCCATGGAGTCTAAGACAATAAACAGGTATGGTCATTATATATCTTACTGTTGTGTTCGGATGATCTCATGTAGGTAACCTACCATAATATTGAGATCACCTGATCAGAAAAGCAAGAAACCATTTTCCTTATAATTATTATTTTATATTCCTGATAAAAAAACGATTTGTCATCTTAAACGTTGATCATGTAAATAAATCTCTAAAATGTCCCTTGAAGTTCTTTATATTCTACTAGCTTCTGCCCGCGACTTCGTCTGCCTGGACTTCAGAATTATGTCTAGCCGGGATAAAAAGTATCGTATGTATTAATCCAGGTTATAAACTATCAGTGTGCATTTTTTTTTGTATTTCATTCAAATCCGTTCAGTAGTTTTTGCGTGAAAGAGTAATAAACTTCCATACATGCAAACTTTCGAGTTTATAATATTAGTAGGATGAGATGTGGCTGTACCATCCGTTTACGAAGTCAGCACCTTAGCCCCAAAAGCAAAACAATATGCGTAATCAAAGGTACCAGCATAATAAAGTCTCCTGGTGTACTGACTAGTGGTTCAAATGAAAGGTCTAGCCTTTTATTTGAACCACTAGTCAATCTGCCTAGCCTTTTCCCAACCACGTTGGGGTCAGCTTCCAGTCTTACCGGATCTCTCTTAATACCAGTATTTTTTATGGAGCGAGTGCACATGGAACACACGATAGTTCGTGGTAAGACTGGTTGTCAGACTTTCAGGCATCTGATTAACCATAAAGGCTCTCATATATCTTCAATTTACAACCGAGACCGATAGTTAAACGTGCTTTCCGAGGCACGGATGATGAAATGATGGTCACCCATCCAGAGATCGACCACGCCAAGAACAGTTTAACCTCGATATATCAATCAGTTGGGTTGTTACTTAGCCACGACCGTCTATTTTTCTGATGCCTTCCGAATGACAAGAGACATAGACAGCTGTATTTGTAATCTGTGGCTGTATTATCAGTGTCGACGCCCTCGCGGACTGCAAAAGTTTTGTGGTCGATAATATAATGGTAAATAATTATGGTAAAGGTATGTAACATAACATAACATAGCATCACGCCTGTATTCCCCGAAGGGGTAGGCAGAGGTGTACACAATTGTACACCCACATTTCACCAATCCTGTTATTAAGTCCCATGTAATAGGTGGTGAGCCTATTGCCATCAACCGGGCACAGTTCCAAACTCCGGGCTGCTACTGAGAATTTCCTAACAGAAAAACTCAATAACACTTTGCCCGACCCGGGGATCGAACCCGAGACCTCCTGTTCAGCAGTCGCGCTTGGGACCACTAGACCAACGAGGCAGGTATGTGTTTACCGTTTATTGCTGGGTAGTTGGAAAACGGGCACCCTGTCGTCGAGGTACCGTCTCATGGCGTATCTGTCAAGCGCATGCTCTGGCGCACCGCATATGGCGGAGTAGTGCATGTACGCTGCCACCAACACGCCCAGGCGTTCTCGATTCCCCCTGGAAATAAGAAACATGGTGGTAAGTTTATATTATACACATAATAACAATTATTATAGATCGAGACACGTGCATAATTTGAACATAAGCTATAATTTTTTTTACGAAAAATCGATTAAACAAATTCCTAAATGTGTATGATTATATTTCCGGATATGATAGTACTTAAAACTTCACTATGTTATTGTCCTATTTTACACATATTTTCATTACACGAGTTTTCCTATTATTATCACCTAATATCAACACCCGGAAAACGTAGGCATTAATACTTATCAGTCTTATTTATATACCATCAATGTGGACAATATGGCAGCCGGATTAATCGATTGATTGATACGCGAATGGTGTTCATGTCTAATGATTATTACAAGTTCGACCACCATCGATCAACATGATCATATAGTGATTGTAGTGAATACTCTTTTAATAGAGAATCTCTCTTAATTGCTCCAATCAACATCGACGTTACTACATTCTCATCTGCCTCGTTGGTCTAGTGGTTGAGATCCCGGGTGAGACCCCAGGGATCAGGCAACGTGTTATTGAGTTTTACTATTAGTAAATTCTCAGTAGCCCGGAGTAGTAGATGACCATAGGCTCAACACCTATTACATGGGATTTAAATAACAGCATTGGTGAAATGTGGGTGTACAACTGTGAACCTACACGTCTGCATACCCCTTCGTGGAATACGAGGCGTGATGCTAGGTTACTACAATTTATAATTGGCGAGACTAAAACAAGACCAATTTGGTCGCCTGTAAGTTACAGGCGACCAAATTGGTCTTGTTTTAGTCTGGTGAGACGTGTAGGTTCACAGTTGTACATCCGCTCGAGGCTTAAGACAAAAAAGTTCTTTTTTTAATTTCATAGAATTAAATCAAACATTTACCATGCTAGTAAGATGGCGACATTCTTAGGATGCGCAGCTAGCCAGCTCTCGATGTGTTTGCAAGCGGCGCAGAGTCGCTCGAGTGGCGGAGCGAGGTCTCCGGCCCAGCCGAGCGAGCGAGCACGCCCGAACACGCCGCGGGCCGCCCCGACACCTCCAGCGCTGTCGCCGCCGCTCACCTCAAACACCTGGAAGAGAAGAAAAATAGACAAATATGATATAGCAACAAGTGTGAAGGTTTTTGCGAAGGCTATTATTTCTTTGGGTATGAAAATCAGGTTGGATACAGTTATTCTGAAGCCTTTCACTCGTCTTCTGGTATAATATCAAGGTGGTAAAAAATAATAAATAGATTATTTTTTGGAGATCACAAACGTGACGTACTGAAAATTTGTTCAACACCTTAATACGTCCAAAACAACCTTGTAAACCTTATCTGGGGGCACTACTATGCCCCCGCCAAGAACCGAAGGAGGCGGGGCGCTACCTACCTTTACCGGAAGCGCTTCGTCGTATTTTCGATAAAGGTTGGTCTGGGCTAATGAACAGCGTCGGTACTAAGTAGATTTACAATAAGTGCTTGCAACGTTCATATCTTTATATCGTACTAGGTGGTAACATGTATCTGTTCAATCTCTATCGCTTCCTTACTAAGTAAATACAAAATACCGCACTAACTAACACTGACACACTGACTAACGATATGGACGAGTAGCGATGCGTTAGAGGATAATACCCACGTAACTTGTAACTAACATTAGCGTTAATGTAACTTTACGGTACTTTTAAAGTAAAAGTAAAGGTCTAGAGACTAATATCGCCTAGGAGACCTATAAGGCTGGGCTCTTATTTGTACCATTAGTTACGAAATGTGTGCCATATATGGGTGCAGCTCAAATTTACATCAGACTTTGTAGCTCCAGTGTTGTACTAATGTGGAGTTTACTAGTTGCAATAACAAGTGGATTAGTGTGGTAGTATCTGGTCACATAGTAGGTAGTACCTAATCTAAGTTTCCTTAGGGTATTAAACTGAATTTGTGATATCCAACTTGTTAATCTGTAACTATGCCATATTTAAAGAGAAAATGATAAAAATTACGTCTAATCATGTAAAAGCACTTTAACATTCTACGGTTATTTAATAGCTAAATTTCCACTTCAAAATATTAGCGGGTTTTCCAGAATGAACCCCGAATGGTTCTAAGAATAAGTTGTTGGCATTATCAAAGGATGGTGAATTCCTATGACATTTTTTTTTTGGTTGTTTTGCACGGTTTATGTCGCGCGCAGCACAAGGACGAGCTGGTTTACAAAAAAAAACGGATTGTTTTTAATTGATTCGTGTCCAGTAAGTATCAGCGGTAAGTATAGTCGTCTCCTGGTTACCGATCAACAGTTTGTATACATACTTACCTAACATTATAGATGATCATTAATCTATAGGAGAATTTCTATATTATGTATATACAAATCGTAAATAAATTATGACACTGTGGGTTATTAAAGAATCTTTAGAACTTATTTTTAGTATAGTTAATCACGATTTATATTTTTTTCCATATTTTGTTATAATGGAGACCAATTAAACGGCTGTCTCAGAAAAATCAAATAAAATATATCTTCAAAGTTGCCGCTCTAGTGAGACAGCGACGCGCCCAATATGTGGGCAGTAATTCCTCTAGTTAAAATATGTATAAATATGAAATAATTCCTCCACTTCAACGCTAACTTAAAGAATTAGGTACTTCGATTACATTAATGTCGTAATAAAGAATAACCAATGAAGATAGGTACCTACTTATCAACGTTTAACGTTTACGCTAGTCGTCCCAGAGGAAAGGGTGATATTTTTATTGTAAGTACTACCTACTGAATTGTTGAGCAAGTTTTGACAATGATGACTGTGCGTGTCCTTTAATAACTTCTCTCCTAAAATATGACACGAAACCCTCATACTGTTGAAGACTCCGGTAATATATATTATTGAAACTTATTAATTAATGCCTCCTTGAAGGTATACTGACACATCAGGAAACAACCAGTCTTGTTAGACATAACACTTCAGCGGTGCGAGCATGGTTCTTTTTGTCAACACATTTGTTGATTTTAAACGTGAAACTTGACATAGATAAGTTCAAGATAAATCTTTGAAAAGCATTAACGCATGCTTAGCGAACTCAAAAGTTACAATATTAAATGGAAAAAGAATACGGTGGCGAACAGGATTCGAACCTGCGCCTCCCGGATAAATACTCCAGGCGCTCTGACCACTAAGCCATCTCGACCTCTGCTAACCACCGCGAATTCTTCTTCCATATTTTAACACGTCTTATGGGGACGTCATTGCAATAAATTTAGTTATATAGATAAGTTGTTGATAATACGATAAAATTTAATACATGTAAACTTCTATCGACTCGACAACTTTGTCCCGTGCTCGGACGTCTTTATAGTTACAAGTAAACTCACCATGAAATGTTCTCCGTGTTTATTGGTGAGCATATGCGCGGCCTGGGCCTCTGCGTGTGCATCTCGCTCTGGTAGGTGCAGGGCCAGCATGCGCTCCGCTACGTAGCATAGATCCAGTCTGCTGCCGGGCCCCACGGGGAAACTCGCTGAACGGGAACCAACCTACACAAGACAACACTTTAGTAGTCGAAAGCGCGTTGACAGTGTGGTCCTGGGTTTAATTCCCGAATCGACCAAAATGTTATCCATTTGGTTTTTGTGTTAAAAGTTTGGAATGGGTAGGAGTAGGATACTCGCCTACTTATTTAATAAATGGGACTTAATGATTACAAAGTTGGTGAAATGTGAATGTACAACAACGTACGAAGAGTACGTTGTTGTACATTCACAACCCTTCGGGGAATATGTACAGGCGTGATGCTAACTTATTTTTACAAACATACTTTGCGAAGGATAACTAAATTGTAAAAATACTTATGGTCTTACAAGACGTCAGAAGGCTTCCAGTCTCGATACATTCCCGCGTCCCGGGAAAAAATATCGAGACTCGGTGTGGTCTCGAAATTCCCGGGAAAAACGAAACTTTCGAGAGTATTTCAAAAACAGGTTTCATACTTATAGGCTAGCCATAGGCAGTCAAAACAAGATATTTCAAGTACTTTATTGTACCGTAACAAACTTAAATGATAAAATCAAAAATAACTTTTTTTTATACTGGGCATGTAACCAAAACACGTGTAGTTAGTGGTACGTTAGTTGTTGGTGGTAGCTGCAATTTTTCATCACTTCGCATATGCATATATTTACGGGCGGGCGGGCGTTGCACAGATAATTGCATGACAACCTTATTGTATATAATTGCATTCATACTGAAATTTCACCGTTGCCTAACGTTTTAAAGGCTATGAAAAAACTCAAAGGACTGTGCAAATATTCTAAGATACTAGCCTCAATCTGTCTATTTTACCTAATATAAGCCTAATAAGCAGTGTATTTGCGAAAAATACATTTCAAGTCTAATTTCTTTAGACAAAAATTTTACACAGTAACTATTTAGCAAAAGAGTAGCGTCTCGCCTATACAGTGCTTCTAGCTTCTCCTTATCGTGTTGTTGTTGAACAAGCTAGTGTCAGTGTTTAAACCACGCGTAGGCCTTATGGCTAAGCCTTACACATCATCAAGAACAACACTCAAGTGTGTTGATTTCCTCAAATTATTTTTATTTTTAAGCAAGGCAATGAATGAGTTAATATTATAATAAAATCAGGTCCTCTCTGTCTGAAATTACATAAATCCCCTTGTTATGTGCCCAGTATATAAAAAACATCAGTTATTTTTGATTTTATAATTTGATTTGTGACGGTATAATAAAGTATTTGAAATATCTTGTTTGGGCTGCCTAAATAGCTAGCCTGTAGTATGAAACCTGTTTTTGAAATAGTCTCGAAAGTCTCGTTATTCCCGAGACTGAAAATACCAAAAAATCGTCGAGAATCTCGAAATTATCGAGACCCAGATTTCCGGGTTGGAAGCCCTATCAGAACATCAAAAGGTAAACGTGTATTATATGGAAGTGGTTGAGTTCATCCTATCCTCATTTCTAGTCCATTTGGAAGTAAAAAAGGTTACTAATTGAGCTACGGATGCCAAGTGCGCAGGTCATGGCAAACAATAACTACGAGATCAAGTGTAAAATCTTTGATGATTATTAAAATAATGAAGTTACCGAAGATCAGTACTAACCAGTGATTGGAATAGGTATAACTAATTTGTCTAATGTTGACGACAAGGTAAAGATAGAGTGGTTAAATCCATCACTTTTTTGTCGACCCATTTGTCGATTTTAAACGTCAAATTTGACATAAAGTGTGATAAAACGATAAAATTCAATACATTTTTTTATCGAGTCGACAAGTTTGTCGAAAAGACTGTTTCATTATATATTTTTTTGCCTTGAGGTGACTGGAACTTCACCAATATCGAACAATAAGAGTAGTTTCATGTAATAAAACTATTGTCAGCAACACAGCTTTCGATAAAACGTGTTTTTATCCACTCTATGTTTAACTGGTTGTCAACTTTAGGTAAACTCTAGTTTATTTTTTACTTTGTACGTCTATTTTGTACTCCCCTAAGAGTAAGGCAAGTACAAAGCTGTATACCCAAGTTTCACCCATGTTGGTATTAGGCCCCATGTAATAGGTGGTGAGCCCATTACACCATATTGGGCGCAATTCCCTAAACTGAGACCCCGGGCTACTACTGAGAATTTCCTAACAGAAAATCGCAATAACTCTTTGCTCGATCTGGAAAATGAACCCAAGACCTCATGGTCAGCAGTCACGCTTGGAACCACTAAAATATTGAGGCACTCACTTATGTCGTCTATTATCATTGTCAATTATAATAGTCAAGGGTCACCTTGACTCACAAGCAATTTCTAGATAGTGTTAAAAATATTAAGGTATCATGTCATGTTTATAACTGCAATTCCAATAATGTCAATTCAAGTTCAAGACATTGAAAAACATTCTGGAGTATGAGTCATCGAACAAAATATCGAATTTTCTTGACTTGATGCAAATGAGAAAAATCCAACATATTACATTGTTTGTATGAGAATAAACATAATTATATAAAAGTATCTAAGTAAGAAATCTATGAACTATTTATTTCATTACCAATGAGCCACAGGTTTTGTAGAGTAACTGTTACTTTAGTGTAGGTGTTAGAAATAAAATCTTTAAACAATAATTATACAAATCAATTTCCATATTTCCGTCAAACATGTCCCAAGGTCAGCAGGCAGGAAATAACGTTCCCAGCTATCACATCGTTCACAAAGAGTTATTTTTGGGCCCCTCTTGTAGTTCAGCTATAACACATGTTACTCCGGCCGGCTGCGAAGTGTGAAGGACTTGTAAACATTTGTTGGATCTTCAAAACAAATTCGAAACGGCTAATCTCCTCATAAGTTCCGCTTTATGAAATTAAACCGGACGTGTCGAAAAGTATGTAAGACATAATGGTGGTGTTACGGTAAACTAGAATAGAATGGCGACGGCGAAGAGAAAAGCCCTGATTTGTCTTGCTTTTAAGTGTTTATGACAGAGCCAACATAAGGTCGTAGGCGCGCCATAATTCCGTGAAAGTGTCTTTGCGTAGGCGCAGGCCGCGCGGCGACGCGAAGCTGCGTACTCTGCCAGCGTCGCCTTCAATGCATTTAATCCGATTAGAGTAGTCGATGCGTAAGCCCCGCTTCTATGTAATGTAAATTCAGGATTTTGAGCACAAGACGTTTATTTGTATCGATGGGCTATTAAATTGCTTATTATGGTCGATTTGAGATAATTGCGAAAATTATTGATATTTAAGCTTAGTTTCCTTTTGCAATGAAATGTTAAATGTGACCATAATTAGACAAACTATTTCAACCAAAGAAAGCTCTGTAATTTCGTGGGCGATAGCTCCTTTTTCTAATATGTATGAGAACTAAAACGCCTACATGTAACAAAAACCCAGTGTGCGAGAACGGACTAATGTAGAGTCATTATGATGTTTCCATCTCTATTTTCGAAGAAATAAAGACATCAGAAGAAGAACTTACAAACTATAATGTATTAAGCCTTATCTTTATTTTATGGTTACGATAGAGAAAACATATCGTAATACGTTCAAGTGGTTTGGTATCATGCCAACAAAACCCATGAAATATAACTACGAAAATATTACGTAAAAGTTAAAACATTATGCATGTTTCAATTTCTTTTGTAGACAAGGAAAATCATGAGGATGTAGGTATAATCAGGTTCTTTTTGTGTTGTGCTCATACGTGGTTAGGTTATTAATTTCAATCACTTTGGCCGTTTAGAACAGTTTTTTTACTTAATAACGCTTAGGAACAGCTGGTAAACTAAAAGCACCCTTATCAGTTGTTGAAGTATTTTTACAAATTACAATAGTTTTTGGGAATCTTAATATTTAGTTTCGAGCAAAATTAAAAACTTTTTACCTGCTCTCTCGAAAACGTTGTTGACGCAGGGGTAGCGGGCGCGCTCACGGCTCGACTCTACAACAAAAGGACAACATTATATTATTACAATTATTAAAAGCATCTACTACATTTTACTGCCAAGCTGTTATTACTGTTAAACTATTGCAAAATAAATCTTTGAAAACCTCCGCGAGGTCGAGCTGTCATTAAAATGAAATCAAAAGTAGTAATTTAATCCTTGTCATTTTTTCTCAATGTCGGCGCGTCGAGCTAATGGGATTTCGTTTCACAGAAATATTATTATATAGTGTGGCAAGGTAGCAATGAGGAATGCGTTTCATTTCACTATCTAATATTGTTGTTATAATATTGTTGAGTAAGGTAAGCTTTGTACAGTAAATGATTTCATTTTATACGATGTCACAGCATGTAATTTGTAGGCGCAATTGTCGTGACAGTTGCATTGCCAACAGGTGATGAACGTTACATTGTGATCCGAAATCTGTTTAAACGATGAATATATTTGTGTAGAAAAGAGAAGTTAGTAGATATATAAACACATACTGCGATTTCGCTTATAAGCTTCAACTTTTACTAACGGCCAGTTCTGTGTTTCGCCATTGTCACTGGAAAACCGGGTTTGGCAGAATGGCGATACTAATGTGCATTGTAAGTACAAGTAAATCCTTTAGCTAAAGATACGCCGAGACAATCTGGCCTATTAGTTTAGGACCAGGCAGCTTGCAAACAGCGATTACAGGATTACAAAACATAGCCGCGTTGAAACCAAATAAGAACAAATCAGATATTATATAATACAACGCGGAACCAACTACACTTGTATGTTTTACTTGAGACTACGTTACCATATAAACGTTATTATAGCAAATGTTATATCGCAAAACATTATCGCTCAGCATTAATTTTCATGGACACATTCACACTAAGCTATACTTTAGTAGGCATTGGCTTGTTATACGCTATGAACTTAAGCAACTTTAGAGATGTTAGACTACATTACGATATAGCACACTTGCTAGCGATATAGTGTGAACGCCGTGCTATACTATAGTTACCTATAGCTTATGTCGCAATATGCTATACCTACTATGCATCAATAGTAAAAAGAAGTTTTTTTTTTTCTCCTTATGGCGATTGTCGGCTTCCAATGTCCGACTACTCAGCCAGTGTCATGTTGAGTAAAAGGAAGTTATAACTGCGTTTAAATATTGTTTGTTAACATGAGATTTGTCAAAATTTAGCAGTCATCGGTCTATGCTCTGTTGAGTGCTCCGTAATAAGATTTTAGAGGGAAATTGTAGGTAGCAAGTACCTTCATATCTATTCGCAACTTAGTATGTAGTAATATTAAAGTTATATTGTTCCCTTGAGACGTAGTTGGTCGAAGTTGACTAGCCGTTAGCGTCCGGTTAGTGAGTGTATCGCGATCGGATGGACGGATCGCTACTATAGAGCTGACAAATGAGCCCCATTGGGCGCAGCTTAAGTGATTACTGCAGCTTTTATCGGTTCATATTATAGCAAGGTGATTAATATAGGAATATATTGGAGTAGGATACGTGACTAAGTAATTGTGGTAGCATAACCAGCCTGTAACTGTCCCACTTCTCATAGAGAGAACGTGCAAGCATGCAATAGCAGAGCAATAAGCACCGAGTTAGTTCACTGCGGGTTTCAGTCCAGGTTTTCTCAAGATGTTTTCCTTCTGTATGTCTGTGATGTATTCAATTAACTAAGAAACTTTCTCACATTTTCAACATTTAAAACTGAAAACGTCACATCGGTATATGCCAGGTTTGAACCCTCAACCTGTAGGTCTCAATAGGCTGGCTCGTAACCACCACCACGAACTGTAGTAGGTAAATGAATAAACTATACATTTAAATAACAATAAATTTTACATACATCTTGTCTTTTGTGTTCGTATGTCCACGGTTTCTTTTTTCTTTTATTACCTACTAGTCATCAACAGTCGTTGCTGAGAATGTAAAAACCCAAATGACAATCATTCTAGAATACAATTAATGAACGCTAAAAATGTTATTAGTTTTTTGCAACTATTGCAAAACTCATTATCTACGTTCCGTTCCGGATGAAAATTTCGCCAATTTTTTTTGAAGATTGTGTGAGTATACGTATACGTAACAGTTTTTGTGCGCGAAAAGTATAAATCATGCACTATTTTTACGCCTGTTAGGTAGAGAACTGGTAGTATGGTTAGCAATTTACGCGTATGTGTATGTAACGACCATATTTTATGCTATTTTAGCTCCAAAACTGATATAAAAATAGGTCAATGTTTTTTTTATTATAGAACGTGGTATCTGTTTCATCAGTAGGACAGACCGCAGAAGGAGCGCGCGTGTGTGCCGCGAGGCTGCGTGAACGCCGCTGTGCCTGCGCCGGCGCACGCTGCAGGTAGAATACGGCACGCCAAAGCGCAAACGCCAGCCGGTGCAGCGCGCGTGCAGCGTCGGCACCCCTGCTGCAGCGACCTCGCATCTTCACCCACTTGCACACGCTTCACCCAGTCCATCAAATTGATATAATTTTTCGATGACATTTAACCCGTGTCAGTATGTCCTCACTCTTATTGAAATAACTTCATTAATTTTAATAGCAACTTATAATAGAGATTGCTGTTCATTTACTTTATTATAACAATATACATTATAATTCTCGGCCCGAGGGAATAAGCTGCAATCTTTAGGTTGTTCATGTTAAAATAAAAGGTGAAGAATGATAAAAAGAGAATTCTAAATTAATGGTATGTTTGTGGACAAAACAAAGGACGTAGTGAAAGCAACGTGCGGTTTGCAGCACACATGGAGTGGCGGCACCCGGCGGCGCCCGGGGGCATGCGCCCCGAACGCTGCACTGCGACAACCGCGCACACCAAGTCAAAACATAGTTTGAATCTCTGGAATGACACATCTGCTAATCCAACAGTAATATTAAAAATTTCCGTTGAACTAAACTTCTAATCTATCGTTGAAGTCTAGTCTTGGGGAATAAACATTAACTGATTCAAATTTAACGGGACTCAAATGGGAGTGGTTGCACCGTCACGTCACCGCAATAACCCTGACCTTCCTCATAAGCGCGTGGCCACCGCGCGAGGGTGAATAACCTCGGGGGTGTGCCTCATCTAAATAAAAGACCGTCATATGACGGGAATCAGCGGTCACTGAGACGCCGAGCCGCCGACGACTCTTTTCATTGCGCTAGCTTTTTTGCTTTCAATAGCCGTGATTACAAACGGTACGGGCGATTGAAACGTTTCTTTGAATTCCTCGTGAAAAGATTTTTCTTAATATAGTGTGCATAAAATATTATATAGTGGTATTTGAATTTTCTCGACAAAGCCTGGTATTTTGATGAATTAATTGCCCACAGTTCTTGTCTACTTTATCATTAATTTGTAAAGCTGTTATCAAGGTAGTTAATGTAATCCTTGTATTGTGCTCCTTTATCTTATCTGATGTTTGAACATCTGAATTAGTTAGATGTCCAAAGATTATAATTAAATCCAACACATTGAGGTATTTTAAATTAAACATTCCATTAATTTCACACCTAGAAAAGGGTATTGTGTATAAAAACACACAATTCACATTTATTATACAAAAGTTTTTCCACTTTCACGTTTACACTTATCAGAAAACACCTTCTTTGGTAAACTTATAAAAAAAAAAATGGAGCGCGTTCTCCTTTATTTTTTTATTGGCACTGGTTTAAAATCGCCGAGCCAAATTGCACAAGAAGTTCACACTACACAGTAGATTTATTTAGATAGTGTGTCGTGACGGTACACGAGCGAGACGACGTCGGGAGCGGCACTGGCGGCGCTCCGCAGCGTCCCGGCGCTCCTCTCGCCGGCACTCTGGCGTCGCCACGTTGCTAGGCAACCGACGAGCTCGACAACCGTACACTACACAATATGTTATCATAGAGATCTGTTAGTGCAGACGGTAGATAGGCGTTAGGTGATAAAAAAATAATTCTTAGAGCTAAGAATATATCGTAGCCTTTCCAACATGCGCTTTCTACGTGTGTTATTTAAATTTACGACAAAAATACTAAAAATCTAAAACTATATAGGTAAGTATAAAACCTTAAGTCTAAATAAAAAAAAAATATTAAGAACAGCTTACTCTTGAAAATTATTCCACTCGACTGACATTGGAAATATGTCAGTTCTTACTTTTAAATGCTAAAATGTCTAAAAAATAGTTATAGATTCGGAATAATATGAAGACAACATGCTTTAAAATTGAGGCACCTGTAATGTATATACATATATTTTAAAATTACGTGTTGTTTTAAGCTTTCTATTTAATATTGGAATTTGATTGGAATTAGTATTAGTTTCAAGAGTACCTACCCACCCTACTGTTCATACTTTTAAATGCAAAAATGTCTTAAAAATAATGAATTAATCGAGATACTAATAAACCGACGTGCTTTAAAATTAAGATAACTATGATGAAGGTAAATTTATTTAAGATTAAAAATTGTTTTATGGCACTGATTTAACATTGGTATTGGATTGGAATTGGTATTAACTTCAAGAGTAACTCCCCAGGACCACTTCTCGTTCTTATATTATATTACACTAGCGACCCGTCCCGGCTTCGCACGGGTATAAATAAGAAAAAAAAAGATAAGTTACGTTTAGCCTACGTAAACCATGTAATTCTATTTTTCGGCGACTTGGTTGCCATAAATTGTTCTTTCTACTTAAAAAAAAACTTAATTAGGCTTATTATATACCTATATAAACCTTCTGTGAACATGTTTCTAAACGATGGTGAAAACCGCATCAAAATCTGTTGGGTGGTTTAGCAGGAGTTAGCGGATAAACAGACAGACAGACGCGGAAAGCGACTTTGTTTTATACTATGTAGAGATTCAAGTTCAGCATCAGCATCACTCGACAATTGATTATAGACGCAAGCGCAACTAAAGTGCACTTTCCAATGTTTTAATTAAAATAACACCGGAATAAGCTGAATGAAAATCAATAAAATTATTTTCTCATCAAGTTAAAGTAGTTATATTGTAATCTATTTAGTTTTATAGATCGGTGTAACGATAATTTAATTAACGACGATTCTGATTATCGCCTTGCGAACTACTGGCGATAAACCGACATAATTTAATTTAAATATCAGTTAACACGTTTTTGACTTCCGGAATGCATCATTTAAAAGCTTCATGACGTTTAGAATTGTATGAATATTTAATATACATAACTCAGTATTGGACACAAATAAAAAAAAATGGTTTACATGAATAAATCTTAGAAATTAAAAAAAGAAACTCTTAATCGGAAACATGGTAAGTAGGTACCAAAGCACTAGCTTATAAAAAAAACACAACGATCATATTAGCCTCTACAAATTTTGCAGCAATACCAAGAGTGAATTTATGCTTTATTTCTTGACAACTCTTATAAGTTCTATTTCTCTATCTCTATTATACTTATACAGTGAATGTATGCATTGAGCTGTTTTCTTCCAAAAACTGGTGTAATGCGGCACATGACGCAATGGCGATTCATTCATATGGTAGTGCGTAGGGAGGCTGGGCGGGCGGCGGGCGGCGGGCAGCGAGGGCGGGCGGCGAGCTTCCGTAAACAAACGCGCGTGCTACCGTGCCCGCGCCGCGAACTGACGTGATAACTAACCCCGATTGAAAAACATCTTGCTTACTGATTATGTTTACTTGTTTGTACGAAGTTTCTGAGTTTTCAAATATCACTTGTTCGTTTGATGTTTTTTAATTAGGATAAAATTCAATGTATTAATATACAATTTTTTATAATATAGTATTCATGTAAACTATTTTAAAATTTTACATCAAGACTACTTAACTATGTACAAGAAAATGAATAATTAAAGTAAAATATACATATAAAACAAAACGTAGTTCAGGCGTCGAAGTATTCCTCCGCATCGCTGTTTAAGTTATGTAATCAGAAGAAGAAGTCTAATAGAACGTCAAAAAAAATGAAACACGCATTTTTATTATGATCCTAAACTTCAATATAGCTTTCACATAAGCTCAGTTGCACCAACATATTACCGTAACCGACGTATTACTGTGTCATTTTGACAGAATTTACATAGATAAGTTGACAAAGTAATAAAGTCTCTTCTGTCTGTGTTGTGTTAAAGTGTAAGTGGGGACTGTTGCTCCTTAATACAGGCTATTTATAGCTTAGCTAGGAGACCAGCACTTCACCCAACTGATGTGAAATGTACCTAGATCTAACCTACATACTTACTTTGTAATGCGAATGTTACATGTACATACTATCAATCTGTTATTTATTAATAAGCATTACTATTATTATAAGTAACCTGTCGGATATTGTGACGTTTGTGCAACCGAGTCTTAGTATTGGCACGACTCACCTATCACCTGTCAACAGTAACTGTAGGAAATGACGTCACCGGACAGAGACAGCAGCCCTTAGAACTTATCTGGATGTATCCTGATCGACAATGCGACATTCTCACGGACCACGGCAAGCACAAAGTTAAGGGGCAACTCGTGAATGCCAATCACGTACAATCATTTCGACGCCGATATTAACTACGCCGACGACTGAAGTCCATATAAATGGGATTTCAGGACGCATTTACAACGGTCTCGACAACATTAAAGACAATTTATTGTCCTCCCTCCCTGTTAAGCTTTAGGATCAGATCGGTGAAGGTATGAATATCAATGAGATTTAGATAATAAATACTGAAATATTACTATTGTTCGTTGTCATAATGGCCATATTGCTTCTACGACGTGAACCGTGTACTTAAGTTTATATAGCCTAAAATAAAACAAAATATTATAATGAAGGTATTATTAAGTATTTGGCTCGGATAATTATTTTAACATAACATAGCTTCAGGCCTGTATTTCCCGAAGAATTAGGTAAAATACAATATTGGTAGGTTTGACACGCATCGCTTACCATCAGGCGATACGTCTACTCGTTTGCCACATCTCCCAAAAAAAAAACATGTCCGTAGCTTAACAACGTAGCACATATTTGGTAGAAAGGCAGCCTAGAAGTAAAGAACTTTCATCATCACCAATTATAATACCACCCTTGTAACGTTCGTTAGTAGACAGCCCTCCCCACAGATAGATATAGTTTCGCGTTCGTTAAAACATACACTTAAACGAATAATTTTATTTACTCCTCACAATATCTATGTAATTACTATGTACATACAGGTTTATAAGAGTAGACATAATATAGGTGTGTGAGACAAGTCTCGGTCCGCATTCGATTGATTATGGTTCCTACATCTTTGTTTCCCACACTAGATATATCCTTTCCTGTAGGTAAACATTTATGAACCCCATGGGTTACCAGGGAAGCGCGAAATAAAACATAAAAAACTCATATAATATCCGGTCTCTACAAGTACCTTGAGTCATTCATTATGTGTGCGTACAATATTAATCCGATTAATAATCTTATTACGCATTATTAAAATCGTTGTTAAGATGCGTAAACGATTTGTTTACAAGAGTTCGTAAATAGGAAGTTTAATTCAATGTTTATATTATATTAAATTGTATAAAAACGTTAAATTTACTAGTTTAACCGGTTTTCAACTCTAAGCGCTCAATTATACTGTTTTTAACACTTCTGGTTTAACAAAATATTTTTATATCTATATTAAGGAGAATGTTCGTTTGGAATTTAATAAGGCGCCGACGTGCCTGCTATTTAACCCAATTCCATCCCCGCTGCATCACTGCTCCTTATAGAAAATAAGTTTCTGCTGCGTGAAAATACAAGTACAGTGATCACTAACAAGCCTTTAAAAGTGGTCCACGAAAGTAAATATTACTTTTAAAAGCAACTAATGTAAGCGTAACGTCCACCAACGAGTTGGAGCCCAAATATTTACACAGAGACTTAATATTTACATAACATTTCATTTCTATGGAATAAACTTTCTATTTCTACCGTTGCTTCTTTGAGTCGCTGCTGATAATTACACATACAGGGCAAAAGAATAAAGTATGGAGTAATAATACTAACTGCAAGAAAAAGCTTCAATTTGAAACTGTTTTCTTAATGTTTAAACGGTTTAACGAAAATAATGGCTACAGTTTTAATTCCTATATTAATTAACAAATGTAATGCCATTCATAATATAATAAAACTTATTACCCAAGGGACACATTGCGAAAGGCAATACACCAGAAGTACTAAATTACTGTACTGTCTATAATATCACTGTGCAATGTTCCGAGTAAACAACATTATCTTGTACTGTAAAAGGAGGTACAATATTTCGTCGGTATTCCCGTAAGCCAGGAGGATACGTCGCCGCGGGCCGCGCTCCTATCGCTATGGCTATCGTGAGAAAGTTTCGCGATCCGCCGCCCAATCACTTATCTTTCTAACATTAATCCCGGCCCGCGGCTTCTTTGACAGCCACTTAAGGTCGAAAGCAATTTGTATTAATTACTCTACATCGACCTACCTATATTGACGGGTATTTATTTTAGATTTGCTCAATTCAATAAAACGAAATATGTATGTTGTGAAGTTATTAAATATTATTTCATGCAGGATTGAGGCGCAATGGAGATAATAATGTTGTATGTGTATTTAAAGTCTGAGATGAGACTTGAGAGGTGTGACGGTACTTGACGGTCGAGCCGTAGTCGGCAGCCATAACAGGTTGTCTAATACGTAGTGTTGTGATTGCGGTCGGGGAGCGGGCCGTATCGCTCGATCTCCGGGTCTGTGGGTCGGGTCGGCCGCCGGGTCTATTGTTTAAGTGTCGAATTTTATTTATGGCGACGTTGGGAACGGCCCGATGGACTGTGCGCCGACACCTGATGCCGTGATCAGTATCTCACTGTAGGCCGGGTGGTCCACTCACGAGCCGCGGCAAACAAGCTATGGTCATTGCTCATGCTCATATAATATAGTCGTTTACAACGAGGTGTCACAATTTAGAAGCCATATTTTTCGTGTGTGTTTCACCGTGCGCATTACGTACCTGCATTACTTTTTAATTTCCTCACTGTAAAGTTTTTAGATGAATAACTACGAGTATGTCCTAGTCCTAAAGTCAATTATTCATTACTTGGCAGACTCAAACACTGAAATAATGATTGCGATATAATGGACGTTATTTATATAATGACATCATAGAAACAGCAGAGCCTACATAGGTAAATATCAACGACATTCCGTATCTGTGACACATATCGCACAACACCATTAGATAATTTTACAATATTTTTAGCAATTTTATGACTTAATCTTTTATAATATATAATTCTTATTAAGCTTTACAAATTCTTTCAAAACTTAATAAGACATATTACCAAACAGAACTTATATTATTTTGAGCTATAGTCATTGATTCATACAAATCGATTGCAGGTACCTAGGACGTGCCTAGCCCACACTAAAACGCATTACGTAACAGTTTTCTCGCTGTTATACGCATAGAAAACTGTTTAGCATTGTATTGTCAGTCACAACTCAGATTAGATCATTGTATTTGCAATGCTAAATGTTCAACAGTCAACTCTATTGGCACAAAAGGCATTAGAATTCCATAAACTCTTCCATTTGCTAGCTCTGTCCTCTCGCTGAATAGATAAATATAATACGTCATGTTATGTGCATTTCAACAGTATTGTTAAATACTTTAAAACTTAGAAAGGCATGTGTGTTAGTCACGCATACACTTTTATAACCATTTCTATGTTAGTGTAGATACTATTGCTGTGTTTAGTTGGTAGAGTTAACTTAAGCTATGTGAGCTATTATAAGTTCTGCACTTCCGTTCGTCTTAAGAGAAACTCGTCAGTCAACAAATCGAAGAATAAATAAGTTTATTAATTATATCATCGTATTATATTATCCGAGTTCACTAGTAATTTATAAAGAACTATAAGTAATATATATTAGAACTTTAAACTCCGATCATTACAAAGGTACTGTTAATAATAGGTAATGGTTACGAAAAAATAACAAGTCACTAAGAATAGTTTCCAATCTATGGTTTTCATAAATTATTTCAATAGAGTTGAGTTATAAAATTTGTGGTATTCGAGTATCGAATATTATTGGTTGTATTCTAACCTGCGCCTCCCGTAATCTATTTCCACAAAAATGTATATCTTTAGATTTCGCTATGCATGAGTTAATGCTTTTCGAAGATGTATCTGTAAGAGTTATAGTTTTTAGAAAAAGTAATTAAAAGTTAATTCTCTAAAAACTGTTCGATAAATTATTTTTATACCTAAGGCCTGAAGACTCCGTAATATCTGTCTTTACAATCTAAGACTGTACGACGGCAGTCTCAATTATTCATTCCTGGCTTCAGCAGCTAAAATACGGTCTCATCAACGTATCCCTTTCTTTGAACGAATACATTATTCATGCAGCCGATGTGATTTTCTTCGCGAGTTAATTCTTCGCAAGAAACATATTCCGACCAAGAATTTCGCTATTTAATCCCCATTGTACAGCTTTATTGTTCGATGCAGATGCTTTTCATGTGCAGTACTTTTCAAGCTTTAAACTATGGGTTGAATACATAACTCTGGTGCAAAACAAGCTTTTCAAACTCAGGTAGCAAAATAAAATGAGTAATTCCAAAAATCGGTATTACTTTCTGACTACCTTGAGATATAGAGTCAATTATTTATACCTTATGTGAAAGGAGTAAGGGACAAAGTTGGTACGGTATTACAGAATAACGCCATAAAAACCGTATATAGTCCGCCTTCTAAAGTTAGTAAATATCTGCGCAGCCCAAAGGATGTTATTCCTCTGCAGGCACCTGGTGTCTACAAGATTGACGGCAGCTGCCGTAGTTCCTACTGTGGACAGACCAAAAGAACGATAGCTGAAAGGGTCACGGAACACATTGCCGCTGTCAAAAACCGCCAAACAAACAAGTCTGCAAATCATTGGATAGAATATAAAAATCTTAACGTTATAATGCGTATCATGTACTAACATAAGTATCTATTCCTCATTAATATGGAAAACATATGCCTAAAACGTAATACCACGTCCATTCCAACGTACTTATACCTATCTACTATTGAAAATGTTTCGCAAATCTTGTGAGAAAACAAAATAATGGTCAGATATATTATGAACCATATTTCCAGCTCGTGTTGTGCGAAATGATATCTAGGATATAACATGTATTAAGGAAAAAAATGAATGTTTCGTCTGGAATATCACGTAGGGAGCTTTAGGACAATCTACAGAATTTCATGGTAAGCAACCGTAAATAGGTAAGCTTATTGAAATAGACCCTGTGCCGCCATTGTACGTCTACGCATATAAAGAGAAAACTTTATTCGTAAAAGGAAGCTTCTTTATTATTCAACACGGTATCGATACCCGGATTTTTCTGTACAAAATCTTTTACATAAACATGGAGATAAAATAAAAGAACGATTTTTGTGGAACGTTGTCTTTGAAATCTTAAATCTGTGTTAGATAAGATAAACGGCTCAATCAATGAGTTTAATAGTGTAATTAGTTTGTTTCGAGCAAAAATATTACTACAAGGCCAAAAGGACTCAACCGCTAGGTATGCATATTCGCATGTACGTACAATTTAAAAGGAACTCAACCATTAACAAGTCGGAAGGTGGCAGCCATTGGGTCATCAGTTATTGGCGCGCACAATTACCCCATTAGTGGGGAACTACCCCGAGGCCACCACTTACTGCGCCGGAAATTGTCACAAACGACCTTAGGGGACCATTTCTATAGACAGGTCATGTCATCGCAACCCTTGAACTTTTATATTTATTTTGTACTATCTGGTGCCCACGACTTCGTCTGCGTGATAAAAGGTAGCCTATGTCCTTTTCCAATATCCAATTTTCTTGCCAAATTTCATTACGATCCATGAAACAGAGTTACTTTCGCATTTATAATATTAGTATGGATGGATTGGTTAGTTAAGAATAACGATAGAATTAATTGTAAGGGCAGCGTCGATTTAGCAATTACATTAAAACCAATAAATAAACTGTATCAATAATAACTTCATTAAAATATACAATCCTTGCGTTAAATCACAATTCATCACAATAACTAGTTGTAACAATAATTGCGAGGTTGGCAGTACTGGCACATGGTTTATTCAAATGCGTCAATATAAATATTATAAACTGCACTGAATGATGGAGTTATGGACACTAAGCACACCCGGGATATGTTCATAGATTGTCAATTGTGAGTCATGGACAATTGCTAATATTAATATTGATTGTGGTTATACTCATTAAAATAAATAATAATAGTTTATGACCACAATAATAACTAATAATACGTATAAAATAAATCATGATTCTGTTTTGGCCATAAAAAATGACAGCCTGGCTAGATCAAATGACTTTTATAGTTTCCTAAGTTTATATACAAATTTTACCTAAACACATAACAACTGACAAACGTTTGAATGGGAATAATACTAAAGAGTAAGTGAAAATAGTTTAGTGCGGAACACGAGCTGCGTGGGCGCAGGGCGGCTGTGAGGAAACAAATAACCATGCTCTATGGTGTCCCTAAAGCACTCGTAATATTAATGGTCTCTACATCCGGACCAGTTCTCCCGCCATTGTCGACCCTTTGAACGTGAACATTTGTTAGCATTAAACATTTCTGTAACTTATAACTTTAACTGCAAATTCGACAAATATTTATGCTTTTTATTGACAACAATTTGGCATGCAATTGCCACTTCCTTATAGCCTTGAACTTTATGTTTGTTGGTGTAATCTGGCATTATGCTGTCTCGGCCATATTCCAATAAAGCGCATTTTAAGTATTGGGTGTTACAGTGTACATAATAGTACATTGAATGCCGCCTAACTGAAAATAAAATGTTGGTAACTTATAGTACTGGAGTTTAGTGACAGCGGGCGGCGGTCTCCGGCCACTAACCCTCATTTTACGAGCGTGCGAGCACAAAGGTACATTAGCGAAACAACAGGAACTCGCGGCTCGTGAGTACGCCTCTAAGCCGCTGGAGCCCTAGGCCGGCAGATTATGATTTATGACCAGTTAATGCAAATCTATAGTTCGAAAGCCGAGGTTCAGTTTCTATGTCGCCGTCGTGTACGGCGTGCGCGTGCGCAGGCCTCGCCGCGCACCGCGGTGCTGTTTGACGGGTTAATACGACGTCCGCATACCCGTTTATTCGATTCAATTTTCCATGTTAATAAAATAGCCTACATATACATTCGTCACCGACGTCTAAGGCATGGTTAATTACTAGAATATGATGTCAAAACACACGTTAACCGGCAAACTTTGATTTATGGTTAGAAATTTCCTCAATTACTTGGCTCTTGAGATAATTGCAGAATCAGATAAATATGTAGGTGCATGACACGCGGCTCTCTACTCAAGACAGATAAGCAGTAAATAAACAAACTTTAGACAGATAATAAGCATGAATACATTCATCAACATAGTTATAAAATTGTATGTAATTCCAACACAGTAATAGCTCTATGAAGATAGAGTAGAATGATAACATAATGAAGATTATAGTATACTTATAAGTTAAAGTTCGATATTTTATCGGCGGGACTAATATAAAATACCTTTGATAAAAATTGGACACTGACTAAGTAGGTATACGAAACAAATGTTAAAAGATAAAATGATAACATAGGATTACTGGCCGTGACTCTGATGTACCAAGTAATTGGAGAATGTTAAATATATTACTTTGAAATAAAATTTAATTTTAAAATATGTTTTTTTGCCAAACCTAGAACCCTTGCCTTAGAAATGACATCTACAAAAACTGATTCATGAGCACAATTATTTAGGTACATAATATACTTAAATCTATCTACAAAATTATATCAAGTCTAGTCAGAATACGCACGGCATGATTTTGCAATAATATATACTTAGGTCAGTGAGAAAACACATTACAAATGATTAAAATAATTTGTGGTATTGTATTAATCTTATCAAGGTGCAGAAGACCCGGATAAATACTCTGATTTATTTTAATACTTGACATTTAATTTGATGCGCAATTGTTTGTTGAGCCTCATACCGGATTAGCTCTATAATATTGTTTTATTTATAATTTGTATGTACTAGTAATGCTTTAAATATTGATGAGCGATGACTTTACTAACCGTTATGGTGTCATAGATGCCGTTCTGTTCGGAACGCAAGGTTACGGAGGCAGTGGCGGACGGAGCGGGTGGCGGCGCGGTGAGCGGAGCGGGCAGCGAGCGCGATGGTGTGGGCGACAGCGGTAGAGGGTCGCCATTGCGTGTCCACGTTCGATGTATTTGCCAGCTCGTGTCAGAAAATCGAGCTCTGTCCTGTTAAAAAATGCATTCACAATAAATGAAATCGCTACTTCCTATGCGTAGATTTGTTAGAATGTCAACGTTGCAAGAAATATACATAGAGGTATTACTTTTCTAAACGATCTGAATAAAGAAATACACGTTAATTATAGTAATATCTTAGGTTTGCGCGATCACTACACATTATAATAAAACAACTTTTAACCGGATTAATCGCGTGTATTATTGGTTTTTTGTTTTTCCTGACGTTTCGAACACTTTGCAGCGTTCGTGGTCGCAGGAGGACTAAGGTGTCAGGTGTCTCAACAGTTTATTTAAAATTATTTCAGTCTACCGTACATATAATTGATAAATTCATAAAATTATTTTTGTCTCTGATACATGTTTAAAACTAAATCGCGACGGTACTTCCTAAGACTATCCCTGAGAAGAAATACCGAAACAAACTCAGGGGTCACAGTCGTTTTAAATTTAGAGATACAATTTTACAATTTTATCGAATTATAAACTAAAAGGTGTTCCGATGCACGCAGTAATCGCTCACAGTATCTTGATTTTTCTTGTGACTTGACTTTGTTTGGGACTTGATTATTTTCAGTACAGGGTTCCAAACAGGTGGTAATTGCCAACCATCTTCTCTATTGAAATTTGGGTGTTTTTTAATTTCAATAGCCTCGCGGAGCATTCTCGGTATATATCGGTTTTCTTTCGCGAGGATTTGGGGTTGGTCAAAACGTAGAAAATGGTTGGGTTTGTCTGTTGTATGTTCACAGACTGCAGATTTTGTTGAGCGTCTATTCTTGACGTCAGCTATGTGTTCTTTCAACCTGCGACCACGAACGCTGCAAAGTGTTCGAAACGTCAGGAAAAACAAAAAACCAATAATACACGCGATTAATCCGGTTAAAAGTTGTTTTATTATAATACACGTTAATTTTTGACGTAAGAGTATTCGAAGCATGAATAATATTTTGTTCAGTAAAATAGAAAATTGGAGGACAAAATAAAATTTATAGCATTTGTTAAAATTGGCTAAGCTTTGGCGGCAATATGATATAATTATGTATAATGCCAAAATTTTAATTGTTCGTAGTTTCCATCAACGGAGGACTCCCTTAATAAATATTTAAAGATACGCAAAAAATTTAAGTGATAGTTGTCGCGGCTACGATATTGTAAGAGCATAAATAAGTCTTTGGACACGGCAGCACAGCACGCGTCGTGCGGTATTGTCATCGGAGTTGCGAAGCCGCACACAAAAGCTTTCAGATCCGGGTTGAGCCTAAACCATAACTGCTACAGGCTACTGTTGCAATCTATTCAAACTTTAGTTATGGCTAGTTCTTGTTCGAGACGCTTTTTATTCGATTTGAAAACCCATTTATGATCGGTATGTCTCGGTATGAAACCTAAAACAATCAGGATTGGTGGTGTAGCGGGCTACACTCCGCAAGATCTGTATATCGCTTGTAGAGTAATCATGATGTAAGTATACTTAAATTAGAAAATTATAAATTCTAACATAAAGTGATATTTATGAAAAAATAAGATCGTGAACAGGATTTGTAGCTGGGTCTCCCAGATAAATACTTCAGGCACTCTGCCAGCTGAGCTACCCCACCCTCCGTCAATCTTTGTCATTATGCCGAATTCTTCTTCTACATTTTAATACGTGTTATGGTGACCTCATCGCTATTTACTCAGTCCCCATACAGTGTCTGAAGTGACACAACTAACTTTGCAGCCACATACGATGTATTAAAATAGTGGAGGATCGCAGAGTACTCGGAGTACCGGCCTATCCAGAGTGTGGCAGTCAAACCCCGCTCACAGTCGTATTGTTCTACGATACTACACAAAGTTAATACACCACATGCTTAACATTTATATTGATAGAAGTTTTAATTTTGCAAAAAATTTACTTTAGTATGCACAAATATTTCAAAATTATAGAGACAATCAACAGATCATATCTGATGTTGTTACATTGCGTCAGCAAATAGTGATTAATAATAGCATAATAGGATTGGTTTATTATAACTACAGATTGGTTCCGGACCAGTATGAGCTCCTACGTATTCCGATCACGTCCGAGGTTTCTCAGCTGGACATCTTTGTAATACAAACTGCACTCGTACAGGATATTGGCTATAACTAATCTAAAAAGGCGCTAGGCACGTCGCCTAGGTAACCTCCTGACACACTACTGAAGCTCACAATTGAACCTTTAACTGTCAGGTTGATTTTCTTATACATATAATCAAACCTGTATTTCTTGAAGGCGAAGGCAGGGGTGGTGTGGGTAGTGTTGTTGTACACGTGAAAATGTATTAACTGAAAAATTTCCCTACGTTTACAACCACTAAGGCAGTTGATATTTTCATTAATATTTTTATTATATATAATGCACTATTAAAATGTCCAGTTTTTTTTTGTCAAATACTTATCATAAACTACAGATAGTAAAACTTTACTTAGGTACTTAATCATTACGCACGTGTTGGTTTAATACTATGGTTTCAGTGCGATTGATTTATGTGGCAAACGTTGCGAGAGCACATTCATTTAATTGGGGTGAAATTGAATAATGATTGGTTGATAACTTCCAAGGCAACGCCGTTGATTCCCGAAGCAAAATTACTGGGAATATTAATAAATTGCCTCTAGGTAGTATTTAAAATCCATTTTGGAAACCTAAAAATTACAGTCATAAAGAAATAATGCTTTAAAAAGGCGTTTTTAAAATATCAAACCCAAGCCACACACTACTGACTTTACAAAGTTATGTGCGTGTTAGAAATTATTTATCACCTGATTATATCGGTGAGGGAAAACATCATGAGTAAAACAGCATACCTGAGAGATAGCTCGTTGGTGTTTAAAGTCATCAGTCAGTCATAAAGGCAGTGGCCTACGGATGGTTAAAACTCTGACAGTACTTGTAGGCTGTTTGTTCCTCAACTACACGATAAAAAAGAGATCTCGCAAACAGGGTGTGAAACAGGTAGATAGATTATGCTTTATTGTACTCTGGAAAGAAAAAATCATATTGCCTTTTTGTATGAACCTTAATTATGTTACTACTGCTGTGACTATGTCGAATAAACGATTTCTTTCTTCTTTCTTTTATACAGGTTAATTTGCAGTGTAATACTAGATCTAATAAAATCTGCCTACCCTTTTCCCAATAACATTGGAGTCGGCTTCCAGTCAAACCTGATACAGTTGAATACTAGCTATAAAAAACATAGATAATAATATATAAGTTTATATAGAACATTTTTTAAAAGTCGTACATGACCCGTTTATGTGCATGTTTAAACTTGGTATCCGCAGAGAAGCTGCGTTCGACATGCATGATATAAAAATAACCACCTAGATATGGGGAATGGTGCTGTTTTGTAAGACACCACAAACAATGTGTAATTTGTGAAGAGCCGCTATAAATTGCTTGTATTTCAAAATCTGTGCTCTACATAGTGTGAAAATAGCACAGTGGATTAACTAGCAGGTAGATAAGATAATAAACATCCCACGTGAGGTGATGCGAGAGCCGTGCTTGTTGCAGCGGCCACGATACTGCGCCATGTTCACGGGCCTGCGTGGGCGCATGCACTTCACATTTCGTTACTACTTTCAACACGTATCGGCTAGATAAGCCAACTAGAATTAATAAAGTTATCCACGCTTCTAGTTAACCTCTCACTCGATCTTTAATGCAATTAAACACATTTTCACGCCTGACCTAATGATTCGCATTTTACTGTGACCAAGGGTCAGTAGCAACTTTACAATAATTGTGACTGGGAAATAAGTTCGACCTCTTCCTAATTATAATAACGTAATTTTGACAAATCATTTAATGAGAATATAAAGTAGGTACCTCCATATTTCTTTATTTATGGTAAAATTTTAGTAAGCGCAACTAAGATTCAAAGTTTGTATCTCTTTTTATAAGTCCAAAACTACATATCGCCGACTATCTTTTCTTAATCCGTTTATCTACAATGACCATCATCGTTATCAATCTAAACTCAACATTCTTCAGCTATAAATATTCATTAATTCGATTTAGATAATACCGTAAATATTATATGGAATAAGGAAATACAAAAGCGTGAGATATCATTGGCTATAAGCCAGATCACGAATTTATTTATAGATTAACAAAATTTGGCTTTGTAATAATGGGTATTTTCGGCTATTTGTTATAAAAAGCAATTCAAATGCATTAACATTACCAAGTATTGGGACACATGTACAAATGTTTACTCGTCTTCTTTCTTCGTAGAAATCGTGAGTAGGTACGAAGTACGTGGGTATTAGAAATTGTTAAAAATTCTAAATGACGTTGCACCCACGTGGATTGTTCATAGAAGGAAGGTTGCATTGATTGATTGTAGTAAACAAGCAACAGTGTTATGTCGAGAACTTGTTAGACTGTGGGTATTATAATAGGAAAAAACTTCTAAAAAAAACATGGTTCTGCGAATATAACTTAACCAATACGCAAATGCATAAAAAATATTAAATAAACTCGATGTTTCCTACGCCAGAATCTGGAATGTGAGAACAAATGTTTAATTCAGAAACAATCACCCAGAATTAAACTATAAATTAAATTGAATATTTGACCTATATTACATGAAGGATAAAATGGAATCCAGGGTCACAAATAGAACCTCTGGAATGTCCAACCGGAATAAACAAGAGTCGTTAATATATCAGCGCGGATTAATTAATTAGTCATAGTTCAGTTAGGTTATCTCTATACATAGGTTTGTCACTATTTACTTTCCAAAGTGTTATTGATATGTGTTTACTGATGATTTCTTTCTTTACAATCCTTATATTATACCCAAGTTTGTCTTCGTGTATTTAAAATTTCCGCAGTCCATTCACCACATTTCATACAAAAGATAGAGTAGGTAACAAATAGGAATGGATCCTACACCGATACATGGGTGACATATTCATCGGTGATCCGATATATTGGAATAAACTACTACAAATGGATACTAAATTGCTGTTACGTCTATATTATTAAAATTTCGCACCTATATAAGATTTCGAACCCTTATAAACGCGTTGACAAGTGACTGTAGTGGTCTAAACGCAGCAAAATTATTTACATATGCTCTGTATGTTGTATTCCCGATATTATTTTATAGTATCAAACAACCAAACTGTTGCATTTCATTAAATAATTATGTTGTTTAGTAGGCTATTATAATTTAGTATACCCATAAAACATCTATCAACTCTACTAGTTGTAAATGGAAAACATTTAATTAAAGTTGATGCAGTAGCGACTAGCAGTATGAAATGTAATTAATACTTATTTAACATAGTAATATCTTAGGTTTGCGCGATCACTACACATTATAATAAAACAACTTTTAACCGGATTAATCGCGTGTATTATTGGTTTTTTGTTTTTCCTGACGTTTCGAACACTTTGCAGCGTTCGTGGTCGCAGGAGGACTAAGGTGTCAGGTGTCTCAACAGTTTATTTAAAATTATTTCAGTCTACCGTACATATAATTGATAAAATTCATAAAAAAGGGCCTTAATTTCGCGCTAGCACCGAGAAAAATCCCGTACGAAGATATAATATGCAACGTTGAGGACTGTCTTATAAAAAACAACGTAAAAAAGGAAGATTTGGAGGCGATTCGTCAAGACGTGTCATGTGTACTACGTCGAAGCAAATTGCCCAAACCAAATCTTTCTCGCGACGAATACCTCGCTCTAAAAAACGTGAGTAAAGACCCCGAGTTGACTATCCTTCGCGCCGATAAGGGTAATGCAACGGTAATAATGGATACGTCCGATTATAATAATAAAATTCGAGATCTCTTGTCGGATAATAGCACATATAAAAAGGTAAACAAAGACCCAACCAATAAAATTCTAAAGAAAACATCAGAATTAATATCAAAATACTCCGACACCCTGGAATTGGACGTAAACATATTGATTCCATCTTGCGCGAAACCACCTAAACTGTACGGGTTGCCTAAAATACACAAGGAGAACGCTCCACTACGACCAATAGTGAGCCAGATTGACACACCAACCTACAAACTGGCACAACACCTAGCGAAGATACTCTCAAAACTTCGTGGACAAACTAACACATATGTGAAGGATTCTTATCATTTCATCAGCCAGATCAAAGACCTAAAACTGACTGAGGATGAAGTGATGGTTAGCTTTGACGTGCAGTCCTTATTTACCAACTTACCAGTTAAGGATTGTTTGGAAATTGTCAAGAAGCAGTTGAGTGACCATGACATGCCTCTAGCATATGCAGAGTTACTTGAGCACTGCCTTACCAGCGGCTACCTATTGTGGGACAATGAATTCTACCTGCAAGTTGACGGTGTGGCCATGGGTTCACCGGTCTCACCGGTGGTTGCCGACATCTTCATGGAAGATTTTGAAAGGAGAGCCCTCCTGACGGCCCCGGCTATGCCGAAGATTTTCAAGAGGTATGTTGATGATACTTTCACCATCTTGCCTCACAATGGGGTCCCTGCATTTTTAGACCACCTAAATTCCATACATAATAAAATTCAATTCACTATGGAATTAGAGAAAACCAAGTCACTGGCCTTCCTTGACATATTACTTATCCATAATCCGGATCATTCTGTTAGTCACACTGTGTATAGAAAGCCCACCCACACAGAAAGATACTTGAACGGTGAATCTCACCACCATCCTTGTCAGTTAGCTACTGTCGCCAAATCTTTGTTACAGAGAGCACAAGGCATCTGCGACGCCGACCACCTGGCAGGGGAACTCAACCATGTGAAGCAAGTTCTCAAACATAATAACTTACGAGCTCCACATCCCCGTCGCAGAAGCCGCCCAAAGCCCACCACAGTTGATCGCAGACCTGCTGTCCTACCTTTCATCAAAGGGGTCACCGATAGAATTGGTCACATCTTGAAGCGTGCTTCTATCAAAACCTACTTCAAGCCACATAGAAAGATCAGCCAACTTCTCAGACCGGTGAAGTGCCACATTCCCTTACAAGATGCAGGGGTCTACAAGATTGATTGCGATTGTGGGCTATCATACATAGGGCAAACAAAGCGTAGCATTGGCACCAGGTTGAAAGAACACATAGCTGACGTCAAGAATAGACGCTCAACAAAATCTGCAGTCTGTGAACATACAACAGACAAACCCAACCATTTTCTACGTTTTGACCAACCCCAAATCCTCGCGAAAGAAAACCGATATATACCGAGAATGCTCCGCGAGGCTATTGAAATTAAAAAACACCCAAATTTCAATAGAGAAGATGGTTGGCAATTACCACCTGTTTGGAACCCTGTACTGAAAATAATCAAGTCCCAAACAAAGTCAAGTCACAAGAAAAATCAAGATACTGTGAGCGATTACTGCGTGCATCGGAACACCTTTTAGTTTATAATTCGATAAAATTGTAAAATTGTATCTCTAAATTTAAAACGACTGTGACCCCTGAGTTTGTTTCGGTATTTCTTCTCAGGGATAGTCTTAGGAAATACCGTCGCGATTTAGTTTTAAACATGTATCAGAGACAAAAATAATTTTATGAATTTTATCAATTATATGTACGGTAGACTGAAATAATTTTAAATAAACTGTTGAGACACCTGACACCTTAGTCCTCCTGCGACCACGAACGCTGCAAAGTGTTCGAAACGTCAGGAAAAACAAAAAACCAATAATACACGCGATTAATCCGGTTAAAAGTTGTTTTATTATAATGTGTAGTGATCGCGCAAACCTAAGATATTACTATGTGAACCAGTACGGACTGGATTTCGCCGATAAAGTGCGCCGTGTGGAGTACCTGATGACAAAGCGCGCCCGTCTCTTAACTTCGATAAATTTTCTAAAAAGATGCCGGGATAACAACATCATTCCAGTATGTGTAAGAATAACACCTAAAAAAGACATATTTGGAAGCGCAGGTATTCTACATCAGGCAAGTTTAAAATTATTAAAAAGTCTCATCCGTCAACATCGTATCGATGCCCATAAACTAGATAATTTGATTGAGATTTCGTCCAGAGAATTGCAAAACGTGTTAAATAAATCCGATTATGAACAATGTTTCATCAATAATAGTAAAAGAGCCACCACAAAATTCAGTGAATATACTAAAAGACAAATAATAAAGTATGAAAAACTGAGTGGCCAAAACCCTAGTACCCAAAACCGCGAAAATCAGGAAATTAAAAATACAGCTAACCAGCTGTCAAAATCGAGTAATAATATCGAACCGGTCGTAAATTTATCAACAAAATCTCTGGATGAAAACACCGTTAAAGTTCTAAAAAAGGGCCTTAATTTCGCGCTAGCACCGAGAAAAATCCCGTACGAAGATATAATATGCAACGTTGAGGACTGTCTTATAAAAAACAACGTAAAAAAGGAAGATTTGGAGGCGATTCGTCAAGACGTGTCATGTGTACTACGTCGAAGCAAATTGCCCAAACCAAATCTTTCTCGCGACGAATACCTCGCTCTAAAAAACGTGAGTAAAGACCCCGAGTTGACTATCCTTCGCGCCGATAAGGGTAATGCAACGGTAATAATGGATACGTCCGATTATAATAATAAAATTCGAGATCTCTTGTCGGATAATAGCACATATAAAAAGGTAAACAAAGACCCAACCAATAAAATTCTAAAGAAAACATCAGAATTAATATCAAAATACTCCGACACCCTGGAATTGGACGTAAACATATTGATTCCATCTTGCGCGAAACCACCTAAACTGTACGGGTTGCCTAAAATACACAAGGAGAACGCTCCACTACGACCAATAGTGAGCCAGATTGACACACCAACCTACAAACTGGCACAACACCTAGCGAAGATACTCTCAAAACTTCGTGGACAAACTAACACATATGTGAAGGATTCTTATCATTTCATCAGCCAGATCAAAGACCTAAAACTGACTGAGGATGAAGTGATGGTTAGCTTTGACGTGCAGTCCTTATTTACCAACTTACCAGTTAAGGATTGTTTGGAAATTGTCAAGAAGCAGTTGAGTGACCATGACATGCCTCTAGCATATGCAGAGTTACTTGAGCACTGCCTTACCAGCGGCTACCTATTGTGGGACAATGAATTCTACCTGCAAGTTGACGGTGTGGCCATGGGTTCACCGGTCTCACCGGTGGTTGCCGACATCTTCATGGAAGATTTTGAAAGGAGAGCCCTCCTGACGGCCCCGGCTATGCCGAAGATTTTCAAGAGGTATGTTGATGATACTTTCACCATCTTGCCTCACAATGGGGTCCCTGCATTTTTAGACCACCTAAATTCCATACATAATAAAATTCAATTCACTATGGAATTAGAGAAAACCAAGTCACTGGCCTTCCTTGACATATTACTTATCCATAATCCGGATCATTCTGTTAGTCACACTGTGTATAGAAAGCCCACCCACACAGAAAGATACTTGAACGGTGAATCTCACCACCATCCTTGTCAGTTAGCTACTGTCGCCAAATCTTTGTTACAGAGAGCACAAGGCATCTGCGACGCCGACCACCTGGCAGGGGAACTCAACCATGTGAAGCAAGTTCTCAAACATAATAACTTACGAGCTCCACATCCCCGTCGCAGAAGCCGCCCAAAGCCCACCACAGTTGATCGCAGACCTGCTGTCCTACCTTTCATCAAAGGGGTCACCGATAGAATTGGTCACATCTTGAAGCGTGCTTCTATCAAAACCTACTTCAAGCCACATAGAAAGATCAGCCAACTTCTCAGACCGGTGAAGTGCCACATTCCCTTACAAGATGCAGGGGTCTACAAGATTGATTGCGATTGTGGGCTATCATACATAGGGCAAACAAAGCGTAGCATTGGCACCAGGTTGAAAGAACACATAGCTGACGTCAAGAATAGACGCTCAACAAAATCTGCAGTCTGTGAACATACAACAGACAAACCCAACCATTTTCTACGTTTTGACCAACCCCAAATCCTCGCGAAAGAAAACCGATATATACCGAGAATGCTCCGCGAGGCTATTGAAATTAAAAAACACCCAAATTTCAATAGAGAAGATGGTTGGCAATTACCACCTGTTTGGAACCCTGTACTGAAAATAATCAAGTCCCAAACAAAGTCAAGTCACAAGAAAAATCAAGATACTGTGAGCGATTACTGCGTGCATCGGAACACCTTTTAGTTTATAATTCGATAAAATTGTAAAATTGTATCTCTAAATTTAAAACGACTGTGACCCCTGAGTTTGTTTCGGTATTTCTTCTCAGGGATAGTCTTAGGAAATACCGTCGCGATTTAGTTTTAAACATGTATCAGAGACAAAAATAATTTTATGAATTTTATCAATTATATGTACGGTAGACTGAAATAATTTTAAATAAACTGTTGAGACACCTGACACCTTAGTCCTCCTGCGACCACGAACGCTGCAAAGTGTTCGAAACGTCAGGAAAAACAAAAAACCAATAATACACGCGATTAATCCGGTTAAAAGTTGTTTTATTACTTATTTAACAGTAAACCAGCAATACACTTCTAGTTGGCTTAAAATTCGCTTCGTTGTATCATATTAGAAACTCAAATTAGGTAAAGGAAGAATAGACTATCAAATTATGAAGACATGTTGACTTACTCTTGAAAATAATTCCGCTCGTTTCACATTGGAAATATGTCAGTACGTACTTTTAAATGCCAAAATGTCTAAAAAAATATTATGAATTCGGGATAATATGAAAACAACATGCTTTAAAATTGAGGCAACTGTAATGAAGGTAAATTTATTTTAAAATTACGCGTCCGTTTATTTAATATTGGAATTGGATTGGAATTGGTATTAGTTTCAAGAGTAACCCCACTGTTCTTATTAAAAAAGTAACTCATACAGTTAAATAACCGTTTAAAACTTTTCAGTGCACCGTTTACACAAACACTTTTAGACATTGGGTATGGGTTAATTTGCCACAAGATAAATTTAACTTCTTAATTAGTAGTTTAAATAGAGCCAAAGCCAAGTAATATTTATGTAAACCGTTATTTCTTGGGCTCCCTTAAACCGTGTAGAGTGCACTTAAAATAAGCTTAGATTTTCTGTACCGGAACACCATTACACAAGTTCAACACAGAAATAGAGATCCAAACTACAAACTCGTCATGCTGCTACTTATTAGTGTGATACCAACGCAATTTGATCACGTAACAGACCAGAGGCCAAGGACAAACGGTCACAACTCAGGCACATTAGGATTGTGATTGCGCAAGCTGATTGTACTTTACTAACACACCATTTCACCCATTGCTCTTGCTTGCTGCTTTTATCTTTACATGCTATCTACGGCCTTTAAGTTTAAGTACTTCAGGTCAGACTAAACCTCATTAGGGTCTTACAACTCTCTGCCAGTGTCAATCGTGCACAATATCATGTATTCCGAAGTATGTTTCTAAGTACTCATATGACGTTTGGCATTGGCGTAATGATTTAAACATCTGTTTATACACTTTATATATGTATATCTTCCAGTGTATGTAAGTAGCGTTTCGTGAGATCATAAATACCTATTAGACATAACATTAGCATAACAAAGATCTAAGATAGTGCGAAACGAAAAACATTGGTCCGTTTTTGGTATAAATTCGTGGAAGATTACTAAATTTGTTTATTTTATTTTCCACAAGCTGACTGCGCTCAGCGGTTTACAAAAAATTCGATGTCTTTCATTAGTATGTAATTAAGAAAGATGTAGGTATCATTGTAGAATTCTTAACCGTGACTTAATAGTCTGTGTCTGATGATGATTGATGTTACGTCCAGGCATGATATAAATATGAATAGATAGTAGAGGCCTCTATCTTTAGCGAGGTTCTATAGAATGTGTGTTTGATTAGTTTTATTTAGTTTTGGTATCACGTATCAGCTAGTTTTAAACTATCGAGAGCGGATGCTAAAAGCCATATATTTTCGATTCGCAGAATTGAATCGCAAGTGGCTAAACTCAGTGGAGCTCTACGTGGTCGCGAGCTCGCGGCGTCGCGCCGTCCTCCGTCTGATAAGATAACCTTGCCTTTCAATTTACTTTGCTAAAGTGTACTACTTCTAGCCCAGAAAAACACGCCGATACGACGCTTATCAATTACACTGATGTTATTTGAAACCACCTTATATTATACAACTTGAGAAACACGATGTGTTCTACTGAAAACTTCCGGTCTACTAACCTTATCAACAAAAAAGGCTATTATGGTGAAGGTAATATTTACGTAAGAACAAATCAGGTTTAGAAGCAAGTTTTGAACAATTAAATTATGCTACATGGATTTTACCAGTGAATGATGTCAGCTGTTTGTGTGTTTTTATACGCAAATAGTAAGTGATACATGTTTATGATGTAGTCATAAGACATGGGTCTATAAAGTACCTCGTGTTCAAAGGGATCGTCTTTACGAGGAACCTGTTTTTGTTTATCTGCGCTGAATGACAACCTCCTCTTGAACAACTTCATCTTAGCGCAGTGGGTGCTGTTGTGTTCTGCTTCTGTCAACTCGCTTAAACACGTAACTAAGTCATTACGGGTAATCTAGGTGAACACAATATTAGACTATTTCCACGATACACCGGAAACTAACTATAACGAATTCTCTTTGGCTGTACAAAGAAAATAGTCATCACTGCAACACTTGGGCAAGTTAGCCGCGATTTTGTACAAAACCGCGTAAACTGCCTATTTTCGCGCCATCTAGCCGCGCGTGGATAGGTCCAGTGGTCGGGCGCGTCAATAGCGCATGTCCGTGGTATGCGGTGCTGCCTGGTCGCGGGCACGTCGCGCACTGTCCGGCGCGCGCTGCCGCCGCGTCGCGCGGCCCGACCGCAGCCGCCGCGCGTCACCTTCACACCGTGACACGCGTGTGAACCCGCCCTCCAATGTTTACACATTTATCTCCATCAACACCCATTAAGACCTTTCTTAATAAATCAAAGATCGTATAGCACCTTTCCTACTCCTATACAAAAACGCTCCACAAAATCTAAAACGTAGATAGCCACTGGACAAGTGGTGCTGAAGTAAAAGGTTTTATCATAAACTGACCTACAAACTTGTAAGATATAGTAGCGATAAAACCCATAATTTAAAATCAAATTTAATTTCCACATGGAAGTGAATTACGCATGAAATAGAGAAACAGCATCCGTAGTTGCTATAAACAAAATACTAAAATAGGAACAGCTAACTGTTTCTGTTTGACACATGTCAATTACATTAAACATACTGCCCATGGTACACTATAACCGACGAATTATGTGTTTTGAGAAGGGTGAAAGACTCTAAACTTGATATTTTAGTATGTCTACAGACAGCCTGTTTACAAACAGAAATTATAATTTATGTACACACACGGCTTATTCGTCTAGAACGCCGTAAAGGGTTTTCTGAGAACTGATATTTGATGGACGCTAATGATCTAGGCCATTACTATAATTGTACGCCTACGATCTAGACTATATTAAGTAAATAGATGTGTGGCTACAGGCTAGGACGACATTATCATACACGTAAGATTCTGTTTTTATTTTTTTGAGTATTTCTTCCTGTATCAGCCCGTCTCTCGGCCACTGCGCCAACTGCGTACGTGGAGACCACGTAAGATTTCTTTCATTTTTTCTTCGTCTTGCGTCATGTCAGAGTAGTGTCAAGAGTCGTCAATGATAATTTACCGATCAGAGGCTACTAGTAGCTTTTGGTACCTCAGCACTTCTATTTATGTCACCATTACATACTTCTTGTCGTGTGGTTGATGAAAAACCTAGTGTCAGAGTTTAAGCTTGACTTCGCAAAGTCGAGTACGAGTTGACTTGTAAGGCGTCCGAAGATCATACCACTAGGCTATCACTGCTATCGAAGCATTGATCTCGTGCCATACGTATCAGACAAGAAAACTAAAACACACATAAGGTTGTCTCGGAGGTTGCGCTCTCGGAGGAGAACAAAGAATATGGAACAGAAGTCAACACGGAACTGTATTGGATTGTTAAATGTCCTAGAGCCGACATTTAGAAACGTTAGTTCCAAGTTCAAGAGCTACGTTTACAAGCTATAATTTAAGAGTACCCGCCTAATTGACATCTAGTGATGTTGGAGATATTTCATTATGAACAACAAATAATACTTAATTGATTTTAAAGAGCTGAGGCCCCGGGCAAGTCGGCAATTCATTTCACTTAATATTTAACAACCGCAATAACAGCTAAAACGATTTCAAATTGGGTATCTCGATATTAAATTTGTTCAATGTTAAAATATCGAAAGCACTTCGCCCTAAAACCTTAGCAATTATGAAATGTTATCTGTGTTCGCCGTCATTTGTTATGAGATACATGTTTCATATGAGAAATTTGACGAATAATTATTACTAATTCAAACAATAAAATTAATCATTTAAAGAGAAATTTTCGAAAAGTTATACATTTTTGTGGAAAAAGAATACGGTCGTGCGCAGGATTCGGACCTGCGCCTCCCGGATAAACAGTCCAGGCGCTCAGACCACTAAGCCATCTCGACCTCTTCTCACTTCCACGATTTCCTCTTTCACATTTTAATACGTCTTTTGGTGACGGTGTTGCCATCTATTCAGTCGCTTTACAGGAAACCGAACCGACACGACTTTTCAATTAATACAATTTTGTAAAGATACAATTACCTTAAAAAATACAGATAAATATTTGAAAAGCATGAATTTAATAGGAAACATTGGTATTGTGATATCTTCTTAATTCTATCTCGATCATTTTGTGTACCTGCGGGTATCTATACTATATTTCAACATATCATAGGCAGTATTGGTCAGTGACTAAAATTTAAAATTAATAACTTACTATTAAAACATAATTTTATCTTAAACAACATCGCGTAGATTTTACAAAAAAATAGTTCTACAGATTATTTAACTTTTTCACCTTTCTTCCTATATACCTATATTATTATAAAGTAAAACTCATGAATTCCTAAACGCTGTTTAAAATTTTGTAACTGTTCCCACGACTGCGATGGGTAATCCTTTAAAAATGTAACACTAATGGCCTACAGTGTTTGTACAAAAATCAAACAGGAAGAGGAATGTAGAGTCCGGAATGTAGCGTTTGCATGAACCCGTCAATGTTTGATCTGTCGTTAGAGCTTTCTAAATCCTGGGCTGGACATAGGCGGGAACTTGAGTTGACTACAACTTTATAATCTATATAGAAGGAATAGTAGTATTAGTATTATTAGTTATTAGAGGAATAGTAATGATGTAACAGAAATCATTATTGTGTTACCCGACCTTCGGAAACGGATGTTATAAGTACGTTCTTAGTACCTCATAAATATTTATTTCATTAGCTTCTATTCTTGCTCTTCAAATAAACAATGTTTATTCCACTCTCAAAGCCATGTAGCTATAAGCAGCTCAACACATAACGTCAATGCCGAAAATTTGCCAAATGGCGTGAAAATGAAGTGGATGGCGGCGTGCGCCACGTTTTGACCCGTCGCCGGTCGTGCCACTTTCTTGTTCACGTCCCATAATCATAATGGGGAGTAATATCAGCAATTTCCAGCTCCAAACAGGCCCTTATATCAACCATATCTCGCAGCTCATATCCATCGAGAGCTGAATATGCGAAAGTTAATGATCGAACTCTTTGAAGATGCCTTCCGAAATAATTATAGCGAATTCATTTAAACTTCATGTTTCCAGCAATTACCGGTTAAACGTACCATACACGGATCCATTTAATGTTACACGCGATATGATTTTTATATTATTACGGTTGTAAAATTTCAATAGGGGCTGATAAGATATTTTTATGTTAATTACGCTGTTAAAATATGGAATCTGTTTACGGATAAGGTGATGCGGTGTTCATTGCTGCGGTGCAGCAAATCAAAAAGTTTCTTATTATGAAGGTAGGATAGGTACTTACGGAGTTCTGTACTTGCGCCAATATCTGCGCGGTATTGGCGGAGTCGCTGAGCTCGACCGCTCCGGCCACCTGAAACAAACAAACATTCCTCGTACATTAAGTGGGTCAATTGTTCCCGAGGGACACACAGACTCCGCGCGGACTATCACAAATGTCTGTTTTACATTTGCTTGTATTGGTAGGTACCCTGGAATTGGGAGAGCCCATTTCGGGAAATCTAGGGCGTTTTTTTTTAATAAGTGTTTTTTAAACTTCCTTGTACAGTAGACCGCACGTTTGTGGTAGCATTTTGACCTTGAGTATACAAGGCTAGGTTATACTGGTTGTGTTAACAGTGAGGTGCAGGCTACCGTTTAGGGTAAGCCAAGAACAAACATAAGCCTAACAATAAATTAAGACACGTAAACAAAAACCCGTGACATTGCAACGAGGTCGAAAGTGAGATGGGCATAAAATCTAAATTCCATCTAAGCCACGTAGATATAAGGAGCAATAGAAAGAACTACGCCTAAGGCAGGGCGCATCGACCTTGTACCAGTAGGTACGTATTCGCGAGTCGCGACTTAGACTTACCTTGCCAAAAGCGTTACGTGCCACTGCAGTGTTATACATTGTAACTTGTGGGTTCTATTCCGCCCGGAACTTATATTTGTGTACAACTGATTACTTTCCTTAGACTTGATGCTTGTACAAAATTATAGGATTCAAGGTGCGTATAGAATGTCATCTGCTAGCCTTTTCCCAATAACATTGGGGTCGGCTTCCAGTCAAACCGGATGCAGCTTAATATCAGTATTTTACATGGAGCGACTGCCTATCTGACCTCCACAACCCAGTAACTGGGTAACACGATATCTCGTGGTATGACTGGTCGTCAGACTTTCAGGCCTCTGACTACCTGTAACGGCTGTCATAGATCTTAATTTAACACCCGGTTGTTAAATTAAGATCCGAACCGACGGCTTAACGTGCTCTCCGAGGCACGGAGGGGTCGGTATGAATTGATGGTCACCCATCCACAGACCGTCCGTGGCAAGCGCAACTTAACCTCGATCGATCGATCTGTGCGGCTGTTACTTAGCCACGAGCCCCTCCAAGGTGCGTATAGAACAAAGAAAGAAAAATATATTTATTAAATAGGTGGTTTAAAGGCAGCATTTTTGGAAACAAGTAACTTAAAGCATTCAAGGGAGTAAACCTTTCGCATCACTAAATCCACTTTATTGTACAAACTCGGTATGACTCGCGACATCGCCGCGGGCGCACCTCATGACTAGGGGCTCCGTTCGAGTTCGAAACCAGTCGGGCAATCCCGAAAAATGCACATGAGTAGTAACCGGAGAACATTAATCCATTTAAATAGTTAAGTGAATAATATAGAAGTATTAATGTATGTCTATATGTAGAAGGAAAGGTTCTTCTTCTTCTATTTGTGTTACATAGATATCTAGTTATCTTAATAATACACGCTAGACATACTAATATTAATAGACGACACTGTAAACAAAAAGTTATTGAGTGGCTGCAGGCTAAAACTTATAATGAGATGGAAAATCTTATTAAAATATCTATTATTTAATTAAATATTTATGTATACTTCCCTTCATCACAATAAACATTAATGCTTGCACAAACACACACGCACACACACACACACACACACACACACACACTCACTCACGCACGCACACACACACACACACACACACACACACACACAGGCTGTCACTTGTGTCACTTGTTTTACTCACTTTACAAATAATGAGCTCTAATGCACCCAATGTAATTTGTCTTAGGTAGTAATACCTTTGTGAGAATTCTGGTGCCCATAACACAAGTTAAATCTTACTTTGGGTACCAGTGTTCAAACAAACACTTATTATATTAGTTATTTAATGAATGTATTCATGAGCACACTAATGATTTGTAAGTGTTTATGTTCAAACTTTTGGCCAACAAAGATTTTATTTATTTATTATTTATTTATTTATACTACTTTTTTTTTCACACGCAGTAAAGAAGAGATAAAACTTAAAACATTTGATTGTCATCTACTGCCATTAATAGATGTGAATCTAACATGCATAATTATTATTTTATAGAACTTATGCTCAACAACAATAGGTGAGTTTTATTAATTTTGTGTTTACATATTGGTGCTCGTGACTGTACACCAAAATACAAAGTAGAATAAATAAAAACATAAATTTAAAACAGAAGTAAAATCGGCGGTATTCTCGCGATTTAGGCATTTCTTCCAAACAACCGGAAGTAGTTCGAGCTTAGAAACGCAAAAAAAGATTAAAAAGTATAACTTCTCACCATTTCCTAGAGCTTTTTCACAATTTATCTGTCAAACGTATTCCAATTTGCTACTTAAAATCCGTGATAAAGGCGAATAAACCAACGGGTATAGAAATCCGAGAAACCCTACGGTTAAAATACAGAACAAGATAAAATATAGACAGGAACTGGTACTTGCATAAAACTGAACAATACAGTCTGCCAGTGAAAATGTATCTATTCACGACGCTGAAATTACTCAAAAGCAGTAAAATCAAGTGAAAGTTGTAAATAGTTCGAAAATGGATGTAAAAGTGGGTTTACTTGTTTCGTATATTGCTGCATACGAATCAAAACGCCTCGAGGGGATAATTTGTGGGTATTGTCTGGTACGGCGATATCTCCGGATTGGTCACGGGACCGCGGTGCTGTATCCATGGATTGTGATCAAAGAACGTAGTTTCTTGATCCACATCTCGCATTTAAATGGATAGCATACATATACGATTCGATACACAAGCTGTTAACCTAGAAGAAAAACCATACATTCAATGATAATAATTTGGAAAGCATCAAGTCTCCACACTAAAATCACGTCAAGCTTGCAAATCGATTTAAGGCAATCAGATAATTTAGCAGAACTTTAAAAGATAAGGATGCTAGTTCATTCGTTATGAACTTAGCTTATAGAATGAAAAGAACTTAACGGAGAAGTACAAAACTGTACTTCCTAACAATAAAAATTAATGAGCCAACATATTAGAAACTATATTTTTTGAAACTGCAGAACACCAAATGCCCCCAACCAATGGAACAACCGTGAAATCGAATTTAGTTAGAGTTTAGAAGTTAGACTTACTTACTACTAGCTCTACACTACTTACTGTCTACTGTACAGCCCAGTTCAGGTAAACCCTTATAATGTGTTATATTTAAATGTATGTTAACGATGCTACTAAAACAATCGTAAATTTTACACATAAGTAAATACACAATAGCATACAATGTTAGTGTAAATCGCTATATACTCGTACCTACTTATATAAGATAAACTTTACGGCAAAATACACATAATAACTTGACGGGCGCATATTTTAACAGGTAGGTAATGTTTAAACAACGTAGGAAGAGAGTGAATAATAATTTGTGTAATTGTTTTCCGTGAAAATACATGGATGTTTTGCGAGTCCCGAGGCTAATGATATAATGATGGTAGTAATTACTACGGTGAAAACTTGATGTAACACTTAATAATTCATAAAATAGGCAGAGAAATCCACGCTAAATTACAGGGATGCCAACTTGACAACACAATCTTCTCGACAGGTAAGATCAGGTAAGATGCCGCCGACGCAATTATAAAACTCATCTTCGAAAGTGTTAACGCATTCTTTGACCAAAGAGTGAATAAGTGATAAGTGTGATATCTCCGTAAGGGACGCCGACACTGTATCTGCAATAATAACTCAAGTATTTTACGCTGTATTTTTGGTAGGATGTTAACTTTTCCGTTACATTATTAATGTACAAAAATTACTTTTGACCAAACCAAAACCAATTACCTATTTTTTACCAATGTCTCAAATAACGTTTGCCCTAAACAAAGTGATTTTACTATCTTCACATTACAATAGAACGTTAACTAGTACAATATAATTATGCGATAAGTCGTATTTTACTATATTTGTATAGGAAAGGCAACAACTTATAATCAATTTGTTTGTTCCTAAAAATATTGTGATTATTGTGATCAAGCAACCTGATTTCACACGAGCCTAACAAGATGCTAGTTACTTCAAACAAGATGATATTGATTGGTTATCATTATTGAATGGATATGTCAACTGTTTCTATTTAACATTTTTACTTAACTATGCCAATTAGCATATCAATCAATATTTGTTCTTATTAATTAACTAACTAAAAGTTGTCGAATATTACAAATAATGATAAACGAGGATAAGAGAAAGATACAACGTTTATTACCTCATTGGTACAGTCACAATTGAACTTGCTACGTATATTAAGATAGTTGTTTTATTTTATTTATTGTCAACTATAGAAAATCGCTCTTACTTGGCTCACATTTTTTGAGTGCGTTGATCACCATAAATATCTACTTATTTACCTAATGTAAGTACAATCAAAACAAAAACTTTGTGTTAGTAATGTAAAATACAAAAACGTTTTTATAAATGGCATACATTTTGTTATCTAAATCACTTAATACCCAATTACCGCAATACAAATGTTCTCACTATAAACACTTCCAAACTATACAATAGTATTTGAAGTTTTGACCTTTCCTTTAGTTTAGATAAGGTCAATTTTGTAAAAAGAGCGAAAAGCCCGTCGCCTATTACTTTCCATTAGCTTAGGAAATCATCACACATGAACACTCGCAGGTCTGCGTAACTTATAACAGGCCATCGGTCACCACACTTCACCATTTTTCACTCGGCTAACTAATGAGATTCTCTAATAGCGGACGTATACGTATTAGTTACGTAGCATTGTTCTTTGGTGCTACAAGTGAAATTAACAAAATCATGTTGAACCGTAACATAGGAAAATAAAGTATCGACCTACAAAAAAGCGATTCGTTAAGAATGTGGGTGCAAACGGAGGTTATAGGAGAGGTCTGTTGTCTTTTGCATCGTTACATCGAACTCATTAGGTCGCGTTTGTTATACCTTCCATAATTAATATCAGTCTAAGATCTAATCCGCCTAGCTGGTCAAACATATTTGTTCTGGCAGGAAACGTAAGAAATGGCAAAGTGAAAAATGCAGTGGTATCTAAGCCGTATGTTAACCACTTCACATGCCGCATTGCTGTAAAAATAAACCTTAGCAGCACTCCCCGCCCCGGAGGAGCCGTTCGACCCGGTTCGTGTTGCTTGATCGACTCCAGAACCTCACTTACCTATGTTTATTAGGTCGATCAGGAAATGGCGAAGTAGTAATACAGTTTATTTTCATTCGAAGCTCTCAGATGTTCTGCGGTTACGCATCAGCCATTCAAAATTAGAACTCTATTGACGAATGATGAATCAAAGAGTTGCCATCAATAAGTCTGTGCGGTTTGTAAAGGGAAAGGGATTCAGAGTTACCTTTGATGTGACTTTATGTTACATTAATACTCACAACTTCAATCCTTCAACAAAATTTACTGTTAGGCATTTTTGGATTGCAAAATATCTCTTCGGACCAACATAAAACGAGGATGCGAGGAAGAACTTTTAAACATATGATAACAAAAATAAAAAAACAACAGTCACGCCATCGGTATTTATGGTAGGCTATAATTTAGTGTGTTCACCGATGGGCACCCGGCAACTGGCGAGGGTGTCCTATTACCGGCGTGTGTCAGTAAGCCGCAATTTGTAAGCATGCTGTTATTAATTACGAGGCTCGGTGGTCCTGTCTCAGGGGCTATGGCGACCACTCGCACGCTCTTCTGACAAACCAATTTGGAAACATGTTTACGGACGCTTTTGTAAAATTACGTGAAAACTGCGTTGAATATAAACAACGATTTCAGATAAATTCTTTACCTACATTAATTATTTACTAAAATGAGCTTCTGAGCGATCTGTGGAAGAGTGTGTCTGTTTGTTATGTACTTCTTGACGCCTTGAACCAATTAACGCCAATATACTTATGATTTTATAACGCAGACTTATTTTTCCATCATATTAATTTATTACTAAAAGTAAGCATATATTTTTCTGTGTATACCTTAACCTTTCGGCTCAGTAACGTACAGATCTGTACGTTGTAACAATAAAAATCTATTGTGTCTGCTAATGACTGACGCAACAGCTTAAACACATATAATATACACGCCAGTTTTGTAACAAATTACATAATTTTTCATTTTTAAGGAACATTTTCAATTGACATGTATTTCTGTTGCGACACTTCAAATTACGTTAAAGTCCACCTTATAAGGCGACCAGTGACGTTAAGTATAAATGAAGGCGCAATTTAAAAAGAAATGCATGAAATTAAATAAGTGTTTAAGTTGTTTTCGTGCAGTGACCGACGTGAACGTCTCAATCCGTTGAGATGACATCGGCTGTCCCTACAAATTAAGGTGTAAGCCGTAACAGAGTACAAACTACAGGCAGCCCAGCTTTCATACGTTCACTTGATACGTCGCGATAAATTGTGAAGGGATCGACCAAATATTTGGGTGAAAATAAAATATGAAAACCCGCTGTATATGGTATATGGCACTTTGTCATCCGATATCAAGACAATAAACAAAGAATATCTGACAAAAAAATATCGGCCTACTCGTATTGAGCCGCTGATCTTTTTCTTCGGGTCATTACGCCCGCAATTCCACAATGTGAAAGTCGTAAATTTTAGTCATGGGAATTGTAAATGTACTTTTACGAAATAGTACGTAATTCCATTGTCATTTACGTTGTTATACTATTTACTCAAATTCGTGCCGCTCTGGTGCATCACCTAATGTTTTAAGAATCTCATCAAACCGAGTAGATACGTCTGTATTATGTAGATTACATGAAATAACTAATAATCTGCGTTGTATAAGTGCCCATCTTGGAGTGGTTAGACAAGTGTGTTGGAATTATTTTCGCATTAGCGTGATCGTTATATTAAGTTACATTAACATGTTATCAATATTTTTCCGGAAACATAACACGTTCCAAATAGTGATTGGCATATAACTTCTTTTTTACATTAAAGTCAAATATAAGTTATATTAGATCTAAAATATACATTCGCTGTTATCAACTTCATCTAAATAAAATAGTATGTGGTTATAGTCAAATAAAATAGGTGACATCAGGTATCCAACAGCACCTAGTTTGTAGAATAGGAATTAATATTAGAAAAAAATACCGTTAAAAAATAAAGTGAACGTTATGAATGTGATTTTAAAAGGCACCTCAATAGTCGTTAGAATAGATGTTAACAAGAAATCGATTATAACATTTTTTTTATTCGTTCTAATCACGATTTATGCCTTCCTAAGGCGAGCAAAAAATGTGCTCGTCATAAGACGATTAGCAAACGGACACAAACTCCAAAACATGTGCCAAAAGAAAACGAGGTCTATCTAGTATTTCTCATTGTAAGTGAATTTTTATACTGTTTGAGAAATGTATTTAACGGAAGTATATGTAATGTGTATACAATATTTGGGCATAGGAATAGGAACCGAAGCCTTAATAACAGTAGTTGAATAAAGACAGTGATAGTTTTTACTAAAAACACAACCCTAAAGTTTGTAAATTTTTTTATTTATTAAGTACTTATGTTTTTTTTTAGATTGTTTACCTACTTAATGCTTGTGTCTTATTAGGTAACTTCTATAATGTATTTCTTTAACTGTTTTGGGCATTGGGAAACTGTTAAGTGGACATGTACAGGTATATGAATAAATAAATAATCAGTGACGTGCAGCAATGCTAGTTATAGGCAATTAAGCAGTGCCTACCTTAAAATATAAAAATTTTGGTCTTAGTAGATCTAAAAAATATGTCCCTGGAACCTTCTATCTATCTCTTACGCTTTTTATGTCAAGATTTAAAGGTGATTTTCAATCGTCATTAATAGGTATAGAATATTAATCCTTTCAAACACAAGACATTTTATCGTGAATGGACACCCCATGTTTTTGTGTTGCATTTCTTTTTCTATCGTAACTAACATCGACTTCGTACAGTCCGAGATTGACTGGTAGTTCCGGGTCATTCGGCGTTCATTGATGTTTTTCTATCACTTTCATAATTAGAATACGAGCTATAAAAAAAATACAGAAAACAAATGCTCTTACAGATAAAATTTATAGCGATATTTAATTATCGACATTTAATTCAAATTCAATGTATGTACGAACAATTGAACAAATTCAATATTGGCAATAATAATTATATGGTAGAATTGTTCATTTATACACGAAGAAAATACAGGAAGTTTAATAAAAACTACCTACATAGTTATAATAATCGGAGTATATTTGAATGTAAAATGGTTAGCAGTGAACTTTAATGAAATGCAATATGTGTTGGGTAGAGGTGTACCTACTGTTGTAAACATACATAACCAGCTCGTAGCTATTCCACTGCAGGACAAGGGCCTCTTCTCATACAGAGAAGTCTCGGGCATTGATCACCACCCTAGCTCTCTACGGGTTGGCGCTTTCAGACCATCAAGTCCGGGTTCTCTCACAATGTTTTCCTTGGTCGTATATCTATGAATTCTTAGAGTAACTAAAAAGTACTTATGACATTGGAAAAGTGACATTGGTACATGCCACATTTGAACCCACAAACTGTAGCTCAAGAGGCGAGCCCGTAACCACTAGGCCATCAAGACATTCTGAATCAATCACGCCGTAACTAATTTGTGGCTCTACTGTCACCTACTTGACACAATTCCAAAGTCACGCTGCTACTGTAAATGGCCTTAAATCTAATAACGCTGACGAACCAGGAATGAGGCCCAGGACATTACGTAGAGAAGCTTTTCTACCCTAAATCCACGGAATAGATCTTTTCCGGGCCTGGCATAATAAGTTAGTCATGATGTTGAAGGTGTGCATGATTTCCTTCTATATAACCAAGCTACAAAATCATAAGAAAATGTTATTACAACATAATGATTGAACCTATATTTGTTTAATTTCTAGGGATTATTATTTACAAGTTACTTTTTATGTTACTAGTTTGGTTTTGTAGTAAAAGTACCTATACATTTATTACGTGTTGGTCACTACCGAGTAGATACTATATAAACAGTACTATATAAACGTACAATATGACTCTACATTATATTAATGTATAGACGTTTTTAATTCATTTTTCTTAACATAAACATTTTCACTTAATCGTGTGTGACTTTACAGAAGTCACACACGATTAACGAATATTTACCATGACTTCGAATAGAAACCCGTAACGACTGTTTGTTGAGATAATGAACAGCGGAGAAAGCAATGCTTTACTTAAACTTAATCTAATTAAACTGCCTACAGTTATAGCACAATTTACCTACGTACAGTACACCCGGCTTTCTTATTAACTTAATGTATTCTAAAACGACTCTTGACTTCGTTTCGACGAAGAACTTGGGGAAATTGATACTATTAACAAGAACAGAGGAGGAAAATGGTGGCATTGTAAAATAACTCGACGATTTTGGTAACCGAAAAGGTGGCTTATCGTCTGCAGCACGATCTAAGGAAATGACAAGACTATTCGATGTACATATAAATATCGGAAATTCCATTGATAGTGCCTAAGTATAATATTGTTAAAATTTTCTTTCATCTGTTCTTTCTTATTTTTTTAAAGTTGTATCTAATTTTTTATGGCTTAGCACAAATTGTGCTTAACTAAACTAAAATTCCAACAATGTTGCTATTTAGTGTGGTAGACCGTCCATAAAAACGACACCGCAATCATGCAAACAGACTAACACAATCAACGAATACCGCAGACAGCCGTAAACTATAGCGGCAGATATAAATAAGTACGCCTGCCTCTCCGATCTTACCAACTTATCTCGAAAATATGACCCGTATCTCCATCTACAGACTTTCATCTTTACCAAAGGAGCATTTGAGTTAAATATGCTTCTCACAAGACATAATTTTTCAAAAATGCAACTCTATTTTAAATTCTCATCTTACATGGCACGAGCGCGCGGCTCGCAAAATTCCGCAAACAACCGAAACGACCTTGCATTGTTAGTGTTCCAGACTCTTTTGGCATGAATGATTACATGGACTTAATAAAAGATTGCCCATATATTACACGTGTAACAGGCAAATCTTGCACATGGAGATGCGACCTGAGAATGCCCCGAAACGGTTTTTACGACAAATATTAATTTGTTGCACTGCGGTAGAATTAAACAAAGTCACTTTGCATAAACTGAACAAACAAAGTTTAAGAGCTCACACAGAACTTTCTAGAGATTAATGATAAATGGAAATGGCCGGCATTATTCAGTTTTGTACGATAAAATTTTATACCTATTGCAACTATCAATTAGATTGATGTCCGTGTAACTAGGCTACAAGGGTGAATTTATGAGTAACTATTACTTGTTTCGGTAGTGATATTTACTTTGTATTATAATGCTTTTATTTCCACTGCCAATTACATTACTATATACCACTGCCGGAATGGGAACAACAATAACAGTAATGTTAGAAGGAACATGTTTGAAAACTCCATAAGAAATGAAAATTATGAAATGCTACTATGCTGATTTATGAAGTTTTGTAAGTAGTCTCCGGAACATTGTCATACTAAATATTAGATTTTCCAGGCCTCAGTTCTTGCTAAAATGATTTTAAATGATTTATACAGCAATAGCATTACTTGTGCGTAAACACCTTGAACGCTGATGATACGTATCAATTAATAATAATATCAGGAAAAGTATATAAATTAAAGGTTCTTAGAATTCCCACACTTTCCTAACAAATATTAATGGAGATATATGCATCTAGTAATCTAGTAGCAAGTTGCAGAACTGGAGCTAATAACATTACCATTGCTTCGTGTCGCTCAGACCGGTCGTGGTGCTAATCTTACCGGGTAGGAGGCGATGTACCCGGAAACTGGGTGACATTTAAAATATCGAGCGAGCTACGGGGCTTCAGGAAGATCTACCACACCCCGATACTGAGGCGTGCCGAACTGCCGACGACCTAATAACTGGGACGTAAGTAGTCTGACGAGATTCGCACTCGGATTTAAGGGGGTTTATCTCATTGCCAATTTCATCCAAAAAATAATTGAAATATTCTGAGCGTCAATTTTACGATGAGAATTTAATAGAAATATGATTGGTAATTGTGTTAAGCTACATACAAACATGTAGGTTCTGTTAAATTATATTCTTAATTGAATGACGTTTTGTTTTGTTTTTACTCGTATTATATACCTATAAATTAGGGTACATAATAAGTAGGTATTTGTTTTTATTGACAATGCATACATACCTTGACCTTTATTCTCCGTTCGATTTCCTTGAACGCAAAAAGTGTATTTAATTTTATTTATTGAAATTTTATTATAATAATTTTATATGAACTGGAAGCGGAAAGCATTTCCCCTAACCCCATTTATGAGTTCGTTTGAAGATATAACCGATATTGAGAATCGGATTGTCAGAGCCGCTACCATTGTTAAGTGCCCCAGGCCATCCACCCGGTGACCTTTCGAACAAAACCCTTTTAATATTTACATACTCGGACACAACTTATGTATATATATATATTATATATATAGGTATGTATTGTCACGCTTTTTCCCGTGACAAAGTAACGCGAAGTTTGCATGGGTACTACTTCAGTAGCTGTCAACAATTAGGTATTGAATTTTTATTGCAATAAGTATCGAACAACGCGCTACACGCGCACAAGCGTATTCATAATTTAATGCGTTACCTGCGTTGACGATGAATGCTTTACAGTAAGTTTACACTGGATGTTTCATTTTACATTTACAGTGAACAGCTTAAGTGTAAATTAGCAGGACTGGTACTTAATGTTCACAAAATTAGGATTAAGTTTATGGACAGTAACGATAAGACATCACAGACCCAGTGAAGGAAAACATCGTGAGGAAACCTGAAAGCGCCAACTTGCTAGCTAGCGTGGTAGTTAATGTTCGCGCCTTCTCTGTGGCTTATGTTAAAACGCCTACCAGAAATGCACCTATTTTACTACCAATAAATTCGAAATACCTGCCAGAATGGATAAATTTTCACCAAATATTAGTTTAATGAAGTATTGTAGAAATGAAGGTATTTTCCTTTTCGTTCTAAGCCATAAAATATATAAACGCCTTTAAAGTAATTTTCAGAGCAAATATTTTATATTCGGTATCGCTAAATAAATATTACCGACCTGGTCGACGGAGCCCGGTGGGGCTCCGATATCCGCGGCTGTAAGGTCACAAAAAACCTAAACACGATGGGGATGACGGTGCAGTTCGCTCGCTGCGCTCGCTCACCGATCCTAACCTGTCCGTGTCGGGGTGCAAAATAATATTTGGTGTGCATTTATCCATTTTGGGAAGCAAAAGATTATAAATACAAAACGTACAATTATTCTGATCAGTGTATATTTAATATTTTGGAACTTAAAACGATATACTTTAGGCACCTCGGTATAGAGTGGGTTTAATTTATATGAAGTTAATATATTTAACTTGGTACTTAGTCTTAGGGTCCAAGAATTATTTTGGTGACCATTTAAATTGTACGCCTTCTCTATAAGAGAAGAGGCCATCCCTGCAGTGGGATAGTTACGAGCTGGTTATATTATTTATGTTATGTAAATATAAGGATGCCAATCCGGATCCGGATGTATGTATATGCCATGGTTATCCGAAGGTTTACGGATCAGCTAGTTGAATTTTCTGATTTTGCGAGTATACATTTGTAATAATAGTCCGTATTTTCTAAATTAATATCGATCGAACCCTAACCATTATAATAGAACAACTTTTAACCGGATTATTCGCGAAACCTAAGATATCACTACGATCCTTAAGCTCTAGGCAGAGAGCGATTTGGCACCTAGTGGAACCACAATGCCAGAATCTAATATCAATTAAAACTTTAAAGACTACATTTCGAAGTCGGAGGTTATCGATCTAATGGAAGCAAAGTAGTGCTGAGGAAAGTCGCCGACGAGTCGGAACGCGCGCCGATTTTCCCGGGATCTGTTACGTAAAGCCACCGTAGCCACATTCCTTACACTACGACACTACGTCAATCTACATTCTAGGCAAATAGGAAAAGGTAAAACAACTTTTAACCATATTAATCGCGTGTACCAATAAGGTTTTTATTTTCAAGACGTTTCGAACACTTGACACTGCAGCGTTCGTGGTCGCAGGATGACTGACAGTTATCCGGTTAAAAGTTGTTTTATTGTCATGTGTAGTGATGGCGTTAAAACACTACGATTAAGCAAGTAAGAGCTACTTGAGTTTTACATTACCAATGTGTTGAATAGTAAATACATGTCACACCTTTGTTTTACGAAGGTGTAGGCAGACGCGTAGTAATGTAACGGTTTCATAATATAATCCGGTGGGGCCGCATAGTGTTATTAAGTTTTTCTGTTAAGAAATTCTCCGAAGCAGCCCGGAGTTTGGAATTGGCTCGGTTGATAGCAATAGGCTCACCACCTATATGTGACTTCGCCTATTGATGGAGCACCTATTTAGCAAGCAGGAATTAACCGTACGAAACTGATGAATATCCGGTGGGATCCCTAGAATTACCTACATTAACGAAAAATTATATTAGTCAACTATTTTCCCGCGACTTAGCTAGCGCAGGACTTGGACAAATAGTATCTATTTCATATTATCTTCTCAACCCTACAACATATAGAAATGAAACGTCCACGAAAATTTAACTTAAAATTTTCATGAACACAGAACTGTTCGGAGCCTATTCAAGACAAACTTTCAGACAAACACGACTAAAATTCTAAAAATTGATTACCTATGCACCGTATTATAATTTTATTTATTGTTTACCTATATATTAAATAACTCTAAGCCGATTTCGGCAACTATTTTTATTTAAGGGACGTTTATATCGTTGTATACGTCTCAACTCTCAACCCCAAGCTATCCACATAAGAATACTAATATCGACATTTTATATTTTAATGTCTTTTAGTGGGTAGTTATGTACTAAAATGGGCAGTGGTTATGGATGGCGAAAAGCCGTAACCAACACTCAACATAATGAGGCAGTTATTATTCAACCTTTACGGTAAGTAGGCACAAGTACAACTTTATCAACACGTTTGATCTTTTGAAAGCTATTAATTAATTATTTTGAAATTGTTACTTGTGCCCCATTATTAGTGCAACGGTAAATAGACGTATAATGTGCGTTTAGCTGGTATTGCACCGTGGAGTCGTTGCCGCCGCCCCAGGCTGTGCAGGCGCATTCCCGGTCTGCGCAATGTTTATCAGAATTATAATTTCCATTCTGTGCATAATTGTAAAGTTTAAGTTATATTCATAGTTGGGATTAAGGTACCTGCGTTAAACGGAGTCAGCGCTTACTGGATGTTGGCCAAGCCAACCTGACAGGAGAACCAACCATATAACCAGTGTGAGGTAGAGGTGGTGACTCAAGGAAATATCTTAGGTTTTCGTAATCACTACACATTATAATAAAACCATATTTAACTGGATTAATCGCGTGTATTGTTTGGTTTTTATTTTTCTTGACGTTTCGAACACTGTCGATAAAAAATACAATACACGCGATTAATCCGGTCATAAGTTGTTTTATCATGGATCTAGGAAAAACTAAGAATTACAAGGTTTACTGTCCAATTCTGCACAATGCAAATTTAAATATAAATGTTCCACATATAGTTGTTCCGGGTTTTACTTCTATGCATTTTTTGTCTAAGCCTTATAGTAGTATATTTGATACATTCGAATGTCGTGACTTGATTTATAGCTTTAGAGTTGTTATCACCGGTTGCGTATAAATTATCTATACGATATACATAATGAGAATCTGACGGATAAAATGTCAATTAATAATCCCATCTATCGACTATAGAATAGTCTCTTATCTTCTAAAACCAATATGATTTTAAGTTCTAGTCAGAGTTCCAGATCGTACCTTAATTAATTCTCGGAATATATATTTAATATGATTTTAGGTTCTCGGAATTTTGTTATTGCAATGACGGAGATGGTCGACGGGTGCAAGCGCATGCGGCGGGGAAACGGCGGTGCGGCTGTGCGGTCCGGTAACGTACAACGGCAGTGCCCATGCCCACTGCCCGCCAGCCTATCATTGTATGCAATCTTTGACCCAGGCCGCGGTTACAACGCACAATTACTGCTGCTGCCATTAAACATGTTCCTAGACTTAACATGAAATTGTAAAACTGACGCTGAAAGTCTGAGATGTTAAGTTGGGTACAAAAATGTTATCTAAAGATTTTGTAATAAACTTACCCGTAGGTCGGAACTACCCGACGACGTCGACGTACTACTGCTATCCAATCTTCCGTTGTAATACATTTTCCCTTCTTAACTAATTTTGAAACATAAAATGTTCGTTAATTTCACTGACTAAACTTCTCACACAGACGAATTCCAACACATATCCGTTCTTAATTTTTATGTAGTTGTCTATTTTCTGTTTACTAGTTACACAGTTAGTTACAATTAACTAGTTACGATACACACATTGTTTCAAGTGACCGATTAAATCGCCGTCATCTTAATAAACACTTGACACCATTTAAACCGGCTCTTGCGACGATGTAGAGCACTTCACGAGTAGTTCGCGATCATATACACTTCTGGGAAATTAGAATATAATATTTTAATCAGTCGGATTGTTTATGGTGGGAGGGACACTTTACTAATGGGTACGTTAATCATTCGGCTAGCAGTTACATTACAGTCGCTCACAACACCTGTGTATTGTGCAATGGCTAGTGTGGCTACGTGACTCAAGGAGTTAGTTTATCGATAAAACTGAAACACAACAGTGTTATCGCATAAGATCGTCATTCGCAGTAATATCCAGTACTATTTTCAAGTGATAACAAAAAACGCTTTCACCTTGAACGATTGAATTAAAAGATTACATATTTCATGTTGATATGCTTTCGTGTTTCAATATTGTAGGTTTAGAAGAAACTCTCTAGAAGAAATCTGGAGACATTTGCCATTGTTGGAGATAGATAACGCTACATTAACATTCGTGTACTCGTGATTTCGTGAATTTCGGAGATAACGTTATTTGTTTTTACTTGCGCTAACTGCTCATAAAGATAATATCGAATACGTTTTGGTTATTTATTCTATTATAGATATATAAAGATATGACCTTGAACAATCTCAGCAGCATTCAATCTTCTTCAAGGTTAGGAACTTTTAAGCAAGCTATATTTTCATTGTGTTCGAATGGATAAATAAAAAGCTTTACATACCACTGATTATTTTTTCAAGAAAAGTATAAGAAATGGATATGATTAAAGTTAACCCTTTCACCCGTTCACTTTACAAAGAATCCTGTTAAACATTATTGATTCAATATTTACGGAAATATTATAGTCACCCAAGACGAACGCCTAGCGTACTCAACTCCCTTATTTGGTGCAGAGATGTTAAAATAGTCCAATATCTCAAGTTTATAACATAAGAACATTCGCACAGATTTCGCGGACTCGCTAGAGCACATCGGCCCACCGGTTGGCGTTATTTATAGAGCGACCGAGCTTTGCAACTATAAAAGGATTTAGTTTGAAAATGGGAAGCTGTTTGCATTTGTGCGAATCTGTATCGCGAAACGCAGATTTGGCGTGCGCGTGGGTCAGGCAACGCGCGCGGTGGCACTGGTCGCGTCGCCGAGCTGCGCGCGCGCCGCGTGCGTTGCACCTGACTCGGCCCGCGCCCGCGGCCGCCTCAGCCACCAGCTTCCAAGCTACTTCCACCTACCTATTACGGGAGATAATATCCTTTATCTCGCACCAACACAACGTCATTCACACTGCTTTCTTTATGATTATCAGTAGTTAATTTCCTCAATGCTCGCATAATTAACAAAGCTTAAAGCTGTGATTTATCGCAGTTCAAATTGGTATCAAACCGAGGTGTGACTTGCGTATAATAGCAATAGTGATTTAAATATAGGATAGGAATTAAAAAAAAAGAATCATTCCCATTATTTATTAAAGCTTATAGCTTTACCACCCCGGTAGAAATAAGAATAACTCCTACCATAATATACGATATGTAAATAAGATACATGATACAGGGTATCTAGCTTACATGAGTATGTAGGCGACGATTACAAAAGTCTTACTAAAACAGTAACTTACGATCTCAAGTATTCCGAGTAATATGAGTAAGCAGTGAACATTGTTCATTTGCATGCTGCGCCCGCGCACCTTCGCGTTTCACTCACGCCTTCCAACCTGTCGCTTCGCAAAAGCTCTCGGCACACGTGCCTATGTTGTGTTGCCTACATTTTAAACCCTGTGCGTGCGTTACGCGTTACTGATATTAAAATTCTGACTACAAATTTGATATAAGTATTGATGTCGACGCAAAACGTGTTTATTGCCGGAAGGACTCAGTTAATCGGAGTGACCATCTTTCATCAACTGTCGTTCCACTAAACTCAGTCGATGGACTGCTGGTAATTGTAAAACATGAAATATTAGCCATATGCCAAAACAAGTTTGTTTGTTCAAGTGTTTCAATGAGCTATGACGTCATAAGTCACGCGTACGTAGAACGTTGACACCGACTTAACGGCACCACACACAATGACACCCTTATACCCCAACGCTTTTCTGAAATATGAACTGAAATGTGACACAAAATTCATCAATTTAATAAATATTTATTTTGTTTATTCTTGAATGACGTTATAATCAATATATTCCGTTACAAAAAAACAATTTGAACTTTCTGCTCAAACAAAGATTTATGTACATCAAAAAATTTAAGCCTTATCTAAATGTTTACACTCTGTTTTAAAGAGGAGGATTTTTATTTAACAAACAGTTTGGCCAACGAAAGTCGATAGGTACCCACTTAATTTATTTAAATCCTTTATCGAATCCTCATTTATCATGGTAGTATTCGCAACAGTTACAACTGCTTTACACCCAGTGGTGCTAAAAATACACTTAATTAACATACGTATTTAAAAATATACATTAATGCAGATTTCGTGATCGTGTTGTAAAGTTTGATTATCTTGAAGAAAACCGAGCCTGGTTCACTGTTAATTAAAATGTTGAAGATTTTAAACAGGGGTGTACGATATTTTTAATTGCCGTATTCGTAAAAAATTACGTTCTTAAAATGCTTCTTACATTATTATATAGAAGGTCCTAATTTATTAGGTCACTTTCTTTTAAGGGATCAATGTATAAGTGATAATGATTAATTTAAGCCATCATTCACATTTTTACAACAATTTTAGTTTTTCCTTCGTTCAAGGAGCAGTCTTCATCTGGCTAATACGATTACAAATAGTTGGTTATTTCCATTTAATTCTTAGCACAAGTGAATGAATTTGACTTATATATAGGTCCCTTTATAAATCTTTCAAAGAAAGTTACTTAATAAATAAGGACCTTATATAGGTATAGGAAATAAATAATAATGTGATGAAATGCACTTTTAATTATAAACGGAAATAAATAAAGACCTTAAAGAAATTTTGCTAAAAGACATTTAAATACGGTTATAGGAGACTACTCCTTTCATGCCACCTCTCCCCTACTAAGGAGAGAGGTGGCATGAAAGGGACATTTTGCTGTAGAGGCTGTAGTAAATTAATAAGATAATCACTTAATTCATAATTAACCATAATTATTTAGAACCATCTTAGGCACACGAAAAATTATTAAACATAAGTTAAATGCCACAGGTGTCTTTTTTTTTAATTTTTGTGTGCAAAGTCACGTGTTCTCTGTTTAGATGGCGTTTTTAACTGTAAAGATGATAAATATATATAATTATCTACTGTGAACCATGATGAAATACCAGTCAAGAAATGATGAAAAATTACTTTTATATACTAATAAAAGCACGACACAGCCATCTTTGAAATGTGCATGGAGGTGAAGTGGGCATGGAAGTGCATCAGGGTTGCTATATTACCTAAATAGTCTGGTATCGAAACGATTTTTATTTAACCAGGGGTTTGAATTGACCCTTTCGATAAGTGTCCCTTTCATGCCACCTCTTCCCTAAAATTTACTATACTAAATATTTAAATCTTTAATCATTCAGATTTTCGAAGCTTCATTAGAAGGATTTCGAGTCGCGAGCTTTCGTAGATAGATAGGCATTAAACAAATTCAAATTGAATAGCCAATAAGATCAAGTGAATGTACTTAAAATCCAATATCTTGCCATATACTAGGTTATATGTTATCAATATAATATCTTAATATTAAATACAAATTTAAGTCTAACAAGCGAAATTTAAACGGACCGGTACCAAATTCCAGGGTCTGAACTCACAAAATATATTTATATACGAGTGCCATCTACATTAAAATGTATCGCTCATGAAATCAATGTTCCGGTGAGTGTGGGACCCTCAAACACGAGTGGACACGGGTGTAAAATAAAACGATTATTGCTGATCGTGGCCGATACGGATACCCGGAGTCGCCTGTGGAACTGTCACACAATCGGCGTTGCCTTTGTCACTTGTTTCACAATTGCAATATTTTCACCAAAGTTTCAAACTTTTTCCACCACTCTAAGCATTTTAATAAGCATTTTATAACATTTTATTCAACTGCAACATTGGGTATATTATATTAAATCTAAGTTTAAGTTCCTAGTAACTACTTCTGTTGGTATATTGAACCAAAGCGTGACTGCTGAGTATGTGGTCGTAAATTCGATTCCCGGGTCGGGCAGTGTTATTGAGTTTTTGTGTCAGAAAATTCTCAGTAGCAACCCGGAGTTTGGAATTGTACCCGGCAAATAGCAATAGGCTCACCACCTGGGGCTTAACAACAGCATTGTTGAGATGTGGGTGTACAAGTGTATACCTACACCTCTGCCTACCCCTTCTGGAAATACAGGCGTGATGCTGTGTTCATAAGTTTATGTGGTGGCTATTGTCAAAATACAATTTACTCGGACGCACGCGAAATGCAACTTGTGTCTGAGAATCGGTTTACGTGTACTCCTACGTCGCTTTGTGCTTTAAAATTTACGACCATTTTCACGATTCAATTTACATTTAAAAAGCTCAAGTAACGGGGTTCGAAGTGATCTCTGTGTTTCGGTAATAGCTGTACAGAATCTTCGACAATTACTTTACGTATTGGTATTACTAGCGGTTTATCTTCGATGTTATGGAGGTACCTACACATATTTTTATTAATATTTAAGATTTATTATTATGTATCGCTATTATAATTTCAATTATGTAATAGATATATCCATTTTTTTTACCGTGTTTTATAAACCATTGATATTTAAATGAAATTATAGTTTTCGGAAATGTCATAAGTTTTGTTGTTATTTTGTATTAATGACCAGGTCAAAGCTCAATTCGATTAATCGCTTAATTCGAAATCCTAGAGAAGGATCTCAAACATGTTTTATATAAATACCTTGAGTATATATAAGGAAACTTCAATTTCAAGGTTTAACTCAACATTGTGCCGGTAGGTATATAAATAACGATTGATACCGGTACACGGGCACGATTCATTAGCATTGCAGATTTACGATACGGCGAGAAAACGCCCGACTTCACAATAATACTGAAGATGTTAGCATATTGTACTGTTTTCACAAAGTCGCTAAATTTACATTAGAACAACGAAAAAAAACAGACATAACAAAATAATAAATAAATTGTCAATGAAATATTTCAGCACATACTGAAACATGTACCGTATATTAATACAAGTTATACCAACAGCAATACATATAAAACGTTTATAAAATACACAATTTTCTTTATTATAATTTAAATATAATAAACTATATATACAAAATACTCATAACTAAAAATAATAATAATAATTATATATACAAGTTATTAATATGTATGGGTGCCATATTTATAAACGTAACTGTTAAAAAAATGCTCAATCATCTCATATTACTTTAAAATTCCATGGTTATTTATTAGGCAAACTTTCACCTCGAAACATTAGTGTGAAGAATAAACCCCCGTAGTGAAATATCTTTTTTTTTGTTTTGTATTGGTATGCGTTTCCAGTATCAGGGGTATAATCACCTCCTTGAATATGCCACGGGTAACAGCAAGAAATTTTTTTTAGTTAATATGCCCTTCACCGGGGACTTCTTCCTGTATCGTGGGTGCGTTTACAGACACATAATCTTACATACACACACCCAGACCCGAAACAATTGTCTGTAGATCATACAAATAGTTCTTCCGTGGAATCGAACCTGCTATAAGCGACGCAGCAGTCGGTCTCTCGACCACTGCGCCAACCGCGCCGTCATATCTACACATGTACTTGGTATAAGTAGGTACGTCATATTTTTTTTTCTTAGATATACAGATAACCTGATGACCATTAAAACCAAAGTTAAAACCCACTGATAAGGTTATAATGACAGGCTATCCCCAAAATAAGTTTGTTTACTTTAATATTATCGTACTTTATACGTAATTAACTACTTACTAGAGTTAAGCAAAACAGACGGTCCTATATTGTTCAGTAAATTCCTTATACAGAACCAGATTCTGCTTATGGAACCTTGTATATTTGTATTTTGTTCCGGAGAGAATTTTGATGTCGCATTTGCAAAATTTCGGGTAGAAGAATAGTTATTTTTATCAAATGTGTGAAACTCTTGTACTCGTCTCGTCACGTTACATAATATACCATTTACACGTAGCGCACGCCCCTACTTTTGGCCATATGGCACAAATAAGCTTCAGTCATTTGTTGAGTAGGTTTCATATATTACAAAAAAAATAAACATTTCGAGATTGGGATTCACAGATTTTATGATAAGCCCGACAAAAGATACCAGCCTTTTTAACATAAGTATTCCATTTCCATCTTTCCCTCTGGAAACTTCAGGGTAATTAAAACTGAAACAAATTACAAGTAGAGTTATTGCATGTCCGCAGTCTACGATATCTTACGGCTAAAAGTTTTACACGATGGCCACCTACAATCTCGTACACGCGATAAACAGCTGGTATAGTTTTGTTTTTTTCATTGCAGCGACAAAACACATACGATTTAAAAATTGCTTTAACATAATCCAATCACCTTGAGTCGGAACGTCGCATACCTGTACAAATAATTGGAATGTAGAACACCGTACTCGTAAAAACATCTGCTTACAATATTAAATTCCTTGACAATATATTTTGAGCAACATTTACATAAGATGAGTCAACTTTCTCTTGACATTGGCTGTAGGAACTGCTGTCTATCCCGTCGTAGGAGACACCGTAAAGATATAATCACAGGTCTTCTATTCACGGAGGATGGAAGCCGCAGGGCATCAGCTTCACCCGATGTCTGTGGCGTGCCTTCCCAGGTACATTGTTTATAAGTTTGTGCATTATTAGGTAGATAAATATTGTAACTATATTCGTAATTCAACAATGTTTAAAACCGATTCATGGTCAATTATTGCAAAACTTTAAAGTGAGTTTATGCATGCTCGCGGCCACTTCGGTATCGTTGTTCGGTTGTACCAAAGTTGAGAATTTTGTTTGTATTCGTTTTATGTAATAAATAAAGGAAACAAAGGAATATAACTCTATCCTTAATGTTGATTAAAAAACATCGTTGCAAACTGTAGATCGTGAAGTAATCTTGACTATTTGTTGTTTCAAGTCTACAAAATAACAAACAATTAAAGAGATAACCATTTAAATAAAAACACGGTGACTCCCGGACAATCAACAGAATAATAATAAAACATATTTTAACGTGAAACTGACAATACACAGGCAAAATAATGTACATCCACACCAGTGACGCCTGTTTCCCGTTGGAGTAGGCAGAGACTATCGATTTCCATTTGCGACGAAGCTAAGAAATGTGCCGTGCCCATTATATTATAATTAATGTTTAATTTTAGCTTTAACACGCCGAAGGGATGGCATGTAATTATAAGACTCGGGACCGAACGACGCTACAATGGGGAAGATGATGTCAGATTAGACGGAAAATGGTAATATCAAAGTGGAGTGCAAACGAAACGAAAATGTAAACCACAAAACCCAGAGGAAACGCGACCCCAAATTGAATTCTATTCGTTACGAATTCATAAAGCGTTGCAATGCAGTCTTGTTCTGTACCGCAACAGTTTCTAACAAGAACAAACAAGTTGGTTTTATAACAAAAATGAAGAATATTTTATTGTTTGATGTTGGTACTAAGAGTACGCTCCAACTGATATTTTTTTGCATACAGAAAAGTTATAAGCCTGCTGCAAAATATGCTTTTACTAAGAAATAAGTTAATAGTTCTTTTAGTTTTGATCATATTTATGCATATACATATCCATACATCTTGTAGAAATGTGCCTTTCATGAAATAAATAACATAAACTACGTGCTGGGTTAGAGCTAGAGTTAGAGATTGCGACTTTAGTTTAATTTAGATTATATTTGGACATGTTTATTTTAATTCAAGATATGTCTTTGAAAAAGCATTAACGCATGCTTAGCGAACTCTAAAGTTACAATATTAAATGGAAAAAGAATACGGTCGCGAACAGGATTCGAACCTGCGCCTCCCGGATAGATACTCCAGGCGCTCTGACCAACTAAGCCATCTCGACCTCTGCTCACCACCGCGAATTCTTCTTCCATATTTTAACACGTCTTATGGCGACGTCATTGCAATCAATTCAGTACTTACAAGTGACCGAACCGACACGACTAACTTTGCAGTTAATACAATGTTGTAAAGAATGCAATTACCTTAATAATTCAAGATATGTCTTTGAAAAAGCATTAACGCATGCTTAGCGAACTCTAAAGTTACAATATTAAATGGAAAAAGAATACGGTCGCGAACAGGATTCGAACCTGCGCCTCCCGGATAGATACTCCAGGCGCTCTGACCAACTAAGCCATCTCGACCTCTGCTCACCACCGCGAATTCTTCTTCCATATTTTAACACGTCTTATGGCGACGTCATTGCAATCAATTCAGTACTTACAAGTGACCGAACCGACACGACTAACTTTGCAGTTAATACAATGTTGTAAAGAATGCAATTACCTTAATAATTCAAGATATGTCTTTGAAAAAGCATTAACGCATGCTTAGCGAACTCTAAAGTTACAATATTAAATGGAAAAAGAATACGGTCGCGAACAGGATTCGAACCTGCGCCTCCCGGATAGATACTCCAGGCGCTCTGACCAACTAAGCCATCTCGACCTCTGCTCACCACCGCGAATTCTTCTTCCATATTTTAACACGTCTTATGGCGACGTCATTGCAATCAATTCAGTACTTACAAGTGACCGAACCGACACGACTAACTTTGCAGTTAATACAATGTTGTAAAGAATGCAATTACCTTAATAATTCAAGATATGTCTTTGAAAAAGCATTAACGCATGCTTAGCGAACTCTAAAGTTACAATATTAAATGGAAAAAGAATACGGTCGCGAACAGGATTCGAACCTGCGCCTCCCGGATAGATACTCCAGGCGCTCTGACCAACTAAGCCATCTCGACCTCTGCTCACCACCGCGAATTCTTCTTCCATATTTTAACACGTCTTATGGCGACGTCATTATGGAAGAAGAATTCGCGGTGGTGAGCAGAGGTCGAGATGGCTTAGTTGGTCAGAGCGCCTGGAGTATCTATCCGGGAGGCGCAGGTTCGAATCCTGTTCGCGACCGTATTCTTTTTCCATTTAATATTGTAACTTTAGAGTTCGCTAAGCATGCGTTAATGCTTTTTCAAAGACATATCTTGAATTATTAAGGTAATTGCATTCTTTACAACATTGTATTAACTGCAAAGTTAGTCGTGTCGGTTCGGTCACTTGTAAGTACTGAATTGATTGCAATGACGTCGCCATAAGACGTGTTAAAATATGGAAGAAGAATTCGCGGTGGTGAGCAGAGGTCGAGATGGCTTAGTTGGTCAGAGCGCCTGGAGTATCTATCCGGGAGGCGCAGGTTCGAATCCTGTTCGCGACCGTATTCTTTTTCCATTTAATATTGTAACTTTAGAGTTCGCTAAGCATGCGTTAATGCTTTTTCAAAGACATATCTTGAATTATTAAGGTAATTGCATTCTTTACAACATTGTATTAACTGCAAAGTTAGTCGTGTCGGTTCGGTCACTTGTAAGTACTGAATTGATTGCAATGACGTCGCCATAAGACGTGTTAAAATATGGAAGAAGAATTCGCGGTGGTGAGCAGAGGTCGAGATGGCTTAGTTGGTCAGAGCGCCTGGAGTATCTATCCGGGAGGCGCAGGTTCGAATCCTGTTCGCGACCGTATTCTTTTTCCATTTAATATTGTAACTTTAGAGTTCGCTAAGCATGCGTTAATGCTTTTTCAAAGACATATCTTGAATTATTAAGGTAATTGCATTCTTTACAACATTGTATTAACTGCAAAGTTAGTCGTGTCGGTTCGGTCACTTGTAAGTACTGAATTGATTGCAATGACGTCGCCATAAGACGTGTTAAAATATGGAAGAAGAATTCGCGGTGGTGAGCAGAGGTCGAGATGGCTTAGTTGGTCAGAGCGCCTGGAGTATCTATCCGGGAGGCGCAGGTTCGAATCCTGTTCGCGACCGTATTCTTTTTCCATTTAATATTGTAACTTTAGAGTTCGCTAAGCATGCGTTAATGCTTTTTCAAAGACATATCTTGAATTATTAAGGTAATTGCATTCTTTACAACATTGTATTAACTGCAAAGTTAGTCGTGTCGGTTCGGTCACTTGTAAGTACTGAATTGATTGCAATGACGTCGCCATAAGACGTGTTAAAATATGGAAGAAGAATTCGCGGTGGTGAGCAGAGGTCGAGATGGCTTAGTTGGTCAGAGCGCCTGGAGTATCTATCCGGGAGGCGCAGGTTCGAATCCTGTTCGCGACCGTATTCTTTTTCCATTTAATATTGTAACTTTAGAGTTCGCTAAGCATGCGTTAATGCTTTTTCAAAGACATATCTTGAATTATTAAGGTAATTGCATTCTTTACAACATTGTATTAACTGCAAAGTTAGTCGTGTCGGTTCGGTCACTTGTAAGTACTGAATTGATTGCAATGACGTCGCCATAAGACGTGTTAAAATATGGAAGAAGAATTCGCGGTGGTGAGCAGAGGTCGAGATGGCTTAGTTGGTCAGAGCGCCTGGAGTATCTATCCGGGAGGCGCAGGTTCGAATCCTGTTCGCGACCGTATTCTTTTTCCATTTAATATTGTAACTTTAGAGTTCGCTAAGCATGCGTTAATGCTTTTTCAAAGACATATCTTGAATTATTAAGGTAATTGCATTCTTTACAACATTGTATTAACTGCAAAGTTAGTCGTGTCGGTTCGGTCACTTGTAAGTACTGAATTGATTGCAATGACGTCGCCATAAGACGTGTTAAAATATGGAAGAAGAATTCGCGGTGGTGAGCAGAGGTCGAGATGGCTTAGTTGGTCAGAGCGCCTGGAGTATCTATCCGGGAGGCGCAGGTTCGAATCCTGTTCGCGACCGTATTCTTTTTCCATTTAATATTGTAACTTTAGAGTTCGCTAAGCATGCGTTAATGCTTTTTCAAAGACATATCTTGAATTATTAAGGTAATTGCATTCTTTACAACATTGTATTAACTGCAAAGTTAGTCGTGTCGGTTCGGTCACTTGTAAGTACTGAATTGATTGCAATGACGTCGCCATAAGACGTGTTAAAATATGGAAGAAGAATTCGCGGTGGTGAGCAGAGGTCGAGATGGCTTAGTTGGTCAGAGCGCCTGGAGTATCTATCCGGGAGGCGCAGGTTCGAATCCTGTTCGCGACCGTATTCTTTTTCCATTTAATATTGTATGTTTATTTTAATTTTACTTAACCCGTTTACCCTGGAACTTAAATAACTATTTAAACGAATCAATAACTTGTCGACATATCGCAATAAAACTAACTAAATGAGACTAAATCCCTCGTCAAGTCGACTAAAGGTAGAGTCAGATTAAATTATAAATGTATATATTAAATTTGCGTAACTTAACTTACCGTGGTAAGATATTTACTTTACCAATTACCATTACCACTGGTAACTCGTTACATATTGACAGTTTCTAACACTGCGTTAGTATAACGGTGTAGGGACATTGTTTGCTCAGCGTCCAATTTCGGTAAGACGTGGAACAATGGAAGCGTGACCAGCGGCAACAGCTGATTGCCATCAAATGCTCATTGCTCGCTAAACATGGACAGACAGAGAAACGAAACCGGACTATTATCTAGCATAAGAATAAATTTTAGTAGGTAAGCAAGCTAAGCCCACGGTATGACTGGTAACCGACGACGTGGCAGGTCACGAACATCAGTGATATCACCGGGATACTAATACCTGGGCCTGCATATATATATATTACCAGTTAATAATATTATTGTTAAAATCTGTAAATTTAATAAAAATATATATAAGAATTATCAATGTGAATTATCAATGTACCTATACATAATCAACTAATTAATAAAAATATTTAGAACCACCTTGTATTTGGGCCTCTCAATAATCGTTAATCATTATATTCGTAATTAAATGCGGAGTAGAGTTCAACTCAAGCGCCATCTTTTGGTAGCTTTGTAGAATTACAACTTGGGAAAACCATAATCGCGCTGCGCATGCGACTATGCGTAGAGCTCTTAATAATGAATCATCTTTATGTTACAAGAGGGCGCCACTGTACATTTTACACGAGAACTTTCAAATTGATAAATAATATTTATTATTATTAGTATTTCTGTTGGTAAAAATATAGGTGTCTCATTGGTTTAGTGGCCACAAGCGCGGCTGCTGAGCGTGAGGTCCTAGGTTCCATTCCCCGGCAAAGCGGTATAAGGTTTTTCTATTAAGACATTCTCACTCACAGCCCAGAGTTTAGAATTGTGTCCGGTAGATGACAATAGGGTCACCATTGTGTACACCTCTATCTACCCTTTCCAGGAACATAGTCTGTTATATCAAAAGTATAGTAAACATGTATCGATTGGATAGAATATATGTAAATGTCTAAAGAAAATAATATCTATGTCTGCACGACTCTACTTAATATGTAGAGTCCTTATTACGGCTGCATGTGTGCATTATTATATAATATAGATCCTTGGCACCGATCTAGAGATAATTCTAATTGCATGCACGTTACGCCGACCGTTTTCAGGTAAGCAAGCGCATGAACATGTCTTATGTGCTTGATGCTACATTTTATATTACGTACCTTACTCTCGCACGCCGAATGGCAGACATATTTGCACACTGAAACAAACAGGAGGTAATTAAAATATTGTTTTGTAAAACTTTTTGTAGAGTTATTCGTTTAGATACCTACATGCAAAATGGACAATGAATTTAAGGCTGGTTTTATTATGTAATCACCTATTTACCTTGTCACAATAATTATATTTTATGTGCAATAATTGTATTTATGGCTAACAATATGCATGAATACGTTTTATTGCTACGTGGGTAGATAATTGAAATTAAATAGCTTTTTTAAAGCTTCACTGCACTTCTGATGGTTAAACTACAAACCTCCTATTGTGTACGAACGTTATCATGACTTTTTTAAGGTAATTATTGCTACCTAATAAAAATAACATTTATAATTCTCTGATGAAACCTACGCAGAATTACTGCGTATGCGATTCAAATATGGACAGAGCAGCATTTCGTATGCAACAATGGTTTCGCAAAAATGCTACGCTGGGGTCGTTATCCGTGATATTTGCAACTATAAAACATATACCTTCAACACTAACATGCAATTGAATTTTAAGCGTAACATTTGACTTAAACATTCGTCTTGAACCTGTGATTCTGTCGTCAATGACCTTTGAATGTCAGCGTGTCGAATATTAGCATTGCAATTCGGATATATTTGTCTGCGACGAGACAAATAGTGAATACCTACTTGATAAATCGGTCAAGATAGCTAACCACTTTCCAATATTACAAGTGTGGTTACGAGGACCTTGTGGTTTTTTGTCGGTAGGAATCCGATGCAGTGATCACGGCGGATTTTCCACATAGAAAAACAAAACTACTTATGTGTAACTTTTACTAGTGGGAAATCATACCTCTACAGCAGGAGCCTGTGTTGTGCACCGGTTGATGACACCAGTGACATGGTCGGGGCTTCCGGAACGATTTGCTGCGGAATGCGTGAGCCTGGCCCACTCCCTCCTTCTGTGAACAAAATATTTAAATTGTACAATTATTGTTACTTTGAACTATTTATTGAACTACCTTATTTACATGTGTGTGTTGTTCTTACAAAAGGTACCATTACTAAGATGTCTTTGTCCCGGCAATAGTTGTTTAGACAAGGTGATATTTTCCCATAGAAGACTAACAAGAACAAATTGCTTCAGGCGAACTACAAGACTAGAAAACGTTTAACACAGGCGCGTGAAATGACGGAGCCATTGTTGTAGTATAAGCTCGAAAGATACACACCGGTGGATATTTATGACGGTACCGGATTCGAGCGCCTGCCAGCCCTTACCTGCCCAGGCTCGCCCTTCGTTAGCCGACGGACAATGGATGAGAGGAAGGAACGCGCCCATTCAAGATACGCTACACTATGACGAGATGAAAAAAGTCTTCCCTCATTATGACTCCCTATTATCGCCTTACAGTTATCTAACCTTTACTAAGTCCTTGATATAGAGACACAGACCTCGCTTTCATAGCTTTCCTACCGTTTTATTTATGATTCTAGGCAAGTCAAGTCAAACCTAAATAAAGGGATTTTCTCTATTTACTAACACAACACCGACCGTTGTGGTTGACAGGACAATGCGTGAGTAAATAATTAGTTTCTATTCAATCGATCTCCAATACGATACTTGTCGTTTTAGTTCGCAATTTGCATTCAATAATACGACTAGGCCATGATCTTTATCTTAAAACCCTGACATGTTTTACACTCGTTAGCAAATTGTAGCCGACAGCTGTAAATCAGACCTCGTTCTAACTAGGTAGGTAACTCTTAGCTACGGAGAAAGGAAATCAGTATTTTTTACACGACTCCCCAAAAAGGGAGTGTTATTTAGTCAAATCGAACCAAACCATGTCTGAGGTTTGTTGGGGACGGGGATTTGCTATATGAAATACATTTATTAATTCACTGACTGATAAATCAATCATCATCATCAATCAATACATCATCATCATCAATACATATAATAAAAATGTAACGGATCGCTGTCTGTACATGGAAGATATATGAAAAAAATAATTATTGGGACTTTTATCAACGCTATTAGTACTCAAAACAATGATTGTTAGAATTTTTGTCTGTTTGTCTGTTTATCTGTGCGTTTGTACACGCTAATCTCAGAAACGGCTTATCCGATTTAAATGTGGTTTTCACTAATATATTGAAGTAAGCTTCACTTAACATTTAATGTTTGTTTCATGTCAATCGGTTGATAAATAACAAAGTTATGCCAATTTAAAGAATCACGTTGAACATTTGTTAATTATGAATTTGTGTTCATACACGACATGGTTTTAATTTACGACATCCACGCGGACGGAGTCGCAGGCACAGCTAGTTATTCATAAGAACATAGTTCTCTTTCAATAAGGAGCAGAAGTGCACGACACTCCCTAAGAAATAAAATAATCATAATGGAAATTAACAGTGTTACGTAGTGGTAGTGATTACTTCTCACTGCATGTCATTGATCCAATCAAATAAACAATTTATTCGAATATATCAATCTCTGTTCGCACGCAATTTACTTCAACGAAGTTCTTTGTATGGGGTCAGAGAGTATTGGAGCGTGTGACGTCATCGTATCCTGAGCAGACGCCCGCGCCGGCGTCGACCGACGCTCCAGGCGCCACATTTGCAGCGCACATGATACATCGACGATGTACTTGAAATCGGTGTTTGAAATAAATCACTCCTTTGTGTTATCGGCGAGCTGGCCACTCTCGAGTGCTTTTAATGCCTGCTACTATGCCGGTAGTGTTCATAGGCTAGATTGGATTAAGTATTTATTGTAATCAATACGTAAATTTTACTATTTACTTGTTCATTGTTATGATAAACCTTATCTCTGCATACTATTGTACTGAACTCATATTGTAAGAACATAAAAGTTTACCACAAAAGATATCGACCTGAATGTGTAGCTTTACATATCTCCTGTTACATCGTACCGCCCGGTGCGCCGTTACGCGCACACATACAAATAAAGATACCTCGGCGCATTCAAAAATGTATCAGCAGACACGTGCGACCGAAGCACCTGCTTTAAATCGCAGCACAACTGCGGCCCAGCCGGCGCTGAGCACCGCCCGTGCCAAACGAAACTTTACAAAAAACACCTCAGCCTCACAAAAGCTGCACGGTAGCAGTAACAGATTGACACGAACCTCACAATACACCTATTACACGCACCCCATTAACTAACTGAATCAAATTTCATTGAACAGCTGGACATAACATTAGATACATTCGAACCGACCCAACTCACGAGACAAATGATATCTCCATTTTCGGATAGCTCTCGAACAGAAACGTTTCTCGAATCGAAACTTGCTGTAGTAATAAATAAGATAAGCAAGCTCTGCATAGTCTAAGTAAATAACGGCCAAGTACCGGTAGTTCAGGTCGATAGGATACGGTGTTACATTTCTAGTAGATATCTAAATGGTTGAAATACAATGGACGTGTGGTGAACTAAAGTCGTCCCTAATTCTCGGAAATGTATTCATCACAGAGTAATTCGCTATATCCCAGCGGTAATTGCCCGGGCCCGGTGGCGCGGCCTCCCGTCCGGCAGCGACGCTCGCCCCCGCGGCCGCACGAGGTAGGCACTCGTAGAAAGCACCCTCCACGCGAAACAAAACAACATTAATATTACACTACCATTTGTTTTTACAACCGAATCTGTAAAAATGCCGCATTGCTGATACATTGAAGTAAACAATGATGACACTTTTTGTTTCCTGTTCAGAACTTGTAACAACAAACTTTTTTTTTTTGAGCTCTTTTGGGTTTGAGTTATTTCTTCCGACGAACTCGTAGCAATCTAAACCTACGCCTTTTGTATAAAAAAACATAAAAAATATAGTTGGGGTAGATCCATTATAATCCTCGTAACGATGCCGATAGAGACATCTGATGTTACTTTTATTTTTAGGAGAATATGCGATTTATAAAAATAGGTATATCGTTTTGAGGTTTGGCAATTTTTGACCAGGTTCCTACTATTAGAGATTATAATTTTATTAGAAAACTGAATGTTGATACACTGATACAATTTTGTAAGAGCTTTTACTTTGTTGTATGTGCAGTGATACAACTCAGCTTTCAAATGACGTAGGGCATATGTCTATGAAATTAAAATTAATATTCTTTTTGGAACTGGGCCGCCGAACTTTTGACCGACCGACAAGTGATTGAAGCCGCCGTACTCTGTGGAAGAAAACAAAGGGCTCCGTGTCGGAATGATAAATCAACCAAATGCCCTGCCCTTTCATATTAAACTCCATTGTTTTGTAATGAATAACTACTGTGTGACGCTGATAACACCAAAATTAACGAAATAACTATTTCTTCCGACGCACTCGTATTATTTTTTGTTGAATTTACATAGATGTGAATGTTATTCGATTAAGGACTGGTTAAACAAGCTTGTTTTGTTACTGTTATCTTTGATACAAATGCGCATACCTACCTACATCATTAAGAATTAACTGTTCACTGAAGATTATAAACAAGAAATATTGCATTGATGGAATGCTAAGATTCGGTGTTACAAGATCAATCTACTATTCATATAACATACCGTGAATGTACGTAAACAAGTACATACATTCTAGATAAGTGGGTAACTAGTAGCGTGGATTAAAGAAGATTGTTCTTTTATAGCAGATAAAAGTTAAGTTAGTTCTGATAACGAAGTTATTGCCGCATAAAGTACAACGATGTTCCAATTTCATGGTTATCTGTTTACTTTAGCGAAACTTTCGTAAGCTGCGCACGTGCGAACACTCTTGTCGAATTAAACCAGTAAACTGTACTATTTATTTGGAGGCGGATGGGCAAATTGCGCTAACGTTGCAACTTTTCCGTCTTTATTCGTCGGCGGCTATCAATATTTGGGCAGGCCGCCATCTGCCATCTGTTAGAACGGCGGTACTTTCTCAAGGCTTTTGTACGTGACATCCGTTTAATATCGAGGCGTTATAAGCCATACAAAATTGTCTCACGCGTTGAACAGCTCGCGGCACGGCGGCGACCCGGCAGTGCCCGGCGGAGCACGGCAATGCCCGCCACTTGGCATCGGCTCGACTGTCACATACATTAACATACTGTTTCTGGTTACTTACTTATGTACATTAATTCCAAGTTCGTGAACAAAATACTGTATGCTCCTAATCGATTAGAAACTCATAAAATTGTAAACCGGAAAGTGAAGTCATCAAATATCAATAGCGGATGTAAATCAACTTGCTTTAGAAGGTGATCATTACAGGGAACACCAACGACAAATTTATCATGGTGATAATTTTGTATCCTAGAGCAAAATATCGCACACATGGAAATATGTGTAAGACCTCTTTTAGTTTTTGTTGTCGTTAAATTGATATGAACTTGCTTTGATCAACAGTGCACGCACATAGACAAAAATAATAAGTAGTTACTTACCTATTTACGAGTTCTTAATTATTCAGAACTAAATCTTTTTTGGTTTTAGCACTATTGTTTTTATTTTAGCTTCCGCTTTTGCATATTTGTTTGCCCCTGGCTCTAGAGAAAGCAAAATAATACGCAAGTTCTGTCACTGTGCACGCTTTATAAATGCTTTATATTATACTTATACTATATACATAATTAGATTTCTTCATGCCTACAGAGCATACACAGTTTCTCAACTCTCTTTCTAGTTTTTCAAAGATTACATTTAGCTTTCCCTTACGAATCGTCATGGAAACAAATTATCTAGGTACCTATCTAGTTATCATAATTGCAGATAACCAAAACAAAAAAAAAACAGTACACTACATAATATTTTTTCGTGGACAAACAGCTACGTAACTAGGAATACCTATATTAAATAAGATTAATGTGCAACCTTTATTTTCATAATAACCTATGTGTATGCCTTATCTTTATTGTTTAGTTATTGGTGCGCGTGTTCTGTTGCGCTGATAAAAAACTAATAAATACACACATGTTTTCATACAGTCAAGGATATGAACCGACGGCGCATTTCAAGGAGACAGATCGTAGGTATTAGAATTGATTTAACTTTAACTCTAAACAATAGTCTGCCGCTGCTCGGTCACTGACTTTAATTAATTACGAGTACCAATTAAAGTAGGGCGGACCCTTTTGAAACATTTATATGGCACGTTACGGATAAAATTCCTTTCCATTGTTACAATGTAATGGTACAAATATTTTTTCTAACCTACATAATTATATCTTTATACGATTTCAAATTTGGCTCAACAAATTAGTCATGACTGGCTAGAAATCGAGTTTCTTGATTTGTATCTATTTTATTCCAGTAGTATTGTTACATAAAATGGCATTGTTTAGAATATTAAATGTTGGTATGTATTCAGTTGCCAATTAACTGGCACTGATATATAAATCACTGTCAACGGTTTTCCTAATTAGTTTAATCAATGCCAAAATCAGATTTAACTATTGTTTACTGTCGTAATAAACATCCAGTAGCACAAGAATACAAACTATGCTCTACTACATAATATCTAAATAGCATGTACTAGCTAATTTCGGCATGTCTGACAAGAGCAGAGTGGCGCAGTGGAAGCGTGCTGGGCCCATAACCCAGAGGTCCGTGGATCGAAACCACGCTCTGCTATAAGTCTCTTTTTGGGTTTATTTTTTATTTTTTACAATATAAAACAATAAACGTTTCCTGTTTTTGATTAAGTTTTCTCAATTATTCACTTTATTCTCCCCACACAAAACTAATAATAATTAACCAGAGCTTGCGTGACTTGTACAGATAGCGCTCCGCTATTTTAAATTATCGCATGAGGCGACCGGTTATAAACTAATATTGTCTTCTTCACCCCAGTGAGTGATGATGATGACCGGCCACTCCCTGACTTTAATATAAGGGACGGACCCTCACCTATCATAGGGGTGGCTAAGTAATGGCTCACGGCAAAGGTAAAGTTTGTTACGTAACTTTTCATCGTTCTCAATCGACTAATTTAACAATAGTTGTAATCATATTATTGATAAACTATTGAACTCGGTTTATCGGTGCACGCGTTCCGTAGCCAATAATGTCGATAGCTGGTTGCAATATCATGCATGAAATGATTGTGTGGTTCAAATAGGTACTATATTTGTGGAAAAGTATGTATTTTATGTTTATAGCCTTAAATATTGAATGGCCTTTTTCAGATAATCTTATTTATTTATTTATTTATAGTACATAAATGGAACTTAGATCATTATTAGGTATCTATCTATGTGAAATACCGGCCGCTCAATAAACACAATAATAAATTATCTTCAATAATTTTTATTTCGTATATTATTTTAATGCAGTCGCGTTCGAGGCAGAACGTTATATGGACCTTTTTATAGCTTCATTAATTCTTTACGGTTTATGATTTTACCGGTTAAATGGGTTTTTAATGCCCAAATGTTTCCAAATATGAATCGATTCTACATGGAATATAAACGTTCAAATATTCTAAATAAGGATTAGTAGAGTTTATTCAAATTGAACAGAAGTATCTACCTAATATTTTTTTTTTTAATCGATTATACTTACACATAGATTTCTATCTAGTTGTTAGTCTTGCATCCCTATAGATTTATATTTTAGACTACTTCGACGTTTATATTTTCTAAACATTCGTGTAACTTGACATATTGTGTTAACTCATGATTGATTGTCAAACACACTCGACTACTTCCATATAAGTGTCGTGGAGAAAGTCTAGATCACGATTATGCTCACGAAAGTGGTACATATGATGTTAAACGTTGCTACTTGCTACTAAAGTACTAATAAATCCGCTCGTCTTGTTCATTGCCGAGTGGATGTGATGTGCGTGGGTACGGGTCCGCTGAGAGGGGTCCACAAACGGGCCATTAATGTAATTTGATTATGCAGTAGGAACCAATACGGGTCTGCGGTTACACCGCACGATTTCAGATGGAATGTGCGCTGGACTACACTTGTATATCAGAGCAGTTGTAGCAACCGTCCATTTCGTAAGGTTCATAATTTCTTTATTTATAGTCGCAGATAAATCTGCTGTTCACTAATGTTCTCCATACACTATTGAAACGATATTGGAAACACTACAGATTTGTTCGCTACAACATGAACACAATCATAAAATTACTATGACAACATACTACGCAACCAATTTATCTGGAAGTCTCAATACTGTCAATTACGTAAGACTTGATCAGTATTCATTATTAGGAGCATTACCAAAAGGAAATTGATAATTCTCAGTACTCGGTGAGATTCCGGGAGACCACCCGTGTTGAGGTAATGGCGGACAACTGAAGTTTGTGCCGGCGGTGAGCTTACGGCTCTGTACGACACGGATATTGTCGCAGAGTGACCACACGCCCGTGACGTATAAACATTATATTATATTAGAATGTGTTTCTGGAACTTCCGAGTGCCCTAACTTTTTTATTAGATAATTTGATAGTACCATGCTACCAATTAATAATGTCTTATTAACTCTAGTGAGTTTCTGCTTTCAAAGTTGCTTACCAATACAATTTAGTATTATAGAACTTTATAGATTTATTTACCCTTGCTCTTAGTTTGTCGGGTTTTGGAGAAGAGAGGCCTATATTATTATAAAACTTTTAAATGCCGCTAGAAATATTATACTATATAATTTTTTTAACCACATTACGGTTGTGCCCCACAATATTAATATAAAATCTATTCATCTTCGTTATAAAGTACTTCTCACAAGGAGCTTCAATTAAATTAATTCTTCACTTATACGGGTTAATTATAATAACTGTAGATCATCATTCGGTCATCTGAGACGATTGAGAGAAGACCCGAGATTATAACTTGTCATAAACCCAAATGGTTGCTGAAGACCTCCCGCTCAGTTAATGTAGTATGTAAATTTATTTCCCAAATAATATTCATTGTTTGTCCTGGAAATGAGCACACGATGTGTGCCAGAGGCTGGCTTGTGGCTTTGTTTGTACTGTGTTGAAACTGCGATATGACGTCATATAGGTACAGTAATACAGTTCACACTCACCTAAACTTGCGCAACACTATGATTACAGGAAACTTACATTTCATGTGATTTTACAGCCTCACATGTCTTTGAGTCAAAGTACTCGTAAACACAAAAGGAACCGATAATAACTAATATATTAATAGTCTGAACTATACTAGTAGTATTATATGGTCTGTGACTATACCAACAACATGAAACGAAAACCTTGCGAGAATGACGTAACCCAATTTGTATTAGAACAAACTTATTATTGTCTTAATAGTATGGCCTTTTTCAGAAAAGAAAACAACACAGGTTACCTTTTTTGTACATTGACAAAACAACTTGTGCTAACCAAGTCCGAAATTACACCTACTATCATTAAAGACTGCCTTGTAAGTACAAACTGTACCGCAGTTGACTTGAGAGTTGAGACATCTAATAAAATACTTACTTCAGCGTTCAAAACTTTTAACGATAATGCTGCGCAGTGACAACTTAATTGCAGGAGGTGTCAACGCTACAAGAGTGAAAGGAATGCCGTGACGAGGGGATGACTGCTAGCACGACCCCACGACGCAACAACCATTAGAATACCGATACAAACAATTCATTTAATTATGCGTTAAGACAATGATTGAGGTTGAGTAATCATTGACTTTCTTTTTATTATTAACCACATGCAATATTTAAGCGGCAGTTATAACTTAAATGGTTGTTTACCAGTATAGTGTTTACTAAAATAAATATCTCTACATCTCTCATCTTGAAGCATGCTTGCCTAAAAAATACCTACGCGTGTCTCATTCTACGTCATAGAAACTATATTGGATCTCTTGACTGCGCTCTAGGTGCCACATCAAAGGCTATTGATACAAATACACGTACCTAAGTCGATCGATACTATTTTCAAAGATACAATGTATGTACTTACAATTACACAACTGGCATTCGTCTCTATTTAAGTATAGTTTATAACAAATTATGGGCAAGAAATTCCTCATGACTATGGTGTCAGTGTGACCGAATCCAACGTTCATTTTCTTTTTTCAATTGCCCTTAATCATTTAGTGAGCTTAACATTGTTGAGCTTGAGTATAAAAAGAGAGAGACGTGAAACTATTTGAGGTGCTGCGATTATTACTTTGGATAAATCGGCATTTCTTTAAAACTTAAAAGTATTTTTTATACAGTTACTATTGTAACGAATTCAACTAAGATTAACACGAATTGCTGCTTATATTCGACAGATATTCTCGAAATTACTTTATTCATATTTGTATTTCGTTTCAGTCGATCAATGTGATTTATATGGAAAATAATGGGACCTCCCACGTCGTTGAAGAAACGGCGTTACCTTCTTTAACACGTCTGCTTCTTAGTACTGACTGCACCGACGCGGTCATTTGGGATAACTGGCTAGTCCGGCCACGGTTCAGCAACCATGAATAACTTACAAATATACTACACATTAAGATCTCAGTATCACAATGTAGATCGCAATTCGTGTTCAAATCGAAATTACAATACAATAATTTTATCGATCGAAAATATCAAAGCAGCCAGTCAATACAATAGCAAATAATTTGTTTAGGTTAGTAGTTAATATGTTATCCCTTGATATTGTCAAAGGGTGGTAATATCAATAAGCTTATAATAATAATTAATATTATTGGTACCGGTTAGAGTAGGTAACTGTAAACACTTCAAATATCTACCCAGGGACAATTTGTTCTCTAGAAAAATAGTCAAGGGTTATATTTGCGGTTGCATTGTGTGGCTTAAAGGCCCATAAATCACGTTCCCTGCACTCGAAGTTGGGAGCAGAGTGCACCAGGTGGTCCCAACTATTTTTAAACTCTGTTTATGTACCAATAAGGGAATAAAATTTATTTTATGAGTTCCTTTCATATGGTTTTTGATTCATGAGTAAGAATCACAATTACTTTTAGTATCGGTTTTGTTGGGAGCATGTGTTGCTGAGTACATGGGTGAATGTGTGAAACCTCTGTAATAATGTAAGCACAGAGTTTTTTCCCCGGAGCGCAACGTCTGGTTGACAGCTGGCGAGCATGCTTCGCGAACCGTGATGTTTTTTGCAGAGACCTTGTTCTGTACGAGTATTTGAATTTCAGCAACGATATTTGATACAACTAGGAAACTCTACACCTACATTAAACGCACGCTATTGTAATCCTTTCGAAATAATTATTACTGTATTACCATTTATGTAGTAACATGTAGAATAATTTCAAAGGTATCCAAAGTGATATACGATAATCTACGGAAATTCCTAGCGTTCTCGAATGTCGTGTAACGTGTAGACCTTAGACATTTAAGAGAATTTATATATTAATAGGCAAGTAATAAATCGAGGCCCGCGCTTTAAATCTTATAAATTTGCTAGAAATACCTCAATCATATTTGCTATTTCTCAAGTAACTATGAGCAGATACTTAATAAGTACTACGTTTTACGAAACTCGCCCGAAGCACGCGGCAATTACCGTCGACTGCCGCACTAATTGTGCGTAATGTATTGCGCATTACCAATAATAAGGTTTGGTGCCGCTGTGCCGCCGCCGTGCCGTGCCGCTCCCGTGCTGTTCATTAGAGGCATCATTAAGTACCTGTGAACGCCTGTTCGTCCGGCGCCCCGCCAGTGCGCACTTCCGGTCAAGCGCTTTAGTTCGGTAATTCCAACGCAATTGCGTAACATCCGCTCGGAATTCGAGTATAAACATGAAAATATGTTAACCATACATTGTTTTAAAATTCAAGTTCCCATTTCAATAATTCAATTAATTGAAAAAGTTTTCATCTTACCTACTTTTCAGACGGACCAAAATAAAGTTCGTACCAGTCCTAATAAGCCAACTTCTATTGTATTTAAACTATCGTGAAGATCCGGGAAGTTCTATATAAGTTCTTGCACGTAAAATAACGTAAGCTATTAAGTAGTACAACTACAATAATATACAACAGACTAGGTACATAGGTACTACCCATGCAAGCCTCGCATAGGTTTGCACAGTTGTGAAATTATATAGTACCTACTGCGTGACAATTGAAAAGAACGATTGTAATTATTATTCCAAGGCTTTACTTCAACTTATTTATTCATTGTTTGTTTGCTTTTATGTAGGTATATTACGGGCACGATGACTAATCCGCGGCCCAAACGCGCTTAACTAGACGTCTCCGGAGTGTTCCGAACAATGGTTCCACAAAGAGCTTTGTCTGTCACCAGACGAAAATGTGAGAAGTAATCTCGTTCCCATCGGTCTGCGCAGACGCACCGATGCAATGGATCCTCGTCGCGCTCTGCGCAGGAATGTGTCGTAAATCATCTACTATAGGCACTTATAACCCTCAGTGGCGGAGTCGTCTTCTGACACCGCCCGCTGCCTGTCAGTGGCGTTAATTTATAAGCTGATAAGTACAGGCTACCATTTAAATAAACAATAATTGTTTCTTACTTCAGTTAACAGTGGTATTTACATAATAACTTTACAAAGTATTTCTCGTGCTGAAGTTGACTTTTGAAGCTGGTTTGGTCTGATTGGTCATTATAAATAATAGTTATATGAAAAGTGTATGCTATATGAAATAAACCTACGAGATTTTCCACTGTAGGTATTGGCAGTTTAGTATTATAAAATATAACAAGGCGTACCAATCAGTCGGTCTGCTATCCACCCGGAATGCGTTCAAATTGGGCTACTGAACACTCGATAAACATTGCGTCACATAGATAAAAAAGATCGCAAAATATACCGTGACAACATCGAAGTCAAACAGATTACAGAAGCATGAACGAGCAATGACCGAGCACGACAAACAGTACGACACAAACGAAATGCTCGCTACGCTTTTTTAACTAAATGCGCTTTCATTCTTCAATCGAGAGGCTATTTTTGCATTCATACCAATAAAAAGTATGCATCTGTGAGGGGCCAATACCTAAAATGTAACCATAAAATTTGTTCAGCTGAAGCTTAAATTAGCAAACAACCAGAGAGCCAAGGAGTCGAATGTAGAGTTACATATATATATGTATTCCTCTGATTACAGACATTTGGATATTTAAATACAAAAAGTATCTACTACTCTACTTAGCCACAATCATGGAGATTATGATGATATATCAAATCAAAAGAATATTGAAATCAAATCAAATCATCATTTATTTCAAATAAACCGTTTACAGGCACTTTTGAATTGTCAGAAATTAGTTGCCACGTTCCAAAGTGTAGGTTTCTATGGAGAAGAACGGGCAAGAAACTCCACGGTTACTCTTTTTCATCATATAAAGAAGAAATTGAAGATCATCGTAAAATATTGTTATTAAATTAGTGTTTCTAGCATACCATTGTAGGGAGGCCCCTGCTACACGTGCTACGCCGTGTAGCGTAGTAGCAAAGTTTGTATTTTCAATACTTTTTTCAGTATTACTAATACTACGTTACGAAAGTCCCTATGTATTTGATGATATTTAAGTGTAATGCCTATTTGATAAATATTGTACATATACGCAAACACCAAAATTGAAAGAAATGCAAACATATATTTTTTGTTGCTCTTGCTTCTTTGTCAAATGCAATATATTATATCCTTTGATGTGACTTTAAGTTGAAATTTTGTAGTATCTAGAATATCAGGAATCCCTCCTTCCTCAACATCGCTCAAACTGAAACTTCGTACTAGCTTCCGCTCGAACTCCCTTCAGGCGGCGCCCTGCATACCTACACATTAACTTGTCTCCACTAAGTATATGAATATAATGTTTCGACTATGTACATTTTACTTCGTTACAAAGAAGAAATAAAAACACTTGTTTGGTAAAAGTAGATAGTGTGACACAAAAATTAACTTAGAGGTTTCATGCATATCTAACAAAATTTGGTATAGATATCCCAAAACACAGGAGGTATTCGCCTTTTTATATTTTAGCAATCTATATTATATGTATATTTTTGTTATGTTAATCTCTAATCTATATTTACTGAAAAAACAAATACTCTATGAGCATTACCTACGCTGACGCCCTTTTTGCTGGAGCATCTACCTATAATAACAATATTATAAACACACGGGTACAGGCACCATACAATAATAAGAACTGATAAGTATATGTATTATCAGACTAATAATAACGTGTAGAGCTCAAAGGCACCGCCCGCTGAAAGGCTTTATTGTCCATGCTCCATGGTATGGATCGGGATGCGCGAGCGCAGCCCCACATGCTCCTAATTAACTTATAAACGTTAGATAGATAACATGAATTAATATACCTGACATATTCGGTTCGTTTTGGACTGAATAAATTGTTCTGCAGCTGCTCACAATATTACAAATAAGTATTTAATATCAAAACTGTAACCTTATTATGAATTGATTTATAAGTGTTTCTATGTAACGTTATTATTATATAGTTATATTAATAAGTTTATACTTAAGACATTATTATTTTACCTCTCTTAACTTTCACAAGTGCTCAATGTCTAGTAAGATATTTAAGTAAGTATAATTTATTCGAATTGGTCGACAATGAACTTGTCTGGAGATATTTGCTTAGAGAGGCGACCAGCCGGTGAAGGCGCGGCGCCCGCGTCGGCCCGTGGGCGTACTCGCGCTTACGCAACCTTTGGGAAGCTAGGCCCAACGCATGCGAGTTCATGCGACAATGCTACGAACTTGCCGCAACGTATTAGCATTCTACCGTTAACTCTACTACCTGCCAAGGTAACCTAATGAAACGATGTCACAACAATAAAATTATTATAGTATCTATATCGATTCTGTGTAACCTGCACCGTATGTATTATACAAAGGCTAATAAATTGCGCTAGAGCACACGTCTCATGGACTGACAGCAATAATATTAATTTGGCATTATTCGAAATGAGTTTGTATTCGATCGATGATTAATAACAAGTTTACGATTAATAGTTTCTTGCATTATGGACAGTCAATAGACGCCTATCATGTGGTTTTAAATAATTGGTTACCTACTTACATACCATTATTTAAACTAAATCTAATATATATATTTGCAGTTATAATATCGCTTTATTTTATTTTTTACTTTCCTAACGAAATGAACAGTGTGTATTAGTGTAGGGGTCCAAATTAAACAGAACGTTGAAAGTTTCTGTTGTAGGTCAGCCAAACAAACAATTCTTATTGTATTCCGAAAGTACAACTAATATCAATTCATTGAGAAATGTCTTTGTATTATCACAAAGGTTTTTTGAACATCTTTTGTACAAAATATAAGTACTCTAAAATGAAACGGACTTTTCTTTTACGTGCTTCTATGTTTCGTAAACCTAATATTTAAAGTGAATACTACCTAGTCGGTACATAATAATAGTTATACCTTATAGAAGGTCCTAATTTATTAGGTAATTTCCTTTGAAAGGGGTAATATATAAGTCAAATACATTCACTTTAGCTAAAAATTAAATGGATATAATAAATCATTTGTAATTAACATAGTACTAGCAATATCTATTTTTCAAAGAAACATTGAAAAAATAATAGACAAGAACGGGGCTTGAACCCGCGACCTTTGACGTTCCGTGTCATCACTCTACCAACTGAGCTACCTTGTCGTGTTCAAACCTATTGAATTTTCAATCCTCTTTGTATACGTCTTAAGGAGACGCCTGGTGATATTTATCTAGTAATCATTACAGATTTACTAAACTCAGCGTTACCACTTTACAGTTGTAAATCGCCGAACAACATCCCAATCCTTTTTATAAATCATATATAATTATATTTTTTAATACATGTTGAGGCCATGTAATGCCTATATTAATATCTATTTTTCAAAGAAACATTGAAAAAATAATAGACAAGAACGGGGCTTGAACCCGCGACCTTTGACGTTCCGTGTCATCACTCTACCAACTGAGCTACCTTCCAACTATTCGGCCCAGTTTTTCTCTAAGTGCTATTAAATATTGGAATAATTTAAAATGTCTCGGTGTGTGACAATGTCTTTGAATATACGTAAACGTAGTAAACAACCCTAGCAATCTGGCCGTTGCCAGGGGGGATTCAACTCCCCCCCTTCCCTCCGTTCAAAATAATGTTTACACTTGTTTCATGCGTGACAAAAGTAGACCTCCCTAGTTGCCTAGTATATAAATCAACAAACAATCATAAGATTATTATGTAATTATTAACAGGAGCTATTTGACTTTTTAGGATCTAAATCCTACCCAAAGGGTGCCACAACCACTATTACTTCGCCTACGCGGCCGACGCCATTTGTCTGTCACAGGGATGTATGTTTTGAGCTATGAACTGTAAAAGCTGGCCTGATGACATTATGAGAGAATATGTGTTGTTATAAGCCTTTCACAAGGTAAAATATAAAATAAATGGAAAGTCAAAGGAAATATCATAATTTTTCAACATTTTTGCCCTAGTCTATCTTAAACGTATACATTCATATAATCACTTGAGACTGAGTACTAAAAGCAACATAAACAACGTCCGACTCGCACTTTGCTGGTTTTTATTACTATCTATTTAAATACATATTATGCCATATTGGTCTAGTGGCCGAAAACGCGGCTGCTGAGAGTGAGTTGTTGGGTTCGATTCCAAAGTCGGGTAAATTTTCTGTCTGTTTTTGGAGTATTTATGTTAGAAAAATCTCGATAGCAGTGCGAAATTTTCCCAAGTAGACCACCACCTATTACAATCAATCTGCCTAGCGTTTTCCCAATTACTTTAGGGTCGGCCCAGTCTAACCGGATACAGCAGTAACAGTATATTGTACATGGAGTGACTGGCTATCTGACCTCCACAACCCAGTTACTGGGTAACTCGATATCTCGTCGTATGACTGGTTGTCAAACTTTCCAGCCTCTGACTTATCGTAACGGCTGTCATAGATCTTAATTTGACAACCGGGACCGGCGGTTTCAACGTGCTTTCCGAGGCACGGAGGGGTCACGGTAAGAAATGATGGTCACCCATCCACAGCCCGACCGCGGCAGCTTAAACTCGATCGATCTGTGTGGCTGTTATTTAGCCACGAGCCCCTCGCTCACCATCTATTTCATGAGACTGTATAATTACATCGATGAAATGTACTTCATACCTACCATCAGTGAATACAGGCTATGTACCTATGTATTTATTTATGATATTTTGTGTAGGTATATACTAAAAACCTGCATAGATATATTATTTACGAAAACTGTAAATTAATCCGCTGAATAGACAAATAAAATAAATATTAAAAATAAATATTCCACAACTATCACACAACGCCGTCTAGTCTCAAGCTAAGCAGAGCTTGTGTTATGAGTACTAGACAACTGATAAACATACTTATATATTTCTAAATGCATACATGTTATAGATAAATTACACCCAGACACAGAACAAATGATCGTGCTCATCACACAAACATTTGTCCTGGGTGGGAATCGAACCCACGACCTCCGGCCTAGCAGTCAGGGCTACTAACCACTAGACCAACAGGACAGTCAACAAAATAAGAACTCGAATAAGTACCATACATGTAGCAGTAAAAGGAAAAAAAGGGATCAGCAACTGGATAAATTTTAATGGACCTTTATACTTAAGTTAATTGAACATTACTCAATCGCGAGCTAAAGCAGAGTCTCGAAAGAAATGCTGGTAATATAAAAAGTAATAATACAAATGAAGCTGAACTGAGTGCCTTAGGAAGTATAATCGTCATCTATTACTGAAATGCCATTGACTTTCTTAAATAAAAACAATGACTCTACATTCAGAACCTTTAACTGAACATTTAAAAGTTAAATTTAACAACAATACATGCTTAGTTTTTGTCATGTCATGTTTATTAATGTGTAAAGGCACCTCATAATTACGTTCATTAATATATTGTATGTGGTGTATATTAATTATTAAGTGACCCTATCTATATACTAAGCTAATAATTATTACGCAGGTATAAATTATACTTCATAATTGCATAACTACTTTGATAATTAACTACTTACTTAAAGAATTATTGCAGTAGAACCCGATTTCTTCTAAAAATATCGTTGAGAAACTAAAATAACAATGTTGTAATTAACTTTGAATTTTCCTATTATATATTATGGTTATGGTACCTGCAGTATTAAATGCAGCGGTCCACTAACTCTGCAGGCCGGTGCGGGTGCCTGGTATCCCCACAGACAGTTCCAAGGCATGTTATATACACATTTTAAATATTATATTTGAACATCATAAAAAAATTAACTATTTTCATCACATTTCACATCGCACTAACTGTTCAGTAAGAATAATATTTTCATGTGAAATATTTTTTTACTTATAATTAATAGTATCTATGATTAAAAAAATTGTCGTCAACATATCTACGTTTGTGCGAGATTATCCGGTGGCTGCACACGCGAGCAGCCGCGGGCACAAGCAACTTGTGACTGAGGCGCCGGCCCAGCCAACTGATTGCACTCCAGAGCCTCATCACTTTGTAATAACAGATAATTTTCAGACTAGGATTAATACCAACAAATTAGTTTAAAAAAATTGGACATATCTAAAGACTTGAGGTTCTATATTATAACTAATAGTGAAATCAAATCAAATAAATGGTGTCCGATCACTTTGAAATACGCAGGTAAGTCAGGTAAGCAATATTTTATTTGGTAAAGTTAACCATATTGGCACTTCCGCCATTCTTAGCTCTTTATGTTACGTTCTATTATTGTATTCACGTAGGTACCTTTGTTAGTATAATTTATCTATTATAAAAACTGTCTTTGTAAAGAATTTACATTGAAAAACAATATTTTTTACAACAAGTACCAATTTGTTTAACACAAACTTTAATAGCTAGTACAAATCTAAGAACGACAACATATAACGGAGATTAAATATAAAGGTTCCTATATCATCATCGAAATTTTAAGTAGGTACAGCGTTATGCATAGAGTCAATCTCTACATTTTATGGACATGATATTAACACGCATGCACCACTTTAAATCCATTAAAACATTCCCGGGATAACGTCTCTGTAGCTACTATTATCATAGTAGCAGGATTGTCCTAATATAACTTTCCAATGGCTTTAACAAGCATCAAACTGTCACTTATGAATTTCGTAATGAGTTCATTGACTATCACTATCTTAAATTTCTTATAATAAAAAATAGAGCGTGCGACATTGAACGCTAAGTAACATAGTATAGAGATCTATAATTCTCAAGGAAATTAATGTTAAAAACTTGATTCGGTACTTATTTAACCCTCAGAAAGTAAGCCTTAATGATTGTAAACATTATTTAAAGAAGTCTATTTTGCGAACACTCAATCCATGTTATTGAAACGCAATTATAGAACCAATTATTAACATCAACAAACCTGCAACAATAAACGCAGTGGTGGACTGACCGCAAGTGGTTGCTGGCGATCGCGCGACCACGGACAACTCCAAGGCATGTTTCTGATCTTGCAAATGGTTTTTGCACTGCTGACCTTACCACATAATTTCAAATAATTACTAATTCACTGCCACAATTGGCTAATAAAGGAGATAACGGATAATGATTACAGGTTTAATTAAGTGCCAATATAATTGAAGGTATTAAACTTCAATAATGCGGTTTGGTTATCTAACATAGCGTAAACATATCCGCGGTTGTGAAGGTGCTGGGACTACGTAATGCGTGCAACAGGATCGGGAGCGTACGCATGCGTGCGGACGACCGGGCGCGCGCCTCCTGACTACGGCACAGGGCTCAGCCAGCTCGCCTCTCCAGGATACTAACATGAAATCCCAAACACTCCCGACATTCGGGCGTACGCCCCCCGCCGGGACTGCGGGAATGAAATACGAAAGGGCGAGCCGGTGCGGTGCGCTACCTAAATACCGCGAAGAATTTTACGCGTTCCAGAAATATTTTAGACTTCGATTAAAGTACAACTATATCTAATATTGGATGTGTCTGTTTATGTTTATACTGGATCTACAATATCTTTGCATAAGATACATATCCATTTTAATAAAATATTTAAATATCTGTCCCCTCCATCCACATATATCCTTTGAATTCCCTTGTTCTTAATACTATACACTCCTCCACAACACAAAGGTTAATTTTGCGCAAGGTTACCAGATAAAAAAAAATGCAAATTAAGTAACTACTTATTACCCTTATTAATGTTATTTGTTCAACATATTTGGGTACACTCGCTGCCTGTACATATCACAATAGCTGGTATTATGATACGATCCTGCTCATCTGGCAAATTTAGAGCAATTTACGTTTTGTGCTGTATCAAGTGACCTCATCAATTAATTTACTTTATCGACGGTGAATGCGTTAATTAGACTAAATTAGCATTTGCGTAAGCCTTTGGGGTCATCATTGCTATAGATAGATAAATAGTTAAATTCTGTTAGGTATTGAACATGTAGGCTACGTAGTTACGTAGGTATGAGATGGTATATATAATACTTAGGTACTTAATTATCATGGCGTAAAGTCGCGAGCTTATTGTGTTTATTATAAAGGAGGCGATGAACAGATATGCAAATTCGGCTGTGAAAGGGTGGCTGCTAAGAGCCGCAGTCGGAGATGATCTCCGTGCGTTCGAAGGTAAATATTGCCAATAAACAGTAAAAGCACCGAGTTAAAATTAGGTGTGTAAGATAGTAGTAGTAGGTACTAAAAACGTTGTCTTCCACGTTCTCTCCTATATTGAGGATCCATGGGATGCATTTACAGACTTATCCATATCTCACATGCACACTCAGACCCAGAACAATTCTGCAGATCATACAAAGAATTGTACTGGGTAAGAATTGAACTCTTGCAATCACTGCACTAGCTAACCAAGTTGATAAATTTAGAGATGGACAAGGTCTAGGTAGGTATGCGTTCAACTTATGGTGCCCAAAAGCTATTGTTAGTTAGTTATTGTCGCTATAATAAATCGAAATATGTATTGAAACCGTAATTTGTTAAGTACGGTATAGTAAGTCTATAGCATATACTTAGTTTTATCATCGTCATCATCATCAGCCTATAACAGTCCACTCCATAGGCCTCCAAATGTATTCGCGGTGATTGCTGCAACGAACCCGGGACCTCGGTAAAGGTTGGAGTAGGACCGTGTGGTTTTTAGTCGGTAGGAGTCCGGCACAGCGTCCATAACGGATATTCCATACTCAAAAAAAAAGGCCTCCAAATGTACGCCACTGAGCTCGATCCTCGGCTTCTCCCATTCAGCCCCTGCCAGTCACATTGCGCAGATCATCACTCTTCCTAGCTTGAGGGTATACTACGTTTACCGATAACCGATTTGCGGTCACTATTCAAGGCGGTTGTCGGTTCTGCGGGTAAAATGGCTCATGGTTTTAGTTTCATAGTTAAGCCTTATATTATTACTAGGGCATAGCCCCGTAAACGTTGCTCTACCAGAAAAAAAAAAAACTGGCCATCCTTATCAACTAGGGGTATAAAAAATGGCCTACGACCTATTCTCAGACCTACCAAATATACTTACACAAAACATTTCATAAAAATCGGTCAAGCCGTTTCGATAACAAACATCCTGACACAATATTTTTATATATCAGATATAGGTCTAGTGATAATAGAGAATGAGGTCCTAGGTTCGTTTCCCGGATCTGGCAGGATTTTTCTGTTGCGAAATTCTTAATACCATCCCGAATGTTGGAATTGTGCCCGGTAGATGGCAATAAATTGATGGCAAGGCTCACCATCTATCACATGGGGTATACAATTCATTTGTGAAATGTGGGTATATGTAGGTACGGCTGTTTACACCTCTGCCAAGGCTTTGTGATACTCATGTTAATGGTAAATCTATAGTTCACTAGGAAGTAAATTTCGGAATATTAGACAAATTATTTATGTAGGTACTTAAATATTACCAACAACCAATATTGGCCCAGTTAAACACGGCAGCTCATAAGACCTTCCAGTTTCAGAAACATACGTGTAGGTACTTTTCATTTCTGTGTTAGCTGTTACGACACGTGGCTTAATTACTAAATTAGTAACTATACTAGTAATTTATATCAGTATTATATTACCTATGTGTAGGATAAATATTTTACAAGTTTACTATCAACAATAATGAGTAGGCAGTTAAATTGCAAAATTAACGTTAAGGTACTAACTGGATTTAAAAAAAAATACACATCTACTTACCCCTGTAAGTATTAAAGACTTATTCCCATTTCGAAACCACTGGACCCACTTCATTATGTCTGAAGCACTAACAATTTCGTAAAGTAATACTAAGCTCACTGTTAATAAAATTATTATTAACCAAGTAAAAGTATCTAATAATTGGTCTAACATAGCAAAGCTTTAGAGCCATTCGAATTCGATAAAATTTCGAAAAAAGCCGTCAGAAATATCCAGTACAAAACAATATTGTGTTCGATGTGAATCTCTATAATATAATGAATGCTTCGCAGCGCGCACACTCCGCACAAGTAGGTACAGTAGTTGTTAATTGCCCACGAAAATTACCTACGTGTGAATTTCCTCCCTACTTTAAAAAATATCGCTGGTGTAGTGGTCGCAGTCACAGCTGCTGAGCGTGAAGTCCTACGTTAAATTCCCTGGTCGGGTAGTTATTGGGGTTTTTTGGTAGGAAATTCTTAGTAGTAGCGCGGAGCATGGAATTGAACCCGGTTGATGGTGGCTATTAAGATCCCATGATCATAAAAGATGCATTGATGAAAAATTGGTTTATAGCAAACAGTACACTTCCGGCCAACGCTTTGGGAGTACCGCGCGTTGTTATAAGTATAAGATGTAGAATTGGCTACTTGACAGTTATAACAAAAAAATATGAAAAGTATTGGATATGGTAGCCTAAAGGGAAACAATAATTTGCATGGTGCTCACATTTACAATAAAGAAGTTATGAGTCTAATAAAAAAATTAATAGTTTTTTCTCTCTTTTTATATATAACATTTAACAGTAACATGCATTGCATATACGCCTGACAAAATTGAGATAGATTAGTAAGCAGATGGGCTGTACTGGTTGAGTTTTCCTATGGAGCAGGACCAGCATGTTTCCAAGCATTTTTATCCTCAATGTAATCTCCTAATTTGTAATATGCTTGTTTGCATAATGTGCGCCTTATATAGATTTAAAAAAAAAAACTCATTTAGTTCCTGAATATTAGGAGGAATTTTATTGTAACATTTAATACAGTATCCCATGAAAGATGAGTGTACTTTGGATAATCTAAACCGTGGTTGGGCAATTTTGTTTTTATTTCTAGTATTATAATTATGCCTATCAGATATTTTTACAAAAAGATTCAGGTTTTTCCTCACATACATAATATTTTCATAAATGTATTGGCAAGGTACCGTCATAATATTAATCTGCTTAAAAAGTTCTCTAAGAGATTCGCGACGACGTAGATTATATATGGCCCTGACAGCTCTCTTCTGTAGTATAAAAATCGATTCGATGTCAGCAGCCCGTCTCCATAGCAGAATAAGACATGATGCTATGGAAGTAGCTAAAGTACACCAGTCTCGCGGTATCTATATCTGTTAGTTGCCTAATTTTTCTAACTGCGTAAGCAGCTGATCTAAGCCTTCCTGCAAGTGATGTTATATGAGGACCCCATTGTAGTTTCTCGTCTAGCGTAATTCCCAAGAAAACCGTTTTATCTACGAATTCTAACTTTTCTTTATATGTCATTGATTATTTTTATATGAAAAGTAAAAATGTTTGGTTAGGTTTAATTTATTTCAAGGAGATCAGAAGATAAGTTTATTTCTATATATCAAAAGAAAATCTCAGATTTGAACTAGTGCTAACTATAACCACTGCTTTCGACGTTGTAAACATTTGTATAAACAATTTATCAGGATATTCACTGGTTATACTTTTAGACATTGGCACAACACACGTCTTATATGTTGTAATTTTCACAATTCAATTAAAAAGCTTTTAGTATGTATATAATACATAGAATAAAAATAGCTTTTCTCATAAATACGGTTAAAGTTAGAGCCCTGTAGTTAGTTTTATTAAGATATATATGAAGTCATAGTTCGAAAGTAACGTGACTATGTGTTTTCGCGCCTCATTTCAAATTAATGAAAAAAAAACATTATTTTTCAAGAAATAAAGTTTTTCGAGAAAAATATGATATTGTAAGATGTATAAAATAAACATTTACACATTTTAAAATACTTTTCCGAAAACTGTCAAGTAGCCAATTGTAGATATTATTAAGGGTAACCGAACGATCATTCAAATTTGGATCGTGCTTGCAATGCAAAGTTATTAAGGCCCTGGAAGTGCAAACCATGCAACAATGTTTTGATGGTTTGAACGTTTTAAAGCAGCAGAGTCTTGAAAGGGAATCACGCTCAGGACGACCGCCCGCACCGCTATTGGAGGAAGACGATTTGCGCCGCGAGTTCCTGTCGAATCCAGACGCCACTACTCGGCAGAACGTCACCACACCGTTGAAAACCATAAATAAATAACTCATTACAGATGCCAACCGGGCCGTTTGGGTCACGATCTGCAAATCACTTTTGCGTCGACCGCAACGTCAAGAGTTTTTGTCTGATCTGGTTATTGGCAATGAATCATAGATTTATTATGAGATAGTACACGATGTGGTTTTTGGCTGTCCCGAGAAGAAAGCCCACATCAAAACCACCGCAAAAAAAGTTCTGCTGTGTTGTTTTTAGGATTCGCAAGTTATGATTTTTTATACAATGGGACGGTAAACGCTGATACATATGCAACTCGGGATAAACCACTTCATGATGTCTCGAATACGAAATTAGACGCAGATAGACGACTTTTTCGAGTTTTTTTCGCCTCGCGGCAGAATTCCGTACGAAAGGCATCCAAACCTTGCTCATACGTTGGCAGAAGGTCTTATATACTCATTGCAGACTACATTAATAAATTTGAGCTTCATAAATGTTAAGAATAATAAATATAGGTGTCTCATTACTTTTGTGCCAACCTCCTACTTACTAGCTGCTTAATAAAATAAAAGTATATAACACTGCAACCGACAATGTTGACGGAAACGCCAATTACAGCGAATGACGTCACGCCTCAATGAATGTCAATCACCGCCATAACTTTTGCTTGAATTTTTGTCAAATGTTATAACGTGTTGTTTCCGTGCCTCGGATAGCACGTTAAGCCGTCGGTCCCGGTTGTCAAATTAAGATCTATGACAGCCGTTACGGGTAGTCAGAAGCGTGAGTCTGACAACCAGTCATACCACGAGATATCGTGTTACCCAGTTACTGGGTTGTGGAGGTCAGATAGGCAGTCGCTCCATGTAAAATACTGGTATTAAGCTACATCCGGTTTGACTGGAAGCCGACCCCAATGTAATTGGGAAAAGGCTAGGCAGATAGTTATAACGTGTTAAATGTCACAATCCATAAAAACATAAACGGCCCCATGACACCCATGAGTGTTTTCGCGCTTAATACAAAATAGAGAGATTAAAATCCAATAATCTGCGTTAGGATTTAGTTTATTGCTGAAATAATGTTTTTCGGAAATAGTAGACATGTACCTACCTACATTATAAAAGGAAATTTCATTATCAGTCATCATGCCTATTGCAGATGTATGGTTTAGTACGTAAAATATTACAAACTAATTATCCGTTTTTATAGGGAGCAACTTATTAAATAAGAAGACAACTTATTTAGATATTAATATATTTTCGAATCTAAAATGTACAAAAAAATACAACTTAAATGTTATGTACTCATAACGCCTGATTTCATCAATGAATAAAATATTACAGTTCAAACAGTTTGAGGGTATTAGTATGTGACGAGTATGTTTTATTAATTGACAGTTACTAAATGGTAAAAGACCTGGAGCAAGCTACTAGGAACAAAAGGAGCTTAAGACATTCTCAACTCCTTATCATTGTTAATTTAGTGATTTCGTTAAAATTTTATTTATTTATTTTCGTTATTATTTTTGTGCCAAAAATAACATATCTATTATTCCTAATACCAGGGCGGTTGTTAAAATTGCTAAGACATTGGATGTACTGACACTGCAACTGTATCTCTTCTAAAATAAACATAACGACCTATAATTAAATTTCTTATTTAATCAACCATCACTTCATAACAACTTTGGTTGTGTATGCTAATCGTAAAAATATATGTATTTTAGCTATTTACAATGTATAAACATACATACATACAATGCGTAGAAATGCACAGCAACACAAAAGGCCTTAACTAACATCTGAAGAACTAAATAACACAGACTTAATGGCCACTCACAAAAAGATCATTGTAGAAACAAGGACTAGGTTTCTGTATTCTTATAACATCTTTAATATCTGCTTGACATATAAAATATTGATTAAAATATAATAGTTGGAATTAATGACTGAACGAAACCTACCGTTGGGCTTATTCCTACGAATAGGAACACACAGCTGTACCATACAACTAATAAAGCACAAAATCCAAATAATCTATTCTGTGAGCGACCAGATCTAAGATCACTTTGCAATGTTTTAGAAAAACATAATTAGTTTAGTTATAAAACTATAACAGGATATTAAACCTAAGTAATATAAAAATACCCTTGTACGCAGACGACAGGCCAAGACAAAAGGCATGATTTTATACAAAAAATAAAATCGGCAACGTACGGGAATGCCTCATTGTGTTAGCAACTGTCATCCTACTTTAATAAATATTTTATCACACAATCTTACCTCTACATAGAGGAATTTTAGAAAACCCTTTGTTAATGATATCAAGAAAAACAATAACTATAAAATAAATTGATTCATCATGTAAAAACAACATTTTTTAAACTAATTATGTTTTCCTGTAGAATCAAAGACTCCCGTACACGTCCATGTTTCTCATATATGCATAGTGATAATGATTTTGAGGCCCCTGCCGCAGAGTAATTTTATGAATGATAAAAAAATATTTCTATTACACATCGATATATCACATTTGTTAATGCAGTCCAATTGTATTTTTTCTGCAAGATTGGATGGAATTTTGGACCCAATTAATTATATTTTAATTAATTAAATTTACTCTGTGACAATGGGTCATATTTTCTTAAATACAAAAAGAAATCGTTATTTCCATCTTCCTATATAGAATTCCAAATTATATGTAACATTTCAATATATACCAATTACTCCAGAAATGTAATTATATAATGTAAAATCTATCATACTTTTATTTCGGCATTATCATTTATACCACAATTTCCATAGATTTTAAGACAATGTCTGAATCGGGTTTCCCAATTCGCAAATCAAATATATTCTAAAAGTAATTAGAAAAAAAGACTTAAGTTTAGATTCATCAGCACACACTAGCGTTTTTTGTTTCAATGTAGGTATCTTACGTCAATCTATTTTATAACCAGTATTGTAGCAGTTTGTACAATTTTGTTACGAACTATTAAGTTCCAATTGATTCTTATAATGAGGTATTCATTCATCACACAACGAATATCTTTCTAACACTTTTATATATCTAGACGATTTCCATACATGTAATATCGATTTATAAAGCCCATTTTAAAATTTATAATGTTCCATTAAGAAAATATTTATTTATATCATAGGAATATTTATTTTCGTTGACGGTTATAGACAATGATGCCGGAAAAAAGCACGTGAAGGTTGTTTTAATTGGCGGTAGTGCCCAACAGATTTTCATTCCATTTTTTATCCATAAGATTAAATTTCGTTAAAGAATTAAGTAGCTTTTTGAATTCGAAACGTGCGTTTAATAATGTTAGTCGTTGTTATTGCCATTTTTACCAACAATTGGTATCATCGTCAAGTCCCTATTTCATCTTAAGTGTATGTTGGGATCTGTCTGTCGTATTTTTTTTTTGTATATTATGAGATTATTGTCGCGCAAGAATAAATAAAAAAATCGCTGTGTTAGGTATAGTTCTAGATGAAAAAGAGAAAAGAGTCGAGTCCTTTTAATTTTGTACTTTTACTGAATGGTATAGGTTCGGAACAGACCCAATTTAAATTATAGGATCATAGCATTTGAGACAAGTTGGCCCAAATTACTTTTAATAAACATAATAAAACAAGTAGTATTGTGGGTATGTAATAAACTCATAATAAACCCCAATATTATGTAATGGCACATTTAAAAACAGATAGGTAGCAATATTAATTATCAAAGGCATCCTAAATTCAACAAATAAAAGAAAATTCTGTGGACCATTTTTACTGGCAAATATATTTTTTTTACAGCATTAAATAGTTGCAAGTTATGATTCTAATATTTGCGACAATTAATGAGATGGAACTAGATGCGAATTATGTTTTTGCCTTGTTTTACTGAAGGGAAATATTAGGTCCATATCAATAAGCCGCGATTTGTCGAATGAGATGGTTTTTTTTTTAACATTTGATTTACGATGTGGCAACTTAGATCAATCTGAAACTTAGCTGTATATTAATATTGACCTAAATGTTAGAGACCCGAACCTGAATTTAAGCTACGACAGTCTCGATACATTTAGGTTTGGAAGACTGAAATCCACCAATATGCCACTATTACAATGTACATACATAAATTATTATTTCATGTAGACGTATAACCATGATGGTAACTTAATTTTCAATGTTATTGTAATGTACCACGCATATGAATTCACCATGTCTAAATTCGATGTATTTATTTACAATGCTTTTATAATTATTAACATTAAATGGAATCTATGCGGTTGCAGACTATTGATGTCTTTATTCGTTATGTTATGCATATTGTTACTAAAATCTATTACATTTCCATATTATATTTAATCGTATTACATTTTTTAAAAAGTTGTATTGTAAAAATATTCTTTATCTATAATTTTCAGGCACCGATGCTTTATTACGGCATGACTTTATAATTTACATTCAACAGAAAAGTAAACGGTTTATTAATGCAATGGACGTGTTTTGAAACGCTATAATATAGTCTTCATTACATAAACTAGTTAAGTTACCGTAAATCTGCAAAAAATATAACATTTGCGTACATTAATTCTTGTCGAAATGTCGTAAACTATGTGACGGCATTATATGCTGTTTCCTCTAGCGACCAGTTACGAGTAAATATTTTTTGTAACCATATCTTATTTATGTATTAAGAATGTATTTAGACACGACGACTTGCTTGTTTATTTGCTTAAATTTCCATGTAACAAAGGCCATCACTTGTACTTTAATGCAATTTACCTATTAATACAGGACTCACCTCTGAAACCATAGTGTGGAATGAATCATGTTGCTATGGTCATCAGATTCCGTAAAACTTAATTATCTCCCTATTTATCATCTTCTGAGCCGAAATATTATGATCTTCAATTTTATCAACAACAATGTCAAATGAAATTGGTCAGTGGCCTACACTTCATACTATTATTTATTTCGAATGGTATAAAAATATTTTTTTAAACATTATTTTATATTTTAGTCAGATTATTAACTTGATTTGTGGATTATCTATACATATTTTGTACGTTCATCATTTAGTTATAGCACATCACAATTTACTTCTTTTATGTATCTACGTCCTATATGTAATGGTTGGTGTTTTGAAATATATTGTTATTAGTAAGAAATTATTACATATTAGGAAACTTTCTTATATTATGACCTAAATTGAGTGAACCCCCTAGACTCTCTTAAGTACTTAATAGCGCTTAAATTGTTGTTACTAGCCAACAAATTATTACGGCTACACAGAAAGTGCAAACAGGTATCAATTTGTAAATAGTGCAACAATTCCTAAATGAAAATCAAAACGCCGGCGGTAGCATGTACCCACGTGTCAAAGATCGATGTGGATAGGTCGTACACGTATTCGTTTTCTCATTTGAACTATTAATAGCTGTTATATTATATAACTGTTATGGTCCCTAATATAAAAATAGGGGAGCAACAATTCTTTAACAACTTTTCATACCACCTGTGGATAATTTTAAAATGCAAGTTACACATATTAGACCGTTAATAGGATACACACCACACCCAGAGGTCTTACAGTCATATTTAATTACTATTATACTTTAAAGTTAACATTAATTAATTTTAGGTAATATTGTGCAATTCTAATACGCTTAATTGTTAACGTCAAAAGTACATGCCACTTCAAGCAGTATTAGCTTTTTTATCATGTTATCCACAATCAGATCCACAAAATAAATTAATGCAAACAAGTACGTCAACATACTGTGACGTCATGTCCATTGATCACTTAATTATTGTTTTTTTTTTGTATTTCATTCACCAAAACAGGGCTAGCCAATTGGAGAAGTACTGCCTGAAATGGCAAAGTAAGTAAATACTGCTAAATTTCGTGCCTAATATTTAGTATTTATTTACTAATAATGTCATCCAACATTGATGTTTTTTCTCATTGGCATTTTTAGGTCATAACCTTCCAGCGTATAACTTAGAATTATACACACACAGTTTAAGACATTTTATGCGCTTAATTATAAACATCATTTTATTGAAACCATCAACTTTACGATCGTAAATAACATAAACATTATTGAAAAGGAAATTATTTTCATTTCAAAGTTGAACAACGTTTATAATTAAAACTGTGGTGTATGTACGATAGTGTCTTACCGTAATGAAGTGTAATAGCAGCAAAGAACGACATCTATATACACGGTTTTACGTTTTTACATACATGTGAAATAGGATTGTACACATTTTAAATGCTCAGACGTTTCTGTACATACCGTAACAATCAGATGCACCAATTAACTCGTTATAAGCACTATTTGCAACGTACAAAACGTTTTTTTTTTTTTGGTGGATATACCATTAAATTTATTTCAAACAAAAAAACATCTTATATTTTAGTTTTATTCCTGTTTTTTATCTCAACTGATAATGACGTCATTATCTCAATTTCTTGAATTTAAATAGATTGTAAGAAAGTTTACTTTCAAATAAGAGTAAACATCGCTGTGCTCTTGTAAGATATACAAGAGAAATTATGACTGTCGGTCCGTTGCAAATAAACTCTACGGTAGAATGATGGTTACAACATCAAATATGTTTCACACGTATGCGTCAATTACATGTACGCTTGTTTATGTACATAAATACCATATATATGACGCATTAAAATTTATTCATCACCAAATATTACGGTATTCATCAAATCCAATAAAAGTGCACAATGTGCAAGCGATACTTTGAATCGATAAAAATGGAAATGACGTTATTTATATAAATTCATTATTTTTATCAACAACAAATCCGCGCCTTTGTGTAAGGGTAATTTAATCGACTAAACAAGGGGGTTTAGCTCTATTATCAGGACATGATAAATGTTATAATCACAGATACACATTATTATAAAAAAATATCATAAATAAGTCTTTAAAACCAATAAACTTACTAAGCAATTTCGAGATGCTTTTAATAACATATTTATTTAATATTGAAATGTTTGTATAAAACGTAATAACTAGCAAAACTAATCATCATATTAAAATTTGTAAAGTGTTGTCAACTGTTTTATTAATACATATTTGGTTAATCACAAGAACCAACAAAACAATGACTGTGATTATAACATCAACTAAGTCATTCAGAAACAAATAGAAAACAGGTAAATATTGGAAAAACATAAAAATAAGAATTGTAATTATTTAATCAATATTATAAATGGGTTGAAATAAAAATAATATTATATCATACACGAAACACAATGAAATATTATAACAAAATATTTACAATAAAGCAACAGCTATAATTTAACAACATATTATTTACACGTAAAAATAATATTCTCCATAAGAGAAACCATTTCACTCGACGTCTCGTCATCATATACTATAATACAAATTACTTTGTCATAACAGGTAACATCTGACTTTCATACTATAATACATAACGTTCACAACGCCAAAATATGTGTTTATTTCTATACAATATTGCACGCGGTATATTTCTATTGTACATTGTGTATGTGTACTGGGCGTACGAGTTAATATTTTTAAATCACTATTTTTTTTCCATCACAGGAAGCTACGAATTTCGCATCGATTCGTTTTTCGTTAAAATTAGACCATAATTAAAGATATACATAATATAGATACATATTTATAAAATACCATACCTAAAGTTTCTCAAAGAACTTAGAAGTAAATATATCATCATAACGAAACGATTTTATACAACTCGAAAACATCACTAGCACTACTAGACTACATTAAAGATGTCTATAAATACGCGTATGTACTATATTATTCTCACGAGAGTGAGATTTACAGCCGCAGAGGTACCACGTAGATCGTAACTCGGAACGACGACGTTCGTTACGTTGGAATCTAAGGATCGTCGATTAACGTCCATCCGATGAAGCGAGAAATTAATAAATGCAAACTTCAGCGAGAGCCGGGGCGAGGGGGGCGAAGGGGGGCGAGGTGGCGCGTGCCGATCACTGCGACAGCAGCTTCTGCAGCAGCGACGCCTTAGCCGCCGCCGCCGCGCCGCCCGCCGGGCCCTGCGCCGGAGCCGCGCGCGCCTCATCACCGCCCGCCGCCGACCCCGCCTCCGCCGAGCCCGCCTCCGTAGTATTCTGTGTAAAAACCAAGTTCTAGCGTCAATTCCACTCTCCAAACAAACGTTTTCAACCACTTCGGCCGGCGTGCTCGTGGTAAAGCACTGTGCAAGTTCCGTATTTGTAATTTTGTCTGCGAGCATATAGGAGGACTTACATTTCACTTATACTATTAAAATACCTATTGCCTCTGTTGTAACTCTTTTTTAATTTTTTTATTAGTTGAGTTTTGGACTAACGCTGTCTCTGAATCTATATCAGTTAAGTTCTGAGTTTTTTGGTAAAATAAAACGTTATATTGGCTATGAAAATGAATGTTATTATTATGTAAAAATTTGCTGCCCGTTTAGCACTCATTCGTAATTTCTTCTTATTTTTATTAAATATTTCATCAGTAGCTGGTATTTTGTCTGTAAAGAGATTTTTTTTAACTTATACCTTTATTAATAAATCGTATTTCACACACTATAGAAAAACTATTTTGTTTTAAAAGTTTCACTATAGCATTGGTTTGTAAGTAATTGATAGCGTTTTTTAGAAAGCCAAAGATAAAGGTTTTAACTATACACGAGAAACGATCAAAATTTTTATTTCTTCATCTTCTTGTGAAAAAATATCCCTTGAATTTTCGAGTAAAACCGCAGATTGCGGTACAAATATCTAACCGTTACGTTACAAATCACAAACATCTGAATATAAACAATACTGAAGTGCTGTTGTTCCTGAATAAAAGTAATATTAGTTAAGAAAATAAGCTTTTTAATTGGATGCTGAAATATTATTAAGTACGCCAATTAAATTACAGGTAGCTCCAGCAATATTAATTCTTCTAATTTATGTTTAAAAGATTTCACAAAATCCACATTCGATTTTGATCGCTACCCGCATATTCATTTTGTAATAGTATTTAATAAAACCGATTCAAATCTCAAATACCGCCATGCAATCGTATGTTGTATATCTACGAAAACTTAATCAACGAAAATGTTCTAAAACATTTTATAAGCGAACAAGAAGCGAACTATTGCAAAAATATAAAATCTGTTGTTTTATTACTACAACGTCACAAAACCTTCACCACATAAGTTTGCGCATGCGGTTTTCTCCCCGATTTTATCACAAGCTTGACCTTTTCAAAGTTAAATCCTAAATTAAAGCCAGTGAAATATATTATGGTAATACGTATAAAAACAAGGAACTGTAAACAAAATTGTGGAAGATTATTTTATTATATTAAAATATTTTTTCTAGTATAATACGAGACATTATTAGACATCACATCACAAAAGCTTATTCAAAATTCAGGAATGTACCAATTTAAGCTACTCAAAAGTGACCAAACTTTATAAATTGATAAAATACAAGCAGTTGGTTTAAAGGCTTCTTCTATAACAAACCCTTGTCAAAATATATCACTAAAATGCTAGTGTAAAGCAGCAAACTTTGGTACATTTCTCTATATCAGCTTCTAGTATTCAAGATGATCGAATCGACAACACACGCAGCAGAGCAGACGTAATAATTATAAGTAGGTCTACAGAATAATGAAAACCTATAAAGTAGTGAAGTGACTAGATGATATTTTGTATTCGCTGAACGCGTCCCAAGCTTACCGAGGTACTTTGTTGCGATTCCCACGTATTTGTTGACGCCGAGGATGCTCGGCCCCCCACCACACTGCCGCCACCTACGTACGTACACACGTATACATTGGCAGTGGTTATCCCCTACACTGACAATGCCTCAAGGAAACGTGCCACCGAGAGCATCGTTTCTTATTTATGTCCCCAAATATTCAGGACATATGGCTTTTATTCGAGTACTTATGGACAACATAGTCTAAAAATCATAATCAATCCCATTATTGCTATAAGTTGATTATGTAATTGTTTTTATAAATGATATATTAAATCAATAAAATAAATATCAGTTAAAACTAATATTAAAGCTTACGAATGTTATGTCGACCTAAAAAATATGTAGTACTATTTTCAAATATCTAGCTAAATTATAAATAAACAAAAGGTTTAGGCATTGTCCAGAAGGGCGGCGCGAAGTAGATTCGTGGGATGGCAGCCATTGGCATACAACGCCAGTACGTAGGAGTCCCTAAGCATTGCGGCAGTTAGAATTTTGAGAAGCTCGAGTGCATATCTCTACTATCGATGTGATCGATATTATACTTACGCAATAGGTGATTCGCACGCGATCTACCTTTCTAGACAATGCCTCGATAGTGTCCATATATTATGTGTATCTAGTTTAGACTTATAAATCAAGCAGACTGTTGAACTATTGTTTTTTTAAAACTTCTCTCGATGATGATGTCATATAGTTTAAAATATTTAAGATGGTATATGAATCAGAAAGATGTACTTTGAGTTTTCTGTCTTAGTTATGCAGTATACATATTTTCTTTATGTTTATGTATTCTCAATAGCTACAACGAAAGTTCTAAATAAATTTTTCAGATGTTACTTCGGGAACATTATGGAAAATAAAGCATCCAGAGTTACAATATCTGTTAAAAAAATTAATATGTTAAGTCAATGTGAGTACCGCACACATCTTAGAGAGGAAATAACGAGTAGAAGTTTCTCAGTTACCAATATATAACGAGGGCCTATCTATGCAAGGAGGGTATAATACCAACCGGGTGGGGTCATATCGAAGCTCATGAGCGAGTCCATGTCGGGCGGCTGCAGCGGGTGCAGGTCGGGGCGGGCCGAGCGCGCGCCTACCACGGCGCGCAGCTCGTTGCGCACGTACTCCGACGTGCCGCTCGCGCCGCCCGCCGCGCCCGCGCCCGCGCCCGCTCCCGCGCCCGCGCCCGCGCCGCTCACACCACTCACACCACTCACGCCGCCACCGTTGCCCGCACCTACGAAATCAACATTATTCAACTGTGGCCTTCTCATCTCATCCTGATACACTTACTAAAGGGTACGAGAAGTGGGATACTTTTGTTTCGTAATTTCCTACCTTTAACCGACTATAATGCAATGCATCTAAAGATATCGCGGGGTCGATCCTTACGCGATTTACTATCATATCAGATAAGCGAAGGAATTAAAGCGCAGAATGCAAAAGATTACCTATTATTAATCATGCAGAGCGATAGGTATCAGAAGAAAGAAGTGCCGATTCGAGCAGATCAGCACACTACTCGAAACCTTACCTTTCTTGTCGTCAGGTCGATTGTTGAACCAATAAATTACCACGTGTGTGAAAAATGTACAACCCTGCTCAAATTTGCATACTGCTGACATTAAATATAAGGTCGTTTTGTAGATAGCCGGTGACTTGTATGCTATGTCGCGGTTTCGCATAGTTATAGGACGTAGTTGGCGTCGGCGGTGCCAATACTCACATGCGTGCTGGTGGTCGAGCGACGTGTGCGCGTGCGGCGGGTGCGGCGGGTGCTGCGCGTGCGGCGCGTGCGGCGGCAGCGGCCCGCAGCGCGCGTAGTCGCCGCAGTAGCCGGCCGCGCCCGCGCCGCCTTCCTCGTAGTAGCCTCCCACTGCCACACACGCCGCGTTAAGTACTACGGGCAGCGGACACGGCGCCGTGAACGTTGCCCGACCTACCTAATTCGATGCGCCTGCCCGCCTCTACGACGGAATCGGGAAGTAAGGGAGTCGAGGATCGGAGGTCGAAAGCGGGAATACCGCGTTTCGATCTAACACTAAGCGCTTGAGCATCGTCGACGGTACTATGACCGTATCCGGTGGGCGATGGACACCCTGCTGAAATATTGCGCTTTTGACAACGATAAGTAACTCGGAATGAGTATGCAACTGAAGGATTATCTGTTCATACTTCTACTGACTTGCATTCAAGAAATTTTTAAAGATACCAGATAGTGAAGCCATAGACATGCAATTAGGTTATGTTTCGTCTAAGATTTCAGGAAAAATAATCCAGAATCTGGCAGGATATACTATTTCTAATGATCTACGGGACATGCGGTTCTTTTTTGAAATATCATGCTCTCAAGTAAAATAAAATCGATTGCCAAATTTCTAATCTATATATAATCTAACTTAAAAAAATATTTCAATATTAGTGTCACTGAAAAGCCGTACAAAAACCACTTTATAATAGTATTGATTCATACACAATTTCTAATTATATAAATATCTGATCACCTTAAATTAAATATGAAGATAAGCATAACTATGTCTCAAAACATAAGTAAAATATAACCACAAGACCACCCCACTTAAATGTACAATAACAACATATGGTATATGAACAATACCTGATCAGAAAGCGTTAACTCGTTGGTATCGTAGTTACTACTAAAGTAGTGATACTATTTTCAGAATAATTTTAATATATCTAATATTCGTTAGCATTAAATGAACAAATTATAACGAAATGTGTGACTGTGCATTTCAATTAAAATGAAAAGAAAACTTAATTGACAACAACAGGGTCACAAGTTACCAGAAACTATATTAGTATAACGATAGAATATAGCCAACCATCCATTCTAATATTTTAAATTCAAAATTAATTATGTTTGTTTGTTTGTTACCTTTTCACGACTAAACGACTGAACGGATCGTAATGAAATTTGGCAAAGAGATAGATTGGACCTTGGAGAAGAACATAGGCTACCTTTTGCCACGCAACGCACAAAGCGAACCCTAGTTGGTGCCCGCGAATTTGTGCATTGCGTGGCAAAAGGTCAGGTACATAATAAAAATTGTAATACACAGTTGACATGTAAATTACTTGAAACATGTTTATCTGAAAGTCTACATTCGTAAGCGCGACAAAGTCAAACAAATGTAGGACTAACACTGAGGCGATTTATGTATTTTTTTTTGCCTTTTCAACCATATCCATTTTTCAAAATAAACTGCGATGGAGTTTTATTTCATTACATACTTCAACCAATCGCGAAATTCTAAAACTTTCTAACGATTATAGAAGGTAGTTTGGGTAAAGGTTGTTTGTAATATTGTTGATATCGAAGTACTGTTAGTAAGTAAGTTTGGTTCCACGATCGTAGACGATGTTGGTGTGGGTGTAGGGTTGTTACCTAGATGTGGACGCGGCGGGCGGTGGTAGGGCTGCGGCGCCGGCGTCATGGGCGTGTGCAGCGCCGCCGCCGAGTGCGTGGACACGCCGCCGCTGTGGGAGTACGCGCCGGAGCCCGACACCTACAACCACATACGTGCTTCGTTATATAGCCGCATTAACATTTGGTACGGAACTCTAACGCACTATACGTCCTGACAAAAACTTCTCCAATCAATTTCCAACCAAATCAAAGCCGTTGGTTGTTTGTTGGCGCTCAACAGCAGCATGCATTTTGTACTGTTACTTAGACTATGTTATAGGAAACGTTATCACGTAGATGTGTTTTATAAACAAATAAAATATTCATTCTTTTACAACTCACACTCAATTGTCTGCTCAGCATTGGATTCTGTTGCGACGTCGTTATTTTGTTTGTACCATAATTTGGACCCATTTGATCTGTAGAAAAATAAGAAAATAAAATTTTCTTTAAATTGTGAACGGATTTATTAACTATAACAATAATTTTAATCGCTGATCGGAACTTACTATTTTGATGATATATTTGATGTTGATAGTCCGTACGTGTTAAAGCTACATTAGGGGGAGTTGCCGAAACCAGGGCATTGATGGTGGAGCCTAGATCAGCTTGAGGTTGCTCTGCAGCCTGTGGACAGAAAATTAGATTTTACTTGTGGTGGACGAGTTTATAATAATTCGTCAAAATACAGTAATACAGCGGTACGGGTGTCGTGTGGCCGCTGAGCGTATACGTACCTCGGGCGACACGAGCATCTGCTGCGTGCGCTGCAGCTGCAGCAGGCGCGCACGCTGCTGCTCCACGAGCGCGCGCGCCCGCGCCGGGTCCGCGTACAGCGCGCCGGCCGCCGCGCCCAGCCCGCTGGCCTGCAGCGCGCGCCAGCGCTCGCGCGGCTCGGGCGAGCCGGCGCGCCCCGGGCTCGGCACCGCGTACGCGCCGCCCGCCGCCGACCCGCCCCCCGCACCCCCCGCACCCCCCGCACCCCCCGAGCTCGGGCTCGAGCCCCCGGGACTCTTGCCCACCGTCTCGTACTGCATCAAGCTTTGCCTGATCGCATTGATCATTGCATTCTTCTCCTTCATCCCCTGTAATAAATAGAAGCACGCGTCATATCTAATTTTATTTCGATCAGCAGCATGGTCGATTTAAACGCTGAACATTTACGGTTTTATCAGCTTTCCACTACTGACAAAATCTATAGATAGGTTTATCATCTGATAAAACTAGTTATAGTAACATTCAACGTTGTCATATACCTAAAGATCTGCCTCTGTGTAGACAAAACTGAAGTCATTTATGACCAGTTGTAACTTCAGCGTGTCTAACAAGCGCGTGTCTAAGATTAAAAAAAAACAATTATTGACATAATCATCAAATAAAAGTTACTATGAAGGATTCAGCAATAGTAAAGCAAGAGTGGTAGAGACTTTAATCGATTTTATTAATTACCTGTCGTTGTCGCACATTAACATCGGGCGCCGGTCGGTCAGCATCGGGCATGTTATCGATGACTTCGTCTAGTATATCCGAGAGCGTCTGGTCGCTCGGCACCTCACTATCACCAGCCCCTCCGCCTTGTGCTCGCGTACTGCCACTGCTAAAATGAAACCAATAAACATCTCTTATTCTAAGAGAACTTGGTTCTTCCAGATCTTTTCCGGACTTCGAGTAGGCTAAGAAAAATATCTAATTTAATAGGTACTTCCTTTTGCAGGGATTAATATGTAAGTCAAATACATCCAGTTAAGCTAAGAACTATATACAAATAACAATTTATTTGTTAAATATTACCATAGTAACAGTAACACGAAAATAGTAGCTGCTCCTCTGACAAATATAACCAGCCCATAACTGATTAACGACAAAACATAAGGAAAAATCAAATAGTTATACAATTTTAAATTATGGTTAAAATTAATCCTTATAATTGCTTACACACTGCGCCATCAATTCTAATGTAGTAAACTTTTTTTATATATATATCTTGCAATCAGCTTTACAACTATGAGCAGATGTGTGGTAAGTGTTTTGGCAGGCAGAGCTGTTCCCCATCGGGAACACCTCTATAAATGTTAAATAACTAGCTCATTAAAGGTTTTCAAGTTCGAGGATATTTCGTCTTTGAAGCCTATTGACACAGTCGGGTATACTTAGTTGTGCAGCCAATAGATTGGGATGTTTATCCGGTCTGGAGTTATACTTCTGCGAGCATGCTACTATTTCTTCCTTGAATGTGTTTATGTATAGGTGTTTGTGAACTTCATTGTTCCTGATTTACCATGGTACATTAGATATTTGTTTTAAGATTTTGTTTATGCTTGAATCGCTGAGAGCCCAGAGTTGGATGCCATAGGTCCAGATGGGTTTTATTATTGTATTGTACAACTTTGAGAGCAAATAAAAGTTTGAGTTTGAATTTCTACCCCAGCCAGTAAATGCCCTTACACCTAATGACAACCTTTTTTCATTTCTTTTCAATGTGTATGTTCCAAGTAAGTCGCCGGTCCAAGTGCATGCCAAGCTATTTGACGAAGTCGCTTTGTGGTAGTTGACTATAGCCGAGTATCACAGGAGGAAATTTCCCATGTTTCAAGGTAAAAGTGATTTGGACTGATTTTGAAGTGCTAGCTCTTATCCTCCATTTAGTGAGCCATCTAAGCTGTTTTGTAGTGTTTGCAATGCCTTAATTGGGCAATTGTTGCAAGCTAAAACTGCTGTGTCATCTGCATAGGTGGCAATTGTTACACCAGTTGTTTGCTGTAGGTGTGCTGTAAATATAGTGTACAGGACCGGTCCTAGCACTGAACCCTGTGGCACTTCAAAATTAAAATCAAAATTTCTTTATTCAAATTAGGCTAAAAATTAGCGCTTTTTGAACGTCAAACATTAAGACAGCCCCCAAAAAAGTCCACCCTCTAGCTAGTATGTTTTGGATACTAGAGGTGCAATCGTCCTCCTTAACTTGTAACATTCTTTTGAATAGGTATGACTCCAGAATGTTGGAATAGGAGTGAGGTAACAGCAATTTGATTTTACACAAGATTTGCCACACTCTGTCGAAGGCCTGTTGCACATCAAGGAAGGCTGATGTGCAGTATTGCTTCGATTCTAGTGCATTCCTAATAAAGCAACATATACGGTGTACCTGCTCTGTAGTAGCATGTTCTGGTCTGAAGCCAAACTGGTGGTCTGGTATAATGTCGATTGAATTCAGAAGTCTGCGTAATAATGATTTCTCAAAGACCTTGGAAAGGACGGGCAGCAAACTGATGGGTCTATAGGATGTTACCTCATGAACAGGTTTTCCCGGTTTATGGATCATTATGATTTGCGACACATTCCGCAGCATAGAGTAATATTCTACTCTGAGTATGTTATTAAAGATAGTAGTCAGAAGAACAATTGCCTTTTTGGATAGTTATTTTAGGACTGTTTTGTCGATTAGATCGAATGTAGTAAACTAAACCAAATTTAGAAGATTCCTGTCTTTTACTAGCAGGTACTCATTTAGTAACTTGCTACTTTAATATCGACACTATTGTCCTTAAAATGAAGTTACCTAATAAGTTACGACCTTGTATAATATATAAAAGCGTTAATCTCTACATAGCATTAAACAAAGTCGCTTTCCGCGTCTATCTGTCTGTTTATCCGCTAACTCCTCTTAAACCACGCCATGGATTTTGACTATAGTTTAGAAAAAAATCACGGATGATTTATACAAACAATATTTTTTTTTGTTAGTAAATAAAAAGGATATTTTGTAACGAAGTAGCTGAAATATATATTTACATGGCTTACGTAGGCTAATCGTGACTTCACTCTTTTTTTTCTTATTTATACCCGTGCGAAGCCCGGGCGGGTCGCTGGTAAATATCTAAAAGCGTGTGTAATGTAATACTGACGGCGGTTGTGCGGTGTAGTGGTGCTGCGGCGCGGGCGCGGCGTAGTGCAGCGCGTGGTGTGCGGAGGGCGCCGGGTAGCGCGCGCCGCCCGCCAGCCCGCCGCTTTGCAGCACCATCTGCAGGTGGCTGGAGCCCGATAACCCGCTACCCTCCGCGCCCGCGTTTCCCCCGCCGTTCATGTTGCTGGCCCGGCTGCAAATACAACGCAGTGCTCACTTCATAGCACACTCACGTACTCTAAGTTAACCTATTCGTTACGCAGGTAAATTTTTTACGATTTCCACACACATTGATTGATGACGTAATCCTATTAGGTGTAACGCTAGGTTTAACTTTGATTCAATGCGTCAATAGCCTTTCTGGTGTTTCTTAAATAAAAAAAACTAGACCTGACTTTCATATCTCTTTAACTTTAACAAATTTTGGTACTTTTGGGGTTTTATCTTTTGTGTTAACTAAGTGTATTTGTACGTTCCCTCAAAAATTTATCTATCTGGTAAAGATCACCGACGACATAATATTTAGTCTGGAACACTTTAAAAAAACATATTTCAGATCCAGTCCCAGACACAAGCAACTTCAAATAATATTACGTACTTTTCCCTTATTTTGTGTACTTACACGAATCATCCATACGTTCAATGAAACATACATGAGCGCACAAGCAAATATTATGCACATGAAAATATGGTGAAATAAACATTTCTATAAATATGGATGAACTAGGTGATAATATAAAATTCACAAGTGCACGAAAATATATATAACGAGGCCTGGTATTTCATGGGCTACGTTGCCGGCCATCTGTTGGTGATAACATAACCATAGGAGACACAAGCAGCGCTCAAGCCTGGTCGTAATTTTAGTGAACACTTTCAACAGTTCGCACCTAGGTCGATTGCCTGGCTTGGGTGAACCCTATTTGAGCTGAGTGATACGGCATTATACAGGGTGCGCTGGTCGGCCGGCGGAAGTTTACGGGCGTAGATTGGCAGTTGTACCCATCCGACATTGTTTTGAGATGGCTTAGGGAAGTATTGTAGGGAACTAGAATAGCTCAGTGGAATGAGAGATGGCCCTAGTGCCAGTCATTGGACGGTGGCCGCTTTGCAGCCGATTTCGGAGGAGGCGGGTCGGTGCGCTGTACTTTCACTTGACGCAGTATTGACGGAGATAGTATTGGAGCTATGCCTGTTTCTACAACAGCCTGCATAAAGTGCTTAAACGGAAGATGACGCCCATATGTTGCCAGTGCAGCAGCAGCGAGTACACGGACAAACAAACTGGCGAGCAGTGTCCTGATTGGATTGAACAACGCGGTATTCGCGCGGCAATAATTGGAAGAGAATTCGCGCTATTGACCTTGGTCAATAGTATGATATGGCAGGAAGACGAGCGAGGCAACCAACTCGCAAAGGAAAGCGGCAGTACAGATTTAAGAGGCAGATTCAGATGTACGAGTACCACAGAAGGACCAGCCGCACGCGGCGCCACGCATGTACAATTTTATGTCGCCTTAACAAGAGACAACGGGCAAAAGGCTAGGGAATCTACTATCTATATGAGTTAGAAGGTATATATCCGTATGTATATGTAGTATCCCATTGATCGTTATTTCATCAGCCAGGAATCGGGAACATTATATATTGCAGTTCTAGGGGCCAACTCCTACCTTGTCTTGGCAGAGACGGCGGAGTTATTAGTAGCTACAAGCCCCCACACAACCGCGTTGCCACCTTGAGCAGCGTAGCATGCGTACACATTTACAGCAATAAAAAAAACTGTCCGTATAATTGAATGTTATTGATAAAAAAACTAATTAATAACTGTCCCACTGTAGGGCAAAAGCCTCTTTTCATATAGTGAGAGAACGAGTAGATCACCACTGAGTGAGATTTTCTCATGATGGTTTCTTTCACTGTATGCCTGTGAGTCTTATGATTAATCGCGAAAGACGTATAACTAAAGATGTACTGACTGATTAGCGCCGGTGAGTATGTTGGAGAGGGTGGAGAGGTGGTGCCTCTGCGGCGGAAGCTGCGGCGGCGGCGGCGGGCGCGGGCGCGCGGTGGGCCCGTATGCGCGCAGGTTGGGGTTCGGCAGCGGCAGCGGTGTGGTCGGCGTGGTCTGCTGCCGCGCCAGCAGCGATACCAGGATCTGGTTCTTCTGGCACAGCAGACTCGGACTACTGCTGGTCGCCGGACTCGTGGCCGTGGACGACGCCGTCGAGGAAGCCGCGGGAAGGGCACTCGATGTAACCTGTTAATACAATAATGTAACGTAATCATAATTGATTGGTTCGTCCGGTGTGTAAGTAGATATTATATGTGTTGCACACTGAGTTTCCTTATCACCTGACCTCCTTAGTAATGTATGGGGTCAGGTAACTAAAAAATCCGTATTCTTTGAATTAAGTTTAACGAAAATTATAGCCTTGTGCGTACCTGCTGATTTTCAGGCGTAGCTCTTTTAGCGTTATTGACCACTCCTTTAGCTTCTTCGAACTTGCGTTTCACTCCGGCAATCCTTTCGAGGTAGTTTTCGCTGTTATCCTGTTGTCGTCCGTTCCCAGACGGCCCATTACTACTTGAGAGTAATTGGGAAAGCAGAGCGCTAGGTTGAGACACCCCTCTGTTTCCATCTCCAGAATTTCTTCTGCTCTCCTCTGCATCTTCGTCGGACTTGTCGTTTAATATCTGTGATTTTTTTAAATGTCGTAAATTTCGTTAAAGTTTTACTTAAAGGTTCAAGAAAACTAGTAAGTTGGTTATAAAACTTACCCTCAACAAGACGTCGGAGTTGCTTTGATGTGCCTGCTGCATAGTGTGTGTCACGTTGGACACATGCGAGGCGTGCGACACGTGTGGCTGGTGCGGCGGGTGCGAATGGTGCGGCTGGTGCGGCTGGTGCGGCTGGTGCGGCTGGTGCGACGGGTGCGGCTGATGCGGAGGGTGTGGCGGGTGCGGCGGCGGGCGCGCGTGCGCCTGCGCCGAGTGCAGCGGCGACAGCGCCGCGCTGGGCGTATGCGGCGTGTGCGGGGTCAGCGGTGTGTGTGGCGTGTGGGGTGTGTGCGGCGCGGACGTCTCACTACCAGTAGCCTCCTCATCCTCTTGCTTTAACAAATCTTTTAGGATCCGGTTGCTAGAGTTCACCGCGCCTTCGTTAGCCGGCATTGGCTTCTTACTGAGAAGCGTACGAAGTCTGTTGGGCTCTTCCGCAGGTTGATTCGAAGGTGGCCCTTCTCCGGGCGTCGGAGGTGCCCGCGGAGTTAAAGGCTGCGAGGGTCCCTCGGCGGCACTCTCTTTGCGCTCTTTCGTTTCCTCGCTGGACATATCGCCAAGCAAGGAAGACGCCCAAGGTTCGAGGTCAAAATCATTTAGAAAAGGACCATCATTGGGACTTATGGGTGATCGATATCGGGGTTCACATGTTGACGATTCCCCATTTGCAACGGATGTCATGAGTGGTCCGCCGACAGGAGGTCGGGGACCGTCCGTTTCGTGGAGGTCCATATCCTCGTCTCCGAGTACGGTGTGCGTGGACATTATAAAATCCGGCTCACCCGATGACGGTTTTGCTCGAAAAAGACGTGATCGAGCTACAACTCTGAAGCAAGGCCTATCAGGCGCGATACGCAATCGAAAGGGTTCACTGATCGCTGGCGGCGCAGGAAGACACACGGCCTCTTGCAGGTGCGCGGCTACACGAATACGATCACTATTCTCAACTAGTTCCAAATAACGAGTACCCACAAGAGGTATAGAAGTGTTTATTAAATTTTCCACTCCACTTAAATCACAAACTGCAATAAAAAGGATAAATATTATAAAACTTTTATATACTTAACCGTTAATAGTTTCATAAAAATAGGAACAGTCGTTCTAACAAGCTTCAATTATTTTAATGCAGTGTCATAATAACTTACATAAAATAATTAAATTGCAATCCAATCTAAAGACAATGTGATCGGAGTGTTTGGCGGTGATGGCGGGCGGGCCGCCGTCGCCGGGGAGAAGTGCGGCCGACGCGTCCTCGCAGCGCCGGATGACGCACATGACGGAGCCGGCCTCCTCCGAGGACGAGCCGCGCACTGGCGCAGCGTGGATCACGCACTCTGCGTACCTATAAATTAAAAATATTTATGTCATTATAAATATTTAAGAGCTGTTTTATAAACTTTTTTACTTTTTTGTAAATCAGCTAATAGTTTTATAAAACAGTGGATTCTACCATCCATATGTGACATGCATTGGTGAAATGTGGGTGTACAATTGTGTACACCTCTGCCTACCCCTTCGGGGAATACAGGCGTGATGCTATATGATGCTATATGTGACATATATATTGGGTGTATAAATTAGTACGGACCGTTTTCAAAAGATGGCTCTGGCTATGAATGTTTCATAGTGACAGCTGATCTCGGTGGTTTCAGAGAGTTTAGAATTGGAGGCATTACTCGATGAAGATCCGAGTTCAACGCAAGAGGAGCTTGCAGATACATTGGGAGTGACTCAACAAGCAGTTTCTGTACGATTAAAAACTATAGGAATGATTGAAAGCAAGGAAACTGGGTCCCTCATGAATTTAAATCAAGGGACGTTGAAAGGCGATTTTTCACTTGCGAGCAGTTGATTCAAAAGTATAAAAGAAAGAGATTTTTACAACGGATTGTTACTGGGGATGAGAAATGGATATTCTACGACAATCCCAAGTAGAAAAAGTATTACACTAAGCCTGGTGAATGGTTACCATCGACCTCAACATCAACACCAAAGTAAAATTTGAGTTCAAAAGTTATGCTATTTGGTGGGACCAAAAGGGTGTTGTGTATTATGAGCTGCTAATCTATTACGGGCGATCGGTATAGATTACAATTGATTCGTTTGAACCGTGCATTACGAGAAAAACGGCCGGAATATGAACAAAGACATGATAAAGTTATTCTTTTGCACGATAACGCTCGACCTCATGTCGCAAACGTCGTCGAAAAATATTTAGGAACACTCAAGTGGGATATTCTACCGCACCCGCTGTATTCTCCGGACCTTGCTCCTTCAGATTACTGGTTATTTCGACGGATGCAGCATGACTTGACAGGTCCCGGTTCACTTTTTTCGCAGAAATAGAAAATTGGATTGGAAGTTGGATTGCCTCAAAAGACGTAACATTTTTTGGGTTAGAATTCGAAAATTGCCTGAGAGGTGGGAAAAAGTAAAATAAATCTATTTTTAACAACAAGAAAACGGACCGAACTGATTTGTACACCTAATATATATATATATGTGTGTGTATTCGATATTACGTAGCTTACTTCTCAATATCAATTGTGTAAAGTTGCTCTCAAACTACGATAAACAATGTTGTTTAATATTATACACTTATAAAGAAAATATTTTAAATGAGTACCTACTACTGCGTAATATTCTAGATTGTTATGCACAGCATTGCCCGTATTTGTGAAATAGATTCATATAGTAGTTTTGCATTCCTCGACGTTAATACGTATTAGTTACATGTAATCGGCCTCTTATCGTTCGACCGTCACCATCTACTATCACAATGAAATAGCAAAATACATTCTCATATCAATAGTATAAAATAATGTATCAATCACTTTGACACCCCGTGAATGACTATTATTTAGTTTATTTTAGATTTGCGTGCGAATAAAATAATTTGGTCAAAATACTTACCCAGTACTGTCAGTGCCATTGGAATTTTTGATAAGAAGACGAGCTTGTATAGCTTGAAATTTGTCGATTTCTCCTGAGCCCCAGTTAAAGGTTTGTATATTTCTTAACAATGGCCTTAATTTTGCATGATCTTTGACATGCAAAAGCGAGAATATCGATTTCTTGTACAACTCAGTTCTGTCCTGCAGAGTGAGCTCCTTAATATTTTCGGTAATACATTCTATTTCAGCCTTTGAGTTTATTTCCAATAAAACCCATCCGAGGGTACCGGTGTAATGCTTGAGAGCCTAAAAATGTTGAAATTAATTAAAGTCAAGACTTCAATCTAGTATAACAATTTAAATCACCCACCCGTAGGTCTCTGACATGGCTCTACGTGAAGCCATGTCAGAGGCCTACTGGTAACTGACACCACTTTCTGCATTTCTTTCTTACATATTTAATCTCAACATCGAGAACATCTCTCAGGTGTGCCAGAATCTTAAAATTTTCCTTCGCTATTTTAAGTCATAATAAATGTATTTATAAAATGCACTTGATTAAAAAAAACTCAGTGATATGAATAGTGTGCAGTATATGATTCGAACAACGACAACGTTAATTTTGAAACATTGCTGAATATAGAGTATGCTGAATATAAAAAATCAATACATGAAGCTTCTTCTGTGGAAAAATATAACAACCCATGATCTATTTTACCACAGTTAGAATAGAACAAAATTATGACAAAATACAGTGTCTTTTAGAAACGCAAATTAGAAGAAATGTGCTTCTTTGGCGGACTTGTACACTAAGTGTTATTTCGTAAACCAAATTCAAAGATAATTTATTGATCTTTCTCTGTATACCTTCACATATTTAACTAAACATGTGTTTTTATCAACAAATCATAATTTTGAATAAAGGACTTATTAAAAGATACCTTAAGTTATTAAAAATCTATTAAAAATAATGAAATTAATTACCTCTATGAGTGAGGTAAGCTCCGAGTAATGTAATCCAGCACAGGATGGCTGGGTGGAGCTGACCTCGCCGGCCTGCACGGGCGAGAGGCACTGGGCAGCGCGCAGAGGACATTCGTCGGGGCACTCCCGCCTGCGCCGCAGCACCTCCTGGATCTGACGAGTAGCCTCCCGAACGATGCCGTTTTTATCTGGCTGCTTTACCTCGGCAAGACAGGTGCCCAAAAGCTCTTCAAGTTGATTTATGGTTTCGTTTTCGAGTTCCCGTCGCTTCTTCTCGTTGTGACACTTATTTCTGAAATTCCAAACATACAAATATTGTTATAAGTAGACCCTTTAATGGATATTTGTTAAACACATACCTAAAGATAAGTACTTAAAACAAATTATAATTCTAAAATGCCATGTAGACTGATCAAAAAGATTGTCATGCACAATCTGACATCACATCGCCCACATTTCACCAATGCTGTTATTAATATTCCTATGTAATAGGTGGTGAGCCTATTGCAATCTACCGGGTAAAATTAAACTCCAGGCTGCTACTGAGAATTTTCTAACAGAAAACTCAATAACACTGCCCGACCCAGAATCGAACCCGAGATCTCAGGCTCAGCAGTCGCACTTGAGATCACTAGACCAACACTGCAGAAAACATTTAAGTTTAATAAAATGAATCCTGTATATATACCTGTGTTTATAAATTCCAGACACGTTTGGAACAGATGAAAATACAAATTACTTGATATAGATGGTTTAAGAAAACAAAATATTTTTAATAATCAATCACATACTTAATTTATAGTTTATTGAAATACAATTAATTATTTTAAAATAAATAAGGAATTATTGGTGTAGTAGAATACCTCAAATACCTGAGAATATTTAAATGTGAAGTGACCATCAATAGTCAAGTATAAACTAAGCATGACACTGAGTGCAATCCAAATGTTTGGTCTAATTACTTGAATTACTTTTCGACTCATCGCACACCATGATGCTGCTCGGGATTCCACTCTCTTTTTCTCTTAGTAATATACAAGAGAAACGTTATGTCTTCTGAATATTATTTTGAAGAAGAGATGATATTTTTTCCTTTTTTTTATTTAATCTATATTATCATAATTATATAATGAAAAATGCATCAATGGTATGAAAAAAATCAATGAACATGCTATTAACCATTATTTTTTCTACTCCTCCTTTGTATAGCGAAGATTTCATCTGAGAGATGTGACATTAGCTCACAATATTGAATGATGCTTTTGATCGATAAACCAACCAAGATGTTCTTTTTATACACTCTATTTCAAAATTCTGATATACTTGTTTATAATTATATTTTAATCGAATATTTCTAAACATATTAAAGACGTTCCGCCGCGTAGCTAATCTTTTGTCATGAAACTAAAGCTTAATGGGCACTGGCCAAACAACAATAATTTAACAACAAGTACGTATCACTTTGGACACAATATGGGTACCTACCTCGCGTGTCAATCGTTCATGCTATGATAAACACTCTACTAATTATCTCTATTTATCCTAGAGGGTAAATATTACTGCAACAATTTTTGTTGTGATGTATGTCTTACCCTGAAATACTTAAGAATAAATACGTATGTAAGAAATAATATTTAATTGCTACGCCAATGCGTGTGATAAGTTAAATTATTTATTATGCCTCTATTCTGCTGCTGGATGTGGTTAAGTTGGCATAGCCCAATCGCCAAACTTCGAAAATCAGCATCCAATCCACTCCCTCTACCTTTCAGGTTATATCTCCTCCATTTAGGCGAAGTCTGATTCCATACTATACTTGTTGATTCACAAATTCACAATATGCAAATAAAGGTTTTTCTGCTTCGTTATCCGACATGCTCAGGGCTACTGATACTTAGCTTACTGTTATGACAAGTTATGTGACCCAAGCGGTGCCAGCATGGTTCTCTTTGTCGACACATTTGTCGATTATAAAAGTAAAATTTGACATAATTTCATGATAAAACGATAAAATTCAATACATTTAAACTTTTATCTACTCGATAAGTTTGTTGATAAAGACTCGTGTTCGAACGCGTTCTATTCCGGCTGTTTTCGGGAAAAACTTTTTGCAGTGCTCATCCAGTTCCGGACATGGGCTAAGTTATCATATTCACCATGTTTAACATACACATGGAGATTGTATCATAATTAATTAATCCGCCTAGGCTGTTAAGTAATCCGCGTAAGGCATACGAGCTTCCATACCGCTGGTAACACAGAAGTGTTTGTAAACTAATGAAATAGTGTGGGGCGACATTAAAAAAAAAATAACGTACTAAATCTCGGACAGCTAAAATAACTTTTAAATCTGTTGTTTTCTATGATAAAGATATTAATCAGTTAAATTAATATCTAAATGGGGGAAATTGTTTTTTTTTTAAAGGTTCGATTGTCAAAATAAACGAATACGAATGACAAAAAATTTGATTATTAATAAAATTATAACATTGATAGACCTAATTTTCATTAATAACTGAATTCGTCCGTTAATTTAGTTTAACAATGTTTTCGAGGATATCATGCTATTATAAAGGTTAATTTCAATTACAGTAATTTTAATAGTTATAATTATCTATTATATTAATCATGTGTATTGATAAATAATTAATCGTTATATTAGTGCACTAATTATGGACCATTTGGATATAATATTTAAAACTATATTTTATATATATATATATACAGTCACGGAAAACTTAATAAAATAATAAGTAACTTCTTTCTTAAAGAGAAAACAATCTCACATTAACAACCCTTATCTTTTCTACCAGAGCTGTGCGAGAAAACCAATCGGTGAATCAAGAAAAAAAAAACACCATGCGTTGTTCTGATGGAAAAGATCTTAGCAACGCGAGGTGTTTCAGAAAAAAAAAACTTCTCAAACGTCCCATACAAAAAATCTCGCTTGCGGTACGGTTATTGTATAGGTCAACATTTTGTCTATCGTTGCCTCCTAACCAAACAATTTGATGCATATTTAATTTTCACCGTATTTGGAAATATATGTATTGCCTAGAGCTGAAGTAGGAGGAAGAATTTTAAAATTTTTTTGCTAAACATGACAGCCGTTACGGGTAAACAGGTGCCTGAAAGTTTGACAACCAGTCTTACCAAGTGATATCGTGTTACGCAGTAACTGGGTTGTGGAGGTTAGATAGGCAGTCGTTCCATGTAAAATACTGGTATTAAACCGCACCTGGTTATACTGTAAGCCTACCTCAACATAGATAGAAATGTTGGAATTTTTATTTCAAAACCCATTGTACGTAAAAAAGTTCTTTACGTTATTTTTAACGTAACGTGTCAAAATGTTGTGTCGTTTACTAAAATCTTCGAAAATTACTTTTAAAATAGTTGTTTAATTAAACACTTTAAATTTAACAAATGCAAAGATACGTGTTTGTCTTTGTTTGACTACCTATAAAGCAGGATTTCTTACGGGTCCTTGTACCGGTAGTGCGGCGAGGCGCTAGATCGGGGTTTCCGACCGTTGCTGCAGGAATTCGCGGCAAAGCAGCTTCGACGGAACCTGATGGCGGAATGGACGGAAAAGCTTGCGCAGCCGCGAGTAGTGCTCGCGATAAAAGCGGCGGTAATGCCCGTAGTGGTAGTGCCTGGATAGGCGATTCGGTCTCCTCAGCTTCCGGATGACGCAGATGCTCTCGGACCACGGGTACTTCGGCAAGTATCTGCGTCGCATAAGGGTGCGTTTCCATTGACGCGGAGCTGGGCGGAGAGGAGAGGAGCGGACCGTGAATTGGCCAATCACTGTTTCCAATATGCGGAGTGGAGATTTAGAGCACTATTGATTGGCCAATTCACGGTCCGCTCCTCTCCTCTCCGCCCAGCTCCGCGTCAGTGGAAACGCACCCTAAGCCGGGAGCCGACGTCAAGTTGCCATCACTGCGACGACTTCCCCGACGACACGGCGCGGCACACGTTAGAAGGTGGCCGGCAGTGCCATGACATCGGGGCAGTAGGGGACGGTAATCTCTCGCTACCAGCTGTAATCAGATACATGGTCGGGAGCGAGAGCGTATGGGGCCACTTTTTGCGAGAAGGTGATGCACGTGAATGCGGGGCGGAAAAGGATAGACAGTCGAATCCCTCTCATCCCTGCCGCAGAAGATTCAGCAGGCGTCGGAGGGCACTAAACTATCTCCGACCACCGTGAGCCGTAGCCTGCGGATGACGGATATGGGTAGTTCGTCATCCGAACAGCGGGCCACGCCTTTCTGCTCGATACTCTCTGGGAGTGTCTGTGCAAGCTACCTGCGGCCGGCATTGGTGAAAAACATATCATAATTGTGTGTGCATACATACGGATCTTTCATTCTATATCAAATCAAAAATTAATTGTCGATTATGTAACTTTTGATACTGATGCCACCAGCCCGCCAGTTTCCAAAACTATTTTTTTCCGGACTTCTATCGAATGACACTCGTTCTTAACTTAACCCATTCCTTATGCAGTGCCCCATAAATTGAACATTAGTTCACCATATGTGGAATATTCGACCGCCTAAATTGCGCATTATAATTAGATGACAGTTTTCTCATAAAATTTTTGAAAAAGCAACAGTAATCAATCCCTGGGCGTACTCAGGGTGAAAGAGATTTTCTGCCAAGATCTCAATAAACATTTATTTAAAATAATACAATTCCTACTTCAGTTGAACCCTCCTATGACCATTAATCAGCCAGGACTTAGAATTAAGAAAAACTTGTTTCATAGAGGGTCTAGCATCCAGGGCACATTGTAGTATCCGATAGACATAATAGACAGAACCTGTCGAATATTTATTTGATTGTGAAATTCATCCTAACTTACCTAAACTTGCGAGTTTATCTAAATAATAATTATCTTAAACGCTGGAGGAGATGGGGCGCCACTATCAAGTTTCTGTCCCGGTTTGGAAAAATCGTAGATCCAGGCTGATATTAATAAATCCTAAGGGAAGTCGTTGAAAATGGTGAGTTCTGCTGATAGTCTGCCCAATAAGTTAAGCCCCAAAAAGGAGCACCACAAACGTAATTCTTAATAAAAGGTTTTGTTTTGAATACGATGATTTACTTATGTATTACAATAATTTATATTATTAAGAGGCGAGCGGAATGCCATAAAAATAACTAAGGCCTTTTAATTTATTTATTATTGCACTTACAAAACATAATCGCTGCCTAAGTGTAACTCGTACATTTTTACACAAATTTCAAGTTTTATTCTAGGTAATATTGTCATCTAATATATAAAATTCTCGTGTCACAGTTTTCGTTGCCATACAATGGCCAATGCCATGAAACGGCTTGACCGATTTTGATGAAATGTTTTGTGCTTATCCGGTATCTATGAGAATCGGCCAACATCTATTTTTCATCCCCCTAAATGTTAGGGGGATGAAAAATAGATGATGGTAGGTAGTCCACCCCAATTTTTTTTATTTATATGGCAAAACAACGTTTGCCGGGTCAGCTAGTAATGTATAGATTCGATATTGTAAGTATTAGAAGCCGATCTTGTGATTGAAATACATATTTCAAGTTTAAAAAAATAGGTATAAGAGGTACTTTTAGCATCAATTTTATTTGTAACTTTGCAAAACATCTGAGCAGACGTAACAACAGAATTTTAAGTCTGTAATACATATCATACTCATGTTTTAATTACTATGACTTTTATAACATATAACAAGTTGCGTCTATTTTTATACCTTTAAAAATACAAAGGAACGCAATATCCGTTACATACAAAATATTTTGGCCATCATATTAATAAGTATATGTCCCGTAAATAATATGTGCCGTATTCCTTCGATATGTTGACCTACTGATTGACTATTGATAATCTTATTAAACTATTTATATTGCAATGCAGATAACGATGGGCTGATGTGAGAGTGAGCGTAACCTTGGACTCCCCTCATAATCATTATCTTTTACGACTTTTTGACTTTAATACTAGTTGACTAAATACCATGTATACAAAAATTGAACCTCGACAGTCAGCATTTCAGCAGCCACGAAAAAAAAAACATACGGTCGAATTGAGAAACCTCCTCCTTTTTTGAAGTCGGTTAAAAATTGATTCTGCACGTTTTCATATAAACCACTTCTTCGACTTATCTTGCTATTTCCATTGATCATATATTATTACTATTAAATATATATAGGTATATAATTATATTATAAATTCCTGATAAATTATTGTAATCAAATATTTAATAATTGCTCCAGAATTATTAATTACTCATAAAAAATTCTATAAATGGCCTAACAACAACCTATGAAACGACATACATACGGTAACAAACTCCTCACATAATTTATTAATTCGGCAGCCATACCAAGTGAAACAATTTAGATAGTATAACCATAATGAGTATTTCAGCAGAACAGTCTAAATTCCTTTCTTTGCGAACTTCACAGTTTTTTGATTGAATGAAACAACAGCATTAAAGCAATTAATATAAACATCTACATTAATTTAATATAATCTACCTTTTTAATACAACTAAAACAAAAATACAAGCATCATTCAATTCTAAGAAAAATAAATAAGCTTTTTTAGAAGTAAGTACTGTAAATTTCAAAAACCCAGACATTTCCACCAATGTATACACATTTCAAGCGTATTTATACGTACATTTGAGATTGTGGCTTATTGTCTGACTTTTTTCTTATCTTCTTAACCGGCGCTGTCACGCTCATCTTGCCTTGCATCCCCCTCCATGTGTCTCCCAGTTGGAGGTCACAGGATTCAATTCTACAGAAGCAGCAAACAAAATAAACTATTATTAAGGTAGGATGATTTGTAACAATTACAAAAAAACGTGTTGCGATGATGATTGATGGTGATTCCGCAGAGACATTCGTTTTCGTGAAATATATCTACATGTTCTATATTACATACCTATGTATGTGTCTAAACTAGCGTAACAGTGGTGGTGGAAATCTACTTATATTATATATTAGAATCTACTACTAAAAATAATAATAAATGAAGCATTATCTACAGTATGAAGTATATACTATATCATAGTCGATTCCCCAATCAATTTATAATTACAAAAGTGCAAGAGTATGACTCATATTATTTGCTACTACACGACTAATGTATTGTATTTATACAGGTTTTTTAAATAGGTATTTATATATTATCAAAACTTTAACCAGGTGAGGATGTACACTATCGTAATGGTCTGACTATCAAGGAATAGTTATGTTCACATTGACGCGGCTCATATCAAATGCCAAGTACAGAGTAAGCTGAACCTTAATGCAAAAGAGGGACAGAGATACCAGTTGAACGACGCCTACCGAGGAGCCCCACTACGCAACCTCACTGCGACGGCCGCGCAACCTTGAAATAATAATGTTCGGAATAACAACAACGCGCCACAAGCGTGACCAGAAATAGTATAATAATTCTCGAAAATGTTTGAAGCCTCTATCTAGTTCCTAGTACGTACTCATATCCTGTCTGGTTTTGATATACGTAAGTTGGACGATATTCAGCGATATATTTACACCAAATGTAACTGCTCAATTTTAAAATATTGACGTATAATTATAGGAGAGCTAGATCCGAATAGTATTGTCCCTAGATAGCATTAACATAACTCAAATTTATTTTAAGTTTTAGTTAAGTTGACACTTAAATTCAAATAGGTGAAAGTTTGTAAGTATTGTCAGCGCTCCGCGGTCGAAGGTTTCGCTTTTTCAATCGTTACTCAACAGGTATTCGTCATCGAGACTACTACTTGACTACCTACATAAGCAACTTTATTATAAGCTCTTGTGTCTGATTTTATTACATCGTGTAAGGTCGTGTTGCTTAGACTATACTGCACTAGTTCTGATATAAAGAAATTGAAAACAAATGGAACTAGTCTTATTGCAAATTTTGTCCCGCGTAATATGTTTGGTACATGAAATAGTTTTATTTGAACTTAATTATAAATTATGCTACAAATAGAAAGTTAGAAAAACACACCTTAGGTAAATATTTAGGCAAAGTCAATTAGGGTGAATAGGGATCTAGGGGTGAATAGAGATAGAAGAAGGGAAAGTTTTCCGCAATCGTGGCTAGTGTAGATTCTGCCTACCCCATAGGAAAAAGGCGTATTTACTTATGTAAGACCCATGTTATAAAGTAAAAAAAAAAAACTAGGTTCCTTGCAGTTTACGTTACATATTTATGTACCTACCTTGGAAGAAATAACACGTGCTATCAGTAAATGTCGATGCAATGCCCATTTTATTTTTAATTAACTTAAATTGTACACGATTCATTAGACCTAGATATAATCATAAAGAGACATTTAAAATACAACCATAATAATTTTGAAAAAATACACTTTATTCATACATATACTGCCTGCCTATGTTGATACCATACACATCTTCCTCGGATTCGTTTTCATTCATAATTATGATTGTTGCTATCAGATGAAGACTGATTTCACGATAGTAACAATAATAGTTATACGTGGGATCAATTTAATTTATTGAGTCGTATTCCACAGTCTACTTACTAAAATATTAAATTTTTCTCACGAATATTTTCACATTTCATATCTCGGTTTAGTTAATGGTACTAAATGCTCTATAATTTTTAGAAAACGTCATTAGAAGTTACCTATACATAAAGTTGTTTTAACTCAGAGTGAAGCCATGTATATTAAAACATAAGATGACAAGAATGCCCGCCCGGTGGCCATATAATCGACCAGCCCATGATGATAATTCTGCACTGTGCAAAATTTTACTCGCCTACCGAACGAAGTATTGTTGGATAATATTTCAGCATTATTAAGCCAAACATACAATCAAATCTCCACAAAATACAAATAATAGTTTCTCGTTATTAGAACTCTACTAAGTATTGTATGGTCAACTGCACGTCAATGATAGCACTTGAACTACGAAAATTGTCCGTACTGTATCAAAGCACTGCTACGACGTAAAGGTGCTGTCAATGTCAAATTGTTACCCCATATCGTAGACGTGCAGTTGACTATACTATGTTTTACCATCATCATCATGCTCCTGTCCTTATCGTTATAAATTAGAGGTCGGCGCAACAAGTTATTTTATTCTATCAGACGTCATATCAGTAGTCACAATGTTATACCATATTGTGAACCATTTTGAAGCTAGCCTTTTCAGTAGGTACCATAAATCAAGGATCCTAGATTTTTAGCTCCTAATAACTTAGAGTAGGAACCTAATTAAAATTGTTGCAGTCAAGTTAGTAAAATGAATAATTCTGCATTTCGCTGGACGGTCTAACGTGTCATATGGATGGAATGGCAGACTGAATCATCATGTTGTTTGACCCCCGGGTGAAATGCAAAACGACCAAGTAAAATAATACCGAAAATTTTCGGGTCATGTCAGCATAATGTATTGATATTATTTAGGAATAACGTTTATTGTAGATCTTCCAACTATAAAATATTAACTAACAAAGTAAAAAATACTCCTAAATTAACTTTAACTTCTAATTTACGTATTTCATTATAAAATTTAACATATTTTCAGTACATTCATGCATTCTATCTATAATTCAGTTACGAGTTGTAACTTATCCGAACATTTCTAAATTCTATTAAGTGGCACATTCCAAGTAAAGTTACTATTACCGGATCCTAAATTTACATTTTCAGGATATTTTATTCCTTGATCTATAAGCAGTACCTACTGCGCTAAACCGTTCATGTGTTTAAACAATGATTACGGACGTATCACCGGTATGTCTATCACTTAGAGCGTCACGCAAAAATTACTAGGCCGATTTTGAATACTTTCACTTTTTGAAAGTCGAGGGTGCAGTACTACGAATACGTGATTACGTCACTTGGGGATTCATAGATTGTAAAATGGAATAAGTCTTCTGGTCTTCATAAACAATATAATAATATGCACATTTTTACTAGACATAGGGTTGAAGTATTTTAAATATTACGCAAAGTAATACCAATTACTTCTTTAGTGGATCTTATGCACCATATTCAACTGAAACTCTCAGCATCAACTAGGGATGATACCTACATACCTATTTATTTAAAATACAATAGTCCAAAGCTGCAAAATGCGTTCATGATGATCTAATAACTATGATCAGCATAACTAAGTCAATTTCCAGACGTACCCAGCCGGAAACCTAGTTAAACTCGCCTTCATCTTTGCCTTTCCCCCTAACGGGATCCTATTAACCGATCAGGTAAATTTTTTACTTGTTGCAACTGAAGAATAATATTTTTATGCAGATTTCTAAAAGATTAAAGGTTTTAGTTTTGTAAATCGAGTAAACAGAAACCATTCAATCTTGCGGAAAGGAAATTACTTTTAGTCTTTCAAGGAGGTCTGCATTTTCGAAACCTTGAAATACAAAACGAGTCAAACAAGCATTACACACGTGTTAACCGTTCAACTGATAATAGCTGAATATAAATTGTGAATTCTGAGCAATGAATCACACACACAGTTTTGTACATTTTGCTTTGTAAAAATCTACACCCCATTTGTGTTGAATCCAATACTTAAGTTCATATACATACATATGGCAGTTTCTGGAAATATCTTCTTTCATCTATGTTTTAGTAATTTTCATCCAGAACTTAGGTACCATGTTTATAAATGCCGCTTTTGTTGTATTTGCTATATATTGATGACTTTTCGTTGTGCACTTAAGTAAAATTTTTTGTTTTGATTTAGCTTATCCTAAATTATGCAAATGTAAGCTATTTCACTTTGATGATAAGCTACTTAAAAAAACCTTTACAGATGAAGTAAGTGAAGCGGAAAAATTTACATTGTCAAGTTTAGTTTTCCAAACATGGAAGAGTCGCCGTCTCGCAGTCGCTGAATACGTGAGTCATGGATTCCTGTGTTGAAGTGATTGATATGGAATTACAAAGTTAAGTAACACTCTGCACTTTGAAAATGTTTTGACCAGTTCATCACGTTCGGTTTTTAATCTTAAATTTGTTTATTAAATAAAAATTAAGGAACTTAAATTGAAAAAGGTGTGATTTTTAATAGTATAAAAAAACCTAAAAATTATATGCGAGACGCACTCTTAGCCAGTAGTTTTAAATTATAAATTTCTTTTTGAGTTATGTAACGAAACGATAACGACATTTCACTTGATTTTACAACAACCATATTTCGTTTCTTATTACGCAACTCTTTTTTATTTCTCTCACCAGCCCCTATAATTAATTAATTCTCGTACATAAGATCAAGCTTAAATGGATTAGCATATTATGTTGTTGGTTTAACAAAGTGTTATCATTCGTAATTACTAATTTTATCTTTATTAAGTGACCCGCAATCATTCTGGGTCTCGGTATTGTATGTCATTGGTTCGGTGTTGTGACTTGACTGATTACAGTACCTATCGTTTTGAATCATCGGGTAAATTTGTTGAAGCAATTTCAGCATGAAATCAACGAAACGAAATAAGTCATAGTAGGTACCTACAATTCGAAATGTTACGCAGTACATTAGTTCACTTAGCAAACAATATAATAAAGCAGTTAATAAGAGAAAAATATACGTTTACACTGACATGCATACCCTGAATAAGATTCTGGGGATGTATCCACGTTGTAATATTTTTATGTTTTCATGTAATTATTAAAGCAATTTTATTTGGTATATTCAAGGAATTACCTCGGCAAGGTATTGACTGCAACATCAACATCGAAGAAAATATCGACTAGATCATCCACATCCGAATCCGGAGTAAGGGAGGGTGGCAATGTGGCCGGAGGAGATGTGGCCACATTGACCGAGTGAACCCCACAATTGAAAAGCACAGGTTCTGTTTGTACCATAGGTAGCATGGCTAAGATACACTCATGCGTTCACTGCCACTTTTTAAGAAACGTATGTCTCCCAGGATCAATTTAAAACAACACAATACGTATCCGCATCCAAACATACACTGCATTGCGCCACGACCGCCGCGACGCTATTTTTTAGTACTATGAAGGTTTCTAAATCCACACTATTAATATGACAACAAAACCAATTAACCGAAAATTGCTGAAGTGCATATATTACGTCTCGTAAAATTTTAATATCTGCACACTATAACATGCAATCACTTTATTACGTAGTGATAGTGCAATTTCCTATCGATATCCGTGCGAAACGTTCGCTACAAAACGACGATGAAAGTCAACTGAAAGGCGAGACGTAGATATACACACATCCTTTTCGTTCGCCGCTTTACAAATTATCAACACGACGGGCGGCGCGGCGCGACTCGACGCAGAACGTCGACGGCGACGACGGTGACGACGACAGCGATGGCTAAGAGCAAGAGCGTGAGAAGGTAGACTGACGGACTGAACAGTATCGCTATTATAGTCACACCAACGTCACTTCTAACTAAGCGTAGTCTCCTGCGATCTCGCTCACCGACACGAATATGTTGAACTTGCCGAATAAAGCCGAGTCCGTGCGATTTAGTACGACGTATAAATACATACAAAAAATTGTTTGCTATTTCATTAGCCATCTATTTGTTGCGAAACACGACCGAAATATATTATAAACAATCGACGTCAAGGTACGCCAAATAACTTGATTATTAATCAAATGTGACAAATAAAAGCAGATGAGGGGCAAAGCGGAGCTTATTACTGGTATTAACGAATTGAAATTCTTATAATCAAGCACAACCAAAATCAAACATTTCAAAACATACCGTTTTGAAATGTTTGATTTATTTGGGTTAATTTTTTGATCTTAAAAGGAATCTAGCAACAAATTTTACCAAATTAGTCGATAATAATAATTAATGTTTTTAAAATAAACACTAAACTGAAATAGTATGTAGTTTATAAGAAAATAAAACTAGATAATTTTGCTATGTCCTGAGCATAAAAGCTGCAAAAAAATCAATAAATTATAGTACATAATTACTTTTGACGTTCCGAACCTCAAGAATTATAAAAATAAATGTAGGTACTTAGAGACAGATACAGATAGAAATGCCCTAAATTTAATTTCACTGTTTTTCGTTGAAGTTAATTTACAATAAAAACGATAAATTATATCAGATTTTTTTAAATTAACAATGGTTATCTAAGTACCTACCAAAGTTTGTCACAAATTGCATAGTTGAATCGCGCGACAACCATCGCTTCGTTGCACGTTGTAAGCCGTGACGTAGGCACTCGTACCTACATGAAAGTGAAATGGAACAGTATTTGTGTCAAGTGCACAATTTAGATAACAAGGTCATCCATTGCATAACTCAATCACAAGATTTTTATTTAACTCTACGATAGACCTACAAATACTGGAACTAAGTTAACAAGTATTACAAAATTATAGATACGTGATCTTTAATTTTAAAAGCTTAATTGTTAAGTGAATAAATCGTAAAAAGACAAATATTTTTTGTATGTATTCCCCAGCATCAATCTTAAATAAAATGTATTAAAAATGTAGAATGAACTTGTAATCAGTACCTAATCACCGAGGATATAATTTGAGGAAAATTAATTACCTACAGCATGTTAGTCATTTAACATATCTGAAATAATATTTTTATCGTTACCATCAATTAATTATGATTCAAACGAATTGAAATACAAATTTATAGGAAAAAGAGTAAAGGGGCAGTCGAGGAAGAGCGCGGCGCGTGCAGATATCGGTGCAGGCGGCCCCGCGGATCTATGTCAGTGGGTCACGGCAATGACGTGGCACACGGCCGCCGCGACTCGCGCCGCACACTTCATTCTAATTCCGCTTCACCGGTATCTTCGTGTTGACTAGAGGGCTATTTATTTATTTACACGTGTGTTTGTGCGTTAATCTGTCGCATTCATTCAATTCATATTCGAGGTTGTCATTTGAAATACAAAATCCAGCAGTCCTGTATAGATTGTACTTCCAAGTAAAACGTTTGTACTACAATACCAGGAGGCTCACTTATCGTTGACATTGACCGACTGAAATGATTCACGTGAGAATGAGAAATATACGAGTTGATTAATGCACAGTTCGGGTGGGATTTTCCAATTTACAAATTCCTAGGGATATTCACTAGTTTTTATAAAAAGTGCTAGCAAAATAATCAACAATAATGAACGAGACAGGTGCGAACTAAGACATCCCTATTAATACAAATTGACCAAAACGCAGGACAAAAAATGTATTACCCATTGAACAAATTAAAAACCTACAACCACAGATCATATACTAGTTACAAGCAATCATTACGAACTCATAACTTCATTTGAGGGTATATTTATTTTTTACTTGTTCAATGAACGCTAGATAAAAAAAAAACGTTAAAGTAAGTTAAACATTATCTGTTGGATACATTTGAATTGTGTTTTCGTATAATCGATTCTTATTATTAAGCTTTGGCTCGCTAATTAACAGACACCATAGGTTTTTTACTGTTATGAAGTATAATATTGTACGTGGCTGAGCGGAAGGGAGGAAGGAGGTTGAATAAATAGTTACTACTTCCACACAATTACTGAGCAATCTAATATGTTATCCAAATAACTTATAATTACATGTAAGATATTAATTCCTGACATGGGGTTTCCTGTTAAATTATATGTAGTCTATCAATCACTTTTTCACTATACATTTCGACTCGACTTTAACATGCTAGTGTAATTTTACTTATGCTATTACTTATCATACAGTGAAATGTCTAAAAGTACCCAATTGTAAAATGAAATGCCACCTAGCCTTTATGACTTCAACATAACTAATACTCTACTTATATTGTGGACTATAGTTTAATTCATGCAAAATTGGTGTTAAATGGCTAATCTATTGTAAACCAGCAGTTGAAGGTAAATTCTATAAACAGTTGTTGAAATTCTATTACTAGTTGAGAAATATTATGCCACATCTATAACACAATGTTAAATGTACATAAATGTGAAATAGATTAAGAAAATCCCCTAGAGCCATTACGTAGAGTTAGAATTCATATAATCATTCAGAATTCATCCACATAAGAGGATAATGTGTATAAAATAATGTTTGTAAAAATACATTGATCCAAAGGTACAAAACTTTCCGAGTCATACTCAGATGTATTTACAGTCTGTTAACTTTAAATGAAACTCAACCAATATCATGTTTATACAAGAAATGATGAGCTTCAGCCTCGAGGGAGCATGGATAATCTTATCAAATGAAACAACTAATGAGAATATAAATGGCGTAATATATTGGTTGGGGACCGGGTGGACTGTCATCTGGTCCCCGTCGCATAGTCCATCAAAACATCTGTACGTTTCTTTTTTACAGCAGCTATGGCATGTATTTGTCAATAACAATAAACCTGACCAAAGGAGTCTAATTTGTTTTTTTTTTTTATTTCTATTATTGATCAAATCCTTCTCTTTTTGAACTTCGTTTAACGAAGTTCGAAAAAGAGAAGGATTTTTAATGTATGCGCGTCGTTTAGAATTTACTTAAATATACTTACATGTATGTACTTAAAATAATAATAAGGACAATCTCATCTACTTATGTAAAACCAAATTGTGTACAGTGTAGGTTACCTGTATAGATCACAAATAATAAAATCTGGAATCTTAAAAATAGGTATTCTAAGCATGAAGTTTTTTGATCCCAAATAATATTTATAAAAATGTATGGATTATAAAGTCTGAATTATATGATCATTATTATTTACCTAAAATGTTTAACCTGAAACTGACTGAGGGACGTTATCCAAAAGTGGCAATGCTTATTTATTCTTCCTAAATATTTTCATCATGTGGTGTAATGAATTAAGATAGAAGAAGGTTGACGAGGTATTTGTCATCATCCATATAGGTATTTATTGTTAATGTATTTAGTCAGTGTTCTATCAAGAACCTGTACCAAACGTAATAACTGATCTAAAAAACTACACTAATTAAATATTGATATAATTTTAACTTTACTTGTAATCTTTTGGTTCTTTAATTACCAAACACAAAAGAATTTTATTGTTATGAAGTACAATTTTGTACCCGTCCGATCATAAAAGATTTATTTTTATTACTTTCTTCCTAAGCGTACATTACCGTACTTATTTACAACATCTTTTGCTTATGCAGAAGTACAACAGTTCCATTTTATTGATTGATTCGTAATTAAATGGTATTCGTAACTACATTTTTCGGGTGGTCTTTCACAGGATAAGTGTGAACTCATAGTATAAGGACTGAGGTGTCCGCAAAGAATCCCCGCAAATGCGTTGCGTCACGTGGGCGGACAGATCGATTGGGTGAGCGGGAATGTTAGCGCTTGCGCGAACCCCATCTTATATATCGACCGCCAACTTTTAACTGAACGCTTTTGGGGCAGGTTAGGCCTATGCTCTGGGGTCAAGGTCATGTGCCTCACTACTGAAATATTACCTATAGTATCCAAAACTAGGTAGAATAATTTCCAATCATCTGGTTACGACACAAAGGCCTTTTCGCCCATTCCAGACGTTTTATGGTGTACTATCTGAGAGACAGTTGTACTAGACGATCCGATGGGAGAGCTACATAATTCTTACCACAAGACTGGCAAAAGAATTATGTGTGAGGCGCAAACATATTTATTATGGCCAATTTCATTATATTTGTATGTAATTGTGATGTGGCGCTTTAAATTTCATTATTTTCAGAAGTAGATTTGTTTTTTATTGTAGTAGTACATGAATATTGATCTAATTCTAGTTTCTTAACTGAATTCGAAATAAACACACACACTATAATTTCATCTGATTTCTTTTAACTTCGTATATTTGCTATTATTCAATATTTAGGGTGTTAGGCAAATAGCCACTGCAGGAGTTAATATACAATAACTTTTGCTTAATTTTAGGGGCTAAATTGGCTATAATATGGCGGATGTTAGTTTTAGGAGCTATTTAGAATTTACAGTGTTCAATCGCAGGATCTTGGTGGCGATTGGCGTCACTGTTACGTGAAGCAATGCAACCTCCTATTTAAATAGATATTGTATTTTTACTATTTTTATTTTGAACACATAATTTGTATTTGAACCTCTGAACATATCACGCAAACCATCTAAAGTCGCCCGCGACGTATGGCAAATTGCAGTCTTGCTGAATCCACATTGTGTATTATCAATATCATTTGACCAATATATATAGTGATCCATTTCGGAAATGAGTTGTTTCAAACTCACACTTGATGTTCCCACACATACGCCATTATTAACTTAGCGTTGCCAACATAGGAAACACTATTGGATCACCTTTATACAACTACGAGTACATAATATAGTAGATCATAACATAGCAGGCAGAGGAAACAGTTGTACACCCACATTTCACCAATGCTGTTATTAAGTCCCATTTAATAGGTTGTGAGCCTTTTGCCATTTACCGGGCACAATTCCAAAGTCCGGGCTACTACTGGGAATTTCCTAACAGAAAAACCCAATAATATTTTGTACAGAGGGGTCGTGGGGCTTTTGGAACCGGGATCAATAACTTCAGCAAAGCCGCCATTTAAACGAAGGAACTGGCTTGTTTTCGGTTACAACTTTTAACTACAAAAAAATGAGCTAGCAAATCAAATAAATAAACAGGGAATACTTTATTTTATAATAAATAGAAAGTTTTCCTATCTTTGTTTTATATTTCAAACCACGTTACAAACAAAGCAGGACCAATGCCAAGATCAGGAAAAACCAGTGAAGCGTTGCCAGTATATACCTACAAGTTACGTTACGTTTATTGTGCAAGTTACGTCGCCAAGTTACGAAGAATAAGCGATGTTATCGTAAACGAGTTCAAGACACTAAAAAACTTTTTTATTTGTTTGTATATCAAATCAAACTTACTTATTCCGCTCCTCAATCTTAAACAAAAACATATTAAGAACAAAACTAGCATGAATACATCCAAGATATTTGATAAAGCGTCTTTAAGTGCATTAGATGGGATCTCATAGTATGTATAAGAGTATTCGATCCCACAGTCCTAAAACGTCATCAATGTTATCCCAATTTATATTAGACTAGCTGTGCCCGTGACTCCGTCCGCGTGGATGTCGTAAATTAACACCATGTCGGGTATGAACACAAACTCATAATAATTAAAAATGTTGATACTCAGCTCAGGCCAATGCAATGCAGCTACTGAGGACCACTGTATGTCGTTTTTAGTTAAACAAACATTTATAAATCAATTTTTTTCTGATTATATATTATAACTGGGCCCGCGGTTTCACCCGCATTGATTTGAGGAAAAAGCCTACTAAAATATATTCCACCAGCTGCATCCCCCCTCATGACCGCGCCTAGCACATCATAAATGCGCCTAAATCGTTGGTCTAGTGGTCACAACCGCGACTGCCGAGCATGAGGTCTCGGGTTCGATTCCCGGGTCTGGCAGTGTTATTGAGTTTTTCTGTTAGAAAATTCTCAGAAGCAGCCCGGAGTATTGAATTGTGCCTGGTAGATGGCTATAGGCTCACCACCTTTTACTTGGGACTTAATAAGAGCATTGGTGAAATGTGGGTGTACGACTGTGTACACCTTCGGGGAATACAGGCGTGATGCTATGTTATGTTTTGTTATAAATGCGCGTGGTAATTGATCTTTTTTTTTGCGGCGTTTTTTCAAGCTATGATATCTCCTAAGATATTCATTGAAATCAAATGATGCCAAGGGCAATTTTGTTCAAAAATAAATACTTGTGATGAATATAGTATTTATTTGGAAAAGGATTAATATCATGATTATAAAAACACCTTCGCAAATAATGCATTATTTTAGAACCAATTAGATAACCATAAAAACGGTTATAGTGAGTCAACCTTAAAAGATGGACATAAGCTGTCGCGGACTTTTTTTTTGAAATTTAAAGGGGTTTTATTCTGTCATACATGATTTTTGCGTAAACGGTTAAAGTTACGCAAAAATCATATGCTCAAAAGGAATATATTTTCCCCGTTTTTGCAACATTTTTCATTGATGCTCCGCTCCTATTGCTCGTAGCGTGATGTTATATAGGCTATAGCCTTCCTCGATAAATGGACTATCCAACACAAAAATACATTTTCAATTCGAACCAGTAGTTCCTGAGATCAGCACGTTCAACCAAACAAACAAACTCTTCAGCTTTATAATATGTATTAGTATAGATTGATGCAGCATGTTTTTTTCTCCCATACATTTTCTCAGTAGTCACTCTCTATCTACCCATTTGAAATTACAGACACTCTATCCATCGCCTCCTTGATCTTTCTTTACTCTTGTAGCCATTTACCCAAAACATTCCTCGTGTCATATTTTGAGGAAATACCATGATAAAAGGATTTAAACAAAAAATCGTTATAAAAGCTGTTTAATGGTTTTCTTATTAACCAGATGCTTTAAGACGATAAAACATCCTAAAATGAGCATTATTGATTTTTAAGACAATAATAACAAATTAAAGAGACTCCAGTGTTAGCTAGACCTTTTATTACATTAAATAAACTCAACTTCTTCTTCTTCTTTGTCTTTGCCTAAATCCCATTATTTGGGGTCGGCTCTCCTCGTTTTCATAAACTCAACTATTTAGAATAGCATTATATTAATTTGAAGAGAAATAAGTTGATTCCGCGGGAAGAGTACGCGTTGATCGCATCGCGAAGACGACGGCGGCGGCGGCGGCGTCAGTGGCGGCGGTGGCGGCGGGGTGCAAGCTTACTTCGCCCGGGATTGATCGTACCCGTGGCCGTACCGACTCCGCAGTTGGAGGCATGCGAAGTCTCCGGTGTCGTCATGGAAACCGTCTACCGCTATCGCCGCCGTAGCGTCGCCATGAAAACCGCGCGGATTCAAAAGCTCCCATCTTCATATACAAATATGCTTTAAATGTCTACGTAAGCCTATTTGATAAAATTATATATCGAATCGTTATTTTAGCATTTAGGTTATTACCTACATTGAGTTTTACTTATATGCACAGGCGCTTCGAAAATAGGTGGTTTGTTGTTAGGGTTAGATAATCCTTACTAAAAATCACAGATCACCTTGAGACATAATTAAATATAACATACTGAACACAGTTCAACTACCAGTTTTACGAAATGCCTTATTTTATTTCTGATGGTCATATCATATCTTTTGGGCCATAACAAATTAAGACGTATAAGCTCTCTACCTACGATTTAATTATTTATGAAGACGACTGACTAATTACCACTGCTAAAAAATAATGTCTGTGGTGATCCTACTGACCAATCCGTCTGATAAGCATAGCGATCTTTTCGACTCGATAAAAGTTTTTATATATTGAATTTTATCGTTTTATTGACACTTTATGTAAAATTTGACGTTTCAAATCGACAAAAAGAACCATGCTCGCACCGCAGTCTAGGATAACCCTTTAACATTATTTTATATTTCATTTTATTAAATCTATTATATAAACGGGAGTCATGTGAAAACTTCTGCTAGCAAGTGTCGTCCTATGAGGCACAATTTTACAGATCCGGTCTTTCAATATAGTGCGAAGCCCAAAGAGTTGTCTAACTGTTAACACGGAACTTTCTTGATATAATGCTGTAGTTGAATATCTGCGTGGTTTCCGTGACAGAACTTTCAATTCAGCTCTCTGTGCTCTTTCTACTCTGAGCAGATATTTAACAGCAGCACCACCCCAAACAGAGATGCAGTATGATAGAACTGATTGCACCAAGGTTTATACTCGTTTCAGTGTTCCCACGTCGGCCGATGATCTAAGCTTTTTTATAACATTAATTTATAAACTTTCTCGTGCGACCACTAAGTATTTCTATTTGCTTGTCCCAACGAAGGTATGAGTCAATTTTAACTCCCAGGTACCTAATGTCAGGCGCATGTGTTAAGAAAGCACAGCTGCAACCTGAGGCGAAATTAACTTGGAAAACAACTGTGTGCTTTTAGTTCGAGCTCTTTATGAGGTTGTGTAGAGGATAATTAGGAAAAAGTCATACATTTGGTCTCATTAACGTTCAGTGTAAGAAGACTGGTATCAAGCCAAGACATTATCAGAAAGGGCAACTTCAGCATAAATGTAGGCCAGCTTTCGGCATGTACAACCAGGGCAGTGTCATCCGCATACGAAATGATTTCAGTTTCTTACTTAAATGGCACAGTTCATTTACGTAAATGAGGAATAGGGTCGGCCAAGTACGCTGCCCTGGGGCACACCATAGGTCAGTGTTTCCTTATCACTGGGATGCTCACTATCTTCACACGCTGAGTACGGTTACGAAAATAACCACGAAAGATATTGTGAACAGAACCTCTCACACCTATGGCCTCTAACCTATCCAGACGTACGAGAACAGAAACTGTATCGAAAGCCTTTGAGAAGTCCAAGAATATAGCCCTTATATTTATTATCAATACCTCTGATCGTTGACCCGCTGCATTGATACACGCAAAACCAATTTTGTTATAGATCAGTAATTTAAATTGAAAAACCGCTAAACATCGTGTAGCTGTTTTACATGACAGTACTGTTTTGGAAATCTGTTAGCAGTTTTGCAAAACAGATGATTCTACAAACGATCTGCGACATATATAAGGTCCTAATTTATTAGGTAATTTCCTTTAAAAGGGCTAATATATAAGTCAAATACATTCAGTTATGCTAAGAATTAAATGGATATAACAAATTATTTGTAATTAACATAGTACTAGCAGGATGAAAACTAATCCTTGAACAACAAGACGAAAAAAATAAAATAGTTGTACATTTTTTAACTATGGCTTAAATTACTCCTTATCACTTAGACATTGAGAGAGAAAGGAAATTACCTAATAAATTATATACTTAAAAAAAATACTGATGCGCAATACTTAACAGAAAGGGGTAAAAGTGTCTTTCGCATAAAAGAAAGCACGCTGTGTAAAGCTGTAGCAAGATTAGAGAGAAAAAAAACCAGACAAGTGCGAATAGGACTCGCCCACCGAGGGTTCCGTCTTAAATTTAAGGTACATATTATAAATAGTTCAGGAATCGAGTCTCGCACTTTTTCCGAGCTTTGTCCGAAATTGAGTTTCCAAAACCTATAAAGACTATATTTTATATGATTTAATTACAAATGTATAGCTTTCAGATTTTTTCCTGTCCTTGTTATAAGATGATATTACTTGCCAAATTTCATAGTTCTAGGTCAACGAAAAGTACCTACCCTATAAATATTGATTTCCTTGAGAGTGTCGAAATATACATTTATTGCAGCATAAACGGCTGTATCTTTTTTTACGTTAACTTAAAAGTTAGTTTTTTTCACAGCTCAAGGGACTGTAGACCTGAGTATATGGTTTTAATTTCAACTCGATACCTCCACGAGTTCCCGAGATAAAGGGTCTTGACAGACAGACGGACAAACAGACAGACAAACGGACTACAAAGTGATCCTATAAGGGATTCGTTTTTTCTTCTGAGGTACGGAACCCTAAAATATTAAGGACCTAAAGATTATAAATGTCTTGATTATACGTCGTCTATAATTGGGCATGCCTGATTTTTCGTAAGACGAGCTAACGGAAAAACCATTAGGAGATTTTTTGATTATATGCTATATTTTGTAAATTTCCTCTCATAAAAGTAAGAGATTACAAAATAAAAGGCAAAAATAACTAATAACCTTCATTTGACCTGAAGTCACTTGCAGTGACGTCACATGTTCATATTTTATATAATCTGTGGACTGAAGGTTATTTGTCATTCTTAGTGATGCCAGAGTACTGGAAGGAAATGTTTTCTGGCATTTTTATAGTGAAGCTATTTTAACTAAAATCGCATTTTATGATAGGAATATATTTTATTTTTTGAACTAAGATTACTATGTATATTTCTACAAGTACATATCAAAATAGATCTATGCCCAAAAACTTAAAAAACATGCGTTTTATATTAATAAACATCAAAATTTTAATACTAGAGCTGGCAACACTTGTCGGTTTGATGTTTGTGACCTTCATTTGACATTACCAACTGACATGAAACTGACAACTGTTTGTTTTAGTTCGTTTAGAAACTAGGTATGTTAAAAATTACTGAACACGTTACGTCATATGGGCAAATATTAAAAAAAAAAAAATAATGGTCTAAAAAATAAAATAGCCAAATTAGTTTCTCATAATTAGATAAACATTCGAAAAAAATATAAAATAAATACCTTATTTTTTTCATGCATGCCATTGTATATCACACTAATGAAAATGTTATTATGTAATAGTTATTATAGTATATTTATCGTCTCAATATTGTTACTTTTACTGCTGGATAAGACAACTAAGTACTCAAGGAAGATCGTTTAAGCTTGATATAATGACAATTTCATTTGTAGAGTATTAGTAGCTCTTTGGGTGTAACGGTAGCGACCGGTTAACTATGTGTCCTAAGTCTTGTTCGAACAAAGTTCTTTCGGGAGACTAATAGGCATAGACTTAAGTACACAAACAATATAACAGACGTTTAAGTTATCCGTTTAACAGGAACTTATTGTATGAATAAACGGCCGCTTTCATTTTAATAATCTGTTATGTTGTTGGTGAATATGGTCCTTATGGAACTGGAGGGTAATAACTTTATTGATGGCAGCAGTATCACGTTCACTCTCAAAGACGAGCAAAGGTATCTAATATTATTGAGCAAAATGAAATACAATAATATAATTTATAGTTATAATAATATATGGAAAAAGAATACGGTCGTGAGCAGTATTCGAACCTGCGCCTCCAGAATAAATACTCCATGCGCTCCAACCACTAAGCCATCTCGACCTCTGCTCACCACCGCGAATTCTTTGTCCACAATTTTAATACATCTTTTGGCGATGTCATTGCTATCTATTCAGTCCCTATACAGGTGACCGAACCGACACGACTAACTTTGCAGTTAACACAATGTCGTAAAGATGCAATTACCTTAACAATTAAAGATAAATCTTTGAAAAGCATTAACACATGCTTGGCTAACTTTAACGTTATAATATTATATGGCAAAAGAGTACGGTCGCGAGCAGGATTTGAACCTGCGCCTTCCGGATAAATACTCCAGGCGCTCCGACCACTAATCCATCTTGACCTCTGCTCATATTCGTATTCTTTTTCCATATAATATTATAACTTTAAAGTTAGCCAAGCATGTGTTAATGCTTTTCAAAGATTTATCTTTAATATAATTTATGATTTTTCTTTAATATATCTTTAATATACGATATGCACGATAATAAGCTAAAAAAGCGCTTTAGATTTTTGATAAAATAATACAACAGCTTTAGCCTCGATATCATTTTGTAGCATAGCAGTTCAGAGCCCAAAAACTGGTATTCATCACCTGTGCAGAGTGAAGTGGCCGAGACAAAGCGCTACATGATGTATTTCTGTGTAGCTGCAGAATAATAAATGTGAAAGATAAATTACTAAGAATAATTACCCTAGGTAGATGACTTGGCGTTTGATGTTGTATAATTTAGGTACTGGAAGTTATAATTTAAATGACTAGCTGGTGCCCGCGACTTCGTGTGCGCGACTAAAGATAGCCTATGTCCTTCCCCAAGATACAAACTATCTCCTCGCCAGGTTTCATTACGATCCGTTCGTTAAAAGGTAACAAACAAACAAGAGTTACTTTCGCATTTATAATACCTATAAGTATGGAAGTATGGATATATATATATAGATAATATATTATTCAATCAGGAACCACCACTGTTTGACGACTGAGTAACCATATATTATATAATTATATAGAAAACCAAACACCCATACACTTACCTATCTATTAAAAGATGTCAATGATAGTTTAAAATAAAAATATTTATCACGAATGAATTCTAAGCGATCAAATATTTTACACATGTGGAATTTTGATGATATTAAAATATTTATTTGAGCATGCAATTATAAACTTGCATAGAGAATTGGTGACCACTTTCATATCAATATCAATCTAAAATTAAAGTGTTGCCAGTATCAATAGCATCTGATAAGCATTAGACACTTCGTTAACCCTTATGTTCCCAGAGTTCACCGTTTTCTAGAACTAAGATTGTTGATTCGACATAAACCTTGCTAATTGTTCTCTTTCGTTAACTGACCACTTCGGTCTTATTCTTCTTCTTTCGGTTGGTAAGAAGCCAACCGAGTAGTAGTGCCTTAAAGTTGATGAAGCCGCGTGTAGGTCTCTTACTTGGCTCATTGACTGTTTACAGTTAACAACAGTCGGGACAGACAGTTTAACGTCGCCTTCGAAGCACGGAGACTTCAGATGAAAATACTCCTAGCGATCACCCATCTACAGATTGACCGCGCCAAGCGTTGCTTACCGACTAGAGATTGCAAATGGCTATGAGTTTCTTACTCACAATTAATCAGTCTCGTAAATCATGGAATATCAGTAGGTAAGTAACTTAAATTACACATAAATATCAATATTATGATTTTAATTCAACTATTACAATTCCATTATGCTATTAATTGAACATAAATTAATATTGATAATATCTATGATTTTATATCAACTAGTACGTTATAATAATATTCATTATTAAACCACTTTTGAACATGGAATGAACCGAGAGATTACTTATACGTACGATGATAATTATTACGTTTGGACCTGGCGGATCGAACGTTATATCTTCCTTCTATCAAACTTGATGGTATTAGCAGAATTTCATTCTTTTCTTACAAGAAACTGCCGATGATCATGATTATGACGAAAATTTTTAGTGAACCATAAAGCTATATTATTATATTCCGAAAAGCACATGGCCGGTATATTCGGCAATGATAACCTTTTTTAACTAGGATGAATCCAAATGTTTTTTTTACATTATAGATTTGTTTGCCTGTTGTTAGAGTCGTCTCAGCTGGTGCATGAAAAGCAAGACGAATTAAGCAAGATGATACTCAAATATCTAATTAAGTTAGCTAAAGTGTCTCAATGTCGATCCTAGAAAATTAATACCCCTTACCTGTCGGATTAACGACAGTGTCGACTGCTTACCATATCAAAACGAAAAGATAGTAAAAATCAATCTTACCTTGCATCTTCAATAGCCAGTACTGGCATATATGTTTCATTGAAGTGAGTGGCGCCGGTTAGCGCCGAGTTCTGACGCTCCGTGGCGATGTTACATTGATGAAAGTTAGTCAAGAAAATGGATCATCTGTAACAAAGTATTAAAAACTATATTTAAAAATTATAATATTGTGTTGTGCAAAGTAAGGATGGGATTCATATTTATTTAACAATTAAATCTGCAGTTTACCTGATGTGGTCCGTTTGTGTACGGAATAACACAGGCACCACTTAAACCAGTTTTGACTCCTAATTAAACAACACTTGAAAAAAATATTATGTTTAATGTGATTTTCTATTATTCTCACATTAACGACACTCAATTGCGAATGATTTAAGCACATAAATCTACTTAAAATAAACCAAGCCTCCAATATTTTAAAGTTCTGTCCAATTTATCCCATCATCATCATCATCGTTAAATGAAGTTCAGAAGTTTTATGCTTATTTTATATATTCTTTTTAATACCCAATTCTTCTTCTTCTTATCGTGTGGTTGATGAACAACCTAGTGTCAGGGTTTAAACCACCCGTAGGTCTCCAACATGGCTTTACAAACCATCGAGAAAATCTCTCGGGTGTGCTGGTTTCCTTCACCGTTTTAAGCAAGTAAAGTTAGTTTTTAATACGCACATGACTTCGAAAAGACAGTGGTGCATGCCTCGAATTCGAACTTGTGACTTTAGACTTGTCAGTCCAACGGTCATACCACTAGGCTATCGCTGCTCAAAAATACCCAATCATCGGGCATATGCTTGAATACTAGGACCAGAAAAAAAAAAATGTTGTTTAAAAAATATTGTTGCATCACGCTAGGGAATCAAACCAAATCATCAAATTTTGATCCCTTTCCCGCTTTCCAATTATAGCTTTATAATTACGCATTATTTAAAGTATTAAAATGGATAGAACATGTTATTCTTAAGAGATAGACATATGCCATCGCGGACTTTTTAAATATTTCCCTGGATTTCGTGAAATGTTCACAAATTTTTAACACAAATAGTTTCTAAACGAACTCAAAACAAGTGCTGCCAGCTCTAGTATACAAGTTTTGATGGTTATTAATATAAAACGGATATTTTTTAAGTTTTTGAGTATAGATCTATTTTGATATACTTGTAGATATCTATGTAGAAATCTTAGATCAAAAAATAAAATATTTCAAATAACATCGCATTATATGAAACGAATTGCATAAAATGCGAATTTAGCAATTAGTAATAAACATTTCCTTTTACGAAAATGACAATGTATTTCTATCCTCACAGATTAAATAAAATTGAACTTGTCACTTCAGTTGACGTCGGGTTGAATGAAAATGAAGGTTTTAGTTATTTTTGCCATTTATTTTGTAATCTTTTACATTTATGAGTGGATTAACAAAATATAGCACATAATCAAATAATCTCAAAATGGTGTTTCCCTTAGCACGTCTCACGAATAATTTGTCGAATTTTTTTTCGTGGTGTTCGACTTCGTAAGAGTATTTTTTTTCTGTTTTTTATATTGAAGCTATTTTAAATAAATTCGAATTTTATGATACGAATTTATTAAATTTTTTGTAATAAGATAACTACATAAACTATGTTTGTGTATAAATTATTAAGTATGTCAAAATAGTTCTATACCAAAGACTTAAAAATCATCTGTTTTATATTAATAACCGTCCAAATTTTATACCAGACCTGGCAGCACTTATCGGTTGGACGTTTGTACGCTAACATGTGACATCACCAACTGACAGATGATAGTTTTATGTTCGTTTAGAAACTAGGAGTGTTGAAACTTGTAAATATGTCCGTCATCGAGGGAAATATTATAAAAAAAATCCTTAAAAATAAAATAGCCAAATTAGTTTTTCATAATTAGATAAATATTCGAAAAAAATACCTTATTTTTTTATGCATTTCTAATTGGTGATAATAATGTCAATGGAAACCTTGTACATTCTACACTTTCACGAAAGCAAAATTTAATAATCAAGCTATATTATATAAATGTATCTCATTTTATTTATGGATCACTTAAAAAGTCTGCAACAAAGTAAAAGCACCTTTCTAGTTACTACTAGGAAGATGAGGTAAGTTTTTAACCGACTTCCAAAAAAGGAGGAGGTTTCTCGATTCGACCGTTTTTTTTTTTTTATTTGTGTTCGCGGATAACTTCGTCGTTTATGAACCGATTTTGATAATTATTTTTTTGTTGGAATGAAGATATCCCAATGGTGGTACCATCATAAGGAAACCAGGATCTAATGATGGCATCCCAGAGAAATCGAGGGAAACCTTCGAAAATCGTTGGGGCGTGTGTTAGTGCGTTTGTAAATTTTTTCATTAAGTATTTTAAAGCACTACTATTTAATGAAGGTCTGGAGTCGATCTGATGATGGAGCCGAAAGACGATTAACGATTTACAGCAATTACCTGGTGTTCGGGCTTGATTAATTTGTATGGATGAGAACTTTAAACCTAGATAGGTTGTGACTGTCATTAGGGGTCTGATGATGAAGACGTAGGACAGTCAAGGGAACTCCTCAACGTTTTACAGTAGCTACCTTGTTTTGTATGTATGGCCGTCGATATCTTCGCCAGTTATGTTCATAACTGGCGAAGATATATAAGATTTCACAGATTTTTTTGTTTGAAAGAGTAGTCCCCAGAAATGGTTCCATTTAAATTTAGTGAAGATCTGATGAAGATCTTCGAAGTTAGACAATGGAACTCTTCAATAAATCACAGTAAATCACTCGCAATTGCTGTAACCACATATCCATGTATAGTTCATGCCACTCAATACATATATAGCATCATGCCTGTATTGCCTGATGGGGTAGGCAGAGGTGTACACAAACATTTCACCGATGCAGTTATTAAGTCCTAGTGTCTTTCGAAGGCCACCCATATTATTAAATTAGTAATTTAACTTATTTATGAACTATACAAACTTATATATGACCTATACAATATATATATTACACTATAACTAAAAAGACTAAAATAAATTAATTTTAAACAAAAAATAAAAACCGCCTTCAAAAATCTACTACACTAAAAAGTTCAAAATAATATCACAATTTGCTTATATTAAAATAATTTTAAAAGAACAATATATAATAATAATCTGTTAATTTTGGAGTCGGTGCCTGATGTATGTGGGGTTTACAACCAGATACAAAGGCCGGTAACATAACCATTTGTTACCCGGCACAATGTAAGGATTCTAACGATACCCGAAATCAGTTCTGACATTTAGAAGTTATGGTGGAATAAAGAAAATCACAAACACAAAAAAACGTTGTGTAAAAATAAACCTAGTTCCTTTTATAACCCCACTAATGAATGGTTTTTAATGATTAAGTGATAACACATGTTGAAGAAATATTTATGTTTACCCTATGAAAATGTTCGCATTTTGTAAATAGTGTGATAATGTTATATCGTTCTTAAAAAAAACCTGATTTTAAGTCTGCAAAATTAAGAGGAGTAAAATAAATACTGTAAGGTAAACAATAGATATTTGAACACTTAGGTATATATTTTTAACACAAGACTAAATTGAAAAAAGAAGTACTTGTAATAATTTATTCAAAACATTTTACTTTACTAATAAAAAAATTAAACTTTTGTTAAACGTACGTTTAAAGTACTTTCTTGTAGTGTGTCAAAATAATAACATAAAATTATTTTAATATTACTAGATTTTATTTGATGTCCTTAATGTTATAAATACAAAATATGTTTTATTCACCCCATTGTCTTTTTTTGACTACATGCCATATTTGTTTATTTTACCGTACGTCATTCCTGAAAACTCGTATATTAACATCCATCAAATTGTTTAGGCTATAGAGTATGACATACATACATACACTCAAAAAACATAAACCAGCCTAGGGCAATCGGGTAAAAAAATACATGTACGCTATGTACCCTATTATCTGTAAGTATATACAATTTGCTCCTTGCAGGATCACACCCGCGATACGCGGGGCAGCAGCAGATTTATAAACCACTGCGCTAATCCCTCATAGAACTTCAGAGAGTTCGTAAAGCCTTCGGTTCTCTCCAATCGTGCCGGATTACTGTCCGATCGGACTATGAGAGCGAAGGAAGAGGGAGTGCACTAGTTGTGTTTTTGAATACACTTGTGCACTTTATTATCTCATGCGTACTTGGCTAAACTGCGTGGAGAGAGGCCGCCGTGATAATTTGGTCGGCTGTATGATAATTCATGATTATGCTGTGCTTATTGACATTAGCGCATTTCGCTATGCATGTTTCCAACAAAAAGAGAAGGGCTGCGAGACAGGTTTAAATGACAAATCAGATTTTCCAAATATTTTTATGGCTGTAATGAAACTTTATATATCGTCGTCTATTACCACCCTGACTCCTTCGCGCCTAGAATTCGGAAGTCGCTAGTCAATCCAGAATTTTTTTTTTTGTAACATAACACAATCAATTAATTATTAATAAACAAAAATCCCGACTGCACTGAAAAGAGAGAAACTACATGCAGTCGGAGGCATATTTTACAGTTGACGTTCGTTACATCCTCAACCAAACCGTATTAGTCATGTTCACACAGAAACGAACACTAGGATCTTATCATCTACCTAAGCTGTTCAACACTGAACTACAACTGTCTAATGAAGTCAAATATCTTGGTGTAATTCTAGACAGCAAACTGAACTGGAACATCCATATAGACAACAAAATCGACAGAGCAAGCATAACCTTGATGAAAAAACGGTGATACGACCTATGATGACATATGGGGCTGTGGTATGGTGGCCTAGGACCAAACTAGCCACAGCAACAAACCAATTTGCAACGCATCCAGAGACTTGCATGTCTGGCTATAACAGGCTGCATGAAAACTACTCCAACTGCAGCCCTGGAAGCCATGCTAGATCTGCCACTAGACCTCTTCATAAGGCAAGAAGCAGCAATGGCGCACGCCTGAAAACTCTAGCACTCTGGAACAGCAACAAAACAAAACACATGAGCTGTTCGAGGCCTTCCCGATTTCTCAAGCGATCAACGACAGAATATTCGGAATTCTGTCGTTGATCAGTTGACAGTTCATCTTTGATAAGAAATATAAGATCCAACTGCATGAGGAGCTACATCGTGAGGGTCATAACCCCACGGAACTCTGGATATTTACGGATGGGTCCAAAACAGGTACAGGCACTGGATCCGGGATTTTCTCGGAGGACCTTAACATTCACATTTCTATACCACTAGGAGCCTACAATACTGTCTTCCAGGCTGAATGCATGGGTATCCTTTTGGCAGCGGCTGCGGTCATGACCAGAGAAGTCACACAGTACCCAGTTCGCATACTTTCAGACAGTATGGCAGTCCTACAAGCCCTGAACAGCCAAACGGTCAATTCCGGGCTCATTTACGAATGCCATCAGAAATTATAGCAGGTAGGCACTTTTAATAATATAACCATACAATGGATCAAAGGACATAGCGGCTCCCGAGGCAATGATGCAGCGGATGAGCTCGCAAGAAGAGGCTCCACTATGGCCGCTATGGGTCCAGAACCCATAGTACCACTGCGGGCGGTGAGTAAGTTAATTGTCGAGGATACAATTTCGAACTGGCAGCAACGTTGGGCGTGTGACGTCAAGGGCCGGGAGCTCTGCCGTTTCTTTCCGGACGTGGCGGCTAGGCTCAGGGCAACCTGGGTCGAGCCGGACTACCATGTCTGCCAGATGCTGACTGGGCATGGATGTTTCCGAAAGAGATTGTATATGACGCTGAGTGAGACGAGCGAATGTTACTGCGGCGAAGGCGACGAAAATCAGGAGCACATTCTGTGGCAATGCCCCCGGTATGAGGAACAGCGGCGCAAGATGATGGATGGGATCGTCCGTGAGGAGTGCCCGGTCTACTACTGTGACCTCGTCAGTTCCGAGGCTAACTTCCGGCGGTTAAAAAGCTCAAGCGTAAACTGGGCCATGTCCCCGGAACAGAATAGATGTTGGAGAGGTGGCACCTTACCGTCGGTTCCCAACCTATGCGACGCAGATACTTCCCAAAAGTTTACTTCACTCTGGTTCAAGACATGTATAGTGACATCGGCACGTAAATTCTACTGGAGGAGGAGGGAGTGACTAATTTCTGAGCAAGTTGATGTAACTACAACAGTTATTTTTTTTTATCCATATTGATCTTTTTTAACTTGACCTTGTAGATAAAAAAGCGTCATAACAGACCTCTAACTAATATATATAGTTGTAAATTTGAATTGAACAATATGGACTAGTAACTGCCTACCTAACCGATCATTGCAGTTAAGTACACTATCCACTCGCTTTAAATACCTTTGTTTTGTGCTGAGTTCCGACACTCATATGAATGAAGATTTAGTTAGTTAATACAACCACAATGAAAAGAAGATCTTTGTCTGGCACCCTATGTGACATCCAAATGCTGATAAGAACAAAAGAACACCATGATATTACTGACACACTACCGTGATATACAGAGCGAAGTTTGTAGCAAAGTGGCACCAATAACAGAACAGATCAAGGAAAATAGATGGTGGTGGTACTGACTAATGAGGTGAGAACTTAACCTTCTCAAAACAGTGCTCAATATGAACTCTAAGTAGCAATCAAGAGGCAAACTCCTCTGTAGACAGAGACCTGAAAGCACAAAATATCATATCTGTAAGAGTTCAGAATAGGTCAACTTGGTACAGAGGCACAAGGCCCGCACCTATATAAATTGGGGTTTAATTTTAGAATAACAAAATTAATAAAATAATGACATTAGTTTTAGAAATAATAAAAATGTGGATTGTCAAGGTACAATATTATTTCATATGAATTTTAAAACAAAGTTATTAAAACATAGTTTACATATACTTCGGTAACCCAAGTACTCTCTGAGAGGTCACCGGCAAGATTAAGTTCCTGCTGGCCTTTCTTGAGGAGTTGGGGTGGATCGAATAATCCATTCCCATCCTGGATGCAAAATAATCGCCGAGAGTGGGGAGCTGCGGAAACCAGCTTGCTACACCTACCATAGCGATACATACCATACCAACACAGTTTACATAAATAGTTTGGACTCTTATAACACCTATGGTATCTCTGGTCTGTTAAGAAGATCAATAAATGAAATAATTAAATTATTGGGAGTAGGAGGGGTAAAACAGAGTCCATGCCCTTTAATGTCCTTCGGTTTTTTGTATTATAAAATTGAGTTGTTTTTACCTGACTGCCCCAGGAGGAGGGTAATGGTATTTATGTATGTGTTTAGATTATATAGATGTGAAATAGTCAGGACAACATCTTACAAGAAGAGAGCTTTAGGAAGAGGTACTCTGAAGATGCACATTGAAGTTATGGATTGATACTTGTATGTGCTCAGTGTAGCATTAAGTCTTGTAGACTAATTCAAATAGGTATTGGTACATAATTTTATTACTCTTTGTGATCTTTTACCTTCAAAAATTGTAGTTAATTCTGCTCTTATCTCATACAGACACTCCATATCAACCCTTTCCCTGTCTCATAAATATGCTACATGTTGATTGTTTAATAAACAATGTTAAAAGAACACACTGGTAAAGACTGACTAAAATACTAGTAAACTACTGTGCAATGTTTTTGACCATTGTTTTATAATTTTATATATACATGGACAAGTTTTCTTACATGGCGTGATAAATAAACCCCTCATATAATATGTTCTATATTATATGAGGGGTTTGAAATTTAAAATCTCATCTAGAGTAATGCCTAAGTACTTGGTTGATGTGCAGTCAGGCGCAGGTATATGTGTTGAGTAAGTACGCCCCGTATTAAGGTGTTGGGGTGCTATAGAAGGAAAAGTTATAAAAAAGGTAATTGATATTATTGTTTTATTAACATTTAATATTAATATCAGTAGATTCTTGTTAAGAGCCGTAGATACTGTCAAGAGGCCACTCTCATCTAGATCACCGCCTATCTCTTCTACGCAAAACTGCATGTCGCAAATCAATGTGTTTATGGAGGAAATTAATGAGGAATCTTTTTCAATGATTTATGAAAGTATGCACAGTAGAGCATTGTGTTCAGTTTCAATAGTGACAATCTTGTTTATTGGACTAACTAATGCGATTTTGAAAAGATCCCAGTTTCTAGACTTGGATATATCAATTTCACCAATGAGTTGTTGGAAAAATGTGTGTGGAATAGTTTTACTTTCTAGCAAGAGAGGCCTAATGGATGATAACATTTTAATCAAATAACATCAATTACATTTATAAATAGTAGTTTACAAACTGATGATTGAACAAAGCTTAGCTTCTGTCATTGAATAAACTAGTGATCGAACAAAAAAATAACCTAGCAAATGATGAGATCAAGGCTAAAACGAAACCTTGATAAAACTTAATAGAATATATACTACTTCTAAGGCTACCCTCTGACCTGCCTTTTAATCGAATACAAATCAAAACCGATTTACACACACGCTGATAAGTTCTAGCTTTTGCAATTAAACAATCAGTAACTACTTACACATAATGACGTCATAGCATTGACAGTCAATACACCACAGTAAACAATTTATGTCCACATTATTATTATCTTATAAGAAATATGAGAAAGCTTTGCACTGTTGTTGTTTACTTACAGATTTTCAGGAATAAAAATAAATCCTCCAATTGTATCAGGGTTATCCGCGATCTGTAGTTGACAGCGAAACTGCGAATCCTAAATAACATGGCGGCATCTTGTCGCAGCCGGTGTATATACGTTTACACTCATTTCAGACGTTTTACACTTGATAATATTACTCGCAGCATCAAACACTTTTGAAGTTAAAAACACGTCTCAGTACAGAAACAAAATAAGTAAGTTTATATCACATACTAAATGCAAAATGACGTAACATTCTCAACCTTCACGGTCGCACAGTAGGTATAAGTGGTAGTAAAAGAAATGATGTTATTATAAACATTATTTAATACTATAGTCTTATAGCACTGCTCTTATAAGAGTCACTATTTACAAACGAAGAACATTCCAATGCAAAGTTCCAGTGTGTTTGGGAAATAAAAAATCAAACGCGATAGATTATTGTGTTGAACAAACGTGACACGCAGTCAAGCAAGCTCGCTGCTGTTAGCTCTTTTTTTTTTGTTAGTGATACCCGTTAATATTATTATAAAACTACTTTTTCAACAAACTGAAAACTTATAGTTAATTGACTAAACTTAATTCAAGACGGTTAAAATTTGTGTTATTTAGTAGAATTATGTGTGCTAAACAATATTTTATAAAATAAATATTCATTTTATTTATTTTGGTTTTATTTATCATTGACCACCTTACTCTATACCCAGATAGGTAACTTTTTGTGTGCCTCTAAATGGCTCTATCACAGAATAATAACCTAAGTATCTGGCTCTATACCACAGATCTCATAGACTCTTTGAGTATATAAACCAAAGGAGACACCCTTATTGTCTATGATGGTGCATTTGCGAGGCGAAAAACATAATTATTTTCTTCGCCCATACTAACATATACGACGCAATGCATGAATGAAAAAGATGTCATTACTTTTGTTTGACAGTTTTCGTGACATACTACTGAAAAGTTCTGGCGGGCGTGGAAAAATTTCAAAACAAATTAAAAAGTATTCCATTTTCTGACACATTCGCTCGTCCTTGTGACATATTTATTGTCAAATAGTATCTTAACTATGAAGAATTTGGGATTATATTATAAAAACAGTGTTATATCAGAATGTTTTGTAATTGTACAAATACAGAAGCAAGTCTCCACCATGCCCACGTGTAGTTTGAAGAAAGTTAAAAATCACTCTGGGCTGACTTTGCATTAGGTAGTTACAATTTATTACTGATATCGTTAATATTTTGCGGAATACGTAATATTCCGCAAAGTTTATGGTTTTTACATTATTAATAATGTATGTAGTAGTTAATTCTCAATCAGGTTCAGGCAGTAATCACTCGTGTGTTATTTTCGATCACAGAACACTATACTCCTAACGGAGTTTTCGATCGTGTAAATAGTGAAGAGGAACTAGTGTCATATTCGTTATCAATACGATATCGATATTTGTTCAACCTTTGAACATTTGCGCAACGCGCAATCAACATCATCTCAAACGGTTGCAATAAAAGTGACCTACTGAAATCTTTGCCGCATCGGCGCGTTACATGAACAACACACGTGTAAATAGGCATCAATGTGTATAGAGAATACATCTTGTATATAAGATTATAATTAATGTGTAATAAATTAGTCATCAAGCTGGAGTCGAGTGTGATTTATCTCCTTCATACACCGCGTCCTCTCACTGTGGCCAAGACACCCTTAGCCGTCAGTACGATCGATCCTGTGAGTCTGTGGGATCGGCAGTGAGAAAACCATTCCCTGAGTTCATTGCACGACGTACACATACCTTGTTTTCCTACCCAATTTCCGTCTGTTACCTTAGGTCTCCTGGTAACAGGCTTCCCGCATATACCAAACGTTACACGCTTGGTTAAGGGTTTGTATTGTTAGGTTAGGGTGTTAGGGTGCTAGAGTGTTAGGGTGCTAGAGTGTTAGGGTGCTAGGGTGTTAGGTTGTTAGGTGATAAGAATTACTTAGGATATCTGCTAGGTAGTTACTTATCGTACGGACGTTGATTATTATTATAACATATATTATCCAGCGCCCGTACAATATTTATTTTTTGAATATTAGAAGCAATGTTACTAGATGGCTTAATAAGATCTAATACAAATATAATACATGGAAAGAGTTACTTTTTTAATCTTAACATTTGTTTGTTTTCGTTTCAGTTTACTCGGAAATAGAAAGGAATCTTTAGATGTTAATGGATCTGAGAATAAATTATCTATCAAACTTGTAGATAAAGAAGTCGTACATTTGTTAGCTCTGAGAATATATTTTTGAAAAAGTGTTAAAACTGATTTATTTACAAAGAAAAAAAGTGGACGAAGAAGTGATACAAAAATAAATGAAATTGACATTTATTATTGTGCATCTTACGTCAAAGAAATTTTACTTAATATTGTAAATAAATTAAATTGACATCTATTATTATGCATCTTACGTCAAGGAAATTTTATATAATATTGTAAATAAATGAAATTGACATCTATTATTATACATCTTACGTCAAGGAAATTTTACTTAAAATTGTAAATAAATGCACAAGTAGTCCGAAGCCAAAAGGAAAAAAAAACAAAGGGCATGTTTCAAAAACAAACATTGTTCTGCAATATGCTCCTGCTGGAGTAATCGATGTAATAATACTTTATAGAAATTATTAATCTTGTTGAATATTTTTTATTAATTGGCTTATTATTTTTTACCTTTGGAAATACATAACTTTCTTTGGTGCTGTACGATGCCGAGCCACAGGCTTCCAGGTGGTTTAAATCATAACTAGATTATTCATGAAGCATACGATGAAATATGTATGTATGTAGCCAGACTCAAATGCGGGATCAAACCCCGTTCGCGGTCTTATTCTTACGTTAAAGTATTATTCGATTGTTCACATTATTATTATTCATTATTCCGATATACCTATGTGCGCAGGTATATAATTCGTGTCTCAATAAATTGATAATTCGGGCTGAGTGAATATATTTAAGCACATATAATAACTGATTCCTAATAAAAGCAGATGACTGTACTTACAAAAGGTTAAGTGAACATAAAGTTTCAACAACTAATTTTAACCTCAATTTTCAAATAAAAATGACGCATACCTCATAACTGCTCTTTAGCTCACGTCATATCAATAAGTACTACGATAAAATATTATTGTGAACAACACTGTTCGGCGGCCATATTGTATCATGAACTATGACCAAAGAATAGGTAGAGGACATGAACTAAACATTGGCGTAGGCTCCGCCCATTATCTAGTGCTGCCAATGACAGTTAATAAATTGTTAATCGTTTTAATTACATCGATCGAATCGATTATCGTTATCATTAGGGTCACCTTATCCAATTAAATCTTATTTAACCACTGTTCTTGGACTTCCGGAATCTTTGGGAATCTTAAATGAAAACATTTACATATTATGTACTAACAACACAAATGTAATAAAATAGTAAACATTTATTCGTTTCGCCATAGTTGCCATCCCAGGTTGAATTGATTCAGGATTGTCCATGCAAATATTTTCTACATAACCTGCAATACTCAATACTCAATTTATTTATTGCGTTTCCATAATGTGAACTTAGGTGGGGCACAGCAAAATTAGGAGAGAGGAAGAGGGCGTTCTTATAACACATAAATTAGCTATTATTAGCAAATTTATCATTTAACTATTCGTTTATACTGTAATAGCGTTTGTTTATTAATAATAGTTTTATTTTATTTATAAATATATTTAATTTTAATTCTTTTTTCATGTCGTTCGGTAACTTGTTATAGATTTTTATCGACATGACTAGTGTACTTGTTGCATGTTGATGTCGGTAAGTTTAACCTATTGTTATGACGCAGGGAATAAATTTGTTGTTTATCTTCACTTTTCGTGAAGAAATGTTTATACTTTCGTACAAATTTACAAAATATATTAAAATATATATGCAAGGAAGCGTTAAGATTTTATGTTCTCGGAAGTGGGGCTTACAGCTATCTGTATCTTCTATGTTAACTAAAATTCGGACTAGTATTTTTTTTAGAATTAGAAGCGTTGGTGCGTCCGTACTATTTCCCCATAGTATTGCACTGTAGCTGAGCATAGGCATAGGCATATATAGATAACTAATGCTGTTTGAAGGTTGGTGGTCTTTTTGACTTCTTGGAGTGCATACGCAAATTTGGATAATTTGGTTCTTATGTTCTTTATATGAGATTTCCAATTAATATTTGTGTCTATGGAAAGCCCAAATAGGGTAAATTCGTATACAACTTCTATTTTTATGCCGTTTAAAGCGAAATTAATGTCTAATGGAGTTTGTTGGTGGGGGTAGAAGGATATTATTTTAGTTTTTGAAAAGATAATTTCTAGATTATGATTGCTCAGCCAAGTCATTGTTTTCCCTTCATTGGCAGCAGTTGAGTTGTTGTCTTATTATATTGTTCTTGATTATTTTTCTCATATGTCGAAATACGACACGTTCGATAATACAACTGCAAATGTAAGTTTGTAATTGTATTTTTTTTATGATATTGCTACAAATTCACGATTTTATATACTTCCACGCGTTTCTGAAGAAAGAGGTCTTAACAGGCAGACAGAGGGACAGAAAAGTAATCTTATAAGTGTTACTTTTATCCTTTTGAGGAACGGAACCCTAAAAAGACACAATGATTTATCTATATTGTCAAGCCACAAAGTCTCGTCTTTATGAATTTGTGAAAAGGTGGGCGGCCACGGTAATGGCCGCTCGTCTTTTAGAAGATTTATACGGTTCGGAGCCATGACAGGCTATATGATATGGGTGTAAGTATAGCAAGTTTCGTAATTTATCTTCGTTCTATTGTAAGTTTAACAAAATAATCAGCTTGTTGTTATCGTGCATTAAAATATGTCTTATTACATACATGTTGTTTGATTTTCAGGCTAAAGGCGATGTATCTGTCGCAGATGGATTGTAAAATGAGCTGTTTTATAAAACTGGTAGCTGATTTACAAAACAGTACTGTTATGAAAAACAGCTGAACGACGTTTAGCGGTTTTACATTGTTACTGCACTATAACACGCAGACTTGAATGAACGTTTTGCGTTTATCAATGCAGCGGGTCAACGATCAGAGATTATGTAAAACAGTGTAAAATTAACTGTCAGATTGTTGATTTTAGTTCGAAATTTTGTCGCATATAGCTCTGTATATCTTAACAATAATAACCTAACTTTATTTTACTTGCCAATAGCAAAAAAATATGAAAATTTAGAATGACATAAATACTAAACCACTATAATAGTCGACAATATATCGGGATTATGAAAGAAAACAAACGAAATTAATCACGAGTTTCACGACAAGTTAGGTTCGAAGAGGATGACGGGGGCCAGTGAGCGAACGTAGCGAGCGAACTACCCCCGTCATTCACTTTGTGTTTAGGTTTTTTCTAACCTTATAGACACAAAAATAGGAGCCCCGCACAGCGGAGCTCCATCGACCCAGCCACGGAAAGTCAAATCAGAATGCAGTATCTTTTTTTTACTTGAGTGGTGACTATCCATATAATATACCTATACAATAAACAAACCTGTCCCACAGTAGATATGTCATTCTGCATTACGTCTAAAGGTGCGTTGCTGTTTTGTTAAACGTATCGCAATGGCAATCCAGCTGAACGTCGTTCAGCTGTTTTATAAAACAGTACTGTTTTGTAAATCAGCTAGCATTTTTGTAAAACTATGGATTCTAAAATCCATCTGTGACATATCTACCACTGTTTCTACGTCTATGCCTTTGCTTGAAACGCCTTGAAAACGAAAATTAAGAAAACACTACTCTCACATCATTTTCCATATAATATTATAATATTATGAAAACAATTGAGCCGAAAAACACATTTCAGAAGACTACTGAGTTATCTAATGAATAATCTGCTGCTATGTTAAATTATATAGAAACCGCAAACAATTTCCGCTCATAATTAAAGCAATGTGTATTTCATATACATAAAAGTTAGGAAGCATATTGCAAAAAAAAATGTCCTAAGAGGATGATGAGGTCCGAATTTTTTATAACAAATTTTATTTGGTTTAGATTTTTTTACTTATTTAATTATTACCTAACTGCAGCAAAGCGTAAATAGAAAATTTTATAATAGAGACCTAGTTTTTTTTATTTATTTTATTTGCATGTACAATCCTAAACCAATTCAATCTGGGACGGCAACTATGGCGAAACGAATAATTATTTACTATTTTATTACATTTGTATTGTTAGTACATAATATGTAAATGTTTTCATTTAAGATTCCCAAAGATTCCGGAACTCCAAGAACAGTGGTTAAATAAGATTCAATTGGATACATAAGATAAGGTGACCCTAATGATAGCGATAATTGATTCTATCGTTGTAATAAAAACTATTATCAATTTATTAACTGCCATGGGCAGCACTAGGTAACGGGCGGGGCCTACGCCATTTTAGTTTCTTTTTTGCCGCACCAAATTATTGTTTAGTTCATGTCCTCTACTTCTTCGGTTATTGGCGAACCTCAAAAGAACATTTACTTTATTTTTAATTTCTGTGTACTGCTACCCAGGGCAATCAGAGATCTTTTTTTTTTTTTTTTTTTTTCCTTCGCCCTAATCGGGCAGGCTAAGGTCTTAGACCATACCGCCTCGTCTTCAGTGTTCTTGAATAAAAGTAAGGCCAAAGCCTCGTCTTCAGTTACTTCCTTCTTGTTATAATCAAGTATAAAAAGTTATTGCAGTTATTGCCCCAGTAAAACGGTGGAAATTTTACTGAGTCTTCGATGGAGTTTAGGAGTGAACACAAAAAGTCATGATTTTCAATTGTATACAATTTGCCCACACTCGCACACCTTCATGAACACATAATGGTTAATTATCCACCATAATTACACATTATACATCGGAGAAACACAAGTTTTGGAAAACAATATAAAATTGACAACGTGCACTTTACATTTTCCCGCCTAAACCCCCGTTTTTCGCAATCAGAGATCAGAAGAACTGTCAGTGTCTATAGTTGAGCCGTAGACAATACCATAGACTTAAGGTGAGGATTTGTTGTATGAAGATTACCAGCCGTGCTACGTAGTCACACTTGAGTTTCGTACCATATAAAACTTAATAGTTTTTATTAGTTTGTGTATAATAGTAGAACACGTACACTACTGACATTTTTGTAATAAGATTTGCTATAATTGAGGCTATAGTAACAAACACATTCTGTAAAAGTTTCAACTTATTGAAATGAAAGATATAGCCAGCTAGCTAGTATAATAATAGGGTACCTAATTTAAGTGATAAATAAAGAAAATGTTACAAAAATGCTCATATTTATATAAGACATAGGTAGTATCTTTGGCTACCGAATGACGCATAGGCCGAAATCTATAAATGTGATGGTTGCTGCTGACGCTGAAGGTGTGTTCTACTTGGAACGAGCATCGCCATGACCTCACCGGGGCAAAATCCTTTCCTGAAGTAGGGTTGTTTCGTTTATGTTATGAGGATAACAACGTGGAAATATAGCCAAAATTTAGTGATTTACATTTATAGTTCCTAAATTGCATAAGTTTGGTTTTTTATAACTTTTAAATTCATCCCTTTCAGTCAGTTAGTAACCATGCTTAGTGTTTTGTTTATTTCTGTGTTAAAATCATCCTCACTCAGACCATTATTCTAATGTAATAAATGTAATTTTAAATCCCGGGATAAAAACGTCACTATAATTATTCCGGGATTTTAGAGAAGCTACTATCCACTCTATGTTACTTCCTTCCTTTAGTTAAGTTTAAGTTTAGGTAAATATACTCTATTCCGATCTCTTGTTATCAATTTAAGGTACTTGATTCGGTATAGGTTGTTTATTGATTTTATTGATGTCATTGTTGTTTTTATGGTGGTGGTGGTGGTATACACTATTAAATACTCCTTAGTATACACTATACAGAGAGGAAACTTTAAGTTAAGGTAGTCGTATTCCGTCCAAATAAATAACAATCACAATGTATCAAAAAAAGTAACATTGATAATCACTAACACTTGTTTTTTTGTTCTCTTACACTACTCATGATAGATCCATAAAAAAGAGATCAATGAACACTACCTATTTCTCACAAATCAATAGCGTAAACAATTCCCTTAGCGATTGTTTGTTTTGTGATTTGTACATATTTACTTGTACATATCTCTTAAAATCTCCTTACTCACTGATACTCATGCTCTGTTTTTTGGGTTCCACTCCTCAAAATGAAAAAAGGAACCGTTAAAAGATCCCTTTGTTGTCCGTCTGTCTGTCAACACCCTTTTTGACAAGAACGCGATAAAGTATCAGGTCAAATTAATATCAAATCATAAACGTAGGATAGTAAAAGACCTACAAAGCCTACTTTGGGTATGGAATCTCTTACGGAAATATCACATGTTAGAAAGAGAAAGCATATTTAGGTTCGGTCAGCACTATTGGCAGATGTTGTTTTCTCCAGTGTCACTGTCAAAAATCACTAACACTTAAAACTTATATTTGCTATATCGTCAGTGAATCCTGTATATTTTATAAAGTTTTAAAATGTTTATGCAATGTCTACGTGTTGTGTTGGTGACTGCGATGTTTCTTATAAAAATAATCCAGAAAAACATTCATTTCACAGGTAAATTGTCATCAACAGCATATATTTTCATGGCAATATTTTGGAAAAAATATCTTTAGAAAAATTATTTGGAAAACCAAATCCTATCAAGGAAATAGTGAATTTTCTCTATAGTAAAAAACAATGGTCATAAAAGCAATATTGAGTACGTTGTTCTAATATAAATTTTCATTTCATGTACACAAAATAGTGACTTGTCAGTATCGACTATTGTGTCGATGAAATTTTAGACCAAACAGTTCCGATATCAGAATTTATTTAAAGTATCAAAACTTTAAATAAATTCTGATACCGGGTACCAACATTCTCTCCACATTGATTATTTTTCCAAAATTTTACCTAGTAATATCGACACAGAAGATTAAACCAAAACGTTTCTGTCTCTTAGTCGCTGTGTCTGTAAGCGTAGCTTAGTAGCCCAGGTTACGTAATAAATATATTTCATCACGTTATTACAGTAGTCCCCAAATGCGGTACGAATCCGGACCGCCAACCTACTTTGTGCGGACCTTGGTTGATAATAATGATCTAACGACTGCGCTACTAATATAAATTTTAAAAACAGTCCCCGAATGAAACTAGATTGTGATTCCTGCGCTATCACCTTTAGGCGGTGAGCACTGAGCCTATATGTGATAGCCTAATTAATATGTTGTTTACAAATTTTTTAGTACAAATTCAAGACAATTTAAGAATTTTATGATTTATTTTTTTATACTAAAAGGTTTCCTGTCGATGCTAAGGAAAAAGAAAAATGGATGAGACTAATTGATACAGAAAAGAATAAAGGATAAAGAAGAATAAACAAAAAGAAGAAATAAGAAAAGATAATAGGATATACCTTCTTTTTACGGGGGAAACCTTCAAAAACGCGCCCGGCCTTTATGGATAAGACCGGGGTGCGGGGTGTCTTACCTCACTAAAACCACCTCGGCGGTCACCATCAGCATATGGAGGGAGGCACTTAATAGACCAGCTCCAGCACCCCCGCTATGCAGTGCCTGACTGATGCAGTGACACATCCCTGGAGAGACTGTACAGGGGTCTCCCCTAAGCGTCGCTGTGCACGATAGCACGTGACCACTATACCACCGTCTTTTCTGGGATCACGATGGGTAAACAGAGTCCCCTCTCTATGCATCTGTGACCCCAAAGGGCCGCCTGTCTTAAATCATACATGCGGGGTTTCGGCTGTTAGGCGCCGAGGCGGTTGCCTCCTACACGTTTTCTTCTCAGAGAGGGATCGGACCTCTCATAATCCCGCTCGGCGGCCTTTTCCTGGACGACAACAGTCTCACAAAAGGAAGCCATTCCTCTCCAGTTCACTTTATCTGCCAGCGTGGCCCTCACTACTGCCGGCAGAGACAGGCCTCGCCCGATACTGGCTTTAGTACCCGCCGCTCAGCGGTCTAGGCAGGGCACACCTCAAGCGTGTGCTGCGCTGAGTCCGTACCACCTCCGCAATGGTATTAGGATAGGTAGGTAAAAATTATTCAGTCAATCATCATCTCAATCAGTCATATTCTATACACTGCTCAGGGTCCTTAAAAGCTGCTTTCTTTACAAAATACCTATTACCAATGAAATATAATAATAATGTGGGCGCATGAAATGTTTTTATAATAATAATGTAATTAATTAATTAAGTGCATTAAATAATACCTACCCTTGTGATTTTAGTTTTATTATCATAATTTGATTGAAAATATTTTCATTTTGTATACCAATTCTTTACATCTGAAATATTATTTATCGATAATTGATATGTGTCAATATTTCCACGTTGTACATTACTATTGCACGCACACATTGACAATTCAAAATCGGTAGCACTTTTTTGAGCTCTATACTATAAAAATGTGAATGTGAGTATTGTGTAGGGTTTGTTTGAAGTTATAATTAATTTATTTGTCTGGCGGTTTTTGAGATCTCTCTGTGACCTACGCAAATGTCCTGCCGATCTGGTATCGTCTTGTGACGGGTCGTTAAGCTCCCTCAATTATGGTTGAGCTACACGATGACTGATGCATACGTGCCGTCGGTTAGGACAGGTCAGCTCAAAACAGCTATGGCTCTTTCTTCAAAAGGCCATCCCAGACCTATCCCTACAAAATACACTCATATATTGAATAAAATGATGTCTGGACTTTAAAAGAGACGTTGACCTCTGAGTTTGTTTCGGTATTTCTTCTCAGAGCTAGTCAGATAGGAAATGCCGACGCCATCTAGCATAAATAATGTATGACTTGTAAAAGTGTCTATAACAGATCTATTTACAGAAATAAATATCATTTATCATTTATGTCCTTCTATGGGGTACCAAAAATATTCTAATTCTATGTATCAAATAGATGCTTAAGTATATGGTCTCTTAGACTTCTGAAAAAATCAAGCTTCTAAGTTTACTCCATCAAAAGATACGGCCATTTAATTTTGATATTTAGACATATCTAATTTAACTAAATCGAAATCTATGGGGTACTTTCCGTTGACCTGGAATCTTGAAATTTCGCATGTATCCGACCTGGATACTAGCACAAGTAAAGGAAAAGTCCGAAAATTGATAAATTCTAGATAAATCACATGAAACAATAAAAAAATACGATTACAAAACTCACATTTGCAGTTGGAGAATCGGCCGTGCCGTATATCAATGTATGGGGAAATATTTTTTCAACTGCAAAGTTTGTCCTTTAATTCGGCTTATCTTATCATCCTAGTATTGTTCGGTGCCTTCATGGGTTATGTACTTCAGTAATGTTGATTAATCGGAACTCTTGGTCTGCGAGTCGTACTCGAACTTGTCCGAATATTTATATTTAACCTTTGGAATTCCAAATAAAATAATATTTTGTAATTTCAGAAACTAATAAGACAATAGGGATATTGCTGCAGGAGCCCATTTTGACCTGCGCATTCTCACACTATTTGCATTCAACCCAAAACAATAAAATACTAAACGGAAGTGTTGCCTGCTGCTGTTGATGTGCGTCGCCGGCTCACGGCGACAGCGTGCAGTCGACACACGTCGACGCCCGCGGTGGCAATCGGCGACACGCTCGGCGACTGCCGTTGACAACGTTCCACTCGTATGTAAGAAGCCTACATCTGCACACGATGAATATTTGACTGTATGTTCCCGCCAGACAGCAACATGAATGGATGGGATGCATATGAATGACATTGAAAGGAGAGTGAGTGCTGGTAACCAGCAACCAGGGGCCTAATTCTGCTAATTTACCAATGCGACACACTATCGACACTCAACTGAAGTTGAGTGTCGATAGTGTGTCGATGGAATGATTTTAGTTAGACCGGTGGTCTTATTAAGCTAGCAGACTACCAATTAACTAAAATCATTCCATCGACACTCAACTGAAGCATTGGTAAATTAGCAGAATTAGGCCCCAGTGAATGGGGCGCTACATAATTTCATGAATTGCCCGAAACTGCCCAATAAGACGCTGCAGGCCGTTCATTGGGGGGTGTTGATGCCAACACATGAGTATGGTAGTGAAAGTGTGGGTTGGCTGAAGAAGCATGAAAGTATATTCAATGCAGTAGATGACAGCTTTGAGAATATGTGTGAATTAGCTTTTGATAGAAAGGAACAGCGTGATAAGGGAACGTTGTGGAGTTAAAGATGATGTAGTGAAGAGGATTGCGAAAGGTATGTAGAGATGGTTTAGGGAATATAGAAAGGATGGAAGAAAAAGGAATTGAAAAAACTAGTTAATGGGGCGAGTGTGGATGGAAGAGTCGGGGAAGGCCACCCTCGACGAACGATCTGCAATCAAATTGCGGAGGTTCTCAAAAAAGAGCAGGTCAAGAGCAACTTATACCGATGAAACCATGCAGGAAAAGGTCAATGAACATAGATGAAACGAAATAAGTGTGTGAGAATCTGCCTAATCCTATATGAAACAGGCGTGATTTCAAATATGTCGCAGATGGATTGTAGAATCCGCTGTTTTACAAAACTGCTAGCTGATTTACAAAACAGTACTGTTTTCTAAAACAGCTGAACGACGTTCAGCTGGATTGCCATTGCGATACGTTTAACAAAAACCTATCTACTGTGGGACAGGTTTGTTTATTGTCTAGGTTTATTAAATGGATAGTCACCACTCAAGTAAAAAAAAAGATACTGTATTCTGATTTGACTTTCCGTGGCTGGGTCGACGGAGCCCCGCTTCGCGGAGCTCCTATTTTTTGTCTGTAAGGTTAGGTTAGGTTAGAACCTAAACACGAAGAGTATGACGGGTCATCCTCTTTGAACCTAACCTGTCCGTGTCGGGATACACGAAACTCACGAGCTCGCTTCGCTCGCTCATGGATCAATTTTTTATCGTTTATTTTCTTTCATAATCCCGATATATTGTCGACTATTATAGTAGTATTTACGTCATTCAAAATTTTCATCTTTTTTTGCTATTGACAAGTAAAATAAAGTTAGGTTATTATTGTTATAACATACAGAGCCATATGCACAGACTACTAAGAGATATTAAGTATCAGACAGGAATCTCCGAACAACCAATCCCCGACGTCGACTTTAGAGTTTGACATATTTTTTCTTTTTAATTTGTTTCCAGACTATACTAGGCTAAGGCAACCTACTATAATTCCAATATATCCGAACAGCGTATATAGGATCTTTGATGATTAATTAATTTAAAAATTTTAGGAATAAGGCGAAATAAAAGTAAATTTATTTATTTCTATATTTATTTTATTTATTTGTATCCATAGTATTTTTATTACAAGTGGATCGAGTTCGTTAGTTATTTAAATTATTCCATATTTGGCCATTATTTCTTGATAAAATTCTTGAGTTTTCTCCAATATTTAGGCGTCAAATCTTTCGGTATTTAGTCTCCAATTCCTTCCGATTACACTGCAAAAAAATTTAAATTAATTGTTTATAGTCGGTTTATAAACCCATATACGAATGGAATAGAATACTTGTAGATGAGCTAGTAATGGTATAGTATTGTATGGATGGTATTTGATAAACTAGCAACTGGCAAGGTAGTTACTCAGCATATGCAAAAGGAACATATGACCAGAATAAAACAAAAATGCTACAGGTAGCCGCAGTAGTACTCAATAGTTAAATAGTTATGTCCAATACATGGTTTCATTAGTACATTAATTAAGTATAAAAGTTAGTGCATTATTGATTTAGATTATTAATAAATAGAGCAGGAAATTCAAACTCTTAAATTCAATTTAAAATATATATGTAGCGACCTGCCAAATCAATTATCAATTTTATTCAGACCTGTGTTTAAAAGGTATAATCCAGGATATGGTATATAATTATGTTCAAACAGTATGATTAAAATTACCCTTTAAGTTAATCCAGGATAAGTCTTTGCACCAAATATTTTTCCAAATCGGTCAGCAATTTTAGAGCAATTGTTAACAAACATTAAAAACACTTCACAAACTTTACATTTATTCGTTATAAAATGCTTAGTAGGACTAGTGAAAATCTATGATAGTTACCTTAATTAATTAAAAGTGTTATTGCTCTGCTTTGACTCCATTAATTTCTTCTAAAATTATGTGTTGTGAAGTGTTATCTGAAAATAAAATAAAGTTTTAGAGTACATGTCAAGTAGCAAACTATTTTGGCCAGAATTTAACTTTTGACATAGAAACAGCCTATGGAAAATAGGAACTTTCAATATTTAAATGATTTCAGAATATCTTCACAATAGGAAATAAACTCGCTGAAGACTAAACTTTATGTTGGTTTTATTTTGGACTTCTTTGTTGAAACATTATGATTTAAAAGTTACAAAAAAATAATTATGAAGTTCAGGAATGTGTGGAAATTGAATGCATAGTACTCTTTATCCTTTTTATTATCCTTACCAGTCTTGGTGGTGTGGATGAGGTTTCTCAGAGCTAAGTTCCTTCAATGTAGTATCAATTAGACTTTCTTTTTGAAAAACGGTGAACACATTTAATATTCTTCATATTAACGAGAAAATAGGTTATGAAAGAAGTTATTTATGATACATGTTTAAAATCAGGGTGTACAATCTTCGAACAAATGAGTAGGAAACCGGACAATTATAAATCGACAAAATAAAGTAGCTCATTCAAACATCCATGGTCGTATGGCAATCAGTCTTTTGCAATTTGGTAGGGTTATATTAATACTTTTTTACCTTCGTAAAACAATAGATGGCGCTTAATGCTATTTTGCAACAGGAAGACTTAATTGTAAAAGTGAACTTGAATTTATAAAATATCGGGAGTATGCTGGTCGGAACATATGCATATCCGAATTACAAGCAAATATAACATTAAATAATTAAAAACAATTTATAAAAGTAATAATATTTCGACTTTCTGCATTGCCAAATCCATAAAGAAAACTTAATAGATCTAAGATTACTTTGTCATCCCTATTTTTTATTCACCATTACTGCAAAAATTTAAATAAAATATTATGCGGGAAGACGGACTGTGACGATGATAAGGACGGCAATCAATTAAAGGCAATAAAAATATGTATTAAGTAATTAAAGATAAATCTTTGAAAACCATTAATTTTATTTCATTATATTCTTCTGAATTATTCATAAGATGTATGAGCAATAAAAAAATGAACGGAAGAATATATTGAAATCGGTTGAATCACGTATTTTTATATCTTTGTTGGTTGGACCCTAAGTAGATACCTATAACTAACATACCAATGCACCCGTATCTATATAAACAAATGCATATCGGGGTCCTATCGTTTACAGCAATAGTAAAAGAGCGGACTGTATAAATATAGAGTAGGTATAATAAAAAACAAAGATAGATCAAACGGCGCCCGATCGCGCTATGTGACCATCGCGGATAATCGTCGTAGAGAGGTTGCGCGCCAAAACGGGGAAAAGAGCCGCAACCGCCGCGTCGCTTCCCACCCCCGCGCACCCTTCAGGCTGCGCGGTGGTCAGCGCGGCCCGCGTTGTCCCGCGCCGTGGCATGATCCGAGCGTAGACAATGCAGTAGTGCATTCGTAAAACTATAGATGGCGTCTGTGTGCCCTGTTTCCTAAATTGAAAGCGAGAGAGGTCTCTATTTCCTATATTATAATGTACTCTGTGTTTAAAATTATGTCCACAGACTACTTAGAGAATGATTATGTCAGATACTTAATTACTAATCTGTGATTCTCATGAACATCATGTATGAACATATACATAGCTATAGTTATTTCTAAACTGTAATGGCGGTCAGCAAACGTCATACTGTAATGTACCATTTGTCTATGGTCGCAAATTTAGTCTATTTCCAATGTTCTAAGATTTCATGCCGTGGCCATATGCGACAAAATTTCGAACTAAAATCAACAATCTGACAGTTAATTTCACACTGTTTTACAACATAATCTCCTTATCTCCCGCTGTATTGATAAATGCAAAACGTTCATTCAAGTCTGCGTGTTATAGTTCAGTAATTATGTAAAACCGCTAAACGTCGTTCAGCTTTTTTTCATAACAGTACTGTTTTGTAAATCAGCTAGCAGATTTGTAAAACAACTGGTTCCACAATCCATCTGCGACATATAGACAGCAACGAAATGTGCAGGCAGGTAGTCGATCCTTTGAAGCGTGCGAACAGTAGAGGAACCCGAAGAAGAGGAACTATCTCAATCCTCCCAACCATATTCATATAATTACTTCCTATAGTTCCTATATTAATAATATTGTTAATGGCATGGGGCAAAGGCTTTATGATTATTTTAGTTAGATACACGGCATGGGAAGAAAATGTGATTCGATTGTTTGTGATAGATCTTCTTTGACTAGCATTGTCCCAATTTTTGGGGTCCCAATATTTAAGGTCCTATTTTATTTCTAGGATGTTCGGTCCTGTCTTTGAAATACAAGCGTTTTTCATGTCCTTCTTAACCGTCGCAATCCACGTTTGTTGGTCTTCGGTATATTATATACTTACCTATACTCGTAGTATACACCACTTGAATCTAGTGCGAAAGTACGATCGAGATGTATCGGATTAGATCGTATTTTCAATGATCAAACATGGAGCGGATAGGGTACACAGAGTTGGCAAGCTTTCAATTTTGTAATTACTATAAGTTTTCTTCATTATATTCATAATCTATTACAGCAACTAGAACAGATTTTCAATACCAACCAAGTTACCAACACACTGTGGTGACAGATCCAGATCTCTTGTACTGAAACTTTTTTACTAGGGTAACGAAAGATTTATTTGGAGTGTTTAAACTAGACATGCGCAAAATGTGTCAGTGAAAAGAAATGAATGAAGTATATCTTTTCGCTCAACGAAGTAGTCCAGTCATTTAGTTCAGTACTTCATTTAGTTCAGCAGATCAGAACTAGTCCATGAGATGAGATATCAAGCTCGCATAGAGTGATTTAGTTAAGACAAATTAAGCACTTCACTTAGTTCACTTTTTTATACATAAATCGATACTCCTTCATACTTTATACAGGCTTAGGACTGTCAACCATAAATATGAATGTAAGCAAAAAAGTGCAGATCTGGTACCTAGTTTCGACTAAGTTTGGTAGGTTGTCATTGTGTGTATTAAGCTGGACGAGCCAGACATGACACGAATGTGTATGTGGAAGTGCGCCGGCTGCCGAGCGCTGAGCAGTTGACGTATCATGAGCGTAAAGAAAGACTGAACTACAACTGAACTAAATGAAGTAAAGACACATTCGAATGACTACTGAATGAGAGATATATTTATTTTGCGAAATGAAGTAGTCAATTTCCTTCAATCGTTCGCGAACTACCCATCTCTAGTTTAAACTAAATTAAAATGTACTAAGTCTCTTTAGAAAAATATTTACGTATCTGCCAACAATTTTTACGCTCAGAACTTGTATGAGTAAGTAATATATATTAGAATTGAAGTGAATAATTACTCTATGTGAATTGTATTCCGCGCACTTGCATACAATAGTCTAACACTATCACAATACCCTACACCACGACGTGATCCCGTGACTAAAACATATGCATCGCCAGCTCGTAACACACGCTTTGCTTTGCAATAGTCCAGGGCAGCATGAACTCGTGCTTCTACTTCAGCCGTCCAAGTACCTTTTGCAACTTCAAAATAATGCATTGCGCGAACTCCTCGCCAAAATCTTAACTGGCGTGCAGTATGGCAGGCTCTGGTTACAGCAATTATAGGACAATGCGGTTTCGCATGAGAAATTAGTTTGGCTGTTCGGCCAGAATTTGTTAAGCATATAATAATAACCGCGCGAGCTCGCGTGGCAAGTTCAACTGCATTAATACTTATGGCTTTTGTTGGTTCATCCAGGGGACTTTGCATTAACTCAGTATTTCCATAAATATATGGCTGCCAAACTATTCGTTCAGCCTGTCTACAAATAACAGCAGCAGCGGCGAGGCAATGTTCTGCCATTTTCACAGAGTCGTAAGAAGGTGAAAATTTCTTTAATGGTGAATCATAATGCAATTCCAAACATATTACATCTGTGCCATCAATTACTAGATTTGCAATATCTGTGACACATAGCGTAGGAATCTGCTCATTTATTACTGCTTTAAATATACATGGCTTCCCGATTTCATTGCACTTCGCTAAAATATTTTTTTGAGCAATAAATATTTTCTCTACAGGCAAATCAGTACTTAAAACACATCGGTCAACGTAGATACCATCTGCTTCAAATAGTACTTCATCAATATTATCAAAACCTATTACCGTGTCGATACAAGCAAAAATTAAAATATGTTTTCCTTTTTCTGATAGCAGTTCTCTTACTCCACGGATATCACTTCCACTTTGTGTGTTTGGAACAAGTACACCATCTATATCTGATCCAATTGCCCAAGCTATTTGCTCTTGCATATGTTCAAAGGGCTGTTGTGATGTATCACTACAAGGTATTGATTCCAAACTACCACCTTTACCAACATTTTCAACTTCACGAGGAGCGTGTGATATTCGAACGGTCATTTTAGCGGCAATAGTACCGCCAACGGCAATTGAGCACTCTACTGAATCGTCCCCGACCTCAGATACAATAAGTTTTATGTTGCCAGGGGTCAAGCAATCAATAAATATAATGTCGTTGGGTTGTAGATCTGTCAAATGATCATAGCCAATGTATAAACAATCCGCGGTTCCACTTTCACGCCAACTGGTATCAGTAGTTAAACGGATTGTATTAAATTGAATAAGATCAATAGTCGACTTCGGGCCACCTTTCAGATGTCCTGTTACAATTTCAGGTCCTCTGACGTCTACCATAAGGGCTAATGGATAGACATATTCTAATTCGGCACTATAATTATAAACTGCTTGTCTTATACTTTGAACCAATTGTCCACAAGCGTCTGGTTCCATGTCTCGCATATTAAGCCTAGCAATCGTCATCCCCGAAGCGATTAATCTTTGAATGGTGGCAGGCTCTCGATTTGTTGTGCTAATATCGCACATTAGACCTGTTTGCAGTTCTTCACATGGAGCTTGATGAATGTCTATATTACAATAATGTTTAAACAAAGATGGCTGAGGTGGCGTACTTTTTCTAGTCTTATGGTCGAGTGCCGCTTCCAAAGGAATGTGCCATGGTAAAGCCATAGTCTCTAAATTATCGTAAAAATTCTTTTAAACCAAAAACTATGAATGTGTATGTATATCTATGAATAATTGCATAAAAATGGTTTGAGAAAATAACTCTCTTGAATGTATAAAATTGCGAAATATTATAGTCAAATGTCAACATGTCACCTAGGTAACTACCAAGAAGGTTATATATATAATTTTAAACAAAAAAAAGAACCGACTCCAAAAATGAAATAAAAAGTAAAAAAAAATGCATTATTTACTTACTTCAATTTACATACAATTTTCTTTTTAACCGACTTCCAAAAAGGAGGAGGTTATCAATTCGGTTGTTTTTTTTTTTAATTTTGAGGTTTCTGAATAAAAACAATTTATTAGGACAATAATATACAATTATTATTATTTTTGGAGTCGGTGCCAGCCAAATTTGCAAAGTATATTTAAAGGTACATTAACTATCATCTTTATTTGTCTTAAAATACATATTCAATATAATTTTAAATACATATTAAACAAGTGAAAAATGCAATATATATTTAAAAATATAAAAAACAGTATGCCACCTGTGTCGGGAACAGGGTCCAAGCCACCGGTGGTTAGGGCTCCATCGAGAGAAACCTCCTGACAATTCGTGCCGTGTCAAGGAGTACTGCTCTCTGCATCAAGCTCTTGACCCAGCTGCCTAACGAGAGCCTCCTAAGATGTTTGTCGAGGCTCTTGGTTATTAACCCATTGGCTGAGGTATATTATGATAATATATTGTTATATTATCGTAATATACCTACCTAATTGAACCTCTATTTACAAATGAACACAACAACTGCCTAAAGCGACAGCTTAGTTACGTAATACGCTACTTCATGAATGTACTTACACGTTTATTATCCTTTTCTGGCACCGACTATACACCGATAAGAGCGCACTCCAACATTTGGTCAGATTTACTAGAAATTTTCATGGTAATCCTGTAGCATACAAAATAATAAAATCAATATTTAAACTTAAGGTGATTAATATAAATATTACTTTGCAATAGTTGCCTTCTCATATCGGCATAGAAGAGAATGAAAATGTTGATAAGTTAGCCAAAGAAGCGTGTGGGGACGGTATTCCTGTATCATAAGAACCTTGCTTGGCAGATATCTTGTGTGAAGTCAGGTCGAGATGCTGTAAACTCTGGAGAGAATATTTTGATGAGAGGTCATTGACTAAAGTTATTTGGTATCGGACTATTCAGCCAACTATTCATCAATATACTTGGTTTCACAATGCTGATATGAGTAGGTAAGAGATTGTAACGAGTTTCAGACTTCGCTCTGGACACATCCCATTGAATAGCTTTGCTGCTTTGATGGGCAAAGCAACATCTCCAAATTGTACAGAATGCAATGTGGTAAAAGACGTTTTCCATATTTTTGTGGAATGTGTTCGGCACGAGGCAGAAAGGGTTATGATCTGTAATCGGTACAATATTGATGTTCGTCAATTGGGTGTATGTAACAGTATCCTGGCTTTTCCTACATCCAAGGCCGCTAGAATATTGTATAAATTAGTTAATTTAGGAATTAACTGTAGATCTAAAATTTTTTATATAATATGTTTTCCTATGAGGGTGACATGTTCGCACTGTGAATAAAGCCTCGTTAATAAATAAAGAAAAAAAATATCTTTTATTAAATAGCAATTAATAACAATTCCATAATAACATCACATTCAAACAAAGGTATACTTGTATAAAAACATATATTAAGCTTATAATTTTAAATGGAAAAAGAATACGGTCGTGAGCATATTCGAATAAGTAAAAGTAAATATTCGGATAAGTACTCCAGGCGGTCTGACCACTAAGTATCTCGACCTCTGCTCACTACCGTGAATTCTTCTTCCACATTTTAACACGGCTTTTGGTAACTTTAGAGTTTACTAAGGATGCGTTCATGCTTCTCAAACGCGCAGACTCTCACCACCATTCCTCACACCTAGCTTTCGTACTTAGATCGCTGCTTAACGATCGCTCAGTCTGTGCGATCCTTAATACGTGGACGCAGAAATGAGCCATCTACGAGACTACGAGACGTACTGGAGAGCAACGGTTACCAGTAGCGAAGATGCACTCGTAACTTAAATACGGCAGACATGATTCGTGGTAGACCGGCGGGCGTAGAACGTGCTCCAGCGTTCCTACCTATGTGCGAGGATTTACTAATAAGATAGGATACGCAGAAAATACAGTATCACGACGGTCTATCGCCTGCACGGACAGCTGCGACAATTACTTCGGTCGCCGAAGGATACGGATACCGTGCAACTGTGGCCTGAGTTACATTGGTGAAACTCGTCGCAAGATCGCAACCAGACTTACTGCACACGTACATAGTATGAAGAGCATGGATACCAACAGATTGGCAGTTGCAGAACACGTATGCAGCATGGGCGCGGCTCACTTCATACGGTTTGATAAAGAATCCGTACTAGCGAGGGAGAAATACTTTATACGCCGATCTGGGGAGGTTCTCCCACCAAAATCTTCAATATAATTATATAATTATTTTCAATCATAATATAAAATATCAAAGGGACCGCTCGTGGCCCAACTGTGAGCCTTAGGTCGACTCCCACGCGCGCCAAGCCTCTCACAGTCGTTCGGACCCCGTACTCCGTTCTTCGGCGGTCGCGTGAGCGTATTCGCGCTTCCGTGGGCGCGGAAGAGGGACCACCCCCGTTGCTACCCGGTGTGTCGCCACACCGTAGCGGTCGCGTAGGCCACGCCTAAAGTTTTTGTTTTTGTTTTGTTTTTGTAAACTCCAACCATGCCCAAGCCCACCACCCGTACATCCCTGGGCGAGGGCCGCGCATCCCCGTGAGTAACCGTCCGACGATGGACCGGGCAGTGGCCCTCCCCTCACTCCAGGACCCACTGTCCTTCGCACCGCCCGCCCCGAAGCACCCGGCACCGGCCGCTACGCCTCTCCGACGACGTCGGCGTATACGCGCGCGTCGCCGACGCGACGAGTGCCCATAAGGCCCACAGCCTTTCGCCCGGTATCTATTCAGGCCCCGGGGCCAGCTGTGTCCGCTGCCCGCGTATCGTAGGTTTGTGCCGCCGCACCCGCCGCGCGCTACGCTGCGCCGCCAATCCACGCCGCCGCACCGCACGTGCGCGCTGCCGCACCCTCGCGATCATCCGATAAAGACGCGCGCCACCCCGGCTGCGAGCGCCGCATCACCGACGTCCCGCCGCATGCTGGCGAGCCCGGCACTGCCTACGCCGACTGCTCAACCAGCGCCGAGGACGCGTTCACCACCCACAACGCCCGCATCGCTGGCGCCACCAGGCACGCCGCACAGGACACCCCCCCCAGTGCTGTCGGCTTGTTCCTCCCGCTCTGGGTCAGACTTGTCGGCGGCATCGAGGGGCTCGCTTACAGAACGCAAGGTAAGCGTTTTAAATACTTCAAATTTTGACTCGCACCCGCGTACTGATACTCCAGGGACGGAATGCGCTCCGTCCCCGATGGACTCGATGGGGTTCGGGTATGAGTATACCCTGGACTTCCGGCCCCAGAGAAGGCAACGCAGCCCGGATGACGACGCCGCCGTGGATGAGGTGGCCAAGCGTTACAGCTTGGACCCGCCGCTACAGCAGCGGTCGCACGACCCACGTAACCAGGGCAGCACCGAAACACTGTCCTTCGCCGAGGCGGCGCGCCGCTCGCCTACTCCACCGGGTGCAAGGAAGACGCCTTCACCCACCGCTGCGGCCAATCCGGCAGCAACAACAACCAAAGCCGCTATAAAAAAAGCCCGCTTCCCTCCGCTGGTAGTCGAGAGGATGCCAGGATGTGCGGCCCATTTTAGGGCCATAAGCGCGAAGCTGGGCCGGCCGCTGAACGCACGTCCTTACCAGAATGGTGTCCGGTTCTCGCCGGAATCGGACGTAGAGTTCAGGCTGGTCCAGCGTTACCTTACCGACCTCAAGGAGAGCGGCTGTCATGGTTTGCATACTCGCTACCGGCGGAGCGCAGCCTGAAGGTGGCCATCAGAGGCCTACCGGTGGACACAGACCCCGCCGATATTGAGGAGAAGCTCCGTGACTTGGGTTTCGAACCCGAGTACGTGTATCAAGATTGTAAGTATTATTGTAAGTAAGTATAGTATTGTAAGTAAGATTGATGTAGGAAGATTGATTTTACTGGAAGATAAAAGTCTGTACTCTTGTTAGATAATTTTGTGATAGCATTAAAAAATTATGTGAGATTAAAAGTTTCTTAAAAAAAGCTCATCAACAAAAAAAAAAATTTTAATTTTTTGGTCTAAACTGAACATAAAACAATTATTTTCAATCACTTCATTTCTTTGACAGTGCGGTTCACATTATTGAATTGGTGCATATTATATATAATATTGCAGTGTGAAAAGACATCATTGGTAAAGTTTCTAAAGTTTAAAAACAAACTAATAATTAAATATATTATTGTTAATATTAACTGTTACTAAATTTTATTTCAAAGCAATAAAGTATGAAGCAATCTATTTTTTACTGTTTTATTAATTTTGTCCTAACTAAAATTATAGATTATATCAATATGAGGGCTGGTATGCACATTATGCGACTAGCATTTTTGCCGGCCCAGGCTAAAAGCCTAGGTATTGAACATACGCCCGAAGGGCCGGAGCCGAGCTCCGACGTTTAAAAAAACTAAGAACTGTCAGTTAAGGTTGCCTATGCCTACCTTTTGAATTAATTCTTCGGCTCATTACGGCCGTCCTCGGAGATGTTCGTCTGATATTTATTATCTATTATTAGTCTGTGGTTGGGACCACAGAGTACATTTGTAATTTGTATAGATGAGAATTGGGACTGTACAGAAAAACTTTTAATAAAGTTTTCTATCAATTACAAAGTTTCAGTTTTTATATCTGGTACTGTATCATGGAATTGGAAATATCAATTAAAGAAGCCAGTAATGGACTTAAAGCGGTGCGAGCCACTGAACGAAGAAAAAGCGCAGTAATTATAAAAGAATTTCTTACAAGGAATGCAGTGCCTTCTCTTTTATCTGAAAATACTTTAAAAAGGAAGGGATATACTTGGAATAATCTATTTGACGATATAAATGATTATATTTTTAAGGTAATCATCACAGTTCTTTAATTAACCTATTCAAAAAGATTGCATTAAACACAGTGGGTTTGTCATATCATTAAAATACTTTAAAATCTAATCATTATTTACAACTCAATTGTGGTGAGTTGTTCCACTCAAAAGTTTCTATATAAAATACAACATTTACAGAGGTTTACTTATATGGTAGCCTTCACTGTCTGTATGCTTATTTATTTTTACTTAATTATAACTTATGAACTAGTGGACAAATGTATTTGAGCCATTTTCCATAAGAATTTATTTTATTGTTTATGTAGAGCTTGTGTAGGACACACATTTCTATGCATCACTTGCGAGTCATCTTGCATATCTTGAGTGTCAAGATATGAATCTTAGAATAAACTAAAAATGCACCAGTCAATATCAAATCTCTAAGCAGTTTCTGAGTTTGCCTGCTTCGCTGGTGTCTGAGCTTTAACTTTATATGACCACTTCTTAACTGACCACTGTAAGGGTAAATCATATATTTATTGTAGTCCAGAACATTAATTCTAAGGTTCCTCTAAAAATATTAAAATAACTGTACTTTACATATTATAACATTGTCATTTTTATTCTATTAATACATCCTCAACTTTTTGCTTATAGAAGTAAATCTGTTTAAGGGACAAAAAGACAATATCAATGTTTTTGGGATATAATAAATATACAAAACAATGATGTTTACATATAAGTTACAATAGTATAGTATATAATATTATGTAGTGTACCTAACTATAAATATTATTTTTGCATTTTACAGGAACTTGAGCAATATGAGACTTCTAAGACTTATGAAAACATCACCAGACCTCTTTGTACTAGTTTGTTACATCTAAGTGTTGCTGGCTCTAATAAAGGTAATTTAAACTTTCTAACTGTTTAATGTTGTCCCAAGCTACTGCTTGAAATCAAATTGAAGTTAATTTATGGTTTTCTTGACCCAATTAATTTTGATGTTGATTCATCATTTTTCCTTCCTATATCTTTACTGATTATCTACCTCAGTATTCACTGCCTTTCTAGACATATCATCTCTGTCTCATTTTACAAAATGTTGCCATCAAAATCAAGGAAACAACGAAGCCATTCCCATTTATAGTCAAAACTTTCATTTGCTACTTGTCCTTTTCTTCTGCTTGCATTCCATAGAATTCCTGATTTATACACAAGCAAATTATATACTTTGTCTACAGCAAATATTAATCTTCACAGGAAAAGCTTATATTAAATGTGACAAAATAATGGAGACGTGTATGTACATACTAAAAGATAACCGGCTGGTGAAAGCAATAGGTGACAGTTATTTGAATTTACTATTAAAACATGTTCTGCCCTATGAACACTACTTGGGACATATAACACCAAACACATGGAAAGGTGAGTTAGATACAGGAATTTGTGTTTGTTTATGATGTCACCAAAAGATGTTTTAAAATGTGGAAGTAGAATTTGGAGTAGTAAGCAGAGGTTAGACGGTTTAGTTGGCAGAGCGCCTGGAGTATTTATCCAGGAGGCGCAAGTTCAAATCCTCCTCACAACCGTATTTTTATTTCCACAAAAATTTTGTAACTTTAAACTGTCTGCTTGCTAATTACCAGACACAATAGACATAATTATTATTGTTATCAAGTACAATATTGTACTTTGTGAATATACAGATTAATGTCGTATTTATTAAGAGATTGGTTATATGTTACAGAGTTGCTGGATGTCTGTACTACTGCATGTTTCTGTAATGATTATAAGATAGACAACTTCACTAAGCTAAGAATTATACTGCTTGTAATGAAAAGTGGAAAAGATAATTGCCAGTTTGTGAGACCACTCATGGAATCTTTGGCTGTGTTAGAATTATTTTTTTGTAGCATTGCAAATGACAAAAAAGTACAAGATATAGTTATAGAAATAATTATATTGTTATTGGAAATGGTATAAGTATGATTTACTTAGTATGATTGTGATATTTGTTCAAATTTTTATATTATATTTAATCACATATTTTTTTTAGCTATCAGCTGAATATCGGTTAACAATGTGTCATTTTACTGAAAGTGTATTGCCATCACTATTAAAATATTATGATCAAAATAAAGATCAAAAGAAAAAGGTAATATTTGTAGAAGTAATAATAGCCTTAAGCTGTTGCGTCAGTCATTAGCAGACACAATAGATTTTTATTGTTACAACGTACAGATCTGTACGTTACTGAGCCGAAAGGTTTAGTACTATCTAATTAGTAACACTAAAATTTTTAACTGATTATAAAAAAGAAACTGGACTTGTTGGAGTTGGACTTGCCCAGCGAGAGTTCCGTACAAATTTGTAAGTACATGTTTTACATAGTTCAGGAATCGAGTCTCGCAGTTTTTTCCGAGCTTTTCCCGAAATACAGTTTCCAAAACATTTAAAGACTATATTTTTTATGATTTAATTACAAATGTATACTTTTCGGAATTTTCCCTGTACTTGTAGTATTAGACAATATTACTTATACATTTTGATTAAGTTGAGAGTGTTGAAATATATGTTTTTTGCGGCATGAACAGCCGTATCTTATTTTTACGTTAACTTAGGAGGTTGGCTTTTTCCACAGCTTCAAGGGACTGTAGACTTGAGTATATGGTTTTTTAATTTCAACTCGATACCTCCACGCGTTCTCCAGATAAAGGATCTTGACAGACAGACGGACAAAACAAAGTGACCCTATAAGGGTTCAGTTTTTTCCTTGAGGTACGGAACCCTAAAAACGTGTGTCATAATTATGTAGCAGATGGGTTGCTCCGATTTAATTAGCTGTTTTACAAATCTGTTATGTAAAACAGCTGAAAAACATTCAGCTAGATTGCCATGTTTAACAAAATTGCTACCCAAGTTTAGGCGTATTACAGTCAATATTAAATAGATAGTCACCACTGAAGTAAAAGAAAAGATACTGTATTCTGTCGACAGAGGACTCCTATTTATGTGTCTGGAAGGTCAGAAAACCTACACGAAGGAACCCACCAGTGAGCGAGCGTAGCGAGCAAACTACCCCCGTTATCCCCTTCAAACCTAACCTGTCGTAATGTGTCGGGGTACATGGAACTCCCGAGCTCGCTTCGCTCGCTCATGCTTACGTTTATTTTCTTTCATAAGCTCGATTTAGTATCGATTATTATAGTAGTTATGTATTTATGTCGTTCTAAATTTTAATTTATTAAGCCGTGACCTACAAAATTTAAAATAAATACTACAATCATGACATTTTGTTTCACGCATTAATAAATTTTGTTATTTTACATAACGGAACTGTTTTGTTAATCAGCAAGCAGTTTCGTAATACTAATTAAGCTAATTCTGCAATCCATCTGCAACATAATATATACCATATAAAAAGTTGTATATTATTCATGTAAAAAAAATACAACCGAATTGATAACCTCCTCCTTTTTGGAAGTCGGTTAAAAACAGCCCCTAATTTCAGTAAGTAAACTTATTTGTTCATCAGTGTCAAAAGCCTAAGGCATGGTTGTATGCCCCCCCCCCCCAAATTCTAGACATTTTTGTTCATCAGTGTCAAAAGCCTAAGGCATGGTTGTATGCCCCCCCCCCCCAAATTCTAGACATTTATTTATAATGTTTGCACGTGTTCCATACGTGAAAAATAAGGGGGGGTTAATTCGAAATAAATTAATGAGACTAACCCATATTTGTCCTTGGTACGGGCGGCGGTGGTTGCATCATGTATTCAATATTAATAAAATCAGTTTTTTGTTCTTACATGGTGTTAACGATGTACCTACATTTAATATTATCCTGCTAGTTTAATGCTGATACGGCTTAGATTTGATTATCTGTTTGTAATTCATAATCCTAAATAATTACTATGTTACCCATACACTATAACAACGAGTATTATTCGTAAACCTCAAGTTTAACTTTATATTGAAATTACGCACTCAAAAAAGATTATTTCGGATTTCGTTTATATACCGCCCCTTTTATTAGCGCATTAGCAAAAGCAAAAAAAGACGACTGCTGCAGGTAAACAATTTTGAAAATTGACTATTTTCCATCGTCTAAACGTGTACTTTCCGTTAAACTTTATATCAGCTGACCGATTAAGTCAATGCAATTTTTTTTTTATTTACAGACATCTCTATTCAACTTACTTAATCTTACTGTGGCACTTCATCACCCACTGGGAAGACAACAAAATGAAGGAGGTAGTCTTGCAAGTAATTGGGAGCTTTGGCACAAATATTTAAACAGTATCACAGAAATAATATGTTTAGAAGTGAGCTATTTGCAAAAAAGTCGAAAGCATAATGAAAAAATATTTCATCAATATTTTTACAATTTAGCTGCTTCAGTACATTACCAGGTGAGGACCATTATCATCATAATTATATTAGGTCATTCGAAGTGCTCATAACATATTAAAATAATAAGTAAATATGTTGAATATAATGTGATTTTGTAAATGTAATCATCAATCGAGATAAAATTCATAAACGGATTTTGTTGAATTTTGGTATGTTACCTTAGGCTCTGGAATAATACTTGGAATATTTTGAGTCTCGGGAAAATAGAGACTTCTGCGTGAATACGAGGAATTTGGGTGCAGCTAGTTAACCTATAAGCGAATAAATTGAATTTTATTGGAAACTACTCGAACAAAAGGTAGCCTATGTCCATCCCTAAGGTCCGTCGGTTTAGGCATAAAAACATAACATTCCGAGAGACAGACATACTTTCTCAATAATATATAATATTAATTATAGATTGCCTAAGATGAATTTTAGCTAAATTACTTCCGCTTTTCAAATTACAGATATTTAAACTGACAGAAAGGAGCGATGATGATACGCAAAGTATATCAAAGAGATCAAGATTAAATCTCAACAAGAACAAAACGTTTAGTGACGTCGTTAACGAACTGCAGCAAAATCATATACACTGGTAGGTAAAAATAGCTTGTTTAATACAACCAAAATATGATATTACAAGAAATTTGACTCAATCATCAATATACTATGAAGAATTACCGCAAAAACTAACGGTTTGTGCAGAACCTGTTACCTATGTAAAACCAAAAACGAAATTAAGGATAGTTATTGGCTTTTGAATTCTCTGAAAATGTACATAGACTAAAATGGACATGGCGCAATACTGCTTCGTGTACTAGATTGTCATTTTATTAACAACTACAACTATTTCACGTATTAAAAGTGAATTTTACCCCAGGCCCGCTATTAGCCCAATTAGAAAATTTTGACAGTTTTTACCCATAGCTGGGCGTAATCTAAACTACTTTTGTAATCATGATAACAGTAATCAGTAATCTTGATTACATGATTACGCATGCTTGAGTTTTACATACATAATGACTTTAGATTGTTATATATTTTATCAGTTTCATGTTTTTTCGTTGTACCGTACGTAAGTTCTAAATAAAATTTTCTAAGTATCATGACTTTCCAACTTTGTCAAATAAAAATGAATTTAGAATGCGAAAAAGTTTTTGTTTATGGGTGACTGACTGTATTCCAAAGACCAGACGCACTTAAGGGGTGAGAGGGACGGTTTTGATGTAGAATGTCCTTCCGATAAGGATACATCGATGGCTGCTACTGGAACTCCTAGACGAGTAGAGCTAGGTGTGGCAAGCTTGGGCTCATTTTGTTAGTAATGATAAGATCTTACCTAACAATAATGGTCACATAGACATCACCAAAACATAACATGTTTGAGTACCTATACGATGGGTCTATGACCAATTGTGCCGGAAATATAAGCTTTCAAAAATTTGGTCACAGACAATATAGACATCACCAAAAGATGAAGTTTGAGTTTATACACGATGGGTCTACGACGAATACTGCCGGAAATATAAGCTTTCAAAAATATGCCCACGTGGTCATATACACATCACCGAAATATGAATAAAATATCCATAATACAACTCAGAGCATAAATATTTTTTTTTTAAATTATTAATCTATTTTTATTTATTTTAGCATTTAATTATTTACATAAGTACCTATTCTATTTTATTAATTTATTCAATCAAATCCTGCAAAGCATCAAAGCCTGAAAATAAAGAATAATCTTTATCTGCACCCTCCAAACGTACTTTTCCGAACTCAGATTAAAAAAAGTAATCGTTAAAGAAATGAAAAAAACGGATATAGGGACTGAATTGATAGCAATAACGTCGCCATAAGACGTGTTAAAATATGGAAGAAGAATTCGCGGTGGTGAGCAGAGGTCGAGATGGCTTAGTGGTCAGAGTACCTGGAGTATTCATCCGGGAGGCGAAGGTTCGAATCCTGTCCGCGACCGTATTCTTTTTCCATTTAATATAATAAATTTAGAATTCGCTAAGCATGCGTTAATGCTTTTCAAAGATTTATCTTGTATTAATAAAAAAAAGTTATCAAAAAAAGTAACCCAAAAAGTTGTCAAAAAAAGTAATCATAAACGTAATAAAAAAAACAAGTAACCAAACAAGTAATCCAAAAAAGTAATAATGATAACGATTATAGACTACTAATCATTAATCATCGAAATTATAATTTTTTAGATTACTTTCGTTAATCTGTAATCATGATTACAGATTACAAAATGCTATCGTAATCGATAATCATTATTCTGATTACAAATTTTGGTCTGTTTTTACCACCTTGTTTATATTTATTTTTTCGGTTTTGATTTTGCTTTTTCAAATACTCAACACGGCCTTAATTTTTTTACAGTAATTATAATAAATGTAGTGGTGTATAATGTGCTATAGAAGCAAGGTTTTTTGGTATCTGATGATGATCTTTTTATAAACTTAAACGAGAGAACAGTATTAGCATAGTGGTTAACAATTGCGTTTCACAGGCATTATAGAAAAGTCTACTTAATTAAGTACAGGGTCAGATTCTTGATTTTTACTGCGAATGATCTGCGATCGAACTAATTGATCATAACGTTAATGTATTTAGCGTTATTTATAAATTTGGTTAGCTCTTCAAGATTTTTATTACATATCGAGCGCGTTCTGGAGCGAGCCAGCGTGAGTGGTAGATTTATTATTGTGGGAGATTTTAACACTAACAGCAATTGTGCTTATAGTGCCGAATGTAAACAATTGAATGATATACTTTCAGCCTATAATTTTGTCAATGAGGTGAATTTTTCTACTCGTATAACGCCTGTCTCTTCGACATGTCTATAGTCGGTCCCCATGGTTCGGTAACTATCTCGCCGTTCGACACAAACTTAAGCGACCATCGTGCTGTACGCGCTGATGTTGTGTCAACTGCCTGTGTCCCAATCGCGTACACGTGTCGTCAGAGATTACTCACAGATAAGCTACATGAACTTTCGTGCTGCCATTGCTTGCGTAACTTGATACCAGTCAAGTTATATTAACACACATAATGTCTGTTGAAGAGTTAGCTTGGTCATTTATAAACATTATATCAAATAAATTTGCAATATTCTTTCCATTTAAACGAAAAAATACAAAAAAGTTAACATGGATTACCGACGACATAATCGTTATGAAATCTTTTCTATTTGAGACTATCAAACTTCAACAAAAGTATCCAGAAAATAGAGAACTTAGAAAGCTTAAATGACCCAAATCAAAATGATGACCAACGTGTAATTTCTCATAAGTCACAACATTACGCACAAATAGCCGTAATACACACAAGTTAATATGGAGAATAGTTAACGCTGAAAGGGGTATTAATTTATGTCAAATCATAGGGTTCACTGATTTAATTAGTGACTCAACGGGCAAAAAATTTGGTACTAAAAAAGCCGCCACAGGCGCTATGAATTCAAAATTCATTGCTGCAGCAGAAGCGTGCGGAGCCCCTCGCGCGTGTTTACCGGGTGTGCATTGTATGCTCGCTTTTGCACCTGCTGCTGAACGCTCGCTGCGACTCCAACGATTTACTGCCTCAGAAGTTTATTGAATTATTGCGACTCGTATACCTCACAAACCGACAAAAGATAATTATGATATCTCAATGCAACTATTGAATAACGCTGCAATACACTTGTCATCGGCATGCTGATCTATTCAATCGTTTCATTGAAACGGGGATGTACCCGCGAGCAATGAAAATCAGTAAAATATCTCCACTGTATAAAGGTAAGGGCAAACGCGAGGATATTGACAGTTACAGACCCCTGTCAATTATTCCTGCACTAGCTAAGATCTCCGAAAATGGCATAAGTATGCGGCTTACAGACTACCTTAGTGAGACTAACGCACTTTCAGAAAGACAGTATGCATATCGTATTGGGCGCTCACCACCTCGCTTACTCGGGCGGTGGTTCGACGTGTGATCTAGGCCTGCGAAAAGCATCAGAGAGTTGCAGTTTTGTGCTGTGACTTGTCGAAAACTTTCGACGTTGCTGATCATGGCGTGTTTGCTATTAAATTAAGACATTATGGAATATCAGGCGCTACACATGCGCTTCTGACAGATCCTCTGCACCATAGATGCCAAATTGTGACAGCGGACGGTGGGGAACAAAAGTCAGATCCACTGATGTCAGCTATGGGCGTGGCTCAGGGATCATCTGTGTCTAATATCCTGTTTACACTCTACTAATGCATTCGGTTTTCCAATATGGAGCTGAGCTTTGGGGTCATGCTGCTGATTGACTACGTGTATTCAGGATGCAGAAGCGGGCAGTACGAGCGATTGCAAAAATATTTCAAGAACCTTCAGCTAAACCATTTTTTACGTCGCCGCGTCGCTTGGCATCTTAACCCTACCAAGTATAATGATCTTTCAGATTGCAATGTACGCTTGTGATAATTTGAATGACTATCAGAGGCGGGGAGATAGGCATCATTACACCACGCGTACCACTAACATGCTAGCCGTAGTAACACATCGATTCGCAAAATCTAGCAAACTAACGCATATCCTGGGACCTAAAATATTAAATAATCTACGATTATCTGTTACCTCGGCTGTGACAAGAACGGGGTTTAAAGCAAAACTAAAGTGCTGGCTCGTACAGAATGGATTCTACTCCATTGAAGAGCTTACGAATAAATAAAAAATAAGAATAATTGTATGTGACTGAATAATAATGCTAAATATTGTGATGTTATAATTAGATTTTTTATTGTGTAAATAAAAATAATAATATAATATAATGAATAGAATTATTGTAATGAAACGTGAATCGTAAAACTAATTTTAAATAATATTAATTGTTGTTTTTATATTGACATGTAATTTTAATTACCAATAAATGTGTTTATCTGTTTAAAATAAATTACCATTTTAGGTTAGGCGTTGTACAAGTATATGTGAAAAATTACGGAGCTAGCATATCTCCAGACGATTATCTATTATTGCTAAACTGTCTTCAAGTGCTGATAACAAATAATAGCAGCAATTTAGAATGGGACATTTTTCAAGAGTTAGTTTGTCTTGTGCTGGAAAATTCCCGTGAACTTCTGATGAGCAACAATTGTGAATTTAAAAACATGGCAGTTTCACTGTGGAATTCATGTGTTAGGTAAGAAAATTAATATTACATTATCATCATATATATTCTTACTTTTAAATAAGTTATTTATTATCCAAATATTTGTTGCAGAAATTGCACATCTATAAACTCATCACACCAAGCCATACATACAGTTTTGCAGAGTTTATTAAATTCCAACATATTGGATTATCCACATGCGCAACAGCTACTTAAACTCTACCTTGAGAAAGACATGCCAGTGACCAACAATAGTATCCAAACATTAAATTATATTTTTCACAAATTCTACAGCAAGTGTTGTCTTGATGATTTAAGAGTTAAATACTTTTCATGGCTTATATCAAATGATACTACATCCACATATGTGGCTGGGACATCAGAATTATTATTTCGATTAATCGCAAATGACAATATTGAATCCACGTCCATCGATGCTGTTGATACGGAATATGACAAACTACGCGATATTTTATATAACTCTACAGAGAAATGTATTCTATTTAGTGAATTTGAAATTTACAATGCAATCAAGCCACTCATCCAGGAAAAGGCACACGAACATGTTGGAACTGTTTCTGAAGTAGAAAATCGGGTACAAGAATTCTTACAAACAATTTTATTTGAAAATAGTTTAAAACTATTACAAAAAGATTCGGATTTAATAGAAAGTATTAAGTTGGTAAAAGTAATTTTTTCGTATCTGGATAAAATCATAAAGTATAAATTGAAAACTCAAGAACAAATAAGAACTATGGAGTTATATAAATTATTGGTAACGACGTTGAGTCGCATGTTTACATCATTAATACCTTTGCTAGAGAGTAACAGTCAAATACAGGCCAAAATTGTTCCTCTGCGACTAGTTAGAGAGCTATTGATCACTGAATTTGATCCCTTATTGACCTCAACGTTACGAAGATGTATAGACTCAGATTTTTTTCATGCTATTAATAAAATACTGAATACTAAAGATCCAGTTGATGATAACGATATAATCATGGATGGAGACGAAGATGACATGAATTTTGAAACTTTAAAGCATAATTGTTTGTTACTGCTTGCTGCTTACTGCAGGAAACATGCAGAATATCGTGAAGATATACTGAACTTAATATTAGACGACAGTGTTTACAGTTTTATATCCGATACTCAGTGTGTTTTTCAGTGCATAAAACTTTTAACGGATTCAAATGTAGATGATCCTCCTCTAGGTAGTTATATACCATATTTCTTGTAATACAATATTTAATGATATTTGCACTATGTAATAATGCATAATTTTTTTAGGTTTGATTTTTACCTTGATGCAGTATACGTGTCAGAAAATGTATAGAAATTCTAAAGTATCTTATGAAATACTTAAAATACTACTTGCCATTATGGAACCCTTATGTTCGAATGACACTATGAAAAATAACTGTTTTATAATGGTTAAAAGTTATTTGCAACGTTGTGAAGACATGTACTACCCACCGAGGGTAGCCTCTTTGGTATATGAATGCGTCGCTAAGATTATCATTATGAATCGTAAATCAAATATGGCAATTGAAGAAGTTTTTGAAGATGCATTTATTAAGAAAATTAAGGGCAATGTCCATAGCATTCGTCTTCATTGCTGTTATTTATTAAAACTGACTTTTTCTAAAGACAACATGGATACATTTTTAACTGAATTGCTGGACATCTTTTTAACTGACGTAAGTACTTTATGGTGTTATTAGGGTCACGATGTCCCGACCTCTTTAATGTTACGAACATTCATTCCTAAATGAGACTCCTCGCCTCCTCTCTGCTTTGTGCTAAAACCGTATCAGAAACTCCCAAAAGTTATGAATAGAAAATTATTTCTACTTCTTTCAACGCACGCTTACAGAAAAAACTATCTAGCGACACTTAGGGCCTTATCATACTAGCGGTTTGGAAGCGGTTGCGGGGCGGAACGGACGCGAAGCGAATGCGTCGCGAACACGCCGCGGCTGCGCAGCGAGGACGTCTCGGACGCGTGGCAAATATGTTACGTTTTCGTCGCGTGTTTGTAGGAAATTATCGCCGTACAATACACTCAGTAACAAAATGGATTCCGACGAGGAAACACTGCTGTTGGCTTTATTACTTCGAAGACGCCGGAGACGAAAACGAAAGCATCAACGAATTTGGGAAGATCCATTATCAGTTAATCGAATGGAGGAGAGCGACTACTTTGTGTTGTTTTGCAAACGAATAAAAAATAATCCAAAACAATTTCGTTCCTACCTGCGAATGTCAAGACCTACATTTTATGAGTTGTTGCATATGATACAAACTGACATAAGACATAAAGACACACATTTGAGATTATCAGTGTCACCTGAAGAAAGGCTCGTAATTACTATAAGGTATGTTTTTAACATTAAATAAGTACACAGGAGATAATGAATTATACTTCTTTAATATTATTAATCAGTTAATCATTATTTACTTATAAATAATCAACATAACGATGGTTTTACAGTAGCGATTAAATTATTTCACAATAAAAATAGGTACCTCACCAGGATTTAGAAAATTATTACTATTCTGAAAATAAATCACTATAAATTGTATCTTCAACATTACTGTTCTCGTCATAAACACTTGGTGAAGAATTAATTGGTTGTAATGAATTATTTCTCGATGGCTCTGAACTTGTAAAATATCCAGGATAGTTTGTAGGATAGCTGTTAGACATATGCTTGTATTTTTTCAAAACTCCCATGATCTCCATTTTGGCATCCATTTTATAGTCTGGATGAATTGATTTTAAATCTTCACCCAGAGACAACGCAAAGTTGTATTCGGGTTCACTTTCACCACTTTTTCTGTCTTTATTCATCCTCTCGTCCATCCTTTGCATTCATTTTGTAATCATTTTATCCTCAGCATCATCAGATCTTTTCTTCTTTTTTGTAATATTGGTTGTAAAATCATCGCTTATGTTTATTGTATTCTCATCATCTTAAATTGCCGGTGGTGGGGTTTTCGAAGGACGAGTCCGTGTAGTAGTATTCAAAAATGATAGCAAAGGTGAATACAGGTATTCTTTAGAAGTAGATGCACCGGAGCCACTCCTGATTTTTTTATTTCTATCTTTGACGTAGGCGTCGCGGATTCCTTTCCATCTTTTTTGTAGTTTAACAACTGTAACAATAAAGACATATTTCAGGTATTTGGCAACTGGGTGCTCTTTAATGGACCTGCATTTTTCATTTAGAAGAGGATTTTTAACAATACAAAAAATAGTTCGGGAGACATGTCAAGCTATTATTAAAAACTTATTTCATATTTGTATGCCACCCAAGCAAACAGAAGACTGGGAAAAAATAAGTAAAGGCTTTCTAGAAAATGCTGATTTTCCTAACTGCATAGGTGCAGTGGATGGCAAACATATTAGGATGATAAAGCCGAGTCATAGCGGCTCACTATATTTTAACTACAAAAAGTATTTCTCGATGAATTTACTAGCCGTCTGTGACTCCAACTACAAGTATATATTTGTTGATGTCGGTTCCTATGGAAAAAGTTCTGATTCAACTATATTTGACAGAAGTCAATTGAGAAGAGACATAGAAGAAAATCGTTTAAATATTCCAAAACCGAAACAAATAACAAACAATGAAATACCGTTGCCTTTTACTTTTATTGGCGACGAAGCATTTCCATTGTCAAAATACATGCAACGCCCGTATGCGGGCAACTATTTAACTCCTACAAAAAGAATATATAATTATAGATTAAGCCGAGCACGAAGATATATAGAGTGCACTTTTGGAATTATGACTAATAAATGGCGTATTTTTCATCGATCATTAAATGTTGGAATAGACTTTGGCGAAGAAATAGTCAAAACTTGTTGTATATTGCATAATTTTGTACGATCTAAAGTTAAGGCAATCAGACGTCGTAAGAAAGTACCACAAATATTTGGATTGTATGACAACCCACACGTTAGTGAAAATGTTTGTAGACTTTCAGGTAATGCGATAAGAGATACATTTGCTGACTATTTTGTTTCAAATGAAGGAACATTACCATGGCAGCATAAGTAAATTTAAATAGTATTGTGTTTTTCTTACCTGCTTCATTTTTCTCCTTGACTGTTTTTTCCGTAAAGCCTTGAATAAATAAATTGCAAATCTCTTCCCATGCTTTTTTTTTTAAATTACGATCACTAAATTCTCTGCTTTTTTGATCCCATATTACGTAACGACTTTGAATTTCATTAATAAATAACTCTGTATCAATATCCGAATCTCCCAATGATGCCATGTTGATACATACGTCCTGTCACATTCGTGTTTCGTTACGGTCTGATGTGATGTGGGGCGGACGGGCTGGCGTATGTACGAGACAGTACAAAATGGCGTCCACTTTGCTGTTCGCGGCGATCCCGTTGCACGTCCGTAACGAATTCGTTGCGCGCCCCCTCCGCTTTGAGAACGTTCGCAATCCGCTAGTATGATAAGGCCCTTATTCACCAAAAACATGACAAGCATCCGTTAGGAAGAAATGGCTTTTGCATTAAATTAATAAATTAATATTTGTTAATACCATAGCAACATTTAGTTATAAATAACTAGACCTACGTTTCTTAACTATACATTTTATTTATTTATTCCTTGCTTCACGGATTTTAACCACCCCAGTTTTAAACTGCCATCAAATGGTATCAAATTGTCTGCAATGTTATTGTTATATATGATATTGTTGTTCTAGGTTCCAACCAGTAATGAAGCGATACTTATAGACGAATCTGCCAACAGGACTTTCACAATTCTTCATTCTCTCGTTGCGCTGGCGCAAACCAAAACCTCTTCAATACTAAACATAATACTTCAAATAATTCACTTACAAAAACTTAAATCATTAGATAATCAAATTGTTGTGAAGGTTTTGAACAGGATTATAAATTCTGTTGGCATAACAGATCTCAAGACTTATTTAAATAATAACATTTTATCGATAGTTCTGTTTTGGTTTACCAAAAATAATAAAGTTAGGGATTTGCCACTCTCTTTGTTTGGATTTGACGACATCGACGTTTTTATAGAAAAGCATATGAAGTGGCTAATTTCGGGAGAAATATTGTGGCGGCAAGAAGGAAACGTAAGCAACAGCGAACTATTAAAGGAGGTCGCTAACAAACACAACAAGCCTATTGAGAATATACTTGAGGTGCGTAATTTAATTATATGTAGATGTTACGTTTAGTTAGATTAGACTGTCTAATTGAATTTCATATGGCACGACAACTGTAAGATGCATTTTGTTACATATTTCAGATATGTTTTCCCAATATAATGGCTTTATGTTTGCCTTATATTGTCAGCGCTCAATACAATCTTGATTATTACGAGCCCCAAAGACGAGATATATTTAAGAAATCAATGAAAAATGCTAATACTATGTTCCAACTCACTGGTGAGTTGTTAGAGAACGATAGATGGAGTAGTCTCTTCGTAGAGAATGTTGGGGACTTGTTGCTGTTAGCAGCAACGCACATGCGCGATCGAGAAGATGCGGAACAATTATTTCATGTAAAATTGTCGCACATCCGTCAAGAGTTTTATTATCCAAGGAGAATTTTCTGCGCTATTCTAGATTATTTTGAAGTAAGTCTAGTATTTGTTAAATGACGAAAGTAATAATTACATCATAGAAGATTTTAGTTTTTTTGAACGTTTTCTTCTCTATTATTTTCAGCACCTCACAGATGGAAGCGTTCTTCAATATCTCTGTAGAAATCAAACGACAACAGTATTCAAAATATTGTTTGAGTTATGGAAAGCTGTTATTGAAGCAAATATATTCGATTTGAAAATATTGGCCCTTCATGCCTATGTCACATTTATTAAAAATATACCTTTGGGCCATCCTTCTGACGCATTTATATGTAACTTTGCTTGTAACAGTTTTACACACGTTATTAAAAACTGTTGCCATATAAATGAAATGAGGGCTTGCATTGAGGGTTTAAAACTCGTCTTAGATTATTTGTTACCTGAAAAATCGACACTCATGCGAAAGTCATTGTTAGAATTGTTGCCTGTCTTGCTTATCAAGAAAGAAGCCGGCTACGAGCGAGATTGTGGACCTTTCCTGGAAGATTTAGTTGAAAAAATGAAGAATTGCTTGAAAGAAAGTGAAGATGTGGTTGATTTTATTAATTCCATGTCTCAAGGAGTTAGCGACAACATGCACTGCTCTAACTTGACGATATTTAAAGAAAAACTCAAAGCTCATAAAATAAGTTTAAATCGTCCTAGGTTAGTGTAATAATTTCAACGGAATACCGTGGAAGAAAAAAAAAATAAGTAATTATACTAATATTTTTTGTTTCCAGCCATGAGACGTTACTAAACGTTCGTCTGTTTTTGAATTGTAATAAAGAACATATTCGCAGTTTATATTGTGATTTGGATTCTAAAACATTCTCCGAAGACTGTGAAACTAGTATAATACATCAAATCGTCCAATCACTTTGTAATATTATGAAATCAACTTACGATGATAAGGTATAAATCAACTAGTACTTGAGACTATTTTGTTTTGGCATAGCATTCTGTATGAATATACAATAATATTCCTTTTTGTTTTTAGACAATTGTCGAAGCTTGCAATTGTTTGTCGATGATCAGCTCGTATGATTTAAAAACGTTGGTCACAGTGCCACCTGCAGACACTGAGAGTGTGAAGACCGTGGATCCGACGCGTTACTTTATGCAAGTCGTTGGGAAATCTCTTTTGGAGGTGTTCTTCGATGAAGACCCCAATGTTACAGACAGAATTACTGACACTATGAGGGATCTGCTAAAGTTCCTCGATATTGATGATATTCCAGGTATGTGGTGTAGAGTTGCGTAGTAACAGTTTAAGCGTTAAAGGTCGTACTTTGCGTGAGATGCTGAATAGTACACAGACCAATCCAACAAATATTTACAGAGGCGAGGCTCCCTTATGTTGGTCTTCTACAGGCTGGCGTCGTATATATGCGTATGAGCGTAGATAGCATCAAACGGATTAGTTTGTAGTAGTTAATGCATCCACTGTATCCGCAGCTATGATGGTTTGCCGATGCGACCGCAATTTCCAATTTCATTTTTAGCATTAGCATTATGTTTTCATTCTTTTCATGTATAACGTTAGCTACACGCATCGGAATCGTCAATCGCCGACCGCCAATGCGTGTCGTATCCTACAAAAAGTTTTGTCGTGATAATCGAAAATGCCATCGAAAATAATAGGCATGATGACTGATTTTGAAATCTCCTTCTATATTACAGGTACACCTCTACTATATCCGAAAAACACATTAGTTCAGCAATAAAATAAGTTTTAACGCAGATTATTGCATTTTAAAATATCTTACTTGAATTAAGTGCGAAAACGCTCATGGCGCCGCTTATGATGGGTTGCGACGTCACGCCAAAACCACGGCGCTGTTTGACATTCAATTGAGGCGTGACGTCATTCGCTGTAATTGGCGTTTCGGTCAACATGGCCGATTTTATTCGTGCTTTACGTCGAGATTCTTTGCGTCGATGTATTAATTGACTATTCCGATATCGTGTCTGTCTTATTAAAACATCGAATAAAATAGCGTATGAAATATTATTGTAAAACACTCGATATAAAATATTATCTGTTATAGACTTGGAAATAATTGACAAAGAAATATTAAAACCCTTTTCGAGTTCAACCTCAATGAATACTGATACTCTCACGGATAGTATGAAGTTTGAAGAGTATTGCTCAATGTTCCCCGACGGAATATTCTTGAATGCTTTTTTGAATAAGGATAAAGCTGATTGGTTAAAAGATGTCACATGTACTCTATTACAACTGATTCATTCATCAACGAATTATGTAAATAATTTGCGAGAAGTTTGCGCCTTGAAGGTAAGTTGTATGACGTTATCTATAATTATGCATTTGCGAAAATGTATCTATGTGTTATTTAATTAATTGTTAATTACATTTAAACTATGTTTTTATATTTTTAGTCTCGTGTTTGCCGAAAAATATTACCCGCCCTTGTAGGATTGTTACTAAAAGGTTTATCTGAAATACACGTAAAAGCCGTCAGCCAACATATTAATAGATTCTTTAATAACGTCTGGGAACAAACATTTGAAGATGCTTTGGAGAATAGTGAAAGGAGTACAATATATTCAAAAACAGATGAAATAGTGACCCATGGGTACAAAACGATTATTCAATATATGCTCGAAATTGTGGATTTTGTTCGCATACAAAGAAATTACTATCGGATGCGGCAAGTATTGTTAACATACTTAAAATTAGTAGACGAAACATGTCTCATTTTCAAAGTTCTTAGTAAAATATGCAATGTCTGTATTTTAGCCCGGGCAGTGCGATGAGGACATTAAATTATCTAGAACTTGATTATGACAAGGTGGCGTGGTCAGCGGCAGTGGTGGATCAGAACTGGGCAGCTGTGTACTATGGCGAACTGTGGGCCATTTTCCAGAATAGAGGAGTATCGCCGAGCTCACCGGAGTCCACCACCAGCCTAGCTGGGGGCGATAACCTACAACGAATATTTAGAACTGTACGTTCTATTTATTTATTTATTTAAACTTCGCAGTATTAAACATTAATTATTGTTCAACGGTTATTACTCACTTGCATTCTTCGGGATTGCCCGACTAGTTTCGAACTCGAACAGTTTGACTCGCGACATCGCCGCGGGCTCAGCTCATGACTAAGGGCTCCCCTTAGTCATGAGCTGAGCCCGCGGCGATGTCGCGAGTCAAACTGTATTAAACATGACTATTCAATGATAATTATATGTACATTATATAAATTATACTTGTATGTTGATTAATAAAGAAGAAATGCGATATAAATGCATTTTTAATCCACAGTGTTACGTATCAATCGGAGAAATAGACGCCATAGAAGGCTGCGGCACCGCTCACTTGACTATGGAAAACGAAAAGCGGAAACATCTCATAAACACGGGCCAGTTCTCTGACGCATTACTACTGCATGACATCGCGTTGTCTTGCGGCGGTCAGTCGGATCAAGACCTCCACAACGGCGTAGTTAGATCTCTGCACAAGTCTGGCATGCATCACCTTGCACTACGGTATATTAAGTCTCTGCCAGAGAATGACCAGCTGAATGATGTAAAATATGAATGCATGGCGTTCTTAGGTGAGTGTTTCGCATGATTTTAACTATAATAAATAATGAGAGGCATTTTTTTTTTAAGTTAAAACAATCTGATAACTCCCTTTTAACCTTAACATAACGTTGTATTTTCTGCATCTATATTTCAGGAGACTGGAGCGATTTTGTGGACACAAAAGAATTAGAATTCAAGTATAAAGAAACGAATTGCAACCAAAATTCTGTAGTTAAAGCATATCAATATGCTTGTCTCAAAAGTTGTCTGAACATTGACACTACGCCCGAGTATGAAAATAAACTGCTGATTCCTCTTAACAAGGCAAAGCTCGCGGTATCTAGATTGTGTCATAATCTGAACATGGAAAACTGTCAAAACATTTATAAAGTTTTAGAAAAGTTGCACATATTCAACGACATCGAAGATTACTTCTCAGTGAGAATGAATCGTGCCCGAATGTCAGAACTGCTTCAGAGATGGGATCTAGAAAATTTGCCTCGGTTCAATGACTTCAAGCATGTTGAGGCGTTATCGTCACAGCGGGTGCTGATACTTGAACATGCCGTGAAATCGCATCACAATATGTTGAATGAAATCGTGTCTTTGCAGATACAATATGCTAGTAAGTTAACATTCGTGTTTTATTTTAGGATAGCTTTTATTTGAGGAAATTATAACCTGAACTAAATCAGTTACGATTTAGTTCAGGTTATAATTTCCTCACACTCTGGGTCGTAATTTGAATCGTTTAATCTCTTTTAGAAATGGCGCTAAATAATCGTCGAGTCCAAATGGCCCAACGGCTGTTAGCTCTGGCGAAGAAATCTCGACTTTCAGAAGATATAACCTTGGTGGAAAGCGAGATAGCATGGGCTAAAGGCCACAAAGAAATAGCGCTGTCTCTACTTCGCAATATTGTGACCAATCAGGCATTGGATACAAAACTTACAGCGGTTTCGTTAAGGTAAGAATCGATGTGGAGTTGTAGACGATTCAGCCACATTTAGATACATATTATTTGAGAAGCATCGCCCCTTACAAAATGGCGCTAACACAGCCGTCAAAACTTAATGTACCTGCCATGTTTTTTTTTGTCGTTATTGTTTTTATTTTTTTAAGATTAACTTTATTTTATTATGGGACGAACCTCATCTAACAACAGTTACGGTTTGCCATTGATCACTTCCATGACCATAATTTCTCTCGTACTGGTGAACAATTTGTTTGAGCGATAGAATGAAATGGAGATAGGGAAATATCCGTTTTCGGTGGTTCCGGTCGATCAGATGAATCAATAATGAGTCTTCAATTTCATATATGTCAACTTGTCCTAAGTTAGTGTCGATCTTGTATGACTTGAGATGCTGAAATGTATTAAATTGGTATGCACTGAGTACGCGCCATTTTTAAATAAATAAAAAACCGTTTTTATTTACTTGTTTAATGATATATTAATTGGCCTCCAAATTAAAAAAGATAAAAAAAACGAGAAATAAAAATGTGCGGGGCTTCTGAATTCAGATTGAACATTGTAATACTTTTAATTATTACGAGGGGCGTTCAATGTATTCTCGGTATCGGTATGAAAAAAAAACTTAATTCAAATAAAATTATTTTTATTTTTCAATATAATCCCCCATAACCTCAATGCATTTGTTACATCTCGAAATTAATTTTTCAATACCCTGTAAAAAATAACTTTCGTCCTTCTCTGAAAAATGCGCATTTATGGCCGCCTTAAGCTCTTCATCGTTGGAAAATCGTTTTCCCCGAAGATCTTTTCTCAAATTAGGGAACAAATAATAATCGCTAGGGGCTAAGTCTGGACTATAGGGTGGGTGGTTTATTTCTTCGAAACCACAATCTCGCACAGCAGCAGGGGCAATGTGGGCGTTGTCGTGAAGAAGCAACACACCGGCGGTCAGTTTACCCCGTCTTTTTTCTTTAATTGCCTCCCGTAAATTTCTCAAAGTGGATGCGTAGGATGCTGCGTTTATGGTTTCACCTTTTTTTGTGTATTCAATCAACAAAATTCCCTTTGAGTCCCAAAACATCGTGGCCATGACTTTTCCGGCAGACGGAACGAATTTGAATTTCTTAGGGGGGGCACTACCCTTCTTGTACCACTGCATGGACTCCTGCTTACTTTCAGGGTCATAATGGTGAACCCACGTTTCATCGCCAGTAACAATTCGATCGAAAATACTTGATGGGTCTTCACCACAGAGCTCTAAAAACTCTCTACAGCACTCGATTCGCACTTGTTTTTGAGGCGCCGTGAGCATTCACGGCACCCATCTTGCACTGACTTTTGAGAGGTTAAGGAGGTCATGAATCCATCGCATCCTCCAGTATTAACTTCTCAACTTTTTTCACGTTTTCTTCCGTAGAGGCAGTAACCGGGCCGCCCGAGCGAGTGTTATCTTCAATGCTCTCTCTGCCCCTTTTAAATTCACTTGACCACTTTTGTACTGTCGATAACGAAGGTGCAGAATCTTGGTAAACAGCCACCATCTCTTCGTGAATAGTTTTTTGACTTTTTCCTTGTTTGGTAAGGAATTTAATCACAGCGCGGTGCTCGATTTTCTTCGACATTGTCACGTTAGCCATTCCAGTTGTCGTTGACTAAGGGTAACTAGCAAACTAATGATCAGAACTATATGAAATTTCATATTTATACCCTCAGATAATGTCATTACTTAATTAATTAGTCAAATTACCCACATTATTATTAAATCACCCCCATACCGAGAATACATTGAACGCCCCTCGTATTAATAGAGATTTTAAAACTGATTTTTGATCACCCTGTAGGCGCTATGCCCTATGGATGGCAGACTCCAAACGTGACAACCCTCGAGAAATTATTCATAAATATTTGCAAAAGAGTGTCAATGTGCTGAAAAGTGAACATATGGAAGTTAGACTAAAAGTTTATCATGATATTGCAAAATTTGCAGATGCTGAGTACAAGCAGGTATGACGTCATCATTGTAATATGGTAGAATTTTAAGATACAAATCATATCAACTCTTTAATTTCCACCACTAAGACCTCCTGCGACCACGAACGCTGCAAAGTGTTCGATACGTCAGGAAAAACAAAAAACTGTTATACACGCGATTAATCCGGTTAAAAGTTGTTTTATTATAATGTGTAGTGATCGCGAAAACCTAATATATTTCCACCACTTACTTAGTATTGGTTTTTACGTCCGTCACTTTTGACTTTGTACTGTTATTATAAGAGTAAATAAATAAAGAAATATTGTATTGTCTTGCAAACTTATCTCGTTTTAATTATTGTTTTCACGTGTATTTTTCGGGATTGCCCGACTTAACTCTTTTTTTCTAAATGCAAATTCTTTCATTGATAGAAACCATTCGATGCGGTTTTTTCTTTAAATACATAAATTCTATTGCAAACTTCTAATATGTTTTATGTTTATAGGTAGTGGCTTACATGAATTCGTCTATATATGAAAACAGAGTGAAATGTTTGGAGAATATGAAAGGCACCGCCTCGTCGTTGGGCACCAAATCGACAAAGTCATTGACAAAGTAAGTTACGTCATGTTGTAAAATAAGACTAAGTAGTTACAAAGTATATTATCACGATATTACTATATACTAACAGGAATTAACGCGCAATAAATACCTTTGAATCGCTTGACGTTTCGACCAGGTTGCACTGATCGTGGTCACAAACAGACTTAAACGTCAACGGGTCGAAACGTCAAGCGATTCAAAGGTATTTATTGTGCGTTAATTCCTGTAAGTATATCGTAATATCATGCAACGCGATAGTTAAAATTTAGTATATTGTCATGCTTGCATTTCCTGGTTAGGCAGAGGTATACTGTAATAGGTGATGTAGTTGAGCTTATTTATTGCTAACTAGACCAACGTGGCAATCGATACTCCGTCGTTATAATTGCGAATTACTATCGTTTCAGGGAGGAGGGAAGAGCTTTATCTACAAATAAAAAATTTAAAGAGCTCGATGAAGCTGAAATTGCAAATACACAAGTAGAAAAAGAGAACTTCTTACAATTAGCTATGAAGTAAGTTAGTTTTTTTTTTGGGCAAAGGTTCCCCCATATTCTACAAATACTTGTGTGACAACAGCAGGCCGTCTTAACAAATGTTGTAGGTCATCTCGCGTTTCTGCGACGTAGTTTGTTATTACTCAATAATAAACGTATAAAAACATTTTCTTTAGGATGGCATTACTGCAGTCATCTAGAAAATGTATGTAGTGTCTGTAAAAATTTATAGAATATTACATTACTAGCTGATACCCGCGTCTGCGCCCGCGTAGATGTCGGTTATCGCGACGAAAAGTAATCATGAAATTTTGATCCCGGTCCCGCTTTCAAATGACCGCGTTATAATTGCCAATTTTTTTAAGTATTTAAATGGATAGAGTATGTTATCCTTAAGAGATAGACATATGCCATCGCGGACTTTTCTATAGACCTATATAAGATACACAATTCCACCATACATCATTTAGTTATATCTCAAAGGGTTTAGGCAGCGTTATCGTTGAAAGCTCCCAGACGGCTTATTTTTTTCCGACACTTCCAACAAATATCATTATATTTTAGCCAATGTATACAAAAGCTTGCCAAATTATATACTAAAACCTTTCTCTTGAATCACTCTATCTATTAAAAAAAACCGCATCAAAATCCGTTGCGTAGTTTCAAAGATTTAAGCATACAAAGGGACATAGGGACAGAGAAAGCGACTTTGTTTTATACTATGTAGTGATAAGGGGATGTCTTACCAAATAATATTGCTATAAAATCTATAGACAGCGCTAGTGGTACTCCAACGACAAACGTGGTTACTTATACCCACACCGAACCTTGGTTTGTATTAAGGCGATTTTAGTTTGTTTAGAAGACTTAATATGATGTGTGTGGTCTATAAATACCTTCCTCAACCTTTAAGCATATAAGTCTAACACAATTTTAAGCTTTCCGTTTTCCCACGCATACTGACATTTCTGTCTTCACAGGTATTATTTGCTGTCTTTAAAACAGTGTGACGAAAACAACTTATCAGTATTCCGAGTAATATCATTGTGGTTGGCCAACCAAAACTTTGAGTTCCAAGATGGCGATGGAGATACATTTGAAACTCTTTTGAACATGATACCGTCTTGGAAGTTCGTAACTGTACTACCTCAGCTGGCGCCGCGATTAACAGACGAAGACACGGCGTTCATCAAAAACTTAAAGAAAATATTAAGTAATTATGTAGATTTTTTATATCAAGATGCATATATTTTTACTATATCTTACAATTAGCTATGAGGTAAGTAACACTTGTGCGATAGCTGGGAAAAAAGTTGATTCATACTGAACATCGATTACCTAAAAAAACGGCTTATAAAGAACGTTTTACCTACCACATTATTAAAAATTAAATCAAACTAGGAGGTTTCACGTGCTTATGAATTATGGGAAAACTTTTACTAAAATATTCTTGTACAAAAAAACGCATTTTTTTAAAAGTAGATTGTCTTTGGATTCACCAATACAAAGATAATCGAGTTTAAAAATTTACTAAGAATACATTTAACAGTTGTAGTTCACTAACTAAAATTGTTAGTAAATTTCACCCTCCTTTGCCTGTAATTGGCAAATTTAGAAAACGTTCATATACATCGAACAAAAATATATAAAAAAAAATACACGCATAACATAAACCTTAATGAACAATTGTTGTCTTTATAAATTTTCCATAGAAATCTTCCCTTTCAGTTACTGAAACCGCTCTTAATTGTTTGACTCTTATTAATAATTGCTGTATAATATATTAAATTTTCTACAAAAGTTCCTTAGATTATTATGGCTTTTGGTTAAATTCAACAACTTTCCTGTCCGCAATGTAGACCCAGTAGATAAACAATCGCTTTGACTCACGGAACAGGGAAATACTTAAGAACAACAGTCTTATATCGTGAAAATGTCTATGTAGAACGGTGTGCGATCGACCATCCCCATCACACCCTCCCCATCCTCTTTGGGTTGAAGAACTCTGACAAGGACAACGTAATACTAAATGCAAGCGGACGGATCGGCGGGAATGTGCGCGGTCGAGAACAACAGCCGCGCGTCGTCGCTGCGCAGGCGCTGGTTGAACAACTGCGCGGGCACAACGAGGAACTCACAGCTATTGTTGCGCAAATGGAGAAAGTTTGTGATGGTAAGATTACTGGTATTAGGCTGGCAAGAAAGTAATGAAACATTTGGAACACTTTTTAATTTTTTATATATAATAATTTATCACATTTCATCTACAATGTAGGCACCTTGTTTATCTAAGACATGTGACCCCCTCAAGGGCAGAGACTGAATGCCATCAGAACAAAACTTTTTTCGCGGTCGATCTTCAAGACTGATATCTGCGGCAGCAAAGCGTTTGTACCAACGGCTTACTGTTAAGTGACTGGTAGTGTCCTGTCCGAATGCAGCGTTAATATTTACGAAGGTCTGGCGTGCGCCATTGTTTTTTTAAACTCGTATAACATTAACACACGAATTCGTTTGTCCTCCATTTTGTGCTAAAGCGCGGAACCGCCAGCGTATATATACTCCTCAGGCGATATGTTCCAGAATGTTCTACAATATTCTGGTATAGTCTTGAAGTTAAATGTTTTAAAACTTCTAAAACATAAAAGTGTTTCACTATTTATTTGCCAGCCGAATAGTTATTAATTTTTGGGTTTTTATATCGGCTAATTCTGCAACCTGTAGGCTTACTAAAGTTATAATAGATTAAATGGAAAAAGAATACGGTCGTGAACAGGATTCGAACCTGCGCCTCCCGGATAAATACTCAAGGCGCTCTGATCACTAAGCCATCTCGAGGTCTTTAATTTAGGATTTAATATCAAACCTTTAGCTAAGCATGCGTTAATGTTTTTCATAGATTTATCATTAATTGTAGGCTTACTCTTGATAATAAAACCGTTCGATTGACATTAGAAATATGTCAGTTAATACTTTTTAATGCAAAAAAATGTCTTAAAAATTAAAGAATCGGAATACTAATAAACCGACATGCTTTAAAATTAAGATAACTATGATGTAGTTTAATTAATTTTAACATTAAACATTGTTTTATGGCACTGATTTAATATTGGTTATTATACCAAAGTTACACCATGCTAATCATATCGGCAAATACTGGCGTGATGCTAAGTTATGTTAAAAATCTTTTTCAGCAATAATTAGTTTCGCTAACTACGTACCGACATCTAAACAAAAGAAGCAGAAGATACCTGACGCAGAAAATATCAACAAGCTTCGGAGACTGAGCGCTGTTCCCGTACCAACTGTGACGTTGCCAATCAGGAAAGACTGCAGATATACATACATACATAGTAAGTAACATATTCACATTATACATACATGCTTCCTGCGTTACTTATTTTGTGTAAATAACAAAACAAAATTCGACCAAAATATACTTTTTTAAAGTAATCCAGCCAATTTAATTGCTGCAAAGAACACGATATGTTGACTGTTCGTTTCTAGAAATCATCTTTGTGTCTGAACATTTACGTGTTTTCTAACTACGTTTGGGTCCAATCTCACCGGATGCAAATGATTACCAGTATTTAAGATGGAGTGACAGTCTATCTGACCTCCAGAACTGATTTATTTGGTAAAGTTATATTTCGAGTTAAGACTTGTTGGGCATCTGACTGTGGTTAAGCTCTATGATAACCGTTACGGGTGTAACGGTTATCATAGAGCTTAACCACAGATCATAATTATAATACTATACTAGGCTTAACTAAACAATCGGGAACGACGGTTTATCATGCTCTCCGAGGCACGGAGGGTTTTCGATAAAAAACTATGGTCACCCATCTACCTCGATCGATAAGCAAATTTATTTAAAAATATCCTTTTATTAGCTTTACAGTCGTTTGATTCGCACTTCGAACTAGTCGGTGGTGTCAACTGCCCGAAGAAAATCAATTGCAAAGATTCTTTCGGGAAACAAAACATATTGTTAATAAAGGTAAATTATTATTGCAATTTATATTTTAAGTTAAAGTAATGGCTCAGTACGAAAATAATCTTAATATGTCTCTTCTAGGGTGGGGATGACTTGAAGCAAGATGCAGTAATGCAGCAAGTATTCAATATCGTTAATACATTGCTAGAGAAAAATCCTGTGACCCATAAAAATAAACTTCTAGTTCGAACATATAAGGTAGAGTTTCTTCATATTAGAGTTGGGTCCAAATTCATCAACAATATACCTAACAAATGCTTCATCCTTTCGTCGTAGTCGGAAAGTGGATTCACGCGAGACTTAATGTAATTTTAATTGTGTCTGGAAAAGCGGCATAGCCGTTATAAATAATTATAATTATTATAGACATAACCAGCCCATAACTGTTCCACTGTAGGTTCTTCTCGTACAGAGAAGGCACGAGCATTGATAAGGCTAGCTCACTGCGGGTGGACGATTTCGGACCAGGTCCAGGTTTTCTCACAATGTTTTCCTTCGTCTGTGGTGTCTCAGAATAACTAAGAAAATACATATGACATTGAAAAAAACACATTGGTACATGCCAGATTTGAACCCCACAACTTGTGGATCAACAGGCGGGCTCGTAACCACTCGGCCACCACGACACGAATTATTACACTAGCACGTCACAATCCTGAGTTATAAGATTTTGTCTTCGGTCTAAGTAATTTTAAGTGCATTTAGTCGTGATTTTTTGTTTTGAAATCTAGGTGATGAAGTAATTTCAATAAATATATTTATGTCGTATAGAATGTGCCAAGTGAAATAAATTAGTTTGTATTGTATTTACGTCAAACTCTGGAGTTATATCAAGCTCATTCTATTTCCTAACTTACTTAGAAACGCGAATTTACGCATATCTTAAAAGATTGACGTGTTGGATTTTTTCAATAATTTTCTCGTGTTTAGGATATCTTAAATAACAACTGCCTCGTTGGTCTAGTGGCCTCAAGCGCGACTGCTGAGCATGAGGTCTTGGGTTCGATTCCCAGGTCGGGCAAAGTGTTATTGGGTTTTCCTGTTCGGAAATTCTCAGTAGCAGCCCAGAGTTTGGAATGTGCCCGGTAGATGGCAATAGGCTCACCACCTATTACATGGGACTTAATAACAGCATTGGTGAAATGTGGGTGTACAAGTGTGTCCTCTGCCTACCCCTTCGGGGAATACAGGCGTGATGCTATGTTATGTTATGTTAAAATAACATAATTACAACGCTTTATATCGTGGGTAAAAAACTTGTAAACTAGTGTTATTAATGTTTAGGTTTGTTTCATTGCAAAATTTTTACTTTGCAGGTAGTTCCAATGTCTCGTTTGTCGGGAGTGCTGGAATGGTGCGAGGGAACGATTCCTATGGGCTTATACCTTGTGGGACCTGACAATACCGGTGCCCATGGTCGCTATCGTCCTCAGGTAATACAAAATCAGTTCTGGAATTAGTCTAATTTTCACATAGGCCCCAAGACAACTGTAATTTCGTAAATCGTTGAGCGTAAACGTTAAGACCACTTTTGCTTCCAATTTGCCTTCTTTTAAAAATGAACTCGATCATATTTTATGGAACAAGGAAAAAGAATAATCATTATAACGTATGATGAGATATATACGAGTATCATAATCATAACTTATAATCATAAGCTGTAGATATACATGAGCGCATTTAAACAGGAGGATGTATTTTTTATTTATTCTAGCTTTAATTTTTTATGATTTTTAGGAAATATAATTTGTCTTTTATTGATTACTACGCGCAATAAGTAATCAAGTCGTAACACAAATACAATCTATCTGCCTAGCCTTTTCCCAATTACATTGGGGTCGGCTCGCAGTCAGACCGGATGCAGCTTAATACCAGTATTTTATATGGAGCGACTGCCTATCTGACCTCCACAACCCAGTTACTGGGTAACACGATATCTCGTGGTATGACTGGTTGTCTGACTTTCAGGCCTCTGACTACCCGTAACGGCTGTCATAGATCTTAATTTGACAAACCGGGACCAACAGCTTAACGTGCTCTCCGAGGCACGGATGGGTCTCGGTATGAAATGATGGTCACCCATCCACAGACCGACCGCGGCAAGCGTAGCTTAACCTCGATCGATCGTTATATGCGGCGTTTACTTTGCCACGAGCCCCTCCGTAACAAAAATACAATCAAATTATTAAAATAAGTCGATGTAGTTCAGGAGTCATATAGTTCTATTTTACAGGATATCTCATGTGACGCCGCTCGCAAGAAAATGATGGAAAGCTCCAATGATAGCCACGAGGCGAAGCTGAACGTATTCAACAGAATACTCAAGGATTTTAAACCAGTGTTTCATTATTTCTTTACTGAACACTATCTAGATCCGGTGACATGGTATGAGAGAAGATTGGCGTATACGAAGAGGTATTACAAATATATAATTTTATATTATGCCTGGTAAATTTATTTAAATTTAATCGATGTTTTTGTCCCAATTTAGTGTTGCTACCTCTTCTATGGTTGGTTACATACTTGGACTAGGCGATAGACATGTGTACAACATTTTAATTGACAAGAGGACAGCCGAAGTGGTTCATATAGATTTAGGTAATAAAATATAGTACAAAAAATCATTTAAAATAGTAGTAAAGTTAATCTGATTCTATTTTTTCAAAGAAACATTGAAAAAATAATAGACAAGAACGGGGCTTGAACCCGCGACCTTTGACGTTCCGTGTCATCACTCTACCAACTGAGCTACCTTGTCGTGTTCAAACCTATTGAATTTTTTAATCCTCTTTGTATACGTCTTAAGGAGACGCCTGGTGATATTTATCTAGTAATCATTTACAGATTTACTAAACTCAGCGTTACCACTTTGCAGTTGTAAATCGCCGAACAACATCCCAATCCTTTATAAATTATATATAATTATCCTTTTTTAATACATGTTGAGGCCATGTAATGCCTATATTAATTCTATTTTTTCAAAGAAACATTGAAAAAATAATAGACAAGAACGGGGCTTGAACCCGCGACCTTTGACGTTCCGTGTCATCACTCTACCAACTGAGCTACCTTGTCGTGTTCAAACCTATTGAATTTTCAATCCTCTTTGTATACGTCTTTGAAAAAATAGAATTAATATAGGCATTACATGGCCTCAACATGTATTAAAAAAAGATAATTATATATAAAGTTAATCTGCCTTCCAATATTTATTATTTATTTTTGCAGGTATTGCTTTTGACCAAGGCAAAACGTTACGCACTCCAGAAACAGTGCCATTCCGTTTGACACGAGACATTATTGCCGGGTTTGGTTCGAGCGGCACTGAAGGGATATTTAGACGGTAATAAATTAATGATATCTATGGGTGAAAGGCTATTTGGTTCAAATGTAATTACTGTGCTATAAAAAAGAAACTTAAAGAAACAGCCATAAGAGACATTTACATATTTCACTAAAATGTCCCTTGAGCCAAAATGCCTTTCACCCATCGAAATATATCTTTATGTCTCTTCACAAAAACATGACGAAGCCATAGTACAAGTGCATATAGAATACAGCAACATTGGTGAAACAATCAGTCAAGTGTGTGAGGAGCTGGTGTCTATTATATATAAACATGCACTCGAAGCAAATTTAAAACTGTTAAAACTCGCATCGCCTGGATAGGTACTGCAATGATTGCTCTCTATTCTTCCGTAGACAAACCCCGTTTGTGCGTGGTCATACTACGCGTTCTAAGTAGGTACTCCAATAGCATATGGAGTGCGGTTTCAAACGCTCCTTTCGGGCGTTTATTTCACCCACAAAAATACTATGTCATAGTATAATTATGTTTATTTAACATACATATTATATTTTTTTAAACTATAAAAAAATAATATTATCTTTATTTAAAACTACATTGTTACAACATTTTACTGTATATTCATAAAACATGACTTTCTATAAACGCTTCTTAAATCGTACCCTGGTCATAGATGACAAAATATTAGATTATGGCCATCAGAGAATTATTATACATTTATGTACCTAAATATATGAGTTATATTTGCAGGTGCTGCGAAAAGACCATGCATCTTCTCCGTGACAATCAAGAGACTTTGCTGACAATATTAGAAGTATTACTGTGTGATCCTCTGTACTCATGGTCGGTGAAAACTGCGCAACAGAATGCTCCTACTTCGAGTAGGGATACTAGTGCAGTCAGTAAGTAATCATGCGCCGCTCAACTAGTCACATAGAATATAATACTTCCATCTTCAGGCTACTACAGTTTTGAGTTTTTAACTTATATTTTTAACCGACTGTCAAAAAGGAGGAGGTTATTCGGTTGTATTTTTTTTTTATGTTTGTTACCTCAGAACTCCGTCATTTATGAACCGATTTAGAAAATTATTTATTTATTTTTTATTTGAAAGGATATACTTTCAGATTGGTCCCATTGAAATTTTATGAAAATTGGTTTGGTATTTTGGTATTTAAATCAAAATAACTGAAAAATATAACGTCGTCGAAGTAAACGAAATGGTGTATTTTGCTATCTTGTGACTTTCCAGTGGTGGTTACGGACTCTAGAATAGTTCTAATGAACTGCCTATTTTCCAGCTTCATCATCAGATGATGATGATGAAACCGGAAGATAAGCACCGGAAGTCAATCATTTTTTTTTTTGTATTTAATACTTTTTAGTGTAAGCCCGCATTCTCAAACGTCTCTTTTTACACGACTGCCCAAAAAAGGAGTGTATCTAAGTATGTATGTATGTAAGTATGTTTGTGAGTTTCTTTACCTATTCCATCATAACTTCTAAATGCCTGAACTGATTTCGATGTATGGGGTATCGTTAGAATCCTTACATTGTCCCGTGAGTAACATAGGCTAGTCAAATTTGAATTTAATTTTTTAATTAATGTCATCTTGTTTTACGCAGTTCACTACTCTCTTTTGAAATAGCCTTAGATCTAGATTTCCTACTTTGATATAGCCGTTTCCCGCTTCTTTGCTCGTCTAAATTAAATGGCCCTGTCTAATATGGGCAGCGCGTTGAGTAGGTCTACCCATATTCACTTCCGATAAATCAGCTATGTAACGCAAGATTCACTAAAAAGTAAGAAATTAAATATTTTTTAACAAAAAAAAGAACCGACTCCAAAAATCTTTCTGTTAAGTAAAAATGCACTAAAAAGTAATAAAATAATTGCATTATTTACTTACTACAATTCATATAATATTTTTTTTTAATTTTAGAGTATTCTGAATAAAATCAATTTATTAGGACAATAATATACAATTATTATTATTTTTGGAGTCGGTGCCAGCCAAACTTTAAAAATATTTAGGAAGTTTCCTAAAACTTGCAAAGTATATTTAAAGGTACATTAACCATCATTATTATTACGATAATGTATTATACCTAATTGAACCTATTTACAAATGAACACAACAACTGCCTAAAGCGAACGTAATACGCTACTCAAAATTCTCGCCATTAATTTGTCCATGATAGTCACTTAAATAATTATTATTTTTTACAAAAGAAAATAGTTCTTGCATTTCCCCAAGCTAGTTGTTGCGTTACGCGAAAAAATACTTTTTCCTTGGGGTGTTCGCACGTTACGCTGTTGAACAGGATTCTAAAAAATTACCTAGTTTTAATAAAAACATTAAGATTAACAAGATTTTCAATAAAATAAAATGATAAATACTGCAATACGGCCACGTTGACTGAAATGCCAATTACAGCGAATGACGTCACGGCTCAATTGAATGCACCGGCAATGTTTTGCTTGTCGTTTTGTCAAATTTTATGTGACGTCACAACCCATTATAAGCGATGCCATGACACCCATGAGCGGTTTCGCGCTTAATTCAAATTAGATAGATTAAAATGGAATAATCTGCGTTAAAACGGTAGTTTATTGTTGAAAAAAGTGATTTTCGGAAATAGTAGACGTGTACCTACATTATAAAAGGAGATTTCAGAATCTGTCATCATGCCTATTGTCTACACTAAATTTCTGGCGTCTCTTCTTCCGTTTTGTGGACGATTTTAATTGTTTAAAATCGGGTCCTGTACATTTTTATTCGTATTTTATTTTGGACAATGTTCTTTTCGATAAGCCGGTGTTTATAATAATTGTTTTTCCGTTTAGTGTTACAATTTTCTAATATTTTTCTGGCTAGTTCTCGTGCATGAGAATAAATTTTTGTATTTTTTTTTTTGTTTTAACACTTGACGATGAAGCGACCGAAGTCATTTTAATACACAACAAAAAATAACAATGAATATATAATAATAATAATAGATCGAAATCGATAAACGCGGTCGATGCGGATTCGTACAGCGCAAAGACTAAGATGGCGCGGGCTATGTGTGTCACACACATTGTGTGGGTATGCGGGGTGTACCTTCCCGCCCGCGCCTCAGCTCATACCCCGATTGCCATTTCGAACTGTTGCGTACAGTACATATGAAGAGACAAACTAAAGTCCATTTTTCTTTTCCTGTCCTAAGTAGTAAACAAATATCAGTCGGTCGAAAATCACATGATTTATAGTCCTTCATTTAATATAAGCGGTCCCGCGTCCGCGAAATTATTTATACAACAGACTACATGAAGACACCACGCGCAAATTGTTTTCTTAAATGCGAAGACATTTTTATAATAACGATTAGCATTCATTTAAATTAGTCTCATTGTAATCTATGTGTTTTGACGAATGATTTTATTATTATTATGGTCGCGAATCTTCATAGGTGAGCCGAATTTACAATGGACGTCTGTCCGTCTCCTTTGAATGTACATATTCTGAAAAAGCCATTTATTCATATGACATGGCGTAAGTTTTAAACCAAAGTGGATACATCTTTCATTAATTCTCTGATTAATTAAAGTAATGAAATCATTAAGTTAGTTTCCGTAATTCGTTCCTCTGATTCATTCATTTTGTTGTGTCCCAACCCTAAAAATAATTTAAGAAAAAACATTATTATCTCTGACCACCAGTACGCCATTTATTTATGTTTACTACATATGACTGGTAAAGAAAAATAGACTGAACTATGATCAGAACTTGAGCAATTTTGTTGTCTGCTTGGCGCTTTTTAATGACTATAAAAATAGCCGCCGCATAATATTTATATGTATTTTTATTGCGGTTTCTTTTACTCTTGCGTCTATTAACAGCTATGCCTCTGTCCAGGTACAACAGGAACTCCCAGCGGCCTCGCCAAGCGTGCGTTGCTAGTGGTGACGAGCAAGCTGAGCGGCACGGAGGACGGTGTGGCGGGAGGCGTGGCAGTGGCCGGACAAGTCGCGCGCCTCCTTCATATCGCCACTGACCCCTTCAACTTATGTCGACTATTCCACGGCTGGCAACCCTATTTGTAATCAATGTGCCATTTATTTATTATAATAATTATGTAAATCTAGTTTTAACTGTGATTCCATTATATATTTACCAAATAAATAAATAGTAATAAGATTTTTATTTTTGCTTTGTTTCCCTTTTCCTTTATACGGTAATAACGAATGATTTCATCATTTTTACGCAATATACAGGGCTATTCTTAGTTTAATAAGAAAGAGAAACCTGAGACACGGGTCAAATACTTTCATTTATAGAATCGCTATAATTTTTTTAAACAGGTAATGGAAACTCACAAAGTTAATTGTAACTTCTCCGATAGGTAGAAGAGCGGTTGTCGGTAGTGTATTGATAACATTTGGCTTTGGACTGTCATAATAGTCTATTGTAGATATTATTATGTGCCTACGTACTTTTTCGTAAACAAATAAAAACGTTCGCTCAGATAAACATCTTGGCGTGTTTAAAAACGTAAATTAAAAATTTACAATAATTACTACTATCACTTCTACATGATGTCATCATTAATAATATTTACATGAGCACTATTTACACACTACCTACCTACTGTGTCCAATTTATAGGATGTTTTTTAAATATTATTTGGTCAAATTATAACATGGTGTAAAAGTTGTTACAATCGATTCTTTTACTGATTCTGAACAAACTAGTTTCAGGTTTCGTATAACATAACATAGGATTCGAACCTGCGCCTCCCGGATGAATACTCCAAGCGCTGACCACTAAGCCATCTCGACCTCAGAGGTCCGACCGTATTATTTTTCCATTTAATATAATAACTTTAAGAATATATGGGTAAGGTCATAAAAAAATGTACTATTTGAAAGTTCTGAGGTGAGCCCATGTTTGATTGTGAATACCATGCGCTAACAAACAGTATGATAATATTATTATTTAATAATATATTGATAATCAAGCTTAGATTATTGTATAAATAACCAGAATATTCAAGAGGTATAAACATAAAAAATAAAAAATATTTTTAAATCAACAAAATAAAAGCTGCATACAAAAATTAATTTGTCTCCTATAACTTAGAGGACGAAAAAAATGCAAAAATAATAATAGTATAGTATTATGGTTTTAAATTTGTAGTTTACTGTTAAAGCAATAAAGATGCCGTATGATAATGTATAAATTATTGCAATAAGACAATGCTAGTGGAAAAAATACCTGTTCTAATTTGTGTCTCCAAAAGTTATCCAGTGTGTTATTCCGATTCGATATGGGGTATATTTTTAAGTTTCCAACAGTAGACAACATTATTTAGCTAATTTTGATGTGGCAACACCGTAGTCTTACTGTCAAATGTCAGTTTTGACATATTTTTTTCATTTGTGGTTGCAACCGTAAACCATTGCAAATTTCATAATTTAGTGCACAAATTTCGGGCAGTTTATCTGTGAATTCTAAGTGGTAAGTACGAAGATATTGTTCACTAAGTTCCTGATTCGAAATTTATAGTAAATGTCCAGTGTATGTCAAGTTTTATTAAAGAAATCGCGCATGATTTGTGACCGGTGTGCATCGTTGAGGTTTTAATTTTCGAGTGTGTTTGTTCCAGTTCGTTATGTGTGTTATGTTGTGTGTTATGTCACACACTGGAATGCTATAAAGGAAACTGTTCACTTAACTTAACCGACTGCGGCCAAATAAAAAAGAGTAATGTTATTCCGAGGTACCTAGATACGAGTGGAGTCTTATACTATTTTGATTTATTATTACTAGTAGTCATTCAGTAGTCGAACTAGGTCCGTTTTTTAGCTTTTTGCAATACTTCATATAAACTCAATTATACCATGCGCGCATTATTCTTTAAAAGGGTCCGTAAGTGTTTTATTATTTTTATTTATTACAGATGCCTACTCAAGCCGAAAGGCAAAAACAATATAGAGAACGTTTGAAACGAGAAAATCCTGAAAAATATGAAGCGATTAAAAAGAAAAATGCAGAAAGGACAAACAGAAATAGAAAAAGGATCAGTGATTGTCAATCTGAGAAAGAACTACAAGAGATGCGAAAAAAATGGAGAGAGGATAAAATAAAGGAAAAAAACAAGAAATCTAATAATATTGAAGATGAAAACAAAAATGCTCAAAAAAGGATTAATAGAGTCAATTACAGATTAAAAAAGGAAAACGTAGAGTTAAAAGCTAAAGTACTATCAGTAACTAAGGATATAAAAAATATTGAAAAAAAATCAACAGAATGCAGCGTAAAAACCAAGACTTGCTGAAATATATTGAACAATTAAGAAAAGAAAATAATACAACGCAACATACAGGCGATACAGTTTCTCAAGAAAATGTCGAAATGACTCCTTGTAAAAAAGCGGATAGTTTTATTAACCAAAACTTACCAAACATTTCTACAGAAGAAAAACAAAAAGTTAAAAAACAACTTCTGGAGCATAATGTTTTAGTAGATTCTTTAAAACAGTGTTACAAAACCACACGAAATAATTATTCTAAACGTGTTATGTAGTAGATGGTTCTATCGTTGAGAAATACAAAATGAAGGGTAAAATATCAAGTTATTTAGGATTGAAAGGTAAAATACGTTACATACAAGTGAAGAAAAAGAATTATGCTCTACTAAATCAACTTAAACAATTTTTCGAAAGGGATGATGTAAGTCGGGCCACAGCAGGCAAAAAAGAATTTAAAACGTTACATAAAGACAAAAGACAGAGAAGGTATTTATTGGACACTTTAGACAATCTCTTCAGGAAATATAAATCTGAAGGAGGGAAAGGTAAATTGACGACATTTAAAAAATACAGACCATTACACCATTACATTTTACCACCTAAAGTTGATAGGCGAGAAACATGCGCTTGCATAAAGCATGAAAATATACTTATGAAAATGAAAGTTCTAAAATCCTTGGGTTTGATCAAAAGTCAGTCTCTTGATGAAATACTTTCCTTAATTTTATGTAATCCAAAATCAAAAGATTGCTCCTATGGAGAATGTTCTACTTGTGAAAAGAAGTCATTAGAACTCAAGTTAAATGAGACAAATCTAGAAGATACTGTAAAATGGAAAGAATGGTTGATGCAAACACATGAATATACCGATAAAGTAAATAGTAAAGAAAGAAAAACTACGAAAAAAATTATGAAAACTGAAAAAACTGGACTACTGAAAGATTTAGTTGAAGGTTTTACCCAAGAATTGTCTAAGTTTAAAAAACACGCGTACAACATTCATCATCAGTATATTGAACACCAGCGGTGTATTAAAAATTTAGATAATAACACAGTATCAATACACATCGATTTCTCCGAAAATTATACTGGCAAACTGAACACAGAAATTCAAGCAATGCATTTTGGTGCATCTCGAAATCAGATTACCCTCCATACTGGTTTAATCTATAGTAATCGTGATCCTCTTCCATTCTGTTCTATCTCTGCCAACAATTATCATGGTCCAGAAGCTATTTGGGAACATTTAAAACCAGTTTTGAATTATATTAGAGATCAGTATCCCACCGTCGATACAGTCCATTTTTTTTCCGACGGCCCTACATGCCAGTATAGGCAAAAAAATAATTTTTATTTGTTTGCAAAATACACTACAATGTATGGCTTCAGAGCTACGTGGAACTTTTTTGAAGCATCCCATGGTAAGGGTGCTGCCGACGGAATAGGCGGTACCATCAAAAGAAAAATGGATTCCTTAGTAGCTTACGGATCTGATATTACGAACGCTGAATCAGCATTTGAGCTGTTGAAGAAATCGGGGATTCAAATAAAACTATTCTACATCCCTGAGGATTCCATTCAAATACAAACAATGGACTTAATACCTGTACCAGGGACCATGACATTACATCAGATAATTAACATGAATTCAGAAAACACAATATCATATCGCAGCTTAAGCTGTTTTTGTTCACAAACAGGAACTAAACCAGGTTTTTGTGACAGCTTAGATTTGCAACTAGCTACATTGACAAAACAAGAGACAGACACAAAACGTGTGATTACAAAATCTAAAAAACCAACAATAAAAATTCTGGCTGATATCAAAAATACGTTGGAAAACAAAGCATTCTTTGATTTGCATAAGTTTGGCCCATTTTCGCTTACAACTGTTAAACCAGACTCTAAACTATTTAAAGAAAACCAATCTCAGACTAACGCTGTTCCATGTGAAGATATTTACAAAAACCCGATCGCATCGTGTCATCAAATTATTTGTTAGACCAGTTGCACGTAAGCCAAAAAAATCAAAAAATAATTATGATAGTAGCACAGATACAGATATTGATGAACAATATTCCCTGCATAATTCTTCAGAAGACGAGTGTTTTATTTCTGATAGTGACAAAGAACAGACTGATGAAGACAATGGCAATGTAACAAGTGCAAAATCAATGGAGTTAAAAAAGATCGGTTTCAATGATGATGTAAGGATGCCACAAAAACAAGAAAATATTAATAAAATATCAAATATAAGTACGGATAATGATTTGAACATAGACCATGACCAAAGAACAAATGAAAAAGATAATAATGTTAAGGATATGACTTATGATGATGATAATAATTCTATGGAATTACAAACAAATGACAGTGTGCTAGTAAGGTACTTCCAAAGGAACTCCTGGAAATATTATGTTGGTTTCGTAGAAAACATAAATATTACGGATCAGGAAACTTACTTCACAGTACTCTTTTTAAAAACACAAAAAAAGCCACGGCTCCATTTCGTTGTTACAAAAAAAATAGATCGAGACATCGTCACGGCAGAATCAATAGTAAAAAAAAATGTATTGACACAAAATATTGAAAAACCCAAGGAGTATTTAATTAACGATGACAATTACGTTTTCTTCGATATTTGAATAATATGTTATGAAAAGAGGCTGATTTTTAAACTAGACAATAATTTTACAAGCGTATTAGTATTTTTGATTGTTAGTATTGTTATACTATTTTATGAGGGTCGTCTCCCTTTGTCATATTTTTCACTCGCACAGAACCGTATTAAAGAATGTTTTAAATGATAACAAGCATTTTTTTAATGTAATTAATTGGCAAACTATAAATAAGTAACTAAAAATACAATTTTATTGTGGCATTTAGTACATTTATATGCTTTTTTGGGCTAGTAAAATCATCAAATGACTCAGCATACGCTGAGTTTATTAGATAACACATTAAAACATTTTTTTGAAGTCAATCATTTTAAAATTAATATTATTTTATAGTTCGCCTATGGATTACATTAAAAAAAACGCATTCTAAAACTAAAATTTCTTGATAAATTCGGCTCTAAATGCGAGTAGTGTCAAATGAGATAGCCCTTATAATTAATGATAAAAAGAAAACGTAAAACAAAACTCCGTGATATGTGGTAATAATTACAGTACCTGTACTAATTTTTGATTTTGTAATGATTGATTATAAACACATAATTATTTAACTTGGTAATGTTTTTTTATGAAGAGTACCCACTTTAATTAGTACCTACTCTTTTTTATCGTAAGTTGTAAGCACATTATTTTGTTAAAGGCTTTATTTCTATTGTGTTTTGTTATTTTGAAACCTGCAAGCTGTAGTCTGTGATTATTGAATTTTAATTTCTTGAAAATAAATAATTCACAATATTTGAAATGGATTTTACTTCCTAGTGAACATTGACCTTTACATTATTCCAGTGTGTTAATGTGTTATCGTGTGTTATATTTTCTAGTGCGTTATATTACATTTTTTGACGACCTTACCCATATATTCCCTGTATATAAAAAAATTCTAGTATTTTTTTCTGGATAGTTATCTACTGTCTCTTAAATGGCAGTGCGCCTGGTGTATTTTATTCGGGAGACGCGTTTCGAATCCTGTTCACGACCTTATTTTTCTTTCCAGTGTAACATGTCTTGAGATTAGTGAGCGTTATGTTGTATGAAAAAACTTTACTTCTATGATGAATTGATGACAATGACATCCATCCAGGAATGACCACGATTATTTTCAAATCAATAAATAGAGAACTTGACTTCTATATACTGGGCAGTACTGGTACTAGTTGTCAGTTTTCCGAGGCGAGCGACGCGATGCGACGCTGCGAACGCGACGAACGCGATCAAAACCATAAGACCTAGCTTGCCGCCTATACTATATGGCAGTCTGCGGCGAGACGCGATCACGCAACGTAACGTAGTACGCAAAAAAGTAACGCGTACTTGTTTTGTGAGCAACCAGACGCGACACCACTAACCTTTCTTCAATAGTAATAGGTTTTCGAATTTATTTTGTTTTTAATTTAAATTCAGACTTAATAGCAGTAATCGAAAGTAGACTGTAACACGCCACAATATTGTTTGAACATTTTAGAATCGTTTCTTAATTTTGGATATAAATGATGGAACACGCCAAATATAAATCGCTATGTAAAAATATTATATTTGTTTTCTTTACATATTTTTTTTAGTCTGTACTTTAAGTATGACTTTTTAAAGCAAAATTGCACTGTACTTCCCCATGATTTGAAATGTAATGGCCAGTCGGACAATAATCGCTTGTAGCATCGCGTCGCATTGCATCGTGTCGTGTCGCATCGCATCGCGTCGCGTCGCGTTCATCACTCATGCATTACACCCCGTTAGGACTTATTCAAAGAGTATAGTAATATAGTAGAAAGGCTTAATGCGCACACGACACGACCTAACTATAGCTATACGCACGGCATGACGTGTGTCAATGTCTGCCAGTGACGTCAGTTCAGCTTCAGTAGAACCAATGATTATAGAATAGAACAAACACATGAGAAAACAAATGGTACTCGCATAAATATTATACAATAAAAAAAAACGGTAGTAAGTTCACAAATTTAACAGCTTAATACACGATTGCTCATAAAAAAAGTGTGTAATGGTTTTTTCAATAATCAACTAGCACGATGTGCTTTCAATTGCCTCAGATAGTTGTCCAAGCCGACCTTTTATCTGTAGTTCTGAATACAAAAGTACCTATTGAAAAAGGTTTTATATAAGAAATGTCATCTTCGACTGCGAATTTCTTTACTTTAGACTCTATAAATAAAAAATGTAAAGGGAATCTTATGGCAAAACTAAAACTAAACATGAATAATTAAATAATTTCTCATTTCTCCTCCGTATAATCACTTTATAACAGAAGTTTATCGAGCCGTTTTGGCGCACTGGTATCGGGGTTTTTATTAAGGTACTTCCTGCCATTTAAAAATTCGTTTTGAATGGAGTGACGTCGCAGGAATTAATAAATATTCTTGTGCCAACTTACTAGTTAATAATTAATTAATATTAGGAAAACAATTTTCAGATCTTCCCGTTGTTTCAAAGGATTTACAGAAAGTGGTGAAAGCTATTTAAGGTCCTAATTTATTAGGTAATTTCCTTTTAAGGGGTGAATGTTTAAGTGATAAGGATTCATCTAAGCCATCATTAATATACAACGATTTTTTTAACACGCTTTTATTAACTTCACCTGTAACTAACTAACTATGTAAGAAAATCTTGGAAGTTAAATTTGACCCACTTCCCGGCTTTCGATGGAGCTGAAATTTTGCATACATGTTTAGTTTGGATGACAATGCATTGTGGGCTAAGTGACGTCACTCTGAATCCAATATGGCGGACTCCCAAAGATGGCGGTCTAGTCATTTTTTATGCACTCCCGCGATATGGGTATCAAAGGAAAGGGTTTGCTGAGAAAAATTAAATGACGTCACTTTAAATCCCAACATGGTGGACTCCCAAAGATGGCGGACTAATCATTTTTATGGAATCGTGTGATATGGGTATCAAATGAAAGGGTTTGCTGAGAAGAATACGAAAAATTAAATGTTGTTACACTAAATTCAATATGGTGGACGCTCCAAAACCTTATTATTAAGATAAATCTTCGAAAAGCATACGACTAAAAAAGCAAAAATAAATAATAGTTTAAATAACTAAAAAACACGCTTTTGTAACTAGTCGAACTAAAAAGTAGAAAATAATTTTCTATAAATGCAAAAACAAAATAGAGTGATTATGAAAAAAACATTTTATTGTAAAAAAGCGTTGGGCTTCGACTAGTTACAAAAGCGTGTTTTTTAGTTTTTTAAACTATTATTTTTTATTGTTCGCCATTCAAAGAGCTGTTTTCGTCTTGCTAGTATTATGTTAATTACAAATAATTTGTTATATCCATTTAATTCTTCGCTTAAGTGAATGTATATGACTTATATATTACCCCTTTCAAAGGAAATTACTTCTAAGATTTATTCGACACAATGCCTGCCAAAAGTACTCATGGAGTAAAAGTATCGAACCAAGAACACAAAAGTATCGGTATCAAAAGGAAAAGTACCCGAAGCCATCACTGAACCTTCATCGTATCGGTAATTGAGACTGAAAACTCTATGATACCACAAAGTATCGATTTTCGTGCCCCAACAGTTGCCATGGTTACGATGTACAACAACAAACATTTGATTTATTTTGTTGACTTCGTTATTGATTAAAGATACCTATTATTACGGTTTATTAAGTGAATTTTAAGCTATTTATGTTTTCCCATGGCAGAATTGCATATATTAGGGCAACTGCAGTGTGCTTCCAATTTTCAAGATAAAGTTTCCTTATTTTGTCGATATTCATTCCAAGCAGGTGTGTTGTTGGTTTGTGTATTATTTGTAATGTACATACCTAAGCGTTTCTAAGTGTTAGTACCGACAATAGTTAATTTTTCTATGAAAATTATTTTTTCATTGAATTTTGATCATAATAAAAATGATATTTTTTTATTTAAGGCCCGAATTGGACCATTGTATCAGGTTGTCCTGAGGGGCAGACATTGTCTGCCAAATTAGATTATGATAAAAACGTAGTCTGGGCTCATCCGCTTGATATTCACTACGTAACCAAAGGGATCCAAGGTATGTAATAATTTATTCAAAACACACTCATGGTGTTGTTTTGAATAAATACTCAATATGTTTATTGCACACCATAAGTATTTAATGAAGGTGTTACATCATGGAAACAACAATGATAATATGTTGACCCTGTCGGGCATGGCAAGAGGTAGAAGAGAGCAGGAATTATTTTATTAAAGTAATGTAGAAGGATTTACATTGTCCTATTTCCATATAAAATAAATTATAACTTTTTATTTTAGGTTGGCCGAAACTAATACTGCAAGTAAGCTGCCTAGATTCCATTCGGCGCTCTTGGATAGTGGGATATGGATGCTGCAGTTTACCTGCAGTGCCTGGAACTCATAAGCTACAAGTGAACTGCTGGATACCATCAACGACTACAATAACTGATAAAATACGACAATATTTCCTTGGTGGCTCTCATCAACTAATTCAAAGAGATATAGTCAATTTAGGATTAAATCGGTGAGATATTATACTAAGAGCAACAAAAATCTGATAAAAATATATTCACATAATATAATATATAAACTCCTTTTTTTTTACAGATATAAGTTAAGGACTCAATCAAAAGGGACAGTTCAGCTGCAAGTAAATTTACTGCTAAGGAATTTTAGTCAGTTTGGTGTAGAGTATAAGTGAAAACATGAATATCATTACATATCTAGCTTTTACATTTCTATCAATATTCATTCAATTTTGTGTTATGGATTTCATTCAAGACAAAATTCATGTTAATAATAAGGTTCATCCCAATGTTACAAGTAGGAAGGAAACTTTAAGTGATTTATTAAAGAACATAAGCAGTAAACCTCATGCTCTCTACTACCGGACACATACAAGCAGATCACTGAAAAACACCTCCCCTGGAAAGATCTATAATAACTCTTCTATACCAGAGGTCACTATAACAACAACAGACATAACTACCACCACTATAATTGATGTCCTGTACGATGAGAACACTTCTGATACAGAAATAACTTCTACCACAACAGATGCCTATTTCACAAGTACTGAATTTGATAACTTAACAGAAATAACATTTTTTGAAACCAAAAATAAATCATCTACTCTGCCAAGGACTATACCAAAAACAAATTTTATTAAACATTGTAATTGTAACTTATTGGTAAGAATTTGATTGATACTTTGCATCCCACTGCCATGGAAGTATAAAAAATATATAATTATTTTTGTTAAATTATTTATTGTTTCAGTACAAAGTTTGCGATATAAATTGTTGTTGTGATGAGGAATGTTCTGAGTTTGAACACAAATTATTCCAATGTGATGCAACTGGCAAGACTGACAATCAGAAAAAAGGAATTGATGATTGTATTACTCATATATTTAATGAACAGAGATATGGCAGCAGTATGATTGATAATTTGTTCTGTATTGTAAAAACAAATTTACCTAATAAGAGAAGAATTAATAAGGTGCAACATTTATTCCTACTGCATGTACATTTATTATAATTCCTAAAAAGGTACATCAATCACAATGTTGTTTTTAAAACTTTCAGTTTGATGGGGCATCAGTGGGTCACTATTACAAATGGCAAAGTATTGACCAGTTACAATCTTCATATGAATTTAAAAAATCCTTGTATAAACAAGCCGATCCAGTTTGGCTATTAAAAAACGGGATTATTTACTACTTGGGTTGGTTTTTTTTAATAACTATTATTTCAACTAAGATTTTTGAGTGTCTAAAGAATTAGATATTAGAATTAGAATTAGAATTTGATGTCGGGGTCCAAGATCCACTTAGGGTCGTTAAACCAGCAAAGTAAGTGAGTAAGTAAAAAATTTGCATACATTTATATGTCGACGTTTCTAATAATATATTAATTTTTTCAGATTTCCCAGCTCCTGTTATAAACAATTACTGTACTGACCGACTACCAATTGGTTTTCTTAGAGATGAAAAAATTATATGTAATGTAAAATTCAAGGATCTAGAAATGTTCAATATATTAAAAACTTCTGAAGAGGCACTAGTTATAAGTGCTACCAATGACACAATTAACAGTACTTCTTTGGTAATTAAATTACACTTAATTTATTGTATTGTTATAAGTTTATAACTCATTAGGATATTTAATAAAATAATCATTTTTTGCTGCAGGACTGCTCAAACCTTCATTGCATCAATTGGACTATACTTGCATGTGAAAATGGTTATTGTTTAAATTACAACAAGAGCTTGCATGAAGCGTCATGCACAGAGACTGTCTGTAATAATATAGCACTGAAAATTGATTACAACTTCTATTATTACGATTTGAAAATTATGAATGCTACCATAAAACTACATGTTCAAAGCATATCTAATGTATTGCCATTTATGATGCAACAGGTTAATGTAAATTTTTATATGGCTAATAGTTCTATAGACCATGTGATAGAATTGAGTGGGAACCCAGGCTATATTGGCGGGCTACCGATAATAGTATCGTATGCGAAGGACAATCATACGGAAAACTTTTATAATAATACTTCAGAAAGAAGGATTTATATGGTATTTCCTGAAAATAAAAACGGACTATGTGTCTTATCGAATACTTCGAATAATATTGCTAAATTCGGAATTAATAAAAGAACAAAATGTCGTTATGTTCATCCACTCTCAGCTTCAACAAAGAAAACCATTGATGTCTGCCATAATATACAAAAGCATATAAATTTACTACTAGGTTTACACAGTAACATAACGGTTTCTCCATTTGGAAATCCTCAGGATATTGCCGATGATAAATGGATGAAATTACATTTAGACTTTAATAACCAAAAACCCATTCATGGGGAGTATAATGAAAATAATTCAAAGTATTACTGTTTTAATTTGATAAACAGACTTTCTGTTATTTTCATGTTCGCTAATGTAGACGAAAAGTCATATAAAGGACAGAATAAAATCCTCGCGGCAAAGTATGAAGTAACTACAAAAAATTTGAGTTTTAATATTGAAGATATTTCTACTGTTATTACTGTTGATATTAGTTTCGTGGACCTCACAAAGCCAAGTTTAATTGAATATGCTGGAAGTCCACATTTAAATATTAATTTACCCAAAGATTTCTTCTTCCCCTTTCCACCAAATAGCTGTTTCCACATATCTAACACGTACATTGTAACAATATATTGTAGTATCATACTATTTCTTGCAAATAAAATAACTCTTGAATAATAACTAATAATTTTTATTTTGAAATAATTTAAATACTTTTGTTACTTCTATCACTTCTAACTTGGCATCCCCTTCAAGGACTTAACGATCTTGAGTTTGTGGTGGCCTGAAAATAAAACCCATTTTAGGTTCAATTAGACCACGTCGACCCCTTATGAGTTCGAAGTATTAGCGAAATTCAAGAGGCAAGAGAGAATTTAATAAAACATTGTGTAATAAAGGAAGTTTTTAATATAGCCGCATCAAGGAAACGAGGTAAACTATCATAGTACATGACGTAAGGTACTAGAGCTATATTGGTATTTACAATATTTTTACATAATTAATCTTCAAAGAATCTTTTAGTCTAATAAAATATAATGAAAAGCAAAGAAGACAGTAAATATAAACTGAAGCTGCTTTTGCACAAGTCGGTCGGAGCAATGTTGAGATGTCGCTACAAACCTATGCGACGTAAGTGTAGACTTTGCGGTCGTCAGGCGTGCGAGCGAGATATTCTCGTTCAATGAGCCCTTCGATGCGTTTCTTGATAACCACTGGCGACGGTAGGAAACGTGCACGCAATTGCTCCGTCACTTCGGCGACCAGAAGTGTATGCTGTAAAAGAGAAGTATAATTAGCTAATATATCCATTTGGAACTGTTTTTGGTCTGCTGGTGGTTGGGTACGGAGAAGCCATAGATTATCCTACTAATAATATAAATGTGAAACTTTGTGAGGATGCATGTTTGTTACTCTTTCGCGCATAAACTACTGAACGGATTTGAATGAAATTTGGCACACAAATAGTTTACAACCTGGATTACCACATCATCATCATCCGCGGCCTGACTTCACCCACTGCTGAGTATAGGGCTCTCTTTGGTTGTGCCATTCTCGGTCCTGTGCTAGCCTCACCCAGGTGCAGCCCACGACGCTGACGATGTCATCGATCCATCTTGCTTTTCAGACCTTGGCCACCATTCTGTCAACGCCTTGCACCACCTTTCATCACCCCGTCTAGCCAGGTGTCCCGCCCAACTCCATTTTAGTTTTATTACGTAGTTGCCGATATCCTGGACTTTGGTTCGTCTTCCAATTTCGATATTAGGAACTCGGTCGATAAGATGAGCAGCCAAGCATGGCCACCTCTCTGTGCTCTCTGTGCAACTCGCAGTCGATATACAGTTTCGTGAATGAGCGTCCACGTCTCAGCGCCATATGTCATGGTGGGCAAAACACACAAGTTGAATAAGCGGGTTTTCAAACATTGCGGGGCGTCCACAGATTCAAAATATCCTCGAACTTTCCAAACGCAGCCCAGCCGAGTTAAATTCGTTTTGAGATCTCTTTTTGAAAGTGTTCTTTTCCAAAGGATAAAATATGTTTATAGACATACTGGTCAACCATCTCCAAGCTCTCGTTTACAAATGTGACGGTGGAAACTGAGATGTTGGAAATGTCCCCCATTACTTTGGTCTTGAACATATTCATCTTCAGACATATGTTTAAAGAAGCTTTCAAAGAGGTCCTATAGCATGATTTGAGATCCCTAAAACTTTCTGCAAACAGAACGAGGTCATCGCAAACCGTAAGTGGGATATGTATACACCATTTATATTGATGCCACTATGGTCCCAAACAAGTCCTTTTACGACATCTTCTAAAGAAGCCGTAAAATGCTTGGAGGTATCTCCCTGCTACATACCTGGTCAAATGGGCACGGGGTTTGTTAAGGCATGCATTTGTATTTGCAGTCTTGCCGATGTATATAGCTCTCGGAGCAAATTCACATACCGAGAATCGATGTGGCACCAATGGAGAGCGTGGAACACGGTCCAAAGCCTTTTCGTAATTAACGAAGGTCATGCCTAAAAGTCTTTGTGGATACGGTTTATGGTAGAATATCCGCTCCGGAAGCCGGCCTGTTCGATGGGTTGCGCTTCATCAAGTTCACGAGTGAGGCGGGTGGTAAAGAGTTTGTAGACCTGGGACAGTAAGCTAATAGAGCGGTAGTTAGTAAGCTTTGTAATATCACTTTTTTTGTGTAAGATGGCAATTGTCGCGTTTATCTATTGTTCTGGGGTGCGAACTTCAAACTTAACCTTGTTAAAAAGCTTTACAAGAACACTAATAACAGGGTCACCACCTGCACGCATCAATTCGACAGAGATCGCATCTTCTCCAGGCGATTTATCGGTTTTCAAAGTCAAATCATTTATTTCAATTATACCATATAAAGGTACTTTTGAAAGTCAAGAAATGCCACGTTCCAAAATGTAGATTCCTATGGGGAAGAACAGGCAAGAAACTCCATGGTTACTCCTTTAAAAGTTGTTACGTTTTGGTACATTTATGAAGATCAAAAGACGTATACGATAATGATACAGATAGAGGTGTACACATGGGTACAATAGAAGATACAAAATTATAATAATAGGAGTCTTGGTAGTTTTGAGCTGACCAGTCCCAACTTGTGGCACCTGTTCACGAGTATCACGCATATATCAGCATCGCTCAGCTCAACCATATTTTAGGGAACACAATAACCTAACACATACGCCGCCACAGTAATACATTTATGTGAGTATGACATCTCAATCTACCAGACCTGAAGTCACATTAATAATGTTAATGGCTGTATGGTGTTCACATTTACAATCAAGAAGTTATGAGATATGATATTTTCATAGTGTAGCGTCACACGGTAGTATAAGTGGTAAAGTTTCTGTATTTTGGAGTTCAATCGGCAAAGCTCTAGTATCATCTTGTAAATTTGGTTTTGTGGAGGTGGAAGTGTAAAGTCTAAAGCGTAAAGATTAAAGACACAATTTTGAAGTCTACCCAGACAAAGTCGCGGGCAGAAGCTAATTTTAAATAAATTTAAAATTAAATGAAGTTTTTCTAACATACCGCCATCTTCTTCCTGGCTTTCATGATACGCACGATGGCGGCTTCGATCTCATGTTTACGGTCCTCATCAACTTTGTTACGTGTTTCACGTCGCTCCGGTTCCGATTCGCCTTTAGCTGCTACCGTCTGGATCTTAACTCTGCCAGAGACGTAAACAGATATAAAAAATACTGTCGTTGTAAAAGCATTACTCCTTCGGTGGAAGCACGTACCTATGTAACTTAGATGTAAAGGCGTCGTTCACGTAAAATTGATGAGATGGCTCTATCTCTTTAGTCTTCGGTTGCTTAATGAGTACCCTCTGGGTGGGTTTACCCATCGCTAACGACTGTAGGGCCCGGACAAGATCCTTTTCCGGAATATCAGTCTCGTTCAGTATCTCCTGCAGAAAGACATGAGATTGTTAGTGTCTGTCTGACTAGAAAAAAAAGTACCTTTTATATAAAAAAAGAAATACCTAACATGTCATGTCACCCTGCGACTATGACTGACGTTTCGAACACTTCGCAGCATTCGAAACGACAGGAGAAACAAAAACCAATAATACACGCCTTTAATTATCCGGTTAAAATTCGTTTTAATTACAAAAAGTAAATGTTTTGCCATAATGTTGAGTCAAACCTGCAACTTTTTGGTTAGATACCCAAATTAGTGATTTGGGTATCTAACCAAAAGGTTGCAGGTTCGATTCATCTACTGCAAATATATTTAAATATTACAAGACAAAACAAAAACTCTTGTATTCGGTTAATAAAATTATTAGTAAACGAAAAATATAATGGTAATACCTCATATGTGAGTCGCTCGCGTTTGTTGAAGAGCAGCAACACGCACATTTGGAAGGTGGACACCTGTATGATGTGCCGGCGCGGCGCCGCGGCCGCGGGCGGCGAGCGCGGCGGGGACGTGGCGGCCGCGCGGAACGTCGCGTTCAGGTCCGCGCTGCCCAGCTGCGGCTGCAGCGACAGCTGCCGCCCCGAGTGCTTCGCCAGGTAGAAGCTGATGACGACCAACACAAATATTCATCATTCAATATTCACTCAATATCATCTGAGAATGATTCAAACTATCGACAGCTCGCAACGAATGAATATCTTTTACCCGACGAAAAAAAAGAAGGTTCTCTATTCGCATGTGTATTTTTGAAGTTTCGAAACACAAATCAAGGGTACGTGTATAGCGATTATGAACCAGATTAATTTATTTTATTGCTCAGCAACGTACAGAATTATATGTTGTAACAATAAAAATCTATTTTGTCTGCTAATGAGCGAGGCAACAGCTTATTAAAGGTGCCAAATACGCATGAATACATAGAAAAAGGCTCTAAGGGATGTAAAGAAGGTTCAAAAGTAAGTCTTTAAATTTTATGTGACAAAAGAAGTTAGCTTCTATGTTTGCTGTGAAAAATAATAAAAATATTGGTTCCATCGAGTTTCACTCAACCTCTGGGGGCCGATAACAATAGGGTAATTAAGTTATTATGTATCATTATCGGCACTTGAAAGGTTAAGCTTAAAAACTCGTACTAAATCATGTTTGAAATTAAACTTCTGAGGAGAATCAGAACAGTTCCCAGTAGTCTGTTCCAACAGATGATGTTAAGATTCATATTACCTTCTGAAGACATCGAATGCATTTCGCGGCGCTGTAGGTATGTTGCATTTAGGCGTCGCGCTTTGTGTGGGCCAGAAGCCGGTGGTTAGTACACGCACTGACAGATCTACGCCGTGAAGGTTGATCTGAAATTACGGTTGATCTGAGACTTATTTATGGACAAACATTGCAATAAACCTACATACCTCTATTTCAAAGAATTTGCAAGGTTTTGAATTACAGTCAGTTATATTAATACTATGACAATGTGGTGTTAAACAGCCACACAAACATAAGAAACAACAAAAAATCACCCCGGATGACAGCACATGTTCCTTGAACTCTTCCATTATTGTGTTCGAGACAGTCATGTCTTTGAACATTCCTTCCAGCTTTGATGTGAACTGACAACCGCATTCAGTCTGAAATAATTAAAGGGATTTGTTATTTTTTTTATTACATTTGTGTATTGTCATAGGAAAAAAAAATTATTAATCGCCACAAAGTAATGGCAGTTAAGTAATTTTGCCTTCCTTGTGATGAAATAATTTTACTGTGAAAATGTATTGAACATTTAGCAGAAGAGTTGTGAAAGCTGGCAATTAAAAATGTTAAGTGTATGGGAGTCGGAATCTGTTGATAGGGAGTGGACTGTCTTAGATACGGTGCTTTGTAGGTAGAATGACTGAAGCCACAGATTAGGTTGCCCACTGCGATCACGTTTTTTATTAGTGCTGTTCAAATCTTTTGCTCTATGTACAAAGTATGTAATGGACAGATTATACTCTACGGGTACTTATACAAATAATTACAAAGTGAGTGTCACTAAGGACAATACAGTTACTAAATTTAACCCTGCTTAAAGTCTTAATTCTCTGCAAAATTCTTTACCTAAACCATTGGGTAGAATTGTTCTTAATTTTGGAAAAAGCTAGCAATCGAGAAAATTTAAACTGAATCCCAAGACTTTAAGCAGGCTTTTTACCATAGAAAAAGAACTACCGGCGTATATGAGACACATGGGACACTTACGAAAAATGTCCATCTATAATTGGTAAAGAATTTTGCAGAAATATGTGGACAGGATGGGGAGTTCAGATGGATTGTTCATTTAATCACTTATTGTATTCTCTATTTGCGAGACATCTCCAATTATACAATGAAAATCTCGCGGTTCAACATCCTTAAGTAAACCTTCTTTCTGGGAAAGGTTAAAAACCAATATGTATAAAAAAAAAAATTGTACCTAATAGCTAATCAATTTTGTTTGGTAATTTTTAATGTGATATGTTGACTAACCTTCAGTTTAGAGATCATATTCTTCTCACTGTCATCAGAGACTGATTTATTGAGCAACAATCGTTTAGCTAAGTGCTGCTTGTAGTAGCGCTCAAATACATCCTTCTCCTGCAAGAATCTGAACAGTACCATCGTTTTGTCCAACACAGCTTCTATTTCTTGTTCACTCATCTGGAAACACAAGTTTATGAAAACCAGATTCTGATATACAACAGTTTAAAGCCAAAAGGAGCACTACTTACGCCTTTTTCACCCTTCTTTAGCTTTCCGTCAATGAACAGCGATAAAAACTCTGGCGATTTGCTGTTCAAATTGAGGAAATATTCGAAGTCTGATGCAATCATGTGCTTGAAAATCTTATCATTGTTGAACGAGTTTTGAAGGAAATGGTCGAATCTGTCCTTCAGGTCGAGTAGGTTCTGTAAGATTGATTGAACAATTAGTTATATCACTTATTAACGAAGAAGTGTTTGAGGTGGGTCATCAGACTCACGCCCTTTGAATTGTGTTGGTAGTCCGTATTTGGTTGTACATAAGATGTAGACGACATCCCCTCGCGACAGTTAGTGTGTGTGTACAGTATACCTGCACGAAGGTGATGGCGTTGGTGTTGTGGTGCGTGTCGGTGACGAGCGCGCGGCCCTGCTCGCGCAGGTGTGCGGACACGGCGTCGGCGACGGTGCGCAGGCCCTCGCCCACGCGCGACAACAGCTTGTACACGCACGCCAGCTCCAGCGTGCGCGTGTGCATCAGCATGTGCACAACGCCGGAGTTCTCCATCTGAGGAACACGAGTTATAAGCATGGTACTGTAGAGGAAGTGGCGACGGCTGTATGTACCCAAGCGTGCCTTAAAAACAATTTAAATAGCGATAACCGATTAAGAAATACGAGATTTCTGGTACATCAATAGCTAAATAAAGGACTATTACCTCTACAATAGTCTTCATATGTCTCTCGATGAGCTCGTGCTCGAGTACGGCGACGACGCGTGGCTCGGTGCTCTCGTCGAGGTAGTGGCGCGCCCGCTCCGCCTCCTCGGCGATACGAGCCTCCACGCGGTTGATGTACACTGCCGCACTATTCTCCGCCAAGAACTTCTGAGATTCCATCTAGACAAAAAAAAAACATGCATCTTTAAGACAAATAGGTCAATGATGCAACTGCCTCATTTGATTTTTCTGTTAGGAAATTGTCAGTTGCAGCCCGGAGTTTGGAATTGTACCTGGTTTATATGTACTTAATTAAGAGCAATTCAAAATCATTTATTGTTTATCACAGGCGAAAAGTCAGTTCTTACAGTTAATAATTAAGTATCGCTGTAAGATACCTATGAGTATGCTATACAATATTTATATGTCAGTAAATTTTGTCATTTAAATAAAAAGTTAAATATGGTTATAAGTTATTATAAGTTAAGGTTATAAGTTGGTAGTCATATCTACTGTCTGAAATGCATTAATATAATTATGGTCATAATTACCATAGCAATTCATAATCAAAAAAATAAAAACGTTCATGTATGGTTATAGTCAATAATTCGGTCATTTAGAAATTCATTGATTGAATAATAAGTCTTACATATGAGAAATTCTTTTAACTTAAATTTTAAAGTATTGAATAATGAGGTAATACAATTTGGGAGTTTGTTATAAATTTTAACTCCCATTCCAAACACATTTGATTTAAACTTCTACACTTTGATGCTGCAGAGTTCAGTTTTATGTCTCCCACTTTTGAATGTTTCATATTTACCTATATCGCGTTTTATCATCATAGCTGCTTCAAATATGTATAATGAAGGTAGAGTTAAGATATTGAATGTTTTGAACACTGGTCTACATGAATCAGTCTCTCTAAGTCCGCATATACTTCTAACACATTTTCTGGGCATAATCTCCGTTATTTGAATTACCCCATAAAAGGATAACATATTTTAGTGTGGAGTGCACATAGGCATGGTAAACACTTAGTAAAGTATGACTGGGCAGAACTATGCCTACATCTTGAAGTACAAAAAAAAATAGTGTAAATTATCATGACCTACCAACCCCCTCAGGGAATACAGGTATGATATTAATGTTCTTGTTTTGCTTTATTCTCTTTAAAGAGGGCTCTTGTGGGCAAGTAATAGTCGCACATATCGATTGATTGAGTTACACTTGCTGTGGTCAGTCTGTGGACATCTCTTCATATTAAGATCCCCCCTATAAACCAGGGATCCCCGTTTTCAAATGAAGATCTACAACAGCCACTTCAGGTAGTCACTCAGTCATATTGTGTTACCCAGGATCGGTTTGTGGAGGTTAGATAGGCAGCCACTATGTAAATACTGGTATTAAAGCTGTATTTGGTTAGACTGGAAGTTGACCCAAAGAGAAGGTTAGGTAGATTAATTTGCTTATGGTTTCATAACATCAATAGCTTATAATATTACGTTAAACAGCTGTGGAATCCACCTGTCTTCTAAAAATGTAATCAAAATCAAGCATGACAATTATGGCATGATGCCCAGGAAAATTATTATGCTGATTGCCAAATTAGTTTGGCGTTCTGAACACAAGTTTGATGTACAATGGGAAAGAATATGAGGTATTTACTATACTACAGTACATACTTGATATTATATATGTATTATATATTATTATGCATAATCTCCTACATTATATTTCAGATTTATAGATTCGTGTCGCGTAAAAATTTATAAGCGGGTTTTAAAATAAACTAGCAATTCGCCTCAGTTTAACCTCACCAAATAGTTTAGAAGTACTAAGCATAGAAACAGACAATCAATTTTTTTTATACATAGTTGAGATATATATACCCTATAAAACTCTGAAGACTGGTGCAGGAATGGCTTCTCAAAGTCTTCCTCGTAGACGGCGCGCGAGTTGATGCCGAGCACCATGAGCATCTGGCAGGCGTTGCGGATGGCCAGTCGGTCTACCACCTCGCCGCGGCGCTCGCGGGCCACCAACTCCAGCAGCGTTTGGCGAAGGTGGTCGCGGATGCAACCGTAGCGCACAACCTTGGAATATATTGATATTAGAATAAGTACATAAAAAAAAAAAAACATTGTTAATAGTATTTGTCATTTAAAAAGGATTGGTTGAAATTCCTATTTCCTATACTTAATGAGAATTGGCTGAAATTTGACATCGGAAAACAAGAGTAGTGGGTGGCCTGTAATGACAATGACATTGTATTGTGTACCTACTCAATAATTCAAATTATTGAGTTTCCAATCTTGGATCCAATTATATAATAAAAAAATTATGTAACTTGTAAGCCTCTACATTAATCAAGGATTGTGGTATGGCTGGATAGGGAGTCAATACTGAGATGATTGCTAATAAAGATGTATGGAAGGAAAAGATCACAAAAATTGGGGAAGGCATGATGAAGGTGATGATATACAAATAATAAGCACAAAATCAAGTAATCAATTAAAATAATTAAACCACAGGCACTTTGGGCCTTAGGCAACTGACAACTAATAATAATAATAGTATGAACACTTGTAATGCTTATTTATATTGTATTTTTATTTATGACATAAATTACAACTTATTACAAAAAAGTAAATAATGTTTGTGGTTTGACAAATAAAGGTTAATAGCATTTACAACTAGACAAATTAAATTTATTCTGCAGCAAACTGCAATCTAGGTGGCGCGGTAAGCGCAGTCGTCGAGAGACTAGGTGTTGCGCCCAGTGTCGCAGATTCCATGCCCACAATGAACAAATATTAGTATGATGGCTACAGATAGATGTTCCAGGTCTGGGTGTGAGTACATCCGAGATGTGTTTGTAAACACACCCATAATACAGGATAATATATTAACAGGGTAGCAATCTACATGTATGTACTAGTGTTTGCCCACTGGCCAAAATTTGACCATAATTCATTTAAATTTGAACATTATTAAGGTTCTATTGTAAAAGATATATTGATGGGTGAAACGATTTTTGGCACATGCAATATTTAGTGAAATATGAAAATGTCTCTTATGGCTGTTGTTTTAACATTTATTTTTGTTAAAGCATAGTAATTACACTTGAATCAAAATAGCCTTTCACCCATCAATATGTATATTTGTGTCAAACACACGGTAGTGTGTGTAATGTGTTTTTATAAATTTAATGTAATTTTAATGCATATTGTATAAAAATATTAGCTTTCTGCACTCCTTCTCCATAAAAACTTTGACTGTGCCAAGTTTCATAATCCTCTGTTTGCATAATTTTAAGGGGTACAATGTTATTGCTTCACATTTTTATATAATGATAAAAAGATTGGTTACTATGAATTATAAAATAAAATGGTTCTATACTAACCTGATCTCTAAAAATAATAAGTCCCAGATTATAGACATTGTCCACTTCATTCTGTTGCACATATACCCTGTCCATGTACATAAGTATATCTCGAATCATAACCATACTAGTTTGATGGTCTGTCCAAGCACTATTGAGGGTCTGAAGGAATCCATTGTGTAATGAGTGCAGAACATCTTCCCTCACCTGGAACAAATGCATCATGTTTTGTAAACATCCACTTATTTATTATTCTTTATATGCTTTTATAAATGTTTAAGTTAATGTACCTTTGTTTCAAGATGCTGAGTGACCACTTCCTTCAATCCAGTGTAAAGTCTTTCACCATGTTTATGGAGAACCATGGTATAAGCATTGCGATAAAGTTCTTCAAATGAAAGACCTGAATTGTTCTTCTTTTGAATCTCTTGTATCGCATTCTTTAGTAAACTCCATATGCTCTCCACATACTTCTCATCCATAGTCATCTGCAATGTTTACATACAAATTATTATGTAACTTTTTTCATACAAATCGGTGAAACATATCGCAATAGCTTCTCAAACCAGGGTTAGTATTTATTTCATATAATACAGACCCAAGTGTCTGGATACATTTGGTAATATGGTTCAGAATAGTTCCACACTTGAAATTTTCTCGTCATCTTGAAAATTAATAACTTTGGGTGTTAAACAAACATTGTACAAAATTAAAATAGAAGTTCAAAAACATTTAATATGTATAATATGAAAAAACACAAATGTTTATCTTTTGATTGATTTTCACTCCTGTCATCAAAAATATAATTATGACATATTGAATACAAAAATTTTGTTCTAAAGTAAATTAAATTAGTTTCTATTTTTAAAACATATTGACAAATGAGTTTATTTTCAAGTGTTACCATACTACCCAGTTTGAAATTTCAACCTCCTTTCTTACAAAATAAGTCATTGAATACTACTAAACAATGTGGTTATGTTTAGTGGCACAAAGCAGGCACAGGTTACACATACAGGTATTATACCTGCATGTGTAACCTGTGCTTGCTTTGTGTATTGTTACTTCTTTTACAAATCAAGGTTTTTATGATCTTTATTTAATAAGGTATATCTACCATGAACCACATACTAATCAAATAAAATCAAAATTATGGCGAGGAGCAGGAGGGTAGGGGAGCCTTTAAACTGAAAAATTATTAACAGAACTACTACAATAGTTCATGGCCATATCCAGGGGGTGGGGTTATTAATTTATTGTTTACACTTGTTCCAAATATGAAAAAAGGGTAGAACCACCTGGATTCATGGCTTCGGCCTTGCTATTGTTGTTACTGAAATAAAATTTTGTGAAGTCTGTGTGTCATTGTTATATCCATGATAAAATTCCATATTTGTAATACCAATATCATGTTTATACTAAAAATAGTCAAATTGATGGCCTACTTTATGTCCAGCCTCAAAAGGTAAATTACCAATACTATTAGAAGTATTAGAGAGTGCATGGTGCTAAGGAAATGTCTGTTGTCTTTTTTTTTTGACTCTAGTAGTATGAACTTGTATAATCATTAGAGACTGAAAACATAATGCTTTTATGTAGAATAATATCTATCATTAGTAAGAATATGTTCTGAGCAAACGGTTTTCATTGATGATAAATTGTAGAGCATAATGATTGACGAAGCGAAACTTACAGGGAAAGCTCGGATTCTCATTTTGCCAGGTTTGTCCTTAGGTAACGTACTCTTCATCATTGCGGCTATGATATTTTGTACCAACGAAACACTACACAATTAAAGAAGATTTGTTCACTGTTCATTTGTTGTCGCGATAACACATCGTTACTCTCATTTACACCTGCAAAGACAGTTTAGTAAACACAGCGGACAAAAAATATTTCGCCTCAAACAAATCTGTAGTTCACTGTTTTGATACCATTTTGTTGTTGAGTTATGGGAAACGGTTTTTATCACTGCACTAACAAAAATTTACAACATAAGATTTGAGGATTTTCTTCTAGTAGGTGTCAATTAAAAATAATAAATTCAGACTCAGTCTTAACGTGAATAGTAAAATGACATTGACAGGTAAGAAAACTTTTATCTCTTTCTCTCTTGTACGAAATGTCGTATACAATAGCGCCACCTCACGTTTTGTGTGTGACGTTCTTTTTTGATTTCGTTTTCTCTGCAATGGCTATTATTCAGATTTGTGAAAACACAATATGCGGGGCTATAATAACTTACAAGTAATGAGATTATCCACTGCTAGTTTGGTCACAAGTATTTCACTATCGCAATATGTATAGTACATGTATTTTTCTGCTTTTGCATGCCTATTATTTCTTCAATTGTTTCAGCTTTCTGACGAGACCATAAACAATTCTGTTTTACTTTTAAATACGAAGATTGATAATTGTTTGAATATATCTCTTTTTAGATCTTAATAATTCAGCTTTGTCGATGGTTTTACACATAAATACCCATAACTACATATATTTTAATAAATAGTACGAAAAAGTAAAAAAGAATTTGTTACACGTCGTCAACCGACAGACTTGAATTTCCGTTGAGTGAGCTGTGACTGTGAGCCGCGCTTCTTCTATATCTAGGTATTTAAACACAACAAAATCCATTGATAAGAGAAGGTAGCTAAAATCCGATACGGAAATGCTCTCCCAATATAATTATGTAGTTGTACATACACGTTTATATACCTAGGTATCTTAGGAATGCTTTTTACACCTTCATGCCGTGGTAATAGCTGTGGGTCGATCTTGGTAATGCATATTAAAAAAAATATTATTCCTTATTTTACTACATCGTATACTCGATGTAAAAAAATTATTCATTTTAAGACAATAAAGATACGTTTAAGCCGTAACAAGGAAATCTGAAATTGAACCGATTTTCAGTGTACACCGTGGAACAATAACGCTCTTAGGTAAAGTATCTGAATAGTACTTTATTTAATCTGTGGCGCTTAGAGACGTGTAACTCAGCCACGAAAATTTTCGCTACTAGCAGCGTTGCCAGTAGGTTACATTTCTTACATTTTTCGTAACTTTTGACCCCCTCGCGTAACATGTAAGTAAATTTTATATTTAAGGCAATTTTCGTAACTTTTGAGAACAACGATATTTCTAATACTAGATTTTTATTGCAAACAGTTTATGAACGCATACAAATTGAACAAAATGTATTTCACTCCATCATACTCAGAGATGGCTCTGAATGAAACTCGCCATGACAAAATGAAACATATTCTGCATTAATTAAAACTATATTTTGCTTGAGCGAGGCGCGTACGTTTCCTAAATCGCGAGTTCGCGCGGTTTTGTAGGTACTTAGCTTGAAAAAGAAAATTTACATGGCTGATTGTGATTTGTTTTGTTGAATGATTAAATTTAATTATTTTTTTGATTATATTAATAGCATTCGCCCTTCTTCTTGTTCTTCCCATCTCTAACGCTTGTGTGGAAAGAGCTTTCAGTCAGCTGAAACTAATTAAAAATGACCATCGCAACAGGCTAAATACAGACACAATAGCAGCATTAGCTGCTCTAATGATAGTCAATCAAAATTTTAAAAGTGTTTTGTTTATGCACCTCCTAAATCACTTCTAAGAAGTCATATTATGTTATATTAACAACTTAACTTTCGAAATTATTTATTTTAACCTAAAAGTTTATGAAACGCTGTTTTTCGCATTAATTTGCTTTGCTACTAACATTTTATTTCGTTGATAAACTGCATGTCTAAGTTTGCAACTTAAACTAATAAAAATAAAAATATCTTAATCATAAATATTTTATTGCAGGTGCAAGTAAGTAAAATTTCTGTAGAAAGTGTGGAAACAAATCAACGATTTTTAGTTAATGTGATTTATACCTCTACGATTATTACATAACGATATTATAAAAAAACGAATGCTAGGTTGGTGGATTTAATGGGTTTTTTGTCTCCAATTCACTATACTAAACAATTTTTTTTAGTTTTCCTCTTAATAAGCCTTTCATGTTGTGGATTTGAGAAAAAAATCAAATTTTAAAAGTATCGAACAAAACTTAATGAAAGCGATTCACTAGTACTCAATTTAATACACATTACACATTAAAGAGAGATGACAAATTATCGTGGATAATGTAAGTTTTTTTTTGCTGCTTTTTTCCATTGTGGCAATTTTGCTCTATATTAACAGCCCTCCTAAGAACATATAGTAAAAAAGTACGTTAAGTGGGTTCTATACATATCGAATATTAGTAGTAATAGTTCAGTGTAAAACTAACAGATTCACCACTTCTCGTGGATTTGGTTCAAACTAATAGAAAAAGTTAGGTGCAAGACTAGATAGTAACAACTGTGAAGATCGCGCTGCGAACAAAATAAACTAGTCTTTTATCATAAGATTAAATACACCATTAGAAATCATAGACTCCTTTATATTCTGCCATTAATTTGCCTCCGAACTCAAAAAGACGAAATATACAAAAATGTAACTTTTGCAGCAAAAAAGTAACATTTCAGGAAATGAAACGTAACTTTTGACATAAGGGCCCTGGCAACACTGGCCACTAGTTAGCGTCACTTTGGCAAGAGGTCACACATCCGTAGTATTATTGTACTCTGTGAGGTCACCCATTCCAATGGAAAAGTTTACTGATGTTATTAATACTATAAGAAACGTAATTTGTAGATAAATAAAAGTGTTATTGGGTTTTTCTGATAGGAAATTCTCAGTAGAAGCCCGGAGTTTGGTATTGTACCCGGTAGATGGCAATAAGCCACACATCACATGAGACTTAATAACAGCATTTGTGAAATGTGGGTGTACAATTTTATTGTGTACACCTGTGCCTACCCCTTCAGGGAATACAAGCATGATGCTATGTTATGTTGTAGTTATTTATGTACAGTTGCTTGTTTTATTTATTTATAGGTACATAGTGTTGATCTTATTACACTAAAATGGAAGAAGGCTTCATAAAAGGATAATGTGTTAATTTGCCTAAAATTTATATACAATTAACTACACAGTGATGGATTTTTTTTCTTCAATTCAGTCTTTTCTTACCTTTGTTAAGTAGGTATCTACGTACTTTTAAGTTCGTAGTTCGCTTCATTAGCTACACGGTCTATCCAACAACGATTAAGTACCTATTTATAAACAAAGAACTAGAGATGGAAATGATTGGTATTTAGAAATCATGATCATATGATCATATGATTTTTTTAATCACAGTGAAATCACCTGCTATTTTTCACACCTGCTATTTTTCCCTATGAATGATTTTCTGCTATTTATCATTGAAAATAACGAAATGAAATGACATAGTAATTGAATAATGAATATGATGTAACAGGACACGTTTGTTGTTACATTAAACTGGTGTAAAATCAACTTGTGTATTATTAGTCAATGAAATTCCCTTCATACTTTAACAGGCTTAGGACTATTGGTGACAAATCATTATCGCTGTGATTTCAAATGACAATAGCAGTGATGACATATGAAAACTAAATCATATGATTTTTCACTGCTACCAATGATTTGTTCCATCTCTACAAAGAACCGGACAAATGCGAGTAGCTATGACTCGCGCACCGAGGGTCGATGAAAGCACCGAACATTACTCTAACGACGAAAAGCAAAGTCATATTGAAGGTCAAATATAGGCTGCCAAGTTATGGCAGCTCGTAATTATCTGTACTGAAGTGGTCTTTAGATACAAGACTATTTGTAAACCTATGAATGGCTACAGGCCATTGTTACAAACGTTTTTTAATGTTGAGAAATGCCCTCGCCTACCGCGCTGACACGGGGAGACAGAGCGGTTATGTGACACTCGAACCCACTAAAACTCCACAGTGTACCTCCACAGCTGCTTGAGAGTGGGACGCGGGAACGCTCTCGCACACAACCGCGAATCCACCCGCGGCCGTCCGTTGGGACCGCGGACTCCCTCACGGGGTTGGGTATTGCACCCCTCCGCTACGGCACACCAGACACATGTCGTGCCGCAACCACCACGGAGACCATGTGCAATAGGCGCCGAGATGACCCCGTGTCCGGACACCCAAAGTCCCCTGCGACGGGTCAGGTCTGTGGCCCCGCTGCCTGCCACTACGGCCGCAGAGGATAGGGAGAGCGGCGCCTCGCTATACCGACACTCCTCCTCCCCTGCGGCCCCACCGCGTCCGCCATCTAATGGTGGCGACCCCGTCAAGGCCGCGGAAAGCCCTGCTTTCCGCGGCCTTGACGGGGCACACCGACATACCGGCACTCCTCTCCCGCCGCGGCCCCCATCCCGTAGCTACCCATACGACGCCGCAGCCCACCTCAGTTGCGACACCCCCCATAAGGCCCGCAACCTATGTCGGAGCCGCTCCAACATGGCCTTGAAGGCAAAGCCCAGAGGAGCGGCCCTCCTCGGATTCCGTTAGCTTCACCGTGGCCAAGCCACGGCTACTAGAGCCCCCCCACCACGACAAGGTTTCCCTGTTTATCCTTAGGATACTTATATAATAAATTTTTTGAGTACATAGGAACTTCGCAACATTGTTGCGTTTCGATTCTGAGAGAATATTTATTTAAATAATTTAATTTTATAAAAAAATAAATCCGAAACCGATAAAGAAGAAGAACAAAGGCGCTCCAAAACTTTTGACAGGTGTCTGGCGTCTCAGTGCTGCTGCCTAGTGGGCGTCATTTCAGAAAATCCGCAGTCAGTAACTGGCGCAGCTCACTCCGCTGGGTCTATTAGCTAACTCAAAATTGCGCCATGGTCCAGTAAAGTGCCAACGTGTTGAGCGAGCTGCAAAGCGCACTGCGCGCCATCAGCTTACGAAAGTATTATGTTCGCGCAGCGATTGATTGAGAGAAGAACCAACAATTTTCGAAGAAGACGTCGAACTCAATCGGCGCAGTGAACTGGGATAGCGCAAATGCGCGGTGTAGCGCAGTGTTACCCATTTTTAGTGGTGCTTGAATCTTGAAGTTAGCCATGAAAGGCCATGAAGTAAGTCTGCAAGAGCGCCACCCTAGCTGTTTTAATACCTATAAGAGTAAAGATGAAGGCCGGTTTAAAATCAATGGTTTATTTGAATAAACAATTTTTTTCGGTTTAAAACGGTTGGTGTTGATGACTATGTTTTTCTTAATTATAACTACATTTTCTTAATTAAAAAGAGGTAAGGATATAACGGAGTACCTATAAACTGTTTAAAGATTTTTTAAATGTGTGATATACTGATATACTTAGCGGGTTTAGTGCTAGTTGGTCCGTTCAACCAAGCGTAGGTATTACCTTATAAAAACTCTATTGATAAGTTAAACACTCTGTATTAGAAACATATTTTTTCATTGTTTTCAAACGATTTATATAATTAATTTGATTCAGTTTAAAACCAAACTCACACTCTCGCACTCTCGTTGACGTCGTCACTCGAGTCGTGACATTGTCAACTCAACCTCAATAGAGGTCTTCTAATCTAGTGTGTGTAATATACCTAATCAATGATTAAAGAAGAAGAATATAATGTAATAAATAAGTATAGGTAGGTCTACGTATACCTTCAAACTAAATTTTTCGTGTAGTAGATAATGTAGGTAGGTACTTTATATTGATTTACTATAAACTAATTAAAACGAATCATGATGTCAGGTGACCAAAAATTGCACATAATGAAGTGTAAAACACAGTTCTTTATTGTTATTATATTCAATGAAAAATAATACGGTCGCGAACAGGATTCGAACCTTCGCCTCCCGGACAAATACTCGATCACTCTGATCAGTGTTGAGCAGAGGTCGAGATGGCTTAGTGGTCAGAGCGCCTGGAGTATTTATCCGGGAGGCGCAGGTTCGAACTCTGTTCGCGACCGTATTATTTTTCCATTTAATATAATAACTTTAGAATTCGCTAAGCATGCGTTAATGCTTTTCAAATATTTATCTTGGACAGTTCTTAATGTTTAGGTATAGGTTTTCAACCGTTTAGAACGATTTATTTGGCGTTTAAAACAGCAAGATTTACCTAAGAGTACTGATACGATACCGTAGGTATTATAAAAAAAAACGAAATAAAAATGTATAGGATACGTTCGGACAAGGTACATAAATAATAATAAAAAAGAGTTTTTTTATTTCAATTCATTATTTTGCTGGACGGAGTAAATCGTGGTGTTGCCGTGTTGTGCAAGCGTTGTGAAGCTATGGCACACCTACGGTTTCTAAAAGTTTACTTTGTTTGATAAAGATGGCGCTACTGGTTGCGGTTTATCTTATAAAATAAGTTAATAAACAGCGCTTTGTGTAGCACAGTTTATTGCGGTACTTCTTCAAATCTTCATCACAATAGATAAATTGATTACAGCACAGGTTTTCATACACGGTTTTCTTGTACTTACCGGTTAAGGCTCTAAACAGAAGTTGTGTGATTTTATTCGAAGACAAATGCTGACGACGACGTCACATCGTTATTAAATATGAGTCCGCGATAATTTTGGAAAACCTTCGATTAAAGCCATTAGGGTACTTACCTTGTACCCCCTATATACCTAGAATAACTCCCTTCATTTTAGAATTGAAACTACGATCGTTTAATTTCAAATTAATGTGTTAATTCATGACCTCAGGTCCCAGTGTTTTCTTGATTTTTAGAAAGTAATCAAAACATATCATCACGCCCTTAGACCCCAAAGGGTTAAGCAGAGGTGTACTGAATTATATTCAAAGTGACTAACTTTGCTTGACATATTAAGTCCCGTGTAGTAGCTGGTGACGCTATTGCCATCAAGCTGGTACAATTTGAATCTCCGGGATGTAACTGAGAATTTCCCTAATAAAAAATCCCAATAGAACTTCAAAAATTAAATTAAATTGAAGTATATTCCTATACCTAGTGAGTACGTAAGTAATTCTGCAGTCGACGTTCGGAACATTGAGTGTGCCTCTGACTGAGGCAGCTTCTTAGGTCTATTACTTCCGGTCAGTTCCGGTTGTCCTCGTGTTGCTGTCGCTGAATGGTTGTACGGATGCAATCGACTACTAATTGTGTGGAATCACTGAAATAGCACATAAACACATCTCATCATACCCAAACTTCTGACCACACATCTCAATTTCAATACACTACTTACTCAACATTTATTGCGTTTCACAATGTAAATAAAAAATACATTTTACATTAAACTTGATTTTTATGGAAAATAGTAAATTTTACATTAAACTTGATTATTATGGACCCCGTCGGGCACAGCAATGTAGTAGAGAAGTCATATAAAAAGATTTTTTATTCATGTTATGGCCTAGGTATAGGTTGTAATTTTTGTTTTCTTTCATTTTTATAGATGCGACACGATGGCTCTATTGGGAGAACGATGGCACGGACTGATAAAGGTCGCGGGTTCGAATCCCGTTCTTGTCAAGTCAACGTTTGTCTAGAAAAAATGATAATATGTCATATACTGACATCCTCATATTTATTGTAAAATATGAACATCATGTGGTCATTAATGTCAATTACATATTACCTACACAATACACATTGCCTATTGTTAAGCATTAGATACCTATTATATAGATACCTATTTATTATGTTTTTCTTAAATGTAAAGAATATAGGTGGTATTTGAAATTTTGAAATAGTAACGTTAATAACTATTAGCGTTATCATTGTAAAAGCAACATCCAAATAACCCTTTTTACCATTTGTTTACACATTACTTTTTGGTAAAGCTGATAAGGTATAGTATGGGTAATCATTAATTAATTCATTCGCTTAATCCAAAAAAACCTCTGCATTTTATGTTGCCTCCCCTCCTGGATTTTGTATGCTTAGGTAAGTAAGGAACAATTTGCTGAATATCCTCGAACATTACTTTTACACTTAGATACGCATTTGTATTTATTTGACTGCCTATAAGTCAAATAAATAAAAATGGGTATCTAAGTTCAAACATCTATTTTCAAAGTAGGAAACCTGCGGGTGTTTCTTTACTCACTACGTACACCCACCTAAGGCAAAGGCAAAACAATCGCGGGAGACCCGACTTAAGAAATTTCAGATTTGCCCCGAGGGCAAGCTGGGTACGCCCATGAAAATAGGTACCTACCTATTATTACTATCGTGTGCTATCTCCGTGTATTCGGTCTCTCCTTGATCTACGTAGTGGCGAAAGAGTTCCTTAGATCATGGTACGATACTTACACTTTTAGTTGTCATCCTGCAGGCAGCTAATAACATATCGTTGGTGATAGTCCAATACCGAGTAACTTGTAATGGTAAATACCGGTCAACTGCTCCGAGAAAAATTACAAGAAGAAATTAAACCTTATAATGTTAATTCACAAATAGCCTCAAATATAGCCGAATTTAAGTAGCAAATTCCTAAGGAATTTTTGTTTTTAGGTATATAAAATAAAATTTAACGGCACGGTTAGTACATTTTTGAAATAATTATGCTTTTATTCCTGTTATGTTAAATTTTGTCAAATGAAATTACGCTGTATTTAAAAGGTGTTACGTACGCGGAATTGGACTATCACTGACGATTTTGAGACGTGATACCTACAGCACTTCATGACTTCATAGAGTTGGTTACTATACCGAGCGTATAAATAGAATATATTTTGATGGAAGGCATTTTCCGGTGCAAATTATCTATTTTCAGGTATGTAGATATCTTTTTAGGATCTTGTAGTTAGGTATTAGGTAAAAAAGAAATTAGAATATCAAAATAAATAATATTTTATTTTTGCCAGCCTATTAACATTTATGAATATATTAATTTGCTATGGTTTAGGTAGGCATTCAATAATTTAGACAATATGGCTACGATGCGTCTAATAATTTATAGGTTTAAGATCTTTGGATTGTTATATTTATCTTATAATTAAGTATTTATTATTTTTGGTGGCACAGGTAAGGCACCGCCTGTTCTAAATTTCGTTAGTGTCTGACAGAGTTCATTATTGTGTGATATATCTAACTATTATTAACAAAATGATACCTACAACGAAAATTTTGGTAACTATCTTCAGTTACCACACATTTAACACATGACATAGATCTCGTTATAGATAAATGAACTCGATTTGTTTTGACGATATATAAGAAGTACCTAGAGTTCAACATATTATGTAACATTACGGACTTAAAATATATAATTATATTTTCACAATCACAACCAATATTACTGAGAGGAAAAATCCTAGAACTCTTTTTTGATCATAACGGACAGTTAAACAGGTCATCGCCCTCTCTTTTTCAACAATTAGGAAATTATACACCTATAAAATAATACGTATTGTGACTATTGATAAAACAAAATAACAGAAATCTTCCTTTTACTATGTGCCTATATTTTTCTGGTGATAGTGAAACTACCTAATTATTATGAGTTGAGTCGAGGTATGTTATTTTTAAAACACATCACATAATTGTACTTTTGATAGAATCCATATGCTAATTGCTATATTGTGCACTACTAGGCCAGGCACGCAGTGCTTCATACAAGTCGGAAAAGAAATAAAAGTCGAGTTCGATCGCCAGATGTACAAAAGTAAATGAGGCGCATTTTTTTTTTCTAAATTTGTACCTTTATTGCTGTCCCGCCTGTTGAGCCGTTAACCTCCCAGGGGCAGCGGAAAATTTTAAAACACTAATTTAGTATAACTCGTTTTTTTGTGTTTTATAACTCATTGTTTATTTGCGACAATAAAACATAGCTCCCTATAGTAACAAGTTAAAAGCAACGAAAGCCATGATTAATGAGAAAAATATTATGATTGATTAGTGCAAATAACCAATTTAAATGTCTAATTTTTATCACTAATTAGGGTCATAAAGCTAAAGGCTACTTTTTTTTCATAATTCGTGCTGCTTTCGTGAGGTTCCCAATAATACGCGCCTGGCTCCAAGCTATGAAGCAACATTTCCCTTAAAAAAAAAAAAACACCTGCCAATATTACAACTTGCTACTTAAACTATTTGTAGGTATAGCTAGAGGAGGTCTACTCGTTGTACGCGGGATGTGCGTGGAGGACCCATCGGAACAGCAATAGAGTCAGACACGCTAGTACGAAGAATGACACCATTACTCGAAGGTTCTTTTCTGATCTCTGATCTCGTTCACTTGCTCGGAGTCGCTCTACTAAACCGTTCTGAAAAAATAACGTAAATGTTAGGTTTGTTTGAACAACTAGGTACCTATTACGTAATTATTATAAATGAAAAATTTTGGCAGTTTGTTACTCAATCATGCCTTAATCACGGACCTTAAAAAAATACGGACGTAGCGTTGCGTACGACATGTGAGAAGCATGCCTAGTCATCCAATTTGGCTTGTCATACACGAGCTAAACGCATGCAAATATAAACTCAGCCACTCGGCGCCAGTACGCTGCGTGTGTGTGTGCGTAATCTATGCTTCGCTTACGGCTTGTAACAAGCCAAGGTTACATCCGTATTTTTTTGAGATCCGTGGCCATTATGGCCTGGCTGATTTAGATGAAACTGGTGAATATTTAAACTAGTCAATGAGTACATTCGTAGTTTGTGTGTTACACATAGGTCGGAATTTTTTATTTTATTTGGGGTAGTTGCGCTATCTTTTACAAATAGTTGTTGGTTTATCATACATATGAGTAATTACCTATACCTACTATACATACTGCGCTCGCTCGTCTGTTATATAGTAGTTCATAGAAAATATACAAAATTCATGCACGAGTAATCAAGTTTTTTTTTTTGAGATCTATCATATATAATTATGCTTAATTAAAAATTCTACGTTTATTTAATACCTAAGTAGTCAAAGTTCCACTTACAGTACTTTAGCCAGCTTTTCAGAATAAACCCGGAAGGAAGCAAAGGACAGCGAATTATTATGCCTATTTTTTTACGTGGTTTCGCAACACGCAGCGATTCCTTTTACAAATATCAATAATAAAAATTATTATTTTTTGGAATGCTTGGTAATGATTTTTTTATTTGCTTCGTGTTCAGAATCATTAGTAAAATCAGCTTCTTAAAAATAGCAGTTCAACAGCTTCTATACATAATTACAAAAAAAAAATTTACGCCTGTTCTTATAATAATAGTTTTTCATAATAACTTTATTATAAATTAAATAAAAAATATGTTAAAAGATTTTTAATAGAAGTTCATCCGCCATATTTGATTTAACTTTATATAAATTAAATTAGGTAATAAACCTAAAAACTATGAACCCCACCTGGTTCTAACTTTAAAAAGCGTAGGTATATCTCATAAAGATGAGTTCATTAAGCTGCAATCAAGTAAGCATTAAAACGTATAAGGAAAAAACTTTTTCGATTAATTAGCTCTGAAGCAGATTTAAAAAATAACTTGCATTCATGAATCTACTAACCGTAGCTCACGAGTAGATTCACCTACTTGAGACAAAAAAGACCCAAAGTTGCTATAAACCAAGTTATAGCCAGGTGTAATAAGAAATTAGGGGTGTGATTAATTAGAGAAGATATCCTTCTTCATTCAAAATATTGGCATGAGTCGTGTAAAAAAAGGACAGTTACTCGACTTAGGTATAGGTAAATCGCATGCATATTCAAAAGCAATAACTTTTAACAAAAGTTGCTAACCCATCCACCATGGGAAGCTATCCAGGAGCCAGGGTCTTCGTGCAGCAGGTCCGCGATAGCGGCAGCGGGTGCTGACACCAGCTCGAGGGCTGGTTCACCGTCCGCAGCCTCAGCTGCTTCCCTGGCCAGAGCTCCACACACACAGTATACCGCTGCTATCTGGAACGATATTGATTATGAAGAAAAAAAAAACGAAAGCGAGCAATCAAACAGGATTGAACCTACACCCATTAAAATCTGAATGTGTTTTAAAAATTGATAGGTAATGGATCTTATCCACGACACAGCATTTATATCACAGATATAAAATGACCTAGATACCGCGCAACTGTACTAAGTTTGCGTGCCTAAAAGAGGCGCTACGCACCAACTTTTATATCGTTGCGATCACTCTGTTGTTCAGTATCCTGAATACGACATCAGAAGACAGCAAAAAAAAGTGACTAAAAAAGAAATCTGTCAAAAGAAATTAGCCAAGTATGTTGTAGTTGGAGATGTCAATTTATTTATGACATAAAATCTGGCACGCTCGGTTTTAATACAATTACACAGTGTATCAAGTCACCTTCTGGTCTTCACGGGCAGAAAACGAATGTAGGCGTACTTGGCTGTCTGGCATACATCTCATTTATATCTCTGTTTACGCAGCTAGATTTGTATAGTACAGAAAGCTGGGTTAATTACTAGTTTCTGGAATGCCCTATTTTATTTGCATCTCAGATAAGCTAGGAATTAAAAGTAGGTAGCACAGCTACCAAAGTAGTTTTAACATTTATATTGAACGTTTATTTTTCATGGTTATTAGGATTTCAATAAGGTCAGGGTTTGAGTCTTTTCCTATTACTATTCTGAGCGGTTTTACAAAACTCTCTCAACCTCTTATAGCGCATTTATTGTAGGAACCTATTATGTAACCGCTTTGTAATACTTACTGAATAATAATTAATCATTAAGTTGCTAATCTGTTATGAATGTGAGCGAGTACCCTGCAGGGGTAATAAATCTATAGGTCGGGTTGTCCTTACGCTTACAAATGATACGGATACCATTTCTAGGCAATAACTACTGATAAAGTAAAAGAACACATCGACTGCTTTTGAACTTTATTTAAGTTACGTTACATAAGTTTTATAGATATATGAAGAAGAATAACTTACTGAATACTCATTTTTAACACGCTTTTATTAGCTTGGTATGTATCTAAGTATCTATGTATCTATTTAACAGAATCTTTGAACGTGATTATCACCCACTTTAAAACGTCGGATTGAATTGAAACTTCGCACACTTATCAAGGACCGATGACAATACAATCATTCATGAAATTTGTCCGATTATCCTGATCAGGATCCTTAGGATTAATGATTTTAAGGACTAAAAAAGCAAAAATAAATACTAGTATAAAAAAACTAAAAAAATACGTTTTTGTAACTAGCTGAACTAAAACGTAATTAAAACAAAAAATCTATAAGGTAATAATACTTAGTGATTCAGAAAAAAAAACATTTTATCGTAAAAAAGCTAGACGAAACGTGGACGTCCGCGACGACTACTTTCCGAGGCCCCTTTAATTTTCTACTCTAATTAAATGAGCTTTTTTTTAAACTCCTACCGCCTGAAAACCACACTGTTCTACGTTGCCTACCTCGGCAGGAAATTATATGAGCTGAAACATACGCAATTTATTTCATTTACTTTGCCAAACATGTGCTGACCAAATATACAAACATAAATTATATAAGACATATGAACATTTTGCCTCACTTTTTTCGTTTAAAATTACGTCATAGATAATAGGGCTGCTTTTTCAGCTTCAATTGATAGTACTGCTAACGGAGATAGTTTCTTGGCTAATCGTGTTTCTCAAATAGGTCTTCATTCAATCAATAAATATGGGTTACAAATTTTTTTACAACTTGAAAATCTTTTTTGGGATGACCCCACAGGCGCGACGCCGTCGGCGGTTGCCGACGTTTCCGACGCCTAACGCCGCCACTGTTTGATAATATATTTTTTATTGACTTTACTTTTACCGATAAATGAAATATTTACAATAATTGACATCTAACACCCCACGTTTGTTATGACAAAATTACTGTTTTAGAACCATTATTTATTTTTATAGTGTATTTATTAAGTTTTTTAAACGTATATTTATTTCTTAATAACTCAATTTTTTTTTGAAGTTTTATTATATTATTTTAACTCGATGGAGCCATAATTTAACATTAGAATTGGAATATAAATTTTTCAAATAAGATCTGTTTTTATCATTAGAACATTATTAGTATTAGGTACACAGTCATAATAATTATAAAATGTTATGTATCTTATTGAAATATTTTAGGTACCTTTATATAAAGTTGTCATTACAGAAGAATGGGTACGTACCGAGTTTACTTCATAGTTATGGGAAAGTTGTCATTAAACGTAAAGCTTTCATAGGTGCAAATGACCAGAGCACTTGGTAAAAATCAATCTTCTAACAAACTAAATCTAGTGCGTATTTAAAAACTGATATGTCTCTATAAATCTATTGAAAATGTATAGCTAATAAATATAAGATAAATTTCTGTCAAAATATGTCTAATGTTTCGATCATAATGAAAAATTTACTGTTTATGTTGACTGTACGTACAAATAATACTGGTTTGAAGTGTTTCACTAGGTAATTAAGTACTTAAGCCTGGCTAGGTCCACGAAGTTATATGAGAAAGAGCAAAGCTTTTAGGCTGTAGTTATCGAAACTGGTTAGTCTGATGTTTGATTAAACTAAACTCATTGAAGGGGCTTCTGCTTTCGTCTAGTTTAGATGTTTGGCGTAATAAAGACAATAAAAAAATTGAACGAGGTCTTATAAATTCTACTAATAATATCTGTAAATAGACTTGGAAGTTCTTGAACTAAGTAGGTAATCAAAACGACGGAAATAAGCAGGACGCATGAACACTGCAATATTTTTAAAGGTGATATTGGCAAGTGGAGAAGTGAAAAACTACGAATGGCGTACTGAACGCGGAAAAGACTTAAAAGCAGGTCGAAATATAAGTGACTTCCTGCAACAAGTTTCGGGTCTGTTAGTAAGATATTCTCATTACCTTAGACCAGGTAATATTTTCTCTAGTGATTCGCCTTGCGAGTGCCAGTGCTAGTTCTGCCAGTGCAGTTTCTGAGCGGAGCATGGCTGATGGCGCCCGCGTCGCCTGCCGTGCGACGTGCCGGAAGGCGTCAGGCCTCTTCCTCTCTAACGCAGCGCACAGCGCGCGGAGCCCCGCCAGCACTCCGGACTCCGTGTTACTCACAGCCTCTTCCCCACATTCAGTCTCCACCATTCGTTGTAGTCGCTTCATAACTATTTGCTACACAAAAACAAAACTGTTAAAAGATTCACATCAAAACTATTTACTAGGTAATTTGTTTTACTACAAATGGATACTCAGTCACCTTTTTCGCACATAAAGTCGATCTCCTAATTTGAGTCTTTATGTATTGTAAGCATAGGGCACGGCCCTGGCGGACTATTTGTGGCTTGACTTGTGTGGGTCCGGCGAGACACCAGCCGATAGTTGCCGAGAGCCGCCGGGACACTGCTGCGGCGGCCGCGCTTGATACCATTGTGCTGAAACGCCGCTTTGTCCGGTCCAGCGGCGACAGCGCCCGCGTTGGTGAAGCGCGTAGATCTATGGAAATCATAAGAAATTAAATACCTAAGTAGAGATTATTGAAAAGAGAAGATAGAAACAAGTTACTACTCTCCCAACACTTCACGAAAATAGTTTTGAAGCCATAGACCTAATGGAGCCCTAATATTTAGTAGTACCCTTTGTGTCTCACATACTTCGAGTTACCAAGGTTCACCACGCAGTTTAATTAAATTTCACAAGAGGGTGGATCACGTTTATTTTCATCGAACAATATTTTGTGTAGGTAATCATAGATAGATTGTTGAAACTATAAAGTATTCGAACCTAAAATATTATAACATTATTAGGTACTTAAATTTGCTGCTTGAAACAATCAATAATGTATTCAGTCAATTTGAAATTAACTATTTATCGGTGAAATAATTATACGAAAATGGATGTTTAGTCGCGATTAGTGTTTAAATATTTTCAAGTGACAATATATAGGTATATTTTTTGTACTTGTACATGATATAAGTATATTTAAAAGGATCGCCAATTATTATCGTCAAGTTCAACTTGATTTCAAGACGATCACGTGATAACTAGGCCTTGGAAGAGTAAGGCTAAGGCTGTAGGAGGACTGTGTAAATAAGCATGATAGTTATTTACGTCGTCGTAATAGTATTATTAGTGTTAAATCAATGATTACAAAAGCAGGGCGTAACTGTATCTAGTACAAACAACAATTTTTGCCTTTTCGCCGACCTTGAGCTTCAATAAGTTTGAACAGAAAGCACTTGTACCTCCCTTTTAATAACTAGGTCAATAATAAATCAGTATTCAAATTTCCAAGAATTTTATATAGATTCCTTTGATTATTTACTCATGGATTCAAAGAAATCACAACGACTGAAGAGAGCGTCGAGAGCATTTGATATGGGTCGGGAAATCAATGTATTTCTGTTAAAATCGGTACCTATTTTGCTTACTTAAATTTTTTTTGCTGGTCAGTGTTGGTACTGATTACTGAAGAGCGTGAAAGTAAGACAATGAAAAGAGTAACAAGCAGGGCCGGATTTATATGTTTGTTGGCACGGGGGCAATGCAGAAATGAATAAAGACTCATATCATAACTACCTTGTGACATGAATGCGAACTTTTGCTTTGTCGGAACTGTGGGTTGATACGGACGCAAAATAAACAAAGTTTTTTGTGGAGGCCCCAGGGCTAAGGCTCCTATTGACCGCCACCAAATTCGGTCCTGGTAACAAGCTACATAAGGAGTGTCACGTGAACGATAAATTAGGAATTTTATATTGTGTACATTACGATCAGGCTAAAGGTTATTTTTAAGATGATAGTTTAACCCTTTTTCATATTGGTTTGGATTGCGATATCGATACGCAGAGAGTTTTGGAGCCTATATAAAATTCAGATTTAGCTGCTAGGCATCAAATACAGGTTCCCTATACTTCCTGATCTATACTTAGATTACTTAGCATTATAGGTATGACAATAATTCTGTCGCTGTTCGTCTATTCGTTACCTTTTCATCTCTAAATCGATCTAGATAAAATTTGGCATTCTGACGAAAGACTTACTAAGAGTGTCGTACCTTTTTTTTGTTTTCGGTTGGACACCTTCAAAAGGCTCTTTGGGGATAAAACCGGGGAGTGTGGGATTTTTACCACACTAAAATCATCCCGGTAAATGGTGACCACCATTCGCACTTGACGGGGAGCTCCGGGTCCTCTTATGAGACCAGCTCCCCCCTGTGTGACGACTGTTACACATCGTCTGAGAGGGTCTCTTCTGAGCCTCGCTGTGCACGGCAGCACCTGACCACTGTGTCATTGTCTTCCCTGAGGACACATTATAGGTAGATACAGTCCCCACGCAATCACCAGCGATCTCAAAGGCCCGCCTGTCATACATTATCCAGGCCGTCTTGCGGCGTGTTAGGCGCCGTGGTGGTTGCTTCTTCGACGCCTCCTTCTCCAGGTGGGATCGCTCCGCTCACGATCTCATTCGGTGGTATCGTTTTGGACCCTGACGGTCTCACAAAAAGAGGCCACTTCTCTCCAGTTCGCCAGCCTTCACTTCAGCTGGCAGGTACCCCTCGAGCGTGTGCTAAGCGGAATCCAGGCCACCGCCACAATGATGGCAAATTGCCGTGGCCTCTCCATCCTGTTCAGGTACTCACCAACTGTGCCCGGTCAGTACCTGAGTGAGTCTGTAAGAGATACACGCCCCTCTTTTCTGCCACGCCTCGAAGTGGGACGCGTGGCAGTTTACCTGACCAAACAGGCAACCCATAAAGGACCATCGATCGCAGGCCTCCCGCGTAAATGTGGTGAACTTCCTCTCGAGGTCCCCCGACATTGGGCAGCAGTCTGTGCAAAGCACCAACTACCTATTTATTCCGGGGGACTAGGCGCTGAAAGTGCTCTTCAAAGCGTCACCGACCGTCCAGGATTACACCAAGATACTTTATGTATCGGCGCACTTAGACTTGGGAGAGTCTCGTACCTATAATGCTAAGTAATCTAAGTATGGATCAGTAAGTATAGGTAACCTATATTTGATGCCTAGCAGCTAAATCTCGAAAAAGAAGGGGTCGTCTAGAGACGTACTTATAGAGCTGCGAGGTCAGACGTATAAGATATTCATAAAAACCATCTTACTTGGTAAGCTAATCAGTCCATCAGCAACTCCGGGCAGCGCGCTGAGCGGCGTGCTAAGTTTGCGTCGCATGCGCAGCGCCGGCACGAACTCGTCATCTTCTTCGCCATCGGGTGGAGTGACTTGTATGGCGATGTTGCTGGCCTCTTGACCTCTTGCCCCACCCAGTTGCCATCTCGACTCAGTTAGTGGCCCTATCTGAAAAAAAGATTGAAGTAAGAATTTGTATTTATTTTCTAATAAAAACAACCGTTGTTACACAACATAGCATCACGCCTGTATTTCCTAAGGGAGTAAGCAGAGGTGTACACAGCTATGGAACTATAGCTATTTCACAAATTCTGTTTTTATGTCCCATGTAGATAGATGGTGAGTTTATTGCCATCAACCGAGCACAATTCTAGACTCCGGGATCCTACTGAAAATTTTCTATCATAAAATCTTAATAACACTTTCCCTGACCCGAGAATCATACCCGAGACCTCACATTCAGCAGCCGCGTTTGCAACCACTAGAGCGAGTAAATTAAACAGGGTATATTATATTCCCAGTTGAACATAGTACCAACAAGGCAGGTGTTTCGTCTTGTTTAATTAACATGTAAGCTCACGCACGTATAAGCATGTACGTCATAACAATTAAAATCTATTGTGTCTGCTAATTAGTGAGTCAAAGGGTTAATAAAACGGACACCCGTAAATGCGGCACCTGAATAAACCTTTACCTGCTTCTGGATTTCAGTAACCTGGCTTTAGAATGTACATGACTACGGTAATATAGATTGAAGTGATAGCAGGACCTAGGTATTATGGTGACAAAGTTAAAGAAAGTCCCCACGGCACTGCGCAGCGTTCGACATAGTGAATGGTGCGAATACGTTCACAATTGAGTGCTTCACTTATCAAAGTGATATGATTCCGAGATTAGTAGATATCAATATTTTTCTCACAGGAATCACAGATTATTAAGCACGTAGAAGGAAAAATAAAAAAATATGTTTAGCTGAACTTTTTACATAATATATCGTAACGTATCACGCCTGTATTCTCCGAAGGGGTAGTGGTATACGTCTGGTACACAGCTGTACGCTCACATTTCACTAATGCTGTTATTAAGGCCCATGTAATATATATGTATAGGTGATGAGTCTATTGCCATCTACCGGGTACCATTCCAAACTTCGGGCTGCTACTGAGAATCTCCTGACAGAAAATCTCAATAACACTTTTCCCAACCCGGAATCGAACCAGAGACCTCGTGCTCAGCAGTCGCGCTTAGGACCACTTGACCAACGAGACAATTGAACGACAGGCGAAGCTGAACTTTTTGTAGAATTGAAATTGGGTGTGCCTGACTGAGGAGGTAGTTATTTCCGCCTTACAGAATATACCAAATAATATTGGTGCTTTGTAGTGATTTGTTTGTCACGGTGACCAAGAGGGCCAGTATTTTTCAAAGAACTTGTATTGTCAACGCCAAATTTTGGTCCCCTGTATTTACTGTGTAGAGATTCGTCTAACATGGTTGTTCATGCGCATATGTTATGCCACCCCTAGTTGTCCCACCATGTCATAGGGTACGCCGTAGCCTATGACATGGTGACATGGACATGGTGGTGGCTACGGTAATCGCTTACCTTCAGACAGGCCGTACGCTTGTTAAACCATAGTGGTATAAAACAAATATCTTTCTATTTAACCGACGCAAAAAGAAGAAGGTTTCACAATTCGAGTATCCCTTTAAAGTTTTCTTTATGTAAGTATGACCACGCTTAACTTTTTACAGTAGTCCGAATTTGATGATTCTTGATTTCTTATTGGATAGTGGATACTTCCGAGTTGGTCCCATATAAATGTCACGTCTAAAGTCCACCCCTAAGGGTGAATAATAGGACAAATAGGGAATTATTGATTGCTAACATATCAACCGATTTTGTTGAAATTTTGCATACATTATATTTTTTGATGACACTACAACACATCTAATGGAAACCTGGAGTTAATCTAATGATGGAGACGAAAGACAGTCGAGGGAACTCCTCAACGGTTTACAGGAACTACTTCGTGTTTGGGCTTATTTCATTGATCTTGATGAGAACTATAGACCTAGCGTGTTTTGTAGATAACAGCCACAAAAAAATGACGGCGATTAAATTTATTGTGAAATTGGTATTAAGCTGCATCCGGTTTGACTGGAAGCCGACCCCAATGTAATTGGGAAAAGGCTAGGCAGATTGGCAGATTGATTGGTTTTTTTACATCATTTATTACTTGCGTCTGTGTTTAATACTTAGATCTATCGTAAATTTTTGGTTTGCGAAATAGCTGTACTTTCTGAGTTAACACATACATTAATAAAATCCCTTTGTTTGGGCAAAATAACGAATGATGTGGACAATAGTTTGCTAATATTTGGTTAATGAAGTTTTAACATGGATTAAGGTTTATGGTTTTAATGCAAATAATAGCATAACAAATAACAATCTTGTCATCAAATAAGTACTGAAAATCCAATAAATAATATCATCATATCACGGTAACGAGTACTACACTAGAGTCGGTGCAGATTGTAAGGTTTGTTCTATATCCAACCTTAATTATCATCTGCACCGACTGCACTAACTCTATAGTTAAAGTTTAATTTACCTACTTAATTTGACACAATCGTATATTGTCAGGACTGAGGGTCAAATACTCAAATGCTACTACTAATTAAACTGCCGACTCGGGCTGTCACTGTTGAAGCGGCAACCTAAAATTGAGTGGCATTTTACACCAACAGCAGCGGCACCGTGCAAGTCAGCATTTAAGGCTTAGCACACACCGGTGTTGGTCTGGAAGAATGCTGCTGACTTTCTAGCATCTATAGAACTAATTACTGCGCAGATTTGCTGTACTTTTCTTCTCCCCTTCTTGTCATCTGGAGATATTGAATTCTAAGACAACGCAATTTTCTCCTGCCTTCAGCCTTTGAACTTGTTCGGTCCGGTAATAGCTTTTTGTTGAGCTAACCGAGCGCGACATTGTTAATCTGAACTTAACCGAAGCTCATTGTTTGCGGTAAACCTTTGTTGCCTTAACGTGTTGATTTTATTAGTTACGAGCCACTCCTTGATTCCCAAATTGTCAGTTAAAACCTGGCATATGCCAATGTGTCTTTTTCAATGCCTTATATACTTATGTGCCATAAATACTTACTTTCTAAGTATATCTAAGACAGCACAGACATACGGTAAAGTAAAATTAGTGGGGAAACCAGGATTTAATGAAAATGAAAATTGAAATTGCCAAATTTCAATGAGCTAGCGTGGTGATAAATGCTCGTGCCTCCTCTGTAGGTTGTGTTAGGGACTATGTACTCATATCAAATCCTTGCCCCTTTTATACCTAGTGCGGAAATTCCATCATGAACTTTGTGCCAGTCTCCTACCGCCTAAAAGCCACACGGCTCTCCTCTAACCCATACCAGGGTCGCAGCTGCCTTTACCGCAACCCCGGCAGGATATGTACCATAGGTCAGTGGCGGTACCTTCATATAAGCCCAAAAGCCCGGCATGCCTTACTAAAATGCTCGATAAAGAATCAATATCAAACCCGAACTATTTAAAAGTTCGCGCGCTTAATTCTTATCAAATTAACACAAAGTATCTACCTATGCCACACTACTACACATCGCGATTGTTCACGCGCAGAGTTTCGCATTTGCAGCATCTACATATAGCTATCTCGCTTACAAGCACGGGCTTTTACCGGGCTTTCAAATACTATTTCTGTCACTTTCGCACTTATAGCGATGTGCCGTATAACGAGTATATACCTTGTGCGTCTACAAATCGATCAGTATGGAAGATTTAAGCCGTGCATGCCTATGAAGTTGCGCGCGTATGCACACCTTGCCAACTCTGCAGTGTTGCCGTTTTAGCGATGTTGTGAGATCTTGGAGATTTTTAACGAGTTTGGAGACTTTTTTAAGATTTAGCAACAATAAAAACTAGCGACTTTTTAAAATAATTAATAGTTTCGAGTCACGTGACACATAGATTAAAAATTATAAATTTGTTTATCGAATTAAATGTATTTACGAGTTATTAATATTATTTTCAAAAATACCAAAGAGTCAAATAAAATTCATTCTATCATTATAGCTAAGTTTCATATTTTATTTCCATCAGTGATCAGTGTCAAATACCCTATTGCAACATCTAGCTAGATTTTTCATATACCTGGGACTTTTTTTGCCTAAATGACAACACTGCAACTCTGCGTAAGTACCGAGTGCAACTCACTTCAGTTTCATTTGCGTGAGTGGGAAAAGTTTTGTTGTTATAGTTTTTTGTGTGTTTTCTTAGTATTTCTCAGTGATACAATTGTTTTGGTGACTTACAATGGAGGTAATTGTACCTTGTGAGGATTTAAAATGCGTTCAAGTTTTGATTGGCGAAGATAAGGTAAAATCTTTAAACTTTGCTCAGAAAAAACAGTTAATTTCTTCATTAAAACCGACGCCTAATCTGTGTATTTCTCAGACTAGTAAATCGCATAAACGAAAATTTAATAGATCAGTGTATAAACTAGTTGGATTGTTGGCTGTTCGCACACTAATAAGTTGTATTGCTGGTGCTTTATATTTTTTTCGAATGAAGATTCTGAATACATCTGGTTATAATGATTTAAATAACATATCTGGCGCCATTGAAAGGCACGCAAATTCCCATAAACACCTGTGTGCAATGGTTTCTTTCGGTAATTTTGGTAAACAACGAATTGAGACATCTATATCACGCCAGTTATCTGAGGAAATTTCAAAATATAACACGCGCGTTGATAACAACCGTAGTGTATTTCAAAGATTAGTCGATATTGTTTGTCATTTAACACAACAGGAACTTCCTTTTAAGAGGACATGATGAGTCCAAAACTTCATTATATAAAGGCAATTTTTTAGAACTGGTCTCGTTAATTTCAAAATACGATGTCGTTTTAGAAAAGCATATACAGCATCAGGAAAGTGACAAACCGGGGCCGAGAAGAAGACGGATGAATTCACTTTTAATTTATTGTACCTAACCAGTAGTTTATGAGAAAATTGCGATGATACATACGTAGGTACCTACATACTCAGTTGAAAACTGAACTTTCTTTTTTTTGAAATCGGTTAAAATTTTATTGGGCTTGCCTTATTTTGAAACCCTAGGCACGCCACTGCCATAGGTCATATGTACTTATGCGAATTATGGAGATAGCCTGTTTTAGAATGCTGGGCTTGAAAATTTTACTTTTTGCCTTGCAATTACTAAGAAGAAGATGAAGAACGACCCAAATGTGTCTTAGTCTCGACTCGTATTAATATTATTCTTGTAATTCATGGAAATGGGTTATAAAATTTATTCTGATTAGAGAAAAGGTTCCTATCACAAGATTATTGTGTATTTAGGGATTTTAGTATGTAATAGAAGAAATAGCAAAGGTTAGTGGGTACTTAGGTACCTTACTAGTTTATAATCAGGGACTGAAAGCGGTAAACAATACCGGTATGTACCACCGCTATAAAACCGGTAGAAAATAGGTATCGGAATCTCAACCTTTACGAGATATACCTTTATTTAACCGTTTTGTGATTTCGGTACCGAAATGTCATTGTAGGTAAGTTCGGCTGAGGCGCAGGCAGGGTGTCGACTGCGACTACTGCGTCTACTTTGCTATATCTGTAAACTTCAGAATCTGGAGACTAAACAACAATTTAAAGAAATGTGGGATAGTATGCCAATCTTTATTAATTTTAGGAAAAAAAAGGGAGTGTTGATGCAGTGACAGATAAAAGTGAAGCTTTATCATCTTACATTGTTGACTCAGCTAAAATTACTTTGGGTATTGAATAGATTCAGGTGTTACCTTGCGAAAATCCATAACAATGCTGCTCCTCGCGTCATTTTCCTCAATGCTGAGGGTCGTGACCCCCCTCCCAGGATCACTTTCTTTTTGATGACATCTCACCATCCGGTTGTTTCCAGCACCACGTATGGCTTCGTGGGTAGTTCTCAAAATCCGTGCAGATTTTGCTGTTTTTTGAGAATTGTGATATTGCTTCTATTTTTTGTTTTTTATGGGCGTCACTGGTTGAGCAGATGCTATAGGTAATATTAAAATGAATTACACTAAAGTATTGTATTTATTTACTAAATTAAAAGCAAAGAAGGTAATGATTCAAACATGGTAATGAGAATAGTAGTGATGGTAAAGAGGAAATAGTAGAGGGTAATGATACAGCACAATATGATACAATAATTTTTTTATTTACCCTTGATATTATTCATCAAAATAACAATCAAATAATCAAACTTTTTAATAAAAACGCTTTTCTAAAACACCTTATTTTAATTTTTCCATGTTAAAAATCAGAAACACAAAATTTCAAATAATTATTCTTCTGTTTATATTCATTGTAGAAACTTAAGTTTCTATAACTTAGGCATGCAATTAACATATTTTCAACAATCAACTATCGACATGTTTTTTTATTTATCTTCTTAATCTTTTACAATTTTTCACATATCTTTTATTGTGAGTTACATTTTTATATAAAGATAGATTTTGATATTAAGTATAGTGGCAAAACCCGCTTTGAGCCGGTGCAGCGTCTGTATCATCGTTTTGATGGTTTAAATATTAAAAAGCTTCCGCGTTTTGCCACTATACTTCCTTTACGACTACGTATATTTTAATCAGTCTCAAATTTAACATTTAGTCTTATAATTTAATTATTACTGGATACAGGTAATTTATATTTCTTCTTTATTTTAATCATCATCACTTACTTCTAAATCCCAAAAAATATTTCTATCTCTTTTATTTTCTTTTTCAATCACTATTTTTTTATCAGTTTTTTTCTTCTTATTTCCCTCTGTATTTATCTTACTACTGTCATTTAAAAAACTATTGAATTCTTCATGAAAACCTCCACGTTTTGTAATCAAATTATCTTTAGACTTGAAAAAACTAAAATTGGTCCAATCATCGATTCTTATATCAGACAGAATTTTGATTTTGGGGCTGTGAGGTCTGTCATTGGTAGTTTTGTCAGAATCATTAAGGTTTTTACATAGATCTAGACATATTTGCTCTGGGTTCGTATTTTCATCAAGAAACTGTTCCAGCTGATGTGTGCTAACATAATCATTATCGACTTCTATAAAGGTAATATGTTTACCGTGGCTGCAAATTTTGTCACAAGGACATAAAAAACAACTTAATTTACGCACACTCATTTTCCGACACCCAAAAGACCAGATAATTTGATGCATTAACATCGTACCTTTCACTGGCTTAATATGTAATGGGAAATTTCTGTGCAGGATATCACTGTGTTGTAAGACACGTATTTCTATATTGGTTCGATTTCGGATAGTCAGAAATTGTTCTAAAGACTCGACGTCATGTCCAAAACGAACTAACTGGTCAGCTGTTCGTTTTAACACAGCTCCAATGCCGTCGGGTGCACCTTTACCATGACCAGCCTCTAAATAATTCCAAGAAATTAACTTCAGCTGTGGGAAGTCGTGATAGAGCTGACTTATCATATAGAACACGTAACGATTTCTGTACTGGCTTGTGGGGCTGTCAGATATAAAATGTATTGTGTTAATATTGGAAGATATTTCTAAAACATAAGTTATTACTGGTACTATATGTGCCCACACAGCAGAGGCATCGTGCTGAGTAGATTCACTGATAGTGCAAAAACTGTATTCTCTTTGTATTCCAACTTCAGGATCTATCAAATATATTACACATGTGTGTAAAGACAATTGGTTTCTACTACCTCCAAAATGGAAACTTTGTATTTCCTCGTTAAACTTGACACAATAATTTTCACTAAAGTCTACATGGATTACGGCTTCCTGCGGTGCTATGGTGGCTTTTAATAGTTTTAAAGACTTATATTGGCTTAATACGTTACTGCAATGGTTTACGTACCTATCAACAGAATCTTCAAATTTCTTTACAATGTTTCGTGGGAAATCGTACAACTTTGTCTTCGTAGAAACTTTCTTTAGTTTTTCTTCTTGCTTTACAAAATATTTTTCTATAGACGTACACCATTGCTCATACTTGATTTTTTGATCGTTTCTAAAAGTTAAATAGTTTATTGTTTTATTTTTACAAGTTCTGCAATTCCTACTCATACAATCTTCATTGTTTATATCACAGCACATGGCTTCCAAAACTCCAGTCCCGTTAGTTTCCTTAATGATCTTATTTGTGTGTAAACACTGAATCAAAAGATCCATATTGACGTGAATTTTACAGGCACATGTGTTTCGATTAGAATCCCTGGGAAACATAACCCATAGTGGTCTATATCTACAAAATGTTGTGTAACTAATATCAATATTATGCGTGGTCAAAAACTTTTTGTATAAATTGCGGAGAGTGTCAGTCAGGTATCGTTTTTGCCTTTTCACTTTGTCTACAGTTACGTACTCTTTTTTGTCTGGTGCTATTCTGGTTATAGTATCATCCTCAAAAAATTCTTTTACCTGTTGCTTGATCTTTTCATCTTTAAATCTTTGATTTTTCTTTTTATTTCTTAATGTGAATGAACTCATCTTTGTTAGCAATTTATGTTTCTTGAAATCTTCTTTTCCTTTCAAAATGATATTACTGAGTTCATGTTTGCCCCGATTGCCTAAAGTTTTGAACCCTTTTTCAACATTTTTTGAAAGTATTTCTCCAAAAACCAACTGTTTTTTTACAATATCACGTTTTTCTTTGTCAATTTCTTCTAAAATGATATCAATTTTTTTTCCAGTCGACAATTTCTCAGATTTTAAACATTTGTTTTCTTTCATTACTCTCAGTAGCCTTTTACGGACTGCCTCTTTTTCGTTTTGCAATTTTTCAATTCGTTGTTTCATCAATCCTATTTCTTTTTTGTATCGGTAACGATTTCTGTTGAGTATCTTATCTTTTCTTACACATTCTTCACAAGTGCTATGCTGATTTTTTGTTGCAATATAGGATGGACCTTCTAAAGGATCTTGTTCTACTTGTAACTGTTGCTCGCTGATATTAACTGGTACGGAATCATCTAGCTGCATATATTGTATAGTCTTCTCTTTCTTCTTTTTCTCATAGTGACGTTTAGCATTCTCTCTCCACTTTTTTCTCTGAGCTCTTAGGTGCCTTGGAGTCATATCTTTTACAGATTTAATAGATTTCTGTTCTTTTCTCTTTAAATACCTAAGTCTTTCTTTTTCTTTTTGAATAGCGTACTTTTCTGGGTCTTTTTTAATTTCCGCATATTTCAGTTTTTTTTGTAACCTATCCTGTGCTAATTTTTCTTCCTTAGACTTTGCTTTCGTTTTTTTTGGCATACCTAAAAATTATTTCAGATTACATTAGCTTCACAGCTAAATCACTGTACTAATTTTGATAAAATTAGGTTAAGTTAGTACACATGAACTGCAAGTGGGAAAAGAGGATAATTTCTTTTACATTATTTTGTCATTAATATCATGCAGACACATTAGTTATAGTATAATAATGAAAGATTTTATATAACAGTTTCAATTGTAGGACAATGTTGATTTGTATCTACCAATGTTATTAGTTGGTAAAATTATAATTACCTTCGTTTCATTCTCATTACCATCGCTGTAAAAAAACGAAGGTAACGAGGGTAATGATATCGAAGGTAATCAGAAACGTGCATATATCAATTTTTTTTAAATAAAATATCAAATCCCAGCAAAATTTGGCATTACATTATTTCACCTACAAATACAAACAATCATAAAAAATAAGCAATTAAATTTTATAACCACCACTTACCGAGTTAAATTAAAGAAGGTAATTAGATAATATCTGTGGTAAACTTCACCGCGAGCACTTACGAATAACGTATTTTTTAAATTAAAGACACACGTGTTTCTCCTTCGGCGCACTGGGGTGAACTGAGAAGTGAAGAGCGGGACGCGGTAAAGTAACTGCTAGTGCTGTGACTAAGAATAATTTCATCACAAAAACCGTAATCGACGAAGGTAATGAGAAAATATTTATGGTAAAAGTTTATTTTTTCGTAAAACAAAACATGGAGTTAAAAAAATAAAAATTACACTTATTTTAAAGAAGGTGATTAGTCAATTTTATTTTAATACATTTAGAATATTAGCAAAATTAATAATCGTTGCCTTATATAACAAAATGCTTGTTAAAGTAGTGAACGGACATCGAAGGTAGTGAGATTTTGCTATGTAATTCTCCAGTTTTTGAAGTAAATATATATGTTACATGTACCGTATTTGGTGCATAGATACTTTTAACAGCGTTGAATGATATTATTAGTGTAATTTTATTTCCAAGTCCACACACTTGTCGTAAATTTATCAGACACAGAATCAGCACCGATTTTGATAACTACCCTCGTGCATATTGGTGACCAGTGACGTGCGAATTTGGTTGTACCAGCTCCTTGGGCTACGATCCCGTGGTCTCTTTCCTCGGATCTTGCTGATGATGATCTTTTCGAGAATGCTTTCTCTCTTCCTGGCTATATGAGCAAAATACTCAAAAACACGTTGAAGGTAGGTTGATGATAGTCTAGTGGTGATTTTTACTTCCTTGAGTATAGAGACATTCGTCCTTTTTGCTTTCCGGTGGATGCACAAATTCTCCTTCAGCAACTTAATTCGAAAGTATCCATATCAGCGGTTTGATGAATATTGATGAAGTTCTCATGGATGCAATCAACAACCATAGTATTCTTTTAGAAAGGCAACCAAAATACAAAACAGTGATCAGGAGCTACGAAAATTTGTTAGGCAAGTGAAAATCCTGCTGGGGCTAGTAAAAACGCAGCACATACGGTGGCTTTCCGCCAGTAATCAGCTCGGAGTGTTTTATGGTAAGGTTCGAAAACTGATTCAAACGAAAAATAAGTTGAATATCCTTCTAAAGGCTATAGATAGCAAGGACCATCTTCTTCTTCTTTGCGTATCGATGGCAAACCTATATTTTTGCTGCCCAGAACTTGGCAACGATAATTGCGGAATCGGTGGCGTCCATTAGGTCCTGCTGCGAACAGGTAGTAGGGCAGGCAGGACAGGTCACCATGTAAGCATGTAGGTATTGATTGGACTGCGTATACGCAATTATAAAAGGTTTAGATCCTTCGAGAGTCCCCACCTGAACATGTTTTCCTTACTTCGGCCAATTTGCGACCGAAGTCTGTTTAAAGACTTCCAGATTGGCTACGGTAGTTGATGAGAGATGGGAGGCTCTAACAAGGCGGAACAAAAGGATTGGGAAGAGATGTACGTGCACACCGCATATTGCATCTCGCTTGCATGGGTTCTGTTACAAGGGGATCGACGCATTTGAGGAAGCTATTGCTACTTTTCAGTCGTTGTGGTGGTAATTTGTTCCTATTTAGGGGGTGCTTTCTTTGGAAGTAGCCACGGCCATGCGAACATCTGGTGGCGCTATGCCAGCCAGTGGATACAGCAGCTTTACAGGAGATGGTTTCAGTCAGCCGGTAATAATCCTGCAAGTTTCATTTAAAGCTGTATCCACAAGCTTTGCATGGTCAGAGCGGGCCCACACAGGGCTTGCATATTCGCCGGCGGAAAATGCAAGTGCGAGGCCTGCTGTTCGCAACACTTGTGGTGTTGCTAACCACTTGGTTGTAACAAGGCGATGTAACATATTATTACGGGAGTGCAGCTTCCGTTTCAAATCCTCGTAGCTATTTTTAAAGATGAGAGACCTGCCCAGCAGAACACCGAGATATTTCGGAAAGTTATTGTGAGCAATGGGTACTCCGCGCCGAAAGATCTTGAGCCTATGTCCCGCTTGTGCATTGCGGAGATGGAAAACGCATGACTCAGTCTTAGATGGATTAGGCTTGAGCGAGTTCACATCGTAGTACTGGCTTAAGTTGTTGTGTGCTACTGTGAAATTAGCCTCAACGTCATCAAATCTGGTCGCTTGGGACGCAAGAGCAAGATCCTCTGCATAAAGGAAACGGGAGGTATAAAGACTGGATGGTTGATCGTTGAAAGGGGCCAGGACACTTCCCTGAGGGAGACAATTCTTCTGCGCCCTCCAACGACTTCTGTCCGAAAGAAGGTGGACCTGTAAGCGGCGGTTGTGGAGTAGTTCTTTGAGAAAGTTGGCAAATTTATGATCGCCAGTCATGGTCTCAACTTTCCACAAAAGCCGCCTCAGATTTACTGTGTCGTAGGCCGCTGAAAGTTCTACGAATGCAGCGCCAGTGACCTTCTTCTTTTCAAAAACATCCTCAATATGTTGCGTGAGCTTTAGCACATGGTTACAGCAAGACTTTGTGGGTCTGAAACCTGCCTACTGTGGGATTAATCTTAGGTCAACAAAGCTTGTCAGGCGTGGCAGCAGCAACCGCTCCAAAAGCTTGGAAATATGGCACAATAGTGATATAGGCCTGAAGTTTTGAGGGTTGTCTGCTGGTTTTCCTGGCTCTTGTACAGCTATGACCTTCGATTTTCGCCAGACGCGAGGTATTTAGGAGGTTTCAAGACATGTGTCAAACATTTGCAGCAACCAAGATACTGCAACTGGGCCGAGGTGTTTTATCTGCTCTACAGCTACTACAACTCCCGAAGCTTTACCGAGTTTACAAGCTTTTATATCAGTAATAAATGTCCTGTAAATGAAAAGGCTAATTCAGGTGGTCGGAGTGGCTTGAAGAACTGTTCAGCTTTAGTATCTTTGGGAGACGGCTGGATGGTTTTTGCCATTCAGTAGGAGCTGGTGGGCTATCTGATAAGCCGTAACCGTACTAGGTCTTAAGGGAGCAGGCGGATCATTGGTGAGCTTACGGATGGTATTCCATGCCTTTTTAAAAGTCCTTCTTTTTTACATTTTAGCTCACCGCTTGTTGTGCTTGTGCAATCTCGATGTCGACCTCAACTGCCCATTGTACAACATCCGGACGAGACACTGTTACGTAATGAGATTTTTCTTGCCATTTATTAACAGCAAAATAATCGCGCAGCAGTGATGGACTCTATACAGGGAGAACTCATTAAATATCATCGTAGTTGCCATCTGGGAACTTTATTATTTTTGTGAGAAATGGTACGTGTTCCGACATATTTTAAAGTACCTCGCATTGATGCCCTCTATAAAAACAAGGGTGACCATTCCAATTGTAATTCCTACCGCAGTAATTCACTTTCATTAGTTCCTGGGAGAGTTCTTACATGAGTTTTACTAATCGCCTATGGAAAAGAATTGCGGAAGCTCCCTTTGGCATCCGATCTGATCCGGCGACCTGTGGGACGATTTTCAAACTACGTTAACTGCAGCAAAAAACTAAATTGAGAGCTTAGTTGACCTTCAGAAGGCTTTTGACAGCATGCTTCGAGAAGCACTTTAGAAAGTAACTAAGAAAAGTTTAAATGATCGGATTTCTTTTTTAACTTCAAAGATTCCTACGTGATGGAATGAAATGCTGTGTCGCTTTGCTACCTAAAGTGAAGCAAGGGTACATTTTAGCACCTACACTGTTCGTGTTGTACTTTGTAGTAGTGGTATAGAAGGAGGCCTTGCAATTTTCATCCGATTGAGTTTACATCCGTTTTCGCACCAATTTTTTTTTCGATCTAGCTATATTGAAGGCCCTAAAGTATCAAGGACTGATCTCTGAGATCATATATGCATATTACTTGTGTTTCGTGGTAGAATCCAAAAGTCGCTTCGTTCACAAGTCTTACCAAAAATTCGTCTTAAAGATCAGATACCAAGAAGTCAGAGATGGTGTCCTGGTGGACATTATCCGTACCGAAATACTAGTCATGCTATATTTCGGCACCTAGGGACTACTGGGGTACCCCATAACATCAAAGTGCGATGTCGATGCTAAGATGGCAAAGTGCATCTTTTATTCTTATTCTGAACCACAGTAGGGCAATAGAAAATAGTGCAGTCAGTTTCTCATATTTAATTGAGAACTGCAAAAACGTCGTATGATAAAATGTGACATTGAACCCTCACAATGAGAAAGGCTTGCAGCCTCAAGATCGGAGTGGAAACACTCAGATCTTGAGGCTGCAAGCTCTAATAAAAAAAAACTGATGAGGGAAGTATCTCTGAGCTTCGATCTGGCCGCGCGAAATGAAAGCACGACTACTGAGAAGATATGCATGTCACTCAAACTCTAAACATACAACAGCCGTGATGCAAAGTTAAAACTAAAGAAAATTAGAATGTTAGTCGTGCGGCGGCGGGTGCTGGCGCTATATCAAAGTAAACCTTTATTTTATACCGGTACCGAAATATAAAATATAATCATACCAAAAAGTAATGATACCTAAATATAACGGTAGTGAATTATAAATGTATGGAAACAATTGGGTATCCGAATCAAAAGGGTAGGGCCGTTACCGTTAAATAAAACTACCGTTATTTTCTGGTTATTCAGTCCCTGGTTTATATAGGCTTGTACAAGTAGAAATTTCGTCAATTTTGTAATTCTATAATTTTAACAACAATATTTACTTGTTTTTTTCAGTAGATACACAGTTTTCGGCTAATAATAAAAAAAACTGCTTGTTTTTATTGATTTTCTTCTATTGATTAAATCCATTATTTTCAGATAACCTGCTTTAAGAACATTCTTATTGCGTTTGATAACGCAAACAAACATACGGAAACTTTAGGCTGCACGCCCTGGACCGTTAATAGTTTTTTTTTTTTTTTTTTTTTTTTTTCTTAAGGACAACAAACAATTGCGGAACAACGCTTAATACACATTTTTAAATAACTAAATTAAGTAATTCCACAACCAGCACCGTTATCCACATAATAATTCATAACAATAGCAGCCCACTACCGAAGACAGTAAACGACAACAATTTTGTGTAGCTATACTCAAGGCAGCTCAATTAATTAGCAACAATAAAACAAAGTATAAAGACTAGTTTAAAGTAATAAATTACAATTTAGATTGTAGGACTTTTTTTCTAAACTGAGAAGGTGACAATGCAAAGACATCCAAATCAGTGAAACAATCATTGTATGTTTTCATAATTCTTCGTAGTGGAGCACGAGCTCCTGCATTCGTTTTACATGGTTTGGGTGCAAATAAACTATGTGTGTATGTGTCTCGAATACGCTGAGAACGACTAGGTATGCGCAGATATATTTGATTTACAAGTTTATTACAGTCAAATTTGTTATGACATATTTTATAAAGAAACGTCTGGTCAAGAAGCAGTCTTCTTGATTTTAGACTACATAATGAAAATTTATTTAAAAGTGTTCGGTAAGATGACCATTTGTGATAACATTTACATTTGTAGTTCAAGAACCGAAGGAATTTACGCTGGACTGTCTCGAGTTGATCACTATATTTCTCATAATGTGGATTCCAAACTTGTGTAGCATACTCTAGCTGTGATCTAATGAGAGTCTTAAATAATAATAAATAGGAAGCCGGCATTCTGAACGAGTCGCATGTTCTTCGTACAAAACCATAAACTTGAAAGCCCTTAGAAGTAACGTGATCAATATGGATATCAAAATGAAGCTTAGAGTCAAAATACACCCCTAGATCTTTTATTACAGATACTTTTTCAATGTCGATGTCACTAAGAGAATACGGAAAGTGGATAATATTAATATTTTTGGTAAATGAAACTGACTTACATTTAGATATGCTGAGTTGCAGTTTATTAGCTACACAGTAGGCAGAAAAACAATCGAGATCCTGTTGCAATTTTTCACAGTCGTTAATGGTATTTATATGACGATAAACTTTAAGATCATCTGCATATAATAGAAAACGAGAATTAATGAAACACTTGTTGACGTCATTTATAAATAAAACAAACAGTAATGGCCCCAATATAGAGCCTTGTGGAACTCCAGACGTGACATTTATAATATCAGACGAGAAACCATTTACAACCACCATCTGGGTCCTATTTTTTATGTAGGATGTAAACCAGCGTAGTAAATTACCCCTAATACCATTAAATTAATTTTTTTTAAGAAGTAAATTTTGGTCAACCCTATCAAAAGCCTTGCAAAAATCAGTATACACATAGTCAACTTGAAGGCGGTTATCCATGTTTTCAAATATAAAGTTAGAATAGAGTACTAAGTTACTTACCGTGGACCGATTCCGAACAAATCCATGTTGTTCAGGTATGATAACTGTATGCAAGGTAGGATATATAGCATTATGAACTAATCGTTCCAAGACTTTAGACATGGTTGACAACAGCGATATAGGGCGATAATTAGTAACATCATTTTTAGTGCCACTTTTGTAGACAGGGATAACATTGGCTGTTTTCCAAGGCTGTGGTACTATGCCTTCGCATAAACTACGGTTATATAAGTAAAATAAGGGAACACATATGGTTTCTGCTGTATGTTTTAAGAAGAAAGGAGGGATACGATCTGGCCCCGATCCTTTAGTCACATCAAGATTTTTCAAAGTCTCTTTTATCTTGGCCATGGAAAAGGATAAGTTATTTAAGTGAACTTGATCGGTTAGCGAATCGTAATTATTTGTGTTTAAGATGGAATCCGTGTCATTACTACATGCAACGTAGCACGAGCTGAAATAATTCGCAAATAATTTACATATATTTGATGGTTCAATGGATGTCTCATTATCATAAATCATATTGTTAGGTATACCTGACTTATTACAATATTATTAAGAAGATCCGTCCTGTACCTACTTGTTCAACTTTAATTGATTTGCGCGGACGCAAACAAAACAGTATAACGAGAATGAAAAGACGGTATTTAGTTCACAAACATCTAACACAAAAGTCTCGAATGTTTCTACGAAAATTTTGAGCTGTACCCAGTAATTCAGTCTGTAGCGAAACTTAATGTTACCTAGAATACAGTACAGTTAGCATCATTACTACGGTATCATATTCAAAAGTGTCAGAATAGACATATTTTTTAAAGATCAAAATTTTTACCGGTATCGATTCCAAAGGGAGAGCAGAGCAGAGCTCTCGTTGGTGGCCGTCTATAACAGTGCTGTATATTTTGAGCCATAATAGCTAACAAGTGAATTTTTACAGAATATGTAATAATCATGCCAAATAATACAGTAAAATAGAACTCTAGGTGCTTGAGTTTGACATGCATATTGCTCGGTTTTTTTGGGGTATGAAGAATAGGTATGTAATGGCTGGTATATAACATTGTGAATAATATAAATCAAAAACAAGTTAGGTATTTTAGAAATTACGAAATCTTACGCTAGTTATATTGCTGATTGTACCAGGGTCCTTATTTCTGACAATAATACCTGGTCTCTTCAGCATCTAGTTAGTAGTTTGTAACAATTGTGATTTCAAAATGCCGTTGGCACAATAAATAGTGTATATGGAATATGTACTATTTTAATGAGTGCGAAGTAGCTATTATTCTTTGTTGTTATAAAATAATTGTAATAATAATTAATTTTTATTCTTTTCATTTTATTAAAATAACCGGGAGCGACGGTGCACACTCGGGAACGGAGTCGCCTAGATAAATGAATATGCTCCTAGTGATCACCAATTTACGGCTCCAGACTCTTTGACCACTAAACCATTTAAAGGTCCCCCCATGCGTTTGAAAGATTTATCTGTATTAAATTAACCTAAACTGTTGTTTACCGAGCAGTTTGGAACAGGCCTCAGGCAACCTTCTTATTTTATGATGTTATCATTTGTTTTTACATTTTTCGCGATCGATCTGTAGATCGCTGACCATTATTTTATACCGAGTCCCCTCTGTGCCTCGGAGACCACGTTAAACCGTCGGTCCCGGTTGTCAAATTAAGATCTAAGACAGACGTTACGGGTAGTCAGAGGCTGAAAATCTGACAGTCTGTTATATCACGAGATATCATGTTACCCAGTAAGTGGGTTGTGAAGGTCAGATAGGCAGTCGCTCCATGTAAACTACTTATTGCTAATAAGATGCGGCTGGTTTGACTGGAAGCCGACTCCAAAGTAATTGGGGAAAGGCTAGGCAGATTGATTGAGTAAAAGACGAGTAGGTTGAACTTCAGTCATCGCTGAAGACAATACCTACTCTATTATGATCACTTACTTATTAACATTCATTCTAATAACGATACTATTTCTATTACACTATATTTTCGTTGATATCGAATGTCAATAAGTCTTCATTGATTAAAAACAATCAACAACTTATTGAAACCATTCATGCTAATATGAAATGGAACTCATATACAAATAGCGTGGTACATGTGCGGGCGATGTGTTGTTATCATAAATTATTTACTAACTTTATTCGAATTAGACGTAAATCCAGGTGAGTTAAATTTTCTTTTTATCTTACGAATTCTGTTAATAAAGCTTCATTAAACAACTGGACTATAAAAATGCCTAGTTACTGGCAGCAGTTCAAGGTAAGTCCATTTGTTTGTTTACCATATGTCTCCGTCTGGCACATAATAATGATGATGATTCCAGTCCTGTACAACACCAGCCGTTGTGAGATATGTCAATAACTAGTGGCAAAGCGTGTGGTAGTCTGCAACATGGCGTACTAGCATACCTTGTGAAAATATTTCAGTACGGACACTGAAAATTAATGACTAAATATCTACCTACGAAAAGGATCGTAAATATTTTGGAGAGGTCGTGTAAATTGAGAGTTTGTGAAATTGGACCGGAAGGGGTAAAATTATTATTCAAATCCAGGTAGGTCCTTTCTCATTTTACGAATAAAAAAGTTTAATATTATTTAGTAAGTTTATTATAATTTAATATATCTTATTACGTTCTTTATCTAATATAATGTCTGCATATTTTCCCTTTCCCTGTCTAATGAATAACCGTCGTGGACAGGGAACCTGTTAAAAATAGTTATATTACAAATATGTCTGTAGATAATTAATAAAAAGCAGGTATCTATTTATATTATTTTCTAGCTATTGTACAGCATAATGTATGATAATATAATCCCGCACAGTTAAATAGAATTACTTTTGGCCGCAGAAATGCTAATACAAGGGTCTGAAGATTTATCACAATATGTCGGCAATTCGGCATTAGGTTCTGAACTAAACATCTCTTATTCAGAGCTCATCTACGTCATAGATAATGTAGAAGAAGTTAACTTGAAAAAGAATGGAGATTTATCTTACCTTTATTACGTACAAAGCTTGTAACTAATTATTGTTCAGAATATAACGATTAAATACAACTTCAGCCCCCAAGGTAATATTAATTTAAGGACTACAGCCCGTAATAATATCGGTTCAGTCAAATGTTCGACACCACCAAGCCTAAAATCGCATTAAACGTCCTAATTCATCGGGAGGTGTGTAAGACGTATCCCTAGTAACGCGAGCCGTTCAAGGGAGCGACAACCAACAACATTGACTGTACTTCCTACTAATATTATAAATGCGGATGTTTGTTACTCTTTCACGCAATACCTATTGACCGGATTTGGATGAAATGGGACATAGATACTTTATCCTGGCTCAAACCAATTCTGAAACCCACGCAGACGAAGTCGCGGGCAGAAGCTGTATATGTAATATTAATGTTAGTTACTCATATTCTTTATAATCAGTGCAATTTTAGTGTGACATCAAAGAATAATTACGTTTCGTCCAAAGTTATTCACTGAGAACATTTAGTTAATAGCAGCAATGAAATGCAAATAAGTGTGACATAAAACCCGATGTCTGGCAATTCAAGTTACTGCGGGACGGTTTGGGTTCTGTATATTTTTACTTTTGCCCAGTCTAGGACCATATAAAGAATCAGAACCAATAAACACCTCAATAGTACGGGACCATTTCTAGTGAAAGAAAATCATTTGCCACTACATGTTTTTTCCAACTGACCCAGTCAGGTCATGTTTTTCGAATGTATATATCTATGTATGTATGTCTATTTCTTTGGCACGTCCTGTAGCCTAAACGGCTTGATTGATTTAAACATACGAGGTGTCATTATATTTGTCATAATTGCAGGAGTGTCCCTTTTAATTTACCTTAAATCCAAAGGTTGTTGACTGATTTCCATAAAGGATTTCTGACCGAAATATGATTTTAGTGTAATTAAGTTGTACTTAGTGGCCGTTTGTAGTTGTTTAATTAAGATAGTAAGTAGCTAGTAATCTGCGACGTCTGACTAATTAGTATGAAATGACTTTGGCTAAGGATGACTAACGCGTCAAATTGTCAAAGATAACTTTAGTATTGTAGGTACCAGAATTAATAAACTTGTAGAAGAAACTCTTGCTCGCGATTAATTAGATCATTAATGTCTTTTGTTACACTTCAATAGTAGAAGTCTAAAGAAGTGTCTATCATTGTCAGTAATATTGTTAATGTACTCCAATTACGTGTGTCATTTAATTTTATTGTAGTTGTCAATTTGTGACTAAGTATTTAAACTAAAACGGACGACTGACGTTGTCGTCGGTGCAGATTTTAAAGTAATTTTAGTTAATTATTTTAAATTACTCACAAGACATCTGTTTAATTGGAACAAAATATATCGAAACACGATATATATGGTGTAACACCTACCGTGTAACATTTGGATATAATTAGGTAGGTAGGAAAAGTTCTAACTGATGTAACTAAGTAAACTTAATTTGTGGATTTGACATGTTACCTTGAACTTAAGGTATCTAAAATATGACAGAACAATAATGCTCTTAACTTTTTTTTGGGTTGAAGCAGGTTTAAAGTTAAAGTATTTATTTTGTATACTTCTCAGAATTCTTCTACCGCATTAATACCTACGTCAAATAGTGAAGTCATCGCTGTGACTGTAACTATTACAGTTTAATATTACGAGTCGATTAACCTGTAAACGTGAACTTTTGTATGTGTATACCTAAGTATAGGTGTGTCATATAAGGTCCTAATTTGTTAAATGACTTCCTTTTAAAGGGTCAACGTGTAAGTGATAAGGATTAATTTAAACCATAGTTAATATTTTTTATTATTTTTTATTGTTCGCCTTTCAAGGAGCAGTTTTCGTCTTGCTAGTTCTATGGTAATTACAAATAATTTGTTATTTCTATTCAATTCTTATGTGAATGTATTTGACTTATATAATAATCCTTTCAGTGGAAGTTACCTAATAAATTAGGACCTTATAGACGTCAGTCCGTTTAAAATCACCACAAAATTATCTTGCCTGTGGTAGGATAATTTTGTAGCACTTACATTGATTTATTTAGCCGTTTAGAAAAACTGTCTCCCATGACAGTACACCATAATTTTTCTGGAATGACGACATGTCCCTTAATTTTGATTGATCGATAGTCCGTTTACAACGTTCCATCAATTTCAAGATAAATCTTTGAAAAGCATTAACGAATGCTTAGCGAACTCTAAAGTTACAATATTAAATGGAAAAAGAATACGGTCGCAAACAGGATTCGAACCTGCGCCTCCCGGATGAATACTTCAAGCGCTCTAACCACTGAGCCATCTCGACCTGTGCTTACCACCGCGAATTCTTCATCCGTATTTTAACACGTCTTTTTGGCGATGTCATTGCTATCAATTCAGTACCTATACAGGTGACAGAACCGACACGACTAACTTTGCAGTTAATACAATGTCGTAAAGAATGCAATTACCTTAATAATTCAAGATAAATCTTTGAAAAGCATTAACGAATGCTTAGCGAACTCTAAAGTTACAATATTAAATGGCAAAAAAATACGGTCGCGAACAGGATTCGAACCTGCGCCTCCCGGTTTGAATATTCCAGGCGTTCTAACCACTAAGCCATTTCGACCTCTGCTCATCACCGGGAATTCTTCATCCATATTTTAACACGTCTTTTTGGCGACGTCATTGTGACGGTATTCTTTTTCCATTTTTATTAGAGTTTATTTTTCAAAATCATACTTTGTCCACGCGTCTTTCAGGCGACTTGGTTTTGTATTAAGAAATTGTCGTGATTTCGGCAGTTCACATGTTAGTAAACTTGTTTTTGGGGCAATGGTACGCCGCAAACTAGAATCTAGTTCATGTGTGTGGAATCACTACTGAAATTAACACTGTTAGAATGTTTGAAGTATTGTGAGAAGAATGCATGAATGTATATAATAAGGGCGTAAGGCTTTAGGTATATTTATATTACCTTTACTTTACTGTATTTCTGTCTAAATAGTGTTATTGGCTTTGGCCGTTCTATTTAATTTAATGAATAAATAAATAGAAACCAACAGATCTTACAATTTGTCGGTAATTTCATATCTACCTACATTTAATTTATAGCGCTTCGCTTAAAAAACAATTTACAGGGGCTGGTTAAGGCATATACAAAAGTCTACAGATACAATGCCGACGAGTAATTGTAGGTAAATATCTTGGTACTTGTTTAATTTTTATTACAGTCGTATACTTTTATTTGAACATGTATTATGTTTGTATAAGACAAATTTATTTTAACTCAAGTAGTTACTTTACTACATCTTATTTAGGTATACCTTCAGCTCTTCTGTCACTACCATTCAAATACAAAAGCTTGAAACAAACAAAAACGTATATGAGAAAAAACAACAGAATGAAATCGTTTTATCTGGGTACGTACACGCGAGGCAATGATGTGGGAAATGCCAATAAAGCGAGGTTTCATATCGATTTCAATGTCCATTAAGTGCGCGATCGGTCACTCATTTGGCTTATCGCAAGCTGATAATAAAACATTTGTATTTAGAGCCTTTCATTAAGCAGGTACTTAAGGGGGAGGCGCGAAAAAATTAATTGTCCTATTTTTTGTAATGTGCTTATCAGTGTTTACCCATGGCAATAAAAAAATAAGATGATATACAGTAACAAATGTGTATTTAAAGAATAATATTACAATCATTACAATTCCGTCACCTACTAGAATTCGATGAAAATATCACAATGTGTGAAAACACGACTGTTCACTACAATTCTTAACAAAAAACTGAATGAACAGAGCCTTTTTATTGATTGCGTGTATTATTGGTTTTTGTTTTTCCTGACGTTTCGAATACTTTGCAGCGTTCGTGGTCGCAGGATTAATCCCGCTAGACAGTTTGTTTTCTCGATTCCTATTAATTACCAATCGAGTTATTACAGTCAGTGTCATTATTTAATTAACTAATGACCGGTTTCCAAAAAGTCTATCTTCTTCAAAGTCTTAAAATTATTAAGAAATAAAAATAATAATCTTTGGTGAGTTACATATTCGGTAGTTTCATTATAAGAACATTTGAATATGTTTGCTAAGTAGGTACTAGACATCTAAGATAAATCTTTGAAAAGCATTAACGCATGCTTAGCGAACTCTAAAGTTACAATATTAAATGGTAAAAGAATACGGTCGCGAACAGGATTCGAACCTGCGCCTCCCGGATAAATACTCCAGGCGCTCTGACCACTAAGAGGTCGAGATGGCTTAGTGGTCAGAGCGCCTGGAGTATTTATCCGGGAGGCGCAGGTTCGAATCCTATTCGCGACCGTATTCTTTTTCCATTTATAATAATATTGTAACTTTAGGTACTAGACATTATTGCTTAGAATTGTGCTTTTATTGATTGTCTCGTCACTATGTATTTTGGCTTAACTACTGCATAGAAAGTTCCCTAGCTAATAGGCATTATTACACTGATTATATAATAACGTAATTCATAATAATAGTTATGTAGGGTATCTTTTCAGAAATGGCTTTTTATTTTCTTCGTATTATCCAGGTATGATTTTATGCTAATCATTTCTTCGTCGATTTTTCTTCCTAAATTGCAATGACTTCAAAAGAAAGAATACGCCCATCTAAACATTTTACAGAAAACTTCTTTATACAAGCAAAAGTAGCGCCATCTGTCATAACTCATACGAACTACGTGACGCTGCGTTTCATAGGTCGAAGACTAAACCTTGTACGTGCGTACATGATTTTTTTATCACATTTTATTATTGGTCAATATTTTTATACACACATCAATCACGAACTGAACTGAGTTTTTACCCGACTGCGCTAGAAGGCGGGGTTATATGTTTTTCGGGTGTATGTATGTATATTTCTTTGGCATGCTCTGTAGCCTAAATGGGTTGATGGATGTTAGCTTTAGAAGTGTCGTTAGATTATATTAGTTTTTTATACTATAATTTATTGCGATAATAATACATGTCACAAAAAAACGTATGTAAAACAAATTAATATCAGTCAGCTTTATTGTAACTAGACTCTATAGACTTCATATTACATTGTTCTCACATATGATTTCTATATTATAAATACAATGTAACCAAAATATTGTAATTGTTTGATGAAAAAGAGTAACCGTGGAGTTTCTTGCCCGTTCTTCTCCACAGGAATCTACACTTTGGAACGTGGCAACTAGTTTATTTTTTTGACAATTCAAAAGTGCCTGTAAACCAGTCTTTCCCAACGTGGGCGATAACGCCCCCTTGTGGGCGCTGCAGGCCTAAAGATAAGAGGGGTAAGAGACCCAGAAAAAAAAGGGGGCATTGTGTAGGGCTTTGGGGTCGATTTATAATTTCATCTACCTAGCTAGGAAGACTCTTAGACACCGACTGAGCTCTCGACTCTCGACTACATCTTTTGAACATCAACTAATATTAATTAAGATATAGCTCAAACTCGGTTCGATATAAAAGACCGCGGGCAATCATGTTTTAACAAGTTTTTGTTAAATAATCCGAATTGTACATTCCTATACCAATCGGCTGGTTCTATAATACTTGTTCTTGCTTGTCGAGTACGATTGGGCGTCGAATGAGATAAACGAGTTTATGCACGTTTGTCTTATTCCTGTTGGTGCGTGCTGCTTATGCAATCTCACAAACCCGTCGTCGCCTTTGTGTCTTCTATGTCTAAAAACATTTTCTACTTTAATTAACTGTGCTTCATAAACCGGCCGCAGATATTATCCGAAAAATTCCTTTGAGTAATAATTCTGTGCAAAGACGAATTGATGAAATGGCTGAAAACATTGAAGAATCATTGTGCAATCATCTGAGGACTAGTCAATTCTCAATTCAGCTCGATGAGTCCACTTTACCAACTAATGAAGCGTTGTTGCTATCTCACGTGAGGTTTATTAAAGATGAGAAAATACGTGAAGAACTATGGTTTGCCAGAAATTTGGAGACAGATACAAAAGGCGAAACCATATTCAATACATTGGAAAAGTTTTGTGAAGAGAAAGAGATTCCTTTGAAAAATATTATATCAGTTGCTACGGATGGCGCTCCGGCTATGACAGGGCGCCATAAAGGCTTCATAGCATACTTAAAGAATAAAATTCCAGATGTCCTTGCTATACATTGCGTTATTCATAGACAACATTTGGTTGCTAGAAACTTAGGTTAACGACTATTTCAATCACTGCAATATGTCATCAAAGCAGTCAATAAAATTCGTAGCAGCTCTTTGAATGATAGACTATTTCATCAGCTTTGTGTTACTAATGACGAAGATTTCAACCGTTTGTTGCTTCATACTGAAGTTCGTTGGCTGTCAAGAGGCAATTGTCTGATTCGATTTTACAACCTGTTTGACTCTATGATAGAGTTCTTGGAAACTAAAGATACAGAACTGCGCAACAAGCTCATAACATCAAAGAATGATATAGCTTACATGACAGACCTGTATAAAATGTTCAACGACATGAACCTCCAACTGCAAGGCGATGAACTAAATTTAATTAAAACAAAAAATGTCGTTGCTGCTTTCGCAGCCAAACTGCTTCTGCACAAAAAGAATATGGGCAGACGTGAGTTTCACAATTTTCCGAATTTATCAGTATACTGCAGTAACGACGACTTGTTTGCCTACTGCCAACATTTGGGAAACCTCCACATTGACTTCACCGAACGATACCAGGACATTTTAAACTTGGAAATACCAGACTGGGTGTTGAATCCGTTTTCAAATGTCAACACAGCAATGTCACCTCAGCTGGAAGAAGAACTTATAGAATTGACAACAAACGAAGAAATAAAAATCAAGTTCAAAAATGGATATCAAGAATTTTGGCTACAAAAACCGATCCCGCAATTGTACCCTGGATTGTGGTCAATTGTTCAACGATTTTTGATAGGGAATGCTATCGTCATATTTGTGTAAACGTGGATTTAGTGCTGTGGCAACGCTGCTTACTAAAAAGAGAAATCGTTTGCGTGTTACCGAACGTGGCGACTTGCGGCTGTTTTTGAGTAAATTGGAACCTGATATCAACAAACTTATTGAACAGCATCAGATTCAACCTTCACATTAGTTTTTATATAAGAATTGATTATGTTTGTTTTATTTTCAGTAAAAGATACTCTGTCCGAATACTATAAATTTGCGTTTCAATAATCAGTTATAAGTACTTAGCGGTTTTTAAGTATGTTTAAAAAGGGGGGCGTTAAAAAATAATTTACTCTTAAAGTGGGCAGTAGACAAAAAAAGGTTGGGAACCCCTGCTGTAAACGGTCTAATTGAAATAAATGCTTTGACTTTGACTTTATTTGAAATTGTGAACAAAATTGTTATAATAATTAAGTATTAACATATTAGGTACTTACTAAAATTACACCAAGTTCTTAAGACAAAAATAAAACAAATAAAAAATGACGTTCTTTCAACGTTACTTCGCGCGCGGCCGGCCACACAATGGCCGCCATTACGGACTTCGGTAGTAAAATAATTATACCTTTAAAATGTGATAATTTAATCATTTAATTGGAACAGAAGTAATCTAGGGTTATTGATCGATGATACGATATCCCATGTTCCTTTTTAATCTTTGTATCGTAATTTTTGCAGCCTTTTACCACGCAACTAGGCATATTTATGACAAACAAACATTCGTTCTCTCCTGCGAGAGGTCCACTGTCGACTGACTTCCGGAGTTGCGTTGGCCCTAAACTGCCATTTTAGGGCCAACGCGTTGGTGCCATTTAGTTTCGCGGTCGGCCGGGTCCTTACGCTAGTATATTTATAATTGATATTATTTTTAATGATCTCTGAACCAGAAGACATTTGAAGCCGGAAATATGTAGTTCAATATCCTAGTTGAACTAGGATATTGAACTACATTAGCAACGAGTTTTAAAATGTTATTAATTTTTTTTCAGTATGAGACCGACACTTCGTCAGACTGAGGACTACGGGTAGCCTGAACAACTCTAAGAATAAGTTGCAAAAAAAAAGGTTGGCACCTAATCACATGAAAAAAGAAATAGAAGTATCTATACTTAGCTAATTTCTCAAATAGCAGGCTACTCAAATGTTAAATACAAATACAAAAACCTCTTAGTTCTCGCAACTAATGCCTTGTTGAATTATTAACCAAAATTACATCATATCTCAATAACCACAAAAATGTTAAGTGTCAATGTATTTTTATATGCAAATAAATTGAATTCGAATCGAACGCCAGATTCGTCGAAATTATATATAAAGGAATCGATTAATGATTAAAATGCTAACCAGGAGCTGTAGTGACAGTAGGCTCAGAAACGACCCTGACTGCGGCGCCGTCGGCAATGTTAATGCAACAATTCAATGTCTCCTTGCTTATATTGATATCTGATGGGAACGGAATACAAAATTAGATCACTCAAGGAAAGACTCGCAGATATTCAAATACTCTATAAAAAAGAAATGTTGGTTCGAACGAGTATTTAGAATATACAAAACCGGTAGTTATTTTGGTAATGGCTTAGTAATGGTTAGTATTATATAGCCTACGTAGCTGTGAGTTGAATTATGGGTCAAAGTTTAACGTAAACGCGGCAGTAACCATTACACAACATTTATAGGAAAAACTCAAATCGAAACTTTTTGGAAGTGAGAACAGCGAACATACGACATTCAATCATAAATGGCCTCGACTCTTATACTTAGTGTTTTTAAGTTAAAACGGAGATTCCTCATCAAAAGTTTTGCTAAAGGGAACCACAAACGAAAACGTCATCTGTTTATATATTTTTTGTGTTTGTTGATTATTTCAAAAAGCTCTGAATAATTTTCGATAAAATTTATATGGAACCACCTCTGAAGTATGACCTACCAAACAAAAAAGAACCATCAAAATCAATTCATAATCGGCGGAATAATCGCGTAACAAACATAAAGTCGAATTTATAACTTTAACTTTTGAACTCCTTTTTTAAATCGGTTAAAAAGTAAGTACTCTGTGATCTCAGCGTGGGACTGATAAGATGTAAATTTATATTCGATATCAGATATAGTTATAATTATAACATCGACTGTAACTTTTTTTCATAATGTTTGTAGCTTCAAATCTACATTTATGCTACATCAGTGCATTTAACTAGCTCTTTGGACTCCAGGCGACCTGGAGTATCCGGAAAACCCAAACCATAACCATAATATATATATATATATATATCAAATATATATATACCAAAGTTATGAAGACATTATAACTTTAGATTTCGCTTCACATCTGTTATTGCTTCATTTAGTTTCTGTTAAATGTCCATAAGTTTTGATTAGTTATGAAATATAAATAATTACGTGCAAGTAGAGCATTAATTCGAACTAATCTATAAATATGACAAGATCGTCATTAATTCGAGTTTTCTTAGAAATTCTGTCGAATACTTAATTATTATTCTAAGAATTTTCTCAAAGGCTAATTGGATTGATATTAAACAGGATGGATAAAGAAATTTTCCAAAAGATTCATATGGAGTACTAGACGTTCAGTAATGATGCCTTATTATTTTCTTTGCAAATCTGTGAAGGGTGTGAAGGAAAACTTCCAATGTATCACCTTTTACTTTCCCGTAGGTCATTTACGGGTAAAGAGGGGTTTTACGACAGCCGCAGGCTGGCGCAATCAATCATTACCTTGAACATTTCCTAGCTTTTACAAATCTGGGGTCGGGGTAAGATTATATTCTATAGGCATAAATTGATTAAATAAATTAGTTCGTTTAATTGTGTAGGTAACCTAGGAAGAATTAACTATTTAGGAGCACACAATTAAAAAACAAAGTATTGAATTAATTTAAATATTATAATAAAACAACTTTTAACCGGATTAATCGCGTGTATTATTGGTTTTTTGTTTTTCCTGACGTTTCGAACACTTTGCAGCGTTCGTGGTCGCAGGAGGACTGGTTCGAAACGTCAGGAAAAAACAAAAAACCAAAAAAAAAAATACACGCGATTAATCCGGTTAAAAGTTGTTTTATTATAATGTGTAGTGATCGCGCAAACCTAAGATAATACTAATTTAAATATGATCGTGTGTGGGATTTGAACCTGCGCCCCCAGGAATGATATTCCAGGCGCTCTGCCAACTACTCGTGACCTCTGCTCAGTCTTATGGTGACGTCATCATTATCTATGCAGTGTCTATATATTGAGTGACTGAATTAAAAGCTAATTATAACTAAAAAAGTTACGTTACAGCAAGGATACCTACGTGACCGTGCCGGCCAATGCGGTCACTTTAATTTAATACTTCCCTCTGTGTACACAGGGAAATGCTTTCACAGACTTTTCATGTACCCAATGTTGTTTTACTTTACTACGTCAGTTTCGGGTTTTCGGCCACTTGTTTGTTTTATTCTATTGGCTTTCGAGGGATCGCGGCTCGCCCGGTAAGACGTATATTCTAAGTATTTTTTGTGTAGGTATAAGGATATTATGATATTCTAAATATTATGTTTACTGATAAGTTATAAACAAATCTTTAGTCTCGGAATGAAAATATGTAAATTGTACGACAAAGAAAAATGTGGCGCCTCCTACTTATAATATGAATAATAAAAAATAAAACCAAATTGTAGAATATACTAGATACGTAGGTTCTATCTGATTATATTATCTTTTCTTATGCAAATACCGAGGATGCACTAAATGATTTTAAAATTAATCAGGTAGGTCTCTTTTTCGTAATTAATACCAGCGGAATTTAAAAAATTATAACTGAAATAGTCAGTATACGTATAGACTCTTCTTATTAGTCCTGGTTATGGCTGTTCAATATAGAAATTACATTAACTAAGGAGTGATAAAAAAATATCTTTTCAACACACTTGCTCGTAAAACGGCCCTTAATGCACTGTTTTTATGTTCATAATGCAGCTTGTTACACACGCGTGCTATACACTCTCGGCTCTGGATTATCCCCTCATCAACGAGTCGGGTGTAATGACCACCTCAGCTTACTTGTTTCATAATGCACTTGTTTGGAAACTGATCATGTTTTTATATGGAAAGAAAGTATTAATTTCAGTCTCGTGGCCGAACTTACAACTATTACAATAGCAGGAACAGAAAAATAAAGATTAAATATGGCGTAACCATGCCAGTATGGTAAAACGAAAAAAAAATGTATAGCCAATATCCCGTTCTAGTTTATAAGCTAAAACATTATTATGTATAATCGAAATCTGTTCAGTAGTTTATGTGGGATTAAGTACCACGTAACAAACTTTCATCCATATATCAATCTTCACAAACTTTGGCATTTATTAGAATTCTACAGTAGAACTTTAAATTGTAATCACTGTCACTTAAGGTACTCTTCGTACTTGAATACCGACACAAAGTTAGGAGGAGTAATTAAACGATTTGTGTAATTTCAATATTGAGTTAGGTGAGCTTACGTAGGCGATTAATGATAGCCTAAAGTTAATCTAGCGGATATAGGTAGGACGTTAATCTCCACTTACACCTGGATTTAGGTGTTAGTGTCGAAACTTTCCTGTTTGTACTAATGGCTACTTATCATGATGTTTATCAACGATAGTCCCGTGATAGCACGCCGGAGTGGCTTATGATGTAAAAGCTAATAGCCCGTGGAATTGCGGTCCAAATTGCGGTTATTCGACAAATTTGTATGGGAGGGGAAGTGTTTGGAAATTTTCGTGTACCTTGTAAACGCAAAATAATGTTTACCTTTACCGTGTAGCAATACTTAGGTAAGTGAACTACGGGAATCATGTTTTGGAGGGAGAGGGAAAGCTTTTACAAGTATGATGATACAAGACGTGGTGAATTTAAAAAAATACAGATATATCTTTCAGGCGCATTAACGCATACTTAGCTAACTCTAGTTATATTTAAAAAAAAGATAAGGTCGTGATCAGTATTCGAACCTGAACCCGAGCCAGAGGCCGCGCTGAGGACCACTAGATCAATCAGGTCGAAAATACCAGTAAGTAAATAGTGTAAATATTTCAGAAATACGTAAGTGGTTGTGTATATTTATAAGTGAATGGAGTTCCAACGCTACGTCACGGTTGATTTTCCACATGTGTATAATTTACCGAATATTCCCGCGTAAGTATTATGCAATGTAAAAAACGATGGATGGGTTATACGCATATAGTATAATAGTTTCTACTTCCTGATCCCCCTGCCCTTAACCCAATTTATTTGCATACAGCATGTACACTTCTTCCATATACATCTCTATCAGCCGTCATATCGGCAGTCAATCCTTTTTCATCTTTATAAAATAAACTATGCAGCGTCTAAAAGAAGTTCATATTCATACTTAAGGGGGGTAATAATGTACTCATGTATACATACAACTTTTAATACGGGACCAACATCGAAGTGCAAAAAAAAAACAACTGCTCCATAGAAATGTTCATCCCTAGTCGACCAAAATGTATCATTCTTTTCTCGAGTTAGTTTCATAGTAAAAGTTCATAGATCGTAAACATGGGTACATACCCCTCAAACTAAAACCACGGACTTCTGTGACATATTGTTTAAGGCTCTAATTTATTAGGTCATTTTCTTTGAAGCTGTTAATATATAATCAAATACGTTCACTTGAGCCAAGAACTGAATGGTAATAACAAATTATTTCTAATTACTATACTACCAGCGAGACCAAAACTGCTCCACTAAAAAAGTTAAGAGAAAAATATAATTACAAAGCATTTTAAATTATCGTTAAATTTAAACATTATCACTTACGTAATGACGCCATAAAAGGAAGTTACCTATTAGGTATATTACGACCTTGTAATCATCGAAATACCTGTAGGTATGAAATTTTCCCAATACAATTTACCAGAGAATGTGTTCAAAACCCCATAACTATAGATATTAGATATTTATTTAATACATCATCTTACGTAACAAGTAAATCTTTGAACGGAAGAGTTTCTAAGTAAAGTAATTTTACACACGAACTTGACGTTATAATTTGATGTGAACCTAAACCTTGCAAGAGTACCTACATGTACTAAAAGTTGGCAACTGCTCCGGGAAGAAATTCAATACAGCGAAGAGCTGACATGGCTCCGTAAGTAGGTACTACGAGTACGAGCAGGTAATCGAGCGAGCACCCGCCGAGCACGATATAACTACGGGCAAGGGGTAGGTAAGTACAGAAGGTTCAGTTGTTTTAGTATTGTTTTTATTGGGCAACGTATAATATAATAATCGCGGGTAAGTAAAAATATATGCCTTATCTATTTAAAAACACATAATATCAGGTTTTTTTTTATAAAAACCTGTCTAGCCTTTTCCCAACTACGTTGGGGTCGTCTTTCAGTTCAATCGGAAGTAGCATAAACCATTATTTAACGGAGTGACTGCTTATCTGACCTCCGTAACCCGATACCTCATGGTAAGACTGATCGGCAAATTTTGCAGGCATCTGAATATCCATAAATGACTGGCATAGATCTTCATTTCACGACCGGGTCTGACGGTCCCATGTGTTCTGTGAGGTACGAACCAATCAGTACAAATACAACTTAACCTCGATCGATCATTCGGTGCTGCGGTTAGTTAGGCTAAATAAATATTGTTATTGTAAACGAGATATAATAAGACAAAGATAGACCAAATGTGTCGTTTAGTGCCTAATGTAATATAGGAAAAAAGCTATTAATATTTAAATAACCACACAAATAACGGAGCTTGGGGCATTACTTCGATAGAATACGAGCGTGGTTAATTTGGCAGTCCTACAATTCCAGTTAACAACAGTTCATTGTGTAGTGATGTACCCGGAGGCCTAAGCATTGCTAATATAACGATGATGATGCAAAATGGTAACGTGCGATAACAAGCTCAAACAAGCTTAACCGGAACGAAACAAAAACAGCGCATAACGATCTGATAGTGCCCGTATTTACCTAGCAGTTTCCTTATCGCGTTTTAATTCATGACTCACATCTCTGAGACTTCTGTAATTTTTATTCTGTGCTACCGTGGCTTAGCGACCTATACGTTGGCCATCGCAGTTAATTTGTCAGGTAAAACTTTGAAATCGAAACAAGTTGAATTGTGTTCGACGGAAATAATTTACTTAGGTACTTGTTTTATCTCTACTTCATCTGAGTTGGAAGGAAATGTTCGCTAATCGGGCTCTCAAGCAATTTGTAGTCAATTGAAGGAAATTGGTTATTATTGTGAATATGCGATGTTCCATTAACGCACTAGCTAGTGACACACAACTGAACTTGAACTCAATAGTACTTTACAATCTTAATAGGTATCAGTGTTGAATGTGTTGAGTTAGTATCCTAAATCAACATTTATTATCCAGTATTGATTTAGGAGTCTACCGTACACATGAATAATAATTGTTGTCAGTGTGCGGAAAAAGAAGCGAAGGAATACATTTAATAATGTTTCATTTTGTGGGTAGAAAAAGACGACCGAGAGCAGTATTGCTGTTGAGTAAGACGGTCACTTTGTAGCACATTGCGTCGTTTCTTATAGCTGAGGAAAATATTATAAAACATACGGTGCAATATACTACAGTGACAGTAACAACCGAGTTCGTGAGCAGGTTTAAACTCAAATAAAATACGTTTATGAATGACAAGTAATGCGTTTCATAAATAAATTTAACACATAAGAATATTACATAGGCAAAGACGTCGTTACTTTTAAAAAGAGTATTCTCAATAAGTTAGGTTTGAGATTTGTATTAAAACGAATTTAATTTTCATTAATTGCAATAATAATTATGACCGGGCTGCTTAATTGACGCAGCTAATCGTTTTCTAATACGAGATCGGATCGGTTCGGATTAAGTATTCGGCATTTCCTCCGTGACATTATGCCTATTTTAGAAGCCATAACAAGAAACATTTGGAATGTGGCGATGAAAACAGTTAATAGGCCAAGGGCTTTGCCCCGTTATAATGCCAGTCAGGTATTTATGCGTTTCTGATAAGAGAAACACTCGACTAACTAATGAAGGAGACACACGTTTATCGGTTTATGACTAACATCGGAACTTCTATCAGGAAAATAATATGAACAAATGAGGAGTGACGCATCCACTTCCTAGTGTTTTGTCCATTGAAAAGTGGCATTGTATTGTGTATTGTATTGTGTTGGAGGTAGTTAATATACTCACAAAGTTGTGAGGTTGTTAAGTACCTATGACTGACCGAGAATGGTGCATTGCGGTATGGACCAGATGTTGTAAACATGAGATGAAATCTCCATATTTTCATTGTTTGTGGGCACGATTCATTATATTGCAAGGTAGTATTTTTATCGGTTGCTTTGTCTCGATAAATACAACCTTTTTTGTAAAGGTACATCTTGTAATGAATATCTTATCGGTATAAGAAAAAGTAAGACACAAAAACGTTTCGAATTATTCTGTCATAACAATAATGGATGACCGGATTTTTTTAAAGGCACTATACAAACATCAATGCTCGCTGGCACTGTGTATTAATTTCCTGTAGGTACTTACGTGAGAGGCAACACCACAAAGAATATACAGAAAAGAATAAAGATAGTCTTTGTCAATAGCAATGAAGAGTACGCTTACATATGTAATAGAGCAGTCACGTATTCTTTGTGACTCTTGCATAAATCATATGCTGAACGCTGAACAATGAGCGCTAATAATGTCATCATCTACATAACAAAACAGGGGTTGTAAACTATGTTACAGAAATGGAAATGTTGCGAACGCATGCCCATCTATGTGTATCATACATCTTATCTAAACACACCGATGTTTCCATAACAATAGCTCTTAAAACTCCTTTATATGCATTTGTTTAGTTTAAAATTCTAAAGGAAATGTTTGAATTTATGTGGGGCCTGTCCAAATTGTCCACTAACTGTTCGCACAGTGAGTCTATGTAAACACAATTAGGTTGTTCAAAAGCTCTAGTGATGCTTTATTTTAATTATTTATTGTTCAATTGTTTGAAGTTAATGGATCATAACATTGTTTTAGTTAGTCTACTATTGAATTAACACGAAATATGTAATATTTTTTTAATTTTCGGGTTGTTTACAGGTTTTGTTTTGAGGACTTTTTTCGGGTAACTTTTAATGACGACATGTTATTTTAAATAATTTTTATATAGGTACTAATAGACAGTAAGCGATATTTTATTACCTATGATGTCAGCCAAGCCGATCGAATTCGGTTCCTAAAAAAAAGTGAGAACACCATTAACGTAATTTTAATTTATATTTGTAGATGGATTATTCTTAAGCTGATCGCGTCTTCATCCTTACTTCGTCATCTCAATAAGGTAATATACAAAAAAAATTGATTTGTAAGACGTCTCCACTCTGGCCGATTTTCTATAAAAAAAAATCCAACGAGTGGTGGCTCTGTCATCAATTTCTTCAATTTCTTTTCTGACCATCTTTATAACTAAGGAATAATTACCTATACACAGACGGGACCTTTGTACATTATAAACTGTGTTCGGTAAACGATCGTTGAGGTTAAGCAACACTTTGCGCGGTGAGTACGTAGATAATAAATTCAAATTATTATTTTTTATTTCACATAGACCAAATTACAGGCACTTATAAAACGTTAAAGCTAGGTGCACGGTTCCAAAAAAGTTGATCTTATGGAGAAGAACCGGCAAGAAACTCCATAGACACTCTTTTTAAATAAAATTTTAATTACAATGGTGTATGGATGGTATGTGAGAATAATGTAGAATGATGTAAGAGGAAAACAAAAGCAAATGATTGAAATAGTAGAAGTTTATGAAGCCAAAACGATTACCAACAACGGAGAGCGATTCGTATCGTCGACTGCCAAGATATTTCAAACCGGCTAGACCCCTTGGCGCTGCGTAGAGATGTGGCCTCGCTATGCATCTTCTATCGCCTATACTATGGGGAGTGCTCCGAGGAATTGTTCGGACTGATCCCTGCCGCCTCTTTCCGCCATCGTTCTACGCGACAGCAGTTCCATCCCCATCATTTAGATGGTTGGCAGTCCACAACTGTGCGTTTCTCTAGAAACTTTCTGCCTCGCACAACAAAAAAAAAAAAACCAAGGCAATTACGTGCGGACCAGTCCCGACAGACAGCACCCGTTCACGAGTATGACGTGCGCATCAGCTTCGCTGAACTCAACCATTTTAAGGGAACTCAACGACCCGATACACAACGCCACCATCAGTAAGACATTTTAGTGAGCATGACAAACTCATAATGCCTGGCAATAGGCAGGTGAATGTTTATATTAATGTAATATATAACATTATTATCCACATGATGCTCACATTTTACAGAAAAGCAATGAATTATTAGAGACTCATATGAGAATATAGAGTACAATCTGTAATTAGATTAATAACAATAAGTTATGATAAACTAATAAATACGTATGTCAGATATTAATATAAAATAACTGTAAAAAGACAGTTAGGTCAGAAATTAGACTAAAAAGAAATAAATACAAAAGTAAGTATATGTCCGTCCGCGCTGGTCAAATAGTGCCAGTGGGTCGCAGTGTGCAGAAAGGAACCGTTCGCCATACATCTGTATCTTTAATGTACTGATTTATACTATAATAGGCTCTGGACATTAAAAGGCGCTTAACAATCGGTTTGAACTTTAAGTCCGGCAAGTCAATAATATGACGAGGAATCTTGTTATAGAACCTAACACTATTACCCATAAATGACTTGTTGGTCTTACTAAGTCGAAAACCTGGTACTTGAAGCCTATCTTTGTAACGGGTGTTTAGATAATGGCGGTCACTCTTTTTATAAAATTGGGCAATATTTTTCCGAATATACATAAAATTAAATCAATCAGTATCCAAAATATAAACCTTTAATTTTTGTAACCTTAGGACCAGATTCTCCAGTCTCATTTAAATAAAACTACTAACTTTAACAAAATGAAGCTAAATAACAATATGTTACATTTTATTAATTACATATAGAAATTTAATGTAATATAAACTTCATGTGTATCATCGTATTTCTTATTCCAAAATGGAATCAGATATATCGACGAGCAAACAACAACCGTATTTGTTTTAAGTTCAAGCTTTACCTTTATGCAGATAGGTAGGTTTTGCCGTCATATTTTTTGTCGTCCATTTTACCCACGTACCTTGCCTACGAAGTCACCTCACGTCAGCCACAAATCACATGAGGCATATTAGGGGTCATATTGTTTTTTCCTGAATGGAAAATATATACGCTTTCATTATCAAAACTAAAGTTATATACATTTCTGTGGAAAGAAAAATATAGTTATAATTTTTTGTGGAAAAAGAGTTCCATAAGCATTCGTTAATGCTTTTCAAAGATTTATCTTCGTAAGAAAAATATAGTCGTGAGCACGATTCGCGAGACCTGCGCCTCCGCGAAAAATATTCTAGGCGCTCTGACCAACTAAGCCATTTCGACCTTTGCTCCTTTGACCCTGAATTCATCTATATGTTTATACGTCTGGTGGTGACGTCATCGCTATCTATTCAGTCCTTATACAGGTGACGGCATAGATTGGATTATGAAAATTACTGTCGTTGATCCAGATCCTAACTCTTAGATAGGTGGTTTAGGTACTTCTGTTTTTCGGAAAGGTTCATTTCACCATTGCTTCACGCCTGGGTTTCAAGGGTTGAAGGCAGAGGTGAACTGTAGTACCTACCCTCACATTCATCAATGCAGTCATTAAGTCCCATGTAATAATTATGTAGTGAACCTATTGCCACACATATTAGCCGGGCACGATTCCAGGCTTCGGACTGCTACTGACAATATCAAATAACACGTTGCCGGATCCGGGATTAGAACCCAGGACCTCACGCTGAGCAGCCACGCGAGGTAATTTGCCTTGTTTTTTCTCGTGTGGAAAATCCATCATGTACGCTGTGCCGCTCTGGGACTCCTGCGCACTAAAACCCACGCGGTCCTACTCTAACCTCTAACCGAGGTCCCGGGCTCGCAGCAATATTCAACGCGACCTCGGAAGGTTTAAGTTATGTGGATATAGTAAAATCTTAGGATCACTACACATTATAATAAAACAACTTTTAACCGGATTAATCGCGTGTATGTTTGGTTTTTGTTTTTCCTGACGGTTCGAACACTCGACGACGCTCGGAGTTTGAAATTGTACCTGGTTGATGGCAATAGGCTCGCCATCTATTACCATGTAACATAAAACAACAGTGATGAAATGTGGGTGTAAAACTGTGTAAACGTGGAGCACAGTGTGACAGAGCAGAGAGTGCACAGTGGAGTTACACTTGAAAAAAAAACTGCTCGATTCTCATTATCCATCATTCCATCAAAAGTAAGAAACAGAATTATAATATAGAAACTTTCTTCAAATATTAAAAACGATATATTTTTTGATAATGTGATGTAAGTAATTTATTTTATGATTACGTATTGTTTGAAGGCGTAGATTTAATATTGGAATTGAAATTAATTTCCAGGTAAACTCACTGATCATATAATAATAAAACTCTGTCTACTCCCTCGGGGAATACAGGCGTGATGCTTTGTTTATATTATGTTAAGACTGGTTGTCAAACTTTCAGGCATCAGACTAACTGACAACCCCGTAACGACTGTCATAAATCTTCCTTTGACAATCAGGGAGGGTTTAACGGGCTCTTCAAAGCACCGAGTGGTCTGATAAAGATCTATGATACTCGTTACGGAGTCACTTGTCAGATGCCTTATAAATGATGTTCACCCATCCACAGATCAACCGTGATAGGATAGCTTAATCTCGATACATCCAGGCAGTTAGTTTTAGTCACGAGCCCCGCATTTAATACAGTTTTGTATTATTTTTTTGTAGAGTTACGGATTTTTCCATCGAACAACAAATAAATATAGGTTTAACGAAAGTTTGAACACTTCAAAACTGTTTTCTAACATTGGCGTATACAGGTACCTAAGGGGGAGCCAGGTGGGTCGTGCCTACCCTGAAATGTCTGGTGCCCACCCCAAGATTTTGAGTTACCGATCCAAAATAGGCTTCCGCTTCATCGACCATCGTTTTTTACGACCCAGCTCCCCTTGGAAAATAACCCTAGATATGCCTCTGTGGAATAGCACCAACTTTGAAGCTAGTAACCGGTGACCGTGGAATGATTAAGATCTTACCAAGTACCTATAGCACCAGCACTTATCAGTTATGATAACTACCTGCCTAATAATTTATAGTAATAATAAATCTTTCCCTAAATGTTGAAACCATCTGTGCCAGCCATTGCCTTTTTATTTTGTACTTGTCGATGACGCTCAACTGATTTAACTTTAATTTTCAATAGAAAAAACAAACCTAAAGAAAAATTTCGTTCCTGCCGCCTTCGAATAGACGAGTAAAGCCTTCTTTTGATTTTTCCAATTATAAACTTAGTTTGGCATTTCAAAACATCGGGGGCGAACGTGGCGTGGTCAATCTGTAGTGATTTTATTTTGGAGCATAGAATGTTCGTTTTCAAACCATTGAAAGGTTGATAAAACTTTATAAGAATACATCTGTGTCGTTATAACCACCAAGTGCTATCTAGTAAAGCACTGTTCTTACTTCTATGGTAATATAACTAAGGACAAGTTAAATAAACAGTACTTAGTACGTGCTCTGTCTCTGCATTATTCCTGTTACTGTCACACAAATAGCGATGTGATTAAACGTTATAAAATATTATTCATTAAAAGTTAAGAATAAATAGTCGTCAAAGCTAAAATTATAACCATTAAGGAGTTCATTAAACGTTTATCTTGTTATTCGTTAATTATTTATAAATGTTGAAACGTATTTTATTAAAACATTAAAATTTGTTGTCTAATAATCATAAAAATAAAATATAAAAATTTAAGACACACCCGGCACAAAAAAACTCTATAAAGTAAAACAATAAAAAAATTCTCTCGGCATTTTAACTTCTATAAAAGAACCAAAAAAATTATTAATATTTTTATGAAGCGTCGCCGCGTCGGTAGACCGTTAAGTTATGAAACCAGAATACAAATTATGCGTCTAAGATCTAAGTAACGCGGTTAATCTGATCGGTAATATTGTACGAGTTTGTGCTTTTTAATAGGTGCAACGGTTATCGCCCGTACTCACAGATGGTATCTAACGTTAATGAACCATTAGGAATGTTGATGTTCTTAAGAAATGGTAAGTTTATGTCGTAAAGTACGAGAACCTATATCTTGGCATACACATTTAAATAAAAGTAACGTAACATAGCATCACGCCTGTATTCCCCGAATGGTTAAGCATAGGTGTACGTACACAGATGTACAGCCACATTGCACCAATGCCGTTATTAAGCCCCATGTAATAGGTGGTGAGCCTATTGCTACCTACTGCGCACAATTACAAACTGCGGGCTACTGCTGAGAATTTCCTAACAGAAAAACTCAATAACACTTTTCACGACCCGGCAATCGGACCCGGGACTCGGGTTTCCGTTGAATCATCTAATAAAGAAATGAAATATGTATATCATTATAAATTATTATCCTACATACCTACATATTTACTCTGAGTATGTTTCTATTCATAACTGTTCGTTAAGCACATAGACTGTTCATGTGGAAATTAACGAGATTCAATATCATGGCATCGTTTACTTATGCTTTTACAGATTTGAGGAACTATTCGGAAACTTCTTAACAATTTTGTGTAATATTTATTATCAGGCAATAGATAATATTTATATAAACGTCGAGGAATATAAGCACATAGAGTGCTTAATACCTCCCTCTGAAACACCTGAAACACCGGATATATTTGTTAAAAAGAACACGTTGCCCCACGCTCTTGTTTTCACCTATATCGTGGGTGCGTTTACAGACACGTAATTTCATATGCACATGCATATCAACATGATGTTTTTATCACGAGATCTAAAAAAGAGCCTAGTGTATGATACACCTTCAATCTACAATTTATTATTACAGAAATGTAAGCGTTATTATAAGATAAATGAGTTTAATATATATCTTCAAACGGCCAAGACGTTTCAGTTACTTCACCCAATACCTACCCATAGCCCCACATTCCAAAAATGTCGAATTCTATATTAAAATTTAAATAAATTCATAACAAATTATTATTCCAAAGAATCTTATTTTGTGTATAGTGTTTCGTACTAAAATTGTATTAGATTTGGGCTTTTTAGATGAAGGTATTACAACTCTATGTGTATTGTCTAGGTGACATTAGATACCTTTGTGTTCAGATTGACTCATACTTTCGTTGGGACAAGGAAATAGAAATACTCAGTGGTCGCACGAGAAAGCTTATTTATGTTATAAAGAAGCTTAGATTATCGGCCGACGTGGAAACTCTGAAACTAGTATATTTAACCTTGGTGCAATCAGTTCTATCATACTGCATCTCTGTTTGGGGTGGTCCTGCTGCTAAATACCTGCTCAGAGTAGAAAGAGCACAGAGAGCTGTCTTGAAAGATCTGTCACGGAAACCACGCAGATATTCAACTACAGATTTATATCGAGAATGTTCCGTGTTAACGGTTAGACAGCTTTTTGTGCTTCACACTATATTGTACAACCACACGTCAATTCCTTTCGAACCCAACTACTCGCGAAGGAGTGATTGGATCTGTAAAATCTCAGTCTCGTAAGACGACACTTGTGAGCAGAAGTTTGCACATAAATAGCTCCCGTTTATATCTCAAAAAAAGAATGTAAAAAGGTAATCCAAAACTGGTTACTAAAATTAGATTATCAAGAGACTGAGAATTTGTTCAAAGTCAAAGTCAAAGTCGAAGTCATGCATTACATTGTTGAACTGTGTGGAAGGTGCCGTTACTTGTGATACAATGTTTTACATTAGTTCAGGTACCAACTTTACACTATTTTCTGTTATGTTTTAAAACTGTATCTAAAATATAGTGAAACTAATTGTACATTCGGTGAAATTAAAAAAAAAAAAAAACCATGAAGCAATAATTATAAAGTTATATTACTACCATGGAGTTAATGCATTGTGTTTATTGTTATTTGTAATCCAGAAAAGTACCTAATAATAATATTAACGCTTATTGCCTTGGGATACAATTTTCTTTACACGAAATCTCTGAAACTTATAATAGGGTCGGAAAATGTTTTCTAAACGAGAGATTTTTTCCACCATTAAAGGATTTAAATTTACATAGAATTCCATGTAGAATAATAAAAGTACGAAGTTACCGACATTGTTTGTTAGTAATTATATACATAGTAGTAGAAGTATATTATAAGTATCTAGACTTTGTGGGTTATATGTTTGATATATGTTGGTCTTTGTTATAAATAAGAAATTCTACCACAAAGAGATTTCATTTGATTGACAAAGAGATTGTATTCACGAGCCTATTTGATAATTTCTTTTGTTTTTCGGCCACAAGAGTTCCGGACAAAAGCTTGTTTAACATTAAACGTATCTGTACTTGCCCGCTCCCTTTATTTTCATAAAGATATTAATTCTGAATTTCTGAGCCCTACCTCCGCACTGACTCACTTTTGAACCGTATACGTTTTTAATAAAATATAAACTTAAGTACATATAAACATAGCAACGCCTTTATATAGATGTGTACACCTGCATTGTCCCGATTCCGTTATTAAGTACCGTGTGGTGAGCCTATTGACAGGAAGTGCACAACTTCGGGCTGCTCATGAGATCCTAACCCCACGCTTAGCAGCCCTAGAGAAATGGCAGTCTAATCAAATATTATAGGTACATGAATGCCATGCCGTCTTCCTCCGTCTTTATTTCCTGCGAGTTACCGTCTAGGCATATTCAAGGGTACAGTGAATAGATTTCTTCTGGATCTACATGCTCCATCTTCGGCCACACCGTCGCTTACCATCAGGCGAGTTAGTGGCCAAAGGTAGATCCATTGTTGTTAAAAAAAAAGTAGGTACCTGATTTTTATTTCTGTATTCACGAATAATCCGCAGTTCGTCATCACTGTCACTTGAATCGTCATACTCATGGAACTTTTGTTGATGCATCATAATTTAAATTATATTTTCACAAACACTTAGAATCTGAATTTCCGGCACTAGAATTATTGATGGCCAACAATTGTCACACTAACTGAATGGATATCGTTTCGCCGTTGTGTTAAAATATATTATTAATTAGATAACTATAATGATCTATAAATTGAATGACCGCTAATATATTTTTAATGGTTCATTAGACGCAAAATTCCCAGTATGCTATTTACTTGCACGGTGCACCCATGTTCCATTCCTGTTTCTCCACGAAATTGTTAGGACTGAGACTGGTCTCAGTACTCGTTTCAACTCGTTTTGTGCCCCACGGTTTCACCCGCGGGGCACAAATTATAATTACCTACTAAGTACTAACCAAAAAATAGAAATAATTCACAGTTCTTCTCGCCAATGCCCAGTTCTCATAGTTATGCTGTTATGCGTCACACGGCACGTTCGCGCGAGTGTTGAAATATTTCATTTTTTTTATTATCTCGTAAATCATTCATCCAATCATCGTCAATATCCAAATAACATGCTATAGGCAAAATTTATCTTCATAAAATTCTCTTGATGATGAAGTGGGTAACTTTGTTTCGTAAGGGCAATCACTTTAACATTTTAATTTAATTTTTGGAACAAAATACCTTATTGTGGGTTATGTATAAGGGATAGGCATATAGCATCCGAGTTTTTTTTTTATGTACTATATACCAATATTTTTGTAGAACATTGAAATTACGTATCACTTACCATTACGCCAGCGCACGTGGATAAAGCAGGTTTGGAGCGGTTTTTCTTCCGACTTACATAACAAACATAAATATTTAATGCTAGCTGAGAGGTGTAGCCTAATATTAGATAGCCTGATGATAGTCACGAACCTGACTATCATATACAAAAAAACATATCCGACTGGTAGTTCCAGAGATTAGCTTATTTAAACAAACAACAAAACTCTTCAGCTTTATAATATGATATTCGGTAGGTATATATTAGTCACGTAGATAATTAAAATATGATGATGATGATGATGATGAGATGGCTTATTGGTCAGAGCGCCTAGAGTATTTACCCGGGAGGCGCAAATTCGAATCCTGCTCACGACCGTATTTTTGTTCTACAAAAATATTATATACGTAGTTGTCCAAACCAACGTATGATAGTTTAGTCTGTACTCTGTGGGTGGCTTTATTCGTACGCGAATGATTGACACCTATACAAAGTGCTTAATGCATATTAGCTTTATTGAAATACTTTCTAACAGTAATTAATTGATGGATCTTTGAAGATGCGGATTATTTTAATAATTTTTTAAAGCCGCTACGCAAAGTTTTTATTAAATGTATTAAAGATTGAGAACTGTCGAAAATTAAAATAATGTTTCATTTGTGTAAAAGGCAGTTGATTTTTATGTTTTCGAATTTACTATATTTTTATCTAGTTTTATATAATGTAACCCTTTTAAAATATTTTTTTAATGTTTACTGACCTACAAATTGTTTGAGTGGTTTATAACTGTGAGTACACGTTATTTTTTAATAAATAAATAAAAAAAGTTTATGGACATTTCTTTGTGCGGTCGTTATGATTATTTAGTAGGTAATTGAATGAAGAATAAAATTACAGTGACTTATTCAGAGATACCTAACAAGCAAATCAATTGTGATTGCTTGTAGTTATAAATATTTACATTGTATAGCAAGTACACAGGTATCCACTTAGGTATAGATAATAATATGAACGCTTTCGTCAATTCGTAAGGCCTCAGGCCAAAATCGAAATGTTATTTGATATCGTTGGAAGATGGTAACATGTTCTAAGTAAATACATTCCATTGTTATTGTGAAATAACTATTTTATTCGATTATAGAAAACTGTTTATTTTGAACACAGTGACTATTGTTATTGAGTTTTTCCGTTAGACAATTCTCAGTAGCAGCCCCGGACTTACCAACTCCGGGCCCGGTTTATGGCAAAAGGCTTAACCTATTACTTACATGGAATTTAATACCTGCATCGAAGCATTGGTGAAATGTGGGTGTACCTAGCTTCTGCTAAACCCTTCGGGGATTATGATATTTATGAATATATATTGGCTATTGATATTTATATAAACTACCTCGTTGGTCTAGTGGTTCCTAGCGTGACTGCTGAGCATGAGATCTTGGGTTCGATGCCCGGGCAGTGTTATTAGGTTTCCTGTTAGGATATTCTTAGTAGTAGCTCGGAGCATCAAATTGTGTCCGGTAATGAAAAAAAACATACCACTAATTATTCATCCCTTTACCACTTATGGGACAATATCAGTATAGGTGAAATATGGGTGTAAACCTTTGCCTTCCCCTTTGGGGAATACAGTCGTGATGCTATGTTATGTTATTGGCCATTTGAGGCGAAATTTTCGTGTTGTCTTTAGTCTCGTCTAAGTATTTAGAAAAACTTAATAAACTGTTTTAGGATGTTTAAGCAAATTTGTTAAATCCTTAGAATAACCTCTACTACTTTAATATGTAAGAGCGCATCGTAGTCGAGGCCCCCCCCCTCGACTACGATGCAACTAATAACCTATAAGAAATTAAATTTAAAGCCATAGTTAGTGTATTTTTTCAATATTTCAAATCTCTCATTACTCCTTATGTCCCAAATTCTCTGCTCTTTGATCTCAGTAAAAATCCATGGTTTAATAAGTGCTCCCCGTCCAATCATAACACCCTGTACTGTGGGAGCAATAGTTCTTCTATCTACATAATCCTCATAGCTTAATATGTCTCCATTACCATAAACAGGACATGGTGTTGCTGCTTTTGCACATGTCTCAATGTATTCCCAATCAGAAGATCTAGTATACCTTGCGTCTCTGGACCTCCCATGCACTGTAATAAGTGATGCACCCCATTCAGACATTTTAGGTACAATAGTGTGAGTTATTTTCTTATCTTGGTATACTCCAGTCCTCATTTTAATAGTAAATGGTATGGTTTATAGTAAAATGTAGGATTTGTGGACTGTATGAAGAATTTCTTGGTGGTAGATAGTGGGCGGAGGCTTGCTGGCAATTCAAAAGTCCTTTTACTTTTACACACTATTTATTTTTAAGCACAACAGAAACACGTCTGCCTTGACGGCAATCCAAAATTCGAGAGCAAGAGAGAATTGTAACATCTGAATGATATGATAGATATAGTGAATGAACAATATTCAAATTGATACCATATAAGAATTAAAATAGCTATTACATATAATGTTTTGTTGGTGTTGCCAACATGCTGCCCACCTTAGCAGCAAACAACTATGCTATTGTTAACAAAATAAAATACATGAACTTGTACAGTCTCTTTTTTTCTAATACCCTAGCTTACAGTATTGTTGTACATTTAAATACAGTTTAACTCTAGATCAACTAAATTAGTAATAGTAGAAACTTACATTAGTATTATAAAATCCAAAAAGTATAATCAAACACACCTTTTTATTTAGTAAAATAAACTACAAGTTTAATTCAATATAAGGGATAAGTTGAGTTGAAGCTTATGACCTTAGGTAAACAAACATTTCAAATAAAAACTTAATAAACTATAAAGCATAGTTTTGTCGGCGTTTACAATAATAGACTTAGCTACTTTACATTATGTTAAACAATATCTTACAATAATATGTAGTTAATCGTTACTATTTTAATTAAACAATATCTTACAATAATATGTAGTTAATCGTTACTATTTTAATTAAACAATATCTTACAATAATATGTAGTTAATCGTTACTATTTTAATTAAACAATATCTTACAATAATATGTACTTAATCGTTACTATTTTAATTAAACAATATCTTACAATAATATGTACTTAATCGTTACTATTATAATTAAAAGGTAAAATACAGATACTTGACAAGGACCTAGTATAGATTTTCCCATTTGGAATTTGTAAATTTAACGCTCTAACTTTGCCATCTTTACCAGGAAAAACTTTTACAATTCTTGCCATTGGCCAAAACAATGGTGGCGCATTTGGGTCTTTTAAAATAACTAACATGCCTTCAGTTACATTAGGAAAATCATCACGCCATTTAGGTCTATTTTGCAAAGTATTTAAATAATATTTATGCCATACATTCCAAAATTGCTGAGTTAATTTATTACATAACTGCCAATGCTTAAGTCTATGCACAGGTGCATCAGCAACATTGGTCTCAGGATACGCAACCATAGAAGTTCCTATTAGAAAATGCCCTGGCGTGAGGTAACTAAAATCAGAGCTATCAGCAGACATAGGTAACAAAGGCCTAGAATTTAATACTGCCTCAATTTGAGCCAGCACAGTGTTTAATTGTTCATAAGTTAATAACGATTTTAATACAATACGTTTCAAATGAAATTTCATGCTTTTTACGGCCGCTTCCGCAAGCCTAGCAAACACTGGTGAATAACTAGGTGTAAAATGGAATGTTATGGCTTGTTGAGAAGCATATTCTTGTACCAATGTTTGATGACCGGCAGAAGCGTGCAGCTTATACAAATCAGCCAACTGGTTGCTTGCCCCTCTAAAACACCCGCCATTGTCGCAAAAGACTTCACTGGGCAACCCGCGACGCGAGATAAATCGTTTAAAACAGGCTAAAAACGAGTCAGTTGACAAATCTGAAGAAAGTTCAAGATGAACAGCTTTAGTAACAAAGCAGACTAGAACACAAACGTAACCTTTTGAAATTATGGCACGTCTTAATCGAGAATTTTTTACATCTACGGGGCCAGCGAAGTCTATTCCAACCCTTTCAAACGGTCGGGCGGCAGTGATACGCTGCTGAGGCAAGGAACCCATGAGCTGCTTTGCAGTGTTGGCCTTTAATCTGAAACACGTAATACATTTATGTGTTATCTTTTTTATTTCTCGTACACCATTTATAATCCAATATTTTTGATTTAAATGAGCCAGCATCAATTTAGGTGCGGCATGCAACAATCTTAAATGCTCATGACTAATTATAAGATCAGTTATAAATGAACCTTTCGGTAATATAATTGGATGTTTTTGTGCAAATGAAAAGTCTGTATTTTGAAGACGACCCCCCACTCTAATTAAACCCTGACTATCTAAGAAGGGATGTAACGGTTTTAAGGGACCTTTTACGTTTGCATTATTTTCTAAAGCATTTATTTCATCCTTAAAATAAATATATTGTTCATTTTTTAAAATTAACATCAGTGCTTCTTGTAATTCAGAACTATGAAGATAAGAATCTAAAGTCTTAGTATTGTTAGGTCTGAGATTGTGTATGAATCTTATTACATACGCCATTATTCTAATAATTTTATTAAAATTAGAAAACTTGCTTAAAAATTGGAAACAGTCATGATCACTTTGAACAATCAAAGAAACCGCTGAATCAGTGACAACCTTCAGCTCAGGTAAGTCAACAGGCAGTGCTACATCTACACTACTTTCTTCAAATGAATAAGTAGGAGAGTGCAAAAATGAGGGCCCGTGCCACCACAGAGCGCATGAGGACAGTTCACGGGGATCTACTCCTTTACTAATTAAATCGGCAGGGTTGTCCTGCGACCTTACATAATGCCAAGTCCAAGCTGATGTTTTTTCCTTAATAATTATTACTCTATTTGCAACATAAGGTAACAATCTAATTGTTTCTATTTTTAGCCAAGCTAAAACAACTTGAGAATCTGAATATAACACAACACGGTCAATTTTAATCTTTAACTTTAAAATATTATAGACTCTGTCAATTAATATAGCAAGCAAATGTGCAGCATTTAATTCCAATCTTGGTACAGATAACCTTTTTTTTTTTTTTTTTTTTTTTTTTTTTTTTTTTTTTTCTTTGATTGTTCAAAGTGATCATGACTGTTTCCAATTTTTAAGCAAGTTTTCTAATTTTAATAAAATTATTAGAATAATGGCGTATGTAATAAGATTCATACACAATCTCAGACCTAACAATACTAAGACTTTAGATTCTTATCTTCATAGTTCTGAATTACAAGAAGCACTGATGTTAATTTTAAAAAATGAACAATATATTTATTTTAAGGATGAAATAAATGCTTTAGAAAATAATGCAAACGTAAAAGGTCCCTTAAAACCGTTACATCCCTTCTTAGATAGTCAGGGTTTAATTAGAGTGGGGGGTCGTCTTCAAAATACAGACTTTTCATTTGCACAAAAACATCCAATTATATTACCGAAAGGTTCATTTATAACTGATCTTATAATTAGTCATGAGCATTTAAGATTGTTGCATGCCGCACCTAAATTGATGCTGGCTCATTTAAATCAAAAATATTGGATTATAAATGGTGTACGAGAAATAGAAAAGATAACACATAAATGTATTCCGTGTTTCAGATTAAAGGCCAACACTGCAAAGCAGCTCATGGGTTCCTTGTCTCAGCAGCGTATCACTGCCGCCCGACCGTTTGAAAGGGTTGGAATAGACTTCGCTGGCCCCGTAGATGTAAAAAATTCTCGATTAAGACGTGCCATAATTTCAAAAGGTTACGTTTGTGTTCTAGTCTGCTTTGTTACTAAAGCTGTTCATCTTGAACTTTCTTCAGATTTGTCAACTGACTCGTTTTTAGCCTGTTTTAAACGATTTATCTCGCGTCGCGGGTTGCCCAGTGAAGTCTTTTGCGACAATGGCGGGTGTTTTAGAGGGGCAAGCAACCAGCTGGCTGATTTGTATAAGCTGCACGCTTCTGCCGGTCATCAAACATTGGTACAAGAATATGCTTCTCAACAAGCCATAACATTCCATTTTACACCTAGTTATTCACCAGTGTTTGCTGGGCTTGCGGAAGCGGCCGTAAAAAGAAACTGATTGAAACGTATTGTATTAAAATCGTTATTAACTTTGAACAATCAAAGAAACCGTTCCGTGCGAAAAAAAAAAAAAAAAAAAAAAAAAAAAAAAAAAAAAAAAATAACCGTTAAGTACAGTGAATACACTCCTTTCATAAATCTTTTCAATTCTGTTATAAGTAAAGATACTACGTTAGATAATGTTTCTAAACTTTATTATTTAAGGTCATTTCTTAAAAATGAGCCTTACGATTTGATAAAAAACCTGCCACTTACCAGCGAAAGTTATCCAGAAGCCCTCAGATTATTAGAGGAAAGATATAACAATAGGTTTATTATTGTTAATGAACTTATTTCTTCTCTCTTAGATATTAAAGCTTTAATAAAGTCTTCCTCGCAAAATATTAGAGAGTTTGTATCCCAGATAAAACAAATACTTACATCATTAAAAAATTTAGGATCTAAAGTCGAGGAATGGGATGAGATTGTGTTATGTATTTTGTTACGCAAATTGGATACCTACACTTCGCGGGCCTACCAGTTGGAGCGAGATGGGGTGAAATATCCCACAGTCCAACAGATATTGGATTTTCTCGAGAGAAGGGCATTGGCTCTAGAGAATTCTGAACCTGTGGCCCCGCCCAAGAAGGCAGTAGTCAACATAACATCAAGCTCATCAGGTAACAAAACTTGTTTCTATTGCAATGCTAGTGACCACAAGCTATTTAATTGTAAAACTTTCAAATGCTTACCTGCCAAAGAACGATTTGAGTTTGTTCAAGATAAAAAGTTATGTCAGGTCTGTTTAAATCAACATGAAAAGAAATGTAGGTTCCATTTCAAGTGCAGTGAGTGCAAGAAATCCCACAACTCACTTGTTCATTATGAACCATCACCTGTTACATTAATGTCAGGTAACACATTTAATGACATTTTACTTCCCACAGCTATGGTCAAGCTTGTAGGCAAGGATAACTGCGAAGTTCATGTGAAGGCTATCCTCGATTCAGCGTCCCAAGTGTCCATGATAACAAGTAGGGTTGTCGAGAAACTGAAATTGGCTCCTGTTCAAAATAGATTAGATATAATAGGAGTCTCAAATTCAAAACATACTTCCATGTTTTCTGTGCCTGTGAACTTGTGTTCATTAACATCCAATTTTAAAACTTCGTTAAATTGCCAGGTGGTTAAGAAAATAATGTGTAAACTACCCCATAGCAGTATAGATATTTCTAAAATAAAAATCCCTGCCAATACTGTTCTGGCGGATGAAAATTACCACACACCATCTGAAATAGATCTGTTAATTGGGGCGGATGTGTTTTTCCAGGTCCTGTTGCCGCTTGAGAGTGGGAATATAACACAACCTCAATTAATAAACACAAGGTTTGGACATGTTGTAGCGGGAGGGCTGCCTGCACAGCAGGCCTCTAGGTCTAAGGTAAACTCTTTGCTTTGCTTAACATGTAAGTCTGATGTTAATGAAACTTTATCACGCTTTTGGAAGGCTGAACAAGTATTGGAAACATTCAATGAAAATTTAACTGAACATGAGCTCGCTGAGAGTAGTTTTCAAAATTCAGTTCAAATTGTAAACAAAACATTTTATGTTGATATGCCTTTGAAGGTGCCAATAGAGAATGTAAATAATACACTTGGTAACTCATTTGATTCTGCATATCATAGATTTCTTAACTTAGAAAAAAAAATTACAAAAAAATTCATTATTACAAATTGAATACAATAAGTTTATTAATGAATTTATAACACTAGGTCATGCTGAATATGTGGACCTTAGTTCTTATAATTTAAACAAGGATTCTGTATATTTTTTACCGCATCATGCTGTCATAAATGAAAGTAGTAAAACAACAAAGGTTAGGGCAGTATTTGATGCCTCAATGCAGACAAAAAATAAAATTTCACTTAATGATTTAATGTTGAATGGGCCTCCTGTTCAAAAGGAGCTTTTTGATATAGTTTTATTGTTTCGCTTTGGTGATTATACCTTTTCAACTGATATTCAGAAAATGTATAGGTGTGTGATGCTTAATCCTCAATTTACACTGCTACAAAATATTCTTTTCCGCAATAACACTCAGGAAGAAATAAAATGCTTACGTCTAAAGACTGTTACCTATGGTTTGAAAAGCTCAGCTTACCTAGCCACGCGTTGCCTCAAGGAGCTTGCAATAAGGTTTGGAAAGGATTACCCACTAGGTGCTAATATATTGCTCAATAACTGTTATGTTGACGATGTGCTTTATGCAGACTCAAATCTAAATACTATGCTAGATGCAAGGAAACAGTTACAAGAAGTGCTTAGCTTGGGGAATTTTAATACTCACAAATGGGCGTCAAACTCACCCACAATACTAGATGATATTCCAAATTCTCAAAGGCAGTTTGATGAGCTTGAATTACAAAAACAAGAATGTAGCATGAAGGCTTTAGGCTTAACAATTAACATGAAACAAGATTGCTTTAAAATTGCTTGTCCTGCATTACCTAACACTGATAAACCTATGAAAAGGGATATTTTAAGTTACATAGCACGTTTCTATGATCCTATGGGTTTTATTAGTCCTATAGTTATAAAAGCTAAGGCATTAATGCAACGACTTTGGTCAGAGGGTATAGGCTGGAATGACATTGCACCTGAAAGCATTAGAGTGGATTGGCTTTATTTTATTGAAAGTTTAGCTAAAATGCATGTCATTGAATTACCTAGAAATGTTCCAGTTCCCGAGTCAGCTATCTCAGTGCAGTTGATTGGGTTCGCTGATGCTTCCAGCACCGTTGGCTATGGGTGTATTGTATACCTACGTGTAGTCAATGTATCAGGCAAGGTTACGGTATCGTTACTCTGTTCAAAGTCGCGAGTCAATCCTATAAGTAAAAGGTTATCTGTACCAAGATTGGAATTAAATGCTGCACATTTGCTTGCTATATTAATTGACAGAGTCTATAATATTTTAAAGTTAAAGATTAAAATTGACCGTGTTGTGTTATATTCAGATTCTCAAGTTGTTTTAGCTTGGCTAAAAATAGAAACAATTAGATTGTTACCTTATGTTGCAAATAGAGTAATAATTATTAAGGAAAAAACATCAGCTTGGACTTGGCATTATGTAAGGTCGCAGGACAACCCTGCCGATTTAATTAGTAAAGGAGTAGATCCCCGTGAACTGTCCTCATGCGCTCTGTGGTGGCACGGGCCCTCATTTTTGCACTCTCCTACTTATTCATTTGAAGAAAGTAGTGTAGATGTAGCACTGCCTGTTGACTTACCTGAGCTGAAGGTTGTCACTGATTCAGCGGTTTCTTTGATTGTTCAAAGTGATCATGACTGTTTCCAATTTTTAAGCAAGTTTTCTAATTTTAATAAAATTATTAGAATAATGGCGTATGTAATAAGATTCATACACAATCTCAGACCTAACAATACTAAGACTTTAGATTCTTATCTTCATAGTTCTGAATTACAAGAAGCACTGATGTTAATTTTAAAAAATGAACAATATATTTATTTTAAGGATGAAATAAATGCTTTAGAAAATAATGCAAACGTAAAAGGTCCCTTAAAACCGTTACATCCCTTCTTAGATAGTCAGGGTTTAATTAGAGTGGGGGGTCGTCTTCAAAATACAGACTTTTCATTTGCACAAAAACATCCAATTATATTACCGAAAGGTTCATTTATAACTGATCTTATAATTAGTCATGAGCATTTAAGATTGTTGCATGCCGCACCTAAATTGATGCTGGCTCATTTAAATCAAAAATATTGGATTATAAATGGTGTACGAGAAATAGAAAAGATAACACATAAATGTATTCCGTGTTTCAGATTAAAGGCCAACACTGCAAAGCAGCTCATGGGTTCCTTGTCTCAGCAGCGTATCACTGCCGCCCGACCGTTTGAAAGGGTTGGAATAGACTTCGCTGGCCCCGTAGATGTAAAAAATTCTCGATTAAGACGTGCCATAATTTCAAAAGGTTACGTTTGTGTTCTAGTCTGCTTTGTTACTAAAGCTGTTCATCTTGAACTTTCTTCAGATTTGTCAACTGACTCGTTTTTAGCCTGTTTTAAACGATTTATCTCGCGTCGCGGGTTGCCCAGTGAAGTCTTTTGCGACAATGGCGGGTGTTTTAGAGGGGCAAGCAACCAGCTGGCTGATTTGTATAAGCTGCACGCTTCTGCCGGTCATCAAACATTGGTACAAGAATATGCTTCTCAACAAGCCATAACATTCCATTTTACACCTAGTTATTCACCAGTGTTTGCTGGGCTTGCGGAAGCGGCCGTAAAAAGCATGAAATTTCATTTGAAACGTATTGTATTAAAATCGTTATTAACTTATGAACAATTAAACACTGTGTTGGCTCAAATTGAGGCAGTATTAAATTCTAGGCCTTTGTTACCTATGTCTGCTGATAGCTCTGATTTTAGTTACCTCACGCCAGGGCATTTTCTAATAGGAACTTCTATGGTTGCGTATCCTGAGACCAATGTTGCTGATGCACCTGTGCATAGACTTAAGCATTGGCAGTTATGTAATAAATTAACTCAGCAATTTTGGAATGTATGGCATAAATATTATTTAAATACTTTGCAAAATAGACCTAAATGGCGTGATGATTTTCCTAATGTAACTGAAGGCATGTTAGTTATTTTAAAAGACCCAAATGCGCCACCATTGTTTTGGCCAATGGCAAGAATTGTAAAAGTTTTTCCTGGTAAAGATGGCAAAGTTAGAGCGTTAAATTTACAAATTCCAAATGGGAAAATCTATACTAGGTCCTTGTCAAGTATCTGTATTTTACCTTTTAATTATAATAGTAACGATTAAGTACATATTATTGTAAGATATTGTTTAATTAAAATAGTAACGATTAACTACATATTATTGTAAGATATTGTTTAACATAATGTAAAGTAGCTAAGTCTATTATTGTAAACGCCGACAAAACTATGCTTTATAGTTTATTAAGTTTTTATTTGAAATGTTTGTTTACCTAAGGTCATAAGCTTCAACTCAACTTATCCCTTATATTGAATTAAACTTGTAGTTTATTTTACTAAATAAAAAGGTGTGTTTGATTATACTTTTTGGATTTTATAATACTAATGTAAGTTTCTACTATTACTAATTTAGTTGATCTAGAGTTAAACTGTATTTAAATGTACAACAATACTGTAAGCTAGGGTATTAGAAAAAAAGAGACTGTACAAGTTCATGTATTTTATTTTGTTAACAATAGCATAGTTGTTTGCTGCTAAGGTGGGCAGCATGTTGGCAACACCAACAAAACATTATATGTAATAGCTATTTTAATTCTTATATGGTATCAATTTGAATATTGTTCATTCACTATATCTATCACTCATTCATTTGTTACAATTCTCTCTCTCTCTCTCTCGAATTTTGGATTGCCGTCAAGGCAGACGTGTTTCTGTTGTGCTTAAAAAACGGCCTGGAGTAAGGTTCTTTCAACACGTTTTCCGTTTGAGGTGTAATGTTTTCATATTTTTATAATCATGGCCATGTTAGCGGGACCTCGTCGTAAACAAAAAGTTATCAACTTACGTGCTAAAAATAATGCCTGGAGTAATGATTCCACGAAGTTCGGCCAACGTATGTTAGAAAAAATGGGATGGAGTGAAGGCAAGGGGTTAGGTGCTAAAGAAAATGGTATTGTTGAACATGTTGTGGCCAAATTTAAGAATGATGACCGAGGATTGGGTTTTGAGGACAGGAATGACCAGTGGACAAAGCATGAAGATGATTTTAATTCATTATTAGCTAACTTGTCTAATGGTGATAATAATGATGAAAAACTGCATAGTGGTGTTTCACTCGAAGTGAAGTCAAAGAAAAGCAAAGCCCGAGTGCATTACCATAAGTTTACACGCGGGAAAGACTTAACTCGCTACAGTGAAAAGGATTTAGCTAATATTTTCGGAAAAAAGAGCTTGAAAAATGAAGACAAACAAAAATTCGTAGAAAATGCTAAAGTTCCTGAAAATAATGATGTCCCACGTTCTGAGAAAGTTTTTACAGAAAAGGGTAGCATGGAGGATTATTTTAAAAGCAAATTAGCTGCTATTAAATCTAAAAATAAACTTAATGTAAATATTAATAACACAAGTTGTGATGATGATAGAACTGAATATTCATTCAAAGGTTTCTCAGGTGCAACTAATGATGAAAATGAGGAAAATACCCAGCAGGGGTTTGGTTTTATGTCATTCTCACTTTGCAGCTCAGAAAACAATGATAAAGTTGAAAATGAAACAATATCTGAATGCCACGACATTTCTGTTGAGAACAAAAAGAAGCGTAAGCAAGAAGAAGAGCAGTATGAACAGATCCTTTATTTTAAACAATTTTTGGTTACAACAATAAAAATGACAGAAGGAAATAAATTAATACTATTGAAGGCTTCAGAAATGATATTGAAATTAAACCAAAGAAGCCTGAACATAATAAAAAGGAGAAAAATGTATCACTCCAAGCTGATTGAAAGATCCTCTAGGTGTACAAAAGACCCTAACCCACTTGCAACAACTATGATTTTGTTGAATCAGAAGTTTCCTATAGTGCTTTCTTCAACAGAGGCAAGGAAACATGGTGTACCACAGTCATTTATGGCAAGGAACAACAATTTACAAAGAATCACGGATTCACATTTACACAACAGGGTGCTTTCAAGGCTAGACGTTCTAAATTGGTGGATTGAACAGAGTGAAGAGCCGGATGAGAAAATGAAAAGGCTCACAGACGTATTGTTCTCTAGCTTAGACGAAACGGTAGATCAATACTACAAGGCCCGTTGGGAAAGGTCTGGCATAAAATGGGGCCCTCCAATGCTACAGCGTAGTTTAGTGCGCACACACAAACCGCTGGTGGATATACCTCAAAACTTAAGAACGGAAGCAGTCAAGGAGATATTCTTCCCCGATTACACCATACCGAACCCCTCCTTACCAACCGGAGCTATCAAAGAACTGAGGGACAAAATACAAGTGGTTCTTGAGGACAATATGCCGCTAACTAAGCAGATAAGGATAATACTGAATTATCTTGACCCCCGTGAGAGATATTTACCTATACTTTCATCTAGTAATGAAACATCTGTCCAGCTAAAACACGCCATAGTTCATAACAATTTGGTGGTTGTGAATTACATCATTGACAACATAAGGGAAAGCAGAAGATGGGTGGACCCATTTAAGAATTTACTTGCTTGCATAATCTCTGAGGGGAAGTTGTCACAAATCCCTGCCGAAGAACTCAAGGAAATATGCCTATCCTCCTCAATATCATCCATTCCCTTCAATACTATGTTAGATTCGATGAATCCATCGGAGGCAATAGAGTTCTTGTGGGCTAGGGCACTGTTTGAAAGACCAACTACCTTAGAGCACAAGAGGGGCCCCATGACGATTTGTCCAGACCCAAGAGAGGGAAGAGAGGTTCTAGTGTTTAATAAAAAGAATATTTCCAGAACCATTAAAATGGGCAATCAGGTAATCAATTTCAAATACAATGATATGCGGGGGAAATATGTCTATAATGGCCAAACATTGATAGAAATTGTGAGTACCTTTTCAACAGTAAGAGATCTCATATCACTATTGAAAGAGATAGCAAAACATATTAGTTACAGGTATCAGGATACGACTGAAATTAGAGACCATCTCAATGACAGAATGATAGAGAGGATAGTTGATAGGTATCCATACAAGCTCATAGGATGTACGATAACAGAGTTCTCGGCAATAGGTGACCTGAGAAGTGGGGAAAACTGTGGGAAGTTCAGGCACCAACCGAACTCTGAATACGTAACTACTGGATGCTACCAACTAACCCTGGATTCATCCTCCAACATACTACTTCCTGGAACAGCCTTGAAAATACCGATTGAGATAAGCAGAACGAGTCTAAAACCATTTGCGGAAGACGTAATCTGCAAAAGCCACCGGATGATAAGGTGTTTTAATGTCAAGGAAACAATTAAAGAGATGTTCTATTATTACCTAAGGAATATCAACATACTGATAGAGAAAGTGACAAATAAGGATTTTATATGGAAGAATTTTTATATAAACAAGGCACTGGGAGCTTCAGCGAGGTCTATGTCCCTAATGGCTAGGACCTTAATAGAAAGACTCATTGCGTCAGCCCATACAAACTACCACTATATCTGCTTTCTGTACTGTTTCGCAAATAGTGATCCTAGGAACGCTTCAGAAGGTCCACTAACATATTGTCTCCCTGATGGAACAGTTATAGACATGGGGGCAGAGAAGGGTATTTTCATATACAGTAGTGAACACAACAGCTACTTGTTATATGGAATGAAGGTGGCAAGGGCATTAAGAAAAATAACAAAGGCAGAGCTGTTGTGTGGAGTATTGGAAGGGTTTAAAATAATTCACCCTGCAGTCGAAGGAAATAAAATTGTAACCGTCAGGTATCTAGAGTCAAACTCCGCCAACATTGAAGAGGGAACGAGATATAATGTATTTATAGGAGGAGTGTTATATACAGCATTAAAGGATTCGTCCGTGTCATATAGCACAAAATCAACCATGTCTAGACATCTCGATGATATAATTAAAAGAGTTGAACACCAGGGAAAAAACGTCATTTTGGGAAAGAGGTGGCTAGAATGTGAGGAGTTTGACTACGAACACTTGTCCCCCGACAAAAAGAAGCGTAAGCAAGAAGAAGAGCAATTCTTTTTTTTTTGTGGTATAAAAATACTTTTATTCATGAATCTCCTTATTTTTCCTTTTCTTCTTTTTCTTGGGCACATAATCTTCTGTAACATGTTCCTCAACAGCTTCAACATCTTGTTTTTCCTTTTTAGTTTTTTTACTATCTATAGATTCTCCTCCAAATTCCTCAGAATCTTTCTTTTGCTTCTTCTTTTTCGGTTTTTTTGTTACCTGGAGCTCATCAATAACAGCATCACTATTTGAAGCATTTTTTTCTAAATTAATGAAATTTTCTTGAGATGTTATTTCATCTTGATATTTTTTCTCCTTTTTATTATGTTCAGGCTTCTTTGGTTTAATTTCAATATCATTTCTGAAGCCTTCAATAGTATTAATTTATTTCCTTCTGTCATTTTTATTGTTGTAACCAAAAATTGTTTAAAATAAAGGATCTGTTCATACTGCTCTTCTTCTTGCTTACGCTTCTTTTTGTTCTCAACAGAAATGTCGTGGCATTCAGATATTGTTTCATTTTCAACTTTATCATTGTTTTCTGAGCTGCAAAGTGAGAATGACATAAAACCAAACCCCTGCTGGGTATTTTCCTCATTTTCATCATTAGTTGCACCTGAGAAACCTTTGAATGAATATTCAGTTCTATCATCATCACAACTTGTGTTATTAATATTTACATTAAGTTTATTTTTAGATTTAATAGCAGCTAATTTGCTTTTAAAATAATCCTCCATGCTACCCTTTTCTGTAAAAACTTTCTCAGAACGTGGGACATCATTATTTTCAGGAACTTTAGCATTTTCTACGAATTTTTGTTTGTCTTCATTTTTCAAGCTCTTTTTTCCGAAAATATTAGCTAAATCCTTTTCACTGTAGCGAGTTAAGTCTTTCCCGCGTGTAAACTTATGGTAATGCACTCGGGCTTTGCTTTTCTTTGACTTCACTTCGAGTGAAACACCACTATGCAGTTTTTCATCATTATTATCACCATTAGACAAGTTAGCTAATAATGAATTAAAATCATCTTCATGCTTTGTCCACTGGTCATTCCTGTCCTCAAAACCCAATCCTCGGTCATCATTCTTAAATTTGGCCACAACATGTTCAACAATACCATTTTCTTTAGCACCTAACCCCTTGCCTTCACTCCATCCCATTTTTTCTAACATACGTTGGCCGAACTTCGTGGAATCATTACTCCAGGCATTATTTTTAGCACGTAAGTTGATAACTTTTTGTTTACGACGAGGTCCCGCTAACATGGCCATGATTATAAAAATATGAAAACATTACACCTCAAACGGAAAACGTGTTGAAAGAACCTTACTCCAGGCCGTTTTTTAAGCACAACAGAAACACGTCTGCCTTGACGGCAATCCAAAATTCGAGAGAGAGAGAGAGAGAATTGTAACAAATGAATGAGTGATAGATATAGTGAATGAACAATATTCAAATTGATACCATATAAGAATTAAAATAGCTATTACATATAATGTTTTGTTGGTGTTGCCAACATGCTGCCCACCTTAGCAGCAAACAACTATGCTATTGTTAACAAAATAAAATACATGAACTTGTACAGTCTCTTTTTTTCTAATACCCTAGCTTACAGTATTGTTGTACATTTAAATACAGTTTAACTCTAGATCAACTAAATTAGTAATAGTAGAAACTTACATTAGTATTATAAAATCCAAAAAGTATAATCAAACACACCTTTTTATTTAGTAAAATAAACTACAAGTTTAATTCAATATAAGGGATAAGTTGAGTTGAAGCTTATGACCTTAGGTAAACAAACATTTCAAATAAAAACTTAATAAACTATAAAGCATAGTTTTGTCGGCGTTTACAATAATAGACTTAGCTACTTTACATTATGTTAAACAATATCTTACAATAATATGTAGTTAATCGTTACTATTTTAATTAAACAATATCTTACAATAATATGTACTTAATCGTTACTATTATAATTAAAAGGTAAAATACAGATACTTGACAAGGACCTAGTATAGATTTTCCCATTTGGAATTTGTAAATTTAACGCTCTAACTTTGCCATCTTTACCAGGAAAAACTTTTACAATTCTTGCCATTGGCCAAAACAATGGTGGCGCATTTGGGTCTTTTAAAATAACTAACATGCCTTCAGTTACATTAGGAAAATCATCACGCCATTTAGGTCTATTTTGCAAAGTATTTAAATAATATTTATGCCATACATTCCAAAATTGCTGAGTTAATTTATTACATAACTGCCAATGCTTAAGTCTATGCACAGGTGCATCAGCAACATTGGTCTCAGGATACGCAACCATAGAAGTTCCTATTAGAAAATGCCCTGGCGTGAGGTAACTAAAATCAGAGCTATCAGCAGACATAGGTAACAAAGGCCTAGAATTTAATACTGCCTCAATTTGAGCCAACACAGTGTTTAATTGTTCATAAGTTAATAACGATTTTAATACAATACGTTTCAAATGAAATTTCATGCTTTTTACGGCCGCTTCCGCAAGCCCAGCAAACACTGGTGAATAACTAGGTGTAAAATGGAATGTTATGGCTTGTTGAGAAGCATATTCTTGTACCAATGTTTGATGACCGGCAGAAGCGTGCAGCTTATACAAATCAGCCAGCTGGTTGCTTGCCCCTCTAAAACACCCGCCATTGTCGCAAAAGACTTCACTGGGCAACCCGCGACGCGAGATAAATCGTTTAAAACAGGCTAAAAACGAGTCAGTTGACAAATCTGAAGAAAGTTCAAGATGAACAGCTTTAGTAACAAAGCAGACTAGAACACAAACGTAACCTTTTGAAATTATGGCACGTCTTAATCGAGAATTTTTTACATCTACGGGGCCAGCGAAGTCTATTCCAACCCTTTCAAACGGTCGGGCGGCAGTGATACGCTGCTGAGACAAGGAACCCATGAGCTGCTTTGCAGTGTTGGCCTTTAATCTGAAACACGGAATACATTTATGTGTTATCTTTTCTATTTCTCGTACACCATTTATAATCCAATATTTTTGATTTAAATGAGCCAGCATCAATTTAGGTGCGGCATGCAACAATCTTAAATGCTCATGACTAATTATAAGATCAGTTATAAATGAACCTTTCGGTAATATAATTGGATGTTTTTGTGCAAATGAAAAGTCTGTATTTTGAAGACGACCCCCCACTCTAATTAAACCCTGACTATCTAAGAAGGGATGTAACGGTTTTAAGGGACCTTTTACGTTTGCATTATTTTCTAAAGCATTTATTTCATCCTTAAAATAAATATATTGTTCATTTTTTAAAATTAACATCAGTGCTTCTTGTAATTCAGAACTATGAAGATAAGAATCTAAAGTCTTAGTATTGTTAGGTCTGAGATTGTGTATGAATCTTATTACATACGCCATTATTCTAATAATTTTATTAAAATTAGAAAATTTGCTTAAAAATTGGAAACAGTCATGATCAGTTTGAACAATCAAAGAAACCGCTGAATCAGTGACAACCTTCAGCTCAGGTAAGTCAACAGGCAGTGCTATATCTACACTACTTTCTTCAAATGAATAAGTAGGAGAGTGCAAAAATGAGGGCCCGTGCCACCACAGAGCGCATGAGGACAGTTCACGGGGATCTACTCCTTTACTAATTAAATCGGCAGGGTTGTCCTGCGAGCTTACATAATGCCAAGTCCAAGCTGATGTTTTTTCCTTAATAATTATTACTCTATTTGCAACATAAGGTAACAATCTAATTGTTTCTATTTTTAGCCAAGCTAAAACAACTTGAGAATCTGAATATAACACAACATGGTCAATTTTAATCTTTAACTTTAAAATATTATAGACTCTGTCAATTAATATAGCAAGCAAATGTGCAGCATTTAATTCCAATCTTGGTACAGATAACCTTTTACTTATAGGATTGACTCGCGACTTTGAACAGAGTAACGATACCGTAACCTTGCCTGATACATTGACTACACGTAGGTATACAATACACCCATAGCCAACGGTGCTGGAAGCATCAGCGAACCCAATCAACTGCACTGAGATAGCTGACTCGGGAACTGGAACATTTCTAGGTAATTCAATGACATGCATTTTAGCTAAACTTTCAATAAAATAAAGCCAATCCACTCTAATGCTTTCAGGTGCAATGTCATTCCAGCCTATACCCTCTGACCAAAGTCGTTGCATTAATGCCTTAGCTTTTATAACTATAGGACTAATAAAACCCATAGGATCATAGAAACGTGCTATGTAACTTAAAATATCCCTTTTCATAGGTTTATCAGTGTTAGGTAATGCAGGACAAGCAATTTTAAAGCAATCTTGTTTCATGTTAATTGTTAAGCCTAAAACCTTCATGCTACATTCTTGTTTTTGTAATTCAAGCTCATCAAACTGCCTTTGAGAATTTGGAATATCATCTAGTATTGTGGGTGAGTTTGACGCCCATTTGTGAGTATTAAAATTCCCCAAGCTAAGCAATTCTTGTAACTGTTTCCTTGCATCTAGCATAGTATTTAGATTTGAGTCTGCATAAAGCACATCGTCAACATAACAGTTATTGAGCAATATATTAGCACCTAGTGGGTAATCCTTTCCAAACCTTATTGCAAGCTCCTTGAGGCAACGCGTGGCTAGGTAAGCTGAGCTTTTCAAACCATAGGTAACAGTCTTTAGACGTAAGCATTTTATTTCTTCCTGAGTGTTATTGCGGAAAAGAATATTTTGTAGCAATCCAAAATTCGAGAGAGAGAGAGAATTTTGGAGTTTTTTGTTTGAGAATTTGGAATATCATCTAGTATTGTGGGTGAGTTTGACGCCCATTTGTGAGTATTAAAATTCCCCAAGCTAAGCAATTCTTGTAACTGTTTCCTTGCATCTAGCATAGTATTTAGATTTGAGTCTGCATAAAGCACATCGTCAACATAACAGTTATTGAGCAATATATTAGCACCTAGTGGGTAATCCTTTCCAAACCTTATTGCAAGCTCCTTGAGGCAACGCGTGGCTAGGTAAGCTGAGCTTTTCAAACCATAGGTAACAGTCTTTAGACGTAAGCATTTTATTTCTTCCTGAGTGTTATTGCGGAAAAGAATATTTTGTAGCAGTGTAAATTGAGGATTAAGCATCACACACCTATACATTTTCTGAATATCAGTTGAAAAGGTATAATCACCAAAGCGAAACAATAAAACTATATCAAAAAGCTCCTTTTGAACAGGAGGCCCATTCAACATTAAATCATTAAGAGAAATTTTATTTTTTGTCTGCATTGAGGCATCAAATACTGCCCTAACCTTTGTTGTTTTACTACTTTCATTTATGACAGCATGATGCGGTAAAAAATATACAGAATCCTTGTTTAAATTATAAGAACTAAGGTCCACATATTCAGCATGACCTAGTGTTATAAATTCATTAATAAACTTATTGTATTCAATTTGTAATAATGAATTTTTTTGTAATTTTTTTTCTAAGTTCAGAAATCTATGATATGCAGAATCAAATGAGTTACCAAGTGTATTATTTACATTCTCTATTGGCACCTTCAAAGGCATATCAACATAAAATGTTTTGTTTACAATTTGAACTGAATTTTGAAAAATACTCTCAGCGAGCTCATGTTCAGTTAAATTTTCATTGAATGTTTCCAATACTTGTTCAGCCTTCCAAAAGCGTGATAAAGTTTCATTAACATCAGACTTACATGTTAAGCAAAGCAAAGAGTTTACCTTAGACCTAGAGGCCTGCTGTGCAGGCAGCCCTCCCGCTACAACATGTCCAAACCTTGTGTTTATTAATTGAGGTTGTGTTATATTCCCACTCTCAAGTGGCAACAGGACCTGGAAAAACACATCCGCCCCAATTAACAGATCTATTTCAGATGGTGTGTGGTAATTTTCATCCGCCAGAACAGTATTGGCAGGGATTTTTATTTTAGAAATATCTATACTGCTATGGGGTAGTTTACACATTATTTTCTTAACCACCTGGCAATTTAACGAAGTTTTAAAATTGGATGTTAATGAACACAAGTTCACAGGCACAGAAAACATGGAAGTATGTTTTGAATTTGAGACTCCTATTATATCTAATCTATTTTGAACAGGAGCCAATTTCAGTTTCTCGACAACCCTACTTGTTATCATGGACACTTGGGACGCTGAATCGAGGATAGCCTTCACATGAACTTCGCAGTTATCCTTGCCTACAAGCTTGACCATAGCTGTGGGAAGTAAAATATCATTAAATGTGTTACCTGACATTAATGTAACAGGTGATGGTTCATAATGAACTAGTGAGTTGTGGGATTTCTTACACTCACTGCACTTGAAATGGAACCTACATTTCTTTTCATGTTGATTTAAACAGACCTGACATAACTTTTTATTTTGAACAAACTCAAATCGTTCTATGGCAGGTAAGCATTTGAAAGTTTTACAATTAAATAGTTTGTGGTCACTAGCATTGCAATAGAAACAAGTTTTGTTACCTGATGAGCTTGATGTTATGTTGACTACTGCCTTCTGGTGTGGGGCCACAGGTTCAGAATTCTCTAGAGCCAATGCCCTTTTCTCGAGGAAATCCAAGATCTGTTGGACTGTGGGATATTTCCCCCCATCTCGCTCCAACTGGTAGGCTCGCGAAGTGTAGGTATCCAATTTGCGTAACAAAATACATAACACAATCTCATCCCATTCCTCGACTTTAGATCCTAAATTTTTTAATGATGTAAGTATTTGTTTTATCTGGGATACAAACTCTCTAATATTTTGCGAGGAAGACTTTATTAAAGCTTTAATATCTAAGAGAGAAGAAATAAGTTCATTAACAATAATAAACCTATTGTTATATCTTTCATCTAATAATCTGAGGGCTTCTGGATAACTTTCGCTGGTAAGTGGCAGGTTTTTTATCAAATCGTAAGGCTCATTTTTAAGAAATGACCTTAAATAATAAAGTTTAGAAACATTATCTAACGTAGTATCTTTACTTATTACAGAATTGAAAAGATTTATGAATGGAGTGTATTCACTGTACTTACCAGTAAATTGACCAATGTGTATTGCAGGTAAACGTATCTTAGGGTTATTATTGTTATGCACATTATGTTCCTGCCCAACTTGATGCCCGACCTGGCTTTGTTTTTTATCAATTTCAATATTTAAATTAGAGATGATGCCATAATATTTATCTTCAATTTCACTGTAATTTTCTGCATCACTAGGATCCAGTGACAAGATCAATTTATTGATCTCATCATACTCAGTAAAAGTTTTAACCAACCGATCCCTCTTTGCGACTAAGCTTTCGTATGAGTCAGTTACAAAACTTTGTAGGGACAGCCTCGTAATAGTGCCCTTCACATATCCCCTTGAAGAGACGAGCTTCTTTAGCTCAGCCATAATGCAATTCTATTATAAAACTCTTTAACTTTAACTATTCGAACTTAATGCAATACTAGATAACACTAAATTAATAAAGTCACTATGGTAAAACTTTCTTGTAAGTTCAACTTGCAACATAAAAATGTTGTAAAATTTACTGCGCAAGATGGCGAACGACGCCACAGTTTCGCTTGCGCAATACGGAAGTGAACGAATGAAGTAACCCGTTGAAACGCCGCTGATTGGTTGACAGGCGACACGCGCGACTTGTATGAAGATCGAATCGCTGCACGCCGCGAAGGCCTCTGATTCGCTGCTTGGCTTATGACGCGTTGACGGAGACCACAGACAGGAAATAGTCAAATCAGGACTTCTAACCGCTTTTATTTTCCAATATCGTATCTTCTGATAATACTGCAAATGGATGTTTCTCCTTCGTTGCAGGTTTTAAATTGCTCTTCGAACCTCGCGGATGTCGCAGAAGGCTGCTTCTCGCTCTTTGTAGTTGTAGAAAAACACGTTGCGTTGCCGACACACTCGTAGCCACGCCACCACTATCCGGCTCGATTGACCAAAATGTAGGATTTGTGGACTGTATGAAGAATTTCTTGGTGGTAGATAGTGGGCGGAGGCTTGCTGGCAATTCAAAAGTCCTTTTACTTTTACACACTATTTATTTTTAAGCACAACAGAAACACGTCTGCCTTGACGGCAATCCAAAATTCGAGAGAGAGAGAGAGAATTGTAACAAATGAATGAGTGATAGATATAGTGAATGAACAATATTCAAATTGATACCATATAAGAATTAAAATAGCTATTACATATAATGTTTTGTTGGTGTTGCCAACATGCTGCCCACCTTAGCAGCAAACAACTATGCTATTGTTAACAAAATAAAATACATGAACTTGTACAGTCTCTTTTTTTCTAATACCCTAGCTTACAGTATTGTTGTACATTTAAATACAGTTTAACTCTAGATCAACTAAATTAGTAATAGTAGAAACTTACATTAGTATTATAAAATCCAAAAAGTATAATCAAACACACCTTTTTATTTAGTAAAATAAACTACAAGTTTAATTCAATATAAGGGATAAGTTGAGTTGAAGCTTATGACCTTAGGTAAACAAACATTTCAAATAAAAACTTAATAAACTATAAAGCATAGTTTTGTCGGCGTTTACAATAATAGACTTAGCTACTTTACATTATGTTAAACAATATCTTACAATAATATGTAGTTAATCGTTACTATTTTAATTAAACAATATCTTACAATAATATGTACTTAATCGTTACTATTATAATTAAAAGGTAAAATACAGATACTTGACAAGGACCTAGTATAGATTTTCCCATTTGGAATTTGTAAATTTAACGCTCTAACTTTGCCATCTTTACCAGGAAAAACTTTTACAATTCTTGCCATTGGCCAAAACAATGGTGGCGCATTTGGGTCTTTTAAAATAACTAACATGCCTTCAGTTACATTAGGAAAATCATCACGCCATTTAGGTCTATTTTGCAAAGTATTTAAATAATATTTATGCCATACATTCCAAAATTGCTGAGTTAATTTATTACATAACTGCCAATGCTTAAGTCTATGCACAGGTGCATCAGCAACATTGGTCTCAGGATATGCAACCATAGAAGTTCCTATTAGAAAATGCCCTGGCGTGAGGTAACTAAAATCAGAGCTATCAGCAGACATAGGTAACAAAGGCCTAGAATTTAATACTGCCTCAATTTGAGCCAGCACAGTGTTTAATTGTTCATAAGTTAATAACGATTTTAATACAATACGTTTCAAATGAAATTTCATGCTTTTTACGGCCGCTTCCGCAAGCCCAGCAAACACTGGTGAATAACTAGGTGTAAAATGGAATGTTATGGCTTGTTGAGAAGCATATTCTTGTACCAATGTTTGATGACCGGCAGAAGCGTGCAGCTTATACAAATCAGCCAACTGGTTGCTTGCCCCTCTAAAACACCCGCCATTGTCGCAAAAGACTTCACTGGGCAACCCGCGACGCGAGATAAATCGTTTAAAACAGGCTAAAAACGAGTCAGTTGACAAATCTGAAGAAAGTTCAAGATGAACAGCTTTAGTAACAAAGCAGACTAGAACACAAACGTAACCTTTTGAAATTATGGCACGTCTTAATCGAGAATTTTTTACATCTACGGGGCCAGCGAAGTCTATTCCAACCCTTTCAAACGGTCGGGCGGCAGTGATACGCTGCTGAGGCAAGGAACCCATGAGCTGCTTTGCAGTGTTGGCCTTTAATCTGAAACACGTAATACATTTATGTGTTATCTTTTTTATTTCTCGTACACCATTTATAATACAATATTTTTGATTTAAATGAGCCAGCATCAATTTAGGTGCGGCATGCAACAATCTTAAATGCTCATGACTAATTATAAGATCAGTTATAAATGAACCTTTCGGTAATATAATTGGATGTTTTTGTGCAAATGAAAAGTCTGTATTTTGAAGACGACCCCCCACTCTAATTAAACCCTGACTATCTAAGAAGGGATGTAACGGTTTTAAGGGACCTTTTACGTTTGCATTATTTTCTAAAGCATTTATTTCATCCTTAAAATAAATATATTGTTCATTTTTTAAAATTAACATCAGTGCTTCTTGTAATTCAGAACTATGAAGATAAGAATCTAAAGTCTTAGTATTGTTAGGTCTGAGATTGTGTATGAATCTTATTACATACGCCATTATTCTAATAATTTTATTAAAATTAGAAAATTTGCTTAAAAATTGGAAACAGTCATGATCAGTTTGAACAATCAAAGAAACCGCTGAATCAGTGACAACCTTCAGCTCAGGTAAGTCAACAGGCAGTGCTATATCTACACTACTTTCTTCAAATGAATAAGTAGGAGAGTGCAAAAATGAGGGCCCGTGCCACCACAGAGCGCATGAGGACAGTTCACGGGGATCTACTCCTTTACTAATTAAATCGGCAGGGTTGTCCTGCGAGCTTACATAATGCCAAGTCCAAGCTGATGTTTTTTCCTTAATAATTATTACTCTATTTGCAACATAAGGTAACAATCTAATTGTTTCTATTTTTAGCCAAGCTAAAACAACTTGAGAATCTGAATATAACACAACATGGTCAATTTTAATCTTTAACTTTAAAATATTATAGACTCTGTCAATTAATATAGCAAGCAAATGTGCAGCATTTAATTCCAATCTTGGTACAGATAACCTTTTACTTATAGGATTGACTCGCGACTTTGAACAGAGTAACGATACCGTAACCTTGCCTGATACATTGACTACACGTAGGTATACAATACACCCATAGCCAACGGTGCTGGAAGCATCAGCGAACCCAATCAACTGCACTGAGATAGCTGACTCGGGAACTGGAACATTTCTAGGTAATTCAATGACATGCATTTTAGCTAAACTTTCAATAAAATAAAGCCAATCCACTCTAATGCTTTCAGGTGCAATGTCATTCCAGCCTATACCCTCTGACCAAAGTCGTTGCATTAATGCCTTAGCTTTTATAACTATAGGACTAATAAAACCCATAGGATCATAGAAACGTGCTATGTAACTTAAAATATCCCTTTTCATAGGTTTATCAGTGTTAGGTAATGCAGGACAAGCAATTTTAAAGCAATCTTGTTTCATGTTAATTGTTAAGCCTAAAACCTTCATGCTACATTCTTGTTTTTGTAATTCAAGCTCATCAAACTGCCTTTGAGAATTTGGAATATCATCTAGTATTGTGGGTGAGTTTGACGCCCATTTGTGAGTATTAAAATTCCCCAAGCTAAGCAATTCTTGTAACTGTTTCCTTGCATCTAGCATAGTATTTAGATTTGAGTCTGCATAAAGCACATCGTCAACATAACAGTTATTGAGCAATATATTAGCACCTAGTGGGTAATCCTTTCCAAACCTTATTGCAAGCTCCTTGAGGCAACGCGTGGCTAGGTAAGCTGAGCTTTTCAAACCATAGGTAACAGTCTTTAGACGTAAGCATTTTATTTCTTCCTGAGTGTTATTGCGGAAAAGAATATTTTGTAGCAATCCAAAATTCGAGAGAGAGAGAGAATTTTGGAGTTTTTTGTTTGAGAATTTGGAATATCATCTAGTATTGTGGGTGAGTTTGACGCCCATTTGTGAGTATTAAAATTCCCCAAGCTAAGCAATTCTTGTAACTGTTTCCTTGCATCTAGCATAGTATTTAGATTTGAGTCTGCATAAAGCACATCGTCAACATAACAGTTATTGAGCAATATATTAGCACCTAGTGGGTAATCCTTTCCAAACCTTATTGCAAGCTCCTTGAGGCAACGCGTGGCTAGGTAAGCTGAGCTTTTCAAACCATAATATACACTTAATCGATGGTCAGTAGTTTGGAAGCACATCGCACTGATGACTCCAGTGTATTTAGTCTGTGCATCATACCACTGCCACCTCCTTTTTTATAAATCAAATCAATGGGGCATCCTAGGTTTAAATCTATAAAATCTAGCTCAGTGTTTTCTTGTAGCAATTGTGCAACTTTGGTGATAGTATAAATATTATTTCCACATATTTGTGCCCCAAATAAGTCTTCAGATTCATGCCTTTTGACTAAAGCCCATTCTTGTTTTAAGCCTTTGAGTAAAGATTCACACAAAGCCATTTCACCACATGTTATGTCTGCCCCATACACTTTGCATATTCTCCTAAAAGGTAGATTTCATTTATTATTTAAATTTATAAGGGGCACCTATAAGAAAATATTCCACAGAACTGTAAGAACTGTAACCCGACTGCGAAGAAAATTGGTCTTGTATGGTCAGCCTCGGATCAATGGGCATACAAATATTTTAAGTTAATTGAAATGAAGCGAAAGAGGTTTTGTTAGAATAGCAGCAGGTGGACACTACGAGTCTCCGTGTATACCAATGGGAAACAGACGATTGCATGTATGTCCTGTGAGAATTGAATTCATGTTGCAGAAGCTTACCTAAATAATGGATAGCTGTGTCCAAAGTCAGTCGAAACATCACAATATTTTACCTCATATTACTGTCGTTCAGAATAAATCACAATTTTTGTATTCATTCAAATAATTTTATCATCAGTCTGTAAACGTGAACCACGGTATTACCATAATGACGTATTATTTCTTGATATTGTACAGTTAGCGACAAAAGTTACAGTACAATAGTAACACGTACCAAACAAGCATAGTCGACAAACTATCGTTCACTCCCTTTTCATTCATACTTAACTCACACAAACCATCCATATTTACACGACTGCCCAAAAAAGGAGTGTTATGTTTTTAGTGTGTATGTATGTAAGTATATATGTATGTATGTATGTATGCTTGTGAGTTTATTTATTCCACCATTACTTCTAAATGCCTGAACCGATTTAGATGTATGGGGTATCGTTAGAATCCTTACATTGTCCCGGGTAACAAAGGCTAGAACAAAAGCAAAGATTAGAAAAATAGTGGCTATGGTACACATTAAGCGTGAAATAAAAAAAAAAAAATCACACTTGGCAGGTGTTTTTTAATTAATTATTTTCATCTTGTTTCTTTGGTATCCCTATTCCCCTTCATTCATCAATGTTAATTTCATGACTCTGAGTCACATTTTGTATTTTTTGTACTCAAGTCGGTAAGATTGATAGTTGTAGAGATTATTTTATGAGTTCAGCTACTTTTGTTGTTGACCCTACATACAGTGTACCTCATCTTTAGGTACATGCATTAGTCCATACTTACATAACATGGTAGAAAATGATTGTTTTAATAATACAGGAGTGTGTACCATCGTAATTGATGACCTGTGTCCGCGTAATGGCTTGCCAAGTATGATTACATGTATTTTTCTAAGTCAACAATAATGTCGGTGGTTTCTAGTTATATAATGGTTTCGGTACATGAATAAAATCGTTTTTCACTGACTATTCTATCGAATTAATATACTTTGTAACAGTTTGATACTTAATTTGATAGAGACATAAAAATTGTTTTGATAGTTATGTCTATGAAAATTTTCACTATTTAAACGGAGCAAGCCCTCATTCATGCCTTTAGTTTCTTGCCCGTTCTTCTCCATAGGAATCTATACTTTGGAACGTGGGGCAACTAGTTTTAAATAAAAGTGCCTGTAAATCGTCTAATGGAAATAAATGCTTTGACTTTTAAGTTTTTTGGGAAACTTTAAATCACATGAAATATACCTAAATTGTGAATAAACATATACAAACTAAACATACATAAAACTTTTCACATCTAGTTTATACTTTCTGGTTCGGAAATAAATGTAACAAAAATATTTTTCATTTTAATACTGTATCTACCTATTTCATTCGTTACGGTTCAATTTGCCATTTTCGAGCAAAATGCCCAGTCTATATTTCGGCTATATTTTTTCAATGGCCGCAGTCACGTTGTCTACAGCCGGCCCCTCCGACCTCCATGTGGTCGCGGACTTACAGTATGAGGCAAGTTTTTGTCTAGATTACATGTTTTTTACAAGTTGTGAAAATCCTAGATTTCTACGCACTGGGATATATTTCAATAGGTACCATACAGAACTGTGGTACCATACAAGTCAGACTAGTTGATGGAATCGGACACATTCCCAGAAAAGATAGAACATGTTATACTTATAAGCAAGTAAATACTCGCTAGTTGATCTATAAATTAAATTAATTATTTCTAAAGCAATTTTGTAGAGACCATATTATATCTACGCAGTTTTATAACATGCGATGTCATGAACACGGTACGGACGTGATGTTTATAAACCTGGAAGCTATTTCGCTTTTATTGTTTAGATACCACAAGATTTTAAATTTGTCTATAGTTACCTAAAGTCAGTAGCTAGAAAGTTACCTACTTACTAACAATAGCCCCCGGCCTGAAACTTCAGATACCTGTAAATATGAATATTGTACATCATACCATTTATCGGGATTTTTGGTAGTTATTTTATAACGTAATAAATGTCAAGTTATACGATTAGGATAAATTACTCATCAAGTAATGCGAATTACCCTTGAAAAATTTAATTTTCATTTCTACGTAATATGTTTTAAGTAAAATGTATAAGCTGTTTCTGAGAACTGTATCAGAATCCACCCACAGCCGAATTAGGTCAAGTTCAAATGTATGTACTTAATCATGTAAAATAATAAGTGATTCACACATTTTATCTCGGGAAACTTTAGGTTGCTCCTATTCCCAGTAATGATTCTGTGGAACATGATTATGTGAGGAACAAATATCTATAGGTGATGGATGGATGCGTGTGATTTATTTTATTACGCGGAGTCGAGAAGACAAAAACCATAGCATCATACCTGTATACCTCAAAGAGTTAAGGGCAGAGGTGTAAGTACACTACATTCACATTTCACCGACTTTGTTTTTAAGTCCCTTAATTGGTGACCTGGGTGGAAAAGATAGTTTTTTTATATCTGTCTGTCGGGCACAATTTTAAACTCCGGGCTGTAACCGAGAATTTCCTAACATAAAACCCCTAGTAACGCTTTAACTGTCTTCCCCTAAGTGTGAGCAGCAGGTGTTTTGATGAGATCCAAAAGACTAGACCAATGAGGCAATTAATACTAATAGCAAAAGTAAGTTTAAAATATGTAGGTACTCTATATTTTAATATGACCAAAAATGCTCCCGTGTTACGTTACATTAATCTCTACATAATATAAAACAAAGTAGCTTTCCACGTCTGTTTGTTGATCCGTTAACTCCTCCTAAGCCACGCAACGCTTTTGATGCGGTTTTCACCTTCGTTTAGATAATGTATCACAGATGCTTTATACATATAATAAAGCCTAATTAAGTTTTTTTTTGTAAGTAGAAAAATAGTACATTATGATACAAGTGCCCTAAGTTGGTCATTACAATCGAGGTTGAATTGCTAACCCAGCCTTGGCGAGGGTAGCAATGACCGACCAAGATTTGTATCGACCGTTACGCCACGCGGCTCATACGTCGGTTTTCAACACTCTTGTGAGGAAAAAATAGAATAAAATATAAAATTACATTTTGTAAAGTCATATATACATTTTGTAATTAAGATGGCCAGCAAATTTCTTTTTTCGTACCAAGTCTATGGCCTATGCACGCGCAAGTAGAAGCAGAGGCTTGACTTGACGAAGTTACTTGAACTTTAGTTTGAAAACCTATGGTTTGACGTCTAAATAAATTTTATAATAATTTAAAATAGAGTGAATATTATTCCATTTAAATGATAAAAAGAAATAATTTGAAGAATCGAAATGTTTATTTGTCATATTTAAATTAGCAGTCATAAAATGTTAAATCTCAGCATTACCGCACTAAAGCGATAAAGATAAAGAAAAATCACGCGTGATTAATAAGCTTCATTATGAACCTAAAAGCGGTGCATTATGAGCCACTTTACGAGCAAGAGTGTTGAAAAGAATATTTTGCAATCAAGTTGCCGAAAAATAAATTAACATGGCTTACGTAGGCTAAACGTAACTTGACAAAAATAAACTTATTTATACCTACCCATGCGAAACCGGGGCGGATCGCTAGTTTTAAATAGTTGCATGTGGCGCCAACCGTAACAAATAAAAATAAAAAAACCTAACTCCTATTCTTTTGAGCAGAGATAGGGTACACAGAACAGTGGGGTTAGTTATTCTTGAAATTATTTTCAATTCTCATCTAATTCCAATGTCAAATCAATTCCTAATAAAAACAATACGTAATATTAAAATAAATTTACTTACATCACAGTTTTCTCAATTTTGATGCATGTTCGCTTTGCACTTTTTGCAATCAAATTATGAACTAACATATTTGCAATGACAATCCAGCGGATTCCTTTTCAACAGTAAGCCTACAGGTGTTCTGTCACAAAATAGTAGTACCAGTTCTGTTTCACAACTACAAAAGACTTTATGAGGTCTCAGAGTCCTTATTGTAACTAAGACATTGTCTTTAATTGTGATGTAGCCGAAGCAATTAAATTAGAACACTCTTAATTTAATTTACTTTTAATTTAGTTGGGCTACAGTAGAACGTTTAATGTTGAAATTAATTTCTATTCTAATCCAAAATAGATATGAGAGATATCAAACTAATGTCAACTCAGCGCTTCAAAACAATGCGTAGATAATCTTAAAATAGATTTACCTGAATCATAGTTTTCTATTTTCGAAACATATTTGCATATTTGTATAATAACTTTCGTGAGGCATATTCATATTAGTTATTGTTCACCGGTTACTACTCACGTACATTCTTCGGTATGCACAATGGACAACACTGACACGACGAATGACGGGAACACACGAACACTCCCGACGCCGGCACCGAGTACATCATCGGCCCGCGCGCAGCGCTATGCGATGCGGTGCAGCGCCAGTCTGACTCGCGACATAGCCGCGGACTCAGCTCATGACTAAGGGCTCCGTTCGAGTTCGAAACTAGTCGGGCAAACCCGAAGAATGTACGTGAGTAGTAACCGGTGAACAATAACTAATATTTGCATAGTCGAATTCTGTTTAATTAATTAATTTTAAGTTATTCACAAGTACGATCTGACATAGTTCCAATGTCAATCGAGGGTTTCTTTTTTCAAGAGTACCTAATTTTACAGATCTGAGTTCATAATCTAGTTTAAAAACTCCAACTCAGATTTCTTATCAGACAAACTGAAGACACCTTCGGTAGCGCGTTTGTGACAAATATGACAAAGATTTAAATCGTACACGACTACCTATTAACCGAACTTGGGCTACTCAGTGACCATTTTCTAATACTGCAATGAATGGTCAAATTGAATGGCTACATCACTATTATTTAGTAAACAGATTTGTGCTCGCAATATGTCATTAATAACAGACTGGAGAACGCTACTATCCAACGTCATATGTGGCGGATAATGCTAGGTACTAAATGAAATAATTAAATGATTTAAACTCCGTCGCCTCTGACTGTCTGACTGTCTTTGAGAGGAACCGGTTTACTTATTGTTATTTCAGGGCCCGCAAGAAGTAACTCGTTATTTTGGATCTGAATCTTTGTGTAGAGTTAGTACCTACAATATCTATTGTTTGACAATGGATATATATAAAAAAAATTGTTACCTAATGGTTGTTCAAAACTTTTTGCTTCATTCCTTTGACCTTTCACACAGATAGCAGAATTAGCAGACAGGGTATTTATTTTATCTAATATTTTATTTTTGCTAATGGAACAGAATAAAATACTAGTTTATTTATAGATAAATAAGAAATTGCATTTTGATATAGCGTTTCATAAATTATCCCTAAGCTCATTACGAATTCAGACAGATTAGTTTTTGAAAGAAATATACCGAAGGGTATTTTAAAACGCTTTTCGCGATTTAATTTAAAATATTACGTATAATTTATTTAAGTAAACTGAAGTCGTTGTTGAAAGGTTATACTAGAGCTAGACAAAGAGTGTATATTATTTTCAATACACTTAGGTACTCGTAAAGTGGCTATTATTGCACCGGTTTTAGGTTCATAATGGAGTTTATTATGCACACGTGATTTTCACCTTACATTATTTTAGATCTCAGAAAAGATTTTTGATGTCTAAAATGTTGGTGTGTTTGTTAAAATATGATAAATAAACATTTCAATTCATCTATTTATTATCTGTTGTCACCAAATTAACATTATAATTACAAAAATATTCAGTTTAATATTAGGCCAAAAATATATATTTTTGTGGAAAGAAAAATACGATTGTGAGCAGGATTTGAACCTACACCTACCGGATAAGGAGCACTAGAGAGGTAGAGCGCCTGGAGTACCTATTTCACTTTATATCACTATCTCCTAACCTGGCGGCGCAGGTTCAAATCAAAGCAGTTCACAAAAGTCATTTGTGCATAGTGACGTAGAAACAGTCTACGTACGCTTTTGCAAACTTTCCGATGCACAGCTGTACTGGGGCAGCAGAATGCATTATTGACACAAAGGACGTTGAAAGAACTACGTATAATTATCCCATAGTCTGCAGTGTAAAAAGTGCTAAAGGATAAGAAAAGTGTATAATTTAACTTAATTGAAGTAGCTTGCAAAGTTTTGGTCCATCATGTTGGCTGTGAAAACGCCCTCCGGATACGAATCAATATATCGGTCGGGAAAAGTCTCTTCGTATTTTGTATGTTTAAAATTAAAGCAAAAGCTGTTTCGTTGCACTGTTTATATCTGGCTGGTTTTATTATCACTCACCACCTATTACATGGGACTTAATAACAGCATTGGTGAAATGTGGGTGTACAATTGTGTACACCTCTGCCTACCCCTTTGGGGAATACAGGCGTGATGCTATGTTTTTGGTTTTATTATCAATAAATATAGGACATTTAGACAGAGAAATATAAAAGTAAAAAACACTTTCCGGCCATTTTTCAATTGTTATTCTGTCTGCCAAAATGAGTGTATCTAACGATGATTGTTGATAATATCGTAAGATACATGTATTACTAATCTGTGGTTGATACGTTCTGAAGTGTTATTACAAAAAAAAAGGAAAAATGCGAATCATGCCGCGTGTCAGTAAGAGTACAAAAAAGTTGGTTCAAACGTTTTGAGTCCGGGTATTTTGATGAAAAATATGCAGCTCGCTCTGCTTGCCCTCATACGGATAAAGACTATGCCATTTATTTAAAGTGTAGCAGGAACTGAAGATTAACCAAAAAACAGTTACGACCCATTTAAAAAAATCATACGAAATAGATCGATATTTGGGTGCCACACGAGCTCACTGAAAGAAACTTAATAAATCGTGAACTCATTTGCGATTCTCTATTGAAACGTAAAGAAACGGAACCATTTTTGATAAGATTGATCACTCGTGTTGAAACTTGAATCACCTACGACAAGAACATGCGAAAAATATCATGGTCAAAGGGTAGTCAAGCTCCACAGACTGTAGCGAAACCCGGATTAACACGCAATAAGGTGATGCTGTGTGTATGGTGGGATTGGTAGGGCATCTTTTATTATGAGCTTTTACCGCCGGGCAAAACCATTGACTCGGATCTCTATTCCAACAACTAATGAGACTCAAGCAAGAAATTGAGTAGATACGCCCGGAGTTGATCAACAGAAAAGTAGTGATCTTTCATAATGATAACGCCAGACCAATCAATTTTTGCTGTGTGGCCAAAGATGTGTGTACATCTTTGGCCACACAGCAAAAATTGAGACCTTGGTAGGGAAGTGTTAATGCATCCACCATATAGTCCTGACCTTGCACCCTAACATTTTCACCTGTTTCGGTCTCTTTAGAATACTTTGGTTAGTGTTAGGTTAATATCAAGAGAGAACTATCAAAACTACTTGTAAAGAAAGAAAAACTGTTTATTCACGTGAAAGTGACGCACATCCATAATATTAAATAAAAGCATAATAACTAAAATGTCGCAATTTTTTTATAAATACATGCAAGATTTCTACAGCACCGGGATTATGTTACTACCTACAAGATGGCAACAAGTTCTTGAACAAAAGAGCACATATATAAATTTAATTTAATCAAACTTTGAAAAAAAAAATTGTCTTTAATCTGTATAAAAAATACGAAGAAACTTTTCCCCGATTTCTGTCCTCCATAACCCAAGAACACGATAAGTAGGTAGATATCTCGTGGTGAGATTGTTGTTAGACTTTCAGGCCTCTGACTATCCGTAACGGCTATCATAAATCTTCATTTGACAACTGTAACTGACGGTTCAACATACTTTCCGAGGCGCGGAGGGTCTCGATATGGAATGTTGGTCACAAAATACGGGTAGAGTAGTTAAGTTAGAGTATTTTTTTGTATTTATTTGCATCCGTCATCATATATCATCATAGGCCTCTATAATTGCAAGCCATGGCGCTCACCCGGCACCCACCAGTCATATGGCGCGGCTAGTCTGACAAAACCTATTTAATACGTTCTAAAATGATAAATGTTGGATTTTCCTACAACAAGAATATTCATTGTTTCATGACTCCTAAATTGCCTGGTGTATCCATTTACTAATTACCTATAACAACGTTTTTATATACATAATATAAGAAATATTGCTCTAATAAAAAGATCTTTGTGTAATGTTTGGCCTCCTGCTAATATGTGCTAACAAGTCTTTAGTTTGTTACATGAATAGATCAGAAACATTTCTTAAATTATCGACATTCAAAAAAAAAACATGATATTCTTTGTTCTTTGTTTAATGTGATAATTGTTTGCGCAGGAGCTGGTGATCGTTAACGGAAACTGATGCGTTGTATCTGCGCGTGAGCAAACAGTGATAACTTTGTGTAAACGGAACTGCTATCTAATGCTGACACCAATCTACTTTACTTTCGCTGTTTTTACGAGAATGTACCCAATTTATTTTGTTATATTGTTTGGTACGTAGCTATTTATGAGATAACTTTATTTTCATTATTACCGAGAACAATCATTTAAAAGTTTTGTCGACGATCCAACTTGGAAATGACGGAAGATATAATTTAATTTATACAAAGTTTGAAGGGCGCTATATTGCCCAAGGGCCTGGCCGGTAGCCACGTTTAGCGCTGTTTCAATATTATTTTCCGCGTTATAATATAAATCTTTCATAACTCCATAGCGGATTGGTTAAAATTACAGTTTTAAATATTGTTTTTAATTTTAGAGTTCAATAGAATGTATAAATGATGCCTGTTTTCCATCATTCTATTCTTTCTTGTGGTTAGCAAACAAACCTAATGTTAAAGTTATTTATGTCACCCAGAAGTATCTGCCTTAGTGTAACTGCTATAGGTACCTACTATTTAATGAGAAAAACCAGGATTAGCTACGCAGGTTTGGAAACTTGTTATTGCGTTTTTCGGTAAGGATAGCAGCTAGTATGGAATTTTATTTCGTTTATGTCAAGAGGCTTGCCACATATTTTATGGGTAGATCCCATTACGTCATACTTTAAAGAACATCTGTTTAACTTTTTGCGGAAACAGGCATGATATTTTGTAAGATAAAAATTTACGCATAGGTAGTCTATTGTGGCGTCTCTGTTACGGGATACCTATCTCTACAGTATTAGGGCCAACGTGTCTTGGCCGCCCTGAAGTTCCTTTGGATGACTGCGCTGTTAGCATATTTTGGAAGGAACCAATCAAATGACGGTATGATACGGAGAGGTATGGGTGTTATGGCGCAAAAAAAATTATAGCCTGTAGTAGAGGTGGGAAAAGTGTATCATTTTTGCGATTGTAACATTTGCATCTCGATCACTGAAATGTTCCGAAACACTGATATGTTTCATTTGGCTCATTTGGATCATCGACTCAAAAGTTATAAAATACAGAATGTTACGTTTTTATGTCGCGTCGCGGGAAAGCTACTAAGTTATGAGTGTGAGATACGTATCATTTTATATCTCTTTCCCGTTTGTTAAGACTGTAATAAGTTTGCCACTCACTCTGAATCTGAATCAGTGAGCGAAGTAAGTACCGACTTGCTCGCGCTCTCGAGTGACGCATTTCACGGAGTAAAGAGCAATGTAATGTTTTAGTTCCAAATGATACGTTTAAAAGATTGTTACTGAGCCAATCTTTTGGAACACCTAAATGTTTCGGATCAGTGAGTCATATCAGTAAAGAGTTACACATGCCTAGCCTGTAGTCAGGGCGAGTAGCTAATTCGCGATGCATTAAGCTAGGCCACTCCGACATCTGAGTCAACTCGACGTATTAATTACCCAAGCATATAATTTAAAACAATAAATGGGTGAATTTCAACAAGAGACTTTTATGTGTCATTTCGGTGGATTTTTTTTATTTCAATGCTTTCTACATATTTTTAGTGACAAATAAAACATTAGCCTTATTTTATAACATTGTGCGTGAGTGGACATCAAATATCATCAAAATTTACATAAATATTCAAGGATGAATTTTTAAGAGTCCACTGAAATGAAAAGTGTCTACCGAAGTGATAAAAATTACCACCGAAATTATAGACTGTGCACCGGAATGAAATAAATCCACCGAAATGATACAGCTAAGAACAACCGTGCCGGGCAGCCATGGTTCCGTACTTCGTTAGGTTTGATTTCCACAAATTTTAGATAAACAATGAGATAAGACAGTACACAGTTATTTTAATATCATCATTAATATACAGATATTAGGTACAGTTAGTATTACATACATCATTCGTTGAGGTTACAATAACCTCAAAGAATTATAATAATGTTATGTTTCTTTATGTAATGTTTATTATGATATGAATGAATTGTTTCTTTATTTATATAACCTTTGGTAATTTTTCTGGTTGTTGTTGTGTGAAAATTTTGGAAAACTTTATCGTAAATGCTGGGAACCATAAATAAATATTTTTGTTTGTTTATGAACTAATACTAAGCGCGATTAGAAAGTTTAAAGCTTCTGATTAATATGATGGCTGCATTTGTAAGTTATGCCATTAATAGTAATACATAATGTCTACTTATTGCGCTAAGAGAAAAATGCTAGGTATAATTTTGTTAAATTGGTAACGAGACGAGAATAGTGTTTCTACAGGTTTATAAGTAAAACTTCTAAAATTAAATCAACTCTTATATTTTTAAAACACAATAAATGAATAATAAACATTATAAAAATATCTTAGTAGTAATAGCTTAGTATTCTTAATCCTTTTACATAAACGTATGAAACATAACAGAAACATGAAATTGAGATCACGTTATTCTTAAATTACTACAACAATAGAGAAACGTACATACCTATCTAAATAGAACAAAAACCAACAGAGTTTAGTTCTACCTAATTACTTGTATAGTATAGTTACTTATATAGTTACTCCAATAAACAGTCTTTCTGGGTACGTATTTACGAGTAGGTTCAAGTATGTAGCTTAAAAAGTTTTTTTTTTCATCATTTTACTTTAAATCACACAATTATTTCTCAAATTCACTAATCAGCCTCTTTTTATGACTATAAAATATATAGGTTTTTAATTTAGATATGTACCTACCTACTAAATAAGTCTTCTTTAATTATCACACCAGAGCACGTCACAGCATTATTTTGTTGAAAATTAGTAGGTATAATAATCTACACTGTGGTGACTCACACACTCGTCACATTATCGTTGAGCCGAAAAAATGTGTATCTAAAGTATATAAATGTACTAACTACATAGATATATAATATTATATATCTTAAACACAAATATTACACAACAAATACACCCGAATAATCTAATCTACACTTACAAAACTATGACTTTGTATTTGACAGAAGGATCTCTAAAATTTTATGGTTTTATCATTTCGGAGATACATTTGATTCCGGTGGACTGTAATTGGTATAACAGTCCACCGAATCCACTGAAATGATAACACTGAGATGATAAAATAGAGGTTAGTTCTACATTTAACTCCGAAATAAAATTATTAAAAAAATATGAACACTACTCAAACAAAACAGTACTTACGGCGAATTTAATACACAATTTTGAAACAAATTAAACGAATCTAGCACGAGTTATAACAGCCACCGAAATGAAACTATTTTTGTCCCCATATTACTGAAATGATAAACTTACTTTTTTGGCGGGAAACCGCAAGACGTTGGGACCGGTGCGTTCGCGCCGAGAGCTTGAGCCGGACTGATCCGAAGTGAGGAAAGGTGAGAGGGGCGTAACAACGCAATGTTGACATGGCTATTTTACTAAAACTTACTGTCCTCTGAAATGATAACTTTTTTCCAGACAAAAGTTGACTGCCTGTCAAATCCATGAGAAAGAAGATAAACAAATAAAAATAGTTTTATTTGATTGAATATATAATAATATAATGATAACAAAATCGATTTAAATCCATATTACGAATGTATTTGCAGGGGAAGGTATTTCATGAGCGACATTGGGTTCAGGACAGGCCACCGTGATGATAAAATACCACTTTGTATTTTTTTTTTTGGTATATTAGGGGGTAGAAATCTATGTTTTTTTTTGTCAAGCTAGAAAAGAACTTACTTTGTTGAGAAAAAATATATAAAATTAAAAATCAGCACATTGCACTACCGTTCTCAGGTTTGCCGTGTATTTTTTTTGCTTGGGCAATTCACCCAAATATCATTGGTATCATTGTCCGCGTGAGAATCGGAAAATTGAAATGTTAATAATTATGTACCTATCTATACCTACAAAAAGTGCTGATAACTATGTTTTTCGAATTCCATTGAAATTTGCGAGAAGCAATTGAGGAAAATATGATACAAAACTAATTTTGTCGTTTGTAATGAGGTGTGTCAAATACAGAGGTTTATCATATTTTTTTTATAAATAGGTTTAATTCTTGAACGAATAAATATTGTTATAGTTGTTATTATCAATTGCAAAGAACGAAATAGGACTCTGTGCAAAAACCTTTAAAAAGCGATTCTAACATCGCCCAAACCACTAGCCGTCACAATTTCTGGCTCTCTGAATCGGCTTTTGAGTAGCTTGCTATGAACTGCGAAATACTATGAGTTCATCCGCGGAGAGAACGGAGAACTGTCATACCACGACATGTATCTGGCAACACATCTGCGTATAGTCATTTTGAAGTCATTGATTGTTTAATGAGCGAAGTAAAAAAAGAACTTACTTTATTTTTCTTTACTTCGGCAGACGAGAATACTCGTTTATAATTTAAATATCTATTAAATAAGACAATGTGGCGAGGGAAAGATCGTGGGTTAATTATGTCCAATTTGTTACGAACATTTTATTATACATTTACATTAAAAAGGACATTGTGTCAGCGTTTGTCACAAACGAAGCCATCTTAATGAGAAATTCTTGTCTCATTACTTAAATTACCAAATGAGAATATTACAGATTTCATATAAATTAATATAAGGAATGAAATATATTTTTACAAAGCATATATCCCGTATAATTTCGGTACTATGGTAACTATCATCTCTAACAGCATTATAGTATGTTTTATTAGGAAGATAATATTAAAGAATGAGCTTTTACCTACTATATTAAAATGCAGAGATAAAATAAAAAAAATGACTACAGCTATTGAACTGTTTGTGTAATACTCGTACATACTTAAGTACCTATATAATATGGTGTGCCGTGTGTGAGTAATAATTTGAAATGATAATCGTCTCGCCAATACAAGGTACCTACAATACAGCAAACCTTATTAGTGTAAGTAGAGAGAGAAAAAAAGGAATAGATATCTTGCGTTTTCTAAATGGTTTCTTAGTGCGTATTATCGCCAGACAGAGAAAATCCACTTTTCCTTTTATTTATTTCGACGCATAAAGGAATCTCAAAATGAGCCATTTAATTTCTCCTTCTAACGTGGGTACTATTTTCTTTGTAGAAAAGTCTAAAATCTATTTTAAGTGGAATTGCGATATAATAAATATTTTGCCTTCAACCTAAAACCGTTACGCTGTGTTTACTAAATAGACCCGTTAAAATCCACCGTAGGCTTGGTAGCTGTAACTCTAGTTTCCTATCAAACCCATATTATGATCTAACTATATATAACAATAAATAGCATACATATAGGGGTCACTCAGGCGACGCCAATTACATTTTACGTCAGACGACATTGTTGAACCTCCCCTTAACGTCACACATTAACAAATTACATAGGCATGTAATGACAAGTGCTTTGCATTAAGTAAGTACCTATTATTTTCTGTAAAGTATCTTGAATTTATTTTATTGCAAGTTAAATATTATTATGGTTATTTGCAGGCCATAAACTATGAAAATTCAAAATAGGCTATATTTTGTGAAATGCGTAATTGTGTACCTATTTACTATTACGTAAAATATGGTAAAATCAAACATTATTTTACGAAGAAAAACATCTTGTGTTTTCTTGTTAACACACAAAAGCCTTTTTACAGATACAGGGTTCAGTGAGTTCATACAAACCAGCCATTTTGATTTGAGAACCTTTTGCGAAAAAGGTTTTTATTATAAGGCACCTCATTTGTAATGTATCATAGAAGCTACATCCGGATATGATGTCATTTGGGAGTTAACCAATTAGGGCTGTGGGTTATTTAACAATTGCTTAGAAAAGTTTTTTCATCTTTTTTTTTGTTCTCAGTTATTCTCTCTGTGTCTGTGTCGGTTTGAAGATTCGAAATTAGTAGTTTATATTCAATACAGCATTTCAGTAACACTGTTAAGCGACAGTTATATGAAATTAAATTAATTGACAAATATTCATTCGAATGAAAATCTATTTTAATTCACATATCAAACTCAATTATTGTTCACAATGATAAAGAGATTATTAAATTAGTTTACGAGAAATTATTTATAGAAGTAGGCACCAACATATCGTGTGATTGTGCTAGGTATCTTTGCATCATTGATTGATCAGGACGTTTTCTTAGTAGGTACTTTCAAGGTTAAAATATGCATTAGTCACAAAAACCGGTCGGGTAAGAAAACTGTTTCCAGTTACAAATGTAATTTGAACCTAGTTAGTAACCTACGTTTAGCATGTGTGCATATATACCTCATTGAAACTTGGGAAACGTACTAAATCCTGTGATTTTTGGGTCTTGAAAATGGTATAGGAATGAAAAAAACATGAAATTAATTAAAAAGCACGCCTGCCCTGTGTGAATGATATGTTTTATTTCAGACCTTTTTGTGTACCATAGCCACTATATTATTATTCTTTAATCTTACCTACTAACCTATGGTACCCAGTATAATGTAAGGATTATAACGATACCCAGATACATCTAAATCGGTTCAGGCGTTTAGAAGTTACGATGGAATAAAGAAACTCACAAACATACATACATACATATATACTTACATAGATTAATACTTATATACATGAACCCTAAAAACATAACACTTCTTTTTTGGCAGTCGTGTAAAAAGTTAATGGATGCAGTTTCTATGGACCATTATTACTTTTAATGAAGAAATTACGTCACAAAGATGATGGATCTTTCATGATTTAGAATGCCTTGGATGTGACATGCAGCCGCTCTGGCGCTCATTCCAGGTAGAATAAAACTATCACTGGTAAAGGACAATTAGACTCGTTTATGGCACTAACCTAGCAATCCTGAGGTGTGTCCTGTCGAAGACCGCGACGATGTCCGGGAAAGCTATTTGGCTTCCCAGTGACGTGCCACATGTCACAGAAGAGCTTTGGTTTAAAAGATTGTGTAAACTGTGGCCCTTTTCTAAATGCAGTGATGGCCGTGGTTTAGTTGGTGAGAGTCCAACGAGAACCAGATGGAGGGCTATCCACAATGATATATAAAAAGTTAATTTTAATTTTGTCGACTTCCTAATAATATAAACTAATTTTCGTCATAAAATGAATTCCGATATTGAAAATAATTTGATCGGAAGTCCTCGATTGTAGGAAGTGTTTTCCAGTTGATAAATATTGTCACAAATTATCTTTGAAATTGATTCGAGCAATTTTTTTTGAGTGTTGTTGTTGGCACTTTATTCCAGATGGTGCTTCCGAGGTCAATTGAAATATTTGTATATTTCCCGATAGATTATATTTAATTTCTTAATAATATTTTGCTGAAACTATTTACTTACTACAACATATCTGCCGTCGATATTTTCCTTTAAATACTAAACCTAGGCATTGTTTTTCATCTGTAGGCATTGTTTTTCTGAATTAAAATGCAAATCTATTACCTAATACATATCATAATTAATTTTCATATCAGTAATGTTTAAATTTCCTGTCCGATTTTGCGAAGTAGTTATTTTGTTTTGTAGAACTTATGTATGCATAACCTTATTATTGATGTCAGATTACGATTTGATAATATATTTATATTTCAATCTAAACCTTTATGAGAGAAAATTATGCTCATGAACACGTAGAATAAAAAAAGTCCCCTTATAAGGTATGAGAGCTGACTAAGCAAAAAGAATTTCTGTGGTCGTTAGGGATAAGCAAGCGGTTGTACGAGTGCCTTTACCGTAGATTAACTTCTGCAATATTTTACATAGCATCAGGCTTGTATTCCCCAAAGGGGTAGGCAGAGGTGTACATAATGCTACACCCTCATTTCACCAATGCTGTTAATAAATCCCATGTAATATAGGTGGTGAGGCTGTTGCCATCAACCGGGCACAATTCCAAACTCCGGGCTACTGAGAATTTCCTAACACAAATGATAAATGATGATCAATGATTTTATTTCTGTAAATAGATCTGTTGAAGACACTTTTACAAGTCATTATCACAAAAACCCAATAACACATTGCCCGACCCGGGAATCGAACCCAAGACCTCATGCTCAGCAGTCGCGCTTGGGACCACTAGACTAACGAGGCAGTCAATATTTTACAATGTAAATTATACTTGGAGGTAATTCTCAGTAGTAACCCGGAATTTGGAATTGTTCCCGGTTGATGGCAATAGGCTCATCACCTATTAAATGAGACTTATAACAACATTCACCAGTCACCCACAGTTCTTCCCTACGTACACTTTCGGGACCCTTTGACTCACTAATTAGCAGACACAATAGATTTTAATTGTTATGACGTACATAGTTATACGTGCGTGAGTCAACGTGTAATGAGTGATTATATGGACTTAGAGGAAATTCTTAGTTACAGCCGGAGTTGTGCCCGGTTGATGGCAATAGCCTTTAACTTTCTCACCTTTTACATGAAACTAAATAATTGCATTGGCGAAATCTGGGTGTGCAAGAACACACTTCTGCCTTACCCTTAGGAGATATAGGGCCGATTCACACCGGAACGGCAGCGGCAAGGCGAGCACTTTCAGTGTGAAATAATTTTAAACTTTATCTACTTAATTAAAAGGGCAGTATCGCTTGAAAAGCTCGAAAAGATCGCGCGGCCACGCGCGTCATGTCAGCGGTACTGCCCGCGGCCGCGCGCTCCCCGCTCTGCACTCCCCCGCCGCAACACTGAGCGCACCAGTTTTCAGTATTCAGAAAAACTTCAGAAATAAGTGCTATAATAACCAATTGGTCATGCATGAAAAAAAATTGGTATTTTTTTATATATTTTTTCGAATGTTTATCTAATTATGAGAAACTAGTAATATCTTAGGTTTGCGCGATCACTACACATTTAATAAACGTGACGTTTCGAACACTGCAAAGTGTAAAAACAAAAATCCAATAATACACGCGATTAATCCGATTAAAACTTGTTTTATTATAATATGAGAAACTTATTTGGCTATTTTATTTTTTAGATTATTATTGAACTTGTTATAATATTTTTAAATATTGCCCCAAATGACGTAATGTGTTCAGAAAATTTTAACACACCTATTTTCTAAACGAACTAAAATAAACAGCTGTCAGTTTCATGTCAGTTGGTAATGTTAAATGAAGGTCACAAACGTCAAACCGACAAGTGTTGCCAGCTCTAGTATTAAAATGTTGATATTTATTAATGTAAAAAGCATGTTTTTTACGTTTTTGGGCATAGATCTATTTTGATATACTTGTAGAAATATACATAGTAATCTTAGTTCAAAAAATAAAATACATTCGTATCAGCTTCACTATAAAAATGCCAAAAACATTTCCTTTTACGTAGTCTGGCATCACTCAAAATGACAACATACCTTCAGTCCACAGATTATATATAATATGAACATGTAACGTCACTGCAAGTGACTTCAGGTCAAATGAAGGTTATTTTTGCCTTTTATTTTGTAATCTCTAACTTTTATGAGTGGAAATTAACAAAATATAGCACATAATCAAAAAATCTCCAAATGGCTTTTCCGTCAGCACGTCTTACGAAAAATCAGGCATGTCCAATTCCATAATTTTCACTCCAAACACACGAGTTTGCCCCGGCCGGCTCCGTCAGTCTCGTTCCATCGCTGCCGGCCGATGCCGTTCCGGTGTGAATCGGCCCATAGGCTATGTTAATTTTTAACCGACGAAAATAAGGAAGAGGTTACCTATATATTGTTTTCAATGTTTGACCACGCATAACTTTTTAAGAAGTAGTCCGATTGTGATGATTCATTTTCATTGGATAGAAGATACTTCCAAGATCACATATAAATTTCGTCCCTAAATTCCACTCCTAAGGGAATAATTGATTGTTCACATGTCAACCGATTCTGTTGAAATTTTGCATACATTGATTTTTGATGGCACTATAACAGAATGGACGTCTGGAGTTAATCTGATGATGGAGACGATAGATAGTCGAGGGAACTCCTCAACGGTTTACCGCAAATACTTTGTGTTTGGGCTTATTTCATTTATCTTGATGAGATCTTTAGACCTAGCATGTTTTGTAGAACAAAAGATAAAGCTATTTTCACAAAAAAATGATTCGTCGATAACAAAGTGTAACTAATTTTGATTCGGCGTCAATTCCATGTTGCATTTGATAATAACTTTAATTTAATGATTTCGTTGATTGTTTTGTTTGGCACCGACTCAAAATTAGTTACACTCAGTTATTTTACACTTTTCAGTGTCCTTTTTCGGTGGTTATATTTTTTGTAAAGTTTTTATAGTCTAAATTACTATGAAAAGTGAATTAAAAATACGCATGTTAAAAGACAACTTAATACACGTCATTACTTTTCAATTATCTTTTTGAAGCTTTTTGTTGTTCTTTGCTAGATATATTTAATAAAATTGCCAACATATTAATAAAGAGTTATTCATTTTGTGTTACAGTGACGACGTCAAGGAAAGACTTAAATGAGATTAAATTTTCCTTTTATGCAAAAGACGTTGACAAAGCTGTATTTTTATTTTGGTAAAATATGAAAATGGTAAGGAAGGGACAAATTACAGAGGGGAAGGAAGGATAAAACAATTGCCGTTTTTATTATGTAGGTACGGTAGGCTGTACGTCAGAGGTAACAAGCTACAACGGCTATAGTTAAATGTACAGAAAAATCGAATTATGAAACAGATATTAATGACAAATTAAGAAACATAATAAATTGGCTTTCTATCAATAACTTAATTATTAATTTGAAAAAAACAAAATTAATGCACTTTTACCAGCGTTTACGTCCAGACGCTTTGACTATCGCATACAATGGACAAAGAGTAGACAATACAAATGTTGCAAAATTTTTAGGTATAATTATCGACAATCAACTGACTTGGAAACCACAGGCCGAGGAGATCTGCAAGAAACTAAGTAAATCTGCATACATTTTATATAGTTTGACAAAAAAAATTAACACTGACACGATTATTACAGCTTATCATGGTCTCGTCGTTTCTGTTTTAAGATACGGAGTAGTTTTTTGGGGTAATTGCAGTGAGAGAGAAAGGATTTTCAGAGCCCAAAAATATTGCATTAGATCAATGAGTGGAATAAATTCAACAGACAGCTGTGTTCCTATGTTCAAATCCCTGAACTTACTTACCTTTCCATCGCTATATATTTTGGAAATGGCATTGTTTGTAAAAGGTAATCAAAATTTATTTTGTTCAAAGATTGATCAATCAACGAGGCCAACATTAATAAGATCTCAATATAAAAATCTTTTGCATACAGGTAAATTTAAAACAGCACTACTGAAAAAGAATATAATGCATATGGGCCCAGTGGTATACAATAAAATACCTGATGATATCAAAAATTGTACATACATTTATACAAATATTTAAAAAGGAATTAAATAAATTGCTAGTTGAAAAATGTTATTATACAATAGATGAATTTTTGAATGACAAATCCATATGATTATTTATAAACAATGATTTTCAGATTCATATTTAGATTGTATTGTTTGAGTAATTATTAACTTATTATTGTCATAGTATTATTGACTAATTATGAACTTATTATTGACACTGTATTATTGAAAAAATATTAACTTGATTTTGACATTGTTTACCACTGAATGAAATTACAAATTGAATGATTTATATTTTTATTGACTATCTTATTCATTTGACATTAGATATTTTTATTGTTTTTTTTTTATTTAAATTATTTCATGATTCATTCTACTTCAAAAATTTTTGCATGCCTAACGGTAGAATGTATTGTATCCTTCTCTTACTTAACACCACATGTTTGTACCTGCATTCTTAGCAAATAAATTATTTCATTTCATTTCATTTCAAGACCGGTACAAGCTGGACGCGCATACTATTGAAACTTCCTACTACGATAGGTCAGCTCAAGGTTAAGGTGTTACCACGGACGTCCAGCGTCCTGTACGCACTCCGATTTACAAGGATATTTCGTTTTCCTGAAAAATAGTTACGTACATCCTACATATGTACATATATTTATGCTTAGTATGAAATAGGTAACAGTACGTCGCACGACAGTGATAACAAAACCAGTTAGTATAAGCATACTATGGAAAGTCCCTACTACGATAGACCTAACAGAAGAAATCGATTACACTTTTTCCGAGCCGGGAATTGAACCTAAGACCTCACAAGACATTCAGCAGCCGTTTTTGACCATCAAACCAACCATGCAGTCTCCGTTGAAAAGCCTATCAAAAAATCTTGAATAACAAAGTAAGTACTTTGATATGAATTACATTCAATTCAATACATACAGAAATGAGACATTATTGGTATTGCTAGATTTATTATTTACTAGATGACCCGGTGTACTTCGTATCACCTCGAACGTCAAATGTTTGACAGGAAAGTAGGCAGAACAGTTTATATGGGCAAATGAAATTGTTCTTTTTACTATGTGCCTCGCAATTTTTCAAAATTTTCTCGTTTAAAACTTCCCTGGACTAAGACAAACATTTCAAAACCAAAATCAGCTAAATCGGCCCAGCCGTTCTCTTCGTTTTCGAAACAAACGAACAGCAATTGATTTATATATATATATAGATATGTATGTATGTAAATAATAGTGAGGATTTGCTAACTCATACAAATCCTATGTTATATGTTAATAAAAATATCATTAAGTAATAAATACAAGTGTCGATGATCAAACTATCGCAATTTACAGATACCTAGTCCTTATTTGATGAGTAAACTTCTCGATAGGTACTAATAATGTTTGTTGTTGATATTTCCCTGAAGTATAAAAAGCAAGCTAATCATCTTAAAATTAAAAATAAAGTTTATAATTAAGCAGCTTTTAAAACACCGCAAAGGAACAAAAACACGAAGTTTTCAACGTTTCACGCATAAAATACACCTTTAAAAGCTTGCTCGTTCAAAAGTTTTATAAATCCGAGCCGGATTTTGTACAAGTACTTACTTAATTGTATCTCGTTTATGTTATAATGACGCGAATTAACTGTAATAAGTACCTACGTGTTGCCAAGCTTACTTATTTTCAGATTCCGTATTTAAGGGGAAAGAGTGGGAAAAGGGGGAGCGGTACTGTACCGTGCAAACACTGTAAAAGATATGAAGTTTAAAAGAAGTAACCATGGAGTTTCTTGCCGTTTCAACTTTTAACAACTAAACTTTGTCGCTTCAAAAGTGCCTTTTTATATTGACTTTGTAGCACAAACAGAGCTTTTATTTTTAGAAATAAATAGTAATAAGTAAGTCGAAAGTTAACTTCACAGGAGGACAGCTGTTTTAATATCATAATTACACTTTTCACAATTTTTTAACCCTTTTCTAGTTATTAAAAGTTTTTCACAAAAAAATAAACCGTCGAAAACAGAAACCGTATATTCGAAAAAAAAATACGTTCAGTTTTAACAACTAAGTTCTTAAACTTAAGTACCTAACTTGTTTTGAGTCGACATCAATTCCACTTGCATTTTCATGTTACATTCAATTACATGTTTTTATTATATAGACATTGTAATGGAGTACCTACTATAATAGTTTCATGTTAAAAAAAAAACAGAGAATTTTAGATTTCACACATACATACATACGATATATTTCGCACATACGAAAATTTTAAATTTTATACTGCTTAATTTTAATTATTTTCTCGACATTTATGTTAATTTTCAGTTATCTACTTAACAAAATTCTTTAATAGTAATATCTTAGGTTTTCGCGATCACTATACATTATAATAAATCAACTTTTAACCGGATTAATCGCGTGTATTAGTGGTTTGTTTTTCCTGACGTTTCGAACACTATGCAGCGTTCGTGGTCGCAGGAGGACTACGGTGTCAGGCGTCTCAACAGTTTATTTAAAATTATTTCAGTCTACCGTACATATAATTGATAAAATTCATAAAATTATTTTTGTCTCTGATACATATTTAAAACTAAATCGCGACGGTATTTCCTAAGACTATCCCTGAGAAGAAATACCGAAACAAACTACAACACTAAACATTGAATTTTATTATGTATGGAATTTAGGTGGAATAAAAGTTATAAAAAATAGTTTACAGTTGTACTTGTATATAAATGTGTAACGATTTCATTATATTATCAGTCGTTAAAAAGCCCAATACGGTGCAACGTTAAGTTAGTAGCATATTTGCTACGCAGGAATCGAACCTGCGACACGCGAAGCTCTAGCTGGTCTCTCGACCACTGCGCAACATCTTCTACAATAAAGGCAAAATTCATTGGATAAGGTGTTTAATGTTAATTCAATAAACTCAGTACAAAACACGAATATTATCTCCGTCGGATATTTTTCATTCAATATTTCATGGAGAAATATTTCAAAACAAGTTATATCCTTCTCAACAATATTTGTTTAGGATAATCTGTTTATAAATGACAAAGAGTATTATGACTTAAAATGTAATTTTTTGGAGCGGGTTGGCGTGATGATTTGAAATAATATTAATTGAATATAATAATATATTATTTATTTTGATATTTGTTAAGCAACAAGCGGATATTACATTTGTATTTAACTTCTGTAAATATAAGTATTTTTTGTTAAATATATTTTATATCAAAACAAAACTTCCTATAATTATCAGGTAGGTAAGTATTATTAGATACTGTAGTGAGTAAGGTTTTTGTAAATAACTGAACCAACGTAACTATAACACCGAAATCTGCAAACATTTTTAATATCTCGGTTATAAGCAATGATTACATTGTTTATTCGGCCATTATGATAACCTAATTTAGTTATTAAGAGCCATATAAACGAAAAAGATTTTGCATCGCTTTTTCCCACTTTACCTTGGATGATAGAGACAAATCATTGCCCAAATTAAAAAAGAAATGAATTATACAAGACTCTATGCGACTTGCGTGAAGACATTATTTACACACCTCTTGTACCAACGTATAATAAATTAACTGAAGACAAAGATACAATAGGCGGCAACAAATCATAAGGAACACCTACATACACAAATGTATTCACAAACTATAGTCACGTTGTAATTTGGGCTTTGGTTCAGTAACTCTTTGGCAAGACCACTGCTGTTGTGTGAAACAAACTGACAAGTAATTCTCAAGATACAACGAACTATTAGTTGTGTCTTGCAGAATTACTTGTCGTATCGAAGTCTTAGGGTGTGACGTCTCAAATAGTTGTTGAACAATATCCTCAGTTGCTCACTTCAGTTGTTTCGTAGTAGTTCAAGTTGAGCTCTGGACTGAAATGAACAAGAACATCTAAAAATAAATAAGAAAACCTTTAAACATGTAAAAATGGGCAAGAATCCCATAAATTTCTTTGAAAACATGCTGAGTATTTGACAAAGCTCAAATGCTGAGTAACTCCGAAATACTAATTAGAATTATGTTAATATCGGGAGAATATTTGAAATAGTTTACCAAACATTCCCAGTAACGGGAGAGCAAAGCTACCAACAGTAAATTTTGCTCAAGTCGTAATAATCCCGTTACTACCGAAGATTCATAATACAAAATAATGGTAATATTAACAGAAAGCAAAATCCGGATTATTTGTCAATACAAATACTATTCATTAACGTGATAAAATTTGTTTCTATGTATAGTAACGGGTCTGGGCCTGGGTCGGTGGCTTTGTTGGAAAACACGTGTAACTATGATGACAGTTGGTTGAGGTATTTTATTTGACTTCCTAATTATTAATATAATACCTTAATTTACGGACAAAATATATGTACATGAGAAAAGTTATGTCCTGCTATTGATATTCATATTGTTTCTAATAACATTAATGTTGCTCCATTTTTGTTTTAATTATATTCTGAGCTTCTCCGAAACATGCACGACTTGATGCGCGACATGACTGACAACACGTGATTTTGCGGATATACTTTACCTAATGTCACCAATTCGAATTCGTGAATCGACGTTCATTCATGCAAGGGGTAACAAACTAGTGTTACCAAATACGAACTTGTATCCAAGTAAAATCTATCGACGCAGCTTACGCTTACGTATTAGGTATAAAAATATAACAGTCGTATAAAAATTACCTACGTCAGAAACGTTGAAACTAACAAAATAAAAAATAAAAACTGTTTCCTGGAAGGACCTGTAATCTGAAAAGAGTAAATGAAAGGTCTTACATGAAAGGATACTTTCAATAAAATTGTGGAATTCAATGGTATTAATGTATTTTCAATGGTTTGATGGATATAAAAGAGTATTCCTTGACGACAAACTTTTTTTTCGTTGATAAGATTTTCGATTTACAATACTAGGTTTTTATGTATAGAAGTTTTTTTTTTTAATAATTCCATATACATTTTTTACATATACAATTTCAATACTTATATACAATACTTATATAAAAAATATTTCAGAATTTTTGTATTTTCTTTGTATTATATTTTGGTTTAACTCTCATTTTCATGGTCACTTACAGTAGGTTTTCGTTGATGAGACCTCAAACCTGCCGGTGTACCTCAGTGTGGCGTTATTCCGCTTTTTGTGTTCTCTGCGTTTGTTACCGCAATGACTAAATGAAGCAATTATGCGGCTTAACTTCACACTACAACCATTACATCTGTATAAAGCGGTCTTGTAGCACTATCGGCATTTTTTAATTCGTAGAGTTTCCTCAAGCTATTACTGCGTAGGCTTCCCGTACTTTTCGCGGAACACGCATGTAGCAAGGGCGCGGCTTATTTCATAGGTTTCGATAAGGCACCGTACTAGCGAGGGACAAATATTTCGTTCCGCGAAAAGTACGTCAAGCTATCGAAATAAGCCGACGCCCGAACTTCAACAGAGACTGTGGTCGGACACTGCCTCCTGCCTGGAAGACAGCTCTACATTATGCAGAAGTGAGTCAAGTCTGGAGTGCGACATAATTAGGGCGGTATGCACCATGGACAACACGGACACGACGAATGACGGGAACACACGAACTCTCCCGACGCCGGCACCGAGTACATCATCGGCCCGCGCACAGTGCCAGTCTGATACGCGTCATCGCCGCGTCAATCAGTTCATGATTAAGGCCTCCGTTTGAGTTCGAAACTAGTCGGGCAATCCCGAAGAATGCGCGTGAGTAATAACCGTTAAAAAATATTTAATATGAAAGTGTCTCTCGAAGGTTACTAATTTTTTTTTCCTATTTTGTCCATTTGCAATCGGTCGTTAGACCATAAGCGAATTTATTTCAGAGTTCATGGCGTTGTGGTGGAGCAGCCAGTGCTGCACCTCCCACTTATAAAAGGTGGTTCCTTTTCAGCCTCTTTACCACCGCAATCGGGTTTAAGAGTTCAACGACTAGTTGATTTGAATGCAAAGTCAGTCGTTCCTTACGTTGTCTTTTGTATCGCTCAATTTCCGAATTCACTGACGGCACATTTAGATAGTGGTGAATTTCATCATTCCTAGCAAACCATGGTGCATTTACTATTGCTCATAAGATACCATTTTGAACTCTTTATATGTTGGATTTGCTAGCCACGCCCTACACTTGGATCCTATATCTACATATTGGTTTCAGTACTGAGTTGTAGATTTGTAGTTGATTTCATCATCATCAGAGTTTTTCCATGTCAGGCGCCTGTCTAAATGGACGCCAAGATACTTAACACAATCTGTGTGTAGTAGGGTATCAGGACCAAGTCTTACAGAAGGGGCATTTACATGCCTTAGCGTAAGGGTTATGTGATTAGATTTAGAGGCACTGGCACGTATGCGACACTTACAAAGCCATTTGTATGTCTCATCTAGCTGTTTCTGGAGTCTATGGCTGGCTGCTTCTGGGTTGTCGTCAACTGATAGGAAAGCTATATCGTCAGCATATGTTGCTACAGTTATGCCATCCAATGTGGGCAGATCTGAAGTAAATATGTTATACAATACTGGGCCAAGTACTGATCCCTGTGGTACTCTAGCTTCTACATCAAACAATCTTGATTGTGCCTCGCTCTGTTTCTCCTGAAAATAGCTGTCGGATAAATACGACCTTATGAGCAGGAACATTGTGTGCGGAAGTTTTTCCTTCACTTTAGCCAATAGAACTTTGTGCCAAACACGATCGAAAGCTTGTTGTACATCAAGAAATGCCGCTGAACAATACTCTTTGCGTTCGAAAGCCTGTCTTCCTGTTTGGTAAACACGGTGAACCTGTTCTGTTGTTGACTGAGATTTCTGAAAACCAAACTGGTGAGATGGCACAACGTCATCCATGCATGGCTTTAGTCGGTTTAGGAATATCCTCTGCCACAGTTTCGATAATACTGGTGTCAGGCGTATTGGTATTGGTAAAAATAATTAACATCAAAACTATATTTTTATAACGTTTCGTAAGAAAACAAAGATGAGACCGATAATCCAAAAGATTGTTGAAATCAGCAGGAGCAGGAGCAGGAGTCCTCCTGCGACAACGAACGCTGCAAAGTGTTCGAAACGTCAGGAAAAACAAAAAACCAATAATACACGCGATTAATCCGGTTAAAAGTTGTTTTATTAATTCAAGATATGTCTTTGAAAAAGCATTAACGCATGCTTAGCGAACTCTAAAGTTACAATTTGAAATGGATAAAGAATACGGTCGCGAACAGGATTCGAACCTGCGCCTCCCGGATAGATACTCCAGGCGCTCTGACCACTAAGCCATCTCGACCTCTGCTCACCACCGCGAATTCTTCTTCCATATTTTAACACGTCTTATGGCGACGTCATTGCAATCAATTCAGTACCTATACAAGTGACCGAACCGACACGACTAACTTTGCAGTTAATACAATGTCGGGAATAATGCAATTTAAAAATTTGTTTTATTAAAATGTGTAGTGATCGCGAAATCTTAAGATATTACTATAATAATTAATAAAAAAAAAATAGTAGGTATATCTATTAGATGAATTTATATTTGACGTTTGTCGGTTTTTCGTTTGGTTCGTTGTTCATCTTCTATGAATTACCATACCATTTATCTGATTACGATGAAACTTTGGTGGTACATGTACACACGGTAGCTCCGCCAGTATTTTTTCTATTCTGCGTCCCTTCTTCTGTGTTATAGATTTCATTCTGTTCAAGGTTATGTTATCTTTATCAAGCAATCATTAAACAGAATAATATGTTATATACAGTTTTTAAATCTTTATCATATTATGTATGTTAAAACGGGTTAAGCTCACTTTTGTACATAAATATTCCGTATTATTTTCTTTTGTAAATTGTGTTTTGAGTGTAAAATAAAGACTAATATCAAAAAATAATCGAAGTTTAGAAAAAAAAAGTTATACATTTTTGTGGAAAGAAAAACAGCTTAGGCTTAGCGGTCAGAGCGTCTGGAGTGTTTATCCGGGAGGCGCAGGTTCAAATCCTGCTCACGACCGTATTTTCCTTTCCACAAAAATGTTTAACTTTAGAGTTCGCTATGCATGTGTTAATGCTTTTTAAAGATTTATCTGTATTCTTGTAAAATTTTATAGGTAATAAGTTTTGACTCTGTATTTGGTGCTTCTTTTCAGTTTAATTAGAAAGAAAGAAAGAAAACATTTTATTTTGGACCAGCACAGGAAGCAAAAATAACAAATAAAACATAACATAAAAGTATGTGCTTAAATAATAAAGCATGTTTTATGTATTTAAAAAGCGATGAGGTAGATTTTTGTGTGTTAGGTGAGCTTTTAATAGCTACCGCATATTTTCATGGATTATCAGATTAAGAATAAATTTATGTCACAAAAAATATCGTCATTATTTTTTTGTAATCTCTTAATTAATATTATACATATGATTAAGAATAATGTAAACTAATATTTCTTTCCACAAAAAATTATAACTTTATAATGTAATTGTGCAACCATACAAGCTTTCTCACGCAGATGTAAGCAGACATATTTTTTTTATCTTTTTTAGGTACTTAATCAATCTTGATCGAACATCGAGATTCAACATTGCGATATCTGTTTGTCACATAGTACCTACAAAATAATAAAGCTGAAGAGATGTTTTTTTTTTAATTTCAACTCTGGAACGACCGGCCGGATTTGAGCAATTATTTGCATTTTGATAGCACAATATTTGAGGAATGTTATAAGGTATTTAAAATCGCACTACGACCAAAAGTGCCTACGGCAAAAAGAAAAAAGCGGGTAAAACGGCGGGCACAGCAATTTTTATATGAAGATATATGCACATACTGGATAACCCGTAGCGCGACGATTCGCACTGTCTATATATTGGAATGTATGTCGTACAGCGGAAATGGGTCGTGTCGCAACTGTGAGAGAAAGCCTAATTCGTTTGCTGATAAAACGTGCAATACCAACGATATTAAGGAAATCAATCTGCCTAGCCTTTTCCCAATTATATTGGGGTCGGCTTCTAGTCTAACTGGATACAGCTTAATTTACATAGAGTGTATGTAGTAGTTTAGATAGAGCGACTACTTCACTAACCGCCACGACCGAATTACTGGGTAACACGTTCTCTCGTGGTAATACTGTTTGTCAGGTTGGCAGGCTTGTAATTACCCGTAACGGCTGTCATGGATATTTAATTTGACAACGGGTACCGACGGTTTAACGTGCTCTCCGAGAAACTCCGTGGCACGGGGGTCTTGTTATGAAAATGATGATCACCCATCCACAAACCAACCGTAGCAAGCGGTCGACCAGTGCCGCGATTAAAGAAATACAATAAACATATAATATTTACAGAAAGCGTGTAATCCTTTTTTCAGGTTCCTGTCCAACGGATTTTAAATGAGCCGTATAATTTTAATACCTTATCAGCCTTTTCATCATACCACATTTTATGCTTGAACTTAAAATATTTGATACAGGAGACGGGCTTTCGGATAAAGTAGGAATTTTGTGGGATTTGAGAATAAGGTAAATAAAATATGCTTTGGGTTTTTTGAAACCAAATACCTGCTTAAAACATTTGTTTCTTTACTTTTGCGTGTTTGACTAATTGGATGAGTCCGTAGCAATTATTTTTATTTTGTTGATGATATTGAATATTCTCTCGTTGCGGTGGCCAAAATCACTATATTAAGAAAATAATCATTAATTTTCTATTGTGTCCACTGTTTGACATTTGAATTTTTTGTATTATAATTAAGGGATAATTTATTTAGGATTGCTTTTATTATTCAGTTATGTATTTAATATTCTTTAGAAATATTATTTATAGTCAGATAGATTGTAATCGAAGGGCTTTTTTGTGATTTCTTACCTAAACTGATCTTGCGAAAAGAAGAAAGACATCGGAGCCAGAGATAGGTACTTTAAAAGACAAGGAGATTTTGTAAAATAAACATAAAAATGTATCACAATAAGGTTGGATACTGACCCTAAAATGCATGATAAGTTCAGAAATTAAATATGAATGTCGTATTAGGTGAGTCATCCAGCGGCCATGAACGTTGCTAAGAACGTTTGAAACATCAGCAAAAACAAAAATCAATGATAAAAGCGATTAATTTGCAAGTTGTTGTGGCACAAGCCATAGCCAACTATACCTAAAACAAAATCATACAGTTCACGTAAGTCATAAGTTAAAAAAATCCTCGTAATACCATACTATTCATACTCACAAGATTGTAAACATTTATAAAAAAAAGTTTAACTCTTACGTAGTAACTTCTAACCTGTAGTTTAACTGTCAAAAGCATTTCGCAACACCCAGAATAAAGTAATGAATAGTAATAAACATATTTACCATATAAATACAAATTGATCATGAATGGGCCTTCGCAACTTTGTAGCTATCTACTAATATCGTGCGTTTGAGGATTTCTAATATTAATAAAGTTGTCACGTTTGACAAAATTAGTTAATAACTAGCAATAAACTGCCTGAATACCAAACGTACTTACTTAGTTTCCTAATGTAACAACCTGTTTCAAAAGCCTTTTACTCTAGTTAACTTTCAGGAACACACGGTTGATGTATGCGTTGTGGTCACAATCAAAACTTTAATTTATATGAGAAGTCCCATCACATCATGACTTTTAAATTCTAGATTTAAAATGACACTTTAATTAAGCAATAACCGGTATGTACTTAATTTGGTTTTTATATTTGTCAATTTACAGAAAAAGATTTTTTATTAGTCTGTAAACAGTCAACAGTTTTAGTGCGGCCACAAAAACTGTTTCTAAAATGGAGTGATTTATTTATTCACGCGTCCGAAATCTATACTTATAATAAAATCGTAACTCGAAAGCCCGAAAATTTCAAATTCGCTTTTTGGATTTTTTTTCTTTCGCAATGCGTTTTTTAATCGATACTACTACCAAATCTGTTGTTTTTAAAATTTGAGTATTTTTGTCTGTTTGTATGTCCGAGGTTGGCGTCCAAACCAAGAAAAAGAAACGACTGAAAATTTGTAAAAAATATCGTCAAAAGCCGGGTCAACTTATAGGCTATTCAATATTGCGCATTTCCTCATGGGAGCTGAGCAGTGATGTTAAATATCTCACACTCAGAATCTAAATTGGACGGATTTCAATAAAAATGGCACTGTTGTATAGCTTATCAAAAATGATATGCACTGCAAAAGGTATCATTGCGCTTTATCACATGGGGACCAAGCACTTACCGGTTTTGTATTTTGATTAGTAGATTGTGAATGCCTATTTTAGCAATATTGTCAACTGAGTAATTAGTTCCATACCGTACACAGGTGACTGGCACAGTCTAAGTATGAAGATCGAATCCCGGTACAAGAGATTCTTTCTGCAATTTTTTTATTCAAGATTTCTGTTCATTCGCAGAAAAACAACTTTATTTTAGTTTTGCGTGTCCGTTTGTAATATAATTCCATTTTTATGTGTTTCGCTTGCTGTCTTATATATTATCAATATGGTGAAGTACAGTGAAGATGTTACACGTTAGCGTTATGTACAATTTTTATCAATCAGATTTCATCATTAATCATGGTATTTCTTTCCATAGAAAAGTCATTTTTAAACTCTGTCATAAATTATAGAATAGAAAAATATATATACAAAATGGATCTACGTTTGGCCACCAACTCACCTGATGGCAAGCGACGGTGTGGCCGAGGATGGAGCACGTATATATCCAGAATAAATCTATTTACTCTTAAGTAGAGTGGATAGATTTTGGGAGAACGATAGATGGGGAGTTGATGCAACTGCCCACTCCCACAACGGCTTCGTCCGGTGGATGGTAAACAGCCGTGGTCGAACCCTCCGACCAGAGTTTGTTGCCTGTTTTGTGTGTAGGGATTCCATTTTAAGGGTGCACTCCTACGGACGCGGACAACTCAGCCCCCAATACCTATTTAGTAACAAAACTATACATTCCCTCAGCCTGGCCTTAGGATTAATTTAATTGCCTGATCCATAAGTAAGAGAAAAATCAAATAAGCATTACTGACAATTTTGTTAGAGGCTGTCCAGCTATTGAGGTGGTTGGAGAGTACGTTCTCGATGATATATTGAATTATTTATTTTATCATCCTTTGAGAATTCGATTAAAATTTTAAGTTTTAAGACCAAAGGTAATAATTAAGAACGTTGTGCGTACTAAAATTTCTTTTGAACTGAAGCTTCACCAAAAATAAAAGTCCTACAAGGTCCATGGCGTGTTCTATACTTGGCATCAAAAATTTCTCTTTTACGATGTTCTAGAAGCTTCAACAGTTGAAGTCGATCGATGTCTATTGTCAACAAATGGGACTGAAAACTTAATGGGCCATCCAATGCACAAAAGGGTTTAATGAAAATGAATGTATCGGTAACGGCGGCTTATCAAATTTTTCGGTAATCCTATTGGGAAACAGAAAATGACGTAAGATCATCTATGTAGCATCTAGCTTTCAGCTGGTTGTACTGCTGCCAAATTCGTTCATCATCCGTGTTTCTAAATATATATCTGTTGGTTTTCAAGGCTCAAGTGAATAGGTATTTAGTGGTCAAGCGTGTTGATTGCTTAAAATCAGGTGAGTTGGCGGTGAAACGCAGGCCCATTGAGAATAAATAAAATTCTAATTGATGAGTGGAATCTTAATATTGCATCGTATAATCTACAACGCTTTAAAAGCTGTAAGCGACAGCTGATATAGCGCCCCCATATATCTGCAGACAATCGCGTGTGCTGTGGAAAAATCAAAGCAGGAGTAAGACCCTAAACACCCACTGTTTGACGGCCAGTTACCGGCACAACACCTAACCACCTAACAAGCCCGGCACAGTTATTTAAAATCGACCAAGGCGGTATCAGGATATCCGTCGAGACTCACCGCAAAACTGAGGCTAGAAACTTTTCCACCACCCGCTAACAAATTAAGCATAAAGTGAACCTACCTGAAAACAATTTTGGACACACCAAGTGTGGATCTAGGCAATCAAATAATTAAAATTGTACCATCGACATGAAGATGAAGAATCGATTATTAATTATATTGTAAAGTAATCCTAATCCGGATAAATACTCCAGGCGCTCAGATTTTATGCAAATTCGCGGTAGTGAGCAGAGGTCGAGATGGCATAGCGGTCAGAGCGCCTGGAGCATTTATCCAGGAGGCGCAGGTTCGAATCCTACTCACGACCGTATTCTTTTTTCCACTACAATTTATAACTTAAGTATTTGCTATGCATGCATTAATGATTAATGCTTTTTGAAGATTTATCTGTATGAGTTTGGGTTGCTAGGGCAACTGTCAAGTATCTGAAAAGTCAAGGCTGTCTGTACAAGGGCCACCCTTGTACAGACAGCCGTGACTTTTCAGATAGTCAGTCAGTCAATGAGGATAGACAAAAATAGAATAATGCAACAATTATTACCAAAAAAGGAAGGGGTGGAGGGCTGACATGAACAAACGTACCGGACCTTCTCAAAAAAGGCAGGTTAATAAACTGAACCGTCGAACACGCATTCTACATGTATGTAAGATAAAATCTATAGTTTCTGCCTACTGGAATGGGAATCAGGTGTGAGTTGGTTTGTATGATTAATTGAAATCTTAGTTTGACGTCAAGATTACTTTGACGTGAGCAAAGCCACGGGTACAGCTAGTAATGAATAAAATTATGTTGATTTATGGTGTCATGGAATTCTAAAATATTTTGCAAACTAATCTTGCAGCTTGTTCGTGGTGTTTCCAAATTTGCTTGACAATATTTATTTGATGCCTTTGTGTGTCAATTTAAATAAGAGCCGTCTAAAATGCCGTACAAAACATACATTAACTATTCTCTCAGTTATGTTGTGAGTAAATAGTGCTATAAATACAGATTCTAACATGTCAGGGAGAAATTCTATGAAAATAATTCATTAATGTTTCTTTAAAGGGCTTAATTAGATAACTTGTATTAGATTACGATTAGAGCGTCAGTGAGAATTTCAGCGTTTGTGAGTGTTGTTAAACAGCTCCATTAAGTTAGAATCGAATTAAGTTAGAGGAATTTGCATCGCCATCGGCGAACATGCTCGTGAGAATGGAATGGGAAGTTAGTGTATTTTTTGTTACTTTACAGTTTTTTACCGTTAATTGATGATCATGTGTTAAGTATTCAAATAAAACTATTGTTCTCTTCAGAAAGGAATTCCCCTGTGTTGGCAAACAAAATTGCACCTTATAGGAACAGCAAGTAGCTCAAGTTATACGCTACGAGAACCATAGCTGTGTTTGTCATAAATCAAGATAAAATTTGCGAAACTCGGTTTAAAGACAGCAGTGTTGCCATTTCCGTTATAAAAGGTATTTATTTGTGTTGTATGTAGTAGTGTATTGCGACTTACCTACTATATTTTTTGTACTCATGACGATGTTGCTAAACTCGACACAAATTATGTCTAAAAAAGTATAAACTTCGTACCTACCTCACCTTCGTACACACACACACACACAGCCAACACTGCCTCGATTTAGTGAGCGGTTGCTTGTTATTATATCATGGACATTTCTTTAGACGTTTGCAAGAAGTTTTGAGTGTTGTTATTACTTATACGCATTTCAAAGTTGCATAAATACATACATAAACCTAAACTTAGTTACATCCATATTCGAGTAATGCAGTCGTCCCTTGTCTCCAATACATAATGTATTTATGTAAATAATAGAGAATAGATGGTTATTTGATATACCTTGAGTCAATTGTAATCGTTTCTCGTGATATATGGACCGGCTTCTATTCGTTCGTTGTCAGTCGATTGTTGCCTCGTTATATTACAAGTCTCCTCTTGATAACACACACTTTAACTGTTGGTCAGTATTGGACCCACTTTTGGGAAGCGATGCACAGTGAAAACACGTATAAACTGGTATGTGATAAGAGGTGCAGCGCGCGTGGAAGTGGTCGGGTGAGATGCGCGTAGGCACGAGCGTCGCGCTCGGCTCGCAGTTATCAACTAAACATACATTAAAAATGCCGGTTGGTACACAACCAGTGACTTTTCTCACCGTGTATCTTACCAGACCGCTGCATTGTTGATTCGACAAGCTGTAGCCATCTCGACAATATTTCCTATTCGATTCTGTTTAGCTATAATCGATTTGCAGGCGTGTTTAACATTATCTCAAGGTTAGGTTGATTTCGATCGATGTTTGATTGTAGTGATATTACTACGCACGTTCACTATAACGAATCGTTTTTACGTTTGTTAGGCAGTTGGTAGGCGAGTATTTCGAGTAAATTATTTTTGATGTTTTGTAGTTTTTAACATTATAAACTGCTACAATAAGGCTAGTTTATTGATTTATTGACACTATGTATAGATACGTACATATTATTTATTTATATCGGTGGTTCTGAACAAGGTCGCTCTCTGGAACAGGATGATATTTTAGTTAAATAGCCTACTGAATGTACAGTGTAGTGGTGTAGCAATATAAGGAATTAAAGATTATTTTAAGGTAGTAAAAAATATTATTGTAGGTTACTAAATTTTTCAGTAAGTTTCATTAAGAAAGTAAAGTCGAGTAAACCACAAGGGATTCGTATTTCGTAGGGTACTCAGACTAAAACAAAGTAACTAGTTACTTAAAAGATTGAAGTAGAGAAAAGCAGAATAATTTCGTTATACACAGGGTATATGTTAACAAAAAAGTGTATACTACAGTCACGCGCACGAACATGGAAACAAACGTTAAAAAAAATACCGACATGATCTGTAGCGTGTATTACTAAGATAATAAGGTATTTAAAACTGATTAGGTTAGTTAGGTTAGGTTAGAATAATTAATGTATGTAGACAATGTATGTGTACATTAATTATTCTTTATTATTTAGATAACTATTTATATGGAGTTTAAACACTGCAAATGTATACATGTTTTTGCTCGTGACTGGACCTATTTGCATCCTTTGGATTACTCCAATTTCCAATGTTGATATGTTAAGATGACTAGAATTAAATGGAACAATTCTCACAAAAAGTTCAATCAGTATCAAAAGTATAGCTAGTCGCATTCAGAGGTCTAACACAATCTGAAAATTTGGTAAAATTCAAACTCTTAACAATGTAATCGATCATCACTTCACTATTGCTACGCCGAGATCGATAGAAATGATGGACATAGTTAATTAAACGTTGACTGACCAACACGTCGAGGGGATGGTTCGTTAATCATGAGTAAATTGAATCCTTCACTGCTTAATGCAGCTTCCCCCACAATTATCAAATCTGCGTTGTTACATGGTTTGTGGATTTTAAACGTAAAATTTGACATGAAGTGTTAATAAAACGATAAAATTCAATACATTATAACTTTTATAGAGTTGACAAGTTTGTCGAAAAGATCCGTGCTCGGACGGCTGTGTTGATATCGCTTGTTCAATCAGTCCACTCAGCTTATTGCAGTCACTTTACCTTTATATTATGGATACTAGCTGGTTGACTGGCTCATTGGTGTAGTGGTCGCAAGCGCGTCTGCTGAGCGGTGAGGTCCTGGGTTCGATTCCCAGGTCGGGCAAAGTGTTATTGGGTTTTTCGGTTAGAAAATTCTCAGCAGCAGCCCGGAGTCAGGAAGTTGGTGGTGTGACACCCCCGTGCTCCGGAGCACGAGCTAGTACTAGCACCAGCTAGTATCTATAATATAAAGGTAAAGTGACTGCAATAAGCTGAGTGGACTGATGGAACAAGCAAGCGATATCAGCACAGGCGTCCGAGCACGGATCCTTTCGACAAACTTGTCGACTCGATAAAAGTTTTTATGTGTAGAATTTTATAGTTCTATTAACACTTCATGTCAAATTTTACGTTTAAAATCCACAAACGTGTAGAGCACGTAAAGCCGTCGATCCTGCGTTCTAATCTCTCTCCGGTCGTGTAAGATTGCCGTCCCATCTCTTTCAACCTGTGTTTGCGCATACACTCGTGCACTATAATATCTCCTGCGTACTTGGCTAATCTCCGTGGAGATAGGCCACCGTTACCGAAATACGGTCGGGAGGAGTATTACTAGCTGGTAAGCTAGGCTGACAAAAAATTGCCTGTGTCTTTCTCCAAGGTTCAAGCTATCTCTATACCAAATTTCATCCCTATCCGTCAGCGGTTTTTGCGTAACAAACATCCAAATATAGAAACTTTCACATTTATAATATAAGTAGCCTTTTCCCAACGTTTAGCGTTGGCTTCCAGTCTACGCCGTTGCTACTTAATTCTATTTTTTCCATGTGTTTCGGGAAAAGAATAGTCTACCCCATTTCTGCCCATAGGTGTCGTTAGAGGCAACTTAGGATATAAAAGTCCCCTTCATGTTGGATGGCAATAAAAAAAATAAAAAAAATAGTTCTTCAAGATAAAACTTTGAAAAGCATTAACGCAATGTTAGCGAACTCTAAAGTTACAATATTAAAAGGTCGAGATGGCTTAGTGGTCAGAGCGCCTGGAGTATCTATCCGGGAGGCGCTGGTTCGAATCCTGTTCGCGACCGTATTCTTTTTCCATTTTAATATTGTAACTTTAAATATATGTTCGTTGATATAAGTACAATGAACATGTAAAAATATTAAAAAAAAAAAACAAAACTTGAAATTGATGAAGGAATCTAACTTGAAGAATGACTCTAATGCATCCTAAACTCTCCCCACCGTACTGGTTTGCCAGTCAATAGGACCACAGGCAGCAGGACGAGAGAGTGGACTGGCACCAGCGCAAACGCTTGTCCACTTTACCTTTGCGGCGATGACCCTAGCTGTTCTAAGCTAAAACCAGGTTTGTTCTAGCGAGACATATTAGGGCTCAAGAAAGGCAAAAACCGATAAGGAAGACTATATAATACTATTTATTTAAAACACAGAAACAACAACAAAACGAAGGCCCACAAAACCGTATCATCGGTTTGACTATGGGAGCGGGAACTAGTATTTTACATAGAACCATTGTTTATCTGATCTCCTCAACCCAGCTATTGGATGTACCTCTCGGTCTGGTTGACGGAATTTCAAACATCAGTAACGACGTTTGCTATTGTGCTCTCCGCGACTATATTGATTTTGAATTTATTATAAAAACAAGATCCTTAATGTATTATCGCTAAGGGTTTATTTAAGTAAAATAAACCCTTAGCACACATCAAGGAATTTACTTATATATAATATTTACTTATAAATGGAATTTTAAATTGAATGGTTTAAATTTTAAACCATTTATAAGTAAATATCTTTCTAAATATTCGCTGTTAGAGTAGCATTTTTGGTCTTGCTCATATTTACGAATATTTTTTTATTCCATTTGATTCTTAGTTTAAATTTAATGTATTCGAGTTAGGTATATATCCACCCCTTATAAGGAAATTAACTACTAAATTAGGACCGAGTTAGTACCTATAGAGAAGATAATTTATATTTTTAGATAAAATATATATATTTATAACAACATACCTACCATCCTATATAAATGGCAGTTCATAGAACATAACATGCGATATTTCAGGGAAATTGCCTCTGCCATGATAATCGATAAACGATGTGGCTGTGCGAGTGCCCATTTTCCTAATATAATCCCGTAGCCGATTTTCATGACATCACATATTATGCTGAAAGCTGGATTATTATATATAAATGAGAGGGGAAGCCGAAAATGTAGTTAAACCAAATCATAGTTGCCATTTATGTTAAGGTTCATAATTAGAGCTACAAAAACAAGGAAACCTCAGATTTTATTAATGATAGCACAGATTAGTATGATTTCCTACGAAGATTTTGTCCTTACGCTGTAGATACGCTCTTAGCTTATTACGTAAAGTCATTTTGTAGAACGATTATACAATTTGCGGAATAACTTTTACTGCCGAGGCTGAGAGTTTCGTGTCTGTTATTTTAGGTACTTAGTTACCAACAGTAGACATTTTACTGTACTGCGTCTGTTTATACAAATAAAACAGTCAACGACAAACAAGACCTGTAGCTGCAAAAACAAAGGATACAGTCCCTTTATTATATAAGGTTAATTCCTTAAATAACATTTTGGGGTGTTCTGTTTCAATGCGATTGTGTGTCTAACGTAATACCTGTGTTATTAGACATTATAACGTATATAAGTAGGTGTATACCTATTATAAACAGTATTTACAGATTCGGAACATTTGAATCTTTGAAATGTAATGTTGTTATTCTCAAAGAAAGGAAGTTTCGTGTTGGTCGAATTTGTGGCCGACGTTCATGCAGTAAAAGTTAGAAGCTAAAAGATTTGTTGCGGTGGATGCCGCTGCGATCTGGGGATCCGGGTACCATGTAAAGGCCTGCACAGACGAGTGACTTTTGTCCGCAGTATTGGTACGCAAACACAGTATTGGTGGTCTTTGTACGCGGTACTTCTAGTCCCTGATGTGCGTTATTCGATGTAGTTGTAAGTAATCTATTTTGACGGACAAAAAAGTACCCCGAGAACTGTCCCTTGTCTATGGTCTATGGCCTTTAAGATTAGTGAAGTACCGTGTGTTTTTTTATTTGATAGGATTGTAAGGTGCTAAAATATTTTAACATGTATTTGATTAGCGTATAGATACAGTACGTGACGCAATTTACGCTCAGTGTAAACGACAATATTGCGGATCAAAGCCTGTCGTGTCTGATACGCTAGTACCAAAATTTCCTGACTACCTATTCGAATTTCATCGCTGAGTGAGCCAGAGAACATTCCACCAAGTCTCGTGTTAACATAAATTGTACTTTCCGATGGTTGCCTCGGCAAAAGGGTGAACGGAGTGTAATAGTAATATATTATGATCGAACATAACGCAGCCATCAAAGTAGAAAGAAACTGGCCGACGGGAGCTGAACGGAACCTAAAATGTAATGATTATTTTTTATTTATTGCTATAGCTTGGTGAGCCTGTATCGGTGGCTACCACTGAAAGTAATTTTCCCGAAAGTTTCTGTTCGAAAATATTCAAATAAAAATTGTGAGAGCATATTTCTCTCCCAATTTTTATCAATATATTTATATTGAAAATTATTTTTTTACGTACCTACGTTCATGTTTGTAAGTTTAAAGGTTTCCTAGGAGGTACGGAGGTATTGTAAATAGCAGTCATGGCGGGAGGATAATGTATTATAATTCTTGTTCAGTCCTATTGTTTTTTTCGCTCTTTTAGCCGCGCCTCCATTTAAGTGTATTTATATGTAACACCTCAGACGGTACCATGGTATACTTTCCTTATAGTAAAATTCCCTAATTTAAATTTAATTAAACAATGTTTATTCATCACTTTACTGTGAATATGTAGTTTTATTCGAGTTCCTCATTCATATCCCCATATTCAAAATAGCGTAAACATTACTCATATTGACCATGTAATCGAATTAAGGAAATTACGGATATTTTCCTTAGACGAGTAAACGAGGGTACCTATAGTATATTTAGTACTAGTTAGGTCTAGATCGAGTTCCAAACGTCGAGATCAGAATGATGGAACAGAAATGGAGTTCGGCAGAACACCTTGCAAGGCGTAATTATGATTGTTGGAGCAGAGGTACGACAAGATGGGCGGACGATATTGTTACTATCGCTGGTAAAATTATAATGGATGGGATTAGAAGCAGTGAGTGAAGTCAGGCCGTGGATGATGATGATGCAGTATAAATATAAAACTATAGGCGGATTATAATCCAATAAAAAAAAACTTATAGCTAGTTGCAAACTCTGGTCGCTAACAATCCCTGAGGTCAAGCCACGCTTAGCGTGGTCATTATAAATGGGTAACCACTTTTTTATTGTACGGTTGGACTTTGGTAGCAAAGACTTTCCTCCTATTAATATCCCAACACATCATACCATTTTTCTGTCCGATGTTGTGGGTGGAAAGTGCTATCTAAACTTAAGTTTCACTTACGACTAACATTACACTAAGTTTAGTTGGCATATTTTAGGACGTCGTACGAAAGTAGACACACTACACAGTCGAAGTCTGCGTAACATAATATTTTTATCTAGACTAAATAGTCAGACGTTGCGTCATAGTCTCTCTGTTCAATATTTGTACGCTCAATTGGTTCCAAAATATAGGTTGGGTACAAGGGTTATTAATAAATTGTATGAAATATACGCGTCTGGGTTTACAAATGAGTATGTTTGCGTACTTTAATTAAATTAGGTTTCTGTTACAAACGTATTAACTAGCAGCTAGCAGACCCGACCCAACTTTGCCCGATATCGACCTTTGTAGAACGCTGTCTTTTATACGATTTCACAAAAGTCCTTTAAAGGTGTCATAAATCATAACATTACATTACGCAGGCACAGGTGTACAAAGTTGTACACCCATATTTCACCAATACCTACTGTTATTCAGTCCCATGTAGGTAATAGATGGTCTATTACCATTTACAGGGTACAATTCCAAATTCTGGGCTGCTACAAAGAATATCATAACAGAAAAACCCGTTATTGTTTTTTTATGTCTTTTTACCCAACCTGGGAACAAGGCAGGTTGTTTGCTGTTTTTTTCAATTAGCTTTTCATATTAATTATAGTTTAACGGTTATTACTCACGCGCATACTTCAGGATTGCCCGAATTCGAAACTAGTCGGGCAATCCCGAAGTATGCGCGTGAGTAATAACCGTTAAATTATAATTAATATGAATGTGTCTCACGAAAGTTACTATACAAAAATAGATTATCATAAATACAAAAATATTTTCAAACGCACGCACACTTATAAAAGTGTGTAAAGATAAATCGACAGATAGATACTCTATTGTACACTGAGTACCTAAAAGAAAATAAATTTCTTCTTGATAACCATTGGATGGAAAGAATCATTAAGGATCAGGTAAATTTTTGTATGTAGTGACAATTACTTTAAATCACCTTTTAATATTTAACTATAGAAAAGATTATCTCCAAATAATTTATTCATAACATAACATAGCATCACGCCTGTATTCCCCGAAGGGGTAGGCAGAGGTGTACACAGATGTACCACATTTCACCAATGCTGTTATTAAGTCCCATGTAATAGGTGGTGAGCCTATTGCCATCAACCGGGCACAATTCCAGACTCCGGGCTGCTACTGAGTATATTCTAACAGAAAAACTCAATAACACTTTGCCCGAACCGGGTATCGAACCCGAGACCTCCTGCTCAGCAATCGCATTTGGGACCACTAGGCCAACGAGGCAGTCTCAATAATTTATTCATTAGTGGATAACTGAAAAAATCTGTTTAATAGTTACGGAGCAAATCGTGCACAGACACGATCAGACTGACGCGGCAGGAGACTTTGTTTTTAACAATGTTGAAGAGAATCAAATATAGGCACAATAAATAAATGTAATCTACGTTCGTTAACGAGATCTTTGATCTCCGGGTCGCTTTTTGTGCGCCCATATCAAGTTATCTACCTATCACACTATCGCTCTAAAGATATCATTGTACCAAAAAGGTCTATATGTCTCATTACGTAACGTATTGCCTTATTAAGTTTGCTAATCAGATTACCTCTTTATATGGTGATAACATACAAAAGCTCTTAACTGTAGTTGCTTCTGGAAATACGTAGAGTACAACAATATATGTACGGTCCAGGAATTTGAATTAAGACCCATCTACTTAATATGTCATTTGACATCATCAAATTATCATCATAGTATCAAGACTGTATGCTCGAAGGGTTAAGCAGAAGTATATACTCACACTTTACCGATGTACCTTTGTGGGTGGTGAGCTTTGTAGGTTGATGATTCAACCGGGCACGATTTCAAACTCTTGACTCCCATTGAAAATTTGCTACCAGAAAAACCCAATAAAACTTTGCCCGACTTGGGTAATGAACCTAGGACCTCATCACGTTCAGCAGCCGCGTTTACTACTAGACCAATGAGGCAGCCAAAATTATTATCAACTAACGACTCGCCTGGCTTCGCACTGATAGCAGAGCATCAGTGTCGCATCAACACGAATTATACACCTATATCTTCCTAATAAATCACTCTGTCTATTGGTGAAAACCGCATGAAAATCCGTTAGGTAGTTTTTGAGTTTATTGCGAACAGAGAGACAGATGGAGGCGGCGGGAGGCTTTGTTTTATAATATGTAGTATCAAAACATTTGAAATCTGTTTCAGTTAATTTAATTGATAGTTGCACTTAGGGCATTTCTTAACTCTTCTTTTTTTTCTTTTTATATTCTCTAATAAACATCAATAAGTCATGATGTCGATAAATAATCTACGTTTTTTTTTTATGTTATAAACTGGCAAACCAGCTGGTGGTCCACCTAATGGTAGGTGGTTACCATTATCTGGTGAAATGTTTCAAGTTAATCTCGACATGCGAAATTAGTATTAAAGTGGTTCATGGTTCAGTTTCTTCGACTGTATCTCTACGTATGTTAGCATCAAGAGTTGTTCAGCAACTTAGGATAGGCGTTTTTCCAGCAGTGGGCTACGATATTTTGAAGTTTTGTTTTGTTTGTTCGTATAAGTTCGATTATTGTTACTAAAATAATTCGGATAATTCGGGAGAAATTAAGAGTGTTTTTTGCTAAAGTATTTGTGTAGTGTGAAGTCATGAGATTTGAAATTTTTTAAAAGAAAGTCCGACTATTTACTTTATTTATTCTACATTTCAAATTATTTGTGGAAAAAGAACACTGTCGTGAGCAGAATTCGAACCTTCGCCTCCCGGATAAATACTCCAGGTGCTTTGACCGTTAAGTCATCTCGACTTCGACTCGATTACATTTCAACAAAAACAAAACTTTTGCTATCAGCTGTCAAAACGGCCATCATAGCATACCACTAGGGTTGTGTTTTATGTATCTATTTACTTTCTTTTATAAAGTAGCCAAACCGTTAGTACCTACTCAAATTCCTTCAGTAAGTAATGAACGTAAAACAAAGCCTAATTAATCGGCTCTGAATAACTTCGCGGGAATTAGCGTAATTCTTGAGCTCTTTGTCCAATCTGTAATTTATTCTGAGCTCTCTTGTCAAGATCCGTAATTAATCGGTCATTTGACGTACTTATACGGTTTTCTTTTTCGTCCCGGCATTTTCCTGGACTGATACTTGATTTCCCTTTAAGGGAAACTGTAGGGGCGTTAGGAGGCAATCTTCCAAAAAATTATTTCCTAATTACGAATTGAATGTTTATTTTCCATGTGGTTCGCGGATTTATTTTGAAGTATGGTTCTGATAATAATACATTTTAATTTTAAATAAGCCTATAAGTCTAACCACAGAATAGATAATTCGTAAGTAACCAAGGTCAGGTGCGAAGTACTCGCAACCGGCATGCGTGTATGACCCAGCGGGAAATTGCGGAACTAACTTTCAATAGCTTTTATCATTAATTTTGACAGTCATCGTAGACGAGGAGGTGGTATACGATTTTTACTTTTTAGAGCATACGGCGCAGATGTTATACCTATGTGGATGTAACATATAAAATATCTTAGCAAGTAGCATTCTGTAATAACTTACAGTAGCATTCTGTAATAATTTACAGAATGCTACTTGCTAAGATATTTTATGGTATGGTAGGTTCTGCCTACCTCCATAAGTCGGAAAAAGGCGTGAGTTTATGTTTATGTAACTAAGCATGAGTAGGTAGTCGTACTTGATTTTCAGGTTCTCGTAAAAGACACCAAAAGTCTGCCAAATTTATTAGTACAGTAGTTATTGCGTGATGAGTAACAAACATCCATCCCCGTCACAAACTTTCGCATTTATAATATTAGTAGGATAATAGAGTATTTACTATTGTTTACACAGAGATTGTAATCAACTAAATCTTTTTTCCCAGCAAATCCGATCGGAATTCTCAATTGAAACTTGTGGCACGTCCCGGCTTGACCCGAAAATTCGACCTACAGAGCATCCTTTATGAAAGGCCTCCGGTCGCTCTGATCAACGTGATCTTTTGAATGCCTCTCAAAAGTTTTGGATGGCCAAGAGCGTTCGCCTTTTCTTATAAGATACCTATACTTACCTATATCTTACGTTTCAGGTAGTATTACGGAAGATGAAGTAATTAAGTTAATTCTTTAAGAAGAGATTAGGAGGACAAGAAATTTTACCGCGAGCAGGGTTTGAAACGGCGCTCCTTGGGTCGGAGTCGAGTGAGTTGTAGTTACTTTGAAAAATGTATTAGAATCTCTATTTTATTTCGGACCGGTCAAGATTTACCCAAAACCGACGAGCATGCATGAAAAGATTAATAAACACAGCAAAATAGGTGTCTCCGAATAGCAGCAGTTAGACATTAAAACTCTCTGCCTACCCCAATCGGAAACAGGTGTGATTTAATGTAAGTATGTATTTTGTTCAATGTTATGTATTTACGCTAATGACGGTCGATTTATCGTTCCCATCTACGTATGTATATCGTTCGTCATACAGTGTCATGTACACTGTATGACGAACGATATACATACGTAGATGCCATCACGTTGAATAGTCCCCGATGTGGGAATGTGGGTTTATGAGTAAACAAATACGTCAAACCTGCGTCGTTTGTCTATAATTAATTGGTCGACAAATTACAGGTCGTAACATGCTAACATCAAATCTACTGTTGACATTAGTACTACTGCTATGTAATGGCAATTTTTGTACTTTTTAAAAATACTTTGCGGTAATTTTTTTTTTTGGACTGTATTTGTTATAGTAATGCGGTGAATGTAGTTTGGTAATGAAACTTTGAAAATAGATAATTCCAGGGGTAGGTACTGTGTGGTTTTTATCGGTATTAGACTGACTTATAACTACAAATAAGTATTTGTTCAAAGGCCTAGTCAAACTTATTTAGTATTATATTAAATGGAAAAAGAATACGGTCGCGAAAAGGATTCGAACCTGCGCCTCCCGGATAAATACTTAAGGCGCTCTGACCACTAAAGCATCTCGACCGATTGATGATGAATTCCCGGTGGTGAGCAGATCACCACCGCGAATTCTTCATCCATATTTTAACACGACTTTTGGCGTCCTCATTGCTATCTATTCAGTCCCTATACAGGTGACCGAACCGACGCGTATTCTTTTTCCATTTAATATAATAACTTTAGAGTTCGCTAAGCATGCGTTTATGTTTTTCAAAGATTTATCTTGAAATATTTAGTATTACTAGTAATTCGTTTTTCCTCACGTCAGGAGTTTACCAAGGTAGCACTAGTAGTTTCCCCGCCCTTTACCGCACTCTAGTGCTATCTGGGAAAAAGAAACGGTGCAACAACTCAAAGCACCGGATCGGGATTAATTAAATGTTTGTAATCGCACCAACGAAAGGGATAAATTCAAGGGTATGAAACAAAATGTTTCCATAAATACAGAAGATCATAGGTAATAGACCGACATATAACTTCTCCAGATAATTATGCCAAACTTTAGACAAATTTCCAAAAGGTGAAACAATGGGCTCTTTTTAAAACAATTCCTCACTTGAGAGGAAGTCCTAAAATAACAGAAATGTATAAATACAAGCCTTTAATAAATAACCTACTGAATTCTAAAAACGAAGCTTCTCGGTTTTATGAAATAATTAAATTTAAGCCTTGTTGTTCGGTTGGGCCTTTTTATTTTTGTGTATGAAATGAGCCCAGTAAATAAACGATGTCTCATGCGACTCGTAAATCGTCACTCCTCATAAATTATGGAAATACCATGGATGCAATTACCATTAAAATAACTAACAAGTGATTATTCGAGGAGGACCAAGCTAATTAAATATTAGGTACTAGTTAATACAGGAATTAATACGAAATAATACTACTCCCTATGTACGTATATTTGGAGCATAGCGTACGGCTGTAAACGTGGATGATGACCTAAAAGAACAGAAAAACGTGTGTGGTACCTATTTGAATTCTGAAGTTTGAGGGGAATAAAGAAGTTTAGCAGGATGGAAAGGAAGACATACGAGGAAGATAAACTTATGCATAACGAGGAAAAAGTTAATGTGAACTAGATACAGAATATAATGTAGCTGTAGATAACAGGAGAGGCCACCTTTTTAAAACAATTTTAGAAGGAACAATAGAAGGGAAGACAGGAATGACGATCTATCTATATTAAACTTTATTTAACGATTGAAGAAAAATGTAGGAGACGCATTGTGTCAAGAGGTTAAGCTGTTGCGTCACTCATTAGCAGACACAATAGATTTTTATTGTTACAACGTACAGATCTGTACGTTACTGAGCCGAAAGGTTAAAGCGAAATAAGAGGGTAGATAGAGGACAGTGGATGTTTTCACAAATAAAGAGCTTTTAAATTAAAGATGTGACCGTCCTCGATATGACGTTAAACTGTCGTGCATTTAGTATTGAACTGGGTGTATTAATTAAATGCTATCTGTGAGCTATGGGATTTATAATGCCCAATCATAGGTCTAGATGGAACAGTCGGCATTAGCGCAGGATGATGACTTAGGGCGGCGGCTAAGGAACGTCTTGTACGTCAATGGCGGCGCCCACGGACCTAGTCAGGTGCAGGCCCGTCGCAAGCGGGCGTGCAAGGCGTGCACCGCACGCGGGCGGCACGTCCAGGGGGCATACTACCCATCCTCACATATGGTTCTCAAACATGGTCTTTGACAGAACAGCAGAGAGTCGCGCTCGGGTTTTGCCAATGAGCGATGGAACGGAGTATACTGGGCCTCAAACTGGTGGACCGGATAAGATATACCTTAATCCGTTCCAGGACAAATATAACCAATTTCACTCGGAAAGCTGCCATGCTAAAATGGAATTTGGCTGGACACATATGCCGCATGTTCAACGATCAATGGGCTAAACTCACGACCGAATGGGGAAAGGGATACAGGGAAAGCGACAGCGCGGCAGGCCCAGACGGAGATGGAGGGATGAGCTAGACTCATAATAATAATAAATTAAAGATGAAACTTCTCTCAATCGGTATAAATAATATACAAAACATCAAATTGTTCTGAATTAGAATTGTTTTACTAAAATAAATCGGTACAATTTCACAAAGGGAATGAAATTTTCTTCATTAAATGTGCGAGTGGCCCAGACCAAGTGACGATAATTGACGGAAACTTAATAATCGGAGATTTTGCTTGATTAAAATTGTAATTGTTATTACAAATTCTTAGCTTTATATCAACCGATTTTTTTTTTACATTAGGATCATTTTAACTATCTTAACTATAATGAATAATAACTTGGAAAATTTGACAGGGTGTTTTATAAAAATTATATCTATCAAATTCTACAGGTTTAATGGTGTACTTAGCTATATTATTTTCAAAAATTAAGGAGCCTGTTCAAAATATGTGAGCCATGAATGTATCAACTGCATGTATGTAGTTTGCTAGTCGTTTTTACAAAGTAATAGTAATAAAACTCAATTATTATTGCTTGTTTTGTGAGTAAGTACCTCATTGGCATAGTGGATGCAAGCGCGGCTGCTTAGCGTGAGGTCTTAGGGTGCGGGCAAAATGTTATTGGGTTTTCGGTTAAGAAATTCGCAGGAGTAGCTCGGTGTTTGGAATAGTACTGGGTAGATAGGTAGCAATAGGCTTACAAGTCACAACCTATTAATTAGTTATGTGGTGGCAGCACACACTGTACAGCTGTGTACGCCTTTGCCTGCCCCTCCCAACAGAAAAGGTTTAAAGAAATCATTGTGTGACAAAGTGTGAAACATTATTACCTACTAGGTTTTTCAGAATAGCGCTTTTTAATAAACAATGATTAATTGAGAGGGTCGGCGTACCCAGTATAGTACAATCTTGAAATATGAAGGTTAGAAATTTTGTAACAAGATTTTAAATCAAATCAAAAGACATATAAGAATCATTCCTAGTTAATTCATAACATAACACAACACATAACATAGCATCACGCCTGTATTCCCCGAAGGGGTAGGCAGAGGTGTACACAGTTGTACACCCACATTTCACCAATGCTGTTATTAAATCCCATGCAATAGGTGGTGAGCCTATTGCCATCAACCGGGCACAACACCAAACTCCGGGCTGCTACTGAGAATTCCCTAACAGAAAAACTCAATAACACTTTGCCCGACCCGGGAATCGAACCCGAGACCTCCTACTCAGCAGTCCCGCTTGGGACCACTAGACCAATGAGGCAGTTAATTCATAAAATTCCGTACCTATCTATAGTTAATAATATTAAACTATATTTTAAACAAGAACTAAATTCTATTGGGTTTTTCGTTAAAAAAATCTCGATTGAAGTCCCAGTTTGATGACAATAGGCTCACCATCTATTAAATGGGACTATAACTGCATCGGTGAAATGAAGACGTACTTGCTACAGTACTCTGCCCAATCCTTCAGGGATACAGGCATGATGATTTGTTTATATGTAAATGTTATATATTTCAGTACCAATTCATCTTTTTCACATCTTCATATAAATTCATCTCAATGAATCACCCTACCCCCATTTAAATCGTACCCAAAATGATAATATTTCACTGTGTAGAAATTTCCCATGCCAGCGAGATGGATATTCTCCGTAAGTCGGGGTCCCTGATGGTGCTACTAATAACCTGCCATCGGCGCGTTGACATAAATGAGTTATGCAAATTTCCCTGCAAAATGTCCTATTTTATAAAATCTCATAACAAGCGACCTCTTTAAAATGACAGTTTTTTCCTTCTGTCTACATGATACGAGATATATATCTAAGATTTATTTTTCTTAGATTTTTTTATCAAAAATTTATCCGCGTTTGGCCACCAACTTGCCTGATGGTAAGCGACGGTGTGGCCGAGGATAGAGCACGTATATCCAGAATAAATCTATTCACTCTTAAGTAGAGTAGATAGATTTTGGGAGAACGATAGTTGAGGAGGTGATGCCTAAACCGTCTCCCATAATGGTTACACCGGACTACATCCCGATATAAGACTCGGTCGCTTCACACAGACGCTCACACCAGAATTGTGTTGCCTGTTTTGCACCACCCAGAGGCCATGTAGGGAATCCATTTTAAGGGTGCACTCCTACGGACGCGGGCAACTCAGCCCCCTATTCTGCAACAGGCCAATAGGAATAAAATTTTATAATCATGAGTTCATTTGGATCTTACATTACAACTAACTGACTCATCCATCAGCCTCGCATGACGCCCAACTTACAAACAACAAGAACATCTAACAAGACGATCTTTGTATATTTTGCAGACCTCGTGAAAGTTATTAACTAACCTATCCATCCTCTTGAAACATTCGCGTCTTTATTATCGGGTGATTAAAATCCGTTTAGAAGTCGTACATAGACAGACGGACTCGACTGGGTTTTCAACAGGCTTTTATTAGCTTGGTATGTATCTATGTAACGGAATCGTTCAACGTGATTTTCACTGAGGTGCTATAAGAGCCCTTTCACACATTTTCTCCAATATTGATAATTTTAACCATCTTATTTATAAAAATTAAGATGCTAAAATAATTTTAGACTACCTACTGATATAAATAAAGTGATCCTTTAACTTGAAAATTACGGTCTTAAATTTGTATTTAATTCTATATACATCTTGTATTAGCCGATTTCCGAAGGCATGTTTTGCCAAAACACTATGAGGATATGCATATTTACTTGCGTTTATCATGCATTACATCAAGAAAAAGCACAAAAAAAAAAAAAAGTGTCAGGCATATCCTAGTAATATTACCCTCGGCCCTATAATTTTAGTTTAGTCACCTAAAATCGAAGAATAAAATGATATTTATATAGAAATTATTTTAAAAAAAGTCACCGGAACAAAGCCGATTTCCTTGAAATACAAAGGCATTCCTGTAGTAAATTTATTATACACGAAAAGGTAGACTCTAACTAAGTTAACAATAAAATACTATCTACTATAATAAGTTAACAATAAAATACTATCTTATAAAGAAAATTAATTTCCAACACATTGGCCGCGGAAAATCAATTATATTATTCGTTTAAAGGATTATGCCGAATCCCATAAGCTTCTTCCTAACGAGCAGTTTGGCTTTCGAGCTAAACACTCATGCATCCATCAGTTGCACCGTATCGTTGAGCACATAAGCGCAGGCTTCATGGGCAAGATGAAAACGGGCGTATTATTCTTCGACGTAGCGAAAGCCTTCGACAAGGTCTGGCACAACGGTTTAATCTATAAGCTGTACCAGTTCCAAGTGTCTGACCGTCTCGTAATCATCGTTCGAGATTTTCTGTCTAACACTAGCTTCCGCTATCGCGTAGAAGGCGTTCTATCGTCTCCTCATCGGCCGCAAGCCGGACCGTCCCTCAGGGCTCTGTGCTATCAAATCAAATCAAATCAAATCAAATCATTTATTTGCCGAAATATGGTGGTACATAGGATGGTAAATTTATGTAGGTAAGTACAGGTCATATTTCACCCTCAGTATAGGGTATGCAAAATATAGTAATCACAACACTTTTAAATGATTATAGTACAACAAATCGTAGAATAACACCGTATTTTAATGGGTGCCAAATCGACATGAGCTTTTGTTCAAAAAGTCTTTGACACTGTAAAAACTCTCCTGTATCAACCACTTCCGTAAGGCACTACAGAACTTGTTATAAGGTAGGTCAGTCATTCCTTTGGGTAAGGAATTATATATTAAAGGGGCCATATAGGCACAGTTTTTCCTGAACAGTTCTAGTTTAGGTACAGGCATTTTTAGAGGAAGGTGGTTAATTTTGCGTTTAAATGTATTATCGTTGCTGGCGAATAGGTAACTGTGGCTTTTAACAAATTTGGCTACTTCGTAGATGTAGATGCAGGGTACAGTTAGTAGATTTTCAGACTTAAATATTGGTTTGCATGATTCTGACCATCCCATGCCGTATAATGCTCGAATGCATTTTTTCTGTGCTATGAGCACCCTACCAATATCACAGGAATTTCCCCAAATTACTATGCCGTAACGGATGATGGAACAAATGTAAGCGTGATAGACCATAATAGAGGTGTGTCTGTTCGTCACATATTTCACCTTTCTAAGTGCGAAAACAAATTTGTTTATCTTTATGCATAAACTGTTTACGTGCTCTTTCCATGATAGATGCGTGTCGAGGGTAATACCTAAGAATTTTGCGCTATATATTTGTTTTATTTCTGAATTATTGTAAGTAATATTGAGTTCGGTGTTTTTGCTCTTATAAGTTTTAAAGTTGATTAGTTTTGTTTTTTCTATATTTATTTTTAGTTTGTTCATGTCTAACCATTGAATTACATCTTCTAACGTGTTATATATTTCTGTTTTAAAAGTATCTATATTCTTGCAGTCTAAAATTATGGTTGTGTCATCTGCAAATAGGACACAATCATGTTTGAGTGCACGAGGAAGATCATTTACATAAAGTAGAAATAACAGGGGCCCCAGAACGCTACCCTGGGTCACCCCAAAACCATTAACTCTTTGAGTCGAGTCAAATTGTACCACATTATTTGTTCCAGTATCAAATTTAGTGATTCTAGCGAATTGTTTCCTATTTTGCAAATAAGATTGAAACCAGAGCAAAGACGTTCCCCTTATGCCATATTTATCAAGCTTCGAAATGAGTATAGAATGATCGACGAAATCAAAGGCTTTACTGAGATCTAACAGTAGAGTTGATGTTGGGATTTTCTGGTTAATATTATTAATGATGCTGTTAATTAAGGTAAAGGTAGCTAAATGTGTTGATCTATACTTTCTGAAGCCAAATTGTTCAGGTGCCTCACCAATATCACCTCTCCTCTTCGTGCTGTACACCAGTGATATTTCCAGAAGTGGCAAAACCAGGTTAGCTCTTTTTGTCGACGACACGGCCATCTATTACACCGGTAGGAGTCTTAACTGCATTACCCGATATCTCCAGACCTCGGCCAACGCCTTAGGCGCTTGGTTCAGGAAATGGAGAATCGAGGTCAATCCAGATAGCCAGGGAATTTCTTCCCCAGCTTCGACCTATTACAATGTTCGGCAAGCCAATCCCTCGGGAACGGCAAGCCAAATACCTGGGTGTGATTCTAGATCACAAACTGTCCTTCCGCCCGCACATTAAGACGGTATGCAACCGCGCGGCCTTCGCTGTCAGCCGTCTATTTCCCATGACAAATGCGCGCAGTAAATTTCACTTAATCTTAAGATTAGACTCTACACTACGTGCATTAGACCCATGACGTATGCTAGCGTTGTGTTCGCACACGTTAAGTATTACAAAATCCATCCATGCAAACCCTGCAAAATCGATTCCTTCGTAAAGTGACAGGCACCCCATGGTTCACTAGGAACCTTCAACTCCACCTCAACCTCAGAATGCCTACCGTTAGGCAATTCATGAAAAGGGCATCGAAGAGATACTTTGAATCTGCCCCTAATCATCCGAATCCCTTAGTTGTCTCTTCCGCTGATTACAGGCCATCCCAGATCAATAAAATCTGCCGATCACGTCACGCTCTCCTTAGACCCGATGATAGGATCACTTTAGCTCAAGAATCGAACAAATTCAAAAGCACACTCTTACGCGCTCGACTGCCTCGTTATAGACCTCACCGGCGAGGTCCGCGTCCGTCGCGAAATGTCTCATCTCATCATGTCCGCTCCGACCCTTGCTCGAGGTGGGCTAGTAGCTTTAAATTCATCCCTTAATAATAAGGAAACTGATATGATCCAGCTAGTCCCTAGGTGTCCCCCCAGCAACGCCCTAAGTCGAGGCTCGTGTCCCGCAGGGGACGCCCTTACCACGGTTGCTAAGTTTGTAGTATTTTAAAATATGCTCTGGCTGGAGGCATGAAACTGCCTCGCCTTAGATATTCTCCGGTTACGCAGACAAAACCCCTCTGGGTTTCTGCAAAAAGCCAAATCAAAAAAAAAACAGGACTTACCGCGCGAGCGCTTGTCTACAAGACCTGTGACAAATTTTTCGACTCGCTCCCGTCGTGCGTATTTCACGTAAGTATACTACGATTTACCGACCGACGAATTTTGATCAAAGTATTTTTTTTTTTTAAATTATATGTTTTAAAGTTATTATATTAAATGGAAAAAGAATACGGTCGCGAACAGGATTCGAACCTACGCCTCCCGGATGAATACTCCAGGCGCTCTGACTACTAAGCCATCTCGACCTCTGCTCACCATCGCGAATTCTTCTTCCATATTTTAACACGTCTTATGGCGACGTCATTGCTATCAATTCAGTCCCTATACAAGTGACCGAAATCCTGTTCGCGACCGTATTCTTTTTCCATTTAATATAATAACTTTAGAGTTCGCTAAGCATGCGTTAATGCTTTTTCAAAGATTTATCTTGAATTATATGTTTTAGTTTGTCGTATTTGTATTTCACATTTATGTGTTATAGTTTATATGTGTCTATATAAATATTGTATACATTTTTACTGTACTGTTTGCCATTATTTAATTCATATGTGAATGCACGGATGGCGCAGTGGTTTAAGTGGTCACCTTGCCAACTGCAATCATGCGGCGTAGTGCAGGTTTTTTTTATTTTATTTTTAAAAACGTTGCCCCACACTAGTATTTTTTTCCTGTGTCGTGGGTGCGTTTACAGACATAATCTCACAAGCACACACACACCCAGACCCGGAGCAATTATCTATAGATCGTACAAATAATAACTCCGTGCAGGAATCGAACCTGTGACACGCAGCGCAGCAGTCGGTCTCTCGACCGCTGCGCCAACCGCGCTGTCAAATCTCCAGCTAGTCTTGGTTAATCGCTCGTCCCCGCTGCTCCTACACGACAACGCTCAACCTCATACGGCACAACAGACGGTCTCTAGGCTACAAGAGCTAGGGTTGGAAGTTTTGGGTCACCACCCAGACAGACTTCTTATCTCCAAAATTTTGCCCAACTTCTCGACAGGGAAAATATTCAATATGCAAGAGGCAATATAAAATGCCTTTGAAGAGTTTGTTGGCTCCCTTACACCTGACTTCTTCAAGAAGGGCATTGAAAAATTACCACTGAACTGGCAGAGATGCATCGATAGCATGTGCACATATTTTGATTGATAGAAATAAAATATATTTATAAAAAAAATGACTAACTTTCTGTATACTAAACGGCAATTTCATAGGTAAAGACCTAATATATTATATTGTATGCATTTTATACTATTATCTAAATTGCAATATAACATTATTCAAATTATAGATATAATATTACATAACAACAATTGATATATACATATCATACATAAAAACAACTGTTATAATTTTCGCTCGATTGACATTGAAAATATGTCAGTTCGTACTTGTAAATGCCAAAATGTCTAAAAAATTATTATAGATGCGGGATATTATGAAGACAAAATGCTTTAAAATTGAGGCAACTGTAATTTAGGTAAATTTATTTTTAAAATACGCGTTGTTTTAAGTGATCTATTTAATATTGGAATTGGATTGGAATTGGTATTTGTCTCAAGGGACCCCCCTTGAGACTAATACCAATTCCAATCCATCTAGGTAAGATCTAGGTGATATGATAACATTAATCGGTGGAAATTATATTTCGCGAACTACAATTTATTTACTCAGAAAGCAAAGCGGCAAAGGCTCAAGATTATTTGTTTCTTCATTCGTTTGCATGTGTGCGTGGCGCACTTGACTTCGTGTACACACGCGCACGGATTGCCGCGCGCCGTCTAATATACCTAAAACTGAGCGCTTCGATTTTGTAATAGCACTCTTAAAACGTCGGATTGGATTGAAACTTCGCACTCTTCGCACACAAGGACCGATGCCAATACAATAATTTAATAAATTTGTCCGATTATCCTGTAGTTTACTCTTGAAAATAATTCCTCTCGATTGACATTGGAAATATGTCAGTTCGTGCATATAAATGCCAAAATGTCTAAAAAATAATTATAGGTTCGGGATAATATGAAGACAACGTGCTTTAAAATTGAGGCAACTAAAGGTAGGTAAAAATGTTTTAAAATTACGCGTTGTTTTAAGGCGTCTATTTAATATTGGAATTGGTATTCGTTTCAAGAGTAATCCCACTGGATCTTCAGGATAAACAATTTCAGGACTTAAAAAAGCAAAAATAAATAATTGTTATATGGAGGAGCAAGGCGTGGTGTTCCCCCATTGAAAAGGGTGATATTGCCTGGCGGGCCACGGGCCGACAATTAATGTCGGGCGGTTGTATATATGCAGACTTGCGGTCAAACTTTGATTGCGCGATGTAACGCGTTATGCGCGTAGAATTCATGTAGCGAGATAGATATCGCTACAGTTAAAAAAATCTTTAAATAAAACCCTTTAGTAACTAGCCGAACTAAAAGTAGAAAATAATTTTCTATATGTAAGTTCAAAAAATAATAATTGAGTGATTATGAAAATAAAAAGCGTGGGTGCTTCTTTAGATATTTTATAATTACTTTTTTATTTTTTTTATTTAGCCGTTGTTGTCCCACTGCAGGGCAAAGGCCTCCCTACTCTTCTCCCACTCCTCTCGGTCTAAAGCTTTTTGTGGCCAATCCTTCCAATAGGTGTCAAGCTCATCCTGCCATCTCCTTCTGGGCTTGCCGCGACGTCGTCTAACGTTGTGTGGACTCCACTCAGGAGTGAGTTTTGCCCACAACTCGTCCGACATCCGGTAGATGTGACCAGCCATAATGACTTTACTTTTAACAATAGAATAAAAAATATTTTCTACTTTTTAGTACGGCTACCTACAAAAGCGTGTTTTTTTTAGTTTTTTAAACTAATATTTTATATTTTATATCTCTGTGTAGAGATGTAGAGAAGAGTCTTTTTATATGGCTACAAAAGTGGTCAGGATTATTCTAGGAAGTATAACATATAATTATTATTTATTTACAGAGTGCCACTGTATAAATACCTATTGGACAATCTCCGGAGAATCTTGGAGAAGCATTGAAGGGTTTTACAAATGAAGCCAATCTTTCTCGAAGGAGCGATATATTTCTTGCTGAAGCAGGAACTACTTATTTATCATAAATTTTGTTTCAGTTATCTATTTTATTATCCATATTATTTAAATTTAATAAATGCGTAAAATTTTAGCAGGAAATTTCTCAAAAGAGTAGTTTTTTCATTTCGATTCCATTTAGAAATAGAGATATGAAAAGACATTGAAAATCACATTTGGAAGTAATTCTGCTTAACTTTACAAAGAAAGACTAAGGGCCCGTATGCATTAGCGCTGTTCGACGTTACGTTGTACCATTATAATCTGCGAACTTCATGTTGATGGAACCATATGACTTCGATCCGCAATGTAGTGTAGGGTTCCAAAGCCATGAATATAAAATACCAATTTAGACCTCATTTTTATTTCTAACTAAGGTTAAAAGAAAAAAAGCTGCTGTCCGTGTGCTTTCCCCATGATGAGAACTTTTCCATCAATACGGGGCTTCAGATTGACTTGATGTTATTCACGACTTAACCGACCTAAGTCGCAAAAATGCCGTAATAATATAATTTTTTTCCGGTATAACCCTAGTAAACATGTAAATAAAAATGTGGTTAATAAAAACTATCAGCTTTTTAATAATTTTTTGTCACTAACGAAATTTTCATTGGCTTAAAAAATAAAAGTAGGTAGGTAATATAAAATAATGTTCAACCTAATCTCCTGAAGTTCTGAAATGGTATAATCATAAACAGGAGATTGAATTTCAGTAAATAAGTTCAATTGCAGTACAGTCGCTACGGGTGTGCTACGGGTTTAGTCACTGTATAGGGAGTGGACTGAATATATAGCAATGACGTCACCATAAGACGTATTAAAATGTGGAAGAAGAATACGTGGATTAGTGTGCAGAGGTCGGGATGGCTTAGAGCGCCGTATTTATCCGGGAGGCGCAGGTTCGAACCCTGCTCAAAAATATATATTTCTTTCCAAAAAAAATATTGTAACTGTTGAGTAAGTTAGCGTCTTTATACACTGCGCCCTGAATTCATGTTCGGGATTAACATGATCGGGATATTTACAATACCAGGTTACCTTTCAAACTTATCGTACTGATCTTAAGTGGGCATATATTTTGGTAGGTTTTTCTCTCGATTACAGTTATTTCCTCCTAACGACATAAGTTTGAAATCTAGGACGTGACATGAATTGATAAGTAAGTGGGTGTAAGCGGATTATTACCTCCTGCTTGTAGGTGCCGGCAAAGAGCTCATTCTATTTTTAACCGACTTCAAAAAAGGGAGATTATCAATTCGACTTATTGGACGATTATTGGAACTGTAATTTATTCACATATGATAATCTATTAGATATTCTAAACAAATATAAAAAATATATAGGTGTATGTTTGTAAGTATGTATGTTTGTCCATGCATTTCTGGGTAACTATTAATCGGATTGCGACCATTCCTTTTATTAGTTGTAAACCAATGTCCGCCAACTTAGGGAATAGTGCAAGTTTGATCAAAATCGGTTGAGTAGTTTTCAAGATATGGACTAATACGTGTAAGTGTGACGGCCTGGCTTATCGATACGAGCTACGTGTGTGGTGTCAAAAGGAAAACATCTCAAAACCTTGGTCAAATTCTATTGCATATAAGAAATAAATATTTGGGATTTCAAATTCCAGTTTTAAATTTAAACAAAAATATATGATATAAAAAAGCAATTAAATAAAAAGACTTCATAAAAATAAATTATCTCATAATTATAAAACTTGTTTATTTGTTTATTTAGTGTTACCAGCATTTGTTTTTTGTTTGTCATACACTATTATTATGTTCCAATACAATAAAGGGCTTAAAAACGAAGTATTACAAACAATTATAGGTAACTAGAACATTTTCTAATACTAGTTACAATCATAGTGTTAGTGAACTACCTTAAATTATTGGGGGAGGCCTAGTTTCAGCAGTGGATGGCGATAGGCTGATATGATGATGATGGTGATATATTAAATGCAAACACAATGTATCCTAGTAAAAATCATAATAGGAGAAGTCACCAGGTTATCACACAGCTTAAGTTAATTCTTTTGCAGAAATAGGTTAAATGTTATGGTTCGGGTATATTTAGCACAGGCTGATATAAAAATTTATGGAATACCATCAGGTCTGCCACCCTTAGTACAGTCTAACATCTTCAATTTAGTCAACAATGTATTGTGTTCAATGATAGGAGTTATTATGTTCAGACTGCAGCGATCCATATTAATTAAAAACTGTGAATTGCTATCCATATAAGGAGCGTTATTCGAGATTTATACAGATGCAAAATAAGAAGCAAACATTTCACATATATTGGACCCCACAGAGGTTGATGTTGTCTGTTGTAATATTCAGTTCCCTCCTGTTTTCGCATAAACATTCTTCCATTTCTTACCCAGACATATTTATAAGCTTTTTCTTTGGCTCTCAGTCTAGCTGCTGCGTGGAACGTTTTATTGGCCAGAGATAGGTGTTCTGTAATATATACAGCAATTTTATTACCAGCAAATCCAAGCAGCAAGCTGTTCAATTTGTTGTCACGATTTAACTTGTTATAGTTGATCGTCGAAGCATGAAGCTGATCTGGAGTTCATGGTGATTCCAGTTGCAAAACTATAGAACATGATCGAGTTTTGGTACCATCCTGTTTAGCTATACACGTACAGTTCAGGATATCATCTTCTTGGATATTGTAACCTACCACACCGCCCAGCTTGGTGATGATTTGATAAAGATTCAAACTTTTCTTTTCAGGTATACAGTAGTTCTACATTATTAGATTCGGTATGTTGCTCTATTTGTTTAATACGAGAGGTGAGACCATTAACACAACTTTTTAGGTTCCAGTTATACTTCAAAAGATCTTTGCTAGACCGCTTCGATTCTTCATGTTCCTTAATGACTTCATCGTAACGTTTGTTTAGAAAGCTCAAGGTATTTGGCATTGTTGATTTCCTTCTTTAATTCTCTGTTGATTGAATCCATAATGGTTTGATTAATTTTGCAAAGATAGAGCACCATTTGCTTCGCCATCGTTTCTTAAATTATTTTGCGCATAGTCTCTTGATTGAGTGTCAATTCCGAACACAATTGAGGGCGAGAATTCAACACTTGCCTTTTACTCCCTCTAGTAGCAAATACATTTCGAATAGGGGTCTTTGTCTTTTTTATTCAGCTTTGGAACTAAGATTATGTATGAAGAACATTTTCATATAGCCAACTGGTCCGACGAGAGAGAATCTTCGGCAATTGACAAACCAACGCAATGAAATGTTTGCAACATTTGTTTGGTACATTTTAAATACTTCTCATCATCTTAAATTTTTGTCGGTTGTTCAGTTAACTCATTCATTTTCCTTTGTGCGGTCCATCTCTTAAGTAGAATTTTATATACTTATAAGTATAAAAAATTCTACTTACGAGATGGACCGCTGAACGACTTCCCTGCTATTCTATTATTCTTAATTAGTGATGCCTCTTCCTTTCTATTATAATTCATTAATGAGTCCAGTTTTATGCCGCCGCCTTTGTCGCTAATTGACTACGGAAAAATATGATGCACAATATTATTCATCAGTTATTATATATCACTGTAGATGATTAATACAAGCAAAATTTTACGTCTCACGAGTACACAAATCTCACAACACTTTGATAAGTAAATGTTAACTTTTGCCAAAGATAAAAAAAAAAGTGGAAGCTCAATTAAAACACATCCGACGTACTAGTTGACATAGGCTTTGGCCAGCAAAGCCATCGACTATAGAGAACTTACTAATCTATTGATTAATAAATCATCAAAAATAAAATTTAGGACCCTAATTTCTTTCGTACCTACCTTTGATTTCGTTTTCTTGGTGAATGTTATGTATTTATAAAAAAAAAAAATATATACATGACATTATTGACTGCCTCGTTGGTCTAGCGGTCGCAAGCTTGACTATTGAGCTTGAGGTCCTAGGTTCGATTCCCAGGTCGGGCAAAGTGATATTGGATTTTACGGTTAAGAAATTCTCAGTAGCAGCTCGGAGTCAGGAAATTGGTGGTGTGACACCCCCGTGCTTAGGAGAGCACGTAAATCCGTCGGTCCTGAGTCTGAGCTCTCTCCGGTCGTGTCGGATTGCCGTCCCATCGGACTATGAGAGTGAAGGAAGAGGGAATGCACAGTGCGCCTGTGTTTGCGTATACTCTTGTGCACTATAATATCTCCTGCGTACTTGGCTAATCTCCGTTGAGATAGGCCACCATCACCGAAATACAGTCGGGAGGAGTATTATAAAATATGTAATATTTTATTTCATAATTTTGAGTTAATTTACTTTATTTAATACTTTTACTTTATAAAATTACTTTTTTTGCCTACGAAGTTATAGATGTAAATTAACTATAATATTTTTTTAGGATAAGTCATGGGTCTAGTAAAGGCAAGTGCGGCTGTTGCACATAAGGCCCTGGGTTCGATTTTCAGACAGTGTTTTTGGGTTTTTCTGTCAGGAAATTGTTAGTATCAGCCCGAAGTTTGCGGATGCAATATGACGCTCAAAGACGGTTTTTATATTAGAAAAATTACAGTCCTGTAGGCTTACTCTTGAAAATAATTCCGCTCGATTGACATTGGAAATATGTCAGTTCGTACTTCTAAATGCCAAAATAACTAAAAAATTATTATAGATTCGGGATAATATGAAGACAACATGCTTTAAAATTGAGGCAACTGTAATGTAAGTAAATTTATTTTAATATTACGCGTTGTTTTAAGGCGTCTATTTAATATTGGAATTCCATTGGAATTGGTATTAGTTTCAAGAGTAACCCCACTGTTTTAATTGTGCACTTAGCTCTAAATTCTACGAGATGACCCCTACGACATCTAAGGTGTCAAGATGGCTTAGTAGTCAGAACGCCTGGAGTATTTATCTGGGTGGTGCAGGTTTGAATCTTGCTCATGACCGTATTTTGCTTTCCGCATGCGTTAATGCGTTTGAAAGATTTATCTGTATGAAATTAAAACATGTTTAGATTATGAGTTTCAAGTAAACCTTTTGGATATTATTAAAGCTACGGAGATTATATTTTTTAATTTTACTTTTACTTATAGGTACTACTACTAGCTGTTCCCCACGGTTTCACCCACGTATTAGTTATATTATAATTACATGCTTAGTACTAACCAAAAAATAGAAAATAATTCACAGTTCTTCTCGCCATGCCCAGTTCTCATCGGGTTGCCAGGGTTATGCCATTATGTGCCACATGGCTCGTTCGTGCGAGTGTAGAAATATTTTCATTAAACAATATCTCCTAAAATATGCATCCAAATAACATCCTGTAAAGGCAAAGTATATCTTCATAAAATTCTTTTGACGATGAAGTAACTTTCGTTTGTAAGGAGTAATATGCAACGTCTAATGATAATGCTCTAAAATCACATTTATATTTTTTATTTCATTTTTGGCAAATACCTTATTGTAATCCATATTTAAGGCTGAGAGGTGTAGCCTAATATAAGTAGCCTATACGTTCTCAAACGTGATAATCATATACAAAAACATTTTTTCAAATCTGCCTCGTAGTTCCACAGATTTGCGCCTATAGACAAACAAACAAAACTCTTCCGCTTTATAATATTATATATGGAAGTACAGATATCATGTCAGATACACAACATACATCTCGGATATTGAGGTTCGAAAAAGTACAAATGAAGATTCGATTTCCGTCCCAAGCACAAGACATGTAAAATAATATCCGTAAAATTCCACGTACAATTCTCGATTCTCCAATTTTCGTTCCTGTAATCATTATGAATTTTGTATACCTTTATAAAGTACCGCCTTCAGCACCCGGAATATTTAAATTGATATGTTTTGTGTATGCCACAATCTCTGTAGCTCTGTAGCGAAAATGTTGCATTGAGAGAGGGACGCGCGCACTCCAATATGTTTCAATCATTGGCCGGCTTAATAGTGCCACAATGAATTGACTTTATTGGAAAAGCTTGAAAATATGTGATGATAATAATGTCCTAAATTATAATTGAAATAAGAATAAGTATAATTTATTTACTAAAACAATTAACTATTTATACATTTTTCAGTGGTTTCTGCACTAAGCCCAAGGCTTGTGTCGCAGACACCATTATGATGAAGCAGAGGGGTTTTACAAATATAATATACAAAACTGCAGGTAAATAGTAATACCTAATAGAAGTAGGAGTAACATAAAAATATACGTCTACAAGTACAATGAACTAAGCATATTTTTGTGTGTATGTGTGTGCGTATAAGCGTGAGTGTGTGTGCGTGACTGTTTATGTGTGTGTGTGTGTGTTTTTGTACGCGCGTTTGTGTGTATTGTATGTCTAGCCTGTAGTTAACAATATTTTCTCTGTGTCTTCATAAGATAGGTTCATCAGCCATGTATTTATTTTAATCCAAATTTTGCTGGTAGGTAGGCATTGATTTCAGGTAGATGGTAGAAATACTTTTAAAGTGTTCACTGTGAGTATAAAGGATTAATTTAAACCATAATTTAAAATTCTATTAGTATTGTTTTCCGATGGAGGAGTAATTTTGCCCTTGCTGGTATACTGTGGTATATATTTATACAAATAACTTGGTTTAATTAAATTCCCAGTTTAAAATAATGTATTAGACCTACATAATGTAGTAGGAACTTATGGTAAGTATTTCTGTAATAGCTAGGTATATTATTCATTAATGTTACAGTTTAATACGTCCTGAATTTGTATCAAAATAGGAAACAGAATTTTTATTTATCTAATAAATAAGGACTAAATAAATAATTCTGCTGAATTAAAAATGTACTATTGATTCCCCTAATTGCAGTTCTCCCTTACTCGGGGTCGGGTTTTCTAATCTTAAGGTGCTTTTTATGTTCCAATGGTTAGCGTCGCCGTCATCACGGATTATCTTTTATCATAATAGGTCATATTCCTTTGAACCTGCCCCAAGTAAGAGAGAACTTCAAATCTTACCTGTTCCAGCTAGTCGCAATTAACAATATATTTTTAAATGCGTTTCTTTTAACACTCCGTACACATATTTAAAATAAATCAAACTCCAATAAGGCCCCGAATACACGTTCAGAATAATGAAATTCCAAAATCCAAAAATCAAATAATCTTATATATTATTTGGTACAAAAAATCTGTTCGTCCGTGCATGCTTACCTAATTGGTCACGAACTCGCCGGCGGCGCAACGTGATTTTTTTCAATTCGAATTGATAATTTGGGGTATCCGGTACCATGTCACTACACCGTTACATGATTATTTACAAGTATACCTCGACAGCAGTCCCTAACTTGAGATTGGTTTATCCTTGCACACACTGAATATCTAGACATTAAAGACATTAAAGATGGGTTTCTTAACCTTAAATCCATGATTATTTGTTTTGAATTATACAAAATCGTTTAAGAAAAATATCCAAGTATTTTTAAATAATATTTCTGTTATTATTATTTTTATTATTAAATTAATATTTTAATTATTTAGAATGGTTATTTAATAAATATGATATATTCATTTTAAAAAGACTCCTATGTAGACTTTTGACAACAATATGCGTTTATTACTAAAATTACTGTCAACGTAAACAAATAGTCATATTGTATTTATATTCATTAGAATAAGAATTTCCATATTATTTATGAATCATTAAGCAATTTTGGTTGTGACATAAAGCAACCTTGCATTTGATGCACTCAGTCCGCGAAAATCCTTTACAACCTGGAAGTTCACACACACACATCTAGAATTACACCTTTTTTTATCATGACCTATACCATCGGTCCGGATATCTTTTTGCAGGCCACGGATCGGCTTTGTGGGACTTCGGTGGATTTTCATAGTCTTCCTCATCACCATTTTCCTTATTGTCCTCTAATTCTAATATAAGATCTTGTAGGTCTAGGTGATAATCAATTTCGTTTAGGTAACCCATATCCTCTTTGTCTTTAGAAATTCCTCCATTTTCTATACGTGCGAGTGATTCTTCGATATTATAAAAATCAAAGTAAAGTAAACCATCTTATTATCACTTATGTGACAAACGCATAATGTAGACATTTGGCAACATACAGTATTTTCTATTTTCAATATTTTCAAACATCTAGCTTGTACCTAATATAATTTTAAAATACAACATCAAATATTAATAACATACTTGGCAAAACATGAGAAGATTTTTTTAAATGAGATAAATTACTCTTTTATAGGAAACTCGACAATAGAAGCTATGTCTTCAAGTATGTAAATCTACAAGTAACACACTGAACTTCATCCACCACCACATTCAAATGTTGTGCTGTGTTTGTAGCTTACCGGTAAAAGAATTGTCAACTTTATTCTTTCACACATGATTTACTGTCTATGGTTATCAACGTTGGACCCTGTTCCCGATGCTCGCTGGCCCACTGTCCAAAAAAAGAAGTGTTATGTTTTTAGGGTTCATGTATGTAATTGAGTTTCTTTAATCCACCATAACTTCTAAACGCCTGAACAGATTTAGATGTATGGGTATCGTTAAATTCCTTTTAGATCCCGAGTAACATAGGCTAGTAAGATTAAAAAATAAACAGCATTCTCACATGGTAGGTGCCGTGCAGTGCAAATGCAAATTAAAAAGTAGATACTGTATGCATGCATGATATGATGCATGCAGTGCTTTTTAATTAATTAAATATTGTTTTACGTTTAGTTAATATGTATTAAGAATACCTACATGATTTAAAACAAATAAAAGGTCTGTTTTTCGCCCGGGTCACAGTACCGTTACTGCACTGCTTAAAGTAACTGACAATATTCGCTGGGCCATGGAGAATAAGTAGAGGGACTTATTCTCCATGGCCCAGCGAATGTCTGTACTTGTTTTGCTCAACTTTAGTAGCGCATTTAATTCAGTGGACTTTGATGTCCTACTAGGTATTCTCTAATCTTTAAATTTCTCTATATCTTCTTTAGCCTGGTTCAATTCCTATCATCGTGGTCGCTTGCAGTGTGTACGACATGAATATACTAAATCTGATTGGTGTGATCTCATTGCGGGTGTTCCTCAGGGTGGCGTTCTCTCACCTCTCCTATTTACTGTTTTCATTAAACCAGAGTTATATCCTCTGACTTCCACCTGTATGCAGATGATTTGCAGCTATACCGACACTTCCCATTGGCTGATATTAGTTCTGCTATTGCTGGTATGAATCGTGACCTGGATTGTATTAGTGCATGGGCTAGGTCTTTCGGCCTACAAATAAATCCTTCAAAATCCCAGGCCATGATCATAGGCAGCAGGTTTATTCGCAGTTCTCTGGATTTATCGAGTTTGGCTCCTTTATGTCTTGCCTATCACGTACACAGAAATCGCAAAAAACCTTGGCGTTTTTATTTTTAACCGACTTCCAAAAAGGAGGAGGTTATCAATTCGGTTGTATTTTTTTTTTTTTTTTTTTTTTTTTATGTTTGTTACCTCAGAACTCCGTAATTTATGAACCGATTTGGAAAATTATTTTTTTATTTGAAAGGATTTAGTTTCAGATTGGTCCCATTTAAATTTTATGAAAATTGGTTTAGTAGTTTGGTATTTAAATCAAAATAACTGAAAACCTTTCTTGGCGAGCTCATGTCAATGAGGTCAGTCGAAAGGTGCACTTCTCCTTTCACTCCCTTAGATGCCTTCAAAATCTACTGCCCTTAAAAACTAAGATCTGCCTTGCCCAATCGCTCATTCAGCCTATCATTGACTATGCTGATGCCTGCTATTTGGATGCCACCGAGGAGCTTCTTAACAAACTTGAGCGCTTGTAAAACTTATGTATTCGCTTCGTTTTTGGCTTACGCAAGTATGATCACGTTTCTCACTTTCGCAAGGAACTCAAGTGGCTCCCTATCCGCCTTTGCAGGAACACTCGGATTTTATGTCTCCTTTTTAACATCCTCCACAATCCGTTATATCCCTCCTACATGCGTGAGCGATTTTCTTATGCACGCCCCTCTGATGCTCCCTGCAGGTCTCACCTCAGATCCCTCCTTAAATTCCAACCCCATAAATCCGACTTTTTTTCCTATTCTTTCACTGTCCTTGCGGTAAGACCGTAAGATTGTGGAACTCGCTTCCGGCTAACATACGAAACTTGCAGTCTATCTTCTTATTTAAAAAACAAGTTAAAGAGCGAGAGTATTTTAGTATAATAGTTTATTTTATATAGATATATATGTATTTATTTAATGTATTAGTTTAGTTATATATATATTAGTTTATTCTATTGTTTTCATTTTTTTTTTGTAACTGTGAGTTCTAGTTTCCTCTTCCTACACATTGTGTCTACTGGGATTTTTAAAACATTTATCCTTTTGCAGGTCTGCTGGTAGAAATTTCATTTGAAATAAGCAGTACCTTTGTACTAAGTAGCTTTATGACTGTATATTTAAAAACTGTTGTGTGTAAATAAATAAATAAAAAGTTAATAAAAAATACTGTAGATAGATATCATTAAAATAGGCTGAAATAATTTGTATGGGTTCAATAATAAGGTATCGAGTAAGCAAGCGTGTCTCGACATTAAGGTCACAGTGATGCACAGAACATTCTGTGATTATGCATTCCTTTTAAATAAAATCTAGGATTCGGGGTATTATACAAGTATGAAAAGACAAATTGCAATAAAGGCAAGTAAGATGTCAAGTATGATGATGATCACGTACTTTCTGCTGATAATTGTAGGTATTGACTACCCTACGGTAACAGAAATAGAAACCCGAAAATAATGATCTGAAATAAATATGTGTTCACTAATCACGGTTAAGCAGTTAAACGAACAGTCAGCATAACTGATCGGTTGGATATATCAAACGATTAGATATCAAATTGGGACGCATGAGTACGTAAATCCTCTTCAAGTACAATCGATATATCTTAGTTTCTTTCGTCAACAGAAATAGTTTTGTTTTGTATAAAGATAAATTCAACAGATGTTTGCTCTTATCTTGGTGTACTAGACTAGTTTAAATAAATAATAGATAAAAAAAATAAAAAACACGCTTTTGTAACTAGTCGAACTACAAAGTAGAAATAATTTTCTGTAAATGCAAAAACAAAATAGTGATTATGATTAAAACATTTTATCGAAAAAGCGTGGGGTGCTTCTTAAGATATTTTAAAATAACTTCAATTAAATATTTACAACAATTTACATCGAGCACCCCACGCTTTTTTAACGATAAAATGTTTTTTTTTTGTTTTTTAAACTATTATTTATTTTTGCTTTTTTAGTCTTATGGTTTTCGAAGATTTATCTGAATAATATGATTTTGCTCGCCATATTGGAGCGTTCACCATATTGAATTTAGTGTGACAACATTTTATTTTTCGTATTCTTCTCAGCAAACCCTTTCATTTGATACCCATGTCACACGATTCCATAAAAATTAATAAACCGCCATCTTTGGAAGTCCACCATGATGGATTTAGAGTGACGTCATTTTATTTTTCGTATTCTTCTCAGCAAACCCTTTCATTTGATACCAATATCACTCGATTCCACAAAAATGAATAGTCCGCCATGTTGGATTTAGAGTGACGTCATTTCATTTTTCGTATTCTTCTCAGCAAACCCTTTCATTTGATACCCATATCGCGGAAGTGCAAGTCACTTAGCTCACCATGCATTGTCATCCAACTAAACGAGTTTGCAAAATTTCAGCTCAAACGGAAACCGGGAAGTGGGTCAAAATAGCGACCTAAGGAGTCGGTTACAAACATACAAACAAACAAACATACATACAAGTGAAGCTAATATATAGCGTGTAAAAACTAAAAAACACGCTTTTGTAACTAGTCGAACTACAAAGTAGAAATAATTTTCTATAAGTTCAAAAACAAAATAGAGTGATTATGGAAAAAAATCATTATATCGTAAAAAACGTGTAGTAAATATTTTATTGACAGATAGTTTTGTTTTTCGTAATGGGCCACACTTTTTGTGTATTTGCCAGTGTCAAGTACATTAAATGGAGTTATCAAGTAATAATAGTTCCCGTCATGGGATTATATATTATATGGCGCTATACTTTTTGTGCTTGCCAGTGTCAAGTATTCAGAATAATCAAGTATTAAAAGTTGTTGCGCGCGTTGCCCCAGTAAAACGTTGTAAATTTTACTGAGTCTTCGATGGGGTTTAGGGGTGAACCCAAAAAGTCATGATGATTTAATGGTTAATTATCCACCATAATTACACATTAAACTTTGGAGAAACACAAGTTTTGGAAAACAATATAAAACCAACAACGTGCATCTTACATTTTCCCGCCTAAACTCGACAGATAGTTATTGGAGAGATCAAATCATTGGAGAAGATAATCAAGAAGAAGAATAATGTAATGAGCCAATAGAATACGCACCAGTAATGTATTTAATTGTTTTTCTTAATTTTAAATTTTGTATCTGTTTTAAAATGGTAAATAATCGGTTTTGTTTATAATATTTCCAAATAGGTTGATTTTTGTTAAATTTTAAAAATTATTTTGTATACTGTTCTGTTTAATTTTTAATAAACTAAGTATAATTTAAGTAATTTTAAGTGAAGGGTACCTATTAGAGATAATAAAAAAATTGTTTATTGTACTATTTAGATGTCTTTAATTTAAACTAAATCAACAATATCCATTTTAGAGCAAATAAAACAATACAATATCCATAAACAATTATTGCAAACATAACTGTGTCCAAATGGAAACAAACATAGCAATCTCCAAATTTCTATCCATGTTTACTCATAAACTTCTATAATGAATTTGGTCCAAACTGGCTTTACCTCTTCATCCAACTCTAGTCTACTGAATAGCAAACAGGTAGTACAAAAATATGAGTATCTTAACAGATATTGGTTTTTGTCGATTTTTACAAAATCAGTAAAAGTGGAGATTGTCGCCTATGCTTCTATACCCCTCATTTGTTTTTTTTTGTGCTCATTGCCAAGTCACTATAATAATATTATAAATAGCTGTGCCCGCGACTCCGATCCGCGTGGATGTCGTAAATAACAAATGTTCGACGTGATTCTTTTAATTGGCATAACTTTTTTAATTATGAACCAATTGACATGAAACAATCACTAAATGTTAAGTGAAGCTAACCGCATCTAAATCGGATAAGCCGTTTCTGATATTAGCGTGCACCAACGCACAGACAAACAGATAAACAGACAAAAATTCTATCAATCATTGTTTTTGGTGCTATTTGCGTCGGTAAAGGTCATATAATATTTCTTCTCATATATCTTCCATGTACGGACAGCGATCCGTTACATTTTTATTATATGTATTGATGATGATCAAATAAAAAACTATTGATACAGTCACTCAATGTTGAGAGATAACTATCTACAAAATAAATTGAATAGCTTCTATGAGATCTCGAAACGTTTTACGGTGGAAATATTGCATAGAGAGATTTGGCATTTTTTTACATGTAAAGTTTCTGGTATAACAATTAACAAATTAGGTACACACACACACTCACGCACGCACGCACGAAAGCTCGCACGCACGTACGCACGCACATCAAAATGCAACGATGCGTCTTGCCACTAAATAATTGCGTACAAAGTACAAACTGCTATCTTCCATCAAATCAAAGATCTAATGAAATGCCATTATATCTTCTCTTAGATTTTTTTTGTATCAATCGATATTTATAAGTATGGGACTCAACCCGTATCGATACAAACTTCAAAGAAAGTTTGTATCGATACGAGTTACGACGTCAAGTATTCGGTGAGATATTCTCCGGTCTTCCGTTTCTAAACTTCAGCTTTAATTAAGACATCTCTGAAAACTTGATTAATCCAAACTGAAACAATAGACCGCACTCGGTACGCAACGAAATCTTACGTTTGAAATGGAAGATTAATTTAATATTTATACGATACATAATTTATATCTACAGCAGTAAATAAATTGTACTATACCATTCGAAATATTATTGCCTCCAAAAGTAGTTACAAGAGTAAACAATCCAAAAATATTATCATTATTCTATTAATATACAGTTTTGTATAGGATAATGATGTCATACTTTTTTATGGGATGGAAATTGACAGAGATGTTATTCAGTACTATGACACAAACGAACTCCGACTAAACTAGTAATAAAAATACATAAATATAGTAACAGAAGAAGAATTTCTACCCAAGACCAATTCTGTGAAAAAAAAAACACCTTGGGGTGGTTCCGGGTTTCATGAAACAGCTATATATTCCCCGCGACCTCGGCAGGAAGAGATGTGACACATTGCTATTAACCAAATAAATTTAGGATTAATCAAATTGTTTTTCTGATCGTATGGACTAGAAAAACAAATAAAAGATTATGTAAATGAAAAACAAGTTCGATGGACAGTAACATAAAAATAATGTTACCTACATGACATATTTAGACATTATTACTTGTTATTGAATTTCGTATCTTAGTCATTTGCTGTTCGAGGAATAAATTTTTGTTTGATACCAATTTACTTTTCCGTATACCGTCACCGAAACTATCGCATATCCGAAATGAAAATCTATCCGAAACAAACCGTAACCGAATCCAATATAAATGTTTCGAATAATTCCAGACAGGAGAGAAGTCTAAATGAAACACGATAACACAGAGACACATTTTTTTTCTGTGATGGTAGTGCAAAATGAGAAATAAATTTACATCAATACCTATTTGTAATTTTGTTGCGTTCATAAAGTAAAAATTAAACATAGTATCAACTATAGCATACAATTTTATTACCACTACCACCCAGAGTTCACCACACATTCGAAGTTTCTTTAAAAATAATCTTAAGATCCGCATCCGTATCCGCATCGGCGGATGTAAAGAAATCTGCATCCGCAACATCCCTACTGTATCCGCAATTTCATTTTCATAACATCCCTGCTGGGTACCGACCAATATCGACAACTTGAGTAGGTAAACTGTTTTAAAATTGAGATGTAGGGTTAATTTATTTTATGATTAGGTACGCATTGTTTTTATGTAGTCAATTGACAACGGGATTCGATTGGGATTTAAATTAATATGAAGATTAACCCTACTGTTTAATTCCATAGTATCACTCATTCATCTTATCTTCATCATCAAATTTCTTTCGCAGACCCCTAACGACAGTGGATACCTAGTAGGTATCCACATTAGAGAAAACCTATAGTATGTATTACCTACTACGGTTTTCTCTGAATAATATAAACAAATATATTCCACGCATTTGAATTTAAATGCTCATTTTGTTCATCAAAATGATTTATTTTTTCACTTGGTTCAACTTTTATACAACAATTAATTTAGAAATTTAATTAATTATCAATTTTGTATGTACTTTTTGTAGAGTTGGTGGTTTTGCTATTTAATTCTACTTGTTAACATTTCTTAGAATGAATCCATGAAAAACCACAAAAAGCTGAACAACAAAGACTGGTTTGTATATAATATATATAAGTATGTACGCATTGTACGCCTACCAGTATTAAAATTTGTTCCAACTGAAACCCCTAAACTGTATTCAACCTTCAATTTTCGCTTAATAAAGCAAGGTAATCGGTGGCATTAGCACAAAATGTCAGCTGAATTAAGCTTTACTATTTAATATTTATTACTGAATACCTAACATATACGTTTAAAAATACACGAAGATGTAAAAATATAGAAGAGTTAAGGATGAATCGTTAAGTTAAAGCCTGTAAAGGCAGTGTTATTATGAAAAAGGATATAAAATAACTGGGACGGGAACCCAATGAAATAAACCCTTTTAAGTAATTCATTTATTTCGAGCGTTGAAATCTCAATAAAAGCATTGTTCTTCTAACCATCACGGTATATGTTTTTCAAACAATTAATAGAATTTTACGCACACATAAAAGTATTTTGAATGTAGAAAGTTTTATTCACGATTTTATATTTGAATTAAGTTGTTTTGTATTGTTAGGGCTTTGCTCAAAATGACGTCACCGGTAAGTTACAGGTGTAATATATGCCGAGTTTAAGGTTGCAAAAAAACGATCACCGCGATGGATAAACAATTGAGCGGCTGACTGAATGACTTGGTGAGTGTATAGTCGAAAATTGCGTAGCTGCTTTAATTGCATAGGTAGACTTTATTCAAAATTGAGCGTTAATTGGGTAATTTGAGCATAGCTCTACGGGAGTTACTACATTTTACCTACAGGAAGCTAATAAAACATAATTTTAATATTCTTGTTAGAAATAAGCTAAAGATAGAAATGTTTAATTAAGAAAATGGTTTTAATAAAAGTTTATCATCTAAGGTATGTTTTGTATGACACAAATATTGCAAAATTGTTTGTTTTGTGAATAATTATGCTATATAGCTATCGTACGGATTGTAGGCCGTATATGTTATTACAGCCCGGTTAGTGGAGTGTGATATTAGGATAACATTAGAACCTCGCGCATGGATAAGATTTGGTGTGACATAGCTAGATAGAAGGAGCCCGTATCGGTGGCGGTTACCACCAACAACAGCATTCCCAAAGAGGGTTGACGTCAGGCAGGCGGCCGGTCATAAAACTTAGCCAAAAGTATGCCACATATAGGTGTGCTGCGCCGACCCTGAATAAATTGGGATAAGAGCAGGGGGATGATGATGATGATGATGATGAAATATTGCAAAGTTATTCTACCGGTACTTGTGCGCGGGCGTCATCCCCGCTAAGTACCTGCTCGTAGAATTCAATTGGATTGTTGAAAAAGGTACTCGTACATTTACACGTGTCATGTTGGCTTACATTTAGGTACCTACATACATATGTACCTACTATACTTGCATGCATTCAAATAATCTATGACAGAAAAGAACTACGATGGAATTCTATTTGTTCACTGTGGCCATAATAGAACAAGGTATTGGGACTAGTCTCAAGAGGCCTAAGTTGCTCTACGAAGTCAAAGTGCACACACTCAGCTCGGCCGAGCGGTTATATGCAAACATTCGAGACCACTATGCAGTTCCCGCTAACTTTTTTCATTTCATTTTAAATGTAGTTGAATCCGCCATACTTCTACACCTACTTACATAACTTAAAAGCTCTTTTGTCGTGTTTAAATTAGCAACGAAAGTTGGAATATTGCTAAAGCCTTAAGCGATGTTTTTGTTACAATATTAAGTATGTACCTACTATGTAAATAAAATTATTATTGTTAGTCATCTATTTGAGTAAGAAATTTGCCCATACACCCTTTTGTAGGTGAACATTTACCAATTCAGTGTCGCCTAGGAGATGACTCAGTTAATGTTATTATGTTCCATTCGCGTTATAGTTATCCATATGGAATCTAAAGCAGGTGATTATATAAATTGGATGATCTGTATTTCGTTTGGTGATAGCTGATAGTATTAGATTGTCTGTAGTGATAGTAATAATCTGTTGAAGGTCATTCTTTGAACGCCTTCCTCCTTACAAACGACATTTGAAGATTACTAAGTCAATTGGCAACCTACTTACCCACTAAGATTCAATTCAAATGAAATCCAAAATAATCCTTTAATAGCAAAAATGTATACAGGCTAGAAACGATACATTTTTCTAGCAGATTCAGAAGAAGTGTTGCATATTTGAATGACCTTTTATAGATATTTGAATAATTAATTTTAGATAAATCTTTGGGAAAGCATTAACCCATGCATAGCGAACAAAAATGTTATAAATTTTTGTGGAAAGATAAATACGGTCATGAGAAAGATTCGAACCTGCGCCTCCCGGATAAATACTCCAGGCGCTCTGACCGCTAAGCCATCTCGATCTCTGTTGAAGTTATAAATGTGGATGAAGAATTGAGCGTAGTGAGCAGAAGTTGAGATGACTTAGCGGTCAGAGCGCCTAAAGTATTTATCCGGTATATTCGAATTTATTTAATTATTCTTATATATAATTTGGTCATTTTTAGATAAATCTTTGATAAGCATTAACGCCTGCATAGCGAACTCGACAGTTATGAATTGTTGTGGTAAGAGAAATACTGTCTTGAGGATCGTTCTGCAGGATTCGAACGAACGCCTCCCGAATAAATACTCCAGGCAGAAAATGATATAATATAAAACTATGATTTTAATTATAATATTCTGCAAAAGCACAAATTCAGAGCTCGTACCTTATTTTTTCTAAAGAGTTATTATCTAACAAATGAGACATAACATAACATAACATAACATAGCATCACGCCTGTATTCCCCGAAGGGGTAGGCAGAGGTGTACACAATTGTACACCCACATTTCACCAATGCTGTTATTAAGTCCCATGTAATAGGTGGTGAGCCTATTGCCATCAACCGGGCACATTTCCAAACTCCGGGCTGCTACTGAGAATTTCCTAACAGAAAAACTCAATAACACTTTGCCCGACCCGGGAATCGAACCCGAGACCTCCTGCTCAGCAGTCGCGCTACGGACCACTAAACCAACGAGGCAGTTCTAACAAATGAGACCATTTCTAATTCAGTTTAAAATATCATTATATTCTTCCTACTTTACCTTCATAACTTAATAATAAACGGCTGAACACGTTTATCTTCTCATCCTACTGGATGAAAAGATAAACTCATCCAGTAGCTTAAATAAGTATTTTTAATTTACTCGTTTACTCTTTTCCTTCCTTGTTGAACATTTGTTAAATTTTACATTAAGGTAGATTTTTATTAGATTTTTGGGAAATCATTTATAAACTTACCCTATTTGCGGTACTTGGAAAACGTCTTACACGAGCCGTGAGTTGGATAAAAAATATATTATATTAATTTAAATATAGGTACATTTCTGCTGTACCAGTGGTTAGGAGCCGAGACTGGTTTTTATTCTGCACTTAAGTAGATTGCCGTTACTTTGTATGTGTTAATGTGGTATGCAGACAGGGATTGACAAACGGTTCCATTTTTCGGTCCAGTTCTTAATTTAGATTATCATAAAGGTTTCACTTGGTCGTACGATCCCGGTCTCGGTTCTAACGTACCGGTTCCAAATACAGGTTCTATAATATCGGCATTATATCATGTGGAGTTCCAGGCGTATCTTTTCTTCCAGATTGCCTTCATTTTAATAATTGGAATGTAAGGTAGAAGAGAGGCTCGTGCCTATGTAACAGCCGCACAGATAGATCGAGGTTAAGCTGCGCTTGCCGCGGTCCATCTGTGGATGGGTGATCATAATTTCATAACAAGAACCCTTTCGTGCTTCGGATATAACGTTCAGTCATCGGTTCCGGTTTTCTAATTAAGATCTGTTACAGTCGCTACGGGTAGTCAGAGGCCTGAAACAACCAGTCATACCACGAGATATCGGCAGTCGCTCCATGTGGAATGAAGATGGACCAGGACGACATTCTTATTTTTGTACAAAATACATTGCTTCGTAACAACTAGATACTTATCTGGCAATCGAACAATACAGATGAATCTTTTAAATGCATGCGTCCTTCATTCATAAAGTTATTATTTTCACTTCGATTTTTGATCGTTAACACCGAAAATGGTATTCGTACAACGATTCACGTAGGTACGTGATCAAATGTGAAAAGATTTAGGGAAACGGCCATTTCTCGCAATAAGATCAAATTATTCACGTCGCGATCGCGCGGACACGCCCACGTAGCATTTCTCCTTCTTTCTTATTTCTGTGTTATGTACAAAATAAAATGAGAAATACCATAAGTTTCTTATAGTTGCTTAATTTCTGTTATGAACGTTTATATGTGTGAGAACACACACGTGATAATTATGGCGCCCATGTATTACTCATGTCACGTTATATGGTGTGGCCATTTGTATGAAAAAAGCTGCAACACAAACAAAATTAGCCAACAGAACAACTGATTGCTCGCCTTGATTGTGCAATTGTTTCATTTACATTTTCATTGCTGGTGCCTTCGTTTTTTGTTTTCTTTTCGTCGTTTTATTCTCCTACTTACCGACAGATTTTTATTATTGTTAAGATTTTTATTAAAATACGAAGAAAACCTTTCAATTATTTGTTTATTCTGTATAATAATAGTTTGCCTTCGCTTTTCCACCTTTTTTTAGAATCCCATATTTATTTTCCTTTTATTTAAATTGTTATCCTTCAAGTAAGACGATACATGGATAGAACCTTTGAAGTAAGCCTCCCTCTCCTTGTTTCCTCAAACTTGAGCCAGAGATAATGATTCATATGTTTGCAGAACCCCGTGCGGTATTTGATTTCAATTCACAAAACGGGTTTAAATTGGAGAGTAATAAATAACTATTCATTACTCTCCGATTTAAACCCGTTTACGGAATACACTCGAGGTTGACTTGCTAGCCGAGCCGGAAAGCGAGGAGCAATAACCGAGACTTGTAGTGACCACAACGTTCGCGTCTCATACGACGTTTTTCAAGACACTAGTAAGGAAAAAATGTATTAAAATTACATTATGCAAAGACATTCAATTAAGTGCATTCAAAATGACGTGGATTTTCTTTTTCGATATGCCGATTCGGGTCTATGCGCGCACATGTAGTAGGAGGTAGGAGAGAGAATTACGAAGATTTCGAACAACCTGTTAATAAAATAAAATAAATAGTTTTCATTTATAACACAAATTAATGTTAATATCGCGACAAAAACAATACTTTTTATTAATTATTCTGCCTAGCCTTTTCCCAATAACATTGGGGTCGGCTTCCAGTCAAACCGGATGCAGCTTAATACCAGTAGGTATTTTACATGGAGCGACTGCCTATCTGACCTCCACAACCCAGTAACTGGGTAATACGATATCCCGTGGTATGACTGGTTGTTAGACTTTCAGGCCTCTGACTACCCGTAACGGTTATCATAGATCTTAATTTGACAATTTTTATCATAGATACTTTTTATTAATTGTAACCTTTAATTGTCTTCGGTTTATATTAATAAATTATTCTGCTGCTAAATGCGTCGAGTCATCAAGGAGTTTTTAAACATCAAATTCTTTACTGAGATTTAAAAGTAAAGGTAAAGCTGTCACGCTGCTTTTTTCTATATTACCGCACTGAAGCGGTAAAAATTAATAAAAAGCATGCGTGTATAAATTGCAATAAGAGCCTCTTTACGAGCAAGTGTGTTGAAATAGTACATTATGATACAAGTGCCCTAAGTTTTTCATTACAGTCGAGGCTGAATTGCTTGCTAACCGAGCCTTGGCGAAGTAGCAATGACCGACCGAGACTTGTTGACCATTAGGGCACGTGGCTCATACGACGTTTTTCAAGACACTTGTGAGGAAAAAAGAATAAAATAACATAAAATGTAAAGACATAATATATAGATTTTTGAATTAAGACGGCGAGCAAATTTCTTTTATCGTACGCCGAGTCTATGGTCTATTTGCGCGCAGGAAGGAGGCTCACTGACGAAGTTTCCAAGCAGCCTAATATTATAATAAAATAAAATTAATACTTTTTTATTGATAACAAAAATTACCTAATGCTAATTCGGCTAAAGGAACATTTTTTTTTATAAACTGAAACTTCCAATTTTATCTAACACTGTATCATCACTGAATGCAAGACTGTATCTAATTACAAAAATCGAAAATTTCAGCAAAGCGTTTGTAGAAATCAAATTGCTTTGCACTTAATATTAAAAAAAAACAGCAAATAGTTTTGATGTCTATATTCACGAGTTCTATACGACGTATTTCAACCATATTTCAACACACTTGCGAGAAAACATGATAATAAAATCGAATAAACTTATTTTGTTAAAATGACGCGCGGATTTCTTTTTTGTGCACCGGTGCTATGGTCTATGCACGCGCAAGTTGAACTTTTTTTACTTAACGATTCTTAAGTCATATAAGTAGAAGCAGAGTCTTGACTTGACGAAGTTGCTTGAACTTTAGTTTGACAATCTATTTGATTTGGTTTGACGTCTAAATATATTTTATAAAACATAGAAATAAAGTGAATATTCTTCCATTTATAACACAAATTAATGCAAATTTGTTGATAAAAATAAATAATTTGAAGAATCGAAATGTTTATTTGTCATATTTAAATTAGCACAGTCACAAAAATGTTAAATCTCATCAAGGAATAGGTTTAAAAGTAAATTTAAAGCTGTCGCACTTTTTTGATATTGCTTTGATATAGCGGTAGAAATGAAGAAAGAGCACGTGCGATTAATAAGCCTCATTATGTACCTAAAAGCGGTGCAATAAGAGCCACTTTACGAGTTACTACTGTTGAAAAGAATATAATTACATTGTTTCATATTATAGAATCATATTAATAGGTAGGTATAATGTGAGTGCCTGTTGCTTACTTACGTTAATCAAATTATATTATATCCAGTATGAATATTTTCAACTATATAACTTCTATATTAGTAAGGGAAGTAAGCAGCCCTTACCCTGCAGTGAGATAGGTATGGGTTGTTAATGGTAGCCCGTCAAAAGATAAGTAAAAGATAAGAAATAGATAGTACCGATATCCTGTTATGAAACGTAGTCGTAGATAGTACTGACCATAACGTCGACCACCTAATTAGTGGTGTCATGCCTCAAAGTCTCCTATCTTTTCTTAATTCTTTCAGACCACGCAACACGGCAGACCAAGCAACACGGTTCATCATGTCCTTATGACACCTTAGTCAGATGATTCAAGTAGCTTCGCAAAGTTTTATATTCATTCGATAGTTTCAGTCATAGTTTCGAGAGGCATTATGATAAGTCTTCGTAATTTTTGTTAAACTTTAATTTGATATTTTGTATGTGTTTCTCCCACAACTTTGTTTTATATTGGGAAACAATTTATCAATGTGCACATGCAGAAATCACAATGAAACAATTTATTTGTATTAATGGCGGGTATTATCTAATAATTTATATGTTTTCGGACCTCGCAGGATAGACCCGGTTATAAGTTGTTTCATTAAAAGTGATGTGTAGAGATCGTAATATTCTACGATACCTAAAAGAGAGTAAATATTTCGATGTTCAGCATAGTAAATATTTGTTGTACTAAACTCGATATTGAAAACTGGTTAATTTTCCACGTATACGTTACCTATTTCCTAGTTTATCGCTTTGATCGCATCGGTTGATGTAGCTATAAATCAAGCTGTGAAGTCTTTGTTAATTAAGTGGCTTAACTTGCTTCGGCTGGCGACTTTGTTTACAGTGAACAACTAGCACAGTTATCCTAAAGTTTGCCTTGTTAGAAATGCAAACTGTACAGAAATTTAGCTTCGTATTTCACATGTTACTTCTTCGTATGTCACGTACATAACATGACCAACTAGACGAAAGAAAAACGGCGATATAATTGTTTCTTATTTTCTCCTAACACACAATCAAACGAATAGTTACTTTGACACATTCCAATAATTGATTTTTTCGGTTCAGAGCTCACGGATCCCATACTATTTACACATTTCTCTCTCTCCCTCCCTCCCTCTAAGTCTAACGTCAACATACATTAAATTAAAATTAGACTTTATAGGTTAAATTGTGATATGGCCCTCGGTATTAATAAAAGTTATTTTCATAAAAATATTAAAAGCGAGGATAATGAAGCAAAGGATCCAACTCGAAGAATGACCCACTTGCCTGAGCGGTGTTCTTGGTGGTGTGTAATGCCATGTTAGTGTGCAATGGTTAGTTTAGTCTCTGAAAGTAAGTTGTTCAGTAACTATCCGATAAGAAGAAGAAGAAGTAGTCAAGTAATCGAATTTGTTCACCGTATTAAGTTCAGAGAGGAAAGGGAATCATTAATCTATCAAAGTGCTCAGAAATGTGGATTTGAATGTAAGATGCTATAACTCGCAGTCATTTCCATAAAATTTTCGTAAAAAGCAGACCTCAGTGAATTGGGACTATATATATAAAAGTAATTTTAAGTCCATTTCCGATTATAGTAAAATAAAGTAAAAGTAAATTATGATGAAGATTTTAATTTTTTTCCCTCGACTATAATATAGATTCCAACAATGTTTTAAGGTTAAAGGATGAGCTAAGTTTGAGATCCAAACAGAATTTGTATAACTAAAGACTTTTATTGAAAATAGCTTTTCCACTGATAGTAAGTAAATACAGAGCTTTCGTTCTTTTTTTTGTTAAAACAGCTCTCCTTTCGGTAATTCAATTAAAAGTATTTAATACCTTTCTTATCAGAAAATCTTAGACAATTGTGCACGTAAAATATTCCCTTAAGTTTCTCAACGACTCATCTATTGATTACCAAAAGATATTTTCGTTGCCCTCAGATGTACTTGAGACTAAACTAAAGCTGTTTAATGGACTTTGAGCATAATGAACGAGTTCAATATACTTCGAAACCGCTCTTAGCTATTAATTAGGTTTGGTTCCTGAAAAATATATTTATTTTTAATTCAATGTTTGTTCTTATTATGGTATTAGGTAAGGATTGATTTTTATATAATACGCACCGTTTATATAGGTACTTATGGGTCTTACGTGAGAAAGGGTCTTAAATATCGAGAGTCGTTAAGATATATTTAGAAGAGAGAGCAATCAAGTAAAATACATATTATTAGTGTAAGTGGCACTCATTTTAAGTTTTCTGATAATTCTGCTCGAGTTTGAAAGTTCTTGGCTCTATTCTTATTACAGTAATTTTTTAGTAAATGCGATGTCACTAATTCGATCGTTAAGAAAAATACCTTCCTCTAATCTTTTTCCTTATTCTGTCTGGGTCGGCTGCTATTCTGTTTATACTGATGCGGTATAATATTACACGGAGCGATTTCTATCTGGCCCACGCTAAGTCACGTTAGTCGTGACGAAAGAAATAGGAAAATACAATTTCTTATTTAGATCATTTATTTCTTAAGAATTATTCTTAAGAAATATATTTATTATTAAATAATTAATTTATGTTACTGAATATTTAAAATGGATCCAGTTCACCCCGAGTCCCCCGTCTTGTTATATGATCGTTCAAGAGACAGGAGAATTATCAGGTTCTTGTCGAACACACTGCCTCCTGACATTGTTGCCAACTTAGCTGTATTAAACTTGGGGCTCTGCGCTCGATATATGACGCGCCTTGTCGTGTTAGCGTGACTTTAAGTTAATGTCTCTAAATAATTGTAAGACGAAAATTTAAGCTTGATCGATAAAATCCCACTTCTTACTAATATTATAAATGTTAGCATGTTTGTGAGTTTGTTATTTTATTTCATAAAATCCGTTAAGTTCCTAGTTGTATGATATGTAGGTAGTTTAGGTCCTGGGACATAGGATATTTTTTGGGATTGCAACAGTGAGATTCTGCAGGTGACACTGCGGGCGCAGCTTATATTTTATAAGTTAAGTCTTCTGTTAACAAAATTGAAAAAAAAAAATGAAGTAAGTTTTGTGATACAAGGAAATCAGTTTTTAATTTTGAACTGATGCACAAATTACTTCCACTAAAACAAATTAAATGTATTCAGAGAAAACCAATTTGTGACAATGCTACGATTGGTGTAAGTATTAATAATTATTATGTATAAGTTTTAATAATTTATGAGAATATTGTAGAAGACCATACAGTAGGTACCCAAATAAGTATTATTTTAATACTAGTAGTAATGCCCTAAGTATGCGCCGATGCGTAGATTGTTACGAGATAAAAAAATATAATAACACTTACGTTCTATCTAGCTACCAAATTTCATTAGAGTTTCGAATTTTCAATTCAAGTATGGATTAAGGTAAGCCTTGGTGGAACGTCAGATAAACGCCGTGAAGTAAAAGCATAAGATTTAATTAAATTTAAAAAATATTTAATGACACATTAACGCCCTTCAGAGCTACGCAGCCACTAAAGCTAAATATGTAAATCATAATATAAATATAAAAAAGAACAGTTAGACTAGACCTAGAATAAACATTTGGAGAAAAAATACAGTAGTAATATTTAAAGCCCGAAATAAAAATATTTTTGGTATTTGATTGAAAAAGGCGATGTGTGTGTCGTTTCTAAAGTAATATGTTATTGAGATGATAGTATTTATTTTCACGGAAAATAATATCTATACAAAGAAACAGTGTTGTGAAGAATTCCCTAGTATCCATTATATGATTCTTAAATATTTAAGTGTAATCAAATGAAGTTATTTATTCGGTGAATACGCATATTTCATAAAACTTTTCTTCTATAAATCTGTAATATATGAGAATAGTCTGTTACTGAATGACATAACTAACGTAGCATCCCTCTTGTAACCCACGAGGGTTAGGTAGATAGATAATGAGCTTATTGCCATCAACCGGGCACAAAAAAAACTCCGATACTTTGCTCGACTCGGGAATCGACCCAGGTAGTCTACAGCGTCATCTGAAAAACAACTCTCTTAAAAAAAGTGTTATGGCTTACAAGTTTAAGCTGACCAACCTAATCTCCACAGATAGCGTGCAGGCGTATCATGTAGGTCAACCTTAATTTAGGGTCGAAAGATTTTTGTATCGTGTTTTTACTTTCAAAAACCACATACGGTATTAACTCCGAAATTTATGATCAGCGATTCCGTCCGGGTACACTGGTACACGTCCGGAAAAGTAAGGCCATTCCGGTCGTTTGTTAAATTACCAAGTAAATGTTTAAAAATGTAGTACATTTAGTAAGTGAATATTAACTAAAATCGATGACGAACATACAATCATCAGAAATAAACAAAATCTATATGCATATCTTCGCACTGAATTCATTCTATTCAGTGCGCACATATACCCAAGTCAACGATTTTCTGCGCTGTTAAAAATCGGATCTCATTGAGAATTCCGGGCCGGAATTCCTGATGATGTAGAAAGCCGGGCTTTAGTTACGCCCAAATAATACGTACGCGGCAAACCGAAAAATATCGATGGCTTCTCGATTCCAACAAAATTCACACGTGTATACTGGAGTGGTAAAATAAAATGGTGCACTTTATATTGTTGAAGAGCGTTATTCTTGTATTGACAGGATATAAATATTGACTAATACGTCAGTTCGGACTTGACTGGATGAGCAATATAGAAAGTTGTCTTTCTGAAAATACAAAAGCATCTTATATTTTACTGTTGTATTATTTACTTACAAACCTACAAAACAATGGGAACGCAAAAGGTGACGTTAAAATACGACTTGTCTTCAATACGCATGAAGTACGTACCAAGGAGATTATTTTGGTGCAAAAAATATTTTATACAAGCGTGAATAAATCGCTTTGTCCATTTGGTGCTCTTCTATAGTCACGATAAAGGACAGTGACAAGAAATATAATGTCCTTTTTTTATTATATCTAGTAGTAAGCGACCTAGACATGCGAATTATATTTTTAATTGACATAATTGAGTACTGTCATAGGTTTTAACTAAACAAGTCATTTAGTTTAAAAAAATAATGGTTGTGACCGCCGAAATAAAAAACGGAGCAATACCTTTTTTGAAACGGTCAATAACCTTTGGAAACGCGAAGGACTGTGGCTTAATACTATGTTTAAACAAGACGAATCCATTGATTTGCGGGATACATTTTGCCATCTTGATGTGTAAAGAAAAATTTGACCCTGAAAAAGGATCATGGGGTGGCGTGTGTGCTACGCCAACTAAATTACCATGATTACGATATTGGTTCGAATCCCACCAGTTCGCGCCAGTTTCCCATTGGGGTAAGCAGTCAATGTCAATTTACATCTGCTACGATTTAGGCTCCTCTCCACTTCAACTTCAATTTGAAATTAAATACTGAGTAAAATAATTGTAGGCAATAGTTAATCGTAGACTAGGCATCTGCGTATCAGTAGAATAGATATTTGTTGTCACGGAGACTTCTCCGTAATGCAGGCTAACAATTAGTTTCAACCGATATGAACTCGGGAATATAAATAATTGGATTTTACATATTTACATCCTAGGAGGATATGACACACACGTTATTAATGTTATGTCCTTCAAAAAGGTCTAAAAGTTACAAGTGGCGCGCGTGTGCGACCAGATGTAGGAACGTTGACAAAGAAAAAAAAACGTGCCCGCGTTCTGTATTTTCGGTTTAACGCAATGGAAAAAGGCGTGAATATGTAACTACCTACTTAAGTATGCTCATTTAAGTAAGACTAAAACCCACTCTATAAATAATTATTATGTATGAGGTCGATTAAATTTTATAATATCTGCTTCGTATTTTCAAATCAGCTAAATATTATTCTATGTACACTATATACTCGTAGATAGATTTATAAATACACGAATATAATTAGGATTTATGTTTTTATTTCATATGTGTATATTAAATTTTCACGATGACCACTGATAGTTATCTTGTTGGGCAGAATATTAAATTTATAAAAGCTAGACATATATGATATACTAGCTGATGCCCGCGTCTTCGCCCGCGTGGATGTCGGATATCGCAACCAAAAGTAATCATGACATTTTGATTCCGGTCCCGCTTTCCAATTACCGCTTCATAATTGCCCATTTTTTTAAGTATTAATATGGATGTAGTATGTTATACTTAAGAGATAGACATATGCCATCGTGGATTTTTCTGTAGATCTATATAAGATACATAATTCCACCATACATCATTTTGTTATATCTCAAAGGGTTTAGGCAGCGCACGCCAGAATACTTGTAGCTTGCAGATGGTAGATTTATTCCTACTTACTTGACACTTATCGTCATATTTTGGACAATTCACACAATATCTTTATACATTGTAGCCTATGTGTTCTGTTGATGTATAAGCTATATTATTGTAAATAATCATAAAAATCCATTCAGTAGTTTTTACGTGAAAGAGCAACAAACATCCATCTATCCATACTTACAAACTTTCGCGTTTATAATATTAGTAGGATGATTACCTAACCTAATATTATACAATGAAAACACATTTAAAGGTTTTTTTAAATATCTATGTACCTGATATAACTAATTTTATTATTTTTTGTATTTATATATCGACAATATATTTAGTATTATTTTCTACCGTAGTCAGTTAGACGAATAGTTTTGGATGCGTTTTATAACTTTTGTCGCTAAGCGTACTGCACAAACTTACGTCTCAGTTCTGCGCGAGCAGTCACGGCGGACGCGTGTGTCTCACTCCGCTCGACCCGTTATCGTGTTTTCTTTTACGCGCGAAGTAATTACCCACCTGCATATTGTTCCTATAACGTATGTAGGGTAACTCCTGGCAACAGGAGACCCTATAAACAAAAATGTATTCAACCCCAACGTCTCAAACCCCCCCAAATCCCCCTATGCCCCAATCACCGATAAAGTCATCAAATGCTTCAAGTTATGCCAACGTGACGTCATCAACATGTTTTCCCAAGAAAGATCAAGCTATAATATTGGATTCAATTGATGGAATAACACTCAGGGAGTACCTTATTGCATTATCATCTTTGATACCTACGAATTCTATTAGATTTATATCCCGTATATCGAATGCACGTATTTGCATATATTTAGATTCCAAGAAAACAGCTGATTGTCTGGTAGATGAAAAGAAAAATGTAACAATTCAAAAACATATACTTGAGATAAAACCGTTAATTACTAGAAATAAAAGAATCGTTTTATCCAATGTTTGTCCAGTCATTCCAAATTACGTTATTGAACAAAAATTTGAAGAATTAAACATCAAAATAATGTCTCCTATATCATTTATGAAAATAGGAGTGACTGATCCAGGATTTTCTCATATATTAAGTTTCCGAAGACAGTTATACATAAGTCCAGAAGATAACTTACGTCTTCCGGAATCATTCCAATTAACATTTGAAGAGACTAATTACTGGATTTATATATCTAACGATTCCTTGAAATGTTTTACATGCAGTACAGTGGGACATTTATCTAAAAATTGTCCACAAAACATAACAAACACTCAAGTATACCCTCAAGAAATAGACAGCCAAACGGTCAAAGAAATAAATAATATATTTGATAGGAACGATGACCTCGTATCAGACCCCGTGTTTGTTGCACCGATGACACAAGAATTTCCACAACCTCCCCAAATAAATTTAAAAGGAAAGAAACGAATTCGTTCACCAACCAACAGCGATTCCTCGAAAATAGAAATTATAAAACCGTATACGGTGAACATAGACGATACCGATATAATGGAATTTGAATCTGATGAAACGGGCAGCGTCATTTCACTAGAAGATGAAGAAATTAAAGTACAAACGAAGAAGAAATTGAAGAAGATCGATCATAGAACTGAAGACCAAGTTTGGAAAGATATTGAAAATAATATGACAGAATTACGCGACGAAACATCATTCCCAATTAGCCTAGATCAATTTATTAGTTTGTTAGATAATTCACGAGGAAAACAAAATGTAAAAGAATTAGTTTTTTCGTATACAGATAATATAAAAGATTTAATTAAAATGTGTAACAAATTACATTGTAAAATGAACAAAAGCTTAAAAAACAGATGCTCACGGTTATCAAGAAAATTACACGAAATGTTAATCCCTACCTCTATTTCCAGTACCGATAAAGACCAATAAGTATTATACCTTTTTATAAATAACTAATATTAAATTGTTCCTAAGTATCGTATTGGTATGGATATTCTACAATGGAATGTAAATGGTTACTTTAGACGATTAGAAAACATTAAACTACTAATTAATCGATTAAATCCAACTTGCATTTGTTTACAGGAAACAAATTTTGCTTCCGACTATTGCGCTTCTATAATAGGATACGAACATTTCTTTAAAAATCGTTTGCATAGTAATAGGGCTAGCGGCGGAGTTGTTATATTTATCAAATCTCATACATTTGCCGAAAAACTGCAAATAAATACAAACCTCGAAGCAGTAGCGATAAAAATTAAATTTCCCATACCCATAACAATATGTAATGTTTATCTTCCTAACAGTAATGTACTTAATATAGCCGAAATTAATGATTTGATTAACCAACTTCCATCGCCTTTCATAGTCTTAGGTGATTTTAACAGCCACCATTTTTATTGGGGTTCCGACAAATGTGACACCAGGGGTAGGATAATAGCTGATTGGCTTGACGAACATGATAATATATTATTATTAAACAACGGGCAACCTACTCATTTTAATAGCAATACCGGACACACAAGCAATATAGATTTAACTTTGGCTTCACAAAATATAACGTCATATTTTGAATGGAATGCCTTAGAGGATTTGTATGACAGTGATCATTTTCCAATTTCAATCACATCCCAAATTTCACACGATACACTAAATAAAATAAGTGTGCCAAAAAAATGGAAGTTCGATAAAGCTGATTGGTTAGTATTTAGGGAAGAAGTTGCCCAGTATATCCCTGAATTACCCCCTTTAAATTCAACATCTGAGTGTCCAATCAATGATATAGTTGATAGATTTACAAAAGTAATCCTTGAAGCAGCTAACAAATCGATTCCTAAAACATCTGGTACCATAAGGAAAATCAATTTACCATGGTGGAACGATGAATGTAAAAATGCAATTAGAGAAACAAAAAAATCTTTGAAACTATTTAAAAAATTTGCCAGAAATGATCCCAACTCACAATATAAAATTGAATATAAGAAAAAAAGGGCATACTATAGAAGGCTTCTTAAAGAGAGTAGGAAGAGTTACTGGGAAAAATGGGTCTCTTCTATCAATAATAAAACTCCCATTCGGGACATGTGGAAAAAAAATTCAAAAACTTAATCACAGAAACATTGGCTTTAAAAATATTATATTAGAAAAAAATGACAGTACCTATACAGCTAACCCTATCGAAACTTCGATGCTTTTAGCTAAAACATTTGCAAAAAATTCCTGTTCTAACAATTATGATAGTCAATTTATTGAATACAAAACCAAACAGGAAACAGAATCAAACTTCGATGTTGTCGATAATTCTAACCCAATCAATAAGGAAATACTCATGCATGAATTATCACTAGTTCTTCATCAAGTAGGTAATTCCAGACAATATACCTAATGTTATAATTAAACACCTACCGACCAGTGGTCTGGAATATTTATTACAGTTGTACAATTACATATGGCAAAAACAAACATTTCCTGATAGCTGGAGAGAGGCATTAGTTGTTCCATTATTAAAACCTGGAAAAATTGCAAGTCAACAAACAAGTTATAGACCCATATCTTTAACATGTAATCTCTGTAAAATACTTGAAAAGATTATTAGTAAAAGAATAAGATGGTACATGGAATCGAATAAATATTTGTCACCATTTCAATACGGATTTCGACAATTTCGATCTACCACTGATCATTTAATGAATATCGAAAGTGAAGTACTTGACAGTTTTGCAAATGATAATTATACAGTCATTGTAGCCCTAGACATAGAAAAAGCGTATGAAATGGTTTGGAAACACAGAGTTCTTAATTTATTACAAGATAGTAATATTAAAGGAAATGCCCTTGCATTTATCAGAAATTTTCTAACAGACCGTTCAATGAAAGTAAGAATCAATGATACAGTATCAAACGCAGTCCCGATAGAAAATGGTGTACCTCAGGGCTCTGTTCTCAGTGTAATTCTTTTTTTACTTGCTATAAACGATGTTCTCGCGCATATTCAAAAACCAGTAAAAGGGTTCCTTTTTGCTGATGACCTGACAATAATTTGTAGTGGTAGAACACTAAAGCCTACATTAAAACTAATTCAAAATACGCTCAATAATCTTCAAGAATGGTCCAAAACATCAGGCTTTAAATTTTCAAAAATTAAAACTGAATTTATTATAATGACAAATAAGAAAAATAAAGTCCATAACATTAAATTAACTTTAAATGAACATAATATAAAAGAAGTGAATAGCTTGAAAATTTTAGGATTAATATGGGATAAAAAAATGACTTGGAATATACATATAAATAAACTTAAATCAGAATGCTATAAAAGATTAAACATAATAAAGGTTTTATCATCAACAACATGGGGATCAGACAGAAAATGTTTAATAAATACTTATCGTGCTTTAATAAGACAGAAACTGGATTACGGTTCTATTATCTACGATTCTGCAAAAAAATGTACATTAAATTCATTAGAAACTATCCAAAATACAGCTCTTCGACTTAGTATTGGTGCATTCAAAACCAGTCCGATTAAAAGTATTTTAGCCGAAGCTGGAGAAATTCCATTGGAATTAAGAAGGAAGGAACTTGTAATAGTCTATGTCATAAATATAATGTCTCGTCCTGAAATTCCGAATTATGATTACTATACTAAAACGAGTGCCGTGGATTCAGAATATGAATTGCAACCTAATTTATTACAACCTCTGCGAATCAGGGCATCTAAATATATAAATCAGTTAAACTTTAAGATACCATCAATTTTAACAAAAAAAATACTTATTAGTGGCCCATGGGAAAACCACGTATTCCCCATTAACCTCGATTTAGCAAAAAACCATAAAGTTGATACACCACAGTACATATACAAAAAATTATTTCTCGAAATTAATAGTAAACATATTAACTGTAAGGTTTTTTACACTGACGGATCGGTAATGGATGGAAAGACGGGATGCTCAGTAGTGTCTGGTGATAACTGCTACCGATATAGACTTTGGGACTTCTATTCAATTTTTAGTTGTGAAGCAACAGCTATCCTTAAAGCTTTGGAATTAATACACAATGAACCTAATTCAGTGAAATATGTAATTTATTCTGATTCAAAATCATGTTTGACAGCATTACAAAATCCTTTAAATATAAATTCTCTTATTATAGAACTTAAACAAAAAATGATAAACCTTCTAAACAATAATTATAAATTTGAAATTATATGGATTCCAAGCCATCAAGGGATAGATGGTAACGAAAAAGCAGATAGTGAAGCAAAAAAGGCAATTAATGAAAATGATATATGCAAAACAATTAAATCAACCACGACTGAACTACAAAAACACACTAAACACAAAATTAAATTACAGTGGGATGTTTATTGGAAAACAGAAAACACAACAAAATTATTTAGTATCAGGAACTCAATATTAGATAAAACACCTGTATCATTTACTTGCAGGAAAGATCAAGTAGTTATCACCAGATTACGTATTGGACACACAAATATGACTCATATCCATTTAATAACGAAATCTGACAGAAACAAATGCAAGTGTGGACTAGATTTGACTGTTTATCACCTTTTAATAGAATGCTCAGCCTACAATAATGAGAAGCGTATATGTAATGTTCCTAATAACCTAAAAGATTGCCTAAATCAAAATGGATGTACAAAAACGTTACAATTTTTGAAAATGATCCATGTTTATAAACTAGTTTAACCTACTGTCTAATGCATTGTTAACGTGGTCGCTAATGACCCTAGATGTTAAAAAGCGACCTAAAATAAATAAATGAAAAAAAAAAAAAAAACTTACGTCTGAAATTGAGGTTTATTTATTTATTATTTTAAAAAGTCTACGATCACCGAAAAGAGTGCTTGACATTGTTTTGAGGTCGGTATATTTTCTGTTACGTAGGTCTGTGGCTTTTCATTTTGACGATTCTATTTACAATATAAACAGATGGCATATAAAGTATTTATGTATGAAACTTCAAAGGCTCAAAGGTATGTATGTAATTTAGATTGAACGGATTCATTTACATAAAAACAAACGGAGTCCCTTATTTTCTCAGCTCCTGTGAGCCTCCACACACAGGATTTATGTATTCACTCCCCAAACCTGTTTTAATGACGTTTTATAGATTCATATGGTTAGCATAATTTTTACCCCAGTTTATTGTCTTAGGGTAACGTAAACCAATATTTTGATGTTCAACAGCTGACGTTATTAGTTAAAAGAAAAATAAGTTTAATACAAAAAAATCTCTTGTGTCTTTAAAGTTATATTGTTTTGGGGAAAGAAAAAACCGTCGTGAGCAGGATTTGAACCTACTCTCCTCGGAGGAACACTCCAGGCACACTGCCTGGAGTGTACCTATGCTCACTATTTAGTTTTTTCTACATCTTATTATGACGTCATCGCCATATAAGGCATTTAAGGCTCTATAGCTATACAGTGACTGACCCGATACGACTAACTTTACAGTTAATTCAATGTTGTATAGATGCGATTACCCAGATACAATTTACGACTGTAGTTTTCTTTCCACAAAAATGTATATCCTTAGAGTTCGTTACACATGTGTTTGAAAAATGTATAGATTCAGAATCTTTTTTGGTACCAGTAGCTGGTTTGTGCTACGCCGTTGACTACGGCGTAGTAAAATATTTATATTACTTACCGTAGTCGTAATACTTAGCCGATGAAATTAACGAAGTGATCAATATTAAGTTAAATTTATAAAAAGGAATTCGTAAAAAAGCGACTTTATTTCAATTCTTAATTAAAGTAAATGGTTTTTGAACGAATAAACATTTGTAAAGACACAAAAAATAAATTTTTGGTTGAATGGTAAGTTGAGTGCATTCTTTCCAGACTTTCAAATAATACGTTTTTAGTATTACCTTCACAAGAATTATTGAAAAATATAATTAAATTTATTCTTTTGTTAATATTATCTTTGAGTCTGTACACTCTGTAAATGTCGGATAAGTAATTGTTTTTTATATTATTTAAAACATTATCATAAAAGTGGTCTGCATTCCCCGAAATGGTTGGAGTTTCACCTATGTTATTATTAATTCCTATAGATGACCAGGCACAATACCAAATTCCAAGATGTTACTGAGAATTTCTTGACAGTAAAATACAGTAACATTTGGCCCACCCGTAACTCGAATCCAGTACCTCATGCACAACAGTCACGCTTACGAAGTTACGGCCACTAGACCGATGAGTCCGAAGACGCAGTTTTATATTACATGATATTATCACCCCATCCCACAAGCCAATTAATTAACAGCAGCAATCTGCAGATTATCTATTCCTATCTAAATATCTGGAACAAGAATGGCTTAGTTACCTACCCGTATATAAACAAAGTAGTGCATATGTATGTATACATTGTCAATGTGTGCGTAAACACTAGGACATTAGGCCTACTGTGCAAAGCAAATGAAGTAACTATTCATGTTTATGGCTGTTTACAGTTTGGCAGCCATTAGCTGATGATTAAGAGCTTCGCTCGAGACGAACTTGAAGCTTAGTCAGGCATTCCCAAATTATAGATATAGGTAACACTATTGTTTACAAATATTATGACGTGTGATATGCAAAGTGTAATAAATGACCGAAATAATACTGAAGGTGTTGAACTATGGCAATGCAATTACGCGTCATAATTTAATTCTTTGTTGTGTGGTAACATTGCTTTACTTTTTGTATCTTGTATTTTCTCATGGTGTCAAGAGTTCTTAATATAAGTGTATTCTATAACTCATAAAACTGTTTTCCTAACAGAAGGACATTAATGTACATCAAGTTGAGAACCCACTTAGGTAAGTTTAGGGCTGTGTTTGTATCTTTTAGCATTATCACTGTGCTTTACCAAACAACTCTTTGGAACCCCAAATTGTTGTTTTGTGAAGCACTGTGACCAGTGCCTAAAGGCTTGTTAAGCATAATTTAAGATAAATATTGGTATGGGTAGGTACAGGGCAATAGAATGAGACTCGTTGAGCCCACTTCCTACAACCTTAATTTTTAACTTAAATAGGTTGAAATAAAAAAAAACTGGTTTCTAATTAAACTTTTAATTGAACCGACTATTTGAGGAAATTAACAAAGAGGAAATTTTTACGCTTCCTGCAGAGGTTGGCAAATGTAAATACGAAATCAAGCTACCTGCTTTTTAAAGTTGTATTTATGTTAAACAATGCATGGGAAATTGAGGGCGGATAAAAATGAACTGGAAAGGGGTAATAATACCTAATTTACTTTTTCTAACTTTATCAGATTTTGACATTTATCCTGACATAGTAATTACATTTAGATATCTTGACATTTTAATGTAAAATATTTTAAGATTTTGAATATAATAATATAAATTGTGAATGTGAGCATCATGTACATTAAATATATCTATTTTCATCAAGATTTGTAACTGTCTAGCAGTCTTGAGTACTTGTATGGCCTGCGCAAATGTCCTGCCGATCTGGGCGACAGGTCGTTGAGCTCCCTAAATTATCGTTTAAGCTTCACGATGACTGATGCATGTTTGCCATCAGTAGGTATCGATGTCAATGAAATCAATTCTTTCTTCAAAAGTCCTTTCCAAATGCCTTGTATGATTACCCTCACATAACCATAAACAGTGATGTCTGAACTTTAAAAGAGACAGTGATGTCTGAGTTTGTTTCGGTCTTTATTCTCAGAGATAGTCAGATAGGAAATGGCACCATCTAGTTTATAAGTGTCTTCAAAAGATCTATGTACAGAAATAAAATCATTTATCACACAGGTACCTACAACAAAATATTCCAACACGACTTGCCAATGTGTATTCCTTGTAAATTTTATATGAAGTCGTATGGGAACCTAATATACTGCTGCAACCGCGCCGGGATTATGTATTTGAATGCGTATCGCAAATCGTGTTGCAATCGCAATATCGCGTCGCGCAACTGTATGAGGGAGCCTTTATACGTCTATGATATTATAGACTCGTGTTTAATTTGTTACGGGATCTCGTCCCTACTGGCTAGACTTTTATTGATGACGTTGATTACCTCCGACGTTGAATAATGACCGGCATCTTAGATGTACTGTAGCACCTAGAAATTGGGAAATCGCCAATTTTGCCGAGAAAAATGGCCGGTACCTCAATTCAGTAGAGTCACGGTGAAGCAGGTCTATAGAAATATTGTATTATCCAAAATAAACAAATAAATGTAATTTATCGAAACACACCTACATCTCTTGTGATTATTAATTTATTTCCATATTTCAAACATAATTTTACTAACCTTGTTGAGATAAAGGTACAAGTTGAGACACAGGTGTATGATTGGATTGTACCATTTGCGACTACCTACATGTATAGTTATTATAATTAGATATACTCGCATACTACATTAATTACATGACATGTAGACATTGTCTTGAGTTGTGATACAATAGATATAGAAACCTTTGATATAAACTATTTGTGCCCCGCAATTTCACCCGCGTATAATTATACTATAATTACTTACTTAGTACTAACCAACAAACTGAAAATAATTCACAATTTGTCTCTTTTTGCCAATGCTCAGTCCTCATCGGGCGGCAAAGCTTATGCCGTTATGCGTCATAAAGCTCGTTCGCGCGGGTGTTGAATAATTTTCATTTTACATTATCTCCTAAACTATACGTTTAAACAAACAAACAGCTCTCCCACTTTATAATATTAGTATAGAGTCAAATCAAGTCAGTATGCGAAACTTTACTAGAATAACCATTAGAGGAATCCGAATGTTTTTTTTTTTTTATTATTATTTGGCTCAGTAATCTTTAACCTATGTGACAACGTATACAAGTATTCCAGACAAGTAATTTGATTTAAATTAAATGGAGGAATGGTATCTAGTCTATATTTGGCTTGCATACCTAGCGTTCCTGAATTAAATATTCTAAAAGGTACCTTTAATACCTTTTTTGGAGTGTGGAAATTCTCCATGGCCATCGTGCCGGACTAAACCCTGCCTGGCCTAAGGCCTGCCGGCTAAACTTCCACTAACCTTTGCCGGGGTTCCAGGATCATAGCTACATTTATTACGACCATGTCAATCGTTACAAATAAATAAAGACCATAGAATAAAATAAAACGAGACATGAAAGTAAATTGTTCTCGAAATACAAAACTTTGACGTCACTTGAAGTATCTGTAATTGAAGTTTGTAAATAATCTTTCATTTTGTTCCTGAGTAGTGCCTCCATCACCGCACGTTTGTTCTAACTTCGGCAGCGTTACTGCATGTAACTTACCCGAAACTGGGAAGTGGGAACATTTGTTTCAATTAGGATCCAAGGGCTGTTTATTGAAAAAGTTATGGATGAATAAATTATTCAGATAAAAAATAACGGCGTGCCTGAAGGTTGGGCACGTCCTGTAGTTAAGTGTTTTTCAGACAAAGATTTGCTTTTGTACAACTTTCAATTTATCTTAACCCAGTGCTCTTAAACACGAGTTCAGTTAACTAAATAAAACTTGTTTATATATACGTTGTATATACAGTAACTTCAAGAAAACTTTTTTGTGACTCGAAAAATTTAAATAATTATGATTTTCATTATGTTAAAAAATCGTAAGTTCATCGTACGTTACTAAGATAGGTACGATGAATTTACGAGTTTTTACGTAATAGGATATATTCATGTATTTTTTTTTATATGTTTATTAGATTGTATACGTTGGTACATTACCGTATAAAACTTGTAAAAATATGATTATTGAGTATTAAAATTATGAAACAAACCTGCAATCAGTTACTGGCGTTTGAAACGCCGCCTTCTTGGCGCGCTTTTTCTGACGTCAGATAACACATCTTAAAAGATATCTAGTATAGAATAGAGTGTTTATTTATAATTTTTAATGAAAGGTTTTTCTCTATAGAATAACGTTAAAACTCAAAAAGAACCACAACACATGATAAACACCCATTAATAACATACTCGAGATATTGTCATCACGCAGAGTGATGTCACGTTTCACTCCAACCAATAGCGTGCATTTAGACATTTTAAATTTCCCTCGCATGATTCTCACTTTTCAACTTAAATATTTACTAGTAAAAAATAATTTTTAACAAAAAAAAGAACCGACTCCAAAAATCTTTCTGTTAAGTAAAATTGCACTAAAAAGTTATAAAATAATTGCATTATTTACTTACTACAATTTATATAAAAATATTTTTTTAATTTTAGAGGATTCTGAATAAAGTCAATTTATTAGGACAATAATATACAATTATTATTATTTTTGGAGTGGGTGCCAGACAAACTTTAAAAATATTGAGGAAGTTTCCTAAAATTTGCAAAGTATATTTAAAGGTACATTAACCATCATTATTTTTACGATAATATATTATACCTAATTGTACCTATTTACAAATGAACACAACAACTGCCTAAAGCGAACGTAATACGCTACTTCATGAATGTACTTACACGTTTATTATCCTTTACTGGCACCGACTCCAAAAATAATAATAATTACAAAACAGTACTGTTTTATAAAACAGCTTAACAATGTTCAGCTGGATTGCCATTGCGATACGTTTAACAAAACTGCTACCCACCTTTAGACGTAATGCAGAATGACATATCTACAGTGGGACAGGTTTGTTTATTGTATAGGTATATTAAATGGATAGTCATCATTCAAGTAAAAAAGCGTACTCTGATTTACTTTACTGTATTCTGATTTGACTTTCCGTGGCTGGGTAGACGGAGCCCCGCTTAGAGGTGCTCCTATTTTTGTGTCCGTAAGGTTAGAAAAAACCTAAACACGAAGAGGATGACGGGAGCTGTTCGCTCGCTACGCTCGCTCACGGGCCCCCGTCATCCTCTTTGAACCTAACCTGTCCGTGTCGGGATACACGAAACTCCCGAGCTCGCTTCGCTCGCTCATGGATCAATTTAATTTATGTTCTTTCATAATCCCGATATATTGTCGACTATCATAGTGGTTTAGTATTCACGTCACAAAAAATTTTCATAATTTTTTTGCTATTGACAAGTAAAATAAAGTTAGGTTATTATTGTTAGGACATACAGAGCCGACAAAATTTCGAACTAAAATCAACAATCTGACAGTTAGGCAGTTCATTAGAACTATTCTAGAGACCGTAAACACCACCGGAAAGTCACAAGAAAGCAAAATACACCATTTCATTTTTTTTTTTTTTTTTGTCTTGTTCAGTCCTTCTAATAATATTTAAAAATACGTTTGTCTAATAATTTAGCATTTCATTTTTATTATACTGTAAATGTGAGTACCATGTAATCATTTACATATTCTACATGATTAAATATATTTGATTATTGTCTGGCAGCTAGAGTATGTCATGCTCACTCAAATGTCCCGCTGACGGTGGCGTTTGTGTTGGGTCATTAGATTCCCTACAATATGGTCGAGTTTAGTGATGCTGACGCTGGCGTCATGTTCGTGAACGGGCGCCGTTGGTTGGGGCTGGTCATCTCTAAACTGTCATGGCAAAGTTTTGAATTGTAACTAGACTCTATAGACTTCATATTACATTGTTCTCACATATGATTTTTATATTATAAATACAATGTAACCAAAATATTGTAATTGTTTGATGAAAAAGAGTAACCGTGGAGTTTCTTGCCCGTTCTTCTCCACAGGAATCTACACTTTGGAACGTGGCAACTAGTTTATTTTTTTGACAATTCAAAAGTGCCTGTAAACGGTCTAATTGAAATAAATGCTTTGACTTTGACTTTGACTTTGAGTTATTTTGATTTAAATACCAAACTACTAAACCAATTTTCATAAAATTTAAATGGGACCAGTCTGAAAGTAAATCCTTTCAAATAAAAAAATAATTTTCCAAATCGGTTCATAAATGACGGAGTTCTGAGGTAACAAACATAAAAAAAAAAAAAAAACAACCGAATTGATAACCTCCTCCTTTTTGGAAGTCGGTTAAAAACACGATTAATTGAAAAAGTAATTGAATATGTGACATTCTACAGCAATAAAGATTACGAATAAAAATATTTGACCTAAGTTTGGATCACATGCATATTCCCTATTGCATAAAAATGTTTTGACATGAACTTGTAGCATTGTCTACTGAAATATTATTGTTATGTGTACATTGTTGTATTAAATGTGGAACAATACCTAATTCGGGGTGGTGAGTAGAGGTCGAGATGGTTTAGTAGTCAGAGGGCTTTGAGTATTTATCCGGGAGGCACAGGTTAGAATCCCGCTCACGATTTATCTTTCCACTAAAATTTATAACTTTATCATGTTTATAACATAACATAGTATTAAGCCTGTATTACCCGAAGGGGTTGGCAGAGGTGTACACAATAACACACCCACATTTCACTAATACTGTTATCAAGTCCCATTTAATAGGCGATGAGCCTATTGCCATCTTCCGTCAGTTCCAAACTCCGGGCTGCTACTGAAAATGTCTTAACAGGAAAACTCATTAACACATTCCCTGACCCGGAATCGAACCCAGGACCTCATGCTCACCAGTCGCGCTTTGGATCATTAGACCAACGAGGCAGTCATGTTCACTGACTGTTTGACTTTAATGTAACTATCATATTCATAATTTATATACCAATTAGTATCCCGAAATTAACATTCGCGATCAATCAGCATAGTCATATTTTAAGACTTTTAACTGAATTAATCGCGTGTATTTTTTATCTGAGCTCATGGACACAAGATGACTAAGGTAACAGGCGTCATAACATTTTCTTTATAATTGTATTGTGTATCTATTTATTAATATTATTTTTGTCTCTGTAAAGATCACAATCGTTGTCTAAAACGTCAAGAAGTTGTGTTATTAAACTCAACACTTTATTTATGAGTATTAGGTACTTTCTTATAAAATATACTTACTTAACCAGTTTGGAGCCAAATTACATGGCAGGTAATTAGTGAGTTCCGGTATAAGCTCCTTTTCTGTAACATTTATTACAATATATTGTACCTAATAAGTAACCTCAGAGAATACGCTCTAAGGGTACGGATATATGATAAATTACTTGCTTTACTATTAAAACAATGATTTTATAATGGGAAAACAGTAAACATTATTTGAAATCCAAGGTTGCTCTGCAACCTAACTGAGAGCACAGCAGAGGGAACCCACCAATTTGAAATTATCTTAAAATCGTAATAATGGGTACTATACATATTAATAAATAAGTTATTGTATTCTTAATTTAGGTATCCTAAGAATCCTAGCAACAAGAAATAGCTCTTAAATTATGCTGATTCAAACATAAATATTTAATTATTTAACCTTCATCAGCAAAATGTCTTTCAGTAAATATAAAGTAACTAGATTTTACCAGAATAATTGTTACATGTTTTTACGTTCGGGGTTAATGGAATCTCATCAATGAACTAGAAATTTTTTCATTATTGCATTTACAAAGGAAGCAATGTGATATACTACTAAGACGAAAAATAAAATTCCATCATAAAATAATATATAATATTAATTCAAGATAAATCTTTGAAAAGCACTAACGCATGCTTAGCGAACTCTAAAGTTATTATATTAAATGGAAAAAGAAATGTAATGTATAATATTAATATTAAATATTTTTTAAATAGTTATGTAAAATTTTATAAAACATAACATAAACATAACATAGCATCACGCCTGTATTCCCCGAAGGGGTAGGCAGAGGTGTACACAGTTGTACACCCACATTTCACCAATGCTGTTATTAAGTCCCATGTAATAGGTGGTGAGCCTATTGCCATCTACCGGGCACAATTCCAAACTCCGAGCTGCTACTGAGAAATTTCTAACGGAAAAACTCAATAACACCTTGCCCGACCCGGGAATCGAACCCGAGACCTCATGCTCAGCAGTCGCGCTTAGGACCACTAGACCAACGAGGCAGAAATTTTATAACTGGGCTTTTTAAAAGCCATGTGGAAATATGAAACAAACCACAACTTTGTCCTTTTTGCGACAACACAGCCACATACCGGGGCGAGCCAGAATAAGTGACTTATATTACATACGTGGAAGTTGAGCAAACATTTTAACGAGCGATTAAAAACGAACATAACACATATTTCTACTGTTCATATGAATTTTAAATATATCACTCTGTCTTACGCTGAAGAATCCCACCTACACGAGTTATTTATAGTAGATATAATACTCACATAGTGTACATAAAATCTTGTTTATGGAGATACACACAATACCTACATATTTTTTTTTACCTGTATCTGTTCGCCGGAATGGTATTAAGTAAGTTGTAGGAAAATCCTTTTGAGCAGCAGGTATGTTTGCGTCGTAAAAAATGGTTCATAAGTTTCACGCGAGTCAATTCTCTGATAGCTGGATATAAATAAAAACTAGGCTATCCACTATCTGCTTGAGAAACATTTTGGATTTTTTTGGTCACATCGTCAGACAGGATGGGCATAAGCTCGAGCAGCTTATGATTACAGGCAAGTTCGATGTCAAAAGTCCGAGAGGCCATAGTCCATTTCGTTAAGCTAACCAAGTCTAAACACCAAGCTACATGACGCCAAGGTTAAGCACTGATGGAGAAATATCGTCACGAACAATATGAGTCTACTTCAGGGGATTCACAACCCTAATACGACGTGTGGAGAAGAAGGAAGTTTTTCGCGGACACCACGTTGCCTAATGTGTACATTTTAATTGTCGAGACGCACGCAGGTGTGTGTCTGCCAAGTTCGGAAAGAAACGGGGGACGCACGGCCACTGTATTTTTACACAAACCAATTCGAGCTACTTTTCACCCGCCCCCCCATACCTAAGGAACTAATTAATGGGCCTACATACTTTTGATTTCGCATGTTTAATAAAACTAGTATAGTTATTACGTGTCTTAAATTTCATGAACATAAATTTTTTGTTCTCGAGTTATTAGGACCTGAAAAGTGCAAGTTTACTAACTGACTGACTGATTTACTCACTCATCGAAATTATAGACCACTTCTAGGTGACCTAGACCTGTGAAATTTGGCACAATGTAAGCTTTTATGTCACAGCTAAAGGAAAAAATCCGAAAATTGCGACTTTGTAAATATGTGACGTGTATGTGTGTGTATAGAATATATGGAAACGACATAAACTTCAAACGCAAAATAATTTTTTTATTCAAACCGAATACATAACATAACATAGCATCACGTATGTGAAGGGGTAGGCAGAGGTGTACACCTGCTTGTATAGTTATCATGTGTCTCAAATTTCAGGAAAATATCTTTTCATGCCCTAATAACTCGAGAAATAGTTCTCGAGTTATTAGATCCCTAAAAGTGTCATTTTACTAACTGACTGTCTGATTCACTCACTCATCAACATTATAGACCACTTCTAGGTGACTTAGAACTGTGAAATTTGGCTCGAAGTTAACACATCATACGTATTAATTAAAATTCTTAGGAAAGTTACTTAACCGATTGACATTGCATATCAAGATAAATCTTTGAAAAGCATTAAGCTTAGCGAACTCTAAAGTTATTATATTAAATGGAAAATAATACGGTCGCCTCCCGGATAAATACTCCAGGCGCTCTGACCACTAAGCCATCTCGATCTCTGCTCACCACTTTAACCTAATAACTTTAAAGTTCGCTAAGCATGTGTTAATGCTTTTCAAAGATTTATATTGAATTGTTAAGGTAATTGCATTCTTTACGACATTGTATTAACTGCAAAGTTAGTCGTGTTGGTTCGGTCACCCGCATAGGGACTGAATTGATAGCAATGACGGCGCCTTAAGACGTGTTAAAATATGGAAGAAGAATTCGCGGTGGTGAGCAGAGGTCGAGATGGCTTAGTGGTCAGAGCGCCTGGAGTATTTATCCGGAAGGCGCAGGTTCGAATCCTGTTCGCGACCGTATTCTTTTTCTATTGCAAATCATTTCGTTCGATATAAAATATGCCAAGTTATAAAATTATATAATTAGTTTTCATAGCTAGTTATCATTTCAGAAAGTACGATTGAACTTGGCGCCCATTTAGATTTCACCTCTTTTGTCGGCAACACCGTCAATACTTGGCGTCGTTTCTTGGTACCGAACTTGGCACCTTTTTTCACATTTATGATTTTGGTGGGATTTAAAACTTACACCAGGGCTTCCCTAACTGTACGTCGCGATGCCCAGCGACACGGCATTATCCCAAGAGCGTCGCAAGGCGATCAACATCAATTGCCTGTCTGTGTCGACACGACGGAGTCGAGTAATCGACAACTATAAAAATTATAAACATTATTTGGAGATTTTTTGGGGGATATAGGACTTACCTATATCATAAAAAAACTGAAAACGAATGATTTGTCTATTGAAATAAATATTATATTTAGAACTAGCTGTGCCCGTGACTCCGTCCGTGTGGATATCAGAAAATATTATCATTGTCCTATATGAACACGAAGTGGTAATAATTAAAAGAAAATTGTGTTTTATGGATTTAATGACACACAACTGCACACGACTGTGATTTTTCAATCACGATCGCGATCCTGACAATGATTGATAGGTGTATCCAGTTAAAAAAGAAATGAAAACTTATCAATTTATAAAAACAGTAAGATTTTCCACAGTTTTTATTTATAGAGATATCTGTCTACTTTTGTACCACTGTTTTACGATTTAAGACTTGTTCCGACTTCGAAACTGGTTACTGGGTAATACGATATCTAGATATATCGTATTAACCAGTAACCAATAGACTCGTCAGACTTATGTAGCCATTGCGACAGTCATTAAAGACCTTCAACTTACAATAGGTACCGATGGTCTTCGAGGCCCGTCTCGATTTGAATTATGGTCTCCCATCGCGTGGTAAACTTAATTTGACTTTAATAGGTCCATACATGAAAACTTAATTTATATATACACGACTATATATTTCTCCCATTCGCGAATGAAGTCGAATCCTTTGTCCAACGCATTTGTACGCAGGCCCTTTCAAATGAAAAGATTAATTATTGCAATCGTAATGCCAGCCTTATCTTACTGCTTAAGTCTTCATTAATTGTCACTTTGGTAACTAATTTTAAAACTATTATAATTAATTTAAACATTTTAAGTATGAGATAGATTGACTTAGATTAATGCAATGATGGTTTAATGAACTGAAAAGCCGAAAGCTTAAGTTGATTTATTAATGACACCTAAGGGCTGAAACGCACTCCAGAATTTTTTGTCGTCTGTTAGTTTAATATGTCAGACAAACAGCATGAAGCTTTATTGGAATGTACCGTTTTTACCTATTTAAAGTAGGAAAATAATACATTTATCAATGATTTCAAAAGAAAGGATACGCCCATCTAAACATTTTACAGAAACCTTCTTCCTACAAGCAAAAGTAGCGCCATCTGTCATAACTCATGCAAACTACGTGAGCCGTAGGTTTCATAGCTCGAAGACTAAACCTTGTACGTGCGTACATGAATTTTTTATCACATTTTAATAATGGTCAATATTTTTATACACACATCAGTCATAAACTGAACTGAGTTTTTACCCGACTGCGCTAGAAGGAGGGTTATCATTTTTTCGGGTGTATGTATGTATATTTCTTTAGCACGCTCTATAGCCTAAACGGGTTGATGAATGTTAGCTTGAGAGGTGTCGTTAGATTATATTAGTTTCTTAAACTATAATTTATTGCGATAATAATACATGTCACAAAAAAACGTATGTAAAACAAATTAATATCAATCAGCTTTATTTGAAATTGTAAACAATATTGCTATAATAATTAAGTATTAACATATTAGGTACTTACTAACACTAAGTTCTTAAGACAAAAATAAAACAAATAAAAAATGACGTTCTTTCAACGTTACTTCGCGCGCGGCCGGCCACACAATGGCCGCCATTACGGACTTCCGTAGTAAAATAATTATACCTTTAAAATGTGATAATTTAATAATTTTATTGGAACAGAAGTAATCTAGGGTTATTTATCGATGATACAATATCCCATGTTCCTTTTTAAGCTTTGTATCGTAATTTTTGCAGCCTTTTACCACGCAACTAGGCATATTTATGACGAACAAACGCTCGTTCTCTCATGCGAGCGGTCCACTGTCGACTGAGTTGCGTTGGCCCTAAAATGTCATTTTAGGGCCAACGCGTTGGTGCCATTTAGTTACGCGGTCGGCCGGGTCCTTACGCTAGTAATATATATGTCAATGACATTTATGATAATTATGAACCATTGGTAATGCGTTTTAGCTGATCAGATAGATAACACATAATTTTAGCTCATCAGGAAGACAAAAAAAATGTAATCCTCATCATGTATGCTCGTCGGTTTAAGTGGCTTTTCTGCCTGTCCTTTTTTTCAGAACTTCTGTCATTCGACTACGGTAGGTTCACCAGGTTCGGTTTCCCCCGATTTTTGCATCCATGTTGTGCCCTAGCCTCGTATACAAGTTTCGTTAATATCTTTTCGTCCATCCGTTTTAATGCCTACACCAAACATATATTACGTTTCTTAATTCTTGTCACTACATTTTCTTTCACTCCACATCACTGAATGAAGTCGCTATTTCTTATTCCGTCTTACAAAGTTATTCCACACATACTTCCCAAAGCACTCATTCTAAAATTACAGCGGGATCCAATTTAAATTCAAGGGTTTTTAGTGAGTCTACGAAACGAACATTCTATATTGAATTTAAAAGCAAAAGACATTAAATACTCATTCAATTTCTTGGCAGATAAATCCAATTTGGTTAAAAGACAAACGGTAACTTTCTGTTGGAGTTACCTCTAATAAAGGTAAGCGGTAAGTATATCTCTCTGTTAGTTCGAGTGAATTACTTTTACGAGCGATAGCCTAGTGGTATGCCCGCTGAACTGACAATTAGAATAGAAATAGAATAGAAATTTATTTATTTTCTCATCATCAAGACACAGTACAAAGTCAAATATGCAATACATAGAGACTGGTGTCTGTTTTAGGTAGAACCTGTATTACAGATTACCAGGCTAACCCTCCGTCGGACAATCAATTTGTGAGCATTGACCGTATTTAATGATAAAAAGATAATCTACAACATTAAAACAAAATTAATAAAAAACAAAAATAAAAATTACTTAAAAATATTGCTATACACAACAAAAACAAAATTGAAAGATTGCTGGTGGTTACGTAAGCAAGCTCTACATAATTTTAAAAATTATGTATATAGTAGATATTTATTATCTCTTAAACGCTAAAAATGGTGAAGGGAAAAATCTAGAGGAAACCCAAGTGATGTCATTAATAGTATGTAATGTAAAGTCATGTCAGACCTACCGGTCGATTCAATATCTGATACTAGGTTATTCCTCACCGATACGCTAATAACAAGTTTAAAATAATACTTCTTATTATTATTTTAAATAACAAGCAGTGCCCGCAACTTCGAACAAATACAACTTGATATTCATATTATCTTAACCTTGCAACATAGAAATAGAATTAAAATTCCTGTTTGAATCCCTAAAATCTTCATTTAAATCCGTTGAGCCGTTTCGGAGACTATTCGAGATAGACTTTTATATGGAAAACAATTTTAAAAACGTTCAGTGATGCGTCGTATTTAAAATGACAGTTTTAACTTAAATTTCGGCATTTATTTTAAAATCACAGATAGACATTTCAATTTTATTTATTGGTAAGTACCTACTCGTAGGTACGTACGAGCGTAACCTAAATGTAAATCTGCCTCATTGGTATAGTGATAGTGAAGGGCGGCTGCTGAGCGTGAGGTCCTGAATTTGATTTTCAGATAGAGCAAAGTGTTTATTAGGAAATTCTCAAACGAAGCTCAGGGTTTCGGATTATGTCCGGTAGATGGCAATAGGCTCAACACCTATATATACCATCGGACTTAATAACGGAATTTTCTCCCTCTGCACCGACCCTCCCAGCTGCGTCCTGTGCGGCGAATCAGGACATCCGGCTAATTATCGTGAGTGCCCTAAGGCACCTAAAAAACAGAACGTCAACTCAAAACTCGGGAAACGTAATGCCGAGGGAACCATCAGAGAGCAGCCGTCCTCAAAGCTGCCCGAGCGATTGAGTCCGCAACGGCCTTCACCATGGAACGCGCTGAACCACCAGCAAGCGTTTCCGGCTTTGAAATCCTCCCCGGGTTCTCAGCCTACCGTCATTCCGCCACTGATGGCGATCCCCATACCCGCCCCCTCACCTATGCTAGTACAACCCCCACAGGTTGCGCCCGCGTCTCTCCCTAAACAGGCCCCCGCTCAGCTAGCAGCTAGCGGTCAGCCATCAATTGGATCGGACCTAGAAGTAGTTCAGAGCGTTTTCTCGCTCATTAGCTCAGATAGGTTCAGCGCACTAGCACAGACTCTGCGCTCCATGCAAGGCAACGGCTTTGCTATTCTACAAGTGATGCTCGAGTATAAAGACATCACTGACGCCCTAGCTAATATCAACTTTAACGGTAACTAATGGATACCGAAAATTGTAAATTTAAGCCCCGATCCCTTAAGTTAGGTTACTTTAACGCTAATAGCATAAACGGCCAACGTGACGAAATCGCGACCTTCTTACACGACCATCAAATTGACGTCTTCCTCGTGCAAGAGACCTTTCTCAAACCTGCCCAGAGGAACCCTGGAATTGCAAACTATAGAATAGTGCGCAACGACAGGACCCACAGCCAGGCGGGCGGTACACTAATATATTACAAAAAATCGTTATACTGCATCCCTATGGACCTCCCACCTCTTTCTCACATAGAGGCTTCTATATGGTTCATGGTCTCTTGCCGGCTCATACCTTTCCTACACATCAAAGTGGGTCATGTTTAGATCATTTCATTATTAAGACAAATCAGCCATCTATTACTTTGGTTACAAATTCATCTATTACCGATCACCAAGCTGTTCTACTAACATTAAAACTAACACTTCCTAAAAATAACTGCATGCCTAGCTATACAAAAATAAACATGAACAACCTCGATGTTGACATACCTAACATAGATCTTGACCCCATTTACTCTTGTACTGACGTAAACATTTCACTAAACTACCTCATAAACGCAATACAATATGCAATTCGTAAAAATACTTATACGGTAAAATTGTCTAGCAAATACCAAAACACAAAACCGTGGATTACACCGGGACTAATGCGTTGTATACGACATAGAGATAAACTGCACTCAAAAGTTAAAAAATCTCCTGAAAATGAGATTATTTCTGTGACTTATAAAAGATATAGGAATTTTTGCAACAACCTTTTAAAGAAACTAAAATTTCAATATAACAAGGCCGAGTTGGAAAAAGCGGGTAACAATAGCAAATTAGTATGGAAATACATAAAAAACCGTTCTTTTACTGCTAAAAAACAAGAACCACCATTGGATTTGCTACTAGCAGATTCAAATCCTACGCAGGCAATAAACAAAGTTAATTACTTTTTTGCTAATGTTGGGAAGAACTTAGCGGACAGAATCTCTCAATCAAAAAACCTCCATGCACAGAATCCGTCCATTAACTCACCTGCTTCAAAGCTTGAATCTTTTGCTATGCTAGAAACTGATGTAGAGGAAGTGGTCCAAGTAATCACTGGGCTGAAGGACACTTCTGCGGTAGGGTGGGATAATATACCCACAAACATAATCAAAAGATTTAAGCACTTTCTTGCACCACCACTAACACACATATTTAAAATATGTATGTCTAAAGGTGTTTTTCCTAAGTCTCTGAAGAAAGCCATTGTTATCCCAATACACAAGTCTGGAGACAAATGCTGTGTTAACAATTACAGGCCAATTTCCATTTTACCAGCTTTCTCAAAGGTTTTAGAAAAAATTATAAATAACATACTAATAAAATATCTCGAAGCCAAAAGCATTCTTTCAGACAGACAATTTGGTTTTAGGCCTCAAAGATCAACGAGTCAAGCAGTTCACCAATTGATTGACCACATAACTTCTAACTTGGATAATGGAATGCATGTAATCGGAATATTTCTTGACCTCGCCAAAGCTTTCGATTCTGTTTCAGTTCCCTTGCTTCTGAATAAGCTTGAATCGGTTGGTATAAGAGGTAAACAGTTACAACTGCTTACTGATTATCTCAGCGACAGATGCCAATGCGTTAGAATAGGAAAATACACTAGTTCAGACATTCCAAACACTCTTTTCGGAGTTCCACAGGGAAGTATTATTGGAGCTACCCTATTCCTGGTTTATATAAATGATCTTTGTAGCCTAAATCTTCAAAATGGGGTCAGTATGTCGTATGCAGATGACACAGTGCTACTATTCACTGCAAACTCAAGAGCGGAAGCATATGAATATGCTCAACTTGGCTTCAACACTGTAAATAACTGGCTTTTAAAAAATGTACTAACCCTAAATGCACAAAAAACCAAATACATCCACTTTACAATGCGAAACAATAACATACATGACCCACACAATTACATATTCGCTCACAATAATTGCCGATCATTTGCTGCATGCGCTTGTCCTACTTTGGACGTTACTAACTCTATAAATTACTTAGGCATCATGCTTGACACTAATCTGAATTTTCGCAAACATATTGACTCATTATGTAAGAGAGTGCGCAAACTAATATCCATTTTCAAAAAGATCCGTGGTGCTGCTGATTTTAACTTATTAAAACAAGTATATCTAGCACTAGGGCAATCAATTATCTCATATTGCATAACATCATGGGGTGGAGCAGCGAAAACCATCCTACTACCGCTTGAACGCGCACAAAGAGCAATTTTAAAGGTGGCAACTTTCCGCCCTTACATATTCCCTACCTATGACTTATATCAGTCTACTGATGTCCTAACTGTTCGCCAATTATTTATTCTAAACACCGTACTAATACAACATATCTTGCTCCCTTTCATACCACTTCCCCCGAACAAGAGACGGAAAGACCTAGTCTGTCCAAAACTACAAGGCAAGCATGCCTATGTAAACAGGTTTTTCTTATTCTTAGGACCTTTTCTGTACAATAAATTAAATAAGATTTTAGATATATATAGCATAAGTAAAAAACAATGTAGTATAATGTTAACTAAGCACTTAAAATCACTGACCTACTCTGATACGGAAAATTTGCTTACTGTTGTAAAATAATAAATTAATTAGTCTCTATAAATTGTAATAGTTTTAGTAAATTTTGTTTTCTTATGTATTGTTTAATGTTTACAGTTCATGTATGGTAATAATTAAGATGACTCATTATTCATATTACTTGCAGTCACTTTTTATTGGGCAAAATAGCCTGAAACACAGGTTTTAACCTAGTTCAGGCAACTAAGCTACAAAATCAGGACATGCTACCGAATGTTTTTATATGTCGTCGTAATATAATTATTTTTATACCTATGTACTACACTAAGCATAATTTTAAGTTAATTTTGATGTATTATAATTGGGTTTTTATATATGTACATGCGCGTTATGTTTTTTGAATAAAGTATTATTATTATTATATGCCGGTTAGGCATGACAGGACACCAGCCGATTACCATCGTCTCGGCATACCATCCACCTAAAGTCACATCGAAAGTTAACTTACTTCCCGACTTTAAAGCTTTATTTGCTCTGAGCGACTCAGTTATCATTGCTGGCGACCTTAACGCCAAAAATGAATCCTGGTGTTGCAATACGACGACCACACGAGGCAGACACCTCGAACGATTAGGTATCGAACTTAACTTCGATATCATAGCCCCGATGAGCCCCACCAACTTCCCTGACAACGTAAACCACCGACCTGACATACTCGACATAGCGATTCTAAAGAACGTAAACCTCGGTTTACGCTCTATAGAGACGTTACAAGAGGTCGACTCTGATCATAGACCAGTAATCCTTGAATTAGGCCCCCGCTCAGGTCCCTCAGACCCAGATCAACCTGTTCCCACTAAAACCATCACGGATTGGGGAAGACTAGAGGAATGCCTCAAGTCTACCTCTTCTGTGCACTTAGACTCAATTCTCGATAATATAGTATCTGTCGCCGACACGGTGACTGCGATCGACTCCCTCACCAGTCATGTGCAATCCGTAGTGAACGAATGTTCACGGCAAGTTCCGGAGGTGGATGAACACCGCTGGAAACTGCCGGATGATGCGCGTGAGCTGTTGACGGAGAAGAACGCAGCTATCCGTGCCTACGACAGTTTCCCCAACGAAGCTAACCGTGTCCATATGCGCACCTTGCAGCGTGCTGTTAAGAAGCGCTTATCGGAAATGCGGGAAGCTAGATGGGACAAAATGCTCGATAATATAGAACCCACCCATCAAGCTTTCTGGCAATTGCAGCGGAAATTAAAGTCCGATCAATGCGCCGCTATACCCCCGCTCAATAGACCTAATCTACGACCTGCTTTTGATGACGACGAAAAGTCAGAAGTACTAGCCGTTACAGTTTAGAAGCCCAATGTACGCCAAGCACTCTACCAATAGACCAAGCTCACCTGTCCAAGGTCGACGCCGAAGTCAAACGTAGAACTGCACTCCCGCCCACAGACGAATCCGACGATCCCTTGCCCCCCGTCACTGTAGACGAAGTCAGAACAATCGTAAAGAACCTCAAACCCAGGAAGGCCCCAGGCTCAGATGGGATCACCAACAAAGTGATTAAATACTTCCCCGCACCTCTGATAGTACTCATGACCGCCATCTTCAATGCGGCACTGACTAACAACATCTTCCCACAATCGTGGAAACAGGCAACGGTCATAAGTTTTCCAAAGCCCGGCAAGCCCAAGTCTGAGCCTACCAGTTATCGCCCGATCAGTCTTCTCAACGCCTTTGGCAAGATCTACGAAAGGCTCATTTATATCCGTTTAAAGGATTATGCCGAATCCTTTAAGCTTCTTCCTAACGAGCAGTTTGGCTTTCGAGCTAAACACTCATGCATTCATCAGTTGCACCGTATCGTTGAGCACATAAGCGCAGGCTTCATGGGCAAGATGAAAACGGGCGTATTATTCTTCGACGTAGCGAAAGCCTTCGACAAGGTCTGGCACAACGGCTTAATCTATTAGCTGTACCAGTTCCAAGTGCCTGACCGTCTCGTACTCATCATTCGAGATTTTCTGTCTAACCGGAGCTTCCGCTATCGCGTAGAGGGCGTTCTATCGTCTCCTCATCGTATCCAAGCCGGAGTCCCTCAGGGCTCTGTGCTATCACCTCTCCTCTTCGCGCTGTACACCAGTGATATTCCGAAAAGTGTCAAAACCAAGTTAGCTCTTTTCGCCGATGACACGGCCATCTATTACACCGGTAGGAGTCTTGACTGCATTACCCGATATCTCCAGACCTCGGCCAACGCCTTAGGCGCTTGGTTCAGGAAATGGAGGATCGAGGTCAATCCAGATAAGAGCGCCGCCGTTCTCTTTTCGAGAACGAGCGCCGGGGAATTTCTTCCCCAGCTTCGACCTATTACAATGTTCGGCAAGCCAATCCCTTGGGAACTTCAAGCCAAATACCTGAGTGTGATTCTAGATCACAAACTGTCCTTCCGCCCGCACATTAAGACGGTACGCAACCGCGCGGCCTTCGCTGTCGGCCGTCTTTTTCCCATGACAAATGCGCGCAGTAAATTGTCACTAAACCTTAAGATTAGGCTCTACACTACGTGCATTAGACCCATTATGACGTATGCTAGCGTCGTGTTCGCACACGTTAAGTATTACAAAATCCATAGGATGCAAACCCTGCAAAATCGATTCCTTCGTAAAGCGACCGGCGCCCCATGGTTCATTGGGAACCTTCAACTCCACCTCGACCTCAGAATGCCTACCGTTAGGCAATTCATGAAAAGGGCATCGAAGAGATACTTCGAATCTGCCCCTAATCATCCAAATCCCTTAGTTGTCTCTTCCGCTGATTACAGGCCATCCCAGATCAATAAAATCCGCCGACCACGTCACGCTCTCCTTAGACCCGATGATAGGATCACTATAGCTCAAGAATCGAACAAATTCACAAGCACACTCCGACGCGCTCGACTGCCTCGTTATAGACCTCACCGGCCAGGTCCGCGTCCGTCGCGAAATGTCTCATCATGTCCGCTCCGACCCTTGCCCGAGCCGGCCCGCGCCGAGCCAGTAGCTTTAAATTCATCCCTTAATAATAAGGAAACTGATATGATCCAGCTAGTCCCTAGTTGTCCCCCCAGCAACGCCCTAAGCCGAGGCTCGTGTCCCGCAGGGGACGCCCTTAGCGCTGTTGCTTAGTTTATAGTATTTTAAAATATGCTCTGGCTGGAGGCATCAAACTGCCTCGCCTTAGATATTGTCCGGTTACGCAGACAAAACCCCTTTGGGTTTCTGCAAGAGGGCAATTTAAAAAAAAAAAAAAAAAAAAACGGAATTTTCGAAATGTGGGTATAACTCTGCCGACCCCTTTGGATATATAGTTGTGTGTTTAAGTAGCAAACACCAAATTCTGTTAATTTTTAACCGACTTCCAAAAAGGAGGAGGGTTATCAATTCGGTTGTATTTTTTTTTTTTTTTTTTATGTTTGTTACCTCAGAACTCCGTCATTTATGAACCGATTTGTTTTTTTTTTTTATTTGAAAGGATTTAGTTTCAGATTGGTCCCATTTAAATTTTATGAAAATAGGTTTCGTAGTTTGGTATTTAAATCAAAATAACTGAAAAATAATACGTCATCGAAGTAAACGAAATGGTGTATTTTGCTTTCTTGTGACTTTCCGGTGGTGTTTACGATCTCTAGAATAGTTTTAATGAACTGCCTATTTTCCAGTTTCATCATCAGATGATGATGATGATGATGATGAAACCGGAAGATAAGCACCGGAAATCCGTCATTTTTTTTTGCTATTTAATACTTTTTAGTGTAAGACCGCATTCTCAAACATCTCTTTTTACACGAGTGCTCAATAAACGGAGTGTATATAAATATGTATGTATGTAAGTATGTTTGTGAGTTTCTTTACCTATTCCACCATAACTTCTAAATACCTGAACTGATTTCGATATATGGGGTATCGTTAGAATCCTTACACTGTCCCGTGAGTAACATACGCTAGTCAGTTTTTTTTTCTTAATTAATTTCATCTTCTTTCACGCAGTTTATTACTCTCTTTTGAAATAGCCTCAGATCTAGATTTCCTACTTTGATATGGATATGTCGCAGATGGATTGTAGAATAAGCTGTTTTACAAAACTGCTAGCTGATTTACAAAACAGTACTGTTATGAAAAACAGCTGAACGACGTTTAGCGGTTTAACATAATTACTGGACTTTAACACGCAGAATTGAATGAACGTTTTGCGTTTATCAATGAAACGGGTCAACGATCAGAGATTATGTTAAACAGTGTGAAATGAACTGTCAGATTGTTGATTTTAGTTCGAAATTTTGTCCCATAATATATGGTACTCTATGTCTTAATAATAATAACCTAACTTTATTTTACTTGTCAATAGAAAAAAAAATATGAAAATTTTGAATGACGTAAATACTAAACCACTATAATAGTCGACAATATATCGGGATTATGAAAGAAAATAAATTAAATTGATCCATGAGCGAGCGAAGCGAGCTCGGGAGTTTCGTGTATCCCGACACGGACAGGTTAGGTTCGAAGAGGATGACGGGGGCCCGTGAGCGAGCGTAGCGAGCGAACAGCCCCCGTCATCCTCTTCGTGTTTAGGTTTTTTCTAACCTTACGGACACAAAAATAGGAACCCGCAAAGCGGGGCTCCGTCGACCCAGCCACGGAAAGTCAAATCAGAATACAGTATCGCTTTTTTACTTGAATGGCGAATCCATTTAATATACCTATACAATAAACAAACCTTTCCCACAGTAGATATGTCATTCTGCATTACGTCTAAAGATGAGTAGCTGTTTTGTTAAACGTATCGCAATGGCAATCCAGCTGAACGTTGTTCAGCTGTTTTATAAAACAGTACTGTTTTGTAAAGCAGCTAGAGATTTTGTAAAACAGCGGATTCTACAATCCATCTGCGACAGATATATATGGACAGCGTGTTGAGTAGGGCTACCCATATTCACTTCCGATAAATCAGTTATGGTACGCAAGATTCACTAAAAAGTAAGAAATAAAATAATTTTTAACAAAAAAAAAACCGACTCCAAAAATCTTTCTGTTAAGTAAAATTGCACTAAAAAGTTATAAAATAATTGCATTATTTATTTACTACAATTTATAAAAACAAAAAAAAAAAATCTAGAGGATTCTGAATAATATCAATTTATTAGGACAGTAATATACATTTATTATTATTTTTGGAGTCGGTGCCAGTAAAGGATAATAAACGTGTAAGTACATTCATGAAATAACGTATTACGTTCGCTTTAGGCAGTTGTTGTGTTCATTTGTAAATAGGTTCAATTAGGTATAATACATTATCGTAAAAAATATGATGGTTAATGTACCTTTAAATATACTTTGCAAATTTTAGGAAACTTCCTAAATATTTTTAAAGTTTGTCTGGCACCGACTCCAAAAATAATAATAATTGTATGTTATTGTCCTAATAAATTGATTTTATTCAGAAACATCAAATTTTTTTTTTTTTTTATAAATTCTAGTAATTAAATAATGCAATTATTTTATAATTTTTTAGTGCAATTTTACTTAACAGAAAGATTTTTGGAGTCGGTTTTTTTTTTGTTAAATATTATTTGGTATTCTATTTAACGGTTAACGGCGGAAGAATGGACCACCATGTTGAGCGTCCGATCTAAACTTTCAATCTGATCAAATTGATTCCGTCCGTAGTTTGTATCAGTTAACATTGTTCTTTCAAACTATTCTTGAAGCTTACCTTAATCCATCTCATGTTGGGCCCGACATAAATGATAACTGTAGCGAAATATCTGTCTGAACCGACACAGCTGAAGTTTGTGGCCTAATCTTGTTTCAGCGTACCTATCCAGCTGTTTCAACTATGTTTCAACATACCTAACGAGTTTAATATAACACGCAAAGCTTTTGCGGATTGGTTGTATAATCCATTCAATGTTTGGAGGTGTTCTGCCAAAAGAGACCTGTCACACAAAACAGGCTTCTCAATCCCATTTCATTATTATTTTAAATCAATATAAAAATTATTGTAATGGTAATACTGTGGTCAGTATTTTGTAGCGTTGGAATTCGAATATCAAATATCAAAATATTCAAGAAGATATTCATGAAGGGTACAGGTAAATAACAGGGAATGTCTCATTATATCTTTGCCTATGGTATTTTGAATTCCAATCATTAGAATTTAAAAAAAGTTAATCGATGGCGCCAAAAATGCAGTTTTGTTTAGGGCCAAACCGAAAAGAACTGGGAATATCATATACCTACTTTTGAACTCTCAAATTGTTTTTTCTCTAAATTCATTATTTAGGACATTCCCTGTTATATTTCACAGGCAAATATAACAGGGAATATATATATAAGGTACCCATACTTTTAAATTAAATAACTGCGTTAGTATAGTGGTTTGTAGATTTTCATCAGAATTTGATTTAAAACCAATTATGAATAACTTTTACCATCTCTGTCAAGTGTCTGTGCCTCTGATCAATCAGTGCTAGCGATTACAATCTCTTTGAGCAAGTCGACGAGCTTTCAGTCGATGTTCTGCCCATAGACAATTCTAGGATTTTGGTTTTGCATCCTATTCAAAATGCATAGAATTCATTGTTGCGTAATTTCCGGCTGAACAATGTTTGGCTGTTCGGCAAGACGTGACGTCATATCTCATCGTGCTAATGTTGTGCCGATATGATGCCTTATGGGCCTTGTGGCAAAAATTTGTGCAGTTCACATAACAAATCACCACCACACACCCTCTTGTCTGTCGAGAGAAACATTATTATTGAAGTAATAATGATTTACTATTGTCTTCTTGTTTGAAATTAATCCGCTTAACTAAAAAATCACAAAATATTAACTTCATAAACACTGCTACTAATAAAAATAAAGCTACATGGCAAATAATAAATAAATGTAAAAATAACAAACCGGCAGAGGGAATAGAAATAATTAAAATAGGCAAAACTATTACTAAACCCAGGGACATCGCACAAACTTTAAACGACTTCTTTATTGACGAAATTGAATCTAAACCTAGTATTAATAATCGCATTAAATTGAAATTTGACATGAATTGTAATTCCTTATTTTTAATCCCCACAGTTCCTTCTGACATTGTTAAAATAATCAATTCATTAAATAATACAAACGCTTCGGGGTATGACGATATTACTACTAATGTAATTAAATCAGTAGCAATTATTATCGCGCCAGTGCTTAGCCACATTATTAATTTATGCATAGAATCGGGTGTGTTTCCAGATAGGCTGAAATTATCTATTATAAGGCCTCTTCATAAAAAAGGCAACAAAAGTGATCCTGCTAACTATCGGCCTATTGCCCTTCTTCCGATATTCTCCAAAATACTAGAAAAGGTCATATATAATTCTCTAAATTCATTTTTTGAACAACACAATATTTTAGCTGAAGAGCAACACGGTTTCAGAAAGCATAAAAATATTAATATGGCCATCTATAGATTGTATGAAAAAATTATCACCAATATTGATAACAGAAAACCTATAGCTGCTTTATTCATGGATATGAGTAAAGCTTTTGACTACGTGGATCGTACAATACTTTTAGAAAAGCTAGAAAGACATGGAATCAGGGGGAATGTTCTAAAACTTCTCAAATGTTATTTAACAGGTAGAAAACAGGCCACACAGGTTTCTAGAGTCTGTATTACCTCAAAAACACAGCGAACATTTGTCTCTAGTCAAAGACAAACTAACTATGGCGTTCCTCAAGGGAGCATATTGGGTCCTTTGTTGTTTCTCATATATATTAATGATATGCCCAGGGCAATACCACACCCAATGGTTTTATTTGCTGATGACAGCACAGTAATTTTTAGCGCTAGCAATAATATGACGCTTGAAAAAGAAATAAATGACAACCTTAGGGTACTAATTTGCTGGATGAAAGCAAATAATCTAAAAATAAACCTTGACAAAACAAAAATAATGACATTCGAACAAAGAACGAATAACGGAAAACCTAACATACAATATGAAGACACAATAATTTCAGAAGCCACAACAGCAAAATTTTTGGGACTTGACTTAGATCGAGACATGTCTTGGAAAAGTCACACTGACAGCGTATGTAAACGACTGAATCAGCATTCATATGCTCTATATAACTTATCAAAGGTAGTTAATCGGACAACTTTGATAACGGCATATTATGCATACGTTATGTCAACATTGCGTTACGGCATTATATACTGGGGTAACTCCACAAATACAGAGACAGTGTTTCGAGCTCAAAAGAGGTGTATGAGGGCGATATGCGGTATACAAAGCACCGACAGTTGTAAACCTTTTTTTAAGAATCTTCGTCTATTGACGCTCCCTTGTCTGTATGTGTACGAAGTAGTTTTATTTGTTAAAAACAATTTTCATTTATTCGAAACGTTAAAGAGCACGCGGCATAAAAATAAAATAAGTTGTAGACAGCATAAAAAGTCAGTATATAATAAGAATTTTCTGGGAATGGCACCTAAGCTATATAACAAATTACCGAATCCTATATTAAATAATAATAAAAATATAAATGTTTTTAAAAAGCAAGTAATGGATCTATTAATAAATAAGACGTACTATTCAGTAAAAGAGTATTTGTCGGATAGCAATACGTTGTCCTAGTATTGACATTTTGGCGTGTGCTTTCTAGGTCCGATTTATTATAAAATATTATACAAAAATCTTGACATGTTTTGAATTTATTCATTTCTTTATTTGTTCCACTCTGTGTTCTATTTTGCATGCCTAAATTGGCAGAATATAGTGAACTACGCATTCACACAACATCTTGTAATGTAATTTAAATGTACTATGTTCAGCAATAAACATATTGATTGATTGATTGATTGATTGAAATTTGCAGGTTTAATTTGAAATTGCTACTCATGACTAAAATTAATAGTGAAGACCTGAAGAGGGAATTGATGACTTCCATAAAAAACGTTTTCTTTAGTTTTGTGCCCGTACGGGCAAACGGAATTGAACCGATGAATGGTTCGGAATTGAACCTACTATTAAATATAAGCGTTATTGTTTTTGTTTGTTCGCGTGTAACGTGCTCTGAAACAACCAGTTAATTTGAAAAATATTTTTGTACTTGATAGCTAGAATCGTGAAGAATAATAGTATTTAAACTATCTAACATTCGGATAAACCTCGCAACTAGCTTTCAATGTTGATTTATGTGAAGTAAGAAGAAAAACCGCTGCGGAACTGCTTTTTTCGCGTGAGCTGGCGTAATGGTACGCGATACGTAAATATTATGTACTACAAAAATACCGATATTTAGTACATCTAATAAAAAGCCTGTCTTTTATACATACGCCACAATAGGTATTTAGTACCAAATAAATATTAAAAATTAAAAAGTGATTTATGAGCATTACTATTACGCATGCCATATTAATCCTTAGGAACGAAAGTTATCATCAATACAATTTTATGAAGATAAACATTGACTTTTAAAGTATATTATTTGGACGCATAGTTTAGGAGATAATGTACAAACATACACACAATCAGGCCTGTTTCCCATTGGGGTAGGCAGAGACTATCGATTTCCATTTGCTACGATTCTGACACACCTCTTTCACTTCATCTATGTTCATTAACCTCTTCATGCATGCTCGTCGATTAAGATGGCTCCTGACCTGTCCTTTTTTGAAAACGTTCGCATTTTGATTGCGGTACGTTCGTCAAAGTCGGCCTGCCCCGACTCTTCCATCCACTCTCGCCTCATGTACATGCCCAAATCGTTTTAGCTTACCCTTCTCAATCCTCGTCACTACCTCCTCTTTCACTCCACAACATTCCCTTATCACGCTGTTCCTCACATTATCTTTCAAAGTTACTTCACACATACTTCTCACTGACTGCCTCGTCGGTCTAGTGGTCGCAGGCGCGGCTGCAGAGCTTGAGGTCCTGGGTTCGATTCCAAGGTCGGGCAAAGTGTTATTGAATTTTCGTGTTAGGAAATTTTCAGTAGCCCGGAGTCAGGAAGTTGGTGGTGTGACACCCCCGTGTTTCGGAGAGCACGAAAAGTCGTCGGTCCTGCGCCTGATCTCTGTCTGGTCGTGTCGGATTTTGTCCCATCGGAATATGAGAGTGAAGGACGAGGGAGTGCACCTGTGTTTGCGCATATATTTGGGCACTATAATATCTCCTGCGTACTTGGCTAATCTCGTTGGAGATAGGCCGCCGTGACAGAAATACGGTCGGAAGGAGTATATATGTATATAGTTCATACTTCTCAAAGCTCTCATCTCTACTGCATTGGTTCTACTTGCATGTTTCTTCTGCGACACCCAACTTTCACTACCATACATAAGAGTTGGCACTAACATGCCCCCCATGAACATGAATGAGCCGCTCCTTGTTAGACAAATTCCGGCTATCCATGAAATCCGGCCCCATTCACCTAGTTACCGCCACTCACTCTCCTTTCTATGTCCTTCACATGCACCCCATCCCTCATAAACATAGATCACAGATATACAAACCATTTCACTTGTTTCACTCTTTGGTCACCTATTGAAATATTACACTCTGTCATAATTTTTCTCTTTCAAAGAGTATTACTTTTGTCTTACTTTCATTCCTTTGTTATTAAAAGCACCATCCATTATTGTTACCTTCTTTGTAACTATTCCTCCGACCACGCAAGGATAACTTGATCATCGGCATAGATGGTTTTTTTTTATGTGATAGTGGCAAACGAGTAAACGGATCGCCTGATGGTAAGCGATTACCGCCGCCCATGGACACCCGCAACACCACATTTGACAAATAACCTATTCATTTCTAAACCACATTCACCTCTTTCAAATCTTTTAGACAACTGTCCATGAATAGGTTAAACAACCACGGTGACGCTACACATCCCTGCCTAACACCCTTATCGATGCTAAACCATTCGATGTAGACCCCGTTTATCCTAACAGAAGCACTGGAATCTTCGTAGAGACATTTCAGTGCCGCAAACAGCCTGTTATTTACCACATACATGAACAGTGTGGCCCACAGTTCATTCCTCCTCACTCTGTCTTTTCGAAATCCACGAAAACGCAACAGACTTTTTGACTTTTGGCCAAGAATTTTTGACCTATGCATCTTAAGGAAAAGATTTGATCCGTATACCCCATGCCTTTTCTAAATCCTGCTTGCACATCCCACATATTTTTTTCCACATTCTTTCATTACCCATTCAAACAAAACTTTATTTATTTTATTTTAATCTTCAGAAAACTTAAGCTAATTACACAAACTAAACAAGTAAATAAACACAAGAGGGCCAATTACAAGTTTTCGCTGCTAACAAAAATTACAATAGTATAGGTATAGGTGAACAATTCACCAGTAGACGCAAACAAATAAAGCACTACGATTGTCGGAAATAGTTATCACACATCACTTTTCTAAGTTTATAAATACTGGTGCTAAAAAGGTCAATATCCACATTTTGACTCGTGAAATTATAACATCTACACACCCGGACCAGATAGAAATTTTGCCTGTATGTACAATAGGTAGAGGCAGTGTTTAAGAGCATATGTTTTCTTAATAATGCCGAGGGAATGCGTAGTCCAATTTTGTCAAGTAGGTCGGGACAATTGGAAATACCATTCATGATTTTAAACAAAAAAGTTAAATCAACCATTTTTCTTCGCTCCTGCAAGGGAAGAAGGTGGAATTTTTTACATCGGGTGTAGTAATCCAGTAAATAAGTTTGAGACCTGTATTGTACGTACCTTAGGAACTTTTTTTGGATTTTTTCAATGCGATTGGTATAAATATTATATATTGGACTCCAAACTTGCGACGCATATTCAGGATGACTACGGACAAAAGCACAGTATAATATTTTAAACGTTTTAATATTCTTGAATTAATTTGACAACTGCAAGATAAAACCAAGTGATCTGGATGCTTTACTAACGATTGTGGATACGTGGCTATCGAACAGTAGTTTCGAATCGAAGGTTACTCCTAGATCACGTATGGTGTTAACCCGACCCAAGAGGGTATCCGAGAGGTTATAGATGTATCTTATAGGATTTGGTTTACGTGTATACGAGCAAACATAACATTTAGAGACATTTAATTCTAATTTATTTGCATAACAATAGTTACAAAATCTGTCAAGATCATCTTGTAACAGAGTAGCATCATGACTGTTTATGATTGGGCAAAGGATTTTCATATCATCTGCGTATAGAAGGATTTTAGAACGTTTAAAACACGACGAGATCTCATTAATGAAAATGTTAAACAACAGTGGCCCCAATAAGGAGCCCTGCGGTACACCAGATGGTATACACATTGAACGAAACGAAAACCCATTTAGGACAACAGTTTGGCACCTGTTCTTATCATAAGAAGAAAACCATCTATAAAGGTTACCTCTAATCCCCATAGCAAGAAGCTTCCGCAAAAGAATCACGTGATCTATGCTATCAAAAGCTGTGCTATAATCCGTATAGATGACGTCCACCTGAGAACGTTGTGACATATGTTCTGTCAAATATTCACAACATGCAACAAGATTAAAGGTAGTCGAGCGTCCCTTCAGAAAGCCATGTTGATTTGGATTAAAACTATGTCTGAGGGAAGCGTATATTTGTCTGTATATGATTTTATCAAGGATTTTTGCAAAGGCAGACAACTTAGAGATTGGCCTGTAATTTTCAACAATATTCTTAGGACCTTTCTTATGAATGGGGGTAATAAAAGCCGATTTCCAGATTTTAGGGACCACGCCAGTTTCCATCAACCGCCTAAATAGGAGAGAGAGTGGAGTAACTAAACTATTCGCACAGTTAATAAAAATAGGCGGGATGTTATCCGGTCCTGCTGACTTGTTCAGATCAGTTCTAAGAAGTTTCAGTACTTCAACATTACGTATTTCAACTGAGGAAGGATATCTGACGATATCTGACGAAGAATCACCGTATCGCATTAAGTCTACCATAGAATCAACAGAAGTCACGCTATTTTGCGTGGATTGTAGAAAATTAGAGTAAAAATAGTCACCAAAAAGATTACAAATATCCTCACCATTCTTGGAAGAATAGAAGAAGAATGTTGTTTATATTTTAGCTCAGAAGGGCAGGTATTACATTGTTTTCTTTGTTTTACATGGGACCAAAAAGCTTTAGGGTTTTTATATATAGATTTTTAATTTTAGATATGTACTGGTTAAACACTTCAATTTCAAGTTCTTTCAATTTCAAGTTGGTAGTTCATTCAGCAGAGAGAATGCTATACATGGTGGCTCATTAATTTTAATAAAGAAGCATTATCAATTTAAAGAACGTACAGATATTGTGAGCCTCTCTGTTGAACGTACTATAGAAATAGCCTGCATTGAGCTTGACCGGCTTGTTGTATTGAGTGTGTACCGACCGCCTTCATCATTATATGACTGTTTTGAAAATGTTAAGGATGAAGTCTTGCAGAAGGTTTGCAAATCGAATAAAAATGTAATCATATGCGGTGACTTTAATGTTAATTTGCTGGAGGATACTTCTATGTGCATTAAAATTAAAAATTTATTTGTCATATAATCTTGAAAATCTCTTTTTGGACCCGACTAGAATAACTGCTACCACTGCTACATGTTTGGATAATATATTCACAGACATTATACCACAGAGTAAACAAATAATAAATCAACTAGATTCTGATCATTGTGGACAGTTTATTACTTTTCTTAAACAGTCTAAAGACGTAGTAAAAAAGACATTACTGTGGTGCCTAAAACTGAAGGTCGCTTGGAGACATTCAAAAACAAATTAATTTGTAAATTATTGTATTCATACAATATGAATATTTGTAAATTACCTCACTTATGTTATAGTAATGACCCTAACCAACAGTACAATTCTTTTTTTTTAACATGTATTGTACTGAATTTAATTCAACTTTTATCCCCAAAAAGATCTCAGTTAGAGGTACTGCAACCTTCAGTGAATGGGCCAATAAGGGTATTTATAAAAGTAGAAAAACATTATTTGAATTGTATGAAGAAAGAAACTAACACTCACATAGATATGTACTATTATGTCTGGACTTTAAAAGAGACGTTGACCTCTGAGTTTGTTTCGGCGTTTCTTCTCTAAGATAGTCAGATAGGAAACGCCGGCGCCATCTAGTTTATAAAAATGACTTGTAAAAGTGACTTCAAATGATCTATTTACAGAAATAAAATCATTTATCATTCAAGGTTTTTAGAACGTGATCGAAGAAGATCAAAGGATTGAAAGTCAGATAAATTTTTGTACTTTTTGAATTTCAGGTGATATTTGTATTTCTCTCTAAGTATTTTTACATTATCCATATAATTTGCCGACAACACTAAGAAGACTAATACCTCAGTAATTTTTGTAGTTTTGCTTTGACCATTTTACCTTGTAGAACGGCACAATCACGGCCTTGCAACAATCTTTTGGTACCCGACCGATACTCCAGAACAAGTTGAGAAGGCGGTACAACAGACTTGCTACCACACCTTCGACATTTCGACTGATATTCTGTCATACCCTGCAGCCTCTCTTGATTTCATATTGTTGAACGCTCTTACAATTTCATCAATACTAATCCTATCGTCCATTTCTGTCCTTTCCTCCATCATCACTGCAGCCACTTGACCTTCTTTTTAAACAAACTTTCAAAATATTAGTATTTCCATCTTTTCAAAATGCATTCTTCTGCATGCATGATATTTCCCTCCGTCTCTGATTTTATTGATCGCAAAGTTTGTAGATGGAATATCTACAAACTCTGAGCTTATACCTTTTACAATATATTTCACTATTCAAGATAAAGCTTTGAAAAGCATTAACGCATGCTTAGTTAACTCTAAAGTTATTATATTAAATGGAAAAAGAATGCGGTTGCGAACAGGATTCGAACCTGCGCCTCTCGGATGAATACTCCAGGCGCTCTGACCACTAAGCCATCTCGACCTCTGCTCACCACCGCGAATTATTCTTCCATATTTTTAACAGTCTTATGGCGACGTTATTGCTACGTTACGTAGGTATGTTTATCTTTCACTATTCCTTTCACTCTCTTATATTCTTTATTGGCCTTGGCCACTTCGTCATCCTTCACTTTTTGCATTCTCTGGTTAGCTTGTATAGCTAACCAATCTACCCATGCTTTTTCTTCTCACAAATGTCCTTTTGTACATCCTTACCTCACCAGACATTCTTCGGATAATGTAAAATGAAAATATTTCAACAACCGCGCGAACGAGCCGCGTAAGCCTAGCCACCCAATGCAGACTGAGCATTAGCGAGAGAGATAAACTGTGAATTATTTTCTATTTGTTGGATAGTACTAAGTAGGTAATTATAGTATAATTATACGCAGGTGAAACCGCAGGGCACTGCTAGTTATCTAGGTAGGTGATCATAGCATAGCTGATGGAGTGGTCTTAACACGAGATGAAATTGCAATGACAAATAAATTTGACTAAAATCAGTACTTTATAAAGAAAGTACTGATTTTATTCTCATTCAAAATTCAAAATCTTGGTTTGAGTGATCTTGAGACCCTTTCGGCTTAGTACCTACGTACAGTCATGGTTCTAGGGATGATTATTACTTATAATTAGGTACCTAACTATTTGTCAATTTCGTTTTATTATGCTGCAAATACAGTTTATTTATATTATTAGGTAGGTATGTTTATCTCCAGAACACATCATGTGCAAGGAGCATTTGTATTGTGTTAAAGTGCAGTTATAACACAATATACATTGTATTGAAATTCTATTGTAAATGTAGTTCTATTTGTACCTACTGTCTACTTATGCAAATGAATGTGATCCATTGTTTTTATACACGAATAACATACAATCACGCCTGTTTTCAGAGGCCACTATCTAGGATTTTGTCGTATCTCTTTCGCCTTATGTTCAATAACCTCTTTACGTATGCTTATCGATTAGGTTGTTCATAAGCTTACCTTTTTTGAGAACGGCCACAATTTAGTTGCGGAAGACTTATTTATTGAAATTGCAGTATGTTCGAGAAGCTAAACCCTATCATACATTTTCATTACTTTTCAATTCACAACAGACTCTATTCCTACCTACTCGCTATTCTACGTTTACGGACAGGATAAAAGTCACTAGTTAGTTACGTACAAGAGTTAACGAGGCTTGTTAACGAGACTGCAGCTGAAATACTGTTTATTCACTTTGTAAAGCTTGTCCGATAAACCGATTATAACTATGTTTGGCACAAAGCGCTTTTTTCATCGTTACACTTAATTAAAATAGAGATTTACTCTATTGCGAGTAGCACGAAACTCGCTCCAACGAAAAAGTACGCCTACAGCTGTTTCATTAAATTTTACGTAATAATCCGTGAAGCTATTAATTTGTATCGTTTACTTTGTGTCGGGGCTTTTTTCTTTATTTAATTTGTGATAGAGATTTCCAATTATTAGTACCTCTAGGTATCTGAAATATTAGTTTAAGAAATTTCCTAACACTTAATTCGAGTTTTATGTTTCTGGCAAGGACATTATTTAACAATATTTACTTGATAATTATATACGATTTCTAGGTACAACTAAATGTTTATGTAGTTAGTGTAATAAATAGCTTTTTAAACACGCTCCTAAAGTGGCTCTCATTGCACCGCGTTTAGGTTCAATAAGCAATCGTAATTTTCTTTAGATCACGGCACTAACGCGGTTATATAAAAAAACAGCGTGACTCCTTTACATCCACTTTTCATGTTTTTGTGAGCAGAGTTTTATGTTTAAAAATTCTTTGATGAGATTTAATTTTTTTGTGATTATGCTAGTATAAATATGACAGATATAATAGCATAATCACAAAAAAAAAAATACATTTCAATTCTTCAATATATTTTTTTTTTGGCAACAAATTAACATTAATTTGTGAAAAAAATGGAAGACTATTCACTTTATTATAATTAATTAAGAAATATACTTAGATGTCAAAGAGATGTCAAACTAAAATTCAAGCAACTTCGTCAAGTCTCTGCTCTCACCTGTGCGCGCATAGACCATAGACTCGAAGCACGAAAACGAAATACACGCGCCATATTAACAAAATAAGTTCAATACATTTTATAATTTTTTTGTCACAAGTGTGTTGAAAAACGTCGTATATAACTCGTGAATATTGGTTTTATACTCTACTCGGATCTGCCTGTGTTTAGACAACAAAACTAGTCACTAAAATTATAAAATAAAATTATAGCAAACAGATTTGATGTCAAGAAACTTTTTGCTGAGATGCTGAGATTTACCTTGGTTTTATCCGTTTTATCTGACACATAGTAAACCTTAGAATATGACAAATGTATACTATTAAATAGATTCAGGCGTTACCTTGTGGAAGTCCATTACAATGGATGCAAACAAATACAATATCTACTACTTCCACAATATTTAAAAGGTAGTCATGAAATTACGTGTGCACCGCCCGCGCCCCTGAAAAATTGCTACTATCACTAACTATTCTACACGTGTTTTATATCCCACGGGGCATCATCAGGACATGTTAGACCGTGCAGTGTCAGCTCCTGATTTTTCACCGCTTGCATATTTGCAGGGCGGGCGGTACATGACTACCCTCAATATTGTGGAAGTAGCTAGACATTGTATTTATTTTGATATTTCATCCTCAAATTTATACGTTTCAATTATATTTATTTTTGAATGTTGTCTCCAAATTAACATTAACTTGTATCATAAATAGAAAAATATTTATTTTACTTTTTCATAATATTAGGCTGTTTAGCAACTTCGTCTGTCTCTCTCCTTGCACCTGCGTGCGCTTGACCCCAGATTCGGCGTACGTCACACTTTTCGGTTATCGCTACCCTCACCTGGCGGCTCGGCTAGTAATTCAACCTCGATTGTAATGACAAACTTTGCGTGCTTGTATCATAATGTACTATTAAAGTAGACAATAAAATATTATTACTAAATGGTTCTTTATAGCAGGCACTCAAAGCCATGCAAACTTATTCAAAAATATGAAGAAATACATATCCAATTGTTTATTGCTCTGTCTCTCCGTATCAGAGCGGCATGCGATTTCTCCACATAATAAAAAATAAAAAGGTGAAGAAACGGGGTAAGGGCGGACTTAATTGATTAAATTACACTTATTATTCATATGGATGTAACCGTATAACTGCTTCAAAAGGAGTTGTCTTTGTAAAATTTAATACATTTTGCCTATAATAAATGTGGTTCTATAATAAGTAGTACAAAAAAGGGTCGTAATAAGTAGCTATAAATTTTTATAACATATAAAAAGTTCACAAGTTAAACTTGGTATTGTTACAAAGAAAAATATTTTGCACTTAATATAAAATAATTTTATGAGAATTGAAGCTTGTATAACTTACATTGGCTGGTGAGCTAAAACTTTAGAAAGTGTAATAAAGCGCCCCTAAAAAGTCAAAATAAGTTATACGTCAATGACTGAAGATTGTGGGCGTCTATAATAACAAAATAAGTACTGTTTTTGTGTATTCTGTCAGACTCTTAATTGCGTCTCTAACTACGATCCGTTATGATCTCCTGAGTCTTGTCGACTTCAGCTTCACCAGTCTTGACCGTGGTGATCAAGTAGTCTACCTACTTTTCTCTACTTTGACTTACACAAGGCATTTGATAGTCAACGATGATGTTATGTTAACAAAAGTCGGTGCGATAGGGATTGGCGCAGGTTTCCTACGGCTTCTTGCAGACTATTTGCGTGATCGACCACAATATGTAGGAATAGGTTTATATGAATCAACCACTCGATCAGGTGACAGCCAAGGTTTTGTTCTTGAATTATTTCTTTTCATTTTGATGATCAATGATGCAGTAGTTCTTTTTATTTTTTATTTATTTGATGGGTTTTGTCGCTTAGCGATCATATCACCCAAGTAGTAGCCAAAATGTCAAATGCCTATTATATGCTGATGATCTCAAGCTCTAATATAAAATTAAGCCTGATACCTTGCGGCGCACTGCAAACGGATATATACTCAATATGTATATAGATAAACTTTATTTACAAATTAGTTATATTTTTACTTAGTATTATATTTTTACAAGAATTGATTCTATAAAAGATTTGGGAGTCGTAGTTCAACGAAAGCTTACTTGTATAATCAAATTCGGACGAATCTGCAACGAATCTTTCAGGTGACTTGGTTTTGTTAAGAAATTGTGGTGATTTCCCCTTTCACGTGTAATTAAACTCTCGTTCATATGAGTGGAACCCATACTAAAAACATAATGAACTTATGATAGAAAGAATCAGGAAGAATTTCTCTGGAATCTTTACAAATATTAAAGTGGTTAGTGGTTACTAGCCCTACTTGTGTCTAACGAAATTTCTCCTGGAATCCTTAGAGCTTAGAGGTAAGCCGTTCACGTGAACAGATGATTGTAACTTGTAAAATTCTAAATCGGATGATTGATCTACCTGAACTTTACAATGAAGTCTGTCAATTGTTTGTGCCTGACAATTATTTTCTAGATAGGAGGCACAAATTGCTGGCAGTGCCTACGTGCCGTACTGTCGCGTGTTCAACCTGTTCCGCGTCCTCTAACGAGTTTAGTCCTTTCCTAAACTTCAACCCACAGTTTGATTTGTTTGCGGATGAATGGAACACTCTTGTAATGTTTGAAGTTTTGTGAAAAGAATTCAGGAATGGGATTAGTGTGTAAGACTTTAGTTTTGTAGATTATTTTACTTGGCATTGTCCTTTTTTTACTGTCTATATAGTGTTAATGGCTTCGGCCGTTCTATTTAATCCTAATCCTAACGTATATTATAAATGCGAAAGTAAGTTTGTTTGTTTGTACCTTTTCAGGCCTAAACCACTGAACCGATCATAATGAAATTTCGCATATATGTACGTTGTCAGGTGTACAGAAACGGACATAGGGTGCCTTTCATCCCGAAGAAAGTACAGTTCCAGGAAAATAACAATAACGTCTTTCGAATCATGATTGAATTTTAAATTTAAGTCCCTAATACATTTTGTAACTCTAGAGTGTCGCTAGACCGGTTTTCCTCCTAATTAACGCAAGCGAAGTCACGGGCAAAAGCTAGTCAAATAAATAAATGGGACTTATAAAAGCATTGGTGAAATGTAGCCAAACAACTGTATGTGCCTACTTATATTATAACAATCGCACCACAACTACGATTGATAAAATTATCGAGTTGGATTCCAGCGAACACTTGAAATTTTTGTTCTTATAAAAATTTTGATTTTTATACCTTAATTAAGATGGCGAGCAAATTTATTTTTTCGTACGCCGAGTCTATGGTCTATTTGCGCGCAGGAAGTAGGCTCACTGACGAAGCTACCAAATAACCTAATATTAAAATAAAATAAAATAAATACTTTTTTATTGATAACAAAAATTACCTAATGCTAATTAGGCAACAGAATCTTTTTTTTTTATTAACTGTAACGTCATATTTTATCTAAAACTATATCCAAGCCTGTATCTAATTACACAAATTTATTTTCTTTTAATTTTTTCATTATTTTTCAGGAAATTGTCTTGATGTCTTTAATCATGAGTATTTTACGACGTATTTCAACACACTTTCGAGAAAATTTGATAGCAAAATCGATTAAACTTATTTTGATAAAATGTCGCGCGGGTTTCTTTTTTGTTCGCCGGGTCTTTGGTCTATGCACGCGCAATTAGAAGCACAGTCTTGACTTGACGAAGTTGCTTGAACTTTAGTTTGACAATCTATGACGTTTGCCGACTAAATATATTTTATAAAAAAAAAAGTGCATATTCTTCCATTTATAACCCAAATTAATGCTAATTTGACGATAAAAAGAAATAACTTGAAAAATCGAATGTCATATTTGAATTAGCACAGTCACAAAAGTATTAAATCTCATCAAGGAGTTTTCAAACATCAAAAGTCTTTGCTGAGGTTTAAAAGTAAATTTAAAGCTGTCACGCACTCTTTTTGAAATTACGGCACTAAAGCAGTAAAAATGAAGAAAGAGCACGCTCTTATTGCACCGCTTTTAGCTTCATTAAGAACCTAAAAGCGGTGCAATAAGAGCCTCTTCACGAACAAGAGTGTTGAAAAGTATTTTATTTGACCTATATGATTTTTATATTATTTTGACAGTACCAAATAATTTGAGCAAAAATGGAAAATATGACGCTTTTTAAGGAGCCGCAGTGTGTAAGTGAGCCTAGGCTGTGGTGGATGGACCTCTTCAACATGACTTAGGTTGTCCCCTGATTTAATGATATTGTAGGACTTAAGTACCTATATTGTAATTGCTGTGTAAGATAACCCGCCACTAATAAAGAACCCAAAGTAAAGGTGCTCTTAGTGGTGGATTCTTTATTGGTTTTATCTTCTGTAACCTGCTAGAATCCTGATAGATAGATGGGCGTTTTGCCTTAACGCCTTGAAGGGGTTCAATCAGGCACCAAGAGCTATCAAAATTATATTTAAGTAAGTACATAAATACCTCTACTCATACAGGGAAGAACGAACATTGATAACCAAACAGTATTTTCTATCGATCAACCCATAACTTCCATTCCAGATTTTATTGTAAAAGCGTTATCGTTAGGTTCGAAGAAAATATGAATAAGGGTATTCCCAAAGAAACTTTATAAAAGATATTCAGAATGAATGAGATTTGGTCCGAAAGTCACGGCCATAGCCGAAAATGACCAGAGATACCAGAAAACTTTGGTAATGGAAACGAAAGTATGTATATACTATATATTCAAAATAATATGTAAACATACAACGGAAGTCTTCTCGTTCATTATGTAAAGATGAGGAGTTGAAGTCCTTGATTTAATTACCAGGTCGTGTAAAGTGGTATTGTTATTTTTTTGTAAAAAAAATTACAGTAGCGGCCCGGAGTTCAGAACTGTGTTCACCACGTATTCCCTACATAGAATTTAATAGGTAACAGCATTGCTGAAATGTGGGTGTATAACTGGACATACCTCTGCTTACCTCTTTGGGGAATACAGGCATGATAATATGTTTAAACGTTTCTTGGGAAAACAATGTAATTTAACATTTAGATAAAGTGATTTCCAAATCCCATCTCCATCAGGTATTCAGATGGGAATGGAGAGATAGCCAAACTGTAAGAAAGTGTAAGAAGCCACCAAAAGCCCCCGAAGATGATCAAGTTAGCAAGGATGAGGACCTTCTCCTCACTAAGTACAATCTTCAGATACTGCCGATGGAGACATGGGATAAGATCAACACCTTGGCTGTGAGCAAGGACCTGGATTCTGAATGTGTTGAGGTAGAGTATTAATAAAGACATCGATGAAAAAGGGGTGAACACAATTTATTTATTTATGATTTATGTACACACAACAGTTTTTAAATATACATGTACAAAGGTACTGCTTATTTCAAAAGAAATTTCTACCAGCAGACCTGCAAAAGGATAAATGTTTTAAAAATCCCAGTAGCCACAGTGTGTAGGAAGAGGAAACTAGAATTAATGGTTACGAAAAAAATATTGGTTGTACAATGTATATGGCTGGTTATGACATATTATCGATATGGTTTAGGTTTAAAGATTGTTACGGACAGACAGCTCCTCACACCACAAACATATGTACCTAAAGCATTATAATACGCTTGTCAAAGATTTGTGATGAGTAAGCACATAACTTGTGCACGATTAGTTAGTTGATGTTATTATTTTCTTTATATTTCCTTTAACGTATACTTACGTCAGAATCATAAGTAGAAAGTAGGAAGGCACGCCTACGTGCATTAGGATAATGCGTCAGAGCATAATATCGAATTAATACTTTCTTGAGTAAATAGGGGTAAGCAGGAATATAACAAGTTAGCCAATCAGAGTCGCCACTTTAATTTCTCACATGTGTGTGTGTACATTATATTCTTCAAAAGTAGCTTTACTTTTCATGACCGCATTCCTTACCTAATAAGGTGAGAAACCTGGACCCTGGTCCCGCATTGGGTGAAAAGTGCGAGGACAGGAAACAAGACGAAGTAGGCGTAGCTGCGGGGGGACCGCGGCCGCTACAGTGGCGCCCTCACCAGCGCGAGCTGCGCGCTGATTGGCTGCGCACACCTGCCACCGAGGGCCGGTGGTCACTACTTCAGAGGAAAGCCAGGCTACAAGAACGCCGGGTTCACCTAGAACTTCAGTCACTCTACCAGTAGACAACGCTCACCTGTCCAAGGTCGATGCTGAAGTCAAACGTAGAACTGCACTCCCGCCCCCAGACGACTCCGACGATCCCTTGCCCCCCGTCACCGTAGACGAAGTCAGAACGATCGTGAGGAACCTCAAACCCAGGAAGGCCCCAGGCTCAGACGGGATCACCAACAAAGTGATTAAATACTTTCCCGCACCTCTGATAGTTCTCATGACCGCCATCTTCAATGCGGCACTGACCAACAATATCTTCCCACAATCGTGGAAACAGGCAACAGTTATAGGTTTTCCAAAGCCCGGTAAGCTCAAGTGCGAGCCGACCAGTTATCGCCCGATCAGTCTTCTCAACGTCTTCGGAAAGATCTATGAAAGGCTAATTTATATTCGTTTAAGGGATTATGCCGAATCCAATAAGCTTCTTCCTAACGAGCAGTTTGGCTTTCGAGCTAAACACTCATGCATCCATCAGTTGCACCGTATCGTTGAGCACATAAGCGCAGGCTTCATGGGTAAGATGAAAACGGGCGTATTATTCTTCGATGTAGCTAAAGCCTTCGACAAGGTCTGGCACAACGGCTTAATCTATAAGCTGTACCAATTCCAAGTACCTGACCGTCTCGTACTCATAATTCGAGATTTTCTATCGAACCGTAGCTTCCGCTATCGCGTAGAGGGCGTTCTATCGTCCCCTCATCGGATCCAAGCCGGAGTCCCTCAGGGCTCTGTGCTATCACCTCTTCTCTTCGCGCTGTACACCAGCGATATTCCCAAAAGTGGCAAAACCAAGTTAGCTCTTTTCGCCGACGACACGGCCATCTATTACACTGGTAGGAGTCTTGACTGCATTACCCGATATCTCCAGACCTCGGCCAACGCCTTAGGCGCTTGGTTCAGGAAATGGAGGATTGAGGTCAATCCAGATAAGAGCGCCGCCGTTCTCTTTTCGAGAACGGGCGCCGAGGAATTTCTTCCCCAGCTTCAACCTATTACAATGTTCGGCAAGCCAATCCCTTGGGAACTTCAAGCCAAATACCTGGGTGTGATTCTAGATCACAAACTGTCCTTCCGTCCGCACATTAAGACGGTACGCAACCGCGCGGCCTTCGCTGTCGGCCGTCTTTTTCCCATGACAAATGCGCGCAGTAAATTGTCACTTAACCTTAAGATTAGGCTCTATACTACGTGCATTAGACCCATTATGACGTATGCTAGCGTCGTGTTCGCACACGTTAAGTATTACAAAATCCATAGGATGCAAACCCTGCAAAATCGATTCCTTCGAAAAGCGACAGGCGCCCCATGGTTCATTAGGAACCTTCAACTCCACCTCGACCTCAGAGTGCCTACCGTTAGGCAATTCATGAAAAGGGCATCGAAGAAATACTTCGAATCTGCCCCTAATCATCCGAATCCCTTAGTTGTCTCTTCCGCTGATTACAGGCCGTCCCAGATCAACAAAATCCGCCGACCACGTCACGCTCTCCTCCGTCCCGATGATAGGATCACTGTAGCTCAAGAGTCTAACAGACACACAAGCACACTCCGACGCGCTCGACCGCCTCGTTATAGACCTCACCGGCGAGGTCCGCGTCCGTCGCGAAATGTCTCATCATGTCCGCCCCGACCCTTGCTAGAGCCGGCCCGCGCCGAGCTAGTAGCTTTAAATTTGTCCCTTAATAATAAGGAAACTGATATGACCCAGCTAGTCCCTAGTTGTCCCCCCAGCAACGCCCTAAGCCGAGGTTCGTGTCCCGCAGGGGACGCCCTTAGCGCTGTTGCTTAGTTTGTAGTAATATAAAATATGCTCTGGCTGGAGGCATCAAACTGCCTCGCCTTAGATATTGTCCGGTTACGCAGACAAAACCCCTCTGGGTTTCTGCAAGAGGCCATTCCAAAAAAAAAAAAAAAAAAATAGAACTTCAGTTCAAATCGGTCAACATCAAGAAAAATGTAAATGTATTACGGAGAGTTCCGAACGAACTCTCATGCGGAACCTTTTGTTAAATGTTATTAGAATCAGTGTTACTTGGAAATATATGTTTAAAGTAGAGTCACAATTTGTAAATAAATACGGCGAAGTGCCTTTCAACGAATTAGTGAATTTTACTTGATCTGACCCCGACTGTTAGGCGATCCCTGACAAAGATACTAATGGCTTCAAGTTTGATTATGGTGGTGGTGAAGAGTCTGATTTGCTAGTACCCTGGTTTTAGAAATAGCCGACGAAATCAAAATGAAATATCTTCAACAAGTAAGGGCCGTACTTGGTCCCAAGCGCCACAGCATTAGATTCTCAGTAGCAGACCGGAGTTTGGAATCGTGCCCGGTAGATGACAATAGGCCCATCATCGATTACATGAGACTTAATAACAGCATTGGTGAAATGTGGGTCTACAACTGAGTACACCTCTACCTACAGTTCGGGGAATACAGGCGTGATGCTATGTTATGTTTATTATCAAAAGGCTTAAGAGCGACGTGTCAGCTTGTATCTCGGTGTCATTACTAACGATCCCTTACTTCCTGTTATTCAAACAAACACGAGATACAGGATCTAAATATAAACGAAAAATGACATAGGGATTTGTTGTTTATCATTGAGCCAATAAAAAATAATTTCTGAAGAGATTTTTCCTTTTTTATTTTCGCACTAGTAATTTCTTCTTTATCGTAGTTATCAGACACAAATCCCACATGTAACTATGTAGGTACACAGGATAAAAAAAACGATCGTACAAATATTTGTCCGATGTGGAAAATGAAACTGTGATACACAGAGTAGCCGGTCTCTCGAGCACTAGGTACCAACGATACCGTCAAGATTACTTTTTGAATTGAGAAAACAAAATTTTCCAGTTCGCCTCAACCAAAAAGTTTTTCCATAATTATAAAATGTATATTAAATAATAATATTTCCCTTAATAGTTTAAAAATAAAAACTTTTTTCTTCGCAGTTTCCACTACATGCTGATGAGGTTAACGTTATGGCATGGTATTAACACTAAGTTCCTGTTGAGTATGAGGCCCTTGGTTCGATTCTCGGGTTTGCCCAACCCGAGAATTAGGTTTTTCTATTATAAAATTCTCAGTAGAAGCCCGGAGCGTGCAGCAGCGTGCAGTAGTTTTTTTTTTGGTTATAGCCTTTTGCACAACCCCAGACGGGTTTTGTCTGCGTACTTGCTTACTACAAACTAAGAAACATTGCTAAGAGCGTCCCCTGCGGGACAAGAGCCTCAGATTAGGGCATTTGTGGGGGGGACAACTAGGGGCTAGCTGAATCAGATCAGTTTCTTTATTATTAAAAGACGAAATTAAAGATACTGGCACGGCGCGGGCCGGCGCTAGCAAGGGTCGGGACGGGCACGACGGATGCGGACCTCGCCGGTGAGGTCTATAACGAGGCGGTCGAGCGCATCGGAGTGTGCTAGTTAAGCTGCTAGACTCTTGAACTACAGTGATCCTATCATCAGATCTGGGGAGAGCGTGATGTGAAGAAATTCCTCGGCACCCATTCCCGAAAATAGAACAGCGGCGCTCTTGTCTGGGTTGATCTCAATCCTCCATTTCCTGAACCAAGCACCTAAGGCGTTTGCCGAGGTCTGGAGAGATCGGGACTGAAGTCAAGACTCCTACCGGTGTAGTAGATGGCCGTGTCGTCGGCGAAAAGAACCAACTTGGCTTTGCCACATTTAGCAATATCGCTGCTATATAGCGCGAAGAGGAGTGGAGCTAGCACAAAGCCCTCAGGGGGTCTGGCTTGGATTTGATGAGCGGATGGTAGAACACCCTCCACGCGATAACGGAAGCTAAGGTTCGACAAAAAGTCTCAAATGACGAGTACGAGACGGTCCGGCACTTCGAACAGCTTATAGATTAAGCCGTTGTGCCAGACCTTGTCGAAGAACAATATGCCCGTTTACATTTTGCGCATGAAGCCTGCGCTTATGTTCTTAACGATATGATGCAACTGATGGATGCATGAGTGTTTAGCTCGAAAGCCAAACTGCTCGTCAGGAAGAAGCTTATGGAATTCGGCATAATCCTTTAAACGAATATAACCGAGCCTTTCATACATCTGCCCAAAGACGTCGAGAAGACTGATGGGGGAAAGCTAGTCGGCTCGGGCTTGTGCTTGCTAGGCTTGGGCTTGTGCTTGCTAGGTTTGGCTTGGGCAGGCTGCAAAACATATAACAGTGGCCTGTTTCCACGATTGTGGGAAGATGTTGTTGCTTAGTGCCGCATTGAAGATAGCGATCATAAGTACTATCAGAGGAGCGGGAAGTATTTAATCACTTTGTTAGTGATCCCGTATGACCCAGGGGCCTTCCTGGGTTTGCGGTCCATCACGATCATTATGACTTCGTCTACGGTGACGGGGGGCAAGAGATCGTCGGAGTCATCCGAGGACGGAAATTCAGTTCTACGATTGACTTTAGCGTCGACCTTGGACAGGTGAGCCACTGGTAGAGTGCTAGTCGTACACTGGGCTTCTAAACTGTCGGCTAGGAGTTCAGACTTTTCATCGTCCATAAAAGCAGGTCGTTGATTAGGTCTATTGAGGCGGGTGTCCGGTAGATAGCAATACCCAAGGGAAGGTAAAAGGAAAAGAGGTAGACAACAAAAAAGATGGGACGATGATATCAGGCAGATCGCAGGCATAACATGGAGTAGAATAGCCAGAGAGAGATCAGAATTGAGTGGGTTGGTGGAGACTTATAGAAAGTAAGGAAGCACCAAATACGCGAATAATTTTAATTATGTAAAATAAATATAATAGCAGTGCAGTAGTATAAGAAACAATTGTCCGAATAATTTATATTTATTATTATTCTCAAGATTAAAATCTTATGAAAGGAGAATGTGAGTACCAGATAAGAAAATACGGCTTCCTTATGGATTATAATCTTAAAGATTATAGTCCAAAAGGAAGCCATATTTTCTCATACGCTTCAATTACGGCTTATAAAAAACTTTGAACAAGTGTTGGATTTCCGTTATCGCAGATTCGTATTGCCTTACAATATTATGTCGTTCGTTATAATGTCGTTCGACTGGGATTTTCCATATTATATCAAATATGTATGCGTAAGTGATAACGAGAGTTGGTTAGACAACTAATTGGTTTTGTAAACTTTTACAAAATAAGAATTTTGTTTACAAATATCTCATTCATGACTGCGTCAGTCTATAGCACGAAAAGTACTTATTACACGACTGCCCAAAAAGGAGTATTATGTTTGAACAAATACATTGGGATAAGGGCAGGGGGATGATGATGAAATCCATATTCCCACACGATGTTTTCATTCACCATATGGCTGTGATGTTATTGATTAATGACGTCACCATAATACGTATTAAGATATTGGAGAAGACGTCGTACGTCTTTTGGTGACATCATTGCTATCTATTTAGTCCCTGTTTAATTTAGTTGTTTGTTTTAGTCTCTCGGTGGTGGACACTGCACGGTCTAACAGCTCCTGATGATGCCCCGTGAGGGGGCGAAGCACGTGTAGAGTAGTTGGTTGTAGTCGGATTTCACCGCTTGCGTATGTGCATATATTTGCGGGCGGGCGGGCGGTGCACAGATAATGCATTGCTACCCTCAATATTGTGGAAGTAGCTAGATATTGTATTTATTTGCAACCATTGTAATGGACTTCCGCAAAGTAACGCCTGAATCTATTCAATAAAATCTCTTATGAATAATGGCTGAATATCTTTTATCCATTATGATATAAAGTGGTTCAGCCTAAAGAATTTTTAGGACACCGCTTAACTCTAAAGTTAATTCTATTGCTAAAAAGTCGTTTTATTTAAAGCCTAGCCTTCCAGGTTATATACTATCTGTGTGACAAATTTCATCCAAATCCGTTTAGTGCTTATTGCGCGAAAGAGTAACAAACATCCATTCATCCTTACAATTTTTTGCATTTATAATAGGTATTGATAAGATAAGATAGGTATATTCCTGAAAGAATAGCCAAAAGTGTACTGTTTTTTGTAAACCCACATTTCACCAATAGGTACCGTTATAAATCCATTGCCAACTACCAGGCACAAATGATTCGATTAGTTGATTCACTCGATTATACTTACTTATTAGCTTTGTGGTTGTTTGGTCAGCATGTTCGGATCCGACGCTCCCCAAAGACCAGTCTTGTTGACAATTACAGCAGTATTATACCTTCATGGATGCTGATTATGGAAACAATAGTCGCAAACCAGTCGCTATCTTAGTATACTTACATATATACATCCCTCTAATTACACTTTGCGACGAGAATGTAGGTTCATCTTTGGTTAAATATACTCGTTAACATTCTATTGATTGATACTAATAGGTAATATGTGACGTAACACCTCTGCATATATAGTTAGTGCCTTTTAAAATCTTTATAAACGAGCGGCACTTAAATGTAAAGTAATAGGTACATGTATTGTAACCGCCCCGTTGGTCTTGTGGCCGCAAGCCCGGATGCTGAACATGAGGTCCTGTGTTCGACTGCCCGGTTGGGCATATCTGTTAGAAAATGCTTCGTAGCAGCCCGGATTTTGAATTTGTGCCAGGTTCATTGTAATAGGCTCACCACCACATAGGAATTAAATAACAGCATTAGTCAAATTTGTGTGTAGAACTCTGTAGGTACTACACGTCTGCCTAACCCAACGAGAAATAAAATAACTATTCTATATATCTGTATCTCTATATGTGATATCAATATGTATTTTACGAGAAAACTACCCAAGTTTGATATTAATGAAAGAAAGAAAAGAAAGAAACGTTTATTAGACCTGCACAACACCACACGTACATGGAAACACACAATAAAAGAAAAATAATAAAATTACACTTAAGGGATCTTAAATTATAAACAAGACAAAAAAATCATAATAGCATAAATACTACCTAACACACACAAGAGAGAGGATCTTTAATTAGGTGCCGCGTGTGCGTACACACGGCACCTAATTAAAGATAAACGGCAATTGTAGTTTTACCGGCCATGTTCACAGAGCACAGTGTAAACTTATGAGTGCGCCTGGTGCTGTTTTCACACGCTGTCGGAGCTACCTAGCACATTCCTTTAGGCTATACCCAAGGGGTAGGATCCAACACATACACCACCTAATATCCTACTCAACCATAGTTATTACTTATTATATATATATATATATATATGTCGCAGATGGATTGTAGAATCAGTTGTTTTACAAAACTGCTAGCTGATTTACAAAACAGTACTGTTATGAAAAACAGCTGGACGACGTTTAGCGGTTTTACATAATTACTGAACTACACGCAGAATTGAATGAACGTTTTGTGTTTATCAATGCAGCGGTTCAACGATCAGAGATTATGTAAAACAGTGTGAAATGAACTGTCAGATTGTTGATTTTAGTTCGAAATTTTTGTCGCATATGGCTCTGTATGTCTTAACAATAATAACCAAACTTTATTTTACTTGTCAATAGCAAAAAAGATGAAAATTTTGAATGACGTAAATACTAAACCACTATAATAGTCGGCAATATATCGGGATTATTAAAGAAAATAAACGACATTGATCCATGAGCGAGCAAAGCGAGCTCGGGAGTTTCGTGTATCCCGACACGGACAGGTTAGGTTCGAAGAGGATGACGGGGGCCAGTGAGCCAGCGTAGCGGGCGAACTACCCCCGTCATCATCTTCGTGGTTAGGTTTTTTCTAACCTTATAGACACAAAAAAAGGAGCCCGCCAGGCGTTGGTGCGATTTTTTTTAAGAATTATTATAATTCTTAAAAAAAAAACAGAAGAGAATAATGGTATAGTAACTTTTTAGCGTTATATTTTTTAGAGTTATATTAAGATGTTAAGGCAGTTAAAAAAAAATTAAAATTGTGATGTACTCGTACTTAGGTACGTTGCTCTCTGTATTAAAGACAAGGAAATGGTTATTGCGTTAATGAGCGTTTGTTCTCTAATAGCAATTAACACTTGCTCCCCGCCGTTGAAATCAATTGGCTTTTGGTTTCCTTGGATACCATTTTTTTTTTGACGGGAGTCTATTGTTTTGATTGTATATCTATTTATTTGTTTAAATTTAGAGTAAGTATTACACAGTAATTTATATAAATTACAAAACGTTTTAGAAAAAAATTACTTCCTTTCTATGATGCTAATTAAAGAAGGAAGAAAGCAAGAAAATATTTGTTTTGGACTCGTAAACAAATTATAATAACTAAAATTAAGGATATTAAGAATCTGTACGAGGCCATAAAAGGCCCACATCATCAGTCTCACACAGTCAGGCCCACATCCACAGTATCACAGCATAAGCTGCTCCATCGAAATATAGCAGCGCTGGTTTTCAAAGAAAGTGCAGTTGAACCTTTAGCCTTCTGCCCCTGTCGAGCCAATAGCTTTAAACGCACCCGATACAGCTAGTCCCTAGTTCTGCCCCCAGCAACACCTTAAGACGATGCTCAAGTCACGCAGGGGATTCCCACAATGCTGTGTAGCTTAGTTTGTAGTTTTTAAATATATGTCCTTTGGTCATGAAATTGCATCGCCTAAGCTATTGGTTACCGGTTAGTGGATTAGACTCCTACGTGTTAGCTGCAAGAGGCCACGTTCAAAAAGAAAAACAGACTTTCACCTCTAGTTCAAGCACTGCAGATATATTGTGGCAAATGTGTGGCGGTTATATTACAATTTATATCGAATCCAAATCCTACCCCGAGCAAGCGTAAGCGGCACTGAAATATAACGTGGGAGTGGGGACTACTTTTATTTCAGTAATAGGGTAAATGTCTTTTGCACAAATATAGTTTCGCGCGCATTATGAGAACAGCAGTTATGTTATATTGATGTTCGGATATTAAATATTCATCAATATAAATTAACATACCATTTTATTTATGGAAAATTGTTTTTTTAAACTATTTAACGTCACCATCATGCGCAATGCACCACTGGGAGCACTTAAGTGATTACAAATATTTCTTGAAATATGTGTTTTAATAGTATATTTTGAAAATATTGGTATCCTTAAAAATCTCGTGTCTCACTGTTTGTTATCAAACTCATCCAAAACGACTTGATTGATTTTTATGTTTTTTTTTGTGTATATTTGGTAAGTCTGAGAATAGGTCGTAAGCTATTTTTTATACCCCTAGATGATAATGGTATCCAGGAAATTTATATGACAGAACAACGATTGCGGGACAGATATTTTTTTATAAAACTATATAAATGTGCCTTATGTATCGGTAGTGACTAAATGCTTATAAACAGATTATTAAAGAACCTAAAACAACATAAGCCGACAAAAGTTTACCTTTTAAAAGTAGGAAGCCTACGCTAAGAACATCTAGCGTAGGCTTTCTTAAAATTAACTTATTTTAACATACGCAAAGTAAGCGAGGTAAATATCACCAGGTAGGTACGTTTTTGGTCGATATATATAATACTAGCTGTGCCCCGCGGTTTCACCCGCGTATATTTATAGCGTAGGTATATTTTAATTACCTACTATGTATTAACCAACAAATAGAAAATAATTCACATTTCATCTCTCCTCGCACGGCTCGTTCGGACAAGTGTTGAATTATTTTTATTGTCCATTACCTTCCAACTATGCGTCCAAATAGTATGCTATAAAGGGCAAAGTTTATATAGTCATAAAATTGTCTTGTAACTTTCTTTCGTAAGAATTAAATATGTCATGCCTAATAATAACACTCAAAAATCACTAGTTAATTTTCATATTTTTTTGGCACAAAATACTTATTATGGCTTATGTTTAAGAGTTACGCATATGGCACCACGGCCTTTTGTCTGTCTTTTGTAGATGTACTAAATAACGATATTTTTGTAGTGCACTATATTTACGTATCACCAACCATACTAACCAACAAAAAGAAAATAATCCACAGTTCGTCTTTTCTCCCAGTTTTAAGCCGTTATGCGTCACACAACTCGTTCGCGCGAGTGACTCTCCTAAATTAAGCATCCAAATAACATGATGTAAAAGGCAAAGTTTATAAAAGTGTCTTGATAATGAAGTAACTTTCGTTCGTAAGGATTAATATGCAATGCCTATTAGGTATTGCATATTAACTACTATTACTAAAACGCTAAAATAATTCATTTTAATATTTTCATTAAGTTTTTGGCTCAATATGTTACCTTGTTGTTGCTTACCTATGCAAAGAGATAGGCATATGCTATAGGCATAGAACATTTTATTTACGTATCAGTAACCATTACGCCAGCGCGCGTGGATAAAGCAGTTCAGAAGCGCTTTTTCTTTTTTTACAAATATTTAAGGCTACTTGAGACGTGTAGCCTAATACTACATACTGAACCTATATTATTCCTCACGAAATGGGCTATGATATACGAAACGATTTTTTCAAATCCGAATGTGAGTTCCAGAGATTAGCGCGTAAACAAACAAACAGAAAATCTCTTCCGTTTTGTAAATTTAGTATAAATAGTATAGATGTATTAGAAAGCGGTAATCAATATCAATCTGGGTGCAAGTGGAATTAAATCATTATTAATTTGCGATAAATCGCAAGTTTTTCAACTATACTACACTGTATTTATTGTTCACCTCAGGGATCAAAAGCGACTTGAAAACGTTTATCTAGATGTTGTTATATAGACTCTAGCAAGTATAAACCAGGTAACTAAATACTACCCTAGTCTAGATTCACAGCAATAAATAAGCTGGATCAACCAATCGAACCTTTTAATGGAACAACTTTTCGCCATTCAGAATAATGTTGTCAAGTTATACTAAGAGGCTTTTACGATAGTTGTCTAAGCTTGAGTAATAACATCCAACTTCGCTTGAATAATGGGTCCACATGACTCATCGGTTGGTGTTTGCGATACTTAGGTAAATGTCTGTTTGCGTCTTTAGAATCTAGTTCAACTGTTGTCCTGCACGTAAGTTCTGTAAGCTCCTGTTGGTAACTAGAGAATATTCTAGTGAAAAAAAAAATTGCATTTTAGCGTCACGCCTGTATTCCCCAAACGGGTAGGCAGAGGTATACATTGTTGTACCTACCTACCGCATTTAACCTATGCCGTGTGGTGGTGAGCCTATTAACATCTACCGGCACAATTCTTAACTCCGGTCTGCTGAAAGTATTATCTAACAGAAAACCCAATACCTAACACTGCTTGACTCCGGAATCAAAATCAGGAAATTACACTCACCAGCCGCGAATTCAACCACTGGACCAATTAATGCTAAAATAGTCTTCTTTTATGAAACACAATTTTGCTATTGTTCTAAATTTAAATCGATGGTAAAACTCTACAAAGTCATGAACCAGACAAACAAAATCCTTTTAAATTTTGCTCTAGTCACAGCGTATATCTATATATTTTTTTAAATTACAGAGTAGATATTCCGATTATATGTTCTTTTTTTTTATAACTTCATAAACTCCTGTACACAATTTTCAGCCTGTAACTTTAATTATAATTTTTCTGAGTAATTACTTTACTTTCTAAATTGTCTCCTTTATGAGAAAAGTTTTTAGTTTAATTAACAACAATTACTTACGAATAGCAGTAGAATCACAATCTTCTGTTTAATTTAAAATGTAAATAGGCATCACAAGACAAACAATAAAGAAAGAAGCCATGACTGAAATAAAGTGCTTTCGTCACCTTTAAACGGCAATATCGCTTTTTTTCGAGCATTCTTTTCAGCATATTTTTACCCTCGTCTGTGAATCCTTATTTATAAGGTTTCTGTAGGTTTCCAATTGCTTTCTGTAGGTATTAAAATTTTTGGTAAGTAAACTTAAAGCAGTTTATAACACTGACATATTATTATTTATGGAATCTGGTTAATAAACTCAAGGTTTGCCAAAGAGCGACGGATTGCAGTATATTTAGTGTTAAATTAACGGATCGAAATGACGATATCGAAATGTTCGAAATACGTGCAGTATCGTGATTCGACAACTCAATCGCTGACGTAGCCCTAAAAGCTGCACAATTAAAGTGGGACGGGGCATATCTGCCATATGCCTTATGAACTGTGAGCTCGCTTAGCATAGGACTGGGACCGTAAGACTGCGAGACAGGATCGCGGCAGACCTGAGAAGTAAGTAGATGACTTTCTTGCTAATTGCAGGCCTGGTATGGAATTCCGAATCGGTAAAAGTGTTAGTGGGTTTTCTTGACAGAAAATCTTTTTTCATTTAATATTTTAACTTCAGAAAATACTCAGTAGCACCCGGAGTTTGGTATTATGCCGGTAGATGGCAATATACTCATCACATGAGACTTAATAACGGCATTAGTCAAGTGTGGGTATACATTAAGTACCTATAGCGTTTGTAAGTACCCGAGAAGATGGTGACCAAAACCAAATTAAACGTACCTACGTGTATTTTACCAATTACGGTAGTTGGTAAAATACACGTATCTACCTATAATTTGGTTTTTGTCACCTTCTTCTCTTGTATGGCCATTTGCATGATGATGTGGATGGCATACAGTTCAATATAGGTACAATGTTTTTTAGTTAAAAGCTCGACTACAAACCGGCAAAACATATCCAATCATAAACAAACACCAAACATATCAATTGATCATAAAGTTACATAACGAAAATATGACCACTTTTGTATTCAATTAAAATTTGTTTGTGCTAAATATCAATTTTCTACTTCTAAAAAATCTTTGCCCATCATTAGTAATTTCTTCCTGTATCGTGGTTGCGTTTACAACATATAATCTCACATGCACACACACCCAGACCAGGAACAATTATCTATAAATCATACAAATATTTGCTCCGTGCAGTAATCGAACTGGCGACACGGATCGTAGCAGTCGGTCTCTCGACCACTGCTCCAACTGCACCGTCGCCATAATTAAAGGTGTATATTATTTTAGAACATTTGTCAGAGGAGAGTTTAAATCTCATAGTAGAGATTTCTTGAATTTCTCATCAGTTTGTTACGGTGCCAGGTAAATGGCGATAGGCTGGAACTTAATTGTTATATGTTCCTGAAATGAGTCCTAACTTACACTGTCAATTTTTAATTGTACGGGAATTGTAATTTTTTTTTTTCTATGGGCTATCGAGAAGTTTAATATTAAAGGTAGGTAAAGATAGTCTAGTCTTTAAGAATTGAATCACTTATAAATAACCTAGAACATGTACCATGGAATACTTCTAAATAAAACCACTAAGAAGGTTTACACGTGTCTAGTGCGGTTTAATTACAATATATTAAGTTTTTACTAAAAAGTTAGCAAACCCAATATTCTTAGAACCAACTGGGTATCCAACATTATCTTGTTTATGTTTTCATACAATTTGCTTGTCCCTACATATAACAAGGGTATAGATAACAAAAACCTATCATACTAAAGTTATTTCATTCCTTTTCGTCCTTAAAAAATCGACGTGACACCAAGTTTCAATTTATTTACCTCGATCACCTTTGTGTATCTAGGTCATTAAAGCGATTTTCGGAAACCATGTTTAAGTGTGTGAAAATTTGTTTAAATTGTAATGTGTTTATTACATTTAAATAATTTAAAAACCGAGTCTGCTCTTCAAAGAAATTTCGCGTAGACTGGTCGACACTGCGCGTGAGGAGCGGGTTAGTTTGTTCCTCGATCTTCTAGAATTAGAATAGTAGAATTAGCATTGCGGATCACATTGATGCGGAGGAATACTTCGACGCCTAAACCACCTTTTTTTATTATTTCTTGTAGGTACATATGTAGTTCGATTTTGACCCGGTTAGTGGAGTGTGATAGTAGGATAACATCAGAATCTGGTGCATGGATGACATTTGGTGTGACATAGCCAGATAGACGGAGAACGTGTCGGTGGCGGCCACCAAGAACAGCATTCCCGATGAGGGCTGACATCAGGCAGGCGGCCGGTCATAAAGCATAAACAATACTTTAGCAGGATGCCAGATATATGCTGCGTCGACTCCAAATAAATTGGGTAAGGGCAGGGAGATCATGATGATGACGTAATTAGATTTCATTGTGGTCAGTGCAATTACATCTACAATTTACAGAGGGCTCTGTAAACTGTAGATGTGGAGAAGAAAAAAAATCATACAATACAGATATATCTACCTACTTATACGTTACGATAACGTAACGTCTAAGTAGATATATATTTATCAAAGTTATACCTTTGATAACTTCTTTGTCACGAATAATGGCCTAAAGCGAACATTGTTTTCGGTTATGGCCATTATCCGGACACTAATTGCGCTAGTTTGACTTATAGTTCCTAATCCCTAAAACCCTTCATGTGCAAACTTAGTGGTTGGCAAACCTGAGTGGTTTTATGTAACGGTACTTGTAGTTCCGGTAAATGGTACAAAGGGACATAACTGTAAGACGAATGACAATTAACTTAATTGCTTTAGTAGCTCTTGTGCATTATGACTCGGATTAGGTAGGTAATAAATCTGTTTCAACACTGCGCTAAACGGCAGTCTCAAGATGATAAAATGTTAACTTTAATTGAGAATGTGTGTCCGTTGACAAATGTCCGACGAATCGGCAACCTTCTATAATGTATTGATATAAAAAGTTATTTTTTTAATTATTATTGTTTTGGTTTGTTTTCAGTATCTCAATATTATAACGATAGATATTAAAACTTCACTTAACAACAAGAATTTCGATGCTATGAGGACTAAATGGGAAGGAGATCAAAGAAAAGATGGATGGATTGTGAACGGGATGATATGAAATCTCTCATAATACCTAGATCTATTAAAACAAACCCTGATTCAACTGGTAGTAAGATGGTCGCTCTCACACAAGCTGCTAGTTGTACCTCCTATAGTAACAATAAAATAAAAACAATACTTTAAAAATATCAGACGTTTCAAACGACTGCTATTTTAAACAGCATAATTATACCTAAAACGTTATATACGATCAATATAATATGAAACGTATTAAGAACGTAGGCGACCACTTTATTGGTATTTCGTGTTCTTTAATATACACACAGGTTTCTATTCAAAATAGTGAAGCCTCAAAGGATTCAGTCTAATCAGACAACCTACACATAAAAATCTTATCAAAAATAGTGTGTTATCTAAACATTGTTACATTTATTCATATGATGAAAAATAAATAATAAATTATACAAATGCAAGAAATTCCTCTTTTTTTCGCATAACAGAAATTTATGTGATTGACCTATAATAATTTATTTATTGAAATTTAACACTATATGCTTTCATAACAGCCGTGGGCCATTACCGACTTTAAAGAACATCGAATAAACCGAAATCAACACTAAATATTATTAGCGGATAAAACTATACCTACTTATACACTAAAAAGTACAAAATAATATCAAAATTGGGTTATAATAAAAAAAAAAGAACAATATATATCTATTAATAGTCTGTAATTTTGGAGTCGGTGCCTGTACTGGGAGAGGGTTAATGTTTTCCTCTTGTTTTCCTCAACCGGCGTTTACTTTTTACCTTACGGCGTTATTTTATGTTCTGTGACAGTATCTACTCGTACATACATAGTTGTAAACCCAACATACATCAGGCACCGACTCCAAAAATAACAGACTATTATATTGTATAGGTCATGTGAACAATTACAATCCTGTTCTACTGAGTTTATCGGAAGTAAACATCGATGTGCAGCCATTAATTTAACACTTTTCAAAGTTTATAATTTATTTCTAATAGGTGAGGTCCTAGATTCAGTTCCCGAGTCGCAAAAAGTATTGCTGTATTTTTCTGATAGGAAATATTCAGCAGCCTGGAGTTTGGAATTGTGCCCGTTTAATGGTAATAGGCTCACCACCTTATAACTGCATTGGTAAAATGTGTGTGTACAAGTACAACAGTGTACACCTCTGCCTACCCCATCAGGCAATAGGCATGATACTATGTAAGTATTGAGTGTAACTAGTAGTAACTATACATGAACATGCGATTACAGCAACTGCGAGTTAATGAAGTCTAAACAAAAGGTACCTACTTTAAAACGTTGAGGAGTTCCCTTGACTGTCCTTCGTCTCCATCATCAAACCCCTAATGACAGTCACAACCCATCTAGGCGTAAAGTTCTCATCAATACAAATTAATCAAGCCCAAACACCAGGTAATTGCTGTAAATCGTTGAGGAGTTCCCTCGAATGTCTTTCGGCTCCATCATCAGATCGACTCTAGACCTTCATTAAATAATAGTGCTCTAAAATATTTAATGAAAAAAATTAACAAACGCCCTAGTCGCCACTACGATTTTTGAAGGTTCCCCTCAATTTCTCTGGGATACCATCATCAGATCCTGGCTTCCTTATCATGGTAACACCCTTGGGATATTTTCTTTCCAACAAAAAACGAATCATCAAAATCGGTTCATAAACGACGAAGCTATCAGCGAACACACAAAAAAATAATATATATACGGTCGAATTGAGAAACCTCCTTTTTTGAAGTCGGTTAATAAATGAAAGACCACTGAGTACATTTGTTTATAGGAGGTGAAAGACAATTAGTCAATTACAGCTGTCAAATTAAACTAAATTGCCAAACAGGCTAAACTTTGGTAGAAAGGCTTTTTTGCTTGCTAGTAAAGGACAATATTATTTTAATTTAGTTTCGTCGTAAGCCTACAAAATGGCGTCAACATCAACAAATAAGTAAATGGATACAATTAGAAGCCGCGTTCGGCAGAAATAATTTATCAGGGTGAAAGGTTGAGAATTTCAGTGAAATACTATTTCATTACTGTATGTAAATACCGAAATTCATGAAAGAAAAGCGGCATGAAGTGTTTCAAAGCATTCCAAAAGCTAGTCGATAGGAAATAGAAAGCGATAACCTTTGAACATCTTGCCAATACCATTCTCGCTGGAATAAATGTGGCAACATGTAAATGGTTGATTTATATTATACGTCCATCGTCATTCAAATGGTTCTGGTTTTAATATTGGTACGGAGGTATTTGAGAAATATTATATGTACCTACTAGTGTTACTTCTTTTTCTATAAAAATTATAATCAAATACATACATATGTCTCGAAAAAGATAGGCTCTTGCGTTCACGACCTCAAATAATACTTAGATATTAATAAAAAAAACAGCAAGTAATGTACATAGATAGTATCTACTTATAGATGTCTAATGGGAATTTGTATATGATCCGTGCATGTATCCGAAGATTTTTGTAAAAGCTGAATTTCATGAACTCTCGGATAACATTATACAGGTAAAAAATATATTTCCCATTTTAAAAAAAACATATATTTTTGACATCTGTATTATATTGTAGGTATACAAATCCTGTAAAACTCTGACAAAGTTATATATAAAATTATATTGTTTTAATACATGTTGAGGCCATGTAATGCCTATATTAATTTCTATTTTTCAAAGAAACATTGAAAAAATAATAGACAAGAACGGGGCTTGAACCCGCGACCTTTGACGTTCCGTGTCATCACTCTACCAACTGAGCTACCTTGTCGTGTTCAAACCTATTGAATTTTCAATCCTCTTTGTATACGTCTTAAGGAGACGCCTGGTGATATTTATCTAGTAATCATTACAGATTTACTAAACTCAGCGTTACCACTTTACAGTTGTAAATCGCCGAACAACATCCCAATCCTTTATAAATCATATAAAATTATATATTTTTTTAATACATGTTGAGGCCATGTAATGCCTATATTAATTTCTATTTTTCAAAGAAACATTGAAAAAATAATAGACAAGAACGGGGCTTGAACCCGCGACCTTTGACGTTCCGTGTCATCACTCTACCAACTGAGCTACCTTGTCGTGTTCAAACCTATTGAATTTTCAATCCTCTTTGTATACGTCTTAAGGAGACGCCTATACAAAGAGGATTGAAAATTCAATAGGTTTGAACACGACAAGGTAGCTCAGTTGGTAGAGTGATGACACGGAACGTCAAAGTTATATAGTTTGCCGTATCTAGAAAAATAATCTAATGAGCGTTACGGTTCGGAATAGGTTGTACAAAGAATATATTGCGAAACTCACCTGGATAGTCAATCATTTCCGCACCAGTACTGTTTTCTTGTTTGCCAGCCGGTGTGGTCGGTAGTCAAACGACTGACAAGTGCGTAGAGTAGGTACCCATGCAAAATTTCCTGTAATAGATCCAGGCAGTTTTGTTTGTAGCCAAGGTAAGGAATATACACTGAAGTGATTTTGAATATTAAAAGTGAAGTTGCGGGAGCGCAGAAGAAACGCGTTGCGCTGACATCGATACAATAAAACCAAGATATATTGATGTAACTTAGCACTTGCTTTATTATTGTCTCTATCACACAGTTGTCAAACTACAAGTGCAAGATAGAGATGGGAACATAGCTAAGCCAAAGCACTTTATTTATGTTGGCCTAAGATTCGCATGCGTAGCTGAACGATTCGCTATTGGCAGAAATCAATGCCACAACACTCTGAATTTGAAATGGCATTTGATATCAAATGTTGCGAATAATTATTAACTATAACCAATAAATTCCTTTCCGTGCTGTATATAGTGGGTATGGGTTTCTTGGTACAAATAGAAATAAGTATATAAAGTAATTAATAAGATTTTTATCATTTTACATAGCATCACGCCTGTATTCCCCGAAGGGGTAGGCAGAGGTGACTCGTACACCTACCTTTCACCAAAGCTGTTATTAAGTCCCATGTAGTAGGTGGTGAGCCCATTGCCATCTACCAGGCACAATTCCAAACTCCGGGAGTTCCAACATTCCAAAACAACTGAGAATTTTCTAACAGAAAAACTTATTGCCCGACCCGGGAATCGAACCCGAGATCTCATGCTCAGCAGTCCCGCTTGGGACCACTAGACCAAAAGGCAATCTAATCATTTTACGTCTAGGTAATATAAATACGAACTAATGTTTATACTCTGCAGTGAAAATATAGGTATTATTGAAATAAAATAAATAAATATTAATCTAGCAGTTCGACGTAATGCTGAAATACTGGTGTATATATAATAGTAGGACATTCGTATAGTCACGCTCACTTAATTAGGTCAGTTGAAATGTGACAACAATTTTAGCGCTCACTTCGCTCAGCTAACAGGCTTATATGAGGCTAACTAAGGCTGTTTGCAGACTCGTCAACGAAAGTACCTACAAATATAAAAAAATTTACTTACTGGAAAAAGTACTTATTATGTATTATTACTATTTATTTATTTATTCAGTAAAACATTGGGTATTTATATGTCGGAGATGGTAACACTGTTTTACATTATTGGTGTTGCAACACCGAGCGCTACGCCGGTCGGTGACTACGGCGAGTGAATGGAAGACGTTAGTCTCTTGCGAGCCGCCGTGGTGGACAGCCCTCTACACTCTGACTTATCTAGACCTCTGATTTCATGATATTTAAATAACTAAATTGTACATTGTAATATGAAGTGACTCGCTACTAATCACTAATCCAAAGTTAACATGCTCTCAGTGGCGGAGAGGCTTAATGTTGGTTTTATTAACCTTTAAAATCCTGCCAGACACGGGGACCTCCGCTCCTATCTTTTATCATTTTTCGAACACAATATATTTAAACCTCGGCCAGACCATTGGACCGCCGTATCAATGCTCGTATAACTTTGATACAGTGATTCATAAAGCTACAATTTAGCCTTTTGGCTATGATAGCCAGGACGGTATTACGGTTGGCCCGACACCAGGCGCTGCACATAATAGGTATTTTCCAATAGAAAATGCGCGAGCGTACACCCGCGTAAATTATAGCGGAGGCTAACTTCAGAAAATATTTTAATTTTAAAAGAAGAAGACTGTTCTAATTTTGATCATGATGTAAGGTCGTAACAGAGAATGTAACTCTAAGATTAGGTATCTACATTTTAATCTGGCACGAGCTTGCGTTTAATAACATTCTTGCGATGGCAAATGACAACAAAATTCAAATGTAGAATACCTGTTCTTGCCTATAATACGCCTATTCGTTTCTGCCTCCAATCGTAGTACTTAAAGTCCAAGTTGTACCCGTCTGAGGACAAATAAACTTATTTTATTGTTAAGTGCTCGGTTTCATAACGACTTTTGCTACGAGCGTTTAAAGCCAAATGGTTTTAAGTGTACCCAGACTTCTCCACATAAACCTTACAACTACTATAAATATGTATGTATTTACGTGAATGTTTATTGTCACATAAAGATAACAAGAAGAACTTTGAATTAGTTTGTATACGGCGCGTGGCGAGCTGACTTTGAGGATCCATTATACTTAGTGGTGACAGGACACCATCAAAAATATAATTGAAGAGTTCTCTTTGACAAGGGTAAGCAACGCATCTGAGATGCCTTTGGTATTACAAATATCCATAGGCGGCGGTGTCCATTTTCCATCAGGTGGGCTGCCAGCTTGCTTGCCACACCATAACAGTAAAAAAGAAGAATAACTTGATCAACCAAATTTATTCAATTGGGAAAAGAAAATACCTATGTAGTTAACTATGTATTTTTATTAAAGTATGTATTTTTTATTCTTTTAGTAAAGATCCTAAGACCTTAACTGTCAGTCCTTAAGTCCAGAATGGGATGATGAAAAATAAAAAAAATAAAAAGTTGAATCTTATTTATGCGCATGGATTTTTATGAAAAATTATAACTATTCGATATTATCGAAGATATCAAAAATTTTATAGTATTTGTTGTTCGTGAAATATATTCATATCAATTATTGTTCACCGGTTACTACTCACGTGCATTCTTCGGGATTGCCCGACTAGTTTAGTTTGAATCGCGGCATCGCACAAAACCCCCTAAAACTCAATATCTAATAATGTGATTTTATACATCCCGGTATCATCACTAATACCGTACCTACCTGGGAATATAAATATTTGGGCTGTTTACTTAGATTATCGCCAGACCGATTACCATGTTCGACAAGCAGGTCCCTTGGAAGGAGCAAGCCAAATACCTAGGCGTCATTCTAGACAAACAACTTACCTTCGGTGAGCACATAATGATGGTACGTTCGCGCGCCGCCTTCACTCTAGGTAGGCTTCATTTTATCCTGAACGCAGTCAGCAAATTGTCTCTTATGTGCAAATTGCGCATTTACACCACGTGCATACGCCTCATTATGACACGTTTTACGTTATGCAAAATCATACCGTCTCCATAGGATGCAGACCCTTCAGAACGGGAGTCCCGTTCTTTGTTCGCAATGAGAACCTCCACCTCGACCTCAAAATCCCTACCATCCAACAGTTCATTAAACGCAGATGCGTTACGCTTGGAGATCCAAGCGTTATTTCGACTTTGCTGAAAAGCACTCCAACCCTCTAGTCGTGGCAGCCGCCCGGTATACCCCCTCACAGTTCAATAGGATTCTCCGAACTACGCATTCACTCTCTCATCCCGACGACGCTATAACCCTCCTTCAAGAAAGCAGCACAGTACACAAAAACAGACCGCTGTCAAGGCCCGTCACGACGTATCCGTAATTGTCCACCCCGACCCTTGCTCGTGCCAGCCCACGCTGCTGAGCCTGTAGCTTTAAATTCATCCCTTAATAATAATAATGATTTGAATCTGATTCCAGCCAGTCCCTTGCTGTCCTCCCACCAGCGACGTCTTAAGCCGAGGCTCGTACGCTACAGGAGGTGCCCTTAGCGTGTTGTCGCTTAATTTTATTAAGGCAACCACAGGAAAGCCCCGTTAAGCAGTCGAAAACCTCCTAGGTTGACCTGCGAGTTGCCCAACACAAAAAAAACGTAGACAGAATAGAATATATAGATAGTATAGAGAATTAGTAAATGATATTACTAATTGACCTTTGAAGTGATAACAACCAAGCGTTGCAATCGCTTCTTATCTGTGACTCATCAACACGGTATCATTGACGGAATTGTTCTCTACTACGGAGTTATGGTGAGTCCGTAGTAGAGAACAATTCCGTCAGACATGTGTAATGATATTGTTAAACCACTTAGTCGTTCAACAAAAATTAGGGTACTTTTCAAAATAATAGATGGCGGTATGATTGTATTGACTTCAGATTTTCGTTTATATTCATTTAGATTAAAATATTATAGGTTTGTATTTATTTTGTATAATTTGTTATTTAAAATAATTACTTTAAATTGATTAATTGATATTACAGTTAATTGTTTCTTAAATAAATTTTAGTAAGTCAGTTGATTGTAAGTGGTGTTTACTTTGCTCTGATTGGTTCTCATTGTATCCGCCATATTGCATTGAGAGCGGGGATCGTTCCCTTGATATCGGCTATTTAAAAACAGTTGTCATTCGGGTCTAAAGTGTGGAGCAGACAACAGATCTTACGGTTACTGTTGACTGCTAAAGTTATATTTATTAGTTAGATTAATTTATTAGTTCTAAAAGTTATGTCTTGAATTAATAAAGTATTGATATTAATCATTTCGAGGTATTTGATTTCCTCACACATGATTTATGCACGCAACGGAAACTCTTATTTAAGTTATACATATAACAATAAATATTTTTTCCCGTTTTTGCAACATTTCTCTTCATTTCATTTTCATTTCTTGATGCTCCGCTCCTATTGGTCGTAGCGTGATGTTTATAAAGACTTTCTCGATAAATGGACTATTCAACACAAAAATATTTGTTTAATTCGAACCACTATTTCCGGAGATTTGCGCGTTTAACCAAACAATCAAACTCTTCAGTTTTATAATATTAATAAATAAATGAATCTTTATATATATAATTAATAGTATAGAACTATAGATACATTTTGTTTAATTTGAGTGCTACACTGAAATATTTTTCATTATATTTTACTTTTCCTTCCAATTTATCTAGAGTTACAAAAAATGGCAGCCCTTTGCATTTATTGTGACTTAGTTTAAAATGATTGTAAATCTGTCTTTTTTACGAAGCATATAATTATTTTTGCTCTTTGCGCCTTTAAGGCCGTAATAAGGGCGTTACGCCACCGTACTCGCGGCGTAGCAGTTTTTACGAAATACAAACCTAACTTTGTTTCTTTTTTACAGGTAATAAAATCAAATGTTCTTTTTCAAGAGGGATTTTTTGAGCTGTGGACTTCGCAAATCCCTTTAGATTGGAAAAAATATGTTTTAGATGTATTTTTAGCGGTTTATAAAGATAACGAAAATGTCCAAGCAGATTACTAATTAACGTTTATACGTTGACTTTAACTGACTACTGACTGACACCAATATTGGGTGAAGGCTTACCGTGTCAAAAATAAAATTTTACATTTATATTCTGATTGGTTGGACAACATTGAATTTTGTAGAATTAACAAGAAATGTTAATCAGAGCCACTTACAGCAGGAGCAACCGGAACCGTCTCTTGTCGTTGGTGGGTGTCCCAGGAAAGACTTTTCCGATGTTGCAGAATGATCTAATACAGATGCCTCTGCTGTAAATGAAATGCTTAATACTTCAGGTCAGTCTAATATGAGTGAGTAATATAGATTCTATAAAGTTTGAGGAATATTCTTTGGAAACCGCCGGTCAGTTAGTTGAGGAATATCCGTGGTACTATCTCCCAGCTTCCGATTACAAATTACTTGTACACGGAGCTGGGGTTTCAGAATTTGCTCTTTTATCTCGGGGAACTTTCTGAAGAAGCAGCTGAATCAAATAATAAAAATTTAAAAGCTTTCAGACGCGATTTCACCCAAAAAATATCGCGGGAACTTACGAATACAGACTTAATTAATAGACTTTTATTGAGTTCGGACCCCTTTCTGGCCTTCGGAAAATTCCTCGAAAGAAAAAAAGGCATACCTATTATCAAAACAAGTCTTAGATTCATTACGAGTATAAGCTGCTTGTAATTTCTAAATTATTTTTGTATATAATTTGCCAAGTATTTTTTCTTTGTAAATACAGGTTACGTTGTTATAATTTACGATAGATTTTTTTTTTTATAAACCAGTGAATACACTTCATAATAAAAAGTTAACTTTACAATACTAATTTTAATAGGGGGATAATTTAACTATGTTTATAATTAATATTTTGTATCTTTTCATGCTGGATTTTGTTAAAATATCAATAAATTTATTTTCGAAATATAGGTGTTTTCAAGCTTAACAAGACATTTCTTAAGAATTAGCATCATTTCCAGATAGATAAAATCGTGGGATAAGAATTTATGAAGTTTTGACCGCGCTCCTCAAAACGATGAATCGCCGCGGGCTCAGTTTATGACTAAGGGCTCCGTTCGAGTTCGAATGCAAGCCGAAATATGCAATGCACGTGAGTAGGAACCGGTGAACAATAATTTATGTTTATGGTCGATTAGATAGGTGTAGGAATTAATTTTAAAACATGAAACTATTCAGATAATTGTATTTTATTGAACTTTAACAAACAATATGCAGATAATTAAAATACAAGTACATTTTTAATGGGTGTAAATAAATATTAATTAATACAATTTTGTGAAAATATGCATGTAAGTAGGTAGGTTACCTAGAATAAACCATTATTATGTTGACATGAGTAAATAAATATAATTATAGTCAATGTTTACAATATTTTATGTTTATTTGGCCATCGTTCGGTCTATTTTAGTTTTCCAGCTATTAGGCGGACTATGAATATTTACCGTAGTATCAAAATGTTTAGATATGTTTACTATTTACACGCAAACGTTTAATAACTGAATTGTATAAATATTTTTTATATATAGGTACAGTAACGTTATATTAAATAGTTTACACAATTTTGATATTAAACTTTCAGAGAATAGGTATTTTTTTGCGTTTCTAGTAATGTACCTATTAAGTTTACGAATACATTTTGATTTCTTTTTTCAATATTATCCATTATCACTAGAATTTCAATTCAGTTTTAGTTTTAAACTTGTGGCCAGCTTCTGCTTCTATGATGATAGCGGAGAAAAGGTATTACAGAATTAAACATAAATATTGCGGTACAAATTCTAACGCAAGATACAGGCAATAACAGTACCTAACCTACCACATCATTCTTAAAACCAATAGAATGAACCTGAGCCAAATTGTATCATAATTTTTTATACCTAAGATATCATGCATATATTAATTACCATTTAAGTCATCCTTTGTCAATGTTTTATTTTTGTTTATACATAAATTGAGAATTACAATAACAAACATATTTACATATTATTACAATAATTTAAGAAACATTTATACACTCAATTGTCCAACATTTAATTTAAAATACATTAGGTATCTATCTAACGACTTCGCGAACGTACACCAAATTAAATCATTAATTTTGATTTAATGTTCAATTAAAAGATAACCGAAAGATATGTTACTTTTGGTCTCAACTCACTTACTAGTGCTAAGTTAATTCACCTAATAAAAACAGATTCTTAGTCTTTAAGCTCGCAAAATTCACTCACACATTCATCGAAGTTCATTAAGAAGTCCTTAAAGTTTGGATACCAATTACGTAATCTAAGCCCGGCTTTAGAAACGTCTCAGTCGTATAAATCACGTCTTGATACAGTAGAGACGGTGTATAAGCCACTGCTATCAGTCACTTCGTCGGTGCTCTCCGTTAATCAGGAAATATCGATATTTTCCACTTTATACAGGAAGCGCCGCCGACGCATGTCTCATGACTCCCCGTTCGGCGCAATGGTCACAGTGCTGCAGTTAGCACGGGTGGAGCGAGTCGAACTCCTGCGCAAACCAACGCCCCCTACAGGATTCAATAAAATTAAATTTTCGCTTTTCCTTTTCCCATGACAGTTGCAGAACAGGAGTTCTTTCATGCCTTTTCTAAAATTCTTGGATAAGAAAGCGTATAAGAGTGGATTTATACCAGAGTTGAAGTAGGTGATGAGAAATGTGAGGGGCGTGAGCAGGGTGCTGAAGTCACTGGAGCCCTCGTAGCCACTAGACCAGTACTGCCACATCTTACGTGCGTGGAATGGCAGGTTGCATATAGCGAAGGTGAGCACTACGACGATGAGCATGCGCACGACACCGCGGCGCGCGCGCAGTACATTGCGCGACAGGTGGCTCAGGTGGTGACAGTTCCGCGACTCATGGCTCCGAGCCGCCTTCGACGTGGTCTTCCCTGTTTGACTGCTGCTGCTTATCGTCACCGTTTTCTGTATGCAAAAAAGCTTAAATTTATAAGTAGAAAATACCGCAACAATCATAAAAGCGTTAGATCCAGATTTAGATTCAGTTGGATATCGAAATAGAAAATAATAGTTTACGCCAGCAGTGTGCGGATGAAATAGGTGTTTATGTAAATATATCTTGTCGTATATTATAAATATTGTAAGTAACAGCTGGAGGAAAGCAGGTTTATGGCCGTACGAAAAAATTATATAAGTACACAACTATTCTATTTTCCTTAAAGTACGATTAAATATAGTTGGAAAAATACAGAGGTTTCAGGAAAAAACTAATATTAAATGAGATATTTTAGTGAAATGTGAAAATGTTTCTAAAGACTTGCTTTATAAGGTTTATATATTAAAAGCATAGAAATGTCACTTAAACCAAATAGCAATTTAATCGTTGGTATGAATATAATTATTTCTTTATACATATAAATATACATTACTAGCTGCGCTCGCGGCTTCGCCCGCGTGTATATTCAGACTGAAATGTAATTATCACTGAAATAAAATACAACCCATGTTACTCAGTGATATTTCAGCTTTTTAATGGTGACTTTTTTTTTATATAGTTTGTGTACTTTCTTAAAAATATATAATAGTAGATATAAATATATTTAATAATTTGTGTATTATTAAATTCTATCTTTTATTTGTTTTGTACCTACTCGTATTGCCCCTTTATTTAACCCAAGGGTTGACTGGTAGATCCACTGCTTTGTGTAACATCTATGTACATGGATAATAATTAAATTTATATACATACGTATGAGTACGAACCGTAGTCCCCAATGTTTTGTAAACGATTTGGCAACACTGGCGCGGTCCAAGTCGCTAAATTAGGAACCTAACGATCCAATATAATTTGCTAAACACAATAGACACGTAGGTAGATAATTGGTTATAAGGTACATACAAAACGTTAAATTGAATGTAACCAACGGATTCTCCCATATATCTAAATAAACAAAGCAATGTTCAGGAATGTTGTTTCACCTGGCTCTTGAATTTAGTTTAATATTTATGAGTCATCTAACCTTCTCCCACACATATCACAGTTTGTCTGTTTGAGAGGCAAACTTGAAAGTAGCGTCTTTTCATTGACTGCACGGAAAATGTTTGTGGAGAAACTTGCGGTACGCCAGGTAAATTCGCTCCAACGAACATGCGAGTACATTTTAAGCGAAGTGGAGCGAAAATAAGTAGGTAGGCTTTTAAGTAGAATTATTAAATATTGGCTCAGATACATACCTACCTATATTTTAAAGAATTATGTTCAACACGTAGGTAGCGACTATAATAAAGGTAGCAAACAATTTACAGTGCCAATGCCAAGAAATTACGTGTAGAATACAAACTCGCTAAGATTAACAATAAATATTTAATTCGTGTTTTACATCAGAAGAAACAGTAAAACAAAACTTCCATTGAGCCTCTTTTTGAAGTCAGTCAAAAAGTGCCTTTTCAAAAACAGTCGGATTTTACGTGTCTGAACGTGACCGTCTATCGCACAAGAGCACATTTACTTGCTAAACGTAAGTACGCTGCCGGTCGTCACAATTGATGCTCATATCCGCAGATGGTTACACAAACGTATCAGATATATTTTGTGCCAGCTGTTTGTAACTCCACACACAAATTACCTGCCGTATAATTCTGTAACCAAATCCGTAGAATCAAAACTGACAAAGGTTTTTAAGATCAAAGTTCAACAGAACGGATCGAGAGTACCTTCTTAGTTCCTCAAGTGAAACGGAAAGGACATGGAGAATTTGCTGTTTTTATATTTTTGAAACATAATCCGTGCCCTTAAAAAAGCGTATGATAGGTAAAGTGCAAATATTACCGGCCAAATGGTTTTTAAGGGCACCAATGAATATTTTACCGATTAAACATAAATAAATATCCTACCAATTTTATACTACCAGTCAAAATAAATAAGTTTGGTAAACGTTGAATCATTTTTGATAAAAAAGATACTAAATACGTTTTTTATTGAAGTATAACATGCTATAGAGCTCGAAAGTTCAGAAGTTTAATCAAAAATTGTTCAGTGAAACGTAATTTTTAACTCTTATTTTTTGTCTTTCTTGCATTACATACGAAAGTTTTTGTGCGCATCACAATCCTGGGATATCGACAAATGTAATATCAAACACTACGCGGTTGCATTCCATCAATTTAAGCAAAGGACACAGAAGGCACGGCAACCCATATTCAGAGCTGTGTCAATCTAAGCTAAGCCTTAAAGCTAAAAGGTAGGTTGTATATTTTTTGGTCCTTCTAACTAAATTGCTAAAGTGAGTTTCATTAGAACAGATAGACTGATTTCTTACTAAAAATGTAGTTTGTGACCCAGCTTTTAGGGCATTATGTTTAGAATACACAAATATAGATTAAATGAATAATGTCATAGTTGGTGGGTGGTTTAGTGAATTTTGTTGGATAATTAAGACTTACATATTTTAATTAATAACCATAATGATCTAAGATGAGGTACCTCTGTGGTTATTGTCACAAACTCCAGCTAAATGAACTGACAGTATTATCAATATTTAATTTGAAATGGTTTTACCTTTGAGCTATTACTTTTTGGTATATCATGGATTATATATTTTTTGGTTTGAAACATTAATTTAATAATGAAACATAAATTTTTAAAAATTTACTTATAATAAGTATATCTAGGTAACAAGTATCGGAATCAGGTTACTATACGGTTAACAGGTAACGAGATCAGCAGGAGTATATAATATAATGGCGATTTTCACCTGGTCCTCAGTGGCGGCGACGAAAGGACGCTGCGGATCGAAAGGAGCTGGAACAGGTTTCTCTGCAGGTCGTGGGTACTGCGTCCCACAGCACTGAACCCGTTCCAGATGTTGCAGTGCATGAGAGCTTTGCCATAAACCGACTGCGATGCGAGTGTACAGGACCTGATAATAAACATAAAAACGTATCAATAGATTTATTTTACACCGATAGGAATAACAAAAAAATACATTAGTACTAAATGTAGTCTTATTGCTAAAATCAAACAAAAATTGTACCCGAAACGGCGAACGCAGATGGCGGTATACCAATTAAAAATATAATAAATAAAAACCCTTCTAGCCTATATCATTTCTGACGAGAAACAGAAACAGAAAACAGATTTTTTTATTTAAATAGAATGTAGGTATTACAATTAGATGTTACAAAAGTTTGAGAGTCCTTGTACATTCTACCTTTCGGCAAAAAAACATTTATAAGTTAAAAAAAAATACAACTATCATAATGTTCATAATATATCGTTCAAAAAATCGTTTATAGAATAATAACATTTATGTAACAATAAGTCGGTTAGCCGTTTTTTAAATATTTTTAAAGGTTGTTCTTTTAGATTATTTGGTAACTTATTATATATCAACGGTGCCATACTTAAAACGCTTTTTTTTAATAGTGTGGTATTATAGCCGCCAGTACACAATAAATGTTGATACTGAGATCTCATACGATTAGTTCTTTTTCGAGTATCATTTAACGATGGAAACAGGTTAAGGTTGTTTTTCACAAAAAGAGTTATTTCAAGAATGTACAAACACGGAAAGGTTAATAATTTGTGTAATTTAAACAAAGGAACACAGCTGTCTGTAGCCTGCAAGTTAAAAATTGATCTTACACATCGTTTTTGGGCTTTGAAAATGCTTCCTCTTTTGCTGCTGTTACCCCAAAATATAATGCCAAATCTTAAGGTTGAAATCACAAGGCCGTGGTAAGCAATGAGGACTGTATTAATGTTAACCTTTTTTGAAAGATTGAACAAAATGTAGGCATGGGTACTTAACCTTTTACAAATATATTCAGCTTGAGCTTTCCATGTTAATTGATTGTCAATCCAGATTCCCAAAAATTTTGCTACTTTGACAGTTTCAATCTTTTGCCCATTATAATTGGCGTTTAAGTCTTGAGGATAAATTCGTTGATAAAAGTGCATGATGTTAGTTTTTTGTAAATTTATTATTAAATTGTTGTAATTAAGCCAATTAACTATAGATTTAAGAGCGTCATTAGTATCGTTTTCATAGTTGTCTTTATTGGTACATTTAATTAGCGCTGTACTGTCGTCAGCAAACAATATGACTGGGTGATCTATTTGGAGTGGTAGGTCGTTAATATAAATTAAAAATAAAAGCGGACCAAGGACGCTTCCTTGTGGAACGCCATGTTTGATTTTTCTGTAAGAAGATTTAAATTTTACTTCACGTTTTGAATTTGAGCAAATATTTGAAATTTCGGTATATTGGATTCGCATTGCATTTCCTCGAATCCCGTAAGCATGAAGTTTGTATAGAAGTGTGTCATGATCTACGTAGTCGAATGCCTTCGTCATATCTGTGAAAATAATGATAATAATAATAAGTAAGAGAAATATATCGAAAAAAATATCATATGCTACGTTTGGGTCTTCACTATTATATACTTCTGAAAAAGTTAATGATAGCAGATGTTTTTTAAACTTTGATCGATTTACATTCGATATATCTTGTATGCTTTTACGCCAAGACTTTATCCGACATGACCTATTTACCTTAATCTTTAAAATTTGAGCTGTATGATCGGATAACGCTAGGTCCATTACTTCCCATTTGCATTTTTGTTTGAAATTGTGAGCAAAATTATCTAGACAAGTGTTGCTGTTAAGCCTGGTAAGTATATTTATTTCTAATTTGAGGTTATAACTCAAAAGCAAGCATTCAAATTCCAATGTAAATCTGTTTCTTACCATTGTATTAACGTTGAAGTCACCACACAATACTATTTTAGGACCGTTTTTGGTACATAATTGTTTTAAGATACTGTAAACTTTCATAAAATTTGCTTAAATTGCATATTTTAGGAGGTCTATATATACACAATACTATGACATTCTGTTCAACAAGTTTTATAGCGCAACATTCAATTATACCTGTTACCGAGTATCTCATCATGTCTGGTAATTCTTTGTATTCAAGCCCTTGTTTTATCAATATGCATGCTCCACCGCGCTTTATGTTATTTCTAGAGTAGCATGCTGCTAATTTATAATTTGGAAGGTTTATCAGTTTCTCATGGCCAGACCTTTTGAAATGCTCAGTTATGCATAAGATGTCAATATTTATTTGCTTAGATAATAGTTCTTGAATGTGAACCGTTAATACATCTGACTTATTTAACAGGCCTGCAATATTTTGATGCATGATATAGATGTGATCAAAGAAGAAAAAAATCTGAATTTGAATTTACAATAGGATCGTTATTATGGTTTAATTCGGGTACAGTATACGTACAAGACTCCACCTGATCAAACGTAATTAACGGTAATAAATTATGCGAGTATTCTTTGAACGGTGGTCCATCGTTTCCAAGAGAAAGCAAAAATAAAAACAAATTCAACATGATACGCATACATCGTACAAGTATTGGATGGCCGCGTAACAATGAAGAAAAATAACGGAGATTTTTCTCTGAACCGAGCTGATAGATGATATAAGTTTTTCTTTTATAGTAGGTATATATAGAAACCAATTACTCAAAAAAGTTGTAGGTGTTTAGAAAAAACAAAACAGAACGCTAGGTTTGATCCTATTTTATTTTTGTTTATACAATTGTTCAACATGAGTGTATACATCAAACTCCTCGTGAATGGGTAACATAACATAGCATCACGCCTGTATTCCCCGAAGGGGTAGGCAGAGGTGTACACAGGTGTACACCCACATTTCCCCAATGTTATTATTAAGTCCCATGTAATAGGTGGTGAGCCTATTGCCATCTACCGGGCACAATTTCAAACTCCGGGTTGCTACTGAGAACTTTCTAACAGAAAAACTCACACTTTGCCTGACCCGGGAATCGAACCCGAGACCTCATGCTCAGCCGTAGCGCTTGGGACCACTAGACCAACGAGGCAGTGTATTACTAAATAATATAAAGACGCACGATAAGTGCATTTATATAACACTTTTTATTTTTATTACAAGAAGTAGGTACTGCACATATCTTATAATTAGAGCCATAAAGGTTGCAGATTTAAGCAAGTAACAAATAGGACAATAAAAGTGTTGTCTCTCAAAAGTAAGTTAGTGTTATGAATACAACATTATTCATGTTTATGTAAATTGCTAGGCCCACTCAGCGAGTCGTAATGTCTCGTAGAATAACAACCTTTTAGCAATTTTTACCCCTGACTTTTAATTACCAAGTAATACAGATGAATTTTAAGGCACAGCTTTTTATTTAAATGTATTTTCTTAATCCTGCCCTCCTCTAATTCAACACCCTCACTAAAATAAGAAAAGGGCGTGACAGGTTTTTACACTCTTAAGCGTTGTAGGACATTGAACCGCTGAGAATTCCATTAATATTACCTATCAATAATTTTTTGTATTTTAGAAATATTTAGAAGGTTAAATGAATAGATATATTTTCACCACTGTAAGTATATTCTCTCTCTCCCACACACATACCTACAATTTTAAATATTAGGTATTTAATTTAAAATGATAAAATAACAACAGAGATAGCCAGACAGACAAAGTGTATTGCGCTGTAACAACAACTAATTAAATTATCCAAATAATATTAATTCTCCAGTCACTCAACAGTATTATGGAAAACACTTAAATAATTTTTGTTCACCAATTAATTTTCTTGATTGCGCTTAATACTTTTTATTCGAATAAATTGTATTTTTAATTCGCTTCGTCAGTTTTGGCACGTATGAGAAAACAGACAGCTGACTATTGTTAATAGTATTTAAATAGATGTATTATTTGAACCAAAGCAATATGAAACGAGGGGAATGTTTAGATGACTCATCCTAAATAAATATGGAAGGGTCCAACTGGTCTCGTATACTTTATTTACTACTACGAATTAGATATATATAGTAGTCAAGAGGTCACTAAACTTTCCAAAATAATTTTACTGGTAACTAGGGTATTATCTGCCGTGGCTGTGCAAAGTGACCATGATCAACTCAAGGCGAACATCCTAAGTTAATCTCTCACTTGACTTATTTATGTCTAAAACCTATGAACACTTAGCATTTTGATTAATTATGTACCTAACTATTAAGTTATTGTACCATAGCAATATCTTAGGTTTTCGCGATCGTAAATAGGTACCTACTGAATCGTGCCATGAGTAGATAAGAAGTGAGATTTTATCCTTTTGTTTCGTGTGTAGAAAATATATCATGGACGCTGTGCCAGAATTCTCCTCACAGTTTTTAGTCAGTAATATTTAATCCTGGACTGGGGTATGAGGCACTTTAATCCCGGAAATCTAAAAACTTTCACACAAGAGGAGCCGAGGGCGCATCTTATAATTTGTATAACCTGTCTAACGACATAGTTTGCTTCCAAATTCTCGATTAATGCGCTGCACTCTGTCCTCGGTCTCCGCCTTGGAAATTACAGAATAAATAACCCAAGGAATGTTTTGCTGCACCAGCTAGAAATAGCATAACTAGTTAATTATCTCATTGTTTTTTCTTACTATTATAATTATAACGTAAATGAAATAAAATAAAACTTCGCGACCTTGTTCCCTATTCAACAATTAATGATGTTCATCTTTTATATTATTTACATTAAGAATTAACTCTTTATTTCTATATAGTTTTACCTACTAGAAAAAACATATTAAAAAGAAAATAACAAATAGGTAAATTAATAGGTACATTTTTTAATAAGGGATTCCACGAGTTTGTTTAATAAAAGAAAAAAGAAACCTTGTATTTTAAGAGGTTTGTAAGTTTTATAATTATGTAGATTGAAGGACGTGGTTTCATGTCTAATTTATATTATCATAACATAAAGAACTCCCTTAAAATACTTACAAGAATCCACGTCCATAAATCTGCAATTAAAACTAAAATCTTTGGGCGGAGATGAATTTTATTCTCATTAACATTCTAATTCCAATTACAAAGTTAAATTATGTTTGTTAGACAGACACTTTTCCTCTTATCAAATGACAAAAATTTTACGGTGAGTAACCCAGACAACTGAAGCTGTGCTGTTAATACTTTAACAGGTAATAATTCAGGCTCAGAATCAACTTTACAGATAATAGTTGCCAACGTAAATTTATTTTGAGCTTTAGGAACACATATTCATTTTGTATACCAAGTGATATAAATCGAATATGTTTAACAAACGAGCCGTCCGGACCGGAGAGCTGCATGCAATCATTAATGACAAACGATGCCGATCGACTTTTAAAAGCACATTAGGCTGGACAATAGAAATGCAATAAAAAAAAATGTTCTTGGTTCGTGTATGAATTAACTTAGACTGTCTTTGATAATCTAACTTAGATCAATTGTTCCATTTGGAAGCTGTATCCACGACCCGCGGGATATCACCAACCCTTACCGCAAACTGCTCATCATTTTGGAAAATCTGCTTTAAAAAGCGAGTTGAAGAAGACAAACAATCAACGGCGCATTCAAAGCCGGATGCGGGCCTGAAGACCCGTGACCTTATGTGTCATTGGGACCACGTATACCTACATTAAATTCAACATCTCTTATTATTATTACCTTTTGATTTGATATCTTAATCTAATATAATATCAGATATTCTTGATTGCAATGGTTACAACTTTGTTATATCAATTTGCTGTTCCTAGGAAACCCTTTTAAACAAATTGTAACAGAAGGAGGGTAATATTTTTAATATAACTTTTTAAACAAACTCATCTTATTACAAGCATGTTGATATGGGTTCAATGTTAATGTAAATTTTGTTTAATTAAACTGTCTTTTTGTTTGAAAGCAATTACCTTGTCGTCTGTTAAATGCCTTAATTTTGTTTAATTTAAATAAACTGAGAACATTATATATTTATTGCGAAGCCTCGTCTAGTGGTATGACTGCAAAACAACTTTCAGCAACTCATAAGTCACACATCCGAATCCAAGGCACCACTGACTTTTCATAACACTAGGTTGTTCAGAAACCATACGATAAGAGGAAGAAGAATGTGCTTAATAAATCGTCATTTCCCCACACTCTCCGAAGGAAACGTTGCTTTTTTGCATCACATCAATATGGTGCAAAATAAAGTAGGTACACTATTGTTTCATGAAATTATGACATTGTTCCGCACTGGCCCTAAAAATGAATATTTTTAACACATTTATAATAATGGGTTACTCTTGAAAATAAATCCGCTCGATCGTCACTGGAAGTATGTCAATTTATACATTTGAACGCAAAAATGGCTTAACAATACTTAAACCTTTCGGCTCAGTAACGTACAGATCTGTACGTTGTAACAATAAAAATCTATTGTGTCTGCTAATGACTGACGCAACAGCTTAAATAGGATTCTGCTGTGCAAACATACTTCAAAACTGAGAAAACTGTGATGTACCTATGTGATTTGACATTGAAATTGGATAAGAATTGAAATTAATTTCAAGAGCCACTGATCTTACTTTTCTATTATGATCTCGATAGTGTACATACCTGCATAGCATAAAAGAGTTACATATCTTATTGGTATCAATATATGTTAAATATTATCACATTTTAGAGAAATATACATAGCTGAAGAAGTCATTATAGGAATTTATATTTTGAACTAGAAAGAAAGAAAGAAAGAAAGAATTGTTTATTGGCACGCACAATTACATAGGTATACTTATGTACAGAATAATATATAAATTGAAGTGCCAAAGGGCCATCAGCTCAGCATTATGCTAGGGAGCGGTACAATCACTACTACCTAGCGCTGATTTTCAGCTGCGGCCCACGTGTGCCATACGCTCAAAACAAGGTAAATAGTGAATACATAATAATAGGAAGTACAGTAGGTAACATAATGAAGGTGTAGACTCTACACCTACACCTCTACACTGTAGAGGATAGTTAATAAATGCGTAAATATATTATTAAGTAAATAAATGAACTATTAAAGTAAATACGGGGAGAAACTATATGATGGAAGGTGTATAGTGGAATAGAATAAGAGAATAGATATATATCAAAATTACATTAATTCATTCAGAATTATTTAAACGTATAAACGTATAATAAAATTATTAAATTTATCATACAATTGTCTTACAGTTAGACTAGAAGTAAATAATAAATTAATAAATATAAAATTATAGCACTAAACTTAAAATCCATGGTCAATAAAATATGATAATGTTAATGTTAATTTTAAATTATAATTAAATTAATTTGCTTATTAGATGCTCAGATGGCAGACATATTTGCACAAACATTCTCAAACTGTTTTTGATGATTAATTAAATACTCTTTTAGTTTTGTCTTGAACATTGAGCAACTTTTGCAGTTTTTAATTGGAGGAGGAATATTGTTCCAACATTTAGTAGCCGCGTAACGAAAACTGCCCCGGAAGGCTGCCGTTCTATGCTGTGGGATGGAAAGCTGTTGGGAACATTGTCTTCCCTCTCGGTTATTGTGCCTGCTTGTCCACGATAATTTGTTGTATAGATACGGGGGCAAGTGGGATTTAACGACGCCAAATAACAGGCTCGCCAGATGGAGTTTACGTCTGGCCTTCATTTTGTGAATATTGTGTTTGTTAAAGAAGGGTGTTACGTGCCCTCTGAAGGGGACATTGAAGCAAAAACGTGCACAGGCGTTTTGAAGTCTTTGAATCATTCTTTCAGTTTTTGCTAGAAGTCGTGGAGTATATACCGTATCTGCATAGTTTAATTTTGATAATACTAAAGACTCCACTAGCAAAACTCTTAATTCCTCGCTAATGTACGGTCGAGCTTTGTACAAAATCTTCAATCTATAAAAGCAATTTCGAATGGCCTCGGATACGTGTTTATGAAAACGAAGTTCTGTATCCATAATAAGTCCCAGATTACGGGCCTCGGCGACCCGTTCAATTGTTTCTCCCATAACAGTAACGCAGTGTGTGCTCACCTTAATCTTATTAAGCAGGGATTTAGTACCAAACAGCATATATTTTGTCTTCGTGGTATTCAATGAAAGCGAGTTGTTTTTAGACCATTGTGCTATGCTATCAAGATCTGCATTTAGATTTTGTAATGCTTCTTCGTAGTACTGTGGCTTAAACGATATGTATACTTGCGTATCATCAGCATAAACATGATATTTGCTTTTTTTAATACACTTAGTAATGTCAGCACAATACAAAATGAACAATACTGGTCCAAGTACTGATCCTTGAGGAACACCTCTGCGTACCGAACGATAGCTTGAGGTGGTGGTGGTGCTGTTCCTTTTATGTATCTCAACATATTGCGTACGCTCACTAAGGTAGCTGTCAAACCATTTTATCGTCTCTAGATCAAAACCATAGAATGCCATCTTCGATAGAAGTAGAGGAATGTTTATACAGTCAAACGCGCGAGAAAAGTCAAGTAGTACCAATAGAGTACACATCCCACTATCTAGAGATGTTAAAATATTGTCTGTGACATCTAGCAGAGCTGTGGTAGTGCCACGAGCTTTTCTGAAACCCGACTGTGCGTCAGGGAGAATTTTATTTGATTCTAAAAACCTAACTAGTTGCGCACATACTACTTTCTCCAGAACTTTAGAAAGTACTGGCAGTATGCTTATGGGTCTAAGATCTTTCAAATTCAATGCATCAGGACTTTTAGGCAATGGGCGAACTTTAGCGATCTTCCATGTCTCCGGGAAAGATGACGACGTAATAGACGTATTAACTATAGTAGTAATGGCATCTAAAGTCACTGGTAGTGATAAAAATACCATGTTTATGTTGATACCGTCATAACCCTCAGCCTGCGATTTAATACTGCTTAAAATTGTAGCAATTTCTTTATGTGTTGTGGGTTTCAAATAAAACCTAGAACTATTATTACGTGTGAATTCATAATAAGTGAGCAATGAAAGGTCAACCACATCCACCCGGAACATTTAAAAAATGATCACAAATGTTGTCGGGGTCGCTAAAGTGAGAAGGCAATTCTATACACTTTTTGGACGGAATAAGGGTGGATTTCAGATTTTTCCAAAGTGTTTTAGGATAGTTTACCTGGCTATTGATCTTTTGTTGATAATAATTAGATTTTTCGAAATAAAGGGACCTTGACACTAGCGACTTTAATTCTTTGTAGTATTTTTTCTTCACCTCTGACTTTTGCTCTATAAACTTTGCATGGGCTTGATTTCTTATGCGCATCATAAATTTTATATTATTAGTTATCCAAGGGTAAGAAAATTCTTTGATAACAGTCGTTTTGATAGGAGCGTGGATGTCTATAAGACTAATTAAGTTGGAATTAAATTGATTAACCATGTCGTTTACATCTGAGAGTACACATATTCGTTTCCAGTCAAATGTCATCAGATCTTGATCGAAATTTATCCTAGATATGTCTTTTAAAGGCCGATAAGAGATAGTGCGTGGCAAAATTTTAAAACGTTTAAAACTAAATTCACATGTTATTAACGCATGAGCACCTAAATCTGGTATTGAATCTACAGATACGGAGCGGGCTTTTATATTCGTACAAACGATATCTATCAATGTGTCGCCATGTACTGTGGTGTGAGTAGGTGTATTTACCAATTGCTTCAACCCCAGGCAATCCAGGAACACATTCAGTTTGTCCGTTTTTGAGTCATAGCCATTCAGCATGTTAATATTAAAATCACCCACCAAAATCGTGTGATCGCTCTGTGATAGGGAGTTCAATGTGCAAGAAACAGCGTCTAAAAAGACGTCAACATCTTGCCAAGGCGGTCTATATGCGGTGCCTATTGCTAGCCGAGAACCACAAACATTAAGTGTGATCCACATCTGCTCTACCATATTATGTGTTAACTAGTTGTGCCCCGTCTCCGTACCTACGCGTGGATGTCGTAAATAATAAATGTTCGACGTGATTCCTTAAATTGGCATAACTTTTTTATTTATGAACCGATTTACATGAAACAAACACTACACAATATATTAGTGAAATCCACATCTAAATCGGTTAAGGGGTTTCTGAGATTAGCGTGAACAAACGCACAGACAAACAGACAAAAATTCTAACAATCATTGTTTTGGATGCTATTTACGTTGATAAAGGTCCCAATAATATTTTTTCTCATATATCTTCCATGTACAGACAGCGATCCGTTACATTCTTATTACATGTATTGATTGATGATGATGAGGATTGATGATGATTTATAACAAATAATTTTTATACAAACTTATAAGAAAATGGAAGATATCGAGCATACCTAAGTTATTTAAATCAAAGTGTATCTTCAAAGTACCTACAGTGACTAGCGCCAACGTCATTAAAAATTGCTTTACTAAACCTTTAAATATCTAGGTAAGAGAGAAGGTCTCTCTAAGATATCTATAAATTCAAACCTTAATAGCCATAGAAATTTGGGAATTCCGAAGCCACCGCGTCTCGTGCCGCTGGCAAAATCCATTCATTGACAATCGTCGTAATACTGCAATGATAAGGGTAACTTGGTAGACGACCCAAATGTCGTTGCTGTAATGGCAAAGGGGCTTGATTTTCTATGCTTAGGGTTTTGATTTTGATCCTCGCTTTAAACAAATATTAATACAACACCAGGTTGCCATTCCAGACATAAATTGGTATTTTTACTGTCTCTAATAAAATGTCATCCCCGGACCCCGGTAAAGATTAGCGTAGGACCATGGCGTTTTAGTCGACTCATCGTCCATGATGGATTGTACACATAGGTCAAAATAAGATAATTAAAAACGATAATTTTTATGTGATTGAGTCCTACTTATCTCATATCCCTATGTTTTGACGGGACGTCATATTTGAACGTAAGAAAAATATATCCAAGAAAAATAACAGCTGCTCAGTTTTATCGCATTAATCAGAAAAGTCGATTTAAGCTAAGTATAATCTGAGGCAGCTGGCATGACGAGGCGAAAAATGTCTAAAAGTGCCGAGTCGATTGAGTCACGCCACGCGAAAGACGATAAATTACTCTAGGTCTAGTACTATATAGTGGAGTGCAATAAACGTATTGAGCATGAAGTAGAGTAATAATAGTAGGTATTCATTAAAGTACTTCTTCTGCTGACCGTGTCGTTGATAAACACCCCAGTGCAATTAAATCACATCACCCGCACATCTGATAACAACTCTCAGGTATGGGGTTGACGTATCCACATGGATAAAAATCCCAGATAAATAAAGATATAAAAGAAACTCTCATATGCACACACACCCACACCCGGTTCAATTATCTGTAGCTCATACAAATATATGCTGCGTGTAGGAATCGAACCAACGACATGCGGTGCAGCAGCCGGTCTCTCAACCACTGCGCCAACCGCACCGTCTCCGACCGTAGACAGAGGTACTTCTCGGGTTTTCTGTTTTCTCACGTTTTTTTCCTTTAGCTTTTTATGCAAGTAATAATTTGGAACATGGGGTACGATAAATTAATTTTAAACAAAAAATGAAAACCGCCTTCAAAAATCTACTACACTAAAAAGTTCAAAATAATATCAAAATTTGCTTATAATAAAATCATTTTAAAAGAACAATATATAATAATAATCTGTTAATTTTGGAGTCGGTGCCTGTACTGAGAGAGGGTTATTGTTTTCCTCTTGTTAGTCACTTATGTTCGTTGTGCTGTGTCGTCGACTGTCTTTCAGCTCCATCATCAGATCGACTCCACACCTTCATTAAATAGTAGTGCTTTAAAATACTTAATGAAAAAATTAACAAATGCACTTGTCGCCCCTACAATTTTCGAAGGTTTCCCTCGATTTCTCGGGGATCCATCATCAGATCCTGGTTTCCTTATCATGGTACCACCGTTGAGATTTCTTCTTTCCAACAAAAAAATAATTATCAAAATCGGTTCATAAACGACGAAGTTATCCCCGAACACACATAAAAAAAATAAAAAATATATATATATATATTTCAAGATATGTCTTTGAAAAAGCATTAACGCATGCTTAGCGAACTCTAAAGTTACAATATTAAATGGAAAAAGAATACGGTCGCGAACAGGATTCGAGAGTACTGTACAGAGGTCGAGATGGCTTAGTTGGTCAGAGCGCCTGGAGTATCTATCCGGGAGGCGCAGGTTCGAATCCTGTTCGCGACCGTATTCTTTTTCCATTTAATATTGTAACTTTATATATATATATATATATTTTTTTTTTTTTTTTTTTTTTTTTTATGGTATAGTGGGCAACCGAGCAGACGGCTCGCCTGATGGTAAGCGATTACCGCCGCCCATGGACACCCGCAACCCCAGAGGAGTCGCGAGTGCGTTGCCGGCCTTTTAAAGGGTTTGGGCCTCCGGTACCCTCACTCACTCGGCGAAACACAACGCAAGCGTTGTTTCACGCCGGTTTTCTGTGAGGCCGTGGTATTAATCCGGTCGAGCCGGCCCATTCGTGCCGAAGCGTGGCTCTCCCACGGTGAAAATATATATCCTACGGTCGAATTGAGAAACCTCCTCCTTTTTTGAAGTCGGTTAAAAAGCGGTGCGTACCTTGGGTTTGAACTTGCGGCCTTTGACTTGCTGGTTCCCTATCTACATCACTATACTCTCAGTACAGTTTTATTAGAAACAATAAAAATCCAAAGGCACTTGAGAAAGTTATTTTTAAGTCGAGCTTAACATATAGTAAGTGTTAACCCCAGTAAATATTAGCCGGCGCGTGGCAGCGGTGCTCGAGCTAAATTCTTTCTGCGAAGCAGCCGCATCCTGCCAGTTTTCGCCACTTACACCGGGCAAAATGCGGTGAAATTTACACAGCTGCGAGATTTTGCCATACATATTTTAAAGGATACGAAATACGTGCACTTATTTTTAAATTCTTTCACCTAAAACTGAATTTCGAATCATGTTACACATGTGCTACCCAAAAAGTAAAGAATTGGCGTTTTAAGAAGTACCTAATTGGTCATCATCAGAAGGATATTGGTAGTTAGGTACCTATTCTAAATGTTCAAATTAATCGGAACAATTGACACCAACTTTAAACTATATTAAACACAACACGATAACAATAAAAATAAAAAATATAATCCCTCACATACATTAACGCACCATAAAGTTATAAAATGTTTGTAGATAGAAAAATACGGTTGATACCTGCGCCTCCCGAATAAATACTCCACCTCACCTCTGCTCACTACTCCGAATTCTTCTTTCACATATCTTGGTGACGTAATCGCTATCTATTCAGTCCCTATACCAGTGAAGTTTTCCTCCGCATCGCCGTCACCTGGTAAAAAGTGTCCAGAAGACTGGCAGCCACGTTGATGGCAATACTAATAATTTACGGCGAATATTTTGATTCGTGTCACTCTAGTGACTCTTAAATGGAAAGCGATAAGAAAATTGATAACGACAAACTACGCCTGATGGATAGATGATCTACGACGAAAGCGTACCCAAAAGATGCCGATTTCTACTGCGTATAACATTATTTTTAAGCAATAATTAATTATCAAAACACAGGGTTAGTCGCAGATAATTTGAAGAGGTATGTAAGTATATCCTTCGAGAGCGATAATTTAATTTGCGGGCGTGCGGGCGGTGCACAGGTAATGCATGACTACCCTCAATTTTGTGGAAGTAGCTAGATATTGTATTTATTTGCATCCATTGTAATGGACTTCCGCAAAGTAACGCCTGAATCTATTCAACGCTATAGGTGTCATTTTGTGTGATATTGAGTTATATACATATTCGGAATCAGCGATTTTTTTTCTCATCGAATGAGCCAGGTTTCGTCTTCGTATATGAGAACTTTTTTGGGGCCTAAGACAATGCAATTTAAGCTGTACACAAAAATAGAGAATCGGAGCGTAAGCCGTTATTCTCTGCCTAAAATTTCATTTGAATGGCAGATAAACCGTTTTTCGATATAGCTATCTTTTGATGAGAAGTCCCTTCATACATTTTGCTTTTCACTACTAATACTATACCATTGGGGTTACTCTTGAAACTAATACCAATTCCAATCCAATTTCAATATTAAATTGACGCCTTAAAACAACGCGTAATTTTAAAATAAATTTACCTACATCATAGTTACCTCAATTTTAAAGCATGTTGTCTTCATAATATTCTGAATCTATAATTATTTATTAGGCATTTTGGCATTTAAAGTACGAACTGACATATTTCCAATGTCAATCGAGCGGAATTATTTTCAAGAGTAAGCCCACATGTCTCTTCAACCAATTTACCGTTAGCCAAATTCAATAAGGCATGTCATTTAAACCCTTTTTGCTGCAACTGTTTTGTAGATACTATAATTGGAGTTTCAAACAATATAGAACTTTTTTATTTATTCCTAAGACCATAATTATTTCTTACCCATTTCAATAATATTACACACAAGTCTATCAATAATATCTTGTAGCAAAAACCATGATAAATAAAACCCTTTCCAAACTCAACTCGTTTCAACGTCAACTTGTCTACCGTTATTAAAAACCCAACTGGTAGTTAAACAAAAAAGCCCATTCCTATTTTAATTATGTTACGTTGATTAAATTATTTTGCTTTCTACTGCATATCACTGTAAAGTCACTTAATCCATTTTGCCTGCTGCAGATTGGTGACTCTATTGGCAGTTGAATAATTTTTCCTTACTCTAAAAATAAGGCTTTACAGATCATTTTGTATTAGGTGACATTTATCTTGGAAATTATAGCTGTTTATTTAATGAAAATTATACCATAACATCAAGGAATTTTTTTGCAATAAAAAATCCCTTGATGATCTCCTATCCTCATAAAATGATGAGTAGTAGTTATAATAATAGACTTTTTTTCGAAATTTTGTAATGTTCGTAAAATCGCTTAAAGCGTTTTCCTTTTACCTCTACATTTATTCGTAGTAGGCAATACTGTTGAAACTATTATTCTCAAAACAGCTATAAATAATGCTTTGATTACCTAATTACTAATGTCATGTTAGATAATAAATTTTGTGTTAACTGTTCAACTAAAACACCTTTGGAAGAAATTGATCTCGGCTTTTTAAAGCGTGCCTCCCGAATGAATACTCCATGGTGATGGTCGAGAGATCGGCTGCTGCGCTGATGCTGTTTCTTGCGGGAATCGAACCCGTGACATGCGGTCACGGGTTCGATTCCCGCAAGAAACAAATATTAGTATGATCTTCATATTGGTTGCAATCTGATTCCGTTCCAATCCGATTTGCTTTGTGAATTGTTCCGAATCAAGGTGTGTGTGCATGAGAAATCTGTTAACAGACTAACTGTCATGGCAAAATTTTGAATTTTAAAGCTTATTTAATCTTTTAGTATTGGTGTCATCTGTTCTCACTTTGCAACAGAAACACACACACGCACGAAGGAGGTTTACATAGGAATCTACACTTTGGTGGCAACTAGCTTCTAACAGTTCAAAAGTGCCTGTAAATGGTATAATTGAAGTAAATGATTTCATTTTGACTTGACACTCATGATAGCGGTCATGGCGTTTAGTGTTGTTGTTAAACGAGCATTGCACGCCAGCTTACGACGGGTTACCGATTTTGTATCGTCATTAAGTTCAAGTTTCCTCATACTACTTCACAATTCATGATTTTATTATGGAATCAAATGGAATTATATCTAAAGTAGCTTTCACTTTTTTCCCTCTCTATGAGATAGATTATACTATATTGTACACTGAAAATAAACTTATCCATTACTAACGACTCAGTCCTCAAGATTTAAATTACAATATAGCCCCTTAGGCTCATAAGAAATTTATATTAAACTTTATTTTTTACGTTATATATGTACCTATGTTATAACTCAGCGTAATGTCCATTGCACATTCTTAGACTCTGATAAGATCAAAACCCATTGTTCGTGTGTCTTACAGTTTTTACACTTCATTAATTTAGATTATTTTTTCACCAATATTCATAACAATAATTCAAAAAAAAAAAAACTGTTTGGTCACCGGACTGTGTCCGTGTTATCGAGCAGTTGTAGGTATTGCCTCGACATTTACGAGGTGATGGTCTACGTTTCGCTTTCAATTATGATCTTGATATAATTAGTAGCTTAGCACTAACATGATTAAACCATTAATTATACCTGAAGAACGTTTACTTGGCATTGTAAATATCATATAAAGTAGCAAAGATAAGAATGGTGCCGCGCCGCCTACAGTAATTACCTAAATACATATGTGTGTGTGCCTACGAATTGTTTTTAAACAAGATAACAAAAGCTTGGAGGATTTAATTTTCTGAAGCTCTGTGTGTTTCAGCTTCGTAAACAAATAAGTGGTTAGTACAAAAGGTAACTGCCTATTGTATTAAGCGTAACTGGGTTTAAAGAGGTGTTCTGGCATTGTATAAATGGGGTAACTGTTTAGCGATTTCAACTCTTTATCGTTGCGAGCTCTGCTTACAAAACTGTATAATGAATGATAATGGTATAGTTGTAATTATCTACCTCCAGATGCTCTACGCCTCTTCTCAAACAGAAAGAATAGGCATTGATTACATTCACTACGCTTAAATAAACCAGTCATCTGTGACTTTTCGTAGTCATGTGTGTATTAAAAATTAATGATCACTTGCATAAAATGGTGAGGCAAATCATCGTGAGGACACCAGCACACCTGAGAGATGTTCTTGATGGTGTGTAACGCCATGTCAGAAGCCTACGGTTCGTTTAAACTCTGACACTAGGTTGTTCTTCAACCACACGATAAGAAGGAAACCGTAATACATTGGGAAAAGGACAAATACATAACACTTTGTGAATTCAGAATAAAAAATAAGCATGTAGACTAATACGTGGGATGGCACCTGGTGCTCGACAAGTAGATTAGTATTCAACATATATACAGGATTAGGCAGAGAGGCATTTACTACCCATTAGGTATTGTGAAATTAATTACGTGTCTCTACAGCTTTTCTCTAGTCAAGAAAATTCATATGTACTTAATAATAGGTACCCACTGCCGCTAAAATGTATGGTAGTTATACCATAATAGCTTTATCATTTTTTGCAACAACCAATGAATAACAATTACATATTTATATTTTTATACATACATAGCATCCAAGCCTGTAATTGCCGAATGTAAAGGCTGAGCCACACTTGTATATCGACCCACATTTCACCAATGCTGTTATTAAGTGCCATTATTAGGTGGTGAACCTATTGCCATCTACCAGGCATAATTCCAGACTCCGGGCTGCTACTGAGAATTACCAGAATTACCTAACAGAAAAACCCAATCCTCATGCTCAACAGTCGTCTCAACTGTCAATATATTTATATAAAAATACCTCATACCTACTTAAAAGTTTGTGGAGATTTTACAATAATATTTTAATTCGACAAGAGATGCTTCTAATAATATCTTCAGCTTTCAGACTAAATCAGAAACGTACATAACTGTATCTAATAAATAATTAGAACTAGGATAATTATCAATGGAGGTTCCAAAGTAATTACTACAAGTTAAAGAACTAAAAGGTGGGTACCAGTTAACCTGTACAAACTCGAACAACACAGAGCCATATGAATATTTAATTGCATGGTATTTACATAGATAATTAGATTTGTTTGCAGATATCGGTGTCTAAACTCTTGAAAGTCAAACAACCTATAATAAAATTTCAGTAGTCGTTCAAATTGCTACAACCACCTAATCTCAGAGGCCACATAAGCACAATTTAACCCTAAATTTACTGAACGACGCCAAACGAGAAAGTGACCTTTTTGCCCCTTCGATGAGACCCGATAACGTTCGAAATAATATACCTACCTATTCAAAGTTTAGCACTGGTTCAGTATAGTGTGGTTGATAATGAGTGTTTCATGTGTAACTGTTTGACCACAGAATAGTCAGCCGTAAATACTTGTTCACGTTTCAGTCTGATTCGCAAGTCTGTGAATACCCAACTGACCAATGAGCACTCCGCAATTTAAATATTACCTATGTACTATTTGGCACTGTTGACTGATTAAAAACTTGTTTATTGTTGCTTAGCGTCTATTGAAGTAACTTTCTGAATTTTAAACAATTTTAATATAGCTTTGATTGGGTAAATACAAACAATTGGACGAAGTTCATCAAAGTAATCTTTAGTATTTAATATTTATGTTTAATAAATATCTATTTATTTTATTTACTTATGCTCATTAATAAGTACCTCATTATCTTAATGAGAAGATGGCAGAGAAAATAAAGTTGTATTATGGTATCCCTACAGTTAACCAACGGCAGTATTAAGTTGAATGGCAACAGAGCCTTTTTCGCCTTTATCTATACTGCTATTACAAAGCGGAATGTTTTTTGTTTTAACGCATTAATCTATGGAACTACCAGTCGGATTTGAAAAAAAACTTTTTATTTATGAAGCTAAGCTAGGTATCTAACATTAGGTTACATCTCGCAGCTAGCCTTATATATTAATTTATGTATATTAAGCCTGAAGAAAAAACACTCCCGAACTGCTTTCTCAACGTGCACTGCCGTAATGGTTAGTGTTACGCAAACATGTTCTATAATAAAAATGGTCTCTATTACATTTAAAACAAAATCCGTGGTACTATATGCCTATATCTGACAATCAAGATAAAATATGATGATTCAATTAATAACCTAAACATACCCTGAGAACAAGACTATACTATGTTGTTTTTATACTACGTATGTAATTTCGAATTACTCGGAAAAAGATCTAGTTTCACTAGAGAGATTTACACAAAATTGACATATTTTTTCACTGAAATTGGTTTCTTTGAAAAATAAAAGCACATTTTGAGGGATAATCGACGGCGTTAAATTGAATCCCTGTCTATTCAATTACACTGGATTTATTTTTATCCTATGGCAAACGGGTTGTCACCAGTAACAACGGCATCATTTTGTTATACCTCGGTATTCAGAATTTATCCGCTAAGATGAAGTTTTTAGAAGAAATCTAATAAAAACAGTTCTATTATTGGATTTCTATTGTCATGATTTCCGACACTGCGTTACAAATTTGGAAAAAATAAAGTACCCTCTGAAAATTTTCCTGTTTATTTATCTATACTTATCGCAATACTACAACATTCAAATACATGTGTATTTTACTGACTATCAGTTAGTAAATAAACAAATTCTTATTTTATGAAAAATTATTCAATGTTTTAAAAACTCTTTTTTATTATTTATTTGATTTGTTTTGTCGCTTGAAGGAAGAAGAAGAAAAACTCTTACGTCTTAGGAATGTACACACGTAGTAAAAACTTGTTTGCTGGATTTGATACTAGCAACGATCACTTTTTTCAGTATTTAACTTGAAAAACTATTTATTTAGATTTAATTACACTCAGAAATAGATATCTACAAGTAAATAATCATATTTCATCGACAACGATAATTAAACAACTATGGGTAAAATTAGGGTCGTTAGACAAGTTATCGGTGTGTACCTCAAAAACGAGACGTGTTAGAGACGTCAGATAACCACTGCTTAGGTACATACAGTAACTAATAGGAATCTAATACAGCTATTTGTTTAGTCGGTACAAAAATCGTGTCACACAGTGTTATTGTGAATTTGTGGAGATTTTACTACTTTATTTGTATTTGCATCAAATTAAATATTTTATAATATTTTATTTTGACAGTTAAGTTGATTTGAACATAAAAATAAAAACTTTTCCACAAAAAATTATACTGCTGAAAACTAAAAAATAATATTTTATCTTAGTCATACTAACTAAGCGTAACTAATTTTTAGTCGGCGGTTTCTTTATAGATATTATTGACCCTCGTTGATTGTTTAGCGGTGACTCAAAATTTGCTACAGTGAGTTTTAATGACTAAGATAAAATATGATCATTCACTTTTCGGCGGTTTAGTTTTTGATTAAAAAAATATTTTTATATTTCTGTAGCTATTATTTATAAAACAGAGCTAGGTCTACATTTCTCATCAAAAGAACGATGTTTTGACTTTGCATGCATACGTATGCAAGCAAAGTTATTTCCTATTTTTCCTATAATCCACACACACCACTCTTTTTTTTCAGTTCCACTCTTTATTTGACCAACTTAAAAGTGTCCTCTATCCAATGAAAAAAGTTTCATCAAAATCCGACTACTCTGTAAAAAGCTAGGGGTCATACATAATAAAACGCGTTGACTTGTAAACATCCTCCTCTTTTTTTCATCGGTTTAAAAACGGAAAACGTAACGTTCAAAGGACCTGCGTAGTTTAGCAAATTCAAATTGAGCATCGAAACCGAGAGGTATTTGATAAATATCTGTATACTGTACAGTAGGTATCTATAACTCTTGGTATCGAATAATTATGAGCAAAACTGAAGATGTCTATTATATTAAAAGTAATAATACCATTATCTCCGTAACGACAAAGATTTAATAGAATTATGAGGGTTCGTGTTAGTTCAGTGCGGATTTCTAACAATGAATTAATTATGGCCATTTTCAGGGTCCAAATCAATCTATAAATTAAATTTTGAGATTGTTATTGTATGTAAGTAATATGCCATTTATCTTCAATGCTTATCATTACGCTTTTTATTTCCAGAGGTGTATACATTGACTAAATTTGCATATAAAACTATACTATGTATAATTATACTATGTATACATGCAATTTGCATATAAAACTATACTATGTATAGTTTTACATGCCATTTCACCGATGTTGTTATTGTAATAGGTGGTGAGCCTCTATTGCTATTCAAAATCACACAATTCAAAATTCGAACTGCTACTGAAAATCTCTTAACCCAATAACTCTGCTTGGCTCGAAAATCGAACTCTAGATATCACGCTCAGAATCAGCGTTCGCGATAGCTCAACGAGACAATCTTCTAGTGGTCCTAAAAGATTATAATAAATAAAATTATTCAGATACCTAATTTAATAACCAATAGCACTATTATTCGGTATTATCAGTGCTAGCTGTAAATAGAAACGTAAAAAGAATCTTCCAACAACAATTTGATTAAGTCCTAGCTGTGCCTGTGACTCCGTCCGCGTGGCTGTCGTAAATTAACACCATGTCGTGTATGAACACAAATTCATAATTAACAAATGTTCGACGTGATTCTTTAAATTGGCGTAACTTTTTTATTTATGAGCCGATTGATATTTATTTATTTATTTAAGGCAAACCAACTAAATACACACAAAGACATTAATGATACATATCATTCACAAGTACAATAGCATTGCATGCATCTAAATTAAAGTTAAGCACAGCGTTTTGTTTAGATCTCACTATACAATAATTATTATTACAAATATGGATAACAATTTAATTAAAATCAATGTCAAAGTGTTTTAAACTTAAACATATTGGCAAAAAAATTTGATATGAAACAAACAATAAATGTTAAGTGAAGCTTACCACAATATATTCGTGAAAACCACATCTAAATTGAAGAAGATGTTTCTGAGATTAGCGTGCACAAACGCACAGATAAACAGACAAACCAACAAATTTTTTAACAATCATTGTTTTGGATGCTATTTGCGTTGATAAAAGTCAAATGTCCAGACAGCGGTCCGTTACATTTTTATTATATGTATAGAAGATTTTAGTGGGTTCGAAAATTTGATGATGGGTATATGAATTAATGTTTGTTACTCAATCATACAAAAACTACCGAATGGATATTTAAATAGCTTTACATTGTCATAGCTTTTAAAGCAATTTAAGACATAAATAACTATGATAATTTTATCCTGAAAAATTGCTTGGGACTGATATTAAAGTAACCTCGATAGATGACGACGATGTGAAAAAAAATTAATAAAAGTTTATTAAATTATAATAAAATAACTTTTAACCGGATTGATCGCGTCTAATATTGGTTTTTGTTTTTCCTGCCGTGTCGAACACTTTGCAGCGTTTGTGGTCCCAGGATGACTGATATAATTATGATTATGTGTAGTGATCGTGAAAACCTAAAATGCTATTAAGTTTAATAAATGACATTTTGGTTCATAAATTTTTAGGTGATCGAGTTATATTTGAAAGAAACGTCAAACTAAGATCGGAGACTATAAGAAGTGTAGTTAGATTTCAACCACACATTACAAGTCAATATTCCTAAAACTTTTCGAGCTTCATTTACTCCACGTACGTGTCTTCACACTTGTCGCACTTAATTCAAGATTAACTTGATACGGCGAAAAATATATGTAAATTCTTAACCCTTTTCGACCTCTGAAGATGTTTTTGGCCTCAGAGACAACAATATGTCATACGAGTCATTGACTACAATAGACATTGAAAAACAGAATGCAAAATACAAAAAAGAAAACGATCGGCTATCAATAACAACCTAAGCTTTATGTGAAAGTTTAAATATCTATATCAAAATTCTTAAACACAAATGGTACCTGGTCTTTGACATAAATAGCAAGAGTCATTTTAAAGTATTGTAGCGGGCAAAAGGTAAATAGAAAAAAATACAGTTGCAGCAAAACAGGTTAAACTACTTGGATATTTATCGAAATGCTATCCAATATTTTTACAACCACTCTTTTCAATAAATTATAGATCGATATATATATCCCTTAAATGTTGCACGCTACGTAGTTGAATGACGTCATTGCGAAACTCTTAAACGTACTACTACTTAACTCAATAGGTATCTATAATACATATTGATACAAACAGGAGAGGCGAACCCAGTTCACCCCTGCCGCAGAAGGCGTGCCAGGTGCCGGACGGCGCTCGACGATCTCTGGCCACCGTGAGCTGCGGGCGGACATGGGTGGTTCGCCGCCCGACCAGCGTACAGCGCAAGGCCCGAGACGGCAGCGCACCGCTCTTTGCACGTGCGCCACAGTGGCATAACGGTGTAGGCTAACTGTGACCAGCCTGCATAGGTCCTGAAATGTCCCACGACACCATTCAACGAACCATAACCTGCCAGGGTCGCGGCGATTGCGGCAACGAACCCGAGTCCTTGGTAAAGGTTAGAGTAGGACCGTGTGGTTTTCGGCTTTGGGAGCTGTTCGACGCATGCCTCACATCAGGACGGTTCCCGAAGCTATGGAAGGACGGACAAATGTACCTGCTACGAAAGGAGAGCCGACCAGTCGACTCGCCTTCCGAATACAGACCCATCGTATTGGTGGATTACACGGGCAAGCTGCTGGAGAGAGTGGTAGCTGCTCGTGTTATCTGGAGCGCACTGGGCCTGGGCTCTTCGAGGCCCAGTATGGGTTCAGGGTGGGGCGCTCTACAATAGGCGCGCCCTACTCTGGTTCAAAGGGTGGACGCAGGATGCCGTCAGGGAGGGGGAAAGGGTGTTGGCTATCTCACTTGATATAGCCAACGCCTTCAACAGTCTTCTGCACGGTGTGATACAGGAAGCGCTCCGCTATCATGGAGTGCCTTTGTACCTGCGGAGGCTGCTGGAGGACTACCTCCGGGACTGCGAGGTGCTGGTGGAAGGACGTGACGGTTTAAAGTGCCGTCGCGTCTTCTGCGGGCTTCCACAGGGGTCGGTACTTGGGCAAGTATACAGGTTGTATGCTACGCGGACGACACCCTAGTTGTAGCCCGAGGGACGGATCTTGGGGTGCGGTTAGCCACGGTAGGGACTTTTCTCGTGATCGACCGCATAAGCTCCTTGGGCCTGGAGGTCGCGCTCACCAAGACCGAGGCTCTACTGTTTCATGGGCCTCGGGGAAGGCCCCCTACAGGAACGCAGACGCAGAACGCAAGACGGGGTCTCGGTACCGGTTGGGACCCAGATGAAATATCTGGGTCTCATCCTAGATGGGAGGTGGGCCTTTGGGACCGACTTCACCCAGCTAGCCCTGAGACTGGTGGGACCCGCGGCAGCCTGTGGGAGGCTGCTGGCCAACATGGGTGGCCCGAGCGCCAACTGCCGTCGGCTGTCCTCCAGAGTGGTCCGGAGTATGGCCCTTTACGGGGCACCGGTCTAGGTGGACGCCCTTAACCGCGGAAACAAGACCCTGTTGCGATGTTGAATTGGATTATAAATTAATTTACTTAGGTTTATCCCCCTAATTTCCAATTCTAATAATTTATTATCAATGGAAACTTCATTAAAATATTTTTTAACTCAATGTATTGCATCTATTAATTTTTTATTTACAATTTTATTAAAAATAATTAAAATTAAAAACTTTGAAATAAATAATTTTATTTCTATCATAATAAACTCTTCAATGCTTATAAAAATAGGATCAGCCCCATTTCACTAATGATTTCCTAATATCGTTGAAGGTTTATCATGATTTAATAATTTTATTTTAATAACTTGACATAAAATTACCCACATAATTGTTTTATCTTATTATTTTAATAAACATGTTATTATTTTAATAAAAATGTTATTATTATTATTATCGTTTAAATTACATATAAATTATATTTTTAAACATATATCAATTACAAAAAAAAATATACATTTAGAAATATAAAATATAGCAATCCACCGGCATCGGGAACAGGGTCCAAGCTACCGGTGGTTAAGGCCCCAGAGAGAGGAACCTCCTCACAATGCGTGCCGTGTCGAGGAGTACCACTTTCTGTATCAGGCCCTTGGCCCTTATTATTATTATTTTTAATGTTATAATTGGAGCTATTGGTGAATTAAATCAAACTTCTTTACGAAAATAAATAGCCGGGCCGTCCTGATGCGGCAGTGGACAGAGGACCTTGCCCCACCGGGCCCGGGGCAGCGACCGGTTGAAGCTGTCCACCCGGTCCTTCAGGAGTAGGTGAGGCGGTCCTTCGGGTCGCTGACCTTCCGACTGGTGCAGGTGCTTTCCGGACACGGATGTTTCGGAAAGGTCGCAGGACGGAAGGCCACCACGGCCTGTCTCGCGTGTGGGGCACTGGAGGACACAGCGCTCCACACGTTAAAAGTGTGTGTCGCATGGGCCACGCAGCGACATGCACTTTTGGCCGTGATTAGCCGAGATCTCTCTCTACCGAGCGTGGTAAACGCCATGTTCGGCAGCGAGAGGTCGTGGGAGGCAGTTGTCTCCTTCTGCGAAGAGGTTATGTCGCAGAAGAAGGCCGCGGAGCGGGCCAGGGGAATCCCGCCCTGGCAGACCCGATTCGCCCCAGAAGAACAGGGAGGTGAAGGCGGCAATTTGCCCACCTCCTCCATCCTCCGTAGTGGGGTCACTGGTGAAGAGTCAGGGGACTCATCGCCGGCTTGCACGGCACCACACATGCAGGAAGAAGGTGACCTTGGTGAGCGAGGTTACCTCCCTCATAGCGTAGTGGCCCGGATTGGCCGGGTCTACCGCCGGAGCAAGACGGTGAATGCTAGCGCGAACCTATCTTGCCCCACCTCGACGGAGGACTTCTCACGGGGGGGTTTTAGTGGGTTAGAGCCCTACATTCCCCCTTCCGTCACCGCCGTGGAGAGGACAAAAAAAGTACCGTTTGGTTTTTAGTCCATGATGGATTTTCCACACTCAATAAAAAATGATACAAATATAGCTTTCACAAAAAAAGGACGGAAGTCGACTTCGCTCATTAACATCACTTACCGCTTTGTTGTTCCGTGTTGACCCGGAAGGGGAAATGTATTGAATTGAAAATCAATTGATTTTTATCCTGTTAATATCTTCTCGTTTCTGTGTTTCGGTATTTTATGGGTTTTATATTATTATATATTATTACAATGGATCGCCCTCGTTTTTTCCCAACCACGTTGTAGTCGGCTTCCAGTTTAATTCCTAATACCAGTATTTTAAATAGAGTTATTTTATAACGAATAAAAAAGATGTGATCTTTTTCTGAAAACCTGCTAAGGTTTTGAAGTGAAAAATTGCTATTAAACCATAGAATTTTAAAAGTAATTTTACATGATTTAATCATATTTTTTATAATTTCCCATGCTATTATTTATTCGACATTACATCTGTTTCCGTAAATTTTAAAGGAGGCAAATTGAAAACCGTAAAATAGCTGAGATAGTTTTTTTAGGGTTCCGTACCTCAAATGAAAAAAAAACGGAACCCTTAAATGATCACTTTGTTGTCTGTCTGTCAGTCCGTCTGTCTGTCCGACCGTCTGTCAAGACCCTTTATCTCGGAAATGGGTGGAGGTATCGAGTTGACATTAAAACCATATACTCAAGTCTACAGCCCCTGAAGCTGTGAAAAAAATCAAACTTTTAAGTTAACGTAAAAAAAATGCCGCAAAAAATGTATATGTCGACACTCTCAAGGGAATCAAAATGTATAGGGTACTTTTCGTTGACCTAGTACTATGAATTTTTTCAAGTAATATCGTCTTATACTACAAGTACAGGGAAAAATCTGAAAACTAAAAGTTTGTAATAACATTATAAAATATAACCTTTATAGGTTTTAGAAACTGAATTTCGGGAAAAGCTCGGAAAAAACTGCGAGACTCGATTCCTCAATTATTTATAATATGTACTTACAAATTTGTACGGAACCCTCGGTGGGCGAAACCGACTCGAACTTTTCCGGTTTTTTTTTGTATCTGCGCACTACCGCATAAACGAAACTTACGTTGAAAGAACTAGTTCAAACAGAAGTTTTCGGAATTATAAATATGTTATGCCTACTTTGAAACTTTTGTTTTTAGTACCCGTCATCCACATATAAATACACGATAAAGTTATAAGAATTAGTACCTAGTCTCATTTTGTCGTATATTCCAGGTCGCAAGGTACTTACTAACTTTATTCCCACACTACGGAATTAGGTAGTAAGTACCTATAAAAGTTGCTGAGAACAGCTGCTTACTCTACCTAAAAACTACCTCGAACTCTAGCAATTACCTTGAATAAAATATTATTCTGAATATGACATAAGCTCTGACTGGCTAGTGTAACACCACACCACCACGAAAGGAAATAAAACTTTTCATTACAGCTATTATTAGAACGCAATAAATTGGTATAGTCGAAGCCACGAAAGAAGTCCCATAGGGGCGGCGCGGCGCTAGTATTTTTACGGATGCTGAATTTGACAACTAAAAGATTGTCGTTCCACCATTATCCGCGGGACTTCTTTCGTGACGTCGAATGTACTCGTACGTACCTTTGACAGTCTGACAATGTACACTGCGTCGATCTGAGTAGTCGAGTACGTATAGGATTTTTACTTTTTAGAGCATTCGGTGCAATTTTTTGTAAATTGAAATGTATTGTCATTGCAATTCATTTGGAGGCTAATGATCGTAACATAACGTTAGATTTTCGATTTCGTTTCACTAACATTAATAACGTTTTACAAATGTTCGACCGAGAGAGCAAAAGACACTTGTAAAAAAACTTCGATAAATCGTTGACTTTCTTATATAAACCATATAAAACCAACGCAATAGTATAAAAGACTAGTTGCTACCTATGACTTCGTCTGCGTGGACTGCAGAATTCGGGCTAACCGGGATGAAAAATGAAATCCTATGATATTGTTTTTATTTGCATCCATTGTAATGGACATCCGCAAGGTGACGCCTGAATTTATTCAATGCTCTTTAACTCTTCGAGTTTTAGATTTAATAAGTCATGAGTACTTAATAACTGAGGCTTAATAATAGCAGTGGTGAAACCTGGGTGTACAATTATGTACACCTCTGCCTACCCCTTCGGGAAAACAGGCGAGATGCTATATATATAATCCAGGTTATAAACTATTTGTGTGCCAAATTTAATTCAAATCTATTTAGTAATTAGTGCGTGAAAGAGTAACAAACATCCATCCATCTATTCTCGCAAAATATTAGTTGGGTAGTAGTCGGTCCTTAGTGTCTCGTACGTTAAAGTAGGTAGGTATAATTTTTCCAGATATTTGGAGCATTTGTGATCAAGAGCGTCATATCCTTGTTGAAAACACAAACGCGAACAACTTTTATACTATTAATACTTTTATGTGCAAAAGTTTTAATGTCATCAGGGAAATTACAGCGTGAAAATACTATAATATATACTCTGCGATTATGTTATAGCTAAATTTTTCCATTTATCTGAACTATTAATAGAATAGTTTTCATAAACTGGCTCTTATCGCACCGCTTCTAAGTTATATATGCGGCTTATTACGCCCGTTTGCTTTTTACTTTACAAGTACAGTACTAGTCAGGGCGCGCGGTGTACTTACCTACTCTCGCTGCGCTCTATACTCTCGATTGCATTACAACTCTCGGCTGCGGCTCGGGTTTCAATCCAGGCTAGAGTATAATGACGAACTCAGCTCATTTGTATCATAATTTACTATTTTGGAATTGGTTCAATTATCCGCACAGCCTACCAAAAATATTATCTCTAAAATCGATAAGAGACTCACTAATCGCTCTTTAACTCTCGGTGGACTTGGTGGCGCACACCGCACGGTCTATGCGGTCGGTCCATGCGGGCCGGTGGGCGGTCGGTGCACGGTTATTGCGTGAATACCTTCAATTTTTGTGGAAGTAGCTAGATATTGTATTTATTTGCATCCATTGTAATGGACTTCCGCAAGATGACTCCTAACTCTATTCAATGCTCTTTAATTCAATCAATAAGTTTACTAATAAGTCATGAGTAATATTGACACACTCGTCTCATGACCCATTTACTTAAATGAATCTTCTCCAAAAACAGTTGACTGTACAAGTATCTGATCCGGTCTGATAATTTGTAAAAGTTTTACGGATAAACCATCTTTATCGGAAGCAAATGAGGCGCATGCAAAAAGTTGTGGTCCACAAATTGTTAGTGAACCAATGCCAAAGACTTACCAACTTCATGAAATAAAGAAGAGTTTTATGTATTTCCTAACTTTCATGGTAAGTTGTCTGATTCTGTGTGATTTTATACAAAGTTAGAACAAAGTTCAGTGGAAGATTGGAGTTTCCATTTCCTAATAAATGACAATGTATAATGTGAATGTACAACAGCTACTTAAATATCTGTATCAACCCCTTCCGATTATACAGGAGAGGATCCTCTTTTTTTTATATGCATTTGCGTTAATGAATGTATGAATGAGCCTGAGGCAGTCAGATATTGAGGAAGGAGGGCTTAAGAATGGGAAAAATACAGAACGGTATTCTGAATATAAAGTTAAGTTTTCATAAATACATCGGTCGACCATACTGCATTATAATATATTCATCAAGACTAATAAAACATTTCTCAGACACACCTAGCATCACGCCTGTAGTCCCCGAAGGAGTACGCAGAGGTGTACACAATTGTACACCCACATATCACCAAATCTGTTATTAAATCCCATGTAATAGGTATTGCCATCTACTGGGCACAATCCACTACTGAGAATTTCCTAACAGAAAAACCCAACGTAACGTTATGTGCAAACGTTTACGTATTTAAAACCTTTCCTATTTAATCCCGTTATGGCGAATACAGAAATATAAATATTAGTTTTTCTAAGATACTGAAAAGAATATACACGAATGTGACTTGAACCCGCGACACTTGTCGTACCGTGGCAACGCTCTGCAAACTCAGCCATCGTGTCGCTTGTCACATCTAATAATTTTCAAGTTCCTTTCACTGTCATATAAGAGACGCATAATATGAAAATAAATCATTATGATTCTAGTGATATAATCAAATGATCCATTCGACTTTGTATCAGTTTGGTTCCATCAATTCTGATCCGAGATTGACTTTGAGAACAATTGTACTGAAAATATTACCCACTCAAATGAATGGTTTAATAACAGACTCGAAAAATTGTTACCTTGTTAAGCAGCGGATATTAAATATACGAATTAAAGGGCCGCATATTATGAAAATGTCGTTCATATGAAACCTTATTTTCTAAAATGTCGATAAAGGGAAATAGCTTACCCCTCCTGTTTGATATATTATCAACAAATATACTAAGGAGCTTCCGTCCCCAATTTGAACGAGTTTATTGTGTTGTCGTATTTGTTAGATTTAATTTTGTTTATTGTAACATGATTAAATATTAGTATTTTATATAGATGCCTATATACTGGGAGTAATTCAACTCTTTTGTTATAATCTAATAAAAGGAGCCCGAACAGACGTTAAGCGTAAGTTTAGACTACTACTATTACTACTACGCTATATCTACTATTCTGCTATACACTATAGCACGTCGCGTCATTGAAACTATAAAATATGGCTTATAGACGTTGGGCGCCAGTTATAGCACTACGGCTTGGTGTAGGGTCGATTGATGACACAAGTTAAGGATAAATACGTTTAATCACTTATCCAATACAGGACACCACAATATCACAAAGGGTAAAACTAATGTTACACAAGATAGCGACAAGAGATGAATCGTGAAACTGTCTCTGTGGCAGCGGGAGCGCGGCTATAATGTGCCTCTCTGCTCGGCTGCCCGTCGCACACTACTCGCTAGCGATGGGCGTTGAATGAACTAACTAGTTAATTCCACCGTCGACGTACTGTCAACGAATCGACGGTCTACCGTTTCTCAATCAACTAGTTGAATTCGTAGACGGATAAACTGAAACGCTGCGACGTTCATATCAACTATCAACGCGTCGACCAACGCGGGAACATAGTCGAGTAATACAGATCATTCGTCCGTTGAAATGAAATAATCGAGTAAACAAAATTGAACTGTAAATCTAGTGCCAGAGAGTTGATATTTGTATAGAACGAATAATGCGAGACCAACCAATTTGTACTTGTTTGCTATAAATTATGATTTGATTTGTTAGTTGTTCTACTTGTTTTGATTTTTGATGTTTATTAATTCATACGCCTGGGGATAGAATAAAATAAAAATATGAATTATTGTAATGAAAATAAGTACGGAAAAAATGCACCTATAGATATTTATTTATTGGTTTATTAGTGTTCATAAAATCAGTTCATCTTTTAAATATGTCTGAATATTTAATATGTTAAGTCAGTCCTTATAACTAATGCATGAAAGGAACTGCAAATTAAAATAGGTACGTGTACGTCGAACCGTAGACGTCGCGCGACGTTTATACCGTCCAATAGACTGTACCGTTGACGTTAAACTAGTTGACGTATACCGCCCATTAGACTGTACCGTTGACGTGTAAACTAGTTGACGAATTTAACTAGTTGATCGACTCGTTGATGAACGAAAATGGACGGTCTAGTTTCGTTGACGTTAAATACGTCGACGACCCATCGCTACTACTCGCGCGCCCTCTTACAGGCGCGCGGGCAACCGCGCTGTGGTTGCCTACACCCGTTTAAGGGAGTCGCCACGCCATAGGCTGTCATGTGGTATATATCACAGGCAAGTGTGCTTTATACTTTAAAGTGTCTAAATAGTATAAAGATTCACCTGTATGTCCGTGATATTCAGAATTAATCAATACAAATAAATAAAATTTAAGTGTCTGTTTGTAATTTGATTTTGAATTTGTTGTATTACGGATAAAGTATTGAAAAGCGAGATTAGAAAAATATTCCGTTCATTACGTACAGCATTGTCACAATATTCCGTCAAGATGGAAGATTGAATCAAAACATGGTTCGCAAGTTTAATTTTGATGTTATTACGACTGATCTTTTGTTTATTGTATTGCTTCGTTACTAGGCAGTCTATTAAATTATGTGGAGGAAGACAATAAATTAATTTTGACAAATATTAGGTAATATCTTAGATGTTTGCGATCCCTGCCGGAGACGCGCTGAATACAGTTGTGATCCCAGGACCCCGATAAGATTAGACCGTTAGGACCATGTGGGTTTGAGTCGGTGTCCATGATTTTTCACATATAAAAAAATAAAACATCATTTCACCGGATTAATCGTCATATTCTTTGTGATTAGAAAAACATGACCGCGGGCCGGGTATGAACCTGCATCCCCTCGATTAGTGCTCCAAAGTTACCAACTAAGCTATCGGGACCAACAGAACAAGATACTACTCGCCTAACTGAACTAGATCCAAGTTTATCATACTTATTTTGACGTGAAATAATCTAGACATTTAGTAATTTATTAAGTATCCATTCTTACTCTATTCTGTTGCCTAGTGCCTCGTAGTGTGTGCCTCGTTGGCCTAGTGGTCCAAAGCGCGACTGCTGAGCACGAGGTCTCTCGTTCGCTTTCCGGGTCGGGCAAAGTGTTATTGAGTTTTTTAACCGACTTCCAAAAAGGAGGAGGTTAGTAATTCGGTTGTATGTTTTTTTTCTATTAGTAGTTAGTAGTAGTATTGATGGCAATAGGCTCACCACCCATTACATGTGACTTAATAACAGCATTGATGAAACCTACCCCTTCGGGGAATACAAGCGTGATGCCATGTGATGTCTATTTTGTTATTATACTCGCATTTAGCGCACTCAATAACTCCCGGTTATCACAATGATCTTAAAAAAATCGGAATGTCCAATAAAAATAAGCTCCTCTACGACCAGCTAATATATTTGTCAGACACAATGTAGGCAATGAAACAAAGAGATAAGATCTGAGATAAGAACGTCATATGGCATAAGTACCTACTCATATAATAATGTAATAGTACCCTAAATCCTAATAATTTAATTCTCAAATCTTTTACGCTACGTAACATAAAATCATGCCTCAATTAGCTGTACAAAGACAGAGGTTTACACGGTTGTGTACACCCATGACCAATCGGCCGTTATTAATTCGCACGAATTAGGTGGTGAGCCTATTGTCATTTAAGGGGCACAATACCAAACTTCGGGGTGCTACTGAAAATGTCCTAACCGAAATATCCCAATAATATTGCCCGGCTCTGGAATAAAACCCAGGACCTTACGCTCAACAGTTGTGCTTGTGGTCACTAGAATAATGAAGCAATTTTTAAGTTACATAACTTGAATATTGTATTATGATTTCCTCTTTATCTAAAGCTACTGTCTTGTGGACAATATTGACAAATTGGACACTACAGAGCCAATTTATTTTCGTGCCATACCGAAAATTGATTTACGGGTTAGAATAATTTTGTTACAAAGGAAACAAAGGAAGTCAGGGAAATAAGTTGAAAAATGAAAACTATGTTACACACTTAGTTATGTTACACATTTTGTTATCTTGGGACTGATTGGTTGGACCGGCAGTGCAACTTGAATCGTAGAGCAAGTTTTATGTGTGGAAATGGACCTCACTCGGGACTCATTCAATTGATTGTGTAAATAGAATCGCCACTAAAAGAGGGTAGGCGGCTAGTATTTACCACTGACACTGGCATGTACTACCGTCCACTCCCTTTGAGACTTAAAATACATTTATATTTCGTGATTTTAAGCTTTTATACTTAAGTTTTGACAAGGCTCTTTAGAACGGTTAAGTTATCATAAACAAGTTCACTTACTTCATACCTAGACATTGTACTTAATTGAAATGCTCAAATAATTTATATTTTATTCAAAAGATGAAAATATTTTCAGAAAAAGTTAAAAAGATAATATTAAAATATTATGTTAGAGACGATCGAAAAGAAAGGAGCAAGCCATAAAAGGGTCCATTTGAAATACGATTTCAAAACAACGACCTCATTCTGACTTGCTCAAGTCATTATTTCAAACAAAAGATGAATGGCGCAGACACAAATATCCGGGGAAGAAAAAAATTGTATTATCGACCGTTTATATTGTGAATACTCGAATGAATAGCGGCACACACTTATTTTTAATTTACAATACGCGTCTGTGTGGTCGCCAGTCGATACTAGGTCACCCTTTTGGATGAAAAGATGCTGCAGAGTGAGATCTGGTTTACATGAATGTTGCGGACGCTATAAAACAAATTAACGATCGAAAAAAACAATATTTATTGCTGCAACAAAATACATGAAAGGTTTAACAGTTCTTGAGATCTTACTATAACAACAAACAGCCAACAAATTCTTTATGATGATATGGTCAATAATGTCGGTTTCTCAGTCCACATGTCAAGTTGGACAAAACCCTCATCCGACCGAAGAAATTTTCGCGGAACGATCTTATACAATACACTTTTTATGTAGATATTTCTATTAACCTACGTGTTCAGCATAATATCTCGAGTCTCTTTTTTTTTGGGTACCTGTCTGTTACGATTATGAGCCAGTATGCGAATACCAAGTGCCACTATTTTTGTTGGTAAAAAGTTGAGTCATGGCTTTGTATTGGAACTTTTTCAGTAGCAATAGTGTCACGCTCGAGGCGATTGCGCAACTAGGTTCAAGTACTATCTGCTTATTGGACGCAATATCATTATCATCGGGAATACATCTTGTCAGTTCCCCAGTGCGACTTTTCTCTAGCATTGTATATAAAGTAGCACTTGGGGAGCTAAACTTTTTGCTTTCCTTTTTGAATAAAAACCGGAACTAGTTCTACGTCAAAGTTTGGCTTTGTGAGCTTTGAGGTTTCCTTAACCAGAATCGCGAAGCTGTAAAATTCTAGGTATGTCATTCCGTCCTATGGCTTCGTTCTTATTACATTAGCGCAAAACTCGTCTGAAAGATACTAACCATTACCGTCCGATGTTATTCTAGTCGTTTGTGCGATACACAGATTTTATGTAGGTACGGATAATATGACAAGCTGATACAACGACTCTAGTTTGGTAGGTATATAGTTAGGAAAATATTGTACACGTTGCGTGAATGTCGGCTTGGGAAAAGCTTTATCGTTACATTATTAATAAAAATATATAAGAATGACTATCTGTAAACCCTCTCTGGAAAGGCTTACCACTACGGATTTCAGTTAAAGAAATTCATAAACTCACAAACATCCAAACTTCCTTAGTTTGGATGTTTGTGAGTTTATGAATTTCGGTGGCTATTTATAAAAACCCGCAGAGACTACTGAACGGATTGTATAGTACATTAAGATTATGATTCAAGTTAGCTAAGTTGGTCATCATACTTGAGGTTATAATTAAACCGAGTGTGTTATAACATATGCTCCCGTGTTTCATGCGATGTTTTTAACGAGGAAAAAATCGACTAGAATTTCATAATCTTAATTTTGTTAATAACAAGGCATGGATGAAATAAGCTAAATTATGAGCCACTTTATGAACAAGTATGTTACAGATAAATCTTTCAAATGCATTAAAGCATGCGTGGCGAACTCTAAAGTTAGGTATACAATTTTGTGGTACACAATACCGTCGTGAGCAGAATTCAAACTTGCGCCTTCTGGATAAACACTCCTATACCTACGAAGTGGAGTCATATATAGAGGAACGAGTTGTGGTGTTCCTCCATTGAAAAGGGAGGATCCTCCGACCAGGCGGGTGATATTGCCTGGCGAGCAAGGGCCCGTCGGGTAATGACGGGCGTTAGTATATATACAAGCTTGTCGCCAAACTCTGCTTGCCAATACAGAATTCTTTGACTTCATCTGTTATGCGCGTAGTATTTATGTAACGAGGTAGAAGTCGCTACACATACCAAGCTAATAAAAGCGGGTTAATAAATCTAAATGATCAGCATTCCTATTTTTATCGCTTTGTGCGTTGAAATTACTGGCACGTGAGGTTTGGTCTCTAGTTGAGGGGTTTAGTGCCACACAATGACAATTATAGAACGTCCTAGATAGACGTGAGGACGTGACGCACAAAATTTCGAAAACACAATACACAAAGGTTAAATCAAGTCACTAGCTCGGGTCACAGGTGGGCAATCTGCCAGTTTTGACATTCAACAAACAAACAAACAATAGGTAAATATGAGTTTAGTAAAAATATGTAGTCTTTTCTGTATATTAGAGTTGCCGTTAGTTATACAAGGGCGTTGATTCGTAAAAAATATGAAACTGAATGTACCCTAAGTTACATATTTAATTAACTAGGCAAACGATTGAAATATTTATTATATTATATTCAAATGTAGCGGCAATAATAAACTTTCATAATGATTTGAAGTTCATAATAATATACTTCCAACCGTATTTCGGTCACGGCGGCCTATCTCCATGGAGATTAGTCAAGTATGCAGGAGATATTATAGTGCACAAGTGTACGCGCAAACACAGTGGTACTCTCTCTTCCTTCACTCTCATAGTCCGATAGGACGGCAATCCGACACGACCAGAGAGAGATCAGGACCGACGGCTTTACGTGCTCTCCGAAGCACGAGGGGTCAACCACCAGCTTCCTAACTCTAGGCTGTTACTGAGAATGTCCTAACAGAAAAACCCAATAACACTTTGGCAGACCCGGGAATCGAACCCAGGACCTCACGCTCGGCAGCCGCGCTTGCGACCACTAGACCAACGAGGTAGTCATATTGAATATGTAATAATGATGAAAATAAATAGCTATAGTATCGAAACTAATAATCTCACTCGACCACTCTCTGGCAATGAAACTATTTAAAAACATTTTACAATATTTGATGCGAATAACCAAACTGTTTTTTTTTTTTTTGCTAGACAACAACATGTTGTTGTATATCCGCTGATGCAAGACCCATCTTTGATCACACATAGTTTATATTTTATTTATTCGCAAATAGCCGACCCGATCATTAAAATTCTGCTTTACGGATATCCCGTCCTCTGTATTAAAATATTCAACAGCTGACGCTAGAGTTAAATACAAACGAAGTCCCGATAAATACGATGAGCGCAATACAGTCTGTACTCTGTAGTACATTTCTGCCTTCTGTTACAAAGTTTTTGATACTGTATTTTGTAATTATGCGCCTGGAATTTAAAATGGTTTGCACTCAAAATAAACTGTCACTTAAATTATCCCTATTAATTTATTTGAAGAATAAGTAAGTTTTTAATAACTTGTTTCTTTGATGCAATAAATACGTTAGAAATCACTTTGAAGACTTTAGAAATCCGAATAAATTATTGTGCAGCAAATTTTCTGTTATTATTTCAAACGTTGCAGTTCGTTATCACAAATACAGTATGTTAACCCTGGGCCATGAAAGTATTATTTGATATTAAGATTCGATTATATTCACGTAATAATTTTCAGAAAACAATAAAATAATCTAAAACAACGTAGACGAAATAAAAAAAAATACGAAACAGCAATACAAGCGGTGCTCCAAATGTGCTACGTTTTTGGAAAAAATGTTGAGAAAAAATATGTATGATGGTGCTTCAAATTTGATAGATTTTTGGGAAAAAATCGTGTAGGTATTTTGAATTTCAAATGAATATTTTATGGTTCTTATTTTATTTGGTAATGTGATTAGGATACCTAAATGTCACTTTCGGATCGGACAGGGTTGTTTAACATACTGTATACCGATTAAAAAACTAATATCTTCGAATGTGGTGGTAACTTTTCATATAAGATCGAAGCGTTGAGTGCAAATTGCTGTATCGGAGCAAATTTCTCTTGATAAGCTCTTTGCCCGCAGTCTAGGATCCAATATCTGTCGCAATTTGCGTTCGTCGATTGTCACCCAACTCGTGACGTCAGCAATGACAAAAAGAGCGATTTATCATTATTTGCAACAGTATACTGAATTGTAATTAGAATTTAGGGACATTCTTGAATGATGGAATTAAAATTTCTATTATAATTATCACTAAGAACTCGAATAAAGCGTTCCATAAATATAGCAACAAATTCCATTTAATTATTGAATTCAAGCCGGACTTAAATGCGCTAAAATCATAATATTTATTTACCTCGACGTTAATAAATCATAATTATTTTAGCGCGATTAAGTCCCGTTTGAATTCAATAATGACGTGTTCGAATCGCAAAAGTTTAAAAAGTACTATTGCTAACAAATTCCATTATCTAATCGAGGTCATAAATATTAAATAAAAAATTGAGTATCGTATTAAATTAATAATATTTTCTATAAAAATATTACAACAAAGCTGCGGACATATTTTTTCCCAAAACCTTTACAAAATTTCAATTGTTCTAAACTCATAATAGAAAAGTTATTTTTGTATTACAAAGTAATGGCGTTATTTGGCTATACAAACAATCGCTCGGTTTAGTTTGAAGTGGTGCCCAATTTAAACACGAATTGAAAGGAAATCAGAAGTAATATTACTTTTTTAATACCGTTTTAATGATCTTCTGCAAGCAGTACCTATAGGTCTCTAAGCTCTAATCGGTAAAAAATGTTAATAACTCTCTAACTACAAAACAGATTCTTCTTCAATTTTCCGTTTTTATTCTGACTAAGGTAAGATTCTATGAACAAATTATGTCAAATAACGTCCTACTCAAAGAAACCACAGACTGCGAAAATCTAAAGCGGAATCCAAGGAATGTATGTGACAGTTCGAATTCATATCTTTCGCAGTGCACAAACGTGTAATGCACATACGAATAATAATATATAGTCCATCAACTCGAAACCTGGCGCCCTTTGAAAACTACTACGAGGCGTGTCCCACCGGACATCAAAGGACTTTGCGCGACCGCCTAGAAAACAAGCGATGCCACCACCGATGTACATCCCATAATATCAAATTTCGCTTAAAGAGATGAAAACTAGCATCATATTATAGGTATATAGTTTTTAATTTTTTCTGTTTATTACTTTTGGTAAAAACAAAAATCTCCGACTACATTTTTAGCACCTTTCATGTTTTTTATGGGTCTACTTCGCATATTATCCTTCTGGAATTTGGCGCAAACGCAGTGCATAATCGCTCTATAGATAGTTTTATTTTTACTCACCGTCATGACACATAGTGGAGTCACGTAGAGAAGGCCGAAGTTCATCATGTCGAACAGTTCCGAGTTGTATTTCCTGCGATGAGGTATACATATGGTTTCCATGTGGCCGTCGCCGAGATCGTTGGTTATTGTCTCTACCCAAATGAACTTGGGAGCACTGTATGCTGCGCTGGTGATCCACACGCCTAATATCACCAACTGGTGACAAAGAAAATTATGTTTACTAAAAATAAGATTTTTTATACTAAAGTTAGTTCAGTTAGAGATTCGTGATCATTTTGCATTCATTATCTGTTAAAAAGTAGGTTTATCATAATAAAATCACTTACCCGATTTCGTAAATCGTTAACCGATATGAAAACCTTAAAGTGTAGTTCAGGCTACGCTATATGAAATTAGATTTGTAACATATAATCGGTGATCCGATTCTAATTTTCTACGTTTCATTTGAAGAAAAACACATAATGTAATCTTAGGTTTTTTTTCATTATTTTATTATAGTTCGTTCATTGATTATGAAAAATGATATCAGCGGAATGGCCGCCTCTGTACATTAGACAGTTGATTCGTTCGAGATAATTTTCGATGACATTTTCGTAGGTTCCGGGGTCTATATCGGTAATAACTTGGCGGATTATAGTTTTTAGGTGCACCAACGCTACAGGTTTGTTGATATAGAGGGACTCTTACGAAAACACAAAAAAAACGAACGACGTTAAATCGCATTGTCTTGGTGTTCGATCAAATTGACCATAATCTTCCCGTAAAAGTCTATACACAGTCCTCCAAAATTGTTATTTCTGGAGAAGAACTGAACAATTTTAACGCGTTGAGCGGTAGTAAAGCGTTACGTATGTACCTATACGTTAGGTATGTGTTCTGGCCTTAGTTCTTTCAGACTAACATTTGACGTTTGAATCACGCGCCATTATTGATAGCTAGACAGCTGTTTTAAATTAGACCACTTACAGTGCTGCCAACATAGGAAACTGGAATTGGATCACCCAATATTAAATAGCTCAACAATATGACGTTCACACTAAGCTAACTCTGTAGTATTTAGCTTGCTATAAGCTATAAACTTGGCAATTTTTGTAGCTATATGGCACGACTCGCTTCCGTTGCCCCAAGAGATTTCGATAACTGTGAAACTACTCTTTATTGTTTGTTGTCAATAAAAATATAGCATGTTTACTTACGATATAGCGTATAGTGTAAATGCCATGGTATATATTTACGGTTTAAGACGCATTATGCTATACTTTAAAGAAAAAGAACTGTCTGAACGCTTCATAAATAAATTAAAATTTAATTACTCATTTCGACACTGCATGAGCTTTTAATTATTAAAATATTCTGTTTACAAAATTCGTGTCGAGGCAAAATGGTTGTGTCTAGCGAACTTGCAAATTATATCATTTACGCGACAGTGGCGCCACAGACAACTCGATTTATACTTGCACTAGTCGCATGATGTCGTTTGGTAACAATATTGCTGTACAGCTGCATCAGTTGGAACGGAAATGCTTTCTAGCAACTGAGCTTCATTAACTAAATCTGTTAAGAACATTTATCAAACCTCAATTTTAATCTAAATCTCGATGTGAACACCTTAAAAATTTAAATTGAGGTTTGTTAATTGTTTACTTCACCTTCCTTTCATCTCCTGATGACGCAGATGTAGGTATTTAATTAATGTCTTCAATCGAAACTCCAAGCTAGCATAAAAGTAAGTAAGAATTTCTAAAATTCTGGTCTCCGTAATGAAAATCAATATTTTATTAAGGACTAATATAGTATGTACGTTCACTGTTATTAATAACTGACTTCATGTTTGGATAAGACAATGAATAATTTGACGCCACGACGAACAGCGAACAGTAAGTATTTGTGGACGTGAAGAAAATGAGGCTGTATTACATGGTTCTAGGAAAACACGCCTTTTCTGGCGGAACTGAGAAAGTCAATTCAAATAAATTGATTCCTTCGCGTCGCGTTCGTCGCCGCTGCTTTTGCACACAATATCTTACCCTAAGTCTCGTTGAAGTGAGGATCTGTTTGCAAGTGATGGGGTGTATGATAGCGAAGTATCTCTCCGTACATATCACGACGAGGATGAATATAGACGCCGTGTAGCTCAGCGAATGAACAAACTGGTACATTTTGCACAAGAAGTCACCAAACACCCAACTGGAAAAGAAATAAATGTTCATAAATTACAAAGTTTCAACCTACTTTTCGCAGATTTTCGCACGTTTATCACAAACATTACTCAGTACTTTTGTTTTACAGATAACAATAAAACCGTTATTTTACTTCTAAACTGGGATGGTTTTCATATCGTTTTCACCGTATATATTAGGGAATTTCTTGAAATATCATGTTAACATAGGTACTAGAGAGAGAGTTGGCGATGTTTTGTAATCAAGTCGTAAAAACCGCCTTTATGGCGCTTACATGGGTTACGCTGACTGAAGCATAAGATGTACATAAAATAAAAGTAAAGCAAAATTATGGCTCCTAAAAGGTCTATGGAAAAGTCTGCAATAATGACTATGTAATTATCTTTTAGGATGAAAAACCATGACAATCACAATTCGAATTTTATTAAAATTAGGGATAGTGTAATATATCATAATCATTATTCCAATTTATTTGGGGTCGGGGCAGCAGGAGATCCATTTTTTCAACCGTTGTACACTGGGGTAGGTCAATCCACTTAGCTCCAGTGTGTCACCATTGTGACTCCAATGTGGATCCGGCTCTTCACACCCTGGCACACTGTCCTGAAGCAGTCAGGGCAGACTGTCAGCCTCAATGTCAGTGATTCGAACCATGGTTGCCGGGGAGGGGGCGTGGGAGACAGTCGCCTTCTGCGAGGATGTTATCTCGCAGATGACGAAGCGGATCAGGGAGGAAGACTCCCTCGTGGATACAATCCGCCGTAGGAGGGCAGGTCGGTGCAGGTGGCTTTAAGCCAGATTGACGCCGCTCTAACACAGGCCAGCGGGCGATAGATTGGGATGGATATCGTCCGCATTGCACGGCTCTCGAGTTGTGGTGATTTCCCAACTGTGCTCGGATTTCGCCCAAAGAGATGATGTGGACGGCGCTGGGATAAGTCGGTCGCGAATGTCAAGCATTGCAATTCTCGCGGCTTATCCACCTAAGGCGAGAGTAGGCACAGTGAAGGTTTTAGTGGTTACGAGCACCACATAACCATACCACCTAACCGGGGTGGTGCGTCAGGCATTTTTTATTTCTCCAAAATAAAGGTCACACTAAATAAATGTCGAAAATTTTCATATCTATCTACTACTCGTAATACCGTTCTTATTTTTAGAGTGGGTAGAGACGACTAAATTATCCTTTCAATAGGACTAGAAGCACATTCTTACGTGTTAATACTAGGTGGTACTAACTGCGATCAGAATCCGTTTTCCAAGCTTAATGATTATGGCTGGATTCCCCCCAGCTCGGCTGTTAATAAAGCGGTTAACGAGAAAGTCAATTTTCAGAAGTAGATAAAGAAAGATTACGGGCTTAAATTATGAGTTTTATTAAGTTAATAGGCCGGATAACTTGATCTTTTTTACTCATTTGATTTTAATCATGATGTAAATAACTAGTAATACATTACCAGGCGTCTTAGCACGGATGTTTATCGCTAAATTTATCAATGAAAAATTAAATGCATTGAATTTATAGTTTTATCAAGATATTAAATCAAATTTGATGCATAGAATCGACAAATCCGTCGACAAATAGAGTCATGCTCGCACCGCAGGGTTGAGATGAATCACATGGTTAAATGTTCATTTAATCAAATACCTACTTTTTTTTAAGTGACACAGATGTTTAAAATTTTGTAGCCCCCACAAACCTTTCCCGCTAATATCATCAACCTATAAAATAGTGTAAAAAGTCCGTAGTGTTTGCACCTGATATTAACACCCACTGTTTTGAGGCGATACAGTTTCAATGAACGTTAGCAGGTATTATTCTATTTATAGGTCTAATAAAATGTTCGCGAAGTACAAACAGGTCAACACACTTCGTAAATGTACCTACCCTCCACTGTGTTCTGCATTCTACCGTAATTAATCAACGTACATACGTCATAGGACTCTGCTTTACGTTAAATGCGCTCGGGATTTCTTTAGAGCGTAACCATACAAAAGCGGTTTGTACGTATTAGAACATAAAACAGAAAAGTAATAACGTTAATAGAGTTTACGAGATCAGTAGGGTAGTAAGATACGAAATGTAACTACTCCTAAGGGCCTATCCAAGTTTTGTAGTCAGCCAACGCCGGCACTGCGTCGGCTTTTTCTCTTCTATCTATCGAATTATATTAAACGCAGCAGATCAACTTAGCGTACCCCACTAGACTAGACTAGTATGAGTGAGTGTATATCGTAATTACGACACACAAGACCCTACGCGACATGCCATAAGTTCGGCGGGTCGTTTGGTCGACAAGTCATTTACTCGAAAGGTTAATCGTGTTACATGTCATAGAAGGTGTTAGTTCATTGGTGCGACAGTCGAGAACCTATTGAATATAGGTACGTATATGTTGTATCCAGTGGTGGCGTACCATAGGTTGATACCCGGGGCGGTTTTCTATTGAGCACCTCCAAAATAAAACATCAAATATTGCTATGCGACTAATTTAGAAAGTTCATGACTTAAATGGCACCTATCTAAGCGGTCAGCAGTTTGGCCTTTCCAAACTGTAACCATGGCTAGTGGTTACTAAGCTGCGTTTGTAAGTTGTCACCACGTGGTCACCCTTTGGTGCTTGGTACCCGGGCGGATGCCCCCACCGCCCGCCCTTTACTCCGCACTGGTTGTACCTACTGTTTCTTCCGCACTTCCGGTCTAATTTAGTAAACAGTCCATACATATCATAACCACAAACGCAAAAGATAAGTTTGAACCTTATGTTTGTGAATCTGTCTGTGACATCATAGCCGCCAAACGGGTAATCCGATTTTATTTCGGTTTCGATTCACATCTCTAACATATCGAATCCCATAATTATCATATCTCTATCATATTTCATCGAAATGTTATTGTTATGAAGTACAATATTGTACTTTCACGAGAATACAGATTTTGAAGAAGTTTAAATAATAAGATTAATTGTATTTTAAATAATACTTTTAAGTTAAATTAGTGTGAGTAACTAGTAGTATCTAAAAATAATGATCTAAACAAGTAAGTATTGAAAAAAATTACATAAGAATCTCTTACTCTTAGTCTTCCTGCTGAAGATTGTTTGCTAAATAAGAAAAGTAAATAAAAATGGGGTAGGTATAAAAAATAGTTTGATATGTTGCTTCGTTCCAAAACCCGATCACGTACCCTCCTCACGATACATAAGCTTTAATATTTCGAGATCAAGATGAATGATACCCCAATCTCTCAACTTTGCTATACACCTATAAGACTTGCTACTATGTGATTCGTAGGGAAAATTACACTATATTACTCTTATTGAAAAAAGTTTTTGGTAGTCAGTCGCCTCAACTTTATGTGGATATAAATGTGAGTGCCGAGCGTAAAGACCGAGGTTCAATTTTCGAGATGAGAAAGATTGTTTAGTTTGTATATTTTCTATAAATATTTTTTATAGTAGCTGTACCAGCCGTGCGGTGTTATGTTTTTAGGCTTTATATAGTATGTATGTTGGTGAGTTTCTTTATTCCACGTTAACTTCTAAATGCCTGGTCTGATTTAGATGTATGGGATATCGTTAGAATCCTTACGTAGTCCCGGGTAACATAGGATAGTAAGATTTAAAAAAATAGTAATATGGGGGCTATGGTACACAAAAGGATATGGAATATAAAAATATAATTTAGACATGGCAGGCGTGCTTTTTAAAAAAATTTGAATTAATTTCCTCTTGTTATCGATACATTTGTCGATTTTAAACGTCAAATTTGCATAATTTCTTGATAAAACGATAAAATTCAATACATTTAAACTTTTAGCGACTCGAGAAGTTTGTCGACAAAGATTCGTGCTCGGACGCCTAGTCGCGTACTGTTAGTTTCTGCCTAACTCCATGAAAAACAAAATACTTTATGTTTCACTTTTGTGTTCACACATGGTGGCTGTCCGTTTTAATATTTAATTAATTATTTCGTATTTATAACCTTTTGTATACATAGCTACTATATTACTATTTTCAAAATATTAATATACAATGTTATCTGAAAAAATAGGTATAAAGATTCTTACTATATACCTTAACATCTTAATTGGTTCAGGCATTTAGAAGTTATGGTGGAATAAAGAAACTCACAATCATACATGAATGCTAAAATAATACTCCTTAGTAATATCTTAGGTTTGCGCGATCACTACACATTATAATAAAACAACTTTTAACCGGATTAATCGCGTGTATTATTGGTTTGTTGTTTTTCCTGACGTTTCGAACACTTTGCCACACAGAAAGATACTTGAACGGTGAATCTCACCACCATCCTTGTCAGTTAGCTACTGTCGCCAAATCTTTGTTACAGAGAGCACAAGGCATCTGCGACGCCGACCACCTGGTAGGGGAACTCAACCATGTGAAGCAAGTTCTCAAACATAATAACTTACGAGCTCCACATCCCCGTCGCAGAAGCCGCCCAAAGCCCACCACAGTTGATCGCCGACCTGCTGTCCTACCTTTCATCAAAGGGGTCACCGATAGAATTGGTCACATCTTGAAGCGTGCTTCTATCAAAACCTACTTCAAGCCACATAGAAAGATCAGCCAACTTCTCAGACCGGTGAAGTGCCACATTCCCTTACAAGATGCAGGGGTCTACAAGATTGATTGCGATTGTGGGCTATCATACATAGGGCAAACAAAGCGTAGCATTGGCACCAGGTTGAAAGAACACATAGCTGATGTCAAGAATACACTCTCAACAAAATCTGCAGTCTGTGAACATACAACAGACAAACCCAACCATTTTCTACGTTTCGATAAACCCCAAATCCTCGCAAAAGAAAACCGATATATACCGAGAATGCTCCGCGAGGCTATTGAAATTAAAAAACACCCAAATTTCAATAGAGAAGATGGTTGGCAATTACCACCTGTTTGGAATCCTGTACTGAAAATAATCAAGTTCCAAACAAAGTCAAGTCACAAGAAAAATCAAGATACTGTGAGCGATTACTGCGTGCATCGGAACACCGTTTAGTTTATAATTCGATAAAATTGTAAAATTGTATCTCTAAATTTAAAACGGCTGTGACCTCTGAGTTTGTTTCGGTATTTCTTCTCAGGGATAGTCTTAGGAAATACCGTCGCGATTTAGTTTTAAATATGTATCAGAGACAAAAATATTTTTATGAATTTATCAATTATATGTACGGTAGACTGAAATAATTTTAAATAAACTGTTGAGACACCTGACACCTTAGTCCTCCTGCGACCACGAACTCTGCAAAGTGTTCGAAACGTCAGGAAAAACAAAAAAAACAATAATACACGCGATTAATCCGGTTAAAAGTTGTTTTATTATAATACTCCTTTTTTGGGCAGTCGTGTAACAAATGTAATAACGGTGACGCAAATTTTTTAACCTTTACTAAGTACATATAGATTCTATTTCACCCTGTCTCTTTAATGGAATGATGAATAGGTACAGATGCGATATAATACCAATTGATGACTTTTGAGGGACAATTAATCATACTCCCGACGTGCCGTGTCTGAAAGTCACATCCGTAGCATGTCATGTAAACATGACGTAGGTACGGGTGTGCTCGTATTTCTTTTATATATTTTAACATAATTTTAATAGAAATATTGGGGAAATCTTCCTGTAGGTACTACATCAATAGGTTTTCTTGCTTCTAGAAGAGGGCTGCACTACCACTACATCTCCGTCTTCACCATGTACATAAATGCTATGAGCTGTTGCCTCGACTGCCTCGTTGATTTAGTGGTCCCAAGCGAGACTTTTGAGCATGAGGTCCTGGTTTCGATGCACGGGTTGGGCAAAGTAGATATTATTTGGTTTTTCTATTAGAAAATTCCCGATAGCAGCCCGAAGTTTGGAATTGTGCCCGTCAGATGGCAATAGGCTCACCACCTGATGATTACATGGGACTTAATAACAGCATTGGCCAAATGTTGGTGTAGGTACCGATAATACGGTTTTGTAGGACTTTTTTTTGTTTGTTATTGTTATTTCTGTATATTATAAATAAATAAATAAATTATATAACCGTATACACCTCTGCCTATAGGCGAATGGGAAATATAGGCGTGATGCTATATTATGTTATACCGTACCCTTCGCCGTTCCTCAAATTACATCAAGATCAAACTTAATTTCATTCAGATCGGTTCAACGGCCTAGACGTGAAAATATAGCAAACGAATGCCAAATGAAGTTACTTTGCCATTTATATCATAAGCCATTTACCATAATAAGTATCTATGGTTTTCTAAGAACCATGTAGTCAATACCCTTCAGGATAAATAGCTGCAGGTGATACGAGTACAAGTTCGCATAATATTTTAATATAAAATCTTTTTTTAATAAAAATACACCTAATTAAGTATATTCTGAACTCGAAAACACGCCAGAATTAATTCAAATTAATTGGATTCGATGTTTACCGATTGAAATTAAAGAACTAATATAAAGCTCTCTTTAACATCTAAATATAAAGACGAGAAAGCAATAAACTTTTTAGCCTCGCTTATCAAACGGGAGTTGAAAAAATATCTGAATAATCAAATAACTGTGTAAGGTCAACGCTGTTAACGCAACGTAAACAAAATGTTCATTTAGGATTAATTAAACGGACACACAATCGACATATTAGCCTTTGTTTACTTACGATTCGGGCCACGGTAAGTAAATGATAGGTAAATATTAAATGTGATTGCGCATTTCAGAGCCACGCATATAAAAATGTACGCAGAATTATCCTCACGCTCGTCGCCCAACAAAAGATGTGTCACGATTTTGACGAATATCTTTCCAAGTCACTTTTGACGTATTTACTCAAACTTAACATAATATAGACACGCCTGTATTCCCCGGGGTAGGTAGAGATGTATACATTTATTAAATCCTTTTTGCAAATAGAGTACAAATACGGTCCTTTAGTGCCATTTTCTATGAGTTAAACTTCACGGTCGGTATTTGCTGAAAAACACAATAACACTGCCTATCCCGGTAATTGAAACCAGGTCCTCACAGCAACAGCCACAACCGCGCTGCCTGCCTCTACCTCTCCGACCACACTAACTATACTCAACCAAAGAGGCAGTATACACATCATCATCATCATCCCCCTGCCCTTATCCCAATTTATTTGGGGTCGGCGCAGCATGTAATCTTATTCCATACATATTTATTAGCTTTCATATCGTTAGTCACTCCTTTTCTAGTCATATCATCTTTAACACAATCCATCCATCGCTTCCTCGGTCTTCCTCTACTCTTATAGCTATCTACATTCATACTCAAAACTTTCCTTGTCACATGACCCTCATCCCTCCGCATCACATGCCCATACCATGCTAAACGATTTCTAGACAACTTCTCAGTCACCGGTGCCACTTTCAGACCACACTCCATCCGCGTCACACCACACATCCCTCTTAACATTCTCATCTCAGCTGCATGTAGTTGTCTTTCATTCATTCTCTTCATGGGCCAACATTCTGAACCATACAAGACAGCAGGTCTAATAATTGTTTTATAGATTTTCCCCTTAAGTTTAAGGGGAATTCGGGGGTCACAAACAGTTCACGTGACCTGCCGCCATTTCATCCACCCTGTGTTAATTCTGTGCTTGACGCTCCGGTCTATTTCGCCATCGCATTGTACGATAGAATGTATACACATCATCAATTGTATATTGTTCAAAATGGGAACAAAGCAGCAATTCACAGAGGTATGTCTGCCATCTGCGCCTCTGTGGCACGTGACGACTCATCCAACAACAGATATCTACACACACTAGTTATAATACCCACTTTTCAACGAAACCATTATTTTTACATTTTCCCGTTTCAGGCCCTCTACCGAACGCAGTAATTCATTCAACATGTTCGGTTAAATGCCCGCTGTGTTTACGCACATTGCTGTTTACCTGAAGCGGCAATTCACTCACCTCGGTATAAGATAGATGGTCAAATTTTGGAAGACACAAAACACGCCGACACATAAATCTGCCACCGCGAGGTTCGCCAGAAAGAAGTTGGTTATGGAGCGGAGCCGTCGCGATAAAGTTACCACGAGGATAACAAGCAAGTTACCTGTAACAAACATACAAACTTTTATATATCGATGTTATTAAATTTAACAAGGGAGAAATGGGTAATGACGTAACCTGTTTAATCCCTACTCCTACGCTTATCTCAAAGAAAACATCAAAGGTATCTCAAACATCATCGCTCATCGTAAAAGTTGTCTGATCATTGACGTTTTATAGCTAATAAACAATTTAGCAACGGGTTGTATATATGCCACAATAAATAGCTATTAATCAAGTGGTAACCCAAGCCAGTCATTCGATGTGCCTTCATGAAGTGTTTCAGCACTAATTAAAATTACGTCGATAATAAACACAGCTTTTGTTATGAATAAACATGATTACGTACTTGATAAACATGATTAATATTAATTTAATAATTTCAGCGTTTAATGATTCAACTGGCAAGTGGCAAGTCAAGAGTCGCAGGTTCGACCTCAGGGCTCGCACCGCACCGCAGACTTTTCTTGCTTAAAAAGGTGGAGGAACGCATCTTGAGGAAACTAGGAAACTCCCAAGAGATATTCTAGATTATGTGTAAAGCCATGTCAACGGTCTACGGGCAGTTATAGCTCTGACGCGAGATTATTTTCTTACAAAAAAAATCAATAACACTTTGCCCGAACCGGGAATCAAACCCGAGACCTCCTGCTCAGCAGTCGCGCTTGGGAGCGCTAGACCAACGAGGCATCTCAACTGCTAAAAAGACAATTGACGATCGAAAAGTTTATCTTATACCTACCCTCTGCCCATGCCACTTTTTTAATACATTTCTCTCTCATTGGTCTAGTAGCCGCAATCGTTACTGCTGAGCATAATGTATTCAATACACGGGTCATGCAGAGTGCTATTGGATTTTATATTAAAATTCTCAGTAGCAGTTTGGAGTTTGGAATTGTGCCCGGTAGATAACAATCGTCATCATCCCCCTGTCCTTATCCCAATTTATTTGGGGCTGGTGCAGCGTATATCTGGTATGTTGCTACAGTTTTGGCTATGTTTTATGACCAGCCGCCTGCCTGACGTCAACCCTCATTAGGAATGCTGTTGTTCCTGGTAACTGCTACCCATACGGTCTCCGTCTATCTAGCTATGTCACACCGAATGTTATCCGTGCTCCAGGTTCTGATGTTATCCTTCTATCACACTCCAATAACCCGTAGATAGCAATATGGGATTTAATAAAAGTATCGGTGAAATGTGTATGTATGTACCTAATTAAATTTCTGCCTAATTCTTTGAGGAATATAGGTGTGATGCTAGGTTATGTTATATTTTTAAACTCATGTAAAAGGGAGGTAGTCCAGTCCTAGAGTCTAAAATGTATGTTAAAAGAAAAATACGGTCCTTGTCAGGATTGGAACCTGCGCCTCCCGGATAAATACTTTCGGTATTTCTACGGGAGGCGCAAGTTTGAATCCTGTTCACGACTGCATTTCTCTTAAAAATAACTTTAGGGTTCGCAACGCATGCTTTATTTATTGCCTTTGAAAGATTGATCAGTGTTGGTCCAGTCCTCTCAAATTATTGGTACGAAATGAACTATTAATCAAGTCACAACAAAATGCGCAGCCGTTTCGCACAAACACATCAATCATTTACAAGCACGTTGTTACATACGTATGTGTGCAGTTGTTCACTGCTAACAATGCATTAGTCGTGAGTACACAACCAGCTGAGAACATAATGTCCTTTACTTGCATCTGACACAGCGTCAATTGCATTTAGAATGGAAATTTCAATTTAATCTGTTTATTTCCAAAATGGAAACGTACAAGCTTAGGTTGCGATCCTTCTTCTTCTTCATCGTTCGTGTAGGAAGCCAACCTAGTGTAAGGCCAAGATAAATAAACATTACTTTGCACGTGCTTTGGTGTAGCATTATTCCTGCTACTGTCACGCCATACTTCCCTTCCCCTTCGTGTTTAGGTTTTTTCTGACCTTACAGGTCATCGACTCAGCCCCGGAAAGACAATTCAAAATACAATATCTTTTCTTTAACTTAACTGGTGATTGTCCTTTTAATATACCTATACAATAAATAAATCTGTCTGACTGTAGCTGTTTAGAAAATTGCAGTTATCAATTTTCCAAAACAGCTGATTCCACAATCCATCTGCGACATATGCATGAAATCACGGCTTTTCCCCGTGAACGTAGAACGGATCGGGGTCTATCAGTTATACCATTACCTATCCTATTTTTATTATGATGGATATTTTTAGTATTTACAGTATATTTACAGTGAAACTTTGCATGATACATGCTTAATGTTTTATTTTTAGAATATCCATACTATCATTATACCCTTTTGGCGTTTATGTAAATACGTAGGAGGGTGTAAAATAGCTTACCTAATTCCAACCCTTTGTTACACTATGTTATTCATAGACAGGAAATTATTATGTACCGTACAAAGGACTCGTTATTTTTCAATAAGGCTAAAAATTTTACCTTCTTGGTTTGCTTGCTTTATGAAAATACTTAGGCGTATGTAAAATATTTTTTATTTGAAACGGATGTGGTTTATGCAACTTTCAAGTACCTTCGCACTTATCTATATTTTTTAACCGACTTCAAAAAGGAGGAGGTTATCATTCGTCTGTTTTTTACAACTATGTAGATACGAGTAGGTACTCTCACAGAACAGATTTCTTGAACCAAGCGCCTAGTGCGTTGGCAGCGGATTGGAGGGAGAGAGCGATGCGGTCTTGGCTACGACCAGAGTAGTATAGGCCGTGTCATCGGCGAAGAGAGCTAACTGGGCCTTTTTGTTTTTCGGAATTTCGCTTGTGAATAGCGTGAAGATGAGAGGGGAGAACACGGAGCCTTAAGGAACTTCAGCTCGAATAGGATGGGTGGTGGATAGTGCGCCCTCGATGCGATAACGGAAGGTGCGATTCGACAGATTGTCACGTAAGATGAGCACGAGACGGCCAGGCACTCCGAGTTGGTATAGCTTATATAATAAGCCATTGTGCCAGACTTTGTCGAAAGCTTTCGCTATGTCGAAGAACAGTATGCCCGTCATCGAGCCGCGTTGAAAACCAGCGCTTACGTGCTCGACGATGCGGTGAACTTGTTGGATGCAACAGTGTCGGGTTCGAAAACCAAACTGCTCGTCAGAGATAAGACTCTTTGCTTCGGCGTAGTCTTTGAGTCACTTATAGATAAGCTTCTCGTAGATTTTATCGAGAACATTGAGGAGGCTGATAGGTTGGTAGCTAGTGGGCTCGGATTTTGATTTTCCATGTTTAGGGATACCTATAACGGTGGCTTTCCATGCCTGTGGCAAGATATGGTGACTCATGTCGCCATTGAAGATGGCGGTCATTAGTATAATGAGAGGGGTGGGCAGGAGTTTAATTACTTCATTAGTAATGCCGTCTAAGCCTGGGGCTATCGGGGGTTTTAGATTCTTAATGATCTTTTGCACTTCGTCGAGAGTGGCAGAGGGTCAGGGTCCTCGAACGATGGGAGTGAAGCTCTACATTCGACTTCCACGTCCACCTTGAAGAGGTGCGCTTGGTCTGCCTGTTGGGTGCTAGGAGAGTATTGGGATTCTAAACTGTCGGCCAGACATTCGGCCTTTTCTATGTCATCAAAGGCTATGCTCTTATTGGGGTGGATGAGTGGAGGCATGGTGACAACATCGTTGTATTGTAACTTCCTCTGTAAGTGCCAGAATGCTTGACGTGTGGACTCTAGATCGCTCAGCGTCTTATCCCGCGAGTTTGTTACCCTTTTAAGGGTTTTGGGTTATTTCCGGAAACGCGTTGTATACTTATAGGAGCCTACCAGCAAAGGTGATTGTGCAGGCGATTATTTCCTTGGCCATGTCTCGGGCACTCTCGGATGTGAATACAAAGAAGGTGCTCATGATCACATTGAAAGGAAAGATGTTAGAATCGTAGCCGCGGGGATTTGACCGGCGGCAGGAGTGGGCTTTGTGGAAGGTGCAGGTTTAGCACCGGGCTTCACCACTGGGAGAGCAGGCACTAGGGCCGAAGGTAGTGGAGAGGGCGTGGGAATGGCGGAGGCCATTAGTGCTGGAATCATCGGAGGCTGGGTGGGTTTCAGAGCTGGGAAAACTCATTGGTGGTTGAGGGGAGCGCACGAACTAGGTCTCTGAGGGCTGAGACGGTTAGGGAGTTTTGAAGAAGGGATCGCCACCGAAGGGCTTTCCCTTTGCTGGCGGGCGATAGCACGCGTGGCCAGTTTAGGAGAAGAGGATTTTGATGCTTTGGGGCAACCACGATAATTAGCCGGGCGGCCAGCTTCGCCGCACAGCACACAGCTGGGAGCCACCCAGCCAGGTGTAGAGAGAGCGATCTTTGAGACGGGGACAATCAGTAGTAAAAATAAAATAAAAATTGATAGGTGTCAAATATGGCTTTTTAGACCTCGTCGACTATAGTATGATTTATTTGGCAAAATATTAGACAAAATTTCAAAAAAGTTAAGGAATAACGACGTTTATGTAAAAAAGGCATTAAGAACTAATAATTCCGTTCGACGTGCCATTTGCAACGGCAAAGAAAAGGCAGAGGTTGGCAGGAAGTAGGGGGTGTATAAGTTGGCATGTCATGAATGTGATTCTGTATACGTGGGTCAAACAGGCCGCAGTTTTGAGACACGTTATAAAGAACAAAATTCGGCTTGTAGGAATGCCCGACCAGAGAGATCACATTTCGAAAAACATCACAGATTTATCAGAAGGGCGTGCCTATAAAGTCTTACATACTTGTAGTAAAGGTCTAAGGCTGAGCGTGTTGGAACAGTTAGAGATTATCAAACACACGTTGATGGAACCATACTAAATGAGCAGCTTAATGTTTCTTCCTCCCCACTGTTGCGTATTTTTATATCAACAACCCATTAAATTATTTTTATTATGTCTTAAATACCATTATTATTATTCTTAATTAATTCATTACATATTTATTTACTATCATTTTTCATATTACTTTTTTAAAATAATTATTTAGATAAAATTTTCAATAAACTGAATCAAGTTTAAAAACATTCCATAGTTTTCCGTTACAACAGGTGGAGGGAAGTAAGCATAAATAGAGGTGTGGCGTGGCGGTATAGTCGCAATTTTCATCGCTTGCATAAATACGGGCATGAACCAGATTTGAGCCACCAACTAAGCTATCCCGACCACTGCTCACTACTCCGAATTCTTGTTCTAAATTTTAATATATCTTATGGTGCCGTAATCGCTATCTATTCAGTCTCTATACAGGTGACTGAACCGACACAACATATTTTCGAGAAATTCAATGTCTTGCACATGCGAGTATCGTAACAAATACAGATCACTTTTTCAAACGCATTAACTTTAAAGCTATACATTTTTGGAAATAAAATAAAAAGAGAAACACAAAAAACAAGTGATACTATTTTGGGCCAGTAAAACAATAGAGAGTGAGAAAACGCGTTGCAGATGTATTCTGAGACAATCCCACACGTGCCCACTAATCGCCCGAATTTTCCTTTTGTCTCAGTTTTTCAGGAAAAATGTGTGATATACAAGTAACTGGGTACCACCCGACGTCACCGTGTAACAGAAAGGTTACCTGTTTCTATACAAATGGGGTGAGAATCATAACATTCCCCTGTCTGTATTTCCTGAGGGGTCGGCAGAGGTGTACACAGTTGTACATCCACATTTCACCTTTTATGGATGGAGAGCCTATTGCCAACGGGACACAATTCCAGACTCTGGGCTGCTGATTTTTTAACAAAAACCGATTCGAACCCAGGACCTTACCACTCAACAGCTGCGCTTGTGAATATTAGACCAACGACGAGTGTAGTGAGCTAAGTGTATCTAAATATCTGATAATATACGAGTATAATATGTAGATATTATACTCGTAAATTATTATTCTATCGATATTCATTCGATGCAAAATTACTTCGAAAAGACACTTTATTTTTATTTCGATATTTTTTTAATTTCAGAAAGTAATTATTCGTTCTAAAATATAATAATATATAATTCCAATTAAGATTTCATTGTTTTTTCTTTATTTAAGATTTATTTAATTTAAAACTAAATACATATATACTTCCAAACTTTATTTTTAATTCTTTATTTAATTAACGAGGGTTTAATATTTTGAGATTATGCCACCCTCATATATTACAAACTTATCTATACTATCTATTATTTGCATTGAATAGGCTCCGAAACTACGGGACGGATTTGAAAAATTCTTTCACCGTTGGAAGCTACACTATCCCCGGGTGACATAGGCTATATAACATCACGCTACGACCATAAGGAGTGGAGCATCAATGAAAAATGTTGCCAAACGGGAAAAACTACCTTTTGAGAGCTTCCGTTGCGTGCGCTGCGTAAAACGATTAATGTTACGCAAAATCTTTTGTCTTTCGTCTTTCATCTTTCATCTTTCGTCTTTCATCTTTCGTCTTTCGTCTTTCGCCCTTCGTCTTTCGTCTTTCGTCTTTCGCCCTTCGTCTTTCGTCTTTTGTCTTTTGTGTTTTAAGATTTATAAAGAGGAAAGATTTCATTGTTTGTTTGCATTGACTCAATATAACCTTTTTTAAGGTTATCAAATTGGTTCTAAAACGGTGTATTATTTGCGAAGGTGTTTTTATAAACATGATATTAATCCTCATCCGTTATTCAACGGAGGATCACAGGTATTTAATTTTGAACAAAATTGTCCTGCACATCATTTGATTTTAAATAAATATCTTAAGAGATAGTTTTAAAATACCTTCGCAATAAAATAATGATCAAGTACCACGCGCGCATTTTTAACATAACATAACTTAATGAGACCTATGTAATAAGTGGTGAGCCTATTGCCATCTACCAGGCACAATTCCAAACTCCGAGCTGCTATTGAAAATGTTCTAACAGAAAAACTCAATAACACTGCCCGACCCGGGAATCGAACCCGAGACCTCATGCTCAGCAGTCGTACTTGGGACCACTAGACCAACGAGGCAGGCGCATTTATGATGTGCTAGGCGCGGTCATGAAGGGGGAGAGCGCTGGTGAAATAGTATTTTTCTTAAAATTAACGCGGGTGTAACCGCGCGGCACAGCTAGTTAACTATAAAAGTCTGTTCGACACTATGTTGTGACAAGAGCTGACTTGTTACTAGGGAAAGAATCAGCATTGCCATCCAAGTTCCAACAATGGTAATGCTGCCAGTCTTCTGGGAACCTTCCCAAAAGACAGCGACGCGGAGGAATAGGTACTTCAACGCATGAGATTTTCGTCATTTAATTTTTACAATATAAATATTAGAATAGCTTTTATTTTATATGTATATATATAGTTAGTAAATACTTTTTCAACACTCTTGCTCGTAAAGTAGTTCTTATTTCAGCACTTTTAGGTTCATAATGAGGCTTAGCTATTAATCACGCGTGCTTTTTTTTTCATGTTTACCGCTTTAGTGCGGTAATATAAAAAAAAAACAGGGTGACTGCTTTACATTTACTTTTAAACCTCAACAACGAGTTATGATGTTTGAAAACTCCTTGATGAGATTTAACATTTTTGTGACTGTGCTAATTTTAATATGATAAATAAACATTTTGATTCTTCAAATTATTTCTTTTTATCTGCAAATTAACATTAATTTGTGTTATTTATGCAAGAGCAGTCTTTTTATTTTAAATAATTATTAAATATATATAAACGTCAAACCATAGATTATCAAACTAAAGTTCAACAACTTCGTCAAGTCAAGCCTCTGCTTCTACGCGTGCATTGACCATAGACCCGGCGCACAACAAAGAAATCCGCGCGTCATATAACAAAATAAGTCTAATTGGTTTTATTGTTATGTTTCCTTGACAGACATCAAAACTATTACTGATAATATAGAATATTAAAAGTAAAGAAATTTCCAAACTCTGCTGAAATTTCTATATTCGTAATTGTTGTGTTAGCTAAAATATGAAGTTTCAATTATTAAAAAGAAAATGTTTATGTAGCCGAATTGGCATTAATTTGTGTTATCAATAAAAAAGTATTAAATTTATTTTATTAAAATATTAGGCTGTTTGACAACTTCGTCAGTGCAAGTCCTTCCACCTGCGCGCAAATAGATCATACGAAGAAAGAAATTCCCTCGCCATCTTAGTTATAAAATGTTTAAAAGTGAATGTCTGGAAAATGTAATTTTATGTTATTTTATTAAAATATTCCTCACAAGAGTGTTGAAAATCGTCGTATGAGCTGCGTGCCCTAATGGTCAATACAAGTCTCGGTCGGTCATTGCTACCCTTGCCATGACTCGGTTAGCAATTTAACCTCGACTGTAATGACCAACTTAGGGCTCTTGTATCATAATGTACTATTATTTTATCTGTAAGTTTATTCGCAAAATTACAAAATTGTACTTGATAACACTATTATTTCTATTGTGTTTGGTAATTAGCGAATCAACAGATAAATTGGAAAATATAATTTAAAAGAATATTTAATTATAATTAAAAAAGTTTTCAATAAATTTACCATATTATTTGTTATCATCCGTATAATCTGTGAATTCGTTATGTTTACAGCCTTTCCGTTACACGTTGTATAGAATAGCAAACAGTTTTCACGAAGTAAAGCGCTCCTCCATTCAAGAATTATGAACACCGTAAACATTTTGGCGTACACTCGTTTATTTCAAGATACGATATTTATAAAGCAATCCGAACTTTGCTTACTCTAAATTTCATTCCGTTGATCTTGTAAAAGGGGAGCTGCCATAAATAGGTAGTCTATACATTATCCGTTAACAATTTATAAGTACGGTGAAGCTTCCGCCATAAGTGTGCTTAATGTTTTTATGTAGTACACTCACGTATAGGTACAGATATAAGTAAGGGAACATCAAGCTATTTTTTTTTTTTCTAAAGGTTCACGTAATTTAGTGTAGTTTGGGAGAGGACACGGACTGTCATAGTAATTAATACCTATAAGGGTTAAATAACTTACAACTACGAATTCGTAACGCTGAGTTTAGTAATCTGTAAATGATTACTAGATAGATATCGTCAGACGTCTCCTTAAGACGAATAGAGATCCTTAGGACTTGAAATTTAATAGATGCGACACGATAGCTCAGTTGGGAGAGCGATGACACGTACCGTCAAATGTTGCCGGCTCGAGCCCCGTACGTGTCTATTATATTTCAATATTTCCTTAGAAAATATTAATTTATATAGGCATTACATGGCCTTAACGTGAATAAAATAAAATAAAACTGACTTTATATAAAAATTCCAACCGTTATTTACAAATGTGTTTACAAATTCATTTTTTTTAATCGTTTCTTATAGTATGCTTGTTCTATTTACATTCATACATTTTATAATTTGAACATATGTCTAGTCTTTCTTATTCGTACCTATAAGGTTTAGTGAACTATGATTTGTTATAGTGATACTGCGGAAACATACATACTTTTATTTATTTATTTACTTTTGGAAAATCAACAGCATTCAAAACACATTAACAATAATTTTAAGTATACATATGTAGGCGCAACGGCATTTCTCGATCATTACGCTACAAAGCAAATCGTCTTTAAAATAATAATTCACGATGATAATAATAATAGTAAGATAAAAACTGTACTCATGCCAATCTATAATGTTCTAGATGTATCAACAAGCAAATAGCAGCTTAAAACAATCACCGGTACGTAGTACTTACGTAATCAGCGATGCTGACGTCACGATTTCTAAAAACAATTCCGCGGTTCTACCGCCGTTATATATATTATATATATTCTTAAATATATATATTATACATACATACAATCACGCCTGTTTCCCATTGGGGTAGGCAGAGACTATCGATTTCCATTTGCTACGATTCTGACACCTCTTTCACTTCATCTATGTTCATTAACCTCTTCATACATGTTCGCCGATTTAGGTGGCTCCTGACCGGCCCTTTTTTGACAAGGTCCGCAATTTGATTGCGGTACTTTCGTCGAGGTCGACCTGCCCCGACCTTTCCATCCACTCTCGCCTCATGTACTAGTTTAGTCAATCGCCTTTCATCCATCCTTTCTACATGCCCAAACCATCTTAGCATACCCTTCTTAATCTTTGTCACTGCATCCTCTTTCACTCCACATAGTTCCCTTATCACACTGTTCCTCACATTGTCTGTTAAAGTTACGCCACACATACCTACTTCTAAAAGCTCTCATCTCTACTGCATTAATTCTACTTTCATATTTCTTCTGCCACACCCAACTTTCACTACCATACGTAAGAGCTGGCACTAAACCCCTCCATGAACGGGCAGCCGCGCCTTATTTGCCACATTCCGGCTATCCATGAAATTGTGTAATGCCCCATTCACCTGGTTACCAGCAGTCACTCTCCTTTCTATGTCCTTCACATGCATCCCATCCCTCGTAAATATAGATCCCAGATATACAAACTCTTTTACTTGTTCCACTCTTTGGTCACCTATCAATATATTGCACTCTGTCATAATTTCGTCCCTTTCAAAAACAATAACTTTCGTCGTACTTACATTTACTTTCATTCCTTTGTGCTTAAAAGTACGATCCATTAATGTAACCATCTTTTGTAATTCTTCTTCCGAAATTGCAAGGATAACTTGATCATCGGCATAGAGGAGACTTTTGATAAATAACCCATTTATTTCTAAACCACATTCACTGTCTTTCAAATCCTTAAGACAACTGTCCATGAATAGGTTAAACAACCACGGTGACGCTACACATCCCTGCCTAACACCCTTGTCAATGCTAAACCATTCGGTGTAGGCCCTGTTTATCCTAACAGAAACATTGGAATCTTCGTAGAGAGATTTCAGTTCCCCAATTAGGCTGTCATTTACCCCATACATGGACAGTGTGGCCCACAGTTCATTCCTCCTCACTCTGTCGTAGGCCTTTTCCAAATCCACGAAAACACGATAGGCTTTTTTTACTGCGGGAAATAATTACTTTTACATACGCTGATACGCACTCCCTTCTATTCTTAGACCACAATCCCTTCCATCCCCGAGCTAGCCCCCTACAACAAAACCCCATCCCTACCAAGGCATGATAAGTTAGTGCCTTTACTAAAGTCAGATTCTAAATCAAGAACCCTACCAGAATAAACCTCCCAGTACAAAATCTTACTCAAAGGATAGACTGCTCACCGCTGACCAATCCACAACAACGGGTTTACCTGACATTTTGATGTCGTTGAGATATACCTGCTTCGACCATAATTATTATAACATTCTGGCTTAAGACGTTGTAACTCGTAACAGGCCCTAATAAAACCATTTTATCAAAAAAAATTACCACCGTTATAGGAAATTGAAAAGTGATAAATACTTACTTACACTCAGTAGCTACTTACCTAAATAAAATTTTATTTTCCCTTTTAGTTTCCTTTTTCGGCGGTTTAAAATAAAAACCCGCGTTAATGTTATGTGATATCCGAGAAGCTATTGATGGACAAAATTAATTACTGTGACTTTTTTACGTACTTAGATACGAACATACACCGTTACACTAACCGTGTATAGTGCGAGTGCAGAAAACATAGAATATAATTCTAGTTCTTTATCTGTCTTTAGGTTCATATCCATACATCTGCGTTTAGGTATCAACAAAATTTATATTGTTTGTCATATTTTGTCTTGTCGAAACAGAGCAACCGATCTAAATTAATTTATGCACGTAGATAGTTGAAGGGCCGGAGAATGGCTACATGCATTAAATTATTGTACAATTTAGACAAGAATAAAATCTATCTTCTTTCCTTCCTTCGGAAAAATAATAATGAGGGCGAGTGCAGTGGGGAGTCAAATTTAATATGATTTATTCTTAACCTGTTCAAACAGTTTACTTAGACTGAAAATAAAATTTCTTTTACAAACCGTCGTCTGAAAAAACTGAATAGAACTAAAAAAATCAATTACCGTTCCGATACCGCACAAAATGACAAATTGCTTTGCCTCCGACTTGTTTGAAACTCAACATTATAATTGTAATACCGAGGTTCCATAATTTATATTATAGTACAGAAAATTATAATGTTCAACACGTGTCGAGGCAAGAAAGTTTTAATTTTATCTATTGTTTGCCATGAAAATGGAAGTACATAGCCATGTACATTTAAATTGAGTTTGGTGTATCTAAGCCGAAGGGAATAATTATATTATTTTATTAGTATTTAATTTAGCGTATATTCCACGTTCCATTTTAATTACGCGAGTATTTATTAGATAATAATACCTATCCTCTTGTGACAATCATTTTCCCAGCATAATGTTATCTGTTATTTTTGATTGTCTGTTTCGATAATTATATGAAGTAGGTAGTAATATGCTGTTAATTTCGAGTATTTTATTTCACTGCCGTGTTAAACTAACGTGATGGCACAGCGAAACTACCGCGCGATATTTATACAGAATTCTGTAACACAGGTAGGCCTTTTAGGCTTTGCACCCTATAGGCGATTTAAAATTCACATAAAATGCATGAAAAAATACACCTAGAAGAATGCTTATACCTACGTGCAAAACTTTATCGTGTGTCTGGGAGGCACACTCTAAAACAGATAAGACGACCTCTATGAGAATATCTGACCATAGATAATATAAAATAATACAATATAATTTTACTTACCAAAGAAACAGCAACAGAACACAATCGTGTACAGCGTAATGAATATGGCTCTGACATCCGTTCTATCGAATATGTACTCGTCGTCACTGAGCGAGTACGCCGTGTGATTCACTCTTGACACATTAACAGAACTCCCGTCCGCCTCCGTCTTGTTGAAAGACGCCCAAACATTATTTTGTTTAACATCGTTGGTTACAAATAACTTGATACCATACATATTTTCTGACACTGTGTCGATCATGGCGCATTCTTCATTGTATCACGCGCCACGTCAGCCATTTTCTGAAACAAAAACGAAACGTTATAAAACGTTTTTGAAACCGGGGGTGTGCGTACTGACGATAAAGAAAAAGAAAATACACAATTTTTAACATACGGTACGTGTATTCATAACAAACATGAGAAATCGAGCTAGAACCGTTATCGTAAATAAACATACGTATCCTAGTATTTACAGTAATTATACCACATGGAGGTTATTTGTGTCGTGAATTTTCTCACACGTTTTTTCTTAGACTTGTTTCTTTAACAAGTGGATACTTATGGTTTTGTAACCAATAGCAGGAAAAGGTTAAACACATGCAAACGCGTAACCTTCTGAAGCAGTTAGAATTTTATATTATTAATAGAAGAGTAATTTTGTCGTTCTATACCTATCACAAATATAGTAAATTGAAACAACATTAAAATCTCATTGCGTCGGTTTTGTTCAGCCATTCGTTTGCGGAACGACCCATCTGCCAGAATTACGATTGCACGGGCAGAAACTCTTGATACGACTGCATTGAAAATCGGATATGTTGAAAACGTGGACAATCTGGTACATGAGAATTTCCGTATTCCGCTAAAACTTTCAGATCGCCTTCACTGTCAAAAGTTCCACACGCAAATCCCGACGCTACACTGAAGAGTTAAATTGTAAAAATATTCATGGACTCAGTATGTATAATTTTATTTTATTTACAATATATATTGTGAGAATTTTGTGACCTTCATCCGCCCGTGTGCCCATGTCCCAGACATGTTGACTTAAAAAAAAAATTAATTGTTTTTTTAAGTATTTTTCTTTTTTTCATGCTGTTTTTCCCACTGCGTTGCAAAGGCTAAGCAAGGTGGAATATCTATACTAATATTATAAAGAGGTAAAGTTTGTGAGTTTGTGAGGTTGTAGGGGGTATCTCTGGATCTAGTGAACCAATTTTGAAAATTGTTTTACCCGTACAAAGCCACGTTATTTGTGAGTGTCATAGGCGTATATTAATTCGAAAAATGAAAAGACTGTTTTGATTTGCAATGTAAGTTAGAGAAAAAACATTCGAACGAAAACGTTTCTTAAGAACGCTGCCTTAACGATAAGAGAAAGTTGTGGAACTTAATAATGCCTACAAAAAAGTCAGCTAACCTAACCTAACGACTTAATTTTTTTTTTATATGTAAATTTTACTGCTCAAGTGTTTTAAACAAGACTTTTCCCTTATACCTACTGCATATAATTTGGACGAATAGTTAAAGAGATAATACGACATAGGTATGGAACCGCGACCGTGTCATAATCTATTAAGTGATATTTCTATTAGACGGAATGGCATGCAAATATTGTACAAACATACATCTTCATCATCATTGTCATCCCCCTGCCCTTATCCCAATTTATTTGGGGTCGGCGCAGCATACATATATCTTGCATGCTGCTAAAGTTTTGGCTATGTTTTATGACCAGCCGCCTGCCTGACGTCAACCCTCATTGGGAATGCTGTTGTTGGTGGTAACCGCCACCGATACGGTCTCCTTCTGTCTAGCTATGTCTCACCAAATTTTATCCATACACCAGGTTCAGATGTTATCCTAATATCACACATCCACTAACCGGGCTATAATAACATATACGGCCTACAATCCGTTCGATAGCTACCTAAATAGCATAATTATTCACAAAACAAACAAGTTCGGTCTCTGTTATAACAACACACACGATTCATCTGGACTCTCACAGGGCTTAGGATACTTCAATCGGAGCTTGTAGCAAAGAATCCATTGTTTGACGGAATGGAATGCAAATACAACATACATATGCAATAAAAATATAACCCTCCTTTTGACAGTCAGGAAATAAATCATAGAACTCAGTACTAACCGAACCACACTCATAATTTCATCACAAGTATAAATATAATGTTTACTAAATGTTTACCGCCCAACGAAGTGGGCACGGATCAGCGAGTCCTTTATAAAATATTTGTGATAACTTTTTCTAAATTAACTTTATTTAGTTATTTCAATAGTCTGTCCGGACGTAGCAAAATTAATTACATTGCATAACGCCCGTATTTCCAGAAGGGTTAGGCAGAGGTGTACAAAGTTGTACACCCACATTTCACCAATACTTTTATTAAGTCCCATGTAACATGATGAGCCTCTTACTATCTACCGGGCACAATTACAAACTCCGGGCTAAAACTATGTCCGACCTGGGAATCGAACCCAAGACCTTATGCTCTAGTCGCATTTTGACCTTTAGACCAACAAGGCAAATAAATTCTTATGAAACTTTTTTTTTGTATAAATTAATGTTCAAAATAGACGCAGTGTTTGCTGCTGGTCTTGTAAAGCAATAAACAACAAATTTACATAAAGAAAAACATCTTTATGAGTGTCTGTTTTTCGTCAGATCCCGTTGTGTGTATTTAAGGTCAACCTCGTCTAGAGTATTTCCTTTGAAATAAAACTTTTCGGTCCTCCCAGTGGTAAAAAATATTCCACTTTACTATTTGTCCCAATGTTCATGACATATTTTGGGGAAAAAGGTTCAATATACTAGGCAAATAAATTTATCCCTTGTATACGGACAATTCATTGTGTATGGATCTCATTTAAGTATTTACCGTGTCTATAGAGATTCTCGATCAAATACAAAAACTTTAGGAATGTTTATTCTTCGGTACTACACCTCGTTTTACACACACACATTGCGTTTAATATCTCAGCTCAACTGGCATACCTATTACTCTTTGCCTTATTACGTCACGGAGATCGGATTATCAATAGAAAAGGGCAACCATTCACAGATTTCTTACAGCGTGTTTATCTTTTATTACGCACTCGGGAAATTTTCGCCTCGCTCCTGTATAAGCTAGGTTATTGTAGAGAGAAGATTTCGTATTCACGGGATCAGCTTCTTTAGGATATCACTGCACTTGACGAAAATGTTGTAGGTATATATAACATAACCAGCCCATAACTGTCACACTGCAGGGCATGGGCCTCCACTCATATAGAGTAGGCAAGAGCATTGATCATCATGCTAGCTCACTACAGGTTGGCGATTTCAGACCTCATAAGGAGACCATCACAACTGAAAGATATGCTCGATTGTATGTAAAACCATATCAAAACTCTACCGGGTGGGTCATACTCTCACATTAACCTAAATTACGAAAAAAACAAATCTATAAGAACAAATATTAAAACGGAGCAAATATTTGTACGATCTACGGATAATTGCTCCGGGTGTTAGTGTGCTTGTGAGATTATATGTCTGTAAACGCACCCACGACACAGGAAGAAATTCCTAGTGTGGGGCAACGTTTTAAAAAAAAAAAAAAAAAAATGTTTTAATTTATTTTTAAAACGTTTTAACTGACGCGAAGCGAACTTTTAAGTTATGCATTTAAAAATACGGACGTGAGCTGAATTTGGATCTACTGCGGGTGAACCCCAGGCTATATGCCAACTAAGTTATCCAGTATTACAAAATATTTAACGCATTAAGAGACTGCCGAGAGGTCAATATGGTTTAGTTGCAGAGCCTCTGGAGTATTTATCCGGAATAATAATCTGCAGGTTCGAACTCGGCTCATGACCGTATTTTTCTTTGCACATAATAATTTTTATGAATCACAAAAACATCATAAATTTATGCAATGTTATCTGAAACAATGTCCAAGTTTCAAATCCACAACTGTATTTTTCTTCCCATAAAAAATATATATCTCCTTTTTCAATCCAACATCTCATTTCTTAATTTTTAAGAATAAAAGAATAATTCTGTTTCAAGCAATCAAGACAGAATCCAAACGCCAAGCGGTCATCATAGTCTACTTTAATCCGCTGCCGAATCCCTTCAGGGAATGACAAACTCAAACAATCGTATTTGTTAACATTAAGTTGAAGATAATCAAAGAGCTGTTATAAAATGATAAGCTCTTCACTTCAGCATTTGAACACACTTATACGACGGTAGGTCGACCGTTGGGTGTAAACAAATCATCAAAATTTCACCCACACCTAGTCGTAGTACCAATATTATACACCAACTTTTTACATATATTACCTATATACGTTGTATTAATCTTACCTAAATCACATTTGTATAAAGCAACTTTGTACGCTCAAAATAAAAAAAAAATGTGTAAAGAAAAATACGATCATGAGCAGGATTTAAACCTGCGCCTACCCGATAAAAGGGCGTCTGATGTATTTAACCAGGAGGTGCAGGTTCAAATCCTGCTCATGACCGTATTTTTCTTTACACAATGTTATAACTAGTTCGCCACGCATGCGTTAATTTGTGTATATTTTTATCAGTAAATTTGTTTATTTTATAGCATTGTTTCGTTTCTAAAAACTCTGAAATGTCTTGTTAATTACATTATAAACTCATGTTACCGTTTGTACAGTACCTCGATACGGATGGATTTAGGAATCATGTTATTACTTATTACATTTACCGCGAATGCTTACAGGCCACATAGATAAAACCCGCCATAAAACCTAAATCCCCGGATAATTCTGCGAACGTGAGGTAATGTCGAATAAACGTGTTTCATGCGTATTTCACGACAAACCAAAACCAATGAACGCCTCGAGCAAAACTGACATTCCAAATTTATTCTTCGACGAAACTATTCATGCTGCGTAATGTCTATGTTCATACTATAGTTTTAATAGCTTTCTGTTATCGTATAAAACTTTTATTATAAACAGATTAGGTGCTGTGAAATTTCAAAATAACTGAGATTTGCTTTGTAGCCGTCTTTATTTGAAGATGGCCGATTTTTGTGACTTTCAAGCAAATATTAATTTAAAACGCACTTCTCACATCTATTACGTGTTACAAATTTTAATACAATGTTTATTAGTGTCTGAATAATGTCCATAATGTGCTGTGACTCTTTATAAGTTGGACAACTGTTACTCTTTCTAAAGTTCATAAAGAATTGTATTAACTAACGAATAAAATAAGATTTAAAGGCGCCATTCAAAGTTTATTCAGTTAGGTACTAGGTGCTTTATGACAATGTATAAAAAAGCTGTAAGTATGGCGGGGGTTCTAGCTGACATCAAAGGTTCCGTACCTACCTTGAATCGGTACCTTATTTTAAGAAGTAAGTACCTAAACTTGGCAGATAAATAGGATAAATTTATGCACTCGATTAGTCTCGCAATTCGCTAGGGAAATATTTTATAAAATACCTTTGTTTTTTAACGCTTTTTGAACGAATTATCGTTTTGGTGACGGTCCGAGTGGTTACGGGCCTGGCCATTGTGCTGCAGGTTTTGGGTTCAAACCTGGCATATATCTACTAAGTGACTTTTTCTTAGTAAATCTATTAGGTACATCACAGACATACGGTGTAGGAAAACATCACGAGGAAACCTGGACTTGATGGTTTGAAATCACCAACTGGCAGTGAGATAGCGTGCCTTCTCTGTACCAGAAGAGGCCGTTTCCATGAAGTGGGACTGTTATGGGCTGGTTATGTATGCTATGTTTTGAACGACTGGCTTGAGGTAACCTTAAAAAAAACCAAATGAAAATAGATAAAAGGTGGTGAGATTTCATTAAAGGAAGCTACACTTCCCTATACCTACATAAAGATCTTAAAATTGGTGAAAAAAAGAAAGAAAAAGGACCAATTAAATAGAAATTGAATTGAATTAGCTTATTATTTTGTGGTACCTACTTAAAAGACAATAATAGATATTCGATAGAACGAGTTAAAATAAACTACACATACACACAGTCAAGACTAAAATTTAACCTGATGCAAGGGATTCTAGTATTATCCTTATGGAACCCTAGTAAATATGGGATTAGGAATTTTACAACATCGTGAAATTCGCGCCAGCTAGCAGGAATGTAATCCTAAAGATACTTTACTACATTTCACCAACTTTTTGATTTGTTTCAAGGGTTCTGTAGATACTTGGAAAGAAACCTATGATACGTACTCGTGTCTCTCTCGGGTACGGTTACCCAATTCAGAGTTTTATTAAATCAGAAATTTTCGATTAAAGTCTGTGAATATGGGGTTTCTTTCAAGTTTTTAATTCAATCATATGGATATAGCTTAATATCACGTATGTGTTTTAAATATTTTGCAAAGATTTATTGGATTTTTCTGTTAAGAAATTCTCAGTAGCAGCCCGGAGTTTGGAATTGTGCCCGCGGTAGATGGCAATAGGCTCACCAGCTATTACATGGTACCACATTGGTGAAATGTGAGTATACAATTGTGTACACCTCTGCCTACCCCTTCGGGCCTTTGCCTTGGGAATACAGGCGTGATGCTATGCATGTATGTATTTAATTTCTAGCCGAGTACACAGAGTGTAATATAATGGCGACAATAATGTACTTATTACAATTGAAAGGGTATTTTGGGGTCTACCAAGAAACACCCACACACGAATTGGTAATGTAAAATGTATATTGGAAATATGTAGAATAATTACGAATAAAGAAAATACAAAGCAAGTGTCACAACATGAAACCACATTAAATGTTACTACTCGTTTACTGAATACAAAATTTAAGTAGTTGAGGTCTGAAACTGAACAACTTTCCCTAAGAAGGGGTTGGAAAACGAAAAAAACCTTCCCATACAAAATCTTAAAATATTGGAATCTACTTTGGGGGGGACTCTTAGGGACACTTCCTCTTAGGGAAAGTTGTACATGTTGCGTTACCGAAAACAGCTTCGTTTTTACAATTGTTGTGAACAAGGATACATTTTTATTTTATTTAGGTAGGTATCTATATTGATTAGATTCAGGCGTTACTTTGCGGAAGTCCATTACAATGGATGCAAATAAATACAATATCTAGCTACTTCCACAAAATTGAGGGTAGTCATGCATTACCTGTGCACCGCCCGCCCGCAAATATATGCACATACGCAAGCGGTGAAAATTCCGACTACCACCAACTACTCTACACGTGTATCGCCTCTCCACGGGGCATCATCAGGAGCTGCTAGCTGATTTACAAAACAGTACTGTTTTATAAAACAGCTGAACGACGTTCAGCTGGATTACCATTGCGATACGTTTAACAAAACAGCTACCCACCTTTAGACGTAATGCAGAATGACATATCTACTGTGGGACAGGTTTGTTTATTGTATAGGTATGTTATATGGATAGTCACCACTCAAGTAAAAAAAAGATACTGTATTTGACTTTCCGTGGCTGGGTCGACGGAGCCCCGCTTGGCGGGGCTCCTATTTTTGTGTCTGTTAGGTTAGAAAAAACCTAAACACGAAGAGGATGACGGGGGTAGTAGTAGAACTGGCCCCCGTCATCCTCTTCGAACCTAACCTGTCCGTGTCGGGATACACGAAACGCCCGAGCTCGCTTCGCTCGCTCGTGAATCAATTTCGTTTATTTTCTTTCATAATCCCGATATATTGTCGACTATATAGTGGTTAAATATTTACGTCATTCAAAATTTTCATCTTTTTTTTGCTTTTTTGCAAGTAAAATAAAGTTAGGTTATTATTGTTAAGACATACAGAGCCATATGCGACAAAATTTCGAACTAAAATCAACAATCTGACAGTTCATTTCACACGTTTTTACATAATTCTGATCGTTGACCCGCTGCATAGATAAACGCAAAACGTTCATTAAAGTTTGCGTGTTATAATTCAGTAATTATGTAAAACCGCTAAACGTCGTTCAGCTGTTTTTCATAACAGTACTGTTTTGTAAATCAGCTAGTAGTTTTGTAAAACACCTAATTCTACAATCCATCTGCGACATATATATGGCTTTCATGTGATTGCGATTCTGTCTTTCATTTTTAGCCGTAATGAGAAACCTTTTCTTGACATATTTGTCAATGTTTCACAACATAGCTACCTTCACAAGATCGTCTTAAAATATTTATAAAATAGTTGTGCTTAAATTCCAGCAATTTAGTGCCGAAAGCTTTTTTTATTGAATATAAAATCTTATTTACACAGCTGAGAAAGGAATGTAATTAAGTATAACAAGATTGAAAAGTTTTATTCTGTAGCGATGCCTTCCATACCACCCTACGGATAAAAAGTGCTGAAAATAGAGGCGACATGGCGACATCATTAAGCGACAGTACGAAAGGAATGACGGAAACGGTAACTCGCACACAGAATTCTATCACTAAAACGTAGCAATACGTGTTTCAGTCGGACATGGTTTTGTCACTTTTGTTTTTTTCTCATTAAAGTCACCGATGGTGTCGCAGTGTGTTTTCAATATTTATGATCACTCCATCTCTAATTACTTGATTAAAGAGAATAAATTTCCTCATAGTAGACGGCAGTTAACACGCCTCGAATTGGCCTTCAAATGAATATCAGAAAACAGTAACATTTTGGTCTTCACGATAAAATTGCAACGATTAATCCATATTGCGGAATAATTAAGGCAGCTACCGGGAAATTGAAAAGTTAACTATTCAATGAATGTTAATTTAAAGGACCGTTGTACGAGTAATTGTTATTGTTTTTAGTACGTTCTGGCACATATTTGCGTTACATAAAAACCTTCCGATGTAGACCTTACTTTATTATGAAAAAATAAATTAAGTTTTTGTATGGTTCATAAAATTTTAGACAAAATAAGTTGAAACAGGTTTTCTTTACTAGCAACAGTTAGGCTATAGCTAGTTTTTTTTATATATATGAACATGATATTATCAAAGCGTCTATCAAGTTTTTTATATATATTTATGAATGGTTAAGTCCGTACGTCCGCGATTCAACGCACACTCGACCGGTTTTATCTAGTCAAGAGACACTTCACATACAAACGTATATCTATATATAGTACAGGTTCTTCTCCACTCCACTACACTAAACACTCGGCTTAAGTGGTATCTCTATTCATTGACACCGGCTCGCTTGAGTTGCTTTTTCTGACAAATACCCATAGTACCTATAGGGATTTTTACCATTTGGTTTAAAGCAACAATTTTAATTCCTTGACCAATTTTAGATCTTACGAGAGGCTTGTGACTAAATAACAGCCGCACGGATCGAGGGTAAGCTGAGCTTTCCGCGATCAGTCTGTGGATGGGTGACCATAATTTGATACCGAGACACGTACGTCAAATTAAGATCTAAGTAGTCAGAGGCCGGAAAGTCTGACAGACAGTCTTACCACGAGATATCGTGTTACCAAGTAATGGGTTGTGGAGGATAAAATACTAATTGGGAAAAGGCTAGGCAGTCAGATTGATTGTATTTCAAGTACCTGCAACAATTTCTATCATGTGTTACGCCACGCCGTAAGTCTAGGCAGAACCAGCTAGCCATGCCAGCCAGCCATGCCAGCCAGCTATGCCAGCCAGCCATGCTACCCATGCCACTCATGCCACTCTTGCCAGCCATGCCAATGCCAGCTGCTCAGCTATGCCAGCCAAGCAGTCAACGACCGTTAACATAAGCGCACTATTACTAGCAACCCTATACCATGACAGCTTCAGCACAGCGTCACAACCGGTGTTATCTAAAGTAGGTGAGGATTAAATTATAAATAATGGTGGAAGCTCAGTTTTGGAATTAATCTTGTTCGGTACTGACTGGTAGCCGGAACTCTGTCCAAATTGGTATAAGTTGATTGTAAAATGTATGATTTGATTATTTAAACGTGTTTCTGTTCCCTTCTGTTACACATGTGTAATTCATTGGTTGCCTCGTTGGTCTAGTTAAGAGAACAAGTTCGAGGGTTCGATTCCAGGGTTAGGTAAACCTTTTTTGAGTTTTGTTTGTGCACGGCTGATGGCAATAAATAAATAGAGTTATAAATGGGACTTAATAACTACATCGGTGTAATGTGGGTGTACAAAAAGTATACCTCTAATTTATTCAGTCAGTTACAAAAGGGTTTGTTCAAAGGAATCACTCAAAGATTTTGATTCTATAGTTCGCAAAATCTAAAATAATCTGCACTACTTCTAAGATTCCTTAGGACCAAATTTGCTATCTCCAATCGTTTTAGAATTTTTTACACTACCTCATTGGTCTTTGAAACTGTGCCCGGTTGATGGCAATAAGCTTACCACAAGGGACATAACAACAGCTTTGGTAAAATGTGGGTGTACTTCTGTGTACACCTTTGCCTACCCCTTCGGGGATTACAGACGTGATGCTTTGTTGTGTTATATTACAATGACCATCGCCATGAATGACCCAGTATATTGAATTTAAGCAATAAGGAAATGTGTTGTTGAAATGAATAAATGAAAATGTTGATATTCTTAAGAGATAGTTCGTGTGGAAATAAACACCTGTTTTCTTTTCCTGGAGTTGAATAATCGTATTACAGAGTGTATTAAGCAAAGTTTATGTTATTAGTTAACTGAATACATAATCACATTAGAGCTTCTAAAGTTGCTGATCATCTTGATTGAATAAACTGAATGTAAACATTCCTGAATGGTTATGTTTAGCAAAAGGAGTAGAAACAACAAAGTACCTACACTTTGTTGATTTATTATTTACAAGCTGTAACTGGGATTTTGTTCACACAGGACTTGGACAAATAGCACTTTTTATCTGCTAGATGCCAGCAATAAAAGCTTAACAAATATTTATATTCATATCTTATGAATCCTGCAAGTTATCAAAATAAAAAATATACGAAAATTTTAGTGTAAGTTCCTGTTTTACACCGTAATATTTTAATTTTAATCTGTTCAGTAGTTTTTGAGCCTGTTTGACAAAAACTTAGTTTTGCACCCTATTTGACACAAACTTCGTTTTGTACCCTATTTGGCACAAACTTCGTTTTGTACCCTATTTGACACAAACTTCGTTTTAGAACCTATTTGACACAAACTTCGTTTTGTACCCTATTTGACACAAACTTCGTTTTGTACCCTATTTGGCACAAACTTCGTTTTATACCCTATTTGACACAAACTTCGTTTTATACCCTATTTGACACAAACTTCGTTTTAGAACCTATTTGACACAAACTTCGTTTTGTACCCTATTTGGCACAAACTTCGTTTTATTGGACCCTATTTGAGATCAACTTCGTTTTGGAACCTATTTGAGACAAACTTTCTCAGACATGCAAAAATTATAAAAAAGGTCATTTATGATTAGGCGTTGTATAAATGCTGCCTCGTTGGTCTAGTGGTCCCAAGTGCGACTGCTGAACTGAGTTTTTCTGTAAGGAAGCCCGGAGTTTGGAATTGTGCCCGGTTGGTGGCAATAGGCTCACCACCTATAACATGGGATATAATAACAGCATTGGTCTGCCTACCTGTCTGTCTACCCCTTCGAGGAATACAGGCGTGATGTTATGTTATGTCGTATAAATAGAAGTATATCGCATTTTTTTATCTCTTGGAGATCTTACGAGAGGCTCGTGGCTAAGTAACAGTCGCACAGATCGATCGATCGAGGTTAAGCTGCGCTTGCCGCAGTGGGTCTGTGGATTGGTGACCATCATTTCATACTGAGACCCTCCCAGCACGTTAAGCCGTCGGTCCCGGTTGTTAAATTAAGATCTATGACAACCGATACAGGTAGTCAGAGGCCTGAAAGTCTGAAAACCAGTCATACCACGATATATCGTGTTACCCAGTAACTGAGTTGTGGAGATCAGATAGGCAGTCGCTCCATGTAAAATACTGGTATTAAGCTGCATTCGGTTTGACTGGTACCCGACCCCAATGTTATTGGGAAAAGGGTATGCAGATATATATTTGTATAGTTATCGAAATGTTTTCTTCTGACATCGCACAGGAAAACGAGAATATCTACCTCTCTATTGTTTTGAACTATTTACTGTAGGTACCTATTATCTTGTGTATACCAGAATGAACTATATTTCTTTCTTTCTTTAAGTTTATTTTTAACGCTCCGCAATATCCTAAAGCAACCTAGTTGCAGAAGCCATAAAAAAATTACATTTATTTACGAGTAGGTTCCCTATATTTACGAGTGGGTATGTAGTCCTTTTCAGTTATTTCGGTCCCCTTTGTTATGTGTAAACAGTTTAGATGAAAGTCTGCGGGATCCCAAAAAAATACTATGCAAATTAGGGACCTCATTGTATTTTCTATGAACATAGGACCCTAAACCTTTACATAATTAATAGGTACTTAAAAGTCAAATATCACCACAATAGATACGTAAACTACTAGACTATATCAATATCAAAGAAAAAGGTAAATGTCAAAGGATAAGGTGAACCCACCTAAATATTGATCTAGTTTATTTAAACCACGTTAATATACCAGTATACTCTTTTATTTAGATCAAAGCCGACTAAAAGTAGATAAGCTGAGGGAAACTTTAGCCTTATCCTGAAAGACATGGATTAGATTAAAAATATATGGAAACTCCTGTACATCAAACGGCAAACTTATCTTAGTAGGTAATAGTGTTATTTTGAACCATAAGTACCTATTTACAGAAAATTATATTTGCTGACATAACATGACGAGCTTTTATTATAATATCATTTTATATAAAACGGCAAAAAAAAAATTCATGATGAAAATTCAGATGACGGATTGTGTTAACGATGATATGGTTAGAAAAGGACTGACTGCCGATAATTGACGGCTAATAGTCAATTGTAAGGTAGAAGAATACCTGATGCGTCGAGCGGAAATAAATTGGGATAAGGTCAGGGGATGATGCAGTTGGTCGAGAGACCAGCAGCAATATGATAATATCTCATATATCAACCTTGATATAGGAGATATTCCTAGGACAGGGCTAGACAAAGAATCTCTAAAGAAAAAAGGTCTAGATTATTAAACACCTTTATTTCCGGACGTTTCGAACACTTTGCGGCGTTCGTGGTCGCAGGATGGCTTATGAACCAAAAACCAAAAACGCATAGTGCTCGTACTGCTTAGTGGTCAGACCACCTGGAGTATTTCCTATCCGGGAGGTGGAAGTTCGAAACCTGGTCACGACCGTATTTTCAGTTCAAAAATAATTATAACTTTAGAGTGCGGTAGGAATGTATTAATGCATATAATAGCTTTATCTGTATTTGTTAACTGCAAAGTCAGTCGTGTCGATTTAATCACCTGTATAGGGACTGAATATATAGCGATGACGTCACCTAAAGACGTATTCAAATTTGGAAGGAGAAATTAACGCATATTCGATTCCAGTTTGTGACCGAGTTTTTCCTTTCTTCAAAAATGTATAACTTTAGACTGAATTTGGTTTATTGTCAAAGTAAGGCGGAAAATCTCAAGAAGATAATGCAGCAGAATGAGTACATTTCCTCCTAAATACATACTCCTACGTACATAAAAAAATGGGTTCTTGGGTAATCGGTCAACTTGACACCCGCGCCACTTTGCGATACCGCCCACAGACTCCACGTAAAACAAATTAGTAATAAGTGGCCTCATTACGCGTAATTGAAGTGGTAAGTGATGTTTACAACGTATACGAGCTAACACAATGTTAATAATGAACATACACGAAGATTTTACGACAGCACTGAATAAACTCAAATATATTTAATGGCATAATTTTGTCCATGATAAATTTAATTTATAGGTAAAAACAAAAAAAAATTCAAAAAGATGTATATTTTTATTTGATATTTTTGTGTACCACAGCTACTGTATTATTTTTTACCCGTTACGCGGGAAAATGCAAGGACTCTAATGTTACCTCATACTTCTAAATCGGATCAAGCATTCAGACAGCTATGGTGGAATAAAGTAACTCACAAACATACATACATAGGTATCTATTACATACATGATCCCTAAAACCTTAACACTTCTTTTTTGAGACAGTCGTCTCAAAAACATTCAACATTCTTCATAAGTACATATCTACGTAAGTAAAACAGAAGGCTTGATATTCGTACTGAAAGGTTCATCTCGTGACGGAGTCGTGTTATTTTGAATAATCTTTAGATTATTCAAACGAGTGTGGCCTACTTCAGTGGTAATATTTACTTTACATGTCAGACCAATCCACAACCACTCTCTCTCTCTGAGTTCTGATTTGTCTACATATAAATACATCAATAAATTTTTGTCAGTTTAGGTGCAAAGTGCATTATTTACTCGGACAGTCATAGAAAAGATTGGCAGTAGTTATTACTGATTTTAAAATAGTATCGTTCTCGAAGTCATGATGGCTTTATTATAATATAGGTAGTGTATTGACATACTTCATTTAAATCTAAATGGTGGTCACTTTGTAGTACAAGGTGTCTTACGTTCTAGCTTCTGGATTACGAGCAACAATATTACAAAACATAGGACGCAATGTATAAAGTGACTATAATTTTGATGTCAATGAAGTTAGCCAAATACGCCAGCAGAATGGCTAAAATTTTACCATGACAAACGATACGATTAAAGTATAACTAAAATAAAACTATACAGACCTGAGAAGCTTCAGAATACACAAGCTGAGATAAGTGTTGTGTGTACGTGAAGGATGGCGAATTACGAATCGAAATATCAGTACTCTCATACTGTTATGTGTTCCGAAAAGTTTCCAAAGAATCCCGCTAACAAAGCCACTCCATCCCACTGGGAAGACCTGTTACTCCTATTCAAAAATTGTATTAATATAATACCACAGATCAAATAATACTACTATACTAGGCATTTCATACAAAGTTGAGTCGCTCGTGCCACGTTGTTATCTTTGGTGGGTAAACGATCGTTGAAGTTAAGTAACGCTTCGCGCAGTTTTTTCATCTGAACGGTTGCTTGGGGGAGCACTTTAAACCATCTGTCTCAGCTGTTGTTAATTAATTGCAATAAATAAGAGAAGTCTGAGGCCTGTGGGCAACTTGAACAACTCTTATGTAACTACATATAAACTATAAATATAAGTATATACCATATGGCCATAGCATGTGCTATGGCCTAACTATGTTCCTGCCTATATTTATTTATTTATAATATACACACACACATTACACTAAAAAGGAAGAAATTGTGGTTACAAGCTGAAGACACAGTGTGAAAAGAAGAACTATAATAACTTAATCTATAATAATAGTACCTCAAGCTCGGTCTGTAAATCGTCAAATTCTGTATACAAGGCATTCAACTTATAAAAGCGGGAATCTTAAAGATCTTAAGAACATTTCAGTAGTTACTAAAATTTGTTAGCTTGGCTTTCATACACAATAAAAATGTGGGGTTTGATCTTGAGGAAAGATCTGAGGAGGGCCCTACAGGGAGCATTAGAGGGACAGGCATAAGAAAAACGCTCGAGCGTTTTTGTTTTTTGTCTGCCTGTCTCATTTAAAGGATTATGTAGGATGTTGAAGAGGAGACTAAATTTCCGAGTGTTTCTGCTTAGTCGGACAAGGAGCTACTTGAGTTCTTTGCGAAAGTGAAAAACGTGATGATACTTGCGTAGAACAACTTCTAAACTCTATCCTGCACTTTTTAAATAAATTATTTCTTGTCCTCTTGTCAAATAAGTAAGACAAATCGCAACAAAAATAAATCAGCCATATCGGTCCAGCCGTTCGCAAGTGATGCTCTTTTATACAAACCACAATCACTTCTTATTTATATAGATATACATTTACGGAAATCTCAAATGTGTATCAGGAAGGGCCTAGTTAATGATGCTGCCAGGTGTACCTGCTTAAAAGATCGTTTTACTCGCTGAAAATTTCCTCGTATTACATAACTAATATTAAACTGCTGTCTGAGACCGACATTATTAGTTAAGAGCGCTTACAGAATAGGTACATTTGAAATCACTTAGCACTCCACTAAATTAATGTCTCATAATTATCTACACATTGTGTATGTACTGGTGTAGTAGTTATAATACTTAATTTATGAAATTTCTCCTCTTCGTGTTTAAGTTTTTTTTGACCTTTACAGACACAAAAATAACCCGTCAGCCCGGCCACGGAATGATAAATCAGAATACAGTATCATTTTTTTTACTTGAATGTTGACTTTCCATTTAATATACCTATACAATAAATAAATCTTTGTGACTGTAGATATCTGCTGTCTGATCTTCTGATCATTCTTCATTACTTCTCAACGTGGGTAACAGTTTTGTTACATATAGGTACTCGTAAATCTCATATATAGAAATCTCGTGTAACTGTGTTTGTTATCGAACTCCTCCGAAAAGGCTTGACCGATTTTTATGATTTTTTGTGTATATTTGGTAGGTCCAAGAATAGGTCGAAGGCTATTTTATATAGTCCTAGGTGATAACAGTATCCAGAAAATGTATATGGCAGAACAACGTTTGCGGGGCACAGCTAGTATGTAAATACAAATAAGTTAACATAACGTTAATTCGAAAATTATGAAACAATCTAGGTAGGTATCTATGTATTTTACTATCTGTACCACTTCCCAGCACAAAGGGACGAACATTTTCTGACATGACTACCTGTTTTATAGACGGCTAATCTTTTAATGTTTCACCTAAATACAGTTGAACCGCTTATATATTTCGGGTAAAGTAATAAAACAAGGGCCACTAGTTACTCGTCACATCTGATCTCTTATCTACATATTCTCACATTACTTCGTTTATCCATTGTAATAACAATTTATTTTATAACAGTGTAGCTATGGAGTTTGTAACCGGTTCTTCTCCATAAAATCAATATCATGGAACCGTGAACCTAGCTTTGACTTTTCATACCTACCGGTCTACTTGAAATAAAAACGTTTGAATTTATAAGACTGCCACGAAAACGTGTTAACCGGAAAATTGACATGCCAACTCTATGTTCATAAATCAATATGGATAGATAAGAATTCGAACACAATGGGTACGTGTCGTCAAAATCAACTTTTACTTATGACACAAAAATAAAAGTATTTAAGTTTTCAATGTTATATTTTTATAAATTCGAAATCAATGTATCAGAACCGAAGCAGGTGGAAATCGATAGTCTCTAGTGCCAATGTGAAACAGGCGTGATGAAAATGAACACGAGACTATTTAATTATGAATTAATTAATTTAAATTATAACGTTAACATTTTAAGCTTCACAGATCACTGACTAAATTAATTATCACAAGATAAATTATTATTTTACAATAAGACTAGACTAGATTTATCAGAAATATAAACAATCTATAAATTTTAAATAATAAATCTAGTCTGCCAATTAGCGCACTCCAAGCGAAGATTTGGTCTTCAGGTTGTAGCAAGAAAACGCTTATACTATCCGCTAACCAAAACCATAATCTATAATTTATATTTTTGTATTTACATAATCTAAAACTTAAATAATTAGATTATTATTTTGAGTTTCATCGCAAAACCTGCTTCCAATTAAACGTAGGGACAGTCACTATGTACCTAATTAGTCGCAATATACATGCTCCTACATGTCAAAGTCGCAACATATGCAATTAACAATTAATATTAGATGTTGGTATTGCTATTGGTAAAGCGGACTGATTTCCGCAACTCTCCGCTCTCGGCGATTGTTTTGGGTGTCCGGAATGGGAATGGGTTATTGGATTCACCCCAACTGCTCAAGCAAGGCCAGATATTAGCATTGGTATATATAGTTTTGTCAAAGTAGATAGACGCAAAAACCTATCACTTGAAAAGTATAATGATATTTATTTAAGGTACGGATCCCGCGACTCAGACAGAGGTTAATGGAGGACCGTGTGGTTTTTATTCGGTAAGGGTCCGATTTTACACACTCGAAAAATGGGGTCTTATACTGGTCGATGTTCACCGATCGATCGATAAACAAACCAAATAGGTACCTAGACGTCAGTTAGTCATAGTCAGTTTGTCGTCTATTAACGACACCGACTCATTCGTTACAGAAGACAGTTGTTAGTGATTTAACCAACCGACGATGACAGGAGACATTAACTTAACGGATAAATATTTAATAATAAATTGTCTATCCGTCTACACAGAAGCAACAATGAAAAATATTCGTTCATTCAACGCCTACGTATTCGAAATACCAGTCACGCACAAGCGAGGTTTTTAAAATTAAATAAAAACCGCACGAGTGTCCTTTAACTGAAATTATGCGAGGAACTTTTTTGTCAAAGTATGGAGAGCGCGTTGGTTCCGAAAAAATAAAGACAGAACGTGATATTCATATTTGTTAGTAATAGTGGCTAGTATCTCTACCATAACAAATAAAATATGTACACAGCTTCATGCCATCGATTTTAACGTTCCTTTTTAAGAGCAATTACTGATTCAAGATAAAACTTTGAAAAGCATTAACGCATGCTTAGCGAACTCTAAAGTTATTATATTAATGGAAAATTGTTAAGGTAATTGCATCCTTTACGACATTGTATTAACTGCAAAGTTAGTCGTGTCCGTTCAGTCACTTGTATAGGGACTGAATTAATAGCAATGACGTCGCCCTAAGGCGTGTTAAAATATGGAAAAAGAATACGGTCGCGAACAGGATTCGAACCTGCGCCTCCCGGATAAATACTCCAGGCGCTCTGACCACTAAGACATCTCGACCTCTGCTCACCACCGCGAATTCTTCTTCCATATTTTAACACGCCTTAGGGCGACGTCATTGCTATTAATTCAGTCCCTATACAAGTGACCGAACGGACACGACTAACTTTGCAGTTAATACAATGTCGTAAAGAATGCAATTACCTTAACAATTCAAGATAAATCTTTGAAAAGCATTAACGCATGCTTAGCGAACTCTAAATTTATTATATTAAATGCTAGCTAAGTAACAGCCGCACAGATCGATTTATCTTGAATAACACTCCTTTTTTTGGGCAGTCACGTAAAAATATGTCGACAATGATATCTAATTTAAAAATCTATGTTTTTTCATAAAACAATTTCAAATACATAACAATATTCAGTATTTCATGAAATGCAGAGAAGTATAGCTATATCGAAGCAATTAAATTCTGTAAGGGAATACAGGACTTGTAAACGATGTAAGATTACCTAACCAGAATAGATGGGACTCTAATGTAGTAACAGAATCACCAAAACTCATTATACTATGGTTATAAATACTTTTTCAATAATTTAAGAATGCCGGTCATGCGTTCTACGTAAAAATATATACAAAAAACTTGATCTCCACTAATTGCAAAGAGAAGCGGAGCCAACACTTTAGTGACACGTTCTTTAGATGCTACATTCCAGTTATTAATTACCGCTTCTTTTTCAACTTCCATCTAATTAATGTTCCGGATGCGGCAAACTAAAATATTTTGAATTTCTCACACAAATAGCGGAATTTAATTTACAAAATATGTTTTGCATATTATCGACGGATGGTTGATGATTAATCACGCTTGCTTTTAGCGCGAGCTAAACGAAACTAAGCAGATAAAAATATTGTATAAACAAAGAGTGTGTGCAGGGAGAAACGTCAAATTATTATTGAAAAATATGTTTATTTCCAAATAGTAACAAACATCATGAATAAACTTTACCCACGCTCAATTTAACTCATACATTGATACGTTAAACATTAAGTGCTTCAGGTGTTAAAGCCAATAAACAAACTTTTTAAAGGCTAACATTTTGTCGAAAACAATTGTGGCCAAATGCTCGTGTAATAATATTTTTATAGGTTTTTTAATGGTCGTGAAACTCATTTACAAAAGTAAGTATTTCAAATTTGTTCATTTTATACGTAACAACATTTAACCCAGCTTAATAATCAAGCTTCATCCTGATCATCATCATTCTTGCTCGAAATCACCCAGAGTCACTGCTGAGTATTAAGCTTAAGCTACTTACTTATAACATAACTATAGAATTTATATTCACTACAATAATAATATTGTAACGATGTCTATCTGATCTGAGGAACAATCCATCTTTGATTTGAAGGATCGAGGTGTACACACGGATTACTACAAGTGCATAACGATACATGCTTGTCAAAAAGATGATTGTCGAATTGATTTTATTATAATCATACTCATTAGCAACCTCAAATATGGCTTGAGTAACTGAAATTTCAATCCTAAAAGCGGATTTCCTCTTATTGATATATAAACATAAATTTAACATTTGCAAAAATTTATGTGTTATTTCACGCTTTGTAGAATAATTAAAAACAGAACTTGCACTATTTTACTCTTTGCTTATATTACATGCAAACATTAGTTCTAAAATTAGGTTGTATTCGATTTATAGGAATACATAAGTTCAAGCTTACACGCATGTTAATTATTTTTGTGAAAAACATCGTCATATTCCGAAAGTTTATTTAGCCAGAACACATTTGGAACTTTGAGTGTACACATTATTCACATTTATTGGAGCAGTAAAATGGTATTGTTATAAACTGCGGAGGCTCATACCTCCTTTATTTTGGTAAGAAGGAATGCCTTGATGATATATTTTACCAAAAGTGGGTGCTTGACTTATACATTCATCTTATTGACTTCACTTCAAAAGCGTACAGCTTTTTCTAATATAAATGAAATCTAAACTCTTTTATTTGTAATAATAGCCCACATAAAAAGCAAACGACTCCATGCATATATTCTCGCAAATATTGCTGAATTGAAAGAAAACCCGTCATTGTGAGTGATAAAATGAAATAGGTAATCATTTGTCGAATAAATCTCGTATTAGACATAAAATCAATCTTGGAATTTAATTAATATTTAAATGTATAAGTGAGCCTGAGAACCTTTTGATAAGTTTTTCCGGCCCTTTAGCTTGGCGAAAATTGCGAGAGGCCGCGTGTTGAAATATGTTGACTGAATTATTCAGGCAAACTTTCATTTAAAATGATGAGCTTCTTTGAATTAAATTGCAAATATTATACAACGGAGGCAGCCACATTGTATACATAAATTTGCAATTTGGTATTTAGCAAGTTAGGAAGTAATTTGATATTATAAGCTATATGCATTGAGGATTCAATATATATCTAATGTTATCTTATCGAGTTTCCGGGGATCACGATTCCTCGTAAATTTGTAAGTACTCAGAGATACGTAATTACGTGTTTTACGGCTTCCTCGTATACCACTCGTGTAATCTGTCTCCTAAATGTTCCGTCGTCGACAAAAATGGGACGCCTCTGTTTGTACTATATTGCTCCGTCTGAGTTTTAGACACAATGCACGACAGAATATGAGTTGCAGTTCTGTTTATTATTTTCCACAGGTAATATTCTTACCTCTTAAATATACTTAATACCTTACAGACAACTTAATATAAAAATGACTCTATCGTCTATCTGTGAGGCATTCCACCCCATTTTAACAATCTACCCCCTTTTTAAATGAGATTTATCAAACACAGAACCTATAGTTATCATTGAAGTATTTAACAACGCCTAAAAAATAGAATACAGAATGTGTTTTTAATGTTTTTGTTAGTAAGTGAAATGTGGTAGGTGAAAAAAATATTAAAACACAGTATATCAAACAATTATCTGGTGCGTCCAGATAATAGTTTGGTAAACTGTGTTTAAATTTTTTTAATTACAATAAACAGCGTCGCGTCACTCCTATGTTCCCCGAAGGCAAGCAGAGGTGTACACCCACATTTCACCAATACTGTTATGTGGTCCCATGTAATAGATGGTGAGAGTATTTACAATGAAACAACTTTTAAACAGATTAATTGTGTACAATATTGATTTTAGTTTTTCCTGATGATTATTTAAAAAATGAAATATATATAAAGCTTTTAACTTCATATTCATTGGCCATTTAATAACAAAAAAAAAACCGACAGCCTTTCATTTCTTCATCTCGCAAACAATTTTAGATTTTTACATTCAATTCCGACATTCCGCAGATCGTTAAAACGTGGAGAAACAAAATATTTAGAATAGCACAAGAAGCTAGGGAATGTTCACGTGATTTCAAAGACGGAAGCAGTAAGAAATCTGGTACAACAAAAAAAAAACCGCTACAAATAAATTAGTATTTTCGTTACTGGCAACCGGAATAATGATTCTTGAAATAACGTCTTAAATTATTAGTTACCTTTTTTTATGGGACTAATAAATATGTCTCTCTTTAAAAAAAAACGATGCCCTAATTTACTTTCAGGCGGTCGCAACAACAAACTAAAATCAACAACATCAACTGAAAAAAATACGGATTGAACCTTGCCTTGTCATAATCGAAACATAGGTAGATTACGCACACACACACACACACACGCAGCATACTGGCGCCGAATGGATGAGTTTTAAGTATTTGTATCCGTTTAGCTCATCATAATAACAAGCGGAATTGGATGTACTTGGCAACCCTACGTCCTTATTTTTTAAGGCCCGTGGTTGCCATGACTAAATTTGAATTTGAATTTCAATCTATTCCATACCGTTCTTATTGTAACTTTTAGTATAAGAGAGAAATATATAAGTTTACTTGGGCTACATCAGAATTTACAGTTGTCTAAGTAATATGACGTTGAATTTTAAATAAAGAAGCAGGAATTTAGCTTTATATTGAAAGATTGTGAATTATTAACAATACCTATCTACGGATGTTTATGCTTGCGCCAACCTATAAATTCTTATTTTTATTTTCAACTTTCGCGTGAGTTATCGGCTAGGTAAACTGTAAACATAATATTTCACATATTACCCTACTTATCCATCGGTTTTTATTACTAACATTCTGTAATAGGACTGGCAAGTTTTCTAGTACCAAATTGTTTCCTATATATTTTTAATACGTCGAATTTCGATCAAATGATTCATGTCTGAAATATTACATTCAGAATAGTAATTTATTTGTTTTACGTTTTAGGGTTGAATATTTATTTTGGGTAGCATTATATTTTTGATCCCTATATTTTTTTTACAAACGCGGTTAGGTAAAATTGGAGGTTTGGCGTTCCACTAGATATTTTTTTAATTTAATAAACCTTGGTATTTTACTATTGGCACCCACGCGGCGTTGCTTTGGGAAATTCGCAGTGTATCTATATGAAATTATGTTCTTTTTTCCTTTTGTAGAAAAGTTAGGTTGTTTCATCTACAGCAATCACAGTTCATCAGTTTATCAACTGTGTTAATTATGACCTAATAAATTAGTTTTTTTTCTTTTGTTTAATTTAGGTCGTTTTTTAACATCTAGGGTCATTAGCGACCACGTTAACAATGCATTATACAGTAGGTTATTCTTTCCCGACAATGCCAGAGAAAACCTTTGTTCAACTATTGTATCTATCCATTTTACATAACTATATCCCTTTTCAGCCACATAATCACCATTTCTTCTGACTAAAATATATCCTATGTTCTATTTCAGAACGCAAAGTAACTATATACCAAATTGCATTCAAAACATTCCGTAGATTTTGCGTGATTTATTAACAAACATAACACAATTCACAAACTCACAGACATCCAAACTTTAATAAATTAATTAAGTAGTAGATAGATATAATAGAAGCAGATTTTCCTAATGCTCTATATTTTTTCAATGAAAAATCCAAGTAATATCTCGATGAATCGCCCGTTTCTTATTAACCGTTTCTTAGAAACCTCTACTTAATTAGAATCGAACACTTTTTGTTCTAAGCGACGCATGATACATTAAGTAGGTAAAAAAATATTCCAAGGCTGTGACGTAAGACATTTTATTTCAAGACAACATAGTCAAGAGATTTATGCAATGGGGTTTTTATGTTTCGTGAAGTGAGTTAATAAAAATGAGAAACACTATCCCTCACCTAACTCACAATTTACTACCTATAATACTATTTTTTTTAGACAGTCGTACTTTGTTTGCCTAGTTTAAATCACTCGCCTGGCGGTCTTAAAATCTTGACGAAATAATCCATTCGATTTACCTAAAAGCAGAATAAAAGGAAATCCCAAATTATGCCACAAAAACCGCAGCTTTCATTCGCTTTTGATAAACGAAGAGGAATCCAATTCATCTTCGTCTCATAAATAATAGACTGAAGTAGGCAGTCCAATCTCCAAATACCCACCAGCTACCATAGCCATAGCTCTCTCAAAAATGAATTCTTTATATTTCGTATTTAAACAAATGAATAGGTACATTTAAAATATGTTTAATTAGAATTTTCAAATTATCTAAAGAATGTCTGTGTATCTAAATTCCTACTAATATCTGGAACCCATTAGCCATCATATCACGACAACAAAAAATACTACAGTAAAACAACAAACCGTTTTAATGCGAAACAAAAATAACTGGCCGTTTATAATGTACGAACCATTAATTTGAATTGTACACAATCGTGCAGTCATGTGGAAGATTATTTTACGCTTGTTTTTAAACATGGAACGTCTGTCGTCGGAAGGGCGGTCGTCTGCTGTATTCCGGGTAGCACCTGAACCGGACACGGTAACAAAGTAACCCAGAAACCACAGTAAACACCCACTATAATATTCTGAATGTATAATGTACCTAAACAGAATATAAATTTAATATCCCCGAGTTTTACATCCTGGCTCTGTGCTATGTGGCTCTAACTATTTAAAAAAAAACAAAGTATGTATACCTACCTTATTGTAGTCGCGTAGGTAAAGGTTTACGAAAAAGAAAGATCTTCAATACCCTCTTGTTCAAAAACAACAATGATTGGAATCTCAACCCGGGATAGCAGACTACTGTCGTGGAAATTTCAATTTCTTCACTTGTAAGATTGATTGCTGTGATAGTGAGTTACGTAACATCGTGTGTCAATACAACCTACGGCAGACTATCCAGAAAATTCGGATTTATTCTCTTAGGTCCCGTTTTTTCGCAACGCTTCGAATTACAGTAACAATTTAAAGGTCCCGATGGCATCACCGAATAGAAGGCAAACTCTGAACGAAAATATGACGTAAGTCTTATAACACACACTCGAGACCTGTATTGAACACTAATCTTTATTGTTCCAAATGGATCTTTATTGCAGAGAATGCTATAAAGATCAATTTGGTAACAGTAAAACTATTTTACGACCACTTGTTGGACATTTTGGCCTTTAAGGCTCTCTTACACAGATGCGACACGATCGCGACTTTGGCATATCAATTCTTATTAATTTTCATATATATAAAGTCGCATGTGATTTTCTACACTAGAGCGACTTGTCACACCGCGATTTTGTATTGGATTCGTATAGCAATATGTCTATGTGATCTGATTAACCTTTCTCCGCAATTTTTATATAAATATAAACAATAAGGCTAATGGGTATTTGCTTAATTATATGAATTGTAATGTAATGTAATGTACTAATGTAGCCCGGTTAGTGGAGTGTGATCTTAGGATAACATCAGAACCTGGCGCATGGATAACATTTGGTATGGCGTAAGGAGACTGCATCGGTGGCGATTACCACCAACAACAGCATTCCCAAAGAGGGTTGACGTCAGGCAGGCGGCCGGTCATAAGACATAGCCAAAACTTTAGCAGCATGCCAGAAATAGGTATGTAACGTAATAAAATGAATGGTGAAAAGTTTTATTACGTCATTAGAAATAAACTTGTGAGAATAATATGAAAACGAGCTTCACATTTGTGCTGATACTTGTGATGCCACATGTTGCCTCATGAAGTATACCAACTTGCCCGTTCATTCCGTAAACTCAAAACTTTTTACGTTATAGCCTTTCCACGTGCCTCCATCATATAATCTTAAAATAGTTTTATGTAATTGTATCTAACGAAAATAATCCGCGTCATTTTAGATTATCTAAACAGCCTAGCTTTTGCCTCATCTACATTTAATATACCCGATCATAATAATATCATAAAGAGCAAAGCCTTTTATGTTTTTAAGTATAGAAAATTTATCCGAATTATAGCAATGAAATTCTCTGTTACCTACTAATAGCGGCTTTAAACGGATTTAGGATAAAAGGTTAAAAAATTGATTTTGAAAATGACAATGTCGCTTTAATGCATGATCAAAATCTATAGGCCATTGGTGAGCACAAGTACCATTAAATAAAATTGAAGTGTCTGTATGTGATTTCAAAATAAATGCCAAAATTTAAAGTGAAGACTACTAGGTATTAATAAGATGCCTCATCATCATCATCGTGTCCTGTTATCCCTCATTAGGGATATAGGGCTCTCAGGATTTCTCTCCACTTTTCCCGATCTGTAGCAGGCCTTTCCAGCTCATAATAAGCTGCCTATTCAAAAATTACCTTTTTATTTGTCTGTCTGTATGAAAGTTTGTCTCAAATATCCTTCAAAACGGCTCAACGGATTTAAATGAAAACTTTAGGGATTAAAACAGGAATATTAACTCAATATTTCTTAATATTCCATTCCGTTACCTTGCAGGGTTCAGAAAATATATAAAGTGCTATTTGTCCAAGAACCGGGCGAACAAAGCACCAGCACAGCTGCTTAATCCTGGAAATTTGTATGTTTGGATTTTTGTTCAATCACGCAAAAATTAATGAACGGATTTCGATGATTTTTTCTATAGAGATAGACTTGAATTTAGAGAAGGACATAGGCTGAATATTGTCGCGGACACCAACTAGTATCTATAAATGAAGTCTTTAAATGAGTCCTTATCACAATAAACTGAAGATATGTATGTACATAATATTGTAATGAAGATCGTGACACCAATGTAGGCGCGTGAAGCCTTTTAAATGAACTTCAATATGGCGTTACAGGCGTCGCAATATTGCCGCACCCGTCGAAATAAGCGCAGAATAGTATTATTATCTCGCTCTAAGATAATATCGAGGACAATATTAAAAGATCTGTATCAATATTACCTATATATAAATTCAATTTCTTTTGGCATATTCTTCGGACGGGCCGTGGTCGCCCGTGATTTCACTATTTATTCAGGACCTATCTGAAAATCAGATAGCTCGCCCCGATGAGACCTACCCACTTCCCTGACAACGTAAACCACCGACCTGACATACTCGACATAGCGATTCTAAAGAACGTAAACCTCGGTCTACGTAATCCTAGAATTAGGCCCCCGCTCAGGTCCCTCAGACCCAGATCAACCTATCCCCACTAAAACCATCACGGATTGGGGAAGACTAGAGGAACGCCTCAAGTCGATCTCTTCTGTGCACTTAGACTCAATTCCCAATTGTATAGTGTTTGTAGCCGATACGGTATCTGCAATCGACTCCCTCACCAGTCACGTGCAATCCGTAGTGAACGAATGTTCACGGCAAGTTCCGGAGGTGGATGAACACCGCTGGAAACTACCGGACGATGTCCATAAGCTGTTAACGGAGAAGAACGCAGCTATTCGTGCCTACGACAGTTTCTCCAACGAAACTAACCGTATCGACATGCGCACCTTGCAGCGTACTGCGAGGAAGCGCATTTCGGAAATGCGGGAAGCCAGATGGGACAAAATGCTTGACGACATAGAACCCACCCATCATGCTTTCTGGCAATTGCAGCGGAAATGAAAATCCGACCAATGTGCCGCCATACCCCCGCTTAAAAGACCTAATCAACGACCTGCTTTTGATGACGACGAAAAGTCCGAAGTCCTGGCCGACAGTTTAGAAGCCCAATGCACGCCTAGCAACTCAAACCAGTAGACCAAGCTTACCTATCCAAGGTCGACGCCTAAGTCAAACGTAAAAGTGCACTTCCGCCCTCAGACGACTTAGATCCCCTGCCCCCAGTCACCGTAGACGAAGTCAGAACGATCGTGAAGGACCTCAAACCCAGGAAGGCTCCTGGCTCAGACGGGATCACCAACAAAGTGATTAAATACTTCCCCGCTCCCCTGATAGTACTCATGACTGCCATCTTCAATGCGGCACTGAGCAACAACATCTTCCCACAATCCTGGAAACAGGCAACTGTTATAGGTTTTCCTAAGCCCGGCAAGCCCAAGTCCGAACCGACCAGTTATCGCCCCATCAGTCTTCTCAACGTCTTTGGGAAGATCTATGAAAGACTCATTTATATTCGTTTAAGGGATTATGCCGAATCCCATAAGCTTCTTCCTGACGGGCAGCTTGGTTTTCGAACTACACACTCATGCATCCATCAGTTACACCGTATCGTTGAGCACATAAGCGCAGGCTTCATGGGCAAAATGAAAACGGGCGTACTGTTCTTCGACGTTGCGAAAGCTTTCGACAAGGTCTGGCACAATTTATAAGCTGTATCAATTCCAAGTGCCTGACCGCCTCGTCCTCATCATTCGAGACTTTCTGTCTGACCGTAGCTTTCGGTATCGCGTAGAGGGCGTTCTATCGTCCCCTCATCAAATCCTAGCCGGAGTCCCTCAGGGCTCTGTGCTTTCACCACTTCTGTTCGCACTGTACATCAGCGATATTCCTAAAAATGGCAAAACCAAGTTGGTTCTTTTCGCCGACGATACGGCCATCTATTACACTGGTAGGAGTCTTGACTGTATTACTCGATCTCTCCAGACCTCGGCCAACACCTTGGGCGCATGGTTCAGGAAATGGAGGTTTGAAGTTAATCCAGACAAGAGCGCCGCCGTCCTCTTTTCGAGAACAGGCGCCGGGGAATTTCTTCCCCAGCTTCGACCTATCACCATGTTTGGCAAGCCAATCCCTTGGGAATTACAAACCAAATACCTGGGTGTGATTCTAGATCACAAACTGTCCTTCCGTCCGCACATTAAGATGGTACGCAACCGCGCGGCTTTCGCTGTCGGCCGTCTATTCCTCATGACAAATGCGCGCAGTAAATTGTCACTTAACCTTAAGATTAGGCTCTACACTACGTGCAATAGACCCATTATGATGTATGCTAGCGTCGTGTTCGCACACGTTAAGTATTATAAAATCCATAGGATGCAAACAATGCAAAATCGATTCCTTCGCAAAGCGACAGGCGCCCCATGGTTCATTAGGAACCTTCAACTCCACCTCGACAACAGAGTGCTTACCGTTAGGCAATTCATGAAAAGGGCATCGAAGAGACACTTCGAATCTGCCTCTAATCATCCTAATCCCTTAGTTGTCTCTTCCGCCAATTACAGGCTGTCCCAGATTAACAAAATCCGCCGACCACGTCACGCTCTTCTCAGACCCGATGATAGGATCACTGTAGCTCAAGAATCCAACAAATTCACAAGCACACTCCGACGCGCTCGACCGCCACGTTATAGACCTCACCGGCGAGGTCCGCGTCCGTCGCGATATGTCTCATCATCTCCCCCTCGACTCTTGCTCGAGCCGGCCCGCGCTGAGCCAGTAGCTTTAAATTCGTCCCTTAATAATAAGGAAACTGGTATGATTCAGCTAGTCCCTAGTTGTCCCCCCAGCAACGCCCTAAGCCGAGGCTCGTGTCCCGCAGGGGACGCCCTTAGCGCTGTTGCTTAGTTTGTAGTATTTTGAAATATGCTCTGGCTGGAGGCACCAAACTGCCTCGCCTTAGGTATTGTCCGGTTACGCAGACAAAACCCCTCCGGGTATTTGCAAGAGGCCATAACAAAAAAAAAAGGAAAAGAAAACAGATAGCGTCCACATTTCGATTTGGCCGCTTATGCTGAGATAGGGACCTTTTTCCGGTCTTGTGCAGGAAGCAAAATGTAGCATCAAGTTAAGTAGGTTCTGTATTTTTTTTTAACAATATTTTAATTTTACATCTTTTTTAGTATAATTAACTATTCTGCACTGAGTCTAGAATTAATAATTTCTTTCTTATATATCCTTAGAATATTTTAGCTACTGCGTACCTACTACCCATCTTTTCACAAACATTAGCGGAAAATTTGAAAAATATATGTTTAAATGCGAGTCGGACTTGCACTCTGAGGGTTCCATATATAATATTTCGATGTGATATTACGTTTACGATTTTCGGAATTTTCCCTTGACTTGTGCTGTGTGACCTTTGTTTTTTGCCATATTCAATGTCAACTTTGAATGGTTTTGGTTTCGTTTTATTTTAGCAGTGTCAAAATACAGGACACTTTTTACAACTCTAGGGGAGTATAGATGTACGTATTTGATATTAATTTGAACATATATCCTTCGCACAGTTCGATTAAAAGCCTCTTGACAGACAGACGGACAACCAAGTGATCTTATAAGGGTTCCGTTTTACCTTTTGAAGCACGGAACCATTGAAATAGTAGTTATTGATTGTTTGGCCCTAGCAATTTTTTTTTTCCCTAAATAATATAATATATGAGACACAAACTGGTATTAGATACGCGATAATAAACCATAAGTTCCTAAATATTTTCTTTTATGGGGAAACCTCTCGGTCGCCACGGGAATTTTGTTTTCCCCCTTAAATTGTAATTTTACTTGACTGCCTCCTAACTTCATTATTACCTATACTTTTCCAAGCAATTCATTTACATAGTTACTTTGTTGAAAATATGTTGTATATTATTTTTTTATAGTTTGCCACAGAAAGCGCGTGCTTCTAAGAAGATTACCTTACGTTTTAACTAAGCCTTTGTTACTGATTTGTCTAGCAGACCAGATAAATCGGAATAGACCTGAAATGGATTTCATCGTAGATAATTGAGATTACTTTATATATAAAAGACCTTATTAACAAAGGAATGCCTAGGACACTAAAGATCTCAAACTTTACCAGTTTTCTAATTTCATTGACTTACAATGTAGTAAAAGAACATTGCAGCCACTAAAGGTTTTGTCTAAAAAGGTGAAACCAAATGGGTAGGTAACATTTATAACTCTCTCATTAATATTTGGAACTTTTACTATAACATAATTACCTATGTGTTTAAATCAAGTCTCACAAGTATAGTATACAGAAATCGAGTTATATTTTTCATATCATTGTAACAATACAGGCAAAGGGTATAAAGGTTTGTTTGGGAATCATATGCCAGTGGCGAGAGCGGTACGCCCGGTAAAACTACTCCAGTACCTACTAATTCCTTCAAGGCTGTATTTACCTATAACTCGGTACGACCCCGTGCAACATGGACAAATTTCTCACCGACAAAGTATTATGGCTGTCTCCAGAATGCATCAAGATAATTTCATCAAGGTAAAAAACACAACTTTCGCATTATACGACTTACACTGTTGTTTAACGCAAGAGTGCAGTATGTTTGGCTAGTGAACGCCAACGTTGCTGCAGGGTATGAGATCCTGAGTTCGATCCCTGAGCTAGGCAAAGTGTTGTTAAGTTCTTCTGTTTTACTTATCAATTATTCAACAAAGATCGAGATAATTTCATCAGGATAAAAACACAAGTAGACATACTTTCGCAATATACTACTTACCTACTCAGTTGATTTACGCAAGGGGGCAGTATGTAACCTAACCCTACTCCTGAAGAATTGGTGGTTAATCCCGGACGTCATGCCCAGCAGCCACATACGCCACTAAACCAACGAGTCATTTTAGTAGTAATATTTCGTGTTTGGATCAAAGCCCTTTGAGGGCTGACACGAATACTTACGACCCACTTCAAAGACTAACCTCTTCACATTTCACATTCTGTATTTAGATCTTAAGAAGGTATGCTACGACAGGGGTGTGGTGATCCTATCCTACTAATATTACAAATGCGAAAGTTTGTGAGGATGGATGAATGTTTGTTAAGCACTCTTTGACGCAATAACTACAGAACGGAATTTACCTACATGAAATAATCTCCCCCCCCCCCCAGGGGTTCCACCTTGTCGTGGTGGGGGGGCACTAGTAGCCGTGGCTTGGTATAGCGGGGCAGTGCAATACCCAACCTCGTTAGAGGAGAGAACTCACCGATAATATCTCTAGCGTGTATTACTAAGATAAATTAGGTACGTAACACAGATAGAAGAACCATTCTTTCTACATATAAACATACATTAACTTCTATATTAACAAGATTTATAACTATTTATCTATATGGAATTTAAAAAGTGCAAGTGTTTACATGTTTGTGCTTGTGACTGTACACCCATATTTTTCTTCGATGCAGTTATAAAATCCCATCTAATAGGTGGTGAACTTATTGCCATCAATCGGGCTCAATTCCAAGCTCCTATTGAGAATTTTCTAATATAATAACTCAGTAAAACTGCCCAACCCTGGAACTGATTGAACCTCACGCTTAGTAGCCACGTTTGCGACCACTAGACCAACGAGGACGTTTTACAATAAGCTGCTACTATAAAACCTTCACGATATTGAAATCCCAGAAGGGTAGAGGGTACCTACATCCTACCCTAAAAACCCATGTATCGTATCAATGTTTATTAGACCCCATTTCAACATGGGCACAACTTGATTACTTTTCGAACAAAAAGGTATAATTAGGCACACGTGCAGCTCGAATTTGTATAAATATATGTACCTACATAGATATATTATCTGAAGGCACCTTTTGATACCTCTTCCTAATCTATATTTAATATAAGCTCTCAATGTCGATATGATATATTCACCAATCAACGTATAGTAAATTGGATAAATTAATAGCTACCTATCCAATGAAATACATCGACTGCCTCGTTAGTGGTCGGAAACGCGGCTACTGAGCGCAATGTCCTGGTTTCGATTCCCGTGTCCAGCAACGTTATTGAGTTTTTCTTAGTTAGTCAGTACTTCATCAGCCCGGCTTTGGGAATTGCAAATAGTTAATGGTGATGATGGCAATAGGCTCACCACTATTTAATTTGTACATTGGACTTAATAAAAGCATTGGTGAAATGTGGGCGTGCAACTGTGTACTTTACACCTCTGCCTACCCCCTCGATAATATAGGCGTGATGTTATATATTTCAGCTAAGACGACGCCCTTCGCAAGTACCCGGGTTCACAAAACTGTAGATATTGTATTAAAATCATAGCAATGAAATGGTTTTCCGTACGTAACCTCAATTACATTTTCTTATAATAATCTTACATTATTACAAATGTTATTACAGCACAATCAAACGTACAAAGCGTTGTAGCCACAGATTTATATTTAGGAACTAAATACCCCAAGTACGTCTAATTATATGAAAACCCAGCATGCCATACTTTGTGTGCCTTCATTCAATTGAAAATATTAATAAAATGCCTCCATTCACTCGACTAACTAGTTTTGATAGATTAAATAGTTTATTGTTCCATAATTTTATTATCCCTTCCGATCAGTATCTCGTCAAAAGAGATACGGAGCGTCATACAGTCTATGACTGGAGGCAAATCGCCGGGTCATGATGGCCTCAGCATTGAACATTTCCAGTACGCTGGTCCGCATCTCCCAAGAGTCCTATCTATGCTGTATAATCTTTGTGTGAAGCACTCGTATTTACCAACTGATCTGATGAGGACGATGGTTGTGCCAATAATTAAGAACAAAACTGGCGATGTCTCGGACAAGGATAATTATAGGCCAATATCCCTGGCTACTGTAACAGCAAAGGTGCTTGACGGTGTGCTTGAGCGGGGAATAACTAGACAGCTCAAACTTCATGACGCGCAGTTCGGTTTTAGAGCTGGGCTGTCTACGGAAGTTGCTATTCTGGCGCTCAAGCACACGGTCAGGTACTATACCGATAGAAACACACCTGTATATGCTGCTTTCCTGGACCTCTCTAAGGCGTTTGATCTGGTTGATTATAACATCTTATGGTCGAAATTGCGTGAGCAAGGTCTTCCTAATGAGCTTATTAAACTCTTAGATTACTGGTATGACCATCAAATCAACCAGGTCAGATGGTCGGGGGCGTTATCTGGGGCGTATGGGTTGGAGTGTGGGGTGAGACAGGGAGGTTTGACTTCCCCGGCGCTCTTCAGTCTATACGTCAATAAGTTGATAGAGGAGCTCAGCAGCACTGGTATCGGATGCTCTATTGATGGTAACATTATCAACAGTATAAGTTATGCTGATGATATGGTGTTGCTGAGTCCCTCGATTGATGGACTCAGACGGCTGCTTGAGGTTTGCGAGAGATACGCCACGTCTCATGGTTTAGTGTACAATGTACGGAAGAGTGAACTTGTTGTGTTTAGGGCAGGTACTAAAAAGCCAACGACAGTTCCTCCAGTGTTTTTGTATGGTGTACCACTGAATAGAGTATCGCATTTTAAGTACCTTGGTCACATAGTAAATGAGGACCTGAATGATGACTGTGATATTGAAAGGGAGCGAAGAGCGTTGTCGATCCGGTGTAATATGCTGGCCCGTAGGTTTGCACGATGTACTAGAGAAGTGAAACTCACTCTGTTCAAGGCGTTTTGCCAGTCCTTTTACACGTGCAGCCTATGGGTTAGACATACGCAGAGGTCCTATAACGTTCTTCGTATCCAGTACAATAACGCCTTTAGGGTGCTGATGGGGCTCCCGCGGTTCTGTAGCGCGTCGGGGATGTTTGCTGAAGCTGATACAGATAGCTTTCAAGCTTTTATGCGTAAGAGAACAGCATCCCTGATGCGAAGGATTCGCGGGAGCGCCAACAGCATCTTAAGGGTGATAGTGAATAAGCCTGATTGCCCGTTCCTGGGGCATTGGACCAGTATGCACAGCTACAGGTCTGGTGCAACGGGAGGGGCTAATTATAGGTTTATGAATTAGTCCTAGTCTTAGTTTACTTAGTTTAAGGTGGAATTTTACTAACATAGTTGTATAAGTGTTACTAACCATTATATGAATCTTTTGTGTTCGAAATAAAAATAAATAATAATAAAAAATAATAATGTGGCACTTTTTCTATTTGCTCATATATTACTAAGTATGAAAAATGTGGACAGTAGACTAATCTTAGCAACGATAAATAACGTAGTGTACAGCAGTACAGTCACGAGCACAAACATGTAAACACAAACTTTTAAAAACTCACCGACAATATCTCTAGACTGTATTACTGAGATAATTAGGTATGCAACACAGATAGAAAAACCATTCCTTCTACATATAGACGTACATAAATACTTCTATATTATTCAGACTAGCTGTGTCCCGCAGTTTCACCCGCGTATAATTATATTAAAATGAATACTTAGTACTAACCAACAAATAGAAAATAATTCACAGTTCTTCTCGCCAATGCTCAATTTTCATCGGCCGTTTTTTCCTATGCCGTTTAGCATCATCGGCACACGGCTCGTTCACGCGAGTGAGAGAGTATTTTCATTTTCAATTATGTCCTTTTAACTTTACATCCAAATAACATGCTCTGAAGGGCAATTTTCTTGATGATGAAGTAACTTTCGTTCGTAAGGTAATCCTTACGAACGAAACGTGTTAATCTCTAGAACTGTGCTTAATAGGCATTGCCTAATAATTTAGTCAATGCCTATTAAGCACAGTTCTAGAGATTAACACGTTTAAACAAACAAATCTCTTCCACTTTATACGTAATGTGTATTAGTATAGTTAACTATTTATATGAAATTTAAATTTTGTTTGTGCTCGTGACTGTACACTTGCGGTATCTAGTACAATCTATATCTGTAGTTGTAGCGCAAAATCCATTATCATGAACAGTACACGAGGCAGTTATTACAAAACACATGGCGTGTGGATATAAAAACTGTAGTCTGCAAGCTATCACGTCCGGTTCCACCCTAATTTGAATAGAGAAACGGAACAACTATGATAACACCATAAATCAACAACTTTATAGGCGCTTATGTAGTTGAACTAACACACATTTACTTAGGCACACGTTCTGAGTTTAGGTAGCCAAGAATAATCTATTACAAAATCGAGGCAAGCAACTTGCAATGCTTACAAGTTTGCCGAGACATTATTTTAGAACTCATCTTTAGCCCGTCCATTTACAGAACTAATTTAAGTTTTGAAACAATTTATTGCATGCTCATGTTTAACTTTCTTGGTACCTATCACTGAAAATTGAAGGAAAGCTATTTCCTTTTGTAAAAATGTTATTAAGCCGAATAAACCCACATCTCTTCAGCGAGTTTAATCTTAAAATACCTTCAAGAAATCCTAGGAGGCATATTATGTCGCTGTCTGCTCCATTTAGGAGAACATAGTACGGTAAAAAAAAAAACAAATTCCCCGGTAGCGAAGTGTGTTATATAAAGTGTATTTTTTAACCCAGGCAAGCATGAAGAAGGTGATTGTATTAGATTTCGATCTATAAATAGGTTTCTTTAATGAAAACTTTGACGTGGTGGCTGAGTGGTTACGGATTTTGTAACAATGTTGCGGTTTCAAATCTGGTATGTACCAATCCGACATTTTCAATGTCATATGTAATTTCTTAGTTAATCTAAGACATCACAGACATACGGTGAAGGAAAACATCGTTTGAAATCCGACGCGCAGTGAGCTAGCGCGGTGACCAGTGCTTGCTCTGTATGAGAAGAGACCCTTGCCCTGCAGTGAGACAGTTGTGGGCTGGTTATTTTATGTTATGTTAATGAAAGCTTTAACATTGTCGCACTAACTTATCGAGTCCTAATAAATTCATTGGCTTCGTAAATTTTTTGGTTGTCAATTTGTTCAGCAGAAACTTCTGAAGTGATTTATTACACTTCAATCATAACTGATTTTAAAAAAAAAACATCAATTTAATTCTGACAATGGCTTTTTTATGATACTCTGGAATTTCATGAAAAACTGAAGATCAATAAATACCTTAAGTTCTATAACTTAATTTTAACCAAGGTATGAAAAAGCAACAAAATGTTACAGAGTCATTTTAACCCTCCATATCTAGATGCTTTTTGGCACTCCTAGAAATAACTTTCGCTCTGTATATGGCAGAATACAATGATTCGAATTCTAGCCTAATTAGTATTTAACCTTAGTAACTCCCGTATCCGTATATTATAATATCTTAATTTCTACACATAATACTACAAACGAGGAAATTTTATAACTACATAAATCAAAAACCATTGCCAACCTATCAGTAGGCGCTGCATTCAGCTGCGAAAATTATCATTCAATGTACGGTGTATTAGGGTGACAGCGCAGTATTGCTTAATGTTAATTTGTCACTCAGAGTTCGATTATATTGCATCGAGCTTTCGAAAGCGGACAGATAAATAAACTTTTAATTCGTATATTATGACATGTATACATGCATGCAGCATTTTACCGTGGGAGAGCTATGCTTCAGCACGAATGGGCTGGCTCGACCGGAGTGATACTACGGCCTCACAGAAAACCGGCGTGAAACAACGCTTCCGTTATGAGTGAGTGAAGGTACCGGAGGCTCAAACCCTTTAAAAGGCCGGCAACGCACTTGCAACTCCTCTGGGGTTGTGGGTGACGATGGGCGGCATTAATCGCTTACGATCAGGCGATCAGTCAGATCGGTTGCCCACAATCCCATAAAAAAAAATAAGAGAGAAAGGTGTGGTCATATTTCAGTATGGCTAGGTAGTCATTATATGATAGATAGAGATACCCTTCGCAACCCTTAGACCTTAACCGCACCTTTTAGTGACGCTTCGACATAACTACGAGTATATAGTGGGTATCACTGGTGTCGCTTGTTCATTTCGTATTCCTCGTTAAGGGTGAGTATTTATTAAAATACATTTGGTAGTAAGGTCAAGTCACGTACTACAATATTTAGTGGGTTAAAACGGTTCATTCGTTGTTAGTTAATTGAAATATTATGATCACATGTTGATATTTAACGGTTTTCGGCTTCGAAATGTCAATTAAGTACACCTTTGGGCATGTTTTTGACAAGTACCTACCTCCTTCCTACATTCCTTATTACTTACAATCGATCGTTCGGTCTGTAAGCAAGCCACGTGGGAACTGCCGTGAGGGCGATTAATAACTTAAAATTGGAACAACTTACAATATGTTTTTAACGGTAGGTGGTCATTAGAAAATCCATAATTTATTCTACAGAAAATTGACTGTCAAGCTCTATTATTATTATACACCATCCCTCTTTATATATTTATTAGTAGTAGGTAGGTATTAAAAATTAGGTAATTTTTATATTTATTCAAGATATGTCTTTGAAAAAGCATTAACATGCGTTAATGCTTTTTCAAAGACATATCTTGACATCGCTTAGCGAACTCTATAGTTACAATATTAAATGGAAAAACAAAATACCTAGGTAACTAAATTCTATTATTAAACTTAAATGATATGCTGATTTCACGAAAACCATTTAATTTAGCGAGGACTAGCGGCCACTGATTCGCATTCAGCATTTAATGAGCTGTTATAAACTTGATATACGCCTACATAAATATCAGATTTTTATTAGCCCCTATAGGCTATATCGGGGTGAAACGGAAAGGGTAATAAATATTTAAGTTATCACTGACGACTGTTATTACAGCTAAAATTATAGCCTCAATAAACGTAGTTATAACTTTCGTACAAAAGTAAACCTTAAGACCAAAATAGCACACTATTTTGGTCAAGAAACCTACAACTATATTAAGTAATTAATCGGAAATAGTAGGACACGCGATTGGAGTCCAATATAACCACAATAATTTAGTTCACAAGTTCTATGTTGAAATTCAATAATCATAGACAGCCTTTTTCTTTTGTGAAATCACTGAATATTTTCCCTACCAAATCGAATTTACGAAAATTGTACAAAAAATAAATGATATTCGTAATAACGGTTTCTTTAATATCTAATCTACTAATACTTTAATACGCTTAGTAACCTTTCTGGGTCGTCTTGTAACTGTTAAACTTTATTACCTTAAAACAAATTTTAATCGACTGCCAAAAAGAAGTCTAATTTCGGCTGAATTTCTTTTTTATTTATTAACTGAAATGATCAAAAAATTTATACCTATTTGCTGTAAAGTACTGTGTCAGCAGACAAGTAGGTACCTACCTTACAGTAGTATCTGGCAGTGGTCCAACAAATCGTTAATACTTAAGCGCTTTATTAATTAAAGCCGTAGAGGTGCCTAAAGTTCCCTCTCTGTGGAATAATGTTTTTGACTCTTTTGTCTTATTATCAATTAAACTTTCGAGAAAATATATACCTAACGTTTTTCAGATGTCATACATGGTTTGGTTTGGTCTTCAGCTAAATCATTATTTGCAAACTATTTTCAAACTTCACTGCAAATACAGTGTACACATGCTTAAAGGCTTTTTAAAAGTGACCTTAATTCCTTTACAACTTGTTTTATAGATACAACGCGTGTATACGGTATAGTGCAAACCATTTATTTGTTTGAGAAATATATCGATACGCCAAAAAGAGATAAATGATGATGCTGCCTCAATTTTTTAGGATAGTCCACCATCTACGAATCTTCCACAATTATTGTTACTCTTTATTAATGAATGAAAGTATACACCGATAAACTTTCACGTTTTTTACTATCACAATACGTATACTAAGTAACTGAACTTAGAAGCTATCGATATCGTCTGTGATTTGTCATTATATTACAAATAATGTTCATAGCAAAGATCTAGATAGCTTTGTATGCACCTAATAGTTTTATTTAACATCCGCATTCTTCAGTCACCAGTCATGGCCTGGTGAAATATATAAAGCTATTGAGGTTTTATTGAAAAGGAAAAAACGTGATAGATATGCCCGTATGTTAAAGTTTAAGCAAAATAATAATTATATATTTTACATGTTCAATACTTGTTTTTTTAATTTTTATTCAGCTGTTCTTGTTCTAGCTCAATATTTTTAAGGGTAAATAGAATAAATATCAGGCTGTATTTACCTCTAATAAATTTATGAATTACGTCTTTTTGAACTGCTGTTGTAGCTATGTACGTGGTAGGTACATATGTTATTGTTGTATAAGCTTTCGATTAAAATAGACATAGTTCGGTAGATGTTTTAGTAAAATTATAAGTTCGTTTAATGGAATATTAAATACGTTATTGTTGTATAAGCTTTCGATTAAAATAGACATAGTTCGGTAGATGTTTTAGTAAAATTATAAGTTCGTTTAATGGAATATTAAATACGTTTTTATATCTTAAGTCGTTAAAATTCTAGTAAGTGTTCCAGGTTATAGTTTTAATGATCCATTTTAAGTTTATAAGTTTAAAGAATTTTAGTAAATATTAAAATTCAACTTTACAGACAAGTATTAGCGAGTCCCTTGATCATACTAATTTTATTTTAAAATACTAGCCACCGTCAAAGGTAGTATATCAAAAAGTTGGCAACATCGCTAGCACATTTTCCTATTCTAAGGTAAAAAATATTTCGCTACTTTGTTGTAAGTGTATTTGTTTGTTCGAAACGAGATTTAAAAAGCTGTTAACGTGATTAGGAACATTTGTAACCGTTGCTAACCTAAATGCATCTCATGAAATTGTAATGAAAACCATATTGTTTATTGTTCACATTGTATTTTTCATCGGAGGGGGCAGTTTTTGCCCTATTACCAATTTATAGAGCGAGTAATTACGTAGGTACACGAATTCTGGGCTTGTACTCATAATATATGCTATTAATACTGTAACGTTTCATCGTATTACAGCTGGCATTAATAATGTGGTTGGTTCTAGTATAAATACAGTTACCGTTAGATATCACTGGGTGACGGCAAGCTGTCGAGTGGCAGTGTTTCGGTACACTTTGCCCACATCACATTGTATTAATGGATCGCATTAGTAAGGCGAAACCATCGTGATTCGTGACAAAAGATTCCTTAATCGTTACCTTTTCATTATCCTTTTAAGAATAACGTAAAGTAGGCACAGAAAATATCTATATAAAGAAAATATATAAGTAATTATTATTAAAAATACCATCTGAAAATACATAAAAACCTGTTTAAATGGTGCGTAAATGCTAGGAATAATCTATATCTGCCTACCAAGATAATTAATCATTAGGTAGGTATTTAGCACGTGCTTTCGCTTACCTATGTCCCCGTCTCTATCTAGCACTTGTAGTTTGACACTCGTGTGATAGTGACAGGACAGGAAAAATGCTAAGTCAAAGCACGTGCTAATAAATGTTTAAATCCCTTGGTCTTAGTGTTTAGGTAACTTAACTTAAGATTAATTCTTAATTAAAAGTAAATAAACCTTACTTAACGTTAACCTTGCCTGACTACTTCGATATCTGATTGAGAAAAAAGAAACTGAAACTCACAAACAAATAAAGCGCGAGTTATGGATTGCTTAGAGATTATTTTCTTTGACATTCTTTGGCTTTTTTTATAAAGTGTACGGGAGATCCTTGTACCCAGGGACACTTTTCTTTAAACCTCCATAATTTAAGTTCAAATTGATCTATGGCCTTGAATGTTGAAATTTCTATTAAGTAGCCAATAACATTACAATATTATGATGCAACACAGGACCTCCTGTGTTTTATCAATGAGAAAAACACAAGTAATTACTTTAGGATATTTGTCCCAAGGTACAATCATGGCTTGTACCTCGGGACACCAACATTTGTACCTTGGGACACATTTTTGTTAACTTAAACTGCCACTAGATGATTATTATTTCTATCAGTTGACATACCTAAATGTTATGCAGGAAATTTAGTTGAATGAGCAGCTTAAATGCTTTGAAATAATTGAAAACCAAAGATAATCTTAATTTTGTATTAATAAAAACAAAAGTCATTACAAAGCTTAGGTACTTACATTCACTTTTTAGATAAAGCAAAAATTTTAACAAAACTTGTTCACGAACTTTACTTTTAGTGTTCTTTAGAATTGATACCGCATTCCTGACAGTAATTTTCAATAAAGGTGCATTCTTCGTGTACTCAGAATCGACAGGTGACACACTGAATCCAGTCTTCTGTCCTTGAAGTAGTGAAGTAATTTTCACCGGCACAATTATTTTCCTCTGGAACGCCAGGACATGAATCCTCATTTTCTCAGATAAGATCAGTTTCATACTCAGAACTACTACTTTCTCTGTCTCTCTCAACTTTTTTCTTAAATACTCGCGGTGTCTTTATTTTTAATTCGCGGCATCCAAAACGTGAAAACAAAAATTAAAGATATAATATTATAATAAATACTTGAAAAAAGCAATGCGTTGTACCGTTGGAACAGTCTCAAGGTACAAAAAATTCACCGTCCCAAGGTACAAATTTCAATTGTATAAAACAAAGTGTGGTTATAATTTCTGAATTACCGAATTATATTAATTAATATTAAAATAAGTGATAAAGAATGTAGATACCAATTAATTGTATCATAATTAAATTACGTACCTCAAAATATTTCGTATAAAACAAAGATGTAAGAGGATTGCAAAAAAAAAATACGGGCGAAAAAATCATACATACAACATCTAACGAACGAGGCAAAATAGCTGACTTTACAGCATGCTTTCTGAATGTTGTAATAAAGTAATGTCGCTACTTACCACTTCTCAATCTAAAATTTCTGACTCAATGAGCTTGTCCCTAGGTACAAAGGTGTCCCAAGGTACAAGGATCTCCACTACCTACCTGCACTAGGGTTTCGATATCTTATAAACTAATATTATTTTAGTATGTGTGTGTTGGTTGTTTGTCTTTCTTTACTGGAGTAATGGGTTGTCGTGATTTAAATAATATAAATGGAGGGTCGAATGACGTAGCAGTACCAACGCTACTTCTTTCCTGAAGATTAATCTTTTTGCCCGAGTGGAGCCGCGAGCAAAATTCTTAATGTAAGTATAAATCGTAATTGCCACTAAACGATCCGATATCGTTCCCTCGGATATGCATTGAATTAATATCAATACGCGAAATAGCAAATTGATATAATATGAGGATGTCATAATAGAGTTAGCCCATTGATCATAAAAAAAAGAAGATTAAATGATCATAAGCCCAATTCGGCAAGACAAGATAAATAAATAATTATTAAATTCAACCGCGCTAAAAACATAACATTTAATTGCCTCGACGTTTTAGTTTTAGTGCGATAAATTTTTGTTCATTAATTATGTGTACGAATCGCGAAAGTTTAAAAACTATTATGATAATAAATATTACTTAGGTCGTGCTTTGACTGAGCATTATTCCTATATCTGTCACACAACTGTCAAACAACAAGGGCAAGATAGAGACGGGACCTTAGATAAGCTAAAACCACGTGCTAAGTAGCCTTATACTGTAATGAGTTAATAAATAATTACAAATAAAACTTTAATTGTGTAATGTAATAATCTAATTTATTACCAACACATTTTCTATTTACATTTCGGAAGAGGCTCTCTACGGCCTTTGTTACAATATGTTCGCCTCAATAACCACCAAAGTGACTAAAATAATTAGTGAATAGAACAAATTCTTGCAAAACAACACTGAAAAGTGTTAAGCCAATCGCGAAGGAGCCGAAATGCCGTTTATTTCTAATCTAGCAACAAATTCGACAAAAGCTAAAACAAACTTGGATACTAAAGACTTTCTGTACCTACCTAACCTGTTAAATTGTCTTGTTTTCAGATAAAATAATTAAGTACTACAGAGTTATTATAATATTATTATACGTATGTACCTAAAATAAAAAATGTCAATAATCTGTTGATCTTCTTCTTACCTTACCGTATTTGTTACACGGCGACACAGCAAAAGTATTAAACAGTGTATTTATTCATATATAATTATATTTTTTTTTAATACATGTTGAGGCCATGTAATGCCTATATTAAATCTATTTTTCAAAGAAACATTGAAAAAATAATAGACAAGAACGGGGCTTGAACCCGCGACCTTTGACGTTCCGTGTCATCACTCTACCAACTGAGCTACCTTATCGCGTTCAAACCTATTAAATCTGTAAATGATTACTAGATAAATATCACCAGGCGTCTCCTTAAGACATATACAAAGAGGATTGAAAATTCAATAGGTTTGAACACGACAAGGTAGCTTAGTTGGTAGAGTGATGACACGGAACGTCAAAGGTCGCGGGTTCAAGCCCCGTTCTTGTCTATTACTTTTGCAATGTTTCTTTGAAAAATAGAATTAGTGTATTTATTATATAGGTATAATTTTTTTTAATATAAATATAATAGATTGACTTGGTGCCGAGCCATAGTAGATAATGATCACAGCTCATGCGTCTCATAATAATTTTATGAGCATAAATATTAATTTGTCATATTATAACTAACAAATAAATTTTTTAAACATTAACAAAGAGTACAAATCAAGACTATTAGCTGGAAAAAAAAAGTTTGCACTTTAAAGTGAAAGGCACGAGTGCGTAATCAGCCTCATTATGGGTCTAAAAGCGGTGCAATAAGAGACACTTTACCAACAAGTGTGTTCAAATGCTTGGGTGTAATATGCAATAAAAAGCCTGAGGTATTACTAAAAACTGTTAAATTAATAACTATTTTTGGAAAACGTGCCTATAAAATATTACCTGTATGATCAGTATGATCAAATTTGCAAAGTTCTGTGACTTCTGATAAGTTTATAACTTTACGAAGGAACTTTACTAGTCACGTTAAACAATTAAACAACAATTTGGTATTGGTAAACTTATTTCACGCCATGAATAAAATCGACACACCAATTTAACTGACAAATTAATTGGTTACTGCAATTTATTTATCTTCCGTAAATCCAAATCTAGTTTTTAACACTATTATGTAAGTTTGTTTCCTTCAGTTTAGAATTTTAAAACCCAGTTATAACGTCTACAATCGAAAGTAACGCCATTATATTTACAGATTGACGGTCCCCACAGACTCTCCTGCTCCAACGGACGTCTAACCTACGCAAATAGTTTAAATTAAATTATAATTTACGCCGAATAATACTGGGTGACCGATTTGTCACACAACCACAGGTCTCCGATGACAGTTAGGTCGTTAGTTAAAGTAGAAGTCAGCGAGTTATCTTCGCCCAAATAGTTTTAGGTTCTACCTACCGATGAAGCTGGTATGAGAAATTGAGTAAATTAAATAGGACGTTGAACATTTTAAGTCCTTATGAAAATCTACACTACGAGGAAAGATTAGTATTTTTGTATCGAATAAACTCAAAAACTACTAAGCCGATTACAAAAATTCTATCATCATTAAAATGCTATATTATCCCTGAGTAACATAGGCTATATTTTTTACTAGAATATATTAGGGATCCCTACTAAAAATTCAATAATGTAACCCAAGGTGTAAAAAAATAGTCATAAAATGTCTTTCATCGCATGCGATGCGGAAACTATTGACGATAGAACAAAAAAAGTTTTTTACATTATTATAGAATATATATCTACAAGAAACTTCGCGTTTATCCCAAAATGTTTGAAAAATTTATGTACACCCGTGCGAAGCTGGGACGGGCCGCTATGGTTTTATATCTAAACTAAGTATTACTATGTAGTTACTTACTCACTGTAATTTTTCTTTATGACGTCGGTTTTGTTGTTACCAATGAGATGAAATTAGAGAATTACCATATTTTAATGATAGACACCGCTAGGTGTGACCACTGGACTGGCAAGTGTAAAGTTTCAAGTTCGAGTCCAAGGCACGCACCACAGACTTTCGAAGACATGTGCGTATTATAAATTAATTATCACATGCTTAAAAACTGTAAAGAAAAACATCGTTAGTAAAAGAGTACATCTGAGAGATGTTCTCGATGGTGTATTAACTCTGACACTTGATTGTTAATTAACTACACAATAAAAAGAGTAATTTTAATAATTAAAATATTGTATAGAACATTTACGAAGAGCCTCCAGTTGGTAGCGCACCTCAGTTTAGATTAAAACTCTCTTAAGAGCCTCTACGTGTTTGACCTGTGTATCCAAGTGACCCCTCTAAAGGACCGTGTTTATCCCGAGAATAAGAGACATAAAAATAGAAATAACTAGACAAGTGACGTGATCACTTGACTGTTAGTAAAACATAGCAATTCTCTATTATTAATTTAGTTTGTCTACATGAGAATCGATGTCAATATCTACAAAATAATATTTGCCTTTTGGCAGAGGACCAAGTCTTGTCGGGCAACTTGGAAGAGGACTGCGGCCAGCTATGGACGTACACTTACAGAACCCTAGATTAATTTTATGATCGATCTTGTATCTAGGGATAACTTATGTTTCTAAGGGCTGTTTTCACCAAAAATACAATAGATGCTTAAAATAGATCACTGTTTACTCATACAAAAATGTAGTATTAAACATCTATAATATCAACTGTCAATAACCTTAGGGAAAAAAATAACAAGCTTTATTCAGAATGTCCTGGGTGCGTTAGAATTGGCTAGTTGCACACCCATCTGCCAATTTATTTGTTAAGCCAGCTCACATGAAACTGTATAGGATTTAAGACAATAAACAACGTCTTTGTCCCATGTAGTTAGCTATGGGTCTAAATTACGGTTCAGTAGCTCAGCATAACACCGCCTAGATGAAATGCGTGGAGTGTTAAGGTTTATCACAATGGCGACCTTTATAGCTTTAACCCAGCCTGGCTAATTTATCAGTAGCTGGCGAATAATTTTGTGTGCCTCACTCAGGTCAATATGTAATAATGGCGCACGTACTTGTTTATTTAACCCACACTGTAATTCGAGTATTAACTCTAGCAATTTTTTGCATATATTGGACTTGTAAGAGATCACTGATAGAAATGAAAAGCTATTTGTTATGAAAATAGCTAACAGCGATAATTGTGAACGTGAAAATTCTAAAAGTATTAAAAATAGTTAGATATATCTGAGGTATTCGCGATCACTACACATTCTATTAAATCCAACTTTCACCGGACTAATCGCGTGTATTACTGTTTTTTTTATTATCGTTTTGAACACTTTGCAGCGTTCTTAGTCGCAGGATGACTAAGATGTCTGTCAGGCGTCTTAATAGTTTAATAATAATCCAGATAAAAGTTGTTTCATTATCGTATTAAATAAATACCAAAATCGATTAGTAATCGAAACCTAAACAGCTTCCTGTCTTTCGGTTAATTTGTACGCACAGCACACAAAACTACTGGACGGATTCCAATGAAATTTGATACGTTGCCTGAGGGACATATCGGAAAACAAAGAAAATGTAGACAAATATAATAAAAGTCTTCGAATAAAAATATTGAACACGTTGATTCTGAAAAGTGAGTCGTAATCTTGGTCATTGAATTACAAGGAAAATTGTTACATACCTAATTTATTAGAATATTATCTACAATATAAGTGAATTCCGAATAAAATAAATCTTTAGGTAACTAGGTACTCAGTCTTTGTCCGTTGTTATTACATACATAGAAATTGCTTGTATTGTATTCCCCGAAGGTAGGCAGAGGTGTACACAGTTGTTGGTACACCCACAGTGACCCACATTTCACCAATCACGTGAAGTCCCAAGTAATAATTGGTGGTGAATGTATTGGCATCTACCGGGCGCAATTGTAAGCCCCAGGCTGCTACTGAGAATTTCTTATCAGAAATAGCTACCCAATAACATTTTGCTCGACCTGGGAATTGGCTTGGAACCAAAGACTTCACGCTGAGCAGCCGCTCTTGGGACCACCAGGCCAATAGGGCCGTTGTTGTATAGCAGCACGCCTCTATTCCCCCAACGGGTAGGCAGAGGTGTACACAATTGCACACCCATATTTCACCAATGCTGTTTATTAAGTCTCATGTAATAGGTGGTGAGCCTATTGCTATCTACCGGGCACAATTCCAAACTCCGGGCTGCAACTGAAAATTTCCTAAAAGAAAACTCAATAACACTTTGCCCGATCCGGGAATCGAACCCGAGACCTCATGCTCAGCAGTTGCACTTGGGACCACTAGATCAACGAGGCAATCGTTGTAAGCTTGTAAAAGTATTGCTATTATAGTATTAAAGAAGAATTTTGAAAGTCATAGTAACAAAATATACAGATATTAAAGTTGGTTATCAGATTACCTACACAAATAAGCTGATTATATTGATACATTATGGAAAGAAAGAAATAATACAACAGTGGTATATACCTTCTTGATACAAAGATCTAGGTTAAAGTTACAAAAATACGGTCGTGAGCAGTATTCGAACGTAGGTCTCCCGGATAAATATATAGCGCTCCCACCACTAAGCCATCTCGACCTCTACAACATGTTAATTTAGTACTAAAATACAGGTTCTTAAAGTATAGATACAATTGTTTTTATGTGTTAGGTACAAGTAAAACAAGCCCTGAGGACCTTTCCCGAAAAACTAAAATATAATATAAACTTCATAAGGTATGATCAAAGGATCTGTCTTTTATGACAGGCTTTCCTGTTTGGACGAAAGGAAATTTGTATTCTAATCCGTCCTTACACGGGGTGACTAGGTAAAGAGGTCCTGTTAACAGCCACACAGATCTCGCTACGATTACTATAGATAAGTGACCATAATATCATCTCGAGAACTGCTCAGATAGGCAGTCGCTCCATATTACATGTAAAATACTGATAATCAGCTACATCGGGTTAAAGGACGCTGTCTATACCAACATACTGGGATGGGACTGGGTCGCTACTAGATGTTTCGTTCGTTACGCTTACAATATTTCCATTCATTCATACGAGAAGACGTACCTACCTAGTCAAAAACAAAATGAATACCATTATCGAAAATACTGTGTTTACATTTACGATATCTTGAATTCATAATGCCATCTGGTCATAAAAACACTGAACTCATAACACAAAAGATTCTGTTTCTAATAATACTTCATCGTGTTAGATAAAATGTATTTCAAATAATCTATTGGCACCCAACAGACAAATTATCTTGGCAATAGAATCGGAGCTATTTAACTCGCGTCAAAATTGTAAAAGCTATCGATTTGTTACCAAATGTTTGCTAGATAATATATTTAGTCGACAAATTGAACGCCATAATCTGATCAATGGTGAAACTCAGGAAGTTATTGGCTTTAATGTAATTTATCAATTAAAACTGCCCTATTAGTCTAATGGACGCGGCCGCGTAGAGTGGGGTTCGATTCCCGGATCGAGCAAAGTATTATTGAGTTTATCTGTTAGGAAATTTTCAGTAGCAGCCCGGAATGGAACCGTATCCAGAACCGTTGCCAATATGCTCATAACTATTAGACTTCTTCTGGATCCACGTGGTCCATCCTTGGCCACACCGTCGGTTACAATCAGACGAGTTGGTGGCCAAACGTAGAACTATTTATGAAAAAAAAAAGGTATAACTTCGATGTAATGTCAGTGCGGAAATCCTGTATGGACGTTGTGTCAAACTCCTACCCAGTAAAACCACACAGTGCTCTACTAACCTATACAGGGATCCTTCAGGGAATACAGGCATGATACCTACTACATATGAAGGTACTATGTGGAGTGATTCATTATAGAGGTACACGGGAGATCAAAATTACCAAATTGTGGGGAAGTTTTGACCTCCGACCGTATGACGCAACAATGGCGACTCGGTATAGGGCATATGACCACGCCGATATTGATAGTAGGTATTAAACGGTATGACCACGTCAATATGTTCGGCGATTGACGTTGGGCAATTAATTTATCTAAACATTGACCATGTAATGCATTATCAGTTCGTACAACGCAGTACGGAAGTTCATTAGCGTTGACTGCCGATCATAGAGCTCATCCACAAACTACTTACTGAATACTGCAAAGTGTATACAGGAAATATTGCAATGAGATATGGCTTCGCAAATGAGCTATAGTACCACGAATATAAACCACCAATCGGTGTGGTTTCTTGTAACTGATTCTCTCTCGTCTCCAGTTCCACGTGTATCCTAAATATGTAGAAAAACACTGTAAGCTTGACCTTCATATAATACAATTAAACAGACAATTTCTATACACCACATATTTTTATTAAGTACCGAAAAAGTTCAGTTTTAGATAAAACTTTTTTATCAATTAAATTTGTGGTTTTTTTGTTTGACTCTGAATTTCCGAATTGTCTAATAGCAGACGTATACTATGTAAAATGGTTGTAGATCTGTACATATGTTGCATGACGATTTAATTAGAAATGTGCCTTTATATTATGCTAATCCATTTTAGTCGAAATTTCCATAGAATTCAAAAGCGATTCACTCGTCAAATTTAATTAACTTAAAATTTTAATTATGCTTAAGTGGAGTAAAATGTTCTGTATAATATAAATCCCTATTTTTTCGGTAATCAATATCTAGTGGTGTTTAATAGCTGCTGTCAAATCTGTAAAATGATTTCTCAATAACGGTTTTATACAAGATATCTATTGGACTCACCGCCAAGCTCAACTTTCTGGTAACTATTTTATTTTAGTAACAAATCGTAGAAGAATTTCTAAAAAACTCATAGTTATTCAGCTTTACATATCGTTTTTGGAAAATTATGATTAGTTTCCTAATTGCACGATAATTTTGATCATGGAAACAAACTCCTGTCATGTTAGAGTTTTGATGAAACTGGACAAAGACACAGAAGCTGTGACACGTGCCGTCACTCAGTGTCGCTAATAACTTTACTGAATAACAGCACGTGTCACAGTTTTAAAAAGTGTTGATTTTCTAATTATCTAATCAATAAATATTGTCTTTTTTTCTCACATACCGCTAGACCTACGACTCCGATACGTAAATACATTGGTAAAAAAAAACAATTGTTTATATCTATAAACAATGGTGAGCTATCACAATTGTTCTCTTAGAGTTTTAAAGGGGCTCGTGGCTAAGTAACAGCCGCACAGATCGATCGATCGAGGTTAAGCTGCGCTTGCCGCGGTCGGTCTGTGGATGGGTGACCATCATTTCATACCGAGACCCCTCCGTGCCTCGGAGAGCACGTTAAGCTGTCGGTCCTGGTTTGTCAAATTAAGATCTATGACAACCGTTACGGGTAGTCAGAGGCCTGAAAGTCTGACAACCAGTCATACCACGAGATATCGTGTTACCCAGTTACTGGGTTGTGGAGGTCAGATAGGCAGTCGTTCCATGTAAAATACTGGTATTAAGCTGCATCCGGTTTGACTGGAAGCCGACCCCAATGTAATTGGGAAAAGGTTAGGCAGATAGATATATATAGATATAGTTTTGGTAGTTTATGGTACACGTGTCGGTACTTCCACTTGACAAGTCGAATTTGCATCGGATGATCAGATTCAGATCTAAATAAGTAGTAAGTACCAACAGCGTTACTGTATACTAGGTATATAGATCCCTAGATCCTAGGTATATATATCTCATTCAGTGAAAGTAATGAGACTTATTTCATCTTACTGCGGACTTTTGAGCAGATTTGATACAAGGCACAGTCTAATGAAGATGTATGGATGTCTTCTTATATGTTGATGCTATTCCTAATTATTGACCTAAAACACATTGAAATATTTTTTTATAAGTCTTATAATATTCCTACATTTTAGTTTTAGAATACTTTTAATAACTAGCCAAACCTAGCGCTTAAAGAAATAATTAAAAAAAAAGTTTTTTTTTTTTTAACCATGAGTAGGCAAAAAGTTGTGTGGAAGTACATCAGCAAGATTTATAAGATTAAAAAACGTAATTGAATATTGATTGACACAAGACTTTAAAAAAATAATTTATGCAGCAGGTTACTTCCATTACTTTTCTTTATATAGAAAATCAATTTACCTGAAGACCCTTCCTATTCAAGTTCAAATTATTACTGTTAATAAAAAATACTTCCTTTTCCTACTCACCGATGTTCTTTTCTTAAGTTTGACTCAAATTATTCATTCATAAAGGAAATCTTTATGAATAATTTCAAATACTTTGACTTGGTATTATTTCAAAGATTTAAGAAGTTAAACGTTTCTCTGGGGGATATTTTGGCCCCTATTTTATCGCCTTTTTTGATAGTCTATCTACTGTCTCGTCAAAGCGTGGGAGCCTACAGGGCTTTCTACTAATCTCCCTAGTTATATTTTCGAAAACCCTACATAATTAGGCACTAATTACTAATGTTTACCGAAACTCTACAACAGCTAAAAGTAGGTGTCAAGTTGGCCTGAAGATGATAATTCAAATACAAGAATACCTACAAGAGAACATTACTATAATTACCTAATTATTATTAAACGATCACATGGTTTCTACACTAAGTAGGTAAGTAGTCACCGTCTTTTTTCTCTGTTTGGATTTTGCATGTCTCGTCGATTAGCAAACATTTTCTTTTAAATTTTCAACGATGATTATCCCAATAAATAAATAAAATAAACAAATAAGAACAAAGAAATTTGAACTTAAGTAGATGTTTTTGTCGAAATAATCCACTATAATTAAGCGTTTTAAACATCTCGATCATGTCTAGAAAGTTTATTTCGTGGCTTAAACTTGGAGTACTAACTCCTCCCACTCCAGTAATTGAGAATCTCAATTATTATAATATTTTCAGAGCACCACAATTAACAGAAAAAAATCGAATCAGTCTACCTATCGTAATATTGTCACATATAGGTACCTACATTGTTGTTTGATTGTTATTAGCACGTTTAGTAAATTGATAATGTTAATTATCTGTTGATTCGCTAATTAGCAGACACAATAAAAATATTATTGTTATAAATTACCAATTTTTTTATTTTTTATTAAAATGGAACAACAAACAGCTACAATATGAAATAAAGTAAGATAATAATAATACACAATCATAAACAATATTGTAGCCCACAACGTGAACAGTCACGGATATTCTATAGAATAAATAGAAGTTAAATAACCGCTAGGGTTCCTTATAAATATGTATTGATAAATTTATGTCTACTTAACTATCGCTAAATACAGACAGAGACAGACATAAACAGAACAACATAAACAGAGAATTCATTTCAAAAATAATCCTAAAATTTTTACATGTACATTTACGGTAATTTCTAAGTAAGAATTAAACGAAAAGTGCCTTAAATACAAGATCTTTGAATTTATTTTGCGAATATGTCTATATGTTCAAAGTTCCTATTGTAGGAATCAGCCATTCTGCGAACGGGTGAGCGTAACCCAGAGTTGGTCTGGCAGGTCCCTACTGAAAATAATCTGCCCGCTCTCACCCGTCGCTTGTGGACTGTCCTAGGGACAACATAGCATAACATGTTAGACACTCAATGCAGTCGAATTTATTTCTGTCAATATTGTACAAATGCATGACCTCCAGGTACTTACGTCTATTTTCAAGTTTTGCGAGTCTGTACTTACTCAGCAGTTCATGATAAGGCAGGTAATATCCATAGCATCTGTAAAGCATGGCACGTAAAATTTATGCTGGACATTACTCAATCATCTCAACATATTTTTTGTAATATGGACTCCAGATGGACACGGCATACTCCAGTTGAGAGCGGACAAGGGACTTAAATAAACAAATATATGAATAGGGTTTCTTAGAGTCTAGATTTTGTACTTTAACTATCGAGCCAGGTGATTAAAATAGTCGGTTTAAAAAAATACTAGTGTGTTTCCATAAACCAGGCATGACTTGTACTACAATATTATGTGCTAGTTAAAATTCAGTCGAATAACAAAAATCCGACTGAAATTTTATGTCCTAAGATGCGAGTTTTCAATCGGTTTGTGTCTGTACTACTATACTTATTTTCTAACAAGCTATGCAAATTTTTACATTTAGATACCTTAACAATACGCCTCAAAAGTCCTGTACATCTATATATTTAACTCAGAGTCATAAAAGTTTTAGACTTTATCCACTAAATATGACTATCACGAATTAAATTTGATCCTAATTATGTGAAAACTACAGGATGAAACTTTACGACACAAACAAACCAGATGCGCGACAGACGATGTTTCGAGTTCGTACGACTTTCGGGACAACAGACGACTAACTGTTGCGTCAATCCTTTACTTTGCTCGGAGAACAACCTTATTAAAATTAAGTTGGCTTGTCTAAGACAGGTAATCTATTCACGCCAAGAACACAACAAAAACAGCTACCTCACTGATCTAGTGGTCGCAAGCGCGGCGCTGAGGGTGTGGTCCAGTAGTTTGATTTCCAGATCGGGTAAAATGTTTTGTAACAGCATGGACAAGGGATTTAATTAAGGCATTGGTGAAAAGTGGGTGTACGACTCTGAGGTCTCTAAGTATACCTCTGCCTAACCACGCAGACATAACATTATATGTAACATAAGCATCTATATAAGGTCCTAATTTATTAGCTAATCTCTTTTTAAGGGGTCAATGTATAAGTGATAAGGATTCATTTAAGCTAATTGTTTAGCTTGTTATTTACATTTAATTCTTAGCTTAAGTGAATGTTTTTGACTTATATATTAACCCTTTCAAAGGAAATTACCTAATAAATTAGGACCTTATATAGTTAATAAAATGCTACCAACTAAATTATCAAGTTACCCATTTATTAAAATTAAGCTTATGAAAGCTATCTTTCAGAACTCAACACTAAGTAATACATACCTCAACGGTAAGTAAGTAGGTATAAACATACACACTAGTTTAGGTATATTAAGGTACTGACTTATGATGAAACTATAAACGTTATAACGTACTTACCTACAGTTATTAAAGCACTCTACAAAAATCTTGCTTAAACAGAAATCGTGCTAAATGGTAATAAAATGTTACTTTATGTAAAATATAAGGTTACTACTTAATATTAAACTTTCCTTGAGAAACTTGTAAGCAAGCCGAACTTGGATAAATTATTCGCAGTAAGAATTAAAGCGCTAGGGTAATTAAGTTCTCGGTGACTTAGGAATTGTTTGACGGAATGAAGTAAAAAGATATGACGTGAAAAGCTTTGTAATGCCATTCCGTCGTAAAATTTTGTATTGCAGAATGTCAGTCATCAAATAATGTTATAATATTTAAGTAAAAGATCCTACCCCTTTTTTAAATTGTATAACTTTATGGTTCGCTAAGCATGCGTTAATGCTTTTCAAATATTTATCTATAAGATCCTAGTTTATTAGTTAACTTCGTCTGAACGGGTTAATAATATAATAAGTAATAAAAAAGTAAGATACATTCACTTAAGGCAATAAATTGAAACAATTAATTATTTGTTACTACCATAGAAACAGCAAGACCTGCCCTCTAGCGGTGAACATTAAGAAAATAATGTAATATTGTACAACAATTTTAAATGCTGGTTTAAATGAATCATTATCACTTACACATTAGACCCTTAAATGGTAGTTAAAAAATTACTTTATAAATTTTGACCTTATATCTATCCTCTTTTATTTTTTGCTACTGACTTAAATGTAAAATAAAGTTAGGTTATTGTTGATAAAAGACATACAGAGTCATATGCGACAAAATTTCGAACTAAAATCAACAATCTGCCAGTTCATTTCAAACCGTTTTACATAATCTCTGATCGTTGACCCGCTGCATTAATAAACGCAAAACGTTCATACTGCGTGTTATAGTTCAGTAATTATGTAAAACCGCTAAACGTCGTTCAGCTGTTTATAGCAGTACTGTTTTGTAAATCAGCTAGCAGTTTTGTAAAACAGCGGATTCTATAATCCATCTGCGACATATATATAATAATTATTATGATTATGAAATCTTGGATTAACTGAAAAATATTCCCCTAATTAATCTGATTATAAAAGTGTTTATGGAGTGATATTGTATTGGCCTATGTACATGATGTAGTTCCGCGTTTCTCTGACACGGGCACTTAGCTGCCCTGACTCTAAAGCGATCATTAGTACTGGTTGAATAGGTCGTAAAGTATATTTCATACTAGGTGATTAGGGTGTCCCTATCCAGATAATTTATAGGTATGGCATAACAACGTCTGCGGGGCACAGCTAGTTATCAACTTCAATGTTAGGGTAATCAATTAAATTAATTGTAAATTCTGGTTCAATAAAAATGTAGTCTTATGAATATTTTTACCCTAAATGTAAGTTCCTTTTGCATAAAATCTTTCGAGACATACTTATTCATAATACCCAATAAATACTTCTCTCAGTCTAATGTCTAAATCTATAATCTATCTTAATGAAGTGTAAGCCGAACTGTAACGATGGATAAGTGACGAGTTCGATAAGTTATAATAAGTAGTTAAGAAAGAAAAGATAGGCTCTCATCATTTATTGATTGAATGAAATACTTTCGAAAAACAACCCTTATGTACGACTCATAATAGACTACAATTGTTCACCTCGTATAAAGTACCATTCAAACTTGAACCATCAATAAGTACCTAAGTATTCGTTTTATTGAAGAACCTATGTAATTCTGAAAATCTATCTCGTAGAAATTTCCATTGATATTCATTGCTATCGAATGGGTAGGTAGTTAGGTACATTTAAAATAAGCTCTTTCACGTGATACGGGTTCGATGTTGTGTCTTATTCAATAATAAAATTCTAATTAATTTACTTAATACTAATGGAACTTGAAAATAATGTTAGAGCTAGTTCACACGAGTCAACGCTTCATATGTGCATTCGGATTTATACCTACATATTACCTACGTATATTATTTGATAGGATATTTATATTAAAATTATTTGGAATAATATATATTTATCACTAGATAGGTGATGTTAAAATTCAACACTAGCTTTAGGTTTTCGGATTCAATTTATCATTTACCCTACTTAAAGTGTAGAAGTAGGTATGCCGATTAAGCACAACAAAAGCACAGACAGTCATGATCAAATTAAGACCACGTGCATACTTAATTCCCGGAAGATGAATACAAAGCTTAGGTAAAATTTCTCTCTAACTGACTGAAATACTGTGTGCAGTTTCAATTTCCATAACTTCCATGTGTAGTTACGTGCTTGTCTATTGCCGCTAGTCGCCAAAAGTCACGCGTGACTGAAACGCAGTTGTTAAAAATCTAAATAAAAGTTGAATTTTAGCCGAATACTTCACATTTTTTCGAATAACGTGAATAAAGACAATTCACAGAAAAATGTGGCTTTACAATATTTAAGTACATTCAACACGGTACGACTAAATAAAACATTGTAATTTAATATAGGCGAATTCTAAAAGTACCGTACAATTTGCTTTGTTGAACCATCTCGACGTCCAGAAATACATTTACTTTACATGTCCGCCTTCTGGTGAAACATGTTTAACATAGACAAGTGATAAAAAAAATCTAGGAGCGAAATATAACTATAAGATTTTTATTGTTAACGGTAAAAACGGTAATTAAATTTTTTGCTAGGACGAGTGCTGGCTTGGCACACGCTGGATAAATATTGATAGATATAAACCGCTCCGTAGAGATTTTTTCTTTTCAAATGAGGCGTGAATAGACACAAAAGTAGCAACCTTCGTGATGTTTATAACGGAACCAGTCAAAGGTGCTATGATAGAATACAGGTGGAATATATTATACCCATCATAATTTATTTTTAGGCCATCTTTAGCACTTATTAAAATTGCTGAAGTAAATCGGCTTTAAGTATACATTTGATTTTATGTTCTGTTGGCATTAAGATCAGAGGGTAGCCTTAGAGGAGCGATGTAAAATTAAAATAAAAGTCCGTGAACATTTAACGTAAAAAAATCGATTGAAAGTAGATTGCTTGGAATATTCATAATTATTAGACAAATTGATTCGCTCCTTTTCTGGTACGTACGTACTATTTTCTAGGTATTTCTAGATTTTACCAAGAGGCAGTAAACGCTATCTACGTGATAAAAAAAATTGTCAGCTTTCCTTTCTATCGGAAATTTAATTAGATACGAGTAACGTTGATAACGTTACTCTTAAGCTGGGAAAATCCAGCCCTAGATTAAATTTATTTACAAGGGATCTTATTAAAAAAAATTAAAGTTAATAACACAATTTATAATTCAAGATATGTCTTTGAAAAAGCATTAACGCATGCTTAGCGAACTCTAACTCTCCATTCTTTTTCCATTTAATATTGTAACTTTACAATTTATAATCTAGACCCAGTGTGAAAAAAAAAACTTAATTGACAACAAATATTTAACTTTCATAGGACTTACCATAAAGTAATAAAAATAAGGTGTTTCCAAACTGAACCTCAAAAACTTTTTTCTTGAACAATTTATTTTTATTACTGTTAACCAAAAACCGTTTCACATAACTACTTTCATTGTCAATGCAGGCATTAATTGCGGAACTTTATCGAATATTCCTATAGAGAACGCGATAGAGCGCGCGACGTTACCGAACCGCGAGCTAGCTACACGAACACTGAATGAGAAATGGGAATCAAAGCGCAGCCCTTCCATAGATGCGCTGAAACACCAACATCAACAAATTTTAAGTGTTCTATAACTGAAATTCATTCATGGCCAGACATAAACGGGTGATATAACTGATAATACTACAATTAATTGCGGCGTTAAATGCGCGAAATCCTCTCGACAATCTTCTTAAAAGGTTGTGGCGTTGTCTTTTACTTCTATACGTTTTATTTTACCTAAAATATTTATTATGTACACGCTTTTGAATAATAAGTATTGATTTAAATATATCAGATATAATTAATGTTAATTATTTCATATTTTTTGCGAAATATTTCACGTTTCTCAAAATAATGATTTTTTATATGTTTTTTTTTTACTGGAGATATGCCACGTTGGTCTAGTGGTCCCCAGCGGCTGATGTGCGTGAGGTCTTGGGTGCGATTCTCAAGGCTCAAGTCCGGAGTTTGGAATTATGCCTGGAAGATGGGAAAAGGTTCACCACTATGACTTGAGCAATGAGGCACATTTTTAACTAAGAAATATTTATTTGAAATAATGATGTCTTAATTATAAAAAAAACGCTAATTACAGAACCTTTTTTTTTCAGTTATCACGTAGCAGTACGTACTTACTGTACCTAAGATTAAAATATTGCTTTCAAATTCGCTAAGGGTCTATTTTACCTACATCAGATAAGGACTAGCCGTGAAAGAAATTTGAATGATCACTTTATAATAAAACAACTTTTAACCGGATTAATCGCGTGTATCATTTGGTAAATATTGCTTTCAAATTCGCTAAGGGCCTATTTTACCTACATCAGATAAGGACTAGCTGTGAAATAAATTTGAATGATCACTTTATAATAAAACAACTTTTAACCGGATTAATCGCGTGTATCATTTGGTAAATATTGCTTTCAAATTCGCTAAGGGCCTATTTTACCTACATCAGATAAGGACTAGCTGTGAAATAAATTTGAATGATCACTTTATAATAAAACAACTTTTAACCGGATTAATCGCGTGTATTTATATGGTTTTTTGTTTTTCCTGACTTTTCGAACACTGCGTTGAACACTGTTTTATTATAATGTGTAGTGATCGCGCAAACCTAAGATACTTACTTACTTTTTGAAGTACCGTGCCTGTCTGATGCAGTGAACGCCTGGAACACGGCTTGCCCCAACACGGTTTTACCCGTCAATCCGTCTTCCCAAAGGCAATGGGATGAGCCGCTTTGCAGTTTGACACGGAAGAATCTTTTAAATACGTCAGTCAATACTGCCGAGCGTGCTCGTCTGCTTGCCGTGGGAGAATGGGAGTCGGGCCTTTGGCTTCAAGCACTTCCGTCGTCCAGCATAGGTACTATGTTGGATGACGGAACTTTTCGGCTCGCTACTTGCCTGCGTTTGGGCGCACCCTGTGTTGCTCCGCATCGGTGCCACTGTGGCGAAGCTGTCGACAGCCTGGGACACCATGGCCTGTCCTGCAGCACGAGTGCAGGACGCATAGCCCGGCACGCTAGCATCAACGACATTATCCGTCGGGCTCTTGTCACCGCCGGTGTACCAGCTATTTTAGAGCCCAATGGCTTGGTACGGGACGATGGTAGGAGACCAGACGGCATGACGCTATTGCCTTGGAAGTTAGGTAGGCCTTTGGTGTGGGACGCAACATGCGTCGACACCCTTGCTCCATCGCATCTTCCCAGCTCGGCTAGCTGTGCTGGCGCCGCTGCTGCTGCTGCAGAAACTCTCAAACGGCGCAAATATAGCAATCTTGTCGGCTGCTACGAATTTGAGCCGTTTGGGGTCGAAACGGTCGGGTCATGGGGTCCCAGTGCACGCCAGCTTTCCAAAGAAATTTCTGGCAGATTGGTCGACGCTTCGCGTGACCAGATGGCTGGCCTGTTTCTTGGTCAGAGAATTAGCATTGCCATTCAACGTGGCAATGCTGCCAGTCTTCTGGGCACATTACCGGATGACAGCGATGCGGAGGAATACTTCGACGCCTAAACAATTATAATATTAAGAATTCTATATAATATTCCAAAACATATATATAGGTATATATGAAATGGATCCAAGTGTAATTAAAACAATTAAATTTTCAATTAAGATATGAATATTGTGTGAATCTAAAGATACTTACTATGAATGATCACAACTCTACTACAAATCTGTCAAAAATTAAAAATCTGCTGTGCTAGCACGAATCTATGCCGACAAAAGTGTCGAGTCGATAAATGTAAAAAACGTATTGATTGTTATCATTCTTTTAAAGAATTTTGAGGTTTAGTATCGACAAATATAGCTTAAAGAACCATGCCTACATCGCGCATAAGTTTTTAAATTTATCTTTAGACTGGAATAGATAAATTGACACGTGGCTGTATCTAATGTACGTGTAATATCTCCCATCCTCAGATATAAAATCATTCACCTATGAGATCAATATACCTATTATCGGAATTGGGAGCAAATTGAAGGAATTACGAGTATATACAACCATAGACCAGCGAACATTGAACCTTCAAAAGAATAGATTACAATGTTTGATTATATTCCTTTTATCGGAATTCGGTAATAATGGCTAATTTATAATGTATTGAATCACTTTCATATTATACATTTATTACCATTGTATTAGTTCTTACGAAATCAAAAACGTTATTAATTTATTTTCAGAGCGCCTTCTTATTTTAAAAGTATTTACTTTGTGATAGCCTTGGTTTGATATTGAATAGGTACATAACCAGCCCATAACCGTCCCTCTGAAGGGCAAGGGCCTCTCTAAGATAAATCACGAGCATTATCACCACGCTAACTCAGTGCGGGATAGCGATTTCAAACCATTAACTGTCCAGGTTTTCTCACGATGTTTTCCTTAATTAAATAAAACAAACATTGATACAATAGCTACTATTATATGTTATAAATTTATTGTGGATAGAGAAATATGGTCGGGAGCAGGATTTGAACCGAGGAGGCGAAGGTTCAAATCTTGCGCCTAACGCCTAGGTATTAACCTACTCTTAATGCTTATTATATTTAAGCAAGCCCTTTCACAATATTGTGGTTTATTCTCACGGTTATCCCTTACGTCCTCCTACTTAGTTAAGATTCTTCATAAATTAAGTAGATCATTATTAATTTGTTAATACATCGGGGTGCCTAAATAGAGCTTAATAAAATGATATCATATTTTTAGCACTTTGAAACGTTTAAACGATACACTGGGAAAATTAACAGAAACACAATGTGTGTCAGTGGCAGAGAATGGGTTAACATTATCCTTTAAAATAGGAAGCGGGCTATCCTTATTTGGGGTCTTGGGGATCAAAGACGAGCAGATAAAATTAGATAATGTATACCTTACTCAAAACTGAATAAGTGCTTTGAATTCTGGTACAATCACCCAACTAAATATGCAAACGTAAGTACATACTTGAGTTAATTGGAGCGTCGCGGTCGTAATGTTTACCATCACTTCTCCAGTTTTTCTGGTCCGATGTCTAGAACAGCCACCTTTCTTTGTTCCTCTTCATTCAGTGAGGGTCCAATCTCGCTTTCCTCTAAAAGGCTTTTTGAATAGCGGCAGTTTGACACACAATGTTCTATGAACGTTCACAATTTGTTATCCAATCCGAAGTTATTTTCGAACGTGCATTATTTTCTGTTTTAGGAACTAGTGTTATTAGATATCTATTGTCACGATTGTCTCTGACGAGGGTGAATATAACTAGATTTATAAGAACAATTTAGCATACCTATCGCTTGAAATCACGCGTAGTACTAAAGATCTTAATAATAGGTTGTGGCAGGATAATATCACAACACAAAAGCAACAAACACCACATTATCGGACACTTTCAGTCAACTCTTACAAATGTAAAATGGCTTCCATCCGCCGCTCACGATTTTCCTTTCATGGTGAGGTCAGAATACAAAGATAATACAGGCAAATGGTGTAATGTTGTATATCAATGTAACTGCCTCATTGATCTAGTGATCGCAAGAGCGACTTCTGAGCGTGGGATCCTGGGTTCGATTCCCGGTCGGGCAAAGTGTTATTGGGTTTTTCAGTTAATCCAGTCTTTCCCAACGAGGGCGATAACGCCCCCTTGTGGGCGCTGCAGGCCTAAAGGGGGGCGGTAAGACACCCAAAAAAAAAAGGGGGCATTGTGTAGGGCTTTGGGGTCGATTTATAATTTCATCTACCTAGCTAGGAAGACTCTTAGACACCGACTGAGCTCTCGACTCTCGACTACATCTTGTGAACATCAACTAATATTAATTAAGATATAGCTCAAACTCGGTTCGATATAAAAGACCGCGGGCAATCATGTTTTAACAAGTTTTTGTTAAATAATCCCAATTGTACATTCCTATACCAATCGGCTGGTTCTATAATACTTGTTCTTGCTTGTCGAGTACGATTGGGCGTCGAATGAGATAAACGAGTTTATGCACGTTTGTCTTATTCCTGTTGGTGCGTGCTGCTTATGCAATCCTATATAAACGACGTAAATTTATTTTATTTTCATTTGCGGTTTCGCGCATAATAGATAAGCAGTACTTGATTTCAACACTTAAAACAATGTCGGAAGTAAAAAAGAAGAGACGGCAATACTCTGCGGAATATATTAAATTCGGATTTATTGAAAATCCCACAAACCCGTCGTCGCCTTTGTGTCTTCTATGTCTAAAAACATTTTCGAAAGAAGCAATGAAGCCTTCAAGACTGCAAGATCATTTGAATAAAATGCATCCAGATAAGACAGAAAAGAATGTAGCATATTTTCAAGACCTAGAGAAGAAGCATAATACTCAGCCAAGTGTATCAAAACTATTTTCGGCGGCTGCTAAGCAAGATGACGACGGACTTCGAGCTTCGTACAATATCTCTTTGTTAATTGCTCAAAAAGGCAAACCACACAACATCGGAGAAGAGTTAATTTTGCCAGCAATAAAGGAAGTAATAACTACTGTGCTTCATAAACCGGCCGCAGATATTATCCGAAAAATTCCTTTGAGTAATAATTCTGTGCAAAGACGAATTGATGAAATGGCTGAAAACATTGAAGAATCATTGTGCAATCATCTGAGGACTAGTCAATTCTCAATTCAGCTCGATGAGTCCACTTTACCAACTAATGAAGCGTTGTTGCTATCTTACGTGAGGTTTATTAAAGATGAGAAAATACGTGAAGAACTATTGTTTGCCAGAAATTTGGAGACAGATACAAAAGGCGAAACCATATTCAATACATTGGAAAAGTTTTGTGAAGAGAAAGAGATTCCTTTGAAAAATATTATATCAGTTGCTACGGATGGCGCTCCGGCTATGACAGGGCGCCATAAAGGCTTCATAGCATACTTAAAGAATAAAATTCCAGATGTCCTTGCTATACATTGCGTTATTCATAGACAACATTTGGTTGCTAGAAACTTAAGTGAACGACTATTTCAATCACTGCAATATGTCATCAAAGCAGTCAATAAAATCCGTAGCAGTTCTTTGAATGATAGATTATTTCATCAGCTTTGTGTTACTAATGACGAAGATTTCAACCGTTTGTTGCTTCATACTGAAGTTCGTTGGCTGTCAAGAGGCAATTGTCTGATTCGATTTTACAACCTGTTTGACTCTATGATAGAGTTCTTGGAAACTAAAGATACAGAACTGCGCAACAAGCTCATAACATCAAAGAATGATATAGCTTACATGACAGACCTGTATAAAATGTTCAACGACATGAACCTCCAACTGCAAGGCGATGAACTAAATTTAATTAAAACAAAAAATGTCGTTGCTGCTTTCGCAGCCAAACTGCTTCTGCACAAAAAGAATATGGGCAGACGTGAGTTTCACAATTTTCCGAATTTATCAGTATACTGCAGTAACGACGACTTGTTTGCCTACTGCCAACATTTGGAAAACTTCCACATTGACTTCACCGAACGATACCAGGACATTTTAAACTTGGAAATACCAGACTGGGTGTTGGATCCGTTTTCAAATGTCAACACAGCAATGTCACCTCAGCTGGAAGAAGAACTTATAGAATTGACAACAAACGAAGAAAAAAAAATCAAGTTCAAAAATGGATATCAAGAATTTTGGCTACAAAAACCGATCCCGCAATTGTACCCTGGATTGTGGTCAATTGTTCACCGATTTTTGATAGCATTCCCATCGTCATATTTGTGTGAACGTGGATTTAGTGCTGTGGCAACGCTGCTTACTAAAAAGAGAAATCGTTTGCGTGTTACCGAACGTGGCGACTTGCGGCTGTTTTTGAGTAATTTGGAACCTGATATCAACAAACTTATTGAACAGCATCAGATTCAAATTTGCGTTTCAATAATCAGTTATAAGTACTTAGCGGTTTTTAAGTATGTTTAAAAAGGGGGGCGTTAAAAAATTATTTATTCTTAAAGTGGGCAGTAGACAAAAAAAAGTTGGGAACCCCTGAGTTAACCCATTCTCAATAGTAGCGTGAGCTTTAGTAAAATCTTATCCAGCCTAGAGGGAAAAAGAATTGTGTAGATAATGTTGTATCTTGAGAATGCTTAATTGAGTGATGGCAGGTTACGACCCATGTCTATTCATCGATGTCTATAATGAGAATACGCTTACTAAAATAGAAAATACCATGTCAAATCATATCATCTTACACTTGATCGATACCCGGTTATCCGGGTACTTTAGACTGTATCATAATAATGATATATATCAAACTAGCTTCTGCCCGCGACTTGGTCGATTGGGTCTAGTCGGGATAAAAAGTATCCTATGTGTTAATCCAGGTTATAAATACATACAATCTTTAGCTTAGCTGGTTTTCTCATGATGTTTCCTTCATCTGCCTTCACTGTGATAATAATTAATTACATAATAGCTAAGCACATAATTATGAAAAGTAGTGCGTGCTTTGGATTTCAAAAACTATACCACTGAAATCAATGTTTTTATTTAATCACTTATTTAATGTAACAAAAAAACTGAAAATTAATTCAATTCAGTAAGTGCCTGGTGAAAGGGAACTTTGTTATGATAGCTTTGTTTAGTTAAAAGGATGATAAAAAAAATGTTACAAAATAAATAATTCATTAAATTAATTTCGAAAGGGGAAGATTAAATGCAATAGGTAACAAAATTCCACTTTCTAAGATGAAAATGTCAACTAACATGAAAATATGTTTAGCGTTATACAAATTGAATTCTCATTTATGTAGTAAGTACCCATAATATATTTTATCCTCTCGAGTGGCGGTCGGCAACATTAATGTTAATAACATTACATTAGAGTTACATTAAATTTTAATAAGTTTAATATTTATCCGTAGTTTAAAGTAGAGTATTGGAAACTAGATTGTTAAACCAGTAAAACAAACTAGATAAGCTATTTTTAACTGGCAAAGTAAATCTTGCCAATCAAAAGTCGGTTTAAACAATTAACAATTTAGAAAATCACCTGAACTTCGTAGAAGAGAAGAATTACTGTATTAGTACTGTGTCTTTAATTACAAAGTAAAATATATTCGAATCAATAAACACGACTCGCAGAAAAGCCAATCAGCCAATATAACAATTAATAGATTCTCTATGATTAGGTATGTGTCTCCTAATTGACAACTGAAAGGTTTATTTACATACATAGTAACACGTCTGCATTCTCCAAAGGGTTATCCCTTTGCAGTGGGGTACACAATTCTACACCCTTACTTTAGCAATGCTGTTATTAAGTCGCGTGAAATCGTTGGTAGCCTATTGCCATTTACCGGACACAATACCTAACACCCGGATGCCACTGCGAATTTGATAATTTCCCGAGTATAGTACCTATAGAAAAACACAATAACACTTTGCTCGACCCGGTATTCCAACCCAGGACCTCACAGTTTGCCGCGCTTGCGACCACTAGACAATGAGGAACTTCTAAGGTTTAATTGATCCATTTCTCCGTTTGATAAGCCTTTGGTTAGTTACGTGGAAGATAAAAGTCACGGTCAGGTAGCTGGAGACAAGCAAAAAGGGTTTTATTTAAGGTTCCGATGTCCATATTATAGTGGTTGGTAATGCGGTTTACAGACAGCCCTGTGTACGGTTCAACCGAGCCCGAGCTACGGTTTTGTACGTTAGGTTCAAAGAATACGCTCACTGAGTAAAAAAATCACAATTCGTTGTGGTCCCTAAAAATAAAGATCGTTTATTCGTCACCTTTTTTTTGATTTGTTGGAAATTCATCATTGACTCTGTGCCGGACTCCTACCGACTAAAAACCACACGGTCCTCCGCCAACCTTTATCGGGGTCCCCGAGTCGCAGGTAATTCACCGCGCCACCTGCGTTATGTAACCTTTAACCAATAGTGCGTAGCTAACGGTCATTCACGGGGGTAGCATCAGTGACACCGAAAAACCTCTGATTCGAAACTGGCGGGAATATTAGTTATTCTTTAACAGTGCGTCGTAGAAGACTATTATATCAAACACAATTTTAGTCACAAGATCTACGATTTAAAGTCACGCACCTCGCGTTTCGACCGCTTTTTAAAAGATCCTTAGTATCCATGATTATCCAGAAGGGACTACAACGCGTTGTGTACTATTCTTTCGTTCAATGAGCATTGTTTTTTTTTTATTGTCTTTCTTAGAGCTTAACTTAATTATGTATATATTCATCTGTATAAAACTATTCTGGTGAAGGGTGGGCTTTTTTGGGGGCTGTCTTAATGTTTGACGTTCTAAAAGCGCAAATTTTTAGCCTAATATGAATAAATAAATTTTGATTTTGATTTTGATTCACTATAGGAATAAAATACAAAATATAAAGATACATACACAAAATTATTCAAAGCAGATAAATGTATATTTTTTTAGAGTATAATGATAACCGCCAGTTGTGATTAACCTTTATATTAAAATTTTCTATTTAGTCACCAGATTAATAATAAAATTATTTTATTGAATACTGCGCTTTTGCGCACGAGTGATATCGGGATAAAAGTAGCCTATGTGTCTGCGCAGTATCTACGCCTGATGCTTTTCTAATAGCACCAAGTTTGCACATTTAAAAAGTGCTATTACTAACAAGAACTAATTTACTTTTTTACTTACACCCACACACTTTTGATTTTTTCTGTTCTAATTTGTACACGACTGCGTCCACATCTAAAATCTGAAAATCATTGTAACCCATATACAAAATTCGGAAAATTAAAGATATCTGTGAAGAAACTGAGGTTTTTGATTAAAAAACTTCCAAATGTCCATTATCAGACATTAATTGGCGACCGTGACAGGACGAATTTGCAAAATTCGGATTGACTACGAAGACAAAGAATTCTCATCAAAAGGAAATCAACCAAAGAATCATCGTGGAGGACTACAGACGCAAGAACACTATTATAAAAGACAACTAAGCCAGCCAGGTCGGTCAGCAGAAAGCGCCGCGCCCAGCCTTAGCTTTTACGACGTCACGTCGATGTTCACCGTCAGCCTGCCATGCTAGTTCGAGGATTCTGTCAATATCTGTGAGCAGCTCGTGTACCTATCAGTGCCACAGCCACCAGCGAGACCAGTGCAGCCAGAATCAGCCGTCTCGCCTATCAGTTAAGTGCCATTCCCATAGTGTACCCTAGTACCTAAACCATATTTTCCTATCAAAAAGGTCACTGTTTGGTACATTCCACAAGTGTATTTCATTAGTTTAACAAACTATCTAGTTATCATAAAGCTTATTTCAAGTATACAACCAGTAAATATAATAAAATAGTAAAATTAAAATCCATAGTTTAGTGTCAACTACCTACGTAATCATTTTTTTAAGTTGTTAATTCGTTAAAATAATAGTTAATTCATTAAAATAAGTTCATAAATACATAATATTTGAGTATCTAAACACTAATTAGTAATTACAATCCCGATATTTTCGTTCTACTAGGTAATCTGAGGCCCTAAACTTAGTGGTCGCCCTTCCAATAGTTCGTGTCATTATTCTAGTTCATATTATTTCAAATATTTTCGGCCGACTATTCCAGGAACTACGTCGCCGCCGCCTGACGGTGCTGGCTACCGCTAGCCGTGTTCGGGTGACGTCGGCGCCACGTCAAGCCGCCACCGCGTGGCTGCGTCCGGGTCCAGGTGCCGCCGAAGGAGTATCAGATAAGACTTCAAACATATAACTTTATTCCTTCATTTTGCATTAGTGTGTTACCGTTTAGATTACTCAATCAACAATTATATTTTATTTCTAAGGTTCTCAGTGCTAGTTTATCGTTTGCTATTAATAATCAATAAACAAGATGTCTTTGAGCGAAGATAAGGACAGTAATGCAAAACAATTGAAAGAACTCTCTGCTAAACGTAGCTCGGTCAAAGGTCGCTTAACGAAATTTAAAAAATATTTAGATATAATATGCTCTTCAAAATTAACAAAAACCCAAGTTAAAGAGTTAGAAATTAGTATTGGCAAAATACGAGCTATGTCTAGCAGATTCGATGAACTACAGGTTCAGATTGAGGTCATTAATTGCGATAATATGGACTCTGAGATAGACGAACGTGATGAAATTGAGCAGATCTTTACTTCACATCTTGCAATTGCTGAAGAGCAACTTGATAAGTATAAAAATACTTCCAACGAATCTGATTTGCCGAATTCATCACAATGTCATCACGATCAGTCATCTCAATGTCATCATGTTGATTTTAGATTACCACAAATACAAATTGCAAAGTTCGATGGCGCGTATTTCCGTTGGCTTGAGTTCCGAGATACCTATTTGTCGCTTATTCATAATAATGAGCGTATCAAGCCCATTCATAAATTCCATTATTTAGTATCGTATCTGGAAAATGAAGCCGCGCGAGTTATTTCTAATTTAGAGATTTGTGAAAATAATTATAAAACTGCATGGCAGCTGTTGTGCGATCGTTACGATAACAAGCGCCAACTTATAAACCAACACCTCAATTCATTGTTATATTTTGAATCAACACAGCAACAACACAAACGTGAATCAGACAAATCACTGAGGTTTCTAGTTGACCACGTAACTAAAAACTTGCGAGCATTGTCAAGCTTAGCTAAACAAGATGAACTGCTTGACATGATAATTATTAAAATTCTCATACCAAAATTAGATAATCGTACTGCTATGAAGTGGGAAGAACATCGTAACGGTTTGTCCGAAGTCCCCGCTCTAAAGGATTTCAATAAGTTTCTAACTGATCGTGCTGATGTGTTAGAAACTATGTATCAAAACAAGTCTGATATACCCAAGGCGACACAATCACGCCAACATAATAATAATTCTCGTGGTACTAAATCCTTTTCATCTACAGTTCAGAATACCGGCTCTGTCACTAAGCAGTGCGTTGTCTGTAAGGGTGACCACTGGATATACGACTGCGCTACTTTTCTAGCGAAGAGTGTTCAGGAACGACAAGATGAAGCATTTAAGTTGCACTTATGCTCCAATTGTTTACGAACTGGGCATCGTGCACGTGATTGCAAGTTGGGTCCCTGTCGTGAGTGCAAGCGTAGGCACAACTCACTCTTGCATTTACCTAATTCTAATAGTACTAGTACAAGTAATGCTAGTACAGTCAGCAGCAATAATACTAACACAGATCACGGTTCAACTGAAATATCAGTCAATAATTCGATTAATGATAATTTTATAGAAAATCACATTCTTTTGTCAACAGCTATGGTTAATGTTATCAATCCTCAAACAAACAAACAATTTCGAGTGCGTGCTTTATTAGACTGCGGAAGTCAGTCCTCATTCGTAAGCCAGTCACTCATGAATAAGCTATCATTACAGGTATGTGCTATAAATACTATAAATGTTATTGGTATAGGCAACAACTTAGCAGAACATATAAACAAAAGTTGCATTGCCCGATTAAATTCATTTAACAATGACTATAGCGTCGTACAGTCGTTTTATGTATTGAACCAACTAACAGGTACTATACCTAAGCAAGCTATAGATATTAGTCAATTAAATATTCCAAGAAACCTGCAGTTAGCTGATCCTAATTTTAATCAGCCTTCGGCTATAGACGTCTTGATAGGTGCGGACCTATTTTGGGACCTATTAGGATGTGATCAGCTAGCATTAGGTCATAACATGCCCAAGCTACGTAGCTCAAAGCTAGGTTGGCTCGTTGCCGGCCCTATTTCTCCAAGTTTAAGGAATCATTCGTCACCTACAAAAATTCCGTGTCATGTTTTAATCAGTGATAGTGACGAATGCAATAATTCCAATATTAATTCTCAATTAACTAAGTTTTGGGAACTGGAACAGGTTCCAGATAAGCAATATTTTGGCAAAATTGAGCAGGCATGTGAGGACCATTTTTACCGTAATACTTACCGTTTACAATCGGGTAAATTTTGTGTTAGGCTGCCCCTTATTGATTCTCCAGATTGTTTAGGAGATTCTTATGCAATGGCTAAGAAACGATTGTTGTATTTAGAAAAACGTTTCCGTAAGAATCCAGAATTAAAGTTACAATATTCAAATTTCATTCAAGAATATTTAGAGCTAGGCCATTTAGAGGAATATTTAACCATTAATCCCGTTCCATCCTATTATCTTTGCCATCATGCAGTGTTTAAACAAAACAGTGAAACGACAAAGACTCGTGTTGTCTTTGATGGATCGGCACGAACTTCCTCAGGTTTCTCTCTGAATGACCTACAAATGGTCGGTCCCAATGTTCAAGACTCAATCTTTTCTATTTTGATTCGGGCTCGTCAGTATAAATATATTTTGACAGCTGATATTGAAAAATTCTTTAGGATGGTTGAATTAGATGAAAAGGATCGTAATTTACAATTAATACTTTGGAGAATTGATGAGTCCAATCCTATCAAAACTTTACGTCTAAAAACCGTAACTTATGGTCTCGCAAGTGCTACATATTTGAGCACCAAATGTCTGTCAGTATTGGCAGAAGATTGCGATGACGAGCTGATAGGTAATATTATTAAACACGACCATTATGTCGACGATTTGATCACTGGGTCCAACAACGAGTCCGAATTATTATACATTCAACGCAAGGTATCGGACACTCTAAGATCTGGTGGGTTTAAACTACGTAAATTCAGATCGAATTTACCAAGCATTTTATCATCATCAGTCATTGATCAAAATGATAAGGTTAGTTTAAGTGAATCCACTAATACTTTAGGATTAAATTGGAATCCTAAAACCGAAACCCTTCAAATATCGATTGAGATTCCGAATAAAAATGATGTAGTTACCAAGCGATCTATACTGTCTGCATCATTCAAGATTTTTGATCCTCTTGGAATTCTCAGTCCATGTGTGATCATACCTAAAATGTTACTTCAGTCCTTATGGCTCAATAAAATGGACTGGGATGAGCCAGTTAGTTCCGATATTCTGGAATCCTGGAACAAGTTCATTAACAATTTACATTTTTTATCAGATCTACAGATCCCGCGTTCAACGCTATGCGAGGCTCCTAGTTATATAGAAATACATACCTTCAGTGATGCTTCCCAAGTCGCTTACGGTGCATGTGTGTACCTGCGGTCACACGACTTAGCTGGTGACATAAAGGTAAACTTACTGTGTGCTAAGTCGAAGGTGGCGCCGATTAAGCCGACTACTATACCGCGTCTGGAGCTTTGCGCTGCTCTATTAGCTGCAAAATTGTGCAAGGCAGTTACCAGTTCTCTGCGATATGAGGTCAATCGCATCATTTACTGGTGCGATTCTAGCGTTGTCCTCAGCTGGTTGAATGGTAATTCTGCAAAGTTAAAAACATTTGTAGCTAATAGGGTAGTTGAAATAAATGAACTTACCGATAGTTCGTCGTGGCGCTATGTGCCGACTGATCAGAATCCGGCTGACCTGATCTCAAGGGGCGTAAGTCCAGATCAAATTATCAATTTTAATTTGTGGTGGTCAGGTCCAAACTTTCTATTACAGCCCGAATCTGATTGGCCCTATTTAAATAAGTTAATAAATGAAATAGACTTACCTGAGATGAAATCCACTTCCGCTGTTGTTCAGGAACCTGAAACAGAAATTCTAAAAATACAACATTTTTCATCGTTTTTAAAATTGAGACGTATATTTGCGTATGTTAATAGATTTATACATAACATAAGACATACATGTTCTAAAGATAAATTATTTGGTAAATTTACAGTTAATGAATTAGAATCATCTTTTATTAGTTTATGTAAAATTGCTCAGCAAACTTCATTTGCTCTGGAGTACAAAACTTTGTTAAAAAATAAAACATTAAGTAGCAAGTCAACACTCCTGTCACTTTCACCCTTTTTGGATGATGACAAGGTGATGAGAGTCGGTGGTAGGTTGGAATTATCTAATTACAATTATACTAAAAAACATCCTCTACTTTTACACGCCTCTCATCCACTCACCAAATTGTATTTTAAATATGAACACTTACACAACATGCATGCTGGGCCACAGCTGTTGCTGGCCTGTGTAAGAGAGACTGTGTGGCCTATAAACGGTAGGCACTTGGCCCGCCGCACAGTACATGCCTGTGTCAGATGTAGACGTATACAAGGTAAAACATTAACTCCCATGATGGGAAACTTACCTGCACAGCGCATCATACCTGATTTTCCATTCCGTACGGTAGGAGTTGACTTCGCTGGTCCATTCCTCACGCTAAATAGAAAGGGTCGAGGTGCACGATTATCTAAAACCTATTTATGTTTGTTTGTATGTTTCCGATATAAATGTGTGCACCTGGAAGCCGTCAGTGATTTGTCTAAAGACGCGTTCATTATGACGTTACGTAGGTTCATATCACGACGTGGCAAGCCAGCGGAGATATTTTGCGATAACGGCCGCAACTTTGTTGCAGCAGCTAAAGAAATAGGCAATTTTCTTAAAATAAATCAGGAACCTGTAGTTGATTTTGCTACCAATGAAGGCATAAGGTTTGTGTTCTCTCCCACGTATGCTCCACATTTCGGCGGCATCTGGGAAGCCGGCGTTAAATCCGCGAAATACCACTTAAAGCGCGTTATGGGGAACAATCATTTAACGTTTGAAGAGATATGTACTATTTTCACCCAAGTGGAAGCTGTGCTTAATAGTCGACCTTTATGCCCACTCTCCCCTTCCCCTAACGATTACCATTTCCTAACTCCCGGTCACTTTCTGATAGGGCGTGCCCTAAATGCATTGCCTGGTCCATCGCTCGAGCACGAGAACCAGAACAACCTTCAACGATACATGAGTATTGAAAAAATTCACCAAAATTTTTGGCAGCGCTGGCAAAAGGAATATGTAGCAGAACTACAGCAACGCTCCAAATGGCGCACTAATTCGGCATCCCTGCAAATTGGAGATTTAGTTCTTCTCCAGGAGGATAACGTCCCACCACTCAGTTGGCGAATGGGACGAGTCAGCCGCCTGTTCCCTGGGACCGACGGCGTCACACGAGTCGCAGACGTGGAGACTACCAGAGGCTGCTTCAGGAGGCCTCTCACTCGGATCTGCCCGTTGCCTACCTCTTCGCCGGATGACGACTGAAGAAGTTGAAAGTAGTCTTTCAACGGGGGGGAAGATGTCTGCGCAGTATCTACGCCTGATGCTTTTCTAATAGCACCAAGTTTGCACATTTAAAAAGTGCTATTACTAACAAGAACTAATTTACTTTTTTACTTACACCCACACACTTTTGATTTTTTCTGTTCTAATTTGTACACGACTGCGTCCACATCTAAAATCTGAAAATCATTGTAACCCATATACAAAATTCGGAAAATTAAAGATATCTGTGAAGAAACTGAGGTTTTTGATTAAAAAACTTCCAAATGTCCATTATCAGACACTATGTGTTATTCCAGATCATTGTTATTACGTATCATTAGCTTAATACTTTTTGAAAAAATTTAGGAAATCTTGAATTATTTGCATATTTTAGGAATTTCGGGAAAATTGTTTAAATTTCTCGAACGTTTCTCGGAATTCTGTCATGTTTCTACATCTTTGCCACCTACCGGTTCACTTCGCTACTCGGTTAGTAGGTAGTAAATATCTAAGTTTATTCTAAAACATCTTGAAACAATTTCAGGCTATTAGTGAGAAACTATCACCACCCACTCTCACTCCTCACGGAAGACTAAGTGCTATCTACCACCATAACTGCCAGTAGAGAGAAGTGGATAATTCAGGAGAAAATTTAGTATTTACGAACACACTTGACTTTTTTATGCATACTTATTCTTAGTAATTTTAATAACATAAACATAATTTTGGTAGCAATCTAGAAACAGTCTTTGATCATACACTATATGTTTCCAGATTCATGTAGTAATTATATTTTTATTGATCGTGATTGTAAAATATTGTATTATATGTGCTATAGCGTAGTAAAAAATTACATAAACATTTAAAATATTATTAAAATCAATTTTTTCTTCGTTTTCGGGATTTTGCCATTGCCGAAAAACAGAAAAACATTCCTTTAAAGCCAGCTTTGGTACTAGTTGATAAAAAAAACAAGCAAAGAAGAATACGAAACAAAGCGAGAAGGCTTCGGGGCTCGTACTGTAGGTATGTATTCACTTTGACTCTAGATTTTACACTTACCTACTCGTACACTTTTAAATCTTCATTAGTCGCATTGAGTCCCAGAGGATTTATGACGCGACAGATTGGCATTATATTTTACATTTTTCACACTGAACAGAATTGTGGATTGTAGAAAATTCTTTGCCGATGTAGTTTTATGCTAGTGCATAAAACCACATCCGCAAAGAACTTTATTTGTTAGAAATAGTATTTGTTTTTAAAAATTTATATAATTAGTCAATGCCTTCATTAATTCCTTTTAGGTTTTTGAAATACGTTACATAAAGGAAAATAGTTTATTACGGTGAAATACTAATATAATAAGTCTCATTTCTATTGCTACAAAACGCAAAAAAGACAATTAAAAAAGCTTTTCATTTCTCGGTTGGAGCTGCGCCGTCACCATAATGAAAGTCAGACGAGGTTAGATGCTCACTGGGCCTAACGTTACCACAGATTACTTATTTATTTATTTTTATTTTATTTTATTTTTTTATTTGGCTCACCAACAATTGTTTACACGATAAAAATATTAAATACATTCATTATAATACAATACTTGTGTAACAATCTCTTATAGGTAAGCACAGCATGCATTATACTACTTAGTTAAAGTTAAGATTTTGACAAAATAATGATACATACAAAAAATGACATTGTAAAAATTAAATTATATTAAATATTACCAATTAAATTAAAAATTAAAGAATTATTTACCACAGTGCGAAATTAAAATAAAATAGGAGCATACCTACAATTTCAGAGATGAATTCTTTTGAGTTTGCTAAGTGAGTCAGCGTATAGGTCAACAAGATCACTGCAACCATTTAGTAATTTACACAAGCGAGGGATAGGAGAGTTGGCACCAAGCACGGTTCTACGAAGTGGAGGATATAAGGGAGTTATTGGAGTTCGTGGTATCCTAGCGGGGACTCGGAGTTTCACCCGACTCAGCAACTGCGGACAATCAATCTTGTATCTTAGGATTTTAAATAGGAAAACGGAATCGAGTATATCCCTTCTTTTTTGTAAAGATACCATCTTAAAATGGGAAAGCCTGTCATTATACGATCGTATTTTTTTAACTAAACCAGACGAGTATGCTAAATGCCACAGGAACCGTTTTTGTACTCTCTCTAGCCTCAATGTGTGTGTTGCATAATGTGGTCTCCATACCGTACTACAATATTCCAGCACACTGCGGACAAGACAATTGTAAAGTATGATCTTTGTCTTGCTGCGACGAAAACAAGTGACATTTCTTATTACAAATCCCAGCATTCTAGAGGCTTTTTTTATTACATTTTCAATGTGGGGTATGAAAGTCAATTGCCTATCGAATAAAACTCCTTGGTCTCTAATATCCTCAACCTCGCGGATTGAACTTTGAGATATGTGGTAGTTGGATAGTATTAATTTACTTTTTCTGGAAAATTTTGCATGGTAGCATTTTTTAACATTTAAACTCATGTCATTGTCCTTACACCACTCTGCCAGAACATCAATGTCACGTTGGAGCAATTCAACGTCAGCGTCTGATTCAATTACTCTGCAAAATTTTAGGTCATCAGCATACATATAACATTCCGAAAATTTTAACATATAGATGACATAAAAGAGGGATATCGTTAACATAAAAGTTAAACAATATAGGACCAATATGGGATCCCTGGGGAACACCGGATGTAATCCCGTAGAAGTTTGACTGGTAGCCATTAACGGCGACATAAAAAGTGCGATTTTCAAGGTACGACTTCAACCAGTTACGAAGACAGCCGGTGATACCATATGATACTTATAATATTACTGTAATTAAGTAACTATGTAGGTAGATATGGTAAGCGACAAAGCCTGACTTTAAATGTTATCCATTAATCTAATTGGAATAGAAAACATTTAATCTTTTCGTCATATAGATAAAAAACATCTCAATCATTTCAACAGATCACAATAACTTGCAAATTAAACTTGGTTTAGTAGTTTTAGTTGTAATTAACTTCCGTGGCTGACCCAACTGTACATAAAATAATTGGAAAAATGAAAGCTATTCCAACTGCTGTAACTCAGTTATGCGGATGGTCCTATCTTACGTATTCCACACGTTCTACTTTAACTACCTGCACGTGTCCACTTGCTTATAAATGATCTACTTATTATGTCATCAAAGAAATAACGAACCTATTTAATAGATCATTTATTAATACTGAAGTATATATTTACTCGTCAAACAGGACTTAATCGAGCTGAAAACTTCATTTTATTTTATTTACCTTAACGTTTCGATCAAGTTGCAAAGGTCCTGGCCACAAAAAACTGACATTAACAAAAGTGGTTAGGCACACATATATTAAAATGTTTTAGCAGAAACTAAAATATCATCACTATCCCCCTGCCCTTTTCCTAATATAAATAGGGACGGGGCAGCATGTCTTCTTCTTCGATATATCTCTGTCAGCCGATATTTCGGTAACCATTTGCAGAATTAAAAATATGACAGCTTGAACCTATAATGGTTATTTTCCCGTAGCGAAATGGTCTTGTCTAGTCTCTAAAAATTTATTGTAAGTTGTAAGTACTATAACAGATATTTTTATTACAATCAATATTTTAGATTATATGTGAAAAACCAAACTCAAAAGTGCCCTCGAACCAATAGTAATACCGAGGTTTGTACAGAGCGGACGGCACAGCCAACCGCATGGTCGTTGCCCCACGCGTGCGGTTCGAGTTTTACTTGCTGCATTACGTATTAATGAATTACTAATGTTTCTCAACCTTTCGAGTTGAAGTTTTTTTTTTTAATCTTTCAATTGTACTACTGACATCAAATCTTTCTACCGCGGGAAAACAAATTTCAGCGTGATAATAGTGTTGCGTTTGATCGCCACCATACCTTATGTTAAGCGATAGTGCGGTTGACGATGGAACACGCTTACCCAGCAGAGACCTTTTCAGTCCACCAGATTACGCCTATCGAGAAACAGCCAACCTAACAAAGACATCGATAGATTCAGAAAAATGACACAGCCTAACTTAATATTAAATGTTTTTGTGGAAAACTAGGTTGAGATGGCTTAACGGTCAGAGCACTTGCAGTATTTATCCGGGAGGCGCATGATCGAATCCTGCTCACAACCGTATTCTTTTCCACAAAAAATTATAACTATAAAGAAGTCGATGTATGGTTTTACGGACACATTCATTTTAAATGAATTAAAAAGTTATCTGAATACTTTCGTTAAGTCTCCTTGTGTTATTAAAATGGATCATCAGTACCTAATCGGATAGACTGTTTTCTATTTCATACTTGTAGGTATAGTTTAAGTAGTAATATCTGTAATAGTCAGAATAACCCGTAATCAACTGTTAATTAATATACAATAACAAAGGAAACCGTTGAGTACCTATTATTATTTTAATTACGCCTAGATTGTCTTTGATTACAGTCTGCTCGGATTTATCTATAGACATGTACATGTAAAATATATTATAGACACCATTATTGACGTTAATAGGTATTAATCCAGTGCCTATAATGTGGTTATAATGTATTGTATATGTCGCAGGTAATTTGTATGATTCCGTAGTTTATATACGGCGTCGTCAGTTTAAAAACGCCCGCAGTTATGTAATAAGCGGGGCTTTTATATGCGCGTCTGTAAGGTCGCAAAAAAATCGAAACACGAAGGAGACCTAAACACAAGAATCCCCTTCGAGCTTAACCTGTCCGTGTCGGGGTGTACGAATTTCCCAAGCTCGCTTCGCTCGCTTTGCCTTAGGCATATTACATACCTAACTGCGACCATTTTTAAACTGATGACGCCGTGTGAAAGCGGCGGCGTCATACAAATTGCCTGCGACGATATGCACTATATTATAACCACATTATAGGCACTGGGTTGGATACTGGATGAGACTTGATAACAGCATTGGTGAAATGTGGGTGTACGACTGTGTGCACCTCTACGTACCCCTTGGGGGAATACAGGCGTGATGCTATGTTTTAATAATATTTACAATATTTATTTGTTTAATTGATTTTAAACTTTCGCGATTTGTACACATTTTAGAAATATATAAAATATAAAGTCTGCCCGTGACCACGGCCGGTGCAATTCGGTCGAAATGTCGGGAAACAAAAAAGGTATCGTAAAAGCCTTTTATATAAAATATCGCGATATAGACCCGATTTATATATTTCTAAAATTTATTTATTTCTCACCACAATAATAAATATTACATATTTAATTAACTGGAATTGAAAATTTTAATGTATATTGTGGGAGCCTAAACTAGGTAAGTACCTGTATTTCAGGCCACCAGGTCTCCACCCTTATGTATTATTTCCAGTACCTATTTATTTAGCAAGAATTTGTACTAGTATGTGTGTGCGTGTGTGTGTGCGTGTATCTCTCTCTGTGTGTGTGTCTGTGTAGTTGAGTTTCGCTAAATATTCAGTTCTTTTTTGTATAACTTACACTACGTATTTGTATTTAATATCTTGTTTAAAGAAAAGAAATCCTAAAAAAAACTATTAGCAACAGCATGTCTAAATTGAGTCTTAATGCAAACCAAATCCTTCCTTCCCCTGTCTGAAGATACTGATCTCTGGTTCTGTCTGAGGGTAATGAATACTAAAACCTGTTTAGTTATTCCCTTCTAACAAACATTTAGCTTAGTTGGCTATGTTAGTACCTAGCTTTACGGCCCTTCTGTTCTATGCGTAATTATCGTAATGTACAGCATTATATTTGTAATTATTGATGACTTATTACCAAATCTCAAATCTGCTTACCGTTTCCAACTACATTAGGGGCGTTAGGCACGGCTTCCAGTCTTACTGGATTCAACTCAATACCAGTATTTTAACCTGGCTTATATATTTCTTGCCTATGGCTATACAAAATACCTAAGTTATAAGTTGTACTTAAAGTAGGACTAGGTGTAGAAAGTAGGACCTGTGTGCCACATAGTGCGTACGGGTAAACAAAGGAACTGACTGTTTAATGCATAAACGTAGGATAAAAATATTCTAATTCTATGGTTTAATGTTCAACATGAAACGATGTTCGGAACGAAGTTCACAGACCAACTGCGGACACTTCACATACATCCAAAACACACATCACACAATCTAAGTTGGATAGATAACTGTTTAGCAACATTTTTTTTTCAGAGTTTGAACTAATAAATTTCAGTGTTTTTTTTTTTTGTCCTAAAGGTGTTAGGTGCGTTCCTAACACGGGCACGTGATCGCAAATAAAAAATTATTATTCAAACATTTAGATATGGGCCATATTCGTTGTAGTGGCATGTCCCACTAAACAAATAAACTTCTTGCGAACAAATCGTCGTCGCTCGTGGTAAAGACATACCATAACACAATCTGTCACTGACAGCTGCTCTCCTCGTAAAATGTATTTTCATTAATAACGACAAATTTTAAAGTGAAATATTTTTGAAAGAAAAATACACGATGATTGATTAACCATAACATGTGTTACAAACAATTTATCAGTGTTAACTAATATACCTATAGGTATCCTTAGGTAGCACATATTCGTATTTACTAGTCTGAGCGTTACCTATTGGATTTATAACTTAATGGTTCTATAACACACAAGGACCACAATATGAATACAATTCACAAACAAACAGACACCGCGCTCGTCTGTGTTTGTCATTCCCATGTGAGTAAATCAGTTTGTTAAAACTAATTCATGATAATATTTCACATGTGGATAAATTTATGGGATCTTACTTAAATAGTAATTAATTACATCGTAATATACAAACTAGATGAACGCGTACGGTAAAATGGGCAAATATATTTCAAATGCACGATTCGCCACAATGACTGACATCCAATTAAGTAACTGTCTTAACTAACTTCGCCTGTACGGAAAACATATGATCTTCAATTAAATAAATTTATTAACCTATTTCTTTACACCTGGCATCTTATATATTCCCATATTTAAATCCATATTTTTAGCTTTGAAGTGCGCACTGAAAGCTGTAATTACAATAAAAGCTCACAACCGTGACTCCAACCGCCATTTTCAGTTGTGTAGTTCGAGTTGAGACGACAAAAAATCCGCTTTGCTTCATTTCACTCCGACTTCAAATTATTATGATGGAAACTACTCGTGGAAATGTTCAAGAAAGTATACCTACCTACTAGGTAACAAATGAAACCATTAATACAGCCACTAAATGCTGACAGACAATTAACTACTTACAAAATAATTGAATCATAATATCGACCGTATTCTTTTTCCATTTAATATAACTTTAGAGTTAAGCTAGTTAATGCTTTTCAAAGATTTATCTTGAATTATTAAGGTAATTGCATTCTTTACGACATTGTATTAACTGCAAAGTTTGTCGTGTCGGCTCGGTCACCCTTCCAGGGACCGAATTGGTAGCAATGACGTCGCCGCAAGACGCGCCAAAATATGGAACAAGAATTCGCGGCGGCGAGCAGAGGTCGAGATGGCCCAGTGGTCAGAGCGCCCGGAGCACCCATCCGGGAGGCACAGGTTCGAATCCTGTTTGCGACTTGTCACTGATGTCACATATAACATAACATAACATAGCATCACGCCTGTATTCCCCGAAGGGGTAGGCAGAGGTGTACACAATTGTACACCCACATTTCACCAATGCTGTTATTAAGTCCCATGTAATAGGTGGTGAGCCTATTGCCATCAACCGGGCACATTTCCAAACTCCGGGCTGCTACTGAGAATTTCCTAACAGAAAAACTCAATAACACTTTGCCCGACCCGGGAATCGAACCTGAGACCTCCTGCTCAGCAGTCGCGCTACGGACCACTAAACCAACGAGGCAGTTATATAATATAATATAACATAATCGTAAGTACTAACTTCTGTCCGTGACTTAATTTGCTTGGACTTCAGAGTTGGGGTCCAGCCGGGATAAAAAGGATATCCTATATCTTATTCCAGGTTATAAACTATCTGTGAGCCAAATTTCATACAAATTCGTTATTGCGTGAAGGAGTAAAAAACGTCCATCCTCACAAACTTTCGCATAAATAATATTAGTAGGTTATATTTTTAAACACAACGCGCTTTTTTATTCTTCTTAAGGATTCCAATGTTTTCAAATGAAATTACTGACAACAAAAGAATTTGGGCATACCAACCAACCAAAAACAAAGATATGAATCAAGGAATACTCTTAACTTGCTACATTAAATACTACAATGTTAATTTATTTTTAGCTTTAAGCTGAATCATTCCCCAATTTCATGATTTCTTTCAACATTTTCGGAGAACCATACTAATATACGAATAGCAGGTTATAGTAGTTAGTATATTTCTACAAATCCACTCCAGGACTACTACCGTGAAAACAAGTGAAGGAAATACTCAAAATAATAAAACAAAAAAATACTTTTGCTTCATACACAGGCTCATATTACACAGATGACATGCGACATTCGCGTATAATATAACAAATAAATCACTCTGTAAAGTATTGTATGAAATACACACCTACGAAGCTTTCGACAACATTTTACGTAGCGCGTAGTAGGCGTAGTATACTGCTACGAAGAGATATTTACGATCGCTGGGTGCGTTTAATTGTCGGATAAATAAATAAAAATATCAAAACTTTTACAAAAACTCTGAATAGAATATGTAATTTTTACACTTTAGGTGAAATTCATAAAGTCATGCCTTTTATTATAATACGAGTTTTCCCGGGACTCCGTCCGCGTGGACCTCAGAAAATAATATGTTGGTAATATATAGCGCTGCCTCGTTGGTCTTGTGGTCCCAAGCGCAACTGCTGAGCGTGAGGTCCTGGGTTCGATTCCCAGGTAGGGTAAAGTGTTATTGGGTTTCTCTGTAAATAAATAATCATTAGCAGCCCAGAATCTGGAACTGTGCTCCGTATAGATGGCAGTAGGCTCACCCCGTACGTGGGACTTAATAACAGCATTGGTAAAATGTGCGTGTACAACTATGTACACCTCTGCCTACTTTTTCGGGGACTGCAAGCGTGATGCTATCGCTGTGCCGCTTCTATGAGCAATGCCTGAAACATATTTACTAGTGAATTTCATCTACCTAAATCGGTTGATTCTTTGACTGTATTATCCATTAAAATACATAAATATATGTTACTTAATTATAATTAAGAGCGGGATGTTTAATACGTTTCCTGTACCAAGCGCCATCAAAATCAGTCCACTGGTTCTCAAGTTATAATAGTTCGGACAGACAGCCAGACATCCCAAAAAAAATTGATTTCCGATCTGTATCTATAGAAAAGTGGTTCCTCTGCAGTTTTGTTATATAATACTCCTCCGACCGTATTTCGGTCTCGGCGGCCTATCTCCACAGAGATAAGCCAAGTACGCTGGAGATATTATAGTGCACAAGTGTATGCGCAAACACAGGTGCACTCCCTCTTCCTTTGCTCTCATATTCCGATGGGACGGCAATCCGACACGATCGTAAAGAGATTAGGCCGACCGACGGCTTTAGGTGCGTGCGTTCAGTTTTGTTATAATATAGATACGACACAATAATAGTAATTGGAAACTTAACAAATAAATATAATATAATATCTTTAATTCAGACAAAATGTACATAACTTTGATTATCTTACACCTAATGAAATCCGATTTTTTGCTAATAGGACTGGAATGTCAGTTTCGAAGAACGATACCTATGACGCTATCTACAAAATGCGAACATTTTCGTAGGGTCAACATAAACATTTCTTCAACTTATTATCATTTAATCATTCACTATTGAAGTTATTAAAGCACCTAGGTTTATTGTTCAATGAATAATAACCTAAGCTTAATTTTGTACTCAATAACAGCAAGAGGCGACATGTTCTACCCCTTATTTCAAAGTATATCTACTTACGTAAAATGTTAGTTGGATAAAAAATAATGTTATGTATTTTTCATTCATTTATTAGCTCGTGAACTCAGACGCTACGAACTGGATATCGTTGCCCTCAGTGAGACCCATCTGGCTGAAGAAGGTGAGCTTGTCGAACAGGGTGGAGAGTACCTACACCTTATTTGGAAAGGTAGGTACAGCTACCACAGAACCTAGCAGATATGGTGTAAGCTATGCAATTAAAAATAAAATTGTATCAAGACTGGAGGAGCAAGGAACAACCAATTCGAATTTCGGATCGAGTTATATCTCTGCGTCTAAAGTATAAATGATGGGAATCACCTTAATATATGAAGCGTCTACGCTTGGAGCGTAAACGCTTCATACTACAGCGCTAAATAACAGCGAAAAAATTAAAGATAATTTCTATAAATAACTAACGCAGATCTTGTCTAAAGTCAGGCATTCAGAAAAAATAATATTACTAGGTGATTTTAATGCGCGTGTTGTCAGTGACTTTGAAGTATGGCCACGTGTACTGGGCAGACATGGCGTCGGTGCTATTATGAATAGCAACGGTCAGCTTTTGCTTAGTTTATGTTCACAATTTAACTTGTCTTTAACTAACACCATGTTTCGACTTCCTATGAAGCATAAAACAACTTGGGTGGATCCACGCTCAAAACACTGACAATTAATAAACTATGCATTTATGAGGCAAAAAGATCTCTTGCAAATTACAGTGGTGCGAGAGTTGCGTGTGCAAACTGTTGGACAGACCATAGGTTAGTCATTATTAGGATAAATTTGTGAATATCCAAAAAGGATCTTAACTATGAAATAAACCGTCGGATCGGTGCTGCCTCCGCTGCTTATGGAAAGCTTCGGCCAAAGGTCTTCCAGTCCCACCACATCAAGCTCAGCACAAAAGTTAAAGTTGTATATCTTTTTTTATCAAAAATGGATATACGTTAGCCCACCAACACGCCTGATGGTAAGAGACGGTATGGCCGAGGATGGAGTAGGTACGTATAACCAGAATAAATCTATTCACTCTTAAATATAGAAAGAAGATTAGATTTTTTAAGATAGAAGATTTTGGGAGTACCTATATCTAGCAGTGGTGCTACGAAACATTTTTTACGCTGTTGAAACATGGTGTCTGTACCGTAAACATACTCGAACATTTGATCGGTTCCATCTCAAATGCCTCCGTGACATTCAAAACGTAAAGTGGTCAGATTTTATCCGGAACACTGATGGTACTTCGGCGAGCGAATGTCTGCGGAATGGAGGCGAATTTGATGCGCCGTCAGTTTCGATGGTGTGGTCACCTATTACGTATGCCCAACGAGAGTGTGGCAAAGCGCATTTTCTACTCTGGGCTTCAGAATAGTAAGCGGAAAAGTGGAAGTCAATTCCTTAGGTACGAAGACGGCCAGAAAAGAAATATGAAGAAATGCATGATTGAGCCCTTTCGTAGGTTAACAATAGCAGAAAATCGGCCAGATTAGAGATGCAGCAAAATATTTACAAGTATGAAGACGAACGCAGGCGCATACTTGATATGAAACGCGATCAGCCTAAGAAAGAAACACCTTCCAATATTAATTATAATTACGTTAATGGTGTTCTGACGTGCACTCTGTGTGCACGTACCTTTAAAGCTAAAATTGGCTTTCTTAGCCATCTCAGAGCACACCAACGTTCTTATAACATTAAGGCAGTAGCAATTGTCGCCGTAGTCGAAATCGGCTTGGATGACATCATATATAGTTGGAAGAACACCAGGCAGAAGGTATATAGGTAGGACCTATGAAGACCACCACACCTTAATAAAATATAAAATAAATGCCCCGTAGTACTTGTTCTGAAGTAATTTCATGTCAATATACTTATTTTTACTTCAGCCCAATTTTTTTTAAGTGATTCATTAATTTTCACATTAAAAAAATAAAATAAAGGTTTTTATTATTTAAAGACACGTATTGTTTAACTAGTCGATTAGTCTTATAACAATTAGTCGAGTTTGGTAAATGTTATCAGACAACAGAATGTCAGAATGACAACGTCTCAAGAACTATAAAAATTCTTAGATTTGAAGCATCAACTTTTAACTATTTCTTTCTTTATTACTCTTACTAAAAACGTAGTAAGCCATTTCGTTCTAATGATAAACATATCAAAATCTTCTTTTAGGTTGCAAGTGTTGCAACTTGCAAGTCGCGATCATTCGATTCGCACAATTTACTTACAAGTAACGCAATTTGTGACTTTGTATTTGGTTTCATCCGTAAGTAATTGATTAATTTTGTTATTTTAGTGATACTGTAACGGTATACGATTTCAGTAAGTGCAATATTATCCGTAATCAATGCCCTACATTCTGATTAGAGGTAATCTAGCATCCTATGGACACAAAAACCCTTGGCGTGTTTTGGTATCCGGCTTGAAAGGTAGATGTTGACATCAAACATTAGAAAGTAAAATGAGAAATAGGAGAATAACTTCTGAAGTGAAGGTTTAGTAGATTACAGTAGATTTTAATCATCTTCCTCTTCTCATTTTATGTACTTTGTCAATTTTGTTAGTTTGAGTAGGTAATAATAAACTGATAATCTCATTTTATATTTAGCTGGTGACATAGAACAGCTCAAGAGGTTTGCATGTGGGGGTTACTGCGACGATTCTACGATTGTTTATTTACAACATCCTTGTGTTATTCTCAGTGCACTTGAGGTTTGTGACTGAAATATTTTAACTCTTTATGATTTATTATTATTTCGTATAACAGTTACACATGATACAAAAATGAGTATGTATGACTCATTTTGTCATTGCGCTAATTTGTGCATTAACATTACAGGTATTGGGTTACAAAGTAGTAGCATCTAGCTCTACAGCTGTGAAACAAGATTATAATGAATATATGTGGACTATGAGAAAAGAGTTCTCAGAACCAGAACCTTCAATTATTGTGGAGCAGGACAATATCAACAATTTCAGTAAGGAGGCAATGCACTTGGGCAACTACCAACATCAAACAAAAGACGACGAAGTATAAACTGGTATCTTGAACTGTTTATTTTATTTTGTACTATGGACACAAAGGGCAGTCAGAACCTGTCTCATAGCAACTTAGCATCAGAACCTTTAACTGAAGAAGATGGAGTTGTTTATATAGCTGTAAAAGGGTCTCTGCATGCAAATGATTGTTCTGTTTTTGGACTAGGTGTAGAAGAGATAAGAGCTCTCTCCAAAAAGTTTCCAGGATCAGGAGAAGTTGTGAATGGTGTTGCAATAAAATCAAATGTTCTGGATACTCTAAATTCACTGGGCCAGCTTGGTTACAAGATAATTTCAAGCACTGGTGAAGCAGAGATTACTTGGACCCTTCAGCGCATTATTTAAATCCAAAAAGCCTAACTTATTTACCTCTATATTAATCAATAATTATACAAACTATGGATCATGGAAATAATTGTGACCACTCCAACTGCACTCATGCTAACACATCTGTTAGTCAAACATTATCTGAAATGCATTGGGAACGGGGCTTGTGGTATGCAGGTTAGTTACAAATGTTTGTAATCTTTTACATTATTATCAGTTTTTAATGTCATTATCACATGGTACACTTCTACATATGTGTGTCACATAAGTATCAACAATGCATACTTGTATCAAAAGTATGTAATGAAAAATGTCTCATTACAGCTTTTTATGGAGACGAAGAAAGAGTTAGATCTCTGATTGCTAAAGCTGGCTATGCCAAAGATATAGTGAATACGCCAGATAATGCTGGATACACTCCATTACACTATGCTGCACGTAAGGGATTTCTAGGAATTTGCAAAATATTATTACTAAATGGAGCACTGATTGATGCAAAAACTAAGAGTGGACATGCAACACCCCTACATAAAGCTGCTGCAGCAGGTAAATCATTGCACTTATATCAAGATTAATCAAGAGCATAAAACCCATATCTCATTTTCAGCATATAAGACAAGTAATCCCTATACTTACATACATTTTTATTACTTATTGTTCCAACACACCAATCGGTTGAGAGCTACTAGAGCATGCAAAATGATATTTTGAGATAAGAAGGCATTGATTAATGCTACTAAGTCTTAATGATTATAATCATTTGTATTGATACTTGAAAGACTATTGAGATATTTATATAACTAATTGAAGTTAACATCTAATAATATTGTTTTAGGTAAAATTGAAATGATAAAATTCCTAATTGAATCTGGGGCTTGTGTTGACTTGCAAGATGCTGATGGCAAAACAGCTCTGCATAAAGCCGTTGAAAACAAACACTATGAATTGGTAAATTTTTTGATGGAGACATACCCAAAACTCAGCTCTATGACAGACCAGAAAGGTCATTGTGCTTGTGATTACATGACCAAGTGACTGATACATGTGCAGCCAGAATATAATAAAGTGGATTTCTATTATCTACTTGAGCAATTATTGACTAATTCAAGTTAATATTCTCACCACCTCATGCCAGCTTACATTTATTTTGCTTCTAGCTTCAGTTGTTATTTATTAGTGTTTTGCTTGCATGTTTCGATCTGCAACCTTGATGTTATTTCATGTATATAAGTTTGTTAATGTGCTGTAACATTTATTGTTGTTATTTTATTTATATAAATGTTTATATTTTTGTTAACATTCCCAAAATTGCTATTTGTTTAAAATTTACTCAGTGAGTGAGGTAAAATTTTTATTGTGAATATACCATGTGATTTTTGCCATTAGAGGTATTCACTATATATATATCTAATATATTTGAGAATTAAGATAATTATGTTGAACACTAGTATGCCATAACTATTTAGTCATTTACTGCAATTTTCCGTCTCACAAGTGTTTACTATTATATTATTTCTTAGGTCACTTATGGCCAGTTGGCTTTGTTATTTATAACTAAATTTAAAAACAGCCTATGAACTTACCTTTTAAACAAAAGTTGTATTATGATTAAAACACTTATTTTCATATGTATGTATATTGTTTTATTAACATTATATGTATAGCTATTTGTTTAGGTATATAACTAAATGTAAGTTTATCTTATGATACTGTTATGCAAAGAGGGGGTTTAGTTAAATACCTGATCAAATGGACTTTATTATTATAATTTACTCACCCTGTGTAAGTAGGCATAAAGCAACTTTATATTGCTTTGATCTTTGTATTATTATATCAGAATTCATATCATTTATTTTAATGACTAATTATATTATAAAAATGTCTAATAATAAGTTTAAGAGTAGATTCTTAAATTAAACAATTCACATTACTTGAACATTTTTTTACGAATTACTAAGGAGAATGAGTTTAGTAAGTTATAATTATAATACTTACAAATTCAATAAATAATGTATTAAATAACACATAAAATTAAACAACATTCCATTGTTTACAACAAAATATAGAAGTATCTTGTACATTTTCACTTGTAACATGAATTCTTTAACTCTCAAACTAGGAAAACAACAACATCCCCATCAGTCTCTAACCTAACCGCAAAAATATATCAGATTTATTCTGCTCATTCTCCATTATAGGCATAAAATAATAACTATATTATTATTACAATGATATAGGGTTGATTAATAATATTGTAAGATGTTTTCAGATGTTGACTGTACATAGCATGTTTAAAGAACATTACTAAAATATTTAATATAGGTCATGGGTACAGGGCAACTGAACCTGTGGAGAGTTTTAGTTTCGAAGTCTTATTTCAAATTCAAAAGGTTGATAATAATCAACTACGAACAGTCGACATATTAAAACAATTCAACTCATTTTGAAGGTTTTTATGGACCCGAATGGTGTCACATAAGTATAGATATATTCTAATCAATAAATATTTTATATTTTAACCTCGGTACACCTTTGTACTACTGTGTAATTTTACTAAATAAAAATGCATATACCTAGATATTTATTTTTATTTCTTTATAATCCTATTTTCTTATAACCAAATTAGAACAAACCTTGGTCTTCCATCATTAGGTATCCTTTCAAGCTCTTTGGTAGTGGGAGAGATGATATGAAGCGAAATAATTTAGTACCTGTACTGGTGCTTATGCGCCTAATTTTAATTCTACAGAGATCAGAGAGACTAAGTGGTTGTTTGCAAGCATGATATAACCAGTTTGCCGTGCTTCCTGGTTTAGGAACTGCTGCGTTGGGTTCTGGAACCGTCGTGTAGTGGCCTGCTTTTAATAACATCGATGCTAAGCTGCACGATCGTCTTCTACTTGCTATACATATATTGTCTAGACCACACGAGTGTAAATCGCAAGTGTTAACATCTGCTCCATAGCGAATCAGTAGAACAGCAGCATGATCTCTGCAAAAATAAATATTACTCTTAAGCAGATAAGTTTGTATAAATGAGAGCATCAAGAGTATGCGCTCTAGAAAATCCATTTCCAGATAAGGGCATGGCCACCCTGTCTATTCCAGTTACTTGTACTAAAAACTTAACAGACCTACTACATTTATAGATTTTGACGCAAACTATTATCGCAAAATGTCAGGTTGAAAAAAGTAATATTCGCAAAACGTCCAATTCGCTGAATGTCCTATTCACAAAACGACTAATTCGCAGATTGTCAGGTGCGCATTATCTCCAATTCGCAAAAAGGTCCTATTCTCAGAATGCTAGGTCTTTTTCAATGGCGTAGGCACTAGTATTTTTGTATGCAGACATAAATAATATATACTAAAAATAGTCGAGAAATCATTAAAAACTTCAAATATTTTTATGCTGTTGAGACGTTTTAATGACCTCGTAGCCCATTTTATCAATTATTAATATAGAACATCAGCTTGGACGAGTCTTCGGCGCACATATCGATCGACGAAAAGGTTTTGACGTTTTTGTACAAATATATGTATCTGCCTAGCCTTTTCTCAATTACATTGGGGTCGGCTTCCAGTCAAACCGGATGCAGCTTAATACCAGTATTTTACTGACTGCCTATCTGACCTCCACAACCCAGTTACTGGGTAACACGATATGACGTGGTATGACTGGTTGTCAGACTTTCAGACTTGTTTTAAAACAAATTCTGACTTTTTGAGAATAGGGTATTCTGCGAATAGAACTTTGACCGAATCTGACATTTTGCGAATTATAACTTTTATCAACCTGACATTTTGCGAACCGGACATTCTGCGTCAAAAACCATTTATAGAATCATAATAGACATCACATCTCTCTTAAAGCTTACTTTTGTAATAATAGAGCCCTATTCAACGCAGTATCGCCTGTAAGCGCAGTCGCATTCATATCAATCTTATAGTCTATCAAACATTTCAACAATTCCTCGAAGTCTTCATAAGCTGCTACACTCTCGACAGCAATGTGTAAGGCATTAGCACCGGTTATACTGTTACATAGATTAGCATTCGCACCTGCAACAAATTTAACTGTAGATTATACTTAAAGTTAGTACATTCTAGTTGAATATCTTCAAATGGTATATTATTTTAATTGTAGTTTAACGGTTATTACTCACGCGCATACTTCGGGATTGCCCGACTAGTTTCGAACTCGAACGGAGCTCTTATTTATAAGCTGAGCCCGCGGCGATGTCGCGAGTCAAACTGAGCGGGCTGAGTCGGGCAATCCCGAAGTATGCGCGTGAATAATAACCGTTAAACTATAATTAATATGAATGTGTCTCACGAAGGCATATTATTTTCATGCGGTAGGTACATATTATGTTTCTGATGGACCTAGGTACGTATTCTGACTCTGCATTAACTATTGATAAAAGAAGAATGTCACTAATTAACGGTTATTACTGTGACAAACAGAGTTTGACTCGCGTTCGAAACTTATTGTCGTGTAATCCCTAAGAATGCGCGTGAGTAATAACCGTTAAACAATAATTAATATGGTGTCTCACGAAAGTCATTATACAAAAATAGGTAGGTATATAATATATTTCCAAGGAAGTGACCACTCAGACTGATTACATTAACCACTCTCGTGGATTTGAAGTGGCGACAACGAGTTCATTAGGATTCCTCTACGTATTCTCAGACAGTCGCAAGAAGTAGCCTTTTTTTCTTAAATATAAAATTTAACACTATTTAAATTAGGCAGTTGAAGTAATCATACCTTTAATTAACAATATCTTTGCGATTTCAGGTTGAGATAACCTTGCCGCTAAAAGTAGTGGCGTATCGCCGTTATCGTTATATAAATTGATGCCTGCACCATAAGCAGTTAGCATTTCCACTATTTTTAGCTGAAAAACAATTTACATCGGTCAAATAACTCTGCTACACCGGCCAAAGGATTGAGAATGAAAATCAAAATAATAAAAACCCACCGTTCACGTTGAAGGGAATTCTAGAATAGAATTACTGGTCGCAAGGGCGACTGCTGAGTTCTAGGTCCTGGGTTTGATTCCCAGGTTAGTCAGTGCTATTAGGTTTTTGTTAAAAAAATATCTGTAGCAGCCTAGAGTTTGGAATTGTACCTAGTTGATGGCAATAGCTCACCACCTATTAGTTGGGACTTAATGATAGCATTGGTGAAATATGGGTGTACAACGGTAACTGTTGTGTACACTTACCTACCTGCCTACCCCTTGCCCCTCGGGAATACAGGCGTGATGCTATGTTATATTGCACGTAAAACAGAGTTACATTGGATCTTAGTAATTATAATAAAATCAATAAAAAAAAAACCTACACAAGTTAATTCTATAATAAGTAACAAAAACCGTTTTTTTCCTGTTAGCTGCGTTATCAGGATTGATAATCATAATTATGTAATAAAATAAAGCATTTGGGAAAACACTTCAATAAAAATCAAATTAAATAATAATTATATGTAAAATAATAGTGATTTATTACTGCATGGAGATTTAACGCGAGGCCAGACAGAGATAGAAAGTTATATCAATGGCGCCGCCGCAACACACTGTTTGCACCTACACATGTGCCTACACTAAGGTCATGAACTCTAAGCTCGTCACGTGTTTACACTTAGCTGTTTGCTGTTCATAAGGGGCCGTTCAAGTATTACGTAAGCAGATTTTTTGTAATTAACCCCCATCTCCCCCTCTTTAGCAAAAGTTTCCTTACTTTTTAGCTATTACTCAGCGCTTAGCTCTTTCTCATGGGAGGGGGGAGCCCCCCCCCCCCTCCCATGCTAACGTAAACATTGGTACATGATGTCCTCTGATGTCTCGGTTCTTAGCGAGTAAACGTATTCATTATGTTCGAGAATCATTGAAAATGTGTTTAATTTTCAAGCATAGGCAAGTAGGGATGCTAATTGTGAATAAATAATAAATGTGTTTAAACCAAAATCGATAAAATTTGTAGAAAATTCGAAATATTAAAAACATTAATACTGCTGACGTAATCACCACCCAGACCCCCCCACCCCCCATGTCATCAAAAATGAGCATAACAAAGCCCCCCACCCCCACCCCCTTGTAGTGCTAACGTAATACTTGAATGGCCCCTAAAAGCGATAACTTTCTTTTTTCATTTTTAGGAAAATGCAAACTTAATACAATAATTTATTAAATGTCTACTTGACGGTCTCGGAGATGGTGCTGAATATTCATCTCTATGCACTTTTCACACCGTTTTGTTTTCACGTACGCTTCTTAGAAAAGATGTATCGACCTTGGTTTCATCGAATGCAGTGACTATTCGTAAACGCAATAAGGCTTCAGTGTCACTGTTATTCTAAAAACGACCTGTTGGACGGTGCCCTACCAACTGATCTTATCCCTTTAGATAAAAATCTAAAGGGGGTAAGATCAGGTGACCGCGCCGGCCAATTCAGTGGCCCACCGCGACCAATACTTAGACTAAGACATATTATAAAACAAAACAACACCAGTCACCGGCGGGTCGCGGCAATTAAATAGGTAATGGATTTCGTAATCGAATACGGACATCCGATCGGAAGCAATCTTTGCGGAACACTAAAGTACTAATAGTATTCGCGAGTCATTGAAGGCGGCGCAGCGGCATTTCGACTCAAACACGGCGGCGTGGCTTGATAAATTTTGGCGACATGTGCGGAACTTGTCAAAGACTGAATATGCCATGCCTATGCGGCCGTAGGCTAATTAGATAACTACTTCTAAATTCAGATACTAAAAATATTTTTTTAATGTACCTACCGATTTTATAAATATTTTGTTTATAAAAAAATACTAGCTACTACTTGATTATTTTTGGAGTAGGTTTCACCTACGGAACGTATATGTATATAACCCTTCAAGGAACAACAGGGTTTTTGTTACATAGTGTATAGTGGTTTATCATTAAAGTCACAGGTTGGCACCCTCAGTTGCCGAACACTAATAATGTGGAACCCGTGTAAAACGTATCGTCGCATCCTAATAAATATTTATTTTTATTTACAAAATCCCAATCACAAGGGTGTTTTTACTCTATACGCGCATATTATGAGGATAGGTTCAGATGCTAACACTTATAAATAAGATGTGCGTATTGCATTATGGGACAAAATGCATGTACTTGTAAGACTTCTGAATGAATGAGCATACCTGTCTTTGTATAATTGCATTGTGTAAAAGTCTATGCGAGTGAGTGATCCTAGCACCAGATGACAGTAAAAGTTCTACTCCGACTGCATATTTTTGCCAAACAGCTTCACAAAGAGGTGTATATCCTGAAAAAAATATAGTATTAATTGTTACTTTGGACTCAAGGCTTAAGCCAGGAATTATTTCGCGGGGGTTCTGCCCCCGGGAATCCTTTGCGGGATGGGGGGGGCTACCTTTCTTTACACGTCGGGAACAATCGCAAACTTAAAATTAAAAATAATTAGTCAAATGTCTTTTCTGGGAGGTTTGAACCCCAAAATCCTAACTCCTAGGTTTATCAATTACCATGAATCTCTTCACTATTAACATTAGCACCAGCATCTATAAGATACTTGATAACATCCACATGACACCTTCCAGCTGCTATGTACAATGCTGTCCTCTCATTTGCATCTCTAGCATCTAAACTAGCTCCATTACTGACTAGAATTTTTACCTGAAACATTCGATTTTTTTGTAAGCTGATTGTATATCAAAAATAAATCTTTGAAAAGATATAACGCATACTTAGCGAACTCTAAAGTTACGATGTTAAATGGAAAAAAAATTCGGTCGCGAGCACGATTCAGATCACTAAGCCATCTCGACATCTGCTCACCACCGCAAATTCTTTATCCATATTTTAACACGTCTTTTGGCGACGTCATTGCTATCTATTCAGTCCCTTTACTTTTTTGGCTTAGTGGTGAGAGCGCCTGGAGCATTTATCCGGGAGGCGCAGGTTCGAATCCTGCTCGCGACCGTATTCTTTTTTTTACTTTACAAATGCAAGTTAGAAACAAAATAAAATTGCCATTCAGTCTGCATAACTACTTATGAATGCTAATATTATATGTGCCAAGCACTTTGAAAATGGTGGAGAAGTCAATTATTGAAACTAGTTACTGTTACTAAGGTACTCACCAAATCCAAGAAACCTCTTGATGTTGCAAAATGTAGAGGTGTCATACTGTCATATGTTTTATGGTTTACATTGCCCCCAGCCTTAATAATTAATTTGACAATATCAACATAATTTTTTATTACTGCCACATGCAAAGCTGTAACACCATCTCCTGTCTCAGAATCCACTTTGCAGCCTAAATAAAATGAATCATTTATTTAATTAGGCCTTAGGCAGGTTACCAGGGGCGTAGCTACCGCCGTATCAATGATATGGGGCCTCCGAGCCACAAAGGCCCCAACATCTATACTGTGTAAGGAAAAAATCATAAAATGTTACAAAAACCCAGGTCCCAGGGCAGGGGATTAAGCATTAGCTACACCACTGGAAGTTACAAACATGGGATATATAAATCATGTGATGATGATGAGACAATGGAGTGGAATGGAGCAATATAAATACATACTTACCAGCTTCTATCAATAATTTGACAACACCAACATGGCCTTGTTCAGCAGCATAATGAAGGGCAGTTCTCATAAATGCATCATGTTGGTCTATCCCATTTGTCACCACTGATGCTGATGCTATTGCTGCTCCAGTGGACTCCAATATGGCTGCATACCATCTAAATAATATAGCTTTATGATAACTTATAATTGTGACCCAATGCATAAGCTAGAGATCTCGAAAAAAAAAAGTTTATTAAGTTTACTGTTACAATTAATTTAGGTCAAAATTTAAACTATTGATTACAGAATAATATAGTCTAAAACTCAAGTTTTGTTGATATTTTATATTATTTTCTTATATCTTCCTTGTAACTAATGTGTACAATAAAGAATATTGTATTGTATTGTGTATATTATTGTCAAGGTAGTCAAACCTAGCTTTTTTATTAATTAAGATAATTTGCAATGACTAACTTATACATAGAAGACCAGGTTTCATCTTCGCTTGTAGTTGGTGCAACATTTCCTATGTCTTCATCCCATTCTAAATCAGCCTGTGGTGATGGTGTCAAAGACGATGAGGTTATTGGTGATCTCAAACTACCAATCTTACTCTCATCACTACTAGATCCTTCACTGTGTATAAAAACAAAGTAACCCTGGTTTTTGTCTGCTTTTGAGTTGTTATCTTTGAGTCCAATTGTTTCATATTGCCCAAAATGGAAATCTTTAAAAGTTCTGTCATTCAGATTTTTGCATTTAACAACTGTCTCATCATTCTGTCCATGGTGTCTTAACTTACGTTTGTGGCACTTCACTTGTCTTTTTTTAGGAGAACCTGTGTATGATACAGGCATATGTGGCTTTGTTTTACTGGCATTAATTAATAGTTTTACAATCTCAATGCTTCCATTATTAGCAGCTTCTCCTAAACTAGTTTTACCTTGGCTGGCAGTCTTGTTTGGATTAGCACCTGTAATGAAATGTACTATAATGTAACTAATGTGTTATAGCTTATTATTTCAGTAATTTTTGGTTATTATTATATGTTACCTTTTGAAAGTGCATGCAAAACAGCATCATGGTCTTCTGCTAACACTGCACGATATAAGGTCTCTTCAAGTGACACTTCCATATTATTGATGAATGGTTAGTTATCCCAAACATATAATTTAAGCGCGTTCACATGGCAAGGCCTAATTTAAACATTACCTACGTCAAATTCAGAAAATTTCTTATTCAACATCGCTAATCCGATTTCAATTTCTAATTTCCCTATTTAATCAATAAAGGTCGCATTATTACGCAGTTCAATAATTGTATATCCATTGCTCTATAAGATTTTAGCACAGCAGTATTAGGATGCTTACTAAAATTCTGTGTAAAAGAAGGAAGGAGAAAAGCAATTTAATTTCCTGAATTCTTTGTAGCAATTTATTTTTGTTTATTGACAAATTTACATTTTGACAATGACAAATTTCAATTATGACAACTGACACATAACAAGTTAGCAGTCAACCACGAGTACAAGGAACACGAGTACCTAAAACAAGGAGACGCTCTTTTGTTGTCTTTATTTCTTTAAATTTATTTATGGTGCATTAGCGTGGCGGACATCTTTATTAAATTCATAGCTTTTTAAAATTATTACTTATAAGTAATTTATTTCTCATTTCAATTCGTAATTAGGGTCAAACTGCGACATACCACTCTTTGATATAACTTGCCGCAATCTGTCACTACAAAAATATTCCCAATATATATTATATTAATAATATTAAATTAATATTATAATAATGAATAGTCCCCTTATACACCGAAAAAATATACATAAATACTTTTCCTTCAAAAAATTAATACGTACGGCAAGCCTTTTATTAGGACAACACTGCAATCGTTTTCGTTTGACGTTTAGTTTAGCATCTTTAGCGAGTTTAGGCGGGAAAATGTAAAGTGCACGTTGTCGATTTTATATTGTTTTCCAAAACTTGTGTTTCTCCGAAGTATAATGTGTAATTATGGTGGATAATTAACCATTATGTGTTCATGAAGGTGTACGAGTGTGGGCAAATTGTATAAAATTGAAAATCATGACTTTTTGTGTTCACTCCTAAACTCCATCGAAGACTCAGTAAAATTTCCACCGTTTTACTGGGGCAATAACTGCAATAACTTTTTATACTTGATTAAAAAAAGAAGGAAGTAACTGAAGACGAGGCTTTGGCCTTACTTTTATTCAAGAACACTGAAGACGAGGCGGTATGGTCTAAGACCTTAGCCTGCCCGATTAGGGCGAAGGAAATAAAAAAAAAAAAAAAAGCATCTTTAGCTTTGTTTGTTGAACAAGTTGACGGTTGGTTACACGTTTGTCGAATTAATCATCGTTATTGATAAAATATATAGCCTTAAGTGGGAATTTGTTAGATTTATCAAAACTATTGTGTATTATTTTGAAAAGGAAAACTTAGTTGTACATTCAAAATGTCTAGCACATCACAGAAACATAGGAATTTCGTTGCCGAGCCGATGGGGGAGAAGCCTGTAACGGAATTAGCGGGCGTCGGTGAAGTTTTAGGAAAGCGATTGGAGGGTGCGGGATTTGATAAGGTTAGTGTTTAGTGCATCATTGTGTAAATAGTTGGTACGTTGAAGCAAAATGTCTTCAATTTCAATCATTGGAGTAAATTAATTTTATCTATCTAGCTACCGCTTACCCCTATATTATTATACTCTACTGCGATATAGGAAACCTGTGTTTTTAAGAAGATTCTAAGAAGTCATGACCAGAGATTCATTTCTAAAAACTAGTTAGGAAAATTTAGCAATAAAATTACTGCAACTGTAACTTGCAAATAGTATTTTGAATTTGCATATACAATGTTTGCCTAAAACATTATGTACCATATAATGTTTTTTTAAATATTGTTTATATATAACTAGGATAATATTTGGTAAGCTGCAAAGCTCAAGAAATGCAATGATAAATGAATCATCTCATGTAATGAATAGCATGAGGTCCTTGGTTCGATGTCCGGTTTGAGCAAAGTGTAATTGGGTTTTTCTATTAGGTAATTCTCAATAGCAGCCCGGAATTGGGAATTATGAAATTTGGAATTGGGCCTGGTAAATGGCAATAGGCTCACCACCTATTACATGGGACTTAACAGCATTGGTGAAATGTGGGTGTACAGCTATGTACACCTCTGCCTATCGCTTCGGGGAATACAGGTGTGATGCTATGATATGTTAAATACTCCAGGTCGAGATGGCATAGTGGTCAGAGCGCCTGGAGTATTTATCCGGGAGGTGCAGGTTCAAATCCTGTTTGCAACAGTATTCTTTTTCCATTTATTATATTAACTTAAGAGTTCACTAAGCATGCGTTAATGCTTTTCAAAGGTTTATCTTGAATATGATATGTTAGTTTATCTCAAGGCTATATTGCTCTTTTGACCTGTATTAGCTAGCTATTTAAATTTTCACAGAATATAAGTTAAAATGTTTGCTATTGTGGCAAATATAATAATAACTATGAAGTCCTAAATATATATCCTATGAAGTTGTAAAACCTAACTAAGAAGTGCTAAATATTTTGGTATAGTTTTTGCTTTATTTCGAAAAACTAAAATATAAATGACCATCACACTTACTCCTTTTCTTCTTATATATTTTTTATGTTTTTTATTGTACCTATCAGTGAATTTTATTTTTCATCATTTACCATTTACCTATCCAAAACATTTCATGGCATTTGAAATCTCATTATTGTTAATATATTTGTGGACAGGTACATATATTTTTTTAATATTTATTTTTTATTTTTACAGGCATACATAGTGTTGGGACAGTTTCTGTTGTTAAAGAAAGACAAAGAGCTATTCCAGGAATGGTTAAAGGAAACATGCAATGCTAATTCCAAACAATCAGCTGACTGTTATCAGTGTTTGAAAGATTGGTGTGATGAATTTTTGTAATTTATAGTAATCTCAGATATAATTTTAAATAACATCCTTACATACATAAGATAATGTAAATAATATATCTAATAATTTTTAATTACACATAAGCAATAGGTAATTCCTATATTTTTTATGTAATTTTTCATTTATTAAACTTTGTACAAGAAACTGTGTTTTATTTGACTATTACAAGTCATGAACATTTAGTATGATACCTATTGTTTGAATATTAAATAATAATTAATTTTGTTTAAAATGCCCTTCAAGTTGTCTGATTTAAAATCATACACATGCTTGATGCATGCATGATTGCATCAGTCAGAAATAAGATAATATTTAAGCTCAAAAATATCATAGCACAATTGATTGGTTGCCTAACTATTGATTGACTCTTTGTTCAATATGCTAAATCTCAAGAATATGGTTACCTCATAAATTTTATTGTTTATTTATAAATTCTATTGATGAAGAACTTTAAATATAATCAGTTTGGATATGAGCCTCGCTAATAATAATCTCTAATTTTTATAAGCGACCAGCTGTGCCCCGCGGTTTCACCCGCGTATAAAATTACTCCGTATATAGTCCTGCTAGTAAAAAGCCGTTTCGAAGATTAGCCGGAATAGACAGACAGACAACAATTTTGAACACTATTTTTAGGTAAATGTATTGTGAAAGGACATGAATGACCTTAAAAAATATTACATTACAAACAGATACTTCAATTTTATTTATTTGTATTTAATAGTAATAATACATAGTTTTCAAGATCAACTATTGATAGTTAGACAATGCTAGCTGACACCTTCACTTCACTTGCAAATCTGGAAAGGCCTGCTATATATAAATAAAAAGCCGACAGTACGAGTCGGACTAGCCCACCGAGAGTTCCGTACAAATTTGTAGGTTCATATTATAAATAGTTAAGGAAGGAGGCTCTAGCCTCACACATTTTTTCGAGCTTTTCTCTAAATTCAGTTTACAAAACCTATAAATATTATTATTTTTTATGTGAAATTGTGGTAACCAGCATTGTTGTATTGTCAGCCGGGTCTAATCAAAAGTTACCTGAAATTGCTAAACAAATAATCTTTTAGAGCGTTAAGTAACCTGTCATATGTATATCCCATTAATATGGTACTTAAGCTGTTGCGTCAGTCATTAGCAGACAAAATAGATTTTTATTGTTACAACGTACAGATCTGTACGTTACTGAGCCGAAAGGTTAAAGTTGATGAGGTATATATATTACTAACTGTGCCCGCGAATTCGTCCCCGTGGATGTCGGAAACTAGCACTCGGTCTGTGGAACCCTAATTCGGAGTGACTTAGGCTAATTATAATATAGCTGTGGCCTGCCGTTTCACCACGTTAATTTGAGGAAAAAACCTACTAAAATATGGAATATATTACCACACCGCACCCTCCGCCGTCATGACCGCGCCTAGCACATTTTAAATGCGCCTGCCTCATTGGTCTAGTGGTCCCAAGTGCGACTGCTGAGCATGACGTCTGGGGTTCGATTCCCGGGTCGGGCAAAGTGTTATTGATTTTTTCTGTTAGAAAATTCTCAGTAGGAGCCCGGAGCCTTGAATTGTGCCTGGTAGCTGGCAATAGGCTCACCACCTACATGGGACTTAATAACAGCATTCGTGAAATGTGGGTGTACGACTGTGTACACCTCTGCCTACCCTTTCCGGGAATACAGGCGTGATGCTATGTTATATTGTAAATGCGCACGTGGTACTTGAAGATTATTTTGTTGCCGAGTTATTTTAAAACTACGATATCTCCGAAGATATTCTTGTGATGAATAACGTATTTATTTGGATAAGGATTAATATCTTGTCAATTATTATCACCTTAGCAAATAATGCATTATTTGAGAACCAATTTGATAACCATAAAAAAGGTCAAACTTTTTTTAGAACTTTTAAAGGAAACAATTCTGTCATACATGATTTTTGCGTAACTTTAACCGTTTACGCAGCGTCCGCAACTGTTACACCACGCCGTAAGTCCAGGCAGAACCAGCCAGCTATGCCAGCCACGCCACCCTTGCCACCCATGCCACCCATACCACTCATGCCAGCCAAGCAGTCAACGACCGCTAACTTATGTGCACCATTACTAACAACACTATACTATGACTGCTGTGACGTCACAATCGGTGTTATATTAATAATAATTTTATTTCTCAGAAGTGTACAATATTTGTTTTTAATTGTTTATTAAATAATGCAAAGGTTTCTATTGTACATGCACAAAGAGTTTCAGTATCTGAAGCCGAACTAGGCGTAGCCTGTATTTCGTATCAGCGCTTGTCCTCCTCGCGAAAACAAATAACATTACGCTAGAGTGTTTGTGTCATGTGATCATGTCACCTTTCTTTGTATATAGTGAAAGTGTACGTGAGAGGTTTCTAAAGTTATCTAAAGTAGGTGGGGATTAAATTATAAATAACGATGGGAGCTCAGTTTTGGAATTAATCTTGTTCTGTACTGACTGGTAGCCGAAACTCTATCCAAATTGGTATAAGTTGATAGTAAAATATGTAATTTGATTATTGAAACGTTTTTTCCCGTTTTTGCAAGATATTTCATTGATGATCCGCTCCTATTGGTCATAGCGTTTTATATAGCCTTCGTCGATAAATGGACTATTCAACACAAAAAGACTTTAATTTCGAACCAGTAGTTTCTGAGATTAGCGCGTTCAACCAAACAAACTCTTCAGCTTTATAATATTAGTATAGAAGTATAGATTATGTAGGTATATGCCTAAGTAGGTGCCCACCATTTTTTTGTTTTTATTAGTATTCAAAGTACAGGTACACCGATCTTCTCACTTTTGATTTAGGTACTTATTGCATTATAGTAGCCGTACTTTCTTAAAAATATAGTTTATCTAGTAAAGTCGAGTTAGATACAGAATTTAGTATTTAAACTCATCATCAAACCCTATAGAGTCAGTTAGTACCTATACCTACTTACTAATTTGTACACTTGCCAAGTTTTCTAGCTCGTCTTTCCAAGAAAATAAAACACCAAACATTCTTTCTTTTCATAACATTTTAAACAAACCAAGTCCTAAGGTAACAAGAAAAAACTATTTGGCTAGAATAGCGTTTCAAAGGTTCTTTTCTTTCGTTTTGTTCGCATGCTAAAATTGAAAAATTTACTTAAATAATCCATCTTGTTTTTTTTATTCATTGCTGATTCTGAACTGTCGATGCAGTATTACCTTCCCTATAATTTTAAGTTACTTTTTACGTTTTTCAGCCTTTGATTAGGTAAAGAAAGAAAGAAAGCTCTCGGTTTTATCGGCCTTTGATCTTGATCCTTTATTTGACAGCGAATCCTTTCAAAACATTTTTAGGTTGACAAATTTGAAATAATCCTAGTTTGTTATTTTAAAGCCCGACATGGATCATGGAAATATACTGAAATTGAACAAATAAATAAAGCAAAATCATGATTTTTTTCTATATCAGCCTTTACTGCCAAAAATCGGCCCTTTTCGGTAGGTATCGGCTATTTTTGATTTATCTGCTGGAAACACTGCCTATGGTAGTCTACTAGTCTAGTCCAAACTTCCAAAGAGAATAGTCTAAACATGGGCGTTTTTGTATTGGCGTCTTCATATCCGATATGAAGTTTTCATATCGATATGAAAAACCGTTTTTAGATATCGATATGGAGAGTTTTTAGATATACAGCAAACGCTGAACGATATTCGCCTTCTCTCGTTTTCATACCCGGTAACGCCATCGGTTGGACAGAGAGACGGCGAATATCTAACCACGAGATAGATATGAATATGAGAAGTTGAGTAAGCTACGTAAACGGATATGGATATGGATAGTTAGTTTTTCGTTTAGTTCGATATGATTTGATCGATATTGTAAAAACGGTTTTCTGTGTGTGGCATATCGATACGATATGATATATGTGTATATCCGTTTTTAGTTACGATATGATATATCGGACTCATGTCTAGAATAGTCTTCTAGTCCATATCTAGTCTATGGTCTAGTCTGTGGTCTATTTATTTTTGGAACTGGAAGTAGGTGAAAATTGAGAATTTTACGTTTTTGTCCGTCGTTATTCATTTAATGAATGTGTAAACCATATTAAATAGGCTTGATTATAGAGTAATTATGTGTTTATCATGAAATTATCTTCATGTGTTTCCCTTACCTTGTGTGCAATGTAACTCTTTGATTTGACACTAACACTTCCTGTTATTATTCCTATGAGCTGTCCAAAATATATTTCGATCATTTAGTATATCTCCTTACCATATAAAATTGATTATTCACACATTATAATGCTAGTCATATTTGGTTGAAGCCTGAGACCTTTCTTACTCAGCTTTTTATTCTAAAGGTATAAAGTGTTTTCTGATCAACTCTCATCCCTTCTGATTCACGGTACTATTTTCTAGAATTCGTAACATGGTGCGAAGATTTAAGTAAAATGACAACTGAAAATTGCTTGGTGAAAGCAATATATTCCTTTAAGGGTAAAAACAATGACGAGCTATGTTTCAAAAAAGGCGATATTATTACTGTTACCCAAAAAGAGGAAGGTGGCTGGTGGGAGGGAACTTTGGGTGAAACTACAGGCTGGTTTCCCAGCAATTATGTGACTGAACATAAAGGTATGTAGCATTTAAGTATATTTGTCTTATTATCACACAATAAAGGTATTAGGTACTTATCTATAACCATTTAAATATCTTCAATCAATATGTTATGTTATTTAATATGAATAAAATTAACCATAGATCCATCGGGCAGTGTGACTACATCACCAATACGAGCAGCATCAGAAATACAAGCATTCAGAAATGTAGTTCTCAAAGATATAATAGACTCCGAAAAGGCTCATGTAGCTGAAATGCAAGGGCTTGTCAGCAATTTCTTACAGCCTTTGGAAAAAAGTGACATGTAAGTCTAATAGGTTAATTTTAATAACAAAGTAAAGTTTGAAAATTAAGAGAATAAAACCTTTGAAATCATGTATGACACAATGTAAACTTTTCTGAAGAACAATGGTCATCTTACTGCTACATTAAAATGTCCAACTGTATAGACCTGCCAGATAGACTCATAATTACAGTGTTTGGTTAATAGCAGAAGGGGACTAATGATAAACATTTGTAGTCTTTTAAGACATAGGGTCGAGAGGTTTTGGTGAGGGTGACAAAAACCACACTGTATGACAATGCTCCTCTTTTTAATCTTATTCACATGTATATACATTTTAATTGGTTACCAATAGAATACTAATAATAATATTGCAAAAATATTCTTTACATCAAATATACATTATTTTAGGCTTACCAGGGATGAGTTCCGACAGTTAACAGGCAATATAAATGAAGTGCTACAGGTTCATGAACAATTTCTTGCACTGTTAGATGAATGTGCAACTAAAACAGGGCCTGACCAGCGAGTAGGTGGTCTCTTTTTACAGTGGGCCCCTAAAATAAAAGCTGTTCATCAAACTTATTGTTCTGGTCATCCCAAAGCTGTGTGCATACTTGATAAGTACAAGTAAGTGTTTAAACCAATGGACTTTTTTTTAAACATACTATTGATATTGTGGCTGTGCTAGGCATAAGGCTCCAAGATATTATTAGAAGTAGACCTCTGTGACAGTAATTTTATGTATTTTATAAACTCCTTATACCATACTTTATATATATAAAGTAAAACATCCTATCACATAGAAATTAGTTCAATTTGGTTGGTTTGCCTTAAGGCCCATACATAGATTTTTTATTTATAAGCGTAACAGCCATTGTCTATTAAGAACAAGTACAACAGTAAATATATTTTATCATCATTACTGTTTATGTTACCAGTTTCCAAAGGCAACAACTTGAATCTTTGAGGTGCTGAAATTTCATATTAAGTACTTATCAATGGCTTTTTGGCTCAAGCAACAGTTTAATGAAAAATTATAATGTCTATTGCTTTAAAGTTTATTTTTTTAAAGCACAGTAAGTACACTTGAACCAAAGAGCCTTTCACCCGTCGAAATGGAAACAAATATTAAAAAGTATTGTGATTACTATTTGGTTGTTCCCCTTTCTTTACTACATGTTACAGAAACTTTCTATAATTAAAAAAGAATGCTCGTTCCCTTGAGTTTTATTACAAAGAGTTTACACTGTATTTCATACATCTAATTCGAAAATAAATTCATGAAATTCAAAAATATATGTTTGATTATTGTTGTTCTAATAAAAATATTGACTCATACCTTTTTATATGGCACATTCGATAAGGAAGTTCAATTAGTAATCATAAGCTTTGTGTTTTATAATTTTCAATAATGCAACACTTTTAAGCATAAATATTTAACTTATACAAATTACTTACACTTTTTGTCATGTTTAATGTCTATAACACATTTTCAGATATGTTCTTGCTTATTAATTAAGGTTTATTTTATTAGTAAGTCACAAGTAAGGAACATATAGACATTGAATAAGCCAACTTATAGGTCCAAAATGGTGTTTTCTTTTTAAATTTTAGAATTAAAAATAATATACAAGTAAATTGGGTTGGGGTCCGGTTAAATTTGTTGTTTTTTACCTCCTCTATCTGGTCTGGTATATGTCAAGTTACCAGTAACCCTGTATTTAAACAACATTATTCTAAAGCACATATTTAAAACTTACACACTTATTTAAATTTGAGTGCTGTATCCACATTTGATTATTCCTGATTAAGACATTTTAGTGATTATTTTCTAATTTATTAGAGAAGAGTTGAATACATGGATGGAGGAAGCTGGTGCTGTTTGTCCAGGGGTGCTAGTATTGACAGCAGGCTTATCAAAGCCATTCCGGAGATTGGGAAAGTATCCTGCAATGCTGCAAGAACTGGCGCGCCATGTTCATGAAGCACATCCAGACAGGGGCGACACGCATCGGGCTTCTGTTGTGTACAAGGATATTGCTGTGAGTTTTGTTTTGTCTCTTATTCAGATTTTGTACAAGACTAAAATATGTCTTGTTAAAATCTCATTTTGTGCTAGGAATATATTTTAGTGTGTTATTGTAACTAGAAATAGTAAACTAACAGTTGACCTGGATATCCTCGGATGTAGAACTGTTAATTGTTTTTGAATCACACATCACATTATTTATGTTTTATGCAAAAGGTGATGTGAGTATATTTAAAAACTTTATACTGAGTGTTTTACGTATTTGACTGGGACAGAGTACCAGACTACATGCCAAAGAAGTTCCTAGAAAGCATTACTTGGAATTTGTTATTGTTTACATTTTACAAATAGCCAATGTGTCATCATACCTTTATATTATCAAACATTTAATGAAACATGAATTTTATCCGACTTTGTATTGACCAAAAATTGATCAAATTTTAATATTATGTATGTAAAAAATGTTCTACAGCCATCATCAAAGTATGCCCAATCAAAGACAATATTAACTCATGAATTTTTCCATTTTCTAAAAATCTACACTTAGTTGTTAAAACCTACATAAACGGACCTAGAAAAGCCCAGTATATATCTCTTACAAGCTGATATTTTCAGAGTGGTTGTGCAGCATTACGGCGCCAGAAAGAATTAGAGCTTCAAGTAGTAACTGGTGAGGTTCGTGGTTGGCCTGGCGGCGAACTCGCGTCCCTTGGCGACGTGTTGCATATGGGCAGTGTCGCTGTAGGCCCATCACATCAAGACCGCTATCTCGTCCTCTTCCCTTCTGCATTATTGCTATTGTCTGTAAGCAAAAGAGTGTCAGCCTTTGTTTACGAAGTAAGTTTGTATTCATATTATAAATTGAAACTTAATTATTAATATCAAATAAGTTCTCATAATAACTGTATTTGTAGGGTTGCCTTCCATTGACTGGTATAACAGTTTCCAAATTAGATGATACAGATACCAGAAAGAATGCATTTGAAATAGGTGGCCCAATGATAGACACAATTGTGGCAGTATGCCAAACGAGAGCTGAAGCTGATAATTGGGTGAGCCTGTTGCAGAAGCACTCCAACTCAAGCAGTCCGGCTCATGAGCCTGGACAACCTCAATCATTACCCCATGTAAGTATCTGCTTAAAATATTGCTCCACCTTGCTTTAACAATAAAGAACTTTGAAACACGTCTAAAAGCCACTGGAAGTACATAGATTATATTTTATTTATATACAAGACTAAGGTTTATTTTTGTAATTTTGGTTGTATAGCTGACCCGCTCTCCTTCTGAAGGGGCGTTGTCTAGCATCAACTCTAGTCGCCGCAGCCTATATCACGTGACGCTACCACCGCCTAGCTACCCTTCTGCATCACCTTATTATTCGTTGACCAAATACTTCGCGAGACTCGTTAAGAAAAAAGTCATCACGAGACAAATGTTACGCAAACTTTTACATGAAAGGACATGGGCTAAGGCTTTTGAGTTAACCGGTTTGCCTGTTCGAAGAAGGCACGAAAATCATATCCGGCTTAGAATAGAGAATGATGGCACGATTGGCGCAGACGCAGAATACTCTGACAGTGATGATAGTGATAGAGAAACTGACGGGACGGAAAGTTATACAAGCTCAAGCTGTACGGATGCAGACGCTGCTAGTTGTTCAAAAATATTACGACAAAATGCTATGGAAAGCCCAAGAACGATATCAGAATGTAGTAGTTGGGGAAGTAATTTTGGTTACGTGCGTTATTTTGATAATTCCGCTGATATAAATTTGGATGAAAATCAATCAATGGTCAGGGCAGATTGTACTCGAGAAATATTTGAAAGTATAACTGGCAGTAAGAGGAGTTATAACACCATTAACACTATTGATAGTGCCCAGCAATACCAGAACACATCCTTTGGAGGCTTAAACAATTTGTATCCACTTGTTCCACATTCCGAAAGTAATGAAAATTCCAGCTTTGAAGCCAGACCTTACATGGCCTGTGAAGATTTAGTCAATATGGATCAAAATACTCAAATTGATATACTTGGCAGTGACGGAAAAGATTTTGTACCAACAAGAAGGAGTTTCCCAAATGTTAGTGCCAAGAATGAAGCAGTAACGAAACTTTGGAAATCAACAGAGGAACATTATACACCTACAGATGAAAATGCTGACGAAATATCGTCTGACGTATTACAACACTTCGCTCCTCCGTCACCAAAACAATGTTACAGCCCTATTGATTCTATTATAATAGAACCGCCGCCAATGTTCAGGAATGAAGAGGAAAACATGAAGATTATTAACGTTAATCTGAATACGAATGTGCCCTTTCGGAAGCATTCGCTTAACTCCGACAAAAGGATAAGGCGATCAATGTCTAGGTCAATGGTCGAAACTGAGAATTATCATAGAAACGAAGATGCCAGAATTCAGAGAATGAGCTCTCAGTCCGAAAACCACAAAACGCATAGGAAATGCGAATGTTGTAATAGATCAGTGTGTCCAAGCCCGCGATCTTCTGATTCAGGTGTCGTAGGAAGTTGTAACTTAGCATCGCCTGAATTGAACATGCACGAATACTCGAGTTCTGGTAACACAGGCAATGAATCAGATAGCCACGACAAGGGCTCTGATAATTTAAAAAGTTCCTTAACTAATTTATCTCAGGCCAGTTTTGATGCCGATCATCGAAAGAAGGTAACGTTATCTGAGATAGAGGCGGCTACCTATGAAGATCAATGTAGGTGTACATCGCCTTTCGGATCCACAGCCAGAACATCTTGTGTGACAAGTGTAACCTCGGAAAATAGTCTCGATGTCATGGATTCATCGAATATGAATGTGACATCTACGTTTGCAGCAGTGCCGCCCGTAACGACACCACAAATCAAGCGAACTTCTATAAGATGCAATATTGAACGTTACGTGCCAGAGATTAGGTTGAAACCAGATCCTCCGCCGCGAGTATATAGGAAGCCCAGCACTCATATAGAGATTCCCAAGAACGTGCGTCAGCAACTACCCTGTCAGTGGAGCACTTTAAATATCACTGAAAGATCTAAACCCAGCCTGCATTACCATATGCGTATATATCGTGAAACTCCAGAAATTAACAATATTCAGAGGCAATCTCGTGCGAACGTTCCACGCAATCGCGACGTATTTAACAAAGAAAGTATGCAGAGCATGGATGGTAATAATACGCAAATGCGTAAAACGAGATCTCGCAGTGAAGACTTGTCGAAATTGCAGAAGGGTTTAGCTGAAGCCCAAAGTGGTTTTATGGTGTATCGTTCAGATTTATACGCACACTGGTGGATGAAAGCAAAGTTACCCATTACCGTGGTCAACGACTCAGGCAAGGATTATTCTTTTGTAAAGAGCGATTTGTGTCACTGGTTTGAAGATAATATTGCCTTGAGGATTTGTAACCATTAGATTAATACTGTCATTAGAGTTACCCCAGTGTTGCAGTGCTTTACTTGATCATCCTTGCCTGTGTTTATTCATCATACTAACTACAAAACAATCACTGCAAGTAGATATCATGTACTTACACTAACCAATTAAGATGAAAAATATGCATGTCAGGCTTAACGACCTGTTCCTCACTACAATGTGGACATACATTGAACTGCAAAACCTTATTTTATTGAAACCCATTTGAACTGGGGTATTTGAGGTTTTTGTATCGCCTTGTACAGACAAGTATAGATACCTATATGCAATGATAAGTTTCAAATAAATATGATAATCCTTTATATTCGATGTTTGAAATGCTGCCATGATGAGGCAGTTGGCAAATTACCGCTATATCCTTGCTTACAAAATAGATACGTTTGAACAAGTGCCGCTACTGAAAACAATAGAGCATTAGACAAAGGACTTGCACAAATGTATGTATTTGCTAACTATAAAAAAGTTCCCAATTTGATACAAGTTCGTTTGAAAGTTACATAATGGTTTTGTTTTCCAACAGATGGCCATGAGCGACAGCAATAATTCTGATTTATCTTCTGGTCTTACAAACCACAAAAGATCACATTCATTCAACAATCATCAAAGCTACACACAACATACGCAACAAACGCAAAAAAATAAACAAAAGAATCAGTCCGCGCGATGGCTATTAAATTCATGCGACTCTCTTGACCAATCACCTGCTAAGCCAAATAAAAGTCCTATCGGCAAAAAGTTTTCATCTGTTGATTTTATCGACACTGCTGGCTCGAACTACAGCAATAAAGGTAATATTCTTATTTACATAACACATATTTGATATTGAAATACTTAATGATTTGTCTGCATGAATAGTTTAGTAAAATTCATAACAACAAAATCTCATTTTTTGATTTCCTACACTGTAAAGTAAATGTAAGTGTAAGTTGTAAAAGAAAGTGCCGCCTTCAGTTTAAATAAATTATGATGATGATTACGTAAAATCTTAATCCTAAATTTATCAGATTATTCATGTCATAATATAAAATGATGGAAGGTATATTTTTCTGAATGTTGGCTATGAATAAGATTTGCCTACTTACTGCAATATTTTCTTGTATGTATACTTAGGGTGGAGCATAACATGTTTACGGCCGGCGCCGCCTCTCAGGCCGCAATCATTCACGGTCGGTTCGGACGAAAACATTGGACCGACGCACCCTTATGCGCCGCATCAACGAAAGTCCAATTCTTATGAAGAAGACGCACTAATATTAAAAGTTATCGAAGCATACTGCACGTCGGCGCGCTGCAGGAATGCTGTGAGTTCAGGTGAGTACCTCTGTTTGGTTTCCCCATCTGATATGACCGACAAGTCTTGTTCCAATACTGTAGAAGGAAACTACTATTGATCATATTTAAACTAGCTCCTATTTGCTTCGGCGGAATTAATACAGTATCATTGCTAAGTATATTGACACCTTCGTGCCTCTGAAATACATCTAACAATAAAAAGTAGACAGACATTGCTAAAGGTGTGAGATATGTATAATAGATTTCATTTTCAAAAGTATAAATTGTAGCGAATTGATTGTAGTTATTGAATTACCAACATAAACAAGTAGAAGTTATTCACTAACACGGCGTATTTATTATGCAGTACCCAATATTCCGCTGGAGATTTTCGAGTCGACAAGGAGGAGACATGCGAAGTCAAGAAACCGTATTATCAGTTGGTTCTTAGAATGAAAGATCTGTATTTAAACATGAAACCAAATTTTTCGCTAGTCATTAAAGTAGCGCTTGAAAATATATATTTGTTCAAGTTTGCTGTTGTTGGTGTAATGACGTTAATATTTATTAATTAAGCACTTCGTGTATCACTTTATTAATTTATTACAATACTCAGTATCTCTCTATTATATCGGTATTTATTTAGGCACACATATCTAAATGCATGTGCAGCATGCTTTAATAATATCTTGTTTACTGTATTAGTTCTCGTAGATCTGATATCGTTAGTATTAATTTATTCTCAAATTCAGAGATACGGTAACATTTTATTTATTGTATCTTTAGTTAGTATGAGTACAAAGTAGCTAGTCGTTGTAGAGGTTACTTATTTATTTTATATCAGTATCGATTGTAGACTCGATATGTCAAATTAAATATGTTTAGCCATTGTCTAACTTACTGTCATCACCAAAATATATCTTGTCACTAACAATTCGCAAGAAGCTCTTCAATCTGCGCTTGATGTAAATAAATATTAAACAAACGCCGGAGTGTCTAATCGAATAAGGACATAATCAAGCTCAATAGTTACTTGATCTGGTAGTCTGAATCTTTCTGTTTTGTTACATGCGGCTGCCTTTATATCGCACCTGCAGTGGACTGCGGCCACTTATCTCTCGGTAAAGTACAATATCACGCACCCGCTACTAACATACCTCACTATAACTACACTAAACTTCCGACCGTCCAGCGAAGTAATACGCCCGAATATTCCGGCTGTAGTAAAACGACAAAAGTAAAGCGTAACAAAAGCTCCTCTGCGGCGGACGCATACTTGTATCGAGGGCCGGACACAAGGAGGCTGTTATCGGAACGAAAATTCGACATGAACCGCTCTAATCCTAATCTGTGGGAGTGTTCAGAAGAGCGTAGACAGAAGTTAATGTGCGGCCGGGAGCGACGCAGCGGTTCTCACCCCAGCCTCGCGCCGCCACTGCGAGCCGTGCTGTCCGTTCCTTCGCCTTCCACGGCTTCCCGCTCCGCGCGCTCCTCCACCTGGTGTTGTGGCACTTTTGTCAAACACCTCACGAAATCTCATCATTTTGATTGACATAAGTAGATAAAGTAGTATAATGCTCAATTGTTGTTCCTACATATCACTATTTTCGCTGTTCGTTCGGATTACCTTAGTATATAACAACGTCATGTCGTCTCATGACAGATGTGACCATTGAAAATCTGTTACATTTTCATATTTTACATTTAACCAAAGCTGATCCCATTGACTAATATAATAATTGTTTGTTTTATTTTTGTTTAAATAATCGCATCGTCATTTCATTAAAGCTGATCATATTAGATTCTTAATGTTAACTTTAAAGCAAAATAAATTGTAAACAACGTGAATGTTTTACTAAAGAACTATTCGCTTTGATTTCAATTTTGTGTACTAGTGCCATTGATGTAGGCTTAATGTAACGGTCGATCAAGCGTGTTATCTATGTTTATATAGATTTTCATATACAAAATGCATGTGTGCAGTATTATTTAGTAATTAGATAGAATAATTTTAAATATTGCTTGTATATTTTATAAATATATTTTTGTGGTGCATTAAACTATAGCATAATTTGCATGGTTATGCTTATAGCAAGTAATAGATTGTAAGAATATTTAGTCTAAACCAAAACGTAATTTCTATAATCGCGAATTGGTCAGTTATAGAAAAATGCCAAGGACGCGACTTTTTATAGAAGTTATTATTTATGATTGAAAGCTATTAAATGCCAAATGGTGCTTTTTATACGCAGACGTCTATTAGGAGTCATTAAAACTGTCGTTACTTTATTGGATATATATTATGAATGTAAAAACTATTTCACGTAGAAATTACTCACGCCTCATTATAAACATTAACGCTGAAATTTTGTTCATAGATTCGTTTATAGTGGTATTTATTATTATATATAAAACTTAAGTCTTTTCATATCTGAGAAGATATCGTCAGAACTTCGCGTATAATATATCTAATATATAAAATTCTCGTGTCACAGTTTTCGTTGCCATACTCCTCCGAAACGGCTTGACCGATTTTGATGAAATTTTTTGTGCTTATCCGGTATCTATGAGAATCGGCCAACATCTATTTTTCATCCCCCTAAATGTTAGGGGTAGTCCACCCCTAAATTTTTTATTTATTTGGCAAAACAACGTTTGCCGGGTCAGCTAGTTTTAAATAAATTCGATATTCCAAAAACCAAAGCTTATATTTTGTAGGGGCGATGGCTAATAGAGACAAGTGAGACAGGTTATTAGATTGTGTGGCGGGTAATCACAGCGGGCAGTGGCGCCTGCCGCGTGCTATTCATTTAATATTGAAAAGGATAGCGCAATGTACTGCATGCAACATTTACATACGGACATTACTATACCAGTGCAAACTGCATTATTGCCTACGCTTTGACTTGTTTCATTGTATCCCTTATTTAATATAACATGTGTCTTTTTCATCTTTAACGATTATTCTTGTCTCGAAAGATCTCGAAGACCTTTTATTTAATATTTTACGTGATTGGAATATATCACTTATATATATTAATTCTTTAGTCGTATATTTGATTATCTATATCATAATTAATAAAAATACCATTACGCATATTTGCGTCACCAACAAGCATATTATTAAAGCTGATTCAGTGAAGCGCTATTCCCATAGCCCATTAGGGAAAACAGCTAAAAATAGTCAAGTATATGCTAGCACTGATTAATTGAAGTGGAAACTGGAAATCCGCCTTATGCTGTTAGCGCACATCGGCTTTTCTACTGATTACTATTTAATTTTTATATCCAATTCAGTAAATTTTTGCCAAGTTTCAGAGAAAGTAGAATTCATGGCAAGAGTTAGAATCACAATATTTTTCAAAATGTGTTAGTTCAATGTTATCATTAGGTACTTAAGTTGATTATTTTGTATACCACAGATATAATTAAAGTGTTTTTATTAGAATGCATAGTAACTGGCGATATTTTCTCCATACAATAAATGTGTGGTTGTAAAGCTTTGACATTGCACAGCTTTCGCTAGACGAGATCATTGACACGAAGCTATCGATTTATTGTTGGTCGCGCAAAATGTATAATGTCTAGGTGCCTAGGTAACTATGTAGGTAGTGATGTATCCACTACTTTGATCTGGTATAGATAACTATATTCTTACATGGAATTGAAATAGCCTATTGGTTCCATTTAATATGTATGTAATTGGCACGTAAATTAGAAGAAAAAAATAACATTTAATGATGGATCGATGTCTGTATTGTTTTTCTTCCTACTTTTTGGTGACAAGGATGAGATAAAGATATCGATAGTTCACGTTTCATAGGTTGTAAATATATTTTTGTTAAGTTTTAAAAAGCTAATAACTGATTTGAATATTTATCTATATTATTAAATATTATTACTTATATTAATTATCCATATCTGTTATTTAAAACGATTTTTGTAGTTTATTAACAGTAGTGTGTAATTATTATTTGTGTAACATGTATAAACTATATATATTAATAAATTGATGCCTTTGAAGAGTTGGATTAAATCCATTAATTTCTTTTAACATAATTATGTATTTTCGTGTTGTGTTAGTCAGATTATTGTAATATATTAGTGAAAAATAAACCTATACGTATTACATGTTACTTTAGTTAAAATGAAATGTATGTATGTTATTATCATATTTATACCTTAATATTGTATGAATATTCCTTGCCTTTGTACCCATTTGGACAAGAAAAGTATATACTCCCCATATAGTTCTCAATAAATTGGTATTATTTTTAATGTATGAATTACATTCTGAATGTTTATGTAATCGTTATAAGGATCATATTGTGCAACTTGTTCCTCGTCTAGTTTAAATGTTTATCGTAATTTTGTCCCTTAATGAATATATTGATTCCACATTTTAAATACGAATACATTAGTTTAATATTTACATGGATGAGGTTTAAGTTATTCGAAGATATTCTTGATTGTATTCTAATAATAACACCCTTTTCATCTTTATAACGTTAACGAAATTGTGTGGTACAATATTATATTTATTTTTCTATGCAACTGTAGTTATTATTAACATGATGATACCAATACCACGATTAATATGCACTAGATTTAACGATTCGTTTATGTTCTATTGATTTCCAATATCAGTAATGGCAGCACTAACATTTAAACGAGAACTTCGCTTCACAAGGCTATTGCCTACCGATACTTAAAAAATATCAAAATTTGCACTGTACTGTACTAGATTCTAAGTTCATAGCATATTGATAACTTGAAAAAGGTTGATACAAGGTGGGTATCAGATAAAACATCCTCCGGAATACAACATTGCAAATTAATACATTTTGTACTTCCATATAATTCTATTTCCAGAATGCGACGACGAAAATCCGGCGATAGAAGCTTTGGTGAGGTCGCCGTCTTTGCCGATACATAGTACTTCGGGTCAGGGCTCGCCAAGCTTGTGGACGATAGTCATGCGGCTGCAGAATGAAGTAAAAACATTGAAAATGGAAGTTAAGAACTTACAACTACAGTTAAGTGAAGAAAAACACGACCGGACTCTTGCCATTGCTACTTTACAGTCGAGAAATATATTAATGGATGCGAAAGAGAGTAAATGTTAGTTTTTTTAATAAGTATTAAATTTTAATGTAAGACGAATGATATCTTTTATTTGTAAAACTTCCATTATACCTATATCGTATAGGAGAAAGGCATACATTTTTTTCTTTAATGGGCCGACTATGAAGCTTTATTTACATTATGGTGGTCGAGAAAGAAAGTTTTTTTCCTTTTGAAGTTTATCGCCATTGTATAACATATTCACCATTAAGATTAGAGACCAAAAACTGGTAGTGCATTCTACCGAGGATTTTCGTGACTTGTCGGAGGAAGTGACGTAAAAACGACGTAAGCGCAGTGCGTCAACCGTTTCTGTGAAATGCGCCATGCGTCAGCAAAAGCGCAATAGTGAGAATGCTTGATAGATTATTTTCGCAACAGTTTTTTTTTCGTGCGCTTTATCTAATGTGTCGCCGCAATGTAAACAAAGTGGAAACAAAAGGGACGCCCTAGAAAGATGTACTTATGTCCTCCAAAAGTATGAACAAAGACGAAGCAGAAGAAGTAACTATCTATGTAAGGATCGTAGTGTATGGCGTTGTGCAGTTTCTGCCTACCCCTATGGGAAAAAGGAGCGAGTGTGTGTTTGACTGTTCCCTTGGATTTTCTCTACATCGCTAACAATAGTCTCAGGCATATTCTTATTATGGTATATTGTGCTATGATTTCTTGGGCTTTCCATTCCGCCGCAATATAAGCTTTAGCTGTCTGATATTTATTAATTCATATTAAAATAAGCAGTGTCCCATGTATTTGACATTCCTATCTGATGAGTGTTTGGTTTTGGGAAACCAGAAACTATGTAGGTACCTAATAATATATTTACCACTATTTCAGTTCATTATATGTTCACTGCATTTAGTAGTTTGAAATATTTTGTTGAGATAACATGAATAGCATCTCGAAGAGGTAGGCAGAGATGTACATCTGCAAAAATTTTACCTAAACGCATATTACGCCACTGACGCTAAAACGCTAGTTTTCCATCATAGGTTTGTGAGGTATCTAGGCAGTACGAGGATGTGCAGCGGCGTTATGAAACTGTGATTGTTTCCATCAAAGCTGTGTCAGAAGATTACGCGGTGCATGGATGCGTAATGAAGCTGTGAAGCGGTGTGTAGCTGAGTGGTGTTAGGTGCGTAGAGGACTCGTCCTTCTTACGCATTCCCAGATCGTTTCCTTCGCATACATTCGTTTGCTTGCCTCGCACATATCTGTTTATTTTTGTATATACAAAATACAAATACTTCCGCTAACATTTTCCATCAGAGTTGTACTACGCGAGGCTAGGAAAATGAAGTAGTTACCTAAAATTGGTGGACGTATTCCTCGCAAACCGACTCGCTACCTCGCACATCTCTTGTGGATACGCAGTGTAAAGAAGTGTGTGATTACTGTCATCAACCAAGAGAAATTCGAAAGTCTGGACAGTGTTGGATTTATCTGTTAGGAAAATATCAGTAACAGGCTAGCAGGCCTGTTACTAATATTTTCCTAACAGATAAATCCAACACTGTCCGATCAGGATATAGAACGCAGGACCTCATGCTCAGCAGCTGCACCAGACCAATGCAGTCTTAACACATACAACACGAAATCAGAACTTTTTATAGATTAGAGAATTATAATAAATCTGCGGGACATATTAACTATTATGTTGCAGTGCTATTAAATAAACAGCTTTTTAGCGTTTTTGTACGTAAAAGTGAAATCGTAACAATTATACTTAAGATCACTTCGTTGTCCGTCTGTCTGTGGATCTCTTTCTCAAGACCCTATTGTTAAAAACAGAGTGAAAGTATTAAGTTGAAAAGTCAGTCCTTAAATTACAGCCTGTATAGATTGGCGACTGTACCTACTTGGATCTAAGGGGTAACTATTCTAAACTACTTACATAGGTTAGGGTGGTGACGAGTGACTCGGTTCAACGAGCACTCATCGGAGTGAATCGCCAACGTAGGCGTAAAGCACTGGGCCACGAAGCAATGCCTGCGATAGAAAACACCTACCTACCCTCCATTCTTAAAACAGCAATTTCCCTTCAGTTCACTGCATATTTGTAATAGAGATTAAAATGCAAGATAAATCTTTGAAAAGCATTAACGCATGCTTGGCGAACTCTAAAGTTATTATAATGGAAAAAGAATACGGTCGCGAACAGGATTCGAACCTGCGCCTCCCGGATAAATACTCCAGGCGCTCTGACCACTAAGCCATCTCGACCTCTGCTCACCATCGCAAATTCTTCTTCCATATTTTAACACGTCTTATGGCGAAGTTATTGCTAACAATTCAGTCCCTATACAAGTGACCGAACCGACACGACTAACTTTGCAGTTAATACAATGTCGTAAAGAATGCTATTACCTTAACAATTCAAGATAAATCTTTGAAAAGCATTAACGCATGCTTAGCGAACTCTAAACTTATTATATGCATTCTTTGAGTTCTAAGACGTGTTAAAATATGGAAGAAGAATTCGCGGTGGTGAGCAGAGTTCGAGATGGCTTAGTGGTCAGAGCGCCTGGAGATTAGAATGATTTATTATCTTTTAATCTGTATAAAAAAGTACTCATTTTTACCAAGTAGGTAGTAGGGTAGGTATGTCCCCACCGAGGGTGTCTCCACGTTGTCGTCGTGGTGGGGCTTGCGTATCTTAATGATCTTGGGGCTCTGCCGGTAGAGTTACTCATGCCGGAAAGGTCCAAGTGAGAGATCAGACTAAGAGAAACACCGGGATGTGGTCGCTCCTGATCAATCGATCGTCGATTGACAGAGGATGCGACCATGCCGCTATGGCGCAGGCGCACCAATGTGGCTCGAGATCCTCCTACTCGGGAACCATTCCTCGAGGAGAGATCGTTCGGCGGGTTTACTGAATCGGGTTGGCCGGACAGTAAACGGAGGCATGCCTAATGCCGCCGCCGGGGGCTTGGCTTAATCGCCCGGCCCAGAGGAAGGCTACCTCTTAGATAAAAAAAGCCGCCTAATCCTAAGTTTTGAAGCGCGGCGAGAGGATGAATGGCCGGAGGGAGTCCAGTCACGAGCGCTTCCCCTGTAGAGTACCTGCCGCCCTCTGCAGTATTAGGCTTACCTATGGTACGAGGCTCTGCCTAGGTCGACCTATATTTCCTCACTACTCGTGGGAACAAAAATGGAAATAAATAAAAAATATACTACAAATGAAAAAGCGTTAGTGGAGAATCCGTCCTTTAAGGGCGCATTGAGCCAGGGTGGCTCACGTTCCTGTGATGAGGAGTCACTGGATACTTTTCCCAGCACATCCACAGCACTGGAACTCAAAGAGCAGGCTATAGCTGATCTACCTTCTAACACGCTGAGGGAGTACGGGTCAGTTAACTTAGCCAGTGTGGAGGTGACCGAGTGCTTACCTGCAGCGAAGACACAAACATTGCCTAAACTGGTAAAAAGCCGTGCACAATTTGTGCGACCACCTACTCCTATTGCCGACGAAGTGACGAGTGACACCGGTGAGTCCTCGTGCTCTCAAATGTCATGTGCGTCTGAAACGGTGAAAACGATTAAATCGTCGCGGGCCCGCACCCGCAAGCGTACGCAGACAAACTACGAGCCAATCACGGCCCGAAAGAAAACAGTTGAGCCGTTAAGTATTAGCAAGCCGCTAAGCGAGAGAGGAGAGGAGGACGGGGACTCCGAGCTTGCAAGTCCTCCAGCTAAGCAGGCAAAAAAGCGGGCGAAACTAAATCAGGATCTGCCAAAACCAGAGATGTTGGCCAAAACTATGCAGGCGCAACCTACGACTGAACTTAGCACCTGCATCGAGGAGAGCCTGAGGATGATAGAGGAGGTTGCAAATGCATCCCGCAACCTTAAAGGGAGTTTCGTTCACAGCCTCAAGTTGGCAGCAGTGACGGTTCAAGCCGCAGTGGCTGAGTTGGCCAAGCGATCGGCCGTTGAGGTCAACGTAAAGCGGCTGGAGAGTGAGAATGCGGAGTTGAGACACCGAATTGCTAGTGTCTCAACACAGGTCGAGAAGCTGGTCGCTCAGGTCAGCCTCTTCAGTCGTCAGGATGGCGAAACCGCACCGGTCAGCCCTATTACGACTACTGCGGCGACAGGTTTGGCGTACGAGGCGGAAGCCCAATTAAGGCGTTCAATCGCTCTTGAAATCGGGGGTATGATGGATGCCAAGCTAGCTGCTCTGGAGAGTAGGTTGCTCCCTGAGAAGACCTTGCGTCCACCTCTTGCTGCCGATGCGAGGGCTGCGGAGGTTGCGACTACACCACCTGTTAGTGCGACGCAGCTAAATGCCGATCTGACTCTTGTCTCAAATTTCACAAAGAAAAAGGGGAAAGGGAAGGGCAAAGGGAAAGTTAACAAAGAGATAGCTGCGGTAGCGGAGCTACCTGCTGTACCCGCTGCGTCCACTCAAGATGTACCGGCTGTGACACCGACTGTGACGGAGGCCTGGTCTTCTGTGGTTGGGAGGAAGTCATCCAAGGCAAAATCCTCTCAACCAAATCCGACGAATGGTTCTGCTCCATCCGCATCGTCCACCTTCGAAAACACTAAAAAAAAAGAAGTCAAACTGCCTAGGGTTCCCACTACGGCAGCGATTACCGTGTCAATAAGGGAAGGGTCTACTGTTACTCTTGCCGAGGTTCTGTCCACGGCGAGGCAACGGATACGAATGACCGACTTTGGCATCGATTTTGTTGGACAGAAGAGGGCTGCTGATGGTGGTATAGTTATTACCGTCAGTGGCGCTGACTCTTCCACAAAGGCTGACAATCTTGCCAGTCGTATGCGGGAGGTTCTTGCCGAGTTTGACGTGCAGATTGCGCGTCCAACTAAAAAGGCTGAGGCAAGGATCATGGATCTCGACGACGCCGTAACGTCAGAAGATGTGGCAATTGCCATTGCCGAAGTGGGCGGCTGCTTACCCGGGGACGTAAAGGTTGGTGAAATACGTCGTCCACCTGCTTCTTTGGGGCATGTCTGGGTCCGTGCTCCGCTAATAGCAGTAAAAAAGCTTGCGTGCGACAAGCGCATGCGCTTAGGGTGGACATCGGTTAGGGTCGAAGTTTTGGAGGCGCGTCGTATGATGTGCTTCCGTTGCCTCGAGCTCGGACATGTTCGCCGCCAGTGCAGTAGTGCGGTTGACCGAAGTAACCAGTGCTACGCTTGTGGGGGAGCTCACAAAGCGAGAGAGTGCACGTCGCCAACAGTGTGGTGTCCCTTATGTGCGGACTATGGTCGTCCAGCAGACCACCGGCTGGGAGGCAAAAATTGTGCTCCACGCAAGAAAAAGACATCGCTTGCTCATGTCGCATCGCAGGGATCGACGTCGGCACCACAAGGTGCAGGCCCTCAGGAGATGGACACCTCGTCTTCACAGCCCTGAAAGTTCTACAGTGCAATCTGAACCACTGCCGCAATGCGCAGAACCTTTTTCTGCAGACTATTGCGGAGTGGTCGATTGCCTTGGCCGTGGTAGCGGAGCCCTACGGGCTCCGAGATCACCCTTACTGGTTTCGAGATAGTGTGGACTCTGTCGCCATTTACTGGGCTGGAGGTAGTGGTGGACCTCCTTGCTCCTTATTAGACAGAGGGCAGGGATATGTCGCAGTTGAATGGGGATCTGTGGCCATAGTGGGATGCTACGTCTCTCCCAACATCACCCTGGCTGAATTCGAAGGATATCTGGACGGGGTTGCGAACTGCATTCGGTGGAAATGCTCACCTCATCCAGTGCTTGTTCTGGGGGACTTCAATGCCCACTCTAAAGCTTGGGGTAACTCCCGGGACAGGCCGAGGGGACACGTGGTACAGGATTGGGCGGCGTCGCTTGACCTTCGACTTTTAAATCGAGGGTCGGTTGCCACATGCGTTCGGTGGCAGGGAGAGTCAATCGTGGATCTCACATGGGCAACTCCTTCTGCGGCCCTCATAGTATCGGGATGGAGAGTGGCTGAGGAGATAGTAACTCTTTCTGATCACTGCCATATCGTTTTTGATGTGGCAGTCCATCCATCCGATGGCCCAAGCCATTCAGGCACTAGCCAACCGGTGCGACGATGGGCTCTCAAAAAGCTCGATAGAGACATGCTTGTCGCGGCTGCCAACGTTGCTGCGTGGCCTCAGGTGGGTGGTACTCAGTGGGTCTCGTCCGATCCAGAAGAGGAGGCGGCCTGCTTCCGTGACACGATGACGTCAATTTGCGACGCCTCTATGCCGCGGGTCAGGTGCGCCCAGCGCCCTGGTGCAGTTTACTGGTGGTCGGAAGACATTGCGCAGTTGCGAGCTGTCTGTCTTAGGACCCGACGGCAGTATCAGCGCATTCGGCGCAGAAGACAGTCTAGAGTTTCAGAGGAGGAAACAGATAGAGCCTATAGGGCGTACCGAGAGGCGACTATGGCGCTCCAACACGCTATCGCGGATGCCAAGTCTCGGTCTTGGCGCGAGCTCCTCGAGGGTCTGGACAGGGATCCGTGGGGAAGACCGTACAAGATGGTCATGGGCAAATTACGTCCATGGTCTCCTCCCATCACCGAAACCATGGATCCAAGGCTGCTGGAGAGAGTTGTAAACACGCTCTTTCCTGTAGTTAGGGACAGTCCCTCACCGGTTACGACATTGTGGGACTGGGCTGATGAATGGAGAGTGACTGAAGGGGAGCTAGACCGAGCCATTAGACGTATGGGGGCTCGTAACACCGCACCAGGACCGGATGGCATACCGGGCCGGGCATGGGTCTTGGCTCTGTCTGCTCTGGGAGACCGCCTAAGAAGGTTGTTCGACAGCTGTCTCAAAACAGGCGTGTTCCCCTCCAACTGGAAGGAAGCCGGATTGGTTCTATTGAAGAAGGATGGTAGGGCCGCTGATTCTCCCTCTGCATACCGTCCCATTTGCCTGCTCGACGAGGTTTCCAAACTCTTCGAAAGGATAGTTGCTGAGAGGCTCGTTGGGCACCTGTCGCGTTCTGGTCCTGATCTCAGCGATGGCCAGTATGGTTTCCGACAGCAGCGTTCTACAGTGGATGCGATCCTACGTGTCCGCTCGCTGTCGGAGCAAGCAGTGTCTCAGGGTGGGGTGGCGTTGGCAGTTAGTTTAGATATAGTCAATGCCTTTAACTCCCTGCCCTGGGGAACTATAAGGGAGGCACTAGTATACCATAGAGTGCCTCCTTACCTGCGGGGCATTGTCGGGGCATATCTACGCGACCGGCACATTCGCTATGTGGGCCGGGATGGTAGCGTTCATCGGAGGGAGATTACGTGCGGGGTTCCGCAGGGATCGGTTTTAGGTCCACTACTGTGGAACCTTGCATACGACGCGGTTCTGCGAGTTGACCTCCCCCACGGCGTCAATGTCGTATGCTACGCAGATGATACTCTGGTTTTTGCCGGCGGGGACACCTTCGAAGAGACCATCCGGCTTTCCGAGGTTGGGGTGGCAAAAGTCGTGGCATCAATCCACGAGCTGGGTTTAGAGATAGCGCCTCATAAAACTGAGGCGCTATGGTTCCATAAACTGCCGAGGAGCAGAGAACCACCCAGCTCGTCAGTCAGAGTAGGAGATGCACAAGTCCAGGTGGGCCGGTACATTAAGTACCTTGGCCTTGTCCTGGATGGTCGATGGGGCTTCGAGGAGCATTTCGAGCGCCTGGTCCCCCGGATCGAGAAGGCAGTGGGTGCTCTGCACAGACTGCTGCCCAATCTTGGGGGACCTCGGGAAGAAGTTCGCCGCCTCTATGCGGGTGTTGTGCGATCGATGGTCCTTTATGGAGCGCCTGTTTGGTCGAGTAGATTGACAGGCGTCCGACGTTGTAGGACAAAAATCAACAGCCTGCAACGGAAGAGGGCCATACGCATCGCACGAGGATACCGAACAGTATCCTTCGAGGCGGCAACTCTCCTGGCACGCTTTCCACCGCTGGATATCCTGGCGGATATGGATGCAAGGGTTTATGCCCGGATCCGTGCCATCCGCCAAAGTGGTAACAGTGTGCCAGGAAGCGCATTCGTTAGGCTGAGGCGGCAGGAACGGCGACACGCGCTCGAGCGGTGGCGCGAGCGGCTACAACTGCCGCAATATTCGCGCAAGCGCGTTGTCGAAGCCGTTCTGCCGCACTTCGAAGCCTGGATGAAAAGAGAGGAGCGCATCTCCTACAGGCTCACTCAGGTGCTCACCGGGCACGGTTGCTTTGGTGAGTACCTGAACAGGATTGGGCGAGAGGCTACGGCAAATTGCCACCATTGCGGAGGTGGCCCGGATTCAGCACAGCACACGCTCGAGGTGTGCCCTGCGTGGGCAGCTGAGCGGCGGGTACTAGGGGCAAAAATCGGGCGAGACTTGTCTCTGCCAGCAGTAGTAAGTGCTATGCTGGCAGACGCAGCGAACTGGAAGGAAATGGCCTCTTTCTGCGAGACCGTTATGGTCCAGAAGGAGGCCGCTGAGCGGGATCGTGAAAGGGCCGATCCCGCTCGGAGAAGAAGGCGTCGAGGAAGCAACCGCCTCGGCACCTAACAGCCGAAACCCCGCCTGTATGATTAAATAAAGCAGGCGGGCCTTTGGGGTCACGGGTGCATAGAGCGGGGACTCTTTTCACCTATCATGTGACCCCAGAGAAGACGGTGGCATAGTGGTCACATGCCACCGTGCATAGCGAGGCTTAGGGGAGACCCCTTTACAGTCTCCCCAGGGATGTGCTTTAATAAGCATTGCATAGCGGGGGTACTGGAGCTGGTCTGTTCAGAGGACCCAGTGCCCCCCTTCCATATGCTGATGGTGACCACCGGGGTGGTTTTAGTGAGGTAAGAATCCCACACTCCCCGGTCTTATCCCCGAAGACCGGGCGCCTTTTTTGAAGGTTTCCCCCCGAAAACAAAAAAAAAAAAAAAAAAGGGTAGGTATGTAGATACCTACCAGCAAGCATCTAATCGTACCCTTTGTGTATGTCCGAAAACACATACGTTTGGCCAGCGTCGGGCACTGTATGCCCAGTCAAGTTGTTTAATGGTCTTTGGTACCTACCTAAGTAGGTAAGTATTATCAACATAGGCGCCGGTAGGATTATTTTCAGGGAGGTGTATCTGCATCTAAACATAAAAAAATATCATAGAAATAAAAAAGTAAGGCATGACACTGAAGTCACTGACAAGGTGTACACTTCTGTAATAGGGGGGTGCAAGAGCACCCTCGTACACTCCCCTCCATCAATTGCTGTTTTTCGCCATACGTTAATTTCAGCGTAGGCAATAATAATTCCGAATTTAAACGTGCTCTTCTAACAAGTTTGACCTACTCCTATAAGTTAATTATAAGTTTCGAAATTGAATGAGAGCATTGCGAGGGAACTCATACGTTAATAATGTGTGAAGTGCCTTGAAAAGAGCGATATGAACGTGCTGGACATAAAATACATGATGCGGACCCTACATGCCCGGTGGTAACATCGAATGTCAAGCGTTCACCGCAATTACTTATGGGTCAGGTAAACAAAGGTCGGTGTAAGCTTTACTTGATTAAATAGGTTTTTTACATAATCAACTGTCCGGCCGGACCCCGAGAGCCAAGACAGAGGTTTTTACCCACATTTTACTGATTATATCCGCAGGAATTTGAATCCTATGCTGCAATTAAAGTTATAGTTAGGTAGCAAATTCTTTGACTGTTGAGACAACAACATCGCCGAAATCGAACTTAGCCAAACCCAAAATTAATTATGTTTGTGACTTCGGTAACGTTAACGGAAAGACTGATAAAGCTAAAATTAAATGCAAATTCAATTTATCTCAGGAGAGAAGTAAGTGCCTCGTTACCGGCGGGAGGTACCTAGGTATCTCTGTACCTACATACTTTGATATAAAAGACGTCGATCCAATTACTCGGCCATTCGTCCTGCTCTAGCTGATAAAATTCCGGAATGTTTTTATATCTTCTGTGGCAACTGGAAATTTGGAGCGTCGCGGTGGCATAAGCAACTCGGCATGACCAACAACAAACGTTTTTAATTCCATTTTCAATTTACTGTCGGAGGCGGCACCTTCCCACTTCTCGGTATATACCTACCTACCTACCTTTCCGTACATAAATAACGCCGTTTTTGAAGTTAGAATTAAAAGTACCTATAGCTCATTTGAAACGTCTGTTACCTACTCTGTTAATGTTTATTCTGGACGGGAGCTCAATCGCTAATGAATGGGTAGGTAACAACGCTGTGCATTTTAGCAAGTCATTGACAATGTATTAATATTTATTGATTATGCTTACGGTCAGCGACAAAAGTAGCTGAAGACATCAATTTTTTTTTTAATCACTTGTCTATTCATTTAACTATCTGGAGTACAAAATATAACAAACTTAATATCATCAAGTAAGTAAATACGGATAATACAAGAAGTCATTTGTTCGGATCACAATACCAGCACTACAGTCGGTGCAGTTTCGATGCGTATTAATCGACTTCTTTCGCTGACCGTACCTATTTGCCTCCTATATTACGCAGCGTTTTAGTCTATGGAAATGGATAGGAAACAGCATCAGTAAATCCGGGAATTATTAAATTAAAACAGTCGCCTACATTAAGTGAAGTCTAAATGAATTCAATACTTATGTCAATAGGTATTAATTATTGTTCAACGGTTATTACTCACTTGCATTCTTCGGGATTGCCCGACTAGTTTCGAACTCGAACGGAGCCCTTAGTCATGAGCTGACGCCGCGGCGATGTCGCGAGTCAAACTGACTGACTAAGGGCTCCGTTCGAGTTCGAAACTAGTCGGGCAATCCCGAAGAATGCAAGTGGGTAATAACCGTTGAACAATAATTAATATGAATGTGTCTCACGAAAGTTATTATACAAAAATACATAGGTAGGTATTGAATTAATTTAGACATTAACGTAGATATAAGTCATTTATTCAATAATTAATTACTTATATCTACGCGCTTCTATCTCATCTTTCAAGAAGAAGACCTGTGGTCTGCTGTGGTGTGAATAGCCATGTTGGAGACCTACGGGTGGTTTAAACTTTAAACTACCCGTAGGTCTCCGACATAGCTCTACACACCATCGAAAACATCCCACATTCCACCAATGCTAGTATTAAGTCCCATGTAATAGGTGGTGAGCCTATTGCCATTTAACACGCACAATTCCAAACTTCAGGCTGCTATCGAGAATTTCATAATAAAAAAACGCAATACTTCAGCAATTGCGAGTGATTTGCTGTAATTCATTGAAGAGTGCCTTTGTCTATCTTCGAAGGTCTTTATCAGATCATCACCAAAAAAACCTTTAAATGGCACACCTCGAGGGACTACTTTTTCAAACAAATAAAGATTCAGTGAAATCGGTTCACAACACATACATACAAAAAAACATACAGACGAATTGATAACCTCCTCCTTTTTGAAGTCGGTTAAAAAAAAATATTTGCTTTCCTTGTCCATTTTTAGATTTGCTAGGCATTGGGAGTGACTTAGGTTTCGGAATTCATAAGGATTTCATTACAAATATTATACATTTGTTCTTTATTCAAAAATAAGTATACACTGTAAATTACTTACAATTAAGGTAATGGCACATACAATGTTTAAATTATATTATTTAAAAACCTAGGTTCATAATATGGTGGGTTTTTTACAAACATTGTGTTGGTATATTTTACATGTTGAACATCGTGCAAGCACCGATGATCGGAGGTTGGTGATAAGTTCAAGCCACGCACCCATCAAAATATTCGAGAAGAAAATGAAATGTTTGGTCGGTTGGTTGATACTTTGCTTCATACTTAATAATTGAATCATTCATGCGTAGGTACCCATATATTAATTAACAATATATAATTGGCGATAAACGCATCATCAAACAAACAAGTAAACTATGTTTTGTAATAAACCACCAAGAAACTATTAACTGTAGGAGGCAGATACAGTTTACTCAGTGGTGTTGTTCTGAGCGTCGGGGTATTTTGCCTGGAAGCGCCACCGGTCGCGCCAGCAGTGCACCTGATTGCGGATGCGCGACACGTCTGCGGCGTACGTGCGACAACAGCCGCCCACGTACCGCACGCCGAGGTCCAGCCATTCCTGAACGAAAACCTCCACTGCCTCGCACTTGTCGCGATCTATCCACCTGGGACACAAAGAAAATTTAAGTAAGATATCTACAACTTAATCTATCGTAGTCGACCACTGGACATTGGCCAAGTTGTGCCACAACTCTAGATCATATATCCAAGATACAGGAAGTTACTCAAACTAATTCGGTAAGCTTTTTTAAATGCTCGACGGAGATTTCGATAACAAGGGGCGTTCCTTTTGGCACTTTAAACACAGCTGTAGTAAAAGTTTTAAGTCCAATGCGGAGAGTTTTATTATTAGTGCAGGACATTTTTTAACTGTACACCGTATACAGAACTGAACAGCAGAATTCGGAACACTTGGCCGCCATTTCTAGCAGGAAATAACTAAGTATTACCTAATAAATATTTCTTTAAACTAATAGGAATTAATATTGCCTAATAATTTTTAATTATATTAGCAATCAGAGAAGCGATATTTCTAGCAGGAATACGTAGAACAGTTACTGTAACTCGTTAACTACGGTTACGCGTCCATAATCCGGAAATATAATGCTAACCGTACCTAATCCAAGTGATTGGTACAACTTACATTTGGTAGGTAGGTATCTTAACTAAATGAATCTTGCCATGACAAGACAATCACCCATTACATACCTAACTGCCAATTATCTCAGGTAGTGGTAATTAAAAAAAAATACACTGCTCCATACCTACCTATATGGTGTTAGTACATTTTAATAACATATTCTAAATTCACGTGGCTAATTCCATAATCTGCATCTCCGCAACCAAAATTTATTTAAACAAGGTCTACTAGACTACACACTTCCATTAGCAGTGTCACCTACATTTGAATAAGAATTCTTGTCAATTACATTCACTTGGGAATATACAAACTATACCGCAGATAACTTATCCTACTCGGAAATCTTACCCTATTTGAGGGTTGTATTTTTCGCCCGAATTGGGGTAAACGATAAGCGGAATGGGGTCGTGTGGCCGGTCGTCGTTGAAGCCTTTCACAAGGCTCGACACAAAGGACGGCGCGCAGCAGTTCACTCCCACGGCAACTAGCTGGTCAGGGTTCGCTTCCCAACATTTCTTTGCTACTTTTTGGAAGCTTTCGCCGTGAGCTATGCTTTGACTGTCCTGTGAAAAGAAATATAACAATATAGTAAAGCGTTGCACAGATAAAGAAGGTTGAAATAGTGGGGAGGTGTAGGTACTTAGTAGATATTTATTAATGTTGGCTGGAAATTATTCTAAACATTAATTTGCAAGTATGTAGATACTTAAAGCGTGTATCAGACTCAAGAAAGAATTATATTTTTTTCATTTAAGTCACAAAAGGAAATTGATAAGATACAAATCGAAATAAAGAAGGCATTTAAAAAAAAACTTCTATTTCAAGATCAAATTAAATAAATATGTAGGTACATATTTGAATATAAAGTATTCGTATGTCTAATGGTATACCCATTAGACATACATAAGAGAAATAAAAATTGAACTGAAATATCCGAAGCGGGTATACCTACCTAAGTAATGTCTATGTCTTAAACGCTGTACACAGTAAATAGTTACCTACATACAGTAGCTACATTTTCAAAGAGCTTATCGTTAAGAAAGTTGTAAAACTTAGCTAAATGAGGAATCTTGCAACGGTACCTAGTTACTCGTTGGTAGACTATGCAGCTGAACGGGGAATTGTAATACGTAGGCAGTACGTAATTACTCTAGCTTTATTGTGATCTGTGTACAGTTGAAACATATCCAAACACATTCTATTTTTCCATGATAAAAGATATAGGTGGATTTATTATTTTATACGGAACCACGTGAAAGTAATTCAATTAAGTAAATACCATACCAAAACTGGATATGGTAATGTAATTTTTTTTTTTACAACTTAGAAATACCTAATTAAATTTATATTTATATGTAAGTATAGAATAAGGTTAGCTAGCTTCGACCATAGAATTTATTTTAATACCTACCTATTTAGTTTTTACATTTGCTAGACGTAGAAAATTCTTTACTTTGCAAAAGTGTAGGTACGAGGTATATAAACTGAAAGCAAATTGGTTTTCTCACACCGAAAATATTCTATCAAATCTTTTACAACTGAGGTGATCGGGTTTTTGTTCCCCATTTGTGCTATCCGTACGAACAGAATAACAAATTCCATTTGAATATTTGGTTGCTAGGTATTCACGGTGTGCCAACCCGCGGTATTCAGGTAGCTATATACAAAAATAAATAACCCTTCCGCAGAGCCACCAGCCCCAACACAACACGCCAGTAACGCAACATGTCAATAGCATGCCCACACAAATCGATGATTTTTGTTATTTTAGAATTTCAAAATTGGTTTGGTGCAGAGAGTAGAATTTATCGAAGCTATAACGTAACTCATCGATCGAAAGCTTTTGAATAGACGAGTCTGGTTACGGTTGGCAAGTTTACTTTATGCCATTTTACGTCGAATATTACCGAAAATGAATAATGTTTTAGCAGTTTTAGCTTATACGCTTACCTTACAACTGAACGCGATCCAAGCCTTTATGTTAGGGAACTCCCGGAGAAGGTCGCATAACATCTCGGCTTCTTCTTGACAAGGGATCGTTTCCAACGCCAGAAGGTCGACTCCCGCTTCAACCAACGCCTGAATCCGAGGCCGGTGCCAAGCTTTCATAGTCTATTAAAAAAATATCAATGTAAAAAAAATTTACCTACCTCGGTACCTTGTTCTTATTGTATAAAAATTCAATTAAAGGTACCTATGTACATAAATGTAAACTGCTCTATTTTGGAATACTAAGATAAATATTCTGAATTAAAACATGACATTAATTAAAAAATAAAAAGAGCTTAAAATTAATTAAAGCGCACATTTTTGTTACTTCATGTTTGTTTCAGATAGCCATTTGTTCTAGGTTTCGTTAATTAACTGTCCACCCCAGTCAAATGCTGTCGGTACAGGAAAAAAAACAAGAGAAATGGAGTGGAGTTTTTCATATTGCCGATGTAAATTTTAATTTGCAGGCAACTTTACGGCCCTCTTTACGATTTAGCCGCCGCTTTCAATGGCCTTTATTAGGCTATGCATTCATGGCTCTCGGGGTTCCGCAGAAAAGACTGAGCACCTGATTTAATAGTTTTCATTGAAGTTCAACCTTCTATTTATCGTTCTAGAACTACTTATTGGATATTCCTATAAATTAGGGGTAGTATCTATCGTCTACAGAGATTCCTTTGCTACTACTACAGTCTCTGTTATGAAAATGTAAAGCGCGTCTGCAGATTTGTGAAAAATCGTCTCAATTTTGCCAGCTAAGAATATTTTATATCCGAATGTGGAGGAAAGAGTTTCGATTTACTTTAATTCAAGATAGGATATTAGTCGTAAAAATTTTCTATAACCATTGTTGAATTACATTGGGCATTGCAATTTACAATATCGTCAAAAAGATGACTAACGATGAAAGGAAACGTTAGGGCACAATTTTCAACAACGAACCTCTGAAAAAGTAATGGACCAAAGAGCTTGTGATCGAAGCTTGTCTCAATGCATGAGTGACTAGCTATAGGGCAGTTAAGCAAATTGAATAAAAAAGTAGATAGTCGGAAAATAATAACGAAATAAAATAACTCCCGACAAGTTAAACCGAAGGGAACCCTAACATCAAACAGCATAGTTAATGTAGAATAATAAAAATACTCACTCAGAATTTGGAGCTTTTAGTTAGAAAGCTTTACCTTTAACATTTGAACAAGATCGATTCAACCGATTGGCGCCCTAAAAGCACTCAATGACAATATATAGAAATAGACAAAGAACCAATTTAGCGCCGGCCAAATTCATTAATCATTGACTACATCTAAGCGACTAGTTTTATATGTAGGTATATAAAATAATTGTAGTTATAAGATTGTTTAAAAAGAAACCTATCTATCTTAATTTTATAGGTGATGTTAAACACAGTTCACAGCTTAAACAGTCTTTTGATTAAAGATAATACCTATTTTTTTTATTATTTACCTTCCAATCAGGAAAATGAATGTCGTTATACAATAAGGTAACCAATATTTCCTCTTTTGCTTTTATGATCAGGTAATAAGTAGGTATTTTATTTTAGATACTGAACAAAACTAAACAGCTTAACTTTAAAATTTACCTACTTTTTATGTAGCTCTACATTCTGACTAATAATACCTACGATATGATATTATTAGTCAGAATGTAGAGTTGTATTCGATTTATTTAATTTAAAAGGAAAAGGCAGTGTATAAATATTATTTATTTATTTACCTCAACCGGCGTAGTATCTGCGTAGCTGCCGTCGTATTCCGAGCCATCGTGCAGGTGAGCCCCGTACGGCCCCACCGAGCCCACGATCAGCGGGATACGATCTAAACGAACAGGTAAAACATTACCATAAATATACCAACTTCATGTTTATAATATCACCAGCACTATGCTTTAATATTATCTACGCGAATATACATAACTTCAACCCTTGCAAAGTGTAATTAATGCGTGCTTGCACCCGACCCTTGTGGGCACGGACCCGACAATCTTTGTTTACAGCAAAACACAAACATTCTTGAAATTTTATAAATTTAAATAATAAATTACATCTGTGCTTTGAGTTTGTCGTGTTTTGAGAATCTTTGATGTCCAACTTAGAAGCCAAACTCATTATCGAAACAAAAGCAAGTACCTTTAGGTATAAAGCTTTAAATAGGCACTTGTCGTCTAAAAAGTTATAGGCACCGTACAGAAAGTACATGGGGTATAAACCCGTAATATAAATTTAAAAGCGTATTTTCAAGTGGCTTTATAGCCCATTTACCTGTTTACTAGAAAATGACTGAGGACTCAAGAAATAAATGTACAAATTAGATATTTTCTCAGAGGGCACTTACATTGCCTTTCGTTTGACAAAAGATACAAACATTTATTTTTCAGGACAAAAAATGAGTATATAAATAAATAAACAAACCTCAATACTTTTGCAAATATTATGTGTTTTAAAATTGCAGTATATACCCAAACAAAGTTTTCATTTCCATATTCTCCATGTATAATTATAAATATCTACATAGCATTATATACAAATGAAATTTCACTGGCCACAAAGTCATTTGTCATTTTCATTTGATCTTTTAGAGTCTTCATTTGATGCGGAGGCCTCCCGCTGTATTCATTTATGAAATATGTCGCGCTATTCAGGCTCCGTATATTGTAATACATTGTTGTATGAATAGACGATGTACTTACCGTTCTGTAGGTAGTCCTGATATTCTTCCAAGTAGAGCGAGCGTGCACGCTTTGCGAGCTCCACGGCTCGCACGATCAGCTCGAAGGCTTGCTCCGCTGTGACGCCCAGGTGCTCCACAAACCCCTCCACCGATGCCTGGTAAGTGTTCGTTATTACTAAATCTGCCCCCGCTGCAAAGTAATCATAAAACGCATTTTATAACCCGCAAACAGTCATAACGTTAGACGCATTAATCAAATCTAACCACAGGTTGGTAGATATTTAATTGAAACAAATGAATCCCAAGATTAATGCCTTTAATCATGTTACCGATATCTCTATGCTTTTCCTGTCAACAATAATTAATAGTCCACATACTCCGAAGTCCCTGCTTCGAAACTAGTTGGATAAATATGGCCAAAGTTGAACTTTGTTAGTATTACGAACTGTGAGCGGGGTGCGGCTAAGAGGCGTAAACAATTAATATTATTAAAACTTAGTAATGCAACACGAGCCCGGCTTGTTCAATATAACGGAAGCGAGGTCGACAAAAGGAACCGTTCTCTGTCGAAGAAAATAATTATGTAATAAATAGAAGACGGCGCACGGCTTGCGAATGGAAAGGTATTAGACAGACAAGGTGATTAATGGCAACAACGCTGTGTATCCGGAGTTGTAGTTTGTATACGAGGCGCCGGCGAACAGTGCGGCGGGAGCGCCTCCTGCCTCCTGCCGCCTGCCGAGCTGTACTATGCAAATGTGAAGTAGTTAGTAGATGAGGGAGAAATAGCGGCATCACTTGCCAACTTGCTACAGCGTCAATCATAATAATCACAGCGGAACAGCTGCGACTTACATACCGGGAAAATATGTTAGCTTGCGATTTTATGGACTTCACTGTAAATAGGTAATCTCTCTGCAGTTAATATTCTATAATGTATGATACACTTATATGATTAAATGTTATTACTCCGATACTACTAAAATACTACCTACTATGCACATCTGTACATCTGTTCATTATGTAATGGCACTAGTGACTTCTCTAATGTCCGGCATTTTTCAACGAGGGAGCGTTTAGGATTCTACAAAGTACGCGGTCATATTTTATATTTTTTCACATTATATCTTCTATAAGGCAGCAAAGCAAGGCAGTAGGCTTTTCCCTCCAGGGAGTTATTTGCTTGCAGACACTTTTCAGCCTTTCCTTATGAAAAGAAACGGTCCGTTTTGTGGCGAAGAAAAGCGCTTTCAGAGGACGATGACACGAGACGAGGTCGCACTCTCGCTGTCAGATGCATGAACGTGACGGGCTAAAAGCGACCTAACGTGTAATTCGTCAAAACACGCATGTACATTTGTACTTAGCCGCAACGTTTTGCGAGTCTGTGTCGGTATTTGTGTGACTTCGTATTCGCTTGCGGTTTTAGGTGAACAGTATTTGGATTCATTTAACCATGTATTAAAAACTGGGTTTTTAAGTTGAATGCAACATATTCTTCAACTTGGTGTCTATATGTATTTTATTGCCTATTTATAAAAACAGTATTATTGTGGATAAGTATCTTTTTTAGGTATTTTATATATACCTACATGCACTTATAGTTCATCTAGAAGTGGGAGTTTAGCTAACACGTGTCCGCCCACCACTCTAGCAAGATGTTCGATGATGCGCACAAACTATCGTCTTTTACTACTTACGAGGCATGATATTATGGACCAATTTATTCCTAGAATGATTACTTACGATGTAAGTATCTAAATTGCGGGGAACATCCTCAGAAAAGTTGATTATTCAAAAATTTATTTAGATTATTCAAAAGACTTTTCTTTTGATCGTTCGTTAAAGTAAGTATAGACTTCATTTGACTTCATTACACATCTAGACTTTTTTATTTTATGTTTCATCCATTCAGAGAGTTTATTTGATATAAAATTTTAAGTCTATCAGTTTCGTGTAGGTAAAGACTTGCAAACCTGGTAATTATTGTTAATTCGATCGAAAGACAACTTCTTATTTTAACACGACTGCTCAAAAAAAGAGTGTTATGTTTTTAGGGTTTATGTATGTTTGCGAGTTTCTTAATTCCACCATAACTTCTAAACGCCTCAACTGTTTTAGATGTATAGGGAATGGTTAGAAGCCTTACAATGTCCCGGGTAACATAGACAAGTAAGATTTAAAAAAAATAGTAATATAGTGACTATGGTACAAAAAAGGTGTGAAAAGATAGATATAATTCACAAATGGCAGGCTTCCTTTAAATTTTTTAAATGAATGTTGTCAGTAACTATTATTAATTATCAGCCTTTGGCAGTCTGCTGGTTATAGGCCTCTAATGCGACACGCGACTAAGCTGGATCCTCGGCTTCCCCTATCCAGGCGCTGCCAACAAACTTTCACATATTGTAACTCCACATAGCCTGAGAGTGATAAGCGGTCTCCACTCAAGACACGTTTAATTATAACTGCTCGGGATGTCGGTTCTGCCGGTAACATAACAAGCACATAGGCACTTACCTCTTAAAAAGTCGAGATGGGTATTAACGACTTCGTCTGGGTGTGTGTAGAGGAAGCGGGCACTCCATAGAGGGTCGCCGTCAATGACGTGACCGACGTGACAGGATAGCTGTGTGGAGAACCCGCCGTCAAGCACCACAATTTGCGGTGGCTCCGGTCCTACGCCGTTTGTCGGAGTCATGTCTCAGAGCGGATGATGATTTCTGTAACTGTATTACTAGGAATAAGGCACAACATCATTTTAAACGAACATAGAAAGGCCGGTGCTCTGTGTTACAGGTTTGACCTACATCAGACACCTGTGTCTATGTAACGTGCTAATTATTTTGAATAGAGCCTATATGCGATGTTGAGAAATAAAGATCTAATTTTTTATTTTATAACGTTCAAAGAAATCGCGAAACGCAATATAAAGTAAGAAATATTATAGTTTTATAACATTGTATTAGGTTATAGTATCCAAGAGAGAACCTTCTTCATTTTGAAGTGTAAATCTTTAAAAATTTCAGCCAAGGACGAGTCGAACTCGTGCACTCAGGGTCCGTAGGTACAAACGAAACTTGTTTTTATTTTATTACAACAAACAAAGAACAAAAAAATCAAGTCGCTTGCAAAATATGAATCAAAGCCACAAATAGTGTATATCTAATTAATTTAATACCTGAATAAAACCGTTTTATTCAGGTATTAAATTATTTTATTAATTTCCCATGGTAGAGTTCCATGTTTGGCTAATAAATTAGCCCTGTGACAGACAGACAGACGTCGGCGTAGTAACAGGGTCCTGTTGGTGCCCTTTTGGTAAGGAATCTCAAATAATATTTAGGTACATAACTAATATCGGGTAGGTACCTACTAATACTGTGTTTTGAAGTCGGTACGTAAAACAACTCACTACAAACGTTACAGTTTCGTTTATCTTCAAAATCGTGTTTCTATTGTTGGCTAAAGCGGATCTACGAAAATTGCTGTGATGCGCTTCTGGGAAAGGATCGATATTATTCCAGATAGGAAATATATTCGTAAAATACCGATATTAATATTATAAGCGTATGTGACGCAATGGTTTCGAGATCAGCTGCTGCCTAGCGTGTCGCTAGTTCGATTCTTGCACTGAACATTATAATAATAAATAACAGATAATTGTTCCGGGTTGGGAAGTGTGTGTGCATCTGATGAGTTAAGTGTCTGGAAACCCACTAACGATACAGGAAAAAATACCTAGTGTTAGTTAACGTTTCTTTTTATTCTAGACGTAGTGTATTGTACATTGTGAAATGTACATTGAACCCGCAATGCCTTCAGACGGCTATCGGCGCGGAGTTAAGTCCATCGCTCTATTCCCATACAAAAGAGTCTATGAAAGTAGATACTAAGAGAAATTTGAACGTAGGTAGGTATAAAGATAATATTATGACTGCCGCCGGTGACGTCCATATTGGAGAACTATTAATGGCAGGAGCATTAACATTGCGCTTTAAGGATGCAAGCCACACAAATACTATACTACGTAGCTCAAAGGTTGCTCAATTCAATCATGATAGAAAGGCGCTTTAAAGTAGTAATCTTACAGGTAACAAGCTATTTTGAAAGTAAAAGAATTTTATACCAAGTAAATCTCTATCGACAGTATCAATTCATGGTATCACGCCAGTATTCCTCGAACGATTCGGTAGAGGTGTTGTGTTGTACACCCATATTTTACTGATGCCGTTTTAAAGTCCCATGTTGAAAACTCCCAACAGAATTTTCTGTACGGCGGCCTATTTCAAAGAAAATTAGAAAAGTACTCAGGACATATTATAGTGCGCAAGTGTATGCGTAAACACAGGTGCACACCCTCTTCCTACACTCTCATAGTCCGATCGAACGGCAATCCGAGACGACCGTCGAGATATCAGGCGCAGAACCAACGGCTTCGCATGCTCTCCGAAGCCGGGGTTTCACACCGCCAACTTCCTAAGTCCAGGCTGCTACTGAGAATTAGCTAACACTAAAACCCAATAAAACTTTGCCCGACCCGGGTATTGAACCCGGGACATCATGCTCGGCAGCTGCGCTTGCAGCCACGACTAGATCAACGAGGCAGTTTCGAAACATTGTATTTAATATGTTTAATTTAGGTATATTATAAGGCATTTTGTTCGATTATCGCTCGGAAAACTGAAGAGGAAAGCCGAGTTATTAACAAATTCTAAATGCGTCCCACAAAACGGCAATAGCCAGTTGCCACCTGTCATGAAACTAAAGGCAAAAGTACTACGAAACTAGTGAATTTGTTAATACTTTGCGTGCTGACACATCTCGGTAGATTTAATTAATTCATAGAAGTATTCATATGGATCCTAATTATCATACACTATCTACCTATGCATAACAAAAGTTGGTAGTTAATAAATGAAATAATATCTATCCGTACTAATAAAATGACCTTCCGAAACAATGGTGTCGATTCTAGCGTAGGCCTAGGTAAACCGAAATTAGAGCAAATAACATCGACTACAAGAACAGATAAAGCATATTAAACAAATTTCACATTTATTCAGCACGGGTCACTAAAATTAACATATCATAACATAGCATCACGCCTGTATTCCCCGAAGCTGTTTTCACCAATGCTGTTATTAAGTCTCATGTTATAGGTGTTGAGCCTATTGCCATCTACCGGGCACAATTCCAAACTTCGTAACTATTCCTAATGGAAACACCCAATAACATTCTGCCTGACTTGGGAACCCACGCGCTTGGAATCACTAGACTAACGAGGCAGTCACTAAAATTTGAAAGGTCAAAGTAAAATTGTATACAAATTTTAGTTTCACATGCCTAAAGTAGAAGGCTTTTTATTTGTTCTATCTCGCTCTAACACAACCCCGATATAACCTAAACCCAATAACTCTTGTAACCCCGAATGGTTAGGCAGAGGAGAACAGATGCACACCAAAATTTCGCCGATGCAGTTATTTAGTTCCATGTGGTTAAGTAGTTATATAAATTAAGGTGACGAGTCTATTGCCATCACCCTTAACTACTAGTAAACAATAACAAAGCTCTAATTTTAGTTTAGTCAGCCTACACACGAATCAAGACCATTGATCAGTCTATTATAATATTTTAAAAATACATTTATTTCAGACTCAGCATGTCTTTAAGCTGTTAGTTTTTTTTAACACTCTTTTATTAGCTTGATATGTATCTATGTAACGGAATCTTTGAACGTGATTTTCACCCACATTAAAACGTCGGATTGAATTGAAACTTGGCACACTTATCAAGGACCATTGGCAATACATTAATTTAATAAAAACAATATCCTGGCTTGAGGATCTTTAAGATTAAGGATTGCAGGACTAAAAAAGCATAAATATATAATAGATTAAAAAAACGAAAAACACATGCTTTTGTAACTAGCCGAACTAAAAAGTAGAAAATAATTTCCTAAGATTCCATGAAAAAAAAAACGTAATGTGGCGTTGGGTACTTCTTAAGACATTTTATAATGACTTTACCTTTTAGCAATTTAAAATTTTACCAATATCTGTCAAAAAAATTATCAATAAGCTTTTTTACGATGAAATGTTTTTTTTTTACCCACAATTTTCTTTTTGAACTTGTAGAAAATTATTTTCTACTTTTTAGTTCGGCTAGTTACAAAAGCGTGTAGTTTTCGTTTTTTTTTTTTTAATATTATTTAATTGAAGGGCCTTGTCGCTTAGCGACCGTATCGCCCAATGTCGTTAGTTACAAAGGTCTTAAAAACTATATTAGTATAGAGAATCCGATCACACTTAAACGCCCGTCCAAATTTACCAATCAGATAAGCTCTTGTGAAAATCTTCAAGAAATAAGGACCTATAACTTTTAATCTTTACAATCGTCCTAACTTTTTCTCGGTCTTTTGTTAAAGTTCATCTAGCAAACCAAAAGTTCAACCAGAAATTTTACTGTTCGATTCACTCAATAAAACCAATTAATAGCCTCATATCATACCTACTTACGAATAAAAAGTACAATTAATAACTATATCGACAGTTGCGCGACTATTTGTTTGAAGCGACATTTTTGTGAAACATAAAAATGTCTCTAAAGACTGTTCATTACGGTTTATATTTTTAAAGCACAGAAATGTCACTTGGACTGAAAGTCGTTCAACCGTCGATATCTTCTTTTGTGTGGTTTACGAGCCACCCTGGTGTTAGAGTTGTAAGAACCGCCCGTCGACCTCTGACTTGGCGTATCGATTGCCATTAATTAATAAGCCGGGACCGACAGTTTAACGTGCACTCCAAATCATATAGACTCAGGTGAGAATTCTCTTAGCGGTTACCCATCTACAAACTGACCGCGTAAAGCGTCGTTAACCTGAACGATGCGACTTAAGTTTACAAGAGGCGATTAGCGTCTGTATTTAATTACTATATTTTATTAACTTAAATTACACAAAGAGTCAATGACCCGTGTGACAAATAGACAATGATGAGAAAACCGTTTACAGCCCACATTACGATTCTAAGTTTACATATATTATGTTAACACGATGTTAAACCAAAATAATGCCATATATCTAACTGTCAAATACTCCAAACGAACACATGTGTTGTGTGTAAGTTGGTCCAAACTTGATGCTTAGGCTCCCTATAGAGTTAACTCAGCACAGTAGTCATAGACGGCAAGACATTATTGCTGCATCTGACTGTACACAATATAACATCAACACCAATAAACACGTTTTTTAAGACAGCTTTAATATTAAAAAGTATAAGCTTTATTTTTTTAATTAAATGTATTTTTTTCCGCGGCCATCTGAAGCGATAAATACCTTAATAATACTAGCTAATCCGCTCCGGCTTTGCACAACGTGTTCAGATCTTTTTAATATAAATGACAGCTTTTTTTTTTGCTGGATGGTAAGTCATTTAAAATGTCCACAAATAACACCTAAACATTCTTCTCAAAGTCCGAATAAAAAGTGTCATGTAGTTATTGAGAAAATCGTGTACAGACGGCTCATCAAGAGACTTTGGTTTTTTACTATGTAGAAAAGAAGATATCGAGGTAACTACTACGGTAATAATGGCTACATAACACCACAAGTTCTCTATGTAAACTTTATTTTTGTAGATAGTAAGTACCTATATATCGGTAGATCTACTGACATCGACTCTGTTACTATTCTGAATGTAACAATCGACAGACACATTAAATATGTTAAACCATTTCCAGTTATCTATTAAAATTATAATTATAACTCGTGTATTGTTACCTACCTACGTACCCTAATTATACGATAGTTAATGTAAACACAATACAAACGATATCATTATTAGTTGGAAATTGTACATATTAATTGTTCCCTATCGGAGCTCTTATTGTTTGTGCAAAATCAAAGGGTGAGACATATTGAGGTGTCCATGTAGCGAAAATAATACGATCGATATCATTAGGGTTCGGAAATGGGTGTAAGAGAGGTGGAGAATTTAGTATTGACAACACAGAATTCGATTTAACTAGATAGGTATCGAAATACGATTATTTCTATGAAAAACGAGCGTGTCAAATTGTGTGTGCCTTTACTCGTTGTTTGTTTGTGAGTTTTCAGTTTTTTTATTTCATCTGTGAAAATTCTTACATTCATTAAAATTCTTACTTCTTCAAGTGAGTGTCCAACTCTACGAGGTGTAGAGTTGCTTCACTATTCGGCGATACATTCGTGATGATATGTTATGTAAGATAACGTTTAGTTACTGAAACCTTTTGTGAAGATATTGAGCTTATTACACTGACGGAGGTTTCTTTACACGTGGCAAGTAATAAAATTTACTGCGTTAGGTAACAATGTCACTACGTTTGTGGATGAAGTATATATAAAATGTACAAGATTTAAATATAAATATTATTATAACCTCGAGCTTATATTCAACGAAGGGGTAGCCAGAGGTGTACACAGCTGTACACCCACATTTCACCAATGCTGTTAATAAGTCCTAGGTGGTGGGCCTATTGCCATGTACTGGGCATAATTCCAAACTCCGGGCGGATACTATTTCCTAACACAAAAACCTATTAATACTGCCCGATCCGTGTATTGAACCCCGGACGTCACGTTCAACAGCCCCACTTGCGGCTACTAGACCAGCGCAGTTAAAACAAGATTTATACGTACCTAATAATAATTTTCGCATGGGAATCTCCAAAATTTTGTGCGTCAAAATTTTATGTTAAAGTATCATTGACAAAATAAAACTCCACGGTTAATCTACACGTACTTACTTATAAGAGAAAAATAACGCAATGATAAATAAGTTCAGATATTTTACTTCAAATTATAATAAATCAAATGGTCACAGACCTCAGTACAATCAATAACAAGTGTTTGTGTAGTCTCAAGTCGCGACTATTCGTTATCTCTGAACGAAAAACAATAAACATCGCTCGCCGATTAATAAGAAAAACTATTCCTTTTGTTTTGTGTTTCATTATTATTACTAGCTAAATCACTACGAAAATATGTTGTAGGTATGATTAGACAAATGAAAGTGGCAACACTGCTTTTTATTTTTCTTTAACTTTTATACAAGGTTATAAATTTATTTCGTAACTTCCTTATAAGGGGTCAATGTGTTACTGATTAGGATTAATTTAAACCATAATTTAATATTCTATAACAATTATAAGTTTTGCTTAATGTTTACCGTTAGAGGAGCAGGTTTCGTCTTACTAGCACTATGCTAACTATAAATAATTTATTATTTCCATTTAATTCAACGCTTAAGTCTTCTTCTTATCATATTGTTGAAGAACAACCTAGTCCAAGATAAATCTTTGAAAAGCATTAACGCATGCTTAGCGAACTCTAAAGTTATTATATTAAAATGGAAAAAGAATACGGTCGCGAACAGGATTCGAACCTGCGCCTCCCGGATGAATACTCCAGGCGCTCTGACCACTAAGCCATCTCGACTGTGTGTCAACAACCTAGTGTCAATTTATAAACCACCCACAGGCCTCTGAGATGATTTTACACACCATCAAGAACATCTCTGAGGAGTGCTGGTTTCCTCACGATGTTTTCCTTCTGCGTTTTAAGCAAGTGATCATTAATTTATAATACGCACATGACTCGAAAAGACAGTGCTGCGTGTCTTGGTTTCGAATTTGCGACCTTTGACTTGCCAGTTTAACGGTCGCACTACCAAGCTATCACTACTAAAAGGTTTAAGGCACATTTTTTATTTATACATATATGAAACACCCTTTGAAGGTTTTCATATATAAATCAAAAATGTGCCAAAACTTGTCTAATAAATTGGGGTATTATACTTTTGGAATGACAAGTTGAATGAATAGTAGCCATAACTTTAATTGTGATTTTAAATGAATAGTACCTAGCATCTTCCTTCTAATATCTTTGGTTGCCTGAGTTTTATTTGTGATTTTAAATGAAAAGTAGCCATACTTTCAATATTGTTATTTTAAATGAATAGTATAGCCATACTTTTAATTGTGAGTTTGTCTTATTTCATGTGGTTAGTGGCCTATTGTTAGAGTTGCTCAAGTTGTCTGTAGCCCTGATTTGGCTTAAGACTGCTATTAATCAACAACAGCCGGGACCGACGGATTAACGTACGCTCCGAAGCACGGAGATGTAAATGCTCGCAACAGTCACCGATCCACAGAATAACCGCGCCAAGCGTTGCTTAACCTTAATGATTGTTTACCGAGCGACGTTTGAAATGGGTTTTGAACATATAACGCTTAGAAAAATAACAACAAGACGGTAAATGCTGAAGAAAGTCGCCGTTTATTATTAAACTACATATGTGAATAGTATTTACAGATATGTTCCACTGTTGCAATTTACAATGTATTTCCATTCAAAATTTTCCACGAATAGGATGCAAATATAGGGAAAATATAGCCTCAAATTGGGTTTGTTCCTGTTCCGAGAAAATAGTAAAAGTATTTTCCATACATCCAACCACAGCCAGACTTCCAAATAGGTGTACCTATTGAAATAATAATTGACGTAGGTATAATTAGTACAAAGTTGTTAAGATAAACTTAGGTACGTTAGTTTTGTAGGTAGGTATAACTGATAGCCATATCTCTTAGAGCTCTCTGACACGGTGACGTATACATTTAAAAATATAGTAGGTATCTAGTTGAAAGTAACCCGCATCACTGTGGCCGCGTAAACAATTGTAGTGCTTTTGCAAGTAGGTGGTGTTATTGGCTCTTATTTTTTGTAAGTATACAAATTAAAGAGCCAAGCTGGTTCTTGTTATAAAATACATTTGAACGTAGACTATATTAAACTAAGTACTACTATTATGCAGTGTGTACCTAAACTATAGACGTAGAAAGTTTTTGCTAGCACAGTTAACGTACAAGAAGAACTTACGGAACACGTATAAAATCATAACCACTACAAAGTTAGGTATACAATTGCGTTAGGTATATATTGTATTGAAAAGATTTAAACAACTCTGAACAAATGATAAATCTCTTCGACCTGCCTATCAGTAGTTACGTGACTCCGCGACGAAAGGGAGGTCATACCGTTCCCATCCGATACTAGTTATCTCCTACAATGAAACTACTGGAACTACCTATACCTACTGGCTAATAAATGCTATAAACCAATATTTCATGTACCGTTGAACCGAAAGGAATTTACGTATCATAACCTCCCCTTGACAAACTCATAATTGTTTCAAAAGTTTTCGCCGAGCTTTGCCGAAGCCCTCGTCGCGAAGTTCTTAAATTATTTTGGAATGACATAAAAATGTGAAGGACACTCTAATTAAACATAAATCACTACAAGAAAAACTTGGGGAGCCTCCTATAAAAGCGGTTGAGACATTTTTGCAGCTAAAGAAATATCGTTTTCGGTGACAACAATATTTTAAAAGCGTCTCGACATACACCTGAGCTCGAGGGCGCCGAAATGAGTTATTGTAGACCCTGATAGCTTGCTTAGACGAAGAAGCCCTTCGAATATGTAAGAGTTCGTAAAATTAATGCTAAGATTCAAATATATTTAGAAACAATTGGTTTAAAACCTTCATTCTTATCATTTTTAGATACTTACTTCAAAAACGTATGGCTAAAGATATAACAAATTCAACGTTCAATTATTTTATTTTAGTAAGTAGGCTATCTGCCATGATGCAATTTTCTTTTATTATAAACACAATCTGTTCTCTTTATAGTACGTTGAAATATATTTTTAGCAACAATAATATTAATGTACTACCTACTTTGGATGCTGATTAAAAACAAATATGATGTTATTTGTGATTTTATACGAAGGTACTGTATCTATTTTGGTAGAGTACCTAACCTGGACCTTGAACTGATAAATAAATATAAATGTAGAAATATGATGTTGATAAAAATTCTTCCATGTTCTTAAAACAGTGGTCCAGCTGATAGAACTATCTATTGAACGATAAGTCTGTTGGAAAATTACAAATTTATTGACATATCAAATGGCTTATAAGTATGAACCGGATCCCTATACGATAATTTAATATATACGTACGAGACATTTGAGGAAGTGGTATCAATAGAATAATTTATATATGGTAGTTTTACCAAAATAAACATTTATGTTTGTTGTCGCTTAGTCGTACTCGTACGTCTATCTGAACTCACATAGTTCTTATGCTAATCTTTATATTTTTTTGTCGTTTGTGTCAACAAACGACTAAACATAATACAACATTATGTGTTTCCGATATATTAAAGGGCCCATACGTATGTCGTAAAAAATGCTGTTCATAAGTTTAATATTTTCTTACAGAGGTGGCATAGATTTATTTCGAAACTACACAATAAAAATACTCACGTTACTTGTAGATTTTATTCAAGTGATCCACTCGATTTGGACTAAGAACAAAGTTCACAAATTGTGAAACAGAATACTCTTTTTATTTAGAAAAACATGATTGTTAAGCGACGCGCAAACAAGCACTATCATGAACACACGCGGGACGCTCGTATCTACGGCGTGATGCCACACACTGGCACAATATATTCTTAAATGTAGAAAAAATATATTTATTATTTGACAATTTAATTTCTCTATAAACTAAACACACGATTTGACGACGAGATGAAGACTGAATGTTGAACACCGAGAGTTGCCACCAGCAGAATACATTAACATAAATGAATACTTAATCACAAAGCTGAGCTGTCATCCGTTATCTTTTTGTTATTATTTGTTAATCGCTCAACATTAATTATTTAGTTTGCTCGGAAGAGCTTATCGAGACCAAAGGTTACTTCGGATTCCACAATCATCTAATTAGGGCAGGGATGAGCCAATAGAAATTCAAACTTACTCGTTATCTACCCAGATAAGCCAGTATGGTTTTTATGTGTATGTGAACAATTACAGTAATTACGGCATTGTTCCCTCCTTATCACTCTATATTGTTAGCTGAAGTGTTCTCTGGGATATAATCGCGATATAGAAATAATAATAATTACGTAGATACTTAAACTCTGTAAATTTGAAAGGTTAGCTAAAGGAAGAAATTATAGTACATACTTACAACACTTAAAATATAAAAGTCATCAGCTTTAAAATTCGGAATTCAACGGATTGTTAAGAAACTTAATCAATAGATTTTCTGCAATATGGTCTACTTACAACGTAAATACATAATTATGTAATGTATGTAATCATCTCTCTTTCTAATCAATGAAGTCCCTGTCCCTTCCTGTAAACAAGTTTTATTTTTCCCAGTGGTCGATACACAGGACCCACTGTGCGCGGTGATGGCTGCTGATTGGCCCGCGGAGCACATTTCGAGACACCAGATAGATATTAATAGAGTTATCAACATGGAGCAATGTACTCCTGACGCGGCCCGCTCCCGCAACCGACCACCAAAACACGATTCTCTAAAAATTATTATAGTGGGACGCGATGTTGATTGTATTGTTGCCGTACGAGAATGATTTGTTGTAATAGCAATAATTGTGTACGTAGTGGTTGAAAGCTCAAAGTATGGTATAGTAACATGGATATCCAAAGATGGAAATTTCCGGAAAACATATAATTATATAACAAGGTATAGAAAAAATATAACCTACTACACTTTGTTTTTATTGGAATACAGAAAAACCTGAATGCTTCGAGTATAATAATGCTAATGAAAACAATGTCATGTGTACAAAGCACATATAAAATTAAGTGCAAACAACTGAGGTCGTGTTGTAAAAAGTCAGGTGGTCGGGTAGCGACCCGGCTCAATGAAAGGGCTTTACCCACATCGTTTAACGACGATGCCATGAATCTACCTCGTGGTAAAGGTAATATTGCCTGTCCAAGTAGCAGCTGTTGAACCTTTATCGGTCATTCACCACGCGTCGGCTCTTTATTCGAAAAATCACAACGTGCATACTTACCTACTACGCTCGTAATAACAATATTTGCTGGCAAGTTTTCAACACTCAATACTTTCACACAAAAAATCCACTAGAATATAGGTCTCGCTTTTTTTGTAACAATGTGTATACAGATAGGTATTTTAATTTTAATTCGCTACAATTTTCCAGTTGATAAATTTAAACGATACTACATCTCTACCAGACACATTGGATGTCTGATAGCCGAAGTAATTGTATTACCTACGTAGATATCTAGTCAAATCACAATAGCTGTCTCATGCAAGTCAATTACGTCTATCTACCGCCTGGTTAGTTATCTGAACACACTGATACAATATGAATTCAGTACGAGCGGGTTACAGTTGCTCAAACTATTAAACATGATTATTTCGTCGGGAAATTCAATTAAAATTTAATTCTGTTATCTGAAGTAGGTGCGGTTGAAAGTCTACTAGACGGACAGATACGAGATACGCCAGACGTCGCTACATGCACACTAGTTTTATCTATTCAATTAAATGCTACACGACTGGCATCACAATATTAAATGATAACAAATATAGATAGTTGCCAGACCTCGCTGCATCTTAGCTAAGAAGTATATCCTATCCATGTATATTAAGTATATTATGATCATAACTTTGTTGGAATACATTTTCAAGTGAACTAATAAAGATATTAAAATGAACGAACGAGCTGTTGTGTTGCGTTATCAAAATGAACGAAATAAATAAATATACTTATAGATATTTACATAGGTAAAGGGTAAATAAGTAATTAGTTCTGTTGCTAAACTTCTATTATCCTCAATAATACTCTTCGCCGTATCTAACCTTATTAAGTATCAGGGCACTACTATAAGAGCTGCGCTAGTGCACCTGAAATAATATTTCATTAACATTTGAAACATTAATTTTCGGCTTGGAATTAATGTTATTATTATTTTGTCGCTGATGAATACATGCATGTATATTAAGAACAATCAATCTGGGAAAAGGCTAGGCAGATTTATCGCTCTTGCTCACTGCCTATCTGACCTCCACAAATCTAATTGGGTTGTCGAGGTCAGATAGGCAGTCGCTGGGTAACACGATATCTCGTGGTATGACTGGTTGTCAGACTTTCAGGCATCTGACTATCCATAACAGCTGTCATAGATCTTAGTTTCATTACCGGGCCCAATGGCTTAACGTGCTCTCCGAAGCACGGGGGGTCTCGATGTGAAGTGATGGTCACCCATCCACAGAACGACCGCGGCAAGCGCAGCTTAACCTCGATCGATCGATCTGTGCGGCTGTTACTTAGCCACGAGCCCCTCCATCTATATTAAGTACCTTTGAAATAATTTATTACATTACAATAAATACTAATTATTGTTCAACGGTTATTACTCACTTGCATTCTTCGGGATTGCTCGACTAGTTTCGAATTCGAACGGAGCCCTAAGTCATGTACCGTTGAACAATAATTAATATGAATGTGTCTCGTGAAAGCTATTATACAAAAATACAATAAATAGCTCATAAAATAGTTGTGTTGCGGTGTTCTTAGGAAAATAATTAAATAGATACAACATGTACCTAAGTACAAATATAGTAGGTACATATGTATCTTATACTAAGTTACTTCGTGATGTCTTTTTGTGAAGAGATACAGTAAGTCTGTGCTTATGTTCTCTATCCAGTATCCGAGTAGGTAGCGCCACTTTTCTTTATTTTATATGCTTACATAAGTTATCCTAATTATATAGGCTAAAATAATGCAATTTTAATACAGTATTAGCGTAAATTGGATGACATTGAGATATAAATTACATAATAAGTACATACTTTATTATGTATAAAGTAAGCCACGCCAGTAAGCCTTGTTTCTTACACTGGGCTTCACCATAACAATATGAGAACGTTCTATTCAATTAGAAATTGGTACATTGCTAATAAGTTACGTCATAACTTCATCAATAATTCAAATTGCAAGATTTTGCTGCACGGGTAGGTATAACAGTTTCCTACAATCCAATTTCTTTGTTTAAACAACGAAATTGAATATTGAGAAAGCTCTGTAAAAGTCCATTTCGGAATATAGGTATATAAGTTTTAGGATTGTATAGCATGGTCGTGTTGAATAATACATTATTTTTACGATGGTGATTGGGGGCTCTGTACCGATGAAATCCCAGTGCGCTGCGCAGACTGCAGGCGACGACCGTGTCCTCACTCCTAACACAATATTTTCTTATATATATCTCGTTTATTGAACAAACAACTCCTTTCATCTCCTCCTCGAGCATAATCATAATTGTTTTAATAAAATGTAATAAACAGCTTTTCTGAAGGCAGTGATGTATATGTGGCAAAATTCAGAACTCATAATATATACTTAAATGTGTAGGTACTTTAGAATATATAAATTGGATTTATTTTAACGGTTGTATTATTGCTTTTATCGATACGATCATCGTCGTGTTCGGTAGGTACATCTATTTACACGTGACTGCACTGTTGTACAGCCACATTTGGCTACAGACGAAATTGAGTCTCATAAAGAGAGCGATTCACTAAGCGTAATTCCGAATTGGAAGCGTATAAGATACCGAGACTTTAGGAACAGACAAGTTCTACAACACTTTGTTCGATCCGGAAATTGAACCCTACACGTTACACGCCCGGCAGCCGCTTCCGACTCCGAAACCAACGAAGCAGTTGACTCGTATCAAAAAAGAACACCAAATCGATGAGTTTGTTTTTAATTGTAGGGAATTAAATTGGCCAACGGCCAGACCAGCAAGCATTGATTCCACTCAGATTCACAGATAACACTTGAAACCCCACATATCAACCTTTCTGATCAAGCTGTACCGCTGGGAGATAGAGGAGCATTTTAGATAATAAAAACTTTCACCAAAAAACAATTCAGCGCTGAAACTTCGATTGATTAAATATTTATTTCAACGAAACATAGGCCAGTCCTAATATTTACGAAAGTATAGTCCTCAGTTTTTATTTTAGTACATTTATGCACCTGCATATATCTACACAAGATATCTGCTGTAAGTATCTAATGCGATGAAAAATACTACCACCGTGGGTTTTTTTTTTATATTTCTTAGTCTTCTTTCCTTGGAACCAAGATTAAACATGAATTTTAGGTTTATACATCTAAATATTTCGTGGTGATAGTCCTAAGCATGTACATATATACAGTTCGTTAAAAAAACCTTGTCCGATCCGTGAAGATGATTCGATATTTGTACATTTTCTCTAAAATAAAATAAAAAAACCATTAAAAAAAACGAGGAACCTTAAATACAGGAGGTGACATTTCCTTATTTTCTAAAACAAATATTTATCAATTCATTAAAGAATAGAAATAAAATCCTTTAAGTAGACCCCAATTTTCTCGTAAAAATGTATTTCTTCTTTTTCAAGGTACAGCAAAAAATATTTTTACCGCCCCACTTTTCATCCGCCTGTGAAATTTCATGAAAATCGGTGACAAATTGAAGGCATCATGAGTTTTTGATGTGAGGTCGGATAAGACAGGCGGATGGAGCACATGATGAAATTATAAGGGTTCCTCGTGGCTACGGAACCTACATGATACGCCGGGGCAGTGTGGTAGAGGAAAACATATTTTGTCTCCATGTTTTATAATACGTTTCTGTTAAATTAAATTTTCTGTTAAATAAACGTATATAATTTATCAATAATTATTAAAAAAATTAAATACTTGATATTTATAACAAAAAACTGACTGCCTTGACTGGTCACAATCGCGGATGCTAAGCATGAAGTCATGGGTTCGTGTCCCAGATCAAGCAAGGCGTTACATATTAGGAAATTCTCAGTACCAGACCATAGCTTGAAATTGTGCCCAGTTGATGGCAATAGACTCATGAGACTCAATACCGGCCATGTTAAGACCCGTATCGGTACCTACAACATTTACCTTTTGTGATGCTATCTATTTTAAAAAAAATTGTTAAATGTATAAAAAAATCGTCTCTATATTTTTGTCAGAACCTATTTTTAATTTTTATGGGGTAGGAGCAACCGACCCGACGGCTCGCCTGATGATAAGCGATTACCGCCGCCCATGGACACCCGCAACCCCAGAGGAGTCGCAAGAGCGTTGCCGGCCTTTTAAAGGGTATGGGCCTCCGGTACACTCACTCACTCGGCGAAACACAACGCAAGCGTTGTTTCACGCTGGTTTTCTGTGAGGCTATGGTATCAATCCGGTCGAGCCGGCCCGTTGGTGCCGAAGCATCGCTCTCCCACCGTAAAAATGTATAGTAGTGAAAGAGAACTTCTAGAGTACTACTAGAGTAACTTCCTGGCATTGGTTCAAAATGAAGCATACCTCAATTTCTCTTTTAGATTCTGAGCAATTTATATCTAAGCCTTATGTAAAACGTTCATATATACAAGTAAATAAACGTTAAGTTGAACAAATGTGTTTCTGGTGTCTCTTCCGCTCAGCCACGTACAGAATTATACTTCATAACAATAAATATCTATTGGGTCTGCTAATTAAATGGGTGACTAATCAGCCTTTGGGCTAAATTAATTGGCCAGGCAAATTTGATAAGGCCAGGTTTTTTCCAACTATGTGAAATCGGCTTAAAGTATCATATAACCACTTATCGATCTGATAGGAGTAAAAGAAAAACAAACAAGAAATTATTATAATATTCTTAACATCGCATCACTGAACTAAAAGAAAATTCACCTGTCGTATGCAAAAAAAAAGCATTAACTATGTCCTATGAATGTGAGCGCTGCTTATTTAAATATGAGCCTTTCTAAGTTTAGTTATTATTCTTTATTGTACACACAAAACATAGATAACAAAGAGTGATAAAGAAAAGTGATGTACAAAGGCGAGCTTAACCCATACCCATTACTTACATCTGGGAGGATATTTTTAGGCCATTTGTTTAAAATATTAAACAAACGATCACAAAACAGTGCATTTGTCTTCTTATCGTGTGGTTGGTGAACCGTAATAATAACTTGGCCACCACGACATTCAACTTCAAAAATGAGGAATTTTAAAAATATTAATTAAATTCCACTATGCACACGGAGTCGCATGTAAGTTTTATTTGTTTAGTATTCTAAAAAGTTTATTTCAACATAGTTTTTAATTATTCAGTACTCTCAACGTGACCTGCGCTACAAAAGGTAGCATTTATCCTTCTCCAAGGTCCAATCTATCTCTATACTAAAATTCATCAAAATCTGTTCAGCCGTTTTTGCGTGATTGAGTAACAAACATACCAACTTTCAAATTTATATGTATAATACTAGCTGTGACTGATAGACTGAAATCTTATTATCACTGAAAGAAAATATAGCTCAGTGATAATGCAGCTATCTACTGGTAAATATTTTTTTAGATATTTGATAGTTTTTGAGACTTCCTTACAAACAAACAAGCAAACAAAAGATCTTTCCTCTTTATAATAATAGTATAGACTAACTTCAGCCTGCGACTTCGTCTGCGTGAACTTAGAATTAGGTCCAGCTGGTATCAAAATCCTATGTGTTAATCCAGGTTTTAAACTACCTGTATACGAAATTTAATCGTAATCCGTTCAGTGGTTATGGCGTGAAAGAGGAACAAACATCCTTCCAGCTTCACAAACTCTCCCATTTATAATATTAGTAGGATTAGTAGGAAGTAGGATTGTCAAGATTATTCAAATTAGAGCTCGTTAATGTGCTAAACGTATCTACGCATGTAGTTAGCATATAGTACTTTAACACTTATCTAGAGCCCCAACAAGGCCCCAACCAAATATCCAAGATGAAAATGGTTTCATTAATTTGGTAATTATGCTCCCATATATACGGGAAGGGGTTGCTGCAGGATTAAACAAATATATTCTGAATACAGTTTCACCTGAAATGCGAAGCGAAGCTCCAATTTCTTAGAACTACTTTCGTTCGGTACTTCCTAGAGAGCAGGTGACGTGGTTTACGACTTGCAGTCGAGAAGGAATGTTAGTGTAAATTGCGCTGAAGACATTCAGTTGTGTCGGTGATAAATATAACGTCAAATGATACCGACAGATTAACGAGATCTTTGTAACGAATAAATAGATTTCACGTTCAATAAACACTTAAATGATGTATAGATACGGTTCAGTAAACTACTTAATTTTTAAAGTTCTGGAAACTTTTTTTTTATTTTAGTTCCGGCTTGCGTTTTAACCACACCTCGCCTGATGTAAACTGATTCTTATTATATACACAGCCCTGCAAAACCAAGTATCACAATTTTAAAATTGGAATAACTTTTTAAGTACACAAGATATACTTTCAAAATAAAAAGTTAAAAATGTTACTAATGTATAGTTTACTAGTTTCAAAATAAGTTGATAAAATTTGCTATAAAACGTTTTTTATTTTAAATCACTAACTTACATAGTTAACAAAAAAAAAAATTTAAAAGTGTTGTACTTAGTTTTGCAGGTCAGTGTAGTTTGAAAAGTTCACTCACCAGCAAATATGTCTACTTGTAATTGTTTACTTCTTTACTGTAACTACTTATTTTCTTTCTGTGCTTTATTTTGATGTATCGGAAGTTGACTAAGTCTGCTGCAATTCATTATTTATTGTTCATTTCGGATATTGAAGGTTGTTTTGAATTCACGTTGTTTCGATAACATAATTCGATCTGTTCGTTGAAACAAAGAGTAAAATGTATATGGCTGATACTGTAGTTCTTGTAGTTTTTTATTTTATTGTGAGGCAGACTATTTTTTATTAACTGATTTATATTAAGAATCCATAGGTTGTAGCCTACGATGCTACGATACTACGGCACTACTACGGCATAGGCTACGGTAGACGACGCGACGTTGTCAATAAGATTGACAATTTTGTTATAATAACGATACTATCTACTTTAATGTATGACTAGATTAATGGCACGTCCATTATAATTTTGCTTGATAGTGGAACAGGAAGATAAAGTTAGCTTTATAATATAATGTAATGATGATATAGTAATTTTCAGCATCTGTGTGTGTATATATTATTATTATTCGCCATGTGACTCCATTTCCTTTCTGATACCGATTATTCGTTCTGATATTCTTTTGCAAGCCTAAGAATGAAAATACAAAAAGTACAAACTCAAAGATGGCGTATATAATATGTATAAATTACCTACATTATTGGCGCAATACAAATTGCATCGTCTGTGAACTTACCGAATCTATGGCCTGTCTTGCTGTATATAGTCGTGAGCGTAAACAACAAAGTGAAATTACAAGTCGAACGCAACGGCACTATGTTTACTTGCACGTGGATATTCGGAATAGTTTTGTTTAGTGCAGTGGCGGGGCCCAGGCCAGTGCTGGCCCAGCCTTCTGCGTACCCACCAAACATCACGACCTGCGAGCAATTCGAACGAGGTGCTCATTTCAATCCATACGCAGTTATTGACGGAATGTGGAAAATATTTTACTTTTGGTCAAACAATACGGAATTCTATCCAATTATTTTCTCCATAGCGGCAAAAAACGTAAGAAATATATTTAGTATATCTTTGTTTTAATTGTGTAACTTTATCTAATTATCTGTCAGATTTAGACTGTTTTCTTTAAGTAGTTTTCATTCGATTTCGTCTCATGATCTGATAAATAATTCAAACTTAAAGAGTATATTAATTGATGAAAGTACCTTCTGCTACTATATTAAATTTGCGAAATTTTGGTTTGCTGTATTGTTATTTGACTTAACTGTTCTTTTTTAACAGTTATTTAATGTAATTTTCTTAATTGTATTATGTATATAGACAATATACATAATACAATTAAGAAATATATAGCTTCACTACTGTTCTGTAAAATTTAAGCATTATGTGGACATTAATGTTAATCTTTACATTAAAGAAGTACTCGCATATAACAGCCTATGACTCACTAAAATGTCTTGCTGATGGTGGCGTTGTGTATTGGGTCGTTGAGTTCCCTTCAAAATGGTTGAGTTTAGCGATGCTGATGCGTACGTCATACTCGTAAACGGGTGCTGTCTGTTGGGACTGGACAGCTCGTAATAGCTTTGGTTATAATTTTAGCTTTTTATAAAATTAGAATTCTGTCTTTTCTTCAACATTAACCTGCATTATTCTCACATTAATACATTTTAATTGTAAAGAACACATAATTTTAAAAGAGTGTCTATGGAGTTTCTTGCCGACTCTTCTCCATAAGACCAACTTCTTGGAACCGTGCACCTAGCTTTAACTTTTCTTAAATGCCTGTAATATGGCCTATTTGAAATAAAAATTTTGAGTTTGAGTTTGAAAGAATATTAAGCATCCGCATTACATAAATTTATTCCACAATAAATCTGAAAGGTTAGTTTTTCAGTCAAGGATTTATTTTTCTTACAAAATCATCAGCCCCCTGCCCTTTTCCCAATTCATTTGGGGTCGGCGCAGCATATACCTATCTGGCGTGCAGCTAAAGTTTTGGCAACGTTATATGACCGGCCGCCTGCCTGGCGTCATGAGGATTGCTGTTGTTCGTGGTAACCATCACCGATACGGTCTCCTTCTATCTAGCTATGTCGCCTAATGTTATCCATGCGCCAGGTTCTGATGTTATCCATCTACCACACTCCACTAACCGGGCTAACAATGTCATTTTGTAACTTTTTTTATCGATTTAATTTATAAAAAAATGACATTGTTAAACACCATTAAGAAAGGCGAGCAGATCCATTCAGTAGAAACCTACGTCAAAATATTCTTGGCATTCGGAGCCAAATATTCCTTGCTGTGTATTGGAACATAACCCAATTTTCTTGTTTTGCTCACATATTGTCTTTTTATATATTCTAAAGTATTTTTCTGTGAAATTTCTTAGAAATTGACGCCATCTGAAGGAGCTTTGTTCTTGTGACAGCTTTGCTTTGGGCAGCTTGTAACCGACATACTAAAAAGGCTTCCCGGATCAGCACGTGTATTGGCTACCTCGAGTGACATCGAATTGAAGGTCACTTTGTAGTACACTGCGTCGTAAGTTTTTAATAATTTAGCTCATCATAGACAAGCTGTAACACACGACGCAATGTACTACAAATAGTCCATCCATTTTGTTGGTAACCGAGATAGCCAATAGGTACGCTGGACGAATAACTACCAATATCAGATGAATAATTAAATTGTTACATTTTGATTGCATGTAGAGGGTAAGGAAATTCAAAGAAACTTTCGACGCGACTAACCCTGACTTGGATGTGGAGTGGGACAAAGCTACTCTGTTTATGAACCCGAGACCTGGCATCGAGGTGCTGTTTCTGTACGCTAGCACGCCGGGGGCCTTCCGCGCGATTGTCAAAAAAGAACAGCGCAATACAGGTGCGCAATATTACTCTCGCCCCCGCTCTCAGTCCCCCCTCCCAATGCCGCCATTTCCGCTCCTAACTTTTCCCGCCCGACTTGACTCATAATGATAATAAACAGGTCGCATTTCAAACATTTTTTTTCCACTTTTTTTTCATGGTCTTCTCCTAATGACCTTTACTGTTTCAGTCGTTAAACTTGTAGCAAGCTTTTTAAATTTCGTATATAGAATCATCATTAAACATATTGTATAGACTGATAACAGTTCCTATTCATAGACGTACAATTTTATGTTTATATTCAATTTCTTTTTATAATGTATCTCATTTAATCTGAACAGTATTAGCAATTAGTGCTGCTTACAAATTAGTTTGCGACTAAAAGGGGCTAAGTAGGACAAACTTAAAGTTGAGTGGAGAAGTAAGTAATGGTTTATATTACAGTGCGGCCGTACCGCGAGCCGCTGATAAAGTTTGCGGACGTGAGAATGAAACTTGTGTACCGGATTCTGGGCATGATGTGCTGCGAGGATTTGACGGCATTCGCTTTAGCGAGGGTGGAAGAGCTGCCCAAAACAGAGGAAAATTGCTTGAAAGCAGCTTCTTACGTCGGCTATCAAGGATACGAAGGACGTTCCTACATAAATCTGACAAGAGCTGAACATGATGACGAACTCTAAGCATTAATTTTCATATAACGAGAATGTTATGTTAAAATGTTCTTTCTTTACAATTTCCGCTGTGAATTAGTTGCCAAAATAATTAAATAAACATCGTACATAATTATGTATTTAATGTCATCATTTATTTTAAACATCAATGTTACACCTTAACTGACGATGAATATTTATTAGTACCTCTTTTGTCAGATCATCGTCCTGTTAGTGTTTCATTCCCAAAACTTAGTAAAAGAATAACTATTTTATGCGGTTTCACATTTATCTCAAAAAACCTGGATTGGATATGCGTTTTTGGCCATTAACTCCTCCTGCTAAGAATAAGGGTAATATTAGTAATAGTAGAACAATACTACATTATGATACAAGTGCCCTAAGTTGGTCATTACAGTCGAGGTTGAATTGCTAACCGTGCACCAGATCTATGGACTATGCACGCGCGGGTACAAGCAGAGGCTTGACTTGATGAAGTTGCTTGAACTTAACTTAACTAATTTGACAATCTATGGTTTGACGTCTAAATATATTTTATAATAATTTAAAATAAAATGAATATTCTTCCATTTATAACACAAATTAATGTTAATTTGTTGATAAATAGGAACTAATTTGAAGAATCGAAATATTTATTTGTCATATTTATTAGCACAATCACAAAAATGCAAAATCTCATTAAGGAGTTTTCAATCATCAAAACTCTTTGCTGATATTTAAAAGTAAATCTAAAGGTGTCACGCTGTTTTCTTTTTTATTACCGCACTAAAGCGGTAAAAATGAAGAAAAAGCACGCGTGATTATTAATCAGCCTCATTGTGAACCTAAAAATGGTGCAATAAGAGCCACTTTACGAGCAAGAGTGTTGAAAAATATTGAAAGTGAAAGATTTTTGCTTATTGGCTATACATATATCATACAATAATTATTGGGAACATGGTCTCAAAAGTATCGAAAAACGTCCACTACAATTTTATAGGTGCGTCCACATCTGGAAGTCTATGCTTGCTTAAGTTTTGCAATTTCGAGAGCGTTCTTAACTTTAACGGAACACTATGTATCACGTCAAACAACCTGTTAACTGCAAACATCTATTTCACATATTTTTATATCAAAAGCAGCCTAACTGAAAGCTAGAACTTTTGAGCTTAAAAAAACGGGTGTAGCAAAATATTTGTACAAGATTTATTTGTGTTATGGCATCTGGGTGTGATTGTATTAACTGCAAAGTTAGTCGTGTAGGTTCAGTGACTATATAGGCACTGAATAGATGAGGATGAAGTTACAATAGGACGTATTGAAATGTGGAAAAAAAAACAGTATAGTGAGCAGAGGAGGATAGTCCAGTTGGCAGAGCACCTGGATTTTTTATCGTTTAATATGCTTAAACAAAAAAAAATATCTGTACTGAAAACATCAAATCCGAACTCATCTGGATCATTGTATCCGTGGCGCTAACGTACATTACGTGTCGACTTCAGAAATATTGGCGTGAGCTCGTCATATATCCCTATTTCCGGATGGTGCTCCCGTAATATTTGTATGACGTGTTTAGTGAATAATGTGGGAAGCGGGACATCCCATAGTCCCGATCTACCGATAAATCAATTGCCAACACGCTATACCTTACGGTTACCATAAATAAAATATGTTACTATTTACACACACAATCTATAGAGAACTGACCTGATATTCCGGCACCGCAAAAGAATCTGGGTGAGCTGGTAATTAATATTGTATGAGGTTTCTGAAAATTCATCGACCTAATTGCTTTTTGGTCGCCGGCTAATCTCCACTTATTAATCTTACCTCATGTAGACGTGTTTATTTGTGATAATGAAAAAGAGTTTAATTATTTTTGTTGATGAAATTTCGTTGTTGTCGTAAATAATTAACGCATCTTAACCAGACAATATTTCGGTCTCAATAATAGGTAAAAATGTATTTTTTTGCAAGTTTTCGTCCTTTAAGTTTGATATGACAGGTTTTCAATACATACCACTTTCTTCACTCTTTTTTCAAAATAAGCGTCATTTGGAGCCACGTAGGCGGACGGGAGACGAAGAGCGAGCTCTGTTTCATTTATATTTGAATTCTCAGTAAAACTAACAAGCCATTTGAATAAGACCAGATTAAAAGTTATTATTTTTTTATCAGCAATGTTCTGAAAATAGACTTGTTAACAAGAAGACAATTTTGTTATTTATATGAACAAACTGAAAATAATGCAAATAAATGGGTGGGTATCAATTCGACGATCTGCATTCAATAAGACGTCGTTGGCGAATGCCCCGGGCTCCCCATATCCAACAGAGCAAATTTATTTTCCTCCCAAACACACTAGACGTCAACAAATAAGGTTATTTTTCAATATAGAGGTTTTATTCATACTTTTACAGCTGGTATAAGTGAGGTCAACTGAACAGGGGTTTAACTTTGAGAAGTAGTTACAGTGGCAATATTTATTATTTATTTCTGATGCGGTTATGTCAGTTGAGATTTACGTATTATTCTAGTAATCCTAGATCTTACCTAACATTAATTACCTATGTATTTCACCTACATATATACATACATTTTCGATTGTTCATTTGTGTGGTGTGTGTAGGTATGTGTCTTAGCACGTTAGTTGAATAATAGGTTATTGGAGGTCAGTACGGGGTGACAGCTGTGAGATGTAAAGAGGGGATTCTGAGAGGATATGAACAGATTACAGTTATAATGACCCAAGGCACCAAACATGTATAGGGGATTATCTTGGCACTGTGACTATTGCGGGATATAAACCTTGGCAAAGGGGAAAATACATTAGTGAATAGTGGTATAACAACGAAAATATTAATCACGGTATACTTATGAATTTATATTCTGTTGAGCTGAATGAATTAAGCAGAATAGCTTATTATTTGTTATAGATGATGTACATTACACGACCATAAAAATGTGTAGATATGTTTCAACACGTTTTTCTATTTTTGGTATTATACTCAATAACTTTTCTGTGATATAAACAGGGTAATATAACAGACACACAAAGTACTTTGTCCAGTACAAAAATATAATATTACCAGTGGTGAGCCCGAAAATCTTCAACTACATATTGTATTGTATGTGGATCCCATTCCACTCGGTCCTTTCATACCTAATAATGCCAACATAAAAACAGGTTTTTCGCTAAATCCCAAAGTAAAGTCCGAGTCCGAGAAAATATTATGAGTCCAAATAACAGTGTTCCCCTTGCACGTCTTCCTATTTACAGTATTCGAAGGAATTCCTATTAGTAAATGTTGTTTTCTTTCTGGCGGAACCATAAAAAGTTCTGTTTTAAATGAATATTCTCTCGACTCTCGGAAACGAAATGTTCGACTTACAATGTTACTAGACAATAAATAAAAACCATCGTAGAGCTTAGTTTGTTGTAGAAAGAAAACAATTAAAGCCTTACACTGTAATATAAAGTTGGTAAATAAAGGTAGCTTTTATAATATTTTAAGACGACAGCGTCAAGGCATCGCTGGCGGTAATTTTAAAATTTAATTCAACTGATCACATTCTCGACGTTGGGGTACAGAAACTCCAAGCGTGCGCTTACTTAGCGAGTCAAAGAATACATCTCGAGTTGCTTAATATTACTCTGGAAGTACCGTGATTAATGTTTGCGTTGCGAATACAATTAACAAACCTGGTTACTCAGAATATATAATCAACATAAGGCACAAATACGGATGTATAATATGTTTAAATTCAGATTAAATATGAAGTATCTTGTTGGTTGTTTTCCATACAAACAACAAACGCACTGGCACTTCAGAAGGTGCACTTCTGAATTGCCAGTCTGTAGGTATAGGTAATAAATGTAAAAAATAATAAACCTTAATTGAATTAGTAAAAGTAAGTCTTAAGGTATCTTATATACACCAGAAGCTGAAGATTTGTAACCATATAATGTTGATCTTAAATATTCAAAACCTTTCCAATTACAATAACTAAGTAAAACTGACTTGACTAAAAATCGATTGACTGATTCTTGAATAATAATTCTTACATTTTTTGATAAACTTGTCTAGTATGTATGTAGGTTTAGTGCACTGTTAGGGTGACTATGCCTATAGCGTTGTGTTTGAGTGCGTGGCGTTGTTCCAGTATGATCCGTGTCGCCGCTGGCTGTGCTTGTATAACATGAGCTTACAGGAGTGTCAGTTGTTTCCGGCTCACACTACTATAACATTATAACCATTACAATCTTTCATATTCGGATTAGCAACACCTCTGCAACACAGGAACCTTTACCTTTTTAAATAAGTATAAAACAAATAGACTACCTCATTGGTCTAGTGGCCGCAGGCGTGGCTGATGTGCAAGTCCTGAGTTCGATCCCCGGATCTGTCGCCGTGAATGCTGCGTTGTCGTGAATGAAGCTGCGATCCCGAGAGCCCATTAAAAGTTAGAGTAGGACGTTGTGATTTTTAGTTGGTATGAGTCCACAACGTCCATGATGGTTTTTACAAAAAGGGTATAAAAAAAAATGATTTCCGGGTCTGTCAACGTATTTTATATATGTGCCTGGTAGATGGGAATAGGCTTACCACATGGGACTTAATAATGGCGTCGATGAAAGGTATAAAGGTATACAACAGTACCTATAATCAGTTTATTGCAGGGCATTACCTATAAGTTACAGTGATGCTAAGTTGCGTCATGTTATAAAATGATAGTGAAAAACACTAAGTACATATATTGCCATCGTAATTATGACCTTCCATTCATCCGCAAATAAATCACATTTTTTTTTCTCTTAAGTCTCACTATCTACCTATTGGAAATGCAATGAATATTTGAATAAATGTTACTCAAACACGCCTTTACCCTAAACCGTATTTCGATGAATTGTTAGTTTGTAACTTGGTTTAGAACACTGGCCAAATTTTAAGCAATTCATTTCTCTTTTTTACCTAATGGTTCAAGTACAATTTGGTTGGCCTCTGATATGGCTTGACACACTATCGAGAACATCTCTCAGGTGTGTTGGTTTCCTCTCACGATGTTTTTCTGCACCTATTTAACCAATTAAATTTTATTTCTAGTACCCACACGATTTCTAAAAGTCTCTGGTGCGTACGTACATATAACGAACCTACGACTTTCATTTCCTAGTCTAACGGTTATACTACTAGGTTATTGGGTGGCCCGAACGGAGATAGGCCCGAGTCGCTCCAGAGAGGCGTCAATGCGCATCGAGGCAATCCCGTGCCAGTCTCAGGCTTATCTATGTTTTAATTATTGTTTAACAGTTATTACTCACGTGCATTCTTCGTGACTGCCCGACTAGTTTCAAACTCGAACCGAGCCCTTAGTCATGAGTCCGCAGCAATGTCGCGAGTCAAACTATCTCTGTTTTGTGCTGCAAAAATCACGGAGTCCCTCGATATCTTCGCTGGACTACAACCTACCGGGATTGCGGTGAATCCAGTTGCGGTCTTGGAACCCCAGTAAAAGTTATGGTAGACCGACCTAGTGGATTTTCCAAACATACAAAAATAAAATACCACTAGGTGACTATTCGAGCTAGTTTAGTAATAACTTGAAAGTTTTCTTCTTTGAAACGATGAATGCGAATTCATCGTTTTGATCCGATAGCTATCAAAATTCAATATCTTTACGCTCGAAAGTTTTGTGGAATGGCCTAGATTTTCCTACAGTCTGTCCAAAGAACTTGCCGCGACCCTCAACTTGTTACTGTTATCGCAACTTCACGACGATGGCGAAGTCCCGATAGAGGCATGAATTTGGTACAAAACAAATATTTACTTTTGCGTCAAGTGTCTACACGTCGTAAGTGCAGTAGGTGTAACGCATGTGTGCTAAGCGAGCCCATTCACTGTCCTTTCCATTGTTGACCCAAAACACCGTGTGTGCCCAGCCCATACAAAAACTTTATTAGTGGCTCTATGGTACTACTAGCTGTCTCCGATAACTCCACTGAGGTCTATAAAATATTTTTTAAGGATAAAAAGTTCCTTGTGTCCTTTTTTTATTAATAATAAAACCGATTTAAAAGCTTTAAGTAGACTGATTGACTTTCACATTAATTCTATTCACTTGTGGGTACATACATATTTCTACCGCTCCATACCATTTGTGAAATGAATCACTAATAGAATCACGGCTGTGTCTATCTGTCAGGATTGTGCGACAGTCACTATAATTGTGCGACAGTCACTATAACTCTGACTTACTTGCGGTTTTTGGGATGGCTATAGTTGACATCAAGATAAAAAGGGGATTTTCGTAGCGATCCGTACTAAATTGGCATTGCGTAAAGTTTAATTCAGTTCTGCTCAATTCAAATTTAAGTTTATGGCTTTGATTTGATTTTGCCAATGTCAAGATTGAAAAAGAAACTGTGACGGTTTCACACTGATACCACTAGTACTAAAAGATATTGACCGGTATTTCTAGTGACGAAATCAGGAACAGCAATTTAAATATGTGATGTACATTTTTAATTGACACAAAGACAGCACAAATGCTAGTAACATGGAAAAATATAGGTACATATATGGACATAGAGTAGTGGAAGGGTGCGAAAAGAAATAAATAAGTTACAGATTATAGTTTACAGAAATAATGAATGAATACTATTGACGAATATTATTAATGCTAATACATCGAGGTATATAAGATTTTTAGAAAAGGAGAATTAACTAAATTTTGTAGAAACTCAGTTCTTCTTGTAGAAGTTTTTAGTTACATCAGGCTCAGTCTAGGTGACGTTTGCGTGTGCTGTGTTAAGCTTCTAAGATTAAATAAACAATAATCTAACTTTAAGTCACAATATATATTTTTCCGTGGTAAGGTTTCCAGAACTTGCACATCTTTGTTTAAATTTTACGGTGTAAATTTTTAATCTGGAACCCTGCAGGAGCTCGCAAAATTAACCAACGATATTAAGTTCCATGTACCAAAAAATTTTTAAAACAAAATAGTTCGGAAGCCTCTGCTGGTTGGACGTGTTCACACCGTACAATATTCCCCTGGTAAATTTACTGTTAGGTAGGCTTACGGTAGATTAAGGTTAACTATACTCCATAAACGCTCCTTCCTAATAGAGTTACTGTGTTTAGTAACGGCGGATAACAAGCTACGATGTTTGTTCGCACGATATTCAATATGTGTTTATGAATACTAATGAGGTACAGCGCTTGAAGGTTATCTTAGATTGTTATACAAAATCATCTAAAATACTAGGGCGCTTCTTAGGATTTTCATAAAATACACGACCACAGTTTAATTACATTTATATGTAGTATGTGTAAAGTTTTTTGTACACGTTAGCTATCTATATCTCATCCATATACTATCACGCTATCCCTAGTTTTTAATATCCACTGTTTATAGATTCACTCAATATAAATCTTACAGTAAATAATAAGTACCTATGTGTTATATGTAGGTATATGGAAGGTCGTGTACCGTCATGTAAGGTGCCTTACAATAAAATAATATTTTATTAAGTTCACGCTGGTTTTAGTGAATACATATCAAAAAAATACACCGAAATGTACCTTCAAAAATTCTATTAAAATAACAATAGCATTCGGTTGAAGAAGTATCAACGCGTGAAATCTTTTGGTGCCGGTATTGAAAAGGGTGTGAAGCATTCATAAGCGCACACGTCAGTGACGTGACCCAAACATCTTTCACCGTACTCTCAAGAGGCAGAAATGCCCTTCGTGTCATACTTTACTCACTACCTCACCTTTCTACCGTTTCCTACAAGAATTGCTAGAAATCTTATATATTTCTCAGAAAGTTTTCCCTTCTGCAATAAAACTTAATATTTTACGAGCTGGCTTTACTCTTTATCCCAAAGTTTTAGACTGATCAGAAATCAGAATATAAAATATTTGTGTTCGCTGTATGAAAACATTTCAAACCCTAACATAAAAATGAACATTTTAGATTTCGGTAAAGGTTATTGTTTGCGGTTATGAATAAAAATTGTACAAAACGGACCAGGCCGGGAGTGCGCGGGCATTAAATCATTCTCAAAAGCCATTTAGACACAAAGGATATGGTCAATAAACAAACAGGACTCGGCACTGATAGCCGCGATTGGAGCGAAGTAACTGGCCGCAAAATTTATATTTGACGCTATTTTGTTGGCATATTTTTCCAGATGTCCAATTTAAGGAATTCTATCTGCTGGAGAGCATACGAAACCCGAAATCTCAGTTGTCCGTGGAGCTCACCTACGTAACCTAATGCAGCCACTAATAAACCGGTAACGTCAACGTTATTTATTGTTATAGGAACAACAAAGAACAAGAAACATGCCGGTGGGCTTATATTGTTGTTCTACCAATTTTCGACTTCGCTTTAAATTAAGCTTTAAAAAGTCTTTAAATTGGATGAAACAAGCACACCGATATAGATACATAAAAATTATTTTCTATTTAATAAACATAACCGTACATTAGCTTTACTGCATTAGTGTTAGATAAAAATGTTTTACGGTATGCTGAAAGTTGTGATATATGTAAAGGTTTTCATATGATTGTGCGCGAGTAATCTCTATTTACCGGGAGTAAATTCAACCCCGACCAGGCACAAAAAACCGGTCTACATTATTAAATGCTTGAGCGGGACTTTTAGTGATCAATTTAAATAGTAAGTTCAAAGACATTAAAGTTTTATGAAATCATGAATTATTGTAACTGAAATCGATTGTTATAAATATATTACCTACAGCTTATTAATGGACAAGCTAAAATTACTTAATGATTTCTCTACCTGTTTTAACTTATTGATAAAGTAGCTAAAAAGGTTGGTAAATCATCATCATAGTCATCCCCCTCCCCTTATCGCATGAATACTTCTTCCACTTTCTAATTGTTTTTGAAATTGCATACTACTAAAGTTTCGGCAATGTTTTATGACCGGCCGCCTGCCTGTCGTCAACCCTCATTGGTAATGCTGTTGTTGGTGGTAACCGTCCCCGATACTGTCTCCTTCTATCTAGCTATGTCACACCACACGTTATCCATGCGCCAGGTTCTGATATTATCCTATTATCACACTCACACTAACCGGGCAAACCCCTCCCCTTTACCTACAAAAAGGTGGGTAAATATTATCTCGAAATATTTTATTAATGAGGTATTTCTGTTAACAGTTTTTATTCTCATCCATGGCTGTGCTTTGACTCCCGACTTCACCGCGGGCTCAGCGCATGATTACGGATTCTGTTCAAGTTCGAAACTATTGATTGTAGGTATTAAAATCACTCCGTTTATCTCTTTCTTCATTGGCAACTCTATCCTATGTTATCCTACTAATAATTATTTTGTAGGATCTAAGGATTGACCTCAGTATTTCAGAATATTAGCCGTGTAGCCACAATTAAAATGTGTATTTCAATAACATGTATTCGCTTAGTGGAATTCAGCTGTTAGTCGTGTCGGTTCAGTCACTATCTAGCAATGACGTCACCAAAAGACGTATTAAAATATGGATGAAGGATTCGGGGTAGTGAGCAGAGGTCGAGATGGCTTAGTGGTCAAAGCGCCAGGAATATTTATCCGGGAGGCGCAGGTTCGAATCTTGCTCACGACAGTATTTTTCTTTCGAAAATTATATTTTTTAATTATTACTTTTTTAATTGACTGACCTGTTGGTCTAGTGGTTAGTAATCCTGACTGCTATGCCGGAGGTCGTGGGTTCGATTCCCACCCAGGACAAATGTTTGTGTGATGAGCACAATCATTTATTCTGTGTCTGGGTGTAATTTATCTATAATATGTATGCATTTAGAAATATATAAGTATGTTTATCAGTCGTCTAGTACTCATAACACAAGTTCTGCTTAGCTTGAGACTAGACGGCGTTGTGTGATAGTTGTGGAATATTATTATTATATTATTATTATTATAATTAGAATAAATAAAAATTAAAAAAAAAAAAAACTCAAAAGTTATGCGTGGTCATGCGTAAAATATATAACTATATATACGCGTCGAATCCAGAACTTCCTCCTTTTTTTCGTCGGTTAAAAAGCACACTTATTGAGTAATAGCTGAGTGGTTATGGGCTCATCCAAATCCAATATAATATGATATGTACATTCTCAACTGAGAATGTACAGATTATCTAATCTACCACGAAGTGATGATCCATGTTCGTGCCTTCTCTATATGAGGAGAGGCCATTGCCTTCCAGTGGGAAAGTTACTGGCTAGTTATGTTTGTGTGCGTGTGAAAGTGTGACGATGAATGTACGGATGGATGTCTAATTGTTAGTTAACCACGGGTTTATAAGAAACATTACAATATTGAAGCTATTCTTCATCTATTGTCAAATATAGTTAAATAGGCGGTGTGCCTATTGCCATCAACCGAGCACAATTCCAAACCCCAGGCTGCAATGGTGAATTTCCTTACATATTGAATAGATTCAGGCGTTACTTTGCGGAAGTCCATTACAATGAATGCAAATAAATACAATATCTAGCTACTTCCACTAAACTGAGGGTAGTCATGCATTACCTGTGCACCACCCGCCCGCCCGCATATATGCAACTACGCAAGCGGTGAAAATTCCGACTACCACCAACTACTCTACACGTGTTTCGACCCTCCACGGGGCATCATCAGGAGCTGTTAGACCGTGCAGTGTCCGCCACCGACACTGTCACACACTTGGTGGCGGACACTGCACAGTCTAAGTTATGAATGTCCACGCAGTGGAAGGTAAACTAGAAATATAAATGGAATTATTAACGTTACACAAAAGTTAATGTAAATATTTTATTACGTGTCAATTTCTTCGTGGCAACATACTCTTAAGCCACTCATACAACACCAATTCTAATTTTACAAGTCGATGATCCCCAAAATATTTACTAGATATGTATCTCTAAAAATAAATAAATCACAAGAATCAAGTTTTAATACATCCTTAGTTGTCGCTTATCGCAGGTGGTGAAACAAACTTTTTAAACTTGTAAATTTAACTTTTCCCAGCTCTTTGTAAGTAAGATAAGCACGCAGTCAGGTATCTATCTCTTTTTACCACCATAATTCTAGTGTAAGAATTATCTCTGCTAATTTAAAATTACTTTTTTACCCTTTGTTCGTTGTTTAAGGTCATAGTCTCAGGTATTTTAAGGTATTGTTGTTATTTTTATTTTTTTGTGATTTTACTAGATAGTAACAATACATCAGATACTCTCAGATGCATTATTACTAGATATCACTAAAAATAATATAGCGTGTTAATTACTATTTTTCAAAGAAAATATGAAAAAATAGTGGACAAGAACGGGGTTTGAACCCGCCACCTTTGACGTTCCGGGTCATCACTTGAAAAATAGTAATTAATATATAGGCATTACATGGCCTCAACATGTATTAAAATATATAATTATATAATATAGCGTGCTTAGCGCAGTGGTCAAGAGGTCAGCGACTGCGTCACCTGTAGCGGGTTTGATTCCCAAACAAATATTTGTGTGATCCACAGATAATTGATCGGGGTTTAGGTGTGTGCATGTGTGATTTTTGTCTGTAAGTTCACCCACGATTAAAATTGTATGTGTAATATAACTTAAAAAACTGCAATTCCGAATTAATTTGAATTTATCATAAGAAAGTCAATAAAATAATATTATCTTATCTTAACTTATTCATTTAAAGTTACATTAGTTTGAATCTAAATCAGGAAAATCATCATTAAAAATGGAAGCTCGTTAAACGTTTGACAGAATCCATCGATAGAGTCTTTACGTAACCGTTACGAAGCGCAATCAGTGTACGAACCTTAAATTATGTGACATTATTTGAAATTGTGTCAACATGAAGGAGCGTGGCGTGCATCGCAGCCGTGGTGGGCGGCTGCGGCGCGGCGGCGGGAGCAGTCGGAGCTCGCTCGCCCGACCGCCCTTCGGTCCGGTAAATACAGCCTCCTCGCCTCTCGGGTATGGATTATTCGCAGCGAGCAGCGAGCGGAGCCAGTCCGAGCCTCGCGCCTCCCGCGGCCGCTCGTGCCAGGCGTCCGAACCTGCAGTCGTGTTGCCCTCGTAGCCTTATAACCACGCGTAGCACGTCCGTAGCTCGCTGGCTCGTAGCGCGCCTAATGTAACCTTCCACCCGTAGCACCGGGCTCGACTACACCGACGCTATTAAAAGCATGTCGTTATTAATACGGACACCATTGTGTTCAAATGACGAGACTAATGTCACATTAAAATATCATGGGGAGCACCTGTGGAACAATTAATTTCTGTGAAAGTTTCACGTGATTTGTTTCGTTGATTTTTCGTTTACGTGTTAATATAAAAGAAGCAACAAAGTTTACAAACACTATATTTAATTCGAACTGTATCTGCTTGTTCTTAAGAATGTTTTGAAACAAAAAGTTGGAGGTAAGTCTAAGCGTATTAACAATATTTTTAATGTTTTATTATAACATACAAGTTAATGGAAATAATATAGGTATTTTATTAACTTGTATGTTATTCTATGAGTTAATATAAATGGAATATCTAAGAGTATTAAAGTAACTTTAGTAATAATTAATGAATATAAAAAATAGTACTATTTCAGTTGGAATAAAAATTTAAAATCTCTTATGATTAAGTGAGTGCAAGAAAATATTTGAGTTATTAGAGATTAAGGAGCGTGATTTTTTTTTACAGTTTGCAACTTTTTTCTTTATTCGTAATTCATATCGTATGCAATTTTTTTTTTCTAGAAGTAAGGTTTTTATAGATAATAAAGGTACTTACTTCAGTTATCTTACGTTTAGTATCTTTAACGAATCTTCAAATCTCAATTAGTAGATCGATTTACCATTTGCCAATTTTAGTGTAAAATAAAATATATTTGTATGTTTTCTGTGATCTACATGCATACGTGTTATAAATTCCAGTTTTCCTATTTATTACTTCAAAAAGAAAAGTCCGTTGTTATTTAACTATTGTTATCATATTCAGTTTTAGTTTTCAGTGCAATGCAAAACTGCATAAAGGAAAAATCTATAATTTTTTTATAGTTACAATAAAACTATGTAAAGTTTTATATACCAAATGTATTATATAGTACTGCGTAATGTACGCATGTTACACGTTATATATGTACATTCATATGCAGTGAAAGCAGTTTGAATTCCCATCCATGTGCTTTTATGAAACGGTAGCTGAAATTGGACAATGAAACACTGATATTAATTTAATGGTACGTCCCCAATTCCCTGCTAACGAGATTACAGATTTGTTTAATATACAACGGTACAATACATTTCGCATAAATGCATTAACTTAATTAGTTAATCAATGTAATCAAAAAGCCATGAATCCTAAAGTGTGACTTTCGAGCATCTCGATCGAAACTCATCTCCGCTTTCTATTGTTAAAATATACAGTAGATTGGAAACAACAACGGAGAATGATTACCAATCAGTAAACCGGCGTAAGCTGCCAATCAGGCGATTGTACCTACATAATTATTTAATTCATCAAAGTGGCTATACGTTTGAAAATTCAAAGTACATTGTTTTAGCTTGATTGTGTAATTGAGAATGCTCGCACTCAGCATTTACAAACCTCAATGGGTAGATATACCGTCGTCGTCCGCTCGATTATTTTTTCTGGACGAGTGAGCATTTTTCTCGACCGCTTACAAATGACCGCTTAGTTACCTGCAGAGAAATCTTTCTCCACATTTTATTTTCCCTCTCGTAGATATTTCCATTATTCTGTTAATGGAACGGTGTTCAGAGGTGGTCAAACAATGTAAGCCTATCTAAAGATGTCGGTATTTGTAGCACATGTGAATAAATCTCTAAGTTTTTGTCTTGAGTATATAATTAAGATGGATAGGTAATATCTGTTAGGGCCATTATACTTATGCTTATGAAGCAGTAGCTTATGTTGTGCCGGTTTTGTTCTGAAGGCATTTTGGTTCTGTTTAAAATATTATCTTAATTCTTTATTTTAAAATGGACGCATAGAATAAGAGCTATAAAAATGTTGTAAAAGTAAATACCTGTGCATGCATAAATAAAAGTTTGTTAAGACAGAATCAGAATCAAATATTTCGGAGTTTCCGTTAATTTTGTTGTGAACCCTCATATTTACGTGACACGGTCAACGGGAAGTACCTATGTAGGTACTTCATTGTCAATCACAATCACCATGATTGAATAAGCCCTTTAGTATGCTTAGTACGAAAACGAAAAGTACGGCCGTTGAATTAAAAACTAAAAAACAAAGGTATGGAATATTTGTACGGGAGGCGCGGGTTCAAATATTACTCAGGACCGTATATTTATCTCCACAAAAAAATATAAGTTAAGGTAATTTTCTTTGATTGTAAGATATCAATTTCCGGTGGCAACTCTGGCAGAACTCTGTTTACTTCTAAGAAATGGCTTTCTTAGAAGTAAACAGAGTTCTGGTAAACAGTGATCCTAATCAAATCACTTTTCATTTCGAGTTAGGGAACACCAAAAACAAATAATATAATCACACGAACTCTGGGAACCCATAAAATGCAAATCTAAGCAATACATTACAATAACTCTGATATTTCCATAGGCCATAGACAGTTTTTTAAATATCAATTCAACATTAGCGTAAAACCTCCGCAGCGTCGTATCACAAGTATCCAAGTTTTTGAACATAAAAATAATTGGTGCATATTCTTATTCAACATGCAAGTATGCACATAAGTAATCTGTTGATAATGAAGGTTGAAATGTACACTCGACACAAAAGCTCTATTGTCGTGGCAGCGCAAAACAAACATAAAACAGAAATGGCTTATTCCCGTCGTCCGTCGTCGCGGCTGCGTCTCGTCTCGTAGAGATCTTCCATTCACCTCATTGTCGGCACTCGCTTGTTGTGGATCGCAAGCTTCGCGAATGTCACCGCTATCGTATCGGTGAAGTGGCACACAATACTTCAAATTTAGGAGTCGACTTCACAATTGACATGACATAACTTGAGCTCACTCAAGCCTTGTGACACGATATATTACAACAGTTGATTTCCGTGTAAATCTGACAAGAGAAGTAGGCATTAGGTTATTCGGTTTGTAAACGCTATTTTACCAACGCATTGTAACTTCTACCCGATCTGCCGAGCAGTCATTTTATCTGACTTGACTTCTGTTATTGTATATAGATTCTTGTTCAATCTTGCATTAACTCGACGGAATATATGTATCTAAGCACCTTGTATTTGTAGGAAAGAGCCATGTTAACCGAAACAAGTGTCGGCACACCGATAGTTACAATCTAAGTTGACTGAAATCATGAAGCTCAATCTAGATCTGATGTAGCCACAGCAGATATTTTTACGTGTTGATTTTCACTGCCAATAACGAGGAAGGACACACGGGGGAATCCATCAGTCAACATACATACCAATATTGAATTCCCTCGAAAAAAATCTTTATTGGAATGTATACTATCAACCGTAGGCCAATTTCGAAAAGCTTACAACGGGCTTCGGCTTAGATCCCAGGTTACCTGCAAAAAATACAAAACATGTGCAAGCCGGGTTTCACCGTCAGTCGAGATTACTATTGCGAATGTATAAAATCCCCAAACAATGTCACATCTCCGTCCCGATGCAGTGCTGTACACACAGTACGTATACAAAAGGTAATAAATAAAAGTTAAAACAATTGGGAGGGTATGTTATATATATAATAAACCTATACGTAACCGACAAGGAAAAGCTTTTTAACTCCATAATTATAACACCAAGCTTCACTCCAATATCACCGGAAGAGACGACAAAATATCTTCGAGGTAGTCTTTTGTGCGTTGGATTCTAAAGAAAACTAATTAAAGCTCGAAGTAGTCGAAGTATAACTTTTTTAGTTCTCAGCACTAATAAAACTTAACTAAAGAGATAATTCCAACTGGCAGTTGAAAGCAATTTGTGTAGTCCATCTTATTTGTAACAAAAATCCAAGTATGTTTGTTGAACGCGGTCGGGGCCACAGAAGTGGTCAAACAACATACTCAAAAGAAAAAGTTACTCAAGTACTGTATCGTAGTGGTACGTTGTGAGGTTGCAAACACAACACCAAATGGAAAATGTCTGTTTACGTATTGTTGCGCTACAGCGTATCCTCTCGCAATCGCAACAAGTTTATTTTTTTCATCTTGTGGAACAACATATATTCCCTACAATACAGCTCACAAGGGATGAGCGTGCGGCAGGATAAAAAAATCTTTTCTTTTTTTGTTTGTATTATAAAGTACCATGAATTAATTACAATCTAGCCTAGGCTAGGCTAATGACTAATTTAATTTTAACCTAAATTCCTATGGTTTTAAAATTTTAAGAGAACGTTTTTTAATTTCTAGATAACATAGGGAGACACCATTTTCAAGTGTTCTTACTAGGCAGCACTTATCACTACATTTTGTATGTGTCACTATTCACTAAACTAATTCGAATGGTTCTGTTTTCGCACTAATTCAGTGTTATGGAACACACATTGGTTTATTCACATAACATTGATTCAGGAATGGAAACTTACAATCGAATAAGCCAGTCCAACTGGAAAGTATTACTAAAATAGAAAGAATAAAAATAAATGAAAATAAAAAAGCTAGGAATATAAAGCTATAAAGGATAAATTCACACTTTTTGATTTATTTATGTAAAAATTTCCATGGTTACATAGATAAAAGAACACATAAAAAGAACAGTGTAATCAGATTAATGAAGTATAGTATATAAGAATATAGTAGTAAAAGTTTTTACTACACACACAAAGATATATTCGTAGGTATCATTAGGCTAACTGCCCAAACTTATACGGTAGAGTAAATGCTAAAAAACACGAAATCGAGAGGTCGGCGGAGTCAGAGTTCGGGTCATTTAAATCAGAAATAAATTTACACGGAGTTCAGTTGGAGGCAGCTGCCTACATTTACTGTGCAGGCAATTGTGGCTGTAGGTATGCTAACCACTCTGTTAAACAGCTACAAAAATATGTAAGCATGTAACTTAAACACGTGTTGGTAGTACACGTAATGACCACATTGATCAACGAACGCACTGTTGGAATTTCAAACAATGCTAAACGTTTTGCATTTGTGTAACAGAGTTTTAGGATAATCAGTGTAGGTATTTATTGTAATTATTTCAGCATTTCTTTAAAATTTGATGCCACACTCGGAAGTTCTCCGGTATCGTGGGTGACCGTTAATATCCTGTATCCAATTGTCTGTAGATCATAGAAATATTTGTGTCGTGTCGGAACCGAACTCGCGACACGTGGAACAGTAACCGGTGTTTTTGGCCACTACACCAATCAACTTTTTTTTATGAGCCTAAAGTGTCCCACTGATTGGCAAAAGCCTCCCTTACTCCTCTGTCTAGAGTTATTAATTAATTATTAATCAACTGAGTTCTGCATAATGTCTTGTATTTGTAAAAAAAATTACGTTATACATATGTGATCGAATATGATGTCTGTTCCTGTTGTTTTTACAGCCATGGTATCTACTTGTATACAGCTTGTAACTATTTTTGTATAAAAACTTTCGTGAGACATATTCATATCAATTAATGTTCACCGGTTACTACTCACGTGCATTTTTCGGGATCGCCGCGGGCTCAGCTCATGACTAAGGGCTCTGTTCGAGTTTGAAACTACTCGGGCAATCCCGAAAAATGCACGTGAGTAGTAACCGATGAACATTAATTGATAGCTTGTAACTAATATCGAAGTTTGTGTCATGTATAATATCATTAGACCAATTTCTCGTCCTAAAGTTCACAACTTCGGGTTAAAGTTCACATTCCAGCATTATGAAGAGGTTATAATGACGATCTACGACATTATAACCTCTATACCTAGGCTAAAATATTAGAACACAATTATATATTATACTATAAAGCTTTCGTTCTACATTATATAAATTAAAATGTGGGTATTTATTGCGTTTCATACTAAGGACTAAGCCAATCATCTAAATTGGATTGAGGATTATCCGTGCCCTCAAATGTTTGGTGTGCTACAACATAAACAATTAAACCCCGTTTTGGAATTCACAGATCGTTATGATATTCAATGTCGTTAATGGCCCTCGTCTATCTAGTTATGCTTGTATTCGTATATACGTATTTCACAAATACGCAAATATAGTATGCAAACTGTGGGGTAATGTAACTTAAAGTATTCTTGATTTATACATTATTTATAAGAATACAATACCAGTCTGGCCTTAGTAGTATCCTTTTGTTATCATGCTTAAAGTTCGGCTATAATATGGTAACGTAACACTCTTTGTGTCGTCAGTCATTAAGCTGTGACTACACGCGTTTATTATTCTCCCCAAACTGAAACTTCCAAGTAAAGTTGCTAAAGTTATGAAGGAATTGTTTATGAATACAAATCTACATGAGAATCGTGTATTTATATGGGTTTAATATATTGAATTATTAATCTAACCGGCCGACTGATACTATATGTTTTTTATGTTGTATTTCTGATTTTACTAAAAATTCATATCACGTTCTATACGCAATGTTTACCAGATGTTATGTAAGCTGTAACACCTATGGTAGAACTCTTTACATAAAATACTTTGGCATAAAAACATATATTTATTCAACCAAGATAAAAAAATTACCAATGCAAAAAATTTACTTAATATTTTATAAGTAAATGGTAACGATAGTACGCATCTTCATCAAAATTGTACTGTTTGTTACAGAGCCACTGACTATCACATCGTTTGCAAAACACTAGTCTTCGAGATGACTCAAGTCGACAGCTATAAGCGTCCGTCGCCATCGCCATCCCGGAGTTCTGTGCGAAGCGACAGTAGAGTGTTCCGTCAGCCGCGAGTGATAACAGTAAACCGCGATGCCGCCACCATGGTGGATGGCGAGGCCAGCGGGCCAGCCGCAGCCGCGCCGCCCGCCGACTGGGAAACAAGACTTACACAAAACGCTGCTCATTTTCGCTCCCGCACCTTCAGCGACGGCTTCATCAGAAATACTAGTCTCGAACTACTGCTCGGTGTTGACTGCGAAGCTTGCCTCGCTCTAGCCGCTCAACGACACTGTCTAGATGAACACATATCAAAACATGATTTTGATTTAGTTTGCAACTGTAACGTTCAACAAAATAATTTTGTTAATTGTAACAGAAATGTCGATCAGAGAGGTCACACTCTTAACATCTACGACTTAGAAAGAATTAAGCGGGACACAGGCCGGAGTCAACTCACAATCGGGTCACATCGTAGTCTTGACAGAAAATATAACAAAAGTAGGACTATCGGTGTGTCGAACTACATTTCAAAACAGTTAATATCATATGACCCTAGAAATACACTCGTGCAAAAGATAAAAAGGAAGTTATCTAACTTAAAAAAGATGGGCGGCGAAGCAATATCAAAAAAACATCAAAACGCTGTCCAACTGGCCGAGATAACATCAGGGTCGACTAGCTCTCTCAAGAAGGCATCGATGTTGTCACTCGCAGACAAGTCGCAAAGGAGAGTTAACAGCCAAAGTTGTATTTTTACATCTTCAGGCTATCAAGGAAAGGACGACATGAAAAGCAACGCTTCTACATATGCAAATTTTTCCGGTAATGTGGACCAATGTTTTGATAAACTGAGAGATTATAATGTAAGTTCAGATATAAATAGAAGAACCACGCAAAAAATGGTGAAAATGAGGAGCTTTGATAATAACGATATACTCGTTACTAGAAATTCACCAGCTTTAGAAAGAACGAAGTTTTCTACTCTCGACAACCGTAGTCGTTGTAAAAGTATTAAAAGGCAAATGTCATATAACGATTTTCCAAGTGAACGATTTAGGGATAGATTATCGGAAACATGGACGCGGGATGAGAGCACAATGGAGTCGAGAAGTACTCGTAGTGATTTAGTTGATGACGAGGCACAAACATTCATAGACGGCGATACCATGGCGATGGGCGGGCCGCGTAGTGCACACGCACTCTGCACGTGCGACACGGTCCATGACACCAGGGTACCATCAATTTTCTACGATACACACGTAAGTAACATGACATAAATATTTTATTGCCTCGTTGGTCTAATTGTCCTAAACACGGCTACTAAGCATGACGTCTTGGGTTCGATTCCCAGGCCGGGCAGCGTTATTTGTTTTTTTTCTTTTAGGAAATTCTCAAAAGCAGCCCTGAGTTAGGAACTGTGTCCGGCAAATCGCAATAGTAATGCGGCCATATTTATGAAAAGCAATGCGGGTCAAATGTCCTCTAAAAAGAGGATAGAGGCTGTGAGTTTAGGCAGTTCAGGTAAAAAAACAACAAACTTATTTGAGCCATCATTTGTTTTAAAACCATATTTTTACATCTCGACCGAGACGAGTTATGAGTCGAGATGGCTTAGTGGTCAGAGCGCCTGGAGTATTTATCCGGGAGGCGCAGGTTCGAATCCTATTCGTGACCGTATTCTTTTTCCATTTAATATAATAAATAACTTTAGAGTTCGCTAAGCATGCGTTAATGCTTTTCAAAGATTTATCTTTAATCATATTTTTACACTTGTATTAGTAGGTAATATACTGCCTACACACACAGACTTTGTCACAATACAATATATATCGAATCTTGGTTACTTACACTAGTTGTGGTGTACATAGCGTTGGGTTTGGTATTGACGGTTCTACGGTATTATTGGTGCTCTCTTTTCACCTTGACTATTTGGTCTATGAATTTTCTTTAACTTGTACATGTCACAAAATACGAAAAAAAGCATCACGCTCACATTTGCCGCCAACATATAAGATGTTAAAGATACTATGCTTTGTAATGGACATAGCCTATTAGACTTGAATATCTACGAATGAAGTAATACCTATAGCACGTACGTACGGGACGTATTCCACGATTTGCGGGATTATTTTAATAATTATTACAAAACTGGACTACAATTGCTATTACGGGACGGTTCCGTATAATGCGGGACGATTGGCAATACGCTCACTGGACTGGCTCATACTGGGACTTTTAACGGCATTGGTGAACGTGAGTTTACAACTGTGTACACCTCTGCCTACCCTTTCGGCGAATACAGGCGAGATGCTATGTTATGTTTATAAATATTTCCTACATTGTCATCCATGTAGGCAGACAACTTAATCCTAATTTTGGTTTCAATTAATATGAAGAGAACTTTACACAAATTACAGCAAAACCATATTGAAATATACAAATTTTTCAATGAAGATTAGTTGCATCTGTTGCTCCGCTCTCGTAAATACATTTTATTTGGCATGTTAATTGAAATCCTTACAGCCATTAAGGCGTCATTGATTATAAATCATTTACATATATCAAAACTTTCTCTTTTTTTTAAATTGCGTTGTAGTATTTCTTTTTTTGCAAATTCGTATTTTATTCAGCGTTCCTACTGCAATAAACAATATAACAGATTTTAACTAATGATAAGCGTCGTGTAATGTAACTTGATCCACCTAAATTCTGGGTATATTCATGCGGTGTAAGGTTGTGTATCTAAGCACTAGTTTATAGGTACAGAAAGGAGGTGGACACTTTAAAAGTCCCAGGTCTCTTTTGTGTATGAAAATTTTGTAATTAATCTATTTTCGTGTAAATTATCATGGACTAGAGAATACTTTAAGTATAAGTGTAATGTGAGAAAATATTAACAATAATGAACTATTCTGATAAATTACTTTGAAAATTACCTCTAACCATATTTTTTGCTAATAGGAATGTCAATTGGTAGTTAGCATATACTAAGATAATTGATCTCAGAAATTGGTAATGGGGACAATTTTAACAAAAATGAAAACCTCCTCCTTTTTTTGAAGTCGGGTAAAAAAATACAGTCATAAAACAAAATAAATTAGGTATCAAATAATTTCCTAGTAACTTCGCAATCTGAAAAAGAAACTCGAATTTTAATTTCAGCTATTGTGCGAATGGTAAATTTTTTACATAACTAGCTGACCCAGCGAACTTCTTACCGCATTTTTTTTTCTGTTAGTTATTTTTTAATTTTCTTTTATAACAAATGCAAACCTTATCTACACAAAAAAAATGTATCCAATATGGTGCAGTCGTTCGGAAGTTATGCGCGTACAAACATTTCAGCGATTCATTTTTATTTATATGGATAAGTTAGGGATTTAAATTCAAAAAGTTTTAATGTGAATGATTGAACATGAAAATTCTGAATCCCATATTAGAGGCAACCAAAGTAACATTAACAAGCTTTTTACCGGAGGCGGAAATGTGATACAGATCGACATACTCAGGTTAAGGTTTAACTTAGGTAAGTCGATATTCAATATCACGTTATGGAAGCACCCTAAATCATTTGACATATTGAATGAGCAATATTTTTATATTTTTATGCTTTTCTTAACTTCTTATAAAATATCAATGAGAGATTAAGTGTTGTTTAAAGAACGTACTTTAAAGTTATCTTTCCTGAGAATCATTTCACCTACAATAATACCGATAGTGATTTTATCTACGACTACTACAAAAAGATTTGTATTAGATACATTAGATTTTTTAAATAAATTGTCATATCTAGGAATCTGAACTAGTAGGTACTTGATCTCTAACACAGCAAAGCATCAGCATCTAAAGTAAATCTGCGAAAGGTAAGGCAGAGTTGCACACCCATATTTCACCGGTAATTATGTCTCATGTTACAGGTTGTAAGCTATTGCCATCAACCGAGCACAATTCCAAACTCCAGGCTCAACTCAGAGTTTATAACCAGAATAATCCAATAACACTGCCCGACCCAGGAATCGAACTCAGGACCTTACATTCAGTATCCGTGCTTGCATCCACTAGATCAATGACACAGAATTCTAAATGTTTAGTTCGATAAATGCAATCATCTTGTAATAATAACGCTTTTCACCGCTATGTGTACCTACCTAAGTATTCTTCACATTAAGCTAAATGCAGTTGCAGTGCACCAATTTGAACTGTACGCCGTAGATGTGGGGGGAGGGGGCAGCAGACTAATTGCCGTAGAATTAGAAAAGACAATGAACTATTATCCCACGATAATAAAGGTGGTTCATGGTGGCGCTCTCTACAAAATCTCGACTAAAGGCTGCCTATTTCACTGTCTACATATATAATATAAGGGGAAACTACCACGGAATACCAGGTGTATCTTTGATTGGCTACTTTCGTCTGTAATGTGCTTAACTTTTTATTGTTGACACTCTCCTTCCCAGCAAATTGTATTTGTTGATAATATGCTAGCCCTTCATGAGAGAGGGACTCGTGGCTAAGTAACAACCGCACAGATCGATCAATCTAGGTTAAGCTGCGCTTGCCACGGTCGGTCTGTGGATGGGTGACCATCATTTCATACCGAGACTTCACCGCGCCTCGGAGAGCACGTTAAGCTGTCGGTCCCGGTTATCAAATTAAGATCTATGACAGTCGTTACGGGTAGTCAGAGGCCTGAAAGTCTGACAACCACTCATACTACGAAATATTGTGTTACCCAGTAACTGGGTTGTGGAGGTCAGATAGGCAGTCGATCCATGTAAAATACTGGTATTAAGCTGCATCCGGTTTGACTGGAAGCCGACCCCAATGTAATTGGGAAAAGGCTAGGCAGATATATGCTAGTCCTTCATGTTTCTGACAGTCTAAACCATGCAGGCAAAGATGCAATGTCAAATGTTAAAAAGAGTGAACACCTGCTCTTATATTTTCACTTCGACACGAAGTGCACATGCTTCAATCTGTAAAATGAGCGGCAACTAACAAATAATTCCCCCTCAACTGCTGGACTGAGGTGCCAGCATTATAACTTAAAGGTTTACGAAGAAGGTGTGCAGTTGTCACTCTACCCCCTTAAAAACTTCTGTAGCAACGTGTTAACTCAACTTATAATACGGTATAGGGGAAGAAGCGGGCGACGCCAGCTCCTGATGTGACAGAGCGCGGGCAAGGAGGCCGCCTGGCTTCCTGCAACGCTTGCAAATCACCACAGTGGCTGTCAACGGGAACCACTTCCACCACCAGCCACAGCTCCACCACCACCGGAAACTCTTCTCGTAAATATATCTTTATTTTATTACTATACATACAGTAAATAGCACGACATACTGCGGGATGTGATAACTTGGGTCAATAGACCTACTAACATTCCGCATAATTGTAAATTCCGCACTATGTTACGGTTTCCAGGTTATACTGAATTATCTGAAGTATCGAAAAATAATTTTGTTTTTGTTTACTCATTAATAAGTCTTATACTTATTAATGAGTAAACCAAAACAAAATTATCAATGAATAGTTGGCAAAAAAGGTGTTATTTTAACTCTACCTCGCTAGATTTTAACCTACTTTGTACTTATGTCAAAAATCTAGCGCGATAGAGTTTTAGATACTCAAAATGATTTTGAATCATATAATTATAATTAATATGAATAGGAATCGAAATCAATGTTGGTCCTACAAACAAGAAATATATTTATTCTATCTTTTACTTGGTAAAATATATTTCAGTTTTAATAAACTATAAATTCAGTGAATAGTTGATTTCAAAATATTACCGGTGAAGAGTTTGTAGAACAGAATACTACAATGATCCAATTTATTTCACGGAATATTCCCAATATTCTTTCTAAACATGTAAGTACATAGTTAAGCTCGTGTATCCGCCGGGCGCGGGCGGCGCGGGCGGCGTCGCGTCGTGATCGAGTAAGTTTGCTTCTGACAGGAAGATTATAGGAAGCTTCGTAACGAGGGATTGCTATGACCCAAATTGATTTTTATAGATATTTTTACAAAGCAAGCCGTCTAGTTTGGTTTTAAGGTTTAATTTTAGATTTAGATAAAAATGAACCGTGTTTCAGCATTTTAAGGCAGATTTTACTTTATCGTCGGCCGAGGCCATTAGCCAGCTTTCTATAGCCATCACTGCAATACTTACTTGATGCAGTTTTATTAGCGTCGAAAGTCTGTGCTTCTCATAAAAAAAATACAGAAGGACTTATCTAATATTTTCACTCTATTTGAATATATAAATAAGTACCATTGAACGAGTGTAACTTTGAGCTGCGTAAATACATGTAATCACTCAGCTCAAACGAGTCTAACTCGTTTAAAAGATTAAACTCATAGATTGTGTCTACAATGAATTGTATGTCTACGACCGATCGGACGTTGGGGGTTCCACGATTTGATAGGGTATGTGGTAATATTTTAGTTTTGAATGAAATAATGTGTAGGTTTGTCAGTATGGCATCGGCGTTGGTGCTGCGTGGCGATCCTGGTCCTGGTGGCAGGCACGGCGTGCGTGGCCGGCCCGCTGGCGCTGCGAGCCCCGCCCGGGGCACCGCTGCACGAGAGACTGCGCCTCGCTGAGCGGCTCCTGCACGACACTCCACTCATAGATGGACACAACGATCTACCATGGAACATACGAAAGTTTTTACACAATAGAATTAAGGATTTTAAGTACGTCAAACCTCGCACATTTTATTTCGTTTTAAGAGTAGTAAATAACTGTACAGGCGTACGTGTGCCATATTAAACATACCATATATCTAGCCGGGGACATAATCAACTTAAATAAGATCTTATGACATAATGACAATAACAGCCTAATAATATAATGTCGCGCAACAAAGCCGTAAATCGTCACTTTATAGTGAAAACCTCCAAGTGCGGAACAGGAGGATGTAACCTGGCAAATAAAATAAAAGTCATCTCGCTGATTGCGTAAATCAAAATTAAATGTTATCGACACTTATTACCCACACTTATTCAGAGATAAGTGATTAATTAAGAAAAGTTCGTAAACGTCTGCACTCGAAGCTTTTTAATATTATTTTTGGATAATACTTCTTTCTTTAGTGATATGCATTGATAGCTTATGTTTGTACCCTTATTTCTTATATTTTCTCTTTTTCACAAGAAATGAACTAAAACTTGAAAATTTTTTTTGGTTCTTTGAATCCGTTTGAGGTACAGAGCATCAGGATTTTGAACAAAGAGACCAAACCTTACAGGAGCGTATACAGGTATAGGTACAATGCACGTAAGAGATGAGCGATAAATCAATTCACTTAGTTCCTTTGAAACCGGCGATGTTTTAAACTAGGTAACAAAATCAGCGAGCCATAATTCTGCTTTAACAAGGAATAAAGGTTAACTTTACTCTGTACACGAACATATTCCACCCCTCATACTTCCGTTGGCAGTAATGTGCGTATGTCGGTAATGTGCACAGCTACTAAGCTAATCACCTCTCTGCCGGAACAGAGTAAAATCGCACTTAAAGAAATAGAAACAAGATTCTTTAGCTGTTCTGCAGTGTTCCGCACATTACTTTGTTCACATTCACAGATATAAGAGAAAAGATACTATTTATACGGATGGAAAATAAATGCTTGTAATCAAGTAATTTTTTTGTTCAAAAAATCTACCTCACGTCCCCGAAGCCTAAGATCGACGTAATGTATACCTATTAACGATCTGTTATAATGAGTTTATACAAATTATAGTTCAATGATAAAGTCAATTCCTCAATTACCCCGCTGCTGAACATAGGTACCTTGATTTTTAGTTTTCGAGGGGAAACCTCCAAAAAGGCGCTAGGGCTACTAGTGAGTGTGTGGTTTTTACTTCACTAAAACCCCGGTGGTCACAATCAGTATCTACATGGAGGAGTGCACTGAGTTCTCTTAAGAGACCAGCTGCAGAACCCCACTGTGCAGCTGGAACTGTGCTTATGTGACGCAGGCGGAGCTTCAGGTGGTAGGTGCCCGGACGGTTGCCTCCCCGACGCCTTTTCCTCCAGGTAGCTATTGAGAAACTTACAGATGTCAAAAATAGGTCTAGCCTGGGGAAAAATGATATCGTTTTACTTTTGTGATTAAAAATTTACATAAACTTCTACCTCTAACTCTTGTTATATGGTAATGTATTGGTATTTTCGCTTTAAAAACCCAGAGAAAAGAAGTAGTTTAAAGTGGAGAAGTTGGGCTAAATATGGCGAATATTTTTATTTTTTTTATTTTCATAAGTATAAAAAGAAATCCAACTCTTTATATTTGTTACTAGGTAGGTTATTCATCAACTACCTACACGATAAGAAGAATTATACATAATTTACTACAAATGTAAAAATCCGAATCGCGAGGACGAGGCGTAGTATAATTTAAAAATGAGATATTGATATGTCGTTATGAGTTCAACAATCGTAGATACAATAGTATTAGTATCTACTTAGGTATAACATATATCTTATTTCATATGTAAGGTAAAGAATTGAAATGTTTCTGTGAGGTTAATGTTGACGGACATATTGGCACAGTGCCAAATCGGTGGCGACGCGTGTGGTGCGAAATTCGATTCTGCTGTCAGTGTTTTCTAGATTTTTCCAGATTTATATTTATCTATGTTTAGAAATACTTTCGTGACGCCGCGAAAAAATGTGTAAACAACATAAACTATTTTGGTAAGCAATCCATTCTAAATGTAAACTGTTTACACGTTTGTATATCTTCGAGCTCGAAACTTGTCGGACATACCCGAAATATGCACGTGAGTAGTAACTGATGAACAATAATTAATATTTTTACACGTTTTATACAAGTGTTTAAATGGAATCTGTTCATATTGATAATTATGTAAGTAGTCGGTTCTTAAGTATACCTACTTGTAAATAAGGATGTATAGTCATTCTGCGACCGCGAATGCTCAGTGCTTAAATCGACACAGATATTCGTAATGTTAAGCAGTTTTTTAAACCTCATTTTTTTATCCTACTACTGGTGTCATGACTATAAAGCATGATTTCGCAGTTTAGTCAAATTATGTTAGTAGAGATCGAACAACAGCTTTTATATAAATCTCAAAATAATAATAATAATAATCTGACAACATACACAATTTTTGGTATAAGAAATTCACATGCACTCACACACTGTTACTCAATCACATTAACGCATTCATCCACTCACCCGATACTATGCCACTCTACATCACACAGGGTATAACATACATGCTACCGAAAGATTCATCAGACTCAGCGAACCCTGCTAAATATCGCCCAATTACTTGCCTACAGAATATTTATAAAATTATTACATCATGTTTAAGTGAATCCATATACAAACCCACTCTTGAACACCACATCTTAGCTGAGGAACAGAAAGGCTGTCGGAAACATAGTCAGGGATGTAAAGAACAACTCACGATCGACGCCGTAGCTTCGAAGCAAGCAATTAGTCAAAAACGCAACATCCATACTATGTATATCGACTATAAAAAAGCTTTTGACTCTGTACCATTCTCTTGGTTAATATATATTTTGAAACATTATAAAATTAATTCTGCTATCACCTGTTTTTTGGAAAAGATAATGTTAAACTGGAACACAAAACTTAAAATATGCAACTCTGACGAAAATTCCGAAACCGATTTCATCCCGATAAAAAGAGGTATATTCCAGGGTGATGCCTTGAGTCCCCTTTGGTTTTGCCTTGCACTTAATCCACTATCCAACATGCTCAACAAAAATAACATAGGATACAAAATTAAACACGACACACAACAAACAAATCTCACTCATCTCATGTATATGGATGACATCAAACTTTTTGGAAGCACGCTACACGAAATACACACACTTGCCGACGTCACTCAGACATTTTCAAACGACATTCGCATGGAATTTGGAATAGACAAATGTAAAATTCAGTCTGTTAACAAAGGAATAGTAGAACCCGCCTCATATAAATTAGCTAATCATGATGTTATAGACGCCGTAGACCCAGTGGAAGGTTATAAATACCTAGGATATCACCAGTCACAGGAAATTCACCACAAAGATACAAAAAAGATTTTACAACAAAAGTTTAAAAATAGATTACACAAAATACTACACACTCATCTTAACGCACGAAACTCCATTAAAGCCATCAACACCTACGCTATACCCATACTCACTTACTCATTTGGAATCATCCGCTGGACACAAACAGAGCTAAAGAACCTACAAAGAATAATAAATACTACAATGACTAAGCACAGGAAACAGCACCCAAGAGCTTGCATTCAGAGATTAACCTTACCAAAACAAGAGGGCGGCAGAAGACTCATTGACATAACAAACTTACACAACAAACAAATCATATTACTCAGAAAGTTTTTTCATGACCACTCACAACAATCAACACTACACAAAGCCATATCTCAAGCTGACAAATTCACACCACTCTCTCTTGCGGATCACACCAAACAAATAAATATAAATACAAAACAACAAAAAATTGACACATGGACACAAAAATCACTCCATGGTCGTCATCGCCTCAACTTGACCGATTCAAATGTTGACAAGATAGCGTCAAACGCATGGTTAAAGCGAGGTGAGCTGTTTCCCGAAACAGAAGGATTTATTATTATATGTATAACTAACAGGAATTAACGCGCAATAAATACCTTTGAATCGCTTGACGTTTCGACCAGGTTGCACTGATCGTGGTCACAAGCAGACTGATGCAGCGAGTTTACTCCGTCATGGGTGCGGTAGATTTTTCTTCATCTACCTCCATGTTTTCACAATTGTGTACCGCAATTTCACACTGTGTGTACCGCAAGCCTACACACACCGATAGATACCTGCATGCAACATCACACCACCATCCTCGCCATTTGCAGTCCGTTATGACGTCACTCAAAAACAGAGATCTGTCTGACCCTGAACATTTACAGCGAGAGCTAGACCATATTCAGGAGGTCCTCAAAAGTAACGGATATCGAGTGGGTTGTCGACAAAAGCGGACTGCGATAAGATGCAGACATCCTGAGGTAAGCAGACAACCAGCCTACATGCCCTACGTCAAAGGAGTGACGGATAAAATCGGAACGGTGTTGAAAGGGTACTCCTTTCGCACAATCTACACACCGGGGGCTAAGGTAAACAACATAGTGGGCACACCTAAGGATGTCATACCGCTGCAAACACCAGGTGTCTACAAAATAGATTGCAGCTGCGGTAGTTCTTACATAGGCCAAACGAAGCGGACCATCGCAGAAAGGGTCAAAGAACATATCGCAGCTGTAAAAAACCGTCAGACTAGCAAATCAGCGATTGCCGAACACATACTTCAATCAGGCAGTAATCACTGGATTGAATTTCAGCACACAAAAGTCCTCTCAACTGATCGCCACTTTTATTCAAGAGCAGTGCGTGAAGCTATTGAAATCCAAAAACACAAGACTTTCAATCGGGAGGACGGTTTTAAATTATCAGCAACGTGGAATCCAGTGATTAAAATATCTAAACCTCGCTATTTTAAGTCGGTTAAAAATACGGACACAGTGAGTGTAGTGTGTCGCGGCCTTAATAACAATTGTGAAAACATGGAGGTAGATGAAGAAAAATCTACCGCACCCATGACGGAGTAAACTCGCTGCATCAGTCTGCTTGTGACCACGATCAGTGCAACCTGGTCGAAACGTCAAGCGATTCAAAGGTATTTATTGCGCGTTAATTCCTGTTAGTTATACATATAATAATATCATGCAACGCGATAGTTTAAAAGTTAGAAGGATTTATGCTAGCGATTCAAGACCAGGTTATAGACACCAAAAACTACAGGAAGTACATCATCCGTGACAGCAGTCTTAGTAGTGACCACTGCCGTCAATGTCATAAACAACCTGAAACAATCTAACACATCACAGGCGCATGCTCATCTATCACACAAACAGATTATAAACACAGACACGACCAGGTAGCAGCAATTATACACCAGACACTCGCACACAAACACAAACTCATTACAGAAAAAACACCATACTATAAATACACACCTCAAATCATACTAGACTCACCTGATTACAAAATGTACTGGGATAGAACAATACTAACTGACAAAACTATACACCATAACCGACCAGACATCACCCTACATGACAAGCAAAATAAAATTGTATACCTGATAGATATAGCAATTCCCAACACACACAACCTAACATCCACACACACAAACAAACTCTCAAAGTACACAGACTTGACAATTGAATTAAAAACCCAATGGAGAGTAAAAACAGTCAAAACCATCCCCTTCATAATATCCAGCACCGGCGTTATACCCGAAACACTTCATACAAGCCTTAAAACATTAAATCTTCATCCACTCACATTCGTACTCCTACAGAAAGCAGTCATACTGAACACATGCAGAATCGTCAGAAAGTTTCTGTCGATAAACTAAATACTCAGTACCGTCATAGTTGTTTGGCCAAAAGCCCGCAAATTTGACGTAGTTCCCCAGAAATGGGAGAGATTAAAATTTAAACACAATATAATAATAATAATAATAATTTTTTATTTTCAAAATAGTACAAAATGTGCAACATTTACATTACAGATGAATCTTTGAAAAGCATTAACGCATGCTTAGCGAACTCTAAAGTTACAAATTAGCTTAGCAGCTTAGCGGTCAGACCGCCTGGAGTATTTATCCGGGAGGCGCAGGTTCGAGTCCTGCTCATGACCGTATATTTTATCCGAAAAATTTTGTTCGTCTTTCGTTATGAAAAAGTGACTCTTCTATAATATTTTCAATACTTTTATTGGAGTTATTCCGTAAGAATTTTCAAGTATTCAGGCAGACAACACACAGCGTTAGTCTGACGGCGTATTTTCAGTGCGTGCGCGCAGTGTGACCGTGGCGTGGATAGCGTCGGCATGGCGTATTTGTCCTGTTATTGTTAGCTTTATTAATCAAAATTTCTACCGCCACGACGCGACGCTTACACGTGGCAATCACACTGTTTTTAAACCGCGCGCACGTGCCGATCCTTTATTTTATAAAATGAAATTATTTGAAAAGCAACCCTACAAAAATAAAAATGAATAGTATTTTTACTGACGAATACTTTTGACGTATGATACCGTGTAACAAATATGTGACGAAACATCGTGAGGAAACCAGCAGACTATTAGCTATCTCGGTTGTCATTGAAATGATGGTCACTTTGTAGTAGATTGCGTGATATGGTTTATTATGCTTTTGCTCATATCTGATAAGCGACACAATGCTGCGTGTAATGCTGTACACTTCTGCCTACGCCCATGAGAAACACAAGCGTAATTCTATGTTATGTTACGCCGCAATATACATAACATAATACCCAATTAGAAATTGCCAACCTGCAATGACCTAGCGTGGTGATCAATGCTTGCAGTGCTCTTTTCATACCAGAGAAGGCTTCTCTGTATGAAAAGAAACCGTTGTCCTACAGTGGGAAATTTATACTATGTTACGTAATTGGACTACTTACTACCTGTATTTATGTGGGAGATACGTAATGATAACATGTATTTTCATAGTTTCGACGAGGATTTGCGGACAATCTCCCCATGGGCAACAAGTTCGTGGAGTCACACGGACCTGCCGCGACTGAGACAAGGCAGAGTAGCCGCACAGGTGAGTGGAATTCCTCAAACCACACGATTTAATTAATTGTGCATTGAATAAAGTGGGTCATTTCTACGTAATCCCTTGGAAAGATTAATTATCATTTTATGCCTCGTGGATCATAACGACCATATTATATTGCTAATATCTAAATATATATATACAATGTGCAAAATGGATGAATAAATAAATAAGTAGAGGGGCTCATGGCTAAGTAACAGCTGCCGCAGATCGACTGAGTTTAAGCTGCGTTTCCCACGGTTGGTCTGTGGATTGGTGAACATCATTTCATATCGAGACGCCCGTGCTTCAGAGAAAACGTTAAGCCGTCGGTCTCGGTTCTAAAATAAAGATGGCAGTCGGTACGGGAAGACATCTATCTGACTACCCGTAACGGCTGTGAAAGTTTGACAACTTGTCTTACCACGAGATATTGTGTGATCGTTACTCAGTAACTGGGTTTTGGAGCTCAGATAGGCAGTCGTGCCATGTAAAATACTAGTATTAAGCTGCAACCGGTTAGACTAGGAAGCCGACCCCATACGTATAGTTGAGAAAGGGCTAGGCAGATAGACAAGTAAAGATATAAGTACAATACGTAACATAAAGATGGAATAATAGTAAATAAGTAATAAAATGTGACTGCTGAGCATAAAGTTCCAGGTTCGATTCTCGGGTCGAGCAGTGTTATTGACCTTTTTTTGCTAGGAAATTCTCATATAATAAGCTCACCATCTATTACATGGAAATTATCAACAGTATTGATGAAATGTGGGTGAACAACTGTTTACACCTTTGTCCTTTGGGGAATACAGTTAATTAAGTTATGTAAGTAATAGAATTACGCGTGATAATACTTGAAGAACAGAAGAACAAGTTTGACTCTGACCTCTTTGACTTTAATGGTTTTTACTAGAGCTCTGTAGTTTCGAATGCTATGTCCGGCCTATGTCGTAATTAAACACGGTATGTAGAGTTTATTACACATCCGTCAGATCGTTAGGGATTCATTTAGGACTTCAGGAGGAACATCTGACTTTAAAAGACTGCCTCGTTGGTATAGTGGACGCAAGCGCGGCTGTGAGATCATGGGTTCAGTTCCCGGGTTCGGCAAAGTGTTATTGAGATATTCTGTAAGGAAATTCTCAGTAATAGTCCGGAGTTTGATTTGTACCCGGTTAATAGCAATAGTTCATTACCTATTACCTTGGACTTAATAATAGCATTAGTGTGGTTGTAAAACTGTGCATAATTCTGATTACCCCCACGGAGAATATAGGCGTGATGCTATGTTATGTATGTACTTATGCAGTATGCAAATGTATTATTAATAAAATGTTCAGAATGTTTCGAACATTTTGAATGCCACTATACTTTTGTTGCTAAATGTTAATTAAACGGTTATTGCTTTAAGAAACCCCATTAAATATATAATAGATGACAGTCATCGAGTAATACAGTAAGTATAGTAGAGTTACCATATAACGACTTATAACAACGAGTGACTCAAATCAATGAACGACGCCCTGATTCTCATAATGAGATATATTATAATTATATCATGGATACGGTACAATGAACTGAAACAGAAATGATAGTGAGCTAATTGTTTCCACTCCATCACACAATTCCATCAGATTGATGCGACGTGTTTGTGGCACGAACATATGCATGTGATGGTAGCGAGTTAACCACCCGTTGCCTCACGTTTACCATCACTGATTCCATTATAAAATCTTTGTCGGTCTGAGTATCTGTATTTCATATTCCGAGCGCAGTTGTCAAGTCGTGCGTGATATTTAATCAGCCATATGTCAAGTGATACTCTGTCGGCAGTTCTGGGCCGCGTACGTGCCGTGTGACGCGCAGCACCGCGACGCCGTGCAGCTCACTTTCGAGCAGATTGACTTGATACAAAGACTCACAGACAAGTATCACCCTCAACTCACGCTGTGCACCTCCGCTGAAGGTAAGCTTACTAACTACTCATGAGATTTATTATCAGTACTTACTCAATACCGGGTGACATGAGTCGACTTAAGACATTTGCGGTGTTAATAGCACATGAATTTGCTGTAACGTGGCGCATAAATGACTTTTTTTTCTTTTAATTTGTAAAGCTAGATTAGGTTTTAGTCAATAAATATATTGTAATCTATTCCTTTTCAATTTTACAAATTACACAAGAGTTTATTAATTACAGAAAATCTGCTTTAGGACAAATGTAAATGCGTAAGGTATATTAGCATAAGAAAACCATTGTTTTCACTTCGTAGCCTTTAAAAAATTAAAAGGTTTAAATTAATTCGTGCATTTCCTTTAGCTTCATTGTTTTTCCTTTTTATTTAAATGAACTCCATTAAAATAAACGGCTTTTAGACTTATTTCACGTATTGTTCGCAAACAGAAATCCGGTTTAGTGCTCAGAAAAATCTCAGAAACGGGACCTTTAATTAAGGAATAACTGAGTAGTGAATATTTTAAAGTTTAGTAGTAGGTTTACCTACCACCATTGCGGTATACTACTGCAATGCAGACACCAGTCAACGAACAACAATATGACATTTTATAATCAACTCTAAATAACTTCATAATAAATTCAAAAACATTAACTCCCTTTTTAGCTTTTGAATGTGTATTTCGGTGATTCGGTGTATGAATGAATTTGTACAGCCATATAAAATAAATATTGTTTTTACTAAATTCTATGTATCCTCGTATTAAACAGGAGTAGGTTAGCACGTGAGTGATCAAGATCACTTGCCTCTAGCATATCTATTCGCATTGCTTATCACTGTCAAAACGTTAATCGAGTAAAGTTTATTATTAACACCACTGTGAGCAATATTGCTCCTAGTTATGTTCTTAGACCTTACACCTTTGATACCAAAACAGATAGAAAGAGCTTAGAAACTCCGATATAAAAAAACGTGTGAAAGTTGTATACCGATGTATTTGTAAAATGCATCAATGCAACTGTGGTGAATAGTGATACAGGAAAGGTTTCTGTAATCTGAAAGTATTCCATTAAAAATAAAAATTCATATAATATCATATACGTCTATATTGTGAAAATATGAAAACTTTAACTGTTCTGTTCCTATTCACCCCAACTTTAAAAAAATCATAACATTTAAGTTCGCTAAGTCGGAACTTAGCGAACTTAAAAGTTTATTTTTTTGGAATGAAAGTACAGTTTGGAGCAGGATTTGAACCTGCGCGCCCCCGGGTGAATTCTCCAAGTGCTCTCATACTTGTTTACCGTCTACCATTAGATAAATAAAAAGTCGCTATACTTGAAGCTTCCAACAATCGGAGGATTTTCTTTTATGTTTTACGCTTTACTGGATTACAAAGAAAATATAAAAAGATATTCGCTACGATAATAAGTCGACGGTGTCAGAAATATGGAATTATCAAGTATTCACTTTACGCCGAAATGTTTTTTTTTATACAATAGGCCGTGTACGTTTTCGTTTGTTAGAAGAGAATTTGTTAAATTTCAAAACTGATTTTTGTTGTTATTATTTATATATCTGCCTCATTATTGCAGTGGTCGCAAGGACAACCTCTAATCATGAAGTCCTAGTCGATGCCCGGGTTGTGCAATGGTATTAAGTTTTCTGATAAGAAATTTTCAGTAGGAGCCCATAGTTTATAATTATGCCGCGTAAATGGCAATAGGCTCACCACTTATGACATGAGACTTAATAACAATTGGTGAAATAAGAGTGTACAACTGGGTTTATTATTGAAATTGTGGAATTCTTATATTCAAAACGATTTGTTTGGCGTTCTTTAGTTCAAATATCTATATTTAATTAAACCAACATAATTTACAGATGAAAGAATAATGAAGTGGTAATTTAACTGCAATATTTATATCCATTGTCATAGATATAGTGTCAGCGCACGCCAACCACAGGCTATGTTCATTAGTGGGGGTGGAGGGTGGCCATGCAATCGGAGGCTCTCTCGGTGTGCTGAGAACACTGTACCAAGTAGGCGTTCGTTACCTGACGCTGACCTCCACTTGCGACACTCCGTGGGCTGAGTGCGCGTCCGGAGATAAACCTGAACCATCGCCGCGAGGTGGACTGACGCCGTTCGGGAAGGTAAGTCCTGCTACGAGTTACGAGCTGCTACGTCTCGCTACGCATGGTTACGATCTGCTACGTCACGCTACGCATGGTTACGATCTGCTATGACAAGCTACGATCAGCTACGTGTAGCTCCGAAAGGCTGTAGGCCTACGACGCCATATTTGATGTGTAAATAATATTAGATTCCTTACTATACTCAAATATTTAACCAATTTAACCGTGGAAGAGCCATGCTTCGGCACGAATGGGCCGGCTCGACCGGATAGATAGCACAGCCTCTCAGAAAACCGGCGTGAAACAACGCTTGCGTTGTGTTTCGCCGAGTGAATGAGGGTACCGGAGGCCCAAACCCCTTAAAACGCCGGCAACGCACTTGTGACTCCTCTGGGGTTGCGGGTGTCCATGGGCGGCGGTAATCGCTTACCATCAGGCGAGCCGCCAGCTCGGTTGCCCGCGATCCCATAAAAAAAAAAATATATATATATAAGTCGGCCTAATTAATAATAAATTAATATAAACCTTCACCGAGATATTATCTAAAATTACTTACATATTGTACTGTTGTTTGAATATTTAGTTCTTATCCATGTAAATATTGATTTTTAAAAGTACTTTCCTCTTTTATTTGTTATTTTCAATTTACAACGTACTACGTATGTACGTAACTCATAACAAACCGTACTTTAAAGTCACGCAAAGAAGATTTAGTTCGCTTATTAGGTACTTCATTGGTGAGTACGATCGCGTATTCATACTGCCTCTATTTGTCTTATTTCAGGATTTTCCGAAAGCTCCACGATGTCGTAAATCTGATTTACGCGTTCATAAACTGATATGAACATATTTTTCGACGTGATTGTATTTACGTATATCAATTGAATTCTACTTGCTATTAACTTTAAATGAAGATTGGAAAGCAGTAAAACATTAAAACTTTAATTATTCTTACGGGTTTAAATTGTGAGTTATCTCTCTTAATTCTTTCTTAAATCTCTTAAGATTAGCTGAAGTTATAATCTTCTTCACAGATTATACAATGGAAGCTCGTTAGGGGTGAATTTATTGTGTTATAGTCTGGTTGCTGTTATTAGTATGTTGTAACAAATTGACATAGCTTAAAAGTATCTTACGAGTACCATAGGATTAATACATTTGCATTATAGATGGTAACATATGTGCTCGAAAAGAGCAATCTCGCAATATACGAAGGAATATTAAAATACATGCAGCTAAGTAGTCAGAACGCAACCGTAAAGATTGAGACGTCGGGTAGAGTGAGTGTGCCATAATCATAAACATCCTGGCGCACCGCAATATTTCTCTTTGTATGAACTCGGGCTGCTCGCGAAAGCAGTTCTTTGTTTACCTTCAACGATACTTTTCGAAATATTTTCTTTTGTTTAAACTGCGCGCTGCGTGCAACGTCGGCGCGTCGAACGTAAAAACCATACACACTGTACTTAGCCGTTTTTTTAATTGTTATCATAAATGGAACTGAATATTATCCACGAGATCAGCCACAGAAGTTATTGTTACAAGTTGCGGACTAGCTTCCCTAACCTAAGAATCATGTACCTGATCTATCTATAACTGATATCTCTAAGGGGTGCCTAATAAGAGAGACTACTTGTACCGCAAGGATCCAGAATTTAAGATGGCTATTAAGTTTAGATAGTGGCTGGTTATTAGCTCAACGTTTACGAGCGCTTTATACAGCTGTTACTAGTGTTACCACACAACCCTTAAATGTGATTGTTTATATAGCTTTTTCAATACATGCGTGGCTGGTGTTTGTTGAACTCCACCTCCATTTCATCTTGGATAGTAATCTATCAAATAATTTAAATCATCAGATAAAACATTTCTATATCGATGCCATGCATAACTAAATACTATCCAACCATTATTTGACCAAAAATCTGACATTGATGTCAAAACGCGTACAAAATATTACGACAATTTGTCGCCTTTTGAATTCGTCGGAAAGCTTTCTAAATTCACAACCACAAAGGTTCCAAGAAGTAAGCAATTAATTTAAAGCAACGCAAACTCATACGAACTTCAAAAGCGGCAGGAACAATAGAGTACCTACCTACTTTATGATAAATATGCAAACGGCCAGAACCAGCCGGAACTGTGTTTTGCAGTTCATTTCAATAACTTTCCCTGACTTGATTTAAAACATTTTTTCGTACTTTATTTTAATATAAACGGCACACCATACTTAGTAGTATGGCGATTTGGTTGTGAACAAAGGATAGTACTTGTGCTTTTTGTTCTAAGCCAAATGAAGAAAATAGCAGGTATTTTTCCTTTTTAGGCACCCGTCTTGTATGTCATCAATCTTATCTTCACAAATTGTTATTGATCGCTCGTACAGATTGTTGTGAAGGAAATGAATCGTCTGGGCATGTTGGTGGACTTGTCGCACGTGTCGGAACGTACGATGCGCGACGCGCTGGTGGTGTCGCGCGCTCCGGTGCTGTTTTCGCATTCATCGGCGCGCGCGCTGTGCAATGTGACGCGCAACGTGCCCGACGCCGTGTTGCGCTTGCTCGCCGCTAACAAAGGCCTCATCATGGTTAACTTCTACACATCATTCCTCACATGTAAGGATACCGCAACCGTTCAAGATGCCATTGGTAAGAAAATATTTGCTAGCGGCATTAAAACTGTCTCCTAACTAAGTTAATATAGTCAACATAATTTAACATGTAAAGCTAATCGCCAAATGACGATAATAATTTGATTTTATTTGAAGGTCGTTAATTAACTGGTACTATGTTCTTACAGCACACATTAATCACATAAGGGATGTAGCCGGTGTGGACAGTGTGGGCCTCGGCGCTGGCTACGACGGCATTAATTAGTGAGTACATATTGCAATATGTAGCTATCTCCGATATATAGGAACCTCTCCGATATATTGCAGACACAGTGTGGAAAAATAATAATTTCGCCTCTGATACAAATACAAAACATTTATTTAAAGTAGGCCTTCCATACTGATTTGCACTGCTAGGAATTAAATTTTTAGTACCTTTTTCCAGAATAGTCTTAGTTATATAAAACAAAAACAATAAAAAAACATCCCTAAAGCTTCTCGGTTAAAGTAAAAAAAATGGTTTAGTTCTGAATAAGCTTGGTAATAGTTCTACTTTACAGTGTAACTTTTACTTATATGTTTAATGTCTACTAGTTCCTACGGCCTACCCCATATGCGTAAAATACGCATACATACTTGTATACATTATCTTATGAACAATGATTATTGTACAAATACAGATATATTTTTGAAAAGCATTAACGCATGCTTAGCGGACCTTAAAGTTATAAATTTTTGTTCAGTACACCTCAAGGACTAGAGGACGTGTCTTCTTATCCGCTACTTTTCGCCGAGTTAATGGAGGAGGGGTGGAGTATAGAGGAGCTTCGGAAGTTGGCGGGATTGAACCTGCTCCGTGTGATGGGGGCCGCGGAGCGTGTGGCGCGCGAACTTGCCTCCGCGCACGTCTCGCCCTACGAAGACGTCGCGCCCAAACTCTTCGATGCTCATAACTGTTCAAGCCAAGATCTTTAAATAAAAGAAAGCGGTTTTATAATCTATTAAAAAATTAACTTTGCCTGCCAATACTATATATATACAAAACTGGCGTAAATGGCTCTTCAGGAGTACAGATTACTTTAAAGTTACTAATCTATCAAAAGTAAGAAGTGTAACTGACGCCATTCTTAATGCTGAAATTTTATAAAAAAAATGTTATCAGGTTAAGATAATTTCTGAATAGAATTTGTTACATTGTACGGTTTTGTTGATTGTTCAAACAATGTCGTAATTCCAAACATCGAACCCGGTGTTACGTGATTGCCTCAAGGTGCTTTGCTACGGAGTGGGCTATGTGCCCGGACTGAGAACATTGCTGCTATTTGTTGTGTGCCTCGCGGTTTTTAGGTACTTTCAAGTTATAGTTTTCTTACAAATTGTTGCTGCAAAAGGAACTAAAATTATACAAGCACCTGTTTTACCTTTTCAATAGCAAACCAGTCAAGCGTCAATTAATAGACAAAAATAAATACTGAAATTATTTTAATATTAAGTTTTTCTCGACTTTAGAAGTTAATGTAATATTAACTTATAAAATCGAGAAAAACCTGTTCTCTTCTTTTAACTTCTATACCTAAACGAAAATTTTCCGAGAAGTATAAAAAATGTGACTCTATAACTAATAACCACGCAAACATTGGGTACTGTTTTGGTAGTCAGTTAGCAAAAATATCTAAGATGAAATGAATGATAGCCATATCTCACTCCAGCCAACACTACAAAACCCACTTAATAGATACGTACGAGTAGGATTGTACTTAATAAATTCAGCAGGGTTTCCATTAAAAATAACCGCTTGATTAACATGGGATTTATATGAGTTCCCACTTTAGGATGGCAAGTTGGCGCTATTGCTATACATGCAAAAAAATGTGAACTCACTAAGCTAAAGTGCTCCGAGATTGAATAGTGATATAGAGAAATTTATTTTAATAATTCGCATTGTTTGTAGGCGTTGCATTGACATTGTAATTGAACTAAATTTCAAGAGTAACCCTACAGTTGCCTTTTGAATGATTCCAAAACAATATAATATATTATTAAACAATATTAATAAAATATATGTATATTACCATACAGTGAGGACAGAAGTAGACACTCAATATTATAAATAAAAAATAAAATCATTATTTTATATAATAATAATCTTAATATATATAAATCTCGTGTCACAATGTTTGTCCTCAATGGACTCCTAAACCACTTAACCGATTATAATAAAATTTGCACACCATGTGCAGTTCGATCCAACTTGAGAGATAGGATAGTTTAAATCTCAAATTATAGTCGCGTGCGAAGCCGGGACGGACCGCTAGTTTATTATATAAAAATACACAAGCTGACTTTTGATAACTGAAATGTTTAATCAAATTTGTTAATTTAATTAACGATGTCTAGTCTAGTCTCCCTGGTCGTTTTCGCGTCATAAAACTCAATGTACACTCAAAGTTTTCGAACTTTACAATTTTATTAAGGGTTGATCCTTCTTTCGACTTCCGGTGCAATTTCAATTCTTTCGATTTCAGCCGAAGTAGGAACTTCGGCTGAAATTTTTTCTACGGAATGAACTTCGAAACTTAAATCGATGAGTTATTGGTTAAAGTTACTTAGAAATAAATGCACAAGTATGTACGTAGGTACAGATGAATCTTTGAAAAGCATTAACCAATGCTTAGCGAACTCTAAAGTTATAATTATTTGTGTAAAAAGAATACGGTCGTGAGCAGCATTCGAACCTCCGCCTCCCTGATAAATACTCCAGGCGCTCTGACCGCTAAGCCACCTCCACTCACCACCGCGAAATCTTCTTCCACATTTTAAAACGTCTTTTGGTGGCGTCATTGCCAACTATTCGGTCCCTTTACAGGAAACCGAACCGACACGACTAACTTTGCAGTTAATACAATGCCGTACAGATGCAATTACCTTAACAAGTACGGATAAATCTTTGAAAAGCATTAACGCATGCTTAGCGAACTCTAAACTTATAGGTAATTTTTTGTAGAAAAGGAATACGGTCGTGAGCAATGTCAAAAGGCCGATAATCCAACAGTCAACGTAAGTTTGTAAGAATATTTTATTTTCATGTGATATACTTGTGCTTACTACTTTACTTGTGCTGTGAGACCTTGCTTCTTGCCAAATTCTATAATTCCAGGTCAACGGAAAGTACCTACCCCATAGGCTTTCATTTTACTAGAGAAAGTGAAAATGCGGCATAAGTGGCCGTATTTTTTTATTGCATTGACTTGGAGGCCTGATTTTGTTACAGCTCCAAGGGACCGTAGTTTTAATATATTTAATATTTATTTCAACATCCATGTGTTCCTGAGAAAAAGGGTCCTGAAGACAGACAGGCGTCTGTCTGTCTGTCTTCAAGACGGACAACAAAGTGAAAAAATTATTTTAAATAATTTTGCCCGAGTCCGCAAACACAATAGGTACTTGTAAATGTATCTATTTTTACGCAGCTTATAATTTAGGTCATTCAATTCTCATTCTTTTTGATATCCGCAATAAACCCGCAAAATGTGAACTTAATTTTAAATATTTTCAATTATAGGTATATGGGCAGCTAAATTAACACATACGGGCATCGCAAGGCACCGAATTCGATGAGCTAAGTTACCAAATAATATTGTAGTATCGAATATACTCAACATCTAACATAACTGCGATCATTAATCTAAATAGTATTGTTATCAAGCTTTAATAAATTAGTCTAATTAATTGTTATATTGTAGTAACCTACATTTTGTTTTATCCTGTAATATTATTATCGTCCGATTAGATGTGATTTAATATTTTTGTCTATAAATGAATAGGTAGATATAATAATTTCTTTAGATGTTAAATTAAGTACATATTTTATGCATTTACACATATTGATTGTACTTATCCTCGAAAACCTCGAAGCTTTTTATTTATTGATTATTATCCAATGGATAAGAAATGCGTTGTATAACGTGTAGCAATAAGACATTATAATAATTTAGTAATAAATAAATAGGTAGTGCGATTATTACCTACCTTTGAAAATGACGAGATTCATTATTATAAAATAATTATAAAATTGATTAATGTTATACAGTGTGTTTTTATTGAAATGTTTTAATACAAAAATATTCCAACATTTGTAACAGAATATACCTTAACTACTTAGACTTTGTACCTATATCTCGGATGAAAAATACAATCTGCAAATGAGAGTGAAAAATAATTTAAAGATAAAAACGCACTGGATAAACATATAGCTTTACCTAATCAACGACCAATAATAGTTAACCCTAGTAATAGAGACATTAGAACTGACCCTATTTAAAAAGTGTAAGTATCGCCGCATCAACGAAATCTATCGTCTAACTAGAAAGATAATAAACGAAATATAGGTAACTAAATTGCCTTTTTTCCAGCGAGGTTTTACAATTTCAAACTTAGTACCCATACCAATGAACCCATACGCAAGTACCTATAGCAGATTTTGAAGTCTGAATCCCTGGATATAGTCATCCAATACGATGTTGATGGTTGCGATACTTGTCACACAAATTGTACCTCCTAACGCAATATTAGTTAGTAATGTAAATACTTAGTTAATTTGCCAGAACACTAGTAATAATAGACGGATCTTAAGACTGACGTGTTTCAGAAATAAATTAGTGTACGTTTCCTACAGTGATAAGTCTAAACAATTAATGTTACGTACTACATTATATATCTTAAGATGTGTTTATTATTCCTTAACGGAAGACTAACGCTACTGTCCCTGCGTATTTGCTAGTAAGTACTTTTTGTTCTCAATTAATGAGAAAGATTAATTAAATTATCCGTGAGACATATCTCATTAAATACCTGAACGTAGGCGTTATTATAAATTGCTAAGCAGAATCCTTGTCTTCGATAATATATTTGATCGTTTTGATAAAAACAATATTATAAAATATTTAGATACCAATTTTCATAAATTCGTCGCATTAGGCAAACAGTACATATTTAAATTAGTATTGCTTTTAGGAATTTTCTCATACTTTTTTAAAGAAATCTAATGTGAACCATGTTGGGTAAATATTTCTTAAAACTCTTTGAACTGAGAATTTTTTATTAAATCCAATCCTCCGCATTTGTTCATTTGATGTGCAATCGATTGATGTATATCGATTAGTTTGTTAACAATGAGTTTACGATGGCAATCATAGACTGTACAATCATACCTGCATTATTAAAAATGTCACATATTTTAACCATCGTTCGTTCACCTTGCTAGGTATTTATTGCTCGGTGTTGATACTCAGTCGATTGTAAGTAGTTCTGTAGATACTTAATTGTTCAATCTATCTTTTTGTACCTACACGTTACCCGTACCATCAAAGAGTTTTAGGAAAATAAATATACAACTTAATTATTGATGATATCTTATTGTTTTACTGTAGCAATTTCATATTTGATACGTCATGTATTTATTGGACTAAAGAAAGTTTTGTTTAATAGCTTCTCCATTAAACACCTATTTATAACATACTTTCATTTCTTTTCTTAAAAATAAATAGACAAGTATTAATAAGTACGAGTATTAATTGCGTTTTTTTAAAACGTCGTTCCTTACATATCTCCCTTAATAGTTACTATCTACAATAAGTATGTACCTAATAGGTATGTGATTATAACACCCACGACCTGTTTTACGAAAATTAATGTCATACATGTGAAGTTGTTCTTAATTTGGCGATTTGATATTACCTTCCTACTTGAGATAGTGGAAAATGTAGATATTCAATTTCCAAGTGCTGAGTAAGTGTACGTTAACAGGAGGTACAGCTTCTCAAATAAGATTCAAATACAGGCCATACCTACAGAGTTTAGAGACTTGATTTTGTAGTATTCTGCCACAACAATCTCTTGTGTAGATATTGAAATCGATCATTTACCTACATTGTAGATGAGCATGAAATAGGTAACACTAATAAACAACATAATATTACACTTGATTACATACAAAATTTAGGTGTACCTACCTATTATACTTCTCTTATTACTTTTCTAGTTGATATACCTAATTAGAAATGTAATTAGTTGTTTGGTCGGGTAAACTGTTCTGATATAGATATTTTCTTGTTAACTGTCCCTACTATCTTTATAAATCAGAAAATCATTTTTTATCCTTGCCGCCAGACAAATTACCAATACAAATTTCTAGCGCACGCAGCATGACCCTAAAGTACATATATGATGCCGATCTTCCAAAATCAATAAAAAAAGAAGTCATTTTTTTTAAACCATTTAATTCACCCTGTGCTTCGCACAACAAAAATCAACCCGTGTAAAACCAACCATAAAATTGTCATAGATTCGCCGTCCTTTGACAATTTATTCTTACAGCCGTGAAAACCCTTTGGGTATTCAATAACCATTTTATAATTAAATTATTTATATAATATAATATTTTGCAGGATTAGGAAGCATATTTTTTATAATTTGTTTTATTAATATGGCTCGGGTACAGATCAACGGCTTGTATATAGGTACATTCATAGTATGTACTACATACATAAACTCACGTCATTTTCCCATGGGGTTAGGCAGAAACTACTGAATGCCGCCTGCTACTATCTTTACATACCTACTATAGGTATGTATGTAAAGATAGTACTTAGGCGGCATTCCGTATCGTTTACTTTCAAATAATAATTATTAATAAATAATTAAAACCAGCTAGTAACTTGTCTAATCGGAAGCCCATCGGCCAAGCATAGTTCAATTGTCTGGTCGCATTAAAGATCCGTTGTGGGAGACAGGTCTGGGCAGTTGCATTAACTCCCCAACTATCGTTTTCCCCAAATCTATATACCTACTCTACTTAGAGTGAATATAATAATCGTTTCTGGATCTACGTGCTCCATACTCGGCCACGCCGTCGCTTACCATCAGGCGAGTTGGTGGCCAAAGGCCATTTACGATAAAAAACAATATACTTATAATAAAATTCTATTTATTCTTCTTCCAAGGGAATTCTCTGGTCAGTCCGGTTATCAAAAAAGGTATAAAAGCCAATATTTCGTATTTTTTCATGACCGTGGCAGCAGTGAATCTAATGAAAACGTAAATTCCAAAACAAGGTATATAAATGGCTATAGGCTATAAAGGGCATAGGGCTCGGAAATATATTATATTTTTTATTGGAGATCATAGAGCCCCACCGAAGCAAAATACTTATAAACTAAGCAACAGCACTTAGGGCGTCCTCAGTGGGACATGAACCTCCCTTGTCTTAGGGCAATCCATCTTGGAGGCATACTATCTGAATATTTTCATTAATAAACGTCGAAATTACATCTACTAGATTGACGCACCCACTGCGGTACGAGGAAGGGCCAGAGTTAGTCAGAATATGTTAAGAGTAGTCGTGAAGGATGACCTGTAGTTATAGGCATGTAGTTGGTAGAAAAAATACTAGAGGATTTAAAGTTTAAACTTTATTTACTGCGAATTTAGGTGGCGTGGTACGGAGATAATTCGAACTATGTCTTGAATGTCCATTTCTTAAAGTCCTTGATGGTCGGCAGTTTTACGGAAATTACAGGAACTCAAGATATGTCTTTGAAAAAGCATTAACGCATGCTTAGCGAACTCTAAAGTTACAATATTAAATGGAAAAAGAATACGGTCGCGAACAGGATTCGAACCTGCGCCTCCCGGATAGATACTCCAGGCGCTCTGACCAACTAAGCCATCTCGACCTCTGCTCACCACCGCGAATTCTTCTTCCATATTTTAACACGTCTTATGGCGACGTCATGTACAGTGTGTGTGTACACACTAATCGAACACTTTATTTACTTGACGTGTATTCAGTGACACAATGACGTGCTTTAGGTACTTCAGGTAACTTATTAACACTAAATAAGATTTTTGTAACTAGGATGCTGCCCTGTGGAACTCCAAATGTGCAAATAGCACTATCCTTCGGGTATGTCTGGACTGGTCTGGACTCTTATTCACTGGTATCTTATTTGAGATAGTTGTTCAACCAGACTAGCACAACGCCTCGCACACTTAGGGTTTCTAGAGCAGTGCATATAGGGTAGGGTATAAGATAGCGCAGTTTACAAACAACGGGTCATAAATTTAAAAATACAGAAGTCATCTAGGGTCTACCTACTTATTTAATATCCATAATAATATGGCAATAAATCAACTTTATCAATGTGCCAAAAGGCAAATGTTTAGAAACTAGTTGTGTTAAAAATTTGTGAACATTTGACGATATTCAGGGAAATATGTTTCAAAATTTTCATAGCAACTGTCTGGTTATCAAAATCAGGTCTTCCGTTTCAGTAATGTTGCTTGCCAGAAAGTCAACGTCAGTAAATACGTCAGGTCATTCCATGGCACAATACCAGTTCCACTTTACGACCAGTTGTTACAGCCTGATAAGAAACTGGTGTACAAATGGAAGTCATCTGATACAAATAGATATTAATGATCATATTCAAAATCGAAAACATTATTGGCTAGGTGGCTAAATTATATCAAAATGAACATTGAACTACAAAAATGAGGATCGAATAAGCCCGCGCGCGCAGACGTTTATGATTGCGCGAGCAATCTTACATGCACGCATAATGCGCAATTTTATACACTTTGATGTCAGTCTAAATATCACAACACCACAGCACATCCACTGCTGTCTCCCAGAAAACAATAGATTTTTTTCGCCGAAACTTGAATTAACTGCCATACAATAATGTTGGCAAATTACTAAAATTGAATTTGTTTAACTATCACTAACACCACGGACGGTAAAATACGGATGGAATCTTGCCTTGCCATAGGCGAAGCATAGAATAAGCACACACACATAGATTACACGCAGCGTACTGGCGCCGAGTGGATGAGTTATATGTATTTTTATGCGTTTAGCTCGTGTATGACAAGCGAGATTGGATGCTTCTCACATGTCGTACGCAACGCACTGTCCGTATTTTTTAAGGTCACACACTAACACATTCATTTCATTTCACACGTAAATAGGTATATGTCCTGAATTAAGATAATCATTGGCTGGACACTACTAGAACGAGACAGGTATACCGCAAATGAGACACAAAACTATTTCAAGGTCACCAAAACTGTATTCACTAGATGTTTGGAAGAGATCTCTCCACTTTTTAAATAACTTTCTTGGAGCGCCTACATTTTCTTTAGTGGTTTCGTTTTTTTTTATATTCTCTCAGAATCAAAATACTCCAATGTTGCGCAGTTCCTATGTGCTCATAAAAAAGGCAGTAAGTTTCCTAAGGATAGAATACGTTTATAACAATGGCTTGTAACCATTCGTAGAGATCGGTTTACGCCTACAAACAATAGTCTTGTATGTAAATACGTATTGCGAGCTGCCAAGTTATGTTTGTCCGTCAATATTATTTTGCTTTTCGTCGTTAGAGTAGTGTTCGGTGTTTTCATCGTTAATGAATTTCAGTAATGATAATAATACGGAACCATTGGGGCGCGAGTAGATTATAGATTAGATTATGCGCGATAGCTACTCACATTTGTCCGGTTTTTTATTTATAAATCATTGTTGTTGGATAGACCGTGTGGCTGATGAAGCGACCTACGAACCTAAAAGTACTTAGATACCTACTTAAAGAACTAACAAAAGAAGAAATTAAAGAAAAAAAATCTATCGCTGTGTAGGTATTTTAAGCAAAATAACACTGTCCTTTTACGAATCCTTCTTCCATTATAATGAAATATAATCAACACTACCTATAAATAAAAAAACAAGCAACTGTATATAAATAACTACAACATATCATAGCATCACGCTTGAATTCCATGAAGGGGTAGGCAGAGATGGTACACCCACATTTCACCAATGCTGTTATTAAGTCCCATATAATAGATGGTGAGCCTAAGAAACTAAACTACGAAACTAAAAATAAGAATTTCCTAACAGAAAAACCCAATAACACTTCTATTTAACAACAAATTACGTTTAATAAAGTATTTTCAACATCAGTGAACTTCTCTATTCGAATGGGGGACCTCTTGCCAAAGTAGCGCCAACTAGTAGCGAAAATTTTCGTGAAATCCGTCATTCAGATGTCAATCAGTGATGCCATCTAAGGGTATTTTACCCTAGATGTAGAGTAAAACTAAACTAGCACGTTAATTTTGAGGATATAAATGTATTAAGGGTAATTTTTGGAGTAATTATTTTACTACGGGTATTTTTTGGTGTAACCAAACTTTAAACTCACTACCACAACGAAAACTAGTTATTATTTTAATCAAAGTTGGGTACAATAAGTAATAATATAAAATATAAATTATCTACTAAATGTAAAGTTTCTGAACGATCGATCTTTATTCTTCTCCCTCCCACCGTACTGCATCTGATCAGCGATGATCTTTATTGCGGCTGCATTTTATATAGTCTACATCAAAATGCAGCCGTTGAAAGAGTATTTTGTATATGCTATTGTCAAATCTAAGCTATGAAATAGGGTATCTATGATACAAAATATAATGACCGTGAGATAAACTTATATTTTTCATAAATTAAGTGTTAACTTTGTTCCGACAAAAACCATCTTAGAACGATTTAATAACAATATTTATGAGAAAAAAATATCGACGAGGCAGAGAAGACTTTTATGAAAGTTGTTAACATTAGATAATAAAATAAAATTTATATTTTATTTGTAACCGATCTATATTAAGTTAGGGTATTTCTTTTTTCTTTAAAAATCCCTTGCCCCACACTAGGTATTTCTACCGATGTCGTGGGTGCGCTTACAGACATTTAATCTCACAAGCACACAAACCACCAGACTCGAGATTTAGAGTTATTATTTCTTAAATAACTCTAAATCTCGAGTAAATTGAGCAAGCACGTGATGAAAATATTATCTGGCAACACTGGTCACTGATGTCTTCTGTCAATGTCATTGTCAATAATATACCACCAAGCCAAATGCTTGATGTTACTTTCGGTTAGAAGAGCATCAAAGAGATAAACAAATTTTATAGATATTATTTCATTACATGCGCATGTAAGAAAACATTAGGTTAAAATGGGGGAAAAAAATACTCCACTTTTAGCAGTACTTCAATTGCTTAGAAAATATAATCTTAAGGTAATTATTTATTAAATATACTCTTAGCTTGTTAAATATCTTAGGTAGGCATTCATGATTGTATTCCTACATTTTCAGGGTACTGAAGATATACTCAGAAAAGAAGCCAGCTTGGGTGATGTTGAGTTTGAAAACTTAGATCTTCCCGAAGTCGAGCTAGCTAGCATTCTTACTTCCCATCATACAGAAAGTGATCCCTACAGCTACGAATTTGCCTATGACAACCTAAAGAAGTTTGTTGAAAACTCACTGGATATTTATAAGGTACAGTAATCTCTGTAACTATATGATCTGAATCAAAATTTGTATTAATGTGTTTATTTTTGTAGGTATGACTAGATTACATGAAAATATTTAAATTTGCAAGGTGCGTTATATTTTTGTGAAAAAGTCATCTTGGGGTTTCTTAAATGTTTGGTAATTTTTGGCTCAATATCAATTTATGTATACTGTGATAACTCGAATGAATCATTCATTGTTGTGTTTAGCTTTTTTAACATTCAATGCCACATGAAAGCTTTAAAACCTCCTTTCCCTACAACTGTCACACACAGGTACAATCTCTGAAAAATTGTGTGTATTACTAAAGTGCAGATTGAATAGTCCAAGGTCTATCCATTTGTTATTTACATTCTGTACAATCAAATCCTATCTTAAAAGAAATGACACACCAACATCTCTAAACACTAGATGTCATGTTCATAAATATATGTTTCAAAGAACTTACCTATTGGAAGCAAGATTTCTGCTTATGCTATGGCATATTATTATTTTTTTATATTATGTAATTATTGTATTGCATCAGTAAATAAATGTTCTGCAGTAAACTTGTAAGTAGAGAATTTCACTTTATATGAGACATTATAAAACAAGAGGCTAGTTTCAAATCAAAATCCAAATTATAATTAATTATATAGTTAACACAAAAAATATTTGAAGAAGGAATTAAATTATTTATTTCAGACTTGTAACAGCGATGCGAGCATGGTTCTTATTGTCAACACATTTATCTATTTTAAACATCACATTTTTTCACTTTTATCGACTCGTAATTTGTTGACAAAGATCCATGCTACTCCAGGTACGATAAGACAAAAAGCAACATTATATTTGTCTGAAATACAGTATACATATGTTAGAAATTTAAAAAAAATGCTAAGTCAATATAAAATTATTAAAGTGTTTGCATTATTTAAATTACACATTATATATTCTATAATAATATAATATGCCAATAACTCGTGTTCTCCTACTTTTAGCATGAATTGTCAACACTTTTGTACCCTGTGTTTGTTCATATGTACCTCGTACTTATATTATATGATCATAATGAACATGCTGTAAATTTTTTGGAAAAATTTGGTCCTGAGCAAGAAGACTACTATCAGGAAGATTCAAAACGATTGTCTATAGTTAAACATAAGGATCAAATCAAGGGGAATGAATTGGCTGAAATATACAGGTAACACTATGGATCTGTACTTAAGTTATACATATTTTCTATATTTGCTGGGTGCAGCAGTAGTCAAAAAGCCAACAGAATAAATTTTAACAGTTAGCTACTGTCCATATATGGTTTCCTGATAAAATATTTACTGTTAATATATGGTCTCCTGGTAAAATATTTCCTTTTATAGAAAATGAGATGTTTGTTATTTTACATTATCTAGTTACATATTTCGCAAAAATAAACATATTAAGATTGTATACAGCATGTAACAGAAGTTCATAGCCAGTCATACTTAAGGGCGTCAATGTACTCATATAGAATAGAATTTTATTTTATTTTCATGAAACATAGTTACAAGCTGCTTAACAATTATTATTTTTTAAATATAATGTCAGAAACTCATAGGAATTTAGGGATTTTATTATATAACTTAACTATCATAAAATATCCATTTTGGTGGTGTAGAGTACTTAGTTGAACATTTTGGAAAAGCGAGTGTGGTGGGGTCTCTTCATGTGTAAGTTTTAGAATTGCTAGCTAGCTAGCTACATGAACAACTTTTACTATGGAATCAACTTCAAGCATGAAAAATAAAACAGGTTCTTGTTCATACCTTCTCAACCAAAATGTATGGAACATTTGTTATTTTTTTCCCGCTTTCGAATTTGGTTCTGTAGTAAAAGTTGTTTGTAGACATGGGTGCATTCACCCCACTAAGTATGACCACGGACTTCTGTTACACCAATGTGTAACAGAAGTATAATTATATAATATACAATTATATTAAGTAATTTCGTTCCTCAAATATAGTATACTATATTAGTTGTTACTGCACACTAATAACATTTTAGTACTTCTTATCATTATAAATATCTCATCTCCAGTTTATTGTGTAATCACATAAATATTTATTTTCTAGCACAAACAAGTTTGTAGTTCAGCTGTCAAGGGATGCATCATCTCAGCTCAAACGCTTCTTGCAAGAACAAAAGAGCTCAACTGTTATCATAAACATTATAAACAACCATATCCAAGTGGATGTGCATGATGGCCCTGGGAGAACCCAAGCACAAGTACGTTACACTACCGGGGGAATACTTGGAGAAGCCACCAGAAACGGTATTAATGATTTGCTAATCTATTTTTTTAATATAATATCTTAATAGTACATTATGATACAAGAGACTATTATTCATTACACTCGGGGCTGCTGCTATGTAAGCTGTAGTGCTATTACGAGTGTCATACGACGATTTTCAACACATCACACTTTCAACCTGTGTAAAATGGCATGATATATGTAAATACGTTTAAAAAAAAAAAAAAATTACTGTGTGCAGCCAATAGATTGGGATGTTTATCCAGTCTGGACTTATACTTCTGCGAGCATGCTACTATTTCTTCCTAGACTAATAGTGCATTAGATGTTTTGTTTTAAAATGTTTTGGGTTCTCTAGATTTTATTTATGCTTGAATCGCAGGCTGAGCCCCACATTTGGATGACATAGGTCCAGATGGGTTTTATTATTGAATTGTAAATGAGAAGTTTATTATCCATAGACAACTTTGAATTTCTACCCTAAAGCCAGTTCATGGCCATGTACCTGATGTCAACCTCTTTTCGTTTCTTATTAATGTGTATGTTCTAAGTAAGTCGCTGGTCCAAGTGCATTCCAAGCTATTTGACGCAGTCGCCTTGTGGTAGTTGACTATAGCCGAGTTTCACAGGAGGACATTTCCCATGTTTCAGGGTAAAAGTGATTTGGACGTATTTTGAAGTGCTCTTATCTATCCTCCATTTAGTGAGCCAGTGTTGGATGTCATCTAAGCTACTTTTTTGTTTTTGCGATTGATTATTCATAATTTCACCAATTACAATACTACCAAGCTTCTTTAATAGCATAATGTGGAGTTGTGTGATGCAAGTTTTTGTTAACAGTCTGTAATTTCTTCCATCTTTTCTATTAAAAGTGTGACCCATCAAGCCATTTTCTCTAATCACTGTGGATATCTTGACTTTGAATTCGCAGCTGGTTTTTGTTTATCAGTATAGTGAATCTGGTATTCTCGGCGACTGTTTCTAGAAGCTCTGTGAGTTAATTCACATCTCCAACCCCATAAAGCATTATTAGTCGTGGTTTACTTATTTTCTTTTCTCTAGTGGAAGTCCCTTCATGAGTATTCTCTTTTACTAGTATCTACCATACCATAGCACGCGAAAATAGTACTTTTTTCGCGGCGTTAATTAATGCGCGCACTAAGTAATACTACGTGAATTAAAAAGCATGTATGCTTAATTTACTGCAATATGAACCTAATAACGGTGGGTTCAATGATATCCACAATACTAAGAATTGTGTTTAAAAAAAATGTGTAATCAATCCAATCAGTAAATTCACATTAAATTAAACTTTCAGGATAAGATACCTCTTCCTGTTAATAATTGCCAAACTAGAAATAATGATAATTAAATATAAAACTATATTTTCTTTTTAACAGAAAATCGTACCAAGGTTTACTATGGGCTCTTAAAAGAACCTGATATACAAGTCCTGCCTGCACCGGTGGAAGATGAAGAAGAGGTGGAGGAAACACCCGATAAACCAAAAAAGAAAAAAGCAAAAAAGGAACACATTTTTATGAAAAAGCCCAAATCTGATCCCAATGCTCCCCCAAATGACAGAATTCCATTACCGGAATTGTAAGTGTTTTGTTTGTATATCGCGCCAAATTCTATACTTAAATTGGTTAAGCAATTCTTCTTCAAAGTCTTAAATTACTTAATTCATTTTTAGAAAAGAAACAGACAAAATAGAAAAGGGAAAAGCACTGCGAGAAGCCTCAAAGCGCATTCAACTAGGACCAGATTGCTTGCCATCTATTTGTTTTTACACTCTGCTGAATAGCGGTCACACTGCTATTTGTACCGATATATGTGACGACTCTACATTACTGGCTGTTGGCTTCAGTAACTCGAATATAAAGGTAGAACAAATTTAACTAAACTACACGTGCCTTCTAAGCTACACATTGTTTTTTTTTTGAAAAGTCCTACTTACGGGAAATAACTAATCCATTTCAGGTTTTTTTTAAACACGCTACTTGCGAAGTAGGTCTGGTGCAACTATGAATGATAGATTGAGGAAAGATGTGATAAAATAATGTTGCGGTTTAAAAGTAAATGTAGTGATAACAATTTAAAAGAGTACGCTTAGATGGTTTAGTCATATATTGAAAGAATTCATGAAAGACGGTTAACAAACTGACAGGTGTAAGTGGAATAGCCGCAACGGGACGCTCTACAAGGATATACACTGACTTTATATATTACAATATTGTTAAATCAATAAATTATTTTGAATTTATATTTCATCAAAAAGGCCAGGTGCCTAGTAGTCGCAACCGGAGCGCGTGTATGATCAGATGTATGAACGTGGTCGAAGCAAAAGGCACGTATAAATGTAAGGATCGTAACAGGTGGCGTTCTGTAGTTACTGCCTACCCCCATTGGAAAAAGGCGTGAGTTTATGTATGTAAATAAAAATGGCATTTTATGTCGAGTAGTTCTAGAACTAAGAAATATGAAGGCAATGTAAAATTAAATGATTTTTATAAAATAATAAACATAAAAAGGAACAATGTCTTATTTTGCAGGTGTGGACATTGACGCCTGTAAAATTACGTGGAATGAAATCTGCCGACAAATTACAAGACATTGACAGAGAGGCAGGTGTGTTAGATTTTGTTCAGTATAGTTTAAAACACTCAACAGCAGTCCTCTAGCGGCAACTGCCCCCTAACGCTAAATCACTTGTCTCTGTCTACACCTTGTGCATTTTATAACATATCACTATTGTTTTTTGTATTGTATTGCACAGTTCTTGATATTGTATAACGAGTGGAATAAAAATGTTAACTCTGTTTTTTAGAACAATATTTTTTAAATTATGTATTTGATATTGCTGTGCTCCGCGGTTTCACCCGCATATATATATTATAATACGCCTAAGATACTCCTTATATAGTCAGTTACCTGGCACAGACAAAAAATTATGAAACTAATTTTTAGGCGTAGGTATCTTGCAAAGTTTTTTTTAAGCTCAAACAGTTATGTATTAGCTTAAAAAAAACTATACTTTGACATTACAAACAGACACTTCAATCTTATTTATTTGTATTGATTTCATATGTTTTGTAGGTGATGTACTCGTTAGAATGATGGAAGAAAGAGACAGAGACACCTGTCGCACTCTATTTGGGCATTCCGGACCAGTTTATAAAGTAGCATTTGATCCCTTCAAAACTATGCTTCTCTCTGCTTCTGAAGATTCTACAGGTATGTAATTATAATGACGGGCAAGACACTTGGGTAATTTAGGATGAAAAAGAGTACAGTCGTATTTAAAATATAATTTGGTCTTGACACAAATTAAACAATACTAGTGGTCGCCCACTGACCACAATTCGACAATAATGCATTTAAAGACCTTGATTAAGATTCTATTGTCAAATATACAGGATTGTTCATAATATATACGAAACCTGAAACTAGTTTGTTCAGAATAAGTCATAGAATCGATCGTCATAATTTTTACACTATTTATCACGTTAAACGCCATCAAGATTTTGATGTTGTTCTATTGAGGCCACGGGGGACACCGGTGTCCGACAATAAGATCTCTGTTCAGGCCATGGGGGTCACCCGTGACCGCGAGTGAGACCGACGTTTGAACCGCTTGATTTTGACGGTGGTCACCGTGTAATAGATAATTTATATATGACGCGACCGGCGTGGCCCTGGAGAACACGATTTTTGCCTTGGTTCGTGAAAAACTGGGGTGGTGTATCGAAAATCAGAAGTTGTTTGAGAGAATAGGTAAAGCAGATTAGGAAAATTACAGAAATATTATATAAATCAATGTATTGTTATCACAAATATTTTTATCACAAATGCTGAATTAAAATTACAAATATTTCATGTATAATACGTGAATACGAAATAAACTAAAAAAACAATTATATAAAAAAAAGGTAATGAAATCAAAATCAGCTAACAAGTAGTATAAATATTAAACAGTATGTAAATCAATGCTTACTATTATTATTCTTACTTACCATAAACACAAAAATTACTGAAATTTGCTGACTATTGGTCTACAGACAAAATGATGGCACAAAATTTTCCAAAAACTGTAATGAGTCGTAATAACAATTGCAGAACTTAATTGTGCATCTCGTTTGTTTTGAAAATTAATGATTTCGATGATTTTGAGCTTACAACTGACGACATATCACAAATTGAAAATATAGAAATATCTTTACTAAACGATAGTTTTCACATAACTTCCGAACCGAAGATGAATGTATTCATCTGCCCAGACAATGGAGATTTCTTGTAATAAATTCTAGTGAAGATGAAGATGAAACTGCTTTACCCTCCACTTCAGGAAACTGTCCATCAACAGACTATTCGTCCAACTGCTCCATACCTCAAGGTAATCAACGAAGTATTATACCGTATATTGAATTTCTTGGTCGTATTCTGAATAACTACCCCCATACCTCGTGAGAAATATGATTGATAAATCTCTCGCAGATTTTGATTCTCTACTAGAACTAGATGATTTTTTGGCTGATATGACCGATATGGTTCTACGTATGGCCACCAACTCGCCTGATGGTAAGCGACGGTGTGGCCGAGGATGGAACACGTGAATCCAGAAGAAATCTATTCACTCTAAGTAGTGTAGATAGATTTGGGGAGAACGATAGTAGGGGAGTTGGTGCAACTGCCCAGACTTGTCTCCCACAACGGTTAAACATGACGGTACAACGAACGAATAGCCTGTTGATGGACAGTTTCCTGAAGTGGAGGGTAATGCAGTTTCATCTTCATCTTCACTAGAATTTATTACAAGACATCTCCATTGTCTGGACAGATGAATACATTCATCTTCGGTTTCGGAAGTTATGTGAAAACTATCGTTTAGTAAAGATATTTCTATATTTTCAATTTGTGATATGTCGTCAGTTGTAAGCTCAAAATCATCGAAATCATTAATTTCCAAAACAAACGAGATGCACAATTAAGTTCTGCAATTGTATTTGTCATACTAAACTGCACTTAACGAAAACAAAAGCGCGGCACGGACGGTGAGGATAGCGTGTAGTCAAAGCGCGCGAAATGACAGTCATGACGACGTGACCGCGTGGCCTGGCAGTAAAAAAAAACTGAATTTCCTTCGGTAAAGCCATGGGGGCTACCGGTGAGTGACGTTTAAATTTCGTTAAGTTTTTATCACAAACAGTCTAACGTTTAATTTAATATAATTTATTACTATAATTCTATCAATTAAGAACATAAAACAATATTCTTAATTTTTGACAAAATATAAAATTTCATGAGGCCCATGCTCAAAGTAAAGTTAAGTGCCGGCGCACATGGTGGCCCCCACGGCGTTTAACGTGTTATATATTTTTTTTTTACATATCTTGACTATATAATATTTAAAAATCCTATAAGTTGGACACATTAGGTACCAATTGATTGAGTACCTAGCGTCTTGTCGGCGCGGCTGCAGTGCATCAATCCACGCTGGCCCCACGCTGAACCGGCGCTACCGCCTCAGGCGCCCGAAAGCTAGAGATCAATGTGTACGTGTTGCTTGCACCCGCGTTCCCATATCGTGTCGTGTTTATGTAAATAATAATAATGCGGGTCGTGTAGATGGGATAAATATTTTTTGTAAATAGTGTTTATTAACATTTTTAAACACGCCAACATGTTTGTCTGTATTCTGTACATACGAACGCTTTTATTTGTACTTACGAAAAAGTATGTAGGTACATAATAATATCTACAATTGACTATTATGAGTACAAAGCCTGAATATATGATGGTAAATGTTATCACTACACTACTGACAACCGCTCCGTGTGATACCTATCGGAAAAGTTACAAATAACGCAATACGAGTCGTGGTGAATATGTTTTTGTGCGGACAACGACACAAGATAACAAGCTTGTAACTTAGTGAGTTTTCATTACATATTGATTATTGTTTAACGGTTGTTACTCACGCGCATTCTTCGGGATTGCCCGAATAGTTTTTTTTATATAATTTTTTTGTATACCGATTTTATAAACAAAAAACTTGAGAGGTGTCAAGGGACACCCGGATAGAACGAAGTTAAAGAGAAAAAAAATATATATATATATATATATATTGCTTTCTATAAGAGAGAGAGAGACAGACAGAGAAACATGCGCACGCCGCAGGGCTTACAATAGCTTACTATAGCAAAAAGTGTCGTTACAACTTTTCGTCTTAATTTTTTCCGTCTAGCCCCCTTTCGCAACGCGCGATAAGGAACTTCGTTCCAAAAATATTTGACCCGTGTCTCAGGTTTCGTATATACTAAGAATAACCTAGTATATGTGTTTTTGTTGATTGAATGTATTTCTAATGCATATTATATAAAAATATTAGCTTTCTGCATATAAACACGATATTTTCATATATTTGTAGAAGCTATAAGTCTGCCATCAGTTTAAATAAAATGCCAAAGTTATTTGTTACAGTGAGGTTGTGGTCTCTCCAAAGCTGGACATGTCTGGTTGTATATCGTGGTCACGTGTGGCCAGTATGGGACGTGCGTTGGTCCCCGCACGGGCATTATTTTGTAACGGCTAGCCACGACCGCACCGCCCGCTTGTGGGCTACTGATCATCATCAACCACTCAGAATGTTTTCTGGGCATTTATCGGATGTCGATGTAATGTTTATCTATTTAAAGTCTTATTCATTATACATAAAGAAATATATAACGCATACTTATTTGATTATTTCAATGTTTCAGTGTGTCCAATTTCATCCTAATTCCAATTATGTGGCTACAGGATCTAGTGACCGAACTGTTCGCTTATGGGATTGTTTGACTGGAACACAAGTCCGAATAATGACGGGACATAAGGTATATTTATTTTCAACACTAGCTCATAAAGTGGCTCATATTGCGCCGATTTTACGATTCACAATGAGGCATATTATTCAAGCGTTCTTTTTCTTCATTTTTACCGTTTTAGTGCAGTAATAGAAAAAGATAACAGCGTGACAGCTTTAGATTTACTTTTAAATCTCAGCAAAGTTTTGATGATTGAAAACTCCTTCACAAGATTTAACATTTTTGTGAATATGCTAATTTAAATACGACAAATAAACATTTCGATTCTTCAAATTATTTCTTATTTATCAACAAATTAACATTAATTTGTGTTATAAATGGAAGAATATATCATGTAAAAGCTACAAAACCAGTGTGGTTAACTTTGAGACAAACATATTGTGCGTAATTCGGAGTGTTATTAAAATTTGATTACATCACTAGCTGTGCCCGCCACTCCGTCCACGTGGAAGTCGTAAATTAACACCATGTCGTGTATGAACATAAATTCATAATAATTAAAAATGTTGATACTCAACCAGCGTTGCCAACTCTACGTATTTTAACGTAGATCTATGTATTTTAGGCTTTTCCTGTAGACCTACGAACTTCAGTAATGACCGTCGCACATACTAGTCTTGATATATATAATATACTAGATGACCCGGTGTACTTCGTATCACCTCGAACGTCAAATGTTTGACAGGAAAGTAGGTAGAACAGTTTATATGGGCAAATGAAATTGTTGTTTTTACTATCTTCCTCGCAATTTTTCTAAATTTTCTCACCGTTTAAACCTTCCCTGGACTACGACAACCATTTCAAAACCAAAATCAGCTAAATGGGCCCAGCCGTTCTCAAGTTTTAGCAAGACAAACGAACAGAGATTGATTTTCATATATATAGATAGATATTCAGAAAAAAATAGGTTCAAAAATATATAAGATATTCAAAAATAAACTATGTAGCTTAGTCCTCAGTAGCTGCTTTGCATAGGGCTGAGTACAGTGTTGCTAACTCTGAATTTAAAAATGGCGTAAACCAGATTAGAAAATGACGTAGAATTAGTAAACATTTGTCTAAGGAAAAGTTCGTAGATCTACGTAGGTACTTTTTTTTTAGGTAGGCAAAAATGAATGAAACGAAAAAAAAGGGTAATGTAGTCACCAAAAGACGTATTGAAATGTGGAAGAAGTATTCGTGGTAGTGAGCAGAGATCGAGATGGCTTAGCGGTCAGAGCGCCTGGAGTATTTATTGGGGAAGTGCAGGTTCGAAACCTGCTCATGACCTTATGTAACTTTCCACAAAAAATTTGAACTTAAGAGATCGTTATGCGTTAATGCTTTTCAATTATTTATCTTTACTTTTTAACCGACTTCCAAAAAGGAGGAGGTTATCAATTGGGTTGTATTTTTTTTTTTTTTTTTATGTTTGTTACCTCAGCACTCCGTCATTTATGAACCGATTTGGAAAATTATTTTTTTATTTGAAAGGATTTACTTTCAGATTGGTCAAATTAAAATTTTATGAAAATTGGTTTAGTAGTTTGGTATTTAAATCAAAATAACTGAAAAATAATACGTCGTCGAAGTAAACGAAATGGTGTATTTTGCTTTCTTGTGACTTTCCGGTGGTATTTACGGTCTCTAGAATAGTTCTAATGAACTAACTATTTTCCAGCTTCATCATCAGATGATGATGACGATGAAACCGGAAGATAAGCATCGGAAATCCGTCATATTTTTTTTGCTATTTAATACTTTTTAGAGTAAGACCGCATTCTCAAACATCTCTTTTTACACGAGTGCTCAAAAAACGGAGTGTATTTATGTATGTATGTCTGTAAGTATGTTTGTGAGTTTCTTTACCTATTCCACCATAACTTCTAAATACCTGAACTGATTTCGATATATGGGGTATCGTTAGACTCCTTATACTGTCCCGTGAGTAACATACGCTAGTCAGTTTTTATTTTTTTAATTAATTTCATCTTGTTTTACGCAGTTTATTACTCTCTTTTGAAATAGCCTCAGATCTAGATTTCCTACTTTGATATGGATATGTCGCAGATGGATTATAGAATAAGCTGTTTTACAAAACTGCTAGCTGATTTACAAAACAGTACTGTTATGAAAAACAGCTGAACGACGTTTAGCGGTTTTACATGATTACTGAACTATAACACACAGAATTGAATGAACGTTTTGCGTTTATCAATGCAGAGGGTCAAGGATCAGAGATTATGTAAAACAGTGTGAAATGAACTGTCAGATTGTTGATTTTAGTTCGAAATTTTGTCGCTTATGGCTCTGTATGTCCTAACAATAATAACCTAACTTTATTTTACTTGCCAAAAGCAAAAAAAATATGAAAATTTTTAATGACGTAAATACTAAACCACTATAATAGTCGACAATATATCGGGATTATGAAAGAAAATAAATTAAATTGATCCATGAGCGAGCGAAGCGAGCTCGGGACTTTCGTGTATCCCGACACGGACAGGTTAGGTTCGAAGAGGATCCTCTTCGTGTTTAGGTTTTTTCTAACCTTACGGACACAAAAATAGGAGCCCCGCTGTGCGGGGCTCCGTCGACCCAGCCACGGAAAGTCAAATCAGAATACAGTATCGCTTTTTTACTTGAATGGTGACTATCCATTTAATATACCTATACAATAAACAAACCTGTCCCACTGTAGATATGTCATTCTGCATTACGTCTAAAGCTGGGTAGCAGTTTTGTTAAACGTATCGCAATGGCAATCCAGCTGAATATTGTTCAGCTGTTTTATAAAACAGTATTGTTTTGTAAAGCAGCTAGAGATTTTGTAAAACAGCAGATTCTACAATCCATCTGCGACAGATATATATGAACAGCGCGTTGAGTAGGTCTACCCATATTCACTTCCGATAAATCAGTTATGGTGCGCAAGTGAATCTTGCGCTAAAAAGTAAGAAATAAAATAATTTTAACAAAAAAAAGAACAGACTCCAAAAATCTTTCTGTTAAGTAAAATTGCACTAAAAAGTTATAAAATAATTGCATTATTTACTTACTACAATTTATATAAAAATATTTTTTTAATTTTAGAGGATTCTGAATAAATCAATTTATTAGGACAATAATATACAATTATTATTATTTTTGGAGTCGGTGCCAGTAAAGGATAATAAACGTGTAAGTACATTCATGAAGTAGCGTATTACGTTCGCTTTAGGCAGTTGTTGTGTTCATTTGTAAATAGGTTCAATTAGGTATAATACATTATCGTAAAAATAATTAAAGTTAATGTATCTTTAAATATACTTTGCAAATTTTAGGAAACTTCCTTAATATTTTTAAAGTTTGTCTGGCACCGCCTCCAAAAATAATAATAATTGTATATTATTGTCCTAATAAATTGATTTATTCAGAATCCTCAAAAATTAAAAAAATATTTTTATATAAATTGTAGTAAGTAAATAATGCAATTATTTTATAACTTTTTAGTGCAATTTTACTTAACAGAAAGATTTTTGGAGTCGGTTCTTTTTTTAGTTACTTACTCTTTTTTTCCGGCGCGACGAGACGTTTCGTTTTACACTATTAGTATGACTGTCTCGCTGGTCTACTCGTCGCAAGCGCGGTTACTTAGCGTGCGGTCCTCAATTTCATGATTTCTTTCAACATTTTCGGAGAACCATACTAATAGACGAATAGCAGGTTACAGTAGTTGATATATTTCTACAAATCCACTCCAGGACTACTAGCGTGAAAACAAGTGAAGGAAATACCTATATGTATTAGTTATTTATATAAATATTTATATATAAATTTAGTTTATATACTTTATGTGAATAAATTTTATGTATTAATTGGTTTATCCTATAACCTTTCTTGTTAAATGCACCTACCACATTGACATATATATTACTAGCGTAAGGACCCGGCCGACCGCGAAACTAAATGGCACCAACGCGTTGGTCCTAAAATGACATTTTAGGGCCTACGCAACTCAGTCGACAGTGGACCGCTCGCAGGAGAGAACGAGCGTTTGTTTGTCATAAATATGCCTAGTTGCGTGGTAAAAGGCTGCAAAAATTACGATACAAAGATTAAAAAGGAACATGGGATATCGTATCATCGATAAATAACCCTAGATTACTTCTGTTCCAATTAAATTATCACATTTTAAAGGTATAATTATTTTACTACGGAAGTCCGTAATGGCGGCCATTGTGTGGCCGGCCGCGCGCGAAGTAACGTTGAAAGAACGTCATTTTTTATTTGTTTTATTTTTGTCTTAAGAACTAAGTGTTAGTAATTTTAGTAAGTACCTAATATGTTAATACTTAATTATTATAACAATATTGTTTACAATTTCAAATAAAGCTGATTGATATTAATTTGTTTTACATACGTTTTTTTGTGACATGTACTATTATCGCAATAAATTATAGTTTAAGAAACTAATATAATCTAACGACACCTCTCAAGCTAACATTCATCAACCCGTTTAGGCTATAAAGCGTGCTAAAGAAATATACATACACACACCCGAAAAAATGATAACCCTCCTTCTAGCGCAGTCGGGTAAAAACTCAGTTCAGTTTATGACTGATGTGTGTATAAAAATATTGACCATTATTAAAATGTGATAAAAAATTCATGTACGCACGTACAAGGTTTAGTCTTCGAGCTATGAAACCTACGGCTCACGTAGTTTGCATGAGTTATGACAGATGGCGCTACTTTTGCTTGTATGAAGAAGGTTTCTGTAAAATGTTTAGATGGGCGTATCCTTTCTTTTGAAATCATTGACCTACCACGTTTTTGTTTTTGCATCACCCCATGGTTGGCTGGTAGAGAATGCCTAAGGCATTAAGTCCGCCTTTGTACGTACTGTGCATAAAGAATAAATACTGAAAGTAATAGAATCAAAAAAAAACTTTTGCTTCATACGCAGGCTCATATTACACAGGTGACATGCGACATTCGCGTATAATATAACAAATAAATCACTCTGTAAAGTATTGTATGAAATACACACCTACGAAGCTTTCGACAACATTTTACGTAGCGCGTAGTAGGCGTAGTATACTGCTACGAAGAGATATTTACGATCGCTGGGTGCGTTTCATTGTCGGATAAATAAATAAAAATATCAAAACTTTTACAAAAACTCTGAATAGAATATGTAATTTTTACACTTTAGGTGAAATTCATAAAGTCATGCCTTTTATTATAATACTAGTTTTTCCGGGACTCCGTCCGCGTGGACCTCGGAAAATAATATGTTGGTAATATATAGCGCTGCCTCGTTGGTCTTTTGGTCCCAAGCGCGACTGCTGAACGTGAGGTCCTGGGTTCGATTCCCAGGTCGGGCAAAGTGTTATTGGGTTATCTGTTAGGACATTTTCAGTAACAGCCCGGAGTTAGGAAATTGGTGGTGTGACACTCCCGTGCTTCAGAATGCACGTAAAAGCGTCGGTCCTACGCCTGATCTCTCTCTGGTCGTGCCGGATTGCCGTCCCATCCGATAATGTAAGTGAAGGAAGAGGAAGTGCACCTGTGTTTGCGCGTACACTTGTGCACTATAATATCTCCTGCGTCAAATAATCTGCGCTAATCTCCATAGAGATAGGCCGCCGTGACCGAAATACGGTTGGGAGTATATTATTATTAGTATAAAACGAAACATTCATTAACATTTTCACGAATTATTTTTTTCGCGAATGTTCTGGAAATTATGCCCATTTAGCATAATGAGTTATAATATTCCAGATATGTCTTTGAAAAAGCATTAACGCATGCTTAGCGAACTCTAAAGTTACAATACTAAATGGAAAAAGAATACGGTCGCGAACAGGATTCGAACCTGCGCCTCCCGGATAGATACTCCAGGCGCTCTGACCACTAAGCCATCTCGACCTCTGCTCACCACCGCGAATTCTTCTTCCATATTTTAACACGTCTTATGGCGACGTCACTGCAATCAATTCAGTACCTATACAAGTGACTGAACCGACACGACTAACTTTGCAGTTAATACAATGTCGTAAAGAATGCAATTACCTTAATAATTTAAGATATGTCTTTGAAAAAGCATTAACGCATGCTTAGCGAACTCTAAAGTTACAATACTAAATGGAAAAAGAATACGGTCGCGAACAGGATTCGAACCTGCGCCTCCCGGATAGATACTCCAGGCGCTCTGACCACTAAGCCATCTCGACCTCTGCTCACCACCGCGAATTCTTCTTCCATATTTTAACACGTCTTATGGCGACGTCACTGCAATCAATTCAGTACCTATACAAGTGACTGAACCGACACGACTATAAGTATATATACTATAATATTGAGTTATAATATTTTGCAAACTCGTAAAATTTGATTTAAAAAATACGTACCCACGTAGATTCTGAGACTGAAGTTCGTAGGTCTGCAGGAAAGGCTTAAAATACGTAGATGGAATTCGTGTACCTACTTACATATCATACGTGATACCTTCCTCAATGATGGTATTAAAATCACTTCGATTTTGCAGCATATCACCGTACAACACGGTATTTTCACAACTTCACGTACGTGATCTAATGTGAACTTATCTATGAAACTGCCATTTTTCCCGACATGCACAAACTGCTCTTGTCGCGATGGCTCGGACACGCCCACTTAACATTTCCCTTCATTCTTAATAATTCTATGGTTTTAGCTAATATATTTATTAAATATTTGTTTCAGTCTACCATATTTACACTAGCGTTTTCGGTTTGTGGGAGATGGCTGGCTTCAGGGGGTAATGGAGAACTCATAGTGTGGGACCTATCGACAGGATCGCCGGCCGCTTTGTTGCCGCCATTGCACACTGGTCCTATACATGCATTAGCCTTCAGTCGCGATGGTACTATCTTATCATCAGGTAAGCTCTTAGCCTAAGCACCCGGTAAAGCATAAAATATTACCGAATAAAACATTCCGTAATTAATTAAAACAACATGCATCTTCAATCATGCATTCCAATCTCTTATGATGTTGGTTTATACTAGGGATGTTGCGGGGTGATGATATTACGCATTGCACGGCCTTTGTTGAGAGATGGCAATGACGGACATCGCCGCAGGAGCTTAGAGCCCGAGTGCCGAGATGTAGTCTCAAAACGCGGAGTTTTTAGTGGCCGCCGCAGTTAATCCAGTGCTTTACACGCTTAATGCCAGATACACAGAATGTCAGATTGCTGTATTACGACACAAAATGTCGAATATATATATATATAATATATGTTAAATGTCCTAAACGTTTGTTGGGTCATATTATTGTACATAAGCTTTGTTCTCGATGTTGATTAATGATGTTTACCAAGCAGCTTCTCCAACTCAATCTCTGGCATTCAGTGTTTCTGGTTTTTGCAAGTCTGACATTCTGCATTTCTGATATTTTGTGTATTTTCATTCTGCGATTTCTGACTGTCTGGCATTATGCATTAATCATGCCAACTGATATTCATATAATATTTAAGCAATCCCGAAAGCCTGGCCTGCTCCATTACATAAATGATGAATCTATCTGTTCTTATAGACAGAATTAAAGTAAAGTTTTTTTTTTTGTTTAGGGTCCCTGGATTGCAGCATAAAATTATGGGATTTCAATGCTATATCAGAAGAAGCGAATGGCGAGGAAGCAGGAGCTAATACCACGGTACAAAAGGAAGATAAATTTTTGTTGCGATCATTTGCCACAAAAAATTCACCAATTAAGGGTTTACATTTTACACGACGTAATCTATTGCTTGCTATCGGTTCCTATGAAGGAAGTTCATAATCACCAATATAATTAAGTTTTCAATAACTTTTATGTAGCTTGTAAAATCCAATAAAAGCATATTAAAGTATTTTGTTTTTTATTTATGAGACATCAGAACTAATTGAACTTAACTTAATTAAACTTTCACGGTAAAGAATTTTTTATTAGATATGTTACATTCAAAATTGTTACAATACCTGCAAAAAGTAAGACCTCTCTGAAGTGATAAATTGTAACATTAAATTTAAGACAGATTCATTACTTCTGGCCACTTGTGCTTTCATTGCTTGTTTGAAGTCTTCTTTCACACCTTTATCAGCTCCACGAGTGCCAATTCTTCTTTGTCCTAAATGCTGCTGAGAATTTGGTATAATATCAAGCACTACATTGTTTCCTTGTTCATTCCAAATGAAACTCAGCTCTTCTAATATATCTATATGAATAATATATGTAGAGAAGAGATGGTAATGAAACACACCTTTTTGTCTTATGACATCCAGTATGTGAATAAAGATTGCTTCTTCTTGAGGCCAACCAAGTTGCATCAACACAAGAATATGGCCATAAGTCAGATCAGTGTTATTTCCTGTGTTCAATAGAATTCTAATAAGCAGAGTACAAAAGTAATGCATTATAGCAACTTTAGTGAGAGGCAGGAAATGTAAATGCCTATGTTTTCCTCCCACTATTAATTCAGGTTCTAGAACACCCTCCACATTAGGTAACTGAGGTAAAGCAACTAATATATTTTCTATACATGCTGCATAGTTCTTCTGGAAATAATGTACAGACACTCTAACTATACTAGCCGTCAGACTGGTAACAGTAGGCTGGGGCATAGCCTCTTCATAATTTCCTCGATACATAGCAAACTCATCAGAAAATCCATCTGACCAGGGTTTAACTTGCAATTGATTTGCTAATTTTGTGAATTCTCTTGAAATAAGTTCATTACTGTGAAGTAATTCCCAACAATTAGCAGCTGCTTGGAATTGATGTGATGATATACCAGTGACCTCCAGGTCACCTTTTCTCCTTTTTGATGGTGATATTTCTGGATCTGATAGTGCCTCCACAAGAATATGATTACCTTTTAATGACTTCTGTTCATAAAGAGATCTTAAAAAAAATGTTGTGCCACAATATAATAATGGGCGACAGTCATCATTGTTCCTTAAAGTTGTTAATTTTTGAAAGTATGACTCTTTGTTCAAACTATTACTATAATTGACAAAAAAAGAATCCCACCCCAATTGCCTACCCATCAAATCTAAAACTCCAAATAGTCTTTGCCATGGATCTGTGATATCATGTTCATTTTCATCATATACATAGGAATTATAAAAATCAATAGCTTTGATAACAAGACGTTGTAGTAATCTAGGTGATTCTAGTGAGCTGAGAAGGGGCAGTGTTTCAACCACAAGAAGCCTAGCATAGCGATTGTCATAGAAGAATTTTTCAGCATTTATTAATGTCTTCACTAGACTATCTACTCCCAGTTGGGGAAATTTCTTTAGTAGCAATACTAATAAACGACAATGTTCCATTGTATCGTCACTGTTCTCAACACTGGTTTTAAGAATTGTTAACTGTATATCTGGAGAAATGTTATCAAACATTTGACTTAGAAAACTACCTTCAGGTGATCTCAGAGCATTTGCTATGCCTGATATTTCAGGCAATAAAGATGGTAAATTCTGTCTTGATTTCATTAAAGAACTAAAACATTCCGCAGCTTCCTGCACATTTCCTGATTGCTTCTCCATTAAATAAGCTTCAAATTGTATTTTAAAATTGGTTGGAAATAGTGTTTTCGCTGTTAACATCCATGCTTTCGCGGAATGGATATTGTATTTTTGTGCATCTTTAGCTTTCGCTATTATGTAGTCCTCATCACTCAATGCTGTATCGACTCCTGGCATTTTGAAGTTTGAACACAGTTATTTCACAAACGACCAAAATGTTTTCAATCTCCAAGTAAATATTTTTTTGTAAATATCGCACTATTGTGACAGTAATGAGATTTCTTTTTCTTTTTTTTTCTTCGCCCTAATCGGGCAGGCTAAGGTCTTGGACCATACCGCCTCGTCTTCAGTGTTGAGATTTCTGCAATCTTGACAGTTTGACAAATGACAGGTGACCACTGATAACCACAGAGTACATTGTAACCACAGAGTACTTTTAATAAAGGAAAATTGTAACCTATAGACAATGACGAAGAGACGCGGTCCCTCGGAATCATAAAGTGTTCCGAACATCCGAATAACGGACTAAATAGAGTAACCTCATCTAGGGGTACATATAAATCTTTCAAACGTATAACGCACGAGTAGCCAACTCTAAAGTCACAAATTTTTGTGAAAAGAAAAATAAGGTCGTGAGCAGGATTTGTTGTGGATCTCCAGTCGCTAGGTGGCCTGTTCACTCATTCACTGCCCAATACCTATATATATATATATACATGATCGCCAGCCTAACGGATTGCGAGACTGTGGACATTGATGATATACTATTGATGTGCCGGCTGGATATATCTCCATACCACAATCCCTGATCACTACTTGCCTACGTTCCTTCGGGGTAGAGGCCAAAAATATGAAAACTATGGGATTACACATGACTATTTACAATTTCACTCCGCGAACTAACGTAAGGAACACACAAACTTTTACTTCCTTGACTTCACGGAATAACTACTTCACTGCGCCTTTTATACTTTTAATTTGACAACATTACTAGGGAAAAACCGTGCAAAAATATTCCAATTCTATGGGAAAACCATGCCTCGCCCGTACGTACGCGGGATTGTTGCCAGCGCGAGTACCCTGGTACCGGCCAATCAAAGCGCGTTAGCCATACCTAACTTATTACGTTACTAATTAAGGTTACGAGACATCAGTGTTCACAGCATAAAGCAAGGCAACTATCGTACACTCTAGGGTCGAATTTATCGTACATGGAGCAAAATTATCGTACTTTTGAAAATAATCACTATTATTAATAAATAAATAGTATTAAACGTGACATCAAAATTTTTCAAAAATTGTAGTCTTTTTTTATGACACAGGCTTGAAGTTCTCCCCCCTTAACATGAATTTCAATAATGGCGCGCGCCAACATTTTAAATTCAATTGGAAAAATTACATGTCTCTTATGATCCAGCGTACTAATATTTCGAATTTATAACAAAAAAAAATGAAGTTATAGTAGGTTAGTGACGACTTTAATCAAAAACTTTTTCATCTCAATATATTATATATTCTCGAGAACAACTTTGTAACATTTCACACACGATATCACATATAATCTTCTGGTTATAAAATAACAAAATTTTACAAACCAAATCCTATCATTTTTATTATGTTCATTTCAGATCCCTTTTTTCTTATTTATAAAATATAACAACGCTGACTGCATAACATAGGAACCATCTCAAAATCATACTCACTTTGAGATGGTTCCTATGTTGTGCAGTCAGCGTTGTTATGTTTTATTCTTTGTTTAGCTAAAGGATTGCTATTGACAGTTGAAACTACCATTTTATTACGAGTCTTAGTTTTAATTAAATTGGTGTGACTAAATGTAAGTTCACTGCACTGCACAGCATTTGAATGTGGAAGTGAAATTACATTTAGCACAAATTAAACCAACAAAAAAAAATCGCGATTACAAAGAAATCTATAAGTTATTGTCTAAGAGGATAATAATAAAATGTTTCAATGCATCATAATGAACCTGCGCCGCCAGATACTGCAGACGCTCCGACCACCATCTCGACCTCTGCTCACTACTCCGAATTTTCCTTTCACATTTGTAATACTTCTTTTGGTGACGTGATTGCTATCTATTCAGTCCTTATAAGTTATACAGGGTAACTTTCAGCTCAGCAACGTACAGAATTATACGTTGTAACAATAAAAATCTATTGTGTCTGCTAATGAGCGAGGCAACAGCTTAGAAAATAAAGATAATGTGTATCAACAAGAAGACAGCTCAAAGTTGAGGATTAATATTTAATACATTTTATTTTTTATTTTTCTTATACATTTTTTAAAAATATTCCATCTTTATTCAAATATATTCAAAAGTTACATTATAGCTCCCAAAAAATTTTTAGGATACCGGCAGGAAACAGGTTTTAGTTTGTCTGGTTTTATCTACAAAAAAAAAATCGGTTTTAATCACCACTCAAAAATCTAAAATGTTCAGTTTGAAACATTTTTTTGCGGTACCTTAAAGTCTTTTGAGAGGAGAAATTAAATATTATATAATGAGCGAAGTTAAGCACAATTATTTTTATTTACACGATAATTTTACTTACACTTATTGAAATAACTCATAGATTAGTTATCTATATCTAGTCTACCCTACGTCAAATCAACAGGTTTTTGATTGGCGAGGGTCAAAATAAGCGGTCTATATGGCTATGTTTTTTTTAATTGCGAATCTTACTATGACGGCCCGGACGAGTCCCGTATAAACCGTCTTTGGTCACCTGTGTATGGACTGAATAGATAGCGATGACGTCAACAAAATACGTATTATCCAGGAGGTGCAGGTTCGAATACTGTTTCATGACCGTATTTTTGTTTTCACAAAAAATTATTACACTCTAGTTCGCTACGCATGCGTTAATGAGTTTGAAAGATGTATCTGTATTTGTTAAGGTAAACGCATCTGGACGACATTGTATTAACTGCAAAGTTGGTTGAGTCGGTTAAGTAAGGATTTCTATATATATTTAGCCCACTTCAATGTTCTATAATATTTAACGGGATATTGTCATAGACGTAGTAAAGGACCACTCTAGAACAATCTTTACGAAGAAATAGGTAACAACATAAAACTACAAATCTAAAAATTTGGCTCCCCCTATGAAAAAATCGTTGCTACGCTTATGGATATTGCGTTGGGAAACATAGCCATATAAGGAGTACTTTTCTCCTTAATTAAGGAAAGGCTCCATAACGTTTATCCTAACGATTTTCCATAAAACCGGTGATAACAATAATTAATTTTGAGTATTATGTTTTGTGACATTAGTTTAGCTAAAAAAGAGCTGAGAAAAAGCAATGGGAGTTAGAGTTGTGACTTCATGTTCGTAACTTCTATCTTACTAATCTGTGTTCATACTTCATACTGTTCATGTCACGTAGTGATTATATACTCTTTGGTTCATGTTAGCATGTTTACGTTTGAAGTTTGAGCTTCAATAGGTATTACCAGTGTTTAGTTTTATTGGAAATTATTATAAACTAAAATATAGTAACCAGGTTGGTTAATACTTGTGACTTTATGCAAAATTCTGTTTTGCATAACTATTTCTAGATGTTAATTATGAATGAATTCGACATTTATGATGACTATGCAATTGCAGAGGTCAGATTTTGTGATCAAATTTTAGAAAATATATTTTCTTACCTCTGTTTAAAAGATCTTCGCAATTGTGCATTGGTATGTAAAAATTGGAATAGAATTCTCAGTGATGAAAATAATTATGTTTGGCGCCTACACTGTATTAAAAGATTGGCAGAAGAAGTTATGAAATCTGATTTATTTTCCACTGTCAATACTTATAAATCGATTCTGAGGGCATATTTCCATGCGTGGAATCCACATGATTGTTCAAGAAACATATATGTCAAGCCAAATGGATTTACATTGCACAGGTGTGGTTTTGGAATTTATAAAAAGTGCATTTATATCTAACATTTATATACAACAGCTTCTGTATTTAACAGGAATCCTGTAGCACAAAGTACTGATGCATGCAGAGGAAAGGTTGGATTTTATCATGGAAGACATGCTTGGGAAGTAATTTGGGAAGGACCACTAGGCACTGTAGCTGTAGTAGGAATATCAACCAAAGATGCACCCTTGCAATGCCATGGATATGTTGGATTACTAGGGTCGGATGAACAGAGCTGGGGATGGAATTTAGTTGATAATCATTTGTTGCATAATGGAGATACTCAAGGACATTATCCTCTGCTAAACAACTGTCCAAAATATCAGGTAGCTCACACTATCAGTAGAAATATCAATAAAATAACATTTGTTGTTACACACTAAATCATAAAAAAAAAAAATTATAACTTCTATAAGGTTCCTTAATGAAACTTCAGTATATGATGATTAAATACATTGTATATTTAATGAATTTTAAATCTAATAAATTTTTATCCAATGTACAAACACTTTATCAATTACTTTTTACAAAAAAAGTAATTGATAAAGGTTACTGAAAAAAAAAAAAAAAAAATACAACCAAATTGATAACCTCCTCCTTTTTGGAAGTCGGTTAAAAAAGGTTTCAGGTTTATGAAAAAAAAAAATTGTTGTACCCATAACTTTCCTGCTGGTGCATTCCTCTAATTGATCATATCATGACAATAAAATTGTTACTACATCCTCTTCTGGGTTTCAGGTTGGAGAACGTATTAGAGTGATTCTAGACTGTGAAGATAATACTTTATCATTTGAAAGGAATTATGAATTTTTAGGAGTTGCTTTCAGAGGTAAATATCAACATATATCATTATAATTACCATTCACATAAAACTATGAAAATAGTCTTCCAACTCTACAGGCCTTTGAATTTAGTTAATGATGTTTGCTTAATGAGTAGCCATAGAACAGGTGCAACAGCAAGGCTGTTTTGGAATAACTGGTTATTTGAGACTCACAGGACTCTTTATGCCAAATGTATAATGACTGCCGGAAAGGCAAATAATGCAAACATGTTGTTACATACTCTGTAAATTATTTTAAATCATTACCAACATACAGTGAAAGAAAACATTGTAATAGTTCCTGGTAAATGGTCTGAAATTTCCTGTTGGACCATCATGATAATATGGAATATCCATCAAAATTTGATACTGATGGTTTTATGCCTGATGTGTTTAGCTATATTGCAATCAAGATAATTTGGTAGTCTCATTACATTATAATTTATAAATATTTGTTTACAGGCCTTCCAAATAAGAAGCTATACCCAACAGTTTCAGCTGTATATGGTAACACTGAGGTGTCCATGATATACTTGGGTCCACCAGTGGATGGCTGATATTAAATGAGTATGTCTAGAAAATTAAGTTTCTAGTCAAAATGCAATAATGTGATATAATTTACTATTCCAAGAATTATTATTTACGGCATTAAATTTCTGACAGTGGTACCTAACATGGTTTACCCCTTTTAAATCAAATTTTCCTACCAACACTTGAACAATATGCTAGCTTCACCAGCTTAGCTTGCAGGTATTATAATTAAGCTGTTGCCTCGCTCATTAGCAGACACAATAGATTTTTATTGTTACAACATAATTCTGTATGTGGCTGAGCCGAATGGTTAAACTTAACAGTATAGCTTGGTTTAAATATTCTGTATTGATTGATTTGTTCTGAGAATTCAAACTGAATGCAAAATATTCAATGAATCTAAACTAGATCTTACCTTTGTCATTGTTTAGCAGTTAAACAGTTTAAGATTATTTATTTGAATGTGGGATAGATTTGATATTTGAGCACAGGCAAGCAGGATGTACATTTATTTATAATACATTATATTGTATGAATATTATTTGGCTAATCGATCTTGAACTGTACATAATGTCTAATTGCCTATACACTACATAACATACATTCCCCGGTATTTGTCGTAGGTCGTGTTTGTCATGTTGATTATGGTGCATTGTTACTGTAGTTTTCTCCCCAGGGGATGTGGTTTTCGCGAAGTCTCCATCAGCTTCGACTATTCGAGTTCGGGCAGCTTTAATAAAGTCCGAAGTGTTGGGGATTGGGCCTCGAGAATGTTTACCTTCTACTAGGCCTTGAACTATTTAACATTCTTATACTGTTTTCGTTCCAGTTAATATGTCCGAAATACTCCTATAATCGAAATATTTCTATAGTATGATCAAATTTATTAAGAAACAAGGCCCATCAAAAATTTGAAGAAATTGTACTTTCCTCCATTTTTAACAAGAGTAGTAAAAGTTAATTAAACAAGTTGTGGTTTTAAACATTGGCCATTGATTGGTGCTTGTCGTTTCTCAACATCTGACGAAATGACAGAAATGTTTGCATAGCACGCACCGACGCGGGACTTGGGTATACCAACTAAGTATACGCCAAAAAAACATTATACGTTTTTTTATACTGATTTGTAATCAGTTACACCAATAAATTAATATCTTCACATTTAACATTTTTTTTAAATATGGCACCACTTTATTAAATTGAAATAATACATTCTATTCTTTATTTCTACTAAGAATATTTATTTCATTTGACAAGCAGCCCATTTAACGTTAATCTGTCTTCGATTATTGTAGATCACAGCCTTACTGCGTTAGCATATTGCATGAATGTAACAGGACCGGCCGTCCAGGTTTTTTCAAAAGTAAATTTGTAATATAATGTAATTGTAAAGTACCTACATATCTAAGCATACAAAATGCAGGTGGAGGCAACTGCTGCCCCCACCTGGGTACGCCCATGGTTACAGACCCCATCATAGATTTTGGATGACTGCGAAGAAATTTGTACGATTTAATATACATCAGTAGGACAATTAACTGCAGTTTGTCTTGTAGGTTCAGTCAGCGTGTAGGAACTGAATTCCATCAAAGACCAGTTCTAAACACCGTAGGTATGAGAATGCACATGTCCATGAGGTTTTTTTATGTGACAGCTTGCCTTTCATAAACCAAAAGCTCTTCCAGGTGTTTTGGCACGTGCAACTTCTTTATATTGCCGCGCCTGGAAAGAGACTAATTGGCTAAGATTACTCATGGACTATGTATTATAGGATATTTAATCCTCATTTCAGTTCTAACTTTTCGTGCTGTATATCATTAGCATATTTATGCATGCGGCTTACCTTGCTCGTTAATCATGGAGCTTTTTCTGCTGCTGAAGACGAGAAATGCACTATGTCATCAGCAATCCGAAGGGTTGTTAACTTTGTTATGTTGATGTGTCTATAAGGCTATCAAAAGCTTTTTGAAGCACTTGATAAGGACAAATATAGTGGGAGAGTTATTGTAATTACCTATTCGTATTATTTTTCAAGAACTTGATTAGAGTATGTAAGGGATCAGTGGTAGAGGCCGCGTTCGAAACCAGCTTGTTATGCAGGTCGATTTAGATCCATTTGATAATTAACCTCAAATAATTCTTAATTATGGATTCCCCGCATCGTATCACGTACTCACTTGCTCTGAATCTCACGTGGTCGAGCGACTCGGTGATCGCTAGTCGCACACACGAGTAAAACATTGTATCATAGTGTTGCCATTCATTATAAAAATTACAGGAAAATGACACAGTACACTTTCCGTACTGAATCTAAAACCAATCAAATTAACTGTGTGATAAAGCCTCAGTATAGCATATACTTAATAGGGTATTGTAGCGTACTAATCGTAAATTTAGAATTCGTGGCGTTCAGTCTTAGGTGACCCAAAAGGGGGCATCGCGCAAGGCCACTCGCTCTCGCCACTGGCGCGTTGGTCAGCCGTCGACGCTCGGCAGACTGCAGTTGTCGACGTCACGAAAGGCGCTCGCTCGTAAAAGCCTTATCTGAATTAATCATATTTTCTTTTCTCAGTAATTATGCATTTCTCATAAATCACTACTGCATCTCTTTATTAAAAAATAAAATTATTACGAGTAACTTTGTTCCTAACTTTAGTTATTCGCATCCAATGTCTGTGAATTTAGGGTGTTTTATTATACAAAGTGATTTAATGAAATAATACTTTACAGATAGGGTCCTAAGGAAATATTTCCTCAATTTATGGGAAACGATAAAACCTTTAAAAAAAAAAAAATTGTACTGCCGAAAAAGGAAACGGAAGTATAAAATATTTTTTTATCTTAGCCTCAAATGTGTAACTAATTTTGAGTTGGCGCTAAACAAAACAATCAACGAAGATAACTTAATGTGGCGTATTATATCATAATTAAAATATCATTTTCAGTTTCTTTTCTTGGTAGTAAATTTTTTGCGAAAAATGTTTCTATATTTTTGTGTATATAATGTATAAAACACAGCAAGGTCTAAAGTTCTCATGAAGATCAAGATGCAATAAGGTCAAACAAGAAGTAGCTGCTGTAAACTGTTGAGGCGGTTGGTGGTTGGTGTTTTCTTTCTTTCTTTCAAAGTTTCAACAGCTTATTTCTACCCTTAGGGGTTTCCTTTTTTCAAATTTGTATGGCACCGACTTTGAGGTATTCTCTATCAAATAAAAATGAATCATCTAAATCTGACTACTCTGTAAAAAGTCATGCATAAAATAAATTACACGCGTCGACTTGAGAACCTACTTTTTATCGTCGGTTGAAAAACTGTATTACATTTTTTTTTACTTGCTAGCTTAGAACATATCTACATATAACAGCATGGACCCGACCAACGTGAAAAAAAAATTGTATTTAAACTGTTACAAAAACTAACAATATCCTATTAAGACCCCATAAAATTCCCGGCCTAGACAGGAGGATAAAAAATCTAATGCACAGAGTTCCTTAGTTCAAAATTTCCCTATATTCATTTTAGATTTGAGCGCAGTCGCCGTGGTCAAATCTAAAGTGAATATAGGTAAATTTAAACAAATCAGTTAATCACCAGTGTATTTTTATGTCCTCGAATGGAGATAAAACGATGACATCTAGCTTTTCCGGTTATCATATCAAGCTAAATCCAAAAAAAGTTTTATTGTCACATATTATTATTGCGACTTGTTTATTTCGAAACGCGATGAAATACGCCTTTATTTTCGTTCGATTTTGTTTTATTAATAGATTATTTACATCTTCGTTTTCTTATTGACTTAACGCACATCGTTAGGCAAGTTTATATTAATATCACGGTGGAATAAGTATAATATTAATATGCGTAGGTACCACCTCACGTTACTGAAACGAAATCGAACGGTTTGTTAGTGGCGTCGGCCCTTAGACCTAATTGCTGGCAATAAGACTCAAATCTCAATCTTCCTATATACTTAATATTATAAAGCTGAAGAGTTTGTTTGTTTGTTTGGTTGACCGCGCTAATCTCATGAACTATTGGCCTGAATTGAAAAAATATTTCTGTGTTCGATAGTCCATTTAGGAAAGCTATAGGCTATATAACATCACGCTACGAAATTAATGAAAAATGTTGCAAAAACTGGAAAAAAAAAACCTTTTTCTTAGCTTCGTTGCACGCGCTGTGTAAACGGTTATAGTTGCGTAAAAATCATGTATGACAGAATTATATTTTTTTGTGGAAAAAGATTACGGTCGCGAGCAGGATTCCAACCTGCGCTTCCCGGATAAATACTCCAGGCGCTCTGACCACTAAGCCATCTCGACAAGTCAGTCGACTGTTCAGAGCGCCTGGAGTTTATTTAGCATTTATCCGGGAGGCGCAGGTTGGAATCCTGCTCGCGACCGTATTGTTTTTCCACAAAAATTTATAACTTTAAGGTTCGCTATAAGCATACGTTAATGTTTTTCAAAGGTTTATCTTTATGACGGAATTGCTTCCAATTAAAAGTTCAAAAAAAAAGTCCGCGACAGCTGTCTATCATATAAGATTGACTTTTATATCATAGTTTTAAATGACAACATATTAATAATATCAACTACTACCACGCGCGCATTTATGATGTGCAAGGCGGGCGATCATGAGTGCGCCGGTGGAATAAATTTTAGTAAGTTTATTCCTCAAATTAACGCGGGTGAAACCGCGGCGCACAGCTAGTTATCTGATAAGTATGCGTTCTTATAATGCATATAAATAATAACGAAAGTTCGTACGTTTAGTACAACAATTAAACATGTATTTGTATATTTCTGTTAATTATAATATATTAATAAAACATTTTTGTTATTTATTTATATTTTATTGTTTCATTTTCGCAATACAGTTCAATCATTAATAATTTAAGCTATAACAATATTGCACATTTTCCTTTAACCTATTTAAGACCAAACGGTTGTATCAGCTTACCGTAGCAACAGAGTTATAAGATTTTTATCCTTGTTTTCAGGTTTTGGATAACATTATATATTGTGTAACTGGCACCTAATCATAATAATATTTATAGGAATATATGAATGTTAACAAGTCTTTACAAATAAATTGTTAAAGTAATAGCAAATACCATTATCTGAATTTAGTATAGAAGACACCCGATTGTGTTTTGAATGGTCGTTCTCTACGCCGCACTTATGTATGGAAAATAACTGCAAGTAGTACGAGTAATTTAATTATGTATTCTTATGCTAAAACTAGGGCAGAACAATCGTGGCCATCATCGATTTTTTTTTTATTCTCTACTTATTTCTAAATAAAACGTGCTAGATAGCACGGCCGTAGCTAGCCGTATATGGAATACGTGTAAAAATTTGTAATTTCAGTTTCACTTGTCCCCCACAACCCCCACGGCCTTGCTAGAGCGGTCTAGTAAGCATGAACAGCTGTTGCTGCTGAGTGGTATATATGTGTAGTTAAAAGTTATGTCGCAGACAAATAATTTTCTAAGTAGACAGGTATACCTGCCTATTTAATGGCAGTTTTGTCGACGATATCTTGGACATCAGCTTACAACACTATGCAAGTCTACGTTAGGTACCTACAACGCATCGTTTGTATCACATTTGCATTTTGATGCTGAATAAATAAATAATAAAAGATCTGTGCGCTTACTCTTGAAAATAATTCCGCTTTATTGACATTGAAAATATTTCAGTTGGTACTTTTAAATGCCAACATGTATAAATAATAATTTTAGATTCGGGATAATATGAAGACAACATGCTTTAAAATTGAGGTAACTGTAATGTAGGAGTAGTAAATTTATTTTAAAATTACGCGTTGTTTTAAGGCGTCTATTTAGTTTCAAGAGTAACCCACTGTGCTTGTAACTAATATTTTGTATGTATACTAACGTCACCAAAAAATATTATCGCGCCTTACGCATATCCTAAATTAAGAAAACGTTGGTAAAATCACTTTAAAAGAACTTTTTTGTTTAAAAAAATATTACCCCACATTATGAGTTTCTTCCTGTATCGTGGGTGCGTTTATAGTCATGTAATCCCATGCTCTGTGTACTGACTGTACACACACCCAGACCCAGAACAATTAAAACGGAAAATGCGTGCGGAAATCAGCCGCAGCCGAAGTCTCGACCACTGCGCCAACCGCGCTGTCTGTACAAACACCCCGATTTGAAGAAATAATCTTTATGCATGTAAGTAAGAAATAAGTACCAAGGCTCAAATACTTCTGCGCCGGAATTGTCACTTTTCGTAACAGAAGAAAAAGTCGAGAGGCCGCTGCGCCAATAATGCGTTCTAAACTAAAACACTAATTAAGTAGGTAATCAACAATATCTTAATGTTTATTTTATAAGGAAACAAAAAATAGATGGTAAATAAAAAAAACCGACTGCACTTAAAAGAGGGAAATAAGATGAAAATTGACAAAACTAATATCCTTTTCTAAAAATTATAACTTGTTGTCGGATGCAAATGTTACAATCGACGTTAGTTATATCCTAAATGCCTCCGACTACATGGCTACTCGAAAAACAAAGGCGAGTTCATAATAAATGTAAATTATATTCTAAGTGACATTGATTTTGAAGTCTGTACTGTCTCTACCATAAACCGTTTGGAAAAGATGAAAATCCGTTAGAGCCCTTATAAGAAATTGCTGAATTAAGCAACCGTGAAGGACAGACACATCGGGAATAGGCTATGTTGTCCATCGCCCACATCTAAATTCTAGGACGAGTACTTTGTAATCGATGTGAACGAAAGATTGACGAATCTGTTATTTATTTTAATGATTTTATAAGAAATAGTGTTTCCTGACTGTAGGTACACGCGTGATCATTGTTTGTTTTTCTCGATTCGTTGATGAGCTACCTATCAATTACATATTTTTAAATGAATAAGTATTTTAGGATCATATTATTATTACTCAGAAAAAAGATTCGTATAATTATCTATTACTATATTATTTAGGTTTTACCAGGCTCCAAGGCCAGTTGCAACGCTAATGCACCTGCGATCCCTGAAGTGAAGATTGTGAAGGACTGTGTAATTTTGGTCGGTTAAAGGAATCGGTCACAAGAACGTCTATGAAAAACGTCTACACTCCAACAAATGTTTCAAAGCTAAATATGGAGTTTTTGACCTTGATGCTATACTCAATTCTGCGGTTTGAGTATAGCATCAAAGTCTAAAACTCCCAAGATAGATCTTTGTTAACAATAACTTACCTTTATTTAAATTCATATCTATCCATACTAATGTTATAAATACGAAAGTAACTGTTTGTTTATTACCTTTTCAAGACTCAACGGCAGAACGGATCGTAATGAAATTTGGCAAGGAAATAGATGGGACCTTGGGGAAGATCATAGGCTACCTTTTATCACGCAGACGAAGTCGCGGGCACCAGCTAGTATTATAAATGCGAAAGTAACTCTGTTTGTTTGTTACCTTTTCACGGCTGAACGGATCGTAATGAAATTTGGCAAGGGGATCGATTGTATCTTGGGGAAGGACATACCTACCTTTAGTCGCGCAGACGAAGTCGCGGGCACCAGCTAGTTATTAATAAACCAAAGCCATTGTAGTTGTTCATTCGATTATATATTAATATTTACACAGACAATTAGACAAGGGTATGATTTTTTAAATATTATAATTATAAGTTAACATAAAATACAAACAGTGTAAAAATACAGTGGTATAATCTGCGTGGTTTTTAATTTCTTATAGAAAATATAGGCCACACTTGCAAGTTATTAAAGTTATTGAAGCGTTTATGTTAAAGGTGGGGTGTAATCGTCCTTCTTAACAACTTAAAAGTCGTGTGACTGCGAGATAATCGAGGGGTATGTAAGAAATATTAGTATAATGTATTAGACATTTAGTGAGGTACCTAATACCGTATACGAATTATGGCATTAGTATCATAGACACCGGTAAAAACCAGTTCATTAATGCATCAGGGAAATTTAAATGGTTACGGCGAATAAGTAAAAGTATAATCCTCACTGCGCGCTGCGTAAAAATCCGTGCGTGTTCTTTTCGCAAAACCTGTGAAATACATGTGAACCACAGAGAAAACACGCGCACAGCGAGAAAAAGTCGTATCCGGGTTCACTTCATATTTCAGAAATTATACGGTGAAAAAAGCTCCATTAGCCACCACACCCTAGTGCCCGTAAGCTCTAATGCAGTGAATTTCCTATATCTTAATATAAAATTATTATACTCAATTCAAATAGGTATTTTTTATTGCACATGACGCAAGCGGAACGACAGAACTTTGCCTTCCACAAAAAAAGGAATACATTATCTAAATTAAATAAATATTTTCTATAACGTTACATAATTCACTTTTTATGCATACATCGTTGTATTTTGTAATTGCAATAATTAGGTAAGTATGATATTATTTTAACATAATGTAAATTTTATTGATGTCGATTCTATTGCGCACCAAAACGTTAAACCTATTTAACAAATAAAACCCATATTAAAAAGATAATCTGACGTTCTCTAGAACGACTCTGAATTCTCTGTTACTATAGTGTCAATTGAAAAAGATGACAGCAAAGTTAAATGTCAATTTAGGCACGATTATGAATCTATAAAAAAAGATATATCTAAAAAAGTAAATGAATATAAGAAATGGGACAAATAATTAAAATCTCTAATTTATTTTGATATTCCATTCCGACTTTTTAATTTTCATCATGATCGGGGGATCCCCCAGGGGTTCCACCTTGCCGTGGTGGGGGGGCTCTAGAAGCCATGGCTTGGTCAACGACGGTGAAGCTAACGGAAACCGAGAAGGGCCACTCCTCTGGCTCTGGGCTTTGCCTTCAAGCCCATGTCGGCGTAGGTTGCGGGCCTTATGGAGGGTGTCGCAACTGAGGTGGGCTGCGGCGTATGTCGATGCGCTGCTCTCCCTCCCTTCCGCGGCCTTGACGGGGCTGCCACCGTTAGATGGCGGACGCGGTGGGGCCGTAGGGGAGGAGTGCCGGTATAGCGAGGCGCCACTCTCCCTAACCTCTGCGGCCATAGTGGCAGGCGGCGGGGCCACAGACCTGACCCGTCGCAGGGGACCTTGGGCGTCCGGACACGGGGTCGTCTGGCGTCTATTGCACATGGTCTCCGAGGTTGTTGCGGCACGCCATGCGTTTGGTGTGTCGTGGCGGGGGGGGTAACCCAACCCCGTCAGAGGGAGTCCGGCAACGGACGGCTGCGGGCGGGTCGCGCCCGTGTCAGAGCGGTACGCAAGTAATCTTTTTTTTATGTGGAGAAATGCACATGTAAAAAAAAAAACACATGATGTGACCCCAAATAAAATAGGGTAAGGATAGAGGGAATGACGATAGTTATGCTCTGGTCTAAGAAAATCTGACCCGGAATATATATAATGTAATAGATAAATTTATATATGTGCAAAAATGTTAATAGAAGAGAGTATACATGTCTCGGAAATCCGCTTTATAAAACAGCTGAACAACGTTCAGCTCCTTCAGGCAGCTTCAGGGTTCCTATTTTTGTAACTGTAAGGTTAGAAAAAAAACCTAATTACGAAGGGGATGACAGCGATAGTTTGCTCGCTCCGCTCGCTCACTGGCCCCCGTCATTCGCTTCGAACCTAACCTGTCCGTGTCGGGGTACACGAAACTCCCGAGCTCGCTTAGCTCGCTAATGGGTCAATTTAATTCATTTTCTGTGGTTTAGTATTTACGTCGTTTTGCTGACTTAAACGTAAAATAAAGTGAAATTATTGTTGATAAGTCACACAAAGCCATACTCGTATGACAAAATTTGGAACTCAAATCTACAATCTGACAGTTCATTTCACGCTGTTTTACATAATCTCTAATCGTTGACATGTTGCAGCGGCATTGATAAACGCAATATGTTCATACAATTGTGAAACCACTAAACGTTGTTCAGCTGTTTTTCATAACAGTACTGTTTTGTAAATCAGCTAGCAGTTTTGTAAAACAGCCGATTCTACAATCCATCTGCGACATACAAATATGCAACTAAGTGTATATTTGACTTTATTAAAAAAAGATCAATATTGAGATTCATGAATTAAATTAAATACCTACTTAATTTTTGTCTTCTTAATGAAGTAAAATTTGTTCCATATTTTGCCCCCTGTCAAGATTGTGGTTAATAAATATTAAGTACTTTATTATAGACACTAAACCTCTAAGTTATAGTATAAGTGACACAGTTATCTATTTCGTATTTTTTTATGCAAACTAGCCATTCTAAGATAGGCGCGCGTAATTAAAGTAATGGTAGAGCCATTACCAAAAGCAGTAGTGACATTCAAAATGTTCTAAATAATCGGAAGCTTTACATAACAATGGATCATAAAGTAATTAATTAGGGTAAATTGACAATTTTTTTCAAACAACAATTTCAATTATATAACACTAAGTACAGATTAATTATATTTGTTTATGGTTGGGTTTTGATTTAATGCGATTATTTGGAACATTATGCCACTATACTTTAAGCTGACAGCTGACTTTATATATAACAAACATACCATATATATTACTTACTTATTATTTATTTTTGCCAGTTAACGATTAATTATATCTATGAAGGTAACATTTGTCTTTATTTTTCTAATGGCGTATTTTCTAGTTTTCAGCTAAGTAACTACGCGAAGGTTGTCGCCTTTGACATATCTTAAGGCGGTATCTACTTTATTAATTCATCACCTACTCACAACCTCAACGGCTCAAAGAATTTAAGTAATCTACATGACGCTAAATAAATGGCGGCTTTCAGATCTATGATTTATATTAGAATTGAAGGCTTTCTTGTTCTTTAAACCTATTCACATAATATAAAGATGTGTAGGTAGGTACCTACTGTATGCGAAATTTAAAATCTATTTATTACTTAGTTAACGCGTAAGTATGAATTTATGAGATATAATATTGCACACATGCCCATAATAAACCAATCAGATATGACTTGAGATTGACTTGATAAGCTCCTAAATGTATTTAAGTAGACAAGTTCTGAGAAAAAAGAGGCGGGGCTTAACAAATGGGTTTGGTTTATTAATATGGTATCCTGAACATATCACATAATAACAGTAAAATAAACAAAATTATATGAAATGAATATATATAGATAAGACATTAAAGAAGATAGGTAATTCTAAAAGTTTGTATAATGTTTAATTATATAAAAAAGTTTTAAGGCTGTCGAGTTATTCTACTCGAGTTTTTACATACATAAATAAGATACTGACTATTTAATGTAATATTGAGGTTTTTATTGTAAATTAGGTACCTACTAACCTAACAGAATCATGGCAAGATTTGGTAATAAACATACATACAGACAAATAGGCATAATGACAGTATTAAAAAACCAAAGAATATATGGTTTTAGAGGTAGATATAGGCACAAAGGAGTCCAAAAAATTACCTAGTTCTATTAGAAACATTAAGATTAATAAGATTTTCAATAAAATAAAAGTATAAAATGCTGCAATGGGCCATGTTGACTCAAACGTCAATCACAGCGAATGCCATCACGCCTCAGTCAAATGTCAATCATCGCCGTACATTATGGCTTCAACTGGGTCTGTGTGTGACCGCTACGTGTGGCGGCGGCGAAGCCCGCCACTGCTACTGGTACCTACAGCGAGAAATAACTTACTTGCCAAAGCACTATATATATGAAAATTTATTGTATGTGTATAAAAATATTTCAAATTTTACCAAATTATCTGATGTTCATAATGTTAATACTAGAAAAAAACACAACCTTTCTGTACATGCCACTCGACTCCACAGAGTAGGCAACTCGTTCATGGGTCACTGTATACGCTTTTATAATAAGCTGCCCATTGATATTAGGAAATTAAGCTACAATAAATTTAAAAAACTTATAAAATCCAAACTATGTAAAAAAGGATATTACACAATCTCAGATTACCAAAACGATAAAAATGCATGGGACTGAGTGCACTGTGCAAAAAACTCTTGACATGGAAAATACTTATTTAATGCATTTTATTGACATCCTAATGACATTTTGTAAACAATTATGAATATTTCTGACATTCCATTTGACATTTTGTGAATAATTCATTGTAAATGTGAGCATCATGTAGGATAAGTACTTTTATATCATCATTCGTAACTGTCTGGTGGTTTTGAGTATTTTAGCTGGCCTACGCAAATGTCCTGCCGATCTGGTATCGTCTTGCGACGGGTCGTTGAGTTCCCTTAATTATGGTCGAGCTACACGATGACTGATGCATACGTGCCGTCAGTAAGGACGGGTCAACTTGAAACTGCTATGGCTCTTTCTTCAAAAGGCCACTCCAGACGCCCTACATGATTACGCTCACATAGCCTTATATTCTGATGTCTGGACTTTAAAAGAGACTGTGACCTCTGAGTTTGTTTCGGCTTTTCTTCTCAGAGGTAGTCAGACAGGAAAAGCCGGCGCCTTCTAGTTTTTAATTTGACATGTAAAAGAGTTCCAAAAAACCTATTTACAGAATAAATGATTTGAATTTGAATTTGCACCTCTTACAAGAGCTCTCCGCACCATCAACAGTCTTCAAAATCAGATTACATCAATCTGATTATTATTTACATGTTGTTTCAGTGAATTCGCAAAGGTGTTACTATTTTTATTATGTTATAAGCAGAATGATATTTAATTTAAACTTTATTTTAATTATGTATTTTTGTAAATAATGTAGGGACCTAGATTTTAATAATGTGTTATAATTTTGTTTAGTTTAAGTTCTTAGCTGTCGCATTAGGGTAAACCCTGTAATGATAGTTTAAGGTTTTAAATAAATAAATAATAAATAAACTTATGTCAAGTATGCTGAGGCATGACGTCAAAACGGCGCCATGACGCCCACAGTGTTTTCACGGTTAAATCAAATTAGATAGATTAAACTGCTATAATTTGCGTTGAAACTTAGTTTATTGCTGAAATAATATGTTTTTCAGATATAGTAGACGTCTACCTATATTATAAAAGGAGATTTCAAAATCTGTCATCATGCCTATTGTAATGATGTTACAATTTATATTGGTGCCTCAAGAAATATTTTAGTTTAGCATTTAAAATAATTTTCGGACCCCGGAATAAAAGTACGGAATAACATTTAAAGACAAATCAATATATTACATACATAAGAATGTAAGTATGAAATAATAATATTATTCATCCAATTCGTAAAGAAATGTCGAAATAGTTAAATTGAGCAGTAAACAGTATTTCATTTATTACATTTACGAACTCCTCCGAAAAGGCTTGACCGATTTTGTGTAGGTCTGAGAATATGTCGTAGGCCCTATCCAGAAAATCTATATGGCAGAACAACGTTTGCGGGGCACAGCTAGTTTATTTATAATAATAAATTATCCTTCATTACAGAATTGTGTACACTTTTACATGGCATTTTCAAAATTAAATTTTTAAGTCGGTTCAAATTGATAATATATAAAACGACGGAAATTATTTTAATATCTGAGGGTTTAATATATGAGGTTACAACATTAAAAGCAATTTTTAACTTTTTCAAGTCAATGTCAAGTCAATCTTGCCACGATTCTTTGATTGTTCTTTTATATCGAAGTGAATGAACATTTTAAGGAGTTAACAATGCAAGACAATGCAATTCTGCCCTGCTAACTATAAACACCTTAACTGTTATTTTTATCGATTAATGAGATAAGTGCATATTCGGTATCAGTACGACGAGAACTACAAGGGTAACTAATAAAGAATATTAAAGTTGGTAAATAATGCAGTTAAGGTACTTATAGTTGCTAGCATTAGTAGATAAGTAAGTGCAGGCTACAAAACGCAGAGCTTCAAATACAGCAGTGATACATATTGTACTAAGCATTAAATCTACATGGAATTCTTTGTTCCTCTAACTATTGAGGACATAAATATTCTTAATTTAGTCTATAAAATAAATAAAATTTATAATTATATTGTATTTCATAATACACGGTATGCATTGTTGCTAGCAAACATATATAAGGTTGATACATTTTCGTAACCATAATACTGGTAGGTAATAATAGTAGTATTTAGCACTTTCATATCACAAAATATATGCTGAATGTTGGAAACTAGAAATAAATGATACTTTGTACAATGGGTTTGTAGTCAATCCATTTTTGGCCGCGTTTAAACAGGCCACTTTGCAGTGAGCTATACTCCATTTATTATAACATGAGACAAATAACTATCACTAGACCGCCACTGTCTTTGAACCATTGTTTTACATAAAGTTTTAACTTAATTATATTTATTGACCGGATCGTTTATTGAGTCTTTGCTAAATGCAATTATTCAACAGCAATTACGAATACGTTGTGTACCTTTGTACTTAATGTTAGGTAACTTTATAGTCGTGATAATACGAGGTCACTCCGGCCTTATTCGTCTAATCTATACTTCTATACTTATACTATAAAGAGGAAATATGTGTTTGTTTGTAATCGATAAATTCTGAAACTACTGAATCGAATTATTAATTCTCTCACTATTAGAATGGTGCTGTATCCAGAGGTAACAAAGGCCATATTTTATTTTAGTTATAATAAGTAGTGCTACCCGTGTGAAACCGGGGCGGTCGCTAGTATTATAATAAATGGAGTATGGGTCAAATGTACTTTGAAGTAAGCGCGCTTGGGATAACGGGCGACGGTCTGCTAACGAAGCAATGGACACACATTTCCACTTACATGATAAAGAGATAAAAATGCTCTTTCCGATGCCATCACTCAATCTTGTTAGGTACCTTTACTTTTCATTTGTCAATAATAAAAGTAAAGGCCGCATATTGACTTGTTGTGGGGTTATAGGTATGGCATCGGTCTAGAAATTCCAACTAGGCCAAACCATCAGGCACGCTATGATTAGAAATATCCTATTTGCTAAAATAATGTATATATTTGCCTACATTTTACGCCTGTTCGTTTCGTTACTTGGAAATATTTTGACATATAAGTAATACCTAGTATGATAATAAATAAAAATACTTCTAACTCTTAATTTAAAACAAAAAAACTAATTAAAATCTTTGGTAGATAAGTAGGTCCTACTCCGCGAAGAAGTAACTTTTCAATAGGAATGTTTATTTAAGTTTTCACTTAAGGGTTGATGTACTCATAATTGTATGAGGTTGACTATCACATTAATTCCACAAAAAAAATTACAATAAAATGATGAGTACAAGTGTACAATCCTCTTTTGGGTTATTATATTAGATACACCCTTTCTTGTCTAACCTTGTATACGCAATGGCAAAGTTAAATTAAGTTTCTATGTAATAAGGTACTGAAATTGATTTCTCACTATTGTCATGAATAACCCATGGGTAGGTACGATATTTTTAGGTTATAAAGAAACCTAACAAACAATACAATTCTTAAAGTTAACTAAGGCGTGTTTTCATGTCAAATTGAGATTATTGGTATCATTAATACAGTAAAAGACCTAATACCAATAAAACGTCATCACAAAAATGTTTGCATAATCTCATAATCTATAATATTTTTATCTTATTAATATATTAACCACCAAAACCGAATGGACGCGATGAAATATTGTTTTCCAACTCAAAAGGCAATTAAAATTTAGTTTTCACCTACCCTGAGAGGGATTACAGCCATGAATTGTTCCAACTGCAGCAGTCCTCAACTAGTCCTCATGTTTATAGTCAATTGGTTTGTTAAAAACGGTAGCACAGTTGTCCATAAGAGAATCCTTCATATGCGGCTTGACTTTAGTAGGCGGGAATTTCGTAAGACAGAAGTCAGAAATAAGGCAAAAGACTTTGCAAAGCAAAGGGCAGAGCAGCGCCTGATGTACTACCGCTGCTACTCTGTACCATGGCCCATCGAACGGATCCAGTATAGCTGGGCAGAGCATGTGATTCAAATTTACTTGAGCAGGCTAAAAAAGAAAAAAAAGGTAAAATTAGCAAGCTTCAAAATAGTCTCTTATTTCCTGTAGGTGATAGATGGACTCAATAATGTTAAAACGATTACCTAACTAAGTAATTGAATATAATCATAGCCAAGAAATAATGTCTCTGGGTATTTAGGTATTGTTTATATAATTGCAGTCAATAAATAATGTTTACCATCTCATCAGTTTGGCGTATCAATTCAAAACATAGATTTTAGGCCCTGAACCAACATAATATATTTTTGTCGATGTAGATGGACTTTTTACTTGTACAGCTCATAAATTTAATATGATGCACTGCTCAGTTCCTACTGAGCAGTGCATCATATTTTTCAACCAGTAGATCGATGTAGCGTAATTTATTTGGGGCTCTTACAGACGAGCCGCACTTTGTACGGCAAACGTCGACACGCGACGACGACGGCTGCCGTCGACAAAGTGCCATCACAGTGCATATAGATTTTTAACATTACCAGCGTCTACACAGGCCTGGCGTATGATACCAAATAGTACAATATACAACCAAGTGCGAATCGGACTCGCACCTTGAGCATTCCGGAGAAAAATGTTTTAGTGATATAGCTACGAAATAACGATTTTCGGATTGTTCTTTACTTGTGTTATGTGACCTTGTTTCTGATTCTAGGTCAACAGAACCCTTATAAGTTTTTGAGTGAGTTTGCGTGTGATTGCGTTGGCTTCAAGCTAGATTTTTTTTCAACTCTAAGGGACCGCTGGCCTTAGTATACCAATAAAAGTATATGACAATGATTTCAAAATAAATGATATTTAGGTGAAAACTGCTATTTATACCTATAATTTATACTACGCCTTAACGCCTAAATGCAGTGCAGTGCGATGCGCGGTCAAGTACGGTCGCATTTGCGCTGCTCGTTACGAACATTTTATTCGCGATTTGCGCAGCTCTAGCCGCTGCCTGTGTTTCGTAGCTATGACTTCACAACCACTTATAGCGAACGAGCTGTTGGCATTCATCAAGCATGCTATCGATTATATGGACGAGGTTAGCATCTTGCAGATCTGCAAGTCCACCTTCAAGGAGGAAGACATCAGCAGTGCTAAGTTGCTGATGTTATAAATGCTCGGCAAAGTTGACCAAGTACAGAGAAGAGTCTCCAGGATATCGTCACCCTGATGAAGGAGACCGACCCGGACGACGTGCCAGATTTCGTAGTGAAGGACCTGCATAAGTTGCCCCCTATCACATTCGATCTCGTCGACGTCACCACTCACTAGGCTGCTGAAGAATATCAAATTCCTGAAAGCCAGCCTAGCCTATATGACCAGGCCAACGTGAACACTCGTCGCGGGGCGCAAAATGCAACCATCGGCAGTTTTGAGTCGGCGAGCTCAGCTGCATCACCAACTGCCGAAAAGGCAAGCGTTGCATCGCGTTCCGCCGCCGTCCCTATCTCGACAACGGACAGAAGGACTGACACGTATAGGTTCATCGACACCAAAACAAGCCTAAGCCACGCAGCTATCGTCACCGCTAATAAACGTGCTGAGCCGCAAAATTCGTTGACAAAGAAAGCGGAAAAAGCAAAGGGGGTAAGGAGACCTGCGCTAAATCCAACAAGGATTTGAAACAGCGGGGTCTGGAGGACACGTGCGATAAGGATGGCGTCATCAAGGTGAAGAAAAAGAAGACGAATACTCCTGTCGGAAACAGTGCGGTACCGCGCTGGCAGGACCCAACATGCTGCTGCGTCCAGCAATGCCTACGACGCAGCTGTATGTGTCCCGCCTACATTACTCTACGAAGGTCGAGGAGATCGTGGAGTATGTTCGAGTGTAGAACAACTGGGGTTTGAGGTTCGAGAAGTTGGATTCGCGCCACAACACAAACTTCAAATCATTCGTGTTGCGGGTTCCAACCCATCGTCTTCAAACGTTCCTAAAAGAAGAGTTTGGACCGAAGGGTGTTGCGTATCGATGTTTCCGGCTACATGACACCAGTCAGCGCAACACGACGCCGTGCAGAAGATATAATTTCATTTTATGATATTATGTATTAGTTTATTTATAGTAAAATGTTATGTTTGTGTGTTTTATTTGATGGGCCAAAGTTGCCTGAAATAAAGGAAATAATGATAATATGTGACAGTTTTAAAAAAGTTTGTCTGTCTGTCTAAAACATTGTTTGAATAAACTTTAAAACAGCTCAACAAATTTAAATAAATTTTAGAGATTAAAAGTCATCATTTTTTATGTTACAGAATGACAAACAAGCAGTCAGCCCTTTGTCACTGCCACCTATGTAAATCTGCAATACCAAAAGCAATTCAGATATGTTGTCTACCCTTATAGAATGTCAACAACCAACATGTTGATGCTTTTGGATAAAGTAAGATGTATGCTCTGAAACTGCAGAGCTACAGTTAATGGACATTTTGATATCTTGCAGGGTTTAGCATCAGAAGATACGAATATAAAGTACTATTTATTTAAGTTCTACTCAAATTAAGTCGTGGGCACAGCTAGTATTAAACAACAATATTCACATCTTGGGAACCAGTCGACTGATTTTGATGAGAATTTCACTTTAGCAGAGGTTATTGACTCAGGAAATATATTTAAAAACTGCAATTCGATCAGGGCGACAACTGTGACTGACAGGTATTGATTATGAGATCATGACTAGACCGTGACAATGATTGACAAGCATTGAGTTTGAATCCAGCAAAGACTTTATCTTTTTGTATGTTACATTGTTATCTTTTTATTTTGCGACATCTATGCGGATAGACTCGTGGGCACAGTTAGTAGATAATAAATTTGTATTTAAAGGACTAATAAAAAATTAAAGAGAACTTACAATTGCAATTACTTGTAATACAATGAAGTGATATATCAGATTCAGACAATAGGCAAATATTGCCCAGTTAAAATCCCAAATAGGTTCAATGTTGTAGGCACCTAGAATATAAAATTGTTAATAGTTATCAGGAAACAAAGTACCTATTTAAAATATTTATATATAATTTGACGCACCACCAATTCTTAGTAGATAATATGGTATGACAAACATCATTCCATGTTGAATCCAGTAAAGAGCAGCTTCAGCAAAAATCTATTATCATAAAAAAAAATTAGTAACATTTAAAACTTATTTTTGAAGTTGTGTTATCAATAGTTCATTACCTTCCTTGAAGCTGTTTCAGGAAACAAAAAAGCCAAAAGAGGGCCGTTTAATAAATTCAAGTGAATCCGAAATAATGCAGTTACTGTTTTGCTAGGTGGAGCTGCCAGTAAATAGATCTAAAATAGAAGATAACATTATTTATTTATGTACCCAACAAGTCTGATAAACATGTATTTGTTTGTTAAACTCAACACAGCTATATGTTTTTTTAACCTGCATGCTCTGTCTTCAAGTTAAATAATGTGCTATATATTATACTATATATTAGATTTAAATAATAATTTGATATTGGAATTCCTTGGGTGAGCTTAAAATGGACTAATAATAAGCAACAAACATAACATATTAAGTCCATATAGAATGATGTCAACCCCATTGATTATAAATTGAGCATAGTTATGCAGAAAGTAACTAACCACAATATTTGCCAGAATTAAGTATTTTAGATATTTCTAACATAATAGGTACAATATTACTTTTTAATATTATATGTTGCAGGAACAGCAAATAACTTAACCTTTCGGCTCAGTAACCTACAGATCTGTATGTTACTGAGCCGAAAGGTTAATAGGCCATATCTCTAATCGTTTTCTATTTGTTGGTCACTTTCTGTTTAACTATTTTCAATTAATACCTTCAACTATAATGTCATTGTTAGTTATCTTTTTACCCCTTGCAATGGAAAAGAACAAAATGGCATGGGTAGATATGAATATTTTTGAATACTTACTTGTATCAATGTTGTTACATGGCAGGGATTTAACAAATATATTACAGTGCGTGAGGCAAATTTGAAACCAATTTCCATACCCCATAGCAAAGCCAGAAGAATGACTAGTAATCTTTTACCTCCTCTATCACTTTTGACATAATTTGTATCTTGAGGTATACATAATTTTGGAAATGTCTTAATCTGTAACAGTCATCGATAAATTATTTAATAAATAATTAAGGCCATGTACTAATTCAATTTAGAGATAAGTCATACATCGTCACTAAATTTATATTTCATATTTCATTCGAGGTTATTGTAGTTTACACACATTTTTCTAAATGAATTTAAAATACATACCAAAATATAAACACAAATCGTAATCACAATTAAAGTTTCAAGTATTTGCCTTTTCGTGGATAAAAAATAGGCGCATTCTGGACCCACATTTCTGGGAACAGCTTTATTTGCACCACTATAAGCCCACTCAAACATTTGGATACCGTCTCAAATAATGTTAATGTTACACAGTTACTGGAATTAATTTTCCATCGATTACTATTTTTAGAAATGTCTGATCAATGTTTCAGATCCAGCTAAGTTGACAAGCGGGAGCGCGAGCGCGAATATGACAGTGGCACTAGAGTTAGACTATAACATGACGATGGCAATAACGGCTAGATCTTAATAATGCATTATCGTGTTAAGTTATGGAATGATAACTGTTATTATAAACTGTTATCGTTATCCTGTTATACAGCCGCGCGGCAATAAGCTTTATATGAGTAGGGTCTAACAAAGAATCATGGGATGAGATTTGTACAAAAACAAAAATATGTACTTTTTTTAAAGTTGGAATATTTGTAATTTCTATCGTTGGTCCCCAAAGAATAACTTTCAGCCTTATATGACCAGACAGGAGCCAGCTTCTGACTTAATATCGAACAAATTTGCTCGCCATTGGCGGGGGGTGAGGCAACACACAGGCATATAAAAACTCACACTAAAGCAACAACAGCTCTCGTTATTACATTAGCACACATTAATAAAACTACACACCAACATACAATTGTGTCACACACGATGAAAATCGTGTTCTATCATTTTAACCATACAGGTAAAAAGTATATAGGTATCGTAGTGTGTGAGAAGAGGTGAGACATCGAAATTATGGCAGATAATGTCGATATCGATAAATTTCAAATTGTTAAGTTTTACGTAAACTTTTTTACAAATCTACCAAATAATTCCACACATCTTTGAAAAGCATTGACACATGCTTAGCGAACTCTAAAGTTACAAATTTATTGGAAAATAATACTCCTGAAGAATGAATCCGGGAGGCGCAGGTTCGAGTCCTGCTTACGACCGTTTTTTTTTTGTAATATGTTATATATTTTTCAACAAAATCAAAATTTCACGTTTATGATGACTGCACTTAGGTACACTTGTCATATTGTATCTGTGCACGTATGAAGTTATGTTATCTGTTATCGGTCCCTGACCGAGCAAGACAGATGTATTAAAAAAATGCCCTACTCATATAAAGCATTGCCGCGCGGCTGTATAACAGGATAACGATAATAGTTTATAATAACATTTATCATTCCATAACATAACACGATAATGCATTATTAAGATCTAGCCGTTATTGCCATCGTCATGTTGACTAGTGCCACTGTCATATTCGCGCTCGCGCTCCCGCTTGTCACCTTAGCTGGATCTGAAACATTGATCAGACATTTCTAAAAATAGTAATCGATGGAAAATTAATTCCAGTAACTGTGTGACATTAACATTATTTGAGACGGTATCGTACGATGTTGTTGTTACGTAATGCATTATTCTTACGTAATCTATAACATTATTGAATACGAATCTGTCCTAATGCAATAACACTGTTGCCTGATAATCTTACGAAACGATAATGATAATGACAACTGACAACAATTCTAAAACAACACCGAGTAAATAATGGTATTATTCAGATAATGTTTACGATTATGATCTTACTACAAAAGACATCTATCTATCTATTTAAATAAAAATGAATTGCTGTTCGTTTGTCTTGCTAAAACTCGAGAACGGCTGGGCCAATTTAGCAGAATTTGGTTTTGAAATGTTTGTCGTACTCCAGGGAAGGTTTAAACGGAGAGAAAATGTAGAAAACATTGCGAGGAAGATAGTAAAAACTACAATTTAATTTGCCTATATAAACTGTTCTACCTACTTTCCTGTAAAACATTTGACGTTCGAGGTGATGCGAAGTACACCGGGTCATCTAGTAAAGTATAGTTTTACTTGAAGGGTCTTGATAATTGCCTTACCTGTTATTATCCGTTGATATTTATAGTTACGATTTTGTGCCTAACAGAATTGTATTAATGTCGATTTTTGACAAACAGTATTTTGAATACGAAAATGAAGTAACACATTATTGCTGTAACAGATTCATTGCCAGTGTCAATTTTCATTATGCAATCGTGTTACTGATTGCTCCGCGTTAGGTATTAAACATTTAGGTTTTGTAGTATTGCTGTTTACTGCGCGCGTATATTGTAAGTGGAATAAAAATCATGGCGAGTCCGATACACACAAAATTGAGTACAAATATAGAAATAATTTAGAGAAGTTGGAATGGCGTTTTATTTGATCTTTGGTATAGAAAGAACAGCTTTGGGAACTTAAAATAGTTTTTTAAACCCCGTAATAATAATATAATTTATTTTAAGATTCATAACTGGGTCATATCAACGGGTCGCTAAGCAACAAACCCCATCAAATAAATAAAAAAATATTCTTTAATTCATTACGTACATTTCTGAACGCGACAGTATTGACAGTTGATTACTATGACACGTTCAAAAGTTTACGAAATAGTCAAAAAAAAAAATTGTTATATTATTTTTTATTGGCTTTAAAAATATTTAGAATGCTGTAAGTTATTCTTTGGGGCCAACGATAGAAATTACAACTATTCCACCTCTTCTAAAAATCATGCTTTTGTTTTGTAAGTACAAATCTCACCATGATTCTATTTTAGAACCTACTCATGTAAAGTCCATTGCCGAGCGACTGTAACGATAACAGTTTACAATAACAGTTATCATTCCTTAACATAACACCATAATGCATTATTCAGATCTAGCCGTTATTGCCATCGCTAGCTCTCTAGTCCGCCAGTTTAGTCTTTAATTGTATTATCCATAAACGTAGGATAGAAAAAGACCTACAAAGCCTACTATGGGAATGGAATCTCTTACGGAAATATCACATGTTAGAAAGAGAAAGCATATTTAGGTTCAGTCAGCACTATTGGCAGATGTTGTTTTCTCCAGTGTCACTGTCAAAAATTACGCTAACTTACTTATATTTGCTGTATTGTCAGTGAATCCTGTATATTTAATACAGTTTTAAAATTTATAAGCAATGCCTACGTGTTTTGTTGGCGACTGCGATGTTTCTTAAAAAAATAATCCAGAAAAAGATTCATTTCACAGGTAAATTGTCAACAACAGCATATATTTTCATGGCCATATTTTGGAAAAATCTGTCTTTAGAAAATTTATTTTGAAAACCAAATCCTATCAAGAAAATAGTGAATTTTCTCTATAGTAAAAAACAATGGTCATAAAAGCAATATTGAGGACGTTGTTCTAGTATAAATTTTCATTTCATGTATACAAAATAGTGACTTGTCAGTGTCGACTATTGTGTCGATGAAATTTTAAAACAAAAAGTTCCGATATTAAATGGAAAAAGAATACGGTCGCGAACAGGATTCGAACCTGCGCCTCCCGGATAGATACTCCAGGCGCTCTGACCAACTAAGCCATCTCGACCTCTGCTCACCACCGCGAATTCTTCCATATTTTAACACGTCTTATGGCGACGTCATTGCAATCAATTCAGTACTTACAAGTGACCGAACCGACACGACTAACTTTGCAGTTAATACAATGTCGTAAAGAATGCAATTACCTTAATAATTCAAGATATGTCTTTGAAAAAGCATTATCGCATGCTTAGCGAACTCTAAAGTTACAATATTAAATGGAAAAAGAATACGGTCGCGAACAGGATTCGAACCTGCGCCTCCCGGATAGATACTCCAGGCGCTCTGACCAACTAAGCCATCTCGACCTCTGCTCACCACCGCGAATTCTTCTTCCATATTTTAACACGTCTTATGGCGACGTCATTGCAATCAATTCAGTACTTACAAGTGACCGAACAGGTGGCGGTGGTGAGCAGAGGTCGAGATGGCTTAGTTGGTCAGAGCGCCTGGAGTATCTATCCGGGAGGCGCAGGTTCGAATCCTGTTCGCGACCGTATTCTTTTTCCATTTAATATTGTAACTTTAGAGTTCGCTAAGCATGCGATAATGATTTTTCAAAGACATATCTCGAATTATTAAGGTAATTGCATTCTTTATGACATTGTATTAACTGCAAAGTTAGTCGTGTCGGTTCGGTCACTTGTAAGTACTGAATTGATTGCAATGACGTCGCCATAAGACGTGTCAAAATATGGAAGAAGAATTCGCGGTGGTGAGCAGAGGTCGAGATGGCTTAGTTGGTCAGAGCGCCTGGAGTATCTATCCGGGAGGCGCAGGTTCGAATCCTGTTCGCGACCGTATTCTTTTTCCATTTAATATTGTAACTTTAGAGTTCGCTAAGCATGCGATAATGCTTTTTCAAAGACATATCTTGAATTATTAAGGTAATTGCATTCTTTACGACATTGTATTAATTGCAAAGTTAGTCGTGTCGGTTCGGTCACTTGTAAGTACTGAATTGATTGCAATGACGTCGCCATAAGACGTGTTAAAATATGGAAGAAGAATTCGCGGTGGTGAGCAGAGGTCGAGATGGCTTAGTTGGTCAGAGCGCCTGGAGTATCTATCCGGGAGGCGCAGGTTCGAATCCTGTTCGCGACCGTATTCTTTTTCCATTTAATATTGTAACTTTAGAGTTCGCTAAGCATGCGATAATGCTTTTTCAAAGACATATCTTGAAATAGTTTCGATATCAGAATTTATTATTAGTGTAGATCTACCAACTATCTATGCACATCGATAATTTTTCCAAAATTTTAATTGGGGTACCTAATACTATCGATACAGTAAAAGAAAACAAAATGTTTGGAAACGTTTCTGTCTGTCGGTGTGTCTGTGCGAACGTTTATAACATATAAGAAGCTTAGCATAGCTTAGTGGCCCAGGTTACGTTATAAATATATTTCATCACGCTATTACAGTAGTCCCCAATTGCGGTTCGAATCCGGATTGCCAACCTACTTTATGCGGACCTAAGTTTAATAATGTTCTAACGAACTGCGCCACTAATATTAATTTTAAAAACAGACCCCGAATGAAACTAGTTGGTGATTCCTGCGCTATTACCTAGGCGGTGAGCACTGAGCCTATATGTGATAGCGTAATGAATATGTTGTTTACATATTTTTTACTACTAATTCAAGAGAGTATCACAATTTTATGATATTTTTTTTATACTAAAAGGTTTCCTGTCGATGCTAAGGAAAAAGAAAAATGGATGAGATTTGATAAAGAAAAGAATAAAGAAGAAAAAATAATAAAGAAAAAGAAGATATAAGAAAAGATAATAGGATATATCCTTCTTTTTTTCGGGGGAAACCTTCAAAAACGCGCAAGTATTTACATTTTCATATATAATTATATTTTTTTTAATACATGTTGAGGCCATGTAATGCCTATATTAATTCTATTTTTCAAAGAAACATTGAAAAAATAATAGACAAGAACGGGGCTTGAACCCACGACCTTTGACGTTCCGTGTCATCACTCTACCAACTGAGCTACCTTGTCGTGTTCAAACCTATTGAATTTTCAATCCTCTTTGTATACGTCTTAAGGAGACGCCTGGTGATATTTATCTAGTAATCATTTACAGATTTACTAAACTCAGCGTTACCACTTTGCAGTTGTAAATCGCCAAACAACATCCCAATTATTTACATTTTGTATACCAAGTCTTTACATCTGAAATACTGTTTCTCGATAATCGATATGTGTCAATATTTCCACGTTGTACATCACTATTGCACGCACACATTGACAATTCAAAAACGGTTGCACTTTTTTGAGCTCTATGTCCTTCTATGGGGTAGCAAAAATATTCTAATTCTATGGTATTATCTATGCCGCCCGCCACCACCAGTAGTCGCCACAATCTCGAAGAGGAATGAAAAGTCGCGACCGTTCTCAGTTAATTAAAATTTACGTTTTTTTTTTTTGTATGGAAGTAGCTATTGAATTTGACACAATATATTTTATAAGTCACAAGCCTCTCGTCCGTGGGGCGCCGCCATCTTGAAAATGGGCTTCTGTGGGGCCTCCCGGCGAGGTCACCACAGACAGGAATTTGTGCGCGACCTTGCGTCATTAATATCATGTTATCTTTGTTTTTTTGTATGACAGGCATATCTATGATGTATGTATGAATTAAACCTCATTAGATGTGCTACAATACTGTATATATTGCGATTGTAAAATTGTTTATACTTTAATGGCATTTTGAATGTAAACACAAAAGTACCGTTTTTTTTACCTATTTTTGATTAATTTATATAAAAAATTTTGTTTCGTAATAAAAATAACTATTAACCATGATACTATATACCTATTTACATTAATCTAGCAAAGAATATTGATACCCGTACATACATATTCATTCTTTAAACACGTAAACAAAATTTACGCGGGAAAGAATGCGCGGCGCCGCTGTGGAATGTGGAATGTTTTGTTAAACAAAATTAGCCCGAATGGCTATATTGTTTTTGTTATGCGATCTTGATAATCTAATCTAAACGATAGATAACTCATAATAACGCTAAATCATATAGTTTCAATAATATAAGCTTATCAAAATAGGTAATCAACTCGCGAGCTACCTACAACTTTGTTGCAATACTGTTCGTTACCTATTATTACGTCATTCAAATAAATTGTTAATTCGAATACTTCATTTCATTACGAATGAAACAAAAAAAAGGGTACACAACCATAAAATTATAACAATATACCGCCAACAATTACGCGGGAAGCGCGCGAAATGCCGTTAATAAGTACCTATATTTACATACGTAAATGCTGTTACTAGGTGGACTAAAAGTACCTACTATGTTATTATTTAATGACTTTAGTTCATCCTTAACACATATTAATAGGTCCCGAGTGGATTAAAACGATATAAAATACATTTTAAAGCATAAATATGATACGTGTAATCGATGACGTCAACTAACCGCACGGCGGCTAGTCCACAGACGCGCCATTTTTGTTACTAACCGCCGCGCGGTTAGCCCACAGACGAGAGTTCGTTTTTGCCTAACGGTTCATTAAACTTTCGTGCCAACATTCTGCCTATTGCCAACTAGTCTCTGATTTAATTAAATGTTGTTATGTCCAGTATACTGTACTTTGCCCATTTTGTAAAAATCTGATAATTCAACATCATGAGCAGTATTTTTCCCATTGCCTAACTACAACTTGTTACAGATGTTCAAGAAATCAACAATAAGTTCAAAATTACTCCCGTTAGTGCCTCCAGTCAACGCCGAATCCCACATTGAGGAAGAAGGAAGCTCGGACGATGAAGCGGAGTTCACCAAAAGGCAGCAATCTGACTATTCTTCACCCGATGCACCATCTATTCCATCTACATTGGAAAATCTGAGTTTGTCTGGTAACTCAGACGATAGAGAAGACAGTCTTGATGATATATAAAATAGCGAACCAGACATAGATTCTCTGCTAGTCCACTTATTCCAATTATGAGACAAGTACTGCCATCCAGAAGCTGGGTAAACTTTCTTATTATTCCAACCCTTTCATCAATCTATTCTATACCGTCTGTACAAGATATATCACCTGGAGCATGTAAAACCAGGTCAAAGAGAAAACAAGTCACAAGAGAAAACAGCCTGTAAAATTAAACCAAAGAAGCGTAAAACTAGAGTACCTGCCAAATGCAATTGAAGAGAAGCCAGTTCAAGCACAAAGCTGAAATAATCGACGGTGAATTTGTATTTCCCATGCCTACTGAAGATTCAGCTTTAGGATATAATACGAACTTCTATTCTGTTCAAAATACTGGCCAATTAATAAATATGACAGAAATGAACTGAAAGATCGATTTTATATACTCATACTTATGGGCCTTGTAGACATGCCATATTACCTAGACTACTGGTCCCCTGAATTGCGATATTCAGGCATTTCTTATAGTCGTTGAAAATATTCCAATACCTACGATCTTCATTTTGTCGATAACTCATTCTCTGATAAAGATCGATTTTACAAAGCGGCCTTTTATGGAAAAGGTGAAACGTAACTGTTTAGCTACTGAAGAGGAGATGAGATACAGCATAGACGAAATGACTATACCATATAAAGGCAATAAGGCAGGTAATCGGAAACCGTACAATACTATGAAATCCATTAAATAGGGTTTTAAAAATCGTGTACGACTTTCTACTTTATGCAGGTGAAGACACATTTAGAAACATTTTTTCTGAAGATGAATAAAGTTTAACCTTAGGGGCCAAAGTAGTAGTCGCTCTGTGTAAAATTATTCAGACAAGAGCGTGTATCGTATACTTCGATTATTTTGTACCAGACTATGATTGTAATGTAATAAACTTTTAAAATTGTATTTTTTTGCCGTTAAAACCCCTAATTCAACATCATTATTAATAACTAAAATAAAACACTTTTCAGACCATAATTTGGCAAAGTAAATTATATTGTACACCAGTATTTGCACTTGTGAGATGTTGCAAACATTTTATTTATATATATGGTGATTTATGAATTGCAAAATGGTTACGTAATTAAAATATCTTATAAAGTATAATTTTAGTCAAATCAAAGCAAATTAAGTTTATGTACACGTCATAACCGGTAGTCAGAGGTGGGGCAGAGTGGGGTTGTTTACTACTGTGTATTTAAAGACAAGCGGCGTGTTTAGTGGAGACCGAAGGCTTTCGACAAGGTTTGGCACAACGGCTTAATCTATAAGCTGTATCAATTCCAAGTACCTGACCGTCTCATACTCATCATACGAGACTTTTTGTCTAACCGTAGCTTCCGCTATCGCGTAGAGGGCGTTCTATCGTCCCCACATCAGATCCTAGCCGGAGTCCCTCAGGGCTCTGTGCTTTCACCACTCCTCTTCGCGCTGTACACCAGCGATATACCTAAAAGCGGCAAATCCAAGTTGGCTCTTTTCGCCAACGATACGGCCATCTATTACACCGGTAGGAGTCTTGACTGCATTACTCGATCACTTCAGACCTCGGCCAATGCCTTAGGCGCTTGGTTCAGGAAATGGAGGATCGAGGTCAATCCAGACAAGAGCGCCGCCGTTCTTTTTTCTAGAACGGGCGCCGAGGAATTTCTTCCCCAGCTTCGACCTATTACCATGTTCGGCAAGCCAATCCCTTGGGAACTGCACGCCAAGTACCTGGGTGTGACCTTAGATCACAAACTGTCCTTCCGTCCGCACATTAAGATAGTCCGCGACCGCGCAGCCTTCGCTGTCGGCCGTCTTTTTCCCATGATAAATGCACGCAGTAAACTGTCTCTTAACCTTAAGATCAGACTCTACACTATGTGCATTCGACCCATTATGACTTATGCTAGCGTCGTGTTCGCACACGTTAAGTACTACAAAATCCATAGGATGCAAACCCTGCAAAATCGATTCCTTCGCAAAGCGACAGGCGCCCCATGGTTCATTAGGAACCTTCAACTCCACCTCGATCTCAGAATGCCCACCATTAGGCAAATCATTAAAAGGGCATCGAAGAAATACTTCGACTCCGCCTCTAACCATCCGAATCCCTTAGTTGTTTCTTCCGCCGACTACAGGCCATCTCAGATCAGTAAAGTACGCCGACCACGTCACGCTCTCCTCTGTCCCGATGATAGGACCACTGTAGTTCAAGAGTCTAACAGACACACAAGCACACTCCGACGCGCTCGACCGCCTCGTTATAGACCTCACCGGCGAGGTCCGCGTCCGTCGCGAAATGTCTCATCATGTCCACCCCGACCCTTGCTCGAGCCGGCCCGCGCCGAGCTAGTAGCTTTAAATTCGACCCTTAATAATAAGGAAACTGATCTGATCCAGCTAGTCCCTAGTTGTCCCCTCAGCAACGCCCTAAGCCGAGGCTCGTGTCCCGCAGGGGACGCCCTTAGTGCTGTGTTGCTTAGTTTGTAGTAATATAAAATATGCTCTGGCTGGAGGCATCAAATTGTCTCGCCATAGCTATTGTTCGGTTACGCAGATCAAACCCCTATGGGATAACTGCAAGAGACCACGTCAAAAAAAATATATATATTTTGTGGAGACTTGTATCCGAAACTTTGTGGAGAGTGTTACTCTGCCCCCTGTCGTTTCTATCTGACTCTGAGTACCCATGATCTACCTGTTACAGTTAAGTATTTTTGTTAATTATTATTTGGTTATAATGTTATTAATGTTATTATGTAGGTGTTTATAGATAGTAACTTAAGAAATATTGTGTTAAAAGGAATATATTTATTTTGGATGTTGAATGACAGTATTTTTAGTTATGTACAAATAAATGAACTATGAAGTTAAATATATATTTTTTTGTTTTTATATATACCTACTTCTAAAACACTCATTTCCTTTAGTACTGGATAATGTCCAGCATACTTGACAGGCATTTTCTGGAAATTAAAACACAGGAGTATTTTTATTATTTTTCCGGATTAAATTGAAAGCCAAACATATAAAAAAAAACAACAACCTAGCATAATTATTGAATTCAAACGGGACTTAATCGCGCTAAAAATATAATATTTATTTATTTACCTCGACGTTTCGAGGTAAATAAATAAATATTATATTTTTAGCGCGATTAAGTCCCGTTTGAATTCAATAATTATGTGTTCGAATCGCGAAAGTTTAAAAAGTACAACAACCTAGCATTTCAGAAAAAAAAATGTCTTGCCAAATTAAGGGTTAATCGCATGAATTATTATTTTTAATCGATCTAACATAGTAAATAGATTCAATAACTCGATCCTGAAACCCGCGAATAGGACCGATTCAGTTTGTTTAGTTTAAGCCACTCGTCAGACTGAACAGATACAGTGTATTCGACACATAAACGTAGGATAGAAAAAGACCTACAAAGCCTGCAATGGGGAAGGAATCTCTTACGGAAATATCACATGTTAGAATGAGAAAGCATATTTAGGTTCAGTCAGCACTATTGGCAGATGTTGTTTTCTCCAGTGTCACTGTCAAAAATCACGCTAACTTATATTTGCCGTATTGTCAGTGAATCCTGTATATTTTAAACAGTTTTAAAATTTATAAGCAATGCCTACGTGTTGTGTTGGTGACTGCGATGTTTCATATAAAAATAATCCAGAAAAACATTCATTTCACAGGTAAATTGTCAACAAGAGCATATATTTTAATGACCATATTTTGGAAAAAACTATCTTTAGACAATTTATTTGTAAAACCAAATCGTATCAAGAAAATAGTGAATTTTCTATATATTAAAAAACAATGGCCAAAAAAGCAATATTGAGTACGTTGTTCTAATATAAATTTTCATTTCATGTACACAAAATAGTGACTTGTCAGTGTCGACTATTGTGTCGATGAAATTTTAAGAGAAAAAGTTCCGATATCAGAATTTATTTAAAGTGTAGATGTACCAACTATCTCTGCACATTGATTATTTTTCCAAAATTTTAATTGGGGTACCTAATACTGTCGATACAGAAGATGAAACCAAAATGTCTGGAAACGTTTCTGTCTGTTTGTCGGTGTGTCTGTCTGAACGCTATAAGTGAACATATAAGAAGCTTAGCATAGCTTAGTGGCCAATGTTACGTTATAAATATAAACACATCAACACGGTCTAGGGATATTTTTAAAAAAGAGAATTACTATCAATATGTTAATTATTTATATGACATGTATATATTTAAAAGATACGTTATTTAATATTCTACCATTTTCTAGTAATGGTTAAGGTACTTCGATTAAAATTTCAGGATTTTATGGAAAAAAATGAAGCATAGACGGAAACCGTATATGAATTAACTTTTAATTTATGAGTAAAAACTGAAAAAATAGAAAAATCATTTAATTTGTGTTTATAAACTTGAAGTTAGTAGTCTGAGAAAGCGCCCATGATGTTCATAACACATCGGCAACAATTCGGCATGCTCAGAACAAGGTTGTCAATGTCTTGCTGCGGAATATTGTCCCATGTCCTTCTGAGGTGCGCAAAAAGTTGATCTTCTGTAGCCAGATTTTCAGGAACTTCCTTCAGAGCTCTTCTTTTCAGCATATCCCACGCATGCTCAATGGGATTTAGATCTGGCGATTGAGCAGGCCAGTCTAAGGCCCTAACATTGTGTGTATGTAACCAAGCTGCTACAATTCTCGCCGTGTGTGCCCGGGCATTGTCGTGCATGAGCAGGAAATCTTGCCCCATTTGTGTTCTGTGGGGCAAGATTACGGGCCCCAGCAACTGTTGGACGTATCGTTCTGCCGTCATATTGCCCCGCACCCAAACGAGATCCGTCCGTCCTCCAAGACGAATTCCTGCCCAAACCATAATTGTTCCTCCTTGGTATGGGTGAACTTCCTGAGGGTTCTGAAGACGGCTCCATCGTCCAGGAACTCGCCAAACACGCGTCCTTCGTGAATCTGGATGGAAGCCGAACCTGGATTCATCCGTGAACAGCACATTGGACCATTGTCCACGGCCCCAGTCCACGTGGTTCCGAACCCATTCTAATCGTCGTCCACGATTGCCTCTCCGTAAAGGTGGGACCCGGAGTGGTCTACGAGAGCGTAGATTGCTTTCATGCAGTCGCCTTCTTACAGTTTGGTCACTCACAAGCACTTGGTGTTCCACTCGCAGCCTTTGGACCAATTGAGTCGCCGTTGCATTTGGTTGAGCTCGCGCATTAATTTGCAAAAATCGGTCTTGTCTGGGGGTAGTGATGCGACTTGGCCCCCGGTGCCTCTCCGCTACTTCACCTGTGGCACGATAGCGTGTCCACAATCTTGAAATTACATTTTGGTGGGTCCCTATGGCCTCAGCAACATTACGCTGAACAGACCCAGCTTCCAGCATTCCCACAGCTCGTAACATCTCCGCCCTCGTCAAATGTTGGCGTTGCATGGCTACAATACCTCAATTTTAACTTTATCTTTCGTTTAAAAATGAAAAAAAACTGTAACTAAATGTAATTCGTATTGTTTTCTAAATTTCGCACAAATGAAAATTCCCTCTCCTACACATCAAGACATTTTTATGCCACCGAAACAAAATAATTTTCAAAAATTTGAATTTGGAATTAGTCTGAGATAAATTACAAACAAATCGGTGTATAAAAGATTCCAATGCGGCCAGTACTTTTCGAGTTATTTAATTGAGTATGAAATATCCCTAGACCGTGTTGATGTGTGTATTTCATCACGCTATTACAGTAGTCCCCAAATGCGATTGGAATCTGGACCGCCAACCTACTTTGTGCAGATCTTGGTTGTTAATAATCATCTAACGAAAAGCGATACTAATAAATGATTTTAAAAACAGACTCCGAATGAAACTAGTTAGTCATTCCTGCGCTATCACCTTTAGGCGGTGAGCACTGAGCCTATATGTTATAGCGTAATGAATATGTTGTTTACATATTTTTTACTATAAATTTAAGAGAATATCACAATTTTATGATAACAATTTTTTAATACTAAAAGGTTTCCTGTCGATGCTAAGGAAAAATAATAATGGATGAGACTAATTGATAAAGAAAAGAATAAAGATAAAGAAGAATAAAAATAATGAAGAAATAAGAAAAGATATACCAAGTTTGTTTTTTCGGTGTGAAGCCTTCATAACCACGCCCGGAATTTATGGATAAGACCGGGGTGTGTGGGATTCTTACCTCACTAAAACCACCTCGGTGGTCAACATCAGCATGTGCAGCAAGGCACGACAATAGACCAGCTCCAGCACGTCCGCTATGCAGCGCCTATTAAAGCACATCCCTGGAGAGACTGTACAGGGGTATCCCCTAAGCCTCGCTGTTTTCGGCTGTTAGGCGCCGAGGCGGTTGCTTTCTAGACGCTTTCTTCTCCGAGAGGGATCTGCCCTCTCACACGGTCTCTTCCTGGACGACAAAAGTCTCACAAAAGTTCAGTCAGTTTATCTGCCAGCGTAGCCCTCAGTACTGCTGGCAGAGACAGGTCTCGCCCTATACTGGCTCTTAGTACCCGCCGCTCAGTGGTCTAGGCAGGGCACACCTCAAGCGTGTGCTGCGCTGAGTCCAGAACACCCCCGCAATGGTATTAGGATAGGTAGGTAAAAATCATTCAGTTAATCATCATCTCAATCAGTTATACTCTATACACTGCTCAGGGTCCTTAAAAGCTGCTTTCTTTACAAAGTACCTGTTACCAATGAAATATAATTATAATGGGAGCGCTTGAAATGTTTTGATTACAATAATGAAATTAATTAATTAAGTGCATTAAGCCATCCGGCGCGGTTGTCTAACAAAGATCTATGGCAGCCATTACAGATGATCAGATGTCTAAAAATCTGACAACCGTCCGACATCTGAAGATCGCTACTCTGTGGAGGTCAGATAGGCTATATCATATAGTCACTTCATCTATTCTACAAATCGGGAGCGTTATTATAATACCTACCCTTGTGATTTTAGTTTTATTAACTTAATTTTATTGAAACTATTTTCATTTTGTAATCCAATTCTTTACATCTGAAATATTGTTTATCGATAATTGATATGGTGTCAATATTTCCACGTTGTACATTACTATTGCACGCACACATTGACAATTCAAAATCGGTAGCACTTTCTTGAGCTCTATGTCCTTCTATGGGGTACCAAAAATATTCTAATTCTATGATTCGACACGAAAAATTAAATATCAATATTAGACAGATAACAAAAATGTCTGCAGTGTCGGGAAGTCCTTCCTTTCTTTAAGAACGTCTTTTATCTCTGGCTGCACGCCACGGCATAATATAGCAACCGATAAAAGGAGCCGGTTGGATCTTCAAAGATAAGACAGATATATTGCGGAATTTAATTACTCAATAAACTCCTACTATATAAATATGTCGACCTTTCTATTGCTTAATTATATTATACAGCTGTGCCCCGCGGTTTCACCCGCTTATAATTTGTACTATAATTTACTTAAACTTAGTACTAACCTACAAATAGAAAATAAATCAGTTTGTTTCTTCTCGCCAATGCTCAGCGCTCATCGCCCGGCTAGGCTTATACCATTACGCCTCACACGGCTCGTTCGCGCGGGTGATGAAATATTTTCATTTTAAATTATCTTCTCAACTATGCGTTCAAATAACATGCTCTAAACTACAAAGGTAAAGTTTAAAATAACTTTCGTTAAGAGGATATGGAATTGACATTCTAATTATTAAAATATTTGGCACAAAATACCTTATTGTGGCGTATGTATATGAGCTATCTCTATGGCATATGGCATCGCGGACTTTTTTTAGATATACCGAATATGAAATCAAGACCACGAAGACTGATATTTTTGTAGAATATTATATTTACGTATCACTAACTAGCGCACACGGAGAAAGCAGTTCGGCAGCGCTTTTTCTTCCGAGTTACTTAACAAAAATCAATATTTTAGGCTAGCTGTAAAGGTGTAGCCGAATGTTAGATAGCTACTATTTATCACAAACCTGGCTATTGTACAAAAATATTTTTATCCGACTGGTGTTTCCAGAGATAAGCGCGCACAAACACAAAAAACTCTTCCGCTTTATAATATTAGTATCGATAAAACTGTAGAGATGGTAGTATACTAGTCTAAAGTTATTATATTAAAATGGAAAAAAGAATACGGTCGCTAAGCATGCGTTAATGCTTTTAAAAGATTTATCTTGAATATACTTAAACACCTCAAATGGAAACACTGTCTATCTATCTGTCCGAACGCATATAACTTGAGAACCAGTTAACCGATTTTGATGGGGTTTTCACTGTAGCGTAGCTTAGTGGTCCAGAAAACATACTAAACGTATTTTATCACGCTTACTCGTATATGCACTGAAAAGGGCAACGTATCTTTGTGTATTTTATATACAGTTGAAGAATCGACCAATTTAGAGATGGAACTTTCCCTTTCACACGTTTGATATAATGGAGATTAAAAAGTCAATCAATCTATATTAAAAAGGATAGAGTCTCGAGGGTAAAGAAGGTAATGAACCTGATTCTACGATATTTTTTATATTGAATCGCCTTGTCGAGTAGCGGCTTCTATAGTCCGACAAAATCAAAAATCAATTCAAACTGTCTCGATTCAAAGCAATTCAGAAATCGATTTTATTTTAGGAGAATCGCCATTCCTACACCAGACGGTGTGCGTTCAGTTCGCAGTCTGTAAAATACGTAGCAGTGTTGCCATTTCTACAGCAATTGCCATGTTCTATAGCAATTTGGCTAATATTACTAAAAATCTACAACCTACGGCAGCATATTCATTGTCGTAGCAGAATACTCTTGCATGCCTTTAATGGTATGGTTTTTATTACTTTATAGGATACTACCAATCGAAATTCGGTTTGGTAGAAATAAATGCTTAAGAAACTAAGATAATTTCACTTAATCTGGGCAATGCATGAACGCAAAGTGTGAACTCGCAACAAGCGTAGAGGAATTATGTTTCTAGCATCAGAGATTTATTTGGCTGAATATTAATTAATATAGTAGAGATTATTATTTTTATGGGATAGGGGGCAAACTAGCAGGCGGATCGCCTGATGGTAAGCAATTACCGCCGCCTATGGACACCTGCAACCCCAGGGGAGTCGCAAGCCCCCCCAGGGGTTCCACCTTGTCGTGGTGGGGGGGCTCTAGTAGCCGTGGCTTGTTCACCCACGGTGAAGCTAACGGAACCCGAGGAGGGCCGCTCCTCAGGGCTTTGCCTTCAAGCCCATGTTGGAGCGGCGCCGGCGTAGGTTGCGGGCCTTATGGGGGGTGCCGCAACTGAGGTGGGCTGCGGCGTCGTATGGGCGGCACCGCAGCTGAGGGATAGGGGCCGCGGTGGGAGAGGAGTGCCGGTATGTCGATGCGCCGCTCTCACTACTTGCCGCGGCCTTGACGGGGCCGCCACCGTTGGATGGCGGACGCGGTGGGGCCGCAGGGGAAGAGGAGTGCCGGTATTGCGAGGCGCCGCTCTCCCTATCCTCTGCGGCCGTAGTGGCAGGCGGCGGGGCCATAGACCTGACCCGTCGCAGGGGACCTTGGGCGTCCAGACACGGGGTCGTCTGGCGCCCATTGCACATGGTCTTCGAGGTGGTTGCGGCACGCCATTAGTCTGGTGTGCCGTAGCGGGGGGGTGCAATACCCAACCCCGTGAGGGAGTCCGGCAACGGACGGCTGCGGGCGGGTTCGCGGTTGTGTGCGAGAGCGTTCCCGCGTCCCGCCCTCAAGCAGCTGAGGAGGTATACTGTGGAGTTTTAGTGGGTTCGAGTCCCACATAACCGCTCTGTCTCCCCGTGTCAGAGCGGTATGCGAGGGCATTTCTCCACATAAAAAAAAAAAAGGGGAGTCGCAAGTGCATTGCCGGCCTTAAAAGGGTTTGGGCCTCCGGTACCCTCACTCACTCAGCGAAACACAATGCAAGCGTTGTTTCACGCCGGTTTTCTGTCTATCACTCCGGTCGAGCCGGCCCATTCATGCCGAAGCATGGCTCTTCCACGGTGATTGAGAATATTAGTAGTGGAATTTTTATTTAGAATATTTTTGTAAATTTTGTATTTTCATGCTACGGCAATCGAAACGCCATGTTCCATACAAACACGGCAATTTTGCTTATCAAACACGGAAATTAAAAAAAAACAAAAATTTACTCTTTATGCACTATTGTACAGAGGCGGACTCAATGCCTTAGGCATTCTCTGACGGTCAACCTTCAGGTGGTGCAGAAACAAAAAGGAAGCAGGTGCACTTAAAAAGAAACGTTATTTGAAGAATGACTCATATATACAATAACACAACCATACTTAAATATATTATACGAGTACATACATAAACTCATACATACTTCACTTTTATTTTTAACGAATACCGACTGGTGGCCATCCTGATTTCCGGAGGGATAGCATTCCATAAAAGTATAGACTGCACGTAGAAAGAAGAATGTATAAATTCAGAATGGTGAGATGGACATTGTAAGAGACGGTTATTTACAGAGCGAAGATTTTTATTGTGGTTGGAGCATAGATATTGGAAATGAGGAGAGAGGTTAGTGGGAAAAGTAGGAGAATCAAGAAAAGAAAACAGCGTGCTTAATGCCTTAGCACTCGGCGCTGACGGATAAGCAGCCATTTTAGTTGCAAACGACACGCAGACACGTGATCATATTTACGAAGATTGAAGACGAATCGAATGCAGTTATTCAGAAGGCGGTCTAGTTTATTGAGTAGGTCTGCATTCAGGTCATATTAACACACATCAACATAGTCAATTATAGGGAATATCAAAGTTTGTACAAGCATTGCTTTCGTATCAGCCGGAAGAAGGATTTTTAATCGGTAGAGAGCTGCGGTCTCTCTACCGATTAAAAAACTTTCTTCCGGCGTTCCTGTGACTTTCTGACTGCCATGAGTCACTTGACTTCGCCAATTTAGAGTAGTGTCAATATACCAGCCGAGATCTTTGACGTCGGAGTTGAAAGGAATGGCAGATCCATCAAACTTAACAGCTGGTAACGTAATAATGTCTTGTTTGTCCATGACTCTCGAACTACCAACCACCATTGCCTGACACTTTGACGGGTTTACCGACACACCGAATCTCGCAGACTTATTGGCTATTAAAAACTGGTCTTAGCCACTAAGTCACTATTAAGTTTAAAAATAGCGTCTGGTAAAACGTCAACCCTAGCTTTACAGTATAGCTGAAGGTCATCGGCATAAAGATGATACGAACACTGAAGCTCAGAAGTTATGAAATTTATAAAATTTGAAAACAGAATTGGAGAAATAATACCGCCTTGGGGAACGCCAGTTTCTAAGTTAAGCCAGTTCGATGAGCACTCACTAACTCGAACTGACTGCTGACGTCACTGAAGGTAGGAAGAAAACCATTCCAGAGCTTCGTGAAGGACCGTAAGATAGGAAAGGACTGTAAAAAATAACTTTCCTCCTTCTCTGAAAAATGCGCATTTATGGCCGCCTTAAGCTCTTCATCGTTGGAAAATCGTTTTCCCCGAAGATCTTTTTTCAAATTAGGGAACAAATAATAATCGCTAGGGGCTAAGTCTGGACTATAGGGTGGGTGGTTTATTTCTTCGAAACCACAATCTCGCACAGCAGCCTTAGCAACACGCGCCGTGTGGACTGGGGCGTTGTCGTGAAGAAGCAACACACCAGCGGTCAGTTTACCCCGTCTTTTTTCTTTAATTGCCTCCCGTAAATTTCTCAAAGTGGATGCGTAGGATGCTGCGTTTATGGTTTCACCTCTTTTTGTGTACTCAATCAACAAAATTCCCTTTGAGTCCCAAAACATCGTGGCCATGACTTTTCCGGCAGACGGAACGACTTTGAATTTCTTAGGGGGGGGGGGCACTACCCTTCTTGTGCCACTGCATGGACTCCTGCTTACTTTCAGGGTCATAATGGTGAACCCACGTTTCATCTCCAGTAACAATTTGATCGAAAATACTTGATGGGTCTTCACCACAGAGCTCTAAAAACTCTCTACAGCACTCGATTCGCACTTGTTTTTGAGGCGCCGTGAGCATTCGCGGCACCCATCTCGCACTGACTTTTGAGAGGTTAAGGAGGTCATGAAGAATAGTGTGTACGGTACCAACGGAGAGGTGGGTCATCTCTGCTATAATTTTGACCTTCATTCGGGCATCCTCCAGTATTAACTTCTCAACTTTTTTCACGTTTTCTTCCGTAGAGGCAGTAACCGGGCCGCCCGAGCGAGTGTCATCTTCAATACTCTCTCTGCCCCTTTTAAATTCACTTGACCACTTTTGTACTGTCGATAACGAAGGTGCAGAATCTTGGTAAACAGCGACCATCTCTTCGTGAATAGTTTTTTGACTTTTTCCTTGTTTGGTAAGGAATTTAATCACAGCGCGGTGCTCGATTTTCTTCGACATTGTCACGTTAGCCATTCCAGTTGTCGTTGACTAAGGGTAACAAGCAAACTAATGATCAGAACTATATGAAATTTCATATTTATACCCTCAGATAATGTCATTACTTAATTAATTAGTCAAATTACCCACATCATTATTAAATCACCCCCATACCGAGAATACATTGAACGCCCCTCGTACGTAGTATCTCTTAGTAGTCTGTGAACAGAAGTTTGTGCTCATCAGGACCACTGTTGCCAGCCCTACTGTTTTAACAGTAGATCTACTGTTTTCACCATGACATCCCCGTTTTCAGTTTAAGTACCAATTTCTACTGTATTTAGCAGTTTTTTTGTGAAACTAGATAAAATCTCCAGTTATAAGAAGTTATTTGTTAAATCCTGAACATGTTTAAAACTTGCACTTAGCATGTATGTAAATAAGGTAAAACAATAAATACCGGACTACAAATGAAGCCCCGACCGGACCCCCCCCAGATGCTCTCTTAACTAGGACAAACCCGGGGAAACCCAGACAGTTGGCAACCCTATCTAGTGATCGCAAGCACAGAGGCTGAGCATAAGGTCTTGGCTTCGATTCCCGGGTTGGGCAGTGTTATTGGATTTTGCTGTTATGTAATTCTCAGCAGCAGTCCAGAATTTGGAATTGTGCCCGGTAGATGACCCTAGACTTACCACCTATTACATTAGTGAAGTACATGAGAGATGTAGGTATTAAGTTACACTCGCAGTGTAACTGAATACCTATACCCCTTGGTGTATTACATGCGTGATACTGTTTTAAGCTAGGTATTAATAAGGACAGAATAAAAAGAAATACATAACTTTTAAAGTTATTTATTGTGTACGAATTCTTAAATCCATTAACATTTAATCTATCTACAGTATGGCAGTGTACTCAAAATATTTTTAATTACTCACAGTGTTGGCAGATAGTTACCTAATATATAAAAGGCAAAGTTATTATTATATATACTGAAATTAAATGTATCTAGTGTTGTTCCAAATTAGCATACCTATGTACTTAATATCATTATATAAAATTATTTTTGATACCATTTTACTTAGTAGGTACTTAATATTAAGGAAAAATTCAAGAATGTAAATAATTAAAGTTGCTCAATAGGTTAATGGTAAATCTTTAAACACTAATTATTTTTTATTTTATATGTATATTTATTAGCCTTTATTATTATATACAATTAGTCAAATCTAAATTATCACAAATCGAGTGTGCATTAAGGTTTCAACTTCCAAAGTCAGATCTTATCTTTGACTAGTGAATTATTTTAACACACAATATTAAGCAAAAAAGAAATCATATCTATTCATATCATAAATATAATATACCTACTAGCTGAACCCTCAGGAGCATCCTCAGGGAAGATTCATTCTACTTTTGCACAGAATTTTAACCAAATCCGTTTTGCGTTATTACAGTGACCATCGGCGGTATCGATTAACAAGTTAAACTTTTACAGTAATAATGATGTATTAGATATTCTTTGTATACTAAGCTTTAGTCCAGATGAAATACATATTATCAGTTCATATTAGTTAATAAGGTAGGTTGAGTTCTCAATTTGAAGTGAACTATTTGACAGAATTATGAAATTTAAGTAACAATGCAATAACATACTTTGTAAGACGTTACATTAAAAATATTAAATAAAATACCTTACGTTTAATTGCTTTGGTGTGTTAATGATGATTAGGAACTCATGTTACCTAATTGTTGACTTTGTTTATAAAATGACAAATTGACTCTTTCTCTTTTTCAGCCTCTTTATATCTTATCAATAATAGTTTCATATAGAAAATCGCGTTTAGACCAATTATATATTGAGTGGGTAATTTTTTATAATTACAAAATAAAACCTGACCGCTGGCGCTTACAATAATTTCATTACACTATTTGGTGTTCTTCATGCAAACTGCACATCGAGCCACGCGCTCAAGTAGATTGCCTGATTTTAATGTCTGTCGCTGTGGCATAGCAAACTGTTCTTCGTCTCTGATGGTGGTGAGCCAAAAACTGAGTTTATTCGCAAATTTGTTGCATGTACCACCTTCACCGTTGCATTCTATGAACGGTACAGTGCGGAAGCTTTCTAAACACGATCCCGGGCTTTCTAAAGCTTGACCTCCACCTTGACCTCCTGCGCCAGTATGCTGTAAAATAACATGTAAAATTAGTAGGTACTCTGAATAAATAATAAAGTATCTCAATAAAACTAATAAGATTACATTTATTTAATTATGAAAGAAAGAAATGAATAATATAATTGTAATGGATAGATAGGCAGATGTTTGCATCTGCACGATGGGTAGTGATCGGCAAAAATAAATTAAATAATGTATATTCGATTATGATAAATTTAAGTAATTTAGGTTTACGTACCATAACAAAACTGTAACCGATCCAAAGTTCAGCCCACCCTTGTGGACAGTCCGGAACACTATTTGATTGACTGTGAACAGCTATGACATTAGCTGGTGCCTCGCAAACGACGCACCTGGAGATATACCTCATAATATCATTTCCTTCTACAGGTCCCATAGGGGTTTCTTCATTGGTTGATAGCCAGTAACTTCGGTCATTTCGACTTGCATAATTACATACTTCGTTTAAGTCACAGAAAAGGAATGGCATCGTACTGAATTTTCTTACACATGAGCCTGCATGTCCTAGGTCTTGATTATGTGCTTTTTCGTTTCCGTCAATATACAGTAGAGAATATCCGTCCCAGAGTTTTATTAATCCATTAGGACATTCATGTACATAATCTCCTTGACTATGACGCACAACAAGAATTCCTGTCAAATAATCCGTTTCAACACACGGAGCTCCAGGAGCTCCAGGTAATCCCTGCTGACCAGTTAAACCGATTTCTCCTCGATCTCCTTGTAGTCCTAGCAGTCCAGGGGGTCCAACTGGTCCTGGTGGGCCTACTTGGCCTTGGAAACCACGATCACCTTTCATGCCAGGTAATCCATCTAATCCTGGAGTACCGGGTATTCCATCTCTTCCTGGCATTCCGTCTGTTCCTGGTAATCCGGGAGGTCCAGGCTCCCCTTTTGGCCCAAATATAAAACGAGCAGCTTCACCTTTATCACCTTTCGCACCTTGGTCTCCTGTTAACCCATGTCTTCCAGGGAGTCCCTGTTCACCCTTTTCTCCTTGCGATCCCATGGGACCCGGAGTCCCATAAATTCCATCATGTCCACGTTCGCCCTTATCTCCCTTTTGTCCTGCAAAGCCTGGAATTCCTGGGAATCCCTGATCTCCTTTTTGTCCTGGATAACCCACCCCAATTGCACCCTTTTCACCTCTGTCACCTTTTTCTCCGGGTTGGCCTGGAGGTCCTTGAGAACCGGGCGTTCCATCGTAGCCTGGTGGGCCTGCAATACCTTCTCGGCCTTGATCACCCTTTACTCCTAGGGGTCCTACAGTACCTGGTGCACCTGGCGGGCCCAGCTGACCAGGAAGACCGGGAAGACCTTGTTCTCCTTTTTCTCCGATTGAGCCAGGTGGTCCTGGGCGTCCGTGTTTGCCTGGAATACCTGGTAATCCCTTTTCGCCAACCATTGTCAGTCCTCGTACTCCTGTTGGACCAGCAGGGCCTCGATCACCTGTAATTTTACATAGCTAATGATTATCATTGTTTATAAACGTAATAAAGTTAAAAACCTAGATAGGTAGCTAGCTACTTTATGTTTTAATTGAATATGTTATTTAAATTAAATTTGTTTGTCAAAGATAATGTTTTATTTTTATACATGCTGAGGCCATGTGATTCCTTAAAAAATTGTAAATATGTTTGTTTTAGTTAAAATAAGTGCTCTACCAACAATTACCAATAATCTTTCTTAATTTCAATACACCTTATCGTGGCGTCATCGTCATACTCGTAGCTATTGTCTCGTCTCTAAGAGATACTAAACTGGTACGGCTATTTTGCAGTGAATTCAATGTCGTACAAATGCGAATACCTTGAGAAATACTGATGTTTTAAAATGCATTAATGCATGTGAAATGCGGAGTACACTCTAAAATTATAATTTTGTAGAAAAAAAAGATCGTGATTGAAGTGTTGAACCCGCACTCCTTGGATCGGCACAGCAAGTGCTCCGCCAAATAAGCTATCGCGACCATCGTTAGCTAATAAGTAAAAAATAATAAACTTAAATTGAATTGTTAATTACCTTTTTCTCCCATAATGCCAATTAATCCCAAGTCCCCCTTCATGCCCGTAAAGCCACGATCTCCTTTTTCGCCTTGTATACCTTGAGCTCCTTCAAGGCCTCTATCACCTTTTGATCCTTTCATTCCAGCGATACCCGGTAAACCAATATCACCTTTTTCTCCTTTTTCATTTATTGATACGCCAGGGAGACCTCTGTTTCCTTTCGGACCTGGAAATCCTTGCGGCCCTGGGGGTCCTTCAGGACCAGTAAGACCTCGATCACCCTTCATTCCATCAAATCCATCTCTTCCCGGTAAACCTAAATCACCTTTATCACCTTTACTGCCTACCGCACCAGGGAAACCAACGTCTCCTTCTATACCAGGAGCACCATCCATTCCCGGCATGCCAGGTAGTCCACGTTCACCTGGCACACCAATAAATCCTTTGTCACCTTTGAGTCCACGTAGACCCCGGTCTCCTTTTTCACCTGTTTGTCCTGGATATCCATCTAATCCAGGCATACCAAGGTCACCTTTTTCTCCTCGAACCCCAGGCATTCCATAGCCAGGCGTACCTGGTTCACCTTTGTCACCCGTATCTCCTGATACACCCGGTGCACCATCTAATCCGTTAAGGCCTGGAATACCTGGTTCCCCTCGATCACCTTTATCTGATGCTAAACCAGGTTTTCCTTTGGATCCAGTCAATCCGGGAAAACCTCTATCTCCTTTCTCACCAGTATATCCCATCTTTCCAGGCATGCCAGGCTGCCCAGGATAGCCTTGGTCTCCTTTAAGACCAGATGGACCAACAGGCCCCATAGGACCGTCCATACCAGGTGCGCCTGGTTGTCCAGGAAAGCCATATTCTCCTTTGTCTCCTTTATCTCCAGGTGCACCTGCGATACCTTTTGGACCATTCCGGCCTGGGCGCCCACGGCTACCAGGAAATCCTTTCTGGCCAGGAATCCCTTGTATACCTGGTTCTCCCTTTTTACCAGGTAATCCTATAACTCCTGGCTTTCCTACAGGTCCTGGATATCCCGGTTGGCCTTTGGGACCGTCCCTTCCAGGCATACCTGGTTTTCCAGGTACTCCAAGAGGTCCAATTGGGCCAGGTTCACCCTTTTGTCCTGGTGCACCTGGGAAACCCGGTCGTCCAGAAACTCCCTGATCTCCTTTTTCTCCAGTCAGACCGACGGCACCCGGAAGACCATCAGGACCTGGTGGTCCAGGTGTTCCTCTGTTGCCTTTTTCACCATTATATCCAGGTGAGCCAGGGGGACCAGGTGGACCAGGCATGGATTGACCAAGTTCTCCTTTATCACCTTTTATTCCTGGTGTACCTGGATAACCTCTTGGTCCCGTTTCTCCAGGAGTTCCAGGGAATCCAATTGAGCCCATTTCACCAGTATCTCCTCTCTCTCCTGGGATTCCTCGAGGTCCAACTGGGCCTTGTTTTCCAGGTAAGCCCATATCACCTTTAAATCCTGGTCGTCCTGAATACCCTTTGTCGCCCTTTTCTCCTTGTTCACCTGGCGAGAAAAGATGTTAGAATAAATAATAGAATTAGAACGTAATATTGCTGTAAACTTAGAATGGCCTTGTTATTAAACAAAGGAAGATTCTGTGATTCAATTTATTAATATAATCGTAAACAACCTTTTGCTTTATAGGTATATAGTTTAAATTAGTTTCACACGTCATAGCAATTAAGCTTTTAATATGTCTCGACTTATTATGAATTTATGATATGAGTTCGGGAATGAAAACGAAGAGTCACACACACCATGAAATTTGGGTATTTATATAAAATAACCCTATCTAACATTTTATAACTACACTAATGAGGCAGATAATTATATAAATAAAGTACTGTTTATACTGTTGTTTGATATGTATTTATTTTAAGTTAGTTTGCAATGAGATACGTCGATACTTTTGACGGAATATAACCAGTCGGGGTTCCGGAACTCCGGTAAAGGTTATACGTAGGCACTGTCAGATTTAAAGGCAGGCGCTGTCGGTAAAAGAATAGCATCAGGACAAAACAAAATAAAATTAAAAAACAATGGATATTCTTTAACATAATAAACACACCTGGAGGTCCTTGGGGACCGGTAGCCCCCGGTGCACCTCGATCACCTCTTGTTAGTTCGGCGAGGTTCGCTGGACATTGACCAGCCTGACCTTTAACACCCTGTCTACCGGGGAATCCTTTGTCTCCTTTATATCCTGACGTTCCTGGTAAACCTTTTTCTCCCTTGATTGAAATACCATCTTTTCCAGGAGTTCCAGGAGTTCCATCAGATCCAGGAATACCATCGGTTCCAGGGGGACCAGTGAGACCATGGTCACCCTTCTGTCCTGGCATACCAACTTGACCTTGATTTCCTTTCGGTCCTATGCATCCCTTTTCACCCTTTGGGCCAGCAAGTCCAGGGAGTCCCGGTTCACCCTTTGGTCCTGGTGACCCCTTAACAAGGTTTAATGCAGTAAATGTCGCATCTGCACCTCTCTCACCAGGCGGTCCAATTGGCCCATCATCACCTCGTTCACCCTGTCCATGAATAAATATATGATACACTTTGATTTTATACACATAAAGAAGTATTAATTAATTAGTTATTGCACTTACCGGGACACCAGCCGCGCCAGGCGCACCATTCATTCCATCTGCACCTCTTTCTCCAGTAAGTCCAGGAGGTCCAGTTGGTCCTGGGTCTCCAACTAAACCAGGATAACCATCTGTGCCACGGTCTCCTTTTGGTCCTGGACCTCCAGGTCTGCATTCATTACATCGTCCACCTAGGTCTCCTTTTGCTCCTGGGCTACCTGGTATTCCATCATGCCCTGGGCTGCCTTTTTCACCTTTGTCTCCCGGCGATCCAATCTCTCCTGGACTACCTGGTGTTCCTAGACTGGAGTTTCCAGGAAAACCTCGTAATCCAAGATAACCCTTTTCACCCTTTTGCCCTTTTCCACCAGAAAGTCCGTTATATCCACTTTCACCTTTTTGGCCCTAAAATATTAATATTATTATCAGTTCTATTATATGCTATTAAAAGATAAGTAGATTAAATTGTAAGATTTTGGCAAAGATAGTTTCGTGTATTTTAAATAGTACAGTTAGCGATAAAAGTCACTGAACACATTCAAATTGTTTAAATGTCAAACTCTGTAACTATTCATCTATTTGGAGTAGAAAACATAAGTATCATGTCATCAATAAATACAGAAAATGAACGAAGTCATTTCATCATATCACAATAACCAGCACTACATTCGGTGCAGTTTCGATGCGTGTTAATCGACTTCTGTCGCTGACAGTACCAAAGTAAATCTAGCTCTACAGCCTTAAGCACACTTTTTCTGTAAAGTAATTTTTAAATTAATACCACAATAGTGCACAATGCCACAGTAGATCAACATTAATTATTTTTTTATAAATAAATAATTATCTCATTGCTTTACTTTTATGATCTCTCTTTTAATATTTTGCGGAATAAAAATTATATGATTCCAACCGCTAAAGTACAAGACTAGACTTAACATGTATTTTATTTTTTGGCATACAATAATACTTACAGGTATTGAGAGACCATCTTCACCCTTAGGACCTCTTATACCAGGCGGTCCCTGAGGTCCTACAAAACCACGGGGTCCCGGGTCACCTTGCGTTCCGTCACGACCTGGCTCACCCTTCTCACCCTTAGGGCCGGCTACACCTTCAATACCAGTCACACCAGGTTCGCCTTGACCTCCCGGTGGACCCATTGGTCCCATATCGCCCTTATCTCCTGACATCCCGTCGGTTCCCTTAGGTCCTGGTCTACCCTGATAACCCCTTGGACCTTGCGGTCCTGGTGGCCCACGTGATCCTGTTCGACCACCAGCCGGGCCAGGAACTCCCTTTATACCTCTAGGTCCCGATAATCCATCTTTACCAGGTTCTCCTTTTCCTCCAGGTCTTCCATCCAATCCCGGTAAACCATCATTTCCTCTATCTCCTTTTTGTCCTCTCGATCCGGTATTACCGTATGGTCCATCGCGGCCCTAAAATTTTTTCGTAAAATTAATACAACAATTTCAAAAGTATACATCTTTTTCAACGTTTTTTTTATAAAACAGTTTTATATTTAACTTGTATTAAATTAAAACATAATAAAAATATAATCAAAGGTAAACGAACGTACTCTTTCACCGGGATTGCCTATTATTCCTTTTTCTCCTTTAATGCCCATTTGCCCTGGACGCCCTGGTTCACCCATGAGCCCAAGATCACCTTTATCACCCATTGGACCAGGTTCTCCTTTATCACCCTTCGATCCCATGTCACCCTGTATCCCTTTAATAGCTCCTTTATCTCCTTGAGAAGGTAAAGTTACAGGTGGACAGCTAGGACCTCTGTCACCTTGATCTCCTCGGTCTCCTTTATCTCCCTGAATTGCTTGTCCTTTAGAACCTTTGAAACCTTTGTCACCTTTTAGACCTGGTGGACCCTGAAATAAATATATATTATTTTGTATATTTAATATGGTATTATATTATGCTAATATTATGGTATTATCTATATAAATAAATGTTTGGTCATCTAGTATAATATGAATCTAAAGATAAGAAAAGACAATATTTGGCTAATATAAATACAACAGCTAGCCATTTTTTTTTTTGCTATTCTTCAATACTCTTTTTTTACACCTAAAACCTATAATGCAAGCTTACCATAAGTCCAGTGCTCCCTTTGGCTCCTAGCAGTCCGGGAGGACCAGGCGGTCCAAGAGGACCTGGTCTACCCTGCATTCCATCTGCACCTGCTTCGCCTTTTTGACCTTTGGGATATCTTCCAGTATAAGCGGCCTCTCCTTTGTCACCTTTATCGCCTTTGGAACCAGGAAAACCGCGTGGGCCCTGCAATCCTTTAGGGCCAGTCATTCCAGGTTCTCCCTTAAAGTAAAGCACACGAGTTAAACATGAGTGCCGAAGTATGGGATTGTTGTCACATATCTGTGGCAAGCTTTACTAACTTATTTACGAGTATTTTCTCTTACAATACTTTAATGTAAATATATTTAGGTTTAGAGTACAAAGGAACAGAATAAAGAACCTTTTCTATTCCGTGGTACCCACGGTAAGGCACCTAGCCCGATTTGGTCCAGATTCTTTTTGCGCTAAGACACAAACTAACTTTACTAAAAATATTTGTTATTTAGATCTGAAGTTCATATCTAAATAACAAAATATATAACATACACATTTTGATTTATATAGAATCTATAATAAATTATTACATCACAGACAGACGTGTTGATGGGGAGTTTGTTTTGCAAATGTTTTGCCTAATAAATTTTTATTTATTTTTCAATTTTAAATTGTATTAATTATACCGTATTTTCAAAGTCTCTTGCCTGGCAGCAATTGACAATAACAGTTTTTATTCGTGGTAAAAATATCTCTCTGCCTAGATATTAGAGGTTCTGACTGTCCAGTGTGCTTTTATAAATAGAATTCATACTTACGTCTGTACCGTTGCAACCGTCGACGCCAGGAATACCCGGTAGGCCTGATTCACCTGGTGGACCGGATGGTCCAATTCTTCCAACGAAACCTCTTTCACCAGGTTTACCTCTGTCACCTTTTGGACCTCGCGGTCCTGGATTTCCCATTTGTCCCTTTTGTCCTTTTGTACCTTGTGGCCCTTCCGGACCTTCGTGACCGGGAAAACCAGGACTACCAGGAGGTCCGGACATGCCTGGCATACCCTGGAAAAGATTTTTGAAAGGTTTTTGTCATAATTCATAAGTATTACCGCCATATAATTAAATACAGATTATTTTTGTTGTATTTACCCTGTTTCCCTTTTCGGCAAAACATTTTGGTACGCAACATCCGGGTGCCGTACAGTTGCGGTCAAAAGGAGCAACGCGTTGCCTTGTCACGGGGTCGTAGATGGCAAAGTTGGAGCCTCTGCTACTTGGAGGCGGAGGCGTCGGGATGTCTAGCCGGTTAGATAAACCGTATGTGGGACGTTGTGGTGGGTATGGGCTTTGTTCTTGCCTGTCATTCGTCGGCCATTGATTTTGCACGTCGCTATTCCATTCTATATATCCATCATATTGCTGCAATATATAAATAGTGATAATAAAATTTACTAGTGAACCTAAAATGTATTATAGAGCTTAATTAATTTGTTTTACTTAATTAATTCGAACTGTTATAAAAATACCTAAGAGATTTTGCTATAACACAACATGTTAAAAATGAATATTAACATTTTAAATAATCCATATTGATCAAACTTTAGTTACTATATTCTATGATACAGAATGAATAAACGATACTTAGATATTTCTAAAATCGAATCCATAAGCATAACTAACACACTTTGACCTAAACCTGTCACACGATCTATCGTAGTGTCAGCTTTTCAGCAGAAAGGTGATACTATTGCTAGTACCTACAGGTTGCGCCATTGCAGAATCATTGATACGAAATTCGCCTACTGTATTTAACTATGCCACATTACAACTGTAAATGGAAAAATACTACTGATATGATAGCATTTTATAGGTCACAGCTCGATAATCAAGTGCGGTTAAAGCTCATACATTTATTATTACATTTTTAATTATTTACTTAATAGGACCTACTAAAATTCAGCAAGATTTTAATTAATATAAACTGTTGGATATCATTTAATTTTTATGTCACTATTATCGATAAATGAGTGAACGTCAGGATGGCCGGTCACCAAATATATTAGACCTTTAAATAGTTCTTAAAAATTGCTACCGAATTGCTACTATTTGCTACTTTACGTAAATTATTGCAATCTAAGTATTTAGAAAAAAAAAAATTAACCGGTCATCCTAACGGCACTTGACATAACACAGCATCATTCCTGTATCCCCGAAGGGTTACCTAAATAGGTGCACCGACACAGTTATTAAGTCCCATAGGTCGTGGCACAATTCCAAGTTCTGGGCTGCTATTGAGTTTTTTTTTCGACCTGGGAATTGAACCCAGGACCTTAAGCTCAGCAGCCACACTTGCGATGCAAATTAAATCATTTATATAATTATGCTCTATGACCCCAATATAAAGTTATATGGATTCTAGAGGTATTTACCTAAATACTAGCTGTGTTAGCGCATTCGTACGCGAGGAAGTTATAGTTATATCATGTCGTAATATGTTGATATTAAAAAAGTTGCTGAAAAACGTTTAATCTATTAGATATAGAGCAAAATCTACTATTTTTTATTGAACGAAATTATTAATATTTTATTAATTTTAGTATAAATGCCAGGTAATTTATTTCCGTAACTACACTCCATGAGATGTTTAAAATGGAACGTTCAACCTAGATCAAGTTAACCGATTGAGATAAAACATAAGTACCTCAGCGTACCTAGGCTCCTTTAAGCTATAGCGTGATGAAGTATTAAATATTTAATATAGCTGTTGACCTCTAAGTAACACTAGAGTAAAATACACTGGTCAAAGAATATGTTCCACTGTCAAGCTGGTATGGACGATAACTTCGTCTGTTTGTTGTGCTGTTATAAAGCGTCACGTCATGACCAAACTAAGTAATTAAGGTATTGTTTATAAGAAAGGCGTGTAGTGCTTCATTAACATTCCTATATTTCATACTTAGTCTATTTGATATGGTCGCTTTTATGTCAATATATTATATATACATTTCTAAAAAACACTTTATCGTTTTTGAATATAGTGGAAATATTGATCTGATTTAGCTCGTCCATTTCAACATAATTATGTTGTTAACTATGTTATAGGTACAATAATATCGTGACACTTCCGTAAATATAATGATCGAGACTGGCCTATTGTTGTACGAGGATCTTAATCGGTACATTCTTATTGTGTGGACATTAATGTTAGTCTTAATTACATATCACATCGCCTATTGTCAGACAATGAGTGTGTCATGCTCGCTAAAATGTCCTGATGATGGTGCAGTTGTGCACCGGCTCGTTGAGGTCCGCACAAAATGGTTGAGCTAGCGAGGCTCATGTGCGCGTCATGCTCGTGAACGGGGGCTGTCTGCCGGGACTGATCAGCTCTTAACTGCTTTGGTAATAATTTTAAAAAGCTATATACGTAATTGTTCCTACTGATTTCCTTTATTATTCTTTACATTAGCCTGAATTATTCTCACATTACTTTTCTTATTGTTCAAACAATTTATTTTAAAAGGAGCACGGGCAAGAGACTCCATACACGAGTCTCTTGCCCGTTCTTCTTTATAAGATCAACGCCTTGGACCCGTGCACCTAGCTTTAACTTTTCATAAGTGCCTGTAATCTGGTCTATTTTTTGAATTTGGTACATATCAAATAAATGGATAACTATAACAAAGCGGCTCAATAGCAACTGTTGTACAATGCAACATTACATAAAATAGCTAGTACCTATTCAAATCTTAGTTACCAAAATTATAAAAACCTAAATTATATTTTCATACACATTCAGAGCTTTGTCTTTTTTACACGACTGCCTAAAAAAGGAGTGTTACGGTTTAGGGTTCATTTATGTATACATATATGTATTTAAGCAAGTATATATGTATGTATGTTTGTGAGTTCCTTTATTCCACTATAACTTCAAAATGACTGAACCGATTTCGATGTATGGGGTATCGTTAGAATCATTACATTGTCCCGCGTAACTTAGGTTAGCAATATTTAGAAAAAGGCAGGCGTGCTTTTTAATTAATGTATTCTTGTATATTCAAAATTATTGTTTTTTTTAATTTGTAAAGTTTATCTAATTCATATACTTTTTTTTTTCTACTTTTGCGTCTCGCTTTCACCTTTATGTAGCGTAACCTACTTATTTTTAATGGACTTATATCTTTAATTTAAGTAAAGGAATGTATTATATAAATATTTAAAGATTAGTTTTTCTCGTGTAATTGTAATTAATTAGGAATATGTGCACCAATTTTTTTGTTTTAAAATGACCTATGTTATGTTATCAACGTGTAAGAAATTTTTAAACTCTTAAATTTTTAAAGGTGTCACACGTGTGTAAAACGTAGTAGGGAAGTATATAATCTATGTCTTTCAGAAATAATTTAGATTTACAGTTCACAAAAACAATATGTGTCATATAATGATATAGGAAGCATGTATGTTTGCGCAACACCGACGAACTGCATCCGAACTATGATAAACTTTGTCGGTCTTCCATTATACTATGTTATACGCATTTATATAATAAAATATGTTAAGAAGTCAAATTACAAACAAATATAATCATTGGCATATTAATTTAGGCATTATTATTAGTTTTATGAGCATCACTTGTGTTTTATGGTAAGTGACAATATACCTATATGTACAAACGTATATATTTTGTAACTTATGTCGGCTTTGCGAATGTTAGACAGGGTTAGCGTTTTGGAGAAATTGCAAAAGGACGAGTGCAAGCGGACAGGCGGGTCCACCCGGCCCGCCTGCCGCCGCCGAGCGCTACGCCGCCGTCGCTCACGTCTTTCCAAATTCCACCCATGTTTTGATTACTTCAATTATGAAAATTAAACCACCAATAAAATAATTAATAAATAGACGCTATACAAGCCATAGGGTAAAACAGATATGTACTTACTTGAGCATTCACTCTTAAGAGCGGTGCTAACGCAGCCACCAACCTATTTAGGAAGATAAAATAAAGTTCAAGAAATATATAACATTATCTACAAATATAATGAACTGGTAATTAATTAGATATTGCACATTAATTCTTTAAGTGTTTAAAAATATTGGTCTATATTTCTGAATATAATGGCGAAATGAATTATTAAGACTCCATTAATTCGGACATATAATTTGAGTTATTAATCTCTTACCATAGCACGTACACCGCCATAGCCCGGTGCGCGCCGCGCCAGATTCCCGTGCGCGCGCGCCGTTTGTGCCGGGATACTAAAGGATAGAGGAGTGCTCGGGCGGCAGTCTGATCACCCCCGCCCCGCAGAGGCGCGGGCGCCGGGCGCGGCGCCTGCGGCCCCGGGCTGGTCGCGAGGGCGCGCATCCAGTAGTGGCGGCGCAGCCATGTCAGGCCCGGCGCGTGCGCGATTCATCGCGCTCCACCTCGTGCCCGCCACACTTCTGCTTCTGTCATGGACTCCTACTCCTATTTCAGCGGTAAGTACAATAGCTGTAAGAATCCAAATTTTAAAGGTAGGTATCACTATAATAGACACCTTTTCCATTCTAAATCACGTAAAAGACATCAACGCGTGCGAACCTTTAAGACTGTGTTTATTTGTATTAATATTATACTCTACTCATCAGGTGTGCCCATTGTTCAACAGGGCTAGATTTTTAACCTCTTCCAATGTCATGATTACGAAAAAAGTTGGTTATCATATAAGAGCCAACAATGATGTCTATCAAAATAGAGTCAGTCAATAATGTACATCATAAACTAACATAATTGTTAAATTGAATATATATTATTAAATATTTTAATTCCATACTACCTAAACCTTTTCAATTCCAAACGTGCATTATTTTATTATACTTACTTGTTGTGCAAAACTGAAATTCCAGTAGTTATGTGTAGTTTTGTAGCTTTTTGCGTAAGTAGAAATATAGGTTTCAGTTAACACTCATTAATATCACCCTTAAAAATGTATTTAAATATAGAAATAATAATTGTATGTTGTCCAGAAATTCGTATGACGTAGATATATTAGGTACACGTTGGTGGCACTCCATTTAACAATATGTGCGCTCTGGTGCCTGTATGAAGACGAATTATGAAAAAAGATTTTAGTGATATTATTTAATTAGTTCGTAAGAGCCGTGAGTCATGATGTATTAGAAAACCATTTAACATAGCGCTAATCTGAGGGTAGAGAAACAAAGTTAAGCCACATACGAAATAAATGCTTTCGAAATATGCCTTAGGTACTAGTAAAAAGTCAGCTGTGAGAATACGTTGGTTTGAGAGTGTGCTGACAGTAATTATAATAAATAATAATAATTTCATTCAATCATTTATTTACTCAGTATTATTATCACGCCTGATTTCATTCAGAGAGTTAGTTATCTAAGTCATCGATAATCTTTTGAAAATTTTAGATATCAATGTTCAAAAAGGTATAATTATGTTACTAGTTACTGGTCTAGAGGCTCCGTGGTGGACACCGTACGTTCTAACAGCGTCTGATTATGCTCGAGGAGGAGGGAGGCGGGCAATACACGTAGACTAGTTGTTTGTAACTTGGTAATTGTGATTTTTTACCACTTGCGTATGTGCGTATATTTGAGGGCGGGCGGTGTACAGGCATTTGCATGACTACCCTTAGTAGTGTAGACTTCCGCAAGATAACGCCTGATTGTAATAAATAACTACTTTATTTGCATTCACATAGTCTTACAACCTTTGAATTTTCCTCTAGGGAAAACTACAACTTTACTTATCCTACAATAGGACAAGAGGACCTGGAATAGGACAAGAGCTTGAATGACCCAATTGTGTACAGAATGCGCCTGCATAATATATGAGTAATATTGAATACCGTAGACTAGATTTTACCCATAATCTGGTGTCCAACAGTTTTACAATTTTATCTTGAACAGTAAAAGCTCAAATTTCGGCCACGGCTAACGTTATTCTTATCATAAAATAACATAGCATCACGCCTGTATTTACTAAGACGGTAGGCAGAGGTGTACACACCAGTACAAATTTCTTCTATATCTATGCCCAATCCTGGACCACACCGTCGTTTGCCATCAGGCGAATCGATAGCCAAACGTAGACACACTTCTGTTAAAAAAAATACACTCATATTTCACCAACGCTGAAATTGAGTCCCACCATGTATGTAGTGGTATTGGGCATAATTCCAAACTCCGGGCTAGTATTTCTTACAGAGAAATCTTTCAAAAGCATTAACGCATGCGTGATGAACTCTAAAGTAACTATTTCATAACTAAACCCCCCATACATAACACTTTGCCCACGCGGAAATCGCACCCGGGTCCTCACGTTTAACATCCGCACATTAGATAAATGAACAGCTGATTATTATTATGTAATTACAAAGCATTAAGTTTAGTAGACCTAATGAAGTTTTTGTGTTTGAAACGTTTTATTATAATATTTACTAGCTGTGCCCGCGACTCCGTCTGCGTGGATGTCGTAAATAAAAAATGTTCGACGTGATTCTTCAAATTGGCATAACTTTCAAGATAGATTTTTGAAAAGCATTAACGCATTCTTAGCGAACTCTAATGTTATTATATTAAATGGAAAAAGATGAAGATGGGAGGCGCAGGTTCGAATCCTGTTCGCGACCCTATTCTTTTTCCATTTAATATGGCATTGGCATAACTTTTTTATTGATGAACCTATTGACATTAAACAAACATTAAATTTTACCAAAATATATTAGTGAAAACCACATCTAAATCAGATAAGCCGTTTCTTAGATTAGTGTACCCAAACGCACAGACATACAGACAAACAGATAAATAGACAAACAGATAAAAATTCTAACAATCATTGTTTTTGGGTGCTACTCGTATTTGCGTTGATAAAGGTCCCAATAATATTTTTTCTCATATATCTTCCATGTACAGACAGCGATCCGTTGCATATTTTTTATATGTATTGATGATTGATGATGATGATTGATTGATGATGATGATTGATTAATGATGATTGATTGAAGATGATGATTGATTGATGATGATTGGTTGATGATTGGTTGATGATTGATTGATGATTGATTGATGATTGATTGATGATTGATTATCACTTCTAGATATCTTCACCTACAATGTGTTTGTAATTTAGCGTTTGTAACTAATTTTGACACAGAAAATTATAAAAACGACCCGAAGAACTACGCAGAATTTTCAGAGGTACCTCATTATTTTATAACCGTGGGCAACGAGAGTAGGATGCATTTGCCCCTTCCCCCTGTTATGCAAGTAAAAAAAGTTTTTTTTTCTAAGATTATTTATTATCTTCTATATCTAGGTAAATAAATTGCTGCATGTTCGAAAGATCATCACTTGAGAACAGCTCGACGATAACTGACAAGGTTAGAATGAAATAATATTTTTGGAAAATCCACCGGAAGAATCGCAAAATTTGGTTTTCTTCATTAGGTAATTGCACGAAGCCGGGAGGAGTCCTAATAGTATTATAATAATGTATAATGCAGATGCACCGTCTAAAAAATAATCCTGCCGGCGCCCATGTTTATAATAAACAGTTTACATTATATAAATGTAGTTACCGATAAAATTATACGTCGTACCCACTATGTACGTATTTACCTACTAAGATAATTAGGTACCTAATTACCTACCTGAAACTGAATGATCGTACCTTTTTTGCAAACATAACTAGTCTTTGGGTGGGCTGATCTCGTGAACATAGTTACTGCCATGCCCGGCTGAACGCGGCACGGCATAGTGCCCATCAGAGGAATGTACATACCACACACGATATAACTGAATCAGCTTTTTTGGTGATAGTTACCTAAACTGCTTAGTACGGCTCATACGGCTGGCGTCCGAGCATTTGTCGATTTGATAAAAGTATCCAATTCCAATTTTAGATAATTATGGCTCCATCGGAATAGCGATGATGCTGCCAATGTCAAGGTTGGATAAAACACGATAAAATCATTAACAAAATTTGACCAGTAGAAAAGCCAAGGTACGGTTCAGGGGTATAAAAGATAAGCAAGGCGTTTAGTAATAAAAAAAAAAAAAACAATACAGATTGATAATAATCAGGACTTGGATTAGTCTACCAACAACAATTGTAAGGTTTTGAGAGATTATAAGTTATTTATAATCAAGGGTATCAATTTAAACAAGATAAGAGAAAAATATTTTTAGGTAGGTAAGCAAGAAATTTAAATTCTGATTACGGTAAAAAATTGGAGAACCAAGGGTTAAAAGAAAATAAATATTAATATATGTATTGAATTTATTCCATTTTCCAAAAAAGTATGTCTAATTTGACTTTTAAAATCGACAAATGTGTCAAAATGAATCTTGCTCGCACCGCTGTGCATGTCAGAAAACGCACAATAAAAGGGCTCTAAGTATGATTCCATAGGCTTAGTAAAATTAATATGATTAAGTCGTTTTGTTAGGTTTGGTTAGCTATCTACAGATTCGCTTACCATTAATTTTTGGTTCCGTGTGGAAACCTTAAAAAAGGCGCCCGGCCTTTGAAGATAAGACCGGGTAGTGTGGGGTTCCGACCACACTAAAACCACTGTGCCACAGTCCCCTCTCGAAGCACCCGTGACTCCAAAGGCCCGCCTGCCTTAAACCATACAGGCAACATTTCGGCTGTAAGGCACCGAGGCGGTTGTCTCCCCGACGCCTTCTTCTCCGAGAAAGTGTTCGATCCTGAAAGGGCCGATCCCTCTTTGAGGCTTCCTTCTGGACCATAGTGGTCTAAAAAAGGAGGCTATTTCCCTTGAGTTCGCCGAATCTGCCAACAGAGCCTTCACTACTGCCGGCAAAGATAGGTCTCACCCAATCCTAGGGACTAGTACTCGCCGCTCAGCGTCCCATGCAGGGCACTCTTCAAGCGTATGCTGCGTGGCATCCGGGCCGCCTCCGCAATGGTGTCAATTAGCCTCTCCCCCTATCTTGTTCAGGTACATTACTCACTGAAGCAACCGAGCTCGGTGAGCACCTTAGTGACCTTCAACCAGGCTTCGAAACGCGGCAGAACGGCTTCGACAACGCGCTTACGTGAATATTGTGACTGTTGTAGCCGCTCGCGCCACCGCTCGAGCGCGTGTCGCCGTTCCTGCCGCCTCAGCATTACGAATGCGCTTCCTGGCACACTGTCACACGGCATCTGGTCATAGACCCTCGCTTCCATTTCCAGGCCTACCTAACTAAACATAACAAGTTACCTAATTTAACCAATTTTGGCTTTTCACTCGTCTGTCTGAGACTGAACCATAGCAACATTAACTTGACCTCTGTAATCATTTACTACTACATGGTTACCACTATGAGTGGTTACAGCATAATATTGAAAATCTAATTTGTTTTCATCGTTTCATGTTGCATAAAATTTATTTGTACCTTACTTCATAAACCTTAATGCTATTATTAACTAGCTCTTTCCAATAATAAAAATAAAACGGGATATTCAATGATTGAGATAGCTACCGATTTATTTATTAAATCGTAAATGTATTTGCAGGCGTTATAGAATACGAATATCTATCTCTCATGATATATATAATAATGCCGAAATTTTGCGCTGATAAGCTGCGTAAAATGACCTACATACGGATGAACAAACAGATGGACCAGACGCTTGCTATGGGGTCCTAAAAACGGAACCATTGACCGAAAACTGACCACCTAGATTAGTAATTATACCTACATATAATTTCTGGTATTTGTAATTTGGGTTATATTGGGTCAGAATATGTTGTTCTACTTTAATGTTAAGAATGAGATACCGTATTGAATAATTAAATACAGATCCCTCACAATCATGACCTCACTCTCGATTATCCGCTTCCGAACAAAAAATAACGGCTTGTTAAATTAAACTTTAGTGATAAAGTGCCTTCTTCAATATAGAGGCTATCTATAATTCAAAACATTGATGTCATCATGTGGTACCTAATTATAAATTTTAAATAATAATTAGGTACTGTCATTGTAGGATAACACACATTAAAAGAGCGTACTTATGTGACCTACGCTTATGTGGCAAAATTGAATATTTCCCGAATCGATGGTAAAGTGGAACAATATTTACGGATAAAACTTTTACGCAATGAAGCACGCCATAATCGTAACTCACACGTAGGTACCTTAACATACACTCTTACATCCCATTTGTACTCCTCAAAGGATAGGCAGAGGGTATACTGTTGTATACTCCCGTTATTAAGTCCCATATTATAATGGATGCCAAGCCTATTGCCATCTACCGGGCGCATTTCCAACTTCAGATTGCTACAGAGAATTTCCTAACCAAAAGACTTGATTGCTCAGCAGTATATCAAATTTCTACAAAATACCAGACATTATGTACTAGTAAGTAATTCCATTATTAATTTATTATTTAACCTACATCATTTACGAGAGCTCAATTAAAATATAAGCGGTTGATAAATTGTTTTTAATTGGGAAGTTGTTGAATTATTATTTTTTGTTTGGTAAGTCGTTGTATTGATTATAAAGAATATTATCAGACAGGCCGATTCATATAAAGTGGTTTCATGCTGTGAATTCATTACCGCCCTTGTCTCTCAGTGTTACTGTTACTCTTCCAGCCCGTCCTAGCATAAGTAAATACGCATTTGTGTTGTATGGCTTCTTATAGCTTCTTTCTATAAATCATTTCCATCCCCTTAGACCTAAGGGAAATTTATACGGACTCGGGAGGGGGGTGGAGCTTGGGGTTGCTTTACACAGCATTCTTTTACACTCTCTAAAACTTGCACTTTACCGGAAACAAAAGCATCTTACAACTTTACTTCTTTGCTGTCGTTGACCGCGTGAATAAATAAATAAATAAATATTGAATTAACTCATTTTATATCACTTGAAACTCGCCAGTCTTAATAACTATAACAGTTGAAACAAACATATAATCTTTATGTAAGTATTTGTTGTATAGGTAAGTGCTGTACCTACTTATTATAGAGATGACTTCCTACAACATAGAACAATTATTTATAATTAGGCATACCTAAAGAATTCAAGTGGTGAATTGAATATTGCTTAATACAAACACGTAATATAAAATAAATTTACTCCAATTTAATCAGATGTTACCGTAACCTTTGCTCTATTATCATTTAAGTTTTTATTTGGTGCGATATATCAACTGGCAACAACATCGTTTATCATTTCATAGCCTCGTGACCTAAAAAATACTATTGAAAAACTTATGCTCACAGCTTTTACATCATTATGTCTTCATAATCTCTTTTCTCTTCGTATCTATTAATTAATATCTGATGAAAATATTATAAATGTACGTGCCCAACTGGGCAATTGAGCACCTACTAGAGAGTATCCGCTTTGTGAAACGTTCTATTATGACAACGTTTTAGTATAAAGAAGCATTGTATTATCTTATCATGAAATAATTAAACCAATTTTGATTTTTAAGGTTATAACCCCCGATAAACTAACGGATGAATGACGCATGATTATATTATGAATTCCTACTTATAAAGATTCGACCTAGTTACTATACCTATCTGTACTAAATATAGAAATAAGTAATTTTTAAAATCAACCATCTCAACCTCTAAGGGCAATATAGTCATTAGTCGATGAGATGATCTTATCATCTTCCTGCCCTGGTCCCAAGCTATTTGGCGCAATATGTTTGTTTCTTTCATTCTTTCCTGTTAGCCGTCCCTATATCCTTCACCCCCTTTTCGTTCATGTCATCGGTCACACAATCCATCCATCTTTTCTTCTACCTCTCCCCCTCAATCCGTCAACATTCATATTCATTAATCTCTTAGGCACATGTGTCTCTTCCCACCTCATCACGTGTCCGTACCAAAACAAATGGTTTCCTTTCAACTTTTCTGTCACTGGCGCTATTTACAAACTTCCTCTAATATATTAATTCTTACCATATACATTCTTGTCACTCCATAACTCCATACATCCATCTCAACATTCTCATCTCCCCTATATGTAGTCTTCTTCATGGCCCAGCATTCTGATCCATACAGGACGACAGGTCTTATAACGAATTTGTAGATTTTGTGCTTTAACTTGAGTGGCATCCGTGGGTCACACGTTGATCCGGTTTGTAACGTCTCGGTCTATTTAACCGGTACCGGAAGTCGGAACAGACTGGTAAGGGCACTTCGTCGAGAGATATCGGCCCATGTCTGGAGAGACCGCCGAAATCACAGAACATATACTACGTCCTGCTTCTGCTAATTTTCAAGCCAACACGCTCCAGCCTTTGCCACCATACCTCCAATCAGCTCTGGACCTCAAGGCCACTCTTGGCAACCAGCACAATGTCATCGGCGAACAACAAACACCAGGGAGCCTTTTATTAAATGTCGGTATGAAGATATGGACTAAGAGCCGATCCCTGGTGTAAGCCACATTAAAGCTGGCAGTGGTGCCCGGCGTAGATCGGACTTGGGCACTGCATCGACTGTACATCGCTTGGATCAACTGCACATACTTCCCAGGCACACCTTTCTCCTTAAGGGCCCACCATAAAACATCGCGTGTTACCCGGTCATATGCCTTTTCGAGATCCACGAAAACCATATGCAAGTTCTTGTGTGCTCCTCTATATTTCTCGCATAGCTGACGCATAGCAAATACGGCATCCGTTGTTCCCCGATCAGGCACGAAACCAAACTGGTTTTGTGAAATTTCACTCTTCTCTCTCAGTCACCGTTCAATAACTTTCTCCCAAACTTTCAAACTATGTGACATTAACTTTATCCCTCTATAGTTGTTGCACTCCAGTACATCACCTTTGTTTTTAAAGATGAGCACCAGCGAACTGTTACACCATTGATGAATGGTGCCTGATGAGGTATGGTTCTTCCAGCATCAACTTATTGAAGAATAAAGCTACTTCCATCCATTACCTGTAATAACTTCCACACTTCAACTGGTATTCCGTCTGGTCTTATTGCTTTTCGATTCTTCATTCCATTTATTGCTATTCTCACTTCATCCTCACTAACCTTTCTCACTAATTCTTCATTTACTGATTTATACTCAAGCACATCATTCCAATCATTTTCTTCATTCATCAGTCTTTCGAAATATAATATATATAATTTTGTACCTCTGTCGATCACCACCACGTATCCTTATCGATCGTACCTTTCCCTTTTGACTCTCCCAAAATATCCCTTGGTACACTTCTGATACACGCTGCCATCTCACACCAACATTCATTCAGACTTCGGTTATTCATGTCTCCCATTCTTATAATTTTATCCACCACTATCTCTCTGAATTTACTTGTACAATCATCCTTCTCTAACATATACCATCTTATTTTAGGGGCAGGTCGCATAAGGGCAATATAGTATTTCCGGTAAAGTACAACATTGCGGTCCAGTCGTCATTCACTGCTCTTACAGACGAGAGGCACTTTGCCGACGGCAGCCGGCGTCGCGTTTCGATGACTGCATTTGACCACGCTCGGCAATTGCTTCGACGGTCGACGTAACGAAAGTGCCGCTCGTTTGTGAGACCTCTAAGATGATTTGAATTATGAGTAGTGGTGGAATCTGTCGAACATTCGAATTTCTCAGGAATATTCATAGAATAAACTTTTGTCTCTATATTTAACAGACTAAATCGATAATTATATAATAATTATAATTTATATAGATAGATAATTTAATTGCATGTTAAATACTACACAGGCACATAACAAAAAGCTTACTTTTAAAGGATCCAGTAGAAACATTTAATTTATCATTTGATATCCGTTCTGTCCAGTTGTGCAATACTACAATTAAAGAGATCCGCAGTGAATATGTAGGTATCTAACTTGACCATGTGAAAAACTGATAATGTCCATGTACCTACATTATCTATGGCTCATATCCCGTAAGGAAGCGCTAATTCCGTGAATCGCGGACAGTAAATCGGCAAAATGCGCAAAATTTAGATCGGTGTCGCAGTCTATCAAACGGTTATAAATTGGGTCAAAATCAGCTTCCATTGACAAAGCTTTAGAAACGAGGCCGCGACACAAACACCAGCTTCTGTTATCGAAGTGACAGGAAACTGCTGCTATCAACTTGTCGTTATGTATAAACTAAATTTTTGCAATTATTGCCGAAATAATAACATAACTCCCACGATTTGGTTTGTGGAACTGATAATATAAGAAGGCTTTGTGTACCGGGTTGATAAAAGTACCTACACCACAGCAGTTAAACAAAACCTATCAATAACTACATAATTAATTTATAAAATATTGGGGATCTCTTATCTATGTTTAAGTTGTAGGTAGGTATACATATAATTTTTGTTTACACATAGGTAGATATTTAAATGCGCATTACTTAATGTTTCATAATATCTGAATGGAAGTAGGTAAATTAGGTACAATTTTTTCTTATAAGGTACATTCAACTGACAATGTACCAAAACAAACTAATAAGATTCATGAACCTGTCTAATTTTATCAGGCCCATGGAAGGTGGGGCTCCTGCTTACATGATATTATAATGTAATTATAACATTTTGTTTTGATAAAGTCGGCAGTGTCGGTCAACGTTTAGTTATATTATTCCGGGGTGAGTCGCCCTGTCAATGCACGAGCTCATTCATGAGTCGCTCTTTTATCACCGTGACGTAGACTGGTACAGAACGTTGAACCCAAAGGGAAGTATTCCATATTCCTCATATTTTTTAAAACGTTTCGTCGATATTGTTTCTACGCATATAGTAATGTTCACTTTATAGACCTTATGTAAGTCTTAGGTACAAAGAAAATGAGATAAGTCCGTATCAACATAATGATTGACACTTCTAGAAATTATGATGAATAGACTTAGTTTACTTAGAAATCAATGACAACACAACACATATTTCATCTTCTTGAGGCTATTCGGGTTGTAGAATTAGAACTCGTAAATTATTTGTAAGATCCCTCGTAGGTAAATACTATAGTGTAACTATTTTGTTGGCAGCAAAGTGAAGAATTGAATAATATAGGAATTAAGGACTAGTGAATAGAAACACCTCCTCAGGGCTCACTATAACACAAATCAATTATTCCCCGACAAAATTATATCCAGTGTAATCAATTACTAATAACAGTAACTATTTGGACCTATATTTTAAAGAAATGACTCGAATCATATACCACGGTATTTTAGACACTGGTTCAGATGTGCTTGTTGTCTTTAATGTATTTATTGGTTTCCGCGCCCGCTTTTAAGTTTTTCAGCATTATCCTAACCTGTAGACACTTAACAATTCCTGTGAAATTTACTCTGTTAATATGTATAAAAGTAGCCTTAAGCAGGCACCGTGGCGCAAGCTACAGGTAAAAGAGTCCTAAGCGTAGATACATAGATGGTGCACACTGTCGCATACTTAAATGGAGACTATTAACCAATGTAGATAAAATTGAATTGCAACCATTGCCTAAACTACTTGCATTGTCGTAACACACTGTATCACAATATATCATAACATAAAAACATAACATAGCATCACGCCTGTATTCCCCGAAGGGGTAGGCAGAGGTGTACACAGCTGTACACCCACATTTCACCAATGCTGTTATTAAGTCCCATGTAATAGGTGGTGAGCCTATTGCCATCAACCGGGCACAGTTCCAAGCTCCGGGCTGCTACTGAGAATTTCCTAACAGAAAAACTCAATAACACTTTGCCCGACCCGGGGATCGAACCCGAGACCTCCTGTTCAGCAGTCGCGCTTGGGACCACTAGACCAACGAGGCAGTTACAATATATCAGTCATTTAAAAATCGTTGGGGACGCTACGTCGTCATTGTGGACTAGGTTTGTAAGCAGGTAATAGTTTCCGTCTTTTCGTGAAGTGACGGTGAAATTTTTTCATTATATTTATACTTGTAGTGCCCACTAAGCGGTCACATAAATCACTTTGTCTATATCGCTTGTTTGTGATTACAGGTTTTGTTTATATACCTATACTATATTCATCAGTTCATCGTATCCACCGAGGTTTTAACATTTTATTGAGAATTTTAATGACTTTATTTTTGGTTATAATTGCGGTATCCGCACCTGAGTAACTAACTGAGCACAATACAAAGACTTGCTACAGTTTCCAGCGCATTACGTCCGCGGTTCGATTACTCACGAGTCGGTTTTATGGTCCGAGCGTTGCACTGAAAGTTATTGCTTACTTCCAGTAAAGTGAAATAGGTCAATAGTTTCAGTACTGTAACAAAAGCCAGTAGAATGTGCAGCTATATTCCAAGTGTATATTTAGCGCAGGTCGCTGACAGTAGCTACGATGCCGGTTGAATGCTGCTACACAATGATTTATATTTCAGCATCAATACCACATTGTTTCCAAACAAGTCATCCTCTGATAGATACAAGTTAAATCAATAAAAAAAAAACTGTTTATGTCATTTATTTGTTAGGATAGAAGATAGATGTTTAGGTACCTACCCAGATGAAATCGGCATGTGCCTTATTAGTGAATAATAATATTACATGCCGATTTCATCTGGATGGTAAAGTTGCAATGTGAGGGGAAACCAGATTGAGGCAAAACTAATTAACTCGACAACAAGCATATGCTACAGTGTAAATGCATCCATTCCTAAAAAGCATACTTACATATTTGAAGGTCTGTAAGATTTTAGTAAGTCAGAGTCCGATAATTTCTGTGCGGATTTCCAAAAACTAATAAATACTTCAAAAAATTATTTAACCTTCGAAAATGTAAACTGAAAAGGGAATTATGAAACGTTATTTCCAAAAAGGAGGAGGTTATCAATTCGGTTGTATTTTTTTTTTAATTATTTGTATTTTTAACCGACTTCCAAAAAGGAGGAGGTTATCAATTCGGTTGTATTTTTTTTTTTTTTTTTTTTTTTTTTTTCCTTTTGTTCCTTTTTTATTCTGTAAAACACAGTAACTAATTTTGAGTTGGTGCTCATTCCATGTGGCATTATTTCTTTAAAGTAATTTAATAACCTTCACTGATTGTTGGTTGGCGCAGACTCAAAATTATTTACACTTACTTATTATGACTAAGAGAAAATATTATTTTTCAGTTTTCGGCGGTTTATTTTTGTGAAAAAGATTTTATTTTTAAGTTTTTTGTGGCTAAATCAGTTAGTTCATCAAGATGAATGAAATAAACCCAAATACGAGGAAAGTGCATTAAACCGTTGAAGAGTGCAACGTCTGTCTTTCATCTCCAGCATCAGATTAACTTCAGGTTTCTATTATGTAGTAGTGTCATCAAACAAAATATTTAGGTATGCAAAGTTTCAATAGCATCGGTATACAGTTCATTTTATCATTCCGTATTATTCTTATTATCCACCCTTAGTGGTGAATTTTAATACATAAAAATATACCTACAGATATTTTAATTTACGCGTCCACTTGAGAACCTCCTCTTTTTTCATCGGTTGTAAAATGGGTCACCGGGGTTGTGTATTTACTTAAATATGTAATATGTTACATATGCTAGTTTAACTTATTATAATAATGCATATAATTCATATGTACTTAAAATGCTGTTGTACACCTATGGATACTAACTAATTTGTTAGAATAATTAGTTAACCGCGTTATAATACATAATATATCTATATAATGGTTATAAATCATACCTACACGAAGTGGTCTCTACAACGAAATTGCAAATAGACTACCTCATTACTTTCCCTGATTCCACGACTGTCGTAGTCAAGTCACAGCGGGCAATTAGATACGTGAATTATAGCAATTTTGTAGAAGCATCCTTGCGATGGCGATTTACCGGAAAGTTAATAATTTATTAAAACGAACAAGTCTCCGTGATCTTTTAATAACCATGTGTGATACCTATTTATAAGCGAACTATTATTAATTATTATTGTAACTATGTCAAAAGTTAAAAAACAGAGCGCACTGAGTAGATTTACGAGCATTTACCGGAATCTGGTGACCCCGTCGGCTCATAAACGCGTTCCCGATATACGCCCGCACCGAGCGCGCAGCGCGCGACACGCATGCGAGCCAGAGCAGAATAGCTATAGACGTCTAATACTATATACCGCGTGTTTTGAATATCGAATCTAACTATTATGTACATGATTATTAACAATTAGTAGTAGCTTTCATCAGTGGGGTGGGGTAACTCTTGAAATTAATATCAATTCCAAACCAATTCCAATATTATATCAACGCCATAACACAATGTGTAGGTAATGATAAAACAAGTTTACCTACATCATAGTTAAAGCATTATATTATCCCGACGTTTTAATCATTTTTAAGTCATTTTGGCATTTAAGTAAAAGTACGAATTGACATAATTCCAATATCAATCGAGCGATTTATTTTCAAGAGTAACTATATAGTTAGATAATAAATATACCCCTAGTAAAAAAGAGCTGTATTTTATCCTTTTACTGATACTACAGACAATGTTTTTGTGTTTTATAAAAAATTATATGTCGGTTGCCGGTAAAACACTGGATGTCTACTAAGGCCAATTCAGCAAACATCCAGTGTTCATCATTAAATCATCATTAAACATCTTCTTTTACTTCTTGTGTACCTACCTACCTAGTCCGAGCTTGGGATCAGCTCTACATTAATAACAATTACCAACTTCCAGTATCTAATGCCAAACTACATACGTTTCAGTATCAAATTAATATTACAGTGTAGTGTGTGATTCCCATGTGACACGTGGATGGCGGGTGTGTAAGGGGCGCGGGCGCGGTGTTCGGGGGGGGGGGGGCGGCTCGCGGGCTGCGGGATGTGCGAATGGCCGTTATCGCCTTGGACACTGCAATGATTGTTTATCCAGCCTGTTCCTTGAATTGCAACCAATGACTCACCCGTTCTATAATCGTGAGTTACCATAACAATAAAATGATGTTGTGTAATTAATAACATAAAGGAACATTGCACGAATAAAATAAGAAAACAAAATGATACAGCTTGTTTCTTTTCTTACGTCTTGACAATTTTAGCGCCTAAATGGTTGATTTAGTTGACTTTATAACATTGAAACTAGAATCAATCACTAGAATATAATACTACTAATGAACGTTAAATGGTAGCCCCTCCTTTACTCAAATAAAAGGTATCGTGCAACTCGTAAGATCGAGGACAACACCACGCGGTGGAAGCGGTGTATATTATTAATTAAAAATCTATGTGTCATTCTATTTTTTTATTTTTTGCTGTGTACCATAGCCGCTATGTTACTATTTTTTAAATCTTATAAAGTTGCCTATGTTACCCGGGACAATGTGTGGATTCTAACGATACCTACCCCATACATCTAAATATATTCCGGTGTTTAGAAGAAACTCAGAAACATACATACATGAACCCTAAAAACATAACACTCCTTTTTTCAGGCAGTCGTGTAAAAGATAGCGAAAATCTCTAACAACTTTCAGATAAATCGAATGAAAATCATGAATGAGAAAATCTGAATTAAAGCATGACTTAGTTGAGGTGAACGATTGAGATGCTTTAGCTCTAGCTCTAACACTTGAACGAACTAAACTGTATTAGCAAATACGTATGTAGAATGCACTTTTAAAGTAATGGTACCTATATAGTGTAGGTACATGATATATGGGTAAACCCTGAATATTAATGTAGGATCATGTCCTATAAAACAAAGTTAAACATTAACATAAACGCAGTGGTCGAGACGCGTGCGCATATGGTGGGATGGACGACAAGTTGACAACACGCGCGCACGCCCACGCGCAACATCGGGAAGCTACCGCCCGCAGCAACAGTAACAAAGTACTTGCCGCTTAATCTCCATAGTTTTGCAATAATACTAATTTGCTAATATCAATTTATCACTCAGACCTGCAGCGATACCTATTAGATAGGTACTTAAAAAAGAAAGAGGTCGAGATGACTTAGCGGTCAGAGCGCCTAGAGTAGGTATCTATTTATTCGGAAGGCGCAAGTTCGAATCCTGCTGCCGACCGTATTCTTTTTCCTCAAAAATGTATAACTTTAGAGTCCGCTACGCATGCGACAATTATTTACGAAAAAATTTTTTTTTTGATTTGTGATAATTAAGCAGAAATCTGGAAATCTGAATTTGGTTCCTTGCCCTATATGAAAAGGCAGTGGCTTCTTATACTAAAAGGCTCCAAAGGTGTATTACATAACTTAAAATAAGGTGGCCAACTATCCCGCTAATTACGGGACCGTCCCGTAACGTAATGGCAATTGTAGTCCAGTTTTGTAATCACTATTAAAATAATCCAAAACGTCTAAAGTGTCCCGCATACCAATAGGTAATACCTAATTCGTAGATTTTTAAGTCTTATAAGCTACCTATACAGCATAGTATCTTTGACTCTTATGATCGGACTAGTAGGTAAGTACAAAATTGTACTTTATATCTATTAAATATCTGCCTAGCCTTTTCCCAATTACATTGGGGTCGGCTTCCAGTCAAACTGGATGCAGTTTAATACCAGTATTTTAAATGGAGCGACTGTCTGTCTGACCTCCACAACCCAGTTACTGGGTACAACACGATATCTCGTGGTATGATTGGTTGTCAGACCTTCAGGCCTCTGACTACCCGTAACGGCTGTCATAGAACTTAATTTGACAACCGGGACCGACGCAACGGCTTAACATGCTCTCCGAGGCACGGAGGAGCCTCGGTATCAAATGATGGTCACCCATCCACATACCGACAGCGGCAAGCGCAGCTTATCCTCGATCGATCGATCTGTGCGACTGTTACTTAGCCACGAGCCCCTCTAACTATTCATTATTGTGTCTGGTAATTAACTGTACATAATTGAACATTGACGCTGTTAAAAAAGATACCTGTTTCCAAGCAATTGATAAATATATATGTGAGTGGTGGAACTAGGATATCTTTGTAAGGTACCTACCTACTAAAGTATGCGATCAGCATCAGCAATACCTACGAGCAGCTCGCCACGTATAACGCAAACGTAAAAGGATACGAACATCTCAAACTAATCAAAACAATTCAGATACATTTTTCAAAGCAGCGATCTATAATGTTATAATTTACTAGCTGACCCGGCAAACGTTGTTTTGCCATATAATTAAAAAATTTAGGGGTGGACTACCCCTAACATTTAGGGGGATGAAAAATAGATGTTGGCCGATTCTCATAGATACCGGATAAGCACAAAAAATTTCATCAAAATCGGTCAAGCCGTTTCGGAGGAGTATGGCAACGAAAACTGTGACAAGAGAATTTTATATATTAGATAATGGACAGAAAAATACGTGTCAATTATTGTTCGGAACTATACTCGGGCAATCCCGAAAAATATACGTGAGTAGTAAAAACGACGCAAGTAAAATAGGTACGTTATGATTTTGTCTCGATTATTTATCCGGGGAGCGCATGTTCAAAACCTGTTTACGACCGTACCTATATCGTTCCACAAAAACTTATAATTTTATCTAAACGGCATTTTTAAACAGCATCATACCTAGGCAAAAATATGAATTTAAAATTACCCGATTGTATGTGCTTAATATCCCATAACCCTATCTTAGTTTGACATTCCTTCTCCTGCATGGCTAACTATCTCGGTTCAAAATGATAAAAAGACAGAAAGATGGTGGCGGTGGTGGCGGCGTAGGCAAGCATAGGAAATCCTTTGGCCCATAAGTAACATAGTAGGTGATTACCACTCCTTGTGCAAGTACGGAGCCCTTTACAAAATTATTTGTATTGCGTGAAGATTTGACAGTGTAACTCTGTATTACAATACAGAGACTGACTTTATTGGCAACTACATCTCAACGCAACTGCATAAAACACTACTCTGACAGTACTTTCAGGGACCTTCTAATAGACATATTGAGGTCATTGCATAAGCTTTACTATCATCATAAAATAGATATGTTAAATAATTCGAAACAATCTAAATTATAACAATAGATCATTCAATTCCCAGGCTCTAAAAATTAGCTTTAACTGACATCTCATAAACTATTAATTTAAAAGTAGTGCGGCATGACTGAGCTCCATTGCATTGCGTCGTCATGCAAATTTAGCAATGTTGTACACTGTAAATTGATCCTACGTCTGAAATGACGACTTAATAAACTGAGACCGTGTTGTATTTATCTATGACCGTTTCTACGTACAGCCAGCAAGACATATATGGTTACTAATTTATGAGTGGGGTGGGTATACCGTATACGTAACATACTTGGATCAACAAAATAACCATTTCACAAGAACTCGGCAAAATAATAAGGCACTGATAATGTTTTTTTTTTATGTTTGGTAAATCCATAATGGACGTTGTGCTGGACTCCTACCGATTAAAAACCACACGGTCCTATACAAACCTTTGCCGGAGTTTCGGGATCGCAACTCCATTTACCGCAACTCCCACCCCGATTAGAATTAATTAGGTTACACTCAACGGAAGGTCCGTTGGCAACTTCCACCCACTTCGTTATTTAGTCTGTGCAGGCCAACTTTGGCCGACCTGCACAGACTAACATAGCGGCGCGCGCGTTGGAGAGCGTCACGCTGCCGTCTCGGGCCTGTTGCTGCTCAAGCGACGAACCACCCTAGCCCGCCACGACTCACAATGGTCGTAGATCATTAATCATTGTGGCAGGGGTGACTCTCTCTTTCCGCCGCATCCTTCGCAAGCATCACTTCCTCGCAAAAGATGGCGACGACACCCCATGCGGTCTCACTACCGACTATGTATCTAATCACAGCCGGAAGCGAGACAGATAATGATGATCTAACATATTGTAAATTAGTTATTTATGTTACACTTGCGACCCGACTTACCCGTCTCAATGACACATTACTTTGATTAGGGTAGGTCTGGAAAAGTAAAGTATAGTATAGGCCATAGATTTTCCAAAAGTAAATAAAATATGTAAATTGTACTGATTCATTCAAAAAGTCTCAACTACTTCTAAACGGTCCTTTTTTAAGGATTACGATTGGCATAGTAGCCAGGGAGTGTGGATCAGCCATCTTATCAACGCTGAGCCACTATTTTGCTATAGGTTTTTGAACATAATCTTTTTCTTGTATTTTTGGCATCACTTCGCCCTTTCACATAAAAAGTGTTTAATCCCAAAATTTACTAATTTAACAAGGAACATTTTCAAATTTCAAAAATCTTATAAGTAATGTGTTTTAAAAGTTGAATCCGTTATCTTCAAAAATAACACTTGAATGATTAGTAGATATTTTTTTGCAAGTGTACAAACAAATATTACTATAAACAAAACTAGCATTCGGTTTTATTAACTTGATTTTGCAGATTTGAGACTATACAGTTTTCACGCATTATTAAATTCTGTTAAATTTTCTCATTCAGGTAGGTACTAGGTATTGGCATAATTAAGTAATGTGCCAGTCTGCAATGTGATGTGTTTCGAAATAGTTTTCTCTCTATCCTTGACAGTTATAATATTCTTTTCCGCTTCCACCTGCCCTTCATCATATACCTAAATCAGTAGATAATAACCTAGGAGTATGATATTGGACTAGCAAGTCCATAGTCGCAAGTTCAAAGCTCACACCGCTGACTTTTCGAAACATGTAGATACGTATTAGAAATTAGATAGGTAGTAGCGATCACATTATGAATAGGAATAACCTTCCGTCATATTGTGACGTTGACGTTGTTACTTTTTAAAATATACGTATAATTATGAAAAGAAAACGATAAATATTATAGGTAGATAAATTTTGTTTGCAAATCGAAGTTTTCAAGTGGCAGATGACAGAGCTATAGGTCATTTTCCAATTCATATAGTAAGTAATTAACACTTGCTTAAAACGGGGACGGAAAACATCACAAGGAAACCAGCACACCTGAGAAATGTGACCATCAATTCGTTGGTAGCCGAAATAGCCAATAGGTGCGCTGGACTGACTGACATGATTACCTAGGTAACAAAATCAATTCGTAGTTTTTAGTTCAACAAGGGTTTGTAAATTGATGATAGGTACCTATGCAAACTTTAATAACTATATCAAGATGGCATGGAACAATAAGTTATGGACACAAAGATAATTCTGAGTTTGCCTGACTAAATGACTATAACAGTTATCTGCTTATTATGTTGTTAAAGGAAACGATTCTTCAGAGAATTTCAGAGAAGCAATGGTTAATGTCTGGCTTGTTCAAAAGATGATGTAACCCGCTGACATCATCTTTTAACCATAAACCATGCTGCTAAACTCATTTCGCGTGTTTTAAGTGCGAACGGTAAAGTAGTTCAGTTTTTGATAGATATATAAATGCATTGCTATTTTATATCCCGTTTCTTGGAGTAGGTATCAAAGTTATTGTAAAGTGGAACCATTTTGTCGTTTTTGATATTCTACCAATTAGATAGATAATTCTGAGATATATAATTATCTCCAGATTTTATATCACTACACATTATTAATTTACAACTTTACATAGAAAATGTAAAAGGATACCGAAGTTGTTTTACGGTACCATACTATATAAAAAAAAACTAAATTTAATTAATGGATAATATTTCTTAAAACACTTAAGTCAACAAAATGTCTTTTCTGGAAATTCAAGTTTTCTATGGTTTCAAATAAAACTACTCGGGGCATTATTTCCAAAAGGTTGTGTATTAAACTAATATATGTTATATAATGCTTAATTGATGATGGCTTAACAGATAATAGATTAATGACCAAGATTATATAATAAATCCCATTTTCATACTCTATTACTTATAAAGTAGGAAGTGCAATGTTTTTACACTTGCTCGACGTCGAATGTATGTCAGAGGTCCCCACGATAAGGCACGTTCTTTGTTACCTACTCTGTTGCTCAGTATTTTTAATTAATACATAAGTAATACATTTATAGAATTGACAGCGTATTGATAACAATGGTCAGAACATATTGTTGTGTAAAGTGTATAATAAATTACACATACATCTAGATAGATTGCAAACACTTGAGGGTGAGCCGCAGATGAGTTAAAGAGTTCCAATTTCAGAAAATCAATACCTTATCACCACTTTTATAACGTCACCAATATTTATTTATGCCGCCTTCTTCGCTTTAAATAAACTAAAAAAAGTATAGGTAAGTATATCTGTCTACCACGTGCTTGAAGGAATGGTGTACCCCGTGCATCCCGACACGGACAGGTTAGGTTCGAAGGTGCCCTCGTCATCCCTGCGATTAAGTTCTATAATATGTGACCCCGAGAAAGATCCTTGGCGATATAAATTCCCAGGTTCTTGACTGTGTAACTAAAAGATATTGTGATGCCATCGAGACAAACATGAGGAAGCTGAGAACACGGACTTCCCCAAGTCCGCCGCTCCTGAACCCATTTAGGGGGGCTGGAAGACGGCGCTATCCGCCCTCCGCCGACGCCCAGTGCGCCTTCTACGGGCTGGGAAAGAGCTCGTCCTCTCCCTCTCCCTTTCCGCAGCTTCCTTCTGTGAGATTACTTGCGTCTTAGCTGGATTAACCTTTAGACCATGTGCTTTACCCCATACAGAGATTTGTGATAAGTCTATATTTGTCATTTTAATAGCCTCTGAGAACTGGTGAAGCTTATGAGTAAATTTGGAGATCATCTATATACAGGTGGTAGGATGTAAGAAGTCTATTTGAGATAGAATTAATAAATATTTCAAAAAAAGTGGGGGGGGGGGTAGAACGCCACCCTGTGGTACACCGGTAGAAGTACTACACCAGGAAGAAAACTTCCCCTCAATGCAAATACGTTGCCGGCGGCCACACAGGTAACTACGAAACCAATCAATCACTGTAACGCAAACATATCTCCATATTAAGAGAACACAATGTGCTAAGCCGGATATCAAAATCGACGGTAAACGGATTGCTAAGGTCAAGTAGAGTGAGAACCGTCAGATTTCCATTTTCCATGCACAGCCTAATGTCTTCCGTTATGTGCACAAGAGCACACAGAAAGAATTCAGCAGGCTATTTTTGCAAAGGAAATCACTAAGCTGATTATGAATAAGGCGCTCTCGGACTTTGGACAGGACGGGTAATATGGAAATAGGGCGATATTCCGAAAAGCAAACAGGGTTGGATTTTTTAGGAATCGGAGTTGTTTGAGCGTTTTTCCATGTGGTTGGAAAGACTCCCGAGGATATAGAATAATTGAGGATACGAAAAATTACGGAAAGGACTTCGTCCAAGAAGGGGAGTATTATTTTTCGGCTGACACTCATAACAAACTGCCAAAGTCAATAACGGATTTAACCGAAACAAAGTTAAAATCCCAAAGTCCAAAAAGCCTACTATAAGACCAAAGACTTGAAAAGCACATGTGGCTTCCCTGGCTGCTCGCTGACAACGTATGTGTAGTAAATAATCAGATTAATCAGGTGTAGTAATTTTTATCAAAGTTCTAATAATATCTTTACTTTTTTGCATAATATACCTCTTTCAATGTTATTTTTTAACTTTGTTAAACTTACAAAAATATTTGATGGATATTAGGCATTTTTTATATAGCTTCTTTAGCTTCAGCTTTTTAAATGTTAAAACCCCGTAAACTTGTCAAATGCGTTGCCATTCATCTAATACGTCTTATCTAATTATTTTTAATATTAGTGACAGCATCCAAGTTTACGTTGTTCTCACATCCCACCCAAAATTGTATTTACAGAAATTATTAATGATATAAAGTTTAAAAGTGTAACCATCGAGTTTCATCCGGTTCTCCTCCATAGGACACGACTTTTTGGAACCGTGCACCCTAGATTCTGACCTTTCATAAGTGCCTTTATATGGTTTATGTGAAATAAACCTTTGACTTATCTTGAATGACTGCGAGTCGTCTCCTCACCATGAAGTGCGGTGCAGAAACAATTGGATGAATGAAATGGACATAACTAATTATTTTGACGGGTCATGGTGATTTATTCAACTATGCACTCTCGAGATAGTTGGCTAAAAGAATAATAAAAAAACAACTAATTAAAAATATAAAAAAAAATACTGGTGACTATTATTAAACATTAATTTTTTTAATAATACCTAATTCTTACGTTACAAATCATTCCCAAAGGTATTGGCTTTTAGGATATCTACGATATCTATATTCACGAATTTTAACGACGTATTGCAACACACTTGCGAGAAAACATGATAATAAAATCGATTAAACTTATTTGTTAAAATCACGCGCTGATTTATTTTTTGTGCGCCGAGTCTATGTATGGTCTATGCACGCGCAAGTAGAAGCAGAGTCTTGACTTGACGAAGTTGCTTGAACTGTAGTTTGACAAACAATGGTTTGAGGTGTTAATTAAAAAAAAGTGAATATTATTTCTTTTTGTTATAACACAAATCAATGCTAATTTGTTGATAAAAAGAAATAATTTGAAGAATCGAAATGTTTATTTATCATATTTAAATTAGCACAGCCATAAAAATGTTAAATCTCATCATGGAGTTTTCAAACATCAAAACTTTATGCTGAGGTTTAAAAGAAAGCTTACGGCACTAAAGCGGTAAAAATGAAGAAAGAGCACGCGTGAATATTAAGCCTCATTAAGAACTTAAAAGCGGTGCAATAATAATAGCCACTTTACAAGCAAGAGCGTTGAAAAAGTAATTAAATTTTTTTCAAAGTCTTCCCTGAAAGTATCGCCTTTATTGTTTACAACTTTTTTATGAGTCCATAACATTGAGCCCATTTAACGTTAACCTGTCTTCGATCATTGTGGATCCTTGCCTTGCTGCGCTAGTATATTGCATGAATACAACATGACCGTTAGCGCAGCTCATTTTTCAAAAGTTTATGCGTAATGTTATTATAAAGTAAGTCGTAACGTGACTCTAACTTTTATCGACAACAGTAGGTACCTTAGCATACAAGATCCTGGGGGGTGGTGCTCCCCCCTGCCCCCACCTGGGTACGCCCAAGGGTATATAATCACAAAAATGGTAAATCTTAGCTTAAAGTTTGTAGGCATCAAAACTTTACAAAAAACATTTATATTTTCGTGCGGCGAGTCTATGGCCTATGCACGCGCATGTGGAAAGGCCGAAGTTGTATAATATTTTATTAAACTAAAGTGAAGATTCTTTCATTTATAACACAAATTAATGTATATTTGTTGACAAAAATAAATATTTTAAAGGATCGAACCGTTTATTATCATAGAAAGTAGCCCATTCATAAAAATGATAAATTTCATCAAGGAGTTTATAAACATCAAAACTGTTCTAACATCTACGCTGTTTTTTTAGATTACTGTACCAGTGAGGTAATAAAAAGAAAAAGCTCACGTGTGTAATAACTTTAATAAACCTAATTAAGAACCTAAAGCGGTGCAATAACTACTTTCCGAGCAAGTGTGTTGAAAAAAATATAATGCCTGGTCAGTATAATAAATTGGCTACTTTTACCCTATTTGGATCGTTTAGCGGCTAATAATAATTATCAGTTTTTATTAATAGCTTTAAATTAATCACTGTTTTTACTTACCGTTTATATAATAATGAAATATTATTAAAGTGTACTTTCTTTTATCAGGTGGTATGCAATCAAACCGTATGCGACTGTGCTGGAATCAAAGGCGATCGGGGAAACATCGGACCTCCTGGAGTTCCTGGCGTCCAAGGTGACTATGGTGAAGATGGACCACTTGGTCGTCCAGGTCGACCGGGCGAACAAGGAGACATAGGTGAGAGAGGCGATTACGGTGATAAAGGAACACATGTAAGTACATTGAACGAATATGAAAGAAAATATCTGTTAAACGATGCTTAGGTACCATGTCTTCGTAAGTCATATTTATTTTATTTTATTTTCAGGGTATCGACGGACCTTACGGACCAAGAGGAGACACAGGGCCGCAAGTGAGGATATAATATATTCACATCTACAATTACACTTAAAATAATTATGACTTTCGCTTGTGTTAGTAGAGTAAACGTAAAATAAAGTTTTTCCCTATCTAGGGCCCATACGGATCGGAAGGTAACGTAGGGTTACCAGGCTTAGACGGCTGTAGTGGAGTTGACGGCATTATGGGACCACCTGGACAGATAGGTTATCCTGGTGATAGAGGTTCACCTGGAGCCGCAGGAGAAAAGGGTTCCCGAGGTATGGCTGGTGAGGGAGGTGTAAATTCAAGAGGTGCAAAAGGAGACAGCGGAGAGTTAGGTCGGCCGGGAACCTCAGGACCTCGTGGTGTTATGGGTTGGAGAGGTGATAGTGGTCTTCCAGGAGAAGTAGGAGATCAGGTAAGAAAATATAAAATATGTTTATCTACTTGTACATTTATACTATTCCCTATCTATATTTTACTATTTTATAGTTATCTAATTATATAAATAATTATTTACATATATAATATCTCCGATACACAAAGCAAAAGAGAAACAGTTTACATGTACCTACTTTTTCGTTTAGTTCAGGAATTATACAATAATTTTACTTTGTGTGCTTTGTATAACGCAAATAAATATTCTTTTAGGGTATCATGGGAATTAAAGGAGAACCAGGTGATAGAGGAAAAGATGGTGACGAAACTGTGGGACCACCTGGAGAAAAGGGGGACCAAGGGCAGATTGGTGAACCCGGGAGACCGGCGTCTATAATAATAACCAGCGAAGTTCGACAAAACATTACAATCATAACGAAAGGTAACAAAGGAGAAAAAGGATTGCAAGGACAGAGAGGCGTAAAAGGTCTCAAAGGCATGCCCGGCTCAAGGGGTCACACAGTAAGTTCATTAATACATATTTTTCACTGTCAATGGGAAGATGTCGTAAATGCACAAATTTTGGACCCGCGAGTCGGTTTCCTGGCACTGAAAATTCAATAAAACATATCGTATAACATTAAAAATATTTTTTGTGTGCTATTCTACGTGACTGTAAGAGCTAGGCCAATAGATACGAACATCAACTCATGATCTACCTAAGTTTGTAACAAAATATCTGTAGGTTTATATTTGTTCTGATGCATGTCAGCTCCTTATTACAAATCTTCCTTATATTTATTTTTCGTTAATCAGGGTGATTCCGGTACTGCTGGCCCTCAAGGATACAAAGGTGATCAAGGAAACATTGGGCCAAGAGGAAAGATGGGTCACCCTGGTCGAGATGGCAGTCCCGGCCCTAAAGGAGATAAAGGTGCACCAGGATTTGCAGGTCCAGACGGGACAGATGGCTGGAAAGGAGAAAGAGGTGAAGATGGAATGCCCGGCAATCCTGGTCTCCAAGGCTTTTCTGGGGAGCCAGGAATTTACGATGATAGACTGGATGAACCACCATTACCAGGTTCAATGGGACCTCAAGGGCCGGAGGGGCCTTTGGGTCCGGTTGGGGCGCCAGGATTACATGGCCAGCGAGGTTTGCCTGGTATAATGGGTCCACCAGGATTGCCTGGAATTAAAGGAACACAAGGCAGGCAAGGAATTCCTGGCACATCTAAAAAAGGGGAACCTGGAAATGATGGATTTAAAGGATTCCCTGGATTTAAAGGACCTTCAGGTTTCATCGGAATGTCAGGACTTACGGGTCCTAAAGGATTCAAAGGAACAAAAGTGATTGGACCAGATGGTGAAGCAGGAGTACCTGGTTTAGATGGAATACCTGGCCAACGAGGAGATCGTGGTGAATCAGGAGATAGGGGCCTATCGGGCTTTCCAGGAACGGGTGTACACGGAGTTGGTCCTCCAGGAGAGGAAGGACCCCCTGGGTACCCAGGTCGCGTTGGTGACCCAGGCGACGATGGCTATCCAGGATTCTTAGGACCAAAAGGAGAACGTGGAGATGATTGTCCATTTTGTAGATCAGGTAATCATTATTAAATATTTTAATGAAGTAGACTCGGTTTCAAGTAATCTAAATAATGTCGCTCGAATGGTAATGGTTTTAGTAAGAAATAAATAAATAATGAAGCGGAATGGGTAGAAGCTTCCGATTAATTACAATAACTCTTATATTGTTTTACAAAAACTACCTCATTGGTCTACTCAATTCCCGGGTCCGACAAAGAAATTCTCTCTCAGTAGCAGCCCGGAGACTGATGAATAGTGCCCAATTGATGGCAATAGGCTCACTTCGGTCGCGAATACTATCGTCTCTTACCTATTGTATTTACGTGAAGAGGAAGCTTGGCATAGTTGGATAAAGTTTATATGGAAAACAAAACTGTAATACCAATTAATTATACAAAATTTCGAAAACGAATCAATTCACGAAAACACAAACTCTGTTTCGTAAAAGTACGAGTAACATCACTTATAAAGGACATACGAACGAAGACGAATTTTCCGAAACACCTCACTTCGGAGCATAAAGAAACGAACTCATACAGGAAATCTCTATTTTCAGTCTTTGAACTTAAAGTCATTATATTAAATAGAAAAGATGGCTAAGCATGCGTTAATGCTTTTCAAAGATTTATCTTGCTTTGAACTTAAATTACTGAACAAATTAGTTTTTCCTAGATGACTTGATTTATGGCATATGATTACACCACGACGAGTCGAATCTAAGTCGGAATCGAATAGCGCCTCATAACTATGATCACATTATAGATTAATGTAATAACGTAGATTCAGTAATACCGGATAACATTCATATTTTTGTATTTAGGCACGGATGGAACAAAAGGACAGCGAGGCGATGATGGTTTTCCGGGTCAGAAAGGCTATCCAGGACCTGAAGGTGCATCAGGACCTAGAGGATTTAAAGGTTTTGCTGGAATCCCTGGATTGTCAGGTCCGAAAGGACCCAAAGGAAACAAAGGCATAGCCGGTGCAGCGGGACCACAAGGGCCAAATGGACCTAAAGGACGTGTAGTTTTTGATCCACCACTATCTATGATCAGAGCTGAACCTGGCCCTATGGGTGACAGAGGTATGAAATCCAAATTAGATTACTTAAAATATTTATAATAAAACATATTTTAAAAGATACAGTTATTCAAAATTTCATACATACACGTATTATCCAAACAAAAAATAACCATATATAAATAGAACATAAAATCGTAGGGTTTATTAATTATTATAATATTCTAAAATTATATTTAATATATAAAGTATTATTTATTAGTAGACACATAATATACCTAAACCAAATAAGTATAATAATTGTTATACCTGTCATCATCACCCCCCCTGCCCTTATCCCAATTTAATTGGGGTCGGCGCAGCATGGAATACTTTCTAATTGCTTTTGAAATTAAAGTTTTGGCCATCATTGTTATACACGTACAATTTGGATTTGTTTTTGTATTATAAACCCACACAACGCATTCATACCGACCTACTTACCTACATTAAAATGCATATTCTTATTGCAGGTTTTATAGGTTTACCAGGGTTAACAGGTGATGCAGGGTGGCCGGGATTTACCGGAGATTCCGGATTTTTGGGAATAAAGGGTCAAATGGGTGACGACGGTTACCCAGGCAGACTGGGTAGAAACGGTACGAGAGGAAGAGACGGACAGCCGGGTTGGCCAGGCCGATCAGCCACAGTTCCTATTCAGTTCCTTAGGGGCCAACAAGGAGAACCTGGTTTCAAGTAATCATTGATTATACATTCATTATGTACTAATTTTATTAATGTCAATATACCTAAGAGACGTTTTTATACCATATTAGAGATTGAAGTACGGTCTATGAGTACGTTCCATAAGAGTAGGTTTTATTTGGTTTAATTGTACTTTATGATAAACATTCGGTTTGCCCATTTAGTTAACTTGCAATCAACAAATAATCTAAGAATGTAGGTATAAGGTCTCTTACAGACAAGTCGGTCGTCAAGAGCCCTAAGTATTATAGTAAAATTTAGTGTCGTCACCCGAAGACTATCATCGTTATTCAGAATTATTAATTTTACTCAGGCATAGGTATATTGCATTTATGTAATTAATGATGAGGATTTATTTTCTAAGAATATATTTGTGCTTTTTGAAGAAAGTAAGTCCAAGATAAATAAACATTACTATGCATGTGCTTTGGCTTAGCCTTAGAATAAGGACTAAAAGGGCTTAGCATTAGATATTCCTATCACTGTCAGCCTTTACAACAATGATCCAGTAACGATATAGATAGCCAAAACAAAACCCAGTAAGAACCTCCCATAGGTTCTTACCTTTGGCAGCCTTCGATTTGATGAGTTTATCTATAATTGTCTTTTAACTTTATATCCCCGGTTATTTTCTGAAATAACTTTATTGGTTTCACAATTTGGTTTATTTGATATGAACCAAATTATCATAAAATCATATATTTAATAATATATTATTATGTAAATCAAATTGTGAAACCAATAAAGTTTCTGTTTAAGTTTTACGACATTGTATTAACTGCAAAGTTAGTTGTGTCGGTTCGGTCATATGTATAGGGACTGAATAGATAGCAATGACGTCGCCAAAAGACGTGTTAAAATATGGATGAAGAATTCGCGGTGGTGAGCAGAGGTCGGGATGGCTTAGTGGTCAGAGCGCCTGGAGATTTTATCCGGAAGGCGCAGGTTCGAATCCTGCTCACGACCGCATTTGTTTTCGTTTTAATATAAAAAAATATTTCTATTTTTTTTATGTAAGCTCTAAATATTTCACTCCGAAAAAAATTACAGGGGGGAAACTGGTGAGATCGGGGAAGATGGTCTCCCTGGTGAAGCTGGAGAATCGACTAGTCAAAACATAAACGCCAAAGGACCCAAAGGCTTCCCGGGGCTTCCTGGGCCTAAAGGTAAATAATTTTTGTATCTACTAAATTAAATTAACTAAAGACTAGTGTGGTCAATAAAACTTTATAGCTGTGGCCGCGCCTCCATTCCACAATCCACATTTCCGCTGTCATTGAAATTCAAAATGTTAAACTCAGTCCAATGCAGAGCGGCTGTTTAAGTGTAAACTAAGTAGATTTAATGTAGATGTGGGGGTGTGTTCAACTCAAACGATACGTTAAGGTGGTTCATAATATTTACATTCGTTTCGTAGGTAATTCCGGATTGAAGGGAGGAAGAGGTGAATTGGGCTTTGACGGTGTCCCGGGCATTCCTGGAGATCAAGGTCAACCTGGAAGATCTTTACAAGGCATGAAAGGATTTAAAGGCTTTGTTGGAAGAAAGGGCAGTGTAGGACCATATGGAATTCCGGGTAGCCAAGGGCAAGGAGGGCCAGAGGGTGTTGCAGGAAATAAAGGGAAAAAAGGAACACGCGGTAACGCTGGTTTAGCCATTATATTCGGTGAAAAAGGTTTTGATGGTTCTCCTGGTCAACCAGGAGTTGATGGCGAACCAGGATACCCAGGCATGCAAGGAAGAACAGGTTCTATGGGGATGAAAGGACTGCAGGGTTCACTTGGAGATATGGGACTCGATGGACCACAAGGCCCTCAGGTAAAACATATTTATTATATTTTGCTTAACCTTAGTTAGTGGACATAGCCACATATCATGTCACGAAACGACGTGCTAAATATGCAGTACTCGCCAGCCAAATTCAGGATCAGATCCAAAACGACCCACCATGAACAAGACCCTATATTACAACAACTCTTAACCGGATTCATCGCGTGTATTATTGGTTTTTGTTATTCAGCATTCGTGGTCGCAAGATCGCTGACAATAATACCCGCGATTAATTCGGCTAAAAGTTAAAGTTGTAATATAATGTGTCGTGATCGAGAAAACCTATTCATTAGTTGAAGGTCAGAGCCACATGCATTTTTACTTAACCACCTACTGTTGTAGCGGTCATCCACCCTCCGAGTATAGCTCATCCAATGCCGCTCTAGCTTATTGGTTATTTTCATCTTATCATTTCTTCTTCTTGGCAATTTTGAGTTAACAGTCTGAACCGATCAGCTTCCAGATTTTATTTTGTCTTTAAACATAAATAACCTCGGATAACTCTTTACAGGGAAGGAAAGGAATATCGGGTATAGAAATACAAGGTGCACCTGGTTTGCCTGGTCAGCCGGGCTGGCCTGGTCGTATTGGAATAATTGGAGAGCCAGGGTTACAAGGTTCCAATGGTATACCTGGCGATGTCGGTCCCAATGGTATGAAAGGGAACGTAGGACCTAGTGGCATTCGTGGCATGCAGGGAGAAGATGGCGCAATGGGTCTCAATGGGTTCCCAGGATTGGCGGGGATTGTCGGGAACCAAGGCGACCAGGGAGATCGGGGTGACACGGGTACCCCAGGATATGACGGACAACCCGGTAAAATCGGCTCAGTAGGAAACCCAGGATCAAAAGGTACATCTGGAGATCTAGGTCTCCCAGGTGACCCTGGAATAGACGGTAGACCAGGTTTTAAGGGAGGAAGAGGAGACTTGGGCTTTCCCGGATTACCGGGTATTCGAGGTGATCATGCTGAAAAAGGCATGAAAGGTGACGAAGGAGTACCTGGTTATAACGGAATTGATGGTAGAGATGGCTTGAAAGGCTTTAAAGGAGCATTGGGTGAATCCGGTTCACCAGGCTTGAGTATTGCGGGGGCTCCAGGAGCAAAAGGCGATAAAGGAAATACTGGATATCCGGGGAGATCCGGAAGTGAAGGAAGGAAAGGAGAAATAGGTGATATCGGTTTTGTTGGAGAACACGGAGAAGGCGGTGATAAAGGTTTTCCTGGAATGTTTGGTGTTCCAGGAAGACCCGGAGCAAAGGGAAACAAAGGCCGACAAGGGTTAACTGGAGTCACTGGGTTATCTGGCATGAAAGGTGATATGGGCATGATTGGTAGACCTGGATACATAGGTTCACCTGGTCTTCCTGGCGATACAGGATTCGTAGGTCCAATTGGTCGCCTAGGCAATCCTGGAGTAAAAGGGGAACAAGGTGAAATTGGAATTACGAGGTACGTGCCCCCTACCAAAGGTGACATTGGTGACATGGGCATGGAAGGTTTACCTGGTTTACAAGGTGACATTGGTGAACCAGGTATTACTGGATATATAGGTATCAAAGGTAATCGTGGAGATGAAGGTTACCAAGGAAGTATTGGTGATACCGGTTTACCAGGGTACAGAGGATTACCAGGTGACCAAGGGCCACCCGGTCTACCTGGTCTTAATGGAGAAAATGCTCCCCGTGGTGAACCAGGAAAACCTGGCTTTGATGGCCTTCCAGGATGGCCCGGTGCTAGGGGTCAGAAAGGTAAACCAGGTGAATATGGTATTAATGGTCCTGATGGGTTAATGGGTCCACCTGGTCTTTCGTTTGAAGGCCCTAAAGGAATGTGCGGTATGGATGGAGCACCAGGGCCTCGAGGTATTTCTGGACGACCAGGAAATCCAGGATTGGTAGGAAATCCTGGCTTCCGCGGCTTTAAAGGCGATATTGGAGAATCAGGAGACGCATATAGCCCTAAAGGTGAACAAGGAGACCGAGGTCAGCCTGGCTTTGATGGACCTAGTGGACAAAAAGGAGACAGTGGTGATTATGGTTCTCCTGGACAAATGGGAGCTGTTGGTTTGCAAGGCTTAAAAGGATATCGGGGCGATGAGGGTGAAGAGGGATTATATGGATTAACTGGCCCTAAAGGTGTAAAAGGTGATGTTGGAGATTTATTAGCTGATTCTGAAATTAAACCTGGACTGATTGGCGATATGGGCCAGCGTGGGTTTGATGGACAATCAGGAGAAGATGGAAAACCAGGTCGTATGGGCCGTAATGGTATCCCAGGAAGCAAAGGAGAAAGAGGTAACTTAGGTTTACCTGGCCAAAATGGGGCTCCAGGGCTAATGGGGCAACGAGGTTTTAAGGGCATCAAAGGTTTACAGGGCTACGAAGGATACCGTGGAGCAACGGGGCTTGCTGGCATTCCAGCAGTACAGCCAGTACCCAAATCTAGAGGGTTCTATTTTACTGTACACTCACAAAAAAGAATGATCCCACAATGTCCGTCAGGAACCTTACCCCTTTGGAGCGGATATTCTCTGATTCATATAATTGCTAACGGAAAAGCACATGGACAAGATTTGGGTAAGTTTGAAATATTACCAAATGAAATATAAACAACTACTAACTATGATGATTTCAAAATTAATCAAATCTTATTTTTAACAGGTGCCTCAGGGAGCTGCTTGCGGAAATTTTCTACAATGCCTTATATGTTCTGTAACTTCAACGAAATTTGCAATTTCGCACAGCGTGAAGATTACAGTTTCTGGTTATCCACTCCAGAGCCAATGCCTATGTCTATGACACCCATACAAGCAAAAGATGTAGGAAATTATATATCCAGGTAAGGTCTAAACAAATTTTACAAGACCAACTAAAATGATGATTATTATTGGTAAAGGTATAAAATTGGCAGAAACCAGCCTTGTTGTTATAGCGGTTGCAAGCGCGGCTGCTGAGCGTGAGGGATCCAAGGTTCGATTTTCGGGTCCAACAGTGTTATTGGGTTTTTCTGTTAAAAAAATCCGTGGCAACCCGGAGTTTGAAATTATGCCTGGTTGATGGCGATAGGCTCACCACCTCACATGCGAATTAATAACTGCATCGGTGAAGTATGATATCTGCCTAAACTTTCGGGGATACACATGCATGGGGATGGTATGCTATAGCATCACGCCTGTTCATCAGCAGGAGCAATTTATCTCTCTGCTTACCATTACCGTTCTACATGACGACTACTAAAATTGACCGAAAGGGAATAAAGCCATAACTAACTACATACGATCAGATTGTATGTAGTTGTGGCTATGGCGCACAGGTAGGTATACCAACTGTGTCCATACAAAGTTGAACGAAATTATAAAGGAAACAACACCATAATATTTTCATCGATCGTTTTGCAGATGTCAAGTTTGTGAAGCACCCACGCGCACTATCGCCATACATAGTCAAAGTAACTTAGTACCTGAATGTCCCAATGGCTGGAGAGAATTATGGCAAGGCTATAGTTTCTTAATGGTAAGAATATTATTTACGATTCCTCTATTTTCTATAAGGTGAGGTTATGGGAAGGAAGATGGGCGATGCGTATGAGCATTACCTAGCCCCAGGAAGCGAACTGAAAGGAGCATATTTGTTAATTCATATGTATCAATACAATCAATATTTATGTAAGTACATCGAAAATGAAAATATTTATTCTGTAAATAGGTGTTTTGGAACAATTTAACACATTAATAAAATAATTTTTAACAAAAAATAGAACCGACTCCAAAAATCTTTCTGTTAAGTAAAAATGCACTAAAAAATAATAAAATAATTGCATTATTTATTACTACAATTTATATAAAAAAAAATATAATTTTAAAGGATTCTGAATAAAATCCATTTATTAGGACAATAATATACAATTATTATTATTTTTGAAGTCGGTGCCAGACAAACTTTAAAAATATTTAGGAATAAAATAGGATGCAATTATTTTATTACTTTTTAGTGGATTTTTACTTAACACTAAGATTTTTGGAGTCGGTTCTTTTTTTTGTTTTTTTTTTTTTATTATTTACTTTTTAGTTATGCTTGCGTTCCATAACTGATTTATCGGAAGTGAATATGGGTAGACCTACTCAACGCACTGTATATATGGGTAGGGGCCATTTAATTGAGACGAGCAAAGAAGGGGAGAAACGCCTATATCAAAGTAGGAAATCTAGATCTGAGGCTATTTCAAAAGAGAGTAATGAACAAGAAGAAATTAATTGAAAAATTAAATTAAAATCTGACCAGCGTATTTTACTCACGGGACAGTGTAATGATTCTAACGATACCCCATATATCGAAATCAGTTCAGGTATTTAGAAGTTATGGTGGAATAGGTAAAGAAACTCACAAACATAATTACATACATACATACTTATATACAGTCCGTTTTTTGGGCACTTGTGTAAAAAGAGATGTTTGAGAATGCGGTCTTACACTAAAAAGTATTAAATAGCAAAAAAAATATGACGGATTTCCGGTGCTTATCTTATGGTTTCATCATCATCATCATCATCATCTGATGATGAAGCTGGAAAATAGGCAGTTCATTAGAACTATTCTAGAGACCGTAAACACCACCGGAAAGTCACAAGAAAGCAAAATACACCATTTCGTTTACTTGGACGACGTATTATTTTTCAGTTATTTTGATTTCAATACCAAACTACTAAACTAATTTTCATAAAATTTAAATGGGACCAATCTGAAAGTAAATCCTTTCACATAAAAAAATCACAGCACCTTTTCATTTAAGGAGACGATATTTATCTAGCAATCAGTTTACAGATGTACTAAAAATAATTGCTAGAAAAATATCGCCAGGCGTCTCCTTCCTCCTTCTTCCAAGAAGATTGAAAATTCAAAGGATTTTGAACGAGACAAGGTAGCTCAGTTGGTAGAGTGATGACCCGGAACGTCAAAGGTCGCGGGTTCAAACTCCGTTCTTGTCTTTTTTCAATGTTTCTTTGAAAAATAGTAATTAATATAGGCATTACATGGCCTCAACATGTATATTTTTTTTTATATATTATTTATAATAAATAAGTTTACGCAATAAAATTATTATTTTCCTCGTAAAAACGTCATATGAAAGGCGTGAGGTTTTGGTCAATACAAACTCGGCCAAATACCGCCCTCGACTGGGCTTGCAAAATTATTAATGCAAATAATATAATTCCGCCGTGTACGTGAAAAATGACCAACTTAGGTTGTATCAAGTAATATACTAACTCCTATTACTCTAACATGTTAAAGTTTGAAATATAATTATTATCTTTATGGCGACGCATGCGTAGGTTAGTAATTAAGTAGGTATAGCCTACTCAGCTACTCAAACGAAAATAGGTATTTGTTCCGAATCTGAGTGATATTTTATTTTTCATTTACAGCACACCGCCGGTGCCGATGCAACGGGCCAAAGCCTTATATCTCCTGGATCCTGTATGAGAGAGTTCCGCGCGCGTCCCTTTATCGAATGCAACGGGCTAGGTCGCTGCAACTACTTTGCAACTGCAGTTTCCTACTGGCTCTCGGTTATAGACGATAATAGAATGTTCCAGAAACCGGAACAACAAACCTTAAAAGCCGATCTAGTCTCCAAAGTTAGCAGGTACGCCAACCAATCCTCTTTTAAGTACAAAGGCAACGGGTAGCAGGTATTTTTTTAAAGTGACGTTCTTGAAACGCTTTATTTATTACGTCACTGTCTCCTAAAAGCATCGAAAACGCGTCCGTTTCAAAAAACAAAAGACAATAGACAGAGATGACAACAGACTTTTAGAGACATTTTAGCTAAAAGAAGTTTGAAACATAATTATGACTATGGGCACTCCCATGACCTACCTGCACCTATGAATCACAAGATCGGTTAACAACTGGGTTTAATTCTAGGTTGTAATAGGGTATATGCATGTATTTTGTTAAAATTTTTGTTCGATTGTATATAGTGGTACATTCCCATAAAAAATATAACACTAGTAAACATATTTTTATTGAGTATTCTAATGTAAAACTGCGACTAGTTTCGGACGTTTTAAACGCCGCCATTTAGGTTCATTTTCTCTGACATAACATGAAACACAGACGACCAGTAACTGCAGACTTGTAGACAATGTCATCGCGGTCGGCGACGTCACTTTTCGTTCCGTTTCGTTATTTTTAACAGGTAAAATAAAAGCCATCGTAAACGTCATTATTAAAAAAAACTATCTGTATGTGTCATTCTACAGCAATAAGATTATGAATACAATTATTTGACTACATTTGAATCACATGCATATTCCCTATTCTCAGCATTGGATACAAACCAACTACCTATTTTCCATGCAATTCAATAACATCACCCCGATAAATTAAGAGTAGGTACTCACAAGTAAATTAAATTCTGATAGCAACAGTTTCCCACATAACTATATATTGTTACTTTGAAAATTCCAAGGAAAAGGCTCCCAGTAATTTTCTAATACATACCTGATTACTCATAACGAGACTACATTATTCTGATTCCTGGGGAGTCTATTACTCCCCGCCGCAGATTAAGTTTCTCATTAGGGGCAGCATAAGCATAGCATATGTTTAGCAAAAAAACATAGATACTTATATAATTTTTCAATACAAGAAGTTGCTGGCTCGTGCTTGTTATATTCGTTCAAAAAAGACATGGTTAAAATAATTCGCATAGACTGAAAATTGGTAGGTACAGATGTTGGAAACACTATTATAAATGAATTGTGAACATCCCCATCCCCACATTACGATATCAGCGGGTAGACATCTGATGAATCGCTGTTAGAACAATTTACTTCGCGAATTATTGTAACGTAACCCCTACTTTTTGGGCTAACTTGACCGGTACCATGCCTGGTTTCTAGTAAAAACTAACTAGGTGTTTGTTACACAGATGTGCTGTTTGCATAAGAGAATGGCCTGTGCCGCACAAGAGCTCTGTACGCGTACCTACAGTAGGTGATTTGAACTCTGTACCCAACGCGGCCATCCGTCGACCACATCGGCCACTGTACCCTCGCCGACCATATTATTCGCGTCGTGGGGTGCGAGGAAGGCGCCGACAATGAAGACTTACTAATCTTGCAGAGGTTAAATTAAAACCTATTTTCTAGGACTAAAATATTGTGATGTGTTTCTACAAAAGGTAAAAGAAAACGTGTATAGATATAATATCACTGCCAAATCTAAATTTAATAATGTTTAACATACCTAACTAGCTAGTATTTAATTTAATTATTTTGTTCATAATATTAGTCAATATTATTGCAATCCTAACCCAGACCCGCTATCACATATCAGATAGAAATAATCAAAAGTGTATTAGATTTTCTATAGTAACTCTAGTGGAATCTTATATATTTAGTAAAACCTGTTTTAATTTCAATAAAGTTTGTTTTTAAGAAAATATTAGGTATAATTTCTGTATACTGTATCGTTGAAACTCCAAATAGATAAAAATCACTTTTAGAGTATTCCAATAAAATTTACCAGGACTTGGTCCTAGTAATAAAATTGCACATTAATATAGTGTTGTAAATATAATTATCGACCAGTTGCGAATAGTGTAATAATAAAACATAAAAATCTATCAAGTTTTTAATTTTGTGTCTATCTTATCTGTAAGAGCCCATAGCATTAGTTTAAGTCCAAGGGCTAAAATTGTAATTATTACCAAATCATAGAATTCTTACGAAGTTGAAGGAGTTAGGAAGTATGTCAAAGGCAAATAACTTTTTTTTTCTCCAAGGCCTGCACTACAAACAGGTTCAGGCTGATTATTTGACCGATCAAACTATCGACTGACTAAAAAGTTTAACGCTAATTACAATATAATCATAATAAACGCTTAATCGTGGAAGGGGCACTTAAAAGTGTACTCATCCATGGGCGCCCATAGGGGGGTGCAAGGGGGTGCACTCGCAAACCCTGTTATAAAAGTGAACACAAAAAGAAATGGATTTTTATTAAAGTCTTATGTTATATGTACTTCCAAAATTGTTCAACACGTTGTCAATGAATTGAATGAAATCCTGCTTTAACTTTTTCCTATGATCAATCTGCCTAGCCTTTTCCCAATAACATTGGCTTCCAGTCAAACCAGATGCTGCTTAATACAAATATTTCACATGAAGCGACTGCCTATCTGACCTCCACAATCCAGTTACTGGGTAACACGATATCCCGTGGTATGACTGGTTGTCAGTCTTTCAGGCCTCTGACTACGATACCGACGGTTTAACGTGCTTTTGGAAGCACGGAGGGGTCTCAATATGAAATGATTACCCATCCATAGACCGACCGCGGAAAATGCAGCTTAACTTCAACCGATCGATCTGTGCGGCTCTTACTTAGCCACAAGCACAAGCAATTTCTATGATAATAGTATAATGATCTAGATGCTGATGCACCTCCCTGAGAATGATCCTGCCGGCGCCCATGTACTCAACGAGGACTAATGCCTTATAGTGGCTGGTTGCAGTCTTCGGTCTTCTGTACAATCAGAAATTACTTCATTACAAAAACTAATTTCTCAGTAAACTCATTACTTGATAAACTATCATCAAATTATGACTCAAGATATTCTAATTCTTCATTAGAAATTCTTATTCTATAGTCGAGTAATGTAGGTTACTTGCCTAAGTAATGGCTTGAGTAAGAATTGATGCTTGATTGTTGTTTCTCTCTGGCAACAATCAGTTGCGGCGTGTTGTTTAGTAATCTGTTGGCTCATTAGTCCAGACAGAATAGATTTTTATTGTTATAGAGTACAATTTTGTCGATAAAGGATAATGCTTGGCGTATATATGTGAGATGAAGATTATTTTACTAAAGCATCTATAATATCGTTTAAAAAAGTCTAGGTTTTATACAGATAAAGCTTTTAAACGCATTAACGCATGCGCTGCAAACTCAAGATTTTTTTTTCGTGGGTATAAAATTGCGGTCATGATTTGAACATAATTATGTCGTGTTACATAGCACACTGACTCACAGACGTATAACTATGTACGTCATAACAATTAAAATCTATTGTGTCTGCTAATTAGTGAGTCAAAGGGTGAGTACAAAGGTGAAGTCATTTTAACTATTTTTTTAATGGAAAGCAATGAATCGTCTTGGTAGGTCAAGGAAGACATATATTAGATATATATATTATGATATCCATAACGATATTATATTACCTAATATTGAAGTTTCTGAGCCTAGAAATCACAAAATTTACTTCTTGATGTTTTAGAAAGAGATTTCGCTTCTCCAAAAGTCTAATGATAATGACAAATGTGCATTTGATTTTACCGAGTTTTTTTTTTTTTTCTTTCTTATGGCAATTGAAGCTGAAGCCATTTTGCCAAGACAAGTTTAAAAGTTAGGGAAACAAAAGTAATTACAAAAATATACTATTACGATAAATTTTGGATCAGTAAAGTAGACTCTTTTATGAAATTACATAAAACAATAAATGCTACAAATAATGTAATTAACAAATTAAACAAAGATAACATTACAATTACAATCTAAATTTTAATATTATTACTAATAACAAATAAAGATATACACTTATACACTAATAAATTATTACTACATAGTAAAATATTTACAGAAGTAGGAAGAGGAAAGTCAATAGAAACTAGGTTATTATACAGTAATGAATGGTCATACAGTGGACAATTAAGAATAATATGATTCAAATCACCCACGTCTGCTCCACATTCACAAGCAGCACTATTAACAATATGGAGTTTAGCAAGGTGGGCCGGAGAGCAAACATGTCCAAGCCTCATGCGAATTAAAGTGGTTGTCACCACCTTGCTAAGCTTTGCTTTAAAGAACCATGGCTTATTAGGTATGACTGGTTGAATTTGAAAGAAGTTTCTACCCTTGACCTGGCCACTGACTGACCAAGCAACATCCCAGGATTTCTGAAGATGAATACTAGGTAAAGCAGACAGGTCATGACAAAAGTTTTTAAAAGGGAATAGATCACCACACTCTATCGCGCTCCTTGCCAGATGGTCAGCTCTTTCATTTCCTTTGATTCCAGCATGTCCTGGAATCCATGCGAAAGATACTCTCAAATCTTTTAATGCACATTCTTGTAATTTTTTCCTAATGTCTATAATCAAAGGAAAATGACTATGATTTCTGAAAGGAAATTTGGCCAGAGACTGTAAAGCGCTACGAGCATCGGAAAAAATAACAGTTTTCCTTAATTTCATTAGGATGATATATTCAACTGCCTTTAAAATTCCGTAACATTCTCCCGTGAAGACTGATGTCTCCACAGGGAATTTTATCTTTTGAACAATGTTATACTGTTTGTGTAACACTCCAATCCCAACGCAAGTGATACTTGAAATTTTAGAAGCATCTGTGTAGATATGATGCCAATCGCGCCAATATTGATCGACAATGGAATTAAAAGCAGCATTAGCATTTTGATCACTCTTATCAATGGGCATACTTAGAATAATATCCGGAATTAACACTAGAGATTCATAATTTGAACAAAATAAGGGGTGAATCAACGAACGGTGGGTGGGAGTTTGAAGGGTTAAAATTTTTCGATAACTGTTAACTAAACATGGAAGACTTTTATGAATCCAATAGCCAGAAGTATCAACAAGATCAGACAGGATTTGTAGAGATGAAATTAAGGGGTGGTTTGAAAACTGGAGAACTCTGAACAGAAATTTATCAGATAAATACTGTCTCCGTAGGTGTAATGGGGGTTCCCCACATTCAACCTGCAGGGCATTAATAGGACTCGACTTCATTGCTCCTGTAATTATTCTTAAAGCTTTTGATTGAATACCATCTAATTTAGATAAGGCTAAACTATTGCAGGGCTCTAGTAAAAATACTCCGTAATCCATTACACTTCTGATTATTGCATTATAAATTAATTTGAGGGAGAAAGGATGGGCGCCCCACCAAACACCAGCAAGGCAACGTATAATATTAAGGAGGCGTTCGCACTTCCCAACCACGAAGTCCAAATGTGGAACACCTGACAATTTACCGTCTAAAATAACACCTAAATATTTAATGTGAGAGTGAACTGGAATTATGCTATTATCGTAGTTAATTAAAACTGGGGGAGTTAATCTCATTCTAGTGAAAAGGACTACAGCACTTTTAGAAGGAGATAACTGTAAACCGTTATTATCTAACCAATTTTTAAGAAATAGTAAAGAAGTAGATAGTATGTTGGAAGCTTTATCTATTGGTCGATTCGAGTGGTATAAGAGTAAGTCATCTGCGTACTGTATAATTTTAACGTTGTTATCAAGGGAGTGTTCTAAGTCATATGTATAAATATTATATAATAAAGGGCTTAGAACAGAGCCTTGTGGGAGTCCCTGCCATAAATGTCTGAACTTTCTATTGGATTCGTCTAACGACACACAAATAACTCTGTCATATAAGATGTTCAAAATAAAATTAATAAGAAATTGTGGGACATGTAAATGATTAAGTTTTTTTATTAGTACGTCTAAAATGACGTTATCATATGCTGATGTAATATCTAAGAACGCTGCAACCACCGATTCATTTGTGGTAAATGAATTCCTAATATCAGTTATTAGTATACTAATACAATCCATAGTACTTCTACCTCTTCTAAATCCATATTGACTTTGAGATAATAAATTATTATTTTCTATAAACCATTCTAAGCGAATTTTGACCAAATGTTCAGCAATTTTACAGAGAACCGACGATAAAGCTATGGGTCTGTAAGAAGAGGCATCATTGGGTGATTTACCAGGTTTTAAAATTGGAATAATTGTTTGAGACTTCCACGATTTCGGAATATTACCTGAAAGCATCAAGGAATTTAGTATATTTAAATATATAAGTAGAGTACAATCAGAAAGGTGAGCAAAAAAAGAATAGGGAATGCCATCATTACCTGGAGCTGAATCTTTCAAATTCAGTATTACACCTTTTAATTCAGTGATAGAAAATGGAGAACTTAAGACACAGTTAGAGCTCGCAGAACAAAAGTTTGCGGGGAAGAAGAACAAAGGTTTCGAGGGAGCAGTTAGCGGGGCAAGTTTGTCTAAAAAATTATCCATTAGAGAAGGAGAAAAAGCGGATGAAGAAGAATCATTGAACGCTGACCTAAATCTTCTTATATTACGCCAAACTACTGATGGACTCACTTCTGGAGAAATGGATGAACAGAATTTCTTCCAGCCGTCAGCCTTTTTTTTCTTCAGGAGATTATGCGTCTCCTTAATGATTTCCGACAAATTATCGAAGTTTTCGTGCGTAGTTTCGTTACAATATAATTTTTCAGCTGCCTTTCGGGTCTGAATAGCTGCAGTACATTCACTGTCCCACCATGGAGGAGACGGAAACCAATTAGTAGATTTATTTTTAATTGGAAAAACTTCATCAGCAGACTCAATCAAAATTTTTGCTAGGGCATCAGCACACACAGGCTCATTATTATTATAAATTGCTGGAATTGAAGGGATCTTTTGTATAACGCGATTTTTAAATTGTTCCCAAAGGTCATTGCTATAGTCAGGTAATCTATATTTGAGTCGATGCATTTTACTAGTTAATTTATTTTTAAAAGGAAATGTAATTATAATGGGAAAGTGATCACTGCCACAAGTAGAAGAAAAGGTAGACCATGATAAAGAGCAAGCTAAGTTAGGGATACAGAGAGATAGGTCAAGTACACTATCTCCTGTAGAGGGACCGTTCCTGCGAGTGGGCTTACCAGTATTCAAAATACACAAATTATGTTGATCAATAAGTTCAAGTAATTTCTCGCCATAATAATTACTTGATGTGCATCCCCACGCTGTATGGTGACAATTAAAGTCCCCTACGAAGATAAAAGGAAGAGGTAGTGTCGACAATATAGCATTCAATTCGGAAAGTGTTTCATTTGAAGGGTGTGGAATGTATACAGACACATAACATATACTATTTACACAGACAGCAATAATTGATAGATTACTGCTATGAGAAGGAAGAGGAAGATGAGAGAAAGAGAAAGATTTTTTGACGAGTATGGCTACTCCACCATACCCATCGGATCTATCCTCTCGGAGGCTAGCATAACCAGAAATCTTAAATAAAGATTCTGGCTTAAGCCAAGTCTCAGAAAGGGTAATAATAAATGGATCGTATTTCTTAATTAAATACATCAGTTCACTTTTTTTACCGTTAATGCTGCGGCAATTCCACTGAATCAACCTGGCTGGATTGAGTTCCATTACTTAAACTATTGACTAATTGTGCAAACAAAGGGGCAACGTTGTTCGGTGAAATAACATTACATTGAGTTAACATCTTTATTAAGGCAATAATAATTTCTGTGATTGTAGGGTTTTCTTTTTGCGAATTCAAAACACAACCATCATTTGGAGAAGGAATATTATATTCTCTGACGAGTTGTTCATGAGCAGCGCGGTCATATCCTTTGGCAGTTCTGGGAGGATTTCGAGGAGATGAGAAGACTGTTTTTTTATATGAGTAGGAAGACGATTGGGGGGAGGATTCTTTATTTTTAATATTTGAATGAGGTGATAAAATATCAGCATATGATTTAATAGCCGGCTTATGTAATTTCGAAGCTTCCGAATATGAAATGCAACTCTTAGCCATAGTTAGTTTTATTTCTGTTTGTCTAATATATTCCGGGCACGATTTATTGGTAGCGTGGTGAGGGCCAGAACACGAAACACAAGAAATACAGTCATCGTCAGCAGTACAAGAATCACCAGTATGATTCCCACCACATCTAAAACACCGTGGATTACCCCTGCAGTATACCTTAGTATGGCCAAAACGACAGCACTTATAGCACTGTACCGTTGGGAAAGTATATAAAACAACCGGTATTGCATTAAAACACATAAATACGCGCTTCGGTAATACCTGACCATCAAAAGTAATGACCACTGACTGTGACGGTTTCCACGTCGGGGCATTGTTGACCATTACCTTATAATTAAGTCGACGAGCTTTAAGTATCCGGCCACATCCGATCGGAACATTAATATTATCTATGATTTCCTCCGGAGTTAGATCATCAGGAACACACACCCTTTATGAGACCCATTCGCGTAGTACTGGATGTAGGAATAAATGCTTTAAAATTATTATCAACTAATACCTTTGAAGAAACAAAAAAGTTCGCATCCTGGCAAGACGAGAATGAGAGTGATAATCTATTTCGACCAATCTTTTTAAGACTGCCATTAACTATGTTTGCGAAATTATATTTTTTCAGAAATCTACCAAATGTTAGTGAGTTAAGAGTTGTGGAACCTTCCAGCTGCTGCTTCTGAATATGAACCACGTAAGGGGCGGCATCCGACTTATCATAAAAATTTCTCCCTACTGGGCTATAAGATTTTTCTTTAGAGATCAGTGTTATATTCTCAGATTGTTTAAGTAACATATCTGATTTGCTACCTGTATCTTTATGGGAAATAATATTCTCTGTGATAGTATGCGGCTTTGAGAATACTATGTCGCTATCTTGACATATACAATCATTACAGTTAGAGGATTTATCGGAAGAATTCTTTTTTTTCCTTTTTTTATTGCAATGTTTACATAATTTGACTAACTTAGCCCGTTTTCTACCGGAGGTAGACATAGAGCCATCAGTATCCATGCTAGATGCATCATTTTCAATGGTAATGAAATGTGATACCTGGAGGTTTGTTCCCCCAGGATCAGGAGGCTCACTCATAATATTTTCTTACATATATAACAAAGAAAAAAATGAAAGACTCACCTAAACTGCACTAAAACTACAATATATACACTATAAACACACTCACACAATATACAAAACTACTCTACTGATCATTAAATCAAGTTAAAATTTTAATTTAAAGTCTGAGAAATTAAAAACACCACCGCGCTATTTTAAATTTCCCGCCCTTTTTCTTACCGAGAATTACGGACTTTGTATAACAACCAGAGACTCACAGAGGGCTTTTAAATCGACTTTGACAGTTACTAACGCCTTTACATTTTATGCTACTGGCAGCTTCCAGATTGTATGTGAAGACATCATGCATCTTGCAGTGTATCTTATGAAATTATCTTTACATTTTTTTTATGATAAATATATCGTTGATAAAAATTCTAATTCTGCTCAGGACCGTATCCTTCTCACAACAAAACATAATTTAAAATTTCGCTACGTTTATGTGTTTGAAAGATTGATCTGTATAAAAGGGAATCACCAGTTTCGGCTAAGCGTGGACAAGACGCCCGGTAAAAAATGATTTTACTATACAATATTATTAATTCTCAAACAAATATTTTTGCATATCACATAGTAGCCAGGTACACGTACAAAAAGTCGAATTAAAGAGTCTAAAAACTATAACACCAGATATAAAGCATAGCCATTTGTTTGACGCAGTGTTACCAGCACTGAAATAAAACATCACTTTCAGTCTGCAATCGATTACACAATCAATTAGCGTAACCAATAAAATCGCTTTGAATTAATCATTTTTAATATGTTTGCCTTCAATGTAGTTCAATTTGGCACACAGAGTCCCAGTTTTGCCCGAACATTCTGCCAATGTCAGTAGTGATTGAAAAGCGTGTTTATGGAAAATAACGGCCCGTCTTAATTTTATTTTTCCTGAGATTTTAATTTTTTCTCATATAATAAACACGTGTACATAGACCACTATAATTTTACAGTAAGATTGTACATTGATACGATTTCTTTATCCGATCCTCACTACCTTTAACAATTTATAGTAGTGGATCGGGATTGTTAAATCGATGTGAAATTCAATCAAATCCCGTTGTACCGACCCACTTGAGTATCGATCCATATCGAATATCCCTAAAGTCAAGTGAAATTACATCTGACAACATTACAACAATGAAAAAACTATTCGCTTGCTTTCGTACACTGTGGATGTTATTTTGTTTACTCGCTGCTTCGAACGTTTGTTTTTCTTATCATGGACTCCGATGATCCGTTCCTACCCTCGGAAACTGAATCTGCACCTCACGTTGAACCTGGCGCTATGATGGACCTCGAACCATTGATTGATAAATTGTTGCAATTGCCTTGTCGACCGAAGTAACGGTGGGTTGCTGTGCTCACGTTATGACTATTATTTGGTATTTAAGCTGGGCTAGGCACGAAAATAATGTGGCACCGTCTGCCCAGTTTTTAGAAAATAGTTTAATAGTTCATGACTCTGAATAAAGTCAAAATAACAAATAAAAACTAACAGTTTTATTTTAACACCCTAATACAACTCTATAATGTGTAAATAATCAGATTATATCAAAATACTACCAGCAAATAATATATTAAAGAAAAGAATATGCTTAATATAAAGATTTTACTCGGCAAGATTTCAATTTTTCACATGCCAGTTAGTTTTTAAAATGCAAGTCTTTTATTAATAAAGATCTTGTCCACGCTTAGCCAGATCACCCTAACAAACTGAGCAATTCCCTTTGTATTTTAAAAACAGTTTTATCAGTGTTGTATTATATTATCTTTTAGAGAATCAAAAAGCCAAATAAAATTGAAAACATATTATCGATGGTAAAGTAGAATAATCTTCATCTCACATGTGCCCTCTAATAAAACAACACGCCCGGCACACCGTAACCGAGTAATACCAAAGGGAAACAACCATCAAGCATCGATTCTTACTCAAGCAATTACTTGTACAAGTAACTCACATTGCTCGACTATTTAATAACATTTTATATTTAAGAATTCTATCCTCAAATAATGACTTCATTGAGAAATTACTTAGCAACAAGTAATTACTTGTTTATAAATACGAGTGTTAGACTTGTAGCTGGAATTGAAAAAAAAAAAAAAAACGCGGCCGATTTTAGCAATATTACTAACATACCGGATGCTAATATAGCTGCGGAACTTTTGGTATAATGATTAATATTAAGTACTCTAAAGTTGTCCCCACTACATCTAAACAAAGGATAATCAAGCCCTGGACAACCCCAGGTCTATTGCGCTTTATCAGAAACCGAGACCAAATGTGTCACAAAGTTAAAAAATAACCCTTTAGTTTCACCCTTAAGGTCATATACAAAAGATATCGTATACTATATCGTAACCTTTGTAACAAATTACAAAAAAATAATCGCTTTATCTACACCCCCAATGAAGTTTTAAGTCTGGCTACTGATAAGCTCTCTTCAGTAAATCGTGTAAATGTTTTTTTCTCAAATATAGGAAGAAGCCTCGCGGTGAAACTGACATGTGACTCACTCATGATGGATCATTCAAAACCCACACAACTATCTCAGTTATTTGCCCTGCTGCCCACCGACGAAACTGAGGTCGAAAACATCATATTCAGTTTACTTTCGGATTCAGCGGTTGGCTGGGATACCTTCCGTCATATTAAAATCTTGCTCTTCCGTGCTGATCCCTGTTATCACCTACATCTGCAATTGCTCGATTTCCTCGGGATGCTTTCATAACATTTTTAAAAATGCTGTTCTATTCAATCCTCAAGAGACCGACACCGACGCCGTGTCTATCCCTCACCTTTTGCTGAAGATGGAAGGTATTGGAATTCGTGGGTTTGCCCTCATAATATTCCAGGACTATCTGTCTAATCGAACATAGTGCATAAAATATAATACTGTAATCAGTGATAGCAATACCATCCTCAAGGGATTCTGTAGGATTCCGTTGTTGGCCCAACGCTCTTTTTATAACATATAAACGCACTATGTAAACTTTCCCTCCCAAGATCCTCAATTTTCACATATGCAGATGACACGGCATTACTTGTTTATGGATAGAACTGGTCTGACGCATTTACTAACGCCGAACACTCTCTCAAGACTGTGATGAAGTGGTTAACTAACAACCTGTTAACAAGAAACCTTAAAAATCCCTGTATGTGCCTTTTTCTCTGGAATCCTCTTGCCAGCCTAACCCAGATAATTTTTCCCTCAAAACCCAGTCCGGTTTAGCTCACCTAGAAACTATGACCTGCGTAAAGTTATGTTTATAATTAAAAGACTGATGCCCGTTTTCACCAACGTTCCCAAAATTTTAGGGGCTACCTAAGCTAAGTTAGGGAACCCTTAACGATAGTTTCGTTTTCACCAAACTTCAGGGAACACCTAAACGCTTAGGTGTCTCCCTAAATTTAGGGGCTCGAATGTTCGTTCCCCATCTGGACCCAAACAAAGTAACGGAAGGTCTTGACGCACGTCTTGTTTTTACACTCATCTGTTGTTTTGTTTAGTTATTATGGTATTCTTCTGTTCCGTATACAATTTGACAAGTTTAAAATTTTACCATATCTTGACCATTGCATTAATTATAATTGATCTAATAGATAAAGCGTGTGGTAGATATTTATTATAAAAATAATGTAGAAAAACTTGTGGTAGATATTTATTATAAAAAGGCGTTCGAAAATATTTCGGTAAATGTACGGTTTTGGTTACTTAGCTTAGTGAAAATGAAATTAGGTAAGGGGTCGAGTTAAGGGCTACTTATTTTAAGAGACTCCTACGTAGGAGATTTAAGTATAGTTGGTGAAAACGGGCATGAGACTGACTATTCTGCCAACACTGACACTTTAAGAAATGTATGTATATGGACCCTTGGACAGTCTATTCTAACCTACTGTATAACCGCCTGAGGTGGTGTTACAAAGAAACATATTTTACCGCTCGAAAGAGCACAAAGAGCCGTTCTTAAGGTAATGAACATCAAACCTTATAGATATCCCACGATCCAACTTTAAGTAGATTGCGAAGTGCGCCAACTTTCGCCCTTCAAATAATATTTAGGATACAATCAAGACTACCATTTGATGCAAGTTACTCTGAAAGACGTAGAACATATAAAATATGTCTTTCTCACAACTTTAGGACTACTCTCGCCCAACGCCACTATCACATTGTTAGTAGCTATATATATAACGTCATAAATAAGCACTGTGATATATGTCCACTAACTAAATACGAATGTAAGAGAAGAGTCCAAGCTTCGTTACAAAAATTAAATTATGATGATACAGAAAACCTTCTCAAGCTGTCAATACTTTAACGCAAACTTATAACTTTGACCCAACCACGCACGCACGCACACGCATACAGTCACAAACATGCGCGCACACGCACGTACGCACGCACGCACGCACACACACTCAAGTGTGTGTGTGTGTGTGTGTGCGTGTGTGTATATAGTAAACAGCGTGTGTAAATGGGGATGTCTGTGTGTACACACATCCCCATTTACACACACCGTTCTCTAATTTATACACTGTAACCTAAACAACTACATCTACACTACTGCGCACGCAATCTCCTGTGGTAATCTATTAGGTATACTTTACTGTGTAAAACATGTAAGAGCACTGGTATCCATAACATAATTAATTCGGGATTGCCCGACTAGTTTCGAACTCGAACAACGATTCATGAGCTGTGCCTGCGATGATGTCGCGAGTCAAACAATAATGAATATGAATGTGTCTCACGAAAGTTATACAAAAATTCATAACACAAGCAAGTTTATTCTTAGTTTGGGTAGTTAAAGAATTTATTTATTTTATAATTATTATTACTTACTTGAAAAACTTGAGCGACTACAATATTTTTGTATAGGTATGATTCATATTTGGTTTGTATGATCAATTCGACTTCCCAGGAATGCTCACATTTTGTCACTTATTTACAGTATATGTACTGTTTATCCTTACAACACCTTCTTATCTTAAAAAACGATTTTATATTTCTTAATGATAATGACACGCGATTCCTTGGGTCATCGGAAAATCTTAAACTATAATTGCCTATACATTCCACATCTTATTTTGATGTATTTTACTTTACTAGCTGTTAGATTAAGGAATGCGCTCCCAATATTTTTGGATTTATTGTTTTTAATTTATACATTTTTTTTTTTTGTTTATTTTATTTATTTGACACTTCGGTATGTAAATTTACATATCGATTGAATAACTGCTAGTATCGAATCTACTAGTTTTAATTTACATTATTATTTCTAGAAATTTTCCATAATATATACCTTTGTAAAATGTGAGCATCATGTGGATATTAATGTTAGTTTTAATCCCATATTACATACATACTGCCCATTGTCAGGCATTACGAGTTTGTCATGCTCGCTAAAATGTCCTGCTGATGGTTGCGTCGTACATCGGGTCGTCGAGTTCCCTACAAAATGGTTGAGCTCAGCGAGGCTGATGTGCGCGTCATGCTCGTGAACGGGTGCTGTCTGTCGGCACTGGTCGGCTCCTAACGGCCTTGGCAATCATTTTAAAAGGCTATATAAGTTTACTTTCCTTTCTTATTTTGCTCATTAACCTGCATTATTCTCACATTACCTTATTTATTGTTAAACCCATTTATTTTAAAAAGAGTGTTTATGGAGTTTCTTGCCGGCTCTTCTCCATAAGATCAACGCCTTGGAACCGTGCACCTAGTTTTGACTTTTCATAAGTGCCTGTAATATGTTTTATTTGAAATAAAAATATTTGAATTTGAATAACAATAACACGTGCACAATAATTACCTGTCTTCAAAAAATTGGTAAAGGACCATTATTTGTCTCTGTAATGATTCTTTGTCCGTTTCTATTTATGTTACTACTATGCTTTCACTCGTTTGGTTATTATATATTGTATTTAAGAATATATATTTTTATTTCATATAAATATATTTATATATGTTTCTTTTATATTTATAGTATTTAATATATAAGTACGCCAACACTGCCCAATATACCTCCTCTATTTTGTTTTCCATTCTAAGGTTATAACTAAATAAATAAATTTATGACACTGAAAAGGTCATATTCGTACACGCCATATTTTAAGCTGTTGCCTCGCTCATTAGCAGACACAATAGATTTTTATTGTTACAACGTATAATTCTGTACGTTGCTGAGCCAAAAGGTTGTAACCCACAACCCGTGGTTCAAGAGGCGAGCCCATAACCATTTGTGATTTACGCGACCATGACAGTATATAAAGAATCAAAATCAAAATTTCTCAAACTTCAAAAAACGTCACGAATTTTGGATTTGGCTACCTTAGGCGCATCTTACTTAATGAGTAAGGCCGTATTATATTAGTCTCGTAGTTTTAACGGAGCATATAAAAACTCATCCAAGGAAAAACTACAATATTTAGATTGTCAAATTCACTTAGAAACATTTATTATGAATATTATGAATTAATTATTGTTTGACATCATCCTGCGACCACGAACGCTGCAATGTGTTCGAAACGTCAGAAAAAAATAAAAACCATACACGCGATTAATCCGGTTAAAAGTTGTTTTATTAAAATACTTATGCGATATCGATGTCGACATTTATAATTCACCATAGTGCGGTCTGGTGCGGTCTCTACAGCTCTCCTCGCGGCACTATATTTCATTCATATTTTTGTAACTAGCTGATATCCGCGACGTCGTACGCGTGGATTTTGTATTTTTTTGTGCCAGAGTGATATAATACGAACCATATAATTACTAGTCAAGATACAGAACATTCATATTAATGAATAATTTAATATTATTAATCATTTTGGGGCTCGTGGCTAAGTAACAGCCGCACAGATCGACCGATCGAGGTTAAGCTGCGCTTGCCGCAGTCGGTCTGTGATGGGTGACCATCATTTCATACCGAGATCCCTCCGTGCCTCGGAGAGCACGTTAAACCGTCGGTTCCGGTACAAATTAATATCAATGAGAGCCGTTACCAGTAGTCAGAGGCCTGAAAGTCTGACAACCAGTCATACCACGAGATATCGTGTTTCCCAGCAACTGGGCTGTGGAGGTCAGATAGGCAGTCACTCCATGTAAAATACTGTTATTAAGCTGCATCGGGTTTGACTGGAAGCCGACCCCAATCTAATTGGGAAAAGGCTAGGCAGATAATCATTTCGGTGACAGTCACTTTGGGAGCAATTTATGATTTTGCAGTGCCCAAAATGACCATTGTTTTTTAATAAATATATGGTAATAATTACAAGGATATACGATGAACATTTAGAAGGTTACCTACGCAAAGGTCATGGTTAAAGAAACAGCGTATATTTAAAATATTATGTTGTTGTATTTGTTTATCTTATGTTACAAATCAAACCATAATAATATAATGATTTCAGCAATTTCATTTGAAAAAATAAAGAACTTTATTTACACTTCAATATTAAGCAGTCATAAAATTTTGCTTTGAGTTTTACTTCCATCTTCAACATCTGCTATACATGTAAGGTATTAATATGTGTCGCACTCGCTAGTCAATTTGTTTAGAAACAGAATCTAAATTTTTCAGTTTATGGTCATCTAGATTTGGCCTAACTTCATATGTGCAGATAGTCACACCGTGTCTATGGCCGGGATTCCACTCACCCTTTAATCCAATGTAATCAATCTTTGTTTTATCAGCACCAAAATTGGCAGGAAAATGCATTGTTAGGTGTGAAACTGACGAAAACGTTACAATCCTGAAAAAAACAATTGGTATTTTTAGTTATAATACAATCCTTACTTTATATAAACACATAACTATACCTATAGTAAAAATACCTACTTTGGGGAGTATTCTAAAACACCTTCACTATCTTTTTGAAGTTCAAACACTTGATCCGGTTCCATTGATGCATCATCAAATGTCATATGGGGTTTATTTTTAAACCTAAAAGATATTACCAAAATATTAACTTATACACATTTACAAAATTCAAATCAAATTAATGGAATTGGCGCAGGCATTGAAAAGCTGCCGCCCATCTCCAAAAAGCTGCTGCGTAAGCATTCCGGTTTAGAATATTAATAAGGAGCAAAACTCAAATTTAAACAATAATATGTACTGTCTTTTTATGTGTATAAATGAAGGGTTATGTGACTTATGTGAGTATGATGAAATGTGTATGTGTGTGACCTATACAGGGGTACAAGCAGGGACCGGCCAGATACTCGTTGAAAGGGATTTTTTAAGCGCTTCAAAAAGAAACCCTATGATACATGTTACACCCTCGAACGGGTGTAATGTAACCCCTTCCGAACTGGTTACCCTTTGAATACCATGTAACACTGTAACAGGGTAAGCCATTCCAACCCAAGACATTGTAATAAGCACTCATTATAATCGACATTGGTTTGAAAATTGCATAAACACGACCGCACGTGACATCTCACCGCCCGGCGGCGTCATTGTTGTATGTACTGAGCTTGGAATTATCATGATTGTCTATATGATCTTACAGTTCAATATTGCTTGTTTACTGTCGTTTAACTACAGTAGGTACAGTAGGCAATGAGGTGCCGCCGCCGCCGCTCGGGGGCAAGTATCCTCTACATGCAGCTCAAGTTTATTAGGTAATTCAGGGTAACACGAATAAAAGCTTTTCGTGAAGGTAACCTCTTCCAAGACTTAAGTCATTGAAGTGGTTACCATAATAAAGGTGTTAACCATTTCGCTGGGTTTCGAGGATGTAACTCGAACAAAAGGTAACACTGCGATATGAGTTACCCTATGTACGGGTTTTAACGGGTTACCCTGTCAAAAGGCTTAACCTTTAAGCGGGGTTGTCCGGTCCCTGGTTACAAGTAACTCGAAGAATGTCCAGCTGAACTGGATAGAGGAAATACAATGTAATAATGCAAAAATATATTAAACCCCTATATGTCTAGTCCGAAACATATACATACACTGCGAGATAATTTTGCGATTTTGACAATAAAGTACCAATTCTATATTATAAACTCTAATACATCTTGGCTCATTGATTGAATGCATTAGACATTTTTCTGACTTGTAGGAGCACAAGTATTTTTTATTTTTAAATCTTTGCCCCACGCTGGGAATTCTTTCTTGTATCGTAGGGTGCATTTAAAGCCATATAATCTCACATGCACACACACCCAGACAATTATCTGTAGATCATACAAATATTTGCTACGTGCAGGAATCGAACCCGCGACACGCTATGCAGCAGCCGTTCTATCGACCACGACGCCAACCGCGCCGTCAAATAAATAAATAAATTTTAATTCAAATGTACAACAAAGTGTGCGACATTTGGATTACTATAAGGTACATAAAGATCAATGATCCCCGTGCTAAGAGTGTCCTGTGCTACCGTGGTTATATATTTATCTATACTAATATTATAAAGCTGAAGAGTTTGTTTGTTTGTTTGGTTGAACGCGCTAATATCAGGAGCTACGGGTTTGAATTGAAAAAATATTTTTGTGTTGAATAATCCATTTATCGAGGAAGGCTATAGGCTATGTAACATCACGCTACGACCAATAGGACCGGAGCATCAATGAACAATGTTGCAAAAACGGGAAAAAAATATTCCTCTTAAGAGCTTCCGTCGCGAACGCTGCGTAAACGGTTAAACTTCCGCAAAAATTATGTATGACAGAATTGTAGCTCTTTAAAAGTCCTAAAAAAAAGTCCGGGACAGCATATATCTATCTTTTAAGGTTGTTTTTTTTTTTTTTTTTTTAAATGGCCTCTTGCAGAAACCCAGAGGGGTTTTGTCTGCGTAACCGGACAATATCTAAGGCGAGGCAGTTTGATGCCTCCAGCCAGAGCATATTTTAAGATACTACAAACTAAGCAACAGTGCTAAGGGCGTCCCCTGCGGGACACGAACCTCGGCTTAGGGTGTTGCTGGGGGGACAACTAGGGACTAGCTGGGTCATATCAGTTTCCTTATTATTAAGGGACGAATTTAAAGCTACTAGCTCGGCACGGGCCGGCTCGAGCAAGGGTCGGGGCGGACATGATGAGACATTTCGCGACGGACGCGGACCTCGCCGGTGAGGTCTATAACGAGGCGGTCGAGCGCGTCGGAGTGTGCTTGTGTGTCTGTTAGACTCTTGAGCTACAGTGATCCTATCATCGGGACGGAGGAGAGCGTGACGTGGTCGGCGGATTTTGTTGGATTCGGATGATTAGGGGCAGATTCGAAGTATCTCTTCGATGCCCTTTTCATGAATTGCCTAACGGTAGGCACTCTGAGGTCGAGGTGGAGTTGATGGTTCCTAATGAACCATGGAGCGCCTGTCGCTTTACGAAGGAATCGATTTTGCAGGGTTTGCATCCTATGGATTTTGTAATACTTAACGTGTGCGAACACGACGCTAGCATACGTCATAATGGGTCTAATGCACGTAGTATAGAGCCTAACCTTAAGGTTAAGTGACAATTTACTGCGCGCATTTGTCATGGGGAATAGACGGCCGACAGCGAAGGCCGCGCGGTTGCGTACCGTCTTAATGTGCGGACGGAAGGACAGTTTGTGATCTAGAATCACACCCAGGTATTTGGCTTGCAGTTCCCAAGGGATTGGCTTGCCGAACATTGTAATGGGTCGAAGCTGGGGAAGAAATTCCCCGGCGCCCGTTCTCGAAAAGAGAACGGCGGCACTCTTATCTGGATTAACCTCAATCCTCCATTTCCTGAACCAAGCGCCTAAGGCGTTGGCCGAGGTCTGGAGATATCGGGTAATACAGTCAAGACTCCTACCGGTGTAATAGATGGCCGTGTCATCGGCGAAAAGAGCTAACTTGGTTTTGCCACTTTTGGGAATATCGCTGGTGTACAGCGCGAAGAGAAGAGGTGATAGCACAGAGCCCTGAGGGACTCCGGCTTGGATCCGATGAGGGGACGATAGAACGCCCTCTACGCGATAGCGGAAGCTACGGTTCGATAGAAAATCTCGAATGATGAGTACGAGACGGTCAGGCACTTGGAATTGGTACAGCTTATAGATTAAGCCGTTGTGCCAGACCTTGTCGAAGGCTTTAGCTACGTCGAAGAATAATACGCCCGTTTTCATCTTGCCCATGAAGCCTGCGCTTATGTGCTCAACGATACGGTGCAACTGATGGATGCATGAGTGTTTGGCTCGAAAGCCAAACTGCTCGCTAGGAAGAAGCTTATTGGATTCGGCATAATCCCTTAAACGAATATAAATTAGCCTTTCATAGATCTTTCCGAAGACGTTTAGAAGACTGATCGGGCGATAACTAGTCGGCTCGCACTTGAGCTTACCGGGCTTTGGAAAACCTATAACTGTTGCCTGTTTCCACGATTGTGGGAAGATATTGTTGGCCAGTGCCGCATTGAAGATGGCGGTCATGAGTACTATCAGAGGTGCGGGAAAGTATTTAATCACTTTATTGGTGATCCCGTCTGAGCCTGGGGCCTTCCTGGGTTTGAGGTTCGTCACGATCGTTCTGACTTCGTCTACGGTGACGGGGGGCAAGGGTTTGTCGGAGTCGTCTGGGGGCGGGAGTGCAGTTCTACGTTTGACTTCAGCATCGACCTTGGACAGATGAGCTTTGTCTACTGGTAGAGTGCTAGGCGTACATTGGGCTTCTAAACTGTCGGCTAGTACTTCTGACTTTTCGTCGTCATCAAAAGCAGGTCGTTGATTAGGTCTATTGAGCGGGGGTATAGCGGCGCATTGATCGGATTTTAATTTCCGCTGCAATTGCCAGAAAGCTTGATGGGTGGGTTCTATATCATCGAGCATTTTGTCCCATTTAGCTTCCCGCATTTCCGATATGCGCTTCCTCACAGTACGCTGCAAGGTGCGCATATGGATACGGTTAGCTTCATTGGGGAAACTGTCGTAGGCACGGATAGCTGCGTTTTTCTCTGTCAACAGTTCACGTACATCATCCGGCAGTTTCCAGCGGTGTTCATCCACCTCCGGGACTTGCCGTGAACATTCGTTCACTACGGATTGCACGTGACTGGTGAGGGAGTCGATCGCAGTCACCGTGTCGGCAACAGACACTATATTATCGGGAATTGAGTCTAAATGCACAGAAGAGGTTGACTTGAGGCGTTCCTCTAGTCTTCCCCAATCGGTGGTGGTTTTAGTGGGGACAGGTTGATCTGGGTCTAAGGGACCTGAGCGGGGGCCTAATACTAGGATTACTGGTCTATGGTCAGAGTCAAGCTCTTGTAGCGTCTCTATAGAACGTAAACCGAGGTTTACGTTCTTTAGAATCGCTATGTCGAGTATGTCAGGTCGGTGGTTTACATTGTCAGGGAAGTGGGTAGGGCTCATCGGGGCAATGATATCGAAGTTAAGTTCGATACCTAATCGTTCGAGGTGTCTGCCTCGTGTGGTCGTCGTATTGCAACACCAGGATTCATTTTTGGCGTTAAGGTCGCCAGCAATGATAACTGAGTCGCTCAGAGCAAATAAGGATTTAATGTCGGGAGCTAAGTTAACTTTCGATGTGACTTTAGGTGGAAGGTATGCCGAGACGATGGTGATTGGCTGGTGTCCTGTCATTCCTAGCCGGCATATAGAAGCCTCTATGTGAGAAAGAGGTGGGAGGTCCATAGGGATGCAGTATAGCGATTTTTTGTAATAAATGAGTGTACCGCCCGCCTGGCAACGGGTTCTGTCGTTGCGCACTATTCTATAGTTTGCAATTCCAGGGTTCCTCTGGGCGGGTTTGAGAAAGGTCTCTTGCACGAGGAAGACGTCAATTTGATGGTCGCGTAAGAAGGTCGCGATTTCGTCACGTTGGCCGTTTATGCTATTAGCGTTAAAGTAACCTAACTTAAGGGATCGGGGCTTAAATTTACTATTTTCGGTATCCATTAGTTACCGTTAAAGTTGATATTAGCTAGGGCGTCAGTGATGTCTTTATACTCGAGCATCACTTGTAGAATAGCAAAGCCGTTGCCTTGCATGGAGCGCAGAGTTTGTGCTAGTGCGCTGAACCTATCTGAGCTAATGAGCGAGAAAACGCTCTGAACTACTTCTAGGTCCGATCCAATTGATGGCTGACTGCTAGCTGCTAGCTGAGCGGGGGCCTGTTTAGGGAGAGTCGCGGGCGCAACCTGTGGGGGTTGTACTGGCATAGGTGAGGGGGCGGGTATGGGGTCCATCAGTGGCGGAATGACGGTAGGCTGATAAGCCGGGGAGGATTTCAAAGCCGGAAACGCTTGCTGGTGGTTCAGCGCGATCCATGGTGAAGGCCGTTGTGGACTTAGTCGCTCGGGCAGCTTTGAGGACGGTTGCTCTCTGATGGTTCGCTCGGCATTACGTTTCCCGAGTTTCGAGTTGACGTTCGGTTTTTTAGGTGCCTTAGGGCACCCACGATAATTAGCTGGATGTCCTGATTCGCCGCACAGGACGCAGCTGGGAGGGTCGGTGCAGAGGGACCTATCTTTAGGCCTCTCACAGGCGTTAGTGCCATGGTCACCGAGGCACTTAACGCATCTGGGTTTTGCAAAGCAATTACGCTGTGCATGACCGTAGAGTTGGCAATTGTGGCATTGCCCGATATAGCCCGACTTATGCGGGTTTTCAACTTTAATGCCGGAAAGATGGCACAAAGTTTTTAAATTGTACAGTGCTTTCGAGCCCGGGCCCTGTTCGCACACTACTAGCACCATTGCGAATGATGGTCCGCCACGAGCGCGGTGCATTCGGTGCACTTCTACGACCGGGATCTGTTGCGACTTAAGGTCGCTTAGAATCGACGATGTCTCGATCTCTGTGGGTACTCCGCGAATCACGACGCGGATGAGGCGCTCCTCTTGGAGGGCGTAAGTGTGGAAGGATACTGCCTTTTCCCGAAGGAGATTGGTCAGTGTACGAAAATCACTGGGAGAGGGCACCTGGACTTTGATGCTTTGTTGGGTATTCCTGGCCTGAGTGTAGTTGACTTTCTTGTCAACACACCATTTAGAAATATCAGTCCACTTCGCCTTGTCCTGAATGTAGACGGGCGGGGGAGTGGGCGCCTTTTTTTGAGCCTGAGAGGTTGGAGGACAGGGGCTACCGGGCCTGGAGATTGGAGCGGCGTCCATAGGGACGGGGGACTGGAGGTCTAGGGACTGGGTTGCCTCAACGGTCTTGAGGGCTTTGGCGGGCGCTTGGCCGGCGGCTCCTTTTTTGGCCTTACGGGCTCTCTTTTTCCCCTTGCCAACTACAGTGATGTAGCCGTCCGAAGATGTGGCTGAACTAGTGTCTGAGTTTTCGGACTCAGAAGAGGATGATTGCATAGCAACATCCATGACGTCCGGCTGTGATACAGTTTCCTTTGTTAACGGTAACAAAGGGGCCGGGGAATTAGCGATTCCATTGTTCTCGTCGAACAATAGATTGGTGTCGCACAAAGGCGACGCAGGAGACAAAGGCGGGGACGGTTCGGGCGATTTCAGAGAATCACATATAATGGGCCGCGGCGCAGGTGTGACCGCTTTGGTTATGCCGCCGTGACTACCTGAGGCGGGCTTTGGGTACGCGGTAACATCGTTATCGCTTTTTGCGTGAACTTGCTGTAGTAATACAGCGAAGTCTTTCCCGTATTTTTTGTCAAAAACGGGGTCCTTTAACAGAATGTTTTTTAGGAACGCTACAATAAGTGTAGCGTCCATTTTAGGGGATTCAGAAATAAAAGGGAACTATTATTAGAATTTCCTAATAAACCTAACTTCTAACTCCCCGGGTGGATGGGCCCGGGGATGTGTAACCCTCCCTGCCGGATGTAAGCAGGGAGGTGTGTACCTATAGGTGAGCCCTAAGCTTGTAACCCGTCGCCAGTCTTATTGTGCAAACGGGGCCCTGACCAGTCTAGTGCGAAGGGTGTAGACACACCCGACCGACACTAGGTGAGTAGCTGAAAGGGAAGCCAGAGTCTAGAGCCGACTAGGAGATCCCCCAAGGCCGGTTATCTAGCTCCCGTCCAATTGACTGCCTCACCCTGAAGGGGTTTCAGCTGGGTGTATCGGGTCAACACCCTCTCGGCTTCGTTGACACCGTAAGGTTTCAACCGAGAACCACGATACTGTGGCTTTACCCTGATGGGGTGAGGAAAAACACACGTTTTTGACTGTTCTTTAAAAAAAGACAGATAATCAGCCGCCGCCTCGAAAAAGGCAGCTTTTGATTTAAGTTGTTCGTAGCCAGTAAACAGCTACGGAGATTGCTACGGCAGGGCGTAGCGAATAACGATCACAGACACAACACGGGCGAAATCACTAGAAGCGACACGTCCGCGCGCGGCGAGCGTTGGGGCGAGAGTCGGTTTTAAGGTTGACTCACTATAACCTATTTTATGGTTATCAAATTGATTCTAAAATAATGCATTATTGGCGAAGGTGTTTTTATAAACATGATATTAATCCTTATCCAAATAAATAGTACGTGATTCATCACATTCAATCACCAATCACAATATTTAATTTGCACAAATTGCCCTTTACATCATTTGAGTTCAATAAATATCTTCGGAGATATCGTAGTTTTAAAATAACTCGGCAACAAAATAATGATCCAAGATAAATCTTTGAAAAGCATTAACGCATGCTTAGCGAACACTAAAGTTACAATATTAAATGGAAAAAGAATACGCTTGGTGATGAAATGGCTTAGTGGTCAGAGCGCCTGGAGTATTTATCCGGGAGGCGCAGGTTCGAATCCTGTTCGCGACCGTATTCTTTTTCCATTTAATATTGTAACTTTAAAATAATGATCAAGTACCTCGCGCGTATTTATAACATAACATTATCACGCCTGTATTCCCCGAAGGGGCAGGCAGAGGACTACGCCCTCCCCAGGGGTTCCACCTTGTCGTGGTGGGGGGGCTCTAGTAGCCGTGGCTTGGTCACCCACGGTGAAGCTAACGGAACCCGAGGAGGGCCGCTCCTCAGGGCTTTGCCTTCAAGCCCATGTTGGAGCGGCGCCGGCGTAGGTTGCGGGCCTTATGAGGGGTGCCGCAACTGAGGTGGGCTACGGCGTCGTATGGGCGGTACCGCAGCTGAGGGATGGGGGCCGATGTGGGAGAGGAGTGCCGGTATGTCGATGCGCCGCTCTCCCTACCTGCCGCGGCCTTGACGGGGCCGCCACCGTTGGATGGCGGACGCGGTGGGGCCGCAGGGGAAGAGGAGTGCCGGTATTGCGAGGCGCCGCTCTCCCTATCCTCTGCGGCCGTCGTGGCAGGCGGCGGGGCCATAGACCTGACCCTTCGCAGGGGACCTTGGGCGTCCAGACACGGGGTCGTCTGGCGCCCATTGCACATGGTCTCCGAGGTGGTTGCGGCACGCCATTAGTCTGGTGTGCCGTAGCGGGGGGGTGCAATACCCAACCCCGTGAGGGAGTCCGGCAACGGACGGCTGCGGGCGGGTTCGCGGTTGTGTGCGAGAGCGTTCCCGCGTCCCGCCCTCAAGCAGCTGAGGAGGTATACTGTGGAGTTTTAGTGGGTTCGAGTCCCACATAACCGCTCTGTCTCCCCGTGTCAGAGCGGTATGCGACGGCATTTCTCCACATAAAAAAAAAAAAAGGCAGAGGACTACGCAGTCGTACAGCCACATTTCACCAATGCTGTAGTCCAATGTAATAGATGGTGAGCCTATTGCCATTATATTCTAACAGAAAAACTCAGTAACACTGCCAGACCCGGGAGTCGAACCCATGACCTCATTCTCAGCAGTCGCGCTTGAGACCACTAGACCAATGAGGCAGGCGCATTTATGATGTCGTAGGCGCGGTCATGACGGGGGGGAGGGCTGGTGGAATATATTTTAGTAGGTTTTTTTCTCAAATTAACGGGGTGATACCGCGGGGCACAGCTATTATATTATAATTAGCCTAAGTTACTCCGAATTAGGGTTCCACAGGCTGAGTATGAGTTTCCGACATCCACGCGGACGAAGTTGCGGGCACAGCTAATCCATCATATAGATAGTGTAGTGCCATTCACGAAGACGCGCCCCACTCTTCCTCCAAATCGCTTACAGTAAAAGTGTGCAACTTTCCGCTTGTGTTTTAGTTATGTGGTTACGTACTAATTATCTATGAGTGGACAGCCACACTACGACGAATACGTCAATCGCTAGAAAGCTTTACAGTCAACTGGAAAGATGCTTTACTTAAATTTTATGATTTGTTCGAGTTGTACAATGTGGGTACATAAAATATGTCATTATTAGTTAAATTAGTTAATCTAAGGTGAATGTGTATTTGACGACTGATGACTTCGAAACAAGCGAAAGTTGTGTGTAAGTATAATATGGTATGGCAATCTATCCTCTCAACTTACCCCGTAATACACATGGGGTAATGATTATTATTAGTTAATAATATAAGACTATATTACCATTTCTATAATAGGGAATAATAACAACCATAAATAAAATACGTGAAAAGAACTTTATTGAAAAACTAGCGACCCGTCTCGGCTTCGCATGGATGGACATTTATTTTACGTAAACAAACATGACCTTTTCAGCGCCAATTACTTCTATAAAAGTTCCAGATTCTCTTGCCCTCAGCGCCACGACTTCATTAAAAGTAACTACTGTATTAAAATAAATTAACGATACTTAAAGCTTTCTTTTTTTGTTTTATATATTATTTCGCTCCGTCTTGTTTCTTTTATATTAACGAAAATAAATACGCCTGAAAATATTTTAACGTCCCGAGCGCCAAGTACTTGATATGAAGTCAGCTAGTGATGAGACCACACTAAGATTCATCCCTTCGAACGTTCATAAATATTATTATTGGAAAGAATTTGGTCATTATATAAATAATAAACTACAAAATGATTACTAGGTTTTTTTCACTTAATCAAGACTTATAAGTATGTTTTTCTTTCCAAGTAATTATTGCCGATAATGAAACACCGTTTGAAGCACCCATCCCTACGAAACGGCTAATTGTTAGTCGCCCTCAACGCCACAAGCTTCTATAGAAGTAAACCTGTGACGTCACAAGCGACCGGGTTGCAAATAGGTATGTACGATCTTTTGGTTTGAATCGATGTTATGGATCATAATTAATCATATGTTTAATAACTTTAACCTTTTACGCAGCGCACGCAACGGAAGCTCGTTAAAGGAGTATATTTTTCCGTTTTTCATCATTTTTCGTTGATGCTCCGCTTCTATTGATCGTAGCGTGATGTTATAAAGCCTAAAGCCTTCCTCGATAAATGAAATTTCCAACACAAAACAAATTTTTCAATTCAAGCCAGTAGTTCCTGAGATTAGCTCGTTCAACCATACAAACAAACAAACTCTTCAGCTTTATAACATTAGTATAGAAGTATAGATTTAGAGACAATAACAGTGATCTTCGTATGATTATATTATTCTAGTGCTTAAGTAATGCCTAGATTTATAGTGTTTTAGTGTTTACTAATAAGGTTGACAACCGAAAACAACTTACGCGGAACGACATTCGCTTCGTCTCATTTTCACAACCGGGAACGTCATGAGTTGGACAGAGAGGTACCGAATATCTCAGTAGTTCAACTGATATGAATATCAGAAGTTACGTTAGCTACTCGAACGGTTATATCTAAGTTACGATATCTGAGTGTGTTTCGTTTAAGTCGATATGAGTTTGAGTTGAGCGTTATTGTAAAAACCGTTTTCTGTTTGGGGCATATCGATATGATATTTTGTATTAATATATCCATTTTTAGATACGTTTTGATATATCGGACTCATGTCTAGATTGAAGTACCATTTCGTCAGCCATCAGCGTGATATCAACAAGTGATATCACGCTGATGACTGACGAAATGCAAGCCCTTCGGATTTTAATTGGCTGTAGTGAATTGTCTGTTGTTACACTACACTCATTTCGGTACCTAACAGCAAAGTTTTTTTATGTTAATGACGTGTACTAAATGTTAAGGAGGATATATAAGGATCGGATGAGTCTAATGCACGGTGAAATCAATCTAAAATTGTGGTTTATCTGTCTAATTTCCAGGTTGTTGCCGATTATAGCATCAATTTTTATTTATGTATAGTAAAACGATTTTAGCAATTGCCTAACAAGGGCGGACCCCTTCCCAATTACAAATAATATCCTTCCTCGAAGAAAACAGTGATCGAATTCAACCGTAATATTATTTAATTTTGACTTTATCTTTCTGCACTATTATTCAATATAAACTTAAACTATGTAAACTATGCACGTCGCTATTTAAACCGGCAATTGCTAATACCTAAATCAGAAATAATTAATCACAATGTGTAATGTTTGCATGAAGTAGGTATTGTATGTTACACACAAGTTTGAGTGACCACACTAACCCACAACTTAAAAATTCAATATTTCCGAAATCCTGGGTTTGTTGTATCTGTTTTTATTTTGTGGCGATAGTTAAACATAGTCTTTTCTATCCTATATTAACATATATGCATTAACAAAAAACGCGACCATGAATCAATCGCCAGAAAAAAAGAAATTCAAAATCATAGAACAGAAATTATTCTCTGCGTGAGCAAGATTTTTAAATTTTTCAAGAAAGAAATGGTTTCTAAAGTCAATTCCTATCACACCTTAAAACATTTAGTGCAAAAATTAAATACGAAAAAACGAGATATTGTGTTTCTATGTTTTTAAGGATTTTTCTCGATTTTATTAATTTCTCATAAACTATGGTAGTTAGAGCCGGCGGAGTTTTAATAAGAGTTTTGTTTGATGGTTAGCTTTCCAAAAAACACATAAAACGAGCATGTCTGCAACTAAAGCAAAATAACACACTATGCACCACATCAGTCGCCCGGCAGCTAGATACGTACGTGTCGCTTGCGCTCGCGTTCCCATATCGTGTCGTGTGTAAATAGTGCTCTTGTAAATAATAATAATGATAATGTCGTGTAGAAGGGATAAATAATTATTGTAAATTGTGTTCATTAACATTTTTAAACATGCAAAGGTGTTTATCTGAACAAACATTTTTATTTGTTGTCGAAGTTGTCGAAAAAGTACATGGGTACATAATAATATCTACGATTGACTATTAAGATAGTCCAAACACTGCAAGTGTGCTGGTAAATGTTATCAATACACTACTGACAAGCGCTCTTTAGGATACCTATCAGAAAAGTTACAATTAACCGCAAATACTTATTGTGGTGAATATAATTTTGCATGGACAACAACAAAAGACAACGAGCTTCTAACTTTATGAGCTTTTATTACGTTTCGGTTTTTTTATACCGATTCTATAAATAAAAAATATTTGACCTGTGTCTCAGGTTTTGTATGTACTAAGAATAGCTCTGTATAATTAATGGAAAGTCAATAATAAAATCACAAACTACTTAAATAGAATCAACTATCTTGGACCCCTATTTACATCCTACAGATCCCTCATTATTTTTTTGCCCTCATGGACCCCTTGTAGGTTGTGTACTTACAATCTTAATTTAGCAGGATGGGAATCAGAATCTTCTGCAGATATTTTTATTCCTTTCAGTTTCACATTCCCTGTGAATGGTATATTGAATAGTAACTCTTCATCAGCATCACTTTCAACAAACTGGAAATGTAAATATATATATAAGGTATCAACATCTTTTGAGAATATTTTGTTAATACATACCATACAAAAATCATTAAACAAACTGATTAAATTAATGATGCAGATAAATTTTCTAATATAAATGAACTAGTACTTCTTTATTTAAAAGTGTATAGTGCATTGAATATGATATTTAATGTAAATATATATAATATAGTCTTAATATATAATATAGACTATACATAATATAGTCACATATAAACAAGTTTTTTTATAAGCTAATTTGCCTTGTTGTTCTATTGTTGGCAAGCGCAGCTACCGACTGTGAAGACCCAAGTTCAATATGCTCACCACCTCTTTTAGGAAACATTCCATTGGTGACATGTGGTCGTAGATTGTTGGACACCCACATTTCACCAATAGGGTACCCCTTCGAGGTACAGAAGAGTAATGCTGTTTATATAAACAAACATACTTACGAGAGTTCTATCAAGCCGTTTGTCCCAGGATTTAAAGACAGTTTTACCGGAGCCTTCAATAGATTCGTTTAAGCATTCTAGGTTTTCTTTATCAATTTTTTCATACAGGTTGTACTGTATTCCAAGTTCGTCGGCATTGCCATGATCATGATCATGATGACCATGACAGTGATGGTGTGACATTGTTGTTGATATACAGCTATAATAATTTTCACGGATAAAATACCAACTTAACCTAAAATTATAAATATTGCTAACACTCCAATTAAATGTTAATCAGAATGATCAGAATTCAGACCCGGACTAAATACTCGAGGGACTGGATTAGTTTCTTCTTTTCTTGTTTTGTTTTAGTTGAGTTGTGTCATGTCATGTTATATACATACACACACACATCACTGTCTCAGTAGTGTCACTGTCAGTGTCACTGTCAAGTGTCATCCAATGGCAAAAGAAGAAAAAGAGGACGTGCCCTATTAATCTATTTAAACATTACGTTATAGAAATATCATACGATTCGATACAGCTTCTGAGATAAGCGCATTCAACCAAACAAACAAACAAAATTTTCAGCTTTATAATATTGGTATAGATAACAGCTCGCTTGGCTATATTATTTATGTTTTATGAACTTAAGAATATTATCTTAACATTAGATAACTTACATTAATGCTAAGTTGTAAAGATTGGGATTATATCGTAAATAAAATAGGTACCAACCATTACGGGTACCTACGATTTCGTTACCTAAATATACGTATATAAAGAAAATAATAATAATAATATATATATAAAGAAAACTCAGTTTCCTAACTAATTACATAATATTAACTACAAATAAATTATACTTTAGCACAATTAATAACTTCTCTGTATCTTCGTAGGACATACATTGAAGAACATCTTTGATGATTTTTTTGCAATTAAAATAATCCAAAGGATAGATATTTGCCATTGCATTTAGTCGATTATAGAGGAGCGGTCCAAGGAACATGTAAAATTTGGCTGCAAAAGCATGTTTCGTTCCTAGTATTTTAGTGCAAACTATATCTTTTCGCCTTTTATTTGTTAATTCAGTGCTGTAGGGAAGTTATATAGAAATATATGTGTTTAAATTCGAGAACTAAGCATATATTATATAACATCGTAATTCGAATGATGCAATCGACCGACTGTCTGTTCCCATACAGATGCGCGCTTTCAAGGTGGCGACTGCCCACTGACGAGAAGTGCACTGAATCTTTGGAAATCTAAATATTAACAAAATAAAAATAAAAACTGAAAAAATCGATATTCGCTTTTCGCTGTCCCAGCACAAATTTTCTTGCAGTGTTGCCAACTTCTTTACATAAAAACGTATTAATTATTTTGGAATAAGATACAATCATAAATATATTTAAAAATAAAGCATACCAATCCTGAATATACAGTTTTCTTATTATGTCATATTGTTTAGAGAAAAATAATGTTGTATAATTTAATAACATAAATTAATATGTAAATAGTGATCTTTTAACATTCAGCTACAGTAATATAGAGCATGAACTATAGAACTATTAGTATGATACTTACATATTTTGGAAGTATAATATACGTAAAATACAAAGTCATGTTTATCTTCAAAAATTGTCACAAATTTAGTCTTGTACGATTTAGTGGCAGCACTGTCTGGGTAATATATATTATTTAATTTTGGTTAATTTAATGCAGTAATCTAATATTTGGTCGAGAAAATAGTTACAGGTGAAAAATAATATTGTCCTTTAGTAAACTAGAGGTTTCTGACCACTTTTAACAGTAAAATACGCTTCAATTCGGAATTTTTATCGGAGGTCGCTCTGCACGCACTGTAACCTAACGAATGACGCGAGACGCGCGGCAACTACTTTTATATAACGAATATGACCGGCTGGTCTTGTACCTTTGGCAGATAGGTGCGCCCGTTCGTCACGTCTCCTGTTGGTATTTAACCAACAGGAGACGAGAGCTCTAAGGGCGTTATCATGAAACTTATTATTACGATCTTGAGTGCTAAGAATATAACTGTGAAGCTGCGTGTGATGAAAGCAATGATGCCTTAGACTATATAACAGTGTTCGCAACCGTACGATAATGATCGTACCAATACGATAATTTCATGCCTACAGACGTAGTACGATATCATTATTATCGTACGCAGATGACACGATAATAGGCATAATCTCAGATTTTGAAATCTCCTTTTATAATATAGGTACACGTCTATTAATAGTAAATTTATTAATTTGATTAAGCTGTTGCCTCAGTCATTAGCAGACACAATACATTTTTATTGTTACAACGTACAGATCTGTACGTTACTGAGCCGAAAGTTTAAACCGCGAATACGCTGCTGGATGTCATGGCGCCGTTTTGACGTCATGCCTCAGCATATTTGACATAAGTTGAAGCCATAATGTACGGCGATGATTGCCATTTGACTGAGGCGTCACGTCATTGTACGTTACGTCGCTGTGATGGACGTTTTAGTTACCATGGCCGATTGCAGAATTTTATACTTTTATTTTATTGAAAATCTTATTAATCTTAATGTTTTTAATAAAACTAGGTATTTTTTAGAATCCTTTGTGAATATATTTGCCTCTAAAACCATTTATTCTTTGGTTCTTTAATACTGTCATCATGCCTATTTTCATTAAGCTATATATATTAATTAATTATAGTGATTATTTTGAAAAGTACGTTAATTTTGCTCCATGTAGTTAATTTTAGCATACGTAAAAATATTGATATAAATATTTCCCCAAATGACTTAATGTATTCAGAAATTTTTAACACACGTAGTTTCTATACGAACTAAAACAAACAGCTGTCAGTTTCATGTCAGTTGGTAATGTCAAATGAAGGTCACAAACGTCAAACCGACAAGTGTTGCCAGCTCTAGTATTAAAATGTTGATGTTTTTTAATATAGAAGGCATATTTTTTACGTTTTTGGGCATAGATCTATTTTGATATACTTGTAGAAATATACATAGTTATCTTAGTTCAAAAAATTTAATTCATTCGTATCATGAAATGCGATTTTAGTTACAATAGCTTCACTATAAAAATGCCAGAAAACATTTCCTTTTCCGTAGTCTGGCATCACTAAAAATGACAACAAACCTTCAGTCCACAGATTATATAAAATATGAACATGTGACGTCACTATTACTATTTTGCCTTTTATTTTGTAATCTCTTACTTTTATCAGTGGAAATTAACAAAATATAGCATGGGTCCAATAAAAAAAACTCAAAACTCAGTCTTACGAAAAATCAGGCATGCCCAATTGTCACATTTTATAATCTTTTTCATACTGGCAGTTATGTATTTAATATTCTTTCGAAAATTCGGTCAGCGGGTCATTTGACAGTTCCCCATAGAGTCATGAATATGAGGTAAATCAACGACTTCATCTTTTTAATTTAGACTTTCTTTCATTGCCAACAATCGATCACTTTTCACAATAATGAATTGGTGCAGTATATTAAATAGAATATTTAAAGGAACAGACGTTATTTGTTTAAAAAACCGTCATTTGCTTGTGATGCAAAGGAAAGTGATGGTAAAGTTTCTAAGAAGTTATAAACAAACTTTTTTTTCTTATTTTAACGTATACTGATATTAAATAATTTTATTTCAAAGCAATAGAGTATGAAGCAATCTATTTTACTGTTTTATTTATTTTTCTTTGCTAAAATTATAGAATAAAATAGAATCAATACGAAGGCTGGTCTAATGCGACCAGCGTTTTGCCGTTCCAGGCTAAAAGCCTATGTGTTGAACATGCGCCTTGATGGCCTCATATAATTACGTTTTAAAAAACTAAGTACTGTCAGTTGAGGTTGCCTACCTTTTTTTTATAATTTTGGCATTGCACTATTCGAGCTTATTGCCACTGACAATATTTAATTTGATAATAACAAAACGTAAGAATTGATAACTAGCGAAATAAAAAATATTACAAAGGGAAATTTGGAAACGAAAAGGAGAATAAATAATAGTTACCTTTTATATGTAGAACTAAATTGTTCCCGAGATGTTCGTCTGATACGTAGTATCTCTTAGTAGTCTGTGGCAGCAGTTAATGTTGTTGTCTTAATAAATTGTTCTTGATAATATTTCTCATATATCATAATATGACACGTTCGACAATCCAACTGCAAATGTAAGTTTGTAATTATATTTTTTATGATTTATCTAAGAATTCACGATTTTATATAACTTCACGCGTTACTGAAAAAAGAGGTCTTAACAGACAGACAGACAGAGGGACAACAAAGTAATCTTTTAAGTGTTACTTTTATCACTTTATTATTAGAATAGTCACTACATAACAAAATATATTTATATTTATTCAGAAATAATAAGATATCATTTTTATGAATCAAAACTTCGTAATGTTTACTTTGTCGGGAACATTCCGCTGACAGCTGCGTCACGTGTTATCACGCCAATGACCGTGTAGCAGGTATGTGCCGAAACTAAACGATCTATGTTTATCTTTTTCTAACAACCGATATGCTGTACGATTCTTTCCTTTTCTGCGTGGATGGGCAGCGCGTTGTATGATTTGTATGTATTGGTAGGTAACTATATTAAAGTTGCCGCTTATTTTAAAAATTTTAATGCGCTAATGTTCAGGTATAACGCCTCTATAGGTAAAATCTCATTGCTCCACACTCAGGGCCGCCCTGACAAGGCGAGACGACCGTTCCATGCGTGCCGTTCCCTAACAACTATATTGTAGGTGCGACAGGGATAGCACGCATGTCACACCATGAATACGCGCAAATATTACAAAAAAGCAAATCATTGACTCACATTAACTTAGGTAAGTACAGTAGGTAAATATTTACATGAATATGTGTATTTATATGTTCTTATATATTATATTCTACTTATAATTCAAGCTCAAGTCCATTTTACCTCATGTGGGTATTACTTTTTCTATCTAATGATTTTTTCCTCTATCTACAGCTAAAACTTTAAAGTTTAATATATATAAAGTTATTATATTAAATGGAAAAAGAATACGGTCGCGAACAGGATTCGAACCTGCGCCTCCCGGATGAATACTCCAGGCGTTCTGACCACTAAGCCATCTCGACCTCTGCTCACCACCGCGAATTCTTCTTCCATATTTTGATACGTCTTATGGCGACGTTATTGCTATCAATTCAGTCCCTATACGGGTGACCGAACCGACACGACTAACTTTGCAGTTAATACAATGTCGTAAAGAATGCAATTACCTTAATAATTCAAGATAAATCTTTGAAAAGCATGAACGCATGCTTAGCGAACTGTAAAGATTTTTCATGAATTTAATATATATTCCAAATAAATAAAATAAAAAGATAATTAAATACACAATTAAATAACATAATACATACTACTTAACAAAGCTACTAGGCTCAAAACTTAGCTAGTAACTACATAATAATCTTGTAACAAATATTACATACAAACACTAATAAATAGTATCAGAAATGGGGTGATAACATATTTAATATATATGTATATACTACATAAAAAACTATTAAGGATAATAATATTGTTATGAATAAGCACTCAAATACTTTAAATGTTATTGTCATAAATACTAAATAACTAATATTTAATATATATAATAATACATTTTAGAACCTATATTGTTAAGTTGCTGTGCCCTTACCGGGTTACATGTTGGAACTACTTTATAGTTATTCTACATCTTTGTAATCACATGAATGCAATAAAAAGTTTTGAGTTTTAGTTAACATTAAATAGACATATTGACTTATTAATTTGCGTTATGTAGGTATTCAATTTCAAATTACTTCAGCTGATTTTTTTTAAGTTTTCATTGCGACTTTATTTTTGCTCTCTCTAGTATCGCTATCTAGTTGGTAAAGGACAAATAACTACGAAAAACGAGATTTCTGTTTGAGCTACAAGTATTTATGTACTTTCATTAATAGTGAGCGATATTTAGCGGACTTTAGCGGACTTTTTATGCGATCGTTTTTTTTTGGGTTTTTAGCGGATTTTTCAAACAGGCTAGAGACTTTTAATTTTGATCAACGGCAACACTGTTACTTTTATACTTACTTTATATTGCTTAGACCTATGTACTTAGGAATGTCTATGTAATACAATTTTTTATTATATATGTCTAACAGTGTGATAATTCATTTCTACAACAACATTGAATAATAACACAATCCCATAAAGTAAGCTACATTGTGCTAAATGTGTTTTCATTGTGGTGTAACAGTAATTTAAACTGCCCGAAACGTTAATTCCTCATAGTGAAACTACGACGATAATGTCTTTGTCAACTAATTTCTGTTTTTCAATAAGTTTTCTTATAATAGTGGTTACAAGTATTGTTTTAACTAACACTAATTATGCGCAAGCTAGTGAAAATGATGCCGAGAGCATTACAAAAATTGGACAAGGTGTAGGTCACATTATGAACATTTATTACTGGTAAGGTTATCACGAACTGCATCAATATTGTTAACTACACCTCGTGATAACAAGTAATATTATGTCTGATATATTTTCAGTTATTCTTGCGGATATAGAAAAGTGTTTGAAGATTATGCAGGTATTATACAACAAAAGTATCCAGAAATATCAGTCATTGGTGCAAATTATGATCCTCCGGGGTTTAACATGTACCTATCTAGATTAATTGTAAGTAAATATATCAAAGTATTTTAAAATATTTATATTTATGCTAACATTGCCACATTTTACAACATTTAATGGTTTTTCTGAACCAACATAATATATGACAGTAGTATTCTGATAAAATCTCAATGTTTAAGGCTTTGATGCTATTATAGCATATTACAATATTAATTCAGGTTATCTAATCTTATAAGTTGAGAATAGGAGATTATAGAGCCTAGACTTATGTATAACTTACTGATGGGCAAACAAAGTGCCGAGCTTTAGGAGCAGTGATAGCCCAGTGGTATGGGTATGACTGTTGGACATGCAAGTAAAAGGTTGCAAGTTTGAATCCAATATTAGAAATTAATTATGACTTGCTTAAAACAGTGAAGGAAAACATCATGAAGAAACCAGCACATGCATTTTAAAGGTATATAGGTGGCTTAAGCTGTTGCCTCAGTCATTAGCAGACACAATAGATTTTTATTGTTACAACATACAGATCTGTATGTTACTGAGCCGAAAGGTTAAACTCTGACACTATGTTGTTCATCAAACACATGATGAGAGAGTGCTGTGCTAAGAGAGAGATAAAACTACTTTATAATTATTTAACTTGCAGCATTGTTTGTGACCACTAGAACAATGAGGCAGCATTATTTATTATTTTATAGTCTACTAGCGGTCCGTCCCGGCTTCGCACGCGACTATAATTTGAGATTTACTATCCTATCTCTCAAGTTGGATCGAACTGGACATGGTGTGCGAATTTTATTATAATCGGTTAAGTGGTTTAGGAGTCCATTGAGGACAAACATTGTGACACGAGATTTATATATATTAAGATATTTAAGTATGATTAATTGTTTCAGGGTTTTGGAAAAATGATACTAATCATGTGCATATTAAGTGGAGTCAACATATTTGCCTGGTTAAACAAACCACAGCCCGCTTGGTGGAGCTGGTGCCTTGAGAACAAACTATATGCATGCATGATGATGTTTTTCTTAGCCAATATGATTGAAGGCCAGTTAGTATCATCTGGAGCTTTTGAAATATCTCTCAATAACATTCCATTGTGGTCAAAATTGGAGACAGGAAGAATCCCACAGCCACCAGAGCTGTTCCAGATAATTGACAATACGTTGCAGTTCTCCAAAATGGACCTCCCCAATAATAACTTTGTGCAATAATATAACGATTATGAGGTTTTTATGGAGTTATTAATGAAGTGAAATTTTATGTTTAGTTAACTCACAAACCCATCCATATAAATCACTGCAGACATTGCATTTATATAGATAAACTGCATACAAGTGCTGTTTTTTTTTAACAATGTATGCATGCTTTAACCAGCCCTTTCATTTTGATGCATAGACCTCCACTGTTGGGGAAGGAAAAAGGTCAAAAGTGTTTTCCAGAAGATAAAAATATTTTGTTAGTTTATTTTTCGCCATATAAATCTTCATTACAGTAGCTGTTAACTGTTACATTAGGATCATAAAAATATTCTCCATAAAATTAACCATAAACTTAGATGATTTATTTTAAGCTGAGCCATGGTGATGACAGGGTCCATACACTTGGTATGTTTCAACTGTGTCATGGAAAATCTTACAGTTTTAATTTCATTTCTGTACCTGGTTCAGATCGGATCTGGCTCGGCCTAACATAAAATAAACGATCCATAGATAACCACCTTATTTGTATGCCTTCAATGAATGCAATACCTAAAATCGCATTTATTATATCCATAGCCGTATTACTTTCATGTAAACCAAATGTGATGAACATTTATTTATTCACAAAAAGGAGTAAAAATATTATACATATTTCCCACAGTCAAAAATATTAAACTTGCTCAATCTGGTCAAAATATTTCAAACGAAACGTTTTTTTTATCTAGTCAGGGAATTCGATTTTTCAGTACCTAATATTATTATTATCAGCAAAACAAAACACGTTCTTACTCTGTGAAACCCTATTAAATAAATTTTAGAATAATAATGTTGTTTTAGTAATCTTAAGCATGTTATCTTTTCAACACACTTGCTCGTAAAGCGAGATACGGACTACGGTTTAAAGTTCATAATGCAGCAATAATTAGCCGATTACTTAATTGAACGAGTACATCTCATACAAACATACTACATGAGTCATTTTATTTTGTGTATCCTTTGTTGGAAATCCATAACTTATACACAAACAACCCTTACCATAAAAATTTGAAGCACCCGGAAAGTGAAAAATGACTGAGTGTAACTTATTACTACTACTGATCTAGACTCAAAACTAGTTACAATCAGTTAATATTCAGTTCCTTTTTTGTGGCTATAATCTACAACACGCAGCTAGGTTTACTTAAAGGTCTCATCAAGATCAATGAATAAGCCCAAACACGAAGTAGTCTTATTTGGTCTCAATACATTCACTAATTGCGAAAAATAAATGAAAATAAATTATTTGTAGTGTACCATACCAAAGTCGAGTGGGTTGGCTGCAGTCGCCTTTTTGTAACTACATAAACATAGTACCGTGGTAAGCTGACCGTGTGAGGAAGTCCTAATGACTTTTATTTTATTAACTCGTTACCTAATTATTTTATGTTCCTACTACGCTGAAATTTTAAAGGTATAAAGCTGAACTAAGCAACTAATTGGTTAGTGATATATCATTCAGTTTATATATCCACATATCGGTGGCTAAATAACTCAGCGTGCATCGTCAACGTGGAGAACTGAATCTCATCATACTTTGTTAATTACAGGATACTAAAGTAATGAAACTTCACATATATTAAAATTTGAAGGCAATAATACAAGCTACAAAATAACGTTTAACTTTTAAAGTAAGTCTTTAAAGCTCTTATTGAAAGTGTTATGACTTATTGAAGTCTTTTCATATTTAAATAATAACCTTTGAACGGTTCAAAACTAAAGTCATGTAGGTACAAAAGATAAGAATCCGCATAACCGTTTCAGAGATCCAGCAAAACCACAAACGTTACTTCAGCATGATCTCGACTAACTTGGCAGGCGAATAAAGAATAAATAATTATAAAATAAATACAAAATAAGTCGTCTTCTCGCTGGACCACAAAGTACTTTTTTATAGGTAGGTATACAGAATAATTAGAGACCTATCTCAACGCGTTCAGAGGGAAAGCGATTGATAGCGCCATCTCTTGTGCAAATATTGTAACTTTCCGGCTATACATTTATTTAATCATTCCTTCTTCTAAGTTATTCTATGTGTTTAGTTTATCTAAACCAATAATTATGCAATTAAAATCCAGAGCGTCTTATTTATCTATTTTTATTATTTCTAATAAAATCCACATTGTGCATGGTAAATACATATATGTATGTTAAATCACTCTGGAGCACTTTATAGTCCTTAGATGTAGGAGTCTCTATAACGAACAATAATAGTGAAAACACTCGTAGGAACCATAAATGCAGGGCATAACTCGACGAATTAACAAAGAAACTGGTTTGATAAAATTTAATTAATGTATCAACCTTATACGTAGGATTGAAAAAGACCTACAAAGCCTACTTTGGGTATGGAATCTCTTACCGAAATATCACATGTTAGAGAGAGAAAGCATAATAAATTTTCATTTCATGTACACAAAATAGTGACTTGTCTGTGTCGATGAAACTTTAGAACCAAAAAGTTCCGATATCAGAATTTGATTTAAAGTGTTATGTACCAACTATCTCTGCACATAGATTATTTTTTCAAAATTTTACCTAGTACTATCGACACAGAAGATGAAACCAAAACGTTTCTGTCTGTTTGTCGCTGTGTCTGCCCAAACGCTTATAACATTTAAGAAGCTAAGCGTAGCTTAGTGGCCTAGGTGACGTAATAAATATATTTCATCACGCTATTGCAGTAGTCCCCAAATGCGGTTCGAATTCGGACCGCCTACCTACTTTGTGCGGACCTTGGTTGTTATTAATGATAACTGCGCTACTAATATAAATTTTAAAAACAGTCCCCGAATGAAACTAGTTGGTGATTCCTGCGCTTGCACCTTTAGGCGGTGAGCACTGAGCCTATATGTGATAGCCTAATTAATATGTTGTTTACATATTTTTTAGTACAAATTCAAGAGAATTTCACAATTTTATGATATATATTTTTATACTAAAAGGTTTCCTGTCGATGCTAAGGAAAAAGAAAAATGGATGAGACTAATTGATAAAGAAAAGAATAAAGATAAAGAAGAATAAAAAAGAAATAAGAAAAGATAATAGGATATACCTTCATTTTTCGGGGGGCAACCTTCAAAAACGCGCCCGGCCTTTATGGATAAGACCGGGGTGCGGGGTGTCTTACCTCACTAAAACCACCTCGGCGGTCAACATCAGCATATGGAGGGAGGCACTTAATAGACCAGCTCCAGCACCCCCACTATGCAGCGCCTATTAAGACACATCCCTGGAGAGACTGTACAGGGGTCTCCCCTAAGCCTCGCTGTGCACGATAGCACGTGACCACTATGCCACCGTCTTCTCTGGGATCACGATGGGTAAACAGAGTCCCTTCTCTAAGCATCTGTGACCCCAAAGGGCCGCCTGTCTTAAATCATACATGCGGGGTTTCGGCTGTTAGGCGCCGAGGCGGTTGCCTCCTAGACGGGATCGGACCTCTCACAATCCCGCTCGGCGGCCTTTTCCTGGACGACAACGGTCTCACAAAAGGAAGCCATTTCTGTCCAGTTCACTTTATCTGCCAGCGTGGCCCTCACTACTGCCGGTAGTACCCGCCGCTTAGCGGTCTAGGCAGGGCACACCTCAAGTGTGTGCTGCGCTGAGTCCAGACCACCTTCGCAATGGTATTAGGATAGGTAGGTAAAAATCATTCAGTCAATCATCATCTCAATCAGTCATACTCCATACACTGCTCAGGGTCCTTAAAAGCTGCTTTCTTTACAAAGTACCTATTACCAATGAAATATAATTAAAATGTGAGCGCATGAATTGTTTTTATAATAATAATGTAATTAATTAAGTGTAATTAATTAATAATGTAATTAATAATAATAATTAATTAAGTGCATTAAATAATACCTACCCTTGTTATTTTAGTTTTATTAACATAATTTGATTGAAAATATTTTCATTTTGTATACCAATTACACTGAAATATTATTTATCGTTAATTGATATGTGTCAATATTTCCACGTTGTACATTACTATTGCACGCACACATTGACAATTCAAAATCGGTAGCACTTTTTTGAGCTCTATGTCCTTTGGGGTACCAAAAATATTCTAATTCTATGGTATCAACAATAATACAGCCGGAAAAATGACATGATGGAATGACTTAACAACACAAAGATAGAATATTTTTAGTTTATCTGCCAGTAAAGAGTTCTTAAATAAAGAGGCTTATTGGTTTACAATGATACATATTAATATATAGTTACTCACCTACGCTGTATTAAACTATAATCAAAGACTGAAACCAAAACCTAGCGATTATATTTTAGTCATTGAATAAAAAATTAATATTATTTTTTATGTAACGTTAACTATCTGTTTAACTTAAAATTGCGCCATCTATGGTGGTCATTCAGGAACTTCACTTTTAATGGCCTGGACATCGAAAGCGAACAGACGAGTCATCCGACACTTTTTAATTTAAAATATTTAAATGTATTTTCGACAAAAATATCAAATATTAATGAGGCGAAGTACTAGGCTCGCATAACCTTGTGGTGCACTCGGTGTACCTGTGTAAGCAAGGCAGCGGAGACGGCAATAGCTATTAGCATAATCGTAGGATAGAAAAAGACCTACAAAGCCTACTATGGCGATGGAATCTCTTACGGAAATATCACATGTTAGAAAAAGAAAGCATATTTAGGTTTGGTCAGCACTATTGACAAATGTGGTTTCCTCCAGTGTCACTATAAAAAATAACGCTTACTTAAACTGCACCTACTACAATTGTAGCAAATCTAATTTTACCATATTAAATATTAATTAAATATCCATGTACTGCAAGACTAGAAAATTATCAATAAAGATTATTATTATTATTTTGGGGTAGTTGAAATTTTTTCATAGCCTTTTGGCTAGTTAAAACTATATCTACGAGCCTAAAGCTAAGTAAATGTAGCGTGTGGTGTCATTTATTTTGAGGGTGTGTAGTGCACACCCTCAAAATAAATTCCATGTTTGACCATTTTGACCATGGACTAATTATAAATATTATTTATATATAATTATTATTTTTATAATTGCTTCATGATTTTGACCACCCATTGGCAAATGGTCACAAGGCAAGATTTGTTTGCCTGTTCAGTCGGCTACTTGACAGTTGTAACAAAAAAATATGAAAAGTATTGGATATGGTAGCAAGGAAAACAATAATTAAACAAATATGTTTTTGCATTAAGATAAATCTTAAATATTTTATTTTTGCGAAATAAGTTCGCAATTTTTTATCTGTTGATTACAAGAACCAAAACGCGGGGCGGCCATGATTTAGATCTTGTGACGTCACATTTTACAAAACAACGTACCTATCTTTGTTCTATCGATTGGTATGAAATTAAATTTACTAAGCGATCTAGCGACTAATATCTATTATATTCTATTATATTCTTAAATCATTTTTTTAATAATTTTCCATATCATTAGGGAGCTGTAATTTATTTATTAGTTTTTTTTAAATTTATTTATACGTATGTCATTGATTATTTTTACATGATAAGTAAAAATGTTTGTTTAGGTTATATTAATTTCAAGGAGATCAGAGGATAAGTTGATTTATAGATATCAAAGTGGTCTTCACAAAAGAAAATCTCAGATTTGAACTAGGGGTAAGCTAAGATGTAAACTACGGGTCTCGGCGTGCTAACTATGACCACTGCTTTCGACGTTGTAGACTTTTGTATACACAATTTATCAGGATATTCAGTATTCACTGGTTATAACTTTTATACATTGGCACACAACACGTCTTATAAGCCATAACATTCACAATTCTATTAAAAAGCTTTCAGTATTGTATGTAATATATATAATAAAAAATTCTTTTCTCATAAAAACGGTTAAAGTTGGAGCCCCGTAGTTAGTTTTATTAAAATATGACGTCACAGTTCAAAAGTCACGTGACCATGTGTTTTCGCGCGTCATTTTAAATTAATGAAGAAAGACAGTTTTTTTCCAAGAATTAACGTTTTTCGAGAAAAATATGATATTGTAAGACGTATAAAATAAACATTTGGACATTTTAAAATACTTTTTCGTAAACTGTCAAGTAGCCAATTGGCTACTTGACAGTTATAACAAAAAAATATGAAAAGTATTGGATATGGTAGCCTAAAGGAAAAAAATAATTAAATTAATTTGTTTTTGCAGATAAATCGTAAATATTTTATTTTTGCAAATTAAGTTCGCAATTTTTTATCTGTTCAGTTGATTACAAGAACCAAAACGCGGGAACCCATGATGTTGCATCTTGTAACGTCACATTTTACAAAACAAAATATCTTTGTTCTGTCATTTGATATGAAATTAAATTTACTAAGCGTAATATCTATATTCTTAAACCTATTTCATAAAAAAAAAAAATTGAGGATGCCTCCAATAAACTACAATTAGCTTTACATCAATTATAGCATGTTTATTGATTTGGGTTTGGACTTTGGAGATTTCGCCTACTAAAACGAAAGTGTGTATCTATATGAAAGGTATCAACAGACAATCGATATCTTTAAACGATAACAATAATACGATAGAAATAGTTAGTGTTGTGAAGTATTTGGGGATGTGGTTGGACTGTTCTTTAAAATGGAGCAAGCATATTGCAGAGTTGGTAAATAAAATTTCAAAATATTTGAATATTTTTAAAGTTTTAGCAGGATCAGGTTGGGGTATACACCCCAAACATTTAAGAAGACTGTATATAGCCATTATTCAGACTAGAATTGATTACGGAAGTTTTTTGTACGACAACACCTGCAATAAGTACATAGGTAAATTAGATAAAATGGAAAATCAGGCGCTGAGAGTTATTGGAGGTTTTGTTAAAACAACTCCCATACATGCAATGGAGAGTGAATTGTGTCTCCCTCCATTGCATGTACGTAGGACTTTTTTAGGCGAATTTTTTTTATTGAAGGCTAAGGCACAGAATAATATTACGATTAATTTAGTACGAGAATTAACACATTTCAAAGATATCCGATATTGGCAAAATAAAAAGAAGCCATTACTCCTGACTATGTATGAACGCCTCGCTGATATTCGGATATCGATTTAAGTGATATTATCAATATAAATATCCCCAGTCTCACAAAAGCCAAACGTCATTTTAATAATATTAGTTTGAAGTTAATATGTTTAGAATTTATCAACCGGAATTATACAAATTACTACCAATTATTTACTGATGGCTCTAAAGATAGAAGTGGAACTGGTTCAGCTTTTTTCGATCCACAATGCAGTCTTAGTTTAAAATTTAAAATAGAATCTGACATTTGCATCATGGAGGCTGAGCTTATCGCAATTTCTGAGTCCCTGTCGTATGCTGCATCATTACAACAAAATAAATGTAATATTTACGGATTCGAAAAGCGCGCTCCAACATTTGGCTCGGTGTTCCTCGTGTCTACGAGGCACACCGATAGCCTACACTGTTCTTGACAGTAGGTATATGTGGGCTGACATCCAGTTCCAAGTCCATCAAGCTGCAGTGGATTCCTTCGCACTGTGGTGTTGAAGGCAGGGACCGGACAACCCCGCTTAAGGATTAAGCCTTTTGATAGGGTAACCCGTACATAGGGTAACTCATATCGCAGTGTTACCTTTTGTTCGAGTTACATCCTCGAAACCCAGCGAAATGGTTAACACCTTTATTATGGTAACCACGTAAAGGGGTTAACCCCTTCAATGACTTAAGCCTTTGAAGAGGTTACCTTCACGAAAAGCTTTTATTCGTGTTACCCTGAATTACCTAATAAACTTGAGTTGCATGTAGGGGATACTTGCACCCGAGCGGCGGCGGCGGCGGCGGCGCCTCATTGCCTACTGTACCTAGTGTAGTTAAACAAGCAAAATTGAACTGTAAGGTCATATAGACAATAATTATTATTCCAAGCTCGGTACACGCAACAATGACGCCGCCGGGCGGTAAGATGTCACGTGCGGTCATGTTTATGCAATTTTCAAACTAATGTCGATTACATAAAGTGCATAATACAATGTCTTAGGTTGGAATGGCTTACCCAGTTACAGTGTTACAGGGTATTCAAAGGGTAACCTGTTCGGAAGGGGTAACATTACACCCGTTCGAGGGTGTAACATCTATCATAGGGTTTCTTTTTTAAGCGCTTAAATAAACCCTTTGAAAAACCCTTTCAACGAGTATCCGGCCGGTCCCTGGTTGAAGGTAATGAGCGAGTAGATACCTTAGCTAGACAAGCCATATCGGATGGCATCGAATATAGTATTCTACCTTATTATACTAACTATATATATTGGATTAAAGAACATTATTGTGAATTATGGAGAGAACACAAAGTCTTTGGTACAAGACGATCCAGCCACATCCTCTTAAGATTCCATGGATTAGTAACCATATGCTATCCAGAAGAGATGCAGTCGTGATTATGAGGCTTCGTACTGGGCACATTCCATCTAAGAAGTTTGCTTTCCTAATGGGTAAAGTCCCGTCACCCAACTGTGATCAATGCTGTGTTCCGGAGGACGTGATGCATATCTTGATGGAATGTGTCCGTAACGCCGCCTTTCGCATAGATAGTTGTAAAAATATTTTAAAAGATTTTGCTGATCCTAATACAATCCTAGCCAGGCCTGATTCAGACGAGACAAGGTTGTTAATTAGTCTATATAACATCGCTTTTTATTCAGATCAGTTAAATTAGATACTGAGAATGGTATATTGTGTTTATAATTTAGTTTATATAAGTTTCTACTTTTTTAGTGTTAATCTAACAGAGCGACATAATCGCATTGTGATTAAGCTCTTCAATAAAGAAAGAAAAAAAAAATCATAATAATGTCCCATATCATTAGTCAGCTGTACTTTATTTATTAGATATTTTTATTTATATAAAAGTATGTCATTGATTATTTTTATATGAAAAGTTAAAATGTTAGGTTTAATTTATTTCAAGGAGATCAGAAGATAAGTTTATTTCTATATATCAAAAGAAAATCTCAGATTTGAACTAGGGGTAAGCTAAGATGAAAACTACGGGTCTCGGCGGGTAACCACTGCTTTCGACGTTGTTAAAATTTGTTTATACAATTTATCAGGATATTCACTGGTTACCTATACTTTTAGACATTGGCACAGCACACGTCTTATATTTTGTGATTTTCACAATTCCATTAAAAAGCTTTTAGTCTTTTAGTATGTATATAATACATAGAATAAAAATTACTTTTCTCATAAATACGGTTATAGTTAGAGCCCCGTAGTTAGTTTTATTAAAATATATATGACGTCACAGTTCGAAAGTCACGAAAGCCATGTGTTTTCGCGCCTCATTTCAAATTAATGAAGAAAAATCATTTTTTTCCAAGAAATAAAGTTTTTCGAGAAAAATATGATATTGTAAGATGTATAAAATAAACATTTACACATTTTAAAATACTTTTCCGAAAACTGTCAAGTAGCCAATTGGGTTTCCCTAGGGAGCTAAATCTCTCGTAGTAGTATTCCGATCACAGTTGGATGTCACAGAAGTGTGGATAACCACTAACTATTCGAGGCCGCCAATAATTGGTCTAAGGACATAATTACGGGGCGTGCGCGGGAAGGTACAAGCCCTGCAGTGTGGGCTAATTTATTAAAGCAGGTAAACGGACGGTGAAATGTGTTTTTTTGATCAAACAATTATAGCACTCGTCAAAAACATATTTTAACTCAATGTTTAGATAGCTATTACAAACAAATGAATAGGCTTCATTAACAAACCTGTAGTAAAAAAAACCAGAATGTCTCACTAGACCTACGTGTGTACTCAAATTATCTATTTACTTAATATACCTATATTTTTAAGTACATATGTAACAGTATAAATGTACGAGACATTTGATTTTTGAACATATATAACCGCTGCAATAGGTAATGATACCATAGTTTTGGCCCCATAGTACCAAATGCTTAAAGTGATAGGTATCCCAAACAGATAAAATATTTTTTTGTGTTGACTGCCCATTTCGGTTTTGGGCCCAATATGAATGTTCTCATTTAAAAATGTTCTCATTTAAAAACGTGCGCAACAATTACAGAGCTTGGGCATCTTATTATCTATAGCATTTATATGACTGTTTTCGACAAAGTTTTGCTGGGGTAATGAACAGAGATTATACCTACCAGTCAAGGACCTTAAAAAAATACGGACTTAGCGTTGCGTACGACATGTGAAATGAATCCCTAGTCATCCAATTTAGCATGTCATACACGAACTAAACGCGTACAATACGTAAAACTCATCCACTCGGCGCGAGTACGCTGCGTGTGTGTGTGCGTTATCTATACTTGGCTTATGACAAGACAAGATTGCATCGTATTTTTTCCAAATCCGTGATACCAATAGCCCAAAAGCTACTACCTACTTCTTTTTTTTTCTGTCCGTAAGTGTTCTATAAACTTAACTAATCCCAATTCCGTTGTCTTTTAAATTTTAGTATTTTTGTCTGTTTGTATGTCCGAGGTTGGCGCCCAAACTAACAGAAAACAATGCAAAAAAAACGTTATATATAATTAACCGGGTCAACCTTTAGGCTATTCAGAATTATGCCTTTCCCCGAGGAAGCTGAGCAGTGTTAAACATCTAACACTCAGAATCTAGGTAAGTTGGATAGATTTCAATAAAATTGGCAATATTATAAAGCTTATTATATGTATAACTAACAGGAATTAACGCGCAATAAATACCTTTGAATCGCTTGACGTTTCGACCAGGTTGCACTGATCGTGGTCACAAGCAGTCTGCTTGCAAATGCAGATTGCAAATGTCTATTTTAGCCAGTGGTGGATTCACCAGCAGGCTGAGTAGGCTGGAGCCTAGGGCGGCAGATTTTAGGGGGCGGCAAATTTGGCTTATTCCACCACCCTTATATGTAGTACATGATTGAGCTTTTATTAGCTCATAAATATACCCAAAAACTATTTCTTGTGTTATCTTCTCTAATTCATGTGCTGTAATAATAATCTAGCTACTGACACTAATTGCAGAAGTGGTTAGTAGGGACGGCAAAATTAGAATGTATTTACATTATTATACTTACCATCTATGGATCCCATTGTGGATAGCAAATAAAAGTTTAACTTTGAGTTTGAATAGCCTCCTGGCGGCAAATGTGTAAATCCGCCGCTGATTTTAGCAATGTTCTCAACTGAAAAAGTAGCCGCTTAATGTACCTACTTTATGTGACTGTTATAGCCTTTGGTTACAGCATAGGTATGACGATCGAATCCCAGTACAAGATATTATTTTTGCATATTTTTAATTTTGTTATTACAAGACTTACATGTTATTAAACAAGGTTATTTTAATTTTGCGTGTCCGTTTGTAATATAGACCCAGTTTTAATCTGTTTCGCTTGCTGCCTCATATCAATATAGTGAAGCACAGTGAAGACGCTTATCTCTTTAAGCTGTTGCGTCAGTCATTAGCAGACACAATAGATTTTTATTGTTACAACGTACAGATCTGTACGTTACTGAGCCGAAAGGTTAAGTAAGCGTTATTAACAATTGTTTTCTTCAGATCTCACCATTTATCATGGTGCTTACCAAAGAAAGATGCGTCAATTTGATAACTCTGTTTGTTATTTAACATATAATGTTTTTCGTACCTATTTAGTAACAAAACTACACGTTCACACTAGACCGGCCTGACCTTAGGATAAATTAATTGCCTAACTAAGCCATAAGTAGGTAATGGCGAAACATCCGATAAGCATTACTGACGATATTGTTGGAAGCTGTCCAGCTATTGACGTGGTAGGAGAATACTTTTTCGATTATGTTTTACATTATTAATTTGATTGTTCTTCTTTAGAGAATAAGAACCAAATGCAGTTTGATGGGCGGCGTTTAATAATTTAAAGAGTTGATCAAGTTCCACGAACCTTTAAAGCATAAAGATCAAGAACTAATAACGTCGCGCTTACCATAACAATTAGGTATGTGGCTGAAACTTCTTTTGCACTGATATTAGAATAAAGTACTCAATATTGCTTTTATGACCATTGTTTTTTACTATTTAATACCTAGTTTCTAACTTAATTTTATAAAATTAATTAAACTTTACGTTTCTAGATAGTTTCTACAAAATATGGCCAAGAAAATATATGTTGTCGTTGAGAATTTACCTGTGAAATAAAAAAAAACCTGGTAATCCAGTGCTGTGTTGGTGTGAGTTACATCTAGAAAAAAAATCTAGATGAAACCACACACTCACCAAAACAGCACGTAAGCATTGCATAAGACTTAAAATAAATAAATAAATTCTTTAAAATATTATGTATGCAGTGACAAAAGGAAATTACCATAATATCTTAGGTTTCCGCGATCACTACACATTTTATTTTATTCGGATTAATCGCGTGTATTATTGGTTTTTGTTTTTCCTGACGCTAACACTTTGCAGGGTACGTGGTCGAGGACTCCGGCGACCACGAACGCGATACGATAATACACGCGATTAATCCGGTTAAAAGTTGTTTTATTAGAATTATTAGAGAAAACAACTTCTGCCAAAAGTGCTCACCCAACCTAAATATGCTTTCCCTTTCTAACATATATTTCCGTAAGAGATTTCATCCCCGTCGCAGGCTTTGTATGTCTTCTGTATCCTACGTTTATGCTGATGACCAACTTGTCGTTAAAACTTTGCGGTTGTAGTCCGCGAAGTATAAGCAGTGGTGTACTATTCTACACGCACATGTCCCATGTAATGGGTGGTGAGCCTAACTGAGCTCAATTATCAAATTCCGAACTGCTACTGAGCTTACAGAAAAACCAAATACAGCCGTTGCCAGCCGTGCTCGCGGCCACTAGACCAACGAGGCAGTAATGGTCGGTGTCGGTGTGGCCGAGGTGGAGCACGTAGATTCAAAAGAAATCTATTCATAGAGTGGGTGCCTTGAATATGCCTAGAGTGTATCTAATACCTTTAAACGAGCAATTCTTGTATATATATATATATATATATATAATCTGAATCTCGGAAACGGCTCCTACGATTTTCATGAAATTTCGTTTGCGTGAGTTTCGGGAGCGATAAATCGATCTAGCTAGGTTTTATTTTTAGAAAACGTCGTTTTACCAAACCGTCACCCAGGTACTTTCTCAGTTTTTTTTTTTTTAAAGAATCAAAAAATAAATGTTGTTAGGGCAAAATATACGAACCTACAGGATTCTAGAAAAAATATCTAGTATCAATAGAAACATTAAAATTAATAAGATTTTCAATAAAATAAAAGTTTATAATACTGCAATCGGCCATGTTGACTGAAACGCCAATAACAGCGAATGACGTCACGCCCCCGTACATGTCGTACGTGTTGCTTGGATTTTTGTTCAAAGCTATCGAAGCGTGACGTCACATGACACCCATGAGTGTATCGAGCTTAATTCAAATTAGATAGATTAAAATGCAATAATCTGCGTCAAAACTTAGTTTATTGCCGAAATAATGTATTTTTCAAATAATGAAATAGTAAACGTGTACCTATATTATAAAAAGAAATTTCAAAATCAGTATTCATGCCTATTCGATACACAGGCATAAAAAAAATGTAATGTGGATCTACATTTGGCCACCAACTCGTCTGATGGTAACTGCTGGTTTCGCCGAAGATGGAGCTCGTAGATCCTTCACTAGGTCGCTTCACGGTATGGCTTTGTACGGTGAGTGGTAACCAGCCGCGGCCGAAGCCTCCCACCAGAGTTGTGTTGACTGTTTTGCACCACCCAGGGGCCACGTGTAGGGATTCCGTTTTAAGGGTGTACTCCTACGGACGCCCCGACTCAGCCCCCACATAGCATGAACGTGGATCCAAATCGTTGTGTACTTGTGGAATTTCTACTTGTTCGTAGTAAAAGGGAGAGGGTGGAATGAGGTTATGAAGAACCTCCTGTGAACACTCACCGAAATGTGTTCAGTAGAAAATAGACAGACATGGTACTTTACGGCGGTGCTCGAGGCTAAGCACCTTTTTGGCGACAAGTGGGTCATCAGCAATGGTCCTCTTAGCGCGCCGGTCTACCGACTCTTAAAGCTTTTAGCTGTGATTTCGATGCTTGTAACAGTACTCCACAAACGATCAGACTTGTGCTTGATACAGGTGAAGCAACTGCCCCTGTGAGAAGTAATAAGGTTAGGCTTATTGAGGATGCAGTTTTTTGCTAGGCAGTTTAGCCTTAGACACGAGTTAGGGCCCAAAGTTCAATGTTTAGTAACATGCCTTTTAGAATATGAAGTCAATCTCAAGTCATTAAATTGACATTCAGGATGTTTTTTTTTTTTAATAATGCCTTATTATTACGTTTGTTAGAATATGGGTACCCGCCCACAAGAAATTATACAACATTAACAGGCACTCGCCATATACGTATCGTTAAATTGAAAAATCATGCCAATTCGGTATATTAAGGATCAGTACATAAATTATATTGTACTGATTGCGTATTTCTTCTTCGTCTTCAACGATTCACTAACGGAGTGGACGTGGTCGTCATTTTAAGATTAGTAGCACGCTTTATAACTCTACGCCATTCCTCACGTACTGTTCTTCTTCTGGTGCACTCATAGAAGGGTATGACCGGCACATAGGCGATCTACCGCGAGATCTTTTATGATGACGTATTAAATAACATTATTTTACGATAGTTGAGCATGGCACATCGGGCACGAGTGACGCAAAACAAGTTCATGTTGTTGTGCTCGAGCTCCGCAGGTGGCACACGTCCATATGGTGTGTGGAGCTACTAGCGCGCGACCAGACACAGCACACTCGGGAAACTGATTTCCGCATCCAGGACAAGTCGACATCCTAAAAACGACAATTATAATTATCGGGCTGACTTTTGCTTGTGACCAACATATTAGACAATGTTTAGATAATTTATCCTTGATGTATTATATAAAGTAACTATTCAATCTAGGTACTATCGCAGACACTCCCGCCTGACCACAACTAAGTTCATTTTCACTTGCACAAAATTAAAATAGAAGCGCTCTGTAGCCGCGCCAAGGTCGAATTAGTTCGTCCTTAAAACTCAAAAAATGGAGTACACGTGATGCGTCCCTAAGCTACGTACACATTGCAAATAATTACATTCTCGCTTTCCTAATAGACGAACACTTTAAGGGCGCGTGACATGGCACCGGCGCAGGATTTACACGAAAAAATTTAAGTGGGCAGGCGGAAAATGCCGCGTTAGTACATAACGACGGCTGTAACTTATGGAAGGGTCCAGCTGGGAGCTGACTGTGATAAATTCTTGGATGAACAATGTAGGATAGGTATAATATCTATGAATGGACTGGATGATTGTTTTAGCACAGGTTAAATGAATTTACCATTAACAATGTTTCAAAAAAGGTTGTCATGTACCATAATTCATAAAGCTGTGAAAAAATAATTTATTTACTAATAAATTAGGTACTCCCCAAAATTAAGCGCATACCGGTGTACCTAGTTATTTCTAATGAATCCGAATGCTCACCATTCAGGCATACTGGCGTCGCAGGTTGGACATTCAATTCTGTTACCTTTCGCATCTTTAGGTTTATAGCGAGTAAATATTTCTACAGCTAAATTCTCAAAGGTCCCGGGCTGAAAAATAAATTAGTGGTGATTATGAAATATCAAATACCATCTATAATAATAAACTGGAAATAGAGAATCTACAACCACACCCCAATAATAACCGCAGTAAACTAGGCCGTACGTCGCATAAACAATATGTCCGATTTTGTAGTAATCAAATTTTAAAGGCGGTATCACTACGAATCTATTTCATAGGTAAAAACATCCCACTTGTGGGGTCCATACCCTAAAGATAAAGACATTCTGTGTTTGACTTACCTACATCAACCCCTACTGAATCATAACATAATATAGCATCACGCCTGTATTCCCTGAAGTGATAGGCAGAGATGTACACAGTCGTACACCCACATTTTTCAATGCTGTTATTAAGTCCCATTTAATAAATGGTGAGCCTATTGCCATCTACCTGGCACAATTCCAAACCCCGGGCAACTACTGAGAATTTTCTAACAGAAAACCTCAATAACACTGCCCGACCCGGGAATCGAACTGAGACCTCATGCTCAGCAGTCGCGCTTGATACCACTAGACCAACGAGGAAGGCGCATTTATGATGTGCTAGGTGCGGTCATGAGGGGGGCTGGTGAAATATATTTTAGTACGTTTTTTTCCTGAAATTAACGCGGGTGAAACCGCGGGGCACAGTTATAAACAATAATCACTTTGCATTGTTAAACCCACGTCCAACCGAAAACTTTTGATATGACGTCACTTTCTGAATCGCGGAGTTAAGATTTTCCGCGGATTATTGACCCTCGCTCATATGGGCAAATAATATCTCTGTCTTAATATAATATACAATCACGAAAAATAGGATCACAAATGTTATATTTATTTTAAAACTATATAGCTCAGTCCTCCTCAGTAGCTGCTTTTTATTTTTACTACGTTTCGTTAGCTGAGTGTCAACATTTTTAATTATTATGAATTTGTGTTCATACACGACATGGTGTAAATTTACGACATCGATGCGAACGGAGTCGCGGGCACAGCTAGTTATAACATAAAGTATTATAAAGAGAATAAACTATACAACTACATAATAACATGTTCCTTACATCCATTGCCTCCAACTTGATTAATGCCTTGGAACACAAGTCAAACGCTCGGGCTTGAATCGCTATCGACGCTATAGTGCACCAAACCTGCATTCATAACAATAAAATACACGTTATAATAAAACAAATTTAACCGCCTGTATTATGTAGATTAATCGCTTGTATTGTTGGTTTTTGTTTTTCCTGACGTTTCGAACATTTTGCAGCGTTCGTGGTCGCAGGAGCACTGTCCTAGTCCCTCCCCTAGATTGTCCTGACTAGTCTTCCTGCGAAAACCTACGATATTACTAATAAAATACACATTTAAATTACTTATGTTTTCAAGACTTCGATAATAGAAGTAAGAACAGACGTATTTAAAAGATCTTATAAAATGTGAACCTGTAAAATAATTAATTGATTATTACGATCTCTCAAAATTACTAAAACCTCGCTAGTGTGTTTCAAACGCGTAAATAATTCGCTGCGAACTATTGGCATAGTGCGTAGAATCGTTTAATTTATTTAAATTATTCGTGCCAGCCCGCAGCGAGACAACAGTTTTGATTTCGATCATAAATAACTACTTTCAGACCCAGGCAGTTCCTAATGTGTCCTCAAGCAACGCCCAACGCCTGCATAGATATTTGCTTTTTAAAATAAACTGCTGATAAAATATGAATCTATTTCACAATAAAACTGTAAAGTAGTAATAAAATCAATAAATAATAATGAATTATAAATATATTATGGCGCAGTAAAAAGAAAGAAAGAAATAATTCATTTTGAGCTTGCACAGTCAATTTTAACTTTGATCAATAACAGCGTACTCTCACTCGCTCCTTTACATTGCGTTAATCTGTCTCGCTCACTCAGGGGTCGAGAGTGGAGCAGTGATAGTCTAGTGGTATGACCGTTGGACTGACAAGTCAAAATCAGCTCACCTGAAAGTTAGAGACCTACGGATGGTTTAAACTCTGATACTAAGTTGTGCGTTAACCATACGATAAGAAGAAGAAGAGGTCGAGAACAGTAGGAACTAAGAAATTTTAATATTTTAGCACGTTAACACTTTTCTATACGACTATATATATATATCTTCGCAGCCTCTTGGAAAGCCTAACTTTAGACATAGACAGTTATTAGGCGACAAGTTAAGTGTACTGCATGAGTTCATTTAAAAAAACAACCGTGTAGACCTGTGTTTGGTGTGCATCGTGCAGCAGATGGTGGTGCTGCGCAAGGCGCGCGGCAGACCGCAGCGCGGCGTCCGCACGCAGCGGGCGTGCGTTCGCGCGGCCGCTTGCCGCCGCCGCCCAGTGCGCCGCCGCGCCTGCGCGCCAGCACCGCGCCGCCTCCCGCCCGCGCCCACCCTCTGGCACCGATAAATACACATACAGACTGGGTGGTCTAGGTAACAGTCGAAGCACCACGTTACGACCTCTAAGTTAACCGCGTCTCGGTTCGATTCCTTCGACGGTACGGTTGGCGTAGTGGTGGTCGTTAAACCGACTGCTGCGCCGAAGTTGTAGGTTCAATTCCCACTCGTTTTTTTTTTATTAGGTAGGTACAGATTCTTGTTCTCGGTCTGGTGATGTGTGCATGTGAGATTTGTGTAATGGGTATGTGTTGTAAGCGCACCTACGGTAGACGAGAATTTTCTAGTAAGGGCCAAAGTTTTATTAAGAACCGTTCCAAATTCCAACTCGTGCAGTACGGTCTATGCTATACCTAATGTGGTCATAACATACTATATTCCACTTTAAACTAAGATTGTATAGGTGTATTTTAATCACTCTAATATTAATGTTATAAATTTTTGTGGACAAGAATACGGTCGTGAGCAGGATTCGGACCTATCCCTCCCGGATAAATTCTTCGGAAACATGGCGCTCCGACCGCCAAGCCATCTCGACCTCTGCTCACTACAGCGAATTCTTCTTCCACATTATATTTATAATACGTCTTTTGGTGACGTCACCGCTATCCATTCAGTATCTATACACCGTGACCAAACCGACATTACTATATATACTAACTTTGCAGTTAATCCAATATCGTAGAGATGCAATTACCCTAACAAATACAGAAAAATCTTCGAAAACCATTAACGCATGCATAATGATCTCTAAAGTTATAAATTTTTGTGGATAACGAATACGGTCGTGAGCAGGATTCGAACCTGCGCCTCCCGTATAAATACTCAAAGCGCTCCGACCGCTGCTCACTACCGTAAATCCTTCCACATTTTTAATACGTCTTTTGGTGACGTCAGCGCCATCCGTTCAGTCCCTATACAGGTGACCGAACCGACACAACTAACTTTTCATACATTTAATACAATGTCGTACAGATGCAAGAACCCGAACAAATACAGACAAATCTTCATTATTCTTTTGCACAGAGCAGAGGTCGAGATGGCTTGGAGGTCGGAAAGCCTGGAGTATTTATCTGGGTGGTGCAGGTTCAAATAGGCATGATGATAGTAATAGGGGATGCGTTGTAGGTTGGTTGTCGTGTCGAGTGTGCACTCCATCAAGCGCACTCCTCTTGTTGCAGAGCTGCTACACCCTGTATTGCAGCTTCAGAATGTCGTACCTTTTCAGGCGATTCGGGTATTTTTGGAGTCTTAATAGGGCTGCCAATTCGTTAGGATGCGTAGCGAGCCGCTGTTAAATAATTTATTAAGTTTTGGAGTTAAATTGAATTTCTTCCTTAACCGTTTTACCTTTAGGTTTTCATGAATTTCGTTGTTTGTAACAAACCATGGAACATTTGCTATTGTGCGTAAGATGATATTCTGCAGTCTCTGTATCATAGCAATATTTGAGTTGCTAGCGCTTCCCCAAAGTTGGACGCCGTATATCCATACTGGCTTTAATACTACTTTGTGGTCAGCTGTTTGTTGTCCACAGTCAGTTTGCTGTTCCATAATAGTAGCCAGAGCAGAGATTTGTATTTTATATTGAGCTGTTCTCTTTTGGCTTTGATGTGATTTTTCCACGTTAGTCGGCGATTGAGGTGTAGGCCAAGATATTTCACACTCGCTCTGTGGGGCAAGGTGTTATCTCCAAGATGAACGTGAGGGTAATCTCCTTTTTTCAGGGTAAATGAGATTTAGATGGGCTTGCTTCGCCATTGTGTTAGCCAGTTGCATATGGCATCTAGTCCAGTTTGCAGAGAACGCAATGTAACTTCCGGTTTAGAGTTATTAGCTATTATGGCAGTGTCATCAGCGAAGGTAGCAGTTGTGACTCCCGCTTCTTCTGGTAGATCAGCGGTAAAAACAGTGTAGAGCACAGGTCCCAGTACTGCCCCCCGTGGAACTCCTGCTTTGATATTATGGAATTCAGATGTCTCTCCCATTTCCTTGACTTGAAATAGCCTGTTAGGTAGAATTTCATTAGCGAGTGATAGCTATGTGGTAGGCTGTGCTTTAGCTTGTATAGGAGGCCTTTGTGCCAGACTTTATCGAATGCCTGATTAATGTCTAGGAAGGCCGAGGAACAGTATTGTTTATTTTCCAGAGCTTCTCTTATTTTATTTGTTGAATTTTGTTGAATGATGTTGTCGAAATCTAAACTGGTGATCTGGTATAATTTTGTGGCAACCTCAAGAAAAGACGCACCTATATTAGTCGTATGAAGGGATGCACACTAACTGAGCGCGTCGACTATTTACTTCGACGCCCGCGCACAGGGGAACGCGGCCGCTACGAGCCGCTATCGCTCGGTCATGCGCGCCAGTGGCACAGAGTACTTTATAATATAGGAAATAGAGACCTCTCTCTCGTTCAATTTAGGAAACAGGGCACACAGACGCCATCTAGAGTATTACGAATGCACTACTAATGCCACGGCGCGGGGCAGCGCGAGGGCGCGCGGTACGAGGAAACGATGACGGCCGCGCTGACAACCGCGCAGCCTGAAGGGTGCGCGGGGGCGGGAAGTGACGCGGCTGTCGCTCTTTTCCCCATTTTGGCGCGCAATACTTCTCTACGACGATTTTCCGCGGCGGTCACGTAGTACGATCGGGCGCCGTTTGATCTATCTTTGTTTTTTTTATTATACTCTTTATTTATACAGTCCGCTCTATTGCTATTGCTGTAAACGATAGGACCCCGACATGCTTAAACATTTGTTTAGGTATTATTAGGTATCTACTTAGGGTCCAACCAACAAAGATATAAAATACGTGATTCAACCGATTCCAATATATAAGGTCCTAATTTATTAGGTAATTTCCTTTTAAGGGGCCAATGTGTAAGTGATAAGGATTCATTTAAGCCATAATTCAAATATTTACAACAATTTTATTTGTTTCTTATGTTCGCCGTTCAAGGAGCAGTTGTCGTGTTGCTAGTACTATGTTAATTACAAAAAAAAATGTTAGGTCCATTTAATTCTTAGCTTAAGTGAATGTATTTAACTTATATATTACCCCTTTCAAAGGAAATTACCTAATAAATTAGGACCTTATATTCTTCCATTCATTTTTTATTGCTCATACATCTTATGAATAATTTGGAAGAATATAATGAAATAAAATTAATGGTTTTCAAAGATTTATCTTTTATCACTTAATACATATTTTTATTGCCTTTAAATTATTGCTGTCCTTATCCGTCTTCCCGCTTAATATTTTATTTAATTTTTTCCCATTATGGGAATAATATGGGTGAATAAAAAATCGGGATGACAAAGTAATCTTAAATCTATCAAGTTTTCTTTAAGGATTTGGCAATGCAGGAAGTCGAAACTAATATGTACAAATATTATTACTTTTATAAATTGTTTTAAATTATTTAATGTTATATTTGTTTTTAATATGTTATCATAAATGTCTTGTAATTCGGATATGCAATTTATTTATGAGTAACTGGGACTGCGAAGCCAGTTCCGACCAGCATACTCCCGATATATAATAAATTCAAGTTTACTTTTACAAATAAGTCTTCCTTACATATCTGAGATAGCTGTTGCAAAATAGCATTAAGCGCCATCTATTGATTCACGAAGGCAAAAAACTATTGATATAACCCTACCAAATTGCAAAAGAATGATTGCTATACGACAATGGTATATTTAAATGAGCTACTTTATTTTGTCGATTTATAATTGTCCAGTTTCCTACTCATTTGTTCGAAGATTGTACACCCTGGCCAGTGGTTATCGGTCTCTGACGGCGAATGCACGCGCAATTGTTCTCCCGCATTTCCGCTAATTACCACGCGCTATACAACTCGCTAATAATTTTATGTTTATATTTTAGACCTATTCATTTCTTCTTCTATCCATCTATCTTCTGTTACTTTTGTACTGTGCTTATCTCTTAAAATAAACTATCAGTATTCGTATAACGTTCGTGTGATTTGTAAACGTCATAGATTGCAAGTAATCCACAATTTTATCACCAATCAGGATGGGCAGAATCCGTCCGAGCACAATTTTTTCGCAGATCTTGGATAGAATAGGTAATAGACTGATTGGCCTGTATGAACCAACTTCGTGGAGCGGTTTGCCAGCTTTGTGTATCAATATAATTTGAGACACCTTCCACAAGGATGGGAAATGCTGAACTCTCTGTATTCCATTGTATAAGGTAAGATACACTATGGCCTTTCTAAGGAGTTTTGAGGATATATTTTGTAATTAAATCGAAATCGAAAGGCTTTCCTGTCGTCCAGCTCATCATTATAGTTGGTATTAGGTATAAATACGTTTGCTAGGTGCTCGGCAAATAAGTTGGCTTATTCTTGTGGAGTTCTTACCCAGCTGTAATTTTTTGGGAGAGGCAGCTTAGCACTTTGTGGTCTTTTGTAGGATTTGGTGAATTTCCATAGTGAGTAATTCGTAGAAGCAGTGGATGTAAGAGACGCTAGCTTGGGTCCTAGTGTTGTATTATGCCATTCTTACAGAGTTGTTTTAAGTTTCAATATGGATTTATTTAGTATTCGTTTATCTTCCCTATTCCTACCAAAAGCCAAACGCGACGGTACCTTCGTTTTTCTAAAATTTGGTTCCTTATTTCCGGTGGACGGTTTACGGTCCCAGATGTGTGTTCAACTGTTGTTGTTTTCCAGCAAGCCTCTTGAATAATTCTAGTGATATTGATTGTGGCATCCTCAATGTCTGCCGGGCTTTTCACGGCTGTTTTAAGGTCAATATTATTTTCTATGTGATCACGGACTGACCCCCAATCAGTAGGGTCAATAGACAGTGTTGCTGGTTTTTCAACTTCGATTATCATTAACGAACTAATGGTTAACAGGACAGGAGTGTGGTCGGATGAGCTGTCCAAACACGACTTGGGCCTGAGATATTGCTTCGAAAGTAATAGGTAGTAATAGGGTATATGCATGTATTTTTTTATTCGATTGTATACGATGGTAAATTACCGCGAAAAAATATAACACTTGTAAAAATATGATTATTGAGTATTAAAATTACCAAACAAACCTGCAATCAGTTTCGGGCGTTTGAAACGCCGCCATCTTTGTGCGCTTTCTCTGACGTCAGAGCTCATATCTTAAAAGATATCTTGTATAGTGTGGAGTGTTCATTTAACGAATTATACATTTTATTGAAGGGATTTTCTTTAAAGAATAACGTTAAAAATCATACAGAACCACAAAACATGATAAACATCCAGTAATAACATACTCGAGATATTGTCATCACGCAGAGTGACGTCACGTTTCAGTCCTACCAATAGCGATCGTTATGACATTTCAAATTTCCCTCGCATGATTCTCACTTTCAACTTTATTATTTAATAGTAAAAACGCGACTAATTAAAAAAGTTATTGAATAGGTGTCACTCTACAGCAATAAAGATTAGGAATAAGAATATTTGACCTAAATTGGAATCACATGCATATTCTATTTTTGTGTCTGTAAGGTTAGAAAAAACCTAAACACGAAGAGGATGACGGGGGTAGTTCGCTCGCTACGCTCACTCACTGGCCCCCGTCATCCTCTTCGAACCTAAACTGTCCGTGTCGGGATACCCGGAACTCCCGAGCTCGCTTCGCTGGCTCATGGATCAATTTCGTTTATTTTCTTTCATAATCCCGATATATTGTCGACTATTATAGTGGTTTAGTATTTACGTCATTCTAAATTTTCATCTTTTTTTGCTATTGACAAGTAAAATAAAGTAAGTCATTATTGTTAAGACATACAGAGCCATATGCGACAAAATTTCGAACTAAAATCAACAATCTGACAGTTCATTTCACACTGTTTTACATTATCTCTGATCGTTGACCCGCTGCATTGATAAACGCAAAACGTTCATTCAATTCTGCGTATTATAGTTCAGTAATTATGTAAAACCGCTAAACGTCGTTCAGCTGTTTTTCATAACAGTACTGTTTTGTAAATCAGCTAGCAGTTTTGTAAAACAGCTTATTCTACAATCGATCTGCGACATATATATTATTTTAGGTCCTCCAGGCCATCCTATGGCGATGACGTTGCAAGTTACGTACGCCTTAAACGCGAAGGAAAGAAAAGAAAGTTTACTAACAGCGAGTATGAGAAATTTTACGTTTGTACAAGCGGTAAAATATAATGAAAGATCTCGTGATACTTATATGGAAAAGTGGTATTATTGACTAATACTGATATCAGTAATATTGAAAAAGAGAGGAGATCAACATGAAACCTCTGGCATGACTGCCGTTACCCTGCCATATGTTAATATGGCAGGGTAACGGCACGAGCACATGAGTTCAGTCGGTGCAAAACCAGTGAAGACACATTAATCGCACACACACTGGCTATAAACGCAGTAGAACAATGGAAAATAAAGTAAGGAAGATTGTGAGCACCAAGCTGGAAAAAAAAAGTGTGGTTTAAAGCTTTCTAAAAACTAACCCAAGATAGCAGGATCACCTGATGGGATCTGCGAATACAGTAGTAGAAATTAAGTGCCACATAAGTGCAAAAACTTTTAAAAATGATGTATCTAACGGGAAACCAACTCAGAAGTATTATGTGCAGATGCGGCTACAAATGTACATAACATGACTTAAATAAGGCTACTATTGTGTAGCTGATTCCAACTACAATGCAAATGAAAATGTAGAAATAATTAGTGTCACATTATGATGAAAAATATGTATAAAATGTTCAGTATTTTGTAGTTTTTTCATGGAAAAATAATGTGTATCCATTATTGTACCAAAGCACTCTATAAGTTTCGTGTAAATAAAATCCAAGATTAAAAAATAGCTGTTTTATTATATAACTAGGTGATGAACGCGGCTTTGCAAAGGCAAAGCCGCGGGCATCAGCTTATCGCGACCAAAAGTAATCATGAAAATATATTGATCCCGTTCCCGCGACCCATGGGAACCTATTCCAGGGATAAAAAGTAGCCTATGTCTTATTCCAGGCTATAGTCTATCACTGTACCAAATTTTGCTTGAATTTTATTCTCGCGTCCGTAATATTTTTGCTATCTTAAGAGTTCGCTATGCATGCGTTAATGCTTTTCGAAGATTTTTCTGCACTCTAATATTCTCATTCCCATATTAATACACCAAAAACAATTTAATTAATCTAAAACAATTTTTAATCTTTACATATTCAAAAGTTCCGACCGTAGGTATTTCGGTCACGGCGGCCTATCTCGATGGAGATTAGCCAAGTACGCAAAAGATATTATAGTGCACAAGTGTATGCGCAAACACAGGTGCACTCCCTCTTCCTTCACTCTCATATTCCGATGCGACGGAAATCCGACACGACCGGAGAGAGATAAGGCGCAGGACCGACGGCTTTACGTGCTCTCCGAAGCACGGGGGTGTCACACCACCAACTTCCTGACTCCGGGCTGCTACTGAGAATTTCCTAATAGGAAAACCCAATAACACTTTGTCCGACCTGAGAATCGAACCCAGGACCTCACGCTCAGCAGCCGCGCTTGCGACCACTAGACCAACGAGGCAGTCAAATGGTCAAAAGTATTAATAATGATTGGGTACTGAGCTAACCCTAAAATGCAAAGGTATAATGTCTACTCACCGACGGAGCTTTGACTATATAAATGACCTGCTAGAATAAAGAGCTTTTTGATCTTCAAGGGCGATGCCTTCTTAGCAGCTTCTTGGTTTGCTAACTGGAAACAAGGAAAAAACCTTATTTGATGTTCTTTTAAAATATTGATTAATCTGGCCTGATTATTACATTAATGTTTGTAAAGCAAATACTTGCCTGAAATGCCATCTCAGCTGCTTGTGAAATCCTCCCGCTTTCCTTTAATTGCATAATACCTTGTATTGATGGCGTTTGGTCAATACTATCGCTCATGTCATCTAACGCATTTAGCCTCGTTTTGCCAACAATCTCCTAAAAATGAAAATATGATTGTTACTATTAAGAACGTTTACTCCGACTTTTTAAAAAAACTGTACGTTTTAAAACATGCTACATAATATACAAACATGTTAATTCCTAATAACTTTAGGAAATCTTATTATCTAAATACTTAGGTAGTATAATTTTTCGACTAATAGGGTATTCATATATTATTATATTGATATTTTTCATACATGTTAAGGCTATGTAATGTCTACATTAATTAATAGCTGTGCCCGCGACTCCGTCCGCGAGGATGTCATAAATAACACCATGTCGTGAATGAGCACAAATTCATAATAATTAAAAATGTTGAGGACTAAGCTATGTAGTTTTAAATAGACTTGGGTACTCAGCACGTGTGCCAGCACCTTTGTATCTACGGACTTTAAGAAAAAGAGTCACTCACACAATAAATTTAAATGTGCTACCACAGCACAGTCCAACACTGCACTTCATAAATCGAGTAACAGAGTTGCGTGTGAAAATGGAGTGAATGAGAAACTATAGAGTATTGAGCTGACACTTCACTAGATCGTGGCAATGAGTTAATTGTGCGTGTATTGTAACTATTGTATAAATGTACGCCAGCGGGTTCGGCGAACACCGCACGCACACACGTGCCTACACTGAGGATAGCACCGTAATCGCGACGGTCTTGTCTCAATTGTGCTACCAGTGTGCTAGAACACTTGTGAAAAGAGTGCCTCGCACAATCCTCATTGAAAATGTATGTGCTGTGCTACCCACGAAAGCAAAAGCAAAATTAAAATATTTAAAGCAAATAAAATTTGAACCTATTTTTCGTGAATCTATATTATCTCAAGACTGAAATATTATTTGCCCACATGAGCGAGGGTCATTATTCCGCGGAAAATCTAACTCGGCGATTCAGAAAGTGACGTCATATGCATAACGCCATCTAGCGAGTAATGAGTAAACCGTCAAAATATTAAGCATAGAAAAGTTCGGTTTAAACAATAATCACTTTGCATTGTTAAACCCACGTTGGTTTAACAATGCAAAGTGATTATTGTTTATAGCTGTGCCCCGCGGTTTCACCCGCGTTAATTTGAGGGAAAAAAAAAAACAAATAAAATATATTTTTAGCAGCGCCCTCCCCCCTCATGACCGCACCTAGCACATCATAAACGCGCCTGCCTCGTTGGTCTAGTGGTATCAAGCGCGACTGCTGAGCATGAGGTGTCGAGTTCGATTCTCGGGTCGGGCAGTGTTATTCAGTTTTTCTATTAGAAAAGTCTCAGTAGCAGCCCGGGATTTGGAATTGTGCCAGGTAGATGGCAATAGCTCCGCAACTATTACATTTTTTTATAACTATTAAAGGGGGCAATTTCGTCATACATGATTTTTACGTAGCCTAACTTTAACCGTTCAAAGTCAAAGTCAAATCATTTATTTCAATTAGACCCTTTACAGGCACTTTTGAATTGTCAGAAGCTAGTTGCCACGTTCCAAAGTGTACGTTTACGCAGCGCACGCAACGGAAGCTCTCAAAAGGAGTACATTTTTCCGTTTTTGCAAAATATTTCATTGATGCTCCGCTCCTAGGTCGTAGCGTGATGTTATATAGCCTTCGTCGATAAATGAACCATCCAACACAAAAATATTTTTTCTATTCGAACCGGTAGTTCCTGTGATAAGCGCGTTCAACCAAATAAACAAATTCTTCAGTTTTGTAATATTAGAATAGACTATTTTTCAAGGAAACATTGAAATAATAATAGCCACGAACGGGACTTGAATCCGCAAATATTTTCTAATTACATTAACAGACAGTTTCTTGAATACTACTTGTGAATTTCGAAGCTTAAAATATTGTAAATACTGATACAACAAACAACAAACATAAAATAAAAAATCATTCAAAGTCAAAGGTTTTTATTTCATATAAACCATACAAAGGCACTTATGAAAAGTCAGAATTTACGTGCCCTTGCACGTAAATTCTGACTTTCTCCAAAAAGTCGCTTCCTATGGAGAAAAACCGGCAAGAAACTCCATGGTTACTCTTTTAAATTGTATATCTTTTACAATTTCTGTAGATATAATTTTGGGCGGGATGTAAAAACAACGTAAACTTGGATGCAGTCACTAATATAAAAGATAATTAGATAAGCCTTATTAAAATCCAAAATACGCGCCTGCCATGAGTGAACTAAAAAGTGAATGTACTAAAGAATTTTCTTCGTAGTCGGGGGACATTTCCCGATTATCTTATAGGTCTGCGATAAAATTTTTATGTATGTCGCAGATGGATTGTAGAATCCGCTGTTTTACAAAATCTCTAGCTGCTTTACAAAACAGTACTGTTTTATAAAACAGCTGAACAACGTTCAGCTGGATTGCCATTGCGATACGTTTAACAAAACTGCTACCCACCTTTAGACGTAATGCAGAATGACATATCTACAGTTGGACAGGTTTTGCTAATGTCTAATCGTGGGTGTGCTACCCACGATTAGACGTAAAGCAGAAAATGCTTTTGTAAAACGTATCGCAATGACAATCCAGCTGAAGCAGTTTTATAAAACAACACTGTTTTGAAAATCAGCGAGCAGTTTTGTAAAACAGCGGATTGTACTATCCATCTGCGACATATGCACATGCAAGTAGAAGCAGAGGCTTGACTTGACAAAGTTGCTTGAACTTTAGTTTGACAATTTATGGTGTGACGTCTAAATATATTATAATTTATTTAAAGTGATTATTCTTCCATTTATAACACAAATTAATGATAATTTGGTGTTAAAAGGAAATAATTTGAAGAATAAAAATGTTTATTTGTCATATTTAAAGTAGCACAGTCACAAAATGTTAAATCTCATCAAGGAGTTTTCAAACATGAAAACTCTTTGCCGAGGTTTAAAAGCAAATGTAAAGCTGGCACGCTGTTTATTTTTATATTACCAAACTAAAGCGGTAAAAATTAATAAAAAGTACACGTTATTAATAAGCCTCATTATGAACATAAAAGCGGTACAATACGAGCCACTTTACGAGCTCTCTGAAAAAATGTTTACTACGTTTTTAGCTGTTACAGTGAGAATTTCAGCTTTCACCCATTTTCATCACCTTGTTGTAGGTATTTTTATGGCATCAATCGGTGAGATCAACCGTAAAGAACTTTAGAATAGCATCAAGTAAATAAAAATATAAAAAACTACCTTTGATCTTGGGGAACCTGTATATAGTTTTGATAAAGACTCATTGTCTTCGAGCGCCATGTAACATTTCTTCAAGCCTTCTGTGTTATTTGACATTGTGTAATATTCGACGGCACTCATCCTATATGAAATACATAACACGCATCAATCAAACTTATTCTTTTACTATCGTTATACTGAAGAAAAGCGTAGTGGTAATTTTTACAGAAGGCACTTTTCCATATGAACATTAAAAATTCTCCATATGAACTAAAATGTTTAAAAATACATGCAATGTGAATGGACCTCATACACCAAAATTAAAATAATGGTTGCTTATTAATACATTATGACACAAGTGAACTAAGTTGGTCATTACACTGCTGAGTGTGACAAATCAAAGGACTGCGAGAAAAAAAGAAAAAAAAGTTTACTTATATTGTTATTATAAGAAAAACGAAGTAATAAAATGACGCGGATTACATTTTCGGGCGCAATGGCTGCACTATGGATCTGAAAAAAATACGGACGTAGCGTTGCATACGTCATGTGAGAAGCATCAATTTCACTTATCATACACGAACTAAACGCATACAAATACATAAAACTCATCCACACGGCACCAGTACGCTGCGCGTGTCATCGCTGATGACATACGTCACATAGCGCGAGCAGTTTTTTAATCTTTGATTCTCTCATGACAAGGCAAGGCTACGTCCGTATTTTTTTAAGTCCATCGTTTGCACTTGTACGCTCCAATTCCACTATATTACCGCGGAAATACGTGTACATGTGCGTAACAGGCTACATTATGAACTTAAAAGCAGTGCAAAAGCTACTTTACCAGCAAGTGTGTTGACAACAACATTATGATTGGATGGATACTATTCCTTTTACCCACATTGCTATTTATGTTGTGCATACACAGAATTTTGAACCAATTTATCGTTAACGGTTAATTTTATGTTAAAGTTCTTTAAATTGCAGACTTGAAAGCTGAATATACGGCAACATGTACAGCGTAAGTTATGTTAGTCATAACTTACCAATTTTGTCTATCAATGTAATAGTCGCCAATGTTGCTATATGCTTGTTTGACTTGCGCATCGGTTGTACTTGCAGACATTTTCAATAGCTCTACTACACGAAACCAATGTCCTAAACGTTTGCGAAGAGCTATTGCTAAGTCCCTGAAATAAAATAATAATAAAATTAATTATTAATTATACTATTTTGAGCACCAAAAGCGTAGCCTTTAAATGATAACGTACCGTCTATCTTCACTGTGATATATCTTTTCTGCTGCATCGTAATCTTTAAAGTAAGCTAATATCTCAGCTTTTTTGAGTGCATTTGAATGCAATGCGTTCAAACGAGTAACAAATTTGATTCCTGCATAATCATTGCGTCTTACAAATGCAGCTTCAGCGGTGTCTAAGGCCGACTCGGACTCAAAATTTTTTAAGGCAGCTTCTGCCAGCAACAACCTGAAAGTATTTACTTTGTGCAATCTAAGAACTTTACTAACCTTGCCCAAAAGGTACTACTATGTTTACATTTACATTAGTTTTATGTATTATTTTTATTAAATAATAATTATTAATTATTTTAATATAAAGATGAACATACCAAAGCTGTGGATGCGGGTTATCTTTTATAAAGTTTTCAGCTTCCTTTAACCCTACTTTCTCTATGAGTTGGCGTGTGTCTCTCAAGGACTTGACTTCTACTCGTACAATATGTTGAGGTGTGCATTTGTCGTCCACATTATCCAAAAGTGCTGAGATAATTTCTAATTCCTAGAAAAAAATACTGTTTAACAATTTTATGACAGGTAGGCTGTACCAATCAAAGTTTAACCCATTGAGCGGCAGTAGACACCAATATACATCATAACAATAACATTTCTATTGTGTCTGGCCTACCATTGCCATGCAAGAACTGCATGGGTTAAGAACTGTAGGTCAAATCGTTGAGAGGGAATATTTTCGTGGTAGACTTAGTACATTGGTACTTTCACTGGAGGTGTTCCCCGCATAGGCAGAGTAGCGCCAGGACCTCATTGGGGCAGTAGGGATGCGCGATCTGTCGGTTCTGGCTGTGAGTAGAAACAAGGTCGGGAGCGAGAGCGCATAGGGTGCCGTTACCGCCTTCTGCGAGGAGGTAATGCTCGCGAAGAAGGCAGCGGAAAGGTAGAGAGAGGCAAACGCCACTCACCCTTCTCGCAGATCCCTGCCCCTGGCGCACCAGGCGCCCGAGGGAATGATTTCCGTCCTCCGCGAGTCGGTGCCTGCGGGTGACGTACTTGTATATTTCGCCACCCGACCAGTGACAGGCCTGAGACGGGTCGCCGCACTTCTACACGTGCGCCACTCTGACGGCCAACTGTGGCCGGCCTGCACATATTTCGGGATTTTCCACACCAAAAATAAAAAGTACCTCCGTACTTTAATGTCTACTCTGTTTGCCTAGCGTGGCTTTTAATAGTAAATGTAACTTCTCCCACAATCGTCCACTGCTTGCTTTTTTATGAAAATAATAAGTACACACGCAGATAAACATCTATCGAAATCAAATGAATAGCAATGGAATTAATGAAAACTTTTAAGCTCTTGCCGGCAAAAATCTGCGGTGATGATTGTACGTACCTTAAACTTACATAAATACCCTTGCATGGTCAATGGCTCTTCGGGTTCAGTATCTCTCATTACATAGAGTCTTGCTTTTTCAGCCACCGCTAACATTTGTGGGTTGTCGGACGCCCAAAGAGCACTCCAAACATCTTTACGTAATGCTTGTCCTATGCTTATATTGTTTGCCATATCAGTGTCCAATAAATACAGAGATCCCGGTTGGTCGATCACAAAGAACTTACTATAAACAATATAACATTATTATTTATTTTCAACTGTTCAGTGTATTCCATTCCTAAATAAAATGAGATAATATGGCTCTGATACAAAACCCTTCTTAAATTTAAATTTACTGGTTATCAATCTCCGTGCTTTTTATTAATTCTCCAAATATGAGCTATTAAGTTTTTTATTAATCCCCGAAATAAAAGCTATTAAAGCTTGATTTGTGTAAATTCATGATTATGTTATGTAGAGATTAAATACAGATTGAATTTTTGGAAATAAAAATTATCCATACCTAGAGTTTGAGTTGATCCCCAACTTATAAGGCCGTGAATTCATGTTTATTGAAGTGATTTTCTTGAAATTCACAAGGGAAAATAACAATATAGAACCAGAATCCCTGCCAACTAACAAATGACTATCAGAACTTGCAATACAACATATTGTATCGTCCTGAAACCCTGCGTCGGTGGAGCTCACGAGCGTTCCGTCAGCTTGATACAACTGTTCAGTAGCACCTGGAATTTACATATGAATTACACACAATTAGCTAACACAACATGCTTCTAACACATACTACAAACACTTACGAGGTCTGGACGGCGTGAAGAATTTCCATATTATGAAAGATTCCTTTGACGCTGCCACTGCTATTGCTTTGCTGTTGATGGTCACGTAAATCACCGGAATACTAACTGCTTTAGCTACATAATTTTAGTAACAGAAGGGATTTTATTAACCATAAGTTTTCGAGCCTATTAACTATACTAAGTAAAATAGTCATTACGTTCCCTTCAAAACACACAGCGTTGGTAGAAGAAGCTGTCCTTAGATTTTGCCTTTTCCTATAAATGAAATAACTCACCAGAATCCTTTGGGGCCGTCCATTAATCACGTGAGGCTCGAAAGGGGCGGGGGGGTTTGTTGGCATAAATCACGAATTGTCACAAGGGGGTGCTTGCCCGACAGGGTCCATAATTTGATCGCATAGTCTAAGCCTAGCACCTGTAGAACATTATGGAATGCAATAAAGTATTGAGTATTGGGTGTAGTCAGATATCACGTGTATTTATTTTCTGCACTTAAAGATAATATTCTAAAAAATTTCCCGGTTAGTGGAGTGTGATATTAGGATAACATCAGAACCTGGCGCATGGATAACATTTGGTATGGCATAGATAAATAGAAGGAGACCGCATCGGTGGCGGTGACCACCAACAACAGCATTCCCAAAGAGGGTTGACGTCAGGCAGGCGACCGGTCATAAAACATAGCCAAAACTTTAGCAGCATGCCAGATATAGGTATGCTGCGCCAACCCCAAATAAATTGAGATAAGGGCGGGGGATGATGATGATGATTCTAAAAAATTTAAGATTTTTTTGTAGGTACTAAAAAATACACGTGATTTTGGGTGGATGTGGGGGGTTAGTCTTAAACCTCACCACGTATCACCAAGGGGGGTGTAAAAAGGCTTAAACAAAAAAAACTTCACGTGATTAATGGATGGCCCCTTTGCTCTTTGACTTTCCTTTCTTTCACTATGGCAGTAGCTCGCAGTAATCTATGGTTCCGGCGAGCTGTCATCTGTCACTGATATAGTCTAAAGATTTAGCCGCCATTGCGTGAAAAAAGTTTTCTAGCGATAATTTTTTCCCATTAATTTTGTTTAATAATTAAACGTATTATCGAAGTAGAGAGCGAAAGTTCTCGTCTCGATACCGCCACTGCCACTACCGGTGCTTCGGATGGAAACCGGTCAGCGGGAACTAGCTAGTGCGAGCGAACGGCCAATGTCGTATGAAAGTGAGGAAGAACGATCTTCATCCTCGGAGGATGAAGACACCGCCTTTCCACCGCCAAACAAGCGGTCGAAAAGGTCAAAGCGGAAACCTTTTGCGGATCCGACTTAGATATAAACAAATCCGGTGAACATACTTTTCGTAAATAAATTTAAAATACTATACCAAAAGCTTCAAAAACAAACGACACTTAATAGAACCACTATTAGCAGAAAATAAATTACAAGCCACCTGCTTCACAGAAATCTGGATAACAGACCCTAAACTAGATCTACTGCACATCGAAGGATATAACTTAGCGTTATCGTATTGTCGAAATAATTATGAAGGAGGCGGTGTGTGTATATTTGTAAAAGAAGGCATAGAATATAATGAACGAAAGCATGTAGTGGATATGACGATAAAACATATTTTTGAAATATGTGGAATTGAAATTAAACAACTAAATCTTGTAATCATTGTCTTATATTGGCCTCAAAATAATAGGGAGACAAATATTTTTTACCATTATATCTCCATTTAATCTCCAATTAATATTTATCGCCATTTAAAATCATTAGGTAAAAATATAAATAGGTGTCGAATAGTGCCACACGAATTAACCGAGATTCAAGCGAAACGTCGAGTAGAAGTGTGTAAACAAACAACAACAAGTCCTTGCCCTGCCGAAAGATGATCGTTTTATTAGACGCATGTTATGTTACTTGCGATGAAAAATGGATTTATCTAAACAACCCAAACATGGAAAATCAGTGGTTAGACAAAGGACAATTACCAGAACCCGTCGCGAAAAGTCTTGTTGTGTGTCTGGTGGAATTATGAAGGTTTAGTGTACTTCGAAATCATTCCAGATGGTCAAGCTATCAATGCCAAGGTATATAGTGAACAGCTGATGCGAATGTATGAGGTTTTATCTGAGAAATATCCAGGTTTAGTTAACCGAAAGCGGGTTCTCTTACAACAAGACAATGCTAAACCTCATACTGCGAAAGTTACGCGGAATAAGATCGAAGAACTTGGTGGTATTGAACTCCTACCACATCCAGCATTTAGTCTGGACCTTGCACCGTCAGATTACTATTTATTCAGATCCATGACGAAATTCTTGCATGGGAAAAAAATTTAATCCAAAGGAGTTGTTGAAAATGCAGTGCGACAATTTTCTAAGCCCAAAGAATGGTTTTACCAAGGTCTCCAAGAGCTTGCTGAACGTTAGGTTAAAACCATAGAATACGATGGGCTATACTTCGAATATTAAGGCTTTCTTTTTGTATGATTATTTAATAAACAAAGTGAACATTGGAAACCGACATTATTTAAGAGACACCCTCTGTAATTCGGTAAGAGAAAACCTTAAGGTCATGTACAGCTACACCAGGGTTTACACAGATGAAGTTAAAAAAATTATGCCATTTAAATAAGACTAGATACTATTTAGCCTCCGCAAAAGGAGTTTTGGCCTGACTCTCTAATTAGAGCAAAAATAACTACTAAAGCAAGGCCTTCAGAAATTAGTGAATTGGGCAGCAGCTAATCCACAAGAGCTATCTACTCAGTCTCTTTTTGAGAATGTTACTAATCTCTTTGGTCCAAGTTCTACTACACAAAAATGTTTTAATGACATTATGCAAATAGTCTGTGGGAGAAGAAGTGAGTGTATAGAGATAAGACGAAGTAGAATTTTGAAAGAGATCAGAATTTAAGATCCTCCCTGAAGAACATACCACCTACTCCGTAGTACATATTTAGCAGGGAAGCATTGCAACCACTGATTCAATCATTAGGGGGCACACAAACATGGCTGAATATGCCATGATTATATGAAGCAATAAAACTATCTTAGGAACCATGACCAGCGTTCAAACTCTTACAAAAAAGGACCCAGCTCATTGACAAAACAGTTTAAAACTGATAAAAAATTCAAAAAGAATCAGTCCTATCGTTCCAAGAACTACCGAAATGACAAGCCCAGTACCGATACTCAGTACTGATGCTCAAACAGGATCAATAAAAAAATGACTATGCCTGGACAAAAAACCAGAGTTTTCAGGGGGGTTTCTTAGAAAACCACGTGAAGGCTTGGAAACTCAAAATGCCGATCAATTCATATTAAAAACAATAACATGAAGTCGGATACCATTCAAAACCAAACCTCCAATGCAATATCTCACAAAAAAATTAAAGAAACTATTCTCAACGAAACAGACACCAGAAATGTCAGAAATAATAATATAATTAAAACAACAAAAAGTATTAGAAAAACCAGACTAAGTGAATCCAGGATTTTACTTAAGGATGTTTCTGGTGAAGAAGTCAGACGGCAGTCGCAGACCTATTTTCGACCTAGGGGGGGGACTAATTCAACATTTGGTAGTCAGACACTTCCAACTAATTTCACAGGTAGATGTTGCGGATTTCTTGCAGCAAAAGGATTGGCTTGTAAAAATAGATCTACACCAAGCATATTTTCATCTACCAATCGCGAAGTCACACAGGCGGTTCTTAAGAATAATCTACAACAAAGAAATACTGTAGTTGACTGCACTTCCCTTTGGGCTTTCTTCCGCACCCCGGACATTTGCAGCAGTAACCAGTTGGGTAGCAGAGAGGTTGCGTGTCCGCGGAATCCGGATCCTGGTGTATTAAGACGATTTTTTACTAGCCCACCAGGACAGAGAAATCTTAGCTTCACATGTCTCGGAGACAGTGGAATTACTGTCAAATCTGGGATGGCAAGTGAATATCCAAAAATCTGTTCTGATACACTGGCACGAATTAAAATACTTAGGACTGCTGTGGAACACTGCCACAAATCTCAAAGCCCTACCTCCAAGCAAAGTAGGAAGAGTAAAAAAAAGTGATTTTAACACTTATAAAAAGAAAACAGTGTTCCCTAAAACAAGCTCAAAGTCTATTAGGTCTTCTGAATTTTGCGAGCATTACGACTCCAAGGGGGCGACTGCACTGCCGTCACACACAGACATTTCTAAAGACTTTCAACCAGAACAGACCCAGGCAAAAAAGATCACTTCCCCCTCTAGTCTGCCAGGAGCTAATGTGGTGGCAGGAAGCCATAAACCACAGCGCAGTTTCTCCACAGGCAGATGCTGCGGACAAGGGGTGGGGAGCACACCAGCATGAAGTTAGATCGGCAGATTATGACCTCCCGTGAAGGCACAACGACATAGCTGACCGCCTATCAAGGAACAGACCAGTGCCGGAATGACACCTGTTGCCACAGGCCTCTTGGGCCATATTCTAAAAATGGGGCGTCCCACACGTGGACCTTTCTGCGTCCAAAATATCGGCCGTTGTGCGACGATACGTCACTTGCGACCCAAACGATGGCTTGGCAAGCTTCTGCGGCGCATTCAGTTAAAAGTGGCAGTTTCGGCTCGCGTGGGTCTTTCCTCCACCCAAATTAATACCCCGGGAACTCAGTCATCTGAACTCTGCAGAGGGAACTTATTGATTGCCCCGCAATGGACCTAGTGTGCGTGGCTTCCGAACTTGAAGATGAGAGCCCTCGAAGAACCACTACCGATACAAGACCTGTGCAGGAATCGCATAGACCTGTCAACGGGCAGGAACCCTCCACAGATAGAAAAACTTCAGCTGCTCGCTAAGACAATTGGGGGTGGGCAAACTAAATTGCCCAGTTGTCAGCAGAAGAAAAACGACTTTTAAAAAGTAGTGGGGGAAAATCTACAATTATTGCTTAAAAAGCCCCAATAGAGAGATGGGTTTCATGTTGTATTTCTCAGGGAATAAATCATAAAACTCCTGATGCGAAAGTAGGTTTCTGGCGAAATTATACCTAGTAGATAACCCAGCATTTAACACTATCCGTTTAAAAAAATCAGCCATTTCCACATACTGTGCTGTACCAACAGGATAAAACAACAGGTATAGTTAAGCCTGCTACAAAGACTGTAATCTCCGGATGGATTAAGTCCATTTTCAAAGAGGCAGACATTCAAGCTCCTCTATGTATTATCAGGTCTGATTTAGAGAGGAGATCTTGAATAGGGGAAGCTGGAAGAGCAGTGAAACTTGCAACTTAAAAAACTTTTATTGTCGTCAGATTATGAAAAAGAAAAGGAAGATTTACCATATGATAGTTTTTCTTATATTTAGAGGTTTAAATTAAAAATAATAATTGCTATTGGTCAAGTGAATATGGAGATGAAAAGACACTTGATTTACTTGATGGATCTCAACAAATTCTTTAATTATTTTATAAAATATGTTTATTATATATGTTTTTATATAGGCAAACTTTGTTTTGTTAAAAAGATAATGTTCAATATTATTTTGGTTCGTTTTAATATAAGTCATTTGTTAATTATTTGCTACGCTAATCATTTAGAACACTTCCTAGTATTTACTGAAATAAATATATTATGATTAAAAGTTTTGGTTAATTTATGAGAATCATATTTCAGAACTTTTATGTTAAAGCAATGCGTTATTTCACATGGCGTCTACATATTATTTCACCAGCAGATATCAAACAGGTCTTCAACCAACGCTATGCGTTTTGAAGGAAACATAATAGAACTGTTTTGCATAAAAACAAAACAGATATTATGTTAATAAAAAACACACAGCGTTGCAGCAAGATTCTTGCTGGCGAAATTTGAAGACTTCTATGAGTGACAGATGACAGTTAGCCGGAACCATAGATTACTGCGAGCTACTGCCATAGTGAAAGAAAGGAAAGTTAAAGAGCAAAGGATTCTGGTGAGTTATTTAATTTATTTATAGGAAAAGGCTAAATCTAAGGATAGCTTTTTCAACCAACACTGTGTGTTTTTATTAACATAATATCTGTTTTATTTTTATGCAAAACAGTTATATTATTATAAATATACAATACACACCGTCACACTGAATCCCTTGCTGATTTGATATTATTATTTGTCCCAGAGTGGCTATCACACAGTATTCATCAACGGCGCACATATCAATGACATCAGGTATATGATTAATCCAAGACTAAATACAAAAAAGAACAAATTAGTTGTGGACTAAAAATATGTTGTGTTGTGAAATAACTAATAACTTAAATCCACAAACCTGATGAGTAACAGTATCCCAAAAGGTAACGGTTTCTGTGCCCGATACATATGCTAACGTGTTTCCGTAAAACGCGTACTTGTGATCCATTTTTACGTTAGCAAAATATATAAAGGAATCAATTGCTATAGCAAGTCGCAGTGACTTTTTCTCCCAAGACAAAGCCCTCATGCTGCCACCTGGTACACGCAACGTACGAATATGCTGGAACCAAAAGTTAACTAGAGTTAGGGTGCCCTAAAATTAAACAATTGATGTAACTAAAAAGATTTGGTTTCACGCTTCAAAGTCAAAGTCAAAAGTTTTTTATTTCAAATAGGCAAATTACATGCATCCTGTTCGCGACCATATTCTTTTTCCATTTAATATAATAACTTTAGAGTTCGCTAAGCATGCGTTAATGCTTTTCAAAGATTTATCTTGAATTGTTAAGGTAATTGCATTCTTTACGACATTGTATTAACTGCAAAATCAGTCGTGTCGGTCCGGTCACCCGTATAGGGACTGAATTGATAGCAATAACTTCGCCATAAGACGTGTTACAATATGGAAGAGGAATTCACGGTGGTGAGCAGAGGTCGAGATGGCTTAGTGGTCAGAGCGCCTGGAGTATATATCCGGGAGGCGTAGGTTCGAATCCTGTTCGCGACCGTATTATTTTTCCATTTAATATAATAACTTTAGAGTTCGCTAAGCATGCGTTAATGCTTTTCAAAGATTTATCTTGAAATTACATGCACTTAAGAAACGTCAAATGATTCTAGTTCAGGTCCAAAAAGTTGATCATATGAAGAAGAACCGGCAAGAAACTCCATAGACACTCTTTTTAAATAAATAATAGTACAGTCTTGCTTTGTAACATTTTTGTCAATGCCAAACTTCCTTATCATCAATGCAGTCTTTATTTTTATTATTTTAATAAGCTTTCTTTTAGAGAACCGATTTAACATATGATTTAAACTTTTAACCCATGAGATCTGTGACAGTTTTTGGTAGCTTATTTTATGGAAGCGTATACCATTGCCTAAATGATTTATTTGTTTTAGTTAATCAAAATTTCGGTACTACTATCTTATACACACCTCCCCATATGCACCAAAAAACTGAACGACGTTAGTTTTGTCTGCAGTACAGCCCGCAGTAGCCAAGATAGTTCCATTGTGATTCCAGTGACAGTCAATAATCACCATATTTGATTCTATAACTACACTATCTGAAAATGTCATATTAAAAAAAGATACTGTTTACATATTAAGATTTCATATAATCTGGGGCTATTAAGCATATTAATTTCAGGTTAAGACTAATTTACTAACTAAATACTTCACGTTAAAGGTTTACGTTTAAATTTACCTTCTTCATTGCAGTTTTTCATTAACAATATGATACCACTCCTGTAACAAATTGCTAATACCGGTCTGTTCGCCGGAGCAATTCCGGAGTACCAGTCCATTGTAACAACATCCGTTGAACCCGATACACCGTGAATCTCAACTGGCATCTGAAATCACGGTTGTGCTGGTTATTAGGAATCAACAATTTAGTGATTATAGCAAGTGTACTAAAATGTTTTTAGCGAACCCTGTGACATGGATAATGTCCAACAACAAGACATCACAGACTTACAGTAAAATTCCCTTGATTGTCATATATATGTAACTCGCCATTAGATAAGGCAAAAAGAAGTTGTGAATTATCTGGTGACCATTGTACTGCAGCAAGTCCTGGCCCTTTAATGTCTTTGCCCCATACTCGAGACCCATCCACTGAGCCCACAATAACAGCTCCTGTAACAAATCTATGACTTGAAGACCAAAGTTCAAACATACAGGATAATAAATTCCTTATAATTACGATTATTGCTAGACAAGGCGTGCTAGATGAGCACTTGTTGAAATAGCAATTATATCCATCTATAATATTACATTAAAGACACACGAAAAGCAAAAAGTATAATCTTGCCATCCTCATATGCTATGCATATTTTTTGACCATCAGAACCCCACGCCATGCTTCTGACAGTTGATTTGTTTCTGTTATTTATCATTTCTTCATACCAAGACCCCTGGAAAGAGATAACAATGCTTGATTTGAAAACAATCACAACAGAGAACCGCTGTATGTTGTGTGATTAGATAATTAAAACTAGTTTCATTCCTTTAAAAAAACAAGTATATTATGGTAACCACTCACGTATACTTGCGCAAATTTAGACTTGCACAAATATCACTACTTATTAAATACTAACTGTGCTCCGCGGTTTCACCCGCCCCGTCTTTCTTTTCGTACGATTAAAAGAAAAATCTTGTAAACGCAAGTTTTGTTAAACGCGTATTTGCACAAGTTTCAGTAGTATTCTAACGGCCTTTTCTTTAAATAAGTGTGGAAATCCTAGGTGAACTCCACTTGGTTTGTTACCAATATTAAGCCCAAAACGGCCTGGCGCTGGTCGGGGGGCGGACATGGATGGTTCGCTGCCCGACCACCGCCAAGCACGAGACGGCCGCGCACCACATTTTGCACGTGCGCCACAGAGGAGTCATGGTGCAGGCTAACCTGCTAACACCGCTGACACCCTTCAACGGACGCAACGAACCCGGGACCTCGGTAAAGGTTAGAGTAGGACCGTGTGGTTTTTAGTCGGATTTTCCACACTAAAAAAAGGTTAGGTAATGTCTATATTCGAATTGTTGTGTCAATTACCAGTAGTTAGTAGTCTTACCACCACAAAATCATCATCATTATCAACCTATAGCAGTGCACTGCTGTACATGGGTCTCTCCCAAGACGAGGTACTGAGCCTTCGGCTCTTCTCAACCATATTGTGTACCAGCTACACTCGGCAGATCGTCGCTCCACTTTGCTGGAAGGCGTCCTACACTTCGCTTCCCTAGACGTAGTCTCCATTCTAATATGCGTTTACCCACTGCCACTTCTGTTTGCTTATTCTTTGACCTATGTCGACCACCTCGTTTCAGATTTTGTTCTTCAAAGTAACTCCGAGCATAGGTCTTACTATAGCTCGCTGAGCAACTTTTAATTGTTGTACAGACCTTACTGTGTTTCGGCAGCATAAGCCATGACAGGTAGGATGACTGGTTGAAGACTTTCGTGTTCAGACATAAAGAGATAGGTGACGAGAACACTTGAACAAGCTTTCCGAATGCCGCCCAGCCTAGCTGAATTCGACGGTTTAACTCTTTTTCGAAATTGTGTTAATCTAATCGCAAGCTCTGGCAACGGTAGATGTACTCCTGCACTACTTCGATAGGCTCCCCGGTGACTGTGATTGGCTCTGGCGTGATAATGACCTTTGTTTTATTAAAGTTAATTCCCAGCCCAACACGTCGAGAAGCAGTAGCTAGACTATTTAGCGTCTATTGTAGGTCCTGTAACGATTCCGCCATTATGAGGATTTCGGGCGTAAATAGTAAGATCTATGTAATCACCGTTGATGTTGATGGCCAAATATTCCAACTCAGCGTCTTAAGGCTGCGCAAGCCAACCGTTGTTCCACACAAAGTAGAACGTTGATAACTCAACTGTTTCGTGATAAATGTCTAAAACTAAATATGATATGGATTAGTCTCCCTCGCGCCACTCGCGAGAATGAGATTCTTCATAATACTTGCAAAAATTCATAATGCTTAAAAATACCAGGTTCGTAAACCAGGTATTAAAAACTTGTATTTGGTGGCATTCGATTTAGGTCATAATTGAAAATACTTGCATAGGATTCTTATAGTCATATAAATAAGAAGCAAAATCGTATTTGCTAAAAAAATATTTTTTTTTACGTTTATACGATTATGCTCCTTATTTATAATATAAGGTAACACGTATAAATTTTCTATGCAAGTACTCCGCGCCCTGCTTAGGCACGCGCGCACTTCTGGAGTGCCTGCCCAAGCTGTGCTGTGGCCGGCCTGCATAAATATTGGGGTCCGTCGATACTTTCCACGAACCATAACCTGCCGGGGTCGTGGTGAATGTAGCAACGATCGCGGGACCCCGGTAAAGGTTAGAGAAGGATCGTGTGGTTTTTAGTCGTTAGAAGTCCGGCACACCTCCATGATGGAATTTCCACAACAAAAAAAAAGGTCGGCAGCACTTTTTCTTCCGACATACTTAAATAAAAATCAATATTTAAGGCTAGCTGAGAAATGTAGTCCGATGTTAGATAGCCTATACTAGTCTAACATACACAGAAATAATTTTTCAAATCCGACTGGTAGTTCCAGAGATTAGCGTGTTTAAACAAACAAAAAACTCTTCCGCTTATACATAGATTAGTATAGATATACCTACTATTGCGCAACCAATTGCATACCTACAATTTCAAACATGCACAGTTATAATACCTTACAATACGTAAGTGACTACAGATAGTTGTAATAGAGTAAAGACTAGTTATTGAAAAGAACATTAATTGCACGTCCATTAATTGTATTTAAAAATAATGAAAAATAAGGACCAAAGTAGTGAGTATGAGCGTTGCTGCGAATACAACTGCGAACTGCAATGCATTATTTACAGATCAATACAAATAAATAAAATAGTGTATATTTGTAATGTCAAAATAATAGTATTTTTTATGCTCATACATCTGCACGATACCTATGCCTAAAAATCATTTTTTACTGGCAGGTAGCTGACTATGTAAGGAGTAATTTAGGCTAATTTTAATATAATTATACGGGGGTGAAACCGCGGGGCACACCTGTTATTAATATAATATTAATATAATTATGTTTCTATTCAGTAGAAAACCTTTCCATACTCCAAAAAAAAGCATCTGGGATACAACTGACGCGTTACGCTACCTACTCACGATTCAAGTAAACTTGAGCTAATTCAAGTTGCACAAGTTTCGGTTTCGATAACTGAAACAATTTTAAACAGTACATGTCTAGAATTTTGCACATCAACTACCTCGTTGGTCCAATGGTCCCGAGCGCAACTGATGAGCATGAGGTTTCGAGTTCGATTCCAAGGTCAAGCAAAGGAGTTTTCTGTTTATGAAAATTCCTAGTAGCAGCCCGGAGTTTAAGATTGTGCCCGGTAGATGGAAATAAGCTCAACACCATGGTGAAATGTAGCTGTATATACAACTGTGTACGCTACTAACTACCGGGGGTGCTCTTGACGATCTTCTGTTGTCGGGATCCGACCTAGGCGCGGAAGAAGCGGACACCAGTGGTCTGCTAGCGGGGCTACAGATAGAAGGAGGCGACGAAGGTACGACCAGTGCTGGTGTCCCCTTCGTTAACATGTAAGTTCCTCCAAGCCAATCTCCACTACAGCCAGACCGCGACGGCTCAGCTGCGGAAGTGGATGGGGACGCAACAAACGGCCATCGCTCTGATGCTGGAGCGATGGCCGTTTATTGAGTCTCCATGTGGGTCAGGGCTGGCCGCATCCAAGGACTCTCCAGCCTTGGAGGTAAGCTCATAGTGACTTCAGATCACGACCACCCCCGATCGTGTATCTACGCCACTAATTACCTAAAATTACATATACTAACAGACTTTTGTTGCAGAGATCTCTCTGCTATAAGGATGCACGTAATACAAGATGCAACGGACTTGGATGTTGTCTTTACCTCGGTATACATGCCTAAAAAGCAGCTGGTCCAGATGAAATTTTTCCTGCCTTAATGCAATGGGGAGGAACATTAAATGGAGCATTAAAGCATATATCCCTTCATGCCAATCAACATGCCTATAGTTCGGGCAAAACAACTGAATCTGCACTTCACAAGGTGGTCAGCCGTATAGAAGATGCAATACAAAAGAAGAACATATGTCTAGGTACCTTTAATGACATCGAGGGAGCCTTAGTTAAAACCAACTTTTCCAGCATCAACGCGGCCCTCCGAAAACACGGAGTAAAACCTATGATAACAGACTGGATCACAAACATGCTCAGAAAACGTGTGGTCCGCCTTGAAGATGATAACCAATAGGCGCTGATGGCCAAAGGCTGTCCCCAGGGAGGTGTTCTACCCCCCCTCTTGTGGAACATGGTCATCAATGACCAGATCACCAGACTCAACGCGAACCGAGACTACACAATAGGTTACGCAGATGACCTCGCAATCCTAATCTCCGGGAACGTAACCGGCACCATCTGTAACCTTACCCAGCAAGCACTGCGCACTGTAGAACTCTGGTGCAAATATTATAACTTATCGGTGAACCCCACAAAAACCGAGTTAGTCATGTTCACACAGAAGCGAACTTTAGGACCTTATCAAGTACCTAAGCTAATCGAGTCGAATGAAGTGAAGTACCTTGGCGTCACACTAGACAGCAAGCTAAACTAGAGCAACCACATGACAACAAAATTGATAGGGCGAGCATCACCTTCTGGCAGTGCAGGAGAATGATAGGGAAGAGGTGGGGCATAACACCCAAAATAATTCTGTGGCTATATAAAATGGTGATCCGCCCCATGATAACATACGGGGCGGTTGTTTGGTGGCTAAGGACGAACATAGTCACAGCATCAAACAAACTACAGCGCTTTTAGAGACTTGCATGTCTGGCAACCACAGGCTGCATGAGAACTACTCCCACAGAAGCTGTGGAGGCCATGCTGGACCTGCCACCGCTGCACTTATTCATCAAGCAGGAAGCAGCAATGGCGGCAGTACGTCTTAAAACACTAGCACTGTGGAACGACAGCAACACAAAACAGACAGTAATTTTAGATGAACTGTTCGAGGACTTCCCGATTGCGCGAGCAATCAGCGACCGAATACAGTTCATCTTCGACAAGAAATATAAGATCCAGTTGTAGGACCCACAACGCGATGTTCAAAACCACGCGGAACTATGGATTTTCACAGATGGGTTCAAAACAGGTACTGGTACTGGATCCGGGATTTTCTCGGAAGATCTTAAAATTCACATTTCCACACCACTAGGTCTCTACAACACAGTTTTCCAGGCCGAGTGTATGGGCATCCTTCTGACAGCATCGGCGGTCGTGACCAGGAAAGTCACACAATACCCAATCCGCATACTCTCCGACAGTATGGCGGTCCTACAAGCCCTAAACAGCCACACGGCCAACTCTGGGCTTATTTATGAGTGCCATCAAATATTAAATCTGGTAGGCACTTTTAATAACATTACCCTTCAATGGACTAAAGGACACAGCAGCTCTCGCGGCAACGATGCAGCAGACGAACTCGCAAGAAGAGGATCGATTGTGGCCACTATAGGTCCAGAACCTATGGTACCACACCCCTTAAGACACCTGCATACCCTGGTAAGACAACGCACTAGGGACCAACACAGCAACCTCTGGACGTACTTCTGGTAATTGATGGCCGTATCACCAGACAGCTTCTACGACTGACAAAACATTAACTAAGGGCCGTGGGTCTTTTAATAAACACATCCTTGTTATAGGAGTTACTGACTCTTTGCAGAGTCTGCATGGAGAAGGATGAAACAGTGGCTCACATGGTACTTCACTGCCCTTGGGTCACCACTTACAGGGCTAAGTACTTCAAAAACCCAGGCACTCTCCACGAGGTCGCCGGCAAGATCAAGTTCCTGCTGGCCTTTCTTAAGGAGTTGGGGTGGATTGAATAATCCATTCCCATCCTGGACGCAAAATAATCATCAAGAGCAAGAGTTGCGAAAACCAGCTTGCTTAACCAAGACCAATAAGTACAGGTTATAAGTATCAATAAGAAACCAAAACTAATCTACTTGTAACATAATTATGGCTTTATAGGATATTTTTGCTTCTATTGCAGACTCATTCTTATTTTTGTTCATAAGATTTTATCAAGTAGTGTAAAAGTGTGAAGGACCTTACCTTATAAAGCATCCACACAATTATAACACCATGTTCATCACTAGTGGTCAGTTTTTGGAAGACCTCATTCCATATAGCCACACACAACTGGCCAGTGTGGCCTTCCAAACTTAGATTCATTGATAGATTTCCTCCACCTCCTGTTATACAACAATTAATTATATATTCATCTATGATGGTTGTGTTTATAAAAAATATTTCTTGATATCATAGAACAACTGAACAACTTAGAACTTTAAAAAAGTGGCTGCTATTTCAGATGTGAAGCGGAACTTGCTGGAAACATCATTAATTGGATTTGTTTCAGAAAATAAATGGAATGTAATAATATAATCCATAATAGTCCTGTTGAATAATCCATTCCCACCCCGGACGCAAAATAATCGCCAAGAGCGAGGAGTTGCGGAAACTAGCTTGCTACACCATACCATACCATACCATAATAGTCCTGTTTCACTATACAGCTTAATTTCACTTATATCAAATATGTTGTAGAATTTAAGATTAATATATTATTACCAGATTCCAATTTCAGAACTTTTAACATGCCATCTTCTCCACCAACAGCAATATATCCTGATGAATGGTTCCATGATATGCAAGTTACATTTGATTGTTTGGGTATTGCAATCTAAAAAGAGCAGATTTATAAAATGTTGAGTTATATGGAAACAACAATGATCAATGATGTAATTAGAAGTTATTGGATAAAGCATTATTAGATTCTTATGTAAAAGAATTTTCTAGTTTGGAATTGTGCCTGGTTGATGGCAATAGCCTCGCTACTTATTAAGTGGAACCTAATCATGGCATTGGTGAAATGAGGGTGCACTTCTGCCGTACCCTTCAAGGCTAATGATGTTATGTTTATTCGTAGGTATATTTTAATTAACCATTATTCAGTCAGTGGGTCGTCTTAAAAATATAGATACTACATTGAATTTGAAATCACTATAGAAACATTTAGTATCAACAAAGTGTAATTACCTTTTTACTCATATAAATAAACATTTTAAAAGTGTACTTCTAATACATACACTTTTTGAGGATAAATTATCTTTTAGAATTGAGTAATGACAAAAGTAAGTAGATAATTTCAAAAATAAATTTTTCTCATTTCAGAAACTCATAATATATTCTACTCTAAAGAGGAATCTAAAATCTAATCACTCAATTGACGATCTAAATACCGGCTTTAGGGAAGATAATATTTAATGGAATTTAATTCATATAACATAAATAAAACGGACTCTAGAAGTAGTCTTCGGTCTTTCTTTCTGAGAACCACAGAGTACATTTGCTGAGAACCAACTGAAAACCAAAAAGTCCAGAAACTACAAACAACAACAACCACAGACTACTTAGTGATGCCAAGTGCTAACTAACGCATGTATGTATGTGTATGTAGGATTTGTTTTAAGTGTTATGTACCATGTACAGAATTATACGTTGTAACAATAAAAATCTATTGTGTCTGCTAATGAGCGAGGCAACAGCTTTTAAGTGAGCGCCAACCGCCAATACCCGAAACGCAGTGAAGTTTTGGTGTATCGATACAGCATAATGCAATATATTGATATTTTCTACCGATACGGGTTAATGCGATATTTGGCTGTATCGTATCGGTTCGGAATATCGCATCAATAATATCGTATTATGTGGACTGCTCTGATATCTATGAAATCTATGAAAAACAAAGTCACATAGGTGTGACTTACAGTTTTGTAATAACTACAATGCGGATTGGTAAGTCATAAATATGATTTTTCAAATTAAATGTGATTTCTGTCGAGGTCTTGGGTTCGATTCCCAGGTCGAACAAAGATTTATTAGGTTTTTCTGTTAGGGAATTTTCAGTAGCAGCCTGGAGTTTGGATTTGTGCCCCTTAGATGGCAATAGACTCACCACCTTGGAACTTAATAACAGCATTAACAACACTCCACCCCTAAGACGATCCAATCAATCTGCAATCTGCCTAGCCTTTTCGCAATTACATTGGGGTCGGCTTCCAGTCAAACCAGATGCAGCTTAATACCAGTATTTTACATGGAGCGACTGCCTATCTGACCTCCACAACCCAATTACTGGGTAACAAGATACCTCGTGGTATGACTGGTCGTCAGACTTTAAGGCCTCTGACTACCCGTAACGGCTGTCATAGATCTTAATTTGACAACCGGGACCGACGGTTTAACGTGCTCTCCGAGGCACGGAGGGGTCTCGGTATGAAATGATGGTCACCCATCCACAGACCGACCGCGGCAAGCGCAGCTTAACCTCGATCGATCGATCTGTGCAGCTGTTACTTAGCCACGAGCCCGTCGAGGGTGTGCAACTACATACATCTCTGCCCACGCCTTCGGGAAATACAGGCGTGATGTTATGTTATGTTAAATAAAATAGAAACGGATTATAAAAAAACTTCAGCTCGAGTTCATAGTCATAGTCATAGTCTTAACCAATATATATGACAGTTCTACAAATTCATTGGTGACTGAATCTTATCAAAATTCATCGAAATAACAAGCAATGGACGATATTCTAAAAATAAAAACTCATAATGTACTGGACAGCAAAGGCTACTGCATGGTAAAATCTTAGTCACAATATTTTTTATGTATTAGTAGTTGCGACACCAGTACCATACCATCACAGCGTTTATTTTCATTCAGTTACGATTACAGAAAACCAATATGACAGAACGCTACTCATGCATAGATCTGGATTTGAGCATACATTGAAGCTATATAGTTTGTAAAGTTAAATCAAGCCTTATATGTAGGTTCTTGAGTTTTAAGTAGGTACGGTGTATCACCCTTAATTTTCTATATTAGTTTGAAACAGTATTTTTAATAATATTGTAAACAAACATTCAATTCTACATAAGATATAACTTTGTTAATAAGTTTTGCTGTATGAATGCAATACAATATTTTTTCGATTCTATATTTACAATATCGATACAAATACGATGTAATTATATCTTCTATCGATACAATCAGTGGCGACTTTGATACATTACGGTACTGTTTAACGATACGAAGCTTGAAATAATAAGTACTAGAGTACGCTTAGCGGGCGTACCCCTCTCGCCACTGGCATATCGCACCTTTATTTCGAAACCGTTACTAAACGAAATTTTAACGAAATTGAGTTAATAACGCCATCTTGTATAAATCTGCAAAATCCACGGGAAAAGTTCGACATTTTGTTTAGTTTCCCTTTATTTTGATTGATGGCGTTAATTTAAAATGTTACTAAACTGAATTTTAAATCAAAAATACGGACGAAACCGTCACTACACCAGTTGTGACCTTTTTTTTTTTTGAGTGTGGAAAATCCATCATGGACGCTGTGCCGGACTCCTACCGACTAAAAACCACACGGTCCTACTCCAACCTTTACCGAGGACCCGGGTTCGTTGCAGCAATCACCGCGACCCCGGCAGGTTACGGTACACTCCAGGTTTGTGCAGGCCGGCCACAGTTAGCCTGAACACCTTCCTATGTCACGCGTGTGGCCGTCTCGGGCTGGACTGCTGATCAGGCGGCGAACCACCCATATCCGCCGCCCTCAGTCCACGGCTCACGGTGGCCGGAGATCGTTGAGCGCCCTCCGGCGCCTGGCTCACCTTCTGCGGCAGGGGTGAGTGGGGTTTGCCTCTCTCTCCCTTTCCGCCGCCTCCTTCGCGAGCATCACCTCCTCGCAGAAGTTGGCGACGGCTCCCCATGCGCTCTCACTTCCGACCATGTGTCTAATCACGGACGGAAGCGAGAGATCGCCCGCCCTTACTGCCCCGATGAGGTCGTGGCGCTGCTCAACCCAAGCTGGGCACACCTCCAGCGTGTGCTGCGCCGTGTCCTCGGGGCAGTTACCGCAGTGGTGGCATCTCGGTGTCGGCTCCCGGCCTATGCGACACAGATACTTCCCGAAGCACCCGTGGTCCGAGAGCATCTGCGTCATCCGGAAGCCGAGGGCGCCATGTCGCCTCTCCAGCCACTCTTCCATTACGGGTCTTACCGCCGCTATTGCAGCGTGCCCTGCCCGCGGTCGCGCAAGTCTCTCCCTCCACTCCGCCACCAGGATCCGTCGGAGCTCGGACCGCTTCTCCACGAATTCCCGTAGGGAATCGCCTCGCCGCGCCACTCATACAAAGACGCGACGGCTTTCGCCTCCAAATCCCAGGGCGGTAATCCGGCTAAAAGGCTTGCCGCCTCAAAGGAGATCGTACGGTATCCCCTAATCAGCCTGCCGGCCATTGCCCTCTGCGGTCTTAGCAATATTGCTATATTTCGCACCGACAGGCTGTCCGCCCAGACTGGACACCAGTTGTCACCTGTCACTTAAGGAGTTTACATACCAACATGACACTGGCTGAGTAGTCGGACATTGGAAGCCGACAATCGCCATAAGGAGAAAAAATAAAAAAGTTTATATAAAAAGTGCAACTATTTGTTTAACTACGCCTGATTTTCTCATCAAGGTAAACTATTTACTTATTTTTAATGATAAAGTGTATTTTTTGGTTTAGTCACAGTTTTTAACTTAAAATGTATACTTTAATTCTTAAAATTTATTACGATAAACTGTAACTTTTTGTGTAATCCGTTTTACTTACATTCTGGATAAAAGAATGACAAAAACAATAATTAGCTTACAATAGTAACTAATTGACTAGTATAATTTTTTGAGTAAATATTATATTATTAAAGAAGTGTCATTTTTGGGTTAGATGCGATTTCCTATTTAACGCGGTGGCCAGAATTATAATTATTACTTACTACTAAGCATTAAATTCAATATAGCCTTTATTTTAATTATTTAAACTAGCTCTACGCCGTGCTGAATTGCCCACTTGCTTAATATTAATTATTTCATGTTTTTAAACCTAGCGGTTTCGGTTGTCAGTCATTCTCTTGAGTTTTAATAAGTAGTTAATAATAAGGCATATTATTTAGAGGTACCGTTTATTATATTATTTGCTTCAGATAATGTCATATCTAAGAAATCCACGCATACAACGTATTGTGGCTGCTATGAAAGCCGAAGAAGCTTCAACACTGGATGACAATCTTTGCATGGAAAAATTGCAAATTTACATTATGGACACTATAAAGGGGACCACCCCTTTATCCACTCAAGCGTCCGGCCCGCGCGACCGTTTATCTCTCTAACGTCCAGCCGCACGCAGCGGCAGACCCGCGCGCGACGTCACAACTTCGTCGTAACAAAATACCTACATAGCTACAGAACCGTAACGGTTAGAATAAAGAAAAAAATACAAAAAAAATGATTGAAGAATACAGATAAAACTTAACTATTTTTTTAAATCGTTAGTTATAAGCTTTGATACTCAAAACCGAGTTAAACATGTAATTCGAAAAAAAAAAAACATATTTATTTCTATCTTTTTAAAATATAAGGAACAATTATTGCATATTTTATCAATAAAATAATTTCATAACAAACTAGACTTATTGCCCTTTCTTCTGATGTATATATGATTATATTCGGTTAACTCTAAGTATTTTAAATAAATCGAAACAAAACACTACTCCTCGTAATTTTACCGCGATGTCTCGAGCGCTCTCGACTCGCTCGCGAAGGCGAAATAATAGCAACATGGCCGCCCGTCTAAGGTTTCCCACACACGTTGTAATTTTAACCAACTGTAAATAAAATGGTATCTATGAATTGGTTTTATGCAATATTTATATTTTATTTATGAATTGTTTTTATGCAATATTTATATTTTATTTATGAATTGGTTTTATGCAATAATTATATTTTTGAAGTTGTTTTTTGTTCTAGTTGGGTTTTCTAAATTAAAACAAATAAAAAAATCAATTTATACTTTAATTTAAACCAGCCACACAACCTATATATGGTAATCCTTAAAATAATTCACAATGCAGAGATTTACGTCACATTGTAGGCACTTCCATACGGTCCTGGCAGTGACTTTTCTCTGTGCGCACATTCATCGTGTGCCACGGCCTCCCCTGCTGCCACGGCCACCCCGGCTGCCAAGGCCGCCACGGCTCCCGCGTGTCTCACCACTTCCACGACTGCCACGGTCACCGCGACTGCCATGGCCTGTCCGACCCCCGCGCCCCTGTTTCCCCCGCACCCCTCAACACTTCCATAAACTACATAAAAGCTTTCGTTTGGTGATCTGTTATTTATGTATGAATTAATTTAAAACATAAGTATTATTAAAAGAATCAAATAAAATTTGGCGACTAAGCATTAAAAATATATGCGACCATGAAACACGTGCATTTTTTTACATTTAGCGCATATTAACCAACACGAACAAACACGTCATTAATATGACAAAACAAAAAAAAAACATTGGAACATTATACACATCCAACGGAAACCAAGCGAAAAATTAATGAAGAAAATTATTCCAAAACCAAAAAGTGCATCAAAGCAAAATATATACCACCACTAGCAAAACAAAAAATATTGCAAACATATTTTGCCGTCTATAGCGAACCTTATTTGTCACGTTTCATGTAACGTCCGTGGATACCAACTAGTCCACAGCAAAAAACCTGAGGGACACATTGACATTATTATGGAATCTTCAATGAATTTAGAATATTTCTTTTTGAAAAATGTATTATTTTGCTTATTACAAAATGTATTTCGATATTCGATATACTTTTGTAATGCAAAGTAGGTAAAATATGTATAAACAAAACTAAAATTGGCCGACACCATACGACCGGCCATTTTTTTCGAAACATCAATACTTTGTAGTTAAAATTAGACTAGATTTATCACCTAAAACTGTGATATGTAAACATCATCGTAAAGCACAAATCTTCTAGTTTATTTTGATGTTTAACACTTGTAAGATAAATAAAACAAAACTGTAATACTTACGACATAATTGTTGACACTTGTAAAAACACTTCACGACACAAAAGTCACACGAGTCAACTGAACTTAAAAAATTCTAGCATATTACACTGCCGTCTCTTATTTTTTCGTCGAACTATTTCATCAGCTTTATAGGTAATCTATCAAAACTCACCAAACAGTACCGTATTTTAAACTAGATGGAGTTAAAGACAACTCGTCGCTTTGGATACTACAGTATCCGCGGGCGTATGACGCTACTTTTTTTTTGGATACCGTACTATCCATAGACGCTTGAGTGGTAGCGTCCATAATGTAAATTTGCATAGTCGTGAACCGACTCCTGAAATGCAATTTCGTTTAGAAACTGAATCAACAAATTGTTTAGCTACTTGTGAACCTACTGGGCAAACTAACAAATCTCCTGTTGAGATGCAACCATTGTTGATAAAATATGCTGTTCCTGAAGATCTGAGATTATCTGCTGGAGCCACTCCTTCAATAGAATCTGATAAAGAATTAGTGGGTGATGATAATGTTCATCCAGGAAATGAGATGCGGCCAGTGTCATCTACAGATTATTTTCTTTTTTGTTAAATTTTATTAATATTATATTAGCAAGAATTTGATTTGATTTTTGGTTAATTATGGAAAGTCCAGTCAAGTCAATTACTACATAATTATTTTTATAAAACAAGTAGATCCTGTTATTATCAAAAGTTCCTAATTAAAGACTTTATAGTCGAATTATTAGTTTTAGATTGTGTTAGGTACTTCTCGAAATACCATTACATTTGATGATTATTTTAAAAGCAAGAATTTTATTTTATGTCAAAAACAAAAAAGTAAATACTTTTTTTGTTTAATAACGGTTTCGAAATAAAGGTGCGATATGATTCCCAATCATTTAAAGGTACATTTTACCAGTATGGTTACAATGATAGTACACATTTTAATCGTGTGTAACACAATATTTTGTATGTTTTTAGTTTTTTTATGTAAATTAATACTGGTAATGTAATGACGAGAGCTATTTTCGCTTTAGTACAAGTTCTTTTGTGCTTGTGTACCTCACCCTTCGCCAAAAGTGGCGAGAAAAATTGTTCGACATTTAGTCGGAAATTAGTCAGAAGGCGTTTCCCGTCTGGTCCACAGATTAGTAATATATGTATCTTATGAGTCTGGTCCTCTAAGATACAAAGCAACATAACGGGCATCTCTTTAACTGATTGATTCGACTGAACAGGGTTGCCGGAATTTATGTATAATTTTTTCCCAATGTCTAAAGAAGAAGTAAAGGACGTGCCCTATTAATCTATATAAACATTACGTTAAAGAAATATCATACGATTCGATACAGTAATAGAAAAACCATAAACGTAGAATAGAAAAAGACCTACAAAGCCTAATATGGGTATGGAATCTCTTACGGAAATATCACATGTTAGAAAGAGAAACCATATTTAGGTTCGGTCAGCACTATTGGCAGATGTTGTTTTCTCCAGTGTCACTGTCAAAAATCACGCTAACTTATATTTGCTGTATTAACAGTGAATCCTGTATATTTTATACAGTTGTAAAATTTATAAGCAATGCCTACGTGTTGTGTTGGTGATTGCGATGTTTCATAAAAAAAGAATCCAGAAAAACGTTCATTTCACAGGTAAATTGTCAACAACAGCATATATTTTCATGGCCGTATATTGGAGAAAACGATCTTTAGATTTTTTTTGGAAATCCAAATCCTATCAAGAAATTAAGGAATATTCTCTGTAGTAAAAAACAATGGTCATAAAAGCAATATTAAGGAAGTTGTTCTAATATAAATTTTCATTTCAAGTACACAAAATAGTGACTTGTCAGTGTCGACTATTGTGTCAATGAAATTTTAGAACAAAAAGTTCCGATATCAGAATTTATTTAAAGGGATCTACCCTTTAAATAAATTCTGATATCGGAACTTTTTGTTACCAATTATTTCTGCACATTGATTATTTTTCCAACATTTTAATTGGTGTACCTAATACTATCGATACAGAAGATGAAACCAAAATGTTTGAAAACGTTTCTTTCTGTTTGTCGGTGTGTCTGTCCGAACGCTTATAGCATATAAGAAGCTTAGCATAGCTTAGTGGCCCAGGTTAAGACCGGGGTGTATGGGATTCTTACGTCACTAAAACCTCGGTGGTCAACATCATATGGAGGGAAGCACGTAATAGACCAGCTTCAGCACCCCCACTATGCAGCGCCTATTAAGGCACATCCCTGGAGTGACTGTCTCCCCTAAGCCTCGCTGCACGATAGCACGTGACTACTACGCCACCGTCTTCTCTTGGATCACGATAGATAAACAGAGTCCCCTCTCTAAGCATCTGTGACCCCAAAGGGCCGCCTATCTTAAATCATACGGGCGGGATTTCGGCAGTTAAGCGCCGAGGCGGTTGCCTCCTAGACGCTTTCTTCTCCGAGAGGGATCGGCCCTCTCACAATCCCGCTCGGCGGCCTCTTCCTGGACGACAACAGTCTCACAAAAGGAAGCCATTCCTCTCCAGTTCACTTTATCTGCCAGCATAGCCCTCACTACTGCCAGCAGAGACAGGTCTCGCCCGATACTGGCTCTTAGTACCCGCCGCTCAGCGGTCTAGGCAGGGCATACCTCAAACGTGTGCTGCGCTGAGTCCAGACCACCTCCGCAATGGTATTAGGATAGGTAGGTAAAAATCATTCAATCAATAACCATCTCAATCAGCCAGACTCTATACACTGCTCAGGGTCCTTAAAAGCTGCTTTCTTTACAAAGTACCTATTACCAATGAAATATAATTATAATGTGAGCGCATGAAATGTTTTTATTATAATAATGTAATTAATTAATTAAGTGCATTAAATAATACCTACCCTTGTGATTTTAGTTTTTAACCGACTTCCTAATAGGAGGAGGTTATCAATTCGGTTGTCTTTTTTTTTTTTTTTTATGTTTGTTACTTGGCTTGCAAAAACCGGGTGGTTTTGGAGAACCGAGTTTTTCGGTTTTCATTTATAAAAAATCCGGCTAAACCGGTTTTTTCGGGTTTTTCGGATTGACTTTTGTAGGTAAATAAAAATGCTGAAAATAGTAGATATTTATTATTTTCTTTCATGTTCTAGTTTACATACACGGAGTACGGAGTCAGGAAATGTGCCCAATAGGCGGCAATAGGCTCGCCCTCTGTTACATGGCACTTGATGGGATCTAAAACAGCTGGTGAAATGTAGTTGTAGTAATACACCTAGTGGCTAGTGCCTACCCCTTCGGGGATACAAGGGTGAGGCGGAATGATTATGTATTTATGTATTTTACATACATATATAATCACACGCCTCTATCCCCGTAGGGGTAGGCAGAGGTGAATTACTACAGCCACGTTTCGCTACAAATGTTTTTCGGTCACACGTAATAGAGGGGAAGCCTATTACCGTTTACCGAGCATATTTCCAGTTTCCATGATGCTACTGAGAATTTCCTAGTGAAAAAACCCAATAACACTGCTCAATCTGGGATTCTAACCAGGGACTTCACGATCGCGTGCGCTTTATGCCACGGGATCAATGAGGCAGTCTTACTATAAATATAAACACACATAAAAATATATTTGGCCAAGAATGAGGGTTATGCTTTTTGAGTGTATTTTACTCAAAAAGCATAACCCTCATTCTTGGCCAAATATATTTAAAAGTAAAGCCCAGTAGTTTTATACCTAACCTACCCTAGGTTAGGTATAAAACTACTGGGTAACATAATGCCATTCTGAGAAAAATATGTAATTCACTCCCTGCCTCTCTTATCTTTCAATTTAAACCATCTTTCACCAAGCAACAATAACAACTTTGCCGTTATTATTTCCTATCTTTGAATATAAGGCGTAGAATTATAATTTAATGACAAACATATATAAAAACAAACTTACCTTTAATATAAAATTCGCTGTTTAACCAAATAAAATATGTAAGTTTAAAAAAAAAGAAGTAAATGCGAAGTTAAGCGCGTAACGTACGCGCGTGATTCAATGTGTTACTTGACAGAGACTAACCAAAGAAAATGGCGGCCGCGTTCACGTCAACTCAAGATGTGCGTTCCATTATACGTGCCTATGGTTTCAGAAGTGCGTTCCATAATACTTTCCTTAGATACAGTATTTACTATAAATATCACATGAAAATTATATATAATATATTAAAATTATATTTATTTTTATTATAGTATTTATAATTAAAGGAGCATGTTTTAGTTAGAATAAAGTAAAATCGTAGAGAAAAACCGAAAACACCGAAAAACCCGGCTTTATAACTAGAAAAAACCGATTTTCAAATTCTGTCGGTTATTCGATTTTTTCGGTTTCCGGTTAACCGGGTTGCATGCCCTATTTGTTACCTCTGAACTCCGTCATTTATGAACCGATTTGGAAAGGTATTTGGTTTAGTAGATTGGTATTTAAATCAAAATAACTGAAAAATAATACGTCATCGAAGTAAACGAAATGGTGTATTTTGCTTTCTTGTGACTTTCGGTCTTACGGACTTACGGTCTCTAGAATAGTTCTAATGAACTAACAATTTTCCAGCTTCATCATCAGATGATGATGATGATGATGAAACCGGAAGATAAGCATCGGAAATCCGTCATATTTTTTTTGCTATTTAATACTTTTTAGTGTAAGACCGCATTCTCAAACATCTCTTTTTACACGAGTGCTCAAAAAACGGAGTGTATTTATGTATGTATGTAAGTATGTTTGTGAGTTTCTTTACATATTCCACCATAACATCTTAATACCTGAACTGATTTCGATATATGGGGTATCGTTAGACTCCTTATACTGTCCCGTGAGTAACATACGCTAGTCAGTTTTTTTTTTTTTATTAATTTCATCTTGTTTTACGCAGTTTATTACTCTCTTTTGAAATAGCCTCAGATCTAGATTTCCTACTTTGATATGGATATGTCGCAGATGGATTGTAGAATAAGCTGTTTTACAAAACTGCTAGCTGATTTACAAAATAGTACTGTTATGAAAAACAGCTGAACGACGTTTAGCGGTTTTACATGATTACTGAACTATAACACGCAGAATTGAATGAACGTTTTGCGTTTATCAATGCAGTGGGTCAACGATCAGAGATTATGTAAAACAGTGTGAAATGAACTGTCAGATTATTGATTTTAGTTCGAAATTTTGTCGCTTATGGCTCTGTATGTCCTAACAATAATAACCTAACTTTATTTTACTTGCCAAAAGCAAAAAAAATATGAAAATTTTTAATGACGTAAATACTAAACCACTATAATAGTCGACAATATATCGGGATTATGAAAGAAAATAAATTAAATTGATCCATGAGCGAGCGAAGCGAGCTCGGGAGTTTCGTGAATGACGGGGGCCCGTGAGTGAGCGTAGCGAGCGAACAGCCCCCGTCATCCTCTTCGTGTTTAGGTTTTTTCTAACCTTACGGACACAAAAATAGGAGCCCCGCTAAGCGGGGCTCCGTCGACCCAGCCACGGAAAGTCAAATCAGAATACAGTATCGCTTTTTTACTTGAATGGTGACTATCCATTTAATATACCTATACAATAAACAAACCTGTCCCACTGTAGATATGTCATTCTGCATTACGTCTAAAGCTGGGTAGCAGTTTTGTTAAACGTATCGCAATGGCAATCCAGCTGAACGTTGTTCAGCTGTTTTATAAAACAGTATTGTTTTGTAAAGCAGCTACAGATTTTGTAAAACAGCAGATTCTACAATCCATCTGCGACAGATATATATGAACAGCGCGTTGAGTAGGTCCACCCATATTCACTTCCGATAAATCAGTTATGGTACGCAAGATTCACTAAAAAGTAAGAAATAAAATAATTTTTGACAAAAAAAAGAACCGACTCCAAAAATCTTACTGTTAAGTAAAATTGCACTAAAAAGTTATAAAATAATTGCATTATTTACTTACTACAATTTATATAAAAATATTTTTTTAATTTTAGAGGATTCTGAATAAATCAATTTATTAGGACAATAATATACAATTATTATTATTTTTGGAGTCGGTGCCAGACAAACTTTAAAAATATTAAGGAAGTTCCCTAAAATTTGCAAAGTATATTTAAAGATACTGTAAGCGACGCGAAAACCAACAATAATAGATTAATATTATACTTACTTGTTTTCTATTGTGGTGTGTGTGTGTCCTTGATGTGCCGGGAGCGTGAGGGGAACGAGGGGCACGCGCGGGACGCGGTACCACCGCCGCGAACGTTCGTTGCAAAGTTTTGTCAGTTGTTACTAGAGATGGAACAAATCATTGGTAGCAGTGAAAAATCATATGATTTAGTTTTCATATGTCATCACTGCTATTGTCATTTGAAATCACAGCGATAATGATTTGTCACCAATAGTCCTAAGCCTGTTATGTATGAAGGGAATTTCATTGACTAATAATACACAAGTTGATTTTACACCAGTTTAATGTAACAACAAACGTGTCCTGTTACATCATATTCATTATTCAATTACTATGTCATTTCATTTCGTTATTTTCAATGATAAATAGCAGAAAATCATTCATAGGGAAAAATAGCAGGTGTGAAAAATAGCAGGTGTGAAAAATAGCAGGTGATTTCACTGTGATTAAAAAAATCATATGATCATATGATCATGATTTCTAAATACCAATCATTTCCATCTCTAGTTGTTACCTAAATACGGGCCCCGCGCACACTTCACGCTCCTCTAAGTTACTGTTGTGCCGTTCTTTGTTCAATATAGTTATTATAATTACCTACCTATTTGGATTTTCATTATACTTCCGAGTTGCTGCCACCTGCTGATAACCCGCCGCCTTCAGATACATTAACCTTAATTATTTTTACGATAATGTAAAATAAAATACCTAATTGAACCTATTTACAAATGAACACAACAACTGCGTAAAGCGAACGTAATACGCTACTTCATGAATGTACTTACACGTTTATTATCCTTTATTTTTATTAACATAATTTGATTGAAAATATTTTCATTTTGTTTACCAATTCTTTACATCTTTAATATACTATATCGATAATTGATATCGTGTCAATATTTCCACGTTGTACATTACTACTGCACGCACAAATTGACAATTCAAAATCGGTAGCACTTTTTAGAGCTCTATGTCCTTCTATGAGGTACCAAAAATATTCTAATTCTATGAGAATAACTATATGCATTTCTTTTTAATTATGTCAAACAAAAACTTATACCCAACCAGACATTTTGTAACAAATACATTGGAATGTTAGAAGTAATGTGCAAATGAGTAAATATCCTGAGTTGTGTAATAATAGTTTTAAACATATACATTTTCGTGAGGAATTTATACATTGTGGTGATATCTGGTTTAAGGTATTTATTTTCTCAAAAGATTAACAAATCACTTACAAAGAAAATACAATGTTTATAACTTAGTACTAAACTTAACATTAACAAACCAGCGTAGTGTGCAAAATATGAAATTTACAATAGCGTTAGAGGGTAGTTGTCGAAAAGATGGTTTTGCACCGCTGCGGCGAGTGTGCGTGAAGTGTAAGAAACAGGAATGTTTACTAAGGCTCAGCTCATTATCTGGTTTGAGCGTTTATCATAACAAGTTTTAGATAATATTAAGATATATTATGATAATATGTATGAATACAGAGTGCATAGTATTTTGGAATACATTTTTATAAGTTGTATTTTTTTTGTTATCATCATGTTAATTATGCGTATTGTGTATTACAAAAAAACAGTTTTTTTAGCAAAAATTGTTTTTTAGATTATTTTGTATGTAGACATAGGTTTGGCTTCTTTTATACTTTTGGGTAATTTAGTATATTTAATGCTATATTTTCCGTAATTAGTTCTACGATTTTTTAAACAAAGATTATTAGCCTGCCTCGTCGCACGTTTTTGGTAGTCTATCTTTATTGTGAAAGTAATTTGTGAGTGCATATTTTTAGTTAGTATTTTTCTAATAAAAAGGCATATATTGAATTTGTATGTTTGTGCTAAATTTAGTATTTTAGTTTCTTTATAAATTTGAGTAGTAGTTAAATAGTGGTAGTGGAATAGGGTTTTAATAATTGTATTTTGAGTTATCTGTAGTTTTTGTAGATTTGTTTTACTTGCTGAGCCCCACACTTCGATCAAGTAATCTATATGAGTGCAGTAGTGATAAACACAAGCACATCTTAGACCAATTATATAATCATATTATTGATATAATTTCTAATGCGGAAGACATGCACTAATTAGCAGCGAATTATAGGTTGGAATAAACACGTCCGTGCCGCTCTCGGGGAAGCTCGTTGTAAATACAATATGTGGCTAGATCAACCTCAATATGGTATAATTTGGCAACAGATGCGTGACAGCCATAAGATTTTTAAAAGCCGACTTAAATGGTGTCAAACAAATTAAGAACAAGTACAAATCATAGAATTAGAATATTTTTGCTACCCCATAGAAGGACATAGAGCTCAAAAAAGTGCAGCCGTTTTTGAATTGTCAATGTGTGCGTGCAATAGTGATGTACAACGTGGAAATATTGACACATATCGCTTATCGATAAACAGTATTTCAGATGTAAAGACTTGGTATACAAAATGAAAATATTTTCATTCAAATTATCTTAATAAAACTAAAATCACAAGCGTAAATATTATTTAATGCACTTCATTAATTAATTACATTATTTGAATAAAAACATTTCATGCGCTCATACTATAATTATATTTCATTGGTAATAGGTACTTTGTTAAGAAAGCAGCTTTTAAGTACCCTGAGCAGTGTATAGAGTATGACTGATTGAGATGATGATTGACTGAATGATTTTTACCTACCTATCCTAATACCATTGCGAAGGTGGTCTGGACTCAGCGCAGCACACGCTTGAGGTGTGCCCTGCCTAGACCGCTGAACGGCGGATACTAAGAGCCAGTATCGGGCAAGATCTATTTCTGCCGGCAATAGTGAGGTCCAGACTGGCAGATTTAGGGAACTGGAGAGAAATAGCTTCCTTTAGTGATACTGCTGTTGTCCAGAAAGAGGCCGCCGAGCGGGATTGTGAGAGGGCCGATCCCACTCGGAGAAGAAGGCGTCTAGGAGGCAATCGCCTCGGCGCCTAACTGCGGAAACCCCGCCTGTATGATTTAAGACAGGCGGCCCTTTGGGGTCACGGGTGCTTAGAGAGGGGACTCTATTTACCCATCGTGATCCCAGTGAAGACGGTGGCATAGTGGTCACGTGCTATCGTGCACAGCGAGGCTTAGGGGAGACCGCTTTACAGTCCTTCCTGGGATGTGTCTTAATAAGCGTTGCATAGCGGGGGTGCCGGAGCTGGTCTATTAAGTGCCTCCCTCCATATGCTGATGGTGACCGCCGAGGTGGTTTGAGTGACGTAAGAATCCCACAGAACCCGGTCTTATCCATAAAAGCCGGGCACGTTTTTGGAGGTTTCCCCCCGAAAAAAAAGGGAATATCCTATTATTTTTTCTTATTTCTTCTTTTTCTTTATTATTTTTTCTTCTTCAACTTTATTCTTTTCGTTATCAATTAGTCTCATCAATTTTTCCTTTTCCTTAGCATCGACAGGAAAACTTTTAGTATAAAAAAAAATATCATAAAAGAGTGAAATTCTCTTGAATTTGTTGTAAAAATTATGTAAACAACATATTCATTACGCTATCACATATAGGCTCAGTGCTCACCGCCTAAAGGTGATAGCGCAGGAATCACCAACTAGTTTCACTCGGGGTCTAATCAAATTCAAATCAAATAGCGAAGAATAATAGTAGCGCAGTTCGTTAGATCATTATTAAACTAAGGTCCGCACAAAGTAGGTTGGCGATCCGGATTTGAACCACATTTGGGGACACAATAGTCGACACTGACAAGTCACTATTTTGTATACATGAAATGAAAATTTATATTAAAACAACGTACTCAATATTGCTTTTATGACCATTGTTTTTTACTATAGAGAAAATTCACTATTTTCATGATAGGATTTGGTTTTCCAAATAAATTTTCTAAAGATAGTTTTTTCCAAAATATGGCCATGAAAATATATGCTGTTGTTGACAATTTACCTGTGAAATGAATCTTTTTCTGGATTATTTTTATAAGAAACATCGCAGTCACCAACACAACACGTAGGCATTGCTTATAAATTTTAAAACCTTATAAAATATACAGGATTCATTGACAATACAGCAAATATAAGTTAGCGTGATTTTTGACAGTGACACTGGAGAAAACAACATCTGCCAATAGTGCTGACTGAACCTAAATATGCTTTCTCTTTCTAACATGTGATATTTCCGTAAGAGATTCCATTCCCATAGTAGGCTTTGTTGGTCTTTTTCTATCCTACGTTTATGGTACAAATGGATATCATAGCTTCTCATAGATCCGAGAAAAACTTTATTAAGTTCTGGAAGGCGACCAAAAAGTTAAATATAAGAGCGGCCTTCCCCGTGAGCGTTGGTGACTGTAGTGTACCGGAGGACATTGCCGAAAAAAATAGAGTGCAGTTTAGTGTTTCCTCACCACTGGGGCCATCTGTAACACAGGTGGTCGATGCTGACTTATCTAGTAATGGAGACTTGGTGCGCTTCACGGCCTAAGATATTTCATCAATAATCATCAAAATGAGCAGAGGTAAGTCTCCAGGATACGATGGCCTCAGCATCGAACACCTGAAGTACGCAGGTTTTCATTTGAACAGAGTTTTAGTTATGTTTTTCTCACTATGCTTGAATCATTCATACCTCCCTTCTGATATGATGAAGACTATAGTTGTGCCCATATTTTAAAGAATAAAACAGAATATATCTCTGATTTATCTAATTATCGGCCAATATCGCTTGCTACAGTTTTAGCGAAGGTATTGGACAGTCTGCTTGACAAACAACTAGATAAATACATAAAAATACAGGACGCGCAGTTTGGCTTCAGGCCAGGACTTTCTACGAAAAGTGCAATACTGAGTTTGAAGCAGACTGTTCATACTACTTACTATTCGAACAGACAGACTCCGGTGTATGCCTGCTTCCTTGATCTATTCAAAGCATTTGACCTTGTGTCCTATGATGTCTTGTGGGAAAAGCTCGGGGAGGCAGGTGTACCTGTTGAGCTTCGAGGTATTTTTAGATACTGGTATGCACGACAGAAGAATGTAGTGAGATGGGGAACTGCACTCTCCAGTGAGTATGGGATGGAATGCGGGATTAGGCAGGGAGGGTTAAGCTCACCTCGACTTTTCAACCTATATATAAATGACCCAATTATATGTCTACAAGGAAAATCACATAATAGAGTAAATAACTTAACTATTTCAGTCATTATGTTACTGAGGACCTTAAAGATCATTTAGACATTGAACATGAACGTCGGGCTATGGCAGTAAGGTGTAACATTTTGGCCCACAGGTTCGCTCGTTGTAGTGTGGAAGTGAAAATTACGCTGTTTAAGGCATATTGCCAGTCATTCTACATGAGCGCCCTGTGGACCAACTATTTACGAGCTTTAGTGGATATTTTACGTGTGCAATATAATAACGGTTTCTTCTGTGCTATTGGGGTTGTCACGTTTTTGTAGTGCATCTGGTATGTTTGCTGACGCTCATACTCATGACTTCTACGCCATGATCAGGAAGAAAACAGCATCACTGTTAACAAGAACGCGAGCAAGTACCAATAGTATCCTGAAAGTGTTAATAGAAAAGCATGACTCCCCTATCTTACTCAACTTTAATAAGGTGTCAGTAAGGCAGCCATAATAATACTTCAAGTTTAAGTCATTTTGTGTGTTGATTCATAAATTATTAGTTGATATGTTTGCAAAAATATGGATCCTGTTATCCGAAATACACGTTTATTTAATTTAATTTATGTGATTACTAGTACTGTGTGATACTAGTGTGATACTAGTGTAAAAAGGGAAAACCTTAATTTGACAGTTTTCTGAAATTGCAAGTAATAAATATGACTTCACATATGACCAGCCCACCGGCCGGTTCGCCATTTTATTTTCTCTTTCTGAGTACTTTTGACAGTGTAGTTAAAGTGTCATTTGGCGTTATCGTGAAACTTATTATTACGATTTTCTTTGCTTGAAACATCTTGAATGCTGAGAATTTAACTGTGAAGCTACGTGTGATAAAAGTAATTAGGTACGCCTAAGTGCAGTGTGAAGGGCTGTGGTTCGAAATATAGTAAAAAAGTGCTTCCTATATCCACGCACAAGTAAGTCGTTAAAAATTCATATATTATCAAATTTTCTTCATGTATTTCGACCAAATTTTAGACGGGGTTAATATTTTTTATTTTTTCTTAAATTTTTATTTCTGTTATTTCATCAGTGAATACCAATTTAATAAGTTTCGAAAGGTATATTTCTTTTTATTTAATTTTAGCAATATCTTGAATACAATTTATATTTTATTTAAGCTAGTATTTCAAGAATCGTAACTAGAGTCTTCTTCAGAGTCAGTTTCTTCTTCACTGTCATCTTGTAAATTTATTATTAATTCAGAATCAGTGTCAACATATTTCATATATTCAGATTCTTTTTTAATGACACTATTGCAAGTATTACGCCATGTCTCACTTGTTATTTTTGTAATACTGTCTTTGATAAGTTGTTCTGTGTTGGTCATATTTTGCTCAACGTTTCTTAGAGCAATGTAGTTTTTAAGGACCCCCCAGATGTTTTCTATGGCATTGAGCTCAGGGTGGTAAGGAGGGAGGCGTAATACTTCAAATCCTTTACTTTTTATGTAGTCATCGATTTTGTAAGTGATAAAATCACTTTTATGGTTTTTTATTATGTCATATAACTCAACTTTGCGCAAATTTGTGTCGAAATGTATACCCTTAGAAGTGAGCCATTCTTGCATCTCAGATTTTGTTGAGGCTGTTGTCGGCAATTTCTCAGCACGTGTATTGTGGTACGATGCATTATCAAGTACTATTACGGAACGATCTGGCAAATTTGGCAGCAACTTTTCATTCAGCCATTTTACGTAATTTTCAAAACTCATGTTGGAATAAATCCGGCATCGGTTCCAGCGTGTACTAAAATAAAACGAGTACCTTGACTTAGTTTTTTACAAAATGGAGATGGTTTGTCTTTTTGGACCCAGGTGTTATCTCGAACATGTGTTGTCAATACGTAACTTTCGTCAGTATAGACAATAGGCCGACCTTGAGAGCGGTATTCGGTATTTTTTTTTAAATATTTTATTCTCCACATCTGGATATCATGCCGTTCAACTAATACGTTCCTATTGTTATCGGTTTTGCGCCACTTGTAGCCCAATTTATTTAATAACTTACGTAGCGTTGCGAGACATCCATCGAAACCAACTTTTTCATTCAAGACTGACCTTAGTTTTGCCAATGTTGGAATTTGGCAGTAAGGTGTAACATTTTGGCCCACAGGTTCGCTCGTTGTAGTGTGGAAGTGAAAATTACGCTGTTTAAGGCATATTGCCAGTCATTCTACATGAGCGCCCTGTGGACCAACTATTTACGAGCTTTAGTGGATATTTTACGTGTGCAATATAATAACGGTTTCTTCTGTGCTATTGGGGTTGTCACGTTTTTGTAGTGCATCTGGTATGTTTGCTGACGCTCATACTCATGACTTCTACGCCATGATCAGGAAGAAAACAGCATCACTGTTAACAAGAACGCGAGCAAGTACCAATAGTATCCTGAAAGTGTTAATAGAAAAGCATGACTCCCCTATCTTACTCAACTTTAATAAGGTGTCAGTAAGGCAGCCATAATAATACTTCAAGTTTAAGTCATTTTGTGTGTTGATTCATAAATTATTAGTTGATATGTTTGCAAAAATATGGATCCTGTTATCCGAAATACACGTTTATTTAATTTAATTTATGTGATTACTAGTACTGTGTGATACTAGTGTGATACTAGTGTAAAAAGGGAAAACCTTAATTTGACAGTTTTCTGAAATTGCAAGTAATAAATATGACTTCACATATGACCAGCCCACCGGCCGGTTCGCCATTTTATTTTCTCTTTCTGAGTACTTTTGACAGTGTAGTTAAAGTGTCATTTGGCGTTATCGTGAAACTTATTATTACGATTTTCTTTGCTTGAAACATCTTGAATGCTGAGAATTTAACTGTGAAGCTACGTGTGATAAAAGTAATTAGGTACGCCTAAGTGCAGTGTGAAGGGCTGTGGTTCGAAATATAGTAAAAAAGTGCTTCCTATATCCACGCACAAGTAAGTCGTTAAAAATTCATATATTATCAAATTTTCTTCATGTATTTCGACCAAATTTTAGACGGGGTTAATATTTTTTATTTTTTCTTAAATTTTTATTTCTGTTATTTCATCAGTGAATACCAATTTAATAAGTTTCGAAAGGTATATTTCTTTCTTCTAGGTTTGTTTATTACGCACTGTTTACAGGATAATTTAGTGTTGTGTTCTGATTTAAACAACGATGTAGATTTTGTTTTATCGATCTTTTCGAAAACATTTATTTTGAAAATTTATAATTATCATTATGTGTTATGATAATAACAAATGACCTAACATTTTTAGGTTACCACAAATGAAGTTGTAAAAAAAGTGGATGGAATCATTAGTCCAAGAGAATATTGATACCAGCCGCGATAAAACATTTGCAAGTTGTCTACATTAAGGGACCCGTATTAATAGAACTCTGTATATAATAAGACTTCAAGACAACAACCTCCAAGGCTTCCTAAGGTAAATTACGAAACTTGCATTACTCACACCCATAGCCTGTCATGGCTCATAACCGGCTAAATCTTTTAAAAGGCGAGCGGCCATTTTCGTGGCTGCGCCGCTTTTCACAAATTCATAAAGAAGAAACTTTGTGGCTCGACAATATTGAGAAAACATTTGTGTCTTTTTAGGGTTCCGTTCCTCAAAAGGATAAAAGTAATACTTTTAAGATTACTTTGTTGACCCTCTGTCTATTTGTTAAGGCATCTTTTTTCAGGAACGCGTGAAGGTATATAAAATCGGGAATTCTTATATATCATAAAAAAAATACAATTACAAACTTACATTTGCAGTTAGATTTTCGAACGTGTCGTATTTCGGTATATGAGAAAAATAATCAAGAACAATATAATAAGACAACAACAAACTCCTGCCAATGAAGGTGATGTAGAAGATATTTGCATGGACAATCCTGAACCAATGTATGTAAATGTTTTCATTTATGATTCCCAAAGATTCCGGAACTTCCAGAACGTTAAATAAGATTCAGTTGGATACTTAAGATAAGGTGACCCTAATGATAACGAATAATCGATTCGATCGATGTAATAAAAACGATTATCAGTTTATTAACTGCCATCGGCAGCACTAGGTAATTTGCGGGGCCTACGCCATTATAGTTTCTTTTTTGTCGCACCAAATTATTGTTTAGTTCATGTCCTCTACTTCTTTGGTCATTGTTTATTCCACTATAGTACTGGTTCAGCTCCTATGAGCAATAGTATATGCTACATACTATATACTACTATTCTATGTATACTATACTAATAGTATGCTCAATCAGTTTTCATTGTTATCAACCCCTAAATAACGCTAGTTACTGATATAAATTCTTCTTTCTGATGTTCACATCCCTTATTTAGCAATAACGTGATGATCCGATACATGTTGCATATTTGACGGCTTTATGTAACAGTGGGATAAATATGTTATATTGTTTTCTCCACAACAAAGTTACTAACTCTAAAACGACTGAACTGATTTTAATAATTCTTCCACCATTAGGAAGCTACTTTATCCATTAGTACAGTTGTTTTATCTCACGAAAGCGGGTGAGCCATACTTGTAGTTGTAATGCGTGTAGACACGCGCTCTTGTGTGCGTAACTACCGGTAGCGTTAGCAAGCTCATCGCTAATGAAAAAATAATAAAGTTATTCGATTTTTGCTGTGTATAGATAAGACATATACAACACAATAGAAAAGATACTTAATTTCAAGAAACATTTAATTTTAGCAATATCTTGAATACAATTTATATTTTATTTAAGCTAGTATTTCAAGAATCGTAACTAGAGTCTTCTTCAGAGTCAGTTTCTTCTTCACTGTCATCTTGTAAATTTATTATTAATTCAGAATCAGTGTCAACATATTTCATATATTCAGATTCTTTTTTAATGACACTATTGCAAGTATTACGCCATGTCTCACTTGTTATTTTTGTAATACTGTCTTTGATAAGTTGTTCTGTGTTGGTCATATTTTGCTCAACGTTTCTTAGAGCAATGTAGTTTTTAAGGACCCCCCAGATGTTTTCTATGGCATTGAGCTCAGGGTGGTAAGGAGGGAGGCGTAATACTTCAAATCCTTTACTTTTTATGTAGTCATCGATTTTGTAAGTGATAAAATCACTTTTATGGTTTTTTATTATGTCATATAACTCAACTTTGCGCAAATTTGTGTCGAAATGTATACCCTTAGAAGTGAGCCATTCTTGCATCTCAGATTTTGTTGAGGCTGTTGTCGGCAATTTCTCAGCACGTGTATTGTGGTACGATGCATTATCAAGTACTATTACGGAACGATCTGGCAAATTTGGCAGCAACTTTTCATTCAGCCATTTTACGTAATTTTCAAAACTCATGTTGGAATAAATCCGGCATCGGTTCCAGCGTGTACTAAAATAAAACGAGTACCTTGACTTAGTTTTTTACAAAATGGAGATGGTTTGTCTTTTTGGACCCAGGTGTTATCTCGAACATGTGTTGTCAATACGTAACTTTCGTCAGTATAGACAATAGGCCGACCTTGAGAGCGGTATTCGGTAATTTTTTTTAAATATTTTATTCTCCACATCTGGATATCATGCCGTTCAACTAATACGTTCCTATTGTTATCGGTTTTGCGCCACTTGTAGCCCAATTTATTTAATAACTTACGTAGCGTTGCGAGACATCCATCGAAACCAACTTTTTCATTCAAGACTGACCTTAGTTTTGCCAATGTTGGAATTTGTTTTTGTACGATATGAAAATTTTGTATTGTGCTCCGTACAACATCAGCTGTAAATCCACTTTTCTACTTTCTACTTTATTTCCTCTCTTTCTTCGGTTTTTCATTGGTGACATTAAATTCGAAGATGTACTTGCGACATCTCTTCCTTCTCTTAATATTTTTTGCACTGTTCTTTCACTTACCCCCGTCGCTGCTGCAGTGCGTTTTGTTATATTACGCAAATGTGATAAATCACAATTTGGTTCTCGATGAAGTTCCGTGAATTCATATTCTTCTTTGCGAAAACTATAAATATTTGCAATCATTTGGCGAGCCTAAAATAAACAATACATTATTAAAATCTTGTTTAACATGTTCTTATTAAACTAACTAATACGTTAATTCATTACACACAACATAAATACACACATGAACATTAATTTGCCTTACCTCACTGCGAACAACTTTTCTCCGTTTCTTCGTACCTTCCATGCTGACGGTATTCGATAAATAATTTTGGCGCGAACCAAGAAGCACTACTGACTCGGCCGGCGATTCGGCCACGACTGGACGCTCCTGAGCTTACGCACGCAAAGACAGAGTGCATGTACACTTACACACACAAGTATGGGTCACCCGCGTTCGTGAGATAAAACATCTATAACATAGACTACATTTTATTTTGGTGATAATAATATTACTGCTTAAAATTCCACGCGGGTTACACAGCTAGATAAGGTTCAATAAAATATTTTGGAACTATAACCGGTATTAACCAAAAAAAATTAACGAAAATGCTGACGACGTGTACCTTTGTTCACGATCATATTAGTTCCATGCGTGTACCATAAAATCAAATACGTTCCAAAGCTTTGAGATCTCAGTTTATAGTCTATCTATCCCACCATAAACATTACATTTCTTATTTATTTATTGCACGTCGTACACACAGTTACAGGTCAACACACACGTAAACACGGCATTAGGCTTACTTCTAGTGAGCGTACCCTTACCTCTTGCCACTAGCATATGATTCCCAATCATATAAAGGTACCTTTTACCAGTATGGTTACAATGATGGTACACGATTTTAGTCGTGTGTAATACAATTTTTTGTTTGTGTTTAGTTTTTTCATGTATTTTAATAATGTTAATGTAATGACGAGAGCTATTTTCGCTTTAGTACCTACAAGTTTTTTTGTGCTTGTGTGTTACCTCACCTCCCGCCAAAAGTGGCGAGCAAATTTGTTGGATATTTAGTCAGAAGGCGTCAACCATCTGGTCCTCTAAGTTCACTAGTCAATATTTGATGTTTAAAAACGAGAAGTGTGTCGATAAAAAGAACCATGCTCGCACCGCTCCTCAGACTAAAACTTATTTAATGGTCATATTCTCTTTGACCACTGACGAACTCATATTTCTACTGCTACCAAAAGTATCCTTATCTTTAGACTGGCAACAGGCAACACTGTATTAAAAATCAATAACACAGTGAGTAGAACGTAGTGAATATATACTCTTTGACAGTGAGTACAAAATGTAATCAAAATAACTAGAAGCTGAGTTTTGCGATTTTTTCACAAATTAGAATTATATTTCTTTTGTAAACTTTTATTTTGACTTGGTTAAATAATCTTCACAGTTCCTTACATATTCTTTATTTCCAAGTTCGGCTTTTAAAAAGCCGATATTTTTAACCCAAGATTTCAAATAAAATAATTATTAAGTTCATGAAAATGTTGGGTCGAAAACAAAGTTTAAAAGGGGAGCCAGTACTTGCAGACTACGGTCCTGAAGAATCATTAAATGAAAGCGCTGATATTGAATGGGTCAACAAGGTAATTTGTTTTAAAAAATACACTTACAAATCCATTAGGTTTATAACTAACAGTGATCGAATTTCCTGTAAATAATTACCCGGTTAGTGGCTCGGAACACCAAGAGCGCCTGGGTGGCTAACCACGCAGGCGCTCTTGGTGGTGTCTCTTGGTCTGTTTCTAATCCTATTTAAGTATGTATCTTGATATAATGAATTTCGAAAAATCCCCACATTTTAGGTCTTTACATAAAATTATAGTCAAATCTATGTTTTGTTTCAGTTATGGGTTAGAAGAATTCTGAGATTATGTGCTCTATTAAGTTTAATGTCAGTCTCTCTGAATACTCCCAAATCATTTGAGAAGTACCCTTATCTGCAAACAATAACATTTGCAGTGGATTGCAGTGTTACACTGTTATTCACTGCAGAGATGATAGCTAAAATGCACATAAGAGGAATACTAAAGGTTTGTGCTATCTATAATAACTATTCTAGTCAACAATAAGTTTTTGGAGCTGATAATCCAAATATCAAATAATCTAACTATATTGTAAAATATTTAGAATATGGGGAAGGCTAGTTTTTACTAGTAAATCTTAGGGGTAAGATTTAAATGTTGCTTCACTAACAATGCAATACTTTCTATAATTTAAATACATATAAAAATAATATTTTCAGGGAGATGTTGCCTACTTAAAAGATCACTGGTGCCAATTTGATGCATCAATGGTTTTTTTCCTTTGGGTTTCTGTTTTATTGCAAATGTTTGAGCTAACTGGTATAGTACCAAGATACAGTTACTTAAGCATATTAAGAGCACCCAGACCTTTGATCATGATACGATTTTTAAGAGTGTTTTTGAAATTCTCCATGCCAAAATCTAGAATCAATCAGATATTCAAGTAAGTGGATTAAACATTTAATAGATTATATTATAACATCATTTTTTAAATTTTATTTTATCCCATAATTTGACCCTACTGCAACTCTAGCAATAGAATCATGTTTTTTATGATTTTATTTATCTTCTGAGCTTGTCTGTTAGATATGGGATATTGCTTCAGTCTGTAATTAAAACTGTGTTTAATCACAGAAAAGCACAGACCACTGTTTTTTTAATGCTTGAAAATATCCTTAGTAAATGTTTCTAATTTTAATAATGATTATCTCTTGTTCTTACTATAAACATTATAACTAACACTGGATTTATTTGTATTTTACAGGAGATCAAGTCAACAGATATATAATGTGACCCTATTCTTCCTGTTCTTCATGTCACTGTATAGCTTACTTGGTGTGCAGTTCTTTGGAGAATTAACGCATCATTGTGTTAGAAATGATACCAATCCCTAGTCAGTATTCAACTTCTTTGAATATAATTTTGGTAAAAAGCCAGATCCATTTCAAAATCTTTTATTTTTTGCAGTGAAATCACTATTAATTCATTAGCTATTCCTGATACATTTTGCTCTCCAGACCCCGACTCAGGATATCAATGTCCTCCTGGGATGAAGTGCATGAAACTTAATTTATCTAAATATATTATGGGATTCAATGGTTTTGAAGAGTTCAGTAAGTATAATCTGATGATCATTTTTAGTTGATGTCAAACTTTAGTATTGTTTATATTATTTTGCTCTGAACTGCCCCATTATCCTAGTGGTCCAAAGCGCGACTGCTGAGCATGAGGTCTCGGGTTCTATTACCGGGTCAGGCAAAGTTGTATTGAGTTTTTCTGTTAAAAATTCTCAGTAGCAGCCCAGAGTTTAGAATTGTGCCTGGTAGATGGCAATAGGCTCACCACCTATTACATGGGGCTTAATAACAGCATTGGTGAAATGTGGGTGTACACCTCTGCCTACCCTTTCGGAGAATACAGGAGTGATGCTATGTTATGTAACATTATTTTTATGTTAATAGCAACAAGCTTGTTCACGGTCTACCAAGCATCTTCTCAGGAAGGGTGGGTCTTCATAATGTATCGGGCTATTGACTCCCTGCCAACTTGGAGATCAGCTTTATACTTCAGGTAAACAGCTTTTAAACTCTATTCTGATAACTATAAATTAAATACAGGTAAATCTTTCAAACTCATTAACACATGTAGCAATATCTACAGTTTTTCATTTTTGTAAAGCACACTAAGGCACCTGTGTATCTATTGGCTTACTCGGTAACCAACTAATTGATGGTCACTTTGTAGTATGTACGTACATTGCGCCTCATGTTTTTAATATTTTTGTTCATCATAGACTATCTGTAACGTACGACGCAATGTACGGTATGACAAAGTGACTATCAATTTGATGGTTACCGAGTTAGTTAGTGTACTTTACAAAAAATTTATGTATGTCTTTGGCTTCTTTTCTGGTTTTAATTAGTTTAGGAGTATTTATCCGGGAAGCGCAGGTTCGAATCTTGCTCACGACCATATAATTTTTCCACAAAAATGTAAAATTTAGAGTTTGCTAAGCATGCGTTAATGCTTTTCAAAAATTTATCTGTATTGTAGTATATCGTATTGTGTATATCCCTTCGTTAGCCATTGGAGAACGCTAGGTCGCCGACAATTCGGGTCGCTCCTCCTTAATACAAACACATGAAAATTGATGGTACTGGGGTGCTCTAGCCCAGAGAATAGTGTTCGAGATGTCGCTCAACTTGTGCCTTTTCTGGACTGAAATACCATCTTAGTCTATTAGAGATCCGAAGGTTAATCAAAGCCACTTTGCCTATACTTTCTTAGTGAGCGTGGAACTGAATGTCAAATAATATCGTGCGGCCGCTTTGGAAACCAAATCAAATCCAAACATGCTCAGTATCAGTTTATAATGTTTAATTATTGGGTATATTTTTGCAGTACAATGATATTCTTTTTGGCGTGGCTGGTCAAGAACGTTTTCATAGCAGTAATAACTGAAACATTTAACGAAATCAGGGTGCAATTCCAACAAATGTGGGGTGTGAGGAACCCTATTACCAAAGGTAGCACAACACAGTTTTTCACTGGTGATGATAATGGATGGAAGCTGGTTACTATTGATGAAAATAAACATTCAGGTGATATTTCTTACCCCATACATAGTGAGTTCAGTTGTAACGTAAACAAAAACACTTGGGCATATTTTTTATCTAACTTTCAGGCAGTGCACCAGAAATATTCCATAAGTTATTAAGGTCTGCATATTTCCGCCTGCTGGTCATGGGCGTTGTACTGGCCAATGGAATAATAACAGCCACGATGAACTTCAAACATGATGACAATCCTAGAGAATTCTTTTACGAGAAATACTATTACATAGAGGTATTATAGACACTGTTTCAATATTTATTCATATTACATATTAAACTATATAATTTTCATCTATTTATTCATTCAATTGATTTAAGTAAACTTATATATCATTAATTTTTTTTTTTTTTATCTTTGTATTTGAACTTTAAATTACATAAATAATATTATGTACTTATTTTTCAGATTGCATTTACCATTTTCTTGGATTTAGAAGCATTAATAAAAATATGGTGTTTGGGGTTAAAGGGTTATTTCAAACACTCTGTTCACAAATTCGAATTGCTCTTAGCTATCGGCACAACGATTCATATAATTCCACAGCTGTACATGTCTGGGTTTACATATTTTCAGGTAAAATATAACCAGTAAACTTTTAATGCATATTGTTTGTATTATACATTTGTTGATGTTCTATAAGCAATAATTCCAATCTTATCATTGCTATCGTTATTTTCAAATGTATATGTTACAATACGGGAATATGCTCCGACCACTGTACATGCAGTATGTACAGTGAGAGTATTTGTTAGACCTCTAAATCGTCGACTTGTATTAATATGCTGATCTTTTTTTAGGTTCTTCGTATAGTTAGGCTGATAAAAGCATCACCATTATTAGAAGGATTTGTCTACAAAATCTTTGGACCGGGAAAGAAACTTGGCAGCCTGATTATATTCACCATGTGTCTACTCATCATCAGTTCTTCTATTTCAATGCAACTATTTTGTTTTCTCTGCGAATTTACAAAATTTGAAACATTTGACGAGGTATTTCTTTAATCTATCTATATGTATTATTTTATTCTTGATTTACGTAACACTAAGACCTAAATTGATGTAGTATATTGTTTTAGGTCATTAATATTCTTATAAAGATGCATTTCTGGTATAGGGACCAGAAATTAAGCGATGCTGGGCAGCGCTTGTGCTAAACTAACTGCATTTATGTATTCTGTTATTCCAGGCATTCATGTCTATGTTCCAAATTCTTACTCAAGAAGCTTGGGTAGAGGTAATGGATGAAACCATGGTACGAACGAGCCAAACGTTGACTCCTCTAGTTGCCATTTACTTCATACTATACCATCTCTTTGTTACCCTGGTAAGAAAATAGATCTTCATTATATACATATTTTCATTGCGAGTTGTACTTTATATCAAATCATTTTCATTATATTAATATTCAATTTCAGATAGTGTTGTCACTTTTCGTAGCAGTAATTTTAGACAATTTGGAACTGGATGAAGATATTAAAAAACTGAAGCAACTCAGGTATCGTCAACAAAGCGCCGAAATCAAGGAGAGCCTGCCGTTTAGACTAAGAATATTCGAGAAATTCCCGGATAGTCCGCAGATGACCAAACTGCACAAGGTTCCCGGTGATTTTAATCTACCTAAGGTTTGCAAATTATTTTTTACTAAACATTCCTTAAAGTAAAAGATGTTAAAAAATAATTAATTAAAAAGCAAGCCTGCCACTTGTGAACTAAAAAGTGAAAATTTAGGTAGGTAAAAGCATAAGGCATATAAATAGTTATAATTAGTCCATGGGTGAAACGTTCATCGCAGTCGAATAGAGAAATAATGTGATTAATGATAGAATAACAATAATAATGTAATTGAAATGTAGTTGTATTGCTAATGTCATTCATTCATGTTCAAATTTGCGTGACAATAACATGCTGAATGCGGTATATTTTACATAAACAATCAACCAATACCTGGTAACACCTGTATTTTATGCAAATAAGCATTTCTTCCTTTAATTTTTTTAAAGAAATACTTTTAATTTCATACTTTTTGTGTACCACAGCTACTATTTTTTTTTATATCTTACTAACCTATGGTACTCGAGAATATGCAAGAATTCTAACGATAGCCCATTCATCTAAATCGGTTCAGGCATTTAGAAGTTATGGTGGAATAAAGAAACTCACAAACATACATACATGAACCCTAAAAACATAACACTCATCAACATACTCTATTTTTTGAGTAGTCGTGTTAAAAGTAGCTGTCTAGTCGTATCAAAAGGTTAAAATGAAAACATAGGATAGAGAGCACCACATGGCGGTTGCTCCACCGACAAGAGCCAAGCTCTTAAATTGTCGAAGAAGAAGAAATATGCCTTTAAAACCATATTAGCAGATTTTTTCCAATAAATAATTTGTGACTTTCTGCCTACCCAGGTGGGGTAGGCAGAAAGTCATAAGTTATTATGTTAGTAATCTATTGTAATAAATACGAAAAAAAAAAGTAAAAGAGCTAATCTGTTAATGGTATTCTCGTCACGGAAGCCATTTTTGAGTCCGACTCGTCCTGCGTACCCATATTTGGGCACAATAACGTACTCAAGTGATATCGGTACGTACAGGTCCGCGAGTCGTTCATGCGTCAGTTCGTGTGCGAGGTGGAGGGCGAGGAGGAGGTGGGCGCGGCGAGTGGCGGCGACGTGTCGCGGCGCGCCTTCGAGTACATCGGCGTGGCCAAGATCGCCTTCCCGTACCGCAAGCGCTGCCTCGTCAAGACGCTGGTGGTGGCGCCGCCCTCGCAGCGGCCCAGCTCCGCACTGCGCCGCCACGTCGTCAGCTCTATAATCGAGTTAGTTAGATGTGCTTGCGACACACCGCGCGACCGAACATCTGTCAATCTGTTTTGTTTTGTTCTGACCGATGACTAGCTGTGTTAACAAGTCCGTAAATATATTTCTGACACATACAGCATTTTCTCATATTAATTTATTTTTTGTTTATCAGTTACAGGACTCGATTTTGTTGCAGCTAATCGCCTAGTGATTCAGGTTTATTTTATTTTGTTTAATTTATTATTTTTTAAATTTTCAATTTGAACGATTTTAAATATGTTTATAAATACATTATATATTATTAAGTTTGTGGGTAACTACTGAATTACCCACAAACTTAATAATCATATAATAATAAAGTTTCTTACTATTCTTTTACAGGGATTCCAACAACCACAGACCCCTGTTGGGAGATTCAGCAATGTTGGCGACCGGCGGCAAGTCCGGTCTGAAACCGCAAGGAACAATATCGAGCGCGAAGCAGTTGCGGGTCGATCAGAAGAAGTATGTATTTAATTCGGTAATAGTGATGGAATCGCTGGTGTTAAACATATAGGCCTGATTAACGAGTGAGCAATAATATGGCTCTCAGGTTCGGCTCGCGCTCTATCAGGCGTTCGGTGCGCAGCGGCTCGATCAAGCTGAAGCAGACGTACGAACACCTGCTGGAGAACGGCGACATCGGCGCCGCGTCGCGCGTCGTGCCGTCCTCGCGAGCGCGCCCGCCCTACCTCGACATACGGCTGCTGCAGGCCAAGAGGCAACAGGCTGAGATGAGGAGGTATGCTGCTAATACTATTTTTATAATTAGTAAATAGTAAACTAAGTATAATAATATCTATGTGTATAATATTAATACAATATTGTATATTCATATACTAATACAGGAATCAAAGAGAAGAGGACTTGCGCGAGAATCATCCATTGTTTGACACGCCATTATTGATAGTGCCCAGAGAGTCTCGCTTCAGGAAGATATGTCGCGCTATAGTAGACGCGCGTTATGACGCTCGGCTACGAGACCCCGTTACTGGCAATGAAAGAAAAGTACATTATAAAAGTTTTCAGTAAGTGATACTTATATTATTATTGAACACTGCTGTATGGATTCTTCGCATATTCGGCTCATATTTGTTCTACTCTTTTTTGTTGATCTAAGACATAAAATAAAGGAGTCAGGATTCCTGGACTTAATGGTTTGATATCGCCAAATCGTAGTGAGCTAGCGCAGTGATCAAGACTCGATCCATGTCTGTACGAGAAGCCCTTACCCTGAATTGGTACAGTAACGGGCTGGCTATGTTATTAATTATTGTTCACCGTATACTACTCACGTGCATTCTTCGGATTTGCTCGACTATTTTCGAGCTCGAACAGAGCCCTTAGTCATGAGCTGAGTCTGCGGCAATGTCGCGAGTCAGGCTCGGGCAAACCCGAAGAATGTACGTGAGTAGTAACCGGTGAACAATGATTAATATGGATATGCCTCCCGATGGTTATGTTATGTCACTTTACACTAAAACTTGTTCCTTGAGACCTACGAATTAAACAATACTACGTAAATTTCAGTAATTTCCTAGGACTAGTGACGTATATGGACTGGGTCATGATTATGGTCACCACCCTGTCGTGTTTGTCCATGATGTTCGAGACACCTACCTACCGAGTTATGGAAAACTTCGTATTACAGGTAAAATTTATTAGATTTTCATAATTGTCGTATGATGTCATATTGTCCTACTAAATAATTGTTTCCACTACAAAAAAAAATTTGGTATTATAGATTGCCGAATACGGGTTTGTGGTATTCATGAGTCTGGAACTGGCGCTAAAAATTCTAGCAGATGGATTGTTCTTTACGCCTAAGGCTTATCTAAAAGACGCTGCCGCCGTGCTCGACGTTTTCATTTACATCGTGAGTATGATTTATATACATAAAATGTATATTAGCGTTACAAACTTTTAAGTTTTAAGAATTAAATAAATACTAAATAAATTGTTTGAACTAGACAGTATTGCAATCTTCCAGTACACACACTACTCTCTACAAGTAAAGAAAGGAGGTGTAAAACTGCATTAACCGTCCAAGAGTATGTGGATGTACAGTAGGTAATATTATGACCTTAAGCTGGCCTCTCTATATAATAGTATGCGAGGGTAGCTTATACTGGTTTTGTTAATATTGACGTGCGGCCTACTGTACCTAAGTCACGCTATGGCGTAGTGTTCTTGCGTTTATTGTGTGAAGCATCCATAGCAACGTTATCAACCCATGTCGACAGAACAGCACGGTTCAGCGAGATAAAAACCATTCAAATTAATATATTATTTGGATTAAACATGACTGCCTTGTCGGTCGCAAGCGCCGCTGCTGGGCGTAAAGTCCTGGCCTGGGTTCGATTCCCGGGTCGGGTAAATTGTTGTTGACTTTTTCTACTAAGAGATTCTCAGTAGCAGTCCGGAGTTTGGAATTGAGCCCGATTGATGGCAATAGTTTCACCACATATTACTTACTTATAACTTGATTTGTAAAATGTGGGTGTTCACCAGTGCTGCTCTGCGTAACACTGCTTTGGGAATATAACCGTGATGCTATACAACATACCAGTTGGTGCCCGCAACATAGGTCACCTTTTGTCTGCGCGAAAAAAGGCGATCTCCAAGCTACAATCTACCCCTATGCAAAAATTTTATCAAAATTGATTTAGCCGTTAAAGCTTGAAACGTAAATAAACAGAGTTGTCTGTCAACTAACGCATTTAAATAATATATAAACATATGTTACAGGTATCGCTGACGTTTCTATGCTGGATGCCGGTGCGGGTGCCGCCGGGCTCGGCCGCGCAGATGCTCATGATCCTGCGCTGCGTGCGGCCGCTGCGCATATTCACGCTCGTGCCGCACATGCGCAAGGTGGTCTACGAGCTGTGCCGCGGCTTCAAGGAAATACTGCTGGTGAGTACCATTGTAGTTAGGTAATGGAAAGTTTGTCGCGCAGCTTCTTAGCTTCTTCTTCTTCTAGCAAAAACACTGGGAACTAGTCAGCAGTGAAGGGTACCGTTTCTGGAGTCAAGTTAAAAAATCACTTAGGTCTATTTTGAAGTTTATGTATTCATTTTCTTCCATTCGTAAAATAAAAAAACGTTTCAGTTATATCACAGGTGCTGTAACGTTGATGTCATAAATGAAAAAATATATGTCTGATTTTGTACTTGTGGTATAGTAGGGGTCGAACCTCATCTGACTGACCAACAACAGATATTATTTTCTCTACATCCCTTTATTATAATTGTTGGAGCGACAGAATGGATGGATGGTCAGTCAGATGACGATCATAACCTGCCATTACTATCTAATTATTTTTTAAATGTTGAAGAGCTTTTCTACAATTATAATTAGGTATTAAAGAAACAACAAATTATCCTACTTCCAGGTATCGACGCTTTTAATACTCCTGATGTTTGTATTTGCGAGCTACGGTGTCCAGTTATATGGTGGCAGGTGAGGGATATTTTCTTTTTACTATAGTAATATGACAATGGTTTTCTATAAAATAAATGAATTTTCTGTTATAAAATTTCATATTCTATTAAATGGGAGGACTATTTCAGGCTGGCGCGGTGTAACGATCCCACAATAACGAAACGCGAGGATTGTGTAGGCGTGTTTATGCGACGCGTGTTCGTCACCAAGATGAAGATCCGCCCGGGACCCAACGAGACGTTCCCTTCCATGCTCGTGCCCAGAGTTTGGTATGGCTTTTTTTTTTGTCGCATCCTCTTACACGCTATATTCTGAGGTTGTCTCATTGTGATAATACTACGCGGAGGAAAGTACTCCACATCATGCATTAGCAATTTTTCCTTGAAATTAAGCAATAGTAATGGGCTTCAGAAAAGTTTTATTGTTTTTTTAAAGTATGAAGATTCTGTCACACGTTTTCAAAATGTCTTTATTTGAGCTGGCAATCAAATTGACACTCTTTTGTTAAATTTTTACCAGATATAATATAGATTGAGTTGTAACTGTTACCATTTTCATAATTTCAGGGCGAACCCAAAACGATTCAACTTTGATAACATTGGCGATGCACTCTTAACATTATTTGAAGTGCTTTCATTCAAAGGCTGGTTGGATGTTCGAGATGTATTGATCAAAGCTTTGGGACCGGTTAGTATACATAAAAAAGGAAGTTGAGTGTAATGGCAATGAATGCTATTTCGCCTTAATTTCATGAGCATGTGAATTCTCGTGTGTTAGCTTACCTGTTGCTAATGCTACTGCAAAAGGCTTTGTTAAATAAACACAAGTTAATATGTGATTTAAAAGGCTCGTTTAATATCGCGGTCATTTAATTCGCTCGCACTTCGACATCGAGATCGCGTGGTAAAATTAGCAACTTCGCATTAGCAACTTGTTAATAGCAAGTTAGTATTCCCGTGGGAGCGAAGGAGAGTGCATGACCCATGCTACCGCAATGCCCTAATGTACAAAGTGTGAAGCAAAAGCATTAATGAATTTACATTTCACATAATTTCGCAACTGTATTTAATTTACTTTTTGCTAAATGAAATATCGCATGCTAATAACGTATGCGATTACTAAATAATCCAACACTAGCACACATATTATCTGCGAACACATGCTACAATATTTTGGAAAATAATCAAATTCGTATTTTATAAGCGCCTGTATTTTTAAAATTCATTCATATTGCTAAGCACCACTTGTAAGTTAATAAGCGGTAGATTTTTTGTACCACGGTAATATTTTATTTATATTAATCTGTATAAATCTCTGTTGCCAGGTACATGCAATCTATATACACGTTTACATATTTCTGGGCTGTATGATTGGACTTACTCTATTCGTTGGTGTAGTGATTGCAAACTACTCTGAGAACAAAGGAACCGCTCTGTTGACTGTTGACCAGCGCCGTTGGTAAGATACATTTTACACTAGTTATTGATAGTTTCTAATGTATATCTAATGTAGCTAGAACATATTAAGGCACGCTGACTTTTCGAAGTCATGTGCGTATTAGAAATTATTTATCACTTGCTTAAAACGGTGAAGGAAAACATCGTGCGTAAACCAGCACGTGTAAGAGTTGTTTTTGATGGTGTGTATAGCCATGTCAGAAGTCTACGAGTGGTTTAAATTCTGGCACTAGGTTGTTCATCAACACGATAAGAAGAAGAAGAATGTATATCTATAATTCTTAATAACTTCTTCCGAAAATTACTTCAAGCTAGAAACTTAACAATAAACGAATCATATAATTTCTCACCACAATATTACATAGTATAATTATTTATTTTTCTGCCTCGTTGGTCTAGTGGTCGCAAGCGCGGCTGCTAACCGTGAGGTCCTGGGTTCGATTCCCAGGTCGGGCAAAAGTATTATTGGGTTTTTCTTTAGGAAATTCTCAGTAGCAGCCCGGAGTCAGGAAGTTGGTGGTGTGACACCCCCGTGCTTCGGAGAGCACGTAAAGCCGTCGGTCCTGCGCCTTATCTCTCTCCAGTCGTGTCGGATTGCCGTCCCATCGGAATATGAGAGTGAAGAAAGACGGAGTGCACCTGTGTTTGCGGATACACTTAGCCTAGTCTTGTCCTAATTTCATTGGGGTCGGCTTCCAGTCAAACCGGATGCAGCTTAATACCAGTATTTTACATGAAGCGACTGCCTATCTGACCTCCACAACCCAGTAACTGGGTAACACGATATCTCGTGGTATGAGTGGTTGTCAGATTTTCAGGCCGCTTACTACTCGTAACAGCTGTCATAGATCTTAATTTGACAACCGGGACCGACGGCTTATCGTGCTTTCCGAGGCACGGAGGGGTCTCGGTATGAAATGATGGTCACCCATCCACAGACCGACCGCGGCAAGCGCAGCTTAACCTCGATCGATCGATCTGTGCGGCTGTTACTTAGCCACGAGCCCCTTTGCGCATACACTTGTACACTATAATATCTCCTGCCTACTAGGCTAATCTCCGTGTAAGATAGGCCGCCGTGGCCGAAATATGGTCGGGAGGAGTATTATTACAGAGTATAATAAAAAATATCTATCTAGATACTAATGGTTAAATAATTCGTACTTTATGAAAATGAGAGACTACGTTATGGGATTGCTGTTGTTGTAAAATGTTGTTAAATATTTTTTTCTAGGTGCGACTTGAAGAAGAGACTGAAGATTGCTCAGCCACTGCACTTACCGCCTCGTCCTAATAAACGCAAAGTACGCGCCTTTGCCTACGACGTCACCCAAAACTTGAGCTTCAAACGAGTGATTGCTATTGTTGTGCTCATCAACAGTGGATTGTTGGCAGTCACGGTTAGTGCTGCTATATATTACTAGTTATAAGTAAGAAGTTTTATTTGGCTCAAGGTGCCATATTCAAAACATTCGTGTTATACCTTTATGGAATATAACCGATGTAATCAACATTTGAACACGAAGTGAGGACACAGAACCTTATTCAACTCACGACCTTATTTTACTTTTCACAAAAAAATAGAGTTCGCTATGCATGCGTTAATGCGTTTGTTTAGAAACCATTTCCTTAGAGACGTTATTCCGTTCCAGTGGTCTCGTTACTCTCCATATACGGAGCAACTAGCTCTTACGTCGGCGCTTCTGACGCTAGTGTTCGTAGTGGAAGTGCTGCTGAAGACCATCGCATTCACGCCGCGCGGGTACTGGCAGAGTCGCCGCAACCGATACGATTTACTCGTCACCGTCGCTGGATGTATATGGATTTTTATGCATTTTACTTTAAAGGTAACTTAATGATATATTTTCACACACTTATCAGCTCATAAATGCCCACGGTTGAAGATGTATCTACCATACACAATGAGTGTGAATCTTGTCATCATTAATTTGTTTTCATTCTAGAACGACTTGTCGTACTTCGTGGGGTTCATGGTGGTTATTCTCCGTTTCTTCACCATAACTGGCAAGCACACCACATTGAAGATGTTAATGCTGACCGTCGGAGTGAGCGTGTGCAAGAGTTTCTTCATCATATTCGGCATGTTCTTGCTAGTTTTCTTTTACGCTCTTGCTGGAACAATCGTTTTTGGCAACGTGAAATATGGCGAAGGCATTGGGAGGTAATTTTTTTTTATTAACATTGAAGGCGTTTATTGGCGTCTTGTGTCCCTCGATTAAAAGCTCACTGATCTTTTCACAAGATGTGTTTCACATGTATGTATGTTTGTGAGTTTCTTTATTCCACCATAATTTCTAAAAGCATGAACCGATTTAGATGTATGGGGTAATGTTAGAATCCTTGCATTATCCCGGGTACAATAAAATAGACAAGAGCTAAGATTTAAAAAAAAATGTAGTGTCTATGGTACACAAAAAGGCGTGCCTAAAAAACGCATTGCAGGCGTGCTTTTTAATTTTATAATTAATTTAATCTTGTTTACTGATATACATTATACTAACAGAATGGTCATAATACGATATAAATATGTATATATCTATATATATACAAAAAAAACTTCAATGTAATATCCCTGTATAAGCCAGTTTGGGCCACCCGGAGATTGCCCTGCTAAACAGTTCTCAAACGGTTGACTCTGTACAACCGCCACTGCTGTTAGTAAAATACTACGAACAATAAAATGCAAGTTGTTTAAACATTTGTGTGGTTTAATTAACAGGCGGGCAAATTTCAACTCTCCGATACACAGCGTGGCAATGCTGTTCCGCATAGTGACGGGCGAGGATTGGAACAAGATCATGCACGACTGTATGGTGGCGCCGCCATACTGCACGCCCGCCGACAACTACTGGGAGACAGACTGCGGCAACTTCACTGCCTCGCTCGCCTACTTCTGCACCTTCTACGTCATCATCACATATATCGTACTCAACCTGCTTGTGGGTCAGTACAATTCTGATGTTCCATTCATATTATAGCTACATGCATTTTAACTGAAGACTTACATTTAGTTAGGCATGGTGCCATTGCTGTTGCGCATCGATTAAACTGCCAGACGGGACGAATCAAGGCAGAGCTTAGTGCTTTCAATTCGTCAAATCTGAGGCGTGCTGAGCTCTCTTTACATCATATTCTAGCCTTGGCAATCAACAAAATATTAGAAACGCTGTTTATTTTTATTATAGGACCTTATAATTCGTACAATAAAAATGCATAATGATTTTAACTATATTGGCTTAACTTCTTTGCAGCTATTATAATGGAGAATTTTTCACTGTTCTATTCAAACGAGGAGGACGCTTTACTATCTTACGCTGATATAAGGAACTTTCAAAATACTTGGAATGTAGTGGATGTACACCAAAAAGGTGTTATACCAGTGAGGAAGGTACTTACGACAAGAAAATATGGTCAACCCATAAACAGTATTCATTAAATAGTAGTATATATATTTCCATTTAAAATTATAATTTTAGAAAAAGTAATACTGTCGCGAGCAGGATTCGATCCTGTTCCTAATGCGTAAAGCATGCGTTAATGCGTTTCAAAGATTTATATGTATCCATGTATGTTTTAATTGTGTTTTTGTAGGTGAAATTTATTCTGCGACTACTAAAAGGTCGCCTTGAATGCGATACACACAAAGAGAGATTGTTGTTTAAATACATGTGCTATGAGCTTGAACGACTCCATAACGGCGAGGATGTCACTTTCCATGATGTCATCAAGTTAGTGGTCTTTTTGATGTTTCTTAGACTTTGTAGATTATACCGGATTATTATTAGTATATAGGAAACCTGAGACACGGGTCCAATATTTTCATTTATAGAACCAATATAAAAAAGTATAAGAATGTATAATGAAAACTCACAAAGTTAGAAGCTTGGTTTCTTGGCTCCTTGTCCTCCCAAAAATATGCTCACCGCCTTACGTTCATTGTTAACGTAACACACTGAGCCGTTGTAAGTAGTGTAGTGATAACATTTACCATCACACCTGCAGTCTTTGGACTATCTTAATACTCAATTGTAGTTATTATGTACCTACCTACCTACTTTATCGTAGACAAATAAAAACGTTCGTACAGATAAAAACCTTGGCGTGTTTAAAAATGTTAATTAACACAATTTACAATAATTATTTATCCCTTCTACACGACGTCATCAATATTATTATTTACAAGAGCACTATTTACACACGACACGATATGGGAACGCGCGCGCAATCGACACGCTTATATCGATCTCTAGCTTCCGACTGAGGTGGTGGCGCGGGGACAACCAGCGTGGGGCCCGCTCAAGGACAGCGCGGGTTACTGTACCAGCGAGCGGTCGGTACTGCATCAGCTGGCCCGCGTACCTACTGTGTCCAACTTATAGGATTTTTTAAAGATTATTTGGTCGAAATATAATATGGTGTAAACATTATTTTAATCGATTCTATTGTTGATTCTGAACAAACTAGTTTCAGGTTTCGTATAAACTATGAAGAGCCCTGTATAGATAGTTAAACTAAAACTTAAAATACGCCATTTTCCATCTTTATATCAGTATGCTGTCGTATCGCACGGTTGACATCCGCAAATCGTTGCAAATGGAGGAGTTGTTAGCGAGGGAAGAGTTCGAGTTTCTGATCGAGGAGGAGGTCGCCAAACAAACTATACGGACGTGGCTCGAAGGGTGCCTCAAGAAGATACGTGCCAACAGCAGCGTAAGTTACCTTATAAGAATATAAATAAACTTAATATTATGGCTTGTGGATTATTTTAACTAACATTTTACTGACTTTTATTTTCAAAATTATCACAATTTTCCTGTATGCTTTTATTTTACAGAAACAACAAACAAGTTTAATCGCCGGTCTAAGGAAAACAAATGAACAGGTCGTTGACATGAGCAGTGAAAGATTTGACAAAGAAAAACTTGAAGCGGAAGCTCAGGTATAGCATCCAGATTTAGAAATTAGGAAATTGATGTAGTACGAGGGGCGTTCAATGTATTCTCGGTATGGGGGTGATTTAATAATGATGTGGGTAATTTGACTAATTAATTAAGTAATGACATTATCTGAGGGTATAAATATGAAATTTCATATAGTTCTGATCATTAGTTTGCTAGTTACCCTTAGTCAACGACAACTGGAATGGCTAACGTGACAATGTCGAAGAAAATCGAGCACCGCGCTGTGATTAAATTCCTTACCAAACAAGGAAAAAGTCAAAAAACTATTCACGAAGGGATGGTGGCTGTTTACCAAGATTCTGCACCTTCGTTATCGACAGTACAAAAGTGGTCAAGTGAATTTAAAAGGGGCAGAGAGAGTATTGAAGATGACACTCGCTCGGGCGGCCCGGTTACTGCCTCTACGGAAGAAAACGTGAAAAAAGTTGAGAAGTTAATACTGGAGGATGCCCGAATGAAGGTCAAAATTATAGCAGAGATGACCCACCTCTCCGTTGGTACCGTACACACTATTCTTCATGACCTCCTTAACCTCTCAAAAGTCAGTGCAAGATGGGTGCCGCAAATGCTCACGGCGCCTCAAAAACAAGTGCGAATCGAGCGCTGTAGAGAGTTTTTAGAGCTCTGTGGTGAAGACCCATCAAGTATTTTCGATCGAATTGTTACTGGAGATAAAACGTGGGTTCACCATTATGACCCTGAAAGTAAGCAGGAGTCCATGCAGTGGCACAAGCAGGGTAGTGCCCTCCCTAAGAAATTCAAAGTCGTTCCGTCTGCCGGAAAAGTCATGGCCACGATGTTTTGGGACTCAAAGGGAATTTTGTTGATTGAGTACACAAAAAAAGGTGAAACCATAAACGCAGCATCCTACGCATCCACTTTGAGAAATTTACGGGAGGCAATTAAAGAAAAAAGACGGGGTAAACTGACCCGTGTGTTGCTTCTTCACGACAACGCCCCAGTCCACACGGCGCGTGTTGCCAAGGTTGCTGTGCGAGATTGTGGTTTCGAAGAAATAAACCACCCACCCTATAGTCCAGACTTAGCCCTTAGCGATTATTATTTGTTCCCTAATTTGAAAAAAGATTTTCGGGTAAAACGATTTTCCAACGATGAAGAGCTTAAGGCGGCCATAAATGCGCATTTTTCAGAGTTTTTTTTTTACAGGGTATTGAAAAATTTATTTCGAGATGTAACAAATGCATTGAGGTTATGGGGGATTATATTGAAAAATAAAAATAATTTTATTTGAATTAAGTTTTTTTTTCATACCGATACCGAGAATACATTGAACGCCCCTCGTATAATATAATTATGAATTATATTAATCAATTTATATGAATTTACAGCAAACGACAGCTAACGCAGGGCGCACAGAAATAACAGAATCTACTTCACAGCCTGTTATATCTAGTGAGTAATATTGCCTTGATGAATATATTTCAACAAAAACGTTTGGTGTCTTTTTATAATAATAATATTTTTTATTTCTATAGACATCTCGTCGTCATTTGATTCGCAACCGAAAAGATCGTCCACAAAGAGCCAATTTAAAAGGCCTGGGTTACCATCTGTAACAATTCCAAGGTAAAATACATTTTAATAAATACCTTCACGATTTACGTAAATTTTTTCCTTAGGTAAATATTTATTTTATTACTGCTCTTTGGGACCACCAATCGCGACTGCTGAGCAGGTGGTCTCTGGTTCGATTCCCGGGTCGGGCAAAGATTTAGAATTGTGCTCAGTTGATGGCAAAGGTCACCACCTGTGAACATCTCTGCCTACCCCTTCGGGTAATACAGGTATAATGCTATGTTATTTAATTAATTACAATTTAATAATTACCATAATTATTAAGGGCCAAATCTGTATGATTCATAATCCATTTTATGATTTTTTGCAGACCTGAGAGTCCAATCAAAAAGTACCTGCAACCAACCCTCAGTGATCCACATCCTGCCCTTATAAAGAAAACTTCATGTAAGTGTGAGTGTTCTATTTTAACTTATTAATTAGTAACTCAACATATTACTTATTGTTTACAATTTAAGCTGTAGCCTCGCTCATTAGCAGACACAATAGATTTTTATTGTTACAACGTATAATTCTGTACGTGGCTGAGCCGAAAGGTATTTACTTTCGTTGAAACTGGTGCGAGCTCCTAATCAAGCATAGTGTTGGATAGTGGAAAATTTAAGGGATTATTTTCCGATATAGTTCAAAATAAAAAAAAATTGAATTACAATGATAAATTAATAATATCATTATTTGAGTGCGCCGAAAAATCATTATCAATATTCATTATATATAATTAACAATTTAAAAGGCTTGTTTTTGCTTGGCATATCTCAAAATTGTTTTGGAAATTATAAAATCATAAATACAAGGCGGGTACCGAACTGCTACTTGGTCTGAAAAATCAATACATCGACCAAGCATACCGTTAAAATCTACGGTCCAGTAAAAAAATACAGGTTCATTTTGAATTAAGTAAATAAAGATTCAATTCAATTTCATATTCAGACGTTACAATACTTGAAATAGGTTGTTCAGTATTATTTAGACATGTTCACGTTTATCTGTAGCGAGCACCAAGAGTGGAAGCCGCGGGAGTCACAACAGCAGCGCGGGCGGTACAGGGGGGGCGGCGGGGGGGGCGGGGGTCGCGCGCGACCTGCCCGCGCTGCACGACGTGCACTCGTGGTGGGGCGCGCAGGTCGCACGTCTCGCGCTCGCTGACTGCGAGTAGACTAGCACCACAACGCAAACTAGTCCACACTTAGAATTACATTGAACTAACCAACAACCAAAATGCATTTATAATCAAGAAAATTCCTGAGAGTTAAAAAAAAATTACTTGTTTTCGATTATAATAAAACAACTTTTCACCAGAAAACCTTTTAACTATTCTTGAGAAGAAATACAGAAACAACTATAGTCTTAGAAAATACCGTCGCGGTTGAGTTTTAAAAATGTATCAGAGGCAAAAATATTTTTAATGTACGTTAAACCGAATTAATTTTAAATAAAACTGTTATGACGCCTGTCACCTTAGTCATCCTGCAACCACTAACGCTACAAAACGACAGTTAAGTCAATGTTATATACGGTTAATCCAGTTAAAAGTTGCTTTATTATGATGTGTAGTGATTGCGAAAACCTACGTTTTTAATGTTTTCCATTATTAATAAGTTTAATTAATGTTAGTATGTTAGGTATTAACCGCAATGCCAAACTAGAGACTTGTAGACAAATAAGAATAAAATATACTTATGAAAAAACACGGTTTTATTTGAACTCCGATATTCTCTCTCCAATAGACTCACGATGCAATTTATAAGAACTTGTATTATTTTAACACGCCGAAAATCACATCCATACAACATAAGACGCTTTACATAAAGTAAACTTGCTAGTTGAATATCAATCACTATAACAAATTAATATTTTATGAATTTATGGGTTACTGTAATAAGTGGCACATGCCCAGAGAGAAGAGTACAATAACAGTAATCGTGAGTACGAGGCATAAATATCGGCCGGCGATAGGGTAGTGGAAGAGTTTGGCGTGCAGCTTCAGCGTAGACGCGTACATAAGCACCGTGGTGATGTCCTCCTGCGAAGTATCCTGATGGAGGAATGGACGCACACACAGTTCGTGTCCTACGGATTGCGTTCTCCTGCATTCTTTCGATAATCTGGCGGCCTAGAGAAATAAAAGAACTCTTTTTACTTTCATAAATTGTATACGCACAATTGCATTGGTATTTGGCTTTAATAATTTTGAACAATTCTATAATTTTATTGGCGGTTAGTATAACAAACAAATTATGTGTACATATGGTAATTTATATATTCAATACTTATAAATCCAAAAAAATAAGATGAGCTTATTACCTGTACAAATGGTACGACAACTGCCGATATCCATAAAAGCTCATTGAGAATGCTGATGCCAATTAAAGGCTCTGTTTCAGTGTCCACCTTGTCCAAGTTAAGTAGCCACATTATACCAGACGATGCCCATGAGATATTGACTATAGTGAATAAACAAACCGCGGGTGCTAGATCATCGTTCAAGTATTTTAATAGTTTACGGAATTCTGCTATTTCCTGTGAAAAAAAAGAAGCAAATGAGATACTTATAAGTACTTGAAACCGTCTATTCTTCTTACGGTCTTACTCCTACAAGATGAGATTCTTCTTGTATTAGTAAAGAAATAATATATCAAATAAATAGTAACTAAAGTATATAGGGTAACAAAAAACTTACTCTCATCCAGTTAAGTGGAGTTATAGTTCGATTAAGCAGGCGCTCTTTGAGGAACATAAGATGAGCTTGTAACAACTGCGCTTGTAGACAGTAGCTTGTAATGATAGTCGCTTGCACCATGTCATGAATTAATGTGCATATTATAAGTAAAATCTTCAATAACATTCTTACTTCATAGGAACTGAAAACAAAGATTTCTAAGATAAATAAGTCAAGTTTTGAAGTATGAAAGTGCCTAAAAGTTTAGATATTGCTTTACCTTGTCTCCATCCATCTGAAGATAATATTTCCTCTAGCCAACATTAAATTAACTGAACACAACGATAGGCACATCCATAATACGCTGAGTAATATAAAAATCCACAGCATTCGCAGTAGGCGTTTTGGCTTAGTCGTAGGCATCCCTTGAGGTGAATAAGAAGACAATAGAAATACCTAAAGAAAAATGTTGACTATAAATCAATCAAAACTTTATATTAGTTAGACCTAGGGCATACGAAGGTGATGACTACCAAAGACACAATTAATTTAAAAAAATACACTGTTCTTAAAATAGGAGCGGAAGAATTCGGTCAGTGGGTTCAAAGTCCTCGCTCCATAGCGTCCCTAAGGCTACACCAACTGAGAATTCAATATAATTGTACGTAAACGAATATAACCTTCCTTTCAATAATGGGTCTTATTAATCAATCGAAAAAGGGAAAGCACGACATCTTGTATAAATCGTTGCTGTATTGGTTCAGAGTGACTCACTGAGTGACCGTATGTTACGAAAGATGGGTTCTGAAACGGCATAGAACTAGGTTATCTATAATACGACAAAAAGTATAAAAAATGTATAAAACCGTATAAAGTGAGTTATTCATATAATGATAATCATAATATTTGATTATACTTTACAATTTTAAATTATTAATCATTACACCTCAAGACGACTGTCATTCTGAACTTCGAATCGACACGACTTTAGTTCGACAACACAGTGCGTCGACAGAACGTTATTCCGACAAAACGCAACTGCGACAGAACGTTGCCCTGACAGAACACTGCTACGACAGTACAATACTTCGACAAAACACAATTTCGACAGAGACTATTGCCGTGGTAGCCTAAGTGGTGTGACCATGGGCAATTGGACATGTTAGATGTTTCTGGTGCGAACCCAAGGCTTGCATCCCTGATAATCAATAACTGAGTTTCCCGCGTCGGTAGGAGTGGACCCTAAAAAATAAAATTCCTACACGTGGCCCCTGGGTGGTGCAAAACAGGCAACATAGTTCTGGTATGAGGCTTCGGCCGCGGCTGGTTATCACCCACCGGACGTAGCCATGCTGTGAAGTGACCTAGTCGTGTTTCGGGATGTAGTCCGGTGCAGTGGTTGTGGGAGAGATCTGTGCAGTTGCATCAACTTCTCAACTATCGTTCTCCGTGGATCTACGTGCTTCATCCTCGGCCACACCGTCACTTACCATCAGGCCAGTTGGTGGCCAAACGTAGATCCATTTTTGATATAAATAAAAAAACAATGTGCGTACATAGGTATTATAAATTAATAACCACGTGCTCCGAGCCTTTTTTTATGTAGTGAAATGCCCTCGAATGCCGCTCTGACACGGGGACGGGGGAACACTTTCGCACACGACCGCGAACCCGCCCGCGGCCGTCCGGTGCCGGACTTCCTCTCACGAGGTTGGGTATTGCACCTCCCGCTACGGCACACCAGACACATGGCGTGCCGCGACCACCTCGAAGACCATGTGCAATGGGCACCAGACTACCCCGTGTCCAGACGCCCAAGGTCTCCTGGGGTCAGCGCCCCGCCGCCTGCCGCTACGATATTCTACGAGGTTCGATTACTCCTAAAAATAATGACCATAACATATTCTTTATAATTCTAAGAGCATAACAGATTCTTCCTAAAAATAATTACCATAACAAGAGTTCGAAATTGTGCCCGGTAGATGGCAACATAACATAGCATCACGCCTGTCTTCACCGAAGGTGTAGGCAGAGGTGTACACAGTTGTTCACCCACATTTCACCAATGCTGTTACTAAATCCTATGTCTACGGGGCACAATTCCAAACTCCGGGCGGCAACTGTGAATTTTCTAACAGAAAAAGTCAATAGCACTTTGCCCGACCCGTGAATCGAACCCGAGACCTCAAGCTCAGCAGTCGCGCTTGGAACCACTAGCTAGACTAACGAGGCAGGCCCGGAGCAGGTGATCATTAATTACAATACCTACGCACATTGTTTAGGTACTAAATATCAGAGATGCGAGCCCTGGGTTCGAAACCAGAGACATATTACATGCCCAATTGCCCATGGTCACACCACTTAGGCTATCACGGCACTAGTCTCCGTCGAAATAGTTTTGTCGAAGTAATGATCTGTCATAGCAGTGCTCTGTCGGAGCAACGTTCTGTCGCAGTTGCGTTCTGTCGATGCTCAGTTCCGTCGTACTATTATATATATATATATATTCGAAGTTCAGAATGACAGTCCCTCAAGACACATCTTTCGTGGCGGATATTGGAAGTGTTATGAAATACCGGTTAAATATATATATCTCATGTACATAATACATTCGAAAATTATTAGGAATAGGTACTCACTCTTTCCATAAGATTTTGCAACTGTTCGTTATCTGAGATTCGGAATAAGTACAATGCGTATAAAAATCCTACAAAGTGCAATATGCTAGGCCCAATGTAAGTGAATATAACGTTTCCATAACAAACTTGTTTATAATTATCATATTCCAGAGTGGACGTTAACGCCAGCGGCACCAACTTGTAACAAAAGCCTCTGTCCCGCCTGAAACATTCAAAGCAAATTGTTAACATAAACTCCACACAGTTCTAAACAGTATAATTATATGACTGTCAATAAAAGGAATTACCTACCTAAAACAAGCCATATATTGAAGGACATATCCTAAAAACATAAGTATAGCAACTTGTAATGAATGAAAGTGTGAGCAACACACGGCGCATTTAGAAGAATTTGAGACATCAAGTACCGGTCGCAGACCCATAATGGTCAAAAGTTTTAAGTATGGGAGTAAGATCTGAAACAATATGCAATAATGTAAGTAACTACCTAGATATTAGATGGATAAAAGAAGATTAAGAGTATACCACCCAGACAGTGCAATAAAAAATTATCATCATCATGGGCCTTTTGACATCTTAATCAGATGATTTAAGCATCGTCTCAGGAGTTTAAACACTTTTATTTGTGGCTAAATAAGCCTATAAGGCAAAAAAAAAAAAGTTAAAATAATTACCTTTGATTTACAGTAATGCAATATAGCAGAAGTACTCATGTATTCAGTATCGGGAGATTCTGTTATTTCTCCAATCTGAAAAGGAAAACGTGGTTTTTAAAGTATTTAATCATGTCTAAAAAGGGTCAAATTTTTACTTAAAGTCTTGTATCTTTATAAAGGCACCAAAGAAATTGTTTTATTTTGAAGGGTATCTACCTATAGTAGGTATATGTATTTTAACGCTATCAAGTAACCCCATCGTATGCGTCGCCCTTATAAAACTTTCAACAATAAAAAGTGTTCCAAGAAATCACATTGTAGTCGGCCAAAAATATGAACATTTTATAGATTACTCACGTCTACACTATTGGCGTCAAGACTGGACCTCGTAGATCTCTCCATCGCTGGTTCAACAAGCTTGTCATTCCCCAGTACATGGCTGTCCAGTAAATCACTAACTACATAATCATTTAAATTTTTTATATTATCCAGTTTATTGCCCATATCTACACATTTATTACCAATAAGCACATTATACGAAATGATAATATATTAATAATTGAACATTTATGTGGCAAACAACAAAGATTTCAATAATGACGATATGTAAGGTAGTTACAGCTTAGTAGACTTACCGCTACCGTACGAGGCATTGTCATTTTGCATTTTTTATTATAACTTAAGTAACTCACGAATATACCTAATGAATAATTACCAAACTTTTTACACTTTCGAGGAGAGTCAATAGGGATACAGCAACAACAACAGATAACGATTCACTGCAATGTTTTTTATATGTAATAACATCATTGAGTTCATGTACTTATTGTACCGAGTAGGTGCATTAACTCTGATAATAGCCAATGCTATGTTAATGTCATCGTGTATTTATTAAAAAAGCGTTCATTCTTTATTGTATCTATTTTACGAGTCTTTTGTTTTATTGCTATTGAATATTATTAAGGTTAAAGTTACAATATTAAATGGAAAAAGAATACGGTCGCGAACAGGATTCGAACCTGCGCCTCCCGGATAGATACTCCAGGCGCTCTGACCAACTAAGCCATCTCGACCTCTGCTCACCACCGCGAATTCTTCTTCCATATTTTAACACGTCTTATGGCGACGTCATTGCAATCAATTCAGTACTTACAAGTGACCGAACCGACACGACTAACTTTGCAGTTAATACAATGTCGTAAAGAATGCAATTACCTTAATTATACTTAACTTAACACGTCTTATATTATATTAAATATGGAAGAAGAATTCGCGGTGGTGAGCAGAGGTCGAGATGGCTTAGTTGGTCAGAGCGCCTGGAGTATCTATCCGGGAGGCGCAGGTTCGAATCCTGTTCGCGACCGTATTCTTTTTCCATTTAATATTGTAATTTTAGAGTTCGCTAAGCATGCGTTAATGCTTTTTCAAAGACATATCTTGAATTATTAAGGTAATTGCATTCTTTACGACATTGTATTAACTGCAAAGTTAGTCGTGTCGGTTCGGTCACTTGTAAGTACTGAATTGATTGCAATGACGTCGCCATAAGACGTGTTAAAATATGGAAGAAGAATTCGCGGTGGTGAGCAGAGGTCGAGATGGCTTAGTTGGTCAGAGCGCCTGGAGTATCTATCCGGGAGGCGCAGGTTCGAATCCTGTTCGCGACCGTATTCTTTTTCCATTTAATATTGTAACTTTAGAGTTCGCTAAGCATGCGTTAATGCTTTTTCAAAGACATATCTTGAATTATTAAGGTTGATCTAAATTCTTATGGGAAAGTAAAGAAAGTAGGTTTCAGCTAAGGAGGCATAGCATAGCAGGCTATATAGCTTTCGTAAATCGAGCGAAATAAAAGCCGAAGTAGACACTACTTTCTTCTATGTATATGCGTCCTTCTCATGTTTACGGGCTAGTAAATTAAATCGGTAGATTTAATCCAAAGGGAATTGGTGTTTGGCTTCAGGCTGATCTAGACTAAATTCTATTAGTTTTCCTCCATGTCAATCGAGCTGGCCAGTACGTCTGCAGAGTCTATAAGCGATAGCGCGGTTTATGTTTTCCCGGCCCAATAAGCTACGCTACAGTGAAAACCCCTGGTTCACAAGTTATAAGCGTTCGGACATAAAAAAATATCAAAAATGGTGGTTTCGGCTTCTATTTCAATTAAAAAAATATAAAAATATTCATACATACATAGCATCACGTCTATATTCCCCGAGGGGGGTGGGCAAAGCTGTACACAGTTATACACCCACATTTCACCAATGTTGTTATTAAGTCCCTTGTGATGGTGAGCCTATTGCCATCAACGCAAATGGCATAATTACCAACTTCGGGCTTTTTGAAGATTTTCTGTAAGTAAATTCTGAGTAGCACTCAGAATTTACTTACAGAAAATCTCAAAAATCTGCACAACCTAGGATTTCACCATTCAGCAGCCGCGCTTGTGACCACTAGACCAACGAGGTAGCCAAAATATTCAATATACAGAAATAGTACCTCTAGTTTTATTATAGATAGTAACTAACCGTGTAGATGGTACAGGGTACTCTGTACCCTGGATTCGGTGTAGTCCATAGGAAATTGTTATTTATAACATACCTCGCACAATAACATTAGGTTTATTTAAAACCAAAGCATTTACAACTGTTTCCAATTATCACACTTTTTTCAGTAAGTTAGCGGATATAGATTCAAGATACTGAAAGTAACGAGTTACTACCGCCGGACGTAAGCAATATCAATATATTCCGAGGGTAAACATGGCAAAAAAGAAGAAATGAAACCTTTGGTGTATTTTTATTATTTTAATAACAATTTATTGTTTTCTAAGGTGGGGTTTATCATAATGATTTAGGGAGTTTCTTTTTCATTAGGAATCCCGTTCGTCGTACAAATTGTTTTCTCTCTTGGTGGTGTTTTTTCATTTTTCTATTATTATCTGATTCCGACTTTTTTCCTCTCATACTGAATTTCATTTCCCGATTTCCTCCACTATTAGTGACCATCATCGAAAAGCTTTCTTTGTCTAACCGGTCTCCTAAGCTAGCTTTGCTAACCCGTGTTATACTTTTAATAATATTTGAAGTGCTGGGACCCCTATTTAATTCATAAAGTTTCTCCTTATTAGGTTGTAAGCCGTCTTCCTTTTGAGATTTATTTCTAATTATTTTGTGTTGCTTTTTGACTTCTTTAACCCACGATCGATCCTCGTCAGAACTTTCGCCATCACTAGTCTCATACAATTCCATATCAGAATCTTTATCTTCAGTTACTTCAACCTGAGAATAAATTTTCAAAGCATTATTAACACCTGCTAGCTAAACTCGGTCACGCTTCGCTGTGGCTCAAGTTGTTTCTGTCTCAACCTTGCAAAACACTTGGAATTTCCCTTGGTTTTTCAAGAAAACACTCTTCTATTAAAAAACAACGTTGTGTAAAAAAATTGATTCAATCCATCGACTACTTTTCGAGTGTTGTAAACAAACATACGAAAGTTGAATTTTTATGGATAAATTAGATAAGCCGATATATATCTAGGTGGTGCCCGCGACTCCGTCTGCGCGACAAAAGGTTGCCTAGGACTTTTTCGCAAGGTCTTATCCAACTCTATACCAGAATCCATCAAAATTGGTTCAGGAGTTCAGGTGTTGAAAATGTAACAAACAGTTGGTGAGTCACTACTAAGTTACATGTAAGACACTGAAGAGCTAAAAGGTGATGCATACGGAAAGTATTTTATTGTTATTTTAGCTCATTACTGTCATGTCTGCCTCAAACTAAGCTATCAAATATAAATTTTATAAATATAAATTAAACCTGGGTTTAAACACTATCAAGTTAAATAGTACTAGCTTGCTTTTTTTTGTTATAGACGCATTACACAATTCTTAATTTGATAAAATATATATTACCTGCATTACTTCATTTTCCACTTTCTTCTCCTTATTTCTATCCAGCCTGGATAAAACTGGGTTCAGTAAACGATATTCTTCAGCCGCTCTATCAACCTCAAAGTCAGGGTTTTCAAACAAGGCCTAAAATCAAATGATTATTGAATAACAAATAATGTTTAGAAACAACTGATACAACTACAATAATAGAAGCTCACCTTGAACCGGTCATCTTTAAGTAGATTAGCTGATTGTTTTTTCTTTTTGCCTCCATCATCCAGGAGTTTTGATGCCAAATCTCTGTTAACTTTTGGTAAGTTGTCCTCAACTTTGATTCTGGATGGCCTTTCTTGTTCAATCTTTTCCCTAATCTTACGTTTTTTATACTGTTCAAATGCAAATGGATCTGCAATTGACTTTGCTCTCTTGTATAAACGCACATCAACAAAGTATCTGCAATTAGAAATAAACCATTAGATATAAGAATCTGAGACTTTAATATTTACTGTCTCTGAAGCAACCAAGACTTACCCATGCATGTATGCTCTCAACAGATTTGTTCCAAGCAAGTGATCTAGGCCTAATGATTCCAGTTCTTGTTTGGTGATGAATTTGTAATCATCATAAACTGTTTGTGATGCTGAACTCTCCAATTCTTCAGTTAAATTATCCAAGAAAGCACACCACCTAGGAGCAGGACCTATAAAGATGTAGTTTCATTACACATTCTATTGTACAATGTTTATTCATAATGTATTATGTTTATAATTCGCATCACATCCAAATAACAGGAATGCATGGTAGTAGTATTATCTTCTGGCCGACTTAATAGTTTCGGAAATGATTTGTATGGTGCCATTGGCGCATCTCAAGCTGAGCACTGTAGTGCAGTGTACTGAGGAGGCAGAAATAACCAGATATTTAAAATTACCTAATGAGGGTATGTAATATATTTGCATTTTCTGATCTTCAACTGCCATCATGTTTAATCCTGTGTTTGGTATAACACATAAACCATTGAAATCAGCTGAAGATTCTATACTTGTGTATTGCTTGCCCTGAAATAAACAACAAGAACGCAACAGTTAAAATTTGCAAATAAATTAATAATTTAAAACAATAAGAAATAACAGGTGTTACACATACTGTAGTTTTATCCCATATCTTTACAACAGTAGAATCCATGGAATAAACATAATTCATTTGTTTATGGAATTCCAGAGATTTTATAGGTATTTCATTCATATGATCCTTAACAAGAAGAGGATTACTTGATCTTATGTCATATAGCAACACATGACCTGTAGATGTACCCACACCCATTCTAAGTGGACCATCAAATTTAGCAGCAGTTATGGCAGGCAATCTGTTATTTCTGTAAAAAATATAAAAATAAACCTAATGTGAAAATGTTTCATTAACAATCAAAGTCAAATTCAAAGTCAACAGGTTTTTATTTCAAATAGGCAAATTACATGCACTCAAGTTTTGTTACCATGCTCCAATGTTTGATAATATCATATTTTTAGTACTAACTTGTATTCTGAATCTGTACAGTGCAATGCACAATCTAGTAACCCTTGTCTAGACTTAGTGCGGGGATCCCAAGCCTCTACATGGCCAGATTCTGTGCCCAGCATCAATAAACCATGTTCTTCATTCACAGCACAACAATTGATTTCATTGGCTTTTGTTACATATGGTGCTAAAAATTGACCTATTTCTAAATTCAATCGGTAAACTTCCTGTAAATAGAAAGAACTATTAATCAAATATATTTATAATACATAAATTTATATTACAGTTAGTATTATTTTATTAAATAATATAATTTAATTATGATCAACATACCGATGAGGCACCAACAACAAATAGATCACATGATGGCTGGTGGTAAGCAATGTCTCTTCCAAACCGGGGAACTCGTAATCGATAATGACGACCATGTCCTACATGGAATTCTACATACCGATCACATTGTAAAAATACAATCTGAAAATAAATAGTTAAATATATACATATATTTACATCTACAAACATTAGGCCAGAAAAAAATTGTGCTAATCTGTTAGATGATGGATGTTTTTTATTCAGTCATGCAAAAAATATTGATTTTGATAAAACTTAATAGCTTTAGAACCAGAATAAACTCAAAATCAACATTTCTTCATTCAAATTAGGCTAAAAATGTAAATACTCCGCTTCCTAGTGTTTTAGCTTGGAAGAAGTGGTGCAACAAACTTCCCAGCAGATGCTGTATCATAATTATTTATAGATCAAAATTGAATGTATATACAATATTTTTTAACTAATGAGATATAATGTCTATGGCACATGCTAGCTAGCACGCGCAGCGTTGCCAGATGTATGAGAAAACTCGTAACTTTACGAGATTTAGCAGTATCTGTACAAGATATGAAAAAATAAAAATCTCATAAAATTTTTGCTTTTTGTCAATTTAAGTGCTGACACCTAATTGCAGGCAGAGCCTCTGGCAAAGTGAAGTCTAGGAAGCATAACATTAATCTCAGGCCATATATGTGTTAGTTACCTTTGAATAATCTTCACTTAATATTTCGAATGTTATTACTTCGGAGTCCAGACACCGTTCAAACTTCAAAGACAAATTATTAACGTCGTAACATTTTATCCTCGGCTTATAAATACCCGTAGCCATTATATATTGTCCATCTTTGGATACACGTAAACTTGTGCTTACACCAGGCATGTCAAACTCTTGAATCAATTCAATTCTTCTTCTTATATCAACATTTTTTTTCAGAAGTGCTCGTTTTTTTCTTTCTGTCAGCCACTAAAATGCAAATATTATTAAAATATAATTTTAATGTAATTTCAATTCTCCAATAGGTTATGAAGGGCAATACTTACATCGGGAAGTGATTTTCCAACGCTGAGGTTGTAGATTTTAACATTATCTATTTCTGATAACTGCATTGTTGTAAAATTAAGTTAAGTGAATCTATTTCTTAAAATTTCACATCTCAATACAACAATTTTAATCAGATGCAATGCTTTTCAGCATATCTTTTCATGCGTGTTTTAAGTTTGTTGACAAAAAGACGTACGCAAAAGTCAAAACGCAATAAACGTGACAGACTATTGACAGAACACACTAGAGATGTGCTAGGTCCCGATGGATACGAATCCGCGGACCCGCATCACTCGCGTTAATGATGTACATCCAACGGCAATTCGGATACCGATCGCCGGAGCCCCACATGAATAATATACGTATCTAAGCGGGAGTGGCAAAAAAATACATGCAATGAGCGGAACTGAATCGGGGATAGCGCCCGGAGCGAGACGCACAGGGATCGGTCTCCCGCGCTCCCTCACTCCACCCGCAGTCCGACTCCACTGATAACGGTTAGACCACCGGACCCATATGGGCCGACGGACACGGGATTGGATGTATGGTCGACTCAATGTCAAACCAAATTAGTGGATTACTGCGGCAAAACACGTAAGAATCGCGTTCTTAGATCAAGTCAAGATTATTACATAAGTTTCAATAGGTAGAGGTTGCTATTTGGGGGCCAACTCATTACTTTAGTAGGTACTTATTCTTATTTTGCTACTCAATCTACTCATCATCAACAACGTAATCTCAGTCAGAATATTTACTTTCATAGCGTGCGCTTCACTAATCTTCCTACGAACAAATGGTCACACACCATGAGTCCGTCGCAAAGTAGCAAGTGGTCATTTTTACCGCGCTTCGGCGATCCAACTTTGAAGTGTTTATGTTTAGTTATTAATAACTATGGTCGCTGAATACACGGATCTTAAAAAATACGGACGAAGCGTTGCGTACGACATGTGAGAAGCATGCCTAGTCATCCAATTTCGCTTGTCACACACGAGCTAAACGCATACAAATATTTAAAACTCATCCACTCGGCGCCAGTACGCTGCGTGTGTATGTGTGCGTAATCTATGCTTCGCTTATGACAAGGCAAGGTTACATCCGTATTTTTTTCAGATTCGTGGCTGTATGTGTAAGTAATAGTGTTGTTTATAAAAACGTTTTACCGTTGAACTTATCGATATGCGGTGAAACTTAAGTTAAATAGTAAGAAGTAAAACTAGTTTAGTTTTAGTTTTGAGTATCTATGATATGTTTTAAAATTTGGCAATTAATAATTATAACATGCGTTAGCATCACTAAGTAGTCTGTGTATGTATATAGTTGTGTAATTTTCGGAAAAAATACCAAATGGTGGATTTTTTTTCATTTTTTTTTTCAGAAAGATGCCGCAATCTTAATCTATACTTATTATTATAAAGCTGAAGAGTTTGTTTGTTTGGTTGAACGCGCTAATCTCAGGAACTACTGGTTCGAATTAAAAAGAAACTGAGTTAGATATTCCATTTATTGAGGAGGCTATATTACATCACACTACGACCAATAAGAGCGGAGCATCAATGAAAAATGTTGCAAAAACGGGAAAAAAATATTCCGTTTGAGAGTTTCCGTTGGGTGCGCTGCGAAAACGGTTAAAGTTACACAAAAATCATGTATCACGGAATTGATCCCCTTTAAAAGTTCTAAAAAAAAGTCTGCGACAGCATATGTTTATCTTTTAAGGTTGATTCACTGTAACCTTTTTTATAATAATCATTTTTTTTTAAATAATGAATTATTAGCGAATACTTTATTCATCACAAGCATTTAATTTTGATCAAAATTGCCCTTGACATCATTTGATTTCAATAAATATCTTAGGAGATATCATACTTATAAATAACCCCGTAACAAAATAATGATCAAATACTAGACGCGCATTTATAACATAACATAACATAGCATCACGCCTGTATTTCCGAAGGGGTAGGCAGAGGTGTACACAGTCGTACACCCACATTTCACCAATGCTGTCCCATGTAATAAGTGGTGAGCCTATTGCCATCTTCCAGGCACAATTCAATACTCCGGGCTGCTACTAAGAATTTTTATCAGAAAAACTCAATAACCCTTTGCCCAACCCGGGAATTGAACCCGACCTCATGCTCAGCAGTCGCGCTTGAGACCACTAGACCAACAAGGCAGGCGCATTTTTGATGTGGTAGGCGCGGTCATGAGGGGGGAGGGCGCTGGTGGAATATATTTTTGGATTTTCCCTCAAATTAACGCGGGTGAAACCGCGGGGCACAGCTAAAATATTTAATCAGAAAAAAATAGGCTTAAAAATGTTTGTTTACGTAAAAACTACATAACGTAGTCCTCAGTGGCTGCTTTCCATTGGGCTGAGCTGACTATCAACCTTTTTTAATTATTATGAATTTGTAGAAGAATATAATTAAATAATATAATTTAACTATATGGATAGTATATGTTTATATTAGATATTTATATGATTTAAATTGGTTTATTAATTTTAATTATTGGTGTTTAAGTAGGTGTTGGTTTTTTAACTTTATTAGAACGTAAAGTTTTAGGTTATATTCAAATTCGGGAAGGTCCTAATAAAGTTGGATTTATAGGGATTTTACAACCTTTTTCTGATGCTATTAAATTATTTACTAAAGAACAAACTTATCCTAATTGTTCTAATTATTTATTTTATTATTTTTCTCCTGTTGTTAGATTTATTTTATCTTTAATAATTTGGTTATTAATCCCGTATTATTTTAATTTAATTAGATTTTATTTAGTTTTTTTTATGTTGTACAAGATTAGGAGTTTACACAGTTATAGTTGCTGGTTGATCTTCTAACGACATAGTGTTAATTTACGACATCCTGCGACATGCGGATGGAGTTGCACAGTGGGCACAGCTAGTGAAAAATATAATTCCTTGTGTTTTCATATATTTTACTTCATCCATGTCAATTAAACAATTATTATATCATGTAGACGGAGGCATAGAACGTTACAAACTGGGTAAAATAGGCCACGAACTGCATTTTCAAAATTATAACTAGCTTATTTAACTTAATATGTAAGGACGTATTGTATTATAGTCCAGTAGCTTTAACGAAGCGTAAAATTAATAAGAAATTTATTTTCAAGAGTTTTGCCTGAATAGTAAGTAATCATCAGTTATTAACTATAGCTTTATTTCCAAAAACAAGTGTTTGTAATACATAATTATTATGATTTTAAGTAATTAATTCAACTTATTAAAAATTACCTAAATGATATTGATGTCGACATTTATTTCCTGCCATGCTGCAATCTCTAAGGGACTCCCCCTCGGGACTACCTTTCATTCATATTTATGTAATTATGAATGAACTAGTCTCGTGAGGAGTGTCAGCTGTAGCGAGACAACGCCGCCATGTTTGTAGTCTCGCTACAGCTGCTGGCTTCCATATGAAGGCACCAAATTCAAATTTTTTGATTTGAAAATCATTGACTATTCAGAAACCTTGACTGATAGCCACGTTATTTTACTCTCATGTGAAAGAAAATACCATCTTTTTGCAAATTCGAATTATTGGACATTTTAGGACAACCGAAAACTGCGCTATTAGGCATTTATTGGGAGCTTTATTCGTAATGACAATACAATGCGATATGTGTCAAAATAGCGTTCAACTAGTTTTTATAAACACATGATAGGGTTTCGTATAATAGCGGCGAGAGGGGTATCCCCGCTATAACTACTCCTGTACTGATTCCTTCAAGTGGTTTAATGAGGATGTTTCGCTATTTATTTATTTATTTATTAATTACAACGGTATTACACCAATAACAGTAACTATATGACATTAATTTTGCTAGTAATAATCTAAAGTATTAAGCTAGACACATAAAACCGATGCAAGGTTTTGTACATCAGTAAAGTCTGACTGCTAAAATATTAGTTATTATTCTGAGGTTCGACATTAGTTATTTTACAGAAGAGAGCTGTCAGAGCCATATATAATCTACGTCGTCGCGAATCTCTTAGGTATCTGTTTATGGTGATTATTATTAAAATGGTCCCTTGCCAATACTAATTTTTTTTTTCTTTTTTTATGGCAATTGAAGCCGAAGCCATTTTGCCAAGACAAGTTTAAAAGTTAGGGAAATTAAACTAATTACGATGAATTTTGGATCAGTAAAGTAGACTATTAAAAGAAATTCAATAAAAGAATAAATATCTATAAATATTTAATTAACAAATTAAGCAAGAATAACATTACAATTACAATCTAAATTTTAATATTATTAGTGATAACAAATAAAGATATATACTTATACTAGCGACCCGCCCCGGCTACGCACGGGTGCAATGCTGATACTAAATACACTACAGAAAAACTGAACGTTGTATATAAAAACATAGCGGCCCGCTCCGGCTTCGCACGGGTACAAAATATATAACCTATGTGATTAAAATCGATCCAGTAGTTTTGATTTATTCATTACTGCCCGTGGCCCGCACGCGTTAAATTTGGAGTAAAACAATCCCCCTTTCCCTATACCATGAAGATTTCCTGCTATCTTTGGAATATCTAAATTCATACACTACATTTTTACTTATTTACTTTTTACATTTTTAACTATTTATTTTATTTTTACAACATATTACAGAATGTCTTTATAAACAACGTTCACAACGCGTCCGATCGCTGCTAAATTCAAAGTGCTACCAGTGCTACAGGGAAAACCGCGGCCTGAGACGCGCTATTTATAGGCACGCTCTTGCCGCACCGGGCGGCCGGCCGGTACCGCCGCAAACGCTACGTCCCGCAATTTTTAAATCTGTAATATCTTCGAAAATATTCACTTAAATCATACGGTGTAAAGGGCCATATAGATCGATATTAAATGAACAATGTATTCAAGGTATTTATTTGGTTAAGGATTAATGCTGTATTGGTTAAAATCGCTTCGAAAATTAGCCATTATTTGTCGTAAAAAGTAAACGACAAAAAAAAGTTATTGTGGGTTATCCATAAGAGATAGACATATACCATCACGCACTTTTCTGTAGACCTTTTCAATGTGTACAATACTTAGTACATTATTTTGATAAAACTCGTAGGGTTCAGCCTGCGTTTGCAATGTAAGCGGAAAAAATGTAATTATTTACGACATCACATTAGAAACCTCAAAAATAACAGTACTTCTCCACTATTTAATGGATGTTATTATACATATAAACCTTCCTCTTGAATTACTCTATCTATTAAAAAAAACCGCATCAAAATCCGTTGCGTAGTTTCAAAGATTTAAGCATACAAAGGGACATAGGGACAGAGAAAGCGACTTTGTTTTATACTATGTAGTGATGCTAATAAATTATTACTAAATAGTAAAATATTTACAGAAGTAGGAAGAAGAAAGTCAATAGAAACTAAGTTATTATACGGTAATGAATGGTCATACAATGGACAATTAAGAATAATATGATTCAGATCTCCCACGTCTGCTCCACATTCACAAGCGGCACTATTAACAATATGGAGTTTAGCAAGGTGGGCCGGAGAGCAAACATGGCCAAGCCTTATGCGAATTAATATGGTTGTCATCACCTTGCTAAACTTTGCTTTATAGAACCATGGTTTATTTGGTATGACTGGTTGAATTTGGAAGAAGTTTCTACCCTTGATCTGTCCACTGACTGACCACGCAACATCCCAGGATTTCTGAAGATGAATACTAGGTAAAGCAGACAGGTCATGACAAAAGTTTTTAAAAAGGAATAGATCACCACACTCTATCGCGCTCCTTGCCAGATGGTCAGCTCTTTCATTTCCTCTGATTCCAGCATGTCCTGGAATCCATGCGAAAGATACTCTCAAATCTTTTAATGCACATTCTTGTAACATTTTCCTAATGTCTATAATCAAAGGAAAATTACTATGATTTCTGAAAGGGAATTTGGCCAGAGACTCTAAAGCACTACGAGCATCGGAAAAAATAACAGTTTTCCTTAATTTCATTAAGATGATATATTCAACTTTTAAAATTCCGTAACATTCTCCCGTGAAGACTGATGTCTCCACAGGGAATTTTATCTTTTGAACAATGTTATACTGTTTGTGTAACATTCCAACCCCAACGCAAGTGATACTTGAAATTTTAGAAGCATCCGTGTAGATATGATGCCAATCGCTATTGATCGACAATGGAATTAAAAATAACATTAGTATTTTGATCACTCTTATCAAGGGGCATACTTAGAATAATATCCGGAATTAACACTAAAGATTCATAATTTGAACAAAATAGGGGGTGAACCAACGAACGGTGGGTGGGAGCTTGAAGGGTTAAAATTTTTCGATAACTGTTAACTAAACATGGAAGACTTTTATGAATCCCGTAGCTAGAAGTATCAATAAGGTCAGAGAGGATTTGAAGAGATGAAATTAAGGGGTGGTTTGAAAACTGGAGAACTCTAAACAGTAATTTGTCAGATAAATACTGTCTCCGTAGGTGTAAGGGGGGTTCCCCACATTCAACCTGCAGGGAATTAATAGGACTCGACTTCATTGCTCCTGTAATTATTCTTAAAGCTTTTGATTGAATACCATCTAATTTAGATAGGGCTAAACTATTGCAGGGCTCTAGTAAAAATACTCCGTAATCCATTACACTTCTGATTAATGCATTATAAATTAATTTGAGGGAGAAAGGATATGCGCCCCACCAAACACCAGTAAGACAACGTATAATATTAAGGAGGCGTTCGGACTTTCCAACTACGAAGTCTAAATGTGGAACACCTGACAATTTATTTTCTAAAATAATACCTAAATATTTAACATGAGAGTGAACTGGAATTATGCTATTATCGTAGTTAATTAAAACTGGGGGAGGTAATCTCATTCTAGTGAAAAGGACTACAGCACTTTTGGAAGGAGATAACTGTAAACCGTTATTATCTAAAAACTGCCTCGTTGGTCTTGTGGTCCCAAGCGCGACTGCTGAACAGGAGGTCTCGGGTTCGATCCCCGGGTCGGGCAAAGTGTTATTGAGTTTTTCTGTTAGGAAATTCTCAGTAGCAGCCCGGAGTTTGGAACTGTGCCCGGTTGATGGCAATAGGCTCACCACCTATTACATGGGACTTAATAACAGCATTGGTGAAATGTGGGTGTACAATTGTGTACACCTCTGCCTACCCCTTCGGGGAATACAGGCGTGATGCTATGTTATGTTTATGTTATGTTATGTTATTATCTAACCAATTTTTAAGAAATAGTAAAGAAGTAGATAGTATGTTGGAAGCTTTATCTATTGATCGATTAGAGTGGTATAAGAGTAAGTCATCTGCGTACTGTATAATTTTAACCTTGTTATCAAGGGAGTGTTCTAAGTCATATGTATAAATATTATATAATAAAGGGCATAGAACAGAGCCTTGTGGGAGTCCCTGCCATAAATGTCTGAACTTTCTATTGGATTCGTCTAATGACACACAAATAATTCTGTCATATAAGATGTTCAAAATAAAATTAATAAGAAATTGTGGGACATCTAAATCATTAAGTTTTTTTATTAATACGTCTAAAATGACGTTATCATATGCTGAAGTAATATCTAAGAATGCTGCAACCACCGATTCATTTGAGGTAAATGAATTTCTAATATCAGTTATTAGTATACTAATACAATCCATGGTACTTCTACCTCTTCTAAATCCATATTGACTGAGATAATAAATTATTATTTTCTATAAACCATTCTAAGCGAATTTTGACCAAATTTTCAGCAATTTTGCAGTGAACCGATGATAGAGCTATGGGTCTATAAGAAGAGGCATCATTAGGTGATTTACCAGGTTTTAAAATTGGAATAATAGTTTGGGACTTCCAAGATTGAGGGATATTACCTGAAACCATCAAGGAATTTAGGATATTTAAATAAGCAAGTAGAGTACAATCAGAAAGGTGAGCAAAAAAAGAATAGGGAATGCCATCGTTACCTGGAGCTGAATCTTTCAAATTCAGTATTACACCTTTTAATTCAGTGATAGAAAATGGACTTAAGACGCATTTAGAACTCGGAGAATAAAAGTTTGCGGGGAAGCAGAACAAAGGTTTTGTGGGAGCAGTTAGCGGGGCAAGTTTGTCTAAAAAATTCTCCATTAGAGAGGGAGACAAAGTGGATGAAGAAGAATCATTGAACGCTGACCTAAATCTTCTTATATTACGCCAAACTACTGATGGACTTACTTCTGGAGAAATGGATGAACAAAATTTCTTCCAGCCGTCAGCCTTTTTTTTCTTCAAAAGATTATGCGTTTCCCTAATGATTTCCGACAAATTATCGAAGTTTTCGTGCGTAGTTTCGTTACAATATAATTTTTCAGCTGCCTTTCGGGTCTGAATAGCTGCAGTACATTCACTGTCCCACCAAGGAGGAGACGGAAACCAAGTAGAAGATTTATTTTTAATTGGAAAAACTTCATCGGCAGACTCAATCAAAATGTTTGCTAAGGCATCAGCACACACAGGCTCATTATTATATATTACTGGAATTGAAGCGATCTTATGTTCAACGTGATTTTTAGATTGTTCCCAAAGGTCATTACTATAGTCAGGTAATCTATATTTGAGACGATGAATTTTACTAGTTAATTTATTTTTAAAAGGAAAAGTAATTATAATTGGAAAGTTATCACTGCCACAAGTAGAATAAAATGTAGACCATGATAAAGAGCAAGCTAAATTAGGGGTACAGAGAGATAGGTCAAGTACACTATCGCCTGTAGAGGGACCGTTCCTGCGAGTGGGCTTACCAGTATTCAAAATACACAAATTATGTTGATCAATAATTTCAAGTAATTTCTCGCCATAATAATTACTCGATGTGCATCCCCACGCTGTATGGTGACAATTAAAGTCCCCTACGATGATAAAAGGAAGAGGTAGTGTCGACAATATAGCATTCATTTCGGAAAGTGTTTCATTTGAAGGGTGTGGAATGTACACAGACACATAACATATACTATTTACACAGACAGCACTAATTTACAAATTACTGCTATGAGAGGGAAGAGGAAGATGAGAGAAAGAGATTTTTTTTTTAATGAGTATGGCTATTCCACCATACCCATCGGATCTATCCTCTCGGAGGCTGGCATAACCAGAAAACTTAAATAAAGATTCTGGCTTAAGCCAAGTCTCAGAAAGGGTAATAATAAATGGATCATATTTCTTAATTAAATACATCAGTTCACTTTTTTTACCGCTAATGCTGCGGCAATTCCACTGAATCAATCTGGCTGGATTGATTTCCATTACTTAAACTATTGATTAATTGTGCAAACAAAAGGGCGACGTTGTTCGGTGAAATGACATTACATTGAGTTAACATCTTTATTATGGCAATAATAATTTCTGTGATTGGAGGGGTTTCTTTTTGTGAATTCAAAACACAACCATCATTTGGAGAAGGAATATTATATTCTCTGGCGAGTTGTTCATGAACAGCGCGGTCGTATCCTTTGGCGGTTTTAGGAGGATTTCGAGGAGATGAGAAAACAGTTTTTTTATAGGAATAGGAAGACGATTGGGGGGAGGATTCTTTATTTATAATATTTGAATGAGATGATAAAATATCAGCATATGATTTAATAGGCGGCTTATGTAATTTCGAAGCTCCCGTATATGAAATGCAACTCTTAGCCATAGTAAGTTTTATTTCTGTTTGTCTAATATATTCCGGGCACGATTTATTGGTAGCGTGGTGAGGGCCAGAACACGAAACACAAGAAATACAGTCATCGTCAGCAGTACAAGAATCACCAGTATGACTCCCACCACATCTAAAACACCGTGGATTACCCCTGCAGTATACCTTAGTATGGCCAAAACAACAGCACTTATAGCACTGTACCGTAGGGAAAGTATATAAAACAACAGGTAATGCATTAAAACACATAAATACGCGCTTCGGTAATACCTGACCATCAAAAGTAATTACCAACGACTGTGACGGTTTCCACGTCGGTGCATTGTTGACCATTACTTTGTTATTAAGTCGACGAGCTTTGAGTATCCGGCCACATCCGATCGGAACATTAATATTATCTATGATTTCCTCCGGAGTTAGATCATCAGGAACACCCTTTATGAGACCCATTCGCGTAGTACTGGATGTAGGAATAAATGCTTTAAAATTATTATCAACTAATACCTTTGAAGAATCAAAAAAGTTCGCATCCTGGCAAGACGAGAATGAGAGTGATAATCTATTTCGACCAATCTTTTTAAGACTGCCATTTGCCATGCGAAATTATATTTTTTCAGAAATCTACCAAATGTTAATGAGTTAAGAGTTGTGGATCCTTCCAGCTGCTGCTTCTGAATATGAACCACGTACGGGGCGGCATCCGACTTATCATAAAAATTTCTCCCTACTGGGCTATAAGATTTCTCTTTGGAGATCAGTGCAATATTCTCAGATTCTTTATGTGACATATCTGATTTGCTACCTATATCTTTATGGGAAATAATACTCTCTGTGATAGTATGAGGCTTTGAAAACACTATGTTGCTATCTTGACATATACAATCATTACAGTTTGAGCATTTATCGGAAGAATTCTTTTTTTTCCTTTTTTTATTGCATTGTTTGCATAATTTGACTAATTTTGCCCGTTTTCTACCGGAGGTAGACATAGAACCATCAGTATCCATGCTAGATGCGTTATTTTCAATGGTAATGAAATGTGATACCTGGAGGTTTGTACCCCCAGGATCGGGAGGCTCGCTCATAATATTTTCATACATATATTACAAAGAAAAAACTTAAAGACTACCTAAACTGCACTAAAACTACAATATATACACTATCAACACACTTACACAATATACAAAACTACTCTACTAAATCAAGTTTAAATTATATTTTAAAGTCTGAGAATTTCAAAACACAACCGCGCTAATTTAAATTTCCCGCCCTTTTTCAGAGTTACGGTTATAGTTTGACTCGCTTAACTAGTATTGCAATGTCAATATATTTATGAATATATTATGTTTGTAAGAAAAAATCTAGATCATTATGATAAATGATACACATAATTATAACACCAGAAATAAAAACAAAATTGAACAGCCACGATTTAGATTGTCTAAGGTAAACATATCATTTAAGGGGTACGGTGTGAAATGTTACAATAAAATTCCCTCTGAAATTGTACAACTAAATGAAAAGAAATTTAAAACTTATTTATAACGCTCATTATGCAAGCAACCATACTATACATTAGGGGATTACATTGATGACAAAGGCTTGGCTAACTGCTGGTCCAGCTCCACAAGCACTCTGACTAACTAATCAATGTTGCAAACAACATCACTTCAATGTTTAACATTCTCTTAGTATGTAGATTTTTTTGACCTTGTTATTTAATCAGCAGCTAGAGTATGTGATCCTCACTCAAATGTCCCGCTGATGGTGGCGTTTGTGTTGGTTCATTAGATTCCCCACAAAATGGTTGAGTTTAGTGATGCTTACGCTGGCGTCATGTTCGTGAACGCCGTTAGTTGGGGCTGATCATCTCTAAACTGTCATGGCAAAGTTTTGAATTGTAACTAGACTCTAAAGACTTCACATTACATTGTTCTCACATATGATTTCTATATTATAAATACAATGTTTTAAACATCGTGAGGAAACCAGCACACCTGAGAGATGTTCTAGATGGTGTAAAGCCACGTCAGAGACCTACGGGAGGTTTAAACTCTGACACTAGGCTGTTCATCAACCACACGATATGAAGAAGAATACAATGTAACGAACAATATTGTAATTGTTTGATGAAAAAGGGTAACCGTGGAGTGTCTTGCCCGTTCTTCTCCACAGGGATCTACACTTTGGAACGTGGCAACTAGTTTTTTTGCCAATCTAAAAGTGCCTGTATATGGTCTTATTGAAATAAATGCTTTGACTTTGACTTCTACTTATGAAAGACTTTTGAGTCTGAGAAATGTAGAGTGACTGGGAGACCTTGAAAGTCAGTAGCACTATCGATAGTGGGGATGCATCAATACTTTTGATAATGAGCAATACTATCGATAGTATTGGTCCCTATGAGTGAATTTACGGTACTATCGATATAAATTTTTACTAAATACTATCATCCTTTTGGCTCAGCCACGTACAGAATTATACGTTGTAACAATAAAAATCTATTGTGTCTGCTAATGAGCGAGGCAACAGCTTTTACTCAAAGGGACCAATAGTATCGATTCTATCAAAATGTTGCTCGATCACACTAGTTCGAGAAATGTCAATGTCAAAACTTGTGAGTAGGTAATAACCGCTACAAAACTACAATTTGTAATTTTGTAAGAACTTTGTACTGGCACAGTATTTAGTTGTGTTGAGAATAAGGTTTTTTAAGAAGGCATAAGAAATTAACTTTATTGTTGTGTGATATCAATTCTTCTTCAATAAACCCAACATAACCTATCACAGTATTCACATAGGCTATCTAGCTTTGTTTCGAGGACCCCTATTCAGAAGTCTGCTCTAGGTTAGTGGGTAGCTTTTGAATTCATACAAAAGACCCAGTATTGGTATTTTGTCTTTAAAAGGGTTAAACAATGGCTGGATTGACCAAGAAATTGCAATTACCAAAATCGGTATTAGATATGAAATTCATGAAAAAAACTAGAGAAAGAATAGAAAAAGAAATAGAAAACACACAAGACCATGACAGCTTATACTCTAATATAATTACAAATGAAATGCGAAGCGCATCTGGTAACTTTATATCAGAGTCTAGTTTTATATTTTGTGAAACACTGCTGGAAGGCAGATTATCATTCAAAGGTATGAACCCTGAGATCGAAAGACTTATGGATATGGAAAATGCAGTTAAAAATGAACAGTCCAGTGGTGAAATGGTAAAAGATGTTCCAGATGAAATTCTAGCTAAGAAAATGGAAAAGTTTAATAAGATGAAAAGACCAAACCTTAATGCAGTCAGTGAATCAACTAATATCAAAAGAAAGAAATAATTACAAGTGTTATCTATATCTGTATATAATTGAATAAAGTATAAATAAATATCTTACAAGATTGTTGTATTCCATTAAACTACTATAAAATATAATAAAATGTTGATTGTTTCTCATACAATTAACCATACACAAATAAATATTCTAAACTCATCATTTAAAACTTTAATATTGATGGCAAGTAAGAAACAATGATAGTGTAGTGGTATAACTGTTGATCTGTTAAGTCTAAGGTTGCAATTTCAAATCCAAGGCATGATTGACCATTGATTTTCTGAAGACATGTGAATATTACAAATTAATTATCACTTGTTTGAATGGTGAAGAATAACATAGTGAGGAAACCAGCTCACAAGAGAATGGTGTATAAAGTGATGTTAGAGGAGAGATGGGTGGAAAACTTTTAACAATAGGTTGTTCATCAACCATAATAGAAAGAGATGATACATAGGCACTTGTGTGACAATTTGCTTAGTCAAAGTCAAATCATTTTCATTTCAATTAGACCATATAAACCTACTTTTGGAAGTCAAGAAATGCTAATTTACAAGAATCAATCATGAAGATCACACATACATAATTCAAAACCTCTTCCCCCATGGGGGCAGTGACTACAGGTTGACAGCTGCTATAGTCCTACAGATAATTTCTTACTAATAAACTTAATTTCATCAACAACAACAAATAACACAAAGTGCGGTGATATATTTTTATGAGAACTGCCACTATTTGACACTTTGACTGCATCTAGTTAGACCGGTGTTGTCATCAACCCCATCTATTGGTGCAGTCAACACAACACATTGTATTTTTTTTTTAATCTTATGTGTAGCTTGAAACTGAATTATTACTCTTAGATGATGAGAAAATTATACATTAATGGAAGAACTATTTCAAAAGACTGATGATAGAGTATTTTTTTATTTACTCTGCTTGAATATAAACCAGTGAATGTGAGGATGTAATTTTTCCAATTATTTTATCGTTCCTTTACCCTTAACATTAAAAAAATTGGGTTTTTCTGTTAGGTTAGATTAGGGTTGCCAACCGTTCTGTTTTCCCAGGACATGTTCTGGATTTTCGTGGTGTCCTAGATGATTTTTACGTAGTGTCCTGAGTTTTAAAGCTTCCGGGTGAATAGTTAGTTCGCGCGCCAATAGTCTTCTCTTATAAACACATAGTGTTCTTACCTCGTATTTATTGCTCTCATACTGTGTCCTGCTTTTATACCGAATCGTCCTGGTATTTCCAGCTTCAAATTCTGGTTTTAAACATTTGGGAATGGCAACCCTAGGTTAGATTATCTCAGTTGCAGCCTGGAGTTTGGAATTGTGCCTGGTAGATGGCAATAGGCTCTCTACCTGTTACATGAGCTTAATAACAGCATTGATGGGTGTACAGTGTGTACACCTCTGCCTTCCCTTTCAGGAAATACAGGTGTTATATGATGTGTATATTCCTGAAATTTTTAATTTGTGGAATCTATTCTATTTTAAACCCATTAATGGAGGTCATTATTAGACTGAGTCATTTCAAGACTAGTAATTCACAGACTCATTGCTCGACTGAATGAATTCCAGGAAAAGGCTCCCAGTATGCTGTTTGCCTACGACATTATGCTGCTGGTTGCCAAGAGCGGCCTCGATGTCCAGAGCAGATTGGAGAATGGCCACCATTCTCCAATCTGCTCTGGACATCGACATGAAACTGAGGTCGTCACGTACCAGCTAAGTACTTCGGGAACCTAGGTAATCTCCGTGAGGTCGCCAGCAAAATCGAATTCCTACTAGCCTTTCTCGAAGAGTTGGGCTGGATTGAATAATCAATTTTCACCTCAGATGCAAAACAAAAATTGTAAAATTTACAGATCCTTTATGAATCGGCCATGCGGAAGACGGACAAAGTTAATATTAAAAAAAAAGGAACACGAAGCAGGAACTTCCCGTGTAACGTGGGTGTTTACAAACAACCAGACCCGGAACAGTTATTTGTATATATCTACACTAATATTATAAAGAGGAAAGAATTGTATTTTTGTATGTTTGTAAGGAATAAACTCAAAACTACTACCCCGATTTCAATCATTCTTTCACCATTAGAATGCTACATTATCCCTGAGTAGCAGAAGCTATATTTATTACTAGAAAATATTAAGGATGCCTACTAAAACTTCAATAATTTAAACAAAGGTGTAAAAAAATAGGATTAGAATGTCTTTCATCGCAGGCGCTGCGGAAACTATTAATGATAGAACAAAAAACAATTCTATATTAAGTATAATTATCAATATCTCCAAAAAAATTCGTGTTTATGAACTATACATGAACATGCGATTACAGCAACTAGGAGTGATTTGATGTAATTCATTGAAGAGTTCCATTATCTCCTATACTAACTTCGAAGGTCTTCATCAGATCTTCACTCAAACAAAAAAAAGATTCAGGGAAATGGATTCACAACTGGCGTAGATATCGACGGACATACATACAAAGAAAGTAGCTACTTAAAAAAGTTGAGGAGTTCCCTTGACTATCCTTCGTCTTCATCATCAGACCCCAAATGACGGTCACAACCCATCTAGTTGTAAAGTTCTCATCAATACAAATTAATCAAGCCCAAACACCTTTTTTTTATGTGGAGAAATGCCGCCGCATACCGCTCTGACACGGGGGGACAGAGCGGTTATGTGGGACTCAACCCACTAAAACTCCACAGTACAGAAGAGAGTTGAGAAGCCTCCTTTTTTGAAGACGGTTAAAAATAGTTGTCACGTCTGACGATGTATGAGTGGTTTGTTGATAATTAATACTATATAGTGTAAGCCAGCATTCTCAAGTCCCTTTTTTACTCAGTTCACTACTCTCCTTTAAAATAGCCTTACATCTAGATTTCCTACTTTGATATAGCTATTTCTCCCTTTTTGCGCTCGTCTCAATTAAAGGGCCCTGTTTAATATGGGCATCGCATTGAGTAGGTCTAACCATGGACTGATTATAAAGTGCTTCATGGGTCTAACTATATTCGCTTTCGATAAATGAGTTACGGAACGCAAGATTCAATAAAAAGATTAAAAAAAAAAAAACTTACTCCAAAAACCTTTCTGCTATGTAAAAATGCATTATTTATTAAAAAAAATGATTAGGACAATATTATAATTTTTGGAGTCTGTGCCAGCCATAACAAATGTGTAATTGAATCATAGCATCTGAACCTGGCGGATAGATTCAATTTGGTGTGATTACAGCTGGAGATCGTGAAACCGGTGGCGGTTACCACCAACAAAGGCATTCCCTAGGAGGGTTGACGTCAGGCGGGCGGCTGGTCGTAGAACATATCCAGCACTTTAGCAGCATGTCAGTTGTATTAGGAAGTATTTTTAAAGCGAGAACGTAACCCGAAGGCGACGCGCAAGGGTAGTACCCGGTCACTGTGAGAAGTGGACAAGGGTTGTTGCACCTAAACGAGCGGGTGCGACGTAAGAAGCAAGCTCTAGGAATGAAAAAAAGGTAGATTGAGGTGTGGGAGCTGGAATCTAGGAACGATGATTGGAAGAGGAAGGGAATTAGCATGTTTTAAAAAGGCGACGTTTAAATATAGCTTGTTTGCAAGAAACGAAGTGGAAGGGTGCGAAGGCTAGAGAGATTGGTGAAGGATACAAGTTTGACTACTGTGGAAGTGATGGCAAACGAAATGGTGTTGGATAGTAAGTTGAAAGAATGTGTGGCGGATGTTAAGAGGGTGAATGACAGAGTGATAGCTTTAAAATTGATCGTGGAGAACTTGGTATTAAATGTAATCAGTGTGTATGTACCCCAGACTAGCTGTGATGATACCTAGTGTAAAAGAGAAGTTTTGAGAGGAATTTGATTACGTGATGATGGCTATGCAAGAGAATAAGAAGTATATGTGGGCGCTGATTTTAACGGGCATGTAGGAAGATTGAACGAAGGGTATGAAAGAGTGCATGGTGGTTTGGGATCGAAGGCAGAAACAGATTTCGACAGTGTCTCGCCATCAAAGTTACCTTTTCCATCGTAACTTTGATGGCGAGACACTGTTACAATCTGCTTCTGCCTTCGATCTGGCAATAGCGAAATCGTGGTTCAGAAAAAGAGAAGAACATCTAATCCCATATAAAAGTGGTCACCATGCAACACAGATTGATTACTACCTTGTTATTAAGTAACCCCCGACACAGAAATATAAACTCTAAAAAGTAAAAAAATATCAGATATATTAGAGGTCGAGATGGCTTAGTTGTCAGAGCGCCTGGAGTATTCATCCGGGAGGCGCAGGTTCGAATCCTGTTCGCGACCGTATTCTTTTTCCATTTAATATAATAACTTTAGAGTTCGCTAAGCATGCGTTTTTGCTTTTCAAAGATTTATCTTGAAATATCATTTTCTCTCGTCCTTTTAACTTCATTAAAATAATCTATTAATATTTTTAAGATGAGCGTAGTCGCTGCTAGTGAAGAAGTATAATTAGTTAAACATAGAAATAGGTCTTTGTATAATCGATATTTTATATTTATTTGTATTCTGGATACATTTTATGTACTTAGCGGTGACACGACGTGGCGACGTTCATCTTAAAAATATTAATAGGTTCTTATAAAAATATTCTAATTCTATGGTTCTTATAATGAATAACTTCAAAGAACGTTTGTTTTTTAAATTTTTAGAGGTTTTACTTTTGTCAGGGGATACATAACATTTTAAATTTTATTTCATTGGTTTTAAACATAGAATTAGAATATTTTTGCTACCCCATACGTTTATGGTTTTAAATTACTCGCGGGCCCTGATTCCTATAGATTCCTAACTACTTAAATTACATTTTCCTTAAATATTATTAAAGAGTTTGGTACTGTAATAACGCACGCTCGAGTTTTGCTCAGTTTTTTTTTTTCATAAAAGACCTTATTATAATTTTTCGTGGAAAAAGAATACGGTCGTGAGCAGGTTCCGAACCTGCGCCTCCCGGATCCTGCTCACGACCGTATTCTCTTTCCACAAAAGTTTATAACTTTACGAGTTCGCTATGGATGTGTTAATGCTTTTCGAACATTTATCTGTAGGGCTTCTCGTATTTAATACTTTGTAAATACGTGATTAATGATACATTGTCTTTGAAATTTATTTTGTTTACATAATCGTATAATAAAATTACAAATGAATTTCAAAGAATATCAAATAATGAACTAAATACAATTCCTATAATAACATAAACATGGCATCAAGCCTGTATTTCCCGAGGGGTAGGCAGAGGTGTACATAGTTGTACAACCACATTTCACCAAATACATAAAAAGCCTATTTATTTGATACAATACTCATATTCTACTCGTATAACAACTTTTTCTATTAACGTACGTTATGGTGTTTTTTGTAATGTTGTGCTAACATAACGAGCTTCATAACCGACAATGTACATATATGGGCCCATACTCGATGGGTTTAGTAGGCATTCCAGGTTCCATCAGCTACCTTCCAGTTGCAGCATCAGGTCCTTGTCGTCAGGAGAAATGAACAGAACTAGTTAAGACGAATCTAATGAGCCCAAACTTGATGGGTTTACTAATAATCCAGGGTTTCGTCTCCTACCGACCATCATCCATCATCAGAGTAGCTCAGTGGTACCAGCATACACGAGTATTTCAAATCTTAGGTCACACATAATTATGTTTGCAAGTAAACTAAATACCCATTATGCCTCTAAGATCTACACTTTGGAACGTGGCAACTAGCTTCTGACAATTCAAAAGTGCCTGTAAAGGGTCTAATTGAAATAAATGATTTGACTTGACTTGACTTGAAAAAAAGATCCCTACCGCAGCTAATAAAAAGAGCTGATGACCTTGAAACGCCTAAACAATCTTATTAAATTGTAGCTACTAACCATCTCGATCACATCAGCTTTCAAAGAAAAAAAACCGCTTCATAATCGGTCCATTCCTTAGGGAGCTACGATGCCGCAGACAGACACACAGATAGACACATCAAACTTATAACACCCCTCTTTTTGGATCGGGGGTTAAAAAGGAATACTATCATCGTGTCAAAAACTACAAAGTTATACCTGGCGAAGAACTGTGGGCTTACTCTTGAAAATAATTCCGCTCGATTGACATTGCAAATATGTCAGTTCGTACTTTTAAATGCCAAAATGTCTAATAAATAATTATAGATTCAGGATATTATGAAGACAACATGCTTTAAAATTGAGGCAACTGTAATGTAGGTAAATTTATTTTAAAATTACGCGTTGTTTTAAGGCGTCAATTTAATATTGGAATTCGATTGGAATTGGTATTAGTTTCAAGAGTAACCCCACAGGTCTCACAACCAGGTTTTAGTTAAGGACGCGTTTACAAAAATGATAGGTATGGAATCGCACCGACCGCACCACTACATTGACACGGCTCAAACACACGCAGCCGCACTTATAGTTGCGGGAATAATAAGTCAAATCAACTAATTTTGATACTTTGAAATTTTAGTTTTTTAACACGTTATATTTTTGTAATGTGTTTGTAGTAGATAGACGTAAGTACTTTTATCTCGTTGTCTGATACTTGAGAGTGGTTAGAGCTAATGGAATAACCTGCATGAAAGTGTACTTCGGTACTTAGCTGCTTCTGGAAGTCCTAGACGAGTAGAGCCAGGTCTGTCATGTTTGGGCTCGTTTTGTTAGTTATGATGAGATCTTACCTAAGAACTTGCTGGAGTGACCTGAAGGTGTACTTCGGTGGCTCGTACTGGAACTCCTAGACGAGTAAGTGTTCCAAATTTGGACTCGTTTTGTTAGTTATTATAATTTATTATCTAAGAACTTGCTGGAGTGCTTGGCTTTCTCTAGGAACTCCATACTCCACACACTTAGCTCTACTCGTCTAGGAGTTCCAGTAACAGCCACCGAAGTACAATTTCAGGTCAGTCCAGCAAATTTTTAGGTAAGATCTCATCATAATTAACAAAGCGAACCCAAAAATGGCACACTGTCTAGAAGTTCCAGTAACAGACACCGAAGTACACCATCAAGTCACTCCAGCAACGTCTTAGGAATAACTTACAAAACAAGCCCAAGCTCGGCACACTAAGCTCTACTCTTTTAGGAGTTCCAGTAACAGCCATCGAAGGACACCTTAAGGTCACTCCAGTCAGTTCTTAGATAAAGATCGCATTATAACTAACCAAACGAGCCCAATCTCGGCACACCTGGCTCTGCTCGTCAGGATTAGAAAAAAAAAACCTTGACCAGTTTGTTCGTACTAAATGCGTAAAGTATCGAGATTGGTAGTGTCTAATCTTTTGTATCAGTACATCGATCTTTTTTAAAACGAGCTGTTGGAGTTTAGGCGGGAAAATGTAAAGTGCACGTTGTCGGTTTTATATTGTTTTCCAAAACTTGTTTCTCCGAAGTTTAATGTGTAATTATGGTGGTTATTTAACCATTAAGTGTTCATGAAGGTGTGCGAGTGTGGGAAAATTGTATAAATTTTGTTTTCACTCCTAAACTACATCGACGACTCATTAAAATTTCCACCGTTTTACTGGGGCAACGCGCGCATTATTCTGAACACTTGACACTGGCAAGCACAAAGTGTGGCGCCATATAATAAATAATCCCATGACGGGAACTATTATGATTACTCCATATACTTGACATTGGCTAAATGCACGAGGAGTGCGAAGCCAGAAGGAAAAAAAAAAACGTGCTGTTGTGTTGTGCTTGCAAGCGACACAGGGTTCACTCACGACGGCAGCCGAGCGCAGACTGTGTTAGTTTTCATTAGAAAATACTGGGCAATAAATCAAGACAGGAAAACCATAAAGTAACCTTTATTGCAATCCATTAGGGATTATGCATAAAAGCAAAATATGTGAAAAAATTGCCGAGACATTTAAATTTTTTCTATGTCTAAAGTTGTTATATTAAACGGAATGACATGCCTAAAATATTTTTTAAAGAAATAAAAACTTGTTTTTATTTGAGATAAATATTCGGAAACTCAACCCAATATCATCAATTTTGTGTGAAGAGGTAACAGATAATCGTTTTTACAATATTAAACAACGTAAAATTTAACAAGAATATCACCACCATTGGAAGATAAAGGACTCATCTATAAGTGTTAATTTTTGGTTACATTTGATTTATTTCCATTTTGCCGCAAAATGCACAGATAAACACCTTGTTTTTGTCAGATTTATAAACGCGTCCTTAATGGAGGTAAAAGTTAGTGTCTCGATCAGTAAAAATATAGAACGGCTGCCACCCAAAACCAGACAGCGTATGCTAGAGAAAAAAGAGTGTGCAAGTATATTTAAGAATCAAGTGGAACATAGAATGCCAGAAATTAAGAATATGGAAAGGAAATCTGTTAATGAATGTTGGACTGAGATGGATGTATTAAAAGTATAGCGAAAGATGTGTGCGGAGAATCGAAAGGGATATACATGGTGGTGGAGTGAGGATGTACAAAATATTCTTTAAGGAAAGGAAATGGCATTTAAAGAATAGCAAGGTGTAGAAACAGAGAATGAGAATTTGAAAGAAGAGAAGAAGGAATGGAAGAGAAAAGCAAAAAAGGCGGTAGCAGTTTCCAGGGGTAAGGTAGAAGCGAAGTTATATAGTTCACTAGATTGTCCTAGAGGCCACAAGGAACTCTACCGGATAACAAAAGAAACGGAAAAGAGAGCAACGGATATAACGAGGATGAAATGTATGAAAGATGACCCAGGCAAGATTTTGTCTGAGGATGTTGAAATAAAAGAACGATGGAAGGTATAATTTGAAAAGCTAATGAACGAGGAGAATGTGTGAAATGGTGTGCTAAGCGAGGTGCAAGTAAAAATGGGTTTGGTGCAGGATTATTATGGATGAAATAAAAAAGGTAATTAAAAGTATGAAAAATAGAAAGGCCATGGGTCCAGATAATATACCAGTCGAAGTATGGAAGTTACTAGGCGAGTATGGATGTAAGTGGCTAACTTTATTCTTTGATAAGTTGTTACAGGAAAAAGCGATCCCACAAGAAGGGTGCAATAGTTCGCTATTGCCCATCTTTAAGAAGGTGATGTGCAGGATTGTAACAACTATCGAGCAATAAAGCTTATTTGTATAATAACTTTCGTGAGGCATATTCATAAAATGTGAAATGTACGTGAGTAGTAACCGGTGAACAATAACTAAAATAAAGCTTATGTCACACAGTATGAATATATGGGAGAAAGTGATAGAGAAAACGTTGCGAGGATGATTTCTAAAAATCTCTTTGGATTTATGCTAGGTCGATGAACAACGGATGCCATATTTGCACTTCGCCAATTGTGCGAGAAGTACAGACGTGCACACCAGAACTTGCATTGATCTGGCAAAAGCGTACGATACCCACCTCGGGATGTGCTGTGGTGGGCCTTGAAAGAGAAAGGTGTGCCTGCCGAAGTATGTGTGTGGTAATTATGTGGAGTTAATTCGTGCTATGTACAGTCAATCCAGTACATATCTCCCATCAACTGCTGGCAGCACCGATGAGTTTAGTGTGGCTGTAGGCTTTAAGTCCTTACCTCTTCCTGATTATAATGGACGCTCACACGTAGGACATACAGGACGAGGCACCCTGGTGCATTTTCCTTTGTCCTTGTCCGACATTGTTCTTGTCCGTAAAGATGGGCTGGAGATCCAGAGTAGACTGGAGAAATGGCAACAACATTTGGAGAATTATGGCCTGAAAATCAGCAGAACCAAAACAGAATATATGTTCTCCGATTTCGGTGGTCTCTCTAGTTTTGGAGTCATTGCGCTAGATCGTTTGTCATGGTGTGGACATGTGATGAGGAAAAATAAGGAACATGTGACGAGGAAAGTTTTAAGTATAAATGTGGATGGCTACACGAGCAGAGGAGGACCAAAAAAAAACGATGGATAGATTGTGTGAAAGATGATATGGCTAGAATAGAAGTGACTAACGAAATGACGGCTGACAGAGATGTGTGGAAGAGGAAGACATGCTGCTCCGGTCCCAATTAAATTGGGATAAGGGCAGGGGGATGATGAGTTCTTGAGATTAGCGCATTCAACCAAACAAACTATTCGGCTGTATAATATTAATTATTGAATTCAGACGGGACTTAATCGCGCTCAAAACATAATATTTATTTACCTCGACGTTTCGATCAAGTTGCATTGATCGTGGTCACGATTATGTTAAGTAAGGTAGGTAGCGTAAGTGTAGGTCGAAACTTTAAAAAATGTATAAGGTTAGTATAGATAAATGCTAAAAATACGAAACACCTTATAAATGAAACAAGAGCTGTAAATAATAAAATTAAAATCTCAAAGAATCAAATTATGAAATAGTTTCCATGAATCGAAAGTGAATGTGTTGATGGTAGTATTGGGTAGAAAATAGATGTGATTTCATGTCAAAAATCGGAAACATTATTGTATTATTTTTTATTATTAATAAATATCAGTTGCTAAAAGTATGCATTTGAAACGGTAAGCTTTAAGTCAGTTTATGTCAACAGTGAGAAAATTCATTAAAATTAAATTATTAATATATTATTACTTAGGATGGGAAGTTTATTTGTCAGTTCTTGTTGATAATATTGCATTACTAATTCTGACAACACATTTTACAACATGTGGTCTGTTAAAAATAACATGTCAGTCAAGACCCTGTTGCATAAGATTATGAAGATCTCTGAAGGCAGCTCCGAGACGTCCCTGTAGTGTTTGTCGTTTAAGTAAAAAGGCCCGTACATCAAGCAGGAGTCGGTGTATCTGCATGCATTTAGCATAACGCTCCTCACGAGGGATGTCGACACCTAACGTACGTACTGGAGCACTCACATTAGCTCTCACTACAGATGAAAAGTTGCGCACTATAAGCCTCAATGCATTGCAACCACACTGCATATATCTGTACAAAAACAATACATTATTTGTGTATAGGAAAACATACATATTATATAATATAAATATGTTTACGATTCTCATACGTACGATTCATACTTGCTTTGCAACAATTCATATATTTTGGGTAACATTAATAAGCAGATATCTAAATTCCACAATGATCTGAAACAAGAAATTAAAGTTTGAAAGTGCCATTTATTGTCGTCGGTTATATAAGTCTGCATGACATACCCACGCATCAATATAAAATATACTTACGGTCTATGTGCCATAACATTGAGAATGTCGAGTATGACGGACGTATCCTCAAGAGCGATAACGGACTCTAATGCAGATCTCAGACTTTTATTAACTCGGACGGAATGAAAGATCTGTAAAAATATATTAATAGAGGTTTTTAAAACATATTTACAATGCAGGTTTAGAGCAGGGATAGCTAGTGGATAGACCGTTGGACTGACAATTCAAAGGTCGCAAGTTTGAATCCAAGGCACGCACCAGTGACTTTTCGAAGTCATGTGCGTATTATAAATTAGCCCGGTTAGTGGAGTGTGATAGAAGGATAACATCAGAACCTGGCGCATGGATAACATTTGGTGTGATATAGATAGATAGAAGGAGACCGTATCGGTGGCGGTTACCACCAACAATAGCATTCCCAAAGAGGGTTGACGTCAGGCAGGCGGCCGGTCATAAAACATAGCCAAAACTTTAGCAGCATTCCAAATAGGTATATGCTGTTCAGACCCCAAATAAATTGGGATAAAGGCAGGGGGATGATGATGATGTGCGTATTATAAATTAATAGCTGTGCCCCGCGGATTCACCCGCGTTTATTTGAGGAAAACTCTACTAAAATATATTCCACCAGCGCCAGCGCCCTCCCCCCTCTTGACCGCCTGCCTTGCACATCATAAATGCACGAGTGGTACTTGATAATTATTTTGTTGCGGAATTATTTTAAAACTATAATATCTCCTCAGATATTCATAGTAATCAAATGTTGTGTAGGGCAATTTTGTTCAAAATTAGATAGTTGTGTAGTGTAGTACGTATTTATTAGGATAAGAATTAATATTATGTTTATAAAAACACCTTCGCAAATAATGCATTATTTTAGAACCAATTTGATAAAAAAAGGTTATAGTGAGTCCTTAAAAGAGGGAAAGGGGAATAATTCCGTCATACATGATTTTTACGTAACTTTAACCGTTTACGGACCGCACGCAACGGAAAATCCCAAAAGGAATATTTTTTCCCGTCTTTGCAACATTTTTCATAGATGCTCCGCTCCTTTTGGTTGTAGGGTGATGTTATATAGCCTATATCCTTCCTCGTTAATGGACTATTTGTCCAACACAAAAATAATTTTTCAATTCGAACAGAAGTTCCTGAGATTAGTGCGTTCAACCAAACAAACACTCTTCGGCTTTATAATAATAATATAGATTGTGTGCCCGAATGTGGCTTGCAAAGCCAAATTTCAGACCTTTCCACAAAAGACTAAACTTTAGCGTTCGCTACGCATACGTTGATGCGTTTGAAAGATTTATCCGTATTATATTATTAGTAAAATATCCTTAAATAGTCAAGTGACTGAGTGGTAACCTGTAACGCGCGTTGCCTGGCGATGAGGACGGCCATCATGGAGTCGTGTCCGCGCATCATGACGCCGAGCACCTCCTGCTCGCTGGGCTCCGCGCCACCGCCGCGAGCGCCGCGCCGCGCGCACCCGCCCGCGAACCCGCGCTACAACCGACAAAACAAATAAAACTACCATGTACTTACTGTATCATACTTAAAAAAAATACGCCTTATAGCACTCTTCCTGACCGTATTTCAGTCAGGCGGCCTATCTCCACGTAGAGTATACAAGCGCGCAGGATATATTATTATAGTGAACAAGTGTATGTGCAAACACAGGTGCACTCCCTCTTCCTTTACTCTCATATTCCGATGGGACGGCAATCCGACACGACTGGAGAGAGATCAGGCGCAGGACCGACGGCTTTACATGCTCTCCTAAGCACGGGGATGTCACACCACCAACTTTCTAACTCCGGGCTGCTACTGAGAATGTCCTACAGAAAAACCTAATAACAATTAGCCCGACCTGGGAATCGAACCTAGGACCTCACGCTCAGCAGCCGCGCTTGCCACCGCTAGACCAACGAAGCAGTCAAAGGGCGTAATATATGTGATATAACTCTAAGGTAATGGTTTCCGAAATTTTTCGTTCGATATTTGTGACACAGATAGTTTATAACCTGGATTAACATAATTTTAAGATACTTTTTATCCTGGCTGGACCCAGTTCTAAAGTCCACGCAGACGAAGTCGCGAGCAAAAGCTAATATAATAATACTTGTGTGAAGATGCTATGAAAATGTCACAGAGTAATTAATATATGAGATGCAATCAACTGATGACAATCTTAGTATAACTGGTACTAGAACATAAGTCATTGTGCATACATCGCATACTCACGGGTAAAAACTCATCGAGATCGAGTCCAACCGGTCGATCAGTCGTGTATGGCACGAACTCCGGTTCCGGTTCGCCTTCCGGTGCTTCTACACTGCGCGACACGGTTACGTTTTCTCTAACAACAGTCTCTACTCTTCTCCTGAAAATATGGTCATCAAGTATCAAGTAAAATAGGAAAATAAAATTGTAATGAAAAGCTATGAAACGTCACAATAACTTCGTACCTTGTAGGCTCATTAGGTGCTCTGGTGAAAGATAATGATCTTGGTCCTAATGTTGGTGGACCCAAAGATATTTCACTATTACTTGGTCGAAGGTTGGTGGTAGCTAAAATAAAATATATTATTTATTATTATTTATTTATTCATTTATGTACACACAGAGAAAATTAAAATTTAACATTGTACAAAGTGAAGTGGAGCACAAAGGTATATACTTTAAGATTCGCGTACAGAACGTAATTAACAACCATCTATTTCAGGAAACTTACATAAATCTGTGGTAGACTTTGTTTCTTTGTATGAGTTATGTCGATTAAGCGAGTTTGCTGTGAGTGGGCTGGCGGCATAATCTCGTAAGTTTTGCGCTGCTGTGAATGCGGCATTCTCTTTTGTGTTGTCCACCACCCCTGATTAAGCAAAAAGCATACTTAATAATATATAATCATTTGTTAAGTAATTGATGCAATGAACTCTACCACAGCGCCGATTAAAACGTCCAGCAAAAGGAGGTCAGTTAATTAATGCAAAATAAAAATAACGTTAGTCACCGGAAATTCACATGTGGCGGCACCAAAATAATTATAGGCCTCTTCCAGAAAGCCAAGATATATTAGTTATTTTCTTAAGTAGTTTTAGTTTTTCCCAATTTTTAAGAAGCCCCGCAAAGCAAGATGAAGTTGAGGTCTTTAGTTAATCTTACTTGCAAAACTGTCAGGTTTCTTTTCTACGACAGTATAATGTTCTTTGGTGGATGTTGGTATGCGCGAGTAGTGTTCTGATCGCTGTCGCTGGGGCGGCGAGGGCTGCGGGAGCGGCCGTGCTATCGTCACAGGTTCGCTCAGCATCAAGTCGCGCAGGGACGTGTTCACGGTCGGTTCAGACTTCTCTATTGGCTGTGGCGCTATGGAACATATAGACCGATATCCATTGAAATGTTATCAACAATTAATTGATATTAAAACTAAAAACAAAAGGGCAAGTATATACCTATAACATAATTTTAAAATATTTTTTAAATACCTGATATGGAATACTCTTCGGAAGACAAACTGGTGGCAGGCGGGGGGGTCCTTGTCACTAAAAAAATAAATAAATGTAATTTGAAAATTTTTGTAATAGTGATGTTGAGGATACTTTTGTGGTCCAGTTGGGATTGTTTTATCTACTCACATGCTCTAGAAGGTCGGAATATCTCAGTGTAGTCATTAAAATTGGGTATAACAGCACCTGAATCCTCATCTGCTTCCGTTCCTGATGTAGATTCTTCAGCAGTCTTCTCGTCAAGGAGAGTAGGTCTATGCATTACTGTGATGAAATAATAAAGATAAAGTCAGTTTTGTAAATACATATCCATTTATTGTATAATCAATATACAATCTCTAACCTTCTTTTGGCGGTTTTTCTTTTGAAAAGCTTTTGCGTACTGAATGCCCCTTTTGAAAAGGTGAAAGATCTCTAACAATTGGCGGCGACACTGGAGGTGGTCCACCAAATGGGTGAACTTTACTGAGATCCACAACTGATAAAACCACGTAAGTTGAATGGAATGATCCAGCTATCTGTAATAAATACATATTGGTGATATAAAAATTGGAGTAATCAAGTAACAGCCGGATGGATTACATGATTGAGATTGAGCTGTACTTGCTGCAATTGATTCGCCAGCATGGGTGACTATATTTTAATATTGAGACTCATATTGTGTTACCCAGTAATTGGGCTGTGGAATTCCGATAGGGAGTCATCCTACGCAGAACAGGTATTATAGTACAGTATAGTTCCTCCAGTCTAACATTTAGCTAGTAGCTTAACATTCGACTGGCAGACAACTCAGCAGCAGTCAAGAGATCAGCTGCTGTGCCGCGAGTCACAGGTTCGATTGTGTGGATCAATTATTTATAGTATAAGGAACACTGGTAGTTAACTTACTAATTGTGTTTGTGCAACAGTGATGTCGTGAATTTGACCCCAATGTCCATGAACTGTGTCAAACACTCTGGCCGGTTCCCATCCAATGACATGCAACCCATCATTAGCACAGCCAAGCAATGTTGCACCATCATCACTAAACACCATATGTCTAAACAGTGGAAATTAACAATTACAAGCTTAGTTTCAGAACATGATTTAGAATTTTAACTGCAGTCATGATTTTATCAAATAAAGTTTTGCAATATAAGCAATGCCGTCTTGCCTTTACCATAAGGGCACGCGGGGCTCGTGCCCAGGGCCCTCATCCTCACGGGGCCCCCGAATAGACGGTATATTATTATTACCTATTTCATCTGGAAGATAAAGTAACTTTCATTCGTAAGGATTAACATACAATGCTGAATAATAATGCTCAAAAACCACTTTATATATATGTCGCAGATGGATAGTAGAATCCGCTGTTGTACAAGACTGCTAGCTGATTTTCAAAACAGATCTATTTTATAAAACAGCTGAACAACGTTCAGCTGGATTGCCATTGCGATATGTTTAACAAAACTGCTAACCACGTTTAGATGTAATGCAGAATGACATATCTACAGTGGGAAAGATTTGTTTATTATATAGTACCTATATTAAATGGATAGTCACAACTCAAGTAAAAAAAAAAACCTGTATTCCAGGGACTGAATAAGCAAAAAATAACGGTAACGGCCCTACCCTTTTGATTCGGATACCCAATTGTTTGCATACATTTATAATTCACTACCATTATATTTAGGTAGCATTATATTTTGGTATGGTGTGGTACCGCTATATAATAAAGGTTTACTTTGATATACCGCCAGCACCCGCTGCCGCACGACTGTAAGCATTCTAATTTTCTTTAGTTTTTAACTTTGCATCACGGTTGATGTATGTTTAGAGTTTGAGTGACATGCATATCTTCTCATTGGTCGGGCTTCCATTTCGCGCGGCCAGATCGAAGCTCAGAGATACTTCCCTCATCAGTTTTTTATTTTTTATTAGAGCTTTCCACTCCGAACTTGAGGCTGCAAGTCTTTCTCGTTGTGAGGGTCCAATGTCACAATTTATCATGTGACGATTTGCAGTTCTCGATTGAATATGAGAAACTGACTGCTCTAGTTTCTATTGCCCTACTGTGGTTCAGAATAAAAGATGCGCTTTACCATCTTAACATCGACATCGCACTTTGAAGTTATGTGAACCCCAGTAGTCCCTAGGTATCGAAATATAGCATGACTAGTATTTTGGGTACGAATAATGTCCACCAGGACACCACCTCCGACTTCTTGGTACTGATCTTTAGGACGTATTTTTGGCAAGACTTGTGAAAAACTGACATTAATTGGTGCAGGCTGTCAGGGGATTCTGCCACGAAACACAAGTCATCTGCATACATGATCTCAGAGATTAGTCCTTGATACTTTCGGGCCTTCAATCTAACTGGATCAAAAAAATAAAGTTGGTGCGAAAACGGATGCAAACTCTTTGGAATTAAGAAAGTGCTTTTAAAAAGGCATGGAATACCATCCGTAAGCTCACCAATGATCCGACTGCTCCCTTACACCCAGTACGGTTACGGCTAACCAGATAGCCCACCAGCTCCTACTGAATGACAAACCATCCACCCTTCTCCCAAAGATACCGAAGCTGAACAGTTCTTCAAGCCACTCCGACCACCTGAGTAAGCCTTTTCATTTACAGGACATTATTACTGGTATAAAAGCTTGTAAACTCAGTAAAGCTTCGAGAGTTGATAACATCTCTGTAGAGTAGATTAAACACCTCGGCTCAGTTGCAGTATCTTGGTTGGTGCAAATGTTTAACACATGTCTTGAAACCTCCCAAATACCTCGCATCTGGCGAAAATCGAATGTTATAGCTATACCAAAGCCAGGAAAACCAGCAGACAACCCTAAAAACTTCAGGCCTATATCACTATTGTGCCATATTTACAAGCGGTTGCTGCTGGACGCCTCACAAACTTTGTTGACCTAAGATTAATCCCAGAGCAGGCAGGTTTCAGACCCACAGTCTTGCTGTAACCAGGTGCTAAAGCTCACGCAACATATTGAGGATGGTTTTGAAAAGAAGAAGGTCACTGACGCTGTATTCGTGGATTTCTCAGCGATCTACGACACAGTAAATCTGAGGCGGCGGTTGTGGAAAGTTGAGACCATGACTGCGATCATAAATTTGCAAAAGTTCTCAGAGAACTACTCCACAAGCGCCGCTTTCACGTCCACCATCTTTCGGACAGAAGTCGTTGGAGGGCACAGAAGAATGGTCTCCCTCAGGGAAGTGTCCTGGCCCCTTTACTATTTAATATCTATACCAACGACTAACCATCCAGTCTAAATACCTCCCGTTTCCTTTATGCCTACGATCTTGCTCTTACGTCCCAAGCGACCAGATTTGATGATGTTGAGACTAATCTCACAGTAGCACTTAACAAATTAATCCAGTACTAATACCAGTACTGAGTCATGCGTTTTCCATCTCCGCAATGCACAAGCGGGACGTAGGCTCAAGATCTTTTGGCGCGGAGTACCCATTGCTCCCAGTAACTCTCCCATATATCTCGGTGTTTTGCTGGACAGGTCTCTCACCTATAAAAACAACTAAGAGGATTTGAAACGGAAGGTGCACTCTCATAATAATCTGTTGCATCGCCTTGTTACAAGCAAGTGGGGATAGTTGCATTTTCCGCCGGCGAAAATGTAAGCCCCGTGTGGGCCCGCTCTGCCCATGAAAGCTTGTGGATACAGCTTTAAATGAAACTTGCAGGATTATTACCGGCTGCCTGCAGCCAACTCCTGTAAAGCTGCTGTATCCACTGGCTGGCATAGCGCCTCCAGATGTTCGTAGGGCCGTGGCTAGTTCCAAGGAAAGGGCATACATGGATGACGATATGCGGCAACTCCTAAGTAGGAACAAATTACCGCCACAAAGACTGAAAAGTTGCAATAGCATCCTCAAATGCATCGATCCCCTTGTAACAGAATCCATGCAAGCGAGATGCAATATGTGGTGTGCACGTACATCTCTTCCCAATCCTTTTGTTCCGCTTTCTGAGAGCCTACCACCTGAGCATCAACTACCGTGGCCAATCTGGAAGTCTTTAAACAGACTTCGGACGCAAGTTGGCCGAAGAAAGGAAAACATGTTCAGGTGGGGAATCTCGAAGGACCTAAACCTGGATTGCGTATGCGGAGCAGTCAAATCAATGGCCCACATGGCGTCCTGTCCTGCCTGCCCTACCACCTGTTCGCAGCAGGACCTAATGGACTTCACCGATTCCGCAATTTGCGTTGCCAAGTTCTGGGCTGCAAAAATATAGGTTTGCCATCGATATGCAAAGAAGAAGCAGGTCCTTGCTATCTATAGCCTTTAGAATGACATTCAACTTATTTTTCGTATGAATCAGTTTTCGAACCTTACCATAAAACACTCCAAGCTGATTACTGGCGGCAAGCCACTAGTTTTCACTTCGCTAGCCAATTTTCGTAGCTCCTGGTCACTCTTTTGTATTTTGGCTGCCCTTCTAGAAGAATGCTATGGTTGTTGATTGCATCCATAAGAACTTCATCAATATTCATCAAACCGCAGACATGGATACTTTCGAAATGTGTTGCTGAAGGAGAATTTGTGCATCCCCTAGAAAGCAAAAAGGACGAATGTCTCTATACTCAAGGAACCCAAAATCACCACTAGGCTATCATCAACCTACCTTCAACGGGTCTTTTAGTATTTTGGTCATATAGCCAGGAAGAGAGAAAGCATTCTCGAAAAGATGATCGTCCAGGCAAGATCCAAGGAAAGAGACCACGGGATTGTAGCCCAATGAGCTGGTACAACTAAATTCGCACGTCACTGGTCACCAATATCCACGAAGCCATATGGTGCTGGAAACAGAACCGGATGGTGCGACGTCATCAAAAAGAAAGTGATCCCTGGAGGGGGTCACGACTCTCAGCATTGCGGAAAACGGCGCGAGGAGGAACATTGTAATGGATTTTCGCAAGGTAACGCCTGAATCTATTCAATACCCAAAGTGATTTTAGCTGAGTCAGCAATGTAAGTTGATAAATTTTCACTTTTATATGTCACTGCATCAACACACCATTTTTTTTTTCCTTGAATTAATAATGATGGCGTACTAGCCAACATTTCTGCAAATTTTTGTTTAGTCTCCAGATTCTGAAGTTTACAGATATATCAAAGTAGACGCAGCAGTCGCAGTCGACATCCTGCCTGCGCCTCAGCCGATCGAACTCATAATGTCATTTCGGTACTGAAACCACAAAACGGTTAAATAAAGGTATATCTTGTAAAGGTTGAGATTCCGATACCTGTTTTCTACCGATTTTATAATGGTGGTACATACCGGTATTGTCTACCGCTTTCAATACCTGCTGTATTCTGATTTTTCCGTCCGGTCAGAAAAAACCTTAACACGAAGAGAATGACGGGAGTAGTTCGCTCGCTGCGCTCGCTCACTGGCCCCCGTCATCCTCTTCGAACCTAACCTGTCCGTGTCGGGGTACAGTAAACTCTCGAGCTCGATTCGCTCGCTCATGGATGAATTTAATTTATTTACTTTCATAGTCCCGATATATTGCAGACTATTATAGGGGTTTAGTATTTACGTCATTCAAAATTTTCATCATTTTTTTTTGCTGCGGACTTATTTGTAAAATAAAGTTGTTGTTAGGACACACAGAGTCATATGCGACAAAATTTCGAACTAAAATCAACAATCTGACAGATCATTTCACATTGTTTTACATAAGCCTCGTTGGTCTAGTGGTCCCAAGCGCGACTGCTGAGCATGAGCATTCGGTTCGATTCCCAGATCGGGCAAAGTGTTATTGGGTATTTCTGTTAGGAAGATTCAAATTCTGCGTGTTATAAGGCCAGTAATTATGTAAAACCGCTAAATGATGTTCAGCTGTGTTTCAGAACAGTACTGTTTTGTAAAACAGCTGATTCTACAATCCATCTGCAACATCTGCAAAATTTCAATATTTTTTTGGCACAAAATACCTCATTGTAGCCTATGTATAAGAAATAGGCATATGGTACCTCGGTCTTTTTTTGATGTATGAAGATCGATATTTTTGTAGAACATTATATTTACATATACTAACTATTTCGCCAGGGCACACGGATAAATAAGTTCGGCAATGCTTTTTCTTCCAACTTACTTAACATAAACCAATATTTAAGGCTTGCTGGGAAGTGTGGCGTAATGTTAAATAACCTATACTAATCCTCATGAATGTGGCTATCATATAAGGAAAAGAAGAAGAAAGGGAAGGCCTTTGCTTAGATAGATATACCATTTAAGTCATGAACTTTCAAAATGTTGCAAAGCAATATATGCTGTTTTATTTTGGGGGTGCTCAATAGAAAGGCGCCCCAGGTGCCAAGCCATGCTATGTCGCCACTGAATCACTGATTTGAACTATAGTTTCAGAACAATCACTATTAGTTCCATAATGATTTAAATTATAAGATAATTTCCAAAGTAAACAAACACCAAACTATAATGATGTATCAGAATCAGTCTCTGATTACAATATTTTATGAGAATGCAAAACAACTCAGAAATCAATAGCCCAAAACAAAAACTAAGCTTCTAAAAGCATTTCCACATACCTGATAGAAGTGTTATCTTTTTCAAATTTAGAAACTAATTGAAATTTCTCCATATCCCAGAAGTTAACAGTTCGATCAGTTCCACAACTAGCTAGCAAAAATTCATGAGGGTGAAATTTCACACATGTAACTGCTGAAGTATGTTCCATAAACTCTTGGAGTACTTTACCGACACGCACATCCCAAACTTTAACTAAACCTGAAAGATGATGTCATGAATTAATGTCAGGTTCTTAAATCTTACATAGTTTTATCACTATGGTGATAACATACCATCTTCACAAGCAGATGCAATCCATTGTCCATCTGGGCTAAACTGAAGACTATTCACAGCAAGGCGGTGACTTGAATAAGTTACAATGCATCCCCTCTTTCTTGTGTCCCATAACTTTACATTGCTGTCACATGAGCCTGTTGTTAAATAATCACCATATGGGTGGAAGTCCATACATTTAATAGCCCCTTTGTGTCCTGTGAATGTCCTCAACAATTTAGCTGCTTCTAAGTCCCATATTTTTAAAGCACCAGTTTGTGATCCTGCACAAACCAAATCTTCAGAATGCCCAAAGCATACACATTCTACTGGAGTTGTGTGTCCACTTAAACTCTAGAAATATCCAAAAAATAAGTAATAAAATTCATAATAGTGCACTAAAAATTGCAAAACTGTTTTGAATTATTACCATTAAGCAACTCTGTCTTCCAATGGCCCACAGATTTACTTTTTTGTCATCGCCACCAGTCGCCAACACTTGGTTGGACTTGTGGCCCATAGCCAGGCAGTTGACATTTGCTTTGTGAGCAACAAATTCCTCTGAAAACAGTAGAAGTTACATAAAGGTCAACAATGCTTACGTGGATGTTAACCATAGTTTATTATAATGTACATACGCAATTTCCATGATCGTCGAATACTCTCCATCGTGATTTGATTTCTATTCATATAAATTCCATGTACGGGAAGTGTAACCTTGTTGTGTTAAACTATTCACTCAATCTATACTAATATTTCTTCAAATAATTGATCAGAGGGTAGCCTTATAATTACTTGTAACTTAAAAATAAATTCTGTTGTTATTTTACATATCACTATAACAATTTACATATTTGTTTTACGTAGTTAATAAATTTTGTGTATGGTCTGATTGATAATTTCGCATCGTATCGTAGACTCGCAGTTCATATTTTATTTTTGTCAAATAAATGTCACTGTCAATCTATACCTGGTATAGGGATGGGCGTTGAACAAAGAGTATAGTAATATGCTTAGAAGACAAGACGGGAGCCGGGTTTTCACTAAATAATCTAAATATCGAACAAATTTGCACAGGCACAAAAGAACTTACACTAAAGCATCAGTAGCTCTCGTCAAATGTGAATGAAATTGTGTCACACACGATCAAAATCGTATACTAATATACTATTATTTTAACCTTATAAGGTAAATCGTTTTATAAGTATCGTAGAGAGAAAAGAGAAGACATTGAAACCATGCCAAATAATACCGATATCGATGAAGTTCTAATTATTAACTTACGTATTCTTGGAAACTGTTGAATGATTTTTACAAGCTATGCAACAAGCATGGGTATCTTCTAATATAGAGAAAGCCCAAGCATTAATAAAGTTATTACTGGTAAAAAGTCAGAGCAGTGATAGCAGAGTGATGCGACCTTTGACTTTCGAATCAAACACTGACTTTTCCGAGTCATATGCGTATTAGAAATTAATTATCACTTGCTTAAAACAGTGAAGGCAAATATCGTGAGGAAACCTACATACCACATTTTCGATGGTGTGTAAAATCATTTTAGAGGCCTAAGGGTAGTTTAAACTCTGACACTAGGTGGTTGATCATCCACACCATAACACAACCAGTAGCTCAAGAGATGAGCCCATAACCATTTGGACCCCACAAGTCCATATTAATGATTTACCTACCAGTATTTAAAGAATAAAACTAATTAAAATCATAAATAATCTCGCGAATTTCAGAAAACGTAACATCTTATACTACTTAATGTTAAAACGTATTATATTACAGTCCCGTAGTATAGAAAATGTACTATTCATTTTTCGGAGCAAATAATTTAGACTAAAATAAATAAAGTTACTTTGTCTTATGACGACTTATGTCTTTACTGAACTACTGATCTAACTGACTTCGCAAGAAAATCTTGGACTGGAACTTTCCGATATTTTCGAGCTCAAAACGCTCGAAAATATAATCAAATACTATTTTTTAAGTTTAGTTTTATTATCAGTGTTAAGACAATCATCACTTGTTTGTTAGAAGGATATACACCATTAAAGACTTATTATTTGCAAGTAGGTGGGATAAAATATTATGGAATATTAATCTGGATAATCCTATAATCACATTAGCTCAGATTTAGATAATTCCGGATCTTAACTTGCATAAAATGCATCACTATGCATCACTATAATTATTTAGCTTTTCATTTGTCTACCAACCATAAGTCTTCAATCACATATTAGTAATATATTAGTGATGTAACGAATGTAATTTTTAAAGCATACGAATATCTGTCACCGATATTCGCGAATGCGAATATTCAATTTCAAATTTGGCGCCTCTTATTTATGGCTCTATTTAGATAGCTAACATGGCGCGCGGGTCGCGCGCACTCTCTTGTTATCGTTTGCTTGTGATTTGTTCGTTAGTAACACATTTTTAAGGTTAAAGTTGGATTAGTGATTTATAACATGATTAAACGAATGTTACTAATGAAATATACTAGATGCAACATTTACAACAATGATCGAACGATCATCTGACGTCAATACATAAAACCGAATTTACTGAGTAGGAAAAATCCGAAAAAGAAAAACAGGATGCAATAGGGTTATTGACAAAATTTTACAGAGTCTAAATTTAAAGAATATGACGGCTGCTCCTCTGACCTCATGCCTATTGGTGCCGGAGTTCCTCAGGGGTCTGTTCTTTTTGAAACTCTTTTCCTGCTGCACATCAATGACCTACTTCATCCTGGTATTATTGCGTTCGCAGACGACAGTACGGTCTCAGAGAGATACCTGTCCAACTCAAAAACCAGCGTGGATGAAGTTCGTTCCTTGAGAGAGGCCAGGTATAGCGGACAAATTTCTGCTTAAGCCTTGTCTCCCAGTGGGGTGATGACAATCTGGTCTCTTTTAACGCCACCAAAACACAGGCGTGTCCTTTTACCGCAAAAAGGAGTCATTTCGACCAAACTCTCTACTTTTCGGGGTACATCTGTTCCTGTAACTGATTGGCTCAAGCTCCTAGGCATGGAGTTGGCATCCAGTCTCAGCTTCGGCGCCACCATTGAATACAAAGCCCAAACTGCGGCAAAAAAACTGGGCATCCTAAATTGTGTAAAGCGATATTTCACGCCTGGATAGCTTTTAACCCTTTACAAAGCACAAGTCCGATCCTGCATGGAGTATTGCAGGCACGTTTGGGATAGCTCAGCTAAATACCAACTTGCAGCGCTTGACTCGGTGGAACGCAGAGCTAAGAAGCCCATTGGCGACGTCAAACTGGTGGATGCCAAGCTTCACAGCTTGGCTCATCATCGTAAGATTGCCTGCTTGTCGGACTTCTACAGACTGTATTTCGGTGAGTATGCCCAAGAACTCCACGACCTCATCCCACCAGCCCCCTTCTACCGTCGGAGATCTAGAACACACTGAAACTTACCATCCCTACCTTGTTGCTATTCCACCAATTCGCACTAAGCGTTTCCAATCATCTTTTATAAAAGGAGTGCAGGACCTGCGTCTGTTTCCGAACGCATTCAAGCCTAATCTCTTCAAAGTTAGAGTGGGCAGGCTTCTTCTGGGTAAGCTCACTCCATCGTCGACTTTGTCTCTGTCACGTCTGCCCTGGACTAGAGCCAAGAGCAAATCCATTTAAAAAAAAGATGCTCTACATTAATTAATATTAAATATTTTAGTCATTAATAGCTGTTTAAAATTCAAATTTGAATTGTCATGCCATAAGGAGCGATAGCGACGATCGCCGTTTTTTGACATCAATTCTCAGTCAACAGAACGATTGTAAACAAAGGAAATTATTTTGTAAATCTGTACGGTACTGTAATAATGAACGGTTCATCGCGTTGCTCTACATTTCAGTATTTCTTATTTTTCGTCGTTTCTTATTTATTTCTTATTTCATTCCTACTGGCGGCGTTCATGATGAACGCCGCCAGCGTAGAGGGGTGTGTGGACTGTGGCTGCTAGGGCAATATTCGCGGCAGTGCGATGAACACACAGAACACTAGCGCGAGTGGCAGAGCGAGGACCACAGTTTAGCTGAGGCTGCCGAGGCATTATGTTTCCAGCTCACTCTGAATCTGAATCAGTGAGCGAAGCGAGTACAAAGTTGCTCGCGCTCTCGAGTAGTCTCGAGTGACGCATTTCACGGTATCCCATTTCACGGAGTACTACTTCGTGAAATGCGTCACTCGAGACTACTCGAGATCGGAATGTAATGTTTCAGTTCCAAATGACATGTCTAGAAGATGAGCCAATCTTTTGGAACATCTAACTGTTTCGGATCAGTGAGTCATATCAATATAAAGTTATGAATTTATGATACAGATACACACGCCTAGTCAGAACACTAAAATATTCACGTCTGCGGTCTGACATAAATTTATTGAAAATGTTTATAAAATATAATTTGCCTGCGATTTTTAAAAGAATATTTGTATCAAATTATTCACTAGTGCGATATGTTCATTATATTCAAGGTCAGGAACCTGAACCTAAAATAAGAGAATATTTTTATTATATTGATCATCAAGGGATGGTAAGCAACCTTTGCACTCTAAGTATTAATTGGGAATTCGATTATAGATAAACTATAGAATTGTATAGTTTTTATGATATCTAAACAAAAAAAATCTTTTGGAATTAATCCTAAATTTGATAATTTGCTTAAATTTTAAATATTGTTAATTGTAACTGTTCATTTCAATATATAATTTATTTAAAATTGTGATAGGTAAGTGATAATATTATAAGAATGACAACAATAATGCATTGAGTGTAAACCTGTTAAGATGATGTTGATATAGAAATTAATAATTTTTTATAAGTCGTATTTTCAATATTATAATGAACTGGGAGTTACTTTTGGAAATTAATACCAATTCCAATTGAATACCAATAATAACACATTCACTGTCCACGTAACAGAGACAATAGTTAAAAAATTGCTGTGAACCATAAGTCAGTCATTGGTCAGTGAATGTGTTAAAGCAAAGCTATAAAACAATATTTAATGTTAAAAGTTTTTTTTTTTTTATTGGGTATGGTTAAAAATTTACCATTGTCTTTAGGATATAATGGCTTATAAGTTAACATTGTTTGTTTAGTTATTTTTAGATGATTCAAAAATGAAAAACTTCACATCATGCTTTAAGGAAAAGAAGTTTCTTCAGTTCTTTTTCAAGAGGATACGCCTGAATAATACTGGTAGATATGAAGAGGACTTTCCTTTTATTTCTTTGTGTGGAAGGGAGAGAAATTTTATAAGATGTGATGATGTGCCTATAGTGTATACAAATATTGTTAATATTGATAATTATGATTTTTTAAGTTATGGTTATGCAGGTGATTTACTAACAACAAAATTTATGCCTGAAAAAATTTACATGTTGCCCAGTACAGGTAGAGTATACCACCCTGCTGATGATAAGTATGGGGGAGTAGGATTAGTTAAATCAAAGCTAGCCATAGAATTTAGTAAATATTTCGAATTTAATAGCAGTGAATTGCATGGGCCAACACATTTTAAATGGAAAAATGTCACTTATGACCTAGATCAGGATTGGTTTCAGGAACAAGTTACAAAACATAAATTGTCTATCAGGTCAGAGTTTGATTAGGTTTTTTTTGAAAAATCATTTTTTATTGTTTAATTGAACTCATTTTATATTGTTTAAAGAAATTTAGGTTGCAAATAGATAAAAGCATATCAAATTCAATTAAATTTATTTGGTGGTCTGAACAATAAAACAGAACAATATAGATATATCACAGAATACTTTTATGGCTAATCAACTTTATTTTTAGTAATTGTATAGATATCTTTGTAAATATGTAGATAGTATTAATAAATATATCATAATGACTATATTGTTTCCTCTTTAGAAAATGCTTGAAATGACCCTGGTTGAACCCAAGATATACCTTGATTAGCACTTTCATTTACTGTGGGGGCTTTAAGCATGATATTTTTAACAGTATCATGGACATCTGGGTCATATGGCTTAAAAGTTATAAAATGTTTATCTTCTGTAGGTGGGTCATCATAGATGTGGTCTATACTTAACACAACACATTCTCGGATTTTTTCCAAAAACAACTTTTTATTACTTTTGTACCTGAAAGAAATATTTAGATTTTATTTACTCAAGAAGTGCTATCTCTCCTTGACTATTGAAATTATTTATATAATGACACTAATTTCAATATAGTTATTATACTTTGTGATATACTTACGCAACTGAGGCCTCAACATTTGCAGGTGCTTTAACATTCAAGTTGTGAAATATTGTGTACAGATACTTTAGTATTTGCCAAATATGATTTTGTTTCCTGTCCCATTTTGGAAAAACTTCACTCAAATTCAACACACCAGTGTGAGCATCAACTGCTGGGTGATATAAGTTAGATGTGAAGGTCAAAACCTGAAAAGAAATAGTTTTATTTGATACCTAGTGATTCTTAAACATCAGCCTATAGTAATCACTGCTGGATATAGGCCTTTCTCTAATTCATAATAAATACAAATCGATAAAACTTATCTGAATATAAATTATAGAAACAATATAATATTGAAGACATATTGATATGGTTAATTATTTATACTTACAGGGACCTCCTCGTCTGGAAAATTTTCTGGCAATGTCAATGAAAATCTGAAAATTCCTCCTTCATAGATACCGGCTCTCACAAAAATTACTCCAAACCACACTGAAAGTTAATTAATTGTTCACTAACCTGTTCTCATTACATTATATAGCTATTAGAATATCTTAGTCATATGGTAATCTTAAATTACCTATATTTTGTACTTACAAAATTTACCTATATTTTGTACTTACAAAATTTACCTATATTTTGTACTTACAAAATGAGTTCTCATACGATGGAATTACGTAAATTCCTTGTAAGTTTTCCGTTTGTAACATTCGGCTAAAACAAACATAATATTATACTTTTATTTGTATACAAAGTAACGAGGTAAATAATGTGTTAGAATCTTTTAGTTAAAAAAAGATGGGTTGACATTGAAATCGTAGCAACACTACAATACGAAAAATCTTACTACTCCGCCATAATTACATATTCTTGATGGAACATGGAATATAATTCTCTGGTTTCTTTATAATTGATTTTTGTTTCGTCATTCATAATGAAGCAATAGCGCTTGCAATTAAATATAAATTATACAATTCTGCCGTCGATTTGTTGACTTTTACTATCACAGAGTACTTTTTTATATACTGAAATAGAGGTCTATCTTAGCGGTCAAATTGAGTAATGCAAAGTGGCGCCCTCTGGACACGGGTTTTGGAACTAATGCCAATCATATATATAGCAATATGTGTACGCATATACCTACCGAGCTAGTTTATAGCTACTTAATTTTGTTTAGTTTGTATATACAAAAAATGAAAAAAAAAACTAATAAAACAATGTTAATCTATGTTATAATTATTTATTTTTTCCTTTTAAACACTTAATATACAGTTTCTTTGATTTTATTTTATGCCAATCGGTATCATCATCACACTCTATTATTTAATAATATTTTATTTATTTCTTTACAGTAATTAGATATGAAGAATCAGCAGGATATTTTTATTAAAAAATCTATTAGGTTTTCTTTGTGAGTGGCGCATTCTATGCTATAATCCTATAATATAGCTAAAATCTACATGAATTAAAATTCAGTTTTAATCAACTCGCTTTAAATGTTTTTTTTAAATATTGTATGATTTATATCCTGCAGATTCGATATACAATTTAAGAGAAAGTCGCTGGGACTGCAAAGCCATTTTTATTTGCATATTCCCTGTATCTTAAATATTCAGGCACATGGTCGGACATCAAATTTTTATTACATTGATCACACCCCTTGAAGACTTTTTTCTTGGCAATTTAACAAAATATCCCGTAACATATTGAAGGCCTCCAACTTGTCCAGGGTCACTTTTTTCTTCAAGGGGTACGAATGTGATTGTGATGTGGGTACACAATTTATTTGTTCTTTGGTGCCCCCGCCTGTGATGAGTACTTCATGCAAAGCATAACAAATGTCGTCTTCACAATTTGCCCCAGGGGCATGAACACTAGAGAGGCTGTTAACTGCAATATGGTAAATGCTGATTCAAATCTTTCTGATATAGGGTTTACGTTGCGGTATACGTGGCTTCTTATTGAACCAAACAAAGTTTTCTATTGGATCCTGATACACCAAATTTTTTTGCAATATTTTTTATTAAATATTCTATACCCTCTAGAGTCCACACCCAATTATTTAATGTGGGAACATGCTCATTATTTAATATTTAACTATTAATAAATTTCATATGTTTCAAGAGTTGTTTGGACTCCGTTCGACATTAATTTATCAACAATACTAATATAAAAACACACATCATAATTATTTAATTATTCTTTTGTGCCAAAAATTCAAAGGATTGATTCACACACAATCTTTATAAAAAGCAAGAAGTTATTAAAATATAAAATAATAAAATTAAAAAGCTATAAAAATCGTCGGACAGACATAATTAAATAATACATGATTGGCATATTTAGGTAGTGTCTATTGGCTATTTGTGACAAACCCTATCCTTTCTTTCATTAAATGTGACATTTCATCAAACAGAACAATACATAATGTGTGTTCCAATAAAAAAAATCGGTACTTTTCCTTATCTGTTCAATTTTATGAGAGTTTGACGTGATGGAAGAATAAAGATTTTTCTAAGAAATCTGTATCCTTTAGGACATTGCTTAAGGATTGACAAAGAAACATTTTTTTTTCTTCTAGCGTGAAACGACGGCCGATTTTACCCTTTTTATGGTCTCTGATTTGTAGTTATGTTTTGCAGTGACTTGATTTTATTTGCATTTACCGAGTTTCACTCCAACTAGCAAAAGTCTTCAGTATAGATCCTGCTCAGATTGAGTTCTGCAACACGTTTCACTTGCTTCTTAGTCACAATTCTTGTCCATTGCATTTGTGAGTCTCTGCAATAAAATTAAACAAAATTTATTATCAATAAAACACTGCAAAATCCATTATTAAAACATGAATAAATAAGGGTATATTTTAATTAGTTTGCCATAAATGTTTTTAAATGCAATACATAATTTACAATCAATGCTTTATTGTAGTATTCGAAAAGGCATTACTCTTTTTTGTATTTCATCACATTTCACCTCAGTACCCCTAATTTTATTAATCCTTTCTTAGCCCCATATAGAGAAAGTCAAAAGATTTTATTTCAAATTATCCTTCATATTCATATTATTTGCATACCGTAATGTCCATAGGATGTTAACATTAAATAAAAGTGGAATCATTATGGACCCTGTAGCAAAAGTAGAAGTACAAAAAATTAAAAAATATTTGACATTATAAAAAGACAATCTTCAATTTTATTATATTTTTTTGATATTTTTATTACATGTAATGTAACTTGTATTATTATATTACATAACATAGCATCACACCGATCAGAAAAAAAATCCTAAGTGTTTTTTTTTACATAGCCGAAATGTTCTAATTCGACATACTGTTCTCTATCTTTCAGATATGATGCACACCATTAATGTGTGTTTCCGCGGATTTCTATACCATATAATTTGTATAATAAAATGTTAAACTTTATTGTACGCATCGTCATATCGAGTAATAACTGGATTGCATATTTTTTATCATTTATAATAATGCCTCTTAAATATATTTGTATACTGCTAGTACAGTTGACCATTGTTTTCAGAAGCCATTCTGGCTTTCATCAAAAATATTTTATCTTTCACAAAAGTTATTATTATATTTAATTCAGACTACTATTATTATTTTGAAAATTATTATGATATTGCGATACAAACACACTCGAGCAGATGAATAGAATAGGATAAAAATTACAATCAAAGTGGCCCACTAAATGATAGTTTAATATTGGTATTATAATAACATACCGAAACTTTCCTTCATTTGCTTATCCTCTGGTGCACCTTGAGTTTCTAGCTGCATAGCCTCAAAATTCGAATCCATTGTTGTAGCACCAGTAGCAGGTACTGGAATTACAACCAATTTATTATGAGTATTTACAGAAATAAAATCATTTATCATTTAAACTCGGTGGAGCTACAGGTTCTGCTAAAATATTTAAAACTTAACTTTGGAGTATTTGCTAACATTTAATTTCCTGCAATTAAATATGTAAGTCTTATATAAATAAATAATAATTATTTATTTAATAACATAACATATAACAGCATTATGCCTGTAATCCCCAAAGGCCAGAAGGCACAGTTGTCTAACTCTATTTTTGTGATTCTGTTAGTAAGTCCCACGTAAGAGGTGGTGAGTCTATTGTTATCTACCGGGTACAATTCCAAGCTCCGGGCAGATACTGAGAATGTCTAACTGAAAAAAATCCAATAACACTTTTGCCAACTTGGGAATCGAATCCAGGACCTCATGCTCGGCAGTCACGCTTGGGACCTTAAGAACAAAGACATTTTATATATTTTTATAAAATGTGTTTCAGTTTATTATACCTTTTTAACCGACTTCCAAAAAAGGAGGAGGTTTCTCAATTCGACAGTATATTTTTTTTTTTTTTTTTTTTTTTTTTTTTTTTATGTGTGTTCGGGGATAACTTCGTCGTTTATTATGTAGATGCTTCTGACTTTGCATAGGTCTCAAAGCTCTTCTTTCTTATTTCTCTCTAGCTCTTATTTCTTATAATTGTCATTCATTCATTTCAGTGCAAAATTTAATAAGAGATAATCCTGTAATATAAAAATGAAAATATATTAGAATAATATTTATACAAAGATTTTAAGTTCAGCTGAACCAATAAGAAACCTATTGAATTGACATATACACATAACTGGTAACAAACATTGGTTTGCTTTGAATAATGTGCAACAGCAAGTTATTAAACGATATAGATGTAGTACCTCAGAAGGGTGGGTAAGTGAGGTGCTTAAAATGGTGTATGTCTAATGCACAAATACATTTTTTTTATGTGTGTAAGCTAAGTAGTGACTGACAACTCTATTAGCAGCCTGCTTTAAGAAGCAGCTTTTCTTTTCTTAAAATTTAAAACTTTAAGCTATATACTGTATTTCTTGTTGTTTGGGAGTTTCCCATTAATTCCTATCTAAATAATTCACCTGTGTTTTTCAAAGAGTTTTTTAAAGAAAAACATGTTAAGTAAACCATTTGAATCGGACTAGTAGAAAATTGAACTTCATAACAATTAGTTCCTATTGTGTCTGGCAATTAATGAACCCACAGATTAAAGCACATGTATGCTGATTTAGTCAAGTAATCAATTATAAGTATGTGTGTAATCCACAGAATACAGAAGAAACCGGACAATATAAACCAGCATGGTACTGAGGCAATCACAACTACTTTTAAATACTTAGTGTCTTACTTTGAAAATCTGTCAACCTTTATGATTATGTAGCTGTCTATTTTAAATTTTATGTTATGTGCATGTGACAAAGAAGAAAACACGTTCCCTTGAAAATTGATAAATTTACTAAATTACCCATATTACACAGGTAGGAAGAGGGACAGGTGGAGCCTTCTGGTTTGTTCTGGATTCCGAGGTCCTAGCAAGCAATAAAAAATCCTACATTTACAGTGGTTTTAATAACAACACCTGGATTCAATGTGTTCATTGGATATTTTACTATCACTGACCTGGCATGTTTTTTGTTGGTACAGCTTCTTTGCTCAATCGATTATTCCGGCAACAATATTTTTGTTCGAAGTGTACATGTGATTTTTTTCAAGTTGCAAAATATCACTATAAATTGAATATACCCATGTATTAAACAGCTCCTTATCCATAGCTTGATTTTATGCAAATGCACCTCGGGTTTCTGAAATAACAGTGTAAGTAATCAGTAGTGTCGAAAGTTAAAACTTACAATAAATTTACACCTGGCTTGCTATGCCTATATCCAGGGTGGGCCTGCTCCAGAGGGTTCTGATAAAATAGGGAGCTGAGACTGAGAGTTTAATATCTACTATAACGTTTTGTTATCATTCGTTTATTTGTGCATAACACCCCAAGTAGCAAATCATAAAATAAAGGCATAGTGCAATACTAGGGGGGCAATCCTTACTTGTTTGACTCGAACCCTTCTCAGAAATTAATCCTGGATCCATCCTAGGTTCAACGGCCCTGTTTATGATGACACTGACCTAGCAGCTTATTATTGATAAAACACTTACCTAAGTTATTTTCGCATCCAGGGACGCAACATTTTCTATTAGACATGATAAATAAAAATCACACTCAAAGTCAAACGAGTCATATCTCAACACTTAGACTTTAATCAAACGAGCACTAAATCTAGAGGAAAGCTCAACTCAACGGGCTTAGGTGGAAAAACTTTAGGACTATTAAAATCTAGAAAAACATAAAAGACAACGAAATTGAAATAGGCAATCCAACGGCCAATTTTGTTTGAAAGAAAATGTCTCATGACAACTGACATTTGCAGAAGCAAGTGTTGCAAAAAAAATCTTAACATCAACACAAAATATTTTTTTTTCATTTAATTTCATTACATGAAAAATATGTGACGTATATCATACAAGAATTGTGATTTTTTTACGACATGAATTATCGACATGTTGAAAATCGAGCTATGGCAGGTCACACGGTCACACCAAAGGGAACTAGCACCTACAATCGCAATCGCGCCATCTTAAGTTTCTTATTATAACTACATAGTCAGAGATAGTGATTAAATTATATATAGCGCCATCTGTTCAGAGGTTTTCTAAATTCCTTGCAATGTAATGATACCAAATTAAAATGACCTAAAAAAGTATGAATTCACGTTACTTTTGGAGTCCAACTTAATTTTGTAGTATTATATTTGAACAATTTCTCGTTTGCCACTACTAAGATTGTCAACCCTGTTTACTATATTAAAAAGTACTCTGTGTGTTGATTACTAAAATGTAGTGATGCGACTCGAGTCAACTTTTACTCGAGTGACGAAATATCGGAAAATAATAATCGACTCGAGTTAACTCGGTCTCAAGTCATTTGTCACACCCCATAATTAGCCGCGACAACAGGGTTAAACCTGTATGTATGTCGCAGATGGATTGTAGAATCCGCTATTTTACAAAACTGCTAGCTGATTTACAAAACAGTACTGTTTTATAAAACAGCTGAACGACGTTCAGCTGGATTGCCATTGCGATACGTTTAACAAAACAGCTACCCACCTTTAGACGTAATGCAGAATTATATATCTACTGTGGGACAGGTTTGTTTATTGTATAGGTATATTAAATGGATAGTCACCACTCAAGTAAAAAAAAAGATACTGTATTCTGATTTGACTTTCCGTGGCTGGGTCGACGGAGTCTTTAAGGTTAGAAAAAACCTAAACACGAAGAGGATGACGGGAGTAGTTTGCTCACTACGCTCGCTCACTGGCCCCCGTCATCTTCTTCGAACCTAACCTGTCCGTGTCGGGATACACGAAACTCCCGAGCTCGCTTCGCTCGCTCATGGATCAATTTCGTTTATTTTCTTTCACAATCTCGATATATTGTCGACTGTTATAGTGGTTTAGTATTTACGTAATTCAACATTTTCATCTTTTTTCTGCTATTGACGTTGGAGTTTCGTGTATCCCGACACAGACAGGTTAGGTTTGAAGAGGATGACGGGGCTAAGATACATATATAACTAATCTGTGACGGGGGCCAGTGAGTGAGCGTGGCGAGCGAACTACCCCCGTCATCCTCTTCGTGTTTAGGTTTTTTCTAACCTTACAGGCACAAAAATAGGAGCCGCTTCGCGGGGCTCCGTCGACCCAGTCACGGAAAGTCAAATCAGAATACAGTATCTTTTTTTTACTTGAGTGGTGACTATCCATTTAATATACCTATACAATAAACAAACCTGTCCCACAGTAGATATGTGATTCTGCATTACGTCTAAAGGTGGGTAGCTGTTTTGTTAAACGTATCGCAATGGCAATCCAGCTGAACGTCGTAAAGCTGTTTTATAAAACAGTACTGTTTTGTAAATCAGCTAGCAGTTTTGTAAATCAGCTAGCAGTTTTGTAAAACAGCGGATTCTACAATCCATCTGCGACATCCGCATTTACAATAAACTGCCGCCTTGTTTAATAGAGTTACCCTTTACTTCTTTTAAGACAAAAATCAAGACTAACCTTATACAAAAGGCGTATTAGACATTAAAGGAATATTTGGATGATAAAAATAGTTGGTCGCTGTGTCAGCACAAGATAATTCTGGATATTTGAATTTATTCGTGACAATATTTTTGTTATTTAATTCATTTGAAGGCATCTGGTAATATGTAATCATATTTTAAGATCAAATTTATTTTATGACATGTTAATAATAATTATATTTTTATACTTTTTCTCATATATCAAATTTCATATTATATTCTAAATATTGTATCGAATTATTGACCTCGGCGATAGATTATGTTATGTTTTTATTTATCAGTCTTTTTTTTTTGGTGGCAGGTTCGTCATGTCCCTTTAGATGTCATTGCTGGCGGTGGCGTCAGGGGTCAGGTCGCTCACTTCCCTCTAAAATGGCGAGGAGGGTGATGGCTGATCTTTGCGTCAAGCTCGTGAACGGGTGCTGCTTGTAGTGACTGGTCGTCCTGCTCACCAGTGATAGTCTGCTTTTAATTAACTTATAATTAATATTGTAACTTTAGAGTTCGCTAAGCATGCGTTAATGCTTTTCAAAGATTTATCTTGAACTTATAATTAATTTATTTTTTGTCTTATTAAATATCAGGCTCGGGTTCTAATTCGTGACGCATGGTTGTACACGGAGGCGGGCACACCATTAATTAAATAACGACCGATTTAATTAAATTTAAACGGAAGGCTCTAAACTAAATTATATTTGTGATATTGCTTGAGTAAAATTCAATGAGGTAAATGGTAGTTATTTTATTTTTTTCTGTAATAAGATGTGAGTGCCAGCTGAAATGTATATATATATATATATATTTTGTTATATAATTTGTAACTTGACAGACGGAGATGTGTAGCTGGGGAGTCTGTTGCGCCGCTTCTCTCCAGTGAAGTATTAGGAAGCGGTGAAAGGTGGGCGTTTTTGGGGACTGTCTTATTGTAATGTATGACGTAAAAAAGTAGCTTTTCTAAAGGTCTAATTTGAATAAAGATATTTTTGATTTGATTTGATCATATATAAATAACCTTGAAAGGAGTGTTGCTAGCCTCGAATTCTGATTTTCCCTATTAGATAGAACCACTCCCGGTTGCTGTAATAGTATTAGATCGGTTTAAAATTGACAGAATTAGGAGAATAAAAGTAATTACTATGCATAAACATACATAACTAAATATTTGTCTAGTTAGCTAGCTAGTACACCAATGCACCCATTGTTTCAACGACATATGTAAAACAAGAAATAGCAATAATTTTTTACTTTACCTCATTTTTCTTATTTTAGTTTTATCTGCTGTGATCTATTATTCGGAAGGAATAGACAGCTGTTACAGATCAAAATGAGTGGATTGCAAAAAAAATACTCCAAAATATGCTGACAACTTATCGACGGCATCCGCAGTTTCGACAGTAGCCGCAGATTCGATAGCAGCCGCAGATTTGACAGCAGCTGTTATCTAAGTGCTGCCCGTCTGTAAGAAGAGATTTGGAACATATTTTCGAAGTCCTACAAAGAAACGTAAATTTTTTAATAGTTTTGTAAAGTCTTTTAGTATTATAAATAAAAGAATGAATGAAATAAAAAATGGTTGAATTTATTGTAATAGATATTGTATTGTAAAATTACACCTAATTCATATGTAGAATTATGTTTAATGAATTTAGTATTAATATATATATTTTTTGTACGAAACTTCTGCAAAAGGCTCTATAAATAATCTCCCGCGTACTTGGGGATTACTTTTATCATGGTAACACTGGATTCTATAGATTATAAAGCTATAAATTTAATTTATTGTTGCATCTGGCCACGCCGACCATAAATCTATAGTTTTCTCCTTAGACTATATTTTTTCTCTATGTACTCCTTAAGGCCATAGTCAGTCAGAGACACGGGTCAGAGACTAAGTAGTGTTGCTATTCTTGCTATTGCTGTCATACTTTGGTCACACCTTAGTGTCACACGGGGTAGGAACCGTATCTCTTTGATTCGGTTAAATTAATCATTATGTAGCTCAACTTTCCCTTACTCGACTAAATTAATAGGTAATTGATTGGGTTTCTAAGTCAAATCAAAATCGTTTATTTTAAATAAACCATTTACAGGCACTTTTAAATTGCTAGAAGTTAGTTGCCACGTTTCAAAGTGTAGATTCCTATGGAGAAGAACGGGCAAGGAACTCCACAACACACCTAAGTATTAAAGTAGTCGCGCTATTCTTAAAATAGTTAACAACACTACGCTAGATTTCTCATATTGTATTGACTAATGAGCAGTTTTTTTTATGCACCAGTTTACAGAAAAAAGCAAAAATAAAGAATAGTTTAAAAAACACGCGTTTGTAACTAGCTGAATTGAAAATTATTTTATCGTTAAAAAGCGTGGTGTCCTTGATATTTTATAATGACTTTACTTTTACCTTAAGTCAATAAAATATTTACAACAATGGATCTACTTTTTAGTTCAGTTAGTTGCTGAACTAAAAAGTAAACTAGTTTTTTTAAACTATTATATATTTTTGCTTTTTCAGTCCTGCAGTCGTTAATCCTGAAGATCCTGTGGGGTTACTCTTGAAACTACCATACCATTACCATTTCCAATCAATTCCATTATTAAATAGACACCTTAAAACAACGCGTAATTTTAAAATAATTTTACTTACATTTTAGTTGTCTCAATTTTAAAGCATGTTGTCTTAATATCCCGAATCTAAAATAATTTTTTTGACATTTTGGCTTAAAGTACGAACTGATCTATGAACTGACATATTTACAATGTCAATCGAGCGGAATTATTTTCAAGAGTAGGTAAGCTAAAATGGTCTTGTTAAACAAGAAAAAAAACCATTGTCTCCAGTTCTCAATATCGGGACGACCTGTAATAGACTTGCGGTGTTGATGGACGGAAAACCATTGAGCAAGTTGATTTTGCTGTTGAAGCCACAGATAGCCTGTACAGGCACTCCACAGAGTTCCGAGTTCCGGCAAGGAAGTACCAAAACCCGTCGCCCGCAGGTCACGGCTCAGGGTGGTCGCAGATCGTTGAGTGTCCCCCGGCACCTGGCGCGTCTTCTGCGACAGGAGTTGGTTAGTTCACCTCTGTCTCCCTTTCAGCCGCTTCCTTTTTTATTTTATTTTTTATTTTTATGGAATAGGGGGCAACCGAGCAGACGGCTCGCCTGATGCTAAGCGATTACCGCCGCCCATGGACACCCGCAACCCCAGAGGAGTCGCGAGTGCGTTGCCGGCCTTTTAAAGGGTTTGGGCCTCCGGTACCCTCACTCACTCGGCGAAACACAACGCAAGCGTTGTTTCACGCCGGTTTTCTGTGAGGCCGTGGTATCAATCCGGTCGAGCCGGCCCATTCGTGCCGAAGCGTGGCTCTCCCACGGTGGAAACTTCCTTCACCAGCATCAACTCCTCGCAAAAGGTGGCGACGACTCCCCATGTGTTCTCACTCCCGACCATGAATCACAGGAACACCTCGTATGCTGCGCAACACGCGGCGAATCAGTCAAGCAGTCTCACAACCACTGCGCTAACCGCGCTGCCAATCGTCGATGTCGAATTTGATTAACGCATGATGCTATATTTATTACAGCATCATGCGTGAATCAAATCCGCGTCAGGTGACAGCATAGCAGCCGATCTTTCAACTATCAACCACTGGGACAACTGTCTCGTCGTAAAAATAAATAAATCCTCTTCGTGAATTCGATTAATACTTACTACTACCCGAAAATTAATTGTTTCATTAAATACTACTCCAAATTAGGGAATAACTACCTATATTTAGATTCATACTATCGAACTTTGTTGTATCATGAATGTTGCCTACTAATTACCTACAATCTACATGCAAATTCTGGGGGCACGGTAGTGCCTCCGCTAAGACGAGCCGAAGAAAGCGGGGCACTACCTACCTTTACTGGAAGCGCTTCGTCGTATTTTCTGACCGTCATAGCGTCGGTTTGGAAAATGCTAGAAACCTGAAATTGTCCGGCTAAGATATCCTCAGTAGACTTATCAAACACACTGTCTATCAATTATCTAGCTTTTATGATCCCGATTTATTGGCATCTGAAATACGTCGATTTCGTGACCCACTGACTAATGATCATCAGAACCTCTAGGTTACTTCCTAAAGTGCTAGAAAGCTAAAATTTGGTATATAGGCTAGGGTTTACTTATAAACAACGGAAAATTTAAGAAATTGGAAGTTTTGTCCCTCCATCCCTTGCCAGCTTATAGGTAGAGTTATTTGTTATTCATTGTTATAAATGAGCTACAGAGTACGTAGAGCTATATACTTTGGTGGCCCCGTAGACTATGACGCGTAATACAAATCCGAGCTTAGCTATGAGTTTGGCTCTACTAGAGATCTCATAATGTAATAAATTACTTATCATTACTATAATATAATAATTTGTAATCACTATGCTACTTTTCTTTATGTTAATTTTATTGTTAATTTATAAAACTGCAAGCATGCACTACATAGCCTGAGTCACAGGTTTCTACCTAGTTCAGGCAATTATGCAATTTGTACTTAATTTTTATTGTAAGATAATTTGTAAACTGTATTGAACTTTTTTCTAAATAAACAAATATTATTATTATTATATATTATTATCATAACTTTTTAACAGTGAAAGCATTGTGAACTTGGTAACTTGAACCATCTTTACATTAAATGTTTTGGTGGGATTTAATTTTACCGAAGATTTTCAATCATGTCAATTTTTATTCATCTCATTTGTAGAGATTGATTGAATTGGGAATCAGATGTAAGAGGGTGTCTGAAAGTCACACCGGTAACTGAGAAGTTTTGTGGAAAAATTTATTGATGGGCATGAAACGGAAGGATGAGGACCTCATCACGTAGTAGTTATCTGCTGCAGTCTACGATCACTTAATTATTATAATACTTATATTGCATCAATTGACTGTACCTACAATAAAATTAAACAAAGTAAGTAGAATGTAGGTAGGTACCTATTAAAATGTAGGATTGTTCGCGTGCTCATCAATAACGATTGAGTGCGCGTGATCGGTGGCGCAGGATGAGCACCTGATGGTCTAGGGATCAGCGCCGCGCACCCTCAATTAGCCGGGATTATCCCGCACGTGGCACGGGGTTAGAGATTTTACTATTCTGACGCACTATTGAAATATCTGTATTAATTACATTTTATGGATTTTTATTTGTGTCATAATTTTCAGAGCGCCTGGAGTATTTATCCGGGAGGCGCAGGTTCGGATCCTGCTCACCACTGTATTATTTTTCACAAAACAATTATAACTTTATAATTATCATGATCGATCATACTGTTCATAATACGCACCCTGAGCTATGATTCCTGGGATTCCGATAACTACTACAGCGAGAATAAGGTTATTTTTCGTAGGGCTTGTATCTGTGCACCTAAAGTAATGACAAAGTTTATATTATTGCCCAAGTCGATACCCAACCGTCGATACAATACCGAGATACGACACCCAGCAAAACGATCTCTAGTGGGCTTCACTAATAAAAAACCTAATTGGGATATCTTTAACCTTTTTTATTAACAAGCAGTTAGGTAATAATGTTTTATGTACCTTCTTTAAATCTATAACGAGTTTTATGGCAGCCGTTTTCTTTATAGAAAACAGACGTTAATTCGAGGAAACATATGGATGAAATGGCAGTACTCGGTTTCAAAGAGCCGCGGCCCGCGTTGGCTTGTCGGCTATAAAACACTAACATTTGATGTATCTGCTCTGCAGCGCCGTCATTTTGGAACATTGTATAAATAAACAGTGTGATATGTTTTACAACTTCATAAATAATTAAAATGTTGAGTTTCGTAAAATAATGTCTTTATCTGACTACTCAGAATAAAATGTATCGCAGCGTTAGTGTTAAATAAGTATGTTTTTTTTTTCTTTTTTTTATGGAATAGGGGGCAACCGAGCAGACGGCACGCCTGATGGTAAGCGATTACCGCCGCCCATGGACACCCGCAACCCCAGAAGAGTCGCGAGTGCGTTGCCGGCCTTTTAAAGGGTTTGGGCCTCCGGTACCCTCACTCACTCGGCGAAACACAACGCAAGCGTTGTTGTGATTTTGTTTCACGTTCAAGACACATTTTTTCTCACAAATTAGTTTGCCTACCTACGATATCTAAGGTTTTCTCCACAGTTTCTCTTGTGTAGGGAAGCCTTACTCTGACACTTACGTGTGTGCATCGGCGTCACTCAAGTGTGTTACGAGACTGGTTGCACCCAGTCTTAGGGAAGCCTTTTTGTGTTTTGGATCAGATCGTATCACATTTAAACCACTTTCAAGTTATGCAATTTCTCATAATAGTAAAGTTTGGCTTTGTGAGTTAATTGTCAAGATTAGATAAAACTTGGAGGTTGATCGAATAGGTCAAAAGGGGGTTAATCTCTCGTCTCTATTTAGAATATTAATATCAGGTATAGAAGGAGAAGTACCTACCACATGTGATTCGCTAAATTGCGGTGCGTACACGAATGACTTAGGAGATGAAGAAGTGATGATGATAGTCAGGTACAAGTGGTTGTAGTGAGTAAAAAGTAAAGCGAAAGTCAGTAAAATAAATGCAAGAATGATGTAGAAAAGAGCAGTTTAAATCATCAATTCTTCTCCTACTTCAAAAAAGATAGGAAGTAGAGCACAAATTCAACAGAAAAACAAACTCGGTCATTTGACCTGTACATAGATAATAACAAAAAAAAAAGTTGTATCATGATATTCATAATCAAATAGCTCACATAAGCCGGTGCGTCGTCGTTCCCACGGTTTGCGCGCGGATTACACAAAATGCCCTTTTGGTGCTTCGCTCCGACACTGACCTGAGCTTTTTGCGCAAAAAGAATGTTCCGATAAATCACGGGTTCATTGTATGCCGCCTCTGGATAGCCGATTTATGCATTGTAAAATACCAAGTTTTTTGTGGCATCGATCAGAGATCATGTCCAATACAGGAGGTACCTGCTCAATTTTGACGGTCAAGGTGCCGTACGTCACAATAAAACCCTACGATAACATCAATAGTGTCGTTCGGATAATGCTTAGTTCCGCGTATAATTTTGCAGTATCTTTCTTCATAATCATGATTTGTATAGAGATTGCATAATATTGGATGCAACATATTTTCTAAAAAATAACATAGGTCTAACATATATTACCTACTTAGGTACTACGTGTATTTCTGAATATTTTTAGAGTCGCTTTTATATAATTTGTAATGCTTATCATCTGCATTTTTAAATCTTCAGGTATGAATCACTGAATGAAAATTTGTGATAATATTATATAATACTAGCGACCTGCTCCGGGTTCGCACGGGTAGCGCTACTTTATTATTATTTATACCCGGATGACTTCTAGTGGATGGATGGGGCGAAGTTCATGTAACGAAGTTTTAGCATATATCTATAGGTACGGCGGGCAGCATCAAGCTTTACATTCGCACTACGATTAACCTGCCTGTGCCTAGCCTTTTCGGGGCTCGTGGCTAAGTAGCAGCCGCACAGATCTATCGACCGACCGCGGCAAGCGCAACTTAACAGGTTAAGTTGCGCTTGCCGAATCTTGGTTCTGTGAATGGGTGACCATCATTTTAATTCAATTCAAATAGTAATATCTTAGGTTTGCGCGATCACTACACATTATAATAAAACAACTTTTAACCGGATTAATCGCGTGTATTATTGGTTTTTTGTTTTTCCTGACGTTTCCAACACTTTGCAGCGTAAGTGGTCGCAGGAGGACACTTCAAATATTTTAATTTCAAATAGACCATATTACAGGCACTTATGAAAAGTCAAAGCTAGGTGCACGGTTCCAAGGCGTTGATCTTATGCAGAAGAGCCGGCAAGAAACTCCCTAAAACAGTATTTTAAAATAAATTGGTATAACAATAAATAAGGTAATGTGAGAATAATGCTGGGTTATGAGCAAAATAAGAAAGCGCTAGAAACAATAACTTATATAGCCTTTTAAAATGATTGCCAAAGCAGTTAGGAGCTGGCAGTGACAGTTAGATTAGTAATTATAATCAATTATAATGATAAAATAAACCACCTAATTAATTATGGTTCTTCAGATTTGTTATAATATCAAGATCCAAATAACTATGCAAACTCTATCATTAATATAAAAACAGCGTTATAAAACAATCTTTCAATGTGTGTTGTGTTTAACGAGCATGAATATGAACATTTCCTTAGTCGGGTAAATTGCGTTTAATGAGTGAGGGCGGGCAAGGGCGGTGCAGGCGCAGCGCACAGGTGCGCCGCGCGTGCTCCGCTTCGCTCGCTCGACACACGGTAACGCAGTGCCATGATCATGATTCATGACGAACGACTAGCATTTTGTATTAACTGTGTAACTTTTGAGGGATCGCCACCCTCGCGTTATAATTAAACGATATCGAAACCTTCGTAATGCTCACGACAGGTAGTTATTTGATAATAATAAAATGATATTTAATTTCAAACGCTTTGGCCGGATATACTCGTATCCAGTCATGCAGAATTATTGGCATTACTGATAGTGGCACAAGTAATTTTAATAGTATTCAAGTAACTACCTAGATTTTATTTTATACTTATATGTAGGTGCCCCAATATGAAGAGAACCTCAGTCTCTTGTTTACTATAGCCTAGACTAGAAGCATTTAATGCTGGTACAAGCCTCTCACCATTTATTAGCACGAGCTAGTTGTATAAGCTCTACAATTCTGCTCAATTAAACTGCGGGGCTCAAACCTTTGTCTGGCTGTGGATGGCAGAACGTTCTTTACAGGTGCATAATTATTGAGATGTGTGGCGTTTACTCTCAGTGAATAATCCACGCTTACAATATCTGTACCCACACTGAATGTGTTGAGTAGAGTTATTGTTTTGTAATGTTCCTATATCTAAGATATGACTCTACGCTCTAGCACTCTTAAATCAATTAAATACAAGGTCCTAATTTATTACGTAACTAGATTTGGAACATTTAATTGGTTTTCTTAATGTTTGCCGTTAGAGGAGCAGTTTTCGTATTACTCTAGTACTAAGATGGTTATTACAAATAATTTGTTATTTCCATTTAATTCTTAGCATTAGTGATTGTATTTTAAACTTTATATTTTCTAACCGACGAAACGATATTCTGTGAAGCGTAGGTACTAAGTAAGGTAAACTTACTAGTTATTGCATTTCGTTTAGTATATATAGGTACTCTGATTCTCTATGTTAATAATAAAGTTTGGTAAAGTTAGGTATGGACCCCTGCTCCACATCTAAGTACCTACGTGCCTAAACCGTGCTCACAAACAGTCACATTTAGAATTTGTATTTTGTAGTTTTGAAGTATATTTTCGAAATAACACCACTAAAACAGTTTAATCGTTACCCCCTATTAAATTTGTTTTATATTAGGTATAATTAGAACAATGAAAGGATTCGTAGCTGTTCCTCCAGGAAAGTTATAAAACGAGAGCTATAATGCAAACTGTCTTATTTGTATTATAACGTGATCTGTAGGTAATTTATTCTGACTGAGGTAGGCCTATGAGCCTTTATTTGTCTAAATTATGGCAACTTAAATTAAAAGTCAGACTTTGAATAAAAATTTTGGCACAAAGTTTTAAATACAAAAATCAACACGTAAGAAAAACTGTAGCTTTCGCTCGTTTTTTGGTAAAAGGGCTGGTGTTCCATCTTATAAGATTTGAATTGAGCATTGGATAATTGGATGAGTAGCCAAACTGAACATAACCATCAATATCTTTCGCGAATAATTTAATTATATGCTTCATACACAGGTACATACACACAGACATCATACAGACATCATACATACATCATATTAGAGGATTACTAAAGTGTATTAAGAAATAACCAAGTGCACTTAATTTTAATTTAGTAAAGATTTATTAGGTATTTACATTATTATCACATTACTTTATATTTTGTTACTTATAAAATCAACTTAGAAATAAATAACATGTACCACAAACTGAACAAGAACGTTAATTAATAAAAATTACAATTAATGAGAGAGAATATTAGTGTCTATCGACTGGACTCACTATATAATTACAGAACGATTGTTTTTGTAAGCGTAGGTAGGTACACTATGTTCTTAGGTATATTTTATGGTTTTGACTACAACTGCACTAAATTAATAAAAATATTATGTCGAGTAGGTTTTTAATGATACCCAAATACGTATGTTCTTAAATTAATTATTAATATACAGGTATAAGATAGTTTATTGAAAGCTATTCATGTATCTTTGTCAACTATGTATTTGCTTAGTACCTAAATATTCAATGACATTAAAATTAGGTACATAAGCTATTTCTGTTCAGCGTCATAAAGAAAATGTTAAGACATTATTATAGTGTTTGTAATCGAAGCTAACATCTAAGTATGTAGTTACCTAATTGATGTGATTATATATTGTGCTTTACTTGGAGGCTTATAGGTGCTAAAGGGCTAAACATTGTATTTATCTAGTGTTGCCTAGGGTAGACATATCATGTAAAGTCTAAGCTATAGGTCTATATCATCCCTTGGACCTCCTAAAGCCATACATAGGCTCAGTGGCACCAACACAACTAGGTATAACCGTAACCGGCGTGTTACTTTATTATTTCGAGAGCTTTATATTAATATGTAAATTCTGTTAAAATGACACAGTAACATGTCGTTTAAGGTAAAGTGAAGTGAAGTTGGTGCTACTGAGCCATAATTGTTTGTGATTTATGTATAGGCACTAGGCAGTTTGAATCCAACACCGGATGTTTATGAATTATAGTTAGTACACCTTCTTCTAGTTTTACGTAATTCATTTACAAATACATATCTACATTTTACTTACAGCTAAGTCCTTACCGAACATTGCATAATATATCGTCGATATTTAGTCATGACGAATTGTCAATACTTACAAAAAATAATTAAAGTAATAAATGCTCGACAAAAGCCATCATTAAAAAAAAACTAAGGATTTAGTTAATAAGATAACTTTTCAAGAAGTTACACAACATGAATGTAGGTAAATGGATACAAACTCTTTATTTCTATTCTAAGTATTTCATCCATGGTGAAGTTCAATACGTTAAGGTTTTGGCCGTAGTTGAATAAAGTTTTAAGTAATTAAGTCAATAGTAATTTATGTACGCAGTTTAAATCCGTTTTATATTTTCGATCAATTTGGCAATTGTGAAAAATTTATGAATTTGACACCATTGTTTACTTAGATGCTGTACCATAATCATGAGATAGTCCCTCATATCTAAACAAATAAATCTACGTATTAAAAATAGTCACAATTAGTATCAGGATTCGCATCATCTAGCATTTTTGTAATATGCACCTGTCCAGATGTAGGAAACATGTCACTCTTCGTATTATATTGTAGTGATTATTTGTTGATCGATGCGCGAACACGGGACATCTTGCATACAGCATACCTATTGAGGTCTCTTTACCTGTTTACTCATATTCATATAGGTAATACTTATTGTTGATGCAATGTTGATATTTACGAGATCAGAGCGCCCTGTGAGTGTGGTTTGATGTGCACAGGGTGCGGCGGGTGTGGGTGTGCAGGGTGGGCGGCGTGCGGCGCCTGCCGCGGCTGGTGGCAGCGCTGGTGCACGTGCGAGTGCGCGCGCAGCTCCTCGCCGTGCTCGCGGTACGCTCGCTGCTTATCCTCAAAGTCGCGCAGCCTCTGATTGTACCGCTCGATCTGATCGCGTAGCGCCGCATCCTCGATAGCAGCTCGCTCCTCATCCAATTCCAGACAGCCTACGCCGTCCAATCGCTCCAAGTCAATCCAGCCCCGCCATCTCACGCACACGCCGTTCATTATAAATCGGGATACGATGTGAGCCTGATGACAAAAGTAAGCGTTAAAAAGTTGCACAAAAAATTTAAACAAAAACTCCACTCTGTTGGTGGCAAAAGTTGAAAAGCATTTATCTCACATATGGCAACGAATGGTGAGTGCTCCTTAAAAAAATACAGGTAGGTAGATGTGACCATTCTTGGACTTTCTATCAGATTTAAACGAAATGGGTCGACATTAGTTTTAGTTAAATTGCATATTTGATTGATTTGAATTTAGATATGTAGGTACCTACTACTTAGTTAAGAGTACGAGACAATTTTATTTCATAAAAAAATTGTGTGCCTAAGTTATTGATAAAATTTTGTTTTGGTAGAGAAGTCAACAAATGACTCTAATAGAATGACTGAAATGGTGGATTGATAAAAAAATACTGGACAGACTTATGAAAATGTTAGATAGTACCTAGATAGTACAGTTTAGACACGTAGGTAACCTACTGGGGAAAATAAAGGTAGGTAGGGTTAAGAATACTCGTTTAAATAAGTAGGGTAGGTAAAGTCTTGAGAATCAATTTAAAGCCAGGTAATTGGTGTAAGTAACAAAGCAGAAGGACAAACGACATAAGGCAGACGTGTCGATCCAGATCGCGTGCTGCCTTTGTTCCGGCTGCCGCATCCGCTTCCAACAAAACTTTAATTGTGCCACACATTCGACCAGGATGCAATTTAACTAATAACAAGTTCTTTTTATATTCTTTTAAAATGTTATACTGTAAATCGACGCCTGCCGTATGTTTTATAATTAACATTAACTATTGCTGTAAGTAGCTACTTAAATGTTACTTTACGTACTCAAAAAATTGCATATACTTATAGGTAAATATTAAATAGGTTAACTACTTACATTTAAACTAAAACTACCTAAGTACTTATTTTTTTCGAGGGTAACTATGTTTTTAGTTCAATGAAAATTAATAATCTATTGCAAATATAGTAACCGTTTTGTGCTATGTTGCTATGTAAGAATATTAGAATACTATGAGGGAAATCAGTGACGCTGCACGGCGGCCATGTTGCTTGGGCGGGCGCGGCGTCGGGACGCCCTCCAATCGGCGACGCTTTTCCACTATTGATTTCAGGGGAAATGGTTTTCTCCTTTTCCCAGAGGACTGAATCGGGATATCAATTCTCACTGATGGCGCTGGTCCCTACAGCTAACAGCGTGGGGTATTCTGTATTTAGCTATATGAAAGGATTAATTTCATTAACTATTAAAAAAAGGATTCGATTAATACCTACCTAATAACTCTAGGTATAGACTGCCTCTAAATCAGAAAATTTTAAAATAGGTAAACAATACGCATTTTCAATATTTTAAACATATTACCTGAATATTATTTTTAACGTAATTGCTTGCTACCCACCTAGCAAACTATCAATCGAATATTTCAAATAAACGAATTCTAATGCTATTAAACTGTGAATACGAAATCTGCGAATAGTTTGAAGCACGCTATAATAAAACATCGTTACAAGACGAGGGCTCGAGCACACTCGAGTGCTTTGTTAAATGAACCGAGTGTAAATAAATATAAGTATTCATACAGCAACGCAGCGGGCGGCCTCGGCAATATGAGGGGTTAAATTCAATAAACCCGGCTGAAAATCGACTTTTTCGTTATAGGTAGTTGTATATTATAATATGTATGCGTTATTTTTCTAATAATGTATTTAATATAATGAAACGATTAAATAAAAACGAAATTAGTTGGTAAATAGAGAGTTTTCTGTAGATCAATTAGGTACCTAATATGTTCTTATAGTTAGAGTGACACAATTAGCCAATAGACTGTGTTTCGTGATGGAACTAATAGAAGTCAATAATATTTTTTAAGTGCCTACATCTTACATCTGGTTATGGCTATCCATATACCTACTACATATACCCCTCTGTCAAGGAAATAGTAAACAATGAAACAATAATTAATTAATAAAACTCTTTAAACTTAAAGATAGCTGGTTTTCAAACAACTTGTAACATGAAAAGGGTAGTTATCTATTCGGACGCGCTAGCGTCCTAATTAATCACTATATAATCACAACTACCTAAATGCTGGTGGCATCATGAAAGTAGGTACCGGTACCACGTTCATATTATCATTAACAATTTGATTATTTATTCTATTATGTATTCAAAAGCTGAGGTTAGCGGTACTGATGCGCATGTCAGCTCGTGAACACTTGCCGTCTGTCGGGAATGGTCAGCTCGTGTTGCTTTTAAAATCATTTTTACTCGTAAAGTAGGTACGTCTTATTACAATTTATTTTCTTCTTTTACAATTATCATTAATATGATGTGAGGTTAGTGTAATAGACACTAACCTCACATCATATTAATGATAATTGTACATAAATATACATAATTTTGAAAGAGTCCCTATGGAGTTTTTTGCCTGGTCTTCTCCATAAGGCCAATTTCTTGGAACCGCGCACCTATTTGCGACTTTTCATAAGTACCTAGTGTAGATAATCTGGTTTATTTGAAATAAAAAATGTTAAGTTTGATTTTATCTACTTTATTACCTAATATAAATTAACCGCATTTGTGGCAATATGGATATGAAGCAATCAAATCCTTAGAATGGTATCGGTAATGATAATGTTAGCTTCTAAATGAATGCGTTCGCATGTCCATCCACATGCACATCACATTAGACGAACCGGAATGATTCTTTAAAGAAAAGATGTCATTCAATCATCTCCAAGGCTTTAAGCTACGGCAGAGCGTGACCGACGCATTATATGTGGTGTTACGCCTTTATATTTTATCATTAGCGGCTTGTGTTATTTATGTCTTAATTTTGGTTATGAAAATGTGGGCCGGAAGAGCCATGCATTGATGACGCGCGTACGTACAGAAACACGACTGTTGACGAATGAGGCTATTGTGTTGCCGACTGATATACTGGCACTACTAAAAAGACTGCGTAATAATTATGATTCATACAGTTTTTTGCCTACATTATAGACTAGTGCTGTGCATTTGTGGAGGAAAACAGTTTACGAGTAAAATAGAGCTGAATGTACTGGGATGGAAAGTAGGTACCCTATGCTCCAGATAACGGCTAGTTAGCGTGTACTGTGTTGGTTTGGTATTTTTAATATAGTCATGAAAACTTCTTTTTTCCACTACAACAACTTTTTAGGGTATCAACAGCATGACCCTGGGCCCGGCCATTTCCAGCGTCGCTGTAAATCTTATATATTAGGCAACTAAATTCTAAATTTAACGTGTGGTACTTATACGACGGAACCCTTGGAGGCGATGTAGAGACAGTCCTACAGATTTTCAATTCTCTATCCTCCTCCTTCCCGATCTTCAAATTAAACTGTACAAAATGTTAATTATACCTACCTCCCACCACTGCACACTAATAATCTTATGCACATAAAAGAACCGACTCCAAAAATCTTTCTGTTAAGTATAAATGCACTAAAATGTAATAAAATAATAGCATTATTTACTTACTACAATTTATATATATATTTTTTTTTAATTTTAGATTATTCTGAATAAAACCAATTTATTGTCGGTGCCAGCCAAACTTTAAAAATATTTAGGAAGTTTCGAGTCGGTGCCAGCAAAGGATAATAAACGTGTAAGTACCTACATTCATGAATTAGCGTGTTACGTTCGCTTTAGGCAGTTGTTGTGTTCATTTGTAAATAGGTTCAATTAGGTATAATACATTATCGTAATAATAATGATGGTTAATGTACCTTTAAATATACTTTGCAAATTTTAGGAAACTTCCTAATTATTTTTATACACACTTAGATACCTACACTCCGTTTTTTGGTCACTCGTGTAAAATAAATAGATGTTTGAGAATGTGGTCTTACACTAAAAAGTACTAAATAGCAAAAAAAATATGACGGATTTCCGGTTTCATCATCATCATCATCATCTGATGATGAAGCTGGAAAATAAGCAGTTCATTAGAACTATTCTAGAGACCGTAAACACCACCGGAAAGTCACAAGAAAGCAAAATACACCATTACGTTTACTTGGACGACGTATTATTTTTCAGTTTTTTAGATTTAACTACCAAACTACCAAAACAATTTTCATAAAATTTTAATGGGACCAATCTGTTCAAATCGGTTCTTATATGAAAGAGTTCTGAGGTAACAAAAAAAAAAACATCTCCTTCTTTTTGGAAGTCGGTTGAAAAATAAAAGACAAAAGTTCCCTCCAACTCCTAAGGCTAATTTTAAACGAGTGTTTTGAATGTTTTATGACATATCGGTAAGATTTTTCAAAATTAATGTTCATTCGGCTTTTACTATCATTCCATATTATTGTTTTTGTCCCAAATTTACGTATTCTTTACGGTCTTCCCATTTATGGAAGCACCCTCAACTTTTGTGAGAAAAACAATAAAATTATACGGAAGACCCTAACCTCAATTCTGAACGTGGCCCTGGACGACTGTGCTCGGTTAAAAGCCACTTCTCATCCGCTTCGGTGGCCTCGACCTCCGCAATATTTCAAGTAGGTATTAGCTTTCCAGCGTTCCTGTCTCCAGTTCACAGTACCGAAAATTACCCAGGAAAATCTTAGAATCCTCACATGTTAATTTTGAAGTACCATGCTTGTCTAATGCAGTGCACGCCTAAAAATTTCTTGCCCCAATACGGTCTTGCCCGTCAATCCGTCTTCCCAGAAGCGACGGGATGAGCCCCTTTGCAGTTTGAAACCGAATAGTCTGTCTTCGACTGACTGGTCGACACTTCTTGTGACCAGAGGGCTGGTCTGTTTATTGGTCAGAGAATTAGCATTGCCATTCAACGTGCTGGGACTACAACGTGCGGCAACTTTACCAGATGACACATGCGGAGGAATACTTCGACGCCTAAACACGTTTATGTTTTCTTTTTCTTTTACGAGTACATAGTTAGTTTAACTAATGTATTTAGGTATTATTTGTGTATTCTATTTTATTTAAATTCTTGATTAAGTAATACAAAACGTTATTCTATTTGGGCTAATTATATATTTTTAATAATAAAATCTTATAATATTTGTATTTTTTTAATGATTGCTAGTTGTTGGTATCTTAATATCTTTGTTAAAACCTATACTATCTTTAGTGTTTAGTTTATTCAAATATGTTTTGAAGAAAGTAGTATCTTTGTTATGTTGATTTCTATGTACTCACTCAAATATACCTAATAATGGCGACATAACAGAATTAATAACTGTCTTCATAAAATAGTTTACGTAAAGAAAGAACAATGCTTTCAGTTTGTTTCTTTCTATAAATAAAATAAATCCAGATGTGACTAACAACAATTAGTTATGGTAAAATAATGTCAAACCGGACCATGCTTCGATGTGGCTCCGACTAATATGTTTTTTTTAAAGAGTTTTCCTTATATTTTCCTTACTCAATATTCAAATTATTGTAGGTCCAATTAGTAAAAAGTATTTAAAAGTATACTTAAGTAGATGAATGATTGAAGAACGAGGAAGCATCAATTGAAGCACTTTCATCCTTGGTATAAATTAGATATGTAACTACTAATTCTTTTATTTTCTTTTCTTTCCTAACTAATAAGGTAGCACCTCGTTACCTACAGTTTCGGTTACAACTTACATTCTTAATAAGTATTTCAATTTCTAGAACTAACTTATCATTATGTAACATTAATTACTAAAACAGACGTAGGTAATTAAATAATAATTAAAGATAGTTATGTAGGTAGTACATCTTTTTTATATAATTATAATAAGTCAGTCTCCTATACCTTTTTGACTACAATGTTTCCTCGGTACGGTTTTTTCCCGTCTTATTTGAGTGACGAAATTGCTTAGCTACGAGTATTTGGGAAAACCCTAGCTATTGTTGTTGATCGATTTGATTAAAAATGTCGTCATGGAGAAAATTGTACGATAATAATAAAATAATCATAAGTATCGGTAATTTACTATTTATTACTTGATTGTGTTAGGTGTCAGCTACGTCATGTAACCTGCATTTACTTACAACCAAAACACCATCACTATGCTAGCTTGCGTTGAAAGGAAAAGTGTGTATGTAGGTAATAGTTAGTCATACCTTGCCGCTCTCTTTTTGGAAGTCACAACCGCGGTTGTTATACGGCGAGTGGTCGAACACCAGCTGTAGGTTGGTGCCCGTGGCGGTGAAGGCGATCTCCGTATGACCTTCGCGGCACCCGCTCTGGAATCGCATCTGGCGCTCCTCCGGCGGCCGGTCGCGGTATCCTGTGTACCTCACCTGTCATCATGAAAATAACATAGGTATATTTTCAATTTTACGGTATGGTAAAATTATTGTTGTACCTACGTAGCAGTGTCATTTTGCTACACCGTGTTTAATCGTTCTTTTTATCTGACTAGCTCAGAAGAAGGGTTATGTTTTTATTAGGTACCTATGTAAGCACATTGGAATTTTCTAAAGCGATTAAAGTCATGCATGAAGCACTTGTGCAAGACAACAATACTTTAACTTAAAGTTCCTGTCCCATAAGTAAATTGTGTCAAAATTTAAATACAATCTACTAATAAAATGATATTGTAAAAGGAAAACAATACGAAAGAAACAATAAATTACAATGTTTTCGAACGGATGACTTAATAATTTAAGTAATTTTCCTGTTCATAAAACGATTCAGAACTGTGGCACTTAATAATAATAATTTAATTATTACAATAATGTACTTAATTAAATAGAAAATATCAACGTAAATCTTTTTTGTGTTAATTAGACAGGTTACATACCTCACTTTCTCTGCTCAGTCTTTTAAAGAGATCATCTGATTCAAATTTGGCTTTTTGATCTGGAACTACCCGCGGCATTTTAAAAATGAAACGTGGTTTCGGCTGTTCGTACAGTCCAATAGAATCGAAAGGTAACATGCCTGCCAACGCAGCCGGATCACTCATGGCGTGCATTACACGAATATTAAGGATGCACTAGAATACTGTCCACCATCACTCAACACGAGCACCGCACTGACTCAGCGACGCCGATGATTCAAATGTATTCGTTCGCAATTCTCGCGTTCGTGCAACACAACTACCTGCCACTGCGACAAACGCTCACTAAATGATTGCGCGCACAAAGGTTCAGGGAGAATTTCCACCAGGGCGGGGTCTCCATCTGGTGGGGAGCTGTTGGCCAATGACGGGGCCCTACGGCACCGCCCGACGCCTTCTCTACACGCTTTCGGGAGCTTTCAAGCGAGAAGAGGGTTTTCCCCCTCGAAACTGTTCAAAATAAATACTGTAAACGACAAAACACATGAATTTATAATGATGGGCATTATCCTCTTTCGACGTTTGGAGTGTTTTATGTATTTGTATCAGATCTTTTGTTCCATTGTAACGAGATAAATGTACGTTATGTACAGTTTTAAAAAGGGGAGTAGGATCCCAGGATGCGATAGAGCGCGTGAAACGTGATATTTTTGAAAGGCATGAAAGCTGCATTTATTGGACGCCCAGTAGCCTAATTGTATTCCATCATGGCATACATTTCAATAGGGTCTCATATGTAACTACCAATTATTACTAACGCGTATTTGTTATTGATATGGCGTCTAAACTGGCCCAACAAGATTGCGAGTGAACTACAACTTGTCAAGGGAAATAAGTTGGTCCATGTAGTTTTTTTCTAATCTCAAGTGACTAGGTGATAGATTTGATAAATATATATGAGATCTCTTTTTATATATATTTAAATATTTTATAGTGTTTCTAAGTGAGCAACGCCAATAAGCTTTGCCTTAACAAGTGAGGTAGTAGCCGCTTTATTTTTTATCAGTTAGTATAAGAAACCTTTCTTCGTAAGTATAATTGTGACTTGATTACTGTCTTCTTTCTTAATTCCTGTCTGACTGTTATTTGATCATACTTATCATTTGCATCTGCTCTGAAAACAGTGCAACATTAAACTTTTTTTTTGAATCGGATAATACTTAACAGTATCTACTTTATTATTCTAAATGATTTTCATTGCGATTATTTGCGAGGAATAATTCAAACATCTTAGTTCGAAGATTTGAATAATCCCAATAAATCCCTAAAACAGCGCACTTATCCCTTAATATTGTTTTGCAATGGTTCTCTTCTTTCCAGCGGGTAGTGGTGGATTACACAAATATAGTGTCAATTAGCAGATAAAGATCTAAACGTTTGGACAGAAGTGAAAGATCTCAATAATGAAACAGGCGGACTGTTTAATGTGTCTGTTAGATACAAAGGGCGGCGCGCTTTGTGAAATGTATCGAGTGCTGTTGAAAGCGCCTGAGTACGATCGGCACTTGATAAAATACGTTAAGTGTTGGAATTGTTGCTACTTTTTTATGTTAGAACTGTTTTTGTTGACATGTTTCACTACTACGTAGTCGGAGTTAGACCGAAGACATAAGTAGTATGTAGAAGAAGAAGACTTACGTGGAAGGACTGTTATGGCACAATTTGGGAAATCCCTATACAGTAGGTATACATTTCAGTATGCAGTGGACTGCTAAATGATGTGGATAATAAAGTACCTAGGTATAGCTTAACCAAACAGACGACTGTAACAGCTGGTTAGGCAAAATTAAGGATCTGATTATAACTTTGCAGTGATAGCCTAGTGGTATGATCGTTGGATTGACAAGCCAAAGGTCGCAAGTTCGAATTCACGGCACGCACCACTGTCTTTTCGAAGTCATGTGCGTATTATAAATTAATTATCACTTGCTTAAAACGGTGAAGGAAAACTTCGTGAGGAAATGAGCACACCTGAGAGATGTTCTCGATGGTGTGTAAAGCCATTTCAGAGACCTACGGGTGGTTTAAACTCTGATACTAGGTTGTTCATCAACCACACGATAAAAAGAAGAAGATAACTTTTAATGTATTATATTTAATACTTTATCACGAATTATTTACGTACAACTGTTATCTAAAGTTAGTTAATGGTTAACAGAAAACGGGATTTTATGGATTTCGTTGATAATAAGGGACTAATTTGAACGTTGTTAATAAGAAACAACTTAGGTACTACGTGACCGACATCAAAGCACACACTTATAAATTGTACTAATAAACTTCGCTAGTTCAAATATTTCAATTCGTCACGTATGTCATTGTACTCATTGTGTTAGAAAGGGACGGCCACGTGGCGAGCGCTTCAACGTTTGATCTTTATGCAAGCTGTAATGCCGAACTTATGACGTGTGTTGGAGGAACCCTTAACTCTGTCCAAAAGTTCATATCAGTGTGTGCAATTTTGTATCACTTACCCTAGCTATGTTAAATGTTTACTATAGTGTAGGAACGAAGAAGTATATCTGCTATCTCCATACCTTGTGTTTAATATATGAATATTGCTCCACGCCTGTTTTCCCCGAAGGGGTAGGCAAAGGTGCACACAGTTGTATAGGTACCCACATTTCACCAATGCTGTTATTAAGTCCCATGTAGGTGGTGAGCCTATTGTCATCTACCGGGCACAATTCTAAACTCCGAGCTGCCAATGAGAATTTATGCATCGAACCCAAAACCTCATGCTCAGCAGTCGCGCTTTGGACTGCTAGACCAACGAGGCAGAAGTTTTTTTTTAATTATATATACATGTTGCAACATAGGTGGTTGGGTAAGTCATTATTTGTATTCATATTAAAAAAAATAAGCTCTTTATATATATATATATATAGATCAAAGAGTATAATACCTAATAAGGGTAGACCCTTGGTCAGTAAATTGTTTACGTAGAACAAGAAGATTAAGAGGCATGGCACGGTCACATTTTGACGGCGCGGTTGGCGCAGTGGTCGAGAGACCGACTGCTACGTCGCGTGACGCAGGTTCGATTGCGGCACGGAGAAAATATTTGTATGATCTACAGATAATGGCTCTGGGTCTGGGTGTGTGTGTTTGTGAGATTGTCTGTCTCTGTATGTCTGTTAACGCACCCACGATACAGGAAGAAATTCCTAGTGTGGGGCAACGTATTTATATTTTTACAAAATATAAAACTCTTATATTTTGTAGAGTACACTTTATACATGTAGTTAACTTAAATAAATACTAGTACCAACTCGTATATCTATAATATAATTTGTATTATTGACGTGAGAGACAAGAGGCTTGAAATTAAAATTCATATAGTATTTGATTTAGCTTGCGTAGAATACTTCGGTACCATGTATTATAATATTTATAATAGTAAATTTAGTGCTTCAGAAATAGCGAAATAAGACTCCAAAAACAGGTTACAAGTAGTTGGGCATGCCACAGGGATGGATGTTAGGCTCTTTTCCTTATAAAAGTAGTCGTCATTGAAGAAAAACGGAACTATTGGATCTCTTGTCAGATATAGGTGCAATACAAATGAAGATAGCCACTTATTAAAATTTTCTAGAAAAGGTCTGCGTTAAAATGGTTCAGATATGAATTATTTACCTACCTATTTATTTATTTTCTGAAGAGTGCGTCCACTTTGTTATTTTATTAGTAGGTAATTTAATAAAAATATGTCACAGATAACGCAGTTCCCACAAAAATATTCTCACGCCCACGAGTTTTAATATCGTGACTGTCTTTAATAGGTAGAACTTGATAATGATTTATCAACCTAAATTAATTAAATGGCCACGTTTAGCTTCTCTCGTCTAAAAGCTGGAATCCGCCTCTCCTCTTACTTCATAATTGTAGTTCAAGTTATTGCAACGGTTTTATTTAGTATTTCTTTTATTGACTCCCTGAGACACTCAAGTCTACTTACATCTGCTTTTCTCACTCGCTTTTCGCAGATCTGCTGAAAGAGATTTCTTAAGAAATAAGCAGCACGTTTGTACTTATATGTCCTATTTCTTCTCCTATATTTCTGACTGTTTCTTTGTCGTAACTTAGTTCTAACTCAATCTGTCCTGTTGAATCCCGCGACAGTTTCCTGCATCAAATTTTACTCAAAAGTTAAACCAATACTTTTGATTCGAAGTTGGAACTAACACGCAAAACAGTTCATTATTTTGTACAAAAATGCTTTAGCTGTCATACACCGCACTTATACATATAGAGACTATACATAGACATTAAAATTGGACCCATCGTTTAGTTTAGACAATTTTATTCCGAGTCACGACTCGCGTGTCGTCTGGATCTTTCAGTCTAGTTTATGATAGTCCAGTAAATATTTGTTTATTTCAGTCATTTATCGGAAACATTCACCCCAAAACACTCTCACTCTCTGCCTAGCATGCAGGTGCAACGTAGGGGATTTGTGATGTTCAGAAGGTGTGCCAGTAACTAGCACCAATCTACAGGCAGAAAGCACCAATCAACGATTTTTTTTCTGATCAGAGAGTAATCCAACGCGGGCTACGAGTGGTAGTGACTGCGTATAATATCCTATAGGTTGCGAACGTTCCGAACAATGCGAACTTAAATTATTACTTTAAACGTGCTCTAAATGTTATATTTCTTGCTTGAGTGTTTAGCTACTCTTAATCAAGTGCAATCACCCAATCTAATCGTGTTAATGAATACTACTAAACAGAATAAGGTTAAAAGTAGGTACGCTTATTTTCATTACGTACGACGCTAGTTAATAAAATTCACAGTCAAACGGTTATCTACTAACAAGTTAAAATAACTAGTAGATACACTTTTATGGTATAGCTAATGTGATAACGCAAAGTAAACCACATCCTTTTAGATAAGTAAATTCATATTTTAATGATTAATTTAATTTGTCCTGCAGAAATACGTTGTTCTCTTAAGTTCTAAATTCAAATTGAATATGTAGCATATGCCCATAACTTAACAATTCAACTTATTACTTAATAAAAACATTAGAGGCCTGCGGGTAGCTTGAGTAACTTTTGACCAAAGATAATATAAGGAAGCTCTTGACACTAAGTCAGCATACGAAAGAAGACTAAAATATCTATCAGAAGAAAAAAACCGTGATAAATATGGAAACAACATGCTTTAAAGAAATAGCAAAAAAACTTGATGAGTCAGCTATATAATTTGTTCGATTCTATATTTTTTATTTAGTTCTTTATTTTTATAGCATCCTGTTCCCCGAAGGGGTAGGCACAGGTGTACATTTTTGTACACCCACATTCCGCCAATGCTGTTATTAAGGCCCATGTAATAGGTGCTGAGCCTATTGAGCTCCTAAGATACAGGCTTCTTGCCTGCCTTGTTTAGGGGCCAAATGTTCGACATTAACAAAATCATTGTTGTACAGCTTACTCATAAAGCTCTCTGTATTTTATCGATACTGTATGTTGTGTACAAATAAAGTTTTTTTTTTTATTTTTTTATTTTATCTACCTGGCGTATTTAACACTCCGGGCTGATACTGCGAATTTTTAACAGAAATGCTCATTAACACTTTGGCCGACCTGGGAATCGAACCCAAGACCTCCTGCTCAGCAGCCGCGCTTGGGATCACTAGACCAATGTAATGGTCAGTTTATTTTCATTCTTTGCCAATTGATTTACATGTACAATTACTTACTTTATTTATTTTATCCTGTTTTGCCCCAGTGCAGGGCAAGGGCCTTTCCTTCATCCCCTTTTCACAAGTTTGAAGCAATTCAAATCAATAGGTGTCAACCTCATCCCTCCATCCTTGCTTAGGCATATGGTTTTAGGTTATTAGGAGTCCGGTACAACGTCCATAATGGACTTTCTACACTAAAAAAGGCCTACCACTATATCGTTGGATGTCTTCCAGGACTCACTTGGTAGTAGCACATAAATCATCCGACATACGGCTGACGTCTGGTTTCGTCCCACTTGAGCTTGGCAGCTTTACTGTCGACAATCTAGTATCACTCCAAGGATACCCGATGTTTTATAGCGCGCTGGCAAAGTTCAAGCCTGGACTTCTGTTAAGCTCAGCATTAGTGCTTGACAGCTGTCAAAGACCAGTTTTGAGCATAGGAAGAATGCTCATGTCCATTAGTTTTTGCTTTTAACATATTTGAGTCTCCATTCATTAGTCTTTTCTGCAATAGTTCATCCAGGCGTTTTCAGTTAAGCAAGTAACTTTTTTTCCTGTTTTGCCTGGAATGAGAAGAATTGGCCGAGGTGCATGTAGTCTAGAACATGTACAGTCTCCACCATCCTCCACAGTCTTCTTTTTGCGCTGTTAGTCTTTAAATTACTATCAGTTCGCATAAATTATTGCTTGACAGACTTATTCATCAGGGAATTTCTCACTAAACATCTATGGTAACAGTGCTACGCCAAGTCCGGTATAATCCAGTTTTTTTTACAAACATGTCATTCATATTGTTTATAAGGCAAATGGTACACTGAACAAATGTTCCTATATTTCTCACCTCGGTTTGGTACAAGCTTTTTATAGCTATAGGCAATAAATCAATGCTTTGTTACTTGCTGATTCATTTACATATTTACACAGTGACAATGACCGTGGAGACATTTAATTAATTGATTCATAAACCTTTTCATAATAGTAAAGCAAAAAGTATGCATTGACCCCTGAATAAAACAAAAACTACACAATAAAGAAAAGGGTTACAACGTGTTCCCATTAACATGTATTTTAATGTGAGGCGCATTCGGGCAGTTGAGTCATTTGTTACGACCTTTTATTTTATTGCTACCCTTTTAAATTACGTTTTTTGTTTCTTAATTTTCTTTACTAATTCGGTTCGTTCGTTTTGCTGTAGTCTTATGATGTCACTTTGCAGATATGTAGTAGTCCTGGAGGATTTTGCATTTTGTTAGTAAGTACAGTAACTGAACTTCATAACAAAATAATAAATGAAACCATTTACTGTACTTACTTATAACACTTCTGCCAAGTCTTGAGTCGTCGGTCGGTTCATCGCTTGTGACATATAGCTACAAGACGAAAAAATTGCAATTTACGCACGAAGGCGATCAAATATCATGCTATCTGCATGTCGCAATGAAAGTGGACGATTATTCGTCCACTTTCATAGCTCGAGAGCTCGTAACTACTTGATTTATTTCGGTAGAATATTTTAACTATATTGATGTTATATTTTATCCTATAGCTACTGTAGCGATAATTTGGTTAGATAATGTTTAAACGGCTAGGTTCACCAAATTACACAATACCACAAATCCGTGATGAGAAAGTATTTGAAAATCAACTCGTGATTCAGGAACCATTGCTACATTCATATTCTTTTGAAACATTGTTCAAGAAACGAAGTCATTCGTATGGTAAACATGATCCAATTAAAATGTAAGTAATTGTCTATATTCACGAACTATGCGTGTGCAAATTCAAAGTTATGACTGTTTTATTAAAGTAGGCCGCCTGCTGCAAACCGTAGCCTGTGGACAGTCGTAAACCGGCAAAGAAGCCGTCAGTCGTTGTTTATGCGAGCAATTCCGGTCAACGCTTTGTCTTTTGCCGCGCGGCCTTCGGACGACACCCTAATAAAAGGCGTGGCAAAAAATGCCCTAATGGGTGCTGATCCTATTTCAAAGTAATAAAATGCAACAAAATTAGCTTTTGTTAAATTTAGAACTGTAAACGTGTAAACTGCAGACATAGTTACGGACGGGTCGGACCGGCTCGCCGTTTATACGGACTATTGTTTTATGGGCGTGTAACATTCTACTATTGTTAATTTATAGTGAGGGTGCAACGTGTTGATTTTAGAAATTCTTTTCTTCCTGGGATACCTGCCAACAGTGCCAACAATCCTCAATTAATATTCACTGCAATATTTATGAACACGTAACTTTCTCTTTTAGTGTTGTAAGTATGCTTTTAAGTAGATATGATTTAGTTATTTCGCAGAAGCAAGTCCAATTATGTTTATCTGCCTTAATTATAATTAACATACTATTAGGAAAGTCATTGTTTGCAATTTGCAAATAGGATCCAGTCATATTACTTCGTGAGTATAATATGAGTCATAGATCGTTCGCATGGAATACTAATGTGAGTAGATCTGAACCGGTTTAGTTACTTGTAGTTCCGTTTACGTCAAGTCCTCGCCGTCATCGATTGTCCGATATGACGTGGACGAGCGCGGGAAGATCCATAAATTTTTTAATGCTTTTTTTAATACGTTGTTTAACTGTTTCAAATATGTATATATGTATTTTTTTTATGGGATAGGGGGCAAACGAGCGGACGGATTGCCTGGTGGTAAGCGATTACCGCCGCCCATGGACACCCGCAACCCCAGAGGAGTCGCAAGTGCGTTGTCGGCCTTTTCTTATATTATTTACTTTGCTACCTCGTCATTAATCCCATACCTACTAATAGGAATATTCTAACATAGATTCAGAGTTTAAACCATCCATAGGTCTCTGACATGACTTTACACAGCATCGAGAACATGTTTCATGTGTGCTGGTTTCCATAGCTCGGAATAAAGTAGAAAAATAAGACGGCAGTAAGTATATTAATAATCAGGGTAAGCCACCGGGTAAATATAGTATTGCGTATAAGGATAACGTTGTTCGGTATTTGTTGTTATCATATTGTGAAAGTTCACTATCAACTATATAATACAACATTTGTTTATAATCGTAAGGTGTCGATGTCGGCGACCACCGGACTTGCCATATAGCGTTTTGGAATTCCCTGCATGGCGTGTCCTTGTCAATAAGTAGGTAACGCTTATTCATTGTGCCATTGACACGAGGTATTGTATGTCAATGATCTCGCACAACACAACAAACTACACCATTTATGATACTAAAATAACTATTCAGTGTATAGCGTACACTGACCAGGAACTGTCGACTCCATAAAAATAATAATGAAAGAAGATAGGAGAAAGTCTTATTTTTTGGGGAACGTTTTTTGTGTGACACAACGGATTATTCTACTGAATCAATAAATGCAGTTCTAGGAAACTTAAAAATAGTATTCCAAGTGTGTGTTGCAAACGTGAAGCGTTTCATCTCTTTATCCTCTTGGACCTTCGATCATATTTTTTTATTAGTGATCGAAGAGACGCTAAATGGTAAATCATGATAAGGATGGTCCAAAGGGCGTCAGTCTTCCTCATATTGCTTCATATTATGAAGAAGCATATGTAACCTGAACGATTCGTTTCCTACAGTAAAAGTTAAGATAAAAATAAGTTACAATCTGCATGATTACATAATGTCTGACTCTATATAATTGCTATTCGAACGTTCGAGGTCCGGAAATACCTGCACTGGGGGAATACCAGCGGCATTAAGCGGTATCTACGTAACTGTTTACAAAGATTGGTAATATCTATGCGAATTATTCTATATTCGAACCAGCTTTTGCCGGACCTATCTCTAACAGAATAGGCGTAATTTTCACATTACCTTTAGTTGTATTTGGCACAGTAACACTTGTACATGCGGCAGTGAGAACATTATCGGTATTATTTCACTGACTACAACACGCTATCAAATGACATTGATTTATAAAAAAAATGCCGTACTTAATGAGACTCAACCCTCAATGAAAGGATCTATGTAGCTCGCCCTTTAACCGTTACTGATAGAGATCAGAAATCAGCTTAGTGTTAGTAGTAGGTACATTGGTATAAGTTAAGTTCCTTGACGGCAGCTTTTACTTATCTACTTGTTTTAACTTAGTGTCTGTTAAAATTGTAATGTTCTATTCCATTAAAGTCAAAGTCAAATCATTTATACCAATTAGAATTTCAAGGTACATTTAAAGTCAAAAAATGCTACATTCCGTCTATTGATTGCTGCAAATCATCAAAAATAATTTAGAGCATTATGTAAGTATGAAGGTAAGATATTATGTCATTGGGTAAGAACTTAATTCGCGCTTTCGTTTTCTCTCTGGTAGCTGTATTAAATAAGTATTATAATTTATAATCCTAGTAAGTTTGCGTTGTTTACTTAATTGGATAAACTTATAGACACAAGTCTTTTGTTATGGCTTAAAAATACTGGTTATGTATTGAATAGATTCAGGCGTTACTTTGCGGAAGTCCATTACAATGGATGCAAATAAATACAATATCTAGCTACTTCCACAAAATTGAGGGTAGTCATGCATTACCTGTGCACCGCCCGCCCGCCCGCAAATATATGCACATAGGTACGCAAGCGGTGAAAATTCCGACTACCACCAACTACCCTACACGTGTTTCGCCCCTCCACGGGGCATCATCAGGAGCTGTTAGACCGTGCAGTGTCCGCCACCGAGACTGGTTATGTACTTACCGATTCAGTCCATTTATTTACTATCAGAAGTGGTGTGGAAGAACTGACTCATAAGGACCGTGCCATTAACCATCAGTATCATATCACCAGTATTATTCTTTATCAAAACGATGACCCGTCAACAAACTTACTTAAGCAGTTTTTACAGATACTTAGTAATATTCTTTAAATAACAAAGGTAAATAAGGAAAACGGGCTCTTTATTTGTGAGTTGGACTTTACGTTGTTCTTAGAAATAGACGGCACGGTAAGCCTCCGAGGCTTCGACACACCTCGGCACTTGGTTACGTCAAGTAGAGATCGGAAATTCCTCATCGTGCCTGCCTGTTTCGGCGCAACCCAGACAGCGACACCTTGCCATACCGAGCGCCGCGTCGAGCGGTATCGTAGTTATAGTTTGTAGCACTGATTGTAAAGTAAACAAAACTAGTTCTACGGGTTTTACCGAGCGGTCCGAGCGCCTAGAAAATTCTCTGTGAAAAGTGATTTCGCAATTTAGCGAATAAATACGACTGAAACATCTTTTATTAGTATGTTAAAACATATTTCACAAGGTTAATCGGATTTGTTATCGATAGAGCATAAAATATCATTAATCAAAGGTTTTTTTTCTAAAGCATTCGCTTACACGTTATTACATAAAGCTTATTTTGTTGTGAACGGACGGCACCGTTTATAAAACGTTATCTTCAAATGAACACAATAACAAGTTTAATAATAGGAGTGATTAATGTGCTCACAGGATGACGCGCACTTTGCGCCGAGGGTTAAGGGAGGCGCGAACACGACACTGCGTAACATTGCGAGTCCTGCTCGCCGATCTCGTTGCTGACTCCCGCCCGTCCCAAATGACCAGACATTATTTAATTGAAATGGAAGTGAAAGGGTGACAATTGTAATACAAAACAAAAAAAAAGGGTTACGTTTTTGCCAGAACGAGGCGATGAAATATTGCGCCAGCCGTGTATTGTAACATTTGTTCCTTATTACCTATTTTGATGAACAGTAAACTATCATGAAGAATTATTTATTAATATTAATATCACTGTAATATGTTCATAAGTATACAAAATAAGTACTAACAGTACATAATCATACAGTGAAGCACTAGATAAAAAAAATCTCATCTACTGACAACAGAATGCGTGGCAGAAATAGTAGGTACTTAACAGGTGAAATGCTTACAAAAAAGAATTTAGTTAAGACCAATATTAGAGGAAACTATAAATCACTATTTAACTTGCGAGTTGTTTACCTACTTGTTTGACTTATCGTCTTGTAAGGCTGTTTGTGTAATAAAAGAAGCGGAATCGGGCTTGACATTTGCTAACTAATGATTTTGTGTGACAAAGCTTTTGCTCGCTCCCTGTCAAGCGACTTTAAAAGCCCTTTGTAATCAGAAATTTTTAACACTTCAATATTTGATTTGTGCGAATTTGCGACATTGACAGAAAAAGGCGATTGATATGTCACGTTTTTATTGTTGTTTGCATTGCTACCTGGAAGTTTTATAAAAAAAATAAGGGTGGTTGGCATTGATTACGCGTCGACAGTTTGGAGCCTTTCACGCCGCTCAACGAAAAAATATGACAGTTTCATGTTGGAGTCGTTGACTTTATTGTATTCAAAAGTATCATGCCAGGGTGATAAGTAATTGATGCTCATTCGCAGAATCCCTATTTATGTTTAATTTAATAAATAAAGTAGTTGCATATATAAAGCATTCCTATTGATGTATTATTTGATCAAATAAAAAACAAAGCAGCAGTAACATTGTATTAATATTTAATATCGTGACATTGCAGGGTAGCGAGGGCATAAGGCGTGAAATCAAATTGTCAACGCGGACTCCAGTGAACATATTGATATTTTAATTAGATTTACAAAGTCGTTCCTCGCAGTTCCGTGGGCAACACCCAACTCTTTGAGCCGCACTAATGGCACCCCGCGGACTATATTTAAGGGTTGTCGGACCCCGCTTTGTGCCTCCTCAATATTTACTCCCAAATGCATTAATGCAACAATACTTACTTGGTTTTTTAAGTTTTCGTAGCAGCTTCCGCGTTATCGTTTACAAAAGCTTTGGAAATGTCACTCACGGCGTAATTATAGAGCAGCACAGCAGGTAGCTTCCATACTAATAGTAGCGACTATGAACAAAATCATAATTGCTTTTTCGCCTATACGCATAAGCTACAAAAACATTTTTTGTGAACACCTTTTGTTATTACAGTAATAAAATTCTTAGACGAAATAATTACTGTTCAATACGACATGGCGTTTAAAAATTTGCAAGCAAACTCAAGCAATTGAATGTTGCGTGAAACAGATAAATTTATTTGAGTTAGTTAGTTATAAATTAGTAAAGACTCAACTCAAGTTCATCATACAACCTATTTCCTCAAAAATTTTAATCGTTTTCGAGCAAGCAGTATGTAGGTAGGTATCCCATAAATAAGTATACGTAAGAAAGTTGTTTTATTATAATGTGTAGTGATCGCGAAAACCTCTAAGATAAACGTAAAAATAAAATAAAATCAATTAAATTCATAGTCGTTTTATTGGTTGGTGTGAAATTGAAGATCCTTATTCCTTCGAGTTTACGCCACGATAACGGAACGCTTGGCTGGCATTTTGCTTTGTTGATGGTTACTTACTGTTGACGACAATTTCATATATCGCCGCTAGAATGCAAATTTGGTATAACTTTTGCGTGATTCGAGACTCTTTCACAAATTAATTGGTTCTGTATTTCGACTACTATAAAACTTATTTGTTACTACTCGATAGTATTTTGGAACCTACTGATTGGTACTAAATCCGAGGAGTTTCCCAACAATAGAAAGAAAGAAAGAAAAACTGTTTATTCACGTGAAAGTGACGCACATACATAAAAATAAATAAAAGCCTAATAATAAAAACAAGTGGGTATAGATTGTAAAAATAATATTCTAAACGGAATATAAATACGCAGCTTTTCATAACATTCGTCACAATCGCAAGTCTTTCCCACCGGAATATTTCACTACTTTAGTTCTAAAACATCCTGAAATATTTTCAGGCTTCTCATGAAATAATGATAATGAGGGAGAGATTTGCAGTATTTTCATCACCAGTGTTGATAAATTTAGAGTTTGGTAGCGGTTGCCTCGTTGGCCTAGTGGTTGCAAGCGCAGCTGCTGAGCGTGAGGTCCTGGGCTCGATGCCCAGGTCGGGCAAAACGTTATTGGGTGTTTCTGTTAGAAAATTCTTAGTAGCAGCCCGGAGTTAGGAAGTTGGTTGTGTGACACCCCCGTGCTTCGGAGAGCATGTAAAGCCGTCGGTCTGCCCCTGATCTCTCTCCGGTCGTGTCGGGTTGCCGTCCCATCGGACTATGAGAGTGAAGCAAGAGGGAGTGCACCTGTGTTTGGGCATATACTTGTTCACTATAATATATCCTGCGTACTTGGCTAATCTCCTCGGAGATAGGCCGCCGAGGCCGAAATACGGTCTGGAGTTTTTTTTTCTGGCTATCCTAATAGCATTGCACATTTTTGTAGAAAGAAAAATGTTTAACTTTAATAATAGATTTTTCTAATTCTTTAATTATAGATAATTATGATAATAAAATATATTAATTTTTATAATAGTAATCTTTTCCAAAAAAAATGATATCTTATGAGTTCGCGACGCATGCGTTAATGTGTTTGAAAGATTTATCTGTAGGTATTTGCTAAAGCTAAATTGCATCTGTACGATATTGCATTAACTGCAAAGTTAGTCGTGTGGGTTCATTCACCTGTCTAGGGACTGAGTAGATAGCAATTACGTCACCAAAAGACGTCTTAAAAATGTGGAAGTAGAATTGTGGGGGTCAGAAAGAATCAGAGCAGAGGTCCAGATTGTTTAGTGGTCAGAGCGCCTGGAGTATTTATCCGGAAGACGCAGGTTCGGATGCTGCTCACGACCGTATTATTCTTTCCACAAAACTTTATAACTTTAGAGTTCGCGACCCATGCGTTTGAAAGATTTAGAGTACGTCCTAATTAAAATAAGTGTTCATTAAAAAACTACGAATCACTAAAAAAATAACACAGCATGCGCAAAACATGTTAAACATTTTCTGTGTAATTGTAGAGAAAACATATGCAATGCACGTGAAAACAAAACGCCACGACACGAATAAACATCTGCAAAATCATTTTTGGTCCAAAACAACACGATCAATTTGTCTGAATACGCAATGAGCAGAGAGCAGGGGGTGGCGGAGCCCTACTGCGAGCCTGGCGCGCGCCGTCACTTCACGCTGTGCCGTCGGTACACAGAACTCTAATTGACACACTAAAATACGTCATGGCGCATAAAAGCATTGATTCCGGCGAGCCCTTCCATTATTCTAACAATATTTTATGACCAGGGAAAGGTTAATTTATTTTCTATAGATCTATTAGAATTTTTGATACAAACAAGACAAAGTGAAAGTCACGACGTATCGAGACGTATAAAAAGGCCTAGGAATGGCATATGATTGGGAGAAGTGGATAAAGTCAACGTTGGTAGTTCTTGTTAACAAGATTTGATTATTAATTAGACCTAATGGTCTAACAAGTTTGAGTCGGAAAAACCGGAAGGAAACGTTTACAATAATTTTGATTAAAAGAAAACATTTAACTCAGTGGCCGTATAATGTTCGTGGAACGTGACATAACATTTATGGAATCGTTTGTGATACAATGACGAAACGGCCAAACCATACTTTTTAACCAAGAGCAAGATGTAAAGTTTGTAGTGTAGAGTCAGGACTTATAGGTCGAGTTATTTATCTATTGTTATAAATGTGGTTCAGTCAAGAGCATGTAGAGCTATATACTTTGGACTTTGGACAGGCCCTGTAGTAGACTATGACGCGCAGTACAAATCGGAGCTCAGCTAGGGGAGAGTCAAATCTACTAGAGATCTCATAACTTTTATTAAAAAGGATTATGAACTTGTCAGTCTTGGCAATCAGCTTCACATGAAATGTTTATGGTGCTGGAAAAATACCTACAACAAAATTTTGAAGTTTAATAGAACATAACTCTATTGGGACGAATTAGAATTTGCCAGAATACACTATGCTCTTTAATTTTTCATCATCAATTAATGGTCGTGGATTTTGGACCACTTTAGCATTTTTTTTCCTTTATGTAGGTACTTACAGTTACCTATACGAAGGGTTAGTTTCTAATTTCTTAATTTTTCCGTTGTTTATATGCAAATCTTAGCCTACATACCAAATTTTAGCCTTCTACGACTTCAGGAAGTAACCTAGAGGTTTTGATGATCGTCAGTCAGTGAGTCAATCACGTAATCTACGCATTTCAGATGTCAATAAATCTGAAATCGTAAAGTTAGACAAATTATACATGGTGTGATTGATAAGTCTGCGCTAATAATATATTATTGTCAATTTCAGCATTCTAGCATTATCCAGACCGAAGCTATAACGGTTCCAAAATACGACGAAACGCTTCCAGAAAAGGGAGGTAGTGCTCTGCTTCCTTTGGCTCGTCTTAGCACTTGAATAATTTTTAGGTAATTTTTTATGTTGTTACTTACAAAACGTTCCCAATTATTTTTTCACGTTCTATTTACTGATCGTTTAAGTAACGGGGTCGGTAAAATCATACATACCTTCTTAACAGATTTTTCAGTCTGTTTGTTTCGATGGTTCATATTCTCGTTTCCTGGTTGGTTGGATGGTTCATATCCATATTTTCGTTTTGATGATTTTATTGCAGAACCATAGAACATAATAATAATGTGTGACCCGACTAGGTGCATTATTAATTGGAATTATTGAAATACTCTAATATAACGAGATTTTTTATGCAGGAGCCCCCTCATATACAATCGTCAGTTGCTTTCCTCGCCCCACGGATGCCCGAGGCAAATATCTGCAGAATGCGTGTAATTATTTATTTGCCCTCTGAGCCCTCACTGCCCCTGCTTCCACTCAGCCTTTCAACAGCCGAACAAATAAATTCAAAAGAGAACGCAATAGAAGAGATATTTAAGGAATGTCGAATGCTTGCTCACGTTACTGTGTTAACATTTTCCTAGAGTTTGTTGACCTAAAAGCTAGTTACCTTATAGTCTTACCAAATAATTTTGATGTGTGATTCTTTTAAATACATAGATTTTTAAACGTAACATTCAAGTTAGGTACTTTAAGCACTTAAATTCTCTACAAATACATGAAATTAACACTTTTATGCGTACCTAAGTAAACAAAAAAATACGACAAAAATAAAAAATGTATTAGAAACAAGCACTCAGAAAGTTTTCATACCAAATAGAAGCAAAAAAAAAGTTGCGTGATAATAAATAGGTGTAAACGACGTAGAAGAGATCTACAAAAAACAACCCAAAGACCCGTGCAATAAAAATTAATTAAAAGCACTATGGTTGCCTAGAAATCCTATGGTACCTAACGTTGCTGAAAGCTGGGAAAAGTCCAGGCCCAGGTCAAATAACAAATGAGGTTATAAAATAGCTTTTGCTTTCTTAGTAATACCTGAATACTCAATACATTTATTGCACTCCAAAAGTGTTAAATTAAAACTATTACAAAAATTGAACCGCTGAAAAAGGTAGCTGAAAACTTATAGTAAAATTACTGAGGGAAACTAATTTTGAGTCGGCGCCAATTCCATGTTGCATTTGATTACCAATTCCAATTTTGGATAATTATGGCTTGATTATCACTTTATTGTAATTATGTTTGGTCCTTTTTAGTCTTCTTTCTAGATCCGTATTATCAAGTAGCTGGAAAGCCTCGACATCCACGTGACGAAGAAGCCTCGTCTGCTGCATATTTCTTATTTATTGAATCTACGAACTCTATATTTAGGTGCCGGTGGAGGTCGCAATTTCTAATATATCTACCAGGGAGCGCATTTACAATGTCTCTTAGCACTTTGTTCTGGAATATTTGGATAATTTGGCGATTACTCTGTCTAGACTGAACACCATTAGTCCAAACTGGCATTAGGACTTGGTTGTACAACAATATTTTATTGTTTAATGATAGTGGCGAATATCTGTCAATCAGCCAAGACATGCTTTTATAACACAAGTTGAACTTGACTTGCGTTTTATAAGCATGTCTTGGTTGTTGTCCAGCGCAGCTTCACGTCAAGTGTCATTCATAGGTACTTGGCTGTATTAGCGTATGGTATCACTTGGTTGTTTATGAACACAGGAAAATGCTGTGGTTTCTTGTACGCGAAATCAATGTTATAGTGTTATCAAAAGACATAATGTATGCAAGGTTTCAACAGAATCGGTTATCATGTGAACAATCAATCATTCCCTATTTTTCCTAATATCCACCCTTAGGGGTGGACCTTAGGGGTTAAATTAATATGGGATCAACTTGGAAGTATCCTTTACCCTATAAAAAAAGAATCATCAAATCGGTGCTACAATAAGGAAACAAGAATCATACGTATGTGGATAGTCGGGCATGGAAAAAGGGAAGAAAAGGGAATAAACACGGTGTTTTTCCCCACCTTGATGTCTTAGATTAACTAAGAAAGTACATATGATACTGAAAAACTGACAAAGTGAGGCTCAAGATGTCTTAGCCACTCTGCCACACTGGTTCCAGCAGTTTATAAAATATTCTCATTCATTAAAGAGATGAGAATCAGCAGTATACTAGAAAAAAATTAACCCCGTCTGAACAAGCGGGGTTTCAATGGAACTCTGTTATATACTCGTGAATCACATTCACTCTCTCGAAATATTGTTTATTGAGAAAAATTAAGAATATCACCATCCACTCTACATAGTTTTTAGAGATGACAACTAAGCTTTCGATACAATATCACTCGAAGCTCCACCATTCACTAAATTTAGAAAAACAAAATTAGCACTACACTAGTACCGTTAATCTAGGGACTACAGGACCATCTATTCCTATCAAAAGAGGACTACCCATCCCCTATCGCCGCGAATTTTTAAGGTTCCGTACCTCAAAAGGAAAAAATGGAACTTTGAACACTTTGTTGTCTGTCTGTCCATCTGTCTGTCAAGACCCTTTATCTCGGGAACGCGTGGAGGTATCGAGTTGAAATTAAAACTATATACCCAAATCTACTAAACTGTGAAAAAATCAAACTTTAAGTTAACGTAAAAAAAAGATACGGCCATTTATGTCGCAAAAAACATATATTTCGACACTCTTAAGGGAAACAAAATTCTAAAACCATCTTTGATAAAGTCAAAGTCAAAGTCAAAGTCAAATCATTTATTTCAATTAGACCCTTTACAGGCACTTTTGAATTGTCAGAAGCTAGTTGCCACGTTCCAAAGTGTAGATTCCTATGGAGAAGAACGGGCAAGAAACTCCATGGTTACTCTTTTTATAAAATAGGTTTACATAATAGCAGGTATTGGTTACACTGACTCTGTTGCAAAAAAAAAAAATAGAATTTAAATATGTGAGAACAATGTAAGATAATACTAAAAGAGTGTAGTTTAACAATTCAAATTTCCCGTCATGACAGTCCAGAGATGACCAGTCCCAACTGACGGCGCCCGTTCACGAACATGACGCATGCGTCAGCATCACCCAACTCAACCATGTTGTAGGGAATCGAATGACCCAACACACACGCCACCATCAGCGAGACATTTTAGTGAGCATGACATACTCCCAACTGCCAGACAACAAACAAAATAGAAAGTTTAGTAAAATGGTTACGTAGCACTCACATTTACAATATTTATATTTAGGTACTAGTTTATTGTTATTTATTATAAAATGAATTTTAATTATACAGAGCAAGTTAATTCATTTTGAAAAATAAAAATGCAGTATTAATTTACAAATCAATTAATATTATGGCATATTATTTTTAATATCACCGATATAGTCAGGATTCATCAGGAGCATGTCACAATTGAACTTATTTAATGGAATGTCCGATATATTTCTAATTACAATATATATATTTGATCTGATTTTTACAAATTCTTGAGAAATTCTTTAGGGTTATTGTGGAGCAGGACCAGCATTGTGCCAAGCATTTTTATCAACAATATAGTCTTCTAACTTATAATATGCTCGCTTGCATAGTGTGTGTTTTATGCAAGTTTTGAATTGTGTTTCGTTTAATTGAAGTATATTTGGAGGTATTTTATTATAACATTTTATACAGTACCCCATAAACGATGTGTGTACCTTTGTTAATCTAAACCGTGGTTGAACTAGTTTGTTTCTATCTCTAGTACTATAGTTATGTTTTTCACATCTTTTATTAAATAGATGTAAATTTTTCCTAACATACATAATATTTTCGTAAATGTATTGACATGGCACCGTCATGATATTGATTTGCTTAAATATTTCTCGAAGAGACTCCCGACTGCGTAAATTATATATAGCCCTGACAGCTCTCTTTTGTAGGACAAAAATAGATTCTACGCCTGCAGCCCGTCCCCATAGTAGAATACCATAAGACATAATACTATGAAAGTAACTAAAATAGACCAGTCTCGCGGTATCTACGTCTGTCAACTGCCGTATTTTCCTCACTGCATATGCAGCTGAACTTAACCGTCCTGCTAGAGATGATAAGTGAGCACCCCATTGAAGTTTTGAATCTAGCGTAACTCCTAGAAAAACAGTTTGATTAATAATTTCTAGTTTTTCATTGTTTAATAATATGTCACAGTCAGTACTTTTGACATTTGGTAACGTAAATCTCAAACATTTCGTCTTTTTTCCGTTTAGTACAAGGTTGTTTGCAGTGAACCAATTTTGGACCCGAATTATGGCGGAATTTACGTCGTCAAGATTTTCAGCACGTCTATCTATTTTAAAAATTAATGATGTGTCATCAGCAAATAACACCATATCTGGTTGGTTCTGTAGTAAATGCGGTAAATCGTTTATATATACTAAAAAGAGAAAAGGGCCCAAAATTGAACCCTGTGGAACCCCCATTTTCACTTTTAAACCTATTGAGTTTACGCCATTTATTTGAACTTGCTGTTGCCTATTATTTAGGTACGAATTTATCAAGCTGAGAGCTGGTTTACCTAGTCCGTAATGCTTAAGTTTATATAATAATGTCTCGTGGTTTACGCAATCAAATGCCTTAGAAAGGTCGCAAAAGATTCCTATGGCATCCTGCGCATCCTCCCAGGCATCAAAAATGTGCTTTAATAAGGCAACACCGGCGTCTGCTGTACAACGTCCTTTGGTGAAACCAAACTGCTTTTCGTGCAAGATGTTATTAATATTAAAGTGACGCAACATTTGATTTAGCATTACTTTCTCAAATACTTTACTTAGAACTGGCAAAACTGAAATAGGCCTATAATTGTTAGGGTCTTTGCTATTCCCAGCTTTAAAAAGTGGTATCACTTTACTATATTTCATTAGGTTTGGGAAGACTCCTTTATCTATACATAAGTTAAATATTAAGACTAAATAAGGCGCTATAGTTTCAATTATAGACTTAAAAGTTTTTGTTGACATTCCCCATAGATCCTCTGTAAATTTGACTTTGATGTCATTAAACGCTTTAATTATGATCCTAGGGTTTATATGATTAAAACTGAATTGAATAGGACAGGCTGAGACGTTTTCTTTAAGTAAAGAGATAGCAGCTGTGGGCGAGGAATTCAAACATTCCGTAGTTTTTAAAGGAATATTTGTAAAAAAAATTACAAATTCCTGAACAATCTCTGCGTCAGAGCAAATAGGACCATTCGCAGTCTCAAGTTGGTACTCTATATTTGTTTTTTTTTTTCCTATTTGTTTCGTTATTAATTATTTTCCAAGTAGTTTTCATTTTGTTTTCAGCCGATTTAATTTTGTTACTTAAGTACTGGGCTTTAGCTACCTTACATATATTCTTAAATATTTTCGAATATTTACTTACATATTGATTAAAATTGTCAGTTTTAATAAAAGGCTTGAGGCCATAGAGCTCAAATAGCTTTTCCCTACTTTTCCTAATACCTGTAGTTGCCCAGTCGCTGAAAACAAATTTCGGGTAAATATATTTCTCTTTCATTTGAAATGTTTTAGCAAATTCTGTTTTCACAACAGAAAATAAATCTTTATATAGTTCATTTACATTGCGAATAGTTTGGCTCGGAACATCTAATTTACTACTTTACTAAACTTAAAAAAAAAACTATTTGATTTAACTCGATAATTGCATCGAGATAAAGCAACGGTATTGAACGATTGATTTACGTACATTGATTACGTACGACAAAAGTTCGAAACGCCTCGAATTCAAATTCAAATTCAAATCAAATTCAAATCATTTATTCTGTAAATAGGTTTTTTGGAACTCTTTTACATGTCAAATTAAAAACTAGAAGGCGCCGGCTTTTCCTGTCTGACTACCTCTGAGAAGAAAAGCCGAAACAAACTCAGAGGTCACAGTCTCTTTTAAAGTCCAGACATCAGTATATAAGGCTATGTGAGCGTAATCATGTAGGGCGTCTGGAGTGGCCTTTTGAAGAAAGAGCCATTGCAGTTTCAAGTTGACCTGTCCTTACTGACGGCACGTATGCATCAGTCATCGTGTAGCTCGACCATAATTAAGGGAACTCAACGACCCGTCGCAAGACGATACCAGATCGGCAGGACATTTGCGTAGGCCAGCTAAAATAATCAAAACCACCAGACAGTTACGAATCATGATATAAAAGTACTTATCCTACATGATGCTCACATTTACAATGAATTATTCACAAAATGTCAAATGGAATGTCAGAAATATTCATAATTGTTTACAAAATTTCATTAGGATGTCAATAAAATGCATTAAATATGTATTTTCCATGTCAAGAGTTTTTTGCACAGTGCACTCAGTCCCATGCATTTTTGTCGTTTTGGTAATCTGAGATTGTGTAATATCCTTTTTTACATAGTTTGGATTTTATAAGTTTTTTAAATTTATTGTAGCTTAAATTTCTAATATCAATGGGCAGCTTATTATAAAAGCGTATACAGTGACCCATGAACGAGTTGCCTACTCTGTGGAGTCGAGTGGCATGTACAGAAAGGTTGTGTTTTTTTCTAGTATTAACATTATGAACATCAGATAGTTTGGTAAAATTTGAAATATTTTTATACACATACAATAAATTTTCATATATATATTGTGAAGCTACAGTTAGAATATTTATCTCTTTGAACTCCTCTCTGAGAGATACCCTTGGACCCAGGTTGTAAATAGCTCTAACAGCTCTTTTCTGTAAAACAAAGATGGTATTAATATCCGCAGAGTTTCCCCAGAGAAGAATTCCATATGACATAATACTATGAAAATAACTGAAATAGACTAATCTAGCTGTATCCACATCGGTTAGGTGTCTAATTTTTCTTACAGCATAGGCTGCTGAACTAAGTCTACCAGACAATTTCTTTATATGGGGGCCCCATTGTAATTTAGCATCAATAGTTATTCCTAAGAAAACCGTTGACTCGACAGGGCTCAAATCTACTCCATTAAGTAATACATTAGTTTGTAAGTGCCTAACATTTGGCGTTGAAAACTTAATGAGTTTAGTTTTATTTTGATTTAGAAGAAGATTATTTGCATTGAACCACCGGACAACATCAGAGAGCGCATTGTTGACTTCGTCAAATTTTTTTAATTGTCTTCTTATTTTAAAAATGAGAGACGTGTCATCCGCAAACAATACAATCTCATGTTTATCCTTGACATAATAAGGCAGATCATTGATATAAATAAGAAACAGAAATGGTCCTAGAATCGAACCCTGCGGGACACCCATAGTGACTGCAGAACCTGCAGATTTCTTACCATTAACATCGACCCTTTGAATTCTATTGTTTAAAAAAGAAGTCAAAAGGTCGAGAGCCTTGTTCCTTACTCCATAGTGGTGTAATTTCCTGATGAGTGTAAAATGATGTACGCAGTCGAAGGCCTTGGATAAGTCGCAAAAAATACCGAGAGCATCTTGCGAGTGCTCCCAGGCCTCGAAAATATTTTTCAGCAATTCCACGCCCGCATCCGTAGTTGAACGACCCTTAGTAAAACCAAACTGTTTTGTATGAAGTAAATTGTATTTATTAAAATGTCTTAACATTTGAGCTAGAATTAGTTTTTCAAAGATTTTACTTAATGTGGGTAGTATAGAAATAGGTCGAAAATTTGTGGGATCAGAGGTGCTGCCGGATTTGAACAGTGGGATTACTTTGCTTTGTTTCATCAAGTCAGGAAATACGCCAGATGCGACACAAGAATTGAAAACAGTTGCTAAGTAGGGTGAAATAACATCAATTATAAAAGAGATAGTCTGAACAGTCTGCCCCCATAAGTCGGCAGTCTTTTTCATATCAATACTTTTGAAGGTTTCTATAATGTCTCGCGCGCTCACAACTGAAAATTCAAAAAATCTGTCACTATCAATTACACTTTCTTTTAGTATAGAATAGGCAGATGTGGACGAAGATAGCAGAGTTTTGGTTGTTAGAATAGGAATATTGGTAAAGAAATTCTCAAACTCAGCTGCCACCTCCACATCCGCTTTAATGTCCATATTATTGATTTTAAGATGAAAGTCACGACTCCGTACTGTCGTTTTTCCCATTTCACAGTTTATAATGTTCCATGTAGTTTTGATTTTATTACTAGACAACTTAATTTTGTTTTTTAAGTGGATAGATTTTGCAGTGGAACAGGCTCGTTTAAATATTTTTGAATATTTTTTAACATATTCTTGAAAAGCCTCACTATGATTGTACTTGTTCTTTCACTATACAGTTCATATATCTTTTGTCTACTTCTGTAAATGCCTGGTGTAGCCCAATCTGAAAAACAAACGCGATCACTGACCGATAATGTTCTTGAGGTAAAAACCTTTCCAAACTCACTATTGATCAGATTAAACAAAAGAGTATATGCATAATCTGAATTGTCACTATAAGGCAAATCTGGAAGTTTATCAACCAAGTTATTTTTAAAAACTCTTAAACGGCAATCATTAATTGGAATAAAACTAACAAGATTTCTTTGAACTTTTAATATTTTCTTAGGAAAAGTGGCTAACTGGCCACAGTGATCAGAGTCTAACTTATTTATTATTGCCTTGCTATAGGGCTTTAAATTTGAAAAAATATTATCAATACAAGTAGCACTAGTAGCTGTTATTCTAGTTGGTTCAAAGAAATTATGATACAAATTGAATGATTTAAATAAGGTTATAAATTTATTTGTAACGTTTGAATTATCGAATAGATTTATATTAAAGTCTCCACAGACAACAACCGTTTTGTTACTTTTACAACTTTTATATAATGCATCCTCTAAATTATTTTCAAAAATCTCATACGAAGCACATGGGGGCCTGTACACACTCATAACAATAAACTGATCAAATTCTATACAAGCAATCTCAATTACTCGTTCAACAGAGAGGCTCACAATGTCTTTCCTTTCTTTAAATTTCAGTCTCTTATGTGTAATTATTAAAGAGCCACCACGAATCATGTTCACTCTGCTGAAAGAGCTAGCAATCTGATGGTTGTTAAAACTGAACATGAACTGGTCATTTTTTAACCAATGTTCTGTAAGACATAAAATATCAATATAGCTACAGTTCATGAACAACTCCAACTCCAGGTCTTTACCTAACAAACCCTGAATATTCTGATGAACTATGTTTATAAATTTATTATTATTGCTAGAGTTTGATGGGTACAATGTTAAGTTTAAATTTGGATCTGATTGAATTATATTATTATAGCTAGAGGTTTCCTCTATTGTCTTAAAATCTAATTTAAATTATTCAATATGTCACTTTGTGTAGCCAATTTCTTGGCTGAATTATTACAAATGGATTGCTCAATAAAAGCAATAGTTTTATTAGCCAAGTTCTTGGCTGAAATATCAAAATAATATAATAGCGATATAGCTATTTGTTTTTTATAATAATTTGGAAGATAGTACCTATCTTTTGTCAAGTATACATTATTACTAACATAATTGTTAGTGTCAATTAAATTAAATAAAGTATCATTATATGTCATTGTGTGTAATGTCATATTCAATTTATATCTAAAGTCATTTTCTTCCTGTGGCATACTGTTGCTGTAAGGGAAAGTGAACATTACAATTTTTCTTAAATGTAGGGTGCACAGTGTACTATGATATTTAATTAGTTCCCTCTTGTTCAAATTTCCTCTGTTACCAATAAATATAAATAAAGTAGTACCCTGGTTGAAATTAAAACTAATTATTTTTCTTAGAATGTCAGAATAGGAAAATCCAGGCATACAGTAGTTGATTACTGAATGTCCCACATACTGATTTGATAATAAATGGCCCAATCCCTTTCCAATTTCATCACTAAATATTACAATGTCATTAGCACTTTTTTTCGATTCCTGAACTATTTATAATATATTAAAAATTTGTAGGTACATCCTACAAATTTGTACGGAATCCTCGGTGGGCGAGTCCGACTCGCACTTGTCCGATTTTTATTATATATAGTGGTACTAACTAAAAAAGTAAATATAATCAATTTTCGATAAACTTAATTAGGCTAGAGTCGGTATGTATAAAAGAGTAGTTATATCCATTTTTATGAGTGAGTGAGAAAAAGTCTGAAACCATAAGAGAAACCAAGTCGTTGACTCGACAGTTGTGGAAAACTACATCCAAAGATTTTCATAAACACCTCGTACATAGGAATAACTTGGAAATGAAATTCTTTAGCAAATATTGTGATTTATTACAGTAAGTAGGTACATGGTAGGTACTTATTTAGGAAAATAATCTTAAATATCATAAAATAAAAATTTATGATGGAATAAAGAATCACAATACATTCATGAACTTTTTTGGGCAGTCGTGTATTATAAAGATTAATTCTTTTTTCACAGAAGTTACCATAAGTAGTTGACATGTCCGTAAGGATAAAACCCCAAAATCATTAAATAATAAATTATTAAAAACTCCCTTGCCTCATTGGACTAGTGGTTGCAAGGGTGATTGCCGAGCGTGGGATCCTGGGTTCGATTCCCGGGTCGGGCAAAGTGATATTAGGTTTTCTGTTAGAAATTCTCAGTAGCAGCCCCAAGCTTGGAATTGTGTCCGGTTGATGGCAATAGATGACCACCTATTACATGTGGGTGTACCCACATGTGCATGTAAGCCTCTACCTACCTCTTGGGGAATGCAGGCGTGAACCTATGTTATGTAATTAAAAAGAAAACCATAGGAGGGATCAGTGTCTGACGCACATGTTTTTAGAAAAATCCTTTATGTATTACAGATCACCAATTTACAGATATTAAGTATAATATAAGAAGAAGAGGAGGGAACCTGAATCACACGATAATAAATCAAGTTATCTGTAACAGTTTCAGTAATTAATTTGAATAGTTGTAAAAACAAAGAGCTAAAAATATGCTATAAAATATGTTTAAGTGTGTAACGCCAGATTATTAGGTTTTCATTAACTTGCCTCACACTAACAAAGATACGACCATACGACACAGGGAATGTGGTGGAATGTAATTAATCCCGTGTGTTGATGTTCTGAACATTGATGTATCCGGCAGCATCGTTTGTTTACAAAATACGGCGCTCAACATTTTATTACCGACTCCAAAGATTAGTGAACACGAATCACGGTGTACTGTTGTGTTTTATTACTTTATTACACTAGACTACAATATAGTGGCAGGTAGGTGCCGAGTTCTTTAACGTTAGTTTTACAGATAATAAAGAGCTTAAACGGTATCGTTTTTCATGCAAGCTTTAAAGAATGGGAAATACACAATAGCGTCTGATAAAGCCGGAGACAAATACAACGCGCCGGGTCGCTACTATTTTGACATTTTAATTTCACCCTTGCTCAAAATCCTTTTTGAATGGCTATAGATGGGGGCGCGACGTGATGTTGAGCTCTCTTGATACATGTATCACAGTCGCAGGAGAGACTTGATTGACGTTTATCGCCGGGATTAAAATACAATTAAATTTAATTTTAAATTGAGCACAAAAATTCAGTGTAACCCTTTATGCGATACAGACGTGCTAGTTTATGTTAAACGTACGTAACTATACTATCCGAAGTTCTCTTCAATAGCAGTCGTGCTCTTACCTCTTACAAAAAAGGTTCGTTGTTAAATTGCGCTAACGTATCGACAATAGCTTAAAATTTATGGATTCGAAAGGCCATTTGGTTCGATGTTCTCGATTAGAGGTAATTTGTGTCAATCACTCGTTCATTGTGCGATCACGTCCGCCTGCGCATTGGACAGAACCATTCGCTCTAATTAAACGGCGGACCCCCATTTACAAAAGTCAATCGCGGGATTAAAATTTGACGTGAACAGACCTTTTCGAACAATTTTTATGGTCTTTTGTAGTTTCTAGTTGGTATTAGAACGTCAATCGTATAAAGATTAATTATTGGAGCTTTGATATTACTTTCAAAAAGAGATTGCCGCTGTTGAATGTTGATAGTAAAGTGTTCATTTAGTTGTATTTGTACCTATCATCTACCTAAACATAGACTAAAATATCGTTCCCACAGTGCGGGCTTAACTAAAAATCAAAACAACTGCTTTCCGCGTGTCTAACCCCGAGTCGTAACGTTATTATCGCTCATAATAACTTATTTTATTATCGCCTACACACAACCGATTTCATGACCAAATTTGTTTGCATTTTAGATTTGCACAATTCTCGATTTGCGGTCTACTGAGGACACCGCGTAAAATAGGAATCTTTCGTCCTTCTCTATTAAATAGACTGCGTCTATGTGTTAAAACGAGAAAGAATGAGTAGTGTAGTAGGGTTTGGTAACACAAAATGTGCCTTGCCTGTAACCCTTTAATTTAGTGTGTGACTGGTAAACGGTAATTTGATTTCACGCTAGTCTAATGATTAATGCCGGTGCCTTATCGCTCCATATTTTACCGATTTAGAACCGATATTGCTTTTCATTTTGTTCTTTTTATAACGTGTGAAAAATTACAATCCGATCAATATAAAACTACTCAATAAACTCCTATAAGTAGAAAGATTTTCGAAACACAGTCGTCAAAAATCCTACTAATATTGTAAACGCGAAAGTTTGTATGTATGGATGTTTGTTACTCTTTCACGCAATAACTACTACACGGATTTGGATGAAATTTGGCACACAGATAGTTTATAACCTGGATTAACACATAGGGTACTTGGTATCCCAGCTGGACCTAATTCTAAACTCCACGCACATGAAGTCGCGGGCAGAAGCTAATATCTACATAAACCCGAAATGGACGTAGCAGTAAAATAAGGCCAGACAAATATTTTTACATATAATAAATACGTATATTACGTACATAACCACAATCAAAGAACGTTCAAATGGTTGTGATATTATTTCACTTTATTATAATAATTATCAATGAATATTAATTGAAAAGAGGCACGCGCCGCGGGCGGTGCTATTTAAAGAGACAAAGCAGTATCTACACTAAGATCACCCCATTTAGTTTTTAATGGTCTTATTTATTTATCAAAACATAAACTAGTGCTTTCAATTAACATCGATTAGATATGGTTTATCATGGGGCTTGCAACCCATGGTCTACTTATCTACTAATAGTGAAAGACTTTTTTGTCTTAAATTATACGAATAAGTTATGTTATACAAACTAATGATAAAATAATCTACGAGAATCCTCCATAACAGTAACAATGTGAGATGAACATTACAAAAATAATTTTGTATAATTTGCTAATAGGTATAATATTGTGGTCATCGCTAACTTTTCCCCAATACTAAGTAGATACCTTCAGAGGACGCAGGTTTCTCAAAGGGTAACTAAATAAATAATAAAAAATATAAATATTTTTAGCGCAGCGTTCTATCATAATACCAGCCTATACCGTCATGTATGTACTTCCATAATTATGTATATGTCTGTGAAACAGTGTTTGTTATCGATCGCGCCGCTTGTCGTTACAGCCGTGCACCGGACGTACTGTACGCAGGCGTAGCGTTGTTGCGTAGCACTAGTATCCTACCGCGCAGGCGTGAAATTTCCTATAGCTACTCGAATAGGTAAATAGGTAGATATTTAACGATACTCTACTAGAGATAACAGCATATTGGAATTTTAGATGTGACGTAAAGATTGTTATGTAACATTTTGATTTTACTGAAAAGTTAAACAAAATAAATACCAAAATCGTTAAAGAAATTTTCACAGCTTTTTTTGTACATTTCAGAGGTTAGATTTTATGTAAGAGAAAATACCTACTTATACATCGTTTACTAAAATATTTTGTCCCGTTGATACTGTTACAATGATTCAAGTTCACGTAGCGTAGCATAGATATTACTTTGATTCAGTAAACTTCTAAAATTGAAGTTAAATGATAGTAAAAGGTTTGATGTTTGCTTGTTTAGGCAACTTTACCACTTAAGTCCTCTTAAGTGAACAGGATCATCTGTATATATTATGTTAAGAAAATACTCTTGTCCGATATTCTCATACTCTTATGTGCCTAAGTAATCAAATAACGTTAATACCCATCCTAATCCTTAGATAATGCTTTTGTTCGTCAGTTTCATGCTCCGCTACGCCCTCGCTTCAATATTTGTTTATCTTTATGCGCCCACTTTTATCGCGAACTAAGCTATTGTTAAAATTTGGATTTTTTTTTGGACAAAACAGCATTTTTTTATATAAAAAAGTCCCATGTGCAAGCACGTGTCGGGTGATCGATCACAGAATAGGTACCGTCATACGCCCCGACACGACGCAACGCTACGAAATCTTCGCAGAAATCATATTTTACGCAAACGACGTATTCATAATTACTTACTTTACGTAACAAACAGCAAAACATTCCTCACTATAGTGCAATTATTTTTATTCCATTAGTTTCAATTTTAAGCTTAAGGGCTTACATTGATCTGTACCTATGCACAATTCACGCGATCCCTAAGTGTGAACATCTGTATTTGCGTATGGCGCTCCCACTCTTACACGTATTGCTATAAAGCCGTATTCAAATAACTTTAATCGCATAAGTACACAAATCCATTCTCGCTACTAACGAATTATAATTATTCATAGGCGACGCCGACATCAATCCTTTCCATCTACATGTTTGCATAATGCTTGCGTACCACTCGCGAGAGTTTTGTTAAGTAAGTATAAAATATGGCGACAGTTAGCCAGTATCCTCTTTACCGTATCGTACTACAATTTAAAGAAGTTTAACTAAAAATTTTACATTTTCCTTCTTCCTTAACAAAGACAAAGCAATTTTGATATCAGATACATCCTGTCACGGATCATAACATGAATTGATGTAACAATGCCAGGGTTTGTATCCATTAAACCCTTTTATATCGTTTTTTATTGAATTCACTCGAACGTGTGCATTAGGTAATCAATAAAATTATCCGAACTCACGCTTCTCGAGCGCAATCGGTTGAAAATGTTAAAGCGGGGTCTTCATTTCATGCATGGCGGAGTAGCTCGCCGTGACATGTTCTGTTCTCATGTGACATGCTAGCGTGTAAGTACTCTATGAGTTCTTTGACACGCACATGCATCAATACTTTTATACTGACATGCGTTATTTTCTATTACCTATTGTCGAAATTAATAAAGCAAATACACACTATAACATTAATATTAACTTTGTATAGGTACAATACATTTGAGCTGTACTGGTAGTAGTTTAGTATGTTCTGGATTTATACGACTGGATACACGCAATATAATGATATTGCACAAATTCAACTAGTTCATTGGTAAACATTTTTAAATAACTTACAAAATAGGTACAGAAATTAAGCATTTACACATTAACGTCTATAACAATAGAATTTTCATCTGCACCAGATGTGCGATAAACGTTATCAAGAGGGTTAACCGTGACCTCATAAAAAGCAGAATTTATTACATCTCACGACCCTTGCCCCGAAACTAAGACAGCGCACAAAATAATAGAAAAATATCGTAATTAAAATCCAACCCTTCCTGTTCTGTGCCTTTTTATGGAGGGATAAAATTGGAGCGAGGCGCGCGTGACCGATGCGATGATATAGTGAGGTCCTGTAGGCCTTTGAGTACCCCGGACTCGGTGAGGGCGGTTCGCGTTGCGCAGGTCGGCCTGAGCGATGTTTAATGATTGTTACCTCGTTTATTATTATGTTAACATATGACGGCAACAATTGTTTAAGTCCTAACGATAAATGCTCGTTTCCGTTTGAAGAAAAATTAATGAAGCAAAACTGTTCCTTCAAAAAACATTCTATAAAATGGAGAGTTTTAAGTAAGTATACTTAGGACCAGCTCTGATCGTGTTTATTCATTGATTAGGTAGCAATTATAGCATCAAATTTACAACATAACATAAGATTATGGAAAGATAAATACGGTCGTGAGCAGGGATCGAATCTACGCCTCCAGGATAAATACTCCAGGCGCTCTGACTACTGAGCCACCTCGACTCTGAATTCTTCTTCCACATTTTAGTACGTCTTTTGGTGACTAAAACTTTAGATGTCGTTACGCATGCCTTTGAAAATGTATCTGTAAAATAAAATAGTTTGTGATTTCTTAATATTCCATTTTGTCTGTGGTTACAGCTTGAAATCATTTTCGTTGATATTACCATTATGGATAATATGGGGGTACTGCTGCTGGCAAATAACAGAAGCTTCGGCTGCGGCTCGGCGGACGTGAGGGGGCGCGGCCGTCGTGGACGTGGCACTTGCTCCATCACGTTTTATATTGCTCACTAAGATGAAGCGTAAACTGGCAGCCGATTACGATTGCCATAATCATTACCTTTATGCAGACGCTCATAATTGTCTTTGTCGATACAAAATTCAATCCAACTTGTAATTTTAAAACAATGATAATTATCTATGTTAATTTTACAATAATACGGTTTTGTGTACTTTTACGTTATATCTAACCTAGGTATAATACTAATCTTTAATATTTCTAATGCTGATGAAAAGGTCAAAAGAAAAAAGTAGGTAGTGAATAGATATGTTTCGATTCTCAATTACGTTTGAAAAGAAACTATTGTATATTGTAAATGTATTCAGAGACGGATTTTCTTTTATCGAATTACAGAAGTAGAGCCAAACATTTCAATAAAAGTTTTTATAAAAACTTAAAGTTGTACAATGGATTATTGAAGAAAAGGTAACATTACCTTGTGTCATGATATGCCGCCTTCGTATTACAAGAGCTTTTACCAAAAAGATCCTTATAATTATGAAAATAGGGATGATTCTTAAATAAAATAATGTAAACCCCGAGAGAGAGGTGCGATGAGCAAGTTGGAATATTGTTTGTTGTTTGTTAAAGTATGCGTGAATAAGAGATCTTCAGACAAGTATTGATTGGTATTCAATGGCAGTACGATGAATGGATGCTTGACAATGCGTTCTTTCTGCTACTTATGCGTACATTTATTTTATTGTGAGACGTAATAAACACAATGTAACAGAAAACGTTAAACGAAACTACTTGCCTACACACTAATTTCGTTTATTATTGCATTTTGTATTTATTTAACTTGAAATATCTACTTTATTTTTAATACATGAATCATTATTCCATAAATAAATCCTTTATTACATGTATTAACACCAAATAGTACCTATCGTAATACATCCTAACTAACATCTAATTATAAATGCGAAAGTAACCCTGTCTGTCTGTTTGTTTGTGGTTAGGTACATTTTCACATATGATGAATGCTGGTATAAGTAGAGATAGAAAAACTGAACCTTGGAGAAGGACATAGGCTGCCTTTTGTCGCGCAGACAAGGTCGCTAGCACTAGTTACAATAGTACATGTATTAAACTCACGCCTTTTTCCAGTGGGGGTAGGCAAAAACTATTGTACGCCACCTGCTACGATCCTTAAATACTCCTTTTACTTTGTTTACGTTCATAAATCTGGTCATTAAGATCCGTAGTGTGACTTCGCGTCTGACATTTTTCTTCGCATCATTATCTGACACTTTCCTATCGTAGACGAGCAACAGATTAGCTGTTTAAGTTATATAGATTTTAGAATTAAGTGATCATAGTCAAACATGGCTATACTACAGTGTGCATTGAAACGTGTAACAAAAGCTCACGCTTCATCGCGCGGCTTGCGAAGCGCCGCCGACGCTGGTGGTCTGCGCGTTTGCTGCCCATCAATGCCCTTCACTATTCTTACCTATATCCATATAAAGCTGTACTCTCCCAAAACTTAAGAATCAATGAAGATATTCATTGTGTACTCGTTATCCGAGTCTCAATCGAGTGCATTCTACCGGTCTGCTTCACTTATTGAGTATGGCAGACATAGCGACGTCACTCCTTTGTTGGATTTTGTTAACATTGTCCATTTAGATTTAGATACGTTTATAATAGCTAAGAAACTGCCCCATTATAAAGAAATCCTTTATGTAGTGCTTGTATTTGATTTGGATTAAATATTGTTGTTTAATTAGGTAAATTAAAGTGTCTCAAACCTTGATAAGAAGAGTTTTTACAGTGTTTGTATATACAATTTAGAAAGAGGAATGCGAGAACAGTGTAATCTTCAACAAACACAAACACAACGAATTTGGCAAGTTTACTGAGTTCTCACATTTACAAAATATCGAAGTTAATGAAGCTATACAAAACAAATCAAATGAAATTGAATGCAAATTAAACTGAATTTAGTCAAGCAAAAGAAATAAAATTGGATGAAGTTGTTAGAACCATTGTTGAACTAAAAAGGATTAATATAAGTAATTACCTATAGGTACCTAAATTATATTGAAATATTTTTATGTCGCATGCTTTTCTGATCTAATTAATATTTTTGAATCAGTCCGTAGCCGTTCACTGGTGAACTTAGTCGGGACTCTATTCTAGAGCCTATGCCGCGCGCCGCGTTGCTGGCTAATCTCTTTCTCTCTGTTAGGTATATCTTTTGAATCGTAACAGGTAACGTGTTGAAATTTTCACATATAATTATTATGTATTATTATAGCTACTACTATGGGAAGCGAAGAAACAAAATCTAGGGGTTACTAACCCCAAAGTGCGCGAGTCTGACCGCCACCGCCGACCCGAACTTGGCCGGTGAAACTATGTGAAACTACCTATGCTCAACCGGCTATTGGATATTATAATAAAACTAGCTGACCCGGCAAACGTTGTTTTGCCATATAAATAGTTATGACGATTGATCAGTTTTCGACCGGAGAGGAAAAATGATTAAATTACTAAAATGGCTATTAAAAAATAATGGTTGATCGTAGAAGGGTGAAAATTGAGGATTGTATGTATTTTTGTATGTTGAATCATAAAAAAATAGAAATTAAAATTTTTGTCTAAAAATAAAAAAATAAAAATAGGGGTGGACTACCCCTAACATTTAGGGGGATGAAAAATAGATGTTGGCCGATTCTCATAGATACCGGATAAGCACAAAAAATTTCATCAAAATCGGTCAAGCCGTTTCGGAGGAGTATGGCAACGAAAACTGTGACACGAGAATTTTATATATTAGATAACGTTTAATCGCGTAGATTATTGCTTTTTGTTTTGCCTGTCGTTTCGAATAATTTCCAGGGTTCGTGGTCGTCGTCGTGACACAAATGTATAATTGTAATAAATGTATATATTGTACTTACTTAGTGATCGCGATAACTAAAATATTTTTTTAAAGACGGAGTACTAACTTTCCCCTTTTAATCATTATATAGTATGCACTGTCAGAAATTATTAGGGAAACATATAATATAAAGAAATTTAACATAAAATTACCTGACGAAAACAATGCTAAATGATTTCCAACTATGAGCAATGAAGTTTATTAATCTTATTTTAGAATAGGCACAGCATAATAGGGTAGGAATTATTGAAACAAAGGGCTGCGCGACGTTAGAGCAGCTTTGGCGCGTGCGCAGTATTTATTCATGAGCCTCGTTAGCGAACTCTCGACAATGAACTAAAACAATACGTTACCATTACGCTAATTGCGCACGCAATCCGTTTTGTTTGCATTTAACTCTTTCTTTTGTCAAATTACTTATCAAAAATTGTGTTTTATTTTAATTAAATATTGTTGCAGATCGTGGCCAAAAGGACTTCTTTTTTCTCCAGACATTTAGTTTAAACATGGACAATTGACATGGACAAAACACACTTTATTATTTTCACTTAACTTTAACTTGAAGTAGTTATCTATAGTTATTTTTTAAATAAATACCTATTACCGTTCCCCACTATGTTATGAGTTGCATTTTACATACCAGCAATTTAAATATCAAGATTTTCACTGAATTTGTATTTAATTTATGTCAATAGTGAGCCTATTGTGAGTAACAGGCGACACAAGCCAATGTGTCGGGCGTCTGCGTCGGCAATTAAGAACCGGCGCAGGAGCGTTTAACGGCTAATGTGTCTATTAACAAATGTATTTGCCGTGTTAAAGCGCGCTCGTAAATTCCACAGACAACTAAGCAGTTGGCTCGTGTCGCCGTTAAACATACATCATTCAGCTCTAAATTGTCTAAACATTATTGTTTTTCTTTTCTTTACAGAAGGAATGGCGACTCTTTTAACTTACCCGTACGATACTGCACGGCTACTACGAGATGACATTTATTTTATTTACATTGTAGACAGTACGTTGTATAGGGAATAGCACTAACTCATGACTACTAGGTTATCAATTTCAAAACATAAACCAAAGAACAAATATTGTCTCTTAAGTTATTATATTAAATGGAAAAAGATTTTTATTGTTTCTTATTTTAATTGATGAAAGGCTTTTAAATTGTTTTTAAGTTGGTTTACTTTTATACTTATTAAGGTTTACCTAATTTGGCAACTCTAAACGAATAGGATGTAGGTACCTATCTAAGCAATAATCTGTAAGATATCCGGAGTCTGACTTAGATCTAATGTTGTTTTTCTTGTTGTACTTCCGCAATAGACATAACTACAAGATTACTGGTGACGATCCCGTGAAAAGGTAATATAATGCGTTATTCCCCATAAGTATGATAAACGATGAGAAATAAGGATAACCTATTAAGTTGAATGCAAATGTACCACCATTTCCGTAATATGAATTTTTAAACTTATTTTTTATGAGTAAGGAATAGGTAGCTTAAAATAAATACCTACCTACCTATAAAAAAAGACTTGGATAGAATCTTAATTATTTATTGTTTATATTTTTAGGAAGTTAGCTAATAATTTAGTAGGTACCTTAATATTACTTATTATGTATTTAGGTACTTGTTTACATTACTTACTTTTGTTCATAGATTTGGGTGTTTACAATAGCTAATTTTAATAAAAACCAATCATTCTAAACCCTCTGTCAGACGTATTTACCTAGAACTTTTATAACTAGTTATAAAATAAGGTACCTACACTTATCTCATTGATTAACGCTATCGCCACTAAGTATAACATAATATTCGCTAGCTCTGTAGTAGAGTGGACGTCCCTATAAGCAATAAAACTATGGCTCATATTGAAAACAGCTCTCGGAGTACCCTGCAGCCTAGCAGCCCTCATAGCAAGTCCCAATCACCAAGCCACGCAGCTGATGAAAAAATTGAGTCACTGGACAGCAGCGAGATTAGCAACTGGATGACCTCAATAGAAAAATATCTAAATGAAGTCTGTATCATTGTTCAGGAGGGAAAACTGAACTCCGAACAAAAGCTGAGGATCAGTACCTTATCGCGCAAGGTAGGACATGGCGTTTTCCAAATGGCAGTGTTCTACCAGAACTTGAAGCAAAAGGCCAGGGAAGTCCAAAACTGTCTTCAAGGGATGAGAGAAAAATGTGAACTTACGGATTGCCTCGACCATTTCCAAAAATCGATTCAAGAGTCCATCCAAGAAAACTGTGCCAAACCTTTGACGGTAGAAAAAATTACCTTTGCCGACATGGTAAAAACCAATCCAAAAATTATATGTCCAAAACAATTGAAATTGCATGTCCGAGCATTGCGTAAAACCAAAAACGGAGGCGTAATTATCACAACCGAGACCAAGGAAGACATTGAAAAACTTAGTAAATCGTCACAGCTAAGTAGTTCTGGTTTGAAAGTGGAAGAACCGCACAAGAGAAGACCAAAGATTATTGTTATGGGAGTACCCTCCACCCTAAGCGACCAAGAAGTCTACGACTGCATCTATGAGCAAAACTTAGCTGACAAACTGCCTAATTTGTACCGTAACACTTTTTTGTCATCCATAAAGCTCTCGTCGGGTAAAAAAGAGGGACCTACATACAATTTTATTTTAGACGTACCAGCCAGCATAAGAAAGGCGCTTATTAACCAGGATCGAGTATTCATCAACTGGACATCCTGTCCAGTCAAGGACTTCACACTTGTAACACGATGTTTCAAATGCCACTAGTACGGACACGCTGCAAAGTCTTGCCGGGAAGCTATCTATACCTGTGGACACCTTGTTCAGGTCACCAGTCAAATGAGTGTACTAAAAGTGCTGAATCACCACATTGTGCAATATGCTTGCGTATCAAAAAACCTAGCAATCACACAACTGGTGATCTTGAATGCCCCGCAAAGAAAATAGCTGAATCCCGGTACATAAACTCTATTGGCTATAATGTAGGCGCGTGAGATAGGGCTCCATTTTATATTTAAGTACGTTTGAATATGCTTAATTAGTAGTAAAATAAACTAATGAATAACCTTGGTATGCGTTACATCATAACATCCATGTTACCCTAGTTTTTAAAATTGTCGATTTGAACAAATTTTTGTGCTAATTTATTCAAAACTTAATTTAAATAGTGCTTCGCAAAACAAAATAATTAAAATACTTATATACATTTTTATCTACGTTTACACTAAATATATACGTACAATAGCATTGTAAATTAATATGAAGCTAATTTCCTTTGTTATTAATTTGGTGTACAATAAAGAATATATCAATAAATAAATAAATAATAAATAGCAATCAATATTATTAGAGCGTTGTTTTAAGTTATTAATATTATATTAAATGTTAGTACACATAACCTTTATATAAATTTATTATTAATTACTCTGTTAATTTAGTCATTAATAATAGGAAATATGTTTAAAATAAATAGCTTCTGTGATACCTGAGATACAGGTTTATCTTAGTTCAGGTAGAATCATATTATAATAGACCTCTTTAAATTAAGACCTTTATATAAACATGCATGTAAATTATTTCAATAAACAATTTCAATTTCATAATCGCGCCTATATTCTCCGAAGGGTTAGATAGTGGTGTACTTAACGTTGTAAGTACTTACACCCATATTTCACCTATGCTCTTCACCGAAGTGCCATGTAATAGGTGGTTAGCCTTGTGCCATCAACAAAGCACAAATCTGAATTCCGGATTACTACTGAGAATTCCTAAGCAGAAAAATCTAATACCACTGGAATCAAATCCAGAACCTCACGCTCTGCGGCCGCCCTTATAACTACTAAACCAAGAAGGCGGCATATCAACGCGCATTTACTTATATAAGGTCCTAACTTATTAGATAATTTCCTTTTATGGGGTCAATGCGTAAGTGAATAGGATTCACTTAAGCCATAATTAAAAATTTTACAACAATTTTATTTTTTTCACAATGTTTTCCGTCCGTTGCAGTTTTCGTCTTGCTAGTACTATGTTAATTACAATGTTTTTTATGTCCGTTTAATTCTTAGATTAAGTGAATGAATTTGACTTACATATTGGCCCTTTCAAAGGAACTTACCTAATAAATTAGGACCTTATAGTAGTTAATATAAAATCTACAGTAAAAATATAAAATTAATCAGAGCAGATGCAGAAGAATCTATTTTGTCTCAAAAAAGAAATGTAGTAAATAGCTGCAGAAGGTATTAAAACAACATTCTTCGTTCGAATCATCTGTCTCTGAAAGCAATATATTAGTTGTCGGGTGTCGTGAACGGGCGCGCGGGAGGCCGGATTCCGTCGCCACCCGCGCCGCCACGCGCCCTTGCCGAGACAGCTACTACGAGACTAATAACTTAACCCCCTTTTGTTTTTCTATACAAAGCGCTCAGTTTATTTATGAGATCTAACGATTATGCTCTGACACGCGTCTCGGCCTAATCGCTCTCAACAAAATAAAATCTCTTAAATATCTACTCAAGCCTCTGTTAAACATTAATTGGACTCGAAAAAAGAATTGATGAGTTCATCCAAAATATAGACAGACATTTATGAGGTATCACTTAGTAATAGAAGGCTTTGATCATGTATACTGTTACTTAGACCGTGTTCCTGTGGAAATTTAAAGATTCCTTGGTTTATGGAAATTTAAGGAGTTAGGTAACTGCGCAATTCATTGGAATTTTATAATTCTCTGACTCTACGAAAGAAGGCACTCTATATTAGCTTGAAAGTCAAACTAGTGGAATTTTAATTAATTGCTTTATCTAGATGGGTAGGTACTTTTACGTCTATCCGAGAATATAATAGGTATATGTTACCTTTCAATATATTTTAGTTAATTCAGCCTTAGTATTTACCAGTAAGCTAGAAATAAATTATTGTTAATACTTATTTTCATAAAACCTGAAGCTACGCTTACATCATAAAAATCTTCGAGACTTGATTTTCGTGATGGACAAACTATATACATACAAGTTTGTACGGAACCCTTTGTGCACGAGTCAGAATCACACTAGGTACTTAGTCCTGTATGTTTACACGATAGTCCAAAAAACAGGAGTGTTATGTTTTTAAGGTTCGTGTACTTACCTATATAAGTAAGTTTGTGAGTTTCTTTATTCCACCATAACTTCTAAACGCCTGAACCGATTTAGATGTAGGGGGTATCCTTAGAATCCTTACATTGGCCCGGGTAAAATAGGCTAGCCGGGTAAGATTTAAAAATAGTGTTATAGTGGCAATGGTATACAAAAAGGTGTGAAATAAATAGTACAACGGCAGGCTTGCTTTTTATTTTGTTTTATTAATTACATCTTGTATTTCTAACTAGTGTGCCCGGCAGACGTTGTCCTGCTCTGAAACCGATTGCAGCGCCACTGACCGAGTCTAATTGTCTAAATCGAAACCATTCAGGCACCCACTCATACACACATAAAATATTTCACGAAAATCGGTCGAGCCCTTTAAGTTTTTGCGAGACAAGCGCACGGCAATTTTTATCTACTGGTACACTAACCTACGTTTTATAGTCTTCTGGTCCGTCTATATTTAAAATAGTCTTCCCATTACCAAATATAATTTAATTTTGTGACCCCTCATTTTCATCCCCCGTTGGTAATGAGATGCTACAAGTTGGGATTTTAAGAGGCATTCATTGAATTGTCGAAAATATTTTGCCTTTCACGTCGAGCTGCGCACCAGTGTCACATTGCTTTTCATTTATTTAAATATTGTGAATACACTATAGGGCGACGCATCAAGAGTGTGTGATGGACCATTGTCATTGTCAAGTCAAAACAAAGCTTTCCCAGCTCCAGCTGCGATATTTTTTAATGTTAAAATTTTTTTTTCTGTTCACTCACAATTTGCTGTGGTCTACAGTCATAAAATACCGCAACAGAGAATTTTCTAAAGATAATTCATATTTTGAATGACGGAGGTGCATGCGGGCAACAGGATGATGAGTTTGCGGTTTGGTCGGCACTCGGCCGTGTCGCGGTCAACGTTGTCGATGGCCACGTCCAGTTGTAATTTCGCGGTTTCTTTCTAATATGCGGACATTATTCACTGTCGATGGCGTCGAAAGCGGTTGTAAATCAGAAATCTCATCAGACCTGTAGATCATAGAGACCAACGTCATCACACACTTTATTTATATACATACCTATTAGTCAGAACGAACTAAGACAAAGAAAGAAAGAAAAAAGAATCAAATACTGACGTCAAGATAAATAATTATGGCTTTTGTTTAACTTATCACCAGAAATAGAAAAATGTAACTAACGCTAAATAGTAAAAGTAAATATTAAAAAATGCTATGTACCTACCTACTGCCACAAAATAATAAATGAACACCAGAATTAAAACCACATTTTAATGTGAAATCATAACCAAAACTGTTATATCTTGCTATTCAATTATGACAGAATGCTTGCCTCCTACCACTGTAAAAGATTAGTTTTTCTAGCACTCGCCAGCTGCTGCCGCGGCACCGCTCGCTTCGCTCGCTCAGCTCATGCATAGTTTGGTCACATTGTAATTTTTGTGGTTATTAAATTTAATCCCAATAAATATGTATTACTAACAAGTAAAGGTAAACCACGTGCTAAGTAATGCTAAATTATCTTGGCGTGAGACTAATACTTATGAAGCGACAAAGTTTGCAACTATATTTATAGAATTAATAGGCATGATTACCGTCATACCGACAAAATCAACGTCGTATAAAAAGGACCTAAGACCATTATATATGTAAAAGTCCTTAATTTTATCCCTAAATTCGAAAAGAAAGAATAACGGACAGTCCTTGGCACCGAACTTTTACATAATTATATTATGTCAAAGTTTTACACATAATTATTTGAACGGGACCACAATAACGACAGTACATAATACATTAATGAGCGTACGATGAGGCTATCTTGTTTTACTGAACCCTAAAAGAATATCGTAAGGCTTCGTTGATACTTGTAATTATAATAATCACAGAAGCGTTTCACGATGATACGGTCAGAGTGTAACCTGAAGCCTGTCGGTTAGTATCGAACCGTCATTCTTGATAGATTGGAGACCACACGTGTTGTGGTTGGGTGATATCAATTCCTTCAGCTAGCGCACACGAGGCGTGCACACTCGAACGAAAGAATATACCACACAAAAACTTCCAATCGCAGTTCTATACTATACCTATTTATAATTGGAGGATCATGTAAAGGGAATTGAGTTTGTTAAATTCTTTTGAAAACTGCTTTAACTTACCTCCTAAGATATGCAGTTCTTAGACCTAGAGTAGACGAATAATAATATAAAATACCATAACCAATAGATAATATTAATTTATAATGGACTGCTTTAATTTTATTTGACTGTCTACTTTCGCTTAAAGAGGTAAATCTGAGTAATTCGGAGTAGAGAGCAGAGGTCGAGATGACTTAGTTAGTTGTCAGAGCGCCTGGAATATTTATCCGGGAGGCGCACGTTCGAATCCTGCTCACGACCGTATTTTTCTTTTGATAAAATGTATAACTTTAGAATTCGCTAACGCTATGCAGGCGTTAATACGTTTGAAAGATTTATCTGTTTTAGCTAAATCTGATTCAGGTAACTATGCATTTGATGATATAGGTGACACGCCTGTATTCCCCAAGGGGGTAGGCAGAGGTGTACACTTGTACTCCTCCATTTAACCAGTGCGTGTGGTGGTGAGCCTCTTGCGATCTACTAATCCTCGCTGCTACTGAGACTACTACTAACAGAAAAACTCAATAACACTGTCCGACCAGAGAAGCGAACCCAGGATTTCATGCTCGGCAGCCGCGCTTGGGACGTGGCAGTGTTAAATTAGGATATTGTTTTTCGTCATTGATTCTTATCTGAACCCGATACTGTAATATACACCAAAAAACATAAAACAAAAAGGAATTAGGTATATTTAATTAGTTAACCCAAATTAACTGAATAAACAATAGTCAGTAGTTACCTAAATTAAACGTAAATTTCGTGGGGAAATACCGTTCAGGTAAATCCTAAATTTTGATTATTTGGGAACAGGTAGTTATGAGTGTGTAGCAGTCAAGAGTATGCGGATAATTACTTATCCACTTCATATACCGTATTATACTTAAAATACCTACTAATGATATACTATAGAAAGGCACCTATATTGAAAGATACTTATATAATTTTTTGCTACATCTCTGTAGCGTATTTTACGTTACGGGTTTTATCTTTGTAGCAAATGAGCGTAACATAAGCTCATGAAATCGAGGTCGATCCAGTCGCGGTTGCCACAGGAAACCGCAAACTATCCATCTAAATAACTGCTGTAGGTAGGTACACAGGCGAACATATTTTTACTCAGTTGAACAACCAACTCAGCTTGCTTCAAATAAAAGTTAATTATTGACATCAAAAACATTTAGAAATTTACAAGTACTGGCATGAAATAGAAATACCTGACATTACTATCTGTAATAAAACTTTAGTTGTCACGCTTATTTTTATGTCAACTGTTAAACTAAATCCTTTTATCCCAAGCTGCTGCGTCAGTCATTAGCAGACACAATAGATTTTTATTGTTACAACGTACAGATCTGTACGTTACTGAGCCGAAAGGTTAAAATAGATGGCTACCATACGTGGGGTCGAGGTCTTCCATGGTCCAAGTACACGGGCACATGGGATATTGCGGTATGTTGAACATTGCAGGACAAGAGTAGCATATCAGTTGGCGACGACGCTACTCTAAAGACATGAGTAGATTACTACTTATTTTTGCAGTGTCAGTGATAACAGTGCAGTGAATGTGGTAACGATGACGTTATTACAAAACCTAAAGAGGTTGAAAACCGTGCAGTGCAAGTGCTAACATTCGGTATTAAACTGTAGATTGTAAGGTTTATTAAAGACAATTGAGTTGTAAAACAAATGTATGTTGAATTTTACGTAATGTATAATAATGACAAAATTATTGTTAATTTGTAATGATTTAATTATTGAATTTGTTATTATATCTATCTGTTATATATATAATTTTGTTCAAACTGCTCCATTATTATCATTGTTAATCATTTATTGCAGACTTTTCAATCCATACATTTTACATGTTGTGCGTTCTTATTAAAAATACAATTATATATCCTACCTACATAAATAGCTGTAGCTATGTTTTTCGGTTATGGAGGGAAGTCCAACGTTGCACAATGGGACTGTCAAACCTGTTTGCTATTACTTTCAGAATGCTGTTGGTGCTCGTCCGGATACGGTACATTACGGAGGCTGCTTTTTTACACGTATGCCCAAAAAAAAAGGATGTCCATCTATCTATGTAAGTAATTATGTATATTTTTGAGTTTCAAATTCAAATATTTTTATTTCAAATAAGCCATATTACAAGCACTTATGAAAAGTCAAAGCTAGGTGCACGGTTCCAAGGCGTTGATCTTATGGAGAAGAGCCGGCAAGAAACTCCATAGACACTATTTTAAAATAAATTGGTATAACAATAAATAAGGTAATGTGACAATAATGCAGGTTAATGAGCAAAATAATAAAGGAAAGCGCTAGAAGCAATAACTTATATAGCCTTTTAAAATGATTGCCAAAGCAGTTAGGAGCTGACCAGTCCCGACAGACAGCACCCGTTCACGAGCTTGACGCGCACATCAGCTTCGCTTAGCTCAACCATTTTGTAGGGAACTCGACGACCCGATTTACAACGCCACCGTCAGCAGGACATTTTAGCGAGCATAACAAACTCATAATATCTGACAATGGGCAATATGTACGTCACATGAGATTAAAAATAACATTAATGTCCACATAATGCTCACATTTTACAAATGTATATATGGAAAATTTCATAAAGAAAAGTTAACATAAATTTAAAACTAGTAGGATTCGATACTAGCGGGTAGATAATTGATATGTAAATTTACAACAAGAGTAAAAAAAATTAACAATTGGAATAATTGTCTTTTTATTTTTTTAAGAGATTCCATCTTGTTATCATGATGGCATGATGGAATGAAAAAATCAGTGCGAGCCTCCATAAACATACCGGACGCACTACAATATCTCGGTAGCCTCAACAACATCCATTGGTCTAGTGTTCGCAAGGGTGACTGCTGAGCATGAGACTTCGCTCGCACACCCACATATCATTAATGCTGTTAAACCTTAAGACTTTGCTCGAACCGAGAATGCTTTGAGTTTGGAATTGTGCCCGGTTGATGATAATAGGCTCTATCTATTAGTTACATAGGACTTAATAAGAACATTAATGAAATGTGGGTGTATAAACATACATACTTATGTTATGCCTACCACGGACCGACATGTGAGAACCATGCCTAGTCATCCAATTTCGTTTGCCATACACGCGCTAAACGCATACAAATACTTAAAACTCATCCACTCGGTGTCAGAACGCTGCGTGTGTGTGTGCGTAATCTAATATAAGACAAGGCAAGGCTCCAACGTATTTTTTTAAAATCCGTGGTGCCTACCTACCCTGGAATATAAGCGTGATGAATTTTGACCATAAATTAACTGCCTGTCTACGTTTTGGTGGTTTCAGACCACAAAATCTACATGAAACTCAGAAATAAAAATATTGATATGAAAGTGAAGAAAGTATGGTAGCTAAGGAGATACCATCTAAGCCCTGATTTTCGTGAACTGACACTATGAAAAAACTTAGTGACATATACCATGCCGTTAGGTTTATAGGTTTATTGCCTTACATTTACTCAACGAAAGTAACCCTAACTTGTCTGTGGACCAAGTGAATTACATATTTGTTAACATAGGTGCACATCTTGCGAGCAACATCATGCATTGCGACGTTACGTCTCCACCACTTAATACCTCCTTTACTTATGTTAATAACATATGCAACTCCATGGCCCTCTTAGAAGTTGACGTGTCGGAGACACAAAAAGTAATTAAAGGTCTTCGTTCTGACAGTGCTGTTGTCTGAAATGTAATATCACCTTAGTAGCTCCTGCAGATATCATGGCATACTCTCGCGCCTATAATAACTCACATATGCAATCTGTGTCTATCTAGAGAAGCTTTTCCTAGGGCCCTAAAAATGCTCTTGGGCACCCTATGTTTAAAAGTGGCAGTAAAAACAGGGCGACAATTACAGACCTATTTCTGTGTTACCAGTCATGTCTAAAATATTAGAGAAAGTCCTGAACGATCGACTGACTAGGTCTTTAAGTTCCTATGGTTTATTTGCTTCTAACCAATACGGTTTTCGCTCGGGAATCTTCACTGATGATGCTGAAGTTAGATACCAGCTATAAGTGTGCATTCATCTTCCTAGACCTTACCAAAGCGTTTGACTTTGTTTCAATTCCAATCATGTTGTCAAATATGGAAAACCTAGGTGTCAGGGGTAGAGCACACGATATTGTCAAAGACTACTTATGTGAAAGAACACAGTTAGTTAAAACTGGCGATTACACCAGCTACGAAGTTACTCTTCGTTACGGAGTGCCTCAGGAAAGTATTTTGGGTCCAACGCTTTTCCAAATCCACATAAGTCTGCCAAATTTAATCCCCATACTGCAATATCTACTGTTACGCAGATGACACAATGTTGCGTATTCACGACACGTCTTGGTCAAATGTTGGTAGGTATTCATTCTGAAACTGCCCTAAGATTGGCGATGCGATGTCTCAAAAATAACCTCCTCACACTCAATCTAAATAAAACCAAATATTTGGTTCGTTCGGTTGTTCGCCATGAGACCCTCCAAAGAAAAAGAAATTGCCAATCGACAGATACATCCGTAAGAGCTCACAACTGTGACGGTAATGCTGCACTCTGCTCTTGTGTGCAACTTTCCAAAATCACTAATATTAAATATGTAGGAGTTATCTTGGACGAAAATTTCAACTGGCATTATCATTCAGTCCTTGATTGCTCGCACAAGAAAAAATATTCTTAGAATGAAAAGTCTTCGCTCTTCGGCGAATCTTAAAACTCCCACAATGGTGTACAATGCTTTGTGTCAGTCCGTTCTCGCGTGTTGTATCCCGGTATGGGGTGGAGCGCCTAAGACTTTATTTTTACAGCTTGAGAGAGCTCAAAGAGCAGTACTGAAAGTCATTTTCTTCAAACCCTACAGATATCCAACAACTAGCTTGAATTCATAAACTAAAATACTGTCACTGTGTTAGGAAGCTCTTTGTACTCCGAACTATTTTACGCAAACTTTTCGTTTGAGGGAAACCAAAGCACGAGTGCTAATAAATTAGGTACGTATCTTTCCGACACCTAAACAAAGAACTTCTCTTGCGGGTCGTCATTATAGGTTTCTTAGCTCGCGAATTTATATTAACATAGATAACTTAAGCAAAAATAACAAGTATCAATGTAAAAGAAAATTAATTGACTGGCTGCAAGGCTTGAACTATGATCAAAGAGAAAAATTGCAAACAATACTGTAAAATTTCTTCTTATCCACATTCAGACTCAACATTATCTACATACTTATACACACTCTACTTACACATACCCACTAACATAAACATTTCCAGAACATACACTCACATAAAATTATTGCGTAGCGATTCAGATTTGCTTAACTAGAACTCTACTTATAAGATTGATCGATTTACATTGCATCAAAACTTATTGGAAAAACGTTTCTAATTGTTATAACTGGATAAAAAATAATAAAATCTAATAAAATACACTTGTGGCGCCATCTATGCTTTTAGTCTAGTACTAAATTACTAAATGCTAAAACTAGTGAACTGGGCATACAATAAATTATTGCATGTAGTATTTTGAAGCACACATGGATTTTCTGAATAAAGGAGATATTTACAAAATATCTAATAAAGGCCTGCAAATAAAGGACAGTCCTCGGAGTACTTTTGAATTCGTCAAAAAAGATCGCTTCCAACCCTTTCGGCTCAGTAACGTACAGATCTGTACGTTGTAACAATAAAAATCTATTGTGTCTGCTAATGACTGACGCAACAGCTTAATCGAATAACGAACATGTGGGACCAAAGAGTATATAATCACTACGTTCTTGTGGGACTACAAATCCCACTACTACTGCGTCAGTGTACTCTGCAGTGTTGCCAGGACCCTTAAGTCAAAAGTTACGTTTCCTTTCCTGAAATGTTACTTTTTTGCTGCAAAAGTTACATTTTCTTTTATTTCGTCTTTTTGAGTTCGGAGGCAAATTGAAGTCAGCAAAATGGCAGAATATAAAGGAATCTATGATTTCTAATGGTGTATTTAATCTTATGATAAAAGAGACTCTAGTTTAATTTGTTCGCAGCGCGATCTTCACAGTAGGGTATTTGACACTATTGGAAATAAAATATGAAACTTAGCTATAATGATAGAATGTATTTTATTTGACTCTTTGGTATTTTTGAAAATAATGATAATAACTCGTAAATCCATTTAATTCGATAAACAAATTCATAATTTTTTAATCTATGTGTCACGTGACTCGAAACACCAATGACTGCGTGACGTCACTAATCAGACGATTGATTGTCAATTTGCAGTCACTGTGACACATGACACAAAATAAATCGATGAATAGGGTTATTGACGAAATTTCACAAAGGGCCTAAATTTAAAGAATATGGTATACATTACCTAAAAAAAATATTTTGTAATTTTTTGTGTACCTATTGATTAAATAACAGCTATTTAAAATTCAAATTTCAAAGATCGTGCCAAAAGGCGCGATAATGACGATCGCCATTTTGTGACGTCATTACGCAACAGAACCATTGTAAACAAAGGAAATTATTGTGTAAATCATAACATTAGTGCCTAGTATACCAATACTTCGAAAATTGAAGTGAAATACGAAGAATGTGGTTGCATCTTGCTTCCCAAATATCAACAAATTCATCGATTTATTTTGTGTCATGTGTCACAGTGACTGCAAATTGACAATCAATCGTCTGATTAGTGACGTCACGCAGTCATAGGTGTTTCGAGTCACGTGACACATAGATTAAAAATTACGAATTTGTTTATCGAATTTGATGTATTTACGAGTTATTATTATTATTTTCAAAAATACCAAAGAGTCAAATAAAATACATTCTATCATTATAGCTAAGTTTCATATTTTATTTCCATCAGTGTCAAATACCCTATTTGTTGATATTTGGGAAGCAAGATGCAACCACTTTCTTCGTATTTCAGTTCAATTTTCGAAGTATTGGTATACACCAATAGGGTATTTGACACTGATGGAAATAAAATATGAAACTTAGCTATAATGATAGAATATATTATATTAGAAATTTTGGTATTTTTGAAAATAATAATAATAACTCGTAAATACATTTAATTCGATAAACAAATTCATAATTTTTAATCTATGTGTCACGTGACTCGAAACACCAATGACTGCGTGACGTCACTACTCAGACGATTGATTGTCAATTTGCAGTCACTGTGACACATGATACTAAATAAATCGATGAATTTGTTGATATTTCGGAAACTAGTTGCAACCACTTTCTCCGTATTTCAGTTCAATTTTCGAAGTATTGGTATACTACGCACTAATGTTATGATTTACAAAATAGTTTCCTTTGTTTACAATAGTTCTGTTGCGTAATGACGTCACAAAATGGCGATCGTCATTATCGCGCCTTTTGGCACGACCTTTAAAATTTGAATTTTAAACAGCTATTATTTAATCAATAGGTACACAAAAAATTGCAAAATATTTTTTTTAGCTAATCTATACCATATTCTTTAAATTTAGGCCCTTTGTGAAATTTCGTCAATAACCCTATTGGTACGCACTAATGTTATGATTTACAAAATAATTTCCTTTGTTTACAATGGTTCTGTTGCGTAATGACGTCACAAAATGACGATCGTCATTATCGCGCCTTTTGGCACGATCTTTGAAATTTGAATTTTAAATAGCTGTTATTTAATCAATAGGTACACAAAAAATTGCAATTTTTTTTTTTGTATAATGTATACCATATTCTTTAAATTTAAGCCCTTTGTGAAATTTCGTCAATAACCCTGTTGTTATTATCTTGTCTTGCACCTAACTTTTTCTATTAGTTTGAACCAAATCCACGAGAAGTGGTGAATCTGTTAGTTTTACACTGAACTAACTAATAATATTCGATATGTATAGAACCCTCTTAACGTACTTTTTTACCATATGTTCTTAAGAGGGCTGTTAATATAGAGCAAAATCGCCACAATGCAAAAAAAACTTACATTATCGACGATGATTTGTCATCTCTCTTTATTGTGTAATGAGTGTTAAATTGAGTATTAATGAATCGCTTTCATTAAGCTTTATTCTATACTTTTTAAATTTTCTTTTTTTTTCAAATCTACATGATAGGCTTATTAAGACGAAAACTAAAAAAAAATTGTTTAGTTTAGTGAATTGGAGACAAAAAAATCCACCAACCTAGCATTAGTTTTATATAATATCGTTATGTAATAATCGTAGAGTTATAAATCACATTAACTAAAAATCGTTGATTTGTTTCCACACTCTCTACAGAAATTTCACTTGCTTGCACCTGCAATAAAATATTTATGATTAAGATATTTTTATCATTATTAGTTTAAGTTGCAAACTTAGATATGCAGTTTATCAACGAAATAAAATGTTAGCAAAGCAAATTAATGCGAAAAACAGCGTTTCATAAACTTTTATGTTAACCGAAATAATTTTGAAAGTTAAGTTATTAATATAACTTAATATGACTTGTTAGAAGTGATTTAGAAGGTGCATAAACAATAGCACTTTAACATTTTGATTGACTATCATTAAAGCAGCTAATGCTGCTATTGTGTCTGTATTTAGCCTGTTGCGATGGTCAATTTTAATGAGTTTTCAGCTGTAATTCAGCTGACTGAAAAATCTTTTCACACAAGCGTTAGAGATGGGAAGAACAAGAAGAAGGGCGAATGCTATTAATCTAATCAAAAAAATAATTAAATTTAATCATTCAACAAAATAAATCACAATCAGCCATGTAAATTTTCTTTTTCAAGCTAGTACCTACAAAACCGCGCGAACTCGCGATGTAGGAAACGTCAAAAATCTAGTATTACAAATATCGTTGTTCTCAAAAGTTACGAAAATTGCCTTAAATATAAAAAATACATGTTACGCGAGGGGGTCAAAAGTTACGAAAAATGTAAGAAATGTAACCTTCTGGCAACGCTGGTACTCTGTGTATCAATACTGTGGACAGATCCTCCTCACCTGCGCAGGCCTTGTCGATAATATTATGAAAATAAATACAACTTTTTTTAATCGTATAAAGGCACACTAGATGTAATAACCGTAAAAGTTCATCAGATGCTGTGGCGGATCTAACAACACAACACTATTTTGCTAATGTACGATGTTCATCTAATCTGTGGTTGATTTGACAAGTCTCATAGTACTACTAAATTACTAATATCTAATCTGTGCATTACTCATTCTGTGTCAGTCGATTGTTATTTATTTTGATTGCATTTGGTATTGTTTGGTATTTGTACAGAATACTTTTTTAGGCATTTGTTAGTTCGATAGAGGATTTGGTTTGGCATTACAGGTACTTTTATTATAACTAATCAGATTATTTGGTAATAATTAAATAGAAAATATCAGTGCTTTGTAAACTTATCGATTTATCATTAACCCATAATCTGCTCTTTTTCAGAAACTCAAGGGTTGTACGTACACGTTGTCCCTCACAAAAATCATGGACAAGTATACTCTACCGAATATACCTGCTACTCAACATGTATTAGAAGATATATTTGATGTTGATATTGTACCAATGAAAGATCATCCTATTAAAATAAGTGAAGGTAATGAAACTTTACTAAATGCGCATTGTTGTTACAAAAATTTCAAACAGTTGCAAGAAGATGTTATGAAACAAGATGGATTAAATTCCAAATTAGATGAACTGAACCAAAAGCTAGTTGAAAATATAGCTAATATGAAAAAACAAACATAGAAGCTTCCTGCCTAATACCTATCAATTGATCAACTCAACCTATTGCATCAACTCAACTTATTCCACTGCTGGACTTGGCCTCTAATATAATTTAATTTCATTTACTGTATTTATTACATATGGAATATGTAACACTTCATTTATCTATTTGGCCTTTTTTTAAATGTCCTGTACAATCATAGAATTGACAAGTTAATGTATTAGAGATTACTTGTGTTAGCATACTACCACACTTTTATATCATTAAATTTCTCCTAAATCTTAATAACTGTTGCACAATTATTATGAATAAGAACTCCTTTAATAGTAAAGCTTATTTTATTATACTCCCAAGTTTAAATAAGTCTTCTTCTGTTACCAATCCTAAATGGAATAAGCAGACTAAGGCAGCACCTTGCTCAGCAAATTTCTTGTTCTTCTCCCAAAATGATGATGTGTATTTTTTGTCATTAAAAGTAATTATAGTTCGGAACAACTTTTCCACTTGTTGTGTTTCATACACTGGTAATTGGAGGCCATTTTTTCCAGCCCATGTGTGAAGTCTAGATTTAGGCAAATTAAGGTCATTAAAGTTAGCTCGAACAAAACATACCTAAAATAATAAATAATATTATAGTAACTTTGATGACAATAAAATTAATAGACCAAGCAAATAATTCCATTCATTCTTCCTTACTTTCATTTGTGCAACATCAATAAGATCAGTGGTAGAGGATTTTATCTTCTTTTGTGGTGGCTCTAGTTCATGAGGACTTACTTGCCATCGCCCCTGTATACCCCTCTTTTGATAATTTGATTGTTTCTCTTGACAGTATTCTCCTAAATCCCAAATGGCACTATAATAAAAAGAAAACTCAGTGAAAGTACATTCTAACTCAAATTCATAGGTAGAAATCAACATTGTGTAAAAATTTGTAAATGATTACCAAATTTGTTCAAGTGTTTGACAATCCAAAAATTGTCTTCCTCTTGGAGTGTCTTGCAAATCTCTTAAAATATTCTGTACACAGTATTTTGTGTTTGAAGGTGAATTATCAAAGTCAACTGCAATTTTAAGATACTCTTTAATGACGGTATCCATTGGAAGCAAGCCTTCTTTCCTAAAAATGGAACAGTTCCATTCAGCAGCCCGTGCAATCATCACGCTAGAACATCCCGTCAATTCCTTAAATTTATAAATGTCATTATGTTTTTCAATTTCTTTAGACCCTCCACTGAAATAATAAAAATGTTAAGATGAATATGAATGTTGAATTAAACATAATTAAAAAGCATTACTTTGTGTTAGCCTTTAAAAACATACTTTGCTATAACTGGAATAGAAATCCTCTGTGCAACATACTTTATTATGTCTGTATGTACTGCATGTTGTGGTCGTTCATCCCTTGTCCTGCCATGAATTGCTATTGCCTTAATTCCTGAACTCACCAGTTTTTCCACAACTTTCAATGTATCTTCTGGTGTTTGTAGGATTCTAATTTTGCATGTAACAGGTACAGATAGATTTTCAACTAAAGTTATTAAAATATTATGAGCTTTGTTTGGTTGAGCTAGCAAGGCAACTCCCATGCCACCTTTTATAGAGAATTCTTTAGGACATCCCATGTTTATATCAATAGCAGCCACATCATTTTCACTAAAAACAAATAAACCCTGTCTTTATTTAAATAAACACTACCCATATTTTAACAAACAACAAAACAAACTTTTGGTATCTTTCATTTGAGTAGATTTAATTTTAAAATAAAAGTTAAAGATTGGCTTATATCTCTAATTTATCATGCAGCTGAATATTACTAGCTGCTTTAACTGGTTAAATCTTATATTAACTATCACATACACTCAAGCACCCTACACACTAGCATCACTCATGAATATACACACCTCACCACATACATATACACATCTCAACACATACAAAAACAAATAGTATAATTATAAGGTATTTTAACTGTAGTTCTTTCCCTTAATTTAAACATATCGCACCCCTAGATGAAGACTCCGGCAACTCAAAAAACCTCATTTTTCAGAAATGACGAAAAACTGTTTTTAGGGTATATAAGAAAGATATCAAAGATCTAATGAGAGATTCGTAAAGGTAACGTTTTCTGAAGCTGTTTAATTAGCTTATTTGTATTTTATCAGTTAAAAACGTGGAAAATAACGGGATTTTTGAGTTACTCTAGTTTTGCAGCGGGAGTAAGCAAATTTTTTGTGTACTAAGTCAAGTTACTTTACTTTATCTGAAATAAAATTGAGTTACGTTACTTTTCACCCCAAAAATAAGATAACTTTTTGTCGGGGGTTTTGAGTTACTTATGCTATGAACGGGTGATTGCAACGTGCTAATTTTAGGAACGCAAGCTTTAGTTTTTATAGATCTAAAATAGTTGAAATAAATAAAATGTGTCCTCAAATAGAAAGTTATTTATTTAAGTACTAAATGAATAACAAAGAAAACTAAATACAATAATTAGTGTTATAAAATATTAGGTAAGTCCTTTTTATAACAGTTATTACTTAAATACTAGACATTTTCATGAAATTGAGATCGTACACGTACAATAATGAATAATTATGCGTTTTTAAATAATCACAGCAATAATACCTTTAAAAAAAACTCTTATCTCCCATAAAAAAATATAAATTTGAGTATTCTTATCTCTTTACGCACTATCAGAACAATCTTAAAATAAGTACAGCCTCTGAACAAACATTAATAAAAGCCAAAAACTATAAAATCAACCAGTCTTTATAAAATTCTCAGGCAGTCTCTATTTTCATCTTAGTTTTACTTACTTAAGTAATAGTACCTACCACAGTCTTAAAATTGCAAATCACAGTTTATTTATTGGTCTATTATTCTTAATCAGTACTCTCTAATCAATTAAATTTGTTAATGGCACAGAATTCTTAAACTAGTCTACCTACTTCTACTATAATAATTGTAATGGCAACGTCATTACAAAACATTTTTGTAAAAACTATCATAGTAAGGCTTCGGAATCACATCTTTGTCTACAAGTTCTTTAATATCTTTCTTTTTTGCTTCAGACAAACGAATTTTTTCTGTGTATGCTCTACTCAAACTCAAATTTATTGTATTACCAGGTGTTGACTCTACTGTGCGTCTAGTCTTTCTCTTGTTCACCCAGCATTTTTTAAATTCAGTCTCTGCAAAGGAAGTTTTATAGAAAAAGGCCATTGGACTTTCTTTTTCTACTTTGAGGAGTTTTATATCATGCCACTTAACTTGGTTGTTACTTTCATCGGTATTAAAATTTGTACCCCAAGCTTCTTGCAACACTTTTAAGTCATAAAAGCGGTCATGTGTCATTTCATGCACTTTGTATGCTGGTCCAGATTTTTTGGCAGACCTGATCAATGTTGTATATTGTTGTGGTGTATAAATAGGGCCTGATTTTATGTGCCTTTTTACCTGCTTCTCAATGACACTATGGACATTATCCCCTTCGTTTTGCGAATGGCCTCTAATTAAAAACTTATGAGTGATAGACTTCACTCTCATATTGAACACAGCATAGGCATAAGCAGACAATAAGTACTTGTTTTTTTGTTGCCCGCAACAGTTGTCTGAGTAAAATATTAGATCTATGTCTCCAGTGGGATGATTATTGAGCAGCATTTCGATGAAAGCTAAAACACAGCTTCCGATTTCTACTGAACCACGCTTTCCTTCAGTTTCATCCCAGAAAAAACAGTCCACATTCTTTGCATACAAATCACTTATGGTAAAATTAAAACAATTTATTCTGGACTTGTAAAAGAAAAGAGACACTTGCCCTTTAGGAATAGGCATTACTGCCTGGAGATCATAAACGACTACTATAGCATCTGATTCTTTCTTGTCCCTTTCTTTCTCACTTCGCGCTAGGTCTTTCTCAAATAGATGCTGTTCGTAGGCTTGCTGCAATGTCAATTTTTTTTCATCATCCGCATTTTTGTAGCTCTCACACAAATCGCACAAGTCTTTTTTTGGGCTAAAAAAGCCAATGTTGAATTGATAGTTGAATATGCGTTGAAATGTTGATTCGGAAGCAAATGGCAAGTCATTAGCTTGGCGTAAGCTTTTATAGTCCCGGTAAATATCTGCTAATGACCTTTCGCTTTGAATGTATTCCCGAGTAGTCTGAGCTCGAAGATAGTGCGATTCAACCCGTGGAATTGAGTTGATAAATTGAACAACGCTTTCTTTAACTACAGGATCTATCGTAGGATGATTTTTATGTTTTCCTCTGTACTCTCCCTCTATAAACCCAGCTTCCGTCTTTTTGGTTAACGCTGTTTTAATTACTTGATCACCTAAATCAAGCGTGGCCTTAAAAAAGGTCTTGCAAACACGAATGCGCGAGTTATTTTCTTCAAAATAGAAGGCCGTATTTAGAGCCCGGAAGTTTTCCGTACTTGAGTATCGGTATTTGGGCTTTATTTCATGGGTATGTCGTACAATGTACTCCCTCTGTCGCTGAAGGTCACCGAGTTTCCAAAATGCTTCAAACCATTTTTGACGAGTTGTTAAGGTGATCTTGGTACTACATTTCAAACGACACTTTTCTCCGCAAGGTGGTCGAATTTTGCGAGCAGGAATTTCTTTTTTTAGTTTACCCCTCGACTTGTAAGATTTGCCTGAATTTTTGAGGGTTTTGTTTATATTGACCTTCCATGTCTCCGGTTGCCTTAGTTTCTTTTTACATTGTTTTGGCCCTTCTTGCGCTAGAGTCTCATCACTTGGATTAATATTTTGACCCAGATTGTGATCCTCGTAGTTATTATCGGCATTGTTATTTTCGTTGCGTTGAATCTCGCAATTAGGGCCAGTATCGTCATGTTCATTCGTTGAGTTACTACTGCTGCTGCTAGAGCTACTGCTCGAGCTACTACTCGAGCCTGGTGAACTCGAACTGCTAGACGAAGACGAAATGGAGCGAGTTCGTGGCATTTGTGAAATAGGCGAGTTACGCAAGGGAGAGAAAATTATTTTTCTTTTGGGAATAGGGTCTTGATAGTGCGGATCTGCATCGGAATCGTCGAAATCGCTTTCATCGCCGCTATGAACTGGCGAGGTAGCATACTGACGTTTAGGAGCTCGTCGTCGTTCCTCAGCGTTTGTAGGCTCATTAAGACTCAAAGAAGATTCTAAAATGCTCGGTGATGGAGCTAACCTTCCTTCAGCTGGCAACTCAGGCTCGTTAATACTATTGAGCGTTACTATACCAGGAGATGTAATAGGTCTTGAATCATCTGTTGCTGCTGGTTGCTCAGGATCCTCTTTTTCTTCGTTAATCATTTGTACCATGAGTTTTCCTCGCCCCGTCATCATCCTAAAAATAAATAATATTCAAATTCAATAATGAATCAAGTAAAGTCAACCAACTCAAAAAACCCTCAAAAGCACGTACTGTGTTTAGTTACTGTATAACAAATAAAATAAAAAAATTGAACCTTTCATAAACAACCTATTTTCTCTTTAAAAATTACAAATTTCATTGAACAGGCAAAAATAAACAAAGTTAAAGTTAGATTCAACAAAACTACGGTAAATCGAAATTTACTTTTACTTTCATGTAAACCTGAGGAACTCGAAATATTTAAAAAAATATTGCAACATAAAATCATCAAAACCCCCGTAAATCAAAATTAACTATTACTTTTTACAATGAAATTTCAGCAAAACTCAATCAACTCAAAATAAATAAGAAACTTACTCAATAAATTTCGTAAACTCCAGCAACTCAAAATCTGCCACTATTCAAACGTGTGTCACTTACGCCAATCCGAAGACAACTAAAAATGGCGGACTAGTACTCGCGCCTGTCGGGGCAAGGTCATTTAAGTAAAGCAGCGTTTAGCGCCATCTTTTAACAATGGTTGAAGGTATCGTTACGCGAGTTATATTGATGCATAGGTCTTCGAGTCAGGAATTCGATAAGGCCACTAACTCAAAACTCGTACTTTTTGAGTTAGTGGGGTTTTTATCTAGGGGTGCGATATGTAAATTTTTTTCTTACAATCATCTGTTAAATGTGCAAACAGTTAGGCATCACTCTGTGACTAACAAGTGAGGAACACTGACACCTAAGATACAGGTCTTGTCCTAATCACTAGGTGTTAGAGGTCTCAGTAAATTTTTGCATGTATGATATGAGTCCAATTCAAAAGGACTATAAGTGAGTAAATATCAAAGCTGTGTATTGTTTACCTTATTCTCTGGTTTTATGGACCATGTTCATGAAAAAAAAAAAAAGAAATATCTTACACTAGTTTAGCTACTTTTAAAGCTCTTTCTGCATTACAGGTTCCTAGTTGTAATATAACTTTAGCTTTCTCTTCTTCACAAGTCCGAAAAACTATTGTACCATCTGTTTGATCTACATAGTCAACAGTGTTTAATATTTCTGAAAACAACATTTTATTAAACAAATAAACAGGTCATTGAAATGAAGTATATTTTTCATGAATAATCCTGCTTTTTTCATCCCATGAATATATTTTAATGTTCTAATTATATTTAAGCTGTTGCCTCAGTCATTAGCAGACACAATAGATTTTTATTGTTACAACGTACAGATCTGTACGTTACTGAGCCGAAAGGTTAATATACTGACTGACCGAGCACACTAGAGTTGGTTACTACTAGTGCACTGTTAAGCTAGCGTGGCCTAATCTAAACAATTGCTCTAGATTGGAGCCCCAACTAAAAACTGTAATAGGACATTAAAGCCTTTACACCAAAATGAAAATATAAAGATGTATATAAAAAAAATTGGGATCATACAGGCTTAACTAATGCTTTCCTACCTTTACTGGAATCCACATAGGACAGACTTAAACTTTCTATCTACTTGAAGGAAATATTCAAATTTATCAATTGGTATGAACCGGATCTAATTGAATGTAAACATATTTTATCCTGTTCATATTATAAATAAGGTATTCAATTATTTCTTAGTAAAGCATATTTATAGGTAAAGCTATTATAGACAACATAGATTCACTGCCAGGAATCATCATAGAAAGATAAGAATAAGAATTAGGTTATACCAACCATTGTATTTACGTTTAGATCTCAAAAACTTCCAGTCAATTAACTCCTCAGTATAAACTAAATCAGCACCATATCGTAAAGCTAAGAGACGCATTGGTAACGTGCCAATGCGCACCATAGGTGCAAGTATTAACTTATCTTCATAAGATAACATTATAGCGTGGGTAAGTTACAGATATATTTCATTCAATGAAATGATGACTGTAATCTGTTGACTCGTTAATTACCAGACAATAGATTTTTATTGTTATGAATATGAAGTGCAATTTTGTACTTCTACCATTCGTAATACAGATATTGAACTGGTCTGGTTGAACAATTTGAGGTTTGAACCGTGGTTTGAGAAACATAATTAATCAGTGTCAGTGTCACCCACAGACTACTAAGAGAGTGTCACCCAGTGTTGCCAACCAGGTCTTATCAAAAGTTACCTAAAATGGCCAAAAAGTAACCTTTTAATGCGAAAAGTAACCTTACATTTTTTTTTCTCATTATTATGGTACTTAAAGTTGATGAGGTATATTAGGTATATATATTTTATTATGTAGGTATATATATTCCTAAGTAGGTTCCTACTTTTGCTTTTTTTTTAATAGTCTGCAAAGTAGGTAGGGACACCGATCTTCTTATTTTTGGTGTAGGTACTTATTCCATTGAAATAGTGTAACTTCCAAAAAAATAAAGTTGACCTACCTAGTAAAGACGAGCTAGATAAAGAGTTTAGTTTATAAACTCATCATCAAACCCTATACAGTAAGTTCGTACTTATACCTACTTACTAATTTGTACACTTGCCTAGTTTTCTAGATCTTCTTTCCAAAAAAATATAACACCAAACATTCTTTATTTCCATAACATTTTAAACAAACCAAGTGCTAAGGCCTCGAACAGGAAAGAACCCGATTTATCAAGGGAGTAGACGAAGCTGGCCAGAACACTTTGGTCATAGTTGTGATTAGCTGGTACATATAGGCACGAGAGAGATAAATGTATTTAAACAGTTGTGCTCACTACATTCCATTAAATATTGAATTAATTTATATTTCTTTAATTGATTATTAAAGAGATAATTAAAAATGAAATCTTCAAAATCCAAAAAGGCACCTAAAAGTAACCTTTCACATCGTGTAACCTAAAAGTAACCCGACGTCGTTAAAAGTAACCTAAAAGGTTACAAAAGTAACCTTCTGGCAACGCTGGTGTCACCATCAGATTGACAGTGACGCTTAGGCTGGCGTTACCCCAGCACAATAATATCGAAAATAGTCATACAAGAAATTAGCCTTTTGAACCCCAGGCATAAAATTCATTGTCGTCTACGCCAAGCCACTATTCAATGCAAATAAAAAAAGAAAAGAATAGGGATGTGAAAATTATATCGACATTTTTAACGGGTTTTTTATAACTGGTGAAGATGAATTCCAAGCCATTACGTTATATATGTAGTGTGGACTAGTTCCAGTTTTTTAATGAACGCACTCGTGATCCAAGAAACATATTTCGCTGCATTAGTAGCATTTGAATTAGAGAAGTTTCAACCCAAGGATCGTTCAGTGGTATACGGCCAAATAATCAACTGCATATCGATATTACAAATCGATGCGACGTTTTAAAATGGATAAATATCTATTGATGATATTATCTTTTTTTCAACAAACAACAACAAAAATCGATAAAAGCTCGGCACTAGTTGACACGTGGTTGACACCTAAAGAAGCCATTGGCGTCGTGCTTAAAATAATTCAATACAAATACAATGCAATGTTTAGACATCATTTTAAGCATGAACACTGGATATATAACAATTAAAACATTTTTGGCAAATAGTGAATATAATAAAAAAGCTCCAATCAAAATTACATTGTTGGTAATTCGAACCTTTTTAAAGAAATAAAAATAGTAAAAATGCATAATTTTGACTCCCAACTACTACTACTGCGTCGTAGGCACAGAGACCGAATGACGCCTAAAGAGGTCATTTATCGGCCATTCTCCGATGAGCTAGTTTTACGTGTCCGGGCTTGCATAATCCGTAATATTATCATATTCAATCATGCAATTTTTTTTATATGTTAGATAGCATCCGTATCTAGCTGTAAACAAAAATATTGGCTTCTGTTTTAATTAGTTAAGACTAAATTAATTTATCTTATGTTCAAAGAACCTCTATTCTCTAATTACCGTGGCGTGTTCGCACACCAACTTAATGTTAAAACTTGCTTGTAATTTTTATAACATACAGATTTACTTTGATCCATTCAACGTTATAAACGGTATTAAGTAACGTGTATCACATTACAAAATATCGACTCAATAGAACCAGTCTAAATAATTATCATTAAGTAACCGAATGTCCAGTCGAAAGTTATAATTGCCGTGACATTTTCTGTTTTCGGGTGCACATCTCCTCAGTGTATGGTATGCCGCGGCCCATCACGTGTAGCACGTCTCTAACGTTAGTGTACCGCCAATAAAACACGTGAGTATTTAATTACCGTAGCCTTGGTTAAAAACTTTTCTAATTACCGTTGTACTTATTTTAATACTTGATTTTTTAAGTGAGACCCAACTTGAACATGTAAATGGAGACAATACTACTCCTCCGCCTCCGTACGTTGTAATAAGCTAGTATTTGCACACTGTGTCAGTTTTCGAAATTTTTAAGAAAAGCTATGGTTTTCTAATTACCGTATACTAATTACTGTATGTTTATAATTACCGATGTATGAAAAATTTATACTTATTTACTAACTGTGCCGCGATGTCGCACCAATGGAAAGTTTTCCCGCGGTTTTCGTAGTTTATTATTAGGTATCATTCAGTGGCGTGCCTAGGGTTTCAAAATAAGGCAAGCCCAATAAAATTTTAACCGATTTCAAAAAAAGAAAGTTCAGTTTTCGACTGAGTATGTAGGTACCTACGTATGTATCATCGCAACTTTCTCATAAACTACTGGTTAGGTACAATAAATTAAAAGTGAATTCATCCGTCTTCTTCTCGGCCCCGGTTTGTCACTTTCCTGATGCTGCATATGCTTTTCTAAAACGACGACGAATTAACGAGACCAGTTCAAAAAAAATTGCCTTTATTTAATGAAGTTTTGGACTCATCGTGTCTTCTTATAGGAAGTTCCTGTTGTGCTAAATGACAAACAATATCGACTAATCTTTGAAATACACTACGGTTGTTATCAACGCGCGTGTTATATTTTGAAATTTTTTCAGATAACTGGCGTGATATAGATGTCTCAATTCGTTGTTTACCAAAATTACCGAAAGAAACCATTGCACACAGGTGTTTATGGGAATTTGCGTGCCTTTTCATGGCGCCAGATATGTTATTTAAATCATTATAACCAGATATATTCGGAATCTTCATTCGAAAAAAATATGCAGCACCAGCAATACAATTTGTTAGTGTGCGAACAGCCTTTTTATGCACTGATCTATAAAATTTTCGTTTATGCGATTTACTAGTCTGAGAAATACACAGATTAAGCGTCGGTTTTAATGAAGAAATTAACTGTTTTTTCTGAGCAAAGTTTAAAGATTTTACCTTATCATCGCCAATCAAAACTTGAACGCATTTTAAATCCTCACAAGGTACAATTACCTCCATTGTAAGTCACCAAAACAATTGTATCACTGAGAAAACCTAAGAAAACACACAAAAAACTTTAACAACAAAACTTTTCCTACTCAAGCAAATGAAACTGAAGTGAGTTGCACTCGGTACTTACGCAGAGTTGCAGTGTTGTCATTTAGGCAAAAAAAGTCGCCAGGTATATGAAAAATCTAGCTAGATGTCGCAATAGGGTATTTGACACTGATGGAAATAAAATATGAAACTTAGCTATAATGATAGAATGTATTTTATTTGACTCTTTGGTATTTTTGAAAATAATATTAATAACTCGTAAATACATTTAATTCGATAAACAAATTCATAATTTTTAATCTATGTGTCACGTGACTCGAAACTATTAATTATTTTAAAAAGTCGCTAGTTTTTATTGTTGCTAAATCTTAAAAAATGACTCCAAACTCGTTAAAAATCTCCAACATCTCACAACGTCGCTAAAACGGCAACACTGCAGAGTTGGCAAGGTGTGCATACGCGTACAACTTCATAGGCATGCCCGGCTTAAATCTTCCATACTGATCGATTTGTAGACGCACAAGGTATATACTCGTTATACGGCACATCGCCATAAGTGCGAAAGTGACAGAGATAGTATTTTAAAGCCCGGTAAAAGCCCGTACGTGTAAGCGAGATAGCTATATGTAGATGCTGCAAATGCGAAACTCTGCGCGCGAACAATCGCGATGTGTAGTAATGTGGCATTGGTAGATACTTTGTGTTATTGTGATAAGAATGAAGCGCGCGAACTTTTAAATAGTTCGGGTTTGATATTGATTCTCTATCGAGCATTTTAGTAAGGCATTTGGGCTTATATGAAGGTACCGCCACTGAAGAAGTTATGCTATCAGCTTTCTGACAGTTAAAGCTTCGTTCCTTCAGAATTAATTGGCTTATTCTTATTTAAATTAAATTAATTAATTATACAAATCTTTTTTGATAAATTATATTTGGTTCCGGTTAGTGGAGTGTGTGATAGTAGGATAACATCAAAACCTGGTGCATGGATAACATTTGCTGTGACATAGCTAGATAGAAGGAGATCGTATCGGTGGCGGTTACCACGAACAACAGCATTCTCCAATAGTTCGGGTTTGATATTGATTCTCTATTGAGCATTTAGTAAGGCTTTTGGGCTTATATGAAGGTACCGCCACTGGTATCATCGTCCGTAAATATGTTTTTATTATATGCTGACCATTCATGAAGTTATTTAATATATAGGATGGGAAAACCCAAAAAGACCAAAGAGGAAGTGAAGGAAAAGAGAAGGCTCGCGGCACGACAACGCCGAGAACGAATTAAAAATGACCCTGATTTGTAACAGCAATCAAAAGAAAAAGAGAAAGAAAGGTATAATAAAATAAAAAGGGATAAAAAATACTAAGAAATTTGAGTGTTTTTTCTTTTAAGTTCCATCCAACTTACCTTTAATATTGTTTCAACAAACTAAAAAATTACCAATTAAGACAATGTTTGTTTTATTTAGTTTATTTTTACCTGATTGTCATTGAAAGTGTCTTATTTTTAATAAATTATAGCAAGATAAAGTGTCTTTTTTACTATTTGTTATGGTTATGAGGGACATCGTTAATTCTCTTGCTTTAATTACAATTATATGTGTACAAATAATTAATGTGTGTTATTATCATTTCATTATATCATATTTTACATAGACTTGATTATATTTTCTAATTACTGTTGCATTAAATATTAAATTTTTCTAATTACCATACTCATCAAATTTTTAAGTCTCTTTAACTAGAAAACCATCATTAATTGTTACATGCCTCATTAATTATTGAATTCGTATCTTTGATATCTTTCATATTTAAATGTGTTTCAGCCAAATTAGCGAAAAATAAAAAAGGTTACGGCAATTAGGCAAAGAACGCCAAATTGGAGAATGACCGGTATTGGTGTTCAAAAGGTTAAATGTTATAGATAATTAGTTGCCCTGCTTCTGTAATTGTTGCACACATTTTTAAAGTTGCACTTACAGTTTTTTACTTATTTCACGAAAACATTTCTTGCTGAGGTAACATTACCGCAGCCAACCTTGGTCTTGTTTAATGGGAATATTGAAATAAATATAAAAAGATATACAAATAAATGTCTTCTTCACTATCCCAGTAAAAGTTTGCTGAAATGCTTGTTACATATAGAGGAGATATCAATTGCAATATTAAAAACTAATTGCGAATCAACGCAAATAACAGAATAAATAGAGTTAGTTATCATTTCTCTTGTTTCACTGAACTTTGTCTCGTGCCAAAAACATGAAGAATACTTTTAATAAAATTAAAAGTTTATTAATTATGGCATTTTATTACAACCAACTTGTAATGCAATGTTGCATGATGAGTGCAAAGAAGTAACAAGTTTGTTATGTGGCAAAGATACAGTGTGGGATGAAAATGACCCAACTAAGCAATGTGCGGATAATGATTAAATAACGCATAAAACAAAAAACCGAACAAGTGCGAGTCGGACTCGCACACCGAGGGTTCCGTACAATTTGTAAGTACATATAATAAATATTTCAGGAACCGAGTCGTTTTGAATTTTTCGTTCGTAATCACCAAAATCTGAAAACTATACATTAGTAAATAAATCATAAAAAATATAGTCTTTATTTTAAAGTACATAATCAATCATCGTGCATACCGTTGCTTAACCCCGATGATTGATTATTTTCCCTGTACTTGTAGTATAAGACGATATTAGTTGACACATTTCATAGTTCTAGGTCAACGGTGATTTTATAAGGGTTCCGTTTTTTCCTTTTGAGGTACAGGACGCTAATAATATTTTTTTAATTAATAAAAAAAAAATTGTTTTGTCTTGTCCATGACTTCCTTTATAGAATATCGTGTTTTGTTTTGGTTAAGAAAACAAAACACGATATAGATTTTTCCTTTAGCACGTCTTACGAAAAATCAGGCATGCCCAATAGGGTTATTAACGAAATTTCACAAAGGGCCTAAATTTAAAGAATATGGTATAGATTAACTAAAAAAATATTTTGCAATTTTTTGTGTACCAATTGATTAAATAATAGCTGTTTAAAATTCAAATTTTAAAAGTCGTGCCAAAAGGCGCGATAATGACGATCGCCATTTTGTGACGTCATTACGCAACAGAACCATTGTAAACAAAGGAAACTATTTTGTAAATCATCACATTAGTGCGTAGTATACCAATATTTCGAAAATTGAACTGAAATACGGAGAAAGTGGTTGCAACTGGCTTCCGAAATATCAACAAATTCATCGATTTATTTTGTGTCATGTGTCACAGTGACTGCAAATTGACAATCAATCCTCTGAGTAGTGACGTCACGCAATCATTGGTGTTTCGAGTCACGTGACACATAGATTAAAAATTATGAATTTGTTTATCGAATTAAATGTATTTACGAGTTATTATTATTATTTTCAAAAATACCAAAATTTCTAATAAAATATCTTCTATCATTATAGCTAAGTTTCATATTTTATTTCCATCAGTGTCAAATACCCTATTGCTTTCATCATACGCACCAGCACAGTAAAATTCTCAGCACTCAAGATGTTTTAAGCAAAGAAAGTCGTATTAATAAGTAACACGATAACGCCAAATTACACTGTCAAAAGTACTCAGAACGAGAAACTAAAATGGCGAACCAGCCGGTGGGCTGGTCATATGTGATGTCATATTTAATATTTGCAAATTCAGAAAACTCTCAAATTAAGGTTTTCTTTTTTTACACTAGTAGTATCACATATGTTAAAAAGAAATGCATATAGTTTTTGTATTACTATAATTGAAATCGTATGGTAATCCCTTAACGTAATTTTTATATATATTATTAGGGCACGTCCTTTACTTATTCTTTAGTCATTGATGTCGACGATGGTTGAAATAACTTTAGTTCGTTCATTCTACGCCTGGAGGACCGTACTAATTAGAATTACTTCAAATTCAACGCCCATCGCTATTTGACCTGTGTATTTGACATTGATATTGTCAATACGCTAAACGTGTAAATATGTTTTGAAATTTGTTGTAGACTTACCTTACGACAAAAAGCATTGTTAATGCTTGTACAAAAGCGTTATAACTATTTTATCTACATCTAAGGTATTATTTGCATGTGGGTATCTGGTATTTAAAATTGTATTAGTTGAAACTATAAGGGTCTTTATTTTGCAGATACTTCTCCCAATATTATATTAGCGAGCCAACGGCTTAATATCTCCGAATGAAACCAACCGTAGCTGCTGATGAAATGTTTCCTGAAGGTGTTGGACCTTATATGGATTTGGAAGAAGTATGTTCATTAACAGTGTGGTACGTATTTAATATTAACATTATATTTTACTCTAATTTATATATTGATTTTTAACAGGCTGGAGGACCATCCAATCTGCTAATGGATTTGGCCGCTAATGAAAAGGCTGTTCATTCAGATTTCTTTAATGGTAAGTTCTTGATGCAACATTTGTTCAAATAAAATTTCGGACATTCATTTAAACTATGCAGAACATGTACACCTTGAAACTGGGCATACCATCCCATAGAATAAATCAATCAGAGTATTATGTGACGTTATTCTGTATTTGTATGATTCCACTCTGTGCTCTACTTCCTTTTTTATGGTTTTCTGATTTGTAAATGCTCATGTAGTTCTGTAGTTTTAATAAACCAAAGAGCATTTGATATTTTTTGTAGAACTTTATTTTGGTATTGTTGGAGGACTTCTAAGTTTGAGTTTCTCACAGAGCTCCACAATTCAACACCGCATGTCCAAACAGGTTTTAATACAGCTTTATAGATAAGTAGTTTGTTTTCCAGCTATATGTCAGATGTTTTTCCCAAAAGCCAGTTCAATTTTCGAAGTAGTATGTTATGTTCATCATGTTTTTTCTCTATATCTCCAAGTTTGTTTTTTGTCAAGATGTACGCTGAGATATATCTCCAAACTTGTTTGTGCCCCTCGTCAAATAATACTAAATTGCAGGAAAGGATAACAATACCAAACAGGCCCCCACCCCAATCCTGGCCAAGGCCATCCAAGGCTGTGGGTTTAATGTTTATGTAAGGTGGTTGATTGATGATCCTAAAGTTTAATAGTCTGCCTGTCGTAACTGTTATCTATTATCATTTTTGTTAAACATTCTGAAATGTGTTGTGGTATCTGTAACTTGTTGTTTTGACATCTGCTAATAATATGATTTAATGGGTTTTGACGCAGAATGCCCGGTTCGCAAAATGTCAGGTAGAAAAAAAGCCATAATCGCGAAATGTCCGTATCATTATGTCCAATTCGCAAAATGTCGATTCTCACAACATCGTTTTTAGGTACTATTTTCTTAGATTTTTTGTGCGAAGATATTATGTATCTATATAGTTATTATATATTTACTTCAAATAAAACGGCCAAGCCAATTCTTTGGCAGACATACTAACAAAAAGCGCGTATGAATGCTCATACACTCGTCTCACAGTACTCCAGACATACTGATAAGAGCACATTCCATTCTTCCGCAAAAACTTGGTGAGGCTGTACATTTACACAATTATGCATAATTGTTATCTGCTATAGATTAAAATAAATCTTCATTATAACGGTTAATATCACCAGTTTTCATCTCACGAAATGTAAACTATAGTTATATAGTACTAGCTGTGCCCCGCGGTTCCACCCGCGTATAATTATATTAAAATTACCTACTTAGTACTAACCAACAAATAGAAAATAATTCACAGTTCGTCCCTTCTCTCAGGGTTATGCTGTTATGCGTCACACGACTGTTGAAATGTTTTCATTTTACATTATCTCTTAAACTAATCATCTGAATAATATGCTGTAAATGGCAAACTCTATCTTAATAAAATTGTCTCGAAGTAACTTTCGTTCGGAAGGATTAATATGCAATGCCTAATAATAACGCACATGAATCACTTTAAAAATTTCACTAAAGTATTGGCACAAAATACCTTATTGTGGCTGATGTATAAGAGACTAGCTAGTGCCCGCGACTTCGTCTGCGCAAGTCAAGGTAGCCTATGTCCTTCTCCAAGATACAATCTATATCCTTGCTAAAATTTAATTAAACGTTTAGTCGTGAAAAGGTAACAAACAGTTACTTTCGCATTTATAATATTGGTATGGATAGTCATACATCGTGGACTTCTTTTTTTAGATGTACTAAGGTCCAATATTTTTGTAGAACTTTGTATTTACGTATTACAAACCATTACGCCACCGCACGCGTATAAAGCATTTAGGAAGCGCATGTTTTTTCAAGCATACTTAATATTTAAGTCTAGTTGAGAGGTGTAGCCTAATATTAGAATGCTTATACTATTCCTCATGAACCTATCTTTGCGGCATAAACGGTAGTATCTTTTTTTTACGTTTTAACTTATAAGTTTGATTTTTACCCGAGTATATGGTTCTAATTTCAATACCTCCACGCGTTAAGAGATAAAGGGCCATAAAGATATTTTTCAAATCTGACTGTTAGTTCCAGAGATTAGAGCGTTTAAACAAACAAACAAAAATACTCTTCCGATTTATCATATTAGTATAGATACACGACTGCCTCGTTGGTGTAGTGGTCGCAAGCGCGGCTTTTGAGCGTGAGGTCCTGGGTACGATTCCCGGGTCGGGCAGTGTTAATGGGTTTTTCTGTTAGGAAATTGTCAGTAGTAGCCCGGAGTTTGGAAGATGGTGGTGTGACACCCCCGTGCTTCGGACAGCACGTAAAGCCGTGGGTCCTCCGCCTGATCTCTCTCCGGTCGTGTCGGCTTGCCGGGCCATCGGACTATGAGAGTGAAGGAAGAGGGAGTGCACCTGTTTGCGCATAAACTTGTGCACTATAATCTATCTACTATCTTCTGCGTACTTGGCTGATCTCCGTGGAGATAGGCCGCCGTGACCGCAATACGGTCAGGCGTAGTATTATTAAAGATAAAATAAGTAAATATTTTATTTAACGTAACGTTAGTAATATTTTAGGTTTTCATGATCACTACACAATATAATAAAACAACTTACAACATTAACAACAACATATACAAATATGACTTTCGGACATTCTGCGTAAAAAACCTTCTAGTACCTAAGCCAAAAAAAATAATTTGCGTGGCGGCAAATTTAACAGCCGAGATTTTCCTCCCAAGGAAAAATAAATGGACATTTTGGGTCTTGCCGTAGGCCTGCCGAATTACTTGCAATTTATTTGCTACTGAAGTAAACAATGGGGCCACTGCGCTGTTGTGCAGCGGTTTGACTCTAGCCGCCAAGCACAACATAAGAAAGAGAAAGCGATACGAATGTAGGTAATGGGTACACGTAGCAAGTTTGTAAGCGTTAATAGAAGAGGTAATCTCAAAGGTCAGGCTTACAGCAAGATCCGTAATATGAGTCGATTATAAATATAGTACACGCGCCCCCTCCCGTCGAAGTCTGTTGGCTCAATGATTCCGACTTTAGTTTGCGCTGAAATCACACAAAGCTTTTATAATATAATAATTTCATAATTTTCTTTGTTTTCAGATTTTGAAGACTTGTTTGATGATGATGATTTAAAGTAATAACAACAATCAATATATTATTGTAATTGGGATTTTGTTAATTAAATAATAAGAAAAAAAAAATGATACTTATTTCACTTATCATTAAAACAATTCCATGTCTAATATAAAAACAACTATATTCAACACTTATGGCCGCCATTCAGAACTGCGATTTTACGCTGTAAGCCCCTCTTTCAATTTATGCGTTTGGTGTCGGACTGCTGCCGCACGGTTGCAGTCCCGCTTACTTTGTTCTTCAGTAGAACTGCTGCAGGACGACAGTAGTCCGACATCAACCGTCTGAAAGCGTATTAGTGTGCAGGACGATCGTATTTTAGTGATGTCCTCATCAGTCGAACCCTGGATTCAGATGAAGAAAGGTTACTGTTAGTGCTTCTGTTAAATAAAATAAAAACCACGCCGCCGCCCGAGAGCACTACCGATGTTTACTTCTAAATGTTCCAACTTATATTTTTATTTTTTAAATTGTTGATGTATTTGTGACAAATATCTTTCCAGATACTTTCTTTTTTAGAGTGATCACTTTTTCAATCCTATTTTGATTTCCATAGAACAGGATTTTATAATAACATTGGCAGGACATATTTCTATTTCATTTATAAATTCTCCTGTGTTTATTTCGTCCATAATATATACAAAGTAAAAATTTACTTTTCTACAAAATACGACCATTTATTGCAATAGTAAACAAAGAACTAAAACACTTGGCATTTGCGATGTTAACGTCTGGCTGTCGTGCGCGTGAGATATTGTAGGTCGCACTGCACTCGCGACTCATTAAATGTATGGAAAAAACAACCGTCCGTAACTAGTAAGACACCCGCACTGCTTCGGCGCCGCAGCAGTTCGCCACCAAACCGCATAATTATATGAACCCTAAGGGTTTGCTTCGGTTAAGTACTCCAGATTCGGAAACTGTGCTAAACGTATTTTTTGTCCATATAGGACCTGTCAGATATTGACATAGATCGTACATTTTTCACCATTGAAAATACGAAGCTTTCATCATACAGGCTAAGGAATATTTTAGAATTGACATGTCATTTTATCTTAATACCCCGGAAGTAACTAAAATTGAATTAAAAGTTACTATATCGCAGAAATTCGTACCGTACCTCTACCCTCGTCGCAGTTGTTGACACGACGGCGGTGCCGCCGTCCATCGCAGTTTTGGGTTAAGGACAGTGCTAACTTTTACAAGATATCGAGATCCATTTTATTAAGATTTCATTTACTAACTGAATAAACAAGTTTGTAATAACAAAATTAAACAATGTCTACGGTAGTCTTCAATATAAATTATTCTAAATACGATGCGTAATTTTGTTTGTGCATATGTAGTGGCAATATTTGGTACAAGACGGCGACTAAATTGCTTTACTAAGAATATAATAAAATGAACATGTAATATTTCGTAATTAATTGATAGAAAGGTTTGTTTGTTAAAATTTGGTATTTTAAAGATTTAACGTGGCTTTCCAGCAAAGCTGTGCGAGGGGGGACATTGAGCAGTGCGAGGATGTGGAGCTGTTAAAGATACTCTTCATTAAAGATATGCGAGGAAGCTATGTGGCATTTATGTCACACGCTCGCATTCCTCAGACGCCTTTTTCTATCAAACCTATGTTGTGCAGGGTTAGGAAAAATTAAGCAATCATATTGATTTTTTTCTCCTCTATCACAGCTTTCCTACTTTGCAGCTTTGGTGGAAAGCTACCCTTGTGTTTTCTCTCCATGTGGCATGGTTTTCTCTTGTATACAAATAAGTCTTATATTCAGCAGGTATGCAATGAAAATTAATTAAAACATTATCAAGTACTAGTAGTACTTTATTACTTGTTTATGGCCTGTTTAAATTCTCTTTAGCAATGATAAGAGCTAAAAGAGTATGCAATATACATATTCCACAATTCAATATTATCTGATTAGTAGTGGTCAAAATGTTAAATCATTTTATCAAGTTACAAATATTGAAATCATATTTGAATCATTGGAATTGTTTTAAATATTGTATTAAATCATTACATTGTGTCAAAATATGTTTAAGCTAATATAATGTTTGAACTTGTGTGGCATATTACATAAACTTAGCCCACATGCAACAGTAACACCTAGTTAATATAAACAAAATAGTTATAAATGTTCCGCCGACTAGTGCGCCGCACGTGGTCGCTACACGTCGACGTCGCTGCTGTCGTCGCTGTAGTCGTTACCCTCGGGTTCCTCTTGCTCCTCGTCTGCCTCTGCTTCTGCTTCTATTACGTCTTCTTCATCACCAGCTTCATCTTCAAGTTCCTCTTCTTCAAGCATAGTTGAAAGTTTCGTTATAACTCCTCTGCCCATTTCTGAAACCAGTATGACGTAGTCATTAATTTTTATATGAGCACTGATAGCCTATATTATAGTTGAACTGGAAAGTCAAAAGTCGCAAGTACACACTACAGAGCATTGACTTTTTAACATATTAATTAGTAAGCATTTGCTTAAAGCCGTGAAGGGAACATTATCGTAACGTGGGGATTTAATGTATCCGGTTTCGTGATAAGGTGTGGAAAAAGTAAATCATCCAAATAAAAAAAAAAATCCAAATCGGTTCATAAATGACGGAGTTCTGAGGTAACAAACATAAAAAAAAAAAAAAAATACATCCGAATTGATAACCTCCTCCTTTTTGGAAGTCGGTTAAAAAGAGGCAAGCATTTCTACGTGAAAAGATATTACAATCATAAGATTAGTAATTATGATAATTTGATTAATAAAATCAATTGTAGACTCATCTCCTTAAACCGATCTGTTACCGTAATATGGAACTACTTATCAATTTGACTGGTCTTTGTTTATACAGAAACGCAATAAAAGACAAGCCAGAAAACAAAAGTTGCTAAGTCTGTGATTTTAAATAGGTGAAGACAATATTATAATAGACAGCCCTCGAAGTACCCTACATTCTAGCACACAAAGCCACAAACACCATACCAACTCTAGCTATATTGCAATTAATCCGAATGATAAGTTAAAATCTAGTGAAGACTCTCTTGATCTCTTGTCCAAAAAATTATATTATGTCCAGAACAATGAAATGGTATCTTAGAGGATTGCGTAAGATTAAGATCGGTGGCGTTATTATAAGCACTGAGACAAAGGATGACACGGCCTAAACGTAGAAGCACCATATAAGATAAGACCAAGAATTATTGTTATGGGAGTACCCTATGCCCTAAGTGCGCAAGAAGTCTATGACTGCATCTATGAGCAAAACTTAGCAGACAAGCTGTCTAATTTGCCCCATTCTATATTTTCATCAATAAAACAAAGTCATAAGTCGGGTAACAAGAGAGTTCCCTACATGGCATACATTTAGAAGTACCAGTCTGCATTAACGCTCACTGGAGTGCCCTTACCAGTCTGCTCCGACATTCAGTACCTCGGGTCGCTCATTCAAGGGGATGGTGATATAGACCGAGCTGTTACGCACCGCATCAACTCAGATTGGATGAAATGGCGACAGGTCACAGGAACAACTTGTGGCCCACGGATGCCCCTCAAGTTGTAGGGCAAAATTAACAAAACCGTTATAAGACCTGTCATCCTGTATGAATCGGAAAGCTGGGCCATGAAGAAGACGGATGAAAGAATATTGCATGTAGTCGAGATAAGAATGTTGAGATCGATGTGTGTAGTGACTAGAATTAAAGTAAGAAATTAGTATATTAGTAGAAACCTCATAGTAGCGCCAGTGTCAGAAAAATTTAAAGGAAATCGTTTTCCTGGTATGAACACGTAATGAGGAGAGATGAAACATGTAATTAAGAGAGTAATGAATACGAATGTTGATGGATGGAGGGGGAGAGGTAGACCAAAGAAAAGATCGATGGATTGTGTGACCGTTGACGTGAATGAAAAGGGAGTGAACGATATGGTGACAGTTGGCAGGGAAGAATGGAAGAGAAAAACATTGCGCCGACCCCAAATAGCTTGGGCCCAGAACTAAACACAGGGACAGGGTAAATTAACAAAGACCGCGTGTTCATCAATTGTACATCCTGTCCAGTCATGAATCTCACACTTGTGACCAGATGCTTCAAATGTCAAAAGTACGGGAAAAGTCCTGCTGGGAGGCTAATAAATCTAATGATACGTACGGACACTGTGGCGAACAAGGTCGTCAGTTCAATGATTGTACTAAAAATAATGAACCATCTCAATGTGCAAAAATATTGTTATTATATTTCCAGTATAATAATATATTGATTGTTGATGTAAAATTAACCTTTTATACGTCATACTAACTTCTACAGCGTTGCATGATATTGCTATAAAACTAATAGGAGGTAAAAGCAATAAAACTAATAGGTGTAAGCAGACAACCAGCCTACATGTCCTACATCTAAGTAGTGACAGATAAAATCGGGACGGTTTTAAAAGGATATTCCATCCGCACAATTTACACACCGGGGGCAAAGGTAAACAACATAGTGGGCACACCTAAGGCAAGGATGTCATTCCACTGCAAGCACCATGTGCCTACATAAACTTAAATCAAAAACAAAATTTTCAATCGGGAGGACGGTTTTAAATTATCAGCAAGGTGGAATCCAGTGATTAAAATATCAAAACCTCGATTTTTAAAGTCGGTTAAAATACGGACACAGTGTAGTGTGTCGCGGGCTATATAATAATAATGAAAACGCGGAGGTAGATTGCGTCCAGGGTGGGAATGGAGTATTCGATCCACCCTAACTACTCAAGAAAGGCCAGCAGGGATTTGATCTTGCCGGCGACCTTTCGAAGAGTACCTGGGTTACCGAAGTACTTTGCCCTGTATGTGGCGACCCCGGGGCAGTGAAGCACCACGTGTGCTGCCGTTTCATCTTCCTTCATGCAGGGTCTGAAAAGAGGGTTGTCAGTCACTGCTCTAACAAAGAGGTGTTTATTAAAAGACCCATGCCTGTTCAGCCGTTGTGACTGTACGCAACTGTTGCTTTGACAGTCGAAGAAGCTGCCTGGTGATCCGGCCGTCGATGGTCGGAAGAGCCTCTTTGGCCTGTCTGCACTCATCATGGTTCGTCCAGAAGTTGCTTGAACTATATATCGGCTCAGATATGGTTGAGGCCTAAACTTAATTAATTCAAATGCATATATATACAATAATTAATTTAATCAAGCTCAGCAATCAATTAAGCCGATTTATGGGCTTTGGCATGGGTCTTATAATAAACAGCTCTTTGTTATAGCAGTGACTGACAACCCTCTTTGCAGATCGCCATGAAGGAAGATGAAACGGCAGAACACGTGGTGCTTCATTGCCTCGGGGTCGCCACATACAGGGCGAAGTACTTCGGTAACCCAGGTACTCTTCGAAAGGTCGCCGGCAAGATCAAATTCCTGCTGGCCTTTCTTGAAGAGTTGGGGTGGATCGAATAATCCATTCCCACCCCGGACACAAAATAATCGCTAAGAGCGGGGGTTTTGTTTTTTTTTATCAAAATTGGATCTACGTTTGGCCACCAACTGGCCTGATGGTAAGCGACGGTGTGGCCGAGGATGGAGCACGTAGATCCAGAAGAAATCTATTCACTCTAAGTAGAGTAGATAGATTTGGGGAGAACGATAGATGGGGAGTTGGTGCAACTGCCCAGACCCGTCCCCCACAATGGTTGCGGACTACATCTCGAAACACGACTAGGTCGCTTCACGACATGGCTTCGTCCGGTGGGTGGTAACCAGCCGCGGCCGAAGCCTCCCACCAGGGTTGTGTTGCCTGTATTTCACCACCCAGGGGCCACTTGTAGGGGTTCCATTTTAAGGGTACACTCCTACGGACGCGGGCAACTCAGGACCCAAAACTTGCGGAGTTGCGGAAACCAGCTAGCTACACCATAAAATAATTGTTTTGTATTTGTTAGTAATAATGTATTATAGGGATACTTACGTTCGACGTAAGTCTTCAACGATTTGGGAACCATATTTTTTGCTCTCTCAATGTCTTCTTCTGAACATTCACCTTTATCTAAACCTGAAATAAGAATAAATATTCATATTTTTACTATTTATACGGTAGCCCATTGCCGTACTGCTATACTGTTATAATAAGTGAATGCTTACCAAATAGAAGACCCATTCTTTTTAAAATATCAATGTCATCATGTATTTGGAACCTTTTGTTGAAATTGAACATATACTCTGTCCTGCAAAAACCAAACAAATCAGTATAAAACGAAGTCTTTGTTGGACACTAGATTGACTGTTAAATAAAAGGCTTGGAATTTAGGAGATTTCGAAAATAGTATTGGTTAACAGAATTCGAAACTATCCGTCAGTCAGTTACGAGACGAAGAGCCGCCACAGATTGACTACTTTTAACTTCGTCTATCTGTGATTTGGCGACTTGTATTTGCGTTCTGGCAACTCTATGTTAGGTTGCGGTAACAAAATCGAATGTTTCAGCGTTCAGTGGCTGTATAATATAAAGCTTCCGAAAAGAGACTAAAATTGCATGATGCTAAAACTAGTCCGTGGAGGGTCTGACTTATTATCATAGGTTATAATTTAGAAAAATATTGTTGAACCCTATCGATGCTGGACAATATTTTAGTATTAAACAGTTAGCTCCTTTCTGTTGAATTTCAGACTAATAATATTGAAAAACTATTAATATATTATATTCTATACCTATACTCACTTATCGTTAGAAATACTGCAGTCAATTAAAGCTTTATCACTAGTATTCACAACAATGAATGGCAAATGGATAGCCGACGATGGAGATGGTTTAACGCCTTTGCTCTCTGCTTCTTTATTTCTTTCTATCAAACTCTTAAATGAAATGTGCTGAAACAAAATTGGTTTGTTTTTATTATCGCTGAATATGGAATATTTTACAGATTTTATTAATTTGTTATTCTGACATAATTAATACCTGTAGTATGAGTTCTTGTAACTGTTGTGTTTTTTTTTGTATCTGTTCTAACTTAGACTGCTTTTCTTTTTCTAAAGCTGTACATTCTTGTACACTATTTGTTGGTAGTCCGAGCCACCTTATTTCTTTCTTTTCTTTAGATATTATATTCATTGCCATTAAAACGTTTAATGCATCATATACTCTTCGGCGAATATTCTTTTGGTCATATTGCTGTAATGTTAAATTTACCTGAATTACATTTTTACAAATTAATCATGCATTAATTACATTTTATTGATTTTCTTCTGAATATGATATTATAAATTACGATATTATGTAATAATTTAAACCGAAATAAATCGACGATGTGTCGACAACGTCGATTTCTCATTTTCTTAGGACGAAAGTTGTTAATTGTCATACAGAACTGATTAAAAAAAATGGTAGCACTGCATAAATCTCGTGTCGATTGATAATCCTGTCCCACGACTGTCGAAAATTATTTTGTTCATTAAATAGCAAGTGTATCTTTGTAGTGAATCAAATTCGAATGAATATACGTACTTGGCTATCTGCCGAACCATGCATTCCCGCTGCAAATTCTAGCACTAATTCATCAGCAACTTCGTTATATGAAGTGAATCCTTTATTTCTGACCTTCTCACATACTTTCATGGAAAAATGCCTTAAACCTTTGCCAACTTTGTCAGCATGTTTACGTCTCTTAGTCGTGCTGAAAACGTATTAAAAATACTCAATACAATTTGTCAGTGTCTCTTACGGCCAAATATTCAAAAAGCACTCAATTTTAGAAGCCCTCGAATGTAAGGCTGTCTCAGTCTGTCCCATATAATGTCACTAGTTGTGTCATTATGGATGTCATAAATTTACACCATGTCGTGTATGAACACAAATTCATAAGAATTAAAAATGTTGATACTCAGCTACCTCAGCCCATCTGCCCAATGCAAAGCAGCTACTGAAAACTAAGCTACGTAATTTTAAAATAAATAAAACATTTCTGAACCTACTGTTCTTGATTGTATATTATATCAAGATAGTGATATGATTTGCCCACACAGTGGGCGAGGGTCATTATTCCGCGAAAAATCTTAACACCGCGATTCAAAAAGTGACGTCATATGCATACCGCTACCTAGCGAGTAATGAGTGAACCGTCAAATATTAAGCATAGTAAAGTAAAGTTTTTGGTTTAACGTAGGTTTAACAATGCAACGTAATTATTGTTTATAGCTGTGCCCCGCGGTTTCACCCACGTTAATATTAGGAAAAAAACCTACTAAAATATATTCCACCAGCCCCCTCCCTCTCATGACCCTACGCCTAACACATTATAAATGTGCCTGCCTCGTTGGTCTAGTGATCCCAAGCGCGACTGCTGAGCATGACGTCTCGGGTTCGATTCCCGGGTCGGGCAATGTTATTGAGTTTTTCTGTTAGAAAATTCTCAGTAGCAGCCAGGAGTTTGGAATTGTACCTGGTAGATGGCAATAGCCTATTACTTATAGCCACCTATTACATGGGACTTAATAACAGCATTGGTGAAATGTGGGTGTACGACTGTGTTCACCTCTGCCTATCCCTTCGCGAAATACAGGCATGATACTATGTTATGTTATAAATGCGCGCGTGGTACTTGATCATTATTTTGTTGCGTTATTTTAAAACTATGAAATCTCCTAAGATATTCATTGAAATCAAATTAGCTCATGGTTCAAAATTAAATTACTGTGATAAATAACGTAGGTATTTATTTGGATAAGGATTAATATCATGTTAAAAAAAGACCTGCGCAAATATTGCATTATTTTAGAACCAATTTGATAACCATAAAAAAGTTATAGTGAGTATAACTTACTGCAAAGTTAGTCGTGTTGGTTCGGTCATCTGTATAGGGACTGAATAGATTGCAATGACGTCGCCAAAAGACGTGTTAAATATGGATGAAGAATTCGCGGTGGTGAGCGGAGGTCGAGATGGCTTAGTGGTCAGAGCGCCTGGAGTATTGAGGCGCAGGTTCGAATCCTGCTCGCGACCGTATTCTTTTCCATTACTAATATTATAAGTTTAGAGTTCGCTAAGCATGCGTTAATGCTTTTCAAAGATTTATCTTTAATAGTAACTTCACTCTTTTTTCTAATTTATTCCCGTACGATGCCGGGGCGGGTCGCTAGTGGTGTATAAATTCAGTGTGAATATATAGGTACTGAATTGATAGCGATGACACCACCATACGAGAATGTGGAAGAAGAATTCGGAAAACTGAACAGAGATCGGCATAGGTTAGTTAGCAGGGCGCCTAGAGTATTCCAGGCGGCGCACGCTCACGACCGTATTTTATCAACACGATAATTTAAAACTTTAAAAAATATTGATTTCCTCGTCACTAATTATTTCAAGATAAATCTTTGAAAAGCATTAACGCATGCTTAGCGAACTCTAAAGTTATAATATTAAATGGAAAAAGAATACGGTCGCGAACAGGATTCGAACCTGCGCCTCCCGGATAAATACTCCAGGCGCTCCGACCACCAAGCCATGTCGACCTCTGCTCACCACCGTGAATTCCTCTTCCATATTTTAACACGTCTTATGGCGACGTCATTGCAATCAATTCAGTACCTATACAGGTGACAGAACCGACACGATCAACTTTGCAGCTAATACAATGTCCTGTTCGCGACCGTATTATTTTTCCATTTAATATTGTAACTTTAGAGTTCACTAATTATTTTATAATTAACTCACTATTCTGCTGGAGGATCATTGTCTGAATCATGTCTCCTTCTCGACGCATGCGACATTGTTGTATTTAGACTATTTGCTGTGCTAGTACTTGTTATTTGGTCTTCAGGCTCCGTTGGTATAGAAATTTGATCTGGCACAGAATGTAAAAATTTCAGTTCAGTCAGTGGCTCCTGCTTAACCTGAAAACACGGTGTATGCATTATTTTAAGTATTTCTTTTTAATGAAGTACCCACTAACTTAAAATTATTTATGTTATCTAGTTGCAAAGAATGCTTATAATTACCTGTTGTTCTTCAATTTCCTTTGGTTCTACTTTAATTTTTTGTAAACTTGCTAAAGTATCAACCTGCAAGAATTCTGAAATAAAATTTCATTCAATCAATCACATAAGCCTCTGGCAATATTCTGCCAGATAAAGGCTTTTGCTTAAGCGTAGATAACATGTACATATAGTGAACTATCTTAGCTTTCTTGAGTTAAGCACTAAGTGCTTGCCCCGCTGTTGATGCGATTTCAAGTTTGACGGAACTGTTTTTGATTAAGCATAGCATCATGTGCGTGCGATAGCAATAATAGCATGATCGAAACCTACATCGAAAAAACGAGTAGAAATCGTTTTTTCAAGCAGCTTGATGTGTAGGTACAATTGTTGCTTGTGCCTAAGAGTAAAACTACTGCTTGATCGGCTCGGGGAACCTATGCGCGTTTTTGCAGACAATATGCCCTTAAAATCGTCACGCCCGGGCAATATTAATTGTTATCATCAAAACCTGTCGAATGCACAGGTTATAACGGAAAAATTGGAAATCGTGTGCGAGTTGAGTCCATGGCTAACGTCACCACGGTAAACAACGGACATCGATGACCGGACCACCGACGGCTCAAACCCGCCTCGGCATCACATATTCAAGTTGCATGCTCCGGTCTAGGCCAATATGTGCCGAGGATGACACGAAGTCCTCGTTTAGTTAATACTGAATGACTGGAGGGAGAATGTTTCTATCAGAATCTTTGAGGTTCTGTGAGATATATGAATGACTGGTGTTTTTTCCCCTTTATATTATTATTTAATATACCTATCTTTTGTAACATAAATAATGTACGTGGTTCACATGTACCGTTCTAAAATAAATAATAATATGGGGAATTTCACATAATTAAAAGTAAACAAATGACAGTGTAACTGGTAAACTGAAAAATGTCGGCGTAGTTTCTCAAGCCTATCAGTAAGTAGACATCACATCCCCCTATCTCACTACTTTAGCCTAAAAGGTCCCGTATCAGGGAAGACAACATAGAAGCGTTTTCCAAGCAGAAAGTGTCCTTAATATATATATATATATAGAAATATAATAAAAAAATCCTTACTCGATGCGCATTTGATGCCACTTAACTTCACTGCTCTGTATAGTGATGTCTGCAATATAAAAGGAAAATTATTTTAGAAGTATTGTTTTTTTAGGATACAATAATCGTAGTTGTTACGACTAATTGCTAGCTTCGTAACTGTTCTCCAGGGTAGCCGGGGTAAATATTTCGCCGCAAAGCTTAACACTTCTACGTTACGTTATTTACCTGTATTAGGTCCATAGAGCTGTGTAGGTATAGGGTATATAAGGTTCCAATTTGTTAGGTAACTCTCTTTATATGGGTTAATATAAAAATCAAATACATTCACTTAAGCCAAAAATTAAACTGAAATCACGAATTATTTCTAATGACCATAGGACCAGCAAAACGAAAACAACTAGTGGCAAACATTGAAGTTAATCAAATTGTTAAAGAATTATAAATTATTATGTATCCTTATTATTTAATTAACACTTTTAAGGATTCATTTGAACCCTAAAGAAAGCAACCTAATAAAGTAGGATCTTTTCTGTGTTATCAAGAATCGATCCTTAAAAACAATACCTACACAAACGTCATAATCGAAACGTTCAGCGCCCCAGATTGCTCACTATCGATGAGATATTTCATCTCTATTTCGAGCTAAAATAGGTACCTATGTAAGAGAGTGTGCAAATCACGAAAGTGCACATAGGTAACTTGATTCACGACGTGAGTAGTACCTCTAAAAACCTAGGCAAGTGTGGCTTATAAATAAAAGTAATTCTAATACTTGCTTTCTAACCGACTGAGTAACAATATTGTTAGCTATAAGATTCTACATTATGTCACGTAAAATTTATCAATATACCTATGTATACTGTACACCCACACACTCGCAGTAGCCAAGGGCGGTGGGTTATTGGTCTAAATCTCTTAATTCCATAAAAATGAAAACAGTCTAAAAATGCCTCCTTAAAACCAAAGGGCTTTTTTTTTTTTATGTTATAGGGGGCAAACGAGCAGACGGCTCGCCTGATGGTAAGCGATTACCGCCGCCCATGGATACCCGCAACACCAGAGGAGTCACAAGTGCGTTGCCGGCCTTTTAAAAAGGAGTACGCTCTTTTCTTGAAGGTTTGAAGGTCGTATTGGTCCGGAAATACCGCAGGTGACAGTTCATTCCACAGTTTTGTTGTGCGAGGCAGAAAGTTTCTAGAGAAACGCACAGTTGTGGACTGCCAACCATCTAAATGATGGGGATGGAACTGCTGTCGCGTAGAACGATGGCGGAAAGAGGCGGCAGGGATCAGTCCGAACAATTCCTCGGAGCACTCCCCATAGTATAGGCGATAGAAGATGCATAGCGAGGCCACATCTCTACGCAGCGCCAAGGTTGAAATATCTTGGCAGTCGACGATACGAATCGCTCTCCGTTGGATGCGGTCCAGAGGGAGAAGCTGGTACTGGGGTGCCCCTGCCCAAAGATGAGAGCAGTATTCCATGTGAGGCCGGACCTGCGCCTAAAATTCCCGAGTGGGATTTCACTGTCAGGCGACCAGTGCAAGTTAAGACTCAGATAATTTTTATGTTTTAACGTTCAACACCAGGACTATTAGAACAGAATAACGGATCACGGAATTAAATTAGACATAACATAGCATCACGCCTGTATTCCCCGAAGGGGTAGGCAGAAGTGTACATAATTGTACACCCCCATTTCACCAAAGCTGTTATTAAGTCCCATGAGGTGGTGAACCTATTGCCATCAACCGGGCACAATTCCAAACTCCGGACTGCTACTGAGAATTTCCTAACAGAAGAACTCAATAACACTACACCCGACCGGGGAATCGAACCCGAGACCTCCTGCTCAGCAGTTGCGCTTGCGACCATTAGATCAACGAGGCAGTTTAATATATTGTATGTATTAAAATTGGTCTAGCCGAACTGAGACAACTCAGTTCGGCTAGACCAATAATATCCCAATTGGATGGAGAAGATATCCTTGAAAGAAACACTAATATATTTTATTATAGTGGTGGTGCAGGCAGTAAATAAAGCGTGGAATTTTTTGTTCCTAAAAATAGAAGATCAAAAGCGTACTCAGACAGCTACCCTAATATTCCAAATAAACGGTAATAAAACCTTAACAGTTGTTCAAGTCTATGCGCCAACATTAGGCCATCCAGATGACGAAATTGAAGATTTTTACGAACTCTTAAACAAGGCGTGTGATGACAACCGAGGTACGTGGACCATCAATGACTCCACTCTAGGACTCTCTTACCCCATCTGTTGTCCGGTCTGCGGCACACATGACCAGCCCGCTGCCGATTCTTTCTCGCTATTACTAAGACCGTGTCAGTTAGATTAGTTTTTCTTTGTGTTTCGGATGCATCCCGAAGAGAAATCCCTAACATAGTCCTTTCCATGTCACCCATTTCCATAGCTCTTTGAGTGACTAGCAGTTTGGTGATCATCTGCATTGTGATCGACCTTGTTTCCGCTGCATACACCATGACGGGTTGGACACATTATTCAGCATTGAAGTGCTAAAACGTATATATCTGCCTAGCCTTTTCCCAATTACATTGGGGTCGGCTTCCAGTCAAACCGGATGCAGCTTAATACCAGTATTTTACATGGAGCGACTGCCTATCTGACCTCCACAACCCAGTAACTGGGTAATACGATATCTCGTGGTATGACTGGTTGTCGAGACTTTCAGGCCTCTGACTACCCGTAACGGCTGTCAAAGATCTTAATTTGACAACCGGGACAGACGGATTTACGTGCTCTCCGAGGCACGGAGGGGTCTCGGTATGAAATGATGGTCACCCATCCACAGACCGACCATGGCAAGCGCAGCTTAACCTCGATCGATCGATCTGTGCGGCTGTTATTTAGCCACGAGCCCCAAGCGCTAAACCGTATATATATATTCGAAATCGGCTTCAGGCTTTTTTTTTAGCTTTCATTTGAATCCCATATTTTTATTAAAAAAAACTTATTTTTATTCCTCCGCTTTTTTATTTGCAGACGCCATATTTAAAAATAGTTAAAGCCTATAACACACACACTCTCGACACTCCTACAATTGAAATGAATCTAATGACACCTCGTATATTAAAATCCATCAAACAGTTTAGGCAACAGGGCTTGCCTAAGAAATAGATATACATACATACACTCAAAAAACTTAACCCTCCTCGTCAGTCGGGTAAAACTAAGACCCATCGTCACCAACAAGGCGCCCTTCATTTATTACGTAAGACGATTAAGGGGGCAGGGGGTCGACCATATAGATAGTTCTTACGAAGATCACAAAAATGCGCCAAGACAAGATTATACTTTGAAAAAATGCGGGAACCGCGCGGGTGATGAAAAATCAACATTAAAAAAAAACTTAAGTTGTATACATTTCTTCCTTTAGTTTCTTACGTAATAAATATTAAACAGGGGGGGAGGTGGTCAGCCTATTCTTATTTTTGCTTATATAGGGTAGGAGGGGGTCAAAATCTAGCAAAAAATAATAATAATAATTTATCACCGTGGGAGAGCCATGCATCGGCATGAATGGGCCGGCTCGACCGGATTGATACCACGGCCTCACAGAAAACCGGCGTGAAACAACGCTTGCGTTGTGTTTCGCCGAGTGAGTGAGGGTACCGGAGGCCCAAACCCTTTAAAAGGTCGGCAACGCACTTGCGCCTCCTCTGGGGTTGCGGGTGTCCATGGGCGGCGGTAATCGCTTACCATCAGGCGAGCCGTCTGCTCGGTAGCCCACTATTCCATAAAAAAAAAAATGAATGGCGCTCAATTGTTCTAGGACTTCCCGATTGTGCAAGCAATCAGCGACCGAATTAAGCAGTTGATCTTTGACAAGAAATACAAGATCCAGCTACACGAAGAACCACAACGTGAGGGTCTTATCTCCGCGGAACTCTGGATTTTCACAGATGGGTCAAAAACAGGTACAGATACTGTACCCGAAATTTTTTCAGAAGACCTTAACATGCACATTTCCAGACCACTAGGTGTCTACAACACAGATTTCCAGGCTGAGTGTATGGGCATCCTACTGGCAACATCGGCGGTCGTGACCAGAATAGTCACAGAATACCCAACCCGCATACTCTCCTACAGCATGGCGGTCCTACAAACCCTAAATAGCCAAACGGTTAACTCTGGACTCATTTACGAGTGACATCAAAATTAAATAACTGCCTCGTTGGTCTAGTGGTCCCAAGCGCGACTGCTGAGCATGAGGTCTCGCGTTCGATTCCCGGGTCGGGCAAAGTGTTATTGAGATTTTCTGTTAGAAAATTCTCAGTAGCAGCCCGGAGTTTGGAATTGTGCCCGGTAGATGGCAATAGGCTCACCACCACCACATGGGACTTAATAACAGCATTGGTGAAATGTGGGTGTACAACAGTGTACACCTCTGCCTACCCCTTCGGGGAATACAGGCGTGATGCTATGTATGTATGTATCAAAATTAAATCAGGTAGGCACATTTAATAACATAACAACCATGCAGCGGACAAGCTCGCAAGTAGACGAGTGAGTGTGGCCGCTATAGGTCCAGAACCTATAGTACCACTTCCCTTCAGACACCTACGTACTCTGGTGTGACAACTCACTAGGGACCAACACAACAGCCTCCGGACAAACCATGGTTAGTTCAGCCAGGCCAAAGAAGCTCTCCCGGCCATCGATGGCCGTATCATCAGCAGCTTCTTCGACTGACAAAACAATACCTAAGAACAGTCACAGTTGCTCTTTTAATAAACATGTCTAGGTTATAGGAGTTACAGAGAGCCCTTTATGCAGAGCCTGTATGAAGGAGGATGTGACGGCGGCGCACGTGGTGCTGAATTGCCCTGCGGTCGCCACGCATCGTTGACGGAGTGCAAATATGCACTCAATTACAGTACAATTTATTGTTTGTGCTGTTGCTGTGTCCAATGCTTTTTCATTATTTCCTGTCGTAATCTGCTCCATTACTTTCTAACATGTTCATTTGTATTACTCTAGTTGTTACACTTCTTGCGTATCATTTATTTTTAAAAAACCACATCTTTCCCCTGGTAAATTGGGCCCATGGCCTGTCCTTTGTTCATACTTCAAACTGCATATCTTATCAATACAAATCAATAAAATTGAAGCGTCTGTTTGTAATGTCAAATTAATATTTTTTGTTTAAAGCTCATCAAATTACGACACCAACGCCTAGATATCAATTTTTAAAATTTTGTCTGTCTGTTTGGGGAAGACTTAGTCCCACAACACAGACTCCTGGTTATGGAAATAGTAGTAAAAATAAAGCTAAATAAAGCCAAAGAGCGACCTCCCCCTAAAATAAGATGGTATATGTTAGAGAAAGATGATTGTGCGAGTAAATTCAGAGAGAAAGTGGTGGATAAAATGATAAGATGATCGACAGAGGTACAAAATGTGTTGAAGGAAAAGAAGATGAAATTCAAGGAATGGCAAAATGTGGAGATGGTGAATGAAAGTTTAAAAGCAGTAAAGAAAACGGATTATGATGTATGGAAGAAAAAAGCCAGGAAAGCTGTTGCTGTAGCGAAAGCTATAGCACAGGAAAAGTTATATAACACACTGGATAGTCCAGCCGGGCAAAAATATTTATACCGGCTCACCAAGGCTAGAGAGAAAAAGGCGAGGGATGTATGCTTAATAAAGTGTGTAAAGGATGAAAATGGAAAGGTAATTTCAGATGACGAGAGAATTAAAGATAGATGGATAAATATTTCGAAAGACTGATGAATGAAGAAAATGATTGGAATGGTGTGCTTGAAAATAAACCAGTGAATGAAGGATTAGTGAGAAAGGTTAGTGAGGATGAAGTGAAAATAGCAATAAATGGAATGAAGAATGGAAAAGCGATAGGACCAGACGGGATACCAGTTGAAGTGTGGAAGTTATTACATCTAGACGGATGGAAGTGGTTAGCTTTGTTCTTCAATAAGTTGATGCTGGAAGAAGCCATACCTGAAGAATGGTGCAACAGTTCACTGGTGCCCATCTTTAAAAATAAAGGTGATGTGCTGGAGTCCAACAACTATAGAGGGATAAAGTTAATGTCACATAGTATGAAAGTGTGGGAGAAAGTCATTGAACGACGACTGAGAGAGGAGAGTGAAATTTCACAAAACCAGTTTGGTTTCATGCCTGGTCGGGGAACAGCGGATGCCGTATTTGCAATGCGCCAACTGTGTGAGAAATATAGAGGTGCACACAAGAACTTGCATATGGTTTTCGTGGACCTCGAAAAGGCATATGACCGGGTACCACGTGATGTTTTATGGTGGGTCCTTAAGGAGAAAGGTGTGCCTGGGAAGTATGTGCAGTTGATCCGATCGATGTACAGTCGATGCAGTACCCAAGTCCGGTCTACTGCGGGCACGACGGCCAGCTTTAATGTGACGGTAGGCTTACACCAGGGATCGGCTCTTAGTCCATACCTCTTCTTGGTGATAATGGATGCTATTACATCGGACATTCAAGAAGAGGCTCCCTGGTGTATGTTGTTCGCCGATGACATTGTCCTGGTTGCCGAGAGTGGCCTTGAGGTCCAGAGCAGATTGGAGGCATGGGGGCAAAGGTTGGAGAGTGTTGGCTTAAAAATTAGCAGAAGCAAGACGCATTATATGTTCTGTGATTTCGGCGGTCTCTCCAGTCACGTGCCTATAACTCTAGACGGAGTGCCCTTACCAGTCTGTTCCGACTTCCGGTACCTTGGGTCACTCGTCCAAGGTGATGGTGAAATAGACCGAGATATTACGAACCGGATCAACTCAGGGTGGATGAAATGGCGACAGGTAACAGGAACAACGTGTGACCCACGGATGCCACTCAAGTTAAAGGGCAAAATCTACAAATCCGTTATAAGACCTGTCGTCCTGTATGGATCGGAATGCTAGGCCATGAAGAAGACGGATGAAAGAAGACTACATGTAGCGGAGATGAGAATGTTGAGATGGATGTATGGAGTGACAAGAATGGATAAGGTAAGAAATGAGTATATTAGAGGAAGTTTGAAAATAGCGCCAGTGACAGAAAAGTTAAGAGGAAACCGTTTATCTTGGTACGGACACGTGATGAGGAGGGATGAGACACATGTGACTAAGAGAGTAATGAATATGAATGTTGATGGATGGAGGGGGAGAGGTAGACCAAAGAAAAGATGGATGGATTGTGTGATCGATGACATGAATGAAAAGGGGGTGAACGATATAGGGACGGCTAACAGGGAAGAATGGAAGAGACAAACACATTGCGCCGACCCCAAATAGCTTGGGACCAGGGCAGGAAGAAGAAGAAGTCTGTCTGTTTGGTGCGTCTTATCATAGAAATTTTTGAATTATTTTAAAACTACGATATTTCCGAAGATATTAATTGAAATCAAATTATGTCAAAGGCAATTTTGTTCAAAATTAAATAATTGTGATGAATAACGTATTTATATGGATAAGGATTAATATCATATTTATAAAAACACCTTCACAAATAATGCATTATTTTAGAATCAATTAACCCATAAAAAAGGTTATAGTGAGTCAACCTTAAAAGATAGACATATGCTGTCGGGGACACTTTTTTAGAGCTTTTAAATGGAAACAATTATGTAATACATGATTTTTGCGTAACTTTAACCGTTTACAATGGACGTTCGCAATGGAAGCTCTCGAAAGAAATATTGTTTTCCCGTTTTTGCAACATTTTTCATTTATGCTCCGCTCCTATTGGTTGTAGCGTGATGTTATATAGCCTTCAACGATAAATGGACAATCCAACACAAAAAGATTTTTTCAATTCCTGTGATTAGCATGTTCAAAACAAACTCTTCAGCTTTATAATATTAGTATAGATTATATGCGGGTGAAACAGCGGGGCACAGCTAGTTTCAACTATAATAATCTTCTACACCCAACACTTTTTCAGCATACACTTCCATAGTCTTAAATAAACTTTTCAAAATATACCTTCTATTGCTCTTTTTTTCATAACTACCTTGCTGTTCTTATCTTTCAAACATGAAGAATACAAAAAGAAACAGAAGTGAAATATTGTTGACATTTAATATGTTCACATTCTGGATACAGGTGCCCTGATGAAAAAACCTAAGATCAACTAGACATCATGCACGGGAGTGACTACTAAGGCTGCTTAAATTATTAACAACAAGTATTCCGATAAACTTTTATTTGTATGGCTCCCATTATTATTAAAGGGATACATAGGTATATAAATAATTCAAATAGGGTCCCTGATTATGTTATTAAAATTGTCATCAGGAAGTTCACTTAAACTAGTGAATATTTAATCAAGTGTGGCAAAAAATTTGTAAAGATGGAAAAAACATAGCCCTAATTGCATAATACAGAATGTGCCAAGGATAAAAATGACAACTAACTTGAACCAAGTATAATAATAATATAATACTGAAGTAACTTTGTTTTACTGTAGCCGTCCAAAATTATATTGAAACTTGTAATGCTCTGTGTCATGTCATTCATTGCAATGGGTCAGTATAGACAAACCTGAGGAATGGGGTTTAAACCATTATGTCTTTGATTTGATATAAATTGAAGACCCAGGTTCCCAATTTCAAAATCTATAATCTGTAAATTTACAAGTTCTTGACTTAGAAATGCAAGTAAGACCTTGCAAGTTATTAGGTGAGTTTTTGACACATAACTGCTTTTATTTCGTTCATTCAATAAAAAGATATATAGCTCAATTTTTGATTTATTGACACATTAAATTTTATATTAAGCTATTACTAGGACTCTTAATTTTGATAGCACAAACCATTAGAGCTTAAAAATAATAAATAAAATACCTAATATAGGCCTACCTACATAGGGTGTTCGATTAGCTTATTTTACCTAAACACAAAAATTTTAAGTATGAATTTCATACCACATACCTTGTTATTATTTCCTCCAGCTGTAGTTGGTAGTTTTATAATTTTCACAGGATTAGGTTTAATTTTGATTTGAGCAACAGACTGATTATTTGTATTTTGAACAACTTTTACCATTTGTGGATGCCCTAAAATAGAACTTTATAATTAGACATGTGTGTAGCATTATCTTTCTTTGGAGAGTACAAGGCTACAAGTGAAATGGTAATGATCCTCTTACATAAACAATTCCTTGTTTAAAGAAAAACAATATTTTAAAGTGAGTCTTTACAACTAGGAATAATACCAGGGAATGAACAAATTAGTTGAGTAAAAAATGCTCAAAAAAAAATCTGAAAACGGGGAACACTTATGGGCGTCATAATCAAAGTACTACCGTTCTGAGCATAGCAAAATTTGTAATATTTTAAAATTATATGATCGTGGCGAGTACTGTTACGATTAATATAACCATTACTGATAGTGAAAATAACGTAAAATTAAGCTTCACCAAGAACAGCTTAGCTACTAACCATTAGCGTCATGTATAAGAAAATTTACAGTACTATTCGTCTGAGACATTTTCTCCGTATTCTTCGCAAATGTACATCCATTTACGCAATTCACTAATATAGCTTATACACATTTGTTGATGACCAAACAAAATAAAAATACCTACTAAACTCGATTTGTATGGTCAAAATGGCGACAATTAGTTTTACTTTTGGGTTAACTTCGAAGATCAGAAAATCAAATCATAATAAACTATTTAAGCTGTAAATCACTTTAATATTAATGTAACACTAAGTTCTTAAGCATCAGTCATAAAATAATAGTCACAAAGGTATAAATGAAGCGCGGAAAGGCCCAATTTTAAAACAACGGAACAGTAAATAGACAGGAGGCGGGAGGGCGATTTAAGATTTACCAGCTGATTGGATACTGCTGTTGTGTTCACGTGGTAATAGCGGTGGCATCCACCGGGAATTTTGTATTCCGGAAAAGGCGCCAAATATATTTGTAAACAGTGCCATCTATTGGGGAATAAACCAAGAACCACAGAATACTAATAGTTACGTAGACTCCTCGCCATATAAGTCTAGGCGCGATAAAAAACTGAATTAATCGTCTAACGGACATTACAATTAACACCATCGCCTGCCCCTTCGGAGAATACAGGCGTGACGCAATTTTACGCTAAGGGCGGTAGTCCGGTAGACGATTAGTTCAGGTTTTTATGGCGCTTAAACTTATTGGCGAGGAGTAACGTAAATTGTCATTACATTAACAATATGAAAATACATAAAAAAACTAAACACAAACAAAAAATTGAGTTATATACGATTAAAATCGTGTACTATCATTGTAACCATACTGGTAAAAGGTACCTATAAATGATTGAGAATCATATGCCAATGCCAGTAGCGAGAGAGGTACGCGCGTTAAAACTACTCCAGTACTAATTCCTTCAAGGTTATTAGTTTATGTTTGTTGGTACATAATTGGTTTCATAAGCCATGTAAATCAAATAATAATAAATAAATATACCATGGGCGCCCGAAATCATTGTTTAGTTTAGTTCATGTCCTTTGACTTAACTACCTACACATGTTCCACCATGACCATCATCACTAAAAAAGTCACTTTCAGAGTCAGGAGTTCAGAGTGGTCAGGAGTCAGGACTTTCATATATTACAATGTACTCTGTGGTCAGGACTGAATGTCACTGTCATAGATGACAAAGGCGACAGAGCGACTGTCAAGTTATTTTCAAACTTTTTATTTGTAAATTTTTCTCATTTCCAATTCCAACTTTTCCAACACTTAAGTATTCGCTGTGTAAAGCATTAACTCTATAATTTGTGAAAATGTGGCTGCTGCTGTACTTGCTATATGTTTTTATAACATTTAGTAGTATTTGTTCATCTCGTCTAACTTCTCTTAATGTACCTCCAGAACATGTAACATACGTTTTCAATGCTTTTCCCAGTGTTGCAGCTTCTTGTTTATCAGAACCTCACTGTCCCTACAAAGGCATGACTGAGGTTAAAGCGTGTTGGGGCTACGAACATAACTGTGATAGAAATCTTTCATACCACGTGCGACCAGCCTGTCCCGGCGATCATCGTGGCTGGGTAAAAACAAAAGAAGCTCAGTATGATACGTTTTACACCCAAGCTGATTTTGGTACGTATAGTGCTTACAGTTTAAGCTTTCGTTTGTGTCATCAGAGATGTTCAAGTGTTCAGAGTTTGTTGTGCTAATATAACTAATTAAAATGTAAAACAATGAAAACTTATGTAGAGTATATGCCTTTAATCATACTATTAGCAGGCATCTAGATTTGTGATCACAGAATATGCTATTTGCGCCACAATATAATATACTATAAATATAATTCTTGTTGGCCTTATACAAAGCATCAATTTCCTGCATCACTCTGTCTGATAGATATGAGACATTACTATTATATCATCATTATCATTTAAGCTGTTGCCTCAGTCATTAGCAGACACAATAGATTTTTATTGTTACAACGTACAGATCTGTATGTTACTGAGCCGAAAGGTTAATATAATGTTTTGAATAAGATACATACTTTTATTTATAAAATACAACATTGTTTGTGTTATTGTATGCCTATAGAATATGTTTATTATTAAGTTTCTCTATCTGCTTACAGGCTATGTTAAGGAGCAAATTGATGACATGATGGTAATGTGTGAAGCTACTTATCCTGATGACACATCATTGGAATGTTCCAAGTATTTAAGGTATTTATAGTTGTTGAATAAAACTGACCCTGAAGAAGATGGCGGGACAAGCTAGAGAGATTTGATATAAAAAGGAACACAATAGCTCTAGACAGACATTATATTTAAATGCAAATTATTAGCACAAGCATGTAGATTAGAATTGTGCCTGGTTGATGGCAATAGGTGCACCACTTATTACATGAGATTTCATAATGACATGGGTGAATAGTGGGTGTACAATTGTACACCTCTGCCTAACCCTTTGAGTAACACAGGCACAATGCAAGAGCATCACAAGTTTTGGTTAGAGCAGAGCATTAAACAGAAAACTAAGAAAGGCTGATGTCACCTCTGTCTGTGATTAACTAAGTCAAAGTCAAAGTCAAAGCATTTATTTCAATTAGACCGTTTACAGGCACTTTTGAATTGTCAAAAAAATAAACTAGTTGCCACGTTCCAAAGTGTAGATTCCTGTGGAGAAGAACGGGCAAGAAACTCCACGGTTACTCTTTTTCATCAAACAATTACAATATTTTAGTTACATTGTATTTATAATATAAAAATCATATGTGAGAACAATGTAATATGAAGTCTATAGAGTCTAGTTACAATTCAAAACTTTGCCATGACAGTTTAGAGATGACCAGCCCCAACCAACGGCGCCCGTTCACGAACATGACGCCAGCGTCAGCATCACTAAACTCGACCATATTGTAGGGAATCTAATGACCCAACACAAACGCCACCGTCAGCGGGACACTTGAGTGAGCATGACATACTCCAGCTGCCAGACAATAATCAAATATATTTAATCATGTAGAATATGTAAATGATTACATGGTACTCACATTTACAGTATAATAAAAATGAAATGCTAAATTATTAGACAAACGTATTTTTAAATATTATTAGAAGGACTGAACAAGACAAAAAAAATTGTCCATCAAAATTATTTATCAATGTCAAAAAACAAAATAACTACATTCTAAGAGACAGTATGTCGAAGTGATGTTGTTTGTAACATTGATTTGTTAGTCAGAGTGCTTGTGGAGCAGGACCAGCAGTTAGCCAAGCATTTTTGTCATCAATGTAATCTCCTAATGTATAGTATGCTTGCTTGCATAATGAGCGTTTTATATGAGTTTTAAATTTCCTTTCATTTAGTTGTAGTATGTCAGAGGGAATTTTATTGTAACATTTTACACCGTACCCCATAAATGATGTGTGTACCTTAGACAATCTAAATTGTGGCTGTGCAATTTTGTTTTTATTTCTGGTGTTGTAATTATGTCTATCACATAATTTATCAAACTGATCTAGATTTTTTCTTACATACATAATATTTTCATATATATATTGACAAGGGACGGTCATAATATTAATCTCCTTAAACAGATCCCTAAGAGATTCGCCACGACTTAGATTATATATGGCTCTGACAGCTCTCTTCTGTAAAATAAATATAGACTCAATGTCAGCAGCACGTCCCCATAGTAGAATACCGTAAGACATAATGCTGTGAAAGTAGCTGAAGTAAACTAGTCTTGCGGTATCTACATCTGTTAGTTGCCTTATTTTTCTAACAGCGTAAGCGGCTGAGCTTAACCGCCCTGCAAGAGATGTTATGTGAGGACCCCACTGTAGTTTATCGTCTAGCGTAATTCCCAGGAAAACGGTTTGATCTATAAATTCAATTTTATCTTTACCCAATATAATGTCACATTCGCTACTTTTTACGTTTTGCAAAGAAAATTTTATACATTTAGTTTTCTTCCCGTTCATTACTAAATTATTTGCTGTAAACCAATTTTGAACCTTAAGAATAGCGTCATTCACATCGTCAAGCTCCGGTGCACGTCTGTCAACTTTAAAAATTAAAGACGTGTCATCAGCAAATAACACCATTTCGGGTTGATTTTGGTACAAATACGGTAAATCATTTATGTATACTAAAAAGAGGAACGGACCCAATATCGAACCCTGAGGCACGCCTATTTTAATTTCCGAGCCCAATGAATTTACACCGTTAACTTGAACTTTTAGTGTTCTATTTTCTAGGTATGATTTTATTAGACTTAGAGCCATATTCCTAATTCCATAATGCTCGAGTTTCAGCAGAAGCGTCTCGTGGCTAACGCAATCAAATGCCTTAGAAAGGTCACAAAATATTCCAATGGCATCTTGTGCATCTTCCCACGCGCTATAAATATGCTTTATTAAGGTTACACCGGCGTCGGTGGTGCAACGGCCTTTGGTGAAACCATATTGTTGGTCATGAAAGATACAATTGGTGTTAAAATGACGTAACATCTGTGTTAGCATTATTTTTTCAAATACTTTGCTGAGCACCGGCAATACTGATACAGGTCTATAATTGTTAGGTTCAGAACTATGACCAGACTTAAATAATGGTACTACTTTGCTATGTTTCATGAGTTCCGGAAAAACTCCCTGTGCTATACTGATGTTAAATATTACAGTCAAAAGTGGTGCAATAGTGTCTATAATTGATGTGCAAACTTTAACAGACATTCCCCAAAGGTCTTCTGTTGATTTAATTTTAATATCTTTAAAAGCTTTTATAATAGCCTGGGGATTGGTGTATTGAAATCTAAATTCTGAAGGGCAAGCAGTTACATTGTTTCTCAGTAATGCAATAGAAAGTGCGGGAGACGAATGAAGAGCTTCAGTAGTTTTAAAAGGAATGTTAGTGAAAAATGTCTCGAATTCTTGTGCTACTTCAAAATTAGAGCAAATTTGACCATGCGTAGTGTCAAGTTTAAAATCTGTATTACGCACTTTCCTTCTTCAACTGATTCGGGAAGAGAGAAACCAAGATCTTTTTAGGCTTATACTAAGACAATCCGAGATTACTGTATTAATCCTCCTCTGCATGTTACAGCTAAATAAGGCAGTTTCACATAAGAAGAATACACAAATAATAATCTTTATAATAACATTTCAATCACATAAAAAAACATAACATAGCATCATGCCTGTATTCCCCGAAAGGGTAGGCAGAGGTGTACAATGTTGTACACCCACATTTCACCAATGCTGTTATTAAGTCCCTTGTAATAGGTGGTGACCCTATTCAATTCTATCACATTCCCAGTTAATATTAATTATTAAATTAAAAATTACAGGTTTTGCCGTGGTCGAAATATGATGTTAAATTTTACAGGCCTTGTGGGACGTGGAGACAATTTGCGTTACAAAATGGATATTCTTGGTCCTGGCCAGATAGGTAAGCTTTTAAATTTTTTGTACTTTCTGAGGGCACACAGCCATATAGTAATAAGTGAAAATATTATTTCCCCATCAATGGGCTACAAGACAAAGACTAAAGACAACTTTTGGATTTAATTAATTAAATTTATGAATTTGTTTATTACCATTTTCAGGTGGCTACTGCACTTTTCATTCTGAACGGCTTATGAAGGAAGCAGAACATATGAGTGCCCTCCAATCATGGGCACCTGAATTAGTGCATTTTGTAGAAACTCCTAAGAGGCCCATAGTTAGTAAAATGTGTGATGTAGTCATAAAAAAACCTACTTACATCATGAAATTAGATGCAAGTATGTTCCTTATGTTTTTCTAAAAATATTTTGGTCATCTCTCGCTATCCCATACATAACAATATATTTGCATATGTTTTAGCTGTCAACATGTACCATCACTTCTGTGATTTTTTCAACTTGTATACATCACTACATGTGAACTCAACACACTCTTCTACATTTTCGAAAGACAATCACATATTAGTATGGGAAACCTTCACATATGATTCTGCATTCAAAGACACATTCAAAGCATTCACCGATAATCCCATATGGGACTTAAAAAAATTTAGAGGGAAAGTAGTGTTCTTTAAAAATGTGGTTTTACCATTACTGCCTCGAATGATTTTTGGCCTATATTACAACACCCCTTTGGTAAGTTATTTGAGATCCATAGAGTATTAAAACAGTTACACTTTCATATCATGTTATCATATCTATTTGTGCTTAGGCAAATTCAACACATTTGTTAGAATAAATCATTTTAAACATGTATTGTGTACAACTAAGTTATCTGCAGTTCATTATATCTTGAAGCTTGTATTGTATTGTCCTCGAAATGGACACGCATTGTATCTTGCTGTATTCCTCGAAGAAATAGGTGCACATATCATTGATGCTAATAAAATTCTTGTGTAATAGAAATGTATAAAGTATTTCATTATTTGGTCTCAAGACATTAAGATCCTCTTTGGGCTGCTAATCACCAAAAATCGTGTTTCGTGTAGCCTTGTCTTTCTAATGTGTTATTTTAATTATTGTCTGTCTATTGCAGATATATGGTTGTGAAAGAAGTGGTTTGTTTCATGCTTTCTCAAAACACATTATCCATTCTTTAAATATAAAACTGCATCCACGGACCAATGACAAAGTAAGAATCACTCTACTATCACGAGGTACCACATATCGGTCTATTTTGAATGAGATGGCCATCATTGATGCTTTAAAGAAAGTGAAGGGATATGAAATTCAGCGAGTGGTGTACGACAAAACTGTGCCTTTTTTGAAGCAACTGGAAATAACTCATAATACTGATGTGTTTGTTGGCATGCATGGTGCTGGTTTAACTCATCTTCTCTTCTTGCCCGATTGGGCCGCGGTGTTCGAAGTGTAAGCATGATATCTTTATACTACAAGTAGCCGATTCTAAGTTCTGAAATGAATGAAATTTTAAAGTGGATTTACGCGCGCTTAAATAAATCAAAACATATCAAAACGAGGTTTTTACAAAGCTTGTCTGACAAAATTTAATAAATAAATAAAGGTTGAATAATTTTCAGTTACAATTGCGAGGATCCTAATTGTTACCTAGATTTGACGAGGCTTCGTGGGCTTAAATACTTAACTTGGGAAGACAAAACGAAACTATTGCAGCAAGATGAGGTACGTTTCAATCTTTATTTAATTCTCCGTGCACACACTAGGTATAGTCAAGCTGTAGTGTTATTAAAGATAAATCTTTGAAAAGCATTAACGCATGCCACGTCTTTTTCCATTTAATATTGGCTTAACTTTTCTGTAGTGTTATTTTTACTAACTAAAGTTATAGTTGGTCACTAAAATTATAGACGTCCAACTAAAATTATGTGTAGGTAAATTATTGTTTGACCTTCTAATTTGAATTTTACGTATCTTATTTTGTCTCGTCTCCATCCTCTTCGACACCAATGTCAGTTTTTACTGAAGTTAAAAAATATGAGTACTGATACGAGTCAGTCTAAATAAAGATATTATAATTTTATTTACAGGGTCATGGACCTGGTGGCGGTTCACATGCGAAATTTACAAATTATTCTTTCGATGTGCAAGAGTTTCTGAGATTAGTAGAAAAGTGTGCTGAACACGTACGTAAACAAAAGGATTTTAACGACTTCCTCGAAGCCTCAGGTGCGCGTCCACCACACGAAGAGTTGTAAGACTCACTTATAGCTTCAAATTCAACTTGTGATATCTAATTTTTAATCATTATAATTATGTAGATCTGACCGGAGCAATATAAATAATTCAAATTTTAGTGAAACTAGGTATTAAGTATACATTTTTAGGTAGTCTTGTTATAAAGCATTGCAGAGAGAGCAAGCTTGTCAGAAACTCACAGCATTATTGTAGTGTCGTAGTTTTAACGTCAGCCTATCGTACCTTCACTAGAAGTCATTGTGAGACGGTACTCTGTTCACATTAAATTGATTCCTGCCACAGATAATACTTAAAAAAAAATTGAATGCAGTTTTTGTTATCCTTGTTTGTATTCCTTCTTTAGAGCAGATTTCCATATCTCGAATAGTGTCAGGTTTGCCCTACAGCACCATCTCAATAAATCAACCAGTATAATGTGCGAGTCATCAAGAACCATATGTAATGTGCATCAAAATATATAATAAATTACCCAACAAAATAAAAGATGAGCCTAGTGACACGAAGGTCCTAAACACCTTAAAGCAAATATTAATAAATAAAGCATACTACACGATTAGTGAATATCTTACGGATAAACAAATAACATGAAAATATGAATTTTATACAAATATAATCATATTAACAAACACCTTTTCCTGCTAAAACCCATACATACTTACCTATAATTTAAATATAATAAATAATAAATAAATACATAATATAAAAGTAAACTTAAATAAAAAAAAATGAACAATAAAATATTATTATAAAATATTCACCACCATCAACAAATATAATTAATACAATATAATAAAGATAACACAATAAATTTATACATTTAAATTTATAACCTAATAATATAATGTACTAAAATACAAAAAATATAGTTATATCTAAATACCTCCTAAAAATACAAACATAATAACAATACTATACATACTTGGATACATTAAAAAGGAATATGAATACTTGAGCATAAACAAATATTTCTATATATGCAACGTCTCCTCTCTTCTAATTTACTATTTGCTGTACCCATCAGGGTCCACGATTGCTACCATGTTATTTATATTATCATCTTATCTTTACATTGTGGATTTGCAATAAAGAATATGATATGATAACTAACATTATGCCACATGTTAAATTCCTATGTTACATAAATTAAGTTTTGTAAAAATTGGGTGTCGTTGTCCACGTACCACTACACATTAATTTATTTATTCATAGGTTTCATGCAATCTTTCACATTCAAAAGCACCATCGTCAACTTGTCGTGTTGGTCCAATTGTCCAATTCTAAGCCCTTTTCGTTTTTGGACAATCTTTCTTAGTGTCCAACTCCTTTGCAAATGTGATATTCGAAAACTCCATTCTTGATCATTATTTCTCCGATGCTTACAGCGAACAGTATGCTTTTAGACTAGATCATTCCTCATTCCTGAGACACAGCTGACTTGTTTGGCTTACCACTGATTATTTTTTAGATATGAGCATGCTGTTTTACATTAATGACAAGTAATGGATAGGGACTGCATAGATAGTAGTGACATCACCAAAAGACGTATTAAAATGTGGAAGAAGAATTCAGGGTAGTAGGCAGAGGTCGACATGGCTTAGTTTGTCAGAGCGTTTGGAGTATTTATTCGGGAAGAAAATGTGCGAATGCTGCTCACAACCGTCTTTTTACAAACAATATAACACACAAAAAATATAACTTTAGGCTTCGCTACGCATGCGTTAATGCGTTTAAATATTTAAAAAAATATCTGTAATTGAGAAGCAATGTTACTAGAATTTTACAAAGAAGTTAGATATGTTTCGTTACGATCACGTAACACAATTGCGTCATGTTATCTAAAAAATATTTTAGGTAACATAACGCAACGTTTCCCAAACCTTCTTCATTACTACGATCTAATTCACAACCGTCCTATATACACGTTTGTAATAACGATAATGTTATTTGTTGTGTTATCGTGGGCAATAGATATAGGTCAACCACACAACAAAATGAACTTCCCTTCATTCTTTACCCAGGTTTAGGACTGGCTGTAGAAATGAAGTAGCTTGTAGTTTAAACTTAGTTTCAGTTGTTCAATCATTAGGTGTTATTATTTTGCAGGTGTATAGAAAAGTTAATTTCATTCACATTTTCTTCTGTTCGAGTAATGTTAAATCTAATAGTTGGTCACTAAAATTATACAAACTCATTTTTACAAATTTTCTGTTTTAATCCTACTAATATTATAAACGCGAAAGTTTGTAAGTATGGATGGATGTATAGATGTTTGTTACTCTTTCACGTAAAAACTACTGAATGGATGTTAATGAAACTTTACAATAATATAGCTTATACATCAGAATCACACATAGGCTACAATTTATAAAGATATTGTGTGAATTGTCCTAAATATGACTTGACACTTTCAAGTAAGTAGGAAAAAAAACTACCATCTGCGAGCTATTCTGGCGTGCGCTGCCTAAACCATTTGAGATATAACAAAATGATGTATAGTGGAATTGTGTATCTTATATAGGTCTACAGAAAAGTCCGTGATGGCATATGTCTATCGCTTAAGGATAACATACTACATCCATTTTAATACTTAAAAAAATGGGCAATTATGAAGCGGTAATTGGAAAGCGGGACCGGGATCAAAATTTCATGATTAGGTACTTTTGGTCGCGATATCCCACATCCACGCGGGCGAAGACGCGGGCATCAGTTAGTTTAAAATAAAGTATTTGGCTGATTTATTTATGGTCAAGCTTTGAGTGCCACTCAAGAGAAAGACCGTGTTACTATCCTCATTCAAAAGACTGAAGTTGCGAGAATGTTAGTGAAAAATCGGACAACTTTTACTTAAATTTGGATATTTTTGTGTTCGGTTCCTTTACCATTGTAGTGGGCATTTCCATTGACCATTTTTGCCGTGTACAGGTAAGCAGTATTCTAATAAGAACATATCTACATCATACTTTACTTCATGAATTAATTTTGCCGATGGCGTGCCTCGTCGCTGGGGTTTGTTTGTCCCCAACATCTCGTTAGGATAGTGAACGGTGAAAATTTATTTGTTAATTGGTCGTACTTAATCTGGCCCTGAGGATGAGCACTTGTTGACGGAGATGAATTTTGCCTTATAAAATCAGCTACGAAATCTACTAACTAGTGTTTTGTTTTTGCCGCTTTCTTTCTTCAGATCTCGGTCTTCAAATCTCACCGTGTTATAGCAAGGTCTAAAAACGTACATACGGCGAAAGTGCCACTTTTCTCTGCACTCTCAAATCGTTTTTCTAACCCATATGTAAGGTTCCTTACAACTACAGTAGCTGCTCTCCACTACTGAAATTGATGATTTCGTCATCTATTTATAATTTTTCACAAGTTTTTATTCACAGCGGGGGTGATTACAATCACCGCGGTGCCCGTTATACATTTTTCTCCACTCATTCAAACGTTAACAAAGGGTTTGAGTACCTTTGTGAGTCTTGGTTGTAATTTACACTGTTCGTTAATGAGTAATGGTAAGTTCGCATATTAATTACTGCAAAAATTCCTTTTATAGCTGTCTGTACCTCTCGCTGAATCATATATGATAGGTAGATTTCCACCGTGTGCATCAGAATGACGGGTGTGTAGGGACACTTTATTGTGTTGATTATTACTATTATATATAAATGATACACTGAAGAGTATTCCAGATTATAATATATCATATGTTATTATATCGGATCGAACCATTTATCTTTACCATGCCCTTTTAGGATCTAACCATAGATAATAATTAGTAGTCTAGGCTAGTGTTGTCATAATCTATAAGCGATTATAAAACCGACTACAGATACAACTCTACAATCCCTTCTTTTCATAATAATAGTGTTATATCATCAATAATTAACTTCTATTAGATTAATGTAAGCTAAAGTTTTGTGGAACCGTCTTTCGGACATATACTACTTATAAACATTGTTTTAAAAACAAATTTGAACAATTTCTCATTTCTCTTTACTCATTTCTGTGATATCTTATATCACTGTTCTCCATCCTTGGCATCATTAATAACTTAAACCTATGAATAACATTGTATGACAATAACTACTTATGAAATAAAATGAGACTCTTAGTCTCATTTTAGAAACTATTTCATAAGTCAACAAAACACAACAAAATCTTTATATTTGGCAGGTTCCTGTCTCTCCCTATTAGACTTAGTTCTAGTCGAGTAATCAGTCATGTTAGGATATTTGTTGGATACAGTTATTCGAGAAGTGTCATTTTCAGTATTGCTTTGATTTCTATTCATGTTTCCTCATTTTCTTTAAATATATCTAGACATATTTCTATTTTTGATGGGCTGAAAATGTGTAGAATTTATCCTGATAACTTTCCCATCAGGTGATTGGCCAGCTATAGAATTACCCGATTTCCATATGACAGTCTGTTCAGTGGGTGAGAAAGGGGTAGTCAGTTTATTTTCTTTTCTTTGTTTTTACTAAAACTTCGTCTACCAGGCTTTGTCCGACGTGGTAGCATGTCTTCTTTTATCTGCATATTGTTTGCATATATCTTTCTTGTATCTATCCATATCTCTGATGTCCTCATCTTCCTTGAAATGTGATGTAATTTCTGGGATTTTGATTTTGATGGGTCTTCCACTGTATAAATTACCTGGTGGTACTCCAGTTGTGGAGTGGGGTGCAGTACGATATGCTAATAAGTAAACTAATAATTTTCGTTTCTAATCCAACTTTAATACTTGTGCAATGCGTAGTTTTCGTAATACATTGCTATTTTGTCTTTCAACTTCTCCATTAGCTTGTGGCCATAGGGGTGTGGTGTGCCTTAGCTTAATGCTATTATTTTTAAAAACTTTTGAAAGTGTTCGTCTCGGAATACTGGTTCACTGTCGCAGACGATTTCATCCATGATACCTTCCCGACTTATAATTTTTTCCTAATGTTTATATGGTGCTATTTGCTGTAATTTTTTAATATTTCCACTTCGTAATATCTGCTGTAATAATCCACAAATAATGACCTGATGGTAAAGTTCCAAGGTAATCTTTAGCAACTAACTCCTATACCTTACTTGGCAACTCTGTCGAAGTGACTGGTTCGGGCCTTGACTGGTCCAGTATTTTGTCTTTATCCATTCCCTTCCACCAAAATTTAGCCCTCAGCTTAGTTTTCATAGAGTTCGCTGAAAGATGTGCTTCATGACCTACTTCTATAGTTCTAGTCTTGTTCCTCTTAGCACTATATTATTTATATTGCAATGCTCAGTTTTGATTAATTCGTATTTTCGTAATTCTTTAGGCCAAATATCTTTATTGCTCCGACAAATTCTGCAGCTCATCATCATTCAAGGTGGCAGTCTGTACTTCCTTAATAGTAAGTGCTTCTACTGTTCCTTCAATTAGTGCCAAGAGCAACTTGTCCTCATCATATTCAGTGGCGTGCCTAGGGTTTCAAAATAAGGCAAGCCCAATAAAATTTTAACCGATTTCAAAAAGAGAAAGTTCAGTTTTGGACTGAGTATGTAAGTACCTACGTATGTATCATCGCAATTATCTCATAAACTACTAGTTAGGTACAATAAATTAAAAGTGAATTCATCCGTCTTCTTCTCGGCCCCGGTTTGTCACTTTCCTGATGCTGCATATGCTTTTCTAAAACGACATCGTATTTAAATTAACGAGACCAGTTCTAAAAAATTGCCTTTATTTAATGAAGTTTTGGACTCATCATGTCCTCTTAAAAGGAAGTTCCTGTTGTGTTAAAAAACTCTAAAAACTAAAATTTAAATCATTATAACCAGATGTATTCGGAATCTTCATTCGAAAAAAATATGCAGCACCAGCAATACAACTTATTAGTGTGCGAACAGCCAACAATCTAACTAGTTTTATACATTGATCTACACACATCAACACGGTCTAGGGATATTTCATACTCAATTAAATAACTCAAAAAGTACTGGCCGCATTGGAATCTTTTATACACCGATTTGTTTGTAATTTATCTCAGACTAATTCCAAATTCAAATTTTTGAAAATTCTTTTGTTTCGGTGTGATAAAAATGTCTTGATGTGTAGGAGAGGGAATTTTCATTTGTGCGAAATTTAGAAAACAATACGAATTACATTTAGTTACAGTTTTTTTTCATTTTTAAACGAAAGATAAAGTTAAAATTGAGGTATTGTAGCCATGCAACGCCAACATTTGACGAGGGCGGAGATGTTACGAGCTGTGGGAATGCTGGAAGCTGGGTCTGTTCAGCGTAATGTTGCTGAGGCCATAGGGACCCACCAAAATGTAATTTCAAGATTGTGGACACGCTATCGTGCCACAGGTGAAGTAGCGGAGAGGCACCGGGGGCCAAGTCGCATCACTACCCCCAGACAAGACCGATTTTTGCAAATTACTGCGCGAGCTCAACCAAATGCAACGCGACTCAATTGGTCCAAAGGCTGCGAGTGGAACACCAAGTGCTTGTGAGTGACCAAACTGTAAGAAAGCGACTGCATGAAAGCAATCTACGCTCTCGTAGACCACTCCGGGTCCCACCTTTACGGAGAGGCAATCGTGGACGACGATTAGAATGGGTTCGGAACCACGTGGACTGGGGCCGTGAACAATGGTCCAATGTGCTGTTCACGGATGAATCCAGGTTCGGCTTCCATCCAGATTCACGAAGGACGCGTGTTTGGCGAGTTCCTGGACGATGGAGCCGTCTTCAGAACCCTCAGGAAGTTCACCCATACCAAGGAGGAACAATTATGGTTTGGGCAGGAATTCGTCTTGGAGGACGGACGGATCTCGTTTGGGTGCGGGGCAATATGACGGCAGAACGATACGTCCAACAGGTGCTGGGGCCCGTAATCTTGCCCCACAGAACACAAATGGGGCAAGATTTCCTGCTCATGCACGACAATGCCCGGGCACACACGGCGAGAACGGTAGCAGCTTGGTTACATACACACAATGTTAGGGCCTTAGACTGGCCTGCTCAATCGCCAGATCTAAATCCCATTGAGCATGCGTGGGATATGCTGCAAAGAAGAGCTCTGAAGGAAGTTCCTGAAAATCTGGCTACAGAAGATCAACTTTTTGCGCACCTCAGAAGGACATGGGACAATATTCCGCAGCAAGACATTGACAACCTTGTTCTGAGCATGCCGAATCGTTGCCGATGTGTTATGAACATCATGGGCGCTTTCTCAGACTACTAACTTCAAGTTTATAAACACAAATTAAATGATTTTTCTATATTTTTCAGTTTTTACTCATAAATTAAAAGTTAATTCATATACGGTTTCCATCTATGCTTCATTTTTTTTCCATAAAATCCTGAAATTTTAATCGAAGTACCTTAACCATTACTAGAAAATGGTAGAATATTAAATAACGTATCTTTTAAATATATACATCTTATAATTAACATATTGATAGTAATTCGCTTTTTTAAAAATATCCCTAGACCGTGTTGATGTGTTTATTAAATTTTCGTTTATGCGATTTACTAGTCTGAGAAATACACAGATTAGGCGTCGGTTTTAATGAAATAATTAACTGTTTTTTCTGAGCAAAGTTTAAAGATTTTACCTTATCTTCGCCAATCAAAACTTGAACGCATTTTAAATCCTCACAAGGTACAATTACCTCCATTGTAAGTCACCAAAACAATTGTATCACTGAGAAAATCTAAGAAAACACACAAAAAAACTTTAACAACAAAACTTTTCCCACTCAAGCAAATGAAACTGAAGTGAGCTGCACTCGGTACTTACGGAGAGTTGCAGTGTTGTCATTTAGGCAAAAAAAGTCGCCAGGTATATGAAAAATCTAGCTAAATGTCGCAATAGGGTATTTGACACTGATGGAAATAAAATATGAAACTTAGCTATAATGATGAATGTATTTTATTTGACTCTTTGGTATTTTTGAAAATAATATTAATAGCTCGTAAATACATTTAATTCGATAAACAAATTCATAATTTTTAATCTATGTGTCACGTGACTCGAAACTATTAATTAATTTAAAAAGTCGCTAAATTTTATTGTTGCTAAATCTTAAAAAAAGTCTCCAAACTCGTTAAAAATCTCCAAGATCTCACAACGTCGCTAAAACGGCAACACTGCAGAGTTGGCAAGGTGTGCATACGCGTGCAACTTCATAGGCATGCACGGCTTAAATCTTCCATACTGATCGATTTGTAGACGCACAAGGTATGTACTCGTTATACGGCACATCGCTATAAGTGCGAAAGTGACATAGATAGTATTTGAAAGCCCGGTAAAAGCCCGTACGTGTAAGCGAGATAGCTATATGTAGATGCTGCAAATGCGAAACTCTGCGCGCGAACAATCGCGATGTGTAGTAGTGTGGCATAGGTAGATACTTTGTGTTATTTTGATAAGAATTAAGCGCGCAAACTTTTAAATAGTTCGGGTTTGATATTGATTCTCTATCGAGCATTTTAGTAAGGCATTTGGGCTTATATGAAGGTACCGCCACTGATCATATTCCGTCTCTTTGAGTGCTGTACCATTAGTATTCAATAGCCGCGATATAGGACCGGCTATATTGGTCTTCTCTGGTTTGTATATAACTTTAAATGTGTATGGCTGCAACCTTAATACCCATCTTTGGATACGGGCGCTGGGTTTGGAATTGGGAGAGTAGATAATTTCCAGTGGTTTGTGATCGCACAATTTTTTGAACTGCTTCTCAATAAGGTAGATATAGAGGTTTTCACAAGCCCTTACAAATGGCAAGGGCTTCTTTCTCTGTCTGCGAATAGCGCTGTTCTGTCGGTGATAATGCTTTGCTGACATATTTTGTGACTATGGGTTGGAGTTTACCCTCGAAAAACCGTTGTTCAATCAATACTGCAGCTATTCCAACAGGGCTGGCATTTGTAATAAGCATTGTTTCAACCTTCTTATCATAATATCCTAATGCATTTGCAATGATATTCTTAAGTTGTGTGAATGCATATCCTCCTGTTCATTGAGCCACTTCAAATCAGTGTTCTTATTAACTAGTTTTCTTAATGGTTTAGTTAGTGTGCTAAAGTTCGCAATGAATCTGGCAGAGAAATTTACCAAGCCAAGAAAACTTCTCATTACAGCTTTGTTTTGCGGGGCTCTGAATTCCTGGATAACCTGCTGACTAGTTTGTGTCGGTTTGATACCAATGGCTGACAAGTGACACACTTTTTTTATTTAAAGTGAAACCACTGACTTGTAATCTATTTAGTACCTGGGTAAGCCGCAGATCATGTTGCTCCTTGGTAAAAGCCGCCTATTCTAATGTCATCTTGGCTGTTAGCCACTCCTTCAATCCCCTGTAGTAAATGTGCGACTACTCGCTGGAATATTTCTGATGCACATCGTATACCAAAGAAAAGTCTTTTGTATCTGAACAAACCCAGACTGCAAAAACAGTTATTGCTCTTGACTTCTCTTCCAGCTCATGTTGATTATAACCCCATATGATAACGAGTGCATAAAAGTACTTAGAGCCATTTAAGTCAGAAATTTGTTCTTCAAATGTAGATAATGGTACACGTTGCCTCATCGCTGCTTCATTAGCTTTCCTCATATCCACAACTAGCCTATACTGACCCTTTTCCTTTTGCTGGGTTCTATAATGTCACTGTCAAGTAATTACTTAATAAGTTTTTGTTCTATGTATTGTGTATGTATGGTTGTGTAAATTTTATATTAGGGTCAATAGGTATTTTAAGTTTATTTTTTTTATGTTTTCCAACATTCAAATATTTTTGGTTAGTTTTCTATAATAAGATCTTTAGTACTAACATTATTAATAGAACTGACAAGCAATGGTGTTGTATTATATATGGAGGGCTTATGACTTATTCTAAGTAGACCTAATTGTATTGACGTCTATCTACCTAATAAGAGGGCCTTTAAAAACTAAAATATCAGCAATTACTTTTAATTTACTGTCTGGTGAGTAAAATAATAGGTTAAAGATTTTGAAATTTCTTGACCCCCATAAGAATAAAATTTTTGTTCACAATTGACATTAACTTAACAGCATAAACCAGATTTAAAGAGGTTTTTAAATGTGTGTTTATTTATGTTAATAGAGGCACCACAGTCTATAATAAATTTACATAACATTTTATTATCAACCTCTATGTTACATTTATTGTTATCAATGGCGCAAACCTCAAATATTGAGTTTACCTGTGATCCATCTTCACTGTCACTGCTAACTGAGCTGTCCGAGCTTGATACCTCCTCAATAACATATTAAATGAAATTCTTTTTCCATTTTTTGTAGCTTTATTTTTTCTCTTTGGATCCTACAGTGCTGTCTTTTGTTTTACATTGCTTAGCAAAGTGCCGCTTTAGTCCACACTTGTCACATTTTGCTGACATAGCAGGGCAATCATCATCTTATACCATATGTCCACGGCGCCCACATCTGTAATACGACACTCTGCTATTTGTTATCTTATTTATGGCATTATCATCTAGAACTGCCTTTTCTATATTGTTTTTCTCACAAATCATTTTCTCTAACTCATATAATCGAACTATCTCCAAGGCCATATTAAGCGTCAAATTTTTCCCCTTTTTCAATAGTTTCCTTTTGATTTCCAAGTTTGATATTTTTTCTATTAATTGGTCTCTGACTGCCTCTTCTAGATCAAGAAATTCGCAGTATTTTGCCTGTTTCCGCATTTTTATAACGAACTGGTCTATCTTTAGAATCCATTTCCAGATTCCTGAAGATCTGGCGTTCGTAGCCTATCTTTGAAACTGATTCAAAATAAGAAATATGCCTGTTAACACTTTTCTCGTACTCATCATTATTGCCCTGGGCGGCGGTTGTAACGAACGTTTCATAATTTCTTGACTTCAAGTCGACAATTTTTGTTTGTCGCCAAGCCCGATCAGTCCGTCTACGTAATATTGAAAATTACGTAGCCAGTTTTTTCCATCTTTGACGAATGGTTGAACGGTGGGCCCACAGCACCCATGGAATATTCTTTGTTCTGCGTGCACTTGCTTTGCACATAAAATCATACGTATTAAATCTTACCATCGCTGCGTGGTAAGATTCTTTTCTCGTCGCCAAAATATGTAGGGACTTTAACCGTACATTTAATTGTAAATAAATGATACACTGAAGAGTATTCCATATTATAATAGATTTATTATATCGGATCGAACCATTGATCTTTATGCCCACTTAGGATCTAGCTATAGATAATATTTAGTAGTCTAGGCTAGTGTTGTCATAATATATAAGCGATTATAAAGCCGACTACAGATACAACTTTACAGGGTGTATGACTACAAATGGCCATGTGATATGCGTGAGAGCTATGTACGAGCAATTTACCGAATGTAGGTACGTACAATTTGATGCAATGTATTTTAACTATCTATTTTAAAACCACATTTTATAGAAAAAGTATGTGAGCCGCCAAACTGATGTCAAAATGGCGGGTGTATTCTAAATCTGAAAAAATTACCAACTATCTGAGTGTGAAATGCCTACCTTAGCAATGTATGTTATCATACCTTTCGGCTCAGTAACGTACAGATCTGTACGTTGTAACAATAAAAATCTATTGTGTCTGCTAATGACTGACGCAACAGCTTAAAGGCATATGCATTTAATTTAAAATAATAACATTTCTCCATGTTTAGCCCCTGTCCAATTTTATTACATACGTTTTTTTATTACTCTTTATCCGTTAATAGGACATGCTTATGCTTTTAATATGATAACGTACATTGCTCGAAATACGGTAGGCATTTCAAATAGTACATTGCTTCAAATTGTACGTAGATTCGGTACATTAATCATACGCATATTGCATGGTCATTTGTAGTCATACACCCGTCATTCTGATGCACACTTGTATGAGATCTTGATGCGTCTTGTATAAGATTATATTGCGGTATTCCTGTTCTCTTTCTGTGAAGGTGCAACAATTTTTCAGTGGCAGTAGTTCAACCATTAGGTGTTATTATTATTCAGGCGTTTTAAAAGTTAATTTTATGTACTTACGTTTTTTCTGTATGGGCTTAAATCTATGCTAATATTTACAAATTTCATCCAATGAATTCTTTGGATTAGTGTACATGAGCAGTGCCGGACTAAGCCGATGCGGGGCCCATAGCAAATTCTATCAAGGGGCCTTTGGTTTGCTTTAGTTTCATACTATAGCATATACCACCTCAAAATCAATGACAATATCAGATAATTCCGTGCTGCCTAGTTGCATGCATTGCGGTGCAACACATAATAGTGGTGTGGGAAGCCAGGGCTCGATCCAGGGCGGGGCAAGCTGGGCATTTGCCAATATTAGGCGACCTCTGCGACGCACTCACTAACTTCTTTATAGAAGGTAGTGAGTGCGTCGCATGGTCAATTGGCCAATATTAGGCGACCTCTGGAAGAAACTCACTTTCCATGCGTATTTCGTGTGATCAATGCTTGCTCTTTTGGCGACCCGTGGTTACATCGAATGTCAACTACGGTGTACTTAAAATTTATAGACCACTTTTATTTGTGTCTCTAAAAAATTTCTATTGAACATTTTTTGTGTATTTTTTTCTTGTGCTGGCAAACAAAATGTTATGTGTATTGAAATCGGGCCTCGTGGGTAGGGCTCACTTCTAGAAATGTGTTAAAATTTTAAATATATTTTGATACCAACGTCTAAGCCAATTGTATTTATTGTTTTGTTTTTGTCTTAGGATGGCGTGGTTGCGCAGGGCCCGTAGCATTTGCTACTCTTGCTACTAGGCTTAATCTACATGTGTACATGAGTACCTTTTCATATGCTTTATTCATAATATTGGTTGTGATCAACAACAGAGCAGTACTTTCTAGTTAGACTACAAGTTTTTTTTGTACTACCACTTAGGATGCAGGCTCTTGTAATTCGCCTGGTACAATATCCATAAGACCGTCCTAATACCTTGCAGAAAGCCGACCTGCGGTACTTCCATGATGCCCAATTACTGTAGTCAAGCTTCGCAATTTGAATTATACTTAGCTCCATTTTCAACAAAATGTAATCATTAAAATTGATATCCTGATTCCTTGGCCCGTAACCACTTAAATAAAATGAATGGATATTATTTGGAGTGGGATTTAATTGTACAGCAACAGTTTTCAAGATGGAACACAAAACAAAAGCAAGAACTTTTTTCTATGATTCGATTTTAAACTCACAACTCGTTGTGAGAGACTGGTGCCTGAGGTCGGTTTAATAAAAGCCTGTACTGGTCACCAGGGTCCTCCCACCGTTAATAAGTAGAAAAAAATATATTTAAAACTGAACACATTTGAGAGATTAGGGAATGCGGGTTTGAAATACTAACACATAAAAAATAAAAATAAAATGATATTGTGGACAAACCAGGATATGGCATTGTTAGTGTATGTATTACGTGAATTAAATTTGTGTGCGTTTTTGTAGATGTGTGTATGCTGGTTTTAAATGTGAAGCGAACTTATTAATTATGTAGGTAGGATTTATGAACATTGCCAACAACTAACGTGGTGGGATCAGAAGATTCTCAGTTTCTTGATAGTTTAGGGTTTTGATTTATATTATATTATTTGTTTTAAATTGCTCAGCGACGTCTTTTTTAATTCATATTTGGTATATTTTGTTGAAATCGCAAGACAGTCATCATCTTTTATTTCATATCAGTACCATGATACTCTGCTATTCATTATTTTATTTATGGCATGGTTGACTTAATTTTTGTACTACTGTTTTACAAATGGATTTTACTAATTCGCATAACCAGACTACCTCTAGGATTATATTACATAATAAACATACGTTTTTCGTTTTTTTTTAACAGTTTGCTTTTAATTTCTAATTATGTTATATTTTATGCGACTGCTGAGCTGCTGAGGTCTCGGGTTCGATTCCCGAGTCGGACAAAATGTTATTGAGTTTTTCTGGTAGAAAACTCTCAGTAGCAGCTCGGAGTTTAAAATTGTGCCCGGTAGATGGCAATACTCACCACCTATTATACATGGGACTTAATAATAACAGCATTGGTGAAATGTGGGTATACGACAGTGTACATCTCTGTCTACCCCTTCGCGGAATAGACGCGTGATGCTATGTTATGTTATATTTTTTAATAATTGGTGCCTTACTGCAGTATTTGGTCTGTGTCTGCATTATAGTGTATCTGCTCTCCATAGCACGTGCTTGTTTTACATTTTATACTTATAATAAAATCTTAGTAACTGAATATTAATGATATTCCGGATTATTCATAGATTTTTTAACAAAAGAGATAAGATACGAATACAAACAGGATCAACAAGAAGTATTATAGAAGCTTTAATTTTTAGAAACGATATAAAAAAAAACTCATCGCTATCTTTCTATGATTTTCAATCCTTGAAATAGCACAAGCTATTGTTGCTTTATTTCTTTTTATCTTATCTCTATTTCTCTTTTTTATGTACAAACCCAAGCACTGCCATAATCGGTGTTCTATTTTCTTAAGTTAGGTATTAATGGCTTTTGTCCAGAATATATTGTTCAGTCCAACATCATGTTTTCTCAACAGTAGTCTTGTCTTGTTTGCCCTTTCTGCTACTTCACTTTATTGTGGAGAATATGGTACTGTTTTCTAATGCTTGATCTCATTCTTTTTAAGAATGCGCCTAACATGTTTTTTTTTTTAACTTGAAGTTCTCCATATGTTTCATCATTTTAAGTAATTATTAAAATAATGAAATATTTGAGTACGTACATAAAAGATTTCCTTGTGTCGTCATAAATAAAGTTAGTATATAGCTCCACTGAAAGAAACAAACGTGGCTCAAGACGTTAGCAGTCCTAGTATACGACTTTTTAGGCAAAGTATGCCTTGTCTTTTTCCATAGATACATTACATTTTGTTCAGTATTGTTTATGCTCCTGGAATTCAGGACTCGGGTCACATATTTTCCGGGACGTCTCTGCTCGTTACTTACCTAAGAAGTTGGTTCATATCGAAGCAATTTTTCCTTTTTATTTAGAGTCAGTGCGAGAAGGCGTATTCTGGGTCAATGTAATCTTAATCACTCTAGCATAATACACGATTCATAGCACGAGATACAGATTTACTGCCAAAAAACAAAATAATATACTCTTTGAGACCTTTAGTATAAGCCAAGCCATAGTTCACGAAGTTTTACAATACATACTTGGTAACATAAATATATAGCATCACGCCTGTATTCCCCGAAGGGGTACACAACTGTACATCCACGTTTCACCAATGCTGTAATAAAGTCCCATGTAATAGGTGGTGAGCCTATTGTATCTACCGGGCACAATTCCAAACTCCGGACTGCTACTGAGAATTTCCTAACAGATAACCCCAATACCTAACAGTCCTCGACCTGGGCATCGAACCCAAGACCTTATGCTCAGCAGTCGCACTTGGGACCACTAAACCAACGAGGCAGTCTACTAGACCAACTAGGCAATATACTTGGTTTTGGTTCAAAACCACCCTTTCTCCTTTCACATTTATAATAGGTATAAGAAGTTATGCTATCAGCTTTCTGACAGTTAAAGCTTCGTTCCTTCAGAATTAATTGGCTTATTCTTATTTAAATTAAATTAATTAATTATACATATCTTTTTTGATAAATTATATTTGGTTCCGGTTAGTGGAGTGTGTGATAGTAGGATAACATCAAAACCTGGTGCATGGATAACATTTGCTGTGACATAGCTAGATAGAAGGAGATCGTATCGGTGGCGGTTACCACGAACAACAGCATTCTCCATGAGGGTTGACGTCAGGCAGGCGGCCGGTCATAAACCATTGCCAAAATTTTAGCAGCATGCAATTTCCAAAACAATAAGAAAGTGGAAGAGTAATACATGCTGCGCCGACCCCAAATAAATTGGGACAAGGGCAAGGGGGGATGATGATATAATATACCAATATTTTTCTGTGCCCATTTGGCACTTATTTGTTCATGTTTTCAAGCTTGTTAAAATTAAATAAGAGTAATAAAATTAGCTTCATTTGAAAGGGTTAAAAGCCCTAAAACATTGACTTCCTAATTTCCTATAATGTACTATTTCTCGACTGTCTCATTGGTCTACTGGCCACAAGCGTGGCTGCTAGGGCGTGAGGTCCTGGGTTTGATTCCTGGGTCGGATCTCTCCGGTCGTGTCGGATTGCCATCCCATCGGACTTTGAGGGCGGGAGCATAGGGCGTGCATCGTGTTTGAGCATACACTTGTGGAATATATCTCTCGCGTACTTGGCTGATCTCCACAGAGATAGGCCGCCGTAACCAAAAATTCGGTCGGGAGTATATACTCTCAGTAGACAAATGGTAGGTAATAATAATAATATTATTATTATTACCTACCATTTGTCTATCTTTTGTCTACCCCGTACACCGCCACCACACCACCGAAGATCGATTCGTGCCCTGCCATGCCATGCCTGTCTGTTTAACCGCTAACTCCTCCCAAACGCTACGCAACGGATTTTGATGCGGTTTAAACCATTATTAAAAAAAAAAACACAGATGGTTTATATATAGATAATAACGCCGAATTAAATTTTATGTGAGTAAAAAAAAAACTTTTTAGCAACCAAGTCACCTAAAAATGAATTTACATGGCTTACGTAGGCTAATCGTAACTACTCTTTTTTATAATTTATACCCGTGCGAAGGCGGGGCGGGTCGCTAGTATATCATAATTAAAAAATGGCGACACAACATTTCATGATTAACCAAAATATCCCGTGTGTCCTTATCAAACACTTAAATTGTATGTACTTTAATTAAACTTACGTTGAAGGTCGACAATAACTTACAGGTAATAATCATTTAAAAATAACAATGAATGCTGTTGATGTAATCTCGTTAATTTATTATTTGGCGAAGGCACCGCTAGTTTAATTGTAACAGCGCGCGTCGAATGTTAAGTTCCATAATTACAGCTCGCGATATTCAGATAAATGTTCACAAGATCGGCTGAGAGTCCATGTCCAGTTATTTACTTGTACGGTTACAGTTAATATTGAGAGTTGAAGCCTTTTCATTGTAATTTTATCGTTGATTTTTTCTTGTTTACGAATTTGTCTTACGCAGTCGAATGTTGACTTTTAATTTAAGTAAAATTCACGCTGCCCGACTGAGGCGGAGCCCAAAAAGAGTGCAATGTATTTAGTTGAAGTGAGTAATTAATTATGTCCGTTTCTATGTTCCCCAACAACTTCCAAACTCATATTCATTGGATTTTGACAAATAATAATAAGATCGCTGTGTGTTAAATGATCGGGTATTATACGCTTAATGATATAGCATGCAGCAACTAATTAAATATGGTGAAAATATATATCAATAATAGAAAACCTAAAAAAAATGTACGGTGCAAAATAAATCGTGTGCCTTGTTCGTAATGTGGCTTTTAGACTCATAATGCAGCTTACGTACACGTGCCTTTCACTTTACATTAACTTTAAGAAATAATTAAAATCTCAGTAGTGAGTTTTGATGACTAAAAACATTTTTGTGATAGAAAAAATGTTAGGTTAATATAATTATGACAAATAAACATTTAACTTTTTGACACCAACTTAACTTTTATTTGTGTTAGAATCCCAAAAAATAATATATTATCTATCATTATCATATACCCTTTGGCTCACCCACGTGATGACCACCTCACAAATATGTACTTCATAACAATAAAAATCTATTGTGTCTGCTAATGAGCGAGCCAACAGCTTAATCGATTTATGGGATATTATAGCATTTACATAAATATAAATACATATATACGATATGACATAATAAGAAAATCATATTTTAATTTCTCAATATTAGTCGCAAGATAATTAAAGACACTGTTACCGTGACTGTACAGTGAACACGCACTTAGGTATTGTTACAAGTTGTATAATAGTAATAGTAAAGGTGCAGTATGGTACTACGCGGGTGCTTCATTGAGATGGGTTAGTGTGGACTAATCTGAAATTATCGGCGATATTGAAATTAACTGTTGTAAGGCACCATATCTTCGATTTTCGAAAGTCTTGCTTTGGCTGGGAGACATCATTATCCAGACATACCTATACTCGTATTTATAGTGTAGTGTAGTACTTATTTCACTATCCATTACCGAGATATAGATTTGAAGCGTTATCTTTGGTTTCATAAAGACAAAACGGACCTTTCTAGTAATATTTTTCAGATTAATAACGGATTAATTGATCAAAAATGTCGAAGCAACGCAGTAGTGTGTCAGTATTAGGATTTGTGGTGAAGTGATGTGTTATTATGTAAATGAAATTGTTTTTAAATTTTACCAACATTATTGGTGCGGGCCCCTAAATCGAAAAGAGGTCGGAGGAGAGAGCATTAAATCGTAAAACAATCGCATAATGTGGAGGCAATATTTACAGAGGGAAATTAATGACCGATGCGCGCGCGCGCCCCCAGGCCTTCGCGCTCATAACTTTTAGGCATAACCAGATCGTATCGCGAAATAAAAATCAAGAAGTTAATTGAAATTATATAAAACATAACATAGCATCACGCCTGTATTCCCCGAAGCGGTAGGCAGAGGTGTACAAAGTTGTATACCCACATTTCACCAATGCTGTTATGAAGTCCCATTTAATAGGTGGTGAGCTATGCCATCTACCGGGCACAATTTCAAACTCCGGGCTGCTACTGAGAATTAAAATTGAACATGTCTGTGATCTGTAGTACCTAACCCATTTGGCTAATAAGTATGTGCAAGTATCACCTAATTTTGATTGATGTACATTGTGTGATGATGTTGTTTTTGTAAAATATTTGAAATTACTGTAAGTTTAAAATGTAGTTTAAGTGTAAAATGTTTATGTGTCCTGTTATAACGAATGGAATAGATGGCATTTAATATTAATAATATTTACGTGTTAACAGTACCTTATTTTGTTCGTGTACAACAATTGCTAAGACATTGCTTAGTAACACAACTAAGACCTTATAATATAGATTTTATAATATATATTTTTGTTTTAATGTTTCTTTTTGTTACTTACCTGTTATATCTTCAATCAAACATAACGATGATAATTATGGTTGCTTAATTAAGCCTATAATAAAGCATAGGACTGTTTGTTTATTATAATTATTATTTTGGATTGGAAGTCACCGAATTTGAGCAATTGTTAATGTAAGATGTTGTCTGCAGTAGTTTTTTTTTTTCATTTATGATTCGTATGGTATTTAAGCAGTGATTAATTGTGCCGAAGCAAATTTTAGTACCTTTAACTATGAAGGTGTACAAAAAAGTTGATACCTATGTCTTAAAATATCTTTTATTTCTTGTAGTCGAAGTATTTACTCATGCTTTCGATGCATTTTTGACAGCGCATTGGTAAGTTAACCAACTCGAAGGCATTTTGTACTGCAAGATTTACAAATTCCGGAAAAAGTAGAAGTCTGGGTATAGTGAAGGTTGTGGCAAGGTCTAGTGAGTACGATGGATGATGGAGAGTTTATAGCTCTGGCTCTTATAGCTTGGAGACCGTCTGTGGTGCGGTATGGAGTCGTCTGTTGTCGTACAGGAACAGCGGAGACCGGTGGTTGACCAAAAGATGGTTGGAAATTTGCGAGCTTTTTTATCAATTTGTTAAGCTTTTTAACCTAGCCAATTGACGCAATGGATATTGTTTTGATGCTATCGCCAAAAGCTTCTGCTAATGCAGCCGCAGATCGAGTATCATCAGCTTCCACAATCACCTTTAATTCGTCGTTGTCGACCATAGTTTTCGTGCGACTACGGGGTTCATTTCCAGAACAAAATTTCTGGAACGTTCAAACTAATAACGCTTCGTGCGTTCGTTTGTAGCACAGGTAGTGTTCGATCCGTAACGTCCTCGATGTTGCCGATATGCCAAAAAAAAACATTAACTGATAAACAATTGACTACATTTGAAATTAGAATTCTTAGCCAACCATAGAAAATTAAAATACAAGTATATAGAAGAGAATAATTTTGAGGGCGTGCAGGGATTAATATTAGAAGCATTAGGGCAAGGGGCAGGCGTAGTGTAGGCGCAGGCGGGCCGCGGGCTTGGCGCAAGCGCGGCGGTGGCGCACAGCCGGGTGGTCGCCGATGCGACGACGCTGATTCATGTCGCTGATAGCTATCGCAGGCGCCGGCGCCAAGTGCTATTTTCTAAATTTATCACCATTCGTATTCGCCTACCACGCGTACTGCAGTTTTGAATAAAGGCATCTATAATTCTAGGCAAAGAAAAGATTATGGCTTGATCTGGACCTGGATCTGATTTATGGATTCTTAATTTTATTGAATAAAACTATACAAAATTACTTGAAAACAACTTAATCGGACGAATATACTTTAGGTTTGGAAGCTAATTTACACATAGATATCTATTGCATTGGAGTTGAAACAATTAGATATAAGTATTGTTACCTTACTTCCTTCATTTTCACTCATTTTTATTTAGGTTCCTATTACCTCCATTTATCAAATCAGGCTGCTACCAATGGTGGGTTAATCTCTGATTCGAGGGCATCGAGGCCTCGAGGGTGACCTGGTATATCGGTAATCTTCGGCACCTGCAGAAATACTTTGAGATCTCAAAGGATTTGAAGCCATGCCATGTTTTTGCGGTAAGTCATGTCTCCGAAATGATGATGATGATAAGGATGAAGATATTTATTATGTAAATAGTTATTTTCAAACACTTTAACATGACATTAAGATGAAAGGAGTGGCTCACGAAACGCTTGTAAACTTAAACTTATTTAATCGCATATGGCTCTTTACTCGCCAATACCAGACACAATATAAGTAGATACTAATGTTAGACTCGAGCTGCTCTAAATGCAATAAACAGTTAGTATCAACAACTCAGTTACTGAGTATCACGATATCTCGTGGTACGAGACAGGTTGCAGACTTTCAGGCACCTATATGACTACCCATAACGAATATTATTACCTACTTAATGTGAATCCTGCTCGCGACTATATTATTTTGCCATTTAATATTATGACTTTAGAGTTCGCTAAGCATGCGTTAATGCTTTTCAAAGATTTATCTTGAATAATAATGTCTTTAGTAGATCTTCATTGGACAATGTAATCTAATGTGGACTTGGTACTTAACCAAATTGTGAATCTCCTCTTACTATTAGGTACTTATACAAAACACTAATAATTTCCTCACTGCAGGGCAACAGCCTTTTTATTCAGGGCGTGAACGAGTTGATCATCAAGCTGGCTCACTGCGTGTTGACGATTTCAAACTACCTATTAATTTCAGAGACTCCATGTTTTATAACAGTCGATAATTCGATCTGGTAGTAGATTAACTTTTATAGTACCTACGTAAGATGTTATTCAAAATGTCATAAGTTTTGAATGCGTAAAGTGATACAACGGGCAGATAAACTTCCACGGTAACCATTCATGTCATAGCAAACATTCCCATTAAAACAATTTTAACATTTGTACAACTGTTTACTGTTCCTATTGAATAAAATAAAAATAAAATAAAACTTCCAACGAACAATAAATTGAAGCTCCAAATCCTCAATAGTTACCCAAGGAAATGAACTATGCTATCAACTGTGTCAAGTGGATTAACGGCACCTGACAATGCCAAGTGTATAAGAAAAAATAATTAATCTTGGGTCTACGAGCAGTTATTTATATAATAGCAGCGCGAATTAAGGCAACAAGTCACAGATTAACAATAGCAACAAACAAACAGAAGGTAACAGAACGAAGACAAACATTCGTGGCTCTTTCAAAGGCACACAATAGTCGTCATCAATTACAGGCAATAGATCGCCCAACATCATTTGTCCGTCCGTCCGTTACTCGACTGGGGCATTCCCACGGCTCTCGGGACGATCGTGTTTGTTGTCGGAATATGTCCAACGAGAAATAGTAATAGAAAATTGTTTCTGATTGCCTCGCTCTCTACCTACTTCGGTCGTCTACTCGACGTCCACGTTTCTATTTTTATTAGGTACCTACATATAACGTTCCTACTGCAACGAAATTGCACTTTTCTTGTGATCACCAAAATGCTATTCACAATTCGTTGTTAATCAGACGTCAATAAAGCTGCCGGATCTGATCAATATTTTTTGCTACTACATAGATAACATAAACATCAATACAGCACTAGTCCATGCCTGGTTAAGGGGTAGGTAGAGCTGTTACAACAATATTTGTAGATACCTACCTACACCCTACATTTCACCGAAGATGTATCAGGTGGGAAACCTCTGGGCTCAATTCGGATATCTGGGTTGTTTCTGAGAATCTCCTAATATTTAATGATACTGCTCGACCTAGGAATCGAACCCAAGATTTAACTTTCAGCAGCCGGGTTCGCGGCCATTAGACCAATCGGGCAGTTTCGTTATGTTGGAATAACGGTAAGGATTTGATCCTTTTGAGATCATAACACAACATACCTACCTACCTATTTCGAAATTAACGAAGGCCATTTGTACGTGTGTAGGTACTCACGCGGTAAAATCACGGAGTAAATTCCAGGTTTATAATTATGCAGAACGATGCAAACCGTTGTTCTGCAGATGTTATCAGACGCAAGACCGAAGAGAAATTGCTCCGATCAAAAGATAATCTCGCCGGAACCAAAATTGATCATTGATAGGAGGCGCGCGCGCGTCCTGCCGTCTGCCACCAGTCCACGCCCACGACAATGTTAACTCTTTTTAATTTCACGAAGTTTGTATCAGAACATTGGCAATTTATTTGGATACCACCAATATATGAGTAAATACTTATGTAAAAGATAGACCGGGTAACCAACCTAGATCGACACGATTTGCTAGCGTATACGATTTGACTAACCTACAAATTAAAGTGAAGTAAGTAGGTACGAATACTTATTGATCCATTGTGGGACTGAGAAGTGATGAATAGGTATAGTTAATATAGGTATCTAAACTACACATATTATTAGCCTGTATATTTAGGTCACCTCTCAGTACTTATAGCCAGCTTCATTCGATCTCTCGGTCAATAAATATCAGATTAAAGTGCCGCTATTGTAGCCTTCACGCACAAACTAGTACCGTGGCTTTCAATAACGGTTCGCACTATGCAGATTATCACTGGGGCGATAACCACGACGTGAAAGCGATAGCGGCGACACGATGCAGTGGAGCGGGTGGCGGCGCTGTCCCGTGGCGCGGGCGCAAGTGCTCCGTGGCGCATGCGCGAGGGACGCGTGACGTGCCGTGACGTGACGCCTCACCCACCCAACCTCACAGTCAGCTTCAATAACTCATACCTGCTACTAGACTCCCGTTCTGAACATGTCGTACTGTGCACGATCTCTGTTTATACCAATTAATTAATTTGACATTTTGCCTTAAATCCTTCATGGCAGGGATTGTTTAGTATTTACTTACATACAAATTTGTTAATTTAAATAAAAGTGTTAAAGATTTTCCTCAAAAAGGAGCTATCACTGTCATTAAATTTTATGTAGATGTTTATGTATGTATTTAGATATGTATCCACCAAAAAGTTTATTCTCAGGTATTGTCTGATGAGGAGTATTGAGGAGTGTCATGAATTGTCTGTAATCTATAGACGCAAACGTCAATCATGGTTAGATATTAACTTGGGTATTAAAGTAAAGTACCTTATGTTTTCCAAAACTGCAGGTTCCTGCTTCTGATGGTAATGTTTTCCTATACAAGTAACGTTATACAGTCCATCATGAGTTCATTCTGAAAAACCATTGCCAAAACCAAGGGTAGGTGAGTATGAAGGCTAAAGCCCGCGATACAGCAGCACGGTTGGCGCAGTTATCGAGAAATCGGCTGCTGCGCCGCATGTTCGATTCCCGTACGGAACAAATATTTGTACAATCTATCTACATATTATGATAATTGGTCCGAGTCTGGGTGTTTGTGCGTGTGAGATTTGTGTCTGTAAACGCACCCACGGTTCTGGAGAAATTCTAAGTGTGTAATAAATAAATAAAAATATTGCAAACGAGATTTGAACAACTTGCCTGTAGTTATTCAATTAAGCTGAAATTTGCTATTCCAATGTATCTTTTGTGACAATGCAATAATATGATACCGTGGAGCTGGTCTGATGATGCAGTCGGAAGGTGGTCATAGGAACTCCGCAACGAAACAAGATAGCCCCACCGTGTTTGGACTTGTTGGACTTGTCTTGCTAATAGATGGTTATCAACGACTGATGATGAAGCCAGAAGTTGGTGACTTAAACTCCCGAAGAACTAAATCTAAAATCTTCGAATTTGGGCTCGTAGATCTGTGTCGATGAGTAATTTGCTGTGAGATGTAGATCGCAAGGTTAGGATTGTCGCCTTACGACGCCACTCCACGAGAGTAATATGGACATGTATGAAAACGTATCTAAAACTAAAGTTCTCACAAGAGAAATATATATAAAAACGTTAAATAAAATAAATACAGGTAGGTACCTACGGGACGAGCCGTCGAAACTTGACGTTGGTCATACATGAAACGATCTGTCGTTTCGACCTACCGGATTCATAATATCTCTTTTGAAATCGAACGGTTAATAACATTGTAATTTGCAACTACCATAAAGACAAATGGAAAATTGTATTCTTTGCATTACCGCGTTTAGACTGACAAGAAATCGAATCGTAGAAGATCGCAACGAGCCCATACACTTTCAATTTATCATTAGATCGCAAAACCACCGGTCGAAAAGTCTAATCGTATTGTAGACCTAGTAGTGGCCTTTAGGCTTTAGTTTGTGAAAAATCCTGTATTTCCAACCGATAAGGTTTCAAGTATTTTAACCCTTAGCAGTCGGGCTAAAAGGTTCGTGTGATTTCGAGTCGGCTGTGGATTATGATTTCAAAACTATTTACTATTTTGAAAGGTCAATGCCATTTTTGGTATGGAAAATAAGTTGCACATAAGAATATCAATAAAATAAGAAATCGGTAAGTTGTTAGTAATATCATACCTACTTACTGCAATAATTTTAATTTCATAAGATTTGATTAGATTGACGTTTGACCTCGAACTTGTCGCCTGTTGGGTGTTGGCTGTCTAAGTATGCCAAAATATAAATGTTTGTGTTTATTGAAAAGCGCATCTTGGAACCGATGATATCCACTCGTGTATTACTTAATCGTACTCGTACCTACTTGTCTTATTATTTTGAAACGTCGCGTCGCATCGTCGTATTGGTGTTGATTTTATTAAGATGAGATGAACCAGCCTCGACCGCAATTATGAGATACATTGTATTGAATAAAATATGTAGTTTGCATACTTAAGATTAAAAATATAAATACAGATAAATCTTTCAAACACAAAAGTAAATCTTTCACATGCGTATCTCAATCAAGTTAGGTATAATTTTTGCGGAAGAGATAGTTACGTTCGTTAAGCATATTTGAATTTGCGTATTTGGATAAATACTCCAGGCGCTCTGGCAACTAATTCATCCCGATCTGCTACTCCGACTTCTTCCATACTTTAATAGATACGTCTATTAACGACGTCATAGAAAACTCAAAACGTTAAAACTAGATCAATAGTCAATATGAGTATACGGTGTAATTGCAAGAAGTATGTTATTGAATGGATAATCCTAGAAGTTCAAAGGTGAGTTGTGCTTAGATTTTGTGTCCATCAACTTTAGTTTCGCACCTACGTATATAAGTAAAAACATCTCAGTGTATGACCCCACGTGTCAAGGTATTGGCATATCTACCCAATAAACGTCTCTTTGGAAGTAGCACTCAATTAAACAAGCAAGGTTATCTACAGCTGTCAGTTCGGAAAGTTTCACACATATTGTAAGGTGCTCTATTAACAACTATTGTGAATATTGAATGAGTATCTAATCTTCTTAAGGTGTTACGAAATGTACCTAAACGTTAAATGTCATACATATCTACTGATTAGTTAAAATCTTTTTACGTACTTAAAATAGGTAGCACTGTTGTCTGGTAATCAACACGTAGAGATTCAGAGATAAATTAAATTAAGAAATCAGTTCACTCGCACAATTGCGCAACCAGGTCCAGGTGACCAATTAGAACGCAATAAAAAAGTCTAAAAATATCTTATTTTAATTTAAACTGGATGTATTGAATGTCTGCACTAGATGAAAGCACTAAGCTGAATACAGCGTGGGTGTTATCAGTAAACAAAATATAATGAACTGAGTTATGGTTTCAATGGCACTTAACCTTTTGTCCGCGTGCGGCTCTCCAACAAGTTATTGTAGTATCTGACTGTTCGTTCTTTTACCACTCTCAAGTGTTTTCTTGGTTTACTCAAGCATTGTTAGTATAAGAATCTATCGGGGCCATACAGTGATGTGTGATATGTTTATGTGGTTTCGATCTATGTGATTTATTGTTGATTGTCAGGTGCTATCGATTTCAGTATCTTGATCGAAATTTGTGCGCTGCTTTCACCCAAGTAGATGACTCAGTTACATTGTAAGTGCTTGCTATAGTTAGTCTCGGTGACTTATACTAATTAGAAACAGTAGCTTTGTATAAATTATATTTTCTCGCTCGATAGTCTGAGTTACTTTACTTGACACGAAACTATCTATTGGAACAATGAGTTTACCTAATAGGTATAAATATCTACAAAATGTAGTTGCCTAACTGCCTCGTTAGTCTACTGGTCCGAAGCGCGACTGCTGAGCACGAGGTCTCGGGTTCGATACCCGGGTCTGGCAAAGTGTTATTTGAGTTTTTCTGTTAGGAAATTCTCAGCAGCAGCCTGGAGTTGAATGGCAATAGATTCAACACCTATTACATGGGACTTAATAACAGCATTGGTGTAATATAGGTGTACAACTGTGTACATCTCTGGCTACTCCTTTGGGGAAAATAGGTGTGATGCTATGTTTATGTAATGTAAGTTAGTTTAAAAAAATAATGAGTGATGTAATGACTACAGACTACCGCTGTAGGTATGTAAATACCTACTCCTTCTTATTGGTTGTTAGGCAACGTTTCTGTTGATAATTATGCAGGTGATACAAAAAGAGGAGACAGAGTAGTCGTAGTGTAGTATTTTTTGTTGCGATGGGCATATTGTTTTGTCTGACACCCCACTTTATTAGGGAAAGTTGGTCAGTTTAACTGGTATAATAGTATAATTGTGCTTTTTTGTTTTCATTCTGTATTGGTACCAGAACTAACTTAGTATTTTAACCTAAGTTTACGCTTATTGGGTATCGATTTCAGAATTTTAATAACATATTGGATGGATTCGGTGCAGATAGCGAGTGTGTGGCGTTTTGCTGTGGACACGTCTGATGCACAAGATAAGGCGGGAGGTAGCGCGTGTCCTGCGAAGCGCCTAATAGCCGACATCGCCGCGGGCGCAACGTGCCTCACAGTTTAAATTGAACGTCAAGCTATCGATTTGCATAAATCACAGCGTTACCATTTTCAATTATTTGACTGGTTACATTTAACTCGGACAATCAAAACACTTTTGAATGGAAGTGACGTTGATGCTTAGAAGCTCTACCATTGTCTGATGCAGAGTATGTCTTCATGTGATCTGATTATAACTACGTACATATTATGTTTAGGTAGGTATTACTTTTCTAATTTAAATGGAATACCATACAGATAAATCTTCGAAAAGCACTCTAAAGTCATAATTTTTTGTGGAAAAAGAATACGGTCGTGAGCAGGATTCGATTATTTATCCGAGAGGCGCAGGTTCGAATCCTGCTCACGACAGTATTGGTTTTCCACAAAAATTTATAACTTTGGAGTACCATATTTCGGACACCAAATGTTTTAAGAAAAATGCATATTGTTAAATATGTATGACATGAGTATTAAGGGAAAGCTGACGATGTGAATAATTTTTTATTGCGTCGATTCATTTATTATTCGAAGTTGAACTTCCATAAATTACGTCCTTTTATTTTGACAACATACGTTGTAAGCAGTATCTTTTGAGTAATTCTTACTTTCAATTACTTTGATACTGACGCTTCATTTTCCTCAGTATGTAACAAGTGATGTGATTATTTCTGCGAATGAATGTGGGCCATCCAAAAGTTGTGTTATGGCTAAATATTTAGCAGTGGTGCTTATGAATTTATTTAAATGTATCAAAGATGATGTGAGAATCGTCGTTAGCAGTAAATGCAGCGCCGATCCCGACACACGGGGAACAATGGCCTCAGTATAATAGTGTCTCGCGCCGGAGCTGCGGAGTCGGCGACCACGCCTGCCGCTTTCCGCGAACAACTTGACGGCTCTGATAAACGTGTACCTTATTTAAATATTTATGAATGCGACCCATTCGGTACCTCGTCATTGAATGATAACATAATTAAGACACAAAATGCTTATTATTATGCAGGGAGGGCTTAGTGAACGTTGTCTACGATGACGATGCAGAATTAATAATCTCGTGAGAGCCTACATCAATAAATTTGTATCTACTCTACTCATATCAAGATTCAAGAGTAAATTGATTAATTAGAAACTGTAAAGTTTTCGGATTGTCTTAACATTTAGGTGACCGTCCGTGTAGGTGACAGATATGAGAGCTAACGTAGGTATCACACAGGTTCCTAAGTAGGTTGAATATAAGTTTATAGATGTTTAGATACGTTCTCGATTACGAAGGGTGGTTTTTGATAAACAATTCACTGAATCAACCCGATGCTAATGTTTCTTTTTTGTATGTGGTAATCCTCAGGACGTCGTACCAGCACTTTTTGCGTTTTATCGTTTTTGTGTCATGCCGAGTCTAAAAGATTCTCAGGATTCGAACCTTTTTTTTTTTTTTTTTTTTTTTTTTTTTTTCCGGATAATAGGTAGGTGCGACGGCGGGAAGAGCAGGTTCGAATCCTGCTCACGACGACCGTATCTTTTTTTTCACAAATATTATAACTAGAGATCGCTACGCAAGCGTTACTAGGTTTGTTGTTTATATCTGTAGTTTTTACGTTGATAATAGCGTAGAGTTTTGAATACGAAACAAAAAAATATATAGAAATCCTCGTCAATATACTTAATTTAAGAAAATAACTTGCTACTCTTAGAGGACGAGATGGGAGACGGCTTCTGACTAAATATCGAACGAATTTGCTCGCCACTTTTGGCCAGGTGTCACACACAAGCACAAAATAACTTGCACTAATACACACATCAACACGGTCTAGGGATATTTCATACTCAATTAAATAACTCGAAAAGTACTGGCCGCATTGGAATCTTTTATACACCGATTTGTTTGTAATTTATCTCAGACTAAATCCAAATTCAAATTTTTGAAAATTCTTTTGTTTCGGTGGCATAAAAATGTCTTGATGTGTAGGAGAGGGAATTTTCATTTGTGCGAAATTTAGAAAACAATACGAATTACATTTAGTTACAGTTTTTTCATTTTTAAACGAAAGATAAAGTTAAAATTGAGGTATTGTAGCCATGCAACGCCAACATTTGACGAGGGCGGAGATGTTACGAGCTGTGGGAATGCTGGAAGCTGGGTCTGTTCAGCGTAATGTTGCTGAGGCCATAGGGACCCACCCAAATGTAATTTCAAGATTGTGGACACGCTATCGTGCCACAGGTGAAGTAGCGGAGAGGCACCGGGGGCCAAGTCGCATCACTACCCCCAGACAAGACCGATTTTTGCAAATTACTGCGCGAGCTCAACCAAATGCAACGGCGACTCAATTGGTCCAAAGGCTGCGAGTGGAACACCAAGTGCTTGTGAGTGACCAAACTGTAAGAAGCCGACTGCATGAAAGCAATCTACGCTCTCGTAGACCACTCCGGGTCCCAACTTTACGGAGAGGCAATCGTGGACGACGATTAGAATGGGTTCGGAACCACGTGGACTGGGGCCGTGAACAATGGTCCAATGTGCTGTCACGGATGAATCCAGGTTCGGCTTCCATCCAGATTCACGAAGGACGCGTGTTTGGCGAGTTCCTGGACGATGGAGCCGTCTTCAGAACCCTCAGGAAGTTCACCCATACCAAGGAGGAACAATTATGGTTTGGGCAGGAATTCGTCTTGGAGGACGGACGGATCTCGTTTGGGTGCGGGGCAATATGACGACAGAACGATAGGTCCAACAGGTGCTGGGGCCCGTAATCTTGCCCCACAGAACACAAATGTGGCAAGATTTCCTGCTCATGCACGACAATGCCCGGGCACACACGGCGAGAACGGTAGCAGCTTGGTTACATACACACAATGTTAGGGCCTTAGACTGGCCTGCTCAATCGCCAGATCTAAATCCCATTGAGCATGCGTGGGATATGCTGCAAAGAAGAGCTCTGAAGGAAGTTCCTGAAAATCTGGCTACAGAAGATCAACTTTTTGCGCACCTCAGAAGGACATGGGACAATATTCCGCAGCAAGACATTGACAACCTTGTTCTGAGCATGCCGAATCGTTGCCGATGTGTTATGAACATCATGGACGCTTTCTCAGACTACTAACTTCAAGTTTATAAACACAAATTAAATGTTTTTTCTATTTTTTCAGTTTTTACTCATAAATTAAAAGTTAATTCATATACGGTTTCCGTCTATGCTACATTTTTTTTTCCATAAAATCCTGAAATTTTAATCGAAGTACCTTAACCATTACTAGAAAATGGTAGAATATTAAATAACGTATCTTTTAAATATATACATGTCATATAAATAATTAACATATTGATAGTAATTCGCTTTTTTAAAAATATCCTTAGACCGTGTTGATGTGTTTAGCTCTCGTCATTACATTAACAGTAGGTATTAACACTCATAAAAAAACTGAACACAAACATCAAATTGTGTCACACACGATTAAAATCGTGTACCTACTATCATTATAACCATACAGGTAAAACGTATAAAGGTGATGGGTGATAGGGATTCTCTATATACCAGTGGCGAGAGGGGTACGCCCGCTAAAAGTACTCTAGTACTAAATCTTTCAAGTTGCTACTAATCGACGCATTAGATGGTGAACTGTTAGGATGGTGTTGATATTGAAAAATAATTAAAACTAGGTAGTTAGGATGGTGAGATTTTCTGTTATTTCAATGTTAAAATCTTCTCGTATGTTATTAGTAGCAGACGGTCTGACTAATAGAAGGACGATGCAAAGCCAATTGCATAAATTAAAAGTAATAATTAAATACTTAAGATATCACACCATAAGTATAAAAAAATTATATGACACCAAGTAGGTAGCTGCATAGGAAAATAAATGTATGTTTAAGGCTATTTGATATTTTTCTACTTTCTTGAAGCGGTACAGTAATTGGTAGTGGGCACGCGACCACAGGCGGCTCGCACTAAGTACACCGCCGCCGCCACCGTCCGCCCGTAACCCATAGAGCGGCACTTGTAATTGACATTTTATGAGTCGTTTACTAAGATAATCCATTTTATCTGTTTATAAGATCTGCTAGTCAGAAAGATGAATCAAAATGTACCTAGTTACCTTCTATTCATTGTTAGTCTAGTAGGTATTTTAGGGCTTTTACTGAAGTAGTTTTTCGCAGGTGTGTCGGGGACACTTAATATATTGGCCTAGAGCCTTTTACAACAACGTCGGAGTTGGCTTCCAGTCTAACCGCAAGCAGCTTAATACCAGTATTTTATATTGAGCGACTGCCTATGTGATCTTCACAACCCGGTTACTGAGTAACACGATATATCGTGGTAAGACTGCAGGTTGTCAGACTTTCAGGTATCTGACTACTTACCCGTATCGGCCATCATTTACCTTTATTTGATAACCGGGACCGACGATTTAACTTGCATCTTTTATGTAACTTTCTGAAGTTCGGAGGAGTCTCGGTACGTGATGCCGGTCACCCATCCATATAATGACCGCGGCGAGCGCAGCTTAACCTTGTCGATCGAACTGTGCGGCTTTTAGGTACTTAGCCATGGGCTGTGAAAGGTAAACTATAGAACAAACATAAATGTCTTGGCTGCCTCGTTGGTCTATTACTAGTTGGTGGTTCCAAGCGCGACGGCTGAGCATGAGGTCTCGGGTTCGATTCCCGATTCTGGCAAAGAAGTGTTTTTGTTAAGAAATCTCAATAACAGCCCGGAGTTTGGAATTGTACCCGCAAGATAGCAAAGGCTCACCACATATTATACCTATACATGCGACACAATTGTGTACATCTCTGCCTTCCCCTTGGGGGAATACAGGGAATACCTGGAGGAATACGACGCTATAGTATGTTATACTGTACTAGCTATCAGAAGAAACAGAAGAATAAGTGTGAAGGAGATGTTATAAGCAGTTACGAAGGACACTGTACTGTTGCTCATGTGGTGTCATGAGAGTGGCGCAGCGTGATCTCTGTATGGATTACTGCGGCTGCGCCTACCCTGTAGGCGCATCGGGCACCATGCACCAGAGCTACACGGAAGTAACTTTCCAGTAGGTAATCCGTGCTACAGTAGGGTATAAGGGGTCTTATCTTCATATCCCCGACTATGGCGAGGCAATTTGATGCCTCCCAGTCAAAGCATAAAGACCACAAACAGAGCAACACATCACTAAGGGCATCCTCCGTGGGACACGAACCTCGGCTTAGGCTGTTGCTGGGGGATGCAAAGGACTGGCTGGATATACGTGGTTCATATAATTATGTATACCTATCTTTCACCTAGATTGAAATATGATGACTCTAATAGACAACACATCACTTTCCTCAGACAAATGAACTACAGTGGAGGTACTTGTTGAGTCACGCAACGCTATTATTTTGCAGCAGGCCGTAAACGCATTAGAAGCTATACGGTCATACCCATACTTGTACAATAAAACGTAAAAATATAATCTTCAAAAATAATTTTTTTTTTGCATTATTTATAGAAATAGGAACACACAAGGATTGCTTTCCAACATCCAGAACATATTTCAAAATAATCAACTTTCGATTCTTTTGTATCATTATTTATTATTTTGTATTATTATTTTATTTGTATTATTATTTATTCTTATTTTAGTTTTACTAAAATTTTCAGTAAGCCGGTTATTTACTTAGTTTCCTGCACGCTTCCTTAAAACTCTCTGACTCACCCACGTACAAATACGTACTTCATAACAATAAAAATCTGTTGTGTCTGCTAATGAGCGAGCCAACGGGTTAATCAATACCTTGATTGCCTCGTTGGTCTAGTGATCGCAAGTGCGGCTGCTGAGCGTGTGAGGTCCTGGGTTCGATTACCAGGTCGGGCAAAGTGTTATTGGATTTTTCTGTTAAAAAATTCTCAGTAGCAGCCCGGAGTCAGGATGTTGGTGTTGTGCTGTGGGGGTGTCACAACACCCCCGTGCTTCGGAAAGCACGTAAAGTTGTCGGTCCTGCGCCTGATTTCTCTCTGATCGTGTCGGATTTCCGGCCCATCGGAACATGAGAGTGAAGGAAGAGGGAGTGCACCTGTGTTTGCGCATACACTTGTGCAATATAATATCTCCTGCGTACTTGGCTAATCTCCGTGGAAATATGCCGCCGTGACCGAAATACGGTCGGAAGGAGTATTAATCAATACCTAGAAATAAGTAATAACTACTTATTATTATAGTTTAGTTTTGTTTTTGTTTTATACGTTCGTAAATCCAAATACTTAATACGCGCGCATCTCTATTCCATAACTGCTCCGAGACCTGTTGCATTCTCATTTAATAAAGCACTATTAGCGCAAGTACTTTGAAAATTAGTTTAAAAGCATGCGCTAACCGCCGTAGCTCAGAACCACTCAGAACCGACAATTAAAGCAATCATAATTCTTAAACAAAACAACAATAATGTATACTTAAAATTAAATACTCTGCTTTAAATGCTACAATAATATTCACTCGACATTTCCGTAAATATGCAGTGTTTGATACTCGCATGTGTTGCATTATGTTACGGACATGTTACAAGTGAGATATTATCTTTTGGAGTTAAATACTGGGAGCACCGCCGAGTATGGCTAATTGACAGTGGGGCAATGAGATTAACTGTGATAGCTCTGTCTTGTTGGTGCTACACATACATTGTTTTACAACCTTACATTTATGTGCAAACGTGTTTTGGAGATATTATTTATTAAACCTTGGTTATACTTAAACTCAAATTTCACATCAGGACCTTATTACCTACGCCCTTTATGATCTTTAATCCGTAATTTAGTTTATTTAAACTGAGAATGAAAACCCCATGCAGAAGCCGATTGCTGAACTATTGCGCGAATAGTGTCAACAGAACATCGTAGTTCATCGTTTCGTAGGGTTGCCATCTCTAAAAGGTGCTAACCCGGACAAGAAATGTGTAAACCCGGATTTTGGAGATCTAAACCCGGACATATCAACACAGTTTTTGTAAAGTTACTCAGAAATATAAATAATAGTTTTAATTGTTATAAATTACCATTTTAAACTAAATTTTGTAATAAAGTTTGGAGTCTCTTAATACAGGCTTTATACGCTTAAAAGGAGGCTCCAATCACCACTGATGTAGAAAACTTGTTAATTCCGATAAACATTTTTTCATTCATTTTTCTTCAAATTATAACAAACAATTAGTAGTCTTGTATTTTAGACGTAATTTCGCCCGCTTATTTTCGATAGATGTGTCAGCAGCCTCAAACCCGGAATACAATGGAAACTCCGCCCGGACGCTCCCCGGACACCCTCTAAACTAGGACAAATCGGGGAAACCCGGACGTATGGCAACCCTATCGTTTCGTTATGTACCTCTCTTAGCAGAGACGTATATATTTATTTACATAAAAAAATTTACGCCTCTGATACGAGAGCTTTTGGGCCCTTAATTGTACCTATTGAATAAAATGCATCGCGGTGATGCTGGAAAGACAACTTCAAGTGACCTACTATTTGGTAGCTGCCTATGTCTTATGCACTATAATAATCTGCCTACCTACCCGTAGGTCAATATGGTGATTTCAGTTTGAAGAATAACTGACTATCGCTCGTTTAAAAGAAATAATTGTGCAGCTCGTAAGATTAACAACATTATATTTTATGGTTCCTCTGAAGATTTTCCACTCCACCTACTAATACTCTTTCATAAATTATAATTTATCACAAGCAGTAATGATTCATACCATTGTTCAATCGAATCATCATGATCTCAGTTTAATTTGTTGCTCGTAATTCGTAACCGATTCCATTTTGGGAACGGAAATATTTAGTTGACAATTAAATAGAAATCTACTACCTACACGTTCCCTAAAATAGGTGTACGATATATTCTCTCATTATACAACACAGTGCTACTAGATAGGAGAGGTAACGAATTTGAACACGCTTAAATAAAGAATAGTTATGATTTGAATATCTCATAAGGCTCGAGTCCCAGCCGACCGACCATTGTTTGAGACATTATGGCCCAAATACGGCGCGCACACCTGTTAGTGTTGCCTGATACCTTACTAACTTAACCTACTTTATTAACTTAGCAGTCTAATAAATGTATTACCAGTTTACTTAGTTAAGTTAGAAAGTCCGCGCGGTATGGTAATTCCATTACTGATTTTAACGAAAATGGTTGCATGAAAGTAGAGACTTGCATAGCTAGTAGAATCCAAATACTTAGTTTGCATAGATGTCTGGCTAATTTTGTATTTAAGGGCTTTCAGATCTAAGTTAGATTGGTTCGTTTATCAAATTTGGTAAAGACCTCTATCCCATGTTCAAAGTGCATGGCTTGGGCTGTCGCGTCGACAGAAAACGAGGCTTCACGACACGTTTACGGTTAGGTACGCTTACAACAGGGCTCCTAAATTGGTTGTGCGTGAAGAGTAGTGCAGTTGGATATGTGTTGTAGATTTGGATGCCGTTACAATATGTATCAGGCTGTGTTGCGGGACGACGATGGCCGCTGCCGCGCCGTGGCCGAGGTGCGACAAGGGCGTGCGACGGACCGTTCCAATTTACGGGTCACGAGCGGACCACTCGCGCGCCGACCTATCTGCCTTTCTTCCATAATTGAATCCAATGGCGTGGGAGACTCGACACAACTAAATAAAATATTTCGTGCCTAAGTATAACAAACACTACTGATTACCATGTCATTGACGTTTTATGGCGATAGGTACTGGTTACATTTCTAGGCACTCTACAATTTTGTAGATACAACAATAATTTTGTCTGTATAGTAATAACTTTCGTGAGGCATATTTATATCTTATTTACTAGCTGTACCCACAACTTCGTCCGCGTGGATGTCGGAAACTAACACTCAGCCTGTGGAACCCTAATTCGAAGTAACTTAGGCTAATTATAAAACAATAAATGAGCCCCGCGGTATCACCCCGTTAATTTGCGAAAAAAACCTACTAAAACATATCCCCCCCCCCCGTTATGACCGCGCCTACGACATCATAAATGCACCTGCCTCATTGATCTAGTGGTCCCGAGCGCGACTGCTGAGTATGAGGTTTCGGGATCAATTCCCGGGTCGGTCAGTGTTATTGAGTTTTTCTGTTAGAAAATTCTCAGTAGCAGCCCGGATTTTTAATTGTGCCTGGTAGATGGCAATAGAATACTGCCTACCCCTTCGGGGAATACAGGCATGTTACTATGCTGTTAAAATAAATTGAAAATTATTTCAAGCTATACAAACGGTTAGTGTTAAGTTACGATGTCCGTACGTAAGCCTTTTTTGAAAGTGCGTCGGCGTCGGCGCCGGCGCGGCGCAGTGCAGGTGCGCGATTGTCGCGGATCGGTCTCAGATAACGCTATAGCATTAAACTAAAATACGAGATCAAACTTTGAACACTTGTGCACTACGCTATTGCAATTGATTGCTTGTAAAATTACCTGGTGATTTATCAATAAATGTCTCTAGGTTCAACACTTTGGTTTCGTATTACGCTCTATCAGATAATGTCTTTAAAATATTTGATTACTCACTATAAATGTCAAAGTTCGTACATAAAACGTTTTTTTTTACATTGAGTTTTTCAGTTTGTATCGGATATTCTTTCGCAAATGGTTCTAATTTACTCACATGATGGCAGGTTACACAAATATTACGAATGTGTATACAGAAATGTTTTATTGTTATATTTACAATTTACCCAACTATAAAATTAACCCAACCGACAGTAAAGTTTATCATACCTAATGGCTTGAGATTTATTCCCGTTTCTGTATATAGAAGGTAAACCCTTAATTGTTTGTTCTTCGCAACAAGGCAACGGAACGAGAGGCAAAGCAAAGAAATATGTAGGTACCTTCTTACCATATGTGGACTTTCAGTATTTATTAATTTTGTTATTGGTACAAGTATTTCCAAAATTTTAATATTATAACTGCAAAGTAGCTAACTTAAAACCCAACGCAATTGTTTGGAATGCACGAAAGAGCTAAAAAATCCTTAATTGTACGGTGGTAGCTAATGCTCCAAATTTAGACAAAACTCGCAACCGTATATGCCTGTAAGGAGAGCGCATTATAAGGCGCATAAACTGCGATACGGCCGTTGCAAAGGTTAAGGGCACAAGACACCACGTGGGAGGTGCCAGTTTAAGAAATCCGAGATCCTGTCTTGTTCACAAATGGCGTCCATTTTCACTGCAACTTTGTCCTGGAAATGCATTAAACAGGTACTATAGTTCACCATGTGGAAATATGGATACAATAAAATGAAGTTTAGATAGCTGGTCGAGTAAAATGTGGAATGGGCTATTACATTATCAATAATATTTCTTAACAATATGAAAACACTAGGATTAGTTTGACGGTAGCAAAGGAGTGGTAGTTATTATGCTACCTCTTTTTGCAACTATGTTAATCTTGAAACAATTTGTTTAACGCTTTGAAGTAGATACCTAGGTACGTACCAAATTATATGGAATATCTATTTGATGTGTGTATTAAGAAATTATATTTCGGTTGGTAGGTACTTGGTACTTACCCTTGGCTATAATGATATGATATAATGAAATTTCGCATGCGTACGCTCACATAAACAATTTCCTTTCACCTTTTATCTCTTCTAATTTCCTTTCCTTACACCATATTAGATTATTTTTTTATTAGTCTTTTTTTTTATTTTTATATCTTTCTTAGTAGCATCCAGTAGATGAAATGTTTAACAGAAGATAATTTATCTTATCCATATTGATAGGGCACTGCCTCTCCTATATACAGGTTACTGAGTAGCCTTTCTCGGAAAACAGTACTCAACCCAATAACTAGGTCATAATAACTTTTTAAGCATGTCCTAAATATACTTTACCATGTAATCTAGTATAAGTAATACAGTAAAATACTTACTAATATTATAAAGCTGAAGAGTTTGTTTGTTTGTTTGGCTGAACGCGCTTATCTCAAGAAGTCCCGGTTCGAATTGATTTTTTTTTGTGTTTCAAACTTATTCCATTTACCGAGGCAGACTATAGGCTTTATAAAATCACGCTACGACCAATAAGAGCTGAGCATCAATGAAACACGTTGCAAAAAACGGGAAAAAAGATTCCTTTTGAGAGCTTGCGTTGCGTGCACTGCGTAAACACTTACTTTTAAATAAAATCATGTATGACGGAATTGTTCCCCTTTAAAAGTTATAAAAAAAGGACGTGATAGCATATGTCTATATTTTAAGGTTGAATCACTATAACCTAAAATAAGGTAATCAGAATTGGTCTCGAATAATGCATTATTTGCGAAGGTGTTTTGATAAACATGATATTAATCCTTATCCAAATAAATATGTTATTCATTACAAGTATTTAATTTTGAACAAAATTGTCCTTGAGATAATTGGAATTCAATGAATACCTTACGAGATATCACAGTAAAAAAAAAAACTAATACAAAATAATGATCAAGTAGTTACCACGCCCGCATTTATAATGTGCAAGGCGGTCATGAGGGTAGCGCGCTGGTGGAATATATTTACTAGGTTTTGTCCTAATTTTAACGCGGGTGAAACCGCGGGGCAAGCTAGTATAATAATAAAGATTATAACGGTTATCTATAATAGCAACAAGCGACTAACATTTGGTATTAATTGCAAACAATCGCTGATAGTATCTCCCACACTAGTAAGGTGTAGTTGAGCCGAATATCATAAGAAGGGCTGTTTTATAAGGTAACGCTGCAACGGTGAGTGTTGCACCGCGCACGACTCTGCGAGGTGAGGATAGTGGATTACGTGTGAGTGCGCCAGCGCAGTCGTGCACACGAGTTGGTTCATTATCGCGCGTGATGCATTTGCGCTTGCCGCCCACCGTCGCCGCGTGTCCCATAATGTTCGCTCTCCAATATAGCTCCAACAATCATCGTTGATTTCATAAATATCTACTTACATATATGTATGTTTATTTGGTTTAATGTATTATTTTGAGTCAATGTCCTTCACGATGTATTAACGTACTTACTTTATAAAATAATTTATAAACTCTTGTGTACTAACCTACCTACATAATTAAATAAAGTAGGCGTTGAATTGTGATGTTCATAAAAAAAAAATCAGCAGACAATACTACGTCTGCGTTAGTATGGTAGTGGGTACTATGTTTCACCTATGGTAGAGGCGTGGAGCACAAGTCCTATTAAATTAAAGTTAATTAGTTACGGTGTTCATAAAACAATTACATATGAGTGCGTTTTGATGCTTTTGTTATTTCTATATATATATATATGTCATCGATATTATTAAAATAACTTATTAAATGTAATTAAATCTAAACAATAACGGTTAAGAGTAAGACCGGGCATTTGAAAACAATAACCAATTTGAAAACGTTGTAGTCGTTTTTCCAGAGATATCAAGAAAGAAAATTAATATTACGTGAAGGGTTCTAATAAGCTACTGATAAATACAGTTTATTGTCACAACATAATTAATTATACTGCCGGTTAACAAATAGGTAATCTAAACTAATATTATAAAGAGGAAGAGTTTTTTGTTTGTCTAAACGCGCTTCTGGAACTTCCGGTCGGATTTAACAAAATATTTTTGTATGTGATAGCCAGATTCAAGAAGAATAGTATAGGGTAACATTAGGCTACACGTCTTAGCTAGCCTAAAATATCTTTTTACGTAAATCGGAAGAAAAAGCGCTTTCGAACCGCTTTATCCGGGAGCGCTGGCGTACTGTTTAGTGATACGTAAATACAATGTTCTACAAAAATATTGGTCTTTAATACATCTAAGAAATGTTTGCAATGCCATATGCTTACCTCCTAAATATCACACGTCAAGTCACGATAACGTATTTAGTAACAAAAATTTGTTGAAAATTTAAAAGTGGGCATTTGAGCATTATTATTAGGCATGGCATATTAATTCTTATGAACGAAATTTGCTTCATCGTCAAGACAATTTTATGAAGATAAACTTTGCCCTTTATCGCATGTTATTTGGACGCATACATAAGAAAATACTTGGAAAATTAAAATAATTTATCGCTCGACTCGGAGCTAAGACTATTGTTGCCAGATGTTCCGCTTTTTAGGCTTCTCATGATGCGTCCCGCCGGCAACCTGAGCGGGACACCCAAAATCCCGCTTTTTCATCTAGCGTAGCCGAGCGAGCGAAAAAATAATAAGATAAAATGTAATTTGTCGATCTTAATGTATTATGATTAGAATTCATTTAGAAATAAAGATTTGTAATTTTATTGATGTGCATTTTTTCTGCGTCCCGACTCTTTCATCTCGGTCCCACTTTTTTTGTTGTCTTGTTGACTACTAAGTACATACATATATACACACAATCACGCCTGTTTCCCATTGGGGTAGGCAGAGACTATGGATTTCCATTTGCTACGATTCTGACAAACTTCTTTCGCTTCATCTATGTTCATTAACCTCTTCATACATGCTCGCCGATTTAGGTAGCTTCTGACCCGTCCTTTTTTGAGAAAGTCCGCAATTTGATTGCGATACGTTCATCGAGGTCGGCCTGCCCCGACTCTTCCATCCACTCTACCCTCATGTACTAGTTTAGTCAATTGCCTTTCATCCATCCTTTCTACATGCCCAAACCATCTTAGCATACTCTTCTCAATCTTTCTAACTACATCCTCTTTCACTCTACAAAGTTCCCTTATCACGCTGTTCCTCACTTTATCTTTCAAATTTACCTACTCCACACATGCTCTTCAAAGCTCTCAACTCTACTGCATTAATTCTACTTTCATGTTCCTTTGCCACACCCATCTTTTACTACCATACATAAGAGTTGGCACTAACACCCCTCCATGAACGGCAGGACGCGCCTTTTTAGACACATTCCGGCTATCGTGAAATTGTGTAGCGCCCCATTCACCTGGTTACCATCAGTCACTCTCCTTTCTATGTCCTTCACATGCGTCCCATCTCTCGTAAACATAGATCCCAGATATACAAAATTTTTCACTTGTTCCACTCTTTGGTCGCTTATCAAAATATTGCACTCTGTCATAATTTCATCCCATTCAAAAACCATAACTTTCGTCTTACTTACATTTACTTTCATTCCCTTATTCATAAAAGCACCATCCACTAGTGTTACCATCATTCGTAACTCTTCCTTCGAAGTTGCAAGGATAACTTGATCATCGGCATAGAGGAGACATTTGACAAATAATGCATTCATTTCTAAACCACATTCACCTCTTTCAAATCCTTCAGACAGCTGTCCATGAATAGGTTAAACAACCACGGTGACTCAACACATCCTTGCCTAACATCCCTATCAATGCTAAACCATTCGATTTAGGCCCCGTTTATCCTAACAGAAGCACTGGAATCTTCGTAGAGAGATTTCAGTGCCCCAATCAGGTTGTTATTTACCCCATAAATGGACAGTGTGACACACAGTTCCTCCTCAATCTGTCGTAGGCCTTTTCCAAATCCACGAAAACGCAATAGACATTTTGAGTTTTTGCCAAGATTTTTTCAGCTATATATATGTATAGCATCCTAAGTAAAAGATCTTATCCGAACATCCCATACTTTTTCTAAATCCTGCTTGCATATTCCAAATATTTTCGTCTGTCTTTTTCATTACCCATATAATCAAAACTTTAGCATACATTTGCTGACAACACCGAGAAGGCTAATTTGCAGTCTTCCTGTGACCCTTTCCTCTTGTAGAGCAGCACAATCACAGCCTTTCCCCAAACTTTCGGTACTCGACCGCACTGCTGCCCGGCTACTAGCCCTGTCCAGCTTCCAGCATTTCGACTGATATATTGTAATACCCTGCAGCCTTTCCAGAATCATACAGTTCAACGCTTTTATAATTTCATCCATACCAATCCTATCGTCAATTTCTGTCCTTTCCTCCATCACCGCAGACACATGATCCTCTTTTTGAACAAACTTTCAAAATATTCTATCCATCTTTTCAAAATGCATTCTTCTCCATTCGTAATATTTCCCTCCCGGTCTCTGATTTTAACGCGCGCAGAGTTTGTAGATATTCCCCTGGCTCTTATTAACGACTTCCAGGAAAATTTGATGTTCGTCCAGAAATCTTCAGACAACCGTCTATCAAAATCATCCTTTTGCTCCTCCTTTTTTATTTTTACAATATCTTTCACTATTCCTTTCACGTTCTTATATTATTTTTTGCCTTGGTCACTTCGTTATCTTTCGCTTTTTTCATTCTCTGTAATTATAATTATACGCGGGGAAACCTCGGGGCACAGCTAGTTATATATAAGGCCCACATCATCCTTTTCTTGTGCTTATCCCAATTTATTTGTGGCCGTCGCAGCACAGCTTTTTCTTCCATACATCTCAATCAGCCGTCGTATCAGTAATCACTCCCTTTCTAGTTCCTGTTATCTCTAACTTAAGCCATCCTTCGTTTCCTTGGTCCTCCTCTTGTAGCCATATAAACTTACTTACTTATACTCGAAACTGTCGTTGTGACATGATCCTTATTCATAATCTGTATAATTATAAGTTCCAAATACCACAATGTTAAACATGTCTGCTCAAAGTGCGACAGTTAAAAATGTTCTACTATTAATTATAGGTGTAAATTGTTATTGTTACAGAAATCCTTAATATGGAGTAACACTGTCGTTAAACAGGTTTTCGAATTATCACAATATAGGATTTTGTCATTTCCTGGAACCTTACCTGGAACCGTATAATTCATTAATTAAAAGAATGAGTCAACAACAGTGGGGTTACTCTTGAAACTAATACCAATTCCAATCCACTTCCAATATTAAATAGACACCTTAAAACTACACGTAATTTTAAAATATATTTTAATTACCTACATTACAGTTGCCTCAATTTTAAAGCATGTTGTCTTCATATTATCCCGAATTTATAATTATTTTTTAGACATATTGGCATTTAAAAGTACAAATTGACATAATTTTCCAATGTCAATCGAGCGGAGTACACAGAAAATAAACACAAACAATATTAAAAAGTCTAATCTATCTTTTGTTTTTGGAACTACAGTGGGGTTACTCTTGAAATTAATACCAATCCCAATCCAATTCCAATATTAAATAAACGCCTTAAAACTATGCGTAGGTAGGTAGTATTCAAATAAATTTACCTCTGTTACAGTTGTCTCAATTTTAAAGCATTGCATGAACATCATTATTAGTATCCCGATTCTATCTTAATTTTTCAGACATATAAAAGTACGAACTGACATTGATTGACATTGGAAACATTTCCAATGTCAATCGAATGGAATTATTTTCAAGAGTAAGTCTACAGGTTTATTGTCTGAATTTATCGTTAATCTTTTTTCATAGCCGATATCATAAAGCACATGGGTACAGCTATAATCAAAAATATTAAATGAGTAAAAACACCGTCTCACAAAACACAATAAAACGCAGTTGAATCAATTGAGACATGCAAGGACGGTAAGTAGGCACCAACGGAGCAATACCATTAAATTATATGGACACAAACATAAATATGTTAGACAGATCAAACACAATTGTTTAGCACTGGGAGTACTCGTAATTTTCACATCACATTTTCAAACGCAAATATTGAATGCTTTACGGTTTTCAATAAAATGTAACTAGAATGCACAGTTTCGACCAAAACTTGTATGCGACATTGATAACTGAATATGGATGTCAAAAAAAATAACGGGATGACCAAGAAGTCCCGAATTATATATTTTTGTATAAATTGTATCGTTTAAGATTAGTAGTTATTGTGTAGAATACGTGGTTTAAGGAAACACGAATTTATTTGCGCTATTATCATTTCATATATTTAAAATGTGTCCAATTTATGGGGGTAAATTAGTCGCAAATTTCAGCCATTATTAAGTAGGTACTCACTTCGTCAACAAATCCTGAACAGTCAGTTCAACGTGGTCTTAATTCCAACCAATGATTTACAACTTGTTAATAATACCGCAGGCGCAGGTTTAAATCGCACATCCATAAATCAAGATCCGAACTGTAGCTTAAACGAAAATATTGATTGTAATGCTCCGGTTTACGCGGTTCGATGTTTATATGTAAGAGATTTTTGCTCGAATTTATGATGTAACTGTTAAATCGGCCTTTACTCCTCCATTTTTCAAGTAAGTAATTGTGAGCAACTAACTAATAAGCGAAAGGAAACTTTTTTCAGGCATTTTTTTTTATATCAATCATTAAGTAGACGTTTCTCAAACAGGCTAATTGATTGTTTGATGCGGCGAGCAGGTATCACGCAGCAGTCATTACCACAGTGACAGATGGCGGTAATAAATACAATTTGAACACGGTTAGGAGTAAAGAATTACTTGCGAGAAGATATATCCGTGCCAGACGTATTAGTAACGCAGGTGTAATTTGTGCAGTGATGGGCGCTCTGCCCTATCGGTGTTTCTAATTACTGAAGGTAGTATAACCGTTTCATATCGTGTGATCTTTGTATACTCAAACTTTAACCTGATCGGTTTCCTTAATTTACTAGTATTATTTATAAAAACAAATAAAACGTAAAATAAGAGAACATATTTGTGTTTGTATTGTGCGTGTGTGTGAACTGTAGGATTCTAATGTTGCAATTTCCAATCTGTTAACCCGGCGCGACGTGGACGGACATTGTACAGCTGATTTACTCAACGACTTATGAATATGGAATGACTGGGACGAACGTAGATGACAGTGCGAACCACCGAATAACTCATGACAATAAATGTGTACTTATAGCTTTTAGCTCGGTTCATTTAGTACAAGTGAAATTTATTATCCTCGTTAATAAGTAAATTGAATATTCTATTAGGTTCCACACATTGAAATATAATAATAAATATAGTTTTGTGATTTGTCTCTACAAACAAATTCTCTCTCTCGTACATCAGCCATTTATAACAATTATTTAAACGTATAATTATTTTTTATCGCATTCATACCTTTGTATTGCGATAAGTATAGCTGATTAAACTTGCTACTTGTTTGTGTAACATACTAAGCTAGACTCATAACAAGCAGCACTCGTCATAGCTCTGTGGTGGAACAATAAGGCTGGGGGCATGCAGTAGAGTTGCGCCTGCGCCACCGTCGTCGCCGCTCTGCGCCGCGTGCGCCGCGCTGATGCCAGTGCCGAGGTGAGCTCCGGGGTCACTGCTCTGACCTGCGCGTGGGCGCGCCCGTTTCCGCCCGCGAAACCGAATCATTGCGCCCCACAGTCCTAATCTTTAACGATATAGCACATATACACACACGGCCTACAACACTTGCTGTTATGCTTTTATGACAGACATAAAAACTTATTCAACCGACGCGATTCCACCAAAAAGGATGTTCAAGTAATGTCACTTGTCACAGTGAAAGTTGTCATTTACTTTACGTAAATTGTATGAAGTTGCGTCTTATGAAAGTTGAGCGCCTACAGGTGTTTACCTGCTCCAAATAAATTGTATGAATCCGGAACTTATCCTGAAGATAAATTTAATATAAAAATTATGAATATTTTTATGTCATTCAATATGTAAAGAGTAAATACAGTCAACGACGAATAATTCACCAATAAAAATTGTTGAACCGTATATAAAACATTCCTTAATAACTACGTAGCCAAGATGCGTAGCCATAATTTATCGTATGGTGAGACGTTTAAGAGGTCAAACTTTACATCAGTGCAAAGATTTTCCGGTTTCATTGTTACTTAGTGCGTGTATTGTTCGTGCCACTATCGTTACAATTAATAGTTTAAAACAATTGCGTTTACAAAAGCTCCGTTAGTTCACTCTATCTGCGTCAAGAGAGCTCCATGCCGAAATATGTTTATCGACCATCACCAGATCGAACACTCGAAAGTCCTACGACATTGCTCGCTAACTATGGAGATGGCTTGTATTTATTATAATTTGACGAATACCTACTTAACAGTTTTTCTGTACAAGGAATCTCACTATGTCTTTAAAATCTCGTGCTGCCGATGTCACATGAAGCTAAAGCATAGCCGGCTGAGATTAGAGGACTACTTTCAATTGGGTAGCGGTTGAGTATTTGTCTGTAAAATGTGTATGAAGAATATTGTAGGGGATTTATTGATCTTTTGGTAGCATGAATCCGTTTCCATGTTGCTGCATCTGAACCAGATAATACAAAAGCACATTTGCATACACACGAAGGAATCACAATGGCCGATTTAATTACGGCTTATTTTTTATATGAATTAATAGCAGGTCCAAATGTGAATGGGCCATCTTGGCAGACCTGTTTAGTATATTGTATTCTTTTATATTATTCGAAGATTGTATTGCAAATGTTTTGTGAATTGTTTTAACAGGTATATAAAGATATATTATTATGAATAAACTATTACATTTTATGACTTCAGTAGCTGCTTCGTTTAATATGAAGAGAGAGTGTGAGAATTAACTCTAAGAATTAATTAATTAATTAAATAATTCTCGTTTAACCAGATTAAAACAGATTAGAAATGGCAGTCTGCAATACTAATATTAACTACTACGGGAAGGTGATTTTTAAGATGAAATTAGTCTTCCTCGACACCTCATAATTATTTTCTAGAGCTATAAATATACTTACGCTTTTCAGCACGAACTGTTTTACCTTATAATTCTTGAATTGTACCTGCACCTGAAAATCTTTTCCTCTTGTCATTTTGCGTTCGAAAGAGTACTAACACTCGATTTATCTGTATCTGGTTCCTATATATATATTTATAATACTACACTGACTGCCTCGTTGGTCTAGTGGTCGCAAGCGCGGCTGCTGAGCGTGAAGTCCTGGGTTCGATTCCCAGGTCGAGCAAAGTGTTATTGAATTTTTCTGTTAGGAAATTCTCAGTATCAGTCCGGAGTCAGGAATTTGGTGGTGTGCCACCCCCGTGCTTCGGAGAGCACGTAAAGCCGTCGGTCCTGCGCCTGATCTTTCTCTGGTCGTGTCGGATTTCCGTCCAATCGGAATATGAGAGTGAAGGAAGAGGGAGTGCACCTGTGTTTGCGCATACACTTGTGCACTATAAAATCTCCTGCGTACTTGGCTAATCTCCGTGGAGATAGGCCGCAGTGACCTAAATACGGTCGGAAGGAGTATAGTTTATATATATATATATATATATATATATATATATATATAATAATAACATTATAAGCACTACTATAGTTGCTCTACTAAACTTGTTTTTATTCACTTAGCTTGTACTAAACAACCCTTGTACTATTGACAATGCATGAATGACTCAAAACAACTTAGTGATTGATATCATTCACTTATTTTGATATTAACATCCTGTCAGTACTTACAACCTGTTTAAATGTCAACCTAAGGCGGTAGCAACATTGATCATGGTAATGCCGCTGTGATAGTACATACTAGGCATGCACATTGTACAACCCACAGTCACATACACACATTTATAACTAACACAATGTTGTCACAATAATAATACATATATACATACTTGTCCATAATAATAAATCTAAAGAGAACTTTCATAAAAGCGTTCGTGGTAAGCGTTTACACTCCAATATTTTTTGGCACCAGACCATTGTATGCAAATGAAGTAATGAATGTTTTCACTGCAACAAAACACGAGTAACGGTTCCCTTAAGTGAAGATTTGTCGGCCAATAATAATTATCAACGGCTTGTAACAAATCCACACGCGTGTCGGTACTTCTCTAGTTTATCAAGTCAATGATGTGTAGGTTTGTATGGTAATTTAGCTTTCTAAAAGTGACATAAATGAAATTGTTAGTCGACGAATGAATGACTATGTTTTACAGAAAGCAAGCGTGAACTTTTCTTGATCTTCTTTTAAAGAGATATGTTGCCACACTAGGAATTTCTTTACTATTTATCTTAGGTGCTTTTAGCGATATATGTCTCACATACACACACACGAAGACTCAAAACAACTCTCTGTAGCATGAATTGTTCTTTACGGGAATCAAACTACCGACACGCGGCGCAGCAGCCAATATTGCGATCACTACACCAACCGCGGCGTCTATAATGAAAGTTATTAAAGCTCAACCCGGAAATACTCCTTCATAATAAAAGCATAAATATCCTTTTACCGGGTGGGTGGTACTTCAGGAGAAATTGAGTGCACCAATATGACCAAGTAAACTATCGGGTAACAAGGGTTGATAAATAGTGACTTAGTTTTTGTAGCCATTGTTAGCTATGGCCTACGTTTAAGTAGGTACGTAAGCAGAGTAAAGATGGTTCTCATAATAAACACATTCATAACACCTACTGATTTGAGCAACAGGGGTTTATATGTATAGGTATAAACAATATAAGAATATTTAATTAATTTATATCCAACCGTCTCTTAATTAAAGCATTACTTTCCCATTAGACAAGATTCGGCCTAAGATGCGCAGATGCCCACAATAACTTATCAGCCAGCTATTGGCTGCTACTTGAGCACTCATAGCCGCGCATTGTCGGTAGTATCGCGGTTTCATCTTTTCGTTGGGGATTCTTCGAAATCTGTTAGTGTGATAACGCGGAAGAAATCATAATTTCGTCAACTGGAAGTGGTGAAGCTGTGGTTACCATGCATTTGTGTCTGTTCGGACGTGGTTAGGGTATGTTCGGCATTTCTCTATACGTCAAATTATATGAGAAAGTTTTATAAAAAAATCTCTAGTTAATGGCATGGTAATTACCATGTCATGGCTACGAACAGAAATTCTCGTAGCTACTACACGTTTTTCGTAGCAGCCAAAGAGGAACAATAAATTTTTTGAAACGAAATATTCGCTGTCCTCGTTAGAACTAAGTACATAAAAATTTCAATCTATTTTTACCAACAGGAGTGCCTTCTGAATTACAGTAAAGTGCAATGTTAACGCCGAACCACCACGTAATTTAGTAAAAATATGCGCCGATGATGTTATGAAATGTACACAGCAAAAAGGATACGACAAAGTTTGCTATCAAAGCGTTTCAAAGTAAATATTTTGAAATCTATTACAGCTATTACTTTTGTTTTGTGCGCTCAGCTTTCTCAATAGGATTCTTATTGGTACGGCTTTGTTCCGGAGACCTAGCTTAACTTTTATTAATTTTTCTCTCATCGTATGGTGATGAACAACCTAGTATCATAGTTTGAACCGCGCGTAGGCCTCTGAGATGGTTTTACACACTATCGAGAAGGTCTCTCAGATATGTTGGTTTAGTCACGATGTTTTCCTTCACCGTTTTTAAACAAGTGATAATAAATTTCTAATACGCACATGATACGAAAAGTCAGTAATGCGTGCCTGGGATTCGAACAAAAAGGTCGCATACCTTTGACTTGCCAGTCATATCACTAACTGAAATTGTATTGCTCTGGCGCCGTGTCTTCTTTCCAGATAACTAGGAAGCGGTGACGTATGGTACAGTTGTGGTTTGGATTACGTCATTTACTGTCCCGTATTTAGACACACAGATGGGGTCCCTACATGGTGCATGCCGGTGGCGATGACTAGCGACTGATTCAATTAGTGATTGCGTTCACTTGTCGGCGGGCGCGGACACGGACGTAGACGTGGCTGCGCAGGCGCAGCGCAGGCGCGGGAGTCTGCCGCGCACTCCGCACCACTCACTGATGCAATGATACGATCTACTTTTCAACCGAAACAATGTCGTGATGTTTTAAGCTGTGATCTAAAAAGTAAATGGCCGGTGTTTTTAGGTTGCCATTAGCCGGTCTTTATTGTTAGGGTTGATATTCAAAATAAAAACATCTAGATGGTTTAACGTAGTTATACTTAAGTTAGATGTTTGATAGCTGTTACAAACATTAAATGTAATTTACCAAATTCATGCATATTTGAACGAGCAGTTTTATTAATGTACCTACCTTTATACATCGTACATTCTGTTGTTCCGTCTGTAATTGTTTTTTCCAAAGTAAAAGATTATAAATAAGATTTTAATTACGTTTTTACTTTCCTGAAGACATTTAAAGTATCTTTCGGACATCGTCATCAATATTAATACTTTCGAATGTTAAATAGATCCACTGCATGAAACCAGAAGATTAAAAAACGTACCTAAAGTATTATAATAAATAATATTTCGCTCTAGCAGAGACTAATGTCAGCCATTATTATTTTAAAACGCTTAAAATATTTAACGGTCTCGAGATTATTAGGTATCTGTCATCATTATCCGATTAAATGCTCACTCTAATTATTGATGGAACTGACTGGAGCGGTCGAAGAGTTGAAGAATGTCAAATAAAATTGCCGAGTGCAATGACTTTAATAGATACATAAGTAAGTTATATTTGTGCATGTGAACAAATAATAAGTAGAAAATGAACATTCTAGTAATAATATTTTGTAGATTTCTATGTAATTTTATCTTTGGTAGGTATCTGTATAATCTATCTGCTTAGAAATTAATGTGCTAGTATTTGGACAAATGAAGTTTTATTAGAGAATTCCGAGTGGAATGAATAGCAAGGTTTGCAGTTGAATTGTTTGTCTATCATCGCTGCAAACGTAAATTTGTCTGGCTAGATATACGCGGAGCGTCGTACACTGGCGCACTACAATGATTGTCTTGTCACTCTGCCGGAGTTACGCGTTCCATCCACTCGGTACATTTGCTTTATGTGAGATCACCCATTCTGGGAATGCATGCATGCTAATATTTAGAGACAACACTCATGAAAAATTGCTTTCATGTCCTAATTAAGATAATCATAACATTTGCAGTGCTTAACTTATCTCATAATATGGTTCCATTTTTAATAACTATTTAGATACGTTATACCTACTTATTATGTTGTCTTTTAAATATAATGTCAATTAGGTATCTATTAACTACTTATAGTATGTTTGAAATTGTTTATTTTAACTCACTTAAATTATTTAGGTATAATTATAAGGTTTTTATATCATTTTAGCATAGGCTTAGCTTGTTTGAAAACAATGTCCGTTCAGGGCCAGCGTAGCGAAGCAAACTGACCAATAAAGGACATCTGTACGCGAACGTGTAGATAAGTCTATTGGAAATACCAACAAAAATAAGCCATTAAGTTACAAACCTATAATAAAGATAATAGTCAAAAAGCAGTTCACTAAATATAGTGGTGTAATTTGCTTTTGTGAGCAGGTTGTCAGTGAAGGTGACCTCATGGCGCGTGAGAGCACTCGTGGGCGGGACCATTTTGACTTTTGGTAATTACATTCGGACACCTTAGACGGACATTTGGATGAAATAGGCAATTACGTTTCATCATAATGTTGTACTTACGTTTTACCTATTCAACTGGCGCCTTGTGTTTCCATAATTCAATGTCAAACAGCTAAGATGGCGGAGATTTATTGGCGTCAACTTTATGTAAAAGCTGATTTGTAATATCGATAACCGCTATTACATTGATTTGTTTACAGAGGACTCTTAAGATCTACCTACATGTAATGAACAAATATTATCCGACCAATTAAATAGGACTTACTAATTATTTATGCTTTTAATGATTACATGTAATATTTATATATTTAATGATCAAGCTACATTTCTGTTAAGTTATTCATTCGTTAATGCTAATTCGATGAAACATTAGATAACATCGCAAATCTATGTATTTCTACGGCAACAAATTTCTTTAACGAGATGGTTTCGACTTAGAACATAAATTATTATTTTAGAAATCATTAATTGCGTGTTTATATAGGTAGAGGTTAGTTCGATCTCCTTTGTTTCGTATACAATAGGAAAGGTCAGTGGGAAATCGTTTTATTTTTTGTTCTTAAAATGCACTTTCACCAATAAAATGTGTTCTCGAAAAGCGCCAATTTGAAGAAATGTGCTGTTTATTGCTATAACGTGTATTTTGGTGGAACAAAGAAAATTTTAGAGCGGATTACATCTTCCACATTTAAAATAAACGTTTTTATTACTCGTCTAAGATTAATAACTTCTTTCGGCTAGAAATAATAATTTGTCAGTAGATTTAAGATGCATAATTTCATCTCAGCAAATAATCATGTACCTACTTTAATGTCACGAATTTTACTTCGCACAATTTTGCAAATCATGGAAAACAATACGTCGAAAAATGACACGAGGCAAGTGTATGTATGCCGTTAAGTCAAGTTGGTAGTTAATAGGAAAATCTTTTTTGCTTGAACTTTGGCAGAATGGTAAGGAATGTAACGTTGTGTACAGTGAGTGTCGCCGGGGGCCGGGGGCCGGTACGTGGATCGTGCGCGTGCGCTCGTGGACCGATGATCATGCCCCGAAGCCTCCCGATCGCTGACACACGATCTATTTTCAATCGATCTACAATTCACTTCATTTGCATGCTTTACCTATATTGTTTGGTTTTTAGGAATTAGCCTTGACTACAAACGTGTGTTGTTTCATAAATGGTTATGATGCGATACGCTAGATGGTTGCACAATTTTTATAGTGTTTCGTCCACAAACCAGCCAACAATACCTAACTATTACGGTTGCCAGGTGAAATAGGATTTCACAACGTATTTTTACATACGACTCAATTCAGCTCTCTACGCCCGTAGCTCTATAGTGCATACCTTTTGTTATTTACGTATATATATATTTTGTGAATGTGGAATGAAGTTTATCGAAAATGTAATTAGGTATTCCAGTGTATTGTCGAAATATTCAAAATGTAATTAGGTATTCCAGTGTATTGTCGAAATATTCAAAATGTAATTAGGTATTCCAGTGTATTGTCGAAATATTCAAAATGTAATTAGGTATTCCAGTGTATTGTCGAAATATTCAAAATCGTTACATTTCTTCAACAATGTTCCAAAATACATTGTTTCCTAACTAGATGTCGTAACTATTATAATTTTGAGCAACTTAACAGAAAATAACTAATTAGCATTAATTTTAAAGTTAATAACATCTATTAATTTTAGAGACGTTGACAGGCGAATAAGCTTAGTCTATAGCAACATTGTAAAAAAACATGGTATTCTGATTTTATTTCGTTAGAGTTTCTAAGAAGCGAGACAAAGACTCGTGTTGTTTATACTCACCGATAGCCTACATTCACAGTCTCGTTTTGATCTCCACACATTTCCACATACCTACCTACGACCTGTTAAATAAAGAATTGCCAGTATTTATAGAAAACGTGTAACGTATGTTCATTATAAAAATATTTGTTCCAAGTATTTGTGGAACGACGAGTCAAAAGCACCGATGTTCGATTGTTGTGCCGGTGCCGGTGCCGGCCCAGCGAAGGTAATTTTTCGATACATATCTATCTAACATAGGATTTATCACCTTGTTCGATGAGTAGATATCGTGTTGCTACAGATTCTAATGGTGTTACGGCTTTAGCATCTCGAAGCAGCATTATTTATAAAAGTTTTTATCGCTGTGCCGTAAGGGCATATTAATAGATAACTATTTGTCCTTAACTTTTATTGCGATCAAAATAACGCAAAGGCAACACAATGCAACCTTTTAAATATAATGAATTAATGAAAATACTTACTTTAACAAACCGCTACCAAATATATTCCGTTCTGGAGTCTATTTAATATGTCACCACAGAATTCGTCGAACTTAATTAGACCATCTTTTGATGCAGTACCAAGATACTGGAGCTACTTAATATGATTAAATAAATTAGTAACATTTTAAACGATGATGGATTAACACGTAGTAGTGGGTTGTAAGTAGCGGCAGGCGGTGTGGTGCTCAGGTGCACAGAACAGTTAAGTGAGACGTTCACCCCGAGCTGCGGCGCGGGCGCAGCAACACGCGCCGACCCGATCCCGCGCCGGCTAACTATGTAGATCTTCCCACGATTTATGCCGAACCACCTTCGATTTCTTCTAGTACGGACCTCCAACTATGTGGGAAATGGACTAGCATCGTAATACACAGTGGACTAGATATTTTTTATAACAATTCCGGACAAATTGTTATAACGGCCAATGATATATTATTTCCGTTGATGATTTTGAAATTATTTCGATGTCGTTGATGTCTTTTGTTCAAAGTTAAGTTTTCGGTTTAGGTACGACTTCTTAAAATAATAAAAAGGCAAAATTATTATATCAGCTAATTAATTCGGCACACTATGAAATATCTTCCATTATGTTCTATGTTATGTAGTATGTCTATATTTATAGTAATATATAGATATTGCTATAGGTAAATTCTCATATGGGTTCGCTTCTAAAAGAAAAATATAAGAGTAAATAATTACCAGCAATTATATTGGAATTTACTACTAAAACACTAACCTAACTAACCGCCCGCCCCGTGATATACCTACATATAAGCTTAGTTTACTCAGAAATATCATCATATTATTTGACACATTTGATGAACTAAAGTAGACTGAGTTTGAAGTTAATCTCACACATTTCATGCAAAGGCGTAACAGTCTTATTAGTAATGTCATTAGTGAATGAAGTTGCTTAAATTATGAATGTTCACTCTGAGATGTCAATACGACAGAAGTAAATAGAATCAGTGTATGTACGTATTCTTTACAATCGAAACATGATTGTTTTGTTGTTACGTCATTTTTGCGATGCCGTATCGATAAAGATGAACGTGACTTAGCCAACTTCGTTACTTAACACGATACACGCTTTTAATACAAAAGAAGTTATAGATATCTAATCATAACTCATTTGTGTATACCTATCATTAATTTTAAAATATACTTCGTTGATAATTAACAATGAATAAGTGAGCTTACACAATGGACTTTAGTTTTAAGTGTTTTGTCGGTTGCAGAGATCTGAGATGATACGAGATTAGACTAATTTACTTGGAAAAAAATAACGACTTAGAAGACTAAGTCTGGAATACCTGGTATAAAAGCTTTTCGTAACTGAGAGAAAAGTATCATCTGTATCGATTGTTGTTCACCGGTTACTGCGGACGTCCATTTTTCGGGATTGCCCGACTAGTAAGAATACTAAGCACTAAGCATCACCTGCTTTAAAGAGACGCCCAAAAGTCTCAGACTTGTGGAAAAATATTCTTTAATTATTTTGTTATTTGACTTACTTCTACTTAAGACTTGGACAATACATAAGACAATTATATAAGTTGGAAAATTATGAAAGATAAAAGATAAATCTTTGAAAAGCATTAACAAATGCTTAGCGAACTCTAAAGTAGAATACGGTCGCGAGCAGGACTCGAACCTGCGCCTCCCGGATAAATATTCCAGGCGCTCTGACCACTAAGCTATCTCGACCACTGCTCATCACCACGAAATCTTCATACATATTTTAACCAGTTTTATGGCGACGTCATTGCTATCTATTCAGTCCCTATACAGGTGACCAAAACCGACACGACAAATTTTGCAGTTAATACAATGTCGTAAAGATGCAATTACCTTAACAATTAAAGATAAATCTTTGAAAAGCATTAACGCATGCTTAGCGAACCCCAAAGTTATAATATTTAATGGAAAAAGAATACGGTCGCGAGCAGGATTCGAACCTCCGCCTCCCGGATAAATATATGAAAGATAAGGATAAAATTATGAAAGAACTAGTAGAGAAGCGGAAAATTTTGAAAGTTTCAGGAAACGTGCGATCTGTCGGCATGTGATCGCAGTAAGGTTGCGGTGTTGCATTACGTTCCGGCGTCCTCTCAGCCGCAGGTAACCGTTGCAGGCTGCGGTCGCAACCACCGGCTAGCGGTCGCCCCCGACACCCTACACTAATTAACAACTACGACACGTGTCGGGTTCGCGGCTGACACTATGCGCTGCTTTCTCCTGACATTCGAGTAGCTGTAGCTCCAGCATGACAAGCTATCCGGTCTTGCAGAAAATGGTTTACTGTATAAGTGTTCTCTATTAGAGTTCCTGACGTGGAAATACTGGGACTGAGACTGTGACACTATTAATAATCAGAAATGATACCTATATTGACGCAGAGTGCCACCTGATTTTTTATAATAATTGTCTAGGTGTAATTAAGTTCAATTTAAATAATTAATTCAGTAAATTTAGAATTATGTTTTTAGAATTTACGTTCATCTACAAACAAACAAATTCAATCAATATTCAATGGAACTTAAGAGAAATAAATAATAATTTAATAGGACTATAACTGCCTCGTTGGTCTGGTGGTCCCAAGCGCGACTGATGAGCATGAGGTCCTGGCTTCAATCCCCGGGTCGGGAAAAGTATTATTGGGGTTTTCTATTAGGAAATTCTCGATAGCAGCTCGGAGTTTGGAATTGTGCCCGGTAGATAGCAATAGGCTCACCACCTTTTACATGGGACTTAATAACAGCATTATTATTATTATTATTTGAAATGTGGGTGTACAACATATAGACCTCTGCCTACCCCTTCGGGGAATACCGGCGTAATGCTATGTGTATTAATAGGAATTTACAGCTTCCATATCAAAACTATTTGCAAAATAAATTAGTCGATATAAAAAGACTTTATCAATTGCACGATAAGAACCGGTCTCATGAGCTATTATCGTAGTAATGTTGTTTGCTATGGACCCTAATGATACGGGGCGTGCGAGCCGCGTCCACCGCGCCGCTGTACTAATGGCACCTAATCTGAATCTACGGCTCTATAAACATGGCGAGTCCCGCACTTAATGCCTATTGACACTAGTAAAAATCATCCCTTCATCATTTTAATAGTGACAATAGTACTAACACTTGGAACTATATTTTAGATAGTAGACCTTTTATCCTAAGCTATAGTATTTATCTTTCGTAGAATATAATGCTACTACATTTTAAATGTTTTCATACTTATGTTACAAAAACACAAAAATATGAATATGATAAAGCCCACGACGTTCTGATTACTATTATATCCCTAGCGTTTATTGAGTAATCATGATGCAGTCATGAAAAATCAATAATTTAGAAAATTTAGAAAGGTACCTTTCATAATATAGTTTAAGCCCGAGCTTTGTTAGACGATTGACCGTGATCTTTATAACGGTTTAACTAAACTACGACGGACAGAGTTCACGACTCGTTTTTATTACACGCTAATATAATAATGGGTGTTTGCTCTGTTCTTAAGTTGGAAACCCAAATAGATGTCGATCAATAGCGCTATAACTGAATTCCTCGAGCAACTGGCAATAATAGCTCACGCCGCTGCTACAGTCAATAACGAGGGCGAATATTTTTGAATAACTAACAAATATTTTAATATCGAACGAAGCCATCGACAGAAACTAACGAATGTCTAACTTCTAGGGACCTTCACCATTGGTATTTATATATCACATGTCGATACTGCTCACTATTTCATGTTATAATTTGTGCGGCACGCGGATTTCTACAGGCATATTAGTCACACCGTAATAACTTAACTGTCTGATTTCATGTTAATAAATTACAGGCGTTTGTGATATAAGGCGACCATCGATCACAATACATCACACAGTTATTAAAGGGAAAATATGTATATTAATTTATGCTCATATTTTTATTCGTGGAAGAGTAAAAACTACGCATTCATTGATATTTAACGTAAGGCCGTTGCGTCACGTCACATGTGTATGTTGAGATGCAACGCTGCACAAAGGGAAAACATTGCATAATTCACGAGCTTATTTTAGATATGGTAATGTTGCTAACGTAGATTGTTGAGTTGATTTCACGAACCGTAGTAAAATGTTATGACGTGGAGAACACTGCTAGTTACAACAACACAACACAACTGCTCGTCTGTGTTGTGCATTAATAACGAAATGTGAAGTAATGTAAACATTTACATACTTACATATAAAGATAATCTTGTAGTGCTAACTACTTATTGTGCTAAGTTTACAAGGAGCATCTGTTTAATATTGACTTATAATCCTGTAAATCACAGTTCGTAGGAAATTTAGGAGAGCGTCCGCTGTCTTAATTAGTTGTCGGACACACGTGTACTTTCTTAGTACCTAGTACAGTGAAGACTGATTGATTTATGATGTTGCGTAAATGGGGTACACATTACTTGCAGGAGACGAGTTCACTACAGTAGATATATTAGCGTACTTACTTTGATTTACAAATCGAAAAGTTTTAGATAACGTAAAGTAATGTTACCTACATTATTTGACAAATATAATGTTGCATGTATTATTTTTGTATAGGTAAATGACTTTGCAATAGTAACTCTCAAATATATAGGTACCCTTAGTTAAATATTTTTTATCCTAATCTACGTTATCTGCTTCTATGTGCATGCGAAGTGTTTTCCGTGGAACGACTACCTATATGATCTCCACAATCCAGTTACTGAGTAAAAAAAATCCTCTTAGTAAAATTTGGTTTTGAAAGTTTCAGGCGTCTGACTACCTTTAATGATGTAGTTCATTTGAGATACCATGACGATTTAACGTGCTCTCCAAGGCACGGGGAAGGGGAGGGGGTTCTATATGAAATTATGATCACCCATCTACAGACCACTCATTAGATCCTAGCCAGAGTCCCTCAGGGCTCTGTGGTTTCACCACTCCTCTTCGCACTGTACACCAGCGATATACCTAAAAGCGGCAAATCTAAGTTGGCTCTTTTTGCCGACGATACGGCTATCTATTACACCGGTAGGAGTCTTGATTGCATTACTCGTTCTCTTCAGACCTCGGCCAATGCCTTAGGCGCTTGGTTCAGGAATGGAGGATCGAGGTCAATCCAGTCTAGAGCACCGCCGTTCTCTTTTCGAGAACGGGCACCTAGTAATTTCTTCCCCAGCTTCGACCTACTACCAGGTTCGGCAAGCCAATCCAAATACCTAGGTGTGCCCTGAGATCACAAACTGTCCTTCCGTCCACACATTAAGATAGTCCGCGACCGCGCGGCCTTCACTGTCGACCGTCTATTCCCCATGACAAATGCGCGCAGTAAACTGTCTCTTAACCATAAGATCAGACTCTACACTTGCCTTCGACCCATTATGCTAGCGTCGTGATCGCACACGTTATGTACTACAAAATCCATAGGATTCAAACCCTGCAAAATCGATTCCTTCGTAAAGCGACAGGCGCCCCATGGTTCATTAGGAACCTTCAACTCCACCTCGATCTCAGAGGTGGGCACTCATCAAGCAATTCATGAAAGATCAGGCAATTCATGAAAAGGGCATCGAAGAAATACTTCGACTCCGCCCCTAACCATCTGAATCCCTAAGTTGTTTCTTCCGCCGACTACAGGTCGTCTCAGATTAGTAAAGTCCGCCGACCACGTCACGCTCTCCTCCATCCCGATGATAGGATCCCTGTAGCTCAAGAGTCTAACAGACATACAAGCACACTCCGCCGCTCTCGAAAGCCTCGTGATAGACCTCACCGGTGAGGTCTCCGTCTGTCGCGAAATATCTCATCATGTCCGCCCCGACCCTTGCTCGAGCTGGCCCGCGCCAGCAGCTTTAAATTCGACCCTTAATAATAAGGAACCTGATCTGATCCAGCTAGTCCATAGTTGGGGGGGGACACTATGGACGAGGCTCGTGTCCCTCAGGGGGCGTTCTTAGTACTGTGTTGCTTAGTTTGTAGTATTATAAAATATGTTCTGGCTGGAGGCATCAAATTGTCTCGCCATAGCTATTGTTCGGTTACGCAGCGTTTGATCTGTGTGGGCCATACCATAACCCATAGGCGGGTTCACTACGAGAGGCCAAGTCCAAAAAAAAAAACAATCTACAGACCAACTGTTGCAAGTGCTGCTGAACCTCGATCGATGGATCTGTGCGGCTCTAGCTTATCCAAGAGCCCCTCTAGTAAAATACATAACAAACTAACTACATACTTTTCATACTTATTGGATTCGGGGTAAGTCATTCAAGTTTCAAACCCATGTATGGTCGTAGTACTTATTCGTATAGATGTAGATACTCGTACTTATCTCTACAAAGTTTGCTTTTACAATCGTTGATTTGCGGCTTGCTTTATAATAGCAATAAAATTAATATGACCATTAGATACGTTCCAGTTTGGTGTGTAAACTTTAAGGTTGCTTACCTCACAAGTTACAATGTTTATATTGTTGTTAATTCCCTCTTTATTCATCAATATCTCTGTGTATCTAATTAATTACGATATCTTTTCCTATTTTAAATAATTATTATTAGGTTGGGCGATACGGTTGCTATGCGACAAAGCCCTTCAAATAAATAAAAATATATAAGGTGTTTAATATGTTTAAATACCCACCTAATACAGTGCTTCCTCTGCTTACCCTAGAAAGGTGACAAAGCTAACCAGTGGTTTGAGTTTCAGAGTGAGAAACCTACTCCATAACATGTGTATCTAAGTATTATTCTATTACTAGCTGTGCCCGCGGTTTCACCCGCCCCGTAAAAACTTTTAAGTACGATTTAAAAAAAATACTTATTTAAGAACCTTGTCTTGACAATGATAAACACAACAAAAAAAGAATTATCCAATTTGGTGCAGTCGTTCTCAAGTTATGGCGAGACTAAGAGAAATAGGGATTCTTTTATTTAAGGTAAATTGGTCGGATTGCTAAATTTCTTGGACTTCTATGAGTGCTATCTGGCCCACTAAGTACTAAATGATGTTCCTAGTTAATAAGGCTCTAAAATATAAAAAAGCTTGTTATAGCACAACCCAACAGTTTCTCGTAGGCAGTATTAATGCATTGATACATACAAAATAAAATTAAAGATTTAGTGAAATAGATGTTAATAATGTAATTACAGTCCTTTTTAGTATTGAAAATATTATTTTGGATTTTCAATTCGAAAATTGTGCAAGGCAGCACACTCAGTTTTATTGTTTGTTATAACAAATATGTCGATTCTATCACCTGTGTTATGATATCTTGTGAACGATCAATACACCGCGTGTTAAACAATTTACGATGGATTACAGAAAAATACGACACCTAAAAATATTTCATCAATAAATCATGGTCATAAATATTGTCTCTTTTATAGATGTATTACCTACTCGCGTTCGTTTTTCAATGAGATAATAAAGATAAGATTTTTTATGTTGGTCAGGAGAGCTCGTGCCACCCGTGATTTAAAGATTAGTAATTTTAGTGACGTAAAATATGTCGATATTGTAAATGTAAATGTGAGAGGTGGAGCGCGTCCTAGCTGGCTGCACTAATAACAATGTGTAATTGAGTGTAAACATTCGAGTGATGTTGCGGCTCGATTATATCTTCCGGCCAGCGACATTGGAATTAATACACTACAAATCTCCGGTGTGTTCAGTAAATCAAGGTGTTTATGAGTCATTCAAGTCACCGGCGCGAGACCGCGCGACCTCCGTACTGATTTGCAATCTTGAGTGCTTATTTCTCAGTCCACCTCTGCTCTTCAATCTGTATCTACTATGTAATCTGAAACATTTGTTGACAGAAGAGAAAGTTAGGGCTTCGATGTAAATCTGCTCCATTTCATGGATTTCAATATTAACATACGTAAGTCTTTGTTTATTTCAATGTAAATAATATAATACAGCACTTTAATATAATAATAGGTTGGGGAAAAGTCTTCTCGTATTTTGTATGTATAGAATTGAAAGAATATCTCTTTGGTTGAACTGTTTGTGCTGGCTGGTTTTAATATCAATCTATACTTATAATAAAATCGTAACTCGAAAGCCCGAAAATTTCAAATTCACTTTTTGGATTTTTTTTCTTGCGTAATGTGTTATTTAATCGACACTACTGCCAAATCTGTTGTTTTTAAAATTTGAGTATTTTTGTCTGTTTGTATGTCCGAGGTTGGCGTCCAAACCAAGAAAAAGAAACAACTGAAAATTTGGAAAAAATATCGTCAAAAGCCGGGTCAACTTATAGGCTATTCAAAATTGCGCATTTCCTCAAGGGAGCTGAGCAGTGATGTTAAACATCTCACACTCAGAATCTAAATTGGACGGATTTCAATAAAAAAGGCACTGTTGTATAGCTTATCCAAAATGATAAGCACTGCAAAAAGTATCATTGCGCTTTATCACATGGGGACCAAGCATTTACCGGTTTTGCATTTTGATTAGTAGATTGTGAATGCCTATTTTAGCTGTATTGTCAACTGAGTGATTAGTTGTATACCGTACATAGGTGACTGGCACAGTGTTAGTATGACGATCGAATCCCGGTACAGAAATATTATTTTTGCATATTTTTAATTTTGATAATACATGGCTTATCTGTTATTTCGCAGAAAAACAACTATTATTTTAGTTTTTCGTGTCCTTTGGAATATAAACCCAGTTTTTATGTGTTTCGCTTGCTGTCCTATATCAATATGGTGAAACACAGTGAAGATGTTACACGTTATCGTTATGTACAATTTTTGGCAATCAGATCTCATCATTTATCATGCTACTTCTTTCCATAGAAAAAGCAACATTTTAAAACTCTGTCATATAATATTAAAAAAAAATGCGGCGGTATGGCCGAGGATGGAGCACGTATATCCAGAATAAATCCATTCACTCTTAAGTAGAGTGGATAGATTTTGGGAGAACGATAGTTGGGGAGTTGATGCAACTGCCCACTCCCACAACGGCTTCGTCCGGTGGATGGTAAACAGCCGTGGTCGAAGCCTCCGACCAGAGTTGTGTTGCCTGTTTTGCACCACCCAGGGGCTTCGTGTAGGGATTCCATTTTAAGAGTGCCCTCCTACGGACGCGGACAACTCAGCCCCCAATACCTATTTAGTAACAAAACTACACATTCCCTCAGCCTGGCCTTAAGAATAATTTAATTGCCTAATCCACAAGTAGGTAATAGCGAAACATCAGATAAGCATTACTGACGATTTTGTTAGGGGCTGTCCAGCTATTGAGGTGGTTGGAGAGTACATTGTCGATGATATTTTGAATTATTTATTTTATCATCCTTTGTGAATTCGATTAAAATTTAAAGTTTTAAGACCAGGGGTAATAACTAAGAACGTTGTGCTCACCCTAACAATTATGGTGCTAAAATTTCTTTTAAACTGAAGCTTCACCAAAAATAAAAGTCCTACAAGAGCCATGGCGGTGTTCTATACTTGGCATCAAAAATTTCCCTTTTAAGATGTTCTAGAAGCTTCAACAGTTGAAGTGGATCGATGTCTATTATCAACAAATGGGACTGAAAACTTAATGGGCCATCCAATGCACGGAAGGGTAATGCTGAAAATGCTGCAGTTAGCGTCATCATTACGCTATCCAATAAAATACCGTGTAAAACATTGCTTAACTTCAGCGAATGTTTACTAAGCGGAGATTGAAACAGACTATCAGTGCCTGCATCTTGGGCATTCGTTTTATAAATCGGGTGTTAATTGTTGGAAAAATAAACAACAAGCCAAACCCAAGCTCTACTAAAAACTCTATTATGCAACACAACAACACTTTTTTCGACCTGGTGATCAAACACAAGACTTACCTACGCTTATACTCACATGCAACCACTAGACTAATAAGTCAGTTTTTCTAAGATTCTCTTTACACTGCACAAGATTGATGATCATTAATATTTTCATTTTTAAATGAAGATGTAGTGACAGAAACTGAAAATAGTATGCCATGTCATGTTGAAAAGTTGAAAAGACGAGGCAAGTGTAAGTGGAAATTCTGAGATCCCTAAATGGATATAAACTGACCCACTGAAACTCACTAAAAGGTCAAAAAAGTAGTGCTCACAACCAGCACGCGTGCATTAACAGACGTATGAACGTGATAGAAGCAAAATGAGGATGTAAGGATCTTAGCAGGTGGCGTTCTATAGTGTCTGCCAAAGACGTGAATTTATGTATGTACCTATGTATGTGACATTATCATTTTGACCAACACATATTGTCATGCCGTCAGTTCTGTGCCTGATCTCACTCCGGACGTGTCGGATTGCCATCCCACCGGAATACGTGAGTGAAGAAAGAGTGAGTGCACTCCATAGAGATAGGCCGCCGGTACAGTCATTCGGGAACATTCAGTCGGGAGTACTCCCGACTGAATGTATCGATAAAGGCGGCTTATCAAATTTTTCGGTAATACTATTGGGAAACGGAAAATAACGTAGGATCATCTATGTCGCATCTAGCTTTCAGCTGGTTGTACTGCTGCCGAATACGTTCATCATCCGTTTTTTCTCAATAAATATATATCTGTTGGTTTTCAAGGCTCAAGTGAATAGGTATTTAGTGGTCAAGCGTATTCCATCGTCAATTACATCATTGCTTAAAATCAGGTGAGTTGGCCCATTGAGAATAAGTAAAAATCTAATTGATGAGTGGAATCCTAATTCCACTACACCATCTACACCACTTCAAAAGCTGTATCCGACAGCTGACATATCTACAGACAAGTCGCGTGTGCTTTAGAAAAATCCAAGTAGGAGTCAGACCTTACACACCCACTGTTTGACGGCCAGTTACCAGCACAACACCTAACCACCTAACGAGCCAGGCACAGTTATTTAAAATCGACCAAGGCAGAGTCAGATTGTCCAGTCGAGACTCACCGCAAAACTGTGGCTAGGAACTTTTCCACCACCCGCTAACAAATTAAGCATAAAGTCAACCTGTGAACCTACCTGAAAACAATTCTGGTCTGTCCAAGTGTGGATACACTTGGACACACTAACCAAATAATTAAAATTGTACCATCGACATGAAGATGAAGAATCGTTTATTAATTATATTGTAAAGTAATCCTAATCCGGATAAATACTCCAGGCGCTCTGACCGCTAAGCCATCTCGACATCCGCTTACTACCGTGAAACCGCTTAAAATGTGTACGATATTGTATTAACTGCAAATTTAGTCGTGTCGGTTCGGTCACCTGCATAGGGACTGAATAGATAGAAGACGTATTAAAATTTGGAAGAAGAATTCGCGGTAGTGAGCAGAGGTCGAGATGGCATAGCGGTCAGAGCGTTTCTGCCTACTGGAATGGGAATCAGGTGTGAGTTGGTTTGTATGATTAATTGAAATCTTTGTTTGGCGTTAAGATTACTTTGACGTGAGCAAAGCCACGGGTACAGCTAGTAAATAAATAACATTATGAAAAATAAGTATAAAAAGAAAATAACACTTTCCCGCCATTTTTCAATTGTTTTTCTGTCTGCAAACTGCTATTTATGTACTTAATCCACGAAGTTAGTCGTGAACAATGAGGAAAATACTCTACTCTTACGTAAGCGGAATTCGATACATTCTGAAGTTTTATTACAAAAAGGGGATAATTGAGAATCAAGGCGCGAAAAAAATTTGTGACGTTTACGGACTTAATGCAATGTCTGTAAGAGTAGTATAAAGTTAGTTCAAGCGTTTTCAGTCCGGGAATTTTGATGTCAAAGATGCAGCGCGCTCTGGTCGCCCTCACACGGAAAAAGTCGATGTCATTTTTGAAAAAGTAGAGCAAGTTTGGCATATTAGTATTTACTACATAGCCGAGGAACTGAGGTTTGACCACAAAACAGTTTTGACTCATTTGAATAAGTCTGGCTATACAAAAATGCTCGATATTTGGGTGCCACACGAGCTCACTGAAAGAAACGTAATGAATCGTGTACTCATTTGCGATTCTATCTAATATTGAAACGTAATGAAACCGAACCATTTTTGAAAAGATTGATCGCTATGGATGAAAAGTGGATCACCACGGATAAACACGGAATAAGGTGATACTGTGTGTCTGGTGGGGTTGGAAGGGCATCGTTGATTATGAGTTTTTACCGCCGGGCAAAACCATTGATTCGGATCACTATTGCCAACAACTAATTAGACTCAAACAAGAAATTGAGAAAAAACGGCCGGAATTTATCAACAGAAAAGGACTGGTCTTTCATCGTGCAAAAATAATATAAATTAATAAATTTGTATCATAAAATGCCAATTTAGTTAAAATAGCTTCACTGTAAAAAGGACAGAAAACATTTCCTTTTACGAAGTCTGGTCTCACAAAAAATGACATTGTTCTTCTATCCTCTTCTATCATACTTTCAGTCTGTCAGGTTATTAGTTCTTTTTGCGATTTATTTTGTAATCTCTTACTTTTATGAGTGGAACTTACAAAATTTAGATCATAATCAAAAAATCTCCAAGTGTTTTTTGTTCCTTTAGCACGTCTTACAAAAAATTTGGTATGCCCAATTCTTTTGGTTTGTGTTAGGTTAATATCAAGAGAGGACTATCTAAATTACTTGTAGGTTTTTTTTTTATAAAAATCCGAATATTTCTACAGCAACGGTATTATGCCACTGCCTACAAGATAAATAATAAATAATATTCCACAACTATCACACAACGCCGTCTAGTCTCAAGCTAAGCAGAGCTTGTGTTATGAGTACTAGACAACTGATAAACATACTTATATATTTCTAAATGCATACATATTATAGATAAATTACACCCAGACACAGAACAAATGATCGTGCTCATCACACAAACATTTGTCCTGGGTGGGAATCGAACCCACGACCTCCGGCATAGCAGTCAGAGCTACTAACCACTAAACCAACAGGACAGTCATGATGGCAACAAGTTATCGAACAAAAGGGCACAGATATATTATAATTAAATGTATTTTTTTTTTCTTGACTGTAATTAACATACGAAAAAAAAAATTCCCCGATCTTTGTACCTACTACCTTGTTGACAAGTATATAATTCAAATTGTTTATTTTTTAAATAGGTTTTTTGGAACTCTTTTACATGTCAAATTAAAATCTTAAGGCATTTCCTATCTACTCTTGATTATCTCTGAGAAGAAAACCCAAAACAAGCTCAGAGGTTTTCATATTTGCTTTTTGCCGCCAGAATTATAATGATTTTTACAATTTGAGTACCTACAGTTTATAAATGTATACTTAAGTTGGTATATATTGGATTATATACTATAGAACAATATACGAGTACATTGAGAGTACCCATCTTCGTAGAGGTTAAAGACTCGCTCTGTATGCAAGCAGATCTAGGTAGTAATGGAAAAAATTGGATCACGATGGGTTCAAAATAGTAGCAGGTTGACTCTGCAAGACCATTTTCATAACAGTTACGCAGTATTCCCTTAGAAAGTCTTGGCAATTAAGAAGTGGTTGTTTCTGTCATGTCATGTGTAGGCATTTGTTAGACACGGGTGCATACCCCGTGGTTCTTTTGTAGAGGTACCCTGTATACGTTAATGTTACCTTCCAGTTTTGGGAGCGAGCACGATGACTGGTTTCATGAATATTTAGATGGGCTTCATTAGCGCAGTCACTTGTTTGAAGGAAGCGGGCGTGGCAAGATGTGCTCGCACTGTGTCATATAGATATCTATTGTATTATCAGCTGCATCTAATGAGGAACATTTAATTATTTTGCTATCTACGGCAGTACAGCCAGTTGATTACTTAATTGCTACGCACCAACTTGAGAATATATATTATTGTAGTTACAATATATTCTCAAGTAGGTACATAGCAATCGGTTATCTCTGAGTTTTGTTTACTGAATAAGTACGAGTACGAGAAGTTTATGATAATACCGCCAAAATTTTAAGAATCACTTTAAGGAGTAATAATGTTTCATGAAGAGCTGCATTATTCGATCCTGCATGTTAAGTTTTGAAGATTGGTTGGTTTAAATGCTGACGACAGTTGTTAACTTACTTTTTTCCTGTGCCCGGGTAAATTTCACAGTTCTTTACGTCATTTTCAAAAATGTATTGAAATTTACTCAAAGAATCATTAAGTTTGACTTTAACTGAACTATACCTACTAATCTAACAAATCAAATCAAAATCCGAGTCAATACCTATTGTTAGAATTGTTATGCCACCTTGTTTGCACAGCTTTTTAGACGACTGCCCAAAAAAAGAAGTGTTTTCATAAGCTATAGTTTAATGTATATACAAACACAGTTGTTATTCGAAGAATTTGCTATGTATCACTGATAATAATAAAATGTTAAGTGTAAAATTACTGTGCTTTCACACTATTATTATTCATCGTATTATTATCTCCACTGTCAACTAGACAAACCCCCGCGAATACATCACCATTGTTCCGACAACGAAATGAAAGTTCTTTATTTGCATATCTTAAACGCTATAGTTATCATGCCAGCCATCAAAATTATAATATAATAATATCTCCGAAGAGAATGTATTAGGAACTTTAAGTACCTACCTAATTGAGAAAGTGTCTTTGTTATACCAATAATATTGAAATATATTTATTCCAGTCAAAGTAAGTTCAATGAACAACCATAGAATTTGATTTTTTATTGAAAGAAAGAAAGAAACGTTTATTTGACACAGTTAGTAAGGACACAATCAAAAGATACAACATTGCTGGCCTAATATATTGTTCATGGGCAACAACGTAACTTATATGACTTTATATTACTTTTATAGTTATTATTTTATTAAAACTGCATATATATTTTTTACATTATAAATGTTATTGAAGCAAAATGAGATCAGTGGATGTAAAAGGCACCGCAGCGATCTGGCAAGATTGTAAATCGCAGTGCACGTGGCCGACAGAGACGCGTGCCTTATTGTCGTCCAACATGATGAGTACTTGACGTTCGCTTATTACAATTGTGAAAGTAAGATATTTAAGCGGTTGAGTATCGTACTGTTGTCGGACAAGACGCTGTTCCTGGAGCGGTGGGCTGCGTGGGCGCACAGCTCCTGTACACCGCCCCGACAATATGCCGCCACCGCACGAGCAGACCGCCTCATCCGCGTTAGCAAAAACTAACAAACCTATTGTTCTTTATAAACATTCGTGTCAAGTTACACTATATTGTCTTGCAAGTAATCGTAGTAAGAGAGGACCAATCGTCATACTTAAATGACAACGCTGACAATGATGACGCTTGGAGGTGGGATTTTACATTTTACAACAGAAGTCAGACATTGCATGACATCTCTATATATGAACTATATACGCAGTAACTATATTATTGGGGAGTGGGAACCATGCATTGTAGCAGTCAACATTCGTATTCGTGGCGTCAAAACAAGAAATAAAAGAGGATGTTCATCAGACGCAAGACCATAAAACGAGCCCTAAAATGTTAAACGACTGCTCAAAATTGGTGGTAAGCAGAAATTACAAAATAAAAGGACGAGATTACGGTACATTGAATGAATTTTTGAGAGAGAGACGGTCTTAACCTATATTTCACTTTATGGGTGAACGATTTTTACAGCCTTCTCGCGGACAATCCAAATGACTATGGCTTTGTAGAAAGTTTCTGAAATTGTTTCGAAATTACCAGTAATCGAAAGGCAAGTTCCCTTATTGTTATGACCTTAAGTTCATATTGTCTAACCGAGTTTTCATTCAGTGAAAACTGTGAGACTTCATATTTGATGACTAAAATAAATCGAATAATTTAATGAAGAGCAAGCGAATGATACAAAGAGTTTTGTATGCCTGTAGGCTGTATGTGGTTTAATATCAAATATACACGTTAGTTTATTGGGTGAGATATTTACGCACGCTTGTCAGTGGGTCGGGCGGCGGCGGGCGGCGGGCCTCCACTCCTCGAGTCTCGCGGCAGTTAACAAATCGGAGCAGGCTGACAAAGCGTGTCGGCCGGTGATCGACGCGTCGTTGTCGCGCTCGCTCTCTATGACAAACGCAACGCTATGAGTGATTGTGTCCGTCCGTCGCTCGGCACTCGATCTCTTTGTGTTCTCAAATAATCCGCCGCGTCGTGATCTGGAGTCTAACGGTGCAGGTCTGCGAGCCTATTGAGTGCGCTCTCTGTAATAGGCACAATTTTTCAAGCTTTCACATAAGTCCACACTAATACCGGTTAATCCCAAAACCCATGAATGATGTATTATCCAAGATTGCTGATTATTTATTGGATCACTGTTAATTATTGTTACACTTTAGGATTATAAATGTCTGTCGTTGATTTCTTGTGGGTTATTTATAGTTGATGCATTATCATGTAAATTGTCGTACTGTACAAGGACTAATAACCCCCTGCGGTTTCTTTCGCGTGATGTTGTATTTGATGACGAATCGCATTTGGATGTATGTACATGTAACGATGTGACATGCGCAAAGTGCACGCACCATCATTAGGTAGGTACTTACTGTAATAGTATGTCTAGGTATTGTAGGTAAATGTCAATTAAGTAATCCGTGAAGCATTGGCAACGCAATTTCTGAGTTCGTCTAAGCTGAGTTTATGTTAGCTGCTTCTTGTAACTCTAATTCTAATTATATCAGAATTAGTATAGAGTAACAAGTTATTAAAAACAATGCGCCATTTCCGGTAAATCAAAAACATTTGGAATTGATCGTGTTCATTATATTCAGAAGAATCCTATACATCATTTTAATGATAAATAAAGCATTATTTTGAAACTGCTTCACTGGTCCAGTAGTCGCAATCGCAGCTGCTGAGCTTGAGATCTTGGGTTAAATTTTTGGGTCGCATAAACTGTTATTGGATTTGTTTTTATAGCCAATTCTATATAGCAACTAGGAGTGATGCTGGTAGATGACGTGGACTCACCACCTATTGCATCCACCAATGTGGGCGTACAACAGTAGGTATACTGTACAACCTAATTCATAGGCACCGGTACACTTTTTCCAATATTATACTGCATATATGCAGGCTTAATGCTGTCATATTATATTAAAACATGTTTGAATATGATTTGTGTTATTGTGTAAGTCATTGAAAATACATACCTGAAGTTACAATATTAAATGGAAAAAGAATACGGTCGCGAACAGGATTCGAACCTGCGCCTCCCGGATAAATACTCCAGGCGCTCTGTCCACTAAGCCATCTCGACCGTCGTCGGGTCTTTCGGTTTTTCCATTTAATATTGTAACTTTAGAGTTCGCTAAGCATGCGTTAATGCTTTTCAAAGATTTATCTTGTACATACCTGCACCTATTCATATTGAAATAATTACTGTATAGTTACGATCTAAGTTAGGTTCTTAGATCGTCAGTACTTACAAAAAATATGTATAAAATAACTAATAAAATAAAATACATTAATATATAATTAGACTACTTAGCGGGTCTCGTGGCTAGGCAATAGACGCACAGAATGATCAATCTAGGCTGCGCTTGCCGCAGTCAGTCTGTGGATGGGTAACCATAATTTCATATCGAGCCCCCTCCGTGCCTCGGAGAGCACTTAAAACCATCGGTCCCGGTCATCATATATGAGGTCTATGATAGCCGTTACGTATCCGTAACGGCTATCTTGCCTGCCGGTCAGCCTGGAAGTATGACATCTAGCCTTACCACGAGATATTGTGTTACCCAGTAACTGGGTTGTGGAGGTCAGATAGGCAGTCGCTCCATGTCGGGTATTAAGCTGCATCCAGATAGACCGGAAACCGACCCAAACGTAGTTGGGAAAAGGCTAGGCAGATTGATTGAGAGGTATAATTACACTACTTACTTACCAAGGTTTTTATAACCTAACATATTCCGCTAAGATATCAAATTTCCAAAAAAACATGTATTTTGATTATCCGTTTTGTAAATAAAAAATTGGAACATGTTAATTGGCCTGGTAGCACGCGTAATTTTTCACACTGAGGTGAACCTGACGCGAGTTAAAATCTCAGGTCTCACCTGCACACGGCCAGCCACCTGTTAACTGCAACTCAGCAATATAAAAAAAGAAAAGGAGCGAGCGCCAGCCAGTGCAAAAAACGAGAATCCAAGACGACACGTTTGGAAAATAAAAAAAGCTCTCGCCCACCAGATGGTCGCCTCGACGCGTCGAGAAACCCGCTTTTGAGCAGGTTGTGACTTACCACGCATATTTATTCGCACTTTTGAATACAGGGAAAATTGAATAACAAATACAATTAATCGTTACGAACTGTGAACAGCCAAATGTATCTCGCAGTGTGGGTGGAGAAATTTATTCAAGGTCGTTACTCCTTTCCTGTATATTCAAATTATCATAGTTCTGCCAGATAGGGATCCCGAAGACTACAGATTTAAGTTGTTTAAAAGTCTTATTTGTAAAAAAAACTTGTAATATTAATAACATCTATTTTAACGCACGGCATAAGGTATGCAGTGCAGATCTAACATTTTATTGCACCTTCCAAATTCGTTCCAAATATGTTCATTTAGAAGCTAGCAGAAATTAATTGCCATATGTTTTCGTTGTTCATTAAACTGCCTATTTTAGAGACGATAACACTCCATATGGTGCAATATTTTTTGTGTCCCTGTGCAAAAACGGGATGGAGCAACACAATCAAACAACAAAAAAGTCGGACGTTGTTATGGACCTGTTTCAAATTTAAATAACGTGTCAAGTCATCTCATCACCTTAGTTCCTGTTCCTTCTTTTGTATTGATAAACGTTTAATTTTTATTTTAAGCCAATTCGACGTCATGCAGAGAGCTCTTGATCTTTTTATTTTTCATATAAAGTCGAAATAATTATGTGGACTTGTAAGGTCGACTTATACTTATATAATGAAACAATATTGTCAGAAAATTTATGCTGAATACAGCAACAGAATTTGGGACACAGATGAATAACATTGTCATTTGTCAATATTGTGCCATCGATCTGTAATGTACGTCGAAGACGGGATCGGCGCTGTTGATCACGTTGTGAGTATTAATTGCTTCGGCACTAGCTAGGAAATCGGCCCGCCTCCGCAATTACTCCCTAGTTTACTAATGCTCGTGTAACTTATTGCCGACGATAGCAGCCGTCTCATGTCGCTCATTAATGGATAGTTTCCATTACTAATCGACTTCAAACAACATTTCACATTGTTATTTAAGAGGCTGGTAGGCACCTAATTATCTCTTTCGAATATTAAGCATTAAATAGTTATTTGAATTAAAGCTAGTTAGGTCGAGTCATACATAAATATAACACATAAATAGCGGTATGTGATAAAACTAATACGGCACACTGACCGTTAAAGATTGTAATCGTTGTTTTTTGACACCCTTAGGTTAAAGTGTTAATCTGCACCATCTGTGGTAGTAATTATTTTTTGTTGATCTTTAGTTTTAGAATGTTGGTCAGTATTTAACAACACAGGTGGACAGGAGATACGAGGTGTGAGTCGCTAGGGGCTACCTGTGCGAAGCCGGCGCGTGCGCACCTGTGCCCGCATGCTCGCTTCAATATAAATGATGATCACACTCACAAGTACTCAGCGTGATACATTCGTCGACTCTCGACATACTTGTGTTTGGAATTGGATTTTTTTATAACCTGGGTTGGAGCAATACACACACACATACATGCACGCCACATGCAACCTAATGAACCTATTCATCACCATATCAGGTGAGGAGCTTGTTACTTCCAACTCTGCGTTTATCACGAACATGAACTCTTGCAATAGGTGTCAGTTAATAGAAAGCAAAATCACAAAACCATGTATTTATATTTATTATTTTAAAATTAAATCATAAGTTGTTTATTCTCGAGCGTATAAAATTGTACACATAACAACAAAATTTCTATTGTGGTATCGGCGAATAAAAAGGAAAAATTTAAAAACCTCCACGGTACATTTAAAGAATCCACGTATGTACCGTTGCATGTCGAACATGCAGCGGAAGGTTATGAGGTTGTATTTAAATTGAATCAATGTATTTTCAAGTATATCTGAGATATGTCTGTCTGCAACATGAACTGAATCAAAAACAAGATTCAATCATACGATAAAATAATAAATGATCCCACTCGCGCACATCAACACTTAAGTCGTTAAGGGCACTTCACATAACACTGCGCACGCGCTACTGCCATGCACTTACGGCGTTTGCGTATTCTGGTGGATTCCAATATTTTTTTACAAATGTTGAGTCTCGAGATAATTGATAAATTTGAGAATCGTGAATTTACTTCTCTCGTGGCTTTAATAAGTTTGTTGACATCCTACTACGAAGATAAAAATAGAGTTGCTGATTTTGTAAGTGCTCAGGCAATCATTTTTTTTCTATTAATTTGTGTAGTCTTGGCAACATTAGGTACCTATCTACATATAATTAAAAGAGTGCTGATATGTTTTACCAAAAATTAAAAAAAAAATGAAACTAAATTATACCCGATTTCAGATTCATCCAGTAACTCAATAAAATGATATAGTAGGTGCCTTATTGTATAAAACCAGCGCGGCTGATAGTTAAGGAGCTTGGGATGAAGATGTCTTTGGGCTAGTTGAAAGGGGTAGGAGGATGCGCGAGGGGGAGCGCGGGGCGCGGAAGTACGATGCAAAACGACGACGATGCGGCCGCGAGGCTGCGTCGGATCTTATCGCACTTATCTGCTATATTGATTGCGCCCGTGTCGAAAGCCTCGCCCGGCCAAAAGCGGCGCAAGCAGATTGAAACCTGAACGTACACGATGATTGATTATAACGTAATGGACACCGACGCCTGCCTGCGAGTGCGACTCACTCAATACGGTATTTTAAATGCCATTGCGACTACCACATGGAATGTGTAATGCGAGCGCGAATATTTCAGTTAGTAGATCGTACGTACATACGTAGCTATGGTATCTATAGTTGAAACTTTTTATTTCTTATCGTTTGGTTCAAAAATATAGAGTAACCAAATCAGCTCTGCATGCAATGTGCTACGTATCTCTGTTAGTAAGTATGCCTTAACTTTGAATACTTTGATACCTAGTTGGGTACCGAAGGTAGTAAGACGATTGTACAATTTTAAACCTATACCTATAGATATACAAGAACCTAATTTATTAGGTGGGTATTATTTCTTCCACTACTTCCTATTAATGTTCAATGTGTAAGTGATAACTTGATAAGGATTCATTTAAACCATAATATAAACATCTTTTGCAATATAATTTTTTTCGCAGCTGTGCTTTCTGTGGTCTCACTGGTACTATGGTAATTATAAAAAACTTCTTATTTAAATTTAATTCTTGGTTTAAGTCAATGTAACTTAATAAATTAGGATCTTATAAGTATAATAGATATCTAAGAAAAATGTATTCCCATTCATAACATCTTAACTAGCTTGTAACTGTCCCACTAAAGGACAACAGCATCTTCTCGTACAGAGAAGGTGATCACGATGTAGTGACTAGGCATATCACAGTATATCTATTTCTCTAAGGTTATGTAACTAAGAAAATACATATAGCATTGATAATACCCTGTTACTTATAATTCTTACATTAACTTAAGTTTGAGCTTGAACCTACAACGTCACGTCAACAAGGTTCCGCCGTAACCACTCGGCCACCATGAAATCAATATTGACATAATTTATATCTATATCTGCCTAGCCTTTTCCCAATTACATTGGGGTCGGCTTCCAGCCAAACCGGATGCAGCTTAATACCAGCGTTTTACATGGAGCGACTGCCTATCTGGCCTCCACAACCCAGTAACTGGGTAACACGATATCTCGTGGTATGACTGGTTGTCAGATTTTCAGGCCTCTGACTACCTGTAACGGCTGTCATGGATCTTAATTTGACAACCGGGACCGACGGCTTAACGTGCTCTCCGAGGCACGGAGGGGTCTCGGTATGAAATGATGGTCACCCATTCACAGACCGACCGCGGCAAGCGCAGCTTAACCTCGATCGATCGATCTGTGCGGCTGTTACTTAGCCACGATAATTTATTATGTAATAATAGTGGATATAATTCTAAAACACTTTAATGTTGATACAATATATAATATAACTTGGTAGTCATTAAATGTCGGTTTCAAACATGACAACCTCATGCGTTTCTTGGCACAATATTTTAGGGAATACAATGTACACATAAATTAATTATATTTTGGAAGATGCAGACGATTACGAACATGCGCAGATGCCTCCACATTACCAATTACCAAAATTTCACGCTGTTATCGGTCCATAACGGTGATGTAATGAGTTTTAAAGAGTTTTTCGATCCGTGGAATTCAAAATCTGTAAACAGGCAGGATCTTAATCTGAAGATCCAAGATGTTCAGACGATACAGTGAACTTGTTTATCGTGAGACTCATGTTCGCCGAAACATTCTTCACGGCATGTGATTTATGTTCATATTCGGAAAACTATTAAGCTAGAAATAACGTTTCGCACTGGACTTACATGTTTATATAAATAAGCAATAGCCTTTTAGGTATTATTTTCCTCTGTAGAGGAAAAGCAATATAAATTATTATGATTATGTATATGAAAAAGCTCACGAATTTCGCAAGGTTAATGCGTTGTCGCTGTACCTACAACATGTTATTAAGAATAATAACGGGTGATAAAGCTGTAAATTGTGGTACGTGAGTTCGAAGCACTCTCAAACAGGCACCCCGTCCCCCGAGCCGCGTGTCCACTCCAAATGGAAGGATCGGTGGCCGTCACATAAACGGCCAAAACGTGCGACTCATTTGCACTTGTCATGACTTCACGATTGATCTACTTTGGTAACATTTAATAATTGATATTTAAAAGTGTCATTAAATGTGAATGTCGTGTTTGTTATGACATTATGTTGAATCGCAATCAATTTCAATATTTTACTGATTATATGTTCTACAGTAAGTTTAAAAATAACAGTTCGTTGAGAAGATTCGGGAGGTGTACCGTGTCCCGCTTATGACTTGCGAGCCATCTTGAATAGAAATGATTTTTGCTTAGGTACTTAACTCTATCCTAGGAAAGATGAACAGTACAAAAAACGAACTCCTGGGGCTCAGCGAACCAAAATGAGTCTTGGCCTCCGAAACCAGAATTCTCCACTTGGCACGATCTTGGCGCGATTTCTCGCCAGTTACTGGGTTGAATCTGTTAAATTCATAATTCTTATAGTTTAGCACCAGCTGAACTGTAGCCGGCTAAATTAAATGCTCTGAAATAAAATTTCGTAATATCGGTCATTTACAATCATACAAATGTTTGTCTTGTGTGCATCTATTGAACTACTAAGCTAGTTCTAAGGAGAATCCAGAAATTTGTTTTTTGGTTGTTTCTTCTAACATTTCTGATAATTATGAGTTACTATTCAAGTAGTGGTACTAGTGCAGTGTATGTAACGGCGCGTAACGTCCACCTGTCGCGTGCGCGGCGCGTGTGCCAACTGCCGGCGACGCTCAACCGTGGCCGGCGCGGGCGCCTGCACTTGCCGCCACTGCCGGACTCACCCACCGTGGACAACACCTGACGCGCCACCATAGCGTCACCCGACACGTTGCTATGACAATCCATTACCATTCAGCAACATACACCTAACGGCTAACACTTCAGATTTGCGATCGACAGGCCGAACAATTAGTGTCAAATTAGTATTTGCTACTTAATTTGACAGCTAATGGTTTCGTATTGTTGAAACTGAAGACTCTTAAGTGTGTGCTGTCGTACACCGTGATGATTTCAATGATGATGAACGACGAATGATGAGGTCTTCCAATATCAAGTTTAATAAAAATATTTTTAGAATTTCATCAATGTGTACGGTAGACTGAAATAATTTTAAATAAACTGTTTTGACCTTAGCCCTCCTGCGACCACAAACGCTGCAAAGAGTTCGAAACGTCAGTAAAAAAAATTACCAATAATACACGCGATTCATCTGGTTAATAAAATGCTATGTATGATAGCCCACAATCACAATCAATCTTGTAGACCTCTGCATCTTGTAAGGGAATGTGGCACTTCACCGGTCTGAGAAGTTGGCTGATCTTTCTATGTGGCTTGAAGTAGGTTTTGATAGAAGCATGCTTCAAGATGTGACCAGTTCTATCAGTGACCCCTTTGATGAAAGGTAGGATAGCACGTCTGCGATCGACTGTGGTGGGCTTTGGGCGGCTTCTGCGACGAGGATGTGGAGCTCGTAAGTTATTATTGAGAACTTGCTTCACATAGTTGAGTTCACCTGCAAGGTGGTCGGCGTTGCAGATGCCTTGTGCTCTCTGTAACAAAGAATTGGCGACAGTAGCTAACTGACAAGGATGGTGGTGAGATTCACCGTTCAAGTATGGTGGGTGGGCTTTGTATACACGGCGTGACTAACAGAATGATACAAGATGCAGGGGTCTACAAGATTGATTGTGATTGTAGGCTATCATACATAGGGCAAACAAATCGTAGCATTGGCACCAGGTTGAAAGAACACATAGCTGACGTCAAGAAAATATTCTCAACTAAATCTGCAGTCTGTGAATATAGAACAGATAAACCCATTTTCTACGTTTTGATCAACCCCAAATCCTGACGAAAGTAAACCGATATGTACCGTAAATGCACCACGAGGCTATTGAAATTAAAAAAACACCCGAATTTCAATAGAGAAGATGTTTGGCAATTTCCACCTGTTTGGAAACATATAGTCGTAGAACTGTGAGGAGCTTGTTTTCCATGGCCAGTCGGATGTCGTCCGTTATTTTCACGAGTGCCGTTACTGTACTATGGCCAGAGCGGAAACCAGACTGATATCCCACTAAGCAGGCTATTAGAGGAAAGTTAATAAGACAGTAGATTATTAACAACACTCTCAAGGACTTTGGGCAGAATTGGTAGTATGGAACAGTTAGTTCTGTGACTTCTTAATTTATTATTGTTAGTATTTTTTTTTTTACTTTGCCTAATTCTTTGAATTTCTTCCTGTATCGGGTACGTTTACAAACATAATATAATCTGGCATGCACACAGACCAATTATCTGTAGATCATACAAATATGTATTAATTCCTAAGTAATAATGGAAAGTTTTTTGATTAAGTTTTATTTCAGATTGTATTTGACCAGTTATTATTTTTCTCACTTACTCTCACTACACTTCTCTTTTAATTAATTAACTGTTTATTAACAACTTTTTAAATTAAATTACGTTTGAATTCATCCATCGGTTTCTAAGAAAACTTCAACTACATATATCTGACGACCCTGGATACTTATCTATTTTGTAGACTGTACATCCGTCGCAGATTAAATATTTATGAATTTGTATATAATTGACGTGTATTGGCTAAGTAGTTATTGTTAAATAAAGATTTTATAATTTTATTTTGTCAGATATAAAGGTCTTGCAGATTAAACTTTGCGGTGCAACCCCGTATTTCGATAAGGTACTCCAAATGAGACTGAACCAGGGAATTATTAATGGCTTTACGAATAGTATCTATGAGGAATGCATCCTGCAGATTTTCTTAGGATCCCAGTTAGTGATGATAATTTTGACCTGACGTATGCAATATGCTTATCCAAGTAAGTTTATCATCAAGCCTCAATCCAAGGCATTTTTTTCACTTTCACTTGAAATTTTGACCCTGTATAGTGATTTTATTTAACATTAAGATTGTCTTGGATAATTATTATGTTTAAATAATACTAGCTTATGCCCGCGACTTCTTCTGCGTGGACTTCAGAATTAGGTCCAGCGGGGATAAAACATGTGTAATGATGTGTTAATCCAGGTTATAAACTATCTGTGTGCCAAATTTCACCCAAATCCGTACAGTAGTTATTGCGTGAAAGAGTAACAAACATCCTAACCTTCGCTTTTATAATATTAGTAGGAGTATAGTTCATTGTTTTATGTTGTAAAGTGGACTATTATGTAAAGACAAGAAAAATGTAAAGCTTCCTGCGGGACAGGCTTAGCCTAGTGCAGGAACTCTTATAAATACAAGATACTGAAAACATTTTAATAATAAAGAATTTTTATTTTTGTTTGATCTCAAAGATATCCTAAGATATATAGTTCATACTCCATACAACTTGCTTATTTCTAGTTCTTATTTGTCTGCTTAAAACAAACATATTCTATAAATTCAATGAAAAGGTTCAATATCAAGACTAAGTATTTGTAAAATATCATAAATAAACATAACTAGGAACCATCTTATTATAATCAAACTTTTATTAGTGATCCAAGAATCAAACAGTATTATTATGATTATAATTGCTTGAACAACGGAAGGTATATCTACTTAAAGAAGATAATTTGATTAAATTTAAACGTAAGATCCGTTTACTGTTTCATCTTTCATCTTTGCCTTTGTAGCCTTTATAGACACGAACCTCACATGCACAAATACTGACTCGGAGAGCTGAAGCAATTCAGTAGACTATACAAAAAGTGGACCCGTATGACAATCAAGCCCGTGTATCAATTCTCTAACTGACAGTGGCTGCCAAAGCAAGTAATGTGTGTGTAATCCTGATACAGTATATTGTCTTCACTGAGATTATCGTTGACAAGTCAAACGTAAAGATATATTAAAAGCAAGTGGCAACAAGTTTCTTCCCAACAATTCTATGATTCTTTTCCAAGTTGCATGTGTTCTAAAATCATGCGGGTACCCGCTTAGCTGCAATATATCCACCTGTTACCAACCAGAAATAGACAAGATGTTAGATATCTAAAGTTTTTATATATATAAATAAAATAAATGTTATTCTGGTGCGTAGTAATGAACTTCAAGATCGCTTAGATCGATATCACCTAAGTCGCTTTTAAACGTTGAACTGTAGCTAATCAACTTAATCTATGCTAACTAACCAATTCCACATCTTAATAGCACACACCACACACTACATACTTACTCGTATTTCTCAATACAGCGTTTTATTTTTGGCAAACAGCGTGGGTTCCATAATTCATATATTTTTAAAATACCATAAAGAAAACCAATAAAACAAGAAAACATGTAAAAATATGAAGGATAATATCTGCACACTGGGTGGCCACGGTGAACAAACAACTAGATCGCCTACGCTAACTTCATTGAGTCAAGCGCCAAAGGTTATCAGCGTCCACCAGTTGCCATGCAAAAGAGTTTACGTAACATAAGTTTTAGTTGGTGATCGTTACTTGAATAGCGTTAACGAGAAACAATGTAGTTACAACGGTTTATTAAGTGGAAAAAGTGATGAATTCCGCACGTGCTAGGCGTGTGTCGGCGCGTGCATGTCCTGCGCACGCGCCGCCCGCTACGGTCCGCCGCATCACACCCTCTACCCCTATCGTACATACTACCACTATTTTACATTTTTACAAATACTCTTCTAACCGTCATGTGCACGACAGTTGGACTTAGACTTTGATAACTGATAACGATGATATAGCATTAACACGCCCGTGTAATTAAAACAATGACGGATGCGTAAGTAAGTAATGGCGATTCAAATATATCAAGTACCTTCAGGCAAACATAGTATTTTATGTTGTCGTAGTATCAGACTTCAGATCATGTTGACATTGAATAAATATTATCCTAGATCAATTATTTTAAAGAAAAAGAGACAAAGTAGGTAAGTTACACATTTTACCGTCTGTAACCTAATCGTTATGGCCAAAGAATAATAAAAAAAAAACTAATGTTCTAATGAACAAAGGTTGTAGTATCCTCAGATCACAGAAACAAAGGCTGTACCTGTACCTATATGTTACATTGCATTAGCTACATTAAAACAAGGCTTTTGATTCCACACTTTTTTGTTAGTATTTTATTGTTCTTCACCGACAAGTTAGGTTACCATAAAACGGAATGACAAAGCGACTTTTTGCCATACCTACAACAACACGTCCAAATAACGCCGGTATCCTCGCAATAGTGGGTGAGCTTGTATTCGTAACACAATTTGGAATGAGTGTGTATAAAAGTCCATTTAAGGACAATAATGCACTATTGTGCTCTGAAAGCAGTGAGTAAAGTGATACAGGTTAGGTGTCAAGAAGTTCGCGGCGCGGTTCGGTACGGTACGGTGCGGTGTAAAGCCGCAGCGGCGGCGCACACGCAGCCGTGCGGAGGCGGCGGCGCGGCCGTACGGTTGCCGTATTTTATTTATAATTACGGACGACGACCCGAGACCCGGACCTGTCGCGATTTCACCTGCTATTATTGCCATTTTATTCATTGTTATTGCATTTATTACGTTGCTTGTTACAGATTTTACTGTCTGTAGGTTTTAACGAATGGCTGTTAATGATGAGACCATATTTCCGTGCTGATTTCTCCTTATAAACGCGCACGTGTAACGATCTCATCTTATAGTGAGCGGTGCCGATTTAATTGATATGATTAAGTTTTTAATGTTCCAGCAGACCAGATACACAATGTAAAAAGAAAGTAAAAGAGAATTTACCATTAATGCTTAACTTTCGTATAATAAATGTTCTTGTTCCTTCGGTTGATATTGATGATCCTTTTTATTAATTATTAATATTCTTGGTATATCCATTTAACGTCGACTCATGTCAGGATGTACTTTCTACATACTCAATTGCTTAAGAGACGAACTAACTTTTAAGGGAAAAAATATACGGTTGATCTTGCAAAATGCCGTGGCAGATTATGGAGTTCTTGAGGAACAGGCCTGACACTCCTGACAGCATACCTATGCTGTTCCTACAGACTTTTCGTTTTTTTTTTGATGGGAGAAAAAGAAATGAGTGATATGATCGCTAAGCTACAAAAGCTTAGCGATCATATCACCCATTTCTTTTTCCATATACTTATTAACTTGCTTTCTTAGTTTAAGATATCATAGACATAGAATACGATGAATGAATAGTTTGTGAGGAAGCCTGGAATTAATGGTCTCTAAATAATTAAATAAATAATCGCCAACCTGCAGTAACAGCGTGGTAAATTATTTTATAATTTCATTCACTGTATGAGCAGAGGGCCTTTCCCTAAAATGTGATACTTAGTGATGAGCTGTATTGTATATCCTTCTCACAAAGCGTAAGAAGGAACTTAAACAAAATTAAGTTAAAGATTTGTTTTGCAGAACAAATAAAAATTAACAAATCACATCTTAGCCCTATACTTGAAGAGATAGGCAGTGGTGTGCATAGTTTTATACCCACATTTCACTAATGCCGTTTTTAAGTTAGTGAGCCCATTGCCCTCAACCGGGCATAATTCCAAACTACGTACGGGCTGAGAATTTTTACCGAAAGTCTCCATAAACTCTGCTTGAATCTACAAAATCTTTGCTCCGTGCAGGAATCGAACCTGCGACACGCGACGCAGCAGCCGGTCTCTTGAACAATGCGCCAATCGCACCGTCTCTTTTATTTTATCAAGGAATACATAATTACCTAGCGGATTATAGGTTCTAGTCGCGCGTCACCTAGTAGCCGCTACTCCTAACTACGTTTAGGTTGCCGTTTCCATGAAATCACAACAGTTGTTGTAATTTATTTACAACTTCAATTGACAGGTATAGGGAGTAACTGGAGTCCTGCACTTTTACGATTAGTGCTGATCTCAGAATGAGGCGAGCCTTTCCCAGTCGATTACGGGGCACTCCAAGGCATACATTTCTACTTTGAATTCAGTACCTACATGGAAACGTAGTGGCAGTTCATATCTTGTTTGTTTAAGAAATTAGATGTATAATTTATCTATTTTTGATTTTTTCAGGTTCTTCTCTCTGTTCTTTTGTTGTGTGTGTGGGCCTTACACAAACATTCTTTTCCTAAATCATGGGTAATTATAGGATCACATGCACACACACCCCGATCATTTACTTTTTTGTAGATGATACAAATAATTGTTTCATGCGAAGCCGTGACCCACGGTGCAGAAGCCGATCTCTGGACCACTGCGCCATTCTTGCCATGAAATACCGGTTTACGATAAACCTGGTATGAGTGTTATCAGAGTTTTTCTTGGTGTTTTTACTTATGAAGTAAGTCAGCTACAAAACGTCGTAATACCGGAATGACATAATTAGTTATTATGTACGTTAACCTGATGTACGATCGCAGTGATCCGTCTTACGAGGCAGGTCGGAGGTGAGGGCCGGGCGGCGGCGCGAGGTGCGCGCCTCCTACGCGCAGTACCGTTACACACCGGTTAATTTTTATGCAGACACCAGATTATTGTATTAACGCCCGCGCCCTCTAGCGTACAAGGAAACCAACCGAGAACAAAAGACCGCTTCGATTTGATCCGAGTAACTGTCTCGATGTGAAATGTAAAAATAACTCATGCCCCGAGCGCTTTATAATAATTGTATTAAATTCGTATCACAAGTTTTACATAAATGTCACGTCACTCAGAAAATGTTGATAACGGATTTATGTTCTCCTTTCATTCGCATCTTGTTTTCTTTATGACAATTTGTAAACGTATTAATCCGGGCAGTGCAGGTTCAAATCCTGCTAACGACTGCATTTATTGCAATTAGTGCAATCTAGTTACCTAGTTAATTAGTGTAATCCTACTGTCAGGCTCTATAAATCCTGCAACGTTTTAACTGTAAGGCAATTATTTATTATGCACGTAATACAAAAGCAGCACCCTCAGCTCTCCTACAATGCTAACATTACTAACAAAAGACGGAATGATATAATTTGCAATACAAGTTCAACCTCAAAATATGTGTATTCGAACAGATTTTTAAGCCCACTCCTATATAATAGACTAAATAGACAACTAAGTATTTATAACCTTAATTGCTTTAAATGTAAAAAATAACTGTTTATTATTTGCATAGTCTGTCTTACGAACAGACGGAAGACCTTCTTATAGTATGTAAATAAAACTGCAAGTACCAAACTACTGTTAGGTATAAACATAACGTTAAAATTGATGTAGTCCCTTAATTATAAGTTTATTATTTTATTTGTTAATCTTTGCGACATTTATATCTTGTCAGCACTTTTTCGCCTGAGGCACAGGTCCAACCTAGTTCAGGCAAATATCATGTCAGCACTTATTTTGAGATAGTAAGTCTTGTGTTTTTCTTGTGTACTTTTATATGAATAAATGATTATTATGATTATGATTAATCTGTTTTTTCAGTTAATTAACATATGTCTTTGTAATTTTTTACCTTTGTATCGCATATTTGAATATTGTATATTATTTATCTTGACAAGCATGTAATTTGGATGAAGACATCACTTAATATGCTATGTTTACATCACCGATGCTATGACTAAAATGGCGGTAAAAAGTTGGCTGCATATTTTATTATCTGGTTCGCATAACTACAGTGAGAGACGACGCGGACGGTTCGTAATTAACATTGGATGCTAATGTTCGCGGCGGGTGCTGAACTGCTGAGTATTATGCTTGAGTATGTTTTTATTGCGAGCTTCGAGATGCTCAACACGTGACTCATTCTGCCTACACACTTCCATAATCTTTGTTTATTTATTGGTATCAAATAAAAAATGTCAATGAAAGTTACGAATAGCAGATTATACTTCCGATTTTACATCATTCGTGATAAATTAGAGATTATTATGTTGAGAACCATTAAAGTTTGAAATATTTCCATGTTAATGATGTAAACGCGCTTCCCCGTTGATGTCTTTTGTTAGCGAGAATCTATAAAACGCTCGATGTGGTTTTTAAATATTAACATTCAGTTTACATTTTTTATCTTATGTATGCTTTATATGCATGATTTATGTGCTTCAATTTTTAATTATATATTATGAATAAAAAGACTCACATAATATACTTTTTTATTAAAGCTCCAATACATGTTCTTGTTAACAGAGCTTCGTCTGATTAATACCAGTTATAAGCCCAATATAGAAAAGGTAAATTATAGTGGTCTATTTTTACCCGCGAATACTATAACAATCTGTCTGCTGGCTTATTGTTATTGCAGGACATGACAGGTAAGTAACTGGTAAGTACACTTTGCGTCTGTCTTCTGCTATCAGATCCGCATCGAATTCCTAGACGATAAATTAAAATACTTCGTATTGTATCTACGACAATGCGATATAGACATCAAAGCTATAAATATTTGCTTTTATACTTCTGTTTATCGAGTTGATACAAAACTTAGATTGTGCAATCACAGCCTGCAAGCTTAAGGAAATAAAGCATCAGAATCCATTTACGCGAATCCACAAAGCATCGCTACCGGTGAATAATCTTTTCAGAGTCGTTGAAGCGCGACGTCGACGCCCACGCGCCGTAGAGCGCTATCCATAGCTCACACGCCGCTGTGTCGTGCTTATTGGCACAGGATCGCGCGATTTATCGCGTCGCCGTCACACCTCCGCCTCGACACTCACTCTCTGGACGTTGCTGAGACTACGGACACTCCACGACACTCTTCTGGTGACACTCACGTGGCTTGCACTTGAATAACTGCGCACTAACGACACCATCTGTCTCCCGCGTAATCATAAAACGTACGAGATGACATACTCATGCGTGTTGTTCTCTGATTGTAGTCGGCCGCGACTAATATATTCATGACACGATTTTTATTCAAAACGAAACCATTTAGAAATGCTGCCTTATTTGTGACTTTGTTATATTAATATCGAATATGGAAGTGGAACTACGCTTTGTTAATATAATGATATTAACATTTATTAGTTGCTTACTTAGAAACTGAGCAGTTTATTAATACCTACATAGTTATGCAACCCGGAGCAAAGGATATCAAACTCAATTAACAAAGCTATAAATTATTGGTATTGGTACTTAATGTACTTGTGACACGGCATGTCGTATTGACTGGAGATTGTTATTATCCGTGTATTTGTGACGTATAATTAATGGAGTTATTTTAAATAAAAAAATGTGTGTTGTTATATAAAAAAAAATTATTGTAACAACACACGTTTTTTTAAAACGGACGTGTGTACTGAAATAAACATAAAAAAATACCGTTTCTATTATTAATATGTTGTAGGCGTGTGTGAAATTTTACTAAAGTCATTTTAATAAACGTTGTTTTTTCTATCAATTAATGTTCACCGGTTACTACTCACGTGCATTTTTCGGGATTGCCCAGCTAGTTTCGAACTCGAACGGAGCCTTTAGTCTTGAGCTGAGCCCGCGGCGAAGTCGCGAGTCAAACTGATTGACTTGAAGTTGTTATTTTTTCTTGTTCCAGTGCCTATAACTAATGATTTTTAGCCACAAGAACAACGAAATTATCTCTTTCACGTGCAAGATGTTACCAGTTACTACTACTCACAATTTAGGTAAATAGATAGAGAAGTCCTTATTATTTGATTACCTAGGTATGTACAATATCTTAAAGTTATAGTTTGATGACATTGAACTAGTTCATTGTATTTTGTAGGATTAAATGCCTAATTTAATCAGGTTAATAGGTTTATATAAGTATATTTAGATATAAGGTAACAAGCAATATAAATGTGTTAAGTGCATGTAGCTTGTTGCTAACTTTATTGGCCATGTTCGTAGTAGGTATTGATTAATCGTGCCACGATAATATTATTATTATGTAATAACAATACGCCGTAGATAGGTACATGCCAGATCATATTACACACATGTAATAAATTTAACAATATCAACACTTAAATTACTATATTATTAAACAACATGTTTCATCATACTTGACTTTAAATTTTCGTCAGTTAGTATTTCCTCGAAATATCGTTTTGCTAGTTGACGTCACTACATGTTCGACACAAAGTTTTGCAGGCGGAAATCTTCAACATCAAAATGTATCGAGTGTGTGAGGAGATTATAAATCGTTACAATGTCATATCAAGAGTGGGTTAGATAATTTATTGAGAGGTGCGCATTGAAATCACATTTATTTGTGCGCACGCGCCGACGCGCGACGTTACAAATCATGCTTATCGCCGCAGCTTGACTTGGTCCATTGCCGCCGCCAGCCCTAAATCTAGACGGATCTAGATATTTACGTACGACGTGGCCTCTTCAGCGCTACACATAACATAGTACGGAACGCTAACAACGACGGCGACGCGACGAACAGCCTGCCTTGCGCAACACTGCAAATTGGTATATTTCACGAACAAGTACATACACACGTTCACGTTATTATCTATCTAAAATCTCTGTACTACATTAATAATGTTTCTAGTTTAAAGATATAAATAATTAAATATAACAATACCAAAGCTCTTCTCAAACGAGGTCAAATTAGTGTTGAAACCCGTTTGCATTATCTTTAAGGCAATCACTTATAAGTTATAACTAATAGAAAAGTTCAAAGTTCTATTAGACTATTAGGTGTGAACTCTAATTGGTACCGCATATCAGCGATCGATATCGGATTAGATAATCACGATGCAAATAGGAACAGAATTAATTAATGAGAATGCATTGGATTGGCCACAGTGCGGGGACGCGGCGCACGCGCCGGTGCGGGCGGCCGCGGTGGTCGTCGGTGACCAATCACTGCGACTCGCACACGCATTCGCGCTTTCAACAACACGTCTTCACTGACTACCACTAATTGGCATACGTATAAGATAATGTGTATTTTCTTATTCTATTGTAGCCTAGAACAATCGTAAACGTAATTTAACTCGGCTCCAGGTAGATTGTGTTAGAAAAGAGATAGGTAAGGCTTAATTAGTTGAATTTCAGAATAGTAATATCTTTGAATAACAAAAACACTGACAGCTGCAGCTGCTGCAATGAGAGCTGGTTGTAACAAAAGTGTTTTTTTTTTTTACAAAATATGTCATTACTCGCCCATAGCCCCGTCCCTACGATAAGGGAATATCTCGTTATTTGTAACAATATTAGTTGCATAATAACCGGGCCGCGATAATATCTTAATTTCAAACAATTCGATAGAAAAGTGCCAATACCTGCGTACCTACATTCTGACGTTTAAGAAACGTGCACTTGCCTGACAGGGTCAAAGGTTAACAGAGAGATTAATATCTTATTGGACAACTTTCGTACTAGTAAGCTACATGATCTGCGTTATGTACTGATAAACTTATTGGATTATGTTGTCAATTAAATTTTAAATGTTTATTCATTGAGTGAGTCAGTGGTTTGCGTAAATGTTGGGAAACAATACCTTGTGCTTGATGATTTGAATTACAAAGTCCTATAAGAGAGTGATACGTAATCAGCATTATAGTTGTAGCTTGTAGCTGTCATTGTTTATAATGTTGAGCAGCATACTTACATTAAGATCGTAAGTAGTCATTTTTTTCGTCATTCCCTAAGATGTACCTATTTGTATACCTGCTAATAATGTTCGCTTTAAATCCACGCGACACCTCCAACAGTTATTTTCAAACCTCTTTATACAAAAATAATCAAAAACTATTCATAAATAATCATGTCATTCATGTAAGTTGAATTTTGAGCTTTGGTAAATCCGGCCCAATATTAAAGGCTAATGAAATTTTTTTTCTTCTTGGCTCTCATCTCGACTTGACTTCAGTTTTGGTTTGAGCCGTTTTGTAAACAATGGTGCGGCCGCCTTTAGTTCACAAGCTTCAAGAATAAACTGATATCAATAAACTTTGTCCGTCACATCTCTCCTAGTGATATAGTTACCTAAGCATTATTTTCATATTTAACTGCCCAATCTGGTTTCCTCGAATTAAATAAGTACCATAGGTACCATCTGTGGTTTCCATGCACTGCAACGGCTTGTAAGTCTTTTGAAGTGGTAAGGTTTTTGGAAACAGCAATTTTTTAAGATATGAAACAATATTTGAGATTTCATCACCGAAGGAAATATGAAAAACACGGGTTACCTACTCCCATAACACGTCACATTGCTAGGTGCCCCATAATTATGAACTGTAAGTACTGCATTCTTTGTCTTTTCTTCTTGCCGCTCGCAAGCAGAAAAGTGTTTATAACGGTAGGTAACTTTCATATCTCAAGGATAGCAATAAAATATTTTCATACGGGTTTGTAAACGTATGTAGGTATAATCTTAAATATTGGGTTTTTTTTTGTTAGATTAGATATACTATTCTGTAAAGCTCAATACCTCTATAGCCATATTCATACTTAATATTATAAATTCGTAAGTAACTTTGTTTGTTTGTTTGTTACCTTTTCACGACTAAACGGCTGAACGGATCGTAATGAAATTTGGCAAGGAGATAGATTGTATCTTGAGGAAGGACATAGGCTATCTTTAGTAGCGCCGATAAAGTATTAGCGGGCACCAGGTACTTTTCTATAAAAATTAGATTCACACACAGTTAGAAATCAAATCTCGAAAGAATTCAAGTTAACAAATAAAAATAAAAAATGTTTGGAAATTTTGTTTCCATATTTGTATTAGTGTATTTTTTTAGTATTTCCATTAATTAGGCATAGGGGAGGTGGCGGCGGGTGCGGGCCCCGCTGGTGACCTCGTGGCCGGGTGACCGTCGGCGGCGGCATGGCGCCCACCGTCTAATGCTCGACCCACATCAGACCGGTGCCCCGGTGCTTTGCGCTATTGTCTCGATAAACTCGCTGCCGCTAAATAACCACTTACTGAACCACAAATTGCGACTAAAGTAGACGCGACGCGAACTTTGTTTGTTGCCCATTAAAACATTGCTAATGGTTTATGGAACGGATTTTGAATCTGTAGGTATTGTTTATTTAGTAGAAACTGATAAGAGTTAAGACTTTCTCGGTGTTATTACATTACAAGGTTTTTTTTTTAAAGTCAAACTCACTTGTTGACGTCTTACTTTACTTTTAATTTTTGTTCTTATTCGAATCTGATCGAAAGAAAATTCTGATTGCAAAGCTGTACAGCGTGTAAAGGAAGGTGACAGACATCAGTGCAGGTATTCTATTGAAGATAACAAATAACGTGACAGTATTAGGTACTTTTATATATTTTACATTTATAATATATTTTTGGTGGTATTTCAATGATTTTATCTAATTATTAGCAAGAGTAAAAAAAAATATGTTGGTATTTGCAAAGGTAATGATTTGATCCAAAATTTTGCAGAGTGACTATACCTACTAGACACACTCTTTAAAGATATAAATATTAGATATATATCTATACTTTCCGTTACCTACATACTGTATATGTACCAAATCTTACCTCAGTTGGGATAGAGCTTTTAATAGGCACAAAATATGACGACGACGTCGAAGGACAAACTAGGATATTATGGATTAAATGTACTTAATACAATTAAGTTCTTAATCAATGAGAACTGAGTAGTAAACAAAAAAATTAATAACGAACACATTTTTATAGGGACACAATTAGAAATCACAACATCTAGATGTTATTAAAAAATCAGTCACTGAAATACCTTAAGATTATTATAAGAACATTAATTTTACTAGAACTTCAGATCTCTGCTTATCGTGTGTTTGATAACCACCCGTAGGTCTCTGACATCGCTTCACACACCATCGAGAACACCTCTCAGGCATGCTAGTTTCCTCACGATTTCCTTCACCGTTTTAAGCAAGTGATAATTAATTTATAATACGCACATGACTTCGAAAAGTCAGTGGTGCGTGCCTTGGATTCGAACTTGCGACCTTTGATTTGTCAGTCCAACGGTCTTATATATACGCGTAAGCTAATATATACCTATATACTTACGATGAGGTCTTAAGTAGGTACATAGGTAGATGAAACCATTGTTACAAATTGCCTCCTCTAATAAACAGTAACTTTTAATTTCCTCAAACTGTTGGTTTGGGCTACCTTACCTACCAATAAATTAATACTCAAAAAAGAGGAAAATTAGAGAAACACGTCACATTAGAAAAAGGGTATAAGGACCTAATTATATATTGAGGGTAGGTAGCTACTCATTTAATGTATACAGATATATCTACCATGGCTGAAGTTTCATAAGTAATCTAGTATTTGTCGCTATTTGGCTCACTTCGCTCGTAGTATTATGAATTATAATGGATTAGGTACCTATATATTAAATAGATGATATTATCAATTTCGTCAACTCGAAATAACATACTATAATTATTGGAATTGTGTTTTTATAATAAGCAATATTGCTTAACAAGCTTTAATAGCGTAGGTTAAAAAAGCGAATTTAGTTCACGCAGTCTATAAGTCTTCCTTAAATTCAATACTTTTGAATAAATTTCTGTAATTTTAGGTTTTAACCGCGATTTTTATATGAATAATGTATAAAAGCACTTATTTCTTAATATGGAAATCACGCATCATGATCACGCGCATCACGCATTCGTTGAACTCGCAGTCTAAGTTATCTACCTACTTAAATAATGTAGCCATTGTTTTTAGTAGGTTCGCTATAATTTCAGAGAATCTCTATAATGTTAGGAAATAAGGATAATGTACAAGAATACAATTAGTTCAGTTTATGTCATGTTTAATTTTCTCTGTATGGAGGTAACAGAAAGGAACGCAATTCGACAGTTGGCTTAACTATAGCCTCATAGATAAGTATTATTTTAATAGAATCCATTAAAATAATAGCTAACGTTATACTTTTTTCAGAATATATTAATCATTTTTACTTAAGGCACTTTGTACATGGCTTAGGATACGAATATATTTTAAAAATAAGTGTATGACACTCGGCAAATGCCATATGACTAGCGAAGCCACGGTAGACGTGACTTAATATACTTAACCTTAAAATAACTTAAACAAACTTAAATCAATAGGTCTAAATTTACATTGGTCCCCTATACAAACGAAAAGTTGAAATATAAATTTACACACAATTGAGATTTAAAACATTTACAAAAATAATTTAATTTTAAATACTATACCACTAGAGCGTCGTTCAGCTGGCGCTTATTATTAGAGGATGATACAGCTAAATAAGAGATCGAGGATCCTGCGGGGCTCAGTCTTTTTAATAGGCATGAACAGGAGCGGTCGGAGGGAGAGGTTGGTGCGAGTGCGACGTGGACATGGCGTCGGGACGGTATTCATAGGGAGAAGCACCGGGCACTCCGCAGCCTCCCTCCAAGTGTTTGCTCAGCAGTGACATGCGGGAGAATGTTTTGCCACAGCCGGTACAAGAGTATTTTTTTACGTCTGAATGAGTTTGAAGGTGAGCGCGCAAATTCGAACGGTCGGCGAAAGCACGACGACAATGATGACAAGAAAACGGCTTTTCTCCTGTGTGGGTGCGGATGTGTCCCTGCAGCAACCACGGTCTTGAAAACGCTTTGCCGCAGAGATGACATTTACAGGGCAAGGTATGTGTTCGGATGTGCATCTTAAGCGCTCCGAGCGATGTATAGACCTTAGCACAATATTTGCAGCTGAATGATTTCCGGGCGAGGCTTCCCTCAGCGGCGGCGCAGTGGTACTGCTGGTGCTTCGAGAGCCCAGAGTAAGTCGAGTAGGATTTTGCGCAATCTGGGCACTGGTAGCGAGGGCGTCGCGGAGCCGACACGGATATTCCAGAGTCTGAGGAGACTGATCCAGGTGAGCGTAAGTCTTCAGGGCATGGTGGCGGTGATACTGACGATGGTGGTGAGGCGGGTGAGTAGTGATGAGCGTAAAGTTGCGGGTGCGCAGGTGGAGACAGGGAAGGGGCTGCCGGGTAAAGTTCTTCTAAAGGGTAAGGCGCGTATAGTGTTGGCAGGTACGCGTACTGCGGTGTTGGGCGCGGGAGTTCTGCCGGGACAGGTTCAAGTCGCGCGCGACACGCAGCCAAGTACTCGAGTTGTTGTTGAGGCCACTCGCGAGGTTCCATCTTCACTGCTGCCGTCGAAACTGGTGATGATGCTTTGCTTGGGTAGTTACCGGTCTTAGATAGATCTTCAGGTTTAGTACTAAGATTTTGGGGTTCATCATTTTCTGTGTCGCCTGCAGACAAAAGAGTGGAAATTTTGTAAAAATGCAATTTATGGTAAGTTTAATATTATGTAATTGACTATGACAATAAATATAATAATATCTACTAGACTGCTTAATAGCAACATTTAAAACTTTAAAATAATTATTTTAATATTTTATATTATTAAAATATTGTTGGTAATACTGTAAGAAGGCAAACACAACCGCTATTTAAACAAAATAAGTAAAGCTCAGCATGTACCAAATATTTCTTTATGATCTCTTAATTTGACGGTAATTGGAAACTAATTATTGATCACTTAACACGATACTTACAATGATAATCGTAGTAAAGTCGCGTGGCGAGGTGGGCGGGGTGAGGCGGCGTAGTGGGCGGCGTCGCCGGCCGCTCCTCCCGCACCAGCACCGGCCGCTTCTTCAGCGGACAATGTGCGTACTTCTTCGTCATCAGAGCTCGAGTGGTCTGCGAGTCCTCCACGAGCATCTTTCACAATATTCACTAGCACTCTAAGAAAGTCTTCAAAAATATGTTCGTAAAACGTATCACAAGTTCACTTATAATAATAACAGTTCAAACAACACTTGGTATCGTCGAAGTCGCGTTAACAATGTCGTGTTCGGGCCGCGACAAACGTATACGTGCACTCGTCGGCGTCCTGAGCTCGAGTGGTGCGGTGAGGGAAGGTTCACCGCTTATAAAGCTCTCCCCGTCAGCGGCCCGGCCAGGTGGCGGCGGGTAGGCCTCGCACGTGCGCCGTACCCAATCGGCGGAGGGCGCGGGGCCGCGGCCAATGGAGGCGCGGCGCGGCGCGGGGCGGCCGGCACCTGCGCCTCCGCACCCGGCGCAAGCGGCGGAACCGCTGCCTCTCAGTGCGATATGCCCAGCTTCTCCATGGCACCGGTACGAACGCTCTCGTTGCTAATGAAACAGATTTTTTGCACAAAACTTGGGGTTAAGCACCTTTGAACTGAACCATTGCAGTTTTTTGAAATACCTCTGCTACCTTTGTTCGGTTCCATCTATTGTAAATTTAACTTGACAACATCAGCGACAGCTGAACGAAGTTTCTGTACCATATTTGTACTGGGAATATAAGACGATACATTATTATATACAAACACTTTACACAAATTTAGTAGTGCCTAGCTATCTCCCATATATAGGTAGGTATACCTTTATTCGGAAAACTTTAACTAAATCTTAAAAACTATACTACATCATTTTTAACTTATAACTAAGTCTTTTTAAGGTACGAGTACCTACCTATAGCGATTAAATGTATAAGACAAGAAAGATATACCTAGATACCTATTACCGGAAGTAGAAGTATTGTAGATAAGCACCAACACCCACGACATTGATATCAACTCAAACTATTTATCTGGATTATCTTACGACTTGCTAGTAGATACAATGCTGACACACTTAAACTTAACTTAGACTAGAGGCACAAGGAGGTTGGTTTATTGGTAAATATATCAAATTAGAAAACACAAATTCTCAGAATTCACTTTGTAGACTACAAAGTGAATTCTGAGAATTTGTGTTAAAACTAACGTAACTTAAAAGAGACAATCAAGTTGTATCAGTAGATAATGATCCAAATGTAAAATTGACGAGTGATTTAATCTGTTACCTTGACGACCCGGGAAATCCCAGCACAGCAAACAAATCTTCTTTTTATCATAATTAATGGTTGAAGAAGAGCTTAAATTCATAATTTAAAACGTAGTCCTTTGACACAGCTTCGCACATCTGCGAGAACTTCTCTCAGGTATGGTGGTTGCACGACGATGTTTTCCTTCACCGTTTTAAGCAAGTGATAATTAACTTCTTATACGCACGTGAATAGTCAGTGGGCTCGTGGTTGCAACCTTTGACTTGCCAGGCCAACGGCCATACCTCCACGCAATCATTGCTGCTAAACAAATTATACCAGGTTATATTCATATCTTAATCAATGACTATAATGGGAATATAAACAAATAAAAAGTACGAACAACGCATTCGATCATATGACTCAAGTATTACTTAATACCTAAGATGTTAGGTATGACAAACAAAGAACGCACTTGCATACGTCACGATAAGGGTTCGCAGATAAATGAAACATGATCGAAAAGTTTCTGCAATCAAAATCATTTGTGTGTATCGACCTAGTTAGCGAAAAAGGCGTGTTATATGAAACCACGATGACACACGGCAAGTTATTATTAATTGTTTGACACAGGGCAAACTTATCGTCTTATTTGACCTTGTCCTCCTTCCTGTTACGATTCGTCTTCCTTTTACGTTTTTGCGCCTCAACCAACAATTACATGAGAATAACTCTTATCATATCCAACTCTACTCGTTACACAGAAACCATTTTTTTTGCATATCTCACGGACTGACACTTGCCTTTTGAAATTATCGGAACCCAAAACATTTAATCGTCGAGTCTCTTGTGTTTCATGTTAAAATTACAGAGTTACGTGTGTTGTATTGTGAGGGGAATGCTGGATCATCATTTTAATATGTCTTGTGGAACAGGTACAAACGTGTTCAACTGTTCATTCAATACATAATTAATGACTAGGTAGACTATATCATTCTGTTGACAGTTACAAGAAAGCCATTGATTTATTTAATATTGGAAGTTTGCTAGTGATTGTGTTGAATATTAATATCAATATCATAAAATTTAGAGTAGTCAAATAAAGCAACACAGAAGATAAGAATACAGTTAATAAAGCCGAAAATAATTCATTAATGAATCGGATGGACTCGTGTGAAAGTAAACAATAATAATTGAACTTTATCTCGACAATACAGTAGAGATAATAATGCTAGTGCCGGGACAAGTAACAGAATCACGACGGAATGTCCACTTTGTAAATCACACGATCCTAACGGATAACTAATTCAATAATAATAGTAATAAACGGTAACCGGAAGGCTGAGAACCCGTTTATATTGCAGATTGTTAACAAAAACATTTCCTTGTGTGTATGAAACCAAACAAGATATTTTTACAACCCCTTCTCAACGCGGAAATATAACGTCCATAGAGTCTTTGTTATATTTTTTATGCCACTAGTGTTAATTCCCACAGGTCAGACTGTTCGCTGGGCAATTTGGGTTTTCTCACAGAACAAGTTCACTATTACAAAAGTAAAGTGCTATGTGCATTCCTGCCAAGGGAGCTATTATGCACTAATGTAGAGCATGTAATACTGTATCGTAAGCCTAATGTTGGTAAATTAGGTAGGTATATTCTGCGTCAACTTATGTTTATAAATCACAATACATGAACCTTGACCGTGGCGTTGTCGACTGACACAAAGACAGTAGGTAACAATTGCATTAGTTAAATTTTTGGAGATATTAATAAAAAGCTAAACTAAACGTAAGGATATACCAGTTAAGGGAAATGTTTATTAGCTGTTATGATATATAGATTTTTTTTAAATTATGTGGCTTTATAGTTGTTAAATCGTTATACAACATTTTTGTAGAAGTAACGTATGACTTAAGTAAATTCTTAATTAATTTTTGTGATCCGATAGTTGTATAAAATGTATGTAGAAAAATTGGCCATTCTGGCTAATTAATAATTTCTATATTGGATGCGATATCCATAAAATAAGTGGACTTTGATTTCTATTTAATCAAATAACACTATCGTTATTCTTTTGTTTTTAAAATACCATCAACACAATTTAAACGTGAGATTTCTATGAATAAGCAAGGATGGTAATCTTTGCGATATGATTTCACCGTTTATATTGCTGGCTATGCAAGTTCAACGTTCAATTTGCTCATCGATATCATGATGACGAGGTTCATGGCGCGAGGTGAAATTCACCTCGTGACTCAGCACACATACATAGGTATGTGTCAAGGGATCGACGTGTAATTGACATCAACATCTCGATCGTATTTAATAAATCGGTGACTTATCGCTCGCATTGATCGTCAACAATAATACTTGGTATGGTAAAGATACCTATAATATCGTATCATTAAAAGGCTCTCGACACTACAAGTAGGTGATAATAACCCAGCTCGAATAACAAACAGACTGTCACTCATTAAGTAATTATTTCGGGGTCCTGCGAATGAAACGTTATCTCAATTATGCCTGGGAAACGTAAACATACCACCGGAAGATGGTTGATGGTAAACAACATTAGACATATTGTTTTATCGATATGAATAGCGCATCGATAATGGACAAGTACTTAGACAACTCGAAAGTGAAATAAAATTGCTGGTTGATGAAATGTGTACCAACTTGTTTACTTTATTGATATACCTAACTCGAAGATTTCTGTCCAGTTTCTGTCCAGTTCGAAAACTCGAAGATTTCTGTCCAGTCAAGATATTTAATTCCTTATTGTATGTAGGTACTTACAATTATCTAGTTGGAAAACAAATAAAATACTTAAACGATAAATATTGAACCTGAAATATGTTTTCAGTCTTGTTTTTACCTTTTCATGAGTAGTCATGTACCTAAAGTTTATGTTATAAATTTTAATAAATACTTTGGTGTCATCATATCGTTATTAACAAGTGTGATATGTGTCGGGGCGGCTGCGCGGCGGCCAGGTGCTGTGTCGCGGGGGCAGGGGCGCGTGCGTAACGGTCGCGGCACGAGCGGCGCAGGCGCAGGGGCCGCGCCGCCGTGCGCTATGGAGTATGGCGGAAATAGCGATGGACAGGGGCGCCGCGCCGGGGCAGGTGGTGCGATACAGCTCTCTCAATGTCACACAATTGGCGGTTAATTCCTTGCATACATTACATTCTAATGAACCTAATGTATGATGGAATTGATTATTTCATTTTAATGAACATTTATAGAATTCTTGGTTGGTCTATAATGAGCAAGAAGACGACTTGATATATCATTATTGCGATATTATTTGTAACACTCTGTGTGAATCAATTCTAAAATACGTACCATAATTCACATGAATCTGATTAAAAACAACGTTAGTGTGGCATTAGACGTTAATTTGCTTATGTATTCTACGGTCGTTAATGATCAGTAAGTACTTATTTAGACACAAAACAATTGAAATTACCTGCAATACTAAAATAATAAGTAAGACATAAAGTATTATCTGTTTTATCTGGACAGTTATCTGTTATTATTATTACGACGAACTAACGACCGACCCATGGCACACCTGAAATATACCTACCATTGTTGTTGTATGGATTTGTATCATTGTTTGTTGAGCTTGCCTACACATCAAATTTTATACAAAGCGTAGGCACCCACGAGCTGAGTCCAACCCTGCATTGTATTGAATCAGTGCACAGCTATGCCAGCAGCTGGCTACGCGTGCAGAATCACATGTCTGTACCCGAATCGCACATCTGCATGGAACCGCCAAGTTGTAACCAAACAGTCTAAACGCCATACCAGCCCCTATAAAAGAGCGACACGTAGTACCTTCTGGAAATAAGCAACTCGATTAGGGTCTCCCCCATTCATTGTTTTGCCTGTCGAGACCGAAAGGTCGCAAGTAATCCTCTTCTGGTAGCAACGCTGTCATTTTGGAAATTAGGCACCTATATTTCGGTTATACCGCCGTGACAGGAGAAGAAGCAAAAATAAACTTTGTGTAACTTAAAATATGGTATTTAATCGTAACATGAACGATAATATAGTAAATATAAACTGTTAGCATAGAGTCCACAGTTGAATCGAAAACTGTGCTCGACTTATTTCGTTTTGTACACCAAAGCATTGCCTGCAGGTAGGTGAGTAGTTTAATTTTAAATAATGGCATAGCTGTAGAGTTTTCTATATAAAGCGCACAGGGCCATTCAACGCTTTTATAAACACTTTTAATACAGATGGATTGAGTCTTATACAGGCTGTTTATTAAATGAAGTTTTAACGTTTTTGGGAGTGACGGAAGTTGAGTTTTCTTGATGATTAATCCTTCGTTAGACCCGGATTATCTAATTAAATAGTATTTTCAGAGTAATCATTAAAGTTTTATATAATCTAAAGGCCTACTTTCAGTAGGTAAACCCGTATTGCAAAAGAAAGAGAGACGACGATAAGATGTGATGACGTCAGATCTCCCTCTATGGTACTTAGCCTCAGGCCGGATGTCTATTATGTATTATCCGTCCGAAGTTAAGTCACCAGGACACTATTAATAAAGATATTATGCATAAAACTGAAACATTAAGTAAGTTTTTTATAAGTCCGTGCTACGCCGTAGCATGTTAAGTACTGCGTGGCAGCACCGTGACGGTATGTGTTTATTTCCCTCAATATCACACATTACATATGTTATAAACTATGTATAAATACCAATTTTAAGCATCCCGCTGTATAGTTTGTCGCGGCAACAGCTGAGATTTCGGCACACGCTACGCGGCCGGTGCGTCACCGCGCACCGCGCACCGGCCACCTTTCACCCCTCGCGCATTCCCTTGCGACTTGCGGCCTTCTTGCATGCACGGACGCACTATTTATATCTACGCATATACCTATATTTCATATATAACGATCTATTGAGGTAGGTACGGATGATGTATGCTTTAGGAAATATGTTGTGTATTTAAATGAAAGATCCGTTATTATTTAAAGAATATTTTATAGATTCTGGTTTTATGATTTTGCTACATTTTTGGAGTATTTTTTTTTTATGAAATATCTACTCCAGGGCCCGCTATTTGATGATTGTATAAAAAAATGTGTTTTTTGATCAATATTAGAATAGTTTTTATTTCATGGTGTACGTGTAGGTATAGTGTAGTGTAGCTTGTAAATAATTTTAGTTAATAAACTAGTATTAAGTTCATAAATGTTTGAATACTAATTACGTATATAATAAAAACCATTTGATATAACAAACGCATTAACGCATGCGTAGCGTTGAAAAGTATTTTTTTTTTTGAAATCGTGTTACCCTACTTATTTGTATTAAGAATGCAAGTTATGGACGACAACGTTATCCCTGTTGCACCAAAATAATTACAAAATACCCCACGAGCCTTAGCTTTGTACAATGAGCATTGAGCTTACTGCCAATGTATTCCCAATGCTATTGGAATTGTGTCTGTTGTCTCTTGAACGCAGTCTTTATCCATATAATATGGTAAAAACCAACTGCATTTCTCTTAAAAATAAATCCACACAATTATCGTTGGAATTACTCGTATATCAGCTCGTACTATGGAATGCCACTTTGGCTTAAAAATTTGAAAGTGAACAGGATACTAATATGCAAGCGTGCTTCAAAATTGCGATGACCTGTGATTTAGGGTAGTTCACTTAGTTTCCTGTAAAGGTACTGAATAGATGACAATGACGTCACCAAAAGACGTATTAAAAATGTGGAAGAAGAATTCGTAGTAGTGAGCAGAGATCGAGATGGCTTAGCGGTCAGAGCGCCTGGAGTATTTATCCGGGAGGCGCAAGTTTGAATCCTGCTCACGACCAAATTTTACTTTCTCCAAAAATGTATAGCTTTAAATACGTATTGTTTTTAGGCATTGCATTGACAGCGAAATTACTTTTCATTTTTCAAGAGCGTGTAGGTTTACACGTTTCACCGAACATATCCGACACTATAGCTTTACGTACTACGTACTTACGTATTTATTAGAGTTTATTAGAGCTTTACGTGTAACCCACAGGCCACCTGGGTTTAATCTAAAGGTTGACTGGCAGATAATACCATATGGTATTAAGTCCGCCTTATATACCATGTATGTGCATAAAAGTATAAACAAATAGTAATAGTTAAAGTTATTTCAGCTTCGTCACACAGCTACAGCGCAGTGGGTGAATCATAATAATATTGTTAGAGAAATAAGAAAATCACTTTTTCACACAGTTTTCGCATGCTAAGAAATTCAAGCTTGTGCGAATTGAGACATTTTCAATAAGAGACCAGTATAGCAAAAAATGGAATATATACCATTCCATTATTTAAAGGCAGATTTTACAGAAATAAACAATAGTTTGATGTCGAATTTTATTCTTGTGTAAATTCTCGTCCTAGATATTCAATAATAGTACATTATGTTTCAAGTGCCCTAAGGTCATTTCAGTCGCAGTACAGACTTAATTTACCATTAGGGCACGCGGCTCATACGACGTTTTTCAACACCCTGGTGAGGAAAAAAGTATAAAATAACATAAAATTACATTTTGCAAAGACATTCAACTATATAAATTTTACAATTAAGATGGCGTGCGAATTTCTTTTTCCAGTTAATATTTTTTTATTGATAAATAAAACCTTATGCTAATTCGACTATAGAAACATTTTAATTTAATTGAAACTTCATATTCTAACTAGCACTATATATACCTAATTACAAAAATGATAAATTTCACCGAAGAGTTTGTAGACATCAAATTTCTTTGCTTTTAAAGTTTTAATATTTTAAATTTTCAGCAAATAGTTTTATGTCTATATTCACGAGTTTTATACGACGTATTTCAACCATTACATACTCAAAGATTTTAGCACACTTGCGAGGAAACATACTATTAAAATCGATTAAACTTATTTTGTTTTAATGAGGCGCAGATTTATTTTTTGTGCGCCGGGTCTATGGTCTGTGGAAGTAGAGGTTTGACTTGACGAACTTGCTTAAACTTTAGTTTGACAATCTATGATTTGATGTCTAAATATATTTTATATTAATATAAAATATAGTGAATATTCTTCCATTTATAACACATTTTTTTTTTTTGATATAGTGATATATATATATTGAAGAATCGAAATGTTTATTTGTCATATTTAAATTGCACAGTCATATAAATGTTAAATCTCATCAAGGAGTTTTCAAACACCAAGACTCTTTATTGAAGTTTAAAAGTAAATGTAAAGCTGTCACGCTCGCGTCCTGTCATGTGTGTGCTGTCGCGTTCTTTTCTATATTACCGCACTAAAGCGGTAAAAATGAAGAAAAAGTACGCGTGATTAATAAGCCTCATTAAGAACTTAAAAGCGGTAACAGCCACTTTACGAGCAAGAGCGTTGAAAAGCAATTTTTAATATGAAAGTTTTTATTGTCAATCAAAATTGTATTTTTCACAATAACATTTATTTATATCTTACTATATTAATAAAACGAGCACATTATAATTATAACCATACCCATTAAGAAAACTTATATACTAGCTACTAAATACACACTATTTACTTCTGGACCTTAAAAAAATACGGACGGAGCGTTGCGTACGAAATGTGAGAAGCATGCCTAGTCATCCAATTTCGCTTGTCATACACGAGCTAAACGCATAGTTAAAACTCATCCACTCGGCGCCAGTACGCTGCGCGTAATCTATGTGTGTGTGCGTAATCTAAGCTTCGCTTATGACAAGGCAACGTTCCATCCGTATTTTTTTCAAATCCGTGAAATATCCATGTAGGATAATCCATAAAATAAAATTAAAAACTATATTATTATATAGGTAAGCAGTATGCCACATTGGATGGCAATGCTTATTCTTTGACCAAGGAACAAGCCAGCCTTCTGGTCACGCGAGGTGTCGACCATTCTTCGAGAAATCTCTTTAAACAGGAGTCACTCGGACCCAATGACCCGAGCGTTTCGATCCCAAACGGCTCAAAATCGTAGCAACTGAGATTTGCACTGTTTCTGGGTTTCCGCTGCAGCAGCAGCAGCACCAGCACAGCCCACTGAGCTAGGAAGGTCGGATGGTGCAAGGGTGTCGACATATGTTGCGTCCCACACCAAAGGCATATCCAACTTCCATGGCAATAACGTCATGCCATCTGGTCTCTTCCCATCGTCTTGGTACGGTGGTGGTTACAAGAGCCGGGTGGATTATGTCGTTGATACTGGTGTGCCGTGCTATGCGCCCTGCACTCCTTCTACAGGACTGACCATGGTGTCAGAGGTTGTCGACAGCTTCGCTACAGTGACACCGATGCGGGGAAACACAGGGAGCGCCCAAACGCAGACAAGTAGCCAGGCAAAATTGCAAAAATATATAGTTGATTCAAGTCAGAAAAAAGAAACGATGTCTCCCTTTTCTTCTCAAAATTATATTTAATATTTGTAGAGCTGCGTCCTAGATATTCAATAAAACAATTTTTAATATGAATGTTGATCAAAGTCAGAAAAAAGAAACGATGTCTCCCTTTTGTTCTCAAAATTATATTTAATATTTGTAGAACCGCGTGTATGTTAGTAAATAGGTAGACAAGTGTGTGATCATACAACATTTATGACGCACAACAAATCAACTTTAGGATTACCTATAAAGTAACCTAAAGTTGAATTGTCCTAGTACCGTTATGTATTTTAATAGTACATTATAATACCACTGCGCTAAGTTGGCCATTACAGTCGAGGTTAAATTGCTAGCCTTGCCAGTGCCATACGAGGGTAGCAATAACCGAATTGATCAAAACGTCTGGTAGTAAATCGTCGTAACAAACAGACATTGTACATAATCTTTATACGAGTCAACGAGCGTACCTCTAAGACTATATTTATAACTACTACAAGTTATGGTTCCTTTTTACTTCTGGAGTATTTATATATCAACCTGATCGTGTTTTAGGATTTAGCATGAATATATTGCTATTTATCTTAAAATATTGGCTTAGATATTAAAGTAAAAGAAAGATAAAGCAAGTTACATAAAAGTTAGTTGTTTTACAAAATTACTGCAGATTGTAACTTAGTTCTCAATTCATTTACACCGACATTAAAAGATAATCGTAATCGAATTAAGTATCTATTACTTGCTAAAACGGTGAAGGGGTGAGAAAACTGAGAAAAATCCCGAGAGATGTTCTCCGTGGTGGGCAGTTGAAACTGACACTAGTTTGTTTACCAATCATACGTTCAGAAGACAAATAATGAAACGAACCAATCCATTTTTAATATAGAAAAACAAATTAAATTTTACGCGTGACTTTTATACATTTCCTGTTCATAATACGGTTACAATGTATCATCGATGGTAGGAACAATCAAACCAAATCGGAATCTAGGGAAACGGGAATCGTACGTTTCCCACATTCGATTTTTTTTTTTTCAAAATCCCACCGTTATAGAGATTTTTTGCATTTCTTAGACCGAAAAGGTATTTATAGTGTTATGGTATGAAGGGGAAAGGAGACCTGGGGTTGTAGGGACAGCTGCATCGAATGCGCAGGAGCAAGCTCGAACAAGTAGATCATTCCGTTCAGGATTAACAGAACCGTAAATGACGAATAACGGTTACATTATTATTTTTTATCTTCGACAAAATAGGGAATTATTATTACTTGTGTCACATTTTTATAAAGTTGCTCTATTTCCGTGCTTTTGTTAGGTATCAACTAACAGATGAGGCAATATGAACCTTAATTTTTAACAAATAATTAATTCTGTTAAATTTAACAAGCTACAATTTATCGGGAATAACATTTTCCAAGGGTGTGTTGGTCTAGACAACTTAAGTATAAAGTGGGTTCACACATATCATTACTTATTATCAGCCGGAAGCATATTCGACTAACTTAAAAATAATATAATTAATCCCGCTTCACTTTGTCTATAATAACAAACATACTGCACGTACTTGTATGTAAATAACGTTCGCCAGCTAACATTTTAGCCACGGGAATTAATTAACCGTGCCGTTGAATCGATAGTTTGTATGCGTTTAGGCACAAATTTCAAATGAAATGTAATTACTTTGAGCAAACGACGGACACACCCGTTCCGGGACACCTTTTCATTTAATCAGAACTTGTTTGCACACCCAACAAACGGTGTTTTGTTCGCGGAGGGCGACCGATCCGCGCTGCATAGTTGCACCCGAACACCGGTTGATTTAGAGTCGCCATCTTTTGATAGATCCTTTTTTATAGGTACTGAAATTTATTAAAAGCGCACCGAGGGTGCGCGTGCGCAGCGACAACTGCCGAGATTGTTGCGCACACCTGGCCCACGCGCGCGCCCAACTTGCACACAATCACAGCACATGTGATGTGCTTCTTTTACATATCGTAAACTCTGCCCTTTAGTCCTCAATTATGTTTATGCATAATTATTTAAATAATGAATATAAATATATACTTAAAACTATAACATTATTAGATATTTGTTATACGATTTTACGTTTTAGTTTGATGTGATACCTAATCTAAAAATTCTAAATCATAGAAAAGCTCCACAGTTAAATTAGCGGGGTTTTCATACTTGTTTGATTTACCAATGTTAATATAAAATGACTTCAAACTGTTAACTGTTTAACAGTTTCAGGAACACATTCTAATACTTTCGTCTTTTTATTAATTTAAGTTCGAACTACAGTCCTTAAGGGTCAGCCTGCGCTACAAAAAATATATTTCTAGTTCCTTTTCTAATATAGATTATGTTTAACTACATGAAAATTATAGTAATGCAACAATCCCGTAGACATAATGATGTCGTAATATTAGTAAGCAGTGGGGGTTCACTGCTGAGCGCAGCGTTAAGCGCAGGACCACACGGCTGGCTATCTTGTGCTCATAGTGCAAGCCACACTGCGTCACTTTATTCAGAGAACATTGCGTGCATGCGCTGAACGGTGAGCCGCCACGCTGCGGTCCTCATGTACGCTAATGTTGATACGTGTCATGTTATCGACCGCCCACCGAGCACTGACTATGTGGTCTCATATCCTACGTACCAGCGTTTACCTAGCTTGAGCCCAACCATAAGGATATTCCACTGACCCACAATGACCGTTTACCACAATATTATTAACGAAGAAAGTTACAAGAAATCAGAAAGTTTATATCTCAATTTAAAGCTATTATCGTTTACACGTATATAGGAACGAGTAAAATCATCCAATTTTGTGGCCACGTAAGTATTTATTTACAACTTCATCATCCCGGACATAAAGAAAAATGCAGACGTGAGCTGGGTTGAACGGTACAACATGCACTTGCATAATAATTACTTATGCACATATTTTGTGTGGTTTATATACAATATATTATATCTTTAAAGATATAATATAATAAATAATAGACTTCTACATAAAAAAATCGATTGTTTGAAACGTTTGAAAATTGCACCTAACGCCTATCTGTATGTAACGAGTATCTTTTCAGGTTGTCGTTTAGGTACTATAACGGGTTTATTTCTAAATTAATATACAATATTTAGTTAAACAGTTCCAGGAGTCAAAAAATTATAAGTTCAGCAATCAAATCCATTTCACGGAATCGATCTGAATGTCGATGGAGGTCGACTCGGCGGCTCCGGCGGGTCGGCTCTTGCAATGGGTGCCTTTGTCCGCGAGGCATCAATGTCGTCCTCGTTGCTGGCGGTACCAGTATAATGCGGAAACAATGCGCGGACCACATTCGTGCATCGCGACCGCGGCCGTGTCGTGTTCGGCTCCGGCCCGATGTTTGTGCTCATAAAGTGTCATTATGGTAACAGTACCTCATTGTTGTTTTCGGCGATGCCCGTCTCCCTATTTTCTTCGCTCGCCGTGTAAAAGCTCGACGCGTCACGGCGAGTTATAACCAAAATGGGTTACGACCGACTCTTGCGAAACTTTTACGGGCCATCGTCTGCGTTGAAATCTCGTTCGGTTTAATGGCCTTCGAATTTTAAGTGCTAAAGAAAGGTAAATCACTTTGACGTGTCTTGAACTTAAATCCGTGATTTGAGAAGGACTCGATATCTTGGCTTCATGAATGACGACGAATAATAATGATAATAAATTACATAAGAATATAAAGATTTTCATATAAATTTTTATTAATCAAAATAACAATCTAAAAATGTTACGTAAGTACCTAATTCACATATAATTATATTTTTTAATACATGTTGAGGCCATGTAATGCCTATATTAATTTTTATTTTTCAAAGAAACATTGAAAAAATAATAGACAAGAACGGGGCTTGAACCCGCGACCTTTGACGTTCCGTGTCATCACTCTACCAACTGAGCTACCTTGTCGTGTTCAAACCTATTGAATTTTCAATCCTCTTTGTATACGTCTTAAGGAGACGCCTGGTGATATTTATCTAGTAATCATTACAGATTTACTAAACTCAGCGTTACCACTTTACAGTTGTAAATCGCCGAACAACATCCCAATCCTTTATAAATCATATATAATTATATTTTTTAATACATGTTGAGGCCATGTAATGCCTATATTAATTTTTATTTTTCAAAGAAACATTGAAAAAATAATAGACAAGAACGGGGCTTGAACCCGTTTCTTTCGTTCGTTGGCGAGTTTAGTAAATCTGTAATGATTACTAGATAAATATCACCAGGCGTCTCCTTAAGACGTATACAAAGAGGATTGAAAATTCAATAGGTTTGAACACGACAAGGTAGCTCAGTTGGTAGAGTGATGACACGGAACGTCAAAGGTCGCGGGTTCAAGCCCCGTTCTTGTCTATTATTTTTTCAATGTTTCTTTGAAAAATAAAAATTACCTAATTCACTTTATAAGACCACTTCAATATTTAATTACTGAATTAAAACGCGTTTCTGTTCCTTTTTTTGTACAATCATAGAGAGAGATGAATTAGGTGGTATGAACTTAGCGTTCCCAAGGCTTCAGTTATCTATCTGAGGATATATGTAAACGTTCATCAATAATCGATTATATTTACGATTGAAAAAAATAAGCTCAATCCGGATAATTGTTTAGCACGGAGGCGACGTTGAAGGTAGAGTCCTAAATAGTCAATCAACGGATCGATAGAAATTACAATGTAGCAAAGGACTCCGGTTTCAACTTCAGTCGTTGTTTGTTATTACATAACTCTCCGTTGTATTTTGTCATTGACCTCATTACTTCGACTGAGTCAGGAATATTGTTGCTGTATTGAGTGGAGTCAATTACAAATATTGATGCCAAACTTGTGTTGTTAATCGGTGTCAATGAATTCTTTAATTGCTATAAAATACTTCCTAATTATTTCATATTACCTGCTTGTTTATTAAGTTACTTTGATCAATCTGTATTAAGTAAAAAATATGGATGAAGAATTCGCGGTAGTGAGCAGAGGTGGACATGGCTTAGTGGTCAGAGCACCTGGAGTATTTATCCGGGAGGCGCAGGTTCGAAACCTACTCACGACCATATTCTTTTTCCATTTAATATAATAACTTTAGAGTTCGCTAAGCATGCGTTAATGCTTTTCAAAGATTTACTTTGATCAAATTTACATATTTTAAATGTAAATTAAAACAAGCCTTATTATAATTTGATGATTAACTTATGTACTTTAAAGCCGTATTGATAGACAGCACAAACGTTATACCTAATCAAATTATGTGAATGTCTGAAACAATAGAAAGTCTCATCTAACCCACTTTCTTTTTACATCCTACGTACCCGGAGCAACCCCGATATCGCTTTCAATTCTGTCTAAGCAAATTATAAAAGAGTCGAGGTTATTATTAGCATTTTGATTACAGCTATTGTTTGTGAATCATAAAACAATGATTATTGAAAATCATTATGAAGATGTCAGCCACTGATCAAAGTTATAATAACAAACGATAAAAGCACGCTTGAACAAGCAAATATAATGGCCTTAATGATATGGAAGACAATGGGATGGTTCCTCTGGGCGCGCGGGCGCAACGTCGCGCGTCGACTGCGACGCAAACGCACTTACGCATTGCCACTTGACTGGAACTTGACTCGCTCGAATAGATTTGACGTTGGACTCTAAGATATACCTACCGACCCTTTGTGTAACTAATATTTATCAAAATATTTATCTATATAAAAAAAAATCTACGTCCGCCGTTATAATATAACATACACACGCTTTGTTATAGATTATTTCTTCGAATTATCAAGACGTTTTTGGAATAAATTTCTTAAATATATAAACAACTTATATATAACGACTGTAGTCAATATGCCAGTAGACACGTGCGTTATAAAAAAAAACAGTTGATTTATGGTCTTCGCATTGAAATGGGACGATGAAGCATTCAGTTTTGAGTAGCGGAAGTAGCGCTCAGGGAGAGTCGCACGGCGGCCGGCGCGTGCGCGTCGCTACGCAACGGAAGCGGATATGGCAATTGCATTACATTCTATAGATGTACACTGTAACTGAATCCTTTAAATGGCCCATTAATATTTGCATTACTAATATTACTGGATCATAAAAATATCAATTTATTTTTTTAACGTAGGTTATAATTTATTTTGTCCAATATTATTTAAATAATAAGAATTAATATTTCCACAATATATTACCATAAACCGGTAATGTTTGAAATCGAATGGGTTTACATATTATTTTGAATAAATAACAATGATTATTATTAATAGGAACAGGTTGTTCGAGCACGGCGCACGTTGAATGGCGGTGTAATCAGCTCTATTGAGCGGCCGTCACCTGCAGGACTCGTTGTTATTGTGACTATGACTACGTGCTGCGGGTATCGCTCGGAGTCGAAGCTGAATGGAAACGCGGCCGCGCCTGCGCCGCGAAATGCACTCGCTTCGGGGTTCCGCGCTAAGGTTTCTTAGTGTACTTATAGGTAGGTAAGTACATAGTTACATACATACGAGTATATATGAGTACATTGAAATATGTTGTAATATAATACATATTATTGCTTCTACTTTATGAGGTCTTTTAATATGATATAATATAATAATTTATGCAATTACTTAACTATGTACAAGAAAATGATAATAAAAGTAAAATATATAACATAAAAACCAAGCGTTGTTTAGGCGTCGAAGTATTCCTCCGCATCGCTGTCATCCGGTAATGTGCCCAGAAGACTGGCAGCATTGCCACGTTGAATGGCAATGCTAATTCTCTGACCAAGAAACAGGCCAGCCATCTGGTCACGCGAAGCGTCGACCAATCTGCCAGAAATTTCTTTGAAAAGCTGGCGTGCACTGGGACTCCATGACCCGACCGTTTCGACCCCAAACGGCTCAAAGTCGTAGCAGCCGACAAGATTGCTATATTTGCGCCGTTTGAGAGTCTTTATGCTAGATATAATAATAAGTTATCGAAGAGCGCAGTCTCTTAACATAGGCATTTGTTTGCCTAACAAAATTCAGTGTTTAAGTATTTTTTTCTGAAAATAAAAATATTTTTAATTTTTCAATATATATTATAATAAAGCAACTTTTAACCGGATTAATCGCGTGTATTATTGGTTTGTTTTTCCTGACGTTTCGAACACTTTGCAGCGTTCGTAGTCTATAATGTATAGTGATCGCGAAAACCTAAGATAATTACTATTTTCAATATATTTTATTTCATCATCAATATTTATAAACTCAGTAACCACGTCGATACTAACAAATAAAGATGGAAAGAATACTTACAACTCTTTTAAACAACTACTTCTACTCATTTTATACATTTATCTATGTGCAACTGAAAACAATGTTTTTTTTTCCAAGAATAAAGAGTTAGCGTCAATACATTAAAAAAAAACTTTACCTACGTCTTATGTTACTTATAATCAAACATACATTAATCTTTTTTCCTTTGTTACATATCTACAAACGCGAGGAAATTTGGTCGCCCTACATTCGGATCCTATTCAAATTATGATAAAAGGAGTCCCTTAACCCCAACCAATACATTTATTATGAAACCGGTTAACAACCGGTTAGTGAATTTATTTTCAGGTATAAAATACCTACGTACAGGAAACTAATTCATTTCATTTTAAACGTATTATCACTCGCATAAAATAATAGAATCAATGCGAGATTTAGTCAAAAAAATATGATTTTTAGTGAAATTGAAATCGTTTTACTATTGATCCTTGGTTATTGCCTGCATTCAAAATATTTTAAAATTCCCCAAAATATCATATACTTAAGAAAATCATTGAAAATTGATAGTAAATGTCAATGTTATCGCGTTCATAATTTTGCCTCCATCAATGTATGCGACGTGCCTATTGATATATAATATCCGTGGACGTGCCATAAATTTTATATACCAGATTTAGATAAATATACAAAACCTTCACCGTAATTTTATGTATTAGTTAGGACTTTAGAATCCTACTTTATTAGTGCAGGTTCTGTTCTAACTGAAAGAGGACTATGATATTAATCAAATTAATTAATTTAAACTGGAATACAATTAAAGTTACAATATTAAATTGAAAAAGAATACGGTCGCGAACAGGATTCGAACCTGCGCCTCCCGGATAAATACTCCAGGCGCTCTGACCATTAAGCCATCTCGACCTCTGCTCACCACCGCGAATTCTTTTTCCATATTTTAACACGTCTTATAGCGACGTCATTGCTATCAATTCAGTCCCTATACAAGTGACCGAACCGACACGACTAACTTTCCAGTTAATACAATGTCGTAAAGAATGCAATTACCTTAATAATTCAAGATAAATCTTTGAAAATCATTAACGCATGCTTAGCGAACTCTAAAGTTACAATATTAAATGGAAAAAGAATACGGTCGCGAACAGGATTCGAACCTGCGCCTCCCGGATAAATACTCCAGGCGCTCTGACCATTAAGCCAACTCGACCTCTGCTCACCACCGCGAATTCTTTAACACGTCTTATGGCGACGTCATTGCTATCAATTCAGTCCCTATACAAGTGACCGAACCGACACGACTAACTTTGAATTTGGTTTCAGTAAAGTTTCCGATACTTTTTCGTCCACGTTGGATGATACGGAAAAAGGGTGGGCGCAAGGATTTCACGTAGTTATCTATTAAAAGAACTGGATTAATAAAATAGGATCTTATTTATTATAAATCAGTGTCTTACGGATTGATAATGAACTACTGTTTATAAACACATAGATATAATACGCTCAATTTGGCATCAATTAAGACTGATGAATTACGTCACACATTCAGTTAAAGGGAAAGACTGTCAAATGGTCCGACGTAGGTGGTTTTAATGTTATTGTACCATCCATCCTAACCGGTGTTCGCAAATAAATTATTTTGCTTTGATTTGATTTGACCAGCCAACGTGTTTATGAACATAATGGACTGATGGGTACCTAATTGTTTTTAAGATTTTTATTCAAAGGCTTAAGGCGAAGAACCGGGTGCTGTGGCGCAGCACGGGAGATATATTGGGCCCAATAGTGGGCTGCGATAAGCTGAATAGATTTATCCAAAATAATTGTTTCGTTAATCTGGTGGTCGTAAGTATAGCTTCGGAGTGTGAGGTCCTGGATTCGAATCCCAGTTCGGGCAAAGTTTGGGTTTTTCTATTATGCATAGCACCGTGGAGTCTAGAACTTTGCCGGGTTGATGGTAATTGGATTACCACCTATTAGATACATGGAACTGTTTCGGTAAAATGTAGTTGTACAACAGTATTCCTCTGCCTAACCATTCAGGGATACTAGCGTGATGCTATCTTTGTTTGAATATAATTGACCCGTGTCTGAAGTTTCGTATAAAACTAATGTTGTAGATACATCTTTTCGACGTTGACTAAAAAAAAATCCATTCCAAATAATGCGCATGCGTAATATCAGTCTCTGCTCTTAAGTATGCAGTTCAGTCACATAAGTAGGTAGGTATTATTTATTGATATTTTTACAAGATAAGCTATAAGGTGTGTTGTATGGTAAGTGTTAAATTATGGTTATATAATGATTGTTCTTTGTATGTCATACGATGACACTCAAACTGTAATAAGATCCGCCGATAAATCGTTGGATAAGTTGCGCAACCGCGCCGGATATCTCGCCATGACCGGAAACACTTGTTTGTGCGCACTCGCAGGTACGTTCCCACTGCCGCAACATACACATAGGTACATAATATATTATATGAGAGAAGATCCGCGGCTCCCTTTACAAGAACACGTGCAACCTATGTATTCACACCGTAATCCCCTCACTAAGATCCGGATTTTATTGCGATGCTCTTCTTTGAATGTTTAAAAGTCTTTCATAAAAGTAGGTGCCGTGACACTCATAACATCTATAGCACTTTTAACGATTAGGTACTCGTAGGTCTACCAATGTCAGTAAGTAATTAAAACAAACTTACAAGAAAGAAACATATAAAAAGATAGTATCTACCGTAGACCATGTAGGCCGTAGGCACGTCCATGTACAGCGTTGTCGGGATTTAAGTGGACAAAAAAATCGGGACGCAGACAAAATGCACATCAATAAACTTATGTCTTTATTTCGGAATCGAATCTTATCATAACTATTTTTTCATTCGCTCGATTCGTGCATTTGTTTGTTCAAGGGCTGGCTACAGGAAAAAGTGGGATATTGGGCGTCCCGCTCAGGATGCCAGCGGGACGCGTCCCGAGGGAGCTGAAAAGAGGGACATCCTGCCAAATGCGGGACGTCTGACAACACTAGTGATAACACTTGGACCTTGAGCTGGCCTATCGTAGTAGGGAGTTTCAATAGTACCTACCCATGCGAGGCTAGCTTAAACTGTTTTTTTTTTGGTGCATACCTATCTATGTAGATATAGTTAAAAAATAACATCCTACTTAGAAATCTAAGCATTATTATATACTTACGAACCTAATTTATTTACAGTTCCTAAATTAACATAAATATGTAAGTAAACATTTATATTCAATGTTCTACTTAACATACCTATTATCACGATAGTTTTCCCCGAATGGTTTAGTCAGAGGTATAGGCCGTTTCTTTACACGACTGCACAAAAAAAAGGTGTTTTATGTTTTAAGAGATCATGGGTTTCTTTATTCCACTATAACTTCTAAATACCTGAAACGATCTCGATGTATGGGGTACCGTTACTTCGTTAGAATCCTTACATTGTTCCGGGCAACATAGTCCAGTCAGATAAAAAATAAATAACAGGGGTGTTTTTTAATTTCTTCTTTTTGCGAATAGAACTGCCAGATTCGAATATCGATAGAACGCTATCTATAGAATGCGAACATTTTCGTAGGGTCAACATAAACATATCTTCAATTATATTATCATTCCATCATTCACTATTATTATTATTATATATTTTCAGCCTGGTTTGTCCCACTGCAGGGCAAAGGCCTCCCCACCCTCTTTCCACTCCTCACGGTTTAGGGCTTTTTTGGGCCAATTCGGACAGTAAGTGTGTAGTTCGTTTCGCCATCTCCGTCTGGGCCTGCCGGGACGTCGTGTAATGTTTTGTGGTAACCACAAATCATTCATTAGTGGGGATAAAAAGAAACTAAGTTAGTAACACCTATAAAGCAAGAGGCGAGATGTTCTACTAATTTCCTTCAGGGTTTCATTGCAAAGTATAGGTACTTACTCCATTCTTATTTCTATACCCACATAAATTGGTAGTTGGATAAAAACTTGTTTAAAATGAATTCGACTTTATAAAAAAAAAAAAAAACAAAAAAAAAACAGATTTCTATAAAACCATTCATTTCATATTTGCAACTTTAGGATTCATTATTTTTCAATCTTAACCTTCTATGTTAACCGTACAGGCGATTTTTGACGTTTTTACGAGTGAAGTTCGCGAAGCCGCCATCCTATAACCAAAAAATCGTCTTACAGGTACTACAGTTGTTTAAGACAGTACACGTTTCAATTATATTCAATTATTAAATCTCATATCACTACTAGGTACTACCTATTATACTTTTGAGACCAATTTTTAATTTCAAACAAAATAGCCCAATTACACCGCCTGATACGAGAATCGAACCTAAGACCACACAAATAGTTACTATTCTTTGACCGCCTTACGTCACCTAGCGGCAGCCGAATTCTACAGAAATAAAATTATATTGCATTTAAGAATGCATCTTCGTTTAATGGAAACGTAGTATTATATTTAGTTCAAAAATTAAAGGTTTTATTTGAAGACGATAATTCCTACGACACAGTTCTCTAAACAATATAGCAAGTTAAGGACAGAATGAGGACACACCGACCAATCGACAAACTTCTCGTTACATCACTTACGACAAATAGTAATATATCAAGTTGTTCACAGATATTATTAATCAAACAATAGGCATTCCGTGAAACAGTGTGTCGGCAAGATTGTCGATAAGGGTCCGGTAGCGTAGCGGCGCAAACGACTCCTGGTGCGCCCGCGCCGCAGTGCCGCACTCGTATTGATTCAGACGCAACGAGTATTTCATGTTTATAGTTGAATGGTTCAGAATAATTGAAGAAGTTATTTATAAGTTTCCTCTTTAGAAGCGAATCGTGTGCGCGATCGGAGCCGGATGCCGCCACCCTTCGGAGGGCATGCCTTCACAAAGGCATTTAGTCTATTTAAAGACATCCTGCTTAGTGCGGGGGCCCGAGTCCGCTCTCGCACGTGCGTCAAGTGTCCTGCGCCCGCCGACCTGTCAATTACTGTCACCCTCACCTATCTGTGTGCTCGCTGCGTCTGTCTCTACTGATAAACCGACTGAGTCCATCATTTTGAATAGCGTCGCTTAGCACAAAATGCCATTCCACAGGGTTTCATTCAATCATGCGATCTTTCAGGACCTAAAATCTGACTATTTACAAAATAAATAGCTACTATTTCTGTAGGTAATGTTTTAAGCTGAAGATACATTCTCATTAAAGCTACTCAACAATCAAGTCTTCAGCAAATTAAGTTGATAGGTATCCGGTTTCGCTCAATCAAACGCAATATTGCTCAACGACGGCTAAATTTATCGAAGAAGTATATCTGACAATATAATGGAGTTGGAAACAATACTGAGCGATTATAAAGAGCAGTGGAGCGAAGATTATGGCGTTCGCATGAGACAAGCACAGGCGCGGCCGCCAGCCGACCGCGGCGGCTAATGGCTCGGAGCCACTTGTGGCGACGACCACCTTCATCAATAACATCTAAACGCTAAACTGATCGAAACACTAAAGATTTGTTTATAGCTTTTCGATATATTGTCTCTAAAATACATAAAGTAAAAATGGAAAATTAATGCATGCTGTTTCGTTTTTTATAATATCTCACTCCGCACTTCTTCAACAATCACGTTAATAATTTTTAGAATACCTAGTTGCCGCTTCAAATTCTTAATGTTTTTTGCATGTAGGTAGGTATGTGCTTATGACTGAATAGGAAAATCAAGCAGTTTCAGCAGTGACTGTGAATAGAGATGTAGCAGACGTCCACATCCGCAACCGCGGAATGTCTACATTTACTTTAACACAATTATTCAATTGTATATATACTGCATGAGGAAAATTTAACGGAATACGTCAATACGTTGGTCCAGTTGTAAATATATTGCACGAGGTAGACCGTAGTCTACCTACAACGTATTGACGTATTCCGTTAAATTTTGTCACTAACTAATTGTAAATATTTAAGCCCGCTGAAGTGGTAAACATGTAAATCATTGCTCATAAAAATGAAGTGGAAAAGCTTTCGGATAGTATACGTTATGTTGTGACTAACAAGAGCACGTACCATAAAATTTAAATATCATTGTAAGGAAATCGTACACCGGCTGATATCGCGAACAAGATCGCCCTGCTCGTACATACATCTATCTGTTTATTGTTTATTTTATTGGCAATGTCTCTCTGATCTAACAGGACATCAATACATATCGTAAAATCGGCAAACGTTATAAATCATCATCATAAGCCAGTCACTAAGCTTCGTAAAATACGATATTGTAACTTTATCGCATGTACTTAAGTTACATTACATATACCTACTTATAACGAATAACTATTATTTTTTAGGTAAGTTTCCACATATTGGTAAAGGTATTATAACAGCCTCTAGCACCAAAAAATTAACTACAATAAAGATGAAATAACAAATAGACAAACAATGTTTCCTTAATATTTCCACAATTCATCATAATTACTTGGGCTAAGTTACTAAACCAATTATTTACAATCAAAGTGAAACGTAAAGCGTAAAATTGAGCAACTCATTATCCCAAAAATTATCTTTTACCTACCGTTTATTGTTGCAAAATTCATTTATATTGAGCATTACATGGAATTCTAAAGAATTTTGTGTAGGAGCGCGTCACCTGCGCAGGCGCTTCCCGAAGTGCGAGTCACACAAGGCGACCTCACATATTATCCCACGTAAGCGTCGCACCGCACCGGTGACAACCCTCCTTTACATCAAACCGAACGTTGACCCCGGCGGCACAGCTTGCTCCCCTCATGAAATTCAAAAATATCGGAACCATATGTTCTTGACCTTTCTCTTAGTTTTGCTCGGCTTAGTGAGAATAACGATCTTTTCCGATCCGAATCACATGGTAAGTACTTAAGTAGGATTGATAAAAACAAACTCAGGTGTGTCATGTTCAGCAAACGTTATTTTTTCTAAACTTCTGACGCATATTGGAATTTTCATGAAATTTCCAGGATGGACAACAACGTTAGAAAAAAAGCTTATAACTAATTATACTACTTATTTACTTCTGTTGTAAGTAAGTTTATTACACTTGCCATGTTTCTACTGCGTTCTGAGTAGAAAACTGGTTAAAATAAAGTTATAAGTATTAGGTAATTACTATTTTTCAAAGAATATAATAGGCATTACATGGCCTCAACATGTATAAAAAAATATAATTATATATGAAGTATTAGGTACTATAATATTTCGATGTAGCACATTTGTCGTGTCAATATCGTGTTACGTAGATATAAATTATAAAACCACTTAAGAAGCAAATAAAAAGTACATAAATAACAATAACAGCCATTTTGTAATTATCTGCTAACAACAGAAGCCTTCATAGCCTATCAATTATATTGTGGCTACGCGGTGGTTATGTTGTAATTGAAACATACAACACCATAATTTGTTGATTAAAGTAATGGTGGTTACTTACGTCGTACATCTCAATTTTCTCACAAAGATAAACTGTTTCCTACCATTCCGCTCGATCACGGTACAAATAGATAATTTGACAAAAATAAATTAGACAATTACGAGCAGAAATAAGTAAGTACTTAAATCATTTCGTTTATTGCTTTTACCAAAATCGGATTCATTGGGAGCTTTTTTTTTCTTTTTCTCAATAATTTTCTACTATAAAAGCAGAATCAATACTCACAAGTACGATTTAACACAAACGTTACAGCATTCAGAAGCCCAATTAGGGAGAAATTGTATTTCGACTTTCAGCGACACTCCCTCTTGTTTTTAATTTAAGATTTGAAGGTAAATGAAAGCTTCAAATGTAATGTAATGATAATTTTTCAATTCTTCAACCTTAATTTTTAGTCCTTTATTTCTCATGTTAATGGATATCATATTTTTGAGGATTACCTGCTTAAAAGTATGCATGCACATTACATCATATAAAAAATACCGAAACATGTATTATAGGTACGGCCGAAATTATCCTTTTACCATAGTCAGAAGCAAGCTAATTCACCGGCTAATATGGAACGTTCCCGGAGAATACGTGACATGCGTATGCGCATGAATGTTCAACCGGTTCTCTGCAGATACCTACGTAGATCACGAGCTCAAATATACCCAGTGAGATAACAACATTTCATTAACACATTTTTTTATATTTATTTATGTGCAATTGCTACTATTCGATATCATTTTCGATCTCATTTGTGATTTATGGATTCAAGCTAATAGTAAACATCATTATAAAACTCAACGAATACATTTTCATAATAATTTATTTACAGATATAATTATATTCTACACATCAGGATAATATCTTCAAATACAGCACCTACTATGTTATACCCACTATCACACTTGCAACAAAACATAACGTTCCTATTCTTAGTATGCAGCTCTGACATTGTTTCCGGCATCCATTACGTAAGGGAATCAATCGAGTTCAAATATCGCACGGGCCATCTCATTTTCTAATCGAGTCACTTGCATAATTGGACCGATTTGCACAGTGGTCGCATCGGGCACGGGCAGGCATCGGTGAGCTCAGCCATCGCTTGCGCAATGACAATAATCGATGCTCCGCCGATGAAACAGTGAAATCAATACTTCGACGTCATGTTACCGCATCGGTTGATCTATATTCGCTGGCATCATAACTTAATCAGATCTCATTAGCCGTTCAGGTTTGGATTAGGCAACCATTATAATGGAAAATTGTTTACTTAGTAAGAAGAGGCCGCAGCTCACAGTAGTACATGCAGGGCTGCATTAAATATGTTAACCAACGGAATAAGCAAGAGACAGGTTTGATGAATGCCTATTGAATTCTGTCACAAGTGTGGACTGAACAAGCATAAAGACAAAATGCGTAGTTTTTACGACGTATAATAAGATGTTGCTATTGTCCAAATAATATAGTAACGGAGTTACAAATACATTTGTAAGAAACATGGGTAGTTAATGTCAAGCCGCAAGTGGTTAAGCTGTAGTGCGGGGCGAGCGGGCGCGCGCCGCACCCTCGGGAGCTGCGCAAGCGTTGTTGTTTCTCGTGATTTAATTGTACCACACAGACGGTGACTCGCAACTGGCCTGTTTCAACTCGCTGCACAATTTCTCGCCACTTGGCAGCTACAAGTGTATGCGAACCTATACTATTTGCATGTCACATTCAATCACTTCAATTTGCCTACAGCCGCTTGCTCGTAAAACGCCATTAGCATTAAATAGAGTTAATTAGATCGATATCTTGAGGTGATTAATAGTCTATTTATAGTTAAGGTATAACTCAGGTATAATTTTGAGTTTAAAATATTTTGATAGTGCTACGGTTAGGAATAATTAAATGTAACTATTGAAAATTTGAACTTGCAACAATCAGGTATAGAGGGAGCATTAATTGAGACACAGCTTTATTATACGCCCCATGTTTATGACTCCCATATAGCAAGCTATCAAATAAATTCCGAACATGTAGGAGATACTGCCTCGCGTGTAGCGATTATAAGAACCTCATTTTGTTATCTCAGCATCATCCAGATATAATGTTACATTATAGAATAGTTACGTAGGATCACAGTGGCCGGTAGTCTTAAGAGAGCAGTACGTATAAACTAGCATGAAGGTAGTGTGTCAGAGTGTGTCGGGCGCTACGGACAGCGGGTAGGTAGATAACTTATTAGGGTTGGTTCGCAGATTGCGTGAATGCGTTCACTTCACGGTCGCATTGCCTTTGTTGGTGCACCGCACTGGGTGGGCCGCTCTATCGCATGCTCCACATTGCTCGCCGCAGGTACCAGTGTACCACCGCTGCACCGCTGCATCGCGCCGCACACCACACACCACGTACATAAACACGCGGACAATACGTTTTGCGCAATTTGTTTCACTTTCTTAGATCTGTTTGCTTAAACGATTACAATCGATCCATTACATCCATCACTATTCGTTTGTCACTTGTCAATCAACATTTTCATATCGTAGTGATTGGTAAGCCTACTTGAAGATGAACTTAACTAACAAAAAAAGGTGTATATATTATAATTGTCTCAACACATCTACTTTATAAGCCAAAGAAGAGACAAGGATACCAACGCAGCAACAGTACAAATTGGATGATTTTGAATCACCGTTCGTAGCGATTTATGAATCAGCGATAATGTTGTTTAAGCTTGGGGAGTAAGTATAAAACAATGTTAAATTATGCTATCGTAGTAACATGGCGTTTTGTCTGAGAAATAAACTAGACAAAGATTATTTGAGTTGTCTTTATAGCCAACCGGTATTATGAGTCAGCCGTGATTGTTTAATTCAGTGCTTCTAAACGTGTCGTGGCTCGTGGCGCATGCGCCCAGTCACAACTACAACTTTGATTCATAAGCTATACAGATATTGGTTTATAGATATTTTATTTCTTTGAATCGACCTAGGCTTTATTCTACGCGCTTTATTTATATGCGCTTATTATATAATTTGTGAGATTCCCTTGAAATGTAGTAAGTACCTAGATAAGTACCTACTACTTGCTACTACAGCTTAATTAGCCACAAAATTTTTAAAAGCTATTCAATCAAGTTTTGAAGAGGTGGCTTGATTGTGTTATTCAATAAGAATTGTATAGTTAGAGAATTGAAAAGAGTCGACCACACGTCACCTAAACTAGATAATCGCAGGGGCATGTACCTGTTGCGTTGCGCACTCCTTTCATGGAGTATTGTTCTTGTTATAGAGAGCACACGACACAAAGCGGGTTTATCTGGACGCATTATGAGAAGCATCTCCGCTCCCAGATCGCGCGATAATACTCGTCGTCGACGACTCACAAAAGTATAGAGCGAGGCACCGCGCACCGGCTCACGATGCATAGTGGTAACCGATGGCGGCGCGGGCGCAGCGGCGCGAGGAGCGCGGTGCGGGCGGCTCCGACCGATGTAAGGTGATCTCGAGCCGAGCTGACCTTTGTGCATTACGGGCAACCACCGTCGATCTTCTTTGTGTCGCAGCTTGCTTGTCAGCGTCCTCGTAAGAAGGAACTTTGTTGTCTTTCTCGAAAAGAAAGTAGGTAGAGATATCGATAAGCATTGTTCCGCCTTCGAGTTAATTCAATATAGTGCTGCTGTCTATCGAACGCCATTTTTGTTTAACATTTGAATAGGTCTCATTGTACTCGCTATGTGGCTTTTGAATAGGGAGCAGGTGTGTCTTGGGAGGTTTACATCGTCGCTGATCACTGGCGTCACGTAGCCTAAAGCAACTAATAATATTTAAAATAACACTTCTATAAATATAATAAAATATCTTGGTGCAATATCACAATAAACAATAGCAAAGTAAGTACAAAACCGAATACCTAGTTATTAACTTTATTAGGTACTTATCTTAACTTTGATTGTAACACAAAGACAAACAGTAGGAACTTGTTTGCATGAATTCTACAAAAGCTTAAAAGCCATTAATATCTAATCGCTTATCTACGTTATTACAACAATCGTATAAATCATGATTGGAATAAACACTGCTAGAAATCCGATAGAAAGCGATTTGGTGACCAAAATTTAGGGAAGTTAGTAAGGTATTGTGAAATAATAAAACGATAAAATACCATTGGAGATTATCATTTATAAGGTCACCCGCTTCAAACGAGCGATGAAGAACTGAGATGTGTCATCGGATTTTACTATAGAGAGCGACATGTCAAATGCGGGACTTTGTTACGCGTGAGATGGTTGTTGCATTTCGTGGGCAGGCATTCATATAAAGGCTTACTAACTTAATTCAAATGGGAATGAGCAAAGGCTTTATTTCTATTGATTTTTTAGTATGTCACTTGTTGAATTTGTTTCCACGATTATCATAAATAATTGTCTGTTTAGTAAGCGTAGTCTTGTCACGTAACTATAACCAAATGGTGTGCTGGCTAGTGTAATTTACATCACGGAGATATTAAGATAATGTTGCAAATACTGCTTCCACTCTAGGTATAGATAAGTACTACCCATAGTTAAATCACATACAGACATATCATGAAATGAGTAGGTACATAAGTGCAATTTAAACGGGGAGCGTAGCGGTACGGCGTAGCAATTAATTTAAATTTTATAACCTAAACAAATTACCTTGAAAATAATGCTCATTTACTTTTTCATTCCCTGTTTATTAAAACCATAAAAAAACTCTTATGGAAACGTTTACCACAGTCCGCAGATGACGTCCGTAGCACGGGCCGGCCGGTCTGGCCGCTTCAACTAGGTGAGCAATGACAGATGTGCCAATTTAGATCGTGTCACCTCGCCCGCCTTCCTACAACAATTAACTTCGTCTGTATAGGAAACGGTCAGCTGGCATATTTTTTCAACTAATCTGGATCATTTGGTCGAATTTTATACGTCTGCTGACCCATATGTCTCGTAAACATAACGAATTTCGACACACCAATATAATAATTATTGTATGTTTAGTAAAGCCATCTAAATTAAAGAGGAACGAGGTCATTTTTAGTATTATTCAATATTGATTATCGAATTAACGATCAATCATATTTATTTGTGAAACATAGGTAAAAATACAGATCTTAAATTTATATAGAGTATCAACTCGAACGACGAAACTCACTTTATACTGAAGGATTAGTTTAGAAGCAAATAAAATACCTAAGTATCCTAGTACCTGCACCTCTTCCTATCTCTGCTGCGTAAATCATGAATAAAAAATAAGTCGTTCTGTATACCTACGGTATGTAATTACCAGTCATCATTAAATCATCATCATATTTTATTAATCACTTTTATTTTATTAGTTACCGATATTGCATGTTTTCCTCAATTCGAAAGCCTATAAAAATACTTCAACAACAGATACAACAAACAATAAGGAACATTTATAACAGTTCAAAGAATTACATTCTCTTATATGCATAGCACGACATTACAATGTAAGTAGGTAGTCGTGTACATACGTATGTACATATGCAACACGTTTCAGAGGGACAAGCCACAAAGTATTCCATGAATGTGTAATCAGAGAGTTTATTGATCGTGGTAAGATTAACACCACTCCGCATTGTCTGAGTTGGCACGTCTTAAATTTTCCCTTTTTGTGCCAATAACATAAGGAATTCACGAATTAATTTTTTTTCTTCACCTTTTTGAATGTCGTCGTTTATCACAACTGGAAAGAAATATTCCTTCTTATGTTGCGCTTTCGTAACCGCTTTTCAATTGTAAATTGTGATGTTTTACGACTATGTTTCGTACCCAAAATAGAATACCTTTACATGAATACGACAGCGACCTCGCTGACACGACGCGACAAGGAAGTAACGCCGAACCTCTGAGATTTTATTAAATTCAAATAATGGAATATACTATCCTTAAATGAATACACATATATTTTGTACAGCTATCGACTATATAACTGATAATAACCGATGACATAACAATGTCATAATGTGTACGAGAGATGCATGAGCATGGGAATATCCTCGTTACATAATTGCAGCTATTCGGAAGGGCGTCTCCTGCGCATATGCGCATCCTGCGAGCACGTGCCATCCACGCGGCCGGAAGTGCCTCGCAACGACCCACTTACCGTGACCTTCGCGTATTTATGTGCATCTATTTATCCCACCACTTGTACTAAGTACAACTTTGTAACTTTCGCCAGCCTAATAGAGCACGCGCCAAATACATTGTGCTTACAACAGAGCTATGGTGGGTCATTCGTAACCAACCAATGTCATTGTCAATACCTGCCTTCAAGATCGCCGCTGTCCGCTATAAACAAATTGAGTCGTGATTTACGATGTAATAACGAACTGTACATTACATACTTACCTATTCAGAAATAATTTAACAGAAGTGTTGGTCGACGGACCAAGTGACCGCTTCTGATTATGTATTGGCACAATGTCTGTAATATAGTCTTAAATATTATTTACTTAATTGCCCTTTACGATGCAATGGGAATTTTATTATCTACATGTGAAAATACACATCGGATACCTATCTGAAAATGATTGACATTTCAGGGTTGCATCAAGTTATTGTACATTAGGTTTAATAATAATGATCGTATCTACGTGTTATTTGCATAGGCACTGTTGACAAAACTTAGGTACATCGATAAGGCTCAGACAGGTTGTGGGGGCTTATCTGCTGGCGAGGACATCCGCACGTTGTTCGGACGTGCGTTATCCAACTAACACAGTTTTATTATCGCGCATCCCCGTCTTCATCGCGATCGTATCGACGTATCGGTGACCACGTGATAAAATGCTTGTTTAAAATCAACACCGCATTTGAAACACGGAAGATTTGTGTCGTGTCAAGGGCAACGAGACAATGATGTTAACAAAAGATTGAATATGAAATTGTGTTGCTCTCTTTTTAGTTATGGTCATGCAAAATCCCGAGAGATATTATCACTAAAGAATATTCGGTGACGAGTGTTTCACCCATCCATCTAAGTAGATACTGCTCGTACTTCAGCTGTGTAGCCTGATGTAGAGCTTTGTTATAAACACAATACAATACAATACTTGTTACATTTAAAAATAAGTAGGTAATTATAATGAATCCAAGATAAATCTTTGAAAAGCATTAACACATGCTTAGCGAACTCTAAAGTTATTATATTAAATAGAAAAAATAATACGGTCGCGAACAGGATTCGAACCTGCGCCTGAAGAATTCGCGGTGGTGAGCAGAGGTCGAGATGGCTTAGTGGTCAGAGCGCCTGGAGTATTCATCCGGGAGGCGCAGGTTCGAATCCTGTTCGCGACCGCATTCTTTTTCCATTTAATATAATAACTTTAATTATAATGAAGTATGTATTCTAAAATATTTACAAAACCAATTAACTCAAGTGGAGCAAAAAGTAAAGTTATAATTTTGTGGATTCAAAATAGGACCTTGAGTGGGTTTAGAACCTTCATCCCCTGGATAGTAATAGCAGCTGGAGTACCTATCCAGGGAGAGCGGTATAAAACCCGATCATATTTATCTATCCACAGATTGTACCTACTTAGATTATAGTAGTAGTAACGTATTTTAATTAATTCCCGTTATATGTAGTTTTAGCTAAACACGCGATTTTCGATCCCGAAGTTTAGTTCTCGTGTTTACTTGGTTTCGTGAGCAATATTAGTTAACTATAACAATATTAAGGTTCAATGAATAGCATAAATTAATGTGACACTTTTAGAAAAACGTGACTAACTATAACTGTTCGGTGCAATACTCGTTTTTGAATCAGCAGGAGAGGAGGCGATGCGAACTAAGCATTACTTAACTTCATAGATTAATTGTGTGTATTTATGTAAGTATAAAAACACGTGAGTTGTTGAGGTGGAGGACTGTAACCTCATTTAACCTTATATTAGTCACAAATTGTTTATAAATGCTCTTATGTAATTTACACATACAATTTACAACACATTTAATGTATTATACAAACAAAGCATAACATAGCATCACGCCTGTGTATCCCGAAGGGGTAAGCCAATGGGTAAATGTGTGTGTACACAACTGTACATCCACATTTAACCAATGCTGTTATTAGGTCTCAATAAGTGGTGAGCCAATCTGCCGGGCACAACTCCGGGCTGCTACTGAGAATTTCCTATCAGAAAAACCCAATAACACTTTGCGCGACCTGGGAACGAAGACCTCATGGTCAGCAGTCGGGCTTGTGACCACTAGAGGCAGTTGTTGTGCCTATATATATATTATTTTATTAAAATAATAAATAAATTGCCTATAATTATTAGTTACTTGTGCCCACGATTTCATTTGTGTGATAGTCGAGATATTAGGTGCACTACACTTTGCAGTATGAACATAATGTCATAATAATCTAAAATCTTAAAACTCAACCGATGCAAAAGTCTTAAAAAATATTATAACCTTTAAGTATTTAGGTATTGGATTCAAGATATAATTATGTAGGTACAGACGGTAATGAACAAATCAAGCATGGAAGGGAAATATCCATTAGGTACATTATGATACAACACACAGAGATTTCTTAAAGAAATAAGCAGTACCTTTGTACATTATATTCTAATACCTATCCTTTTACTTTTGTGTGTACATAAATCTATAAATAAATAAATAAAACCTTAGCCTTCTGAAAAATACATTTTCCCTCAAAATATTCTGTCTATAAAACGATTATCTACAAGATTTGACGAACTACCCTCTCCGTTAGAGTCCCGCAGGAATGTGTTATTTTTTCCTGTATAAAACGTTAGGTACTTATGTCACTTTCTAGTCCTATAACTATCCTTAAAGGTACAAAGATCAAATTGATCTGTTGCTCCGTTTTGAAGCTACAGAAGGAAAAGTAACTTAACATAGAATCACACCTGTAGGTTCCCCGAAGGATAAGACAGAGGTGAACTGTTCAATCAAAATTCGCCAATGGTGTAATAGGCTGGTGTTGTTTGGTAATAGCTATTACCTAACAACACCAGCCTATTGTTATCAATCTGTAACAATTGCAAACAAGGGCTACTGCAGAATTTCCTACCAGAAAAAATCAGAAGCACTTCGGCCAACCCGGGAATCGTACCCTCACGCCAAACAGCTGCGCTTGTAACCACTAAACCACGACACAAAACTAATTAAATGATAATATATCTAATTCAAGAAACAACCCATACATTTACGTTATCGAATCACAATTTGTAACATTAAGCAACAAGTGAAATAACAAAGAAGTCCACAGGTAAACTAAACAACGCCATTTGTCATGGTTAACTGGAAACACAACAGTGCGATTGTTCCTCTTTAAACCTTGAACAATAACCTGTTCGAGTGCGGCGTCGGATTTTTTCCAAAATCTCCTTTTATTCGTATTCAAAAAACTTAATGGAATTTCGCATTGCGCCAGTCGGCGTATTGTACAACGGCGAGGAATGTGGATAAAATCAACAACGCATTAAATCACACATACCCGATTATTCAATAGTAGGGTAAAAAGAATATTTACGCCCCAAAGGTAAGAAAAAATTTTGAAGATAAAATATTTCTCTTCAAAGAGAAATTCGGTATGGCCGGGAAGCTTTGTGCGTGGGATAGACGGATAGCAAATTCGTGAGTGGGTTTGAAGCGTTATGCATTGCGCAGGGTACAGGTAGTGTTGGGAGTCCTGTGCATAAATCTGGAGGTCGGGCGCAGCTTCGGCCTGTGCTCAGTGTTCACGCCTACATCGCGGGCGCTGCAAAGGCGCTCGCGCCTGCCTCGCCGATCTGCACGTTCTTAGCATATCTGAATCTGTCTACACGCGGCGGCACACCGCCGCTGCCAGATATGGGCAAAAATTGAAACACGGAACGTACATATCTGAGTGGGCCTCTGCCTACACATAAAGCGTTGCGTTCGTGCTTTCTTTATGTTCCGCCCCTGTATGGTAAAGAAAATAAAATCTTGTCGGCGATCGGCATAACACGCAGGTTGCATGGCCTTTTACTACATATTTATTATCATGTGAAAATCGGTTTTAACCTAGCATTTAAACATTTTAAAATTAGTGGGATTAAATCCTTACTTTATTAAAATATATAATAGTGTCCTGCACTAAGTATTCTTAAAACAGTGCTATTCATACGGCTACTTAAATTTGGTAATTTATATTGAGTCGTTGATTCAGTAAATAGTTGAATTCTTCCCTTTACTTCTGGGTGCTGTGTTTGTTAGGTAAAAAAATAATATTATAGGCAAAAGTATAGAACATCCTTACGGAGTATAGTCGTATTGGTGTCCGAAGACGTCAAGCTTTTCACATTGGTTATAATGTAGGCTTCTTTAATAGCGAGCCTCACCTTTGTCAGATGAGGCTAGAACGCTTTATCATTATATAACTGTTATAGGTACAAGCTTGCGGGTCGGTTAGTTTAGTATTTAAGTCACTTGTATTCAATCATCGAGGTGGCATTTTCTTGTTAGAAAAAACATTATAATTAAATAAAGATTTAAAAAAATAAAAAAATTATAGATACCTTATTGTAATTATTAAAAAAAAACTATTTTATATGACATCTACTAAGCATAGAACTACCTATAGCGTTTAAATTAATCAATCTACGTAGGTATTCGGTGTACATATAATGTTTAGTACAATACATCAGTTTTTGCGCGTCTCCTTACCTGCATGAGCCGTATCCCACGGCCTCGGCGCCTCAACAGGTGTGCACCTGAGACCAGACGCGCTTTTTCATGACGGACATACAATCAAACAAAACGAACTACATGCTCGTTTGAGAATGATGCCCCGATTCATTCATCGTTCGCTGTGGAATTCTTTTATATTTGCTGGCCGAACTCGATCTTATTTTTATTGTCTCGTTTCACCATCACATTGAAGATACGACCGTGCTTCATCGATGGATATGTAGATTTCCAAATTGATCGCATTTATAGATCAACATTTAGTGAATAGGTACTGTGAACTAAAATATATGGATTAGGTAGGGTTAGCAAACAGGTAATTTGACAAGACATCTTTTCAAGTAAATTTGCTTGTTATTTCGTTATTAATACCTATGTATTACTGAAAACCTAATGTAAACACAGATATCGGGAGATAAGTTTCTTCTATACATCATTAGGGGAGTAAAGGTCGAATCAGCATCGAAGGAAAGTTTCTGAAGGAAAGAAAAGTTTCAGGAAGCTTCTCAAATTTTGCGGATAGACTCAGGCAGCACGAAAACTTACACATTTAAGTCCTACATCTTCCAGATTTCCACGACGCACAGGTCCGTCTTTCTCTACTGGGGATTTTAACTAGCAGGAGAAGTGTTCTGAAGGTACACGGAAGTACAACCGAAACTTCCAAGAACGAGTTAATTATAGGTATGAATTAAATAAATACTTAAAGTAATATGTAATAACAAATAAATACCTAAATAAGTACAGGTGTAAAAATTTAACGTGCATACCTACTAAAAACACAAACGTGGCCATACTTAAGAAATTGGAGAATTGTTATTATTATTTGTATTAAATATGTAACCAATATTATATTGTTACGAAATTGGTTTCATTCAACATATTATATCACGCTTCGGACTTAATTATTATAACTTGCGTTGTCACACGTGACGTTTTAGGATGTCATTTGCAGTTCCATAATATTTTATTAGTGCGTGTCACGTGCTCGCAGCAACCTTGATAAAGTGATGGTCAACACATTGCAAGCCGGGCGTTGTCGCATACCGATGGCCCATTTAAACCTGATACTTCCACACGGCTCGCCTGTGCTCATAACTAATTATTTCGCACTTATGCCAGGGTATGGCATACATAATCACAAAAACCGTCAAACCATTCTTTTTCACAAGTCCACTAAACATTACGCCTATGTTCACCTACTTAATCCATAATATGGAATTATAGATTTTGTTGTATTTTACCTACACAAAGTGAAGTTAACCTTGAATAATTCGGCTGGGACATACATATAATGTTTATTTTACATATTTACATATGCATAGATATCCGTAGAATATCATAAACAAACAGATCAACAAGTCGCACTGTTAGCTTTATATCATTTTATCGATAAATTTGTTCTTGATTTACAGTGCCCATAAAAGATAAATGCAGCCGTAACCTTGATCTACACACATCTTGATATTGGAAAATGTGTGCAAACAAAGGTGGGTAGGTGTGTTGCTTGCCGGTTCGTATTCCACGAAATATTTAAAGTTAAATGTATTCTACTGTTATTCTTATGATCACGTATTTGTTCACCAGCAATATAAAAAAAATGATTATTAAAAAGTAACATCAGTGGTATAAACGGTCATCAGTGAGCCACAAAGTAAGCGTAGCTTGTATCTTGTAGCTCGTAAGATATATGTATGTACTCAAAACATTGCCTACTGCATTGTATTTATGGGTTAAACAAGATTTTAAACCATATGTTGAGAACTTTCCATCTTTTGACAGAATTTTGGTAAAATACACTTTCTCACGCAGTCAGCGGATGGCTCCAAATCGTCTTTACAAAACTCTTTGGAGGATATGTTTACCTGAATCAGCTGATTTTGGGAATTTGAACGGCTTGAATGAACACAAATAAAATATCCCAGCGCAATTATTTACCTGTTGTTGAATTAAAATTGCGTTGAAAAATTTGCACCTTACGTGGGAGAAAATTCAATGTGTGCCTATTATAATAGTTAAGTAATAACTAGTAAGGCAGTGTGTCAGCCGAATTCAACATTTAAATGTCATCGAGGAAGTCCAGCTGTACCCACAGTCGTCTTCTGCATCCCTTTATCCAATGAATTGGGTGTAATAGAGTAGTGATTTAGTTTCTAATTATATTGAAGCGTGTGTAGGTTGATTTAGGCGCATATTGTGGTGTCTGCCTGCGCGGTTGGTTGCGCAGCGGTCCGCAGGCGCAGCATGTCATGGCGGCTTGCTATCGATGCCGGCCGATCGCGTCGTGTTAATTACTTTCATTAAGGGCAATTGTCCTGCTCAATCGGTCTGATCAGTCAGTTTGCCGCCGCTCGATATTTCTACTCAATACCATTAGCCCGCCTCGTACGTCGCAACTCTTGCATGAATTGCGTTACATGAGCTTATCTGAGGCTTTGAGATTTTTAGTTATAGGTTCAGTTCATCACTGTTGATGTATACCTACATTACACAACTTAAAATTGATAGTTTACCATACCTTTTATATAGTTAAGTAAATTTTACCTATGTGACAAATTAGTCTGTCTAAAAAAGAGCTATCTTTGTTCTTGGTTGTAGCCCTAATTCTGATGAATTATCACCATTTTTGGATGATTTTGAAAGTCTTTTGCTTACATAAAATAACTGCATTTCTTAACACTGTAACTGACACAAGAACGCTTGAACTATCATAACACAAAGTTAACCAAGATTGACAGTGTTCATAAGTCTAGTTCGATTGAAGCAAAATCTTCCTTTAAGGCATAACAGAGAAACATAAAAAGTATTGATTTAGAAAGATAATTATTGCTTCTTCATCTTCGGATCAATGGATGAACTAATTGATTGTCGTGTGCACAGTAAGTGTCCCTTCAACAGTGTCTAAAAAAATAATTAAATATCCCCCGACACAAAAAATCCTTAAAAAGTATTGAGCAGGGAGATTTTTTTTTACTTTAAAGAGATTTTTTTGGGGGATTACTTTAAATGTTTAGTTTCATTTTTATTTCATTCTTTTTAAATTACTCGCGGACTCTAATGCCTATATATAACTACTTAAATTACTTTTTTTATATTAATAAAGAGTTTTAAGTGCAACAACACACTTTTCTTATAGGGCTTCTTGTATTTAGTACTTTGTTTGTAAATACTTGATTAATGTTACCTTTCTTTGAAATCTTTTGTTTATACAATAAACGGAAATAATAATTACAAATTAATTTCAAAGTAATTTCAAGTCATATGTTAAGCACTCTTTGCAAAAAGGGTTACTATAAAGTTAAAGAGTACATAGAAGATAAAAATGCTTGGGATTGTGCCGCTCGCTCTAATGTTTAGACACTCATGAATAATTACCTACTGTAATTTTTATCACTGTTGACATTTTATGACATTATAATGAATCTATTATATTATGATTATTCTTTTTAACATGAATTCCTGCCATCTTTTGATATTGTTATGGATATTAAACACTTTTTGCAATGTGAATGTGAGTACGATGTGGACCAGAAATTCATACATGAACCTCATAGCCTGTCTGGCGGTTTTGAGTCGTTTTTTATGTGACCTACGCAAATGTCCTCCTGATCTGGTATCGTCTTGTGACGGGTTGTTGAGCTCCCTTAGTTATGGTAGAGCCACACGATGACTGATGCATACTTGCCGTCAGACAGGACAGGTCACCTCAAAGCTGCTATGGCTCTTTCCTCAAAAGGCCGTTCCAGACTATCCCTGCATGATCCCTGCATATCCCTCACATAGATATGTACTATAATGTCTGGACTATAAAAGAGACGTTGACCTCTGAGTGTGTTTCGGCGTTTCTTCTCAGAGATAGTCAGATAGGAAACGCCGGCGCCATCTAGGTTATAAAAATGACTTGTAAAAGTGTCTTCAAATGATCTATTTACAGAAATAAAATCATTTATCAAATAATATCAAATAATAGGTATACTAAATACACTTCCCTTATTCACATTACGTATTGTATTCATAACATCATAACATAGCACCACGCCTGCATTTCCCAAAGGGGTAGAGGTGTACACAGTTGTGCACCCACGTTTCACCGACGCTGTTAGGTGGTGAGCCTATTGCCATCAACCGGACACAATTCCAAACTCCGGGCTGCTATTGAGAATTTCCTAACAGACAAACTCAATAACACTATGCCCAAACCATTTTTTTTTTCTATTGTGGAAGATCCTGCTTGTACGTTGTGCCGGACTCCTACCGACTAAAAACCACACCGGTCCTACTCTAACCTGTACCGGGGTCCCAGGATCGCTACTCTATTCACCACAACCCCGGCAGGTTATGGCTCGTCACCCCGTCGCCTGTATAGGTCGGCCACAGTTGGCCTGCTAAACACTCCACGGAGTAGTGCGCGCCAGATCCGCCGCCGTCTCGGGCCTATCACTGGACGGGCAACGAAGTACCCAAGTTCGTCACCCGCAGGCCACAGCTCACGATGGCCGGATACCATTGAACGCCCTCCGACGCCTGGTGCGTCTTCTGTGGCAGGGGTGGGACGAATTCGCTTCTCTCTCCCTTTCCGCCGCTTCCTTCGCAAGCATCACCTCCTCACAAAAGGTGGCGACGGCTCTCCATGCGTTCTCACTCCCAACCATGGCCCAAGCCGGGCACACCTCTAGTGTGTGCTGCGCCTTGTCCTCGGGGCAGCTGCCACAGTGATGGCACCTCGATTTCGGCTCCCGGCCTATGCGACGCAGATACTTCCCGAAGCACCCGTGGTCCAAGAGCATCTGCGTCATTCGGAAGCTGAGAACGCCGTGTCTCCTCTCCAGCCACTCCGCCAGTACGGGCCTTACCGCCGCTATTACGGCGTGCCCTACTATGTACTCTGCTATACTTTTCTATAAACCTACGTTATATTTTTTTTTGTAATGTTGTGCTACAATAACGTGCTTAATTATCGACAAGGTACATATATGGGCCCATACTCGGTGGGTTTACTAGTAGGCATTCCAGGTTCCATCAGCCACCTTCCAGTTCAGCATCAGGACCTCGTCGTCCGGAGAAATGAACAGAACTAGTTAAGATGCATCTAATGAACCCAAACTTGATGGGTTTACTAATCAAATCCAGGGTTTCGTCCCCTACCTTCGAGCTCCATCATCAGAGTAGCTCAATGGTACCGCACACATGAGTATTTCAAATGTTAGGTCACGCATATATTTGAAAGTAAAGTAAATACTCATTATGTATCTAAGATACCTACCGCAGCTAACAAAAAGAGAATTGGACCATTTGAGAGGTTTTGACCGGTTCCAACCTACTAATATCCTACTAGTATTTATTATAAACGCGAAAGTTTGTATGTACGGATAATCCATACATACATACAAACTTTCGCGAAAGTAACAAACATCCATACTATGGAGGTTTGTTATTCTTTCACGCAATACCTACCTGGATTACCACATAGGATACTTTTTATCCCGGCTGGACCTCATTTTGAAGTCCACGCAGACGAAGTCGCGGGCAGAAGCTAGTTTAAAATAACGTTGATATGAAAATGACACAGTAGTATGCACATTTACTCATAGGTACTAGTACCTACTAACCGCACACCGCTAAGCAAAATAACTGTAGCTAACACAAATCATTAATTGTGCTTGCAGCGATGTTGAAGTTGCGCCAACGCATAGCTGGTAGCAGCCGCAGCAGGATGCGCGGTTGAGGCTGTGAACAATAAACTATATTTCTCGATAGGCCATTAACATATCATTGTAGTGCGCTAATCGAATGGCCGCGAGCGCGGGTGTGCGCCGGCATAGCCTGACCGCTACCAGCCAACCCCAACTACCGAACCTACTGGTTACAAGCTAAACAGTTCAGTGACATAGTACCTAACTATTAGCAGTTTCCCTTACCTTTCGTACTAATTTATCATGCATTATATTATTAATCGGTTGGCTCATTAATTACCAGACACGATAGGTTTTTGTAAACAACTTACTCATACTTTTTAGGAATCCGAATACAAATGCCTAACTGGATCCTATTACAAAGCCTACGCAGTGAGTTTACCTGTCTTTCTGTGCATCCGTCTGTTTGTCAGTATATTGGCTATATATTTTTAACCTTATGTAATAGGAGCCATTTGAATTTTCAAATCCCCATCCAAGTACCCAAGGAAACAAAATACCAAGAAAACTCGAAAAGAATATTTTTTAACTTTATTGCACCTGGAGTATTTATCCGGGAGGCGCAGATTCAAAGCCTGCTCTCGACTGCTATTTTTTCACAATCATTGATAGTTATTAATCAAAATTATTCGTTTGTCTTTAAAAATGATTGGTCTGAAGTTATTATAGAAATGTTACTATATTTATGATACATTTTAACATAATCAATGTCATCTACATATTATAAGAATAACTTACCTACATAATTATTATATTAGTTTTGGTAGTGTTTCGAACCCTAACTACTAACCTACATGAGTACGCCTCACATTCCGCCTTTTTTTGTTTTAGTTTAGTGCAACTTCAATTCCTTCACAATGGCGTCAGTTCTAACGGAGCAAACTAAACTAAATTTAGAATATTCCTATCTTTTAGTAACAGTAACTTTATGAGCAAGATGGGACTAATCAAGAGATGTCAAATTCGAATTTAGGCACGTCAAATTAAAATCTCCGAACATTTTTAGGAGGCACAGTTTTAGGTAGCCACTAAAATTAGAGACGTCAAACGAAAATTGTATGGACATTTTAGGTTGACATGATTAAATTTGAATTTGACGTCATTCCGTCCCGCTCTTATAGTAACGGATAGTCAAAGACAACAATGCTTTAAATTTAATTAAGTTTGCTAAATTAGAATTGATGCCACTGTCGTCAATTCTAATGTAGCAAACTAAACTAAATTTATAACATTCCTGTCTTTTTCTACGATTTACTTATATGAGCAAGATGGGAGCGAAAACCAAGTGATGCCAAATTCGAATTTAGGCAAATTTTAATCGCCGAACGGTTTAAGTAGTAGTAGAACATTGCTGTCTTTTACTAACCGTTACTATAAGAGCAGGACGGGTTGACATCAAATTCAAATTTAATCATGTCAACCAGAATTTCCATACAATTTTCGTTTGACTTCTCTGATTTCGGTGGTTACCTAAAACTGTGCCTACTAAAAACGAGATTTTAATTTGACGTGCCTAAATTCGAATTTGACATCTCTTGATTTGTCCTATCTAGCTCATATAGTAACATGTACTAAAAGAAAGGAATGCTCTAAATTTACTTTAGTTTGCTACATTAGAATTGACGCCATTGTTTATGTGTAGTGTAAAATTGAAATATTATACAGTAAGATGTACACTAAAAGATGTTTGTACTACAAATTGTAGTCTACAATGCCATCTCACCTTTGTTTCAAATAATGTAAATAAGATGTATGTGTCGAGCAAATAAGTATGAACAAACAAAAATTTTTTTTGTGACGTAGGTTACCATATTCGTGTCACCCACCAGAGTTCTAAAAATTTTACATCTGGTATATCATGACTCATATATAAAACGAATAGTATTGCGAAATTATAGTCAATTTCTTAGATAAAGATTAACTCATTCTAAATATGTATGTTCTTAGGGTTCCGTTCCTCAAATGGGAAAAAAGGAACCCTATATCACTTCCTTCTGTCCGTCTGTCTGTCAGTCTTTCAAGACCCTTTTTCTCGAAAACGCGCTTTCGTGGAAATATCAAGTTGAAGTTAATATCAAATACGTAGGTTTACGGTCTCTTAGAGTAAATAACATTATGCTTCTAACGCTACACACGTGTGCGGCAACTACGGCCACTTACCCCATATTTTGACACTCGCGAGTAAGTTAACGCCTTTGGGGTAGGTACTTCCCGTTGACCTGGGATCATGAAATTTAGCAAGAAGTAAGTTATCACAACACAAGTAAATAAAAATATCCGATAATCGTTCATAAGTAGTCAAATCTCATACAAAATATTTGATTACCAAATTACATTTGCAGTTGGAGAATCGACCGTGACATAAATATATCGATGTATGGTAAAACCATTTTTTATCTGCAATGTTTGTCCCCTAATCTAACACTCGCTTTCGTTCCAGTGATTTTCGGTTTACGAACTTCACTAATGTTAATTATACGAAACGCTCGGTGCGCGAGTCAAACTCGCACTTGACCGGTTTATTTTAAATTTAATTTCCATGAATTGGAAAAGCTTTTTTTGTTATAACTGTGGGGTTACTCTTGAAACTAATACCAATTGCAATCCAATTCCAATATTAAATAGACACCTAAAAACAACGCGTAATTTTAAAATAAATTTACCTACATTACAGTTGCCTCAATTTTAAAGCATGTTGTCTTCATACTATCCCGAATCTTTAATTATTTTTAAGACATTTTTTCATTTAAAAGTACGATCTGACATATTTCCAATGTCAATCGAGCGGAATTATTTTCAAGAGTAAGCCCACTGATATCTCTTTAATCGTCTGTAGATTGATCGCAACATCATTTGTAAGTTTTAGTTAAAAAAAAACAGTCATAAATGAATATCTATCTAATGGCCGTTTGCAGCAATGCAACTTCATGCCATTTAAAGTATGCATTATAGCTTTTAGGTATACTGAAACTTTGATGGCCAGTATGTTCATAAAATCTTTAAAATAAAATACAATGAAAAAAAAATACATAGGTAAAATTTAATGGCCAGCATTTACGTTCAAAAATCATAAAATAGGTACGTACCAAATAACATAAAGCCAACGGTGCAGTTCGTAGTCCCCTGCCACATGTTATGGCATGTAACTAATACCGTAAACAGCCTTGACAACAGTTAATTTCTTCCAATTATACCAACACCTTCGCTACGTAAATATTGTTTACACTTGAACTATGCATCAAATAAATAAATTACCTAAATTTTTAGATTCGTTAAATATCATTAGTTAAGCAACTCATTTTAAATTAAATTATTGGATAATAAAATTCAGATATCGTTAAAATATGATAAAATATAATAATTAACAGTAATAATGTTTCGGCGCTGCGCTGTAGTAATGATATACGTACATAGTTAGCTAAGATAACAAAGTGATTCTATCGCTACGGTGATTCTATCGTTAACTATTACAATGAATTGATATGGTTTTTATCAAACATGTGTTAAAGACTATGATACGTTGCTGTAGTAACGATATAAAAACGTAATAATTTACATAAATTATGACGTAATTCTCAAGTCATTCAACTACGACTTCCTCATCAATGGATAGAGTGGCAAGGGCCGAGGAAGCGGGGAGGAGGGGGCTTGTGGCAACCATATTGTAATTTGGACAGCCCGACCATCGCTCCAGTGGCGCAATTGGTTAGCGCACGGTACTTATAAGACAGTGTTCGTGAGCAATGCCGGGGTTGTGAGTTCGAGCCTCACCTGGAGCAGTATTTTTGTTAGTTCTTTTTATATTTTTTGTATTAATAATGTTAAAAACTTATTCAGTATGCTGCTGTGAAAAAAACAATCACACAAGTTTAACAACAACAATATGCTAGCTACAGACTACTATACCTTAATTTTTTTATCTATGCATAATATTCTGTCAATCATTACTGTACAACCGTATTAATGTAAAAATTATGTTCTGATTGAAAGGCAGAATAATAAAGAAATCTGACACCAAATGCCAAAATTGACTTATGTAATTATTCCCGATACGCGATACCTGCGCGTGCGACGTTCCTTATTTTACATAAATTACCCTCCAAAACGTTGAAAAATTAAATAAATACGATTTCATTGAAAACATTTGTTTTATCATCAGTGCCATATATATTTACAATGCCATTTAATCTAATAAAGAATGGCGACATGTATTGCGCATGCGACTATAGATACAGTATCTTAATAAGTACCTATATTTGAAAATGGTTTAGTTTAATAATGTATTAATGTTTATGGTAATGTTTAGGGTAATGATGCATTCTCTAATGATAAGATCAAATTATAAGTATTTAATGTGGATAAAACGCCTATTATACAAACAACCAATTAATGTTTTTGTCATTGTAACAAATTGCGACACCAGATATTACTAAGATATGTAAATTGCGTGTGTTTCATTATATTGGCATTGGTCTAGAGGTCGCATGTGCGGCTGCCGCTTGCAAGATAGTAAGTTCGGTTCCCAGGTCTGACATATGTTTTAGGGTTTTCTAAAATAATATTAATTTTGTACGAAGTACGCCTACATACTCACTACTGTTTGCCCTTCTATTTATACATTCCTGTTCTAAGGCGACTCTGTATAACTTTTTGAAGCATTATTACGCATGATTGTTTTAGGTCTAAGATATCTCCTGGGCACAACTCCAAACTCCGGACTGCTACTGAGAATTCTCATCAATAACACCGTCTACCCGGGAATCGAACCCAAGACCGCAAGCTCAGCGGCATCGTCTGCGAGCAATAGACCAACGTAGCCCTGTTTTTTTACACCATATCTCATCAGTATTGGCGGCCAGCAATCTCCTCGAAGATTAAAAATTTGAGGCGATGATCAACTTACATATAGCAACCTATCACTTACTTATACCTAGAAAGAAAGAAACGTTTATTTGACACAGTTAGTAAGGACACAATAAAAAAAAATACGAATTTACAAAATAAGTTAGATAACTAGCGGGCGTTGTGTGCCTCACGGCTGCGCCATAGGTGCAAACAGAATAGTTCTCATAGGTATTAACCTATGAGAACTATTCTGTTTGCACCTACGCATTAAAATGAAATTAATTGAAATAATTACCAATGAGTTAGTAATATTGTGGCAGCTAATTTATAATTGATAGCTAGGTTACAGGTTCTACCAAATATGTACACGAAAGGAAACTATGTCAGTATTAAGTATCTCCAGAAAAATGTTACACAAAATACTTGGGTATGGTAGATTGGTATGTAGTAGAGTGTATGTAGTTATATAATAACATCGTCCCGATGTAAAATGCAATTAGACTCATCAGAGCCCTAGCTTGGTGATCTGGTTTTACTTAGGTTAGATCAAAATTCAAATTAAATTTTTTTAGTCTCTTTTACCAGATTACAGGCACATATGAAAGTCAAAGCGTTTGCAAAAGTGCACGATTCCAAAAAAGTTGATCATAAGGAGAAGAACCGGCAAGAAACTCCATAGACACAATTTTATTTACAATCGTATATTGGTGGTATGTGAGAATAATGTAGAATAATGTAAGAGGAAAACAAAAGCAAATGATTGAAATAGTACAAGTTTATAAAGCCAAAACGATTTCTATTTTAAGTCGATATTTACTGTGACTGTAATATGATGATGAGAAAATAATTATTTTTAAGATGATTTTCGTATACACTATGCACTTAAAACTAAACAGCAGTAGCCGTCCTCATTCCACAGTACCTAGCTGGCGCCTCGAGCCGCTACTGCGACATCACGTCAGTAATCCCGCACGAAGCGCAGGAACTCAAATGTATTGCCAAATCTGTCGAGAGCCGATCGCAAACTAATAGCTCACTTATCTGAGCAAAGTCAATAAACTGAGATAATACCTTGATGTAACCACTTTCTGACCGGTATCGCGGTAGGTAATAAAAATGTGGCCAGAAAACACATCAAGTGATAAAGAATAGGACGGCGATTAAAATTATTTCAAAGGTATATACACGAGCTAATTAAAGTTATTATATTAAAATGGAAAAAGAGTTCGCTAAGCATGCGTTAATTCTTTTCAAAGATTTATATATACGTGATAATTAATTTAAAAAAATATTCTGTTTGTATAAGATATTTATTTATTATTTTTTAAAAACGTTGCCCCGCACTTGGTATTTCTTCCTGTATCGTGGGTGCGTTTACAGACATATAATCTCACAAGCACACAAACACCCAGACCCGGAGCAATTATCTATAGATCGTACAAATATTTGCTCCGTGCAGGAATCGAACCTGCGACACGCAGCGCAGCAGTCGGTCTCTCGACCACTGCGCCAACCGCGCTGTCATATTTATATTTAAGAAGGATTAAAATTCGAATCCGAATCGGCGATTTTGTTACAGTAAATAATGAAAAGGCTATGTTAATTATCTCAATCAAATTAAAGATTTATTTTATTTACTTTCTTCTTACTCTCACAAGAATTTACATTGTAGGTGGTACAATGATAAAGACTAAATACAGGTATACCGCTGTGATTGAAACAATGTTAACTGTCCATTGGTCCTTTTAACATTGCGGTGTTTCTACAGTTACACAGTGTATCAGTAGTCAGGTACGTCCAGTAGTCAGCTGGAGGGTGCACGACGTAGTACTAAACTACTAAGTAATCTTGCAGCCGCAGCACGCTGCGTGACCTCCTGATCCTGCGCCCGACCGCCGCCGCCGCGCCCGGCGCCCGCGCCGCCCCCTTACTCGCAGCTATTTGTTTAACTCGTGCTCTCATCTGATTAGAACAACCTCTCGTGAATTGAAAATTTATACCCATTCCTAGCAAAAAATCGTATGGTCAGTTGGACAAATAATCCGTGAAACCTGCGAACGCCGATTCCTGTAAATTCCGAATGATTTCTTTTGTCACGATTTTTAAAAATCCTTTATATGAAGCAATCGACCCGACCCCGGCATGCCGACCTCAAGTCGTGAGGAATGTAAATTGTTGACCGTGCGCGAACAACCCCCGACACAATATTACTTCTTTGATTTTTTCTATCACCTACGAGAAAATATTCGGGAGGACAGTGGTACGTGCGTAGCAAAAGAGAATGTGGATTGTGGACACACATTTCAAAAGCCATGCATCGACCGCTTTCAAAGATTACTAGTGACCTGGTCTTATCCCCGCTCATTATAAAAAAATCTATAGAATGGGAATTACATTAAACCACAAGTTGATTCATCATTGAATTGAGAAAATGAATGAACAATTTGACCCTGACTAGAATACCAGGTTGTTTATGAAATATTTCTTGTATTAGGTACCTAATAACTAGACGGTATCTTAGAACTTACATGTAAGTAATTTACTAATGATCTTGAATGTTCTCCGGAAGCGCAGATAACGAACAAAGTAAACAATTGCCATACAATTGATTCAATCTTATATGCGTATATTTTGATTTTAAATTGACATATATATAGAAGGCAAACATGAACAAAGATAGAAAGGCAATAAAGATAACGACCCTGTCCGGATATCACATGATCAGCAATAATATAGTCTAGGACCATAAAATATGTACTTCGGGAATACGGCATGGCTTTGTAAGTTTGTATCACATTGATATTAATAGAATATCAATAGGTATGAAGGTTTTATATTTATTGATTCGATTTGATTTTAGCATTTAATAAACAATAAGTTTATTTTGAGATCTGGTGAGAAATTTTAGTAAGTACAGTAAAGTAAGTAATATAATATCGTTCAGGTATTGTCCGTTCCAAATAAGAGATTTAATCTGTTTACTGTCGAAAGTACAAAATTGTAGGCGATAACAATAATATTTTTCAACACTCTTGCTCGTAAAGTGGCTCTTATTGTACCGCTTTTAGCTTCATAATGTGGGTTATTAATCACGCGTGCTTTTTCTTAATTTTTACCGCTTTAATGCGGTAATATGAAAAACACAGCGTGACAGCTTTCCATTTACTTTTAAACCTCAGCAAAGAGTTTTGATCTTTGAAAACTCCTTGATGAGATTTATCATTTTTATGACTGTGCTAATATAAATAAGACAACATACATTTCGATTCTTCAAATTATTTCTTTTTAATAACTATTTAGCATTAATGCGTGTTATAAATGGAAGAATATTACTTTATTTTAAATTATTGTAAAATATATTTTGACGTCAAACCAATTATAATATTATGCTGTTTGGCAACTTCGTCAGTGAGTCTCCTTCCACTTGCGCGCAAATAGATCATAGAATAGGGTACGAAAAAAGAAATTCCCTCGCCATCTTAATTACAAAATAGTTGAATCCTGTTGCAAAATGTAATTTTATGTTATTTTATACTTTTTTTCTTCACAAAAGTGTTGAAAAACGTCGTATGAGCCGCGTCCCCTAATGGTCAATTCAAGCCTCGGTCGGTCATTGCAATTCAACCTCGACTGTAATTACCAACTTAGGGCACTTGTATCATAATATACTATTATGCTATTAACACTATAAGTGTAGTATTGGCGAGTCAACAGGGAGGGAGACGTCAAACCAAGTGGACAGATGTACGATATAGTATCATGCAACGTTTCCAACATAGTGAAGTGGAAAAGAAAAATAAAGACGGCTAACCCCACCACCATTTGGGTTTAACAGTCGGGAAGATATCCATCAAACTAGGTTTATATATTTATCACTTGTCGTAGAGGACGAGGTGGCCGCGAGGTTAAGTCGTTGGACTGCTAATCCAATGTGCTCTGCACGCGTGGGTTCGAATCCCATCCTCTTCGTGACACGGTTTTTTTTTCAATTTTCTACCTTACATTTTTGTATTTAAATTTTAAAGCCAGACAGATGATGTTCATACTCATAAGAGGAACACATATTTTATTCTTCATTGACAAAACACCATTAGGATTTAAATAATGTCAGAACACATAACACTCGAAAATTTTATCAGTAGTATACCAATAAGTGTAAAAAAAGGTGTACGAATTAGGAGAATGGCTAATATTAATGTTGTGTTTAACGCCTACTACGCTACCGGCCGGTAGCGACAGCAAAAGCAATGAATGATAGATCAAAGGTCAAGACTGCGCGTAAGTCGTTACACTCGTAACTAGTAACTGGCGACAGGTTATTAGCCTATCGATTGCGAGCTCCATACATTTGTTAGTAGTTTGTTTACATCATAAAAAATTTGCTACACGTGACTGCTGTAGCTACTACTTACAATACATCGTTTAGATTCCGGAATCTCTGTAGAATCCTGTAATTTTCCTTTTCTTTGTAGGTACATATTTTTTATCATTTGAATTGTCCTCTCAATTGAACTCATAACCGTTACATTCGTTATCGTTTAGTGTTACAGTTTATTTATTGTTGTACGAATGAAATGGTTTCATGTCTATCCCACATCGTGTGGCGTATAATTATGGGACTTCTTGACCTATTGATTGGCTTGTCTTTTCTTACCCAAAATACGAGCAAAATTTATGTAGGTATAAAAACTCGTGTAGAAGGAACTTTGGAAGTCTTAGATACTAGGCGAAGGCCGAGAAAGAAGAAGGGACTTTTCTAAATGCATATCTGTTATCCATTACCAAAACGCTTTTTAAACTCATTATTCATAAGACATTTTGATCCAGTCTCAATAGGTCAGATAAGATAGGTACAAAGAATTCATGACGAATTAAAATTCCGATGTAAGTGGGTACCCATACAATCCAGTCGTAAAGATAAGCTTGGGACAACTGTGTTTAGCATTGATTTTGGAGCACCGTTGATCACGAAGTGGTCTGCTTTCGTCACCGGACACAAGTCGATCAATTTATAAATAACAGACTAACGGAGCCTTTTAATTCACGACTCTGTTAAATGTTGCATTGTGTTTATAATAACAGTTAATTAAAGCCTTGTTTTTGGCCTCCTGGATCCGATTGTTAAGACAAGTAACAATATTATCTAGCAGAGATATAATACATACATACAATCACGCCTGTTTCCCATTTGGGTAAGCAGAGACTATCGATTTCCTTTTGTTACGATTCTGATATACCTCTTTCGCTTCATATATGTTCATTAACCTCTTCATACATGCTCGCCGATTTAGTTGGCTCCTGACCTCTCCTTTTTTGAGAACGTCCGCAATTTGATTGCGGTACGTTCGTCGAGGTCGGCCTGCCTTGACTCTTCCATCCACTCTCGCCTCATGTACTAGTTTAGTCAATCGCCTTTCATCCATCCTTTCTACATGCCCGAACCATCTTAACATACCTTTCTCAATCTTAGTCACTACACCCTCTTTCACTCCACAACGTTCCCACATCACACTGTTCCTGACTTTATCTTTCAATGTTACGCCACACATACTTCTAAAATGATGAATATCCACGAGTCCAAAATGTGCTAATACAACTAAAATGTTTTTGCGTGAATGGAGAATAGGAAGCTCAGAATCAGGATACTAAATTGTTATGTCTGGCGGGTGGTGCTCTGTGTTTTTGAGGCTTGGATAATGAACGTGGACACCCAAAACGACTAGAAGCTTTCGAAATGTGATAACATTAAGATGCTCCAAATCAGCTAGTCTCAGAAAGTTTTCAACGTAAGAATTCTCCAAGGCCTGGACATGAGCCGTGAATTGTTTGCCGTGGGTTTGATTGATAAAATATGATTAATACTTACTGCTTTAACTGTGGAAGGCAAAAGACGCGTCGAAAAAGGAAGAAGTCCTGGTTGCGCAACATCAGAGACTGAACCAGTATAGCCAGCGTCAAAGACCTCTATCGCTTGTCTCGTTCATATCGAATGTCTCCCTATCCAGGGATAGAGAAAGATGCGTTATGTTGAACCAACCTCCATTTATAGAAAGGCACTAGAAGAAGACAAATCATTAAATGCATTGGATATTTTCTTATTTTTACAGTTGGGTTATTCATATTCCAGTTGGTACTTTCAATGTAGCTTGAATAATCAATAAGCTCTGTAATTACTAACTTTGTTGATATGGCTTGTAATAATATACGCAACAAGAAAAGAAAACTACTTCCAATATTGCTTGCATCCTGATATTAACGATACGTATCGGATGTTCGACTAATTGTATTACAGTTTAACTGGTAAGTCAAAGGCTGCAGGTACCCAGGGCACGCACTGTCATTTTGCAATAATTATTCACTTGCACGTCCGCGAGTTTCTTATTAAAAATTAATTATCACTTGACTATAACGGTGAAACAAAACATTGAGAAGAAAAGAAACCGAAGAAACCAGGTGTACTGGTGTAAGAGGTGTTGTCTATGGTGTGGAAAGCCATGTCAGCTGGTTTTGACATATTTCGTCAATCATAGGATAAGAAGAAAATTGAATGTTTTAGATACCTAATAGGACCACGACACACCTTATTTATCCGTTGTCTGCGTCTCAACAGATAAGTGAACTAAAAATGTAACCGGTTAATTGTAATGACTTTTCTTTTTGGCACAGTTCGTGGCTGTCACAATAGAATGGAGCGCTGACAATCGTCGGCGCGCAGACGCTGATTGTATCTGTCAAACAGGAGCGTTTGTTTATGAGAAGCAGCTACTGTGCCGCGTCCACCGCATCCGCCATGAAGCGCGTGCGCCACCGACGCGATACGACTACGACCGACCGACCGCCACCGCACGCTGCCGCCCCGTCTTCGTCGACCATGTGCAGACGTATGTCTGCACTTACCTATCAACAGCTGTCCATCACTCAGAACAACCTACTATTTTCTTCTAACTTTCTAATAGCACCACGTGCGAGAATTTGCATAAGTATTTAGGTGATTATTCGCATCTCAGATTTATTTCTAAGTAGTTACATGATTGACAATTGTCGCAAATCATTCGTGCTTGTCAGATTGGATTACCCTTTGAAATTGAACAAAAAAACCGAGAAAGTTGTTCCATCAGATGATGCAAAGTGGGTGGGCTGCTGCAACAAGCTGCGACAATTGTTACTTTCATATCAATAAACAGAGTATTTCTATAAATCTCCAACCAAAAAAGAAAATGTAAAATAGGTAGTCTATAAATACGTCGTGTCGTAATTTTAAATGTCCGAAACGCTGACAAAATTCTTAATTTGTACTCAAAGGGTGAAAGCGATTTTAAATATAGGTTTACTTGCATATTATTTACTGTTACATTTAATCATGATTCATGCTGATTTTACGACTCTTGAACACCTACATCACCCGTGGAAATGCGTTGCGAATCGCTAATACTTAAGAGTTTGCCTAAACCGATTTATCAAATTACGTTCAGCCCGGGCTGAGCGGGCCGTACTGTCATATGTAATTCACGAGTGGTACAAAGAATTGAATCATAAATATTAATCAAGATCGCAATAAAATCAGTATGATGTGGCTACGTAGTACCTACCTGCACAGCGCGTGTCCTGACGCGGCAAGCGCCGCAGAGCCGCAGACGCCCCAGTTTACTGACACTTGAGACATTCATATATAAATTATTTTTAATGAACACAGTCAAGATCCATCTCTATAATATATTACCAGAACTAATAATTGTGACAAACGATACCTAGTAAAGAAAACAATACGACGAGTGTGGCGTATGGACTCGGGGCACAAACAGTCGACATTTGCAACACCGTGTGTGGGTTGTACCTGGTTAACGAACTAGAGGTGATGTTAGAGAGACTGGGTCAGTTATAACGAAAATAAGTAGATAGTGGTACCTAACCCGTAAAAATTACCTAATATTATAAAAGTAACAGAAAATATTCAATAAATTAAAACCTACCTATGTGAAATATAAAATTTACTTTGTTCCATAACCCTCATTTTGAAACACAGTTCGGTAAAATCCGTGCGGTAGTACAAAGAAAATCCTTTCAGAAGCTGTTAGTGGTAGGTATGTCTACTCGATCAATATATTTCTCACAAAATAATAACAATATAACTTTTGAAATTGTTAAACCATTTCGCTAATCGTACCCACTACTATTATGACCGCTGACCGTAGGTACTATGTCGTTTGTTTTTCATACCTCGGAAGGGGTGAAGATTTCTAGCTTGCTGACCACTTTTATATTTTAAGTAAATTTTTAGTTACTATATTATTCTTAATCAGTTTTCGAAATGTAAGAATATCCCTGTTGAAGTCAGCTCTAACTGCCAATGCAAAGGGATTCTTTGGCATTTTTAGCAAAAAGTTAGCTTTTAAGCTAGCTACAGTAGCTACGTCTCCAATAGTCTCAACATCTTTGAGAATATGTTCTCTGCCTAGATATTTATTAGTGTTACCACTGATTATTTCACTAAATCATCATTTACTAAATATGAATATAATATTCAGAGAACGGTACCTACACAATGCCCCAGTCGTCGAGAAATAACAACTGTAAATCAACACTGACATTTATCACCAAACAGTAAGTTCAAAGACAATGCGTTGGCAGATCGTTTGGGCATAATGTTACGGTGATAGTACAGTGGTAGTTGGTACAAAACAGGAATCCATGGGCATGAGTCAGGCGAGCGGCGGCGGCGGCGCGGCGACGCGTGCGCACCGTGGCGCAACACCAGCGCGCCACCACATCGCCGTCACCCGCTCCCTCACCTCGACAGTGCCGCACATGGTACACAGTACCTACGCGGACGCGGATGTTCATTAATTGCGTCTGTATTTCTTCCTTTGTAGGATAGGTATGATTTTTTAATCTTCTTGACGTTAAGCATCGTATTTTCCATTTTACCGGACGACTACAGCCGCCACAATACTCCCAAGACATTTTGAGTAATCTAGCACTTTAGAAGCTATACTTATAACTAAAGAGGTAATCCTCATCAGCTGAAAAACCTACTGCCTCGTTGGTCTAGTGGTCCCAGACGCAACTGCTGAGCATGAGGTCTCGGGTTTGATTCCCGGGTCGGGCAACATTTTATTAAGTTTTTCTGTTAGGATATTTTTAGTAGCAGCCCTTAGTTTGTGCCCAAAATATGACAATAGGCTCATCACCTATTATATGGATTAATAACAGCATTGGTGAAATTTGGGTGTATTAAAACTGTGCACACCTCTGCCTTTGGGGAATACAGGCGTGATGATATGATGCTATATGAAAAACCTAACTCTATTGTCCTTAAAAACATAAAACTCGTTAATCTAATAAATAGTTAGGAATATTCATAAGTATTTATGGTGGAGCTCAAAAATAAATGATACCTAAATTTAAATAAAGACAGGGGAACGGCACTAGAACAGGGACTATAAACCTTGGGTTTCATACAAAAACTAACAAATATGCATAACATATTAACACAAAGGAACCTTTGAAAAAACATGAACAGTAAAATCAAAATCAAAATGACATTAATGAGGTTATTGAACCAAGGTTTTCACCAACCAAGTTTTAGTTACTGATAGTTTTCTAAGTATCAAATTGTTAAGGTCAACTAATAGCTTGTACATTGTATACATATTATTATCTACATATTTGAAATACAAATCTCTCTTACATAGATTTTACTACAACTACAAATGCGTAGTGCGTAGCATTATGATGTGCGTCAGTAGGTATCTACGTAATCTGTTAGCTCGCTAATTACCAGACACAATAGATTTTTATTGTTATGAAGTATAAAGTTATTATATTAAATGGAAAAAGAATACGGTCGCGAACAGGATTCGAACCTGCGCCTCCCAGATAAATATATAATAATTAGAGATCGCTAAGCTTTCCTTTTCAAAGATTTATCTTGAATTATGAAGTATAATTTGAACTTCTCCCATTCCAACGTACGTTTTATTAAGTATATTAACTTACTTAATAATTGGTTTAAGTATGTATTTAGTTGTTATATGAATAAAATAATGAAAACAAAACTTTCCCCATCCCCAAAATCATTTTATCTTATATTTTAACATAATTATATCTTTTATCCTCCCTCTGGTCTATGGTTTTTTTTTTTCTGTTACTTTGCAATTCCTTAATTAGCCGGTAAAGGTTATCGTGGAAAACTACAAAACGGACAAAGATTTACTAATTGGCGAAAGATTAACGAGACGATCATCTTACAAATTGTGTCGGCCAGTTCACCGTAACATGATATTTATTGATTCCCGCTAGTGCATCTCTCAGTGAATTCATGAATTGGGAGCACATTTCGTAATTTCTCACGATGCGTTTGGGAACGAAGTTTTTTCTCGTTTCGTTTCTCTCGGCAAACAATAGATCACTGAGCACGATGGATGGAGGGTTGGAAGTAAGTACCTCGCCGCACCGACCGACCAATATTCATGTGCGTACTGATAGTGACTACGTTAAACATTGGCGTAAATAATTTTATACCATCATAGAGCTTAGCTTATATTTGTAGGTATGTATGGGTCAATAATATAATATTTACTGAGGACGCTACTGGAGTAAATGATGTATTTCCTAAAATATTATTGGTGATGCAAATAATTGCCAAAAAGGAGATACGATATTTTTTGCATGCGACATTAATGCGATTTATAGGATACAAATATGGGATACTTTAAATTATTTATATACAATTTCAAATAAAGTTTCTTCGCGTACCGATAAGTAGATAATAAGTAATACATCCGCGTTCAACAATTCTCTACGTCCCCACTATACACGTGTAGCCGGCTCCCCGGCGCTCCCCGTTTCGTCTGCGTGACTACAACTTGTTGCTGTGAACCAGTTCCTGTACTAAGGTGACCTGTCAAATTACTTCCTCAATTATTTATGCAATTTATGCACTTATTTTTTGCGTACCACTGCAACAAAACGTGTAAGTATATTTTAACCTTTGGAATATAATTTAAATAAATAATACTTAATTGTTACAGTTTCTAAGAGATTTTGCATGTTATAAATATTATAATTTTCTAGGTAGGTATAAGTAGATAGTAGGTACCTGCCAGGGTACCCCGAAATTTGTATTCATGAAAATAGAGTGGAATTTATGTTAAAAAAACAATAAGCATAAGTTATAGAAAGTCGGTATTATTCATTTACTATATTCCTTTATTATTAATATTATTTTCGAATTCTTCATAAGAGTTCTGAAGCTTAAATCAGAAACTCATCATCCCATAGATGAAAAAGAAGTTTACAACATAATATTGAATGAATGATAGTGAATTATATACCCTAACCAGTAAATAGTGCCGCGTAGTTCTCTGTTTTTTCACAAAATGTTGCCACATGTAACAGTTGGGAAGGTAATTTGTGTGGAAGTCAGTTAGCGACATTTAACATTACTCGCGATACCTATTGATGTATTTCATGCAGGAAATTACCAAATGACCTCATAGTAACAATACAAGTCACACATAAACTAATTTTGAACACAATTCGAACTTTGATCTCTTTGTGTCATAATATCTAAACCAATACAACAAATATCATATCGATATCAAAATAATTCAGCCTAAACACTGAGCTCAATAAAATTGGTCTTGTCTCATTAACTGTGATACATTTCGCTTGAATCACGACACGGGAATGTTACCTGACCGGTACAGTTACCCATATCCTACATTGCACATTCTGTAATGATTATTCTCAGCGTATTTAATAAAAGATTCAACGGAAGCTGCTACCTGTCTCGTGAGAATTGACAGCGGATGTTGCGAAAGGTGCCGTTTTTATATGTGTTACATATTGATGAAATGGGATTAAGGGTGATTCCGTCTCCTGTTTAGTAGATCATTCATGAGAACTACTATTTTACTCTATGACTGAAGACTTTTTACGTAATTCCGTTTTACTTTCGTGTCGGTAACCTCTTTCCATTAGTTAAGTAGAGCTGCACTTAATTTTGAACAAATAAATATAAATTATTATTTTATTATAGATTATAGGCGTGGTTGGCGCAGTGGTCGAGAGACGGCTGGGTCGTGTCTCGCGGGTTCGATTCTCGCACCGAACAAATGTTTGTATGATCTACAGATAATTGTTCCGGATCTGTGTGTGTGGGATTATAAATCTGTAAAACACACCCATTATACAAATTATTCCAAGTAAAAGGCAACGTTTTTATAAAAAAAAAAAAAAACACTTTTCACATAGGTCAATAACGGCTAATAACTCCTTCAAAAACAAAATATTAGAATCTGTGTTCTTCGCGGGAATTATAAAGTTTAATTATTTCTTACTTTATGCTCAAGCCGTAACTCGTGTGAAATTTTGTTCCCTTCACCTGCTACAGAGTCGCACTTGAAAAACTAAAGCAAAAAAACACGAGAAGGAAACGTAAATGTTGCCGGTTATGATGACTGCGTACAATCATAAAAAAGTATGTAGAGCTATGCACTTGTGAGATCCGTTCCCACAGTGCTTTATCGATCATAGGAGCATCATCTGTACGTACTCCTACAATATCGTGCCCGCCTCCATTTTAAGCTGTAGAAAGTTCAGTAACCTTTATGTTCTTATCTTTATCATAATAAGGCATTAACAATATAAAAGCAATCTATCATTTGAAATTAATATGATCAGTGATCGGCGGCGCGGCGGCGGCGATGGTGCGGCGCGGCTCGCCGGCACTCGATATCTGCATAGCCGGCCGGAATGGCGGTTAATCAGGTGGCCCGTTATATTACATTGTGCTCGCCGTGAGCTCCAACCCGAGAGAACAGGTTGCTCCAATGACAAAGGAGCAGATTCCATCGTCCGCAATCCGCGTCTCCGAGCACCACATTATAAATAGTCCGTCGAAATAATCCGTTGCTACGTGTCACTCCGGCGCCCACCAACGTCGGCCGATACACTTCCATACTTAATGATATCTAACACAAAAACAATTCATAAAAAACTGCTAAGACTGAACATTCCGTTTCCGCGTGCAGCTTTGACCTTACGGTGATTGATGGTCCAAGAATTATTAATAGTTTATCTACGTAATAGATGGTAATAGTTGCGAGCCGATCAATATTCAAAATCTTACCGAGTCATCTCATAATTTTCCGTTCGTTTTTAAACATTTTATTCCTTACTATTAATCTGAAATGCCATAATTGGTTTAATTATCTTAAAACCTCTAGGCAAAAAGTTATTTTCATCTTCAGCTTCCATCCAAGATTATGTTTTAAATTCATACGGTACAGAAAGTCGGTTCCCGTTTCTGCTTCAATAGCTAAGTAAGTACTTACCTTTAACCATTTTAATGAAATGAGTCGGACCAAATGTTAGAATATGAGATTACTTGCTAAAATATTACTTACTATACATTACTAACTATTCCTAAACATTTACAACAAAGCCTTGATATAAGTAGTAGGTCTACGCCCTATATACATAAGTCCCTAATGAGCTTAGCAAAACAGAACGATGGGAAAAGACGTTCTTTCCCACTGAAACCGTTCTCACAAATGAATAATTAAGAACTGCACACTAAAATCTTGAATAATAATCGTAAAACACAAACAATCGACTTTCATTTTAAAACAAGGATCTTTGCGCCACCTGCGAGCCAGGCGGCCGGCGGGCAAGCGCGGAGCGGGGCGCGCCGCCTTCATGCACTGCCGTGCTTTACTGCCGGAACAATGGACCAAAGGCCAGCCACACTATTGTCGGCTGCAGCACGTGGTGCCCATGTAGCATGCACAATGACTACGCTACCACCTGATTTAAATTACTTTATTGCTTAATTTCCTTAAACGTGACATTAAGACAATGACCAACCTTCCGGAGTGCCGCTGTAACTAAATTCACATCACTTGTCTGACGACTGAGACGTCTGAGGACCATTGTACCTACATGCTCATTAAGTAAATATTACAAGTTGTACTTCTTACATGAGAAAAGAAGAAATTACACTTAATTTAATTCAAGATAAATCTTTGAAAAGCACCTCTTGTATGCCGCAAACGTGGATCCGCGCGAGACATAATATAATTTAATTGTGTCTGTATAAATTAAATGCGGCATACAAGAGGTTAAAGCATGCTTAGCGAACTCTAAAGTTACAATATTAAATGGAAAAAGAATACGGTCACGAACAGGATTCGAACCTGCGCCTCCCGGATAGATACTCCAGGCGCTCTGACCACTAAGCCAGAGCACTAAGATGTCGAGATGGCTTAGTGGTCAGAGCGCCTGGAGTATCTATCCGGGAGGCGCAGGTTCTAATCCTGTTCGCGACCGTATTCTTTTTTCCATTTAATATTGTAACTTTACACTTAATTTGTCGCACTTTACGCATAGAAATTGTAAAATTTATCCTACACTATCAAAATGACAGACATGTTTTTAACTTTCCCAAGTAAGTGATTGTGTTTATATATTGATTTAAAATTATGAACGCTTATTCGAATTTGGTCAGCAAATTATCAAGGCCATGACCCTTTATAAGGGCCTAGATTACTGATTTAAATAAATGTGTGTTGTGGTTTGAAAAGTTTGCGACTGTAATATCAGTGAGTGTAGTTTTTATGGATTTACAGGTGCGACTCGTGGAATCGATCACTACGGCCATCCAGCCTTTGAAAACTCAGTCCTAGAGATACGATTGTGTTGCAGTCTTTTTATAGAGTTCTTTTGTCTCCTCGTATTCAGTCGCAAAGTTTAGAACCTATAACTTAGTACACAAGAAGTGCTCCGTTATACTCGAGCTAATTTCTCGATCATAGATTCTATGCCAACAATGGCGAAAAATAAACACACCTAGCAGAATTTCCGTAAAGAATAAATAACTATATCACTTAACTAGGAGCACTACTTATTTTAAAACAATTAACTAAACCACAATAATATGAGCCTTTCAATATGATAACCGCGTCAAAACAGTCTTTATTATAATGGTTACGGTTCATAAAATAATAACAGCCATCAAGGTGGACTGAAATAGAATTCACGTTAGAATCACAGCTGGTGCGAGCGCGAGCGCCACAGATCATAAGGCGATTACACACTATTATGAAATATAAATGATTGTAACGCCCTCACTAAAAGGGTTAGCCCGTGCGGCGGAAATTGATTTAAATTATGCTATTAATAATATTAATATAACGTTACAGTAGGATCAACTTTTTACTAAAAAGCTCCCATAACATTACAAAAAATAATAATTATAGACACCTTAATTAATTATACGTTTATTTGAAGAAATTGATTGGATTTAGGAAAACAAATATTAATTTTCAATCTTTGGAAATAAGGAAAGTAGTGATTAAAACTTATTTATTTGGGCTTTGGTCAAAAATTGTGATTTTGTTTTTGTGATAATTGATCTACCCGAATATAGGTAAGAATGATGTAGGCAGTAGGCATCTATGTAGAGTAGAAAAACGTAGAAAGAAAAAAGATGCAGTCACTATGCCTATAACGGTAAGATATTACTTACTAGAACTAAAACGGGGCATTATCTTCATCCATAACGCCAATACGTACCTAAGGGTAATAGAAGAACAGTGGGGCTACTCTTGAAATTAATTTCAATCCCAATCCAATTCCAACGTTAAATCAATTCCTAAAAACAATGCGTTATTACGCATTGTTTTTAGGAATCAATGTTTTATTTATTTACATATTTGTAAACAAATTTACCCACATCATAGATTTCTCAGTTTTGAACCATATTTGCATAGTAGAATTCTATTTAATTAAGTATTTTCATGCAATTTTTGAATTCAATAGTATAAATTGACATATATACAATGTCAATAGAGCGGATTTATTTTCAAGGATAGGCTTAGATATAAATATATAAAAAAAATGTGGATTTTACAAATGTAGATGAATTAGTATTCTACCGAATTTTAATGATAATTCACTCATTCGTAATCATTGACATATAAAAAAACTTAATATATAGAAAACACAATGTCGGCGGTCAATTACTGACCCAGCAGGCGTTATCCTGGCCGCGGTTCAACAGATGGTTGTTTTTTATCAGCGCGGTGATGGGGCGCTGAGCGCTGAGCGTGGAGCGCGGGGGTGCGCCCTATAACCGTATAATTACACGTTGTAGTTGCGCGCGCGCCGGCACGCACAATTGGCTTAAACGAGTGTTTGCTTTGATGTGCCGCCGGCCACAGCGGTTATCCACGTGCGGTCGCCACAACCCGTTCTCATGTTAAGCTTATTAAGAAGAGGCTACCCGTTTTACGGTTGTTTATATGTACGACAAGAAATGCCTTCACGTTGCAGATTTAAAAGGCATCTGGATAAAAGCACTTGGCGAATTCCACGTACCGCGCGTTATGTCTGTGAGATTACCCACCTACTCGTAATCTCTACGCGCCTCGGTTCCTCGAGCCTCATTAGATATACATATATGTATATGCTTTATGATTAATCAATATAAACATTGTGTCAATCGAACCACACTCGTAACTATGCCGAGTACTATCTGTGTCATCTGTTTGTTATAAAGTGTACAGTTATGTCGCACAAATGCCAAGGGCTACATCGATCAACCCGGTGTTGTCGCAAGTGATTCTTAATCGACAGCCGTAGTCGAAAGTTGAGTAGCGACGTCGTGATGCCGAACTTAGCCTCCTTCTTCGTACTGGTACACATAGCGCGTTGTGAAAAAGTCACCTCGTCCGTCTCGATACCAACTGCGACACCGCATAAAATATTATTAATCTTCAGATCGTGACTAACGATTTCGAATCATCGTTTACATGAGCGGAAGTTGGCATGGAAGACAGATAAATATTGCATTAATAATTTGGATGGCTTCCAAAATTGACCGCGTGCACAAACCATCAGCACATGAGCGGCCGCGCTACTCGTCAGAATGTAAAAGTCGCTGATGTTCTGTCACACTGACGCCTCGATCAGTACCCACTCATCCCAGTAAAAGTCATGAACAACGAAGTAGGTATTGCATTGTATGTTTGCATTGCAAGAAAGATACTATAATAAATACTGTGTTACGTTAATTGAAATTACTTAAACAAACTTACCCCAACCATTTGGCTAGAGAACTAAAGATCATATAGACTTTGCAAAGAAATATTGGAAACTTATAGATACATCCGATTTATAATAAGGTATTAGGTATTGATAAGATACAACATAATTATAATACTATAATTATTGTTTTTAATTGTTAAACTGATGTTATTATTAATATTGAAACGATTCCGATATCAGTAATATTTATCTAAATAATGTGTGAGATTGCCTTTTAACCACGTCATCAATTCCATCAACAAACAGTTCACAGGATGAATCGTAAAAAAGGAAATTTAATTTGAGAATAGAAACGTTCTGCCTGCTAGGTTATTAAACACTTCTGTCGGTAATTAAAGCAGCAACGGTTGGCTATCATTTATAACTAAATCGTGCGGAAATCGGAAAATATATTCGTAGGTATAATAAGATCACAATGTTGTACCTAATTACAACGAAACGATTGTTTAAGTAATTATATTATTTGATACAATAAGTACTTTTGGTATAAATTATACCTACAAATCAACTATAATCTTTACCTATAATCTACAACATTCTACTTAAAACTTAGGATCTACCAATTGAGGAAACTGGCACTTAAGGTATGTCTATCCATACTTATACCTAAATCTTTCTATGATCATCCTGTAGGTACCCCTAACTAGGCGATGGATGCTATCGGCTCATATGTAACGATTGGATATCTGTGGCAGGTGTTATGGAGCGGGCTTCGACGTTTAATAAATAGACTCGATGGTACCGTGTGCCCCCAAAACGCCGATGAGTCCACTTAACACCTTGATGGATCGTTTTGACGGTACAGATAGCTTACAACGCTAATGAAACATAATAACTGTTGATAAGTATCATAAAGTGAACATAATGGAATTAATCATGGACCTTAAACGTTTAGCTCACCAAACTAGGTGAGTATCTTTAATCTGCTGGTGATTTATTTCCACCTGCTCCGATAATGTTCAGCCGCTGAATATGAATACCTACAGTCAACATTTTCCTACGTAACTACGAGAAATATCGGCACTGCTTTGGACCTTATAATAAAATTACACAATTACTGTCGAACAATTAATGATAAAAGTATTGGACATTCTAACATTGACCCGCAGCTCGCTTATAGCAACCTTTCATGACACAGTGATCGAAGTTACACAACTTATTAATCCGGTTCAACACAAGAAGTTGCGGTAAGCATTCTCTTTATTAAAAGTTTATTGTTTTACATTTCGAATTGCTACATGCGTTATTGAATACGTCTGTATCTAGGCTAACCGAGATAATGATAGATAATACGGCACAATGAAGCACGCGCCGCAACGTGCACCGGTTCGTTAGTGTAACTGTTGAGTCACGGACCCAAAGATCACCTGACGGGGTGCTTTTGACAGCGCGCGATGCAACAAACACGCATGCGCACACACCAACATCCTGATTGTAACCTAAACTCCTCACGGATGCTACAAGCTAACACTAAATAGTAACAATATTGCACATTTTAGACCCATAGGTAAACAAATGAACAAAGCTACAAAATAGAATTCTATTATTCTATGTAAATCATCACTTTTAATTTATGTAACACGCTTACTTACTACGCGATTTATCAAATTACGTGTTGAACGTTACAACAAAACACCGAAATTAGCACCTTGTTACAGGGTCCAGCGCGGCGTAATACCTCTATAATCAAAAAGGTAGCAATTTAGCGTTTACTCGCCAAAGCAAAAAATATGAGCAACAAAAAACTATATGAGTGTGAAGCGACCGAAAGCAGCCGTTTTTAGTAAAATTATATAAATTGGGTTTCCATGATTGAATCCAGCAATAGATGAAAATGTTTAAAAGATAACACACTTTGAGAACCAAAAAAATAAGCTTTTGCCGATATAATACTTATGACAAGCATTGTATCGTACATTTGGTCTAGTGGTCACCAGTACAACTCGGCGTAATCTCTCGAGTCCGAGTTCAAACCCCACGAGTAACAATTCATTTTGTAGCTTTTCAAGTCCTGTTTGTGCCTCACAGGAACTTTAGCTTCGAAATTGGAGTATTCCTTCTTATTTTTAGCTTGTTTAAATTGTTTTTCTATTTATTTTTTCCATTATGGAAAATTCTGAAATGGAAAATATTACTTTTCGCAAACCTCCGAGGGCAAGTTCAATGGACAGTATATTTAATGCTAACATGAGCACAAACACCTCATTATTAGATACAACAATGATGAGTCTGCCAAATACGTCACTTAATGACAGCGACGCTATTCTGAGCCTTAAAGACACAATAAATAAACTAAATATGGAGCTCAAAAGTGCACATATAGAAATTGAAAATTTGAATAGCGAAAATTTTAGACTAAAAATGGACATTGGACAATGTCAGAAAATTATAGAAACTTTTAAAAAAGTAAATATATTAGACACAAAGTGCTTTTCTCCGAGATCTGCGAGGAAACGAAATAAACTACAAACGGACAGTTCCTCTACACCGGCTAAATTGCATCTCTCTCCTACGACGACTCACCTACAGCTCTCATACAAACACCAGCTGATTCTGTGGATGACTCTTTCAACTCAGCTTTATCAATCGGCAGCTCAGAGGCAATAGTACTCAGGAAGCCACCACCAAAAATAGCACGAAATATCAGCTCAAGCAAAGAGATGGAAATCATATTTACCTCCGAAACCGAGTTTAAAAATACAGGTACACAAACAAACAACACCATAAATACATGCCAACCCTTACTCAAAAATCAACTAGCGCCCAATGTAGCTGAGGCTTCTAAGGATTCTAATCATAACTTAGAGCAGTTTCCTCTACAGAGTTATAATCAACAAAGAAACATCACTGGAAGACACAAGGTGTGTATCTTAAGTAGTAATAAAAACAACAAGATACTAGCGATTGCAGAAGATTCATTCCCGAACTACGAAATTTGCCACTACTTATCCCCTAACTGTGGGATAAAGAAACTTATTAATAACATTGATCAAAAATTAAAATACTACACAATGAAGGACTGCTGCCTAATATTAATTGGCGAAGAGGATTTTCGACGAACGAACAACTATATCGACTTAACAATTTATATACGAGAAACTCTTGTGAAGATACAGCACACAAATGTTGTTATATGTGCACCTACTTTCAAATTGAACAACTTCTCAACAATGTATAACGGAAGAATAGAGACATTTAATAGCCTATTATACCTAGATAATTGCACTCATAATTTTGCGTATTTATTCGATTCAAACTATTATCTATCTTATGATTTCAAAATGTTCTGGCAAAAAAGTGGATATGTCAACAATTACGGTATGTCAATTATACTTTCAAATCTTCGTCTAATGTTAAATGAATTTGTATATAGCGATGATGAAAATGGCCTATCAATTGACGTGGAATCAATAGAGGCACCACCTAATGGCAATTTGACTCAACCTAATGAGTTTTTTCTTTTATAATCACTTATACATTTTGCACCAAAACATAGCTGGTCTTCTCAATAAATCGGACCTATTGTCAGTACATGTTCATGAATTGTTACAAAAGAAAATAGATTTAGATGTGATCTGTATAACGGAACATTTCATAATAGCTGGTCATGAAAACTTGATCGACGTACCTAACTTTAAGATAGGCGCGTGTTATGCAAGAAAAACACAAAAACGTGGAGGTTCCTGCATTCTAATTAAGAATATCTATGAATACAAAGAATTAAAGAACATAGCAGGTTTTTCAGTGGCGGGAGTGATAGAATGTTGTGCTTTAGAACTAGTTAAGCAAAATACTGTAATAATATGCATATATCGTCCGCCTAATTGGTCGAACATAAGTCTTTTTTATGACAACCTAGACTCTCTATTAAAAACTGTTTGCACTAATTCAAATAAAAAGGTGGTTCTGTGTGGGGACTTTAACATAGACATAATTAAAAGAAATAGATTTACCTTGGACTTTGAATCTCTACTTCTCAGTCACAATCTTAAATTGGAGATAAATCAACCAACAAGACTAATGAGCAAAACTTGCCTAGATAATATAGCGCATAACTCTAAGCAGAAATGCAATAGTGAGATAATGGACCTTGCTTTATCGGACCACACAGCTCAAATACTAAAAATCTCAGTTAAAAAAACATGCATTATTAATTCTTGGAGAGTACAGAAACGTAAGTTTACAAAGGAAAATTTGTTAAAATTTAAAAATCATTTAAAGTGTCTTACTTTCGCAGACGTATTTGGTACAGAAAACGCTAATAAAGCCTATGACAATTTTATCGACATTTTTTGTTTATTATACAATCTCTGCTTTCCGTTACAGTGGGTAATTGTTAAACCTGACAAAAAGATTAAGTGGATTTCTCGGGGTATTAGAATTTGCAGTCGGAAACAAAGAAATCTACTGTGGAAGTATAGGCGATCACCTACGCAAACAAATAAATCTATTTTCAAAACATATTCACAAAGACTCAAAAAAATTATTCGGCTAACCCAAAAGGCCCAAAATAACTATATTATAAACAGTTCCGAGAATAAGACTAAAGCAGCGTGGCAAATTATTAATAAAACTAAATTTACTAAAGACCCTATCTTACAAATCATCAGTCAGAATTCCATAATTAAAGACCCGCAAAACATAGCTGAATCTTTTAATAATTTCTTTGTAGATCAAGTACAAGATGTAGCAAGCGGAAAAACAAAATTAGAAAACATAACTAGTATAGCCAATAACCCGAACTCAATATTCATGCCACCAGTGGTTCCACAAGATATATCTAGTGCTATCAAATTATTAAAAAACAAAAAAAGCCACGGTTATGATGGCATTACCACTACTGTAGTTAAATTTGTGGCCGACATAATAGCGGTACCACTAAGTTACATTATGAATATAAGTATTAGCTCAGGTATCTTCCCCAGTAATCTCAAAAAAGTTATTATAAAACCACTGTATAAAAAGCATAACAAAGAAGACATGGCTAATTGGCCAGTGGCATTAATTCCTGTGTTTTCCAAAGTTTTTGAAAAAATTATATACGAGACAGTTGATAAATTCCTAACTAAAAATAAAATCTTATGTGATGAACAAAAGGGGTTCAGAAAACATAAAAATATTAATATGGCAATATACGATCTGCTGAATAATGTAATGCCAAGTGTTGACCATAAAACTCCCGTGTGCGCTATCTATACTGATATGACGAAAGCATTTGATTACGTAAACCACGACGCTCTCGTTATCAAACTTTACACGTACGGCATCAGAGGAAATGTCTTGAGTCTGATAAAGTCATACCTTACTAATCGAAAGCAATGTACAGAAATATCGAGGATTTGTGTAAAAACAAAAAAAGAACATAAATATCTATCTCACTATAGAGAAGTCAAATTTGGTGTTCCCCAAGGAAGTGTACTTGGACCATTGTTATTTATCTTATACATTAACGACTTGCCTCGTCATATTCAACAACCTATGGTGTTATTTGCAGACGATAGTACGGCTATAGTAAAATGCGGCATTAAAGATTACTACGAAACAGACATTAATAATACATTGAAAAGAATAATTAATTGGCTAAATCAAAATAATTTAATCTCCAAAAAACACAAATTATGCATTTTCATCAGCGCTTACGAGCTGAACATTATGATGTGGGATTCAATAGACAAAAAGTAGACTCAACAAATGTTACAAAATTCCTCGGTATTTTAATTGACAATAAACTAACTTGGAAACCACATTCTGAGGAAGTATGTAAGAAGTTAAGTAAGTCAGCATACGTACTATATAACTTGTCAAAAAAAATAAACACTCGCACTGTGCTGGCAGCATACCATGGTCTAGTTGTGTCAGTTCTGAGATTTGGAGTTATTTTCTGGGGTAACTGTACTGAGAGGGAGAGGATATTCAAAGCTCAAAAACGTTGCATTAGATCAATGACTGGTCTTAATAATACCGACAGCTGTGAACCTGTGTTCAAGTCTCTAAAATTACTCACCTTTCCATCTTTGTATATACTTGAAGTTGCAATATTTGTTAGAACTAATAGACACCTATTTACCCTAATGGAAGATATACGAACACGGCCAGGATCTGTTAGATCACAATATAAAAATCTAATGTACACAGGTAGGCACAAAACAGCATTATTGAGAAAAAGTATTTTGACAATGGGGCCCGTCATATATAATAAAATTCCCCATACTATTAAAGATCAGTCATTAAGTATATTTAAGAAGAAGCTAACATCATTATTAATTAATAAATGCTATTATTCAGTACATGATTTTTTGACTGATAAGAGTTTATAATGTTATATTAGGTAATCTATTAATTTTGGTGCAAATGTAATAATTTATTTTGTTTATTACTATTTTTAGAATTAGATTATTGTTTTATTTATTGTATTCATGCATGAATGATAATTGTTCCATCCATCCACGGTACTTTGTTTATGTACTTTTGTTTTTGTTCAACTGAGTGGATCTAGCAACTTATATACCTACTTATTACCTTTGCATGCCGTAAGGTAGAATGTGGAAGAGCTATTTGTTAAAATGTGAACACCTTATTTTGTACCCACAGTCTTTGCAAAATAAATGATTTCTCATTTCTGATTTCTGATTTCTGACAATGAAACCTAGAGTATTAAGGTTGGACTTATAAGGGATTTGAGAATATTAAAAAGGGTACATAAGGTAGCGCAAATTTTAAGAGTTTATAACAGTCGGGCTCCAGGTTTCGCATTAAAGAAAGTACCACTAAGCTATCTTATCGGACTGTATTAAGCTACACATGCAGACTATGCTCGAGCAATAAGTATTACATAGTTACCAATTTTGAAATACTTTTACATTTGACAGGACAGCAGAATAATCATCTTACTTGAGTCCTCTTTGTAATAGACACCACGCCGACCTTCGAGGGCGTGCGGCGATTTCACGACTTTACACAAAGACTGTCAAGAATAATTAAAGTAATTACTGTTTACAGTAATTAATGACCCATATAACGTGATATGGTTTGATTGATCTCGGAACTGAGACGAGATAATTGTGGCTTGCTGGCGATATTGCCACACGCCATCTTACAGACGGTTTTCAATTAATGAATACGTAGGTACCTACTTCGGCATCACACTTCGCCTATCATCATGTTGTGAAACAACGTTTTGTTCAAGAGTCTTTTATATTTCAATTGTTTTAGCGCTCTAACGATCGAGTGCCGCCTGACACTAAGTATTGTGTTTCGCATGCAATGTAATGTGATTGCGATTATTTAAAATTTTAAGCAACTATGACAGGTAATTAAAAGAATATTTTATATGTTCTGATTCTAATTTCATAACTGAAATAACACACTATAAACATTTGCAAAAATCTTATAAGCAGTGCCTTATTTTCCTAGAACCTTGTAAAGTAGCAAGGGTGATTAGTGGGGCTTTTAAATAAGATCTTCGAAGCATCGTCGTGAGGGTTATCGATTGTAATTCTGTGTGAGTAGCGGCGGCGGTGTGCGGAGTGGTGGCGCGGGCGCAGGCGGCGACGGAGATAGCCGCGAGCTATCCGCGTACATAGACACTGCATTAGGGCTCCTACGACCGCCCGGCGGCTCCTTTGCCGCCATAAGCGCATTTAACATGTAATCGCGCTTACATTTCTCTTTTGTGTGCACAAATAAAGACTAAAAGAATAACTTAAAAGGGAGTTAATTATTTAAGCCCCGTCGCAATATACATGTAAATATGGAATAAGTTTTAAGCGCTTGCTTTTAGATATTACAGATAAGGTCAACTGGGATTTATCTATTGTGCACTTTATCAGTAATAGGTTTTCTTCGTTGTTATTATGTATGTAGGTATTAATACATTTGTTGTATTTTGATAAGACCACGGCTTCAAGACCGAGCAGGACTATTTTTGAATATCAGCAAATAGCCGGACGTACCTAGTAACAAAATTGTATCGTTAAACAGTAATAAATCAAATTTAACAAGTGGAGTGACACACGAATAATATTAACGAACCCTATTTAACTGCACAGAAGTTGAAGAACAATGAAGCTGTTTTAAATTAAATCGTTTTAAGTTTGTTTCAGACTGGGGTACGTTATTAAAGACAGCGGCGGCGACAGTTTGCGTGGGCGCGATTGACTCGTCACCGGCTATCGAGCCTCACTTAGCGCTAACGTGGCGCAGGCTTTATCGTAGCGCTGCGAAGCCGCCGCCCGCGCCTGCGCTTCCAACATTCACTTAACCTAATCTCGACTAAATTAATAAAGAATTCAAGTTATGTCTTCTCCAAAGGATTAAGTTTGACATGAATAAATGAAGAAAGTAAATAAGTTTTCTTTATTTACCTTAGTGCATTTTACTTTGTGATGATCTGCAGGCGCTTTGCCCATCAAATTGATGGTCACTTGTTAGTACATTGCTTCGTAAGTTTTATAATATTTTTGCTCATAATAGAGCTATAACATACAACGCAATGTACTACATACAAAATAAAATTCAATTCGATGGTAACTGGGATCATGGAACAGGTATACATTTTTTTATAATATTTTACAAAAAAATCTATACTCTAAAAATCTATACAGTTACACAAGTGGAGCTGGACAGGACATATGGTCAGGCGAGGTGATGACATGTTTAGACAAACTGACTGAGTAGTGGACTGGAGGCTAAGAGTAAGCGATGCATGGTGGTCGTCCAAAAGCAACATGGGTCGACGAGAATGAAGAGAATCAAGACATGTAAGTGATATACTAAAATTCATCGGTAAAATTCTGGATAATGAAATGTTTCTAAACGAGGTTAAACTACCAGTGCAATTGTTTTATACATCTCGAAAAACAAACACAAGTAACGCAATAAGACCAAAACTATATTCTAACTAGTTGCACGATATAAACGAGTGGTAAATTAGCTCCTTGAATCTATTCTTGTAGTGAAATAAAGCCACTTTCTATCTTTTATTTAGTGTCGCGCTGCCAAGCCCTTTATCTCGCTTGACAAAGAGGCGGGTAATTGCCATTCGTACTGCGCCAGGGATTTCATTAAAACTTGATAAAACTATTTAAATAATAAGGCAAAGTAACTCTCTACTGAAACTTTATTAGGTCGCACTTTTGTTATATGTTGTGAATTTGTATTTCTATTGGTGTGTTGTTTTTACGAGATTGCCTAATAAAGGAGTGTTTCTCTTAACGTTTCGACCAAGTTGATCGTCAGTGCAACCTGGTCGAAACGTCAAGCGATTCAAAGTATTTGTTGCGCGTTAATTCCTGTTAGCATATAGTAATATAATGCAACGCGATAGTTCAAAAGTTAGTAAAGGAGTTGTTTTTAGGGTTCATGTATGTCTGTATGTATGTAAGTTTGTGAGTTTCTTTATTCCTTAAACGCCTGGACCGATTGACAACCTGTATGGTGTATCCTTACATTGTCCCGGGTAACATAAGTTAGTCAGATAAAAAAAATATATAATGGCTATGGTACACAAAAAAGTTTGAAGTAAAACAATATGATTCACACATGACAGGCGTGCTTTTCACACGACTGCCCAAAAAGGAGTGTTACGTTTTTAGTGTTTATGTATGTTTGTGAGTTTCCTTATTCCACCATAACTTCTAAATGCCTCAACTGATTTAGATGTTTGGGGTATCGTTAGAATCCTTATTCTTTCCCGGGTAACATAGGTTAAAAATAAGATTTATAACATTGTGACATAGTAGTTATGGTACACAAAAAGGTATGAATTGTAAAAAAGGTGTTATGTTTTAATTCATTTGACCGTGTTAGATTTATTTATGCCTTTGGAAAACGAAGTAAAGATATAAGAATTAATTTACTTTGAACCCTTCAGCGAATTGATTTGCGGATACAAAACTATAACAGCCTTTTAATAATGGGTGCAATTTCCTTTTGTTCGTCTTGAGTGAATGTTTTGTCGATACCTAATCGCTCTCCCCTGTGAACTTAAAATGAAGCAATTCTGAAGCTGGTACACCCATGAGAATATTTTTATTTGGTATATTATTATTCAAATTTCCAATTGTTCCTTAATGAGGGGATCAAAACTGTAATAACGGGTAGCGCTTACATTTAATGCGTTTTATAATATAAACCAGCAATATTGAAACGATTTGGATATATAACTCTTTAATCTTACTATAGTGTAACAAAGAACTTTTTTCTTTTAACCGTTGAGAAAATAATGGTATCGATACAAAGAAACTACACTATTCTCACTGATTAACTGTTACAACGATAGTATTCGTTATTCTTTATAATCAAAAAGAGTGCATACCGTGCATTCAGTAAATGAATAGAAAAAACATGGGTAACTAAAAATATTTCAATTTATTTCACTTGGAAAACAACAAAATAGCGTAGAATCATCTTAAATTCATTAGGGAACGTAAATGGATATTGGTTAATGAAAATTAATTGAAACTACCACGCATGGCGGAGTGAAGGGGTGGTCGCAACAGTGATGTGATGAGCGTTACTAATACATCTGCGCAGGTAACACCACACACCGCTGCACCGCTGGAACTACACGTTATTTATCACTTTTTGCTATTATGTATTCTGTAAAAAATATCAATGTGCTTTTTATTGTCCAGAAGAAGTTTGATGTGTTAATATGATTTCTAAACGCATTCCATTAGTTGGTACTGCAGGTAGGTAGATAGTTAGAAACAACGTCTACTCTTCTAAAATTAATTCGAAACAACGACTGTTTTAACAGACGTTTAATACATAAAAACTAAAGCCTAACGAGCGTGTGTGACGTTTCAGTGCTAATTTGCGTCTTAATTTTGTGCATGGGAGTGTTTGTAGAATTTTATCAATCCCCAATTGTGGTTTTCATAGAAGCTAATAATTGGCTTCTAGTAGAGACAAACAAATTTGACCATAAAAATGATTTTGCTTGCATGTTAATGTCACTTTACTTAGAAATATATGTTAAACAAAAAATCCCACAGGTCATTATTAGATCCACGTTTTTTATTTAGTTTGTCATAACGACGAAGGCAGCCAGTACGGGGGGTGAAAACTGAAACATACATTACCAGTAGTAACTTAACAATTTCTGAATCTACTATTCTTTATATTGTATGAAAATTTGATTTATTTTATAAAATGTTAATTTATATGCTGTAAAATGTAATCTCTCCGTCGGCTTTGTAGTATACAATATATTTCTTAGCAACGTTGACGTCAGTGTGTTTGTTTGCGGCGTAGCGCACGTGCGTGCGCGCAGGTGACAGTATCGGCACGCTGCGCCGCCGCGCCGCGCATCTGTGGAGCTTTGTACCTATCTATCGCACTTTTTTCTGCTAACCATTGATTCATTGTGTTACTTGTAAATTGTAACGGTAGAGCAGCCGGCTATGGGGCCTCCTCGCACGGCTGTATGTATGTCATGTATGATGTATGGTACACATGACCAATATGAGATTATTACAGTAACTATCACATATAACCTTCAAGGTTCAATTTTTTTTTTGTTTTAATTATTACCATTGGAATAATCATAAAATTATAGCTTTTTTTATTATTATATTTTTGGTGGGCTTTGTCACTTAGCGACCATATTATGACAAAACATTAAATATACACAAATATAAAGTAATTCACCTTATCTACTGCTAACAGTTTTTTTTAGATGTATTAAGAATCAGGTATTTCTCGGTTTTACTACTTTCCTATCCTGGCCGCTCTATAGTTTTTTTTATTCATAATTTATTTTAGAAGGAAATAGGTACATGTAAGTAAGAATATCTTAATTTGCCGGAGTATGGTGCAGGTATAATGTAACGTATAATTTTAAATCCACTCCTATTTCAAGAATGCTGTGCAGGTAATGTACGTATTGCGTTAGCAAAATTTTACAAAAACAGGTGGTCAATTATCCTGCAGTGCTTACAATTATTACAATTACAATACCCGAGACACATTTTCTGACCAGTTGTTTACTCGGATTTTGTTTGCGTGACAGTCTAGAGATAGTTGTGCTAAGGGCCAGTGCAGTGACAATTTCATATTTGCATATATCACAGGAATGTACCAATCGAATTTAGACCATACGTGGAGGTAATAAAGCGTTTCATATCATAAAAGTTTTGTTTGATAAACAAAGCTATCTGTGTAAAGTGGGAGCGCGGGCTTACTCACCGGCTGGCCGCGCACGTGCGCGCGCGCCGCCTCGCCGCTGCACCGCGGCTGCGGGTGCGCTAATCGTTCCTAGATTAGTGCCTTACCTAAGAATCATGTCGATAAGTTCCACTGTACACATAATGACGGACAAGCGCTTATTACATACTTTAACACATTATTACTATTATCCCAACAACAATATAATTAGTTCTTCTAAAAGACTTCAACGTGAAAACCTCAAATAGCGTTACTTTATAGAATTCGGTGTATTAATGAAACTTCGTTTAAATTAGAAAGTATTCTACTAAACAGATTAATGAACCACCATGCAAATATTATTAACAGAAAAGATATTTGAACCAAACGGATTTCTATAATTATGAAAACAAACAGATGAACATACGTAAACTCTATGTTTGAAAGGTGTCAAGCTCACAGCAAAGTGAATTAATGATGATAAGGTAAACACAAAGTGATGGAGATATTATCAGGTAGAGTGAATTAAAAAGTATCGATATGATTCATGTTCGAATGGGCCAACGGCACTAGAGCTGGCGTCTCGGCTCGTAATCGTAAATATCAGACATTTAACACACAGTGGTCTCGCCGGCCAGTGATTATAAATAGATTGTTGCGATACAGACGACGTGTTTACAGCCGGTATCTGTCGATAGCTGATCCAATACCAACAACTAACGTCATGCAATTAACATCATGAAATAAACGCCGAACAGACAAATACGCCATGAATGAATCTGATAGCCACGATCAATGAATACTTATGACGCCTGGCATTTTCCTACGAGACGCCTTAAGCGTAATCAGTTGATTAGTCATGTTCGTTACTACTGTTACTACTCATAGCAGTCACTGGCGAACTTGCAATATTCTTGTTTTCATATTAAACCGGCTCTATGTTCGTTGAAATTATCCAAACATTGCGAATATTAATGCACTTAGGTAGCGAAGTAGGTATACGAGTAGTTACTTCCACTTCGCGTACCTACAATGTACATACTTAACTACAAAGTTACTACTTAACTATCCAATAAAGATTTTCAGTCTTAATGTCCAATTCTTAATCAATTAGATAATATTCAAAATCCACTTGGATTTAGATTTTTCACCCATCATATGGCTATGGAATAGCAGCACAGATCAATCAATCGAGGTTAATCCGCTGCCGGTCTGAGAATGGGTGACCATCATTTCATATCAAGATCCCTCCGTGCTCTGGTCTCTCCCAGTAACACGGTAAACCGTCGGTGCCGGTTACTAAATGAAGATCTAAGACAGCCGCTACAGGTAGTCTGAAGCCTTTAAGTTTGACAACCAGTCTTACCACGAAGTATCGAGGTACCCTGTCTGGATTGTGAAGGTCCGATAAGCAGTCGCTCTGTGTAAAATGCTGATATTGAGCTGCATTCAGTTAGACTGGAAGCCGATCTAGAACGTAGTTGGGAAAAGGCTAGGCAGATAGGTACAAAAAACTTAAAAAAAGCATCTTTAACGTATGTTGTTCCTGCTCTATTTGCAAAAACGGTAATGCATAAAACAGTTAGATTTGTATTAGTTGTAGTGCATACTCTATTGGTAAACCAACATTATAAAAATAAGGCAAACTACGCCTAAATATATGTATATTACATTATAATTATTAAAATCAAACGGGGCTTAATCGCGCTAAAAACATAATATGTACAATGAGAGGAAAAAAACTTGAACCTTTCATTCAACTTTGTCATCGACAGAATCATCGATATCAAGATGAAGCCTTAGCTAAAATTGAAATTGCGTATATTTTTGATTTTTGTTTTTTAAGTTACACGAAGTGTTCGAAACGTAAAACTAAAATCATTAATAAAGGTTATTAAAGGTCCGATCAGTACTCTTGAAAATAATTCCGCTCGATAGACATTGGAAATATGTCAGTTCGTACTTATAAATGCCAAAATGTCTAAAAAAATATTATAGATTCGGGATAATATGAAGAGAACATGCTTTAAAATTGAGGAAACTGTAATGTAGGTACATTTAATTTATAATTACGCATTGGTTTAAGGCGTCTATTTAATACTGGAATTGGTATTAGTTTCAAGAGTAACCCCACAGGACTATCTATGAGTCGCAAATTGTTAAAACTTAGGAATAAAAAAATTTTCAGCGTGTGACTCAAGCTATTTCTCGCCGATTAACGTCAATCAAGGCAACTGATTGTCAACTATAAAGCGCACAAAAACTGTAAAAAATTAATGAAGTGCAGTTTGTAACAATATAATAACGAGGACGCGTCAGTTAACATCTTCACTCAGCTATCCGCGCTGTCAGTAACAAGAAATAATGATGTACGTATAATATTGCGCATTGCGTGCAGGAAACGATTGTAAGCAATACCATAGCGCTTAGTGCCTGGCACAAGTGATGAGCTGAAATAATAATAAAACCTACAAACATAGCCTCTGTACAGCCAGTAGGGTTAGCCAGAGGTATACTCTAGTACACCCCACACTTCACCACTATTATATAGTCCTATATGGTGAGTCACGGTAAGCCTATTGCTATCACCAGGGCACAGTTCCAAACTACAGGATGCTACTGAGAACTTCCTGACAGAACAATCTAAATCTCATCTCAATCTTTCCCGACCCAGAAATCAAAGCTAGGATCCCACGCTGGTGACAAGTAACAGCATGTACGGATGATGATGAGCTTCTCGATGATAATGCCTCCTGGTTGCCCAGACATGTAGTTAATTTCGGAGTAGAAATGGACAATATCTTCTATTCCGACAAGTCGTGTGAGCCATGGATAGCGACAAACGTTCAAAGATAATTAAATAGAGTTTTAGGTATATCACAGTCCCACTTTTTTATCGTATGGTTGACAAGCAACCTAGTGTCAGACTGTAAACAGTCCAACGAGTCAACACTAACGCGAACATCTTTTAAGAAAAATTTCCTGCTTTACTGACGATTGCTTTCCTCCACTTCTTTTGACAAAAAAAATGGTACGTGCCTGCGAGCCAATTGCGCAACTGAATTGCAATGACAATATATTTCAATTTGCAATATCTACATTTCATTCTACCACTTCCTCGACTACCACGATCGACGCAATGTATATTCGCAGATTGTCAAAATTAAAATTATTGCGATTAAGTCAGTTCTGCAATTACCCCGCGCTGGTCTGCGACTTTTGACTTGGCACTGCTTAGTCAAATCACTAAAAGAGCTGAAAATTACTACATCGTGATAATGTCTTTCGCCGCTAACTTGCACCACAGGGCAGGAGTGCAGATCAGATCGGTGCGCGGGCGCCGCTTGCCGATTGTTCCTCCGTCCGGCGCGACGAGCGACATGTCATCCACTGCTATGTGCTAATAAGATATATTGACACAACCCTCCAGTTTTGACTCGTGCTGCATTCTAGTACCCACTGGGTCTATAGTTAACTCATGCGCATTGATCATAATAACTGTAAGCGCTTATGATTTCAATTAATTCACTAGTATTTAACCAAATAATATTTTTTTTAAATCGCTTTGTTTATTTTGCTGAAAATCTCCAGTAAGTGATGGGACAATCAGACAATAATTAATAGTAGGTAGGTACAGCCGGTAAAGATAGATCATCAAATAAAGGCAGGAAATAAACGAAACCGGAAAAAACCCGTTATTTTTTTCTGTAAAAGGTGTTTACCGCCAATGTTTAAATAATTGATGTATTTGAAGATAGATTTTTTCTAGACCACATCTGTCTACATTAATGAATCATAATGTATCATTTCATGCTAATGTTATGCGGTCTAGGCAATTCAGAATCAGATTTATCTAGCGCCAAAGTATCAGCTGAGGTACCTACTGAATGACGTAGCTTATGAAAAAATGGACAAGCTTCGAGGCGCGGGCGCACTGGCCGATATGCGCACGCGCCATTTCGTCACAAATTTTGAACGAGCAAACGCCCGTACTTACTCCACCGTATTCACTTGTTCCATTGTTTTTAATGCGTGCAAAGTTGCGGAAACAGAGACTAATTATAAATGAAAACATATAATTTACGCAAAAAAAAAAGTGTCAGTTGTGGATTAGGGTGGCGCTAATAAGAATTGGTGTTTGAACTATTTGTTACTTAAGTACCTACAAATAATTAAATGTTCCAATACTTATTTATGACCTCGAGCTTAGAAAACATATGTAGATACCGAATCTAAAGTGATCATCCTACTTAATTAAGTGACCAAGCAAAACATTACTTCTATCGAATAATAAAATAACTAAGCAGTAACCTACTCAAAAAATACATAAAAGCCTAGGCTGGTCTATGCGTCGCAAGCGTGGCTGTTGAGCATGAGGCTCTGAGTTAGATTCTCGAGTCGGACAAAGTGTTATATTAGTAAGTAGCCTGAAGTCTAGAATTGTGCCTAGTAGGATGTCAATAGGCTTTCCACCGATTACATGGGACTTTATAACTGTATCATAAAATGTGATCGTCTAGCGGTAGGTAGGTACTCATTTCTGAACCCTTCAGGGATACAGGCTTGATACTTTTTTATGATAAGTGTTAGTTATTCAGCTACGCTCCTATAATACTGATATATAGGTACCTGTGCATGTTATCGATGACCAAAGTTTGATAATTACCTGGTAAAACAGATGAAAAACAAATGTATCATTATATCTACCTAATTGTCGATATCTATTTGCAACAAAACATAACCTAAATGTCTTTAAACTTCCTCGTAATGGAACTAGTTCAGATCCAGCTGTTACGGTAATTGTACAGGATCAATATCTAGACGAATGTGAATTTCGTAACTCGATTGTGAGGTGGTCAAGTTGATCGATGATGTGTGCGCGTGCGCGGGCACCGCTTGTCAATTAGGTTAGCTGAGTTCAGGGCCTGAGCTACGAGCGCGCCTATCTGCGCAATGGATCTGGCGACGTTTGCGCAACTTTATGTAAGTAATAATACTAGAATAACATTATTTCTAGAAAAATTGTACCTTAGTTTTGTTAGTGCCAAAAATGTTTTTTTCTGTTCCTGAATATTTTATGTAACTAGTAGGTATGTCATAGCGGCACATCAAATACACAAAGCATTCTTCCACTAAGTATTCGCACAAAAACTGGCATGTGCTAACTCACAGGTAGTACGATAAACACAATAGGTACAATTGATTTTTTATGACACAAAATAAATAAAAGCCGATTTCATATAAATCCCGAGCTGCAAAAAATGTCGTAAAATAAAATCACAACGACCTTCATTCATCTTTTATCAAATTTAATGAATATATATAGGTACAACGCTTCGATGCAAAAGAAAACAAAATAAATATACAACTATGCCTCGATACATTTTGGAATCTAAAAGTAAATAAAATACGCTTCGTATTGCAAACCTCCTCCTTTTTGAAGTCGGTTAAGCATATTTAATAATAGACACACAGACACACATATCTACAATAATTATACCTAAAGTAATCAGTGTTCAAAACGATAGATTAATAGAATATAGATCATGGACTAATTATATATAAATGGTAGAAAAAACACTACGTAAATAATTAATGTGTGCAGAAGTTTTTTGGCTTAAGTAGGTAGGTAGGTAGGTACCTAATTAATTGTTGGGTTGGTGTACAAATTTTTGTGGAAAGAAAACTACGGTCCTGAGCAGGATTCAAATCTGCGCATCCCGGATAAATATTCCAGGCGCTCTGACAACTAAAGCCATCTCGACCTCTGTTCACTACCCTTTTTTTCATGTTTTCTTTCCACGAAAATTTATAACTTTAGAGCTCACTACGCATGCGTTAACGCGTTTGACAAATTTATCAGTTTTGGTGTACTAATTTTTATTTTACTTGCCTAAAACTGTAACTAACCTAACCTACTTAGCACACAAGTGAGAAGTCATATTTAACTCATCGGTTTAGGTTAGAACCTAAAACATAAAGAACCAGAATCATATCAAACTCTAATTTAGTTCCAAAGTTAGCAAACAATATTAGCTTGACTTATTTCAATAGGCGATGTTGGTCCCCGTCATGTAGCAATCTTTAAAATCTGCTTACCCGCACAAGAAGTATAAATACCCGGATTTTTGAGATTTCATCGCGGACGTAATATCAATGTCGCCGATGGATTGTAGAATAAGCTATTTACAAAACTGCCAGCTGATTTACAAAACAGAACTGTTATGAAAAACAGCTGAACGACGTTTAGTGGTTTTACATAATTAATGAATATATATGATAACACGCAGAATTGTATGAACGTTTTACGTTTATCAATGCAGCGGGTCAACGATCAGAGATTAAGTAAAACAGTGTGAAATTAACTGTCAGATTGTTGATTTTAGTTCGAAATTTTGTCGCATATGGCTCTGTATGTCTTAACAATAATAATCTAAATTTATTTTACTTTAATTTAGTAATACAGATTAAACAAACAAATAGCAGACTTGCATTTTAGACATCATTTCGGAGGCGTATTTTCGGTAGATGTGCCAGTAGCCTCAAACCCGAACTACAAATCAAACCCCGCCCGCGGCGCTCCCCGGACGCCCCCTAAACTAGGACAAACCGGGGATACCCGGAATGATGGCAACCCTACCGCCATGACGTCTTCGTACTTCGTTATTTTAAAAGTCGTTGGTTCAGATTCAATATCTAAAGGAAATTTTAATAACGTAAATATTTTTTTTGTTCTATTTTTGGTTACTAGCTTTTATTAAAATAATATGTCAGCCCCATCGTACCCTTACATTAAATTACTTAACCACATACAAGAGCAATTCTTATTAGTTAAGGTAATGATAGGTGTTATTCATGAAGAACCGTAATTAAATAGCACAACTCTTTAGAAATCTCTGAAGTTTGTGCAGATTGGATCGATTGAATTATGCCCATATCAAGTCTATTTATTTTTAACCTCCCTCTCGAATAACTCCCGTTCTTCTCTATTTCGTGTAAATTCCTTAAGCAAATGTTGCACGTCTCCGATTTGAATGCAATCTGTGCACTTAAAATCAGCTTTTTTCATAAGAAATGCAAATTTTGCCGCAGTGTCCTGAACGAAGTATTAAAATTAATTTTATATAATTTTTGTTCAATTTACTATCGTCGAACCAGGTTACTCGAGATGGCAGACCTTGAGTGCTTTTATACCACATACTTGCACCAAGAGAAATAAAAAAAATAGTTTCCAAGAATTAAAACATGCTGATTTAAATTTTTATATGTATTCCCAATAATCAGGTACATAATTAATACAAGTAGATACCGTCCACTACAGCTGATTTTAATACACGATCAGCCTCCTCGTTACCGCATAGTCTAGTAGAAACCCATTACAATTTAAATTATATATTATTGCTACTGAGTAACATAGAAAAAAATAAAATATGATACGCTATCGATGCACCTTTGCTGTAATCAGAGGCGCAGCGAGCGATATGCTGGAGTGCACTCCTACTGTCTAAAGAAACTACTATTTTATTCAAATTTCAGTTCAAGATATAATTCACTGCTTAATAAATGGCAACGAGTTCCAGCGACATAATTGATATATTACAATTTATTTTATATCCTAAACTATTGCCTCAAATAAAAAATAAAATAAACTTAACATGTCAAACGAAATATCGTGAAGATAGGTGACGATACCATTTCCTCTACTGTACCTGACATCTATTACATCTCACAGTATCAATGGCAGTTGATGCAAGTGTGCAAGCCGCCACGCCACCGGCAGCTGTGCGTCTGATCCTTTCCTGACAATGGAATCTTTACAGGTTGCTGCAACGATGCAAATGGTCTCACTTTCGAAGAAATTCACCTTCGCTCGAACGAACTCGAGCACATACAATGTGCGACTACGTTTGTTTATCATCGATTTTTTGTCGACTATCAGTCAAAAGCAACGTTTGTGCGAATTATTTTGATTTGGTGTAAACGTGTCTAGACACAACACCTCAGACCAATTACCTACGTCTTTAATTTTATGTATAGGTAGGTAAAAGAAAACATTAACCTGACCAAAAGAAATTGCGTTATTTACAGTAAAAAAAGCATTAACTCCAATTATTACAAAACACTTATCACACCATAACCTTATCAAGACCTCTTTTACTACTAACGGCAACAATAAATCCGACTGTTAAGTCTAAGAGGGTTGCACAAGGCGAAGTCAGGCAGGCGTGGTTTAATGTTACTCTTGTGGAAACAGCTGTACGCTCCCCCTTTACCTGAACACCTATGTGCCGAGCACGTGTTGTATGTGCCCTCGCTTCTTAGGTAAATACGATTTGTATTTGAAGTCCTCACATCCGGAGTAGAAGCGAGTACCGGCGACTTTGGTACCTACAACTTGATTTTATTTGCATAGGGACATGTGCCGAGGCTCACATTGAATATGGAAGACTAGTGTGGGCATTGTACCGATAACGGATGAAACACACTATTTTAGTGATGTCAAGCAATTGGATATTAAACATTAAACACACCTGCCGACGACTTCCGATGTATTATTGACATAGCAATGTGATCTGTTCAATTTAACCGTGGCTGTTTAGTCTGGGATCTACTGGCTACGCGGTAGCAACATTGATATGATATTATCCTGATTACTAGCTTTATAAAAACCACCGTTTACTATCTAAAATTGATATAATCGACTATTGTATATTATTAGGAAACCGAATATTTGTTTGAACAACTAACACCCCTAACTGTGCTACTAGAAAATGCGTGTTGCTTTGCGTTGCAAGCAAGAGTCAAGTAAAATAATAAAATTTGATTTCTGATTTATTAAAACGAAAAAATGAACTTGAAATCAAGAACTGGTTAACGTTACAAGAAATGTGTATGTAATGAAAACATTGTTTAGAAAATCTTTTATGTGGACCATACAACAACCCTTTCTCTCACATTATCATTGTCAACAGTAAGAATTCAGAAGAGCAGCTCTCTATATAGGAACACCTCAACGAAATTGATCGGCAAATAACAAAAGAAACTCGATAAAAAACTAGTGCATATTTATGTTGAATTAATTATAAACCAGTATATATTGTTTGAGAGAATAACGATGACTGGTTGTCGGGTTGAACGAGCTCTCCCTTTCAAAGTACTCAATCGGAAGCTGGAAGCAGGTGTGCGGCAAGCCCAATCCGTCTCTAAGATCACACGATGTAGAGCACTTAAAATACGTTACATAACCATTAACACAAATATTCAATAAATCTTTTTATTGAATATTCATTGAGTAATGTAAATTGAAAATACTCTCATGTGACCGAGTTCATGTTGATTGAATGAAATATTTTATTCTACTTAGACGTGTAGGTAGGATATCTTGTTATAATGGCTTGAACAGAATTTTCCGGAACCCTAGTATTAAATGGTCACTTTTAGTATTTCATTAGATAGTCTGTTAAAAATAAGTAAATAGATATATTAATTGCAATAAGTAATAAGTTTTTTTTTTTAAAGACTTAAAGAGGTATATACATTTTGTAATTAGTATGGCGTGCGAACTCCTTTTTTCGTACGCCTTATGGTCAAAGCGCGCGCGAAGCACAGGCTTGCCGAAGCTGCTTGAATTATAGTTTGAGACAGTTTGAAATATATGTAAGTATATTTTTTAATAATTTAATATAAAATGAATATTTTCATATTTACAACACAAATTAATATTAATTTGTTGACAAAAATAAATAAATTGAAAAATCTAAATGTTTATTTGTCATATTTATGCTAGCACTAGTCACAAAAATGTTAAATCTCATAAAGAATTCTTTGAACATTAAACTCTTTGCTGAGATTTAAAAGTGAATCTAAAGGTGTCAAAATCAAAATCAAAATCAAAATCAAAATAATTTATCTGTTATACATAGGTGATAAGTACAAACTTGGTGGAAATTATAAATATTATTGTGTCACTATGTTTCACCATGACAGGCATACAAATATCGGCTTAAAAAACTATGTGTTTAATTATAATTATACATGGAATTTAACATTACATTAAGCTGTCAAGCTGTTTTTAGTTTAAATTACCGCATTAGTGCAGTAGTCTAAAGAAAATCACACGTGCGTAATACAAGCAAGTGTGTTGCAAATAATAAAGAAAAACGATAACCAAATTAAAAAACTTATTATGGTGCTGACTTCTTCTCGTGTAATTTGACAATACCTTTAGGTATAACATTATATTTGTAGGTAAATAAAGATAGTCAAGTCTTCTAGCTTAGCATCACGCCGATACTCCCCGAAGGGTAAGGCAGAGGTTTCCTGTTGTAGGACCAACAAGACGAACTGCTCATTGGTAATAATGGCCGAATAAGAAAGAGATTGTTATATCATTTACACATTCACCCCATAAAAGAACCTTTACTAGCTGCTTATAATTTATATCACTTACTTGTTACTTTTATACTAAAGTTTGTATATATAACAGTGTAGAGTGAAAGATCCACTTAGTGGTATCACCTTAGTGAACCAGATGTGTTACCCCCATGTATTTAAATATAGTGTGCCACCCTTAAGAGATACAGCGTAACTCAAACTGTCCCAACTATTAATTTTTCATGCTGAGTAACACCATCCGGAAAGTAGGTATATACCTACATAGAACAATTAATGCAGTAACAATCTGCACCATAATATCATAAATGCACGTAATTTAAGTAAACTTACTAAGCTGTCATTGACCTGATCAAATAAAATAAGGGTGGCATCTAAACGATTCCTTCATTGCTCCGCAATCCATCAATAGCTATAATAAGAGGACGGGGGAGATTTATTTGGAGCGAAATATTATATTTTTAACAAGATGCAGGTAGGTAGGTATATATAAATGTATTACGTAGTTATTGCATGATACTTAGGTACTTAAAAAATATACCTCATCGACAAAAAGACGTGTGTGCTTTGTGTTAGCATGTAGGCTAAACCTATGTGGCTATATTTAAGTATAAGTAATTATTGATACTTATAAAGAAACTTCGGACCCCTTCATTTTTAGGTTAACATAGATACTTTAATACTACATAAACAGGAAAGCCACACCGCCACATTTTCGATCGTTTCACTTAATTACTTCAGATGCGCCTTATCTAATCTGGTTCTGAAAGGAGCCGGTGTGAACACTGTCACACTTGTGTTTGTAAGACCGCACGTGTTCATTCACATTCCCACCGTCCGTCCGCGTCTCCTGTGTTGCGAGGGCTCGCACGGCTTCTATAGGACATTAGGCAAGCCATAGGTAAACACCGCTCATGTGCGTCCCTTGATAGTGTTTACAAAGGAAATCTTTATGCTTAGCACACCGGTATACCAATACTAAACAGTATGTATTATATAGAGCGAGTTAATCAGATAGTAGAGCAGTAAGTAACTACTTAGTTTTCATGTTGTTGCATACTTATAATAATTTGATATAACTTAATAGTTTAGTAGCTTATTTGATATAATGTAATATTTTAGTATTAGTAAATTAAAAATAACCTCTCAGGAATCAGGGTGCTTTTATGGGTCGTTAATGCCGGACGTTAACTATTAGGTAATAATCTGAGCGTAACTCACAAGTAAATTATAAATTGAAAGAGGTCAGAGGTGCACAATTAGGCAACAGACAATAAAAACTTTATTTAAGTTATGTATCATTTAATTATTCGATAATACTACATTTCCAATGTAGCGCAGCGGGCATGCAAGTAGTTAATAAGTATTTACAGTAATTTATACGACAACAGAGGGTAGCGTATCAAACAACATGGTAAATTTGTAATTGTTACGTTTTTGTTGTTCATCCCCATCAATATGGCACAGTCGTTAATTTCATTAAGAGCTTATTAAGCGGGCACGCGACCGATGACAGTTGCGCCCGCGCCCTGCACGCGCACGCTAGCGATATAATCGAAAAACTTATGGCCCGTAACACTTGTGTCATTCTACTCTGATGCTACCCATAATTATGCTTCCTTTGTTAGCACTAGCCAGTGCAACTGCAAGAAAATATTACTCTCAAATTCATATTGATAGATAATTATGAGTGTTTTAGACGTGATTTTAATGAGAGTCTCTTACTTACCTACCTCTTAGTTATAAACACAAGTGCAATAATGTAAAATAAAATACAAAAAATATTTTCTTAGTCATTTCACTCTCCACTGAATTACACCCTCGCCTTCGGCTCGGATTCCAATACAGCCTCGAGTGTACTAATAACTAACTTAGCACGTGTATCATAATGTACTACCTAACTATTAACATAATGAAAACAGTGGCAGTGTTATCTTTTTGAAAGAAATTACTAAATGACCTATATAATGATGATGAAAATACTAATTTCAGAAATCATTGTATTATTATTATATATTGTAACCTAACAGGCAATATAAGCTTACAATAGCAAAGGAATCTGTGAAAATAGGGACAATAAAACTAATAATGTATATAATATCTAATAATAGGTACTCAATAACATGCCTACAAACATGTTACTTACTGAGCTAAAGTATTAACAAGAAAATATGATGGTATCGTACATGCGCACGCGTTTATTGTGGTCACGCACTACTCATCACGGGCGTCAGGTGGTCGACGCTCGCCACCCCTACAATACCAACCCGAATGCATTCCTATTACGTCATTTAATTAATTAATATTTTTTTGTAAGTCAATTACATAGCTATATTAACTTTTATGATGATACATAGAAAATTAGTACGTATTCAGTGAAGAAGATCACTGATCAGCTGTGAATACAATATCAATATCTTAGAATTCATTCAAGCATTCCTGCTTCTACGAGCCTCTTTTTTCTAAATCAATCTGCCTAGCCTTTTCCCAATTACATTTGGGTCGGCTTCAAGTCAAACCGGAAGCAGCTTAATACCATTTTACATGGAGCGACTGCCTATCTGACCTCCACAACCCAGTTATTATAACACGATATCTTGTGGTATGACTGGTTATCAAAGTTTCACGCCTCTAACGTCTGTCATAGATCTTAATTTGTCAACCAGAACCGACGGCTTAACGTGCTCTCCGAGGCACGGAGGGGTCTCGATGTGAAGTGATGGTCACCCATCCACAGACCGACCGCGGCAAGCACAGCTTAACCTCGATAGATGGATCTGTGCGGCTGTTAAACACGAGCCGCCCCGTAGGAGCCTCTTTTTTCTTATTTAATAGTAAGAAAGGGTACGGACTGCAATTAGCGTTTTCAGATCAGTTACTCACAGGGGTTACTCTTGAAACTAATACCAATTCCAATCCAATCCCAATATTAAATAGACGCCCTAAATCAACTCGTAATTTTAAAATAAATTTACTTACATTACAGTTGCCTCAGTTTTAATGCATGTTGTCGTCTTATTATCCCGAATCTATATTTATTTTTTAGACATTTTGGCATTTAAAAGTACGTTTCAAGAGTAAGCTGTGGGCTTATTCTTGAAAATAATTCCGCTCGATTGACATTGTAAATACTTTTATATGGAAAAATGTCAGTTCATACTTTTATATGGAAAAATGTCATAATATAGGTAATAAGAAAAATCGGGATACTAATAAGCCAACATGCTTTAAAATTGAGATAACGGATTTAAAAATAAACAGTAATGTAGGTAATTTATTTATCAACACTCTTGTTCGTAAAATGGCTCTTATTGCACCGATGTTAGGTTCATAATGAGGCTTATTATTATTATAATCACACGTGCTTTTTCTTCATATTTAGTGCGGTAATATATGAAAGCCAGCGTGACAGCTTTACACTTACTTTTAAACCTCAGCAAAGAGATTTGATATTTAAAAACTCCTTGATGAGATTTAAAATTTTTGTGACTGTGCTAATTTAAATATGTATTACAAATAAACATTTCGATTCTTCAAATTACTTCTTTTTATCAATAAATGAAGAATATTAACTTTATTTTAAATTATTATAAAATATCAAACCATAGATTGTCAAACTAAAGTTCAAGCAACTTCGTCTAGTGAAGCTTCTGCTTCTACTTGCGCGTGCATAGACCATAGACCCGGCGCACAAAAAAGGATGAATGAAATTCCGCACGTCATTTTAACAAAATAATTTTAATCGATTTATTATTCCCTCCCAAGGGTGTTGAAATACGTCGTATAAAACCCATGAGTATAGACATATACTGACTATATACTGAAAATTTAAAATATTATGAGTAAAGAAATTTGATGTCTACAAACTCTGCCGAAATTTACAATGTTTGTATACATACAGTGTTATATAAAATATGACATTTGCACGCAGACAAAATGAACACCAATAAACATACAAATATTTATTTTTGAATCCATTCTAATCATAAAAATATTTTCACTTGCTCGTCTCGTGCATTTCTGTGTTCAAAGGCTAGCTAGATGAAAAAGCGGGATTTGGGCGTCCCGCTCAGCGTGCCAGCAGGACACGTCCCGAGAGGGAAACTACTTGAACTAACTGCAGTCCACATCAGAAGAAAACAGACCGCGAAAATTCGATATTAAATAAATACTGATACTTTAATACAACGAATTCATACAAACAGCAATTAATATGTTAAAGAGCCGGTAGCAGCAAATGTATGTATCGAAGGAACGGCAAAACTATCTGAGGAAACACACGACGCAAAAATATATCGCCTCCTAGAATGCAAAAATATCGGACATATGTTAATATAAATATCTACCTACCAAGGAATAAAAAAGTAAGTATACGACAAGGATTTTCGTTGCACGCTGTACTACGCAAGATAAGGTGTACCGACGTGTAAGAGCTGCGATGTAAACTACGTATATTTTATTATCTGGAAATAGGTAGAACTTAAAAAAAAATCTATTTCATTTTAATCTCGTTATGTAACAGCATATAAAACGTCCCAAATAAAGCTGCTTCCGGTCAGTATACTTGAATACAAAGTTTACCCATTATCCCACCCCACATAGCACTCGAGTACGGTTTGTTTAGATTTAGATGGGGATTTGCGAATGATATTATTAATTGCGTGGTTCCCACAGCTTCCAGAGGGGTGAGCTGCCACGGTTGGCTCGTTGATTTGTGTGTTATTGTTGGCGCGATGGTGCGATCGGTTTCCGCACGCACTCCCACGACAGGGAGCAGATGCCGAGCGCCCGGCGGCCGGCGCCCGCGCCTGCGCAGCCGCAGCCACTGTCACTCACAATATTGTCTCACCAGTGACCCCCGTGAGAGCTGTGGGAAATGAAGCCGGCTGAGGGACGAACAATACTCATCATTGTTACACAATTATGTTAGATACTTGTTTTAATGTTTCTAAAAGTGATACAGAGGTTTCATACAAATCATTTACAAATCTGTACTGACTACTAGTTTAACATTTTGTATTAAAATTGTAAGTATTTAACTCACCTCCCACAATGGTTACATCTTATCTAATGAAAAAAAAGTTTAAAGGGGCAAATGACAATTCATATCAAATCAAATTTATCAGTTAAAACACGTATCAGCAGAAAATCAAGACATTTTTAACGTTGATAAAAACATACAAAGCTCCCAATAAAACCACAATCCATAATTATACCACTCAAGTAATGTATTGAAGCTGGGGTAAAGTTAGCGGCCCAATATACCTACTCCATTACCCTAATAATTAAACAGTTTTGCTGCATATCAAATTAATGATCTGTAATCCCGAGGCTTTTAATTTTATAAGAAGCCAGAAGAATAGGAATTTTCTTATTCTATTTACAAATACGCCGAAGGTACAGCACTTGACAAAACTTTAGCAGCATACCTATATCTGGCATGCTGCTAAACTTTTAGCTATGTTTTATGACCGGCCGCCTGCCTGACGTCTACCCTCATTAGGAATGCTGTTGTTGGTGGTAACCGCCACCGATACGGTCTCCCTCTATCTAGTTATGTCACACCAAATGTTATCCTAATATCACACTCCACTAACCGGGCTACTGTATGTACTCTAGTGTATAACATTTTAAAATTGATTAAGGAATTAGATACCAACTATGTATATTATAAATCTGGAATTGTATATTGGACTAAGAGGTAACGAGGAGGCTAACCGATCAGCCAAATTAACAGCAACTAGTGGTTTGGACATTTCAATTCTGTCACATTATTCAGAAATGTTATTAAAGTTAAAGAATAAATGTTATATTCATTTTAAGGAATATTTTAGGGAAAGGAGTAAAGGAAAAAGTACTTAGTGTAAGGCGAAAATGAGGACATACGAGTAGTTGATTCTAAAGGCAGCAGCTCTATGGTTCTCCGTGGCGTCGCGTCGTTGGTGTCGCCCGGGTCCCGGCACTACATGTTTTCATTCTGACAGTAGCGATTCGCGCTTAAACGTTGTTTAGTTATTCAATTGTTTCTAATAATATAATAAATGTAATTGGAACATAAACTTGTTTAAATATAGATAAATCTTTGAAAAGCATTAACGCACGCTTAGTGAACTCTAAAGATATAATTTTTGTGGTAAAAGAATACTTACATAGATATTTCCATCTAACATTAAGTTGGTTTAAAACAATTCAGTATCAACCACTTATAATACCTTTATTTTATAATACTAAGTAGAGCCTGCATTGTAGGAATGCTAACATTACGCTTTAGAAATATGCCTTAAAAAAATGCATTTTTAATTATGAAAGTCAATTCTCATAATTCCAATGTGTGTGGAATGATAGATGAAGTTTACACGGTCTTAATGAATGTGTTAAGCACCTTAAAGTGAGAATTGGTACAAAAAAATAAAATAAATTTGATCAGGGGTTTTTTTACCTACATATCTTGACGTTGACTATGATGCTGCGAAGTTTATAATCAAGAATATGATCTTGCATATAAATTTATTTTAAAATCTATGTTAATTTTTCCCATATTTAAGTTTAGTCCTCCGCCGCGTCTGTCTGTCCTTTCGCGATAAACTCAAAAACGACTACACCTATTCTCATGTTGTTTTCAGCAATGGATAGAGTGGTTCTCGAGGAAGGTTTTAGTATATAAAGGTTTAGTACATAATTTGTCAATGTTTTTGTATACATTGGCTAAAATATAATGATATTTGTTGGCGTCGGAACAAATAAGCCGCCTGGGAGCTTTCAACGAAAACGCTGCCTAAACCCTTTGAGATATAACAAAATGATGTATGGTGGAATTGTGTATCGTATACATATAGGTCTACAGAAAAGTCCGGGATGGCATAGGTCTATCTCTTAAGGATAACCTACTATAACCATTTTAGTACTTTAAAAAATGGGCAATTTATTATGGAAAGCGGGAATGGGATCCAAATTTTATGATAACCGACATCCACGCGGGCGAAGCCGCGAGCATCAGCTAGTTAAAAATAAATTAATGGTCGCCCCTTCGTAGTTCATATCACTCTATGAGAAATTACATAGGTACTATTTATTTTATATACCTAGGATTGTCCATGAAAAGCAATTAACCATGGCTAATAAAAAAAGGAAAAGAAAAGGTAACTACTACATATATAAGTTTATAAAATGCTAACATAGGTAGGTTTAACTGGCTCGTTGGTCTAGTGGTCCCATGCGCGACTACTGAGCCTGAGGTCCTGGGTTTGATTCCGGGTCGGGCTAAGTGTTAAATGGTTTTCCTTGTATGTAATTCTCAACAGCAGCCCGGAGTTTAGGAGTGTTCCTGGTTGATGGCAATTGGCTTACCACTTATTACCTACATGTGGCTTAATAACAGCAATGGTGAAATGTGGGTGTACTATGTATACCTCTGCCTACCCCTTCGGGTAATACAGGCGTGATGCTAGGTTATGTAATAGGTAGGTACCTACGTCAGAATAAAAATAGGTAGGTATCTAAATTAATATTTGATAACTATCTTTGTGATACAACAGTCAGGCACTTGACCCGTCAACACAGCTTATTATTCAGTGTGTTTCGTATATATTCATGGATGGCTGCCGATGGCGGCATGAGACGCCATTGCATATGCGACGCCCGCGCCCCGACGCCTGCCCCGCCAACCTCGCCAGCCAGCAGATGCTCCATTAATATTGTATCAGGCATTACATTAAACATGATTTTATAGTCCGGTTGCTATACCGTCAAACTTTTCATCGACACATCTGTCTACTGAAACATGGAAATTTATAACTCCTGAAAACATTTAAGGAAATTTATGTAGTACCTACTGGTGTCTATCAATATCTTCCTAGATTGTCTATTCAACGGGAAATCTAGACATGGACATATAAATTATGCATGCACGCGTCTGGTATACAGTCAACAACCGTTTTTCAATGATGAAGATGCATCTATGATTCCCAAAACACGCTCTCACTTGTACATGCGTAGGTATTGAGTGGGACATATTGTGCCGAATATTTTATTAAAATTTGTTCCTAGTTTTATTATTCAGCTATCAAGATTTTGAACTCACATTAATTTTTTCTATTAAATTTATATGTATTGTATTGCGGCAATACATTATAATTAATTCAGTACGATGTTGTCAGGTAACAGGTTTAAAATAAAACAGGTACCTAATATCCAAATTTGTACAAAAGGTACTCTGTCAACATTAGCATCACCCGTCCTGAATTAAGCACTTGAGTCGTCGTTGAACTTTCATGCATTCATTCTGTATAATGTACCAATTTGAATGGTCAGTATAAATCATGATAACAGTTTTGGTTACCGAATCAGAATATGTTCAGTAACAAATGCTTTGTTTTTGCAACTACGAACGGAGATTGATGTGCAACAATTACGGGATGATCCTGAACCATACATTTAAAATGTGTTGCATCGACAAACAGCTTTTTTTAAGTCTGTGATGCTAATATGTAAGTGGAAATAAATGGACACACAGGATCAATCCATCGTCCCACTTTACATTTTATCTGCTTTTATATTGGTTGTCTACATTTATATTGATAGTGATTTTTTTAAGATCTGTTTCATGCTTATATTCCGATTACTTATGCAATGAGGCCTATTCGACACTTCGTATTTCTAAATAAACGTGGAGGTTAATTAAGAAGGGCAAGTCCGAGACACACATGCGAAAAGATTTTGTAAACTGTTTGATCTCAAATCTTCTAATCTTTCTATAAGAAAGGTGAATCATAGACCTAGGCGCAGTTCACCCAGCTGTCTGCAATATTCAAGGCTCTTAAAAACCAACAAATAGATCCAACTTAGGTACTTACATTAATATTAAAAAAAAAAACACTTAGTACAGCTCCCATAAAAGTAGGTAGAGAAAATAGGTTTAAAATTTAATATTTTAAGAGGAGTCAAACAGGGAGACCCACTATCTCCTAAACTGTTCACCAGTACTCTAGAAGAGATTTAAATGAAACTCTGACCACCAAATGGCAGAACATGGGCATCGTCCCAGGCGAGACAAGGTTAACCAACCTTAGTTTCGCCGATGACATTGTCCTATTTTCTTCCTCACTCGCTCAGCTAGAGAAGATGCTACAACAAGACCTAAGCAATGGAAGGATAGGACTTTCACAGCAAGGTTTATATTTTCAACATTACCATGTTCTTAAGAAACAAATAGTTGAAGTGTATTCCTTGATTCGAACGAGACACATATCAGTTAGGTACCTACTATCGTGATTGACAGCGGCATCCAGTTCGAGGGTATTTGAGTAGTACATAGTAGTAATAGATACATACCTAATCCTGGAGTCATAATTATGACACTGACACTATATACTTAACTATGAAGTGTGTGGTACCTAGTACTATTATATGCCACCTTATCATACACTGTCATCTAGTAAGTACGGCGCCGGCGCAGGACTGTATGTAGGTATGCGTCGAAGTTAAAATCGATTACGCCTCCGCTTTAAAGCTATGAATATTTTAACTGATCTGTATGATTGACTCATTGTTGATTCGGTTGTCATAAGAAGTAACTATCTAACGTTGATTTTGATCCGGAAAGAAAGTTCACTATTGTGTTGTATTTAGTAGCCTGCGTTCCATTTTTAACACCTGGGTAGGTTTCTCCCTTTCGAATATACCTACTAAAATCTTGTTGTTTGTTAATTGGTGATTAGGTGGGTACCGGTGGTCAGATTTCAATGCCACACGGATGTTAAGTATACAAAATACTATATAGACAATAAAACTAAACAAATAAAAACACTCCTGGGGCAGTCGAGTTAAAAGCAAGAACTACGTTCGAAGATAAATATATTTTTTTTGCCTTGGTCGTGTTGAACCGTTCCGACTAACTATTAAAAGAGAATATAGATTAGTCCTGTATTATATATATCATGAATATATATATATATACCTACACTAATTCTTAGGGAAACATGAAATCTTCCACAAGTATTCGACAGTAGATGTAGATACTGCACCAGTGACTTACGAATAAATATCTACACGTCTTATATAAGTAGGAACTAGGAATAGTATTTTATAAATTAATTGCACTTGCCGTAATCTACGATCATCGCTCTGTATTTGGTGTGATAATAACAATAAATTCTATTCGTGAAAGTTACCCCAACTTTCCTCATGAAATATACGCCAAAAGCAGTACCTACCTATAATTACTACAGTATCATTTGTATTCAAATACTTGATGAATAAAATAAAAAAGAACTCTAAGAAGTAAAAAAGTAACATTGTTCTCTCGGCTTTTTAACTTCATTAAAAGAACCTATTAATATTTTTAAGATGAGCATCGTCGGGGGACCGCTTTCTCGTTTCAAATGTTAGGTCACACATATATTTTAAAGTAAATACTCACTATGCGTCTAAGACTCCGACCGCAGCTAACAGATCTTCATAAATGTAGCTAAGAACCATCTCAATCACGTCAGCTTTCAAACAAAAAACAACGCATCATATTCGGTCCATTCGTTAAGGAGCTACAATTCCACAGACAGACAAACAGACACGTCAAACTAATAACACCCTTCTTTTTGCGTCGGGGGTTAAAAAGTAACCACGGAGTTTGTGGTTCATTATGAAACTAACAACACATCAAAACACTTCGGATCGTGGCAACTAGATTTAACAATTAACAAGTGCCTGTTAATGGTCTTATTAGAAGACACGACTTTGACTAGTACACCACTGTAAGGAGCACATTCTTTACCCAAAATATTTTTTATTGGATTCGCGGTACTGAGCAGATGTCGAGATGGTGTAGCGGTCAGAGCGCCGGGAGTATTTATCCGCGAGGCGCTGGTTCGAACCCTGCTCACGACAAAATTCGTTTTCACAAAAAAAAATGACTCTAGAGTTCGCTAAGCATGCGTTAATGCTTTTCAAAGATTTATCTGTATTTTTTATTGGAGTTTTCAATACCTTTTCAGTCCTAATTTTAAAGTCGATGAAGTATTTTTTTACCTTAGGTCTGTATATTGATGCGTAGGTAGGCAGTTAGTTCACGTTTCGGGGGTATAAAAAATGTGTACGCGGAAATATTTGGAGGTCGTGGAGTGCGGGTTCCTATGTCAAGTGTCACGGGCAGTCGGACCGGGGGCGTCGAGGGCAGGAGGCACGACCAGCCATTGTCCGCGCTCGCACGACGAGACGAATCGCAACGCAGGCATCATGACCCATTAACGCTCGGTCACGAAATCATTTTACCGGACTCATTCACTGACACCAGCCAACTGCCAAAAACCTTGATTTTTTCCCACGAACTCTCACTGTGGGACTATATTTCATTGTGCCCGTTTAAATCGACTTTTTCTATTAACCCTTTGGGCTCAGCCACGTACAAATACGTACTTCATAACAATAAAAATCTATTGAGTCTGCTAATTAGCGAGCCAATAGATTAAAAATCACAGAAGTTTAATGTACCTATGTAGACAGGCAACGTCGCGCGTTAACATGATGTAATTAAATAGTGACGTCTTCAATATACATAGTGAACCAATAAATATAATGAGAGTGAAAGAAGAGGGAGTCCACCTGTGTTTGCGCATACACTTGTGCACTATATCTCCTGCTGATATAGGACTGCTTCGTTGGTCTGGCGGTCGCAAGCGCGGCTGCTGAGCGTGAGATCTTGGGTTCAATTCCCAGGTCGGGCAAAGTGTTATTGAATTTTTCTGTTAGGAAATTCTCAGTAGCAGCCCGGAGTCAGGAAGTTGGTGGTGTGACACCCCCGTGCTTCGGAGAGCACGTAAAGCCGTCGGTCCTGCGCCTGATCTCTCTCTGGTCGTGTCGGATTTCCGTCCCATCGGAATATGAGAGTGAAGGAAGAGGGAGTGCACCTGTGTTTGCGCATACACTTGTGCACTATAATATCTCCTGCGTACTTGGCTAATCTCAGTGGAGATAGGCCGCCGTGACCGAAATACGGTCGGAAGGAGTATATATCTCCTGCGTACTTGGCTAATCTCCTCGGATACAGGCCGCCGTGACTGAAATACGGTCTGGAAGGTTTATTATTATTATTAAATATCATTCTAACGCATGTAGGTAGCCACTAGCCAGTACACAATGCAAAAAATTCATTTCTAACTGCTCAAAATGATCTGAATCTTTATTCAGATCCTTTGGGCAGTAGTTAGGTTATCAACGTTGCGGTGAATACAGTTGCAATCCCGGAACCCCGGTAAAAGTTTATGTAGGACCTTGTGGTTTTTAGTCATAGGAGTCAGGCAAGCGTCATGTTTTTTTTTTATTAATAGGTACTGATTTATCGTTAATATGTACCGAACGTACCATCAATAATCACCAGGCTGGTAATAGATATTTCTCTTTCTCCGCCCCAGTCTGTTTCTCATACATTTAAGCTGTTGCCTCGCTCATTAGCATATCACAATAGATTTTTATTGTTACAACGTACGAGTATAATTCTGTACGTGGCTGAGCCGAAAGGTTCATTCAATCTTTTTGTGTGGTTGATAATATATCAACCTAGAGTTTAAAACACCCGAAGATCGTTAACATGGCTACACACCATCGAAAACATGCGGAGAGATGTTCTTGAGGTGTATTCGTGTGCTGGTTTCCTCACGATGTTTTCCTTCGCAAATTTTAAGTGAAGTAGTAATAATATAATACGCACATATGACTTAAAAGCCTTTTTCGAGAGATTTTCATTATTAAACTAATTCGGAAACATTTTAAAATGTTACTACTGATAAAATTGCTGACTGTACCTAGTTATGAGACGTGTGTAGTACGCCGTATTAATATAACTAGTAGTCGTTTGAACGTTATTAACGTTCTATTGTCAAAGATATAGGTATTTGTGTTTCCAATGCATGGTAGAGTGGGTAATGTTTTTTTTATATAATTTAATGTATTTCTAATGCATATTAAAATAAAAATATTAGCTTTCTGCACTCCTTCTCCATATAAACTTTAACTGTGACAAATTTCATAAATACTTCTCCGTCCGCGTAATTTTCGGAAAAGGGGTACTTACACAGTTTTTGCTTCACGTATTAATATATGGATAATATTTAATATATGGTAATATATGGATAATATTTAATATTTGACGGTGCGGTTGGCGTAGTGGTCGAGAGACCAGCTGCTGCGGCACGGGTCGCAGGTTCGATTCCTGCACGGAACAAATATTTGTATGATCTACAGATAATTGTTCCGGGTCTGGGTGTGTATGCTTGTGAGATTATGTCTGTAATCGCACCCACTATACAGTAAGAAATTCCTAGTGTGGGGCAACGTATAATATATATGTATCTAAAGGTCTTATTAACATTGCGTGTGTATTGTATGTGTATAACAAGATAAAAGTATGTAAAATATATATCTCTATTTGTTATTTTATTATGTTATTTGACGATTGACTTAGGAATTCGTTAATAGAATGGAATAAAATATTTTAAAATGATTTATTGATGATTTTAATTATAGTTTAGCGGTTTTACATAATTACTAAGCTATAACACGCAGAATTGTATGAACGTTTTGCGTTTCAGTGTAGCGGGTCAACGATCAGAGATTATGTAAAACAGTGTGAAATGAACTGTCAGATTGTTGATTTTAGTTCGAAATTTTGTCGCATATGGCTCTATATGTCTTAACAATAATAACCTAATTTTATTTTACTTGTCAATAGCAAAAAAAAGATGAAACTTTTGAATTACTTAAATACTAAACCACTGTAATAGTCGACAATATATCGGGATTACGAAAGAGAATAAACGAAATTGATCCATGAGCGAGCGAAGCGAGCTCGGGAGTTTCGTGTATCCCGACACGGACAGATTAGGTTCGAAGAGGTTGAAGAAGAGGAAGAGGCCTCTTCGTGTTTAGGTTTTTTCTAACCTTACAGACACAAAAATAGGATCGTCGACCCAGCCACGGAAAATCAAATCAGAATACAGTATCTTTTTTTTACTTGAGTGGTGACTATCCATTTAATATACCTATACAATAAACAAACCTGTCCCACTGTAGATATGTCATTCTGCATTACGTCTAAAGGTGGGTAGCAGTTTTGTTAAACATATCGCAATGGCAATCCAGCTGAACGTTGTTCAGCTGTTTTATAAAACAGCACTGTTTTGTAAATAAGCTAGCAGTTTTGTAAAACAGCGGATTCTACAATCCATCTGCGACACATATATATGCAAATGTGGACATTGTATATTTACATATAACTAGCTTGCCCCGCGTTTTCACCCGCGTATAATTATATTATAATTAGCCTAAGTTACTCTTTATATAGTCAGCTACCTGCAAGTAAAATCTTATCAGAATCGGTCCACACCTTTCGAAGATTAGCCGGAATAAACGGAAAGAAAGAAAGACAACATTTTTAAAAACTGATTTTTATGCATAGGTGGCGAGCAAATAACAATATGAGCTTAAAAAAACTGGCCGCGTTGCTACCATGGAACTCGTACTCCTTAATTACTCGTGTTTCTAATGTGTCCATGCTATGCTATTCCATGCAAAAAATAACACTTAACTATAAACAAATGATCGAATTTGAAAAATATTTTGAAATTAGAATTCTAAGATAACCATAGAAAAAAAGGCAGTTCTATAGAACGGCACCTTCATAGGTTACAAAGACCGAATAATAATGTTTATCTTCTGTTATTACTCAAGTATGTACATTTTTCAGGTTTTTGCCTACCTATTTATAATTAGCTCTTAGTATATAATTGGGCTACTTTATGGCTCCGTTTGAGTTCGAAAGTAATCGAGTAATCCTGAAAAATGTATATGAGCAATATATCGTTAACAATAATATTATTCATATCTGAGTTTAGTGTCGTTTGAAACGTATCACGATTTATGTCAAATTACGTGCAAAACGCGCAAGTCAATTATAATTATTTAAAAATGCAAGTAGCTTATAAGTTTATATGATACGTTCAAAATTAAGCGGATATGGAATTTCTAAAAAAAAAAAAACTTTTTACTTGCACTTTATTGTTCATTAGTTAAAAATAAAATATGCTGTAATTGTAGCTAGTACAATATATATATATATAATAAATGAATACTTAACTTTACAAAGGCGAATATTTAGTTAGGTAGGTAATAAATTACCAGTGTTGTTTAAGTGTGCCTATTTGTTCCATACAGTCATTCGAGGACTTTCAAATAAAAAAATCATGTCTCAAGTTAGTAGAAACTGACATGAACAATAATTGACAATATTCAAAATTTGGATTTCTCTTTGCTATTCTACATAAAATATATAGATTTACTTTTGGACAGGCACAAATTTTCTGCGTTACCCAAACATGGATGTCATTGAAGACTGACTGTGTGGGCTTTTAATATACCGTCACATATTACGACGACATTCACAATTATGGTCAAATATTTGCACAAATCAAAATAATCAACAGATAAAGTAGGTACTTACGTGCAAAACTATTATTAATTAAAGGAATAACTAGTTATTAATTGCAATTAGAAGCATAACCAACAACGCTACCTATACTGTACAACTTTTTCTATTTATAACAAAAATAATATAAGCTTTACTTGATCCAATTCGAATCTCTAGTTATTAACATGTTCAATCTACACATTAGATGTATGCATATGATTACAACAGACAATTTTAAAATAGATTGTAATATTTATGTACTTTACAATAATCAATGATTAAAAGGAAATGTAAGGATTCCAACCCATAACATCATATTTATGATACTGTTTTAATATAATCATACATTCGTTTCAGTGTTATGTATGATACAGTTATAAAAGATATGCTAGTTATTATTTACATATTATTCTTTTGTGTATGATAAAATAATTAATAAATCCCTCCCTTCTACTGATCAAAATATATTAACAAAAATATATTACGGTGCCTAACTTTTAAAAACAAGATAAAGATTCATATAATTTTCTTTTTTTTTTCTAAGACAGTTTGCCAGTAATACAATAAACTTGTTTATAAATGTTAATTTAAAAATATCGTCTCAATAATTTTACTCAGACTTACTTTTAACAGTGTATAGGATTTGATTAGTTTGATGTATCAGATATAAAGCACTCACGAACACTGCATTGGCCCTGAAATAATAGATGAGAAAAATATGTTATTTATGCTTTTGAGTGCCATACCTACACATATTATGTGGATATAGGATTGACTCCCTTGTTGGTCTAGTGGTCCGAAACGCGACTGCCAAGCACGAGGTCTCGGGTTCGATTCCCAGGTCAGGCAAAGTGTCATTGAGCTTTTCTGTAAGGAAATTCTCAGTAGCAGCCCGGAGTTTGGAATTGTGCCCGGTAAATGACACTAGGCTTACGACCTATTACATGGAACTTAATAACAGCATTGGTGAAATGTGGGTTCAAAACTGTATACACTTCTGCCTACCCCTTCGGGGAATACAGGCGTCATGCTATGTTATGTTATGCATATAGAACTCAAACATAACATCTATCGTATTTTAGCAATCTAATCAGAATAGAATATCCTAAAATGCTCATACAAAACAACTTAATTAAACGACAGATGTAGTATATCTGTGGTCCTGCATAATATATAATATATAATATATAATATATAATTTATATATACATATATAATTTAAATCATCATTGATATTCTTATTGCAGTTGCATATTATACATACAAGGATGTGGTTTTAAACAGTGATCATATTGTACAAAATTTTACAGCAATAAGTTGTAAGTTGTTTAAACATAATCGTGCAGCACAGGATATGACGACATTGGTACTAAATTGTTAACAAAAGTATCAATATTGCTCCAATTCTTTTTCATATGATTAATAACTGTATTTTACATTGAAACTTTCCTGGAAAAACTCAAGGTCTCAATAATAAAACCTGTGTTCAAACTGTGACATAGGAAACATAACATATTATAACATAATACCGCACCACTGGCGGTCTGCTTGCAGCCATTTTCCTCAACACTGGAGGTTGTGGGCTCATTTATATGGTAACATTGATTGAGTAAGGTTTAATAAAAATTTATGCATACCAAATTATTTATAAAGAAAAAAAATAAACAAAACCATATTCTTGTAAATCGTTAATTACTTGGGCGCATGCCAATACAGAGTACTATTATCTTGTATTATAAAGAGTGATTCATTGAGATGGTTCAGTGTGGACAAACCTGAAATTATTAGAGACAGGATAATTTGTTCTAAGAAACCATGTCTTCGATTTTAGAGTAAGTGAAAACTGCGTTCAAAGTTGTTTATTATAAGTCTCTTGCATATGCTGGTCATGTGGAAAATGGTCACATTTACTCTTCTGTGCATAAAGAATTAAATAAATAAATATTATGATGCTAATTGATAGGATCCATCATATTACGATTATTGCTTAGTTTTGTATTTCAAATGAAGGCAAGTGCTTTAAATCTTCTAAATTTAATAAGTAATAAAGTCAATATTGTTAGAATTACTAATTTATTTACTTTGTAAAAGATGTTATGTAACAAAATGTTCCTTACCATGAAATGATACTTATCAAAGAACCCATCAATCGGTATCTTTGAAGAAGTTATCTTTGATAGGAATCATCATTGAACATTAAGTTGGTTTCATTCCTGGCGAAAGGCTATTTGAAACTGTTTGAATTCTTACCTCCAAACAGGAAGATGTGCTTAGAACAACTAGAAGATAGAAGACTAGTAGAAGTTCTAGTCAGTCAGTTTGTCTTGATTTTATATTTATCATTATTAATTGTACTCACTGTCCCTCCTTGAAATACTCCTTCAATGTGTTAGAAAATCTCTTAGAATATTTCACAAACTCTCTCTTCCTCTGTTCTAGCACCTGTTTGCCTGTTCCAGGTGTGTAAGTGGATACTTCATTCACAGCATCCAGTAACTTCTTAATTGCTGAAGCAATTTCCCTGAAAGGTGTATTTATTTTCATTACAGACAGATATAGTTTACACTCATGCATTAATAGTATATGTACATGAGATATGTGTTCATAAAAACAGGGGTTCATAACTCCAGTCATGTTCTATGGTCATATAATTGTCATTGGAAAGAGATGAAAATAGATTTTAGATACATTTTACCAAGAAAAGTTTATAAGCATGATTATGAAAAAAGGTGTTTGAAATACAATACTCATAGCCAATTGTAACCTCTGATCATTAGCAATGGGTGACTACGAGAAGCATTTACATCTGAGCGTCTGTATGCTTTTGAGGTATGTTAAACTGTTGGTGTTTAATTCAAGATATGTCTTTGAAAAAGCATTAACGCATGCTTAGCGAACTCTAAAGTTACAATATTATTTCTTTTTCCATTTAATAGAAAGACGTGTTAAAATATGGAAGAAGAATTCGCGGTGGTGAGCAGAGGTCGAGATGGCTTAGTTGGTCAGAGCGCCTGGAGTATCTATCCGGGAGGCGCAGGTTCGAATCCTGTTCGCGACCGTATTCTTTTTCCATTTAATATTGTAATGTTGGTGTTTAAGCCTATGGATGGCTGGTATAACAACACAAGGTTGGCTAGTAGCCAAATAAAATCTTCAAAAAAGGGGGTAAAAATATAGAAACAGATCTTATGGGAACATAAAAACATACAATATAGTTATTTGTAACAAATCAGATCACACATAGATATAATCTTTAGAACCACATATCTACTGTTTACTTGCCAATACCAGACAGAATATAAATTTTATTGTATAGATCTATATACATAAGAATAAACAGGTTAAGACACCTACACAAAACAAAAGCAAATTGTAATTTTACAAAGGTTAACACTTACTTGATAGTCTCCAAAAATGTCTTCCTATCAGTAATTTCATCTGGAATGCGACTTAAAATTTTCTTTAAAGCAGTAGATTTTTTGTTCAATTCCTGGAATGCCTCTTCAGTCCTATTCAGTCTCAAATCTGCACCTGTAATAAGCATACTTTTAGCTCAGACAAATATACATAGTCATTCCCTCCAATTTCAAATGCCTGATTATGAGGTTTCTATTTGAAGTATCAGTTTTTTTAGAAACTATAAAGTATGAATGTATCCATACTAATGTTATAAATGCAAAAGTAATTATGTTTGTTTCCTTGCTACCTTTTCATGACTAAACAGCTGAACAGATCATAATGAAATTTGGCAAAGAGACAGATTGTATCTTGCGGAAGGACATAGGATATCTTTAGTCACGCAGATCAAGTTGCGGGCACCAGCTAGTATTTTATAAATTAAAGTCTTATCTACATTGGAAAGGTAAAATGGCTAAAGCAACATGGTACAATAGAAAGGTATTTAAAATGAAAACAATAAATTTTAAAAGTAATAACAAGGTTTACAATATATACATAACTGCCTGCTAGATACACGGGAGCAGTTTCATATTGTTTAAAGTTTGTTTTTGCTACTTTAATTGGCTTTCTTTCAAGTTACACAATTGCACTTTAGCCATATTATCTTTCCACTGTTGATACATATTATATAACTATGTTATAAGTCAGCAAAATTTATACAAATTCAAATCATATTTTCAAAAAGTATTTAAGTGCAAATAGAATGGGGTAGTGCTTTACCAATCATAAATAATACATATGTTTACAGAACTTCTATCAAAAGCCTGTTGTAATGTATTTCTGCTTAGTTTTTTAATCTGTAGGCTCGCTAATTAGCAGACACAATAGATTTTTATTGTTATGAAGTACATATTTTTACGTGGCTGAGCCGAAGGGTTAAAAACTATGTTGCATTAGTTTCCAATTTAACTGAAATCAACTATTATACCACAATTTTCCATGGAGCAACTATCTAACCTCCAAAACCTAATTACTGGTTCACACAATATCTCCTGTTAAGACTGGTTGTCAAACTATCAGATTGTTGAAAAACCATCATAACTGCCATAGATCTTGAGGACTAATGGTTAAATGTACTCTCTGAGACACTTAATGTATGATAGTCATCCATCCCTAGATCAATCATGGTAAGCATAGCTGAATCTTGACAGGTGGATCTATGCAGCATTAACAAACCCCCTTTTGCTCCCCGCATAAATAGGTAACATCACAGATACTACATAAATAGGTAACAACACAGTAACCAGTATGAGTAAAAAACCAACATTCAGTTTCTGTTAGGGTTCCTTGAAGCCGTAGCAAACTCTCATTCATGTTAACAGGTATATCAGCTCTTCTCATGATCCCTGCCACCAAATCATAGTTCAGTCCAGGGACAGCTGCTTCTGCCTTTGTTAGAGCTGCACGAAGTGTCTGGGAAGCTCCTAAATCATACTTTTCTAACTGAAAATAAAATTGAATAACACTTTAATAAATGTTTCAAACTTGCACAAATAAAACTTACAAACAAATAAAAATATGTTTCTGATAAAAATATAGGTATATAATCCTGCAACAAGATATTAGTTGTCACAATCGCTTGTGGAGCACATTCATAGTAGAAAAAGAAAGACTATAATTACTATACCTATATGTATAAGTATTTGGTACATAGAGTTATTTGAACTCATTATGAAAGTAAGTAATACTATAATTAAATGTGTGTATATTATTAGGTACAAATTGTGGAATAACATAAAGGTATACATAGCACGCGACAAAAAATATACAAACTACATTGATTGTTAAAATACAAGGTTGAAACTAAGTTCACGATACCTGAGTTAAAACGGGACGTATGAGAACAGGTAAAACTAAAGAAGTAACAGGGAGTTCATCACCCATTGTCATGGTGGTTACAAAAATGTTGTTTATCAAAATGAAAAGAAAGAGCCCTTAAGATCCTCGGTATTTGAAATGATTAATAGAATATCAAAATATAAAAAGAAAGTCAATTCACTAAAATGATTAGTTTAGTAATATTTTTGACAAATTACAATTGACAAAAAACTGACAACAAATTGACAAATTGACAATCACTTGTTTTTTTTTTTTTTTTTTTATTTCCTTCGCCCTAATCGGGCAGGCTAAGGTCTTAGACCATACCGCCTCGTCTTCAGTGTTCTTAAATAAAAGTAAGGCCAAAGCCTCGTCTTCAGTTACTTCCTTCTTTTTTTAATCAAGTATAAAAAGTTATTGCAGTTATTGCCCCAGTAAAACGGTGGAAATTTTACTGAGTCTTCGATGGAGTTTAGGAGTGAACACAAAAAGTCATGATTTTCAATTTTATACAATTTGCCCACACTCGTACACCTTCATGAACACATAATGGTTAATTATCCACCATAATTACACATTATACTTCGGAGAAACACAAGTTTTGGAAAACAATATAAAATCGACAACGTGCACTTTACATTTTCCCGCCTAAACTCTGACAATCACTTGACTGTCCCTTTCCCATTCCCATGTCACAGATAAAATATACCCCATAGTGATGCGACTCGCCCGACAGGAGTACCCCTTTCACATTTTGTGTCGCGATTTAGGTAGCTATTAAAAACTAAAATTACACAGAACATTATACATTTCGTACATCATACAAATAAGTGTTTATTCCGTGCTGAAATCGAATCCGTAACACGCGGTGCAGCAGTCCTTCCTCAACCACTGCATCAACCACGCCGTAAAATTTTGCTTACAACGGTCCCGAAAAATGCATAAAGTGCCATTTTCAGTAGTTGTACTAAGTATAATTACTTCCCAGTGATATTTTTTTTAATAAAATAGCTGTTTATGTGAATTGTAAAATATAACTATACGATTATTATTTTGTATTTTTCTCACAAACATTTTTATAGTCACCGGTTTTTGTCAACCTTCAAATGGTCACCGTATTAAATAACTGGAGTTGATAAACGACTATCTTAGCGGACCAGACGGGAGCTGACTTCTGACTTAAGATCGAACGAATTTGCTCGCCACTTTTGGCGGGGGGTGAGGTAACACACAGGCATATAAAAACTTAGCCTAAAGCAACAATAGCTCTCATTATTACAATAGCACACATTAATAAACCTACACACCAACATACAATTGTGTCCCACACGATCAAAATCGTGTTCTATCTTTGTAACCATGCAGGTCATGGTCGTAGTGTGTGAGAAAAGGTGAGACAACGAAATCATGCCAGTTAATGTCGATATCGATAAATATTATATTGTTGAGTTTTACATAAACTTCTTTTACAAATCTACGTAATATATCCTCTTAAGATTTATCTGCGGATGCAGATAAATCTTTGAAAAGCATTAAAGAATGCTTAGCGAACTTTAAAGTTACAAATTTATTGGAAAAAGAAAACTCCTGGAGTACAGATTAATCTTTGAAAAGCATTAACGCATGCTTAGCGAATCCTAAGTTACAAACTTTTTAGAAAAATAAAGCTTCTGGAGTATTTATCCGGGAGGTGCAGGTTTGGGTCCTGTTCACGACCGTATTCCTTTGCCACAAAAATTTATAACTTTATTTATATGATTAATTTATATATATATGTAACGTTTTACCTGTGGTTTTACGGTTTTTTAATTCAACTTATTAAAAATTCCCTAAATGATATCGATATCGACATTTATTTCCTACCATACTGCAATCTCTAAGGAACTCCCCCTCGAGACTACATTTCATTCATATTTATGTAATTATTATTGAACTAGTCTCGTGAGGAGCGTCAGCTGTAGCGAGACAACGTCGCTATGTTTGTAGCCTCGCTACAGCTGCTAGCTTAAAGGCTGCTAGCGTAAGGCGCCAAATTAATTTTTTTTATTTGAAAATCATTTATTTTTCAGAAACCTTGACTGATAGCCACTTTATTTTACTCTCATGTGGAAGGAAATACCATCTGTTTGCTAATTCGAAGTATTGGACATTTTAGGACAACCGAAAACTGCACAATTAGACATTTATTGGGAGCTTCGTTCGTAATGACAATACAATGATGACGTAATGATATGTGTCAAAATGGCGTTCAACTAGTTTTTATAAACCACTAACGTAGACCTACAAAGCCTAATATGGGGATGGAACCTCTTACGGAAATATCACTTGTTAGAAAGAGAAAGCATATTTAGGTTCGGTCAGCACTATTGACAGATGTTGTTTTCTCCAGTGTCACTGTCAAAAATCACGCTAACTTATATTTGCTGTATTGTCAGTGAATCCTGTATATTTTAAACCGTTTTAAAATTTATAAGCGATGCCTACGTGTTCTGTTGGTGACTGCGATGTTTCATAAAAAAATAATCCAGAAAACATTCATTTCACAGGTAAATTGTCAACAACAGCATATATTTTCATGGTTGTATTTTGGAGAAAAGTATCTTTAGAAAATTTATTTGGAAAACCAAATCCAAATCAAGAAAATAGTGAATTTTCTCTGTAGTAAAAAACAATGGTCATAAAAGCAATATTAAGGACGTTGTTCTAATATAAATTTTCATTTTATGTACACAAAATAGTGACTTGTCAGTGTCGACTATTGTGTCGATGAAATTTTAGAACAAAAAGTTCCGATATCAGAATTTATTTAAAGTGTAGATGTATCAATTATCTCCGCACATTGATTCAATTTCCAAAATTTGATGAAACCAAAATGTCTGGAAACGTTTCTGTCTGTTTGTCGGTGTGTCTGTCTGAATGCTTATAACACATAAGAAGCTTAGTATAGCTTAGTGGCCCAGGTTATGTAATAAATATATTTCATCACGCTATTACAGTAGTAGATGCGGTTTGAATCTGGATGGATACTAATATTAATAGCGTAATGAATATGTTGTTTACATATTTTTTACTACATATTCTAGAGAATATCACAATTTTATGATGTTTTTTTATACTAAAAGGTTTCCTGTTGATGCTAAGGAAAAAGAATAATGGATGAAACTAATTGAAAAAAAAAGAATAAAGATAAAGAAGAATAAAAATAAAGAAAAAGAAGAAATAAGAAAAGGTATACCATTATTTTTTTTGTAGAATATTTCAAAAGCACGCGCGAATTTATGGATGAGACCGGGGTGTGTGGGATTCTTACCTCACTAAAACCACCTCGGTGGTCAACATCAACATATGGAGGGAGGCACGTAATAGTCCAGCTCCAGCACCCCCGCTTTGTAGCGTCTATTAAGGCACATCCCTCGAGAGACTGTACAGGGGTCTGCCCTAAGCCTCGCTGTGCAGGATAGCATGTGACCACTATGCCACCGTCTTCTCTGGGATCACGATGGGAAACAGAGTCCCCTCTCTAAGCATCTGTGACCCCAAAGGGCCGCCTATCTTAAATCATACAGGCGGGGTTTCGGCTGTTAGGCGCCGAGGCGGTTGCTTCCTAGACGCTTCCTTCTCCGAGACGGATCGGCCCTCTTACAATCCCGCTCGGCGGCCTCTTCCTGAACGACAACAGTCTCACAAAAGGAAGCCATTCCTCTCCAGTTCACTTTATCTGCCAGCGTAGCCCTCAGTACTGCCAGCAGAGACAGGTCTCGCCCGATACTGGCTCTTAGTACCCGCCGCTCAGCGGTCTAGGCAGGGCACACCTCAAGAGTGTGCTGCACTGAGTCCAGACCACCTCCGCAATGGTATTAGGATAGATAGGTAAAAATCATTCAGTCAATCATCATCTCAATCAGTCATACTCTATACACTGCTCAGGGTCCTTAAAAGCTGCTTTCTTTACAAAGTACCTATTACAAATAAAATATAATTATAATAATGTAATTTATTAATTAAGTGCATTAAAAATACCTACTCTTGTGATTTTAGTTTTATTAACATAATTTGTTTGAAAATATTTTCATTTTGTATACCAATTCTTTACATCTGAAATATTGATAATCGATAATTGATATGTGTCAATATTTCCACGTTGTACATCACTATTGCACGCACACATTGACATTTCAAAATCGGTAGCACTTTTTTGAGTTCTATGTCCTTCTATGGGGTACCAAAAATATTCTAATTCTATGTTATAAACACATGATACAGATAGTGCAATCCACGAAGACGCGCCCCACTATTCATCCTAACCGTTTAAAGTATATGTGTGCTATCTTTTGTCAATGTTTGAGTGTTATCGGTACACACTAATTACCTATGAGTGCACACGCACACTACAATAAATAGACTAATCAGGAGAAAGCGTCATGGTCAACGTGAAAGATGCTCTACTTCAATTTTATATTTTTTATTCGACTGAAAGTTAGGGATATGTTTTTTTTTTATTTTTAGGTGTGGATATTTTATGTGGTTTTTAGTTAATATACGATAATATTACCATTTTTATAATGGGGGTAATTATAGACATAAAGGAAATACGTGAAAAAGTTTTATTGAACTTTATTGAGAAAAGAAAATCGTTAATCACTCGTTTCAGAAATATCTGATTCAGAGTCTGATGTATCACCGACATTTATAATAAAACTAAAATCAATATCAAAGTGTCTCATGTATTCGTCTTCTATTTTTTCCACGTGCTGACAAGTATTGAACCAGACATCTTTATTTACTCGATCAAATGCTTCATTTATAATGGGCATAATCGAAGTGTAGTTTTGATTGATATTGCGGCTAGCAACGGCGTTTTTTACAATACCCGATTTTTTTTTGCACGTGGTTGGTATGAATATATGATTCATCTGTGTAGACTATAGGTCTACCTGCATTACGAAAAGACTTTACCTGTTTTAAATATTTCAATCTTAACATTTGAATATCATGTTTTTCGGTTAGCACCTTCCTGTTATTCTCAGTTTTTCTCCATTTATTAAGTTTAAGTAACAATGTTCTTAGGGTTGTTATGTATACATCCATTAAATTGTATGCGGTCTCTCAAAACAATATTAAGTCGTGATAATGTTGGAAATTGACGATGTTCTATATGAAAGTTTTGGATAGTTCTTCGGACTACACCAATATCAAATTCGTCTAAATTTATTTTTCGTGGTCTTACCCTTCGCTTCTTCATAGGTGATGTAAAATTAGAAGCACTTCTGCCTACTAAATACGAATGCGACGTACTCGCTTCATTTTCAGACTCAATATCCGCTTCCGTAGTCGGTTCTGTTGTACGCTCCGCACTTGAGATTGTAAGAACTATCGCATGCGTCTCCATAGTTATATTTGATTCCATAGCATGTACTGTAGTTTGCTTCATTGTGCTAGTATATTCCTTTCTTTCGCGTAGAATTCTAGTCACTGTGCTTTCAGATACTCCAACAGCCTGTGCGGTTCTCCATCGCGCATCAGTGATTTTTTCTGCATAATTTTTACTTGCTTCTTTTTTCATAAAATCATAAACTTTAGAAATAATTTCTCTTGCCTAAAATTAAAAAGTAAACATTCAATAGCTTTTCTTATTTTTAAAGATAAAATGAAGTCTTAATAAAGTTTACTATTTTTAAAATTAAATTATTTTGCTTATTTCATGTGTTTTTAGTAACTACGAACTTCTAAACAATAATTTGCATACCTGGCTTTTAAGTACAACACGTTGAGATTTTCTCGACATTTAAAAAAAATATGAAGTAGAGCAACTTTCATGACAAATCTGGATTTTCGCAACATAGAGTTCAGTACTCGTGTGCATCGAACCGCTGACGCATAGACTATACAGCGCTGACGGTTCGCGACTGACGCTCGGAAAAAACTCCCCGCACGCCGCGATCCCCTCAACCAAAAATTGGTGGGGCGTCCTGTAGGGTTTCGTATAATAGTGGCGAGAGGGGTATGCCCGCTATAACTACTCCTGTACTGATTCCTCTAAGACGACTATACTTGTAATGCTCAAAGTGTATAGGATATAATTATGTTCATCAAATTTTGTAGCTGACTGTACTATGCTAGCTCCATTCTAAGCTAACTAAGAAAACCGACCCGATTTATATATTTCTAAAATGTGTACAAATCGCGAAAGTTTAAAATCAATTAACTAAGAAAAATTAAGCTATTAGCATATCTTGTATCAAAAATCAGAGGCGGCGTAGCATGTGGCACCCGGGGCGGTTTTCTATTGAGCATCCCCAAAGTAAAACAACAAATAGTTGATGACTTATGTAGTACATATTTCTAAGCGGAGAGATGCTTAAAAAAAGTATTTATTATACTGTTTTCTTGAATTATAGCTTATTAAGAAAAAATATGAAATAAATACCTAACGATCCAGAATTATTAGCCACAGAACAAGAAAAAAGACGCAACAATTATAAGAAAAGAAAAACAAAATGGATCAATGAACTGACTCCTCGCGCTCAACGAGAACAGAGATTAAAATGGAAAGAGAACTCAAACAGGTAGGAACCTCGCCTAACTAGACTGTATTTTGAATTGTATATTATAAATACATACATAGTACCCCATTCGATTTTTTTATTTTATTATGTACAGACCATGGACTAATGCTTCATGGTACAGACGGTACAGACAAAAGAAAAAAAAAGGAATGGCACCTACTTTCGAGCCAGTTGTAGTAGAAGTAGCTGAGGAGACTATTAGACCATACAGGACAGATTACGCGTGATCCACTGCATCAGCTTTCTCCTGCTATGAAAGCGGTGGTAAGAAAGGTTCGATATAATGAATTTAAAAAGAGATGTGTATTAATGAGTAATATTAATAAATATATAAATAAAATTGACAGCCAACGAAATATAATAGAAAGACCATGGAGAAAGCCTAAATGAGAAACCTAAAATACAAAATAAAAATAACAAAGTTGCAACAATCTCTAGTGTAAAACCCTTAACAAAATTGTGCATATCATCAGGACATATATCGCACGTAGAACAAGTTCATAAATTTTATGCCGATGATGCGAACAGCACTATCAGTGCTGGTAAGAAAGCGTTTGTTACAAGGAACAAACTTAAAAATGCAAAAAAGGTACCTTAATGCACCATTAAGGACTCTGTACCTATCAAAAATGTATATCTCAATATAAGAAAATCAAAATAAGTTACTCCACTTTTTCTAAACTCAGACCCTTCTGAATAATTTTCCCAAAAGGCGGTAAACCGAGACACTTGCCTTTGTTTTAGCTTGAAGAACTCAAAGGCTGGACATAAAAAGGGTGCCCCTGATGGGGTAGGAGATAAATTCCAAAAAAAAACTTTCAAGAGCACCCTTTCCGTGTACCACTGTTCAGTTGTTTTGATTGTAACGTTGACAAAAAGTGTATCATATATTTATAACACAAGTTATAGTTAATTTGTTACCAAATATAAATAATTTGAAGAATCGAAATGTTTATTTGCCATATTTAAAATTGCAGTCACATAAATGTTAAATCTCATCATCAAGGAGTTTTGAAACATATAAACTCTGCTTCATTTAAATATGTTTTCTTAGATTACCTTGCTAGTGCTGCAATGTAAAAAAAAAGCACGCGTGTGTGATAAACTCAAACTCATGTTTTTTTCTTTCAAATAGACCATTTTACAGGTAACTACTTATAAAAAGTCAAAGCTGTGCACATAAGCCTCATTATGAACCTTAAAGCAATGCAATAAGTGCCACTTTACAAGCAAGAATAACGAAAAAGATTTTACGCGAAATTAAGATGATATCTAAAAATGTAAATGGTTTTAATTCTAAAACGGGTACTTCGGTACTTATTCTTCATCAATCTTTTTTGGAAGTTAATGTAGACGGATTAAGAAGATATATAATTTTTAAGATATATCATAAATAAGTATACCTACCTATTTGTAGGATATTTATGTAAATGTATGCATTTCTTCACTTTTTGTACTTCGCCCGTTATTTTAAACGAGTCATCAACTAGGCATGAGGACCCGCAGGATTTTCTAAAAGCCACCTCTGATATCATGCAGCGAACTTTCTTCTATGCATAAGACGGGATGACGTCAACATAGACTACATTATTTCTGACTCTATTTACGTTAAAGAGGAATGAACTTAGCCTGCACTCTTCTGTGATAGATTTTATGTAATTATTTACCCTCTTTAGCACTTTGACTCTAATTTAGCATTCGGACGAAGCGCAATTTCTACGTTAGGATAAATGTCCAGAAAAGCATTTTTCAAGATGTGTTTTTCTTCAATGACGATAACTCTGCAACCTCGTCATTATTCGACGACAAATGAGCTCGCAGGTGCAGACACTCCTTTGCCAAAGTCCCATCAAAATCACCCAGATAGAAAGTTTAAGGTTGCTGGCTATTTCACGGATGAATCAAGATGGTCCTTAGTCAGCAAAAGAATGGAAAAGCTTCACGAGAGGACGATATTGAAGAATTATCAATCAATTTTACTTCTAATCCAGGTATACTAGCTGTCGCAAAAGTTACCACGAACCGTCTTACGCTAAGACTCGACGTAATTCAGCCCCCGGAGCAGGCCGAGTTTCGAAGTAGATACGAAACCATAGAGCACATCTACACAGGGTGACACGTTGTTATACAGAAGACAGAAGAGTATAATTGAGATGATGAGATGGCCTTTGTCTCGATCGAAACCTAGTCAGTTCTGAAGTCCTTGCAATGGAGGCAGGCAAGTCGACAAATAGATCCAAGTGCTGAGATGCCTTTACGACGTTCAAGTGCTGAGCCAGCAGTCAAATCCTATCTTCCTCGTATCGTAGTGTGAGACAAATCGACGTCATATCCCCCAAATTGTTTACAAACGCATTAGATCAAAAGATTTGTTTATCTCTGAACTGTAAAGGACGTCGTATAAACATTACACATTCTCATACATAAGATTTGCAGACGACATCGAATCGTCATGATGGCGGAAACGCTGCAGGATTTATAACACACGCTGAAAGTTCTGGGTTGTTCTTCATGACGCATTGGTCTGCGGACGTAATTGAACAAAACTAAATCATGTTTATTATCGTAATTTTAAATATTCATACGCTTCCGTCAGTATTTAAGTCTATGTCTGCCTGCCATCAGGACCCTAGGCTTGGGCCGAAGCGGAAATCCGGGGCCGATTTGCGTAGGTGTCCTATTTTCCTGGACTGTCGGTAATTTTATAAGTAATGATTAAACTAATATTGATATTAAATTTGGACATTATCCATTAACACAGGAATGCGTTTTTTCCTTGTATTACACTGAGAATCGCGGGTGGTAGTAACGTGAAGCCGCGACAGTTGTTTGTAAATGAAAGAGTGCAAGTTAAACTGCCTCGTTGATCTAGTGGTGCCAAGCGTGACTGCTGAGCATGAGGTCCCGGGTTCTATTCCCGGGTCGAGCAGTGATATTGATATTTCCTGATAGAAAATTCTCAGTAGCAGCCAAGTTTGGAATTGTGCCCGGTAGATAGCAATAGGCTCACCACGTGGGAATACGACTGTGAACACCTCTTCGGGGAATACAGGCATGATACTACGTTTTAGAGTGCAAGCAGGCAATTGCCTTACCTTTTTTATCGCAATTTATGATGCGGGTAACACATATACAGTAGAATCCGTTTATTATGACTCCGCCTATATTGACCAACCTGTTATTATGACGTAATTACACTATGAAGTTTGGTTTTCATATAAAATTCTTTATAAAAAAATCGGATATAATGACGTCCCTTACAGTGACATGTCGCTTATTATGACCCATTTTTAATAGATTATGTCCGGTTATCATTATAACCGGACATAATCTATTAAAAATGGGTCATTACCGACATGATTCTTTACACCTCCGGTAATGTTCGTTGATTCCCGACGACGTTCGGCACGTGGCTCGTTTTTGTTTTGAATCTCAGTGAGTAATTGATTTGTTCACAGCAATATTGAAAATGATAATTTGACCATAGCTATGTCTTCTATACACAATAGTATTAGAGACTGTTTTTACAATAAAATGAAAAAACAAAAGCAGACAAAAATTACAGATTATTTACAGTAAAAAATACACTTGTATGTGTTATAATGTGCTGATTACGTGCAATTTTGATTTTGATTTAATATACATATTAAATCAAAATCAAAATTGTACATATGTATACATATGTACATAATTACTGTTTCTGTATTAAAATACTTAAGTACATACATATGTACATATTTACATAAAAAGGTTTTTCATTTCACAAAACGCTTTGTATGACGTCCGCTTATTATGACGTGTTTGTCAATTCCTTTCGATGTCATTATAAACGGACTCTACTGTATGTTTATAAATATCATGGGATCCCTGACGAAAATGACGGCCCCTGTAATTTGCCAGTTTACTTCACCATTTTATCGTTCATAGCCTTGAATATTTTAGGATATTTTGTCTGTCTAATTAGAAAAATGGCTTCTTCAGCAGTTGGGAGTTGTTTACAATAGAAAAGTCACATAATATAAAGCAAAAACGAAATTTATTTTAGCAGTCTGAAGAGAACCTTCACATTGCTACATATAAGCTTATAACATAATAATTATTTGAAGAAATTAAACCCTCATTCTGTCAGAAAGAACTCTAACTATTGAGCCAGAACCACCAATGTTAAATGCTTTTTCATGCCACAGCAACAAATGCCCACTTGATCCTTCTGTGGGACATTCGAAACCTCTGTAAATATATTTCATCAGAATGTCTATGTCATCCAAAGATAGGTTTCCCACAGCTTCTTCAATTTGAGTAGACTTTACGGCAAGCAGAACTTTCAAAGTTAATGCCAAGGCATTCTCCTGGAAACAGAGTTGCATTCGTTTAGTGTAAATTCTTCAACATGATATATATATTTAAACAGTAGACCCTTGATAATCCAAATATTCAAAAACATCACCCTGTTGGGACTAACAAAACGTTTGGATTATAGTAAGTTAAATATTCGAATTTCAGATTAGCCTGGGTACGGATTATCAAGGCTCTACTGTATTATAGGGTTAAAATACTGTACAACTTCAATATTGCAGATGTAGGGTTTGAGAGAAGATGAACAGTATGTTAACTGGAAAATTACCAGACAATAAAAATATTACTGTTATCTATTACAATTTTGTACTTTCGTGAGTATACAGATTAAAAACATTGTATTGGTATAATGGGCTACTTTCCACTATACCAATGGAACTGCAAATGGAATTATAAACTTAAACTAAATCCCCAAGAAAGGCCAGCAACCTTTTAATGGTGCTGGTATCTCTCAACAGGTACCTGAGAATTGAAATCATACTTATAATCTGTTTTTAAATGCATTAAATAATTAAATGCTATTATTAAAACTTATTTTAATAAAGCTATTTTAATAAAAAAAAAACTATTTACTAAATTAGAACAAAAATTGCTCAGTAGTTAATTATTCATTAACTACTGAGTGGTGGGTTAAATATAATAGCAATACAGTCAAAACATTTCTTTTGCTGGATTTAATTAGCTCCTGGGAGGCTTCACCAGTGAAGCTAAATTACCTAGCTTAATTAAATGATAATACTATTCTATTATATATTTCAGAGGTCATATTTTTTTAATAATTCTCCAGAAATGTAATAAAAATAATAACTTACTTACTTTGACTTGTTGATTAGCTGATCCTACTGGAGCATTATTTAATACAATCTTCAGTGCATCAATATACCGACCTGTATTAATGAGTTAAGGATAAATTAAATTGCATACAAGATTATGACCAGGCTCGGTTCGGTTAAGTATAGGAATTTGAAAGTTTGCTTGTAACTTTTATTTTTTTAAGGAGGATAGCCCTAAGGCGGCCCTCTGACCTAATTTTATCCATGTATATATATTGTGACATTTTTAAAAAGGATGATTCATACATTGGCTATAAAATTATAAAAAATGAGTCTTCATGAAACTGAAGTTGTGCTGTTATATATATACACCTACATGAATGTTTATTAATACAATATTAGTGTTTAAAAAGGATATTGATTGAGTAAGGTGCAAACTTCGCCTTCATCCGGCCCAGTAGGTATCATCTGTTCAGCTTCATCTTCTTTAAAGTTATCTTCATTATATTGATCGATATCGATCTTACGGAAGGCAGAACTAGAAGTATTTTTTGCCATATTTTATTCACTCGGAAATGCAAAATTACAAATAGTCTGTTAACATTAAATTATTGGGGAAAAAATATATAAAGACAGCACAGCAGTAAGGTATTGTTAATGATACCAATTGACACTTGACAGGAGACCCGATTCAGTGTTGTGTAATCGTTGCTGACAAATTAAGCTTGCCGTAATTAACGTCTAAGATTGCTGTATTGTAAGGCAAACTATTAAAATGGTATTTTATTTTTGACGAAAATCTGTAGATTATAATGTATTATTATTTTTCGTTATTTAAATAATAATTCATTATTACAATATTTTAGTAGCAACAGATTGCTGCAAGTTATTAAATAAAAGAGTTGTATTTAGCTATTTGGTCATTGGTCCTAGATAAGAATGGAAATGAGACATAATTAACCAATTTCACAATCATTAATTACAAACAAATTCGTTTGCCGAGACCCACACAGATGGCTCCTAAGCCATAACGCGCAAAAAAATGCGTCACTGCTGTGCAGAGTGCGGAGTAGTCGCAACTGTATCCTGAGAGCTGTGGCTGAGAGCAATACTCCAGATATCCGACTTTTTTTGCGGATAATCAAGATAAGAAACATGTTTTCCTGGCTGGTCGTCATCGCCATGCAGTCTTTTTTTATTTTGTTTTTTGTTAATCTAAGTTACTAACACTTAAAAAGCTTTTTGTAATACTAACCCAATATGGACCAGAGTTGTCCGAATTAAATGAATTTGAATTTGAATTATACATATTTTCCTATATATACATGAATTTTATTTTTCCTTGTGAAATTTAGCAGAATTCCTTAAAAGAAAGAAAGAAAGAAAACATTTATTTCCACACATATATAGTATACTATACATATATAGTATAGTAAGGATACATAAACTTAAAATAGATGAAATAAATAAACAATCCTATTTTAAAACCCTACAACTAACTGTGCGAAAAATGGTCACCACTCAGCCTAATGCTGATGTATCACCTGTATGGCAACCCAACCAGCGCTGATATTCTGTGGCAACCATATTGACATGTGGCGTCTTCCGGTAACAAGTATTTTTAATTTTCTAATAAATAAGGATTATATTTCTAAACACACAGAATTAAATAAAACTACTATGAATAAAACAAAGCGTGAATAAGTTGCCAAAAATATGACTTAACTAAAATAGAATTCAATTGCCGTATTATTGATACGGTAATGAAATAGTGACATAGATGACGGTATTAAAGAATTAAAAAATAAATAGTTCTAGAGAAAAATATATGTACACAGGATAGTAAAAAATGACCTAGTTTTAATATAAACCTTAAGATTAATAAGATTTTCAATAAAATAAAAGTATAAAATACTGTAATCGGCCATGTTGACTGAAACGCCAATCACAGCGAATGACGTCTCGCCTCATTTGAATGTCAATCACCGCGGTGGTGTTGCTTGAACTTTTGTCAAATGTTATCGAATCGTGACAACACAAACCATCATAAGCGGCACCATAACACCCGTGAGCGTTTTCGCGCTGAAGTCAAATTAGATAGATTTTAATGCAATAATCTGCGTTAAAACTTAGTTTAATGCCGACAACATAATGTGTTTTTCGGAAAAAGTAGACGTGTACCTATATTATAAGAGATTTCAAAATCAGTCATCATGCCTATTGCTGCCGAATACCGTATTTATGGTGTTTAGAATACCTGAATGCCGTAAATTCCGGCAATTTCCGTATCAGGACAACACTGCTTGTGCTACTTTGACAGTTGACAATATGACACCAGTGTTGCAACTTAATAAATCCAAGTTCTTAGGGGCGGCCATGGATGTAACCTTAGGCTCAATACAATGATTTCAAACGCCCATCTAAACATTTTACTTATAACTTCTTCATACAAGCAAAAGTAGCGCCATCTGTCATAACTCATACGAACTACGTGAGTTTTGCGTTTCATAGGTCGAAGACTAAACCTTGTACGTGCGTACATGTTTTTTTTTATCACATTTTATTATTGGTCTGAATTTTTATACACACATCAGTCACGAACTGAACTGAGTTTTTACCCGACTGCGCTAGAAGAAGGGTTATATGTTTTTCGGGTGTATGTATGTATATTTGTTTGACACGCTCTGTAGCCTAAACAGATGGATGTTAGCTTGAGAGGTGTCGTTTATTAGTTTTTTAAACTATAATTTATTGCGATGATAATATATGTCACAAAAAAAACGTAAGTAAAACAAATTAATATCAATCAGGCTTATTTGTAATTGTAAACAATATTGTTAGAATAATTAAGTATTAACATATTAGGTACTTACTAAAATTACTTACACTAAATTCTTAAGACAAAAATAAAGCAATTAAAAAATGACGTTCGTTCAATGTTACGTCGCGCGCGCTGCCGGCCGCACAATCGGCACAATGGCCGCCAGTACGGACTTCGGTAGTAAATTATTTATACCTTTAAAATGTGTTAATTTAATAATTTAATTGGAACAGAAGTAATTTAGGGTTATTTACCGATGATACGGTACTCCATGTTCATTTTTAATCTTTATATCGTAATTTTTGCAGCCTTTTACCACGCAACTACTACGCAATACTCGCTCTCTCCTGCGCGCGGTCCACTGTTGACTGAGTTGCGTTGGCCCTAAATTGACATTTTAGGGCCAACGCGTTGGCGCCATTTAGATTCGCGGTCGGCCGGGTCCTTACGCTAGTATATATACGGAGTGGGGAAGACGGTACGACATTTAAAAAAACCACGTATGGGGTGTCACTTTCTCTGACCGTACACAAAAAATCAATAAAATCGGATGCATAGTTACGGCACAGGAAATTATTTTCATTTTCTTAATTTTGAACATGCTGTAAATGTAGTAACATTTTACTAGGCAAAGATCATTAGGTCATAAACCTGTGCGAATTCATTGATAATTACATCTCCTTCACAATATTATTAAAAGACAGAGAAAAGTGACACACGTTGCCACTTAGACGCCCTTCATTTAGACAAATCAAAACATTAAGTGAAAAATAGTCTTTACGCACTCGAATGTGTAGGTGATTGTTCATGCATGACAGAGAAAGAATTAAGGATTAATTCGGCGAAATTTTAATTGATCTAATTCATGCGGTCACTGGGTTAGAATTTCAGTACGGAAATGCTATCCTTTGAGAGAGCACGTCCTTTTTCTATTTGGCTAGTTAATTGCGCACGAGTCGAACCGCACGCGCAGGATTGTTATCGTGATCTTATTGTTATTGTTAGTGATTATTGCTATTAATAGTGTGGTTTACTTTAGTTTAGATTGTCTTAAGTTTTGAAAAAAAAAATCCCTTTGTGTTTTAGACTAATTTTATTATTAATTATGCCTCAGGTGAGTTAATGAGCTGCAGAATACACTCACATGATCCTTAACTATGGAGAATGTCTACAAAACTCGGCTAGCATTACGTACATATCAGGGGAAGTTTTGAGAGCCTCTCAGTGGTCCCGTATCTGATTACGTAGACAACTTGCCATTAGTTAGACGTGTATCGTCGTCTTTGGTACCAGTTGGATGGTGCCCCTGCCCATTCCGTCGTGCCTGTGAAAGAACGTTCAACGGCAATGTTTGGTCGCTATGGACCCTGCCGGCACGATCGCCAGACTTGACGCCACTGGTTTTTTTTATGTGGGGATCCTTAATAAATTAAGTCTGTTCTCGCGAAGTTCACACGTTAGATGAGCTAAAAATCAAAATTACTGGTGCGTTTGAGAATTTAAAACGTACGGCTGTGCAAGGCGATTTGTTAAGGCGAGTCCGAAATAATAATACTAGACGATGCCGCTTGTGCGTCGATGAGAACGGTGGGCATTTTGAAAATTTTAGATTTTAGTTTACTTTGATTGTGCAATGCAAAGTTTTTTTCATTTAGCGATCGTTTAAATTAATTATGAGACACTCAGTGTTTATAGCAATAGTTCTCCAAACGTAAAGTGAGTGCTTTGTTTATCACCGACAAAAGAAACCGACCTAGAGGTCTCAAATTGCACGTTGAGGTGACGTTGCCGTTCATACAACAGGTCAGTCACTTTTCATTGACAGATAATTACAAATGGTGTTATTTTTTGCTCGGACTATTTTAATATTTATTTTGTTTGAAAATTACAAATTTTTAATTTTCGATAAATAATTTTGTTATGTGTTTGATAATGCTTCTATAGGCTAGTAATAGCCGTGTATTCATTTAATGTCGTAGCATCATCCCCACTCATATATATATGTCAATGGCTCAATATCAAAAGTCGCCTTGAAAGTCTCTTAAACTGGTTTTACCAAGGGTGGACTCAGCATTTTATTCTGGGAGGTGCACAACACGACATTGGCGGTCTGAAATTAAATGAAAACAAAATTTGTTGGAAGTGTCAAAGTGATATCCTCCAGAAAGGTAAGGTGCGTTACATAGTACTCGCAACCGGTGCGCGTGTATGACCACGTATGAACGTGGATGAAGCAAAAGGCATATGTAAGGATCGTAGCAGGTGACGTTCTATAGTTTTGTGCCTACCCCCATGGGAGAAAGGCGTGAGTATATGTATATATAACGCATCATATGCAGCAACGTGTACCTACACATAAAAAACGCTTACGGTCAATTAACCCTCGATCCGTCACGCATTTTTTATAACGCGGTTCAACAGCCTATAAACCCCCTTATAACTTGTATATTTCTAAAGTTAGTAGTTTAATAAGACCGTATGCAATATCAATAAAATTACAACAAATCAATGAAATATGCTCTTGTACAACAGCTTCAACTTCCATATAAAATTAGGCATATAAATTTGTCTCCGAGGTCATAGCACAAGAAAACCTATTTTTATTCTAATTAAACCAACGAATATTTTTTATACATATAGAATCTATACTAATATTAAAAAGCCGAAGAGTTTGTTTGTTTGTTTGGTTGAACGCGCTGATCTCAGGAAATACTGGTCCGAATTAAAAATCAATTTTTGTGTTATATTGTCAATTTATCGAGAAAGCATTAAGGCTATAACATCACGTCCAATAGGAGCGGAGTATCGATAAAAAGTGTTGCAAATACGGCAAAAAAATATTCCTTTTGAGAGCTTCCGCTGCGTGCGCTGCGTAAACGATGAAAGTTACGTAAAAATTATGCATGACGGATTAATTTTAACATTACGGAAAAATTATGTTCCACTTTAAAAGTTCTAAAAAGAAGTCTGCGACATCATATGTCTATCTTTTAAGGTTGACTTCCTATAACCTTCTTTATATTCAAATATGTTCTAAAATAATGCATTGTTTGCGAAGGTGTTTTTATAAACATGATATTAATCAAATTTGAAAAAATATTTTTGTATATGATAACCAGATTAAAGAGAAATTGCTACACCCTTTTACGTGGCTACACCTCTCAGCTAACCTTAAATAGTTATTGATTTTGTTGAATAAGTCGTTAGAAAAAGCGCTCACGAACTGCTTTATCGACGTGCACTGGCGCCATGGTTAGTGATACGTATATGCAATGTTCCACAAAAATATTGACCTTTAGTATCTACATCCAAAAAAGTCGGCAATTCTATATGCCTATGACTATGACTATGGTTTTCACAATAGCAGGTATTGGTTACACTGACTCTGTTGCAAAAAAATAATAATTCAAATATGTGAGAACAATGTAAGATAATACTAAAAGAGTGTAGTTTAACAATTCAAATTTCCCGTCATGACAGTCCAGAGATGACCAGTCCCAACTGACGGCGCCCGTTCACGAACATGACGCATGCGTCAGCATCACCCAACTCAACCATGTTGTAGGGAATTGAATGACCCAACACACACGCCACCATCAGCGAGACATTTTAGTGAGCATGACATACTCCCAACTGCCAGACAACAAACAAAATCGAAAGTTTAGTAAAACGGTTACGTAGCACTCACATTCACAATATTTATATTTAGGTACTAGTTTATTGTTATTTATTATAAAATTAATTAATTATACAGAGCAAGTTAATTCATTTTGGAAAATAAAAATACAGTATTAATTTACAAATCAATTAATATTATGGCATATTATTTTTAATATCAGCGATATAGTCAGGATTCATCAGGAGTATGTCACAATTGAACTTATTTAATGGAATGTCCGATATATTTCTAATTACAATATATATATTTAGTCTGATTTTTACAAATTCTTGAGAAATTCTTTAGGGTTATTGTGGAGCAGGACCAGCATTGTGCCAAGCATTTTTATCAACAATATAGTCTTCTAACTTATAATATGCTCGCTTGCATAGTGTGTGTTTTATGCAAGTTTTGAATTTTGTTTCGTTTAATTGAAGTATATTTGGAGGTATTTTATTATAACATTTTATACAGTTCACCATCAAGACGAAGTAGAATTATAATATACCGGCCTTTCGGGGCCCCCGTGAGGATGGGGGCCCTGAGCATGGGCCCCGTGTGCCCTTATTGTAAAGACGGCATTGATTGTAACATATAATTAATAGCGCACGGAAAAAACAAAATATACATTTTTACCGAACGATATCAGACTATCGACACTGTCAATGCCATGACGGTAGCTCCTATAACAAACGCCTTCATAAGATTATGAGGAATGCACAATGGCTAAAGAAGTAGAGGACGTGAACTAACCAATAATTTGGTGCGCCAAAAAAGAAACTAAAATGGCGTAGGCCCCGCCCATTACCGAGTGCTGACCATGGCAGGTAATAAATAGTTAATCGTTTTTATTACATCGATCGAATCGATTAATCGTTATTATAAGGGACATCTTATGTATCCAATTGAATCTCTTATAAGTATTACTTTTATCCTTTTGAGGAAAGAAACCCTAAAAAGACACAATGTTTTCTCAATATTGTCGAGCCACAAAGTCTTTATGAATTTGTGAAAAGGAGCGTGGCCACGATAATGGCCGCTCGTCTTTTAGAAGATTACTCACACCCATAGGATATGGGTGTGAGTAATGCAAGTTTCGTAATTTACCTTAGGAAACCTTGCAGGTATTGCATTGTCTTGAAGTCTTATTATATCCAGAGTTCTATTAATACAGGACTCTTCAAAATGTAGAGAACATGCAAATGTTTTATCACGGCTGGTATCAATATTCTCTTGACCCAATGATTCCACTTTTTTAACAACTTCATTTTTGGTAACCAAATTTTTTTTAGGTATAAATGCTATCAATTAAATCGAGGAATACAAAATTGAAATCATTGTTTAAATCAGAACCACTACATTACATTAGCCTGTAAACAGTGCGTAATAAACAAACCCAGAATAAGGAAATATACCATTCGAAACTTATTAAAATTGTATTCACCGATGACATAAAAGTAATAAATAATAACTGAATCCAAAATTTGGTCGAAATATATGAAGGAAATTTGATAATACACACATCAACACGGTCTAGGGATATTTCATACTCAATTAAATAACTCGAAAAGTACTGGCCGCATTGGAATCTTTTATACACCGATTTGTTTGTAATTTATCTCAGACTAATTCCAAATTCAAATTTTTGAAAATTCTTTTGTTTCGGTGGCATAAAAATGTCTTGATGTGTAGGAGAGGGAATTTTCATTTGTGCGAAATTTAGAAAACAATACGAATTACATTTAGTTACAGTTTTTTTTCATTTTTAAACGAAAGATAAAGTTAAAATTGAGGTATTGTAGCCATGCAACGCCAACATTTGACGAGGGCGGAGATGTTACGAGCTGTGGGAATGCTGGAAGCTGGGTCTGTTCAGCGTAATGTTGCTGAGGCCATAGGGACCCACCAAAATGTAATTTCAAGATTGTGGACACGCTATCGTGCCACAGGTGAAGTAGCGGAGAGGCACCGGGGGCCAAGTCGCATCACTACCCCCAGACAAGACCGATTTTTGCAAATTACTGCGCGAGCTCAACCAAATGCAACGGCGACTCAATTGGTCCAAAGGCTACGAGTGGAACACCAAGTGCTTGTGAGTGACCAAACTGTAAGAAGGCGACTGCATGAAAGCAATCTACGCTCTCGTAGACCACTCCGGGTCCCACCTTTACGGAGAGGCAATCGTGGACGACGATTAGAATGGGTTCGGAACCACGTGGACTGGGGCCGTGAACAATGGTCCAATGTGCTGTTCACGGATGAATCCAGGTTCGGCTTCCATCCAGATTCACGAAGGACGCGTGTTTGGCGAGTTCCTGGACGATGGAGCCGTCTTCAGAACCCTCAGGAAGTTCACCCATACCAAGGAGGAACAATTATGGTTTGGGCAGGAATTCGTCTTGGAGGACGGACGGATCTCGTTTGGGTGCGGGGCAATATGACGGCAGAACGATACGTCCAACAGGTGCTGGGGCCGGTAATCTTGCCCCACAGAACACAAATGGGGCAAGATTTCCTGCTCATGCACGACAATGCCCGGGCACACACGGCGAGAACGGTAGCAGCTTGGTTACATACACACAATGTTAGGGCCTTAGACTGACCTGCTCAATCGCCAGATCTAAATCCCATTGAGCATGCGTGGGATATGCTGCAAAGAAGAGCTCTGAAGGAAGTTACTGAAAATCTGGCTACAGAAGATCAACTTTTTGCGCACCTCAGAAGGACATGGGACAATATTCCGCAGCAAGACATTGACAACCTTGTTCTGAGCATGCCGAATCGTTGCCGATGTGTTATGAACATCATGGGCGCTTTCTCAGACTACTAACTTCAAGTTTATAAACACAAATTAAATGATTTTTCTATTGTTACAATATTAAATGGAAAAAGAATACGGTCGCGAACAGGATTCGAACCTGTCGAGATGGCTTAGTTGGTCAGAGCGCCTGGAGTATCTATCCGGGAGGCGCAGGTTCGAATCCTGTTCGCGACCGTATTCTTTTTCCATTTAATATTGTAACTTTAGAGTTCGCTAAGCATGCGTTAATGCTTTTTCAAAGACATATCTTGATTTTTCTATTTTTTTCAGTTTTGTACTCATAAATTAAAAGTTAATTCATATACGGTTTCCGTCTATGCTTCATTTTTTTTCCATAAAATCCTGAAATTTTAATCGAAGTACCTTAACCATTACTAGAAAATGGTAGAATATTAATTATCGTATCTTTTAAATATATACATGTCATATAAATAATTAACATATTGATAGTAATTCGCTTTTTTAAAAATATCCCTAGACCGTGTTGATGTGTTTATATGAATTTTTAACGACTTACTTGTGCGGGTATAGGAGGCACTTTTTTACTATATTTCGAACCACAGCCCTTCACACAAAACTTAGGCATAATTGCTTTTATCACACGCAGCATCACAGTTAAATTCTCAGCACTGAAGATGTTTTAATCAAAGAAAATCGTATTATTAATTATTATTTTCTTCTTTATGGCGATTGTCGGCTCCCAATGTCCGACTACTCGGCCAGCGTCAGTATTAAGTTTGACGATAACGAAACCAAGCCATACCATGATAAGGAAACCAAGATCTGACGACGGCATCCCAAAGAAATCGAAGAGAACCTTCGAAAATCGTACTGGCGACTAGTGCGTTTGTTAATTTTTTCATTAAATATTTTAAAGCACTACTATTTAATGAAGGTCTGGAGCCGATCTGATCATGGAGCCGAAAGACAGTCGAGAGAACTCTTTAACGATTTACAGCAATTACCTAGTGTTTGGCCTTGATTAATTTGTATTGATGAGAACTTTACACCTAGATAGGTTGTGACAGTTATTAGGGGTCTGATGATGAAGACGAAGGACAATCAAGGGAACTCCTCAACGTTTTACAGTAGCTACCTTGTTTTGCATTATGTCCGTTGATATCTTCGCCAGTTATGAACCGATTTCACTGAATCTCTTTTTTGTTTGAAAGAGTAGTCCCCAGAGATGGTTTCATTTAAATTTAGTGAAGATTTAATGAAGACCTTCGAAGTTATACAATGGAACTCTTCAATGAATTACAGCAAATCACTCACAATTGTTGTAATCGCATGTTTATGTATAGTTCATGCCAGTCAATACATACATAGCATCATGCCTGTATTGCCCGATGGGGTAGGCAGAACTGTACACTGTTGTACACAAACATTTCACCGATGCAGTTATTAAGTCCTAGTGTCTTTCGAAGGCCTACCCATATTATTATATTACTAATTTAACTTATTTATGAACTATACAAACTTATATATTATGACCTATACAATATATATATATTACACTTAAAACTAAAAAGATTGAAAAAAAAACCGCCTTCAAAAATCTACTACACAAAAAAGTTCAAAATCATATCAATATTTGCTTATAAACAAAATGAACTGATTATTATTATATATTGATCTTTTAAAATTATTTTTAATTTTAAAAGATCAATATATAATAATAATCAGTTCATTTTGGAGTCGGTGCCTGATGTATGTTGGGTGTACAACCAGATACAAAGGCCGGTAACATAACCACAGCGCAACGAACTTAAGTGACTAACAAGAGGAAAACAATAACCCTCTCCCAGTACAGGCACCGACTCCAAAATTAACAGATAATTATTATATATTTTACCTTTAAAATTATTTTTTATAAGCAAATATTGATATTAAATTGAACTTTTAGTGTAGTAGATTTTTGAAGGCGGTTTTTATTTATTGTTAAAAATTAATGCTCCGCGTGCTCTTGGCTGTATCTCATTTATAACAATGAATAACAAATAACTCTACCTATAAATCCTGACTCTACACTACATATTGGCTAAACATTATGGCTTGGCCGTTTAATTTCCTTGTTGAAGAGTTTGTGAAACTTTTTTTATCTCTCTTATTTATATAGGCATACAATATACTCGTACATACGTATATTAAAATATATTTAATTGTATTTTATGTATATAGTGTTTAGTTAGTAGTAAATAAGTTTATTTATTAGGTTAGTAGTATGCATACAATTATATTGTAACATTACAAAGAGAAAGAAAGTTGATATAAGTACATGAACTCCCTAAAACATTGACATTTCGAGAAACAAAGTTAATGCTACGCTTTGAAATCTAAGTTAATCAAATTCATCATCATCATCCCTTTGTCCTTATCCCAATTTATTTGGGGTCGGCACAGCATGTAGGTATAATTTTTCCAGTTTCTAATTGTTTTTGAAATTGTATGCTGTTAAAGTTTTGATAATGTTATATGACCGGCCACCTGCCTGACATCAACCCTCATTGGGAATACTGTTAATAAGTTAATCAAATTATATAATTTAAATTAACTCAGATCAAGCACGTGCACGTACCAACTTATAGTGAGATTGACTAACGTAGAACTGGGGGCTGAGTTGCCCACGTCCGTAGGAATACACCCTTAAAATGGAATCCCTACACGTGACTCCTGGGTGGTGCAAAACAGGTAACACAACCCCACGGAAGAAGCCATGCCGTGAAACGACCTAGTCGTGTTTCCAGATGTAGTCCGGTGCAACCGTTGTGGGAGACAAGTCTTGGCAATTGCATCAACTCCCTAACTATCGTAGTCCCCAAATCTATTCACTCTAATTAAAAGTGAATAGAGTTATTCTGGATATACGAGCTCCATCCTCGGCAACACCGGTTGGTGGCCAAACGTAGATCCACATTTGATAAAAAAAATACTTATTACCCAAGGCATGATAAATATTAAACTACATTTAAAATCCAATTAAAATACATTATTCAGTTCCCTTAACTAATTACCAGACACAATAGAAATATTATTGTTATCAAGTACAATTTTGTACTTCGCGAGTATTAAAAGGTTGATCCTTATTTAAAGCCATCGGCAGTAAAGTCGTACGTTTAACGTTATTATATTAGATTTCGAAAACAACACCATTTTGCATACAACTACTTCAGTAATCATGAGACCTTTACGTACCTACGGGATTGCATACAACAATCGGAACGCTTCAAATAAACTTTTCCAGTTATTAAATGCATTTATTAGCTCTGAAATCGAAGACACGGTCCTATCTCCAATAGTGTCAGATTTGTCCACACTGACCTCGTCCTCGAAAATATAGGCACTATGACAGATGAGACTTCAATTCGTTAGATCGATAAAAACATCTAGGAGAGATGTTCTCTCAAAATATCTATACCTCGTAATATAGGAATTTACCTATTGAAACTTAAAATATTTGTATCCCGTAATATTTAATCTCTCTCGTGCAGGCTCAATAGCGGAGTATCCGACTACCACTGTAGCCTGTTTAGTGCGCAAGTGACTGCTGAAGAAAGTAATTGGTTGATCGCAGCGTCCAACATTGCCTGTCTCTCGCTTAGAGAGAATGTGCGATATATAAGCCACTAAGCAGTCGCCATTCGGTAGTTTTTTAACTGCGCCGCTGACGCACACTTGTGCACGCCACAATGGAAATACCGGTTAGTAAACAAATTCACCAACTCTTATTGCACTACGATTGCGCTAAATAGTTTTTTTATTATTTTTTATCAAGTAGGTTGTCGATCTTATGTAACATCTTACATAAATTATACTTCCTGTTCTTACACTTGGTGTTACGTTGGTCAGAAAAAAAAAATTACAGTAATATACCTACATAGTCGCCGATTTATGTCATTCGATGAATAAAAAAGCTTATTTTACGACGAAATTATTGTTCTGACATTCAATAATAAGTATATATTTTTGGAAAAATACGGCCGTAAGCGGAGTTCGAACCGGCGACTCCCGGATAAAAAATCGGTCCACTGGATCTTATGTAATAAATATCTCGCTAATTAACAGACACAATAGAAATATTATTGCTATCAAGAATTGGCGAACACTTCAAAAAAATAATATAATTATTATTATTTTTCACTTTTGAGTTCGCGTTTTTTATTTTTTACGGTCTTTTTTTTGTTTTTTTATTATTATGAATAACTAGGTAAATGCGTATAAAAATATATATAGTAATTTAAAATAAGTAAATAACAATTTTTATTTGTTTTTGTTAGTCTTTTTTATGTATTTAATTATTATTATTTTTCATTTCATTAAAAATTTATTTCCATTTTATTTTATGCTTTTTCGTGTCTTAGGTTCTTAGGAAGTATTATATGCCTTTCCACACAAAAAATATGCAGCCGAAATGCGAAAGCGTATTCTTTTACCTTTGCTTACCCCTTCAAAGCGTACATGCGTGATGTTATATTAGGGAATGGTAAAAACAATACAAAGCTATACAATCGCACCAATTGCGGATCATTGCCTGTTAGTTATTGAAGAGTTCCAATGTCTATCTCCGAATCTTATACTTATACTAAAACCTTCTCTGAAAAATATGCAATTTTTTTTTATTTATATTATATTATTACACAAAAAATATTAAACAAATTATTACAAAGCACTAGAGAGGATAACAAAAAGTAATCATATCATTAATAACGAAAACCTCATCCAAATCGGACCATTAGTTTTTGAGAAAATCGTGGACATACAAACATACATGACGGGTTGATACAGTACCTCCTTTTTATGGAAGTCGGTAAAAAATTTAGGTTAAACCCCGATTCAAATTTTGTTAAAATATCTAACATAAATTCATAACATAGCTTATTGACTGTATTCCCCAAAGCGATAGGCAGACGTGTACATAATTAAGCAAGTATTGGTATAACGAGAGCATTTCACAAAAAAAAAAATACGGAAACGTTCCCTACCCCTACAGTTATTATATTAGAAGCACGGACCTGGGGGTACCTACCAATTCCAATATCTAATCAGTGCCAGAAAACAACTATTAGTGCTAAAATAAATTGACCTAGGTACATCATAGTTATTTTAATTTTAAAGCCTGTAGATTTATTAGTATCCCGATTCTATAATTATATTTAAGACATTTTTGCATTTTTAAGTATGAAATGTCATTTTTCCAATGTCGATCGAGCGATTTTATTTTCAAGAGTTTTAACGTGTTTTATCCAACCTTGACATTGGCAGAATCATTATTAACACGATGGAGCCATAAATAACTAAAATTGGAAGAGTAAGCCTACTGATTAGAAGATGTAGTTACCTATTTAAATTTGTATTTAACAGTCATCAAAGCCATTGCTCACGTTAAATTCGGACCACGATATCATTGCGAAAAACCAATACCTACACCTACATACATAATACACATAAAAAAAGTATTCCATATAAAATCAAAATATCGTATAATCAGATTCCACCATTTGGAATGGCACTTTTTGAATTGATTACATTAAGACAGTCCCTAAAAACGCCAACCGTTCACCGCATCCTAGTGCTTCACTGTACAAAAAAGAGCGTTGCAACAAAGTCAGCTATAATATTATAATTATTTAATTAATTTATGTCGTTAATTTAATGTCGACAGTTCTTAGTGAACACACATTATTTATTCAAAATAACTTAATTATTACCTACTTGGGTGCTATTTATTATTTTTAATGTTGTCACGGTTATATCCATTACCTGTGATCGGACTAGTACAAAATTGTAGGTACATCAATACATTTCTATTGTGTCTGGTAAATAACACGAGCCAACAGAAACCTACAATGTACATGTCAAATATAACCACTGTTTCATCCTTTACAGAAACTGATAATACTGCTGTGCTGCTCATATTATGGCTTTGCATCACATCACGAACACACTATACCTGTAGAAAACTATGAAACTGAATTACAGGTCCTCGGAGAACACGTAGAAATTCCTGTAACTCCCGTCAGAGTGGTAAAAATCACGAAAACTGTAGCTGTCAAAGTACCAGTGCCATATCCAGTAAAAGTAATTGAAAAAGTGCCTTATCCCGTTCACATAAACAAACCTTACCCAGTGCCTGTGCCTCAGATAGTTAAAATTCCCCAAGTCGTGTCTCAGACAAAACTGCAGGAACACGAAGCTCTCGGTAGTCAAGGTGGCTCACTAAATTTCCATGGTCATCCTGGCGGTGGTCAAGACAATTCTTACCAAGTACAAGAAGGAAATCCCCATGATGGGTCGTCGAATGGAGACTCTTATGGACCAGAAATTCAATTATACAATGGAGGCAATTCAGGTCACAGACAAGGTTATGGCGATGATTATTCTGCTGATGCGTCCCCTGGTCATTCTTACGAAGCACCATCTCATACCTATTATAGCAACTCCGACGGAAACGATGCCGATTCTTTCGAGTCTAAAAACTATGATCAAGCTATTAGAAATTACCTTCATAAATTTAACCCAAGCGGAGATACCGCTGGGCTTAAAACTTATAACTACCACTAAATCAGCTTTATATGAAGTTTGTAGTAAGGTACCTCTGACTGGATTGTTTACTTATATAAAACTTACGTTATTTCCTGTACATATATAGTTTAGCATGGGCAGCGTGTAGCGTGTTGAAACAGTAGTATTAGGTACTAGGCTAATGTTGTTATATTGTTGTTGCTAGATGTGTACGGCGCAGTATTCTTATTTTTGTAATAAATTATTAATAAAAGATGTTTTACGTATCTCATATGTTTTACTTTGTTATTATCACATTTACTAAAAATATATAAAAAAAATTACCCACAAGACAAATACATAACATCTATAATGACTTACAGTGTGGTAACACTTATTACTACATGGTACATCTTTTACATAACATAAAATACATTAGTACTTTTTAAGTATAACTTAGGAATGCGTAAAGTACGGAAACGTACGTATACAACATTATTTTTAGTATATACTAAAGCTGAAATTATATACTAGACCTTTGTTCAGAATCAGTAACAGAATAGTTGGACACAGTTCGGGGACTTCCAGCTGCGTGTGCATGTAACTTTGTGAATTTTTATTAGGCTTTTTTTATACTAGTTCTTTAAATTAAAATATGTGACCCGTGTCTCGGGTTTCGTATATACTAAAACTAATGTAGCATAACGGGAAGGTATTTTTGCATAAGGTGAAGTTGTATAAATAACATTATACCGTCAAACACAAACCATTCCACTCTTGTAAAAAAATATTAGTAATATTATCTATAGTATTTATCTATAAAGCAAAACGCAATTACTGGTGATAAAATGTACCCTAATCTGCAGAACAGAATACTATTACACAATTCATTTAAACCACTTAAAGACGTGTAGCTAATTAAACAAAAAATAATTAAAATGGAGAAAAAAATGGCTGACGTGGCTCAACATTTTCGTCTTCCAAATCACCGGATTGTTCGTCAAGGATAGGATGGACTTCAACGGCAGGTCGCAGCACTTCAGATTTTTCGTCTTCGTCCGACACGTACATCCGAGTCAGGTCAGAGGCGACTGATGCAGTCTCACACATACTGTAGATATTAATGGCAATGATTAACTAACAGTTTTGAATTCGATGACGCGTTCTTCACTTGCCGGATGTATATAAACAATCAACATCAAAATAAACCTATGAAAGTGAATTCAGTATGCATACCTGTAATGTTCAGATTCCGCGACTGGCACGTTGAAGTGCGCGGTTTCCTGTTTGATGCTCATGATGGGCATCATGAGGGCGGCGGCGCCGGCGCTAGAGGCGCCCGCGCCCGCTGGCAGCGGCAGCGGAGCCACCGTCACCTCCTTGTCCTTCACGGGCAGTTGCATAACGATATCTGACTGCATGTCTTCGTCTTTTTCTATGATACTACTAAATTAACACAAATACAATTAGTCAGTCGTCACTTAATTGTTCGTATGCCATATGTAACGTGATTTGGTTTCGTGATCTCTATTTTCAAAGATCGTGAAGAGGAGTAAAAATAATGATAAACAACGCCAACCACGCTGCTCGCCACCACCACATGTGATTAGTAGTAGGAAAGGTTGTTTTTAAAGGTTAAATCAAAACCAAAATATTGTTATTTTTAACAGACTTTAAAAAAAAGGAGGTTATTTTATTTATTCTCTCTTGGCTCACCAACAATTGTTTACACGATAAAAATATTAAATACATTCATTATAATACAATACTTGTGTAACAATCTCTTATAGGTAAGCACAGCATGCATTATACTACTTAGTTAAAGTTAAGATTTTGACAAAATAATGATACATACAAAAAATGACATTGTAAAAATTAAATTATATTAAATTTTACCAATTAAATTAAAAGTTAAAGAATATCTAATAAGTTATCAATTCGATGCATAGGTAATATTGTTGCAATGTCATATTTTTGTATATTAACGGTATAATGTCATGTTTTCTTCTGGTTTTTTATATTGTGGGAGAATCAAGGCCTTAACATGGTATATCCATCGCAAGTAATATTAAACAAGCGTTTTGTAAAAACATATCATTATTTAAAAATGATGAATTACCTTCCCAAGTTAAGAGCTAGCTTATACTCTTGTGATTTCTGTACCACTTCCAGCCAGTTGTGTTTATCAACATCTCCACCATCAGAATTAAAGGAGGATCCGGGCCTGAAAAAAATAGTACTTTTAAACTACGATTCTATGGGGAGACGAATGAGGTAGATAGTATTAAGCCGTTGGCTCGCTAATTAGCAGAAACAATAGATTTTTATTGTTATGAAGTATAATTTAATTTATAAGTGGCTGGGTAAATAAAAAAATGGGCTACTAATTACTACAACAGTAGTCTATAGATTTCTTATTAGGTACCTAATAGTGCGATACTGTATTTTCTCGTAAGTTTGATTAACCACCAACATCAGACCTGTGCGCTGAAATGTTCAAATGCCTCCGCTGAGTGATTTAATTCCGATAGGATCCCTTTGACCAGAGTTTCGTGTTGATCTTATGTTTACACAACAGAATGCCACAGTGACGCAAATTAAAAACACCAATGTCGTGATTTGCGTTTATAAGGCGTGACAGTAGGTACCTTCTTAAAAAAAATCACATTCCGCAGTAAACATTCTGTAGATTGTAGGTAGATAATCCTTTTAAATACAGATAAATCAAAGAATTATAAAGTGATACAATTTTGTGAACAGAAAAATACGGTCGTGGGCTGGATTTCAAGTCGGATTTTAAGGACAAACTTAACTATGCAGTGGAAAATAAATATTCTCTCATACATCGACATATGTACTTAGATAATATGAAACTATGTAAGAAATCATATGATAATAACATTCTGAAAAACATAATAATGGAAGAACTACATACTAAATATTTTGGATGGTTAAAACTATATACGGATGGATCTAAAATAGGAAATGTTCTTGGTGCTGCCTTTTACGATCCGAGGCACAATATTAAAAGATTATTTAAAATGTGTAACAGTAATATATGTATTATGACGGCGGAGCTCGTTGCAATATCAAAGGCTCTTACATACTTGCAAAATGCGGAGATCGATAACAATAGGATTGTCATTTTTATAGACAGCAGAAGTGCTCTGCAGCATATAGTTCGATGCGCCTCTGGCCACAGAGGTGTTTCGATAACTTATAATATATTAAGCCAAATATGGTATTTCACATCCAATAATATTAATGTGATATTGCAATGGGTTCCGTCGCATGTGGGTTTACGGGGGAACGAGGAGGTTGACCAATTAGCAAAGAATTCTGTCTCGGACGGTATTGAGCTGAATATTACTCCGAGCTACTTTGAACTCCTGCCGAAATACAAAATTGAATGCTCTAAAAATTGGAAAGAATATTTTAATAAAATGTCATTAGAAAAGGGAATTTGGTACAAGACATTGCAATGTGAACCTCCTCGTATTCCTTGGTTTGCCGATACTAAGCTTAATAGAAAGTTTATAATAATAGCGCATAGACTACGGTCTGGACACGTTCCACTCAACAAGTTTCGACACTTAATGGGGAAAAGTGACAGCCCCAATTGTACACATTGTCATACGATGGAGGACGTTCATCACTTGTTGGTGGAGTGCGTCAGGACCAGAGCTGCTAGAGAGACGCTGATGAATACATTCAAAATAAATTTGATAGATGTTGGTTTTGTTCAAAGTATATTATCAGAGCCTGTCTCGAATGTAGCTATCTTACTGTATAAAATAGTATATGGGGTTTTGAAACCTGAATAGTTTACACTGTTCAGATTTCAAAACCTTATTATTTAAACCTTATATTAGCTTTTATTGAATTAGGTTATGATGGGGCTGGCATGGTCGTGTTGTGATCAAAAGCCCCTAAATTTATAATAGATAATAAAAATTAAAAAAAAAGAATTATAAAGAGATACAATTTTGTGAACAGAAAAATACGGTCGTGGGCTGGATTTCAAGTCGGATTTTAAGGACAAACTTAACTATACAGTGGAAAATAAATATTCTCTCATACATCGACATATGTACGTCACGTGTAATCGCAAAAAACCGTCATGAGGGGGGGGAGGATACTGGTGGAATTATTTTAGTGGGTTTTTTCTTCAATTTAACGCGGGTGAAACCGCGGGGCACAGCTAACAACAACACCTTGCAAATTGTATCATAAATGCGTGCGTGGTACTTGATCATTATTTGGTTGCGGATTTATTTTAAAACTATGATATCTCCTGATAATAATTCTAATAAAATGAAATTCATTGAAATTAAATGATGTCAAGGGCAATTTTGTTCAAAATTAAATATTGTGATGACGCAACGGAAGCTCTCAAAAGGAATATTTCTTCCCGTTTTTGCAATAATTTTCATTGATTCTCCCCCTCCTATTGGTCGTAGCGTGATGTTATATAGCCTATATAGCCTACCTCGATAAATGACCAAAAAATATTTTTTCAATTCGAACCAGTAGTTCTTTCCTGAGATTAACGCGTTCAGCCAAACAAAGAAACTCTACAGCTGTATAATATTAGTATAGTTATAGTAATAAGATTAAATCATAGACATTATAAATAGATACAAATCTGCCTAGCTTTTGCCCGATAACATTGGGGTCGGCTGCTTAATACCAGTATTTTACATGGAGCGACTGCCTATCTGTCCTCCAAAACCCAGTTACTGGGTAACACGATATCTCGTGGTATGACTGGTTGTCAGACTTTCAGGCCTCTGACTACCCGTAACGGCTGTCATAGATCTTAATTCGACAACCGGGACCGACGGTTTAACGTGCTCTCCGAGGCACGGAGGGGTCTCGGAGTGAAGTGATGGTCACCCATCCACAGACCGACCGCGGCAAGCGCAGCTTAACCACGATCGATCAATCTGTGCGGATGTTACTTAGCCACGAGCCCCTATATTTTATGTGTTATTGGTATCTATAAATACATATGGCCATGCCAATGAAATATTTTCGGAGTCTCCAAGATCCTGGAAATATCCCAAAAATATTTGTCGAGACATTTTATAACAATTCTTTTTTAGCCAGATATACTGAGTGGGGATGATGCTACGACATTAAATGAATATACGGCTATTACTAGCCTATAGAAGCATTATCAAACACATAACAAAATTATTTATCGAAAATTAAAAATTTGTAAATTTCAAACAAAATAAATATTAAAATAGTCGGAGCAAAAAATAACACCATTTGTAATTATCTGTCAATGAAAAGTGACTGACCTGTTGTATGAACGGCAACGTCACCTCAAAGTGCAATTTGAGACCTCTAGGTCGGTCTCTTTTGTCGGTGATAAACAAAGCACTCACTTTACGTTTGGAGAACTATTGCTATAAACACTGAGTGTCTCATAATTAATTTAAACGATCGCTAAATGAAAAAAACTTTGCATTGCACAATCAAAGTAAACTAAAATCTTAAATTTTCAAAATGCCCTCCATTCTCCTCGACGCATAAGCGGCATCGTTTTGTATTATTATTTTGGACTCGCCGTAACAAATCGCCTTGCACAGCCGTACGTTTTAAATTCTCAAACGCACGAGTAATATTGATTTTTAGCTCATCTAAGACGACGATACACGTCTAATGGCAAGTTATCTACGTAATCAGATACGGGACCACTGAGAGGCTCTAAAAACTTCCCCTGATATGTACATAATGCTAGCTGAGTTTTGTAGACATTCTCCATAGTTAAGGATCATGTCAGTGTATTCTGCAGCTGAATAACTCAACTGAGGCAAAATTAATAACAAAATTAGTCTAAAACACAAAGGGAAAAAAAGTTTCAAAACTTAACATAATCTAAACTAAAGTAAACCACACTATTAATAACAATAACAATAAGATCACGATAAAAATCCTGCGCGTGCGATTCGACTCGTGCGCAATTAACTAGCGAAATAGAAAAAGGACGTGCTCTCTCAAAGGATAGCATTTCCGTACTGAAATTCTGACCCAGTGACCGCATGAATTAGATCAATTAAAATTTCGCGCAATTAATCCTTATTTCTTTCTCTGTCATGCATGAACAATCACCCACACATTCGAGTGTGTAAAGACTATTTCTCACTTAATGTTTTGATTTGTCTAGATGAAGGGCGTCTAAGTGGCAACGTGTGTCACTTTTCTCTGTCTTTTAATAATATTGTGAACGAGATGTAATTATCAATGAATTCGCACAGGTTTATGACCTAATGATCTTTGCCTAGTAAAATGTTACTACATTTACAGCATGTTCGAAATTAAGAAAATGAAAATAATTTCCTGTGCCGAAACCATCCATCCGATTTTATTGATTTTTTGTGTACGGTCAGAGAAAGTGACACCACATACGTGGTTTTTTTAATGTCGTACCGTCTTCCCCACTCCGTATAAGGTCCTAATTTATTAGGTAATTTCCTTTTAAGGGGTTAATGTGTAAGTGATATGGATTCATTTAAGGCATAATTCAAATTTTTACAACAAATTTTTTTTTCTTAATTTTCGCCGTTCAATGAGCAGTTTTCGTCTTGCTAGTACTATGTTAATTACAAATTATATATTAACCCTTATCAGAGGAAATTACCTAATAAATTAGGACCTTATATATGTATTATTTTATAGTTTTTAATACCTAGCTACATCATCTGTTGTAAAAGAAAACCATATTTTTTACCCGACGAGAAAAAAGGAGGAGCCCCTCAATTCGACAAGTATATTTTTTTTTTCTTTAATTTATGACCACTCATAAGTTTTTACAGAGTTGTTAAATTTTGACGATTATTTTTTATTGGATAGAGGATACTTCCAAGTTGGTCCCATATACATTTCACCCCTAAAGTCGACCCCTATGTAATCCGATTCTGTTGAAAATTTGCATACATTATGTTTTTGATGACACGGCAACATAATGGACATCTGGAGTTAATCTGATGATGAATACGAAAGATAATTGAGGGAACAACTCAACGGATTACAGCAACTACTTCGTGTTAGGGCTTATTTGATTTATCTTGATGGGAACTTTAGACCTAGCTATGTTTTGTAAATTATAGCCACATAAAAAAAAAACGTTTTCACAAAAAAATCTACCGCCGAAAAAGGAAAATGAAAAGTGAAAAATAACCGTGTCTAACTAAGTTTCAGTGACGCCAAACTAATCAATCAACGAAGATCATTAAATTAAAGTTATCAAATCCAACATGGAATTAGTGCAAACTAAGTTACACTCAGTTATTTTCAATTTTCAGTTTACATTCTGGGTTGTATTTTTTTTTGGGAAAAAGGTTTATAGATTTATAATTGATACCTCACCTACAGTTGCGACATTAGATAAATGCTATAAATTGTGTTGTTGTGGTAATAATATTTAAGTATGTACTCACATTGGCGTGAAGTTCACCATAGTAGCAAGATGTTTCTGTTTGTGAATCTGGTAAAAATTCTCTGAACTTTCCATCATAGTGATATCTTTCGTAAGAAAAGAAGACAACATTTCTTGCTGTTTAGAGTTCGCAGTACTGCTATCAGATATATCACTTATAGAAAACTTTAAATTAGCTGTGAAATATGAAAACTTAGGTTAAAACCACAATTATTTATTTTTAATATTAAAAATACAATGATACATGAAATGCATTACAATGTAAAACCAAAATATGAAATTATATGTATGTCAACTTACATTTGTCTATCGGTGATATTTTTCCTGCCACATCGTATAAGAAGTCTGCGGTCCAGAAATGAGGAATCCGGATGAAAACTTTTCCGGAGTCCACAGGCATGTGAAAACCTAGCTTGTGCAGGAGTTGCAGAAATTTCAGGTCCTTACAAATAGATGCTTGCTTGCAGTTCCATGGTACCAATGGCACGGATTGATTGATAACTAATAATAAACATTTATACATATTATCAACTTGAATACTACAATTTTGAAATGAGTATTCACTGTTACAAACGATTGACATAATATGAAATATAGTCAGCCACATCTAGCCCAACTCACAACCAGCATATATATAAAAATCTTTCAACACAAAGATATTCTTCAAAAGTAGTTAATAGTTATTCAGTACATTTTAAACTATATAAATAACATAATTTACTTACGAAGGGAGTGATATGATACTGGTGAAAGTACATGTAAATCGTTCGATTTCTTAAGTTGCATCAATTTTGTTTCATTAACCTCCAAGGGCTCTTCACTTTCACTATTTCGTGACAATTTATCCAAGTATATTTTAGCGAAACAAGTTTCCAGCAATACTTTTTGTACCCAATCTAAGAACTTAGACTTTCCATCTTGTGCAAGTTGTTCGCAAAGCTTACTTATTTCATCATCCCTCATTTGTTTATTAACCTGAACGGTTTTCATATTTCTGTCATTTTCCCCCTTCACATACTTATCGAAATCTTCTTTATTTATTAAATTTTGTTTAAAAAGCTCCCTGATTACCGAATCTCTAGTTTTAATGATACCATCTTCTTTATACAATGTGATGATTTCCCCGACTACGTCTGGCAGAGCACTGCATTGCATGTAATTCCAGCTTAATGATGATAGTTCATCCTCCGTCCACCTACATTATTATAAAACTATTATTATTAAGTCATTATATAAAATGAAAAAAAAAGTCATATTTCGTCAAGAAAAACAATACCTTGACGCGACTTTTTCCTTAGTACTAGCATTACTACTAGTAGACTTTTTCTTGGAATCAGCTTCAATAGCGTCCGATTTGACTTGAGAAGCTGGAGATTTACTAGGCCTCGGTGCGGTCTTCCCATCATCGAAACTCTCAGTATCAATACGAAAGTTCGAAGTACTTTGTAGTGCATGAGGTTTTTTGATAAAAGTATTTATCACATACTCGATGAGATCAGACCAATCCTATAATACCAAATATTATACAATTTAGTTATCATATCGAAGACAGAATACAAAGGTCTTGGCTCTAGCTTGGCTCCAAACGTTATGAATACTGTATATTCTACTACTTCAACTGAACAATCAAGTGACTAATCTACTAAATGCTATTGATTGCTATCAGGAAACTGATATGTAATATGGTATCTTGTTTTTCTGTTACCCGCACATGTTATTTTATTCTAAATCTAGTTAATATTATTGTACCGACCGCATGCTTATATTTAGTATGGAATATTAAGTTTATCGTGTTTTTTTTTTGAGAAATTAAGTTTTAAACCGTAGGCCCAAATTCTTTTCGGGGAAATTGCTAAAGAACTGGCGTTAGCAACCTGGGTTTACAACAGTAAAAACTCTTTGGCTTGTTCTTTGATCATATTTTGCGCATAGTTATGTGTTACATTATAGTCTATACGACATTAAACTCATATTTCACTGATACCGTTATTATTTAGAGGTGGTGACTAGAATAGTACGTCATGATACAACTGAGTTAAGTTGTAATGCAGCCAAATGTGTATTCACCTAAGTGTCGCTTTTCATCATACGCCTTATTTTAACACACTCGTGAGGGTCAAATTGGTGCAGATGTCATTTTCTCGCGCCATGGTTGCAATGATGAGTTAATGTGAGCTCCACCTACGCGAACACCACACGTACAAAAGTAAAAAGTACGCGTGTGTAATAATCCGGATTATTAACCTAAATAAGACATAACGAGCAAGTGTGTTGAACAAGATGAAATTCATAAAAAAATTAAAAAGCACGGCTGCCTTTTTTTTTAATTTTCTAACCTACGAGTATGTTTTCGAGACAATGTTAGGATTATTACGAAACCACATACATCTAAATTTGTTGAGGCGTTTAGAAGTGCTGGTGAAATAAAGAAACTTACAGATCTACATAAGTACATACATGAACGCTAACAACATAGCACTCTTGAGCAGTTGTGTAAAAAAATTATAATTGTAAAAAAAAACTCACATCACAAATTTCGAATTCTGACTTCCAAATAGAAGTGAAAGTCTTTAATATCTTTGGTTGAAATAAAGTGATCAAGCTTTCAAGCTCTCCTCCAACGTGATGCATCAGAGTAAATATGCAATCGTTGACGAATTCTCCGTTACCGGCGTAATCCTCCAGCAGCAACCCATACTGATACATTATTTCAGATGTAGCAAACCTGTCGTAAACATTTTATAACTTATTGTTAAGTGTATTCCATATTAGTGGTGTCTCAACATTTAATTAACTGTTTATGTATGGTGTTTGATTAATAATATATATATATATATATATTTTAATAGCTGTAATATAGTATATGCAATATTTTAATTTGACCTCCTATTTCATGGCAGCACTTTATGTTTAACAACTCATTTTCATCTCATGTCTAAATAAGATAGGTAGATCGAATTATGTTTAAAAATAAAAATACATACTGTCTGATATGGTCCACCATATTCGTGGAACCATTGTATTCGGGCAACTTCATTGCACTGTCCAAGAACATTAGTAATATATGATTTGTCACTATAACATCCTGAAACACGAAAGAGAAAATCATAATATTGTTATGGACTGGTTCCGTATTAAATATGTATAATGTGTAGTACCTACCTATATACCTATCTACATTATAATACATTGGTGACCCAAGTTAAGAAAACTATGCGTTTCGTACACATTTTTCAACACATTAACGAGAAAAAATTAATTTAATTGCGTAAACCTATTCTGTTATTTTAATGTCGCGCGGATTTCTTTTTTCGTGCTGTGACTGCAACTATAGTCTATTTGCGCAGGTGGAAGAAGAAACACTGACAAAGTTGCCAAACAATAAACTAATACTTTTTTTTTTTACTTTTATAACCCAAATTAATGTTAATTTGGCGACAAAATATAATAATTTTATGAATTGTAATGTTCATTAGTATTATTTTAACTAACAGTGTTAAATACACTGTCACATCATAATATTATAATTAAGGTGCTATGCAACTTTCTATTATCGTACGGCTGCGGTAATGTAAAGTGAAAAGTACACGTGCGTAATAAACCTCATTAAGATCCTAGGAGCGGGCAATAAGAGTCACTTTACGAGCAACTGTGTCAGTAAAAACTTATTTAAACTGACATACAGTAAAAAAAAACATCCTGAGGAATGGTCTGAAATCGCGAACCGGCACTCAGCTAGCATAGTGATAAATGGTGGTCTTCAGTAGGAGAAAAGACCCTCGCCCTGCAGTGGGATTGTTACGAGCTGTTTATTGTTAGTATTATTGCTCATATAGTTTTACCTGTAGATATTGTTTCGAATGATATTTCGGGTTGTAATGACGCAAAAGTAACACAAGAAGTGATCTCAATTCTTCGGTCTCACATATTTTAATTTGTAACTTAAGAAGAGCCTCTTGATCTTCCTTACATACGTGAGGTAACTTTTTGTACACATCAATAGCTTGAATAATTTCCCTTATGGCTGTAACCACCTGCAAAATATTAGATTTATTAGGGGTTTGTTATACTTATAGGCGAATTACATTAATTCGTCTTTTCAACCAAGAACTCTACAAATGCACATTTCTATAGTACTCAGGCAAATGTATGCACTTACCAAATGAAGTCGCCTGATATTAGGTTTTAGGTTATTACCATCCAGTTTAATAGCCAGTTCGAACTGTTCACATAAATTGACTCCTTCTGCAGTCAAGTATGACACTATATCGATAGACAGTACCGCACCAACATGTTCAAAGTCAAGTTCAATTTGTGTTGCAAACTTTAGGAAGTAAGTGACCAGCCAGAAGAAATGGGATGTGTCTATTTCGAGTTGAAGATTGGTAAGAATTTGATTATGCAGTGTCTGAACCAGCGAATTATATCCTTTTAGAAGGAAGTCGACGGTAAACTCTTTCAAAACATTTGATATGTCATCATCGGTAGGAGTCTTATGAGATAATCCCTGCACGTTAATACTGGAATAAGAAGCATGATTATAGCTCGATATTGAATCAGTACAGAACAGTAACGGCATCAATGAACATACATGTTAGATTTTCCTCGCTTGACAATTTTCTTGCGTTTACGATCCTGCATGGAGACGCCAGAGCGCGCTTTATTGTTGATCCTTTGTTTAGGATTGTGCGGCTTCTGGTGGACAGGTTTCTTTGTAGGTAACTCATCCTCATTACTCGATGTCGAAATTGACTCTTGATTCTCGATTTGTGTACCATAGCCGCAATCAGAATTTTCTGATATCAAAGTCTTCTTTAAGTTATTGTTTGAAGGCTGACCCTGACCGTTTCTGTCAGACTGCAAGCCGCTGCTGCATGACATGGCTATTCCCTATAATAAATCAAGCACGGGATAAATACATTTTAAATATTGCTCCTCAAAATACCAACAATATAATATCAAAAATTCGACGTACGTGATCGGATTTCATAGCATCATCGTTGGAAATTTCTTCGTTTTTTTTTTTATGTCCCGTATCCGACTCTTTCTCGATAGGGGTCTGAAATGGTTTACCATTTTCACTAGTATTGTTCGCTTGAGAAGACGCATCCCATCCTTTATTTACAGAAGTGAGTTCATCGTTACACTTGCCACTGCCACCCGTGTCTGATGAATCCGACGTCGGCTCGGAAGTACACATTGGTGAAGAATCACTACCTAAATTAAAAAAAAATATATGTTGTAAGAACAATACGGTCGTGAGCAGAATCCGAACCTGCGCAGGCTGGTTCCTCCCATAGGTCATAATTCCAAAAATTACATTGTCAAAATAGTCGTTAATGTATATCATTACTCCAAATTCAAATTCATTTCTTTTTATTTCACATAGACCAAATTACAGGCACTTATAAAACGTCAAAGCTAGGTGCACGGTTCCAAAAAAGTTGATCTTATGGAGAAGAACCGGCAAGAAACTCCATAGACACTCTTTTTAAATAAAAATTTTATTACAATGGTGTATTGATGGTATGTGAGAATAATGTAGAATAATGTAAGAGGAAAACAAAAGCAAATGATTGAAATAGTAAAAGTTTATAAAGCCAAAACGATTACCAAGGCAATTACGAGCGGACCAGTCCCGACAGACAGCACCCGTTCACGAGTATGACGTGCGCATCAGCGTCGCTGAACTCAACCATTTTGAAGGGAACTCAACGACCCGATACACAACGCCACCATCAGCAAGACATTTTAGTGAGCATGACAAACTCATAATGCCTGGCAATAGGCAGGTGAATGTATATATTAATGTAATATATAACATTATTAACCACATGATGCTCACATTTTACAGAAAAGCAATGAATTATTTTATTTATTAATTAGAGACTCATATAAGAATATAGAGTACAATCTGTAATTAGAATAATAACAATAAGTTATGATAAAGTAATAAATACGTATGTCAAATATTAATATAAAATAACTGTAAAAAGACAGTTCGGTCAGAAAATAGACTAAAAAAGAAAAAAGAAATTATACAAAAGTAAGTATATGTCCGCGCTGGTCAAATAGTGCCAGTGGGTCACAGTGTGCAGAAAGGAATCGTTCGCCATACATCTGTATCATTAATGTACTGATTTATACTATAATAGGCGCTGGACATTAAAACGCGCTTAACAATCGGTTTGAACTTTAAGTCCGGCAAGTCAATAATATGACGAGGAATCTTGTTATAGAACCTAATACTATTACCCATAAATGACTTGTTGGTCTTACTAAGTCGAAAACCTGGTACTTGAAGCCTATCTTTGTAACGGGTGTTTAGATTGTGGCGGTCACTCTTTTTATAAAATTGGGCAATATTTTTCCGAATATACATAATATTGCTAAATATGTACAACGATGGTAATATAAGTATATTTATTTCCTTGAATAGTTCACGGAGCGACTCACGGCTTCCCATATTATAAATAGCTCCGTTATACAACCTACCGAAAAGTATAAATATGTCATGGCTTTTAGGGGACGTCCAAAAAAAATGGTATTTCATCACTTAAGCACGGCGTTATGTTTTATCAGTGACTCATTTGTTGTTGTTTTTAAAAATAGAATTCGCGGAATCTTATTGTTTGTTTCACGTGTTTGTGAAATGGAATTCCAAGAACAAGGTATATCTTTGCAAATAAAAATATAATCTATATTTGATTAAATATTATGTTAAATTTTTACATTAATGAAGTGCGCACTTATGATATTGTATATTTTTCTGCGATATTGAACTTCATGTAGACTTTTTGAGAGTTGTACAGATTTAGCGGACATTGAGTCTACCCTCAAAATAAAGGTCTATTAACGTAATTCCTAAAAAATAGGCCCGGACTGGCCATAATAATAAGCTAGCGAAGGTGACCTTTAGAAATAGAAAACCTAGAAGAAGAAAGGTTTATATCACCATGGTACCAACCACGCCGTACATGCAAAAGCAACGACATTAATTTCTCCTTAAAAAATTGCCTACAGTGTAATTGGACGAGCATTCAAACTGTTTACGTAATAATTAAGTCAAGTTGCTTGAGAAAGGTTCTTTTCTACTCTAAAAGTTATCAAAAATCGCATAAGGAGTTTATTATCCTCTGATAATTTTAATTCTTTCTTGTTATTGGTGGTAGAAAAACGTCTATTGATGAATTTAGATAGCGACGACATAATTGATAAAGTAGCCGAGAGCAATGAGATTCTTTGGAGTCTTGGACTTTAGCAAACTAATTAAATTGTTATAAAATTGAAAATATGATATATCATTCAAAATCTAAATTCGTAGTTTTCCTTTCTCTTAGAGACTGGAGGATATTTTAAATGCCCGAGCTGGTTTTAGGTCCCAGTCCGGGCCTGCTAAAACAGATATATTTGTCTGCCCATAGGCACCTATTTGTGATTTAAAGAGGTGCTACGCCGTCAGTTCTCTTGGCGTAGCAGGGTCTACGAAGCAATTGACTAATTGATTTGTTTTATTTTCAGGTAATTTGACAAAATGCACGTTTTAAAGGATGCATTTCTTTGAAGTTTGGGCTAATTCACGTGGTAGTGTGCGTGAAAAATACCAACACATACTTCTAGCTTTAAAAGATACTATTAGTAATAAAAAGTTATATTTTTTTATCTTAGATAGTAACCCCTTTGTGAGAATCCTGGTGCCCATAACACAAGTTAAATCTTACTTTGGGTACCAGTGTTCAAACAAACACTATATAATATATTAGTCATATAATTAATGATTTGTAAGTGTTTAGCTTTTGGCCAGTAAATAATTTATTTTATTTAGATATAGGCACATTACAGAAACGAGTATTTTTATTGTGTAAACGGCTGGACGAATTATGGAAATCTGTAAATAGAACCAAGACAATATTATGTATTCGGATTGGCTTAATGGAATTGAATGGGTAGACTTAAAAATAAGTGACGATAATTGTGCTACTACTGAACAAACCGTGATTCAGAGACAGAGTTGGCATTGCATTAAAAGTGTTCGTTCTGATGAAGATAAAAAACGATTCGCGGAAAGAAAAAACATCTATTAAAAATAAATTTAGGTCTAGATTAGGTTTAATGGTTGATAAACCACGAAGTGGGGGAAGCGGGACATCGAACGACGGTAATACCGCGAGAATTTTTTTCACGATTTCTGCTGTAGTTGCTGAAATTAGCGGGTTAAATAAGATCTTGACCGACCGTTGTTCTGTTATTTTACAAGCTTTATCATCTGGTTACAATATACATGTATAAAAATTTTGGGAATATGCTTTAGAGATTGCACGACTTTTGGTTAATAAATATCCGTGGTATAATCTTCCTGCTTCCGTCCACAAAGTACTTCTTCATGGTCCGGAGATTATTTAAAATGCAATATTATCGATTGGGGAACTTTCCGAAGAGGCAGCCGAAACTAACAATAAAAACATCAAAGCTCAACATGATCTCGTCGATATAGATCATACTGGAAAAATGTTGCGGGAGTTAACAAACGCCGATTTAATTCGTAGACTCATGCTCAATTCGGACCGTTATTTAACAAGTCTGCGGAAACTTGCCCAACAGAAAAAGAGTTTTTCTGTTGGTTTCTAGACCAATTACAGGTGTAGCTTATTATTATATATTGTAATATTAGTATTAATTATGTATCAGTTATTTTGTAACTTGTTTTTAGTTTCAAGATAATGATAGTTTATTTTGTTGATTAAAGATAGTTTACAATTTTGTTTTTTTTTTATAATAGGTTTATGATAAAACTATATAGCCATAATTAAAACCACATAAATGTTTATCTAATAATTTTCTAGAGAAATTATGAATGTAAAACAAATAAAAAAATATAAAATGTTTCCCTTGCATGTAGGTATTGATATATCAATGTGATAAATATATATTTCTTGTGAGTAAATATACAAAATTAAGTAGAAACCTAAATGCACAAAAAACAAACGCCATTTAAGGTTTTATTTTTATTGTTTATCTGTATTCATTTTATTACTTTATAAGTAAATACCTACCTATGTCTTTAAAATATCCGCAACAGTGGTTAACCAAATAAGTAATGTTATACTACTACCGTATATAGATATAAGGAAAATAGGTACCTACCTCTATCTGGTGGAGATGTGTTACTCTCGTTATCTTCAGAACTTTCGGATAAAGAAGCTTCAATCCAGAGATTAAGAAGTTTATGTAGAGTAACAACATGTTGGTCTTTGTACAACAAGGCAATTAGTTGCACCATTGTTACTGCCCACTTATTCTGGAAGGAAAAACAAATACAAAACACACATCTCGACTCTTAAAACTTTAACGCATACCTTCTCGCAAATATATAGGTATATATCGGTATTCAAATTTTATTTATTCCACTTAAAAACATATAAATATAAATAATTTATGAGTTTAGGTACCCCATAAATCGTTTTGCGTCACTTACCGCATCAGGAATAATCATTAACTTAATGAGGATTTTATCAATACTTTGACTAAATATATTCCATAGAATTTGATTTTGTACAGCGTGAGAAGGCCCACTGTAGCTAGGACTTTGACTACTTGGTTCCTCTGGTATGTGTAAAATGTTTCTCAGTAACAAAAGACTGTTACTTAAATTTGTACATTGCTCTGTTGACAATTTTGCCTTTTGTTCGAAATCAACATTCTTTTTTAAAAAATCTACAACCACTTTTGTCGCGCGATGATCCGTAAAAGCTACTTTGGTAGATGCAAGTAAGTTGTTAATTTCAAAAATAGTATGTCTCCCAAAATCATTTCTGGAAATAACATCAACAGACAGCAGGCATTCTATGGGAATTGTCAAATTCACTAGTATCCTGATTAAAAGTTCAACCGTTGCATCTTCTTTCGTGTGAATAAGAAGAGGGATGAGATCTTTCTTGATATTTTGGCCAAAGCTAATGTTTCTGCGATATGTACGCAAATATTTATCCTCTGTTAAGATGTTGTGCAGAATTGTCTCTAAAGCAGCTAAAAAGAATGAGACATAATCAGTTTTAATAAATATCTATTTATATAAAAAGCAATTTATTTGCGTGTATGGTAAATTATTTATACAAAGATCATCATCTACGAACAGCTCGATCGATTTGACAGTAATTATTTTTGTTGTGTTCGTGTGAATCAAAATGTGAAGATAAATTGTATGAATTATTATTTTTTGATATTCCACCGGAAATGTCGATAATTCGGATGGTATTTCTGTATAAATTGCACCTGTGCGAAGCAAGAGCGGGTCACTCGATAGATATAAAATTCAAATAGCAGTATTAGGTATCAAATACATACCATTACAATTTTCATTCACGTGATATCCATCTGCATGTAAAAATCCAAGATTGCTGAATGTGCTGTGAATTTGTGGACTTCGTAAAACCCATTCCATTTTGTATCTGAAACAATTAAGATGCTTGTAGTTATAAGCATAATTAAAGACTTAATGTATGGATGTCGCAGATGGATTGTAGAATCCGCTGTTTTACAAAACTGCTAGCTGATTTACAAAACAGTACTGTTTTATAAAACAGCTGAACGACCTTCAGCTGGATTTCCATTGCAATACGTTTAACAAAACAGCTACCCACCTTTAGACGTAATGCAGAATGACATATATACTGTGGGACAGGTTTGTTTATTGTATAGGTATATTATATTGATAGCCACCACTCAAGTAAAAAAAAAGATACAATATTCTGATTTGACTTTCCGTGGCTGGGTCGACGGAGCCCGGAGGGCTCTTATTTTTGTGTCTGTAAGGTTAGAAAAAACCTTAACACGAAGAGGATGACGGGGATAGTTCGCTCGCTACGCTCGCTGACTGGCCACCGTCATCCTCTTCAAACCTAACCTGTCCGTGTCGGGATACACGAAATTCCCGAGCTCGCTTCGCTCGCTCATGGATCAATTTCGTTTATTTTCTTTCATAATCCCCATATATTGTCGACTATTATAGTGGTTTAGTATTTAAGTCATTCAAAATTTTCATCTATTTTCTGATATTGACAAGTAAAATAAACTTAGGTTATTATTGTTAAGACATACAAAGCCAAATGCGACAAATTTTCGAACTAAAATCAACAATCTGACAGTTCATATCACACTGTTTTCATCTCTGATCATTGACCCGCTGCATTGATAAACGCAAAACGTTCATTCAATTCTGCGTGTTCAGTAATTATGAAAAACCGCTTAACGTCGTTCAGCTGCTTTCATAACAATACTGTTTTGTAAATCAGCTAGCAATTTTGTAAAACAGCTGATTCTGCGACATGGACATAAGATTGTATGAGAAGAAGAAATAAAAAAAAAATTAAGATGTATTGTGTTCGTTTCGCATGTGCTTATAAAAAAAAATTGTACATAAAATAATTATTTTGCAGATTCCTAATTTGGTCTTTTTTGCTAAGCCAACCATTAACGATCAAACAAACTGAAAGGCACCGATTTGAAAACAAACCCCAAATTATTGATTACCTAGATATATCTTATTCGGTTAGTTTTCTGAAGTTGGATTATATTTTATGATGATCTAAAAAAAACAATAGATGAGGCAGAAAATTTTATGTTCTTGAGTTTGACACAGTAGACTACTAGATAGATACTGTATTTGTGACCAACTACATTTCAGTCTTATGACATGGCCAGTTGCTCCAGAGCAGAAACAGAAAACAGAAGCAGAAAATTTCTGACAGAATCTGTACCCCAGGGTAATTCTACAGATTGTCAGAAATTTTCTGCCACTAGAAAGGTGTATTCTTGCTATTACTATGGTAAGAATCCCTCCGCAATCTTGCAAACAAAACACTTCAAAAACCTTCAAATTACTACTGCCATGTTTGCCTATATTCTAGTGTACGCAAGCGCGGCTGCTGAGCAAGGTCCTAGGTTCGATTACCAGGTCGGGCAAACCTTTATTGGGTTTTGGTGTTTGAATGTTTACATTTACATTTATTTTACACAGCATAGGGTTTTGGTGATTAAATACTTTTTTCTGAGAGATAATTTATGTTTTGAAATAAACTGTTAGTTATAAAATACCTATAGGCAAACACAAATAATCCATACTAATATTATAAAAGCGAAAGTAACTGTTTGTTTGTTACCTTTTAACGACTAAGCGATTGAAGGGATCATAATGAAATTTGCCAAGGAGATAGATTGGACCTTAGAGAAAGAAATAGGCTACCTTTTGTCACGCAGACAAAACCGCGGGCACCAACTGGTATTATATAACAGCATTTTCCACAAAAAAATATAAGTTTAGCGTTCGCTAAGCACGCGTTAATGCTTTTCAAAGATTAATCTGTATTTGTTAAGGTTGTACATTGTATTAACTGCAAAGTTAGTCGTGTTGATTCAGTTTTCTGTAAAAGGACTGAATAGATGGTAATGACTTCACCAAAAGACGTATTAAAATGTGGAAGAAGAATTTGCGGTAGTGAGCAGAGGTCGAGATGGCTTAGCAGTCAGAGCGCCTGGAGTCTTTTTCCGGGAGGCGCTGGTTCAAATCCTGCTCACAATCGTATTCTTTTTACACAAAAAATTATAACTTTAGAGTTCGCTAAGCATGCGTTACTGCATTTCAAAGATTTTGCTGTAGTATTACCTACATAGGTAATAAATAAAAATATGTTTGACACCATATTATAAAAACGGTGTTGTAAACACAAAATAGTCAGTTTATTAATAACTGCGTCATTGGTCTAGTGGTCGCAAGGAAGACTGCCTAGAGTAAAGTGCTCGTGCTAGTCTAGTTCGATTCCGACGCAAAGTGTAATTGAGTTTTTGGAATTGTGCCCGGTTGATAGCAATAAGCAGCTCCTACTACATGTGACTTAATAGTTAAATGTGAGTATATACTTCTGCCTACGCCCTTGGAGAATACAGATGTGGTAAAATGTTAAAACGTAATGATTTATATGCACGAAAAAGTAGTATTCAAAAAAATCAATCATTAAAACTATTAAGTATAACATTTATATTAATATTTTTAAGAAAATCTGTATTTCTTTATATACCGTCTATAAAAAGAGCTTTTTATACTATTTGTACTATTATATTATATATTATGTAGGTATTATTTAGATGTATTTCATTTTTTAGATGTTATCTGATATAATATAAAAAAAACAAACAAATTAAATTACTTAACTATGTACAAGAAAATTATAATAAAAGTAAAATATATAACATAAAAACCATGCGTTGTTTAGGCGTCGAAGTATTCCTCCGCATCGCTGTCGTCCGGTAATGTGCCCAGAAGACTGGCAGCATTGCCACGTTGAATGGCAATGCTAATTCTCTGACCAAGAAACAGGCCAGCCATCTGGTCACGCGAAGCGTCGACCAATCTGCCAGAAATTTCTTTGAAAAGCTGGCGTGCACTGGGACCCCATGACCCGAGCGTTTCGACCCCAAACGGCTCAAAGTCGTAGCAGCCGACAAGATTGCTATATTTGCGCCGTTTGAGAGTCTCTGCAGCAGCAGCAGCGGCGCCAGCACAGCTAGCCGAGCTGGGAAGATGCGATGGAGCAAGGGTGTCGACGCATGTTGCGTCCCACACCAAAGGCCTACCTAACTTCCAAGGCAATAGCGTCATTCCGTCTGGTCTCCTACCATCGTCCCGTACCAAGCCATTGGGCTCTAAAATAGCTGGTACACCGGCGGTGACAAGAGCCCGACGGATAGTGTCGTTGATGCTAGCGTGCCGGGCTATGCGTCCTGCACTCCTGCTGCAGGACAGGCCATGGTGGCCCAGGCTGTCGACAGCTTCGCCACAGTGGCACCGATGCGGAGCAACACAGGGTGCGCCCAAACGCAGGCAAGTAGCGAGTAGGTATGTATGTTATTCAAGACCTACCATGACATCGGTAGTATGAAATAAATGTTTGATTTAAATCGAGTTCTGTATGCAATGCACTACACAACTTACTACTATATCTAGGTATTGCTATCTTGCTCTCGGACGCGCGAAAACTGTTTTTTTTTTATTGTCGTAATATACAATGAGGCATTATAATGAGGAGAAATTTAAAAACATGCCATTTTGTACATTTATTTATATTATTTTTGTCATTGATAATTACTTACTCCCTGGCAATTTTATGTTAACAATTTTGGAAATCGTTTTGATAATTTAAGTGTCATATTTTTATATAATTATAAACCATATTAATATCGCTTTTAACAAAACTTTGTAACAATACAAAGAATACCTGTGTTCTGGAACTCAGAAAATGAAATGAATACGGTGGAAATGCATACAACTTATGAAGTGTATTATAGACTACCTACAAAATAAAGCCAAATAAAAATAAAACTTATTGTTCTCATATATTAAATAAATTATCTTATAAATTTCTAATAGAATATAGGCAGAAAAATAACGTACGAGCGGTCGCACTACTGCGCCCGCACAATCTTTGATAGTTTTTCAGTGGTGGGGTACGCAGAGTAGAGTGGGATAAATTCGAGTAACCTCCGCCCAACACTCCAAGGCCATTGAGGAGGCCAAGCGCCTTAAGTGGTTGACTAAAAGAAATAATTTGAATAATCGAAATTTTTATATGTAATATTTAAATTAGCACAGTCACAAAAATTTCAAATCTCTTCAAGGAGTTTACAAAGATCAAACTCTTTGCTAAGGTTTAAAAGTAAATGTGTCACTGTTTTTTTTTTAATTACCGCACTATACCGGTAAAAATAAAGAAAACGTACACTTGATTAAAAAACCCCATTATGAAACTAAAATCGGTACTAGAAAAGCCACTTTACGAGCAAATACGTTGAATTTATTATTATTGATAACCCAAAATAGTGCTAATTTCCACATTGAAATATCATATTTTATTTAACACTGTATGTAATCAGAGAAATTATATATTTTAGCAAAACTCAATAGACATCAAAACCCGATCCTTTATAGAATATTATTAAAATTCAGCAAATAGTTTTTACGTATAATTAGAAAAAAATAAAATACTATATTCACGAGTTTTATTCCACGTATTTCAACCTTCTTGATTTCAACATTCATATGCGAGGAAAAAAAATCGATTGATTAAACATTTTGTTAAAATGACGCGCGAATTTCTTTTTCGCCGGATCTATCGGCATAGACGATAGACCCGGCACACAAGATCACACAAACCCACCCCTTGGATCTTGTGTGCTGTTGTTGATAATGTTGTCGATAAAAGTTAAGTTAGAGTCATGATGTACGCCCATGCCTCGATATTTATTAATAAAAATGTGTAGAAAAAACTATTTGTATTTGTAAAAAATACTATTGTATGTGCTGGCCAAATAATCAAAGGTTTTTGGTAACTTTGCCAACTTCAAATATCTCCGACACCTGTGTAAAACCGTATTATTTAAAAAATTGCTGAATTAAAATACAGAGAGAGCCATGTAGTATGGAATTAAATTATGAGATATATAAACGTATTTATTATCCTTCAAAATTATGGATAAATAATTTATGGCTAAGTCAAAAAGCCACTTATAACATTTGTCCAAGTGCTGTCACCATTCAATAAAAACTACATTTAAATAGGTATCTACATAGTGAAAAACTTTTAAATATGTTTTTTTTATAACATAATAATTTCAGTTGTATTTAATGGATACAAAATAACGATCTACGATTTATTACGCATACTTGTCTGTATATCATAACATAACATAACATAGCATCACGCCTGTATTCCCCGAAGGGGTAGGCAGAGGTGTACACAATTGTACACCCACATTTCACCAATGCTGTTATTAAGTCCCATGTAATAGGTGGTGAGCCTATTGCCATCAACCGGGCACATTTCCAAACTCCGGGCTGCTACTGAGAATTTCCTAACAGAAAAACTCAATAACACTTTGCCCGACCCGGGAATCGAACCCGAGACCTCCTGCTTAGCAGTCGCGCTACGGACCACTAAACCAACGAGGCAGTTACTAAACCAACGAGGCAGTATATCAATACAAATAAATAAAATTGAAGTGTCTGTTTGTTATGTCAAAATGGTTTTTTTAAGCTCATTCAATTATTTTCACGATACATATGTCTGAAGTTAAGTTAAGAAGAAGTTTTTAAATTTTTTGTCCGTCTGTCTGTCTATTTGTTTCGGCTAATCTTCGAAACGGCTGGACTGATTCTGATAAGATTTTACTGGCACGTAGCTGACTATATAGGGCTAGTACTTAGGCTAATTATAATATAATTATACGCGGGTGCAACCGCGGGGCACAGCTAGTATTCAATATGTAAAGTATAATAGGAAAATCCGCCACAAAGAGATCCCTTAAAAATGTTAAAAAACAATGAGAAATCGTAGGTACCTCTCAGACTAGCCTATTTTCCATGACTTTAATGTAATTAGAGGCATGAATTTTACATTACACTTAATAATCCATCTAAACTAATATTATAAAGAGAAAAGATTTGATTTTTTGTACGTTTATTTGTAATGGATAAACTCAAAACCTATACCACCTACATAACCGATTTATAAAATTCTTTCACATATTGTAAGTTACATTATTAGCCAGTAAAATAGGTTGTAGGTAAAAAAATTGAGATCCCTCCGTAAATTGCAATATTCTAACAAGGTATTTTCAAATTGTAAATTTGCATATAAAAGAGATTATTTGGCGTGCGCTGCGAAAACTTTTGATACCTATAATAAAATAATGTATGTACCTACTACATGTTTAAGGTACTCATTAGACATGCGCAAAATGTGTCAGTGAAAAGAAATGAAATAAGTATATCTTTTCGCTCAACGAAGTAGTCCACTCATTTAGTTCAGTGCTTCATTTAGTTCAGCAAATCAGAACAAGTCAATCAGATCAGATGAGATAATTATGAAGCTCGCATAGAGTGATTTAGTTACGACAAATGACGCACTTCATTTAGTTCACTTTTTTGTACATTATAGATTCTTCTTCATATTTTATATAGACTTAGGACTGTCACCCATAAATATGAATGTAAGCAAAACAGTGCAGACCTGGTACATAGTTTCGACTAAGTTTGGTGTTGACGTATTGTGACTCGAGCGTAAAGAAAGACTGAATCACAACTGAACTAAATGAAGTAGAGACACATTCGAATGACTACTGAATGAGAGATATCTTTATTTTTCGAAATGAAGTAGTCCATTTCCTTCAATAGTTCGCGAACTACCTACCCATTTCTAGTACTCATCATTATCCACAAAAAAACCGTAAGGTTAATGTCTCACTTTTATAGTTAAGTCACAATAACAGGTCTTTGTTCAAAGTCAATCACAATACGGGTAGACGATCATTCGTACCTATCATGCTATTATAAATAACAAACTAAATAGTTTCATAATCAAGAATATCAAGATTATGTACATGTAAATATCCCTTTAAATTATTGTAAGTTACGACGGGTATAAAAATGCTAAAAGTAAGAAAATTGCTGCGGTATGAGCGTATTTCTTAAATTTCACGATAAAATTACAACTCTTAATTGTACTCGTGTGAAGCCGGGGCGGGACGCTATACTATTTAATGGTAAGCGGGTAAAACCGCGGGGCACAGCTATGTATCTAGAAACACTAAATAAAATAAAGCTTTTTTTACCATTTTTCAACGTCAGTGATGATGATTTATTCTAGACGGATATTCTATGTCCAGGCAGAATTTTATATATGTATGTACACTGGTATTCAGACTATTCTATTGTAACTTTTAATATTATTTGCGACGGTATTTTTATACTTACTCATTAATGGACACTTAGAAATAATAATAAATTCCCATCCAATTCCGGGTGTATTAATGACTATAAACACAATTTACTTAATATTATACACTTCCAGTTATAAAAACATCGACACCCAAATCACTAAATTAATATTTTAAAATATACTTTTGCTTATAGGCCTGGTAAAAACAAAATGTCCATTCGTGTGCCCCAGCTTATATGTTAAACACAAAATTATCAATATATAATTCACTAAAACTGATTTAAATTACGCATTTGATTTAGGAAAGCATCTGAACTACCCAACGTGAGCAATACAACGTTATACTCAGCGCCAATAGTAGGTCACGCTCACGCGGGTCGCGTGTACACTGCACGTGCTAGTTCGTACGACTTCGTCATCAACTCGTCGTAGTGCCGCCTACGTAGGTACTCCTCCCACTCCCCTACCTCCGCCGACATCCACAGGTACAGCAAACAATGAAACGCGGTAATTAATTTAATTTTGCTTCTAAATTATTTATATAAGGTCCTCCTTTACTAATGTTTTTTTTTAAGTTATGTAACAATGGCTCATAGGTTACCTACGTTCTGGGACGTTCCATCAAAAAGGTTTGAATATCTTAAGCGTAGAGCAACTTCATCAAATTATGATACATGTGGTGTTTTAGATGATGTTCAACACTTGTTCATGGAATGTGTCAAGAATCAAAACGAAAGGAATGTGTTTATGGATCAGCTGGGAGTAAACCGCTTGGATTTCGGTATTATCCAGAGTATTTTGGCTGAACCGACATCAGAGCGGGCTTTAAGGCTATATGAGCAAGCATTCTATAGTAGCAATAATTAATGTAGTGGATGGTAAATTTAAGGTCAGGCCTAATGGACTAGTGAAAAAACTAGTGTTTTGTTTCATCAATTTTAAATATGTACATGTAGTACTAGAGCCTGGATGACACATGGGAGTGGCGATTGGATTCAACAAACAAAGGCTAGAACTATTCGTACACTGACTGAAAGAAGAGTTTTTAACAAGTGACGTCTTTCTTCCTTTTTGTTTGATTCCTTTGAGCCAGGAATATTGATTTTCCAAAAATCCAATAATGCAGTATTATTATTATATGATTTTTTTGTACATGTTAAGGCCATGAAATGTCTATATAAATTATTATTTTCTAAGGAATCATTGAAAAATAATAAACACGAACAGGACTCGAACCCGCGACCCTTGACGTGCCGTGTCACCACCGAGCAGACGGATCGCCTGATGGTAAGCGATTACCGCCGCCCATGGACACCTGCAACCTCAGAGAAGTCGCGTTGCCGGCCTTTTAAAGGTTTTGGGCCTCAGGTACCCTCACTCCGCGAAACATAACGCAAGCGTTGTTTCACGCCGGTTTTATGTGAGGCCACCGGTATCACTCCGGTCGAGCCGGCCCATTCGTGCCGAAACGTGCCGTGCTAGCAGAACCATTAAATTTCAAGCTCCCTTCTCGTCTTAAGGCGCCTGGCGATTCCTATTTAACAATAATTTCAAGATTACTCAGTTGTCGGCGACAAGACCCCGTCTGCGCTTCATGTCACAAGTAGTGGTAGGGACAAACCAGTTGTGAATAATGTATGTTAGATATTTGAAAGGAATCGAGATAGAATCTTATTAGATTATGTTTTTAACTCTCTCGTTGAATTTGTAAGGTTAATTTATGTTTAATAGTTATTATTCGAATCTATATTTGACGAATTTCTATAGTTTATAAGGGAATTTTTAAGTAAAGATTTGTATCGAGTATAATTACGTAACTTGAAAAAGTGATTTTTTGTTTATATAGATATCGTTTTAAATTTAGTGTATAATAAAAGGTATTTTTATAAAAACAATATTACAAAAGGAATTAGGTTAATAGGAAACTTAGTTTAGCAGATATAAGGAAAAATGTATAAAGAAAATTTGTCTTGTTGAAATTGTATAAGTATTTGTTCTAGAATTTTTTTATTCTTTAGAATTAAGTAATATATGATGATTTCATGTTATAGATTAGCATTCTACGAATCGAATCATAAATAATATGTAAGGGTTTTGTGATAAAAATAATAAATAAAGGCTCCAAAGGTTTCGGCTCAAAGTAAAAATAAACTGCAAAATGGGCCAAAAATGCACGGGTCTCGTTAAGGTAAGCACGGCCCGTATATAAGGCGAGTTGATGGCCGACTCAAATCAGTAGCAACACAGCCGTCGAAGAGGCAACAACTAGAAGAAATAGGAAGCCGAAACCTGAGGAACCGGGAAAATTCAAGAAAGAAAAGTGTTTTATTTAGGCCTCTATCCTATCTCTTTGCCCCGAGGCCCTCCGGGATCATTCTGTACTCTCATACCCACGCATTCAGGGGTGCGTGGTGACGTACGTAACCAGCGTAAGGGAAGCAAGGAGCGTACGTCAAAAAACTGGGAGATTGTCCCAGGACGACAGTGCGGGCACTGGACGTGTCCCTGCCGTCCGAAACATCAGTGTTACCACGATACCACTGTATGAGTTTAGTAACCTTTAGTCAAGGGTCGCGGGTTTGAGTCCTGTTCGTGTCTATTATTTTTCAATGCTTCCTTAAAAATAATAATTAATGCAAATACAGATAAATCTTTGAAAAGCATTAACGCATGCTTTGCGAACCTTAAAGTTATAATTTTTGTGGTAAAAGAATACGGTTGCGAGCTGGATTGGAACCTGCGCGTCCCGGATAAATACTCCAGGCGCTCTGACCACTAAGCTGAGGTCGAGACGGCGCGATGGTCGAGATGGAACCTGCGCCGGGAGGCGCGTAGATTCGAATCCAGCTCGCGACCGTATCCTTATTCCACAAAAAAAAAAAATATAATGCAGTATTACTTTCGGGGCCAAGGCTCCTTTGAGTATTATTTCTTATAGTTTCGTATCTGGTCATCAACAGTTACTTGAAAAATTCACCTGTAGTTAAACAGGGTGTCCGGTAAATAGGACACTATACTGCGGAGGTGACAGCTTAGATCAGTACAGCACAGCACAATAGGTCGGGGAAAAGACTTTTTGTATTTTGTTTGGTTAAAATTTAATAAAAATCTCTTTGGTTGGGCTGATTGTATCTGGCTCGTTTTATTATAAATAAATATAGGACAACAAGAAATAAATATATAAAGTAAAAACACTCTCCCGCCATTTTTCAATTATTTTTCTGTCTGCCAAAATGAGTAAAACTAACGAAGAAATGCGTTACGTTCTGAAGTTTCATTACAAAAAAGAGAAAAATGCGATACAAGCAAGATGACATTTAAGGACCTAACGCCATGTCAGTAAGAGTAGCACAAAGTTGTTTGAAGCGTTTTCAGTCTGAGAATTTTGATGTCAAAGATGCAGCGCGCTCTGGTCGCCCTCATAGAGAAAAAGTCGAAGCCATTTTTGAAAAAGTGGAGTTAGATCGCCGTATTAGTAGTAACGGCATAGCCGAAGAACAGAGGATTGACCACAAAAGAGTTCAGACCCATTTCAAAAATTTTGGCTATACAAAAAGCTCGACATTTGGATGCCACTAGAGCTCACTGAAAGAAACCTAATTAATTAATAAATCGTGTACTCATTTGCGATGCTCTTTGAAACGTAATGAAACCGAACTATTTTTAAAAAGATTGATCACTGGTGATGAAAAGTGGGTCACCTACGACAATAACGCTGTGAAAAAGATCATGTTCAAAGAGTAGTCAGGCTCGACAGACTGTGGCGAAACCCGGATTAACACGCACTAAGGTGATGCTGTGTGTATGGAGGGATTGGAAGGGCATATTTTATTATAAGCTTTTACCGCCGGGCAAAACCATCGATTCGGATTTTTATTGCCAACAACTAATGAGACTCAAGCAATAAATCGAAAAAAAAAGGGCCGTAACTGATCAACAGAAAAGTGGTTTTTCATCATGATAACGCCAATGTGATGTTTAGGGATCTTGAATAAGAAGCACCTTGATGTTTAAATATTGTTTTATTCCACGTTTGCTTGCCGTACACTATTTCACTGAAGAGTTCTGACTGACTCACTGCACCGAAATGTCGCTGTTTATATTTACATTTTTAGTCCCGCAAGTAGTGGGTGGTGCAACCATGTACGTCATTTCGGTTTGTCCAATCAGAGCGCTTTATACAAACATATAATCTTATACTCTAATTGGTGTTTTACATTCTAGTACTCTTTTATCAACAAATTTTAAGTAATTACTACATAATTAAGAATTTTCAAATAATCACAAGTTCATTAGTCATTATATAAACTTACAATAACTTATTAACACAAAAATCAATCTATGTTCAATATCATTCATTTCTGATTATCAACGTCGCCAACATTCTCCCCCTCGGAGCTCTGCTCCTTATCTTGTTGGGGCGACAATAGGGCTCCAGATGACGTGGGCACCAGGACTATCAGTCTTGACGCGGGTCGTCGTAGAACTCCGCCAATTGTCCGCACGTCGACGATTCGTGTTCTTCCATCTGGTCCGGGATGCACAGCTACTATCTCGCCGCGTGGCCATGAGCCTCGTGGTAGAGTGTGGTCCACGATGAGTACAATGTCTCCGGGAGTCGGATCTCTATTGTAGGGGCCTTAATTATAGCGAGGGGTGAGAGTGGGTAGGTACTCTCTAATCCATCGTGACCAAAAGTGGTCAGCCAATCTTTGTGAGGTCTTCCAGGTTGGTGTGCCAATTAGCTCATGATCGTCGAATACGCCGAAAGATGTTGTTCCACAGGAACGCCCGATGAGGAAATGATTAGGTGTCAAGGCTTCTTCTTCATCAGGGTCTAGGCTGACGTCTGTTAGAGGTCGTGAATTAACTATGTGCTCAACTTCCAATAATAGTGTGTGCAGGATCTCTTCTCATGGGTGCCTCTCTTTTAGTGTTGCTGTGAGCGCTGTCTTCACAGAGCGCACCATTCTTTCCCATGATCCTCCCATGTTTGGGGCTCCAGGCGGTATGAATTTCCAGTTGGTGTGGAGTTGACTCGACGCTTGCTCTATTTGTTCCAGCTGGGTTTTTAATTCGTTGCTGGCTCCGATGAAGTTTGTGCCATTATCGCTGTATATTACCTTTGGAGTTCCTCTTCTGGCAATCATTCTTCTTAATGCAAGGATCATGGAGTCCGAACTCAACGATGGCACTAGTTCTATATGTATGGCTCGTGTAGTTAAACAAGTGAACAAGGCTCCCCATCTTTTCTCATTTCGTCGTCCCACAGTTACTGTCATGGGGCCGAAATAATCCACACCTGCGTATGAGAATGGTGGATTTCTCATGGCCAATCTTTCTGGTGGGAGGTCTCCAAATGGAGTTGTTTGTGGTATTCCTCTTCTAAGTTTGCACCATGAACAGGTTCTGCTCACGGATCGTACTAAGGTGCGTAACGATGTTACCCAGTATTTCTGCCTTATCTCATTTCGCACAGTATGGTGATTTCCGTGACCGAAAGTTACACGAAGATGCTCAACCAGTAATCTAGTTATGATGTGTTTTCCATCTATGATTATGGGTTTTTTGTAGGTTGCTGATAAGTAATTCGCGGCGCCTAGTCTGGTTGATAACTTGAGTATTCCATCTTCTAGATGCAGCGTCAGGTGACGTAGACGCGAACTCTTCTTCAATGTCTTTTTGTTTTGAAAATCCGATATCTCTTCCGAGAAGCTATCTTGTTGGATTTTTCTTATCAGTCTTAGTTCAACCTTTTCTATGTACTTAATTGTTAAAGGAAAGTAGTTGTCTTTGCAGATTGGTTGTTCCTTTCTTATCGTTTGTTTCGATTTATTCTTAGGTGTTTTCTTCCAGGTGGGATCTTGTTTGTTTCTCGCGATGCGACGAGTAGCATTGGCACTTTGAGTTTTCGCTTTCCAAACATCCACTGCTTGTAGAAGTCGAGCCGTTGATCTCAAAAGCCGTGTCCACTTTGAAAACCTTGCTGGTTCCGGTATGATCAATGTTTTGCTCGAATGATTGACCACATGGATGGGTTTAGGTTTCTCCTCGCCAGTGCATGCAATTTTTGTTTCGCTCGTGTCGTGCGGCCAATCTTCTGGTTCTTCATACAAGAATTCGGGTCCCACGAACCAGCGGTGATGAATACTAAAGCTGGATGGAGCTTCTCTTGTGGCATCATCAGCCACATCGTGTCTGGTGGGCACCCATCTCCATTCCTTGTGCTTCGTTGTGTCTTCGATTTTGGCGAGTCGATGAGCCACAAAAGGTTTGTATCTTCTAGGATCTGATTTTATCCAAGCTAGCGCAGTTCGCGAATCAGTCCAGAAATTTCTTCGTGTGACGGTAAATTCCATTTCTTCCTGTATGCTTGCTGCGAGCCGGCTTCCTAATACACAGGCTTGTAATTCTAGCCTTGGTATTGATGTCGGTTTTAGCGGTGCTACTCTGGCTTTGGCTGCTAGTAACTTTACTTCGATTTGGCCGTCAGAGCCCTTTGTGCGCCAATATACTGCACAAGCGTATGCCGTTTCGCTTGCGTCACAAAACGTATGCAGCTCTCCTTCTGTCGTATCATGCGCCAAGCATCTTGGTATGTGTAGATCTTGCAGCATTTTCAAATGATCGATCCACGATCTCCACTCTTCTTCTCTGGCCGCGGGCAATTGCTCATCTCACTCAGTGCCAGTTCTCCACGTGTTCTGCAGCATTATCTTGCCTTGTATTATTAAAGGGGACGCTAATCCCAATGGGTCGAAGGCTGACATTATTGCACTTGTTGCTTCTCTCTTTGTTGGGTCTCTTTCTCCTCTGATAACATCTGCCGGCGTGTTTCCTAGGTTGAGAGTGAAGTGTAAACTGTCTTGTGCTGTATTCCAATTAAAACCTAGAGTCTTTTCGACTTGGTTTTCTTTTTTCTTGCCGTTTTCTATCGATTGTATTGCCTGTTGGTTTTTAACGAATTCTTCTATCACTTCCGGTTCGTTCGATGCCCAGCCTCGCAAGTGAAAACCTCCACTGTCATGGATGACAAGTAGTCGTCCATGTAATGGTTTCGTTTGATCACTTGGACGGCTTCTGGGTAATCGTCCAAGAATCTATCAGCATTTTTGTCTTTTACGTATATCGCTGTACAAGGTGAGCAGGTGGCACCGAAGATCAATGACTTCATTCTGTATTATTTATTGTTCCAGAGAAACAGTAGACTGTCGCGTTCTTCTTCATTGATCTGGATCCTCAAGAACATTTCTTTTATGTCTGCCATTACAGCTACGGGTCTCTGCCTGAAGCGAAACAATACGCCAAAGAGTGATTGCAAGAGGTCTGGCCCAGCGGGCAATGCATAATTTAAGGATTTTCCATTGGACTTGGCTGCTGCGTCAAATACCAATCGCATTTTCTTCTTCTGTGGATGTGTCACAGCGAAATGCGGAAGGTACCAAGTTCTGGGCGAGCTCGGCCGGTCATCTACTTCTTCTGCGTAGTCACTATTTATCAAGTTGCTCACTTGGTTCTCATAGTATTTCTTGAATTCGCTATCTCTGGCAAATCTCTTTTCTAGATTTTTCAAACTTCTGGCTGCGGCCGTTCTACTTTCAGGCAATACTTCTGTATCGGTCTTCCATATCAGGCCAGTTCTGAATCTTCCGCCATCTATTAGTTTGGACTTGGTGTCCAATACCTCTAATGCCCTTTGGTCTACATAATTTTTTGGTCTTCTTGGTTCAATACCCAATGCGTCGATGCTGAAGTGCTCCTTTATCATTTTCTCCAATTTGTCATCCTTTTCTTGGGGCTTCCCAACCATATGATTTACTACTCTTACTAGGTTGTAGCTACTCAAGCGGGTTCCGTGGATCACCCATCCAAGTTGTGTCTTGGATGCTACTGGTTTCTTTCGGTCTCCTGTCTTGAGTTCCCGGGTGACAATCAAATGCCAATTGTCCTGTCCAATAAGCACTGTTGGCTTTGCATTGCGATATTGGAGTTGGTCCGATATGTCTTCTAAATGAGGGCATTCGGCAACATCTTTGATGTCTACTTCTTGCGGCGTCAAGTTAATGCGTTTTATAGTAAAGCCCTTTAAGTTTTCAAAATTCCTTGTAAACATTCCCTTTATTCTGATGTTAATCTTTTTGGATGTTTGGTCAATTCTGTGTCCACCCACGCCTTCGATTCTTAGGATTTCTTCTGGACCCTTTACCCCAATTTTCGCAGCAACATCTTCTTCTACTAGTGTCACTGTCGATCCATCATCAAGCAGGGCATGAGTTTCCACTTTCCCGTCTGGACCAAACAACTCCACTGGTTCAATCTTCAAAAACACTTTGGTCGCAGAGTTCATCGTATGCACGGCGGACATTATTGTTTCTGTCCTTTCGTGACTCTCGGGCTTCACTGTATCTTCTGAGTGCAGTAGCAAATGATGTCCACGACGACACTTGGCACACGATTTCGCTCGGCAGTTGAATCTTCTGTGCCTTTTTTGGAGGCATTTAAAACATGTACCTGTCTTTTTGGCAATGTCCCATTTCTCCGCGACGGTGGCTTCAACGAACTTTTTGCATTTCAGCAATGAGTGCTCCCCCTCGCATAGGGGACAAGTAAACTTCTCTTGTTCTCTTGTTTCTTTCGTCTTCTCATGTTGGCATACACAGACGGTGGCTACATTTTGCTTTCTGTCTTGTTCTTCGTCAGATTCTTCTGATTCACTGGAGTGCTTCTCCTTCTCTTTGCACTGGACACCTCTTGTTGCATATACAGCTTTGCACCCTGTATTGCGCGTCTTGGTACGTGTTCCTTCTTTCTTTATTCTGGTGCTACTGGTGGATTCGTGCATTTCAAATTGATCCACCATGCCGTTGAAGAAATTCATCAAACTGATTAATATTGGTTCATCCGCTTCTTCTTTTGCGGCACGATATTCATACCACTTGAAACGAATAAGGGTACACATCTTCTCAATCACTCTGTTAGAAATGTCACTGGAGTGAAGATAACTTTCTTTGTTCATTTGCTTCACGCCACTCACTGTGTTTGAAAGTGCACCAGCATAACGCACCAATTCACGGGCGTCTTCTGACATAGGAGGCAACTTGTCTATATTTTCCACTTCACTTTTAATCAAATACGTAAGTCTTCCGAACCTTCTTTCTAACGCTGCCATCACCACGTCAGGATCCACTTGAGTGTATAACAAAGACTTCACTGATTCCTTCGCTTTGCCCTTAATCGCCTTACGGAGTCTTCCCATGTTCTCTATAGAACTGAAAAGTGTCTTCGTATCGTTAAATGTAGTTTTGAAAGCAATCCAGTCGCGCGCATCTCTGTCAAAGGGATGTAGTTCACTTATATATTTAGGTACGCGTTGTAGCACTGGTCCCGTTTTGTTTTCTGATGCGGTCTTCACAGCTTCCATGATAGCTTCTGCAATCTGGTGGGCGCGACTGGAGGTAGAGGGCGCGGCAGGCGTTAATGAAGTGCGAGGTACTTCACGAATGCGCTCCCCTTCTTCGCGGTCCCCCTCGTCGCGCTCCAGGATCCTGGTCTTCTTCACCCAGTCGGCTGTGGCGTTGGCTGATGCTGCTTCGATTTCAGGGTTGTCTTCGGCGTCGCTATTGTCTGTTTCTTCAGCTTGAAGTTGCGCTGCTCCAACTGAGTAGTGGCCATTTGAGTTTTCAACTTTATTTCTTCTAACTTCAAGCGTTCTAGTTCAAGCTTTGCTTCCAACTCCTTCTTCTTGCTGGCATTTCTATTAGATTTCTTTGACTTGGGTGATTTATTCACAATGGTGCGGTCAGCTTCTTCCTTGTCTCGCACGGTTGTATCTTCAGTTTTATGTCTTCAATACGCAGACACGATCGCTTAAGTGCTCCCGAAGTGGTCGCAAGTAGTGACGGTTGCGCCTCGTACACTTTTCTTCACACACTTGAGCAAGTTCCTTTACAATTCTGCGACGTGGCGGCGGTCGGTAGCTTGCCGTTTCACTGTACCCACGATGATTAACGCAGAACAAACGTAGAAACAGTCGTTTTCTTGCAATATCTTCAGCTCAGTACTTCAGTCTTCTATCCGGCTCGAAGGACCATGTGATGTTTAGGGATCTTGAATAAGAAGCACCTTGATGTTTAAATATTGTTTTATTCCACGTTTGCTTGCCGTACACTATTTCACTGAAGAGTTCTGACTGACTCACTGCACTTTTTTTTTTTTTGGTCGTGGCCTCTTGCAGTTAACCCATAGGGGTTTGATCTGCGTAACCGAACAATAGCTATGGCGAGACAATTTGATGCCTCCAGCCAGAGCATATTTTATATTACTACAAACTAAGCAACACAGCACTAAGGGCGTCCCCTGCGGGACGCGAGCCTCGACTTAGGGCGTTGCTGAGGGGACAACTAGGGACTAGCTGGATCAGATCAGTTTCCTTATTATTAAGGGTCGAATTTAAAGCTACTAGCTCGGCGCGGGCCGGCTCGAGCAAGGGTCGGGGCGGACATGATGAGATATTTCGCGACGGACGGGGACCTTGCCGGTGAGGTCTATAACAAGGCGGTCGAGCGCGTCGGAGTGTGCTTGTGTGTATTTTAGACTCTTGAACTACAGTGGTCCTATCATCGGGACGGAGGAGAGCGTGACGTGGTCGGCGGACTTTACTGATCTGAGACGGCCTGTAGTCGGCGGAAGAAACAACTAAGGGATTCGGATGGTTAGCGGCGGAGTCGAAGTATTTCTTCGATGCCCTTTTAATGAATTGCCTTATGGTGGGAATTCTGAGATCGAGGTGGAGTTGAAGGTTCCTAATGAACCATGGGGCGCCTGTCACTTTGCGAAGGAATCGATTTTGCAGGGTTTGCATCCTATGGATTTTGTAGTACTTAACGTGTGCGAACACGACGCTAGCATAAGTCATAATGGGTCGAATGCACATAGGGTACAGTCTGATCTTAAGGTTAAGAGACAGTTTACTGCGTGCATTTGTCATGGGAAAAAGACGGCCGACAGCGATGGCCGCGCGGTCGCGGACTATCTTAATATGCGGACGGAATGACAGTTTGTGATCTAAGGTCACACCCAGGTATTTGGCTTGCAGTTCCCAAGGGATTGGCTTGCCGAACATGGTAATACGTCGAAGCTGGGGAAGAAATGCCTCAGCGCCCGTTCTTGAAAAAAGAACGGCGGCGCTCTTGTCTGGATTGACCTCAATCCTCCATTTCCTGAACCAACCGCCTAAGGCATTGGCCGAGGTCTGAAGTGATCGAGTAATGCAGTCAAGACTCCTACCGGTGTAATAGATGGCCGTATCGTCGGCGAAAAGAGCCAACTTGGATTTGCCGTTTTTAGGTATATCGCTGGTGTACAGCGCGAAGAGGAGTGGTGAAAGCACAGAGCCCTGAGGGACTCCAGCTAGGATCTGATGTGGGGACGATAGAACGCCCTCTACGCGATAGCGGAAGTTACGGTTAGACAAAAAGTCTCGTATGATGAGTATGAGACGGTCAGGCACTTAGAATTGATACAGCTTATAGATTAAGCCGTTGTGCCAAACCTTGTCGAAAGCCTAACTCACTGCACCGAAATGTCGCTGTTTATATTTACATTTTTAGTCCCGCAAGTAGTGGGTGGTGCAACCATGTACGTCATTTCGGTTTGTCCAATCAGAGCGCTTTATACAAACATATAATCTTATACTCTAATCGGTGTTTTATATTCTAGTACTCTTTTATCAACTAATTTTAAGTAATTACTACTTAATTAAGAATTTTCAAATAATCACAAGTTCACTTAGTCATTATATAAACTTACAATAACTTATTAACACAAACAATCAATCTATGTACAATATCATTCATTTCTGATTATCAACGTCGCCAACAGCCAGACTATACACATCTTTGGCCAATCAGCAAACATTTTGAGAGTTGGGTTGGGAAGTGTTAATGCATCCCACATACATGGCAAAAGGTGGAAAAACATGGCAAGAGGTCTATAACACAATAAAGTTTGGGGAACTCTGAGCTTGATGAAAAATCGGTATATTGGGCGACCCGCCCAGGGTACTGGCGAACGGTGGTACCCTCCACATAACGCTAGACTATGGTCGATTTTGTAAATACAAATAATTCCATAATATTGCTTTTTATGTATACTATTTTCGAAATTTCTATTTTTAAATATTTTATATAATCATGATTTAAATTAAAACTTATTTCATTAAAAAATTATTACATTCAATAACATAATGGAATAATTTTCAAGTTGTTATCACTTAAAACAAAGGAGATACACATTTTTGACACAGTGAGCCAGTTTCTGTCCCACTGTGCGGCGGGACATGTCCCGAGTGGGCTGAAAAGCGGGGCGTCCCGCCAAAATCGGGATATCTAGCTGTACACATTTTGAGATTTTTCCGACTAACTACGTTCTCCCGTGGCGTTCTCGAGTTTTATCGAAGTATTTAGACGTGAACATAAACATGTTTGTCCACAAGCAATTTACATTTAATGTAATGCACATATTTTGGCCTTAGTGTTGTCTAAATCATGCAATAGAATTCAGGAGGTTAGTTTATTTTTTTCAGCCCTTCAGGCTTTGTGTAATTTTTTTAGTAATAGTACAAAACGAGCTACTTTTTACGATACTCATTGCAGCAAAAAATTGCCTAATGCAACTCGTTGGACATACATTTCGCGAGTTGTAAACACGGTTTTTGAACAAAAAAGTAAACTTATTGAGTTGTTTTCTGATCTGTGCGACAATCCACAGAACTGGGACGGGGATACGATTTTAGCTGCGGAGAATTTTGAAAACACTTTGCGATCATTTCATTTCATTTTTTTTCTTTTTATTTTTCATCGGATATTTGAAAAAACTGACTGCTTGTACAATATTCTACAAAAATCACAAGTTGATGTCGGTTATTGTATTAATAAAATAAAGTAATTTCAGGCATGGTTACGTGCTGAATTTCAATCCGAATTTGATCAAATTTATGAGAATACGTTGCAAAATAACTCGGCTCCTCGTTTCAGACGCAACGTACGCTGTGCAAAAACGGAATACAGACGACTTTTTGTAGAAGTAATTTATAACATTAATACCGAAATTACTGACCGATATTCTGAAATTTATATATTACCGATATGCTGAAATGAGTATCGTAAAAAGCAGCTCAGCATTAGGCAATTTTTTGCTGCAATGAGTATCGTAAAAAGCAGCTCGTTTTGTACTATTACAAAAAAAAATACACAAAGTCAGAAGGGCTGAAAAAAATTAACTAACCTCCTGAATTCTATTGCTTGATTTAGACAACACTAAGGCCAAAATATGTGCATTACACCAAATGTAAATTGCTTGTGGACAAACATCTTTAACTTTTTGTTGCACTCCATTTCTTACACCGGACATTACACTAGCTCCGTCATAGCTTTGCGCTACTAATTTTGCGATGCAATCATGTCTATTCAATAATTCTAAAATAATATTAGAGAGTGAGTCTGCTATGCGACTTTCCGACACATTAAGAAAGTCCAAAAAACGGTCAAAATTTCATTTTTATAATAATATCTGAGAATCAAGCACAGTTGTTCTCTATGACTAACATCGGGGGTTTCGTCAATAATAATTGAAACAAATTTTGTTTGCCTAACTTCGTAATCGATGCAAGTGTGCATCACATCGGCTACGGAATGAATAATATCGTTTTGAATTTTTTTTAGATAAATATCTCGGCCCCGGTTTGTCACTTTCCTGATGCTGCATACGCTTTTCTAAAACGACATCGTATTTTGAAATTAACGAGACCAGTTCTTAAAAATTGCCTTTATTTAATGAAGTTTTGGACTCATCATGTCCTCTTAAAGGAAGTTCCTGTTGTGCTAAATGACAAACAATATCGACTAATCTTTGAAATACACTACGGTTAACAACGCGCGTGTTATATTTTGAAATTTCCTCAGATATCTGCCGTGATATCTTAGATGTCTCAATTCATTGTTTACCAAAATTACCGAAAGAAACCATTGCACACAGGTGTTTATGGGAATTTGCGTGCCTTTTAATGGCGCCAGATATGTTATTTAAATCATTATAACCAGATGTATTCCAAACGGAATCTTCATTCGAAAAAAATATGCAGAACCAGCAATACAACTTATTAGTGTGCGAGCAGCCAACAATCCAACTAGTTTTATACACTGATCTATTAAATTTTCGTTTATGCGATTTACTAGTCTGAGAAATACACAGATTAGGCGTCGGTTTTAATGAAGAAATTAACTGTTTTTTCTGAGCAAAGTTTAAAGATTTTACCTTATCTTCGCCAATCAAAACTTGAACGCATTTTAAATCCTCACAAGGTACAATTACCTCCATTGTTGTAGGTAAGTCACCAAAACAATTTTATCACTGAGAAAATCTAAGAAACAAACAAAAAACTTTAACAACAAAACTTTTCCCACTCAAGCAAATGAAACTGAAGTGAGTTGCACTCGGGTGTCGGGAACTACTTACGCAGAGTTGCAGTGTTGTCATTTAAGCAAAAAAAGTCGCCAGGTATATGGAAAATCTAGCTAGATGTCGCAAATTTTTTATTTTTAAGATATTGCTTGAATATTTAATTTCGTTATTTTAAAAAGTCGCTAGTTTTTATTGTTGCTAAATCTAAAAAAAAGTTTCCTAACTCGTTAAAAATCTCCAAGATCTCACAACGTCGCTAAAACGGCAACACTGCAGAGTTGGCAAGGTGACAAGGTCACGCATACGCGTGCAACTTCATACGAATGCACGGCTTAAATCTTCCATACTGATCGATTTGTAGACGCACAAGGTTCTAACTCGTTATACGGCACATCGCTATAAGTGCGAAAGTGACAGAGATAGTATTTGAAAGCCCGGCAAAAGCCGGTACGTGTAAGCGAGATAGTTATATGTAGATGCTGCAAATGCGCAACCGTGCGCGCGAACGATCGCGATGTGTAGTAGTGTGGCACATACGTAGATACTTTGTGTTATTTTGATAAGAATGAAGCGCGCGAACTTTTAAATAGTTCGGGTTAGATATTGATTCTCTATCGAGCATTTTAGTAAGGCATGCTTTTGGGCTTATATGAAGGTACCGCCACTGTGTCCAGAGGCATCACTACTCAAAACACCAGGCATACAGTCCCGGTGGTGCACCAAACTGGAGCGCAAAGGCAAAAAGGTTAGGAAAGCTTTGAACAAGGCGATGAACACATGTGCAGACAGAGATTGGGACCAATATCAACCTGCTAAGTTGAGCTACAAGAAATGCATCAGGGACATAGTATATACTCCTCAAAATATAAAAAAGTACCTGACTGAAAATTATCTGGGACTTAGAATAGATAGTAAATGCACCTGGCTGGCACATACTGATTACATAAAATCCAAAATAAAATTGCTTAAATAATATTTTATTGCATGGGTACTTAATAATACTCCAAAAATCTGTTTCGACATATACTATTCCCTAGTTCCTAAACATATAAATTACCTCAATGAAATTTGGTGATGCGCCACCAATCGATGATGTACAGATAACTCAGAAATAACATAACATAACATACCATACCATCACGCCTGTATTCCCTGAAGGGGTAGGCAGAGGTGACAGAATTATACACCCACATTTCACCAATCCTGTTATTAAGTCCCATGTGTGGTGGTGAGCCTATTGCCATCTACGGGGCACAATTCCAGACTCCGGGATGCAAATGAGAATATCCTAACAGAAAACTCAATAACACTTTGCCCGAACCGGGAATCGAGCCAGATCGCTCAGCAGTCGCGCTTGAGACCAATAGACCAACGAGGCAGTTACTCAAAAATAATTAAACTAATTCTAAGTTATCACCTACATCCACATCAACTAATGAGCATTCATCAACTTAACAATTAAACTTTTGCATTCTTATACGAAAAATTCTAGACAATATATAAATACATAAAAATTGCTAGCATTTATTTTTCTTACCTGGCTTTCCTACAGACGATAGCTAGGTTCCAGTAAAGTATTAGCGTTGTCTTTCTTACGGTCCGTATTTCCGACACCAAATAACTGAATTCTATAGTTGATCTGTAAGTTTATTTATGTCCGATTTTTTCGCTAATAGGACTGTCAGATTAGTTAATAAAATTGACTAAAATTATTATTATTTATATGTGGTTGTGGAATTGTGGATCAAATCGATAATCGTATTTTAGACAGCTGACTGCTGATGAGCTGACAGCAGTGTTGCCAGACAGTTCATATCAAAAGTTAAATTAGAAAAAAAAATTTGTCCTACTTATTAAAGACGAGTACGATGCAGAGCTTAGTTTTTTTATAAACTCATCATCAAACCCTATACAGTAAGTTGATACCTATACCTACTTACTAATTTGTACACTTGGCTAGTTTTCTAGCTCTTCTTTCCAAGAAAATATAACACTAAATATTCTTTCTTTTCATAACATTCAACACAAACCAAGTGCTAAGCTCTCGAACAAGTAAGAACCCGATTTATCAAGCGAGTAGGCGAAACTGGCCAGAACACGTTGGTCATAGTTTTGATTAGCTGGTATAAATATTGTCAAGAGAGAGATAAACGTATTTTCAACAGTTGTGCTCACTACATTCAATTAAATATTGGATTAATGGAATAAATTAAAAAAAAAAACTACAACATCCAAAAAAACACCTAAAAGTAACCTTTCACACCGTGGAACCTAAAAGTAACCTGACGTCGCCAAATGTAACCTAAAAGGTTACAAAAGTAACCATCTGGCAACGCTGCAAGGGACAGTCGACCCACAGAGTACAGTAATATAGTAGAACAGTCGACCACAGCGCCATCTACAATCAGCTTTGAGTGTGGCTCCCCATTCAAAAACGGTAGCATTTTTTTGAGCTCTATGTTCTTCTATGTGGTAGCAAAAATATTCTAATTCTATGGTCATAGTATGGATATAAATAACTGAATGAATGAATTATATGAACGAATTTATTTCTATTTTAGTTTATTGGGACAAAAAACTGTTACACATTAAGTCTAAAGCATACAAAAAACAAGTAAAAAACTAGACCAACGAGGCAGGCGCATTTATGATGTGCTAGGCGCGGTCTTGAGGGGGAGGGCGCGTTATTTGTGTGTGTCATAGGCTATATATTAATCCGAAAAATGAAAGACTTCGTGTTAGTCGGATTTGCAAAGTAATTTGGAAAAAAGGTTTCTTACTAACCATAGAATTAGAATATTTTTGCTACCCCATAGAAGGACATAGAGCTCAAAAAAGTGCAACCGTTTTTGAATTGTCAATGTGTGCGTGCAATAGTGATGTACAACGTGGAAATATTGACACATATCGCTTATCGATAAACAGTATTTCAGATGTAAAGACTTGGTATACAAAATGAAAATATTTTCATTCAAATAATGTTAATAAAACTAAAATCACAAGCGTAGGTATTATTTAATGCACTTCATTAATTAATTACATTATTTTAATAAAAACATTTCATGCGCTCATACTATAATTATATTTCATTGGTAATAGGTACTTTGTTAAGAAAGCAGCTTATAAGGACCCTGAGCAGTGTATAGAGTATGACTGATTGAGATGATGATTGACTGAATGATTTTTACCTACCTACACCTACCGCAGCACACGCTTGAAGTGTGCCCTGCCTAGACCGCTGAATGGCGGATACTAAGAGCCAGTATCGGGCGAGATCTACTTCTGGCGGCAATACTCTAGGCTGGCAGATTTAGGGAACTGGAGAGAAATGGCTTCCTTTAGTGATATTGCTGTCGTCCAGAAAGAGGCCGCCGAGCGGGATTGTGAGAGGGCCGATCCCTCTCGGAGAAGAAGGCGTCTAGGAGGCAATCGCCTCGGCGCCTAACTGCGGAAACCCCGCCTGTATGATTTAAGACAGGCGGCCCTTTGGGGTCACGGGTGCTTAGAGAGGGGACTCTATTTACCCATCGTGATCCCAGTGAAGACGGTGGCATAGTGGTCACGTGCTATCGTGCACAGCGAGGCTTAGGGGAGACCCCTTTAAAGTCCTTCCTGGGATGTGTCTTAATAAGCACTGCATAGCGTGGGTGCTGGAGCTGGTCTATTAATTGCCTCCCTCCATATGCAGATGGTGTCCGCCGAGGTGGTTTGAGTGAGGTAAGAATCCCACACACCCCGGTCCTATCCATAAAAGCCGGGCACGTTTTTGAAGGTTTCCCCCGGAAAAAATGGGAATATCCTATTATTTTTTCTTTTTTTGTTCTTTTTCTTTATTATTTTTTCTTCTTTAACTTTATTCTTTTCGTTATCAATTAGTCTCATCCATTTTTCCTTTTCTTTAGCATCGACAGGAAAACTTTAATATAAAAAAATATATCATAAAAAAGTGAAATTCTCTTGAATTTGTAGTAAAAATTATGTAAACAACATATTCATTACGCTATCACATATAGGCTCAGTGCTCACCGCCTAAAAGTGATAGCGCAGGAATCACCAACTAGTTTCACTCGGGGTCTAATCAAATTCAAATCAAATAGCGAAGAATAATAGTAGCGCAGTTCGCTAGATCATTATTAAACTAAGGTCCGCACAAAGTAGGTTGGCGATCCGGATTTGAACCACATTTGGGGACTACTGTAATAGCGTGATGAAATATATTTATAACGAAACCTGGGCCACTTAGCTACGCTAAGCTTCTTATATGTTATAAACGTTCGGACAGACACACCGACAAACATACAGAAACGTTTCCAAACATTTTGGTTTCATCGTATTAGGTACTTTTTGTTCTAAAATTTCATCGACACAATAGTCGACACTGACAAGTCACTATTTTGTATACATGAAATGAAAATTCAAAAACTCAATATTGCTTTTATGACCATTGTTTTTTACTATAGAGAAAATTCACTATTTTCTTGATAGGATTTGGTTTTCCAAATAAATTTTCTAAAGATAGTTTTTTCCAAAATATGGCCATGAAAATATATGCTGTTGTTGACAATTTACCTGTGAAATGAATCTTTTCCTGGATTATTTTTATGAGTAACATCGCAGTCACCAACACAACACGTAGGCATTGCTTATAAATTTGAAAACTGTATAAAATATACAGGATTCACTGAAAGTACAGCAAATATAAGTTAGCGTGATTTTTGACAGTGACACTGGAGAAAACAACATCTGCCAATAGTGCTGACTGAACCTAAATATGCTTTCTCTTTCTAACAAGTGATATTTCCGTAAGAGATTCTTTCCCCATTGTAGGCTTTGTAGGTCTTTTTCTATCCTACGTTTATGATTCCCATAGTAGGCTTTGTTGGTCTTTTTCTATCCTACGTTTATGTTACTAACACTGCCTTCACGATGAGAGATATATGATCGAATTCTAACAAAAAGTTGTAGAGCTTGCTAATGGCTACAAAAAAGTCAGCGACAGCATATGTCTAACTTTTATATTTAAGCCGCAAAAAGTAGTTTTTTATATTAAAAAAATATATTTTCAATAGGTTTCAAAATCCGAATTTTGAAATAAAATCAGGATTTTTTGAATATTTAGAATGATGCTACCTCATGCAGACCGTTGTCATGTTAGTCCCGCGCTGACTTGTCAACGTTTCTCGAAGACGATACTTGGAGGAGACCCTACAGACATTTACTGTGCATCCCGTTTATCGTTTTTTCCGCGTCTGGATTTTTTTGTAACAGGTTCCACAATAGGCTAAATAATAAGACGATTGACGCTTTATCATTTTTAAGATCTTCTTTTAAAACATCAACTATGGAGAAAATTGAGTTTCGTGCCACGATTAAGTTCCTCACTAAGCAAGGGAAACCACCACAAGTGACTATGGAAGAGATGTCATCTGTTTACGGGGACTTGTCTTATCCCGGAAAAACAATGACATATAGGTGGCATACCCTTTTCAAGCAAGGTAGAGAGTCGATTGAAGATAATTCACGCTCAGGCCGGCCGATTGAGGCGACGTCCTCAGACATTATCGAAAAAGTTGAAAAACTTGTTCTAGAAGATGCCTGTTTAAAGAAGAAACAAATCGCAGAAATGGTAAGAGTATCATCTAAAACCATTTTGAATATCGTCCATGATCATCTTGGCATGTCTAAGGTCAGTGCAATATGGGTTCCGAGAATGCTCACACCGCTTCAGAAACAACAACGCGTCGAGTGTTCACGCGAGTTTTTGAGTCTATGGAGTGAAAACAGGGATGAATTTATGAACTAAATTGTTACTGGAGACGAAACTTGGGTTCATTACTATGAACGTGAGTCAAAGCAGGAGTCTATGCAGTGGCACAAAAAAGGTGCAGTACCTCCAAAGAAGTTTAAAGTATCGCTAAAATGTCCTGCTGATAGTCTATGCTCGCTAAAATGTCCTGCTGATAGTGGCCTCGTACATCGGGTCGTCGATATCCCTACAAAATGGTTGAAAAAAAAATGGGTGCTGCCTGTCGGGACTGGTCGGCTCCTAACTGCTTTGGCAATCATTTTAAAAGGCTATATAAATTTACTTTCCTTTCTTTTTCTGCTCATTAACCTGCATCATTCTCACATTACCTTATTTATTGTTAAACCAATTTATTTTAAAAAGAGTGTCTATAGAGTTTCTTTCCGGCTCTTCTCCAGATCAACGCCTTGGAACCGTGCACCTAGTTTTGATTTTACATAAGTGCCTGTAATATGGTTTATTTGAAATAAAAATATTTGAATTTAAATTTGAATCAATTACTACCAAACATTCATTGGATTTAATTCCGTTTACATGGCATTATGCTAAGATAGAAATTTAGAGCCTTGCTGATATTTCAGGAGCGTAAACATAAAAATAATTTATCACTGCATACTTACTAGATCAATGATATTATTTGTCTACGCTCGGACGATGCAGCGGCGCGAGGCAGCGAGAGGGCGCGCGGGACAAGGAACCGACGGCGGCCGCGCTGACTACTGCGCAGCCTGATGGGTGCGCGGGGGCGGGACGCGACGCGGCGGCTGCCGCTCTTTTCCCCGTTTTGGCGCGCAACACTAACACTTCTCTACGACGATTTTCCGCGGCGGTCACGTAGCACGATCGGGCGCCGTTTGAACTACCTTTGTTTTTATTAAACTCTATATTTTTACAGTCCACTCTTTTACTGCTATAAACGATAGGACCCGGACATTGGTCCTTCGACGGTCAAGAATTGTTCCAGCCTAATATAGAAGAAACAAAGCATCATCGGTCTAAGAACCCGCATCATTCAAATGTGCCAGTCATCGCCGTCTATGCTTGAAAATTTTACTAGAAGTCAGCAAACTGCGAGTTATCGGATGAAAATATAAGCTCGAAATAGAATTTGTGGATAAGGATAAAGACATTTGTGAGTTCGTTCCAATTTTTCCTTTCCGTCGCCTATTTATTCTATATTTTCAGTCTATACTTGCTTAAAACTAGCTATTTTATAATGTATTTTCTCAATTAACCCCTTATTGAGTCAAGCATATAGCTAATTTCAAAAGACCTTTCAATTTGTACGCAACATTTGCTATTGCATAATTTTTGTTAGGCTTGCTAATATCATATTATTATTACGCAATAATATAAAACGGCCTTGAATGCGGTCACTGTGACGTAACGAATTTACTTATTGCAATTGAATTTACTAAATTTATTTTCGAATTTTATTGTTCCAATTTTAAATTTGTGTTCATAATTTTATTTTAATTCGTCGGCAATTTATTTTGAAATAACATTATAATTTTTTATTTGTGTGTTCTATTTCTCGGAATTCTTTTGCAAAATGGCTGATAAATTAATTAAAAAACGTAGCAGTATGAAAGCCAAGCTAACCAATTTTAGTACTTATTTAAATGTGTTTAAGAGCTGTAATAGCTTATCTGAATTGCAAAGCATCGAGTTAGATTCCCGCTTTGATAAGTTCAATGCCTTGTATACTGAATTTGACGATTTACAGACCGAGCTGGAGACGCTATCGGATAAGCCAGCCGAGGCATTCGCGACGAGAGCCCAGTTCGAGGAGCAGTACTTCTCATTAGTTGCGGTGGCGCGAAGTTTGCTGTCTGCCAAGGACAGCAAGCGTCGTGGCTCTGCAGGGTTTGTAACAGGCTCTGAGGCATCAATGGCAGGTGGTACAAAGAATTTTAATAGATTGCCGAAGATAGAGTTACCTCATTTTGATGGCAGTTATCAATGTTGGCTCAAGTATAGGGATACATTTACATCTTTAATTCACGATAATACTTGTATAGATGACATTAATAAGTTCCACTATTTGCGCGCTTCGCTAAGGGGCACCCCTTAGCGAAGCGCGCAAATAGTGGAACTTATTAATGTCATGATGCATCAGTGCATCAATGCATCAGAAGTCATTAAAAACATAGATTTCAAGAGCGACCACTACCGCATGGCCTGGGATTTGTTATCTGAGCGATATAATAACAATCGTCTTCTTGTTAACAACCACGTGCAGGCACTATTCAATGCCGAGCCAGTTTTAATTGAGTCTAGTGTTTCTTTGCGACGTCTTATTGACGTAACTAATAAAAATATAAGAGCGCTTAAGGCATTGAACGAGCCAACACAATATTGGGATACTCTTATCATATATATGATGTCTATGAAACTAGATTTACACAACGTATTGCGATACTCTTCCCAGTTGCGACTAGCAACTGGGAAGAGTATCGCAATACGTTGTCAAGTGCACCTACCCTTACTCAATTTTATAACTTTATAAACAACACTGCCGATTTATTAGAAACATTGGAGGACAACAAGAAACAAAATAAAATAAATGACACAAATAAAAAAGAAAATACAAATAAATCTAAAAGCTTCATTGTTACGTCACAGAATTCATTAAATAAATATATCCGATGTCCGAATAGTCCGATGTGTTGTGGCAATTATTTCCTTTATTCTTGCGAATCTTTTAGAAAACTTGATATAGAGTCACGTGTAAAAAAGGCAAATGACTTCAAAGTATGTATGAATTGTCTACGTTTAGGGCATGTTGAAAATCGATGCAAGTTTTCACATTGCAAATACTGCAAGGGTAAACACAATACTCTGTTGCATATTGAACCAACTACAACACCTATTGTTCAGGACCCCATGCCTAGTAGATCTGAAAGTGTTGCGCTTTCAGCTAACACTTCAATGTTACGGCCTACAACTCCTTCCTGTGTTTTGCTTTCCACAGCAATGGTGAAGGTGATTGACAGTAGAGGCGTGAGGTGCGATGCTCGCGTCCTGCTGGATAATGGTAGTACGGCAAACTTTATAACTGAGAACCTTTGTGAAAAGCTGCGTTTGTCTCGAAACGACACGAGCTCTACGATCACAGGTATCAACAGTCAAACTAGTACTTGTGCGCAGTCTTGTAAACTCACGATTGAGTCATTTTATAGTGATTATTCGGTCAACATTGACTGTTTTATTATTCCTGAGATATCGCAACTATTACCGTCATTTCAAATTAATATTAATAATATTCTTATACATACGGGTTTACAATTAGCTGATCCTACATTCAATATTCCATCAGTTGTAGACATACTAGTAGGTGCAGATGTATTTTGGAATATTATTCAAGGCAATCACATCAATTTAGGTAAAAATCAACCCAAATTATGTGAAAGTAAACTGGGTTGGATAGTTTCTGGTTCCCTAACTAATTACTCCCAGCCATCACATTCACATGTCTGTAGTTTTACGAAAGTCAATATGGACTTGTCGAAATTTTGGGAACTCGATTCTATTTCGGAGAGGCATTCCTTATCTTTAGAAGAAAGAGCATGTGAAGATAGTTATTACGCTAATACTAAACGAAAAAGAGACGGTTGTTTTATAGTTACGATCCCTTTAAAATCAGATCCGAATGTATTGGATGATTCGTTTGAAATAGCTAAACCCCGTTTTTTATTTTTCGTTCATAATCGTGCAAACGAAATTCAGGAAAGTACCTCAAATGCTACGTGGAGATACGTCCTGTCAAGAGATAATCCTGCAGACTTATGTTCTCGCGGGCTGAAGGCTGATCTGATCAGCGAGTCTATACTTTGGTGGTCAGGCCCTTCTTTTTTAATTCGAAATGAGAATCATTGGCCAAAGCAGCCAAATAAGTACGTAAAACAGGATTTACCTGATGTAATATCAAATTTTATTGATACTCAAAATAAAAATTACAAATCTTTTAATAACAGTACAATTATTCAGCAACTTATTCATAAGCATTCTAATTTTAATCGTTTACATAGAATCGTTGCCTACGTTTTAAGCCTTAGTAATAATTTAAAATATAAGGATTCTAAGATGCATGGTTCCCTTTCTAGTCAAGAACTAAAAAATGCATTAAATTGTCTTCTACGTGCAGCTCAATGTCAAATGTTTCCCGATGAGTACGTTTTGGTAAAATCAGAAGAATCACTTCCACGTAAAAATAGGTTAATATCACTAACGCTATTTTTGGATTGCAATAATATTATACGTGTGGGCGGAAGGCTTGATAATTCTCCTTACGAATATGATGTTAAACATCCAGTACTACTGTGTAGTAAGCATCATTTAACTAAAATCATATTTCAATTACATCATATAAAGCTTCTTCATGCGGGTCCGCAATTATTATTAAGTAATATTCGTCAAAATTATTGGCCATTAAGAGGCAGAAATCTCTCAAAATTAACTGTAAATAAATGCGTTAAATGTTTTCGATTTAAAGCCCAAAATGTGCAGCCTATAATGGGGCAATTACCAACCGTTAGAACCAATCTGGAATACCCATTTTTAAATAGTAGTGTAGACTATGCTGGGCCAGTATTGATATCTGACCGAAAGGGTCGTGGTTCAAGACTTATTAAATCCTACCTGTGCATTTTTGTTTGTATGGCAACTAAAGCCGTTCATCTAGAGCTTGTTACAGATCTCTCCAAAGAGGCTGACATGGCTGCATTAAATCGCTTTATTTCACGTCGTGGCAAGCCACGCACAATATTGTCTGATAACGGAACAAATTTTGTTGGTGCCTGTAATGAGTTTTTTTTTTCAACACCAGAGGAGTCACAAGTGCGTTGCCGGCCTTTTAAAAAGGAGTACGCTCTTTTCTTGAAGGTTTGAAGGTCGTATTGGTCCGGAAATACCGCAGGCGACAGTTCATTCCACAGTTTTGTTGTGCGAGGCAGAAAGTTTCTAGAGAAACGCACAGTTGTGGACTGCCAACCATCTAAATGATGGGGATGGAACTGCTGTCGCGTAGAACGATGGCGGAAAGAGGCGGCAGGGATCAGTCCGAACAATTCCTCGGAGCACTCCCCATAGTATAGGCGATAGACGATGCATAGCGAGGCCACATCTCTACGCAGCGCCAAGGGGTCTAGCCGGTTTGAAATATCTTGGCAGTCGACGATACGAATCGCTCTCCGTTGGATGCGATCCAGAGGGAGAAGCTGGTACTGGGGTGCCCCTGCCCAAAGATGAGAGCAGTATTCCATGTGAGGCCGGACCTGCGCCTTATAAAGTAGTAGGCGGTGGGCCGGAGTGAAATACCGTCTCGATCTATTGAGTACACCAAGCTTCTTGGAGGCTAGCTTAGTCTTACCCTCTAAATGGCCGCGGAACTGGACTTCGCTCGATATGACGACACCAAGTATTCCAATATTGGCTGAGGCAGTTAATGGGGTGCTCTCAAAACGAGGAAAAACAACGAATGGCAGTTTTTTAGCGGTGAATACGCAAACTTGTGTCTTTGTGGGATTAAATTGGACCAAATTAAGTCTACCCCAATCTGAGACTTTCTCCAAAGAGGTCTCAATTTCAGACACAAGTTTGTTTCGGCTCTCGATGACGTTTTCCCGAGAAATATTAGCGCGACCGGTATAGAAAGCATCGCCTGTGCTATCATCCACATAACAATGAGTGCCGCTGATTTGCAACATGTCATTGATATGGAGGAGGAACAGAGTAGGCGATAGCACACAGCCTTGAGGGACACCAGCATTTACAAACATGGAGTCGGAGCATTCACCGTCAACTACGACCTTTATGCTTCTGTCTGCAAGAAAACTGGTGACCCATTGGCATAATTTCTCGGGAAGCCCATAGGAAGGGAGCTTCGAAAGAAGCGCTTTGTGCCAGACCCGATCGAAGGCCTTCGCCATGTCCAAACTGACCGCCAAGGCTTCCCCCTTAGTCTCAATCGCCTGTGCCCAACGATGTGTCAGGTATACTAGAAGATCACCAGCCGATCGGCCTTTACGAAAACCGTACTGCTGGTCATCAAGCAGCTGATGATCCTCTAAATATCGAAGGAGCTGGCAGTTGATAATGGACTCCATTATCTTCGAGAAAAGGGAGGTTATGGCTATCGGTCTATAGTTGGACGGATTTGAGCAGTCGCCTTTTTTAGGGATCGGGTGGACTAATGCTGTCTTCCATGATGTCGGGACTATGCCAGAATAGTAAGAGAGCCGAAAAAGACGTGTTAAAACTGGTGCCAACTCTGGAGCGCACATCTTCAACACAATAGGAGGGATTCCATCAGGCCCATTCGACTTATGGATATCGAGGGATAGAAGTGCTAAACGCACTGCGCGTTGGTGGACCCGGATATCCGGGTTAGAGCCCTCGAACCGCGGTATGGTAGGCGGCTCTTGTCCCCCGTCATCCAAGGTCGAGTTGGACGCAAAGAGTTTGCCCAGAAGATCGGCTTTCTCCTTTGCGTCGTGGGCCAACGAATCATTTCCTATGTGTAGAGGTGGAAAGGATGGCTTACAGAAATTTCCTTCGATAGCTTTGGCGAGAGACCAGAACGCACGAGTTCCCGAAGGAAGGCGCTCAAGCCTCTCGCCAACTCTGCCGATGTGCTTAGACTTCGCCCTTGCAATTTCTCTTTTGAAGGACCTGGAGGCAAAGTTATACTCCTTTTTTAATGCGCTGGTATTTTCATTCCGTGCCACCACTGCATCAGCCCAGGCTTGGTAAGCTTCCTGCTTCCTGCAAGAAGCCTTTTTGGAAGATGGACCAAACCAAGGCCTAAATGTGCCACTAATGGGAACCACAGAGGATGGAATGAAAAGTTCCATACCCTGTAGCACCACATCAGCGACAGAATCAGCAACGGCGTTGGGATCATCCGGCGAGAAGCATATTTGTCTCCAGGGGTAGGACGCAAAGAAGGACCGCATCCCATCCCAATCTGCTGACTTGTAGTGCCACACACGGCGGCTGCGTGCAACTCGCGATCGCGGCGAGCACGTGACAGGCACAGTACTCCGGACAAGGCAATGGTCTGAGGAACCAAGTGGTGCGCCTACGGCTACGTGGTAGCCGTCCGGATGAGAAGTCAGCAGAAGGTCCAACAGTGAAGGCTTCTGGCTCTCCACATCTGGTATTCGTGTGGGCGTGGTAACCAGTTGTGTCAGGCCATATGCCAGGGCGAAGTCGTGAACAGATCTCCCCGCATGATCGGTCTTACTGGAACAGAGCCAGTCGGCATGGTGGGCGTTAAAATCGCCAAGCAAAACGATCTCTGCTGACGGGATCTGCTGCTGCACAAAGTCCGAAGCCATTTGGATGTGCTCAATCAGTCGGTCAGTTTCGGTATCACCGCTATGGGACCTATAAAGGCACGCATAGACGCGGGGATGGTCGTCACTCTCTATACGAAGCCATAAGGTGGAGAGGTCCCTACCTTCAAGATTCCCGAGGCGACGAGAACTGATATCGTCTCTGACATACACGCACACTCCGGCTTTGGACAAAAAGGAGTGTTCAAGTCCGTACCCAGGGTAGGTAAGGTAGGTAGTGTCCACTGGAGACGATATCTGCGTCTCGGTCAGGAAGAGCAAGGCTGGCTTTACTGTCTCTAGATGGTGATGAACAGCATTAAGGTTGGTATGTAATCCTCTGATGTTGCAGAAGTCCACGGCTAGCGTGGCAGGGGGTGCCAAGGTATTTCTGCTCTTGCAACGGGCGTTTGTGAGCGCAGTTTTGCCCCCCCCAGAATACGAGGGGCGGCCTGGGCGTCCACGTTTAGGTGCGTTGTGTCCTGAACGCAGACGTCCAGAGAGGGATTCTCCAACGCTAGCGCAGTCGGTACCCTCCTGGGGTAGCAAACGATTTTTCAACTGCGCCATCATAGGGGGGGTTGGGGGTTTGGGCCTCCGGCACCCTCACTCACTCGGCGAAACACAACGCAACAGTTGTTTCACGCCGGTTTTCTGTGAGGCCGTGGTATCACTCCGGTCGAGCCGGCCCATTCGTGCCGAAGCATGGCTCTCCCACGGTAAAAGTTTGAATTGAGTTAAATAATCTTTTATGGGATATAAATATTGCATCTGAATTAGCTCAGGAAGGCATTGAATTTACATTTGCACCAGCCTATTCTCCCCATTTTAACGGCCTTGCCGAAGCAGCTGTTCGTTCCACAAAATTCCACTTGAAGAGATTGCTACAGCTTACTCACTTTACTTATGAGGAAATGACTACATGTTTGACTCAAATAGAGGCAATATTGAATTCTCGACCTCTAACACCTCTTTCTACTAACCCTTTCGACTATTCTGCCCTTACTCCTTCTCATTTCTTAATTGGACGCTCACTTATGTCTGTTCCGAATCCGCAAATCTCTGACGCCAATATCTCTACCTTAAAACGATATCAAAGAGTAGAGTACATTAAACAGCATTTCTGGAAGAGATTTAATATCGAATATGTCTCTATGCTTCAGCAGAAGACAAAATGGCCTGTTTCCTTAGATGGCGACATTGTCATGGGGTCGCTCGTTCTTGTTAAAGACAAGGTGATTCCACCTCTCTGCTGGTTGCTGGGGCGTGTTGTACATGTCTACCCTGGCAACGACGGCTACACCAGAGTAGCGGAGTTGAAGACAAAGAAAGGGACCATTCGACGCGCCTTCAACAACATCTGTCCACTTCCATTTTGAAGATCGCTCTTCAACCCGGGGAGCATGTCTACGCTCGGACGATGCAGCGGCGCGGGGCAGCGAGAGGGCGCGCGGGACGAGGAACCGACGGCGGCCATATTAAATGGAAAAAGGAGACGGAGTCTCTTTTAAAATTGAGGATTAAAATCATAGGCAGTAAAAATATAAAACCAGAGAGCTTAGAGAGATTGTATAAACAGAAAGTTGGCTGTGGTTCCACTTAAAAATGATGTGGTTTTCACTCTATTTCCAGTAAGTATATATTATGATGTACTGTAGTGGAGTTCTATTCCGCGAGTCGCAGCCGACAACTACCACTGATCAATATATCTTTAAAATATTAATACATTGTCTCAGAATACAGAACAAACCAGAAACCGCCAACGCACTCAAATGTGAGGCAGTGTAAACCACGCCGAAACGGCGTGGTATGTAAAATTGACAATTAGTCACATTTGTGCAATTAGTCAATGGCTAGCTAGCTACTAATATAGTAATCTGTGGTCAATGGCCGACACGCGTACTGTTTATATCTAATTGCAGTTGTTAGTTTTTAAATAATTATGCCATCGTGTGTCGTTCCCACTTGCATAAATGCTACCGGCCATACGAAGTAATCGGATAGCATCACGTTTCATCTATCAGTAGCACATTTCGAATCCATTTTATTAAAATATTGAATTTAATTTACGTAACTTATTTGTCAACGAAAATCACGCGTCCATTTCGTAAGTGCTGCCACGGAGTTACCGAATACTTTACCCAACTTTTTTAATAACGTTTTATTGAATTATAATAATTGCCTAAAAAACAACACTTTGTGCCGTTTAATATAAAAGCTAAATATCTTTATAGAGTTAAAATTTCTTTCACAACATTCACTTCCAGTTTATCTAATATTAATAAACGGCGGCTTATCAATTATAGTTACTTTGTAATAACTTTTCACTTATATAATGTTATTATTCAAATGACTTAGTCGTACCTACAAAACATTTTAATTTTACCCTATAAGAGGTAATGTCATGGTGCGCTGGTAGCACTACGCGGGTGGGTGAGCCGCGGGCGATGGGCTATTTTGGACACAATGCGCTCCGTACAAATGTGACTGAACACTCTTTCTGGTTTATTCTGTATTTAGAGTACATACTTTATTAATTTTTTAGTTCATCTTCAAAGCAAACTAGAGCGCTATTGTCAATTTAAAACTGATGATACAGGGAAGAGAACTGATTCATTATATTTATTATTATTTATAAATACATAAAATATTCGATTATTACTAAATTAATATTATTTAGATTTTGTTTATCAATGTTTACTTAATAAATTTTTTATCCCTCTAGTATGAAGTGCTACCCCTAATACTTTCTCAAATATTTCGTAATTTCACTATATCAATGCGTTGAGTGTTTTCAATATTTTTACTCGATCATAGACAAGCTGTAATATATGACGCAATGTACTTCGACCACATGTGCTAACATGGCCTGTCGTAATAGGGAGTTTCAACAGTATGCGAGGCTAGACTATACTGAATTTGTTACCACTGACGACGATTCGATGGTAACTGAGATAGTCGATAGTACAGAAGTTGGGCAAAATATTATTGGGGTTTTCTAAAAATATTCCTTCAGTAGCAGCTTGGTGTCTAGATTTTTACAGGCAAAATATGGGCATACTTTAAGTTGGTACACAGTAAAAGTTGTTCGTATACAAGACTACATTGACGCCCTAAAGTATATCTACGGACTTCTATTACAACTTGTATTTGTCATGCTAACAAAAAAGATGTAATAATAGTTTTACTCGAGAATGATTCACTTTACACTTTGAACAAGTATTTAAGGAGGCATTATTAAACTTGTCGTCTACTACGAGTTGAAGGTAATAAGGAAAATAAATCTTAATATTCGTTATCTTCATATCGATATGGACAACAGCGACACAATGAGTACAGCACTATTTGGTGTGGGCGGAGCATGGACTAATTATAAAGAGGACATGGCATAAGCGACTGTGCACCGTGATTTTTAGTGAGTCCTGACGTCAAACAACTGTGTGTGTGGTCCGATCAAGCCACGCACGCCCACTCGTGCTCAGTCTGCCAGCAGTAATCCTGTGCATATGACGATCGCGATCACATAGTATTTTTTAATATCCTTCGATATTATTATGAGAAATAAAGAACTGTTGTATTTTATCCTGCAAGAATTACTCGGATAAACGTTCTGATGCCATGATAGGCATCACATTGCATTCGTAAGTAATTTTAGACGCAATTTATTAGGCAAGTTCCAGAAAAATCTATGAAACGTCATATTAGTTCTATAGTTTTTCTACTCGCCGCCAGATGTCGAAACCTTTAGATATCGCATAAATAGCTAAAAATGACATAGAAAAATACTTTTCAGTTGATAATTAAAGGTATGAAAGTAGACTCAACACTATTCAAAGCTAATTTTGCCAAAAAAATATCGTATTAAGATTTATCACTATTTCGAATTTTCTAATGATAGAATATTCAATAACCGCCATCTACAGTGTAGAAAAGGCAATCCTTGAATAGCCGAGTCGTACTGTAAATTACGATGTTTTGATAATGATATTTCATAACATTTAATACATATGTCATTTTATTAAGTTTTTTCAATACTATCACGACAAAAATATAATTATTTTTTAGTGGTTCGAACACTTATTTCTTAATATAGTTTAAAGATACTAGAGACATCTAGCGTAATTTAGCTGAATTACGTAAGAATGAATTGAATATTGTAACGTTCAGTTTTCCCTATTCACCGCTAGGTAAAGAATGGTGAAGTGGGCGGCGTTTTCGGCGTTTGACAGCCCCCCTCATCCCGCAAATTGTCACGCAGTGTTCCTTTAGAAAAGGCCCGTAGAACATCTTCAATAACCGCCATCTACAGTGTAGAAAAGGCAATCCTTGAATAGCCGAGTCGTACTGTAAATTACGATGTTTTGTTAATGATATTTCATAACATTTAATACATATGTCATTTTATTAAGTTTTTTCAATACTATCACGACAAAAATATAATTATTTTTTAGTGGTTCGAACACTTATTTCTTAATATAGTTTAAAGATACTAGAGACATCTAGCGTAATTTAGCTGAATTACGTAAGAATGAATTGAATATTGTAACGTTCAGTTTTCCCTATTCACCGCTAGGTAAAGAATGGTGAAGTGGGCGGCGTTTTCGGCGTTTGACAGCCCCCCTCATCCCGCAAATTGTCACGCAGTGTTCCTTTAGAAAAGGCCCGTAGAACATCTTCTCTTTATAATTGCTTTAAACAATAGCGTCGCGACGCTATTGTTTAAAGCAATTTGGCTTCAGATCACGTGACTAATTGACTATATATCATATCCTCTCTCTTCTTTTATCAATGAAATCAACGGAATATCAGTGAAATATGCCGAGTAACAAGTCAAATATTGTGTTTCCCCGGACAGTTTAACCCTAAGACTGATAAGTGGTGTGAATATAAGTGTGATTATTGTGTTCTTTAGATTACGCTGGGGTGAATAATGATAAGCTTGCAAAAGCGCGATCTGCTTTTTTATCGCAAATGTGGAAAAAGTTTGAAGGATTCATTGATGGTATCACTTTTAGTGCCAAAACGATCAACAGAAGTTTCATTTAAAGATATTCTTACAGTGTTAAATGAATTTTATGAACCTGAATTAAATGAGATACTACACAATTCCGGAAAATTTCACATACATATATAAACTGATAAAGGACAGGACTTTGTGGCGGCCATCGGTTTATTGGGTGCGAAAACCGACTTTGCCGTCTTAAAACGTCAGTTGCGAGTCCGAGTAGTGCTGGGTGTGCGCGATGATCGCTTACGCCGCGAGCTTTGAAAAACTAAAACACTAACTTATGCTTGGCGGGGGGTGAGGTAACACACAGCACAAACAAACTTATACTAAAGCAATAATACCTCTCTTTATTACATTAGCACACATTCATAATACTACACACAAACAAATCGTGTTCTATCATTGTAACCATACTGGTAAAAGGTATATAGGTATCGTAGTGTGAGAAAAGGTGAGACATTGAAACCATGCCAGATAATGTCGATATCGATAATATTCAAATTGTCGAGTATTAAGTAACTTGGCCAAAAAAAAAACCGGATAAATACACCAAATACTTGTTATTTAAATAAGTATGCATTAAAAATAAAACAATAAATTAATCTCCAACTGTTTTATCTGTCTATCAATATCTTTAAAAAAACTGTAGAAGTCCTTTCCGTATATTGAACATTTTCTTAAAATCATATTGTAGTTTCGGCTTCTACATAGATAGTGTGTTACACTACCTATCTATGTAGAAGCCGAATCTAAAATTTTTGGATTAATTAATGTTTATCTTTCTGCCTATCTTCTTTCTGGCTATCCGCCTGGAAGTCCGTCCGAACGCTTAGAACTTGAGAACCAGTAGACAGAGATTGATGGGGTTTTGCTGTAGCGTCACTTCGTAGTCCAGGAAACATAACAAATATCGCGCTATCAGTTGTAGGCGGTGAGCAGAGAAACATAATTATGTCTGTTTTTAACTTTCACTGGCAAAAAAAACTACATTTAAATTTGAAAATATTGTTTTTTTTGCCAGTGCGTTTTTTTTTGGAATTCATTTTATTTATTTACTTGTTTATTATGTACACACATATAATAGTAAAACATTTAGTTATAAAAGTAAAATTGAGCACAAAGGTACAGCTTATTTCATATAGAAATTTCTTCCAGCAGACCTGAGACTGGAGAGTTTAATTGAAGAAAGACGCAGACACAGTGTGTAAACGAAGTGTATCAAAAATAGAATATGTGACCATAATTAAATATACTACATACATATGTTACACATAACAATATATATAAATATATATATGAGAGAGAAATATATATACTCGTATATATATTCAAATATAGAAGGACAATCAAAGTTAAGTAGAGAGGTAGTGCTCTTTGACACGTTTCTTAAAAATAGAAACGGATCTAGAATCGCGTATGCTAGGTGGCAGTGAGTTCCACAATCTTACTGCATGGACGGAAAAGGAATAGGAATAGAAATCAGATTTGTGAGATGGGAATTTAAGAAGGGTTCTAAGGTGGGATCTGCATGGGGCATCGGAAGGGCGAGTATAAGAAAAACGCTCTCGCAAGTCGGAGGGATAAGCAGGATTGTGTAGGATATTGAACAGAAGACATAAGATCCGAGTGTTCCTGCGAAGACGAATAGGGAGCCACTTGAGTTCGTTGCGAAAGTGGGAGACATGGTCGTTTTTTCTAAGACCAAACACAAAATGAATACAAAGGTTTTGCAAGCGCTCAAGCTTGTTTAATAGCTCCTCTGTGGTATCCAGATAGCAGGCATCAGCATAGTCAATGATCGGCTGTATTAAGGATTGGACCAGAGAAATTTTAGTTTTAAAGAGCAACAAGCTTTGGAGACATTTCAGCGAGTGAAAGGAAAAATGTACCTTACGACTAACTTCATTTACCTGAGCACGCCACGAAAGGTTAGAGTCTATTATTATACCAAGGTCTTTGGCGGTTTCAGCAAAAGCTCGGTGAGCCATTGAGATGCAACGATGGCAAGGAAGATAATTTGAGCGAATTGCGTACATATCTGCTGCCAATAATCATGGCCTGGGACTTAGTGGGATTTATCAGGAGGCCGTAAGACCTTGCCCACTCACTGATATTGTCCAGGTCGCGGTTCATGGCGGCAATTGTAGAATCAGCGTTGACTAATTCAAAATGACGATAAAGCTGCAAATCATCTGCATAAAGATAGAAATAAGAAGAGATAACCTCGGTAACGGTATTGATGAAAATGGAGAAAAGAAGAGGAGAAAGAACGCTACCCTGAGGTGCACCAGCATTGAGATCACACCAATCGGAGAAAGTCTCTTCAACGCGGACACACTGCGAACGACCACGAAGATATGAATCAAGACAAGCTAAAGTAGGTGGAGAGAAATTAATAGATTCATTATCATATTAATTATTGTTCATCGGTTACTACTCACATACATTTTTCGGGTTTAACCGACTAGTTTCGAATTCGAACGGAGCCCTTAGTCATGAGCTGAGCTCGCGCCTATGATGTACTTGGTGCCGCCGTCGGGGGTGTTCGTGTATTCCCGTCATTCATCGTGTCAGTGGTACCGATGGTACATACAGCGCTGACTCTGTCGCACTCCAGACTCGACTCACTTCTGTATGATGTAGACTTCAGAGCTGGTTTCCAGGCAGGAAACCAGCAGGAGGCAGTGTCTAACCACCGTCTCTTTTGAAATTCGGGTGACGGCTTATTTCGATAGCTTCACGTAGGTACTTTTTGTGGAACGAAATATTTCTCCCTCGCTAGTACGGATGATTTATCAAACCGTATGAAATGAGCCGCGGCCGTGCTGCATGCATGTTCTGTAACTGCCGACCTGTTGGTATCCATGCTCTTCAAACTATGTATGTGTTCAGTAAGTCTGGTTGCGATGTTGCGACGAGTTTCTCCAATGTAACTCAAGCCACAGTCGCACGGTATCATGTACACCCCGGGAACGCCTAGCGGATCCTTATCCTTCGGCGACCGTTATAATTGGTTATAGTTTAACGGTTATTACTCACGCGCATACTTCGGGATTGCCCGACTAGTTTCGGGCTATAACCGGGCAATCCCGAAGTATGCGCGTGAGTAATAACCGTTAAACTATAACTAATATGAATGTGTCTTACGAAAGTTATTATACAAAAAAAGACCGTTATAATTGTCTCAGCTGTCCGGGCGGGCGACAGACCGTCCTGATGCTGTATTTTCTGCGTAGTATATGTTCTATCTTATCAGTGACTCCTCGCACATAAGGTAGGAACGCTGGAGTACGTTCTACGCCCGCCGGTCTACCACGATTCGTGTCTGCTGTAATTAATTTACGAGTGCATCTTCGCCACTGGTAACCGTTGCTCTCCAGTACGTCTCGTAGATGGCTCAACTCTGCGTCCATGTACTGAGGATCGCACAGACTGAGCGCTCGGTTAAGCAGTGATCCGGGTACGGAAGATAGGTGTGAGGGATGGTGGTGGGAGTCTGCACGTACTCGTAAGTAGCGGTCAGTGTGTGTTAGTTTTCTGTAGACAGTGTGTGACACACGACCGCTGGGTTCTCGGATGACGAGAACGTCCAAGAATGGCAGGACTCCACTGTTCTCCTCTTCTACTGTGACTTCTATCTTCCTATGCATCCCAAGTTCAAGTGTTCAAGTGATCTGTAAATATGCCAAGCGGACCCCGGTCGATAATTGCGAATACGTCATCTACATACCGTCACTAGTATCTTGGCTTTGTTATGGCAGACTTCAAGGCCTGGTTTTCGAACTATTCGATGAAAATATTGGCCACTACCAGCGTGATCGGTGAACCCATTGACACTCCGTATACTTGCAGATAGAACTCACTCTTCCACAGGAAATAGCCACTTCATAAGCAGTATCTGATGCACTCAATGTATACAATATCACTAAGTTGAGTCGAAATAATATTTGTAACTTCCTCCACTGGAACTTTGGTAAAAAGCGAGGTGATATCGAAACTGACCATTATTTCTGTATCCTTAAGCTGCACATATGGTTGTAATATAGAAGCCGCAGTGCATCTATCTGACTTACTCAGGTCATACTAGTCTCAGTGGCCAATACGGTTTATGGATCTTCGGAAAGCCATAAATCTTTGGTGGTGCGGGATTGTGTGGTCGCAACGTTACTAGCAGTTCACTGCCATCTAGGTCTTGCAGTAGTTTAATGACTTTAGTGGTCACCCGGGCGGTCGGGTTGTTGGTAACTTTTTGTAAATAACCGTGTCGCTCACCAGTTCGGACTATTTCTTGTCATACTCTTCGGTATCGACAACGACAGTTGCGTTACCTTTGTCTGCTGGTAACACAAGCAGGTCCGGGTAATTACGACGGTCAACCGGTGAACAAACATTAATATGAATATGCCTCCCGAAAGTTATTATACAAATTCAGTATCAGGTTGTATGGTATTAAAAACAAAAAGAAAGGTATTTGTTCGCGACAGCCCTGCTATTCCCGTTTAGATAGCCCTGTGTTTACATAAATTCAGTGCCGTTATTATCCAGAAAGACAGTAAATTCGCGTGTGTGTAATTATTACGTTATTATAGAACAATTTAGAGACAATAACAGTGATATTCATACTATATAGTAATTTAGTGCTTGTAGAATGTCTAGATTTGTATTAAAACGCTTAAATTTGTATTCTGATGCCTAGATTTATATTAAAACACTTATATTCGTGTTCATATGCCTAGAATTAAGGTATTTTTAATGTTTTTAAATGTAGCAGCCATGTTCCATAAGCCATAGCATGAATGTAAACAAAGATGTTGATGAAATATTTTATTGAGAATTCATACATAATTTTGTAATCTGAAAATGAGTATGTTGACAAAGGTATTCTGTGTCAGGTGCCCAAGTATAAGAGCGAGATGGTTGACACATACCTCAATAGATAGGTCTTGTCAGCACCTATCCATTGGTATATAGATAGCTATATATATATTCATAGTTTAGAAGTATATAGCCTTTATGTAGTTTTTATTAAGTAAATAAAGAATAGATAGTGCGAGGTTTTTGCGGGTCTCGTTACGGTAAAGATTCGTCGTAGTTAAGCGAATGCGCATGTATTTTCTTCGTAGCTCAAAAACTACCATATCTTCAAGCCTCGCCATCTTCAATGGAGTAAGCAGAAACCTCAAGCTTTCATAGTGACGGTGCAAGTCGGTGTTTTATTTTCATGGAATGATTCTCCCGGTGACCTCGATAGTGTTAGTCTTCATAGTCCCTGAAGAAATACAAGGTTTCAGCATACGTCGAACCCGAACCTATAGGTACAGGACGTCAGCGGCTCGTTTCTAGTATTCGATAGACCGCCCGTCCGGTACCTACAGTATTTACCCTAAAAAATAATATCAATAATGTTCTCATTTTTCCCTACCTTTTACCCTACAAACTGATATCAGATGAATTGCAAATCGCAAAAAAAGTAAGAAAACTATAACTAGCGTATTTAACTTAATATGTAAGGACGTATTATATTATAGTGCAGTCGTTTTAAGGTAGCGTAAAATCAATATAAATATAGAAAGGAATAATTAATGTTTGACATCACTTAATAACTAAAGCTTTATTTCCAAAAACAAGTGTTTGTAATGCATAATTATTATGATTTTAAGTTTTCCATTTAATAAATTTATTAAAAATTATATCGATTACGCCATTTAATAACTACCATACTGCAATGTCTACGGGACTCCCCCTCGAGGCTACCCACAGAGTACTTTTTTAAGGCTACCTTTCATTCATATTTACGTAATTATGAATGAACTAGTCTCGTGAGCAGTGTCAGCTGTAGCGAGACAACGCCGCCATGTTTCTAGTCTCAATACAGCTGCTGGCTTCCATATTAAGGCGCCAAATTATTACCATTATTATTTATATTATTATTCTTACTTTAATATCATTGAATAATCAGAAACCTTGACTGATAGCCACGTTACTTTACTCACATGTGAAAGGAAATACCATCTTTTTGCAAATTCGAAGTATTGGACTTTTTAGGACAACCGAAAATTGCGCAATTAGGCATTTCTTGGGAACTTCGTTCGTAATGACAATACAATTCGATATGTGTCAAAATGGCGTTCAACTAGTTTTTATAAATGCATACGATATGGTTTCGTATAATAGTGGCTATAGATATAGGCGGGGTATGCCCGCTTTAACTACTCCTGTACTGATTCCTTCAAGGCCTTACAGAAGATGTCATAGTAGAGAAGAAACACGACATGATCGGGGTTTATGCTTGTACAGAGGGTTTTTCACCAAGAAGATCTTGTTCCAAATATCTAGAGAATACAGTTTTGGTGACCTTGAAATAGTTATGTGTCTTTTGCGGTATACCTGTCTCGTTCTAGGAGGGTGTCCAGTCGATGATTATCTTATTTCAGGACATGTAATTGCTATGTTGCTACCTACTGTAGTATTAAAATTATGAGCTGTAGTTACTACAGATTAATACTATTTTAGAGAAATACTTTGAAGTTTATGGTTAGTCACTTCGTAGTCATACTTAAGTTTCGTACCATATAAAACTTAATAGTTTTTATTACTTTGCGGGCAGTGGTGTAGCTAAGTAACCAAATGCCCTGGGGTAAGAAATAAACTGGGGCCCCAACTAAACTATTTAAAATCGTTTGTTCCGTATTCGTCGTGATCCAAATTATTCGTACTAGTATAGATTCAAGATATGTCTTTGAAAAAGCATTAACGCATGCTTAGCGAACTCTAAAGTTACAATATTAAATAGAAAAAGAATACGGTCGCGAACAGGATTCGAACCTGCGCCTACCGGATAGATACTCCAGGCGCTCTGACCACTAAGCCATCTCGACCTCTAAGAGGTCGAGATGGCTTAGTGGTCGCGACCGTATTCTTTTTCCATTTAATATTGTAATTTTACTAGTATAGATTCCTGAAAAAGTAAGTATTATTTTTGTGAATATTTTATAGTGTTGCTTATATTGTAGCCAGAGTATTCCCATTATAAAATCATTTGATCACAGTTTAGTTGTTCAAATATAAATGTTTACTTCTACTGTAATCTATATCGGGGCACATAAGAACAAAATCACTGGGACACTTATGAATAAAATACTAAAGTATTTCGATGCTATTATAAAAAGAAAAGACGAAAGTATGTTTTTAGTTTCCTTCATGAAGAAGAAGCTTGTTTATTAATTTTTGTTCCCTGAGAAAGAAGATCAATCTTTCATACCTATTACGGATAACGTGAAGATACTTCCGAAGCCATGTCCTACTGCAGGAACGTCACGTACAGCTGCACTTTTAACATTTAAATTTGATTTTAGTTTACGTTGGTAGTTAGAACTTGACCTAGCTTAAATTATTACTAACCAATATTATTGATTATTAACCGAACTACTTTTTAAAACAAAAGTTTTAAACTGTATCAACAGCAGAAATAAAAACGTTTTCTTTCTTTCTATATAAATGTTAAGGCTGTTAGGATGTATAGTTTTTACACTTTTCCAAGTACCTTCCTAAGACTTTAGTTTTTTTTATATTTATTATAAAGGGTACTTCAATATATTTTATTTCAATATTTAATTTGATCTCAGTTATAATAATAAGTTTGTTTTCCCTTGGTCAAGACTGCCCCAGAAAGATTAGAGTTTTATATAGTTTATTTAAGTAATAAATAATGTAAGACAAATGGCAATGTAGAATGATTATATAAGATGCCAATAACTTAAATATAGTGTTGATTATATTCTAAGTTACATAGTTTTCATTTTATCCTAGTTTTTCAATACTGCCCCGTTATAAACTGTGACACTAGGTTGTTCATCAACCACACGAAGAAGAAGAATACTGCCCCAAAGGGTTTCAAATCTCCAAGTATTTCAAATGTCGTGAATTTTAGCGAACTTTAAAGTTATAATTTTTTGTGGAAAAAGAATAAGGTCGCGAGCACGTCTGCATGTCTGAAGCTAGGCTTTCCAAAGGGCCGCGCAGGTACAGTCGTATAGAAATATTTGAACGTGCTAAAATTCTTAAGCTGTTGCCTCAGTCATTAGCAGACACAATAGATTTTTATTGTTACAACGTACAGATCTGTACGTTACTGAGCCGAAAGGTAATAATTAAACACTGTTATCGGTCCCTGGCCGAGACAGACAGACGTATTAAAAGAATGCAAAGGAGTGAGGGCGACAGCATGCTGTTACGTTCTCCAAATCGAGCATTGAGAACCGCGCAGGATACTTACGTACAATTTCAGTCATGCACAGTTGTAATACGACAAGTATATTTCGCTTGCAAATATATAATTTTCATGCGTTTTTTGTTGCCATTCAGTATCAGGTTGTGTGATATTAAAAACCAAATAAAAATACGTATTTACAGAATAAAAATCATTAAAATTTTCAATAATATTATCATTTTTCATACCATAAAACTGATGAAAGCAAGAACATTACTCTAACGACGAAAAGCAAAGTCATATTGAAGGATAAACTTATCTTGGTAGCTCGTAATCGTCTTTACTGCCAGCTTATTCTGAACTATTCGAAAACTTTTCCGTATCAGAACGGAAACTTTAACTTAAATTGGGCATGCCTGATTATTCGTAAGACGTGCTAACGGAAAAAACCATTTGGAGATTTTTTGATTATGTGCTATATTTTGTTAATTTCCACTCATAAAAGTAAGAGATTACAAAATAAAAGGCAAAACTAACTAATTACCTTTTTTTTTTTTTTTTTTTTCCTTCGCCCTAATCGGGCAGGCTAAGGTCTTAGACCATACCGCCTCGTCTTCAGTGTTCTTGAATAAAAGTAAGGCCAAAGCCTCGTCTTCAGTTACTTCCTTCTTGTTTTAATCAAGTATAAAAAGTTATTGCAGTTATTGCCCCAGTAAAACGGTGGAAATTTTACTGAGTCTTCGATGGAGTTTAGGAGTGAACACAAAAAGTCATGATTTTCAATTGTATACAATTTGCCCACACTCGCACACCTTCATGAACACATAATGGTTAATTATCCACCATAATTACACATTATACTTCGGAGAAACACAAGTTTTGGAAAACAATATAAAATTGACAACGTGCACTTTACATTTTCCCGCCTAAACTCCCTAACTAATTACCTTCATTTGACCTGATGCACTTGCAGTGACGTCACATGTTCATATTTTAGATAATCTGTGGACTGAAGGTCATTTGACATTTTTTGTGATACCAGACTACTAGAAGGAAATGTTTTCTGGAATTTTTATAGTGAAGCTATTTTAACTAAAATCGCATTTCATGATACGAATGTAGTTTATTTTTTGAACTGAGATTATTATGTATATTTCTACAAGTATATCAAAATAGATCTATGCCCAAAAACGTAAAAAACATGCGTTTTATATTAATAAACATCAATATTTTAATACTAGAGCTGGCAACACTTGTCTGTTTGACGTTTGTGACCTTCATTTGACATTACAAACTGACATGAAACTGACAGCTGTGTGTTTTAGTTCGTTTAGAAACTAGGTGTGTTAAAAATCAGGTTCAGAATCAGGGCCCTGAAGCGATCTTTACAATGATAGAAGACTATTGTCTGTAGGCGTAAACCGACCTCTACGAATGGCAAAAAGCCATTGTTATCAAAGATTATTATAAACGTATTTTATCCTTAGGAATCTTATGGCCTTTCAAGATAAATCTTTGAAAAGCATTAACGCATGCTTAGCGAACTCTAAAGTTATTATATTAAATGGAAAAAGAATACGGTCGCGAACAGGATTCGAACCTGCGCCTCCCGGATGAATACTCCAGGCGCTCTGACCACCAAGCTATCCCGACCTCTGCTCACCACCGCGAATTCTTCTTCCATATTTTACACGTCTTATGGTGACGTTATTGCTATCAATTCAGTCCCTATACAAGTTACTGAACCGACACGACTAACTTTGCAGTTAATACAATGTCGTAAAGAATGCAATTACCTTAACAATTTAAGATAAATCTTTGAAAAGCATTAACGCATGCTTAGCGAACTCTAAAGTTATTATATTAAATGGAAAAAGAATACGGTCGCGAACAGGATTCGAACCTGCGCCTCCCGGATGAATACTCAAGGCGCTCTGACCACTAAGCCATCTCGACATCTGCTCACCACCGCGAATTCTTCTTCCATATTTTACACGTCTTATGGTGACCTCCCGTTTTTTTGAGCACATAAGTACTATGCAAATTTGTAGCATTTCGATTCTGAGACAGTATTTATTGTACGTATTTAATTATATCAAAATATAAAATATCTGAAACTGCTAAAGAAAATATAGGCACTGCGACACTTTTGACAGGTGTCTGGACCTGATGTCTCAGTGCTGCTGCCTAGTGGGCGTTATTTCTGAAAACCATCAAGTACAATGAGTACTTTTTTTGTAAAATTTCGAGCAAAACGATTTTTGTAATCTGTGGTACGATCTCTTCAAAAAAAAGTTGGCAACCCTGAACCTTGACATCAATAATATTCTTTTCATATGTCAGAAACGGGCGTCTAGACGTTTTCAAAATGGTTTGTGAAATTATTTATCATCTTTGAATTCATAACTAATCATATGACCATGTAGAATTGTTAGAGCGTTAAACTTTTCTATAATAATGATTCGTTTCTCTTTATTATATATTTCATGATGAAATCCTTTCAAATCATTGCCGCAACACTTGGCACCCCTGACCATAAAAGCCAACTTTGGTGTCTAAATAAACATTCTGTGTTATCAAAATTGTGATAAGAACTTATTACTACGTTTTGAAAGATTTCGAGGGCGTGATAAAAAAAACTAGTGATATCATATACTTTTCAGGGGAAGGTTAAGTGTTCAGAATTACGAACAAAGGACAAGAAGGAGTTGTTCAAGCAGCTGGAAGAGTTGAAAACTGAATTGACTAATCTTCGTGTTGCTAAAGTGACCGGAGGTGTTGCATCAAAACTCTCTAAAATGTAAGACATTTATGAATTTTTCGTATCCTTGTTACAACAATAAAAGCTTGTGTCTGGTTCTGATTAGAGATGGGTAGTTCGCGAACGATTGAAGGAAATGGACTACTTCATTTCGCAAAATAAAGATATCTCTCATTCTAGTCATTCGAATGTGTCTCTACATCATTTAGTTCAGTTGTAGTTCAATCTTTCTTTACGCTCGTAATACGTCAACTGCTCCAGCGCTCGGCGGCCGGCGCACTTCCTCTTACACATTCGTGTAATGTCGTTGCTTGTCTAGCTTAATACACACAATGATGACCTACCAAACTTAGTCGAAACTAGGTACCAGATCTGCACTGTTTTGCTTAAATTCATATTTATTGCTGACAGTCCTAAGCCTGTATAAAGTATGAAGGAGAATGGATTTATGTATAAACAAGCTAAGTGCATAATTTGTTGAAACTAAATCACTCTATGCGAGCTTGATATCTCATCTCATGGACTAGTTCTGATTTGCTGAACTAAATAAAAGTTGGCTCGTTAAGTAGCAGACACAATATATTTTTATTGTTATGAGTAGTATGTTATTGTATGTTGCTGAGCCAAAGGGTTAATTAATATTCCACAACCATTTTATTACACCCAATCTTCCAATTAAAAATGATATACCAAAAAGAAGGGAAATTCATATTGTCACAGGAAAGGCAAAATTGCTTCACTGCCAACACATTTCATTGGCAGTTTAGCAATTTTGCCATTCCTGTGATGTTATATTTCTATGTTAGGGAATATAGCTTTAAATTATTTATTCTCTCATTCTATTATAATAAAACTGCTTTTAACTGGATTATTATTGCATGTATTATTGGTTTTTGTTTTTCCAAATGTTTTTGCAGCATTTGTGGTTACAGGTTGACTGAAACCAATAATACATACGATTAATCCGGTTAACATTCATTTTATTTTAATGCTCTGTTAGTGTGAAAACTACACCAATTACTATTTGTTTCAATTTTTATATAAGGTTGACTGTATATCCACTTCAAAGTCACATTTTTTTATCTACTTCTCTTGATAGTTTACAATTCAACTGTTCGGGCCCTTGTTGGAACTATGTAGGTATATCTATTGTGTTTTTATGTTGATGCTAGCACTGCCGCTGAGCATAAGGCCCTCGGTTGGGCAAAGTATTATTGTGTTCTGTTAGAACATTTTCAGTAGCACCCAGACTTTGGAATGGTGCACGGTTGATGTCAATAGACTGAAACTTTTTTCAAGTGTCAAAAGTATATCATTATGTATATTTAATTCATTATACACTTTGAGTTAAATTGAAACAGTAAATAAGCACATTATCAAGAGTTATTTTATTGAGTCATTCAGCTAAATACAAGTTTTAAACTTCTAATATCATAGAGAATCAACATGATGATGATTCGTTCAGTTAACTCTTTGAATCGCAAACATGTTTTGTTTTGTTCATTATCTTGTTTTCTTCACTTTCTTTCTACATCAAAAGAATAATCTAAAGTGAAAACCAGGTATGTATAATAATTTATTTTTTTTCTTTAGACGTGTGGTGAGGAAAGCCATTGCCCGAGTATACATTGTGTACCATCAGAAAATGAAGGTAAATCTCCGAAACCACTACAAAAACAAGAAGTACAAGCCCTTAGACTTGAGGACCAAGAAGACACGTGCTATGCGTAAGGCTCTCAGCAAGCACGAATCTAAAATCAAGACCAGGAAAGAGATCCGCAAAAAGTCTCTATTTCCTCCTCGAGTATATGCTGTTAAGGCTTAAATTAAATAATATTTAAGTAAATTGTTTGATTTAATTTTCCCTTTCTGACATGAAAAGAAAATACATGTAACATGGTAGTTAAGTATACGAAAATATCGTATTGAATAAAGTAAAACTAAAACGTGAACGTCAAAATCGCGTAACCATCTAAGTTCTAACTAACCTAACCTAATTGGTACTACTACTCTATTTGGTATTCTTAATCACAGCACACAGTTTGCCTTAGTTGCAGACATGCTCGTTTTATGTTTTTTTGGAAAGCTAACAATTAAAACTTGTTAAAACCAGGGACCGGACAACCCCGCTTATGGAGTAAGCTTTTTGATAGGGTAACTCATATCGCAGTATTACCTTTTGATCGAGTTACATACTCGAACCCCAGCGAAATGGTTAACACCTTTATTATGGTAACCACGTAAAGGGGTTAACCCCTCCAATGACTTAAGCCTTTGAAGAGGTTACCTTCACGAAAAGCTTTTATTCGTGTTACCCTGAATTACCTAATAAGCTTGAGCTGCATGTAGGGGATACTTGCACCCGAGCGGTGGCGGCGGCGCCTCATTGCCTACTGTACTTAAACAAGCAAAATTGAACTGTAAGATCATATAGACAATAATTATTATTCCAAGCTCGGTACATACAACAATGACTCCGCCTGGCGGTAAGATGTCACGTGCGGTCGTGTTTATGTATTTTCAAACTGATGTCCATTACATAAAGTGCATATTACAATTTCTTGGGTTGGAATGGCTTACCCTGTTACAGGGTATTCAAAGGGTAACTTGTTCGGAAGGGGCTACATTACAACCGTTCGAGGGTGTAACATTTATCATAGAGTTTCTTTTTGAAGCGCATAAAAAACCCTTTCAACGAGTATCCGGTCCCTGGTTAAAACTCCGCCGGCTCTAACTGCTTTAGTTTATGATAAATTAATAAAATCGAGAAAAACCCTTAACCATAGAAACAATATCTCGTTTTTGGATTTGAGTTTTACACCAAAGAGTATATTTTTACACTAACACTTAGGTGTGATAAGAATTCACTATCGGAAGCGGAACCAATGAGATTACCAAACGTTGGTTTTCTCCAAAGAGTAAAACCTCGCATTCACTTACCAGTTAAAACAAAAATAATATGAAAAGTTTGATATGGTAGCCTAAAGGGAAACAATAATTAAAAAAAAATGATTTTGCATTAAGATTAATCGTAGATATTTTATTTTTGCAAAATAAGATCGAAATTATTTATCTGTTGATTACAAGAACCAAAACGCGGGAGCCCATGATGTTGCATCTTGAACTTGTGCTGGAGTAGCGGTCGGGTACCAAGAGATTTGTGAAAGGCCGTGATTGTGCCGCTCTATAAGGGGAAAGGGTCACAGCAAAGAGTATATAATCACTACGTTCTAGGTCACAGCAAGACTGCAAAAATTACCGAGGCATTAGCCTTCTCAGTGTTGTCGGCAAATTGTATGCTAAACTTTTGATTGAAAGGGTAATGAAAGAGACGAAAAAATGTGGGATATGCAAGCAGGATTTAGAAAAGCATGGGATGTACGGATCAGGTCTTTTCCTTACGATGCATAGCTGAAAAATTCTTGGCCAAAACCCAAAAAGTTTATTGCGTTTTCGTGGATTTGGAAAAGGCCTACGACAGAGTGAGGAGGAATGAACTGTGGGCCACACTGTCCATGTATGGGGTAAATGACAGCCTGATTGGGGCACTGAAATCTCTACGAAGATTCCAGTGCTTCTGTTAGGATAAACGGGGCCTACACCGAATGGCTTAGCATCGTTAAGGGTGTTAGGCAGGGATGTGTAGCATCACCGAGGTTGTTTAACCTATTCATGGACAGTTGTCTTATGGATTTGAAAGAGAGTGAATGCGGTTTAGAAATGAATGGGTTATTTGTCAAATGTCTCCTCTATGCCGATGATCAAGTTATCCTTGCATCTTCGGAGGAAGAGTTACAAAAGATAGTAACAGTAATGGATGGTGCTTTTAAGAATAAGGGAATGTAAGTAAGACGAAAGTTATGGTTTTTGAAAGGGACGAAATTATGACAGTGCAATATATTGATAGGTGACCAAAGATTGGAACAACTTAATGAGTTCGTATATCTGGGATCCATATTTACGAGGGATGGGATGCATGTGAAGGACATAGAAAGGAGAGTGACTGCTGGTAACCAGGTAAAAAACTATATATGAAGAGAAGTAAACGGGTGTAAAACAAAATTAAAGTATACAAGTAACAGGATATAAGGATACTATATACGAATATTATCATCCCTAATACATGTATTTGATTTTGATAAAAGGAGAATTAACTAAGGTTAGTAGAAACGGAATATTAATAGGACGGGGAATATCATTAGGAAGAAAGTCATAAAGTGGAGTAGTTTAGGACAGGAGAAAAATAAATGTTCTAGAGTGCCCTCCTCAAGGCCGCACTCGCATAATAGTGCAATAAGAGTGGTCTTTCACTCGTATTTTGGCTAAAAAACTGGAGTACAAGTAAACCCTAAACTAAGTCGGATAATAACAGATGTGGCCAATTTATTATAAAGATTTATGTTGCTAAACTAACATCTAGTGGGAATTGAAGATTGAACAGAAGCAAAAAAAAATCCTTTTATCTGACTAGTCTTCTGCCAAAGACGATTCCAAGCCACTAAGATTTGGGTAAGCCCCAAATGTTAATGGCTTGGGATCGTCTGAATCGGCAAGGCAACGCAGATCCCGCGGGTAACTAGACTTGTACTTGACACTTCCTAGCTGTATGGCCGATCTAGCAAGAGTGTCAACCTTTTCATTTCCTGTAATCCCAGAATGACTGGGAATCCAGGTTAATACCACCTCTATACCTAGGCAATGGCACCTATACAGGACTTGTTTAATTTGGAGAATAAGAGAGAAGTTGTGCCGGGATCGAAAAGGGGATTTTGCTCGGATTTTGGATTTTCCTGTAAACAGCTTAGAGAACGATTCCACGTAGGAGACAGCTTCTAAAAGAGCGATGGCCTCTCCTGGAACAAAATGTTGAGCAACAGAAATTCAGAATAATTCTATATTTAGGAATCCAAACTGCCGCCCCGAAATTGCTATCCTCTAACAGTTTGGAAGCATCAGTAAATATTGACAGTCAATCATACCAATCTTCAGCTAAAATACTATTAAACTTATCATTAGCACTAGGATCATCCTTGGATATACCCAAACTAAACAAGATTTTTGTCCGGAAAATTAAGGAATCAAAACTAACTTCAAATAATGGATTGATGTTACATTGGGCTATAAGTATACGCATATTGAAAAAAATATTGTAGCTGTCTACGAGGAGAGGAGAAGTTTTGTGGGACCAGTAAAAAGAAGTAGATACTAAGTTGGAGAGGGAACGAAGGAGAGGAATAAGAGGATGAGATTTGATTTGGAGCAAATTGTAGAAAAAACGGTCCGAGAGAAACTGTCTACGTAAATGCAGGGGGGGATCCAAACATTGTACCTGAAGGGCATTAATAGGGGAACATTTCATTGCCCCTGTAAAAATACGTACACATTTGGATTGAATAAGGTCTAATTTGGAAAGGGCTATTTTATTCCAGGGCTCAAGGAGGAAGGTACCATAGTCAAAATGACTACGAACTACAGAATTATATAATATTTTTTGAGTGAAAGGGTGAGAACCCCAACGGACTCCCAAGAGGGCACGCAACACATTAACTCTTTTCTCACACTTTTAAACGATATAATTCAGATGATAAATGCCAGACAATCAAGTATCGAGGTCTACAAATGAAATAGGTTCATCATCCACAGTAAGGTTAATAGACGGAATACTACGTTTACGCGTAAAGATTATTGCATTATATTAGAGCACTGATAAGCATAGCCTATGATCAGTCAACCACTGGTTAAGGTAATACAGAGCAGTTTTCATACGCAAAGAAGAATCGACAAGAGAAGACTACAATAAAGGGCAATATCGTCAGCATGTTCAATTGATCAATTTGGAAGCAGAATTCTTTAGGGGGATAGAGGAGTCGGCAGCCCGTAGCAAACAGGACAGGAAATCATCATACACATCAAGAAAGTTAGAGGAGTTTATCAGAGGGAGGGCTTGTATCTCCAAATCTAACTGGGTGGAAAATTTACTCCAGTCAAGCTGACTGGAGTAAAGACGGTATTTTAGGAGGGGTTGGATTGGAGGAATAGAAGGGTGAGAATTATAAAAGTATATTAGAATAGGGAAATGGTCACTGCCATATGAATTTGGAAGGACAGACCAAGAGAGAGTAGTAACCACGGAAGGTGAAGCAAGAGAAAGGTCTGGCACACTGATATTTTGGGTAGGAGAAACCCTACGGGTAGCAGATCCATTATTAAGTACACAAAGATGTATATCATCTCAAAGGTCTATTAAGAACCTGGATGCAGGGTCATTATAATGTGAACCCCATAAGATGTGACGGCAATTAAAATCGCCTAATACCACCACTGGGCGAGGAATTGAAGAGAGAATAGAAGATAGTTCAGAAAAAAGGCTAGCGTTAGGATAGGGAATGTACGCAGAGACAATAGAAACATCAAGGGCCTTAATGGCGACAACATGCAGACCAGGATCATGATGAGGAATAGAGATATGGGTGAAGGTGATAGATCTGCTAACCAATAGGGCACATCCAGCCCGACCATCATCTCTGTCATCCCGAAGCCCCGAGAACCCAGACACCCTAACAAAGGAACCAGGCCTAAGCCATGTCTCCGAGATGGCAAAGACTTCTAGACTAAATTTGTTCAAAAGGAATGAAATATCATGTTTCTTTTGACGAATGCTTCTACAGTTCCATTGAAGGATCCTGTGAGAAATTTTTGCGAATGAGGGTTTCTAGGAGCTGTTGGATAAGGACAATGACATTGTTCGGTAGTAAATCGCTGAATTTGGAAATAATATTAATTAAGGACCAGGTAAGCAGTTCTATTAGATTGTCGTTAGGAGTGAGTAAGGGAGTAGTTTCAGGGTAGCTGCCAAGAGCACACCCATTAGGTTGAGAAGACTTTGGAGATCCAACAATGGAGCTATGAGCTTGAATGTCATAGGACTTACCCAACTCTGCTTTTAGCCGAGGAGTAAGATAGACAGTTTTCTTGTAGGAGCAGAAAGAAATGAAGATTGAGTCAGTAGTGGTTGGGAAGTTTGGGATTGTGGAATCTTGGCAGTAGCATTAGAGTAGGAAAGTTATTTACAGGGAAATCTCGAAGAAGCCTCCGTGTAACTTAAGTTTTCCTGGGACATAATAATTTTAATCGAGTTTTGCCGCACATGTTCAGGACATTTTTCATCAGTCGCTTTATGGTTACCACCTCGGTATAATAAACAGGTGGCATCTGATTCAAGAACGCTATCCCCAGCATGTGGCTGAGCACAACGATAGCAACGGGGCTTAGATCTGCATTGGTTGCGAACATGACCAAATCTTAAACAATTTCGACACTGAATGGTGGGCAAGTGATAAATGGAGACTGGAAGGGAGACATAATAGCAAAACACTTTTTCCGGTAGGACTTGACCGGAAAATGACAATACCACTGTGGAGGATACATAACATTCATTTCTATTTTTTAAATTAAGTCTTCTTGCTTTTATAACTTCCCCACAGTTAGGTGGAGTTGTTATACCTTCGACTAAATCCTCTAGAGACCAATCAGTCGGAATATCCCTTACCACCCCCATACGAGTACCTTGGAAACGCGGTATTGAAGCAATTAACATATTGGAAGACAAAAATTTCATTTTTAACAGAGTTGTTTGCGTCTTCAGCGGTCTTGAATTCTACAGACACTTTATTATGACGAAGTGATTTTATTCCATCTTCAATAATCCCTATAATATTATGTTAATGTCAAATTTTGATCGAGTATTAAGACTTTCAATGTTGACCCTGATACTGTCTCCGTTTCCAATTTGTAAACAAAGACAGTGAAGGGAGCTCTGTCACACTCATTTTAGATGACTTTAGAATCAGTCTCATAACCTGGCTAAGTAAACACCGACCGAGACCTATTCTTTTTAGCGTCATTTAGCAAGACTGCTTCTGCAGGGCGTTTTCAATTAGCGCGCACTGGTGATATATCAGTAGGGTCCTGAGAACACTCTAAAATTACGATATCAGGTAAACCTCCTCCCCCGTCAGGGGGCTTCTCCACACTCATCGTCCTGGACTGGAGAACTTAAATAAACTTATATACTAGCCTTATACCCAAAACCAGACACCACAAAACAGATTTACAAGACTAAAAACAATTTTCGTGATTAGTAAGCACCGTGCCAAGACCAAACCTCGAAAAAAATAGACACCGAAAACTGTCAAGTAGCCAATTGGGCATGCATGAAAAAAATAAGGTATTTTTATAGTTTTTTCGAATGTTTAGCTAATTATGAGAAACTAATGTGGCTATTTTATTTTTTAGACCATTATTTAATAATCGAGGTTTGGTCTTGGCACGGTGGACTGAAGGTTATTTGTCATTCTTAGTGATGCCAGAGTTCTAGAAGGAAATGTTTTCTGGCATTTTTATAGTGAAGATATTTTAACTAAAATCCCATTTCATGATACGAATGTATTTTATTTTATGAACTAAGATTACTATGTATATTTCTACAAGTATATCAAAATAGATCTATGCCCAAAAACTTAAAAAACTTGCGTTTTATATTAATAAACATCAAAATTTTAATACTAGAGCTGGCAACACTTGTCAGTTTGATGTTTGTGACCTTCATTTGACATTACAAACTGACATGAAACTGACAGCTGTTTGTTTTAGTTCGTTTAGAAACTAGGTGTGTTAAAAATTACTGAACACATTACGTCACATGGCGAATATTAAAAAATAAAATAAAATAATAATGGTCTAAAAAATAAAATAGCCAAATCAGTTTCTCATAATTAGATAAACATTCGAAAAAAAATATAAAATAAATACCTTATTTTTTTCATGCATGCCCAATTGTTTTGACAGCTGTCAGTAGGAAAATTTTCCAAGTAAAAAAACATGGCGTACAACGAGCCAATCAGAGACAGAAGAACTGTCAGGTTCGATAATTGACCCATAAACAATACCATAGACTCAAAGCAAGGATTTGTTGTATGAAGATTACCAGCCGTGGATACGTAGTATCTATTTGTAGTATGTGGCGTGTTTGTGGCACTGAGTACTTTAAAATATAGGAATAGGCCAGTTTGTGGCAGTGATGCTAGACGTACGATAATTATCGTACATATACGCAAATTTCGACTCTGGTACGATAGACGATACAATAGTTATTATCGTACGGAAAAGTACGATAATTAGCAACCCTGCCCGAAGTGGGGTGAAAAGATTAGTATTCTGAGCTTATGACTTATAACGATCTGCTACATTTATGTAAAGGAATTCAAGATCGTTTCCCATTATTTGACGACAAATTAGTGGTGGCGCTGCCAGTTCTACAACCCAAAAAAGCTTTGTCAGTAAAACAGTGAGACAGCAGTCCATCACTCTTATTGTTGTGTGAACTATGTCCCAGAGCGAAGCCGCGTGACCGTAATGAATTGCAGTATACAATGAAGTAGACGTATTTTGGCATAACATTTTTCAAATAAACACATCAACACGGTATAAGGATATTTTTAAAAAAGCGAATTACTATCAATATGTTAATTATGTATATGACATGTATATATTTAAAAGATACGTTATTTAATATTCTACCATTTTCTAGTAATGGTTAAGGTACTTCGATTAAAATTTCAGGATTTTATGGAAAAAAAATGAAGCATAGACGGAAACCGTATATGAATTAACTTTTAATTTATGAGTAAAAACTGAAAAAAATAGAAAAATCATTTAATTTGTGTTTATAAACTTGAAGTTAGTAGTCTGAGAAAGCGCCCATGATGTTCATAACACATCGGCAACGATTCGGCATGCTCAGAACAAGGTTGTCAATGTCTTGCTGCGGAATATTGTCCCATGTCCTTCTGAGGTGCGCAAAAAGTTGATCTTCTGTAGCCAGATTTTCAGGAACTTCCTTCAGAGCTCTTCTTTGCAGCATATCCCACGCATGCTCAATGGGATTTAGATCTGGCGATTGAGCAGGCCAGTCTAAGGCCCTAACATTGTGTGTATGTAACCAAGCTGCTACCGTTCTCGCCGTGTGTGCCCGGGCATTGTCGTGCATGAGCAGGAAATCTTGCCCCATTTGTGTTCTGTGGGGCAAGATTACGGGCCCCAGCACCTGTTGGACGTATCGTTCTGCCGTCATATTGCCCCGCAAACGAGATCCGTCCGTCCTCCAAGACGAATTCCTGCCCAAACCATAATTGTTCCTCCTTGGTATGGGTGAACTTCCTGAGGGTTCTGAAGACGGCTCCATCGTCCAGGAACTCGCCAAACACGCGTCCTTCGTGAATCTGGATGGAAGCCGAACCTGGATTCATCCGTGAACAGCACATTGGACCATTGTTCACGGCCCCAGTCCACATGGTTCCGAACCCATTCTAATCGTCGTCCGCGATTGCCTCTCCGTAAAGGTGGGACCCGGAGTGGTCTACGAGAGCGTAGATTGCTTTCATGCAGTCGCCTTCTTACAGTTTGGTCACTCACAAGCACTTGGTGTTCCACTCGCAGCCTTTGGACCAATTGAGTCGCCGTTGCATTTGGTTGAGCTCGCGCAGTAATTTGCAAAAATCGGTCTTGTCTGGGGGTAGTGATGCGACTTGGCCCCCGGTGCCTCTCCGCTACTTCACCTGTGGCACGATAGCGTGTCCACAATCTTGAAATTACATTTTGGTGGGTCCCTATGGCCTCAGCAACATTACGCTGAACAGACCCAGCTTCCAGCATTCCCACAGCTCGTAACATCTCCGCCCTCGTCAAATGTTGGCGTTGCATGGCTACAATACCTCAATTTTAACTTTATCTTTCGTTTAAAAATGAAAAAAAACTGTAACTAAATGTAATTCGTATTGTTTTCTAAATTTCGCACAAATGAAAATTCCCTCTCCTACACATCAAGACATTTTTATTTTTATGCCACCGAAACAAAAGAATTTTCAAAAATTTGAATTTGGAATTAGTCTGAGATAAATTACAAACAAATCGGTGTATAAAAGATTCCAATGCGGCCAGTACTTTTCGAGTTATTTAATTGAGTATGAAATATCCCTAGACCGTGTTGATGTGTGTAGCTATTGATGGCAAGAAAAATACATAGTTTTACCTCAATTTGCTCTGGCCGTTTTGACACTTCCGCATTCAAATGCAGACACCGAACGATTATTCGGCATAAATAATTTTACGAAAACCAAATGATAAAAACTCGCAACGCAAACTGTTATAGATAGGGGTTTGACTTTAAGCGCAATGCGTAAAACCTCAATCACAGTCTATAAATTAAATACCTAAGTTACTTTTTTATTTATTTCATATTTCACAACATCTTAAAATTCCTATCCTCCTATTTCTAGTTTTGGTAATTTAGCGACGCTTTCCGTTCGGCTCTGACAGGTGTATGACAATTTTTCATCTGGTAAATGATAAATGATAAATGATTTTATTTCTGTAAATAGATCTGTTGAAGACACTTTTACAAGTCATTTTTTAAACTAGATGGCGCCGGCGTTTCCTATCCGACTGTCTCTGAGAAGAAACGCCGAAACAAACTCAGAGGTCAACGTCTCTTTTAAAGTCCAGACATAATACTATATCTATGTGAGTGTAACGATGTAGGGATCGTCTGGAATGGCCTTTTGAGGAAAGAGCCATAGCAGCTTCGAGGTGACCTGTACACGATGACTGATGCATACGTGCCGTCAGACAGCTGACGGCACGTATGCATCAGTCATCGTGTAGCTCAACCATAACTAAGGGAGCTCAACGACCCGTCACAAGACGATACCAGATCAGGAGGACATTTGCGTAGGTCACATAAAACGACTCAAAACCGCCAGACAGTCTATGAGGTTCATGTATGAATGAATTTCTGGCCCACATTGTACTCACATTCACATTGCAAATAGTGTCTAATAGAATAACAATATTATCAAAAAATGACAAGAATCAATGTCAAAAATAATAATCTATAATAAATTCATTAAAATATCATAAAATAAATTAATTAAACATTACAATGTCAACAGTAGTAAAAAAAATACAAAAAATACAGCAATTATTAATGAGTGTCTAAACCATAAACGTAGGATAGATAAAGACCTACAAAGCCTACTTGGGTATGGAATCTCTTACGGAAATATCACATGTTAGAAAGAGAAAGCATATTTAGGTTCGGTCAGCACTATTGGCAGATGTTGTTTTCTCCAGTGTCACTGTCAAAAATCACGCTTACTTATATTTGCTGTATTGTCAGTGAATCCTGTATATTTTATACAGTTTTAAAATGTATAAGTGATGCCTAGTTGTTGTGTTGGTGACTGCGATGTTTCTTATAAAAATAATCCAGAAAAACATTCATTTCACAGGTTAATTGTCAACAACAGCATATATTTTCATGGCAATATTTTGGAAAAAACTATCTTTACAAAATTTATTTGGAAAACCAAATCCTATCTAGAAAATAGTGAATTTTCTCTATAGTAAAAAACAATGGTCATAAAAGCAATATTGAGTACGTTGTTCTAATATAAATTTTCATTTCATGTACACAAAATAGTGACTTGTCAGTGTCGACTATAGTGTCGATGAAATTTTAGAATAAAAAGTTCCGATATCAGAATTTATTTAAAGTGTTGATGTATCTCTGCACATTGATTATTTTTCCAAAATCTTAATTGGATTACCTAATACTATCGACACAGAAGATGAAACCAAAATGTTTGGAAACGTTTCTGTCTGTTTGTCGGTGTGTCTGCCCGAACGCTTATAACATATAAGAAGCGCTATGCACCGCATCCCTGAAGAGACTGTAAAGGGGTCTCCTCTAAGCCTCGCTGTACACGATAGCACGTGACCACTATGCCACCGTCTTCTCTGGGATCACGATGGGTAAATAAAGTCCCCTCTCTAAGCATCTGTGATCCCAAAGGGCCGCCTGCCTTAAATCATACAGGAGGGGTTTCGGCTGTTAGGCGCCGAGGCGGTTTCCTCCGAGATGCTTTCTTCTCCGAGCGGGATCGGCCCTCTCACAATCCTGCTCAGCGGTTTCTTTCTGGACACCAACAGTCTCACAAAAGGAAGCCATTTCTCTCCAGTTCACTGAATCTGCTAGCCATCACTACTACCGGCAGAGACAGGTCTCTCCCGATACTGGCTCTTAGTACCCGCCGCTCAGTGGTCTAGCCAGGGCACACCTCAAAAGTGTGCTGCGCTGAGTTCAGACCAACTCCGCAGTGGTATTAGGATAGGTAGGTAAAAATCATTCAGTCAATCATCATCTCAATCGGTCATACTCTATACACTGCTCAGGGTCCTTAAAAGCTGCTTTTTTACAAGGAACTATAGCCAATGAAATATAGTTATAATGTGAGCGCATGATTTTTTTATTATAATAATGTAATTAATTAATTTACTGCAATAAATAATACCTACCCTTGAGATTTTAGTTTTACTAACATAATTTGATTGAAAATATTTTAATTTTGTATACCAATTCTTTACATCTGAAATATTGTTTACCGATAACTGATATCGTGTCAATATTTCCACGTTGTACATTACTATTGCACTCACACATTGACAATTCAAAATCGGTTGCACTTTTTTGAGCTCTATGTCCTTCTATGGGGTACCAAAAATATTCTTATTCTATGGTCTAAACATTAGAGCGAGCGGCACAATCCCAAGCATTTTTATCTTCTACGTAGTCTTTGATTTTATAGTAACCCTTTTTGCAAAGAGTCTGCTTCACATATGACTTAAATTTGAATTTTCTGGGACGATAATTTTCGAGTATTGATACGATAATTCATTCGCACTCGTCTGGCATCCTAGGGTTATTGACGAAATTTCACAAAGGTCCCAAATTGAAAGAATATGGTATAGATTAACTAAAAAAATATTTTGCAGTTTTTTGTGTACCTATTGATTAAATAATAGCTGTTTAAAATTCAAATTTTAATGGTCGTGCCAAAAGGCGCGATTATGACGATCGCCATTTTGTGACGTCATTACGCAACAGAACCATTGTAAACAAAGGAAATTGTTTTGTAAATCATTACATTAGTGCGTAGTATACCAATACTTCGGAAATTGAACTGAAATACGAAGAAAGTGGTTGCATCTTGCTTCCCAAATATCAACAAATTCATCGATTTATTTTGTGTCATGTGTCACAGTGACTGCAAATTGACAATCAATCGTCTGACTAGTGACGTCACGCAGTCATTGGTGTTTCGAGTCCCGTGACACATAGATTAAAAATTATGAATTTGTTTATCGAATTAAATGTATTTACGAGTTATTATTATTATTTTCAAAAATACCAAAATTTCTGATAAAATACATTCTATAATTATGGCTAAGTTTCATATTTTATTTCCATCAGTGTCAAATACCCTATTACATTATTACACTTACAAGTACAACACGCAGCACAGCACAGATTACTACTAATATCTAATCTGTGGCACAGATTATTAATTTAAGTACCTATCTACACGCAGTACCTACCCTATGCAGCGTTGCCAGAAGGTTACATTTCTTACATTTTTCGTAACTTTTGACCCCCTCGCGTAACATGTAAGTAATTTTTATATATAAGGCAATTTTCGTAACTTTTGAGAACAACGATATTTGTAATACTAGATTTTTGACGTTTCCTACATCGCGAGTTCGCGCGGTTTTGTAGGTAATTAGCTCGAAAAAGAAAATTTACATGGCTTATTGTGATTTGTTTTGTTGAATGATTAAATTTATTTATTTTTTTGATTAGATTAATAGCATTCGCCCTTCTTCTTGTTCTTCCCATCTCTAAGGCTTGTGTGAAAAGAGTTTTCAGTCAGCTGAAAATCATTAAAACTGACCATCGCAACAGGCTAAATACAGACACAATAGCAGCATTAGCTGCTTTAATGATAGTCAATCAAAATGTTAAAGTGATATTGTTTATGCACCTTCTAAATCACTTCTAACAAGTCATATTAAGTTATGTTAATAACTTAACTTTCAAAATTATTTCTGTTAACATAAAAGTTTATGGAACGCTGTTTTTCGCATTAATTTGCTTTGCTAACATTTTATTTCTTTGATAAACTGCATGTCTAAGTTTGCAACTTAAACTAATAAAAATAAAAATATCGTAATCATAAATATTTTATTGCAGGTGCAAGCAAGTAACATTTCTGTAGAGAGTGTGGAAACAAATCAACGATTTTTAGTTAATGTGTTTTATAACCCTACGATTATTACATAACGATATTATATAAAACTAATGCTAGGTTGGTGGATTTAGTGGGTTTTTTGTCTCCAATTCACTATACTAAACAATTTTTTTTTAGTTTTCGTCTTAATAAGCCTATCATGTGGTGGATTTGAAAAAAAAAGAAAATTTAAAAAGTATAGAACAAAACTTAATGAAAGCGATTCTTTAATACTCAATTTAACACTCATTACACAATAAAGAGAGATGACAAATCATCGTCGATAATGTAAGTTTTTTTTGCATTGTGGCGATTTTGCTCTATATTAACAGCCCTCTTAAGAACATATGGTAAAAAAGTACGTTAAGAGGGTTCTATACATATCGAATATTATTAGTTAGTTCAGTGTAAAACTAACAGATTCACCACTTCTCATGAATTTGGTTCAAACTAATAGAAAAAGTTAGGTGCAAGACTAGATAGTAACAACTGTGAAGATCGCGCTGCGAACAAATTAAACTAGAGTCTCTTTTATCATAAGATTAAATACAACATTAGAAATCATAGATTCCTTTATATTCTGCCATTTTGCTGACATCAATTTGCCTCCGAACTCAAAAAGACGAAATAAAAGAAAATGTAACTTTTGCAGCAAAAAAGTAACATTTCAGGAAAGGAAACGTAACTTTTGACTTAAGTGCCCTGGCAACACTGACCCGATGTTCATCACAGATTACACAGAGTACATTATATTGACAGATTAGTAGATGTTCATTTAGGAAAGTGAATAACTGAATAATATAAAATTATTCTATTCCATCATGACGAGGAATTTCAAACAATTTGATAAGAATTCTTCTGATGAAGATAGTTCATCTGATAACAATGATTCCAGTGATGAAGCGGGATTATCAGATAACGGTAGGTCGAATAATATATAGTGTATTACTTCTTTATTTATATCTACATAGCAGTCTTTAAAGTAACACAGATTAATTTCGCGATTGTTAGGTTTAACCTGTCATATTTTATTAACCAAATATTGAAAATATGGCACGAATGAAAATATACTACGAGAGGCTAACCTCACAACACACGTCACTCAACTCACGTCACTCAAATTCATGAATCCATTAACTATTGGGGTAATTCTTACTCTTAGTTCAACCAATAGGCGCTTTTGTTTAATGTAAGGCATGTATATAGAATTTAAAATTTATAGGGTACTTTCCGTTGATCTAGAACTATGAAATTTGGCAAGTAACATTGTCTTATACTACAAGTACAGGGAAAAATCTGAAAACTATAAATCATAAAAATATAGTCTGTATTTAAAGTACTAATTTATTCATCGAGGTTAAGCAACAGTATGAACGATGACTGATTAAATAGGAAAAAAACAAACATACAAATTTGTACCAACCCTTGGTGGGGCAGGTCCGACTCGCACTTGTCTGGTATTTTGTTCTAACTATGGATCTATATTTGCCAACCAACTCACCTGATGGTAAACGACAGTGTGGTTCAGGATAGTGGTCTAGATTGTATTTATCAGGAAACACAAAAGATAGTAGGGAGACCTAAAGTTACAATATTAAATGGAAAAAGAATACGGTCGCGAACAGGATTCGAACCTGCGCCTCCCGGATAGATACTCCAGGCGCTCTGACCAACTAAGCCATCTCGACCTCTGCTCACCACCGCGAATTCTTCTTCCATATTTTAACACGTCTTATGGCGACGTCATTGCAATCAATTCAGTACTTACAAGTGACCGAACCGACACGACTAACTTTGCAGTTAATACAATGTCGTAAAGAATGCAATTACCTTAATAATTCAAGATATGTCTTTGAAAAAGCATTAACGCATGCTTAGCGAACTCTAAAGTTACAATATTAAATGGAAAAAGAATACGGTCGCGAACAAGATTCGAACCTGCGCCTCCCGGATAGATACTCCAGGCGCTCTGACCAACTAAGCCATCTCGACCTCTGCTCACCACCGCGAATTCTTCTTCCATATTTTAACACGTCTTATGGCGACGTCATTGCAATCAATTCAGTACTTACAAGTGACCGAACCGACACGACTAACTTTGCAGTTAATACAATGTCGTAAAGAATGCAATTACCTTAATAATTCAAGATATGTCTTTGAAAAAGCATTAACGCATGCTTAGCGAACTCTAAAGTTACAATATTAAATGGAAAAAGAATACGGTCGCGAACAGGATTCGAACCTGCGCCTCCCGGATAGATACTCCAGGCGCTCTGACCAACTAAGCCATCTCGACCTCTGCTCACCACCGCGAATTCTTCTTCCATATTTTAACACGTCTTATGGCGACAATATTAAATGGAAAAAAAATTTTCCATTTAATATTGTAACTTTAGAGTTCGCTAAGCATGCGTTAATGCTTTTTCAAAGACATATCTTGAATTATTAAGGTAATTGCATTCTTTACGACATTGTATTAACTGCAAAGTTAGTCGTGTCGGTTCGGTCACTTGTAAGTACTGAATTGATTGCAATGACGTCGCCATAAGACGTGTTAAAATATGGAAGAAGAATTCGCGGTGGTGAGCAGAGGTCGAGATGGCTTAGTTGGTCAGAGCGCCTGGAGTATCTATCCGGGAGGCGCAGGTTCGAATCCTGTTCGCGACCGTATTCTTTTTCCATTTAATATTGTAACTTTAGAGTTCGCTAAGCATGCGTTAATGCTTTTTCAAAGACATATCTTGAATTATTAAGGTAATTGCATTCTTTACGACATTGTATTAACTGCAAAGTTAGTCGTGTCGGTTCGGTCACTTGTAAGTACTGAATTGATTGCAATGACGTCGCCATAAGACGTGTTAAAATATGGAAGAAGAATTCGCGGTGGTGAGCAGAGGTCGAGATGGCTTAGTTGGTCAGAGCGCCTGGAGTATCTATCCGGGAGGCGCAGGTTCGAATCCTGTTCGCGACCGTATTCTTTTTCCATTTAATATTGTAACTTTAGAGTTCGCTAAGCATGCGTTAATGCTTTTTCAAAGACATATCTTGAGTAGGGAGACCTATTCACAAGTAGTATGTTTTTTTTTTTTTCCGTTTCTTGCAATAATTCGGTGGACTATAAGCAGATGAGTTGTTCTTTATTTTGTATGAAATTTAATATTAACCTTTCGGCTCAGTAACATACAGATCTGTATGTTGTAACAATAAAAATCTATTGTGTCTGCTAATGACTGACGCAACAGCTTAAGTACCTAATAAAATGTACAATAAAGAGTAAAAGAATAAATAAATAAATGAGTTATAGGTCCCATGGCTTAAAAGGTGTAGGGTACTCCCAGTGGTGCCCCCCCTTTCTTTTATGTGGTCAGCCTTTTGTGTGACTATTGTAGTCAAAGATGGCTCATCACTTCTTTAGTTGACGAGTTGTTTCTGGAATAGTAAGCTGTCCTGCAAGCTGATTTGGATGTTTTTAAAGTTGTGAGTTGTATTTAGAGCCATAGCAGTTATTCACTTCTTAAATAATTTGCTGGTTAAGGATCTCATGGATCTCCTATGTTGTAATGGAACTACTGTACTGTACTCTATTATGACTTGGGGGACCTTCCAGAGATCCAGAATGTACCGACCTGCAAAATACCATTAAATAATGTTGTAAGATAAACTATTGCCATACGTGGTAACTCTTCTATGACTTTTTTATCAATGAGATAAAACCTCGGCGCCTTGTTATTATTCATGGATTTAATATAACTGTAGACTTCTCCCAGTGTTACTGTTGTGAGTGGTAGATCGAGTTGCAAGTCCTGATCAAGGGTAAAGTCTATGTCTGGTTCGTCTGCGTAGGAACTGGCATCATTTGGCTTAAAAACTTGGCTGAGATGATATTCAAATGCATCAGCCTTCTCCTGTGCGGTCCTGGCACAATGTCCTAGACGTGTTTGCAGTGGAGGCTTATGTAGGGCTGGTCAGTTATAATTTTTGCATTCTCTCCATAGTGAATAGTTTATAGCTTTTGTAGGTGTTATACCTTCCAAGTATGTCTCCAGGGCAACTTCATTAGCTTTCCCTATTAGGGTTTTCAATTTCTTAGCTGTTTTTGTCATTAGGATGTCTACTTGTGTGCCATATATGTTGAAGTCTACGTTTTTCTAGTATATTTAAATGTATGGTCTCAGCATATGATCTACATTGTTGCTGGTGCTCTGTAGTTATCAGGGTACACATCCAACATCTTTCTTGCATTAAGGTAGTTATTAGTCTGGTAGCATAATTAATGTCGCCCTCAGTTTTTAAAGCCATTTTGAGTTCAATTTTCTCGTCAATCAATTCACAAAAATTGAACCAATCGGTCCTTTTGTTGTATAATTTTAGATATCTTTCCAAATTGAGGGCAGTTGTACCAATTGTCAGTATTTATGGTACATGAATTGTGTCAGTGTCTAGGCATGTTTCTATTTAGTGGGAAAGTCTACACAGACCCTTGGTGACGAAAAAGTCGATGACATCTGGCAGTCTGTTTGGGCTAGTAGTAATTTGTGGGTTCTACGGTTTAAATTGTAGAAAACGAATTCGTATCTAGGCTCTTCTTCAGCTCTCTACCTCTGGTGTTTCTTAATCTAGAGGCCCAATGGATATGCTTTGCAATCCAATCTCCACCAGCTATAAAACGCGAACCTAAGGTATTAAAGAACTCATTATATAGCTCCTCAGTCACTTTGAGTTCGGAGGGCTGTATTGGCAGACACATTGAAGGCTCCGTTTCGGTTTTCTATTGCAAATTGCTAGTTGATGCTTGGTATGGTATGGTATGGTGAAGCGAGCTAGTTTCCGCAACTCCCCGCTCTTGGCGATTAGTTTGCGTCCGGGGTGGGAATGGGTTATTCGATCCACCCCAACTCCTCAAGAAAGGCCAGCAGGAACCTGATCTTGCCGGCGACCTCTCGGAGAGTACTTGGGTTACCAAAGTACTTAGCCCTGTAAGTGGCGACCCCAGGGCAGTGAAGCACCACGTGAGCCGCTGTTTCATCTTCCTCCATGTCTGCATGGAGGCTGTCAGTAACACCTATAACATAAAGGTGTTTATTAAAAGACCCATGGCCCGTGAGAGCTGCTATAACTGTACGCAGCTGTTGCTTTGACAGCCGAAGAAGCTGCCTTGTGATCCGGCCGTCGATGGTCGGGAGAGCCTCTTTGGCTTGTCTGCACTCACCATGGTTCGTCCAGTAGTTGCTATGTTGGGCCCTAGTGCGTTGTCTTACCAGGGTGCGTATGTGTCCAAAGGGGAGTGGTACTATGGGTTCTGGAACCATAGCGGCCATACTGGAGCCTCTTCTTGCGAGCTCATCCGCTGCATCATTGCCTCGGGAGCCGCTATGTCCTTTGATCCATTGTATGGTTATATTATTAAAAGTGCCTACCTGATTTAGTTTCTGATGGCATTCGTAAATGAGCCCGGAATTGACCGTTTGGCTGTTCAGGGCTTGTAGAACTGCCATACTGTCTGAAAGTATGCGGACTGGGTACTATGTGACTTCTCTGGTCACGACCGCAGCCACTGCCAGAAGGATACCCATGCATTCAGCCTGGAAGACAGTATTGTAGGCTCCTAGTGGTATAGAAATGTGAATGTTAAGGTCCTCCGAGAAAATCCCGGATCCAGTGCCTGTACCTGTTTTGGACCCATCCGTAAATATCCAGAGTTCCGTAGGGTTATGACCCTCACGATGTGGCTCCTCATGCAGTTGGATCTTATATTTCTTATCAAAGATGAACTGTTTCGGTATTCTGTCGTTGGTCGCTTGCGCAATCGGGAAGTCCTCGAACAGTTCATCCAGAATTCCTGTGTGTTTTGTTTTGTTGTTGTTCCAGAGTGCTAGAGTTTTTAGGCGTGCAGCCGCCATAGCTGCTTCTTGCCTTATGGAGAGGTCTAGTGGCGGCAGATCTAGCATGGCTTCCAGGGCTGCAGTTGGAGTAGTTTTCATGCAGCCTGTTATAGCCAGACATGCAAGTCTCTGGATGCGTTGCAATTTGTTTGTTGCTGTGGCTAGTTTGGTCCTAGGCCACCAAACCACAGCCCCATATGTTATCATAGGTCGTATCACCGTTTTATACAGCCATAAGATTATTTTGGGAGAGATACCCCACCTTTTCCCTATCATTCTCCTGCACTGCCAGAAGGTGATGCTTGCTCTGTCGATTTTTTTGTCTATATGGGTGTTCCAGTTCAGTTTGCTGTCTAAAATTACACCAAGATATTTGACTTCATTAGAAAGTTGTAGTTCAGTGTTGAACAGCTTAGGTAGATGATAAGGTCCTAGTGTTCGTTTCTGTGTGAACATGACTAACACGGTTTTCGTGGGGTTTACCGATAAGTCAAATTCCCTGCACCAGAACTCTACGGTGCGCAGAGCTTGTTGGGTAAGATTGCAGATCGTCCCAACAACTTTCCCGGAGATCATGATTGCGAGGTCGTCTGCGTAACCTAAGGTGTAGTCTCGATTTGCATTGAGTCTGGTGATCAAGTCATTGATGACCATATTCCACAGAAGTGGAGATAAAACTCCCCCTTGGGGGCAGCCCCTGGCCATCAGTGCCGATTGGTCATCATCTTCAAGGCGAACTACACGTTTGCTAAGCATGTTAGTAATCCAGTCTGTAATCATCGGTTCTACTCCATGAGTAAGGAGGGCCGCGTGAATGCTGGAGAAATTGGTTTTGTCAAAGGCTCCTTCGATGTCTATGAAGGTTCCTAGACATATACTTTTCTGTTGAATTGCTTCTTCAATTCGGCTGACCACCATATGAAGTGCAGATTCAGTTGACTTACCTGAGCTATACGCATGTTGGTTGGCATGTAGTGGTATGTGTTTTAACGCTCCATCTCTCAGGTCTCTTTCGCATAACCTTTCCAAGGTCTTTAATAGAAAGGAGGTTAGACTGATTGGTCGGTATGATTTTGCGTTTGTGTAATCGCTCTTCCCTGGTTTTGGAATGAATTTGACTTTTACTTCCCTCCATCCTTTTGGAACGTATCTAAAGGCCAGACACGCTCTCAATATTGCAGCTAGTCGTTCAGCAAGCGATTCCCTCCCCCATTGCATTAGGGCAGGGAAGATGCCGTCCAGACCAGCCGCTTTATACGGATGGAAGCTTCAGATGGCCCATTGGACTTTTTCCATTGTGATCATCCTCTGCGCATAGTGCCAGTCGTTATCTGATGGTATCGTCAGTGTGTCTTGCCAATTCACCCGCTGTGTTAAGATGCATCCTGGAAAGTGTGTTTCTATTAGGACGCGTCTTGTATCTTCAGGAGATGTGGTGTATGTGTTGTCTGTTTTCCGGAGTGAGCCCGGATCTACTGTATTTTGTTGTGTGAGGATTTTCTTTACCCTATTTGCATGATGGCAGGATTTGATATCACCACAGAATTTACGCCACCCCATGGTTCTTTTGTTCCTGATACATTTCCTATAGCTCGACTTGGCGGAACGGTAATGGTCCCAGTCCTCATCTGCACATGTGTTCATTGTCTTGTTCAGAGCCTTCCTCACCTTTCTGCGTCTACGCTCCAAATCAGCGCACCACCAGGACTGTTTACCTGGAGTTTTGGGTGGTGAAGTCTCTGGACATGCTATCTGGTAACTTTCTAACATAGCTTGAGTTAAGAGGCTGACCTGCGTTTCAATTTGTGAAGTGTCCACCGGTGTTGCTGGGCGGTATGACCGCGTAAATGTCGCGTCAAGTGCCCTCGCATACTTAGCCTTGTCCGTGTTCCTCGGATTCTTCCTTGGTGGAGTTGGTGGTATACTGATCTGAAGGTCAAAGCGGATCCACCTATGATCAGAGCAAGAGGCTTCATTGGAAACCTGCCAGCCTGTGGTGATTCCAGCCGCCCCTTCTGTTGCGAGAGTGAGGTCTATAATTGTTCGACTGCGTCTTGTGACGAATGTTGGTTCGGAGCCTGTATTTAGTAGGGATAGGTTAGTAGTGAAAAGATAATCGACTAAAGCCTTACCCCTCTCGTTTTGTGAGTTCATTCCCCATAGGGGGTGGTGAGCGTTGGAGTCCGTCCCGATGACGATCTCGCAGCCGGTTCTTTCACAGTAGTTAATCAAACGGGCGAGTTCGAAGGGAGGTGGTGCGTCAGCCTCAGGCATGTATGCCGAGGCAAAGACGATCACCATGTCCATCGCATCCTGCTTTATTTGTACCCTTATAGCAACAAAAGTCTGTTAGTATGTGTGTTATTATATTTGTGGTGACAAATATACACGATCGGGGATGGTCATGATCTGGGGTCATTATAAGCTTACCTCCTAGACTCGAGAGTCCTTGGATGCGGCCCGCTCTGACCCACGGCTCCTGGATTAGTGCGATGGCCGTTTGTTGTACCTCCAACCATTTCCGCAGTTGAGCCGTCGCGGTTTGGCTATGGTGGAGGTTGGCCTGGACCACTCTACTGATTGACGAAGGGGACGCCATCGCTGGTCGCACCTTCATCATCTCCTACAAGCTGTAGACCCGCTAGTAGGCCGCTGTCCACCTCTTCCTCGCCCAGATCTGAGCCTGACAGCAATAAATCGTCTGGGTCCCTACCGGATGGCGGATCGGTTTCCATAGCGGCGACTACAGGGGTCTGCTGGCTCGCTGTCGTTGTTGCCTCGCTGTTGGAAGGGGTTTCGGTCGGGGCTACCACTCCCTTCGTTGGTAACTGTTGCTGGTCTTTGCAGACAGTGGCTGTGGTGGCATCCCATCCCTGGGGGACGTCCTGAAACCTGCCTTGGGGGCCCTGGAATTTAATGTAGACCGCCCCACACCCCATTGCGAGGCGGCGTTCAGCCTTCATCAGGGCCGGGACGTGGTCTACCGGTACTCCTACCACCACAAACCACCCTACAGCTTGCTTCATGGCCTTGTAAATGGTCCACCGACGTATTTGAATCCACCTGTTTTGGAAGGCCAGGGTGCTTCCAATGTCATCAGGGTCGTCCAGAAAGCCCTCACCGTTTGGTATCAAGATACCGCATCTCACCCTTTGAGGGATCTCAGACTGGTTCTTGACCACCAATGGGATATTTTCTGTGAGGGACAGTTCTGCGATTGTGGTCTCCAGCCACTGTCGTGTCTCCTTATCGCCACACCAGAGTTTAAGGGTGCCCTCCGAGTACATGGGCTTGCCATTGAAGACAGGCCCGAAGTCTCCTTCTTTGGCGGTTCGGCCCTGACGGACCACCTTCGCCTGGATGCCAGTTAGCACTTTTTTCGCCATCTTGCTAATCTGCCCCGTGCGCCCGCATGTGACTGCGACGCACAGTGGTGTGCTGACAGCTTGAGCATAGCTTTTATTGGCGGTTCTCCTAGATGGTTCCAGGCGTGGCCTCTTGTGCTCCCCGCGAGGCGTTACCGTCTCGTTTAGAGCGCGTTTGGCTGCAGCCTTCTCCCTTCTGCTGGGTCGCCGCACCGACTTGTCATCTACGCGCTCTGCCTCAGTGCTAGTCGACGGTGCGCTATGCTTCCGTAAGTTTGAGCCTTCTTCTGCCTGCGACCGTTTTCCAGCACTGAAGCTGAGCTGGCGGCTGGGTGAGGTATTCGGTCCAGCGCCGGCGGTATTTGCTGTGGTTGCAGCGTTGCTGGCCCGTAGACGGTCTCGGCGACGCTGCCTCTTGTTTTTCTTCTTCTCCTTAAAGCTTACCGGAGCCGGCTTGCTGGAGGGTTCGAGGTCCGGATGTGGGGCTCGCTGTGAGCCTTTACCCTTTCCCTCATCCCCTCTGCTTACCACCAGCCAGTCGTTGGAGAGGGAATCCTCGGTTTGACTGCGAGTCTCTGTGTGGTCAGAGACCGCTGCCTGCATCGAGGTTGGTTGGGATTGTGGTTTGGGAGTGGGGTCAGGGTCGGTACTGGTTTTCCCCAGCGCCTGAGTCCTGACAAAGGGACGAGGACCAGAGCTGATGTCCCTCAGCTTCTGCGTCTTCGTGTGGGGTTCGTGAGCTGTACTGGGTTTGCCCAGAGACGCGGTCACGTCACACGTGTTTCGAGGGGTATTTGGTCCTGGACGCGGTTTTCGCCACGTCCGGACCCGTCCTCGAGTTTCCTGCGCTTGAAGCGCATAAAGCAGATGCTTCGTCGGCTTGCACCGGTTTAGCTTCTGCAACGAGTTTTGGCCTATTGTCCATTTGGTAAATTGATTTTATATTCATCTTCTCGGCTCCCACCCTCCATGGAGCCCGCAACGTTGGGAACGCCCTTACTATACTTCAGGGCGCTAGGACTACCGAGAAAGATATAGGTACGCGAGGTTGGTTTACAGCGCGACATTGGGTGCTCGTTTGAGTTGGCGTTCGGAGAGAAGATAGGCCTTCTCTGAACGAACTGATCAACTCTCCCTTACACCGTCAGCATGGCCTTCACCGTCGCTTCGACCGTCCGAAGACAATCTCAACGACCCCCACGCACCTAGCCTGTGACCCTCTGACGGGACACACTGACCATTTCCCTACCTGTGGCTCTCAGGTAGGGCTACCGTTTCACTTGAAATCGGGACCAAAGAAGGCGTGTTGCCTCACGGACGCATTACCGCCAGCGCCGATCGGCTCAACCTTCCAGGACTCCGTCATCCCCGCATACGGCGCTCGACTGCGCAGGTCCTAGCGCAGGTGACTTCTTCTCCCACTCTAACCTACCATCAGCTTTTGTGACGATCAGGCCTGCAACCACTAAGCCACGAAGGGTTGCAGTTGTGTAAGCCTACAACAAAAAAGTGTTGTCCCATGACGTAATCCTGGAGTGTCATGATGGTGGATGAGGCTTTGTTTCTCTTCCCTTTGGTATTGCTCTATTCTCATCGATGAGGTAGCGCATTTCCCTGTGGGGTTCTAAGGGGGGGGGGGGAGGGATCAGTGGGGGGGACAGTGTGGGTGTAGGTGGTGGACAGAGGTGGGGGGAGGGAAGCGAGAGTTATGGATTGGATGTATCCCATTACCTCGGGGGAACACAGGATGCGGGGGAGTGAGGTCTGGTAATCATCACTTTTGATTTAGGCAATGAATACCCTTCCCTTGTCCGGGGTTCACTCACGATGAACTTTCCCCGCTCCTTGCAACAATACGTCAAAGAGCGGGGCGGGCTATCCGCAACCTGCCCACCCGCTCGGTAGCTTGGGAAGATAGCTTCCTCTTGCGATAAGCCATGAAAGCCTAAGTAGCACTAATAATGCAGCATAAGCAAACAACACTTATAACAGAGCCGAGGTTGATGCTTGTATGTGTACTTTTTTAAACTGTGGTAGTTTGTGATGTTTGATGCTAGATCTAACAACAACTAGTGCTCCAGCGTGGGCAGTGCTATATGGATGGTTAATGGTATATATGTCGCAGATAGATTGTAGAATCCGCTGTTTTACAAAACTGCTAGCTGATTTACAAAACAGTACTGTTTTATAAAACAGCTGAACGTCGTTATCATCGCATCGCATCGTTACGCGAACGAACGGATTACCATTGCGATAAGTTTAATAAAACAGCTACCCACATTTAGACGTAATGCAGAATGACATATCTACTGTGGGACAGGTTTGTTTATTGTATAGGTATATTATATGGATAGTCACCACTGCAGTAAAAAAAGATTTGGCGGGGTTCTTATTTTTTTGTCTGTAAGGATAGAAAAAAACCTAAACACGAAGAAGATGACGGAGGTAGTTTGAACTAACCTGTCCGTGTAGGAATACACGAAACTCCCGAGCTCGCTTAGCTCGCTCATGGATCAATTTCGTTTACTTTCTTTCACAATCCCGATATATAGTCGACTATTATAGTGGTTTAGTATTAAAGTCATTCAAAATTTTCACCTTTTTTTTTGTTATTGTCAAGTAAAATGAAGTTAGGTTATTATTGTTAAGACATACGAGCCATATGCGACAAAATTTCGAACTAAAATCAACAATATGACAGTTCATTTCACACTGTTTTACTTAATCTCTGATCGTTGACCCGCTGCATTGATAAATGCAAAACGTTTATTCAATTCTGCGTGTTATAGTTCAGTAATTATGTAAAACCGCTAAACGTCGTTCAGCTGTTTTTCATAACAGTACTGTTTTGTAAATCAGCTAGCAGTTTTGTAAAACAGCTGATTCTACAATCCATTTGCGACATATATATTCTAATTTTGTATTTTGATACTACTGCTCTCAGTGAAGTGAGTTTCAGACACCGGCAGGATATCTATGTTGTTTGTTTTTAGTAGAATTTCGACTTCCTCCTTATTTGGAGACAAGCCATCAAGGTTCTAGGTCTTGAGGGAAGTCATCGTGACTCCCTAGATACTATGAGTTGTTAAGAGATTTACTTAAGTGCTCATTTTTTAAGGATAATTATCTATTGGTATTGGTCATAGAAATAAGAATGGACGAGAAATGTTAAGTGGGCGTGTCCGCGCGATCGCGATGAGAGCAATTTGAGCCCGTCGGAAAAAATTGCCGTTTCAATATATCAGTTGTCAGTTCACATTTGATCACGTACGTGAAATGTTGTGAAAATGCCGTGTTGTACGGTGATATACTAGAAAAATCGAAGTGATTTTAATACCTTAATCACGAAAGGTATCACATATGGTATATATTTACACGTTTTTGTTTGTATTTAACTATATTAACAATAAATTTTATTTTATTTTTATTTTTACTAATTTACAGTTGCCTTGATGGCACAAGACGACATTCTTATTTTTGAACGAAATACATTGCTTCTTATCTACTAATGAAACTAGCAATCAAACAATAAAATACGCAATATAAACAACAGCGACCAATACTCTCAATTAACTCACGCGTCGCGTGGTATAGGTCGCGGCATGGATCATGAGCGCTAGGCAAAAAGGGAGGGGATAGTTGCGCAGGTGTACATGCAAGCACACAATTACTAAATTGTTTTACTGGACATAAAATGATTTTTCTCTATTACATTGTTTTTATACTTATAAGCGTAATTTAAAAGATAAGTGTGAAAACTAAGGATACATAGAATCAAAAATCAGGTAAGTAATTTATCAAAACCTAGTATGAGTATGTACAAACAAAATATTATCATATAATATTGTTAATTTAAACGCTTGGCAGGATTTATTGCTAGCTTCTGTTCTGCTTTCGATACAACGTAAACTAGTGATGGCAATTTTTTTTTTATAAATTGTTTAGTAACTTCATTGGTTTGTTTTTTAATCTGTTTTAAATTATTAACAATCTCTAGGGTCTCTTTCTTAATAAAACAGTACACATCGTACACCAGTTTCCTTGCCTGCCTAGTCAACACATATTTTCCTTTCGGCATCTTGTAAAATACCTACGCTACGAACCAATAAAACGTACCAGTATAAAAAAAAAACGAATCTTTCGTTATAAGCTAAAAAAAAATCGAATTCAAATTAAATGGTAATATAATATGTAAGTTGAGTGAGCGCAACAGTACTTCACGGGATGCGAGACGTATGTCAAACACTTTCACCAATGCGAATGACAACGTCACACTAATTAGCCAATCATAGTGTGATGCACTCATGCACCGCACGCGGCGACCATTTATATTTTTTCACGCCCGTCCCACCCCGCTACTCTCCGCTAATCGGACCAAAATTTTGACTTCTGCGCATTCAAGGCCAGCGCTCAAGATCCGTGCCCCTACCTATACCGACGCTATTTTGAAAATTTGAATAGTGAATCGTTGGTGATGTGATCGTGCAGACTGCAGACGGTAATACATATTATCGATAATCTACGATAGTAATAGTAGAATATCGATGATATGTAAGACTAATGTAGGCATTTTATATATATATTTTTATGAATAAGTTCTATTTATCTACACTAATATTATAAAGCGGAAGAGATTTTTGTTTGTTTGTATGTTTGTTTATATGCGCTAATCTCTGGAACTACCAGTTGGATTTGAAAAAAGACTTGTGTATATGATTATGATAGCCAGGTTTTTGAGAAATAGTATAGATTAGGCATTGCATATTAATCTTTACGAATGAAAGTTACTTCGTCATCAATAAATTTTATGAAGATATACTTTGCATGTTACTTGGACGCATATTTTGGAAATAATGTAAAATTAAAACATTTCAACAACTGCGCGATCGAGCCGTGTGACGCATAGAGTAGTGTAATAATGTAAGTAGGTAATTATATAATTACACGCAGGTGAAACTGCGTGACACAGCTAGTACCAGTATATTATTACATTTAATTATGTTTTTACATTTTCATACTGTTCAAGATAAATCTTTGAAAAGCATTAACGCATGCTTAGCGAACTCTTAAGTTATTTTATTAAATGGGAAAACCTGTATTAAGGTATATTTATTTAATTATTATTTATTTATTTACATAAAGTACTACCTACCGCAGTCCATGTTCCGTTGTTTGTCTTTCATGATTTTTAGTTCTGTTTATCCAAAAGTTGTCTTTCAGAGAACGTTACTAGCGATAATATCGCCTATTGTACATAATATACTGACGTATCTTTTTAAAATGACTCTACTTAATTGTAAAATGGTTTACAAGATGGATATTTGTAATCTATTGTGTTATTTATATTTGATTTGTAAATCTTTCTATTAATTACATAGTCCTTCTATTAAACTAAGTTATAACTGCTATCATTTTGAACTTTTTAAGTACGATTGAAACTGAAAACGGGAACTAATGTGATATCAACACACTATAATGTTAAATAAATATCGATAACAATTATCGACAATTACATGGTCTATTTGAATTAAATATTTTTACGTTGGCAGTGCATACGATCGGCATGATTGGCTACTAACATTTTGGGTTTGGTTTATTTAGCGTGGGTAGCCAATTATAGCGTTGTGCTCAATATGTGGAGGGGCAAAAGTGGATCGCTAGGTTCTCGTAAAAACACAGCATATCTCCTTCCTTCTATTATCTTAAGCGAGCTGATTTCCGGAACTCCCCGCTCTTGGCGATTATTTTGCGTCCGGGGTAGGAATGGATTATTCGATCCACCCCCACTCCTCAAGAAAGGCCAGCAGGATCTTGATCTTGCTGGCGACCTCTCGGAGAGTACCTGGGTTTCCGAAGTACTTAGCCTTGTTAGTGGCGACTCCAGGGCAGTGAAGCACCACGTGAGCCGCTGTCTCATCCTCCTCCATGCAGGCTCTGCAAACAGGGCTGTCAGTAACTACTATAACAAAGAGGTGTTTATTAAAAGACCCATAGCCCGTGAGAGCCGCTGTGACTGTTCTTAGTTGTTGTTTTGTCAGTCGGAGAAGCCGTCTAGTAATACGGCCATGGATGACCGGAAGAGCTTCTTTGGTCTGTTTGCACTCACCATGGTTTGTCCAGAGGTTACTGTGTTGGTCCCTAGTGTGTTGTCTTACCAGGGTACGTAGGTGTCCAATGGGGAGTGGAACTATAGGTTCTGGACCTATAGCGGTCACACTCGATCCTGTCCTTGCGAGCTCGTCCGCGGTATCGTTGCCTCGAGAGCTGCTGTGTCCTTTAATCCATTGCAGGGTTATGTTATTAAAATTGTCTACCCCATTTAATGTTACCCCGTTTTCTCGTAAATGAGCCCAGAATTGACCGTGTGGCTGTTTAGGGCTTATAGGACCGCTATGCTGTCAGAGAGTATGCGAATTGGGTATTCTGTGACTTTCCAGATCACGACCACGACGGCAAAGACTGGAGAGTCCTTGGATGCGGCCAGACCTGACCCACGACTCCTGGATCAGAGCGATGGTCGTTTGTTGCGTCTCCATCCACTTCCGCAGCTGAGCCGTCGCGGTCTGACTGTGATGGAGATTGGCTTGGAAGAGCTTACATTAAGCGTCATTAAGTCAAGGAACTGAGCGGGCTATCCACAACCTGCCCACCCGCTCGGTAGCTTGGGAAGCCAGCTTCCTCTTGCGATAAGCCATGCAAAGCCTAAGAAGCACGGAATATGCAGCATAAGCAAAGCAAAACTTACAACAGAGCCGAGAGAATATCAGAGCAGAGATAATATCTAGCATTTCTGATTGTTTTAGGAACATCTGTTCGATTGTGTAATTTGGTGATCGGGTCTCTGATTCGTTGCTATTTAATTTAGATTTTGTTATATCGGCGTGTCTATCTCTCTTATTGGGGATCATAGAGGCTGTGGTTGTTGGGATCTTAGCAGTTTTGTATTTTGTGTCTTTAAAGTTAGCGCGTTGTCTTCTATTGAATTTCCTGGTATAAATTTCTCTGTAAATTTCACAGCCTTTTAAGTTAGCTGGATGGGCACCGGAACAGAGAGTGCATGTAGCTGGAGTGTTGAGATCAGTCTTACGACATTTAGATGTTCTATGGGATTCTGAACATTTCACACAGCGGCACCTATGGCCTCATGCAATCGTTTTTAGAGTGGCCGTATTTCTGGCATTTCATATTTTGCATTTATTATTTCTCCAATTACTATGTTATCGGTTTCTTCTATTGCATCTTTGACTTATTACAGTTCTGTAAGGTCGTTTCTCATTGCTATTGAATGTATGACCAATTGAATGTATGTTCTTTTTGTCTGACAACTTTTATGTCAATTTTATATGCATCTACTGTTGCAGAATTAATAAGTTGGGTTTTGTTTGTGATTTTGAAGATGAAGTCTGATTTCTCTACAACACTTTCGAGAAGTTCCATGAGCTCGTTGACATTCCATAGCGAATTATTGGTGTTGACTTCGAGACTTTTTTGACAGCATGTTGAGTGATATTGTATTCTGTTTCATGAACAGGTAGTCCACTAAATTGGACACTGATAATTGTTCTTTCAGGAGATGGAGAAGACACTTTTATTCTCTTTGCATTTCTTAAAACTGGTGCTCTTTGCCAGGTGGGGGAATTGACGTCTACCGTGACGCTTGTTGTATTCGAATGAGGGGAGAGTCGAGGTAGTAGTATCGGTCTGAGTTTGGTAGGTTTTATCAGTCATGGAGCTTAGTGATTGGCTTCTATTCCTAGGCATAAATAAGATTGGGTGGAATGCTTGCTGAACTAACTTCTTTGTATTTGTTTAAGGACTCGTTGTATCCATATGATGCAGAACTTGCCCCCTCTCCAGAATACGTGGGGCAGCCTGAGTTAGACTCAGGGAGGGAATCCCCGGCTCGACCGGTACTCTCTTGGGGAGTTCTCTGTGCAAAACGGGGTAGTTTAAAAGCAGGTGTTTCCCCTGGGCCTGCCTCCGTTCTTTTAGAGGGAATTTAGTCTTCAAGGCTCACGGTGCACGATGGATCGAAAATCGGCTGTAGAAGACATAGGATCTCGATGTCTTAAATGTTATTTTTTTGCTGGAAATGACTTCTGCCGATCATTACTGTTCTATAAAATGTCATATGAAGTAATTGTGTGCACAAATGGAAGAGTTATAATTTTTATAAGAAAAAAATGTATGGAGCTGACATGAAAAATGAGGATATCTCTGGAATCGCTAGGATGGCCATTATATCCTTGCACACTGTTATAGTACTATTTATTTGTGAACTTTTGACATGCTTTTATAGTACTATTTATTTGCGGTTTTTTTTTTTTAATCTTCAAAATAGAAAAATAAAAAATGTTTATGATATGTACATTTTAATGCTTAAATATGGCTATACCAAGTGTAACTTACAATATTTTTTATGCTTAGACCAAAACATTCTAAGAAATCACAAAGTCGTATTACCTACTTATTTGAAATGATATGGTAATTATGAATTACATAATACGTAATCTTGTCTAATGCCTCAAGTCCACATTAGCTAATGATTAATAAAACTAAATACCTATATACCTAGTTAAAAGGATACGTAACAAAATAATTTGGGGTACTCGCTAATTTAGCAATTAGTGCAGGATTAACTTAATGAAAGTAATTAGATAAATGTGATACCATCATTAGTCAATAACAATAAATAGTCAAACATTGGATTCACAACTTCAGTTCATTTAGAGCATTTCTAATACTAACATCTATCCTACCGTGTCTTTTTACTCAGTGATCGTGAATAATGGAAAGCATTATTACAAATTTGGATTTGTTTGTTATTCTGAGCAATCAGGATGCTTCGTCTTTCGATCATGAAATATTGTTCAACACACTTGTTATTCGACTGGGCTCTAGCCTTTCAGATGAAGACAGTGTTACCGTGAAAGAATTTTGTCGAAGATTTACACGGGCAGTTCAAAAGAGATTTATTTATTTATTTTTTATTTATTTTATTTTAAAGAAGAGATGGTTACGATCCCACAGGAAAGGTGAAGTTTTTAGTCGTGATTACAGTAATTGGCTTGAGGCAAATATTGACTGGCCAAACTGCGTGCAAACCAATTTGCTCATTCAAGAATCAATAAGTGAAAATATTTCTACTGAACCTGTACCATCAACTTCAACAATGAAATCAACTTCAACGATGACAAAAAGATCTCGAAAGCCGTTTGAAGATCTAAGTAATAAGCAGCAGAAGAGACGATCTGATGAACATATAGGCGATGACCCTAATGAAGTAGCTTATTCAGCTGCAGCACTTTTGAAAGGAGATGGTCGTGAGGATATTGCATCTGTTATTGAACATATGCTCCAAAATCCAGAAGCAGCAGCAAAAATCAAGGAAATGTTGAACAAACCAGCTCCTTCAACAATATTTTCACCAGAAAAAGCACTGGGTTTGCTACTTTCATTAAAACTATCGAAATAGCAATATATCACATTAAGGGAAACGACTATTCGAGAAGGTTCAAAGGAGATATATCCGTCTTACTATAATGTGCAAAAAGCTAAGCTACAGTGCTACCCTCCGAAGACATTTGTGACTGTAACGAATTCATCTGCTAAGATTGCACTACAAGCGTTACTAGATTTAACAGTGAACAGAATTTTTGAAAATATTCGTAGTCCTGATGCGATACAAGATAAACAATTGATATTAATATCAAAGTGGGGATTTGACGGTGCATCTAACCAAAGTAGATATAAGCAAAACATAGAGAGTGGTCAAGATGATTCCAGCATATTAATGACCTCTTTGGTTCCATTAAAGTTGACAGCTGACGGTGATACCGTATGGGTGAATCCAAAACCCTGCTCACCTAGGTATTGCCGCCCAGTCCAGTTTAGTTTTGTGAAAGAAACCAAAGACGTTGTCATAAATGAAAAAACTGCAATGGATAACGAAATTGAAGCTCTCGTTCCCTCAAAATGTCAAGGACATGAAATTAGTCACAAATTAATGATGACGATGATTGACGGCAAAATTTGTACATATCTGTCTGAAGCTAAGTCAAATGCGGCCTGCTACCTGTGTTTGGCTAAGCCTACAGAAATGAATAAGTTAGATGTCATTGCGTCAAAAACCATTTCTTCTGGTGTGTATGAGTTCGGATTATCATCATTTCATGCCCGCATTAATGTGATGGAATGTCTTCTACACATAGCGTATCGTCTCGACTTCAAAAAGTGGTCTGCAAGAGGAGAAGGTCATCAAGAAATATTGCATTCACGAAAAAAACTCATTCAAGATCGATTCAAAGATGATCTCAACCTTTTGATTGACATCGTTAAGCAAGGATCAGGCACAACTAACGACGGGAACACAGCAAGGCGGTTTTTTGAATTTCCTGATAAAACTGCAGCGATCACTGGATTAGATGAAGACCTAATACGCAGATTTGCTGTGATTCTGCAAGCTATCACATCTGGAGAGATTGTAGACGTGCCGAAATTTAAAGAATACGCTAGCGGTTGATCTAGATCAACCGCTGAAAAATACGTGGAACTGTACGATTGGTACTACATGTCATCAACCGTCCACAAATTATTGATTCACGGAGGGGACATAATTGCAGAAAATGCTATTGTACCAATTGGAAGTCTTTCGGAAGAAGCTTCAGAGGCCCGAAACAAAGACTTTAGGGGGTTCAGAGAACACCATTCGAGGAAAAAGAGTAGACAAGCATCAAACGAGGATATCCTCAATATGCTTATCGTCTCTTCTGATCCTGTAATTTCTTCCACAAGACCAAAATTAAATGCCCACAAGAGGCAGACATACTTTAAGGAAACAGTAGAACTACTGAAACTTCAGGATCAGGAAGCTCCGACAGAGTTCTTAGAAGTTATATCTATTGTAGAGCCTGATACTGAAGTGGATTCTGATGGTGACGAAGTATAAAATAAGTTAACTTTTATTGTTTATGTTAGGTTAGGTTAATTTTTTTTTTAATAATTTGCTTTTATTTTTAAACATACAATAGTTTACCATTTATTGTTATTGACTAATGATCACGTTTATCTAATTACCCTCATTATGGTACGTATCCTTTTAACAGGTATATAGGTATTAAGTTTTATTAATCATTAGCTAATGTGGACTTGAGGCATTAGACAAGATTACATATTATGTAATTCATAATTACCATGTCATTTCAAATAAGTAGGTAATACGACTTTGTGATTTCTTAGAATGTTTTGGTCTAAGCATAAAAAATATTGTAAGTTACACTTGGTATAGCCATATTTAAGCATTAAAATGTACATATCATAAACATTTTTTATTTCTTAATTTTGACGGTTTTAAAAAAAATCACAAATAAATAGTACTATAACAGTGTGCAAGGATATAATGGCCATCCTAGCGATTCCAGAGATATCCTCATTTTTCATGTCAGCTCCATACATTTTTTTCTTATAAAAATTATAACTCTTCCATTTGTGCACACAATTACTTCATATGACATTTTATAGAACAGTAATGATCGGCAGAAGTCATTTCCAGCAAAAAAATAACATTTAAGACATCGAGATCCTATGTCTTCTACAGCCGATTTGCGATCCACCGTGCGGTGGCCTGGTAGGGTTAGTTTGATAATTACGCCACACCGCTCAACAACCGAGCAAGTGCATGGGGTGTTCTCATACACTCGACCGACCGCTAGACGGATGCGACGCTTTTTCCTTGCTCGGCGTTGACGTCTATTTTATGACCGCCTAGGTGTTTGTGATACCAAGGTGTTGACAGGTATTTGACGTCGTTCGCGGCCAACCCTCCTCTTTTCTCATCTGTCAAATTAATGAACATATAACCAAATTGTTGCATAACATTTTTTGAAGCATTGGCCATATAAGGTTACTACTTTATATGGCCAATGCTTCAAAAAATGTTAGTAGTTTAAGTTATATATTATCCTGTTAAACTTCTAAAAAAAGTGAGGATTTTCAAAAACCAATGCCAAATTTATATAATTTTGTAATTTTTATGATATTATATTACCTGTGCACCGCCCGTGCTTGCTATTATATGCACATAATATGCTAGAGGTGAAAAATTGCAACTTTCACAAACTGCTCACAAATGTGGCACAGATTAGTAATTTAAATTTGGAGGATGTTGATAATTTTTTACTCCTAAGCACTTGGAAAATTTTGCCTAATCACGTAGACGCAACCAGTTTGGAGAGTATTATTATTATTTTAGTTTATATCTATATACTTATTAATCGGCACACTATTGCACTGATATAGTATTTCCTATTAACAGATCCAGATGAAAATGATATGAGTGAAGATGAACATTTAGATGAAACAAGAGAACATAAAAGTGAAGAAGAAGAAGACGAGGAGGATGATGTTATTAAAGCTATAAAGGCTGAAAAAAATAAAATTCGTGATCATCCTCCTGCAATAACATGTGAAGATTTCATTGTTGATATATCACTTCATCCATCTAGGAATTTAATAGCGATTGCCAACATAGTGGGAGATGTGTTGTTGTATGAATATAATAATGAAGAGACAAAACTTGTCAACACTCTAGAGTTACATTTAAAGGCTTGCAGAGATATTGAATTTAACGAGGAGGGTAACACAATGTATTCAACAGCCAAGGTTTGTAATTATTTTGATAGCTTATCTCCTTCAAGTATTCATTACTAAAATGTGAAAATAAAACTAGCTCTTAGAGCATCAGAGTACAAATTGTACCCAGAGTACTAAGTTGTAAAACTGCCTCGTTGATCTCGTGGCTCACGTGAGGGCTTTGCATGAGGTCCTGGGTTCGATTCCCGGGGCCGGAAAAATGTTATTGGGTTTTTGTATTAGGCAATTTGCATTACATGGGTCTTAATAACAGCATTATTGAAATGTGGGTGGAAAATGGTGTACACCTCTGCGTACCCCTTCGATGAATACAGGCGTGATGCTATGTATGTTACAATTGTTTAAGTCTGAAGTTGTACGCAAGTACACAGCGCGGTGCTCAATTTTATGATAAAAAAATAGCCGGGTGCACGCGCGGTTTAGTGGGACCGCAATAACAGCGTGCTGTGCACTCCTTTACATTCCGTTATTACATCTGTTTTTCTCGCTCAGGTGCCGAGAACAGTCGGTGCCTTAAATGTTTCGTGGTTTAGTTTATTTTCCTAGCAAATTTAAATTAAGCTGTTGCGTCAGTCATTAGCAGACACAATAGATTTTTATTGTTACAACGTACAGATCTGTACGTTACTGAGCCGAAAGGTTAAATATTTTTTCATATTAACACTTTCCTATACGAATTTACGTAGGTTTAAGCCTATCTCCAGACATGTACAGTTATATTACGACAACTGGATATACTAGCTTCTAACCGCGACTTCGTATGTATGGCCTTCACTATTGGGAACCAGCCGGGATAAAAAGTATCCCATGTGTTAATTCATAAATGTGGGTGTGTGTGGGTCATAAATTATCCGTGTGCAAAATTTTCATCCACATCCGTTCTGTACTTATTGCTTGAATCTCACAAACTTTCGCATTTATAATATTAGTAGGATTGCATAGGAATCCTGTTTTATTAATTTAAATAATATAATTAAATTTTAGGAAGATCAAAAGTGTTTAACAATAAAAATTGTACTAAAACAAGATGCAACAGATAACCATTAATAGGTCTCCGCGAATCAACATTCGAGTACAAATCTATATGTGGACATGATATAATATCGTAAAACAATTAAACAATAATGATTTATTATTTACGTTAAGCCAACAAAGACCCATAGATAGAAACTATAAACTAGGTCACACGAATGCCGGCTCCATGTTGCGCTGCGTGGTGTTGCGTAATCTCCCCCGGAAACGTTGTAACAAGATTCCTTTCGGACCAAATTCTCCTTTTAAGAAGCTCTCAAGAGAATTCGTCGTGTCTCATACCACGAACGACTTAAAGGTCTCATTACGGCGCGCGAATCGCAATTCTCGACATTTTAAATCCACTTAGTCTTTGAAGGGATGTATTCCACAACTTCCTAAACCTTTATGGAGTGATGTACTCTTGATATATACAGCTGTGTCGAGCATAGCATAGGCAGAACAGAATATATAACAGAATATATTGCTGCGTCTGGACGCAGCAATATATTGTCCTGTCAAGGCGGCGGTACCAAATTGATTTCGGGTAACCTCTAACTGACTCGTTGGTCTAGTGGTCCCAAGCGCGACTGCTGAGCATGAGGTTGTAGGTTTGATTCCCGGGTCTGGCTGTGTTTTTCTATTAGAACATTCTCAGTAGCAGCCTGGAGTTTGGAATTCTACCCGGTAGATTGCAATAGGCTCACCACCTATTACGTGGGACTTAATAACAGCATTGATGAAATGTGAGTGTAGAACTGTGTACAAACCCGAAAGTGTAAGCAGAGGGCCTACACTTTCGGGGAATACAGGCGTGATGCTATGTGTCTCCTCCGTTTTCTCCACTGTAGTAAAGCCCTCTTGGTCGGTTTTCCCTTTGCTTTGGGAAGCACACGGTGTTTTGTGTTTGCCTTCAACGGGAGTCATCCCGGCGGTTGCTGCGTAAGCACAAAATGAAGACGTGCCTACACATGATGGCTCTTTACCTTATCGTCTTCCCTACGGGACGGCAGTGCATCGGCCTTATCGAGCAACTCGACATCAGCGCCTAAATCCACAAACTGCAGATTTGCAAGACGCTAAATTCATCCATGAAATCCAGTGCATACCACAGGAATGACATGAGTCGCTCACTACAAGTTTTTGGGAACCCATGGTGATAATAAACAGCAGCGGCAAATCCGGCGTCAGCTCGAATTATGCACGTAAGTCGAACGGTACAGTGAGGCACGACCGTTTCCGAGCGCGCATTGCACTGAACTTGTTTTAACAGAGAACTTTTAATTTCCCCTTTCCATTCTTGTTTTCGTTTGGTTCACAGCAAGGCCGTCATTCTTGTGGAAATCATGTATTTGTTGCTTATATTTTAAAGCCAGATGTAGCCACACCTCAGATATAATACGTTCGAACTCACCTTTGCAATGTTATGGGTTTATTTTCACTTCTTTTTCTTACAATAAGACCTTTACATCTCATCTACATAACTTTACATTATATTGTAAAGTAAATTTATTTGCTCTGAACATGGTCTAAAAGATGTTACAATACAGTCCGTTCTACATGCTGTGTTCAATGGCTGGCATACAAATATTATTTATCTTCGTTTTTATTAATTATTAGTCTTAGATTTAGATTTAGAGATTACTCATCATTATAAATTAAACGGTCAACCAAAAGAAAAAGCGACCTCCCCCTAAAATAAAATGGTTTATGTTAGAGAACGCTGATTGTGCGAGTAAAAGTTATGGATAAAATGATAAGAATAGAAGACATGGATAATCGATCCTCGAATGAATGTTGGCGTGAGATGGCAGAGTGTATCAAGAGTGCAGCAAAGGATATTTTGGGTGAGTCGGAAGGGAAAGGTACAATTGATAGGGATACATAGTGGTGGTCGACAGAAATACAAGATATGTTAAAGGAAAAAAAGATGAGATTTAAAGAATGGCAGAGTGTTGAGGCTGTGAATGAAAGTTTTAAAGTAGCAAAGAAAACGGAGTATGATGCGTGCAAGAAACAAGCCAAGAAAGCCGTTGTGGTTGCAAGAGCTAAAGCACAGGAAAAGCTGTATAGCACCCTGGATAGTCCGGCCGGCCAAAAAGACCTGTACAGGCTCGTTAAGGCTAGAGAGAAAAAGGCGAGGGATGTATGTTTAATAAAGTGTATAAGGAATGAAAATGGAACGGTACTCTCGGATGATGAGAAAATTATGAAGAGATGGAAGAACTATTTCAAAAGACTAATTAATGAAGAAAATGATTGGAATGGTATGCTTCAGAATAAACCAGCGAATGAGGGACTAGTGAAAAAGGTTGTGCAGATGAAGTGAGAATAGCAGTAAATGGAATGAAGAATGGAAAAGCGATAGGACCAGACGGAATACCAGTTGAAGTGTGAAAATCATTAAGGATGGATGGATGGAAGTAGTTAGCTTTGTTCTTCAATAAGTTGTTACTGGAAGAAGCCATACCTGATGAATGGTGTAACAGCTGGTGCCCATCTTTAAAAACAAAGGTGATGTGCTGGAGTGCAACATCTATAGAGGGATAAAGCTAATGTCACATAGCATGAAAGTTTGGGAGAAAGTTTATGAACGGCGACTGAGAGAGGAGAGAAAAATTTCACAAAACCAGTTTGGGTTTATGCCTGGTCGGGGCACAGCGGATGCTGTGTTTACTAAGCGCCAGCTATGCGAGAAATTCAGAGGAGCACACAAGAACTTGCATATGGTTTTCGTTGACCTTGAAAAGGCATATGACCCACTACCACGTGAAGTTTTATGGTGGGCCCTCAAGGAGAAAGGTGTCCTTGGGAAGTATGTACAGTTGATCTAAGCGATGTACAGTCGATGCAGTGCCCAAGTCCGGTCTACTGTCGATGCAGTACCCAAGTCCGATCTACTGCGGGCACCACGGCTAGCTTTAATGTGGCTGTAGGCTTACATCAGGGATCGGCTCTAAGTCTATACCTCTGCTTGGTGATAATGGATGCTCTTACATCGGACATTCAAGAAGAGGCTCTCTGGTGTTCGCTGATGACATTGTGCTGGTTGCCGAGAGTAGCCATATGGTCCAGAGCAGACTGGAGGCATGGTGGCAAAGGCTGGAGAGTGTTGGCTTGAAACTGAGCAGAAGCAAGACGCAAAATATGTTTTGTGATTTCGGCGGTCTCTACAGTAATGTACCTATAACTCCAGATGGAGTGCCCTAACCAGTTTGTTCCGACTTCCGGTACCTTGGCTCACTCGTCCAAGGTGATGGTGAAATAGACCGAGACGTAACTAACCGGATCCACTCAGGGTGGATGAAATGGCGACAGGTTACAGGAGCAACTTTTGACCCACGGATGCCTCTCAAACTAAACGGCAAGACCTGTCGTCCTGTATGGATTTGAATGCTGGGCCAAGAAGAATATGGATGAAATAAGATTACATGTAGCGGAGATGAGAATGTTGAGATGGATGTGTGGAGTGACAAGAATGGATAAGGTAAGAAATGAATATATTAGAGGAAGTTTGAAAGTAGCGCCAGTAACAAGAAAAGTTGAAAAGAAACCGTTTGTCTTGGTACGGACACGTGATGAGGAGGGGACACATTATGTAACTAAGAGAGCACTGAATATAAATGTGGATGGATGGATTGTGTGAGGGATGATTTGAATGAAAAGGGAGTAAACGATAACCTAACGACTGATAGAGGAGAATGGAAGAGAAAAACATATTGCGCCGACCACAAATAACTTTGGACCAGGGCAGGAAGAAGATCAATTAATATAATTGTTAATCATAATTAATTAGATCCCAAAATAGAACGCATTAACAATTAAATATAAATATGTCACTAGTGATATGATAGAATTTTATATAACTATCTCAGAAAGCATGCCCTAGATAAATTTAATAAATCAAGTAAGTTATAAGTTATAAAATCATTTTTCCAAAAGCCATTTTTGTAGTCTGATCCTGAATAATCTTATTTGTAGATCCTTTATACATTTTCATATTCTATTAAAGATTCGTATTGCCATTATACTATTTATTTTTTGTTACAAGGCAAGGTTTCGTTTAGGCATTCTGAGTCACGTTGAGCTTCTACTGCCAAACAATTTTCTTGTTTTAAAAGTTTCGAAGCATTTTGGGTATTCCTTAACAAATAAACCTGTATAATCTATAGGTTGGTAATTGTTAGTAATCCAAGTCTCAAGTTATAATATTAAATGACAAAAGAATACGGTCGCGAGCAGGATTCGAACCTGCGCCTCCCGGTTATATACTCCAGGCGCTCTTATCACTATGCCATGTCGACCTCTGCTCACTACCGTGGATTGTTCTTCCACATTTTAATGTTATATGAGTCTTATGGTAACGTCATTGCTATCTATTCAATCCCTATACAGGTGACCGAACCGACACGACACACTTTGCAGTTAATACAATGTCATAAAGAGGCAATTACCTTAACAATTCAAGATAAATCTTTGAAAAGTATTAACGCATGCTTAGCAAACTCTAAAGTTAAAATATTAAATGGAAAAAGAATACGGTCGTGTGCAGGATTTGAACCTGCGCCTCCCGGATAAATACTCCAGGTGCTCTGAACACCAAGTCATCTCGACCTCTGCTCACTAATGTGATTTCTTCTGTTTCTTTATATACAAACAGATATCAACGTCAATTGTCATGGAATTTAACAATGGATTTCGACAATTGTCGATTTCATTAAACGCGTTTACAGTAGTGACAATTTGTCAAGATTTTATCAATGTTAGACATATTTGTTTTTTTTTATGCCTCGACTACATTTAAAGTAAATTTTCGACAAAGTTGTTTCTTAAGAGTTTTAGGTTTGTTTTAGGTTTTAGGTTATGCGGGTGTTTAGTACCTTCATTGTTAATTTTGTCCCGTGTTGTTGGGTGTTCGCCGCTCTCTGGTTAGTACTCTTCCTCCGAAAAGTCGAAGATGAACCCCCGGATGGTGGTGTCTCCACCAATCCCCATATATTTTCATCTCAGGACTTGACCAACGAATCGCGCTGTCAAGTCCTGAGATGAATATATAAGTAAATTGCTGACTTCTCTCATTATCGATCTGAGAATAAAAATTAATTAAAGATGTTTTTTTTAAGTTTGTAGCACTGCAGTACTAAACGAACAATACTTAATTAAAGAAAGAGACAAAGTATTGTTCTGTCTTTTCTTTAAGCATTTTATATACCCCTAAATTGCGAAAGTCAAATGCGTAGACAGAGAAAACAATAGACCAAGGAACCTTGTAACCGGGTATGAGATGTAAATTAAGTACTCTTAGAATTTTAAATCGATTTATTTTAAAATTCGAATATGTTGCTTACCGATTTGTACGCTCCACTTCCCTAGTTGAGTCAAATGATAGCCGTCAAATGTTTTAGATCTCGTGGAGTAATTCCATGTATCGTCAAACATGGATATTTATTGATTGACCCTCGTATAAAGTTCATAATATAATTGATTATAATCTGTAATAATAATACTCCTCCAGACCGTATTTCTGTTACTACGGCCTTACTCTGAGGAGATTAGCCGGGTACGCAGGAGATATTATAGTAACAAATTTATGCGCAAACGCAGGAGCACGACCGAAGAGAGATCAGGCGCAGGACCGACGGCTTTATGTGCTCTCCGAAGCACGGGGGTGTCACACCACCAACTTCCTAACTTCGGGCTACTGAAAATTTCTTAACAGAAAAAAAAACCCAATAACGCTTTACCTGATCTGGAAATCGAATCCAAGACCTCACGTTCAGCAGCCGCGCTTGCGGCCACTAGTCCAACGAGGTAGTTAATAATGTATGTACTATTTGGAATCGGGTATTTACTGGCTTTAATTTGAAACCCATACTTGTTCTAAAAACAAAAAAATACAAAAAAATCTCCTTTTTTTATTTCTTGGCGCCATATTTAAATATTATATATTGCAGGAGTGACATAGGCATTTGTGCCTATATCACTCCTGCAATTGGAATCTAATTACATCTCGTATGAACGCTAGCCCTTTAGGCTACAAAGCGTCCCTAAGAAATAGACTACGTACTTACATATATACATTAAAAAAACAACTCTCCTTCTGTGCAGTCGGGTAAAATAAGTATCTTTCAAACAAAATAAATAGTTTAAAAATGGTCTTGGAATATTATTCAGAATGGCAAAGCTATGCCATCTTCGTTTAAATGATGTTAAATATGATAGCGACTAAAATAGGTTTTATTTTCTATAAACAAAGAATATAGTGTTTACACGAGTAGTATTATTTAATAATGTGATACATTATATAGATATTTTTGAAGTGTTTGTGTAAATAAATTGTAATTATATATATATTTCAGGATAGAGTAATTATGGCTACTGATGTTGAATCTGGGAAGTTGATAAGATGTTATGATAACGCTCATAATGAACCTGTTTATAGTCTTATGAGTCTAGACAGAGATAAAATCGTTACAGGTTTGTATTTTTTTTTTATACCACTTTAATTTATTGGTACTATACAAAAGTGAGAATCATAAAATATTTGAATTATATCTTTATCAGGTGATGATGGAGGAACAGTCAAATTATGGGACATGAGAAAGCCAGATCCAGTATTTAGTATAAAAATTGGTGAAGAGCACGTTTCCGATATGATAACAAATGATGCTCAGAAGTATTTAGTATGTTCAAGTGGAGATGGTGTTCTTACATCTATTGATCTTAAAGGAAGGTAATTTGTAATCTCATCAGTATAATACTGTAATTATGTTGGAACTGCTCCGTCGATCAAGTGCTCACAAGCGCGGAAGCTGATCATAAGATCCATGGTTCGATTCCTGGGATGCGCAGTGTTGTATAGTTTTCCGCAAGAAACTTCTCAATTGCAGCCTAGAGTTTAGTGCCAAGCCCGGTTTTTAAATTTGAACTTATCGCTAAAAAGACTACTGGATGACTTCACCTACGTGGAATAGTATTTGAAAACGTTTACGACCTACCTACGTGTTTTTCGATAGATAAACGGGCAATGATAATCTCGATGCTTCCAGGTGCATAAGATCACGCGAAAATAAAATAGCCATTCACCTACTCACTTAACTACTTACCATTGACTAATACTTATCTACCTATTCAAATTCAAATTTTTATTTAAATAAACCATATTACAGGCACTTATGAAAAGTCAAAACTAGGTGCACGGTTTCAAGGCGTTCATCTTATGGCAAAGAGCCGGCAAGAAACTCCATAGACACTCTTTTTAAAATAAATTGGTTTAACCTGCATTATTCTCACATTACCTTATCTAACGTTAATGAGCAAAATAAGAAAGGAAAGCTAACTTATATAGCCTTTTAAAATGATTGCCAAGGCAGTTAGGAGCCGACCAGTCCCGACAGACAGCGTCCGTTCACGAGCATGACGCGCACATCAGCCTCGCTTAGCTCAAGCATTTTGTAGGGAACGCGACGACCCGATGTACGACGCCACTATCAGCAGGACATTTTAGCGAGCATGACAAACTCGTAATACCTGACAATAGGCAGTATGTATGTAATATGAGATTAAAACTAACATTAATGTCCACATGATGCTTACATTTTACAAAGGTATATATTATGGAAAATTTCATAAAGAAATAATAATGTAAATTTAAAACTAGTAGGTTCGATACTAGCAGTTACATAATCGATATGTAAATTTACATACCCAAGTGTCAAACAAAATAATACAATTGGATTAATTGTACGTCAATAAAATAAAAACAATAAATCCAAAAATGTCAAAATAAAGGAAAAAAAGGATAGAAATATTTAAACTGAAAGATAACAAAATGTCGCAATAATCAAGTAGGCAAGGTGCCAGTGGGTCGCAGTGTGCAGGAAGGAATCGTGAGCCAGGCATCCCTATCTTCCATATAATGGTTAGTGCTATAGTACGCTTTAGACATCAATATGCGTTTAATAACAATCTTAAACTTGAAATCTGGCAGTTCAGTTATATTAGAGGGGATCTTATTGTAGAACCTAACACTGTTACCCACAAATGACTTGCTTGTCTTTCTAAGCCGAAAGCCAGGTACTATAAGCTTGTGCTTATTACGAGTATTTAAATTGTGGTAATCACTCTTTTAATTATATTCGACCATAGTTACCTATCTATATCCAACATCCTTATTGTCCGTTGGAACAGTTTAGCTGTACCAGATTTATCATAAAGCGCGAATAAACATACCTACCTTATTTATATGTAAACAGCCAATAAATACCTAATTACTATTCTTAATTAAATCATAACATATTTTTTTACTTTCATTTTTATTTTTAAAATAATTTATTACAGGTAATATTTTCAATAAACTGAATCAATTTTAAAAACACATTCCGTAGTTTACTGTTACAATATGTGGGGGGGGAGTAGACATAAATAGAGGTGTGGCGTGCGGTTTGGCTCACTCGGTGGCGGACACTGCACGGTCTAACAGCTCCTGATGATGCCACGTGGAGGGGCGAAACACGCGTAGGGTAGTTGGTGGTAGTCGGAATTTTCGCCGCTTGCTTATTATATTATATTGCAATATATATAAGTAGATATTGTATTTATTTGCATCCATTGTAGGTAATGGACTTCCGCAAAGTAACGCCTGAATCTATTCAATATCTAAACATTAATTTGAAATCGAAACTAATATCGTAATATAGTGCAGTAAAATGCGTATCTTATTTATCTAAACAATTAATCTGTATTCTCCCCAAAGTACAAAATTGTACTTGATAACAATAATATTTCTATTGTGTCTGTTATTAGTGTGTCAACAGATATTACTACTTATGAGACTTACGGGATATGCTTCTCATGCCAAATGCAATCTATGGCGCAAGGAGTATCAACTTTCCTCAACTTTTGTTCTAAGTATATTCTGAAGGTCTCCCCCTACAGCTTGCCGCGGCCTACCTGTTAGTCCTTAAACTGATTCCAAACTCACCTTGAGAGGAATGCACTACCGAAACTCCGGTTAAGGTTTGCGGAGGACAGTGTGGTGAATAATTTATAACATGTAATCCTTCGCGCTGGAAGTCAATCACATGACTCGCGACGTAAAAGGCGGGCTCCCGTCTAATGCCAATTGTTCCGCAAAAAAAACTCGTGACTTTCAATTCTACCACCCGAATATATAGGAGTTGTCTCATAAAATACCACCCGTATTAAAAATATTGTAATTAAAGTAATTGTGCCATTAATTAAAACTAATATTTACCCAATTCAAATTTGAGTTATTTCCGAGTCGTCATCAGTTCCGTTTCGTCATCAAAATGTTTGTCCATACAAAAAATCCCGATTCGACACCCTTTAAAAATAAATTGTTTTTTATCCCGATTTATTACTCTTATAAAATTGTATGTTGCAAGGTACCGTTAGTCAGAAAAGTTTATGTAACCTAACCTTCCTACTAATGTAATATGGTTTGGCTACTTGTAAGTTTGTGAATTCACAAAATCGACTGAACGGGTTTGGAGTAAATTGGGTATTATTCTAGTTACTCCTGATCCTGGAAAAGACAGAATATTTGCGGGAAAATTCAGTGTCTGCGAAAATGGGGATTATCAAGCCACATGTTGTAGGTATTGGCAACACAATAATATAGCAGGCAAAAATTACAAACATACGTATGAAATGCAGACAGGTGATACTATAGAGTCATTAGATGAAAGCGGAACATACAAATATTTAGGTTATATTCAGTCAAAACAAATTCTCCATAAAGAAATCAAAACTACTCTTACAAAACAGTTTAAACACAGGTTAATAACAATATTTAACACCCAATTGCATGCCCGCAATACTATAAAAGCGATTAACACTTTTGCCATCCCTGTTCTAACGTATTCGTTTGGCATTATAAATTGGACCAAGACTGAACTCAAAAACTTACAGGGTGTCATTAATACCACTCTTACTAAGCATAGAAAACACCACCCTAGGTCTTGTGTATAGAGGCTAACACTGCCAAGAAAAGAAGGAGGCAGAGGCACAATAGATATAAGTAACTTGCATAACAAGCAAATAACTATCCTTAGAACTTATTTTAATAGTAAAAGTACTACTTCGATTCTTCATAAAGCAATCTCATATAATGACTGTAAACTTACCCCGTTGAATATGTTTGATAGGACAACCCAAAATAATGAAAAACAGACTGACGGACAGACAAAAATAACATAATGGACTCGGAAGTCTTTACATGGTAGGCATCGTCACGATTTGAACCAACCTAACGTCGACAAATTAGCGTCGAACGAATGGTTAAATCGCGGACTCCTATTTCCGGAGACAGAAGGATTCATGGTAGCTATCCAGGATCAAGTTATAGAAACCCGTAACTACCAGAAACATATTATGCGAATTCCCATAGCAACAGACATATGCAGAAGGTGTGCTAGTGCCTCCGAAACCATTCAACATATCACCGGTGCCTGCAAAGCAATAGTCCAGACTGATTATAAGCATAGGCACGATCAATTAGCGAACATAATACATCAAAAATTAGCAATAAAATATAATTTCAACACCACCTACACCTTATTACAAATACAACCCTGAATCTGTCGTGTGTCTAGAAACTACCACTCATAAACTTTATTTTGACCGTGCAATTCTTACTGATAAAACAACCCACTACAACAGGCCTGATATTACCTTATTAGATAAAAATAATAAAACTGCACTAATCATAGACATAGCCGTACCAAATACACACAATTTGCAAAATACAATAGCAGAAAAATTGACAAAGTATACAGACCTCAAAATAGAAATTAGCCGTATGTGGCGCTTGAGTAATGTCACCATAGCTTCCATTGTATTATCAACAATAGGTGTAGTCTCATAGCAACTTCATCAATCATTAAGAACCCTCGACTTACCACTCTACACCTATCAAAGCCTTCAGAAAGCAGCTATCCTAAATAATTGCAGGATAGTTAGTATAGTTTATTATAGTTTTTTATAATGTCAAGAAACACTGCTAGGCACCTACTTCCCTTGTCCACTTTGTTAGTGACCATGGAGGCGAGCGCAGAGACTGCGTCTTCTGTGGATATTCCTTGCCTAATGCCAAATTGTGTGGGTGAGAGAATTTTGATTTAGTCAAGTACCCAATTAATTGCCGATTAAGTAGCTTTTCGATAATTTTGGATATGGAAGGTAGGATAGATATTGGTCTATAGTTTGATGGATTAGTCTTGTCCCCACCCTTGTGCATAGGAGTTATAACAGCGTTTGCGTTGGGTTATTGTATTGATGGTGTCCCACATATTTTTAGGGTTTTTGTTTGATTTTTCTAGCTGATGTCTGTCGTATTTTCGTTTCTGGGCTTTTATAATGGAATTGCAGTAACTCCGATACCTTCTATATGTAATTTTCTGTATTTCGTTGTCAGGATCTGCTTTTAACTTCTTTTGAATATTATTACGGTTTCGTGTGCTTCGGAGCAGACCAACGGTCATCCAAGGTTTTATTATTTGGTTTTTGCTTAGAATAGACATGATCATGGTGTTGGTTGAAAGACATTGTTGTACAAGAGCTATTAGGCGGTCACCGAGTACGTTAGGGTTAGTTACTGCGAGTAGTTTTCTAAGTTTTTAAATATTCAAGAGTATTTTCTAAGTCAACTGTTGTTTTAGTTTTGTTAACTTTACTTTTACTAATTTGGTCCGATAATTTTAAGAAAATCACGAACGGATCTGTGATTGTTGAGTTAGTGATTGCAATAGTTGCTATCTTTTGCCTGGAGGAAGTTTTAAAAAGAAGTGGTCCAAACAGCTTTTATCTCTAGTAGGAAGACAATGGCCAGGGTAGGTATAGGTAGCCCATGCATAGCCATAATATTTAAAAGGTTAAGTCTATTTGAGCGCTTGTGAGACTGTTCGTCATGTTTATATATTAGGTTTATATTTATGTCCCCAGTAATTATATTTACTCGATGCCATATTGGCCATGTGGAGGTTTAGGGAGTTAATAAAGTCGTCAGCGTTTTTCATTGAGGGAGATCTGTAGATACCGAGAATCATAAGATCGGGTAAGATATCAACCTGCATACAGGATGCGTGTGTGTGATTTAATTTTATTTGTCTCATTTTGCTACTATGAGTATTTTTGATGTAGATAAAACTACGTCGGCGCTGTTTACGTGATTTGTGGTTTGACAGGACGTATAGTTGTTTATTTGGGGTATATTTTTGTAGAGGTTCAACCTGCATTCACTTAGGACAATTAGATCAACGTAACATTTTAGATTATGAAGGTTTAGTTGTAGATCGTTAAAGTTTGAGTAAATACTTCTAATATTTTGCGAGATAATCGTAAAATCACTAGTTTTCACCCTCATTCGCTTAGTAAAATTGTCAATTGAGTAGTCATAGACATCAGATGTTTCAGTGCTATCTATTGCGACTATAGTGGTAAGGGATTTACATAATTATAGGTTTTAAGCGGACAGTAGGATGTAACACATCAACACGGTCTAGGGATATTTTTAAAAAAGCGAATTACTATCAATATGTTAATTATTTATATGACATTTATATATTTAAAAGATACGTTATTTAATATTCTACCATTTTCTAGTAATGGTTAAGGTACTTCGATTAAAATTTCAGGATTTTATGGAAAAAAAATGAAGCATAGACGGAAACCGTATATGAATTAACTTTTAATTTATGAGTAAAAACTGAAAAAAATAGAAAAATCATTTAATTTGTGTTTATAAACTTGAAGTTAGTAGTCTGAGAAAGCGCCCATGATGTTCATAACACATCGGCAACGATTCGGCATGCTCAGAACAAGGTTGTCAATGTCTTGCTGCGGAATATTGTCCCATGTCCTTCTGAGGTGCGCAAAAAGTTGATCTTCTGTAGCCAGATTTTCAGGAACTTCCTTCAGAGCTCTTCTTTGCAGCATATCCCACGCATGCTCAATGGGATTTAGATCTGGCGATTGAGCAGGCCAGTCTAAGGCCCTAACATTGTGTGTATGTAACCAAGCTGCTACCGTTCTCGCCGTGTGTGCCCGGGCATTGTCATGCATGAGCAGGAAATCTTGCCCCATTTGTGTTCTGTGGGGCAAGATTACGGGCCCCAGCACCTGTTGGACGTATCGTTCTGCCGTCATATTGCCCCGCACCCAAACGAGATCCGTCCGTCCTCCAAGACGAATTCCTGCCCATACCATAATTGTTCCTCCTTGGTATGGGTGAACTTCCTGAGGGTTCTGAAGACTGCTCCATCGTCCAGGAACTCGCCAAACACGCGTCCTTGGTGAATCTGGATGGAAGCCGAACCTGGATTCATCCGTGAACAGCACATTGGACCATTGTTCACGGCCCCAGTCCACGTGGTTCCGAACCCATTCTAATCGTCGTCCACGATTGCCTCTCCGTAAAGGTGGGACCCGGAGTGGTCTACGAGAGCGTAGATTGCTTTCATGCAGTCGCCTTCTTACAGTTTGGTCACTCACAAGCACTTGGTGTTCCACTCGCAGCCTTTGGACCAATTGAGTCGCCGTTGCATTTGGTTGAGCTCGCGCAGTAATTTGCAAAAATCGGTCTTGTCTGGGGGTACTGATGCGACTTGGCCCCCGGTGCCTCTCCGCTACTTCACCTGTGGCACGATAGCGTGTCCACAATCTTAAAATTACATTTTGGTGGGTCCCTATGGCCTCAGCAACATTACGCTGAACAGACCCAGCTTCCAGCATTCCCACAGCTCGTAACATCTCCGCCCTCGTCAAATGTTGGCGTTGCATGGCTACAATACCTCAATTTTAACTTTATCTTTCGTTTAAAAATGAAAAAAAAACTGTAACTAAATGTAATTCGTATTGTTTTCTAAATTTCGCACAAATGAAAATTCCCTCTCCTACACATCAAGACATTTTTATTTTTATGCCACCGAAACAAAAGAATTTTCAAAAATTTGAATTTGGAATTAGTCTGAGATAAATTACAAACAAATCGGTGTATAAAAGATTCCAATGCGGCCAGTACTTTTCGAGTTATTTAATTGAGTATGAAATATCCCTAGACCGTGTTGATGTGTGTATTTGACTATTTACCGTGTGTGGGTGTTTAAATTGAGAAGATTGAGAGTTAGGGTGTAAGAAAATATATGTGATGTAAGTGTTTGCGAATGTGTAATAAATGCGCGTCAAGTTTACATATTTGATGATTGTCATATAACTAGTTATTCGAAGGTTACAAAAATGATAATACTTAATTTAAAAAAAAACACGTATTATACATAAAAAATTAAACAAACCCCAAAGGCATCTATCTAGTCAGGTCTGTTGCTTAAGTTTGTGTACCTGAGATTAGCTTTTAATAATAATAGTAGGCGAGTTTTCTTCCTTTTTGACAAATATTTGTCCGAAGGCAGTCCAGCAGAACTTAAACTCCTTCGTTGATGCCAGATCCCGCGCAAGAAAATGCAGAAACATAGATTGGGTTATATTCTGCTGTTTTAAATCCTAGGTTTCTAGCACAAATTTTTTCATTATGTTTTCTATTGAAGTTTCTGGCCATGTTCAAGAAGTCCGTTTTTGTGATAGTTGACGTCATCTCAAGTATGATTGGGTTCTACTGTTATCCCGTTTGTTCGGAACTCGAAATACATCTTAAATATATTTTTTTTCAATAGGATAATCAATCGCCTTGGATAAGCTTATAGCAATCTTTATCAAATCTTCTTAAATTCTTTATTTATTTTTGGTACATTTTTAACTGTATATTAGATTTTTGACTAGATCTTTGAAGGTCCTCGAGTTTGTCGTCCAGTATCGTAATGTAATTTTCGTCTTTCGTCGTCTTGATTTCGAGCTGCTCAATTTTCTTTTTCAACTCTTCATTTTGCGCAGACAATGAAGCCACTGAATTTTCTATACTAGTATTAGTTGCTTTAATATCCATGATGTGGCATAAATTCTCTTTAGTTCTTCGTTTTGACTCGCCATTAGTGTAGATATTTAAAACCACAGTTCCTCTACTAACCTTTACCGGGATCTCGCTACTAAGCATAACCTACATAGTAGCACAGCTACTGAACAACAGAGGGCGTTTTCTAAATTTATAAGAACATTATTTTGTTACCAATTGGTTCAAACTACTCAAGCCACGGGCGTGCGTTTGACGGGTCAAATATTTTAACACGGTAAATAGTCAAATAGTTACGTCCTACTGTCCGCTTAAAACCTATAATTATTTAAATCCCTTACCACTATCGTCGCAATAGATAGCACTGAAACATCTGATGTCTATGACTACTCAATTGACAATTTTACTAAGCGAATGAGGGTGAAAACTAGTGATTTTACGATTATCTCGCAAAATATTAGAAGTATTTACTCAAACTTTAACGATCTACAACTAAACCTTCATAATCTAAAATGTTACGTTGATCTAATTGTCCTAAGTGAATGCAGGTTGAACCTCTACAAAAATATACCCCAAATAAACAACTATACGTCCTGTCAAACCACAAATCACGTAAACAGCGCCGACGTAGTTTTATCTACATCAAAAATACTCATAGTAGCAAAATGAGACAAATAAAATTAAATCACACACACGCATCCTGTATGCAGGTTGATATCTTACCCGATCTTATGATTCTCGGTATCTACAGATCTCCCTCAATGAAAAACGCTGACGACTTTATTAACTCCCTAAACCTCCACATGGCCAATATGGCATCGAGTAAATATAATTACTGGGGACATAAATATAAACCTAATATATAAACATGACGAACAGTCTCACAAGCGCTCAAATAGACTTAACCTTTTAAATATTATGGCTATGCATGGGCTACCTATACCTACCCTGGCCATTGTCTTCCTACTAGAGATAAAAGCTGTTTGGACCACTTCTTTTTAAAACTTCCTCCAGGCAAAAGATAGCAACTATTGCAATCACTAACTCAACAATCACAGACCCGTTCGTGATTTTCTTAAAATTATCGGACCAAATTAGTAAAAGTAAAGTTAACAAAACTAAAACAACAGTTGACTTAGAAAATACTCTTGAATATTTAAAAACTTAGAAAACTACTCGCAGTAACTAACCCTAACGTACTCGGTGACCGCCTAATAGCTCTTGTACAACAATGTCTTTCAACCAACACCATGATCATGTCTATTCTAAGCAAAAACCAAATAATAAAACCTTGGATGACCGTTGGTCTGCTCCGAAGCACACGAAACCGTAATAATATTCAAAAGAAGTTAAAAGCAGATCCTGACAACGAAATACAGAAAATTACATATAGAAGGTATCGGAGTTACTGCAATTCCATTATAAAAGCCCAGAAACGAAAATACGACAGACATCAGCTAGAAAAATCAAACAAAAACCCTAAAAATATGTGGGACACCATCAATACAATAACCCAACGCAAACCAAATAAAACAGAAAACTCACAGTTACTAGAAGTTGCAACTACTCTCAGCGTTAATCAATATTTGTCTACCATAGGAAAACATCTCGCCGCCGATTTGTTCTACTAAATACGGACCACCTGGAGGTTCATACTGCACTCATGAGCCTGAAATCCGATAGCGCCCCCGGTTGGGATAAAATACCAGTAACCTTTCTAAAAGCCGCCCACGGATACATCGTCCCAATCATAACCCACTTAACAAACCTTTGTTTTGAGCAAGGAACCTTCCCAAATGCCCTGAAACAAGCTGTTATAACTCCTGTGCACAAGGGTGGGGACAAGACTAATCCATCAAACTATAGACCAATATCTATCCTACCTTCCATATCCAAAATTATCGAAAAGCTACTTAATCGGCAATTAATTGGTTACTTGACTAAATCAAAATTCTCTCACCCACACAATTTGGCATTAGGCAAGGAATATCCACAGAAGACGCAGTCTCTGCGCTCGCCTCCATGGTCACTAACAAAGTGGACAAGGGAAGTAGGTGCCTAGCGTGTTTCTTGACATTATAATAAAACAACTTTTAACCGGATTAATCGCGTGTATTATTGGTTTTTGTTTTTCCTGACGTTTTGAACACTTTGCAATGTTCGCGGTCGCAGGAGAACTAAGGTGTCGGGCGTCTCAACAGTTTATTTGAAACTATTTCAGTCTACCATTACATATAACTGATAAATTCATTAAATTAGTTTTGTCTCTGATACATATTTAAAAGTAAATCGCGACGGTATTTCCTAAGACTATCCCTGAGAAGAAATACCGAAACTGACTCAGAGGTCAGTCGTTTTGAATTTAGAGCTACAATTTAAAAAATTTATCAAATTATTAACTAAAAGGTGTTCCGATGTACGCAGTTATCGCTCACAGTATCTTGATTTTTCTTGTGACTTGACTTCGTTTGGGACTTGATTATTTTCAATACAGGGTTCCAAACAGGTGGTAATTGCCAACCATCTTCTCTATTGAAATTCGGGTGCTTTTTAATTTCAATAGTCTCGCGGAGCATTCTCGGTATATATCGGTTTTCTTTCGCGTGGATTTGGGGTTTATCAAAACGTAGTGTTTCTTGACCTTAAGAAAGCTTCTGACACAGTCTCTGTCCTGTTCTGCACAGACTTGAAGCTATAGTTGTTAGAGCACTACCCCTAAAATTAATCAAAGACTATTTGAGTGACCGCAACCAAAAAGTAAAAATAGGGGAATTTACTAGTTCAGAGGAAGTCGTCACGTACGGAGTGGGACAAGGCAGCGTGCTTGGTCCAACATTGTTCCTCGTTTATATTAACAAACCTGTTGCATGAAGATCGATGACGTACATATATTCTCTTACGCAGACGACACTGCTATAGTCTTCTCTAATTCTTCATGGGAGAACGTCAGTAGATCCGCCGAAAAAAAGATAGCAGTATGGCTCGACCAAAATCTATTAACTCTGAATGCATCAAAAACAAATTACATTTGCTTTACAATGTATAACCGTATTCAGCCGTCACATGATTTCCACATTAAGCTTCACAACTGCCAAAATGGATCTAATTCGGACTGCTCCTGTATAATAATTAACAAAGTAAAATACATTAAATATCTAGGCATAATGCTTGACCAAATACTAACATGGCATGCACGCACAGAACCTATTAGGAATAGTGTTAGGAAACTCATATGGACATTTAAAACACTACGTCTAGGGAATGCAAATCCGGAACACCATTAAAATCCGGATTTTGAAAACGGATTTCGCAACATATGCGGATAATCGGAATATTTCGTTTTTTTTTGGAAGCATACGTTTTCAATTGAATAGAGATTATTAGTAAAAAAAAATGCATGTTTTGGTACAAATGCAAATTTTTATTTCATTATCGCTGCGTAATTGAGATCAAGATGCCTTTTTTTATTGTCGTGTGGAAATCCTCATGGATGCCCTGCACCTGACGGCGAGGGATATGTCGGACTCCTACCGACTAAAACCACACAGCCATCTCGGCACATAAAGAAGAGGCACCGTTAACTCGAGTAGATCGAACCAGTGCCCCTTAAGATCAAGATGCCTAACCAAGAATGGTAGACAGTCTTAAAAAACTGGACAAGTGCAAGTCGGACTCGCCCATCGAGGGTTGCATACAAACTTGTAGGCACATATTATAAATATTTCAGGAATCGAGTACCGCAGTTTTTTCCGAGCTTTTCCCAAAATTCAGTTTCCAAAACCTAAAATTACTTATATTAATGTGTTTTATAATTTGATGATTGATTACGTACTTTAAATAAAGACTTATATTTTTTATGATTTAATTACAAATGTATAGGTTTCAGATTTTTACCTGTACTTGTCGTATAAGACGATATTATTTCTCAAATTTCATGGTTCTAGGTCATCGGAAAATACCCTATAAATTTTGATTCCCTTGAGAGTGTCAAAATATAGGTGTTTTGTGGCATAAACGGCCGTATTGTTTTCTCAATCTGTGCAAGTGGGACTACAAAACTGTTAAAGTTTAATTAGTGTTAAGTTTCATTAACAAGGTAGAACAAAATCGATTATTATAAATAATTATTTTTAATAGATAAAAAAAAAATAACCTACCTATGCCTAGGGATCAGGAAACAATAGTCATTTTAAAATTGAACAATGTAGACCGGGACTGAATTGATAGCAATATCGTCGCCATAAGACGTGTTAAAATATGGAAGAAGAATTCGCGGTAGTGAGCAGAGGTCGAGATGGCTTAGTGGTCAGAGCGCCTGGAGTATTCATCCGGGAGGCGCAGGTTCGCATCCTGTTCGCGACCGTATTCTTTTTCCATTTAATATAATAACTTTAGAGTTCGCTAAGTATGCGTTAATGCTTTTCAAAGATTTATCTTGAATTATTAAGGTAATTGCATTCTTTACGACATTGTATTAACTGCAAAGTTAGTCGTGTCGGTTCGGTCACCCGTATAGGGACTAAATTGATAGCAATATCGTCGCCATAAGACGTGTTAAAATATGGAAGAAGAATTCGCGGTGGTGAGCAGAGGTCGAGATGGATTAGTGGTCAGAGCGCCTGGAGTATATATCCGGGAGGCGCAGGTTCGCATCCTGTTCGCGACCGTATTCTTTTTCCATTTAATATAATAACTTTAGAGTTCATTAAGCATGCGTTAATGCTTTTCAAAGATTTATCTTGAAGGTTAAACAAGTTTAACAAAAATAACTTTACAAACTTAAATTAAAATGAAATCTCAAAAAAATCGGAATCGTTAGTGTTCAGACAAAAGATTTTTTTTTTTCCGAATTAAAAGTAGATCTTAAAAATGATAAAGCTTAAATCGTCTTAACATTTAGCCTACTACGGATCCTGTTACAAAAAGAAATCCAGACGCGGAAAAATCCCGTTCAGATTTCACGCTTGTAGGTAGGATGCACAGTAAATGCCTGTAGGCCTCCTCCAAGCATCGTCCTCGAGAAACGTTGACAAATAGGCGCGGGACACACATAAGAACGGTCTGTATGCAATAGCATCATAAAAAAAAATCCATATCCATTTTACACGACGTCTCATTATTGTTATTATTTACATGAGCACTATTTTAACTATTTACACACGATATGGGAACATGGGCGCAAGCGACAAGTAAGTATCGATGTATAGTTTCCGGGCTTTTGAGGCTGGGGCCCGGGGGGATCAGCGCGAGGCCGGCACGGGTTGATGCATTGCGGCCGCGCCGACATCAGCTGGTTCGCGTACCTACTGTGACTGTGTAACATGGTGTCAAAATTATTACAATCGATTCTATTACTGATTCTGAACAAACTGTTTCAGATTTCGTATATACCTACTATGAATAGACCTGTATAGGTACTTAGATTTTATCAAACTGTCGAAATTCCACTGCAAATGCTTATTACATAAATTTACTTAAATTTTGTTTCAGCAAAATTTACACTACATCAGAAGAATATGATGCAGAATTAACTTGTTTAGGGTTGTTCCGATCAGATACTAAGTTACTTGTAGCTTCATCAACAGGCAAATTATACTTATTTAATTGGAAAGAATTTGGGCTACACAGCGACGAATACGTTGGACAAAAACATGCTATTCATTGCATGGTTCCTATTACTCAGAATATTGTGGTGACTTCAGGAGAGGACGGCGTTCTGAGAGCCGCACACATGTTCCCGCAACGTCAGTTAGGTGTAGTGGGCCAACATAGACTACCTGTTGAACGACTAGACATAAGCCATGATGGTCAATATATTGCATCGTGCTCTCACGATAACGATGTAAAATTTTGGAATATATCTTATTTTGAATCTATTGATTCTATAATAGATGTTAATCAAAAACAGAATAAAAGACGAGACTTAAGTAATAATTTACCATCAAGTAGTTTAAAGAATGCATCAGATTTTTTTTCTGGATTAGTTTAATAAACGGTGTTAAACATGACTTTGTTTGATTTTCCTTTTTGTGTAATTTTATCGTTAGATTTGCTTTTGGGTGTAACCAATTTGTTCACCGCATAATAATGCCACATTACTATGCAGTCGCGCAACAAGTATGGTTTTTACTTATCTTAATATATCCAGAAGCGGAAGTGATGACCGCGCGGCTGTCGTCATGAACTTGCCCCTGGTCTGTAAGAGCCAAAGATATTAGAAGGAAGGAGATATGTTGTGTGTTCAAAAATGTACGCGAACCTTGCGAAGCAGTTTTCCCCTTCCATACAATGTGCACAACATTTTAATTGGCTATTCAGGCTAAAATTAACCTACACCCACAACATCAGTATAGTATCACATCATATCGAACAGTCATTAATTAAAATTTTAATTTAAATGCAACATAAATAAACCGCTTCGACGCTTATGAAAAGTTTATAAAAGCTGAAATGCACATGGTTTGTTTCTCAGCATAGTGAAATATGGCATTCAGTATAGCTCCATTTCACATATAGAATATACTAGCTGTGCCCGCGACTCCGTCCGCGTGGATGTGGTAAATTAACACCATGTCGTGTATGAACATAAATTCATAATAATTAAAAATGTTGATATATGCAGCACAATACCTACTAAGCGTGTACGTTACTGCAGCAGGAAAGTGGCTCCTGGAGTGAAATGAAAAAAGAACGTATAATTAGTGCGTAATCTGCTGTAAATGTGCGCGACATAAAGAATTTGTGCACTTTGTAGTTTTTGAAAAAAACGATTCCTGCTAGTAACGTTGTTTCAGCAGGAAATTTCTAAACGAATGATCGGGGAGAAAAATATTGTGCACAGGCAGAGAGCTTAAATTTGTGCAAAAGTTTGCGCCAAAAATATAATTTCTGCGTCTTCAGGTTTTCGAGATATTGCATTTTTAGTTTTGAAGTAACCGCGCTTTTTTGTGAACCCGTATAAATATCGCAGCGCCTAAATGAGAAAACGTATAAGCTCGCCGAAAAATCTATTCGGTCCCTGTCGACGCTTACAATAACCATAAAAGTTTCAAAAATGTACTTGCATACGTTATTGAGTAACTCAAAACGACGGTGTCATAACTTTGACGGCAAAATACAAGAAACCGGCTCAACCCAAGTTGAGTAGGTGTAAACCAGAAGTTAGTGCGTTTAGTTAAAAATATATAGTGAAAATTATTAAGCTTGGAATGTTTCACATTTTAAGTAGATAGATACATTTAGGCCATAAATTGTGATTGTTTATGTGTATGTTGTATATATCAAGCCTACTGCAACCGACGACGATTAAATGACATGGTTTTGCAAGGTTGAGAGCTTTATTTTAAATTTATATGGAATTGTAATAATTTGGTGTGACCCAATGATTTCAAAAGAAAGGATACGCCCATCTAAACATTTTACATAAAACTTCTTCATACAAGCAAAAGTAGCGCCATCTGTCGTAACTCACACGAACTACGGAGTGCCGCGTTTCATAGATCGAAGACTAAACCTTGTACGTGCGTACATGATTTTTTTTATCACATTTTATTATTGGTCAATATTTTTATACACACATCAGTCACGAACTGAACTGAGTTTTTACCCGACTGCGCTAGAAAGAGGGTTATATTTTTTTTTGGGGTATGTATGTATGTACATTTCTTTAGCACGCTCTGTAGCCTAAACGGATTTATGGATGTTAGCTCGAGAGGTGTCGTTAGATTATATTAGTTTTTTAAACTATAGATTATTGCGATAATAATACATGTCTCAAAAAATTTAAGTAAAACAAATTAATATCAATCAGCTATATTTGAAATTGTAAACAATATTGTTATAATAACTAAGTATCGAGTTGGTGTCACTTCGTGTACAGTAGTTATAAGTTTTATTTTGTAATATTATGTATTAGTTTATTTATAGTAACATTTTATGTTTGTGTATTTTATTCTATGGGCCAAGTTGCCTGAAATAAAGGAAATAATAAAATAATAATTAACATATAAGGTACTTACTAAAATTACTTACACTAAGTTCATAAGACAAAAATAACACAAATTAAAAATGACGTTCGTTCAACGTTACTTCGCGCGCTGCCGGCCACACAATGGCCGCCATTACGGACTTCGGTAGTAAAATAATTATACCTTTAAAATGTGTTAATTTAATCATTTAATTGGAACAGAAGTAATCTAGGGTTATTTACCGATGATACGATATCCCATGTTCCTTTTTAATCTTTGAATCGTAATTTTTTCAGCCTTTTACCACGCAACTAGGCATATTTATGACAAACAAATACTCGCCCTCTCAATGATTTCAAAAGAAAGGATACGCCCATCTAAACATTTTACAGAAAACTTCTTCATACAAGCAAAAGTAGCGCCATCTGTCATAACTCATACGAACTACGTGACGCCGCGTTTCATATGTCGAAGACTAAACCTTGTACGTGCGTACATGTTTATTTTTATCACATTTTATTATTGGTCAATATTTTTATACACACATCAATCACGAACTGAACTGAGTTTTTACCCGACTGCGCTAGAAGGCGGGGTTATATGTTTTTCGGGTGTATGTATGTATATTTCATTGGCATGCTCTGTAGCCTAAACGGGTTGATGGATGTTAGCTTTAGAAGTGTCGTTAGATTATATTAGTTTTTTATACTATAATTTATTGCGATAATAATACATGTCACAAAAAAACTTATGTAAAACAAATTAATATCAGTCAGCTTTATTTGAAATTGTAAACAATATTGTTATAATAATTAAGTATTAACATATTAGGTACTTACTAAAATTACTTACACCAAGTTCTTAAGACAAAAATAAAACAAATAAAAAATGACGTTCTTTCAACGTTACTTCGCGCGCGGCCGGCCACACAATGGCCGCCATTACGGACTTCGGTAGTAAAATAATTATACCTTTAAAATGTGATAATTTAATAATTTTATTGGAACAGAAGTAATCTAGGGTTATTTATCGATGATACGATATCCCATGTTCCTTTTAAATCTTTGTATCGTAATTTTTGCAGCCATTTACCACTCAACTAGACATATTTATGACAAACAAACACTCGTTCTCTTCTGTGAGCGGTCCATTGTCGACTGAGTTGCGTTGGCCCTAAACTGTAATTTTAGGGCCAACGCGTTGGTGCCATTTAGTTTCGCGGTCGGCCGGGTCCTTACGCTAGTAATATATATGTCAATGGTGTGACCTTAATTTAAAGAGTGCATCTGTGAATATTATTAACTATTACTGAAATTTTCAAAAGTTTTGTTATCTGGTTGATTTGAATGGAGTGATGAATATGCGGGAGCAAGTTAGATGTAGTGTTGACCCGGGAAGGTATTGGAGTAACCTGCAAGTATTTTGAAGGCAGTGAGCTGGTTCCAATCGATCTCTACCACCCTCCTTTAGATTTCATGATTCCCGTTACTACACATAAAGGTAAGGAAATATTAGACCCCAGCAACATTGACCGAAATAACGATTGGAACTTTATCAAAGGGGATTATACTTATATACTTTTTTACGACCAAATATAAATAAAAACATTTAGCCCCATGGTGTTCCGGACGATTATTAATATTACTTAGAAAATATGAACATTTATTAGTGCCTACTGCCTACTTGATTTGTACCTATATTTATATTTAATAAATAAATGAGAGGGGAAGACATGTGCGGGGGGAGAGGTTGCCGCCGCGCGCCTAACGACTAATCGCGCGCGCTCTAGACATATAGCGTCGCATGTATATGTGCGTAGCAACACGGCGCGGTGCGCTGCCGCCGCGGGGCCGCTCAGGCGCTCGCCGCGCCCGCCTTGCCAGTTCGACCGACCGCCTAGCCGCGTACGCACGCGCTTCACGCGCACAGTAAAAAGTGTGCCCGCCAATTATATATTTTGGCCGCGCACATTTATGGTCCTTCGAGCCGGATTCAACGTGGGATAAAAGCTACAGGTAACAGGATGCCGGTCACCAGATCGACTGGTCGTTCCCGCGCACCGGAGACACAAGAACTCGCGTATGACGCCGACAATATGCCGTTAGCGTCGTCCGAAATTGCCGCCGCCATCTTGTCGTCAGCCGCCGCCGCCGCGCACGAAACCCCAACGACCGATGAAACGACCACCGCTCCTATATCATCGCCAGTGCCACCGCCATCATCGAAATTGCGAAAGTCAAAACGCGCGTCGCGCCTCGCAAAAGCTAAAGAAGAGCTCCTTCAACTCCAGGTCGAACTCGCAACCGCCCGTATCGCGGCAATTGAAGACGAGTCTGACAGTGATGACGTCAGCAGTGAAGTCTCCATGCAACAAACGACAAGTAGAGTAGGTACATGGCTGAACGACAGCCAACCTCACCTCGCCGTGGCCACCACCACAAACAATAACAAGTTGTATGAGATACCTACTCCTTCTGCCGCGTTACCACCGAATCACGCTACGAGTGCCAAATGCGGACCTATTGTACAAGCCGACGTTCGCGCCATGAACGCTCAGCCCGCCTTCTCGTCAGCGTTAGATACCTACCGGCGCTTGCCGCCCGCCTGTACGCACGCGCCACCCGCCGTCACCGTCGCCTCGGTGAAAAATCACGTGGACGCCACCACGATCCCGAACCCCATGCTGCCAATCGCAACCGCCAACACTGCCAGCGATGCCGTCACGCCACGCACCGACCTACAAGAGTTAGCCTCTGCAATCGCCCTCGCCGCGAGATCCAACCGATTTATCGGTGACCTGCCTGCCTTTGACGGATCTCACCAACAGTGGCTCTCTTTCCGCGCGGCGTACCTCGAAGCGTCATCTGTATTATCAGAATCTGAAAACATCGGAAGATTACGTCGTTGTTTACGCGGGAAAGCACGAGAAGCAGTATCAAGCCTGCTTATGTACGGCGCCGCCAAGTCAGAAGTCATTATGAAAACATTGGAGGCCCGCTTCGGACGCCCGGACACTATAGCCCTTGCCGAGTTAGAATGTTTACGTTCACTGCCGCGACTCACTGATACGCCTAAGGATATATGTGTTTACGCTACCCGAGTGACCAACATAGTTGCCACGCTGACTGCATTGAACCGGGTTCATTACCTGTACAATCCCGAAGCCACCAAAACAACGATAGAGAAGTTAACCCCAGCCATGCGATATCGGTGGTATGATTTTGCCGCCGAACAGTCGCCAGAAGAAGCCGATCTTCTGAAGCTCGCGAGATTCCTAGAACGTGAATCCGACCGATGTAGTCCTTACGCCCAACCCGAGAACAACGAGTCATCTACGCGCCGAGTACATAAAACTTTTAGTACGATAGGTATCAACAGTGCGAAAAATAAAAATACCTACAAGTGCGCCGAGTGCTCCGTGGATGACCACAAAACAGCGGAATGTCAGAAGTTCATTGACGCAAGCCGTGATCACCGGTGGGATGTTGCAAAGTCCCGACGGCTGTGTTTTGGATGTTTACGTTTACGAACGAAATCTCATCATTGTACACGAAAGAAGTGTGGGATCAATGAATGTAAGTACACTCACCATAAATTGTTACACAACAATAACACACCATCGGACAGTGAAAAGAGTGTCGTAAATACTGAGACAGTAGCATCGGCTCGCGTGACAGGTATACATGCGTACCTAAAGATCATACCTATTCGCATCATCGGACCGGCGGGAGAGGTCAACGCCCACGCCCTACTCGACGACGGGTCAACCGTCAGCATCATCGACTCAGCGTTAGCAGAACAAGCTGGAATTACTGGCCCACTAGACCCACTCTCCATCAACGCCATCGGTGACTGTCAGCTGTCGCTATCAAACTCACGCCATGTCACGCTATCGCTACAAGGTGCGACGTCGAAATCTTACAAAATCCACGCGCGAACAATGGGCGACATGCATCTGTTATCACAGTCGGTGTCAGAAGAGGACGTACTCGGCTGCCCTCACCTTGAAGATATCACTACCCATCTGGTTTATGATGCAGCAGAGCCACGTCTTCTAATAGGACAAGACAACTGGCACCTTCTGTCCGTCACGGAAGTACGCCGAGGGGATATGCATCAACCCGTTGCCTCATTAACACCATTGGGGTGGGTACTGCACGGTGCTCAAACACGGACGTTAGGCCGACCCACAGATCACGTCAATTATGTTAACCCATCGCATGATGTTAGCATGGATGAACAATTACAAGATTATTTTTCATTGAAATCGTTATCAATAACACCAAAAAGAACTCAAAACGACCCAGTGGAGCGAGCCATGGTTAAGCTGAAGTCCGAAGCGCTGATTCAAAATGTTTATGCCGAGCCCGCACCCGCCGTACCTAAGAAAAGGAACGAATGGCGTTGGGTAACCGCCACGAGTAATGTAGCTGATGACACGACTCGTGATGTACCTACAGACTTAAACTCACGTCATCGCTGGTACCAAGGGCCGCAATTCCTGCGAGAACATCCGTCACCATGGCCATCAGACAAATCCGAAATTATTATCACCGGTGAAGAAAAGACGATAAAGTCATGTTATGTTGTCAACACAACAATAAGTTTGAAAAACGTAATACCTAACTACAATAACTTCACTAAATGGGAAAGACTACTGCACTCCACAGCACGTGTATTACAATTCATTGAGTGTTGCCGCCGCCCTAAGATCAAAGACACCGCCGCGGCCGCCGACTCCGTAAATGCCTACAAACGAACAAAGAAAAACACAGAGACTGACCCAGACTGGAATAGACATACGCTCAAGAAATTAAATATTAATGAAAATCACGTGAAGTGTCAAGAAGGTAAATACTTACCGATAGAATGTAAACATTTACAACGAGCTGAAAACCTTTTAGTAAGATTATGTCAAGAAGAGAAGTTTGGCACCGAGATAAAAGATCTCAAGAATAAAAAAGCCATATCTAGTACTAGCCGACTACGCTCAATATCTGTGGAACTGATAAGCGGCGTTTTAGTAGTAAAAACTCGAGTTGGCGCTGCGTATGGGCTCACAGAACATCAAAGAAACCCGCCGATACTCGATGGTGACCATTACATAGCCCGATTATACATAGACTATGTTCACAGGCGTCTACTACACGCCGGAGTAGAGCATACAATTAATGAATGTCGGCAGCGTTATTGGCTGCTCCGACTTCGCCCCATAACCCGTTTCATTGTCCACAGATGTCTGCGATGTCAAATCAATAAGAACAAGCCACCAGAACCGTCAACTGGTGACCTGCCCCACTGCAGACTGGCTCACAACAGTCGGCCCTTTACATACACTGGGGTGGACTACTTCGGCCCACTCTCTGTCACTGTGGGCCGCACCGTTCAAAAGAGGTACGTCGCGCTCTTCACTTGCCTAACGACGCGCGCTGTACACCTGGAAATGGCTACCACCCTGAGCGCTGAGTCAGCTGTCATGGCGCTGCGCAGAATGATTGCGCGCCGAGGCTGCCCCACCGAGGTTTGGTCTGACAACGGGACCAACCTTCGAGGCGCCGATAAAGAACTGAGACGTGCCATTGACAGAGCCACCCAGGACGAGACTAGCAAGCGGGTAATCAGCTGGCGCTTCATACCTCCCGGCGCACCATTCATGGGCGGTGCCTGGGAACGCCTCGTAAGAAGTGTGAAGACCTCACTGACTGCCGTGCTACATGAGCGTCATCCTATTGAAGAGGTACTGGTCACGCTACTCGCCGAGGTCGAGTTTACGGTAAACAGCCGGCCTCTTACCCACGTGTCGGTGGATCCCGATGACCCTGAAGCCCTAACACCAAATCACCTTCTACTTCACGGACCCGCCGCTACATCCTCACCTGGCACATTCGACGATAAAGACCTTATCAGACGTACACACTGGCGCGCGTCCCAACGCCTGGCTGACCTGTTTTGGACTAGATGGGTACAGGAATACTTACCTGAACTGCAACGCCGGAGACAGCCACACGGGAAAGGCCCTGTATTGAAGATTGGAGATGTCGTGCTCGTGGCCGACAACACGCTGCCACGAAACATGTGGCCGATGGGTATCATCATTGCTACTTACCCAGGTAAAGATGGAGTCGTGAGAGTAGCCGACGTCCGAACGAAGGGAGGTATCCTGCGAAGACCTACCAAGAAGCTTGTGATCTTACCGACGGTGCCAGAACAGATCGCCCTCCAGCCCACTGATAATTGAACCGCCAGCCCGGCAGACGGTTCACGGCGGGAGAATGTTCCGGACGATTATTAATATTACTTAGAAAATATGAACATTTATTAGTGCCTACTGCCTACTTGATTTGTACCTATATTTATATTTAATAAATAAATGAGAGGGGAAGACATGTGCGGGGGGAGAGGTTGCCGCCGCGCGCCTAACGACTAATCGCGCGCGCTCTAGACTATAGCGTCGCATGTATATGTGCGTAGCAACACGGCGCGGTGCGCTGCCGCCGCGGGGCCGCTCAGGCGCTCGCCGCGCCCGCCTTGCCAGTTCGACCGACCGCCTAGCCGCGTACGCACGCTTCACGCGCACAGGTCTTCCTCTCCATTATTGTCAATCGAAGGCCTACCTATCATTTTGTAGACACCCAAGGCGATAGGTACTACAGCTAACCATTCCCGCGCAATCCAGTAAAAAGTGTGCCCGCCAATAATATATTTTCGCCGCGCACACATGGCACAAGGTTCTTAGCTGTGACGACACATGCTCCGCTACGGATAACTTTAACGCAATAATCTATGATTTATTTAACTCCTCTATCCCTATGAAAAGAGAAACTTCTGGTAACAGGCGGTATCCAGTTTGGTTTACTTTAGACATAATCAACGATATGAAGGGAAAAATCAAACTCCATATAGAATGGAACCTTTCAGGATGTAGGAATAGGTATATACGAAAAGTTTAGTGCTTTACGATCAGAGCTGAAAGTCAAAACCCAGGAGGCCTATAAATCATACTGCCATATCGAGGAAAATAATATCAAAATGAATCCACGACAGTTCTGGCAGCACGTATCTAGATACGTGCTGCCAGAACTGGTACCTTAGGTCAAGGGGTGGCTTCGAACCAAATGTAACTTAACGGAGAGTCTTGTTCAGGTGTTAAAGCTGCAGAGGCATTTGCTCAATCTTTTTCCAGCGTATTCTTGCTCGATGGGTACATCTAAAACTAGACTCAAAAAATTTAAACTCGAGTGCAGAGGGATGTAACATACCTCTACCCATTCTGACTTCCCAGGATGTAGGAAAGATTATTGACAAACTTAGACCTTTTTTTTTTTGAGTGGGAAATGCAGTCGCATTTCCCCTCCGCCACGGGGGATGACGGAAGGGGGTATGTGGGGCTCTAACCCACTAAAACCCCCCCGTGAGCAGTCCTCCTCCGAGATGGGGCAAGATAGGGTCGCGCTAGCATTCACCGTCTTGCCCTTGGTAGGCTCGGCCAAGCCGGGCCACTACGCTGTGAGGGAGGTGACCTCGCTCACCAAGGCCACCTGGGATCCCGCATGGGTGGTGCCGTGCAATCCGGTGAAGAGACTCCGACTTTTCACCGGTGACCCCACTACGGAGGATGGAGGAGGTGGGCAAACTGCCCCCTCCGCCTTCCTGTTCTTCTGCGGCGGATCGGATCTGCTATGGCGGCATTCTCCCTGATCCGCTCCGCGGCCTCCTTCTGCGACATAACCTCTTCACAGAAGGAGACAACTGCCTCCCACGGTCTCTCATCGCTAAGCATGGCGTTTACCACACTCGGCAGAGAGAGATCACGGCCAATAGGGTTATTGACGAAATTTCACAAAGGGCAAATTTAAAGAATATGGTATACATTACCTACCTAAAAAAAATATTTTGCAATTTTTTGTGTTTGCATTGATTAAATAACAGCTATTTAAAATTCAAATTTCAAAGGTCGTGCCAAAAGGCGCGATAATGACGATCGCCATTTTGTGACGTCATTACGCAACAGAACCATTGTAAACAAAGGAAATTATTTTGTAAATCATAACATTAGTGCGTAGTATACCAATACTTCGGAAATTGAACTGAAATACGAAGAAAGTGGTTGCATCTTGCTTCCCAAATATCAACAAATTCATCGATTTATTTTGTGTCATGTGTCACAGTGACTGCAAATTGACAATCAATCGTCTGACTAGTGACGTCACACAGTCATTGGTGTTTCGAGTCACGTGACACATAGATTAAAAATTATGAATTTGTTTATCGAATTAAATGTATTTACGAGTTATTATTATTATTTCAAAAATACCAATGAGTCAAATATCCTATTACGGCCGATAGTGCGTGTCGCTGCGGGGCCCATGCGACACACACTTCCAACGTGTGGAGCGCTGTGTCCTCCGGCGCCCCACACTCGTTGCAGGTCGGGATGGCCTCCCGTCTCGCGATCTGGTGCAGGTATTTTCTGAAATATCCGTGTCCGGAGAGCACCTGCACCAATCGGAAAGTCAGCGACCCGAAGGACCGCCTCACCCACCCCTGAAGGACCGGGCGGACGGCATCAATCGTCCGCTGCCCCGGAACCGGTGGGGCAAGATCCTCTGTCCACCGCCGCAACAGGACGGCCCGCGCCTGCATCCGCATCTGCCTCACCCCCTCCCACGCTGGAGGCTCCCCACGGGATTTCCTCGCCGCCACGAAGTGGTAGACTTCGGCAAGGATCTCCGCCTGAAGCTCCCAGGGAGGGTCCCTAGCCAGCACGCATGCCGCCGCCCAGGACACCGTCCGGTAACTGCGGATCGCCCTCGTCGCAATGACCCGCTGCGGACGTCGCAACAGGGTCTTGTTACCGCGGTTAGGGGCGTCCACCCAGACCGGTGCCCCGTACAGAGCCATACTTCGGATCACTCTAGAGTACAGCCGACGGCAGTTGGCGCTCGGGCCACCCACGTTGGGCAGCAGCCTCCCTAAGGCTGCCACGGCTCCCACCAGTTTCGGGGCCAGCCGGGTGAAGTGGGTCCCAAAGTCCCACCTCCCATCTAGGATGAGACCCAGATATTTCATCTGGGTCCCAACCGGTACCCAGACATCGTCTAGCACCACCTGCGTTCCTGTAGGGGGCCTTCCCCGAGGGACAAACTTAGACCTAGCTCAATCGGTCCAGACAATATTCCCCCCTATATTCTTAAAGGATGCAAAGAAACTCTGGGAGGTCCTTTATGCCATCTTTTTAACCTTGCTGTCCATTCTGGCGCGTACCCTCCGCAATGGAAATTATCCCGAGACACTCCTAGCCCCAAACCCAATGAAAAATCATAAGTTGAGAAGCACAGGCCTATTGCTGTCCTCCCTACTATTGCGAAAGTATTCGAACACGTACTCCATACAGTCATCTATAAAAATATTCACGTTTACCTGGCAGATGTTCAGCACGGCTTTCGGTCCGGTCGGTCCGTCGACTCAAATCTATTGATCCACGTGGACTTTATCTCTAGAAGTTTGGATAATGGAAGGCAAGTTGATTTTCTTTACTTTGACTTCTGCAAAGCTTTTGACAGTGTCGACAACGATGTGCTCTTAACTAAACTGGGATCACTTGGTTTCTCCGCGGGATTCTTCAACTTTTTCGCGGACTACTTGCGCGATCGCAAGCAGTTTGTTAGGTATGGTTGTTTTGAGTCCAAGCCTTATAATACGCAGTCAGGCGTAAGTCAGGGATCTGTGTTGGGCCCCCTTCTGTTCCTGGTTATGATGAATGATCTTGTGAACAAGATCAAGTTTGCAAAATGCCTACTTGATGCCGACGATTTAAAACTCATAATGGAAATAAATACAACTGACGATTGTGAACTTTTACAAAATGACATAGACGCAGTTTATGGAGCATTGCGAACAAACTATTGTTCAACACTATTAAGTGTCTCATCATAACCTACGGTCGAGGGTCGCGACCAATCCTGTACAACTACACGTTACATGGACAAGAAATTACTCGTGTTACCAGCATAAAGGACTTGGGGGTGACCTTCGACCATAGATTATTGTTCAGAGATCATGTGTCAACTATTGCTAAGGAATCATATAAGCGCTTAGGATTTGTCTTGCGTAATGCCTATGACTTCATGAACCCAGAGGTCATCAGTCTTCTATACATCATTCTCACAATCTGTAAATGATTACTAGATAAATATCACCAGGCGTCTCCTTAAGACGTATACAAAGAGGATTGAAAATTCAATAGGTTTGAACACGACAAGGTAGCTCAGTTGGTAGAGTGATGACACGGAACGTCAAAGGTCGCGGGTTCAAGCCCCGTTCTTGTCTATTATTTTTTCAATGTTTCTTTGAAAAATAGAATTATATTAGGCTGTTTGGCAACTTCGTCAGTCTCTTTTCTACCACCTGCGCAATTAACGATCATAGACTCTGAATATGAAAAAAAAAAGAAAAATATATTCGCTGGCGACTAAATGTACTAAATTGAATTTAACGTTATTTTATTAATTTTTTTTCGTATGAGAAGCGTACGCTGCGGTCTCTGCAAGTCTCAGTCATTGTTTCAACCTCGATTGTAATGACCAACTTAGCGCACTTGTATCATAATATACTATTAAGCAATGATTAGGTATCTTGATAATCGGTGGTCATTTAAAAGTACATATAAGAAATAGACGCTCTTGTGGGACTTTTATTACAGTTAGTACTTAATTATTACAATCATTTGTAGCCACGGTTCAGTTAACAGTTTTCAGGGCATTGATAACACGGTGTCACAATACAAATAATACTTGTGTACTAAAATTACAAATCTTCATGTTTACTTTTTTTTCTATGTGGGAATGACCAAAATTCTGAAGGCAAACCCCTTGCATCTCTTTCTCTTTTGACAAATGCTGAGTATGATGATACACAATTTCCAATAAAATAGTTAGCATGTGCGAGGATTGCCAAGTCCAGATGTGGATTCATTGGTTGTAACCTGATAACTGACACATCAGCATGTTGTAGTTCTTTGTTGAAATCATTAATCATATGATTTGAATCAGATGCCACAAATATGTACTTTATATTTTCTAGTTTCTTGAGTGCCCTCTTCACTTGCCTGTAATTATTAATATTTTTTTAATTTAATATTATGAATTTGTTCTGACTTATTCACAGCTGTCCACTGAAGAGGACGCAACAGCTGCGTGTTGACGAGTTCTGTCGTCGAACATAGCATTTACCTATGCGCCTTACATATTTTTGTTTTATAACTGTGCACGTCTGAAGTTGTACGCAAAGTCGTCGTACGACAAAATTTCGAACTAAAATCAAACAATCTGACAGTTCATTTCACACTGTTTTACTTAATCTCTGATTGTTGACCAGCTGCATTGATAAACGCAAAACGTTCATTCAATTCTGCGTGTTATAGTTCAGTAATTATGTAAAACCGCTAAGCGTCGTTCAGCTGTTTTTCATAACAGTACTATTTTGTAAATCATTTAGCAGTTTTGTAAAACAGCTGATTCTACAATCCTTCTGCGACATATGTATATAAGAAATAAAAAAGGGCCTAATATGCTGCCTTGAGGTACTCCAAATTAGTTTTAAATTCAATTCAGATTTAAAAACTTGTGTAGCTTTGTTCGAGTTTATCTGGGTTAGATGAACACACTGGAATCTATTTTTCAGGTATGTTTCCAACCAGTTAAGAGCTGGCCCTCTAATACCACCAATACCATGGTCTTATATTTTCAATAACTGGTCGTGAGCCACGTAATCAAAGGCTTTTGACATGTCTAGGAACAAGCCTGTAGTGTAGTTTTTATTGTTAACACTCAAGAGAATTTTATTAAACAAGTCAAATGCTGCGACCCTCGTAGTTTTCTTTTTTTGAAAACCATATGGATTCGTTTTAATTATATTATTTTGATTAAAGAACGACATAACTTATCATGCATCACCTTTTCAAATATTTTGGAAAATATTGGAAGTAACGTTACAGGTCTATAGTTACATATATTTTGTTTTTCACCCTTTTTGTACAAAGGCTTAACAATGGTGTATTTTAGTTTTTCAGGGAATGTTCCAGTTTCTAACGAGAGATTTACTAAAAATGCGAGTAGGGAGAGAGTTGATCTTTGCATGATTTAATTATGCTTGTACTAATGGAGTCATAACTTTCAGAGGTAGTGTTAGTTAAAGAGGTTATTACTCTCTTAATGTCGGTTTCATCAACTGGTGTCAAGAAAATTGAGTTTTTTTGTCTGCTTTTGCAGTTTGTCGTAGTAACTTCTTGATTCAGTATATTGGTTCTAGAGATAAAATGTTCAATGGGATCGACCGAGCCCTTGTTAAGCCTTCGGTGGACACGTTGGACCCACCCAATTCGGTAAAATCCATCGGTTTTCAAGTCAGTCGTCTAAAGTATTCTCCGAAGTCCCACCGGTTATCAAGAACGAGTTCATAGTCTACTCCTAGCCAATGATGACCCCTTCCACTTACCATGTTGGATCCCGAGGGCAGTCCATCCAAACACCCATGAAAGCAAATGGGCTCAGACCTAACTATCGCGACCTTCCCAAAAACCTGCGCAATTCTTACCAATATGATCACTGATAATGCCAGGGAGTCTTCTCTCCTGCTGTGTCAAACTAATAATGCTGACGTCGCCGTAGAGAAGGACCCCACATTGGTTACTACTAGGTGCTGAAATTGCTAAAAATGTTCATTAAAGGTATTAGCAATTGTCAAATGCCAATCCTTTGACAATTGCTAATACCTTTAATGAACATTTTTACAGAAATATTTAAATTTAATTTAGAAACAACATTATAACATGGTCGATCCCAGGTCTCGCTTTTAATAACATTCCATGTCGCTTTACATATGTTCTTACTATCCAAGATATATTTTTGATTATTTTGTTTTTTTGAGCAAGTAATACATTTTCTTAATTATTTGCTATAATTTAAATAATTATTTTTCTTGTTTCGACTTAGTGTTTTTGAGCTTCGATAGCCAATTTAATCTCCTTATGAGGCATGATTTCCTGGTCGGTCCTGTTATGTGCACAGTAAGTTTGTTTTTTATAATATCAGGTAGTCGCTCTGTATGTTTATTCATGTCAAGTGTATTGATATTCAGGTCCACAGCAATAATTATTTTCTTTTTAGCATATTTACAAAAATATTTATGTAACATAAGATCCAAATTGTCAAAAAATATATCTAGATATAATACAAAAGTGCATAAAAAAGAACGAGTACATAACTACCCAACCCGGCTGGCAAGACAAAACAAATTAATCGTTCCCAATGTACGTAATTACTATGGTTGGCGTACAAGACAGTGGATCACACCCACCTTAATTAATGATTTACCAAAAGGGCTCCTTGATAATGTGAAAAGTAAGAACCATTTAAAAAATGTTCTAAGGAAGCATTACTTGTCAATGTGTCCATAGGTAGCAAGTAACCACATCATATACTATGTTAACCGTGATCTCATAAACTGTAATACTTAAATAATTAACTTAGTCCTAGGATAAATCGTAGTTAGTAATAAGTTATAGATGTAATAAACCCACGGGAACTTACTGCCGACAAACTGCTCTGTAGTTTGGCAGATGTAAATATTATGGTTAAATCTGTAACTCCTTTCTGTAATAAATAAATAAAAAAAAAAAAAAAAAAGATGTAATTTATCTTTCGATGGAATTCGATATATGCATTATGCATGCGATATATTGCATTATATCATGGCTTTACATAAATAATTTGAATTAAAATATTTTTTTAGAATAGAACCTATATCCGCCATTTTTTTGTATTGACAGTAATAGTATTGTATAATGTTGTTTTAGTTTCTAAGCAAAATCTACCCAATATATTTTACTTGGTCATCTCATAGAAATACAAGATTGATCTGGGTAGATTGTAGAACTGTGAACCCGAAATAGGATAGGTTAGGTTTAATACCAGTGAATGACCCGATTCAAACCCGACCTTACCTGATACTTGTAGTGTTAATAAAATCCGGAGACGCCTCCGCGTCGTGGAGAGCACTCTTCAACAGTTACGACTAACAAGGAATAACATCGGCCGACACCGAAGCTGCGGTTAGAGATGGGTAACACTACGCTGGGCCGCGCAATTGCGCCCATTCAGTTCACTGCGCCGGATGAGTTTAATCACCTCTTCAAAATGTATTTGCGCACTGCGCATAAATGATATAGGTACTGATGACCCTATACTCGTATACGAAGGGAAAGTACTCTTAATACTGGAGATAACCAATTTTACTCAACGGAAACATTCCTTAATTTTTAAACAGAAACGAATCTGCTTTCAAAGATTTTTAAAAACTCGCTTGCCATCCTCGGTAATCGTAATATCGTTAATAAATAACATAACATCCGATACTTTTATATCATCAATCGATAGGGTCAATCATAAAAATCTCTCTAACAAACATAATAAATATGGTCAACACAACGGTGAGCCGACCTCTCTCGTTTATTCTCACAATCGCTTAGCTAACGTAGTACTTACGCCGCTCTACGCTGCATGAAGCCTGCGAGCGCGCGCGAGGTGCACGTGGTGCGCAGCGCGCTTTACAGCTCACACAGCGCGTTCCATTTTACTGCGCTCTGGCGCAATATTGAGTTAACTCAAAGACCCGGTGCAGTGAGCTGCGCCGGAGTTATTGTGTTGATGCAAGGAATTTTGTTCGGTTACACATTTCTACATCATGTCCCGCTCTCGAGCCCCTCTTTCATTACGGGCCATACCACTACTTGACCGCAAATTCCTGCAGCAATTTCAGCACCTAGTAGTAACCAATGTGGGGTCCTTCTCTACGGCGACGTCAGCATTATTAGTTTGACACAGCAGGAGAGAAGACTCCCTGGCATTATCAGTGATCATATTGGTAAGAATTGCGCAGGTTTTTGGGAAGGTCGCGATAGTTAGGTCTGAGCCCATTTGCTTTCATGGGTAAACACCCATGAAATGGATCCCGAGGGCAGTCCATCCAAACGGATGGACTGCCCTCGGGATCCAACATGGTAAGTGGAAGGGGTCATCATTGGCTAGGAGTAGACGATGAAATCGTTCTTGATAACCGGTGGGACTTCGGAGAATATTTTAGATGACTGACTTGAAAACCGATGGATTTTACCGAATTCGGTGGGTCCAACGTGTCCACCGAAGGCTTAACAAGGGCTCGGTCGATCCCATTGCCCTTTATGGTTTTGTAATTGTAGAAAACCGGTTAAGACGGACCATAGTAGCAAAATCGATGCATGAGCCCGCCTTAGTGAAGACTCTGTACGGTATAATTGTAGCCGAACTGCAGCGTGACGGGACCCGTAGTAGTAGTCCAGCACAAGCCCATAATGGACTTCAAAAAAGAATGTTTTATTTAGTTCGGTGGGTGCCGGGAGTACTAGTAGCAGCCTGGAGTTTAGGATTGTGCCCGGTTGATGGCCATAAGCTTATCACCACATTGCTGTATTATACACACGGCTGTATTATAGTAAAATGTTGGTATTATTCAGATCTTAGGGTTCAGATATTAGGTAGGCAATAAAGAGCTACAATGCGGAACACATTCTGCCCATTGTTTTTAAGTTGCTATCAGTATAGTACGGCAGTATCTCTATTGTTGTGATGACAGATTTGACAAATATTGACCATATTGAACAATTTCAGTTACGCATGCAAATTACGTAAAATAGGTAAAAAAAGAGCTTACTTAATGATGTCAGCTGGTTGTGGTAAACACATTGACAAAGTTAACGGTCCTCTTTCATTTTTGTAACCCACACACTGCGGGGCTGCAAATAACATAGTGCCATCTTGAACATGCTGACAAGCCTTAACCCAGTCTTGCCCATTCCTCAAATGGAGACCCAAGAAACCACCTCCATGCATGTTCTTCTTTATAAATAATCTAGTCTTATTAGATATATCATCACTCCATGTTAAGTACTTTTGTAAATGTACATTTTCTTTTTGTACTGGAAAGCTTGCAGGAGCTCCTGTTGATAAAAAATATATTATAATAACATAGAACAGTGATAGCCTAGTGGTATGACCGTTGGACTGGCAAGTCAAAGATTGCGATCTTTTCGAGTCTAAGGCACACTTGCTCAAAACGGTAAAGGAAAATATTGTCAGGAAACCAGCAGACCTGAGAGATGTTCTCAATGGTGTGTAAAGTCATTTCAGAGGTCTAAGCGCGGTTTAAACTCTGACACTTGCTTGTTCATCAACTACAGATAATAACATACACTCTGTATTCGTACATAATTACAAGATTATGAAGTGACTAGAATCGGTTCCAAATGTATGTAACTATTTATTTATACACACACATCAAAAAAAGTTTGCGTTCACTTGGAAAAATCGAGATTATATTTTTTTAACTGTTTTTTTTAATCTTTTATTCTTTGTTTGAAAATATATCATTAAAATAAAAAAATCCTAAGACTTATCTTATAGTTTTTTCATATAAAAATGTAGTCAATGCTTTTTGATGCTCATTCTTGTTCTGCCAGCAAGATTTTAGTAAATGAACGAACGAACACAATGCCATGAGGATTATCGGAAGCTTTGCGAGCAAAGATAATAATTTTGAGTGAAATGGTTACTCTACTATAGAAATAGCGCACTGAGTCACCGTATCTCAAGTCTGCGTCGTAACCACGTTACATAGATACCACAGTATGGGTAACTTGGCTGATCGACCTCGTAGTGGCAGCCCATTTATTCTTACTGCTATTCAGAAAGCCTTATATAAGACGCTGCCTTATATAAGCTGATTGCCCTTGATCCTACAGTAAACGACACTTGAAATCACAGTTGCAAGCCGCCATCGGACGTGAAATTAGCACTCAAATCATTCGGAATTCCTTACGCCAGTTTAGATTATGAGCCATTAAGTCCTGGAAAGCACCACTGAACACACGATAAAGATGACAACACTGTAATCTGTGTTGTCACGACGGGCGAGGCAGCGTCAAAGTGAAGAAAATGAAGACGAACGCAAGTGGGAAAATTGCCTTTTTATTGACGAAACCCTGATCAGTACTTACTCAGACGACGTGTCCGTGTCTGAAAAAAGCCTGGACCCAAAAAGACAAAGAACTTGACTGAAAAAACAGAAACGAATATCCTTTTCCAATAAGCAATCTAGGATGTAACAAACGTCCGTAGAATACCGACTGCAGGTTATAATTTTTGGAATAGGAATTCGGTTTTCTTGTTTCATCTAGTTTTAGCAGTCCAGTCGGGTTATTATGTGTTTTAATAATTTATTTTAACTTTTTAGTTTTACTGATTGTAATACTTAGATTGGTACTGGATCGCAGGTAAACGTACTTTTTGTAGTTTATGTCAAAATAGAAGAATTAAAGTTGTCTAATGGCTATATTGCAGTGAAAACTCTTAACCACTCAATAGAACTAATCTAATATATAAAAATGAATCTTCGAAACGTTTGTACACGCACAACTTCCGAACGACTGCACCAAATTGGATAATGCTTTTTTTTGTGTTCGTTATTGTCAGGATAAGGTTTGAATAAAAGAAAATTTTAATAAAAAGAACAGTAAAAAATGCGGTACGAAGTTCGCTGGGTCATTGGTGCCAGCATTATTACTATTTACATGAGCACTATTTACACAAGACATGTTGCGGGAATGCGGGCGGGAAGGCGCGGGAAAGCGACACGTACGTATCGATCCTACTACGAATCTAGCTTCCGGGCTACTACGGCGGCGGCGGGGTAGCCCTAGGGGAGTGCACTGGTACCCCCGTATTTACTATGTCCACTTTGTAGGATTTTTGAAATATTATTTGGAAAAAAAGTATATTAGTGTAAAAATTATAACAATCCATCCTATTATCGATTCTAAATAAACTAGTTCAAGATCTAGTATATAATAAGCATAACCCTTTATATTGTTATATAAATAGTAATGTTAACATTATTTATCGTTTTTATACTCTAGTTTATTTTTTAATACTTGTGTATTGAAATAATCATTATGTGTTAATCATCAGCATCATCAATACATATAATAAAAATGTAATGGATCGCTGTCTGTACGTGGAAGATATAATTATGAGTAATTTTTTATTGGGTCCTTTATCAACGCAAATAGCACCCAAAACAATAATTGTTAGATTTTTTGTCTGTTTATCTGTGAATTTGTGGAAACGGCTTATTCAATTTAGTTGTGGTTTTCACTAATATACCTACTGTGGTAAGCTTCATTTAACATTGTTGTTTGTTTCATGTCAATCGGTTCATAAATAAAAAAGCCAATTTAAATAATCACGTTGAACATTTGTTAATTATTATGAATTTGTGTTTATACACGATATAGTGTTAATTTACGACATCCACGCGGACGGAGTTGCGGGCACAGCTTAGTTATTGCTTATGATACTTCTATCTGGCTGTCCATCTCGAGTGGCTAAAGAGGCACCGTTCATATTTTCAGAAACCTCAAACACAGGTCTGAAAAATATTATAGTAACTTTGTTGTTAGTAAATTATAAAATATAACTAGCTGTGCCCCGCGGTTTCACCCGCGTATAATTATATTATAATTACCTATTTAATACTAACCAACAAATAGAAAATAATTCACAGCTCATCTCTTGCCTCAGGGTTATGCCGTTATGCGTCACAAGACTCGTTCGCGCGTGTGTTGAAATATTTTCATTTTACATTATCTCCTAAACTATACGTCCAAACAACATGCTATAAGGGGCAAAAATCATCTTCATAAAATTGTCTTCATGATGAAGTAACTTACGTTCGTAAGGCTTAATATGCAATGCCTAATAATACCGCACATAAATCATAAAAATTTTGGTACAAATACCTTATTGTGGCTTATGTATAAGAGATAGGCATGTATCATCGCAGTTTTTTTTTAGATGTACTTAGGATGACCAATATTTTTGTAGAATATTGTATTTACGTATCACTAACCATTACGCCAGGGCACGCGGATAAAGCAGTTCGAAAACGCTTTTTCTTCCGACTTACTTATTAAAAATCAATATTTAAGGCTATTTGAGAGGTGTAGCCTAATATTAGATAGCCTATACTATTTCTCACGAACCTGGCTATCATTTAAAAAAAGAATGTTTCAAATCTGATTGTCAGTTGAAGAGATTAGCGCATTTACAAACAACGAAAAGAACCTCTTCCACTCTATAATATTAGTATAGATTAACCTTTTTGACGCCTATGTATATAAGTTAATTTTTAACAAAAAAAAGAACCGAGACCAAAAATGCAATAAAAAGTAAAAAAAGCACACAATACACGAACATAATAAACTGATAGCGTATTTTCATATTTTGTTTTATTTTATAAAAAGAAATCAGTAAGTAAACTTAGGTTATATTTACAGTAATAAAGGAAAAGAGTCGTACAATTATTAGAGGTGTGTTATATAGGACACGTCCCTATTTGTCTCTAAATGTTATCATTTTAGTAGGGACACAAGCGTCAACGGCCGATTACAAAGTTGCACAACACTAAATCACAATGACCTTACAAATTAGGATGCGATTTTTATGAAGATCGATTCAAGCGTATACGATTAAGCAATTTTTTTTATTGTTTCATTTCATTGTGATTTTCAAGTGAATCGATTCAAATGTACGACGGATTGAATCATTCAGTTCGTATTCATAAATATAAACAAAAGCTCGACTTTTTTTTAAATTTTTTATTTTATTTATTAAGTTCCCCGACCGTTGGAAGCTGACACGAGTGGTACCGGTACCAAAAGGTAAAGTATGTAAGGAAGCTAGTGATTATCGACCTGTAGCTATTCTTTCAGCACCCGCAAAAGTATTTGAGGCGGCTATCCACAGCAGCTTTTACGCACAGGTGAGCGGCCATTTATCTGAAGCACAGCATGGCTTCCGCACGGGAAGAAGTACAACGGGCAATCTCCTGCATCAAATGGCGACTATGATCCCAGCAGTCGATGCTGGCCTGCAAGTAGACGTTGCATACTTGGACTTCCGGAAGGCGTTCGACACAGTCGACAATGACGTCTTGCTCTTTAAGCTGGCCAACATGGGTTTTACTCCTCACACGTTAAAGTTCTTTGCCAGCTACCTGCACGAGAGACGCCAATTTGTCGACTGTGGCGGATACCATTCTGAGCCTTATTACACAAGATCTGGTGTCAGTCAGGGAAGTAATTTGGGACCGTTTCTGTTTGTTCTTATGATTGATGATTTACCAAAAATAGTTGAAAATTCCACGTGCCTTCTCTTTGCTGACGACCTCAAACTGAGCATGATAGTTAAGGATAAGGCTGTGGATCATAGTCTGCTACAGCAGGACTTAAATAATGTTAGTAAATGGAGTAAAGAGAACAAGTTATATTTTAATGTAAAAAAATGCTCAATACTGTCCTTCACCCGTACACGCACCCCTAGTCACTGCTCGTATCACATGGAGGGGCAACCCATACAGCGTGTTACAGAGATCAGGGATTTGGGTATTCACTTTACTGCAGATCTAACTTTAAGGAAACATATTGTTGAGGTTTGTAAGAAAGCCTACCGTAATCTTGGATTCGTTTTACGTCAGGCCACTGATTTCACTAACGTCAGAGCTTTAAAAGCTTTGTATGAGGCATTAGTGAAAAGTCATTTGGAATGCAATGCGGCTATTTGGAGTCCAAATGAAGCCAAGTACAAAGCAATGTTGGAAAGAATTGAGAACAAATTCGATTCGAAAGATTTCTTTACTTTAAATTATATAGTGTATACCCAGGATATCCGTTACTATATCCAACATTGTTTTTGCTTGGTGTGGTGGGCTATTATAAACTGGAAGCTAGACGAGAAGTTACGCTGGCTACTTATTTATTTCAACTGCTACGCGGAAAAAATCATAATCCGGCAATACTGGAAGAGCTTTGCTTGTGCGTGCCGGATGAGTATGTGGGACGGCGGCGGCGGCCGCGGCTGCTGGTGGTGCCAACAGCACGCACCAACCTCTTACACCAAGCGCCAATGTCGCGCGCGCTGCGCACGCTCAACGCGATCGCTGAGCGTATTGATTTGTTTTCCTGTTCGTTGAACGACTTCACAAAGACCGCATATAGGATAGTATGTTACGATGTTTCAGAGGTTTAATTACCATATGTTTTTAGAATGTGTTGTGTGAATACCTACGCTTAATTGAATTAATTTATATTTAAGAACATAATTCACTTCTCTGTCGCATTAGGTTAAGCTCCTGTTATGATAGAATATGTAAGTGTGAAAGAAATAAATAAATTATAGTCACTAAACAGTGGGGGTTGCTCTTGAAATTAATACCAATCCCAATCCAATTACAATATTAAATAAACGCCTTAAACAATGCGTAATATTAAAATAAATTTATCGAAATTGCAGTTGCCGCAATTTTAAAGCATGTTGCCTTATTAGTATCCCGATTCTATAATAATTTTTTAGACATTTAAAAGAACGAACTGACATATTTCCAATGTCAATCGAGCGGAATTATTGTCAAGAGTAAGTCTACTGATCAGATCTTTTATTATCTCAGTTAACAAGCAACACCACTTACAAACAAATACCGACCGACACTATAAATTTAACTTTCTTTATATTGTTTGGTAAAAAAATTACAATAATCGCGTGTAAAGGCAATCTTATCAGAATGTCACTAGCTATCAGACATTGAAGAGAATGTATCTATGGCATCTATAGTAATTTTAAAACCAATTATTATTATTATTATTACCCCAAATGTCGACTACATCAGAGACACCTATGCCTGAGTCTAGAATAGTCCTACTAAATCCATTAAACTATAATAAGAAAGTTGTTGTTTTATTTACTACTAAAGCAAATTTTGAATCGATTCTTAGAATATCGATTCATGTGTATTCGGTCCGATTCGATAATCGATTCAGAAGCATATGATTTATTATGATCCATAAAATCGATTCAAACCAAAAGATCATGCATCACTACTTGAAATCCGCTCGCTTGTGACGTCACAGGTTTACTTCTATAGAAGCTCGTGGCGTTGTGGGCGACAAAAAATTTGCAGATTCGTAGGGATCGGTGTTTCTACTATCATAATGTCATAATGGGGTAATAAATCATAATGGGGTTTCATTATCGGCAATAATTAAATAGAAAGAAAAACGAACTTATAAGTCTTGATTGAGTGAAAAAAACCCTAGTTATCATTTTGCAGTTTATTATATATATGTCGGAGGAAGTAATAGGAAACGAGTTGATTGTTGGTTTCATAACCGACATCAATTGTTTACTTTGATAAATCGTAATTTTGTTGTTACATTTTGTTATAGAGTAAAACCTTCTTGTTTATTTAAAAAGTTTCTGTATTGTTTTGTGAGTGTTATGAGTTGACCAATCAGAGCAGAGGATACACTCGAGCGGGGTCGAGGCGCCATCTTGAATGTTTCGCGGGTTTTACTTGGGTAATGTGGATTGATCGAGGTGGATCATTTTATGAGTTGTTGTTAGTATTTTGTGTGGCGAAGTGAGATCGGTGCCACGAATCCGCTGGTCCTATTTAATTGATTGATTAACGTGGATTAACTTTTTGAGTTGATAATTGTGAAGTCATTATTTCGTGATTCTAATATTTGTAAAACTTTAATTAAATTGTACGGAATAGTGAATACTTTGTTTTGTGCTCGCATTATACCCTGATGACGCCCACGAGACTGACCACTAATGACGATGTAAAGGACAATGTGATTCTCCGACATATATTATTGAATGACCAATTTTTTTTCCAATAATAATATTTATAAACATTTCGAAGGGATGAATCTGAGTGTGGTAACTATTGTGTCTCATCACTAGCATACTTTATATCAAGTACTTGGCGCTAGGGATATTAAAATATTTTCTTTCGTTAACATAAAAGAAACAAGTGGTTGTTATATGTGAAAAAGTTTAAAGTAGGCAAGACGGGCGACATTATATAAAAACAAAAAAAGAAAGCTTTAAGTATCGTTAATTTATTTTATTACAGTAGTACTTCTAATGAAGCCGTGGCGCTGAGGGCAAGAGAATCTCGAACTTCTATAGAAGTAATGGGCGTTGAAAAGGTTAAGAAAAGAACATGCAAAACTATATTTATAAGGGTTGTATATGGGAGTCATTTTAGTAATTCGAGATTTGGTTTTTGGATCTGTATTTAAAGAATATAATAAGTATGTATTTTTTTCTACACTAAACATTGAAAAGATATTTAGTTGAAAAGTGATTTATGAGCTTTAATATTTGGCATGTCATATTAATCCTTACAAACGAAAGGTATTTCATCATCAAGACAATTTTATGAGGATACATTTTGCACTTTATAGCATGTTATTTGGACGTATATTTTAGGAGATAATGAAAAATAAAAATAATTCTACACTCGCGCGAACGAGCCGTGTGACGTATAACCTCCGCCCGCCGAGAACCGAGCATTGCCGAGAACAGGTGAACCCTGAATTATTTTCTAGTAGCTGTGCCCGCGACTCCGTCCGCGTGGATGTCGCAAATTAACACCATGGCGTGTAGGAACACAAATCTATACATATAATAAATCTGTAGAGGTGGAGTTTCTGTACATCAAAGAGACTCAAAAAAATAATAATCGGTAAATGTAAGTCAACAGAACCCATTTCCCCATTTTGAAATTATTGTCGTTTTGCCGTAGAACAAGGCAATTGCCGTAACAATGGCAACACTCCGATTTACTCACAAGAGCCCAATGCAATGACGTACCTAGCTACTGAGGACCAAGCTATGTAGTTTTTACGTAAACAAATATTTTTGAACCTATTTTGTTATGATTATTATGATTATATACTATATCAAGATACCCTATTTCCCCTCGTGGGCAAGGGTAATTATTCCGCGGAAACTTTTAACACCGCGATTCAGAAAGTCACGTCACATAATATAACCTGGTTTTAATTAACAATGCATAATGATTATTGCTTATAACAATAAATTGTTCGTTTATAGTCAAAAGATATCGTTACGTGTATCTCCATTACGTTTGTTATGATACTTTTATGTTGAACTCTTCAAATTCAAATATCTTTGGACAGAGTAAACCGATTATGATGAAATAATATAGGTACTCCGAATTACGCACAATATGTTTGTGTCAAAGTTATCTACATTGGTTTTGTACCTTTTATGTGATGCTCACACAAATAAACGACCAACAGACATACACACAAACCGACAAACTTTAAAAAATCATTGAAATGGGTTCTGATAGCTTCCATTTACCACCCCGGAAATCTCTTTAAATTACAGAAATTCCATCTCTACAGATATATTAATATGTATAGATTTTTTGGTTAGTACTAACTAGGTAATTAAAATATACAGCTCAACGACGTTTAGCAGTTTTACATAATTACTGAACTATACACGCAGAATTGTATGAACGTTTTGCGTTTATCAATGCAGCGGGTCAACGATCAGAGATTATGTAAAACAGGGTGAAATGAACTGTCAGATTGTTGATTTTACTTCGAAATTTTGTCGCATATGGCTCGAAGAGGATGACGGGGGCAATCATCAATTCGCTGGTAACCGAGATAGCCAATAGGTACGCTGAACGGTAAAAATCACGGAAAAAATTTGCGCATACGTTTTTTATTACCGTTTGGCTATAAAAAATATCAAGTGAAATTGACAGATTTGTAACATTTGATGTTATAGACATTTCTGATGATGAAGTTCAAATCAAAGTTAAAATTCGCAATGTTTTCAAAAAGGTCATGTAATTTCCGTTCTATATGTATAATAAATTTGCTACACATTTCCCGTATTTTTGTTACTTTAAAAATATTAAAATGAAAAATTCTTTATTGACACAAATGACTGCTACATATTTAAGAATCCCCTGGCCCCGAGCTAGTTATAAACTGTTTTACAAGAGCCAAACTTACCTACCCATCGTTTACATAACTAATTTTAAGTAATTGAAGAATAAAACCTCGAATTAATTGTAAATATCCTATTCTAGACACTTTTTATTACATACCATATATAAAAAGAAACGACTATTTTCCTATGTCCCATCACTTTTTATATTCCTTATGATATGTTCTGCAAAGTCCGCATTAAATATGCGAGTTTGTTCTCACGTCCAGTGAAAGTGGAAAGTGTCCGATGGCTTAGAAATTGTACGGGCGAACATACCACATACGGTCTGTACACTGGTATGGAAGTCTCTCTACAGACCATAGGTGGTCTGTGGACAGTTAACGTGTTATTTTTATTTAATTCTTAGCTTATGTGAATGTTGACTTATATATTAATCCTTTCAAGGAAGTTACCAAATATATTAGGACCTTATATAATAATTACGAATCTAAAGACGCTTGGTGCGGCGGTGAAAGTGGCATAGTCCTCTCGGCTCAAGGGAACGGTAGCGACTGCCTGTGCCTTAGTTAAACAGAACGACGGTCGAAACACGCGTGACATGTGACGACACGATAGTGTCTATTGCGAAATAAAAATTTTGTAAGCGACAAAACTATTTTATCTTAACAACTCAGTCAATGTTAGTAATAAAAAAAAACGCTATTGTCTGACCTCAATTATATGTATAATAATACAATTTTCGGTCTAATATCCATACCATTAAGAGCTCAAAACGAAAAAGGATAAGAAATAGGTAGAACATTGCGTTTTTTATTTAATTATATTTTATTTTAATATGTTTTGGCCAATGTGATCCCTAGTATACAGGGCTGTTCACAGCATATACGAAACCTGAATTTAGTTTGTTCAAAATCGATTGTAATAATGTTTACACCATGTTATATTTTGACCAAATAATATTTAAAAAATCCTTTAATTTGGACACAGTAGGTACGCGGACCAGCTGATTGAGTACCTAACGCCATGTTGGCGTGGCCGCAGTACATCAACACGCGCTGGCTTCGCGCTGGGGCCTAATTCTGCTAATTTACCAATGCTTCAGTTGAGTGTCGATAGTGTGTCGATGGAATGATTTTAGTTAATTGGTAGTCTGCTAGCTTAATAAGACCACCGGTCTAACTAAAATCATTCCATCGACACACTATCGACACTCAACTGAAGCATTGGTAAATTAGCAGAATTAGGCCCCTGGTCTCACGCTGACCCCGCGCCACACAGCCTCAGTCGCCCGGAAGCAAAAGATCGATACGTACGTGTCCCTTGTTTGCGCCCGCGTGCGTTCCCATATCGTGTCATGTGTAAATAGTGCTCATGTAAATAATAATAATGATGCCGCCGTCACCGTGAAGGGAGGTAAATTATTGTAAATAGTGTTGATTACCATTTTTAAGCACGCCAGGATGCTTATCTGTACGAACGTTTTTATTTGTACTTACGAAAAAGTGCGTAGGTAAGTAATAATATCTACAATTAACTATTAAGACAGTCCAAAGCCTGCAAGTGTGATGGAAAATGTTATCACTACACAACTGACAACCGCTCTGTGTGATACCTATCGAAAACTTTAACGAGTCGTGGTGAATACGTTTTAGCGCGGACAAGGACACAAGACAACAAGCTTGTAACTTTGTGGGTTTTCATTCGTTTTTTTTTTATACTGGTTCTATAAATGAATATATTTGACCCGTGTCTCAGGTTTCGTATATATTAAGAATAAGCCTGTATATAATGAACTATCCATAGCTTTATTATTATCAATTTTGGATTTGATTTATATATGTTAATAACGTATCCAGAACTGGGAAATATGCTTTATGCTCCCTCTTAATGTACATTACATGTTACTGGGATGTGTAGCTTTAAATTGTCTTAAAGTATCACCAACACAACAGGCAATGTAATGTATCTTTCCCGTTATTCAACTGGTGTAGGTCTCGACTGACTCCCTTTCAGGTTTGTAAAATCTTTTACAGGGTGCTCTTATTAGAAGCTTTTATTTAACATGCAATGTATGTAACTATGTTTGTTTGGGTGGAATCTTGGAAGCTAAATTAGAACAACTTCCCGATGTCCGATTGGGCTCAAATGTGTGTACATATGTATCTTCGGAGACAATACAATAATATGGTATCTTGGGAGCTATTCTGATGATGGAGCCGGGTGACGGCCATAGGAACTTAGATAAACCCATCGAGTATGGGCTCATTTGTTTTGTCTTGGTGAGTAGTTTTTACAAGCTATTATTTAACTTGCAATGTTTGTTACATACAAATATTGCATTTGCATTTGTTAGTTCGGATCAAATCTTGCAACTGAATTTTAAAGCAGTTATCCTTAACCGATAGAGCTGAAATTTTGCTACTCGTTTAGTTCGGATGACAATGCATGGTCAGTTAAGTGACGTAATTCTAAATTCAATATAGTGGACTACCAAAGATTACGGACTAGTTATTTTTAAGCACTTCCGTGATATGGGTATCAAAAGAAAGGGTTTTAATTTTTCATGCACTCCATTATATGGGTATCAAATAAGGGTTTTTGAGTAGAAATAGTCATTGGGGCCAAGGTGATGTTGCGTTAGAATGTAGATGTGTCCTTTGGACACATCTACATTCTGATGAATGGCGATATTGGACATATTACAGAAATAATATTGCCCTACTTCCGGAGAGCACAGATGTCTGATACTGACATACCATCCGTCCTTATGGTCTTCGATAAAGACGGTGTTCACCTAATTCAACCTAAGTCTTTACCATTTCCGGCAAAATATTGACGGTACTGCTGAACGAAGGCAACATCCTTCGTTAATTATATTATGCTGGGCTTACACAGTACACAAAATGCAGGGTAGTACTGTCTACCACGCCGTTGCCTATTTAGGCTCAAAGCTCTTCGCTGCTAGTCAAGCGTATGTGGCCTTAAGTACAGTCAAATCACTAGGTCTCCTTATTGAAGAACTAGGACGTATTACTTAATTAACGGGAAAACGAACAGTCAACAATTATGCTTTAAATGAAATAAACAAGTTAAGAAACTTCTGAAAAATACGGGAACTAAAAAATATAAAATATATAAACTGTAAAAAAAGTTTCTAAAACCAAGCTTTTAATTAAATGCATGTAAATCAAACCCATAAATTTATTACATTACACAATTTACATGATACTTGTCGCGAGGTTTAGATACTTATAATAAGTAGTATCTATTTTATAAAATAGGTTAATACATCTGCACAATTAAATCTCGCAACACACTTTTATATCATAATTATAAATTATTATTATCAATTAATTGTGTTCGATATTCGCTGAGAATAGTCGCGTCGTTCGCACGCTCTAGTTTATAGTGTAAATTGCAAACGCAGCAAAACTTCGCGCGTCGGTATGCGGTAGTGCGCTCGCCGCGATGACACAATTACTATTGCGAAAGGCCTGACCTACGCTATGTAAACAATAATTAGTTAGAAGTTATTTTTAGATTAATATAATAAATATGGCTTCTAATTCTTCTTCGATAAAGCTGAAAACCGAAACGGAACATTTTCTGTACAAGGTTTACAGCGATGAAAAAGCGGAAAATGATAATCTTCGCAAGATTATTCAGAAAATGCAGGCTCAAATTGATGAACTTCAACAACAAGTGATGACCCTCACGAAGAAAAAAGAAGAAGTATGTGACATCAACACCAAAGCTACTCCTATGGAAAGTTCTACCCAGAATGTTGAATACAACATTGATGAGGAGGAACTTGCCAAAGAAACGGAGTGGATTCGAGTTAAAAACAGAAAGAAAAGGAAATTGAATACATCGCCCGCTCAAACGGAACACACTGAGATGACAGGAAATACTAATTCTAAAGTAAAAACTAAGAAAATACCGCCCCCTCCACCCATAATAGTAGATGGGGTTAATAATTACCAAGCTTTCTTTGACCTTATCTCTGTTAATCAACCCGGAGACACATTTACCACTAAACTCATGAGTAGTAACTGTGTCAAAATTAATGCCAAAGACGAGTACTCTTACAAGTCTCTTACTAAAATGCTGTCTGAGAGCCAATATTTATGGCACTCTTACGAAAATAAACAGAAAAGACCTATCAGAGTGATGGTCAAAAACCTCCACTTCACATGTAAATCTGAAAGAATAATTCAGGACTTGCAATATAGGGGCTATAAGATCCAAGATGCAGTGAACAAGCTTCGCTGGAAAAATAAGGAACCTCTTAACATGTTCATGCTCACTTTCAGCAATGAGGAGGATATTAGTAAAATTTATGGTATTCAATCAATACTAGGGTGTAAAGTTGAGGTACAGCCCATCAAAACTTCAAGACTAGTTCCTCAATGCAAGAGATGTCAAGCGTACGGTCACACGCAAAAATACTGCTCCAAGGAGCCTAGGTGTGTAAAGTGCACAGGAAAACATCTGAATTTTCTCATTATGAAACATACAAATGTGAAGAACAAGAAATTCAAATGGTGGCCATATGTATCAAGACTTGTTTGTATCCTATTACTATAGGTTCCTTGTATTCACCTCCCAGATTCGCAATAAAAAGAGATTCATATTTGAGTCTTATGAGGAATCTAGGACACAAATTCATCCTGGGTGGCGATTTTAATGCTAAGCACACTCACTGGGGGTCCAGGCTTACTACTACGAAGGGGAGAGAACTACTCAGCGCCATAGCAGAACTAAAATGTGAAACTGTGTCAACAGGTAAACCAACCTACTGGCCAACTGACCCACTTAAGATACCTGACTTGATAGACTTTTTCATATGCAAGAATATATCAAGAAACTACATAGAAATAGAAGAAAGTTATGATATGAATTCGGATCGCTCTCCTATTCTACTGACACTGAGTGCGCGAATTCAATTAAAAGAGAACAATCCGACTTTAGTCAATAGATACACAGATTGGAATAGTTTTAATATAGACTTAGAAAAAAGCAAGAAGCTAAGAGTACCTCTAAAGAATGAGGAACAACTAGATTTAGAGGTAAGGAGATTTGTATCCAATATTCAGCAAGCGGCTTGGAGTAACACACCCAACATCCCAACGAGAATAAAGGTAACTGCTTACCCCGTAGATATAAGAAACTTAATTGCTGAAAAACGTAGGCAGAGACAAAGATGGCACAAGACCAGGCATCCAGAAGATAAAAGATTGCTGAACAATCTAACAAAACGTGTTAAAAGGGAAATCATAAACTTTAACGACACTGTAACTAATGAATATCTACGTCAGTTAAGTAGCCAAAAACCAAGTTGTTCCCTGTGGAAAGCAACCAAGAACTTGAAAAGACCCTTGGCTCAAATTCCTCCAATAAGAGAAGAAAACGGATCATGGGCTATGAGCAACCAGCAAAAAGCCACTAGGTTTGCACAGTACCTAGAAAAGATTTTTGAACCTAACCCAGGCAATGACTTCATTGTTATCACGAGTGATTCACTAAGTGAAGACTGCAACGATATAAAACTTACCACCCCGAAAGAAGTTGTTTATGAAATCGCATCCAGCATCAGCTTGAAAAAGTCTCCTGGTTACGACTTAATTACGGGAGAAATCTTAAGACATCTTCCCCGTAAAGCTACAGTAAAACTTACCACACTTATCAATGCTGCCTTTCGGTTGAAGTATGTGCCTGACATGTGGAAAGTTGCCGAAGTAATTATGATAGTGAAACCAGGAAAGCCTCCTCAAGAACCAACATCATACAGACCAATTTCTCTGCTACCTATAATATCAAAATTATTTGAAAAACTATTGTTAAAGCGACTGAAACCTGTAATAGAAAAAAGTCTGCTGATTCCTGATCATCAGTTTGGGTTCAGAGAAAAGCATTCCACAATTGATCAGGTGCATAGAATCACTTCCATAATTGAAAGAGCGTTCGAAGAGAAGAAAGTGTGCTCCACCGTCTTCCTTGATGTGGCTCAAGCTTTCGATAAAGTCTGGCACGAAGGCTTGATCCATAAATTAAAAATTATGTTACCTAGATCGTTTGCCAATATTCTAGAGTCATATATAACTAACAGAGCGTTTCGAATTAGGCAAGAAGACGCTCATTCTAAACTCATGCAGATAAAAGCAGGAGTACCTCAAGGTAGTGTATTAGGGTCGGTCTTGTACCTATTATACACTTGCGATAACCCAGTGCCCGAAAACAATTCCATCGCAACTTTTGCTGACGACACAGCTATTATGGCGATAGGAAGCAGTCATGAGGAAGCAGTAGAAAAGGTCCAACTAGCCATTAACCAAGTCTTCGATTAAAAAGTGGCGAATAAAGCTGAACGAGGCGAAGTCTGTTCATGTTGATTTCACCAACAAAAAACCGCAATACAATCCGGTGTTTCTTAATAACCAAATAGTTCCTTACGCAAATACAGCTAAGTACTTAGGAATGACTCTTGACGCTAAGCTTCGCTGGAAAGCACACGTCAAGAAGAAGCGAGCTGAACTAGACCTACGCTACAAGAACATGTATTGGCTGTTAGGCAAAAACTCAACTATGTCAGTACACAACAAATTGCTTGTTTATAAACAAGTCTTAATGCCAGTATGGACTTATGGTATCCAGCTTTGGGGCTGTACTAGACAAACCAATAGAGAAATCATCCAGCGATTTCAAAACAAAGTACTCAGGGATATTCTCAACGCTCCCTGGTACATCAGGAATAGTGACCTTCATCGGGACCTTAATATGGAGGTCGTAGCCACAATTATTAAGAAATACGCAGAAGCTCACGAACGAAGACTTCACCAGCATGTGAATGTTGAGACCATTCAGCTCCTTGACCACACAGACATAGTAAGAAGACTCAAACGGACCAAACCACATGAATTAGTGTAGTGAACTGTGACAGTCAAAAAATATAGTGATAAGTGCTGACTAAGAACACATGAAAAAGTGTCGTAATTATAATATTAGAAGCTAAGAATAGTTATTGGACGTATTCTTAGTACCTATTATGATAACGTAGCAATTTAGGTTAAAATTATATTACTCATTAGCCTAGTTAAGGCTAGATTGTAATTAAATTAAAGTATTATATCATGAACAAAAAAATGAAATGAAAAAAGGAAAATTTTGTTATTATAAACTACTCAAAACTAAATAGGGCCCACCACGTTTTTTTGCTCTCAGTTCAAAATATGATTAATTAACTGATTTTTATGGATAGATATGTTTGGGTTAAGGATTTAGAAAATGTTTAAACACAATCAATAGTAAAATTTGTTTATTTTGTTTAAACTATACACAAAAGACACATTTTAGGGAAATTATCGCAAAATAAACAAAAACAATAATGTTTGCCTATCACTATTTTTTGTTACCCTGTGTTGACACATGTTATGCTTAGTAACGCGTGGGGCCTCCTCTGCTCCGTATGCACTCTCTGAGCCTATCTGGTACACTTTCGATGAGATGAGTAACATTTTGCTCCGGTATTCGCTCCCAACAGACTTTTAGTGCGTTTATGAGCTCTTGTTGACTATGCACATGGTTGTAGTTCTCTTTGAGGCTTCTTTTTAATTGATCTCATAAATGTTCGATCGGCTTGAGGTCGGGGCTCATGGCTGGCCATGGGAAAACCGTGATATGGGAGTCGGAAAGTGCTCTTTGTGCGATACGGGACGTATGCGCGCGAGCGTTGTCTTGCATAAAAACAAAGCCAGCGCCTACTCTTTGTGAAAATGGGATGACATGAGGTCGCATTACTCGGTTAACGTAACTTGCGGCAGTTACGGCACTTCCATCCAGAATTACCGGCTCAGTTTTGCCTACCAAGCTTATTCCGGCCTATACCATAACACTGAGTCACCCGAAACGGTCAGTTCCATGGATGCATTGTTCTGTAAAACGCTCGCCTTGTTTTCTCCACACGCGTACTCGTTTGTCATCACTAAAAAACTTGACTTTACATTTGTCTGTAAAGAGTACAGTCCAGTTGTTCATAGTCCACTCCAAATGTTCGCGAGCGTACCTAAAGCGCGCTACCCGATGGGCCCTTGTCAGTTTGAGTCGAACAACACGCACTCTAGAACGTTGACCATCTTCGTGGAGTCGATTACGAATGGTTTGATCACTGACTCGTGTACCAGTAGAGTGTCGCAGTCGGTTTTGTAAGAACCTAGCGGTTACAGTACGCTCCCGACGCGCAGTTAACCTGATGTACCGGTACGTACGTGTATGTACAGGTCTCCTAGCCACGCTCCCAGTTTTCTGAAAGCGTTCGCACACGTTTCGGATAGCTCGTCACGACACACCCAGGCGTATTGCTTTATATTTAATACCGGGATCAAACAAAACAGTTAAAGAATGTTACGTTTGACAATAACGCTTAGAATCAAACTGAGAACACAAGGGACAGAATTTGTGCATTGAATGTTTTTTTCAAGCACTTCACTTTTTCTGCCTACCCACTTGAAGACAACGCTAAAGTTGTTGCTGAAAACACTGATAAGGACTCATAAACATGTCAACTATACAATTTAACATTTCATTTTACTAATGATTACCTATTGAGTTATTGTAAGACAAAATTCGAAATAAACTTAGTGTGGGCCCTATTTTGTTTTGAGTAGTTTATTAGAGAATCTGTAATGTCTGTCACAGAAACTTTCTGAACACCCTGTTTGAAGAGACATGTAACGTAATATATGGAAATGTATTGAGATGTGTCAAGATATAAATGTATATTTTCATATAACTCAGTATCAGATATGAAGATGTAAAAATATACATTATTGCTGTTGAGTGTGGTCTCCTGATTATGGAAAGATGTATTGAAATATATTATGCTAAAATATACATCTTTATGTGTGTGATGAGCTTTATTTTTTTCTGTATTCTAATGAATAAAAAGGATTTTTCTACTGTAATTATTCTTGAAAATTGAATTATAATGATATAATTCAATTATCAAGAATAATTACATTAACAATGTAGTAATAAAATTGTGGTGACAGTCTTATTTTGAGAGCAATTTCGAGTCCAAAATGACCATTGTCCATTCGGAATCAACAAAAGAGCACACTAAGACTATCAACACAATAACATGTGATAGTAATGAATTGGAAAATGGAGGCTGTTAAACTGCATTTAAATTAATTGTGATTAAAGAATGCACTTACCAGTGAAAGCAAGAACAGGCCAGTGTTGAGGAGGATATTTTTGTTTCCATTTGTCTATCATTTCTGTATTATATACATCATAATTCAAGGGACCATAAAATTCTGAGTCAATGAAATCTATGTTAAAAGTATCCCAGAATGGACCAAATGGATTTCCAGATTTTGCATTGCAACTTTTTTCATGTTCACCCATTCGTTGAGTGTAGCAAAATGATACTCTTTTGGTATTTGGCCACACTTCATATGCAATATCATTCATAAATGACTCCATTGGGATTACTCTATGATATACTCCTAAGTTTTCAATTTTGAAATATGTTTTGAAAGCCACTTGTATAGATCTTGGTTCACCAAACCTGTATTCAACCCATGGAGGAAGTATTAAAGATCTATTTAGGGCTTTGCTGAACGCTAATGCTCCTAAAAAGTGGTCAGCCTGATTACCAAACCTGCCTAAAATAACATAACAATCTATTATAATGAGCTAAAAAAACAATGAAAACATTACAGGGATAATCTGATAAAATTAATTGGTAGGTAATCCTACTAACTTCATATAATTGTACTATAAAACAAAAAATATGTTTAAAAACAAGGTTTATTTCATGAAATTAAAACTGCTATTGACCAAACCAAAATCTCACTTACCCATACAGGGACAGTAAACTATGTAACCGTTATTATCATAACAGAAAACACTCTTGATATTCAGAGAACTTAATAATAAAAATAAATAAGGACTACTGTAATGCATCTTGTAATGAAAAATCAGTCGAAAATAACATGTGAAATACTGTTAGAATGAGTTCCAATTTTGGTTAATTATGGCTCCATCGGGGTATCGGGATAACGATGATTCTGCCAATGTCAAGGTTGGATAAAACACGATAAAAACAATAACAAAATTTGACCAGTGGGAAAGCCAAGGTACGGTTCACGCTAAAAGTTATGCAATTAGTGTTTAGAATAAAAAAAAAAGAATAATCAATAGAGATCAGGACTTAGATTAGTGTACCAACAACAAGGTTCTGAAAGATTAAAAGTTATGTATTTAGATTAAGGGGAATCAATGGGGAGCCACACTCAAAGCTGAGTGTAGATGGCGCTGTGGTCGACTGTACCTTGTTTACTTTTCGTGACAGGAGTATAATTACTTTAAATTGAGATTTTTAAGTGATATTTCATTTAAAATGTATTCATTTCTGACTGTGCCTCAACTTAAAGTTGAGCTTCGTAAGAGGAACGCGACAACTGCCGGCAAAAAGGCCGATTTGATTGAAAGGTAAAAACTTAAGATATATGAGGTTATGATTTGTTTTTAAGCCTTTTTTATGTCTCCATGAACTAACTATCCAATTTTTTTGATAGATTAGAATCGTACGATCGAAATCAAAACTTTGGTGCTGATTGCGACATCCAAGAGGACATCGCATACCTGTGTCCACCTACTGATACATTCAGAGACATAAATGCAGATACTCCACTGCCAATGATCAACAAACAGGGAATACAGCAATATTTTGAAAAGTAAGTACCTATATTTATTCACTAAATCCTTAGGAAGCTGTTTTCTACATAAATTAGTTATAAAGTAGCATCAATGACAATCATTTTGTTATATTTATCTTATTTTGTTTTGCAGATACAATACCCAGCCCAAGGGGCAGGTTCTTTACGAATCTCGCCATCTCCTGAATGCCCGTTTTTCGAAGGTCGGCATTTACAGCTATATTAGAGGAGAGTGCAAAGCCAGTATGAAGAAAGTTGCTTATGTGGTGGACGTTAAGTTAGGCCAAGATGGAGTCATTGAAGAATGCCATTGTGATTGTGCTGCAGGAAGTGGTACTCAAGCAAGTTGCAAACATGTATCTGTATTGTTACTTGGCATACATGAAATGGTGGAAAAGAAATCAATTAAATTGTATCAGTCATGTACACAAAGGTTAATGACATTTAATAGACCAAGCAAAGTATTTTATAACTCTCCTATAGCAGCTCAAAATTTACCAAACAAAAGATTGAAATCTTGTAACTTTAACCCCCTAAATGAGTGTGACATAATGCATAATTATGTAGATTATGTGCGAAATTTGGTTATTGGATATGGTGAAAGTTCAATGCCTTTATTGCAGACATATGAACCTGCAAATCCGCATGGGATTGAAAGGGATCACTACCCATATTTAAAAAATACTCCACAGGATAATTTACTGGAGAAGCTCTTATTAATAAATGTCACATCTGATCAAATTAAGATGGTAGAAGAGAACACTAGAGCTCAAAATGACTCTGCTATATGGCATGATATGAGATCATGTAGGATTACCGCTAGCATGTTTTATGTAGTGTGCCATAGTAAAAGCTTTTCCAAAAGCTTAACTGAGAAAATTTTAGCACCCAAGGCAGTGCATACAAGAGCTGTGGTTCATGGAAAAATCCATGAAAGTGTGGCTATTGCCAAATATGAGAAAGATCATGGACTAACAGTGCAAAAATGTGGATTATTTATCTCCTCTGAATATTCATTTCTTGCTGCATCTCCAGATGGTTTATTGGGAGAAGACACCGTCATTGAAGTTAAGTGTCCGTATGCTGCTAGATATTGCAAAATAAATAATGTGAGTGTGCCTTATTTAGAGATGTGTAATGGGGAGTTATATTTAAAAAAGAAACATCCATATTATGCCCAAGTTCAAGGTCAATTATATTGTTCAGGCAGGCAATATTGCAATTTTATTGTTTATACATTTGAAGACATGCAGGTAATATTTATTAACAGAGATGAGTCATATATTAATGAAATGTTGATTAATCTAATCAACTTTAATGTACATACTTTAGAACCTGCTATTATAAATAAATATATGTATAAAGATTATTTACAATTAATAAAAAGAAACTGATCAGTTACAAAAATGTTTTATTTTATATTCTTCATAATACCTTCTCGAAAATTACAACACATAAAACAAATAAAAAAAATTTTACTTGCTATTGGAACATAGCTATGGTCCAGTTCATGTTTTAAGATTTTGTAGGTTTTTGTTAATCCTATAATTCTTTCAATATGTACTCTTTTATTTGCCAGTTCCCTATCTTTTATTACTTTGAGACCAGGCAACTGAGATTTTCCTTTTAAGAATGTTGGAATTTTAACACACACATTTTTGTCTGCAAACATGTCCTGTATAGTAAATCCTCTGTCAGCTAATAAACTGTCACCACTTTCACATTTAGTCAAAATATCACTCCGTTCCACTGCCTGCCGGTCACTTATTGATCCTGCATAAGCTTGAGAACAATATGATAGCAGCCCACCAGGAGTTGCACCAACTAATATTTTTAATGTATTGGCATGTTTGTAGCTGCTCCAAGATGCTTGCTGTGACTTAGGGTTCTTAGGTTTCTGAACTTTTATTTCTGTTCCATCCAATATCACTCTAAGATTTGGATCATAATTTTTGAAAATCCTAGGCATATAATATTGTACCAATTCCTTTTTGGGCCAAATATCTATTTTTGTCCACAGCTGATAAATTAAGTTCACCCATGTAATAAAAATGTTTGATACTGTGCTTTGACTGACATTAAAAAACATACTTAGTTCATAATTACATTTATTTTGCCGCAATTTCATCATTGTCAAAAAGAACTGGTCTTCTGTGCTCAGATTAATCACATTATTGCCATAATATCTAATTTTGTGAACCATGGGACTAAGAGTTGAATAGACTAAATTAAATTTCTTATATGATTCAAAACCTGTGTAAAATTTAATAAAGATATCATTATTTTTACATCTATTAATAGATCCATAAATATGTTCATGATCAACTTGAGTACTTTTAGAAATAAATTCAAGTGCTTTTGGTGAACATGCTGCTACACTGTTATTTTCAGTGATCACTTCTTCTTCACAAGCCATCTCTAGTGAAAGATCTCTTTCATTTCCTATAATAATAGTGCTAGTTGATGGTTGCAGTTCATCTTCGTAAGATTCTTGAAAAAGTTTCTTTTGACTTCTCCTTTCAAGACGATGCTGTCGTTCAAGTGCAGCTGGATTTTCTGGTTTTACCATAGTGAAGCAGAAAACTGATGGTATTGCTGTTTTTTTAAGAAATTTGGCGTTTGGTTCATAGTCTGAAATGTTAAGGCATTATAGTTTAGGAACAGAGAACTTAAGTTAGCCATTTATAGGTAAAAGTAACTAGAATCACAGTGAGGACTCACCTGTATATTTGCTTTTCCCATATTAATCCTCTTCCCTGAAATGCACAGCACATAATCGTGCAGTACTACTTGCTTTAAAGTTTTTTATACGTAACGCCAATTCCCATCGTTTTTTACGTTTAACGTCCATAGGAAATAAATGTACTCCTCTGTTTTTACAATTTAACGCACTACATTGAGGCATTTTTGACTTAAATACGGAAAATAACAAGACTAAACCTATTTTAAGACAAAATCCCATACGATTTGACAGCTACTATTTTAAAACAAGGTACAGTCGAAGGTGCGCCCTCTGTCGTGATAAAAAGTTAGTGTTCCTCCCAATTAAAACCAGAAAAATACGTTTTTAGGTAGGAAAGCAAGAAATTTAAAATCTGATTTTATTTACAGTAAGAAATTTACGTAGAGTTTTTAGAAAGAAATAAACACATCAACACGGTCTAGGGATATTTTTAAAAAAGCGAATTACTATCAATATGTTAATTATATAAATGACATAAATATTTAAAAGATACGTTATTTAATATTCTACCATTTTCTAGTAATGGTTATGGTACTTCGATTAAAATTTCAGGATTTTATGGAAAAAAAATGAAGCATAGACGGAAACCGTATATGAATTAACTTTTAATTTATGAGTAAAAACTGAAAAAAATAGAAAAATCATTTAATTTGTGTTTATAAACTTGAAGTTAGTAGTCTGAGAAAGCGCCCATGATGTTCATAACACATCGGCAACGATTCGGCATGCTCAGAACAAGGTTGTCAATGTCTTGCTGCGGAATATTGTCCCATGTCTTTCTGAGGTGCGCAAAAAGTTGATCTTCTGTAGCCAGATTTTCAGGAACTTCCTTCAGAGCTCTTCTTTGCAGCATATCCCACGCATGCTCAATGGGATTTAGATCTGGCGATTGAGCAGGCCAGTCTAAGGCCCTAACATTGTGTGTATGTAACCAAGCTGCTACCGTTCTCGCCGTGTGTGCCCGGGCATTGTCGTGCATGAGCAGGAAATCTTGCCCCATTTGTGTTCTGTGGGGCAAGATTACGGGCCCCAGCACCTGTTGGACGTATCGTTCTGCCGTCATATTGCCCCGCACCCAAACGAGATCCGTCCGTCCTCCAAGACGAATTCCTGCCCAAACCATAATTGTTCCTCCTTGGTATGGGTGAACTTCCTGAGGGTTCTGAAGACGGCTCCATCGTCCAGGAACTCGCCAAACACGCGTCCTTCGTGAATCTGGATGGAAGCCGAACCTGGATTCATCCGTGAACAGCACATTGGACCATTGTTCACGGCCCCAGTCCACGTGGTTCCAAACCCATTCTAATCGTCGTCCACGATTGCCTCTCCGTAAAGGTGGGACCCGGAGTGGTCTACGAGAGCGTAGATTGCTTTCATGCTGTCGCCTTCTTACAGTTTGGTCACTCACAAGCACTTGGTGTTCCACTCGCAGCCTTTGGACCAATTGAGTCGCCGTTGCATTTGGTTGAGCTCGCGCAGTAATTTGCAAAAATCGGTCTTGTCTGGGGGTAGTGATGCGACTTGGCCCCCGGTGCCTCTCCGCTACTTCACCTGTGGCACGATAGCGTGTCCACAATCTTGAAATTACATTTTGGTGGGTCCCTATGGCCTCAGCAACATTACGCTGAACAGACCCAGCTTCCAGCATTCCCACAGCTCGTAACATCTCCGCCCTCGTCAAATGTTGGCGTTGCATGGCTACAATACCTCAATTTTAACTTTATCTTTCGTTTAAAAATGAAAAAAAACTGTAACTAAATGTAATTCGTATTGTTTTCTAAATTTCGCACAAATGAAAATTCCCTCTCCTACACATCAAGACATTTTTATTTTTATGCCACCGAAACAAAAGAATTTTCAAAAATTTGAATTTGGAATTAGTCTGAGATAAATTACAAACAAATCGGTGTATAAAAGATTCCAATGCGGCCAGTACTTTTCGAGTTATTTAATTGAGTATGAAATATCCCTAGACCGTGTTGATGTGTGTATTAATAGGCCTAGGGATATTATTAGGAAGGATATCATAAAGAGGGACAGATATATTGGGACAGAAAAAAAACAAATGTTCTAAGGTCATCCAAGCCACATTCACAGAGAGAATTGTCGCGAATATGAAGTTTGGCTAAAAAGACAGGGGTACAGACATGACCTATTCTGAGACGGATAATGAGAGAAGTAAGAAATTTACTAATATTTTTAGATTTAAAAAACCAGGGTTTAGAGGGAATATTGGGCTGAATAGACGCATAATATTTTCCTTTTAAAAGACTGGTCTGTTTCCACATATCATTCCAGGAATTCAAAAGATGAGGTCTAGCTAGAGAGCATAGATCCCGAGAAGGAATATCAGAATAAGTATTAGAACCAATTTGTACAGCCAACTTAGCATAGTGATCTGCAGCCTCCCGAGATACCAGAATGACCTGGGATCCAGGCCAATACAATTTCAATTCCAGATTGATTTAATTTGAACAGAATTTGCTTAATTTTGAGGGTAAGTATGAAAATATCTTTAGAATGGAAGGGAAGCTTGAGTAAATCTTGAAGACAGCTGAGGGAGTCACTTAAAATTAAAGCCTTTTGGAAGTGGTTATAGTTCGATTCAATATATGATAAGGCTTCCAGAATAGCAATAGACTCACCTGTAAAAATGGAGCATTCGGGGGGACATTTATGGATAAGAGTAACATTATATTTAGGGATATAAACAGAGAGTCCTACATGGCTGACTTCAGAAAATTTCGAGGCATCAGTATATAATGCAATCCAATCTGACCACGACCTATCTATAATTTTATTGAATTTTCTGTCTGCACCTGGCGTATTTTTATTTATTCCGAAATTTAATATAACTCTGGGTTGGAAAATAAGAGAATCGTAGTCTATGATAAAAAGTGGAAACTTATCTAGCTGCATTACTGGCGATGAATTTAAAGTGAGTTTATTGAAGGCATTCGAAAGGAGAGGAGGGGATTTATTCAACCAGTACCCAGAAGTACCAATCTCACGGGACAAAGAGCGTAAAATGCTTAATAAAGGATGGTGAACGTACTGTGTTTTATTATAAAAAAATCTGTCTGCAAGAAGTTGGCGTCGAAGATGCAGGGGAGGCTCCACACACTCGATTTGGAGGGCATTAATTGGAGAAGACTTCATTGCACCAGTAATAATGCGTAGGCATTTAGATTGAATCTTTTCCAATTTATTTAAAGCCATTTTGCTGCACGGTTCTAAAAGAAAACAACCATAATCCATATGGCTACGCACTATGGCGTTATATAGGATTTTCTGAGAAAAAGGGTGAGAGCCCCAACGAACCCCAGATAAGGCCCGCAAGACGTTCACACTCTTTTCACATTTATTATAAACGTAATATAAATGATGTAATCCAGACATTTTAGAATCTAAAATGACTCCCAAAAATTTCACTTTATTTTGAAACACAATCGGATCACCAGTTATAGAGAGACTGATTGGGGGGATATTTCTTTTGCGAGAAAAAACCACTGCACGGCATTTTGGGACTGAGACTGACAAACCATGATCACAAAGCCAATCATTCAGATACCCAAGAGCTGTGTTTAATTTATGAGCAATATCCAGGAAGTTGGAGGAACTAGAATAAAGGGCTATGTCATCTGCATATTGAAGAATTTTGCAGAAACAACTGACGGATAAATCCAATTCTGCAGTGTATAGATTAAATAAAAGGGGACTTAACACAGATCCCTGTGGTAAGCCTTTCCATACCATTCGAGGAGGAAGGAGATTTCCTTGAGAACGAACAGATACATAACGGCACATAAGTAAATTACAAATAATATTGACCAGTCTTACGGGAATATTCAGATGAAGCATTTTCTGTCTGAGTAACGGGAGCTGGACATTGTCGTATGCCGAAGATATGTGAAGAAAGACCGCTATGACATGCTCATTACGAGAAAAAGCGAGCCTGATTTCTGAAGTAAGAATGCTGAGACTATCTATAGTGCTCATGCCACATCTAAAGCCAAACTGGCTACTGGAGAGCAGGCCTCTATTTTCTAAAATCCATTCTAGTCTGTTTTTAATGAGGTGTTCCAAAATCTTTGCCAAAACCGATGAAAGGGCAATGGGCCGATAAGATGCAGGGTCATTAGGATCTTTTCCTGATTTAAGGATGGGAATAACTATCTGGGTCTTCCAAGGATTCAGGAATATTTCCGGTAAAAAATATGGCATTAAAAATAGATAGAAGGTATTGTTTGGTAGAATTAGAAGATTTACAAATGAAAGAGTACGGAATACCATCTATTCCAGGAGAAGAATCTTTTAAGTGATCAAGAGCACAAAGATAATCGGAAAAAGAAAAGAGGTTATTCATTCTGTCAGATGAAGAAGGGGAATTTAGGAAAACAAGAAGGCTGTCATGATTAGGGACAAAAGGAGGGGCCAACTTATTAATAAAATGATCTAGCCGTGTTTGAGGATCATTCGAGGAGATATTGGGATCCACAAATGTTTGGCGAAAGCTCTTAATCTTACGCCACAATACTTAATGGAGTGCGAGGCGATAAAGATTCACAAAAATTTTGCCTACCCAAAGACTTTTTCTTAGCTAACCGTCTTTTTGTGACAGCGCAAATTTTTTGATAGATAATGTAATTTTCCATTGTTAAGTCATTTGCATATTTATTTTCGGCTTCATTCCACCGACGAACGAAAGCCGTACACTCTTTATCCCACCAAGGAGGGGAAGGAATACGACCGCGAGATGAATTTTTAAGGGGAAATGATTCGTCAGCAGTCAAGAATAAACAGGACACAAAGTCATCGTATAAAGTCAAAGAATTAGAATTGTCAACTGGACGAAGAGAATTGACTCTAGCGTCTAAGAGAAGAGAATATTTATCCCAATCGGCGTCTGTGAGTCTATACCTCTGTAAAGAATGGGTTACAGGAGCTGGAGTAGATACATTATTTAAGTGGATTAGAATTGGAAAGTGGTCACTACCATAGGAATTAGGCAGAACAGACCAAGAGATAGAATTTACAAGAGAAGGGGAAGAGAAGGAAAGGTCAGGTACACTTATATATTGGTCAGGAGATACCCTGCGAGTTGCAGATCCATCATTCAAGATACAAAGGTTATTGTCATCAAGGAGATCAAGCAAAAAAGAAGATGACGAGTCCGAGAAATGAGATCCCCACATGGAGTGGTGGCAATTAAAATCACCTGACACAATGAGGGGACCTGATATGGAAGAGATAATATTATTCAATTCTAAAATAAGGCTGGAATTAGGATGAGGAATATAACAAGATACAAAAGAAATATTTAAAGCTCTTACTGCTACAACATGGAAATCAGGGCTGTGGGAAGGAATTGGAATTTGGGAGAAAGTGATTGATCTTGAGACAAGTAGGGCACAGCCTGCCCATCCATCATCCCTGTCGTCCCGAAGACAAGAGTACCCAGGGACCCTAAAACTGGATCCCGGCAGCAACCATGTCTCAGAAACCGCAAGGAGGACAGAATTGAAGTGGTTCAACAAATAATGTCATGTTTCTTACGCCGAATACTTCTACAATTCCATTGTAGAAGGATCTGACCTATTTTTATTACTTAAAGCAAAGATCAATTCTTGGAGTAACGAAATGACATTGTTCGGTAGAGAGTCAGAGAATTTCGAAATTATATTAATAAGGGAACAAGTGAGGAGTTCAATTAAATTATCATTGGGAGTAAGTAGAGGGGTCGATTCTATAGGAGGAGAAGAAAAGGCACAGCCTATGGGCCTGAATATCATAAGATTTCCCAAGAGAAGGAGAAGGGCGAGGAGATTTAGTAATGGTTTTCGTATAAGAATAAGACTGAGGAGATGTAAGGGGACGAGAGTCAGATTCTTTAGTCAATTGAGGAGAACCAGAAAGAGTGGGGAAGGGGGATGATTTAAATACCTCGGAATAAAGATGGTTGGTACTAGGAAATCTAAGGGAAGCTTCGGAATAACTAATGTTGTCCTGTGACATGACGAACTTTATAGATTTTTGACGGGAGTGCTCAGGACACCTGAAATCAGTTGCTTTGTGAGCTCCCCTACACAGCAGGCAAGAGGCAGATTCATCCACAATAGAACAGCTATCCCCAGGATGGTTTTGGGCACAGCGATAGCAGCGAGGAGTAGAGCGGCATTGTGAACCAATATGGCCAAAACGACAACAATTTCTGAACTGAATGGTAGGAAGTTGGTAAATCGAAACAGGAAGAGAAGATTCATAGCAAAATACTCTCTCAGGGAGAGTTTGTCCGGTAAATGTCAGCACCACAGAGGTAGAAGGAATCCAAGAAACTGAATTGTCTTTTCGGGATTTGACATTCAACCGACGGGCTTTGATTACTTCACCGCAATTATTAGGAGTTTGAATGCCTTCAACCAATTCCTCTAATGTCCAGTCCGTCGGGATATTACGCACTACGCCCATTCTTGAAACATGAAATTTCGGAACAGAGGCTGTGAACTTATTAGATGTCAAAATTTTATTGTTGGTGAAATTATTTGCGTCGGTCGCAGAACTAAACTCGATGGCTATTTTGGATCTTCCAAGAGCCTTAATGCCACCCCTTACAATAGCCTTCACGTTATTCTTATGGATAAGCTGAGCAAACTTAAGTAATCTGATAGACTGACCTGCCGACACATCAGGTTCCGATCTCGTGACATGGATGATAAAAGGCCCCTTATCACATTCGTATCACATTGTATAAAATCTTACCATTATCCTCAAAACCGGGTTTAGAATAAGTCGATTGATAAGACATTGAAGGGGGTTTATTTTTTTTGGATTCGATACCTAGATCTTCCACAGCCGCTCTCTTTAGTTTCTTATCAACCTGATTACGCGGATCGTTAGTCAAGTCCTAAGAAGAAACTATGTCAGGATCGGTGGAAACACCACCTCCCCCATCCGGGTGTTCATCGTCGTCCATTTCCCTCATTAAAATGAGGGAAATGAAACGAGAGAAGGTATTAACCAGGGGACGGCGAATACCCAACAACACGGCACAAAAATGACAATTAAAGATACTAAACACCCGCAAAACCTAAAAAACCGCACAAAAAATTCGAAAAAACGTGTTTACACCAACGCATAGACAACCCGAATCCGTAGGAATGAATAAAAACTCTTGGAAGTTTTTGATCATTGATGTCAAACAATGAAACAACAAGTAACCAACACAGATTAGTAATATATGTATCTTAGGTAACCAGTGCTGCTAATAAAAAAAACTGCATTCCCCGCGTCAGTGTTGTCAATTACCCGAAATTCCCCGCTTCTTTTTGAATCATTCCCCACAAATTCCCCGAAATTATATTTTTGGAATAAAAACGCTACTCTATAAAAAAATATTAATATATGTACTACTAAAACTTTTATAAAATACTATACCTAACTATAACAAAATTAACTTTTACATCTACAGACTTAGTAAGGGCCACGTGCTTCATTTTATAGGAGATACAAAAAAAAGTTTTTATTTATACGCCTTTGTTCAAACGACTGTAAGAACAACACTCAAATACCTACGTATTTGAGTGGTGTTGCCATTCAAAATTATGTTAATAGTGTCGAGCTGTATCTGCCAAGTCAGAAAGTGATTTTTAGGTGTAAGTAATTACCCAACGTAAAATAGATGTAACTCACAGAAAAAGTTGATCTGGTTTCCCCGAAATTCCACGATTATTGTCAGTCCCCGCGCTCTCCCCGCGCTAACCTTCAATTTCCCGAGATTCACAGCGTTGCAAGTAACAACCATTACTACCAGGGTTGCCAATGTATGTAATTCCCGAAAAATCCAAGTAAAATTTCCCACATTTGGGGACAAAAATCTGCTGATTGCCCACAAATTCCCCTCAATATTATTTTAAACAATGAAACAAGTTTCAACTATTTATTAATACATACTTCTTAGGTTTGGTACCGTTACACCTTTTCCATATATTTATTGCAAGCATTTTGCTCGAAGGGTTAAACTTGACACTGCCACCCAATTTTTTTTTTACCTTTTTAATATTGTTGACATCTATACTATACTATAATTTTATATTATAACATGAAAGATTTTTTGTATGTTTAAACGTGTGGAACTACCAGTTGGATTTGATATGATAGCTAGGGACGTAAGGAATAATATCTAATATTAGGCTACACTTTCAACTAGCTTTAGAAATGATTTTTGTAAGTTGGAAGAAAAAGCGCTCCTGAACTGCTATAACCGACATTCGACGAACGGCATTATGGTTAATGATACGTAAATACAACGTTCTACAAAAAAATCGGTCTTTAGTAGTATCCAAAAAAAGGCCGAGATGCAATATGCCTATCACTTAAACATAAGCCACATTATAGTATTTTATGCCAAAAATTTTATGAGAATTTTAAATTAATTTATATATTTGAGCATTATTATTGGGCATTGCATATTATTCCTTACGAACGAAAGTTACTTGATCATCAAGAAGAAGAAAATAATTTTATGAAGTTAAACTTTGCCTCATAAAGTATATTAATTGGATGCATGCAGTATACTGCATGCATCCAATTGCAATTACGTCGCCATAAGACGTGTTAAATATGGAAGAAGAATTCACGGTGGTGAGCAGAGGTCGAGATGGCTTAGTGGTCAGAGCGCCTGGAGTATCTATCCGGGTGGCGCAGGTTCGAATCCTGTTCGCGACCGTATTTTCTTTTTCCATTTAATATTGTAACTTTATTATTTTATATTTTTTTTAAATATTCCCAAATGACGTAATGTGTTCAGAAATTCTTAACACATCTAGTTTCTAAACGAACTAAAACAAACGACTGTCAGTTTCATGCATAGAATTAGAATATTTTTGCTACCCCATAGAAGGACATAGAGCTCAAAAAAGTGCAACCGTTTTTGAATTGTCAATGTGTGCGTGCAATAGTGATGTACAACGTGGAAATATTGAGACATATCGCTTATTGATAAACAGTATTTCAGATGTAAAGACTTGGTATACAAAATGAAAATATATTCAAACAAATTATGTTAATAAAACTAAAATCACAAGCGTAGGTATTATTTAATGCACTTCATTAATTAATTACATTATTTTAATAAAAACATTTCATGCGCCTATACTATAATTATATTTCATTGGTAATAGGTACTTTGTTCAGAAAGCAGCTTTTAAGGACCCTGAGCAGTATATAGAGTATGACTGATTGAGATGATGAATGACTAAATGATTTTTACCTACCTATCCTAATACCATTGCGAAGGTGGTCTGGACTCAGCGCAGCACACGTTTGAGGTGTGCCCTGCCTAGACCACTGAGCGGCGGATACTAAGAGCCAGTATCGGGCGAGATCTATTTCTGCCGGCAATAGTGAGGTCTAGGCTGGCAGATTTAGGGAACTGGAGAGAAATGGCTTCCTGTTGTGATACTGCTGTTGTCCAGAAAGAGGCCGCCGAGCGGGATTGTGAGAGGGCCGATCCCTCTCGGAGAAGAAGGCGTCTAGGAGGCAACCGCCTCGGCGCCTAACAGCCGAATCCCCGCCTGTATGATTAAAAACAGGCGGCCCTTTGGGGTCACGGGTGCTTAGAGAGGGGACTCTATTTACCCATCGTGATCCCAGAGAAGACGGTGGCATAGTGGTCACGTCCTATCGTGCACAGCGAGGCTTAGGGGAGACCCCTTTACAGTCCTTCCAGGTATGTGATTTAATAAGCGCTGCATAGCGGGGGTGCTGGAGCTGGTCTATTAAGTGCCTCCCTCCATATGCTAATGTTGACCGCCGAGGTGCTTTGAGTGAGGTAAGAATCTCACACACCCCGGTCTTATCCATAAAGGCACGTTTTTGAAGCCTTCCTCCCGAAAAAAAAGGGAAATATCCTATTATCTTGTCTTATTTCTTTATTATTTTTTCTTTTTTATCTTTATTCTTTTCGTTATCAATTAGTCTCATCCATTTTTCCTTTTCCTTAGTATCGACAGGAAACCTTTTAGTATAAAAAAATATATCATAAAAATGAGAATTTCTCTTGAATTTGTAGTCAAAATTATATAAACAACATATTCATTACGCTATCACATAGAGGCTCAGTGCTCACCGCCTAAAGGTGATAGCGCAGGAATCACCAACTAGTTTCATTCGGGGTCTAATCAAATTCAAATTCAAATCAAATAGCGAAGAATAATAGTAGCGCAGTTCGTTAGATCATTATTAAACTAAGGTCCGCACAAAGTAGGTTGGCGGTCCGGATTTGAACCGCATTTGGGGACTACTGTAATAGCGTGATGAAATATATTTATAACGTAACTTGGGCCACTAAGCTACGCTAAGCTTCTTATATGTTATAAACGTTCGGACAGACACACCGACAAACAGACAGAAACGTTTCCAAACATTTTGGTTTCATCGTATTAGGTACCTCAATAAAAAATTTGGAAAAATGATTACTGTGCAAAGATAGTTGGTAGATCTACACTAATAATAAATTCTGATATCGGAACTTTCTGTTCTAAAATTTCATCGACACAATAGTCGACATTGACAAGTCACTATTTTGTATACATGAAATGAAAATTTATATTAGAACAACGTACTCAATATTGCTTTTATGACCATTGTTTTTTAATATAGAGTAAATTCACTATTTTCTTGATAGGATATGGTTTTCAAAATAAATTTTCTAAAGACAGATTTTTCCAAAATATGGCCATGAAAATATATGCTGTTGTTGACAATTTACCTGTGAAATGAATCTTTTCCTGGATTATTTTTATAAGAAACATCGCAGACACCAACACAACACGTAGGCATTGCTTGTAATTTTAAAACTGTAAAAAATGTACAGGATTCACTGACAATACAGCAAATATAAGTTAGCGTGATTTATGACAGTGACACTGGAGAAAACAACATCTGCCAATAGTGCTGACTGAACCTAAATATGCTTTCTCTTTTTAACATGTGATATTTCCGTAAGAGATACCATTCCCATACTAGGCTTTGTTGGTCTTTTTCTATACTACGTTTATGGTTTCATGTCAGTTGGTAATGTCAAATGAAGGTCACAACCGTCAAACCGACAAGTGCTGCCAGGACTAGTATAAAATTTTTGATGTTTATTAATATAAAACGCATGTTTTTTAAGTTTTTGGGCATAGATCTATTTTGATATACTTGTAGAAATATACATAGTAATCATAGTTCAAAAAATAAAATACATTCTTATCACGAAATGCGATTTTAGTTAAAATAGCTTCACTATAAAAATGCCATAAAACATTTCCTTCTAGTAGTCTGGCATCACTAAAAATGACAAGTGACCTTCAGTTCACAGATTATATAAAATATAAACATGTGACGTCACTGCAAGTGCTTCAGGTCAAATGAAGGTTATTAGTTATTTTGCCTTTTATTTTGTAATCTCTTACTTTTATGAGTGGAAATTAACAAAATATACCACATAATCAAAAAATCTCCAAATGGGTTTTCCGTAAGCACGTCTTACGAAAAATCAGGCATGCCCAATACGATATAAAATTCCTGGCAGGTTCTATGGAAATCTGCAATAGCAGCACGAGGTATATTTATTTTCATCATTTTCTTCGGCTTTAAATCCAATATATAACGTCCTAATTTATTATGTAATTTTCTTTTAAGGGGTCAATGTGTAAGTGACAAGGACTCATTTTTATGCAATAATTAATATTTCTACAAAAAAAAAACTTACTGTCATTCGAGGAGCAGTTTTCCGTCTTGCTACTACTCTGGTAATTACAAATAATTTGTTATATTCATTTATTTATTGGCATACGTGAATGTATTTGACTTAAATATAATCCTAAACTTGAATATTTAATTTCAAAGGAAGTTACCTAATAAATAAGGAACTTAAATATTTAGTTTAAACCTAGAAAATGCCGAAAGTTAAATTTGGTGCAGTGAAGAGTATTGAGTCGTTCGTAATCCATAAGTACCTAAGGTAAAAAAAAATATTAAAATATTTGGAATAGGGTATATGAATGTATTTCTTAAATATTTTTATTCGATTGTATATGTCCAGGTGAAATAAATAAATAAATCTTTGAAAAGCATTAACACATGCTTAGCGAACTCTTGGGTAATACGTCTTTTGGTTTCGTCATTGTTATCTATATGTCGCAGATTTATTATAGAATCAGCTGTTATACAAGACTGCAAGCTGATTTACAAAACAGTACTGTTATGAAAAACAGCTGAACGACGTTTAGCGGTTTTACATAATTACTGGGGCCTAAGTCTGCTAATTTTGCTAAAATTACACACAATTGCCATTCAACTGTCATACAATTAACATTCCATTACAATCACAGACTACAAAGAGATACTACGTATCAGACACGAATTTCCGAACAACCAATCCCCGACGTCGACTTTAGAGTTTGTCATTTTGTTTTGTTTCCAGGCTAAACTAGGCTAGGGCAACCTACTATAATTCCAATATATCTGAACAGGGTATTTAGGACCATTGATTATTATTAATTTAAAAATTTTAGGAATAACACGAAATAAAAGTAAAATTATTTATTTTTAGATTTATTATATTCATTTGTATCCATAGTATTTTTCTTACAAGTGGATCGAGTTCGTGAGTTATTTAAATTATTTCACATTGGGACATTAATTCTTGATAAAATTCTTGAGTTTTCTCCAATATTTAGGCGTCAAATCTTTCGGTATTCAGTCTCCAATTCCTTCTGATGACACTGCAAAAAATTTAAAATAGATTGTTTATAGTCGGTTTATAAACCCCTATATGAATGGAATAGAATACTTGTAGATGAGCTAGTGATGGTATGGTATTGTATGGATGGTATTTGGTAAACTAGCATACGGTCACATACTACACAGATCGGAAAACACCCGTGTACGCATGCTTCCTTGATTTGGCCAAGGCTTTTGACCTTGTAGCATATGACCTGCTGTGGAACAAGCTGAGGAGCATAAATTTGCCGCCAGAACTCATCAGCATGTTCCAGTACTGGTATGCGCACCAGTCTAATAGTGTTAGGTGGGCGGGGGAATGTCGGATGCGTATCAGCTTAAATGCGGAGCCAGGCAGGGTGGATTAACATCTCCTACCCTGTTTAATTTGTATATTAACGGGATGATCGTGGCATCGCTCAGCAGTCAGCATGTCGGTTGTCACATTGACGGTATATGTGTCAATAATCTAAGTTACAGTCTGCGGCTTGAGGAAGCTGTTACAGATATGCGAAGAATATGCTTGTGGTCACAGTTTATTGTATAATGTAAAGAAAAGCCAGTGTCTCTTTGAGACCGCCAGTGCAAAATGCCCGGGAAGCAGACCGCCGGTCAGACTCAATGGGGTTCCTTTGCAAAGGGTGGAAAAGTTCACATACTTGGGGCATGTTGTGACTGTCAAACCTCGAAGATCACGCAGATATGGAACGGGAGCGGAGGGCGTTGTCTGTTAGAGCGAACATGATTGCCCGCAGATTTGCGCGGTGCTCTAATGAGGTTAAGGCTACGCTCTTTAGAGCGTATGGTACATCGCTGTACTCATGCAGTCTGTGGGCTTACTCTAATAAAAGTTACAGCGCTATCCGCGTCCAGTACAATAACGCGTTCAGGGCGGTGATGGGGCTACCCCGATACTGCAGTACCTCGGGTATGTTCGCAGAGGCTCGCACTGACTGCTTCCACGCGACCATGCGCAAGCGCGCCGCGTCCTTGCTGCGTAGGGTGTTTGTTGTGCTATCTCTTACTTTCGTATTAATCGACGACATGCTTACTCTTTCTTCCTTCCGGGAAGTGTGTGTCCGTCGGCTTCTTTGACGGTCGCGTACTTATATGGCGAAGTTTATTACTCGAAAATGAACCAGTTTTTTTATATTTGCTGAAATAATCCTATGCTAAATTATTGTTTTACTTTTTGATTTTTCTGACACTGAATGTGACTGTCTTATGGGTCTAGTGGTTACGAGCACGGCTCATTGAGCGTGAGGTTCTGAGTTCAAGTCCCGGGTACATCGTGTTATTGTATTCGGGGCGTACAGGCGTAAGGCTTTCTTATGATGACATTAACCCATGAATATGAACTCCATTGAGAAAGTTGTTAATGCACTATCGACTATTAGAGTTATTTTCAAGGAATTAATGTTTAAGTACCTACGATATAACAGGAGTTAAGGGCTTTTTGAGCAGGTAACTCAAAAGTTGTACCTTCACACAAAAAACAGTTTTTTTTAAATTCACATTAAATTATTGGATTGTAATTTTTTTGTTGTTAAAAACAGAATTACAATATTTTTGCTACCCCATAGAAGGACATAGAGGTCAAAAAGGTGCAACCGTTTTTGAATTGTCAATGTGTGCGTGCAATAGTGATGTACAACGTGGAAATATTGACACATATTATAGATAAACAGTATTTCAGATGTAAAGACTTGGTATACAAAATGAAAATATTTTCAATCAAATTATGTTAATAAAACTAAAATCACAAGCGTAGGTACTATTTAATGCACTTCATTAATTAATTACATTATTATAATTAAAACATTTCATGCGCTCATACTATAATTATATTTCATCGGTAATAGGTAATTTGAACAAAAAGCCGGTTTTAAGGACCCTGAGCAGTATATCGAGTATGACTGATTGAGATGATAATTGACTGGATGATTTTTACCTACCTATCCTAATACCACTGCGGAGGTGGTTTGGACTCAGCGCAGCACACGCTTGAGGTGTGCCTTGCCTAGACCGCTGAGCGGCGGATACTAAGAGCCAGTATCGGGCGAGATCTATTTCTGCCGGCAGTAGTGCGGTCTACGCTGGCAGATTTAGGGAACTGGAAAGAAATGGCTTCCTTTTGTGATACTGCTGTCGTCCAGAAAGAAGCCGCCGAGCGGGATTGTGAGAGGGCCGAACCCTCTCGAAGAAGAAGCCGTATAGGAGGCAACCGCCTCGGCGCCTAATAGCCGAAACCCCGCCTGTATGATTTAATACAGGCGGCTCTTTGAGGTCACGGGTGCTTAGAGAGGGGACTCTATTTACCCATCGTGATCCCAGAGAAGACGGTAGCATAGTGGTCACGTGCTATCGTGCACAGCGAGACTTAGGGGAGACCCCTTTACAGTTTCTCCAGGGATGTGTCTTAATAGGCGCTGCAAAGCGGGGGTGCTGGAGCTGGTCTATTAAGTGCCTCCCTCCATATGCTGATGGTGACCGCCGAGGTGGTTTGAGTGAGATAAGAATCTTACACACCCCGGTCTTATCCTTAAAGGCCGGGCGCGTTTTTGAAGGTTTCCCCCGAAAAAAAAAAATCCTATTATCTTTTCTTATTTCTTTATTATTTTTTCTTCTTTATCTTTATTCTTTTCTTTATCAATTAGTCTCATCCATTTTCTTTTTCCTTAGCATCGACAGGAAACCATAAGTATATAAAAAATATCATAAAATTATGATACTCTCTTGAATTTGTAGTAAAAAATATGTAAACAACAAATTCATTACGCTATCACATATAGGAACAGTGTTCACTGCCTAATGGTGATAGCGCAGGAATCTCTAAGTAGTTTCATTCGGGGTCTGTTTTTAATATTAATATTAGTAGCGCAGTTCGTTAGATCATTATTAAACTAAGGTCCGCACAAAGTAGGTTGGCCGGAATTGGAAATTGGAATTAATGGACACTTTGTAGTACATTGCGTCGTGTGTTACAGCTTGTCTATGATGAGCGACAATAGTGAAAACTCGACACTGAGAACTCACTATTTTGTATACATGAAATGAAAACTTATATTAGAACAACGTACTCAATATTCACCGACTCCAAAATTAACAGATTATTATTGTATATTGTTATTTTGAAATTATTTTATTATAAGCAAATTTTGATATTATTTTGAACTTTTTAGTGTAGTGGATTTTTGAAGGTGATTTTTATTTTTTGTTTAAAATTAATTTATTTTAGTCTTTTTAGTTTTGTCTAATATATATATTGTATAGGTCAAATATAAGTTTGTATACTTCATACATAAGTTAATTTAGTAATTTAATAATATGGGTAGGCTTTCGATAGCCGCTAGGACTTAATAACTGCATCGGTGAAATGTTTGTGTACAACAGTGGACACTTCTGCCTACCCCATCGGGCAATACAGGCATGATGCTATGTATGTATTGAGTGGCATGAACTATACATGGATATGCGATTACAGCAATTGCGAGTGATTTGCTGTGATTTATTGAAGAGTACCATTGTCTAACTTCGAAGATCTTCCTCAGATCTTCACTAAATTGAAATGGAACCATTTCTGGGGACTACTCTTTCAAACAATTATATCGACGGACATACATACAAAACAAGGTAGCTACTGTAAAACGTTGAGGAGTTCTCTTGACTGTCCTTTGTCTTCATCATCAGACCCCTAATGACAGTCACAACCCATCTAGGTGTAAAGTTCTCATCAATACAAATTAATCAAGCCCAAACACCAGGTAATTGCTGTAAATCGTTAAAGAGTTCCCTAGATCGTCTTTCGGCTCCATCATCAGATCGACTCCAGACCTTCATTAAATAGTAGTGCTTTAAAATACTCAATGAAAAAATTTACAAACGCACTAGTCGCCCCTACAATTTTCGAAGGTTTCCCCCGATTTCTCGGGGATGCCATCATCAGATCCTGGTTTCCTTATCATGGTACCACCGTTGGAATATCTTGTTTCCAACAAAAAAATAATTATCAAAATCGGTTCATAAACGACGAAGTTATCCCCGAACACACAAAAAAAAAAAAAAATATATATACGGTCGAATTGAGAAACCTCCTCCTTTTTGGAAGTCGGTTAAAAATATATGCTGTTGTTGACAATTTACCTGTGAAATGAATCTTTTTCTTGATCGAGAGGTTAGCACTTGGTTTGTTTAAAATGTTATGAAAATAAATAATGTTTAGTGTATATTTTTTATATTTTCTTGGTAAGAAGAGCTAGAAAACTAGCCAAGTGTACAAATTAGTAAGTAGGTATAGGTATCAACTTACTGAATAGGGTTAGATGACGAGTTCCACAAACGCGCTGCTTGTATTGAAAAGGATTTGTCAATGAATTTTGTGGAATGCATTGGCATCTTCAGTCTTAGGTTCTCCGATGATCTCAGGACTCGTGTATGAGTATCACCTAGAAACTGGAAACGGTTTTTTAAATAAGAATGAGTAGATGGAAGGAAGAGCACATTGTAAAGTAGAGAGAGAATATGAGTATTTCGGCGAAGGCGGATAGGTAACCAGTTGAGCTTAATACGGTAGTCTGAAACATGATCATATTTGCGTAGGCCAAATATGAATTTAATACAAAAATTTTGGAGTCGCTCAAGCTTATCTAATTGGTCTTCAGTGAGATCAAGGTAGCTAGCATCAGCATAATCAAGGATAGGAAGAAGAAGGTATTGTGCTAACGCAATTTTGGTGGTAATTGGGAGAAAATTGCGCAATCTTCTTAAAGACCCAGCGGAAGCAAACAACTTACGACTGTTTTCTTGCAGATGAGCAGTCCAGGACAAGTTTCTATCGATAATTAGCCCCAGGTTCTTAACATGTTCGCTAAAAGGAATAAAAGTGTAATCAAAACAAACTCGAGGAAGCGTAGTCCAGTCAATCTTAGAAAACATCCTGGAACTGCCCACCACAATTACCTGAGTCTTTGCGGGATTGACTGTAAGCCCGTATCTTTTGCTCCATTGTGAGACTCGAGCCAGGTCCATATTTAAGGTGTTAATGCCCTCAGTGAGTTTTGTAAAGGGGCCTTATTATAAATTTGTAGATCATCTGCATAAAGGTGGTAAGAAGAAAGTAGTTGATCAGATATGGAATTTATAAAAATTGCGAAAAGTAGATGAGATAGAACGCCACCTTGAGGCACACCGGAAGTATTATTACACCAAGAAGAGGAAATTTCCTCAATGCAAATACGCTGCCGACGACCAGACAAGTAACAACGAAACCAGTGTATCGCCGATGGAGATACGTTAAGAGAGCATAGTATGCCGAGCAAAATATCGAAATCAACGCGGTATTGAAAGCATTACTAAAGTCAAGCAATGCAAGTACCGTAAGATAACCGATTTCCATGCCCGACCTGATATCATCCGTAATATGACCAACACGGAACCCGGATTGAAAAGGATTGAGTAGATTGTTCTTGCAAAAATTATTAATTTGGTTGTGGGTCAGGCGTTCAAGAACCTTGGAAAGAAATGGCAGGATTGAAATGGGACGGTATTCAGAAAAGGATTTAGGGTTAGATTTTTTGGGTAACGGAATAATCTGGGAGTCTTTCCAGCCACTCGGAAAATATCCAGTAGAAACTGAGGAATTAAGGATATGTGATATTACAGATACAGATACAGTCACTTCCAACTGCGTTAGAAGTTATTGATAAGATGCTTTTCTTAACATCACATGCAGAGAATTCACTAAAGACAAATGGAGAGTAATTGGGAGTCGGGAGACTTGAAAGATATTGTAATGTATTCAATTTTGTTGTCATGTCAATATTGGACGAGGCAGTGAAATTATCGTTAAGTGAGTTTATATCTATGTCTTTAAGGAAAGTTTCTTGAATAGATTCAGGCGTTACTTTGCGGAAGTCCATTACAATAAATGCAAATAAATACAATATCTAGCTACTTCCACAAAATTGAGGGTAGTCATGCATTACCTGTGCACCGCCCGCCCGCCCGCAAATATATGCACATACGCAAGCGAGTACCGAGTCACTCGGTGGCGGACACTGCACCGTCTAACAGCTCCTGATGATGCCCCGTGGAGGGGCGAAACACGTGTAGAGTAGTTGGTGGTAGTCGGAATTTTCACCGCTTGCGTATGTGCATATATTTGCGGGCGGGCGGGCGGTGCACAGGTAATGCATGACTACCCTCAATTTTGTGAAAGTTTCTTGTTTACATTTCCCGACACCCATTGTTGTTAGAAATTTCCAAACCTTAGCTGAGCCTCCGTTTTGAACAAAAGCGTGAATGTGTTGTTGCAGTGATTACGTATTATTAAATATTTTGCGTCAGATAGCCGACACTTCAGTTTAAATTTCGCTGCAGCCTTCTTCTCTAAAAGATCTTTAATTGCTTTTGTAAGCCACGGTGATGGCAGATGCTTGACTTATACCGGCCTTAAGAGGTGGATGGCGGTCGTAGAGTTGAAGGAGATTGGAGTTAAATAGGTTGACCTTGTCGTCAACAGCCGTGGAAGTCAAAATAGGCATCCAATCAATGTTTTGAGCATCCTTACACAGACTCTCGAGGTCAATACCATCAAAATTGCGTAGCATGAGGATTTTAGGCTTAATCTTGGGTGGGCGGATTTTATAAGACAAGAAAATAAGGTCGTGGTGAGAGAAAGCGTCTGCAGAGCACTGACCATGCTTAGCGACATGGTTCAAGGAAGATACGAAAATCAGATCAAGAAGAAAAGAGTGGAATTAGGAAAGTGGTGAGTAGGGTTCAAAAGAAGTATTGCCATATTGCAAGATTGCACGACGGAAAGAAGGGAGGAAGAACGGTTATCGTGTTTGAGGAGGCAAGTTCCCATGATTATGCTGTGACCGCTAGAGGGAGAAAGGGTTTCCAAGATGTTTTCAAAGGAAGAAAATAAGTCAATGCGGAGGGGAGGACAATAATAAACGCCTAAAAGTAGCTTGGAGTGATGCAACTCAACCTCCAGAAACAAATGCTCGCCAGAGTTTGAAGGTGGTGGCTGCGATGACACATGAAGAATTGTAAATTGAATGTGTTGTCGAAGGTATATTGCAACACCACCACCGCCGCCAACCGAGCGATCGTTCCTAATAAGTCGAAAGCCGGGTAGAGAATATAAAGAAGAAGCCATGACTCAGAAATGAGAATTGCATGAATATTCTTACAGTCAAAGCTAGCCAACAAGTCGGGAAAATGAGCCGGAATACTCTGAGCATTTATGTGAACTACATTAAAGTTCCTGGGAACATCCATAGAATTAGAATATTTTTGGTACCCCATAGAAGGACATAACTAGAGCTCAAAAAAGTGCTACCGATTCTGAATTGTCAATGTGTGCAAAAGTAATGTACAACGTGGAAATATTGACACATATCAATTATCGATAAACAATATTTCAGATGTAAAGAATTGGTATACAAAATGAAAATATTTTCAATCAAATTATGATAGTAAAACTAAAATCACAAGGGTAGGCATTATTTAATGCACTTAATTAATTAATTACATTATTATAATAAAAACATTTCATGCGCTCACATTATAATTATATTTCATTGGTAATAGGTACTTTGTAAAGAAAGCAGCTTTTAAGGACCCTGAGCAGTGTATAGAGTATGACTGATTGAGATTATGATTGACTGAATGATTTTTAACTACCTATCCTAATACCATTGCGGAGGTGGTCTGGACTCAGTGCAGCACACGCTTGAGGTGTGCCCTGCCTAGACAGCTGAGCGGCGGGTACTAAGAGCCAGTATCGGGCGAGACCTGTCTCTGCCGGCAGAACTGAGAGCTACGCTGGCAGATAAAGTGAACTAAAGAGGAATGGCTTCCTTTTATGAGACTGTTGTCCTCCAGGAAGAGGCCGCCGAGCGGGATTGTGAGAGGGCCGATCCCTCTCGGAGACGAAAGCGTCTAGGAGGCAAACACATCGGCGCCTAACAACCGAAGCCCCGCCTGTATGATTAAGACGGCGGCCCTTTGGGGTCACAGATGCTTAGAGAGGGGACTCTATTTACCCATCGTGATCCCAGAGAAGACGGTGGCATAGTGGTCACGTGCTATTGTGCACAGCGAGGCTTAGCGGAAACCCCTGTACAGTCTCTCCAGAGATGTGCCTTAATAGGCGCTGCATAGCGGGCGTGCTGGAGCTGGTCTATTACGTGCCTCGCTCCATATGCTGATGTTGACCATCGAGGTGGTTTTAGTGAGGTAAGAATCCCACACACCCCGGTCTTATCCATAAAGGCCGGGCGTGATTTTGAAGGAAAAAAAATTTGTATAATTTTTCTTATTTCTTCTTTTTCCTTATTTTTATTCTTCTTTATCTTTATTCTTTTCTTTATCAATTAGTCTCATCCATTCTTCTTTTTCCTTAGCATTGACAGGAAACCTATTAGTATAAAAAAATATATCATAAAATTGTGATATTCTCTTGAATTTGTAGTAAAAAATATGTAAACAACATATTCATTACGCTATCACATATAGGCTCAGTGCTCACCGCCTAAAGATGATAGCGCAAGAAGCACTAACTAGTTTAATTTGGGGTCTGTTTTTAAAATTAATATTAGTATCGCTTTTCGTTAGATGATTATTAACAACCAAGATCTGCACAAAGTAGGTTGGCGATCCAGATTCAAACCGCATTTGGGGACTACTGTAATAGCGTGATGAAATCTAAGCTATGCTAAGCTTCTTATATGTTATAACCGTTCAGACAGACACACCGACAAACAGACAGAAACGTTTCCAAACATTTTGGTTTCATCTTCTGTATCGACAGTATTAGGTACCCCAAATAAAATTTTGGAAAATTAATCAATGTGCATAGATAGTTGGTACATCTACACTTTAAATAAATTCTGATATCGGAACTTTTTCTAAAATTTCATCGACACAATAGTCGGCACTGACAAGTCACTATTTTGTGTACATGAAATGAAAATTTATATTAGAACAACGTACTCAATATTGCTTTTATGACCATTGTCTTTTACTACAGAGAAAATTCACTATTTTCTTGATAGGAGTTTGTTTTCCAAACAAATTTTCTAAAGACAGTTTTCTCCAAAATATGGCCATGAAAATATATGCTGTTGTTGACAATTTACCTGTGAAATAAATATTTTTCTGGATTATATTTTTATCAAACGTCGCAGTTACCAACACAACACATAGGTATCGCTTATAAATTTTAAAACTGTATAAAATATACAGGATTCACTCACAATACAGCAAATATAAGTTAGCGTGATTTTTGACAGTGACACTGGAGAAAACAACATCTGCCAATAGTGCTGACCGAACCTAAATATGCTTTCTCTTTCCAACATGTGATATTTCCGTAAGAGATTTCACCCCCATAGTAGGCTTTGTAGGTCTTTTTCTATCCTATGTTTATGGGAACATCAGAGAACTGTGCTGTGATTGTGTCAGCACGTGAAGGAACACTGACAAAGCTGTCATCGTCGCTGGATAAAGAATAAAAACTATCCATGCCACTGGAATCAATAGTCAAACACTATTAAATACTTATACAGGCTGTGGTTTTGAACAGTGGCCATATTGTAGGAACATATACAGCAACAAGTTATATGTTGTATAAAAATAATTATAACAATAATAGCCAAGAGGTCAACGTCCTATTCGTCTCGTAACAGCTGACGCTTCCCTTTGAAATTTTCGCATATTATTAAGCACAACGCAGCAACGAGCGCGCCGCCCGACAAGTAGGTAGGTTGCATACAAGTCAACGATAAAGACCTAATGAACATAATAAGACTACAATGTAGTTTTAGGATTGTGTTTTTGTCTCATTATTGGTTTCTACACTCCCATTCATAAATGATAGTTTTTTTTAGATTACGTGACTACGATATTATTACCGCGAGATGCAAGCTAATTACGTAACATAATGACATTGATTAGACAGTGTTATCAATAACGTGTAGTTGCCGAGTTGATTGACGAGAGTCGAGATCTTCTGCGCCGCGGTTCGCGTGTTTGGTTATGTTCCAAGTCTAGGTGTAGGTATGTGCATGAGAGGTTTGTTTCTGTAAATGCTTAGAAATGTAAACAATGCAATGCGTCGCAAGTGAGTTACAAGATTGGGTTATTAAATTATTGGTATTAAGGTCAACAGATCAGTCGACCATGCCTACGTGCGAATAATTAAATGTACTTACGTAGGTATTGAATGTTCACGAAATTTCCGAAGATTATTTATTCATCTTGGAAATGCGCTGGTTAGGTGTTTGCCTTACCAGTGCAACTCCTTGTGATAAAGCAATGACTGGGAAAGAATATCTCCTCCATGCCCATAGTCATCACAGCCCAAGCAAGCATTAAAGCATAGTCATAGCCCAACTAACAGAGACTTCACTTACCCATTTTTTTCTACATTTAAGATATGACACTTATGTTATGGCCAGTGCAATGTTAAAAAGAAACTGACGGCGGGACGCCCAATGTTGTCACATAATCAAATATTATATTTCTGAGTACTAGTTAAACTAAAATAATTCTCTAGGTCCGACTGCCAAATTTTGTCTTAAAAACATTTAATTTCATTATTTGAAAGTCAATATGTTGTTAAATAACAGCCCGACAGATCGATGATAAGCTGCGCTTGCTGCGGTCGGTCTGTGGATGGGTGACCATCATTCCATACCGATACACCTGCGTGCCTCGGAGAGCATGTTAATCAAGGCTCGGATACCGGTATATTTTTTGAAACGTTTTCGTCTTAAATACCTAAAAAACGCTTTGTAGCGGTTACGTTCGAACTGTACATTATAAATAACGTTTTTGAAGAAAAACAAAATTAAATCGTTCTCGATCAATAAAACGTTTTTAACCGTTATTTTTATATGTAAGATTGCTCGATATGAACGTAAGTACGAAAATTATTTAGTTGGAATTTCACTGCCATGCAGCTTAGTTTCTTTGTTTGTTAAAGCTTATACTATTGTAAATTATCTTGTGAATATTGTAGGTAAACAGTGTGTAGTAGAGGAATCATGGATGATTTAGGATTAGGGATACGAAAAAAGAATCGATTACTCATTGGTATCGATACTTTTGTTTCGATACCGAGTATTTTTGTAATCGATTACTTTGTTTGCGATTCTTCACGAGGAATCGATACTTTCACATGTAATCGATGCCCTTCAGTAAACTACTATCAAGTGGGCTATAAAGTACATATTATTATGTGGGTGCCCTAGGGGCTGCTCTATTGGTATTACTTACAGCTGCAAAAACTAGTAAGCCCTATTTGAACATAATGCTATCTAGCGTCATTTAATGATAATAATATAAAGTTTTCCACAGTTTATAAAATTGGTATTTTTACTCAGCCTCATTAATAATGTTTAATTATACAAATGTAATATTCAAGCATTTTTAAATTTCTCTGTGAGTTGTAAAAATTATTAAATCTTGCAAGTTATTATAATTTTAAATCGCATTGTCATTTGCCATACTTTTTGAATGTTGCAATACAAAGAAAATATCTGTTTAGCCTAATTTGAAAATAAATGTCCTGATATTGATGCTATTTATTATAAATTTTCATTAAAATAGCATCAGTAATGATTATAATTCATACTTGAATATTTGGAAAAGAATGTGTGAATGATGCACTGAAGTATTTAAGTTTTTTTTTAATGTTTACATTTACCTACCGTGTATATGTTGTTTACCCGCCATTTCCGCCTCACGCTATTTTAAAGTTAATTTTTAATAAGTTTTCTATGCCTAAATGTTAGAGTTAAACAATTCAAAGATTGTTAAATCTGTTTTGTTGTTTTATTACAGCAACTTTGTACAGCATGTTTTAATTAAATTATTATTAGACTTCCTACTAATTAACAAGAATAGGTGGGAATTATGCTTGGAAAAGTGGATATTGTAAATTAAGGAGATTAAACAATGTTATTTTGAATAAAAAAGAGTATATATTATATAATTTCATAAAAATGTGAGATTAGTTTTAGTAAAATATTGTTAAAATTATTATTATACTAATAGGTTAAAACTATCATTATTCTTGTTTTATTCCTTTAAAAACAATATGAATAAAAATTCGCAAAAAGAATCGATACCTGATGGTATCGATACTTTTGATGCGATACTTATCTTGGTATCGATACTTTTGATACGATACTGGTATCGATTACAGGATCGATACTTTCGTTCCGATATCGTATCCCTATTTAGGATGAATGATGCAATTAAATAAATGCATACGGCCTAGCTTAACTAAACAAGTTCATACTTGTCGCCGCACGTTCCGCGCGGCGCCGTCCTCCGGAATAAACCGGTTTCTGATATTTTTGAAAACGTTCTCATTTCGAACAAAATGTTGCATGAAGAACTGTTAGAAGCGTTTTAAAAACGTTTTTTTAAATAACGTTTCCGAGCCTTGATGTTAATCCGTCAGTCTCTGTTTAACAAGTTATGATCTATGACAGCCGTTACAGGTAGTCCGAGGCCTGAAAGTCTGACAACCAGTCATAACACGAGATATTGTGTTACTCAGCTCTGGGTTGTGTAGGTCAGATAGGCAGTAACTTCATGTAAAATACTGGTATTAAGCTGCATCCAGTTTTACTGGAAGCCGACGCCAATGTAGTTGGGAAAAGGATAGGCAGAAGAATATGTGGTCAATCCATTTATTGTCATTTAAAATAAACTACAGGGTAATTTGAGTAAGCTTTTAATTAAACGAATTATCTATTACAAGCATTAATTTGTTTAGGAAATAGTAGATCATAGTTTTGTTTACATACAACCATAAACAGAATTGTTACTCTACCATGTACATATGCAATAGTAATATATGTTGTTTGTGCCAATAATAGTAAAATATTGCTGTTATTAAATAAATATATGTTCTTTGATCTTGTTATAAATTGTCTGTTTCTTAGTTTTAAAGTCAGTTGAGATCCAAAGTGGTGACTGGAGTTTGGGGACTGGAGACGAAGAATACACATCAACCTTGATATTTCAACAGACCACTGGTACTCTGTGGACAGAAATAAATTATACTATAAATTGTTACACTCCTATTCAATAAATAACCAGAAACTACATGAATTACTTAATAGTTGAAGTATGTAATAGTTAAAGTAGTATTATGTTTCTTTACACAGTACATACAAAATTATTATAAACTCAAATGCTATTGAAATCACATTTAGTTTACATAAATATTTTTCAGTTTGAGAATTAGGAAGTTACTTTAGTACCTAACTCAGATGTAGAACAAGGTTAGCTATTCATCAAAAGCTGTTGTGATTTACACAATTTTGGTTAAAAATGGAATACAATATTTTAAAAAAAGTTTGCCCTTACCCATGCTCTGCTGTTTTTAGCATCTTCCAATTTCTGATGATAATACCTAATATTATTGGGCATGACATATCATTCTATCCAAAGCTATTAAGTTAGAGTTCATCCAACTTGACCAAATGTAAACCTCCTGCCATGTGTACACTTCATAAAAGTACATGAGAACTCCATCCTTAAAAGGTACTCTGATCGATATTTTTGTAAATAACACTATAAGTGTTGAACCTGAAAGTGAAAATAGTACAATTATTCATATGAGGTCATAGCTATCACAATAAAATTAACGACATAAGAACGATTCAGACATTAGTTTAAATTACAAAAAAATATACTTGCTTCAGTACCACAAGTACAACGTCCACGCTGCATATATTGTGTATTATATTTCGTCCTGTTTCTTCATTTGGTATAAATTAGAGTACATTACAATGCTACTGCTATTGCAAAACTTTTATACGTCTCGTACGTGGAGCACCGCCGATCTTTCTTACATGTAGCTCACTTAAGATATTTAAACGTTACTCTAGAGATTTTAAGAAGTCGTTAACTTACAACAAATTATTAATTTCTAATGAATTAAACATATTAGAAAAAAAAAACTGAAAACAAATACAACAAATGCTTGAAAGCTATTCTCTGTATTGTCTATGCAATCCATAGACAAAACACTCTTATTCACTATAAATGCGGTTTTTTATTATTAATTTAACGTAAAATACATATGTTTATATAACGTTCGACGTATTTTATAGACACTGCATTTATTAATATTATCAAAGTCTTTTTTTAAGGATTATATTGACAAAAAACGATAACCGTATTTATTTAAATTAATCTCAATAATTGTAGTTTTTCGATAGCAACAACATCGGAGATTTCTTTACTATTCCATTGTCATTCCATCGACATTGAATCACCACTCCGGCGAGATACCATTGAAGTTTTGCAGAATACCAAAATTGACACAATTGTAATGGAATGATAATTGTATGACAGTTGAATGGCAATTGTATGTAATTTTAGCAAAATTAGCAGACTTAGGCCCCTGGGTCAAGTAATCTTTAACTTAGATTTGGTTAAAATAACAATAACAACGTCGTAGAATTTTATATATTATATTTTCTTTTTCTTTAAAATACGTTGCCCCTCACTAAGAATTTCTTCCTGTATCGTAGGTGCGTTTACGATATAAAATCTCACATGCATACACACACACCAGGACCCGGAACAATCATCAATATTATGTGACAAATGTTAGTTTCATACAGCAGGGTCAACTAGTGGAAGTTAAGGTATCGAAAAATTAACATTTATCAAATAATCAGTATCGTTATAATCGTGTGTGTATGTATATTCTTTTAGACATTCTTTAATTACGCATATTTTAAAAAAAGATATTTGTTTCACAGAATATGGGAATAGCGTTATTTATTCATTTTTGTTTCTCTCGGATTCGGATTCGAAAACTTCCGACAGTTTAGAATACCCCTACAGGAAGCGAACCTGCGACACGCGAAGCAGCAACCGGTCTCTCAACCACTGCGCCAACTGCGCTGTCTAATTAATAATATCATTGGTCTAGTAAGTATGCAGTGATAAATTATTTTGAAGTTTACGTTCCTGAAATATCAGCAAGGCTCTGAATTTCTATCTCAGCATAATGCCATGTAAACGGAATTAAATCCAATGAATGTTTCGTTAGTAATTGATTTTTAATTTTTAATTCACTATATCGATGTAATTGTATGTTTTGTATCGATAACAACAAAACACGAAAGCACGTAAGCGCAACATTATGTTTTTACGTAAACATTAATTATATTTACTTGTTCTATTTTAGACTATAGTAGTCGTTTAAAGTTTTATATAATAGAGGAAAATAAAATCTTATGTTCCTATCATGAATACAAAACGTTATAGACACGAGAAATGTACATACATATGGAAAAAATACAACTAACTTGAAAAATTATAATACTTCGTCATTTTACCGATATTTCGAACTTTGATGCAACACTTTGTCATGTTATTTTTTCTTCAGCAATTCTTTACAGGTTTAATTGAAAATAAACACTGAACGACGCATATATGACAGATGAACTACCATTTACCACCACCCGATTTCATTATTTATATTTCATTCTACATGATGTACTCGGTATGCGAAGGTGAATAACTGCTCCCAAGCACTTAGATTATTCTCCCGGGCAGCAAAATGAACGCATCTTGCTAGACTTGAAGCAACAGCTGGCCTCGCGCCACGGGGAATTCTTTTCAAAACGGGAGAAGAATTTTTTAATTTTGCTAAAATTTGCCACAATGGTTGCCGATTAAGTGAACCTTGATATCGGTGTTGTAATACCAGGTGTGCATGTGGAGCCTGGAGATGCACTTGTGGCCTTATGGACCTGGCCACAGTGCACCTTCAGGCCCCTATTTCCTTTGAAAAACCGAGCCTGGGAGCAATGGGGACATTGCATTAGGCTGTCCAGCGCGACGGCAGGTTGAAATGCACTGGTTTCACCGTCACTACTGCACTCATTTTTTAACATTAAGATTATATACAATTTATAAATATAATAAAAAGCACTTCAAAAATAATACAAAAAATATAGCTTTTCATTTTGACAAGTTCAAAATTGACAGTTTCAAGGCGCAGGGCGCAGCCGTGGTGTTCACGAAGCGGCGGCAGTGACTTCGCTCTTTGGCGACCTTCGCTTTGGAGATCACAGTCCAGCAACTAAAGACATCACAGCAGCTTTCTTCGATTATTTCACGTTTTCATAGAAACATTTTGGTTTTATTAGATCCTGGACGCCATTAACAACAACGAAAATCAACTTGTTATACACAATTTCACGGCTTATGCGGCGTCCATCACTTCACACCGTCCACTTTTAACAGGATTAATCGCGTGATTATCGGTTTATCGTTTTGTGTTTAGTTTAAAAGAAGTTAATTTTTAGAATCTCTTTTACTTTAAGATAAATTAATCTCTATCAAATTAGTTGCTAATAGTGTTACGTATAATCAAAATTAAGATGCCGTAAACTATGATTATGTTAGAAACAATATTAATAAATGCACAATGGGTGGCGTTATCGCATTCCGCGATCTCTTACAAGCAACCTAAGGATGGGAAACAAAATAGAGAAGCTACATAAAAGGGATGTGAGTCTTGTGATCTGTCATACAGGTCCCGAACCTAGTTCAGACTCCAGCTCTCACAAAGGTTCTAGCCTAAGACAAAAAAATATGTAAATAAATAACTACAACAATGTACCTTTATGAGAGAAATAAACTATATTTCAATTTACTGCAACCGGAAGTTGCAGCTAAAAATGGGCGTCATATGACAAAAAATTGCTTCACGTCGGAGCTTAGTGACGTCACGAAAAATGTAAGCCCGGAAATTTAAGTCTGACATATCTACATCTTTTCATTCCTACTTAAATATGCGTAAATTATGACGTGTGAGAATGAGATAGATATATTGTTGTTATCGAGGTTCATGTTAGCACGCTATATCTATAACTATAAATTTAGGGCATATCCTCTCTTTTTATTTTATCAATGGTAGAAAAGTAGAAATATAAATTCATAGTTCGTTGATAGATATCAAGGATTAAAGCCAATATACTTAATTACTCCAAATCCAGTTATAAGAGAGCAGGGCAAAAGTGTCTGTTGAAAATGTTCAATTAAGATGGCGCTACGATAGCAAGTGGGTTGATTTTAAAAGTAGCGCCGTTAGTTATTAGAGTGGGATATTAAATTATAGAAGGAAAGAAAGATTTTCGTTTTATTGTAGCTCATGAAAGACCTCTTCATTAATTTATATTAAATTATCAGTTAATTTATATTTTATTTTTCAACTAAGCACACTTCACTCCGTTTTTATCTGATAAATTCATATGGAAACCATATTCCATAATATATAAACTCTTGCTACACTTCCGCTATTTTGGTGGATCTTTGAACTATAATTTGCTGGTTACTTTTTCAACTTGTCCCCCATACAAGACGATTTTCCGTAACACTAATCTCTACCCTCCATACTAATAAGATTCATAGAGCATTGCGACCAAAGAGTACCTATTTAGGAGTATTTTAATATCGGAGATTCTGACTTCACGAACTTCACAAGTAACAATGTCATAAATCGGTTATACGGTTTACATAAAAAGATGTGAATGGGAAAAATATTAATGAGTTGGAAATATGAAATTACTGATTTTACAGAAACATCATTTATTTTATTTATTTAAATAAATGATGCAATGGCCGACCGCGGCAAGCGCAGCTTAACCTCGATCGATCAATCTATGCGGCTGTTACTTAGCCACAAGCCCCTCATCAAACATAACCAGCACATTTTAATAAATGAAAATTTATGAAAAACATTAAATCATTGTTTACCCATCTGTCTATCTATCATTAAGTAAGTATGCTTCTTTGTAATAAGGGGTAGAAGTGTGGAACATCTCTGCTTTTGCTTTTATTGAGTCCCTACTAAATTAAGCTTAGTGTAAATAATCATTTAAAAATTAAATTAAAGATTTTTATCTTTAACATGTTGAACTTTGAGAAATGTTTATGTTGACCCTACGAAAATGATACTTTTCTAGATACTTAGATAGCCGATCTGCTACTTTTGTAACCTTTTAGGTTTCTTTTAACGACGTCGGGTTACTTTTAGGTTCCACGGTGACTTTTTGGATGTTGAAGAATTAATTTCTATTTGTTTAATTGATTCCAATAATCCAATATTTAATTGAATCTAGTGAGCACAACTAATGAAAATACGTTTATCTCTCTCGCGCCAATATATACCAGCTAATTAAAACTATGACCAAAGTGTTCTGGCCAGTTTCACTTACTCGCTTGATAAATCGGGTTCTTTCTTGTTCGAGAGGTTAGCACTTGGCTTGTTTAAAATGTTATGAAAATAAATAATGTTTGGTATATATTTTTTATATTTTCTTGGTAAGAAGAGCTAGAAAACTAGACAAGTGTACAAATTAGTAAGTAGGTATAGGTATCAACTTACTGTATAGGTTTAGATGACGAGTTTATAAAAAAACTTTTTAACGTCTTTACTAGGTAGGTCAACTAATTTTTTTTGAAAGTTGTACTAGTTCAATGTATTAAGTACCTAGACCAAAAGTGAGAAGATCAGTATGCGTACCTTCTTTGCAGACTAATAAAAAGAAAACAAAAGTAGACATCTACTTAGGTTTATACCTATATTATTATATATATAAACTTCATCAACTTTATGTACCTTATTAATGGGATAAAAATATGAAAGGTTACTTTTCGCACTAAAAGGTTACTTTTTTAGCTATTTTACGTAACTTTTGATAAGAGCCGGCTGGCAACACTGTAGCCGATATCGTCAGACCGTCAGACGTCAACGTCATATTGTTCATCGAAACCACTGAGTAGGTACTTTATAATATAGGAAAATCGAAACTACGTGAACTACGTCCTATTAGATTAGCAAAATAATCGAACATTTTATATAAAATGTTGTAACGTTTTTATTCTCTTTGTTACGATAATCAAATTAAGCATTTACGCGGTGTTTGTGAGAGCTGTGGCAAGCCAAATTTCTCACTACTTTACGCTTTGTACCTATTTCAGATTTTCAGACTTTGTTATTATTCTTTCTGAGAGATTTGAGCCACAATTGCATTTTGTAAATAATTAGAAAATGGAAGATCGAGCAGCCAAGTTAGCATTAGCAAGAAAGAAGGTAATTTACACCTATGTATAGTATTTAATCCATACATTACTATATGTCACAGACAGACACGTCATACATTCAATTCATGACTCGTAACTATTAACCCTAATTGGAATTGTATTGGCCAGATTCCAGGCCATTCTGGGTAAAAAAAAAAGTTCAAATCTTGGGTAATGAGGCTGCAGATCACTATGCTAACCTGGCTATACCAATTGGTTCTAACCCTTATTCTGAAATTCCATTTTGGGATCTATGGGGTGTTTTTTTTTATATGCGATACATGTGTGAAAAATAGGCAATGCCACACTGAATTAAATTAAATGAGGTAATCCCTCCCCCCTCCCTGAAATATATTCCTGGCTATGGCCCCACCTCACCTATTGACCTCCTGGAATAATCTGTGGAAACAGACCAGACTTCTAAAAGGGATATATTTTGGGAATATTCACTCAAATATTCCCTCTAACTAAACAATAAGTATAAAAAAAGGAAAAATATAAGTAAATTGCTAACTTGTCTCCTGACTAATTGCCGTAATTTAAAAAAATAACAGTTTTGTTGAAAGGGCCTAATAATAAGTTGGAATTGCCTGAGAATAACAGGTAATTTTTGTACTCCTGTCTTTTTAGCCAAACTTCACATTCACAACAATTCTCTTTGTGAATGTAGCATGACCTTTAACATCTGTTGTTTTTTTCTGACCCAATATTACCACCCCTTTTTATAATATGCTTCCTACAAATATCTGTAGACCTATTAATATTCCTTTTTCTTTTTCAAAATTTGGTACACTACTACTTAGCTGTTAGGTACACAAACCCAAGTCTTAATTATTAGTATATTAATTTGTATATCTTTATCCATTTTTTTATTACTAAAAACCTTGCTAAACTCAAATTAATCCTGTGAACTGTAGCTTGGCTTTCCTACTCTTGTTTTCTTTGTTTCTATTAATACATATTTTTTATCCAACCATGACATTGGCAGAATCATTGATAACACGATGGAGCCATAATCATCTAAAATTGGAACTTATAATAATAAGGGTTGATAATATCGCGCCACAACTTGAAGGATCCACATCTCCAATTGATTTAAAAAACGGTTTTAATTTGTATGGGTTTGTTTAACATGGTCAAAAAATATTTATAGAAAATGTATCTGTATGTTGTTTACAATATCATTAAGATTAACTGATAAGAAGCTTCTTTATTTTATTTATATAATCTCTCTTATTTTAGTATTTTGAATTCAGAAATATTTAGGAATTTAGTGAGTGAGCTTGTGCTTTATAATCGCTATTTCTTAATTTAAAAATCAATATTTCAGCTGAAGGATCATCAAGAAAAGAAATTATTTTGTGGACAAAAAGATGATAATCATAACAAACCAGAAGCTTTCATTGTCTATGATAATCAGATAGTAAATGATGAAAAACATATTCATCAGTGTATACAGAATCCTTTGAACAGTAAGCACAGTGAGGATTCTGAAACAATTAAAGTAGGCAGTTTGACAGCATCTGTTATTGATAAAAGCAATTTCAAACAAACAAATGATATAGGAGATAATCAATTTCTAGCATGTGATGTAAACATAACAGAAATCTTAATTACAAATAAAAGAAATCTGGAATTGCAAGTACTTGATTTAAAAACAAAATTGCGCACAATGGAAGATAATCATGCTTCAGTTTTAGCTGAATATAAAATATGCAGCCACAAACTCAATGAATTAGAAAATGAACTTCGAAATGTTAATGAAAAATATATAATTGCTACTAAAGACATGTTGTTAAAGGATGAAAAACTGAATGAATTGAATTCAGTAAAGTTGTCATTATCAGAAGAAAACAGCAATCTGACAGAGCAGTTGGAATTTACGAAAACTGTTTTAAATGCTAAAGAAGCAGAAAATGATTCCCTTCATAATCAATTATTTAATCTTCAGAACCAGTATGATGTTATTCACCTACAATTACAACAACTAACAAATGGTTTACCATGTCCACCAAGTGCACAAGCCAATAATGAAAAATCTGAAGCTTTGTTACAAAAAATTGCTAATTTAGAGCAACAGTTAAGTATGTTGAAAAAGGAAAGAGATCAGATTAACTTGCATTATGAACACTATGTTGCTGAATTGAATGAACAATTAAAATCAGTCATAAAGAAAAATGAGGAACTAACTCGAGATGTTGAAAATCTATCAAATAGAGAAAATAGTTTAATTGAACAAATAGGTGATATGGAAATCAGAATACAGAATTATAACCTTAATAAAAAGAATTTTGAAGAAGATAGCAATACAACAACTTTTAAAGACATGCAGGATGAGTTGAAGATAGTTCAGGTAAACATGCATACTATTATACTATTTAGGGCCATTGCAAATGCAAAGTTAGAGTCATAAATCATGTCAATAAGGATGCACAAAGAGGGCGAGTTTCAATCGTAGGTAGTAAACTAGGCATGTGTAACTCTTTACTGATATGACTCACTGATCCGAAACATTTAGGTGTTCCAAAAGATTGGCTCACTAACAGTCTTCTAAACGTATCATTTGGAACTAAAACATTACAATGCTCTTTACTCCGTGAAATGCGTCACTCGAGAGCGCGAGCAAGTCGAAAAAATATATAAAAGAATACCTTATTTTATTCATGCATGCTCATTTCTCTCTGTGAATGTGTCATGGATGACCTTTAGAACATCTGTTTTTTTTTCTGTCCCAATATTACTGTCCCTCTTTATGATATCCTTCCTAATAATATCCCTAGGCCTATTAATATTTATTTTAAGCATGCCTTAATGCTTTTCAAAGATTTATCTTGAATATTTATTTTCTTCGAACTCTTGTTGGTTCTCTTTTATTAAAATTCTTTGCAAATTTCTTACTGTAAATAAAACCAGAATTTAAATTTCTTGCTTTCCAACCTAAAAACGTTTTTACCTGTTTCCAATTGATTCCCTTTAATTTAAATACATAAGTTATAATCTCTTAGAACCTTGTTGTTGGTACACTAATCTAAGTCATGATATTTTTTTTTTTTTAAATATAATTTTATTTTGCAAATATGGGTATAGAATAGTTCTTAAGATACAATACAGCTCAGCCATTCTATTTATTAATCTGTATTGTTTTTTTATTTTTTTTTTGTTACTAAACACCTTGCTTAACTTTTATAACCGTGAACAGTACCTTGGCTTTTCCACTGGTCAAGTTTTGTTAACGTTTTTATTGTGTTTTAACCAACCACGACATTGGCAGAATCATCGTTAACCCAATGGAGCCATAATTATCTAAAATTGGGAATTTACGGATTATAGACATATAGATTTAATTGAACAATTCAAATATTTTTTCTATATTTATAATTAAAACTTTAAATATAACTGAAAGTTTTTATAATTCATTTGCTTCTTATAATTTGTTAACTATCTAAGGTTGGAGTTACAGTTCGGAATTGTGACGTTTGTAATTTGGTTAATAAACTCAAGTGAGTGTAAAACTTATTAGGTTAAATCAAGCCCTAGGGCCCTGATGAAACTTTGAGTGTCTTGATATCTAAATACTGCTCAACGTTTAAATACCTGATGATGTTACTCACAATAAATAATTTTCAGATTGGTAAGTTTAGGTATTTGTAAACATTCTTTAACATTTATAAATCTATGTTTTAATTATTTCTAAATCATAATTAAAGTAGACATTTGGAGTTTACAGTTAATAATTTTAATTGTTAGGGTTTGTTAGATCATAAAAGCCATAGACAATTTCTGAATTTAATTTATAAATTAGTACTGTTCCTGTTTCCAGTTCTACATTTACAGCTGACGTTTCTGCTCAGTGTTATTTGGACATGGTCAGTTACTTGTGATTATATTATTAGCTGCTAGAATTTCTCAATTCACTTTTGATATTATTCATAAAAAGGGTTCTTTACATTTGGTTCCAGATGCATTGTCTTGTTTTGAAGTTTCTGCAATAAATACTCTTGATATTGTACTATCACCTGATGATGATATTCATGATCCTTGGTAGAAAAATATTTGTTAACTATCAGAGATCTAGTTAATTTAAGAATTTTAGAGTTGAAGATAATACCTTGTATAAAACTGTAAAAATTAATTTGATCCTAACAGTTGTCTTAATTGCAAAATAGTTATTCCTAAAGGTCATCTGGGAATTCATAAAACTTTGAAAAAATTTAACAACATTATTTTTGGAAATTGATATTATATTGATGATTGGAATATTCATAAATACATTTTAACTTGTACTTCTCCTCCTTTTGGTATCATGATAAATCCTAAAAAGGTAGATCGCCCAATGCTTATGCTTTCGGTAGATATTATAGGAATTTTACCTTAAACCTATTCTGGTCATAAATATATTCTCTCAGTGGTAGATGTTTTTACTGAATGTTGGTTGTTTCCCATGATCAATGCTACTACCTACTAAAGGAATTGTAAATATTTGAAAAGGAAATATTTTTTATGTTTGGTTGTCCAAAGATAGTTGTTTGTGATAATGGTACACAATTTACTTCAAAACATTTTGTAGATTTTCTTAAAGGTTTTAATATCACTAAGATTTGTTATAACACTTTATGTACTCCTCAAAATAATCCTGTTGAAAGATATAATAAGACGGTTGAAACTTGCATTGCATGTTTTGTTAAGGATGATCATAGGACTTGGTCCAAATTTTTGCCTCATGTTCAGTTTTAGCATTGAATAATAGTGTTCATCTGGCTACAGATTTTACACCTAATATTCTTACGTTTGGTAGAGAACTTGTTTTTTGTGCTTCTTTACAATGTTTTAGTAGTTCCACAGACAATATAAATCAAATTGATGGTGGCGATAGGAACGATTTTGCCGTTCACTAAAGTGTCATTTTTGTTAAAGTTCAATCTTGTTTGTTAAAGGCTTACAAACATAATTCTCTTTATTAAAATAAGGGTCGTAGAGTCATTTCTTTCGATGTAGGGGATATAGTGTGAAGTTTTGTACAATGTAATGCTCCTTGTTATTTTTCGACTAAGGTTGCCAAAGTTTATTAAGTGTGAAATTATAATAATAAAATAAATAATTTTATATTTTTAAATGTATATTTTATATTTTTAAATGTATATTGTTCGTTTATGATATATAGTTAAAAATGTAATTAATATGTAAATTTGAAAAATAAATAATGTGTATGTTCTTAAAGATATAAGTAAAGGTAGTTCTGGTAGATATCTTATTTAGGACATTATTAAATTTTAAGTTTTTGGTTCTCAAACTTTAATCTTGTTTTTGTTAACTTTGTTTGAAGAACGCTTCTGAGAAGTAGGTTAATATCGTTTTGAATGGATTGTAAGTAAGGGAACTTCATAACAGTTTATTAAAATTGACTTTTTAACTTTCTAACTTTTCACTCTATTTTGTAGATTGTACTTACTTTTTCTACCCAAACTTACTCTGATCTCCAACATAGAATGATCTTATTATTTTGTTACTTGTATCTTTACATAAGAGATATCCTTTCTTTTATTTATCTTATGTGAGATATTTTTTTTGTGTAGGACATTCCTTCAGCATCTGCTGAGGAATTCCTTAATTTGTTTGTTTAGGTTATTCTTTCAACATCTGTTGAGGATTCTTATTTTTGTTTGTTTTGGATATTCTTTCAACATCTGTTGTAGAATTCCTTAAACTTGTTTGGCGAATCCTGGTTATTCTTTCCGAGTTTTTTTACTATTGTGCCCGGATGGTTGGTGGTGTTGTGCCGAACACAATATGCACCTTTTTTTACTATTGTGCCCGGAATGTTGGTGGTGTTGTGCCGATCACAATATGCATCTTTTTTTACTATTGTGCCCGGAAGGTTGGTGGTGTTGTGCCGAACACAATATGCACCTTTTTTTACTATTGTGCCCGGAAGGTTGGTGGTGTTGTGCCGAACACAATATGCATCTTTTTTTGCTATTGTGCCCGGAATGTTGGTGGTGTTGTGCCGATCACAATATGCATCTTTTTTTACTATTGTGCCCGGAAGATTGGTGGTGTTGTGCCGATCACAATATGCATCTTTTTTTGCTATTGTGCCCGGCAGTTGGTGGTGTTGTGCCGAACACAATATGCACCTTTTTTTGCTATTGTGCCCGGAAGGTTGGTGGTGTTGTGCCGATCACAATATGCATCTTTTTTTGCTATTGTGCCCGGAAGGTTGGTGGTGTTGTGCCGAACACAATATGCACCTTTTTTTGCTATTGTGCCCGGAAGGTTGGTGGTGTTGTGCCGATCACAATATGCATCTTTTTTTACTATTGTGCCCGGAAGGTTGGTGGTGTTGTGCCGAACACAATATGCATCTTTTTTTACTATTGTGCCCGGAAGGTTGGTGGTGTTGTGCCGAACACAACATGCATATTTTTTTGCTATTGTGCTCGTAAAGTTGGTGGTGTTGTGCCGATAACAATATGCATCTTTTTTTGCTATTGTGCTTGGAAAGTGGGTGGTGTTGTGCCAATCACAATATGAATTATTTTCGTTACAAGATCATATTCTGTATCCTGTAATTGGTTTTTTAAGTTGTAAATCAGCGGCTAAGTTATGCCTAACTGTGTGATGGGTGTATGCTAGTCACTGGCCAAGATTGCCCAACTCATGTCATATAGGATTGTGTCGGAGTTAGACGGTGGCAAAGGTGCCTAACTGTGCTCATTTGATAGTAGGATGGTGATATTTGGTCAGTATCTATTATGCTTAACTGCATTTATTTTGTTTTTATGATAATTATTTTTTTGTGTTTTAATTATTGTTGGTGAAGGTGTTAGTTTATTTGGGTACTTGAATTTCAGTTCAATTTGCTTAATTGTTTCTTTTTGTGGATTTCTTTTGCATAAAAGAAAGTTCTTTTCTCTCTGGGTGGGTGTAATAATCACTCCCTAGGCAATTATTTTGATCGATATTTTGTTTGTGGCAACTTTGTCATGTGAGAGTCGCAGAGTGACTGCGGCCGGTTGTCTTTCGATTCGTTAAGTCTTAATTTAATTTGTATTATCCCTCTTGGATTTGTCCATCTCTTATATTAAGGAGAAATTATGTGGTTCCATTTCTAATATAAATTTCCCATATATTTTCATGCCTGGAGTTGTTATTCTGAGAAGCTTGATGTCCCGTTTACATTAGCGAATCATATTTTTGATGGAAAACGCCTTTTGTATAATTCTTCAATCTCTTTTATATTTTGCAGTAATCACTTAACCCAAAATACTCAAATTGGATTCCACTTGGATTCTTGAATTTATTTTGCGTTTGGCCCCGACAACCTAACCTCAAACCATGCGGCGTGGCAAGTCGGTATAAATTTATATTTAATTGTTTCAAAACTAAAGATGCAATAATGATAATAGGTTCTAATTAATGACTATCTAATTTACTGTTGTACTTTACAAAATATATTTAATTTAACTTAATTTTGTGTAAAAAAATCATACAGAATTATAACCAATCTAATATAAGCATTGACTTTTATTGGATATATCCGCACCGGTAGATTAAAGGCTCCTAATCTCTACGCTCAATAGCTATCCGGTAATATAATTATTTCTTTATTTGTGAATCCAGGCGCCCGAGACATTTAAACTTTATTCCTTATATTCCTATATTTTGTTTTAGGAGTTCATACTATTTCCTGTTAAAAATTAAACACAAACACACCCCTTTCTATATTCAATTATTACAATAGATTTATTAGAATATAAAAAAAGTCTGCTGCATCGTGGAGGAGGGACTTCGCGTCAGGTGCATGCATGAATTTGTAAAAACACCTAAAATAAAGTTATTAAAAATGTAACTAGGTGATTGTTTAAATTAAAAGCACGAAAACAACAATCAGCTGCGTGTGTAGCGGTGAAAAGACCGTCAGCTGACGCAGTAAAGATACAGATTATTCGAGCAATGAACTGTATCTTCCAGGGTCCAGCTGACTGAAAGCCGGCTGTAATTGTTTTTGACCCATAGTTGAATCACAAGCATATTTCATATTTAAAAGTGCCTGTAAATTGTCTTATTGAAATAAATGCTTTTACTTGTCTTTTATTTAAAGTATTTTTTTTAAGGATGACTTGAATCGACTACAAGTCCAGCATGAAGAACTTCAAAGTAAATATGCTAAAAGTGTAGCTAAAATTAAGGAGCTATCAGAAGTTAAAGAAGAAACTGAATGTAACCAAAATCATGAAAATATAAGTCTGTCCAAATTGAATGCTGACATGACAAGTGATAAAGTTGCTGCACAAAGGGCTACTGAACAAAATAAGAAATTAAAGCAAGATTTACAGCGATTAGAAGATGCATTTGTTAAAATGGTATGCACTATTCAATATTTCGTTAAGCGTCGTCAATTCTATGAGGTCCAGGGTTCGACTTCCACGCATGTATATACGAAATGCGACATAGGTAAAACATTTGAAAATTGTTTATTGGAAACTCGCAAAGTTACACGCACGTGCAGCTAGCTTCGTAGTGTCTAATACGAACTGTGTTTAAAATTCTAAATATTATTTGGACCACTGATTTATATTTATCTAGATACTTGTTTGTTAGCTGTAGTGTTCCTATTACAACCCTACAGCTAACAGCTGATTTAAATTTGGTTCCGTATTATTTCATTTTAAATTATTTAATTAGTCAATATTTGGGCCCCTTTCCAATTATTCAACTAGTTTATAGTTTACATGTTATACTAGTTTTACAAGTGTACATAAAGATTAATTATCATTTTGAATGTGTGACAGCTACCAGCACAAGTAAAAGTTATATTCGATAAAAAAGGTCATCTCAATATCATGTACAATATTTATATATTTTACTTGCTATGTGCTTGTCAGAATTTGTGCGTCTTTATAAAATTCAAAATAGCAATATAACGTCTCCATTTACTCGGCTACACTTAGGGCCGATTTTTCTATCCTCAGATAAACAATCAGATAGCCTTTATTCGATGAATAGCAATATTTTCAATGGTCAGATAATAGTTAACTGTCGAATAAAGCCTCTAACAGAGGAATAACGTTACCTGCTACTTTAAGGGTCAGTTAGGGTTTTATCTCCCCGTTATGCAAGACGTTTTGACTGTGTGATGTCGTTTTACGAAAATGCAGAAAGTGTTGTGCGTTTTGGACATAAGGTGTACTACGGTGATTCATTAAAATGGATGTGTTTGAAACAATTGACGACTTAGCAATCGAGAAAAAACGTGAAATGCTTAATTATTTGAACCCACTTTAGAGAAAAAACCGACTTCTACGAAAGATAACTGTTACCACAGGTTTACAAAAAAAAAATGGACCATGAAATAAAATAGTTTAATTATATGTAAATTTTGTGGGTAGACTCAAATCACAGACGCTTTTAAACAGCTGTTAAAATTAATTTAATTTAAAATATAAAATCAATTTATTTTAATTTTTAATGGACTTAAAAGTTAGCTTAACTCACCTACGCATATTAATCATAAATATTTCTACACTATTTGCACAAAATTAAACTTCACCAGTTATTATGGACAGTAAATTCTTGTCAAGCCTTGAGGATTTGGAGCAGTTTTTCGGCAGTAAGATGCAAGAATATGAGGAGAAGCCGCAGAAGGCTACATCAGGAGAAGGAGTAACAGTTGTTCATGCTGACTTGGCTACTTTATCACATGACTTTGATGACTTTAAGTCATTTGTTATGCAAACTCTGGCCAAATTCAAAAGCCAAATTGAACTTCTTGCGCAAGGTTTTGATCGGCATGAGACCACCATGAGGACGAAGATATTGCTGTTCCATGGAATCCCTGCGACATCAAATGAGAAGTTGCATGACTTGGTGCATCACACTTTAATTAAGCATCTGAAATTGACAGAGGTAAGCACTAATGACCTTGATGTTTGCCATCGTCTCGGAGCATCTGCTGGTAAGACGAGACCCGTGCTTGTCAGGTTCAACGACATGGAGCACCGACGTCTTGTTTGGGATGGTAAGAAGTCATTGAAGGGAACCGGTATTACGATCTCCGAGTTCCTGACGAAGACTCGACATCAAGTTTCATCTCTGCTCGGAAACACTTTGGTATAAAGAGTTGTTGGTCTTCAGAGGGCAAAATTAATATAATTACTCCCGATAAAACACGCCACAAATTAGAGACCACGGCTGAACTTGCAACTCTGACTGGGAAATATCCAAGTTCTGTTGGTGCCGAAGATCCTGCACAGTCTCCTCGAGGTTCATATCCAAAAGTAGCAGCTAAAGCACATAGAAAGGCTCGACGTAACTAAAGTTTTCTTTGTATTGTTTTGATGTCCATAAGTTACCTCCACTTATATTTGCGCAACTTAATTTTCGATAACACTGGCGGTATAACAAAATTCCTATACGTTTTTCACAAATACCTCCTTTAATTGTAATTTTTCTTCTCTTAGTTAATGTTTGAGCTTGTGATTGGATTTTTCGGGAAATACAGCCAGGGTCGTCTTCAATGAAGTTTATATTAAGTATAACGAAATAACATCGTCTATTTTAAATAAAATGTTATCAAGATAAAAAAACGTACAACCGACATAGGTAACGAGCTTGTCGAGAAGAGTGAAGTTGGTTGAATGTGCTGCCCTTGTCGCACCCATCTAGAACCATCCGATGACAGTTGACAGCTTGCTTAGTTCACATCGGTGCGCAAACTAACATCACGAAGGACAGATGTCGCTAGTAGTGTCGTCTTGAACAGTTAATATTCTCTAACCGCTTGCCGTTATTTTTATTGTTAATCATGTTTACATTGCGTGACATTGGCGACTTGAATGTCATTGTTATTTATGTTTGTCAGATTTAAATTATGACAAACACTTGTAGTGTTGCTAGTAGGTAATAAAAATATATACCATGCATTATTATAATATGTCTACTAGTGTCTATTTTTCTTTTCACTTTTTTTTTCTACAATGTTTTATGTAATTGCATATTTTGCTTTCTGCTTCTTTTTCATTTTTGTAAATTATTAGTAACATGTTTTTTTTTTCTTTATGTGTTAGTATTTAATTATGCAATACTATTTAATTAGTGTACGTATATTTCTTCTACCACATCAGCGAGTTGGTGACTTTAGCTCTTGACGATTTGTTTTTATATTAATTTAGTTATCGTATCAGTATATTATATTTAGTTTATTTTTATTATATTTAGCATACTATGAATGAGTTAGTTGATATTGATGACAGTTTCTTTTCCTTTTCTTCCTCGTGTAACAGTTATGTTAGTGTGGATAGTGATTCTTCTGCTTCCTGAACTCTGTATGATCAAATATCCTCACTTTTCTCTGATTCTCCTTACAACTAAACTTAACTTCGCTCACATAAATGCCCAGAGTGTTCCTGCTCACTACTCCAATCTTCTGGCATCATTTAGCAGTGCTCATCTCGACGCTCTTTTAATCTCGGAATCTTGGCTTAAACCATCACTTCCCTCCTCTCAGTTTGTAATACCAGAATTTATTTTGATTAGAAATGATAGGACAGGTAAAGGTGGTGGTGGTGTCGCAATCTATCTACGCTCTGATATCCCTTACAAGATTGTAAGCGTTTCACCATCTCCATATTCGGAATCAGCTGAATACTTGTTTCTTGAGATTACCTTCCGCCACACGAAAATGCTATTAGGAGTAGTTTATAGTCCTAATCTCAATATTAATTACTTCAACCCGCTCGAATCACTTCTCAACGAATTTTGTCCCGTGTTCGAACACGTCGTTATAATGGGTGACTTTAATACATGCTTAATAAAAGATGACTCCCGTGCTCTAAAACTTACTTTTCTCTTAAAGTCCTTCAATCTCAGCATCTTGCATCTTTCTGCGACTCATCACTCCCCTAACTGCACACCTTCTCTATTAGATGTCATGATTGTCTCGTCTCCTTCTTTTGTTAGCTGTCACGGACAGCTATCTGCATCTTTTTCTTATCATGATTTTATTTACTTGTCCTACGCTTTACGTTCTCCCAAGCGGAAACCACAGTACCTTTTTCTTCGAAAGTTTAAGGGTATGGATCTGGAGGCGCTGCAGCGTGATGCTAGTGGTTTGGACTGGACCTGTACATTTGACAGTACTAATATAGATGATATGGTGACTCAATTTAACTCATTGATTATAGATTTATATGACAGACATGCACCAACCCGACGAGTCAAAGTCAAAAAATTGCCTGCTCCTTGGCTTACACCTGTGATCAAAAACCTGATGGCCCAAAGAGACAAAGCTAAGAGACGGTATAGGCGCAATCCCACAGAGCATAACTTCTGCAAGTACAAAATACTTCGTAACCGCTGCGGTCGTATGTGCAGAGATGCAAAGAGACACTTCTTCCACCAATCTCTCGATAACCGAAGTTCTTCCGAAGTTAGGAAATTTTTAAGGACTGTTGGCATTGGAAAATCTCCAACAATCTCTGCAAAGGATGTTGACATGTGCGCTCTTAATCAATACTTCTCCCTTCCTCCTTTCTCCTTGGATCCACATGTCAAAATAACCACTTTAGCAGATATTTCTTGCCTTCCTGTACCGCAAACAACACCTTTCATCTTCAATGCTACATCAGAGGTAGATGTGAAAAAATCCCTTTTGCGCATCACTTCAAGTTCAACTGGTAGTGATAAATTGTGCTCGAAGATGATTACTCCTATCCTTTCCACATTACTTCCGGTAATGACCCACATATTTAATTACTCCCTATTCTCGGGTACCTTTCCCGAGTCCTGGAAGGTGGCTCATATTATTCCATTGCCTAAAGTATCTAATCCTACACAGTGGCGTGCCTAGGGTTTCAAAATAAGGCAAGCCCAATAAAATTTTAACCGATTTCAAAAAAAGAAAGTTCACTGGACTGAGTATGTAGGTACCTACGTATGTATCATCGCAATTATCTCATAAACTACTGGTTAGGTACAACAAATTAAAAGTTAATTCATCCGTCTTCTTCTCGGCCCCGGTTTGTCACTTTCCTGATGCTGCATATGCTTTTCTAAAACGACATCGTATTTTGAAATTAACGAGACCAGTTCTAAAAAATTGCCTTTATTTAATGAAGTTTTGGACTCATCATGTCCTCTTAAAGGAAGTTCCTGTTGTGCTAAATGACAAACAATATCGACTAATGTTTGAAATACATTACGGTTGTTATCAACGCACGTGTTATATTTTGAAATTTCCTCAGATAACTGGCGTGATATAGATGTCTCAATTCGTTGTTTACCAAAATTACTGAAAGAAACCATTGCACACAGGTGTTTATGGGAATTTTCGTGCCTTTTAATGGCGCCAGATATGTTATTTAAATCATTATAACTAGATGTATTCGGAATCTTCATTCAAAAAAAATATGCAGCACCAGCAATACAACTTATTAGTGTGCGAACAGCCAACAATCCAACTAGTTTTATACACTGATCTATTACATTTTCGTTTATGCGATTTACTAGTCTGAGAAATACACAGATTAGGCGTCGGTTTTAATGAAGAAATTAACTGTTTTTACTGCGCAAAGTTTAAAGATTTTACCTTATCTTCGCCAATCAAAACTTGAACGCATTTTAAATCCTCACAAGGTACAATTACCTCAATTGTAAGTCACCAAAACAATTGTATCACTGAGAAAATCTAAGAAAACACACAAAAAACTTTAACAACAAAACTTTTCCCACTCAAGCAAATGAAACTGAAGTGAGTTGCACTCGGGTGTCAGGAACTATTTACGCAGAGTTGCAGTGTTGTCATTTAGGCAAAAAAAGTCGCCAGGTATATGAAAAATCTAGCTAAATGTCGCAATAGGGTATTTGACACTGATGGAAATAAAATATGAAACTTAGCTATAATGATAGAATGTATTTTATTTGACTCTGGTATTTTTGAACATAATATTAATAACTCGTAAATACATTTAATTCGATAAACAAATTCATAATTTTTAATCTATGTGTCACGTGACTCGAAACTATTACTAGTTGCTAAATCTTAAAAAAAGTCTCCAAACTCGTTAAAAATCTCCAAGATCTCACAACGTCGCTAAAACGGCAACACTGCAGAGTTGGCAAGGTGTGCATACGCGTGCAACTTCATAGGCATGCACGGCTTAAAGCTTCCATACTGATCGATTTGTAGACGCACAAGGTATGTACTCGTTATACGGCACATCGCTATAAGTGCGAAAGTGACAGAGATAGTATTTGAAAGCCCGGTAATAGCCCGTACGTGTAAGCGAGATAGCTATATGTAGATGCTGCAAATGCGAAACTCTGCGCGCGAACAATCGCGATGTGTAGTAGTGTGGCATAGGTAGATACTTTGTGTTATGTTGATAAGAATTAAGCGCGCGAACTTTTAAATAGTTCGGGTTTGATATTGATTCTCTATCGAGCATTTTAGTAAGGCATGCCGGGCTTTTGGGCTTATTATATGAAGGTACCGCCACTGATCCTACACTTGCTTCTCATTTTCGCCCTATTTCAATACTTCCTTTTCTTTCTAAAGTCCTCGGCACATTGTCCACCAACAACTATCTTCTTATCTGGCTATTAATTGTCTCCTCAGTCCGTTTCAGTCAGGGTTTCGGCGTGGACATAGCACCGTTACTCCTCTTTTAAAAGTCACTGATGATATTCGCTGGGCGATGGAAAACAAATCTCTTAGTTCTATTAGATTTTAGTAGCGCTTTCAACTCTGTGGCCTTTGATATCCTTCATGGGATTCTTTCCTCCATCAATATCTCTTCCAGTGTTAACTTCCTGGTTCCAGTCTTACCTTCGGGGCCGCTGAGTGTGTGCGGCTTGACGAGAATTTCTCAGACTGGTGCGATCTCACTGCGGGGGTGCCTCAGGGTGGCGTTCTCTCTCCTCTTCTTTTCTCAATTTTTATAAATTCTGTCACTTCAGTTATTTTCAGTAAGTTTCATCTCTATGCAGACGACCTGCAGCTGTATCGTCATTTCGATGCATCTGATGTGGAGGATGCTGTTTTGCTGCTATGAATACCTATTAACCAAACAGTTTTTTTAACCTCAAAAGAAAAATAAAACAATATTCTATATTTTTTACGATAAGTAACACGATATGAACACTATGACGAACTGTAAGCAAACAAGCGACAATAGGTCATGTTTTGTATTGAAATCAACGTCAAATACACGTTTTGTTGCTATTCTTGTCCAACACGCTGAATACTGTATCTATGCATCTCGCTTGCACATAGATAGTGTGAAGTTGGCGAGCATAGGTATTCTCTAGATAATATATGATGGAAAAATTTAAAAGATTTATTCGCTAGATACACGGACAGATAATTTTACACGCTAGATAGCTATTCAATAACTTAACTGAGGATTGAAAAATCGGCCCTAACTACTTTTGATAAATTACGGGTTATGTGTATTTTTTTCTATTTTCTGATATCTTACTTTGGAAACTGTTGACAGAAGACTGGCAGAGTAAAAGAAAGTGCATTGCGTCTACTTTGCGGCAATTAATTTCAAACAAATTATGTACACTTGCGGTATCTAGTTCAATCTATGTCTGTTATTTGGATAAAATATAACAATGGTGTAAAAAATATTGATTCTGTTACTGATTCGAACAACCTACCTCTAGGTTTAGTAGTATAGATTAAAATAATGTTGCTTCAGGGATGAATCTATGGCTGCTAATTTAAAAATACTGATTAATGGCCTGTAAACATTATACCATTATTTCGTGCTTGAAGTGAATATACATACTTTTATGGTTATAGATACGCCCATTAAAATGATTCTGTGATAAAAACAATATTGTATTCAAGGATTTCATTATTGTTCGGGCCAAAAGCCCTTGGTGTATCGGAAATTTATAATTATAAAAGTATTACTGAGTAAGGCACTCTCTTACTCTGCTTCCCATTTTTTAAAACCTAATGTAATTTCTGACCTAGAATAGAATAGGTATTTAACAATAATTATTCTAGGTAAAAAGTTCAATAGCCTTAATTACGAAGTATTGAATTTAATTTATTAGGTATTTTGAGCCTTTTAATTAAATAAAAAAAAAACATTTTGACAATTCATGTTTACAAAGCATGTTTTTATGATACGGAAAGGTCGTATCACTGAAACCTTAATATATTTTTAAAACAATTATATTGATAAACAATTATATATATTTGTACATAAGACATTTCATAAAATACATCAAAATAATATGTTTTATAAAGATTTTAAACTTTCTAACACAGTAATCTATTTTTACCATTGTTTAACATTCTTCATAAACTCACTTTAGTATCCGACACGGAAATACACTCTCGATAGGAACTATGAATACCGTAAAATTTCTGTTCCGATACGGAAAAGTTATCGAATGGTTCAGAATAAGCCTCAGATCCCATAACCAGTCGCCAGAACGCAATTAATAATTTCTAATCAGTAGCGAGTTCATATAACAGAATTAACTAATTAATTATATATTTTAATTATCAATTCTGACATACTTTTAAATATTGACAACTTTTAATAACTTCTTTATTTTGGTACATTTCAGAGTAAAGACAAACTGGAATTAACTGAAAAAATATCTGCTGAGAAGTATCTAAACAGAGAACTTACAATAAAACTCTCTGAAATTGACAATAAAGCGAAGGAGATGCAAATTAAATTGAAAGCCAAAGATGAAGAAATGATACGATTACAATCAAATTATCGAGAAATCGAGAAACAGTGTGAAAATTTAATGAATCTGGAAAGAAATATCCATAGTGGCCCCGAAGCAATTAATGCTACTTTAGAAGAGAACTATAACACAGAAGAGAAAAATGACATAGAAGGAAACAATGGCGTTGTGGAAAACAACAATATTATTAAAGTACAATCAGATAAGAATTCGGAAAGTGACTACAAGCCCTTAACACAAGAAGATGATGATAAAAACAGCCGCAGCCTTCAAAGAGCAGATGCAATGTCGAAGCTACAGGATCGTTTCCTAAAAATAATGGAAGAAGTTGCCGATCTTTCTGATGAGAAGCATAGATTAGAACATATAATATTGCAGCTACAAAACGAAACTGATACCATTTGTGAATATGTAGCGTTGTACCAGCAACAACGGAGTTTACTCAAACGGAGAGATGAGGAAAGAAGCTCTCAGTTAAAAATTTTCCAACAAGAATGTGGAAAGCTTAAATATGAGTTGGAAGAACTTGCTGGCATACTAAAAAGATTTGCTGAAGATAAAGACTTATCATTCTATTTTGAAACCGAATCGAAGTCCAATGATATGAAAAAAGTTATGAATTTACTATCTAATCTAAAAAATAATTCATTGATTGATACCAATAAGAAAAATGTTGAGTTTAAAAACTTTTACCCTTGTAACTGTTGCTCTGGTAAATTAATTGATGTATAGTATTGTATTACATTAAAGGGGATAATATTGGCAATAGTGGGTCGCGGAATAGCTGAGTGATAGGTTACATACTCGAACTGATCACTGTAATCGCGGACCTAAAAAAAGACGGACGTAAGATTGCACAAGACATGTGCTAAGGGTACCAATTTCGCTTGTTATACGAGCTACACGCTTAAAACACATCAACTGTCATCCAATCAGCGCCAGTACGCTGCAGGCGTCGCCACACGTAAGTATGAGATAAATAGACTAATTTAGTATATTTTCTTTTCTTTAAAATTGGTATTAAATCTGACAATCTGTTGAAAATAATTGAAAATAAAAAATATAGACAGAATACAGTGTAGTTTAATCTGAGGAAAAAAACCTTTTATGAAGGGAAATCTATAATTCTATACAAATATTATAAAGCGTTTATAAGAAGCTATCGTATCGGAAGTCGAAAGCGGATATAAGTGTTTGTTTGCTTAGTTGAACGCGCTAATCTCAGGAACTAGAGGTTCGAATTGAATAAACATTTTTGTGTTGGATAGTACGTTTATCGAGGAAGGCTATAGGCTATATAACATCACGCTACGACCAATAGGACCGGAGCAATGAAAAATATGACCTTTTTTATGGTAATCAAATTAGTCGTAAAATAATGTATTATCTATTTGCGAAGGTGTTTTTATAAGCATGATATTAATCCTTATCCAAATATATACGTTATTCATCATAAGTATTTAATTTTGAACAAAATTGCCCTTGACATAATTTGATTTCAATGAATATCTTAGGAGATATCATGGTTTTAATATAACCCCGCAATAATAATTATCAAGTACCACGCGTGCATTAATCATGTGCGGAATGATGAATATATTTGTTTTTTTCATCAAATTAACGTGGGTGAAACCACGGGCACAGCTAGTAATTATATAACTAAAGCGATTCTTTTCCGATAATGGGAAGTCTTACATTTTAAACATTTTGTCTAAATAGCTCATAGAATTAGAATATTTTTGCTACCCCATAGAAGGACATAGAGCTCAAAAAAGTGTAATCGATTTTGAATTGTCAATGTGTGCGTGCAATAGTGATGTACACCGTGGAAATATTGACACATATCGATTATCGATAAACAGTATTTCAGATGTAAAGACTTGGTATACAAAATGAAAATATTTTCAATCAAATTATGTTAATAAAACTAAAATCACAAGCGTAGGTATTATTTAATGGACTTCATTAATTAATTACATTATTTTAATAAAAACATTTCATGCGCTCATACTATAATTATATTTCATTGGTAATAGGTACTTTGTTAAGAAAGCAGCTTTTAAAGACCCTGAGCAGTGTATAGAGTATGACTGATTGAGATGATGATTGACTGAATGATTTTTACCTACCTATCCTAATACCATTGCGTAGGTGGTCTCGACTCAGCGCAGCACACGTTTGAGGTGTGCCCTACCTAGACCGCTGAGCGGCGGATACTAAGAGCCAGTGTCGGGCGAGATCTATTTCTGCCGGCAATAGTGAGGTCTACGCTGGCAGATTTAGGGAACTGGAGAGAAATGGCTTCCTTTTGTGATACTGCTGTCGTCCAGAAAGAAGCCGCCGAGCGGGATTGTGAGAGGGCCAATCCCTCTCGGAGTAAAAGGCGTCTAGGAGGCAACTGCCTCGGCGCCTAACAGCCGAAACCCCGCCTGTATGATTTAAGACAGACGGCCCTTTGGGGGTCACGGGTACTTAGAGAGGGGACTCTATTTACCCATCGTGATCCCAGAGAAGACGGTGGCATAGCAGTCACGTGCTAACGTGCACAGCGAGGCTTACGGGTAAGAATCTCACACACCCCGGTCTTATCCATAAAGGTCGGGCGCGTAATTGAAGGTTTCCCCCCGAAAAAAAAAGGTATATCCTATTATCTTTTCTTATTTCTTCTTTTCCTTTATTATTTTTTCTTCTTTATCTTTATTATTTTCTTTATCGATTAGTCTCATAATTTTTTTTTCCTTGCCTTAGCATCGACAAGAAATCTTTTAGTATAAAAAAATATATAATAAAAATGTGAAATTCTCTTGAATTTGTAGTAAAAATTAAGTAAACAACATATTCATTACGCTATCACATATAGGCTCAAAGCTCACCGCCTAAAGGTGATAGCGCAGGAATCACCAACTAGTTTCATTCGGGGTCTAATCAAATTCAAATCAAATAGCGAAGAATAATAGTAGCGCATTTCGTTAGATCATTATTAAACTAAGGTCCGCACAAAGTAGGTTGGCGGTCCGGATTCGAACCGCATTTGGGGACTCCTGTAATAGCGTGATGAAATATATTTATAACGTAACCTGGGCCACTAAGCTACGCTAAGCTTCTTATATGTTATAAACGTTCGGACCTTCTATAGGGTACCTAAATCCAGTAATCTTGATACATTTTACTTAAAATTAAATGTTATTCTATCAAAGATTTGTTATAAAACGCGCAAGAGTGTCATTATATGTGGTGACTTTAATATTAATACATTGAAAAATGATAGGAATTCTCTTGAATTTACAAATTATTTATTAAACTACAACCTAAAATTGCAAATTCACCAACCAACCAGACTAAAAAGTAACACATGTATTGACAACTTTGCTCATAATTTACAACGAAAGTGTGTCCATCAAGTAATAGATCTTAACATTTCAGATCATACAGCTCAAACTTTAAAAATTCCCGTAAGAAATACTTGTACATTAGACAGTTGGACTATTAAATTACGTGACTACAGCCATGATAACCTTCTAAAATTTAAATCTTGTATAGCTGCATTATCATTTGGGAATATTTATCATACAAGTGACCCCAACATGGCATACAACGACTTTATTGATTTGTTTAAACTATTTTATGATTTATGTTTCCCCATGAAAAATGTAAAAATTAAGTCAAAGATTGTTCCTGATTGGATAACCCCTGGCATAAAACGTTGCAGTAAAGTCAAACGCCGTTGTTTATGGCAATTAAGAAGAAATCCTAATAATGATAACATAAATAAATATAGAAATTATTCACGGAAACTTAAAAAAATTATAAATTTAACCCAAAAAGCTAAAAATAACCATAAAATTTTAACATCCACAAATAAATCAAAGGACACGTGGAAAATCATAAAGGAAAATAAATATCGCTCACCCACTGAAAGCATTACTGAAATAAAGAAAAATGGTATTACATTAACAAGTCCCAGAAAAATTGCAAATGCATTCAACGAGTATTTTGTAAATCAACCACGAATACTTTCAAGCACCACAAAGTCTCAATATAACAAGTACCCACACGTGGACCATCCCTTGTTTAGTCAGTCCATGTTTTTAGCCCCTACCACCCCATACGAAGTACATCGTATTATTCTAGACCTAAAAAATAAAACTAGCGTCGGGTTTGACGACATTTCTACAAAAGTTTTAAAATTCGTGTCACAAATAATATCAGGTCATATTAGCCATATAATAAACTTATGTATTTCGTCTGGAATATTTCCTGAAAGATTAAAACAGACTATTATAAAACCGCTATTCAAAAAAGGCAATAAATCTCACATGCAAAATTATAGACCTATTGCGCTCATACCTGTTATATCAAAGATATTTGAAAAGGTAATTTACCGATCCTTACAGTCCTACCTAACTAAAAATAAAATTCTAGCAAAGGAACAGAAAGGATTCAGACAAAACATGACAGTGAATGTAGCAATTTATGATTTACTTAATATTGTAGTGCCAGATATGGACAAAAGAACCAGAACCAGTGCAATATTTATGGATATGACGAAAGCATTCGACCTAGTAGATCACGATATATTAATAAATAAGCTCAATATGTATGGAATAAGAGGAAATGTACTCTCGTTAATAAATTCCTACCTTAGTAATAGGAAACAATACACAGAAATCAGACGAATTTGTAAAAAGACCAAGAAAGAAATTAAATATATATCTGAAGTATATACAAATTCTTATGGCGTGCCACAAGGCAGCGTGTTAGGCCCTCCGCTTTTCCTTGTGTATATAAATAACTTTCCTAGGCACGTGAATCATCCAATGATTCTTTTTGCAGATGACAGTACTTTAGTAGTAAGACAACTTGATGAGAATAACCGCGAGACAGAAATAAAAAATGCATTGAAACAATCGACTGAATGGCTTGACCAAAATAATCTTATCTTAAATTTAAGTAAAACTAAAATTATAAATTTCCGACAAAGAACTGCTTCTACTGCGTCTGATATAATTTTTAATAAGGAAAAAATTGAAGCAGTTTCAAGCACTAAATTTCTAGGCCTAACAATAGGGTATTTGACACTGATGGAAATAAAATATGAAACTTAGCTATAATGATAGAAGTTATTTTATTAGAAATTTTGGTATTTTTGAAAATAATAATAATAACTCGTAAATACATTTAATTCGATAAACAAATTCATAATTTTTAATCTATGTGTCACGTGACTCGAAACACCAATGATTGCGTGACGTCACTACTCAGAGGATTGATTGTCAATTTGCAGTCACTGTGACACATGACACAAAATAAATCGATGAATTTGTTGATATTTCGGAAGCCAGTTGCAACCACTTTCTCTGTATTTCAGTTCAATTTTCAAAATATTGGTATACTACGCACTAATGTTATGATTTACAAAATAGTTTCCTTTGTTTACAATAGTTCTGTTGCGTAATGACGTCACAAAATGGCGATCGTCATTATCGCGCCTTTTGGCACGACTTTTAAAATTTGAATTTTAAACAGCTATTATTTAATCAATAGGTACACAAAAAATTGCAAAATATTTTTTTTAGTTAATCTATACCATATTCTTTAAATTTAGGCCCTTTGTGAAATTTCGTCAATAACCCTATTGACTACAAATTGAATTGGAAGGAACATGCAGCTCTACTAATAGCACGACTTAGTAAATATTCATTTGTTTTATATAAACTTAGCAAAGTAGCCAATAGATCAGCAGTCGTTGCCGCCTATTTTGGTTATGTTGATTCCATACTTCGCTATGGTATAATTTTTTGGGGCAACTCCTGTGAAAAAACCTCTGTTTTCAAGGCACAAAAACGTTGTTTAAGGTCCATATGCAGTTTGAAATCGATAGATAGTTGTAAGCCATATTTTATTGAGCTCAAAATATTAACATTACCATGTCTCTATATATATGAAACCGCAATTTTTGTAAAGAAAAATATCGAACTATTTCGCAAAAAAACAGAACATCATCCTAAATCAACAAGACAAGTTTATCGTCATGAATTGTACTTAAGGCCTTCAAAAACCGCCCTCATGCACAATAGCATACTGTGCATGGCACCTAAAATCTATAACAAATTGCCTAATTCTATTAAAGATTATAATTTATTGCAGTTTAAACGAAAATTATATAATTTATTAATCCAAAAATGCTATTATTCAATTACTGAATTTCTTTATGACAAAAATATTTAATTGACAAATAGATTATTTGCTTATCTGACATTACTTTATATAGCTTCATGTACCTTGCATAATAATATAATATACTTCAGTAATAATGAACGAATTCTCTTAAAAAAGTGTAAGCCCAATGGGTAGTTTTTTGAGCACAATGTTTGTATTTTATAAGACCATGTAACCTCACCAAAAAACACACTTAATAAATGATTTGATTTGATTTGATTTGATTTGGACAGACACACCGACAAACAGACAGAAACGTTTCCAAACATTTTGGTTTCATCGTATTAAGTACCCCATTTAAAATTTTGGAAAAATTATTACTGTGTAGAGATAGTTGGTAGGTCTACACTATTAATAAATTCTGATATCGGAACTTTTTGTTCTAAAATTTCATCGACACAATAGTCGACACTGACAAGTCACTATTTTGTATACATGAAATGAAAATTTATATTAGAACAACGTACTCAATATTGATTTTATGACCATTGTTTTTTACTATAGAGAAAATTCACTATTTTCTTGATAGGATTTGGTTTTCAAAATAAATTTTCTAAAGACAGATTTTTCCAAAATATGGCCATGAAACTATATGCTGTTGTTGACAATTTACCTGTGAAATGAATCTTTTTCTGGATTATTTTTATAAAAAACATCGCAGGTACCAACACAACACGTAGGCACTGCTTATAAATTTTAAAACTGTATAAAATATTCAGGATTCACTGACAATACAGCAAATATAAGTTAGCGTGATTTTTGACAGTGACACTGGAGAAAACAACATCTGCCAATAGTGCTGACTGGACCTAAATATGCTTTCTCTTTCTAACATGTGATATTTCCGTAAGAGATTCCATTCCCATAGTAGGCTTTGTTGGTCTTTTTCTATCCTACGTTTATGAAATAGCTGTTACGTTTGAAGCCGATTATTTATTTATTTTATTTTATTGTATATACTTTATTGTACACCAGAAAAAAAATTACAACAAAACTTAATGCAAACATTTAAAACATACAATGGGGAGCCATATTGCGATCCGCGATTACTTTAACCTCTTTAGTCGCGATTTCAGTGTTGGCCCCATAATAAACGTTGTATGACTTCTACAAGTTTTTCGGTTACTCAAAATTTACGGTTTTTAATATTAAATATTTTTGCTGAGGTAGTACTTAATGAAAATATTATTTGCTGGATCTACCTAAAGCACATTCTTAAAACAGGCGGCCCGCCATCTTTGGTTCACTCGTGATTAGACAAGGTTGCGTCCGTATTGTTTTATACATCTGTGACTCTACTGTAATTTAATAACTTTTAATCAACAAATCAGAAAGTTTGGGGTTTGTAATAAATTATACAAGCCGCTAATATTGAAGACGAATAATTTTTTAAATTGTTTAAAAAAAATGTATGAATACTTATTATCATAGAATTAGAATATTTTTGCTACCCCATAGAACATACGGACATAGAGCTCAAAAAAGTACAACCGTTTTTGAATTGTCAATGTGTGCGTGCAATAGTGATGTACAACGTGGAAATATTGACACATATCGATTATCGATAAACAGTATTTAGTAAAGACTTGGTAGGTATACAAAATGAAAATATTTTCAATCAAATTATGTTAATAAAACTAAAATCACAAGCGTATGTAGTATTTAATGCACTTCATTAATTAATTACATTATTATAAAAAAACATTTCATGCGCTCATATTATAATTATATTTCATTGGTATTAGGTACTTTGTTAAGAAAGCAGCTTTTAAGGACCCTGAGCAGTGTATAGAGTATGACTGATTGAGATGAAGATTGACTGAATGATTTTTACCTACCTATCCTAATACCATTGCGGAGGTGGTCTGGACTCAGCGCACCACACGCTTGAGGTGTGCCCTGCCTAGACCGCTGAGCGGCGGATACTAAGAGCCAGTATCGGGCGAGATCTATTTCTGCCGGCAGTAATGAGGTCTCCGCTGGCAGACTAAGGGAACTGGAGAGAAATGGCTTCCTTTTATGATACTGTTGTCGTCCAGACAGAGGCCGCCGAGCGGGATTGTGAGAGGGCCGATCCCTCGGACAAGAATGCGTCTAGAAGGCAACCGCCTCGGCACCTAACAGCCGAAACCCCGCCTGTATGATTTAAGACAGACGGCCCTTTGGGGTCACGGGTGCGTAGAGAGGGACCCCTTTACAGTCTCTCCAGGGATGTGTCTTTATAGGCGCTGCAAAGTGGGGGTGCTGGAGCTGGTCTATTAAGTGCCTCCCTCCATGTGCTGATGGTGACCGCCGAGGTGGTTTGAGTGAGGTAAGAATCTCACACACCCGGTCTTATCCATAAAGGACGGGCAAGTTTTTGTAGGTTTCCCCCGAAAAAAAAGGTATATCCTATTATCTTTTCTTATTTCTTCTTTTTCTTTATTATTTTTTCTTCTTTATCTTTATTCTTTTCTTTATCAATTAATCTCATACATTTTTCTTTTTCCTTAGCATAGACAGGAAACCTTTTAGTATAAAAAAATATATCATACAATTGTGATACTCTCTTTAATTTGTAGTAAAAAATATGTAAACAACATATTCATTACGCTATCACATATAGGCTCAGTGCTCACCGCCTAAAGGTGATAGCGCAGTAATCACCAACTAGTTTCATTCGGGGTCTGTTTTTAAAATTAATATTAGTACCGCAGTTCGTTAGATCTTTAATAAACTAAGGTAAACAAAGTAGGTTGGCGGTCCAGATTCGAACCGCAATTAGGGACTACTGTAATAGCGTGATGAAATATATTTATTACGTAACCTGGGCCACTAAGCTACGCTAAGCTTCTTATATGTTATAAACAAGACAGACACACAAACAGACGTTTCCAAACATTTTGGTTTCATCGTATAAGGTACACCAATTAAATGTTTTGGTAAAATTATCAATGTGCAGAGATAGTTGGTAGATCTACACTAATAATAAATTCTGATATCGGAACTTTTAAAATTTCATCGACACAATAGTCGACACTGACAAGTCACTAAGTCACACTAAGTTTGTGTACATGAAATGAAAATTTATATTAGAACAACGTACTCAATATTGCTTTTATGACCATTGTTTTTTACTATAGAGAAATTTCACTATTTTCTTGATAGGATTTGGTTTTCAAAATAAAATTTCTAAAGACAGATTTTTCCAAAATATGGCCATGAAAATATATGCTGTTGTTGACAATTGTATCTGTGAAATGAAGCTTTTTCTGGATTATTTTTATAAGAAACATCGCAGTTACCAACACAACACGTACGCATTGCTTATAAATTTTAAAACTGTTTAAAATATACAGGATTCACTGACAATACGGCAAATATGAGTTAGCGTGATTTTTGACAGTGATACTGAAGAAAACATCTGCCAATAGTGCTGACTGAACCTAAATATGCTTTCTCTTTCTAACATGTGATATTTTCGTAAGAGATTTCATTCCCTTAATACGTTGGATAGAAAAAGACCTACAAAGCCAGGTCTTTTTCTATCCAACGTTTATGCTTAATTGAATTGAATGATTTTGATAATGATAGAAATAGTTTAAGTTAATATGTAACCGGGCAAGTGACATTATAGGCAGTCCTTAAAATATTAATTATTGTTCAACGGTTATTACTCTCTTGAATTCTTCGGGATTGCCCGACTAGTTTCGAACTGTAATGGAGCTCTTAGTCTTGAGTTGAGCCCGCGGCGATGTGCGCGGGAACACACGAACACACCCGACGCCGGCACCGAGTGCATCATAAGTCCGCGCGCGGCGGCATGTGATACGGTGCAGCGCTAGTTTTGACTCGCAATATCGCCGCAGGCTCAGCCCATGACTAAGGGCTCCGTTATTATATCCGTTTGGCAAGATGTATGAACGTGGACGAAGCAAAAGGCATATGTTAGGATCGTAGCAGGTGGCGTTCTGTAGTTTCTGCCTACCCCCATGGGAGAATGGCGTGAGTGTATGTATGTATGTATTAGACATGGGCGTTTTTGGTAATTTCTGTAAACCGTTACATAACCGATATGAAAAACCGTTTTTAGATATCGATATGGAGAGTTTTTATATATCTACAGCAAACGCTGAACGATATTCGCTTCCTCTCGTTTTCACACCCGGTAACGTCATCAGTTGGACAGAGAGACGGCGAATATCTAAACACGAGATAGACATGAATATGAGAAGTTGAGTAAGCTACGTAAACGGATATGGATAGTTCGTTTTTCATTTAGTTCGATATGATTTGATCGATATTGTAAAAACGGTTTTCTGTGTGTGGCATATCGATACGATATGATATATGTGTATATCCGTTTTTAGTTACGATATGATATATCGGACTCATGTCTAGTATGTATGTATTTCAAAGAATGCCATATAGTTAACGGGAGATCGGCTGATTCTGCTCGACCAGTTAATTTCTAGTTACTATTTACACTTGCACAACACGAAACGAAATTAAATTTCCGTCACTTTTGTTAAGACACCACACAGAAAAAACTAAATTAAAATCGGTACTCCTGTTTGGGAGCTACGGTGCCACAGACAGATACCTACACACGCTAAACTCATATGAGCGATCATTTTCAATTCAATTTTGTAAAGATTATGGCTCCATCGTTAGTCTATGATTTTACCAATGCCGAAGTTGAAAAATATAAGATTGGTGAATTTGCAATTATTCAATATGTGCCGATTTAGCTTGTATTGATTTAGGTTCTGATCTCGTTTAATTTTTTCTGCCAATGTCTTTTTTTTTGTTTGGCACAGTAATATTAATATAGATGATAGTTTTGCTATCATTTTAATATATTTAATATAGAAACAGAGTTTAAAAATTACTTTATTAATTCACTTTAAAACATCAAACATCCAAAGGCATCCATGAGTACTATGTAACCATGTAGTCATTCGATGTAGTCCTGTGTCAGTAGCCAGATTTTTACCTTCTTTTTGTTTCACGAGTCGTAAGGGGATTTATGTTCAGGATTTTGTTAAACTTATTATAAAGAAAAATGGTAAGATATACCCGCTGTCGCCTAACGAACGCCGTGTGACAACGTAGAGGTATGCAAACGTTTTTTATAGTGCGCTTCTTATTACTTTGTGCATTATTAGGTGTAATACTGTGCTGCTTATAAACAACTTGCAGAATATAATTCTGTCTTACTGTGAGTACTTCACACTTCTATAAGATTTTGGTGGGAAATCTAAAGGGTCTGAAAGTAGTAAGTGATACTGGTGTAAACTTTTTGTTATAAATAAAAATAATTAAATGTAGAAGTAGTTTTTGATGATTACCTAATCCAGGTTTAATAAATTACCATTATTATGATTACACAACTTTGATTTTTGCGGTTACTTTGAACTAAAAGCTTTTTAAAGTTAAACTTCTCTCTAAAAGGCTGACTACTGGGTACTACTACACACGTAGATTAGGCAAATCTACGTGTGTATTTAACGTTAGCATTTGAAAACGTGTTTTTTGATAGATCAATGGGCAGTGAAAATTAAAATGCTTTCAGGTGCATAACGTCACCGTCTGACGTCTGACCTGTCACACGAAAATGACTTATCTGCCTATCTATATCCAACATTGTTATTGTCCGATAAACGAAAATCAGTTTAGCTGTACCTATAGTCTTTTCATAAAGCGCGAATAAACATACCTTATTTACATTTATTTAAGTATACATATTTAAAGATTATTATTTGTCGTTTTGTACAGGTTGTCCATAATATAGTATTTTTTTCTCGTTGGAAAGATTTTTAATTATTGTTATTTTAATGTTTTTTTTGTGTTTTTTTTTAGTGTGTAAATTTAGATTTTTGTAGTAAATTTTTTATTTTGCGAGTTTGTATTAGCGAAATGAGCACTCTTAAGTTCAACCAACACGTATGGTGGTGACTGATATTTATTTAGGCGTGACGTCATTTGCTGTGATTGGTGTTTTAGTTAACATGGCTGATTGCAGGATTTTTTTACTTTTATTTTTATGAAAATCTCATTAATGTTGTACTGGACGGGCGGTCTATTGAATACTAGAAACGAGCCGCTGACGACCTGTACCTATAGGTTCGGGTTCGACGTCGGCTGAAGCCCTATATTTCTTCAGGGACTATGAAGACTATAACACTATCGAGGTCACCGGGAGAACCATTCCATGAAAATAAAACACCGACTTGCACTGTCACTATGAAAGCTTGAGGTTTCTGCTTACTCCATTGAAGATGGCGAGGCTTGAATATATGGTAGTTTTTGAGCTACGAAGAAAAAACATGCGCATTTGCTTAGATACAACGAATCTTTACCGTAACGAGAGCCGCAAAAACCTCGCACTAACTATTATTTATTTCCTTAATAAAAACTACATCAGTGCTATATACTTCTAAACTATGACTATATATATAGCTATCTATATACCAATAGATAGGTGCTGACAAGACCTATCTATTGACGTATGTCTCAGGCACCTGACACTGAATATCTTTGTCAACATACTCATGTTTAGGGATCGGGATTGTTTTTCTACGATAATGTGGCTAAGGGTTGAAACTATAAATCAATCAGCACCCCCTAGACGAGTATTTCGGCTACAAATGAAACAACATTCCGAAAAGTTTTTATTACATATAACCATAGTTATGTACATACCAAGATTACAAAATGATGTATGAATTATCAATAAAATATTTCACTATCATATTTGTTTACATTCACGCTATTGCTTATGGAACATGGCTGTTACATTTCAAAACATTAAAAATACCTTAATTCTAGGTAGCTGAACACAAATCTAAGTGTTTTAATATAATATTTAATTATAAGTACATTTAATTTGTAATGTCTAGAGACTCGTTGACCTCACAGTCAAACCATTGCAACGGTTTTGTGGGGCTTTGAATATAATATACTTATTTTTGTGATATAAAGATAAATAAAATAAAATAATAAATCTAGGCATCAGAATACAAATCTAAGTGTTTTAATACAAATCTAGACATTCTACAAGCACTAAATTACAATATCGTATGAATATCACTGTTATTGTCTCTAAATTGTTCTATAATAACGTAATCATTTCACACACGCGAATTTTGTCTTTTTGGATAATAACGGCACTGAATCTATGTAAACACAAGGCTATCTAAACGGGAATAGCAGGGCTGTCGCGAACAAATGTCAATGTGTATATTAAAACTAGGTCAGTTATAAGAATCCTTTTTACATATATTTTACGCCAAATCCATTTATTCTTTAGTTCTTTATTACTTTCACCATCATAATCATAATGGACAAAAGGCCATTATGACAGTCTAAAGCCTGCTAGTGTGATGGAAAATAGTATAACTACACTACTTATATTGACAACGTTATCAATAAACGTAAAGGGGGACGCGCTGAGCATAATTCTGGGAGGATAACGAGCCAACACAACAAGCGTTTAGCTTAGGGCCGGTTTCTTGATCCGTAGTCAAACACAGTATAACAATTTGTTAGATTAACCATAGTCAACCGGTTAACCAATGGTTACAGGGCTATTACGTTTTTCAATATCTATTTTAACAATAGTTAAACTTAACCATTGGTTATTATATTGCCAGTGTAATGATCAGATAGTTCCCGGAAAAAGTGCTGTGGTTTTGTGGGTAATATTTTTTTATGTTACAACACTGGCCATAATGAGTGATCGAAACCAAAACAAAACGTCATTTTTGTCAGTAAAAAATCATATCGATAGAAAATTAACATGAGACGAGATTAATTAGCCGACTTTATTTCATATTACATAATTCACTCCGTGTTATTATATTGTTCGTGAAAAATGTCAGGGAACAGTCAACACTTAAGCAAGTATCAAAGTGATACGATGCTTTCGTGTGTTTACTTTCAGTTATAACATAAGTTATTTATCATAACTTATAAAAGTCACCGAAATCATACAGGAGTTATCTAGTTTTATATTTACAATATATTTATAATATATTATTTACTGCTTACACAAATAGGCTAGATGCCAGATGATTAGTAAATAATAATAACGCATTGTTTTTTTAATGGAAGGGACCGCAGCTCTTATTTCTTAAAAGGATTTTTTTGTGATAATTACTTTATTGCAAAGAATATTTGAGCAAACGTGGCATTGACAACACAAAAACTTGTACAAAACAGATGTTAGGGGTCAGTTAACTATCCGCCATATTGTTAACTCTCCAATTTCGGGTGGTTAATTTTTTTAACTAATAGTTGTTTATTCGACCATCGGTTAAGCTAACAATTGATCAAAAAACATGTTTTGCCGAAATTTAACCATTAGTAACCATTTTTAACTATTGGTTGAGTTAACTACGGATCAAGAAACCGGCCCTTAGGGCCAGTTTCTTGATCCGTAGTCAAACACAGTATAACAATTTGTTAGATTAACCATAGTCAACCGGTTAACCAATGGTTATAGGGCTATTACGTTTTTAAATATCTATTTTAACAATAGTTAAACTAAACCATTGGCTATTATATTGCCAGTGTAATGATCATATCGTTCCCGAAAAAATGCTGTGGTTTTGTGGGTAATATTTTTTTATGTTACAACACTGGCCATAATGAGTGATCGAAACCAAAACAAAACGTCATTCTTGTCAGTAAAAAATGAAATCGATAGAAAATTAACACGAGACGAGATTAATTAGCCGACTTTATTTCACATTACATAATTCACTCCGTGTTATTATATTGTTCGTGAATGTTTACCTTGAAAAATGTCAGGGAACAGTCAACAATTAAGCAAGTATCAAAGTGATACGATGTTTTCGTATGTTTACTTTCAGTTATAACATAATTTATTTATCATAACTTATAAAAGTCATCGAAATCATAAAGGAGTTATCTAGTGTTATATTTACAATATATTTATAATATATTATATATATTATTTACTGCTTACACAAATAGACATCTAACGTATTGTTTTTTTAATTGAAGGGACCGCAGCTCTTATTTCTTTAAAGGATTTTTTTGTAATAATTACTTTATTGCAAAGAATATTTGAGCAAACGTGGCATTGACAACACAAAAACTTGTACAAAACAGATGTTAGGGTTCAGTTAACTATCCGCCATATTGTTAACTCTCCAATTTCGGGTGGTTAATTTTTTTAACTAATAGTTGTTTATTTGACCATCGGTTAAGCTAACAATTGATCAAAAAACACATTTTGCCGAAATTTAACCATTAGTAACCATTTTTAACTATTGGTTGAGTAACTCACAAAAACAACTATTAGTTAAAAAAATTAACCACCCGAAATTGGAGAGTTAACAATATGGCGGATAGTTAACTGAACCATAACATCTGTTTTGTACAAGTTTTTGTGTTGTCAATGCCACGTTTGCTCAAATATTCTTTGCAATAAAGTAATTATCACAAAAAAATCCTTTAAAGAAATAAGAGCTGCGGTCCCTTCAATTAAAAAAACAATGCGTTAGATGTCTATTTGTGTAAGCAGTAAATAATATATATAATATATTATAAATATATTGTAAATATAACACTAGATAACTCCTGTATGATTTCGATGACTTTTATAAGTTATGATAAATAAATTATGTTATAACTGAAAGTAAACATACGAAAACATCGTATCACTTTGATACTTGCTTAATTGTTGACTGTTCCCTGACATTTTTCAAGGTAAACATTCACGAACAATATAATAACACGGAGTGAATTATGTAATGTGAAATAAAGTCTATATGTATGAAATAAATTTTCTATCGATTTGATTTTTTACTGACAAAAATGACGTTTTGTTTTGGTTTCGATCACTCATTATGGCCAGTGTTGTAACATAAAAAAATATTACCCACAAAACCACAGCATTTTTTCGGGAACGATATGATCATTACACTGGCAATATAATAGCCAATGGTTAAGTTTAACTATTGTTAAAATAGATATTGAAAAACGTAATAGCCCTATAATCATTGGTTAACCGGTTGACTATGGTTAATCTAACAAATTGTTATACTGTGTTTGACTACGGATCAAGAAACTGGCCCTTAGTGAGTTTTCATTAAATTTTTAAACCGGTTCTTTAAATGAATAGGTATATTTGCCCCGTGTCTTGGGTTTCGTATAAACTAAGAATAACCCTGTATAAGTCGAATACATTTATATAAGACAGTAATTACAAAATTATTTGTAATTACTATAGTAGGTACGTACTAGCAAGACGAAAACTGCTATTGAAACTGAAAATATCATTTTTATTATACAACTAACTGTGCCCCGCGGTTTCACGCGCGTTAATATGAGGAAAAAATCTACTAAAATATATTCCACCAGCGCCCTCCCCGCTCATAACCGCGCCTAGCACACCATAAATATGCCTCCCTCGTTGGTCTAGTGGTCCAAAGTGCGACTTCTTGATGTCTCGGGTTCGATTCCCGGGTCGGGCAGTGTTATTGAGTTTTTAAAAGCTTTTATTTAACTTGCAATGTATGTATGTATGTTTGTTCTGGTGGAATCTTGCTACTTAATTTTGAAGCTAGAGAGAAGATATCTTCAACCGATTGAGCTGAAATTTTGTATACACGTATAGTTTGGATGACAATACACGATAGTGTATCGTCATCCTAAATCCAAGATGGCGGAATAGTTATTTTTAATGCATTTCTACAATATGGGTATCAAATGAAAGGGCTTGTTGAGAGTAACTCGAAAAATAATGTGACGTCATTCTAAATCCAATATGACGGAACATCCAAGATGGCGGAATAGTTATTTTTTATGCACTTCTGCAATATGGGTATCAAATGAAAGGGCTTGCCGAGAATAATTAGAAAAATATTCTGACATCACTCTTAATCCAATATGGAAAACTTTTGAAGTTTTTTATGATTCCTATAGTATTAGTATTAAATAAAAGGGATCACTGAGAATAAAAATGCAGGTTTTGACGTTTGTATACAGCAGTATACAACACACGCCGCGGAAGGTGATGTAAATAAATGTACGTCGTCTTGTAACACAGTATTTATAATTTAATCACTGTAATAACGAGTTGGTACTTAAACTTAGGTATCGTCTAGTCTCGTAATGGCCGATCAGTTGCGGTAGCGCGCGGGCGTTCGTCGCTCTCTCGCGGAATTCCTATAGAGGTCGCCCGTCGACGCCGCGCCGTGGAGCTCGTAATGGCCGCCCGATTTGGGCGGGAAAATATAAAAGATGGTTCGTCGCGCGTCACAAGGTTATTAACTAAAAAGTAAAAAAAAATTAAGAGCAAAAAAAAAAACTTAAAAAAATCGCCTTTATTTAAATGATCTAAAAAGAAGAAAATAAACTTTTCTTTTAAAATTTTAACTATCAACTTATAACCTCATTATACACAATTTATATGATCATCAAAGCTTATGTATAACATATGCGCGCGTGGTACTTGATAATTATTTTGTTGCGGAGTTATTTTAAAACTATGATATCTCCTAAGATATTCATTGATATCAAATGATGTCAAGGTTGTTCAACATTAATATTATACAATTTCAATACTTATAATAATAATAATTAATAATTTATTTATTCAATGATGCTACAAAGGCTCACTTGTTAGTAATGCTTATATCCAAGGGTTAGTAACTTAATCTATTTAGCGTAAGGGTTTGTCCTGAAGCACTAGGACCTTAATAAAATGACTCATCATTGGCGAGTCATAGTTATCAGACAACGTCTTCAAAATGCTATTGGAACTGCTTCGTAATCTACTCAATAGTGAGGCGGTCTTATTTCTCATAATCGCATAGAAGTCGTTTGTATGCGCTTCAGCAAACATAGTAGACGCGCTACAAAATCTCGGCAGCCCCAACAGCACTCTGAAGCCGTTATTATATTGCACACGCAGGACATCTAGGGCCTTACGCGTATAGTTGACCCACAGGGCACCAGTGTAGAAGTTCTGGCAGTAAGCTTTGAAAAGTGTTATCTTAGCCTCTACACTACAGCGGGCGAACCTGTGGGCCAACATAATCGTAATGTAACATTTCTGAAAATTATGTGTAAGCTTAGCCACGTCATTTATAGTGTGCGTTACGATGATTTCGTAGCACAATGCCTACTATTGCGCTTAATTGACTTTTCATTATTTTCAAGTAAGCGGTAGCACAATGCCGACATTTTGAAACCACCATACATTGGATCGCACAATGCCTACTTTTTAATTTTTGTCGCAGTTACATATCAGTTTGCTTACTTTATGCAAAATTAAATGTGACGATAGCATAATGTCTTTTTTCGTACAGTTAAGTTTAAAATTTTATTTACTTATCCCATAAGGTTCCTTGGTAAGTACCTAGTAGACTATGCATTAAATAAAGCTATTTAAAATTTTGGATAATAAACCTTACCTATAATTCTCTTTGATTTAAAATAGTTATATACTCTTGTTTATGTTCACGTGTGTCCGATATAAAATCATTTGATTTGAAAAGGGCGTGAAATTTAAACTAGCGGGGTGGTGTTTATAATTTCTCAGACTTTAAATTAAAATTTTAACTTGATTTAATGATCAGTAGAGTAGTTTTGTATATTGTGTAAGTGTGTTTATAGTGTATATATTGTAGTTTTAGTGCAGTTTAGGTGAGTCTTTAGTTTTTTTCTTTGTAATATATCTAAGAAAATATTATGAGCGAGCCTCCCGATCCTGGGGGTACAAACCTCCAGGTATCACATTTCATTACCATTGAAAATGACGCATCTAGCATGGATACTGATGGTTCTATGTCTACCTCCGATAGAAAACGGGCAAAATTAGTCAAATTATGCAAACATTGCAATAAAAAAAGGAAAAAAATAAAACTTCCGATAAATCCTCTAACTGTAATGATTGTACGAGGGGCGTTCAATGTATTCTCGGTATCGGTATGAAAAAAAAACTTAATTCAAATAAAAATATTTTTATTTTTCAATATAATCCCCCATAACCTCAATACATTTGTTACATCTCGAAATTAATTTTTCAATACCCTGTAAAAAAAAATCTCTGTAAAATGCGCATTTATGGCCGCCCTAAGCTCTTCATCGTTGGAAAATCGTTTTCCCCGAAGATCTTTTTTCAAATTAAGGAACAAATAATAATCGCTACCCCGTCTTTTTTCTTTAATTGCCACCCGTAAATTTCTCAAAGTGGATGCGTAGGATGCTGCGTTTATGGTTTCACCTTTTTTTGTGTACTCAATCAACAAAATTCCCTTTGAGTCCCAAAACATCGTGGCCATGACTTTTCCGGCAGACGGAACGTCTTTGAATTTCTTAGGGGGGGCACTACCCTTCTTGTGCCACTGCATGGACTCCTGCTTACTTTCAGGGTCATAATGGTGAACCCACGTTTCATCTCCAGTAACAATTCGATCGAAAATACTTGATGGATCTTCACTACAGAGCTTTAAAAACTCTCTACAGCACTCGATTCGCACTTGTTTTTGAGGCGCCGTGAGCATTCGCGGCACCCATCTTGCACTGACTTTTGAGAGGTTAAGGAGGTCATGCAGAATAGTGTGTACGGTACCAACGGAGAGGTGGGTCATGTCTGCTATAATTTTGACCTTCATTCGGGCATCCTCAGTATTAACTTCTCAACTTTTTTCACGTTTTCTTCCGTAGAGGCAGTAACCGGGCCGCCCGAGCGAGTGTCATCTTCAATACTCTCTCTGCCCTTTTTAAATTCACTTGACAACTTTTGTACTGTCGATAACGAAGGTGCAGAATCTTGGTAAGCAGCCACCCTCTCTTCGTGAATAGTTTTTTGACTTTTTCCTTGTTTTGTAAGGAATTTAATCACAGCGCGGTGCTCGATTTTCTTCGACATTGTCACGTTAGCCATTCCAGTTGTCGTTGACTAAGGGTAACTAGCAAACTAATGATCAGAACTATATGAAATTTCATATTTATACCCTCAGATAATGTCATTACTTAATTAATTAGTAAAATTACCCACATCATTATTATATCACCCCCATACCGAGAATACATTGAACGCCCCTCGTATATGTCAAAATAGCGACATAGTGTTCTCAAAGCCTCATACTATCACAGAGAGTATTATTTCCCATAAAGATATAAGTAGCAAATCAGATATGTCACTTAAAGAATCTGAGAATATTGCACTGATCTCCAAAGAGAAATCTTATAGCCCAGTAGGGAGAAATTTTTATGATAAGTCGGATGCCGCCCCGTACGTGGTTCATATTCAGTAGCAGCAGCTGGAAGGATCCACAACTCTTAACTCATTAACATTTGGTAGATTTCTGAAAAAATATAATTTCGCAAACATAGTAAATGGCAGTCTTAAAAAGATTGGTCGAAATAGATTAACACTCTCATTCTCGTCTTGCCAGGATGCGAACTTTTTTGTTTCTTCAAAGGTATTAGTTGATAATAACTTTAAAGCATTTATTCCTACATCCAGTACCCACTACGCGAATGGGTCTCATAAAGGGTGTTCCTGATGATCTAACTCCGGAGGAAATCATAGATAATATTAATGTGGCCGGAAACTCAAAGCTCGTCGACTTAATTACAAAGTAATGGTCAACAATGCACCGACGTGGAAACCGTCACAGTCGGTGGTAATTACTTTTGATGGTCAGGTATTACCGAAGCGCGTATTTATGTGTTTTAATGCATTACCTGTTGTTTTATATACTTTCTCTACGGTACAGTGCTATAAGTGCTGTCGTTTTGGCCATACTAAGGTATACTGCAGGGGTAATCCACGGTGTTTTAGATGTGGTGGGAGTCATACTGGTGATTCTTGTACTGATGACGATGACTGTATTTCTTGTGTTTCGTGTTCTGGCCCTCACCACGCTACCAATAAATCGTGCCCGGAATATATTAGACAAACAGAAATAAAACTTACTATGGCTAAGAGTTGCATTTCATATTCGGAAGCTTCGAAATTACATAAGCCGGCTATTAAATCATATGCTGATATTTTATCATCTCATTCAAATATTATAAATAAAGAATCCTCCCCCCAATCGTCTTCCTATACTTATAAAAAAACTGTTTTCTCATCTCCTCGAAATCCTCCTAAAACCGCCAAAGGATACGACCGCGCTGCCCATGAACAACTCGCCAGAGAATATAATATTCCTTCTCCAAATGATGGTTGTGTTTTGAATTCACAAAAAGAAACCCCTACAATTACAGAAATTATTATTGCCTTAATAAAGATGATATCTCAATGTAATGTCATTTCACCGAACAACGTTGCCCCTTTGTTTGCACAATTAATCAATAGTTTAAGTAATGGAAATCAATCCAGCCAGATTGATTCAGTGGAATTGCCGCAGCATTAGCGGTAAAAAAAGTGAACTGATGTATTTAATTAAGAAATATGATCCATTTATTATTACCGTTTCTGAGACTTGGCTTAAGCCAGAATCTTTATTTAAGTTTTCTGGTTATGCCAGCCTCCGAGAGGATAGATCCGATAGGTATGGTGGAGTCGCCATACTCATTAAAAAAACTTTCTCTTTCTCTCATCTTCCTCTTCCCTCTCATAGCAGTAATTTGTCAATTATTGCTGTCTGTGTAAATAGTACATGTTAAGTGTCTGTGTACATTCCACACCCTTCAAATGAAACACTTTCCGAAATGAATGCTATATTGTCTACACTACCTCTTCCTTTTATCATCGTAGGGGACTTTAATTGTCACCATACAGCGTAGGGTGCACATCAAGTAATTATTATGGCGAGAAATTACTTGAAATTATTGATCAACATAATTTGTGTATTTTGAATACTGTTAAGTCCACTCGCAGGAACGGTCCCTATACAGGAGATAGTGTGCTTTACCTATCTCTCTGTACCCCTAACTTAGCTTGCTCTTTATCATGGTCTATTTTTTATTCTACTTGTGGCAGTGATCACTTTCCAATTATAATTACTTTTCCTTTTAAAAATAAATTAACTAGTAAAATTCATCGTCTCAAATATAGATTACCTGACTATAGTAATGACCTTTGGGAACAATTTAAAAATCGCGTTGAACACAAGATCGCTTCAATTCCAGTAATATATAATAATGAGCCTGTGTGTGCTGATGCCTTAGCAAACATTTTGATTGAGTCTGCCGATGACGTTTTTCCAATTAAAAATAAATCTTCTTATTGGTTTCCGTCTCCTCTTTGATGGGAAGGTGAATGTACGGCAGCTATTCTGACCCGAAAGGCAGCTGAAAAATTATATTGTAACGAAAAATCCGCACGATAACTTCGTTAATTTGTTGGAAATCATTAGGGAAACGCATAATATTTTGAAGAAAAAAAAGGCTGACGGCTGGAAGAAATTTTGTTCATCCATTTGTCCAGAAGTAAGTCCATCAGTAGTTTGTCGTAATATGAGAAGATTTAGGTCAGCGTTCAATGATTCTTCTTCATCCACTTTGTCTCCCTCTCTAATGTATAGTTTTTTAGACAATCTTGCCCCGCTAACTGCTCCCTCGAAACCTTTGTTCTGCTTCCCCGCAAACTTTTATTCTCCGAGTTCTGTGTCTTAAGTTCTCCATTTTCTATCACTGAATTAAAAGGTGTAATACTGAATTTGAAAGATTCAGCTCCAGGTAACGATGGCATTACCTATTCTTTTTTTGCTCACCTTTTTGATTGTCTACTTACTTATTTAAATATCCTAAATTCCTTGATGGTTTCGGGTAATATCCCTCAATCTTGGAAGTCCCAAAATATCATTCCAATTTTAAAACCCGGTAAATCACCTAATGATGCCTCTTCTTATAGACCCATAGCTCTATCATCGGTTCTCTGCAAAATTGCTGAACATTTGGTAAAAATTCGCTTAGAATGGTTTATAGAAAATAATAATTTATTATCTCAAAGTCAATATGGATTTAGAAGAGTTAGAAGTACCATGGATTGTTTTAGTATACTAATAACTGATATTAGGAATTCATTTACCTCAAATAAATCGGTGGTTGCAGCATTCTTAGATATTACTTCAGCATATGATAACGTCATTTTAGACGTATTAATAAAAAAACTTAATGATTTAGATGTCCCACAATTTCTTATTAATTTTATTTTGAACATCTTATATGACAGAATTATTTGTGTGTCATTAGACGAATCCAATAGAAAGTTCAGACATTTATGGCAGGGACTCCCACAAGGCTCTGTTCTAAGCCCTTTATTAGATAATACTAGCTGACCCGGCAAAGGTTGTTTTGCCATATAAATAAAAAAATTTGGGGTGGACTACCCCTAACATTTAGGGGGATGAAAAATAGATAATAATAGCATAATTCCAGTTCACTCTCATGTTAAATATTTAGGTATTATTTTAGACAATAAATTGTCAGGTGTTCCACATTTAGACTTCGTAGTTGGAAAGTGCGAACGCCTCCTTAATATTATACGTTGTCTTGCTGGTGTTTGGTGGGGCGCCCATCCTTTCTCCCTCAAATTAATTTATAATGCATTAATCAGAAGTGTAATGGATTACGGAGTATTTTTACTACAGCCCTGCAATAGTTTAGCCCTATCTAAATTAGATGGTATTCAATCAAAAGCTTTAAGAATAATTACAGGAGCAATGAAGTCGAGTCCTATTAATGCCCTGCAGGTTGAATGTGGGGAACCCCCCTTACACCTACGGAGACAGTATATAACTGACAAATTTCTGTTCAGAGTTCTCCAGTTTTCAAACCACCCCTTAATTTCATCTCTTCATATCCTCTCTGACCTTATTGATACTTCTAGCTACTGGATTCATAAAAGTCTTCCATGTTTAGTTAACAGTTATCGAAAATTTTTAACCCTTCAAGCTCCCACCCACCGTTCGTTGGTTCACCCCCTATTTTGTTCAAATTATGAATCTTTAGTGTTAATTCCGGATATTATTCTAAGTATGCCCCTTGATAAGAGTGATCAAAATACTAATGTTATTTTTAATTCCATTGTCGATCAATATTGGCGCGATTGGCATCATATCTACACGGATGCTTCTAAAATTTCAAGTATCACTTGCGTTGGGGTTGGAATGTTACACAAACAGTATAACATTGTTCAAAAGATAAAATTCCCTGTGGAGACATCAGTCTTCACGGGAGAATGTTACGGAATTTTAAAAGCAGTTGAATATATCATCTTAATGAAATTAAGGAAAACTGTTATTTTCTCCGATGCCCGTAGTGCTTTAGAGTCTCTGGCCAAATTCCCTTTCAGAAATCATAGTAAAATTCCTTTGATTATAGACATTAGGAAAATGTTACAAGAATGTGCATTAAAAGATTTGAGAGTATCTTTCGCATGGATTCCAGGACATGCTGGAATCAGAGGAAATGAAAGAGCTGACCATCTGGCAAGGAGCGCGATAGAGTGTGGTGATCTATTCCCTTTTAAAAACTTTTGTCATGACCTGTCTGCTTTACCTAGTATTCATCTTCAGAAATCCTGGGATGTTGCGTGGTCAGTCAGTTGACAGGTCAAGGGTAGAAACTTCTTCCAAATTCAACCAGTCATACCAAATAAACCATGGTTCTATAAAGCAAAGTTTAGCAAGGTGATGACAACCATATTAATTCGCATGAGGCTTGGCCATGTTTGCTCTCCGGCCCACCTTGCTAAACTCCATATTGTTAATAGTGCCGCTTGTGAATGTGGAGCAGACGTGGGAGATCTGAATCATATTATTCTTAATTGTCCATTGTATGACCATTCATTACTGTATAATAACCTAGTTTCTATTGACTTTCCTCTTCCTACTTCTGTAAATATTTTACTATTTAGTAATAATTTATTAGCATATAAGTATATATCTTTATTTGTTATCACTAATAATATTAAAAAGATTGTAATTGTAATGTTATTCTTGCTTAATTTGTTAATTACATATTTATAGATATTTATTCTTTTATTGAATTTCTTTTAATAGTCTACTTTACTGATCCAAAATTCATCGTAATTAGTTTAATTTTGTAATTACTTTTATTTCCCTAACTTTTAAACTTGTCTTGGCAAAATGGCTTCGGCTTCAATTGCCATAAAAAAAGAAAAAAAAAAGTAGTGTAGTGATACCATTCACCATCACAGTTGCAGTCTTTGGACTATCTTATTAGTGAATTGTAGATATTATGCCTACGTACTTTTTCGTAAACAATTAAAAACATTCGAACAGATAAACACCTTGGCGTGTTTATTAAAATGTTAATTGACACAATTTACAATAGTTATTTATCCCTTCTAAACGATGTCATAATGATTATTAATTACAAGAGCACTTTTTACACATGACACGTTATGGAAACGCGCGCGCAATCGACACGCGTGTATCGATCTCTAGCTTCCGGGCGACTGAGGTGGTGGCGCGGGGACAGACAGCGTGGGGCCCGCTCAAGGACAGCGCGGGTTACTGTATCAGCGAGCGGTAGGTACCGCATCAGCTGGCCCGCGTACCTACTGTGTCCAACTTATAGGATTATTTAAAGATTATTTGTTCGAAATATAACATGGTGTAAACATTATTTTAATCTATTCTATTACTGATTCTGAACAAACTAGTTTCAGGTTTCGTAGATACTATGAATAGCCCTGTAGAATATATTGAGATGAAAAGTTTTTGATTAAATTTGTCACTAACCTATCATACCTTCATTTTGTTTTGTTATAAATTCGAAATATTAGTAGGCTAGATCATAAGAGCCATGCAGTCACATAAAAAAAAAAAATAGTTAAAAGACTGCAATATTTTTTTACTATTTATAATTAACTGTTTAATTACGAAGCATACGGAAAAATATTGATATCACGTATAATACTATTTATTTATTATTAATAGTGATTATTTTCAAAAGTACAATAATTTTGCTCCATGTACGATAAATTCGACCCTAGAGGTACGATAGTTGCCTTGCTTTAAGCTGTGAACACTGTTTTGTTATATATCAGTTTGATATTGTTGCAGAAAAAGAAAAACAAAGTGTACGGTGTTAGGTGTTAGTCTAAATTAAGAGTGACTAATGATGGTATCATAACATTAATAGTTTGAAAAGTGTGGGTGTCATACAAAACTTTGGAAAGAAAAAGTTACTACCCGGAAATAGTAGAAAGTGCGCACAAAGTGTTTACTTTTTCACGGCATGCTTTGGCCTGGTTGCCAAATTCTTCACAGGATCGACTGTTGCTGCGGTGTCCTCCCGTGACTCCTTCTCAACAATATTGTTTACATCACGGAGGACATCGTGGAGAGATTTTATTCGATGCCGCGATCCATCTGCCCGCAGAATGAAGATGTGGCCCTCCTTGGTCCAGCATTTACTGACGCCGTACTTTTCTCGAGCGGCCATTAAAGTATTGTGCCTCGACTTTGTGAGAAATTCCGAAACTGTAGTCCCAGAGCCCTTTAACTTACTCTTGGCGAACCAGATAGAGTCCCAGACCTCAACACGCTGGAGTTTGAGCATAATAGGGCTGGGCTTGTGCTCGGAGCCTTCCCGCCACATCCAGTGACAGCGCCTGATCTCACTTACTGCAAAATCAACCATTTTCAGATGCTCCTTGATGGCACTCACTACGACTTCAGTAGTTTCTTCTTCCTTCTTCTTCTCGGGGATACCGTACAGCAGAAGCATCTTGCGTCTACCACGCATCTCAAGACGATCCATATCATCCGCAAGTAATTGAACATGTTTTGTAGGCTGGCCAATGACTCGAGCATAAATCTCTTGAAAAAAGCGAAATCAGCAGGCAGGTTCACAGAGGTGGATGGTGTATTAGGGGCCTTTGTCAGCTCCGCTTCGAAGGCAGCCATTCTGCTTTTCTCTCCTTTTTCTGCTTTGCTCCTCCATTGTTGTTGTGTAATGTTATTTCAAGTAAAATATAGCACTTCACTGGCAAGTAGGCTTAACTAACTCTTAATTTGTATCATAGGTAAAAGATAAATAAAAGAAAATAAATGTGATTTTAATAAAAATAAATTAAAATTTAGGGAGTGTAAAAACTTGCTGCTGTACTTGACAACTACCCACATAGTCATCCATCATAAATATACCTTTACAATAAATAAATCTGTGTGACTGTAGATATGGCATTCTGCATTACGTCTAAACGTGGGTAGCAGTTTTGTTAAACGTAGCTCAATGGCAATCCAGCTTAACGTTGTTCAGCTGTTTTATAAAACGGATCTGTTTTCTAAAACAGCTAGCAGTTTTATAAAACGGCGGATTCTACAATCTATCTGCGACATAGACATTAAAAGTCTTTGCATAATTAAATATTATTAAACAGCTTTGATGTCTAAACACAGGCAGACGCATGCTTACGAGTTTCGTAAGACGTTTTTCAGCAGACGTGAGGACCATAAACTTATTTTGTTAATAAATGGCGCGCGGATTTCTTACTTCGTGGGCGCGTGGAAGGGACGAAGTTGCATATTGAAATTGAATATTCTTCCATTTACTAATTATTGTTAATTTGTTTAAATGTTGAGAAAAATAAATAATTTCATGAATCGAAATCTTTATTGATCTTAATTAAACAAGCATAGTCACAAAAATATTAAATCTCATCAAGGAGTTTTTCACATCAAAACTCTTTGCTGAAAAAATAAATGTAAAGGTTTTTTGCTTACCGCACTAAGTGCGGTATTGTAAAGAAAAAGCACGCGTGCGCAATAAGCCTCATTATGAACCTACAAGCGGTGCAGTAAGAGCCACATTACGAGCAACTGTGTGTAGATCATACAAAAAGTATTGTTCCGTGCGAGAACTGAATATTTGAACCGGTGAGACGCCGTGGAAGCCGGTCCCTCGACCAATGCATCAAGCGTGCCGTCAAAATGAAATGAAATGAAATGAAATTGTTTATTCTGTAAGTAGGTCTTTTAAAAACTCTTTTACATGTCATTATAATCTAGATGGCGTCGGCGTTTCCTATCTGACTACCTCTGAGAAGAAACGCCGAAACAAACTCAAAGGTCAAGGTCTCTTTTAAAGTCCAGACATCATTAAACATCCCTATGTGAGCGTAACCATGCAGGGTATCTGGAATGGCCTTTTTAAGAAAGAGCTATATCAGTTTCGAGTTGACCTGTCCTAACTGACGGCACACATGCATCAGTCATCGTGTAGCTCAACCATGTTATAGGGAGCTCAACGACCTGTCGCAAGGCGATACCAGATCAGCAGGACATTTGCGTAGGCCATATAAAAACCTCAAAACCGCCAGATTTCAAATATGTATAACAGTAAATAAAAAATAAAAAATAAGAAAAACTTCCTACATGATGCTCACATTCACAATTTCTGTATTATTAAGAATGTCACAATAAAAAATGTCAATTAATAGAATGTCAATTGTTATGATATTACAATGTCAATTTTATCTTATTTAAATGTCAAATTTTTTCATTATACAATGTCCAATTTTTTTCAAATTACAATGTCAGGTAAAATCAAAACAATATAATTAATCATTTTTCATATCACTCCCATGCCTTTTTATCGCTTAAACATTCCGAGATAGTGTAATACCCCTTTCGGCATAGTTTAGCTTTAATATCTTTCTTAAATTTATTATAGGGTAAATTTCTAACGTTAATGGGCAGTTTGTTGAAAAAGCGTATACATTGACCCATGAACGAGTTGCTTATTCTGTGGAGACGAGTAGCATGTACAGCAAGGTTGTGTTTCTTCCGAGTATTTATAGTATGTACATCTGACAATTTAACAAAATTTTGAATGTTTTTGCGTACATACATTAAGTTTTCATATATATATTGCGAGGCTACAGTCAGGACATTGATCTTTTTAAATTTTTCTCTGAGGGAAACTCTAGGACCCAAGTTGTAAATAGCACGAATAGCCCTCTTTTGCAAGACAAAGATGGTATTAATATCTGCAGAGTTTCCCCACAGAAGAATACCATACGACATAATACTATGGAAATAACTGAAATAAACTATTCTGGCTGTATCCTCGTCAGTTAAATGTCTAATTTTTTTTACAGCATATGCTGCTGAACTAAGCCTACCTGACAATTTTTCTATGTGCGGGCCCCACTGTAATTTGCTATCAATAGTGATACCAAGAAATACAGTAGACTCAACAGGGCTCAACTCTAATCCGTTTAATAGTACATTGGTCCGAGCATATTTAACATTAGGCGTTGTAAATTTCATAAGTTTAGTTTTTTTCTCGTTAAGGAGAAGATTATTAATATTAAACCAATAGACGACTTTGGATAGTGTATTGTTTACTTCGTCATAATTAAGAAGCTGTCTTTTAATTTTGAAAATTAAAGACGTGTCATCTGCAAACAATACCATCTCGGGATTATCTTTAACATAATAAGGTAAATCATTAATATAAACGAGGAATAAAAACGGTCCTAGAATTGAACCCTGCGGAACGCCCATAGTAACAGTAGACCCAGAAGATCTCTTGCCATTCACATCGACCCTTTGAATTCGATTGTTCAGATAAGAAGTCAAAAGGTCGAGAGCTTTGTTCCTTATTCCATAATGATGTAATTTCATAATAAGTGTACTATGTTGTACGCAATCAAAAGCTTTGGACAAGTCGCAAAATATACCGAGAGCATCATGCGAATCCTCCCAGGCCTCGTAAATGCTCCTAAGCAATTCCACGCCCGCATCCGTAGTAGAACGACCCCGTGTAAAGCCAAACTGTTTTTTATGAAGCAAATTGTTTTTATTGAAATACCTTAACATTTGGGTTAAAATAAGTTTTTCAAAAATTTTGCTTAACGTAGGCAATATAGAAATAGGACGAAAGTTCGTGGGATCAGACGTGCTACCAGATTTGAATAATGGGAGTACTTTGCTTTGCTTCATCAAATCAGGAAATACACCAGATGTGACACACGAGTTGAAGACAGTTGCTAAGTATGGAGAGATAGCTTCAATTATTGTTGAGATAGTGTGTACAGAAATACCCCATAAATCTGCAGTTTTCTTTAAGTCGAGACTTTTAAACGTTTCTTTAATATCTTTCGCGTTAACAACTGAAAATTCAAAAGATCTATCACATTCATCTACACTTTGTTTAAGAACTGAATAAGCAGAAATGGAAGAAGACAATAGAGTTTTGGTTGTTAAGATGGGAATATTAGTGAAAAATTATTCAAACTCAGTTGCCACCTCCACATCCGCCTCTATAATTTTATCATTAATTTTCAAGCAGAAGTCACGGTTACGTACCGTGGTCCTGCCAGTTTCGCTATTAATAATGTTCCATGTAGTCTTAATTTTATTGTCCGATATTTTTATTTTATTTTTTAAATGTATGGTCTTAGCAGAGGAACAGGCTCGTTTAAATAGTTTCGAATAGTTTCTAACATATTCATTAAAACCCGGATTGTGATTATATAATTTTTCGGAATATAATTCATATAACTTTAGTCTACTTTTATAAATATCAGGAGTCGCCCAATCACTGAAAGTAACGCGGTCACCAACCAATAACGTTTTTGGGGTAAATACCTTCTGAAACTCATTATTAATCAGATTAAACAACAAAGTGTATGCTTGATCTGGATGGTCGTGGTAAGGCAACTCAGGTAGTTTTTGTATAAGATTATTTTTAAAGCAACCTAAACGGCTAACATTTACTGGAACATATGTCATATGTTTTATCTGAACTTTATATATTTTTAGTGGTAATGAGACTTGTTGACCACAGTGGTCGGAATCTAACTTGTTTATTATTAATTTGTTAGTAGGTTTTGTATTTGTAAATATATTGTCAATACAAGTAGCACTGGTAGCAGTTATCCTAGTAGGTTCAGAGAAAATGTTATACAAATTATATGACTTCAGTAAAGTCAGAAACCTAGAAGTTACAGTAGATTTTTCCAATATATTTATATTAAAGTCTCCACAGATAACAACTGTTTTATTTGATTGTGAGCATTTAAATAAAACATCCTCTAAGATCTTTTCAAAGGTATCATATAGTGCGCATGGTGGTCTATATACACTCATTACAATGTACTGCTCAAATTCAATGCAAGCTATTTCAATAACTCGCTCAACAGAGAGGCTCACTATATCCAATCTTTCTTTACATTTAATGGTCTTGTGTGTAATTATTAAAGAGCCACCACGTATTATATTTACTCTGCTGAATGAGCTAGCAACCCGGTGATTATTGAAGCTGAACATGAACTGACTGCTTTTCAACCAATGTTCAGTTAAACATATAACATCTATACAGCTACCATTCATAAACAACTCCAATTCCAGGTCTTTACCCATCAACCCTTGAATATTCTGATGTACGATGTTTAAACAATTTTTTGTATAATTACTTTTATTGCAAATATTTGATGGGTATGATACAACATGTTGGTTCTTATTTATATTTAAGTTTAACTCTAGTGTCTCAGATGCCCTTATATTAGGAGCTGAACAGATAATACTATCATAGCTAGAGGTTGCCTCTATTGTCTCAATTAATAATTTAAATTATTTGAAATGTCAGTTTGTGTAGCCAAGTCCTTGGCTGGGATATTATAAATGTCATATGATTGCTCAATAGAAGCAACTTGGTTAGCCAAATTCTTGGCTGTAATACATAAAAAATAAGATAGCGACACAGCTATCTGTCTTTTATAATAATTTCAAAGATATTACCTATCTTTTGTCAAGAAACAGTTTTTACTAACATAATTGTTAGTGTCAATTAAATGAAATACATTAATAATGTATGTCAAAGTATGCAATGTCATATTTAATTTATATCTAAAGTTATTTTCTTCCTCCTTTAATGTATCACATTCATTATAGAAAATGTAAAGAAATATGAATAAAACTCTTTATGGATTTAAAAACAATATTTTTTAAGCTACATATTATAGTAGTAGCTTCTGTCCGCGACTTCGTCTGCGTGGACTTCACAATTGGGTCCAGCTAAGATAAAAAGTATCGTATGTGTTAATCCAGGTTATAAATTATCTGTGTGCCAAATTTCATCCAATTCCGTTTAGTAGTTATTGCGTGAAAGAGTAACAAACATCCATCCATACTTCGATCCGTCCTAACAAACTTTCACATTTATAATATTAGTAGGATAATAACCCTTTTTAACCGACTTCCAAAAAGGAGGAAGTTATCATTTCGGTTGTATTTTTTTTTTATGTTTGTTGCCTCAGAACTCCGTCGTTTACGAACCGTTTTGGAAAATTATTTTTTATTTGAAAGGATTTACTTTCAGATTGGTCCCATTGAAATTTTATGAAAATTGGTTTGGTAGTTTGGTATTTAAATCAAAATAACTGAAAATAATACGTCATCCAAGTAAACGAAATGGTGTATTTTTTAATTAATTTCATCTTGTTTTACGCAGTTCACTACTCTCTTTTGAAATAGCGTTAGATTTAGATTTCCTACTTTGATATAGGCGTTTCTCCCCTTCTTTGCTCGTCTCAATTAAATGGGCCTGTCTCATATGGACAGCGCGTTGAAGTAGGTCTACCCATATTCACTTCCGATAAATCATTTATGGAACTCAAGATTCACTAAAAAGTAAAAAATTATTATTCATCTGACTTTGGCCTGAAAAAGTATTAATCTATTATTACTGGTATGACTAATATAAACATTTTGTATTGCTGTAGTTTCCTGCGGGCTTACTCTTGAAAATAATTCCGCTCGATTGACATTGGAAGTATGTCAGTTCGTAGGTACCTACCTTTAAATGCCAAAATGTCAAAAAAAAAGTAAATAAAGATTCGGGATAATATGAAGACAACATGCTTTAAAATTGAGGCAACTGTAAAGTAGGTAACTTTATTTTAAAATGGCGCGTTATAAAATAAGGCGTCATTTAATATTGGAATGGTATCGCGATGGTATGGGGTAATATCCAAAGGAGACTTAGTGAGGAATAATTATATTAATTCCAATTTAGATCAGAAAAAAAAGAACCGACTCCAAAAATCTTTCTGTGTAAAATTGCACTAAAAAGTTAGAAAATAATTGCATTATTTACTTACTACAATTTATATAATTTTTTTTTTTTAAATTTTAGAGTATTCTGAATAAAGTCAATTTATTAGGACAATAATATACAATTATTATTATTTTTGGAGTCGGTGCCAGACAAACTTTAAAAATATTGAGGAAGTTTCCTAAAATTTGCAAAGTATATTTAAAGGTACATTAACCATCACTATTTTTACGATAATGTATTATACCTAATTGAACCTATTTACAAATGAACACAACAACTGCCTAAAGCGAACGTAATACGCTACTTCATGAATGTACTTACACGTTTATTATCCTTTACTGGCACCGACTCCAAAAATAATAATAATTGTATATTATTGTCCTAATAAATTGACTTTATTCAGAATACTCTAAAATTAAAAAAAATATTTTTATATAAATTGTAGTAAGTAAATAATGCAATTATTTTCTAACTTTTTAGTGCAATTTTACACAGAAAGATTTTTGGAGTCGGTTCTTTTTTTTGTTAAAAATTATTTTATTTCTTACTTTTTAGTGAATCTTGCGTACCATAACTGATTTATCGGAAGTGAATATGGGTAGACCTACTCAACGCGCTGTCCATATATATCTGTCGCAGATGGATTGTAGAATCCGCTGTTTTACAAAATCTCTAGCTGCTTTACAAAACAGTACTGTTTTATAAAACAGATTAACAACGTTCAGCTGGATTGCCATTGCGATACGTTTAACAAAACTGCTACCCACCTTTAGACGTAATGCAGAATGACATATCTACAGTGGGACAGGTTTGTTTATTGTATAGGTATATTAAATGGATAGTCACCATTCAAGTAAAAAAGCGTACTCTGATTTACTTTACTGTATTCTGATTTGACTTTCCGTGGCTGGGTCGACGGAGCCCCGCTTAGCGGGGCTCCTATTTTTGTGTCCGTAAGGTTAGAAAAAACCTAAACACGAAGAGGATGACGGGGGCTGTTCGCTCGCTACGCTCGCTCACGGGCCCCCGTCATCCTCTTCGAACCTAACCTGTCCGTGTCGGGATACACGAAACTCCCGAGCTCGCTTCGCTCGCTCATGGATCAATTTAATTTATTTTCTTTCATAATCCCGATATATTGTCGATTATTATAGTGGTTTAGTATTTACGTCATAAAAATTTTTCATAATTTTTTTGCTATTGACAAGTAAAATAAAGTTAGGTTATTATTGATAGGACATACAGAGCCGACCAAATTTCGAGCTAAAATCAACAATCTGACAGTTAGGCAGTTCATTAGAACTATTCTAGAGACCGTAAACACCACCGGAAAGTCACAAGAAAGCAAAATACACCATTTCGTTTACTTCGACGACGTATTATTTTTCAGTTATTTTGATTTAAATACCAAACTACTAAACCAATTTTCATAAAATTTAAATGGGACCAATCTGAAAGTAAATCCTTTCAAATAAAAATAAAAAAATCCAAATCGGTTCATAAATGACGGAGTTCTGAGGTAACAAACATAAAAAAAAAAAAAAAAAAAAAAAAATACAACCGAATTGATAACCTCCTCCTTTTTGGAAGTCGGTTAAAAAGATGCTCTTGCAATTTACAGTGCTGAAAAAAGGAAAAAATTAGATTATCTAAGTACTATAAAGACGACCGGATATGTGACGAAGAGTCTGACAGATTCGTTATATCGCTAAATGATGATTCTGTCTGATATCTCTGATTAGATGAACGAAGTAAGTTCAGAAGATGAAATTAAAGAATGTGATGAGAATTATTAATAGTAATGTCTTAGGTTTTCGCGATCATTACACATTATAATAAAACAACTTTTAACCGGATTAATTAATTTAATTTAAACGTGTATTATTGTTTTGTTTTGTGTTACAGAAAACCGCGAAAATCCGGAAATTAAAAATACAGCTAACCAGCTGTCAAAATCGATTAATAATATTGAACCGGTCGTAAATTTATCTACAAAATCTCTCGATGAAAACACCGTTAAAGTTCTAAAAAAGGGCCTTAATTTCGCGCTAGCACCGAGAAAATCCCGTTTTATACATCATATGCAACGTTGAGGACTGTCTTATAAAAAACAACGTAAAAAAGGAAGATTTGGAGGCGATTCGTCAAGACGTCTCATGTGTACTACGTCGAAGCAAACCGCCCAAACCAAATCTTTCTCGCGACGAATACCTCGCTCTAAAAAACGTAAGTAAAGACCCCGAGTTGACTATCCTTCGCGCCGATAAGGGTAATGCAACGGTGATAATGGATACGTCCGGTTATAATAATAAAATTCGAGATCTCTTGTCGGATAATAGCACTTATAAAAAGTTAACAAAGACCCAACCAATAATATTCTGAAGAAAACTTCTGAATTAATATCAAAATACTCCGATACCCTGGAATTGGACGTAAACATACTGATTCCATTTTGCGCGAAACGATCAAAAGTGTACTGGTTGCCTAAAATACATAAGGAAAACGCTTACTACGACCAATTGTGAACCAGATTGACACAACAAGCTACAAACTGGCACAACACCTAGCGAATATACTCTCAAAACTTCGTAGAAAAACTAACACATATGTGAAGGATTCTTATAATTTCATCAGCCAGATCAAAACCTAAAACTGACTGAAGATGAAGTGATGGTTAGCTTTGATGTGCAGTCCTTATTTACCAACTTACCAGTTAAGGATTGTTTGGCAATTGTCAAAAAGCAGTTGAGCGACCATGACATGCCTCTAGCATATGCAGAGTTACTTGAGCACTGCCTTACCAGCGGCTACCTATTGTGGGACAATGAATTCTACGTGCAATTCACACATTTTTCGTGCAAGTGACACCGTCGACGTGTGGCCATGGGTTCACCGGTCTCCCCGGTGGTTGCCGACATCTTCATAGAATATTTTGAAAGGCGAGCCCTCCTGACGGCCCCGGCTATGCCGAAGATTTTCAAGAGGTATGTTGATGATACTTTCACCATCTTGCCTCACAATGGGATCCACACTCGTTTAGTACCTTTTATGTGATGCTCGCACAAATAAACGACAAACAGACAAAAATTTCAAAAATTGAGAAAATTGTTTGTTTGGTTTCATTTACCACCGCGACAATTTTTTTTTGGAAATATCTTTATTGTACAGAAACTCCATCTCTACAGATTTCTTATAAGTATGTATAGATATAGATATTGTTAATTAAACTATTAATTAAATTACTATAGTCCTTTTTTTTTTTTTTTTTTCCTTCGCCCTAATCGGGCAGGCTAAGGTCTTAGACCATACCGCCTCGTCTTCAGTGTTCTTGAATAAAAGTAAGGCCAAAGCCTCGTCTTCAGTTACTTCCTTCTTGTTTTAATCAAGTATAAAAAGTTATTGCAGTTATTGCCCCAGTAAAACGGTGGAAATTTTACTGAGTCTTCGATGGAGTTTAGGAGTGAACACAAAAAGTCATGATTTTCAATTGTATACAATTTGCCCACACTCGCACACCTTCATGAACACATAATGGTTAATTATCCACCATAATTACACATTATACTTCGGAGAAACACAAGTTTTGGAAAACAATATAAGGTCCTAATTTATTAGGTAATTTCCTTTTAAGGGGTTGATGTATAAGTCATAAGTATTCAAATGCACAAGAAAATAAATTGCCAATAATTTAAAGTGTCTTTAAATTATTAATAATAAAAAATTATAATGTTCGGGGATTGCTCTTTACTGAATGATGTCCCCGAGCCGCGCGGAGGTAGAATTACCGCGACAAGCCCCCCCCCCCCCCCCCCGCAACACCGCACGCCCCGCCACGGCGTTTTACTACTGAGTACATAAGCACGGCCTTTTCCCGCGCTACAGCCAACGTACCCGGGCACCCGGGGTGACCCGGGGCTCCAGAGCTAGAAACTACATTACTAGGAAAGGCCACGACAAAATTCAGAAAACTTACAGACAGTGCGGTTGCTTATTTCCTTTTCGTTATGCAGCTTCACGAATAAAAAAATCGCAAATGTTACAATTTTACACGAAGACACCTGTAGTTCTAAATTCCCATCACACTCAACCAGGCTTTGGATTAGACTTATTGTAATGCTATGCTACATTAGCGATTAGGTACTAGAAAGTTGTTAATTATCAATTATTACGTTAAATTGATAGTACTTATGCTCTACGTAGGTACTTGCATTAATGTTATGGTTATAACAATAACTTGCTGTGTTTAAAAGTTTGAATCATAAACTCATAAGTACAACATACCTAGCATCACGTGTATTCCCCGAAGGGGTAGGCAGAGGTGTACACATTTGTGCAACCACATTTCACCAATGCTGTTATTAAGTCCCATAAGCCTATTGCCATCTACCGCGCACAATTCCAAACTCCAAGAATGTTCTAATAGAAAAACCGAATAACACTGCCCGACCTGGGAATCGAACCCGAGACCTCAGCAGTCGCGCTTGGGACCACTAGACCAACGAGGCTGTATAAGTACAACGATTTTAATTAATTTATTACCTACTTACCAATAAATTAAATTAAGTATTCACAAAAATTTGGAAATAACCCGGTCAGAGGGTCGTCTTCCCATGTCCTTGAGATCACATGACTTACGTATTTACTTGATGTACCTCAATACGAGACACTTATTTACACAAACTCAGTAATAACAACACTGTTTGGTTGAAGACTTTAATGGGAATCACTTAGGTATTTTACAACTGTTACGAGATTATTATTTAGATATCACAAGATTGTTGCAACATACTGATTGTTCAAGATATTCATCACTTAAGTAATCTCCAAATATCGCTATTATTAGATTTTTGAACCTACGATTTTTTATCGATTGTACAAAAGCGCCGCGGTCATTCCGCTGCAACCTCACCCGTCACTGGACAATCGTACATCACCGCACCGCACCATGCAGCTGACTGAAGTTACGAAGTATTATAATTGTTGAACTTCTCAATAACTCGGTAGGCATGGTCTATCTTATGCTTTGTTTATCGCCGACAGAACAAGCCGATATCCTTTGACGGTATCCGACACAAGCGAAATTAAATACTCATTTATGTAGGTACGTGACCGGTAAAGAAGCCGACGGTGACAGTTCGCACACAGACTTCCCGGAAGGAAGAAAGAGTAAGCGTGTCGTCGATTAGTATGAAAGGAAGAGATAGCACAACAGACACACACGCCGCCGTCACCGCCCCCCAACACCCGCCGCCGCCCGCCGCCCGCCGCCATCGCTCGCTGCGAGTGATTGTATGCCTACGAGTAACTCAGTCGGCGCCGGCGCGTTTGATGATTCAATGGCGGTGCTTTTGTACAATCGATAAAAATTCGTATCTCCAGTCAGCTGCATGATGCGCTGCGGTGATGTACGATGGTTCAGTGACGGGTGACGTTGCAGCGGAATGACCGCGGCGACCCATGATTATGGAATCATCACAGAAGTATTCTCCAAATAGCGCAATTATTACATTTTTGAACCTACGATTTTTTATCGATTGTACAAAAGCACCGCATAAGAGCCCCATGGCTCTGGTACGTCACCACGAGCTAGGTGGAAAACAAGAAATACGCCGCAACAGATCTAGGTACATATCTTGTGAATTTAAATGTTAATCTCTAAACAGTTGTAAAATACCTAAGTAATTCCGTTTTAAAGTCTCCAACCAAACAGTGTTGTTCATACTGATTTCGTGTAAATAAGTGTATCGTAAAGCAGTAAAGACTTCAAGTGAATACGTAAGTGATGTGATCTCAAGGACATGAGTTATTTACAGATGATTGTCAATGCTTATTCTAATTTATTGGTAAGTATTCAATTAATTAAAGTCATTGTAGGTATTTATGTGTGGTTCAAGCTTTTAAACACGCCAAGTTTTTGTAATCACCTTTACATTAATGCAAACCTATACATACGTAGTACCTATAATTACGTTAAATTGATAGTATGTAGGTATACATACTATCAATTTAACGTAATTATTGACCATAGCATAAGTACAATAATTTGTCAGTTCAAAGCCTGGTTATGTGTGATGAAAATTTCGAAACAGATATTTTCGTGTAAAATTATAACTTTTAATGATGCTGCAACTTTTTTATTTGTGAAGTTGTCATAAAGGATAGGTATGCAACGTCACTGTCTGTAGGTTTTCTGAATTACTACTACTCTGTAGGTAGTAACAGCTGACGCGACGAGGAGACAGGGCGGCGGGGCGCGCGGTGTTGCGGCGGGGGGGAGGGGGGAATTGTCGCGGTAATTCACCTACGCGCGGCTCGGGGACATCATTCAGTAAAGAGCAATCACCGAACATTATATTTTTTTATTATTATTAATGTAAAGTGTGCTTTGGCAATTTATTTCCTCGTGCATTTGAATACTTATGACTTACACATCAACCCCTTAAAAGGAAATTACCTAATAAATTAGGACCTTATATAAAATTGACAACGTGCACCTTACATTTTCCCGCCTAAACTCCTTACTATAGTCCATAAAATATAGCTTGATTTTTTTTTTCTCCTTCGCCCTAATCGGGCAGGCTAAGGTCTTGGACCATACCGCCTCGTCTTCAGTGTTAATATAGCTTGATTAGAATGAAAGCTGCCAAACCATAGAATTAGAATATTTTTGGTACCCCATAGAAGGACATAGAGCTCAAAAAAGTACAACCGATTTTGAATTGTCAATGTGTGCGTGCAATAGTAATGTACAACGTGGGAATATTGACACGATATCAATTATCGATAAACAATATTTCAGATGTAAAGAATTGGTATACAAAATGAAAATATTTTCAATCAAATTATGTTAATAAAACTAAAATCACAAGGGTAGGTATTATTTAATGCACTAAATTAATTAATTATTAGATGATGATTGACTGAATGATTTTTACCTACCTATCCTAATACCACTGCGGAGTTAGTCTGGACTCAGCGCATCACACGCTTGAGGTGTGCCCTGTCTAGACCACTGAGCGGCGGGTACTAAGAGCCAGTATCGGGCGAGACCTGTCTCTGCCGGTAGTAGTGAGGGCTGGCAGATTCAGTGAACTGGAGAAAAATAGCTTCCTTTTGTGAGACTGTTGTCGTCCAGAAAGAGGCCGCCGAGCAGGATTGTGAGAGAGTCGATCCCTCTCGGAGAAGAAAGCGTCTAGGAGGAAACCGCCTTGGCGCCTAACAGCCGAAACCCCTCCTGTATGATTTAAGGCAGGCGGCCCTTTGGGGTCACAGATGCTCAGAGAGGGGACTTTGTTTACCCATCGTGATCCCAGAGAAGACGGTGGCATAGTGGTCACGTGCTATCGTGCACGCTCTGCGAGGCTTAGGGGAGACCCCTGTACAGTCTCTCTAGGGATGTGCCTTAATAGGCGCTGCATAGTGGGGGTGCTGGAGCTGGTCTATTACGTGCGTCCCTCCATATGCTGATGGTGACCACCGAAGTGGTTTTAGTGAAGTAAGAATCCTATACACCCCGGTCTTATCCATAAAAGCCGGGCGCGTTTTTAATGTTTGCCCCCGAAAAAAAATGTATATCCTATTATCTTTTCTTATGACTTCTTTTTCTTTTTTTTTCTCCTTTATCTTTATTCTTTTCTTTATCAATTAGTCTCATCAATTATTCCTTTTCCTTAGCATCGATAGTTTTCAGTATAAAAAATATATTTCATGAAATTGTGATATTCTCTTGAATTTGTACTAAAAAATATATAAACAACATACTCATTACGCTATCACATATAGGCTCAGTGCTCACCGGCTAAAGGTGATAGCGCAGGAATCACCAACTAGTTTCATTCGGGGTCTGTTTTTTAAATTAATATTACTAGCGCAGTTCGTTAGATCATTATTAACAACCAAGGTCCGCACAAAGAAGGTTGGCGGTGCGGATTCGAGCCGCATTTGGGGACTACTGTAATAGCGTGATTACGTAACCTGGGCCACTAAGCTACGCTTAGCTTCTTATATCTTATAAGCGTTCGGGCAGACACACCGACAACAGAGAAACGTTTCCAAACATTTTGGTTTCATCTTCTGTGTCGATAGCATTAGGTACCCCAATTAAAATTTTGGAAAAATAATCAATGTGCAGTGTTAGCGACGAAAACATAACTCCATGAAATAAGTATTGTTATTTAATGTTTTACCAAATTATAGGAAATAAGTTGTTAGCGATGGATTATATAATGTTTCATAGTAAATAAGTAGTAGAACATAAGTCTAGAACGTAAGTCTAGAACATAATTCTAGAATCAACTATGCATTTCCTGTTTTATATTTTTTCCGCTAGTTGGCAGCACTTGTACCATAGCGACAAAGAGCTTAACTATAACAGAACTTTACCTTAACGAGAGCCGTTACGGTTTTTTGTAATTTTTAGTGTCTAAGGTTTTTCAATAAGATTTTTTGTTAATAGTTAAATTAAGTGTATTCCCATGATTTAAAAATATTAACAACATTGTAAGGAAAGTTTAACCACCGGAATTTGCCATCGAAAAGTTCCCATACAAAATTCACATTAGTGCCGTGTGCAAAACTGAAGAGTTCTGATTGGCCAGAGCCAAACACATTCGTGCCGTGTGCAAAATCTAAGCGTTTTGATTGGCCAGAGTTGCCTATAAATAAGGGCAGGTTTCCGTGGTCAGGCATTCCGAATCCAGCAGTACTAACAAGAAAAACTAAGAAGAAGAAAATAAAGACTAAGTAAAGAAGAAGTGCTCTTGTTTGACTACTATTCCCGTCGCCACCTACCGCTGATCGAATCGGCCCTTCCTTAGTGTACACCCGCCAGCAAATCAGTTAATAGCAAGCGCAACAGTGCAGAGATACATCAACACTTTAAATAAATTCTAATATCGGAACTTTTAAAATTTCATCGACACTATAGTCGACACTGACAAGTCACTATTTTGTGTTCATGAAATGAAAATTTATATTAGAACAACGTACCTACTCAATATTGCTTTTATGACCATTGTGTTTTACTATAGAGAAAAATCACAATTTTCTTGATAGGTGTTTTACTATAGAGAAAAATCACAATTTTCTTGATAGGATTTGGTTTTCCAAACAAATTTTCTAAAGATAGCTTTTTCCAAAATATGGCCATAAAAATATATGCTGTTGTTGACAATTTACCTGTGATATGAATGTTTTTCTGTATTATTTTTATAAGAAACATCGCAGTCACCAACACAACAACTAGGCATCGCTTATAATTTTTAAAACATTATAAAATATACAGGATTCACTGACAATACAGCAAATATAAGTTAGCGTGATTTTTGACAGTGACACTGGAGAAAACAACATCTGCCAATAGTGACCGAACCAAAATATGCTTTCTCTTTCTAACATGTGATATTTCCGTAAGAGATTCCATACCCAAAGTAGGCTTTGTAGGTCTTTATCTATCCTACATTTGTGCCAAACCAATGTGACCAGTGCTGAGAAAATTAAGTACTGGTCAAATCGATATACATAAATTCAAAATAAATATATACTTATTCAGTCAATATTTTACAGTATGTAAATCTTGGTTTTAATTCGAGCAAATAAAATTAAACAATTTGGTGATATGGACAAAACCCAATAACTACCGTGTCCGCAGCGCGGTTGGTGCAGTGGTCGAGAGACTGGCTGCTGCCCTGCGTGTCGCGGGATCGATTCCCACCCAAAGCAAATATTTGTATGACCTACACATAATTTTTATCATGATTAAATATTTTATAATAAATTAAATCTTTGAAAATAATCATTACCATGAGTTCGAATTATAGAAACTAAAATCCCCTTAAACCCTACAACCCCCTCACAAACTGAAAAAACTAAAAATACTATCAATATATATATATCACAATCAATAAATATTAAATAAACTATTATTAAAAAAAACTTAACACAATAAACTCCAAACTTAATAAAACAATCATTAAAGGTTTATGTTTAGAAATAAAAATAAAATTACCAATAACAAATATTAAAATAAACATAATTCATATATTCATAATTATAAATAATAGTTTTTATAGTTTAAAAAAATATTGGTCTTGTAAATCAAAGTTAAGTTATTTACTTTAAAAACTTCAAAGAAAAATAATCTCTTTATCAATAATCTCCAAAATTATTATTTTAATTATACTAGGTATTCTTTGAATTTGAAATCACAAAATTAATATTTTCTTATTTAATAATTTCTGGGTGATAATTGGTGGGTCTGGGTGCATGTCTGTGAAATTATGTGTCTGTGAACGTAGGTACCCACGATACAGTAGTTTTTTTTAGCATCTTCATTAAAATTGACTTTTCTACAATTTTATATCTTTTAGTCAATTTCAGTCCACGCTTGCTACCATTAGGTCTGAGCTGCTGAGCGTGTGGTCCTGGGTTCGATTCCCATGTCGCAAAGTGTTATTGGGCTTTTTCTGTCAGGAATCTTAGTAGCAGCCCGGAGTTAGGAAGTTGGTGTTGTGACACCCCCGTGCTTCGGTTATCACGTTAAGCCTTCGGTCCTGCGCCTGATCTCTTCGGTCGTGTCGGATTGCCGTCCCATCGGATTATGAGAGTAAAGAACGAGGGAGTGCACTTGTGCTTGCGCACACACTTGTGCACTATAATATCTCCTGCATACTTGGCTAATATCTTCGGAGATATGCCGCCGTGACCGAAATACGGCCTGGAGGAGTGGGTGTTCATCATTAAAATCAGAATCGCTAAACAGATAAGAAATATGCCACGTCAATGCGCTCATTGTTAATCTATATTTAAGAAGACTAGGTTTTATTCTTGGAAAGGCAATACTTACTCGTTTGATGAACGATTTTTTTATTCATTCGAAATGTAATCAATTAAATAAAAAAATCTATAAAAATTGGTCCCATCCCCATAATTTTTGCAACAAGACGTAACCTTGTAAAGACTTCATAGATAATTAGGTAAATTTTTTAAACTATTTATTAGTGTTTTTTTTTTAGTTTTATAGCTGATTTTATATATTATGCTGATTTACATGTGGTACACTGTACTTAGAAAAAAGTTAACACGCTAGCAACGAAGAATTTTTCATGTGTTATTTTAAATCATTCGATATGACGTTACTACAAAGTTCAGTCGCATTGTAGTTGTCACTTTTGTTGGCATCTGCCATTCTAATCATGCTATATTTTACGGACTATAGTGCATAGGATATAATAAATAAGATAGGTATTGCACACACTGCCGTGTCTTAATATGGACATTACAAAATAAAGGAATTTTGATACATTATAATAAATAAACAATATATTATTATTTTTTTCATCTAATTTAATAGTGGAAAACAGGTCAATAGGTAAATAGTATTTTGAATCAGGGAACTTTAAGCACGCGTACCTTGACAGTGTTGATTGAACACCCTCAAAGTGTCGTGTGTGTAGGTATACAGTCAGCATCAAAAGTACATTGCCATTCAAAATTTTCACAATAAACGAATCATTTAATTAGTGTCAAGGTTCATTTTCAATCGCTTACAGATGAATATCGCTTTCTATAAAAGGACACCTTATTAGATTGCTATAAAGTAGATTTTTATCAAATCCTCAGATTACTTTTTTGAACCTTTTTAATACCACAATACTTGTAGGGACAGATAATTTCGTATCTAGACATAGAATCTCATAATTGTAAAATCGACAGTTTTACTATATTATGAATTTATGACGTCCCAATATACAGGATTACTGGTCACGATCCCATGAAAAGACGTTTTTCCATTACATTACATGCAAGGTAACCATTTCCGAGTTTGTATTTTTTTTATTATTGTTATTTTACTTCCGGGTAAGGGATAGGCAAAAATACATATTCATGCTTGTAACATCCCGCGCTTTAAAAAAGATTAACCAATAAATAGCATATCGAGACATTTTCTTTATTCACAAAAATGTTACTTGAACCAAATCAAAAGTCAATTATGTCAAAGTCTTAAATAGTTGTTTAACACTCGACATTAAACAATTAATTATTATAAATGAATGTTGTGATAACATAATAAAAAAGTTAATTTTTAGAAATAAAAAAAGAACACTTTCTAGGCTATACCTTTATGTACAGGCTTAAAATTCAAATCAAAATGTTTGCTGAAGGGAACCACAAAACAAAACGTCATCTGTGTTATTTTTTTTATTTTTGTTGGTTTTTCTAAAAGCGCTGAATCAATTTCTATATTTGTATGGGACCACCTCTGAAGTATGACCTACCAAATAAAAAAAGAGTCATCAAAATCAATTCATAATTGGCGGAATAATCGTGTAACAAAAATAGTAGAACACGGACCTAAAAAAAAATACGGACATAACCTAGCCTTGTCATAAGTGAAGCCACGATGGCCACCCACTAAAAAAGTGTGCGCGCTTTATGGGGTTGCCAGAGAAAACATAAATTTTCCATTATAATACTGAAGTAGATCTACCAAATCATATTTACATTTTGTATTTAATATATACCTCAGCAAAAAAAAATAACAGAATACACTTTTAATTTCGAATGAAATTTCAAGTGGGCGTGGATGGCTAAATCCGAAATTATAAGGAATTTCGAAAAATAATCAACAGTCTCGGGCACGATTTTAATTAAAACTAAAACTACATCATTGGATATCTGAAAAAGCATTATTCCCAGCCAGGTATCGAACCCGTTGTTTAACTTCCATTGTTTGTTCAATCATTCGAACACTACGAAAGATAAAAGACGTGACGAGCAGACATACCTCTATGATTGGTATATCACGTCTACATATGCTCCATTATACGGTATGGCATAGTTGTCTGGGGAAATTCTTGTGACATCACGAGGGTGTTCATTGCACAGAAAAAATGCATTCGGGCAATGTACGGCATGGATTGGTCAGAATCATGTAAACCGATCTTTACATCTAAGAATCTACTAACTGTCCCCTGCATATACATTTACGAAGTAGCTAAATTAGTTAAATACCACAGTTATCTTTTAACCACCAACGAAAACACATTTTTTTACACACAACTCAGAGAGACAGATTTTGAAATCTCTTTTTATAATGTAGGTACATGTCTACTATATCCGAAAAACACATTATTTCAGCAATAAACTAAGTTGCAACACAAATTATTGCATTTTAATTTATCTAATTTGATTTAACCGCGATAACGCTGGATGTCATGGCGCCGTTTTGACGTCATGCGTCAGCATATTTGACGTAAGTTGAAGCCATAATGTACGGCGATGATTGACATTTGACTGAGGCGTGACGTCATTCGCTGTGAATGACGTTTCAGTTAACATGGCCAATTGCAGCATTTTATACTTTTATTTTATTGAAAATCTTATTAATCTTAATGTCATTACTAAAACTAGGTCATTTTTTAGAATCCTTTGTGCCTATGTATGTATTCTTTCGTTCTTTAATACTGTCATCATGCCTATTGTGTAAATGCATTGATGGAGAAATAAAGATTATTTATTGAAAAGTAAAATTAACCACCTGTCCTTAAAAAATCCTGGGCCTGCATGAGAACTGTTTATAGATAACTGCGCCTATATGGCACCTCTAATATAAAACTCTGCCGAAAGAAATGACTGACCTGCCATATAAGAGGTTCTGTTGTGCCTTGCGAAAATGGTTAATCCAGGAGAGCTATTATACTCTTAAAGAATTTTTGAATAAAAGCACATGCCGAGTTGGTGCCCACTAAAATACTGGCTCTTCCTTTTATTTTCTGTGACTTATTCTATAATAATATTACAATAATTTAAGTAATTCAAATATTTCTAATAATTGTAACAGATCCTGTAATTGTTATTCAAATAGTTCTTATAATTGTAATTCAAATAAACCTAATCATTGTTATTCTAAGAATTCTAAGTCAAATGATTTAGATTATTTGGATTACAATCCAAATAATTGTAAAAACTATAATTTTGCATGCCCGTAATGAGGGTGAAATATGTCCTGTGCTATAACTTAATGTAACATCTTGTATACCTACCATGTTTCAGGCAAATAAATGATTTATGATTACACCATACGATAGTGTCGCTAATAAAGACCAACTACTGGGAACTAATGGCATATGGCAAACTAAAGGAAAAGACAAATTTTTAACAAAATACTAACACAATACAAATCATAGTCTTTCAAAATTTCAAACGTCCGCGACGCGATGATTTTTGTTTATTTAGGAGGGTTTTTTTTTTTGTGAATTGTTAAGCTATCGGCGCTGCAGATGTTTGGAATAGAAAAACATTGAGCATAATTTTGAACCACAATAGTGTAATATATGAATCAAAGAATGTATGAAACTACAGGAAATATTAATAAGTTTATTATAATTCAGCATTTTCCTTTAGTTTGCCGTATGTATACTTCTCAGAATTCAAGAAAAATCATCCTGTATACCTACGCGGTATTTATTTATTTTGTAATAGTAGTGTTTCGGAGTTAGTATCGTAGTGAAATTTACAAAAAAACTGTAAATAATAAAAATATAAAACATGACCTGACACATACTTCCCAATTAACGGGAAATTTTCCCATGAATAAAATGGTTCACTATGTCTGTCTGTAATTTTATTTTTTTTATGAATAAAAACACCTACATTATAGGAAATATTACCCTTAAAAAAGTGGCAACACCGTCAGTTTGCCCGCCATTATGGACAATAGGAAATAAAATGAAATAAATAATAAACATGATCTATTTATCACCTAATTACGCGTAGTTAGTGATTCCATGTAATTTTGTATGTTTTTTAATGTAGTTTTTACACAATATTTTATGATTTTTTGTGCGTCAAACAAACGCATGTCATCGGCGTCGACACGCGCATCGTACTGGCGCCGACTGTATGAGTATTTTGTGTTTGTTTGCGTTTAGCCCGAGTATAACAAGTAAAAGCGCATGATTAGGCAGACTTCTCGCATGTTGTATGCAACGTTACGTCCGTATTTTTTGTAGATCTGTGCAGTCGAATTGAGAACCTCCTTTTTGAAGTCGGTGAAAAATAAATGTTACATTTTCATACAACTATTACGTATGGCTTAATATATAGGTAATAACATATTATTATCTTACAGCCCCTTTACGGGATTGTGACTAGTAATCCTGTAATCACATTTAACTATTTGACAGTTTTCTGTTTAACAACAATGACAAAGTTAATTAGCGGCTTTGGTATTTTCTATTTATTTATAATTACAACTGAACGCCTTAAAAAGTAAATAAGATTGGTGACTAAGGTGGACCACCACCATACGTGATGATAAAACTTACCTACCGACTTTTAGTCGTCTTTTTTCGGACTCTCTGCATTGGTATCACTATTTGGCTGCAAATTAACAAAATATTCAGTTGTAATATTAATCTCATAAAAGGATGGAATTCTAGATTACGAGCAAGAGAGTTGTTATATTCTAAAAGATTTTCAAATGTTAAATTGCACTCAATAATATTCAATTAAATAAGAACACAACATAATATTCGTGAAACCGCATCTTATCTCAAAGAAAGTTTTAAGTTTTGTAATGACACACATACGTGATACCTACTTAGGTCGTCTGAAAATCTGAGCCATCAGATGCTGGAGTATTCCTCAAAATTTTATGGCAAACAAATTTCATTCAAATTCTTTGCAGTCAATATGGCATGCATAGACATTGATTAGTTTCAAATATATCTTTTGATCTAAGTTGGGCGCTAATTATAATATCCTAAACAGATTTTGTATTATTTTATAACGTTTGCTATATATACATATTGTATATAATTTATTTTATTAAGAAACTTTATTATTATTTTTAAATAATCTATTGTATACCAGAAACCGGTAATAACACAGTACAGAAAACACAGACGTACAATGGGCGGCCTTATCGCACACGGCGATCTCTTCCAGGCAAACCTTAGGATGGAGACTTGGAGGTGATACGTGTGAAGATAAGAAAACGACAAAAATATGAAATAAGTTTAAATAGAACATAATATATTATCATTAAAGCTGTGTCATATATAAATGCAAACTATATGGCAAATGGAATACAAGCATCGATAACAGCTGTAAGGAAAAATAATGTTCTTTCACAAGGTTTTTAAGCATGCATTCCACAAACGTGCTGCTTAGATGACAAAGGATTTGTCGTCGAATTTTGTGGAATGCTCTGGCATTTTAATTCTTAAATTCTCTGATGATCTCACTCGTGTATGGGTGTCACATAGGCCTGCACTCGATACGGCTTTTTAGATAAGAAGGACTAAACAGATAGATAAGCACACTATAAAGTAGCGTAAGAATATGAGTATTTGGGAGAAGGCGAATTGAGTTTAATACGGCAGCCTGAAACACGATCATATTTGCGTAAGCCAAGACAAAAATGTTGTATAAAACAAATCAATACAAAAATATTGGAGACGCTAAAGGTTATTTAATTCCTATTCCTTATTTGGTTCTCAGTGAGATCAAGATCTGTATGTAGTATATTTTATGTATTCTAGACTACCCAAATTATATTTATCTTTCCTTTCTTTCATCCCAAGGTTGTGTGTCAAAGATCGCTATTACCGATAACACTGTCCACTAAACCCTGTTTTGTTTTTGCATTAATGTACAATAAAATATTTTTGTATTGTACTGACAACTAAAAAAAATAAACACGAGCTAGTCTAGTCGGGAAGGGGTGATAGTTTTCTTAGTTTTTGTATAGAGCATCTCGCAGGTCAACCTAGGAGGCTGTACACTGCTTAACCGGGCTTTCCTGTGGTTGCCTTAAGAAAATTAAGGCCTCAAGCCAGTGCATTCAACTTATAAACTAAGCGAGAACACGCTAACGGCATCCTCCTCTGCTGGGTACGGGCCTCGGTTTAGGACGTCGCGTCGCTGGGGGGAAGACAGCAAGGGACTGTTTAACTTTGCTACACTAGTGTTGGATTATTTAGCATTCGCATTAATTTATAGCATGCGCTTTTTCCTTTAGCAAATAAAATACAGTTGGGATTTCTGTGAAGTGTGAAATTATTAATTGCGTCGCGGTAGCACGCGACTTGCATTCGCCTTCGCATTCACGGGAGAACTAGCTTGCTATTGCTGCTAATTTTGTGAATTAACACGTGATGTCGTGCTCGGGTGCGCGCGACTGAAATGAATGCAGTTCCGCGATTATTCTTTGATTTACAGAAAATGCTCGCTTTAAGTGTCGTATATGGTATACACGCAAATTGATTTATAATAAATAGTGTTGCAAGCTACCGACGTTTTTTGGGAAGTGATAGTGATGTTTTGTTTACGTATTCGATATTAAATAATTGTCTTCTTTCGTGTTATAATTTTATCAATAAATTGGCCAATTGTAATCAGTGCTCTGAAAACCTTTCTTATTATTCTATATTAAAATTAACATACTGACAATTATTGTTAATTTAACAAAATATTGTTAATTTAGCGTTAGCAATAGCAATTAGCATGCTATGACACGAGAATTCACATGGTCATGAAATTAACGCAAAATATCGATAATTGCCATTACTACCTAATATATACTTCTGGTGTGATTTTTTTCACAAATCTATAAATAACCATTTAGCTGGCAGTGATGGCGGCACTTGACTCTCAAAAAATTTGCAAGGCAAAGATTGAAAAGGTTCCTAAAATACCGGTATTTTTAGGTGTCGTTACTAGAACCGGAACCAAAACCGAACCCAAATTGGAAATCTCATTTTACCGGTTCTTAAAAACTGAGTCCGAACTTGTAAAAAACGATGCCAAATGTAATTGCTGACACTGAGCAAGAGAAGCTTCCGCGGTTCCGTCACACGCAGTTACACTCTAAAATAACGAACAAAGTTTAACTGAAAGAAAAAGTACGCCACGAACACGCCGAATGCATCAATTCAGATGATACCGGGATTGTGGAACCTGTATTTGAAACCGGTACGTTAAAACTGATACCGGAACCGTACCGAGTCCCTGCTTTAAAGCTTAATTTTTCGCAAACGGATCCCTGAGTCGAAAAATGGTCTTTACACACCCGTAATGAGGTCTATCGCGTATGAATTCGCCGCTAGAGGCGCTAAGCGTGAGGTCTACGAAATGTCAAATGTAACTATTAGTGGATGGTTTACGCTGGTTTATTGCTAATTAGATCAATGTTGTGAAAATTTTGCAATACCTGAGATTAATTATGGCAAATATGAGTTACGGGTCAATGAATGTCAGTGCTTTAAGAGCGGAGCTAAGAAGAAGAGGTGCAAAATTCATTATTATTTTTCATTTTTCCGAACAAAACGGGTCTGAGTAACACTGCGGTATGCGCGATACTTTTAGTTTACGGTAGTTTAAGGTATTAAACATGATATAAATGTAATTTTATAGCAAAATTGGAAAGCTATATTTCAGGACCTTACTCGAGAGTGGCGCCAACGGGTGAGCACAAAAACGGTAGCCCTCATTGAACGATCTATGCAATGACACCTCATATCATGGAATAAGGAAAGAAAGAAAGTATTTTACTTCAGTCTATTTATAGATGAGAAAAAAATATTCATCACCACTTTACGTGAAGTGGAGGTATACGCAAAAAATGTTTTTTTCAATGATTTTATTTTGAGTTTTTGTAAGCGTAATGATTTTATATAGCATATAGCCAGGCCAAATAACAGTTTTCTAGTACTAAGCGTCTCTGAGCTAAGCCGCGGATAGACAGACGGACGGACTGACGGACATAACGTAACTATAAGGTTCCTTGTTGACTACGGATTCCTAAAAAATCTAATTTTTGCGCGATACTATGTATAGGTACTCAAGTGTAAATATTAAAGTGGGCTTACCTCAAAATATCTATGGTAGAGTACAACACCGTACACACAGCCGATTGAGACTAAAATTTGAATGACTAGCCACACAATCACATTACATACTTGAGCTTGACCAAAAAGCTCTTTCCCATTTTTGATGCACAACATAGACTCGGTGACCATAATAACTCCATATACCCAGCACTGGGTACCAACTCGTTTACAGTTTGGATCCGTTACATAGGTGTAATATTGTCTGAAAAAACAAATGTAAATAGTTAATCGCGCTGCATTTTAAGGTTTCGTAAATCAATTCCCGATTGTTAAATACAGTTCATTTGCAAATTAGAAATTTTGATTTTGGTTATATATAATCATCGTAAAGTCCATAAAATATAGCTTGATTAGAATGACAGCTGCCAAACCAATGTTACTAGTGCTGAGTTATTCTGATCAAATCGATACCTATAAATAAAGAAAGTACTGATCAACTCGATATAGATAAATAAAAGAAAATATATACCTACCTATTCAGTCAGTTTTACAGTATGTAAATATTGGTTTCATTTCGGCCAATAAAATTAAACAATTTGGTGATATGGTCGGTACGCGAAAAAACCCATAAATAAAAACAATGAAAACCGTGTCCGCGGCGCGGTTGGTGCAGTGGTCGAAAGACTGGCTGCTGCCCTGCGTGTTGCGGGTTCGATTCCCACCCGAAGTAAATATTTGTATGACCTACAGATAATTTTTCCGGGTCTGGGTGTATGTCTGTGAAATTATGTGTCTGTAAGCGCACCATGCCCTATACAGGAGCATCTTTTAGAGTGAGGCAAAGAAAAGTACATTTATTATTTTAATGGTGCTCATTCTAAGTTAGTATCGTCATCATCATGACTGAAACTATAATATCTTCCGCGTATCCTCGGAGATAGGCCGCCGTGACCGAAATAGGGCCTGGAGTAGTGGGTGTTTATCATTAAAATCAGAATCGCTAAACAGACAAGAAATATGCCACGTCAATGCGCTCATTGTTAATCTATATTTAAGAAGACGAGGTTTTATTCTTGGAAAGGCAATACTTACTCGTTTGATGAACGATAACAAAATAAAGATATTTTTATTCTATCGAAATGTAAATCGATTTAATAAAAAAATCTATAAAAATTGCTCCCATCCCTCTCATTTTTGCAACAAGACGTAACCTTCTAAAGACGTCATAGATAATTAGGTTAATTTTTGGAATTATTTATTATTATGTTTTTTTATTAGTTTTATAGCTGATTTTATTTAATATGCTTATTTACATGTGGTACACTGTACTTAGGAAAATGTTAACACGCTAGTTACGAATAATTTTTCATGTGTTATTTTAAATCATTCGATATGACTTTACTACAAAGTTCAGTCGCATTGTAGTTGTCACTTTTGTTGACATCTGCCATTCTAATCAAGCTATATTTTACGGACTATAGTTAAAACTTATTCACACCTAAATCTAAAAGAAATAGTTTATAAATCCTAACAAACTTTTGCAACTTTTTTTTTGAACTTTTAACAACTTTTAACCGGATTAATCGCGTGTATTATTGGTTTTTGTTTTTCCTGACTTTGCGATCACTTTGCAACGTTCGTGGTCGCAGGAGGAGTCCTCCAGTTGTTTTATTATAATAAAAAAGTATTGATTTGTGATAATATTAGGCTGCTTGGCAACTTAGTCAGTGAGCCTCCTTCCACCTGCGCGATAATAGACCATGGACTCGGCGTATGAAAAAAGAAATTCGCTCGCAATCTAAATTACAAAATGTATATAGTTGAATGTCTTTACAAAATGTAATTTTATTCTTATTTTCCTCACAAGAGTGTTGACAAACGTCGTATGAGCCGCGTGCCCTAATGGCCAAAACAAGTCTCATCGATCATTGCTATCCTCGCCATGTCCCACTTGTTTCATAAGGTACTATTATAATTACTTTACTTTTACCAATATCTGTCAATAAAATATTTACAACAATTGACATTTACAGATTAATCTTTGAAAAGCATTAACGCCTGCTTAGCTAATCTTAAAGTTATAATTTTTTGTGGAAAAAACGCGACCGTATTGGTCGCGAGCAAGATTCGAACCTGCGCCTCCTGGATAAATACTCCAGGCGCTCTCAGGTAAGGAAAACGTTAATCCTGAAGATCCTGATCAGGATAATCGGACAAATAAAAGTATCAAATTATTGCCTTCGACTATTATTGTATTGTCATCGGTCCTTAATAAGTGTGCGAAGTTTCAATTCAATCCGACGTTTTAAAATGGGTGAAAATCACGTTAGAAGATTCCGTTACATAGATACATACCAAGCTAATAAAAGCGTGTTAAAATGTTTAAGTGCTCTTACATACGAGGTGCACGTTGTCAACAACAGCTCGATGGCAGCCGTCAACGTGCTTCGATGACGCTCGGCGGCGGTCGTTACGATCGGCGGCAGCCGTCGACAACGTGCCGCTCGTATGTAAAAGTTATTTCTACTCAGTTTAATCATTCGCGGAGTAGAGTTCGAGATTTTGATTTTAAGAGTATTCCGGCAATCGATTACTGCAGCTATCTTTTTTCTAATGAAGCTTGATTTAACTTACAATTTAATACTTTCTCAACACACTTGCTCGTAAGGGGCTCTTATTGCACCGCTTTTAGGTTCATAATGCGGCTCAAATTACAGACGCATGCTTTTCACTTTATATTACCGCACTATTGCGGTAATTAAAAAAGAAAGCCGCGTAAGTAGTACTTTATGAAATAAATGTAAAAACATTTATTTATAATTTTAGCAAAAAGTTTAGATGTTTAAATAATCCTTACTGAGATTTAATATTTTTTTACGATTAAATAAAATGTGCTAGTTTATTTACAGACATACGAAAACGTTTCGATTCGTCTAATTATTTATTTAATTTATTTTTGACATCAAATAATTTGTGTTATAAATAGCCAAATATTCACGTTGTTGTATTTAAACATAAGGCAACTTCGTCAGTGCTTTTCCTTCCTGTGCGCGAAAATCTTCAAAACCCCAAAATTATTTTGCAGAAAAAATATGATACAATTTTAAATAGATTTGATGTCTAAAAACTCTTTGCTGAGATTAACCATTTTTCAAGCGACGATAAAAGGAGAAGGTTCTCATGTCGACGCGTATAATATACAGAGTGAATTTTTCAAGTGGATTTGGATGGCAAAACCGTAACTATAAGCGAAATAGTGAAAAACAGACAAAGGAATCTCGGGCCAGATTTTGATGAAAACAAAAACTGCATCATAGGATTAAAAAAAAAAACAGGATATATACCAGACGATTTTGCAAAAAAAATATACACTCTGTATTATTACGCTAACGGCTAATCGATAGTGTCGTTAGTGAGAGACTCCTTTGAGTATTTTTATCTATTCCTTATAGTTTCGGATTTGGCCATACACACCCATCCCAAAAGTTCATGCTGTATATATACATACATATACATAATTATATAGTATGACCACGCTAACTTTTTACAGAGTAGTTGATTTTGATGATTCTTTTTTTTATTGTATGGAGAATACATCCAAATTGTACCATATAAATTTGAAGTACAAGAAAGAAAAAGAAAAAAGAAGTAAAATAATCGTTCTCTAATTAAGAATAGTTAGTGTTTAGATTTGCAGTCGAGAGTTAAATCAATAGGTAGTAAACACCTTTGATTCGGTGCTCCAATCAGCGTGGTCAAGAACGCCATGATACGCAAATTTGCTGCAATTTAGATTTGCAGCGAATTTGCGTATCATGGCGTTCTTCACTAACTATTCTTAACTAGTGAACGATTTTTTTAAATAACTAATGTGATGTATGTTAATAAAATTAAAAAAAAATATTATTATTCTCCGCACGCAATTTAACTAGGCAACCTATTCGCGATATGTCAATGTGTATGTCGCAGATATAAACTGTGTACTTGTAGAATCAGCTGTTTTACAAAACTACCAGCTGATTTACAAAACAAAAAAACTGTTATGAAAAACAGCTGAACGACGTTTAGCGGTTTTACTTAATTACTGAACTATCAGAATTGAATGAACGTTTTGCGTTTATCAATGCAGCGGGTCAACGATCAGAGATTATGTAAAACAGTGTGAAATGAACTGTCAGATTGTTGATTTTAATTCGAAATTTTGTCGCATATGGCTCTGTATGTCTTATCAATAATAACCTAACTTTATTTTACTTGTCAATAGCAAAAAAAAGATGAACATTTTGAATGACGTAAATACTAAACCGCTATAATAGTCGTTAATATATCGGGATTATGAAAGAAAATAAACAAAATTGATCCATGAGCGAGCGAAGCGTGCTCGGGAGTTTTTTATATCCCGTCGCGGACAGGTTAGGTTCGAAGAGGATGACGGGGGCCAGTGAGTGAGCGTAGCGAGCGAACTACCCCCGTCATCCTCTTCGTGTTTAGGTTTTTTCTAACCTTAAATACACAAAAATAGGAGCCCCGCTGAGGGCGCAGGGCTCCTATTTTTGTGTCTTGCGCTGAGCGGGGCTCCGTCGACCCAGCCACGGAAAGTCAATTCAGAATACAGTATATTTTTTTTTTACTTGAGTGGTGACTATCCATTTAATAATAGATGTTTTATCTCACGAACGCGGGTGACCCATACTCGTGTGTGTAAGTGTACATGCACTCTGTCTTTGCGTGCGTAAGCTCAGGAGCGTCCAGTCGTGGCCGAATCGCCGGCCGAGTCAGTAGTGCATCTTGGTTCGCGCCAAAATTATTTATCGAATACCGTCAGCATGGAAGGTACGAAGAAACGGAGAAAAGTTGACCGCAGTGAGGTAAGGCAAATTAATGTTCATGTGTGTATTTATGTTGTGTGTAATGAATTAACGTATTAGTTAGTTTAATAAGAACATGTTAAACAAGATTTTAATAATGTATTGTTTATTTTAGGCTCGTCAAATGATTGCAAATATTTATAGTTTTCTCAAAGAAGAATATGAATTCACGGAACTTCATCGAGAACCAATTGTGAATTATCACATTTGCGTAATATAACAAAACGCACTGCAGCAGCGACGGGGGTAAGTGAAAGAACAGTGCAAAAAATATTAAAAGAAGGAAGAGATGTCGCAAGTACATCTTCGAATTTTATGTCACCAATGAAAAACCGAAGAAAGAGAGGAAATAAAGTAGACATTGATGGATTTACAGCTGATGTTGTACGGAGCACAATACAAAATTTTCATATCGTACAAAAACAAATTCCAACATTGGCAAAACTAAGGTCAGTCTTGAATGAAAACGTTGGTTTCGATGGATGTCTCGCAACGCTACGTAAGTTATTAAATAAATTCACTTCGCTCTCAAGGTCGGCCTATTGTCTATACTGACGAAAGTTACGTATTGACAACACATGTTCGAGATAACACCTGGGCCCAAAAAGACAAACCATCTCCATTTTGTAAAAAACTAAGTCAAGGTACTCGTTTTATTTTAGTACACGCTGGAACCGATGCCGGATTTATTGAGAATGCTTGCTTAATCTACAGACTACCATTCCAACATGAGTTTTGAAAATTACGTAAAATGGCTGAATGAAAAGTTGCTGCCAAATTTGCCAGATCGTTCCGTAATAGTACTTGATAATGCATCGTACCACAATACACGTGCTGAGAAATTGCCGACAACAGCCTCAACAAAATCTGAGATGCAAGAATGGCTCACTTCTAAGGGTATACATTTCGACACAAATTTGCGCAAAGTTGAGTTATATGACATAATAAAAAACCATAAAAGTGATTTTATCACTTACAAAATCGATGACTACATAAAAAGTAAAGGATTTGAAGTATTACGCCTCCCTCCTTACCACCCTGAGCTCAATGCCATAGAAAACATCTGGGGGGTCCTTAAAAACTACATTGCTCTAAGAAACGTTGAGCAAAATATGACCAACACAGAACAACTTATCCAAGACAGTATTACAAAAATAACAAGTGAGACATGGCGTAATACTTGCAATAGTGTCATTAAAAAAGAATCTGAATATGAAATATTTTGACACTGATTCTGAATTAATAATAAATTTACAAGAAGACAGTGAAGAAGAAACTGACTCTGAAGAAGACTCTAGTTACGATTCTTGAAATACTAGCTTAAATAAAATATAAATTTTATTCAAGATATTGCTAAAATTAAATGTTTCTTGAAATTAAGTTTCTTTTTTATTGTATTGTATGTCTTATCTATACACAGCAAAAATCGAATAACTTTATTATTTTTTCATTAGCGATGTGCTTGCTAACGCTACCGGTAGTTACGCACACAAGAGCGCGTGTCTACACGCATTACAACTACAAGTATGGCTCACCCGCTTTCGTGAGATAAAACAACTGTACCTATACAACAAACAAACCTGTCCCACAGTAGATATGTCATTCTGTATTACGTCTAAAGGTGGGTAGCTGTTTTGTTAAACGTATCGCAATGGCTATCCAGCTGAACGTCGTTCAGCTGTTTTATAAAACAGTAGTGTTTTGTAAATCAGCTAGCAGTTTTGTAAAACAGCGGATTCTACAATCCATCTGCGACATGTATATTATCTATCATTTATTTCTTATCATTAATAAATAACAGATGAGGGTATACATTTCTTATACGGGATCTTAGACTATCGTTTATTTGCATACCATAATGTACATATGATGGTAAAATTTAATTAAAGTGGAATCATTATGGACCTGGTAGGGCACAGCGAAAGTAGGAGAGAGAACATATTTATCAATTATACTTGTGTAGTGTCTATATTCTACTCGATTTTTTTTATTTATCTATAAATATTTATAGAAAATTTTAATATTGAAATGCTGTTTTTATTTTTGAATATTTTCATTACGGTTCCATGTAATTTATATTACCTATTACAAATTCACTACTATGTCGAATTCTCTATCCCTCAAATAAGAGCCAGAGAAATTGTAATTCATCGTACTTCAAAGGAGACCCTATCCCTTAGGTATTGAAGTCCGTGTATACGGAGTCAATTTGCATATCTTTACCATCTAGACTTCTAGAGCTTCGGACAGCATTTTGTTTTTTTTTTTTATAAGTTTTCAAAGTACCATCGAGGAAAAAAATATTATAATATTACATTTTGTAACGCATAAAATTTCTTTTTTCCAATGGTAATGCCACTAATAGACTATCACTGAGCGCTGCGGTTGAGTGACATTCACGCAGACAGCCGACAATATTTACAAGGAATACAATGATTGATCATGTTTGATAAAGTGTGTCGTTTTGTCTAACGGCAGGTCAAGGCGTTTTAGAGCGTATTTTCTAACGGATTTTAGAACATGATTTTGCTGAAGATGATTAGAACATGATGAATTTGCTATAAATAAATACATACAATTTATTGGTATATTAAATATTATACTTAAGAAAATATTATGATCAATTTTAGTTACAAAAGGCGCAGTTTTGAATCTTGCTCAAGATCGTATTTTGCTAGCTACGAAAATGTATAACTTTAGAGTCCGCTACGCATGCGTTAATGCGTTTGATTTATCTGTAATGTTTTTCACTATCCCAAAAATAGGAAATAATATTCGATAACATGAATGAATTACAATGTATTTAATTCTAGGTAATTGCGGCAAATTTTTGATAAGCAACTTATCCGCCCTATTTGGTCATTAAAATAATTGTTTGAAATTAATTTCAATAAAAGACGATCCTCAGACAATGGATAGTGAGATAGAAAATATCGCAGAAACATGTTCGAGCAAATGGCGTTCGATCTTACACAGTGCTTCCTTACATATAGGGTGTAATTTGCATTCCATACAGAGTGATAAGGTAATGGAGGGTTTTGCATTATCTATCATTTACATTTATGTCTATGCCCACCACCACCATTTATATGGAATTTAACAACGGCATCAGTGAAATATGGGTATGCAACAGTACCTACACCTTTGCCTTACCCTTCGGGGAATACATAGCTGTAATAACATAAAAGCAACAGCACTGTATTCCCACATCTTTTTTGTATTGCAAGCGCAATGCCTGGTTAACTATCTATGATACGCGATCGAGTAACGATTTAGATGTATATTGGATGTCCCAGTTGTCGTTTTCTTGATCATAACCGCCTATGGTGATATCTCATCTCACTTATAAGTAATAGCGAACGAACTCCGATTATTCTATTGAGCTACACACTGTATCGAAAACAATAAATATGAATAAATTAAATTTACCTTACAGACGGAGCAACAATAACTCCTATAAGACAAAGACGTGCGATGACCAGAGGGTGCGAAGGTGGCATCTCAAATATATGTTTTAAGAAAAACGTATTTAATTCCGAGATTTGCCAAAACACCACCAATTGACTCAAAGCACAGAATCTCATGTATGTGCTTGTAGGATCCAACCATCGGACTGGGGTCCACTGTACAGGTGTGAACTGCAATATCGCTCGCTTTATTTTTCCAGTAGTGGAAGATATGTCCCTTAAAAGAAAAGAATATTATTTTCTAGATAAGTATTTATCATTTTAGTATAGATCACAAAACAAAATGATTAAATAAGTAGGTATGTAACATTTACATATTATATTAAATGCAGGTATAATGAGATGTTTCTAGAAGCATCAGCTTTCAAACATTAATTATGATTTAATTTAGCAGATCAGAACACACCAGTGCTTTAAAATTTCTAATAGACAAATATACATGATGATCCATTGAGATGGGTTAGTGTGGACAAATCTGTTTTAAACTATATTATATATGGTATCAGTTTTATTATAGGTTTACTGTATTCAAAGAGAGATTTTAAAAAGTTTCTTGTCTTTTGCTTCGACCGTGAATAGAACACAGCCAGACTACTGCTATAAAATAGTTGATTGTATCAGTTGTATGACCCTAGTTAAGTAACGTTATGTGACCCCCACTAGTTTTATACTTAAAGTTAAAGCATTTATTTCAATTCTATCCATTTACAGGCACACTTGATAAAAAAAAGTTAAAAAGGAATTATTAAAAACAACAAACATAACTGCACTGAAAAGAGGGAAACAAGATGAAAATAGAGAAATTAATACCCTTGTCCAAAAATTATAACATGCTGTTGGAGACATAAAGTATGTAACGAACGTCGGCCGTAAAATCTGTCTTAGCTACCATAAAATGTTGCAAAAACGGGAAAAAATATTCTTTTTGAGAGGTTCCGTTGCGTGCGCTGCGTAAACGGTTAAAGTTACCCAAAAATCATGTATGACGGAATTGTACCCATTTAACAATTCTAAAAAAAAAGTTCTCGAATGCATATGTCTATCTTTAAAGGTTGACTCACTATAACCTTTTTTATGTTAATCAAATTTGTTCTTAAATAATGCACTATTTGCGATGGTGTTTTTATAAACATGACATTAATCATTATCCAAATAAATAAGTTATTCATCACAAGTATTTAATTTTGAGCAAAATTGCCCTTGACATCATTTGATATCAACGAATATCTTAGGAGATATCTTAGTATTAAAATTACTCCGCAACAAAATAATGATCAAGTACCACACGCGCATTTATGATGTGCTGGTGGAATATATTTGAGTAGGTTTTTTCCTCAAATTAACGCGCGTAAACCGCGGGGCACAGCTAGTTATACATACAATCGAAAAACTGTATTTCTGGGGCAGTCGGGTAAAAACTAGTTGCTACGTTCCGAAATGTAGATTAATACCTATGTATAGAAAATACAATAAAATAACTTTACTTTTCAAATCCCTAAAATCAATGAATTGTTGCTTCTTAGAATAATCTACCTCCAATAGTAACAGATTTGTCCATACTGACTGAATCTTTATGAATCAGTTGAACTGAGAAACAGGTATCTTTTATATCAAATTTTTAAACAATTCTTTAGCAATATTAATAACCAGCCATAAGGTTACATTTTTTATTGAAATTACATATTTCAATAAAAAATGTAACCTTAAGGTAGGTATGAATTTGTTTTAATAAAATGTATATAATAAAAAAATACATTTAATAGGCACGGCGCCAAAATTATATAAATGTATTTTGTGTTCTAAAAATGTGCACTTCCACCAGCGGGGTGAGACGACACGAGAATTGACATATCACCACAAAAAAATGCAATCTGGAGGCAGCACGAGCCGTGTTTCCGTTGCTAAGTTAACAAATAGGTACTCCGTGCGCAGCAATGCCTACACATCAATATTGTATAAACCAATACCTATTTTAATTCTCGTCTCGCACATCTTCGCTAATCCAGACCATTTCCACCAACCAAGTGCGAGGAGAAAATTAAAATTTTCCCATATAATTTTAAATGCCTCGGCGGTGCAAAAACAGCATATCTAATAAAAACCACCGTAACACTCTAAACTATCAAGGACGGCTCAGTTTGATTAGGTATCTTTTACATACTTATTTAACAATTGTAACTGGACGAAGGTCTAAATAGTCGAATGTTCGAATTCATGTTATTTTTATAAATTATTGGCCTTTAATGACATTTAATTTTTTTCTTTAATTCATTTGCCCTTTTTTGGAGTCGACCTGACCAAACTTGCGTTTTCAACCGACGAAAAGAGGGGAAAGGTTCTCAAGTTGACGCGTATTTTTTTTTTATTTATGGCCACGCATACTTTCTACAAAGTAGTCTGATTTTGATGATAATTGATTTGATTGATAATCAATACAGAATACTTCAAAGTTGATACCATATAAATTTGAAAAATAAGGAGTTCACCTGATAATGGTGACGAAAGATAGATCGAACGAGAGATAGTCGAGGGAACTGCTCAACGGTTTACAGCAATTACTTCGTGTTTGGACTTTTTTCATTGATATTGATGAGTACTTTAAACCTAGCTGTCAATAACCACAAAAAAAAACTTTTTCACAATTTTTTTTAGTCTAGGAGCCTAAATATATTTTCGCAAATTTCACCAAACCAGTCGCTGATATAACTTGCCTCTTTAGGTAATACGCCTCTGTGACTCTATGTAGTTACACCACCCAATAGTGTTGCTTATGAGGATCAATATTGTAACTAAGGATTAAAGCTCTGTTGCTAGTACTTAGTACGTAGACCACCACCATACAAGGCCGTAGCCAGGAATTTAGTTTGGGAGGGTTCAAAGACCATTTTTTGTCACGTGTAGAAATAACTAATGCTACGCCTCCACCAGTTCTTAATTTACCTTACCCGGGACTCCGCAATCGCAGCTGCATTTGCTACAATCCCTGCAGGTTATGGTCCGTAAAAAATGTGGACGGTCTCGCCTCTTACTCGCTATCGCGCAAATTGTTTCGCGGAACTGCAATTTTCTGGGGCATCGGTTGATACTCTGATATATATCGGTCTATATAGTCTGTGGACTTAACACGCCTTAGTAGCCTGCTTTTACGAGGTGGCGAACCTAATATACCCGAAAAAGGTTTTTAGGGAAAGAAAAATTTGAGACGTAGCCAGGAAAAATCGAAAACCCGGGAAAGTTCTATAATTGAAATTTGGACTGGATAACTCGGGTCAGCTAGTATCCAATATAAGTAATAATTAATCATTGAATATAACTAATAACTAATTAAATTATTACGTTGAACGCTCGATCAAAGAAACAAACACCGATACTTATTTAAAACACTCGATGCATTGTGTGTTCGATTTATTAACCATTACAATTAAATAAATGTACGTTCGACTATTTAGACCAAAGATTTTGACATTCGATTTAATGGCAGGCAATTAAATCGTTTGGCATTAGATATATTACACACCCTTTTAGAACAGGCAATACATGCAAAATTAAAGGTTAGAAATCAGAGGCAGAGCAGCTACCTGAATCATTGTAGCTATAGTAAAACATACTTCGTCACCACTAGATATTATTTTGAACCTCGACACTGAAGTCCCTCATAACAACGTTGGAGTGCCTCGGATATACTATTGATTGGACTGGCAATATCTTCATATTTAGCCTAGGCTATTTCGTCAGGCATGTCGGTGTTGGCGCATATACCTACCAGTACCACTTTTAGGTAATAAATAATCATAAGACATTTATTTCAAGTATACATCAGTTATGACTCTGCGTATTGTCCATTCCATTGCGCGAGCGCCATGGGACTCAGGCGCTTCTGAGTATAGACAAAAAACGACAACGTATCTAAGAGCGCCAAGAGCTAGCTAAGAGCGTGCGCTCCAATACGTGCGCTTGGATCTCACGTGGTACGTCTAACTAACTGCGCCTTAAGATCGCTCCTACCGCGCGCGATCGGAGCGCCGTGGATCGTCCAATGTGGATCCAGCTAAGACTAATAAAAGTGGAGATTTCGGAGACAAGATTTGAACTTGCTATTGTTTATAATTTTTTTCTCTTAAATCAATTATAACGTGTTTAGTTACGCTGATCGTATGGACATTTCTGTATTGAGGTGTTATTGTCAGTGAGCATGCAGTGAATCTTGGATCTGAAAAAAATACGGATGTAACCTTGCCTTGTCATAAGCGAAGCATAGATTATGTACACTCACATAAATTACACGCAGCGTACTGGCGCTACACGAGTTTCAAGTATTTGTTTGCGTTTAGCTTGTGTATGACAAGCGAAATTTGATGACTAGGCTTCTCACATGTTGTACGCAACGCTCCGTCCGTATTTTGTTAAGATCCGACAGTGCATATTATGTGAGGTTTCTGCAATTCATAGTTTTTTGGGAAACTGAATTTACAATGTCACCATCGACACAAAGTGATATTTGAACTTATTTTAAACCAGATGAATACTTATTTTAAACCCTACGAGAAGTCACCAGCGAGAACAAGTTCCTGTTGGCCTTTCTCCAGTTGAGGTGGATCGAATAATCCATTCCGACCCGGACGTAAAACAGTGGCCTAGAGTCGAGAGTTGCGGAAGACGGTCTGGTTCTACAAATGAAGGGACAGATGGACATAAACAGGAGAAGGCTCATCGAAAAATATGCAACATCTTTAGTTCCGTATCCGCGGATGTGAAACTTCCAACATCCGCATTCACGAATGTAAAAAAATCTGTATTCTTAATTTCCCTAGTATACAGATAACCCATAAAAACCGGTGAGTTTCAATACATAGTACGCTAGCCGTGTGGACACACTGCTGACTTCGACAATGCCGCTAGAATGAGTGCCTTATGGACCAGGTAACCAACGCGGCCGTGAGAGAGCTTATAACCTTCACCCAATGGGATACAGGCGTGATTGTATGTATGTATGTATGTAAAGATGTAAGTTGCCTGCGTCCGTATGTCCCCGGCTATCATAGATCTTCATTTAACATACATTTTGCGCCCGTTACCGCAACAATTATCATGCATGGTTGGGAATGGCGGGATCACTGGGACCCGAGGGCCGTTGTTGTTGGTGATTTCATGGGGAGGTTTATGCCCGTAGTCCCCACGCTGTGCAAACGGGTTGGTGACAGCAGAACCCATAACTTCGCACCGATGACACTTCTGCAATGCTATCAATCATGCTAGATTAGCATCTTAGGCAGGGTGCACCGCATGCAGGTGGGGTTGAGTTAGGGAAGTTTAAGTGTGCTCGCACCCCGAGACTAATTAGTGAGTTTAATTAAAAACTTTAGACTAATTAGTTAGTATTAGAACGGATGTACTTACACTTTATACCATGGTATTCTAATAAGTTCCTTCATCCTTTCCTGAGAACTATGTCTAAAGTGGATGTTTCCTTTTCTTCCTTCAGGTATATTTGAATATGGATTATTACTTTTCTTTTTATCATAGAGTAATTAATGGATGGATACTTATCAGATATACATACACAGTAGTCTATTTTTTATATGAAATTGCCAGTACATAGATTTACTATTATTTTAATAACTAAATTCTATAGTAAGCACCTTTCATAATGATGACCACAATGTTACATATTCAAATAAATTCTGCTACACTTATAGGGTATTTTTTTTCGCAAAATTAAATAATGAAAGAAGTTTATTTTTGTGATTTGGTGAATTGTGAAGCAACTAATAATCATTGTTAACCAGGGTTGATAAAAATCAAGACCTTAACAATTAACAATAGTTTCAATACTTCGTTATTCAGTTATTACATATAGGTATACCTACAGTCGGTACAGCGTAAAACATATAAGGTCCTAATTTATTAGGTAACTTCCTATAAATAGCTTAGTATAAAGGCATAAGTCAAATAAATTGACTTAAGAGTGGGCATTTCGCTAAGGGCAACTCGCTGGTAGGCATGACCGAAAAGTTATATATTTCGCCTAACGCAGTGTGAGAAAGAGATAGACGTAGGATGAGCAGTTAGAAGCTAGTGGACACTCCCGTAATGTATTACGTTGATAAAGCACATTAGCACATAGACAGGCCCGCCGCTAGATATTTGAACGCCCGTGTGCAATACCGATTATGCCGCCCCTGTTTATCTACGACTACCCAAGCTGAGCTTATCAGAAAGGCTGTTTATTGTTGTCTTATAAGGGTGTGTTAAAAGAAAAGAATAATGTTTTTTTTTTACCTTACTGTCAAAAACCGTATAAATTGTTATCATGTATATGTCGCAGATGGATAGTAGAATCTTCTCTGGATAATTTCAGATCGTTGACCCGCTGCATTGATAAACGCTAAACGTTCATACAATTCTGCGTGTTATAGTTCAGTAATTATGTAAAACCGCTAAACGTCGTTCAGCTGTTTTTCATACCAGTTTTGTCAATCAGCTAGCAGTTTTGTAAAACAGCTGATTCTACAATCCATCTGCGACATATATATGTTAAAAGTAAGTACATAATACCTATACACTGCGATTCAATGTCTATCTACCAACATCATCAGCATCTACCAACCTACACTTTTTTTATATTTCTTAATAATGCTTCAAAGAGATGCGATTTCTTGCGATAAGTCGACAAATACGTACTTAAACTTAAAATATCATTAATTATAGGAACCTTTTTTTGGCCGGGGTGGAAATCCTCGTGGATGCCTTCCCCAAGGCGGAGGGGTCTGTCAGACTCTTCTCGTGACTAAAACCACCCCGGTGTTCCGCTCCCGAGGCCTCTAACCTAAGTGTAGGTTAGAGGCCTCGGGAGCGGATGCGTCGTCCGCAGCCCCTGACTAGTGTTGGCCCTCTTTAGAAGGCCCGTCCAATTAATGGGGGGGGGGGGCGGGTAATGTTCCTCCCGTGACGTCTAAGAGCGGCGCTCGTGGAACAATACGCGCTGCCACCTCGGGTTCTGTTTGATGAGCAACGGACGTACCCAAGTCCGCCGCTCCTGAACTGAAGAGGGGCTGAAAGAGGGCGTTATTCGCCCTCCGCCAACGCCCAGTGACACAGGTACTTCCCGAAGCAACCATGTCTCGAGAGCACCTGCGTCGCCCGACACGTCAGAGAGCCGTGCTTCCTCTCGAGCCAGTAATTGAGCACTGGCCGGACCACCTCAATTGTACTGAGGCCGACGGTAGGGCGCAGAAGCCTGCCCCGCCATTCTGCTACCATGACCCGGTGGAGCTCTGACCGACGCGCGTGATCTGTTGCTACGCCAGTATTGCGCCTCGCGTCTGCGCCTCCTCACGCCACTGATGTAGTGACGCGAGTATTTTGGCCAGCCAGTACACACGCCGCCTCGTAAGAGATCATGCGACAACCTCTAATGGCTCTGACGGCTATCGCTCTCTGCAGTTTTCGCAATATTGTGATATTGCGGGCCGTCAGGTCAGCTGCCCACACCGGGGCCCCATACAGGGCCATTGATCGCACGATCCCTATGTACAGCCGCGTACAGGCAGTGCTCGGCCCTCCCAGATTGGGAAGGAGCGTTGACAGCGCGCTCATTAACTTGCGCACCAGCCGCTAAAATTGGGAGCCGCGCCCGTCGGGAGCCATGAAAAACGATGGCCTCCAACTTGTTAAGGGCCACCTCCTGCGACACCGCAGCTGTAGCCAACAACGCTGCCTCCCTGTGCGAACTCCCCCAGGCGTGACCAGCGTGTCGTCCGCATAGCACGTCAGATTCACTACCGGTAGGCGCTCGCCCTTCAGCACCCAGTCGTACCCGATGTTCCACAGGGGTGGGCCCAGAACGGACCCCTGCGAAACACCGCTCGTCATTTCACGCCGCCATGTATTGTCGCGTCCCCTGTACGTGACTTACCTGTCTGCCAAGTAAGCCCCAACAATTCCATTAGGAATTATAGGTACCTAGACCAAACTCAGAAAAATCAATTTTCAAAAGATAGTTACTGTTCATCAACCATGGTAGAGGTCGCGCGAATCTTTATGAGCTCTTAGAGGTACGCGCGATTGGCTGCGCAATAGCCTGCGGGCGCCCTCACTCGGCGGCCGGGCACGGTGGTTCAACATACCGACAGACACCTGGCGCATTGTAGTTTTAATGGATGCCTAAATGGCGATGTTAACAATATAATATAAAGGAAAATAGTAATTGTAGGTGAGGTGGGTATTATGACAATGACTTTGAATATTACGTGATGTATCCCTAGATTTGCCGCCCCCCTGGACGTGCCGCCTGCACAACTGCACGCCCACTTACGACGGGCCTGCACACAGACAAAGCATTTGAATTTTGTCGTGAGCGTCGCGCATCGTCGCCGTCATTGACATATATATTACTAGCGTAAGGACTCAGCCGACCGCGAATCTAAATGGCACCAACGCGTTGGCCCTAAAATGACAATTTAGGGCCAACGCAACTCAGTCGACAGTGGACCGCGCGCAGGAGAGAGCGAGTATTTGTTTGTCATAAATATGCCTAGTTGCGTGGTAAAAGGCTGCAAAAATTACGATACAAAGATTAAAAAGGAACATAGAGTATCGTATCATCGGTAAATAACCCTAGATTACTTCTGTTCGAATTAAATGATTAAATTAACACATTTTAAAGGTATGAATAATTTACTACCGAGGTCCGTAATGGTGGCCATAGCGTGGCGGGCAGCGCGCGCAAAATAACATTGAACGAACGTCATTTTTTAATTGTTTTTTTTTGTCTTAACATCTTATTGCAAGTAATTTTAGTAAGTATTAGGTACTTACTAAAATTACTTGCACTAATGTATGTTAATACTTAATTAATATAAAAATATTGTTTACAATTTCAAATAAACCTGATTACGTCTTTTTTTGTGACATGTATTATTATCGCAATAAATTATAGTTTAAAAAACTAATATAATCTTACGACACCTCCCAATCCATCAACCCGTTTAGGCTACAGAGCGTGCCAAAGAAATATACATGCATACACCCGAAAAACATATAACCCTCCTTCTAGCGCAGTCGGGTAAAAACTCAGTTCAGTTCGTGACTGATGTGTGTATAAAAATACTGACCGATAATAAAATGTGATAAAAAAGACATGTACGCACGTACAAGGTTTAGTCTTCGTGCTATGAAACGCCGCACTTGCGTAGTTCGTTATGACAGGTGGCGCTACTTTTGCTTGTACGAAGAAGTTTTATGTAAAATGTTTGGGCGTATCCTTTCTTTTGAAATCATCGGTCGCCGTATTCTGCAATGCAATTCTTAGGTACGAATAATAGCACGATAAAATTTTTATTATTATTTTCGCTGAATGAAAATAGTAATTATTATTTATTGGCTCTTTAAATAGGTATAAATAAATATAAATACGGTATGCGTATAGTCGCGCTTTATGAAAAAACGATAGGTACAGCTGAACTGATTTTCGTTGCAAAGGACAATAAAAATGTAGGATATATAGCATAGAAAATTGATACGTGTTACCTATTAAGATAAGGAACATAATCATATCAATGAAAAATATACTTAGAAGCTCAAAGTATTTATTATTAGCAAATGCGATTTTGCTTCTTATTTGTATCACCATAAGGATCAATTTCTTACGCAAGTATTTTCAACTACGAACTAAATCGAATGCCACCAAATACAAGTTTACAATACCTGGTTTTCGACCCTGGTATTTTTACATACTCGTACTTGCAAACCCTAGTATTGAATTTTGCAAGTACCTATATCTCATTCTCATCTCTACCCGGGTCCTCATGGTCAGCACTTCGCGCTTGGGACCACTAGACCAAAGAAGCAGTCAAAAAACAAAGCAGCGATAACGTCGGCCACCCCACCTCTCGTGCGCTCCCCGCGCGGCCTCTCCTCCGCTCCCCGCGCGGGGTTGACTACTTCAGTGAGATGCACGATATTCTTACGGAAAACGAGCGCGCCAAAAATTATCAACAGTCCTACGAGAATTTTTCTATTAAAAGTGAATTTAAAAATAAATATTTGAAAAGCATTAACGCATGCTTAGCGAACTCTAAAGAACTCGCGACTGTATTCTTTTTCTATAAATGGAAAAAGAATACAGTCGCGAGCAGGATTCGAACCTGCGCCTCCCGGATAAATACTCCAGGCGCTCTGACCACAGATTCAGTGTCAGTGGTCAGAGCACCTGTAGTATCTATCTGGGGATTATTTTTCCATATAATATTATAACTTTAAATGTGAAGTTATTAAAACTGTTGCATAAATAAACTGTCTGTTGCTAAATTATGAAGTTTACATGCTCATAATGTTCTTATTTAACGTCATATTAGCGATAAAATATGGGTTAAAGTATAAATCTTCAGAGGTTCGTAAATTCTAAAAAAAAAAAATTTTTATCCGTCATCCAGAAAGGAGTAGGTTATCAATTCGGTTGTTCTTTTTTTATTTTTTTTACTATTCTATTTAGCAATATACCTAGATAGTGAGGAGACTAATCCATATAATGTTTAGTTTTAGACATTTATCACCAAATAGTTGAGTTATAAACTTTCTATGTTTGTATGGAACAACGGTTGGCTTGTGCAACCTTAAGACAATATGACTAAATAACAAATTATTTGTAATGACCATAGTACCAACTAGAATAATCATATATATCGAATTAGAAATAATCATAGTACCAAGCAAACATAAATGAAAAAATACAGTCGTGAAATAATTTTAAATTATAGTTTAAATGAATCCTTATCAGTTACACATTCACCCCATAAAAGGAAGTTACCTAATAAATTAGGACCTTGTATATTTATCATTCCGATATAATTATTTACAGAAAATCAGGGTTGAAGAAAATTAAGTACTTATCTAGATTTTTTTACTTAAGAACTCTAGACTTTTTATTAGAACTAGACTTTATAATATTTTTGAATTTATAATATTTGCCCTTAAAAAACAATAATTTTGGATTATGAAGAAAATAAAGGTAATATGAAAAAGAAATCCCAACCATTTGGGATATATTGCAGAAGTTACACAAATCTAATTTGTGCGTGCACTGTAATTTTTTATCAGGGAAAGTCCCTCACCATTTATGACTTGTTTCGGTTTTAGTAGCAGTGAAAAAAATATGATAAAGAAAGTTGATTGTGATCTTGATTTAAATCATCTGAACCCTGGTGTGATCTGTGATACTAAAAATAGTTGAATTAAGAATGATAATAACATCATAAAAGGTTCATAGGGGGTTACCAATAGATATTAATGTCTTACCTTATGCTGACCCACTTGTATTCTCTCATTTCTAAGGCTTTACATATCTTAAGCCCACACCATATTCCCAGACCATTGCAAATTAAGACATCTAATATAACTGAGTCCCACCAACATTCTAAGAAATTAGGAAGCAAATGTGCAAATGCTATTTCTGTTATTTCCCACATTATAGAAATAGCCCATAATAATCCTGCATGCCTGAATAATATGGCTTTGAACATCCACCCTAAAAAGTGTCCCCAAGCAAATACGTCTACATGAGACCAGACTTTTGATAGGCTTATATCAGAACAATTAACTGCATACTCCTGAAAAAATATAAAATTAAGTATAAGTAGATAATAAAATTTAATATAGAGGTATCGCAGATATACTCTGTCATTTACATTAAAGTAGTAACTCAGCAATTACATGTTTTGAGTAAGTCTAATAAATATACAGTCAAAACGCTAGGATTGCATAGGACCACTAACTTCTTCCCTCTAATAGAGGTATCACTTAATGTTATTCCTAGATTAGTTATTACAGTTAATGTTACTCACTTTAGCCCTGTTAGAAAAACCTAAATTTTACTTATAGTAATAATGTGTATTTAACTCAATTCAACTCACTGCCATATTAGTCAAACTGGTCACAAGCACTTCTACTGAACATGGGGCTATCTTTCCAGGTTCAATCCCAAGGTCAGAAAGTATTTGTTGGAAAGTAAGATAGACTAGATGGATCAGATCCTTATTATTAAGGGACGAATTTAAAGCTATTGGCTTGGCGCGGGCTGGCGCGAGCAAGATTCGGGGCGGATTTATTTATATTAGTCACGATAAATGAGATTGAACAACATAAAAGATGTAACGTCTCAAACAAATTATCACCAATGTGACTCCGCACATTGTACAAATTCTAAAATCTGCTTAGAAAACTCACTTGTGGAGTTATGTTAAACACAGTTTTCAAAATATCAGACATCAGTAGCATGTCCTATTCCTATACTGCGAAAAGCTAGTTTTGATACTTTTAATTTTAAGGTAAATCACATCATTCTAAGGGATTTTCTTACTAAACATATTGTTAATGAACAACCTTTGTCAACATTGAAACTGCCCGTAGGCTTCTGACATGGATTTACACATCTTCGAGAACATCTCCCAGGTGTGCTGGTTTCATAACTATATTTGCCTTCACTGTTTAAGGCAAGTAATAATTAATTTCTAATATGCACATGACTCAAAAAGTCTGTGATCTTGAGACCTTTGACTTGCCAGTTCAAAGGTCATACCAGTGGCTATCGCTGATTTCTGTGTTGAGTGAAATTCATGCAAACAATCAGCAATATTTACTTTATAGAGGTAGAATTACTATGTACTATAGTAATAGAAGTTTTAGGGGTCAAGTGTGATTAGACCACTATAATACTTTATATAAATGAGTTTAGTTACTAATACAATATTGACTGTATATTTAGAAGGAAGGTAAAGTGTTTCAGTTGTTTCAATTTATTGCTATCATTACCTTAATGTTCTTTATATACATAACATATGAAAATCTTATGATTAATAATATATTAACATAATATAATTTAATATTATATACCTTGTCCATATCAATGTGGAAGTTGCGGAGATTTGGGTCAATCCAATACATTATCTCATAAACAGTAGAATAACTTTGAAATAAAAGAAACAACAATGCAAGCAGATATAGCACTGATGTGCCAAATACAATCCTCCAAACAGCTGGATGTGGGCGGGTAAATGGGCCATTAGGAAATGTAAGTACAGATACTATGAGAAAGAAAAACACTACACAGCATATGCCTGACCAGATGTTATCTTGAATACTTGATTCATCTCTGAAATAAATACAAAACTTGTAATTACAAATTTTTATGTCACTCATTCTATGATCATCTACACAACTCTTTAGGGTGTGCTACTCTAAAGATATCTCTTTTACTAAAGATAAGGCATTTCAGTGGACTGCCGAGAAACAATCAACTAAACATTTATTGTACACAAGTCAAGTGCTCAAGGTATGAGCATGAATGTGCAGTAATGAAAATATCAATTGTGTGGCCGAAACAAAACATATTAAAAGTTGTTTTATGTGGGAAATGAGGTTAATTCTTTTAATACGGAAACAAGGTTATAATAAACACACACACACACACAAATAAAGCTTAGTAACTATTGTGAATCCTGGTTATTCAAAGATGTGTGGTTACATCATAAGATAATATCGTAACTTAAATATAAAAACCTGAATATAGGACACAGAATACCTTACAAAAGCCGTATAGATTACTGATGCAATAGATACCGCCAACAGGGTAATAGTATGAGGTTTGTAAAAAAATTCTAGAGAGATATCATCCACCGGTCTCTCGTTTATAGAACAAAATGCGTCCATATAATCATTAGAAAGCATTGTACTGCTTCCAGACATTGTCCTTTCTTTTGTGTCTCTCATGTTTAAAGTATGATTTTGTACCCCAAACACAACACCAAATATATAATCACATTATGAAAGCGCGACGAAACAATCCGAACTTTAATAGAATTGATTTTTTTTTTTTTTTTTTCCTTCGCCCTAATCGGGCAGGCTAAGGTCTTAGACCATACCGCCTCGTCTTCAGTGTTCTTGAATAAAAGTAAGGCCAAAGCCTCGTCTTCAGTTACTTCCTTCTTGTTTTAATCAAGTATAAAAAGTTATTGCAGTTATTGCCCCAGTAAAACGGTGGAAATTTTACTGAGTCTTCGATGGAGTTTAGGAGTGAACACAAAAAGTCATGATTTTCAATTGTATACAATTTGCCCACACTCGCACACCTTCATGAACACATAATGGTTAATTATCCACCATAATTACACATTATACTTCGGAGAAACACAAGTTTTGGAAAACAATATAAAATTGACAACGTGCACTTTACATTTTCCCGCCTAAAAAACCTATAATAGAATTGATTGAAATTATGTCAAAATTGACAAATCACAGATTACCAATGACTAAAGAAGAAGTAAAGGACGTGCTCTATTAATCTATTGTAGAAGATAAATGTGGCAACACAATAAGAGTGGGGACAAGACTATAAAAGGCGATGTCTTACCGACATCGCCCGCTTTTTGTTTCAAACCATTGTCGAGTTAGGGTGTTACTCTGTCCGATTACCGTTAGATTTAGTATTTAGTCGTTACGTCATTGTTGTTAGCTCAGTTAATTGGTTCTTTAGTTTTGTGATATTTTTCTGTTTAGTTTGTTAAAACTTAAATCATATGATTGTTGGCTTATTTTTGTATTTTCTTTTGTAGGTAGTATTAAATTTGTTTTAAAAAAAATGACTTCTGGTCTTATTTCCTAGATCAGAAGTGGGATAGTTCTTTTTCGCCCGTTTCTTTTGTTTCGGCTTACTTTGTTAAGTAGGTAGTTCGGTAGTGATTGTGTGTGCATTCCAGTTGGTTATTTGTGATTCATGTCGAGTCGTGTTTTCCTGATGTAAGTTTTTTTTTTTTTTTATTTATTTCTGTTTTCATTATGTCGAATCGTGAGCGTAATCATAGTGCGAATCGCCGCGATAGTCGTAGTCCTGGTCGTGGTAGTCGAGACAGTAGATATCGCGAACGATCGCCTGACGAAAATCTTAGGTTACGGCTGGAAATGCAGGCAATGCTTACTCGGCTTAGGGCGTTAGAAGACAAGTCTAAGGCTTCGCATGTGCCAGGTCGTTTGGATTATTGTGATACGGAGGTGCCGGAGACCAATACACGCCGTAATAGGTCGACATCGCGACGTGAGCAAGTATTACCGTCACCCAAGCGCCATGCTTTGCGATCACCGGATCATGCGGAATTACGCGATATGTGCCGTTCACGTTCACCGCTGTCGGACCGTGCGCGGAGGTTAGTGTCTCCTAGAAGAAATCATACGGTGTCGCGATCGCGAGATAGGTTAGGGTCGCCCGCGTTTGATCGTAATCAAAGACCACACTCTCGGTCCAGAACGCCCCTACGTATTTCGGAACCTACCTCTAGCAGAGAGCCAGGGCATTCCACAGTTACCGATCGTATTGTTGACGCAATCCGTTCAATTAATTATGCCGGTAGGGCAAACCAACATTTTTATATTTCAAATTTCGATCCGAATTTGCACAATATCGACGATTGGTGTGCTGAAGTAGATCGCGCTAAATCTATTAACAATTAGAGTGATTACGAGTGTCTCTCCCGTATTGGTAATTGTTTAAAGGGTGACGCTCGATCATGGTTAAACGAGTGGGTATCGAATGATCGTACGTGGAGTAGTTTTAAGAGGGAGTTTAGGCCGCTATGTCCAAGGACACCTGACGTCGCGAGTATTTTGGCTGATGTAATAAACACAAACTCCGATAAGTACTCCACGTACGCAGATTACGCGCGTCGGTCTTTGCTTCGCTTACGTATAGTGCGTGGACTTAGTGACGAATTAATTTCAGCGATTATCATACGTGGCATTACTGATCCTAATATTAGGGCGTCGGCAACTAATTCCAAATTATTGCCAAATGATTTAATTGATTTTTTTTTCAATTTATGTTAAGCCAGCTAATGCTAGTACTTCTAAGCATTTATCTTCACGTTCGGTTCCGATTAATAATAAGGGTAACCAAGCTACGGATTCTTCGCGAAAACGAAGTGGTAATGAGATCAAGTGTTTTTCGTGTGGCCAGCTAGGTCATAGGCAGGCTTCGTGTACTAAGCGATCTAGATTCGATCAAGGATCGAGTAGTTCGTCGGGTAATTCGAGTTCCACAAATTCGAAAACTACTTTTGTCCCGAATAAGCCCGAACCTTGATCATTTTGTAAAAAGCTAGGTCATAGAATCGAAACTTGTTTTGCCAAGCAAAGATCTGAAGCGGCCAATAGGGATTCGGTAAATCTTTGTAATGTTTTAGTAACTCCTACTATTAGTGATGTAGTGGTAGCTGTTGTCCAAGACGTGCCGGTAGACGTTTTGATCGATAGCGGTTCAACTATATCTTTGATGTCGTCGTCTTTGTTGAAACATTTCAACTGTTCTCGCAAACCCGCTTTTCGGATTTTGAAGGGATTAGGTAGTCAGGAAGTAGAAAGTACCTCCTACGTCACATTGCCGATTGAGTTTGACGGGTTGAGTCTCGATGTAGATTTGTTCATAGTACCTTCCCAATACATGAACATTCCGGTTATAGTAGGTACGGACATTTTGAATAGAGAGGGTGTTAGATATGTGCGTACTAAAGATTATCAGCTACTTACTAGGGATGATAGTAATTCAAATAGGGTGATGACAATTCAATCTCAGCCTTCGGTTTCAGTCAACACGCCCCTTGTTGATAGTCAGTTACAAGAGCTTTTAGAGATTATCAATGAATTTTCAAAATTTTTCATTTCCGGTACCGCGACTTCGACTGTAAATACGGGGTACATGTCGATCAAACTCAGTTCCAACACTCCTATTAATTATCGCCCTTACAGACTTTCCCAAGCCGAGACACTCCGTGTTCGTGAAATTATTAAGGATCTTTTGGATAAGAACATAATTGAAGAGTCGGATTCCGAATACGCGAGTCCTATCCTTCTCGTCAAAAAGAAAGACGGGTCGGATAGAATGTGTGTCGACTTCCGTAAGCTCAATGATGTTACTGTTAAAGATCGGTTTCCGTTACCGCGTATAGATGATCACATAGATCGTTTAGGGCACTATAGGTATTTCAGTAGCCTTGATATGGCTACTGGGTTTCATCAAATCCCCTTAGATCAGGATTCAATACCACTTACCGGATTTGTCACGCCCGAGGGACATTATCAATATTTGAAGATGCCCTACGGTTTGACAAATGCCCCAGTCGTCTACCAGCGAATCATCACAAAAACGCTTCGTGAGTTCATTGAATCTGGTGATATCCTCGTATACATCGATGACGTCTTACTTCTAAGCAAAACGGTACATCAGGGCCTCATTTTGCTGCGTAAAGTTCTCGATACTTTGACTAGAGCTGGTTTTTCAATAAACTTGAAAAAGTGCTCATTTTTGGTGACTGAAATTGAGTACTTGGGACGGACAATTAGTGAGAATCAGGTTAGGCCGAGTCATGACAAAGTTAGAGCCTTGATTGACTCGGCTCAACCGCAGAATGTGAAACAGGTCCGCCAGTTTATGGGCTTAGCCAGCTATTTTAGACGTTACATAGCTGAATTTGCTCAGAAGACTGCATGTATTGCTGCGTTGACTAAAAAGGGAGCTCCTTTTAACTGGGGCTTGGAGCAACAGGCTGCTCGTGAGTACATTGTAGAATGCCTCACGAGTGAGCCTGTACTAGCCATTTATGATCCTTCGTTACCAATGGAGGTCCACACAGACGCGAGCTCTATTGGTTATGGAGCTGTTCTGATGCAAGTACATGAGGGTAATCGCAAGCGAGTGGTATCGTATTTCAGCAAGCTCACACAGGGGGCTGAGAGCAAATACCACTCGTATGAGCTGGAGACGCTTGCTGTGGTTAAAGCGCTCCAGCACTTCAGACACTATCTTGTGGGGATCCACTTCACCGTAGTCACAGACTGCAACGCATTGAAACTTACCCAGCGTAAGAAGGATTTGTTGCCTAGGGTGGCTCGGTGGTGGGTGTACCTTCAGGATTTTGATTTCAGTCTTGACTACCGTAAAGGTTCTCTCTTACCTCATGCTGACTATCTTAGTCGGAACCCTGTCAACGTCATTACTGTTCAGAAACCCTTGAATTGGGCTCAAGTCGCCCAGGCTTCAGACGAAGAGACTCGGTCTCTCATGCAGAGCTTGTCGGATGGACAGTTAGATCCTTCCCGTTATGTCGTTAAGAATGACATTCTCTATTTCAAGTACACACCTACCGGTGAAGATCCAAAACTGCTATGTTTCATCCCGAAAGGCCACAGACTTAGTCTATTACGCATCTTTCATGATGAACATGATCATCCCAGTGTAGATAAGACCGTTGACCTTATCACTAAGCATTTTTGGTTCCCGGGGTTGAGAGCTTTTGTGACAAAGTACATATCACACTGTTTGGTGTGTCTTTCTCACAAGAAAGTTGCTCGTGCCCCTCTCCAGCCTATTCATTCTTGGGAAAAACCAGATGTCCCTTTTGAGACGGTCCATATGGATGCTTTAGGTCCCTTACCCGAAGCTGATGGCTATCGTTATGTTCTTATTGCAGTCGATGCATTTTCTAAATTTTCCCTATTATACCCGATGTATCGCCAAGATACTGACGAATTAAAACGTCATTTTACCAATTTAATTTCACTTTTTGGTACACCCAAATTAGTTGTAGCGGATAGGGGTAGGATGTTCCAGAGTGCTGACTTTATTAACTGGGTTCACGACATGGGTTGTAACACGCATCTGATTACACCAGAGATGCACCAATCTAACGGGCAGGTGGAACGCTATTGTCGAACTGTACTCAACATGGTACGTATTGAGTGCAATCATCGGCAACATAGGTGGCCAACTGTTTTATGGAAGCTGCAGTTAGTTCTGAACATCACCAAGCACAGAACAACTCAACATTCAGCTCTTAACTTGCTGGTTGGCATCAATGCGGCAACACCACTTATCCGAAGTTTGGTACGTGATGTGGCTATTGAGGGCTCAAGTTCTCACAGAGAAGCTCTTCGTGAAATGCGTAGGCAGAGGGCATCCGAACGCCTCCGTTCAAACCAAGAGAGTCAAGACACCTACGTCAACCGAGGTCGTAGGACGCCTCGTACCTTCGAACTTAACTCTCTGGTTTTTGTTAGAAAACAGGCCCAGTCGACTGGGAAGTTAGATTCCTGCATGCGAGGGCCCTATCGGGTAGTAAAGACACTGCCACAGGGTCGTTATGAGCTTCAGCTCTTGACCGGCTCGTATGGGAAGTCGACGCAAGCAGCTGCGGAATATATGATTCCGTGGCGAGGAGAGTGGACTCCCGACGTGTGCGCTGATTTCTTCCATGGTGAGTGCTTTTAAATGATTTTAGTATTTTGATATTTTCCCATGTTTTGTTAATCATTTGTAGACATGCCTATAAGCTATCTGTTATTTTGAGAATTGAGAGTATGTAATTTTCTCTAATGTGTGTAAAGTGTTTTTCTCAAAGAGTAAACACACTAAGGGAAGTTTTGTCTTGCGGCTGGGATAGTCTGTCTCGGAGGTCCTCGTACTCAGATATGCTGTCTTGGCTGACGGATACACGTCAAGTAAGGTACGGTTTCATGTTATTGGATGCTGTCTTGGAGTGCGCTCAGACATGCAATCCTAGTATATGGAACATGCCTGGGGTGATATTGTTTCTTTTTGTGCTCGGACATGTGGTCCTGGAGCTGTAATATACGCAGGGTCATGCCACTGGTTGGCCTTTGACGAGTCGTAAGGTGGGACATGTTTAAATGATAAAAATTGTTCGTTTATTACTGATTGTTTGGGTTGAGATACGCTTTTATCTGGAACTGGTTCACACACACAAAGTTATGTCTCACGTAAGTACGCGTGGATCTCTAGCGAGTCGTGAGGTGGCACTCCCCCGACGGGACCTGCCCCGGGTGATCAGTACGGATAACAGTTTATCCCATACCCTTGTGTTTAGGCCGAGTTGGTTGAGCTTAGTTTATTATGTGTCGAAACGTTATGCAAGTTTGCATCGACACATCTTTTTTTTTTTTTTCTCTACTTTGCTTTACTATTTTTGGATATGTTTTTGTGCTGTAGTTTTTTTTGCCATTACAGAGTCAGACAATGAGGGTGAGGAGTTCACTGCTCCCGGAGTTGAGGCACCTGCTAACGTGAAGGAGCCACAGCCCAGCACGTCCGGAACGCAGAGATACAGCTCAACTCGCCAACCTGCTGCGCCACCTAGCGTGTTGTCAAGTGTCCAAGACTCGGGGACATCGTTGCCAACTCTGGAAACTGATCTTCAAAGTTAGACGACGAAGGAGCCCGAGGACGGCCTCCTGTCAGGAAAGGCCGTGTAGAAGCAACACAATAAGAGTGGGGACAAGACTATAAAAGGCGATGTCTTACCGACATCGCCCGCTTTTTGTTTCAAACCATTGTCGAGTTAGGGTGTTACTCTGTCCGATTACCGTTAGATTTAGTATTTAGTCGTTACGTCATTGTTGTTAGCTCAGTTAATTGGTTCTTTAGTTTTGTGATATTTTTCTGTTTAGTTTGTTAAAACTTAAATCATATGATTGTTGGCTTATTTTTGTATTTTCTTTTGTAGGTAGTATTAAATTTGTTTTAAAAAAAATGACTTCTGGTCTTATTTCCTAGACTATATAAACATTACGTTAAGATATATCATACGATTCGATATAGTAATAGAAAAACTATATGCATTTCTTTTTAACATGTGATTCTACTAGTGTAAAAAGAGAAAACCTTAATTTGACAGTTTTCTGAAATTGCAAGTAATAAATATGACGTCACATACGACCCGCTCACCAGCCGATTCGCGTGTCTGAGTACTTTTGTCAGTGTACATAAAGTGTCATTTTGCGTTATCGTGAAACATATTAGAGCCATTCCGTAAAAAAATGTACCGTTATTAAGGGGACAAAATGGACAATTTTAAATTTTATTTTTTTAAGTTTCTTTATGATTCGATGATTGATTTATCAAAGTTTAAGAAAAATATATAGTATATTACTAAATAAGATTTAACTTTTAAAAAATCGGACTTTCAAACATGATCCATGACACGAAGTGTCCATTTAGTAACGATCACTAACGTAATAGTTTATCAGCAATGTGAGCTATCTTTTACAAATTCTTAACAAGTTTTAGTTAAAATACATATACTCTTTTCAAAATAATTTCGTTTTCCCTATTTTAAATCTATTTCTAGCTTTTAATCGCGTATTAAAATATTTTAGTCACGTTTTAGGTCAGTGCGACTTATATTTTTAACTTTGTAGTTAATTTAGCACATTGAAAATGAATTCAAACTATTTATAATGAAAATGAGTATCATATTCTATTATGTTTCATCCTAAAATATACCAATAATAGTAATAAATTTCACTTTACAGCCGATAACTTGAAATATAAAATTGTGACAGTGACTTAATAGGACATGTCATCGTGACTAAATTGAAACATAAGCGGTTTTCATAACAAGTTTATTAATCAAAAATATTACACTTTTCTTGTCACATGTAATTTGTGCTGAAACAATGTTTTTTTTTTACAATCATATTAATCTCTATGAAATTGTTCATATTGTAAAATACTTCTTATTTAATCATTTTAATCTTATTAAAATAATTGTTAGTCACAACACAACAGACGAAATAAAGTCGCAAAAGATGTTCAAATGAAAAACTTTCATTTGCCTAAATTGAATGTGTGTTGTACTTACCTACATATTGATTTTGTAAAGTTTTTTATTTATAACTAGGGGGAGCAAAATTCGCATTCATCGGTTGGATAGTGATCTTAAACGCAAGAGTTGCAAAAAGGACACAAAATGTATGGCGATTTCAATAAAAACTTTATATCTTGTGTACTCATAGCTAAAGAGAAATGCATCGATCGTGAACTTGCAGCAGCAACTGTTCTTTTGCAATCCAAAATGAAATGGGTTTTTTCCCAAGGCCATTGAAGTCCACCATTTCATGAGATCATTTATAGATAAAACTTTGTCAATATCCACCAATATGTAAAAGAATGTTTAATAGTTACGCGCAGTAGATCTGAAAGGGAAACATAATACATTAGGCATACAAATAAATTAAATTCTAAATATTAAAACCAAAAATCCTAATTGACCATTATTTATTAAAATTAATGCTAAGAATATTATGGTGATACCTACAATAATGTTAGCCAATCTGCTTCGTTAATAAAACGAAACTAAACGTTAATTAAGATAGTCGAAAGATATCTATTATGATTTTAAATATAATTTAACAGAAACACATAACTCTATTTTAGTTGTCAGTAAACCATGCACCACGTAAACTTAGCCTTATGTGTCCATTTCGTCACAAATATTCTTCCACTAATATGTCACTACACTAAACGGACGTGACGATTCCCGCTTACTAATAATAATGACGACAATACTCAATATTCTTTGTTATTTTAGAGGAAATCATTATTTCACGACATACGCAGATACATTATGTATAATTCGCAAATAAAATAATGTTTTAAGAACTTACCGGTATCACGTTATTGCTGTGACTATAGTGGACTTCTTATTCGACTATGTGTAGATAGTACGGCTTTCGTCACCGATCACTGCTTGATGCTTCACAACTGCCCGATGCGTAAAAAGAAATGGCTGATCTGCCATAACAATGTTACCACGATAATAAAATAACTTGTTTTGATGTTTTTTTACTATTGAAGGCAATTAAAACAGTAGTGACTAAAGTGGAATGTCCACCATGGTGCTAATTTGATTATCATATTTCATGAATTTTATTGCAATACAATAAGATTTTTTTAATAAAATCAATGATTAATTTTAAAAAAAAACAATATTCTGTAAAATCTCTTAAAAAAAGCTGAGGTATGTCTTAAAAACCATGAACTTTGGTTAGTTAAAGTCGTTAAAGTAAGCGACAGTAGTTGTGACACGCTAAAATTGCCTTTTTTGCTTCTTATTTTTAATTTTTAATCAGTTTTTCACTTTTTAAAGATAGTGAGCTATACTGCACATTAAAAAAAAACTGCATTCAATAGTGTGTAAAACGGTCTAGTAAATTGTTTGTAAAATGTTGTGACAGCACTTTTTCCTTACGTTAAATTTTTCACGGATTGGCCCATTATTACGATTTTCTTTGCTAAAACATCTTGAGTGCTGAGAATTTAAATGTGAATCTGCGTGCGATGAACGCAATTATACATAAGTGTTGTGTGAAGGGCTGTGGTTCAAAATATAGTAAAAAAGAGCCTCCTATATCCATGCACAAGTAAGTCGTTAAACATTCATACAGGCTGTGGTTCTAGACAGTGGCCAAATTGAAGGAGGTGGATCTGATAGGTGTAACTGATTACAAAACAATTAAAAAAAGTATACCTTAGAAAATCGAATTAATTTCGTAGTTTTACTGTTATTTACGTATACGTCGTGTCATAGCCATCGCCGCGTCGTGCGCAGTAGGCACAAGGACGGCACCGCGCGCTCACAAAGGCCGTACACGAAAATTTCACAGAGAAGCTTTAGCTGTTACGAGACGAATAGGACGTTGACTTCTTGGCTATTATTGTTTTAATTATTTTTATACAACATATAACTTGTTGCTGGATATGTTCCTACAATATGACCACTGTTCAAAACCACAGCCTGTATATTGACAAATTTCCTTCATATATTTCAATCAAATTTTTGATTCAGTTAATATTTATTACTGTTATGTCATCGGTGAATACATCTTAATAAGTTTCGAAAGGTATATTTCTTTAATCTGGGTTTATTTATTACGCACTGTTTACAGGATAATTTAGTGTTGTGCTTCTGATTTTAACAACGATTTCGAAAACATTTATTTTGTATATTTATAATACACATTGTGTTATGATAATAACCAAATTACCTAACATTTTTTAAGTAACCAAAAGTGAAGTTATTAATAAAGTGGATGGAGTATATGGGTCAAGAGAATATTGATACCAACCGCGATAAAACATTTGCATGATCTCTAAATTTTGAAGAGTCCCGTATTAATAGAAATCTGGATATATTAAGAATTCAAGACAATGCAATACTTACAATGCTTCCTACGATAAATTACGAAACTTGCATTACTTACACCCATATCCTATGGCCTATCATGGCTCCTAACCGGCTAAATCTTTTAAAAGACGAGCGGCCTTTACTGTAGCCAAGCCCTTTTTTACAAATTCATAAAGTGTGGCTCGACAATATTGAGAAAACTTTTTAGGGTTCCGTTCCTCAAAAGGATAAAAGTAACACTTATAAGATTACTTTGTAGTCCGTCTGTACTGTCTGTCTGTTAAGACCTCTTTTTTCAGGAACGCGCGCAGTTATACGGAGTGGGGAAGACGGTACGACCTTTAAAAAAACTACGTATGGGGTGTCACTTTTCTGACCGTACACTAAAAATCAATAAAATCGGGTGCCTAGTTTCGGCACAGGAAATTATTTTCATTTTCTTTCTTTTGAACATGCTGTAAATGTAGTAACATTTTACTAGGCAAAGACCATTAGGTCATATACCTGTGCGAATTCATTGATAATTACATCTCCTTCACAATATTATTATAAGACAGAGAAAAGTGACACACGTTGCCACTTAGACGCCCTTCATCTAGACTAGACGAATCAAAACAATAAGTGAGAAATAGTCTTTACGCTCTCGAATGTGTGGGTGATTGTTCATGCATGACAGAGAAAGAAATAAGGATTAATTCGGCGAAATTTTAATTGATCTAATTCATGCGGTCACTGGGTCAGAATTTCAGTACGGAAATGCTATCCTTTGAGAGAGCACGTCCTTTTTCTATTTCGCTAGTTAATTGCGCACGAGTCGAACCGCACGCGCAGGATTGTTATCGTGATCGTATTGTTATTGTTATTAATAGTGTGGTTTACTTTAGGTTAGATTGTGTTAAGTTTTGAAACTTTTTTGCCCTTTGTGTTTTTTGTTTGGGCAGGCATTCATAGGAACCAAATTATTATTTGTCAATAAAAACCGCGAAAACAAATAATAATTTGGTTCGGAAATTTGAATGCGGCCAAGTTTTTAGAGCTTTTCAGTGGTCTCGTATCTGATTACGTAGATGACTTGCCATTAGACGTGTATCGTCGTCTTTGGTACCAATTGGATGGTGCGCCTACCCATTCCGTCGTGCCTGTGAGAGAACGTATAACGGAAATGTTTGGACCATAGAATTAGAATATTTTTGCTACCCCATAGACGGACATAGAGCTCAAAAAAATGCAACCGTTTTTGAATTGTCAATGTGTGCGTGCAATAATGATGTACAATGTGGAAATACTGACACATATCGATTATCGATAAACAGTATTTTAGATGTAAAGACTTGGTATACAAAATGAAAATATTTTCAATCAAATTATGTGAATAAAACTAATATCACAAGCGTAGATATTATTTAATGCACTTAATTAATTAATTACATTATTATAATAAAAACATTTCATGCGCTCATACTATAATTATATTTCATTGGTAATAGGTACGTTCGTGGTCGTACTGTCCTCCTGCGACCATGAACGCTGCAAAGTGTTCGAAACGTCAGGAAAAACAAAAAAACAATAATACACGCTATTAATCCGGTTAAAAGTTGTTTTATTATAATGTGTAGTGATCGCGCAAACCTAAGATATTACTAATACCCTTTACAGTCGCTCCAAGGATGTGTCCTAAAAGGCGCTGCATAGAGGGTGTTTGAGCTTGTGATCGGATTTTTCGGGAAATACAGCCAGGGTCGTCTTCAATGAAGTTTATATTAAGTTTAACGAAATAACAACGTTTATTTTAAATAAAATGTTAACAAGATAAAAACGTACAACCGACATAGGTAACGAGCTTGTCGAGAGGAGTGAAGTTTGTTGAATGTGCTGCCCTTGTCGCACCCATCTGAAACCATCCGATGACAGTTGACAGCTTGCTTAGTTCACACCAGTGCGCAAACTATCATTACGAAAGACAGATGTCGCTAGTAGTGTCGTCTTGAACATGCCGGCCGCCTTGGAAGCATCACGGTCCAGGCTTCCAACATGAAGAAGTCGGTGTGCAATAAGTCGACTATTGCACGGGTAGCGGGCAAATCTTCGAAAAGGCCCGCCGTATTATGCCGGCCGCTGTACGAATTTCAGCGACGCGTGAAACTCCATCATTCCCAGGGAACACACGCGTAATTCGGCCCAGTTTCCATTTCAAAGGCGGAAGATGATCTTCTTTGATAAGAACTAGGCTGTCCTGGGTGATATCTTCACTGTCTACCTTCCATTTAGTACGCCGTTGAAGCTCTGACACGTACTCTTTGGACCAACGCTGCCAAAAATGTTGTCTGAGTTGCTCCACTCGTTCGTAGCGTCCCAGTCTTGTAGGCGTCAGGGTCGTCAAGTCTTCGTAAGCTGGCGCAGTCAGCGGTCGGCCGATCAGGAAGTGAGCTGGAGTCAGAGGAAGGTAATCCTGTGGGTCTGAGGACAGAGGGGACAATGGACGGGAGTTGAGGACAGATTCAATTTGCGTTAATACTGTTTCAAACTCCTCGCGCGTCAGCTTCGCATCTCCCAGTACCCGCCGCAAGTGGTACTTACAGGACTTGACTCCCGCCTCCCACAACCCGCCAAAATGAGGACTATAAGGAGGTATAAAGGTTAAACGAATTTGATTATGACTAACAAAATCAGAAATATCATTAGAATTTTCGAAAATTACGGATAGTTCTTTTTCAGCACCAACGAAGTTTTTCCCGTTGTCTGAAAATATCTGAGATGGCTTTCCACGACGTGATATAAAACGTTTTAAAGCTAAGATATAATCCTGTGTGGTCAAGCTACCAACCAACTCTAAATGTATAGCCCGAGTTGCAAAACAAATAAACAAACAAATATATGCTTTTATTAACTTAGCACCTCTGCCTTTACGGTCCAATATAAGCAATGGCCCTGCATAGTCTACACCACAGTGCATGAAGGGAAAGCTTGGTTCTAACCTCTCGGATGGTAAATTACCCATAATCGGGGTCAATGTCTTCCCTTTCATGCGTGTACATATAACGCAATTGTGTACCACCTGCCTGGCTAAATTTCGAGCTCCCAGTATCCACCACTTATCACGCATGGAATATACCAGAAGTTGAGGTCCTGCGTGAAGTAATCGTTTATGTTCATATTCACACAATAACCTCGTAAAACGATGTTTACCACTTAACAATATCGGGTGCTTTTTATCATAGCTAAAGTCGGTAGCGTTACATATTCTACCACCCACACGAATTATATTCAATTTATCTAAAAAAATATTTAAACCAGCTATTTTGTAAACTAATTTGTTGGTAATAGATTTGAACGGCAAATTATTTATAAGATTGTAATATTCATCACTAAACGATTGCAGCTGTACGAAACGCGTCAAAGCAATTAGTGAATGTTGTAGTTCATCTATAGATAACAAACCGGTTTTACGGCTTCGACTGCCACCGGGAGTTAACGCTTGCATGTTATCTATAAACCGCAACACATATGCAAAAACCCTTTGTAAACGAATAAATGATGAAAAACGGTCAACATCAATTAATTGAATTGATTGATTAGATAGTAAATTGATTGTCTGAGATTTAGTTTCAGGCAATTCGACAGATATTAGTTCCACATTATTATAAGACCAATTAATGCTAGGTTCTCGTAAAAATTTAGGCCCGCACCACCAGTGATGATTGTTATCGTATTTTAAGGAGTCTATACTCACGCCTCTCGTTATGAGGTCAGCAGGGTTCTCTATGCCCTGTACATGACGCCAAACTATATCGTCAGTTAACTCATTTATTTGTACAACACGATTTTGGACAAATGTTTTGAGTGAGTGCGGAGACATACGTAGCCACCCTTGAACTATTGTCGAATCTGTCCAAAAATAAACTTTATCGAAAGTTAAACGTAGGGAACCTTTTATTTTATTGTATAATTTTGCACCTACAAGTGCTCCGCATAATTCGAGCCTAGGAATGCTCACCGTTTTTATCGGTGCTAATTTACTTTTTGCACATAATAAATGTACAGATATAGGTATAGAATTCTCGCAGTTTTGATAACACGATCGAATATATGCACATGCACCGTAGGCATGTTGAGACGAATCTGTGAATATGTGAAGATCTTTATATTTCGATTTTATATTTGTAATGTAACGAGGTATTTTTATATCACGTAAATATTGCAAACTGGAAACGAACCTATACCATTCATTTGCAATATTCACTGGAACTGCTTCATCCCAATCTAATTTAAGAAGCCACAAGTTTTGCAATAACATTTTCGCTGTGATTACAACAGGTGCTAACAAACCTAACGGGTCATACACCTGTGAGATTATTGATAACATAATACGTTTTGTTACAGCTGACTCACTTTGCGTGAATTCAGTAGTATAATGTAATTCGTCACTTTCCGTATTCCAGCCTAACCCTAACGTTTTAGATAAATGACTTTCACCGATGTTTAAATCTTTAGTACTCTCAGGGCACACTTTGTGACTGAACGTCCATTTGTGTAACGGAAAACACCCTTTACGCAATACTGCAGCCATTTTATTACATATAGATAATAACGAGTCCAGATCATCGTTCCCAGTAATCAAATCGTCGACGTACATGTCGTCGTGAATTGTCCTAGCAACCACATCATCATTGCAATCTTGTGCTAACCGTTTTATGCACCGCATGCTAAGGTAAGGCGCTGACGCAGTGCCGTACGTCACAGTTTTTAACGTAAACAATTGCAAAGGTAGATCTCGATGTTCCCTCCACAATATAAGTTGTAGATTACGCTGATCTATTTCAATTAAGATTTGCCTGTACATTTTTTCAACATCAGCGCATGCTGCGTATTTGTATTGCCTGAATCTAAGTAATATTGAAAAAATATCATTTTGTAACGGTGGCCCTATATATTGTATATCATTTAACGATATGTTAGATGATGTTTTTGCGCTTGCGTCAAATACAACACGTAATTTTGTTGTGACACTATTCTCTCTATAAACACCGTGATGCGGTAAAATGTAATGTGGTTGACTCATTAAATCCTTAACATTTGACACCGGGGACATGTGACCAAGTGCCTCATATTCCCGCATAAAATCGCAATATAGTTTTTTATACTGAGGCGAACGATCTAACTTTCTTTCGAGCGAAATAAAACGATTTTTCGCTATAGTGTACGAATCACCTAAAGAATTCGCAGATTCCTTCAAAGGAACGCGCACACAGAACCTACCGTGTTCATCACGCTGAGTAGTCTCTATAAATAACGCTTCACAATAACGATCATCTTTTGACATCAAAGTAGGTAAGTCAGATAATTCTTCCAACTCCCAAAATTTTCGTAACTGTGAATCAATTTGAACTAAGTTACACTGAACTTTGTCAATTTTATACGAACGTTTCATACGAATAGGGCCAGATATGATCCACCCTATCTTCGTATCGTATAGGGTCGGACCAGAACTGAGCCTTATTTTATTTTTATTTAATAGATCCCAGAAGATATCTGCGCCTAATAGAACGTCTATGTCAGACGGGACACTAAATGTGGGATCTGCGAGTGAAATATGTTTAGGTATACGTATACACTCGCAATCAAAGTTTATCGAAGGTAACTTTGACGTAATTCTTGGGAGAACCAAACATTGTATTTCCGTGATAAAGTCATTAACTTTTGAACGAAAGTTTATTTTACAGGTGTGAGAACATTTTGAAACGAGTTGTCCTACCCCCGAGATATGAACTGTGGACTGTATAATTGGTAATTGTAAACGATTACATAACGATTCAGTTATTAAGCAATTTTGACTCCCGTTGTCAAGAAGTGCTTTAACTGTATGATATTCATGATTTGAATCAGGGACATCAATCAGTGCCGTTGATAACAAAACCGGTTGTATCGCGGCATTGCACATGAGTACGTTTCGCTCGGAATGTACTTGCGCATCAGCTGATCTGTTTACGATGTTTGATCGCGCACTAGGTGTGGACTCGACCATACCTACACTTTCATTTAAAACATTGTTATTATGAAGAAGCGTGTTATGCTTTTCACGACACAACTTACATGGGCCAAATGAACATTCATTTAGCGAATGACTACAACGAATACAATTTTGACAAAGGTTTTTATTTTTTATTATCGTATGCCTATCTTGCACTGACATATTTAAAAACCGTGCACACGCATATAAGAAATGGTTGGCACCACATAACTCACAAACAATATTTTCTTTATTTATAAACGAGTTCTGTTTACTCTGTGTAGAAACGTATGAATGCATGTGGGGTTGCGGGTTCGATTTCGAGAGAGACTGCCTTTTATTTTGATTGCAATTAAACCTGTTGGAATCGTTAGTGCTTGGTTTAGACGAATTAACGGTTTTACTGTTTTTTGAATTTATCATTTCTAGCATATCGGCCCGGTTTCGAAGAAATTCAAGTAAATCATCTAACTTAATATTGTTATGCGAATCACTTAGTTTAGACACGAGTGAGCCTTTATGCGTCTCCCATTCGCGCTCCGTGGATGGGTCAAGTTTTGAAACGACTAAATAAACAATGAGCGTATCCCATGAATCGGTTGGTTCATTCAACGATTTGAGTGCACGTAAATTACGTAATGTCGAATCTATGAGCTTCCTAATTTGAGCACAGGATTCGTTTTGAAGTGACTGAGCGGCAAACAACGATTTTACATGATTTTGTACTAATAAACGATTATTATGAAATCTATTTTCAAGTAAATCCCATGCGTGAGAGTAGTTAGGAGCAGTAAACTCTAATGCACTGATAACATGAGAGGCGGAACCACTAAGTGAAGATTTTAAATAATGAAATTTTTGTATACAATTAAGATCGTTACGGTTATGAATCATGGTTACATACGAGTTTCTATATTCTAGCCATTGATCATATGAACCGTCAAAGGCAGGTAGTTTTATTTGTGGTAGCCTAATCGATACAGGACTAAGATCACCTACTCTTTCACAAGAAAAAGCTTGCTTTTGTTCACTATGGTCATACATACACTTCGCAGAAGCCATAAGAGAAAAATACTGTTCCTCGAATACTTCTCTGTAATCTAATTGAGCCATGAGGTCAGAGTCTGTAACTAAGCTTTCAATTTCACTTTGTATATTATTAAAATTTTGAAATATAACGGTATTTGACTGAATTCGTAAATCTAATTCCGCTTTGAGAACAGGATTTAATTCTAAGCTTTCAAATCTAGCCATGTATTTCTCAAATAACGTTAGTCTTCCTTTAAGTATACCTCGCTGCTTTTTTAAATCAACGAGGCGTTTAATTGAATTTGTACCTATATCTAACCGTGGAGATTTTGGTCTATCACCTTTAATTTTAACACGTTCCTGAGTCGTGGCTACCTGAAACCCTTCATCGTCACTCATTTTGGCAGATTATACAAGGCAAGAGTACTTACAGTTTTCTGTTCAGCACCAGTCCCGGCGCAACACGACACGACTAAAACACGAAAAATAATACAGATTAACGCAAATTATTGGAACCGGAGAGGATAGAATGGGTTTTATCACCAGACCGCTTGTGACTCGCCGCTGATCCTGCCCTTCTAGTTCCTCTTTTCAACGAGTTTTCCGCAGACGTTCCACGTGGCCACGTAGTTCTCGATATTTGGCTCAGAAGGACCAATGTTTGAGCTTGTGATCGGATTTTTCGGGAAATACAGCCAGGGTCGTCTTCAATGAAGTTTATATTAAGTTTAACGAAATAACAACGTTTATTTTAAATAAAATGTTAACAAGATAAAAACGTACAACCGACATAGGTAACGAGCTTGTCGAGAGGAGTGAAGTTTGTTGAATGTGCTGCCCTTGTCGCACCCATCTGAAACCATCCGATGACAGTTGACAGCTTGCTTAGTTCACACCAGTGCGCAAACTATCATTACGAAAGACAGATGTCGCTAGTAGTGTCGTCTTGAACAGAGGGGGTGCTGGAGCTGGTCTTTTAAGTGCCTCCCTCCATATGCTGATGGTGACCGCCGAGGTGGTTTGAGTGAGGTAAGAATCTCACACATCCCGGTCTTATCCATAAAGGCCGGGCGCGTTTTTTAAAGGTTTCCCCCCTAAAAAATAATAGTTTTATCCTATTATCTTTTCTTAATTCTTCTTTTTCCTTAGCATCGACAGGAAACCTTGTAGTATAAAAAAACATATCATAAAATTCTGAAATTCTCTTGAATTTGTACAAAAAAATATGTAAACAACATATTCATTACGCTATCACATATAGGCTCAGTGCTCACCGCCTAAAGGTGATAGCGCAGGAATCACCAACTAGTTTCATTCGGGGTCTGTTTTTAAAATTAATATTAGTAGCGCAGTTCGTTAGATCATTATTAAACTAAGGTCCGCACAAAGTAGTTTGGCGGTCCGGATTCGAACCGCATTTGGGGACTCCTGTAATAGCGTGATGAAATATATTTATAACGTAACCTGGGCCACTAAGCTACGCTAAGCTTCTTAAATGTTATAAACATTCGGACAGACACACCGACAAACAGACAGAAACGTTTACAAACAGTTTGGTGTCATCGTATTAGGTACCCCAATAAAAATTTTGGAAAAATTCTCTATATGCAGAGATAGTCCGTAGATCTATACTAATAATAAATTCTGATATCGGAACTTTTTGTTCTAAAATTTTATCGACACAATAGTCGACACTGACAAGTCACTATTTTGTATACATGAAATGAAAATTTATATTAGAACAACGTACTCAATATTGCTTTTATGACCATTGTTTTTTACTATAGAGAAAATTCACTATTTTCTTGATAGGATTTGGTTTTCAAAATAAATTTTCTAAAGACAGATTTTTCCAAAATATGGCCATGAAAATATATGCTGTTGTTGACAATTTACCTGTGAAATGAATCTTTTTCTGGATTATTTTTATAAGAAACATCGCAGTCACCAACACAACACGTAGGCATTGCTTATAAATTTTAAAACTGTATAAAATATACAGGATTCACTGACAATACAGCAAATATAAGTTTGCGTGATTTTTGACAGTGACACTGGAGAAAACAACATCTGTCAATAGTGCTGACTGAACCTAAATATGCTTTCTCTTTCTAACATGTGATATTTCCGTAAGAGATTCCATTCCCATAGTAGGCTTTGTAGGTCTTCTTCTATCCTACGTTTATGGTTTGGACAGTCACTGGTTTTTTTTTGTGGGGATCCTTAATAAATGAAGTCTGTGCGTCGAGGAGAACGGTGGGCATTTGAAAATATTAAGATTTTAGTTTACTTTGATTGTGCAATGCAAAGTTTTTTTCATTTAGCGATCGTTTAAATTAATTATGAGACACTCAGTGTTTATAGCAATAGTTCTCCAAACGTAAAGTGAGTGCTTTGTTTATCACCGACAAAAGAAACCGACCTAGAGGTCTAAAATTGCACGTTGAGGCGACTTTGCCGTTCATACAACAGGTCAGTCACTTTTCATTGACAGATAATTACAAATGGTGTTAATTTTTCCTCCGACTATTTTAATATTTATTTTGTTAGAAATGTTTTTTTTTTTTATTTTCTATAAATAATTTTGTTGTGTGTTTATAATGCTTCTATAGGCTAGTAATAGCCGTGTATTCATTTAATGTCGTAGCATCATCCCTACTCAGTATAATATTTTGAATTCGAAGTTATATCATTAAAAAAAATATAAGTAACAAACTTACATTTGCAGTTGGATAATCAAACGTATTTCGATATATGACAAAAATAATTAAGAACAATATAATAAGACAACAACACCAACTGCTGCCAATTAAGGTGATGTTGAAGATATTTGCATGGACAATCCTGAACCAATTCAACCTTGGGCGGCAACTATGGCGAAACGAATAGATGTTTACTATTTTATTACATCCTGTGCATACGACGATCGCGATCCCATAGTATTTAAAATATCCTTCGATATTATTATGATAAATAAAGAAGTGTTGTATTTATCCTGCAAGAATTACTCGGATAAATGTTCTGATGCCATGAATGGCATCACATTTCATTCGTTAGTAATTATAGATGCAATTTATTAGGAGTTCCACAAAAAAATATGAATCGTTATATTAGTTGTATAATTTTTCTACTTGCCGCTGGATGTCGAAACCTTTATATCACATAAATAGCTAAAAATTTCATAGAAAATTACTTTTCAGTTGATAATTAAACGTATTAAACTAAACTTAACACTATAAAAAGCTAGTTCATCCAAAAAAATATCGTTTTAAGATTTATTATTATTTCAAATTTTTTATTGATAGAATATTCAATAACCGCAATCTACAGTGAAGAAAAGGCAATCTTTGAATAGCCGAGTCTTACTCAAAATCCAATATTTATTACGATGTTTTGATAATAATATTTGATAAGATTGAATGCATACTTCATTTTATTAAGTTTTTTTTTAGTTGACTTGAATACAATCACGACAATTTTTTTATTAATTTATAGCGGTGCGAATACTTATTTCTTGATAAAGTATAGAGACACTAGAGATATATAGTTGTAGTAGTCGTAATTTAGCTGAATTATCTACCTTAAAACGAAGTATATTGTGACTTTCAGTTTTCCCTATTCACCGCTAGGTGGAGTATATGTATAATCAATCCAGTGCATATGTCCGGTCAGCTGCTGGCAACAACGACAAGTTCAGTGTGGCTGTAGGCTTGCATCAAGGGTCGGCTTTAAACCCTTACCTCTTCCTGATGATAATGGACGCTCTGACGTTAGACATACAGGAAGAGGCACCGTGGTGCATGCTGTTTGCCGACGACATTGTTCTTGTCGGTGAAGATGGGCCCCAGATCCAGAGCAGACTTGAGAAATGGCAAAATAATCTGAAGAGTGTTGGTCTAAAAATCAGCAGAACCAAAACAGAGTACATGTTTTGTGATTTTGTCGGTCTCTCCAGTTTTGGTGCTATAGCGCTGGGTGGCGCGCTATTACCAGTCTGCTCCGACTTTCGGTATCTAGGTTTTATGCAATGCGATGGCGAAATAGACCGGAGCGTCAAGCACAGAATTAACACAGGGTGGATGAAATGGCGGCAGGTCACGGAAACTATTTGTGACCCGGAATTCCCCTTAAACTTAAGGAGAAAATTTATAAAACAATCATTAGACCTGCTGTCTTGTATGGTTCAGAATGTTTGCCCACAAACGAAATGAATGAAAGACAACTACATGCAGCTGAGATGAGTATGTTAAGAGGGATGTGTGGTGTGACGCGGATGGATAGAATTAGAAATGAATAAATAAGAGGAAGTCTGAAAGTGGCACCAGTGAAATAGAAGTTGTGTAGAAATCGTTTAGCATGGTATGGGCATGTGATGCGGAGGGATGAGGGTTATGTGACAAGGAAAGTTTGTAGTATAAATGTAGATGACTATAAGAGTAGAGGCAGACCGAGGAAGCGATGGATGGATTGTGTTAAAGATGATATGACTATGATAAGAGATGATATGTCGTGTGCGTTCATAGCAACGTGATCGAATTTGCATCAGTAATTAGCATTTTTATAGTGTGCACTACCTCACCTCCGCGGATAATGACAGACTTTTTTTCACAGAAACAAGAGCGTGAGGCTTAGAGTACCAGACGGGAGACGCCTTCTGACTAAATATCGAACAAATTTGTTCACCTTTTTCTACGGGGGGGTGAGGTAACACTCAAGCACAAAAAAACTTGTACTAAAGCGAAAATAGCTCTCGTCATTACATTAACAGTATTAAAACACATAAAAAAACTAAACACAAACAAAGAATATTGTGTTACACGCGATTAAAATCGTATATTATCATTGTGAACTACTAATCTGTGATATTGTTATACCACATAATACCAATACCAAGGTTGCCGATATGTGGGGAATTCCCCAAACTGCGGGGAATTTCGAGTTGAATCATTGGGGATGTGCGTTATGCGGGGAAAATGTGGGGATTTTGACATTTTCGTCGACATACATGATTCAAATTTAGGTGAAATATTTTTATTAGTAATCTTTATTACTGTAGAATGACACCTATACAATTACATTTTTAATGAATCGTGTGTTAACTAAATATTAAATATTTAAGTTTAATAGTGAGAATCATGCGAGGGAAATTTAAAATGTCAACACGCACACTATTGGTTGGAGTGAAACGTGACGTCACTCTGCGCGATGACAATATCTCGAGTATGTTATTACTGTGTGTTTATCATGTTTTGTAGTTATTTTTGAGTTTTAACGTTATTCTATATAGAAAAACCCGTCAATAAAATGTTAAATTCGTTAATTAAACACTCCATTCTATACAAGATATCTTTTAAGATGTGTAATCTGACGTCAGAGAAAGCGCGCCAAGAAGGCGGAAAACCTGCAATCAGTTTCGGGTGTATGAAACATCATACACCCGAAACTGATTGCAGGTTTGTTTGATAATTTTAATACTCAATAATCATAATTTTACAAGTGTTATATTTTTTCACGGTGATGTACCAACGTATACAATCGAAAATAAATATTAAAAAAATACATGCATATACCCTATTCCAAATATTTTAATATTTCTTTCAGCTTAGGCACTTATGGATAAAAAATGACTCAATACACTTCACTGCACCAAATTTAAATTTCGGCATTTTCTAGGTTTAAACTAAATATATAAGTTCCTAATTTATTAGGTAACTTCCTTTGAAAGGGATTATATATAAGTCATATACATTCACGTAAGCCAAGAATGAAATGAATATAACAAATTATTTGTAATTGCCAGAGTACTAGCAAGACGAAAACTGCTCCTCGAATGACAGTAAGATTTATTCTGTAGAAATATTAATTATTGCTTACATGACTTTGTCACTTACATATTGACCCGTTATAAGGAAATTACCTAATAAAATAGGACCTTATATATTGGATTTAAGGCTGAAGAAAATGATGAAATGTACCTCGTGCTGCTATTGCAGATTTCGATAGAACCTGCCAGAGATTTTATATCGAACTGACATCAGATCATCAAGCGATTTGATTTCGGGGATCCTTTATCTTTTATTAGATCCCCTGTAAATCCATCAGAAGCTCAACAGTTTCAAATCAAATCTCTGACGCTTGTGCTGAAGCGAGTTCCAGTGCTATATAAATGTGTAACCGCAGAAAATGTTGTGCTTAAAAAATTATAAACAGAAAACCGCAACGGCTAAATACAGATACTGTAGTATCTTTAACTTGTTGTGCCCCACGGTTTAACTTGCGTATAATTATAATTATTATATTTTGCTACTTGGTACTAACCAACAAATAGAAACCAACAAATAATTCACAGTTCATCTCTTTCACCAATGGTCAGTTCTCATAGGGCGGCCAGGTTTATGCCGTTATCCGCCACACCGCACGAGTCGTTCGCGCGAGTGATTAAATATTTTTATTTTAAATTATCTCCAAAACTATGCATCAAACCAACTTATAAAAATCAATTTTAAAGCTAGTTGAGATGTGTAGCCTAATATTAAATATTATTCCTTACGAACCTACCTATCAAATCCGACTGGTAGTTCCTTATATTAGCGCGTTTAAACAAACGAAAAAACTCTTCCACTTTATAATATTAAATTATAGTATAGTATAAATGTCAACAAGATTAGAAAGGTAATAAAAAAATTAGACGGCTGTGTCAAGTTTACCCCTTGGACCAAATACTTGCAATAAATATATGGAAAAGGTGTAACGGTACCAAACCTAAGAAGTATGTGTTTTTTAAATAGTTGAAACTTGTTTCATTGTTTAAAATAATATTGAAGGGAATTTGTGGGGAATCAGCAGATTTTTGTCCCCTAATGTGGGGAAGTTTTCTTGGATTTTTGGGGAATTACATAAATTGGCATTGGTAACCCTGCCAATACCTACCATGATATTACTCATCTGTGCGTAAAACTCTTAACTAGTCACCAGCGTTGCCAGAAGGTTACTTTTGTAACCTTTTAGGTGACTTTTAACGACGTCGGGTTACTTTTACGTTACACGATGTGAAAGGCTACTTTTTGGTGTCTTTTTGGATATTGAAGAATTAATTTCTATTTCTTTAATTGATTCCAATATTTAAAGGAATGTAATGAGCACAACTGTTGAAAATACGTTTATATCTGTCGTACCAATGACCAAAGTGTTCTGGCCAGTATCACCTACTCGCTTGATAAATCGGGTTCTTTCTTGTTCTAGACCTAAGCACTTGGTTTATTTAAAATGTTATGAAAAGAAAGAATGTTTGGTGTTATATTTTCTTGGAAAGAAGAGCTAGTAAACTAAGCAAGTGTAAATTAGTATGTAGGTATAGGTACCAACTTACTGTATAGGGTTTGATGATGAGTTTACAAAGTAAACTCTGTATCTAACTCGTCTTTACTAAGTACATAAACTATATTTTTTAGAAAGTTATACTAGTTGAATGGAATAAGTACCTACACAAGTAAGAAGATCGGTGTATTTACCTACTTTGCAAACTATTAAAAAGAAAACAAATGTTGGCACCTACTTAAGTACATACCTACATAATAATATAAATATATACCTCATCAACTTTAAGTACCTTAATAATGAGAAATATGAAAGGTTACTTTTCGCACTAAAAGGTTACTTTTTAGTCATTTCAATAACTTTTGATAAGACCCGACTGGCAACACTGCTAGTCACATAATATGATAATACTACTAATATCTAATCTGTGCACATAACCTAGAATTTTAGTACTAGTTTAGTCTAATCTAAGTAGTTTCATTTTAATTTCAAGTAACCTAAACAAAATGTATCACCAATTATAAAAGTAATCTAATTTTAGGTACTGTCATAATTTATTACTATACGACTTTGTAGTGCTTTTTGCATCTACCAGTTTGTCGCTGTTTACTTTCTAGTTTTTGTATTTATCTACTCAAATATTACTATGAATGACAACAATGACGTTTCTTATGAAAAATCCTTACAATATTGGGCTGATATTCCGCCGACCGTCGATGGAGTACTAGGAGGCTTTGGATTTATTTCTACTGCTGATATTGAGGGATCTGAACTATTCTTGAAGTCTTTACTCTCATCTGATGGTGCTCCATCAACGAACACAGCGATCGACTGCGGCGCGGGCATTGGTAGAATAACGAAACAGTTATTAATACCACATTTTAATATAGTTGACGTCGTAGAACCTGATGAAAAATTTATTAATTATATTAAACAGTATGTTGGGGAAAATAGATCCAAACTAGGCACATTGTTTAAAGTAGGATTGCAAGAATTCATACCAGTGAGAAAGTATGATGTTATTTGGAATCAGTGGGTATTAGGCTATCTTACAGATGAAGACTTAGAGGCTTATCTTATTAGATGCAGGTAACTTATGTGGTTTTGAAAATATTTTGGTATAACAAGAACCATTTAGATTGATGAATAAATTATTATTTTCTTTCTATTCATTACTAATCCTGTTTTATTTTTAAGGAATTCTCTGTCTGCAAATGGAGTCATTGTTATTAAAGAAAATGTTACTTCATCTGGAAAAATTGAGAAGGATACAACAGATTCATCTGTTACTAGATCATTCAAGCAGTATATCAAAATATTTAAAAAATGTAACTTAAAGAGAATCAAGCAATGTAAACAAGGCAATTTTCCTGACGGTATATATCCTGTGTATATGTTTGCACTGATTCCTAATCGTAAAGAATTAGAGAGTTTGAATAGAAGAAATAACACAGTTATCAACCCTTGTAACATTGTACTAAATGAAATTGAGGAATTAAAATAATCTAAGGTTGTTTGTATTTTTTTAATTACAAAACTATTTATTTCCATTCTGTTGGATCATTTAGAAATCCATGTATTATGCCAAAACCACTGCATCCTAATAATGAATTTGATTTTTGATGAATTTTTGTAGAGGTGGGTTAGATAACTGTGATTTATTTTCATGTTGTTTCTACATTTTAACCCTACTCGTGGCCAGGATGAGAGTGTTTTTTTTTTAGTTTACACTATTGTTCCATTATGTGAAACATAAGGGTAGAACCCCGCTTGTATTTGACTGATTACATGTTATTAATCATTACAAAATATTATTCATTCACTCATTTGCTGCTAAAGAGAATTTCCTAACAGAAACACTCAATAATTCTTTACTCAGTAGCCGTGCTTACTTTAGGTAGTCAAACATTGTCATTACACCTAACTTCAATGCTTCTGTATGCTTGTTTGTAAATATTGGTTAACAAAATAGTAATTTAAGTCATATGGGTTCCAAATAGGCATCTAATCTTGATTTAGTTGAGAAATAAAATTTGAATATCTTTAATTTGCTCTCCGGTAAAAAATATTTTTTAAACAACAAATAGAAAGGAGGATATCAATTCGATACGTATGTATGTAATATTACAGGAACTGCAATATGTTCACATAGATTATAATTCTTTTCAACCATGGACTAATTATAAAGAGGACATGGCTTAAGCGACTGCGCACCGTGATTTTAAGTGAGTCCTGACGTCAAACAACTGTGTGTGTGGTCCGGTCAAGCCACGCCCACTCGTGCTCAGTCTGCCAGCAGTCATCCTGTGCATACGATGATCGCGATCACATAGTATTTTTTAATATCCTTCGATATTATTTTGAGAAATAAAGAACTGTTGTATTTTATCCTGCAAGAATTACTCGGATAAACATTCTGATGCCATGATAGGCATCACATTTCATTCGTAAGTAATTTTAGACGCAATTTATTAGGCAAGTTCCAGAAAAATCTATGAAACGTCATATTAGTTCTATAGTTTTTCTACTCGCCGCCAGACGTCGAAACCTTTAAATACTAAAAGGCTTTAAATATCACATAAATAGCTAAAAATGTCAGAAAAATACTTTTCAGTTGATAATTAAACGTATGAAAGTAGATTTAACACTATACAAAGCTAATTTTGCCAAAAAAATATCGTATTAAGATTTATCATTACTTAAAATTTTCTAATTATAGAATATTCAATAACCGCCATCTACAGTGTAGAAAAGGCAATCCTTGAATAACCGAGTCGTACTGTAAATTACGATGTTTTGATAATGATATTTCATAACATATAATACATAATATGTCATTTTATAATTTTTTTTCAATACTATCACGACTAAAATATAATTCTTTTTTAGCGGTGCGAACACTTTCTTAATAAAGTTTAAAGACACTAGAGACATCTAGCTTAATTTAGCTGAATTACGTAAGAATGAATTGAATATTGTAACTTTCTGTTTTCCCTATTCACCGCTAGGTGGAGAATGAAGAAGTGGGCGGCGTTTGACAGCCCCCCTCACCCCGCAAATCGTCACGCAGTGTTCCTTTAGAAAAGGCCCTTAGAACATCTCTTTATAATTGCTTCATGTTTTCAACACACTCGTAAAGTGGCTCTTATTCCCGCTTTTAGACTCATATTGAGGCATAATATTATTAATCACGCGTGCGTTTTCTTTTTTTTTATGGCAATTGAAGCCCAGGCCATTTTGCCAAGACAAGTTTAAAAGTTAGGGAAATAAAATTGATTACAAAATTATCTAATTACGATAAATTTTGGATCAGTAAATAAACTTAAAAGAAATCCAATAAAAGATTTAATATCTATAAATATGTAATTAACAAATTAAGCAAGAATAACATTACAATAACAATCTAAATTTTAATATTATTTATAATAACAAATAAAGATATATACTAATAAATAATGACTACATAGTAAAATATTTACAGAAGTAGCAAGAGGAAAGTCAATAGAAACTAGGTTATTAAACAGTAATGAATAGTCATACAATGGACAATTAAGAATAATATGATTCCGATCTCCCACGTGTTCCACATTCACAAGCAGCACTATTAACAATATGGAGTTTAGCAAGGTGGGCCGGAGAGCAAACATGGCCAAGCCTCATGCGAATTAATATGGTTGTCACCACCTTGCTAAACTTTGCTTTGTAGAACCATGGTTTATTTGGTATGACTGGTTGAATTTGGAAGAAGTTTCTACCCTTCACCTATCCACTGACTGACGAAGCAACATCCCAGGATTGCTGAAGATGAATACTAGGTAAAGCAAATATCCGAAAAATTTGGAAAATTGGCCAGAGACTCTAAAGCACTACGAGCATCGGAGTAAATAACAGTTTCCCTTAATTTCATTAAGATTATATATTGAACTGCCTATAAAATTCCGTAACATTCTCCCGTGAGGACTGATTTCTCCACCAATGAGATTTTACCTAAAGAGGCGTTATACCTAAACATTAGTGCATTAAAAATCATGGGCAACTTTAATATAGCTACCTATCAATACTTACAATCAGGGACCGGACAACCCCGCTTAAGGATTAAGCCTTTTGATAGGGTAACTCAGATCCCAGTGTTACCTTTTGTTCGAGTTACATCCTCGAAACCCAGCGAAATGGTTAACACCTTTATTATGGTAACCACGTAAAGGGGAAAAAAAACCCCTTCAATGACTTAAGCCTTTGAAGAGGTTACCTTCACGAAAAGCTTTTATTCGTGTTATCCTGAATTAACTAATAAACTTGAGCTGCATGTAGGGGATACTTGCACCCGAGCGGCGGCGGCGGCGCCTCATTGCCTACTGTATGTTTTACAAGTAGTTAAACAAGCAAAATTGAACTGTAAGATTATATAGACAATAATAATTATTCCAAGCTCGGTACATGCAACAATGACGCCGCCGGGCGGTAAGACACGTGCGGTCGTGTTTATGCAATTTAAAAACTAATGTCGATTACAGAAAGTGCATATTACAATGTCTTAGGTTAGAATGGCTTACCCAGTTACAGTGTTACAGGGTATTCAAAGGGTAACCTATTCGAAAGGGGTTACATTACACCCGTTCGAGGGTGGAACATGTATCATAAGGTTTATTTTTTAAGCGCTTAAATAAACCCTTTGAACCCTTTCAACGAGTATCCGGCCGGTCCCTGCTTACAATCAAACAGCGCGCTGCGCATCCACGCAGAAAAGGAAAGAATCTTACAGCATATCGGTTGTTAGAAACATAGATCGTTTAGTTTCGGCACATACCTGCTGCACGGTCATTGGCGCGATAACACGTAACGCAGCTGTCAGCGGAATGTTCCCGACAAAGTAAACATTACGAAGTTTTGATTCATGAAAATGATATCATAATATTTCTGAATAAATATAAATATATTTTGTTATGTAGTGACTATTCTAATAATAAAGTGAAATCTGGACACTCTCTAATAACACAGGAAGGCGGTTTTTCCTCGTATTTAATTGAGAATTGTGGGTGATAAGACGCGTAATCGCGACACTGGTTCGGACATGACTGAATGCAAGTCGATCAATTGCCTTACTTTTGTATCGCCATTTTCGAGCGCGGGTAACATAACTATGAGTTTATAATATCATTGGTCTCCACAGGGAATTTTATCTTTTGAACAATGCTATACTGTTTGTGTAACATTCCAACCCCAACGGAAGTGATACTTGAAATTTTAGAAGCATCCATGTAGATATGATGCCAATCGCGCCAATATTGATCGACAATGGAATTAAAAATAACATTAGCATTTTGATCACTCTCATCAAGGGGCATACTTAGAATAATATCCGGAATTAACACTAAAGATTCATAATTTGAACAAAATAGGGGGTGAACCAACGAAAGGTGGTCGGGAGCTTGAAGGGTTAAAATTTTTCGATAACTGTTAACTAAACATGGACTTTTATGAATCCAGTAGCTAGAAGTATCAACAAGGTCAGAGAGGATTTGTAGAGATGAAATGAAGGGGTGGTTTGAAAACTGGAGAACTCTGAACAGAAATTTGTCAGATAAATACTGTCTCCGTAGGTGTAAGGGGGGTTCCCCACATTCAACCTGCAGGGCATTAATAGGACAGGACTTCATTGCTCCTGTAATTATTCTTAAAGCTTTTGATTGAATACCATCTAATTTAGATAGGGCTGAACTATTGCAGGGCTCTAGTAAAAATACTCCGTAATCCATTACACTTCTGAATAATGCATTATAAAAATCATTTGAGGGAGGAAGGATGGGCACCCCACCAAACACCAGCAAGACAACGTATAATATTAAGGAGGCGTTCGCACTTCCCAACAACGAAGTCCAAATGGGAAACACCTGATAATTTATTGTCTAAAATAATACCTAAATATTTAACATGAGAGTGAACTGGAATTAAGCTGTTATCGTAGTTAATTAAAACTGGGAGAGGTAATCTCATTCTAGTGAAAAGGACTACCTACAGCACTTTTGGAAGAAGATAACTATAAACCGTTATTATCTAACCAATTTTTAAGAAATAGTAAAGAAGTAGATAGTATGTTGGAAGCTTTATCTATTGATCGATTAGAGTGGTATAAGAGTAAGTCATCTGCGTACTGTATAATTTTAACCTTGTTATCAAGGGAGTGTTCTAAGTCATATGTATAAATATTATATAATAAAGGGCTTAGAACAGAGCCTTGTGAGAGTCACTGCCATAAATGTCTGAACTTTTGGATTCGTCTAACGACACACAAATAATTCTGTCATATAGGTAAGATATACAAAATAAAATTAATAAGAAATTGTGGGACATCTAAATCATTAAGTTTTTTATTAATACGTCTAAAATGACGTTATCATAATTATGCTGAAGTAATATCTAAGAATGCTGCAACCACCGATTCATTTGAGGTTCATGAATTCCTAATATCAGTTATTAGTATACTAATACAATCCATAGTACTTCTACATCTTCTAAATCCATATTGATAATAAATTATTATTTTCTATAAACCATTCTAAGCGAATTTTGACCAAATGTTCAGCAATTTTGCAGAGAACCGATGATAGAGCTATGGGTCTATAAGAAGAGGCATCATTAGGTGATTTACCGGGTTTTAAAATTGGAATGATATTTTGGGACTTCCAAGATTGAGGGATATTACCCGAAACCATCAAGGAATTTAGGATATTTAAATAAGTAAGTAGACAATCAGAAAGGTGAGCAAAAAAAGAATAGGGAATGCCATCGTTACCTGGAGCTGAATCTTTCAAATTCAGTATTACACCTTTTAATTCAGTGATAGAAAATGGAGAACTTAAGACACAGTTAGAACTCGGAGAATAAAAGTTTGCGGGGAAGCAAAACAAAGGTTTTGAGGGAGCAGTTAGCGGGGCAAGATTGTCTAAAAAACTATACATTAGAGAGGGAGACAAAGTGGATGAAGAAGAATCATTGAACGCTGACCCAAATCTTCTCATATTACGACAAACTACTGATGGACATACTTCTGGACAAATGGATGAACAAAATTTCTAATTGGAAAAGTAATTATAATTGGAAAGTGATCACTGCCACAAGTAGAATAAAAAATAGACCATGATAAAGAGCAAGCTAAGTTAGGGGTACAGAGAGATAGGTCAAGCACACTATCTCCTGTATAGGGACCGTTCCTGCGAGTGGACTTACCAGTATTCAAAATACACAAATTATGTTGATCAATAATTTCAAGTAATTTCTCGCCATAATAATTACTTGATGTGCACCCCACGCTGTATGGTGACAATTAAAGTCCCCTACGATGATAAAAGGAAGAGGTAGTGTAGACAATATAGCATTCATTTCGGAAAGTGTTTCATTTGAAGGGTGTGGAATGTACACAGACACTTAACATATACTATTTACACAGACAGCAATAAGTGACAAATTACTGCTATGAGAGGGAAGAGGAAGATGAGAGAAAGAGAAAGATTTTTTAATTAGTATGGCTACTCCACCATGCCCATCGGATCTATCCTCTCGGAAGCTGGCTTAACCAGAAATCTTAAATAAAGATTCTGGCTTAAACCAAGTCTCAGAAACGGTAATAATAAATGGATCATATTTCATAATTAGTCTCACCAACTAAATTAAAATCTAAACAGTATAAGATGTAAAACGGAAACACGGATTAATTAAATAATAAGTAAATAATTGATTCTGCATCTTCAAATTGTGTGGGTAGTTTTAAGATTAGATCCGTGTACTGTTAGTGTAATGAAATAAAATAATAATTAGATTAGTAAATGTACAATTTAAAATGTAATTAATTTCTAATCTGATAAAATGACCTAATAAATTATTTTTACTTAGTTAAATCTTAAATTAATTGTTACCGGAAGTTGTTGCATTGTGACATCCTGTTGTTCGTTAAAACACATAAAAAGGCTCGCTCTAGTGAGAGAGAGTTCAGTATTGGATTTTATTTCGAACGGTGTACACCTCTTTTGTAGAAATATTTGTGTGAATCTTTGTTCTGAATAAAACAAGTGTTTAAAAGATGTCTGAACGTTATCATTTGAGATCCCCGAGCCCTCCCGCTCTTACATCAGAAGAAAGGGATGATCCCGAGCCACAAATGAACCCATCCACGAACTCACCTACCCTGCCGACGTCTCGACCTGGAAATTTGGATGAACTGACTTTGCTCCGTTGCCAAGTCAAGTTGCTGGAGAAGATGGTTTTCCGGAATCAAAACACTAGTACCCACAAGCTAAGTGAAATTTACTTACCAAATTATGATCCTGATGAGCATAAAATAACAATAGAGGAATGGTGTAAACAAGTTACCTCTTTAATTACCTTGCGAGGATGTTCACAGTTTGTAGCTATGATGAAGGGATTAGCATGCCTACACGGACGCGCCAAGCAATGGGCTGACACTAATGCTCATTCTCTTGCTGATTGGGATGCACTCCAAAAAGAACTCATAGCACAATTTAGTGGCGAAACTAGATACATTGTCTATGTAAACGCTTTTCGGAAATATACGTCAAACCAGGCGAAATCTTTTTCGGAATATGTTGCCGAATCATGGCGCTTGTTTTCAAGAATTTCTCCAAATGCTCCAATTGAGCTCATGGTGGAAGCTGTGATTTCTGGTATACGACCAAAGTTTTTCCAAGCCGAACTTCTCAGGTCAGCACCAAGATCACAAGCAGAACTGATTGCTACACTGGCAAACTATCGAAAACGACCTGCTGAGTCATTTTCGGATGAACCGCGTGCTAAGCAACCAAGGTTTGATGTTCCAACAACTGCAACGTGTTACATTTGTAACAAACCAGGACATATTTCTCGCGAGTGCAAGAATAGAATTTGAGAAATCTGCAAGAAACCAGGACATCCATCTGAGCGCTGTTGGCATAAAAGGAAAAACGAAACACAAAGCGAGAAGACTTCTGTATCCGCTACTGTTTCGACTACTGCACAACCGTCTTCACGCCGGGAAGTCAATACGATCCAGAAGGAAAAGGCGCCTAACGAAGTTCAACTACAAATAGGTGATATGTTTCTTTCTTGTTTAATTGATAGTGGTGCCGAATTTTCGCTTATTAAGAAAAAAGTTGCTGGATCAATTAAGGGCAAACAACAAATAGAACTTTTGCAATTACGGGGGCTTGGGGGTAGCAGTGTACCTTTGAGTGAATCGATAAACGCTATAGCCACATTTAATGATGTAACATTCGAAGTAAAACTTCATGTCGTCAATGATTTAAATTATGATGTAATATTAGGACTTGACTCCATTAAAATACCGGGTCTTAAAATTTCAATTACAAATGAAGGAACTTCAATAGAAAGAGTAAGTTACATTTTTTATTGCGAAAAAACCACTTTGGCTGATATTAATACAGATTTAAAAGATACGCCTCAGTTAATAAATATCCTTAAAAACCACACCGAATTATTTACTTTTGATGCAGCTAAGAAAGTGTCCACCGGTAAATTAACTATTAGATTAAAAGATCCTAATCGTATAGTACAAAGAAGACCCTACCGACTAGCTCCTGTAGAGAGAGAAAAAGTTAAATCAATTATCGAAGATCTCAAAAGTAAGGGTATTATCAGAGATAGTTGTTCACCTTTTGCAAGTCCCATTTTGCTCGTAAAAAAGAAAAACGGGGATGACCGCCTTTGTGTTGATTACCGCGAACTAAACTCTAATACAGTACGTGACCACTACCCTCTTCCACTAATTCAAGATCATATTGATAAACTTGGTAAAGCTCGATTCTTTTCAAGTCTTGATATGGTATCAGGATTCCACCAAATTAGCATTTCAGAAGACTCAATCGAAAAAACAGCATTCGTTACGCCAGACGGGCAATATGAGTACCTATCAATGCCATTTGGACTCAGTAACGCTCCGTCAGTGTACCAACGTGCCATTAATGCGGCTTTAGGTGATTATCGTGACAATATTGCACTAGTTTACATTGATGATGTGTTAATTCCATCATCTACTGAGGAAGAAGGTTTGGAAAGACTAGATCTTGTCTTAAAAAAACTATCGAATGCAGGGTTTACGTTAAATTATTCAAAATGTAAATTCCTCAAGATTTCCATAGAATATCTCGGCAACATTATAGAAAATGGAGAAGTCAAGCCCAACCCTTCTAAATTAACAGCACTGAAATGTTCAGAACCACCCAAAACACTTAAGCAACTTAGACAATTCAATGGTCTGGCAAGCTACTTTCGGCTTTTTATACCGCAATTTTCTCAATTAATGGCCCCGCTGTATGGACTTACAAAGAAAGACGTTCCATTTATATGGTCTCCCGATCATGAAACAAGACGAAAATATGTCAACAAACTTTTAACTTCAGAACCCATACTGTGCATTTTCGACTCAACTCTTCCAATAGAAGTCCACACAGATGCAAGCGCCAAAGGTCTTGGAGCAATTCTCATTCAAAATGACAATAATCGCCGCAAAGTCGTTGAGTATTTTAGTATGCGTACTAGTGATGCTGAAACAAGATACCATTCATACGAATTAGAGACCTTAGCAGTTGTTAGGGCAATAAAACACTTTCTTCATTTTCTGTATGGACGCAAGTTTACAGTAGTTACTGACTGTAATGCCCTTAAAGCTTCAAAGCATAAAAAAGAACTTACACCTCGAGTACATAGGCTGTGGGCTTATTTACAAAATTTTGACTTTGATGTTATTTACCGTAAGGGGGAACAAATGGCTCACGTTGATTTTTTGAGTAGAAATCCTCAAATTAATATATTAACAAAAGATCCAGCGTGGATTGTAGTTGAGCAAGAGAGGGACAAAGAAATTAAGACTATTCGCGATGCCATAAAAAATAAAGAAGACTATGACAGAAAATTTTGTATGCGATCGAATCTCTTGATGATAACCATTCAAAATCAAAAAGGAGAATCATTAACTCGTACAGTAGTCCCAGAATCACTTGTTTGTTCATTAATAAATCGATACCACGAAAATCCCTTGCATTCAGGGTGGGAACGTACTTTGAATAAAATTCGAGAACAATTTTGGTTTAAGCATATGACAAAACGGGTACGCCAATTTTGCGATAACTGTTTACAATGTAAAATTGGTAAAGAACCTTCAGGAAAAAAGCAAATGGAATTGCATCCTATTGATAAAATAAACATACCTTTCCATACAATACATGTAGATCTTATGGGAAATCTCACTGGGACTAATAAAAAAGCATATGTTCTGGTAGCTATTGATGCATTTACTAAATTTATACTTCTGTATCCTCTGAAAGATAAAAGTACAAACATAATACTATAAAGTTTCCGGGAAATGATCAATCTTTTTGGAACTCCATCTAGAATTATTTCAGACAGAGAATCGGCTATCATGGGAGCAGAGATCCAAGATTTTTTCAAATCGTTCACTATTGAACATCATGCTATTGCCCGCGGTACACCTAGAGCTAACGGTCAAGCTGAAAGACAAATGCGCACCCTTAAAGACCACCTTACAGCAATATCTCTAACACAATCAAGAGTTTGTGTAACTAAAATTGGTGAATTACAATTAGCATTAAACTGTACGAAATCTAAAGCTACAGGATATTCCCTTTTAGAACTCTTGTTAGGCAAAAGATGCTCTCCCCCTGCCATTGAACAGATATGTCTATCTAATGAAGATATAGATAAAGTTGAAATCCGTTTAGACGCTGGGCACAGAATGGCCGAAACGGCAGAAAAAAATAAAATACGTTTCGATTCTAAGTGCGCTAAAGTTATACCTTTTCTAGAAGGAGACTTTGTTCTTTGTAAAGACACTCAGTGGTCTGGAAACAAACTAGGACCAAAATACCTGATAAGGTTATCAAATAATAAAAGTTCTTGACAATCATAGGTACGAAGTAAAAGATCTCCGGTCTCTGCGAAATAAAAATACAGTAGTCACACGAACACCTGAGATTAGTACCTAGTCCCAATTTAACTGAATAAAATAGACCGTGATAGCGAGAACTTAATGGATAAATTAATGAACAAAAATAAAATTGGTGGAACAGTTGAGTATACAAAGACCTTGGTCATGGTTACGATTAAAGTTGATTGGTTTAATTAATTAATTTCAGTCAAGCCAAGTCAAAGACTAGCCTCTGAATCTTTATGATCAAGCCACGTTCTGCGACCTCTGAGTTTGACAGTTTTACCAGACTAAGCATCACTGCCTCTGAGTCTGGTCTAAAATTTTTCGTTTTTGTTAAACTACTCTGTGTTTTTCAGAGAGATTCGCTGGACCTAGCAAGGTCGTCAGTATGGCCGTGATAGCACTTACACATAAAAGTGCAGTCTCACCAACTAAATTAAAATCTAAACAGTATAAGATGTAAAACAGAAACACGGATTCATTAAATAATAAGTAAATAATTGATTCTGCATCTTCAAATTGTGTGGGTAGTTTTAAGATTAGATCCGTGTACTGTTAGTGTAATGAAATAAAATAATAATTAGATTAGTAAATGTGCAATTTAAAATGTAATTAATTTCTAATCTGATAAAATGAGCTAATAAGTTATTTTTACTTAGTTAAATCTTAAATTAATTGTTACCGGAAGTTGTTGCATTGTGACATTCTGTTGTTCGTTAAAACACATAAAAAGGCTCGCTCTAGTGGGAGAGAGTTCAGTATTGGATTTTATTTCGAACGGTGTACACCTCTTTTGTAGAAATATTTGTGTGAATCTTTGTTCTGAATAAAACAAGTGTTTACAAGATGTCTGAACGTTATCATTTGAGATCCCCGAGCCCTCCCGCTCTTACATTAATGTTTTAATAATGCTTGAAGATAAATAGATTAATCATTCTATATGTTGTTTTATTTTATTACCAATCAACAGTCAAGTCAAAAGTATTACTATTGTCGATTAACCTAGTTTTTTTTATCTTTATTTAAAGTTCTAAACTTGGTTCACAAAAGCAAGATTAACCTAGTTGGTGCTATGATTGTTTTCGTAATTCCTTCCTTTCTTAGCAAACACTCCCAAGGATCGCATTGTAACAATATACAGCACTTTTTTATTTATTTTCATAAATGAAACTGAACTTAACCTAAAACATTTAAAAACTTAAAGAGGTTATCATTCATCTTCCATTTAAACAAAAACGGCAAGTTCTTGAGGCATTTAACCGTAGTTTTAGCTATCACAAATAATTTAGGAATAAAATGGTACATTTGGCATGCTTGTAAACCATTTTTTGTTGGGTGGGTTAAAGCTCTATAGAGTCTCTGGCATTGTACTTTAAACAAAATGTAGAACGGATAACCTAATAGTATAATGTACAAAACATATACTTATATCTAAATACCTACTAAAAATACAAACATAATAACAATACTATAGGTACATACTTAGATACATTAAAAAGGAATATGAATACTTGAGCATAAACAAATATTTCTATATATACAACGCCTTCCTCTCTTCTAATTTACTATTTGCTGTGCCCATCAGGGTCCACGATTGCTACCATGTTATTTATATTACCATCTTATCTTTACATTGTGGATTTGCAATAAAGAATATGATTATGATTATGATTATGAAATCGGGTTTGTTTACATTAAGGCAGCCGTTAAGCGCTCAAATTTCAAGTGATTCATCACTTTCTAGACGGTACACTAGCTTACGCAAACCACTCGCTGGACATTTTTAATGATGTTTAGCTTTGTCAGTGCTTTTTCTTTTACCTGCGTGCACATAGCCAACTCGAGTAACCAATGCGCGCGCAGCTAGCGCGACGCGCGTAAAGTAATTGTTTTTAGGAAAGTTCGGAAACAATTGTGTAAGGTTTAGTGATAATTTTTTTGAATAAACCTCCGTATAGCCGGTACTTGGCAACAAAGGTCGGTTTGACTACCTATATAAACTATTTTATTGTAGCCAAGCCAAGAAGTCTTTCCAGGTTGCGTTAATATTCGGCATTACAGGTGCATGTAGACGTCAGGAACTACATGATATTACTTCAAAATATATAGAAAATCACGGCAAAATGCTTCTAGTCAAAATTACTAATACCTACTAAAAACAAGGCCACCACGCCAGTGCCATCGCCATCATCGAAATCGCGAAAGTCAAAACGCGCGTCGCGCCTCGCAAAAGCTAAAGAAGAGCTCCTTCAACTCCAGGTCGAACTCGCAACCGCCCGTATCGCGGCAATTGAAGACGAGTCTGACAGTGATGACGTCAGCAGTGAAGTCTCCATGCAACTAACGACAAGGAGAGTAGGTACATGGGTGAACGACAGCCAACCTCACCTCGCCGTGGCCACCACCACAAACAATAACAAGTTGTATGAGATACCTACTCCTTCTGCCGCGTTACCACCGAATCACGCTACGAGTGCCAAGTGCGGACCTATTGTACAAGGCGACGTTCGCGCCATCAACGCTCAGCCCGCCTTCTCGTCAGCGTTAGATACCTACCGGCGCGTGCCGCCCGCCTGTACGCACGCGCCACCCGCCGTCACCGTCGCCTCGGTGAAAAATCACGTGGACGCCGCCACGACCCCCAACCCCATGCTGCCAATCGCAACCGCAACACCGTGACACACGATGCCGTCACGCCACGCACCGACCTACAAGAGTTAGCCTCTGCAATCGCCCTCGCCGCGAGATCCAACCGATTCATCGGGGACCTGCCTACCTTTGACGGATCTCACCAACAGTGGCTCTCTTTCCGCGCGGCGTACCTCGAAGCGTCATCTGTATTATCAGAATCTGAAAACATCGGAAGATTACGTCGTTGTTTACGCGGGAAAGCACGAGAAGCAGTATCAAGTCTGCTTATGTACGGCACCGCCAAGTCAGAAGTAATTATGAAAACATTGGAGGCCCGCTTCGGACGCCCGGACACTATAGCCCTTGCCGAGTTAGAATGTTTCCGTTCACTGCTGCTTCTCACTGATACGCCCAAGGATATAGGTATGTGTTTACGCTACCCGAGTGACCAACATAGTTGCCACGTTGACTGCATTGAACCGGGTTCATTACCTGTACAATCCCGAAGCCACCAAAACAACGATAGAGAAGTTAACCCCAGCCATGCGATATCGGTGGTATGATTTTGCCGCCGAACAGTCGCCAGAAGAAGCCGATCTTCTGAAGCTCGCGAGATTCCTAGAACGGGGAACCGACCGATGTAGTCCCTACGCCCAACCCGAGAACAACGAGTCATCTACGCGCCGAGTACATAAAACTTTTAGTACGATAGGTAACAACAGTGCGAAAAATAAAAATACTTACAAGTGCGCCGAGTGGTCCGTGGATGACCACAAAACAGCGGAATGTCAGAAGTTCTTTTGCGCAAGCAGTGATCACCGGTGGGATGTTGCAAAGTCCCACCGGCTGTGTTTTGGATGTTTACGTTTACGAACGAAATCTCATCATTGTATACGAAAGAAGTGTGGGATCAATGAATGTAAGTACACTCACCATAAATTGTTACACAACAATAACACACTATCGGACAGTGAAAAGAGTGTCGTAAATACTGAGACAGTAGCATCGGCTCGCGTGACAGGTATACATGCGTCCCTAAAGATCATACCTATTCGCATCATCGGACCGGCGGGAGAGGTCAACGCCCACGCCCTACTCGACGACGGGTCAACCATCAGCATCATCGACTCAGCGTTAGCAGAACAAGCTGGAATTACTGGCCCACTCGACCCACTCTCCATCAACGCCATCGGTGACTGCCAACTGTCGCTATCGAACTCACGCCGTGTCACGCTATCGCTACAAGGTGCGACGTCGAAATCATACAAAATCCACGCGCGAACAATGGGCGACATGCATCTGTTATCACAGACGGTGTCAGAAGAGGACGTACTCGGCTGCCCTCACCTTGAAGATATCGCTACTCATCTGGTTTATGATGCAGCAGAGCCACGTCTTCTAATAGGACAAGACAACTGGCACCTTCTTTCCGTCACGGAAGTACGCCGAGGGGATATGCATCAACCCGTTGCCTCATTAACACCATTGGGGTGGGTACTGCACGGTGCTCAAACATGGACGTTAGGCCGACCTACACATCACGTCAATTATGTTAACCCGTCGCATGATATTAGCATGGATGAACAGTTACGAGATAATTTTTCACTGGAATCGAAACCAAAAAGACCTCAAAACGACCCAGAGAAGCGAGCCATGGTTAAGCTGAAGTCCGAAGCGCTGATTCAAAATGGTTAAGCCGAGCCCGCACCCACCGTACCTAAGAAAAAGAACGAATGGCGTTGGGTAGCCGCCACGAGTAATGCAGCTGATGACGCGCGTCTTGTTGTACCTACAGACTTAAATTCACGTCATCGCTGGTACCAAGGGCCACAATTCCTGCGAGAATATCCTTCAACATGGCCATCAGACAAATCCGAAATTATTATCACCGGTGAAGAAAAGACGATAATGTCATGTAATGTTGTCAACACAACAATAAGTTTGAAAAACGTAATACCTAACTACAATAACTTCACTAAATGAGAAAGACTACTGCACTCTACAGCACGTGTATTAGAATTCATTGAGTGTTGCCGCCGCCCTAAGATCAAAGACACCGCCGCGGCAGCCGACTCCGTCAATGCCTACAAACGAACAAAGAAAAACACAGAGACTGTCCCAGACTGGAATAGACGTACGCTCAAGAAATTAAATATTAATGAAAATCACAAGTTTCAAGAAGGAAAATACTTACTAATAGAATGTAAACATTTACAACGAGCTGAAAACCTTTTAATAAGATTATGTCAAGAAGAGAAGTTTGGCACCGAGATAAAAGATCTCAAGATTAAAAAAGCCATATCTAGTACTAGCCGACTACGCTCAATATCTGTGGAACTAATAAGCGGCGTTTTAATTGTAAAAACTCGAGTTGGCGCTGCGTATGGGCTCACAGAACATCAAAGAAACCCGCCGATACTCGGTGGTAACCATTACATAGCCCGATTATACATAGACTATGTTCATAGGCATCTACTACACGCCAGAGTAGAGCATACAGTTAATGAATGTCGGCAGCGTTATTGGCTGCTCCGACTTCGCCCCATAACCCGTTTTCATTGTCCACAGATGTCTGCGATGTCAAATCGATAAGAACAAGCCACCAGAACCGTCAACTGGTGACCTACCCCACTGCAGACTGGCTCACAACAGTCGGCCCTTTACATACACTGGGGTGGACTACTTCGGCCCACTCTCTTTCACTGTGGGCCGCACCGTTCAAAAGAGGTACGTCGCGCTCTTCACTTGCTTAACGACGCGCGCCGTTCACCTGGAAATGGCTACCACCCTGAGCGCCGAGTCAGCTGTCATGGCGCTGCGCAGAATGATTGCGCGCTGTGGCTGCCCCACCGAGGTTTGGTCTGACAATGGGACCAACCTTCGAGGCGCGGATAAAGAACTGAGACGTGCCATTGATAGAGCCACCCAGGACGAGGCTAGCAAGCGGGTAATCAGCTGGCGCTTCATACCTCCCAGCGCACCATTCATGGGCAGTGCCTGGGAACGCCTCGTAAGAAGTGTGAAGACCTCACTGACTGCCGTGCTACATGAGCGTCATCCTATTGAAGAGGGTCACGCTACTCGCCGAGGTCGAGTTCACGGTAAACAGCCGGCCTCTTACTCACGTGTCGGTGGATCCCGATGACCTTGAAGCCCTAACACCAACCCACTTTCTGCTTCACGGACCCGCCGCTACATCCTCACCTAGCACTTTCGACGATAAGGACCTTATCAGACGCACACGTCCTCCGAAGACCTACCAAGAAGCTTGTGATCTTACCGACGGCGCCAGAACAGATTGCCCTCCAGTCCACTGATAATTGAACCGCCAGCCCGGCAGACGGTTCACGGCGGGAGAATGTTCCGGACGATTATTAATATTACCTACTTAGAGAATAATTATGTACATTTATTAATGCCTACTTGATTTGTAGGTACCTGTTTATATTAAATTTAATAAATAAATGAGAGGAATACATGTGCGGGGGGAGTGGTTGCCGCTGTGCGCCTAACGACTAATCGCGCGCGCTCTAGATATACTGACATATAGCATCGCATGTATTATATGTGCGTAGCAACACGGCGCGGTGCGCTGCAGCCGCGGGGCCGCTCAGGCGCTCGCCGTTCGACCGACCGCCTAGCCGCGTACGCACGTTTCACGCGCACAGGTCTTCCTCTCCATTATTGTCAATCGAAGGCCTACCTATCATTTCGTAGATACCCAAGGCGATACTATAGCTACCCATTCCCGCGCAATCCAGAAAAAAGTGTGGCCGCCAATTATATATTTTGGCCGCGCACACACTCGATCATATTTTAGTTTATTGCTGTCTCTAGGAGTCTAGAAGATATTTTTATCAGTATTGATTTGATAGCAAATTGGTTTGAAAATCAAATAAATTATCAAAATCGGTCCACTAAAACATTTATCATGAAAGATTGTAGAGTACTAATTAGCACCGTAGAGCCATAGCGTGGCTGCACAAGAGCCAGCTATAGCTTTTATAATGTTGCCATGCTTAAAATATTTCGCCTAGTTAGGGAAAAAGGCAGACCGAGTCGGTGCACTCAGCACCATTAAAGTTGATTATACTAGTAAGAACCTATAATATCAATAACGATATTAGGACTTTAGGAGTAGAAAGGGTATTTAAAATAACTAAGTCACGATACTAAAAATATGTATTAAAAAAAATACTTAATATAGTTACAGTGGAACACACTAACAATACACGTAATGATACAGTTTACGATATTAAAAAAAGTTGATATTAAATCTACTGCCCTTTTAACAGAACTAATTTAGTGTGTATGCTCCTCCGATCACTTATAAAAAAGATTTTTATTAGTGATCGAAGGTATGCTCCTAATTCTTTCTTGTCTTTGAGACAGTGATTTCAGAATAAAATTAATTCTCACTTCGAAATATCTAAAAGCGATTACTTCGATCAGTAAAGCAATGTGATTATCCAGTGGAGTTTGTTCATTAAGATCGCATAACTCTTCAACATTTTTTGTACTTAAAACTGTTTTTTTAATGCTACAGGTATTTTTGGTACACTATCTTTTTTTGAGAAATAATCATTACACATGTACAGCAATAGTATGTATAAGGGTTTTCTCTGAAAAGAAACTATTTATTACACCAGCTGATGGATAATGTAATCCTCCAACATTTCTTTTTCCAATAAACTCTGGATACTTTTTATCTGAAATAATTGGTCCTAAGTAATTGTCACATTTTATAATATTTTTCATACTGGCCCCCACTATGTAAATTGTAGCTTCTTACGAAAATTCGGTCAGTGGGTCATTTGACAGTTCCCTATAGAGTCATGAATATGAGGTAAATCAACGACTTCATTTTTAAATTTAAAGTTTCTTTCATTGCCAGCAATCTCGAACTTATTTTTTTTTTTTTTTTTACAAACAGTTACAAGAAGTAAAAGCTAGAACGTAGCGACCTGCCCGAACTAGGTTTATTCAAACCTGTGGTTCAGTCCATCACATCGAAACACTATTTTAAGTGGGACCGTACATGTATGTTAAGTGAAACTAGTACAAAAACTATGAGTATAAGCATAAGGTATATAATTAATTAATCAATCAGTCAATTATATTTATGTATACTTGCGAAAGTACAAAATTGACCTTGATAGCAATAATATTTCTATTGTGTCTGGTAATTAACGAGTCAACAGATATTACTAGAATAAACAAACAAATATACAAAAAAATTATACAGGCGTGATGCTATGTAAGTAGAACTGTATTCTAAGAAGGGTAAGCAAAGGTGTACACCCAAATATCACCAATGATGCTTTATGTCTTATGATAGTAGGTATATGCTGTTATTGTAAAGCAACAGTTTAAATAAGTTTAATAATTATTAAAAAGAAAACAATACTTACATGGTTATGTTTTATACGTACCGAATTTGCAATAATACTAATTTATTTTTGGCGATTTAATTGAGACGAGCAAAGAAGGGGAGAAACGCCTATATCAAAGTAGGAAATCTAGATCTGAGGCTATTTCAAAAGAGAGTAATGAACTGCGTAAAACAAGATGAAATTATTAAAAAAAATTAAATTTAAATCTGACTAGCGTATGTTACTCACGGGACAGTGTAAGGATTCTAACGATACCCCATATATTGAAATCAGTTCAGGTATTTAGAAGTTATGGTGGAATAGGTAAAGAAACACACAAACTACTTACATACATACTATTTTTATACTTATATATGTCGCAGATGGATTGTAGAATCCACTGTTTTACAAAATCTCTAACTGCTTTACAAAACAGTTTTATAAAACAGCTGAACAACGTTCAGCTGGAGTGCCATTGCGATACGTTTAACAAAACTGCTACCCACCTTTAGACGTAATGCAGAATGACATATCCACAGAGGGACAGGTTTGTTAATTGTATAGGTATATTAAATGGATAGTCACCATTCAAGTAAAAAAGCGATACTGTATTCTGATTTGACTTTCCGTGGCTGAGTCAACGGAAATATAGGAAAAATAGGATATTTTTGTGTCTGTAAGGTTAGAAAAAACCTAGACCTAGTTTAGAGAAATCTTTTAAGAGAGAGAACTCTTCGAACCTAACCTGTCCGTGTCGGGATACACGGAACTCCCGAGCTCGCTTCGCTCGCACATGGATCAATTTCGTTTATTTTCTTTCATAATCCCGATATATTGTCGACTATTATAGTGGTTTAGTATATAAGTCATTAAAAATTTTCATCATTTTTTTGCTATCGACAAGTAAAATAAAGTTAGGTTCTTATTGTGAATACATACAGAGCCATATGCGACAAAATTTCAAACTAAAATCAACAATCTGACAGTTCTTTTCACACTGTTTTACAATCTCTGATCGCTGACCCGCTGCATTGATAAACGCAAAAACGTTCATTCAATTCTGCGTGTTATAGTTCAGTAATTATGTAAAACCGCTAAACGTCGTTCAGCTGTTTTCATAACAGTACTGTTTTGTAAATCAGCTAGCAGTTTTGTAAAAAAGCTTATTCTACAATCCATCTGCGACATATACACGTTAATAACTTTGGAGTCCCTCAGGGAAGCATTTTGGGACCACTATTGTTTCTACTTTACATTAACGACCTCCCAAAAGCAGTAAGTCAACACGACTGTATTCTTTTTGCAGACGATACTTCATTGGTTGTTAAATGTGTAAATGGAAAAACTCATGAAACTGACATAAATAATGCATTGCAAGACATCATTTCATGGTTAGATTCAAACTCATTAAAAATTAATATAGGAAAAACTAAAATAATTAATTTTAAAACATTTAAAAGTAAACATAAAAATTTAAACATCGCACATAAAAAAGAACACATTGAACAGACACATAACACAACTTTTTTAGGCCTAGTGATTGACGAACACTTTAGATGGAAAGACCATATTGACAACGTTTGTAAAAGAGTAAACAAATTTGTATTTGCATTAAGAAAAGTAAAAGAAACGATGTCCAGACACGCTTCAATAATGGTATGCCATGCTTATGTTTCTTCCATAATTAGATATGGTATAGTCGTTTGGAGATACTCTCCAGACATAAAACGGTGTTTATAGCACAAAAAAATGTATTCGTGCAATGTTCAATTTAAAATGGTCTGAATCCTGTAAACCCATCTTCAAATCACAAAAAATGTTGACTGTACCTAGTATCTATATTTACGAGGTAGCCAAATTTGTAAGACGTAACACTGAACTTTTTGAAAAGAAAAACAATAAAGGCAAGCGAAAAGTAACGAATTCATTTTTAAAATTACCCGTCCCATGATTAGAGATGTTTAGGCGTAGCTATGTATATATGGCACCACTTGTTTATAACTCGTTGCCTAAGAATATAATAGAATTACCCTTTAATAGATTCTGTGTTTCTCTGCGTCTATGGCTAATCGATGAGAGTTTTTATTCAATTGACGAATTCCTTAAGAAATTCTCATCAGAATCATATCACTTTAGAAATGCATTGTAATGTTTTAGGTTATTTTTTATAATATGTACTTATAATATAATATTAATTTCTAATCATAAAACATTGTAATTTTGAATTATTACAATTAAATTAATTGTATTATAAACTTGTAATATTCCTTTATGTAGCGTTATGTTGCAACCGCGTCGCCGCGTTAAAGTTAGGTCGCGCCGTACCCGCCGCTACAAGGATACTTCGCCCGCTTCGCGCCGCCAGCGCTCGCTCGCGCAGACAGTCGGCTCCCCGCTACGCACCTAGACTAACCGCGCACGCTACGATCGTGCGACGGAACGCCATACCTACATCTGTCGTGACTGATTATCTGATTGAGTGTTGAGTTTATTGTACTGTCCGTCAATATAAACTAATATTACTGAGTCCGTGCGTAGATCATTGATTTATCCATAGGAATAGACCCCTTATATTTATTATTATATTCGTTTCATTTGTTACATTTAAATAATTTTAATTAATTAGGCTAATATAATTATAAAAATATTTGCATGTCATGTTTTAATGGCGAAATATGTGATTCTGTATTATAATGTAGATACCATCCTTTGTACCATATTTTATGCGAATAAAGATCTTATCTTATCGTTTTTTGGGCACTCGAGTAAAAAGAGATGTTTGAGAATGCGGTCTTACACAAAAAAGTATTATATAGCAAAAAAAAAAATGACGGATTTCCGGTGCTTATCTTCCAGTTTCATCATCATCATCTGATGATGAAGCTGGAAAATAGGCAGTCCATTAGAACTATTCTAGAGACCGTAAACACCACCGGAAAGTCACAAGAAAGCAAAATACACCATTTCGTTTACTTGGATGACGTATAATTTTTCAGTTATTTTGATTTAAATACCAAACTACCAAACGAATTTTCATAAAATTTAAATGGGACCAATCTGAAAGTAAATCCTTTCAAATAAAAAAATAATTTTCCAAATCGGTTCATAAACGACGGAGTTTTGAGGTAACAAACATAAAAAAAAAAAAAAAAAAACCGAATTGATAACCTCCTCCTTTTTGGAAGTCGGTTAAAAATAGTAAAAACACATTAATAATCTGAATTTCTTATGCCAAAAGCATATTCATTTAACATACCTATTAGATTAGATTTAATCATTAGAATTCTATAAAATTTGTTATTCATAAGTAAGATATAGAAACAATACACACCCTCTCACACACACACACGTACACAAACGTTATATACAAAGAGAGGCTCTCTACTCACCTTTTATTTCATATTTAATTGTCAATTTAGTGTAAATTTGTATAAGCTAATAAAAATTCTGATACTACGGGGAGTGGCGCCGAAAGCTGAAATATAGGTGTTTTCCTAGTTCGGCAACGGATGCTGTTTCATATTTATTTTGAACATGTTACTAGCTAGTAATTATGCTAAACTTGTAAAAATCTTAGTTTTTGGAAATAAATTATAAATTATATTATTATACCCTAATTTATCATCAAAAAGCGGATTATCTTGAAATGGATTAAATTGATGGCTACTTCCGTTATTTTTTTCTCACTGCAGCTTTGACCGGTTTTTTCTTTGGTAAAACGACGTTTTCTAAAAATGAAACCTAGCTAGATCGATTTATCGCCCCCGAAACCCCCTGCACACAAAATTTCATGAAAATCGTTGGAGCCGTTTCCGAGATTCAGATTAAATATATATTTATATATATACAAGAATTACTCGTTTATAGGTATTAGATTAGATACTTAAACAAATAATTATTTTTAGCATACGCAAACATATTGATATAACGTTGAATACGATTTATTTATTAATTATAGTGATTATTTTGAAAAGTACTATAATTTTTCTCCGTGTACTATAGTTCTACGCTGCTGCTACTGTACTGGCTCGCGGTTGCGCGGCCGGTTGTTATCGAGGTATATATCGAGCGCAAGTACCTACATGGAGGGGCACAGATAAAGTTTTATGTGTGTATATAAATGAATGAACCCTTAACATATCAAAAAAAACGTTTAATAATTTAATGTGATTTAGTATAACTATAGTACACGGAGAATTTTCTTTACACATAGACAAAACTACTTAGGGTTTAAACTTTGACGGTTGTCGACGGTAGCCGTAAACTCGCATCTACAACGTGCGGCGGCAATCGTCAACGCTCGAGTGCTGTTGGCGACACTCGGCGGCATCTGTCGACGTTCGCCTGCAGTTGTCGTCGATAACGAGCCACTCGTACGTAAGAGCCCTTAGTATATTAAGTCAATAGAAATACCATCACCTGTAATATCACTCACTATCTAGCCGGTTGCAGCTATTCTACCACATAATTAAACATAGATATTTATTGGTAGGCACCGTACCTCCTTACTCGTAAGTATAATGTGCCTGCGGTGTAGGTACACACCATAAATGCGGCACCAAGGTGCCGTCTCGGCACTTCTATTGACTTAAAATTTAAATAAATTTCTGTGGACCACACAAACGTGAAATGGAAACTTGTTTGATTCATAATATGAATAGCTGATCTTATAGCATCTCTGATCAAATCCTAGCTAAATATGTGTTTACGCCTTGGCTAGTAATTAACGAATGGTAGAAATAAGCTTCCAAAGCTCTCACAGGCGTGCGAAGGCGTACTTTGTCGAGGATAGGCGTAACTTCAGCCATCGTCGCGTGTTGTGTTAACGGCTGCAGTCAACACGCCTGGCGGCTGCCGTCGACATTCGACTGTAGCTGTCGACAGAGTGCCGCGCGTTTAAAGGGATTAAAGATCAGGCCAGCTCTAACTAAATGTTTATAAATAAAAAGTACTTTCTAGCGCAATTTACCATCTACTCCTACGCCTATAGCTTTATGTCTTTTAACTTTTGATTATTTACTTCTTTGTGTCAAACTTGCTAGCTGGTAGGTAAAACTACGGTGATCTTAGTACACAAAAATGTATCTAAAAACAGCGAAGCTAGAACGACACTCCAAGGACATGTCATATAACTTACCTACTGACCAAATATGCTCGTTACTAATTTGCTAGAGTTAAACCATCAGTGTCGTTAGTATCTCAGAAAAAAAGTGGTGTAAGGCCGTGACAAAATATAGGTAAATGCGTACGTTATATAATATAACATATATATTATATAATAAGTCATTTAATAATAAGGTGCCTATTAGGAATCGTATCTTCTTATTGGGGATGTGTCAATATTATAATTGTTAATTTTTATATAGTTTCTTATATATTCCCGATCACTATCCGTTAACAGAGTCCAACTTTCTAACTCTACCAATATCTCTAAACTCATACAACATTGTACGATTCTCTCTACAGAAACCATTGTTAAAAAATCGGACTGCATGATACGTAGTTCTTTTAGATAAATAAGCGGATTCTTGTCTAGAATTTTCAACAAAAAGGCATCTGTGAGCTGTATTGCCGTCCCTAAATGTATGAACTGTATATTTATGCAATTGGTTAAAATAAATAGTAACTGCTCGTCGGTGCAAGTAGAGACACAAGTAATCTTTTTTAGATTACGAAATGGCTCTATTTCTAGTATTTTCGTATACAGGGAAGTATGCTGTATTAGGGTGCAATTGTATAAAGTTAATGTTTCTAAGAATGGGCACATTTGACTAATGTACATAAGAGCATTTATATCAATTTGATCAACATGCTCCAGATGTAAGTTTACTAAATTACAGCCCTTAACTTGAAGTAATTGTTTTACTTGGTCCGCATAAAAGTCGCATGACAATAACATAAGTTCTCTAAGGTCTTTTAGAGCTATAAGTACCATTAAATCACTTTGCAAGGTATTATGAAATACGGTCATACTTCTTATATAAGGACACATTTGTACTGCTAACTGTAACTGATTCGACGTCGCGTACCGACTGACATATGTTTTTAAATTAAATGTAATCACTTCAGAATAGTTTAAGTCGATGTGCTCCAAAAGTCTTCCTATTTCGTCAAATCGACCAATATCTTCGATATGTTTGCTGTTCAGAAGCAATTTAACGAAACCTTCTAAAGTGACAAAGGTTCGGTATAATTGGATGATTCTTAGGTTTCCTATTTTCGTCACAATATCCATACTGTCATTAGTAACACATTTAGAACAAGACACGTCCAATTTCTCTAATAATGTGCAATGTTCTACGATACACTGTAATATCTTGTCGGTACAGTCGTAATTTATAGTTAAATATTTTAAACGGTGAAGTTCTTTTAAAGATTGAATTACAGCATCTTCCATATCTGCAGTTTTCCAACCTCCGGAAAGTGAGCCTAAATTTAGGTAAACGAGACCGTTAAGCATATATAACTTTGAATAAAAAACTGACCGTAACATTTTTGGAATGCTATCAATGGCCACAACAGTTAAATTTTTAGTAAACAACACTTCTGTCATTCGTACAATAACATTCATTTGACTGACGAATTTACCCATACATCCACGAAACCCTAACGAATTCTTAGTTTTCTCAAGGAGTTCTGATAACGCTCTAATAGCTTCATCAACTAATGAATCGTGAAGCATCCAGGGAACATTAATGTTTAAATAAGCACGTATGCTCTTCACATTATGTGACAGTGTTATTTGGGCTTCCTTTGTATCTCGCTGCGAAAGCATTGCGATTGGTAACATTTGCCATTCAGCCTGGTGTGCAACCCAGTCACCAAGTCTTCTTAACGCCAGAGTCTCCAGCTTTTTAGGTTGCTTGTACCTTGACATAGTCACCTGGAAAATTAAAAAGTATTGTTATGGTCGGCAAATAAATCGGAAAAGACAAAGCTTGGTCTTCTGGAATATAGGTAATAAATACGAGAAAGGTCACCATTCAAGGTAATTACCTAATTATTACGTAAGTATATAGGCCTACATAAATTAAATATACTTGCATACTCTTTTTGCTCTAGCCTACGCCATTAGGTTTTAGGTGGCAGTCGTTCTTTGTTTCTACTGTGGGAGACATTGACTTTCACCTCCATTAACAACCTGTGTTGTGAGAACAGATCGTCGCCAGGTATAACTTTGCAGTTTATGACTCGACTGATAGTATTCCTTTTAATAAGGAAGTAATCCATCTGTGTAGCATGATGGCCACAATTGGATGTGATAAGATGTTCCGTTCTTTTTTGAACCACGTCTTTGCTATTGCAAGGTCAAAAGCAGAAACAGATTGCAGCAGTGTCTCACCATCAGAGTTACGGTTTCCGTATCCCCAGCCACCATGCTCCCTTTCATGCCTTTCGTTAAAACTTCCCACATACGCGTTAAAATCACCACTCATATATATACTTTTTCATTATCTTGCTTGATCAAATTGATTAAAACTCCCAAAACTTTTACGTTATCGTTGCATACACACTGGCCTATCTGGGGTGCATACACACTGACTACATTTACCACTAAACTCTCCACTATCACTTTTATAGCTATCACTCTATCACTCACTCTTTTAACATCCGCCACACATTCTTTCAACGTATTATCCAACACTATTCCAACCGCATTTCGTGTCTCATCACTGCCACAGTAGTAAAACTTGTATCTTTCGCCTATCTCTCTAGCTTTCGCACCGTTCCACTTAGTCTTGCAAACACGCTATGTTTATTCTTTTCTTTTTTAATACATCCGCTAGTTCCCTTCCTCTTCCAGTCATCATCCCCGTATATTCCAACTTCCACACCCAAATCTTACATCGTTCATTCCCCAGCTCGCTTCTTACGTCGCACGCACCCACTCGTTTTGGTTCAACAACCCTTGACCACTTTCCACAGTGGCCGGGTGCTGCACCTGCGCGTCGCTATATTCCTAGCTAGGGTTGCCAGGTCTTACGACTGAAAAGTCGGACAGACCAACTCGTTTAGCCGGACATTTGGGTAAAAAGGCCGGACACCCTTATTTTTTTAGTCTTAGTATAACACGATATTATTGTTTTTAAGTAGGGAAAAACAATGCTTTATATCATATAACATAAAATCTTAATGTAAATAAAAATGGTCAAATTTAAAAAGAGCCGGACACCCTGCACGCCATTTAATTTGGCTGGACACGCAACCAAAAAGCCTGACCGTGTCCGTCTTTATCCGGACGCCTGGCAACGCTACCCCTAGCCCTATACATACTCTCTAATTCTATTGGTATGCTGCTAAAGTTTTGGCTATGCTTTATGTCCGGTCGCTTCCCTGACGTCAACCCTCATCGAGAAAGCTGTTGTTGGAATCGCCACAGATACGGTCTTCTTCTATCTAGCTATGTCACACCAAATGTTATCCATGCGTCAGGTTCTGATGTTATCCTACTATCACACTCCACTAACTGAATACTACTAATTTTAATAACTATTTATAAATATATATCTACAAGTTACCAAGTGCAAGTGGAACATCACGGAACAGGAATTCCCTAGTACCTATCTATGTCAATTTACGACCTACCTACTTTCACTATCTGTATGCACAAGAAAGAGATATTTTCTTTCATCACATGACGTCTTAACAACCGTGAATTGTTTTTTCGTGTAATCTACCTATTTATGAATCCATCTCAAAGATAATCCTACTAATATATCCAAAGAAAATAAATAATTAGGCAGATACTTGGGGTTACCTAGGACAAACTTAGGTCTTTATAATGAACCTTTTAATAACTTGCATAGTACCATTGCATGCTTTAAAAATGTTTTTCCACTACCGTAAAGCACTGATTTTTTTGGCTTGATATAGATATCATGGTTGAATATAGTTACTTACCGACATTATTTTGGATAAACACAGTTAAATTCAGATGATAATTAGGTTTTGCCACTAAAAACTAAAACCATAGGCTTATTTTGCTTTCTATTTCGTACCGTGTTATGAATTGAGAGATGTGCTGCGCATGCGCAAAATAGTATTTTTAGCTTTGAAACTGAACGCTTGCGTGTATTTTCGACCGATCTATCTATATCTATATATTTCATACAATTATTCAATTGGCGTATAGGAAGTACATATATATATTTAAATAATTCAAATAGTACCTATACCTAAATAAAAGATTAGGGTAGGTATGTACTTATATAATGCTTGTATTTTTTAATAAGTATTTTTATCCTATTGTATACGTAAGTATATTACCGTAAAAAAATATACACAATTAAGCACCCTATACGTTCTCTTAAGTGGGGCCAAACAGGTAAGTACACAAAATTCAAAGATGGTTTTATGGCACCAATAATAAAAAAAAAAAAAAACTTATATATCTTGTAATTCCGCCATCTATTTGCACGTTATTATAATCAATGCATAAGCAGGATATTTCCGTAAGCTGAAATAAACAGTATTACTAATTCTTATTTTTTTTTCTATTTAAACCCTTTCATTTCTTGGATTGCCCTCATCTGATTTCTAAAAGTGATTGGCAACAGTGTTCCAGGTTTAGTGTTCACAGAATAAAGCAAGGCAACTATCGTTCCTCTAAGGTCGAATTTATCGTACATGGAGCAAAATTATCGTACTTTTGAAATAATCACTATTATTAATAAATAAATAGTATTATACGTGATATCAATATTTTTCCGTATGCTTCGTAATTAAAAATAGTTAAAAAAATATTGTATAGTCTTTTGAACTATATTTTTTTATGAGACAGGCTTGATGTACTTACCTTAACATGAATTTCAATAATGGCGCGCGCCAACATTTTAAATTCAATTGGTAAAACTGCATGGCTCTTATGATCTAGCGTACTAATATTTCGAATTTATAACACAAAAAAACATGAAGGTATAGTAGGTTAGTGACGAATTTAATCAAAAGATTTTCATCTCAATATATTCTTTTCACCGTGGGAGAGCCACGCTTCGGCACGAATGGGCCGGCTCGACCGGATTGATACCACGGCCTCACAGAAAACCGGCGTGAAACAACGCTAATGTTGACTGAATAATGGTCGACAAGACTACTAAAAGTAGATATTATATTTTTTATTCCGACCTTTTTGATTATTTAATCGATTCTGTTACACTCCAACCTCATCTCATCTATCACAGTGATAAAAAAAAAGGTCACTCATTCAGATGTCAAACCAAGTGTCAGACTCACTCAATGATTATAAAAGGAGTAAAGGATGTGGGTACATCTTAATAGGGTATTAATCAATGTAAATATTACATTAAAGAAATATCAATGATTCGATACAGTAATAGAAATACTATATGCATCTCTTTTTAACTTAAGTAATTCTACTAGTGAAAAAAGAGAAATCCTTAATTTGACAGTTTTCTGAAATTGCAAGTAATAAACATGACGTCACATATGACCAGCCCACCGGCCGGTTCGCCATTTTAGTTTCTCTTCCTGAGTACTTTTGACAGTGTACATAAAGTGTCATTTGGCGTTATCGTGAAACTTATTATTACGATTTTCTTTGCTTAAAACATCATGAGTGCTGAGAATTTAACTGTCAAGCTGCGTGTGTTAAACGCAATTATGCCTAAGTGTTGTGTGAAGGGCTGTGGTTCGAAATATAGTAAAAAGAGCCTCCTATATCCATGCACAAGTACACACATCAACACGGTCTAGGGATATTTCATACTCAATTAAATAACTCGAAAAGTACTGGCCGCATTGGAATCTTTTATACACCGATTTGTTTGTAATTTATCTCAGACTAATTCCAAATTCAAATTTTTGAAAATTCTTTTGTTTCGGTGGCATAAAAATGTCTTGATGTGTAGGAGAGGGAATTTTCATTTGTGCGAAATTTTGAAAACAATACGAATTACATTTAGTTACAGTTTTTTTTCATTTTTAAACGAAAGATAAAGTTAAAATTGAGGTATTGTAGCCATGCAACGCCAACATTTGACGAGGGCGGAGATGTTACGAGCTGTGGGAATGCTGGAAGCTGGGTCTGTTCAGCGTAATGTTGCTGAGGCCATAGGGACCCACCAAAATGTAATTTCAAGATTGTGGACACGCTATCGTGCCACAGGTGAAGTAGCGGAGAGGCACCGGGGGCCAAGTCGCATCACTACCCCCGGACAAGACCGATTTTTGCAAATTACTGCGCGAGCTCAACCAAATGCAACGGCGACTCAATTGGTCCAAAGGCTGCGAGTGGAACAACAAGTGCTTGTGAGTGACCAAACTGTAAGAAGGCGACTGCATGAAAGCAATCTACGCTCTCGTAGACCACTCCGGGTCCCACCTTTACGGAGAGGCAATCGTGGACGACGCTTAGAATGGGTTCGGAACCACGTGGACTGGGGCCGTGAACAATGGTCCAATGTGCTGTTCACGGATGAATCCAGGTTCGGCTTCCATCCAGATTCACGAAGGACGCGTGTTTGGCGAGTTCCTGGACGATGGAGCCGTCTTCAGAACCCTCAGGAAGTTCACCCATACCAAGGAGGAACAATTATGGTTTGGGCAGGAATTCGTCTTGGAGGACGGACGGATCTCGTTTGGGTGCGGGGCAATATGACGGCAGAACGATACGTCCAATAGGTGCTGGGGCCCGTAATCTTGCCCCATAGAACACAAATGGGGCAAGATTTCCTGCTCATGCACGACAATGCCCGGGCACACACGGCGAGAACGGTAGCAGCTTGGTTACATACACACAATGTTAGAGCCTTAGACTGGCCTGCTCAATCGCCAGATCTAAATCCCATTGAGCATGCGTGGGATATGCTGCAAAGAAGAGCTCTGAAGGAAGTTCCTGAAAATCTGGCTAAAGAAGATCAACTTTTTGGGCACCTCAGAAGGACATAGGACAATATTCCGCAGCAAGACATTGACAACCTTGTTCTGATAACATAACATAACATAACATTATAACACAAATTAAATGATTTTTCTATTTTTTTCAGTTTTTACTCATAAATTAAAAGTTAATTCATATACGGTTTCCGTCTATGCTTCATTTTATTTCCATAAAATCCTGAAATTTTAATCGAAGTACCTTATCCATTACTAGAAAATGGTAGAATATTAAATAACGTATCTTTTAAATATATACATGTCATATAAATAATTAACATATTGATAGTAATTCGCTTTTTTAAAAATATCCCTAGACCGTGTTGATGTGTTTATGTCGTTAAACATTCATATATTGACAAATTTCCTTCATGTATTTCGACTAAATTTTAGATTCAGTTAATATTTATTACTGTTATGTCATCAGTGAATACCATTTTAATAAGATTCGAAAGGTATATTTTTTTATTCTGGGTTAATTTATTACGCACTGTTTACAGGATAATTTAGTGTTCTGCTTCTGATTTAAACAACGATTTCGATTTTGTTTTTCTCAATTTTTTCGAAAAAATAATAATTTGTATATTTATAATACACATTAGGTATGTGTTATGATAATAACCAAATTACCGAACATTTTTTGGTTACCAAAAATGAAGTTCTTAAAAAAGTATTTAATGAGAATCATTGAGTAAAGAGAATATTGATACTAGCCTCGATAAAACTTTGGCATGTTCTCTACATTTTGAAGTCCTGTATTAACAGAACTCTGGATATATTAAGACTTCGAGACAATACAATGCCTACAAGGCTTCCTAAGGTAAATTACGAAACTTGCATTACTTACACCCATATCATATGGCCTGTCATGGGTCCTCACCAGCTAAATCTTCTAAAAGACGAGCGGCTATTACCGTGGCCGCGCACCTTTTCAGAAATTCATAAAGACGAGACTTGGTGGCTTGACAATATTGAGAAAACATTGTGTCCTTTTAGGGTTCCGTTCCTCAAAAGGATAAAAGTAACACTTATAAGATTACTTTGTTGTCCTTCTGTCTGTCTGTTAAGACTTTTTTCAGGAACGCGTGGAGGTATATAAAATCGTGAATTTGTAGCTATATCATAAAAAAAATACAATTACAAAATTTATAGTTATACATATAGCGTGCAAACATGAGCCTCGATAACAAAAATATATCTATCTCATTCTCACACGTCATAATTTACGAATAAAATAAAAGATGTAGATGTGTCAAATACTTCAATTTCCGGGCTTACTTTTTCGTGCCGTCACTAAGCTCCGCCTTGAAGCCATTTTTTCACATAACGCAAATTTTAGCTACAACTTTCGGTTGCAGTTCATGGTAGTTCATCTGTCATATAAGCGTCGTTCAGCGTTTATTTTCAGTTTAATATTGTGACCTGTGTCTATTTTGGTGCTTTTGTGAACCTGTAAAGGATTGCTAAAGAAAAATTAACATAACAAAGTTTGCATCAAAGGATGTAATTCGAAATATCGGAAGAATGACGACGTATTATAATTTTTCAGGTTAGTTGTATTTTTCCCATATGTATGTACATTGTAATATCTTAGGTTTTCGCGATCACTACACATTATAATAAAACAACTTTTAACCGGATTAATCGCGTGTATTATTGGTTTTTGTTTTTCCTGACGTCTCGAACACTTTGCAGCGTTCTTGGTCGCAGGAGTCCTCCCTGGTAGGTCAGTTGTATAGGGACTGAATTGATAGCAATGATGTCGCCTTAAGACGTGTTAAAATATGGAAGAAGAATCGCGGTGCTGAGCAGAGGTCGAGATGGCTTAGTGGTCAAAGCGCCTGGAGTATTTATCCGGGAGGCGCAGGTTCGAATACTGTTAGCGACCGTATTCTTTTTCCATTTAATATAATAACTTTAGAGTTCGCTAAGCATAGACAAGTTTATTAATGCGTCCTTAATAAACTTGTTCGAAGTGTAAAATGGATCACGCTCGAGCGAATTAATTTTTATTTAGATAATGTTTAATTACGCATATTTTAAAAATAGAATTCCTTATTTTCACAGAATCTTCCCAGATTCTGTGAAATATAGCGTTATTTATTCATTTTATTTCTCTCGGATTCGGATTCGAAATCTTCCGACAGTTGAGAATACCCCTACAGGAATCGAACCTGCGACATGCGCAGCAGCAACCGGTCACTCAACCAGTGCGCCAACTGCGCCGTCTAATTAATAATATCATTGATCTAGTAAGTATGTCGTGATAAATTATTTTGAAGTTTACGTTCCTGAAATATCAGCAAGGCTCTGAATTTCGATATCTCGGCATAATGCCATGTAAACGGAATTAAATCCAATGAATGTTTCATTAGTAATTGATTAAAGCAATTTGGCTTTAGATCACGTGATTATGTTGCATATCCTCTTTCTCTTCTTTTATCTATGGTATTCTATAGATCACCTTGGCATTATATAATGACTTTAATGTATGGGTATGATATAAACAGTAGATGATGTTATACTTCATACTTTGTCTGAAAGTTATAAAATATGACTTATTCAATATTTTTTGATACGTTACCTAGGCATTCTATATAATACCGAATGTTCACTGAACTGAATCTGGATAATAATCGGTTGGTGGGATGGCGATGGCGGGAGGCCAAGCGAAGTTGCATTAGAGTCAGGTTTCTCGAATCGAGGTTCAAAGGAGAAAGCGGGGTCCTACTCGCCGTCCCCAGTACCATTCTTAGATCGAGGAGATGTTTTGTTTTTAAAGGGTACTAATTTGAATTTTGAAAAAACTAACCGCGGCATTATGAAATGTACATGAAAAAATAAACAATTTGGGAGCACGCTATATGGTTTTGATGTCTCAGGCACTGTGGAAAATGCAGAGACAAGGGCGCGCTCACGAATTTTCTTAAAAAAATTTATATTTGCTTATCTTATTCCGAGAAATGAACATATTAAAATAATTTTTAACTACTGACATGATTAAATTGATCCTTAGACTTGTATATTACGGCCTTAAAGTATTTAATTCTATATATATCTAATATTAGCCGATTTTCTAAGCCAGGTTTTGTCAAAAACGCTACGACGATGCATTTTTGGCTGCGTTTATCTTGACCTCAAGGAAAACTATCAAAAGATTTTTTTTGTGGTGTCTGGCATATACTAGTATTTTTACATACGGCTCTATAATTTTAGTTTAGTCACTCAAAATCCAGGAATAAATTCAGATATCTATTGAAATTATTTCAAAAATGTTATCGAAACAAAGCTGATTTTCTTCAAATACAACGGCATTCCCGTAATAAAATTATTATATACGAAAAGGTAGACTCTAGATAGGTAGGATTCCTACCGCGAGGCCGTGGGCGGTTGCCCACGCCTTGCGCCGCCTCTGATTTTTGATGGACATTTTTTTTTGTGCTGTCGTAACTAATAAAATTTAAAAATACATTTATTTAACTGTTTAACATTTTTTTTTATTTTTGTCCTGTACATTTGAGTACCATGTAACCATTTACATATTCTACATGAATATACATATATATATTTGACTAGATGACCCGGTATACTTCGTATCACCTCGAACGTCAAATGTTTGACAGGAAAGTAGGTAGAACAGTCTATATGGGCAAATGAAATTGTTGTTTTTACTATCTTCCTCGCAATTTTTCTACATTTTCTAACATTTAAAACCAAAATCACCTAACTCGGCCCAGCCGTTCTCGAGTTTTAGCGAGACAAACGAACAGCAATTGATTTTTATATATATATAGATTATAGATTATTGTCTGGCAGCTAGAGTATGACATGCTCACATGTCCCGCTGACGGTGGCGTTTGTGTTGGGTCATTAGATTCCTAATATGGTTGAGTTTAATGATGCTGACGCTGGCGTCATGTTCGTGAACGGGCGCCGTACCGTTAGTTGGGGCTGGTCATCTCTAAACTGTCATAGCCAAGTTTTGAATTGTAACTAGACTCTATAGACTTCACATTACATTGTTCTCACATATGATTTCTCTATTATAAATACAATGTAACGAACAATATTGTCTGATGAAAAAGAGTAACCGTGCAGTTTCTTGCCCGTTCTTCTCCACAGAAATCTACACTTTGGAACGTAGCAACTAGTTTTTTTTTGACAATTCAAAAGTGCCCGTTATTTGGCTAATTGAAATAAATGCTTTGACTTTGACTTTGACCAACCAACTTTTCAAGAATTTATTTTCCTATAATATGTAAAACAAAGCTCTATAATTTAATAGTTTAAGTACGGAACCCAAAAAAATATATATGATTTAATATAAATCAACAAACATCATTATCACGTCATCATAATTATTCAGGGATTTTAGAGGAGGTATTATTCAATCTATGTTACATCCTTCCTCGAAGTTTAGGTAAATATACTCTTACTGAATCGAGGTGTAACTCATGATGTAGGTACACTCGGGAGGAAGCTAAACGATAGGCATATATAGCGCGCGTCCTTGAGTGAGTGACGGTGGCCTACAAGAACAGTCGGTGCCAATGTTTCGCTGTCGTGTTGATTTTTCTATTATATTTAACAACTTTTCTATACGACTGTATCTGCGCGGTTGTCGAGTGTGTGCCTCGTTTGCCTAGTGGTCCCAAGCGCGATTGCGGAGCATGAGATCCTGGGTTCGATTCTCAGGTCGGGCATTGTTATTGGGTTTTACTGTTAGAAACTCTCAGTAGCAGCCCGGAGTTTGGAATTGTCCCCGATAGATGGCAATAGGCTCACCACGTATTACATGGGACTTAATAACAGCCTTGGTGAAATGTGGATTTACAACCTTGGCGAGGGTATCTTGCTTGGTGTGAAATGAAAACGATTGAATATACGGACACGAGTTTTATTATAAGTACATGAACACGTGTAGTAGAAAATTTTTTGCTTGTTACACAAGATGGTAGACAATCAATCAAGGCACTGGTGTTAGTGTTGTCACATAAAATAATTGATAAGGATTCCTATCCAATGAATATTCAAATAAAGCCGCCCACGCCCGTTTTAGTGTTGTGAGACGCCACACAATTGTGCACATCTCTGCCTACCGCTTCGGCAAATACAAACGTGATGCTATGTAACGTTTATGTTGTTTTTATAGCTGCGCGGTCGTTTGGAAAGCCAACATCTGACATGCACAGTTATATTACGACAACTGTAGTATTTAGTTAGTTACTTAGGTAGGCGTAGGCAGACGTTTCATTACTGCCACTGTACTTGTAGCTTCATACCTAATGTGTCTCGCTGTGATTTAACTTGAAAACTTTGTCTAATAAACAGGAAATAGTGAAATTATGCTTACAGATCTCATTTAAGAATCGTATAAATTACTTATTGTTACGGCAATCCTTTCATCATCATCATCATTATCATCAGCTTATAGCAGTCCTCTACTGGACATCGGCCTCTCCAAGTGCACACCACTTAGCTCGGCCTACGGCAATCCTTTGATCAGTTTTGACGGTTTTGGCGCAGCCTTTATCTATCTATTGATTTCATATTAATTAATAATTATTATTCTTTCTTTAACAAGCTATTCGTACAACTGTGAAAGCCGTGCACGCCTGTAATTGACTTATTTGCACAGGATAAAATTATGTTTATTACCTTAATTGTCAATAATTTGTGAATAAGTTGTTGGTGTGCCTTGTAAATAAATAAATTCTAAACGGCGTCGACGCGCTCGGCGACAGTCGTCGACTCGTATGTATAAGAACCCTAGTGTGTATGATGAGCCATAGCAGTTTTGCGCAGATAGATGCTACTTATGTATTTATATATTTTTCGTTGAACCCACCCCATGTCCCGTTTGGCATAGTTAACCTGGCAATACTATGTGGTGCAGCTCTATGAAGGGCAGTTTTTAAAGTTTCACAATAAGGATATTTTATAAGGTATCTACTAAAAGGTCTAAGTAAGGAAAAATTATATTATGTATACCGGTATATTTAATATAATTTTTGAATAATACAAAATCTAGCAGGAATAAAGGCATGCCTATACGTATCTAATATTAGCGGTTTCTTTACATATGATAATTTTCCCACAATTATTTGCTATTCAAACACGCCATAGGAAAAAAGAATTTCCCACGGAAAAAAATACCTGACAAATAATTGTACAACAAAAGTGGCACGCTATAATTACCTACTTGATTTTAATTAATTAGAAATACATAATAATATGCTACTTTTGTATATAAATACCTACTAAGACTTAAATATAGAGCGGCAAATCACTCACCCGCAACATGTTGTGCATTTCTAACTTTGTAAGAGTGCTTACAGTTGAGCGGCACGTTGTCGAAGCCAGTTGCACGCTTGCAGTTGAGCGGGGACGACTGCCTCCGAGCGTCGTCGACGCGTGTTGTCAGCTCCTGCCGAGCTGTCGATAACCTGCCTCGCGTAAGAGCCTTAACAATTGAAATGTTATATTTAATACTAGCTGTGACCGCGGTTTCACCCGCGTATAATCTATACTTAATATTATAAAGCTGAAGAGTTTGTTTGTTTAGTTGAATGCGCAAATCTCAGGAACTACTGGCTCAAATCCAAAAAAATATTTTTGGATAGTTAATTTATTGAGGAAAGCTATACATCTATGTAACATCACGCTACGACCAATAGGAGCGGAGCATCAATGAAAAATGTTGCAAAAACGGGAAAAAATATTCCTTTTATTATAAACATGATCCTTAACCAAATAAATACGTTATTCATCACAAGTAGAGAACTTAAAACTGAAGATGCCAGTGCATTCCACAAAATTCATTGATAAATCCTTTGCGATTCAAGCAGCACGGTTGTGGAATGCACTTCCAGTTTTTATTCGACATGCTCAGTCTCTTCCGCTGTTTAAGAAACTCGTAAGAAGAAACTCGAAACTCGTACTTGTCATCGTAGTTACGCTATTACTGTGTTCCACTTATCTGCCATTTATATGTATATAGTATTGTTTTGTTCTTTCTCTGTTTGTATTTATGTATAATAGTACTTTTATTTCATACGTAAGTAGGTACACCACGTGTTGCCCCAAATATATTTTATCCAGGACCCATATTGCCGTGTGCGATAAGGCCGCCCATTGTACTTTTGTTTAGTACTAAGATTTATTTATGAAACTTGGTGTACATTAAAGAATGAAATAATAATAATAATAAGTATTTAATTTTGAACAAAATTGCCCTGTACATCATTTGATTTCAATAAATATCTTCGGAGATATCGTTGTTTTAACATAACTCGGCAACAAAATAATGATCAAGTTCCACGTGCGTATTTATAACATAACATTATCACGCCTGTATTCCCCGAAGGGATAGCCAGAGGTGTACACAGTTGTACACCCACATTTCACCAATGTTGTTATTAAGTCCAATGTAATAGGTGGTGAGCCTATTGCCATCCACCAGGCACAATTCAAAATCCGGGCTGCTACTGAGAATTTTCTAACAGAAAAGTTCAATAACACTTTGCCCGACCTGGGAATCGAACCCGAGATTTCATACTCAGCAGGTTCACTTGGGACCACTAGACCAATGAGGCAGGCGCATTATATCCCTTTCTCTAATGTAGCAATGTCTGGCGAAGCTCGTCCATGGTGTGGTGCCAAGTGTAGAAGCGCTCAGGTACTGAAACACACGGTCAACGGTCGAAAGCGCATAAGCGGCCACGACTTCTGGCTTTAAGGGAATGCGGCTGCGGGGTCTGCGAGCGGAGCGGCGGCCATGTCACGTAAGCCTATTACTTAACGCTAGCGACTGCAACCGAGGTGGACGTATTCAGATATGGCGTTATCCAAAGAGGCTCTGCTTTGCCTCGAAACCAGACACCATATTTTATGCAAGATGTTTTAAATTCGAGGGAAGGGGTGCACGAAGTGAATAAGTATGGTGAATTCTGTGATGTATGCAAAGAATATTAGAAATTTAGTTACAATATTAAATGGAAAAAGAATACGGTCGCGAACAGGATTCGAACCTGCGCCTCCCGGATAGATACTCCAGGCGCTCTGACCACTAAGCCATCTCGACCTCTGCTTACCACCGCGAATTCTTCCATATTTTAACACGTCTTATGGCGACGTCATTGCAATCAATTCAGTACCTATACAAGTGACCGATTTAATATTGTAACTTTAGAGTTCGCTAAGCATGCGTTAATGCTTTTTCAAAGACATATCTTGAAATATTAGAAATATCCGAATATACAAATTTTATTGAAACCGAAAGATATGAACTTGCGGATTCAATATACTAGATACAGAAACAGGGTAAATAAATGTATTAATAAAGCGAAGAATAAATACCGTTAAGAAGAAATAAAAACGTGTAAGAAAAATATTAGGAAAATTTGGGCTAAAATTAACTCATGGATTGGAAAAGAGAAAAAAAATGTGTAGATTCTGTTATTTTAAAATATATACGAAGAACGGAAAGTATAATTAATATTTGTAATAAATTCTCCAAAACATTTACTAAAGAAATTTTAAATATAAAACATATGTGTAATCATAAGTTTTTAAATAGATCTAGCTACATTAGTAACACTAATATATCATTACGTTTTCAAAAAGCTTACCCAAAGTATGTGTATAAAATAATAAATATTCTAAGTTGTGATAAGTCCGAAGGTATAGATAAATTAAAGTAAAAGAAATAAAATTATTGAAGGCAAAGCTGAGCCCTGTAATAGCTTTATTTATTAACTTAAGTGTTGAAAATGGTCTAATATCCTGATCAGTTAAAAACGGCAATAATTAATAAGACCTATATTTAAACAAGGCGTGCACAGTGATTACTCAAATTATAGGCCAATAGCTATACTGTCTCTAATTAATAAAATGGTGGAAAAGTTCATTATGAAACAGGTTAGTTTTTTTCTGGAAATAAAATATGTATTTTGTCAAATGCACAACATGGTTTCCGACGTGGACGGACACGGCGACGGTTTTGGCGCAGTTTGCAAACGATGTCAATGAATGTTTAAATCAAAGGAAGGAGGCGGTGGTGGTCTACATTGATTTCAAAAAGGCATTTGATACCCTGGAACACCGCCATCTGCTTCAAGCAATTGAGGAATGTGGCGTTGCGGGACCACTAAACAGGTGTTTTTTTATTTTATTTTTTATTTTATAGGGGGCAAACGAGCGGACGGCTCGCCTGATGGTAAGCGATTACCGCCGCCCATGGACACCCGCAACACCAGAGGAGTCACAAGTGCGTTGCCGGCCTTTTAAAAAGGAGTACGCTCTTTTCTTGAAGGTTTGAAGGTCGTATTGGTCCGGAAATACCGCAGGCGACAGTTCATTCCACAGTTTTGTTGTGCGAGGCAGAAAGTTTCTAGAGAAACGCACAGTTGTGGACTGCCAACCATCCAAATGATGGGGATGGAACTGCTGACGCGTAGAACGATGCCGGAAAGAGCCGGCAGGGATCAGTCCGAACAATTCCTCGGAGCACTCCCCATAGTATAGGCGATAGAAGGTGCATAGCGAGGCCACATCTCTACGCAGCGCCAAGGGGTCTAGCCGGTTTGAAATATCTTGGCAGTCGACGATTCGAATCGCTCTCCGTTGGATGCGGTCCAGAGGCAGAAGCTGGTACTGGGGACCCCTGCCCAAAGATGAGAGCAGTATTCCATGTGAGGCCGGACCTGCGCCTTATAAAGTAGTAGGCGGTGGGCCGGAGTGAAATACCGTCTCGATCTATTGAGTGCACCAAGCTTAGAGGCTAGCTTAGTCTTACCCTCTAAATGGCCGCGGAACTGGATTTCGCTCGATATGTCGACACCAAGTATTCCAATATTGGCTGAGGCAGTTAATGGGGTGCTCTCAAAACGAGGAAAAACAACGAATGGTAGTTTTTTAGCGGTGAATACGCAAACTTGTGTCTTTATGGGATTAAATTGGACCAAATTAAGTCTACCCCAATCTGAGACTTTCTCCAAAGAGGTCTCAATTTCAGACACAAGTTTGTTTCGGCTCTCGATGACGTTTTCCCGAGAAATATTAGCGCGACCGGTATAGAAAGCATCGCCTGTGATGTCATCCGCATAACAATGAGTGCCGCTGATTTGCAACATGTCATTGATATGGAGGAGGAACAGAGTAAGCGATAGCACACAGCCTTGAGGGACACCAGCATTTACAAACATGGAGTCGTAGCATTCACCGTCAACTACGACCTTTATGCTTCTGTCTGCAAGAAAGCTGGTAACCCATTGGCATAATTTCTCGGGAAGCCCATAGGAAGGGAGCTTCGAAAGAAGCGCTTTGTGCCAGACCCGATCGAAGGCCTTCGCCATGTCCAAACTGACCGCCAGGGCTTCCCCCTTAGTCTCAATCGCCTGTGCCCAACGATGTGTCAGGTATACTAGAAGATCACCAGCCGACCGGCCTTTACGAAAACCGTACTGCTGGTCATCAAGCAGCTGATGATCCTCTAAATATCGAAGGAGCTGGTAGTTGATAATGGACTCCATTATCTTCGAGAAAAGGGAGGTTATGGCTATCGGTCTATAGTTGGACGGATTTGAGCGGTCGCCTTTTTTAGGGATCGGGTGGACTAATGCTGTCTTCCATGATGTCGGGACTATGCCAGAATAGTAAGAGAGCCGAAAAAGACGTGTTAAAACTGGTGCCAACTCTGGAGCGCACATCTTCAACACAATAGGAGGGATTCCATCAGGCGTATTCGACTTATGGATATCGAGGGATAGAAGTGCTAAACGCATTGCGCGTTGGTGGACCCGGATATCCGGCCCTATAGAGCCCTCGAACCGCGGTATGGTAGGTGGCTCTTGTCCCCCGTCATCCAAGGTCGAGTTGGACGCAAAGAGTTTGCCCAAAATATCGGCTTTCTCCTTTGCGTCGTGGGCCAACGAATCATTTCCTATGTGTAGAGGTGGAAAGGATGGCTTACAGAAATTTCCTTCGATAGCTTTGGTAAGAGACCAGAACGCACGAGTTCCCGAAGGAAGCCGCTCAAGCCTCTCGCCAATTCTGCCGATGTGCTTAGACTTCGCCCTTGCAATTTCTCTTTTGAAGGACCTGGAGGCAAAGTTATACTCCTTTTTTAATGCGCTGGTATTTATATCCCGTGCCACCACTGCATCAGCCCAGGCTTGGTAAGCTTCCTGCTTCCTGCAAGAAGCCTTTTTGGAAGATGGACCAAACCAGGGCCTAAATTTGCCACTAATGGGAACCACAGAGGAGGAATGAAAAGCTCCATACCCTGTAGCACCACATCAGCGACAGAATCAGCAGCGGCGTTGGGATCATCCGGCGAGAAGCATATTTGTCCCCAAGGGTAGGACGCAAAGAAGGACCGCATCCCATCCCAATCTGCTGACTTGTAGTGCCACACACGGCGGCTGCGTGCAACTCGCGATCGCGGCGAGCACGTGACAGGCACAGTACTCCAGACAAGGCAATGGTCTGAGGAACCAAGTGGGGTGCCTACGGTTACGTGGTAGCCGTCCGGATGAGAAATCAGCAGAAGATCCAACAGTGAAGGCTTCTGGCTCTCCACATCTGGTATTCGTGTTGGCGTGGTAACCAGTTGTGTCAGGCCATATGCCAGGGCGAAGTCGTGAACAGATCTCCCCGCATGATCGGTCTTACTGGAACAGAGCCAGTCGGCATGGCGGGCGTTAAAATCGCCAAGCAAAACGATCTCTGCTGACGGGATCTGCTGCTGCACAAAGTCCGAAGCCATTTGGATGTGCTCAATCAGTCGGTCAGTTTTAGTATCACCGCTATGGGACCTATAGAGGCAAGCATAGACGCGGGGATGGTCGTCACTATCTATACGGAGCCATAAGGTGGAGAGGTCCCTACCTTCAAGATTCCCGAGGCGACGAGAACTGATATCGTCTCTGAGATACACGCACACTCCGGCTTTGGACAAAAAGGAGTGTTCAAGTCCGTACCCAGGGTAGGTAAGGTAGGATGTGTCCACTGGAGACGATATCTGCGTCTCGGTCAGGAAGAGCAAGGCTGGCTTTACTGTCTCTAGATGGTGATGAACAGCATTAAGGTTGGTATGTTATCCCCTGATGTTGCAGAAGTCCACGGCTAGCATGGCAGGGGGTGCCAAGGTATTTCTGCTCTTGCAACGGGCGTTTGTGAGCGCAGTTTTGCCCCCCTCCCCCCCAAAATACGAGGGGCGGACTGGGCGTCCACGTTCAGGTGCGTTGTGTCCTGAACGCGGACGTCCAGAGAGGGATTCTCCAACGCTAGCGCAGTCGGTACCCTCCTGGGATAGCAAACGATTTTTCAACTGCGCCATCATAGGGGGGTTGGGGGTTTGGGCCTCCGGTACCCTCACTCACTCGGCGAAACACAACGCAACAGTTGTTTCACGCCGGTTCCGTGCCTACCTTACAAACCGGGCACTGCGAACCGTCATTGACGGCGTCGCTGGAGAGCCCAGATACGTCACATGCGGTGTGCCAACCGGTTCCGTGTCTGGTCCCGTCGGGTACATAATGCATGTCAACAGCTTGTGTAATGTGATTCGAAACTGTCGCATATACATGTATGCTGATAATACTTGTTTAGTGTATGCAGATAAAGAATTATATGTAATTGAAAGGAATATTCAGGAGGATTTCACAAATTTATTTAACCAGGGTCATGATAATGGGATTATAATAAATATAAATATAACTAAGTATACGGTCTCCTTATCTTAACAACTGTGAATGTCTGCCGCGCGTAGTGGGGCATAGCTATGAGTGCCTGCACGACGACGATACGACGTATTGCGCGTGTGCAGCTATTGAGGTGATGGGGGAGTACAGGTACTTACGTACTAGGTTTAGTTATAGATAACAGCGTCTCGTGGAAAACACATATACACACCTTTGTGATAAACTCAGGTTAGTGCTTGTAAAATTCCACCACCTTAGTTTTGTACTGGAGAGGGCCACTTTGTACACGGTCTACTATGCGCTGGTGGACTCTTTACTTTTATGGACTGACATGCTATGGAAGAAAGGTGGTGTTGTTATTGGGTATAGAAAATTATTGTAAGGATGAGTTTAAAATCAAGACGGTACATATAAGACCTCAAAGGAATAAATGCATAAGAAGATTTGTAGTACCCACTTGTATTAACTATTATGGACAAATATGTAGAAAATACTTAGTCCCAACAATTTTTAATGACATACCATTCGATTTAGAAAGCAGCTGTACCACAAAAATATCTTTTAAAAATAAAATGTGGAAGTTAATTTTTTGCAACTTTTGTCAAAACCTCTTATTTGGAGATGCATAGATTAAATTGATGTCATACTAGTTTAAGTTCGCGGCTACGCCACCGGTGTGAATTGAATTGAAATATCAATAAGCAATTTAAAATGTTATTAGCATTACGAGTTGTCTGACGAGTACAGACAAATGCGGGGTGAGACAGGGGGGATTGACCTCGCCAGCGCTTTTCAACCTATGTGTTAACCAGCTGATTGTCGAGCTCAGTAGCACTCTTGTTGGTTGTTCTATTGACGGACTCTGTGTTAATAGTATTAGTTACGCGGACGACATGGTGCTGCGGAATCCGTCAATCAGCGCACTCAGGAAGTTGTTGGCGGTCTGTGAGGCTTATGCGGAAGCACACGGACTTGTGTACAACGTGCAAAAAAGCAAACTGCTTGTGTTTAGGGCGAAGCGTAAAAAACTAGCACATAATATGCCACCAGTTATGTTAAAAGGTGTGGCCCTTGAAAGAGTGTTTGATTTTAAGTGCTTGGGGCCCATAGTTACGGAGGACTTAAGGGATGATGCTGATATGGAAAGAGAACGGAGGGCGTTGGCGGTCCGATGGTGGCCCGCAGGTTTGCACGTTGTACACCAGAAGTAAAAATAACTCTTTTTAAGGCTTTTTTTCGGTCGCTGTACACGTGCACCCTGTGGGTTCGATATACGCAGAGGGCATACAACGCCCTCAGAGTCCAGTACAACAATACTTTCAGGATGTTGTTGGGGCTTCCACGTTACTGTAGCGCATCAGGAATGTTTGCAGAGGCACGTACTGACGGTTTCAGTACCGTCTTACGTAAAAGGATTTCTTCTATGATGCGCAGAGTGCGTGGGAGCTGCAATGACATTCTGAAGGTCATTAGTGAAAAGCCGTGCTTCACCATTATGGCGCATTGGGTACGTGTACATGTACATATAACCGGTGCGTCAGGTGAGTGCAGCAGATATATGAATTAAAATCTTTTATTTCGTTTGTTACTAACATAGTTTATAAGTAGTGTGTATTACTAACATCATATGGATCAAGGTCTGAAATAAAGTATTTTTGTTTTATTTTATTTTATTTTTATTTATTACGTCATAGTCAGCCTTTATGCTGCTGTAAAATATTTGTTTTATTATAGTTAATGTTTAGCGGTAAATGTAAACTTGTTATTGATGGAAAAGTACCTATAAGTTACATAAAAGTATAAAATTGTATATGGGAGCTACATCTGCCAACAAATAGCTTTACAGTTTGGCAGAAGTAATTTTTTTTTGTAATATGTGATATCACCACGAATAAACGCTTTTTCATTTCATTTCATATTGAGTACACAAGAATGGGCGCATTTTATTACACTTTTAAACTTATGCTGTGGATGTTTGACATCCATATAGGCGGTTGGTTTAAACAGAATTCCGCTACAAAATCGTCTATAATATTTTGTTTGACGAGTCGCTTCTCAGTTCGTCACTGTAAATCGAGCTTCATAGGCATTTAAATTCCTTTCGCTTCGGGTCGCGCGTACGTTTGTTGCCCCGCCGCACGCTGCTGCAGCGATTCGCTCGGCAAAAATCGCTCGCGTTGTGCCCGCTGAGTGCGATTCAATATTCTAGTACATTTTGTTCTTACCGCTCACCGCCCTACGCTAAGCTGTTGCTGATAGCGACGAGGTCGTGGCCATGCTGTTAAGCGCAGAGAAGCAGCGTTAACCCTTAATTTGATTTTGGGAAATATACTGAACATCGATAAATAAAAAATCTTGAGCATACATTTTCATATAGTTTTAATTATTTTCACCCTGATTACTTTGGGTATATACTACACTTACAAATTTTAAAATATCATAGTTATGAGCTTGCGTTTAGTCCGCCAGTACTCGCCACAATGTCGAGGAGGCAGGAAGTGTCGCGACCGCTCTCGGTAAGTTAAAATTTACGCGTTATTTTTGTATGGAAAAAGCTGTTGAAATTGACACAATATATTTTATAAGATATACAATTATGTTCACATAAATCACAATTATGATAATGTACTTAGTTTTTGCGTAACAGTTCATTAAACTTTCGTGTCCAGCATTCTGCCCATTGCCAACTAGTCGCTGATTTAATTTAATCTTGTTATGTCCAGTATACTGTACTATGCCCATTTTGTGAAAATCTGAAAATTCAACATCATGAGCAGTATTTTTCAAGAAATCAACAAGAAGTTCAAAATTACTCGCGTTAGTGCCTACAATCAACGCCGATTCCGACATTGAGGAAGAAGGAAGCTCGAACAATGAAGCGGAGTTCAGCAAAAGGCAGCAATCTGACTATTCCTCATCCGATGCACCATCTATTCCATCTTCATTGGAAAATCTGGGTTTGTCTGGTAACTCGGACGATAGAGAAGACCGTCCGGATGTAATATAAAATAGCGAACCAGACATAGATTCTCTGCCAGTCCCACTTACTCCAATTATGAGACAAGTGCTGCTATCCACAAGTCAGGCAAACTTTGATATTATTCCAACCCTGTCATCATTCTATTCTATACCGTCTCTACAAGATATATAACCTGGACCAAGTGTAGCGAAAACCAGGTCCAAGAGAAAACAAGTAGTTGCCTGTAAAATTAAACCAAAGAAGAATAGCTACCAAATGCAATTTGAAGAGAAGCAAGTTCAAGCACAAAGCTGAAATAATCGGCAGTGAATTTGTATTTCCCATGACTACTGAAGATTCAGCCTTAGGATATAATACATACTGTTATTGTATATTCTGTTCAAAATACTGGCCAATCAATAAATATACTTATAGGTATTGTAGACATGCCATGTTACCTAGACTACTGGTCCACTGGATTCCGATATTCGGGCATTTCTGATAGTCGTTGAAAAGATTTCAATTCTTACGATCTTCATTTTATCGATAATTCATTCTCTAATACAGTTCGGATCAGAGTGGCTTTTTATAGAAAAGGTGAGACGTAACTGTTTAGCTACTGAAAAGGAGACTTTGAGATACAGCATAGAATAGTACAATATCTATGAAACCCAATAAACAAGGTTTAGATTTTTTTTATTGTGTCGGTATGTCGGGAATCGTGTACGACTTCCGACTTTATGCAGGTGAAGACACATTTAGAAACATTTCCTTTTCTAAAGCTGAAAAAAGTCAGCCTTTAGGGGCCAAAGTAGTAGTCGCTCTGTGTAAAACTATTCATACAAGAGCGTGTGTCGTATACTTCGATAATTTTGTACCAGACTATGATTGTGATGTAATAAACTTTTTATAATTGTATTTTTTTAAGTTAAAATCCCTAATTCAACATCATAATTAATAACTAAAATAAAACACTTCTCAGACCTTAATTTGGCGAAGTACAACATACTGCACACCAATATTTGCACTCACTTCCTTTATTATTGGATAATGTCCAGCATATTTGACAGGCATTTTCAGGAAATCTAGACACAGGAGTTTTTTTTATTATTATTCTGGGTTAAATTGAACCCCAAACATATAAAAAAAATGCATTTAATCTAGATTTTCAGAAAAAAAATGCCTAGCCAAATTAAGGGTTAAATACTACTTACAAGAAGGCTATATACTTATATAATCCGTGTGGTGTTCGGACGCAAAGAATAACACTACCACTCTTACAATGGGTGTCGTAAGGGGCGACTAAGAGATAATGGATATCCCCAATGCGCTCAAGTCTTTTTGGTCATGGTAAGCGTTCGCTACCTTTCCACTAACAAGACTAAAGATAGCGAACCTTTGAGGGCGTTTATCAGGATCGAGCCTTTCGCTGCATCCCAACCTCTGCCGTTTATACTGGTTTACCAGTCCATTGGATCACAGAGGAAGGGACAAGAGATTGGATCTGCACCCGCGTCACTGCTTGTCGACTAGAATCAAACTCACGCGCAGATGACTCTAGCCACTAATTCCGGATTTGAGCGTTTATAAGTCCCTGTGGCGATGGGGTACTGGTGGTGGGGCTGAGATACCGATGTACCGAGGCTTTAGTCAGCACCCTGCAGGTATGCGGCCAGGGGAGAGAGGTTGCTCTCGGAGTCAATCGAGGCGGGACTCTGTGTTTTGCAGCACTACTGGTGACAAAGCAGCCATATTTAGGATGGCTCTGCTTTCCTCTGCACAGACCTCCTCTGTCCTCGTCTAGAAAAGATGGCCTAAAAATAGTTCGTCTCACCCATTATCTAGGTGCCAAACCGCGGGCGCCTAGACATCGACAAAATGCGGTCGGAAGAAGCAGCAAAAATTCAAAAATATGGTAAAACTAAAACAGCTTAGCTACTTAGAACGTAAGGACTCTACTGGACGATGACAGTAATTTGTGCCCAAAGAGAAAAACTGCTCTCATAACAAGAGAACTAGCTAGGTATAAAATAGACATAGCTGCAATAAGCGATACCTACCTCTGAGTGACAAGGGAGAGATCGGGAAGATCTAGGAGGCTACACGTACTACTGGAGTGGACGTCCCTCCGGTGAGAGGTCAGGTAGATAACGTTGTCGACTCGAGTGACTTAACTAAGGGAAAATGTTACGATAATGGACTAAGACTATTGTCGTTACGTTCTGAATTCGACTATTACCAACACATGTTTCAGACTTGCTGAGAAATACAAAACCCCGTGGATGCACCCAAGATCTAAGCATTGGCATTTTAAAGACTGATGGTACGCCGTAGGACTAGACTGCGTGACGTACTCGTGACGAGAGCTATGCGTGGAGCTGTCGGCTGGACTGATCACAATCTCATTCGGTCAAAGATGCTCTTTCAGCTTGAAGTGTAGGTACTTAGTTCTATATCGTAGTGGGTAAGTGTCTAAATTGTAACCGCCGTCAGTTCGGAGTAAACCTTGCTACGTAATAGCTGTGTCTCATTAAGCGCCCCAATCTAGTACTCGATATTACATTGGCCACGAGGATAATCTAATTCGGACTATTTTCCCTATTTTTTCACGTGTGTGTGATTGTGCATATTCGTCCTTGTTACAATTGTACGGATAACAAGTAATATAGTACTAATTCCTTCAAGGATTGAGGAGTCACCCTATATCACGGAAACTAATTATTGCTTGAAGTTGAAATTTTATACAATTCTATAAATTAACTGTAACATACGGCAACAAAAGCATAGAAATAATAATTTAAACATTTCTATGGAATGGCCGATTTTTTGCTAATAGGACTGTCAGTTTCGAAGAACGATATCTTTACTTGTATTATAAAGTGGAAGAGTTTTTTTCTTTGTTTGTTTTAATCAAATCAAATAAATGTACCTATTGTGGATATAGGTCAAAATACAGGGGTTCTTGGCTTGCCGCGGTCGGTCTGTGGATGGGTGACCATCATTTCATACCGAGACCTTTCCGTGCCTCGGAGAGCACGATAAGCCGTCGGTCCCGGTTGTCAAATTAAGATCTATGACAGCCGTTACGGGTATTCAGAGGCCTGAAACTCTGACAACCAGTCATACCACGAGATATCGTGCTACCCAGTAAATGGGTTGTGGAGGTCAGATAGGCGGTCGCTCCATGTAAAATACTGGTCTTACGCTGCATCTGGTTTGACAACAAGCCGACCCCAATGTAATTGGGAAAAGGCTAGGCAGATATAGGTCAAAATACAGGTGGTATAAAAATTACAATCTTTGGTCCATATATATCCCGCCGTTTCGGCATACAATAATAAAAAAAAATACACATCATTAAAATTAACAAACAAACGATAAAATTTTCGATTTTTTGTGTAATGTAATTATTTAATTCTTTTGTAATTAATTAATATAATACAAATTTTATAATATTAAATATTACCAAAATATACGTTATTATTATATAATAATGTCTTAATTTCAAGTGACCATGACTCATATAAATTGTTAGTAAGATTTGAAACACCTATGTCCTACCTACTAGGTAGTTACATTTCGTCATGTGTCACTGTCGTAACATCCCATGGGAGATGGCACAACAGCGACCCATGTATACGCAGTCCAGAATGCTTGCGATCATGCTCAGGATACTGTTGGGGCTGCCCGCATTCTGCTCACCAGAGATGCATATGTCTTACGCATTGTTGCATAAAAACAATCTATGTGTGATCATCTGCAAACATCCCCGTGCTACAGAAGCGGAGCGGCCCCACGAGTACCCTAAATGCGTTATTATATGGAACACGGAGAGTCTATATCTTGTCTTCTATCTTTGAGTATATCCAGCCCACAGGCTGCACGTGTAAAAGTTTGTACAGTAGGCTCAGGGCACACGGTATGAAAAATATCGACACCATACTCCCCCGATGCTTTGATGGTTTCAATCGGTATGGTATCCCTTCCTGTGGCTTTCCCGCTTTTTAAGCGTCTGATAGCGGTTCGCACTTCGTTCTTCAATATGCATGGCTCTATCTCTTCGTCCTTGGGCTCTGTTGGGAGATAGTTGTGAGCATGAGGATCTTCAAATAATGACTGACAGTAGTCGTTCCAGGTCCCAGATATTGCATCTATTTCAGTCAGCAGTTCGCCCTGTGAGTTTTCTATAGTCCATGTTTTAGAAGAAAGGGTTTTGGTTATGGATTTTATTTTGTGGTGCAGCTCGCCCGTTTCGTGTCTATCAGCGTGAATTTCAACTTCTGCACATAAATTATGTCGTCGACCCAGCCACGGAAAGTCAAATCAGAATACAGTATCTTTTTTTTACTTGAGTGGTCACTATCCATATAATATATAACCTGTCCCACAGTAGATATGTCATTCTGCACTACGTCTAAAGGTGGGTAGCTGTTTTGTCAAACGTATCGCAATGGCAATCCAGCTGAACGTTGTTCAGCTGTTTTATAAAACAGTACTGTTTTGTAAATCAGTTAGCAGTTTTGTAAAACAGCGGATTCTACGATCCATCTGCGACATATACAGTCTTCTTGGATGGTGTTGAAAGAAGCTGTTTGATATCACCAAGTTGTTCTCGGCGGCAAATTGTAAAAGTCTTTCTCCTCTTTCATTACGCTGTCCCAGCCCGAATTTACCTGCCCACTGGCTAAGCTGATCAGCATGTGCTCCTATTTTCGCATTTAGATCGCCCATTACAATCAGTAGTTCCCTTGCCTATGGTTGATTCCAGCTCAGTGTAGAAATTTTCTAAATTTGTGTAGCTTGCTGTGCTATATCTATGTATATCAGCATGATATTCAAACTGATTGGCTTCGATTTTAGCATAATACTCAGCACTCGATCGCTAACAGGTTCATATCCTATCACACAGTTACTATTTATCTTCGGCAGGATAAAGGCAACTCCATTTCTGCTGTTATCATAATTTCCAGAAAAGTAAACAGTATGCGATTCAGTGTGAAAATGGCCATTACCTTTCCAATGTGTCTCACTTAGACCGCAGACGCTTATTCCACATCACTCAATTTCTCTCTCTAAAATATCAAGTTTGCCTGGTTAAAGCATTCCGCGCTCATTCCACGTACCAATCTTTTGGACACTTTGCATCTTCATTGCGGAGGAGATTCCAGTAGTCCGATTTCCAGACGATGCCTGGTTTCCCACACCATCCTGGCCGGTAGCCCATTTCACACCGTCTGCCCCGGACGCAGAGCGGCGCCGATTGCTAAGCAGATCACATGGCCACCTTAGTATCTTATTATGGACCTTCATGATCATGACGACTTTATATGGGAGTATAGTGCAGTAGTTTCCCCTGGCTTTCTGCACCAGACATTATAGAGGTTATTTGTGCCTCAAGGACGCTGTACCCTCTTCCGATCGGTTGTCCGGTCGGGTGTATGGTTATACCGCCACGGTTCGGTCGTCAGAGCCTCGTTCGTTATCTAGCAGGGAGCACCGCGATAGCTTGTGACCATCGCCGCCGGCTATTCATACGAACCATCGACGCGAGCAGGTGAGGTTGACAGTTGGGTCGGATAAGTTGTTATTAGCGTTCTCCCCTTGCTCCCGCAGTATTTATCCGGGAGGCGCAGGTTCGAATCCAGGCGTTCTGACCACTAAGCCATCTCGACGTCTGCTCACTACCGTGAATTATTCCTCCACATTTTACACGTCTTTTGGGGACGTGATTGCTATCTATTCAGTCCCTATACAGGTGACCGAACTGACACGAGTAACTTTGCAGTTAATACAATGTCGTAAAGATGCAATTACCTTAACAATTAGAGATACATCTTTGAAAAGCATTAACGCATGCTTAGCGAACTCGGAAGTTATACATTTTTCACCGTGGGAGAGCCATGCTTCGGCACGAATGGGCTGGCTCGACCGGAGTGATACTCGACCTCACAGAAAACCAGCGTGAAACAACGCTTACATTGTGTTTCGCCGAGTGAGTGAGGGTACCGGAGGCCCAAACCCTTAACCCAATTTCCAAGTTTACGTAAAACTCAACAATTTGAATTTTATTGATATCGTATGGCGTGGACTCCCTTAACCGGGTGTAGGCAACCCCAGCGTGGTTGCCCGCCCGCCTGTAAGAGGGCGCGCGAGTAGTGTGCGACGGCAGCCGAGCAGAGAGGCACGTTATAGCCGCGCTCCCGCTGCCTGCCACAGAGACAGTTTCACGATTCATCTCTTGTCGCTATCTTGTGTAACATTAGTTTTACCCTATGTGATATTGTGGTGTCCTGTATTGGTTAAGTGATTAAACGTATTTATCCTTAACTTGTGTCATCAATCGACCCTACACCAAGCCGTAGTGCTATAACTGGCGCCCAACGTGTTTAACTGGCTGCTATAACTGGTGCCCAACGTGTTTAACTGGCTGCTATAACTGGCAGTCCAACGTGCATATTCTTCAGAAAATTTCGCGTGGAGTACGTACAAGAAGAATGTCTTTGGACGAATCAAACAACAATGATGACGCCGCAGGCGCCGCCGCCGCCGCCGCCGGATCGAATATCACAATGACGCAAGAAGCACTCACCAGTCTTCTGACTACTATCCAACAATCTCAGAATGAGTTCTGTCAGCAATTGTTACGCGAGATGAGATCGTCGACGCCGCAAATAGTAAGTTACGTGTACGAGGCTCAAGACTCGGGCTTCGCATTTGGCGCGAAAAATGGAAACTTCGCGAAATGCACGACGCGTTATGGCGGCCTCTGCGACGAGTCGTTAGAAAATTTCATAGACGCTATTTTATCATACAAGGAATGTGTTGGCGTATCTGACGACAATGCTCTCCGTGGATTTTCGATGTTGTTGGAGGGACCTGCTGCGCTGTGGTGGCAGGGTATAAAACGTTCGACTACTTCATGGTCTGAGGCTCTACAACTTTTGAAGAGCGCCTTTGGCGACCACGACCCACCGTACCGTATTTGTAAGAAGCTATTTGCCTTGAGTCAAGAAGATGAACACACAGACCTATTTATTGCAAAGGTACGTGCTTTGTTAGTAAAAATACCTAAAGATGACTTATCTGAAAAAGTGCAATTAGATATGGCATTCGGACTTTTAAATCCGCGCATCAGAAAACGTTTACACAGGGGGTTCCACCCCCCCAGGGGTTCCACCTTGTCGTGGTGGGGGGGCTCTAGTAGCCGTGGCTTGGTCACCCACGGTGAAGCTAACGGAACCCGAGGAGGGCCGCTCCTCAGGGCTTTGCCTTCAAGCCCATGTTGGAGCGGCGCCGGCGTAGGTTGCGGGCCTTATGGGGGGTGTCGCAACTGAGGTGGGCTGCGGCGTCGTATGGGCGGCACCGCAGCTGAGGGATGGGGGCCGCGGTGGGAGAGGAGTGCCGGTATGTCGATGCGCCGCTCTCCCTACCTACCGCGGCCTTGACGGGGCCGCCACCGTTGGATGGCGGACGCGGTGGGGCCGCAGGGGAAGAGGAGTGCCGGTATTGCGAGGCGCCGCTCTCCCTATCCTCTGCGACCGTAGTGGCAGGCGGCGGGGCCACAGACCTGACCCGTCGCAGGGGACCTAGGGCGTCCAGACACGGGGTCGTCTGGCGCCCATTGCACATGGTCTCCGAGGTGGTTGCGGCACGCCATTACTCTGCTGTGCCGTAGCGGGGGGGTGCAATACCCAACCCCGTGAGGGAGTCCGGCAACGGACGGCTGCGGGCGGGTTCGCGGTTGTGTGCGAGAGCGTTCCCGCGTCCCGCCCTCAAGCAGCTGAGGAGGTATACTGTGGAGTTTTAGTGGGTTCGAGTCCCACATAACCGCTCAGTCTCCCCGTGTCAGAGCGGTATGCGAGGGCATTTCTCCACATAAAAAAAAAAAAAAAAAAAAAAAAAGGGAAGACGTCAATAGTTTTGATGAGTTACTCAATATGTGTCGCAGTATAGAAGACTCGCTAAGAGAGTCGACTGTAAAAGGGACAGAGTACCAGTACTACATCTCGAGCGAAGCCGCAGGCCCATACAAGTACGCGCGCGACCACGTCGTCGTCGCCGCGAGATGTACCTGCGGACGCCGCAGCGACCGGCGCCTCCCGCGCCGCCGCTACCGAGCACGCCGAGACCACCGTCGTCACGAAAGTGGTAAAGCAGTTTTGTTCATATTGCAAACGTTTCGGTCACCTTAAAGATGTGTGTGATAAACTCAAGTGTATTAAATAGCGATCAAAAAGTAAACAGTGAGATAAAATGTTACGGTTGTGGTGCCGCGAACGTAATAAAATCTAAATGTAAGAACTGTAATAATGGTGGACAATCATTTTATTCCGTCGACAACAGTTCTAAGTCGCATAACGGGTCAATAGGTGCGATTTCTATGAGTCGTCGTAGCAAAGCTGCCGCCGCGACATACTCTGGCCCGCGTACGCAACCCGTACGGAGCCCCGCCGCGTCCGCGACCGACCGAGTCGTCGCCGCCACGCATGCGCGGCCCCAGCGGAGCCCCTCGCGCATCGCAGGCGACCGCTCAGCCGCTTGCGCGCCGCCGTCGCAGCCCCCACTTAACCCGTCGATGCGCACGTTGGTCAAAGGTAACCCTACGCGTGCCGTAGGAGTTTTACGTAATTGTTGTGATGATAATAGTTATCATGAAAATGTTGGTAATTTAAATGTCCCTAGTTTTAATGATTGTTTTTACAATAGTTGTGAGTATGTTAATAATAATAATAACGATATACCTTTTCGTCGTCCGATTTTAAATATAAGCATTCTGGGTAATTGTGGCACTGCGCTCGTAGATTCTGCAGCTAAAAGCTGTATCGCCGGTCACACGCTCTACGCTCTCCTACAGAGGTTAGGACACCCGTTAGTGCCGTCAAAACAAATTGTTAAGTTGGCGGATGGTGTTAGTAGGGAGATGAATGTACTTACTGCGGAGGTAAAGGTGACACTCCAACATAAAACTAGAAATGTGAAGTTTATGATATTTCCTGACGCAAATAATAATGAAAGTTTGTTGGGTATAGACTTCCTTACCACGTTTAACCTTGTTTTCAATTTTGGTGATAGCAGTTGGCACTTTGCTGATAATAATATGCAAAAATTTGAGATGCAGTTTGAAAAAGTGTTACCCTTACCTGTATCTTCATGTGCCGCTGTAGAGGTACTCAGAGATGATGAGGCGACTTTACTCACCGATCAACAGCGTGATATTCTTGCCCAACTCCTCATTGAACATCAGGATATTTTTGAGCCAGGGGGAGACGCGACTCCTTTTGCGGAGCATGTCATTGATACCGGCGATCATTCCCCTATAGCTGTTCCGCCTTACAGATTGACGCCTGCTAAGAAGGAGGTCATGCGGGCAGAGCTTGAAAAGATGTTGGCAGACGACATTGTGGAAGAATGCGAGTCTGCATGGGGATCTCCAGCGCTTCTTGTTCCGAAGGCAAATGGCAAGGTACGTTTTTGTGTTGATTATAGGAAGCTCAATGCGGTAACAAAAACCGACGTCTATCCAATGCCGTTGATAGACGAGCTTGTCCAGTCGACTAAGAAAAATTGTTATATGAGTACAGTTGATATGCGCAGTGGATTTTGGCAGGTGAACGTACGTGAGCAGGACAGAGATAAGACAGCGTTTCTAACGCCGTTTGGTACTTATCGTTTTAAACGTATGCCGTTTGGTTTAAAAAACGCGCCATCGACGTTCCAGCGTCTTATAGATAGACTCCGTACGGGTGCTTCACTGAAAGATGTGACCCTGTTAGCGTATCAAGATGACATTTTGGTAATTTCTGAAAGTTTTCAACAGCATATTGCAGATCTGCGTGCGGTGTTTGAAAGGTTACGTTTGTTTAAGTTACGGGCGAACAGAGAAAAGTGTGTCTTTGCACGAGACAAAGTCAAGTACCTCGGTCACGTCATTACGCAAGACGGTGTGTCAGCTGATGATGACAAGGTCCGTGCAGTCCTAGACATGAAGGCACCTTCGTCGTTGCGCCATCTTAGAACATTTCTGCAAACATGCTCGTGGTTTAGAAAATTCATTCCAAGTTTTTCCGCAGTCGCTGAGCCATTAACACGCTTACTAAAGAAGAATCAGCCATGGTCTTGGGGTTCAGACCAGGCTCGTGCCTTTCAAGGCTTGAAGACGCGTCTATCGTCGGCACCGATTCTAGTCCAAACGGATTATAGTAAGCCTTTTGTGTTAAGGACGGATGCTAGCAGTTACGCCATTGGTGCGGTATTACTACAGGGAGAGGGCAAAGATGAGCGCCCGATAGAATATGCTAGCCGTCTGCTCAATTCAGCCGAAAAGAACTACAGCACAACAGAGCGTGAGGCTCTTGCCGTTGTGTGGGCCGTTGAACGTTTCAGAGGCTACATTGAAGGTCACGAAGTTGTTATAGGTAGTGATCATCAGCCGTTAAAGTGGCTTCTGACCCTGAAATCGCCGTCTGGTCGGCTTGTTCGTTGGGCCTTAAAGTTGCAATGTTTCAACGTTAAGTTTCTATATACGCCTGGAAAGGCGAATGTAATTGCAGATACGCTTAGCCGTCCAACCTGTAATGAGGAAGAAAAAGATCAGTGTGGTGTTTGCTCCGTCGTTGTAGACTTACCTACTAGGAATCCTACAGATCTCCGACGCACGCAGCTCGATGACCTGGAACTAAAGAAAATCATTAGTGATCTGGAAGATACATCTGATCCTCAGTCTATAAGAGTTAAGCGTTGGTCTGAGAGAGGTTATTTCATGCAGCAAGGCGTCTTGTATAGGTATAATCCTGACGTAGACAGTGAGGAGCCGCAACTAGTGATGCCGGTTTCTCTTCGCCTTGATATTTTAAAGGAATGTCACGACTCCGATATAGCTGGTCATCACGGAGTAGATCGTACATACAACAGAATTGCTCAAAAGTTTTATTTCCCAGGCATGCGCAGAGTCATAACGGAGTACGTAAAAACATGCGCCGCCTGCCAAAAATATAAAACTTCGAACACTAAGCCGTCCGGCCTTCTACAGACTCCTGTTCTAAACCAAAGAGGTGAAGTGTTAGCCATAGATTTATTCGGTCCACTTCCAGCAGGAGACAAAGGAGAAAGATGGATTCTTCTAGTAGAAGATACCGCGACGCGTTGGGTCGAACTTTACGCTTTGAAGGAGGCAACTTCAGAAGTGTGTGCCCGTATGTTGATTGAAGAGTACTTTCTTCGTTTTGGACTTCCTCGACGCATTGTGTCAGACAATGGCGTTCAATTTGTTTCCGCTGTTATGCAACAGTGTATGTTTATTTAAGGTATCAGTCAAGAGCTATTACCTTTGTACCACCCTTCAGCTAATCCAGCTGAGCGTAAAAATAGGGATTTAAAGTTTCAGTTGTCACGTCTAGTCGATACAAACCATTCTTCTTGGCCGCAGCACCTTCCCGCAATAAGGTTCGCCATGAATTCGGCAGTTTGTCAGACTACTGGTGTGTCTCCAGCATACTTAACTTTTGCTAGGGAGCTTCGTTCACCGCTCGACGTGCAACATGACATCAGGTCGATTCTTAACAAGGATAATTTTGTTCCTCAAATAACTCCCTATTTGAAACGTTTCGTTGACTCTTTCATTTCAGTTAGAGAAAGAGTAGAAGCACAACAGGACGACGCAAGGAGTGTGCTGATAAGTCCAAAACGCCTGCTGAAGTCTTCGAAGTCGGAGATCAGGTGCTTTTGAAGTCACATGTCCTTAGCAGTTCGGCAAAGAACATCACGGCAAAGTTTGTGCCGAAAGGAGACGGTCCTTATGTGGTTGCGAGAAGACCTAGCCCTACAGCTTATCTTATTGGTAACTTGGATAACCCTGGTGAAGTTTTGGGCAAATATCATGTGTCAGAGCTTACGCGTTTTCATAACCGGGATATTGGTTCGCCTCCTAATCCTGTTTTACCTAAAAGACAAAGAGGACGTCCCCGTAAGCATGTTTGTCCTGTATGTTAGTTTTAAGTTTTTTTTTTGTTTATGCGAGTTCATGAGCGAGTACGTTCTCACGAACTCGAGGGGGAGTGTATGGCGTGGACTCCCTTAAACGGGTGTAGGCATCCCCAGCGTGGTTGCCCGCGCGCCTGTAAGAAGGCGCGCGAGTAGTGTGCGACGGGCAGCCGAGCAGAGAGGCACGTTATAGCCGCGCTCCCGCTGCCTGCCACAGAGACAGTTTCACGATTCATCTCTTGTCGCTATCTTGTGTAACATTAGTTTTACCCTATGTGATATTGTGGTGTCCTGTATTGGTTAAGTGATTAAACGTATTTATCCTTAACTTGTGTCATCAATCGACCCTACACCAAGCCGTAGTGCTATAATCGACATTATCTGGCATGATTTTGATGCCTCGCCTCTTCTCACACACTATGATACCTATATACTTTTTACCTGTATGGTTACAATGATAGAACACTATGTATGTATGTATTGTATATATATAACACAATGTAATGTCGAGAGCTATTGTTGCTGTAGTGTAAGTTTTTATATGCCTGTTTGTTACCTCACCCCCGCCAAAAGTGGCGAGCAAATTTGTTCTATATTAAGTCAGAAGCCGGCCCCCGTCTGGTCCTCTAAGTCTCCATCTCATACACATTTTTTTACTCCTTTTTTTTATTTTTATATATAAGCAGCGTATGGCAACACTGGTGTGATTCATATTTTTTAGTTACTTGTTAGTTGTTATCTGTGTGAGTTTAGGCGGGAAAATGTAAAGTGCACTTTGTCGATTTTATATTGTTTTCCAAAACTTGTGTTTCTCCGAAGTATAATGTGTAATTATGGTGGATAATTAGCCATTATGTGTTCATGAAGGTGTGCGAGTGTGGGCAAATTGTATACAATTGAAAATCATGACTTTTTGTGTTCACTCCTAAACTCCATCGAAGACTCAGTAAAATTTCCACCGTTTTACTGAGGCAATAACTGCAATAACTTTTTATACTTGATTAAAACAAGAAGGAAGTAACTGAAGACGAGGCTTTGGCCTTACTTTTATTCAAGAACACTGAAGACGAGGCGGTATGGTCTAAGACCTTAGCCTGCCCGATTAGGGCGAAGGACAAAAAAAAAAAAGTTGTTATCTGTCAATGTTGACATATGTGATGACTGATGAGAAACTATGTTTTTTTTTATTTAGTCACTAAATTTGTGGATACATTCATTTGCCCGTGTTTCATTTTAATTAGATTTGTCATATTCACAGTGGTTTTGTAAGGATTTCAACTAAGTATGAGTTTAAATATTATAATCGAAGTTAAAGTAAAAATACTAGGCATGAAACTGGACTTTCAAAGTTGACAAAGCAATTATAGATATAAAGATCAATTATAACTTTTATTATTTACTCTGAATTGTTTCAGTTCTCTATTGTCATTGGCAACGTAAGTGATGGCTTTACCGTTACCTATACCTCCGTGTGCTAAACGAGATGGTATCAGTAGTTTGAGTTGTGAACATTTCGATTATGCTAGTAGTATGGCTACAACATTGTTGGCGCCAGTCAAAACAGAACGTCAAATCCTTGAACATTCTATGTCAGAAGACGACCCTAATGCCAATACGCAATTACCAAGCGTGGTGGGCAAGCAGCCCCGTTGGGGGCCGCGACATCGTGGGGCTCAAGAACTAGCAGAACTTTACAGTCCAGGTTAGTCGTTTATATGATACTAGTACACTATAATAGTGATTTTACTTAACCATTTGCTGTATGACACTATATTTCTATTAAAGCACCATCAGAAAAGAGATTACATACCTATGACTTTCTATATTAAGTGTTACTAAAGGCAATTTTATTGTTTTTAATTAAATTCCAGGTATTAACAGAATTGAATAGATTTGAGAATATTTTTTTTTGTTTCAACAGGCAAAAGACTGCAAGAATGGCTCTGTGTGGTGGTTTGTTGCACATTATGTGTCTGTGCTGGTGTTCTGATGTCCAGACACATACGAGCGGATGCCTCATTATTTTTGGCAGCAATTTCTGGTGTTTTAACAGCAGATTTTGCTTCAGGCGTAGTGCATTGGGCTGCTGACACTTGGGGAGCAGTTGACCTTCCTGTTATAGGCAAAGTAATAATATTCTCAATCATAGCCTTATTTAATGTTTTTTTATGTTATTGATATTGTGCTACATTGATTATCATTTACATTTGCTTATCAAGTCATTCCTTGTAGATATTGGACATTTCTTCCAATAATTTTTTATTTCTTGATAGATATAACTCAGCTCTATCAATAGGGATAAAATCATCAAATATAGTTTAGTAGTAGGAATAATTTTGTTAGTGATACTGCAAGAACACCTATACATACCAAGGCTTAATGCCAAAGAATGTTGTTAATATAACTTATTTAAAATAATAAATTATTTTTAAATGCATTAATGCATGCATAGTAAAATATGATATTACCCGGGCCACTAAGCTATGTTACAGTGAAAACTCCATCAAAATCGGTCTACTGGTTCTACACTTTTAAGTGTTCGGACAGATAGATACACATACACCTTTTCAAAAATTGTGGTTTTGCTAGTTTTATTATAGTAGCTGTGCCCTATAGTTACACCTTCAAATAATTTAAAAGAAATTACTGATTGATAATTTACAGACCTATGGGACAAAAAACTATCATGAATCAACCAACCAGTATCTACAGGTACTGCCATAATTACCTACTTAGTACTTACCAAAAAATAGAAAATAAATCTCGGTAATGGTTGGTTGTTGTTGGGCGGCCAGGGTTGTGCATCACATGGCTCATGCCACTCCCACAATAATTATAGACTGATAAAATATCTTGATGATGAAGTAACTTTTATTTGTAAAGATTAATATGCCATGCCTAATATTAATGTTCATAAATCACTTTAATTTTCAATAAAAAAAAAATTCTCAAAATACCTTATTGGTGCATATTTTTAAGGGATAGGACATGACGGACTTTTTTTTAGATCAATTCAGGACCAATATTTTGTAGAAAATTGTATTTACTCATCACTAACCATTACTATTAACTTTTACAACGCCAATTACTTGTATAGAAGTTCTAGATTCTCTAGCCCTCAACGCTACGACTTCATTAGAAGTAACTATTGTAATAAAACAAATTAACGATATTTAAAGCTTTCTTTTTTTGTTTTTATATAATGACGCCGCGTCTTAAATCCTATTTAACTTTTTCACATAAAACAAGCTCTTGTTTCTTTTATATTAACGAAGATAAATACGCCTGAAAATATTTTAATGTCCCTAGCGCCAAGTACTTCATATAAAGTAAGCTTGTGATGGGACACAATAGTTACCACACTAAGATTCATCCCATCGAAACGTTCATAAATAGTATTATTACTAGAGTTTCTTGAAGGCTCTTCTCCATAAAACGCGTTGGAACCGCACACCTACTTTTGACTTTTCATAAGTGCATGTAATATGGTTTATTTGAAAAAAATTATTTAATATTGAATCGAAAAAAAATTGGTCATTAAGTAATATATATATAAACTTCAAAATTATAACTAGGCTGTTTTTCACTTAATCAAGGCTTATAAGTAGGTTCTTTCTATTTAATTATTGCCAATAATGTTTGAAACATCCATTCCTACGAAACGGCTAATTGTTAGTCGCCCTCAACGCCACGAGCTTCTATAGAAGTAAACCTGTGACATTACAAGCGAGCGGGTTTCACGTAGGGATGCACGATCTTTTGGTTTGAATAGATTATATGGATCATAATGAATCATAATATGCTTCTGAATCGATTATCCAATCCAATTGAATGCACTTGAATCGATCTTCTAAAAATTTATACAAAATTTCCTTTAATATTAAATAAAAAACTTATTAGGTATAATGGATTTAATAGGACTGTCTTAAACATCGTTCTAGAGTCTCGGGCATAAGTGTCTGATGTAGTCAACATTTGGGATAATAATAATGATAATTGGTTTTAAATTGCCATAGATGCCATAGATAGATTCTGTTCAATCACAATACCGTCTGGTAGTTAGTGACTGAAGACATTCTGATAAGATTGCCTTTACACGCAAAAAAAACACAATAATCATTGTGTTTTTTTTACCTAACAATATAAAGAAAGTTAAATGTATAGTGTCGGTCGGTATTTATTTGTAACTGGTGTTGCTTGTTAACTGAGATAATAAAAAATCTGATCAGAAGGCAATATCGTCAGTTCGTACTTATAATTACAAAAATTTCAAAAAAATAATTATAGTACTAATAAGGCAACATGCTTTAAAATTGCGGCAACTACAATTTCGATAAATATATTTTAATATTACGCATTGTTCTAAGGCGTCTATTTAATATTGGAATTGGATTGGGATTGGTATTAATTTCAAGAGTAACCCCACTGTTTAGTGACTATTATAAATGAATAAGACGAGCTTTTGTTTATATTTATGAATACGATCTGAATGATTCGATCCGTCGTACATTTGAATCGATTCACTTGAAAATCACAATGAAATAATCGCTAAATCGTATAATACGCTTTAATCGATCTTCATAAAAATCGCATCGTAATGCGCAAGGTCATTGTGATTTAGTGTAGTGCAACGTTGTAATCGTCCGTTGGCGCACGTGTCCCTACAAAAATTATTACATTTAGAGACCTATATAACAAATCTACGGACTCTTTTCCTTTATTACTGTAAATATATCCTTTATAGTTTTCTTACTGTTTTTTTTTTTACAAAATAAAACTATATGAAAATACGGTATCAGTATATATTTATTTAAATTAAACATATAATAATTTTTAATCGGAAGAACATCACCCCATCCCTGCGTTTTACTATATTTGCTGTTATACATTTGTAGTCTGGGCGAGAAATCGCGTATTTTATACATTGGCGTCGAAAAGGTTAATTATTGTTTACTGGTTATTCATTACTCACGCGCATTGCCCGACTAGTTTCGAACTCGAACGGATTATTCATGAGTTGAGCCCGCGCCGATGTCGCGAGTCAAACCGAGTTTCAACGCGACGGCTCTAGCTTCAATCTTAAATCCAAAGTGGTTATCCAGCCAGAAGGCCACCTCGAAATCGTACGGTATCCCTCAATCAGCCTGCTGCCTGTGGTTTTCGCAGCGTTGCAATTTTGCGGGCTGGCAGGTCAGCCCAAACTGGGGACCATGGACCGCACGACCGCGGGAGAAGCAACAGGTGTTGGTATGTCTTACCCATGCAGCAACAATCCAGCAACTATCAGCTTTGGCGTGAGCCGCCCGAATTGTTTTTCCAAGTTCCGCTAGCGGTCGAGGACGAGTTCAAGATGACCATTGTCGACTCGATGATGATGGTGTCCCTCCTACAATGATTTTGGATCTGAGACCTGTGGAAACGAAGGGCCCGACAGGACAGTCGGTCCTGGACAGTCCGGATCCTGGTACCACCAGTGCTTGTGCGAGACGGAAGTTCGGTCGGCACCTGCAGGGAACTTCCTAAGGCAACTTCAGGGCAAGGTGTTAAAGCTGCTTCCTCCATCGGCTCTCTCAGACGCATGAATGCATGTACCGTGGAGAACCTTAGGCGGAAAACAAACTTGATGATTCATGACGGCAGGCGTCGTGTCGACGAAGATCAATTTCACACTTGCATTACTACATGCAGGTTATGTAGCTACTAGCTATACAAGTGTAAAATTGATGCTCCGTCGACGTGAAGTTACTAGTTATATGACGAATACGTGTATGAATCTACACACCCGTGCACTTTATATTCTTTTATAAAAAAAACGAATTGCTGATGGACGCTGTGCTAAAATCCTATGGACTAAACACCATAATCCTCCACTAATCACGACTGCGTTTATCACAACCCCGACAAGTATATATCGTCGAAGGTATCGACGGACTACATCGTTTGTACAGGCTGTCCCCATTCTGATTTCCGCTGATCATTACCTCCTTGCTAAACCTACGCGACACAGATGGTTCTCGAAGAAGCGGTGGTCCGGTGGATCATCTAGAAGATGAGGATAACATAGCTTCTTCAACCACTTTTCCATTACGGGCCTTATCGCAGCTATTTACGGCGACCCTTGCCTGCTCTCACGTAATAATATGTTCCTTCTATTCCATCACTAGGATCTGTCGGAGCTTGTATCGCATTGCCGCTCCACTAATACAGTGTCGTGGTAACTCACTCCAAAAAAACCCAGGGTGGTATCCGAGTTACAGGCTTGCCACCTCAAAAGAGATCGTATGGTATCCCGTTTTCGCTGCCAATCCGCCCAAACTGAGACCCTGTATAGGCGTAAAGCGCGTAAAGCCTTCGGCAGGAAGTGTCGGGATTATCCAAGTTACGTGCAATCGTGCTAGCGTGAGCCGCCAGAAATATTTTTTGAAATTCTAGAGTCCTAATTATTTAATTATCGATTCATCGCCGATGGTGACGCATAAGAAAGGATAATGCAACCCTTCCCTTGTATAATTTTTTTTTAATATGCTGCCCATATGTGAAACCCGTGCCAAAAGATAGATATCGTCACGACTAGTAACTTTCATTATGATGCCACAAAAATCAAACGTAGGCAAAAAAGATTTACGGTCCCCAATAATGTTTCGAAAAATCAATGATATTATACAAATTACAACCGTTCAATTAGGATATGAATTTAGATGACAATAAAGTAGGTAGGTATATGTAGCGCGGATATTTCTAAACAGTTTTATGAACATTATGTGACTCTCCTAACCATTATGTAAAACTATTAGGAGCCTATCTATCTCTATTGTACTTAAACCATACCTATTAGGTACCATAAGTTATCGTCTTAATGATTACCCTCTACCCAACCCTTCGAGAATAGATACTATTTTATGTTTTTTTGTATATTACTGCCTTCATATAACCTTCACAAGCATATACAAAAACATAAAAAATAACTGTATAAAAAATTTCAGGTTCAAGATATATTCTTTTTCCACGTCTTACAAAAAAATTATTGTATTAATGAAATCTATTAACTCTACATAATATAAAACAAAGTCGCTGTCCGCATCTATTTATCGCCTAACTCCACCAAACCACGCAACGGATTTTGATGTGGATTTAGACATACTCGTGTAACGACCTATTTGGTCGACTGCTCGACGTATAAATGGTGCCGATCTGACTACTCGTCATGTAACAATACCTGCTGCAATGTATATTCGGCTTCATATCGAGTACCTAATAGTGCACAATATCACATATACACGGTTATTCAATCGTCACATAATTGTCATACAACGTAATTTGTCAAAATGTAACATATTATTAATAGTGATAAAGTGAACAATGTAACATAGTCCACGATGCCAGATCCCCAGACCTTACTTCTTTTCTAATGGACAAATGTATACGATTGAGTAGTGCTAATTTGTACAGTTAACGCATACATGCCTGCTAGCTTGAGCCGACAGCCTATTCTAAGGTAGCAGGTGCTACAAGTACGTAAAAACTTTACTCACTTTACTTAAACTCTTAGAGAAAATAAGTAAGGTCTGGGGGCCCTAGGGTCTTGTTCTAACATCACAAGAACTGATTGTCATTATATTAATTTGTAGGCAAGTAATATAATAATCATACAAAAGCATATTTCATATTTTTCAGCTGCATTCTAATGCGAATTTAAGTTTATTGATTAATCATAGGCACGTTTCCAACTCATTTTTAATGCGCTTCCATAAGTATGTACCTATCTATTGGTTAATTTTAATAGATATTTCAATGGGTTACTGTGTTTTATGATTTTTAATTAACTTCCTCATATATATGTCGCAGATGGATAGTAGAAGCCGCTGTTTTACAAAACTGCTAGCTGATTTACAAAACAGTACTGTTTTATAAAAAAGCTGAAAAACGTTTAGCTGGATTGCCATTGTAATACGTTTAACAAAACTACTACCCACGTTTAGACGTAATGCAAAACGACATATCTATAGTGGAACAGATGTGTTTATTGTATAGGTATATTAAATGGATAGGCACCACACAAGTAAAAAAAAAGATACTGTATTCTGATTTGTCTTCCCGTGGCTGAGTGGCGGGCTTCTATTTTTGTGTCTGTATAATCAGAAAAAACCTAACCTGTTCGTGTCGGGGACACGAAACTCCTGTTATTTTCTTTTATAATCTCCATATATTGTCGACTATAATAGTGGTTTAGTATTTACGTCATTCAAAATTACTTACTTAAAAATTAATTTATTTGGCCCATATGCGACAAAATTTCGAACTAAAATCAACAATCTGACAGTTAATTTCACATCGTTTTACATAATCTCTGATCGTTGCATTGATAAACGCAAAACGTTCATACATTTCTGCGTGTTATAGTTCAGTAATTAAGTAAAAACGCTAAACGTGGTTCAGCTGTTTTTCATAACAGTACTGTTTTGTAATTCAGCAATCCATCTGCGACCTATACATTATGTGTTCAGAACGAACTCGTTTGCCATTATAGTAGAGTTAAAGTTCTTTACAAAATAATAAATACAAATAACTCTACCTTTAATCCTTGACTATACAAAATCCACATCTTTGTTAAAAGTCCGGCTTGACGGTTTCGACATCGTCGTATAAACTATTTCCTATGGACATAAATGTTATGTCACGAACATGAAACGTCCAAGCCTTAATTTTTAAACAAGATGTAGAGTTTGTAGATTTAGGGCTTTTAGGTAGAGTTATTTGTTATTAATTGTTATAAATGAGGTACAGTCATGAGCACGTACTAGTTTTGGATAGGGACGTTAGACTATGGCGCCGTGACGCGTAATACAAATCCGAGCTCAGCTATGAGTTTGGCTCTACCTACAGATCTCATAACTTTTTAACAGTGAAAGCATTATGAACTTGGGAGTCTTGGCAAACAACTTTAAATTAATGATTTTTGGTGGGGTATAATGATTATCTATTATTACGAGTTATAGACAACCACCGCCCGATCAGTAGTTGTATAGAATTTAATTAATTTTATGACTAAATTGACAAAAGCTTGACTGCTTGACCTTTAAACGTCAATAACGTCTAAACGACTGAAAAATAAAAGGGTAAGTTTCTTAGACGCCGTTCTGGATACCATATCTGTCTTATTAAAATGGTTGAAAGAACGTCTATGACATTACAATATGACAGGAAAGGTATCAGACGTACCTTTTAATGCAAGTGTTTATTTATATGACCAAATTGTTTTTTGAGTAAGACTATTCAGCAGAGCACTGCGAATTACGGACTATTTCTTAGATTGACGTAAATAAAAAACTTCGTATTTCTATTAAATGCATATACAGTTAGTTGCAACCAGCTATGTAAAGATAAGTCCCCACTGCGAACGTTCGCTTGCCAAATCTGTATTCATTCGCTTGCATTTACCTACGTAGTTCATTTCGAAAATACGTTTGCGAAAATTCGCGGGCCGAACGGTCACTGGCGAGAACACCACCTGTAAATTCTTGAACAATAATCGCGTTCAAACGCTTGGCTCGCGAACATTAGCTTACACTCCAGTTGGAGTGACTAACATTACTAATATTAAATTGTGGAATGCACACAATCGTGTCGTACCTTCAGCTTCATTCATATACAAGACTTTACAAATAATTTGTAAAAGTTTTTTGCTTATTGTTGGCTTTGCTTAATCTGTTACAGAATTTCCTGCGCCCCTTTCGGGAACATCACATCGACCCTACATCAATTACTCGACACGATTTCATTGAGACTAATGGAGATAACTTCGCCATTACTATACCTGTTCTAGCAAGGATTGTGTGGCAGCTAGTGACTCATGATGATGGAAGCCTCGATGCACAATTCCACTGGATTGCTTATTGGTACCTGTGCTGTATCTTTGTGGCAATGACCAATCAGGTAAATTATGCATAATTCTAAATTATTATGTAAACATTTTAACCAATGAGCAAAGTAAAATCTTATAGACTAGACAAGTGTCCCTGATAACTATACTCACAGCGCTTTTTATTTCGTACATTTGGTCTGCTTATGGAAGGTGAAAAGTATTGTCACATACATTTTACAAAATAATCTGTATAAGTATGGTAGTCGATTAAAAGCCATGTGTATTTAAATCCATATGGGTTTCATTCGACTATCATACACCCTGACCTGCAGCTCATGTGAAATGCTATTCAGTAGTAGACTAGTTGAATCTCAACCATCCACACTCTACGACGGCTGTAGATCGTTGAGCAGCTCTATTGTTTTTGCTTTTTGGCGAAGTACCTGCTTCGACGTCCCTGTTGATCCGTGTCCCAGACAAGCTCAATGCTCTTTATTTTGACTATATATTAATTGAGTATTTGTTAAAACAGCCTGTAAATCGGAACAACGCAAATAAATATTTAAATTCACAAAGTGACAGGTAACAAGGTTATAACTTTCAAGATCGCTAAGTATGCGTTAATGCTTTTCAAAGATTTATCTGTATTTGTTAAGGGTATTGCATCTGTACGACATTGTATTAACTGCAAAGTTAGTTGTGTTAGTTCGGTTTCCTGTAAAGGGACTGAATAGATGGCAATGAAGTCAAAAACGTATTAGAAATGTGTATGAAGAATTAACGGTAGTGAGCAGAGGTCGAGATGATAGCCTTAGCGGTCAGAGCGCCTGGAGCATTTATCCGGAAGGCGCAGTTTCGAATCCTGCTCACGACCGTATTAGTCCGCGAGCCAGCAACTTATTTTCATGACCAAGTTTCTCTCTGTGGGTGGGCTAAGCAGCGGTAGCATCACACGCACGTTAAAAAAAATGAATTTTATCTTAGGTTTTCGCGATCACTACACATTATAATAAAACAACTTTTAACCGGATTAATCGCATGTATTTTTGGTTTTTGTTTTTCCTACCGTTTCGGACACTTTGCAGCGTTCCTGGTCGCGTGGTCAGAAGACTAAAGTGTCAGGCGTCTCAACAGTTTAATTAAAATTATTTAATCTACCGTATATATCTATACTAACTAGCTGTGCCCGCAACTTCGTCCGCGTGGATGTCGGAAACTAACACTCAGCCTGTGGAACCCTTGAGTTTTTCTGTTAGAAAATTCTCAGTAGCAGCCCGGATTTTGAATTGTGCCTGGTAGATGGCAATAGGCTCACCACCTATTACATTGGACTTACGAACAGCATTGACGAAATGTGGATTTACGACTGTGTACACCTCCTCCTCCTTTTCATTTCAAATTAACGGGGTGAAACCGCGGGGCACAGCTATTATATAATAATTAGCTTATGTTACTCCAAATTAGGGTTCCACAGGCTGAGTTAGTTTCCGACATCCACGCGGACGAAGTCGCGGGCACAGCTAATAATTGATAACATTCATAAAACTATTTTTGTCTCTGATAAATATTTAAAACGAAATCGCGACGGTATTTCCGAAGAGAAGAAATACCGAAACAAACTCAAGAGGTCACAGTCGTTTTAAATTTAGAGATACAATTTTACAATTTTATCGAATTATTAACTAAAAATTGTTCCGATGCACGCAGTAATCGCTCACAGTATCTTGACTTTTCTTGTGATGTGTAGTACAGGGTTCCAAACCGGTGGTAATCCAATGGCCAACCATCTTCTCTATTGAAATTCGGGTGTTTTGAATTCTCAATAGCCTCGCGGAGCATTCTCGGTATATATCAGTTTTCTTTCGCAGGTTTATCAAAACGTAGAAAATGGTTGGGTTTATCTGTAATATGTTCACAGACTGCAGATTTTTTTGTGCGTCTATTCTTGACGTCAGCTATGTGTTCTTTCAACCTGGTACCAATGCTACGCTTTGTTTGCCTTATGTATGATAGGCCACAATCACAATCAATCTTGTAGACCCCTGCATCATGTAAGGCTTGTGGCACTTCACCGGTCTGAGAAGTTGGCTGATCTTTCTATGTGGCTTGAAGTAGGTTTTGATAGAAGCACACTTTAAGATGTGACCAATTCAATCGGTGACTCCTTTGATGAAAGGTAGGACAGCAGGTCGGTGATCAACTGTGGTGGGCTTTGGGCGGCTTCTGGGACGGGGATGTGGAGGTCGTAAGTTATTATGTTTGAGAACTTGCTTCTCATGGTTGAGTTCCCTTCCAGGTGGTCGGCATCGCAGATGCCTTGTGCTCTCTGTAACAAAGATTTGGCGACAGTAGCTAACTGACAAGGGTGGTGGAGAGATTCACCGTTCAAGTATCTTTCTGTGTGGGTAGGCTTTCTATACACCGTATTACTAACAGAATGATCTGGATTATGGAAAACAGTATATAAAGGAAGGCCAGTGCCCTGGTTTTCTCTAGTTCCATAGTGAATTGAATTTTATTATGTATGGAATTTAGGTGGTCTAAAAATTCAGGGATCCCACTGTGAGACAAGATGGTAAAAGTATCATCAATATACCTCTTGAAAATGTTTGGCATAGCCGGGGCCGTCAGGAGAGCTCTCATTTCAAAATATTTCATGAAGATGTCGGCAACCACCGGTGAGATCGGTGAAACCATGGCCACACCGTCGACTTGCACTTAGAATTCATTGTCCCACAATAGGTAGCCGCTGGTAAGGCAGTGCTCAAGTAACTCTGCATATGCTTGAGGCATGTCATGGTCGCTCAACTGCTTCTTGACAATTTCCAAACAATCCTTAACTGGTAAGTTGGTAATTAAGGACTGCACATCAAAGCTAACCATCACTTCATCTTCAGTCAGTTTTAGGTTTTGATCTGGCTGATGAAATGATAAGAATCCTTCACATACGAGGGGCGTTCAATGTATTCTCGGTATCGCTATGAAAAAAAAACTTAATTCAAATAAAATTATTTTTATTTTTCTATATAATCCCCCATAACCTCAATGCATTTGTTACATCTCGAAATTAATTTTTCAATACCCTGTAAAAAAAAATCTCTGAAAAATGCGCATTTATGGCCGCCTTAAGCTCTTCATCGTTGGAAAATCGTTTTACCCGAAGATCTTTTTTCAAATTAGGGAACAAATAATAATCGCTAAGGGCTAAGTCTGGACTATAGGGTGGGTGGTTTATTTCTTCGAAACCACAATCTCGCACAGCAGCCTTGGCAACACGCGCCGTGTGGACTGGGGCGTTGTCGTGAAGAAGCAACACACCGGCGGTCAGTTTACGCCGTCTTTTTTCTTTAATTGCCTCCCGTAAATTTCTCAAAGTGGATGCGTAGGATGCTGCGTTTATGGTTTCACCTTTTTTTGTGTACTCAATCAACAAAATTCCCTTTGAGTCCCAAAACATCGTGGCCATGACTTTTCCGGCAGACGGAACGACTTTGAATTTCTTAGGGAGGGCACTACCCTGCTTGTGCCACTGCATGGACTCCTGCTTACTTTCAGGGTCATAATGGTGAACCCACGTTTTATCTCCAGTAACAATTCGATCGAAAATACATGATGGGTCTTCACCACAGAGCTCTAAAAACTCTCTACAGCGCTCGATTCGCACTTGTTTTTGAGGCGCCGTGAGCATTTGCGGCACCCATCTTGCACTGACTTTTGAGAGGTTAAGGAGGTCATGAAGAATAGTGTGTACGGTACCAACGGAGAGGTGGGTCATCTCTGCTATAATTTTGACCTTCATTCGGGCATCCTCCAGTATTAACTTCTCAACTTTTTTCACGTTTTCTTCCGTAGAGGCAGTAACCGGGCCGCCCGAGCGAGTGTCATCTTCAATACTCTCTCTGCCCCTTTTAAATTCACTTGACCACTTTTGTATTGTCGATAACGAAGGTGCAGAATCTTGGTAAACAGCCACCATCTCTTCGTGAATAGTTTTTTGACTTTTTCCTTGTTTGGTAAGGAATTTAATCACAGCGCGGTGCTCGATTTTCTTCGACATTGTCACGTTAGCCATTCCAGTTGTCGTTGACTAAGGGTAACTAGCAAACTAATGATCAGAACTATATGAAATTTCATATTTATACCCTCAGATAATGTCATTATTAAATTAATTAGTCAAATTACCCACATCATTATTAAATCACCCCCATACCGAGAATACATTGAACGCCCCTCGTATGTGTTAGTTTTTCCACGAAGTTTTGAAAGTATCTTCGCTAGGTGTTGTGCCAGTTTGTAGGTTGGTGTGTCAATCTGGCTCACTATTGGTCGTAGTGAAGCATTTTCTTTATGTATTTTAGGCAACCCGTACAGTTTTGGTGGTTTCGCGCAAGATGAAATCAGTATGTTTCCGTCCAATTCCAGCGTGTCGGAGTATTTTGATATTAATTTAACAGTATTCTACAGAATTTTATTGGTTGGGTCTTTGTTTACCTTTTTATATGTGCTATTATCCGACAAGAGATCTCGAATTTTATTATTATCATCAAACCCAAATAAATTCAGTTATTCATCACAAGTATTTAATTTTCAACAAAATCTTAGGAGATATCACAGTTTTAAACTAACTCCGCAACGAAATAATGATCAAGTACGCGCGCATTTATGATGTGCAAGGCGGGTGGTCATGACAGGGGAGGGCGCTGGTGGAATATATATTTAGTAGATTTTTTCCTCAAATTAACGCGGTTAAAACCGCGGGGCAGAGCTATCCTTTTACAGCTGGTCTTCACCACTCAAATCGTCATGATTTTTTGGGAATAGATCTAAATGAGAGTGCAAATAAAAAAGTTTGATACTCATCTTGCAGTCAAGGTCAAGGAAAAAGTTATCTCATTTATTGTTTCCGAAGAAATTCTTTATCCCCAGAAAAGTATTTCCAAGCTTCGTATTCGAGTTTATACATGAAATTTGTATAACTAGGTAACTTAAACAAGTTCTCTAATTTGTGGTCCATAAAAAAACATGCTTAAGTTTTTTTTGTGCTTACTCCTGGAACCCTGGGGTTAGATATAAATGTAAAACATCCACCGTTTATTTCAAGAGCTTTTATAACCTGTATGGTATTGACAAGCTTTATGTATAGTGATGGCAGTAGGCCACTGTTAGGATATGACAACTGATTTTGATTGCTAGAACTAATCCCGTAATATTAACGACGCAAAAATAGCAACGGTCATGATTTTGAGGATACCGCCAAACCATCGATTTTTTAGTTTAGTTAGGATTACTTTTTTTCTTTAATCATTACCGCAGACATCCGAAGAATTCTGGCGCACAATTTGAGCCACCAATTGCTTGTTTTGATTGCACTATTTTTGGTATTGTAATTAGTTTTAAAATTTAACAAACTTTGATATAGTTTTTCGATATTCCATAAAAAAAAATTGGCAAAAATATATAATATAGTAAAATGATAAAGCGGAAGAGATTTTTTGTTTGCTTCTTTGAACGCGCTTATCTATCGAATTATTGAAAGAGATTTGAAAAAATATATATGATAGCCAGGTTCGTGAGGAATAGTTTAGGCTATCTAATATTCGGCTGCACCTCTCAGCTAGCCTTCAATATTGATTTTGTTAAGTGAGTCGGTAAAAAAAAGGCCGCGATGCTATATGCCTATCTCATATACATACGCCAATACAAGGCATTTTGTGCCAAATCTTAAAAATTTTAATGTGATTTATGAGTATTATTATTAGGCATGCCATAGTAATCCTTACGAACGAAAGTCATTTTATCATCCAGACAATTTTATGAAGATAAACTTTGCCCTTTATAGCATGATATTTTGTAAGCACAGTTTAGGAGATAATTTACAATGAAAATTTATTTCAAAACCCGCGCGAAGGAGCCGTGTGACGCGTAATGGCATAAGCCTAGCCGTTTGATGAGGACTCAGCATTGTAGAGACGAGACAAAATAGAATTATCTTCTATTTGTTGGTTAGTACTAAGTAGGTCGTCCGTAACCGCGACTTCGTCTGCGTAACAAAAGGTAGCCTATATCCTTCTGCAAGCTCCAATATATCTTGCCAAATTTCATTACGATCCGTTCAGCCGAATTGTGGAAAGGTAACAAACAAACTAACAACCAAACAGAATTACTTTCGCATTTATAATATTAGTATGGATTATACGCGGGTGAAACCGCGGGGCACAGCTAGTAATAAATATATCTGGATTATGTAAACAACGTCTCCAACCCGTAGGTACCTACACATATCAAGCAAGCATACTATACATTAGGAGATTACATTGATGACAAAAATGCTTGGCTAACTGCTGGTCCTGCTCCACAAGCACTCTGACTAACAAATCAATGTTACAAACAACATCACTTCGACGTACTGTCTCTTAGAATGTAGTTATTTTGTTTTTTGACATTGTTATATAATTTTGATGGACATTTTTTTTTGTCTTGTTCAGTCCTTAATCTAATAATATTTAAAAATACGTTTGTCTAATAATTTAGCATTTCATTTTTATTATACTGTAAATGTGAGTACCATGTAATCATTTACATATTCTACATGATTAAATATATTTGATTATTGTCTGGCAGCTAGAGTATGTCATGCTCACTCAAATGTCCCGCTGACGGTGGCGTTTGTGTTGGGTCATTAGATTCCCTACAATATGGTCGAGTTTAGTGATGCTGACGCTGGCGTCATGTACGTGAACGGGCGCCGTTGGTTGGGGCTGGTCATCTCTAAACTGTCATGGCAAAGTTTTGAATTGTAACTAAACTCTATAGACTTCATATTACATTGTTCTCACATATGATTTCTATATTATAAATACAATGTAACCAAAATATTGTAATTGTTTGATGAAAAAGAGTAACCGTGGAGTTTCTTGCCCGTTCTTCTCCACAGGAGTCTACACTTTGGAACGTGGCAACTAGTTTATTTTCTTGACAATTCAAAAGTGCCTGTAAACGGTCTAATTGAAATAAATGCTTTGACTTTGACTTTATCAGAAATTTAAAAACAATCATGCCAAGTCGACTTGAATTCAAAATATTATGCGTGTTACTTACCAATAATTTCAGATCTTGATATATAAAAAAATTAAGAGTTGTTACAAACAACTCTTCGTTTTTTACTTCGTTGACATTCGTTGAACGAATGCAAGTTTGGAACCAACGCATATCAGCAGCAAACTACTTAATTGAAAGAGGTTTTTTTTATCGTGATTTTATATACCTATATTTAGATAAGAAGAGCATATTATCATAACACTCATGCATATTAATAAATAAATTTCAGATTCATAAATGGTCCCATACATATTTTGGATTACCAATGTGGGTGGTGTGGTTACAAGAATGGCACATAGTGTTGCCGCGTCGTCATCATCGTATTCACCACGTAGCGCCGCACGAGACTTACTTTTGCATCACCACGGGCTGGTTAAATTGGCCTTTGGAAATACTTCACTTCTGGTCTACACTAGAGACTATAATAGAAGCATTGACTGGTTGTAAACCCCGAGCCGACGACATGAAGTGGGCGCAGAAACGTTCCTAGAACTCATTCTCGAACGGTATCTATACAATAATAAATTATTTTTTATACAATAACACTAACACTCGTCCACATCTACCAATTCAATTAATAAGATTAGGTTAAATATTTTGCTAAGAAAGATGAGCGATTGTGAAATGTGCATTACAAATAAAATATATTTATGTTGCTTATTTAATAGGTATAAGATATAAATTTAAATAATTATAGATAACAATTTATTATTTTCAGATTTTTATGACAAAATTTTTATATTTATACGTCACACCGTATCGCTGCATGCATGATAGGATAGTCTTTGATTCATATTCCTACCAACATAAATTCCAGTATAAAATTTAGAAGCACTGGGTGCTGGTTCCAGTAGTGAAATGAACTACTTACTCCTCTCTTATCATTTAATTTAATTACAATAACGTCAATAACATACCGAGATAATTAGTAGGTATAAGTAATTCCGGTTTTTACACTCATACGGTATGGCGAGCCTGCTTTTACTTTGTGGCTTAGAAGTATAATTATATATTAAACGTTTTTAGGGTTTCGTTCCTCAAAAGGGAAAATGGAACCCTAAAATCACTTCGTAATACGTCTATCCGTCAGACTGAAGTCTCCGGTCCATTTGAGATGCAAGAAAATGAAGCTTTTATAGTTATATATTTTTCTGGAAAATACGATCGCGAGCAGTATTCGAACCTGCGCCATCCGGATAAATACTACAGTTGTGTAACTTTAGAGTTACGCACGCTACGCATGCGTTAATGCGTTTGAAAGATTTATTTATATTTGAAGCTTCTAAAAAATGGTAAAACAAATACGGCCTAATTCCCTTAAATCAAAATCTAAGGGACCGGGACGTATATCTATGTATAGGTAAACATTTTTTCAACTAAAAAGTTCAGTTGTTCAATCCGACTTTTCGTCAAAGCCATGGTCTATCATAGTTTATAAGCATCCGTAATGTTAATTACACGGAACCCTCGGTGCGCGACTGAGACTCGTACTTGACCAGTTTTAATTTTCCCTGCCCACCAAGCAAACACAATAATTAAGCAATGCAAGCCTTGTATCATATGTGATTCATTGGACAGGGAAATTGTTAAACTGGCACATATTCTAGCTTTAGCTGCAAGGTGATCTTAACAGGTTCTTATATCCTTATTAGGAAAGTTAAATTATGGCAGAAGGTGTATATTATTAACAAACCGGTGCTAAACTTTTAATAGATATAGAAGAACTCTCGCCCATTAATTTTTGTTTGTTATGGCGGTCAGGCCTTTTGTTTTCGTCCACTTAATTATTATAAATGGTATTTGTTTTATCCTAAGAAACTAAGTAGAAAGAAATTACGTAAACCTTATGTCATATTGGTATCGATGAGTAAAAGATACAGTCATTTGTTTATTAGCTGTACATGTACTGACAATATGATGTTTGTTATAATAAAACTAGCCGGCGTAAGTTAATGAAGTAACAACAAATTCGTATTTTTTAAGCAGTTGTAAAGTACTTTGTAATCGTTTACAATCAAAATAGAAAAAAGATCCGCTGTGTTTTAAAGACCCCTACCTAAGCTAGCTTTTTTTAGTTCGTGATAAATTAAAATGTAGTTCACATTTTCTATTGGATTAAATTGAGGCGCGAAAGTGGCTTGTCTTTTTGAGTTACAATACTGTTGTTGTTGTTTAACAAAAAATCTTCGTCTTAAATTGTTTTGTAATCAATGTTACAATGATATTGAAATGCAGTGCTGATGTCTGAATACCCCACAAAAGTGTTGAAAAAATCATTTTCGATGACTGAAATTCAGACGATCGTGCATGAGATTCGGCCATATGGCAGCCGTATCTTGAGCACATGTGAGGAGATTCGCTTGCGCAGTGCAAGCGAATCTGCGGTCCGTATTTTAAGAAGAAGATTTTATTTCATGTTTTTGGGGTTCCATATCACGAAGAGAAAAACTAAATCCATTATATATATATCAATAAGAACCTCTCAATACCCTTTTTTCAGGAAGGCGTAGGAAAACCAAGTTAAAATTAATATTAAATACCTATGATCGCTTGGAATTCAAAACAAAATCAAGATTATTCAACTGATGACAGCTGATTAGTCAACGCAATAAACTAATACGGTTATTGATATTTTGACTTTTGACCACTATTGGTCTTCTACTTGACCACATACAATTTGTTAAAAAACAAGGTCTCACAGCACAAGTAAATGAAAAATATGGAAGCCGTTAATTTATAGTTATATCTCATATAAAATATGCCTTTTGTATACGGAATCGTCAAGGCGCGAGACCGACTCGCACTTGCCGTATATTTTTAATTTTTTATGCTTTGCTATAACTGTTTAAATTTCTTTTAAACAAGTTAGATATTCCTTATAAATGAAAGTGGAACTAAATTTAATTATGTAACATTTTAAATTTCAAGCAATTTTTAAATGAAATATTCTAACGACGGGTTTCAAAACACTGAAGGGCTAGAAGGATTTTTTTGAACATACACGACACAGTGTGTGAAGCGTATGGATGCGTAGAAAAAAGATTCCCTTACTATATAATACTATATATATTAATATCAAATACATAATGTAGGATTCATGAAACACATTTATGCTGCGGATGTTTTAAATATTATTAAAAGTTGTGATTTTGACAAATTACCCCTAAATTCAGGTTTACTTAATGGTTATAGGTTTACTTAAATACGGCTGTTTGGTAGATGAACCGACACTTATCAAATCTGGGGTAGTCATTGGCTAGTTAATACCCATAGACTATGTTCCAAGAAGATTTTGATGACTACATACTGAATTATTTCTATGGCAAGTAACATACAAAATAAAGTTATGTTATTTCGTTTTGGCGTAATTAAAAAAACATGTCTCCAATATCGTGACAGTTGAGACATGATAACTTTGCACAATTTATTACCATGTCCCAATAGTAGCCGACGATCACTCCCATCGTTCAAAAAATTATATTGGTTCTTCTACCAAACATTCTGTATTTACTCGATAGAAATCAAACTTGAGAGGCTCATGGCTAAGGAACAGCCACACAGATCGATCAATCGAGGTTAAGCTGCGCTTGCCGCGGTCGGTCTGTGGATGGGTGACCATCATTTCATACCGAGACTCCTCCGTGCCTCGGAGAGCACGTTAAGCCGTCGGTCTCGGTTGTCAAATTAAGATCTATGACAGCCGTTACGGGTATTCAGAGGCCTGAAAGTCTGACGACTAGTCATACCACGAGATATCGTGTTACCCAGTTACTGGGTTGTGGAGGTCAGATAGGCAGTCGCTCCTTGTAAAATACTGATATTAAGCTGGATCCGGTTTGACTGGAAGCCGACCCCAATGTTATTGGGAAAAGGCTAGGCAGATACTCGCTAGAAATCAAACTTGCAACTTGTGACCCCCCCCCCCCCACCTCTCAAACAATCAAACCTATTTATGAATTGGTATTATGAATAACCTAGGTATTCTCAAGTGAAAATATGCCCTTTACTACACACTACTGTTATGTTTAACCACAGAACAAGATATTAAGATAACGAAAACTGATATCTACCATGGATTAAGTACATGATATAGAGTTCGCTCGCGTTCGTTGTTTTATAATATTCATGGATTATCGACGCTATATTTTATACTATTATGAATTATTCTTTGTATGTATGTTGTTGTTGTCATGTCTTCTGTGTGCCAGAATAAACCATTTTTCTTTCTTTCTTTCTAATCGGCCTTTTCATGAATTTTACGACGTTTTTTAATGACTTCTATACTGCTCACTAAATAAAATTGTAATTGTATACCTACTAATATGTATATAAATATGTTTTCAGACGTTCCCGTCTATCAATGAAAACTGATCATTGAAATCTTTACCATTTTGTGAGTTGGTTTGGTCATATAACCATTTCTTGAGAGAGTACTAACATTCAAGTTTCTCGCCGGTTCTTGTCCACAGAAACCAACTATTTTGGAACTTTGCAACTAAATTTAAAAGTTTCTTAAGTGCCTTCACGTGGTTTGACTTGACTTAGCCCAATGCGTCATTACATAGTTTGAATAAGTATATCTAGATTATGCAGTTGAAGTAAGTGATGTGTTTGCTGGAAGTTTATAATGGTGATATTATTTTGTTTAGCTTTTTCAGTCACAAAAACTTAGACGTGTGTGTAATATATATCATTATAATTAAGGAGCTTTGGCTCTTTTGTTATGAACTTTGCATAAACTTCTGGTGTACCAGTGTACAAACTCCCAGAATGTGCTTCTGCAGATGTCAAGACACTGTCTTTTGTACATTTTGTATAAATGGAGGTCCTTTTCCTCAATCTTCACTGTTGTGAACCAAAATGGATGTTTTAGATTTACCAGCTGATGCTATTATTCTACATAATTGAAGGATAACCTTGCAAACCATACACTTTTAGTTTTTAGGTTCATGGCAACAGTACTTGTCTCGTCTTTATTAAAACTTCTCTTTAGCTTATTATTATATATTATATTTTTTTAGACAATGATGTAAAGTTCTCGTATATCAAAGGGGTCAGCCGCTATTGTACGGGCAACGTCGGGACATAAAATTGCAAAACCAATATGTTACAGGTACCTATATCATTATTGAATGGTGTCCTTGTTATTTTTAACGTCACCGTGAAGATCTTTCCGGCTTGCGCCGAAGCCGTGCTTTTCCATGACGTGTGAACAGTTTTTTTTAGTGTCGTCTGGCAACACTTGTTCTGTCACTTTATGTGACTACATTTGTGTCCCTTCGACCTATCACATGATCCATACTTGTTTTACGGTATACGTACGTGATGTGAGAAGTCTATTTTTCCTTACATGACCTAAATCGTAAACAAATATGGCATACTGGTAGTCAGAAGTAATAATGTATTTTCTTTAATTATCCTTAGTGTTGAGAAACAACTGAAGGAATGAAATAAGGGAACGAATTACGGAAACTAGCTGAATAATTTAATTACTTTAAATAATCAGAGAATTAATAAAATATGTGATATTATGTGTATGGAAAGTAATCAATATTTTTTATTTCTCCGTTTTGGATAAAATTTAACCAATGTCATATGAATAAACGGAATTTCAGAATATATACATTCAAAGGAGACGGACAGACTCCTATTATAAATTCGGCAGACCTATTTACGTCACGGAAAGTCAAATCAGAATACAGTATCTTTTTTTACTTGAGTGGTGACTATCCATTTAATATACCCATACAATAAACAAACCTGTCCCACAGTAGATATGTCATTCTGCATTACGTCTAAAGGTGGGTAGCTGTTTTGTTAAATGTATCGCAATGGCAATCCAGCTGAACGTTGTTCAGCTGTTTTATAAAACACTAACAACACAACTGTTTTGTAACTCAGCTGGCAGTTTTGTAAAACAGTGGATTCTACAATCCATCTACGACATATATATATTACACATATTTATTCGCAAAACTATTGTCTAATAAATTGGCGGTAGGTATATTAAGGATTGAATAGTAGAAGTGCCTAAATAAGATAATTGTTTCTAATAAATAATAAACAGGTACTGAGTTAATGAAATACTTTAACACTAGTGTCTTAAATGGTCAAATATTATCTTGTATTCATAAAACATGGCTTTATGATTTTAAGGATAGAAAAGTCATGCTGTTCATTCAATCTCAACTCATAACTTTCATACGAGCGATATGTTGTCGCCGGCTGCTGCAGAGCTGCCGACGACAAAAACGCGTGTCACCGACTGCATAACGGCAGTCGTGAACGCGCGTCGACGACGCTCGGCGGCAGCCTCCGTCGTCGAAAAATAAATTGCTCGTTTGATGGAGCATCAGGCAGGCAGGTATCAAAATGAGATCTATCCGTTGTCCACAGTTTTTCTATGGAGTCAGTTTTAGTATTAAAACATTATTCCGAATATGGGAAGATTATTCATAAAATATACAATTTCGTTTCATTACTAAAGGTGACTTAGACTTTTGTATTGTTGAAATGATATTATGATGGTGTACAATAAAGCTTATTCTATCTACCTATCTTAAATCAGATTTTAGACATACTATAGTTGCGTTTGGGTTCAGAATGTCCAATTTTCAAAATGTCCAACGGTGCAGTTCCCGTTAGGTATGTGCCTAAAATATTTTAGATTCTGGTACATTGTATACTGCTCTAATAATTTTTCAAGTTCATATTTGTACACCAAAAACACCCCTCGGAAATCTTTGGCCCTGTTGCTAGTCAGGCAACGGACTACTAAAGTCTTTCGCCCGCTGGCTACGGCTCACTGTGGCCGGAGATCATTGAGTGCCCTCCAGCGTCTTGCGAGAGCAGACGCGCTGTGGCAAGTTGTTTTTTGTGGTTCCCAAATTGCGAATTCACAAAAAAAATGTATGTTATGAAATGCGCTCAGTTGGTCATTACAGTCCAGGGTGAATTGACCTCTGAGTTTGTTCCGGCGTTTCTTCTCAGAGATAGTCAGATAGGAAACGCCGGCGTCATCTAGTTTATAAAAATGACTTGTAAAAGTGTCTTCAACAGATCTATTTACAGAAATAAAATCATTTATCATTTATCAATTGCTAGCAGAGCCATGGGTCAGGGTAGCAACGGCACCGAAACGTGTAATGATTATAGCGTACGCGTCTCATACGACGTTTTTCAACATACCTGCGAGGGAGGAGTCTATCGAGTATGCGCGAGCAGGTAGGATTGACAAAGTTGCTTAATATTTTATTGTAATAGTACAAGTTACAACACAAGTTAATGATAATTTGTTGACAAAAATAAATATTAAGAAGAACCTAATAAAAAAAAAAACACATTTATGTCACTAAAATATTAAATCTCATCAAGGATTTTTTAAATATCAGAACAAAACTCGTTGCTGTGATCTAAAATATTTAAGAGTGCGCATTTTAATAAGACCAACTCGCCGGTAGGCATGACCGAAAAGTATTCGGAGTGTGCACTAGCACCTAACTGCTCATCCTACGTCTGTCTCTTTCTCACACTGCGTTAGGTGAAATAGAAAACTTTTCGGTCATCCCTACCGGCGAGTTGGTCTTGTCGAAATCCAATCCAATATCATATTTTATTACGTATTTAACATATTAAGTAATACAGGCCTCAGAAGAAAGTCTTACAACTTTTTTTAAATTAAGTTAAGTATTAATTATATAATAATATAATTTATTTTTACGAAAAAGTATTGCAGTGATTACATTACAGGTTGGATACAGTCTTACAGAGTTTTTTATATAATGTACTAGCGACCCGCCCCGGCTTCGCACGGGTGCAATGCTGATACTAAATACACTACAGAAAAACTGTGAACGTTGTATATAAAAACATAGCGGCCCGCTCCGGCTTCGCACGGGTATAAAATATATAGCCTATGTGATTAAAATCGATCCAGTAGTTTTGATTTATTCATTACTGCCGGTGGCCCGCACGCGTTAAATTTGGAGTAAAACAATCCCCCTTTCCCTATACCATGAAGATTTCTGACTTTTCTGTAGACCTTTTTTATAACAAACGCTACGTCCCGCAATTTTTAAATCTGTAATATCTTCGAAAATATTCACTTAAATCATACGGTGTAAAGGGCCATATAGATCTATATTAAATGAACAATGTATTCAAGTTATTTAATTGGTTAAGGATTAATGCTGTATTGGTTAAAATCGCTTCGAAAATTAGCCATTATTTGTCGTAAAAAGTAAATGACAAAAAAAAGTTATTGTGGGTTATCCATAAGAGATAGACATATACCATCACGGACTTTTCTGTAGACCTTTTCAATGTGTATAATACTTAGTACATTATTTTGATAAAACTCGTAGGGTTCAGCCTGCGTTTGCAATGTAAGCGGAAAAAATGTAATTATTTACGACATCACATTAGAAACCTCAAAAATAACAGTACTTCTCCACTATTTAATGGATGTTATTATACATATAAACCTTCCTCTTGAATCACTCTATCTATTAAAAAAAACCGCATCAAAATCCGTTGCGTAGTTTCAAAGATTTAAGCATACAAAGGGACATAGGGACAGAGAAAGCGACTTTGTTTTATACTATGTAGTGATTTACAATAAAGTGGGTGTAGTACTGCTCTCCTAGATAGGCTACTAAGCAACCTGTGTTTAGGAGAGACAGTTCTGGGCCCCTTATTTGTGGGTACTAGTTATATACAGCGAACGTGTCTCATAGTTACAGTAACAACTGAGGTATTCAACAATACTACAATACATCACAACTGTAGTTTAGTATATATATTATAAGAGAAAGGTAGCTAACATTTTTATTCTAAACGTGTGTGTGTGTATGTATATATGTATGTGTGCGCGTGCGTGCGCGTGTTTGCGTGAGTGTGTATGTGTGTGTGTGTGTGTATGCGTGTGCCCGCGTGCGTGTGTGTGGGTGTGTAGTCGTGTTCATTTAGTTAGGTAAGCCTCGGTTTCCTCATAATCCAAATTCAAAAGAAATGTACGGACTGTTTTTTTATAACTTAAGTATGAGAGAGTATACACCGGGCATTTTGCATTGATTTTATTGTATAGTGAAATGCGCCAATGATTTCAACTATACGCTTCAATTTTACGCTAGTAATATATATGTCAATGAAATGCGCACTCATAAGTAAATGGAAAGCGCGCGTGCGGAATTAACCTCATTATGAATCTAAAACCGGAGCAATAAGAGCCACTTTAAGAACAAGTGTGTAGATAAGAATGAAAACGAATTAAGTTCCTTGCACACGGTATACCAAAAACATGTTTAGTTTCTTTAACTTTAACATCCATAATACATCCATGTCCTGTTGTATTTATTATAATTTACAAATGTTTTTGTAAATAATATCTTTATCGCCAATTGTAAATTTTCGGAATTGGATATTTTAAAACCATTGGACATTATGAACCTGAACGCCACGGAGCGTGTAGTATCGTGAAACAACTACGCCAGGGGCCTAATTCTGCTAATTTACCAATGCTTCAGTTGAGTGTCGATAGTGTGTCGATGGAATGATTTTAGTTAATTGGTAGTCTGCTAGCTTAATAAGACCACCGGTCTAACTAAAATCATTCCATCGACACACTATCGACACTCAACTGAAGCATTGGTAAATTAACAGAATTAGGCCTCAGGATGTTATTAAATGTATTCGATTTCTCTATACCTACAAATAAATCGCATTATCGCAAGCGTAGCGAATTCTAAAGTTGTAAATTTTTGTGGAAAGAACTTGAGTGGAATTTGAAACTTAGTGTGCTTGGAGTATTATAAGGAAGGTGCAGGTTCAAATCTTCCTTACAACCGTATTTTTCTTTCCACAAAAGTATTTATTCTCTATTCCTATTTCATAAACCGATACCATTGCAAATAGTTACCACGTCCTTCTCAGACCACCCAAGGGAAGTTTTTATTCCATCATTGTGTCTAAATGAAATCCAGTCCTGTTGTCATAATCATTAATCAAATCATGGTCCGCCTTTCTGAAAGTGTAAGAAAATATTCTCGTTCTAATTTTGGGCTATGTATGGTGGACTGCACAAATTGGTTAAAGGTAACCTATTAATAATATATCCTGGCAAGCCCTACAAAGGTCCGGGTTTATTCCTGAGATTAAATAGAAACAAAATAATCATAATAATAATTTATTTATTGAACCAAAAGCAATAACATGTTTACACAATTGCTTCTAAGCTACTTATAATGTAATAACTAGGTAATACAAAACAATTGTGTCTAGCAGTTAGCACCTGCTGCCGAACTAGGTTTATGGCCTGTATTTCAGCAATTGGTACAGATGATATTGATGCAGCTGTGTACCTATACTTATTACTCATTATGCTATTCTTGGTTTTGGCTGTGTATCTCAACTACTCATAAGTAAGAGCTAATATTTAAGAGGGAATAAATAATTGAAGTTACAATAAAAAAACTACCTACTTCTCTTCACAAACAAATGGTGCACTACACATAAAGTTAAGCTTGATATGAGACAATAGCAATTTTTATATTTATTTAAAACATAAGACAAAGTGATACCTACTATAAGTATTATATTATATATAGTCAATAATAATATAAATTATTTATTATATTTTTCCCGTGAATTTTACAAATACACAATTTAGAATTTATTTCGAGCTAAACGAGCAATGAATGTAATGTAATGCTTTAATATTTTTATTGAGTGATGTAGGTAATCTTTACACACTAATGTTACGATGATTAAAAAATTATTTACTATTTTTTTGTTTTATTAAGCTCTGTTCACCTTTCTAATCTTTTTAGGGTTTCATCAAGATGAACATGATAAATCTATAAAGATTCCCTCCTTATAGATTTACCATCAAAAGAACCAGGAAAGAAAAGTATGGTCGTGAGCAGGATTTCAAGTTGCAAACATACGTAGTTTTGTTAACATCTATATAATAGTTACATGCGAAGCGATGTTGGAGTTTTGGATAACGTTTTATCGACCCTATTAAATATTTATTTTTTGGCACAGAAACCCGGACACAGTGGCGTAGGTAGGTAACCAAAGGCCCTGGGGGAAAAAAAACTAGGGCCCCAACTAAACTATTTAAAATCGTTTGTTCCGAATTCGACGTACTCCAGATTTGTCGTAATCCAGATTCGTCGTACTCCAGGTTCGTCGATTCCATAATAAAGTGTAGATGTACCGACTATCTCTGCATATTGATTATTTTTCTAAAATTTAAATTTGGGTACCTAATACTATCGATACAGAAGATGAAACCAAAAAGTATGGAAACCTTTCTGTTTGTCGATGTGTCTGTCCGAACGCTTATAACATATATGAAGCTTAGCATAGCTTAGTGGCCCAGGTTACGTAATAAATATATTTCATCACGCTATTACAGTAGTCCCTAAATGCGGTTCGAATCTGGACCGGCAACCTACTTTATGCGGATCTTGGTTGTTATGTTGTTGCCTCGCTCATTACTGACACAATAGATTTTTATTGTTACAACGTATAATTCTGTACGTGGCTGAGCCGAAAGGTCATCTAACGAACTGCGCTACTAATATTAATTTTAAAAACAGACCCCGAATGTAACTAGTTGGTGATTCCTCCGCTATCACCTTTAGGCGGTGAGCACTGAGCCTATATGTGATAGCGTAATGAATATGTTGTTTACATATTTTTTACTACAAATTTAAGAGAATATCACAATTTCATGATAATTTTGTTATACTAAAAGGTTTCCCGTCGATGCTTAGGAAAAAGAATAATGGATGAGACTAATTGATAAAGAAAAGAATAAAAATAATAAATAAGAAAATATATACCAATTTTATTTTTCGGCGGGAGGCCTTCTAAAACACGCCCAGCCATTATGGATAAGACCAGTGTAGCATTCTTACCTCACTAAAACCACCTCGGTGGTCAACATCAGCATATGGAGGGAGGCACGTAATATACCAGCTCCACCACCCTATTAAGGAGCGGCTATTAAGGTAAATACCTGGAGAGACTGTACAGGGGTCTCCCCTAAGCCTCGCTGTGCACGATAGCACGTGAACACTATGCCACCGTCTTCCCTGGGATCACGATGGGTATACCGAGTCCCCTCTCTAAGCATCTGTGACTCCAAAGGGACGCCTGTATTAAAACATACAGGCGGGGTTTTGGCTGTTCGGCGCCGAGGCGGTTGCTTCCTAGACGCTTTCTTCTCCGAGAGGGATCGGCCCTCTCACAAACCCGCTCGGCGGCCTCTTCCTAGACGACAACAGTCGCATAAAAGGAAGCCATTCCTCTCCAGTTCACTTTATTTGCCAGCGTAGCCCTCACTACTGCCGGCAGAGACAGGTCTCGCCCGATACTGGCTCTTAGTACCCGCCGCTCAGCGGTCTAGGCAGGACACACCTCAAGCGTGTACTGCGCGAGTCCAGACCACCTCCGCAATTGTATTAGGATAGGTAGATAAAAATCATTCAGCCAATCATCATCTCAATCAGTCATACTCTATACACTGCTCAGGGTCCTTAAAAGCTGCTTTCTTTACAAAGTACCTATTACCAATGAAATATAATTATAATGTGAGCGCATGAAATGTTTTTATTATATTAATGTAATTAATTAAGTGCATTAAAAATACCTACCTTTGTGATTTTAGTTTTATCAACATAAAGTTACAATATTAAATGGAAAAAGAATACGGTCGCGAACAGGATTCGAACCTGCGCCTCCCGGATAGATACTCCAGGCGCTCTGACCACTAAGCCATCTCGACCTCTGCTCACCACCGCGAATTCTTCTTCCATATTTTAACACGTCTTATGGCGACGTCATTGCAATCAATTCAGTACCTATACAAGTGACCGAACCCACACGACTAACTTTGCAGTTAATACAATGTCGTAAAGAATGCAATTACATTAATAATTCAAGATATGTCTTTGAAAAAGCATTAACGCATGCTTAGCGAACTCTAAAGTTACAATATTAAATGGAAAAAGAATACGGTCGTGAACAGGATCAGAACCTGCGCCTCCCGGATAGATACTCCAGGCGCTCTGACCACTAAGCCATCTCGACCTCGGCTCACCACCGCGAAAAGGAAAAACAAAACCCGAATAATGTACGCGATTAATTCGGTTAAGTGTTTTATTATAATGTGTAGTGATTGCGAAAACCTTAGATATTATTATGAGTGTGAGCCTGTGACAGACCGACAGACAGCGGAGGTTAATAGGGTCCCGTAGAGCACCCTTTGGGTATGGAATAGGAGTAGAGATTTTTAATCCAATAACACCACTTTCTTGACCGACTATAGGAGAGGCAAAAGTAAAAGTTTTTACTTCATGGTCATTGTGATAAAACTGTTAACATCTAATGAAATTCGGTTACCATCCAAGGAACTTAGTTTAAAGGCCTATTAATAATTAAAAAAAAAAAAAAGAACCGACTCCAAAAATCTTTCTGTTAAGTAAAATTGCACTAAAAAGTTATAAAATAATTGCATTATTTACTTACTACAATTTACATAAAAATATTTTTTTAATTTTAGAGGATTCTGAATAAATCAATTTATTAGGACAATAATATACAATTATTATTTATTTTTGGAGTCGGTTATAGGGAGCTCAACGACCTGTCGCAAGGCGATACCAGATCAGCAGGACATTTGCGTAGGCCATATAAAAACCTCAAAACCGCCAGATTTCAAATATGTATAACAATAAATAAAATTAAAAAAATAAGAAAAACATCCTACATGATGCTCACATTCACAATTTCTGTATTATTAAGAATGTCACAATAAAGAATGTCAATTGTTATGATATTACAATGTCAATTATATCTTATTTAAATGTCAAATTTTTTCATTATACAATGTCCAAATTTTTTCAAATTACAATGTCAGGTAAAATCAAAACAATATAATTAAGCATTTTTCATATCACTCCCATGCCTTTTTATCGCTTAAACATTCCGAGATAGTGTAATACCCCTTTCGGCATAGTTTAGCTTTAATAGCTTTCTTAAATTTATTATAGGGTAAATTTCTAACGTTATTGGGCAGTTTGTTGAAAAAGCGTATACATTGACCCATGAACGAGTTGCTTATTCTGTGGAGACGAGTAGCATGTACAGCAAGGTTGTGTTTCTTCCGAGTATTTATAGTATGTACATCTGACAATTTAACAAAATTTTGAATGTTTTTGCGTACATACATTAAGTTTTCATATATATATTGCGAGGCTACAGTCAGGACATTGATCTCTTTAAATTTTTCTCTGAGGGAAACTAGGACCCAAGTTGTAAATAGCACGAATAGCCCTCTTTTGCAAGACAAAGATGGTATTAATATCTGCAGAGTTTCCCCACAGAAGAATACCATACGACATAATACTATGGAAATAACTGAAATAAACTATTCTGGCTGTATCCTCGTCAGTTAAATGTCTAATTTTTTTTACAGCATATGCTGCTGAACTAAGCCTACCTGACAATTTTTCTATGTGCGGGCCCCACTGTAATTTGCTATCAATAGTGATACCAAGAAATACAGTAGACTCAACAGGGCTCAACTCTAATCCGTTTAATAGTCCGAGCATATTTAACATTAGGCGTTATAAATTTCATAAGTTTAGTTTTTTTCTCGTTAAGGAGAAGATTATTAATATTAAACCAATGGACGACTTTGGATAGTGTATTGTTTACTTCGTCATAATTAAGAAGCTGTCTTTTAATTTTGAAAATTAAAGACTTGTCATCTGCAAACAATACCATCTCGGGATTATCTTTAACATAATAAGGTAAATCATTAATATAAACGAGGAATAAAACGGTCCTAGAATTGAACCCTGCGGAACGCCCATAGTAACAGTAGACCCAGAAGATCTCTTGCCATTCACATCGACCCTTTGAATTCGATTGTTCAGATAAGAAGTCAAAAGGTCGAGAGCTTTGTTCCTTATTCCATAATGATGTAATTTCATAATAAGTGTACTATGTTGTACGCAATCAAAAGCTTTGGACAAGTCGCAAAATATACCGAGAGCATCATGCGAATCCTCCCAGGCCTCGTAAATGCTCCTAAGCAATTCCACGCCCGCATCCGTAGTAGAACGACCCCGTGTAAAGCCAAACTGTTTTTTATGAAGCAAATTGTTTTTATTGAAATACCTTAACATTTGGGTTAAAATAAGTTTTTCAAAAATTTTGCTTAACGTAGGCAATATAGAAATAGGACGAAAGTTCGTGGGATCAGACGTGCTACCAGATTTGAATAATGGGAGTACTTTGCTTTGCTTCATCAAATCAGGAAATACACCAGATGTGACACACGAGTTGAAGACAGTTGCTAAGTATGGAGAGATAGCTTCAATTATTGTTGAGATAGTGTGTACAGAAATACCCCATAAATCTGCAGTTTTCTTTAAGTCGAGACTTTTAAACGTTTCTTTAATATCTTTCGCGTTAACAACTGAAAATTCAAAAGATCTATCACATTCATCTACACTTTGTTTAAGAACTGAATAAGCAGAAATGGAAGAAGACAATAGAGTTTTGGTTGTTAAAATGGGAATATTAGTGAAAAATAATTCAAACTCAGTTGCCACCTCCACATCCGCCTCTATAATTTTATCATTAATTTTCAAGCAGAAGTCACGGTTACGTACCGTGGTCCTGCCAGTTTCGCTATTAATAATGTTCCATGTAGTCTTAATTTTATTGTCCGATATTTTTATTTTATTTTTTAAATGTATGGTCTTAGCAGAGGAACAGGCTCGTTTAAATAGTTTCGAATAGTTTCTAACATATTCTTTAAAACTCGGATTGTGATTATATAATTTTTCGGAATATAATTCATATAACTTTAGTCTACTTTTATAAATACCAGGAGTCGCCCAATCACTGAAAGTAACGCGGTCACCAACCAATAACGTTTTTGGGGTAAATACCTTCTGAAACTCATTATTAATCAGATTAAACAACAAAGTGTATGCTTGATCTGGATGTTCGTGGTAAGGCAACTCAGGTAGTTTTTGTATAAGATTGTTTTTAAAGCAACCTAAACGGCTAACATTTACTGGAACATATGTCATATGTTTTCTCTGAACTTTATATATTTTTAGTGGTAATGAGACTTGTTGACCACAGTGGTCGGAATCTAACTTGTTTATTATTAATTTGTTAGTAGGTTTTGTATTTGTAAATATATTGTCAATACAAGTAGCACTGGTAGCAGTTATATGGACACCCGCAACCCCAGAGGAGTCGCGAGTGCGTTGCCGGCCTTTTAAAGGGTTTGGGCCTCCGGTACCCTCACTCACTCGGCGAAACACAACGCAAGCGTTATTTCACGCCGGTTTTCTGTGAGGCCGTGGTATCACTCCGGTCGAGCCGGCCCATTCGTGCCGAAGCGTGGCTCTCCCACAAAGACAAAAAAAAAATGGTTATTACTTTAATATAAAAATATGACACTTAAAATATCAAAACGATTTACAAAATTGTTAAATAAAATTGCGAGGCAGTAAGTAATTATCAATGACAAAAATAATAAAAATAAATGTACAAAATAGCGTGTTTTTATATTTCTCCTCATTATAATTCATCATTCTTTGTTATGACAACATTTTATTTTTAAGAAAATATAAACATACTTTTCTCGCGTCCGAAAGCAAGATAGCAATACCTAGATATAGTAGCAAGTTGTATAGTGCATTGCATAAAGTACTCGACTCAAATCAAACATTTATTTCATACTACCTATGTCATGGTCTCGAATAAAATACCTAGATACCTACATAGTATACAAGCTGTGGTCTAGACAGTGGCCAAATTGAAGGAGGTGAATCTATAGGTGTAACTGATTACAAAACAATAAAAAAGTATACCTTAGAAAATCGAATTAATTCGCAGTCTTACTGTTTTTTGGGTTTACGCCGCGTCTGGCGCAGTAGGTACAAAGATGGCACGGCGCCGACAGAGGCCGAGCGTAGGTACCGCCCATGGACTAATTATCTTTATAATTGCTTCATGGTACCGCCAAAGACAGGCGGCGCGGCGCTCGCGCTCGCGCTATGTACCTACCCGTGCACGCTAGCGCCGCGGCTCAACGGTTGTTCGTTAGTGTGTCGGTTGACGCGAACGAGCGTACAAGTTGTAGTGGTAGAGTAGTGCAGTGCGTATGTACGTGGGGAGGTGGCCAGTCCGACAGACGCCAGTGCATGCTACGATGCTGGCTGCTACACAATACAGTACTGGATGCATTACAGGCAGTTTGAAATACCTGTATTACCAACCAGCATGATGGTGCACCCTCACATTATGGCCATGTGGTGCTCAACTACCAACGACATGTTTGGGGCACAGTGGGTTGGACGTGATAGCCCAGTGCCTTGGCCTCCTCGGTCCCTGGACCTTACGCCGCTAGACTTATTTGTGTGGTGACGTAAAAAAGTTAGTGTACACCGATGAGATTACAAGTGTAGTGTAATTGCGTGCGTGAGTAGGAGTGTGCTGGTGACAATAGGTGACGTGCCCAGTTATGTATCGCTCGTTATGTTACGAGTAATATAAGTTCAGTAGTGAACATTCAATACGTAAGGACATTTAATTAAGTGTGCTTGTGAGATTATATGTCTGTAAACGCACCCACGACACAGGAAGAAATTCCTAGTGTGGGGCAACGTTATTTAAAAAAAAAAACGCACCTAGGCATGGTCGACTGATCTGTTGACCTTAATACCAATAATTTAATAACCCAATCTTGTGTGCCTTTAATAACCCACTTGCGATGCATTGCATTGTTTAGATTTCTAAGCATTGACGGAAACAAACCTCTCATACACATACCTACACCGAGACTTGGAACATAACCAAACCCGCGAACCGCGGCGCAGAAAATCTCGACCACTGCGCCAACTGTGCCTTCAGTGCGCTCAATCAACTCGGCAACTACACGTTATGCTGTATTGATAACACTGTCTACCCAATGTGATTATGTTACGTAATTAGCTTGCATCTCGTGGTAATAATATCGTACTCTATCGTAATTGTAACCATTTGCAACAGCAATTTCACAAATCGTATTTAACTCTTTTTTATAGGATTGATCTGATAAAGGGACTGTCATTATCCGATTTATATATGAATGAAAAGCAGCGAGTTTGTGTTGCCAAGGGTGACAGGAAGCCGCAGGTATAACAACATCCGTATGAGTATTTTTCCTATATAAGGTTCTAATTTATTAGGTAATTTCCTTTTAAGGGGCCAATGTATAAGTGATAAGGACTCATTTAAGCCATAATTCAAATATTTACAACAATTTTATTTTTTTCATAATGTTCGACGTTCAAGGAGCAGTTTTCGTCTTGCTAGTACTATGTTAATTACAAAAAAAAAAATTATATCCATTTAATTCTTAGCTAAAGTGAATGTATTTGACTTATATATTGACCCTTTCAAAGGAAATTACCTAATAAATTAGGACCATAATATTTGGAAAATGTGTCGACAATGTTCCCGTGTTATGGTTAAATCTAGAAAATGGAATGGTTATGATCGGCGGATGGTATATAACATGGTTAGGGACAAAATTAACAAACAGGTGGCTTGGCTCTTATACGCGGTGCCACATAAGCGCGTTATTCATAATTATCGATCTAGTATGATTTATTTGGGTAAAATATCAGACAAAATTTCAAAAATTTTAAGGAATAACGACGTTTATGTGGCATTTAGAACTAATAATTCCGTTTTTCCGCAAAGAAAAGACAGAGGTTGGCAGGAAGTCGGGGGTGTATAGGTTGGCATGTGATGAATGTGATTCTGTGTACGTGGGTCAAACTTGCCGCAGTTTTGAGACACGGGTCTTTTTATCGGGAAGGTCGGAAGCGGTCAAATAACATTTTATTAGCCGCGCTGACGCTGGCGGTTGGCCGAAAGTTGACGGCGCCGTCCGAGCGGTTCAGTGGCGGGGGTGTATAGGTTGGCATGTGATGAATGTGATTCTGTGTACGTGGGTCAAACTGGCCGCAGTTTTGAGACACGTTATAAAGAACACATTTCGGCTTGTAGGAATGCCCGACCAGAGAGATCATATTTCGCGAAACATTTATTAAACACCGGTCATAGATTATCGGAAGGGCATTCCTATAAAGTTTTACATACTTGTAGTAAAGGTCTAAGGCTGAACGTGTTGGAACTGTTAGAGATTATCAAACATAGCGTTGATGGGACCATGCTAAATGAGCAGCTTAATGTTTCCTCCTCCCCACTGTTGCGTATTTTTACATCAACAACCAATTAAATAAAATTATTTTAATTATCTCTTAAATACCATAATTATTATTCTTAATTAATTCATAACATATTTCTTTACATCAATTTTTCTTTATAAAATAATTTATTACAGATAAAATTTTCAATAAACTGAATCAAGTTTAAAAACACATTCCGTAGTTTTCCGTTACAACATGTGGGGGGGAGAAGGCATAAATAGAGGTGTGGCGTGCGGTTTCGGCTCACTCGGTGGCGGACACTGCACGGTCTAACAGCTCCTGATGATGCCCCGTGGAGGGGCGAAACACGTGTAGAGCAGTTGGTGGTAGTCGGAATTTTCACCGCTTGGAATGAGGCAGTATTGAATAAAACATTTTATTTTATATAAATGTTAGTTGTAGTTGTATGTTGCAGTCGCAATGACAACTACTGAGCGTGAGATCCTGGCCTCCTGAGTTCAATTCCCGGTTCGGGCAATGTGTTATCAAATTTTTTTGTTACAATGAACTCACTACCTTTTAACTAGGACATATAAAAATTTACGGAATACAGGTGCGATCGATGATGATTCCGTACATAAGTATTGACCAATATATCAATACGTGTTGGACTATATATGTATGTACGGAATATTAGTAATGTTAACAGCCTGTAAGTGCAAACTCTACTTCATCGCTTCACAGTATATCGGCATACCTAACTGCGAATGAATACTCTTTGGATTAAATCACACTCGATCGGTGTATGCCTGTTGTTCTACATACTGCTTATGTCTCATTTTTAGGTTAAATCGGCTGGGGTGGGAAACAAAGTCGGTCTCCCCGCCGTTGTACTTACCTGTTCAATGTTTTTTGTCACAGTCATAGATATCGACTAAAACCGTCACCTGACCGTCTCCATTCATCCACCAGAACTCATCGGACTATATATATTTTAGTGCTACCAGTGCGAAGCCGGGGTGGGTCTCTAGTAAAATTATAACTTTAGAATTCACCACGCATGCGTTAATGCGCTTGTAAGATCTATCTGCAGTGTTGCCAGCTCGTCCCTGAGGGGCCGATTATCGGCCTTTCTTCACCTGTCTCGGCCTTTGAGCCGTTGGTTGATAGTGAAGTTTGCTATTGAAGTAATTAACTCGGATGCCAATCCTACTGGCTTCTTTACGATCCTTTAGTCCGACCTGGATCAAAATAATTCTGGTGAAATAGAAAACTAACATGAAATATTCTAAAATGAAATGTTTATATATAAATTTTTCTATAACGGCCTGTCTCGCCAAAAATCGGCCCTTTATAATACAGGTATCCGCCATTTGTGATTCATTTGTTGGCAACACTGTTTATGTATAAATTAAAACCATTATCAATTAATAAATTCCAGAATCACATTAGAACGGTCACCACCACTAGTCTAAGGTTTTTAAATCTTCTGTTTTAAATCGTAGGATGCGGTTAAGTTCGTCTCCAACATAAATTACTTCCATCGCCACATGCCCGTTTACGAATTAATTTTTGATATATCTGAGCAGCAGGGACCAAAAATGACGGTACAGGTATTTTGGTTACTTCTACGAATAAGGTTACCGTTATCTGGAAAATATGACACCTCTATTTAGGTTACCATTTTAATACCGGTAACCTAAAAATTACGGTTTTAATACCGGTAACCTATAAATTACCTTGATTACGAGAAAAAGAGAATACTAATGTCGACACTTTGTCAGCTTTAGAAATTACTTTAAACATTAACAAGCAAATCTTCGTGCTGAAGTACGTTTACTTGGTTCGTCCTTTCGGAGTTTTTGTGATAAATTAAAAAGAAAAAGCAAAGGTATAATTAATAATATTACATTGGGAAAAGGCATGCGGCACATACGCAAGCGGTGAAAATTCCGACTACCACCAACTACTCGGTGGCGGACACTGCACGGTCTAACAGCTCCTGATGATGCCCCGTGGCGGGGCGAAACACATGTAGAGTAGTTGGTGGTAGTCGGAATTTTCACCGCTTGCGTATGTGCATATATTTGCGGGCGGGCGTGCGGTGCACAGGTAATGCATGACTACCCTCAATTTTGTGGAAGTAGCTAGATATTGTATTTATTTGCATCCATTAAAATTGTCAAATAAACATAAATAAGTAGTGATTAAATCTTACTTATCTAAACTTTTATATGTTGACTTGCTATAATTAGCAGACTTAATAGAATTTTATTGTTATACCAAGAGCCAAACTAAAGTGAGATTTTGCAAAATCGAAACGGATTTCGTAGTTATGTTTTTCTTTAAAACTAACTAGTTTTAAACTGCTAGTACTTCAGTAAGCTAAAAAAAAGTAATATTAAAAAAAACCTACTTCAAAAAGTAATTATCTCAAAATTATAAATTAATATTGAATAAGGCTCGGGTCTATGGCTATAGGGATGATGATGTGGGACTGCTTTAGCATCCCATACTTGCAGCACAAATTCAAACAATCCGGTCTTAATGTTATGCCTTCCGTATTTTAATACTTCTATGGGTATACTGTAAGAGCCTGGAGACTTGCCGAAAAAATTTGGGTTTTTGAAGATTAAGTTGATCTAGTCAGTGACTATCAGGATTCAGCACTTCATTGAAATACTCCGCCCAGCGACGGAGAACACTCGATGAATCTGTTTATTTGGCGGTCTTATCGCTTGATCATATCGGTGTGGTTTTCTTACAGCGGGGCCGTAGATGGAAGTAAGATTTTCGAAAAATTTCACCAATCTTTGTACCTTATTCTTGTGCCTTACGAACCCATCAACTGTTTTGCAATTCTCGCACTTTTTCCTTGATAGCCTGATGGAATGCCTTATTTACCACTCTTGATTACTTAAGACGCGTTTATGGGAACATCTGTAGTCATTAACAAGTCTCCTGGTTTCTGCATCAGAATCATCAAACCAGTCTTAGTTTTTCTTTTGCAGTTTATCCACAACCTGTTGGGACACTTTATGAAGGTTATCAGCTTAGGAACGCCCTTTAGCATCAATCATTAGGTTGTCTTCGGAACCAGATACAGCAATCTCAAATTCTGCTTCAAGTTTCTGGCTAATATCCTCGTTTTGGACAAGTTTTGAAAACGCCGGTCTTGCAGGCACGCGGAGGCTTGAGATTGAGACTCATCTCCATTTAATAAGAGGATAGCCGGTACGGCCCTGAGCATCGCGCATTGCTCGAGTGATCAGTACATCCTCCAGGTCTTACTTTCGGACTATGGCGTAATAATGTAAATGGCGGTGCTTTGAAGGAGGATGCATCCAAGATATTTAATTTTTACCATGTAGCCTAAAAAAACGAATTGGTTATGCTGAGTTCTAGTTCTGGGTCAGTAGAGCCTAGCAATTGGAATTAAATTTCCCGATACCATATTTCCCAAGTACATTTTGTATTTCCAGGCAATCAACAGTGTGCCAACAAACGCATTAAAGTCTCCAAGAACAATGATCTTATCGCATTCGGGGATGTCACAGAGTAATTCACTAAGTTAGTCATAGGTCTTCAGCTATTTCTCGTCAGATCAAGTCATGGTGCGTGCGCATGCAGGTACACATTCACAAGGTGGATGAACCTCTATAAAATAAAAATAATTTTTATTTCGGTAGTCGGTAATAATACAGGTTGTTTCAAATTAAAGAATTAAGGTAACCTTCAAAAATACCTGTATTGATCATACCGATTTTAAGTCCCTGCTCAGCAGATTTTAAAAACCGGTTATTCGCATATTTCATTAGCTCCAGAAATTCTTCGGTTTTTTGGCTTCGGAGGAAAGCACTATGTTACGTCATATTGATACTTGTTAACTTTCTTCGCTCTTTGCATTGTCCTAATATCTAATCTGTGGTATTCAGTGTTGCCAATCTTCTATATATAGTGTTATTCTTAGTATATACGAAACCTGAGACACGGATCAAATATATTCATTTATAGAACGTATATAAAAAAGTATAATGAAAAGACACAGGTCGAGGTAGCGTAGTTGGCAGAGTGCCTTGAATTTATCCGGGAGCTATTAGGTATTGAGTTATTCTGTTAGTAAATTCTGTCCTAATTTGGAGTTTTGGATTGTAACCGGTTGTGGCAATAGGGTTACTACGAACACATGGAAATCAATCAACATAACATAGCATCACGCCCGCATTCCCCAAAAGGGTTTGCAAAAGTGTAGATTTACACATTTAAAACATAACATAGCATCACGCCTGTATTCCCCGAAGGGGTAGGCAGAGGTGTACAAAGTTGTACACCCACATTTCACCAATGCTATTATTAAGTCCCATAGGTGATGAGCCTATTGCACTCTACCGGGTACAATTCCAAATTCCGGGCTGCTACTCAGAATTTCATAACAGCAAAACTCAATAACACTTGGCCCGACCCGGAAATCCATCCCAAGACCTCAGCAATCGCGCTTGGTACCACTAGACCAACGAGGCAGTCCAGTCCAGCAAAGAATTAATCATATTCATATTCATATTCTTTATTGTGGATCAAAGGAACATGATACAGATGTTTTTATAATAAATTGATCAGCTATGTCTCGCCTTTTAGGCATACAATAATATTGTCACAGAAATATAATTATAAATTATCATAGTTACAATCATACATTACCAATGAGATTACAAATAATATATTTCCATCCTAAAAAACTAGCTATTACTAGAAACCAGTTACATAATACTGAACGCAACAAGGCTAAGGTAAATTATATTGCACAAGTGATTTGTCAGTCAAGTAATCTTTTACAGAATAGTAGCATTTGTTCACTAACATGTTATGAAGGTTCTTTTTAAACATTTTTATTTCTGAAATTATTCTTATTGATTTTGGGATATTTATTAAAAAGGCGCGGAGCTATGCAGAAAAAACTTTCATGAAAAATATGCGTTTTACTAGGAACTGTGCATAGCTTATCCTGATGTTGCACTCGGGTACGATATTCAAATAATTTGATTTTACGAATACTACACTTTAAAATATGTATAAGCAAGGCAATGTCAGTATTTGCATGTTTATAAAAAATGGTTCACAGGAGTCAGTTTGAAGCATATTAAACATACACCTAATACAGCGCTTTTGAGCAATGAATGCACGTTCTTTGTCTGTACTATTACCCCAGAATATTACGCCATATCTGAGAGATGAGCTAACATAACCATGATACGCTGTTAGAATTGCTGAGGTATTTGCAGTCTGTGAAGTACATATGAGAACTGGCCCAGTCTTTTACATACATGGTCAATATGTGATTTCCAATTAATTTTGCTGTCAATAAGCATTCCAAGAAACTTTGTTTCTTCTGTTGCTTCAATGTTACTATCCAGATATTGAACCTGTAATGGAGCAATACGACTAGTTCTTATTTTAAAATTAGTTTTGTCAATATTTATCTCTAAGTTATTATCATTTAGCCAGTGTATTATTGATAATAAAGATTGATTAATGACAGCTTATAAATGAATACTAATTTCATTGTCATGATTTGTGACCAAGGCCATGTCATTTATATACAAGCTGTGGTTCTAGACAGTGGCCAAATTAAAGGAGGTGAATCTATAGATGTAACTGATTACAAAACAATAAAAAAGTATACCTTAGAAAATCGAATTAATTGCGCAGTCTTACTGTTTTTTGGGTTTACGCCGCGTCGGGCGCAGTAGGTACAAAGACGGCACGGCGCGCCGACAGAGGCCGAGCGTAGGTACCACCAAACACAGGCGGCGCGGCGCTCGCGCTCGCGCTATGTACCTACCCGTGCACGCTAGCGCCGTGGCTCAACGGTTGTTTGATAGTGTGTCGGTTGACGCGAACGAGCGTACATGTTGTCGGGCGCGGTCAATTTACGAACGGGTATGGTGCGCATTTACCTATGCCCTCGCTGGTGATAGTGGTAGAGTAATGCAGTGCGTATGTACGTGGGGAGGTGGCCAGTCCGACAGACGCCATTACATGCTACGATGCTGGCTGCTACACAATACAGTACTGGGTGCATTACAGGCAGTTTGAAATACCTGTATTACCAACCAGCATGATGGTGCACCATCACATTATGGCCATGTGGTGCTCAACTACCAACGAAATGTTTGGGGCACAGTGGGTTGGACGTGATAGCCCAGTGCCTTGGCCTCCTCGGTCCCCGGACCTTACGCCGCTAGACTTTTATTTGTGTGGTGACGTAAAAAAGTTAGTGTACACCGATGAGATTACAAGTGTAGTGTAATTGCGTGCGTGAGTGGGAGTGTGCTGGTGACAATAGGCGACGTGCCCAGTTATTTAAGATAAATCTTTGAAAAGCATTAACGCATGCTTAGCGAACTCTAAAGTTATTATATTAAATGGAAAAAGAATACGGTCGCGAACAGGATTCGAACCTGCGCCTCCCGGATGAATACTCCAGGCGCTCTGACCACTAAGCCATCTCGACCTCAGTTCCCATACCGGAACACTGACCATGCCAGGAGAAAGGTGCGAGAACTTGCTGTAGCTTTAAATCTCACCCAGCTGGTCCAGGGGGCTACACAGGTACCTGATGTCAAGACACACACGGCCTATTGTTTGGACCTTCTGCTGACAACTAATTCAGACCTCTATTCGGTATCGGTTTCATCACCTTTAGGAAACTCTGATCACTGTCTGGTGAAATCTGTATCTGTATACTCCCCGCCCGATCTCAGCACTAGAGGCAACCGGCGGGTGTGGCGATACAGTTCAGCAGAATGGCATAAGACGCGGTGTTTCTTTGCATCTTATCCTTGGCAGTCAATATGTTTTACGTCTGATGATCCTTCGACCTTCGTGGATGCTGTGACAGAAGTTCTGCATCGGGTCATGGCATACTACATTCCTTATTCCGATGTACCACTGCTCAGCAAATCTCGTTCATGGTCCTCGACATTTATTTCTGAAATTCGCATTCGCCAAAAAGAGGTTCGCAAAACGCTGAGCAATCTTGACGTGAACAAGGCCAGCGCCCCAGATGGTATTCCAGCCATAGTTCTGAGAACATGTACGCCTACGCTCCTTCTGCTGCATATCAACGATCTGCCTAAGCCTGGAACCATTGGGTATGCAGACGACAGCACTATGGTTGAGAGCTACACTGCCGATGCACGAACCAGTGGACCACAAATCCAGTCTCTGAGAGAGGCCATGGTCGAGCGCTTGAACTTGCCCCTTAAGGCAGTCTCTACCTGGGACGAAGCCAAACTGGTCAGGTTCAATGCAGCTAAGACCCAGGCGTGTCTATTTTCTGCGAAAAGGAAGCCATTCCACTTGGCTACTACTTTTCGAGATGTATCCATACCAATAAGTGACCATCTTTAGCTTTTTCCTCTGACATCACTATATTGAGTCCAAAGCTCAATTGGCTACTAAAAATCTGGGTATCCTCTCGAAGGTGCGGCGGTACTTCACGTCAGTACAGTTGCTTCTATTTTACAAAGCACAAGTTCGTTCATGCATGGAGTACTGCTCGCACCACCGGCTCAGCCAAGTATCAGCTTGAAGCGTAAGAGTCCATTGAGAAGCGTGCCAAGAGGCTCATCAGCAAAGATTCCTTTGTTCAGACTGTCTAGAACATCGGCGCAAAGTTGCTAGTCTATTGGTTTTTTATCGGATACATTTCAGAGAGTGTGCTTCAAATGATCTAATTCCTCTCTGCCCTTTTTTCTATGGGACGGTTCATGGTATATATACCAAAAACCCGAACGAAGCGCTTTAATTCCACGTTCATTATAAGAACCGCAAAACCGTGGAATGCGCTCCCGGAGTGGATCTTCCCCGATAGTTATAATCTGGTTGTCTTCAAGATGCGAGTGAATCGGTTTCATCTAGGCAAGCGTGCTCCATCGTAGTTCGCATTATCGCTTAACATCATCAGGCGAGATGGTGGTCAAATGCAAGGCTATAACTAATAAAAAATAATAAAAAAACAATCAAGGATTACCTTTTTACTTTGTCCTTACGTTGGCACCCCTGTCTCTTCAAGTGAGCCTCCATAATCATTTCAAATCTTTTATTATTTTATTATTCTTGTGTCATTTAATGTGTTTTGCATTCAATTTAAATTCCCACACTAAAACAATTTTTTATCCGACTTCCAAAAAGGAGGAGGTTATCAATTCGTTTTTTTTATGTTTTTTACCTCAGTACTCCCGTCATCTACCAACCGATTTGGAAAATTCTTTTTTTTCATACGAAAGGATATCCTTTCAGATTGGTCCCATAGAACATAGTCGATTAAAATATATACTGTTAATTAGTAAATAATTAAAATTAAATGACGTTTTATTTAACATTGAAAATTGACAGCATAATTTTTTCCGTAATTTTATATAATTTTGGCAAAATTTGAACAACCGTTTAGCGAATTTTATATTTGTCTAATTGGCAACACTCACAGCATGAAATCTTAGAACATTGGAAATAGACTAAAATTGCGACCATAGACAAATGGTACATAACAGTATGACGTTTGCTGACCGCCATTACAGTTTAGAAATAATTATAACTATGTATTATTATGTTCATGCACTTGTTCATTAGAATCACAGATTAGAAATTATGTATCTGACATAATCATTCTCTGAGTAGTTTGTGGACATAATTTTAAACATAAATGTATCTTCTTTCTTATCCTGTTTTCTCTTTAACATGAAGAGTATTATATGTGTTCCGGGTCGCAAAAGCAAATGAACTGGTATTAGTTGCACCGTTTTTCAAAAAGAAAGTCTAATTGATACTACATTGAAGAAACTTAGCTCTAAGAAACTTCATCCACTCCATCAAGACTGGTAAGATAGATAAAAAGGATAAAGAGCATTAAATTAAATTTCCACACATTCCTGAAATTCTTTTTTTTTTTTTTCTTTATGGCGATTAAAGTCTTTACGACTATTCGGCCAGCGTCATGTTGTGACGCTGACGGTTACGATGAGGACCGTGTACCGTCGATGCGTCGAACTGTGTACTTTGTGGTAGGTATGTTAGTAGTGCTGAAACGACGGGACAATACGAGAGAACCTAAAAAAAATTTTATTTTATTTTTTACAATAAATACTTTTTTAAATAAATAAGATAAATATTTAAACATACACACAGTACTTATAGTTTCTATTATATATATATACACACACCCATTACAATTTTATGTCATTATCTTTTAGGAATTTAGATAGGATTTGGATGACCTTGGGGGAGAAATAAGACAAAAGTGAATGGAAGTTAATGGGAAGAGGAATTTTGGTTTTGGAAAGCTTCAGGTATAAATCGAAGGATTTTGAATTTATAGGGCATGAAAAGAAGATATGGTCTAGTGTACGCGGATCTTTCTCAGAAACACTGGGCTACAGCAATGACCCAGTCTCAGTCTACACAAGGATGAAACAGTTCTTTTAGAGAGTTTCGGGAATTTAGCAAACCAGGGTTTCCGTTGTATCTCGGGTTGTAAAGCTGCGTAATAAGCTCCCTTGAGTTTTGAACTATCTTTCCACGCTGTTGTCCATGTGTTGTATAATTTAACTTTGGCATCATTACACAAATCGTAGTTGTGGACTTTATAGTGTTTCCGATCGACAGGGTTGGAGACTGCAAACTTCGCTAGTGAGTCGGCACATTCGTTGCCTACAATACCCGAGTGACCGGGAATCCAAACAATTTCAACGTCCAAACCATTTTTATAACAATTGTATAGTCTATTCTTAGTGTCAATTATAATTGTACTATTAATTTTAGAGTGTAACTGATTATGTTATAATGCCTGAATACTACTGTGCGATTCTGTGAAAATCACAGACTTTTTAATATCGTGAGATTGGATGAAACATATGGATTCTAAAATGCCCATACATTCTCCTGTGAATACAGAAACTTCTGGTGGACATTAAAATAGCATGGCAAACCTAGAATTCTGGTAATACGTTGCCACTCCTGTGCACCCTGTAGGAGATACCTTCGAAGCGTCAGAAAAGGAAAAGTTCCAGCCTTTCCAATACCTTTTGACCGCCTCGTCAAAATCGTCCCTCACATTTGGGGAAGTTTTGGTAATACCAAGATTCAAGACCAACTTGGGTTTGAAACTGATGGTTTCATATGCTGAGGAAAAGACCGGAAGAATGCGATATTCACAAATAGGAGAAGAGAGGTTTTTAATCTCCCTATACCTATTCATCAATGATGGGATAGATTTATTATTCCAATAAGAGGAGTTTTTGTAGGAAAGGTCGATTTGCTCTAAAATAGGAATCAAGGGATGGGTCGAGAGCGAAAAAACTTTAGATAAAAATCGATCTGCCAAATACTGTCTTCTAATATATAAGGGGGGCTCTACACATTCAATCTGTAAGGCATTTATGGGTGAGAACTTCATTGCTCCAATTATAATTCTAAGGCATTTAGCCTGAATCGAGTCTAATTTACGAAGTGCCTCCTTATTACATGGTTCAAGTAGGAAGGAACAGTAGTCCATCACACTCCTAATCAGTGCATTATACACTAATTTTAAAGTGCATGGGTGCGCTCCCCACCAGACCCCAGCTAAAGCCTTAAGAATGGATACCGAGCGTTCGCACTTTTGAATGATGTTATTTAAGTGGTCAACTCCGGACAATCTCGAATCCAAGGTAACTCCTAGAAACTTAACATTTGTTTTGAGTGGGATAGATTGCTCAGCTATGTTGATATTCACTTGAGGGATGTTACGTCGACGAGTGAATATAACGGCTGTGCTTTTTGGAGCGCTTAGGGATAACCCATGTTCGAAAAGCCATTGGTTTAATGAGGCCAAAGAGACATTGATAGATAGAGCGGCATCTGGAATGGAACTGCCAGTGACCAATAAAGCGATATAGTCTGCATACTGAAGAATTTTACAGTTATTATTGAGGCAGGAATATAAGTTATATGTATAGATATTATAAAGAAGAGGACTAAGGACTGACCCCTGAGGTAATCCCCTCCAGACTGTCCTTTGCTTAGGGTCTTCCCCCAGGATCCTTAGCTGGATAGTGCGATTACAGAAGACGTTGCTAATGATGTGACAAATCCTTGCCGGGATTCTCAGCTCATGCAGTTTCTGCCTGAGAAGTGGGAGGAGGACACAATCATAAGCAGATGATATGTCTAGAAAAACGGCTACCACAGACTCATTCCTGCTAAGAGCTAGTCGGATCTCTGATGTGAGTAGACCAACACTATCAGCAGTACCCATACCTTTTATGAAACCGAATTGAGTCCTTGGAAGCAGTTCTCTGTTTTCGACAAGCCATTCTAGGCGATTTTTAATAAGGTGCTCCAAGAGTTTTAAAAGTATGGACGATAGGGCAATTGGTCGGTATGAGCAATGATCATTAGGATCTTTGCTAGGTTTTAATATAGGAATAACGACTTGAACCTTCCAGTCTGGAGGAATGTAACTAGAAGTAAAACAAAAATTAACCAGGTCCAGGTAGTACTGGTGAGCTTTCAAACCGGCTTTAGTGATAAAAGAATAAGGAAATCCATCGACCCCAGGTGCTGAATCCTGGACATGTGAAAGAACCATCTCTAATTCATTTAAGGAGAAAGGCTCGTCAAGTGGGTCCTTGAGCGTAGTTGCATCAGAATCTGTGAACTCACACTCGTCCAGATTGGGAACATAAACAGGAGCGATTTTGGAAAAAAATCGCTCGCCCAAATCTGCAGTAATTATATTCGAGTTGGGCGGTGTAAGACTACTCCTAAAACATTTTATCTTCTTCCATACTACTGACACTGGGGTAGATGGATTGAGGTTGTTGCAAAAAGACAGCCAACCTTCCCTTTTCTTCTTCTTGAGTAGCTTTTTGGACCTAGCCAATATCTGCTTGAAAGCTATGAGATTGTCCAGGTTCATATCCGAGTCATAAATTTTTTCAGCCTCATTCCTAGCTTTGATTATATCAGTACATTCCCTATCCCACCATGGTGGAGAAAGAATTTTACCTGAAGGTTCTTTTTTTGTAGGAAAGCAGTCATCTGCCGTAGAGGAGATTGTTGATGAAAAACTAGAAAAACACTCAGAGACTGTATTATGATTTATTGATGGGAGGCACTCTTAAGTCTAGTAATTTGGAATATAGGTCCCAATCTGCTGAGTTCAGCTGATATTTTAATAAAGGAGGCGAGGCTCTATCGGGAAGACTCTTAGAAGGTATTTTTACCATAATGGGAAAGTGGTCACTGCCATAAGTCATACCCAAACGACTCCAAATCAAAAGGCTAGCTATGTTGGACGAGCAAAATGTTAAGTCAACACAACTATTACTCTGTCCTGGTGCAGACCTACGTATCACACTGCCATCGTTAATGATACATAGGTTGAGTTCATCCAACATATCCACCAAACCAATACCAAAAGTGTCACATGAATCAGACCCCCAGCGATAATGATGGCCTGTAACGCTACTTAACAAATTGTGTATAGTGGCTAGGTCATCAATATGTGGGTGAGCAATATAAAAAGAGAAAACATTTATATCCTCAGCCATTATAGCAACAACATTAACATTGTCACCAAGAGAGGGTAGAAGAAAAAGGGAAAATGTCACTTTGTTATTAATGAACAAAGCGCATCCCCCATATCCATCAATAGGGTTATTGACGAAATTTCACAAAGGGCCTAAATTTAAAGAATATGGTATACATTACCTAATAAAAATATTTTGCAATTTTTTGTGTACCTATTGATTAAATAACAGCTGTTTAAAATTCAAATTTCAAAGGTCATGCCAAAAGGCGCGATAATGACGATCGCCATTTTGTGACGTCATTACGCAACAGAACCATTGTAAACAAAGGAAATTATTTTGTAAATCATAACATTAGTGCGTAGTATACCAATACTTCTAAAATTGAACTGAAATATGAAGAAAGTGGTTGCATCTTGCTTCTCAAATATCAACAAATTCATCGATTTATTTTGTGTCATGTGTCACAGTGACTGCAAATTGACAATCAATCGTCTGAGTAGTGACGTCACGCAGTCATTGGTGTTTCGAGTCACGTGACACATAGATTAAAAATTATGAATTTGTTTATCGAATTAAATGTATTTACGAGTTATTAATATTATTTTCAAAAATACCAAAAAGTCAAATAAAATACATTCTATCATTATAGCTAGGTTTCATATTTTATTTCCATCAGTGTCAAATACCCTATTCTGTCATGTCGAACACTGCCAAAACCCTGGTATCCCAAAATTACTATTGGGAGTAAGCCATGTCTCAGCAATGCCGCAGTCTGATGGTTTATATTTATTAATTAAAGAAATCAAATCATGTTTCTTGGGAGAAATACTCCTCACGTTCCATTGAAGAAATGAGAGGGGAGGGAATGTTATTTAAATATTTTAAAATAGAAGCTAACTTTACGGCAACGTGGTCTGGTACAGATTGTTCAGGGTTTGATAAAACAGAACTTAGCATATTTGATATAATTTTTAGGATATTTTCTGAGGTATCTTGTCTGTCAGAAGTTGGTTCTGTTAGTTCCGGAGAAAAAGCACAGCCATTTTTGGAAGGAGAGTAGGAGTAGTTGTGTACTAAAGCTTGATGTGCCTGCTTATCATAGCTAGGCGAGAGAGGTACTCGGGGTTTAGGTTTTAGGTAAACCGTTTTACGGTAGGATTTATTAGATTGGGGGGTCGGACTAGGGTATTGGGAAGAGTGGATATTGGGTTTAGGGATCTGGGTTGAACGGGAGACATCGGCATAAGATCTAGAAACGCGAGGGAAAACCATACTGGCCTCAGCATATGACACTGACTTTTCAGCCATTAGAGCTTTAATGCCCTTCTGGCGTCCCAGCTCGGGACAAGCCTTATCATTAGCGAAATGATTACCTGAGCATAGGATACAAAAAGCCATCTCAAGGGAAATCTCACAGCCGTCTCCTGGGTGATCATGACCGCATCGGAAACAACAGGGTTTTGACCGGCATAAATTTCGAGTGTGTCCAAAACGACAGCAATTAAAACACTGTATGGTAGGGTACATGTATCTCTCAACCGGAAGAGCTGAGTAGAAACAAAATACTCTTGTTGGTAAAATCTGGCCGTCAAATGTCAAAACAACCGTTTGGGTTGGTTTCCATTCCGTTATGCCGAGAGAGGAGACCTTGCGGCTTAGTCGTCTCGATTTAATAACTGGACCACATCCAGTAGGAACCCTGATGTTGTTAATTATTTCCTCTTCTGACCCTTCTATTGGGACATCTCTAACTATACCCATCCGTGTAATATTAAACTGTGGGATAGTGGCAATATACTTATTTTGTATTAGAACTTTATTGATTAAGAAACTATTTGCATCCTGGTGTGACTTGAATTCGACTGAGAGTCGGTTTCTGCCTAGACGTTTAACACCATCAGAACGAACATTACTAATATTATTATTGTCTAAGAACATGCCAAAAATTACAGGGTGAAGTGCTGTGCCAGATGTTGTTTCATCTTTGAGAGAGACATGTACCACATATGGAGGGTTATCATGAGCTATATATGACTGTCTACCAATGATATTTTTAGCTACTTTTGGTGGATTTTTATCGAGGACCGGAGGGGAGAGCGCAGGTCGTTTCCTATTAGGACACTCAGTTTCCATTTCATTAATCAGATTTTCATTTGGGAGGGTAATAGTAAGAACAGGAGTATATATAAAGGGTTTATCAGGGGGGTCAGGTGGTTTCTTTTTATCCATATTGAGTTGAATACTGAATAGTTAAAATATATAAAATAAATTAAGACTAACCTTAGTCTAATATACACAAATACTACGAATTGTCTCGATATAGGATGTCAAGTAAACAAATCCACTAATATCGAAAAAAATCACAGTACCCACAAAAGCACGTGTATCACCGTCACCACTACCAACGAAAGTCCCTGAACTTCTTAATGATTTATTTATAACTTTTACATCATAATGATTCAACAAAGAAGTCCAAAATGAAACCAACAAAAAGTTAGTTGTTAAGTCTTCAGCCAGTTTGTTTCCTATTATGAAGAAATTCTGAAATCATTTAAATATTGAATGTTCCATTTCCATAGGCTGGTTTTATGTCAAAAGGTTAATTGGGTTCTAGCCAAAATAGTTTGCTACTTGACATGTACTCTAAAACTTTATTTTATTTTCAGATAACACTTCACAACTATAATTTTACAAGAAATTAATGGAGTCAAAGCAGAGCAATAACACTTTTAATTAATTAAGGTAACTATCATAGATTTACACTAGTCCTATTAAAGCATCTTATAACTTATAAATGTACAGTTTATGAAGTGTTTCAATGTTTGTTAACAATTGCTGACCGATTTGAAAAAAAAATTGGTGCAAAGACTTATCCTGGATTAACTTAAAGGATAATTTTAATCATACTGTTTGTACATAATTATATACCATATCCTGGATTAACATATAGTCTACCTTTTAAACACATGTCTTAATAAAATTGGATTTGGCAGATCGCTACATATACTAAATTGAATTTAAGAGTTTGAATTTCCTGCTCTATTTATTAATAACCTAAATCAAGAATGCACTAACTTTTATACTTAATTAATGTACTAATGAAACCATGTATTGGACATAACTATTGAATACTACTGCGGCTACCTGTAGCATTTTTGTTTTATTCTGGTCATGTGTTCCTTTTGCATATTCTGAGTAACTACCCTGCCAGTTGCTAGTTTACCAAATACCATCCATACAATACCATACCATTACTACCTCATCTACAAGTATTCTATTCCATTCATATAGGGGTTTATAAACCGACTATAAACAATTTATTTTAATTTTTTTGCAGTGTCATTGGAAGTAATTGGAGACTGAATACCAAAAGATTTGACGCCTAAATATCTGAGAAAACTCAAGAATTTTATCAAGAAATAATGTCCAAATGTGGAATAATTTAAATAACTATTGAACTCGATCCACTTGTAAGAAAAATATTATGGATACAAATGAATAAAATAAATCTAAAAATAAACAAATTTACTTTTATTTCGTCTTACTCCTAATAATTTTAAATTAATTAATAATCAAAGTATCTAAATACCCTGTTCGAATATTTTAGACTTATAGTAGGTTGCCTTAGCCTAGTATAGCCTGGAAACAAATTAAAAAGCAAAAATATTTCAATCTCTAAAGTCGACGTCGGGGATTGGTTGTTCGGAGATTCCTGTCTGATACGTAGTATCTCTTAATAGTCTGTGGCAGGGTATACAATCTTCGAACAAATGAGTCGGAAACTGGACAATTATAAATCGACCAAATAAAGTAGCTCATTTAAACACTCATTGTCGTATGGCATTCATTCTTTTGCAATTTGGTAGGGTTATATAATATTTTTACCTTCGTAAAACAATAGATAGCGCTTAATGCTATTTTGCAACAGATATCTCAGATATGTAAGGAAGACTTAATTGTAAAAGTGAACTTGAATTTATTAAATATCGGGAGTATGCTGGTCGGAACTGGCTTCGCAGTCTCAGTTACTCATTAATAAAATGCATATCCGAATTACAAGACATTTATGATGACATATTAAAAACAAATATAACGTTACATAATTTAACTCAATTTATAAAAGTAATAATAATATTTTTACATATTAGTTTCAACTTCCTGCATTGCCATATCCATAAAGAAAACTTGATAGATTTAAGATTACTTTGTCATCCCGATTTTTTATTCACCATTAAGGAAAAAAAAAATATAAAATATTATGCGGGAAGACGGATAAGGACAGCAATAAATTAAAGGCAATAAAAATATGTATTTAAGTGATTAAAGAGAAATCTTTGAAAACCATTAATTTTATTTCATTATATTCTTCCAAATTATTCATAAGATGTATGAGCAATAAAAAATGAATGGAAAAATATATTGGAATCGGTTGAATTACGTATTTTATACCTTTGTTGGTTGGACCCTAAGTAGATACCTAAACAAATGTATATGCATGTCGGGGTCCTATCGTTTACAGCAATAGCAAAAGAGTGGACTGTATAAATAAAGAGTATAATAAAAAACAAATATAGATCAAACTACGTGACCGCCGCGGAAAATCGTCGTAGAGAAGTATTGCGCGCCAAAATGGGGAAAAGAGCGGCATCCACCGCGTCACTTCCCGCCCCCGCGCACCCTTCAGGCTGCGCGGCCGTCATCGGTTCGTCGTACCGCGCGCCCTCGCGCTGCCCCGCGCCGTGACATTAGTAGTGCATTCGTAATACTATAGATGGCGTTTGTGTGCCCTGTTTCCTAAATTGAACGAGAGAGAGGTCTCTATTTCTTATATTATAAAGTACTCTGTGGTCTGTGGCAACACTGGTGGCATTGTCTGGCTGACAGTTCGATTAGAAAAAATCAAGAGTTAATTTCAGTAGTGAACTACAACTAAATTAAATTACAATTATGAATTATACTGTGCCACGCCTAGCTATAAAGCGATGTATTTTGTTAAGAACTTCCACACCGGCTACGCACCGTTGTATAGCTTCTAAAATCGAAGATGTTCCTATTCATACAGGCCAAGTACATAAAATTTATTTTAATTATTTCTTCTATTAATTTAGCACAGGTTATAAATAATAATATTATACTTGTGCATAAGTTTGTATCATTTAAAAGTACTAAGACCGGGAAAAGTAATATGTATTTATTTTTTGTTCTTACATAATATGAAACATTTTCTTATTGCCCTTAGACAACTCAACTCTATACTCTGCCTCTAAGGGTCAAATCAAATTATTTATATGCTCAAATATGGTACGATTTGTGTTATAATGGTAATAGTTCCGCATATTCTGCAATTTTCAATGGCTTCCAAAAACATACACATGAATTCCCTATTCATGTGATTCAAATTTAGGTCAGATATTATTATTTGTAATATTTATTGCTGTAGAATGACACCTATTTAATTAATTGTGTATTAAATATTAAAGTTGAAAAGTGTGAATCATGTGAGGAAAATTTAAAAAGTCAAGACGCACTCTATTGGTTGGAGTGAAATGTGATGACAATATCTCGAGTATGTTATTACTGGGTGTTTATCATATTTAGTGGTTATTTTTGAGTTTTAATATTATTCTACAAAGAAAAACCCTTCAATAAAATTTATAATTAGTTAAAAAAAAACACTCCATTCTATACAAGATATCTTTTAAGGGTCTGACGTAAGGCCCGAAAGGGGGGGGGGTGGCAATAATCACGAAATATAAGGGGTAGGGGGGTGTAATAAGATCATATGTATTTATTTTCTGTATTTAAACATAATATTCTAAAAAAATTTAGATCCTTTATTGTGGGTGGGGGTGGGGTTTAGTCTTAAACCTCACCACATATCACCAAGGGGGTGGGGGGTTAAAAATGCTAAAAAAAAACATTATGTAATACTTTAAACAATATTTTTTAAATAATGGATGATAATGGATTTGGGATTCTAAAGCAAATGATTAAATATTGTAATGGCCATACAGTAAGCATTTCTTTTAAATGTCTCTAATTTTATTGGTGGTAAACATAACCTGTCAGTGTGTCGAGATCGGCTTTACTCCATATCAACAAATTTAAAAGATATTTTTGGATATTGTTTAATTAAATATAATATCTGTTCTTTGTCCTTTTTTATATAGTGATTTGACTTTTGCCTATTTTTTATTTCTGAATATTTTCACGTTGCTCAGTGGGTTGTCTTATGAGAATATAAACTCATACTTTTAGCTGGTGACCCTTGAACATATAAAATTATACAAATAACAATTATAAATTATAACATAAAATGACTTTACCCTGCTTTGGTCTTATGGTAACACAGTTATATCTTGAATTTCTTTCATTGGTGTAGTGGCTGCAAATGACTCCAAGTGATATTGGTTTATCTGGTAGAAAATTCTTAATAGCAGGCTGGAGTTTGCAATTGTGTCCAGTAAGAAATAAGCTCACTGCCTATTAAAGGTGATGCATGATGTTATATTATTATATTTCTTTTTTTTTATAGAAATGGCAACCAGATGACTACAGGCTGGTGAGATTTATGAATGCACCCAAACAAGTTAACCCAAACTGGGCAGTAAATTTGATAGCAGAAGTACCACCAAAAGAAGTTACTGAAAGGATAGTCTGGTGTGATGGAGGCAGTGGTCCAGAAGGACACCCTCGTGTTTATATTAATTTGGTATGATTTTAAGTAATGTATTACCCTTAATATTATTAATCTAGATTTTTATTATCTAGGCTATATAAATAAGCCAAGTGCTGTGTAAATTCTAGTAGGATAGGGCTTGGTCACAGCTATTATTTATTGGCAAGATCAGCCTATCAACTATACAGGCTTATTCTTAGTATATACGAAACCTGAGACACGAGTCAAATATTTATATTTATAGAACCAGTATAAAAAGAAGCATAATGAAAACTCACAAAGTTACAAGCTTGTTTTGTTGCCTCCTTGTCCTCCCATAAATATGCTCACCGCCTTACGTTCATTGATAACGTAACACACTGAGCCGTTGTAAGAAGTGTTGTGATATGATAACGTTTTCCATCACACTTGCAAGCTTTAATCTGTCATAATGGTCAAAGCTATTCAAATAGTTTTTTTTTTTCAAATAGACCATATTACAGGCACTTATGAAAAGTCAAAGCTAAGTGCACGGTTCCAAAGCGTTGATCTTATGGAGAAGAGCCGGCAAGAAACTCCATAGACCCTCTTTTAAAATAAATTGGTATAACAATAAATAAGGTAATGTGAGAATAATGCAGGTTAATGAGCAAAATAATAAAGAAAATCACTAGCTATAGAAATAAACAATAACTTATGGTTATGGTGTAGCGAGCTGGTTTCCGCAACGCCACGCTCTTGGCGATTATTTTGCGTCCGAGGTGGGAATGGATTATTCGAACCATTCCCAACTCCTTAAAGAAAGGCCAGCAGGAACTTGATCTTGCCGGCGTCTCGGAGAGTACCTGGGTTTTCGAAGTACTTAGCCCTGTAAGTGGCGGCCCCAGGGCAGTCAAGCACCTTTTTTTTTTGTTTTGGTAAATCCATCATGGATGCTGTGTCGGACTTCTACCGACTAAAAACCACACGGTCCTACTCCAACCTTTACCGAGGACCCGGGTTCGTTGCAGCAATCACCGCGACCCTGGCAGGTTATGGTCCGTTGAAAATATATATCAACGGACACTCCGGGATTTGTGAAGGCTGGCCACAGTTAGCCTGCTCAAAATTTCTTCATATGTCGCACGTGCGTGGCCGTCTCGGGCTAGACTGCTGATCAGGCGGCGAACCACCCATGCCCGCCGCCCTCAGTCCACGGCTCACGGTAGCCGGAGATTGTTGAGCGCCCTCCGGCGTTTTCGTGGGGTTTACCAATAAGTCAAATTCCCTGCACCAGAGCTCTACGGTGCGCAGTGCTTGTTGGGTAAGATTGCAGATCGTTCCAGCAACTTTCCCGGAAATCATGATTGCTAGGTCGCCTGCGTAACCTAATGTGTAATCTCGATTCGCGTTGAATCTGGTGGTTAAGTCATTCATGACCATCTTCCACAGAGTAGGAGATAAAACTCCTCCTTGCTTTTGCCTTTAGCTTCTGGCTATCAGTGCTGATTGGTCATCATCTGCAAGGCAAACCACACGTTTGCTAAGCATATTAGTATTCCAGTCTGTAATCATCGGTTCTACTCCATGATTTAGGAGGGCCGCGTGAATGCTGGAAAAATAGTTTTTTTCAAAAGCTCCCTCGATGTCTATGAAGGTTCCTAGACATATGCTTTTCTGTTGAATTGCTTCTTCTATTCGGCCATATCAAGTGCAGATTCAGTTGACTTACCTGAACTATACGCATGTTGGTTGGGATGTAGTGGTATATGTTTTAACGCTCCATCTCTCAGGTCTCTTTCGCATAACCTTTCCAAGGTCTTTAGTAGAAAGGAGGTAAGGCTGATTAGTCGGTATGATTTTGCAAACAAATACTTATATAGCCTTTTAAAATGATTGCCAAAGCAGTTAGGAGCTGACCAGTCCGGATAGACAGCACCCGTTCATGAGCATGACGCGCACATCAGCCTCGCTTAGCTCAGCCATTTTGTAGGGAATTCGACGATCCGATAATACAACGCCACCATCAGCAGGATATTTTAGAGAGCACGACAAACTCATAATGACTGACAATAGGCAGTGTGTATGTAATATGAGATTAAAACTAACATTTCTGGCCACACGATGCTCACATTTTACAAAGGTACATTATGAAAAATTTCATAAAGAAATAATAATGTAAATTTAAAACTAGTAGGAATCGATACTAGCAGTCAAAATATAACATGGTGTAAACATTATTACAATCGATTCTATTACTGATTCTGAACAAACTACATAGTTTAAGGTTTCGTATATACTATGAATAGCAAGGGGAACGGGTCGCGGGTTCAAGCCCCGTTCTTGTCTATTATTTTTCAATTTAATCTAGAAGAATAATTCCTTAATGTGATTCATTTCACAGGACAAACCTGGTGATCATTCCTGCGGGTACTGCGGCCTGCGTTTTATCAAAAAGGATAGCCACTGAATATGGAACAAAAATAAATACCTACTAAAAATACTATTTCATAGACCTATCTGCAATCAATTTTATCCTGATATTACTTTGTATAATGTAGTTGTTGAAAATAAAGTAGATATATAATAATAGTTAATTTCACTGTGTCATGTCTATGACCCTTTAACCCTTTCAGTGCGTGTGATGCAACATATGCATCACAGATCGCAGTTTCGGGAATTGATAAAAAACTTTAATATATTGTAACGTTTTTGAATATTTTTCATTCTCTATTTATTGCTGACACATTAAGTAATAAATTTACTTAATTTTATTTTATTAAAAATGCATTTTTTGAGGTAATAATGTCAACAGAATACTTAACTCTGATATATTTCTAATCTGTTGTTATTACGTACATTTTATTGATTTATGTTCATTGATATACTCAATTTATTTAATTATCAATTAAGTGCGTTTTTTACCATGATGCACACGGTGTATCATCGCGCCGTAGACGACGTATCCAGTAGCCGCCAATAATAAGAACGTCTTATGTTGACAATATGTAAAGTAAACTGAACTTTATTTGTGTGCAGTAAGAAACACTTCGTGTTGCTTTTGTAAGAACTACGTTTGTGATGGGCTTATGCAACATTTTACTTTAAGCATGCATTTAAAAAATATTTACAATATTATATTTATTGAATACATAATTGAAGATTAAATTTTATTGGGCTTTGTATTGCGACATGAATTGCCGTTGTTATTATTTACTTACACTTACGAGAAAATAGTACCAGTTTGTAGTCCCGTAAATAGTAGTATTTCCTAATAAATAAATAATTTTAAGCGAAAAATTCGTTGATCTGGGTATCGTAAAATATTGTGGTAAATCTATACTAATATAGAGGAAAGATTTGTTTGTACAAACAATTGTAATCTTGCACTCACGCATATATATTACATTTCAATTAGTCTTCTTTTTATTTAATTTTTTTCCTTCTTAAACTTTTTTTACTTGTAAATTTAATTAAATAACAAATTCTATAATATACTATAATTATACCAAAGTTCGGCGGTAATTGGCGCTGCATGTCGAGACACAGATTTCCACCTATTTCGACTGCAGATACTTTCCTTGTCTGCGACAAGACCCCGTCTGCGCTTCATGTCACAAGTAGTGGTAGGGACAAATCAGTTGTGAATAATGTATGTTAGATATTTGAAAGGAAACGAGCTAGAATCTTATTAGATTATGTTTTTAACTCTCTCGTTGAATTTGTAAGGTTAATTTATGTTTAATAGTTATTATTAGAATCTATATTTGACGAATTTCTATAGTTTATAAGGGAATTTTTAAGTAAAGATTTGTATCGAGTATAATTACGTAACTTGAAAAAGTGATTTTTGTTTATATAGATATCGTTTTAAATTTAGTGTATAATAAAAGGTCTTTTCATAAAAACAATATTACAAAAGGAATTAGGTTAATAGGAAACTTAGTTTAGCAGATATAAGGAAAAATGTATAAAGAAAATTTGTCTTGTTGAAATTGTAAAAGTATTTGTTCTAGATATTTTTTATTCTTTTGAATTAAGTAATATATGATGATTTCATGTTATAGATTAGAATTCTACGAATCGAATCATATATAATATGTAAGGATTTTGTGATAAAAATAATAAATAAAGGCTCCAAAGGTTTCGGCTCAAAGTAAAAATAAACCGCAAAATGGGCCAAAAATGCACGGGTCTCGTTAAGGTAAGCACGGCCCGTATATAAGGCGAGTCGATGGCCGACTCAAATCAGTAGCAACACAGCCGTCGAAGAGGCAACAACTAGAAGAAATAGGAAGCCGAAACCTGAGGAACCGGGAAAATTCAAGAAAGAAAAGTGTTTTATTTAGGCCTCTATCCTATCTCTTTGCCCCGAGGCCCTCCGGGATCATTCTGCACTCTCATACCTACGCATTCAGGGGTGCGTGGTGACGTACGTAACCAGCGTAAGGGAAGCAAGGAGCGTACGTCAAAAAACTGGGAGATTGTCCCAGGACGACAGTGCGGGCACTGGACGTGTCCCTGCCGTCCGAAACAGTTGGTCCTTCGAGCCGGATCCCTGCGAGAAGAGTGCAGAAGAGCACAGAAGAGGTCAGAAGATTGCGTTCAAGATGCCAGTAACCAGGTCACAGAAGGATGTTCCCTCACGTCCCGGGTCCCGTCCTACGGATAAGGACGCGACAGTTGAAACGTCGGGATCAGAAGGGGTCACGTCTGCGTCATCGTCGGCGTCATCGGGAACAGCGACCACGAACACTTCTTCAGGTGCTACGGAGGGCACAACGACTACTGAGACCACGGTTGCGACTGCTACTACGGCGGCGTCCGAGAAGAATGAGGCCGCACAGAAGGAGACGACCAAGAAGACTCCAGAGGATATTCCGGACAAGGGCGCCCGTGGCTCCGCCACAACCCTTAAGGGAGTTGGTCGTCGCGCCAAGTCAACGAAGCCAGAGAAGAATTAGCACGCCTGGAGTTGAAGCAAGCTCAGGCTGCGGAAAAACTAGCCCGTGTCAGATTGGAGATGGCACAGTGTGAAGACGAGGACTCCGTGGATGAAGACCAGGAAGACAGAAGAGCACAGGTGCAGAACTGGATCGAGACATCCGTATTAGAAGAAGGCAACATAGAACAACCCGAGCTACGAGGTCAACACCCCTCAGAAGAGCCGCGGAAAGTGAAGCCTGAAGAGAACTCCTCAGCAAAAGGGGGTACGAGCGAGGTTCAAGCGTTGGTAACAGCGCTGACAGAAGCCCTTACCACAAGAGGAGGATCAACGGCGCAGCCGAAGTATATTCACGAGCTACCATACTTCGACGGCAACAGCAGCGAGTGGTTGGCCTTCAAGGTTGTCTATGAAGATACAGCGCCGATGTTCAACGACGTTCAAAATATGGCTCGATTAAGAAGAGCGCTAAAGGGCAACGCAAGAGAAGCTATCAAGAGCCTGCTGTACTCTGAAGCCTCTCCGTTGGAAGTGATACAAGCTCTTAGAAGAAGATATGGAAGACCTGATGCGCTTGTACTGGCAGAATTGGATAAGGTTAAGTCGTTACCGAAGATCTCAGAAAATCCAAGAGATATATGCGTCTTCGCGAGCCAGATCAACAACAGCGTAGCAGCAATAAGGGGTTTGAAGAAACCACAGTACCTGCATTCACCTGAGATGGTGAAACAAATTATAGACAAGATGCCAACAATTCTCAAGTTCCGATGGTATGACTTCACGGCAGCATCGGACGAAGGCGAGTTTTCCGATCTGACAATGGTCTCCAAGATCCTGAACATTGAAGCAAACAAGTGTGGGGCCTACGCGACTTCAGAAGAGAGGAGCGGGTTCAAGAGGACTCATCGACAAGCGACGCATTCAACAAGGGAAAAGGACTTCAAGGAAAAGGATTCAAGACAGACAACAGAGAAGAATTGTCCTATGTGCGAAGGTGGTCACTTCCTTGTAGACTGTCAGAAGTTCCAGAAGGCGTCGGTGCAAGATCGGTAGGCAATGGTGAAGAAGAGTCACGTCTGCTTCAAATGTCTTCAGGGGAGGCATCAAAAAGAAAGCTGCAAGAAACCACCGTGTAAGGAATGCAAGAAGTGGCATCATCATCTGCTGCATGTCGAGTCGGAAGACAGGACCTCGGGAGAGAAGAAGATGGAAACCCAAGAAGTGGCAAACGTCACGGCATCGGTGAATGCAGTTAATAACGCAAAGGCATACCTGAAGATAGTTCCAGTAGAAGTCTTCGGGTCAAAAGGATCAAAAAGAATACTGGCCCTCATGGACGAAGAGTCAACAGTGACACTTATCGACGAAAAAGTGGCAGAAGAAGTCGGCGCTCAAGGCAACAAGGAGGAATTAGCCATCGAAACAATGGGAGGCAGGCTAATAAGGAAGAAGGATTCTCAGATGCTCGACCTTGCAGTGAAGGGGGTTCATCAAAACAACAAGAAAACCTTGAAAAGAGTCCGGACTATCGATGAGCTGAAGCTTGCCCCGCAATTCCTAGAAAAGAAAAGGATAGAAGGTTGCAAACATTTAAGGAAGATCGCCGACTCTCTATTCTACGAAGGGGAGTCACCACAGCTGCTCATAGGTCAAGACAACTGGGAGCTGATCGTGACTCAAGAAATAAGAAGAGGGAAACCGGGAGAACCAGTTGCTTCAAGAACAGGACTTGGATGGGTGCTCCACGGGTCAGACGCCGGAGCTGCAAGGGTAGTGTACACTTCCTGAACACGTGTTTACATGTCAGCACGCCAGATGAAGAAATGCATAAAGCCATCAAGGATCACTTCGCAATCGAGGCGCTTGGTGTACAACCGCGAAGACCCACTACAGACTCGGAAAGGAGAGCCCTCGCCATCCTTGAGAAGACCTGCAGAAGACTAGAAGATGGACGGTTCGAAGCTGGACTCCTATGGAGGAACGAAGATGAACAGATGCCTGAAAGCTACATGTCTGCAAAGAACCGGTTGTTCAATATTGAAAAGAAGATAGACAAAGACCCTCAGCTGAAGGCAGAATACGGCAAGCAGATCCAGCATCTTATCGACAGCAAGTATGCAGAAGAAGCACCTATTGGGCAAGAAGACTCCAAGAAAAAATGGTACCTCCCTCACTTCTCCGTGGTACATCCAATTAAAAAGAAGATAATTGTCTTCGACGCTGCAGCCAAATCAAAGGGAAGAAGCCTCAACGATGCTCTACTGCCAGGACCAGACCTACTGCAGTCTCTCTTCGGGATACTGCTGCTGTTTCGACAGGGACCGCTAGCGGTGGCAGCCGACATCAAGGAATTGTTCCTTCAAGTTCGGATCCGGCCGGAAGATAGAGATAGTCTGCGATTTCTGTGGCGCGGGGATCGTCGCGACGTGCCGCCAACAGAATATAGGATGACATCGGTTATCTTCGGCGCAACGTCATCTCCAAGTACAGCTATCTACGTCAAGAACCGGAATGCGGCGGACTTCAAAGAGCAGTATCCGAAGGCAGCAAGGGCAATCGAGCTGAATCATTATATGGACGATTACCTGCACAGCTTCCATTTAGGAGAAGACTTCAGAAGAGTGACAAAGCAGGTGGACTTCATACACAAGAAGGCAGGCTTCGAACTCAGGGGATGGGCGTCAAATCCACCTGAGCTGCTGCAAGACGTGAAGACCGACACCATAGAGAAGACAGAAGTAGACCTTGGTGAAAAGGAAGAGAAGACACTGGGACTGCGCTGGTTCACGAAAAGGGACTCCATCGGCTTCAGGGCAAACCTCCGGAACACACCGGAAGAAATAGCGAAAGGATTCAAGGTGCCTACGAAGAGGGAAGTCACCAGCGCAGTGATGTCGACCTTCGACCCGCTGGGATTAGCATCACCAGTACTCGTCCAAGGCAAGAAGCTGCTTCAGAATATATGGCGAAGTGGCGTCGGTTGGGATGATGATATAGAAGAAAAGGAGTACGAAGCATGGAAGATTTACTTGGAGGAGAAGGTGAAGCTGCTCCAAGATCTGCAGGTTCCTAGATGCCTGGCACCACATTGCACCGAGGGGGAGCTGCACACATTCACGGATGCGAGTGAAGTGGCGTATGCAGCAGCAGTATATTGGAGGACAAAAAACAAAGATGGTACTTACCACGTCAGCTTAGTAGCGGCGAAGGCAAGAGTCACTCCGTTGAAGCCAGTATCCATCCCACGACTCGAACTGCAGGCAGCCCTCCTAGGAAGCAGACTGTCGCATTCAGTGGAAGAAGAAATGGACCTGAAGGTAGCAAGGAAAGTGTTTTGGACAGACTCCAGCATCGTACTTTCCTGGATTAAAACGGACCCGAGAACCTTTAAGACATTCGTGGCTCATCGCTTGGCGGAGATAGAAGATCTCACCAAACCACAAGACTGGAGATGGGTGCCTACAGCGCAGAACCCTGCAGATGATGCAACGCGCGACGTACCAGAAAGCTTTAACTGCTACCACCGATGGTACACCGGACCAAGCTTCCTGAGACAAAGAGAAGCGCATTGGCCAGCACCAAGAACCTTCAAGAAGGAAACAACCGGTGAGGAAAAAGCGGCGGACGTCGTGGCAGCAGCGAGCACCTCTCATCCATCACCAGACCCGGAAAGATTCTCCTCATGGAAAAGACTCTGGCGAGCTACAGCGAGAGTACTGCAGTTCATTCAACTCTGCAGAGAAAGGGAGAAGGTTAACGTCTGCAAAAAAGATCCCACCTGGAAAATGACGCAGGCCAAGAAGGCGAAGACTGTAGAAAAACAACAAAAACCTTCGAAAACGATAGAGAGGACATACATAACGTTGGATGCCGGACTACTAGAGCAAGCTGAAACTCTGTTGCTAAAGAAAAGTCAAGATAGAAGCTCCCGAGAAGACATCAAGAATCTGCAGCAAGGGAAGCAATTAGAGGGCAGCAGCAAATTGAAAAGACTCGACGTAGTACTGGAAGAAGGTCTCCTGCGGCTGAAAGGAAGAATCGACGCGATACAAGGTGTGACCAGAGATTACAAGCGACCCATCGTGCTCGACAGCAAGGAAAGGACAACACGACTTATCATAGAAGAGTTCCACTGCCACTTCAATCATGGTAATCACGCAACGGTGATGAATGAAATACGACAACGCTTCTGGGTACTTGGATTAAGGTCAGCGATCAAGACAGTTCAGCATTAGTGTCAGTGGTGCAAAACAAGACGAGCAAGACCGCATGAACTGCCGACGGACAATTTACCTGCTGAAAGGTTGATGCACGGGAACCCTCCCTTCACCTGCACTGGTGTAAACTACTTCGGTCCAATGACGATCACCGTAGCGAGACGGCACGAGAAAAGATGGGGGGCTTTATTCACATGCCTCACAACGAGGGCTGTGCATATTGAGCTGACTCCTTCGCTCTCCACCGACAGCATGATCATGGCGTTACGACGATTCGCCGCAAGAAGAGGAATGCCAAAGAAAATCTACAGCGACAACGGGACCAACTTCGTCGGCGCTAGCAAAGAACTGAAAGAAGCGTTCGACACCTTGAAGCAAGAAGACCTCACCTCAGAAGCGGAGAAGATAGTGCAGTGGAAGTTCATCCCTCCTGGTGCGCCAAACATCGGCGGTGCATGGGAGCGTTTGGTGCGATCTATCAAAACCGCACTAGACGCCACACTCAACGAAAGGCATCCACGCGAGGAGGTGCTCCAAACTCTCCTCCTGGAGGCCGAGCACATTGTCAACTCTCGACCTCTCACCCACCTCTCCGAGAACCCTGAAGAAGAAGCACTTACACCGAATCACTTCCTCATCGGGCGATCCTGCGGCGCTGCAAGAATCGGCAGCTTCGACGACAGCGAGCTCACGGGCAGACCTACCTGGAAGGCAACGCAGCGACTTGCCGACCACTTCTGGCAACGTTGGCTGCGAGAATACTTGCCCACTCTGCTGCCGAGGAAAACAAAGGGAAGGACCAGCACCACAGACCTGCAAGTCGGAGACATCGTGCTGATCGTCGACCAAAGCCTACCAAGATGCACCTGGCCACGCGGCAGAATCCTGCAGGTGTATCCTGGGCCAGACGGGCGAATAAGGGTCGTTGACGTCGAGACGCGCGGAGGTGTGCTGCGAAGACCAAGTTCGAGAGTGGTGCTGCTGGTGCCGGGAGTATCGCCGAGCCAGGAGGATGGTGCGACGCACGAGGGGGAGAATGTCGGCGACAAGACCCCGTCTGTGCTTCATGTCACAAGTAGTGGTAGGGACAAATCAGTTGTGAATAATGTATGTTAGATATTTGAAAGGAAACGAGATAGAATCTTATTAGATTATGTTTTTAACTCTCTCGTTGAATTTGTAAGGTTAATTTATGTTTAATAGTTATTATTAGAATCAATCTATATTTGACGAATTTCTATAGTTTATAAGGGAATTTTTAAGTAAAGATTTGTATCGAGTATAATTACGTAACTTGAAAAAGTGATTTTTTGTTTATATAGATATCGTTTTAAATTTAGTGTATAATAAAAGGGCTTTTCATAAAAACAATATTACAAAAGGAATTAGGTTAATAGGAAACTTAGTTTAGCAGATTTAAGGAAAAATGTATAAAGAAACCATATATAATTATATTTTTTTAATACATGTTGAGGCCATGTAATGCCTATATTAATTCTATTTTTCAAAGAAACATTGAAAAAATAATAGACAAGAACGGGGCTTGAACCCGCGACCTTTGACGTTCCGTGTCATCACTCTACCAACTGAGCTACCTTGTCGTGTTCAAACCTATTGAATTTTCAATGCTCTTTGTATGCGTCTTAAGGAGACGCCTGGTGATATTTATCTAGTAATCATTTACAGATTTACTAAACTCAGCGTTACCACTTTGCAGTTGTAAATCGCCGAACAAGTGATGACACGGAACGTCAAAGGTCGCGGGTTCAAGCCCCGTTCTTGTCTATTATATTTTCAATGTTTCTTTGAAAAATAGAATGTATAAAGAAAATTTGTCTTGTTGAAATTGTAAAAGTATTTGTTCTAGATATTTTTTATTCTTTTGAATTAAGTAATATATGATGATTTCATGTTATAGATTAGGATTCTACGAATCGAATCATATATAATATAAGGATTTTGTGATAAAAATAATAAATAAAGGCTCCAAAGGTTTCGGCTCAAAGTAAAAATAAACCGCAAAATGGGCCAAAAATGCACGGGTCTCGTTAAGGTAAGCACGGCCCGTATATAAGGCGAGTCGATGGCCGACTCAAATCAGTAGCAACACAGCCGTCGAAGAGGCAACAACTAGAAGAAATAGGAAGCCGAAACCTGAGGAACCGGGAAAATTCAAGAAAGAAAATTCTTGTAAGGAATAACCTTAATCATTCGGCCTTAATTCTTCCTAACACCATAAATATTGAAGTTGTCGGTATTACAGTCAAAACATCAGGAATTAATCACATTGTGTTATCCATTTACCAGTCACCCAATTTGCCATTGCTTTGTAGTGACCTTGCGTTATTGTTTAGCTTGGGCTCCCATGTTGTTATCATGGGAGACTTTAATGCCAACCACTCACACTGGCTCAGTAGCTATACTAATACGCGAGGCAGAACTCTTTAAACACATGCTTCAATCCGACTACGTTATACACCGTCCTAGTCTACCTACCCAAGTGAACTATTGCCCCAATCGCAAACCAACGCGTCCGGATCTGATGTTGTCTTTAAATGTAAGCTGCATCAGTGATGTCGAAACGATTATAGCACTGTCATCGAACCATTACCCTATATTCTTTAGTATTGGTGGTTCCCTGGGTGGCAAGGCAAAAACCCAGTACTTTAAATTTAACTGTGCCAATTGGAGTGAATATCGTTCTCATCTCAATAAAAACATCACACTTAGCTCTAAGACGTTAAACACAAACGAAGAGATTGATAGTCCTGTAGCGACATCTATCTCGCTACATGGTAACTACGCGCACAACACTCTGCATCGCGCAATCAAAGTTTGACGACGAGTGTGTATATATACGACCTCCAGACATTAACCGTTGGGCCGTGGCCCGTCAGGTAATATCACCCGCCTGGTTGGAGGATCCTCCCTTTTCAATGGAGGAACACCACACCTCGTTCCTCCATAGTCCCATAGCTCATTTGCAAAAAACTATCATTGATGCTAGGGACTCCTCCATACCGTCCACGACTGCTGTGTTTCGCGATTCTCCTACCAAACTACCCCGGTATGTAAAAAGCTTAATTCGCTACAAAAACTACTTGCGACGTATTGAACAGAAACTGCCCAATGGTTACCTTAAAACCGTAGTAATATTAAACACTCTACAAACTCACTTAAACACAAATATCCGTTACCACCTTGATAACGTCTGGAACGCTAAGCTGGCTAAACTCGATAACCCCAGTCAAGATATCTGGCGTGTGACTAAATCAAAACCTAGATCCACGAACATACCTCCTCTTAAACTTTCAGATAGGTCTCTGACGGCTACCACGGCTGAACAATGCAACACGATGGCTAAAACCTTTTATGACAATATGACCCTTACCACGGACTGAGCTTGTGACTCTAAACTCAAGGCTGAGATATCGAAATCCATTTCGGTTATTAATGGATTTAACTTTGCTTCTCATTTCATAAAGCCAGTTAGGCCTTCAGAGATCCGTAAAACGCTGACTAGGCTTAAATCCCGTAAATCTGTGTACTTTTAAAGAACTTGCCACAGAAAATGATAGTTTATATCACAAAGATATTTAATGGCTGACTTGTCTTAGGCTATTTAAAAAACCTGGAAAAGACAGTACATTACCTTTAAATTATTGCCCTATAAGTCTGCTACCTTCTATTGGTAAACTTTGTGAGTCTGTAATTTGTTCAAGACTTACGTGCCACTGGACAATTTCTGATCCATGAGCAATTTGGCTTTCGTGCCACTCACTCAACTACCCAACAACTGGCTAGGGTGTGCGAACACATCTCCCATCACCTAAATCTCAAGCAGTCCACGGGCATGTTTCTGCTGGATATCGAAAAAGCTTTCGACACTGTGTGGCACGAAGGCCTGCTACACAAGTTGCTCTCTCTTGACGTGCCTATGCCTCTCATTACACTTATACAATCGTACCTTGTGGATCGGAAATTCCAGGTACATATCGGAAACACCTTTTCATCACCACACAAGATCCCAGCTGGCGTTCCGCAGGGCTCGGTTTTATTTCTTTTATTTCTCATATTTGTTAATGATATCCCTATCCAACCTCGAACGAAATTAGCTTGTTTCGCTGACGATACTGCGTCTTATACCTCTTCGAACGATGCTGATTTGATCATAGGTAACCTAAAATATTCACTAGACTTACTTCAGGACTATTTCAAGAAATGGAAATTAAAAATAAATGAGGATAAGACTGAACCAATATTTTTCTCCCGTGCTAGGAAACAAGAAACTTAAAAATAGCAGGCAGTTCCTTGGAAAGCTTGTGTGCGATATCTTGGAGTCAGAATGGACAGCCGTCTTAACCCCTTGATTTCAAATCTATGTTCATCGACTCTAGACAAATTACCATATATCGATAGATACGGCACTTATCGCCTACCGCATCACTACCTTTTATTCCCACCAACCGAGGTGCGAGTGACCATCGACTTGACCCCTGAGAATCTCGCTACCGTTCCCGACCCCGGTAGCTAACACGCTGGTGCGCGGGCGGCAGGGAGGCGATCACACAGTCAACCAGTCAAGTATCAGCGGACGGCGCTGATACTTGACTGGTTGACTGTATGATCAGCAAATTATTTAAATATTTTCGACTTACCTACATGCAAGCAGTAAATTAAAATAACTAAATAATTTACATTTTTGTCATAATGTAATCATAAATATTATGTGTAAAGTTTATGTTATTACTAGTGTAAACTATCTCTTAAAAGCTTTGAAAGGCGAGTTGCTAGCCTAATAAAGTGTCTTAATTTATGTGTGTTAATGTAGCTTTGGATAAGTGCATTTTGTTATTGTTATTATGGTTAATAAAGATATTTGAAAATGAAAATAAATGTCAATATTTGCTTATACAGGCTGTGGTTTTGAACAGTGACCATATTGTAGGAACATATACAGCAACAGGTTATATGTTGTATAAAAATAATTATAACAATAATAGCCAAGAGGTCAACGTCCTATTCGTCGTAACAGCTGACGCTTCTCTGTGAAATTTTCGCATATTAAGCGCAACGCAGCAACGAGCGCGCCGCCCGACAAGTAGGTAGGTTGCATACAAGTCAACGATAAAGACCTATCGGACATAATAAGACTACAATGTAGTTTTAGGAAAGTGTTTTTGACTCATTATTGGTTTCTAAACTCCCATTCATAAATGGTAGTTTTTTTTAGATTATGTGAGTACGATATTATTACCGCGAAATGCAAGCTAATTACGTAACATAATCACATTGATTAGACAGTGTTATCAATACTACTAACGCGTAGTTGCCGAGTTGATTGACGAGAGTCGAGATCTTCTGCGCCGCGGTTCGCCGGTTTGGTTATGTTCCAAGTCTAGGTGTAGGTATGTGCATGAGAGGTTTGTTTCTGTAAATGCTTAGAAATGTAAAGAATGCAAGTGAGTTACAAGATTGGGTTATTAAATTATTGGTATTAAGGTCAACAGATCAGTCGACCATGCCTACGTGCGAATAATTAAATGTACTTACGTATTGAATGTTCACTACTGAACTTATGTTACTCGTAACATAACGAGCGATACATAACTGGGCACGTCGCCTATTGTTGTCTTTTAAACTACCTAACACCAGCACACTCCCACTCACGCACGCAATTGCAGTACACTTGTAATCTCATCGGTGTACACTAACTTTTTTACGTCACCACACAATTAAAAGTCTAGCGGCGTAAGGTCCGGGGACCGAGGAGGTCAAGGCACTGGGCTATCACGTCCAACCCACTGTGCCCCAAACGTGTCGTTGGTAGTTGATGATGCACCATCATGCTGGTTGGTAATACAGGTATTTTAAACTGCCTGTAATGCACCCAGTACAGTATTGTGTAGCAGCCAGCATCGTAGCATGCAATGGCGTCTGTCGGACTGGCCACCTCCCCACGTACATACGCACTGCACTACTCAACCACTATCACCAGCGAGGGCATAGGTAAATGCGCACCATATCGACGAACTCACAGTTTGAAAAATGCGGCATTGTAGGTATTCGATCGTAAATTGACCGCGCGCGATTTCAACATGTACCTACGCTTGTTCGCGTCAACCGACACACGTTAGTGTGTCGGTTGACGCGAACAAGAACAACCTAGACCAACCTAGACGAACCAAGAAGTTCGTTAGAACAACCGTTGAGCCGCGGCGCGAGCGTGCACGGGTAGGAACATAGCGCGAGCGCGAGCGCCGCGCCGCCCGTCTTTGGCGGTACCTACGCTCGGCCTCTGTCGGCGCGCCGTGCCGTCTTTATACCTACCGCGCGACGCGGCGTAAACCCAAAAAACAGTAAGACTGCGAAATCAATTCGATTTTCTAAGGTATTTTTTTTTTATTGTTTTGTAATCAGTTACACCTATAGATTCACCTCCTTCAATTTGGCCACTGTCTAGAACAACAGCTTGTATATTGGGTTTTTTTCGCATTTCTTACGTGGCTGGGCCTGAACTCAACTTCAAAATAAATTAAAATTCTTATAAGAAATGGGTATTTTGGATTTTTCTTCACACATATAGTTTTCGGTTTTCGGGTAGTAGAAGGGGGGGGGGGGGGGTAGAGAATTTAAACATTTAGAGAATTTATTAGATAATAATTATAAGTCCAAGGCGGCCGATCAAAATTATGTGGACATGGGTGTCATTTTCGATAAATTATTGCAAACATCAATTTTCAAATCGTAAATGGAGGATTATGCATGTTTTTAAATATCGATATGGGACTGATCATCGATTCGTTTTACAACCCAAGACGGCGGATAACGATATATAGAATATACGGATTATAGTATGTTGTTTCTGATGTAACCATAACTGCTCTAAAGTAATATGACCAATTAATAATTTTTGTAGATTTGTAAATGGTTGCTAAATAAATATCGCCAGACGTCTCCATAAGACGAATACAAGGAAACTTGAAATTCAATAGCCTCGAACAACGACCCGGTAGCTAAGTGGTAGAGTGATGATACGGAATTTCAAGGATCGCGGGTTCAAGCCTCGTTCGTGTCTATTAATTTTCAAAGTTTCCTTGAAAAATTGTAATTAATATAGGCATTAAATGGCCTTAACTTGTATAAAAATATAATTATACATATCTAATTTACGAATTTTAATGGACATTAAAATTCATTTGTTGATACTTTATTCTTAGTTCACAATTATCCATAGGAAGATGGGGTTATAGGATGAGATCTGTATTCGGGGCATAAAGGAGTAATACTTTCATAAGCTGACATTAACCCTTGAATACGAACTACATTGTAAAATTTGTTAATGTACTATTAGAGTAATTTTCAAGGAATTAATGTCTAAGTACCTACCATATTATAGGAGTTATGGGCTTTTTGAGAAGGTAGCTCAATGTTGTACCTTAACACAAACAACCGAAATTCCTTTGTCATTCACATTACGTTATAGGGATGAAAAAAATAATTTAAAACCAAAACCATAAAAATTCGTTACTTTACTGGTTTATTTTAGAGTAAGTATTTACCTTCGCTTGTGACGTATACCGTCAAAGAATATCGACTTGTTCTGTGGGCGATAATCAAAGCATTAGAAAGAGATAGCACAACGGACGCACACGCCGCTACCGCTCGCAATGAGTGATTGTATGCCTACCGACTTAGTTTAACTAAGTCGGTAGTCGGTAGGCCATGCAGCTGACTGAAATATTGAACTAAGTTAGTTCAATGTTTCAGTCAGCTGCATGGTGCGGTGGTATACGATGGTCCGGTGACTGGTTACGATGTAGCGGAATGACCACGGCACTTTTGTACAATCGATGAAAATTTGTAGGTTCAATAATGTAATAATTGGGATATTTGAAGATTACTTAAGTGATGAATATGGTGAACAATCAGTATGTTGCAACAGATTTATCTTGTGATATCTAAATGTTAATCTCGTAACAGTTGCAAAACACCTAAGTGATTCCTTTTAAAGTCTTCAACCAAAAAGTGTTGTTATTACTGAGTTTGTGTCTCATAAAGAAGTACATTCAAGTAAATACGTAAGAGATGTGATCTCAAGGACATGGGTTATTTCCAAATGTTTGTGAATACTTAATATAAGTATACGTAATATAAGTAAGTAGGTACTCAATTAATTAAAATCGTTGTATTTATGTGTTTATGATTCAAAAATTAAAACACGCCACGTTATTGTGATAACCATAACATTAATGCAAGCTAATACCTACGTAGTTCATACTATCAATTTAACGTAATAATTCTTAATTGACAACTTTCTAGTACCTATTTTATCGCTAATGTAACATAGCATTACAATAATTTGTTAGTCTAATCTAAAGCCTGGTTAAGTGTGATGGGAATTTTGAAGTACAGGTATTTTCGTGTAAAATTTTAACAGTTTAATGATATTGCAATTTTTTTATTCGTGAAGCTGTCTTAAAGAATAATAAGCAACGTCACTGTCTGTAAGTTTTCTGAATTTTGTCGTGGCCTTCTTTCTAGTAATTATTATCGTGTATCTAGGCTCTTGTGCCCCGGCTGCCCGGTACGTTGGCTGTTGGCGCGGGAAAAGGCGGCGGGGCGCGCTGCGCGCATTTCGGTTAATTCACCTCCGCGCGGCTCGGGGACAGGTGAATTAGTAAAGAGCAATAATCGAACGTTATAACTTCTTATTATTATTAATTTAAAGTATGTTTTGGCAATTTATTTCCTTGTGCATTTGAATACTTATGACTTATACATCAACCCCTTAAAAGGAAATTACCTAATAAATTTGGATCTTACATAGTTTAAAGTCTTTGAAAAATGTAATTTCATTTATTTTTCCTCACCAGAATCTTGAAAAACGTCGTATGAGCCGCGTGCCCTAATGGTTAATACAAGTTTCGTCGGTCATTGCTACCCTCGCCATGGCTCGGTTAGCAATTCACCTTCGACTGTAATGACCAGCTTAGGCGAATTGTATCATAATGTACTTACAAATTTTACATTATAACACTTTAAAAAAAAAAAAAAAACATCAACTATAAATTACAAAAAAAGTTGAAACTAAAAAGTATAGAATAAAATAAATTATTAGCAAAAAACTCGACTGCACTGAAAAGACGGAAACAAAATGAAAACAGCGAACTCAATCATTATATTTTCTAAAAATTATGACTTGCTGTCGAGGCATCTAGGATATATCGAACTTCAACGTAAAATATGCTCCGACTACATAATTTTTGGAGAAAGATATTTGTATATATATATATGTATTCTGATCTTGTCTTTTCAGTGCAGTCGGGTTTTTGCTTATTATATTATTTATTTTTTGATTTTATTTTCCGCATTCCATAGTAGAACTTCAGATGAAGAGGGCAATTTTTCTTTTTAGTTTTACACATGAATACAATACACTTTATTACTGTATAATTTTAATGACCAAAATACTAAAGAATCACATTGAGTAATTAGGTACCTACCTACTATTGAAAATAAATTTTGATAAGCAGACCTTATTCATAGAAAATAATATTTAACTTTATTGGAATTACACCTGAATTAATTATTTTTGGATTGTTCTGTATTTTCATTGCGTAATTCTTGCCTGATATTAATATTGGATTCTAACAGCTCCTTCAATCTCTCATGTATATCGTCATTTTTTTGTTCCAAATAATCCAATGCAGAGTTTAGCTCATCTAATTTTGAATCCAACATGATATAATCTGAAATAAAATTAAAATTTATCTATACATATCTTTCTGGGCAAAATATTAGAATAAGGTTTATAGGGAACAACTTCTTGAAAATATACCAATAAAGGTAATTTTTCGACAAGTCGTTGCTTTAGAGTGAGAGTTAGTAGGCATCATATGGTAAGACAGCCAACTTTATGAAAAGTCAATGTGGGATACTTATGTAACATTAATTGGATAGAGGCAGTAAGTAAATGGAGTAGGTACGAAAAAAACGGAACTCATTGGTGTCATCACATATAAAATCACATTTCTCACACTAGTGGATTTTTTTTACTAATACCTTTTTTTTTATCTACATTTTTTACCTATATAGGTACCATCCACATAAGCGCATAACGCGCTTCATAGATACTGCGTTGTGTACACTATAAAGTACGTAGGCAATGTATAAGCATCAGTTCGCGAGCGAGACAGAGACGCGAGACATGAGACTGCGGGACAGTTGCTGCCCCTGCCTGACCAGTAGTGTCTAGTGTCGCGCTCGAAAAGCACGTGTGTTTATTGTAATAAATTACTACTTTTTCTGAAGGAGACTGAGAAAAGTTGATTGAACAATGCACAACTAGATACTAAAATTAATTATCGTCTTCTTCTTCCTCAATGGAAGTTCTACTTGGCTTTCCATTACAATTTAAGGTTTTGGCAATGATTTCAAAAGAAAGGATACGCCCATCTAAACATTTTACAGAAAACTTCTTCATACAAGCAAAAGTAGCGCCATCTGTCATAACTCATGCAAACTACGTGAGCCGTACGTTTCATAGGTCGAAGACTAAACCTTGTACGTGCGTACATGATTTTTTTATCACATTTTAATAATGGTCAATATTTTTATACACACATCAGTCATAAACTGAACTGAGTTTTTACCCGAGTGCGCTAGAAGGAGGGTTATAATTATTTCGGGTGTATGTATGTATATTTCTTTGGCACGCTCTGTAGCCTAAACGGGTTGATGAATGTTAGCTTGAGAGGTGTCGTTAGATTATATTAGTTTCTTAAACTATAATTTATTGCGATAATAATACATGTCACAAAAAAACGTATTTAAAACAAATTAATATCAATCAGCTTTATTTGAAATTGTAAACAATATTGTTATAATAATTAAGTATTAAAATATTAGGTATCACTAAAATTACTAACACTAAGTTCTTAAGACAAAAATAAAACAAATAAAAAATGACGTTCTTTCAACGTTACTTCGCGCGCGGCCGGCCGCACAATGGCCGCCATTACGGACTTCGGTAGTAAAATAATTATACCCTTAAAATGTGATAATTTAATTGGAACAGAAGTAATCTAGGGTTATTTATCGATGATACAATATCCCATGTTCCTTTTTAAGTAAACTAGCAACTTATATCCATGGGTTTTGTGCTTTAATTTGGTTTAAATCAAAATTAAAAAGAGGCGGTGATAGGAACAAAATTTTGAAAAACCGTCCGTTCCGATCATTGTGAAAATTTGCTTTATTGCTAAAGTCCATATTGTGTTGATGTAGATGGCTTAATTTTTAAAGATAGTATTTAGCAGTTGAAATATTACTTTTTATGGCTATAAATAGGATGCACTTAAAATTTTCGATATCAAGACAACTTTTCACAGTATGTACACTTTAAAATGCGTCGGTAATAGGAAATAGGATTTACTATACTAAAACCTATTACCGCCCGATATATTAATTTTCTGTTTATTGGATATTTTATTAAAATGTGTGTACAGCGTACTAAATAATAAAGGTATCTTGGGTTTCTGTTTATGTATGTATTCGTTACAATCAATAGGTGAATAAAATATTTAAGTAATACGGATATTGACCATTTCTGCTTTTTTTCATTTATTTTTTAATGCTTCTTTATATTCTTAATATTCACAAAATTTTCATCTTCGGCCAAAAGCACGAAAAGGCGCCATCGGTTTATAGTTGATATACCAAAAACCCGAAGGAAGCGCTTTGATTCCACGTTCATTATAAGTGCGAAACAGTGGAATGCGCTCCCGGAGTGGGTCTTCCCGATAGTTTTAATCTGGGTGTCTTCAAGACGCGAGTTTAAGCTGTTGCGTCAGTCATTAGCAGACACAATAGATTTTTATTGTTACAACGTACAGATCTGTACGTTACTGAGCCGAAAGGTTAAAGGGTTTCTAATAGGCATGCGTGCTCCATCGTAGATCGCATTATCGCTTAACATCAGGCGATATGGCGGTCAAACGCAAGTTAAAAAATAAAACTTAAAAGATTTAGAATAAAATAAATAAACGGGTGTTAGTATTAGCATATGTATCTAATTTTTACACATCAATCTGAACTTCCCTTAAACTGGCGATAATAGGTGCGTTTAGTAGGCACCGAATATAAGAAATTGAATTTCTGTATCTTCTTAGAGAAATAGAACATAATTTAATGTCAAAGTTTTATTTATTAACTTTTCTATGTAAGTATATAATTTCTTGTATCAAGTCGCAATATCTGGATCGATGTCATCCATTATTTTATTTGGTTGTGAAACACATTCATTTTTCACAGCTTTTTGCAGTAATGTTATTTTTTTGTTGTAAATGGTGGGTTTTTTGTTATGACGTGCAGCATAACCTGTTAAAAAGTGCATCCTTTTTCGATTCAGGTTTGACGTACTTATGTAGTTTCCAAACCGATTTGCACGATTTATGAACTATTCAAAAGTCGTTTAGACATTTTGAAATATATAAATATATAAAAGCCGAAACAGTACAAAATGAAAGCCGAGTCACAAAACCAACAGAGGTACCGAAAAAACAGAGAGATCGCACATTGAGTCGGACGAATTGCGAAAAATAGCACAGGTGTCATTATCATTTCATCACTTGCTAGCGTCAAACAAATTGTGATCATATTTAAATTAAAATTAATCTTAGTAATATAATGTACCTATATGTTGCGTATATATAGCCTATAAAAAGTTTTTAATATAATATTATATATTGATATTTTAAACAAAAATAAACTCGTGCTACCATCAACTAGGCTCAAAAAATTTGTAATTCATATAGATGTCAAAGTGTACGCTTCTACAACAAAATCCCAAGCAATATTCAAGAATTGAGTCTCAACAAATTTAAGTCATATGTGAAGCAGACTCTTTGCAAAAAGGGTTACTATAAAATCAAAGACTACGTAGAAGATAAAAATGCTTGGGATTGTGCCGCTCGCTCTAATGTTTAGACACTCATTAATAACTGCTGTATTTTTTTGTTTTTTTTTTACCACTGTTGACATTGTAATGTTTAATTATGTGTGTGTATGTCTGTGATATTTTAATGAATTTATTATATTAAGATTATTCTTTTTGACATTGATTCATGACATTTTTTGATAATATTGTTATTCTATTAGACACTATTTGCAATGTGAATGTGAGTACGATGTGGGCCAGAAATTCCTTCATACATGAACCTCATAGACTGTCTGGCGGTTTTGAGTCGTTTTATGTGACCTACGCAAATGTCCTGCTGATCTGGTATCGTCTTGTGACGGGTCGTTGAGCTCCCTTAGTTATGGTTGAGCTACACGATGACTGATACATACGTGCCGTCAGACAGGACAGGTCACCTCGAAGCTGCTATGGCTCTTTCCTCAAAAGGCCATTCCAGACGATCCCTGCATCGTTACACTCACATAGATATGTACCTACATAGTATTATGTCTGGACTTTAAAAGAGACGTTGACCTCTGAGTTTGTTTCGGCGTTTCTTCTCAGAGACAGTCAGATAGGAAATGCCGGCGCCATCTAGTTTAAAAAAATGACTTGTAAAAGTGTCTTCAACAGATCTATTTACAGAAATAAAATCATTTATCATTTATAAACGATTATTACGATTCTAGTGGTCACATCACTTTATTTAAAAATGGATTGTCGGAGAACGTACCATTATTTATAATATTCTGACAGTACATAAATACGTATTAAAAAATATTTAAATGCTAAAACAATACGTTGGAAATTATATACCATGCTAAATAATACATGTCTCGAAATTTTATAATAATTTCATAATTATTATCAAGTGTATATTCACAATAATTTTTATTCATGACCAATATTATTATTATCAAGTTACATTCTATCCGTTTTTATATGTGTCAAATGTGGCTTCTTAGATCTCGTGAACTATAAATTGCGAATATGTTGCGAGTATTTTTCCGCCATAGCAAAACTGAAGTTCTCTTTTATCGGGTTATCTTATAGTAGTGTCTGTGCGTATCTGATTGAGAAGGTATTGTTTGAGAGTGCGTGAATTTCACAGGCACAAATCCAAGTGCCTACCGCCGTACCTATAGTATGAGGTATCGTAGTTATAGCAAATGAATATGATTTATTGATTAATTTTGTTTGTGTAACATTTATAGGTGGTGTAGGTTTTTGGTTTAATATTTAGTACAATGACTAAATAATTTATACAGATATAGTAAACGGTGGTTTAGGTTGTACCTAGGTAATTCTTATGAGGTAGGCACTGCCGATTTGCCTATATGCAATTCACGCCACTGCCACCAGTACTACGGCTGAGCGTGAAGTTAACAAATCGGCACGGCGACCCAGCACAAGAAGAAGAAGGCCGCGGCTAAACGGGCTTTAAATAAGACGAAAACACCTTGCGGGGAGCACAAGAGGCCGCGCCTGGATCCATCAAGGACGACCGCCACCAAAAGCTATGCCCGAGCTGCCAGCACACCACTGTGCGTTTCAGTCGCATGCGAGCGCACGGGGTAGATCAGTAAGGAGATGGCCAAAAAAGTGCTGACTGGCAACCATACGAAGGTGCCGCCAAAGAAGGTGACTTTGGGTCTGTCTTTAATGGCAAGCCCATGTATGCAGATGGAGCACTCGTGCGACTCGAACTCTGGTGCGACGACGAGGAGACCAGAAAGTGGTTAGAGATCACCATCTCAGAACTGTCCCTCACAGAAAACAACCCTATGGTCGTCAGGAACCAGTCGGAGATCCCGCAACGTGTGAGATGCGGTATCTTGATACTAAACAGAGAGGGAGTTTCAGACGACCCAGACGACATAGGGAGCACTCTGGCTTTCCAAAATAGGAGAATCGAAATACGTCAACGGACGATTTAGAAAGCCATCAATCAGGCTGCATGGCGGTTTGTGGTAGTTGGAATTACGGTAGACCATATATCGGCCCTGATGAAGGCTGAACGCTACGTCGCAATGAGGTGTGGGGCGGTCTACATAAAATTCCAGGCCCCCCAAGGCAGGTTCCAGGACACCTCCCAGGGATAGGATGCCACCACAGCCACAATCTGCATGGACCAGCAGCAGCTACCGACGAAGGGTGAGGCGACCCCGACCGAAACCCCTTCTGACAGCAAGGCAGCAACGTCAGCGACCCAGCAGACCCCCGCAGTCACCGCTATGTAAGCCGATCCACTATCAGGTAGGGATTCGGACGACCTCCTGTTGTCAGCTCCGATGTAGACGAAGAAGAGGTAGACAGCAGTCTACTTGCGGGTCTACAACTTCGAGAGACGAGGAAGGTGCGACCAACAATGGCGTCTTTAACCACTAAAATCATCCAGGCCAACCTTTACCGAAACCGCGACGGCTATATTGCGGAAGTGGTCGGAGACACAACAACCGGCCATCGCCCTTATCCAGGAGCCGTGCGTTAGGGCTGGCTGCATCCAAAGACTCTCCAGTCTAGAAGGTAAGCTTATAACGACCCCAGCTCATGACCATCCCCGATCGCGTATCTTTGTCACCATGAATAATTAAATATAATACCACAAATACTAACTGACTTTTGTTGCAGAGACCACTCTGCTATAAGGATGCAATTCAAACAAGATACGATGAACATGGTGATTGTCTTTGCCTAAGCCTACATGCCTGAAGTTGACAGACCACCTCCCTTCGAACTCGCCCGCCTGATCAACCACGCACACCATCACCTATGGGGGATGAACTCACAAAACGAGAGAGATAAGGCAACAAGCACTGCGCACCATAAACCTCTCGTGCAGGGAATTCGAACTATCGATAAACCCCACCAAAACCGTATTAGTCATGTTTACACAGAAACGAACACTAGGGCCATACCGTCTGCCTAAGCTGTTCAACACGGAACTCCAACTATCTAATGAAGTTAAATCTTGGTGTAATTTTAAACAGCAAACAAACTGGACCAAACACATAGATAACAAAATCGACAGAGCGAGCATCACCTTCAGGCAGTGCAAGAGAATGATACGGAAAAGGTGGGGTATATCCTCCAAAATTATCCTATGTCTGTACAAAACGGTGATCCATCCTATGATGACATATGGGCCTGTTGTTTGGTGGCCAAGGATCAAACTAGGCACAATATCAAACAAACTGCAGCGCATCCAGGGACTTGCATGTCTGGCTATCACAGGCTGCATGAAAACTACTCCTAATGCAGCCCTGGAAGCCATGCTAGATCTGCCGCCTCTAAACATCTTCATAAGGCAAGAAGCAGCAATGGCGGCTGCACGCCTGAAAAGATTAGCACTCTAGAACAACATACAAAAATACTAGATGAACTATTCGAGGACTTCCCGACAAAATACCGAAGCAGTTCATCTTTGCCAAGAAATATAATATCCAGCTGTATGAAGAGCCACATTATGAGAGTCATAACCACACGGAATTCTGGATCTACATGGATGGGTCCAACACAGGTACAGGCACTGGAACCGGGATTTTCTCTGAAGACCTACACACCCTACACAACTAGGAACATACAATACAGTTTTCCAGACTGAGTACATATGTATCCTTCTGGAGCATGGGGCCATGGGCATTATTCTACTAGAGTATGTCAGTCCTACAAGCCCTGAACAGCCAAACAGTAAACTTAGGACTCATTTATGAATGCAATCATATATTAAATCAGGTAGGCACCGTTAATAATATAACAATACAATGGATTAAAGGACATAGCGGCTCCCGAGGCAAAGATGCGGCGGATGAGCTTGCAAGAAGAGGCTCAAGTGTGGCCGCTACAGGTCCAGAACCCATTGTACCACTCCACTTCGGACGTCTACATACCCTGGTAAGACAACATACTAAGGACCAACACAGCAACTTCTGGACGAAGCATGGTGAGTGCTTATACTTAGATTGAACAATAAATCAATGTTTACTACGTAGTCGTAGTAACCATTGATTTATTGTTCAATCTAAGGTCATAACAAGCCTGACATTGAAACTATGGCAATGGCAATTTCATTACCAATTAATAAACTGTTTTGTTTACTTTCCTAATAATTTGAACAACGTTAAATTAATCATTTTACTACATATTGCTTTTTTTATTCATCAGGCCTATTTTACCTCATTAAAGACTGGACAAGCATGGATGTAACAAATCACTAGTATAGCATAATAGAGAACTAGTCTTTTAATTGCTTGACGGAAAGTCCTTGCTTTCAAACTCAATCACCAACTCACATGATTTCCTCCCATAAACATTTAATAATTGTGGAAGCACTTTCCAATATACCCTGCTGATTTTATATAATAGCTATCGTTTTTCTTGTAGAATAGTGTTTGTTATGTAAATTAGAAAATCATAATTGACACAAATTCATACTTTTAGAGAAAAAGAAAACCTTAAGTCTAATCCTTAATAAGTATAATAGTTATATAGTATAGTACTTATAAGTAATATGTTTAATAGTTAATATTCCAAATCTAAGAAAACTACGAATTTTAAACAAATTGGTTCTGGCACACGCCAGCCGCTATCGCGGAACAGCTCGCCCCACTAGTGCGCAGTTTGGCCACAATTCTAACATATTTTATGGTTGTCTGTCTCTCAATTATCTTTATTTTTTATATGGAGGGGTTGGCCCCTGTACCGAAAAAAAATTTGCTCATTTTTTATTTCGCAATACAAATAACTCCAAAATTTGTTGATATCATTTATTGAAAAAATTTCGTTAATTATTGTATCTTTAAAATTATTTTACTGGAAAACTAAGCATTTGCGTAATTAGTGATTTAGCAGAAACTTATAACAAGACAACATCTACACGTCCAAAAATTGTGCACCTCGTATTAGCAGATTATTAATATTGGAAAGTTGAGCCTTAATTGGATATATGCAAGTTATTTCATGTGTGTTCCACTTACTATCTAGTTTGATAAATCAAAAGCCAAAAGTTTTAACAAAATTCATGTACCTTCAACAACAACTCCCTCATCTCCCGATTGTTGTGTAGGTTCAATCTCAGCGTTATCTATAATGCCATTTTGATTACTGTTGTTCTGATCTTGGCCAGCCATGTTATTGAAATTACCTGGTTCAAGATTCGAGTAATTCGAAATCACTTTGGCAATTTCTATGTAGAATTGATTGAATTGGTTTCACAGAGGTTTACGATTTACTATTTAGGAATAAATAATGACAGAAGTCAGCTGAGTACCACACAGATTAATAATATTTATGCACGGCTGGTAATCTTCATACAACAAATCCTTGCCTTGATTCTATGGTATTGTCTACGAGTCAATTATCGACCCTGACAGTTCTTCTGATCTCTGATTGGCTCGTTGTCCGCCATGTTTGTTTACTTGGAAATTTTTTAACTGACAGCTGTCAAAACAATTACCCGCCGTCGTGTCATCACAGTTTTTAAATATTAATTGATCTATTGAAGTTTAACTTAACTTTAACGGATTTATTTCTGTATTTTCGGTAGCATAACTGAAATAATAATACCTTGCAATATGTACAACAGGTGTTGAGTTGTGATAGTAGGTGAAAAGTGGTTACAGTTCATTATTTGTGAGAGGCGGATCTTTGCAAGCAGCACATGTGCCAAAAGAATTTCGAGGAAAAGTTTCTCACAGCACTGGCATTAAATCATTTTTTTTAAATCGGTTATCTTAACTTATCCAAGCCTATTTAAGGATCACGAGACTGCTAGTAGTATTTCTCAAACCGCATATATTGTTACTGAAGCCACTAGTAGGTACCTGCTTGTATTTTTTTGTTTTATTGTTCTTAATAGCCCAGTTAGGTAGCCTATATTCAGTAGTGGATGTCTCAGTCAGTGGGTCGTCTTCTCAACTCATTCAATAATGGTGTGGAAGAAGTGTCTCTATCCTTGACATTCATTGGAAGTATTGCATAATATCTTTACAGCACATCATGTGTCCAATTTGTACAAGAAAATCATTATGTTATTAGTTACTTACTATTTTCTATACCAATTATTTTGCATAATATATAAATTGCAGGAATATGTAAAATCTCAAAAACAATTACATTACATTAGAGGCCAGAGAGCTATGAACTTCTCGAAAGAAAATACTTTAGAGAAGTTGACCGAAAATATGAATCCCTTAGCAAAAAAAAACTTATGTAGATGCAAATAAAGCAGTGCCCAAATAAAGCAAAGGCCGACCGAACCAACTTTGCAGCTAATCGGTCACCTGTATAGGTACTGAATTGATTGCAATAACGTCGCCATAAGACGTGTTAAACATATGGAAGAAGAATTCGCGGTGGTGAGCAGAGGTCGAGATGGCTTAGTGGTCAGAGCGCCTGGAGTATTTAACCGGGAGGCACAGGTTCGAATCCTGTTCGCGACCGTATTCTTTTTCCATTTAATATTGTAACTTTAGAGTTCGCTAAGCATGCGTTAATGCTTTTCAAAGATTTATCTTGAATTAAATTTAACATTTTGCCTTGTGTTATTAATTATTTTCCTTATTATTCATAAGAAAAATATCCCTCAGGATCTTTGTATAATGCCAACATTTGACGTTAGTTCCCATCCCTAGACGCCTATGCTTGCAACATATTACTCTAGAGTCTAGCGTGGCTGTCACATTTATATGACCACTACCTACGTCACAAGCGGATCAAATGAATGGAAAGTTCCATTAATGTTGTTCGTGGGTATTTGTGCGTTGTCGATAAAATAGTCACATTTCAACAATGACTACTACTGAGGAATTAATAAGAATATTAGGAGGTGACGACGAAGTGGGATTAGTCGAATCTATAGAAGAATTTAGAAGTGATGGAGAGGTAAGTACCTATTTCAATTTCTTCTTATGATAGTTGCACTTTTTGACTTTTTTTATCGATACAACGATTGCTCCTCCTTATTTATTGTAGGTATTATTTTATCGATTTGTAGCCGCGCGCTAGGGGCACGGCAATTGATATTTAGCCAAGCGCTGAAAAGGTTAATCCATAGATATAGTAGTATCAATTACTAAAGAAGAAGTAAGGACGTGACCTATTAATCTATTATCTATAACATTACGTTATAGAATTTCCATTTGATGTAATAACTTTAGAGTTCGCTAAGCATGCGTTAATGCTTTTAAATTTTTTTTCTTTAAAAAGCTATGTTAAATAAGAGTTAATTGCGCTACAAATAACTGTTTCCTTAATATTTTTTTTTTCTGAATATTTTTAATACCACAAAGGACATAGATAGAGCTCAAAAAAGTGCTAGGTACCGTTTTTGAATTGTCAATGTATGCGTGTAATAGTAATATACAACTGGAAATATTGACACATATCAATTGTAGATAAACAATATTTCAGATGTAAAGATTTGGTATAAAAAATGAAAATATTTACAATCAAATTATGTTAGTAAAACTAAAATCACAGTGGTAGGTATTATTTAATGCACTTATTTGATTTATTATATTATTATATTAGAAACATTTCTTGCGCTCACATTATAATTATATTTCATTGGTAATAGGTACTTTGTAAAGAAAGCAGCTTTTAAGGACCCAGAGCAGTGTATAGAGTATGACTGATTGAGAAGATGATTGACTGAATGAGTTTTACTATCTAATACCTTTGCGGAAGCGGTCTGGACTCAGCGCAGCACACGCTTGAAGTGTGCCCTGCCTAGACCGCTGAGCGGCGGGTACTAAGACCAAGTATCGGGCGTGATCTGTCTCTGCCGGCAGTAGTGAGGGCTACGTTGGCAGATTTAGTGAACTGGAGAGAAATGGCTTCATTTTGTGAGACTGTTGTCGTCCAGAAAGAGGCCGCCGAGCGGGATGGTGAGAAGGCCGATCTCTCTCGGAGAAGAAAGCGTCTAGGAGGCAACCGCCTCGGCACCTAACAGGCGAAACCCCGCCGCCTAACAGACGAAACCCCGCCTGTTTTATTTAAGACAGGTGGCCCTTTGGGCTGATGCTTAGAGAGGGGAACTCTGTTTACCCATCGTGATTAACAACCAAGGTCCGCATAAATTAGGTTGGCTGTCCGGATTCGAACCGAATTTGGGGACTACTGTAATAGTGTGATGAAATATATTTATTACGTAACCTGGGCCAATAAACTACGCTACGCATCTAATATGTTATAAGCATTCGGACAGACACACCGACAAACAGACAGAAACGTTTCCAAACATTTTGGTTTTTTTCTTCTGTATCGATAGGATTAGGTACCCCGATTAAAATTTTGGAAAAATTATCAATGTGCAGAGATAGTTGGTACATCTACACTTTAAATTATAATTTATATTAGAACAACGTTAGTGGTTAGTGGAGTGTGATATTAGGATAATATCAGAACCTGGCGCATGGATAAGATTTGGTGTGACATAGCTAGATAGAAGGAGACCGTATCGGTGGCGGTTACCACCAACAACAGCATTCCGAAAGAGGGTTGACGTCAGGCAGGCGGCCGGTCATAAAACAGCTAAAACTTTAGCAGCATGCCAGATATGGGTATGCTGCGCCAACCCCAAATAAATAAGGATAAGGCCCTGCCCTTATCCCAATTTATGATGATGATGATGATTAGAACAACGTACTCAATATTGCTTTTATGGCCATTGTTTTTTATTATAGAGAAAATTCACAATTTTCTTGATAGGATTTGGTTTACCAAATAAATTTTCTAAAAATAGTTTTTTCCAAAATATACCATGACAATATATGCTGTTATTGACAATTTACCTGTGAAATGAATGTTTTTCTGGATTATTTTTACAAGAAACATCGCAGTCACCAACACAACACGTAGGCAAGGCTTATTAATTTTATAACTGTATAAAATATACAGGATTCACTGACAATACAGCAATCCAATCCAATTTATAGTTTATGGCTCCATTGTTACTCGATGATTTTACCAATATCAAGGTAGAAAAAGACACTGTGAAAGTTCTTAAACTGTAGTAAAGAAATCTATTGACCGGTATTTGCAGTAGTCAAATCTATTGGACATGCTGAAACAATACAAAACATTACAAGTTAGTTGACATAAATAAAACAGCACAATTATTATACAAAAACAGCACAAGTAAGTAACATGAAGATCTACAAAATAAAGGTAAAGGTGAAAGTGCAAGAATGGAAATAAAGGATAGTGAAACAGGTCATATATACAGATGCTATAGGCGGAGATTGTTGGCTCTGATAAATTTATATAATACTTTTATTAAAGGAGTATGAGCTAAGGTTATTAGCCTTAGAAGGGGATGTTAATCGGACGGGGAATATCTACAGGAAGAAGGTCATAAAGAGGAATTACTAAATTAGAACAAGAAAAGAACAGGTGCTCCAGAGTGCCTTCCCCGAGGCCGCATTCGCACAAAGAATGATCTCTCACTCGGATCTTAGCTAAAAAGACCGGTGTGCACACAAAACCAAGACGAAGGCGAATAATAATAGACGTGGTAAGTTTGCTATATAAGTGTCTATTGCTAAACTAGCATTTAGACTGGATTTCGGGCTGAATTGAACCAAAAAAAAATCTTTTTAATTTAGAAGATTTCTAACACCTGCAGAGTAGTTGTTTAATCTGTAGCGTGAGAGAAAAATTATGACGAGACTGGAAAGGGGTTTTGAAATATCCTGCAAGCAACTTAGGGAGTCTGTAAGTATGAGGGACCTGTTAAGCCTATGCGATTCAACATAGAAGACCGCCTCCAATATAGCTATAGTTTCCCCTGTGTAGGTAGAACAAGGTGGAGCACAGCGAAAGTAAATAAATAATCTTAAATTTAGGTACCCAGATATAGCTCCGACATTACTATCCTCTGATACTTTAGAAGCATCAGTATAGATGGTAAGCCAATCATGCCAGTTTTCGGCTAAGATGTCGTTTAATTTTTGATTAGCACCCGGGTCATGTTTTGATATACCCAAGCTGAAAATAATCTTTGGTTTAAAAATTAAAGATTCAAAGCTTACCTCATACAAGGGGTTTACATTGTATTGGACTATGGATAAATGCCTACTTTGAATGTTTCTATAGCTTTTTGCAAGAAGAGGGGGGTCTCTATGAGTCCAATAAGCAGAAGTGTCAAGTAATTCAGAGAGTGAACGCAGGATAGGAAGGAGAGGGTGAGATTTTATTTGGATCACATTATATAAGAATCGATCCGAAAGATATTGCCTACGTAAATGGAGAGGGGGATCCAAACACTCTACTTGTAGTGCATTAATCGGAGAGCACTTCATTACACCAGTTATAATACGTAGGCATTTGGACTGCATTTTGTCTAGTTTGGAAAGGGCTATTTTGTTGCATGGTTCAAGGAGAAAGCTACCATAATCAAAGTGACTCCGAACGATTGCATTGTAAAGAATTTTTTGGGTAAAAGGATGCGAGCCCCAATGAACTCCAGAAAGGGCCCGTAATACATTGACACTTTTTTCACATTTCTTAGTAATTTAGTTAAGATGATGGATTCCAGATAACTTTATCGCAAACAGAAATAGGATCGTTATCCACGATAGATAGACGAAGAGATTTATGGGAGGAATGTTGCGTTTTCGAGAGAAAATAACTGCACTACACTTGGGCACAGATAAGCTCAATCCATGGTCAGTGAGCCATATATTGAGGTAATGTAGTGCCGAGTTTATGCGATTAGTAGAATAGGAGAAGGAAGAAGAACTATAGTAGAGAGCAATGTCATCAGCGTATTGGAGAATTTTACAGAAAGATGTGACAGAAGAATCATGATCAAAAGTATACAAATTATACAGAAGAGGGCTCAAGACAGATCCTTGGGGTAAGCCTTTCCAAACTAGCCGGGGTGGAGATAAAGAACCTTGATGGCGAATAGAAACTGTTCGGGACATTAGAAGATTACCAATGATATTGACCAACCTCACAGGAATACTCAGCTGAAGCAGTTTTTGCCTGAGAAGTGGAAGTTACGTTATCATATGCTGAGGAGATATCTAAAAACACATCTAGTACACTTTCATGCTTGGAGAATGCAATACGAACATCAGACGTGGAAATGCATCCAGAGTACCCATACCTCTTCGGAATCCAAATTGACTGTTTGATAGGATACCCTTACTCTTAAGGAACCATTCAAGTCTGTTCTTAATGAGATTTTCCATGATCTTAGCCAAAACAGAGGAAAGGGCAATGGGTCTATAAGAAGTAGAATCTTGGGGGTCCTTGCCAGGCTTTAAAATGGGGACAATAATTTGGGATTTCCAAGATTGCGGAATGTGGCTGCATGTGGAAACAAAAAAAGAGTTTAGTAAATTGAGAAAAATCTGCTTAGAAGTAGAAGAAGATTTACATATAAATGAATAGGAGATACCATCCAAGCCTGGAGCAAAATCCTGAAGATGATCTAAAGCACAGGAAAATTCGGAAAAAGAAAATACACCACCAAATTGGTCGGATGAAGGAGGAAAAGAAGTTAAAGAAGGAAGGCAATCGTAATTGAGGACAGAAGGAGGGGCTAATTTATCAAAAAAGTCGTTCTGCCAAGAGTCAGGGTCTTTTGACAAGAAATCCGAGCTCTGATTGTCACAAACCCTGTGACAGGCCTTAATTTTTTTCCAAACGACGGAAACCGGAGTACCTGGAGATAAAGACTCACAGAAACTGTGCCAACCAGAACACTTCCTCGTTGCTAATAATCTGCGGGTATTCGCTGAAACTTTCTTAAAATTAAGGTAGTCAGGGATAGAAACGGATGATGCGTAACTGTTTTCAACTACTTTACGCTCTCGAACACTATTAGAACAATCAGAATCCCACCAAGGAGGGGAAGCCAATATACTACAAGCAGAGTTTTTTAGAGGGATAGAGGAATCAGCAGCGCGTAACTGACATGAAAGGAAGTATTCATAGAGTTCAAGGAAATTAGAAGTGTCTATTTGAGGCATGGTTTCTATCACTAAATCCATCTGTGAGGAAAATGTGTTCCAGTCAGCTTGGGAAAGTCGATATTTCTGTAGTGGAGGAGGAGGAGGAATAGTAGAATGGGTGATATTAGAAGTTATTAAAATAGGGAAATGATCACTGCCATATGAATTGGGAAGGACAGACTAAGAAAAAGTGGACACTAAGGATGGAGTAGTAAAAGAAAGATCCGGAGCACTAATATTTTGGGTGGGGGCGACCCTACGGGTAGCAGACCCATCGTTAAGAACACACAAGTTTAGCTCATCAAGAAAACCTAATAGAAAATTGGACAGAGGACCATTACAGTGTGCACCCCATAAGGTGTGGTGGCAATTAAAATCACCTAATACAATGAATGAACCATGAAATGTAGAAAGGATAGAACTAAATTTAGAGATAAGATTTGGATTAGGATGAGGAATATAAGCAGAAATTATATAGGCCCTAATGCCTCCACATGAAGTTCAGAGTTATGGGCAAGAGTTGGGATTTGGGAAAAGGTAATAGATCTACTAACCAATAGGGCACATCCCGCTTTACCATCATGTCTGTCATCCCGCAGACACGAAAACCCAGATACCCTAAACGGGGCCCCAGGCTTGAGCTATGTCTCCGAAATGGCCAGGATATACGGTTCAAACTTATTGATCAGGTAGATTATATCATGTTTTTTGTTACGGATACTCCTACAGTTCCACTGAAGAATCTTGTGAGGCATTTTTACGTATGAAGCGTAGTTTCTAGAAGCTGTTGAACTAAAATTACGACATTCTTCGGTAAAGCATCGCTAAATTTCGAAAGGATATTTATCAAAGTGCATGTAAGTAACTCTATAAGAGTGTCATTAGGAGTTGCTAGAGGAGTGGAGTCACTGCAAGAGTTACCAAGGCCACAACCATGAGGCTGAGAAGATTTCGGACTACCAATAATGGACCTGTGGGTTTGCACATCATAGGTCTTACCTAGCTCTGCTGTAGGTTTATGTGAGAGAAAAACTGTCTTTCTATAAGATGTGTTAATAGGGGATGAGAGAGGAACGGCAGAGAAAAGGGAAGTTTGAATTGGGACAGGGACGGAAGCTTGTGACTTGGAAAAAGTTGCCTCAGAATAAGATAGTTTTGAATTACACTTTAATGACATAGTACATAAAATCATACACACAAATATGGATGAGCAATCCACTGTAATCGTTTTAATTGGAAATAGTCTAGGCATTAAGAAAAAGGACTTGGTAAATGGTATTGATGCCCTACTTAAATTAAAGATAAGAAAACTAATATTATGTGCCTTGCCCTACTCTGACCTTCTGTCAGGGGAACAGAACAACTATATTTATAATTTAAATAATTTTATGCATACATTGACATGTCGTCATAGTGACAGTTTATTGTTTTTTGATACTAACAAATTTGTTAGAAATTTTATATTAACTCAGGATGATATGTTTCTTCCCAAGAAAAATAGACAATTATTAGCTACATTGATAGCCTATAATATTAACGCAGTTATAAATAATTTAACTGTTACTAGTATAAGTGACGAATTAGTATTATGTAGTAATTCTAATAATACTGTGATAGATTGTTTAAACTATTAGATTCGACAAAAGAGAAGCACAATAATAATATTTTACTTTATCACCAAAATATTAACCGCTTCTCTGGCAAAATCTTAGATGTGGAAATGTTAATAGATAAATATCATTTGGACATTTTATGTTTCTGTGAAACATGGTTAAAACCTGATAGAATGCTTTTTAATGTTAGTAATTTTGCGGCTGCCTGTGCTTACAACAGATCTTCAGTTGGGGGTGGTACTTTGATTATGTGTAATAATTATCTTAAATATAAGGAAAGACACATAACTGCTTGTTCTGTTGACCGCTTATGTGAGGTAGCATGTGCAGAAATAGAAGGATACATAATATTATGTGTGTATAGACCACCATCAGCAAACCTTTCATTATTTTTAATCATAATGGAAGACATATTAAGAAAAATTTCCAGAAATAATAACTCGGCTTTTGTCTGTGGCGACCTAAACGTTGATCTACTACTTGATTCACCAGATAAATGTAAATTAATTTCACTGTTTAAATCTTTCAATTTAAAATATATATTTAAAGAAGCTACCAGAATAACTGCTACGTCAGCTTCTTGCATAGATAATGTTTTCACTAACTGTCAGATAATAGACTCGTGTTTAATAAGTGGCGTCAGATCTGACCATACAGGTCAACTAGTGTCCTTTGATATAAAGAAAAAGACACCATATTATAAAACTATTGAATTAAGAGCGCTCACCAAAAATAACTTACAAAAATTTAACACCAGTATTTCAAATACGATTTCATCAGCCAGCTTCAGTCCAAGAGATCCCAACATAAATTACTGTACCTTACTTTCAGTAGTGTGCCGAGAATTTAATAAAATATGCCCAATTAAGAACATGAAAATTAGTAACAAATCTAAATTTAGTGAATGGGCCACTCCAGGTATTAGGAAAAGTAGAGATTTTCTACACCACTTGTATTACGAAAAATCGTTGACTTCTGATCAAGCTTTTCATAGTTACGTAAGAAATTATTCAAAAATATTTAAGAAAGTTTGTATTCAAGCCAAATCTAAACTAATCAGTAACAAAATAGGTATATCTAATAATAAGATTAAAGCTGTGTGGCAGGTAATAAACAAAGAAACCGGAAACACAAAACAAAGGGATAATGAACTATCTTTAAAAATTGACGATAACACTGTTACAGACAAGCTCGAAGTGGCTCATACCTTGGAAAAATTCTTTACCAATATTCCAATAGAGGTTACCAAATCCCTTGCCTCTTCATCAACATTAGCAGAATCCATCCTTAAACAGTATTTTTGTAAAGATATACCATGTGTTTGAGTTCAGACATATTTCTTCAAGTTCTATAAAAACAGCCTTTAAAAGTCTTAATATAAAAAACACTGAAGACTTATGGGGTATTTCTGTTAGAGTCTTAGGAGTCATCATTGAAACCATTGCTCCTGTGCTTACAGGCATATTTAATCAATGTATAGATTCCGGTACATTCCCTGATTTGATGAAGCACAGTAAAATCATACCAATTTTCAAATCGGGATGTAAGCTTAACCCATCTAATTACAGACCTATTTCTATTCTTCCAGTTTTAAGTAAAGTATTTGAAAAGGTCATGCTTGATCAGATGATGTCACATTTCAACATAAACGGGATATTGCATAGTCGGCAGTTCGGTTTCACGAAAGGCAGGTCTACCACAGACGCGGGGGTAAGGTTAGTCACTCACATTTTGGAGTCATGGGAAGGCTCCCAGGATGCTATTGGCATATTCTGTGATCTTTCCAAAGCTTTTGACTGCGTTGACCACCTTACACTAATCCGTAAGCTACACCATTACGGTATTCGTGGGCGCGCTGCAGATCTTGTTTTGTCTTATTTATCAAATAGACTGCAAAAGGTAGGTGTTAATGGTACGATTTCTTCGGGGTCACCAATGAGGATGGGCGTGCCCCAAGGCTCAATCCTTGGGCCTTTCTTATTTCTGGCATATATCAATGATCTTCCGTATATGATGACTAATTCAGCAGAGATAATTTTATTCGCTGATGACACCTCCCTAATTTTTAAAATAGATAGAAAGGATAAGGATGTTTTAAATATCAACGAAAGCCTAGCTGATCTTTCGAAATGGTTTGCAGCAAATAATCTCTTACTTAACGCCAGTAAAACAAAATGTCTTAAATTCTCCTTGCCGAATGTTCCTCAAGTTGGTCTAAATCTAAAGCTTGAAGACAAACAACTGGATATTAGTAATGACACCGTTTTTTTGGGTATAACGATCGACTCAAAATTGCAGTGGGGTGCTCACATTACTGCTCTGTCAAATAGGTTAAGTTCCGCTGCTTATGCAGTAAGAAAAATAAGACAACTGACTGATGTTGCTACAGCTAGATTAGTTTATTTCGCATACTTCCACAGCATTATGTCATATGGCATTCTGCTGTGGGAATCAGCAGCTGATGTTGATTCTATATTTATTTTACAGAAGAGAGCAATTCGCGCTGTATATAACATGGGACCACGCGAATCCCTTAGAAACATGTTTAAAGAAATCAATATACTTACGCTGCCCTCACTTTACATTTTTGAGAATATACTATATGTTCGGAAGAATTTGCACATGTATAATATAAGAAGCGATTTCCACGATAGGAACACGCGTTTCAAACATAAAATTGTGGTACCTAAATTTAGATTAGCAAAAACAAATAATTCATTTATGGGAAATGGTGTACGTTTTTATAACAAACTGCCAAAGTCAATAACTGATCTAACCGAGACAAAGTTTAAAACCCACATTAAACGCGTACTTATTCAAAAAGCCTATTATAAGACCAAAGACTACGTTGCTGATAGGGATGTTTGGCTATAACACCTTCTGCACATGTGGCTTCCTTGGCTACTCACTGACAATGTACGTGTAATTTCTATCACAGTTCTAATGATATTTTTACTTTGTTTTTTGCATAATATACCTCTTTCAATCTTTGCTTTCTTTTTTGTTTATAACTTTTGTTAAACTTACATAAAATATTTGACGGATATTAAGCAATGTTTTATATAGCTTCTTTAGCTTCAACATTTTGTAAATGTGAGAACGCCGTAAACTTGTCAAATGCGCTATTCATTTAATAAGGCTTATGTAATTATCTTTTATATTAGTGACTGCATCCAAGATTACGTTGTTTTTACATCCCGCCCAAAATTGTATCTACAGAAATTGTAAAAGATATACAGTTTAAAAGAGTAACCATGGAGTGTCTTGCCGGTTCTTCTCCATAGGAAGCGACTTTTTGGAACCGTGCACGTAAATTCTGACTTTTCATAAGTGCCTTTGTATGGTTTATATGAAATAAAAACCTTTGACTTGACTTTGACTTTGAATGTGGAAATCTCAATGAAGCGTCGGAATAGCTGAGATTTTCTTGAGACGTTACTATTTTAATAGATTTCTCTCTTATGTGTGCGGGACATTTCTCATCTATAGCCATATAATTACCTCCTCCACATAGTAAACAAGTAGATTCAGAATCTGGAATAGTACAGCTAACACCACAGTGTTGTTGGGCACAGCGATAACAACGTGATTTGGACCTACATTGTGCACGAATATGGCCAAATCGAAGATAGTTCCTACATTGAATTGTTGGTGATAGACAGTGACTGGAAAAGAGGCATTGTAACAGTACACCTTCTCTGGAAGTGTTTGTCCAGAGAAAGTCAACACAACAGTGGAAGAAGGTGACCATGAAACAGAATCACCTTGTCTATTTTTAAAGTTAAGCCTCCTAGCCTTAATAATATCTCCACAGTTTAATGGAGTCTCAATACCATCCAATAGGTCCTCCAAAGACCAATCTGTTGGAATATCTCTAACAATACCCATGCGGGTGACCTGAAAACGAGGAATGGCGGTAGAAAAATTAAAATCTGACAAAATTTCATTTTTAGCAAAATTATTGGCGTCGTCAGCAGTCCTATATTCTATAGAGAGCTTGTTACGACCCAAAGACTTGATTCCGCCTTCAACAATTCCCTTTATATTATGCTTGTGGAGAAACTGAGCAAATTTTTTTTTTTTTAAATTATAACTGAGGGATCAGCTTCCTTTTTGGACACAAAAACAGTGAAGGGAGCTCTGTCAACAATTTTAGAATCGCTCTCTTAACCTGGTTTTGTATAAACCGATTGAATAGATTCCGCAGGGGATCTATTATTTTTAGCCTCAATAGCCACTACAGCCTCTGCAGAACTTTTAAGGTTGGCTTTCACCGTTACGGAGTCCGAAATGCTCTGAGAACACTCCATAAAGTCAATTTCAGGAGGAATACCTCCTCCCCCGTCAGGGGGCTTCTTCACACTCATCTCCTTAGGAGATTAGATCTAAACTAGACTTACACTAACCTTATAACTATAATCCTAATTTAACACCTTTATAACTTATGGAGTGCAATAAAGTATTGAGTATTGAGTATTGAGTATTGAATCCACCACCAAATAACTATAGATTTTTTTTTTTTTATTAGAGATAAGAAGATATAAGATTTAAAGGTTATGCAAACAGGTGTCAATCCTCCAGTAGCCTCCGACAATACAGCAAATATAAGTTAGCGTGATTTTTGACAGTGACACTGGAGAAAACTACATCTGCCAATAGTGCTGACCGAACCTAAATATGCTTACTCTTTCTAACATGTGTATTTCCGGTATATATTGTAGGCTTTGTAGGTCTTTTTCTATTCTACGTTTAAGACCTAAGTGACCTATAATAAATAATTAGGCATTAGAGATGAGTAACACTACGCTACGCCGTGCAAATGCGCCAACTCAGTTGACTGCGCTGGTAACTGGTTTAGTTAACACATTTCTCCGAAAAATATTGGCGCATAGTGCATAAATGAGATAGATGATGATGACTCTGGTAGCAAAAATATTCTACTGCGCTAGAAGGAATTAATACTGGAGTAGTTTTAGCGGGCGTAGCGGCATTAGCATATGATTCCCATTCAAACCTTTATACCTTTTATCTGTATGGTTACAATGATAGTACCTACACGATTTTAATCGCCTGTGACCCAATTTTATGTTTCTGTTTAGTTTTTTTTATGTGTTATTGTAATGACGAGAGCTATGGTTGCTTTAGAGCAAGTTCTATTGTGCTTGTGTGCACAGCTTGTGTGTCACCTCACCCCCCGCCAAAAATGGCGAGCAAATGTTTTCGATATTTAGTCAAAAGCCGTCTCCCGTTTGGTCTTCTAAGCCTGAGCTCCAGGCACAGGCACAGATAGTTTTTAACCGACTTCCATAAAGGAGGAGGTTATCAATTCGGTTGTATTTTTTTCTTTTTTGTTTTTTTACTTGTTTGTATCACCTTTAAGTACACATGAAAGCAATAAATACTTTGACTTTGAAACTGAAACCGGAACCATACCGAAAGGTGAAACCAGTTTTCAATCCCTTTTCTCGGTATATTTATGGATTTTATACCAGAATTTACTGTATTTTAAAAATATAAATTATTTAAATGGCAAACCTTGCGAACAAATACGTCATATTTGACGAAGAAAGAAAGGAACTCTTTGTTTTGCATTTGTATTCCCTAGAAAAATTAAATAAATAAGTCTTGCATTGCTTTTAAAGTTTTTATATCGTTATTTAATAATTGTGCATTCATCTTAATACAACAAAATTATATTAAAGATATGTAAGTGTTTTCGATTCTTCTATAACTTAGAACGTAATTCAACGCAAATGAGTACCTAGTCCATCATTGCTACCATTACGCCTAGAGTCCAATTATTTACAATAATATGTACAACAACTGATTGCCCAGTTGAAATATCTTTTCAACCTGATTTTCGATAGGTGAAAAATAACAATGTATATTATTATAGTAAAATCGATGAGTGATGACTCATACTTACAAATTATTGAAGTTTGACGAGGTCTGAAAGTTAAAATCACTAGTAAAAGTATCAGTATATAGGTTGCTGACGATAAGCACTACAATAATTCTGTGAATTCAGTAATTTGTAGTGGTTTGTTACTCCATTGGTCAGAGTCACCTCAGTTAACATAAATTATGTTATAGGTACTATTCTCTTAATGTGTAATTATTATGTAGGTAGTAATTGCTTGTTAATAGAAAGGAAACAAGGGAGTGTTCAGTTATGCTCTCTCTGTAAAAAATATGTTATAATCCTATTTCCACATTATTTAAGTTTGTCTGTTATTTGAACTTGATCTGTAAGAATTATAACTGCACAATTTTTTTTTTATAAATTTCGTAATAGATTGATTTTCTATGTGGAATTTGTTGTTTACAAATATAAAATTGACCAGTTCTTGGTGGTAACAAATATTCTGTGTACAGTTATGGCATCATTGACATTTTATAATAAAAAATTTAAAAATACTTGGTCAATGCTTGTTCCATGCTCTTTTAAGAGATGCATTGCTTTGCATAGAATCAGTTACACATTAATGAAATTTTATAGTATAAATATAGGTGACCCCTTTTCCTAAGCTCTAAGGTGCAGGTTTAATTCATGTTATTAAAGAACTTCTATGTTATATTTCATTTCGAAGTTAAAACCTTGTTAGCAAGATCATAAAAAAGTGTGTAATCAATGATCATTCTTTCACTGTATGAGAAAAAACAGTAGAGTGACAATAACAGGTTGACCATTTCCAAATATTAATTATTTTATATTTACATAACAAACATATGTAACATTTTTTTAGACACGAAGATGACTTCTGGACCATACAACTACTCATACATATTTAAGTACATTATCATTGGTGATATGGGAGTGGGCAAATCATGCCTGTTACATCAATTCACAGATAAGAAATGTTAGTATATATCTCTCTTGTTTATAGTCTCAGTTTTACTAAATGAGTTTTTGGTAAAAAAAAAAATCTATGAAATACAGAACAGGGAAATCCTGTTATGTCTAACATTTTTTTAATAGATTCAGGTGTTACTTTGCTGAAGTCCATTACAATGGATGCAATTAATACAATATCTAGCTACTTCCACAAAATTGAGGGTAGTCATGCATTACCTGTGCACCGCCAGGCCTGCCTGAAAATATATGCACATACACAAGTGGTGAAAATTCCGACTACCAAAAACTACTCTACACATGTTTCGCCCCTCCACGGGGCATCATCAGGAGCTGTTAGACCGTGCAGTGTCCGCCACTGAGAACATAACATTTTTTCTTAACCATATGCAGACATGGCACTAATCTATGTTTTAAATATTTTGACTGACAGAAAAGATTATATAATCAACAATTGTTGGCTGGCTATTAATTTTTAAATTTTTATTCCAGTTATGGCAGACTGCCCTCATACAATTGGTGTAGAATTTGGGACACGCATTATTGAAGTTGCAGGACAGAAAATTAAACTGCAAATCTGGGATACAGCGGGACAGGAAAGATTCAGAGCTGTTACTCGCTCATATTATAGAGGTGCTGCTGGAGCACTTATGGTATATGATATTACAAGAAGGTGATTTTGAAATTTATTTTTTATAAATGATATTATAATGTAATTGTAATAATGGATGCAAACACATTGGAAACCGCATACAACGACATCGTTTAAAACAACGGATCCGCTATTACGACTAAGTGGCAAGGTTCCGACTGAATCCCATATAAACGACTAAGTAAGAATACCGCCTATAACAACATCGTATAAAGCGACATATAGCTTAAAACGACGAAAATATTGAAATGAAAAATGATGATGATGAAAAAGCTAAAAAAAGTCATTATTAACAAACTTATTCTAACTTATTTAGGATTATTTTGTCTTAATATTTGCTGTGGACTCTCTCCCACCCCACCCGCAACTCTTGCATCCTCTTTGGCATTTGACCTTGCATATTTCACTGTTCACAGTACAATAGTTGACAGATTATAGCAAAAGTTGATTTGATAAGCTTTTATCATATCATCATCCCACTGCCCTTATCCCAATTTATTTGGGGTCGGCGCAGCATGTATTCTTGTTCCATACATCTTTATTAGCTGTCATATCGTCAGTCACCCCTTTTCTAGTCATATCATCTTTAACACAATCCATCCATCGCTTCCTCGGCCTTCCTCTACTCTTATAGCCATCTACATTCATACTCAAAACTTTCCTTGTCACATGACCCTCAACATCCTTCGTAACATTCTCTAAGATAAGCTTTTATCATATGCCCTATATATACTTATTGACATAATCTACATATTTAAAATTAATTACTGATGTAGGTACATACATAATATATACATACATAAAAAATCTAATTATGTGAATACTTGTGTCATATTGCTTATAACAACTACTGGCTATAGCATCCATACATACATGGTCCCCTCAATATCGTTATATCAGGTTCCAACTGTAAATACAATATCTAGCTACTTCCACCATTTTGAGGGTACTCATGCAAATACCTGAGCAGCGCACCCCCGCTCGCGTCGGAATTTTCACCGCTTGCGTATGTGGTTTACTGAAAAATAAGGTGTTTTTTTTTACTGAAGTTTACCTTACTCGTTAGAGAAACAAAAGACGGTCGATCACTAAACAAGTTTGCGCGCTTTATGCAAGTAATATTTTAATTTTGTACTAAATATGTGCAAAAATGGATGCGGCTTCAAAAACGGCTTCAGGAAAAACCGTTCGACAGTATTGGCGGTAATGGTTGGCTCTAATGATGTTTTAAGTAATTAAGTGTTAATACACTTTTAATTTTGAATAACAGATCAACATTGGGAAGTGACAGTTTTATTATTGACCCTACACCGAAATCGCGACTATAGAACAAGCTTCAAACAAAAGTAACGAAAATTATATACTCGGCTTTTATTTATTATGTAACAGCAGAGTTATGTAGAGCTAGAGTTGTAAAGTGACCGAGCAGATTGGACATTTTCTCTATTTGACCGGTCACATTCATCAAATATTGTCATTACGGACAAATGGCATTTAATCATTGTAATCGTTATTATGTAGTATTATATCTATGAAAGAACGTTATTTAACTGAAGTGTGAGTTTATATAGAAAACTGGAATAAAATGAGTATGTAAGGATCGTAGTAGGTTGCATTCTATATTTTCTGCCTACTTTAAAGGGAATAAAACGTGAATTTATGTTTGTATGCATGTATTATTAGAAAAAATAAATGTTTGAATAAAATAATGTCGTAATTGTCGATAGAAAATAAAAATAAATGTCCTTCGTGACAATAAGTGACCGAGCATTTATTGACGGTCACATATAGCATAAGACCGTCACTTTACAACTCTATGTAGAGCCGATGTATAGACAACAAAAGAGATTGAAATTTTAGATTAGGTGACTATGAAAAGCTATACAATATGCTTTTTTCAGTCTCATGGCAAGACTTCTATCATTCTGATGATGTGTCTCCTATCTCCATATTTGACGCATGTATTCCCAAAAAACGCCCTGCAACTCAAAAACTACGTGATACCCAGTCAGGTTTACTAACGATATTATACAGGACGAAAAACTTAAGCTGAAACTACATAGTAACTGGAAACGATCTACATATGTCGGTGAAAACATACCAATCTTTTTCCGATTTAGGAAATAAATTAAAAATTAAAACACACAGCGAGTCCACGCTGTGATCAATAGAGGCAATATAAGAGTCGTAACTCTTATATTGCCTCTATTGAACAGAGCATTTAAACAAATCCACGTGACTTTTGGCACCATGTATCGAGCCTGAAGTCCAAGGGAGCCTTTGAGCCAAATGTGAACTATAAAAGTAGCACTTTGTGCGGCATTCAAGCTGCTGACGCATTCGCAGATTTTTTCTCTAGTGTGTTTCTATCCGATTCACCTATCATCATCATATCGGCCTATCGCCGTCCACTGCTGAACGTAGGCCTCCCTCAAAGAGCGCCAACTATCCTAGCCTTGGGCAGCCCGTGTCCATCCGCTGCCAGCTACCTTAAAATCGACGGTCCATTGTGCCGCAGGGCGTCCTACACTACGTTTGCCCAACCCTGGTATCCACTCCAAATACTTGTCTGCTCCATCGACCGTCTGTCCGTCTGCAGACATGGTCAGCCCATTTCCATTTCAGCGTGCTGATTCTGCGAGCAATATCGATTACCTTAGTTCTCCACCAGAGAAACCTCGAGCATCGCTCTCTCCATTGCACGCTGAGCTACCTTAAATTTGTGGACCAGACCAACGGTCCAAGTTTCGGCTCCGTAAGTCATTATAGGTAGGACGCACTGGTTAAATACTTTGGTCTTAAGGGATTGTGGGATCGACGATTGAAAGATAACACGCAGCTTCCTGTATGCCGCCTAGTCCAAGCGTATTCTTCTGTTCGCTTGCTTCTCGAACTGGTGCCGCCCCAGCTGTATAGTTTGGCCAAGATATATGTATTCTTGCACAACCTCGATAGTAGTACACTAATTTAGGTAAAGGTAGCTTCCCTGCAAGACTTTGCAGCGTGTCCGTACTCTTGGTATTGCAACGGAAACTCTCAAAAGGATTTTTTTTCCGTTTTTGCAACTTTTTTCATTGATGCTCCGCTCCTATGGGTTGTATCGTGATGTTGTATAGCCTATGTCACCCGAGGATAGTGTAGACGGTTCTTAACGTGTGTTCTAAGTGTCTTCTTAACGATGAAATAATTTTCCAAATCCGTCCAGTACTTTCGGAGCCTATTCAATGCAAACAATAAAATCTATCGACATATCTAAGACAATCAAATCTATTATCATATCTAAGTTAAGTTTAAAAGATAAAAGATGAAAGTTAAAAGTTGAGTTAAATGCTAAAAGTTAAAAGATAAAAGACGACATGACGTACATGATTTTTGCGTACCTAACTTTAATCGTTTACGCAGCGCACGCAACGGAAGCTCGCAAAAGGATTTTTTTCCCGTGTTTGCAACATTTTTCATTGATGCTCCGCTCCTATTGGTCATAGCGTTATGTTATATAGCCTATGTCACCCGGGGATAGCGTAGCTTCCTAATGGTGAAAGAATTTTTCAAATCCGTTCAGTAGTTTCGGAGCCTATTCAATGCAAACAAACAAACGATCAAACCTTTCCTCTTTATAATATTAGTATAGATAAATTATTACATATTAAACAATTTGATTTTACTAGAGGGCCGCTGAATAACCGATGCTGGTGTTGCGCTTGTTGAACATATATACAGTGCCTGGGAGAAGTCTCATGATGCTTTTTCATTTTTTGTGACTTGTCTAAGGCATTTGATTGCGTTTTTCACTTCGAATTATTCTTCGGCAATAAAGATATTAATTATGTCGTCTGTTCCTCGTAAGGTCAAACTTAACATATTTGAAACACTAATAAAGATGTCAGCTAAGAAAGGTACCACGCCAAGTTTTATTTTTTGTTATGCTTTATTATTTTTATTTTTACTTCTGAGTTTCCAACTTCCGCTGTTCAGCCAACTGGAGAATTCTAAAATTGATCTAAAATTGAAGCCATCGCTGCTCCTTCCTTCCTCGTCTAGTTCAGGCTGTCGTTGTCATCCACTCGTAAGTCGGAACCTGACAACAAGGAGTCGTTCGGGTCCTCACTAAATGATGGCTCGGTGAACATGGCAGTGGCGATGAGGGTCGATAGAATCTCAGAAGTTGCTGCTTCGCTGGCTGTAGGGGCGTTATTGAGTGATTTCCCACTGTTTGTTGCAGATGTTGGCCCTTGCTATTGGTAGCTGTAGCAGCGTCCCATCCCTGAGGGACGTCCTGGAATTTACCCTATGGGCTATAACATTTTTGGTAGGGCGCCCCCTTTGCCATTGGGAAACGGTGTCTCGTTTTATTAGTGCCTAGTGTACTTGGTTCTCAGGGACTCCGACCCCCACTATCCACCACGCGGTCAGCTCAATGGCGTATATCAGCGACCATTGGCCAATATTCACCTAGCGGTTCCGGTAGATCAAGGCCTATCTCGAATGACATAGGTCGTCTATGTCGATCGAGAAATAGAAGACCTCTTCGTTTAGTATCAGGATACCCTATTTAAACTTTCGCGTTATTTCCTTCATAACTGGTTTGGCGTTGGCGGTAATGTATCTGTGAAGGAACATGCTTCCTTTCGGGACCAAAAAAAGCGTGTTGTCGTGGACGCATTACCGCCAGCGCCGATCTGCTCAACTCCCCAGAACTCCTTCATTCCCGCGTAGGGCGAACAATTACACAGGTCCTAGCGCAGGTGACTTCTATTCTTACCCGCCATTAGCTTATTTGTGATCGCCTGGCCTACAACCACTAAGGCACGAAGGGTTGTAATTTTGTAATAACTGTGCAAGGGCGTAGCTACCGCCGTATTAAGCACTAGCTACGTCACTGTAACTCTGTAAGCATTTTCGACCATATGCATTCAAGAGTGGTACTTTTTAACAGTGAAATCTAATTCTTCATATACATATACGGCGTGTTACAGAAGTCCGAAATAAGTGTTAAAGTACCCATGTGTACGACAAACTTTTACTATGAAGCAACTTCGAAAGGTGCGAAAAAGAAATCAGCGTTCCATAAAAATGTTCGTAGGTACCTACTCTACCAAAATGTATGGAGCAGCTGATTTATTGTTCCGCGCCTTTCTAAATTGCTTTCATAGTAAAAGGTATTCGTCTTTTTTATTTCCTACTTGTGTTACATTACACGTTGTATATCTAAATAGTTTTGAATAGTTTCAACAAGTCCTGGTTTTTTATGAAATATCGTTGACATACATAAAATCTGATATAAAATTTACTGATCTATATCCATGTTTTTCTATTGAACACAGTGCGTGTAACGGCGTTGCAAGATAACGCCGTACAACGCCGCTACACGCTCTGGTTTGTTGTTTGTCGCAAAATAATCTACTTAAATAACATACGGGCTGGAAATTAATGGCCTGGATGAAAAGTGTACAAATTTTAATATTTAGTCAAAATGTACAAATGTTTTTTTTTTCAGATCTACTTACAATCATTTAAGTAGCTGGCTAACAGACACGCGTAACTTGACTAACCCCAGCACTGTTATATTCTTAATTGGGAACAAATCGGATTTAGATGGCCAAAGAGATGTTACATATGAAGAAGCAAAACAATTTGCTGATGAGAATGGGTTAATGTTTGTTGAAGCTAGTGCTAAGACGTAAGTTTTTGAGTACTATTCTTTTTCATTATATTAAACGTCAATAGATAGTAAAACAGAATGTTGGATTATGGTTCGAATTCGTATCTATATAATAAATCCCGAAAATGCTCGTGAGTAGTACCCGGTAAACATTAATAGATACCTAAAATCACGGACTTTAAAAAAAATACGGACGGAGCGTTGCGTACGACATGTGAGAAGCATGCCTAGTCATCCAATTTCGTTTGTCATACACGAGCTAAACGCATAGAAATACTTAAAACTCATCCACTCAGCGCCAGTACGCTGCGTGTAATCTATGTTTCGCTTATGACAAGACAAGGTTCTATAATAATGTATTTTCCAAAGCAAACAATGTTCTGAATTGTCTCATTTACTACAACATAACAGCCAAACGCTTGTAGCGGATTGTTTGCCATTATACTTAGCGTTTGTAGACTGAGAGAAGCATTCGATTTGATCGAAACATGGGCGGTGCAGACATATTGTGTCGCCCAGAATCGTCGACATGCGTCGACGGGTGCGCGTCATCCCTGTCGCGTGAAGCACTAACAGCCTAGTAAAATGAAATTATTATGACACAAATACTATTAACTATATAATTTTGTTTAAAAATTATATGAACAACACGGTTATCACTAGCAGTTATTTATATTAGAACTTACTGGATATCTGTGATTTGTAATTTTTTGAGTTTCCGATATTACATCACTGAGCACAATTAAATTACCAATCGCAGAAGATATCCCATAAGATATTAAATCACATTTCTTTTATTTATTTCTTTAATATTTTGCATGCAGTTGTTTTCTACACCAAGTCACAAATTAAAAAGCAGTAGCGCAAATACCTAAGAAAAAACTAATTATCGCTTTTTTAGGGTTCCGATCCTCAAAAGGAAAAAAGGAACCCATATAATAATATCTTAGGATTTTGCGATCACTACTCATTATAATAAAACAACTTTAACCGGATTCATTGCGTGTATTATTGGTTTTTGCTTTTTCCTGACGCTTCGAACACTTTGCAGCGTTCGTGGTCGCAGGATGACTAAGGTGTCAGGCGTCTCAACAGTTTATTTAAAATTATTTTTTGTCTCTGATACATATTTAAAACTAAATCGCGACGGTGTTTCCTAAGACTATCCCTAAGAAGAAATACCGAAACAATTTCGAGGTCACAGTCGTTGAACCCATATAAGATCACTTCGTTGTCCGTCTGCACAGTGTGTTATTTTGCCTTAGTTGCGGACATGCCAGTTTTATTTTTTTTCTTTATAGATAGACCTTATACCATTAAAGCATTCCAAAAAATGCACGTTTAGATATTTCAGTTCATTTAGGAGATATAAATATTTTAGTGAAAGGTCACTGACCTTCTTGAAAAAGGTTTTCGTCTATAATTTATATTTCTTAAATGAAGCAAATGTCAGTCTCTTGTAAAATACAAATGTTGGTTCGAAATATATACAGTGTAAAAATTGCAAGTCTATAGTAACCGGAACGAGTATAATTAAGTACATTGTTACTAAACGAAAAAAAACCACAAAATTTGCATATTATACCTATGTATAAACTAAAAATTCTAAATATGTATCTAGAGATCTCGGAGATATGGCGTTTCTAAGTTCTTTTATAAAAATAACTATATACTGTAGCCTTAACTATTGATTTTTGTTCGGAAGATACGAAGTTACTTCATCATCAAGACAATTTTATGAAGATAAACTTTGCCCATTATATCATGTTATTTGGACGCATAGTTGAGGAGATAATAGAAAATTCAAATAATTCAACACTCGGCTTGGTGCTATTTATTTATTTATATATTAATTTTTAAATATTATGACTGTGGTAGTAGTACCGCGAACGAGCCGTGTGACGTATAACCTTGGCCGACCGACGAGAACCGGGCATTACCGAAAAGAGACGAACTGTGAATTATTTTTAATTATACGCGGGTGAAACAGCAATACAGCTAGTTGTAAAATTGTTGTATATCGATAAATCTTTCAAATGATTTAACGCATGTGTAGCGAACTCTAAAGTTATAATAGTCATGTCGACTGGGGTCGTGAAAAGAAATCGAACCAGCGCCTCCGGGATAAATACGCCAGGCGCTCTGACCACTAAGCCATTTCAACCTCTGCTCACTACACTGCGTTGCTTGAGCAGGAATATATATATATTATTTCGTTGCGATGGTATATAGGCGAATGTTAGCTAACATGTGCCATAGACATTTCATCTCAATAGTAAAAAAATATTTTATATAAACTCAATTTGTATTTGTATAGAATCTATAAATATATATGTTACAGACAGACTTGTTGCTGGGAATTTTGTTGCGCTGCTGCCCCTTCCCAGCTAAAACACTAGGAAGCGGTGAAGGGTGGGCTTTTTTGGGGGCTGTCTTAATGTTTGACGTTCAGGATTTTTTTAGCCTAATTAGAATAATGATATTTTTATTTTACCCCGAATTCTTCTTCCACATTTGAATACGTCTTTTGGTGATGTCGTCGCTATCTATTCAGTCTCTATACAGGTGACTGAACCGACACCTTACGATTACCTTAACAAGTAGCGAACTCTAACTGAACACTAAGCCATCGCGACTGGCTTAGTGGTCAGAGCGCCTGGAGTATTTATTCGGAAGGCTTAGGTTTGAATCCTGCTCACGACCGTATTTATCTTCAGCAAAAAATTATAACTTTAACCTTTTCGACGCCAATGTATAAAATACGCGATGTCTCCTCCAGCGCCACGCTACAAATGTATAACACAGCATATATAGTAAAAAGTAGGGATGGGGTGATGTCCTTCCGATAAAAAAATATTAGATACATGTTTAATTTAAAGTTTATTTATCAACATACGAACATAAGTATAAATTGATATCGTATTTTCATATTTTGTTTTATTTTATAAACAAACAATAAGAAAACTTATATATATATATATACAGGCTGTGGTTTTGAGCAGTCGCCATATTGTAGGAACATATACAGCAACAGGTTATATGTTGTATAAAAATAATTATAACAATAATAGCCAAGAGGTCAACGTCCTATTCGCCTCGTAACAGCTGACGCTTCTCTGTGAAATTTTCGCATATTATGCACAACGCAGCAACGAGCGCGCCGCCGCCCGACAAGTAGGTAGGTTGCATACAAGTCAACGATAAAGACCTAACGGACATAATAAGACTACAATGTAGTTTTAGGATTGTGTTTTTGTCTCATTATTGGTTTCTAAACTCCCATTCATAAATGATAGTTTTTTTAGATTACGTGAGTACGATATTATTACCACGAGATGCAAACTAATTACGTAACATAATCACATTGATTAGACAGTGTTATCAATACAGTATAGCGTGTAGTTGCCAAGTTGATTGACGAGAGTCGAGATCTTCCGCGCCGCGGTTCGCGGGTTTGGTTATGTTCCAAGTCTAGGTGTAGGTATGTGCATGAGTATATGTAAATGCTTAGAAATGTGAACAATGCAATGCATCGCAAGTGAGTTACAAGATTGGGTTATTAAATTATTGGTATTAAGGTCAACAGATCAGTCGACCATGCCTACGTGCGAATAATTAAATGTACTTACGTATTGAATGTTCACTACTGAACTTATGTTACTCGTAACATAACGAGCGATACATAACTGGGCACGTCGCCTATTGTTGTCTTTTAAACTACCTAACACCAGCACACTCCCACTCACGCACGCAATTGCACTACACTTTAATTTCATCGGTGTACACTAACTTTTATACGTCACCACACAAATAAAAGTCTAGCGGCGTAAGGTCCGGGGACCGAGGAGGTCAAGGCACTGGGCTATCACGTCCAACCCACCGAGCCCCAAACGTGTCGTTGGTAGTTGATGATGCACCATCATGCTGGTTGGTAATACAGGTATTTCAAACTGCCAGTAATGCACCCAGTACAGTATTGTGTAGCAGCCAGCATCGTAGCATGCAGTGGCGTCTGTCGGACTGGCCACCTCCCCACGTACATACGCACTGCACTACTCAACCACTATCACCAGCGAGGGCATAGGTAAATGCGCACCATATCGACGAACTCACAGTTTGAAAAATGTGGCATTGTAGGTACCCGACCGTAAATTGACCGCGCGCAATTTCAACATGTACGCTTGTTCGCGTCAACCGACACACTAACGAACAACCGTAGAGTCGCGGCGCGAGCGTGCACGGGTAGGTACGTAGCGCGAGCGCCGCTCCGCCTGACTTTGGCGGTACCTACGCCCGGCCTCTGTCGGCGCGCCGTGCCGTCTTTATACCTACTGCGCGCGACGCTGCGTAAATCCAAAAAACAGTAAGACTGCGAAATTAATTCGATTTTCTAAGGTATACTTTTTTTATTGTTTTGTAATCAGTTACACCTATAGATTCACCTCCTTCAATTTGGCCACTGTCTAGAACAACAGCTTGTATATTGGGTTTTTTCGCATTTTTTACGTGGCTGGGCCTAAACTCAACTTCAAAATAAATTAAAATTCTTATAAGAAATGGGTATTTTGGATTTTTCTTATCGGAGCGTTATGCGTTGGCTTATCACAAAATATTTGGAACCACAGCTTGTATATTTACAGAAATAAAGAAAAAGAGTCGTACATTTGTTAGAGGTGTGTTATATATAGTTTGTTGTGTGAGTTGTCTATATATAGTACAATAATTTTTGTTTAGTCCATTCACTTCTCCATCTACACGTGCATAACCTCAATGAAACATATTGTGATTAAAAAGGGTTTTCTGCGTATTTTCACGAAATGGAGGGTAAGTACCTAATATATTGAAATTTCTTCATAACAATAGAAATCAATTGTGTCTGCTAATTAGCGAGCCGACGGCTTAAACACACGCCAAAATGACTATAGGGGCCGTCGTATGTTGCGTTGCAGCGTTTGAATTCGAAAATATAATCAAGATTGCATTAGAAAGAGCGAGATGAAATCGGACATTGCAAAAGTTGCCCGGCGGCACGGCAGCGCGTCTCTAGTCATTTCGAGTATTTACCAAATAGTCTGTTTGATTGCATAATCAAACATGGTCGCTCGTAATTGATTCAACGTAATTCTGACTCTCCTGACCGAATTTCGGTCACATTATATAATATAATATTTCAAGCTTCAGTATCTAAACAGTATAAGGTACCTTTTAAATTTATTTAAACTTACCTCAGAATCATACTCTACCGATTCATTGTCTTCATCAAATTCAGACTGATTTTGTAGGGACACGTGCGTCAACGGCAGATTACAACCACAGAAAACAACGTTGCACTACACTAAATCAAAATGACCTTGAAACTCGCTCGCTTGTGACGTCACAGGTTTACTTCTATAGATGCTCGTGGCGTTGAGGGCGACTGAAAATTAGTCGTTTCATTGGGATGGGCGTTTCAAACGGTGTTACGTTATCGGCAATAATTAAGTAGAAAGAAAAACGTACTTATAGTCTTAATTATGTAAAAAAACTAGATATAATGTTGCAGTTTATGATATACATATTATTTAATGACATAATATTTTTCCAATCACATTATTTATGAACGTTTCGAAGAGATGAATCTTAGTGAGGTAACTATTGTGTCCCATCACTAGCCGACTTCTTATCAAGGACTTGGCGCACGAGACATTAAAATATTTTCAGGCGTATTTATTTTCGTTAATATAAAAAAACAAGAGCTTGTTTTGTGTGAAAAAGTTACAAATAGGGCTTAAGACGGGGAGACATACTATAAAAACAAAAAAGAAAGATTGTAGAATCTTTAATTTATTTTAATACAGTAGGTACTTCTAATGAAGTCGTGGCGCTGAGGGCAAGAGATTCTCGAACTTCTATAGAAGTAGTTGGCGCTGAAAAGGTTAATTTTATATCACTGTGATGACAGATGAGGTATGATGACAAAGGAACGTGATATTAATACTTATTGTATTCAATTATAGTGGCCAAAATGTGGAAGAAGCTTTTCTTGAGACAGCTAAGAAAATATATCAGAGCATTCAAGATGGACGACTGGATCTGAACGCGGCCGAATCGGGCGTGCAGCACAAGCCGGCGTCGCCCGGCCGCCCGCTAGCCGCGCCGCCCGCCGCACGCGACCATTGCGCGTGCTAACCGATCTCGCGACTAATACAGATAAATTAAAATCATACTTATTAATTAATGGTAAAGAATTATTATTCTAGTAATAAATTCAATTGTCATAAATTCTGTTTCGTTTTGACATAATTTATAATAGTGAACATTCCACGTTATATTTGTGATTTGAATGTTGAGTTAAGACGTAAAATAAATTAGTAAAATTGGCAATCAATACGGCGCTTCGGCTATGTTTTGCACTTATTACGGAAAATCGGCTTGTTGTAAGTGTACCTATTATTTACCTTTTGTAATATTTGTATATATTCAATTCCACAGAAAAACAGCTTGAATATTTCTTGAGCTCCGCTCTCAAGTTGCCTATTTGTAAGTAGTTACTGTAATAAATTAATTAATCTGCCAAAAGCAATGTAGGTTTTGTGTAAACATTAATTATTAACATCATACAAAAAAGTTGGATCCGAATTTTTTTGACTTTGTGTAAAGATTGTGTTCATTTCTATGATTTGGTCTGTCGTCATTCCTGTCTACAATGTATATGTTTTTGTTTTTTTATGTCTATACACACATTTCGTTTGTTACATTTGTAAATTTGTTCAATATTAACGATATTTTATTTTGCTGCGTTATGATTTTTGTTTACTCAATTTAAGTAGAGGTACCAATTTGGTTTCAATAATAACACGAGCGCCACAACAAAATATAATTTCCTAAAGTCGCTAGTTGTACCAGATCCACTCCTAAAGTGTGTAGTCGCACATACAAAGCTGAGCTTATTTCACCTCCGGCTTTTTTATTTTATCGATAGGATTCAGCTAATCCCATATTTAACTGATTTTCTGCAATAATAACGTAGATTAGCTTGTGTGCTATTGTAGAAACCGTGGCAATATGGAAATTAGGCAAATCGATAAAAAAAAATACGGAAACCCTCTTTCGGCTTTTCATCGCTACAACGCGTAGACACTTGTCAAAATATCATACACGCGACACGCGCAAGTGCCGCAGCATGAATATCGCATTGTGGTTTGATTAAAATAAGTAGGTACTTGCACTGTGGGCGATATTCACGCAGTGAGCATTTTCGATGTATTAGCCTATCAGACCATATTATTATAGAATATGAGTCTATGTGGTTAGGATTCGTAGTACAATATTATCCTGCCGCTCATCGCATTACAGTCGAAATGTATACATAAACACACGAAACTATAATGGTTGTTTACCCGGAGCGAAATTATTTTGTCTTGGTAGTACAATAGCTTAATTTATATATATTTTATAAGAATCAAATACTGGCAAAATACTAACTTTTAAACTATCGCGTTGCATGACATTACTATAAACAAACATGAATTAACGCGCAATAAATACCTTTGAATCGCTTGACGTTTCGACCAGGTTGCACTAATCGTGGTCACAAGCAGACTGCTGTCTCAGCTTGAGTCTACTGTTAGCATATAGGTTACTACCTATATACTAACAGCAGACTGGCAAAATAATTGTGAAACACAAAAGCGACCTCGAACCAATAGTAATACAGAGATTCGCGTCACGCGGCGTTTCGAGCAGTATGAATTAATAATAATTTTCATGCTTTCTGTCATCAAAATATCAGATGATTATTTTATTTTTTTAATTTTACTGTTTGTTTCAATCGTATTACTAAGGGAAAGTGGTTTGGCCGCCGGGAAACTTTACAAAACAGGTGTGTGTAAAATCAATCTGCGACATATATACCTACAGAGTTACTTGTAACTCAACGTATTCCCGGCAGAACAGTTGAGGAGAGATTGATGTTTTATGTATAGTTAACATGTAAGGGGTTGGTATCTATATAACTCAAATACATAATAAAACTAAGAATTAAATGGAAATAAATTATTTGTAAATGTTATAGCATCAGCAAGACGAAAAGTTTGCTCTAAGGGCGAACAATTAGGAAAGAATGTATAAAATTTAAAATGATAGTGTAACTGAATCCTTATCATAGACCGATTTATAGGAAGTTCACTAATAACTTAGTACCTTGTTTAAAAGATACCGACTAGTATAACATTGAAGGCGAAGGTCGCTAAAAAAAACAATCTAATGAAAATATTTTAAAGGTGCGAATATGCGCTTGGGACAGTAACCAACAAATTAATATAAATATTTAGGAGAATTGAGAAGCTCCCCCTTAGTTTTGCCATTATTATTCATTGGTTTGTCGTGGACCCATGGGCAATTGATAACCATCGGTCGTTATTACACTACGAATTGCAATCAATTAAACAGACCACTTGAATAATTCGATTTGTTTGTAGTAGTAATGGCCAATAGCTAATGTTGAATATTATATTATTCATGCCAATATGTTATATAAAAATTAATACCGCTGATATAAGTGATCTAAATTAAAAATATGACTTATGACAAAAATCAAGTTTCAAGAACTAGTATTTCTTAAACGTTCCGGTAAGATTAGAGTAGTTTCTCCATAAATTGTATGATACATTTATACAGGAATTGCTTGGCCAATAGACACGCAATTCAATGTATTTCAACAACTGTGATTAATTCATGTTTTGTTATGTAAGTATATATAAATAAGATTTGGCCATGGATTTCGCAATCCATTGTATTGAAAAGAAATAAGGTTATACTGATTCTCGTGTATATAGGGGCGCATACGTGCATTTAACTAAACATTATGACAGACCTATTTATATGTTGTGATTGTGCAACAAAAAAGAATAAGGTGAGTTATAAAGTTCATCACATCACCAAAGACTTGATCGAACAACTGTTTTGTGTTACATGTAGGTACCTATGCGATAGACCATTAATCCCAATGACCCATCTTGGGGCCTGTGCCTTAAACGGGACATTTTCAACCATCGTTACGATAACAAAAGGATGATATTCACGTCTCATATCAACAATCTATTAAATACACCTATAGCGTAACAGGCGTCTATCAAAGAATTCACTGAATCTACACTTTTCAGCTGAAGAATGAAATCGGGCATACCCACCATTTATTTTTATACGACTTCCTGTATTCCTGACGTTGTTATCAAAACTAAAATGTATCTAATATTTGCGTTCTAAATTAGGAAAGGTGAACCCGTGTTAATATACGATCAAAAACAAATTTGGTAGTCAAATCTAGCATGTCAATATTGCTGTTAACTAGATAGTCCACGTTTCTATATGTATAACTTTTATTTTAAAAGTGCTGTTATTTACTGAGCACGCAACATTAGCACCATTACGGGCTGCGTTTATTTACCATCTCGCAGCTGACCAGCACCGCCTCGCCGCTGAACAATGCATCCTCGCTGTGAAGTCGTGTGGCTGCAGGACTGACAAATACGCGCAGTCCTTTATAAGACATTTCTAGTTGTTTGACCAAGAACATTAGAATCCTACTTGCTTATTTTAAATGTGCGATAAGCCTAAATATTGTACTTATAAGATAATCCGTTAATGTATTACAAATATGATTTTGTGTGTGAAATCTTACAACCGTGCCCTATTTGTGTCAAAAGGTTCTCCATTTTATCACATATAAGTATAATATTAATTTAAAAAATGTGATTAAATAATACCTTACCTACAATTTTATACGTTTGTAGAAATAATAAAATCTTAATCAGGGTTCTTCGATAGTTAAAAAATGTATTAAATATTAGATCTCCACCTTCACTAAACTGACCCATCATAAAATTTCGCAGTTGAAGTAACGAATGCTCATAAGATATGAGAACGTGAAGGTTTTGCTTTCACAAAAAAAAAAAAAACTTTTCGGCCTCCTCTTTGATACGGGAATGTCTTATTAGATAGATAACAAAAATGAACATTCGCTCTTTCAAGTACCTCTTCGTGATTTCAAATAGATTTTTTGAACTATCGAAGAAGTGTTCGAGATTTTGTTATACAAGCTAACGTCGTAGGATTTCAAGTAGGAGTTTAGTTTCCCTTTTGGGAGAGTGGGAACTAAGGGCCTATGCTAAATCTCGCACTTCTCAATATGTATGCGCACGTGCGGGTAGTTAAAAAGTAAGGTACAAAAGTGTAAAGGCGTGTGCAGAGAGCAAATAATCATAAACGTAAGTTGACCTAAGCTCTGCCATTAGAGACTCGCGCACTTTACTATGGTACGTCACACCAAAAATGTGTTGCACTTTTATTGCCTGCTAAGTATATAGATTATAAATATTATAGATTTATAAATCGAAGCAATGTCTTTGCGTGTACTTTTCTACTACCTACTGTGTATTAATACAGTTTTTCATATCAGTATATTGTGATGAAATAAATTTGTAAATCAAATTAACTTTGTTTATAAAAATATTTATTGTAAAGCAGAAATACATTTGGGATTCACTTAAGTATATGAAGTATTAATTTTCAATTATTTAATTACCCATGTTTCGTCTTATTGAGTATTATGACCCTTCACCTAATTAGTATAAAACATATGAATATATTTGTGTAATAAATTCCACAACCGTAGACCATAATTATTTGTAGTACATAACATACTAAGTTAAAATATATTAAAATGTATTACATGTTTTAAATAAAGTTTGTACAGTGTAGAATATGGAATATAGTTTAATTTTTAGTGCTGAAGATAGCCACATAAAATTGTTTTTTTCACGTCCATATACAATAAACAGCATATAACGGTAAGGGTATACAAACGGGGCAAATAGTGTAGCTGGAACAGAATTTCTATGCAAAATAATTGCTCCCAATATTATTTTGTTCAAAATTTTATTTTTATTATTCTATAAATCGAATGATTTGATTGTTTTTGTGACAGCAGTGAAATTATATATTTGTATGAACTCTGACGCGCCCAGATCGGTTACGTAATCCACGTGTACGTAATGTTAAAACCGTAAAAACCTTAACCTTTAAAGTTATCAATTATTTTATGGGAAAGGAAAATACGGTTGTGTGTAGGATTTGAACCTATTCTTACCTCTTAGGTTGTTTCGATCACTAGATAGTGACAGAATAGAAGACGCTAACGTCACCAAAGTACCTATGTACTAATTAAAGCAGAGGTCGCAATAGCTTATTTAGCAGAGCGGGTTGGGATTAGAAACGTGCCGCCTCGCTGGAGGAAAAGTGAGGATATTAGGGGGTTGCAATCTTTTTTATTCCGGACAGGCAGATTTAAAAAAAAATCTAATTTTTAGGTTAGGAACGGACATAAATATTTAGACCAAAAATATGTAGATATGTATAAAAATAATTATGTTTATTGTTTCGTACAAAAAATAATGTCATTAAGGATTACAGACCAAATGGGTCTGTAATCAAATGATGACAGCAAACAATCTTTAGACAATAAACAGTTGTTCAAAATCGAAACAGCTAGGTTAGGTTAGAACTGTTACCACACAACGCGCGAAGGCGAGCGAGCGTACTCCGCGGCAGCGGGCGCCTTGCGCCAGATGACTTCATGCAAAAAAAAAACCGGCGGGGGAAATGAAGGGAGACGGTTCCCCCTCCCCTCTCCCCCTTCGCCGCTTCACAGAACCCTAGAGGCGGCACGCTTCTTAACTTTTAACAACAGAGCGCCTGGTCTGGGCGCAGATTTAAATTTTGCTGACGACCGTATTTTGCTTTCCATAAAAATATAACAAAAGCATTGTTATTAACTACTCATAACCGAATAACTGTAAAAAAAATGGAAAACCTCAGCAAGGTCTATTAGTGTCATATGTCGCAGATGGATTGTAGAATCCGCTGATTTACAAAATCTCTAGCTGCTTTACAAAACAGTACTGTTTTATAAAACAGCTAAACAACGCTCAGCTGGATTGCCATTGCGATACGTTTAACAAAACTGCTACCCACCTTTAGACGTAATGCAGAATGACAAATCTACAGTGGGACAGGTTTGTTTATTGTATAGGTATGTTAAATGGATAATTACCATTCAAGTAAAAAAGCGATACTGTATTCTGATTTGACTTTCTGTGGCTGGGTCGACGGAGCCCCGCTTTGCGCGGCTCCTATTTTTGTGTCTGTAAGGTTAGAAAAAACCTAAACACGAAGAGATCCTAACCTGTCCGTGTCGGGATACACGAAACTACCGAGCTCGCTTCGCTCGCTCATGGATCAATTTCGTTTATTTTCTTTCATAATCCCTAACCTGTCCGTGTCGGGATACACGAAACTACCGAGATCGCTTCGCTCGCTCATGGATCAATTTCGTTTATTTTCTTTCATAATCCCTAACCTGTCCGTGTCGGGATACACGAAACTACCGAGCTCGCTTCGCTCGCTCATGGATCAATTTCGTTTATTTTCTTTCAGAATCACGATATATTGTCGACTATTATAGTGGTTTAGTATTTACGTCATTAATAATTTTAAATAAAGTTAGGTTATTATTTTTAAGACATACAAAGCCATATGCGACATAATTTCGAACTAAAATCAACAATCTGACAGTTCATTTCACACTGTTTTACATCTCTGATCGTTGACCCGCTACATTGATAAACGCAAAACGTTCATTCAATTCTGCGTGTTGTAGTACTGTTTTGTTATCAGCTAGCAGTTTTGTAAAACAGCTTATTCTACAATCCATCTGCGACATATATAAGGTGCAGCCAGACTTGGCTTACACAATACATTGTCTAAACCTTATGTGACCGCAGCATCAATGCAGCAGTGTTTTAAAGTTTTGAGGTGGTGTTTTGTAACAGAACGTCATGCATATCTTGAAGAGATTGTTCCAAAGCACTTCTGTATTTATTACAATCGGTGTCTGGATTTGCGACGAATGCGGAGGTGGCGAAATTGACATCATTATCTCTAGGATTATAGCACGTTGCATACCCATTTGGCACTAATGGTCCATAACACATAAACCCGTCACACCTACAAGCCACCTGAAATGAATAAATAATATTATTTTAATAAAATATATTAGAATTGGAATGAGCTTAAACACTATACAGCGTGTAACAGAAGTCCGAAATAATACTAAGTATATGGTAATAGCCTAATAGCGTTGCCAGGCGTCCGGATAAAGCCGGACACAGTCAGGCCTTTTGGTTGTGTGTCCGGCCAAAATAGACGGTGTCCGGCTTAGGTAAGGCTTTTTATTATTGACCTTTTTTTTACATTACGAAGATTTTATGTTAAAACAAACCTTGTTTTAATTCAAAAAAATCTTGTTTGATTTAAAAAAATGTTGCCTTGTTATACTAAGACTAGAAAAAAAAGGAGAGTCCGGCTTTTTACCCAAATGTCTGGCTAAACTGGCTGGTTTGTCCAGATTTTCAGTTTTAATACCTAGCAACCCTATATGTTCTCATATAAAAAGGGCATGTGAGCCAATTAATGCATTTCCTGCTGGAGTATCGTTTGGCAGAATCGTGTATGTCGAAAACCATTGTATGTTCGCCTATAGAATAAACATACACGAGTTGCTCTTAATTTGTGCGTATTTGCGACAGAATTAAATTTAAGAAAATATTTATAATTTTCAAGTAATCGTGCTTTTTTGAAAACCCGCAGAAATATCGCAGCGCCTAAATGAGAAAACGTATAAGCGTAATACGCTAAAAACTGTATTCGGCCCTTCTTGACGCTTATAACCAAACCAACCATAAAAAGTTTCAAAACTTTACATGCATACGTTATTGAGTAATATTGTCAAAACTCGAAACGACGGTGAGGGGAACTTTGACGGCGAAATACAAGAAACCGGCTCAATCCATGATGTGTAGGTGTAAACCAGAAGTTAGTGCGTTTATTCAAACATATATAGTGAAAATATTAAGCTTGGAATGTTTCGTATTAAGTAGATATAAACAAAAACATGTAAAAACGGTTGGTTATCCGGCCAAATTCGAATGACTATAAATAAGCGACGGATTCGTACCTACATATCGATGACTTTCTTAACTTTACTCACGAACCGGTTGAGACCGTTATGAATGCTAGAGTTACAAGGTATTAAATTTAGTAATTATAAATTTTCGCCAATGTTCATTTTTTGTTTAGATATAATAAGGTGACCGCAACATAGCGGTCCGTCCCAGCTTCGCACGGGTTAACATTTACACCTTGGGTTACATTATTGAAGTTTTTGTAAGGATCCCTAATATTTTCTAGTAATAAATATAGCCTATATTACTCAGGGATAATGTAGCATTCTAATGATCGAAGAAGTTTTGAAATCAGACAAGTAGTTTTGACGACGTTGTTGCTATCAATTCAGTCCCTAGGTATACGGGTGACCGAACCGACACGACTAACTTTGCAGTTAATACAATGTCGCAAAGAATGCAATTACCTTAATAATTCAAGATAAATCTTTGAAAAGCATTAACGCATGCTTAGCGAACTCTAAAGTTATTATTTTAATTCGCGGTGGTGAGCAGAGGTCGAGAATACTCCAGGCGCTCTGACCACTAAGGTCAGAGCGCCTGGAGTATTCATCCGGGAGGCGCAGGTTCGAATCCTGTTCGCGACCGTATTCTTTTTCCATTTAATATAATAACTTTAGGGTTCGCTAAGCATGCGTTAATGCTTTTCAAAGATTTATCTTGAATTAGTAGTTTTGAGTTTATTTGTAACATACAAAAATACAAATCTTTCCTCTTTATAATATTAGTGTAGATGAAATGTGGATGATGTTATTGAAATGTTTCCAGTTTATTTTAAAATTTATTATTTGATCTTTTAAATACTTACACTCTCTTTTTGTCAATCAGATTACAACAATTGAGGTAAATACATTTGAATCAGTATGAAAAGGGTTGGTCTTTTATTGCATGCTATTTTATTTTTCGATATAAATAATCTCTTTCAATTACTGAAGAAAGCTTTCCGTGTTTGTGTACTGTGCTGGTGGCCCTACTGCTCTCTTGGAGGAGGCTTATAGCGTCATCGGAATAAGTGAGTAAATGCCTAGGTCGGTGAATCCTACTGATCTGATAGGGGGTGTATCGGGCGGCTGACACAAACAAGGGTTACGGTGCTTTTCACCAGAGTAGAAGTACCTAATGCTAGGAGACGTGTTTTATGAACTGTAGGATGGTGGGGGTTTCGCAAGAAACGGTTCTAAAATTTACGTGCATAATTGGATATATTTTTTTCTTAATGTTGTATATTTTTATGATTTAAGTCTTTTTAATACGCCGCAATACTTTTCTTTTTAAGATATTTTTCGCTTTCTTTCTTTTCTGGTGTTTTTGATTAGTTATCAATGGTGTTTTGCCAATCAAGCAAGCGGTGGACCGGCTTGCTAAGACTGCCAAATATGAAGGGAAGTTTGACTTTTTATTTGCACAAAAGTAGCAATGTCGTTTAAAGATAGGTAAATAAACATAAGCGCGCGTTCACTGAGCGAAGGTCAATGTACAGTGGTGGTGGGATTACATTTGCGAGAAATTGGGATTTATAACTTATTAATCAATTTATTTTGGGTTTGCATAAAGATACAAACTTTTAAATTTCAATGACGCATAAATATGAGATTATTACCTACTAAACTATGTTGAAGTTAAGCAGGTAATTAAATCGACTTCCTGTATTTCTAAAGTTCTGTATGTAAAATGTAGTATTTTTTCATGAGTGATGACTATACCTGACTAGTAGAGATCCTCATATGCGCGCTCCTTGTGAATCCTGCGTCAGAATATAATTTTGGTATCTCAATACCATTTTCCATTGCAGTCAATTTCAATCCTAGCAAATGTCTATCAACAGCTAATCCTTGAAGTGCCTGTAATAAATAATATTTAACGAACACAAAACACTTGCATCTTTTCGGAAATGAAAATAATAATAAATACATATATAAATGTTTTACCTGTACTGTGTAGTTTTTATGAGAATTGATAGCGCTCTTTAACGCAGCAATTTTTTCTTTAGGGGTACTTTGAGTACTTAGCATCGTTTTTGCAAATTCTATCGATTCTAATGAGCATGACCGAATAGTTTCTGTTCGTCCTCCGACATACATTCGTGTCGCTGCCGACTCGTAATGAGCTCCAGGTACTTTATACAACCTGAAAAGCAAAGAATAGTTGGTACCAGTGGCTGTTATTGCACTATTTTTTATTCATAATGCAGCGAATTAAATACGAGTCCTTTTTACTTTACGTTACTGCACTAAACGTATCACACGTGTATTCCTCGAAATTGTTTGGCAGATGTACACAATTTTACACCTACATTTCAGCAATTTTTAAGTCCCAAGTTATGGTGGTGGGCCTATTGCCATCTACCGGGCACAATTCCAAACTCCGTGCTGCTACGGAGAATTTCTTAACAGAAAAACCCAATAACACTTTGCCCAACCTGGGAATCCAACCCAAGACCTCATGCTCAGTAGTCGCGCTTGGGAATATTATATGATCCGAGAATGGTAAATTTTGTAAAGGTATCACATCAATTCGTCTGAGCAGCTCGGCTACAGAGCGTCTGCTCTGTAAGCTGTCGCTCTTATTTCTAAATATTTAAATCGCTCAACAAGCTAATTCCAGCTCCAAAATTGATTTGATTGTGAGTCATTAACACGTTTGAACAGAGAAAACTAATGGAATAGTCTTGACTGGTTCACAGAAGTAAGACAGGATCATCTTCTGTCCCTTGCGACCATCTTTTGTCCACGTGAGAAGCTGCTTTAAATAGATGAGTGTATTACGCTCCCCTACTGGAAGTGGCCCAAACGTAATAGCGCAGTGACTCGCAACCTAACTTAACGAGCACTGGACTCACAAGCGAGTTTGCAAAAATAGTAATTTTCTTGGAATTCCTTAGTCAGCAGCGGCTAACGCAGATGAAAGTAAATAAATAATTTTTAAAGTATCAAAGTATATTGTTGCTAATTGTCGTAAATCCTGGCAAACTAGAGTAATGAAATACGTAGTGCAATCTTTTCATGTCATCCTCTGAATGTCATTGTTGTGACAGAAGGTTGGATAAAATCTAATGAAGAAGCTAATCGGCCACAGATTACCGGATATGAACACTATTAAACTCACAGATACCTATATTATAAGAGGTGGCGTCGTTTCAATGTTCAACGTAAGGAGTAAGGACCTAAGTCATTCCATGATAAATCTTTGAAAAGCATTAACGCATGCTTAGCGAACTCTAAAGTTATAATATTAAATGGAAAAAGAATACGGTCGCGAACAGGATTCGCGATTCAAGATAAATGAGATGGCTTAGTGGTCAGAGCGCCTGGAGTATTTATCCGGGAGGCGAAGGTTCGAATCCTATTTTTCGCGATTCGACCGACTCAATGTGCGTTCGCTGTGTTTTTGTGACGCTGCTATAGTTACTGACTGGCTCGTTGGTCTAGTGGTCGCAAGCGCAGCTGCTGAGCTTGAGGTGCTGGGTTCGATTCCAAGGTCAGGCAAAGCGTTATTGGGAAAACCCAACAGAAAAAAACCTGTTAGGAAATTCTCAGTAGCAGCCCAGATTTAGGAAGTTGGTGATTTTACCCCCGTGCTTCGAAGAGCACGTAAAGCCGTCGGTCCTGCGCCTGGTCTCTCTTCGGTCGTGTCGGATTGCCGTCCCATCGGACTATGAGAGTGAAGGAAGAGGAAGTGCACCTGTGTTTGCGCACATATTTGTGCACTATAATATCTCCTGTGTACCTGGCCAATCTCCTCGGAGATAGGCCGCCGTGACCGAAATACGGTCTGGAGGGAGTAGTAGGTAAGTATTTATATAGTGACGCATTTTATTTTTCTGTCTAAACGAACTTTAAATAGTTCTTAAATCGAGCAAATTAGTTTGGTAACTACATGCGTACGTCAAACCTAAATATCAAGCATATGGCAAGATAGAAGAGGAAAAGTGGTTAACCATATTAAAAAAAAATTTTTTGGATGACGATGATCGAGATATCAGAATTGATACAATTATTGACAAAAAAATTGTCTTATCATTAAGCAACGACTATAGCTCAACATATATCTACACTTACGTAAAAAAGTGAATAAATTAAAATTTTGGCAACAAATTATGAAATATGTTTTATTTCTTTATGAAGATACAGAAATATAATTTCTTGTATTCGGTGCCTACTACCTATACTAATGCCTCGGAGAGCAGGTTATGCCGTCGGTCCTGGTTGTCAAATTAAAATCTATGACAGCCGTTACGGTTAGTCCGAGGCCTTACACCAAGTCTTACCACCAGATATCGTGTTACCCAGTAACTGGGTTGTGGAGACCAGATAGGCAGCCGCTCCATGTAAAATACTGGTATTAAACTGCATCCGGTTTGACTGAAAGCCGACCCCAATGTAATTGGGAAAAGGCTAGGCAGAAGAAGGTGCCTACTGCCGACTATCTATGTATATTATAAATTCCATAACAGAATGAATTCTTTGATTTTTTATTTGTACTTAGTTTTAAACGGTTATATACTCTTATAATTTAAAATTCGAATACCTATGTTGGTTACCGATTTGTATGCTTCTAATGCCTAGTTGAGTCAAATAATAGCTGTCAAATGTAGTTTATAACCGACTTCATTTAGATCTCGTTCTAATTCTTTATGAAATAAAGTTTCATCAAATCAAAATTGAAAATACATTTTTAACTGCGAAGTTTAGTTTGTCCTTCAATTCGACTTACTTAGGGTAATGTTCGGTCTTTCATCCTTCTAATCCAGATATTATAAATGCGAAAGTTTGTGAGGATTGATGGATGTTTGTTACTCTTTCACGCAATAGCTTCTGAACTGTATAAAACCTGGATTTGGATTTTTTATCCCGGCTCGACCCAATTCTGAAGTGTACACTGACGAAGTCGCGGACAGAAGCTAGTAGTTTAAAAACTACGTATTGCATAGATAATATGTATAGGTACCGAGATCTGGTTTTTATTTTTTAAGAGGTATGGAATGACGGTCAATCCCATAAAGACACAAGCTTTTGTAGTGGGCAGCTCTGGACTGATATCCAGGCTTGACTGGACAGTAGTTCTCCGAGTTTCGTTCAATGGCACATTAATTCCTTTCTCTGAACATGAAAAGAAAGAACTTGGGGATAATTATCGATCGAAACCTGACCTGGAATGCTCACGTGCAAGAAGTTAGTCGTAAGATATTTGCCTCAGCAGGTTCTATAAGGAGATTACGAAATTTCCTTCCGTTTACCACCAATCGGTTGCTCAATCACTTCTACTTCCAATCCTTGATTATGCCGAAGCTATCTTGACCTCAGAAAAGAACAACTAAATAAACTTGAGCGGCTTTTTGCGATAAAGGAGCCCATTGTATTATTTATTTATTTAACACTTTGTGCACATAAGGTTGACTGGTAGAAAAGCATTTTCTACCAGTCAACCTTAGGGTGATGCAGAGATAACGTGGCGGGTGCATTAAAAGATTGAAAGGCATTTACGAAAGCAAAATATTATTCAATATACTTACTTATACTTACTTAAATAAGTTGGAATATAATAAATACAAAAATAAAGATACGTAAAAAGATAAAAAAAAAAAGACTCAGTGATGAGATAATTCTGCCAGTTTATTAATGAGATGTTTACGAACTTTAAATTTAAACGAATAGCGACTTTTAGCCATCCTGATATTCTTAGGGAGCGCATTCCATAGGAGTATGGACTGAACAAAGAAAGAAGAGTGCAGAAAATTAGAACGATGAGAGGGACATTGTAAAAGACGATTATACGATGAACGAAGATTTTTATTGTGATTAGAGCAAATATAATTAAAGTGAGACGATAGATAAGAAGGCGAAAAAGGAGAATCTATGAAAGAGAACAAAGTAGTAAGCTCTCTTTGTTCTCTACGCAGACGGATAGGGAACCATTTTAGACGCGTACGAAATTCAGACACATGATCATATTTGCGGAGATTAAAAACGAATCGAATGCAGTTATTTAGAAGTCGGTCAAGTTTATTGAGGAGATCTGCATTCAGGTCATAGTAGCACACATCACCATAGTCGATTATTGGGAAAATTAAAGTCTGCATAAGCATAGCCTTCGTATTAGATGGTAGTAGATGCTTTAATCGGTAAAGAGACCGTAACGTTCCTGTGACCCTCTGACTTACTTTAGTTATTTGAGCTTGCCAACTGAAAGTAGAATCAAAGTACAATCCAAGGTTTTTTACTTCGGCACTCAAAGGGATAGTTTCACCGCTGAAAATAACAGGTGGTAGAGTAAGAGCTTCCACTTTTCTTGAGTTTCGGTGGCTTCCCACAACTATCGCCTGACATTTAGAGGGATTAACTGCCAAACCAAACCTTTCAGACCAGTTCTTTATCTCTGCCAAGTCAGAATTTAATCTAACAATGGCGTCGGAGATATTATCGACATTCGTTTGACAGTATATTTGCAAGTCGTCCGCATAAAGATGATACGCACACCGAAGCCCAGTGGTAAGGAAGTTAATAAAAATGGAAAATATGAGAGGAGATATATACCGCCTTGTGGAACGCCAGAATCAAGGCCGCACCAGCTTGATGAATTCTCACCAGCGCAAACTGACTGCTGACGCTCCCGAAGATAGGAAGAAAACCAAGTCAGTGACTCGTCGGAGACCTTAAGGTAAGAAAGGATAGAGAGCAGGATATCGTGAATGACAGTATTAAAAGCGTTTGAGAAATCAACCAGCACAAGTACTGTGACTTTAGAATCCAAACCAGCTCTAATATCGCTTGTCACTTTGAGGAGTGCGGAAGTACTGCTGTGGCCCGGTCTGAACCCAGATTGAAGTGGGCTAATGAGCGAGTTTTTGTGAATAAACTGTGAAAACTGATTATGAACACAGGCCTCGAGCACCTTGGAGAGGAAAGGAAGGATAGAGATCGGACGGAAGTGACCAGGAAGGGAAGGATTAGAAATTTTTGGAAGGGCTCGCACGTAAGCTCTACGCCACAGGGAAGGAAATACACCGGATTCCATGGAGAAGTTAATGATGTGGGATATCGCAGGGAGGAGATAATCCAGAACTGTAATAATCATGTGACGAGAAATATTGTCACAGCCCACAGCATTGGATTTGATGGATTGGATTACCTTTTTGATAGAGTGAAGTGAAATGAGTTGATGTCAGGGCACGTTAGACCAGTTAAAAAGTCTAAGTTTTTGTTTTGGCTAGGTGATCCATAACAGGGCCAGTTGAGAAATGACGGTTGAGATCACCTAAGTCAATATTATTAGGAAGGTCTAAATGTCGCGGCTTGCCGATGCCTAGAGTTCCAAGGAATTTACAAACATCGGCAGAAGAAGAAGAAGTAATATTTTCGAAAATATGGCGGCGTTTGGCGTTACGTATCATCGTATTGCATAGATTCCTAGCAGTCTTGTAGAAGGCCCAGTTATCTCCACTGCGGTTTCTTTTATATTTTCGAAACGCACGGTCTCTGCGCCTCATGGCCATCCGAATTGCCCTTGTCATCCACGGCGCAGGCGGACGCTTCAATTCATTGTACATTCATTGTACTTCTTTTTAATAGAATATGGGTGTACAATAAAGAGTTAAATAATTAAATAAATATATACCTATAAGTGAGACTAAGTCAACTAAGTTGTGCACTAAAGTTTAGGATTGCAGGCCTAGCGGAAGACGATAGTACACTGAAACGATAAATGTTCATTTATGGTACTCGTACGTTTTACGCTTACCTACGACAGAAAAAGTAAATGTTTAATAAATTTACTTTGATAGTAAAACGACATACGCCCTGGATGGAAAATTTGTTTTCATGCTAAGAAAAGGCACTGACGATCAGCCAAACAGCCTTATAATAGCGTTTTTGACGCGGTAACTTTTTATGTAGGTACCACCCAAAGAATATTGATATCGTTTGCGTCCTGCACTGTAGATGCAGGACGCAAACGAAATCAAAATATTAAAAAAGCAAAAATTAATAAAAAAGCAAACTTTGCTCAATTGTAGAAACTAATTTTATGGTTTATGAGATAATGGCGACATTAAGGGGCCGGGCCAGAAAAACGTTTGTTGCTTGTATTTCGAATGCAGTAAATTTGCCGCGCATTATTAGTACTTAAGTTAGGGATTTGCATCTTTAGTAATTTTTCTGTTTAAAACAGCCGTCACAGATTTCAGACCGGCCACCTATCCTATCCTTGAATTTCTTCGTAGATATTAGGTTTTAGGAATAAATAAATCTTTACGTATGCTTATTTTAGGGAGTAAATTGCTTCTGCCTCGTTGGTCTAGTGGTCCCAAGCGCGACTGCTGAGCAGGAGGTCTCGGGTTCGATTCCCGGGTCGGGCAAAGTGTTATTGAGCTTTCCTGGTAGGGAATTGACTTGAATTGCCCGGTTAGTGGCAATAGGCTCACCACCTATTGCATGGGACTTAATAACAGCATTGTATAGTGTACACAATTGTACACCCACATTGAAATGTCCTACACCTCTGCCTACCCTTTCGGGGAATACAGGCGTGATGCTTATGTTATGTTAAATTGCTTCTGTACTCGTACATTCTCCTAACTTGTAGGTTCTTGCTGCGACACGGATGGAGCCGGGCTGAAAGCGTCAGGCCACCTAACAGTGTTTATGTCGCAGATGGATAGTAGAATCCGCTGTTTTACAAAACTGATAGCTGATTTACAAAACAGTACTGTTTTATAAAACAGCTAAACAACGTTCAGCTAGATTGCCATTGCGATACGTTTAACAAAACTGCTACCCACGTTTAGACGTAATGAAGAATGACATATTTACAGTGGGACAGATTTGTTTATTGTAGGTATACATTGCCTTTTTTTTTTTTGCTACTGACTTAAATGTAAAATAAAGTTAGGATATTGTTGATATAAGACACACAGAGCCATATGCGACAAAATTTCGAATAAAATCAACAATGTGACATTTCATTTCACACTGTTTTACATAATATCTGACCGCTGCATTGATAAACGCAAAACATTCATACAATTTTGCGTGCTATAGTTCAGTAATTATATAAAACCGCTAAACGTCGTTCAGCTGTTTTTCATAACAGTAGATACTGTTTTGTAAATCAGCTAGCAGGTTTGTGAAACAGCGGATTCTACAATCCATCTGCGACACTTACAATATCTTTATTTGAGGTATATTGAAAATTAAGTAAGTTCTTGTAACGGTGAGTACATTACTTTCATACATATTTCTATTCTGAAAGTCACAGGGCTTGTCCAGCCCGACGGACATGTTTTAGCGTGCCATGGTCGCAAGCGCCACCTGCGCACACACTTTCTAGTAAAACGCATTCCCGCATAATAAACTGCATTAAGGACCTAAAAGCCACTTTTCGAGCTTGTGTGTGCAAATATATGCTATACAAAATTGAATATATTTTTTGCAACAAATCTTTCCACCAGTGCGTGGATGATTGTTTTTATTAACTATCACCCATCGCTAATTCTGTATACTCCTTCGATTGTATTACAGGAGGTCACAGCACGCACTATACATTGATAGTAGATACATCATAATTTTTTTTCTTACCTATAGAAAGCTAGTTGCATGGCCATCTGTAGATAACTATCTGGGCTCAATTTTTGTGACTTAATGAAGTTCTTTCCATATCTGTTATACTGGAAGCAGTTCAATTCTAAGTTTTGGACCAAGCTGGAAAAAAAAATTACGATTAATTTAATTCGACAAACACATAAATCAATACGCACCACTCGCGAACAATAATGGCATCTTAAGTTTGACATCGTTTAATCTGTTGGCTCGCTAATTAGCAGACAATAGATTTTTATTGTTATAAAGTACGTATTTGTACGAGGCTGAGCCAAAGCTGAAGGTTCCTTATTTTTATGTAACTATACATATGTATAGTTACATAAAAATATACGATACTTAGAAAATAGTTTATAAAGAATACCTACGTGGTCTGTGGATATTTCCACAATAAATGTAGAAACATTAACAAACCTGTCCAAGTTCTTTTTTGCATCTTTAATCATGTTCATTACATCTGCTTGCAAATTAAATTTCAACATCGTTGGCTGTTTGGGGCTCGATGATGATACTCCGGGAGCTTTATTTTGTTCACTGAAATAGTTAAGACGTGCATTTAACAAAACACGATTAAAATACTTATAAATACCTTAATGCATAGTATCACGCCTGTATGGAGAATAAATAGAGGCGTAATGCTCTACGCTCTACCTATGTGAAAGGAAGGCAGGGGTTTACTGTTGTGCAACCGTATCTCACCGTTTCTGATATAAGTCTAATATAATTAACCATTTAATCATTGGACGATTAAGAAAGTGCCTACCTACTTGAAAATATTAACGCGGTTAGTGAATTAATTATTAGGAACTAACTACCTGATAAGTACAATATATTATGCATATTCATGTAATGTACCTACATAGGTACACGCTGTCGACCTGTGCAATATTTATAGAGTAAATTATAAAAATCAAGTTTATCATGTACAATAATAATAATAATAATAATAGTTACTTTAAAAATTCTACGGTTTATTTTATAGTTCGTTAAAAAAAGGTACCTATATCAAGAATGAACAAGATGAAAAAAAAAGCACGCTTGCTATATGTTAATTTTAATTTATTTCACACCATTTTTTGTATCGTTGACCCCGATACCACTCAGATTTGGTAGAAATAAATATCACACTAACATTAAAAATATGATTGTGTTGTGCAAAAAAAAGGCTGATGATAAAGAATTTAAGAACAAATTAAATTTGAGATAGCAAACTTTTTATTTCGATGTTAAATAAATAAATTAAACAATCTCTTTAACATAAAACGTGATAATGTAGTTTTTTTTATTGGATTTTTTTAGTATCAATTGTATGTTCATATGTGAATTGCAAATGACATAATTTTAAATTCTAATCTTATGCTAATGGTCATACATAATAATTGCCGTTCTGTTATTTCAAAATAAATGCAAAAAGTTAAACAAAAACTGCTATAATTACAGGTTGAATTTTTTAAATGGACGTTCATGGCAATATCTTACGACTTTAAGGAATAGCGAAAAGTACTCAAAGGAGTCTAGGGCCCGATTTTGATGAAAACTAAAATCCAAAATTAGATTTTTGAAAAATCAATAGTCTTAGACAGGAATCGAAACCGCTGATTTTGTTTAAAAAAAACACACGATATATATATATATACCATCTGATAGTCTCGTTAATAAGGATGAAATTCTAATAATTTAAAAATAATTTCAGTAGCACTCTAGTTTTAACAGTTTAACTGTTTCACTGATGTTTTCTATGTTGTTTACTTTTAAGATAATACTAGTTTTAATTAATATTAGGGTTGTCTTAGTCGATGGTGAATGTTGTGTGTACCTATAATGGGCATACTTAACAGACTTTTTATTATTGTGTATACAGGGCTATTCATAGTATCCCCCCAGGGGTTCCGCCTTGTCGTGGTGGGGGGGCTCTAGTAGCCGTGGCTTGGTCACCCACGGTAAAGCTAGAGGATCCCGGGGAGGGCCGTTCCTCTGGGCTTTGCCTGCAAGCCCATGTTGGAGCGGCGTAGGTTGCGGGCCTTATGGGGGGTCCCGCAACTGAGGTGGGCTGCGGTGTCGTATGGGCGGTACCGCAGCTGAGAGATGGGGGCCGCGGCGGGAGAGGAGTGCCGGTATGCCGATGCCCGCTCTCCCTACCTTCCGCGGCCTTGACGGGGCCGCCACAGTTAGATGGCGGACGCGGTGGGAACACAGGGGAATAGGAGTGCCGGTATAGCGAGGCGCCGCTCTCCCTATCCTCTGCGACCGTAGTGGCAGGCTCTATGGTGGTTGCGGCACGCCATCCGTTTGGTGTGTCGTGAGAGAGAGTCCGGCAACGGACGGCTGCGGGCGGGTTCGAGGTTGTGTGCGAGAGCGTTGTTGGACACAGTAGGTACGCGGACCAGCTGATACAGTACCTAGCTATATGTTCGCGCCCGCAGTGTATCATCCGCGCTGTCCTCGAGCGGCCCCCACGCTGGCTGGCCCCGCGCCTCCACCTCAGTCACCCGGAAGCTAGAGATCGATATGTTTGTCGCAGATGGATTGTAGAATCAGGTGTTTTACAAAACTGCTAGCTGATTTACAAAACAGTACTGTTATGAAAAACAGCTGAACGACGTTTAGCGGTTTTACATAATTACTGAACTATAACACGCAGAATTGTATGAACGTTTTGCATTTATCAATGCAGCGGGTCAACGATCAGAGATTATGTAAAACAGTGTGAAATTAACAGTCAGATTGTTGATTTTAGTTCGAAATTTTGTCGCATATGGCTCTGTCTTTTATCAACAATAACCTAGCTTTATTTAACTTGTAAATAGCAAAAAAAAGATGAATATTTTGAATGACGTAAATACTAAACCACTATATAATAATAGTCAACAATATATCGGGATTATGAAAGAAAATAAACGAAATTGATCCTTGAGCGAGCGAAGCGAGCTCGGGAGTTTCGTGTATATACACGGACAGGTTAGGTTCGAAGAGGATGACGGGTCTGTCGGCGACGGACCCCGTCATCCTTTTCAGTGTGTTTAGGTGTTTTCTAACCTTACAGACACAAAAATAGGAGTCCGTCAACCCAGCCACGGAAAGTCAAATCAGAGTACAGTATCTTTTTTTTTTTACTTGAGTGGTGACTATCCGTTTAATATACCTATAAAATAAACAAACCTGTCCCACTGTAGATATGTTATTCTGCAGTACGTCTAAAGGTGGGTAGCAGTTTTGTTAAACGTATCACAATGGTAATCCAGCTGAACGATGTTCAGCTGTTTTATAAAATAGTACTGTTTTGTGTGTTGTAATTCAGCTAGCAGTTTTATAAAACAGCGGATTCTATAATCCATCTGCGACATGTACATGTCGATTGCGCGCGCGTTCCCATATCATGTCATGTGTAAATAATAATAATGATGACGTCGTGTAGAAGGGATAAATAATTATTGTAAATTGTGTTAATTAACCTTTTTAAACACGCCAAGGTGTTTATCTTTACGAACGATTTTATTTCTTTACGAAAAAGTAAGTAGGTAGGTACTATCGCGGACACTCCCGCCTGACCACCACGTGATGCGTCACTAAGTTGCGCAGTGCAGATTGCAACTAATTACGTTCTCACTTTCCTAATAATAATTCGAACACTTTAAGGGGGCGTGACATGACGCCGGCGCAGGATTTACACGAAAAAAATTTTAGAAGGCGGAAAAGTCCGCGATAGTACATAATATCTACAAAATGTTATCACTACACAACTTACAAAGTTACAACGACTCAGTGTGTTACGTTATCAATGAACGTAAGGCGATGAGCATATTATGGGACGACAAGGAGGCAAGAAATTAAGCTTCTAACTTTGTGAGTTTTCATTATACATTTTTATATTGGTTCTATAAATGAAAATATTTGACCCGTGTCTCTGGTTTCGTATATACTAAGAATAATCCTGTATAATAGTTTTATATGTATTGCTGTTGGTATACCGTTAATAAATAAATAAATAAATTCTGGAAAGTAATGATGAATTTTATTTATACAGCTCAAGAACGGAATTTCCAATTATTACCCTAATGTACACAACAAACAAAAATGCATTACAGTTATTCAAATATTTAATGATAAAAAACAACATAATTAATGGTTAAAAAAGTTGTTATATATGTTCCCTCACGCCAATGTCGTTCATAGCTGATGTGGTTAACGTTGAGTAATATTATTCTAAATTTAGTTAGATCGCTCAAATTCGTGTATTTTTGTGATAACTATTTAAAATATAGTGTAACGTTGTACAATTAATTTCAACGTTCCTTAAAGATAATTCTGTATTTTATGACATTATAGTCATTTAAAAACCTATTTAAAATTAACTTCACTTAAAATTATATAAAATTTAACTTACTTACTTAAGTTAAACGAAATTAATACGTCATGTCACTGTAATAGGGTTCCAATTCGTTCGCATGATTCCGATTAGTGTTTGTCACACAATTCCCTCACGTTGTTGAAAACGTGACCGTTCCCCACTCAATAGAATGTTCCATGCGCCAGCGCAGCACCCGTCCGTCGGCGGCTTCGACGGCGGCGGCAGTGCGGTCGCCAGTCCGATATTGTCCTTGCTTGAGGCGCACGTACACTCGCTCCCTGATAGCACCCTAATTGCTAAGCGTTTGTCGTCTATCGTGTCGTTTCACATTTTATTACATATCGGCTAAAAATTGCTATTGTTTCTTTCCGTTTTTAATAATACATTTTTTTAATACAGTGTAACCCCGTATTGGGTAAGTGTTGACAAATTCATATTTTTGCTAATCATGCTGAGTGTGGCTACGTGGCTAATGACATGACCTTCGTCATACTTTATTTTTCACTTTCTTTCTTTTGCTTAACATATTTTAAGCATAATTACAAATGTTATTTTAAATATTATGTAGTGCTTTACACTTCTCTTATTCTTCTGTAAACTCCGATTCTGACTGTGACGTTGCACACACTCGCCCTTAAGCGCTGTAGTACCATCCGCTTTACGCTGCTACGCCGCGGTCACAGTCAGAAGAGGATTAAGCAGATGACTTTTATTTATTTAGTGGACATCAATTCCAGGGTCCAAAGCTCTGGGTACCAATCCCGGATAGCACTTCCCACCACCAGTGGTCATCTACTGCTGGACATCACTACTATCATCTTGTCCCTGCGGGTCATTCACCTGCCGGCGCACAGCCTCGGCCTCCGCGAGCGTCTTCGCAGCGTTGAAGCCAGGACAGTACTTTAGTGCGCCTACCTTCATAGAACTTAGATAAAATAAATTGTGACGGGCCTTACGACCGACGACCCTTAGAATAAAGTTATGTTACATAAGTAGTGTTGCGTTTTCTTTATAGAACACACCTAACCCGTAACAATAGAATAATTATAATTCTAGTCACTGAGGAAATAGTAGTTTTACTATATTTTAAACTGGAAAATAGTGGCGTATAAATATTTTCGATATTCCCTTATAGCCAATCATGCGCATGCATATTAAGGTCCCGATAAGCAGTGCCCTCTGCGTCATCGTCGAGTATAGACGACCGGCTTGTGATAACCAACGCGTGTGACGTGATTTTTAGTGCGATGAATTTGCAACTAAAATAATTCATTATTATTAAGTACAACAATGGAGAATGAAGAAGTGTTGATCACGGAACAACTGTTACGTATCTTAGGATAAGCACTGATTAGGAAGGCACTAAAGGCGATGAGTTTTCTGAAACAATATGCTTACATAAAAGTTGAATAAGCAAATTAATACCAAGAATAAAACAAATATGTCTTCTCAGATAACTATGTTTTCATTTCACCAATTACTTATTCTAATTCCGTCAATTTTGATAGTTTATCAGATAATTCTCGGAAAAAAATTAATGGCAACTGCAGCTATCTGACAAATGCTCAAAAAGGAGTACGACATAATTAAAAAGGTTTTGTTTGATTATACTCTGTCAATAAAATGACAAGCCTATTTCATTTGCCTACATACAAAATTCATTAATTCCTTAATTTATCGAAGAATAGTTAAACTAGAATTGGTGAAAGGTATTATAAGATATTCTGCGAATATCTTATAATACGTTGACAGCAATGTATACTTCTAATAGTTTTTCTTAGATAACGATCCCGTTGATGAAATTGGACCTAAATCTGTAAATTTAACTACATATATCTCAATGACATTATAAGAAAACTATTCAAACTTCAAACTAAATCGAAATCTATCGTCCTTATTTAAACAAACAACAGCCAATTTCTATAATTTAATAAACAACATAGTTTTCATAGAATTTTAGGTACATCCTTAATTTAGTTGCGACAACGTCATTATTATTTATATTTATTTGTCTAATAATTTAGCATTTCGTTTTTATTATACTGTAAATGTGAGTACCATGTAATCATTTACATATTCTACATGATTAAATATATTTAAATTGTCTGGCAGCTAGAGTATGTCATGCTCACTCAAATGACCCGCTGACGGTGGCGTTTGTGTTGGGTCATTAGATTCCCTACAATATGGTCGAGTTTAGTGATGCTGACGCTGGCGTCATGTTCGTGAACGGGCGCCGTTGGTTGGGGCTGGTCATCTCTAAACTGTCATGGCAAAGTTTTGAATTGTAACTAGACTCTATAGACTTCATATTACATTGTTCTCACATATGATTTCTATATTATAAATACAATGTAACCAAAATATTGTAATTGTTTGATGAAAAAGAGTAACCGTGGAGTTTCTTGCCCGTTCTTCTCCACAGGAATCTACACTTTGGAACGTGGCAACTAGTTTATTTTTTTGACAATTCAAAAGTGCCTGTAAACGGTCTAATTGAAATAAATGCTTTGACTTTGACTTTTACATTAAAACAGCTGGCCGCCGACGCCAGTGTCGGCTATACTCGACAAATAAGTACATTAGGTTTGAGAATAGTGCTGTGCGTAGAATTAATTTCATTTAGACCGTTGTTTGTCCTAATCGTTATACCAACTCTGTAACGACTCGAATCAAAGTTTTAAAAGATTTAATATTTAAATGTGAATATTAATATATAAATGGTTAGTTTTTTGTGCTAGAAGTATTGACAAAAATAAAATAATAATGAAAGATAAATCTTTTAAAAGCATTAACGCATGCTTAGCGAAGCAATCTTTTTCCATTTAATATAATAACTATAAAATAAAAATGGTTATAGATATAAAATTGGAATCCCTATATTTTACGTAGGTATTTATATATAGATTTTAGTGCTTGGCGTACAGGGCATGGAGATGCCGTTTTGGCGTGGCGTTCAAAAGGTTAACCGCAAAGAGTTTTTTTTTATTATCTTTCGTATTGCTTTCATTCATAAAGAGGCCTGCGATGCGGGTGCTTTGAAAAAAATGAAATTGCGCAATTTCGAACAAGGTGGGGTACGGGTTATGTATGAATCAAAGATATTGCATGAAAATATAAATCAGTTTATTAAATTATTATTTTCTAAGGAAAACATTGAAAAATAATAGACACGAACAGGACCCGAGCCGGCGACCCTTGACGTACCGTGTCATGGTTCTCCCATCTCGCCATGCTAAATAGAAATCGCCAGGCATCTCCCTAAGATGAAAAGGGAACATGAAATTTGATGGATGCTAGCATGACACGATAGCTCAGTTGGGAGAGCCATGACACGGTACGTCAAGGGTCGCGGGTTCGAGTCCCGCTCTTGTCTATTATTTTTCAATGTTTTCCTTAGAAAATAATAATTAATGTAAGTATTACATGGCATTAACATGTATAAACATCATTTAAAACAGTTTATTAAAATTCTACTTTTATATCATACTACTTTTATATATTCATATCATTACTTCCCAGAATATGATCCTTGTTAGCAACACTATCGAATAGTGTAATAATTTAGTATGAGTTTTTTTTTAAATTTCTGTTTCCATTCTTGGCTAGGAAAATAGATAAAAAGAAACCAATGATGTAGTTTTAGTTTTCATCAAAATTGGGCCCGACACTCCTTTAAGTATTTTTGCCCATTCCATAAAGTCTCAGATTTGGCCATTGACGTTCATTTTAAAAGTTCAACTGTTTGTCTCAAATAGGTTCCAAAATTACGCTCAACGGATTTAAATGACAATTTTAGGGATTTTAACTTAACTCTGCAAGTTCAGAAGATATGAATATAAATAAAAAGTACCTACTACTAGTCCTGCGTCGCGTGAACGAATTTACAGCTAGTTTATAAAAATAAATTATATCTATTAATTACTCACTGATTCTGACATTATGATAAAACCATGATGCATAAATTGTTTACTACTGATAAAAAAAAAATATAAACACTCATTGACTGCTTGGAATACGAACTAGTAGTTTTAAGAACGTTCGTTGTATGTACTTACGCAATGCTTAACTCTTAAGACAAATAATAGGTGGTCCTGGATTCCCAAGATGAGCTCATGCGGTGGATTGATGCAAATGATATTCACCCGGGAATCGAACCCAACTCTCATTCTCAGCAGACGCGCTTGCGACCACTAGATCAATGAATAACTTAATAAATATAATTAATAATAAAATTATTTATCAAATAAAATAAAAAAACATACATATATTTAATAATGAAATCCGTTAAAACAGCGATAGGCTGGCCTTCTGCCGGAGAATGTTCGTAAGTTAGCCCCGTTACTCCGTCAGCACCAACAATAAACTGAAATGTCGTCATTATTAAATACATTTACACACATACGAATACACCACACGATTTATTAAGGGCTCCGGCGGGATGTCCTGGAGCTGCCGACTGGGGAAGCACCAGTTGTAAAACCGCAGCTCCCTTGAAAATCGTTTTTGTGTCCCCTATGTTACCGGCACAGCGATTTTTATACAAGGTCGACCATGCAATGATATGATACCCCTGGTGTTGCAAGCGTCCATAGGCTACGGTGTAACAGTATTTTAATATCAGGCGGGCCATATTACTCGTTTAAAACAAAATAACACCAAGGTACCAGAGAGAGTTTGTATTTCGTTTGTATAATGTGCCAAATGTATCGAAATTTGTATTTTAGGGTTCTGGAGAGCACAGTTTTAATTCTGGGGCACCGCTTAGGATAGTGGGGGAAACAACATGTAGTTTTAGTAGTAGTATTCCGAGAAGGGCCGAGAACTCCAATAGGCATGATGACAGATTTTGAAATCTCCTTTTATTATGTAGGTCATACGTCTACTATATCCGAAAAACACATTATTTCAGCAATAAACTAAGTTTCAACGCAAGTTATTGCATTTTAATCTATTTAATTTGATTTAACCGCGAAAACGCTGCTGGGTGTCATGGCGCCGTTTTGATGTCATGCCTCAGGATAATTGACATAAGTTGAAGCCATAATGTACGGCGATGCTTGACATTTGCCTGACGTCACTCATTCGCTGTAATTGACGTTTCAGTTAACATGGCCGATTGCAGCGTTTTATACTTTTATTCTATTGAAAATCTTATTAATCTTAATGTTTTTAATAAATCTAGGTAATTTTTTAGAATCCTTTGTGCTTATATTTACCTCTAAAACCATTTATTCTCTGTTTCTTTAATACTGTCATCATGCCTATTGAAAATTAATTTTAAACAAAAAATAAAAACCGCCTTCAAAAATCCACTACACTAAAAAGTTCAAAATAATATCAAAATTTGCTTATAATAAAATAATTTTAAAATAACAATATATAATAATAATCTGTTAATTTTGGAGTTGGTGCCTATATATAATCTAGGTGTAAAGTTCTCATCAATACAAATTAATCAAGCCCAAACACCAGATAATTGCTGTAAATCGTTAAAGAGTTCCCTAGATCGTCTTTCGGCTCCATCATCAGATCGACTCCAGACCTTCATTAAATAGTAGTGCTTTAAAATACTTAATGAAAAAATTAACAAATGCACTAGTCGCCCCTACAATTTTCGAAGGTTTCCCTCGATTTCTCGGGAATCCATCATCAGATCCTGGTTTCCTTATCATGGTACCACCGTTGAGATATCTTCTTTCCAACAAAAAAAGAATTATCAAAATCGGTTCATAAACGACGAAGTTATCCCCGAACACACATAAAAAAAATTAAAAAATATACGGTCGAATTGAGAAACCTCCTCCTTTTTTAGAAGTCGGTTAAAAAATTGAGAAGATAGAAACAAAAATGTTTATCATCTAACAGCGAGCGGTCATAATTTTATCTATACGGGTTCGGTGTAAGTGAATAGAACATTTAGCAGGATCCGTATTCATATCGTACTAGAATTAAGATCACTCCTTTATCGGGCAGACTTGTAAAATAACGCGGATTCCTTTCATCGCTGCAATCCATCCTCAAGTGCTTACAATTTAGCTTACTTGCATCTTAAATACTATTAATTAAGTCGAAAACTCCAGTAAAGATTGGTGGCGATCGATGTGGTACAGTCGGTGGGAACCCGAAAAATCGGAGTTTTACACATAAAACCATAGCTACCTGCTTATTAAGATTATTAAATTTCAGACTTAGCATTGTTTAAGCATTGCAATAGGTAACAATGGCAGCGCAAATAATAACGACAAAAATAAAATTGTAACGCAGTCGCTTTACTCGCGAGTGTCAATATGCTACAGAGACTTACTTACCTGCACTGTTTTATCAAACCAACGGTTACCACCGTTACTATAGGATCCACCTCCATGTATTGTTTGTGCCCCAGCCAAGTTTCTACGGGAATTGGAATCCTCACACTTCCAAAGGCCCACGGCCCCATCCAAACAGAGAACAACAATACTTGTCTCTATATCTTGTAAGGATTCTCTATTTGTTTTGTCTGCAAATAATATTGAATATAACGGTTAATATCAAATTGAAGAGAAACCGTAGATGGTTCATGAAATGACAGTTTGTATATTTTATTATTGTGGGCTCACGGTTACTCTTGTCCATAATCTAACCTTTAGGTGTAGGCCAAAGAGGCCGTAAACGCAAGTGTGGCCTATCGATTTCTAGACACGATAAAAAAAAAATATAGTCTCGAAAAAGATAGGCCACTCTTGCGCTGATGGTCTTATATAATGTGATCGTAATATTTACCTTTAATAAGGAGTTGATAAGCTTTCGCCCACGAGTCGCGATTTTCAGATGTAAGAAATCCAATACCCTCATTATTTAGTGTGCTGGAAAGTTCTATTACTTTTTTCAATTGTTGGGCAATTTGGTCTTCGGTTAGCAACATATTGTCTTCGCCCCAGAGGTCGACACGAAAGATCTATGAACAAAAATCGTATAATATCTACGCAAAATGTGAGTTACCTTTACCACCCAAATACCTACTAATTAATCTGCTTAGATATGATTAATCATGACTGCCTCGTTGGTCTAGTGGCCGTAAGCGCGGCTGATGAGCGTGAGGTCCTGGGTTCGATTCCCAGGAATGGCAAAGTGTTATTGGGTTTTTCAGTCAGGAAATTCTCAGTAGCAGCACGGAGGCACAAGATGGTGGTGTGCACCCCCGTGCTTTGGCTCCTATGGCTCCTGCGCCTGATCTCTCACTGGTCGTGTGGGCTTGCCGTCCCATTGGACTATGAGAGTGAAGGAAGAGGTAGTGCACTTGTGTTTGCGCATACACTTATGCACTATATTATCTCCTGCGTACTTGGCTAATCCCCTCGGGTATAGGCCGTCGTGATCGAAATACAGTCGGGAGTTTTTTATTTTTTATAATGAAGTAGTTCTCACGCTCCGTTGGCGATTTTCCAAATGGGACAGGGGTTTTGAACAAGAAATTTACGACTGTTACACGCGCCAAAAGTTAAATTATACGCGTGTGTGATAATTCGAGATAATAAATAAGATCGTAAATACGGTGTGTTTCATGTGTTGGCATGTTTCAACTTAAAATGCAACGAATAAGAATATCAAAGTAGACGCAGCGGTCGCAGTCGACACCCTGCCCGCGCCTCAGCAGCTCCAACTTACAATGACATTTCGGTACCAATATCACAAAACTGTTAAAGAAAGGTAAAATTGTGTAAAGGTTGAGATTCTGATACCTATTTTGTATTGATTTGATAGTGGTAGTATATACCGGTATTGTCTACCGTGTAATTTTTTTAACCTTAAATGGATATTGTTGCAAGAACGGCTCATTAAGGCCCTACCCTAGGCGACCGACCTTGGACGAATGCACCGAAAGATCGAGCGCGCCGTGCGGTTGATTGAAAATTGGATACGCTCCGGTACCACAGAGTAGCGAAGTTACAGAGAGTTCATTACTAATGCTTAGTACCAGGGTGGTCGAGCAATAAACGCATCCCAAATAAACCTACGCGAGATAATGACGACGTATCAATGGAACTACTAAGTCTTGTGGCTGACACACTTGTTCCATGGTTAGCTGAACTGTTTAATCGATGCTTAAAGAGTGGTGTATACCCGGTAAAAGTAAAATATCTCCCTTGTTCAAGCGCAAGGGAATAAGAGAGGACATTGATAGTTACAGGCCCGTTTCAATAATACCTGCCATAGCGAAAGTGTTTGAAAATGGGCTCTGTTCTCGTCTTTCGAGTTTTCTGAACTCCACACAAGCACTTTCTGATCACCAGTAGGCCTCTCGCGGAGGTCGCGCAAGCACCTCCCTTGCACGGGAGGTTGTTCGGACGCGTAGTGGACGCCCGCGATCATAGCTTTCAGGCTTTCGATGTGGCAGATTATGGCGTTCTTGCGGTAAAGTTAAAGCACTATGGCAAAGCAGGAGCAGTTCTTTCACTTTTTGTCAATTTGTTGAAAAATAGGTCACAAGTAGTTATAAGTGCGAAGGGACTGATTAAGTCGGACCCGGTCAATACGGCAATGGGAGTAGCACAACGTAGCCTGCATTGTCACAGAAAGAACTATCGAAGACTTAGAGTGTCGTCTTAATGCCACTGGGCGTGAGCTGTCAGTGTGTCAACGCAATTCATGCACATCTGTTTTTCTGGTCACCCGAGAAGAAGGATGTTGGTAACTGTCGATAATATCAAGGTCGAACTAACTGCTTCTTCGATATTCCTGGGATTTCATATAGATAACGGTTTGACCTGGTGGGACCACACACATTGATAAATGATGTTCGCGACTGGGTAGCACCTGTTTCGCTCTCAGCCGCTTAGCTAAGGTAGTTACGGTTGAAGTACTCCAGTCATGGTATTATGCGACAGTGCATTCGTTGCTACAGTATGGCGCCGAGCTATGGGGACAAGCAGCCGATAGGGAAGGTATTTTTAGGATGCAAAAGAGAGCCGTGAGGCCGTTTTCAGGTGTATCTCAAACTACTCACGCGAAACCCCTATTTATAACGCATAACATTATGACGTTCCCATCGACGGTTATAATGGAAGCTGTTAGACAGCACATTTATAGGTCTAAGAAACACGAAGATATACATATAGATAACACCCGGGTTCCAAGAGACAGTAGTAGGAGTATCTTGTCACCTTACTAAGTCCATCAAGCCGACGCACATTATAGGACCTATGTTATCAAATGGAATGATATCAGCACCCAGCATGCAATCATTTAAAACCAGGCTAAAACGCTGGCTTATCGAAACGGCGTTTTATAACATTATAGAGATTTATGAAAACTAACATAATTTTTTTATTGTCTGAATGATGGTACTCGTATTATTAATATTAATTATGCAAATGATTTTTAATGTTAATAATTTATAATTATTAGCAATGAAATTTGATGATTAATGATTTTGTTTTTAATATGTTTAGAAGTTTTTAATTTTATTATTTTTTGTTTTATTATGTAAGTAATATAATATGATTGCGATTTATTAGTATCACTCAATTAGATAGATATTGATGTACTCGCATTCCACTTGTAAATGCCGTATTCTCATAATTTCTGTTCTTTCTGTGCCAAGTTCTGGGTTATCTTATATTTTTTAAATATGGGTAGCCTGAATAGCGTAGACCACGTATTAGACTCACTTTCTGTAACTAAATCTTATAAATGTCAACCTGAAAGCTGCATGCGGTATAAAAAATCCGAACAAAGGATTAAAAAAATACTACATCTTAATATTCTTTTACTAAAAACTTTGACGAAATCTCTGTGCTAATGGATCTTCTGGGATTTCCTTGTGATGTTATTGTCTTGTCTGAGTGTTGGTTAAGTATAACAAGTCACGTACAACTTTGATGACAGATGCGCTGTATATATTAAATCTTCTATGAAACACGATGTTGTTGAACCCTATTTTGTTGATGCCAATTGTCTTATCTGTAATATAGACAGCGTCTCAATTGTTGCTCTGTATCAGTCTCCTTGCTATAAAAACATCAACAATTTCATTGAAAGTCTGGATAAAGTGCTCATGCCAGCCACTTCGTCTGAGTGGCTGGCATGAGCACTTTATCCTGGTTGTCTTGATTGGAGATATTAATATCGATATCAAGAATGGCAACAGCGACACACTCGGATGAGTATTTAATTTATCATTTACTGCCGCGCACGGACTTCTCCCCGCTCACATGTTCCCCACACGTGTCTCAAACTGTCTGGATCACATCCTCTTAAAAACGAAATTATCCGTCACAGCTATAGTCATTGAGTTGTCTATAACTGATCATGAACCTCTGCTACTATTTTTGCAAACAAATAAGTATCGTAGTTTACCCCGTAAATGTAAAATTTACCAAAATGCAGTTATAGAAACTATCAATGGCAAAGACTGAGCTTCTATCTTGGCGGTGTTGGATCCAAATAGAGCGGCGGAAGAGTTAATAGGAAGTCTCTCTACAATCATAAAGAACAACACACATGAATATACATTCCCCAGGGAACTTAAGAGCTTTTAAGCCGTAGATTACACCTACGATGTATCCTAAACCGTGATCACGCGCGACAAATTATAAAAACCTGCTAATAATGAAATTCTGAGAATAACATAATATCCGCTACCGTAACTTCGGAAACAAAAACGTGCGTTCGAAAAGGAAGAATTCTCTAAGGCAAAAACATTATATCAGCAACATCTGTTTTCGCGATCACTACACATTATAATAAAAGAACTTTTAACCGGATTATGGCCAGATATCGCGCAAGACAGGGACGTGTGGAAAGAAAAAGGGGAGATCTTTGATCAGCAGTGGCAGTGGGACAAAAATTTGGCTATTAAAAAAAAAACGCCCGTGTTTTTTTTTTATTCCCGTTCCGGGTCACACTTTTTGTGTATTTGCCAGTGTCAAGAATTCAGAATAAACTAGTATTAAAAGTTCTTCCGCGCGTTGCCCCAGTAAAACGGTGGAAATTTTACTGAGTCTTTGATGGAGTTTAGGAGTGAACACAAAAAGTCAAGATTTTAAATTTCATATGATTTGCCCACACTTCATGAACACTTAATGGTTAATTATCCACCATAATTACACATTAAACTTCGGAGAAACACAAGTTTTGGAAAACAATATAAAACCGACAACGTGCACTTTACATTTTCCCGCCTAAACTCAACGCGTGTGTTATTGGTTTATGTTTTTCCTGACGTTTCGAACACTGCTGCGTTCGTGGTCGCAGGAGGACTGTTTGTATACTTAATAAAAATATTAATTTGAAAGTAATCAAATAAGTAATAAAGTTTCAAAAAAGTAATTGTGCATGATTGTAGTATTCAAAAATGCCTACAAATTTATGTAAATCTCCTTAAAATCCAACGCAAACAGATGACGCTGCGGTGCGATCATGGTTCTTTTTGTCGAGTCGTTTGTCGATTTTAAACGTCAAATTTGACATAAATGTCCTTATTACAAAACCTAAAAAAACCGTGGATTTCTTAGTACCGTCATTTGAACCATTGACTATATATTATCCACAGATTAATACAAATATCATTCGTTCACAATGATATCATTCTATTTCAACGTTCCGTTTGCCCAGAAAAGAAAACGTTTTGATAATACGCTAATTATTAAATGATGTTTAGGAGTGTTGAAAATATTGAAACTTTGTTATTTTGCAAGGATGGATATAAACATTCGTTATTTCGTCGACTGAGGTTTTTTTTTTAGGTTTAAGAACATTAATTAATTTCGTATTAATTACTTATTATATAACGTGTAACGAAACGTAACACGATTCTCGCGCGATGTATGAAACCATAACATCAAACAAAACCATCGCAAGTTGAACAAAGTTCATTTAGCTTTGGATTTTTTATGCTATCGAAGTCTCTAAAAAGAACAATTGCCTCTTTGTTATTAAACTACCTTCTTTAGTAATTTTAATATTATATTGTGATGGACCAAAAAACGATCTGTGAATTGGAATACCGAGGAAAAAGTAAGTAAGTAAACATAAATTACTTCGATGAACTTCAAATCAGTCTTTAATAATGCATAACGTTTATTAAACCTATACTTTCTCGGATAATTACATGAAGGGCATCTGAATTCGAAAATGATTTCTGTTGTGTCGGCGTGGTGTTTCCAACAACTCAGCGGCTTTAAAATCCTCAATATCAATTAATTCAACCATATTAATATTCATTTTCGGGTAAAAACAACACAACAATATGAAAAAAAAATGCTATTACTTAAAAGAGAAACTCACAAAATAATATGATTTAGACCATCGTTAAACTAGGGGGTGCCGAGGTTTAGCGTTAGACCATGATATGGTCTATGGTTTATCGCAAAACCACGATTTGTAATATCATTTTTGTTTAAACCATACTTTATAGAGATTTAAACCTGGGTTTTTAGTTAAACCGCTTTTTGTAATAAGACTGTTTCAGTCTTATTACAAAAAACTAAATAAAACTTGGTTTAAACCTGTACTATGAAGTCCAGGCTTATCTGCAGAACCATGGTTTAAAATTTAAACCATGGTTCTGCAGATAAGCCTGGACTTGATAGTCCAGGTTTAAACCAAGTTTTATTTAGTTTTTTGTAATAAGATCAATAAGACCGAAAAAGTTTTATCGAGTCGACAAGTTTGTCGAAAAGGTCCGTGCTCGGACGCCTGAAATGATAAAAAGATGAAAATATATGATCACAACTATTATTTTTACCTATTTTCACAAACATAATGAAAAAACTAAATGTACAAGAATACGACACGACGGCGGACGATTGAAGAGTAGGTAAAGATTCATGTATCAAATAACTATATATTTTCCAGATTTTTGGGTTTCTCGTTAATGTATTTGAAAGCGTTTTAAAACGAGTGAAATGCCTAGGGTAGGGCCTTATAGAGATATGAATTTAACTTAAAAAAATATAATATATAATTAATATAATAGTTTCATAAATATAAAAGAAAATCCTACAACCCTCGAGCACCCTCGGCAACGTATCCCCACGAGTTCCTGAATGTACGTAGGGCGTTCAATGTATTCTCGGTATCGGTATGAAAAAAAAAACTTAATTCAAATAAAATTATTTTTATTTTTCAATATAATCCCCCATAACCTCAATGCATTTGTTACATCTCGAAATGAGGGTAACTAGCAAACTAATGATCAGAACTATATGAAATTTCATATTTATACCCTCAGATAATGTCATTACTTAATTAATTAGTCAAATTACCCACATCATTATTAAATCACCCCCATACCGAGAATACATTGAACGCCCCTCGTACTAGTACTCTGAACACGCAACGCCCGAGTGCCTATATATAAAAAAGTATTCTGTGGTGCCATGCCTATCGCCCGATCAGTCTTCTCAACGTCTTCGGACAGATCTATGAAAGGCTAATTTATATTCGTTTAAGGGATTATGCCGTATCCAATAAGCTTTTTCCTAACGAGCAGTTTGGCTTTCGAGCTAAACACTAAGCATCCATCAGTTGCACTGTATCGTTGAGCACATAAGCGCAGGCTTCATGGGCAAGATGAAAACGGGCGTATTATTCTTCGACGTAGCTAAATCTTTCGACAAGGTCTGGCACAACGGCTTAATCTATAAGCTGTATCAATTCCAAGTGCCTGACCGTCTCGTACTCATCATTCACCGTGGTTCACCGTGGGAGAGCCACGCTTCGGCACAAATGGGCCGGCTCGACCGGATTGATACCACGGCCTCACAGAAAACCGGCGTGAAACAACGCTTGCGTTGTGTTTCGCCGAGTGAGTGAGGGTACCGGAGGCCCAAACCCTTTAAAAGGCCGGCAACGCACACGCGACTCCTCTGGGGTTGCGGGTGTCCATGGGCGGCGGTAATCGCTTACCATCAGGCGAGCCGTCTGCTCGGTTGCCCCCTATTCCATAAAAAAAGAAAAAAAAAATCGAGATTTTCTATCGAACCGTGGCTTCCGCTATCGCGTAGAGGGCGTTTTATCGTCCCCTCATCGGATCCAAGCCGGAGTCCCTCAGAGCTCTGTGCTATCACCTCTTCTCTTCGCACTGTACACCAGCGATATTCCCAAAAGTGGCAAAACCAAGTTAGCTCTTTTCGCCGACGACACGGCCATCTATTACACTGGTAGGAGTCTTGACTGCATTACCCGATATCTCCGGACCTCGGCCAACGCCTTAGGCGCTTGGTTCAAGAAATGGAGGATTGAGGTCAATCCAGATAAGAGCGCCGCCGTTCTCTTTTCGAGAACGGGCGCCAAGGAATTTCTTCCCCAGCTTCAACCTATTACAATGTTCGGCAAGCCAATCCCTTGGGAACTGCAAGCCAAATACCTGGGTGTGATTCTAGATCACAAACTGTCCTTCCGTCCGCACATTAAGACGGTACGCAACCGCGCGGCCTTCGCTGTCGGCCGTCTATTCCCCATGACAAATGCGCGCAGTAAATTGTCACTTAACCTTAAGATTAGGCTCTATACTACGTGCATTAGACCCATTATGACGTATGCTAGCGTCGTGTTCGCACACGTTAAGTATTACAAAATCCATAGGATGCAAACCCTGCAAAATCGATTCCTTCGTAAAGCGACAGGCGCTCCATGGTTCATTAGGAACCTTCAACTCCACCTCGACCTCAGAGTGCCTACCGTTAGGCAATTCATGAAAAGGGCATCGAAGAGATACTTCGAATCTGCCCCTAATCATCCGAATCCCTTAGTTGTCTCTTCCGCTGATTACAAGCCGTCCCAGATCAACAAAATCCGCCGACCACGTCACGCTCTCCTCCGTCCCGATGATAGGATCACTGTAGCTCAAGAGTCTAACAGACACACAAGCACACTCCGACGCGCTCGACTGCCTCGTTATAGACCTCACCGGCGAGGTCCGCGTCCGTCGCGAAATGTCTCATCATGTCCACCCCGACCCTTGCTCGAGCCGGCCCGCACCGACGCCGAGCTAGTAGCTTTAAATTCGTCCCTTAATAATAAGGAAACTGATATGACCCAGCTAGTCCCTAGTTGTCCCCCCAGCAACGCCCTAAGCCGAGGTTCGTGTCCCGCAGGGGACGCCCTTAGCGCTGTTGCTTAATTTGTAGTATCTCAAAATATGCTCTGGCTGGAGGCATCAAACTGCCTCGCCTTAGATATTGTCCGGTTACGCAGACAAAACCCCTCTGGGTTACTGCAAGAGGCCATTTCAAAAAAAAAAATGCTGCCATGCCATCACTTCATCAGAGTCGTCAAGACTCTGTGACGGGACGTTCCGTATTGTAATATTTTTATCAAAAATTTACAGTTTATTTTTGAATTAAATCATATTGTAAATATTAAAAATTCAAATAATACGTAAAATTAAAATAGAAATTATGTGTTTATTATAAAGTTTTAATTAAGTAAGTTTTGTGTTTTGAACGTATCATAGACTAAACCGATACATTATGCCTAAATTTATATCTGTAATCAAACAATAGAGGCACAATTTTTTACATTGTATATATTTTTCTAAATATTTTAATGGAGTGTATTTTACTACCGATATTGAAGCCAAACTTTTTTTTTTGGAAATTGTCTCTCTAGCAGTCCGAAAGTTTATAACTTGAAAACCAGTAGGCTGATTTTGATGGGGTGTTCAGTATAGCGTAGGGCTGAACAGAAAACTTATTACATGTAATGTATGTATCACATAGAGGACACAGGTTAAAATGCTGCCAAAGGCGTATTTTTCTTTAATCAAAATTTTAAAACGTTTCAGTATATTTCATCACGCTATAACTTATAGGCGCTAAGCAGTCTAACGTATCATTGTGTATTTTAATGGTTCATAAATCATCAGAATAGAATAGATATTTATTTGCTTAGAATGCAGGTGTTACAGATTAAACATTTTGCGGTCTTACAGATTTTGTGAAGCCTTATACATTCTGTCTTATGGCATGCAAAATTTTGTAAACTTAAGTAAAACAAAAAATATGACCTAAAATTTAACTTATTTTAAACTAAATTAACTTGTCATCCAAAAAATCCGTTACCGAGTAATAACATTTTTTAATTAATAGCTTTTTCATCAGCCTGTAGCACTTTACTGCTGGACATACCCACAAGGCTACTCCAAGTGCACGCCACTGAGCTTGATCCTAAGCTTTTGCCTTCTATGGTGGGAGACGTCAAATCTTAAAATATCTTAAGATGTCGCTGGAAGACACGAGGATGATGATCATTACATGATGCATCAAATCTATATACTGAATGGGGACGACAGTACGACATAAAAAAAACCTAGGTATCGCGGATCTCTTTCTCTGAAAGTACACAAAATGTCAATAAAAAATTTAGGAACAGGAAAGTATTTTCATTTTCTTAATTTTGAACATGCTGTAAATGTAGTAACTAATATTTAACTAGGCAAAGAGCATTAGGTCATAAACCTGTGCCAATTAATTGACAATTATCTCTCCTCTTCGACGATATTAATAAAAGACAGAGAAAAGTTACACACGTTGCCGCTTAGACGTCCTTCAACTAGACCAATTAAAACAGTAAGTGAGAATATAATATAAACAGTATATGAAAGCATCTGGTTGGATTGGCAATATGACTTAAACACGTCGTAGAGGCAACAGCCATTCCAATTGGCGTGAAGCCTAACAGAGGACGACCAGCCAAACCTAAGAAAGCATAAATTGTGCAATAAATTTCGAAATTTTTAGTAGGAGAACATTGATTTTTGACAGATTTTCATTCTTACTTATAAGAATTTTAATGATGACATGAATGTTAATTAATAAGAATCTGATTTTATAAGTTTGTTAAAATTTTAATATTAGGATTATTTTAATTATACGAATTTTTATTTCTTAACCTTATTGAATATACGCCAAATAGAAAATAGCTATTTAGTTAGTAGTGGTTAATAATAATAAGAGTCATTAAAAGCTCATACTTTTGTAATGATTTTACAATATCATAGGGTCAAACTTTGGGGGTTTATTTACTATTTTTAGTTATACAATGATTTATCTTATTATTAATAATTTACTGTTATAAGTTAACCAGGTTTTTTATTAAAATTCTGATAACTTTTTTTGTCATTAACTATGTATGGTGGCCTTTAAGTAGGATAGCAAGTTATAAAATTTTTGGTTTTAATCTAATTACACGCTAAAATGGGTATTTAATTTTGGTTATCATTTACTATTTTCGCCATTAAAAAAGAGTTTTTTTGCCAGTACATTTTACTAGATCTGGTGGTTAGTTAAACATACAATATGCATTAGAAATTAATTTAAAAAAAAGCAATACTCACTCTACCATGCGTTTGACACACACATACAAGCTGTGGTAAATTCTCAAAGTTACTAGAAAACTTTGAGAATTTAATTTTACTGTTTAGATTTAGACGATTTATACCCGTAGATTATAGGTATACGTATACTTCATCCAAGAGTATACCTTACTGATTAATGACGATTGTCAGTTCTCTTTTCGAAATGATTTATTGGCATCGCATTTGCGAGTTATAATATCGTAATAACAAGTAAATTGTTACAATAACTAATTGATTTATATATTTATGAATACCTACGTGAAACAAAAACGTTGTACCCTTTTTCTTCTTTTTTTAAGGAGTATGATTTTTATATCAGTTAAAGTTTATATTGAGAAGGACTGCAGAAAGTAATGGTACAACCATTTCACAAAGTTTTTGAGAGCTTCTAGCCCAGTCTTTCCCAACGTGGGCGATAACGCCCCCTTGTGGGCGCTGCAGGCCTAAAGGGTAAGAGACCCAGAAAAAAAAGGGGGCATTGTGTAGGGCTTTGGGGTCGATTTATAATTTCATCTACCTAGCTAGGAAGACTCTTAGACACCGACTGAGCTCTCGACTCTCGACTACATCTTGTGAACATCAACTAATATTAATTAAGATATAGCTCAAACTGTAATACTTGGCCTCCATATGAACCCATTAAAGTCATCTACTTCTAGACAGATAATTAAATTAGACCATAACGCGATTGTGGATGACCTCGCATATGTAAACTGGGACTCTCTATATATATGTATTGACATAAGTCCAGCAGTTGAGCACTTTACAGAAGTACTTGGAAATGTTATTATTAAACATACTTACAAAGCCACCCTTCACAGTTCTGACGTCATCAAGAAACCGTGGATCACAAAAAACTTATTAAAATGCATCAGGCGTAGAGACGCTTTACATACTAAAACCAAAAAGAAAGAAAATCGTGATAATCTGATATTACAACTTCAATATAAAAAATATAGAAATTACTGCAATAACATTCTCAATAACTTAAAATGTGACCATGAACGTAAACGCTTAAATAGTGCGGAAGGAAACCCCAGAAAAATGTGGTCTGAAATTAAGAGAATCTGTAATTTTACTAACCACAAAACAGAACATTCAAAACTAATTACAGGGAATGTTAATTCTGTTCATAAGTTGAACACTGTCAATGCCTATTTCTCTACAGTTGGAAAAAATTTAGCGTCTCAAACTCTCTCTAGAATAAATGTCAGCGAAAATGAACTAGCAAATAACTGTAGTATATTGTTAAGCAACCACCAAAGTTCGCCTCACTCCTTTTTCTTCACACCTACAGACGAAAAAGAAATCTCTAAAATAATTACAAATCTAAAAACAACATCTTCCACCGGTATAGACGGAATAAGTAATATTATCGTAAAGAAGGGAATAAAATCATTAGTCGCGCCCATCACGTTTCTTTGCAATCTCAGTTTATCAACTAATTATGTGCCTGAAAGTATGAAAGTAGCCAATGTCTGTCCTATACATAAGAGCGGTGATGGGCTGGACCCGGCCAACTATAGGCCGATTTCTTTGCTGACGACACTGTCCAAAATTTTGGAGAAAGTTGTCAACATAAGATTGCTCGCCTACCTAGAAAAAAACAAACTGCTCTCGGATAACCAGTATGGTTTCAGGGCTGCGAGATCGACGGAGGACGCTGTTACTAGTGCCGTCGACTATATTACACATAAATTAGATAGTAGCAAGGCATGTATCGGCGTCTTCCTCGATCTCGCAAAAGCCTTTGATACTGTCTCCCCAAAGATACTCCTGGCTAAAATGAGAGTTCTTGGCATTCGTGGTGGTCCACTGGAATGGTTCAATTCTTACCTCACTGACAGAAAACAGAGGGTTGTCGTGGGAGACCATTCCAGTGACATCTCCTCTGTAGATTTTGGTGTACCACAGGGAAGTGTTCTTGGGCCTACGCTCTTTATTATATACATTAACGCCCTGTGTTCGCTAACCCTACCAGCAGCCAAAATTTTTACCTACGCTGATGACACTGCAATTGTTTTTCACGGAGACTCTTGGCCTGAAGCTCATGCTAGGGCTGAAACTGGCCTGAAAGTCGTTTCTAGCTGGTTAAACAAGAATCTTCTTACACTAAATGTCGAAAAAACGAAAGCTATCTGTTTTAGCGTGTCTACACGAACTAGTCCCAAAGTACCCATTTTTATTAAACTACACTCTTGTGTGGAAGGCGCCAGATGTTGCTGCCCAACGATTGCAAACACAACGAATATTAAGTACTTGGGTGTCTACTTGGACAACCATCTAAACTGGTCTAAGCATGTGGAGGCTTTACGTACTAGAGTTAGAAAACTCTTATTCATATTCAAACGATTGGCAAAAATTGCCACTGCTAATATAATCAAAACAATATACTTGGCACTATGCCAATCGATCTTAGGATACTGTATTGTATCCTGGGGTGCGGCTGCTAAGATCTATATTCTCAAAGTAGAGAGAGCACAGCGTGCGCTACTAAAATGTGCCTATGGCCGTCCTTACAAATACTCAACTGACCTTTTATATCAGGAGACTCAAGTATTAAGGGTTAGGCAGTTGTATATCATATCTATTACGTTGCGCTTCCATAAGAGTAGCCTTTCGGACACTACTACATCTCGTTCCAAACGTTTTCTGAAGTGGAATACAATTAAATGTCACAAGTCGATCGGCCGTAAGTCCTTCCTTTTTATGGGGCCATACATATATAGACAGTTGGAATCTAAACTAAAAAATTCCACATTATTAAAAAAGTCATGCAAATCTATAGTCTCAACGTGGTTGCTGAGCTTGGACTACATGCAAACTGAGGCCGTTGTAAACATTCCTAAATAGAGCTATACAAACATACTAACACACACACACACCCTACCACACCCGTGCACACACACGCCCTACCACACACACACACACACACACATTCAAACACACGCGTACACACACACACGCGCGCGTACACACACACACACATACAAGCGCGTACACACACACACACACACGCGCGCACACGCGCACACACCTTACCTTAATTATAATCCTTGGCATTGTTTTTACTTTTTCCATTGTTTTCACTTAAGTACTATGTCAGCTATATTCTGGACTGAGAGAGACTAGATCCCACGACACAGGGAATCCTAGTGTGGGGTCTAGGGCTTTAGTCTATTTATGTACAATGTTTTGGCACAATAAAATATTTTTATTTTTTATTTATTTAACTCGGTTCGATATAAAAGACCGCGGGCAATCATGTTTTAACAAGTTTTTGTTAAATAATCCGAATTGTACATTCCTATACCAATCGGCTGGTTCTATAATACTTGTTCTTGCTTGTCGAGTACGATTGGGCGTGGAATGAGATAAACGAGTTTATGCACGTTTGTCTTATTCCTGTTGGTGCGTGCTGCTTATGCAATCCTATATAAACGACGTAAATTTCTTTTATTTTCATTTGCGGTTTCGCGCATAATAGATAAGCAGTACTTGATTTCAACACTCACGTATTTCTTAAAACAAAACAATGTCGGAAGTAAAAAAGAAGAGACGGCAATACTCTGCGGAATATATTAAATACGGATTTATTGAAAATCCCACAAACCCGTCGTCGCCTTTGTGTCTTCTATGTCTAAAATCATTTTCGAACGAAGCAATGAAGCCTTCAAGACTGCAAGATCATTTGAATAAAATGCATCCAGATAAGACAGAAAAGAATGTAGCATATTTTCAAGACCTAGAGAAGAAGCATAATACTCAGCCAAGTGTATCAAAACTATTTTCGGCGGCTGCTAAGCAAGATGACGACGGACTTCGAGCTTCGTACAATATCTCTTTGTTAATTGCTCAAAAAGGCAAACCACACAACATCGGAGAAGAGTTAATTTTGCCAGCAATAAAGGAAGTAATAACTACTGTGCTTCATAAACCGGCCGCAGATATTATCCGAAAAATTCCTTTGAGTAATAATTCTGTGCAAAGACGAATTGATGAAATGACTGAAAACATTGAAGAATCATTGTGCAATCATCTGAGGACTAGTCAATTCTCAATTCAGCTCGATGAGTCCACTTTACCAACTAATGAAGCGTTGTTGCTATCTTACGTGAGGTTTATTAAAGATGAGAAAATACGTGAAGAACTATTGTTTGCCAGAAATTTGGAGACAGATACAAAAGGCGAAACCATATTCAATACATTGGAAAAGTTTTGTGAAAAATATTATATCAGTTGCTACGGATGGCGCTCCGGCTATGACAGGGCGCCATAAAGGCTTCATAGCATACTTAAAGAATAAAATTCCAGATGTCCTTGCTATACATTGCGTTATTCATAGACAACATTTGGTTGCTAGAAACTTAAGTGAACGAGTACGACTATTTCAATCACTGCAATATGTCATCAAAGCAATCAATAAAATCCGTAGTAGCTCTTTGAATGATAGATTATTTCATCAGCTTTGTGTTACTAATGAAGAAGATTTCAACCGTTTGTTGCTTCATACTGAAGTTCGTTGGCTGTCAAGAGGCAATTGTCTGATTCGATTTTACAACCTGTTTGACTCTATGATAGAGTTCTTGGAAACTAAAGATACAGAACTGCGCAACAAGCTCATAACATCAAAGAATGATATAGCTTACATGACAGACCTGTATAAAATGTTCAACGACATGAACCTCCATCTGCAAGGCGATGAACTAAATTTAATTAAAACAAAAAATGTCGTTGCTGCTTTCGCAGCCAAACTGCTTCTGCACAAAAAGAATATGGGCAGACGTGAGTTTCACAATTTTCCGAATTTATCAGTATACTGCAGTAACGACGACTTGTTGGCCTACTGCCAACATTTGGAAAACCTCCACATTGACTTCATCGAACGATACCAGGACATTTTAAACTTGGAAATACCAGACTGGGTGTTGGATCCGTTTTCAAATGTCAACACAGCAATGTCACCTCAACTGGAAGAAGAACTTATAGAATTGACAACAAACGAAGAAATAAATATCAAGTTCAAAAATGGATATCAAGAATGTTGGCTACAAAAACCGATCCCGCAATTGTACCCTGGATTGTGGTCAATTGTTCAACGATTTTTGATAGCATTCCCATCGTCATATTTGTGTGAACGTGGATTTAGTGCTGTGGCAACGCTGCTTACTAAAAAGAGAAATCGTTTGCGTGTTACCGAACGTGGCGACTTGCGGCTGTTTTTGAGTAAATTGGAACCTGATATCAACAAACTTATTATTGAACAGCATCAGATACAACCTTCACATTAGTTTTTATATAAGAATTGATTATGTTTGTTTTATTTTCAATAAAAGATACTCTGTCCGAATACTATAAATTTGCGTTTCAATAATCAGTTATAAGTACTTAGCGGTTTTTAAGTATGTTTAAAAAGGGGGGCGTTAAAAAATAATTTATTCTTAAAGTGGGCAGTAGACAAAAAAAGGTTGGGAACCCCTGTTCTAGCCCAACGGCAATACATAAACTTTAAAAAGTTTGGTTAAAAGGTCACATATACATCACCAAAACATGAAGTTTGAGTAGGTACCCACACAGTGGGTCTGCGGCCAATAGTGTCGGAAATATAAACGTTCAAAATTTTGGTCACCTAGTCAAACAGACATCACCAAAACATGAAGTTCTAGTACCCAAACGATGTGTCTGCGTAGTGTCAACATAATCTGTAAAAGAATTTGGTCTTATGGTCACATAAATGGACTCTAAGGTAGCTCCTTAAATTATTTTATTTGTCTTAATTAGTATAATGGTACAAATTTCAACAAGATAGCATCATTAAAAAGCTTTTTGATGTATTACATAGGTATCCATAAAATATCTTAAGTTTTCCAAGTAAACGCGAACTTTTTTGATGTGTGTAGGTATAGGTTGTAGGCAGGTCATCCGGTTTAATATTCTGTTCTATTTCTCACAGTGCCAGTTTTTTAATATTTACTTAACATAGCATCACGAAGGTATCCCCGAAGCGGAAGCAAAGGTAACATACAAAGTCCTGCCTGCTACTGGGAATTTCCTTATAGAAAAACCTATTAACACTGACCGACCCGGAAATCGAACCCCGGACCTCACCCTAAGTAACCGCACTTGCGAATAGACCAATGACTCATTATTTTTAGGCAGTTTAAAGGGGGCATTCTAGTGCCATCGTTTAAAAAACAATTCGACTTGCTACTCGGAAATAACAACTACGCAGATTAAAGCCTTCAGTGAAAACTTGCATTATTTGTCTGCCTGTCAGGATCCCAGCAGTCACAACCGCCGAAACCAACGAGAACCACATGGACACACAACATTCAACCACTGAAAGTATGCTATTTAGCCAAAAGTCACGTAAAATTAGGTTTAGGCACAACAATAAATTATATATCTTACATGGTTATTGTGGATGACGGTGACGTGTTTACTATAATTGAAGGATAACTTGTCTCGTTTCTCCCATGGTATTCTGCATGTTCCAAATATTTTCTTATACTGGGCCATGTCTAATGGATTCTTACCCATCATTTCAACAGGAATTTTTTCGCTAAAAGAATTTAAAATACACTGATTACTACCTTAAATTGGTATTATGGTAAATGTACAAGATTTTTTTTAATGTATTCTACTATGGGGACGTGCTGCTGACATTGAGTCTATATTTATTTTACAGAAGAGAGCTGTCAGGGCCATATAATCTACGTCGTCGCGAATCTCTTAGGGATCTGTTTAAGGAGATTAATATTATGACCGTGCCTTGTCAATATATATATGAAAATATTATGTATGTAAGAAAAAATCTAGATCAGTTTGATAAATTATGTGATAGACATAATTACAACACCAGAAATAAAAACAAAATTGCACAGCCACGATTTAGATTGTCTAAGGTACACACATCATTTATGGGGTACGGTGTAAAATATTACATTAATATTCCCTCTGACATACTACAACTAAATGAAAAGAAATTTAAAACTCATATAAAACGCTCATTATGCAAGCAAGCATACTATACATTAGGAGATTACATTGATGATAAAAATGCTTGGCTAACTGCTGGTCCTGCTCCACAAGCACTCTGACTAACGAATCAATGTTACAAACAACATCAACGATTCGATGTACTGTCTCTTAGAATGTAGTTTTTTTTTTTTTTTTGACATTGTTATTTAATTTTGATGGACAATTTTTTTTGTCTTGTTCTGTCCTAAATCTAATAATATTTAAAAATACGTTTGTTTAATAATTTAGCATTTCATTTTTATTATACTGTAAATGTGAGTACCATGTAATCATTTACATATTCTACATGAATATATATATTTGATTATTGTCTGGCAGCTAGAGTATGTCATGCTCACTCAAATGTCCCGCTGACGGTGGCGTTTGTGTCGGGTCATTAGATTCCCTACAATATGGTCGAGTTTAGTGATGCTGACGCTGGCGTCATGTTCGTGAACGGGCGCCGTTGGTTGGGGCTGGTCATCTCTAAACTGACATGGCAAAGGTTTGAATTGTAACTAGACTCTATAGACTTCATATTACAATGTTCTCACATATGATTGTTATATTATAAATACAATGTAACCAAAATATTGTAATTGTTTGATGAAAAAGAGTAACCGTGGAGTTTCTTGCCCGTTCTTCTCCACAGGAATCTACACTTAGGAACGTGGCAACTAGTTTATTTTTTTGACAATTCAAAAGTGCCTGTAAACTGTCTAATTGAAATAAATGCTTTGACTTTGACTTTGAATTGTTAACAATAGAAACAAAATTTTTATTTTTATGATGTTAAGTACCAATTTCAAGAAATATTGACATACATCCGCTGTTTTACAAAACAGAACCGTTTTATAAAACAGCTGAACAACGTTCAGGTGGATTTCGATTATGATACGTTTAACATAACTGCTACTCACATTTATACGTAATGCAGAATGACATATCTACAGCCAGAAAGATTTATTTATTGTATAGGTATATTAAGTGGACAGTTAACACTCAAGTAAAAAAAAGATACTGTATTCTGAATTGTAATTCCGCGGCTAGGTCGATGTACATATGTCGCAGATGTATTGTAGAAGCAGCTGTTTTACAAAACTGATAGCTGATTTACAAAACAGTGATGTTATGTGAAACAGCTGAACAACGTTCAGGAGTTTTGCAAAATTACCGAACTATAACACGCAGAATCGTATAAAGGTGTTGCGTATATCAATGCAGCGGATCAACGATCAGAGGTTATGTAAAACATCGTGAAATGAAACGTCAGATTTTTTTATAGTTATACATACTTACATACACCCATGAACCCTAAAAACATAACGCTCCTTTGTTTGGGCAGTCGTGAAAAAGGTATTGTTTTTTTGTATGAGAACTAATATTATAAGTGCCATATTTATGAAGTATTTGGAACTGGGAAGCTGATATTAATAGATATCAGGAAATTTTTGAAAGTATCTTCATTTTGCTTCAGCCTGTTTTTTGTATTATCTGAGTATTTTAGGTGTATGTTCGGAGATTTTTGTTTGACGTGCCCAAATTAAAATTTGACGGCTCTAATTTGTATCGAGAGCAAGAGCTCTTAAAGTAATGGTAAGTAAAATATAACAATGCTCTAAATTTTGTTTTAGGTGGGCTACATCCAATAACTTGACTGTCCTAATTGGATGGGTTCTTTTTTTTCATTCCTGGTTGCATTGATCGTGGTCACAAGCAGACTGCTTGTGACCACGATCAGTGCAACCTGGTCGAAACGTCAAGCGAATCGAAGGTATTTATTGCGCGTTAATTCCTGTTAGTATATAGTAATATCATGCAACGCGATAGTTTAAAAGTTAACATATCATACGCGTCCGTCGTGTGGTATAGCAAAGCCCATCAAACGGCCACTATCAAAAAACTGGACAGTTTGCAAAGGACTGCCTGTCTCATGGCCACGGGCGCTATGTCCACATGCCCTGGAATGGCACTGAATGCCCAGCTTGGGCTACCGCCTCTTCATGTATTTTTACACAAAGAGGCGAAAGCCAGCATGTTTAGGGCAAACAACCAGGGTAGGAGAAACTGGCTCGCCCAAAAACTGAGGACTCTACAGGACTCAGCTATGGAATTGCCATTACTTGGCATGACAACAGATGCCATGCTTCTGCGGCATGTATTAAAAAAACAAAACTCCGTGGAATTGCCTTCAAGGGAAGACTCGTTCAATAACCAATTAACCTTCGAGGCCGGGAGCCTAATATGGTACACCGATGAGTCCAAAATTGGACAGGATGTAGGCTGTGGAATATATGGAGAGCGACCTAGCTTCAGCAGAAGCGTCAACCTGGGACACTACGCCTCCATCTTCCAGGCAGAGGTATACGCCATTGTAGAATGTGCGGAAGCCAACCTGCAAAAGCGCTGCATCAACCATACGATATATATCAATTCCGATAGCCAAGCAGCTCTCCTAGCATTAGATTCAAACGTAGTCTCATCAAAACTAGTAGAAGACTGCACGGCTCGATTAAACTCTCTAGGCAACAGAAATAGAGTAGTTTTGAGGTGGGTACCGGGACATGCGAGCATTATTGGAAATGAACGTGCCGATGAGCTAGCAAGAGCAGGAGCAAATGGTACTCAGCAAGGGCCCGAGCCCTTCTGTGGTATACCTAAAAGTCTAGCTCAAAAATCCCTCATGGACTCATGTTTTGAAAGTGCAAGTTAGCTCTGGACGGAATCGCCAGGCATGACTCACTCCAAAATCCTCATTAAAGCCTACGACAAAAGGTACACAAACCATGTCCGAGAGCTGAGTAGGAACAATTTGCGCGTTGTGGCAAGAGCCTTAACTGGACACTGCTGCTTAAATAAGCACATGTTCAATTTGAGGCTAAGCGAGACACAAACCTGCAGACGGTGTGAAGAGGCTGAGGAAACATCACTTCACCTTTTGGGGGAATGTGCATACATAAGCGCTACGCTCATTTAGGGAAATATATTTTAAGCCCGGATGAAATAAAAGAGCGCACCCCTAAAAAAAAACCTGCAGTTCATCACAGCGGCAAGGTTTTGGGATGAACTCTATTTAAACGCAAAGTGGCGATCACAATAGACCTTTTAAGGTCCTTTTAAGTGACACTATAGCCACATCCAATAAATAAAAAAAACCACAAGCATTCATATCACAATCAGCTATTTTGAAAATGTCGTAGTTTATTTTAAAAGATAAACCGACCTGTCCATATGTCACAGAAAGAAAAATAATGTTTGTAAAAATCTTGCTCGTAAAGTGGCTCATCATGCACCGCTTTTAGATTCTAAATGCGGCTTATTATTAAATAAGCGTGCTTTTTCTTTACATGACCGCACTACTGCAGTCATCTAAAAAAAGGTTTAAAAAATCCGTCATGAGACCACAAAACTGAAAAAAAATGCGGATGTAACCTTGCCTTCTCATGAGCGAAGCATAGATTACACACACACACACACGCAGCGTACTGGCACCGAATGGATGAGTTTTAAGTATTTATATGCGTTTAGCTCGTGTATGACACGAAATTGGATGACTAGGCATGCTTCTCACATATCGTACGCAACGTTCCGTCCGTTTTAAAGTCCATGCATGAGATATTAAATTTTTGTGGCACAGTCACTTAATGAACATGTAAACCGATTATTTTGAAACTACATACTTTTGTTTTTTAATAATAACATAATTGATATCAAAAATAATAATGTTATTTTTCACATTACAGTTTCCTTTTTCGGCGCGGCGGTAAAAATTTTTGTGAAAACGGTTTTGTTTCTATCGGATCTCTCTGTGTGTTAGAAATCAAAACTATTTGCCAATATTTTTGAAAGCAAAGAGTTTAGATATCTACAAACTCTTTGCGGAGACTTACCATTCTTGTAATAAAATACAGTGTAAGATAAAATATTACAAATAAACGTTATAATAATAAGCAAATATATTTTTGTCGCCCAATTAATATTAATTTGTGTTATAAATAGGAAAATACATATTTTATTTTACTATTGATAGTTTTGGCAACTTCGTCAATCACTCTCCTACTACCTGCGCGCGCATATACCTTAGACTTGATTTGACTTTGAATGTATTTAATTGATTGTCTTATCAAAATATAATTTTGTGTTATTTTATTCTTGATTTTCCTTGCAATTGTGTTGAAAAAGACGTATGGGACACGAGCACTAAACGTCGCGTGCTGGCTCGTCTAGCAATTCAACCTTGACTGTAATGACCTACTAACCGCACTTATATCATAATATACTATTCCTTCACCAAATAGATATACGTTCACCAAGTAAACACTTATATTAACGGACATAGTATAATTAAATCTCACCACCAAATCATGCGAAAAGATACTGTAAGTAGTTTAAATATGTCTTTCTGTGACTGGGCCGACAGAGCCCTGTTTCTATTTCTGTATGGTCAGAAAAAACCGGGCTATGCTCGCTCACCAGCCCCCGTCACCAGCTTCGAACCTAACCTGTCCGTGTTGGGGTACACGGAACTCCCGAGCTTGCTTGGCTCCCTCATATGTCCATTTATTCTTTCAGGATTGGAATCAGGTATCGAAATTTAAAAAATATCGCTACATACCTGTATATTCGAATTGTCTATAATAATGTCTTATGGGCCAAGTAACTGTAATATTAAAGAAATATTTTTCAATAGATCATTGTTGTTCTGTTGCAAAATTGCAATATACTTATGATAGAATTACTTTATAAAACAACTTTGTGAAACATTTTTAATGGAATGCCGATTTGTGAAACAATAAATTTGCATTTCGTTGCTTTTTTGTTTAATAACTGTGAAACTTTCCGAGGGGAACCCTACACACCAAATTAATAACAGCTTTACAGTTCCAAACATTTCTAAAACATGACACTTGATTAGCTCCCATACAAAAGGATTTTATTTTCTCGTTGGATAGGATTGCTATACAAAATTAGAAATGATGTAGTTATGTACCATACAGATACCTAGCCTATTTGTATCTTATATACCTACCTCTTTTTTAATGATTTACATACCTGAACAATTTAGGATACTTGTACATATAAATAGAAGGAAAAACTTGATTTCTTAAGTGTTATTTATATGAAACTTGATTTTCGACCCACTGTTCGGAGAGTGCTAAAAACTAATCAAAATTCCTACTCCTCGCTCACCCTTTGCTATACTTCGACCCTTTATGCTGCGTTCAGCACCAATCTTGCGCTCCTCTATGTTCAGGTAGGTACGTTGTTTGTGTACCATATCGCGATAAACAAAACTACTTGTTATAAAAAGCTAATAAACACTTACTTATCTATTAAATGCTTATAATCCAGTGCGGCCAATAAAGTCTTAGCTGCATATTTCAATTGATCATTTTGAGATTCGAATTTCCTGAAAGGAAAGACCAAACCAGGACTGGAATACACAACTACTGGATCACGGTATTCCAGATATGCTGTGTTCAACCACCAATCTTCAAGCCAGTTCAGATGTTTCTGTGCTCTCTTTTCTAGCAACACCTGAAAAAAATATTTTATTAATAAAATACTCTCATTAAACTAATTAGGTACAATTGAGATTTACAACAATGAGTCTATGACTGGAGACCGTGAACGTTAAAAAGCAATAAATAAAATAAATAATGATAACTTACTTGTAATTTTTTTCCTGATCCTATCTCAAAATCTTTAACAAGACTTGTAGTCTTTGCAAACTCTTCCTCATTTAAAAATGGTCGTACCGTGAGTAAGTACTTTCCCAAGGTATCATTTAGTTTTGGTACGGGTAATCTTGGCAATTTCTGAACATTAGTATTCGGTTTAGCAGTTGTGTAATTGCAAGACAACTGAGTGGATGTGATATATGGTTCTAAGAAAAACCCTTTGTATCCACACTGAAATGATGAAGACAATAATTCAATAAAAAAATTACAATATAAGGGAAGCACTTCCCAATATAGGGTTGCTTATTGAATAACAAAGTTTTTTTTGTATAGGTAGAACAGTGAGAGGTTGGTGAAAGTTAGAATACCGTAAAAAACTGAAATTAATAGTTTTAGAGAAACAAATTACTTAAGAATCTTTCGATACCCGGTGGAATAGTGGAAGTATAATGGGTGGGGAAAACTTCGAGGCGTGTCATGAGTGTCAACGTAATATAATTCTAAATCCTCAAAAGTGAAGGTCGGACTACATATTAAATTACATAAAATGACGAAATATTACTACAAATAAAAAAAAAGTGAAGATCAAACTCGTCATAGGTCAAGGTGTATATAACTGAAAGGTCTCAAAAATGTTAGGTGTCCTAACTCGTAATATAAGCAAACTACTAATTTGAATGAGATTAGTTCCAGTGTGGCGAGGTCGCATGTCTATGATCTTATTGCTATCTGTTTATAAATTTAGTCGCTCACCCCCTTACACAACTTAGCCCCCGCACCCCCTTTCTAGCACCGTGGCAGTTCCAGCCTCCAGGAGCATTAATACATACATACATACCTAGACAATTTTTTTTGAAAAAAGCAAATATTTAATTTTACTATTAAGCTTTTGATCTATTTTTTGACGTGCATTTCTGCCAGCAAAATAGTTTAGTCGGTGTACGTAACTGAATTTTGTTATTGTTTTTAATTTCGAAATGCATCGAGGATTATCGGAAGCCTTGTTTGTTTTCGAGTAAGAATAATAACTTTGAGTGAAGAAGGTTACTCTACGACAGAAATAGCGCAAAGAGACTGTCTCCCCTGCATCATAACCAGGGATGTTGCGAATTGTGGAATCCTCAATTCCGTATCCGCCATTGTGGAACTTTGGCATTGATTTAGATATTTACATCTGGATACATTAATGTGAATTAATGTGGGATTAATTAATGTGGATGTTCATGCGGATGCAGATGAAGCGCAGGTCGCGACAAGAAAAAATTGGGTTGGGCCGGGAAGTCGCGGATGCCCGTGGGCACGAGCTGATTGAACAATATATCCGAAGATTCGACGCGTTTGTTATTGGTTCCACATAGTTTTGTAAAAAAAAAAAAACTGAGCCATCTCGACCTCTTAGTTGTCAGAGCGCCTGGAGTATTCATCTGGGAGGCGCAGGCTCGAATCCTGTTCGCGACCGTATTCTTTTTCCATTTAATATAATAACTTTAGAGTTCGCTAAGCATGCATTAATGCTTTTCAATAATTTATCTTGAAAAAAAAAACTAAGTTTACTTATATGTCGTCGTCTATTTGCCACCTGCTTAGACTCTCACTATAAGCTTAAGTTTTTTACACCAGGGACCGAGGAAACAAATTGAAGAAGATGTCGTTAAGTTATATAATATATATATATATATATACGGTGGTTAGCAGGATTTGAACCTGCGCCTCCTAGATAAATACTCCAGGCGCTTAGACCACTAAGCCACCTCAACCTCTGGTCCTACCCCCTGACAATTGAAATAATCTTGTTATTTTATTTTGTAGATCGTTTTTAATTTTTTATATATTTCCCCAAATGACGTAATCTGTTCACAAATTTTTAACACACCTAGTTTATAAACGTACTAAAACAAACAGCTGTCAATTTCATGTCAGTTGGTAATGTCAAATGAAGGTCACAAACGTGAAACTGACGAGTGTTGCCAGCTCTACTATTGAAATTTTGATGTTTATTAATATAAAACGCATGTTTTTCTTTGAGAAATTAATTAACTTTAAGCCGAGGTATATAGTAAATAATGTCGTTTAATTTAACGTGTTTATGTGATTTATATGTAGCGTGTATGAGGTGACGTGCGTGTGTGGGCAGGTGTCCGTGGGTGCGTGCGTGTGCGCGCTATAGTGCGCGCGGAACTAGTTGGCCGCGCCTTTGGTAGGGACAGGGGTGAGGGGGCGGGTTGCTTGCTGCTCGCAACGCACATGAGATTAGACAGTGACGACCAATCTCGAGATATCGTGAACAATAATTGTTCAATTATTGAAAAGAAAAAATAAAAGACAATTGAACTTTTACAAGTTTATATTATACCTATCTTATTAATTGCAATGTACTTAACATTGCAATTAAAAGTAAAATAAACCAAAAACTAATAATATGAAATACTTCCGACATATTTGAATCATTTATGAAGTTACTATTTATGAAATTATTATTAATTAATTAGTGTAACTAACACGACTTTCTTTTATATATATAGATATGAAATTACTCTGACATATCCTCTGAATCACTTGATTTTGAACTGTCTGATCTTGAGTCAGAATCATCTTGTAAGTTTATAATGAATTCGTCCATCACAGTATCATATCTCATATCATGATTCCAGTACTTTTTCGTTTTTTTATACGTGGTCGTCGCATTTTTGCCATTGTTCGGCAGAAAATTCAGAAAATAGTCTTGTTAGTATTGTAATTTTCACGTCCAATGTAGCATTAATGTGATCTCTGGCCAGGCAATTTTTAATATTTGCCCACACAAGCTCGATTGAGTTGAGATCTGGATGATATGGAGGTAGTCTTAGAACAGTATGACCTGCACCTTTCAGAAGTTCATCAATCGTGTATATTTTTCCTGATTGGGTCGTATTAATCAAGCCCAAGAGTTCGGCTTTGACCATCGTGGGAGAAAAGGGCACGTTATGATTTTGCAACCAATTCTGCATATTAATTTTCAAACAGGACATAGTCGGTTTCTTCTCAACTTGCACACAGTGGTAAGCTGCATTGTCCATAACTATGACTGAGTTAGGTGGAAGTTTAGGTATTAACTTTCGATCAACCTAGTTGTAAAAATTTTTAGAGTTCATGTCTCCATGATAGTCTCCTGTTTTTGAATCTGATTTAAAAATTAGCAAAGCATCGTCAACTAACCCGTTCCATCTACCAGCGTGAACTATTATTAAACGCCTTCCTTTGCCTATATCTGCATAAATACCAGGCTCCGACGAAGATTGCCAACATTTTTGGACATTATGACTTTGGTTAACGTAAGTTTCGTCCAAAAAGAATATATTTCGTTTGTCTTCTCTGAATTTTCTTATGGCCCTCAAATATTTCACTCGCCATTCAACAATGTTTGGTCTCTCTATTAAAAGGGATCTCTTCGATTTACATTTTTTAAATGAATATCCCAGTTTGTGCAAAAGTTAAAATATTATCCTCTTTTAACACAGCATTTAGTTTTCGTAGACTTGGATTTTTTTTCTGTACCGTATTAAACTGATTTATTTTTCTTCTTATCACTCCTAAATCAAAATCATCAACTTGTATATAATTATAGTTTTTAATACATGTTGTGGCCATGTAGACGTATACAAAGAGGATTGAAAATTCAATAGGTTTGAACACGACAAGGTAGCTCAGTTGGTAGAGTGATGACACGGAACGTCAAAGGTCGCGGGTTCAAGCCCCATCAACTTGTATTTTTTTTTTTTTTTCTTTTGGTCTCCGCGGAGAACAAAATTTTGCTTCCCCTGTATTTTGCAAGGATGTTTTACTTTCAGCAATCACTCTCCTTACACTTCGTTCTGATATCCCGGTTGCTTCTGCCACTAATTTATGAATATTCGCATCAGTTTTATATTCTAAACTATTGACATCGGCTTTCCGTTTTTTAAAAAACGTATGCACTTTAAATATTATTTCCTTAGATTGTCTTTTTATCGGCGGACTCATCTTGCTATTGCAATCTCTTATGCGTTTTGTCTAAACTAGCCAGAATTGTCAACGCGTGTTGCCGCCGCGAAGTCCGTCGCCGAACTGAGTAATGAGCACAGAGTACTTTATAATATGGTAATGACATCAAGCGCCCCCGCCTCTACGTCCCACCGCTCACATACCTAAGGCGCGGCCAGCTAGTTCCGCGCGCACTATAGCGTGTGGTTGAGGTTGAGAGTGTGTGTATTAAAAGTGGTATGAACTTTTAAACAGTGATTTTATTTATTATCCCCAGTTGATCTCGACCCCGCAGGAAAGTAGTCTCAGTAGACCAGGCAAATTGTGATCAGGCATTGTGGTCTGCAGATATAACCAGCCGGCACATTATTAATATACAGTCCACAGGCCCCGCAGCGACTGGATATCCACAACAATATTAATACATATATTTTGAAATGATGTCGGCAAGGACTTTCTTAATGCACTAAAGTTATTAAGCGGCTAGGTATAGATACTTACAATTCTATTCATCCCACGTAACATTTTGTTATTATCCTGAAACAATATTATTTTAATTGATAGGTGTCAACATTAAGCATTAGACACACAGGATCTATATAAATAAATGTATAGGACCTATACATTGGTGTACCTATTGATTAGTCTTATAAAACAAACATATAACTACAGGATACAGGTTTATCTTAAAAGATTTATATTTTATAATAATAATAAATCTGATCGGGTCGCGTCCTAAGTGGTATTGGCTGTTAGGATTGCCATTAAAAACGCTCTATACTCTGTTTGAAATAAGATTAGACATTTAAAAAAACCTTTTTTACAGTCCGTTCAACTGATTTTGCCTTCTATTGCGTTGAAGGCATGACAAATGGCAGTTGCAGTAACAGTTCGTATTGTAACCACTTTTTACTTTTAATACCATCCTTATGCCTAGGAAATAGAAGTCAAAATCGGAATATATCGTAATAATAATTTAATCTGTATTTCAAATGGAGTATAGTTAATTTGGTAAAAACACATATTTAATTACTGTAGGTATACAATAAAACGATACGTTAAAAATAATGAAAAATGTTAATAGAAGACGAATGCACCCGGTCCCGTTGCTGTCCGCATGACTGATGTCGAAGCGCACTCAGCGCGACCTTATTGATTAGCTAGATCACTAAAGGGTGTTCGAATACCATCAAACATAACCTTAAATTAGGAACCCTCACAATCAATATACAAAGATAACATTTGAAATTCAGTAGTCTATCAACAGAGTGACCCTCTGGGATTAGCCATTTGGGGTTTAGGTTCCGATAGTTTTGTCCGCCCAGCAAATCTGAGCTCTGTTGCCATCTATCCCAGCGACAAGACCAAGACAAGTGACGATGCCAAGTCACTGGTGCAGAAAATTATCTCACCGGAAGAGCTAAAACTGCATGTCCGTGGCATGAGAAAAGTCAGAAACGGAGGCGTCATTATCAGTACAGAAAATAAAGGCGATATTGACAAATTGAAAAACTCTGCGAAACTAGTTTCTTCCGGCCTAACAGTTGAGGAACCCTCTAAACGACGTCCTAGGATCGCTGTCATTGGTGTCCCCGTAGCTCTCACTGAAAAAGAGGTATTTGATTGTATTTACGAACAAAACCTCTCGGATAAATTGCCCAATACTACCCGTGAGTCCTTCCTTGATACAATCAGGCTGAGCCCTAAATCGGGGAGAAAAAACCTCCCTACTTGCAACTACATATTAGAACTACCCGCTAGCATTAGGAAAATTCTAGTAAATCAAGGTCGCATTTTCATAAACTGGACATCTTGCCCTGTGAGAGATTTTACTACAGTCACCAGGTGCTTCAACTGCCAGCAGTTCGGTCATGCAGCCAAATTTTGCCGGGAAACAAGTCCTACATGCAACCACTGTGGAGAAAATGGCCATGCTTTCAAAGACTGTAGTAACAAAATTTCTACCCCTCAATGTGCGACGTGCAAACGATTCAAGAGGAAATGCGACCATCGAACAGGTGATGTAAGTTGCCCAGCACGTAAATACGCAGAAGACAACTACATTAATTCAATAGATTATGAAGGCGTCTAAGAGCGCCACTGATTAGTTTATTAAGTAGGCACTTAAATAGTAGCTTTTTCTATTTATATTTATTATTCACTAAGTAATCATGACCAATCAGTTAATTGGTGATCTAGATAGTTTTTCTGTGTCTGAAGTAAAAATATGTAATGTTGAGGAGTGTAAACATCTTTTTCCTGTTGGAGAAAAGACATTAACCTTGCTCACGCAAAATATTCGTAGTATAAACCGAAACATGAACGGTTTTGAAGTGTTATTACAAAATCTGGATATTACCTGTGATATTATTATATTAACAGAATGTTGGTTGTCAAAGCAGATAGGCAACTTACCATCACTTGAAGGTTATTATTCTCATCAAACTGATAGAAATATCAACCAAAATGATGGCGTAGTAGTTTTTATCAGAAATAATTTAAAGACAATTATAGAAGAACCGGTTTTCCAAGACAGTCATTACTTAACAATTAAAATTATTCCCGGTATAGTAGTCATGGCTATTTATAGACCCCCTTCCCTAAATATTGACAGATTTTTACTCTCGCTTGATGAAAATTTAAAAGAAATATCATCTTTTAAAAACATTTTACTTATAGGGGATATAAACATTAACATTGTTTCAGGAAAAACCGACATTAATGCTCATAACTACCTAAATATTTGCTCATTTCATGGACTTTTACCAGCTCATTACCACCCTACGCACCAGAGCGGGTCATGCTTAGACCATATAATAATAAAATCAAATAAACCAACTAAAACATTTGTTACTAATTCTTCGCTAACCGATCATCAAGCTGTTTTACTAACATTACAAATTACTCCACCTAGAAAAAACTGCATGCGTAGCTATACTCAAATCAATATGACTAACCTTGAATATGACATACGTGCTATTAATTTTGACCCCGTTTACAACTCAAACGATGCAAATATTTCGATAGAGTATTTTATACATTCACTGCAATATGCAATAAATAAAAATACAATAACTAAAGTAGTGCCCAAAAAGTTTATCAGTATTAAACCGTGGATCACTCCTGTCGTGTCTGGTTCGTTGTATTAGACATAGGGACAAACTTCACCTTAAGTCGAATCAAGTTTAAAAACACATTCCGTAGTTTTCCGTTACAACATGTGGGGGGGAGAAGGCATAAATAGAGGTGTAGGGTGCGGTTTTGGCTCACTCGGTGGCGGACACTGCACGGTCTAACAGCTCCTGATGATGCCCCGTGGAGGGGCGAAACACGTGTAGAGTAGTTGGTGGTAGTCGGAATTTTCACCGCTTGCGTATGTGCATATATTTGCGGGCGGGCGGGCGGTGCACAGGTAATGCATGACTACCCTCAATTTTGTGGAAGTAGCTAGATATTGTATTTATTTGCATCCAAAGTTTTATTTAGCTTTTTGTAATAAGACTGTTTTTTAAGTCATTTAATTTAGGAAACTTGTTCCTTGAACCCACTAGGATCACAGCATCTTCTTCCACTTGTCTGGATAACATATTTAGTAATTATGATGCTACACTTAAATTTCTTCTGAGTGACCTTAACATCTGACCACTGTGGACAAATACCTAGTTTCCGAATGATATTAGATAACAAGCCTCACAAAATCGAATGTAGGCCCTACACGGCATGTCGTTGCATTGGTTTTAAAAATAATATTGAGTCTAAACTAAAATTCCCAAATTTTACGTATGGTAATCTAAATGATATGTATAAGTCTCTATTTGATGTTGTACAGAAAGAATTTCATGGTACTTTTAAGACGAAAACTTTATTAATTAAAGACACTGTCACCTTTAATCAGTGGGCCACTACAGCCATATATATGAGTAGAGCTAGGCTGTATGAATTATATGGTATGAAAAAAATTTAGTTTGATGCTCCTTTTCTAGAATATGATAAGAATTATTCCAAAATGTTTAAAAGGGTTTGCACACTTTCTAAATCAAAATTCATTAGTGAAACAATAAAAACATCAAACAACAAAGTAAAAACCTGGAAATTTATTAATAGTGAAACTGGGAAGCCAATAAAACGTGCTGAACGTTTCGAGATTATGGATAATAATAAATTAATAAATCAACCAAACGAAGTGGCTCGGGTTTTTAATGAGTTTTTTGTAAACATTCCATTAACCACGACTAGGTCTTTAAACGCATCCTCAACCAGTGCTGAGCACCTTTTGCTGAGTAGTGTGCCTAAATGTAGTTCTTTATTCAGATTTGAGCACATTGCTTCCCAAGATGTAGTTAATGTATTCAACTCATTTAATAAAAAGAATACCTGCGAGTATGGGGAATTTCTATTTTTTTTTTTTTTTAAATCGTATTATTGATATTGTTGCCCCCCATCTCTCTATTATGCAAATTTATTGACATAGGTATTTTTCCCGAGCTAATGAAGTGTAGCAAAGTTATACCTTTATATAAATCTGGTAATAAAAGTGATATTGGCAATTTTAGGTCTATTTCTATATTACCAGCATTTAGTAAAATATTTGAAAAGTTAATTTTGAAGCTACTCTTGAGACATTTTAATTTGAAAAACCTCCTTCATAATAATCAATATGGCTTCACGAAAGGACGTTCAACAACAGATGCGGGTGTTGCTCTTCTGAAACACATTTTCAATGCATGGGAGAAATCGCAGAATGCAATTGCAGTGTTCTGTGATCTTTCCAAAGCGTTCGATTGCGTCGATCATAGTACTCTTCTACGTAAACTGAAACATTATGGTGTTCAAAATTTAGCTTCTAGTGTTATTAAATCATATTTAAGTCAAAGGAATCAGTGCGTCGATATTAATGACACTGACACTAAGTCTTGTGGACTTTCAGTTCAATTAGGCGTGCCTCAAGGCTCAATTCTGGGTCCTTTTTTATTTTTGATTTATATAAACGATTTACGCTATTTAGAGGGAATTTGCGATGTTTTACTGTTTGCAGATGATACATCTTTGATTTTTAAAGTAGATAGAAATAGAGAACATTTTGACGATGTGAACAGTGCGCTCACACAGGTTACGAACTGGTTTACAACAAATAACCTGGTACTCAATGCCAAGAAAACAAAATGCATTAAATTTACTATGCCCAATGTAAAAAATCTCGGACCAAACATTGTTCTTAATACAGAGGTATTTCAGGTAGTAGAATCCACAGTGTTTTTAGGTTTGACGGTTGACACCAAACTTCAGTGGGGTTCTCATATATCCAGTCTCGCGGGAAAGCTTAGTTTTGCAGGTTACGCTGTCAAAAAAGTCAGGCAATTAACTGATGTTGATACAGCTCGGTTAATCTATTTCAGTTATTTTCACAGCGTTATGGCATTCTGTTATGGGGCAAAGCTGCAGATATTGAAAGTATATTTGTTTTACAAAAAAGAGCAGTTCGATCCATATATCAATTGGGAGCTAGAGATTCACTTAGACATCATTTTAAAAACATTAGTATCCTTACTGTTGCTTCGCAATGCTGCTTGCGGTGACTGGTCGTCTTGCTGATCGTAGTTCCTAATTTATTGAAATGCATATATTGAATTAGCCAAGCTGGTCCTAGTTAATGTGCAGTTTCTATCTCTTGGCATCAATGGGTACGACCTTCATACGAAATAGTTTTAGATTGGACGCTTTCGGTAATTTTACATTGTTTCTTAATTAATTTAATATTTTTATGCGTTGGCATACATATTACATAGGCTCGTTCTAGCTAACTGTGCCCAAGATATTTTATCTCAATAGATACAATTATTTTATATAAATTCAATTTTAGATTTGTATAGAATCGAATCGAAAAAAAATGTGAAGGGTGGGCTTTTTTGGGGGCTGTCTTATTGTTTGACGTTCAAATAGCGCAAATTTTTAGCCTAATTTGAATAAAGAAATTTTTGATTTTTTTGATTTTGATGCGTAAAGTCAATGCTTAGTCATAGAGGGGTAAAAATTGCCCTTCACGATAAAACAATAGAGATATCCACAGTTAGAGGATGCTCGCAAGGTAGAGTCTTATCGCCTTTACTGTGGACACTTATTAGACACACCGTAGATGAGTTCTTATTTAGGTTGGCAGAACTCCAGATCGATGCACAAGGCTACGCAGATGACTTGGTAATTGTCGTAAGGGGTTTCTGTTAATCTACTATCTCACACATTATGCAAAAAGGTCTTAACACCGTTAGCGAGTGGTGTGCCAAAAGTGACCTTTCTGTCAATGCGGACAAAACTGTCTTAGTAACTTTTACCAAAAAACGGCGTCTGGACAAACTCGTGATGCCAAAGCTAAATGGTAAAATGATTACGTTTTCCACTGAAGCTAAATACTTGGGCGTCACTATCAACCAAAAGCTAACGTGGAACACACATTTATCCAACGTACTGAGTAAAACTAAAATGTCCCTCGGGGTCAGTGATCGCTTTATGGGTAGCAACTGGAGTGTAAACCCCAAAAAAAAACGCACTTTGGCTGTATACCACCATTGTGCGACCAAGTATATCATACGCGTCCGTCGTGTTGTATAGGAAAGCCCATACTAAAAACTGAACAGTTTGCAGAGGACTGCCTGTCTCATGGCCACGGGCACTATGTCCACATGCCCTGGAACGGCACTGAATATCCTGCTTGGACTACCGCCTCTTCATTTATTCTTACACAAAGAGGCGAAAGCCAGCATGTTTAAGGCAAACATTCAGGGTAGGAAAAACTGGCGCTCCCAAAAACTGAGGACTCTACAGGACTCAGCTATGGAACTGTCATTACTTGGCAAAACAACAGATGCCATGCTTCTGTGGTATGTATTCGGAAAGCAATACTCCGTGGAAATGCCTTCACGGGAGGACTGGTTCAGTAACCAATTAACCTACGAGTCCGGGTGCCTAATATGGTACACTAATATGGTACACCAAATGGCGTCCAAAATTGGACAGGATGTAGGCTGTGGATTATATGGAGAGCGACCAAAGTTCAGTAAAGGCGTCAACCTGGGACACTACGCCTCCATCTTCCAGGCAGAGGCATACGCCATTGTAGAGTGTGCGGAAGTCAACCTGCGAAAGCGCTACATCAACCATACCATTTACATAAATTCGGATAGCCAAGCAGCTCTCCTGGCATTAGACTCAAACGTAGTCTCATCAAAACTAGTAGAAGACTGCGTGGCTCGATTAAACTCTCTAGGCTACAGAAATAGAGTAGTTTTGAGATGGGTACCGGGTCATGCGAGCCTTATTGGAAATGAACGTGCCGATGAGCTAGCAAGAGCAGGAGCAAATGGTACACAGCAAGACCCCGAGCCCTTCTGTGGTATACCTAAAAGCCTAACTCAAAAATCCCTCATGGACTCATGTTTTGAAAGTGCAATCAAAGCTCTGGACGGAAACGCTAGGCATGACTCACTCTAAAGTCCTCATTAAAGCCTACGACAAAAGGTACACAAACAATGTACGTGCGCTAAGTACAAGAACAATTTGCGCGTTGTGGCAAGAGCCTTAACAGGACACTGCTGCTTAAATAAGCACATGTTCAACCTGAGGCTAAGCGAGACACAAACCTGCAGACGGTGTAAAGAGGCTGGTGAAACACCACTTCACCTTTTGGGGGAATGTGGACCGCTGATACACAAGCGCTACGCTCATCTAGGGAAGTATAATTGGGCCCGGATGAAATGGGGGAGCTCACCCCTAGAAAAATCCTGCAGTTCATCACAGCGGCAGGGTTTAGGGATGAACTCTAATTTAAACGCAAAGTGGCGATCACAATAGACCTCTTATGGTCTAAGTGACACTATAGCCAGATATAATAAAAATAAATAAAAAATAGTACAATGTGACGTATACACTCTGAATCAAACATAGTTTCTTTTAAATTACCAACTACTTCCACAGAGTAGTTTTTTATATATAGGTCGATAATAAATATATTTCAAAGTGTTCAGAGGGAAAGCGATTGATAGCGCCATCTCTTGTGAAAATATTGTAACTTTCGGACTACATATTTACATCATTCCTGCATCTAAGTAATTCTATGTATTTAGTTTAACTAATTCAATAAATAAACAATTAAAATCCAAAGCGTCTTTTAATACAATATTTTATTATTTTTAATAAAATCCACAATAAGCTTAAAATATAATCTGCTGGTGCGCCTCAGGGCAGCGTTTTATCTCCGTTACTCTTCGCAATTTTTATAAATTCATTATCCAAGTCTCTTACCTCTAACTACCACCTTTACGCAGATGATTTATAAATTTACTCACAAGCCCAACTCGAACGGCTGGCGGAAGGTATTCTTGCTATCAACCTTGAGCGCATATGCGAATGGAGTAAAGCCCATGGACTTAAGGTAAATCCTACAAAGAGTCAAATAATTATAATTGGCAGCTCTAGGATGATCTCCAAAATTAATTGGTCGCATCTCCCCCAAGTTACTTGTGATGGCTACATCATTCCTTTCAGTGATAAAGTCAAGGCCTTGGGGATATATATATATAGATACAAACTTTTCCTGGGGACCGCAACTGCAGGAGGTTAGCCGGTGTTTAAATTAAATGTTTGCCTCGGTAGGGTCCTTGCGTCGGCTCCGCAACTTCCTTCCTATTGCCACGAAGACTGCGCTTGCACAATCCCTCCTGTTTCCAATCCTTGATTACGCCGATGTCAGCTATCTAGATCTCACCGAAGACCAATTTGACAAACTTGAGCGTCTTTTTGTATTAGATTCATATTTGGTTTGCGCAAATATGATCATTTTTCGGAATTTCATAAAAAGCTCAAGTGGTTACCAATACGCCTTCGCCGGAATGCTCATATTCTTTCACTACTATACAATGTACTTCTCAATCCTACCACACCACCTTATCTTAAAGAACGTTTTGAGTTCCTACATGATACACATTCGAGGTTCTTGAGATCATCGGAAAACCTTAAACTAAAAATTCCACGAAATTTCTCGACAAATCCTTTTATATCCAAGCTGTGCCACTGTGGAATGCATTGCCGGTGTCAATAAGACGGGCACAGACATTACCTAGTTTTAAGAATCTTGTATATAAACACTATTTTATCCCTATAATTCTTTTCTCTTCTTTTTGTTCATATTTCCTCCTTTTGATATAAATATATATATATATATATACAGGCTGTGGTTTTGAACAGTGGCCATATTGTAGGAACATATACAGCAACAGGTTATATGTTGTATAAAAATAATTATAACAATAATAGCCAAGAGGTCAACGTCCTATTCGTCTCGTAACAGCTGACGCTTCTCTTTGAAACTTTCGCATATTAAGCACAACGCAGCAACGAGCGCGCCGCCCGACAAGTAGGTAGGTTGCATACAAGTCAACGATAAAGACCTAACGAACATATTAAGACTACAATCTAGTTTTAGGATTGTTTTTGTCTCATTGTTGGTTTCTAAACTCCCATTCATAAATGATAGTTTTTTTTAGATTACGTGAGTACGATATTATTACCGCGAGATGCAAGCTAATTACGTAACATAATCACATTGATTAGACAGTGTTATCAATACAGTATAACGTGTAGTTGCCGAGTTGATTGACGAGAGTCGGGATCTTCTGCGCCGCGGTTCGCGGGTTTGATTATGTTCCAAGTCTAGGTGTAGATGCATTAGAGGTTTGTTTCTGTAAATGCTTAGAAATGTAAAAAATGCAATGCATCGCAAGTGAGTTACAAGATTGGGTTATTAACTTATTGGTATTAAGGTCAACAGATCAGTCGACCATGCCTACGTGCGAATAATTAAATGTACTTACGTATTGAATGTTCACTACTGAACTTATGTTACTCGTAACATAACGAGCGATACATAACTGGGCACGTCGCCTATTGTTGTCTTTTAAACTACGTAACACCAGCACACTCCCACTCACGCACGCAATTGCACTACACTTGTAATCTCATCGGTGTACACTAACTTTTTTACGTCACCACACAAATAAAAGTCTAGCGGCGTAAGGTCCGGGGACCGAGGAGGTCGAGGCACTGGGCTATCACGTCGAATTTATCATTATTTATGAGGTCTGCTCAAAAAATAAGGTGAATTTTCAAATTTCGCGGGCTACTTTCATTCGATTATCGATTGTTTTTATTATGTTATGTTGGTACACTCGTCTCAAACATATGTTCACAGTTTTAGTTAAATAGCACATTTAGTTTGTTTGTGAGAGGCATAAATGTTCGAAGTGTTTTGAGTGTGAGTTGGCGATTTTCTGCTGTGGAAAAACAAGGATCAAAGAGTTTGCATTAAATTTTGTATGATAAATGGAATCGACTGCTCCAAAACACTTGAAACGTTGAATGTGGCATACGATGAGTCTATTTTAAGCCAAAAAAATGTTTACAAGTGGTACAAGCTTTTCACAGAAGGTCGAGTAGATGTGAATGACGACGCTCGCCCTGGACGCCCCAGCACATCAAGAACCGATGAAAATGTTGAGGAAGTGAAGAAAATTGTTATGGAGAATCGTCGAATCACTATTAGAGAAGTTGCTGAGGATGTCGGGCATATCGGTTGGCTCATGCCATGCAATTTTTTCGGAAATTTTGGGCATGAAGCGTGTGGCTGCGAAGTTTGTTCCAAAATTTTTGAATTTTGACCAAAAAAATCGTCGCAAGGATATCGCTCAGGAATTGTTGAATGACGTCAACTGCGCAGGATTTGCATAAAAGGGTCATAACTGGTGACGAATCATGGGTATATGGTTACGACATCGAAACCAAAGTCCAATCGTCCGATTGAGGAGATACAAACCGAATCACTGAGAAAGCTCAAGAGCATACCAGAAGGTGCACATCAGAACTGCTTCGAGGATTGGAAAAAACGCTGGCACAAGTGTATCATATCTGAGGGGGATTACTTTGAAGGGGACAAAATAGAAATTGATGAATAAATAAATCTTTCTGAGAAAAACGAAAATTCACCTTATTTTTTGAACAGACAGTTTATATACTTACTCACCTTCACTTTAGTGTAAACTAAACTATACTCAAAGACTGAAACTAATAGCGATTATGTTTTAGTCATTCATTGAAAATTAATAATAATAATTAATAACGTTAACTATCTGCTTAACTTAAAATTGCGCCATCTATGGTGCTCATTCAGAAACTTCACTTTTTATGACGTCACGCGAACATTTTGTAGTTACCTGGTACAATGTTCTAAGATTGTACACCCTGAATACTTCTATTAATCTTCCATTACTTCTAATAATCATATAAACTATTTAAACATTTAAATAAACATCATGTAATGATTCCTGTGTACGAGTATATTATTAAGTACCCACAATAAATTATATTAAAGTACACAGACTTAGGTAAATCTTGATTAAAGCATGCAAAATCATTTGATATTTAAATACTCCTTTAAAAAAATGCCATTGTTTAAAGTCTATATAGAAGTGGCGCTATCACGGCCATTCTGTGAAGCCCGTGCTCTGGGCGTGTGAATCCAATGTTCGTTATGATCTGTAGAGTAACTATTCCAGTTAGGAGCATATTTAAAAGTTTGTAATTAATTATAAATTTCCTTTTATTGTTGCACTTTACTATGCTCTTTTTTTGGCACTCAGTTGTGCTCTTTTGTTGACACTCAGGTAATTTTTGTCTATTCATTTGAGTCGCTATCATGGTCATCATCGTTCATGTTTTGTTGAGAAATATCTGGTGCCGGTATAAGTCTTACTTGTTCATGGGAAACAACTGTAGTCTTTCTGTTACCGGGTTTTATACATTTTACTTCGCATCTGTCATTATCAAGAGTTCTATGAATTTTGTAAGGTCCTAAGAATTTGGGTCCAAACTTATTACTCGACCATTGAGTATCTTTGCATAATACAAAGTCATTAACTTTAAAGGGAACTATGTAGTACATTTTGCATTAAAATGGTTTTTACTTTTTAGAGCTTCGGTCATTCTGTTAGTTGCATGTTGTTGAATTTCGTCTCTGTCAGTGTCATCTTCTGTTATGTTTAACTGTTGAATTGCGGGGTTGAACATGTTTTCTCAATAAGTAATTCAAGTGGGAAATATCCTGTAGTTTTCGATTTTGTGGTATTAATACACAGTTGGAGATCTCCTAATTTATTAACCCAAGTTCTATTTTTAATTTGAGAAACTACACCTAAATGATCACGAATGGTGCACATTAACCTTTCTACTTGGCCATTACCTCTTGGTACGCCACGCGCAATAAATAGCATGGTGTTCAATATTTCCAGATAATGAAGAAATTTTGCACCTCTTTAGACATAATGGAAGGTTCTCTGTCATATATTATCCTAATAAATGACCCAAATAAATTTATTATTTCTTGTAATCTTTTTAAAATAAGACTACTACTTACTACTTGTACTTTTGTCTCGTAATTTTTATATATTTAGATTAAATTTTAGATTATAATAAATTTGGTAAAACACGAATGCGTAAGCTCTTTTATGTAGTATGTTATCCAGTTGTTACCCATTAAATCAACATGTAAAAAATGGAATGGAGTGGTAGTTTTATCAATAGGATGTACATTTATTTGTTTACCTGACACTCCTTTCCCAATTTTGCAATTTAAACAATGGTTACAAAAAGACCGTACTCTTTTAGTGATATTAGGAAAACAAAATTGTTGTCTTATTTTATCAAAGGTTCGCTCCCACGCAGCATGCCTTAGGGTTTCAGGATATCGATTACTTAAGTTGTGGACTAAAGAGTTGGGTACAACTGTACAGGCCACAGTTTTCCCCGCATGATTTTGAATGGAAATTATTAAAAGATTATTTATGACTATACTTGTGGTCGTAATTGTCTTTATTAATGATTGCATCACGAATTTTTTTAAGATCAGTGTCGCGTTCTTGTTCAACAATAATCCACGATGGGTCTTTTGTGATTATGTTAACGGAAGGATTTCTGCATAAGTAATCCACATGTCAAAGTCAAAGTCAAAGGTTTTTATTTCATATAAACCATACAAAGGCCCTTATGAAAAGTCAGAATTTACGTGCACGGTTCCAAAAAGTCGCTTCCTATGCAGAAGAACCGGCAAAAAACTCCATGGTTACTCTTTTAAACTGTATATCTTTTACAATTTCTGTAGATACAATTTTGGGCGGGATGTAAAAACAACGTAATCTTGGATGCAGTCACTAATATAAAAGATAATTACATAAGCCTTATTAAATGAATAGCGCATTTGACAAGTTTACGGCGTTCTCACATTTAGAAAATGTTGAAGTTAAAGAAGCTATATAAAAAAATGCATAATATCCGTCAAATATAGTAGTTTAACAAAAGTTAAAAACAAAAAAAGAAAGCAAAGATTGAAAGAGGTATATTATGCAAAAAACAAAGTAAAAATATCATTAGAAACTGTGATAGAAATTACACGTATATTGTCAGTGAGTAGGCAAGGAAGCCACATGTGCAGAAGGTGTTATAGCCAAACATCCCTACATGAGACATGTGTTCCCAGTGGCATGCATTGCATATAGGCAAATAGGCAGTGCCTACCTCAAAAAATTACCTATATACATTAGGTAATTGTGAATTGTGTTCCCCCTTTCGATATTGAATCTCAAACTCGAAATTTTGTAAATAAGCCCACTTTTTTGTGCGGCTAGCTTTAAGAGCATTACAGTCGGTTACTACAGTGAACTGTCTTCCATAGAGGAAATGCCGATAGTGTTTTAAAGCTTTTACTCCAGCTAATGTTTCCAGCTCATAAGAATGATATCTGGATTCAGGTTCAGTAGTTCACATACTGAAGTAGCTTACTACTTTACGCCTATTGCTTTCAATTTGTATTAACATTGCCCCGTACCCTAACGAACTTGCATCAGTGTGTACTTCTATAAGTTGGGATTAAAAATTCTTAAAATAGGTTCAGATGTTAAAAAATAAATTATTTTCTGACTAACGTTTTCATGAGTGTTAGTCCATTCAAATTTTGTTTCATTTTTAGTGATTATATAATGGAGACAATACTAGAAAAAATTGGGATAAATCTTCGAAAATAGCTGGCTAGACCATTAAATTGACGTACTTGCTTCACGGAATTGGGAGGGCGAGAATTTTTAATTGATTCCATCTTTTTTGGGCTTGGATTCACTGTGCCATTTTCAATTACATTTGAGATATATTCCACATTTTATTTAGGAATTTACATTTTGACATATTTAATGAAAAGCCAGCATCAGACAAACATTTTAGTATTAAATCTAAACGTTAAAGACCTTCTTTTTTATTTCACAGTTTCTACTAACATTTGAAATTATCTTGCATGTCGTTGATACCTTACCATACGATGTTATTTTGGGAATTGATTCATTGCGTGTACCGGGGATGAAAATATGGGTATCAAGTAATGGCGTATCAATTACTAGAAACGCCTTTATTGGACAAATACAATTGGACACCCAGAAAGCACATCCTGACACTGATGTCAAATCAGTGTCAGGAGTGACGTGACTGAATTAGAACGAGTTTTAGGTAAACACAAGGATTCGGGTTGTCTATGCGTTGGTGTAAACACGTTCTTTCGAATTTTTTGTGCTGTTTTTTAGGTTTTGCGGGTGTTTAGTATATTTAATTGTCATTTTTGTGCCGTGTTGTTGGGTAATCGCTGTCCCCTGGTTAATACCTTCTCTCGTTTCATTTCCCTCATTTTAATGAGGGAAATGGACGACGATGAACCCCCGGATGGGGGAGGTGGTGTTCCCACCGATCCTGACATATTTTCTTCTCAGGACTTGACTAACGATCCGCGTAATCAGGTTGATAAGAAACTAAAGAGAGCGGCTGTGGAAGATCTAGGTACCGAATCCAAAAAAAATAAACCTCCTTCAATGTCTTATCAATCGACTTATTCTAAACCCGGTTTTGAGGATAATGGTAAGATTTTATACAATGACGAATGTGATAAGGGGCCTTTTATCATCCATGTCACGAGATCGGAACCCGATGTGTCAGATGTGGCAGGTCAGTCTATCAGATTACTTAAGTTTGCTCAGCTTATCCATAAGAATAACGTGAAGGGTATTGTAAGGGGTGGCATTAAGGCTCTTGGAAGATCCAAAATAGCCATCGAGTTTAATTCTGCGACCGACGCGAATAATTTCACCAACAATAAAATTTTGACATCTAATAAGTTCACAGCCTCTGTTCCGAAATTTCATGTTTCAAGAATGGGCGTAGTGCGTAATATCCCGACGGACTAGACATTAGAGGAATTGGTTGAAGGCATTCAAACTCCTAATAATTGCGGTCAAGTAATCAAAGCCCGTCGGTTGAATGTCAAATCCCGAAAAGACAATTCAGTTTCTTGGATTCCTTCTACCTCTGTGGTGGTGACATTTACCGGACAGACTCTCCCTGAGAGAGTATTTTGCTATGAATCTTCTCTTCCTGTTTCGATTTACCAACTTCCTACCATTCAGTGCAGAAATTGTTGTCGTTTTGGCCATATTGGTTCACAATGCCGCTCTACTCCTCGCTGCTATCGCTGTGCCCAAAACCATCCTGGGGATAGCTGTTCTATTGTGGATGAATCTGCCTCTTGCCTGCTGTGTAGGGGAGCTTACAAAGCAACTGATTTAGGTGTCCTGAGCACTCCCGTCAAAAATCTATAAAGCTCGTCATGTCACAGGACAACATTAGTTATTCCGAAGCTTCCCTTAGATTTTCTAGTACCAACCGTCTTTATTCCGAGGTATTTAAATCATCCCCCTTCCCCACTCTTCCTGGTTCTCCTCAATTGACTAAAGAATCTCACTCTCGTCCCCTTACATCTCCTCAGTCTTATTCTTATACGAAAACCATTACTAAATCTCCTCGTCCTTCTCCTCCTCTTGGGAAATCTTATGATATTCAGGCCCATAGGAATTTAACTAAATCCCCTCTATCCTCTCAACATAATGGCTGTGCCTTTTCTTCTCCTCCTATAGAATCGACCCCTCTACTTACTCCCAATGATAATTTAATTGAACTCCTTACTTGTTCCCTTATTAATATAATTTCGAACTTCTCCGACTCTCTACCGAACAATGTCATTTCGTTACTCCAAGAATTGCTCTTTGCTCTAAGTAATAAAAATAGGTCAGATCCTTCTACAATGGAATTGTAGAAGTATTCGGCGTAAGAAACATGACATTATTTATTTGTTGAACCACTTCAATGCTGTCCTCCTTGCGGTTTCTGAGACATGGTTGCTGCCGGGATCCAGTTTTAGGGTCCCTGGGTACTCTTGTCTTCGGGACGACAGGGATGATGGATGGGCAGGCTGTGCCCTACTCGTCTCAAGATCAATCACTTTCTCCCAAATTCCAATTCCTTCCCACAGCCCTGATTTCCATGTTGTAGCAGTAAGAGCTTTAAATATTTCTTTTGTATCTTGTTATATTCCTGATCCTAACTCCAGCCTTATTTTAGAATTGAATAATATTATCTCTTCCATATCAGGTCCCCTCATTGTGTCAGGTGATTTTAATTGCCACCACTCCATGTGGGGATCTCATTTCTCGGACTCGTCATCTTCTTTTTTGCTTGATCTCCTTGATGACAATGACCTTTGTATCTTGAATGATGGATCTGCAACTCGCAGGGTATCTCCTGCCCAAAATATAAGTGTACCTGACCTTTCCTTCTCTTCCCCTTCTCTTGTAAATTCTATCTCTTGGTCCGTTCTGCCTTATTCCTATGGTAGTGACCACTTTCCAATTCTAATCCACTTAAATAATGTATCTACTCCAGCTCCTGTAACCCATCTTTACAGAGGTATAGACTCACAGACGCCGATTGGGATAAATATTCTCTTCTGTTAGACGCTAGAGTCAATTCTCTTCGTCCAGTTGACCATTCTAATTTTTTGACTTTATACGATACTTTGTGTCTTGTTTATTCTTGACTGCTGACGAATCTTTTCCCCTTAAAAATTCATCTCGCGGTCGTATTCCTTCCCCACCTTGGTGGGATAAAGAGTGTACGGCTTTCGTTCGTCGGCGGAATGAAGCCGAAAATAAATATGCAAATGACTTAACAATGGAAAATTACATTATCTATCAAAAAATTTGCGCTGTCACAAAAAGACGGTTAGCTAAGAAAAAGTCTTTGGGTTGGCAAAATTTTTTGAATCTTTATCGCCTCGCACTCCATTAAGTATTGTGTGGCGTAAGATTAAGAGCTTTCGCCAAACATTTGTGGATCCCAATATCTCCTCGAATGATCCTCAAACATGGCTGTAAATATTAGATCCAAACATGTTGTCGAGGTTGTCGTTATACGAGTTGGGGTTTTTATATGTTGTTTGAATTTGTGTTCCTGCATGAGGTTTAAAAATTGGTATGATTTTAGGTTGGCTGATAGAATAATAATATTAAAGTCGCCTCCTATAATTATATTAAGTTTGGAATATTTTTTATTTATATGTTTTAGAATTAGTTTTAATTGTTAGAAAAATACTTCCTCCTCTCTTCTATTCCAGTAAATGATTATTATTAACAAGTTTTCTTTTTGCAATTCAATAGCACATATTTCTATAACATATTCTATTGACATATTAGTAAGGTCATTTCTTTTTACTTTGAGTGTCATTTGTATACAGTCTATATGTTCTTGAATTAGAATACAGACACCGCCACCAGTTCGAGTGCTCCGACAATATGAAGATGCAAATTTGTATCCACTAAGCTGAATTAAATCTAATCTATCTTGTGAAGGTCAGTGCCAGGTGTCCGAAATACATATTGCTTGATATATTTGATTATGTGTAAGGAAGGCGTCAAGTAGGTCTTGTTTGTTGTTAAGGCTTTGCATGATCTGAAATACTTTTTTTTTTCGGTTTTCGACTCTGGTATTTTTATATACTTACTCGTACTTGCAAGCTCTGGTATTGAATTTTGCAAGTATATCGCATCCTTAGTACTGAGGTAGTCTTGTGTCGGTCCTGAACGAACGAACTAAAAGATATGTTACGGAGCAGTGATGGAGAAGAAACGTTTCCTAACCGAGAATGCTAATCGGTCAGTCGGTCCTAATCGTACATCATACTACCAACCGCTTACATACTACTCGTACATGACCGAACCGTATCAAACCTTTCTGAACGACCAAGAGCAAAATGAAAGAGTTCAATTTGACAACGAAACATTATTATAGAAATGTAGTTCTTAAGTCGACGTAATAATGACTATTTTCACTTGTCTTTGTATGATTTTGTTACTGGTTATTTACAAAATATGAGTTATTATTGTACATATTTGATTTTTAAATACGGTATTCATATCTTATTATCGATTCGAATGACAGTCCTATGCCCGTTGAAGTATGAAGGAAAATCAAATATGAGTATTATTTTATTTCTCAAAATTTTATGGGTAAATATTGTATTTGACAATTAACAAACGTCATACATTTAACTGCTCAATAGCTGCAGCTGTCATGTTCAATAGTATATTGTTCATATCTCGGTCGGACATGAAACCATTCTAATAGTTCTCGTACTAATAGAACGAAAGGAAACGATGAACGAATATGGTATTTGGTAACATATCCTAATAGAACTAAATAGTACTAATAAGGTGAACTAGTTCACTGACCGAATTGAACTAGTTCGGAGCGATCTCTTTCCTGACCAAATAGGCACACGACTATACTGAGGACTCTGAGGACTAATCTATGTATTTTTAAAGTAATTAAAATAGTTTTGAAATTTGAATTCTTGAATCTATTTTTATTATTATATTATATTATAATTATATAAAGACCGACATATCAATTGGGGACGGTCATTATTCCGCGGAAAATCTTAACAACGCGATTCAGAAAGTGATGTCATATGCACAACGCCATCTAGCGATTAATGAGTAAACCTTCAAATTATACAGTGCCTCAGGTATGTTCGCAGATGCTCACACTGACGACTATTTTGCAATAATGCGTAAGAAAGTGGCGTCAATGACACGCAGAGGGGGAGGAAGCACCAACAGTATCTTGAGGGTGTTTGCTGAAAGGCTGGATGGGCCTACCATGGGTAGGTTTATCAAGCTTCATGTATTACATGGGGCTTGATGAAACTATCAATGGTCTTTATGTTATTTTTTTGTTTCCTAATTATCTACTAACATAGTTTATAAGATATTTTTTAGACACTAACACAATTTGGTCCTATGTAGTCTGTAAATAAAAGATTTTTATTTTATTATACCATAAAAAAGGTTATAGTGAGAAAACCTTAAAAGATAGACATATGCTGATGCAGACTTTTTTTCAGAACTATTAAACGGGAACAATTCTGTCCTACATGATTTTTGCCCAACTTTAATTTTATGCAGCGCATGCAATGGAAGATCTTAAGAGGAATATTTTTTCCCGTTTTTGCAACATTTTTCATTGATGCTCCGCTCCTAGTGGCCGTAGTGTGATGTTATATAGCCTATAGCCTTCCTCAATAAATGGACTACCCAACACAAAAAGAATTTTTCAATTCAAAACAGTTGTTCCTGAGATTAGCACATTCAACTAAACAAACTAACTCTTCAGCTTTATAATATTAGTATAGATTCATATTTTCATGTACATATGCATATACCCATACCTACCTACCTTGTTCAAATAATGCCCCATTTTACTTTTACAACACACCCACAGCGCTGTCAGCTTATTCAAAATGAAAGAAACAATTACTTACAAAAAAAACAATGTACACTTAAAGGCCATAGAAAAAAAACTGTAAACAATTGTAACAAAAAAGTACTTTGTAAAAAAAAAAACGATAGTTTGCCATAATTATGTCATAGAGCCCAGTTTGATCCTTAAGCTGTTGCGTCAGTCATTAGCAGACACAATAGATTTTTATTGTTACAACGTACAGATCTGTACGTTACTGAGCCGAAAGGTTAATAGCAACACTATCAGATGATAAATACAAGGTGGTATTTTTGATTCCTGGGGAGGTAACATTGTTTTTTTTAAATCCAGTTGTGTAGTTTTAGATTTCATCAAAATTCCTTATGGCCTCAGATTTAGCCATCCACACTGACTTACCTGACTACCCTGTTAAATTTAAGTATGTACAGTAGCCATAACTTTTATATTTTGTAAAGTTACATAGTATATTATATTAAATGGAAAAAGAATATGGGAGCAAACAGGATTGGAACCTGCGCCTCCCGGATGAATACTCCAGGCGCTCTGGCCATCTTGACCTGCTCTGGTCAGAGCACCTGGAGTATTCATCCGGGAGGCGCAGGTTCGAATCCTGCTCGCAACCGTATACTTTTTCCATTAAATATAATAACTTTAGAGTTTGCTAAGCATGCGTTAATGCTTTTCAAAGATTTATCTTGAATTCCATAGTATATTTATATACTTTTGTTAATAATTATAAGCAGTGACAGCCTAGTGGTATGACCGTTGGACTGACAAGTCAAAGGTCGCAAGTTCCAATCCAAGGCACGCACCACTGTCTTTTCAAAGTCATGTGCATATTATAAACTAATTATCACTTGCTTATAACAGTGAAAGAAAACATTGTGAGGAAACCAGCACACCTGAGAGATGTTCTCGATGGTGTGTAAAACCATGTCAGAGATCTTTGGGAGGTTTCAATTATGCACTAGATCGTTTAACAACCATACGATAAGTAGAAGAAGTAAATAATTACTAGCACTGGCTAAATAAAAAAAAAATAAAAAAAATACAGTGCATGTTAACTAAGTACCTACAACTATTATAATACAGTACACTTACCGTACAATCTTGATTAAAAGTCTCCTGTACTTTGGCACTGATCAACATCTGTGTACCTATTCTTTTTATCTGTAAGTACTTGTTAACTAGCTCAAACTTGCTAGGTAATAAGGATACAAACGCTAAATAAAACGAAACTATGAACCCAGTTAAAGATACACCGACTACTAACGAGATACTATAATAATTTATGTAAATTATATTTAACTTTAAAAAGTTAAAATTTGTAATTTTGTTTTCGAAAGTTAGAATTTGTAATTTTGTACCAATTTGTAGGGACACGAAAAAAGTATCGATACTTTGTGGTATCGAGTAGTTTTCCTTCCGATACCTATACTTTTTTACTTGATACTTTGTGTTCGATAATTTTACTCAACGAGTACTTTAAGGTAGGTATCGTATCGAATAAATGTTAGAAATTACAAATTACTTACATAAAAAACCTTGATTTACGGCTCATGTCATGTGTATGGCAACGCCATCTATATGAGAAAATGAATCAAAAGCAATATAATAAGACAACAACATCAACTGCTGCCAATGAAGGTGATGTAGAAGATATTTGCATGGACAATCCTCAACCAATTCAACCTGGGCAAACTACGGCAACTATGGCCAAACGAATAAATATTTACTATTCTATTACATTTGTGTTGTTAGTACATAATATGTAAATGTTTTCGTTTATGATTCCCAAAGATTCCGGAACTCCAAAAACAGTGGTTATATAAGATTCAATTGGATACTTAAGATAAGGTGACCCTTTTGATAACGATTAATTGATTTGATCGATGTAATAAAAACGATTAACAATTTATTAACTGCAATGGGTAGCACTAGGTAATGGGCTAGGCCTACGCCATTTTAGTTTCTTTTTTGGCTTACCAAAATCATAGAATTAGAATATTTTTGCTACCCCATAGAAGGACATAGAGCTCAAAAAGTACAACCGTTTTTGAATTGTCAATGTGTGCGTGCAATAGTGATGTACAACGTGGAAATATTGACACATATCGATTATCGATAAACAGTATTTCAGATGTAAAGACTTGGTATACAAAATGAAAATATTTTCAAACAAATTATGTTAATAAAACTAAAATCACAAGCGTATGTAGTATTTAATGCACTTCATTAATTAATTACATTATTATAAAAAACATTTCATGCGCTCATATTATAGTTATATTTCATTGGTAATAGGTACTTTGTTATGAAAGCAGCTTTTAAGGACCCTGAGCAGTGTATAGAGTATGACTGATTGAGATGAAGATTGACTGAATGATTTTTACCTACCTATCCTAATACCGTTGCGGAGGTGGTCTGGACTCAGCGCACCACACGTTTGAGGTGTGCCCTGCCTAGACCGCTGAGCGGCGGATACTAAGAGCCAGTATCGGGCGAGATCTATTTCTGCCGGCAGTAGTGGGGTCTACGCTGGCAGACTTAGGGAACTGGAGAGAAATGGCTTCCTTTTGTGATACTGTTGTCGTCCAGACAGAGGCCGCCGAGCGGGATTGTGAGAGGGCTGATCCCTCTCGGTCAAGAAGGCGTCTAGAAGGCAACCGCCTCGGCACCTAACAGCCGAAACCCCGTCTATTAAGTGCCTCCCTCCATGTGCTGATGGTGACCACCGAGGTGGTTTGAGTGAGGTAAGAATCTCACACATCCCGGTCTTATCCATAAAGGACGGGCAAGTTTTTGAAGGTTTCCCCCGAAAAAAAAGGTATATCCTATTATCTTTTCTTATTTCTTCTTTTTCTTTATAATTTTTTCTTATTTATCTTTATTCTTTTTTTTATCAATTAGTCTCATCCATTTTTCTTTTTCCTTAGCATCGACAGGAAACCTTTAAGTATAAAAAAAATATCATAAAATTGTGATACTCTCTTTAATTTGTAGTAAAAAATATGTAAACAACATATTCATAAGGCTATCACATATAGGTTCAGTACTCACCGCCTAAATGTGATAGCGCAATAATCACCAACTAGTTTCATTCGGGGTCTGTTTTTAAAATTAATATTAGTAGCGCAGTTCGTTAGATCTTTAATAAACTAAGGTCCGCTCAAACTAGGTTGGCGGTCCAGATTCGAACCGCAATTGGGGACTACTGTAATAGCGTGATGAAATATATTTATTACGTAACCTGGGCCACTAAGCTACGCTAAGCTTCTTATATGTTATAAACGGTCGGACAGACACACCGACAAACAGACAGAAACGTTTCCAAACATTTTGGTTTCATCGTATTAGGTATCTCAATTAAAATTTTGGAAAAATGATCAATGTGCAAAGATAATTGATACATCTACACTTTAAATAAATTCTGATAGCGGAACTGTTTATTCAAAAATTTCATCGACACAATAGTCGACACTGACAAGTCACTATTTTGTGTACATGAAATAAAAATTTATTATAGAACAACGTAATCAATATTGCTTTTATGACCATTGTTTTTTACTCTAGAGAAAATTCACTATTTTCTTGATAGGATTTGGTTTTCAAAATAAAATTTCTAAAGACAGATTTTTCCAAAATATGGCCATGAAAATATATGTTGTTGTTGACAATTTACCTGTGAAATGAATCTTTTTCTGGATTATTTTTATAAGAAACATCGCAGTCACCAACACAACACGTAGGCATTGCTTATAAATTTTAAAACTGTTTAAAATATACAGGATTCACAGACAATACGGCAAATATAAGTTAGCGTGATTTTTGACAGTGACACTGGAGAAAACAACATCTGCCAATAGTGCTGACTGAACCTAAATATGCTTTCTCTTTCTAACATGTGATATTTCCGTAAGAGATTTCATTCCCATAGTAGGCTTTGTAGGTCTTTTTCTATCCTACGTTTATGACCAAAATAATGTTTAGTTCAGGTCCTCTACCTATTCTTTGGTCATAGCGTACAGGTTTAAATCTATTTGTCTCTGGTAATGGTGGGGGTGTGACAGATAACTTGAGTCAGAGTGTACTTTATTCGATATTATTTTCACTCGATGCGTTTGTTTTTCGTTGACACTCGAGCAATCATGTAAAAGTTGACTCGATTCGCAACCCTACTCTAGAAGTAATCGACTTAATAATATAACCTTTAACCTGGTATGGCTCTTGTCAGGCTAAATCTGCGAAATGTCAAAATGGCCGTTACCGTAGCCCCGCCCCTTTTCAATTTTAATATAAACAACGATTTCTCAATATTCCAATAAGAATCGTATACAACATTGTTACATTATCGTAATCTGTATGAAATTTCTGCTTTTTTTAAATTAGTTTCGAGTCTTTTTTTTTTAAATAAAAAAAGATGCTCGCTGGATCACACTATGCATATCAAAAATTAACATCCTGTTTACCACTGTCTCAAAAGACATTTGATTTGAAAAGTATTTAACTAAATCCCAGAATAGGATCCTCCTTCGCGCTTCTACCATATGTCGTCTTGTCATCGCGAAAAGGCCCATCCACACATTGTAGATTCGTGGTCATAGCACACAAGTCGTTTTACACGATTGTTTTTACCACGTACCTGCGAGTTGTAGAATGGGCTTCCGGCCAGCCGGAGGTATTCCCGCGGGACTACGAAATGGAGAGCTTCAAAAAATTGAAGAGAGTTCTTTTTGACAAGGGTAGACCATGCATCTGAGTAGCGATGGGTCGTCGACGTATATAACGTCAACGAAACTAGACCGTCCATTTTCGTTCATCAACGAGTCCAATTCCAATTCCAATTCCAATTTTGGATAATTATGGCTCCATCGGGTTAACGATGATTCTGCCAATGTCAAGGTTGGATAAAACACGTTATATACATTAACAAAATTTGACCAGTGGGAAAGCCAAGGTACGGTTCACAATAAAAGTTAAGCAATTAGTGTTTTGTTAGTGTTTAGTAATAAAAAAAAGAATAAACAATAGAGATTAATAATTATCAGAACTTAGATTAGTGTACCAACAACAAGGTTCTGAGAAATTAAAAGTTATGTATTTAGATTAAAGGGAATCAATTGAAACCAGAAAAATACGTTTTTAGGTAGGAAAGCAAGAAATTTAAATTCTGATTTTATTTACAGTAAGAAATTTACATAGAATTTTAATAAAAGGAGAACCGACAAGCGTTAGAAGAAAAGGAATATTAATAGGCCTAGGGATATTATTAGGAAGGATATCATAAAGAGGGACAGATATATTGGGACAGAAAAAAAACAAATGTTCTAAGGTGCCCTCATCCATGCCACATTCACAGAGAGAATTGTCGCGAATATGAAGTTTGGCTAAAAAGACAGGGGTACAGACATGACCTATTCTGAGACGGATAATGAGAGAAGTAAGAAATTTACTAATATTTTTAGATTTAAAAAACCAGGGTTTAGAGGGAATATTGGGCTGAATAGACGCATAATATTTCCCTTTTAAAAGACTGGTCTGTTGCCACATATCATTCCAGGAGTTCAAAAGATGAGGTCTAGCTAGAGAGCGTAGATCCCGAGAAGGAATATCAGAATGAGAGTTAGAACCAATTTGTACAGCCAACTTAGCATAGTGATCTGCAGCCTCATTACCCGAGATACCAGAATGGCCTGGAATCCAGGCCAATACAACTTCAATTCCAGATTGATTTAATTTGAACAAAATTTGCTTAATTTTGAGGGTAAGTATGAAAATATCTTTAGAATGGAAGGGAAGCTTGAGTAAATCTTGAAGACAGCTGAGGGAGTCACTAAAAATTAAAGCCTTTTGGAAGTGGTTATAGTTCGATTCAATATATGATAAGGCTTCCAGTATAGCAATAGACTCACCTGTAAATATGGAGCATTCGGGGGGACATTTATGGATAAGAGTAACATTATATTTAGGGATAAAAACAGAGAGTCCTACATGGCTGACTTCAGAAAATTTCGAGGCATCAGTATATAATGCAATCCAATCTGACCACGACCTATCTATAATTTTATTGAATTTTCTGTCTGCACCTGGCGTATTTTTATTAATTCCGAAATTTAATATAACTCTGGGTTGGAAAATAAGAGAATCGTAGTCTATCATAAAAAGTGGAAACTTATCTAGCTGCATTACTGGCGATGAATTTAAAGTGAGTTTATTGAAGGCATTCGAAAGGAGAGGAGGGGATTTATTCAACCAGTACCCAGAAGTACCAATCTCACGGGACAAAGAGCGTAAAATGCTTAATAAAGGATGGTGAACGTACTGTGTTTTATTATAAAAAAATCTGTCTGCAAGAAGTTGGCGACGAAGATGCAGAGGAGGCTCCACACACTCGACCTGGAGGGCATTAATTGGAGAAGACTTCATTGCACCAGTAATAATGCGTAGGCATTTAGATTGAATCTTTTCCAATTTATTTAAAGCCATTTTGCTGCACGGTTCTAAAAGAAAGCAACCATAATCCATATGGCTACGCACTATGGCGTTATAAAGGATTTTCTGAGAAAAAGGGTGAGAACCCCAACGAACCCCAGATAAGGCCCGCAAGACGTTCACACTCTTTTCACATTTATTATAAACGTAATATAAATGATGTAATCCAGACATTTTAGAATCTAAAATGACTCCCAAAAATTTCACTTTATCTTGAAACATAATCGGATCACCGGTTATAGAGAGACTGATTGGGGGAATATTTCTTTTGCGAGAAAAAACAACTGCATGGCATTTTGGGACTGAAACTGACAAACCATGATCACAAAGCCAATCATTCAGATACCCAAGAGCTGTGTTTAATTTATGAGCAATATCCAGGAAGTTGGTGGAACTAGAATAAAGGGCTATGTCATCTGCATATTGAAGAATTTTGCAGAAACAACTGACGGATAAATCCAATTCTGCAGTGTATAGATTAAATAGAAGGGGACTTAACACAGATCCCTGTGGTAAGCCTTTCCATACCATTCGAGGAGGAAGGAGATTTCCTTGAGAACGAACAGATACATAACGGCACATAAGTAAATTACAAATAATATTGACCAGTCTTACGGGAATATTCAGATGAAGCATTTTCTGTCTGAGTAACGGGAGCTGAACATTGTCGTATGCCGAAGATATGTCAAGAAAGACCGCTATAACATGCTCATTACGAGAAAAAGCGAGCCTGATTTCTGAAGTAAGAATGCTGAGACTATCTATAGTGCTCATGCCACGTCTAAAGCCAAACTGGCTACTGGAGAGCAGGCCTCTATTTTCTAAAATCCATTCTAGTCTGTTTTTAATGAGGTGTTCCAAAATCTTTGCCAAAACCGATGAAAGGGCAATGGGCCGATAAGATGAAGGGTCATTAGGATCTTTTCCTGGTTTAAGGATGGGAATAACTATCTGGGTCTTCCAGGATTCAGGAATATTTCCCGTAAAAAATATGGCATTAAAAATAGATAGAAGGTATTGTTTGGTAGAATTAGAAGATTTGCAAATGAAAGAGTACGGAATACCATCTATTCCAGGAGAAGAATCTTTTAAGTGATCAAGAGCACAAAGAAGCTCGGAAAAAGAAAAGAGGTTATTCATTCTGTCAGATGAAGAAGGGGAACTTAGGAAAACAGGAAGGCTGTCATGATTAGGGACAAAAGGAGGGGCCAACTTATTAATAAAGTGATCTAGCCATGTTTGAGGATCATTCGAGGAGATATTGGGATCCACAAATGTTTGGCGAAAGCACTTAATCTTACGCCACACAACACTTAATGGAGTGCGAGGCGATAAAGATTCACAAAAATTTTGCCAACCCAAAGACTTTTTCTTAGCTAACCGTCTTTTTGTGACAGCGCAAATTTTTTGATAGTTAATGTAATTTTCCATTGTTAAGTCATTTGCATATTTATTTTCGGCTTCATTCCGCCGACGAACGAAAGCCGTACACTCTTTATCCCACCAAGGAGGGGAAGGAATTCGACCGCGAGATGAATTTTTAAGGGGAAAAGATTCGTCAGCAGTCAAGAATAAACAGGACACAAAGTCATCGTATAAAGTCAAAAAATTTGAATGATCAACTGGACGAAGAGAATTGACTCTAGCGTCTAAGAGAAGAGAATATTTATCCCAATCAGCGTCTGTGAGTCTATACCTCTGTAAAGTATGGGTTACAGGGGCTGGAGTAGATACATTATTTAAATGGATTAAAATTGGAAAGTGGTCACTACCATAGGAAATAGGCAAAACAGACCAAGAGACAGAATTTACAAGAGAAGGGGAAGAGAAGGAAAGGTCAGGTACACTTATATTTTGGGCAGGAGATACCCTGCGAGTTGCAGATCCATCATTCAAGATACAAAGGTTATTGTCATCAAGGAGATCAAGCAAAAAAGAAGATGACGAGTCCGAGAAATGAGATCCCCACATGGAGTGGTGGCAATTAAAATCACCTGACACAATGAGAGGACCTGATATGGAAGAGATAATATTATTCAATTCTAAAATAAGGCTGGAATTAGGATGAGGAATATAACAAGATAAAAAAGAAATATTGAAAGCTCTTACTGCTACAACATGGAAATCAGGGCTGTGGGGAGGAATTGTAATTTGGGAGAAAGTAATTGATCTTGAGACGAGTAGGGCACAGCCTGCCCATCCATCATCCCTGTCGTCCCGAAGACAAGAGTACCCAGGGACCCTAAAACTGGATCCCGGCAGCAACCATGTCTCAGAAACCGCAAGGAGGGCAGCATTAAAGTGGTTTAACAAATAAATAATGTCATGTTTCTTACGCCGAATACTTCTACAATTCCATTGTAGAAGGATCTGACCTATTTTTATTACTTAAAGCAACGAGCAATTCTTGGAGTAACAAAATGACATTGTTCGGTAGTGAGTCAGAGAATTTCGAAATTATATTAATAAGGGAACAAGTGAGGAGTTCTATTAAATTGTCATTGGGAGTAAGTAGAGGGGTCGATTCTATAGGAGGAGAAGAAAAGGCACAGCCATTATGTTGAGAGGACAGAGGGGATTTAGTTAGATTCCTATGGGCCTGAATATCATAAGATTTCCCAAGAGAAGGAGAAGGACGAGGAGATTTAGTAATAGTTTTAGTATAAGAATAAGCCTGAGGAGATGTAAGGGGACGAGAGTGAGATTCTTTAGTCAATTGAGGAGAACCAGAAAGAGTGGGGAAGGGGGATGATTTAAATACTTCGGAATAAAGACGGTTGGTACTAGGAAATCTTAGCGAAGCTTCGGAATAACTAATGTTGTCCTGCGACATGACGAGCTTTATAGATTTTTGTCGGGAGTGCTCAGGACACCTGAAATCAGTTGCTTTGTGAGCTCCCCTACACAGCAGGCAAGAGGCAGATTCATCCACAATAGAACAGCTATCCCCAGGATGGTTTTGGGCACAGCGATAGCAGCGAGGAGTAGAGCGGCATTGTGAACCAATATGGCCAAAACGACAACAATTTCTACACTGAATGGTAGGAAGTTGGTAAATCGAAACAGGAAGAGAAGATTCATAGCAAAATACTCTCTCAGGGAGAGTTTGCCCGGTAAATGTCAACACCACAGAGGTAGAAGGAATCCAAGAAACTGAATTGTCTTTTCGGGATTTGACATTCAACCGACGAGCTTTAATTACTTGACCACAATTATTAGGAGTTTGAATGCCTTCAACCAATTCCTCTAATGTCCAGTCCGTCGGGATATTACGCACTACGCCCATTCTTAAAACATGAAATTTCGGAACAGAGGCTGTGAATTTGTTAGATGTCAAAATTTGATTGTTGGTGAAATTATTCGCGTCGGACGCAGAACTAAACTCGATGGCTATTTTGGATCTTCCAAGAGCCTTAATGCCACCCCTTACAATACCCTTCACGTTATTCTTATGGATAAGCTGAGCAAACTTAAGTAATCTGATAGACTGACCTGCCGACACATCAGGTTCCGATCTTGTGACATGGATGATAAAAGGCCCCTTATCACATTCGTCATTGTATAAAATCTTACCATTATCCTCAAAACCGGGTTTAGAATAAGTCGATTGATAAGACATTGAAGGAGGCTTATTTTTTTTTGATTCGATACCTAAATCTTCCACAGCCGCTCTCTTTAATTTTTTATCAACCTGATTACGCGGATCGTTAGTCAAGTCCAGAGAAGAAAATATGTCAGGATCGGTAGAAACACCACCTCCCCCATCCGGGGGTTCATCGTCGTCCATTTCCCTCATTAAAATGAGGGAAATGAAACGAGAGAAGGTATTAATCAGGGGACGGCGAACACCCAACAACACGGCACAAAAACGACAATTAAAGATACTAAACACCCGCAAAACCTAAAAAACAGCACAGAAAATTCGAAAGAACGTGTTTACACCAACGCATAGACAACCAGCCGTCCGTACAATCAAATATCCATCAACGAGTCGATCAACTAGTTAAATTCGTCAACTAGTTTAGACGTCAACGGTACAGTCTATTGGACGGTATACGTCAACTACATAGTTTACACGTCAACGGTACAGTCTATTGGACGGTATACGTCAACTAGTTTACACGTCAACGGTACAGTCTACTGGACGCAGCGTTGCCAGAGGTTATTTTTGTAACCTTTTAGGTTACTTTTAACGACGTCGGGTTACTTTTAGGTTACACGTTGTGAAAGGTTACATTTAGGTGTCTTTTTGAATTTTGAAGTATTTATTTTTATCTCTTTAATAATCAATTAAAGAAATATAAATTAATTCAATATTTAATGGAATGTAGTGAGCACAACTGTTGAAATACATTTATCTCTCTCATGCCAATATGTACCAGCTAATCACAACTATGACCAAATTACTGTATAATTTGATGATGAGTCTATAAATTAAACTCTGTACCTAACTCGTCTTTACTAGGTAGGTCAACTACATTTTTTTGAAAGTTATACTATTTCAATGGAATGAGTACCTACACCAAGAAGATCGGTGTACCTACCTACTTTGCAGACTAATAAAAAAAAAGCAAAAGTAGGCTCTACTTAGGTATATACCTACATAATAATATATATATATATATAGGTACCTCATCAACTTTAAGTACCATAATAATGGGATAAAAATATGTAAGGTTACTTTTTGCATTAAAAGGTTACTTTTTTGGCCATTTTAGGTAACTTTTGATAAGACCCGGCTGGCAACACTGACTGGACGGTATAAACGTCGCGACGTCTACGGTTCGACGTACACGTACCTATTTTAAATTGCAGTTCCTTTCATGCATTAGTTAAAAGGACTGACTTAACATATTAAATATTCAGCCATATTTAATAGATCAACTGATTTTATGAACATTAATTAATTTTCCAATAAATAAATATCTATATTTGCATTTTTTCCGTTAGGTACTTATTTTCATTACAATAATTTATATTTTTATTTTATTCTATCCCCAGGCGCATGTATTTACTAAACATCAAAAATCAAAACAAGTGAAACTAACAAATCAAATCATAATTTATTGCAAAAAAAAATTGGTTGGTCTCGCATCATTCGTTCTATACAAATATCAACTCTCTGTCCCTAGATTTACAGTTCAATTTTGTTTGCTCGATTATTTCATTTCAACAGACATGAACTGTGTTACCCGACTATGTTCCAGCGTTGGTCGACGCGTTGATAGTTGATATGAACGTCGCAGCGTTTCAGTTTATTCGTCTACGAATTCAACTAGTTGATTGAGAAACGGTAGACCGTCGATTCGTTGACAGTACGTCGACGGTTGAATTAACTAGTTCGTTCATACAACGCCCATCGCTACATCTGAGACATTGCAGATCCTTTGGTATTGCAGTGGTCCATTAGCGTTGAAAATAACATGTAAAAAGCATATATCTTTCAAAATCCCCGGTATTTTTCAATAAAATACGGACACTATCCTTGCGAATCTTCGGTTGAATCTTTAACGAGCTTAAACTTTGCTTGCGAGGTCAAGATGGCTTAGCGGTCAGAGAGCCTGGAGTATTTATCCGAGAGGCGCAGGTTCGAATCCTGCTCACGACCGTATTCTTTTTCTAAAAAATATATAACTAGAGTTTGCTAAGCTAACACATGCTTTTCAAAGATTTATCTGTATTTTACGGTGTATTTTTTCGCATTATTATATTTAAATATGGTATTTTGACGGTACATATTTATTGATGTTGAGTATAGTGCTCACATGAAACGGACTTGGATGGTTTTTCTTTCAATAATTTTAGTTTTTTTTATTTAGTATCAACCGACATAGTGATTAGATTACGTAATTCATATTATAAGCAAGATTTTGCCCGTTTCATTGTTGAATATTAAAAATACACAGTATAATACAAGTAATAAATGTGTATGATTGTATTTTTCAGACGAACGTCAAATGTTTTTTTTTTACGAGTCACTTAAATGATAATTACATTCTATTAGTGCTGTTATATATTACGTTGTATGTTTTGATAAATAGTTTAGTATTTTTAACCGTGATATCAAAGTGAAATCTTAATTGTTTTATCAATCGTTGGTAAATATTTTTATTTATTCATAAAAATCTTATTATATTAATGAAAAATACAATGTGAATTTTGTCAGTGTGAATCTTCTTTATTGCCTTACATAATTATATCTATATATTATAACATACTAAGTACATACATACATAGTAATCATGATTACTTGGAATCAGATTATTAATCTGATTACAAGTTAAATGGGGTCAGTAGCACTCAGCCCATTTAACGTTAACCTGTATTCGATCGTTGTAGATCTCAGCCTTGCTGCTTTAGCGTGTTGCACGATTACATCACAGAGAGCGCGAGATTTTTTCAAAAGTTAATGCATATGCGTAGATAAGGGGGGCAAGGGTGGGCAATGCCCACCCTGGAATCGTCTTTGCCCACCCTAGAAAAAATCTATGGGATTGAAGAATTATTAGGTAACTGTATATGTAATCGCTTTTAATATATGATTCAATAAATTCTAATTCAAATCTAAATTCAATATTATCAAAATCGTCTCGTCTCTTTTAGTTTATAAGTATTTAGGTATGCTATTATCATAAATTTAGAATATTTTTGCTACCAAATACGTTTATGGCTATTAAAGCCATACCGCGCGTCATACAAACACGCACTAAATCTGAAAAGTGCAGCTTTACGAAATGAGCCGAATGCATCAGATTCAAGTGCCGTGATTTGCAACGGTCGATTCTTCAACCGTTTTCTGAGTTGCGTCGTTGCTGTATAAGTGATAGCGTGACGAAGTGCCTATGTGTATTGTACAGTTTGTACTCCACTATGCTCCGTTACAATGAAAACCCCCATCAGAGTTCTTAACAGTGCACACGATGCAACATATGCATCATTGTAAAAAGGAACGTCCGCGGCGCGTGATGCAACTTATGCATCATGAATCGCAATTTCGGGAATTGTTAAATCTCATAAATAAATTGGATATTTTTCATTCTCTATTTATTGCTAACACATTGGGTAATAAATTGACTTATTACCTATTGTATTATCAAAAATGCCTTTTTTGAGGTACCTAATTATGTCGACAGGATACTTTGATTTATTTCTTAAAATTTATCTAGAATTATCTGTATTATTTCGTATTGATTTATGTTCATATATAAAGTCTTATTTATTATGCAATTCAGTGCGTTTTTTACCATGATGCACTCGGTGTATCATCGCGCCGTTGCGTATCCAATAGGTGCCAATAATAAGAACATCTTAACTGCGCTATGGCGCAATTTTTAGTTAACTCAATGAGCTGGCGCAATGAGCTGCGCTAGAGTAACTGAGTTGACGCTAGGGATTTTGCCGAGTTACCCATCTCTATTTTGCCGCCCCTGCCGCGCCCACTTCGAATAGAAATAAAGAAACAAATGCATCAGTTCTATGTTTAATTTATGATTTGTCACAATTATATAATACATTTCATCAATATAGCAGTGTAAAATAATAAGAATACATGTAATAAATAGTTTTATCACATTCAGTGTTTGACTTATACCTTACATTATTAGCTAAAAAATAATAATAATAATTAAACAGGAAATAGTATTAACACATTTTCACGCGACATTTCTAACTTACTTTTAAAACAAATAGTAGTCAAGAGGAAACTGAGCTACATTATTTGCAAGAGATCTCATACTTTATAGTTTAAACTAGATTTTGAAATTCTAAGTCACAATATTTATTTTGTTATTCGTTCTGACAGTAATTTCTAATTTTGTTTAATATTGAACTTTGTTCTAAACTTTTCAACTGAATAACATGTAGCATTATTCTTATGTAATACAATAATGTACTAATAAAGAAATTTGAGTATAACTGAGGATCAGAGATTTTGGAATATCCAGCCTTCCGTTATTAATTTATTATATAAATTTAACATAAAATCATTAATCTTATTACTAATCTAATTCTTAAAATAAAGAGTTAGCCGGAATCTGAAAAAAAAATGTAAAGGACATTCTAATAAGCTACTGGAGTCATTATTGTTATACAATATTTTTAAGTTTTGTTAATGTGAACCACTATAGTATGTAAAATTTAATAAAATCGCGATTTATATTTATCTAGTACCTACGTAAGGTCCAAGAGTATGTAAGTGGTAAAACTTCATTATTTTAACGATAAATTAGATATCTAAACATAAAAGCGCAGTGGGACAGCGGTGCACGGTCACCGTACGCACGTTGATTTAGCTATGCTTTGTGTGAAAATGTATTTGATAACATCCACGAACAACGCACGAATACGTTATAGCTAGACGAGTGGCCTGCTCCGAGTGGTCGGTTAAGCAGTATTGGCTATACTGCTCCACGCTATGCACGCGGTACGAGTACGTAGTTTCAGAAGGGAAGCGAAGCCATTTATCGATTGCATTTTGGCTGTAGTGCACGCACCCAGAGACAGTTTTTAGGTACGATTCTATATACATCTTACCCACAAGGCCTATGCTATGCGTATAAGTTTTACGTAGTTGCCTAACAGACGGACCGACGCAGCTACACGGATAGTTTTAATTAATGTATTTGACACATAAGCCCATAAAGGGGATTCCACTAATAACTTTATGGTCTGTGTGTTAATCCAAACCATATTTATAGATCGAATAATAATAAAACAATATTCACAAATAAAACTGTGATAATCTCACCATCAAAATTATGTAATAGATTGCTAGTAGATGTTTTATCTTTTCTTATGACCGAATAAACTCCAATAGGCGTTGATACTTGTATGTATTGCACCACGACTCATTCCTACATTCGCGGGTTGGTGCTGCATCACAGGGCTACGTGTCGTGATTCATTTTGTTTCAAAATAAATAAACTTAGAATTTGTTATTTTGGTGAATTTATAGTATTAGCTATATTTCAAATGAAGATATTTGGATTATTTGGGAATAGCCATGGTAGACCTTAATGGTTTGCATTGATCGACTCTGTCGATTGGCGGCCAGAGCTTGATCTTAACTCTCGCCGCGGGCATGATGGCAACATTTCTTCAGATGATTTACGCGTTTTCTTTTTAATGCATCTACGTCCTCCATCATGTGCCACCAAATCTCCAGTGTCATCTTCATTAGAGCAGTTCTCTTTTATTTCATTTTCTAATTTCGAACTGCATTCGTCACTCAAGGTAATATCCTGACTTTGGACGTTAGATTCATCATCATACGAACTTAATAACTTGGATTGCGCCTTTTCGTCTCTATCTGAACTACTTGTTGAAGTACTCATTTCTGTTGATGTCAATTTAGGGACAGTGGTATCAAAATCTGGTTTCATTCCCGTTTTAATAACCGTTGAAGGAGCTATGAGGTCTTCAAGGTCCATTTCTCCTGGGTGCGTAGGGTGGTCGGGTGGTTTCTCCATTATAGTTTTTTTTTCGCAAGAATTATCTTTTATCTTTTTAATGGGATTTAATTCTGTGGTTGATAATGCTAAATTTTCTGGTTCATTCATAATGTCGTCATGTGTTCGTTTGTGAGCTAAAGATATACCAGATCCTCCGTCATCAGATATTAATGCCCTAGAAATATATTCGGAAGAATTTTTCATCAATTTTTCAGATGATTCCTTGTCGTCTTTAGTCTTTTTTGACTCAGCAGAACTCACAAGGCTAGCGCTGAGCGCTCCAGAAGCCATTTGTTCTAACAGCATTTTACTTATGTCAATATCCTTTTTATCGCCCTTTAACAGCTTTTCCTGAACAGCAGCAAATTCTGGAGGGACTTGTGTCCTTAATGCATCAAAAGGAATTTTCTTTTTGTCGGTCTTCGAAAGATCCGTGGCCGTGGTTTCGTGACTGTCATTGTCACGCGTTCTCTTTTCAGGTCTCATAATTGATTCATAATTTAAAGACTGTTTCGAAAGAGATTCTAATAGATAGGGATCAGGCGGCAAATGTATTTGTGGTAATTGACTCGATTGCAGCCTATCAGAAACTTTTTGCTGGCGAGAAGTCGACGAATTAGTAACTATAGTCGACGATCGTGGTGTAGTTGTTTTTGCAGTACTTCGAGCCGTACTATGGCTTGAGCCTTGTAATGTAGACGAACCTGAACTTGCTGCTATATTATTACTCAATAAACCTAGAGCATCATATGCTGAAGACATACCAGAATGCATCCCGAATGGATTAAGGCCACTTAGCCCCAATTGAGGGTATAGCATATTTGGATTTGGAAATACAAACGGGAACTGTGAGTTGGCTGACTTAGAACTAGATGGATTCCCGCTTTCTGTAGCTTTTCGTGATTTTGATTTAGTATCACTTGATACACTCGATGCACTTAGATTATTTATGTCTAAAGAAGAGAATCCAGGGAGGCCTAATCCAGCTAAATTGGCGAAGATATTTCCACCGGCTATATTACCTAACAAATTTGGCATACTGTTGAAAGAGTTTAACAATGGATTACTTTTAGGATCAAAACTACCTAAACTTGAAAGTAACTTTGGATCGAAAGAGTTCAGTAATTTCGGATCAAAACCTGTTAGATTAGAAAGTGTTGCAGCTAATGTTTTTGGATCAAATGCGCTTAGGCTAGAGAGACTTGCCAAAATAGCAGGATTTAAACCAGCCAAGCTTTGATTCATGTGGGAATTAGAAGACAGAACATTCGAAGACGGAGAATCGAGTGTGGGTGGTCTTCCTTTTTTGCGTTCACTTATGCCACTGCTACCTTGCATTGGTGAATGTCTTTGACTTCGGACGTCTTGAGGTAACTTTATATGCTCTTTTATACCTTCTGTCCACTTGGAATCGATGTCATACATGGGATTTTCAGCAATCCATTGGGCGAGATGCTTAAGTTGAGGTGCTTTAGGACCGACTATACGCTTGCCAGTGACACGATGGACCACAGGCACGTGTTCTTCTGGAGCGAGCCGAGGTGCTACCCCACGACGTCGCGTATCAACACTAGCCTGTTCAGCTAACCATTTGTTTACCTTAGCCTCATGGGAATAAGATTTCATCGGGGGCACAGCCGCAGCTTTAGGAATCTTAGTCTGTTCTAGTGACTGTTGCAAAAACGAAGACAATTCCTTAGAAGAAGCCTGTGGTGATGGAACATTAGTAACGGTAACTGAAAATGGTTTCTGAATTGAAGATGCAGCAGACGAAGTAGGAGGCGCGGCGGGTGTTACTGTCACGTCGGGCAGGACGCTGGCACTGCGCCCGCGTGTATTCTCCGACGACGAAGTAGTAGGACTCTTGCATTTAGCCGCTGATAGGCCAAGTACTATTTCGTCAAGCTTCTTTCTTTTCTTTTCTTTGCCAACTATCTGCTCAGGTGCAGGCTGCGAAGTTAAAATAAATAAATTTTATATTGAGATTATAAAAACATTCGGAACCATTATCCGTAGGCTTTTTGTACCTACAAGTCTTGTTCTGTACGGGAAACAGTATCACGACTTCAGCTTTAAAAGCTAACAGCTCACTGCCCTCATCGTGTTGTCAAAATATTAACGGTTATTCATTAAAAAATAAATAATGTGCATTTATTATCTTTAAAAAATACTAAATGAGTCAAAACTAAATATGTAAATAATGATTCGTTATCATGCTATCAAGAACGCTACGTGTATTTTGTTTTTCTATACGTTCAAAACGTATGGAAAAACACAATACACGCAATGAATCTGGTTAAAAGTTGCTTTATACATACAGGGTTATTGGTAAATAGACGTATGCAGGGCTGGATAGAAGAGCTAATATGCAACATATTAAACACCTCATATTTTCCACCGAAACATAGATTCCAAGATATTTTAGTTCATGCAATTCTAACAAAAATATAAATTTTGGCCCATATTTACACATAATAAAAAAAATGGCTTATTTTCCTTACTTCTAGAAGGCTGAGTAATAAAGCTTATTACGCAAGAAAATATCCGAAAGAACGCGTTATAGACATTCCATTGCATAGTTCGCCAGCTTGTCAGTCCGGACTCATGTGGTTTCGACACAAGGCAGACACGTTCAGAAAGTCGTTTGAGAGATACTTTGGTGAATGCAAAATTGTTCAAAACAATGGATTCTTTGCTATAAGTTCCTATTGAAGTACCCTAAACCCTGTGAGAGTCCAGATGAATCGTGTGTGTTGTTATAACAGAGCCGAACTTGTTTGTTTTGTGAATAATTATGCGATATATCTATCGGGAGATGCACTAATGAGGCAAGATGGCCGCTAATGAGTCTATTGTTCCGTACTTAGCGGCCATATTGAAGAGGGTGTTACTTCTGCGCAGAAACGGTCAAGCCTGAATCATTATTATTGTTAATTAGTTTTAAGTATTAGTATAAATAGCTGTCGTTCTATGCAATATTAATTACGCTCTAAATCACTTACGAGTAAAGTCTGTCGCTTCTCATTCCGCATTTTATTCTCTGCCTATACAGTACCTAGCTCACAATCAGCCTAAGTCTATAAAGTGATATAAAGGCCTACACCTTGAACCACTTCATAGGTATCGTACGGATTGTAGGCCGTATATGTTATTATAGCCCGGTTAGTGAAGTGTGATATTAGGATAACATCAGAATCTGGCGCATGGATAATATTTGGTGTGACATAGCTAGATAGAAGGGGACCGTATCGGTGGTGGTTACCACCAACAACAGCATTCCCAAAGAGGGTTGACTTCAGGCAAGCCGGTCATAAAAAATAGCCAAAACTTTTGCAGCATGCCAGATATATTATGCTGCGCCGATAAAACAATAAATTGGTATAAGGGCAGGGGGATGATGATGATTATGACGAATTATAGACATGAAAAGTTTTATTACTTCGTATGATAAATTTTACGTTAGTACCTAAAAGTGTTGTAAACCTCAAAAAACACCAGAATAAAATTACTTACAAAACTTGATCGTATCAGATTTTATCTAAAACACAAATAAAGTTATTATATTAAATGGAAAAAGAATACGGTCGCGAGCATTGCACTGCATCTCTACGACATTGTATTAACTGCAAAGTTAGTCGTGTCGGTTCCGTCACCTGTATAGGGACTGAATAGATAGCCATGACGTCGCTAAAAGACGTGTTAAAATATGGATGAAGAATTTGCGGTGGTGTGCAGAGGTCGAGATGGCATAGTGGTCAGAGCGCCTGGAGTATTTATCCGGGAGGCGCAGGTTCGAATCTTGCTCGCGACCGTATTCTTTTTCCATTTAATATAATAACTTTAGAGTTCGCTAAGCAAGTGTTAATGCTTTCAAAGACTTATTTTTAAAACACAAATGTCGACTAGAAAAATGTTTTTTTAAGTCCGCGGAGCATAAAACAATTTAACTCACCACATTTTTTCTTTTCATGAGTCTTGAAAGAGTGTCATCGAGGCGGCTCCGCGAAGGTATGGCGGCGGGTGTAGTATCAGCGTGCGGCGTGCGGCGGCCCACGGAGAAGTCATGCACGTCGCTAAGGTCCAGCGGCGCGGACAGATCCACGGGCGTGGCGGCAGGAGCAGCCGCCGCCTGCACGCGCTGGTGCGCCGGCGGCGGCGCGCCGTTGTCGCCTGGCGCCGCGCTAGCCGCACCGCCCGTATGCGCAGCCTGCGGTGATGACAGCAACGCGTGCAGCTTTGCACGATCGGTCTCTACGTCGATAGCAATGTGTCGTTTAGGCCCTTGCTTGCGCTCGTCGGGCGCATCGTTTGCGGGCTTGGCGGCGGCCGGCCACTCGCGGTTCTGCACGGCGTGCGCGATGTGGTGCAGGCGCGTCTCAAGCGCTCGTTCGGAGAACCAGCGCTCTGGGGGCAGTGTCTCCTCGATGCGGCCGAGCTTGGCGAGCGTCTCCAATTCAGAGAGGGCGTCCGTATCGTCGTCGGCCGCACGGTCGCAGGCGTTGGAGGTTCTCTTGCTTCGTCTGAGCGACATTCGCGTTTCTCCGGCCTCTTCGGAGACGGCCGTGTCTTCTTCGTCAGAAGATATCTTTTGAGCATCATTTTTGCTCAAACTCTTATGACTCGTATACCACTTGCTGGCACAATCGGCAAATGGCATTTTTGGATCACAGAACAGCTTACTATATGTATCACCCAAACCGTGCCTGCAAGATATAATTTGGTTAAAATTTCGAATCAATTTAACTATAATTATCATGTGAAATGCGCTTTCATATGTCTCAATTATTATTTCTATAGACAAAGACATACAGATCACTATTCACAGCATAGATGAAAGTAAACGGATTTAAAATTCAAATTCAAATTAGCCCCAGACCATCAATTCAAACAACCCAATATGAATTTAATGGTTGTTTCGAGAGACTAGAGGTTACGAACCGTTATATAATATTTATATACAGGGTGAATTTTTTAAGTGTTTATGGTCAAATCCTAAACTATAAGGAATATCGAAATAGTACATTATGATACAAGTGCCCGAAGTTGGTCATTACAGTCGAGGTTGAATTTCTAATCGAGCCTTGGCGAGGGTAGCAATTTATCATTTCACTTTCTCCCCTTATTATTACTCTAAAAACACGAAGGAAAGAACACTTACTTGCATACGCCAAGAACTAACAATTTGTCATGTCGAGCTGGTTGCCACCACGGTGGTATGTCTGGGGACCGCTCACATAATGCCAATCGGGTATCTAAGGCGGGATGCGGGGCAACTTCTTCACGTAACACTCGTAATAGATCAATCCTGTGGATTTATAAATTATTATTTTTATAATATATAGGCTAGAATGTAAGAGTCAAAGAAGGTTAAACATGGATTCTATCAATGAAAATAAATAACTTTGCCTAAGAAATATAGAAGAAACATGGGCGACAACAAGGGAAATCGAAAAAAAAATACAACTTATAGGATATATACTCATATTGTATAGGAGATCGACAATTTTAGGATGTGATGATCCAAGTCAAAATAAAATAAAGTTTTTAAATTTTGATAACGCTAAAAGATAAATTACATTAGTAATATATTATACTATCATATAATTATTTTAATGCAATTAAAGAATCACGCCTGCATGCTTACAGGATTAGGCATTCTTACTAATGTTATACACCTACATTTCACTGTTACAGTTATCTAGTCCCATGAATTACCATCAACCGGACACAATTCGAAACTCCGGGCTACTACTGACAATTTCCTATCAGGTTGTACCACCGGGGGCTCGAACCACTAGACCAACGAATACAATAGAATTTATGAAAATCACAATATTTCTCAGTAATTTAAAAATTAGATAGAACTATTTACTTCGCTAAGCAAAGCAGCAGCGCTTTAAGAACTTTGGGGGAAACAATGAGCTACCCATCTAAATTCAGTGGCAGGGAATAGGTAGTATTAACTACAGTAATATAGAGAAGAATCTCGTTTGACGAAACAAAAATCTAATCAAAATTACCTTTCAAGAGTGGCAATGGCTCTTTCTTCACCTATAGGTTCTGCTTTTAAATCTGCCCTTGTAGGTAACTCAGCTTCTCCCACAGACAGTCCACACTGACGTTTGCACATGGCCATAAATGCTTTAAGATAATCAGTTAAAGCATCATCACTTTTAGTGTCCAATCGTGCTAATGTTCTAAATCGACTCCATCGAAGGCTTTTGGTCGTTGGGTCAAACTCGACTCCATAGGACGCAACAGTGCGACGGAAAGCTTCTTCATCGGCACGAGTCCAACGCCACTGCGACACCTCGTCTCTGGCCAACTGGTCCATCCGCTCTCGGCGCTCCATCTTCTGGATGAAATTCTGACTTAATAATCTTTTTTACATTTATTGGGTATTTATATATAAGAGAAGGATTATATGCATTTGCATGCTGCATATGCACTTGCATCTTTAGCCCTTTTCACTGGTTATTGCATATTTTAACTAAAAACTAGTGATGATGTATATATTCGCACTATGATAACAGTTTTTTTTTTATCTAGAAGAAAGGGCTCATGATCAATCGCGAATCGACTGAACTTTTATCGCTATTTATTTTTGGTGTATATAATAAAGAGTATCTATCTATCTATATTAATTTTATTCAACAATTTATGGAGCTTTATTCAAACAGTTTTTTTTTTTATATTTTAGTCCGTGCACAAATGTTGTACCTACTCGCAATCCTATCGTTAAACCATATTTTACGAAAAGAAGAAATCTCGGGACTAAGTTAATATATAATTTATCTCATTGTTTGCAGTAATTGTGCACCCTCATAGCAATCAAATGGCGACCAAACCTACTGAAGGGATTATACAGTCGTGGATTAAACATCACCCTGAATTATACCACGACCCCGCTAGCAACACGATATAGTGTTCTAAATGTGAGAATAGTATGGTATGCAAGTCAATATCAGGAGGCATATTGACCGGACCGAAACACCAAGGTGCTGCTAGAAAAGTGAATGTTTTATCTTGATTTAATACAATTCCTTATATTGCATACCCTGGTCACGAGTAAATAGACCAGCGTTTAAAACATTTATACTTAAATGTCCCACACGTCCTTCGTTCGTAACATGTCCTTCTCTACCTAAGAATGGATTTTAAGTACAAAAAGAATTCGTTTGAAGATAGATACTATGGAAAAATTCCTCATAAATTATTTTAATTCTCCGAAAGATGATAAAACTTGCGATGACAAAAAAACTCCGTTCCTGATCAAAACTGTAGCGATTCAGATTAAAGGGATAACTTTCAACATCAACGGAAATAATATTCAGTCTTTTATTTTTTGGAAACAATAAAAATCGCGCGTACTTTTTTTTTTAAACAGATACAGGGAATGAATTCGATAGTTGTTTTGCTTTATTTATTTTAGTTGTACTTAAGTAATGTCCCGAAACCCGCTACATTAGTTCCGAAAAAATATTTTGTTGTAAAGCGGTATTTAAGCTCAGTTTTTTCCTATCATTGGTAATAAGGCTCATTATGAACCTAAAAGAGGTGCAGTGAGAGCCACTTTACGAGCAAGTGTGTTGAAAATAATGTTTAAGTTCATGATTTTGGTTACCATTCTGGAACTGCCCACCGTAATTACCTGTGTCTTCCCAGGCCGTATCTTCTCCACTGAGATAATCGAGCAAGATCGATATAAGTGTCAACGGCCTCAGACAATTTAGCAAAGAGAGCTTTACTATTAATTTGTAAATTATCTACATAAGGGAAGAAAGTAGTTGGTTAGGGATGGTATTTATAAAAGCTGCGAAAAGTTAAGAAGATGGAACGCCACCTTGTGGGACACCAGCCGTAGTGTTACACCAAGAAGATGAAGTATCCTTGCTGCAAATACGCTGCCAATGACCAAACAAGTAACTACGAAACCAGTGAATCACCGATGGAGATATTTTAATAAAAAATAGTATGCCAAACAATATCAAAACCAACTATAATAAAAAGCATTACTGAAATCAAGCAATGCAAGTACCGTTAGATTATCGATTTCCGTTAGGTTACTCTTGAATTTAATACAAATTCCAATCCAATTTCAATGTTAAATCAGTGCCATAAAATAATGTGTAATGTTAAGCAGTGGGCCGCTTTAATTCCCCCCCCCCCCCTTATTTTAATTATGAGTAACGTTTAAATATTTTATTCAACGAACCAAATGTACGTCGTACAACTTATTGAAAGTCAAGATAAACCGCTGCTTCAGAAGGAACATACATAAATTGGAACGAAATGGCGTAAGAAACCGACAAGAAGTTTATCTTTTAAAATGTCAGAATATTTACAAGGCAACATTATTAACATAACACTAGGTTCATACAACAATAAATAATAATGACAAGTATTACATCCATGCAAGTATTCAAGTATTTCTTTACCAATTAGGTGTACAATAGGATCTTAAATTATACATAGTGTACATCACTTACATATTTCGGTAAAAAAAAAAAATGTGTGTTAATACTGTTAATGTAATGACAAGTTCTTTTGTGTTACCTCACCCCCCGCCTAAAGTGGTTGTCTCCCGTCTTATCCTCTAAGTTTACAGGTATTGCAAAAGAAGAGTATATAGAGTAGAGAGCATAAATAGGTTTAGTGAATGGTTTGAGCAAGAAATAAATTCGACATAAGGATTGATATCCTTTATCACACTGTCGCACTCACATCGTGGCAGCGTTATCGTAAGCTTGTCCTCTACTCTACTATCAGCCTTAAGTTTAATAAGCTTAGTGACATGTCACTAATACTTTCCGCAGTTTTGCTTTTAGTTTCAATGAAATCTATAAAAGATTCCTCAACTCGTCACCTCCTGGTACATACATATCGTAATACTTGTCTTGTTAGATCTTTATGTGAAATATCCGGAGTACTGTCAAATATCATTTGAAGTTATTTTTTATTTTATTTGAGAAAATCTTGGTGCTTGCCGCCGCCCCCTTTCGTATGCCGCCCGGGGCCATGGCCCCCTCTGCCCCCCCTACGCTACGCCACTGCAGTCGAGGTTGACTGCTAACCGAGCCTTTAGGCGAGGGTAGCAATGATCGAGACTTGTTTTAACCATGAGGGCTCGCGTCTCAAACGAAGTTTTTCAATATTCTTGTGAAGAAAAAAATAATAAAATAAAATTACATTTTGCAATGACATTCAACTATAAACATTTTGCAATTAAAATGGCGTGCGAATTTATTTTTCATACGCCGAGTCTATAGTCTATTCGCGAGCAGGTGGAAGCAGAGGGCTCACTGACGAAGATGCCAAACAGCCTAATAGTAAAACAAAATCAATATTTTGGAAGGTGGAGGCTTAGTAAAATGGACTACCCGTTTTCTAAATCGCTGTGTCCATATTACTATTAGTATGTTAGAGTCCCACGAAGATTGCTTCCGATCAGATGTCCGTATTCGATTGCAAAATTCATTACCTATTTAATTGCCGCGATCCGCGAATGACTGGTCTTAGTCTAATTATTGGTCGCGGCCACTCAATTGGCCGGCACAGTCACCTGATCTTACCTCTTAAGATTTTTATCTCTAGAGCACCGACCAACAGGTCGTTTTTAGAAAAACATGTGACATGTAGCCTACTGTGTTGACGAATAGTCACTGCATTCGATGAAATCAATTAGAGAAGATACATCAATTCTAAGAAGCGTACGTGAAAACAATATTAAACGGTATGAAAAGTGCATAGAGATGCATATTGAGCAACATCTCCGAGACCATCAAGTAGACATTTTAAGAAATGAGTGTTTTAATAATCTTAATAATAAAAAAATAAAATAATCGCATAATTTATGAACAGCAAACAGCCGAGTGTAAACACGAGCTCAGAGTTCACGACCTTAGTGTGTACGCGGCGGCGCCTTTGATAAACTTTCTATCTCTGTCTGGCCTCGCGTCAAAGCTCCATGCAGAATTAGAGGTAATAAATCACTATTATTTTACAATTTAATATACATTATTATTTATTATTTAATTTGTTTCTTTTTTTAAAATAAACGTTTTCCCAAATGCTTTATTTTATTACATACTAGCTGATGCCCGCGGCTTCACCCGCGTGGATGTCGGTTATCGCGACCAAACTAATCATGAAATTTTGATCCCGTTCCGGCTTTCCAATTACCGCTTTATAATTGCCCATTTTTTTAAGTATTAAAATGATTTTGTTATATCTCAAAGGGTTTAGGCAGCGTTTTCGTTGAAAGCTCCCAGACGGCTTATTTTTTTCCGACACCTCCACCAAATTTCATTATATTTTTGCCAATGTATACAAAAACTTGACAAATTATATACTAAAACCTTCCTATTTCGGTCACCTGTATAGGGACTGAATTAATTGCAATGACGTCGCCATAAGAGTGTTAAAATATGGATGAAGAATTCGCGGTGGTGAGCAGAAGTCGAGATGGCTTAGTGGTCAGAGAGCCTGGAGTATTTATCCTGGAGGCATAGGTTCGAATCCTGCTCGCGACCGTATGCTTTTTCCATTTAATATTATAACTTTGAGTTCGCTAAGCATGCGTTAATGCTTTTCAAAGGTTTATCTTTAAAACCTTCCTCTTGAATCAATCCTCTTATCTATTAAATAAAAACAGCATCAAAATTCGTTGCGTAGTTTTAAAGATCTAAGCATCTACATAGGGACAGACAGACAGCGGGAAGCGACTTTGTTTTATACTATGTAGTGATGAATATCCGATAGGGATCCATATCCATAATAGGTATCCAGGATAGCAGATACAACTAATTTATGTATATTTAATTTCAAACTATGATTTTGATGTTCCGGGTAAATTACTTACGTTTTAATCTTACGACTTGGGAGATTACGACGATTAAATTTTTATGACAGTGAAATCAAAATAGTAGTATATAGTTGGTGGCAACTTTCATAACTTATTAATTATTGTACGAAAAACTGTATGCCGTTTCATAGTAGGAGCAGATACTGTGCGAACGAAGGGGATGCAGCTTCAAGCTTTGTAGAAAAACTGTGTTATTAATACCCTTAAATATGACGCACCTTAGCTCTTTGTTGCATTTTGAGCTCTTCTCGTTTGTAGTTTCTTTGATAGGCCGTAATTAGTCTCCGGAGTCTAGTATTCAGATCTTGCATTGAAGGCCATAAATGACCACCAGTGCTACTTTGTGTGCTATCATCGTCAGGCCGAGGAGAAGCTGCGGGAGATGTTGCTCCAGCTCCACTAGACACATCGTCTGTGCAATCTTCATCTCCTACCACGCTACCTCTCACTTTCCTTTCTTCACTCCTGATATTAATTATACATAAACGTTATTAGCAAAATTAACGCATTAGCAAAAGCAGTAAGAACCATATTAGAATTGCATTCATAGCCCCTATCTTTCATATAATATATTAATTTGAAGCCGTTGCCGATGTTGCGTTTAACACAATGAATTGATTTTAAGTCGTACATTTATAACACACATTAGAAATTTAAAATGATATATCAAAAATATTTTGCTCGATAATTTATTTACTGCGGGTAAATAAATAATTGATCTCAGACTGAAAATGAATGTAGGGAGGTAAATAACTTCTAGGATTGCTCATCTTGTCTTATAAGTAATTTAATTTCGTTCATGTTTTTTGCAGTAACACAGATAAATATTATTTATACAATTTCGTCTAGCCGTATTCATATTTAACCTTTCGGCTCAGTAACGTACAGATCTGTACGTTGTAACAATAAAAATCTATTGTGTCTGCTAATGACTGACGCAACAGCTTAAATACAATAAAATTAAAGCATACAACTTGTATTTCTTCCGGTATTCAAACGATATAATACTTACTTAATATCTGTACATTCAGCATCATCCGGTGGCCCCAATTTGTCTACAAAACAAAGTTGTGGGTCTGAACGCATAGCCAAATAATTCTCGTAACCATGAACGTATGTTCCTACCAGTAGGGACACGTCACACTCACTATCCCACCACAAACGTGGGGGAGTGCTGTCCACACCACGAGGCACACGCATACCCAAGGAACTACAAAAAAAAAGTTCAAATTAATTTAGACCCATATTATTTCTTCTATAGCAATTATTTAAAATTACATTCCATTAACGACGTTGTTACCTGGCATGAACTCCACTCTCTATTTGTGTCGCATAGTCACCGATGACTTCATGTTTGATATAATACATCATTCGTACTCTTAGTAAAACCCTGCAATGAAAAAAACATATGTACGGAAATGTATAACAAGCTATGTAACATTTGCAATTGATATGTTGTTACTTAAGTATATATTGGTTACTCCCTGAATGTCAGCGATTTAGGATGACACAAACGTAAAATGTCAAATATGCATTAGCCAGACAAAAAAATATCATACAATGCCCAATTCCATAATTTTAGATAATAAGGATGCTAATAACACGTCACAAATTTTATTATTTTGAGCAAAATAAATAGCTAACTATCAATAAATAATAATGAAACTGTCAAAGCTGGAAGATTTTGAACTCAATGTTATTTCAGGTATCGTCGAAGAAATTATAATAATAAACCCATAAAATAGCAATAATATTATATTTATAAGTAAATACATACTTATTAGCATGTCGAAATAAATGCTTTTTGTAACTGTTTTCTAGATATAATTCACAGTCATATTTTTCTGTCGAGCTCCAATGATTCGAATCTTCCCATTTCTGAAGATCATTGGATTTAGGCAAATCTTTTGGTCTGTTTTTCTTTTTGGCATTTCTCCCACGAGGCACAGGATTATGTAGTCCACTATGATTCCTCGAAATCGTAACTTCTCCATTTTCACACGGCTCAATAAGATCCCAAATGAAATTTCTTATTTTCTCGTCACCTTTGTAATGTCGTAAACAATATAAAACCTGGAATATGATATACAACATAATTTGTCAAGTGTAGCAATTGTGGCTTGTCTTATAGAATAAGGAAAACAATCAGAGAAGAAAACATTTGAACTCAGTGAAAGTCTCAAACTTTCTCGGTATTAGCATGGCAAATCATCATTTTTTATGAATCCATGTATTAGGTAAATAGCAGGACTAGGTGATCCACTCAGGGTTCGCACAACGATTTTTAAGAAATGCGGAATTATAACTGCGATGATATCGTGTCTTAATAATGGGCAATATGTTAATCTCTACATGGAGTCCATAATATACGTACTCGTATAGTCCCCTACAATATTTTTATCATATCGTATGGTAAATATACAAGATGTATCCTTAAAACAATAAAAAAATCTGTAAGTTGTTCTCCATCTTGAGCAGATAGTTTCTCAGTCTTTACTCTAAGGCTTTTGTTAAATTCTTAGTATGTTATTGCAGTACTTTTATTTCTCCTTAATTTAATTGTAATTCATTTTGTAATTTAATTTCGCACGAAATACTTTGTAGACACTTCTGTTTTTGATCAACTTACTTTTTATTACTCAGCGCGTAAAGTTATTATTAAATTTTAGGTATACTGTGAATGACGTAGTGGATTACATCATTATTAGTTTTAAGTTTCATTGTTTATATACCATTATTATGTAATTGTTTGTTGTTCCAAATAAAATAAAATATAGCATTTAATAAAAATAAAAAACGAAATGGTTTTTCCCTTAGCACGTCTTACGAAAAATTTGGCGTGCTCAATTTAAAAGTAATGCACTAAAATGACAGAAACAAGATTGAGAATAGAAAACAAAATGCGGGTATTTAACTTAGACTTTCAACTCATAATATAGTCGTTAAACCGAAGTAGAGTTTACTTTATTTATAGTTTATTTTAATTTTGCTTTCTATTTTCAATCTTGTTTCTGTCTTTTCAGTGAATTACTTTTAAATTAACTTTTTGCAGTCGGGTTTTTGATTTTTTTAAATTATTTTTTAATCTTTGTAGTGTCCCGGGCACTCTTATGAACAAAAACTGTGTTACTTATATAAGTCGGGAGAAATGTAGAGATGATTGATTGCATGCTTTTTTTTGCCTGCATTGATTCTATTCTTCGAGAGAATTTTGATAATGTGGTGTTGATACCTAACTTGCCATTATTGCCCCAACTAAAAATGTTGACACCATTTTTGACCCCATATTTTAATGATATATAAACAAAACAGTTTATTTGTTTCGTTTAAATATGATATGGCTACGGAAATTTATAACTATTCCAAATTTCATATGATAGCACGAGGTCCGACACAAAAATGGCCCATTTTTACACCTATATATTTTTATTACTACTTAAATTTAAAAACTTACATATATTTTTGTCTCTACTCGATAGGTTTGGTTATTTTATTTATTAACTTATTACAATTTTACGCTAAAAACCCGCCATTTATTTTTTCAAACACCTATCTATGGTTACTCATATTTTTAAGACAAATATAACGATACCTTATTGTCGAGATCCATCGAGTCGTTTGAAAGATACGCGGTAATAAAGAAATTTACAAACAAAAATACAAGATACGCGTGAAAAAAAAGAAATCTCTTCAAATCAGATTTTACAAGTGACAACTTGCATTCGCTCGGTAACTGCGTATAATTACCTGATTGAGGTGAAGCCAAAACGAGGGTAAAAGATATTATCTATATTAGGATCGCGTCTCTCAAAATACATACAAAGTATTTCATTTACAAGATAAACTCACAATGATACGCGCGCAGTCTTCTATAACAGGGATTGTCCAACCTTTCCTGAATTGATTTTTTTCTACAATTTCTTCCCATCGCGCCCACCTGTACATACAAAAAAACTGATGAGAAGCAATAAATATAATTATATACATATATATGTCGGAGATGGCAGCACCGAGCGCTACGGACGGTCGGCGACTACTTGCGAGCCGCCGTGGCGAACGGACCTCTACACCCTGACTTATCTAGCCTACCTGATTTTATGATATTTGAATACCTACATTGTAAATTGTAATATGAAGTGACTCACTACTAATAACTAACCCAAAGTAAACGTGCTCTCAGTGGCGGAGAGCCTTAATATTGGTTTTATTGACGATTACCTTTGAAATCCTGACAGACATAGAGACCTCCGATCCTATTATTCAAACCTTTCTCCTACATATATATATATATACTAGCTGTTTGCTAGCAAACGTTGTTCAGCCATACTTTTTTTTTGGATAGGGTCACCCTTTTTCATCTAGGGGTATAACTAATAATATAAGGGAACGCACGGTGGGATGATAAAATCGGCTTTCATACTCATCATATCACTTAGGAATTTCAATGTTTAAGTGCCGGATTTTTTGCCGAATATCGCTTCTATTAGTTGTATACTATATACAAAAATGAAACCCGTGTTAATTCTGCACAAAAACGAAGGTATTATATTTATTTACGAAACATTTGTATGAAGCTTGTATGAAAAATCTAATTATCTCTTAAACGGCAAGGAAAACGGTAATATTCTTACATGTGGCTAGAGTACTAATTCATTACGATTTTTGTCATACTTCACATAACGGTTATCGCTGCCGAAGGTTTTTTTTTTAAATCAACAGTATATTTTTATTTATTTTTACATAAAACGGTTCCTTTTAGTATCTAAGTTAAGAACATCGATATGAAAAATGTTATTGACCCACAAATATTAAGAATATATAAAAAATGAAGAATATTTTAAAAATAGATCTTAATTCTTTTTTACTGATAATTGAATAAATTAATTCATTTTAACGGCGGCTTCAGGATTACAGGTTACATATTCGGTCACATATGCGATATCCTCTTGCCCTTTTTCATTTAAACGTGCAGCTGCCTATGACAATTCACTGGAATCTTCGCCTGCATGATCATCAGATCTTCTCTTATTATTAACACGTTTTTATTAGCTTCACCTGTAACTAACTATGCAAGAAAATCTTGGAAGTAAAATTTGACCCACTTCCCGGTTTTCGATTGAGCTGAAATTTTGCGTACACGTTTGGTTTGGATGATAATGCATGGTAAGCTAAGTGACGTCATTCTAAATCCAGTAGTCGGAATTTTCACCGCTTGCGTATATGCATATATTTGCGGGCGGGAGGGTGGTACACAGGTAATGCATGACTACCCTCAATATTGTGAAAGTAGCTTGATATTGTATTTATTTGCATCCTTTGTAATGGACTTCCGCAAAGTAACGCCTGAATCTATTCAATAAAATAATATTACTCTAAATCCAACATGGCGGACTTCCAAAGATGGCGGACTAGTCATTTTTATGCCCTCATATGATATGGGTATCAAATCAAAGGGTTTGCTGCGAAGAATACGATAAAAAATGACGTTACTTTAAATCCTTGTTTTTAAGTCGGGTAATAAAAGCCCTAAATTTGTACCTCCTGTCATGATAGGAGATGTGCCGCTTAATAGAGTCAGTAAATTTAAGTACCTGAGACACTGGGTCACGGAGACCCTCCCTGATGTTGAAGACATTGAACGGGAACGTACGTATACGTATTTAGTTCAACAACGTGTTTAGAATGTTGTTGGGGCTGCCTCGGTTCTGCAGTACATCAGGAATGTTTGCGGAGGCTAACGTGAATTGTTTTATACAATAATAAAAAAACGAATAGCCTCTCTGATGCGCCGGGTCCGGAAAATTTCTAACGGCCATCTGAATACGTTGTTGGAAAGTTTTGAATGTCCAATTGTAAGGCATTGGAATAAAGTGCACATGCTAATAATGACAAATTTAATAATAATAATGAACCAAATTGATAATATTTGAATAAAATTAATGAATAAATAATTAAATAAATTACTAACCTAGCATAAGAAACTATTAACAAAATAGATTGTTCATATCTGATTAATTAAATTAATATAAAATCAAACATGGTGGACTCCCAAAGATGGCGGACTAGTCATTTTTATGCAATCGTATGATATGGGTATTAATTATTAAAAAGTTTGCTAAGGAGAATACAAAAAATAAAATAATGTCACTGTTTGCGCACACATAAGCATCCCTTCTACACTGGGCGAAACATTTATCTCGTCATCGTGTGGCCCACTCATTGGCTGCTAATGACGTGATATCGCCAGCGAACCAATCAGCGGGCGTCTACGTATTGGTGGGGCATAGGTGACCACATTCGCCACGCACTTTCGGTAGCATCAACATCTACGTCTCATATTTTATATTATTTCTTGTACCTCCAAATGTTAAGAAATTAAACGCAATTGTACCGAAGATATCCAGCATTCTTCTTTCACCACCTCAATCGACGCTCCATCAGAACCAGCGCACTACGCCTACAACATAATTTTGGACCTCCGTACCCGGATTTTGGAATTTCGATCGAGAGACGCAATTTGGTGAAGAAGATTTCGCAGCGGAGATATACAGTGCATCATCGGTGAGACGTGCCAACCAAAATACCCAAACCCTTCCTTTCTTCATCTGAGTGATACTGTGCTTTCTCAATTCCAGTGCTTTGGATAGTGCTTGCCTGCTTACGTGGTGTTTTCGCGGTTGGTAATTACATCCAGTTTACGCAAACTTCTCACTTCTGGATTCTGTAAGTGCTTGCTGCTTTTCACTTTAGCGCAATATGGCTTTATCTGAACAAAAGGTAGACGCAATGTTGAAAGATCTCAGAAAAAAGCGGGGTATGATCAAATGTAGGTTAACAAACTTCAAAAAATATGTTTTATCTTTTGAAAACGTAGAATTAAGTGTTCATCAGCGGGCAGAGTTAAAGTTGCGTATAACAGGTGCTCAAAGTTTAATGAATGATTTTAATGAAGTGCAGAGTAAAATTGAGGATCTCGTCCCCGAGTCTGAAGCTGATAAAGTGATGGAATCACGGGTAGACTTTGAAAAGGAATATTACGTTGTTCTAGCAATGGTCGATTGCATGGTTAATCCCGATAATTCCGATCAAAAGTCCGTTGACAAGTCATTTAATTGTTCCTTAGTGCATGAATCATCATGTAATAGTAATAATCATAATGAGTCCGTGAAATTACCCACTATATCTGTTCCTACCTTTGACGGTTCCCATGAGCACTGGGTGGAATTTCGTGATACATTTCTATCTCTTATTCATAACTCTAAGACAATTCCAGCTATTCAGAAATTCCACTATTTAAAGGCGAGTTTAAAAGGTGACGCAAAAGTCGTGATAGAAAATGTCGAATTTTCTTCAAATAATTACCAAGTAGCATGGGAACTTTTAGTACACAGATTTAACAACACGAGGTTAATAATTCAAGGTCATATTAAGGCAATTTTTTCCGTTCAGACTATAACAAAGGAGTCACCAATGCAATTAAATAAACTTATTGACTCAGTATTAAAGAATTTACGTACCCTCAAGCTTCTAGGTGAACCAACTGAGCATTGGGATACGTTAATAATTTATATTATTGTTTCAAAGTTAGACCCTGCCACTGAGCGCGAGTGGGAACAATTTAAAAACACATTTTATAAAATACATACCGATTCAAAGATAAAATTAAACGACCTATTAGAATTTCTTAAAGAAAAGGCGGATTTGTTGACAACACTTATAGTTAACCACAGTAAATCAGGTACCCATAGTGACACGAATAAAAAATCAACTTATCAAAATAACAATTCATCGTCCAAAGTTCATTGCAACATTGTTTCCGAGAATAACAACAATTCTAATAGTAAATCGCAAAATAAAAAGTCACGTATTTATAAGCTATGTTTGTTATGTAATGGTCAACATCCATTGTATTCGTGTCAACAGTTTCTTGACTTATGTGCACAAAAAAGATTTAGTTTTATTAAAGATAAAAATTTGTGCATTAATTGTATGCGTTCAGGTCATTCTGTGGGGACTTGTATTTTTGGTCCATGCCGAAAGTGTGATAAAAAACATAACAGTTTAATTTGTGACGCAATTAAATTGGAAAATAAACAAGACATTGTTACGTTAGTTACCTACGACCAAGCTTCGTGTACCGTTGCAGCTGATAACGCACACACGCATAGTCATTCATTGCCGCTACATAATATGCACGCGCAAAGCAATTTGTATAGCAATGATATTTTTTCTACGAATCAGCTGGTTCTTTTGTCTACGGCTGTCGTCGAGGTACGTAATAAGGTAGGTGAGTATAACCGAGCACACGTAGTCTTGGACAGTGGTAGCGAGCGATCCTTTATAACGCAATCATTTTGTGATAAATTAAATATACCTATTTTACAGTCCACTCAACATATTCACGGTGTAGGTAATTCTATTACGCAATGTTCGCAATCTTGTAATGTTGAACTAAAATCGCGCGACGGGAGCTTTACTGCCCGAGTTCAATGTTTGATTTTGCCTCACATAACATCGAAGTTACCTACAACGTCTTTCAATTTAAAACATTTTAATATTCCTCATAATTTATTGTTAGCGGATCCTACATTTTATGATAGTCAAACTATCGACTTGCTGTTGGGTGCTGATTTGTTTTGGGAATTAATAACAGAAGGAAAGATGCGTCTCAAAAATGGACCTTTCCTTCAAAATACCAAATTAGGTTGGATAGTGTCCGGTACCATACAACCTATTCTATGTAAACAAATCAAGCATGTTAACTGTAACTTTTCATCACATTCCGCAGATATGACGTCACTCGATCAATTAGTTAAGAGTTTCTGGGAATTAGAAGAATTACCGGCAACTAAAGGTAAATTATACACTAGTGAGGAGTCTGCCTGTGAGGAACATTTTCTCCAAACCACGGAAAGGCTTGCCGACGGTCGTTTCTGTGTTCGTCTTCCATTGAACAATTCACCTAAAACATTAGGTGATACACGCGCGCAAGCTGAACTTCGTTTTTACGCTTTAGAGAAACGACTTCAACGTAATTCGAATTATAAAAGTATGTACTCTAATTTCATTAATGAGTATATCAGTTTAGGTCACATGAGTCTCGTTAATACCTACGGTAATCCGCATTATTTTTTACCACATCATGGTGTGCTTAGAGAACACGCTACGACAACCAAGTTACGCGTAGTTTTTGATGCAGGTATGGCGTCTAGCTCAGGTGTCTCCTTAAACGATTTGCAGATGATCGGACCTGCTATACAGGGCGATCTAATTTCAATTTTATTACGATTTCGCGAAAAAAGATTCGCTGCTTGTGCTGATATCGAAAAATTCTATCGCCAAGTATACGTAGCTAAAGATCAGCGTGACCTGCAGCTGATCTTGTGGCGGGATGACCCCTCAGAACCGCTGAGGGTGTACCAGCTGAACACCGTGACGTACGGTACGGCCTCTGCACCGTATCTTAGTTGTAGGTGTTTAAAAGAATTAGCACATAAATGTGATGTTCCGTACATAACCGATACTATTAATAATTGTTTTTACGTTGACGACTTATGTATAACGTCGAATAGTATTTTAGAATTAGAAAATATTTGCGAAGGTACTAGTAAAGTTCTAAGTTCGGCATGTATACACTTACGTAAATGGGTTTTTAGTTACGACCGCGCGAGCCCTAATGCAACGGCGAGTACCGTTACGCACGGAACTCAGCATTTATCTTTATTCGACAATACTGAGCACAATAAAACTTTAGGTATTGGTTGGAATAACATGTCCGATGAAATCCATTATTATACTAAAGTAAAACAGAATAGTGAAACATTAACTCAACGTATTATTTTATCGTGCGCATCTCAGATATACGATCCATTAGGATTGCTAAGCCCGGTAATAACCGTGGCTAAAACATTATTGCAGAAATGTTGGTTATTAAAATTAGAGTGGGACGAACCGGTTCCTGACGACATTTTGCAAATATGGAACAGATTCATCGATGGATTATCTTCCTTAGATTGTCTACGAATACCTCGTTATGTTATGTGTGTTGACCCGATTCACATTGAGTTACATATATTTACGGACGCGTCGCAAGTTTCGTACGGCACCTGCGCCTTTGTACGTACTATCGGGGCATCAGGTGATGTTACGATGCGCTTGCTATGTTCCAAAGGCAAGGTCGCGCCTACTAAACCCACAACTATACCTAGGCTAGAGTTGTGTGGTGCGTTACTAGGGGCGCGATTATTTAACAAGTTAAATGGATCGCTACGGTCGAGTTTTGATAAAGTTGTCTTTTGGACCGATTCTACCATCGTTTTAGGTTGGTTAGGTATGCCTACCAATTTACTTAAACCTTATGTTCAGAACAGGACGGCAGAGATCCACGAATTGACCAAGGAACATCCGTGGCGTCACGTGGCGGGCAAGAATAATCCAGCCGATTTAGTGTCGCGAGGTCAGAGTTTGGACGCACTTAGCTCGTCATCTATATGGTGGGAGGGCCCATCCTTTCTGCATGATATTAATTTTGAAGTACCTAAATTGGAAAGGTCCAACATAATAAATAAAAACTTACCTGAAGTTAAATCAACTAATGTTTGTTGTCACGCAGTTGATCAATTGAGTGATAACTTTTTTATGTTTTCGAGGTTTTCACAGTATATGAGAATGAAGCGCGCTGCTGCTTATATGATACGGTTTATCTATAACATTCGAAATAAAACTTGTAGGCGAAGTGGTTTACTGTCTGTTGACGAACTAATGACTGCCGAGTTGACATTAGCAAGGTTGAGTCAGCAAGAATCATTTTCTAATATTTATGATTCTTATAAAAATAATAAAAAAGTAAAAGGCTTTAATCAACTTTCAAAATTAAATTTATTTATTGACAGTAATAATTTACTTCGTGTAGGTGGGCGTATTCAGAATTCTCCTAATTTTAGTTATGATAAAAGGTTTCCAATTTTACTCTCTGCTAATCATCATTTTTCTATTTTACTTTTCCGGGCGGAACACCAACGATTACTTCACGCAGGGCCGCAACTCCTTTTGTTTACGTTGAGAGAGATGTGGTGGCCGGTTGGTGGTCGTAACCTCGCTAGGAAGGTTGTGCATTCATGCATGCGATGTGCACGACTGCGACCGACAACCGTCACTCCCATTATGGGAAACCTACCACAGGAGCGCTTAAACCCGGGGTTCCCATTTCTACGTTGTGGCGTCGACTACGCCGGCCCAGTGTTCACGTTAACCCGCAAAGGCAGGGGTGCGAAACTTCAAAAATCGTACATATGTTTATTTGTATGCTTAGTTACACGCGCGGTTCATTTAGAACTTGTTAGCGACCTTTCATCGGAATCGTACCATTTAGCTTTAAAGCGCTTTATTGCGCGACGTGGTAAACCGAGCGATATTTTCTCCGATAATGGAAAAAACTTTGTCGGCCTGATGAACGAGTTTAAAAAATTTTTAGAGTCTTGTTCTGAAGAAATTAAAGAGTATGCAACTTCTCAAAATATTAATTTTAAAATGATACCTTGTTACGCTAGCCATTTCGGGGGATTATGGGAAGCTGGAGTGAAAAGCTGTAAGCACCATTTGCGACGCGTGGTAGGCAATGCGCACCTAACGTTCGAGGAGTTCAGCACAGTGTTAACTCAGATCGAGGCTGTCCTGAACTCTCGTCCCTTGAGCCCTCTATCTACAGATCCCAACGACTTCCTTCCCCTTAGTCCAGCTCATTTCCTGGTTGGACGTCCGCTGACTGCACCTGTGACGACTGAGCTGCACGACGTGCCTGCGCATCGCCTTACACGATACCAGCGAGTGGAGCAGATACGCCAACACTTTTGGACCCGTTGGTCCAAAGAATACGTGTCGGAACTGCAGACAAGGAGTAAGTGGCACCAACACAAAGGAGATCTTCAGGACAACATGTTGGTACTACTCAAAGACGACAACTTGCCACCATTAAAGTGGAGCCTAGGCCGCATCTGCAAAACGTACCCTGGAAAGGACGGAATATCCAGAGTCGCAGACATTCGCAAAGCAGACGGCATAGTACGTCGCGCATTCTCAAAAATTTGTCCACTTCCTTCACCTGAATGTTAGACGTCACATCTCCGCAACTTTTGAGCGACTTCGTTGGAACCTGCTGCTGCTTCCAAGGCCGGGAGCATGTTTGCGCACACATAAGCATCCCTTCTACACTGGGCGAAACATTTATCTCGTCATCGTGTGGCCCACTCATTGGCTGCTAATGACGTGATATCGCCAGCGAACCAATCAGCGGGCGTCTACGTATTGGTGGGGCATAGGTGACCACATTCGCCACGCACTTTCGGTAGCATCAACATCTACGTCTCATATTTTATATTATTTCTTGTACCTCCAAATGTTAAGAAATTAAACGCAATTGTACCGAAGATATCCAGCATTCTTCTTTCACCACCTCAATCGACGCTCCATCAGAACCAGCGCACTACGCCTACAACAGTCACACTTAATTCAATATGGTGGACGCCCCTAAATGGCGAGCAACATTTTCTTATCCAATACAGATAAACCTGCGCCTCCCGGATAAATACTCCAGGCACTCTGACCACCTGTCTCTGACCTCTGTTATAAAAATTCACGTTTGAAAGAGTAATCAATCTAAAAAACCGAACATATTTCATAGTAAGACCTGATAACCTGTTTCCACATAATTTTGATGCACTAAAATGCCGATTCTCCGTTGCTATGAAATTATAACCGATAAAGACTAAAAAAGCAAAAATAATTAATAGTTTAAAAAACAACAAAAACAAGCCTAACTAAAAAGTGTTCAAAAACAAAATAGAGTGATTGTGAAAAAATATCATTTTATCGTAAAAAGCGTGGGGGCTTAATATTCTAATATTTTATAAAAACCAACTTAGTTTACATCAATTGACATCTCAGCACCCCACGCTTTTTTACGATAAAATATTTTTGACCTTGTTGAATTATTTTCTAGTTTTTAGTTCGGCTAGTTACAAAATCGTGTTTTTTAGTTTTTAAACTATTATTTTTCTGTTTGCTTCCCAGAATTTGAATGGTTTTCAGGATCTTTTTGTCATTGTTCCAAAGCCAACGGACGATGATGTCGACGGTTCTTGAGAAACTAAGTGTACTCTTGGTACCTCATGAACCGTTGGTTATTAAATAACTAAAGTTTGCACACAACTTCGCCAATCAATATTTGCTTGCAGCCAATTACCGTACAATCTTCTAAAATTATCAAGGAATCGGTTGGATTCCTGCCACCTCTGTAACTCAGCTCGCGTGAATCTCTGACAAAATTCTTTGAACGTTACTCGATCTTCGGCAGAAAGGCAACCGCCTATACGGGATACAACTGCACCAAAGAATACTTCATGATTAAATGAACTACTCTCACTTTTTACAAGAACAAACAAGTCTAAATTGGTGATTCAACTGTCAATTCAACATTTTTATAGTCGCAGAGTAAAGATAGTGTTAGCAGTTTCACAATTGTGAAGAATCTAATTTATAAAGCAAAATGTTAGCCCTTTTATTGCAAAACGTCGATAATTAGTTAATTATCCTCATTACAGTTTTAAGAGATGTGCTAATAAAAATATATATTCGTCAATTGCGCGATATTGCAAATAGTTTAATCACCTATTCAATCGTATTAGAAGAGTAAATCATTGTAATTAATTAATCAGTTGTTTTCAGACTCATTAGAAGACTAAACAATTTGTTATTTGGTATTTTGTTTGTATGCAAAGTTTTAAAACTCATTTTGTGTTGATATATATCTAGCTCAAACATAGTTGTCTAAGTGTGGGTGTTCTATAAACATCTGCCTACTCCTTCGGAGATATAGGGGAGGTACTATTTTATGTTAGGTGTTGTTAAAAGTCTGTGTTCTTCAACTTAAACACTAAAAATAAATTAAAGATTTAAAAAAAAAAATCGGCGAAACCGTTGTTTGGAGTGTGACAAAAAATCATAAATAATTAGTACTATAACCACCTGTAAGGATATTAAGGGTTTCCTTGCCGTTTAAGAGATAATTATTTTTCATACTAGCTCCATAATTTTTTTCGTAAAACAAATATAATTCCTTTGCTTTTGTGCAGAATTAACTCGGGTGTAATTTTTTTATATAGTTATGTATGCTGCTGCTCCTTCCGACCGTATTTCGGTCACGGCGGCCTATCTCCACGGAGATTAGCCAAGTACGCAGGAGATATTATAGTGCACAAGTGTATGCGCAAACACAGGTGCACTCCCTCTTCCTTCACTCTCATATTCCGATGGGACGGAAATCCGACACGACCAGAGAGAGATCAGGCGCAGGACCAACGGCTTTACGTGCTCTCCGAAGCATGGGGGTGTCACACCACCAACTTCCTGACTCCGGGCCGCTACTGAGAATTTCCTAACAGAAAAATTCAATAACACTTTGCCCGACCTGGGAATCGAACCCAAGACCTCACGCTCAGCAGCCGCGCTTGCGACCGCTAGACCAACGAAGCAGTCAAGTTATGTATACTAATATTATAAAGAGGAAACATTTGATTGTTTGTTTGTTTGCATTGAATAGGCTAAAAAACTATTTGAAAAATTCTTTTACCGTTAGGAAGCTACACTATCCCCGGGTGACATAGGCTATAAATATAACATGCTACGTACAGCCCAGCATACCGTTAAGTATTGTCCTGTTTGGGTTGAACAGCGTAGTGTTCTCGCTGCAATAGTTGGGGGAGATCTCTCGCTACCGTCATTGGTTAAGAGTATGATCGGAAGCGAGAGAGGTTGGCAGGCAGTTGCATCCTCCTGAAGTCATTTCGCAAAAGGAGGTGGCTGAGCGGACTAGAGAGGCAGATTCCTTTGCAGATCCGATCCGCCGCCGAAGGACTGGCCAACGTAGGTGGCACCACGCCATTTTAACGCCGCCTAACAAGAGCCTGCAGACGCAGCATGAGAGCACTCGTGAGACGGACTTTGACAGGAAGGAAGAGGTGAAAACTACAACTTTGAGATCGGGAATGCCATGCATTACAGTTCTCGAGACCCCTCCTATTAAAGTGGAAGTTGACAAAGACGGCGGAGTTATTAGTGGGTGCGAGCCCCACATAACTGCATCGCACAACTCTGGGCTGTGCAGTAAGACATTTTCTACGCACAAAAAAAAAAGCAATTAAATGCCCCAGTCGGGGGCTGCTGAAGACGCATCCGCTCCGGTGGATCATTACGTAAGTGTGCGAGGCAACACCGGGGTGATTTTAGTCAGTAAGAGTCTGACAGACCCCTCCGCCTTTTCCAAGGCGAAAGAAAATCCATGAAGATCTCCACCCAGACCAAAAACAGGAGTTACATTAAATGCCGACGGCGGTCGGAAAACCTCGCCATAAGTGTAAATTTTAGCTATTTTGTAGTTTCTATGACTTTTATAAATCACTTTATATGTGAAGTACTATAATAAGTAGTATGAAGGGAAGTTCATTAATCGTCGTAACATTTGTAACTTTATGATGATGAGTTCAAAATGTTTGTGTTCCAGTGGTGAAACTGTGATTTGGTAAGTGTAATTATGAATGGAATAACAAAAATTAAGTTAGAATCTACTCATGTAAACTTCGTCGTTAAAGAGCTACAGTTAACAGAATAACGACTACAGTCTACAATAAAAGTTGTCATTCCATAACATAGTACGAATTTTTTTACGTATTAACGTCTAGCCGTTATTGCCATCACTAGAGACAGTAAAAGAATAAAATCTTGTTAATAATTGAGACAAAATATTATTTTGTTAGAAATTAGCTGTTTACGTTAGTTTTCCATGTCATTATTACCCAGAATTTGGTCACTAAAAGCGACACTATTGGATAGTGTAATAATACAGTCAGTGTTGCCACAGCCTGATTTTCAATAGCAGTGTTTGGTTAACGAAATTGCTGTGTTTGTATAAAAAGTGGCGTTTCAATTGCTGTAGGATGAAAAAGCAAATAAATGAAATATCGCAAGTCGCCGGCTGTGGATGTAGGTGTCTTCCACAATATTTTGTTTTGTTTTATCCGTTTTATTATAGATTACGTTAAGAGGCAATGTGTGTATTCAATTAATTAAATAGATGAGGGATTCGAATAAAGGCAATCGGATAATCTACCTAGAATAGATGGAGTTATGATTGCCTATTATTTATCAACAAATAGTGATTTCGTTGCCGTCGAAATGCGAGGAGTAAAAATGCTAATTAAGGTAACATCCCTACTATAGTTCCCTAATATAGTTATTTCGAAAATAGATGTATCTATCCTATACTGTTTTATTTACCTATAATACCCAACTAATTTCATATTGCAACGTAAGTACCAAGGTACCAAACTTTTTAAGTTTTAGGTTATGGACAACAAATAACTACCTAATGTATCTATCTATATAACTCTTCTTACTAAATTAACTAAATACATTGATTTATTTCAAATGCAGTAGGTTGAACAGATGTTGTGATTTTTTGTTTGTAACTTATTTCAGATGGGCAAGGGTAAAAGAGTAGGTGATGTGTGTAAGGTCAAATAAAGAATCATACCGGAACACCAGGTACGTGCCAAACCATATCTTTTCAGTGTCGAATGCAATGATATTACCAAGAAGTTTTAGTATCGTAGGAAAAAAGTCTTATTAGCCAGATTTTTACGCAAGCAGAGCTGCAGGTACAATAAGTTTTGCGTTACCCTTAATTTCTATACGTATTTCTATATTTAATTGTATATTGTTCTCAAGATATGTATGTGTGTAAACATAACAGAAAACTTGTAAGTTTTGACACTAAAGCTTTTGCACCTCTGACTTTATTATATGTTTATTAGATATAAAGATAAAATCAAATAAAAGAAAACTACAAAAGAGTTTAAATAATATGTATGTTGAAGATTATTATCACTATACTTAGTCAAAATGATCTTCACAACAATAAACTTTACTTTTATTTCCAAACGGATCTATCCTCTTCATGGCTTTTAAACATTTCTTTTTCATTTTGACTCTCATTGGAACGAGGAAAAACCATTTTTCCGGCGCATTGGTGGTTGTGTTTGTACATTTTGACACAACAAATGATTTTCTAGTATTTGGCTTAGATATTTTACATTAAATTTAATAATTTCTAGTGAAACATAAGGCAGCTGAGACGACCGCGAACGGTGTTGTATATGACGTGAAACGCTTCGAGTGCATGCCTCACTTTAAACTATCATATTTCGGAAACTAAATGACGTATCGAAATAATTCTTTCACGTGTATTTTTATTTTCAACAGAGAATATGGAGAGCTAAAATTCAAAATTAGTAAACATCTTTCATTCCTCTTGGTTGGTTGCAATTTCATACTTTGTGTTCATGCATTACCATGCATTGTGAGCAGTTTTAGTGGGGGGGGGGTTATATTAATTTTCTTGATTTCTTGTACTATCATTTCTACCAAACCGATTTGAAATTGGTATAACAATAAGAATATTTATTATTTGCGAGTGATATGGTTTTAAAGGTTTTACTTAATTAGACAGCACGTTTCACCGTAACATCGGCATGCAAAAATAGCGTAGATATAGGTACATAGGTGCTTAATTCAAATTACAAAATTTATTTCCCAATTACACCAATTTAAAGACGTTGTGTTTAGATAGCGTCTTCTAAAGCAATAAAAATCACCATTAAAGGCATGCAACAAATTTGCCGTAGATTCTGCTATGGCAACAGAGATGTTGCCGTAAGCCGTACATTTTTAGTAATAGTGGCCGAATTGCCGTGGCCATCACAAAACTGAGACTTCTTTGAGTATTTTTCGCTGTTAGATTTGGATTTGAATATTTCGCCTTAATTTTATGAGCATGCGAATTGTCGTGTCTTAGCATGCTAACTGATCCTCTTAAATTAATATGCCTTTGTTAAATCGTTTAATATCGCGTTCATTTCACACACTCGCTTCTCAAGCTCGAGAGCAAATGATAAAATTAGCAAATTTCGCATCAGTGAGTTAGTATCCACATGGATTCGAAGGAGAGTGTACGTCGCATGATGCCGGGAAGCGCTAACGTACGAAGTGCGAAGCGATTAATAATTTCCCACTTCTCAGAATTTTGAAACAGCATTTAATTTGCTAAATGAGACTTCACATGCTAAAAATTTATGCGAATGCTAAATAATCCAACACTAGCTCCAGCTATTAAGTATTTAATATGTGAAACGAAAAACTCACCCAAATGTAAGTAAACCTCTTTCTATCTTAAAACATTCAGATCTTGTCCACGATCCATACACAACCTCTTCATCTACAGGTACTCCTTCATGGCGTGGTATATAATCATCACTTGCATATCTTCGTCCCTTTTTACCAAGTTTGTCTTTTTTTCTCTTACTTCTTAAACTTATTCCTGAAAGAAATTATATTTAAGTTTGTTAAAAAATTGAAGTGGTTTTATTTCATATTGAAAGATCGGATTTTTCGACCTTAGTCCAGACTAAACTTAGGATATAACATGTCTTAACGAGGCATCCGAGCACGGATCTTTTTGACAAACTTATCGCTTCGATAAAAAATTTATGTATTGAATTTTAACGTTTTATCAACACTTTATGTCAAATTTGACGTTTAAAATCGACAAAAAGAACCATGGTCGCACCCAGTTTTGGTCGTTAGGCTGTCTTAGGGTTCTTCCACACGAGCAGCACGTTGTCGACGGCTACCACCGAGCTATCGTCGACAACGTGCCGCTCGTATATGTTAAGAACCTTTATGTATTAAGTGTATACAGGCAGCTGAAGATTTGTTTCTATATACTTGATTGTAGTCATAAAAAGCTAGACTGAAGTAGTTATAATTCGTCAATAAGTTGAAATTGCACATTTCGTATTGTAACTGTGCATGCCTAAAGATGTAAGTGAGCAGTTAGTCAATTTTACGATAAATCGCCAGGGCGCATGCGCAATGTAGTGGGAGCTCAGTAACTATGTGCTGTGTCACTCACTCCTTAACATTCCGTCAATACAATTGTCTCGCTCGCTTAGGGTCTGAGTACAGTCAGTGCTATAAATTATTCGCGGTCTTGTTGATTTTCCAACAAATTTAAATATTTTAGCACGTTAATATTTTTCCATGCAACTGCACTGTTAGTCAGTTATATTACGGCAACTGTACAAGCCACTACTATCATTTAGTTTCTCGGTTGCCCACTTTTAAGAGCAAGAAGCTATTTTCGTTATATTAGAAAAAAAAAAAAACTTTTAAAAAACAAAAGTAGTATCTATATGTACACGAATTTTGTTGTATTTAACTATATTAACAATAAATTAAACGTTCATGTTATTTTTACTAAGTTACATTTGCCTGGATGGAACAAGAAGACATTCTTATTTTAGAACGAAATACATTGCTTCTTATCTACAAATTAAACTAGCAATAGAACAATAAAAAACGCAATATAAGAACAGAGACTATCAATTAAAGCACGCGTCGCGTGGTACCGTTGCTATTTTGAAAATTTGAATAGTGAATCGTTGGTGATGTGATCGTGCAGACTGCAGACGGTAATAAAGATTATCGATAATCTACGATAGTAATAGTAGAATGTCGATGATATTTATGACTGAAATAGGCATTTTATATATTTTATTTTATGAATAAGTTCTATTTATTTATACTAATATTAAAAAGCGAAAAAGCTTTTTGTTTGTTTGTATGTTTGTTTAAACGCGCTAATCTCTGGAACTACCAGTCGGATTTGAAAAAATACTTTTATATATGACTAGCTGTGCCCCGCGGTTTCACTCGCCCCGTTAAAAACTTCCGTACGATAAAAAAAAATATCTTATGTAAAAACCATGTCCTAACAATGATGAACACAACAGAAAAAGAATTATCCAATTTGGTTCAGTCGTTCTCAAGTTATGGCGTGACAACGGAAAACGGGTTTCATTTTTATATATATAGATAGCCAGGTTTAAAATAGTATAGGCTATCTAATATACGGCTACACCTCTCAGCAAGCCTTAAATTTCTGCTAAGTACGCTGGCGAAATGGCTAAGTGATACGTAAATATAATGTTCTACAAAAATACCGGTCTTTAGTAAATCTAAAAAAAAATCCGCGATGCCATATGCCTATCTCGTAACATAAGCCACAATATGATATTTTGTGCCAAGACGTGATTTATGAGCATTATTATTAGGCATTGCATAATAATCCTTACGAATGAAAGTTACTTCGTCATCAAGAAATTTTATGAAAATAAACTTTGCCCGTTACTTGGACGAATAGTTTATGAATAATGTAAAATATAAAATATTTCAACACCCGCGCGAACGAGTCGTGTAACGCATAACGGCATAAATCTAGCCGCCGATGAGGACTGAGCATTGGCGAGAAGAGACAAGGAGTGAATTATTTTCTATTTGTTGGTACTAAGTAGGTAAATAATTAATTATAGTAAAAATATACGCGGGTGAAACTGCGGGGCACATCTAGTACCAGTATATTATTACATTTAATTATGTTTATACATTTTCATACCGTTTTATAAATTATTTATATACATAAAGTATACCTACCAGTGCCAGCCCATGTCCCGTTGTTTGTCTTCCATAACATATTGTACATAATATATTGACGTATCTTTTTAAAATGACTCTACTTAATTGTAAAATGGTTTACAAAAGGGATATTTGTAATCTATTGTATTATTTTTATTTGATTTGTAGTTTATTCTATTAATTTCATAATCCTTTTATTAAATTAACTTATTACCTCTATCATTTTAAACTTTTTAATTACCATTGAAACTGAAAACGGGAACTAATGTGAATTAAGCACACTATAATGTTAAATAAAATATCGATAACAATTATCGACAATAACATGGTCTATTTAAATTAAATATTTTCAAGTTGGCAGTGCCGTATGCACTGCCAATCGGCATGATTAGCTATTAACATTGTGGGTTTGGTTTATTAAGCGTGAGTAGCCAATTATAACGTTGTGCTCATTATGTGGTGGGGCATAAGTGGATCGCTAGGCTCTCGTACATTGTTAAAAACACAGCATATATCCTGCCTTCTCTTATATTTGGGGACTAACTATGACTCAAAACAAAATCCCAATCCAACATTTTGCTGGGATGACGCACACAAAAAAAAATAACTGACAACAATAAAGTAGTTAGGACTTATACTATGAAATGCAAACAGCATGAAGCTCTTTTATGCCGTTATTTAGATGTTACACATTTGCGATAGGTAAGAAAAAAAATTGCGCGCTATGCGTAATATAAAATCTGACGTCCTACTATTCCTAAACAGTATTGGTGAAACCTTCGGGAGCTCTGTCTGACACTCTTTCCGGGTATACAGATGTGATGTGTACATGTGAATACTATATAACCATTTACAATGATTTAACCCGTTTATTTTTTATTGTTTTCTGGCAGATAGAGTATGTCATGCTCACTAAAATGTCCCGCCGATGGTGGCGTGTGTGTTGGGTCATTCGATTCCCTACAATATGGTTGAGTTGGGTGATGCTGACGCATGTGTCATGTTCGTGAACGGGCGCTGTCGGTTGGGACTGGTCATCTCTAAACTGTCATAGCAAAATGTTGAATTGTTAAACTAAACTCTTTTAGTATTGGTTGTATTTTTGTAACTCTTTTACATTGTTCTCACATACAATTTTGCAACAAAAACAGTGTAACCAATACTATTGTAAAAACCTATATGATGAAAAAGAGTAACCGTGGAGTTTCTTGCCCGTTCTTCTCCATAGGAATCTACACTTTGGAATGTGGCAACTAACTTCTGACAATTCAAAAGTGCCTGTAAATGGTTTATTTGAAAATAAATGATTTTGAATGTTTTTTTTTTTATTTTGGATGAATTGGATTTTGTATTGTAGGATAACTCACAGCTACTTATAAATCTTCAAAAAGCATTAACGCATAATAATATATTAGGTTTTCGCGATCACTGCACATTATAATAAAACAACTTTTAACCGGATTAATCGCGCGTATTATTGGTTTTTGATTTTCCTGACGTTTCGAACACTTTGCAACGTTCGTGGTCGCAGGAGGACTAAGGTGTCAAGCGTCTGCCCTTCGTGGTCACGAACGCTGCAGTGTTCTAAAGGTCAGGAAAAACAAAAAACAATAATACACACGACTAATGTTCTTAGTTAAAAGTTGTTTTATTATAAAGCATTAACGCATTCATAACATGCATAGCTACGAGTTAAAGTTAAAAAAAATTGTGGAAAAATTTATAACTTTTACTGTATTGTGCAAAAAATTATAAAAAAATAATGGAAATAGATAACTCAGTTTTTATTCGTATCCTTTAAATAATGAACATATCGGTTAAGCTTGTCCTGTAGACAAGCCTGTATGAGGAATGAATTTTTTGTATTATTTAAAGTAAAACAATAATGCTCACCTTCCTCATCTTCATCAGAATCTGGTGTAACCTCCATATCGGACATTTCCATAGGGCCATCGTCATGGCCGTATCTTTTAATAACGGTTCGCTTCCTAGGTTCAGTAACAATTAAATCTTCATCTTCTTTTTTTTCTGTAGTATCAATTTCAGCTTTTTTAGCCCATTTATTCCAAAAATCAGGATCTCTAATATCAATATCTGATCGTTGATCTGCTGCCGCAAAACTAGCTTTGGAAAATGTTGAGCCTTTCTCTGACTCCATCTGAATAACTTGAGTTCTGCGCGCTAATATTATTTCAATATCTTCTTCACAAAACTTATCGCCAGCATTATCTTCGTCCATCACAGCACCATATGCACCTTTTTTAAGTAGGTCTTCAATTTCTTTTTTAGACAATTGCTTCAGACCTGTTTCTTTTCCTTGAGTTGTATTCATACTTTGTAATATAGCTTTATCAAGACCAAGTTTTAGCGATGCCTTATCAAACATTTCTCTTTCGTAGGTATTACGACAAATTAATCTGTATATTTTTACCATTTTTTGTTGACCAATGCGATGACATCGCGCTTGTGCTTGTAAGTCATTCTGGGGATTCCAATCACTGTCATATATAATAACTGTATCTGCAGCTGTTAAATTTATACCCAAACCACCTGCTTTAGTACATAGCAAAAATACAAACCTATCAGAATCAGGTTTAGAAAACCTATCAATTGCTTCTTGCCTCAAATTACCTCTTATACGACCGTCAATTCTTTCGTAGGGATATTTTCTAAATACAAGGTAATCCTCTAAAATGTCCAAACACCTAACCATTTGGCTAAATATCAAAACTCGATGACCGCCAGCTTTCAATTTTGGAAGTAATTTATCTACAAGTACCATTTTACCAGAGGAGTCAATAAGTGCTTCATAATAGGCTTGCTTATCCTCTCCATTGGCTTGCTTATAATCAAATTGTATTTGGTCTTCTGCTCCGTTCAGCAGATACGGATGTATACAGCACTTTCGTAGTTCCATCATGGTATTCATTAAGTTTGGAATATTTGCCGCTGAAGCAGTGCCTTTTTGTAAGAAACTGAAGTTTCTCTCAAGAATTGCTCTATAATACTTTTTCTGTATGTTAGTCAATTCAACTTCAATGATTGTTTCTTCTTTTGGAGCTAATGTTTTCTCAACATCTTCTTTCAATCTTCGTAACATCATAGGTTTTAAGAGTGCTTGCAATTTTACCACTTCAGATTCGGTCCTGAGTTGACCGAATTCATTCAAGAAAGCATCGCTGCTGGAAAATTGAGATGGTTCAAGAAAATTAAGCAGAGAAAATAGTTCGTTGACATTGTTTTGCAATGGAGTTCCAGATAATAAAACCCTGTGCTCTAAATGGAGCTGCCGTAATCCCTCCAATAACTTACAATTACGATTTTTAAGTCTATGGGCTTCATCTATGACACATATACGCCAGTTAAACGATTTTAATTCCTGAAAGTCTGTAACTATTATTTCAAATGTTGTTATTAGGACATTAAATTTAGTGATTTCTTTAATTGGATCACCTTGTTCACCCTTATAGTAAAATTCATATTCTTGCAGCATACTCTTGCTTTGCTGTGAACCATGATAAACAATAACGTTCATATCTGTCCATCCTTCGAATTCTCTCTGCCAATTTGGTATAGTAGATAAAGGAGCTATAATTAGAAAAGGTCCTCGAATCCCATTTTCCCACACAGAATTGACAAATGTTAAGCTCTGTATTGTTTTACCCAGTCCCATTTCATCTGCTAGTATGCAGTTACGATTATTATGCCACGAGAATAATAACCAGTTAAGTCCTTCAAGTTGGTAAGGTCTTAATGTGTTTCCTCCTTTATATAAGGGCGATTCCTTCAACTGTACCCACTGCTCTGCAGAAGGTCGTTTCTTAAACTTCCATTTTTCTTTTGGTGGTGTTTCACTAAATGTTTTATATTGCCTTATTTTATCTACATCAATATCTTCTTCTAATTCCCATGTGCTATCTTCATATTGTAAGCTTTTCCATTTAACTAGATAGTGTTTCACAACAGTGTTATTTGCAGGGTCTTGATTTTCTGACATATCTAGAATTCTTTCCACCTCAACATAATCAGGATTGAAAGGTTCATCATCTAATAACTCAAAAATATTCATTTGTTGAGCTTGTTTCTGCTTAAAACGTTTTATTTTTGAAAATATTCTTTTATCGCCTTTATAAAGTTCTTCTTCGGTTTTCCACTCACAGTGTAAATATGAAAAGTTTCTATATTTTACAAAATATTCCTCTACATCAACCATTACTGGTTTAAGACTTTTGATATCAATATTTTCTTTATTATTAGCCATATTATTTTCAGGTTTTGATATTTCTTGATTTATTTCTACTGACTTAGTGATTATTTCTTCATTGAATTCTTTTCTAGTTTCATCACTTATATTGTCATTGGTATCCTGACAAGTGACAACTGTCTGCGTTTCACTATTAGAATTATTAGCTGTTGGTACAGAGCTACTGATTTCTAATTTTGGTAAAATTTCAGTAGTGGATGGATCAATCTTAAATTCTCTTTTTCCCATACGGCATGCTAACACATGTTGAACTATCATAGCATCCTCTTCTGTAGTATTGACGTAGATATAGTTGGGTTTAGGCATACCTTCAGATCTACTATTCTCTTTGGTATCTAATTCTTCAAATTTACATTCTTTTTCCAATTTGGGAGTGGACATTGTAAATTCATCATCCGATAAACGTAACATAACATCATCTGTATATTTTTTACGCTGCGTATTCCTAGCAGATCGTCTTTTTAAACTGTCGTCACCCTCTGGTGGTGGAGACGGTGGAGGCGTCGACATCATGTCATCTGGTTCACCATCAGAATCAGGTATTAATCCTCCTCGCTTCTTTCGTCTTCCACCTAATGATTTCCGTAGAGTTAGCTTCTTACAACTTCCACCAGCTGACGTGCGTTTTTTTGATGGTTTTCTTTTCAGAGTTATTGAATCCATATCATCGTCTTTTTCTCCTTGTTCGCGTTTAGCTTCTGCTTCCTCTAACAAATCTTTAATAGCTATTTTGGAGACAGGAATATCATCGAAATCAGTAACATTGGATTCATCTAATGAAAGTTCTGGCATTGTTTTTGTAGTATTGAGATTTTCTGGGTTAGAACTATTATGACTTATAGATAATTCACTTGTAGTATCCTTGTTCTCGCTTTCCAATAATTCATATGAAGTGGTAGTATCTGCCTGAATTTCCATTGCATCTTTTTTCGAATTTCTTTTTCTCTTAGGAGCGTTGGGATCTCTTGGTTCACGTTTTTTGCGTTCCTTCACTGGTTTATCACCTAATTCTTTAACCTTAGGTTCTTTAGGGGTACGAGGCTTTCGCTCTTTATTCTTACGGGGTCCTCTTTGTTTCCTTACTTTTCCAACATTAACATCATCTATAGAAATCGCACTACTATCTAAGTTAGTAATATCTTCATTTAATTCTATGTCAAGTTCAGAATTACTTTGTAATCCAGTTCCAGCTGTAACGCAATCCTCAGAAACCGGTAGCTGATCTAATGATTGAGCTGCAGCAACAATTTTTTCCTTCTTTGCTCTCGGCTTTCTAGGCTTAGCAGGCCCTTTACCACGACCACGCCCAGTTGTACTCGTAACTTGAGGACTTTCTACCATTTTTGCACCATATACAGGATTTTGAAACGTACAGTTCGGGCCTCCATTACACTTATCATTCGATTCATGCTGCTGAATTAAAGCTAGTCTTTCTTGTAAGCATCTGACTTTTTCTTGATTTTCATTGGAAGGTGGCAAACAGTAAATATCTTGAATTTGTTGTTGTAACGACATTCTTTCCTGTTGATGCGATGCTGGATATAGGTTAGGGATATTAGGATGAGGCATTGTATTTGGTCCCATCATTAACATGGTCGGATTCATGTTGTGAGGCATATTTGGGATAATGTTAGATTGACTTGGTGGTATTGGTGTATGCATATTCGAAACACTCAATGGTAGCCCCACAGAAACGTTAGGAATATTCGTTGGTATATTTGTCTGACCAATTGATGGCATATTACTGGATACGTTAGGCATATTTGTCTGCATATTTCCTTGTATTGGAGGAATGGGCTGTAAATTACTTTGTGGGTTATGAACTGGTATACTAGACGTCACGTTATTTACTAAATTTGCATGTTGCATTGTATGATTTGATGATAAATTAGCTTGTACATTCGGAACTGTTTGCGTAACAGAGGTACTTTGAAAAGTAGAAGATACATTATGCGCAACACTGTGAACAGAAGATGAAATACCAGCAGGTAAATTTACCGTTAAACCTTGTGTTATATTAGGCATGTTTGCAGAAACACTTTGAATATTGCTTGTTGAGTATCCCGGATTCCTACTCGCATTCAAGCTTGATATACTTTCAAATTGGCTTGTTGTGCTATTATTAGTTAAAGTTGGTATATGCATTTGTTGAGATGTGCGAATTTGTGAAAGGTCACCAACCGAAGTAATAGGGTTTGTCATTGAAGGTAGCGGCATCGCTGTAGACTGAGCTGCAGTTTCTTTAGTATTAGGATTTTCAGTAGATTTCTGTTTAGACTCCAATTTTTGATCATTATTATAGGTTTTTTGCAAATTATTATCAACATTTTCGTCTTCCTTAACCGTGGAAGTATCCATGATATTTTCTGTAGATAGACTTGGTCCAGATAATATTTCATGATTTTCTGGTACTTCTACAGCTGTCGACGAATTATTACAACTACTCAAAGAACTATTACTTGTTGACGGAATATTGGACATATTTTCCTTAAGAGTATTGGTTCCATTAGGCTGCGGAAGAAAACGAGCTGTGTTTACATTTTCCGCTGGTCTTACAATTTCAGTTTCAGTTTTTTCTCCAGATTTTGTGTCTGTACTTGAGAGAGCCATAGGTGATTTTTTTAGCAATTCTGGTTTTTGACCTGATGCAATTGCAGCTGGCTCAGAAGGCTTTGCAGGCTGTTCACTATTTTCCATTTGTGTTGCAGTACTAGGGGTAACAATTTTATTTTGGTTCCATTGTGAAGGTGACGAAACAACATGTGTCACAACTGGAGACGATGGATTACGTTGGTATGGGTACTCTGTTCCAGCTGGTAATACCATTTGTTCTAATGCTTGAAGAGTATTCTGTGATGCAAACGAGCCAGGACCGGACGGAGGACCCGAAGAAACTGGCGACTGAACCAAATTACGTGAGCTATGTGGCGATGCGCTAGGACCCTTAACGGGTGACATTACTGGACGAGGCGATAATTGTGACTGTGATTGTTGCCGCGGTGATATTTGGGCTCTAGGCGACATTTGAGGCGAAAGTTGCGGAAACGGTGGGCGATATTGCGGGCTTCCGGTTTCTAGCCCTGTTGGTTTGACAGTCCCATACTGATTTGTAACATTCACATCTAAGGGATGTTGTATTTGATGTGATTGGTAATTCATTGATACAGAATGATGTGGAGATACATAAGGCATTTGCGCCGGCACAGAATGTGAGGGTGCTACTGAAGATGGTGGCACTGGAGATTGACGAGGTACATGATGTAGTGGCGGAGCACCTGGGTGATGAAGATGCACATTTGGATGGCTTTGTATTCCTGAACTCATACCACCAGTGTGACCAGCCATACTTTGATGAGATTGGTGCTGTGGAATTGGAGCATGGCTTTGTTGACCATGAGGTATACCATACTGATGTGGATTTACTTCCATCTGCTGATGATAAGTTGGATGTTGACTTATCCTAGATGCAGTTGGTGGATGCATCTGTGTATAATTAGGATAGTTCTGAAAGAGAAAAATATTTCACCCATTATAATCAAAACAAGTGGGCACACAATACTATTTCGTTGCATAAGTCGGCCATGTCTACCTACTGTGACACCAAACAGAAAATGTTTAAAAAAAACTTTTTTATTCTACAGGTGGTAAAGGCAATCTCCCTTTCTAAGCCACAGCCACTTAAACCTCCCAAATGGGATGTTAATATATTATTTAACTGGTAGAGATCCTCAATAAGTTCTGGTTCTTTATATAACAAAAGTAGGAGGACACCCGTAATATTGTTGCTAGCATCAAGCCGTAGGTTGCATAGGAGCCGGAGCTTTCAGGAGACAGATTCAGAGAGACTGAATACAGCATAAAATTTTGGCCGAGATTCAGCTTTAAGACTGATACAGACAATCTGGGTGGCTTCTTACAGATTACCGAGACCTCTGCATTTGCCCAGTGTACAGTGTCATGTAAGAAATCTAATTAACGCCTCAGAAGCCAGACGCAACATAGGAAAGGAATTAAAATGTCTTTTCATCACAGTTACAGGACAAGTAAAGCCAGCATGCAGAACTGTAATTGCTGGATGGCTGCGCTCAGTGTTTAAATAATATAGAATTAATATAAAAATAAATAGAAATATAGATGAATCTCCAGGAAGTATCAGGTCAGGAAGTATCAGCATCTCGAGGATGGCTAGACAATACATCTGTAGGCTTACTTTTGAAAATAAATCCTCTCGGTTGTCATTAGAAATATGTCAATTTCTACTTTTGATTACAAAATTGGTTTAATAATATGAATTAATACGATTCTACTGTGATGTAGGTAAATTTATTTTAATACTAGCTGGTGCCCGCGACTTCATCTGCGTGAGGAAAGGTAGCCTATGTCCTTCTCCAAGGTCTAATTTATCTCCTTGCCATATTTCATTCCGATCTGTTTAGCCGTTTAGTCGTGAAAAGATAACAAACAAACTGTTAGGTTAGTTAAGTTACTTTCGCATTTATAATATTAATATGGATTAGTTACCTGTAACGGTACTTAAGCCACATATTCGTTGTACAATTATTATTTTTTCAAAAGATGTCGTTACTTTTGTCTCCATTACGATTGAAACGTATCATACGTTTATCTTGAACTCTTCAAATTCAAATATCTTTGGACAGAATTAACCGATTGTTTTTTTTTAAATTTATTATAGAGTTATTTTGAATTAAATAGATATTAAATAAAAATAATATTTTTTTTACGCTGCCCCTTGAATTAATAAAATATTGGATTAATTCCAGAGTTATTTCAAAAATATATAATTCACGCACTGTTTTGACGAGACTTCAATATGTTGTCTAAAGGGGAGTATATCGTCAATTTCAACCCCAAGATATTTTATGTTGAGTTTTGAGGATAATAGGGCAATCACACGTGTTGACGGAAATGTTTTCAGAGTGATGTATATTGACGAAGGTTAATAGTGTTAAGTTGAATCTTACGCATGGAGAAGTGAATATATTTTGTCTTATCAGAATTTAATTTTAGTATTCTTTGAAGCCAATTATTCACAGTATTAAAGTAGTACCTAGTCGATTGTTCTCGTAAAGTTCCCTGCTGATCATGGCGTTAAAAACTAACGTCTCAAGATCAACACGTCTATGTAGTAAAACGTTCAAATACCCAAAATGTCTAGTTAGCAATACGTCTAAATAGCAAATTGTCATTATAGAAAAACCTCCGACTATCGAAATGCCTACGTAGCAGAACGTCGAATGAGCAAATAGTCTAACATTTTTTAAGTACAGTCGTAATCGTAAACAACATCAACCTATAGCAGTCCACTGCTGGACTTAGGTGTCTCCCAAGACGCGCCACTAAGCCCGGTCTTCGGCTCTTCTCATCCAATTTGTACCAGTTTCATTCCGCAGATCATCGTTCCATCTTGCCGGAGGGCGTCCTACACTCCGCTTACCTAGACGTGGTATCCACTCCTGTACGCGTTTACTCCAACGATGATTCGTTCTAAGGCATACATGGCCGGCCTACTGCCGCTTCATTTTGCTGATCCTTTGAACTATGTCGACTACCTTGGTTCTTCGTAAGATAACCTCGTTTCAGATTTTAACTCCGAGCATAGGTCTCTCCATAGCTCGCTGAACAACTTCTAATTTATGTACCGACCGTATTGTGAGTTTCCACGTTTCGGAAGCGTATGTCATGACGGATAGGACGCACTGGTTGAAGACTGGCGTCTTCAGACATTTGAGGGATGAGCGACGAGAAGACGTGACTAAGCTTTCCGGACGACGCTTAACATAGCTGAATTATTCGGTTTAGTAATTTCTGGAAATTGTGTCTACCTAATCAAGCACACTCTGCCCGAGGTAAATGTACTACTGCACTACTTCGCAGGAGTATACGGTTACAGTCATTGGCTCTGAGCCTAAGATTATGATCAATGATCGTTAATACGATCATAATCTTGTAATAAATATATTTTAACCATCCTCTTTCTATTACCCAAGTTTTCTAAATCCTGTAACTTATTTAATTGGCTGTCAACTTTTATTATGCCTTTATTCCTATTGGCTATTTTTCTGCTGAGATTATTTTATTAGTACTTGTAGTCGACTAATATAAATACACACCTTAGATATAATTTTATACCTATTACTTAATTGCCTAACACACTAACCTATACCTAACTTTGTTAGGGTCTATTTAAGTAGTTTCGAAAAACATGTTAAATTAATACCCTCTAACCTACTAGAAATAAAATATCTATTACGTGCACTAATGCTCAATACACGTCTTGGTCATTGCAATTCAACCTCGACTGTAATGACCAACTTAGCGCACTTGTATCAAAATGTAGTATTATTATTATTACCTCCCACGACTTTTTCGACTTAAGGCGCCTTTTTCCTCTGAAACCGAGTCAATTAGAGTTGATTCCAGCTTTGCAGGTGTGTCAATAACGGACCACCTTGGGCTTCTTGGCATGTCACTGTCCTCAACTTCAGCTCTTAGCCTGTTACATCAAGATCATGGCTCGCCATAGGCATCCTCTCCAAGACTTACATAACCTAATTCCCCCAAACCCGTTCCCTCATCGGGAAATTAGACGCACGGCACTGCACCAGCCTCATGTATGGTAGACAAAAAAAGCTTTGTGCGTTAGTCGTGTCGGTTCGGTCACCTGTATAGGGACTGAATAGATAGCAATGACGTATGACGTCACCAAAAGACGGGGTCTCATTATATGCAACTACATTTACCGCGACCCCAGCAGGCGGTCATCAACGGATTTTGTTATTAGTGCAGGCGGGCCACTGTTGTTCGGGACGAACACCCACTATAATCCATAAAATATAGCGTGATTAGAATGACAGTTGCCAAACCTTTTTTTTATCAGTACTCGATATAAATAAGAACGTACTGATCAAAACGTTTAAAAAAAAATTAAAATATACCTATTCAGTCAATATTTTACAGTATGTAGGTAACTATTTGTTATAATTCGGGGAAATAAAATTAAACAATAAAAACTGTGTCCGCGGCGGAGTTCGTGCAGTGGTCAAGAGATGGGTGCTGCCCTGCGTGTCGCGGGTTCTATTCCCACCCATTTGTATGATCTAGAGATATATTTTCCAGAATAAGTAAAAAAAAGGAGTGGTGCCCATTCTAAATCAGTATCGTCATCATCATTAAAATTGATTACCTCGTTGCTCTAATGGTCGCAAGCGCGGCTGCTGAGCGTAAGGTTCGATTTCTAAGTCAAGCAGTGTTATTGGTTTGTTTTTATGTTAGGAAATTCTCTTCGGTGATCCCTTTAAAACGTCGGTCCTGCGCCTGCTGTCTCCGGTCGTGTCGGATTGTCATCCCATCGGACTATGAGAGTGAAGGAAGAGGGAGTGCACTTGTGTTTGTACACTTGGGCACTATAATAGTCCGCCGCGACCGAAATACGGTCTGAAGGAGTGTGTATTCATCATCAAAATCATAAGCGCTAAAGAAACAAGAAAGATGCCACGTCAATGCGCTCAGTGTGATTCCGAGGTTTTATTCTTCGAAAGGAAATAGGTACTCTTTTCATGAACAGTAGTAGGTACCTACCTAACAAAATAAAGTTTTTTTTATAAAATCGAATTAGTAAATCGATTTAATAAAAAAAACTGTAATATAATGTAATTGGTCCCATCTCTAACATTTTTGCAACAAGACATAACCTTCGACGTCGTAAATAATTAGGTTTATATTTTAAACTATGAATTAGGTAGTTCTTTTTTTGTACTTAAAAAAATGTTGACACGCTAGTTACGAGTAATTTTTCGTGTGTTATATCACTTGATATGACGTTACTACAAAGTTCAGTTGCACCGGAGCTGTCACTTTAGTTGACATCTGTCATTCAAATCAAGTTATGTTTTACGGACTAAAGAGGTTTGCGATCCCAAGAGTCAAGACGTCGTAAGTGACAAGTCACAAGACGAACATTCGTCTTCGGCTTGTTGCTGGTCGGGCAACGTCCTATCCAGTCTAGTAGGTCGTACGAGGTACTAGACTGGATCCCGGCGTCTGGCGCACCTTCTACAGGAGGGGTGAGAGATATCCGCCTCTCTTTTCCGTTCCACCGCCTCCTTCGCGAGCTTCACCTCCTCGCAAAAGGTGGCGATGGCTTCCCAAGCACTCGACCTCAACCACATAACATCTGATTACGGGCGTTACCGCCGCTATTAAGGCGTGCCCTGTTCGCTGCTGCGCAAACAAATTCTTAGTCTTTCTAAATAAGAGGCCGGGGGGTTAGAAATTGGTTAAAAGTGTTTGAACGTACGTTACGTAATACATTAACAGGCCCTTTGATGTTTTAGGACTTAACCTTTCGGCTCAGTAACGTACAGATCTGTACGTTGTAACAATAAAAATCTATTGTGTCTGCTAATGACTGACGCAACAGCTTAAGGATTTTAGTTGCGTTAACTAATTAAATTAAAGACTTTATTTACCTGCTGTTGCCCATATAATTGCTGTGATGTTGGTTGGGAGAAATGAGGTTGCCTTGGTAAGTACGCCCCATTCTGTGCTTGTAAACCTGCTATTCCAGCGCTCTGTATACAGAACAAAATATTTTTTGTAATAAAAAATGGACATACCGATTACATACCACAACTTATTTTGACGATATCGAAGTCAAAATAGGTATATTTAGTCAGAAACCAGATCTCGTCTACACGAGAGCCGGTTTGTAATTAAATATAAAAAAAAATTGTTCGCGACTTTTGGAGGGGGGTGAGGCACAGACACAAAAGAAGTTACACTAACTAAAGCAACAATATTTCGCATTAAATTACCAGAAGCTAGTCATTACATTAACACTTATAACACTGAATATAAACATAAAATGTTGTCACCCACGATCAAAATCGTGTACTAGCATTGTAATCATACAGCTAAAAGTTATGAAAGGTATCTTAGTGTAAGAAGAGAAAAGACATTGAAAGTATGCCAAAAAATTACGATATCGATAAAATTTTAAAGGTAAACTTTTACGTGTTCTTAAAATCATGAATTATTTTTACAAATACACTAATTAAAACACATAACCAGCTCATAACTGTCCCGCTGGAGGGCAAGGGTCTCTTCTCACACAGAGAAGGTAAGAGCATTAATCACCACGATACTGCGGGTTGGTGATTTTATACCATCAATTCGAGGTCACCTACCGATTTTTTGCTTGATGTCTTAATTTGGAGGTACCCCCAGTATAATATTTATAAAATTTTACGCTGACTTATTTTTTTTTAAATTAAATTACGTGTACCTATGTGGAGGGGCTCGTGGCTAAGTAACAGCTGCACAGATCGATCGATCGAGGTTAAGCTGCGCTTGCCGCGGTCGGTCTGTGGATGGGTGACCATCATTTCATACCGAGACCCCTCCGTGCCTCGGAGAGCACGTTAAGCCGTCGGTCCCGGTTGTCAAATTAAGATCTATGACAGCCGTTACGGGTAGTCAGAGGCCTGAAAGTCTGACGACCAGTCATACCACGAGACATCGTGTTACCCAGTAATTGGGTTGTGGAGGTCAGATAGGCAGTCGCTCCATGTAAAATACTGGTATTAAGCTGCATCCGGTTTGACTGGAAGCCGACACCAATGTAATTGGGAAAAGGATAGGCAGATTGATTTTACGTGTACCTATGTGAGAAAAAGTGTTTGGTTCACATTTGAGACGTGTTTGTAATTACCTTTTGACTTCACCGTAGTCTGGTAATTATACGCAATTATCGAGTGTAGCAAGCAACAGCTACCTAGTTATATAAACAGCGTGTAACAGAAGTCCGTATTCATACATAATCGGGTTAATAATATAGCTGCTCCATGGAAATGCTCGACCAAAATGTTTCATACATTTTAGTCGACTATTTCCATCAAGCAGCAATTTTTTTCCACGTATTCGAATTGTACCACAGGCATTATGCATGTAGTTACATAAAATCCACATTCGCAATGCTATTACAAATGAAGAACACCTACCTGCTGAGGTGGGTATTGATGCATTTTTTGTTGGTGTTCATAGCTATGTCTGTAGCTCGGAGTAATCGGGGAATATCTGTTAGCGCCCGGCGGGCCAGACCATACTCCCATTTCAGAAATACCTGAAAACAAATAGTTTTTAAAACTACACCACAATGATTTAAAAAAAAATGTTCTGTATGTAGGTACAAACCTACATACGAACTGTACCATTTTTATGTAGAAGTTTCAGTCAGTTTTACCCGCTTAAAATATGGTACTTAATTTCTAATAAATACTTCAAAAGCACATCTTGCCTGTAGCGGGCAAAGGAATTTAAGGTTCCAAATCTCAAAAGGAACCCATATGATCACTTCGTTGTTTGTATATCTGTCAAAACTTTTTTTTATTACAGGCCTGGTTTCAAAGGACAGATTAATTTATTCTTGCGACCGTATTCTTTTTCAATTAAAATAACATATAACAATCAAGTACCTTCCATTTATATTTACTAGCGTGTACCCGCAACTTCGTCTGCTGGACAAAAGGTAGCCTTCTCCAAGGTCCAATCTATCTCCTTGCCAAATTTCATTACGACCCATTCAGTCGTTTAGTCGTGAAAAGGTAACAAACAATAGTTACTTTCGCATGTATAATTCGTATGGATAACTAGCTGTGCCCCGCGGTTTCAACCGCGTATAATTATATTATAATTCGCTTAAATTACTTCTTATATAGTCATCTACCTACCAGTAAAATCTTAACAGAATCGGTCCAGCCGTTCCCAAGATTAGCCGGAACAAACAGACTGACAAAAATATAAAAAAAAAACTTTTAGGCATTGCTATCGTGCAAATAAGGGTTATTCCCTGAGTACCCCGATCTCAGAGGTCGCCATCCCGGAAAACCCCGAATACGATAAAAAAAAATACATTTCATTATTTTTCTTCGGTCGACATAAAAGTGCTTAAATTTGTGATTTAAGACGAAAGTAGTTTATTTGAAATTTAGTTCAATGTCGAATCATAGTTTTAATAGAAATAATTACCTACAGTTTGAATAAAATGTATCAAAAATATAAAATAAATGTTACAATATTATCAAAGCAACTTAACAAATATATTTTACTGTTAATATTAAGTTTTTACCGACTTCCAAAAATGAGGAGGTTATCAATTCGGTTGTATTTTTTTTTTTGTTTGTTAATTACTCCGATAACTCCGTCATTTATGAACCGATTTGGAATTATTATTTTTTATTTGAAAGGATTTACTTTCAGATTGGTCCCATTTAAATTTTATGAAAATTGGTTTGGTAGTTTGGTATTTAAATCAAAATAACTGAAAAATAATACGCCGTCGAAGTAAACGAAATGGTGTATTTCGCTTTCTTGTGCCTTTCCGGTGGTGTTTACGGTCTAGAATAGTTCTAATGAACTGCCTATTTTCCAGCTTCATCAACAGATGATGATGATGATGATGAAACCGGAAGATAAGCACCGGAAATCCGTCATTTTTTTTTTGCTATTTTTTACTTTTTAGTGTAAGACCGCATTCTCAAACATCTCTTTTTACACGAGTGCCCAAAAACGGAGTGTATCTAAGTATGTATGTATGTTTGTGAATTTCTTTACCTATTCCACCATAACTTCTAAATACCTGAACTGATTTCAATATATGGGGTATCGTTAGAATACTTACACTGTCCCGTGAGTAACATACGCTAGTCAGATTTTAATTTAATTTTTATTTTTAAACATTTTAGTAAATCTGTAAATGATTACTAGATAAATATCACCAGGCGTCTCCTTAAGACGTATACAAAGAGGATTGAAAATTCAATAGGTTTGAACACGACAAGGTAGCTCATTTGGTAGAGTGATGATACGGAACGTCAAAGGTCGCGGGTTCAAGCCCCGTTCTTGACTATTATTTTTCAATGTTTCTTTGAAAAATAGAAATTAATATAGGCATTACATGGCCTCAACATGTATTAAAAAAATATAATTATATATGATTTATAAAGGATTGGGATGTTGTTCGGCGATTTACAACTGCAAAGTGGTAACGCTGAGTTTAGTAAATCTGTAAATAACTACTAGATAAATATCACCAGGCGTCTCCTTAAGACGTATACAAAGAGGATTGAAAATTCAATAGGTTTGAACACGACAAGGTAGCTTTGGTAGAGTGATGACACGGAACGTCAAAGGTCGCGGGTTCAAGCACCGTTCTTGTCTATTATTTTTTCAATGTTTCTTTGAAAAATAGAAATTAATATAGGCATTACATGGCCTCAACATGTATTAAAAAAATATAATTATATATGAAAAAGTAGGTGATTAACAAAAACAAAAATTATCGTAGAAAAGCGTGGGGTGACGAATTAGATTTGTGGTAACACAAAGTCCAATAATACATGGCGTTACATGTAACCCAGCCAACGTCAACATTTGTGTAAAAAGAAGATACCCGGATAGCAGGCTGCAGTAAGAAATAAAAGCAGGCGGCTTCTGCTTCTTTTATTAAACGGCGGTTTTAATATGCTATTGTAAAGCGAGCTTAAATAAATTTTAATGTAGCGCGGCTCTAAGTTACGCGGGCTCGTTTGCCTCGCCGCGCCCCTCGCCAACGGCTCTGGCACCCCGTTCTGCGAAAGACCGCACAGTCTGCCTACACATGCGACGCACGCGCCAACGTATTGTGAATTTCCACACAAAATCTATGTTCTTCTTGTTGGTTGTTTTACCATTTATGTGTAGGTATTTGATTTGTGTTCATGTCAATAGTCTTAGTTTTACGAAGTCGTGTTCGAATCCTTTCCTCTATCTAATCCTTGAGAAAGTACTATTACACTATGTAATATAACGACCACTTTTGGTAATTATGACCCAAACTGTTTACCGCCGGGTTAAAATAACAATACCTAAGTAGATACTACGTTGTAATTAAATAAGATTATTATAAATATCTAATTATTCTTATTATATACCTACATAAAAATATTCTAATGTCTCTTTTAGTGGCGGATGTGTCCTGTTTGATTGTTATCACTTATGTACCATATCCTTAGCAAATAAATACGACTAAATAAAGTCTGGTAATATGACTTTTAACCAATGCCATAATGATAAAAATTAGGTTAATCATGTAAAATTCCTTTAACACTCTACGGTTATTATTTTCACTTTGAAATTATTATTTTCTAAGCAATCATTGAAAAATAGAGCTCGACTCTTCGAGCAGGACTCGAACCCGCGACCCTTGACGTACCGTGTCGTGGTACCGGTTCGATTCCCAGGTCGGGCAGTGTTATTGAATTTTTCTGTTAGGATATTCTCTGGAGTCAGGAAGTTGGTGGTGTGACACCCCCGTGCTTCGGAGAGCACGTAAAGTCGTCGGTCCTGCGCCTGATCTCTCTCTGGTCGTGTCGGATTTCCTTCCCATCGGAATATGAGAGTGAAGCATACACTTGTGCACTATAATATCGCCTGCGTACTTGGCTAATCTCAGTGGAGATATAGGCCGCCGTGACCGAAATACGGTCGGAAGGAGTTTATATATGTAGAAGCATAAATAATATGTGACATCGAAAAAATACCAATACTATCAGACGAAACACGCAACGCAAAAATATAGAATGCGGCATCGGTGTTAAAAAGTTGTGTTACCTCTTAGAACTTAAGAATATCGGGCATGTCTAACGTTATAAATATCTGTTTAATCAGTTCAGTTCAGAATGATCTGATCAGACTTTTGTGATCAAAAATATGAAAATATGCAGCACAAATATCTGACTTCAATTTGGCAGCATATATACGAGGGGCGTTCAATGTATTCTCGGTATCGGTATGAAAAAAAAACTTAATTCAAATAAAATTATTTTTATCTTTCAATATAATCCCCCATAACCTCAATGCATTTGTTACATCTCAAAATTATTTTTTCAATACCCTGTAAAAAATAACTTTCCTCCTTCTCTGAAAAATGCGCATTTATGGCCGCCTTAAGCTCTTCATCGTTGGAAAATCGTTTTCCCCAAAGATCTTTTTTCAAATTAGGAAACAAATAATAATCGCTAGGGGCTAAGTCTGGACTATAGGGTGGGTGGTTTATTTCTTCGAAACCACAATCTCGCACAGCAGCCTTGGCAACACGCGCCTGGACTGGGGCGTTGTCGTGAAGAAGCAACACACCGGCGGTCAGTTTACCCCGTCTTTTTTCTTTAATTGCCTCCTGTAAATTTCTCAAAGTGGATGCGTAGGATGCTGCGTTTATGGTTTCACCTTTTTTTGTGTACTCAATCAACAAAATTCCCTTTGAGTCCCAAAACATCGTGGCCATGACTTTTCCGGCAGACGGAACGACTTTGAATTTCTTAGGGGGGGCACTACCCTTCTTGTGCCACTGCATGGACTCCTGCTTACTTTCAGGGTCATAATGGTGAACCCACGTTTCATCTCCAGTAACAATTCGATCGAAAATACTTGATGGGTCTTCACCACAGAGCTCTAAAAACTACAGCACTCGATTCGCACTTGTTTTTGAGGCGCCGTGAGCATTCGCGGCACCCGTCTTGCACTGACTTTTGAGAGGTTAAGGAGGTCATGAAGAATAGTGTGTACGGTACCAACGGAGAGCTGGGTCATCTCTGCTATAATTTTGACCTTCATTCGGGCATCCTCCAGTATTAACTTCTCAACTTTTTTCACGTTTTCTTCCGTAGAGGCAGTAACCGGGAAGCCCGAGCGAGTGTCATCTTCAATACTCTCTCTGCCCCTTTTAAATTCACTTGACCACTTTTGTACTGTCGATAACGAAGGTGCAGAATCTTGGTAAACAGCCACCATCTCTTCGTGAATAGCTTTTTGACTTTTTCCTTGTTTGGTAAGGAATTTAATCACAGCGCGGTGCTCGATTTTCTTCGACATTGTCACGTTAGCCATTCCAGTTGTCGTTGACTAAGGGTAACTAGCAAACTAATGATCAGAACTATATGAAATTTCATATTTATACCCTCAGATAATGTCATTACTTAATTAATTAGTCAAATTACCCACATCATTATTAAATCACCCCCATACCGAGAATACATTGAACGCCCCTCGTAACTGACGATAAATGATTTGAATCGTTTTCTCATAAACCGACTTTTAATATAATATTAATAATATGTATTGTAAATTAATCAATATTTATTACATTACACAGGACTGCAACAGTTTTCCTCTTTGAAATCTGAGGAACGTTTTCTTTAGTTTCAGATGTGCTGATTACGAGAAAAATAAAAAAAATCCATTACGTCAGGAATTTTTGATATTGAATATTTAAGATTTTGCTGAAAAATGTCGGAGCGCCTACATTTTAAAATTTATATAACGTCATTAAATTACTTCAGCTTAATTGTTATTGCATTTAATTAGTGTAAGGGGACATAGAAATTAATCGAAATCAGTAATTTGTTAATTACTACATAATGAATATTGTGCACGACCCCCTAACATCACCTCGGTCATAGGCGCAAGTAGTGACGACCGCAACCCGCCCGATGATCGCTCTCAACCAATCTAAGTACAAGGTTCTCGTACAATTATTAAGATTTTATTTGTTTATGTACACATATAATGATTCTATTATTGTTTTAGCTTATATACTACTCTATAATGATAAGATTTGTTGATTACAATGTAAAATAGGGAATTAATATAATATAATATAATAATATTCCACAACTATCACACAACGCCGTCTAGTCTCAAGCTAAGCAGAGCTTGTGTTATGAGTACTAGACAACTGATAAACATACTTATATATTTCTAAATGCATACATATTATAGATAAATTACACCCAGACACAGAACAAATGATCGTGCTCATCACACAAACATTTGTCCTGGGTGGGAATCGAACCCACGACCTCCGGTATAGCAGTCAGGGCTACTAACCACTAGACCAACAGGTCAGTCAATTAGAACGCTTTATTGTACAGATTAATATAAGCTATAAAGTTACATCGTAAAATAGTACGTAATGATTAGTTAAAACATTATATTTTGTTATTTACTTAACAAAGCTGATTAGGTTTAAGAAAATTTGTATATTTAAACTAAATAAAGCATTTTAACATTGTGTTTTCTACGATCTTACCTCTGCGACGCACATCATAAGAATAAATATGTTTGTGACGCGACCGCAGGTTTTTATACTAGGGATGCGGGGGGCGGGGTCATATAAATACGCCCGCGACTTTATCTTCGCGCCACAACGAAATGGGATGTCGCAGAGAGAAGATCGATACGTCATTAGATAGGTCTTAAAAATAACTATAAGAAAATAAGAGACTCGCCAGCTCACGGCATTTGTATTAAATGATACAATAAAAAATATGGAATCGGGGGTGAGGAAGTGGTCCGCTGGCCAGCATAAAATTTGAGTATAAATATAGGGCGGGTTTCCGCCATCGACACAGTTCACCTCCAGCTGTCGGGAAGAAAACAACAAGAAAACTAGAAGAGAAAAGTCAGCTCTCCATTAGTCCTCGCCGCCGTTTGCCTCCACAACAATTATTTATTTTGTGTTTTATTTTCGGCGTTTGGGCGATCCTGAACAAGTATAAGTAATTCGCATTAACCATGTCGAAAACGGTTCATTTGGGCTTAATTTAGTAATAAGCTTATTAATACATAATTATTAGGTATTATTACCTAATAGTTATGAATATTTAGAAAAGGGTGTAATAAAGATAAACCAAAGGGTTTTTATATAAGTACCCGCACTGATTTAGAAAATTGTCGAAAAATGTCGGAGGAAAAGTTTGATGAAAAGCTTAATGATATCGAGTTGCAAGCATTTAAGGAAGTGGTGAAAAACTTTTTGGGGAACAATAAAAGCTCAGACTATAAAGAAATAGTGGCCAAAATGATTACAAATTTTGGTGTAACGGGTTGTAATATGAGCATTAAACTTAATTTCTTAAATTCGCACATTGATTACTTCCCAGAAAATCTAGGAGCCGTTAGCGAAGAACAAGGCGAAAGACTTCACCAAGATTTTAAAGAGCTTGAAGTCCGGTATCAAGGAAGATGGAACAGTGGCGTGCCTAGGGTTGCAAAATAAGGCAAGCCCAATAAAATTTTATCCGATTTCAAAAAACGAAAGTTCAATTTTCGACTGAGTATGTAGGTACCTACGTATGTATCATCGCAATTTTCTCATAAACTACTGGTTAGGTACAATAAATTAAAAGTGAATTCATCCGTCTTCTTCTCGGCCCCGGTTTGTCACTTTCCTGATACTGCATATGCTTTTCTAAAACGACAACGTATTTTGAAATTAACGAGACCAGTTCTAAAAAATTGCCTTTATTTAATGAAGTTTTGGACTCATCGTGTCCTCTTAAAGGAAGTTCCTGTTGTGCTAAATGACAAACAATATCGACTAATCTTTGAAATACACTACGGTTGTTATCAACGCGCGTGTTATATTTTGAAATTTCCTCAGATAACTGGCGTGATATAGATGTCTCAATTCGTTGTTTACCAAAATTACCGAAAGAAACGATTGCACACAGGTGTTTATGGGAATTTGCGTGCCTTTGAATGGCGCCAGATATGTTATTTAAATCATTATAACCAGATGTATTCGGAATCTTCATTCGAAAAAAATATGCAGCACCAGCAATACAACTTATTAGTGTGCGAACAGCCAACAATCCAACTAGTTTTATACACTGATCTATTAAATTTTCGTTTATGCGATTTACTAGTCTGAGAAATACACAGATTAGGCGTCGGTTTTAATGAAGAAATTAACTGTTCTTTTTTTGCAAAGTGTAAAGATTTTACCTCATCTTCGCCAATCAAAACTTGAACGCATTTTAAATCCTCACAAGGTACAATTACCTGGAGGTACAATGGATTGTAAGTCACCAAATAATTGTATCACTGAGAAAATCTAAGAAAACACACAAAAAACTTTAACAACAAAACTTTTCCCATTCAAGCAAATGAAACTGAAGTGAGTTGCACTCGGTACTTACGCAGAGTTGCAGTGTTGTCATTTAGGCAAAAAAAGTCGCCAGGTATATGAAAAATCTAGCTAGATGTCGCAATAGGGTATTTGACACTGATGGAAATAAAATATGAAACTTAGCTATAATGATAGAATGTATTTTATTTGACTCTTTGGTATTTTTGAAAATAATATTAATAACTCGTAAATACATTTAATTCGATAAACAAATTCATAATTTTTAATCTATGTGTCACGTGACTCGAAACTATTAATTATTTTAAAAAGTCGCTAGTTTTCATTGTTGCTAAATCTTAAAAAAGTCTCCTAACTCGTTAAAAATCTCCAAGATCTCACAACGTCGCTAAAACGGCAACACTGCAGAGTTGGCAAGGTGTGCATACGCGTGCAACTTCATACGCATGCACGGCTCAAATCTTCCATACTGATCGATTTGTTGACGCACAAGTGATATACTCATTATACGGCACATCGCTATAAGTGCGAAAGTGACAGAGATAGTATTTAAAAGCCCGGTAAAAGCCCGTACGTGTAAGCGAGATAGCTATATGTAGATGCTACAAATGCGAAACTCTGCGCGCGAACAATCGCGATGTGTAGTAGTGTGACATAGGTAGATACTTTGTGTTATTTTGATAAGAATTAAGCGCGCGAACTTTTAAATAGTTCGGGTTTGATATTGATTCTCTATCGAGCATTTTAGTAAGGCCGGGCTTTTGGGCTTATATGAAGGTACCGCCACTGAGATGGAATACTAGCATGATGGCGGACTATTGTTGGTTATTGAAGCGTGACGATCCAAACCAGAAATTTAAGCGGAAATCGCACAACCGAAGCTTCCAGAAAAAAAGGACCAGGTTCCACAAATAAAATGTACATGTAATTTAGACTAGCAATAAGTTGTTGTTATATATTGGTAGTTTTTTAAGTTAAAAGTAATGTACTTTTTTAAATATATATTATTTATGTGACAGCTTGTGTTTTTTTCCTATTTTTTATCTGTACCTTTTTTGAAAAATCTGGAGGTGATGGAGAAAAACTAAGTACATATTTGTAATCAATGCACCAAAATACCCTAGAATCAGCTATCAAATTCCCGAGAGGAAGTTATGACCCTCATTTTGTAGGCCTGTGTTATTAGTCGATATTTACATTATCTGTGACGAGCTGTGCCCGCGACTCCGTCCGCGTGCATGTCTTAAATTAACACCATAACGTGTAAGACCAATTTATACTAATAGCTGTGCCCCGCATTTTTTTTTTGGTAATTGCATCTCGCAGGTCGACCTAGGAGATTTTCAACTGCTTAACCGGACTTTCCTGTATAATAATTATTAAGTCCCCCAGCCAGGGCATACGACTTATATACTAAGCGACAACACGCTAAGGGCACCCCCTGCGGGGTACGAGCCTCGGCTTAGGGCGTCGCTGGTGGGAGGACAGCAAGGGACTGGCTGGATCGAAACAGAATTATAATTATTATTATAGGACGAATTTAAAGCTACAGGCTCAGCGGCGCGGGCTGGCACGAGCAAGGGTCGGGGTAGGAAAAATTTGCAAAAACCTATGCATATAATATATTCCACCAGTGCCCTCCCTCCTCCTGACCGCGCCTAGCACATCATAAATGCGCCTGCCTCGTTGGTCTAGTGGCCCAAGCGCGATTGCTTAGCATGAGATCTCGGGTTGGATAACCGGGTCGAGCAGTGTTATTGAGTTCTTCTGTTAGAAAATTCTCAGTAACCGCCCGGAGTTTGGAATTGTGCCTGGTAGATGGCAATAGGTTGAATTGTACCTGGTAGATGGCAATAGGCTCCTATTACATGGGACTTATTACCAGCATTAGTAAAATGTGGGTGTACGACTGTATGTCCACAGTCTACACCTTCGGGGAATACAGGCGTAATGTTATGTTATGTTATAAATGCGTGCGTGGTACTTGATCATTATTTTGTTACGGAGTTATTTTAAGACTATGATATCTCCTAAAATATTCATTGAAATCAAATGACGTCAAGGGCAATTTTGTCCAAAATTAAATATACAATTATTAAATTTTGGACAAAATTGCCCGAATGATTTATTGATGATGAATAACGTATTTATTTGGATAAGGATTAATATCATGTTTATAAAAACACCTGCGCAAATAATGCATTATTTTAGAACCAATTTGATAACAATAAAAAGGTTATAGCGAAACAACCTTAAAAGATAGACATGCTGTCACGCATTTATTTAGAACTCTCAAAGGGGAACAATTCCGTCGTACTCATGTACGACAGAATTGTGTAACTGTAACCGTTTTATATGCAGCGCACGCAACGAAACTCGAAAAAAGGAATATTATCCCGTTTATGAAAAATTTGTCAATGATGCTCCGCTCGTATTAGTTGTAGCATGATGTTATATTGCCAGGAAGGCTACATCTTCATTAAATAAACTATCCAACACAAAAATATTTTTTCAATTCGAACCAATAGTTCCTGAGATTAGCGCGTTCATACAAACAAACTCGTCAAAGCTTTATAATATTAGTATAGATTATTAGGATTTTTTTATTTCCCTGAAAACCTTGAGCTGAAATGTCTCTTAATATATTATAGTTATTGTCATTTATTTCCATTGAATAGTAGAAGACAAAAGTTACAGGACCAAGTATTTTTAAGAAGCGTTTTAACCATTTAGTGCGTAGTTCACCCATTTATGGGCGCGACATCGGTGACGGCCATTTCTGTACCCGTTTCGTGTCCGTACACGAAACGGGTACAGAAATGGGCGCAGGAGTTATGTCATTTAGCACCCCTAGAAAATCTACTTTTATTCTTTATCGTATATTGTTTGTTGTATTTTAAGTAAAATACTAGGATAATGGGCACAGGAGTTATGTCATTTAGCACCCCTAGAAAATCTACTTTTATTCTTTATCGTATATTGTTTTTTGTATTAGTAAAATACTAAGATAATGGGCGCAGGAGTTATGTTATTTAGCACTCCTAGGAAATCTACTTTTATTCTTTATCGTATTTTTTTTTTGTATTTCAAGTATAATACTAGGATAGTAAGCTCACATGCGTGTGCTATTGCATTTATTATATTTATAGTGATAATTTAAATTTTCACAATATTCCGCGTAAGATTTCCGGCATTTTCGCGAATCGTCTTTTGTAAATGTTTTAATGCAATTATACTCTTTTTTATTATTTAACCGTGTAGTTAGGTTGATAACCTTTAGAAATCAATAGTTCTGTTACGAAGAAATAAAAGTTTAATGCCAAAACACGGATCTAAAAAAAAGACGGACGGCATGTGAGAGATCATCCAATTTCGATTGTCATAAACGAGTTAAAGCCATACAAATACATAAAACTCATCCACACTCATCGGCGCCATTACGATGCGTGTGTCAGCGCCGAGGACATAGACATACGTATGTTACGCAAAAAATATCACAATATGGCCAACGTGTGTGGTGAAACAAGTAAAAACCAAATAACCAAACTTAAACAACAACAAGGAATCACTTACCACGCGTGATTATATGATAAAGAGATTAGGTTTCTTAATTTCTTTTTATTTTCTATTGCCAATAATTGGGAACCAAAATGGCGGGCAAAATGACGGTCTTGTCAGTTTTTTAATATTTTATATTCATTTAGGTTATAAGTTTTTTTTTGTTATTTTTTTTTTCTTCTTCCCGTTTCTCTTTATTTTTGTGTCTTGTTTGTGGTAAATAAAAAATCTTTCTTAATTTATTTTTTATCACTAAAAGTGTTATATCATTCTGAACTTAACTGTTTAGGCTGTTATTTATAATGAAAGACATGTCTGATATGTTTTCATTCCAAAAGGTGACCCATCTTTCTGACGCCGATGCGGGGTCCTATAATATTGCGTCGCGTTTCTCGTCAGAAAGTTTTGGTATTTTAACGGTGTCACAAATACTCATATATTTATGCTCAACATCAACAGCTTGAATACTTATCTTATATTTTCAAATCATTAGTTCATAGGTATCTTACAAAACGCCACCATACATTTATATTTACTATTTATTACTCACCTGGTTGTTCAGACATGGCATACATTGGTTCTGGGCCAGGATGATATCCTGGATATGAGTGTGAAGGATGTACATGATGTGGTGGATGTAGCGGAGCATGTGGCGGCTGAGGCAATCGTGGACGTGGCGGGTAACTTCCGTAGTCATGGTATTCAGGCGTAGAAGGACCCGCACCTGGGTTAGGCCCTGGCTGAGCACTAGTATTTAAGCCAGCACTAGGTCCTCCGAACGAAGCCAGTTTCTGAATCGATCCTTCTTGTGGTACACTACTTTGATTATAAGGTTGCCTGTAACTAAAACATGTAAAAGGGCTTAGTGTTACATTTATGACATTTGTGCTATCTTATATCATAGCACACTGCAGTGCTGTTTATAGTCTTACCTATTATCAGAAGAGTCTTTGTTATTATCAGCAGTTACTCCAGCCGAAGCGCCTCCAGCAAAGGTGTCTGATCCACCAAGATCAGTAAGTCCTTCCAACATACCGCTTCCATCATCAAATAAATTATATGAGTCCATCACTCTTTTAAGAGTGATTTATGTTTATTTTGCCTTCAAGAAGTACCAAAAGGCTATTTGATACGTCCATTTTACTCTGTAAAATTAATACATTATTTATGTGACGCTCATCTTAGCATAATATGCTGCATCTTGGAAATATGCTGTGCAACTTTATTTAGCCTAGCTGTGCGGGCTGTGCCCCGCAGTTTCACCCGCGTTAATTTGAGGAATAATCTGCTAAATTATATTCCACCACCTCATTTTAAATCTTTGACATCTAAGTAATTTATTGAAATCAAATTAAGTCAAGGGCAATTTTGTTCAAAATTAAAACCTTGTGATGAATTTATAATATTTCTTTGGATAAGGATTTATATCATGTTTATAAAAACAACTACGCAAATAATACATTAGATATTTTAGAACAAATTTGAATACCATAAAAAAGCTTATAGTGAGTCATGAGCACAATTGTTACCTCTTTAACACTGTATTTAAGCTAACCTGTATTATATAATAGTAAGTGATTTGGTGAACACTGTAAGCTTGCTATTAATTGAATAAATAAATAAATAAATAAACATAAAAGATAGACTTAACATGATTTTAGCGTAACTGTAACCGTTTATGCAGCGCACGCAACGAAACTCCATTTTTGCAACATTTTTCAATGATGCTCCACTTTTGTTGGTTGTAGCGTGATGTAATATAGCCTTCCTTGATAAATTGACTATCCAACACAAAAAGGATTTTTCTATTTGAACCAGTAGTTAATACCTGAGCATTCAAAAAAATCTTGAGTTTAAAAAAAAAAATGGGTTCCCTACCTCAAAAGGTAAAATAAGGTTGTTAGAGAAAATGTGATTCGTTACAATATGAAACCCTGTCAGTGTGCAGCAATTTTTGACACGTGTATTCTTGGTAACGATAGTATTATTTAAATGATTATTATATTTTCACACAATTGCTATAATATTTACCTAATTACAATACTATAATTATTTCAGGAGAAAAATTACACATCCTTCCTACTAATATTATAAATGTGACAGTTTTAGAGGATGGATGGATGGATATTTGTTACTCTTTTACGCAATAACTACTGAACGGATTTGACACCAGCAAATTTTTTAAATGACAAATTACCATCAATATAATCAAACATTAATACGTGAGGCAAAACTTTGTACGCTTTTTTACGAAAATTGCGCGGACGGAGAAGTATGAAATTTGGCACAGTTAAAGTTTATATGGAGGAGTGCAGAAAGCTAATATTTTTATATAATATGTATCAAAAATACATTAAAATAATATGTATCAAAAATAAACTAAAATAATAACAAAAAAAAATTACACACACTACGATGTGATCGAGACAAACACACAGACACTATATTTGACAATAAAACCTTAATAACGTTTAAAATATAAATGAATTTATTTTCCAATTTCGCCCAGTGGGCTACCACTACTACTAGATCACTCTAAATACAGATAAATCTTTGAAACGCATTAAAGCATGCTTAGCGAACTCATAATTAAAAAAAATTTAGTCCGATAAATACGGTCGTGAGCAGGACTCGACCTTATAAATACTCCTGGCGCTCTGACCAATAAGCCATCTCGATATCTGCTCACTACTCTAAATTCTCCCTCCACATTTTAATACCTCTTTTGTGACGTCATCGCTATCTATTCAGGTGACTGAATTATCACTACGCTTAATATATAATAGTGGAATAGATATTTTATGTTTCGTTTTTAATGAATTAATGTTATAGGTATATTATATGTGGATACATTTTTGAAATCGGCGTGGATGACTAAATCCGAAAGTATAAGGAATAAGTAAAACCAAAATTACACAAAAGAGTCTCGGACCCGATTATCATGAAAACTAAAACTGTACTATTGGTTTTTTGATGTTTTCTTAAAAAGTACTGCATTTTTACACCATTCGATAGTGTTGTTTAAAGGGATCATATTCTGGGGAATAATTACATACGGTAAAGTAAAGGAAAATACTGATTTTTATAAAATTATTAATATTTTCATGTAACTCATACATTAACTTTAACATTAATCAGCCCATAACTGTCCCACTACATGGCAACAGACTCTTCTCATACAGAGAAGGCACGAGCATTGATCACCACGCTGGCTCACTGCGGGTTGGCGATTTCAGAGTTCAGACCATACAGTCCAGGTTTCCTCCTCACGATGTTTTCCTTCATCGTTTGTCTGTAGGTTAACTAAGAAAGTACGTATGCCATTGAAAAGTCACATTGGTACATGCCAGATTTGAATCCACAACCTGTGGCTCAAAAGGCGGGCCCGTTAGCATTCGGCCACCACTTCACAATCGGGCATGCCTGATTTTTCGTAAGACGAGCTAACGGAAAAACCATTTTTGATTATGTGCTATATGTTGTTAATTTCCACTCATAAAAGTAAGAGATTACAAAATAAAAGGCAAATGTAACTAAAAACCTTCATTTGACCTGAAATCACTTGCAGTAACGTCACAAGTTCATATTTTATATAATCTGTGGACTGAAGGTATGTTGAAATTTTTTGTGATGCCAGACTACGTAAAAGGAAATGTTTTCTGTAATTTTTATAGTGAAGCTATTTTAACTAAAATCGCATTTCATGATAATATTTTTTTTTTGAACCAAGATTACTATGTATATTTCTACAAGTATATCAAAATAGATCTATGCCCAAAAACGTAAGAAACCTGCATTTTATATTAATAAACATGAACATTTTAATACTAGAGCTGGCAACACTTGTCGGTTTGACGCTTGTGACCTTCATTTGACATTACCAACTGACATGAAACTGACAGCTGTTTGTTTTAGTTCGTTTAGAAATTAGGTGTGTAAAGTTTCTGAACACATTACGTCATTTGGGGAAATATTAAAAAATATTAAAAAAAAAATAACCAATATTCTTATTATTATAAAAAATAAAATAGCCAAATTAGTTTCTCATAATTAGATAAACATTCGAAAAAAAGTTATAAAAAACAAACCTAATTATTTTTCATGTATATATTGTAATTCTAAAAAAAACTTCTAAATAAAAATAAATCGGGGTTAAAGGGCACAGGAAAAGAAAAAAATCTTGTTAACTATTGAAAGTAAATGAGTGTTAATTAAAAATGAAAGAAAGAAAAGTTTTTTATTTTTACACGCCATCCGACGCACGGTAGTGACGAAACACAAATAGGTGTACAATTTCCAACACAAATTAAATTCCGCTTTCAAAGGAACTCAAATTACTAATATCTAAACTATGGTGCAATCTAAATATACAATTATCTATGATTAGTGTAAGCTCCATTATGAGTATAGTGTTCTATGACTCCTGTGAATATTTTCAATATTAGTGTCTATATAATCTATGGTATTCGGGCATCAAAACTAAAATAACTAACAAATATTAGATTTAACTGAAAACAATTTGCAAATACACATTTAAAAGCTATTTTGGATACACTATTACGTATTCGTTATCAATTAGTGGTGTGATGGGTCATATGAACAACATTTAACGTATACTTGCGTGTGTTAGAAATAAGTTCCAAGAAAACAAAATAAGAATACATTATTTAACATGTTTGTCTTCAGATCCCACTCTACGCGTAGGATCCCCTGGCTTGCAACGAGCCAGAATGCGTCCTTGCTTTGTCCAAACGAAACGCCAGCTATGTAAAGCCGGTGCTGCTCGCGCCCTCCGAAACAACTGCCGATTCATCTTGGTCAGCCTCTCGCTTACAAAAAATCGACGGGCCGGACCAGAGAAACCAAGGTCTTCCGTGGTGGCGCCGCGCCGTACACGCGCGCTGTCTATGAAGGCATTGCGCAGGTCCCGGCGCGCCAGGCGTAGTATAATAGTCCGTGGGCGAGGCTCCGTAGATTCTGTTGTGCTCGTTGCGTTGATGTGCCTGCCAGCAGCTCGTTCCGCACTCACAATGTCGCGTTCCTCCACATTGATGCCAAGCTTAGAGGCCACTAACTTCGTTGGACTCTCTGCTCGTGATTCAGGTATGTTGGCAATCAAAATCAATCAAAATTCATAATTAAAACTGAACTTAACCTAATATATTTAAAAACTCGAAGAGGTTATCATTGATCTTCCATTTAAACAAAAACGGCAAGTTCTCGAGGCTCTTTACCATAGTTTTAGCTATCACTAATAGAGTAGGAATAAAATAGACAAAAATGATCAAAATTGCCCATTACATCATTTGATTTCAATGAATATCTTAGGAGATATCATAGTTTTAAAATAACTCCACAACAAAATTATGATCAAGTACCACGCGCGCATTTATGATGTGCAAGGCCCTGCCTTGCACATCATAAATGGTCATAAGGGGGAGGGCGCTGATGGAATATATTTTAGGTTTTTTCCTCAAATTATCACGGGTGAAACCGCGGGGAACAGCTATCTATCTCTTTACATATAAATCAATTGCTGTTCATTTGTCTCGCTAAAACTCGAGAACAGCTGGGCCGATTTAGCTGATTTTGGTTTTGAAATGTTTGTCGTAGTCCAGGGAAGGTTTAAACGATAATGAAAACAAAATGTAGAAAAATTGCGAGGAAGATAGTAAAAACAACAATTACATTTGCCCATATAAACTGTTCTACTTACTTTCCTGTCAAACATTTGACGTTCGAGGTGATACGAAGTACACCGGGTCATCTAGTCATAGATAAAGATTGAGTTCCCCTAACTTTATTGTCTTGTAGTCCTATTGCCATGTTTTTACTTGGTTGCTTAGCTAATACTGTATTGTATGTATATGTCTATAATATTTGACAGTGGCATTTGAACAGAACTTGTCAGTATACGACTACATACGTTACAATACGTACAATTTAAGTATAAATTAAATTGAAGTGTCTAGGACTTTCACTTATAGTAAGTAGTTGATGTTATAAATAACTTAGGCTACTTTTATTTTAAAACAAGTATTAGGGTTCCACAGGCTGAGTTTTAGTTTCCGATATCCACGCGGGCGAAGTCGCGGGCACTGCTAGTATTTTAATAAATGAACACTCTTAACATCAATGATATTATAAATTATAGAAAGATGCGTTACTAGTGCTCCCGACCGACATGGCGATACAATAGTAAGGCAATTGCTAGACTTGCACTCAGTCATGTACGAACCAGTGTCGCGGTTTCATGTCATTATCACCCGCAATTCTCAAAGAAATAAAAGGAAAAGAACCCTTCCTGTGTTAGTATAGTCACAACATTTTTGTTTTATTCAACAGTATTCATGTCTTTTTAATTACCAAAACCTCGTAACGTTTACTTTGTTCCCGACATTGTTCTAATAGCTGCGTCGCGCGCGCTCGCGCCTATGAGCATACAGCAGCGCAAGTATCTGCCGAAACTTAACCACGTATGTTTATCTCTTTCTAACAACTATGCTATACGTTTCTTTCCTTTTCTCCTCGGACCGTATGATTGTACATTGGTATTTGGTATATAGCTATATTAAAGTCGATTCTGATTTTTAATGCAATGATCGGGTATGACGTTTCTATATATTAACGTATCAGCATTGTATCCGCCGATTGTACTTGTTTTGTTTTTGTAGGGTTTATGTACCTATCTGTATTTTGGTAAAGGTAAAGTGTATTTATGTTATGTATCGTTAGAGGCTGCGACATGGCGATCTAACTAGTGTAATGTAGTTCACTGACAGAATCTTAACTTTCTTATGAGTTTCGGGTAACACACTTTTGCTCTAGCAGCTCCGACAGTATTAGGTACATTACAGATGATAATTATAAGTTATAACTGTTAAATTAAACCAATAATAAAAACAACTATTAACTTCATTAGTAAATATTGAGAATATCGTTAGCAGTTATAACTTATAACAAATAAGCCAAGCACGTCTGCTACATGAAGGCCACCCGTCAATTTAATTGTATTGTATTTAATTAAACATAACATAACATAATAACACACCTGTATCCCCGAAGGGGTAGGCAGAGGTGTAAACAGTTATACACCCACATTTCACAAATGCAGTAATTAAGTCCACCGGACATAATTCCAAACTCTGGACTGCTACTGAGAATTTCTAACACAAGAAAAATGCAATTACATTTTGGCCGACTTTTTTTTTTTGGAGTGTGGAAAATCCATCGTGGACGCTGTGCCGGACTCCTATCGGGGAATCGAACCCAGGACCTCTTGCTCCGCAGTCGCGCTTGGGACCACCGAGGAACAACAACGAGGTAGTCGGTATTTAATTAAACGTTATAATTATTGTAGACAACTCATTTTTAAGTATGAATAAAACACATTTAAACGTTTATATCTAATTAACATTTAACAAGATAAACCTTTAAAGAGCTCTCTTAACAGTTCTATTTTCAATTTGTAATTTATACGTTTTTTTTTTCCTACTTCAACTTTAATAGTCTCCACACACAAAGAGCAGTGGTGGTAGAGTCGTGTCAGGCGTGTAGGAGCCTTGGCGTTGCGGAGGCGGTTTGAAGCCTTGTGTGTAGGCATCGCAAATGTATTTGCAGGGAATAGAAAAACAGTGATGAAGAATACATTCATTCAATTTTTCAAGCATTTAATATAAACAATACATATAAACAACGATATGATTGTATTAAGAATATCAACTTTTCTGTAGTAACCTTGGTATTTGGCACGTAAAGATTAATAAAATTTGTAAAATATTACAACTTTATAAACCGCTAGTCGCACGACTGTGATCCGCAACGCGCCGCGGTGCCCTGTGTGTGTGTGACGACGCGCGGTTATCTACAAACTGCCAGGCGTGAATGAGCCGTGGCGCAGCGAAGGCGGTTTGAAGCCTTGTGTGTGTTCTTCGCATATGTAGACAATAATGCGAAGATGGCTTAAGACCACTCAATTAATGAAAAAGAAAAAAAAAACGTAGTAGCACACGCCGCTAGTAATTATAAATTTAATCGAAGACGTTTACTACCTCTATGCTTGAAGTGTCATACCTAGGATTCATGTTATTTTGAAATTCAACAATATGTAAATCTTAAATTTTCTTCCAGGTTCTGTCTTCTATTTTCAGCTGGTGAAGTTTCTGGCTTGCATAACCAAGGGGAAAAGCTATACGCTTATGACATAACTATTAACATATAGCGGTACAACTTCTCCCGTTCGGTTACACAGCATAGTCTTCTATAACATATGATTTAACACACTTGCATTATTATCAGAACTTATATATATGTATATTAAAATAATTATCTAGTTTGCCTCGTGGATTTTGAGGTCTGGGTCCAATTCACGGAATGGGCAGTCTTTTAGTCTTTTTCTGGTTTGAAGAAACTTTATTCTAATAAGAACATACAAAATTAACGTATATGACATTAAATTTTCATCATCATCGTATTAGCAATAAGACGTCCACTGCTCTGGATCCCCTATAGATTTCCAATAGGATCGGTAATAAGCGGCTTGCATCCAAACATTTAACTACTTGTACATACATTAATTTTTACAAGTATGCAATAGTACGATTTGCGCCAAACCGTCACTGAATACAACAAATTTTTAAAAATGCTTAACTTTTAAAACTGTTCACCTAACGATCCGGAATACAAAAAGTAGGTAGCAATCTTGTCATAAAAAACAGGACAAGTGCGATTTGGACTCGCCCACCAAGTGTTCCGTACAAATTTGTAGTACATATTATAAATAATTCAGGAATAGATTCGTTTTGTACTTTTTTCGTACGTAATTTATCAGCAAATTTTATGCATTTAGTTTTTTTGCCGTTTAGTTTTAAGTTATTTGCTGCGAACCAATTTTGAACCTGAAGGATAGTGTTATTTACATCGTCAGGATTAGGTACGCGTCTATGTATTCTAAAAATTAAAGATGCAAATAAGACAATTTTCGGCTGGTCTTGAAGCAAATAGGGCAGATCATTTATATAAACTAAAAAAAGGAACGGACCTAATATTGAGCCTTGAGGAACCCCCATTTTGATTTCAGACCCTAATGAGTTCACACCATTTACTTGAACTTTTCATATCCTATTTTGTAGATATGATCTAATTAAACTAAGAGCCGTATTGACCGTAATGCTCCAGTTTCAATAAGTGTTTCGTGATTTACGCAGTCGAAAGCCTTCGACAGATCGCAGAAGATACCAATAGCATCCTCTGCTTCCTCCCACGCGGCAAAAATGTACTTCATTAAGGAAACACCGGCGTCGGTTGTACAACGGCCTTTAGTAAATCCATATTGCTGTTCATGAAATATCGAATTTCTGTTAAAATGACGCAGCATCTGCGTGAGCATTATTCTTTCGAATACCTTACTGAGAACCGGCAACACTTATCAGTGCTGCCGGTTTTGGTTCTTGTAGAACCAAAACACCATGATTGACCATCCTGTGACAGATAATAAATAGCGAGATTATTTTGCAGACATAAAATATATACTATCTATGTTAATGCAAAAACAAAATTGTTTAATTAATGTTTACCTATAGGCTACTGCGGGTCATGGGTTCAAGTCCCGTTCTTGTTTAATAATTTTTCAATGCTTCCTTGAATTTTATTAATTAAAATAGGTATTACATGGCCTCAACATGTATAAATAAAATTTCGTATATGATTTGTTTTATTTCGTTGTTAAGGCCCAGTCTATATTTTTTGTTAAAATCGCAAAGCCATTTTGGTACCAGAGTTGTACGTGCCTAGGTATCTTATATTTTATATACCGTTTTATAATGAATATTAGAAAATGAATTAGAAAGCAGAAACCAGAAGAGTCATAGAAAAAAGCTACGAGTATGTGTAATTTATTAAAATAATGTGGTTTTGTTTTTTTGCCACAGGTTAATTATTTTTAGCCACAAATACCACTCAAGAAGTTCTTGATAAGTACCATATACCATACACCTATACAATACATAGACTTATTTATTACAATACATATACCATATACAATACATAGACTTATTTATTACAATACATATACCATATACAATACATATACCATATACAATACATATACCATATACAATACATAGACTTATTTACCAAATATACACTGGTCATCAAAAAAATCGGCCCACCTGCTTTTTACCGCAAATCACGTTTTTCTTAAGCAAACCAAACAAAATGTTTTATTACTGAAATGTTTTATTTAATTTGTTTAATCACAGTTAAAACATCAAAATGACTTTTTACAAGTCATTTTGACTTAAAAATCAAAATTCTTACTTTTAAACGATTTTAATTTTAATTTGATTTTAAATGCACTCTAATTTTTATGTCTTATATGTTATTTACACATTACCGTGTGTGAGCCATGTTTACCGTGGGAGAGGACCATGCTTCGGCACGAATGGGCCGGCTCGACCCGAGTGATACCACGGCCTCACAGAAAACCGGCGTGAAACAACTCTTGCGTTGTGTTTCGCCGAGTGAGTGAGGGTACCGGAGGCCCAAACCCTTTAAAGGGCCGGCAACGCACTTGTAACTCCTCTGGGGTTGCGGGTGTCCATGGGCGGCGGTAATCGCTTATCATCAGGCGAGCCGTCTGCTCGGTTGCCCACTACCATATAAAAAAAAAAAAACAATTGTCGCAATTCAATATTGCGTATTTCCTCCTCTTGCTCTGGCTCTTGAGGGACTCGGTTCCATTCTTCCCTAATGGCGGTTTCAAGGTCTCCTATTGTTGAAGGGACTGGATTACGGGCTCTGACCTTTTGTTTTAGGGTGTCCCACATGTGCTCTATAGGGTTGAGATCAGGACTTCTTGCTGGCCACGACACAACCCGAATGCCGACCTCTTCAATGGTGCTGGTGATGAGCGCTACGTGTGGTCGTGCGTTATCATGCATTAATTAAAAGTTCTCTCCAATATAGCCGGCATCTGGCACCACATGGTCGTCTAAGATCTCTGTGATGTAGCGTGCTGCATTTAAAGCACGTCTTCGTATGAAAACCAGCTCCATGCGTTTAGTCAAAGATATCCCAGCCCAAAACATTACAGAGCCCTCACCATAACTGACAGTTTCTCTTATGCAACACTGGGTATAACGTTCACCTGGCAGTCACATGACATTACAGCGCCCATCAGAACCGTATAAAGTCATTCGACTCTCATCACTAAAAAGAACTGACTCCCATTGGCCTATAGTCCAGTTGATATGACTACGCACAAATTGAAGTCTGGCTTGTTGATGAGCTGTGGTCAATTGTGGTCCTGTTGCTGGCTTATGAGGTCTTAAATTCTGGTCACGAAGTCTCCTTGATACAGTACTGTCACTTATAGCCACACCACAATCTTCACGTAAGCGTCGCTGGAGATCAACACCAGATAGATTTCGTAGAGCTGATACAATATAAAGCGGTCATCCCTTTGAGTTGTTATCCTGTCTTCCAGATCCAGAACTTCTTCTATACTGCCCAGTCTCTAGAAACCTTTGGTAAACTCGTGCACTGCAGAACGGCTCAGATTCAACATCCTAGCCACGACACGTTGACTTAAGCCTTGTTGCAGCAAAGCCACAACTTGGGCCACCTCAGCTTCAGTATTGTCCATTATTTTTAGACAAATTAATCAAAACTACAGCCTCAGTAAATAAACTTAACATTATTAACAATAAATCCCTACAAAAGGCTGAAAGTAGGGTTCGAATTTGATGATCAGCAACAAACAGCATTTCTGTTTAAAGAATTGTTAAGTACCTTCAAATGCAATAAGATTTACGACATTAAAACTGACAATTTTAATCAATATGTAAGTAAATATTCGAAAATATTTAAGAATATATGTAAGGTAGCTAAAGCCCAGTACTTAAGTAACAAAATTAAATCGGCTGAAAACAAAATGAAAACTACTTGGAAAATAATTAATAACGAAACAAAAATTAATTTCAAAATATTCCTTTAAAAACTACGGAATGTTTGAATTCCTCGCCCACAGCTGCTATCTCTTTACTTAAAGAAAACGTCTCAGCCTGTCCTATTCAATTCAGTTTTAATCATATAAACCCTAGGATCATAATTAAAGCGTTTAATGACATCAAAGTCAAATTTACAGAGGATCTATGGGGAATGTCAACAAAAACTTTTAAGTCTATAATTGAAACTATAGCGCCTTATTTAGTCTTAATATTTAACTTATGTATAGATAAAGGAGTCTTCCCAAACCTAATGAAATATAGTAAAGTGATACCACTTTTTAAAGCTGGGAATAGCAAAGACCCTAACAATTATAGGCCTTTTTCAGTTTTGCCAGTTCTAAATAAAGTATTTGAGAAAGTAATGCTAAATCAAATGTTGCGTCACTTTAATATTAATAACATCTTGCACGAAAAGCAGTTTGGTTTCACCAAAGGACGTTGTACAACAGACGCCGGTGTTGCCTTATTAAAGCACATTTTTGATGTTGGGAGGATGCGCAGGATGCCATAGGAATCTTTTGCGACCTTTCTAAGGCATTTGATTGCGTAAACCACGAGACATTATTATATAAACTTAAGCATTACGGACTAGGTAAACCAGCTCTCAGCTTGATAACCACTCAAGCGTCCGGCCCGCGCGACCGTTTATCTCTCTAACGTCCAGCCGCACGCGGCGGCAGACCCGCGCGCGACTTCGCAACTTCGCCGTGACAAAAAACCTACATAGCTACTGAACCGTAACGGCTAGAATAAAGAAAAAAATACAAAAAAAATGATTGAAGAATACAGATCAAACTTAACTATTTTTTTAAATCGTTAGTTATAAGCTTTGATACTCAAAACCGAGTTAAACATGTAATTCGAAAAAAAAAAACATATTTATTTCTATCTTTTTAAAATATAAGGAACAATTATTGCATATTTTATCAATAAAATAATTTCATAACAAACTAGACTTATTGCCCTTTCTTCTGATGTATATATGATTATATTCGGTTAACTCTAAGTATTTTAAATAAATCGAAACAAAACACTACTCCTCGTAATTTTACCGCGATGTCTCGAGCGCTCTCGACTCGCTCGCGAAGGCGAAATAATAGCAACATGGCCGCCCGTCTAAGGTTTCCCACACACGTTGTAATTTTAACCAACTGAAAAAAAATGGTATCTATGAATTGGTTTTATGCAATATTTATATTTTATTTATGAATTGTTTTTATGCAATATTTATATTTTATTTATGAATTGGTTTTATGCAATAATTATATTTTTGAAGTTGTTTTTTGTTCTAGTTGGGTTTTTTAAATTAAAACAAATAAAAAAATCAATTTATACTTTAATTTAAACCAGCCACACAACCTATATATGGTAATCCATAAAATAATTCGCAATGCAGAGATTTACGTCACATTGTAGGCACTTCCATACGGTCCTGGCAGTGACTTTTCTCTGTGCGCACATTCAACGTGTGCCACGGCCTCCCCTGCTGCCACGGCCAACCCGGCTTCCAAGGCCGCCACGGCTCCCGCGTGTCTCACCCTTCCACGACTGCCACGGTCACCGCGACTGCCATGACCTGTCTGACCCCCGCGCCCCTGTTTCCCCCGCACTCCTCAACACTTCCATAAACTACATAAAAGCTTTCGTTTGGTGATCTGTTATTTTTGTATGAATTAATTTAAAACATAAGTATTATCAAAAGAATCAAATAAAATTTGGCGACTAAGCATTAAAAATATATGCGACCATGAAACACGTGCATTTTTTTACATTTAGCGCATATTAACCAACACGAACAAACATGTCATTAATATGTCAAAACAAAAAAAAAACATTGGAACATTATACACATCCAACGGAAACCAAGCGAAAAATTAATGAAGAAAATTAGTCCAAAACCAAAAAGTGCATTTTATATTCAATATTAGTATCTTCTCAAGCAAAATATATACCACCACTAGCAAAACAAAAAATATTGCAAACATATTTTGCCGTCTATAGCGAACCTTATTTGTCACGTTTCATGTAACGTCCGTGGATACCAACTAGTCCACAACAAAAAACCTGAGGGACACATTGACATTATTATGGAATCTTCAATGAATTTAGTATATTTCTTTTTGATAAATGTATTATTTTGCTTATTACAAAATGTATTTCGATATTCGATATACTTTTGTAATGCAAAGTAGGTAAAATATGTGTAAACAAAACTAAAATTGTCTGACACCATACGACCGGCCATTTTTTTCGAAACATCAATACTTTGTAGTTAAAATTAGACTAGATTTATCACCTAAAACTGTGATATGTAAACATCATCGTAAAGCACAAATCTTCTAGTTTATTTTGATGTATAACACTTGTAAGATAAATAAAACAAAACTGTAATACTTACGACATAATTGTTGACACTTGTAAAAACACTTCACGACACAAAAGTCACACGAGTCAACTGAACTTAAAAAATTCTAATTTTTTTGTCATAGCATATTACACTGCCGTCTCTTATTTTTTCGTCGAACTATTTCATCAGCTTTATAGGTAATCTATCAAAACTCACCAAACAGTACCGTATTTTAAACTAGATGGAGTTAAAGACAACTCGTCGCTTTGGATACTACAGTATCCGTGGGCGTATGACGCTACTTTTTTTTTGGATACCGTACTATCCATAGACGCTTGAGTGGATAAATTCGTACCTAAATAATAGGCAACAGCAAGTTCAAATAAATGGCGTAAACTCAATAGGCTTAAAAGTGAAAATGGGGGTTCCACAGGGTTCAATTTTGGGCCCTTTTCTCTTTTTAGTATATATAAACGATTTACCGCATTTACTACACAACCAACCAGATATGGTGTTATTTGCTGATGACACATCATTAATTTTTAAAATAGATAGACGTGCTGAAAATCTTGACGACGTAAATTCCGCCATAATTCGGGTCCAAAATTGGTTCACTGCAAACAACCTTGTACTAAACGGAAAAAGACGAAATGTTTGAGATTTACGTTACCAAATGTCAAAAGTACTGACTGTGACATATTATTAAACAATGAAAAACTAGAAATTATTAAACAAACTGTTTTTCTAGGAGTTACGCTAGATTCAAAACTTCAATGGGGTGCTCACTTATCATCTCTAGCAGGACGGTTAAGTTCAGCTGCATATGCAGTGAGGAAAATACGGCAGTTGACAGACGTAGATACCGCGAGACTGGTCTATTTTAGTTACTTTCATAGTATTATGTCTTATGGTATTCTACTATGGGGACGGGCTGCAGGCGTAGAATTTTTTTTGTCCTACAAAAGAGAGCTGTCAGGGCTATATATAATTTACGCAGTCGGGAGTCTCTTCGAGAAATATTTAAGCAAATCAATATCATGACGGTGCCATGTCAATACATTTACGAAAATATTATGTATGTTAGGAAAAATTTACATCTATTTAATAAAAGATGTGAAAAACATAACTATAGTACTAGAGATAGAAACAAACTAGTTCAACCACGGTTTAGATTAACAAAGGTACACACATCGTTTATGGGGTACTGTATAAAATGTTATAATAAAATACCTCCAAATATACTTCAATTAAACGAAACACAATTCAAAACTTGCATAAAACACACACTATGCATGCGAGCATATTATAAGTTAGAAGACTATATTGTTGATAAAAATGCTTGGCACAATGCTGGTCCTGCTCCACAATAACCCTAAAGAATTTCTCAAGAATTTGTAAAAATCAGACTAAATATATATATTGTAATTAGAAATATATCGGACATTCCATTAAATAAGTTCAATTGTGACATGCTCCTGATGAATCCTGACTATATCGCTGATATTAAAAATAATATGCCACAATATTAATTGATTTGTAAATTAATACTGTATTTTTATTTTTCAAAATGAATTAACTTGCTCTGTATAATTAAAATTCATTTTATAATAAATAACAATAAACTAGTACCTAAATATAAATATTGTAAATGTGAGTGCTACGTAACCATTTTACTAAACTTTATATTTTGTTTGTTGTCTGGTAGTTGGGAGTATGTCATGCTCACTAAAATGTCTCACTGATGGTGGCATGTGTGTTGGGTCATTCGATTCCCTACAACATGGTTGAGTTGGGTGATGCTGACGCATGCGTCATGTTCGTGAACGGGCGCCGTCAGTTGGGACTGGTCATCTCTGGACTGTCATGACAGGAAATTTGAATTGTTAAACTACACTCTTTTAGTATTATCTTACATTGTTCTCACATATTTAAATTATATTTTTTTTTGCAACAGAGTCAGTGTAACCAATACCTGCTATTGTGAAAACCTATTTTATAAAAAGAGTAACCATGGAGTTTCTTGCCCGTTCTTCTCCATAGGAATCTACACTTTGGAACGTGGCAACTAGCTTCTGACAATTCAAAAGTGCCTGTAAAGGGTCTAATTGAAATAAATGATTTGACTTTGACTTTGACTTTGACATACAATATGTCAAATATCATAGCCAACCATCACAATAAAAAACAAATGTGTGTACGTATTACTGTGTGTACAAAAGTGTGTATGAGTATCTGTGAAACAATCGATAAATATTAAACAAAAAGTGGGTGGGTCGATTTTTTTGATGACCAGTGTATTAAAGGAAATGTGATGGTAATACCATAACAATTTTGTGTTTTCTTCAAGCCAAGTTATTTCATAAGCACCACTAGATGGAGAAGTAAAGCAAGCATGGTTTTTTATATTTAATAATAAACTATAAAATTTAAAAAATATAGTTGTGCAATGGAGTTCATATTGGTTTCAATACTTCATAGAAAGTGGTGGTCTTTCAAATATCTCAGAATCTATTCATTTTAAAGCAAAATATTTAAGGTATAACATTTGTTGCATTTAAACTTGTCTACCTAATTTTTCCAGATATTTATTGAGTTGGCAGCCTATCTGCCTAGCCTCTACAATTAACTGTCTTTGAATACTTTGTGAACTTTCTATATATGGTCATCATAAACATGGCAAGAATCATCACTTGAGATTTAATCACAATAAAGTGTTAATTGCAGAATTATGAATGAACCTTACAACTAATGATTTAATGGTTGGGGTGTTTCAAAGTGGATCCATTAATTATAAAAAACCAAAATAGTCGAGATGGCTTAGCGGTCAGAGCGCCTGGAGTATTCATCCAGGAGGAGCAGGTTCGAATCCTGTTTGCGACCGTATTCTTTTTCCATTTAATATAATAACTTTAGAGTTTGCTAAGCATGCGTTAATGCTTTTCAAAGATTTATCTTGAATTATAAAAAACCAATCTGTTAACTAAACAGAAACTACAATATTAACCTTTCGGGTCAGCCACATACAGAATTATCTAATATATAAAATTCTCGTGTCACAGTTTTCGTTGCCATACTCCACCGAAACGGCTTGACCGATTTTGATGAAATTTTTTGTGCTTATCCGGTATCTATGAGAATCGGCCAACATCTATTTTTCATCCCCCTAAATGTTAGGGGTAGTCCACCCCTAAATTTATTATTTATATGGCAAAACAACGTTTGCCGGGTCAGCTAGTATATAATAACAATAAAAATCTATTGTGTCTGCAAATGTGTGAGGCAACAGCTTACTGCAGATAGATTATAAAGTATATAAATAGCTATACAATGTGTTTGGAGCATAGTTACCAATACTTTCAACTGAAAAATGCACTTTCACACATACTTCTATCACAAGACTCCGAAAACTGCAGCAGTTCTTTAAACCTTGTAATGAAATAGAAACATTGTTCCAAAACCTACCTTATACATAATATTATCATATCATATAGACACAATAAAAATATTATTGTATTCAAAGACAACTTTGTATTTTCACGAGAGTACAGATATGCATCACATTTTGCCAATCCAACATATTTGAGGACATATATGACTGCAAATCTTCGTATTTGTAGATGTAACAAGTTGCCCGAGTGGGCTGGTCAGTCTAAACCATATAATTAAAACATTTTTAGGTAAACGTATTTGTATTCATGTGTCGTATTTGAAGCAGCATAAATACAATATTTTAATACAATCCAATTCTATATGTAAGGTGTTAGTAATGAAACAGCCGAATATTTGATACTTTAGCTACCTCCATGAAATCTAGATCAAGCGGGGTGATGAAAAATTATGGTAACAAGCCGACTTCATAATAGCTGTGCATGTACAAGTTAAAAAAAATAAGAATTGGATCGAATCTAAATTATGTCAAATATTTGGCATAGGCCCCCGAGGCCCCGACTGTCGAGATTAATCAGAACCGCAACAGTCTAACATTACATGAAATTGTGATAAAATTTAAACAATAAGAAAATTACTTTCTTGTAGATATACGATACAGAATTTTATCACTTCTAATCTTTATCTAATAAAAATAAGATTACAATTTACCAGCAATTAATCCACTAAATATATTAGACAATACTCACTTGATACGCCACACAACAAGTTGTTCACAAAATGGATACCATTCTCCAAAAATATAGGTCCATATAATTATGTATGAAAAATAGTCGCGATGTAATGATCAATATGAAGACAGAGATTTTTACCGTTTATTTATCGATTCTCTGAGATTCATTACCAAATTAAGCATATTAATCTCACATCACTAACAAACCCGAGAAACGCCATAAAGACACCGTCCATTTTGTTTCCAGAATGTTTTTTTTTTACATGTGCGCTTTCGAAGGTAGAGTGCTCGCAAGATAATTTGATTTGATGATGATAAGTCTGCGCGTTACTAAGAATGTTATAATTTTTAAGACTGAATATTCTTTCTGTCGCCTGTATAGCTTTGAATATATAAAATCATTAATAGATAGCAATGAGGTCACCTATTACATGTGACTTAGTGTAACAGCATTAGTGAAATATGGGAGGAACTGTGTGACCCTCTGTCTACCCCTTCGGGGATAAAGCGGAAGAGAACAGTCCTCCTGCGCCCACACACGCTGCAAATGCAAAGTGTTCGAAACGTCAGGATAAATAAAAACCAATAATACACGGGATTAATCCGGTTAAAATTTGTTTTATTATAATGTGTCATCGCGAAAACTTATGATATCAATAATCTAAAATGAAAATATTTCAACACCCGCGCAAACGAGTCGTTACAACATTATGTTAATAAAGAGGAATTGTGAATTATATTGTATTTGAGCTAAGTAGGTAATTATAATATAATTATACGCCGGTGAAACCGCAGGACTCAGCTAATTAATACAATATAACTCCTCCTCTAACTCTATCACATGCAAAAATCCTTCTGAGTATGCTGAAGATTATATTATCCAGTAAAATGTGGAAGAATTAGGTGTATAGTGAGCAGAGGTCTAGATGGCATAGTGGTCATAGCGCCTAGAGTATTTATCCGAGGGGATATAGCGCAGGTTCAAATCCTGCTCACGACCGTATTTTACTTTCTACAAAAATTATTAACTTTATTGTTCGCCACACATGCATTAAAAACGTTTGAAAGATTTCTCTGTATAGTATTCGCATAGCGGTTTTCAATACAGTCGTTTTTTTTATATATTTATTTATTCAAGTAATTATATTAAATGGAAAAAGCAGATTCATTTTGTATTTATTTATTCTTCATTGAATATCCTCCGTCCTTTGTCGTTTATCATTTACATTAATGATCTACCTAGTCCCGTCGAACATGATATGGTTTTGTTTGCAGACGACAATACAGTCATGTTCACCAATAAATATAAGTGTAGCCCAGAATCTGACATGATTATTACATGTAGCATTATAACTAACTGACATTTCGTATTATTAAATAAATAATATTAATTTTTTGACATTTCGAAATAGGAAGACATCATACCAGATCTTGACATTCAATGCAATGGAGAAAGGATTGGTGAAGTGAACAAGCGAAATTGGATCTCAATTTGACTGTAATTTCAATTTGATATGCCATGCCGATAATATCTGCACAAAAATAAACCAATTTTCCTACGCTCTACATATGCTTGGGAAAGTTGTGAAACAATCTGCAGTTATCACCGCATATCTCGGATATGTTGAATGGACATTAAGATACGGTATTATTTTCTGGGGTAACTCAGTGGACAAGGAAATTATATTTAAAGCTCAGAAAAGGTGCTTGTGGCTCCTAAGACCTCTGTAAGATAAAATCCACGGAAAGCTTTTCGTTGACATGTATTTACATTTATGAGGGGCAGTGTTCGTGAGGTCACATATACATTTATGTTCCAAAAATTGAGAAAGTAAACGACAATAAAAAATAAAGTTTTCCGGAGAACAATACAGCTCATAGTAGACTTTGTATGGGACCCCGTATATACAGTCATTTACCTTAAAATGTCTTAAATTGTTTTAATATAAATTCCTTTAAACATAATCTAAAGCAATACCAAATACCTTGATTATAAATTTTATATAAATTCGATTTAAATATTTTGTCATTTTATATTCCTGACAAGCAGATTTATGATTGTATAATATTCCTTGTACGACATTGCATGCTGTAATTGCTTAATATAGCTGCTTTATGCTATAGCTATATTACATTAAGATACAAGTGCCCTAAGTTGGTCATTACATTCGAGGTTGAATTGCTAACCGAGCCTGGGTGAGGGTAGTAATGACCGACCGAGACTTTATTGACCATTAGGGCACGCGGCCCATACGACGTTTTTCAACACTCATGAGAGGAAAAAATTTATAAAATAATATAAAACTACATTTTGCAAAGACATTCAACTATATAAATTTTATAATAAAGATGGCGTGTGAATTTCTTTTTTCGTACGCGTACTCTATGGTCATGGATATATGGATAAGTTTTGATAGTGATATTTCATTTTATTAACTTTTTTGTATGGACTTGAATACAATAACGACAAAAATATAATTATTTTCTAGCGGTGTAAAAATGGAAATAAATAAAAAATATATAACAAATGAAAAAGCGTTAGTGGAGAATCCGTCCTTTAAGGGCGCATTGAGCCAGGGTGGCTCACGTTCCTGTGATGAGGAGTCACTGGATACTTTTCCCAGCACATCCACAGCACTGGAACTCAAAGAGCAGGCTATAGCTGATCTACCTTCTAACACGCTGAGGGAGTACGGGTCAGTTAACTTAGCCAGTGTGGAGGTGACCGAGTGCTTAACTGCAGTGAAGACACAAACATTGCCTAAACTGGTAACAAGCCGTGCATAATTTGTGCGACCACCTACTCCTATTGCCGACGAAGTGACGAGTGACACCGGTGAGTCCTCGTGCTGTCAAATGTCATGTGCGTCTGAAACGGTGAAAACGATTAAATCGTCGCGGGCCCGCACCCGCAAGCGTACGCAGACAAACTACGAGCCAATCACGGCCCGAAAGAAAACAGTTGAGCCGTTAAGCATTAGCAAACCACTAAGCGAGAGAGGAGAGGAGGACGGGGACTCCAAGCTTGCAAGTCCTCCAGCTAAGCAGGCAAAAAAGCGGGCGAAACTAAATCAGGATCTGCCAAAACCAGAGATGTTGGCCAAAACTATGCAGGCGCAACCTACGGCTGAACTTAGCACCTGCATCGAGGAGAGCCTGAGGATGATAGAGGAGGTTGCAAATGCATCCCACAACCTTAAAGGGAGTTTCGTTCACAGCCTCAAGTTGGCAGCAGTGACGGTTCAAGCCGCAGTGGCTGAGTTGGCTAAGCGATCGGCCGTTGAGGTCAACGTAAAGTGGCTGGAGAGTGAGAATGCGGAGTTGAGGTCCCGACTTACTAGTCTCTCAACACAGGTCGAGAAGCTGGTCGCTTAGGTCAGCCTCTTCAGTCGTCAGGATGGCGAAACCGCACCGGTCAGTCCTATTACGACTACTGCGGCGACAGGCTTGGCGTACGAGGCGGAGGCACAATTAAGGCGTTCAATCGCTCTTGAAATCGGGGGCATGATGGATGCCAAGCTGGCTGCTCTGGAGAGTAGGTTGCTCCCTGAGAAGACCTTGCGTCCACCTCTTGCTGCCGATGCGAGGGCCGCGGAGGTTGCGACTACACCACCTGTTAGTGCGACGCAGCTAAATGCCGATCTGACTCTTGTCCCAAATTTCACAAAGAAAAAGGGGAAAGGGAAAGGAAAAAGCAAAAACAAAGAGATAGCTCCGGTAGCGGAGCTACCTGCTGTACCCGCTGCGTCCACTCAAGATGTACCGGCTGTGACGGAGGCCTGGTCTTCTGTGGTTGGGAGGAAGTCATCTAAGGCAAAATCCTCTCAACCAAATCCGACGAATGGTTCTGCTCCATCCGCATCGTCCACCTTCGAAAACACTAAAAAAAAGAAGTCAAACTGCCTAGGGTTCCCACTACGGCAGCGAATACCGTGTCAATAAGGGAAGGGTCTACTGTTACTCTTGCCGAGGTCCTATCCACGGCAAGGCAACGGATACGAATGACCGATTTTGGCATCGATTTTGTTGGACAGAAGAGGGCTGCTGATGGAGGTATAGTTATTACCGTCAGTGGCGCTGACTCTTCCACAAAGGCTGACAATCTTGCCAGTCGTATGCGGGAGGTTCTTGCCGAGTTTGACGTGCAGATTGCGCGTCCAATTAAAAGGGCTGAGGCAAGGATCATGGATCTCGACGACGCCGTAACGTCAGAAGATGTGGCAATTGCCATTGCCGAAGTGGGCGGCTGCTTACCCGGGGACGTAAAGGTTGGTGAAATACGTCGTCCACCTGCTTCTTTGGGGCATGTCTGGGTCCATGCTCCACTGACAGCAGTAAAAAAGCTTGCGTGCGACAAGCGCATGCGCTTAGGGTGGACATCAGTTAGGGTCGAAGTTTTGGAGGCGCGTCGTATGATGTGCTTCCGTTGCCTCGAGCTTGGACATGTTCGCCGCTAGTGCAGTAGTGCGGTTGACCGAAGTAACCAGTGCTACGCTTGTGGGGGAGCTCACAAAGCGAGAGAGTGCACGTCGCCAACAGTGCGGTGTCCCTTATGTGCGGACCATGGTCGTCCAGCAGACCACCGGCTGGGAGGCAAGAATTGTGCTCCACGCAAGAAAAAGACATCGCTTGCTCCAGCTGCATCGCAGGGATCGACGTCGGCACTACAAGGTGCAGGCCCTCAGGAGATGGACACCTCGTCTTCACAGCCCTGAAAGTTCTACAGTGCAATCTGAACCACTGCCGCAATGCGCAGAACCTTTTTCTGCAGACTATTACGGAGTGGTCGACTGCCTTAGCCGTGATAGCGGAGCCCTACGGGCTCAGAGACCCTTACTGGTTTCGAGATACTGTGGACTCTGTCGCCATGTAATGGGCTGGAGGTAGTGGTGGACCTCCTTGCTCCTTATTAGATAGAGGGCAGGGATATGTCGCAGTTGAATGGGGATATGTGGCCATAGTGGGATGCTACGTCTCTCCCAATATTACCCTGGCTGAATTCGAAGGATATCTGGACGGGGTTGCAAACTGCATTCGGTGGAAATGCTCACCTCATCCAGTGCTTGTTCCTGGGGGACTTCAATGCCCACTCTAAAGCTTGGGGTAACTCCCGGGACAGGCCGAGGGGACACGTGGTACAGGACTGGGCGGCGTCGCTTGACCTTCGACTTTTAAATCGAGGGTCGGTTGCCACATGCGTTCGGTGGCAGGGAGAGTCAATCGTGGATCTCACATGGGCTACTCCTTCTGCGGCCCTCATAATATCGGGATGGAGAGTGGCTGAGGAGATAGTAACTCTTTCTGATCACCGCCATATCGTTTTTGATGTGGCAGTCCATCCATCCGATTGCCCAAGCCATTCAGGCACTAACCAACCGGCGCGACGATGGGCTCTCAAATAGCTCGATAGAGACATGCTTGTCGCAGCTGCCAACGTTGCTGCGTGGCCTCAGGTGGGTGGTACTCAGTGGATCTCGTCCGATCCAGAAGAGGAGGCGGCCTGCTTCCGTGACACGATGACGTCAATTTGCGACGCCTCTATGCCGCGGGTCAGGTGCGCCCAGCGCCCTGGTGCAGTTTACTGGCGGTCGGAAGACATTGCGCAGTTGCGAGCTGTCTGTCTTAGGACCCGACGGCAGTATCAGCGCATTCGGCGCAGAAGACAGCCTACAGTTTCAGAGGAGAAAACAACAAATAGAGCCTATAGGGCGTACCGAGAGGCGACTATGGCGCTCCAACACGCTATCGCGGATGCCAAGTCTCGGTCTTGGAGCGAGCTCCTCGAGGGGCTGGACAGGGATACGTGGGGAAGACCGTACAAGATGGTCATGGGCAAATTACGTCCGTGGTCTCCTCCCATCACCGAAACCATGGATCCAAGGCTGCTGGAGAAACAGCAAACTGTCACCAGGTGAGCCAATAAAAGGGCCGACTCAGTGCGTCTATCGGTCTTTATACTAAACTAAAAACTATTTAATAAATTATGTACATATTAAAGTTTACGTTTAAATAGCTATTTCATTATTTACAAGGAAAAGTGCTATGGTTTTATAAATATCTACATTAAAAATAAATAAAATACATGAGATAGAAGTGGGAAAAAGGGCACCCCTTCTCCACGTAATATAATCCAGGCTATGGCCGTGGTTCTCATCCTTCATTTTTATTCAGTTCTTATTTATTATTTCTATACAAAATATGAGTTAATTAAGCATAATTTTGGCATTTTTTCAAAAATGTTTACCAGGTTTTTGCAGATTTTAGCTCGGCACGGAGCAGAATTATCAATTTATAAATGCGACCACATTATATTTGACACAGTTGGTAACACTGAAGATTTTAATGAATGACAGTTGTTTGAGTTGTATATTGGTGTCCTCTCCGTAATTTAATTGATACCTATTTCCTTCCACTTTCCGTAATTCATTTATGCCGCTTTTTAGTATATATTGTTATTCAAAAATAAATTAATAATTTTGACGCTTACGCTTGATATAATTAACATAAATGATGAAATTAGTGGACCAAGTTGTACGAAGTTTTAAAGTGGCCAAGGTGTTTCGGGAAAACACTGATAAAATAAACAGTATAGACTTTTCACCGAGTGGCGAGACGCTAATATCATGTAGTGAAGACGATCAAATCGTTATATATGATTGTGAAAAGGGCACACAAATGATTACAGTGAACAGTAAAAAATATGGTGTTGATCTAATACATTTTACTCATGCTAAGAACACAGCAATCCACAGTTCAACCAAAGTTGACGATACTATAAGATATTTGTCTCTGCACGATAACAAATACATAAGATACTTTCCTGGACACACAAAAAAAGTTGTGACCCTTTGTTTGTCACCTGTTGAAGACACATTCTTGTCTGGGTCATTAGACAAAACATTGCGCTTATGGGATCTTCGTTCACCCAACTGCCAAGGTTTGATGCATTTGTCTGGAAGACCTGTAGCGGCTTATGATCCAGAAGGCCTCATATTTGCAGCTGGTGTTAATTCAGAGAGCATCAAATTATATGATTTAAGATCATTTGACAAAGGTCCTTTTGTCACATTCAAACTGAATCAAGAAAAAGAATGTGACTGGACAGGACTGAAATTTTCCCGTGATGGCAAAACAATGTTGATTAGTACAAATGGATCCATTATTAGATTAGTAGATGCATACCATGGCACACCATTGCAGACCTTTACTGGTCATCTGAATAATAAAGGTATACCTATTGAAGCATCCTTTAGTCCTGACTCACAATATATTTTCAGTGGTTCAACTGATGGAAGAGTTCATGTCTGGAATGCTGATACTGGTTATAAAGTGTGTGTTTTAAATGGTGATCACCCTGCTCCAATACAATGTGTACAATTCAATCCTAAGTTTATGATGTTGGCTTCAGCTTGCACCAACATGGCATTTTGGCTACCTACATTAGATGATGTTTAATATTTTGTTTAAAAGCATCAATAAAAAAAACTGTCATCTGCAAACTTATTATTATGTTGTTGATGTGTCTTGTATTCAGTTCTATCTTTATCATACATACTGTTTATATACCTAAAAAATTTTGGATGTCTTGCAACTATAGCAACTGAATACTTTAACAAGTTTCTGAACAACTTGTCTGAAGTAATAAGTCAATAATTAATTAATATTAAATAATAACTAATAAAACAAAATGTGGATTTGTGTATTAGAACCCTAGTATATACATTAAATATAGTTTTCATTCCAATTAAATATTCTCTATTCAAATTAGATCAGAAATAAATTGTCAATAAGTAAATTTCACTCTTACTTTATATTATATAATTTGACATAAACTTTAAAAATGAAATGTATTTGAAATATCAGAAGATATGTTTTGCTGACCCCAAATAAATTGGGATAAGGACGGGGGATGATGATGAGATCTATTTGAAAGTCATTTTGTTTCATTTATTTATTAAATGTTCCTTAGTTTTAGTGTTTTGCATTATGATTCATATAAGACTAAATAATTAAACTAAATCTTTTAATTTATAAAAATCTAAATTCACAGTTTTTGTTATCGAACTCTAGTGAAACAGTTTGACCGATTTTTATGTTTTTTTTTTGTGTATATTTGGTAGGTCTCAGAATAGGTCGTCGGCAAAAAAAAAATGTTATACCCCTAGGAGATGAGGGTGGCCATATTCAGAAAATTCATATGACAGAACAAAGTTTGTGGGGCAAAGCCTTCTCCTAACAATGGGAACAGCTAGTATTCTAGTAATACAAACAGGATCACAGATTAGTAATATATCTTACGAACAGGATATTAATAATAAACATTATACTAACCACCACAGATTATAGATCTCTACTCTTACCTTTGACGTCTGCAAAAAAGCTGACAAGTGACAAGATACCTGAGTAGCTTGATTTTCCTAAGTTTCCTGTGTTCCCTATTTTGATAATAATTCATATGTTTCCCTACTTTTCTTTCACAGTCCTACTAAGTATTTCTAATTTTTTAAATGCATGAGTAGTGCCATGCCAGAAGAGGAAAGAAGAAACCTTTCTTTTTTATTTCAATGATGCCATATTATAGGCTTATGAAAACTCGAAGCTAGTTACATGGTTCCAAGAAGTTGGTGGCTCTGACCCCATAGGCACTTTTAACCCGGGAGAACTCGCCCCTTTAAACGTTTATAATGCTACTATAGAACTAACTCAAAATGTAATGCTGTAAATCGGCCGCTATACCTACTGCTTTGATATGTTACTTGGGTAGTAATTGTTTTCCACTGTGAGGGTACAAACCCCTTTGAATAAAATTTATAATATAATAAAATCAATATTTTTTTTCATGACCAGGGGATGTGTCTTTTTTCTTTATGCATTTTTCTAATTCCTGTAATGAAACTGGGCCTTGCAGAAAAGTTCTGTAGAATTACTGTATCTTTTATTAATTGGAATACGTTACAAAATTATAATTAAGCCCGAGAGGCTGACACAGACGCTACGCCCCTGATATAATAACACTATAACTGTGGTAGCAAAAATATTCTAATTCTATGCGATAACTACTGCGGTCTCGTCAGGTTACGAATGCGCCCAACCGATTTTATCGTAAAATTGACAACCGTGCAGGGTAAAAATTTAGACGTAAACATAACATAACGCCTCTATTCCCCGAGGGAGTAGGCAGAAGTGTAGCTACACAATTGTACACCCACATTTTGCCAATGCTGTTATTAAGTCCCATGTAATCGATCGTGAGCCTATTGCCATCAACCGCGCACCATGCCAAACTCAGGCCTGCTACTGAGATATTTCTAAAATCCCAATAACACTGCCCAACCTGGAAATCCACCCTCCCCAATACCTCATGCTCAACAATCGCGCTCGGGGCCACTAGACCAGAGAGGCAGTTCTTCGTTGCTTCAGACGTGCAGTTTAAATTACGACAACTGCTTCCGACTTCTAACTAAATTTTTGCCATATAGTCCAATTTTGTCCTAGAGCCAGCGTCAAATAGATCTGAACTGTCAAGGTAGTCAAAATGATGTGAAGAACATAAAATTCAATTATATGTCAGCAAACATAGTGTTTAAATTGTTGTAATCATCAATAGTGGACAAAACATCTTACCTATCAGTTATTATATTAAATGGAAAAAGAACACGGTCGCGAACAGGATTCGAACCTGCGCCGAGATGTCGCAGAGCTCGAGATGCTTAGTGGTCAGAGCGCCTGGAGTATTTATCCGGGAGGCGCAGGTTCGAATCCTGTTCGCGACCGTATTCTTTTTCCATTAATTATAAGAACTTTCGAGTTCGCTCAGCATTCGTTAATGCTTTTCAAAGATTCATCGTGAATCTTACCTATCAGTTTTCAATATTTTGTAAGCTCAGTGTTCTTATTTATGTTTGCGAATAGTTCGTTCAAAAATCTTTGCAGTCAAAGTGGTCAAAATTATGAAAAGTCAACGTTAGTACCTGCAACTACAGTATATTTTTGAGTAAATTTTTTTACTATAATGAATGTGTAATCGTTCATTATATTTTGCTTTTTTCCATGAGTATCCATCCCTTTCTTTATATATTTTGTGAAACTTGGTTCGAGATATATCTAAGTATTTAACAAGTGAAGGCTGGCTACACGCCAATCTTGGTTAGAATCAGAATCTAAAAATTAAGGCTGGCCGCACACGCACGTACCCGTAGGTACTGTTAAAAACTTGGGTTTGAATGGGCAGCACATGGAGGCGGACCGATTGATCAAATCTGAAGTTGCAATACTTACATATAATAGGTAGACATTTATTCCTCCCGACCATAATAATAATAATTAAATTCTACGACCCCCTCTTACCTCAAAGAACGATTTAAGTTCCTGAATGACACACATACACCATACTTAAGATCATCGGAGAACTTGAGGCTTGAGATACCAACGCATTCTACAAAGTTTTATAACAAATCTTTTACAGTCCAAGCTGTACGTTTGTGGAATGCGTTGCCTGTAGCCATAATCCGAGCTCAGACACCTAATACTTTTAAAAAGTTAGTAAAACAGCATTTCCTTTCTTCCTAAGATTAGTTGTTACCAACTTCCTATTCCTATATCTGAACATAATTATTTATTTCTTGTAAAATATGTAGTGCAGTACACCGCTGACTGCCCCCACTTGCAATTATTCACATCTCTCTGTCCATCCAAAGGTTGTCTGGTAGATATCGCTGTTAGCGATAATACCGCCATTGTACCCTCAATTAATAATTGATTTTTTATAAATGTTACTCTAATGGTGTACAATAAAGATTATTCTATATATCTTATTTCGGTGTCCACGGAGATTAGCCAAGTACGCAGGAGATATTATAGTGCACAGGTGAATGCGAAAACAAAGGTGCACTCACTCTTCCTTCACTCTCATATTCCGATGGGATGGCAATCCGAGACGACCGGAGAGAGATCAGGCACAGGACCGACGGCTTTACGTGCTCTCCGTAGCACGGCGGTGGCACACCACCAACTTCCGACTCCGGGCTGCTACTGAGAATTTCCTAACAGAAAAACCCAATAATACTTTGCCCGACATGGGAATCGAACCCAGGACCTTACCCTCGGCAGCCGCGCTTGCGACCACTAGACCAACGAGGTAGACATTACATTTTGTTTTACTTGCACTAATTGAATCAAGCAAACCCAAGAACCAACAATGTTAAAAAGACATGCCATTTTGTAATTCTTTTTACATAATAATTTTAAACCCAAAGTTCTGAAAGATTAAAGCTTCTCATTGACACACACCTCAAACGTTGCCGAAGAGTCCACTTATTTACGGTTGTACTTACATTATGCCACATTTAGATAATTCTACCCCAGATGTTGTCAATGGGATTTAGGTTTGTACTTTTTGAAGCCAGAGTTATTAAACTCTCTATTCTCTTTCTAACTTTTAATTTACAGTTGTTTAAAGAAAATTCAAATTGTTCGACCTCGTTTGAATAAATTTATTCATAATTCTTTCTCTCATTTACCACCAATTGATAAGTTAAGAGCGTTTATTTGATATAACATGTATAGATTTTACAATCAGGTCACAGGTCATAATAAAGTTTGTTACAACATGTTTCGCCTAAAAGGCGTACAAATTTAAATATAGGTATGATAAAAAGAATCTCATACAGTTAAAAATAAAATAATCATAGCATGTCAAGGATATTTAAATGTCAATAAAATAATAAAAAGAAATAATAAATGATAAAAAATCGTAATCACAAATAATTATATAATACTCCAAAATCATAATGTCAAAAGTAATTAATTAAAGCACATCATTTAAGCAATCGGTGACATAATACATAGTAAGAGTTTTTTTTCATGATTTTACTGAAAATACTAATATTTAAATCTTTATAGGCTTTGGGTATCTTATTCTAGATTTTTAGCGCCATACAAAATATGATCTTTCCCATGAGGGCAGTTTTTGCAGTATGTATCCGTAGCTTCTTGCTATCACGTTGGCTTCTTGCAGCCCCGTCTGATAGCAGCGGGAACAGTTGGGGATTAGTTTTTACAAATATAGCCATTCCATATGTATAAAGGACGGAAGTGAAAGAATTTTTTAGGTACTTTATAAAATATGGTCTACAGCTATCGGTCGTTTTCAGTCCAAAAACATTGCCCTTATACGTCGTTTTTGCATTAGAATATAATATCCTTGTTTGTGGAGTTTCCCCAAAATATAACACCGTATCTGAGGATCGATGCAGCAAATCCGTGATATGCGGTGAATAATGCATCTGTATTGACAATTGAGGAAAGCTCTTTTGTAAGTCTCTTCAAGGTGAGCTTTCCAGTCAGGTTTCTTGTCAATATCATCGTGGACTCAATTTTGCACCTGCTCCTCGAAAAATACCAGTCGAGGACATCATTACCAATATTGAGAACACGATTGTGCGTAATAGGATTCCTCACGGGGATGCAGAGTGCCTGCGACAAGATGTGTCATCGCTATTACGTAAATCATCACCACCAAAAAGTAACATGAGCCACCGTGAAATCGTGGCCCTGCGGAATTTGCGTAATAATCCAGACGTGCTAGTGTTGCCAGCAGATAAAGGTAACGCAACTGTTGTCGTCGATACCGAAGCGTATAATGAGAAAATCACGGAACTGGTGAGCGAAACGGTTGTTTACAAGAAGGTTGCCTACAACCCGACCGCCAGGGTGACCACCAAGGTCATCAAATTGTTACAAGACCTGGGTAACAAAGAACTGCTGTCAAGACTACGACCACATAACCCTACACCACCCAAGATATATGGTTTGCCAAAAATTCACAAGCCGGACTGGCCCCTGAGACCCATAGTAAGCCAGATAGATGCACCTACATACAAACTGTCGCGTCATATGGCTACTATACTACAACCATATACTGGGAAAACAAGCAGCTTCATAAAGGACTCAAGACACTTTGTCACTTTATTATCTGACGTGCAGCTAAAGGACACAGAGTTAATGGTCAGCTTTGATATCACCTCACTATTTACCAATGTACCAGTGGATGAGGTCATAAATATTATTTCAACGCAACTGAGTGCTAATTTACCTACTGGATACATTGAGTGCATACATTACTGCTTGAAAAGTGGCTATTTTCTGTGGAAGAGCGAGTTCTACCTGCAAATAGATGGAGTGGCAATGGGCTCACCGATAGCGCCGGTAGTAGCCAATATATTTATGGAGTGGTTTGAAAACCAGGCCTTGGAGTCCGCTAAAACAAGACCTAGATACTGGTGGCGATACGTGGACGATATATTTGCTATTGTCGAACGTGACACGCTGGTGGAATTGACTAGGCACCTAAACGGTATACACAGGAAAATAGCTGTCACAGTAGAAGAAGAAAATAATGGGTGTCTGCCATTCTTGTATGTTCTCGTGATCCGTGGACCTAGCGGTCATGTGTCCCATACTGTCTTCGGGAAACCGACACATACTGACCGGTACCTACGAGCAGACTCTCATCACCATCCTTCACACCTATTTTCCGTACCCAGAACTCTGATAGACCGGGCGTTCAGTTTATGCGATCCTCAGTACGTGGACGCAGAACTTTGTCATTTACAAGAGGTACTGGAGCGCAACGGGTATCAGTGGCGTCGGTGTATCCGTAGTTTGAATACGGTGGACAGGGGTCGTGGACGACGGGCGGGCGCGGAACGTACTCCAGCATTTTTACCGTTCGTTCGAGGAGTTACGGACAAGATAGGCCATATACTCAGACGTAAATATAGTATTAAGACGGTCTACCGCCCACCCGGACAGCTACGACAACTGCTACGTTCACCGAAAGACAAAGATCCATTAGGCGTCCCCGGCGTTTACATAATACCGTGCGACTGTGGCTTGAGTTACATCGGAGAAACTCGTCGCAATATCGCAACCAGGCTGAATGAACACATACGTAGTATGAAGAGTATGGACACCAACAAGTCAGCAGTTGCAAAACACGCTTGCAGCACGGGCGCGGCTCATTTTATACGTTTCGATAAAGCATCCGTACTAGCGAGGGAGAAATACTTCGTACCGCGAAAAGTACGAGAAGCTATCGAAATAAGCCGTCGCCCGAACTTCAACAGAGACAGTGGTTGGACGTTGCCCCCTGCTTGGAAACCAGCTCTGAAGTCCACGTCATATGAAATTGAGTTAAGCCTGGAGTGTGACACAGTCAGCGCAGTATGCACCGGCATGAATAGTAAAGACAATATCTCGGACACGACGAGTGGCGGAAACACACGAGTACTTCCGACACCGAGTACATCATCGGCGCGTACAAAACGCTACGCGGCGCGATGCAGCTCCAGTTTGACTCGCGACATCGCCGCGGGTTCAGCTCATGACTAAGGGCTCCGTTCGAGTTCGAAACTAGTCGGGCAATCCCGAAAAATGCACGTGAGTAGTAACCGGTGAACATTAATTGATATGAATATGTCTCACGAAAGTTTTTATACAAAAATAATTAGTCCTAGAAATTTAGCAGTATCTACTTCACGTAAAGTATGATCGTTATAACTCAAATTAACTTTGTTAGTCATTGGCAACCTTTGGCTGAAATGCATAATTTGTGTCTTGTTTAAAATAATTTTTAAAATATTATTTTCAAGCCAGGATATAATGAAAGTCAAAGAATGATGGTGTCAGATTCATAGGTATAAATTTTTTTACAGACTATTTTCACAGTATTGTCGTCTGCAAAAAGAGTCATTGGGTGGTTAATTGATTTGGGAAAGTCATTTATGTAAATAATAAAGGACCTGGGCGCTTCCCTGCTTGCGTCCTTCCAAATTTCACTAAGCGTTGTTGGGACCGATATATGGTCTCTCTTTTGTGTCATCTAATCTTGACATTTGTGTGATTTGTATTCTGTTAGATAAATACAACTTGAAAAATTTTAAGATACTCCATATTTCTCAAGTTTATTTAGTAAAGTCGAGTGGTCAACATAATCGAACGCTTGTGCCATATCGCAGTACACAGCGCAGACAGGAGTCCGTATATCAATATTTAACAAGACTGTGTATAAAAAATCATATACGGCCATGTTGACTGTTTTATTCTTTCTCAAGCCTTTTTGTTCATCACACAGAATCCTTTTTTTTGCCACGTATATCAGAATAGCGAGTCAATTGCTATTTTACCTAAAACAAAATAGACATTAATGACGTCATGCAAGAAATGAAAGAAATGGATAATCAAGAAAATAAAAAATAAATAATTAAAACACGCACGAACTAAAAAGTTAAACATCAAGGTAAGTAGAAATTTTCATCGCAGACCTATAAGAAAATGTTCCACAGTACTGTCCCCCAACTGCAAAGAAAATTCTTCAGTACGTTGTTGTTTCACTTTTTAGTTCACACATGGCAGACGTGTGTTTAAATTTTTACACTACTGCCCAAAACAAGGACTGTTTAAAAGTTAAGGTGGAATAAAAAACTCACAAACATACATACATGAACGCTAAAAACATAACACCTCTTTTTTGGACAGTCGTGCAAAAATTTAAACATGCTATGTGTGAACTAAAAAGTGAAACAACAAGGTACTGAAGAATTTTCATCGCAAAGCATTCTAAAATTTTTCCGAAAAAAATGTATATCGCCATCAGTAGAGTATCACTACCCTTAACAGTAGGTATACCCTTAACATTTTGAGAACCACAGACGTGAATAATATAATAGGAGTATTTTTGTAGAAGGCAGAAAGCATATAAAGTCAAAGAATTTATTAGATAATTTATTTCGATAAGTTTACATCAAAACTACGTTGTTATATTATATAAGTATGTATTTTAGTATAGTGAGAATTAAATCAAGCAAAAATATTAACATCTTTTGCATAAGTATCTTTCTCAGTCGACTTGACTAATGAAGTTTCTGTTGCGCTAAATAATTCATCTCCACGTTCATCTAATGCGTTCCTGTAAAAATAAAGACAATATGTAGGTTGACAACTTGTAAACCATGGCATAAGCTGGTCCTGATCTTAAAGACTTTGTCTTCTGCGACAGTGTAGTCTCGGCTCCAAATAAGTATTTGTACATATAAAATCATAGATTTAAATAGCTGTGCCCGCGACACCGTTCGCGCGGATGTCGTAAATTAACATAATGTCTGCTTAAGTATGAATAAATTTCATAATAATTAAAAATGTTGACACTAAGCCTAATGCAAGAGTAGCTACTGAGGACCAAGCTAAGTAGTTTTTACATAAACACATCAACACGGTCTAGGGATATTTTTAAAAAAGCGAATTACTATCAATATGTTAATTATTTATATGACATGTATATATTTAAAAGATACGTTATTTAATATTCTACCATTTTCTAGTAATGGTTAAGGTACTTCGATTAAAATTTCAGGATTTTATGGAAAAAAAATGAAGCATAGACGGAAACCGTATATGAATTAACTTTTAATTTATGAGTAAAATCTGAAAAAAATAGAAAAATCATTTAATTTGTGTTTATAAACTTGAAGTTAGTAGTCTGAGAAAGCGCTCATGATGTTCATAACACATCGGCAACGATTCGGCATGCTCAGAACAAGGTTGTCAATGTCTTGCTGTGGAATATTGTCCCATGTCCTTCAGAGGTGCGCAAAAAGTTGATCTTCTGTAGCCAGATTTTCAGGAACTTCCTTCAGAGCTCTTCTTTGCAGCATATCCCACGCATGCTCAATGGGATTTAGATCTGGCGATTGAGCAGGCCAGTCTAAGGCCCTAACATTGTGTGTATGTAACCAAGCTGCTACCGTTCTCGCCGTGTGTGCCCGGGCATTGTCGTGCATGAGCAGGAAATCTTGCCTCATTTGTGTTCTGTGGGGCAAGATTACGGGCCCCAGCACCTGTTGGACGTATCGTTCTGCCGTCATATTGCCCCGCACCCAAACGAGATCCGTCCGTCCTCCAAGACGAATTCCTGCCCAAACCATAATTGTTCCTCCTTGGTATGGGTGAACTTCCTGAGGGTTCTGAAGACGGCTCCATCGTCCAGGAACTCGCCAAACACGCGTCCTTCGTGAATCTGGATGGATGCCGAACCTGGATTCATCCGTGAACAGCACATTGGACCATTGTTCACGGCCCCAGTCCACGTGGTTCCGAACCCATTCTAATCGTCGTCCACGATTGCCTCTCCGTAAAGGTGGGACCCGGAGTGGTCTTCGAGAGCGTAGATTGCTTTCATGCAGTCGCCTTCTTACAGTTTGGTCACTCACAAGCACTTGGTGTTCCACTCGCAGCCTTTGGACCAATTGAGTCGCCGTTGCATTTGGTTGAGCTCGCGCAGTAATTTGCAAAAATCAGTCTTGTCTGGGGGTAGTGATGCGACTTGGCCCCCGGTGCCTCTCCGCTACTTCACCTGTGGCACGATAGCGTGTCCACAATCTTGAAATTACATTTTGGTGGGTCCCTATGGCCTCAGCAACATTACGCTGAACAGACCCAGCTTCCAGCATTCCCACAGCTCGTAATATCTCCGCCCTCGTCATATGTTGGCGTTGCATGGCTACAATACCTCAATTTTAACTTTACCTTTCGTTTAAAAATTAAAAAAATCTGTAACTAAATGTAATTCGTATTGTTTTCTAAATTTCGCACAAATGAAAATTCCCTCTCCTACACATCAAGACATTTTTATGCCACCGAAACAAAAGAATTTTCAAAAATTTGAATTTGGAATTTTTCTGAGATAAATTACAAACATTTGTTTGTATAAAAGATTCCAATGCGGCCAGTACTTTTCGAGTTATTTAATTGAGTATGATATATCCCTAGACCGTGTTCATGTGTGTATTCAAACATTTACGAAACATTTTTTTTAGGTATTATACAGTACGTAACAACAATCCTGTTGTTCCTTGGAGGGTAATATACATATACTATCTGTGCCCCGCAAACATTGTTCTGCCATATATTTTTTTCTGGATCGGGACACTAATCACCTAGGGGTATAAAAAATAGCCTACGACCTATTCTCAGAACTACCAAATATAAACAAAAAAATTCAAAAAATCGGTCTAACCGGTCGGAGAAACTTGATAAAAACACTATGACACGAGACTTTTATATATTAGATTACAAACGGACATAAATTATTAAATTCAAACGGGACTTAATCGCGCTAAAAGGATAATATTTATTTACTTCGACGTTTCGATCAAGTCGCATAATATTTTTAGAATTTTATAAATACTCGTAAATGTTTTTCTTACAGATAGTACACCAGCTTGTTCGTAGACCACGTTAGTGGGATGCCTAAAAGGTAAGGAGAGAAGTAGTTTCAGAACAGCACATTTATGTGATACTATTTTTGTTGTTAGTGATAGCACTGTGTCTTCCGTCGATTTTCTTTCTCTAAAGCCTAATTGATGTTTGCTTAGCAGTAAATTTTTTCTATATATTTTATTACTCTTTGATTAAAAGTTTTTCTAGTATCTTAAATAACGTAGAAAGTAGAGAGATTGGTCGGTAGTTCGATGGCTCAGTTTTATCACCAGACTTAAGTATCGGACAGACCACAGCTTTTTTGAAAGCTTATGTAAAGATACCTGTTTCAAGATTAAGATTGCACAGCAATGGGCGATGCTAGCGACGAAATATTATGCTTCAGATTTTTTGCTGTAATAGTATCCCAGCCTGGAGCACTGTGCAATCTCAGTCCCGAAACAATACCTTGCACTTCATACGGATCCGTAGGTGCAAAGGACATTCATTGGGTGGCGAGTTGTCATTTTGAAGGGAACTCAACGACCCGATACAACGCCACCATCAGCAAGACATTTTAGTGAGCACGACAAACTTATAATGCCTGGCAATAGGCAGGTGAATGTATGTATTAATGTAATATTGCGGTCCTCGCACCAGCGATGCCCTAAGCCGAGGCTCGTACCCCGCAGAGGGTGCCCATAGAGGGTTATCGCTTAGTTTATAAGTTAAATGCCCTGGCTGGGGGCCTTAAAATTCTTAAGGCAACCACAGGAAAGCCCCGTTAAGCAGTTGACAACCTCCTAGGTTAATATGCGATATAAACTACACAAACATTTTTTTGACAGTATAACGTTTTTTATGCGGGATAAATAGGCGATAGTTTGTATGAAACTACTTCATTTTTGAACTAAGGATTGTAAAAATTGGTAGTTAGAAATAAAAGTGTACTGTATAGTAATATCTTAGGTTTTCCCGATCACTACACATTATTATAAAAAAACTTCTAACCGGATTAATCGCGTGTATTATTGGTTTGTGTTTTTCCTGATGTTTCGAACACTTTGCAGCGTTCGTGGTCGCAGGAGGACTAAGATGTCAGGCGTCTCAAAATTATTTTTGTCTCTGATACATATTTAAAACTAAATCACGACGGTATTTCCTAAGACTATCCCTGATAAGAAATACCGAAACAAACTCAGAGGTAACAGTCGTTTTAAATTTAGAGATACAGTATTACAATTTTATCGAATTATTAACTAAAAGGTGTTCCGTGCATCGGAGTAATCGCTCACAGATTTTTCTTGTGATTTGACTTAGTTTGGGACTTAATTATTTTCAGTACAGGATTTCAAACAGGTGGTAGTTGCCAACCATCTTCTCTATTGAAATTCGGGTGTTTTTTAATTTCAATAGCTTCGCGGAGCATTCTTGGTATATATCGGTTTTCTTTCTCGAGGATTTGGGGTTTATCGAAACGTAGATAATGGTTGGGTTTATCTGTTGTATGTTCACAGACTGCAGATTTTGTTGAGCGTCTATTCTTGACGTCAGCTATGTGCTCTTATACCTGGTGCCAATGCTACGTTTTGTTTGCCCTATGTATAATAGCCCACAATCACAATCAATCTTGTAGACCCCTGCATGTTGTAAGGGAATGTGGCACTTTACCGGTCTTAGAAGTTGACTGATCTTTCTATGTGGCTTGAAGTAGGTTTTGATAGAAGCACGCTTCAAGATGACCAATACTATCGGTGACCCCTTTGTTGAAAGGTAGGACAGCAGGTCGGCGATCAACTGTGGTGGGCATTGGGCGGCTTCTACGACGGGGATGTGGAGCTCGTAAGTTATTATGTTTGAGAACTTGCTTCACGTGGTCGAGTTCCCCTGCCAGGTGATCGGCGCACTATGGGGAAGTGCTTAAGAAAGCCATGCCATAAATACATTTTTCGAACTCTGCTTAAGTACATGTATTATAGCTCAAATTGTAGCTAAGAAGTTAGTCTATTATATTATGTATGAATTATTCATCCGTTTGCTACTAGTTTAGGACAAAGAGCATCGAAATATGTTGATTGAATTTTTTTTACAAATATTTATCAATTTATTTATTTTTCAGTATTAATTTTTAGTGGTCTAGCAGTGCAAACTGTGCAAGTATTATACCATTTCAGCAGTGGCGTGCCTAGGGTTTCAAAATAAGGCAAGCTCAATAAAATTTTAACCGATTTCAAAAAAAAAAGTTCAGTTTTCAACTGAGTATGTAGGTACCTACGAATGTTATATGTATCATCGCAATTTTCTCATAAACTACTGGTTAGGTACAATAAATTAAAAGTGAATTCATCCGTCTTCTTCTCGGCCCCGGTTTGTCACTTTCCTGATGCTGTATATGCTTTTCTAAAACGACATCGTATTTTGAAATTAACGAGACCAGTTCTAAAAAATTGCCTTTATTTAATGAAGTTTTGGACTCATCATGTCCTCTTAAAAGGAAGTTCCTGTTGTGTTAAATGACAAACAATATCGACTAATCTTTGAAATACACTACGGTTGTTATCAACGCGCGTTATATTTTGAAATTTCCTCAGATAACTGGCGTGATATAGATGTCTCAATTAGTTTTTTACCAAAATTACCGAAAGAAACCATTGCACACAGGGAATGGCGCCAGATATGTTATTTAAATCATTATAACCAGATGTATTCGGAATCTTCATTCGAAAAAAATATGCAGCACCAGCAATACAACTTATTAGTGTGCGAACAGCCAACAATCCAACTAGTTTTATACACTGATCTATAAAATTTTCGTTTATTCGATTTACTAGTCTGAGAAATACACAGATTAGGCGTCGGTTTTAATGAAGAAATTAACTGTTTTTTCTGAGCAAAGTTTAAAGATTTTACCTTATCTTCGCCAATCAAAACTTGAACGCATTTTAAATCCTCACAAGGTACAATTACCTCCATTGTAAGTCACCAAAACAATTGTATCACTGAGAAATACTAAGAAAACACACAAAAAACATTAACAACAAAACTTTTCCCACTCACGCAAATGAAACTGAAGTGAGTCGCACTCGGTACTTACGCAGAGTTGCAGTGTTGTCATTTAAGCAAAAAAAGTCGCCAGGTATATGAAAAATCTAGCTAGATGTCGCAATAGGGTATTTGACACTGATGGAAATATAATATGAAACTTAGCTATAATGATAGAATGTATTTTATTTGACTCTTTGGTATTTTTGAAAATAATATTAATTACTCGTAAATACATTTAATTCGATAAACAAATTCATAATTTTTAATCTATGTGTCACGTGACTCGAAACTATAAATTATTTTAAAAAGTCGCTAGTTTTTATTGTTGCTAAATCTTAAAAAAAGTCTCCAAACTCGTTAAAAATCTCCAAGATCTCACAACGTCGCTAAAACGGCAACACTGCAGAGTTGGCAAGGTGTGCATACGCGTGCAACTTCATAGGCATGCACGGCTTAAATCTTCCATACTGATCGATTTGTAGACGCACAAGGTATATACTCGTTATACGGCACATCGCTATAAGTGCGAAAGTGACAGAGATAGTATTTGAAAGCCCGGTAAAAGCCCGTGTGTGTAAGCGAGATAGCTATATGTAGATGCTGCAAATGCGAAGCTCTGCGCGCGAACAATCGCGATGTGTAGTAGTGTGGCATAGGTAGATACTTTGTGTTATTTTGATAAGAATTAAGCGCGCGAACTTTTAAATAGTTCGGGTTTGATATTGATTCTCTATCGAGCATTTTAGTAAGGCATGCCGGGCTTTTGGGCTTATATGAAGGTACCGCCACTGCATTTCAGAAAGCTCAAAATTCATATTTTCTTATGATGTACATAAATATTCAATTTATATGAAAATATATACACTAAAGTAATATCTCTCATAACAAGTAGTTTTTGGGTGTTTCAATTTTTAATTAAAGTTTTTACTGTTGCCGAAATTTGCCGAAGGTCTATAAATAGTGTCATTGGATAGGCAATTTATACGCAATACGGGAAGAAAACTAACTTAACTTATTGCAGTTTTTATTTAATTAATCTATGGACTCTTTCTCATCATATTTTAGTTCACATACACAGCATATTATTTTAAAAAATATCGGGTACCGCATAATCCGCATAACGCTAGTTTTTTTTTTAGTTTATGTATAATGTTTTATGGAACAAATTTTACATATATCTTACCATCTAGACTGTGAAAAATGGGCTGCCAAAACAATAGTCTTATGTACAAAGGAGGTTCTGAGAAGAGCTTGGTTTAAATATAGATAAAAAAAAGTACAGGCAACACTAATGATGGCAATACGGCTAGACGATTTTTTCGAAATTATCATTTCACAGCAGAAGTAACTGATATAGATGAGGAATTAATCAAACGATTTTATGTTATACTCCAAGTTATGTCAAGCGGAAAAGTAATTAACGCTACGAAATTTGGACAGTACGCATTCGATACAGCACAACTACACCTATATTAATAAATATAACTGGTATTATATGTCCTCTTCTGTTCATAAAGTTCTAATTCATGGGGAAAGTGTATTAAGGTATAATTCAGTGTTACCCCTTGGACAACTCTCTGAGGATGCCTAGAAATCTAGAAACAAAGACTATAAACATTTCAGACTTCATCATGCTGAAAAATGCTCTTGAATTGCCACTAATGAAGATGTTCTATATACACTTTTGTACACCTCGGACCAAGGACATGACAAGTCTAAGAAATCCTTATAGTCAAAAATCTATAGAACTTTTAGATGAAGCTTTGGAACTAGTAGGTTAATTTTAAGTATTTTTTATTGTTATTATTTTCTTAATAGTTTAAATAACTTTAAGAATTTCATTTTATCTGGTTGGATGGTTAGCTTTGATGTGCAGTCCTTATTTACTAACTTACCAGTTAAGGAATGTTTGAAAATTGGATGCTGATACGCAATAGTGTGTCGACCCACAAAAAGTAAAATTTGGAAATATTGAAATAAATAATTAAATACGTAACACACTAAGAGAATAATAATGAGAATACATCAATATTTCCAAATTTTACTTTTTGCGGGTTGACACACTATTGCGTATCAGCATCCAATTGTCAAGAAGCAGTTGAGTGACCATGACATGCCCCTAGCATATGCAGAGTTACTCGAGCACTGCCTTGAATTGAATGAATTCTACATGCAAGTTGACGGTGTGGCCATGGGTGCACCGGTCTCCCCGGTGGTTGCCGATATCTTCATGGAAGATTTTGAAAGGAGAGCTGTCCTGACGGTCCCGGCAAGAAGAAGGGAAGATTTTGAAGAGGTATGTTGTTGATACTGTCACCATATTGCCTCAAAATGGGGTCCCTGCATTTTTAGACCACCTAAATTCCATACATAATAAAATTCAATTCTGGCCTTCCTTGATATATTACTTATCCATAATCCAGATCATTCTGTTAGTCACACTGTGTATAGAAAGCCCAGTACATAGAGAGATACTTGAACGGTGAATTTCACCACCATCCTTGTCAGATAGCTACTGTCACCAAATCTTTGTTTCTCTGTGTTAGAGAAACAAAGACTTGGCTCTGTCTAGAGAGAGCACAAGGCATCTGCGACGCCGACCACCTGGCAGGGGAACTCAACCATGTGAAGCAAGTTCTCAAACACAATAACTTACGAGCTCCACATCCCCGTCGCAGAAGCCGCCCAAAGCCCACCACAGTTGATCGCCGACCTGCTGTCTTACCTTTCATCAAAGGGGTCACCGATAGAATTGGTCACATCTTGAAGCGTGCTTCTATCAAAACCTACTTCAAGCCACATAGAAAGATCAGCCATCTTCTAAGACCCGTGAAGTGCCACATTCCCTTACAAGATGCAGGGGTCTACAAGATTGATTGTGATTGTGGGTATTATACATAGGGCAAACAAAGCGTAGCATTGGCACCAGGTTGAAAGAACACATAGCTGACGTCAAGAATAGACGCTCAACAAACTCTGCAGTCTGTGAACATACAACAGATAAACCCAACCATTTTCTACGTTTCGATAAACCCCAAATCCAGAAAGAAAACCGAGATATACCAAGAATGCTCCGCGAGGCTATTGAAATTAAAAAACACCCGAATTTCAATAGAGAAGATGATTGGCAATTACCACCTGTTTGGAACTCTGTACTGAAAATAATTAAGTCCCAAGTAACCAAGTCAAGTCACAAGAAAAATCGAGATATTGTGAGCGATTACTTCGTGCATCGAAACACCTTTTAATTAATAATTCGATAAAATTGTAAAATTGCATCTCTAAATTTAAAACGACTGTGACCTCTGAGTTTGTTTCGGTATTTCTTCTCAGGGAATACCATCAGGAAACCATAAGGATTTACTACAACTCGATTTAGTTTTCAATATGTATCAGAGACAAAAATAATTTTATGAATTTTATCAATTAAATGTACGGTAGACTGAAATAATTTAAATAAACGCCTGACACCTTAGTCCTCCTGCGACCACGAAAGCTGCAAACTGTTCGAAACGTCAGGAAAAACACAAACCAATAATACACGCGATTAATCCGGTTAAAAGTTGTTTTATTATAAAGTGTACTGTATCTTTTTTTAAGTCTAAAAATTACGGGTTTCATTGAAACTTTCATCCTATAAATAAATCTATTTAAAGGTCCATAAAATAATATAAAATTTAAATGTCTGTTTTTAATGTTAAATAATAGCTTTTTATTTACTAAATGCCTATGAAAGTATATACGGTACTTTATAATAAAAAATCAATTTTTTTAATTTTTATCATTTTTTCGGCTAATCTCCGAAACGGCTGAACCGATTTTAACTGGCAGATAGCTGATATTACAAGGAGTAACTTGGGTTAATTTAATTTTAGTTAACGAATTAGGGTTTTGTTTTATTTATTTTCGTTTTATTTGGAAAACGAACAGAATAGAATAAAATTATATATCCGGCAAGTCAATAATATGACGAGGAATCTTTTATAAAACCTAACACCCATATTTTTTTTATGATTTTGGGCAATTTTTTTCCGAATATACATAATATTGCTAAATATGTACAACGATGGTAAGATAAGTATATTTATTTCCTTGAATAGTTCACGGAGCGACTCGCGGCTTCCCATATTATAAATAGCGTTTTATCGATAACACAAATTGTTTAAACCGCCCTTTATGTTAGGTATGTCATTATGTCACCCGGTCTAAAGTATGTCCATGCATATGCATCACATTATTGTGTTTCGTTTAGTATTATTGCAAATGAGCATTAAAAATTTTATAGTTTTAAGTTTGAGGTGAATATAAACACAACATCTCAATAAAAACAATATTTTGCCGAGGTGACGCACACAGAAAGGTGCCAACCATGCCTTCAAAAAAATGAATATAGACCGTCTTTGGTACAACTTACCTACTATTAACCCGATCCAAACTAACATCGCCAGAAAAGCTGTCGGAGTCATCATTTAACGATGTCTGGGAATCTAGAAATTTTAAAACACAGTTACAATGAAGATGGCACACTATGGCCTATTGACTATTAAATAGCATCTATTTTAATTCATAGAATATATAATAGTTAGTGTTGGTTGGAGTTATTCCAGCCACCCGTAGGCCTCTTACTTATGAATAGCTAAGACCAACGCGACGGCTTAACGTGCCTTCTGAAGCATTATTGGGCAGTAAAAAGTTTTTAACTATCATAGTCGCTAGGGTATTGTCATCATTTCAACAAATAGGTAACGCAAAAACTACCATTAATGTCTCCGTAACCACAGTACGGACTGCGAGATGCTCTCGCACATTTTTTTACGTACAAAGGTACGGTTTCTTTTTTATTTATTAAATTAAGAAAAAAACTTAATATTTAACATTTATAAATATATCCATTCCCTTTATATATATTCAACTCACAATCACTTTTTAAACTAGAAATAAAACCCAAGTAGAAATAATTAATACTTACAAAATGTTTAGTAATATATTTTAATGAAGATATATTATGACAATATAATATACCTGGATGGTATTTTTTTGGTAAATACACGTTTTCTAAAAATGAAACCTAGCTAGATCGATTTATCGCCCCATGAAACCTGCGTACAAAATTTCATGAAAATCGTTGGAGCCGTTTCCGAGATTCATATTATATATATGTCGCAGATGGATGGTAGAATCCACTGTTTTACAAAACTGCTAGCTGATTTACAAAACAGTACTGTTTGATAAAACAGCTGAACACCGTTCAGCTGGATTACGATTGCGATACGTTTAACAAAACTGCTACCCACCTTTAGACGTAATGCAGAATGACATATCTACAGTGGGACAGGTTTGTTTATTGTATAGGTATATTAAGTGGATAGTCGCCACTCAAGTAAAAAAAAGATACTGTATTCTGATTTGACTTTCCGTGGCTGGGTCGACGGAGGCTCCTATTTTTGTGTCTGTAAGGTTAGAAAAAACCTAAACACGAAGGGGATGACGGGGGTAGTTGGGTCGCTACGCTCGCTCACTGGCCCCCGTCATCCTCTTCGAACCTAACCTGTCCGTGTCGGGATACACGAAACTCCCTAACTCGCTTCGCTCGCTCATGGATCAATTTCGTTTATTTTCTTTCATAATCCCGATATATTGTCGACTATTATAGTGGTTTAGTATTTGCGTCATTCAAAATTTTCATCTTTTTTTGCTTTTGACAAGTAAAATGAAGTAAGGTTATTATTGTTAAGACATACAGAGCCATATGCGACAAAATTTCGAACTAAAATCAACAATCTGACAGTTCATTTCACACTGTTTTACATAATCTCTGATCGCTGACCCGCTGCATTGATAAACGCAAAACTTTCATTCAATTCTGCGTGTTATAGTTCAGTAATTATGTAGAACTGCTAAGCGTCGTTCAGCTGTTTTTCATAACAGTACTGTCTTGTAAATCAGCTAGCAGTTTTGTAAAACAGCTGATTCTACAATCCATCTGCGACATATACAGGCTGTGGTTTTAGACAGTGGCCAAATTGAAGGAGGTGGGTCGATAGGTGTAACTGATTACAAAACAATTTAAAAAAGTATACCTTAGAAAATCGAATTAATTTCGCAGTTTTACTGTTTTTTGCGTATACGTCGTGTCATAGACATCGCCGCGTCGCGCGCAGTAGGCACAAGGACGGCACCGCGCGCCGACAAAGGCCGTGTACGAAAATTTCACAGAGAAGCGTTAGCTGTTACGAGACGAATAGGACGTTGACCTCTTGGCTATTATTGTTATAATTATTTTTATACAACATATAACTTGTTGCTGTATATGTTCCTACAATATGGCCACTGTTCAAAACCACAGCCTGTATATATAAGGTCTTAATTTATTAGGTAATTTCCTTTGTAAGGGTTTATATGTAAGTCAAATATATTCACTTAAGCTAAGAATTAAATAGATATAACAATTATTTGTAATTAACATAGTACTAGCAAGGCGAAAACAGCTCCATGAACGGCGAAAATTAAGAAAAAAATAAAATTGTTGTAAAAATTTGAATTATCGCTTAAATGAATCCTTATCACTTACACGTTGATCCCTTAAAACGAAATTACCTAATAAATTAGGACCTTATATATACAAGAATTGCTCGCTTAAAGGTATTAGATATACAAGAATTGCTCATTTAAAGGTATTAGATTATGAAATACGTAACCCAAGAGACACAGTCGCAGCCCTTGTGAGTGTGTATCTACCGACCGAACGTCGATAATTATTTCAAGGACACTGCCGAGACAACGTACTGTATCTTTATTATACTGTGCCGTAACTAATCTATCTACTTTATTTTATTTATTCTGAATTGCTTTCGATTATCAAAGCAATCTTCTATATCAATAAATAAATTGGTTAAGCGACTGCTAAGGCACTCAAAAGCCGATAAAAATAAATTTGTAAGATTAGGCGCATCTGTACTCTAAATACCTGAAGTAGTAAGTCGATGAGTGGTGAGGTACTCGGCGGACAAATATGGAGGCAAGTCATCAGTGGCATCACCAGCACCACCTTCAGCGCCAAGAGTCTCGACAACCGACAGCCACTGGCCGTTATGACAACGGAACCTTTCCACCTGAAATAAAAATTATAAAATTTGAACTAAATCACACATACAAAGAGTATTTATTTATTTTAGTTTTAAACTAGCCGTGTTTCGCGGTTTCACCCGCGCATAATTATATTACATATATTGTATACTCCTTATATACTCCATTATATACTCCTTATATAGGCAGCTACCTGCCAGTTTAGCCGGAACAAACAGACAGACAAAAAATTTAAAAAAGGATGTTTAGGCGGTTCAGTCGCAGATTGTACCTTTTGCAAAATGCAAAACGTATGGTACGTTTACTTTTCTCTTTCTTCTTTCACGCAAAGCACCTTTCTTAGTACGCAAATTTCTCATAATGCACCTTTATCATAATGCACGTTTTGCAAAACGTATTTTTTTTCTAAATTGACTCTTTTACAGTGCTACAGGTAATATGAAAAAGGCAAATTAGAGATTGATAATTGTATTTATAATCAATTGTTCGCGATAAACTTAAAAACTATTGAACGAATTTTCATGCGGTTTTACCCAGTAGACAGAGTGATTCACGAGGATGGTTTGGGTGTGTAATTCGTTAGTTTTGTATAAATTTGCTGAAATATGCCTGTATTCCCGTTGTCCCCGTAGGCCATGTCCCCGTTAAAGGCAAGGTTTAAAGCAATCAATTCAGTACTTGCAAGTGACCGAACCGACACGACTAACTTTACAGTTAAAACAATGTCGTAAAGAATGCAATTACCTTAATAATTCAAGATATAAAGTTATTATATTAAATGGAAAAAGAATACGGTCGCGAACAGGATTCGAACCTGCGCCTCCCGGATGAATACTCCAAGCGCTTTGACCACTAATAACTTTAGAGTTCGCTAAGCATGCGTTAATGCTTTTCAAAGATTTATCTTGAATTCAAGATATGTCTTTGAAAAAGCATTAACGCATGCTTAGCGAACTCTAAAGTTACAATATTAAATGGAAAAAGAATGAATTGATTACAATGACGTCGCCATAAGACGTGTTAAAATATGGAAGAAGAATTCGCGGTGGTGAGCAGAGGTCGAGATGGCTTAGTTGGTCAGAGCGCCTGGAGTATCTATCCGGGAGGCGCAGGTTCGAATCCTGTTCGCGACCGTATTCTTTTTCCATTTAATATTGTAACTTTAGAGTTCGCTAAGCATGCGTTAATGCTTTTTCAAAGACATATCTTGAATTATTAAGGTAATTGCATTCTTTACGACATTGTATTAACTGCAAAGTTAGTCGTGTCGGTTCAGTCACTTGTATAGGTACTGAATTGATTGCAATGACGTCGCCATAAGACGTGTTAAAATATGGAAGAAGAATTCGCGGTGGTGAGCAGAGGTCGAGATGGCTTAGTTGGTCAGAGCGCCTGGAGTATCTATCCGGGAGGCGCAGGTTCGAATCCTGTTCGCGACCGTATTCTTTTTCCATTTAATATTGTAACTTTAGAGTTCGCTAAGCATGCGTTAATGCTTTTTCAAAGACATATCTTGAATTATTAAGGTAATTGCATTCTTTACGACATTGTATTAACTGCAAAGTTAGTCGTGTCGGTTCAGTCACTTGTATAGGTACTGAATTGATTGCAATGACGTCGCCATAAGACGTGTTAAAATATGGAAGAAGAATTCGCGGTGGTGAGCAGAGGTCGAGATGGCTTAGTTGGTCAGAGCGCCTGGAGTATCTATCCGGGAGGCGCAGGTTCGAATCCTGTTCGCGACCGTATTCTCTTTTTCCATTTAATATTGTAACTTTATTATTTGCTTAATTCTAAATTTTCATCATTTTAGCCACTGTTTAGTACCCATTTAGTTTTATTTGCGGGTATTACCGGACAAAACTACGAGATGACTTTATGCTTTTTTGCTTACATTAGTTAGGGTATAAACTATTCCACAACCAAATTTTGTCAAGATCTGTCCAGCATATTTTACGTTATTGCGGCACAAACATGAAAGATCTGTCCAGCAGATTTTATGTGATTGCGGCACATACATGTATAATTTACGATTTAAGGGGACAACGATACGTGAAATCTTAACTGTTCGTTGTCCCCGTTGCCCGTATCTACAGACCGTCATAAAATTTTATTACGTTCTGTTGTCCCCGTGACGGGGACACAGATTACGGGGACAAGGGCAATACATGGAAATATGACGATAATCGCTTAAGAAGCCTGAAAAAATCATGCCGACTTCTTACTGCAACGATGTGCGCTGAGTAAATAGCTGTACGAAAATTTTACGGAATTTGTCGATTTATTTTAATACACTCTTTATTTTAATACTCCTATTTAACATGAATATCGTTTGAAACTAAAGAGAATACCTATATGAGAATTTAATAGGAAATATTCTTCGAGAATATCGTCGCTCAGGAGAATGAATACAACTTTAATATACAGTCAATACCATTACTTTCAAAATAGATCGATGCAATAGAATCATCCAATTTTTAAATTCTCGTAAATTCTCTTACAAAAGAATTTTCTCGAGAACTTAACAGCAAAGTGCTCACTAGGAGAATATTCTCGAGAATTTATCATCACTAGTCCCGTACCATATAATTAGATCATAACCATTAGACCAATACCATAAAATTAATTAGATCTTAATATTTAGTACTCAGGTATATATCTATTGTTCTACATACTGGTTATGTCTAATTTTTAGGATAAATTGTATGGGGCGGGAAACAAAGTCGCTATCCGCGCCGTAGTAACAAAGGGTTCAATGTTTTTTCACAGAGCCATACATATCGACAGCTTCTTTTCACATGACTGTTTCCATCCATCCACCAGAAGTCATCCGGCTGAATATATTAATGCTACTTCATTAATTATGAAAGCACCGACAATTGCTCCAACGAAAAGAAAAGTCGGATTGAAGGACAAACTGAACTTTACCGTTGAGGTACCGAGGATTTTAAGGACAACCCAACATAATGTTTCTTTTTATTAAGATTAGCTTACCTTTATTCTAATTGCCCATTCATTTTGCATCTGTGATATAATATCAAGGCAATTGTCGCACATTTTTCTTATCTCCGCATTCTTATCTTGCATCAAGTCGATAAGGTAAGCTGGAGCTTCTACAATAGAAATATAAAAACTTGGATTCTCTCATTTAAACTTGTCTTTTTTTGTCATTGGCTAATCGCAATTTGCTCATTTCCACGTTCAAAACGGATTTAGTTATTAGGACTGATTATTAATTTCACAATTCGGATCAGTTTCAATGTAACAATACAAAATAGTTAAATATAATTGGAAGAAACTGTTAAATATAAACACAAGTATATAAGTAAAATAAATGCTCTTTTTTCTTTTCTTTCTAAGTACATGCAATAAAAATAGATTAGTTTTAGGGGCGCGCCACTTTATGGTGTATGGTACCTTATAACAAAAGATGTTAAGCAGAAATCGTGTCAAGTTATTATCCTTCAATGTGTGCATACCTGTGCGCGACACCAAATAGTCAGCGGCGCGCGGGTGCGACAGCAGCTGTCGGAAAGCGAACACGGTCTGCAGCACGTGGTCGTCGTCGGCCTGGCGCAGGCGCAGCAACGCCACGAGAGCATGCGCGGCGCCGGCGCGCAGCAGGGCGGCCGCAGCGCGCTCGTCCGCACTCAGCGCTCCCATGCCCACCACGCCCTCTAACACCAACTCGGGGTCGGACGTGCTGTCTGTACGCACGGGTATTACATAACACATATTATTTTCTTTACTATGTAAACCTATATAAGGTATGACTGACTTAGGTACAAAAAAAATTTTGTACAAGAAATTTTGATAAAAATGCTTAGTTTGTACATTTAACCAATAGAGGGCGTTTCAAAATTACAAAGGGTCATTCAGTGAGATGCGTAAGTTCGTTGTATCTTTTAGCGATAGTCAAAGGATACTGTACGGTATAATATAGATATTACTTTATGCCAAAGCGCATCCGAATTCTATTACTACTTCGAGTTAATCATTATGTTTCATAATTTATGCAAAAAAATGGATACAGGTTTTTTTTTGAGTTTTGTTATCTCTTAACTCTAGTTTAGGTCAGAGGTGACAGAAACAAAGTTGACGATGGAGTTGGATGGAGTGAGCTTACCCAGAAGATGCCTGTTCACTCTAACTTTGAAGAGATTAGGGTTGAATGCGTTCGGAAACACAGACGCAGGTTGAGAGTTCCACTCCTGCCGTGCGCATTATAAAAGACGTTTAGAAACGCTTAGTGCGAATTGGTGGAATAGCAACATAGGGATGGTAACTTACAGTGCGTCTAGATGTCCGAAAAATACTTTTCAGTTGATAATTTTACAAAGACAAAGCTAATTTTGCCAAAAAAATATCGTAATAAGATTTATCATTATTTAAAATTTTCTAATGATAGAATATTCAATAACCGCCATCTACAGTGCAGAAAAGGCAATCCTTGAATAGCCGAGTCGGACTGTAAATTACGATGTTTTGCTTTACTGATATTGCATAACATTTAATACATATGTCATTTTATTAACTTTTTTCAATACTATCACGACAAAAATATAATTCTTTTTTAGTGGTGTGAACACTTATTTCTTAATAAAGTTTAAAGAAACTAGAGACATCTAGCGTAATTTAGCTGAATTACGTAAGAATGAATTGAATATTTTAACTTTCAGTTTTCCCTATTCACCACCAGGTGGAGAATGAAGAAGTGGGCGGCGTTTTCGGCATTTGACAGCCCCCCTCACCCCGCAAATCGTCACGCAGTGTTCTTTTAGAAAAGGCCCTTAGAACATCTCCTCTTTATAATTGCTTCATGGTAGAAGGGGACCGGTGGGATGAGTTGGGCCGGCTGGGCACACTCACCGAAGTACAATCTGTAGAAGACCGACAAGCAGGCAACCTAACGGCGATGAGCCAAGCTGTGAAGCTTGGCATCCACCAGTTTTACGTCGCCAATGAGCCTCTTAGCTCTGCATTTCACCGAGTCAAGCGCGGCAAGTTGTTATTTAACTGAGCCATCCCAAAGGTGATTGCAATACTCCATGCAGGATCGGACTTGTGCTTTGTAAAGGGATAAAAGCTGTCCAGGCGTGAAGTATCGCGTTACTCTATTTAGGATGCCCAGCTTTTTGGCCGCAGTTAGGCCTTGGTACTCAACGGTGGCGCCGAAGTTGAGACTGGATGCCATCTTCATGCCTAGGAGCTCGAGCCGATCAGTTACAGGAACAGATGTACCCCGAAACTTGCGGGCCTCTTACCCGGCATGGTCAGTCTTCTGGTACGGGAACAACCACTCTTTATGGTGGGCGTTGAAGTTCCCCAGAAAAATGATCTTCGCTGTTGGGTACCGTTGCCGGGCGTCAGTCGACTCCACGAGGAAATTAAGCAGCGCTATTATCTCCTGGTCACCGCTGTGTGATCGGTAGATACCGATTTCTCCACTAGTGGACACTGGGTCCACAAGTAGCCATGTGGCGGAAAAACCTGATTTCTCAAAGCAATGGAGACGACGATAACAAATGTCATCACGGACGTACACACAGATCCGACTTTGATTTTTGAACTTGTGTTCAAAAGAGTAACTCGGATAGTTGAGGTACGCCACGTCTGACGGGGTTGTTGTTGAGATGCGGATTGGGAAAAACAGGTGCGGCTTCTCGGTCTCTAGGTGATGATATACTTGCAGTTTTTAAAACAATATCGGCTTTATCAATATATAAATTTTTATCACTTTTTAAAATCCTCTCTTCTTCTTATCTAATCATGAAGTTTAATCGCTGTAAATGGACTATACAAGAGCTGACATCACTTGAAGAACCGACCAGGGTCTAAACCCAGCTCGCAGTATCAATCTATTATATTAGTAGAACCGAGATCAGCATATAATATTTACCTGGATCTAAAATCTTCATAATGCATGGAATCAACTTGTATCGTTCGACAACTGCATATATATCGATATTGTTATTCGTGTTAAGTATATTATTGAGGGTTCCCAAACATTCAACGGTAAATTCTTCGCTAGCGTCACCATTAGTTACAGCACCCGCGATATCTCCAACAAATTCCTGCAAATGAAATATTTTCATTTAACAATGTATATTTCTCATACTAACTTAGATAAAAATAATCGAACGCTTAGACCAGGGGTTCCCAACCTTTTTTTGTCTACTCCCACTTTAAGAATAAATTATTTTATAACGCCCCCCTTTTTAAACATACTTAAAAACCGCTAAGTACTTATAACTGATTATTGAAACGCAAATTTATAGTATTCGGACAGAGTATCTTTTATTGAAAATAAAACAAACATAATCAATTCTTATATAAAAACTAATGTGAAGGTTGAATCTGATGCTGTTCAATAAGTTTGTTGATATCAGGTTCCAATTTACTCAAAAACAGCCGCAAGTCGCCACGTTCGGTAACACGCAAACGATTTCTCTTTTTAGTAAGCAGCGTTGCCACAGCACTAAATCCACGTTCACACAAATATGACGATGGGAAGGCTATCAAAAATCGTTGAACAATTGACCACAATCCAGGGTACAATTGCGGGATCGGTTTTTGTAGCCAAAATTCTTGATATCCATTTTTGAACTTGATTTTTATTTCTTCGTTTGTTGTCGATTCTATAAGTTCTTCTTCCAGCTGAGGTGACATTTGAAAACGGATCCAACACCCAGTCTGGTATTTCCAAGTTTAAAATGTCCTGGTATCGTTCGGTGAAGTCAATGTGGAGGTTTTCCAAATGTTGGCAGTAGGCAAACAAGTCGTCGTTACTGCAGTATACTGATAAATTCGGAAAATTGTGAAACTCACGTCTGCCCACATTCTTTTTGTGCAGAAGCAGTTTGGCTGCGAAAGCAGCAACGACATTTTTTGTTTTAATTAAATTTAGTTCATCGCCTTGCAGTTGGAGGTTCATGTCGTTGAACATTTTATACAGGTCTGTGATGTAAGCTATATCATTCTTTGATGTTATGAGCTTGTTGCGCAGTTCTGTATCTTTAGTTTCCAAGAACTCTATCATAGAGTCAAACAGGTTGTAAAATCGAATCAGACAATTGCCTCTTGACAGCCAACGAACTTCAGTATGAAGCAACAAACGGTTGAAATCTTCGTCATTAGTAACACAAAGCTGATGAAATAATCTATCATTCAAAGAGCTGCTACGGATTTTATTGACTGCTTTGATGACATATTGCAGTGATTGAAATAGTCGTACTCGTTCACTTAAGTTTCTAGCAACCAAATGTTGTCTATGAATAACGCAATGTATAGCAAGGACATCTGGAATTTTATTCTTTAAGTATGCTATGAAGCCTTTATGGCGCCCTGTCATAGCCGGAGCGCCATCCGTAGCAACTGATATAATATTTTTCACAAAACTTTTCCAATGTATTGAATATGGTTTCGCCTTTTGTATCTGTCTCCAAATTTCTGGCAAACAATAGTTCTTCACTTATTTTCTCATCTTTAATAAACCTCACGTAAGATAGCAACAACGCTTCATTAGTTGGTAAAGTGGACTCATCGAGCTGAATTGAGAATTGACTAGTCCTCAGATGATTGCACAATGATTCTTCAATGTTTTCAGCTATTTCATCAATTCGTCTTTGCACAGAATTATTACTCAAAGGAATTTTTCGGATAATATCTGCGGCCGGTTTATGAAGCACAGTAGTTATTACTTCCTTTATTGCTGGCAAAATTAACTCTTCTCCGATGTTGTGTGGTTTGCCTTTTTGAGCAATTAACAAAGAGATATTGTACGAAGCTCGAAGTCCGTCGTCATCTTGCTTAGCAGCCGCCGAAAATAGTTTTGATACACTTGGCTGAGTATTATGCTTCTTCTCTAGGTCTTGAAAATATGCTACATTCTTTTCTGTCTTATCTGGATGCATTTTATTCAAATGATCTTGCAGTCTTGAAGGCTTCATTGCTTCGTTCGAAAATGATTTAAGACATAGAAGACACAAAGGCGACGACGGGTTTGTGGGATTTTCAATAAATCCGAATTTAATATATTCCGCAGAGTATTGCCGTCTCTTCTTTTTTACTTCCGACATTGTTTTGTTTTAAGAAATACGTAAGTGTTGAAATCAAGTACTGCTTATCTATTATGCGCGAAACCGCAAATGAAAATAAAATAAATTTACGTCGTTTATATAGGATTGCATAAGCAGCACGCACCAACAGGAATAAGACAAACGTGCATAAACTCGTTTATCTCATTCGACGCCCAATCGTACTCGACAAGCAAGAACAAGTATTATAGAACCAGACGATTGGTATAGGAATGTACAATTCGGATTATTTAACAAAAACTTGTTAAAACATGATTGCCCGCGGTCTTTTATATCGAACCGAGTTTGAGCTATATCTTAATTAATATTAGTTGATGTTCACAAGATGTAGTCGAGAGTCGAGAGCTCAGTCGGTGTCTAAGAGTCTTCCTAGCTAGGTAGATGAAATTATAAATCGACCCCAAAGCCCTACACAATGCCCCCTTTTTTTCTGGGTCTCTTACCGCCCCCCTTTAGGCCTGCAGCGCCCACAAGGGGGCGTTATCGCCCACGTTGGGAAAGACTGGCTTAGACTGATGCAGGATGTTAACGCCTACGGTGCTCTTGTCAGAATCGGGGTCTGTTGCATCTGGGTACTCACATCATACCCCAGAAGTAGCCAACCACCTTTTTCACAAATAAAAATCTTGCTATCGTAAACGACAAAAAACTTACAACAAACAGTGCTTTGTTTTGCGGGTGGTGAGATAAATTCCGCACGAGTTTCATGAGCATAGAGTTTCGATGGCGGAAGGCGCGCGCGAGCAGGTCTCGCAGGCGGCCCTCGGCGGCCATCAGGCTGGCGGCGCGCTCAGACCACGCCAGGTTGATGCACAGCGCCAGCAGCACGTCCGTCGTGCCCGCGCCGCCACCGCCGCCACCGCCGCCACCAACACTCTCCCCGTTCACGTTCAGCAACAACATGTCTGTCAACTAAATCATTATTTTCATATAAATAAGTCCATCAACATTCTCCTTCTTGTTTCATAATGAATGGATGCTAGGCTAGACCTCTTTTCTATGTGGCCCTATGAAGTGTGATCTACGTTTACACACTTTCCTAGAGATTTATACACACATATTTCATGTTTGTTCAATTTGTCCCTGAAATAATTATTTTCTTTATTCTAAATTTAAATAATGAAAATAAAAATAAAGACGAATACGGTAAATTGAATTAGCTTTATTGCAAATATTTTTCTACTTTTTGTCTTAAAGACTGTATTGTATACTTGTATTAACTATGTTTTGTGTGTACAATAAAGAATAACTATAAGAATAGTACTGAAAATTTATGAACAAAGGCGAGCTTAACCCATATATGAGTTTTCTGCCAGAAAACCTGTATTTAAGCGATGGAAATATTAGAAAAAGATGAGGGCCGTATGAAGTGTACAACACAAAATAATGCATTAGTAATATAAATACACTGATAGATACATATTCCTATTAAAAATATATACATGATAAACTAAATACAAATATACATATAAACAGCATTACATACTTATAACACGTATAACACGCCCTCACGAAGCATACCTTGGTGAGGGCATTAGAATTGTGAAAAATAGAAAAAAGTAAAGAAAGAATGTGAGCATCTCGACGCTGCCGAATAGGCAACTACCTCAGTTTTGTCCGGAATTCAGACACATGGTCGTATTTCCGAAGGCCAAAAATGAAGCGGATGCACAAATTCTGCAGACGTTCCAGTTTGTTCACCAGTTTCCCTGTTGCGTCGAGAAACTAATAATCTAAAGTCAAACACTCGATACCCTCCGGGCAATAACATGTGGAAACAGGACGCCGACTGTTGCGCTTTCTGTTGCACTTACGAGCCTTACGGGAGGCATAGTGTCTCACAACTGTCGTGTCGATGTTAATATTATGAAAAAGTAAAGAAAGCATAACAAAAACAAAACTGTGACACTGTAGACAAATTTTCGCAATAAAGTTAATTCAATTTTACCATCACCGTTATTGTTTTTATTTTCATTTACTATCAAAATCTAAAATATCCGTATAATAAGTAGCTATGTGTAGTTAAGCTGGTTACGGATTATAGTATAACATACTGTTAAATGATTCTAAACCCCCATTCGGCCTGCTTATCCAAAATAATAGTATCGTATAGTTGAAAATTTCTGACTCCTTCACTGAATAGCTGAATACCGATACTTATTTTTTCTGCAAAAGTGCTGATTATGGTTCACGATTGTCGATTTCAACATTATCAAGAGTATAAAGAAACTGGCGGGGAAATTATATATTAACTGGTACCCCTTTTGTAATTTGACATCTCGGCGCGATTCAATACACAAATATTCACTTTCAGTACTGCTAAGGTTATTATTCTACGCAGTGAACAAAGAAGTCCATTGTATTACAAGTTATAATACTTGATATAATTATAAAGTTGCTCACCAATTTGACGCAGTCGGACTGTGTAAACATCAATTTGACTCTATCATCCATACTCAAATGATATAAAATTTTCATTGCTAAATTAATATGCTTATCATCACCTGTAAATTCAAATAAAACATTATATAAAATTCGACCGTTTAAACATGTTGTATAATTATAAATTAGTAGTCATACTTGTAAATTGTATAAACTTTGGTAGTAAGCCCAATTTGATCATTTTGTTGCGTAATTTTGTGTCAAACGTTAAATTAAACAACAATTTCAAAGTGACGTTGACTAAATCAGCATTCGATAAATCCATCAATGGCGCTAATTTTTCAACAATACCTCTTGATGCCATACTGGTTTTATTTTCAACAAAGATGGAGAGCTTTTGTAAAAATGAAACTATTAGAATGAGGAGATCTATATTTGAATGCCTCTCCATAGCACCAATAAGCAAGCCAACAATATCTTTCTTGTGCATTTTCTCTTCGACTCTTATATTATCTGCTATATTAAGTAACATGTAAAAAGCCACTCTCAGTAGTTGTTCCTGACGCTTTGATAATGTTTTTAATTTACGTTTCATCTGCTCTTCATCACTTTTTGACAAAAATTCATCAGAAGCGCTGCAAAGATCTTCATGATAACTGGATACTAATGATCTAGATTTTTGCATATTCACATCAGCGACAGCCCATGTGCCTGACTTTGGACGACGCTTTGGTTCAGGAATTCGGCTTTTTGGTGGTTCATTCTAAAATAAATATTCTTACAATTATATAAATGTTAAGATTAGAGAAATAAATACGGTAAATATGTATGATACGTACTAAGTATCACCGTTAACTGGAATAAATAGGAATCAAGGTGTAAGTAGTGATCCAACAGTAAACAGAAAGTTATTTAAACAATATTACTATGTTTTTCGATAAACTTTTCGTAGATGTTGATATCATGACAGTACGAATATAATATATATTTTTTACACTACTTGTTTTTTTTATCTGCAGCTATATTCTGTTACTAGCTGTGCCCGCAACTCCGTCAGCGTGGATGTCGTAAATAACAAATGTTCGACGTGATTCTTCAAATTGGCATATTTTTTATTTATGAACCGCACCTGCACAAACGCACAGACAAGCAGACAAAAATTGTAACAATAATTGTTTTGGGTGCTATTGCGTTGATAAAGGTCCCAATAATATTATTTCTCATATATCTTCCATGTACAGACAGCGATCCGTTACATTTTTATTATATGTATGTATTGATTAATGATGACGTTGAAGGAACATTTTATAGGTGATAATTGGATACCTAATAGCGATACCGACACACAACGCCTTACCACGCAGAGCATTTAATCAAGCTTACGAACAGTCCATAAACTGAAACGTCGAAGAACATCTTTGATAATAACAAGTAAAAATATATCTATCTAATCAGTTTATATTGGCCCACTGCATAGCAAAGGCCTCTCTTTCTTTTTTCCACAAACTCTTTCTTTGCCAGTCCTTTCTGTAAAAAAATAAGTGGTCAAAAATCAAAGGCCTATTTAATCGGCGCGGTGACGGAAAAATCATTGCGTGGGTGGTAAAAAAAAGTTTTTTTATACCTTTTTGTGTATTGCTCTAGCAAATATTGAACTAATGGGGTAAACACGTTAAATATTAACTATGGTGATACTTGGTGCTTCTTCATGGCACCTCCATATTTGTGTACCTATAGTACATGCCATGGAGAGCCGCTCGTTGTGACATCCCACTTAAATTGTAATACTCTCAATATCTAAGGTAAGCCAATGCACTAGTTTATAATTTTTATACAACTTATTAGGTACTACTGTAGTAGGGCCGCACGTCCGTAGTACCACTTTGACCTTGAGCTGGCCTATCATAGTATGGAGTTTCAATAGTATGCGAGGCTAGCTTATACTGGTTGTGTTACCACTGACGTACTGCCTAATGTGCATAATTTCTTACCTTATCAGGTGTGACTACCTGCTTTTTACCTTCAACTTTCTCCTTCCATTGATCATATCTCTTTAATTCATAGTCAATTACATCCATACACAGAGATCCAATTTTATACTGTATAATCACAGGATGAAATTCATTATATGTAGAAAAACAAAAGAATGTATAGACTATGTTTGTGCTTAGTTCAATGCTTCTTTTCCATTCTTCTCTCAGAACTCGTGAAAGTGCACTCAGTAATGCTTCTGTAATTCCAATAATAAGTAAGATTAGTAAATGCAATGTACAGGATTTAAACGATTTCGTGAAATTGCCTGACTATATTCATCTTACAATAAGGATTGATGCTGTAAGAGTTTTATCTTGATTGGTAAATGAGGTAAGTATTTTTTCCCAGTTAAATAATATAATAGAACTTTATTAAATATATTGGTGACCCAGTGTTCGTAATAGGCGACTTTAATTGTCACCATTATAGATAGGAGTCAGAAATATGAGTCAGTTTCGGTATAGGTTAAGTGGATTTACTAGATGATCTTAAGCTTATACTATGTATTATAAATGATGGCAATGCCACTTGTGGGACTGCTTGTAGATAATAGGTTAAATTCTAATTCTAATGTTTTTATTTCAAATAGATCAAATCACAGGTACTTAGAAAAGTCAAAAGCTGGGTGAACAGTTCCAAGACCTTATTGAGAAAACTCGACAAGAAACTCCATAGACACAGACAGAGAATAATGTGAAAAGAATAAAAAAAATCGATGGAAACAATTAAGTACTTATTTAAAATGATTGCCAAAACAGTTAAGAGCTGACCAGTCCCGACAGACAGCACTCGTTCAAGAGCACGTCGCACAAATCAACCTCGTTTAGCTCAACCATTTTGTTGGGAACTCAACGACCCGATGCACAATTAGCGAGCATTACAAACTTATACATACATAAACTCACGCCTTTCTCCCATGGGAGTAGGCATAAACTAATTAACTGTTAAAATCAATGTATCAATCGATTTAAAAAGTTATTAATGCAGAAGGGTTATTAGGGTGCAGAAGAATTTTGTAAAAATCAAAAATAATAATAAATAGTTTTATGGTGACATGTAATTGTAATTTGTAATTGTTGACAACCTAATTGTAATTAAATAATAATAATTATGTGACTATTAACTACTAAAATGGATTTTATTTTTAATTTAATTTATTATTTGTCTGTTTTTTAATTTTATTGTTTTATTTTTCAATTTATTGCTGTTTTTTAACTCAATTTTTTTTTTAATTTTTTTTTGTAATCAGCATGCTCATATTTAAACACAAACATATTTTTGTTTAAAATAAATAAAATGAAATAATAGCAGTCAACAGTGGCTTTTTAAATGTCAAGGAGTTTAGTTAATTGAATGTTAGCTAAAAATGTCTTCTACAAACAATTCTACCACAAAGTACATCTAGTTAACGGTTTGATTTGTTTCTGTCTCTACATGATACTGGCTATAAAGAGAAACAAAAAAAGATAAGAAACCTCTAAATTTTTAACCCAATAATATTTTTTAAATCTTTAGAAATTCTGGCCTGTTTTACTACATTTTATAAAATATTAATTCAGTTTGAGTAGATATCTCTTACTTAATTGAACTTACCATTTCTGGCTAGTTCTATCAAATTATCAGGATTTCTAGCAAGTTGTAGAATAAGAGCAGATCCTTTAATTTTTTCAGGTATATCATCATAGAGTAGTTCCACATAGTCATCTATGCAGTTTAATACTGCAACTGGCACACTCTCAACTGGGCTCATCCTTCGAGAAATTTTGTTTTTAATAACAACACAATCTGCAAAAATAAATAATTTAAAAATATTAAACTAATTCTAATTACATAAATATGAGTCAGTGTTTAATAGAATACAGGTTCTTCAAGAGCTATACCCAATTTAAAAGTTCGTGACAATTTATTTGACAAAATATAGTATTATAAAAACTAAATTTAAAAAAAATATAGTGCTTTTCATAAAAATTTTGTTTACAAACATTAAACAGTATTTGAGGTTCAAGATATGTCTTTGAAAAAGCATTAACGCATGCTTAACGAACTCTAAAGTTACAATATTAAATGGAAAAAGAATACGGTCGCGAACAGGATTCGAACCTGCGCCTCCCGGATAGATACTCCAGGCGCTCTGACCAACTAAGCCATCTCGACCTCTGCTCACCACCGCGAATTCTTCTTCCATATTTTAACACGTCTTATGGCGACGTCATTGCAATCAATTCAGTACCTATACAAGTGACTGAACCGACACGACTAACTTTGCAGTTAATACAATGTCGTAAAGAATGCAATTACCTTAATAATTCAAGATATGTCTTTGAAAAAGCATTAACGCATGCTTAGCGAACTCTAAAGTTACAATATTAAATGGCAAAAGAATACGGTCGCGAACAGGATTCGAACCTGCGCCTCCCGGATAGATACTCCAGGCGCTCTGACCAACTAAGCCATCTCGACCTCTGCTCACCACCGCGAATTCTTCTTCCATATTTTAACACGTCTTATGGCGACGTCATTGCAATCAATTCAGTACTTGCAAGTGACCGAACCGACACGACTAACTTTACAGTTAAAACAATGTCGTAAAGAATGCAATTACCTTAATAATTCAAGATATGTCTTTGAAAAAGCATTAACGCATGCTTAGCGAACTCTAAAGTTACAATATTAAATGGAAAAAGAATACGGTCGCGAACAGGATTCGAACCCGCGCCTCCCGGATAGATACTCCAGGCGCTCTGACCAACTAAGCCATCTCGACCTCTGCTCACCACCGCGAATTCTTCTTCCATATTTTAACACGTTTTATGGCGACGTCATTGCAATCAATTCAGTACTTACAAGTGACCGAACCGACACGACTAACTTTGCAGTTAATACAATGTCGTAAAGAATGCAATTACCTTAATAATTCAAGATATGTCTTTGAAAAAGCATTAACGCATGCTTAGCGAACTCTAAAGTTACAATATTAAATGGAAAAAGAATACGGTCGCGAACAGGATTCGAACCTGCGCCTCCCGGATAGATACTCCAGGCGCTCTGACCAACTAAGCCATCTCGACCTCTGCTCACCACCGCGAATTCTTCTTCCATATTTTAACACGTCTTATGGCGACGTCATTGTAATCAATTCATTCTTTTTCCATTTAATATTGTAACTTTAGAGTTCGCTAAGCATGCGTTAATGCTTTTTCAAAGACATATCTTGAATTATTAAGGTAATTGCATTCTTTACGACATTGTATTAACTGCAAAGTTAGTCGTGTCGGTTCGGTCACTTGTAAGTACTGAATTGATTGCAATGACGTCGCCATAAAACGTGTTAAAATATGGAAGAAGAATTCGCGGTGGTGAGCAGAGGTCGAGATGGCTTAGTTGGTCAGAGCGCCTGGAGTATCTATCCGGGAGGCGCAGGTTCGAATCCTGTTCGCGACCGTATTCTTTTTCCATTTAATATTGTAACTTTAGAGTTCGCTAAGCATGCGTTAATGCTTTTTCAAAGACATATCTTGAATTATTAAGGTAATTGCATTCTTTACGACATTGTATTAACTGCAAAGTTAGTCGTGTCGGTTCGGTCACTTGTAAGTACTGAATTGATTGCAATGACGTCGCCATAAGACGTGTTAAAATATGGAAGAAGAATTCGCGGTTCGAGATGGCTTAGTTGGTCAGAGCGCCTGGAGTATCTATCCGGGAGGCGCAGGTTCGAATCCTGTTCGCGACCGTATTCTATTCTTTATTGCACACAAATCAAGGAACATACACAAATACAATAATGATAATAATGTACAAAGGCGAGCTTAACTCAGAATGAGTTTTCTGCCAGCAAACCTTTTGGATGAAAAAGAAATTAAGAAGACATTAGAGTGGGAAAGTTAAGTGTACAATAATAAAATCCAATTACTTAAATATAATATTATATATATATATACAAATATATATTTAAATATATATATATATATCATGAAGACAGGAAATGTTCCTTAACTCTTTTCTTAAAGATATAAGGAGAAGGGCTGGCGCGAATAGAGTGAGGAAGAGAGTTCCATAAACGCACAGCACGAATTGTGAAAGAGCCGTCGTAACGACTTGAGCTGTGACCAGGAGTTCGAAGTAGAAGTGAGGAAACTAAGCGACAGGGCTGACCTCTCGGAATAAGGTACTCGAAGCGTTCACGAAGATAAACAGGAGAGTGCGGATTATGAAGAATAGAAAAAAGAAGGAAAAGGATATGAGAGTCTCGACGCCGTCGAATCGGTAGCCACTTCAATATAGCTCGAAATTCCGATACATGATCGTATTTTCGAAGACCAAATATGAAGCGGATACACAGATTCTGCAAGCGTTCAAGTTTATTTAAGTTTTCCTCTGTGGCATCAAGGAAACAGACATCTGCATAATCTAAGAGAGGAAGTAGAAGAGATTGGGCAAGAGTAATCTTTGTATGAAGAGGTAAAAACTTTTGAAGACGTTTGAGAGAATGAAAAGAGCAAAATACCCTCCTGCTCACCGCCGCAATGTGAACATTCCAAGAGAGGTTAGGATCTATGAGAACTCCTAGATTCTTTACACTTTTCAAGTACGAGATGGAGACGGAATCATACACAATTGGTGGGAGTGAGCTGAGATCTAGCTTATTAATCATGTATCTACCACCAATAATAATAGCTTGTGATTTTGCTGGATTTACAAGCAACCCAAAAGATTTAGCCCATTTACTAATGTTTTCCAAATCATTATTGATGGCACCAATAGCTTCGTCAATTTCGCCAACCTTAAAGTGACGATATAGCTGCAGGTCATCTGCGTAGAGATGATAATGAGAAGATATAACATTTGTGATGGCGTTAATAAAAACGGAGAAGAGAAGCGGAGAAAGGACGCCACCTTGCGGAACGCCCGCAGCAAGATCACACCATCCTGAGGAAGCCTCATCAACGCGGATCGACTGCGAACGACCACGAAGATAGGAATTAAACCAAGCAATTGCTGAAGAAGAGATATTAAGAGAGGATAGGATTCCTGAGAGGATGTCAAAGTCAACTGAATTAAAGGCACTACTAAAGTCTAACAAGACTAGTACAGTTAGTAACTTATTTTCCATGGCCAATCTGATATCGTCTGTTACTTTAACAAGTGCAGTTACCGTGCTGTGTCGAGGACGGAAACCAGATTGGTAGGGACTAAGCAAACTGTTGGAAGAAAGATAGCAAGCCAATTGACTCTGAACAACACTCTCTAGGACTTTGGATAGGATGGGAAGAATGGAAATGGGCCGATATTGGGAAATAGAGGTAGGGTTCGGAACTTTAGGAAGTGGTATAACGTGAGCCTTTTTCCATGCCAAAGGAAATGTACATGTCTCTAGAGAAAAGTTTATCAAATGCAGAATTACAGGTGTTAACTCATTCAGGATGGGCAGAAGCATTTGTAAATGCAGACCATCATCACCGACTGCTTTGGTAGATATGGAATTAATAGAATTCTTAATATCCCTCTCCACAATTGGGTGAAAAGTGAAAGAGGTACATAACGGCAAAGGAAGTTGTGACAGATGATTCAATGTGTTAGACTTTACATAGGTGTCCAGGATAACCGGGGACCTGGAAAAATGTGCATTAAGCGCATTAAGGTCTATATCAATGTCACTGCAGTTGTTGACTTTCCCGATACCTAGAGATTTGAGAAATTGCCATACCTGTGCTGGATTTGAATGTTGAATTGTATTGTGAATATGGCGCCTTTAATTTTTTAATTTTATTCTTTTTCCATTTAATATTGTAACTTTAGTATTTGAGGTTTTTGCAATCACTACACATTATAATAAAACAAATTTTAACCGGATTAATCGCGTGTACACACTTTGCAGCGTTCTTGGTCACAGGAGCACTGCAGTGTTCGAAACGTCAGGAAAAACAAAAAACCAATAATACACGCGATTAATCCGGATAAAAGTTGTTTTATTATAAACATATATTTTTTACTTATTTATTTTTATAAAAACTTTATTTGTTTGCACTTCTTGCATTTTTTTAAATGTAAAAGCAAACTCATTACTTTAATAAATTATGGTTATTTTTGTTGTCGAAAAAATTTAGCTTTTGCGTACTATGTATTTCTTAAACAGTATACAGGTTGAATTTTTGAAATGGGCGGGGATGGCCATATCTGAATCTATAAGGAATAGCGAAATATACTCGAAGAAGTCTCGGGCCCGATTTTGATAAAAACTAAAACTGCACCATTGGGTTTTTTTTTAATCAATACTCCTAGCCAAGAATCAAAACAGTTGAATATTCGATTGTGTTGCTAAAACGAATCAAATTCTGGGAAGTAATGACATAAGTACGGCAAACTATGGGAATTTTAATAAACTGATTCATATTTTCATGTAATATCTTTGATTCATACATAACATTATTATAGGCCCATAATAGTGATGAGTGTTTACATGCCTACTGAAAGGGCTGAAAATATAGTGGACTTTACGGAATGCCTGGGACTGGTGAGTGCTATAATGAACATAGAGGATGTTGAATCTGTGTTTGTCCTAGGTGACTTTAACTCTCACCCAAGTGGACTATTTTTCGGCCAGTTGACTCATTTTTGTGCCGAGCATGAACTGATTTGTGTAGATGTGGACAAGTTGGGTGTGGACTCAGGCTCCTATACTTTTATAAGTGACGCTCATGGGACGTCAAGCTGGTTAGACCATTGCTTAGTCACAAAATCAGCATTGAATGCTGTCATTGGTGTTAGTATCAATTATGATACACTGTGGTCTGATCACTTTCCTCTGCACCTGGAGTGTAAATTTGACGCTATTGTTCCTATATCTAACTCGTATGATGCTAATAAACAAGATGTAAATTGTGAAGTAAGGTGGGGCAATAGGAACCGTAATCAAATACAGGAATACAGGGAATATTGTCATGAGCAATTGAGATTAATTGATTTTCCTCATGAGTTTATTCAGTGTGGGGACAAAATATGTTTGAACCAGAATCATAAACATTTACTGGATGAAATGTATTGTAATATAGTGGCCGCCCTCCGTGAATCTGCGAAGGCCACTTATCGAGGAAATAGGCAACACAGAGAAAAGTGTGTAATAGGGTGGAACAGGCATGTGAGTGAAGCTCACGGGACGGCTAAGCTGATGTTCCAGGACTGGGTTGATCATGGCAAGCCGAAAACGGGAATAATATATGATACGATGTGCGAAAGTAGAAAGATTTTTAAATCACGCTTAAAGTGGTGTCAAGATCATAAAGAACAAATTAAAATGAATAGGTTAGCGACACTGTGTACAGTTAAGAATTTCTCTACTTTTTGGAAAGACACTAGAAAATTTAACTGTAAGCCTGGCCTTCCCGTGAGTGTTGAGGGTCATTCAGACCCAAGGCACATAGCTAATAGATTTAAGGAGCACTTCCTTGTTATGTCACCACTAGGTCCGTCGGTGTCGATGCTCAATACTGGGTTCCAAGGTGTGGGGCTGAACCTTAAGATTTCTGCAAAAGTTGTGGCTCAAGCTATTCGACAAATGAGAAGAGGAAAGTCTCCTGGCCATGATGGTCTTAGTATTGAGCATCTGCAACATGCCGGACCTCACATTGCACGAGTACTAGCTATGTTTTACTCGTTATGCATAAGTCACTCTTACTTGCCTGAACAGTTAATGAAAACTATTGTAGTGCCCATAGTTAAAAATAGAACGGGAGATATCTCCGACAAAAACAATTATAGGCCAATCTCTTTAGCGACTGTGGTAGCTAAGGTGCTTGACGGCTTGCTGGATGCACAATTGGCTGAATCTATAGTTCTGCATGACAACCAATTTGGTTTTAGACCTCACTTGTCGACGGAAAGTGCCATATTGTGCATGAAGCATGCTGTCAGGTACTATACCCACAGGGGCACACCTGTGTATGCCTGTTTCCTCGATTTGAGCAAAGCTTTTGAATTAGTCAGTTACGATATTCTATGGAGAAAGTTACAAGAAGTAGGGCTACCATCTGAACTTGTGAATATTTTAAAGTACTGGTATTGCAATCAAAGTAATAATGTGCGGTGGGCGGGCACCATCTCGGAACCATATAAGTTGGAATGTGGCGTGAGACAGGGTGGCTTGAGCTCGCCCCGTCTTTTTAATTTTTATATAAATGCCCTAATCGAGGAGCTCAGCGGCCAGCGGGTTGGTTGTCGCATAGATGATATATGTGTCAATAATCTTAGCTATGCGGACGACATGGTGTTGCTGAGCGCCTCGGTTTGTGGCATGAGGAAACTGTTGAAAATCTGTGAGACTTATGCAAGTGCTCATGGCTTGATGTATAATGTGAAGAAAAGCGAGTATGTTGTCTTTAAGGCCGGTACTAAGTGTCCCGCTAGCGTGCCCCCTATAAAGTTAAATGGAGATGAGTTGGCTAGGGTACGTCAGTTCAGATACCTGGGTCATCTGATTACCGAGGACCTTAAGGACGACATGGACATTGAACGTGAACGTAGGGCACTGTCCGTGAGAGCAAACATGATTGCTCGCAGGTTTGCCGGGTGTACACATGAGGTAAAAATCACTCTCTTCAGAGCCTTCTGTACATCTTTTTACACCTGCAGCCTGTGGGCAGTCTATACTCAAAAAGCGTACGGTGCCCTACGGGTACAATATAATAACGCGCTTAGAACGATGTTGCGGCTGCCCCGTCACTGTAGTGCATCACGTATGTTTGCGGAGGCGCGCATCGATTGCTTCTACGCTACTCTGCGCAAGCGGTGCGCGTCAATGCTGAGCAGAGTACGGGCTAGTCGCAACAGCGTTTTATATATGATAGCCAGTAGACTTGATTGTCTGTACATGGGTCGATGTATTAATGCTCACATAAGTATTGATACTTCGACTCATGGGTCAGGCAGGGGGCGAGTAGCTTAATGTTGTATTACTAACACTAGTTATAAGTTATTGTACTACTAACAAATTGGATCTTAGTTATCTGAAATAAACATTTTTAATTAATTAATTAATTAATAACCCGTACCTACCTTGTTCGAAATTATGCCCTTTTTTTATAACACACCTGTAGCCTCCGCGGTTAAAGGCCAGTAAAAGAAAATTTACTTGTAAACAATTGCAACAAAATAATATTTTGTTAAAAATTAACTCTTTCGTTTAGTTAGCTATATGTTTATGCCATTACTTCCCAGATTTGATATTTATTAGCGAAACTATCGGATTATGTAATGATAAGGAGTTTAAAAAAAAAAACAGTGGGTCTGATTCCTGGCTCGGAAAATAGATTTAAAAAAAAACCAGTGATGTAGTTTTAGTTTTCATCTGAATCGGACCCCAGTCCTTTCAGTATTATTCGCAATTCCATATAGTTTCGGATTAAGCCATCCACGCCCATTTCAAAAATTCATCTCTATAGTATGCAGACCCGAAATACTCATCATCCCCCTGCCCTTATCCCAATTTATTTGGGGTCGGCGCAGCATGTATTCTTATTCCATACATCTCTATCAGCTGTCATATCGTCAGTCACTCCCTTTCTAGTCATATCATCCTTAACACAATCCATCCATCGCTTCCTCGGCCTTCCTCTACTCTTATAGCCATCTACATTCATACTCAAAACTTTCCTTGTCACATGACTCTCATCCCTCCGCATCACATGCCCATACCATGCTAAACGATTTCTACACAACTTCTCAGTTACCGGTGCCACTTTCAGACTTCCTCTTATATATTCATTTCTAATTCTATCCATCCGCAGACCCGAAACCCGAAATACTATACACGGTTATTCTTAGTATATATGAAACCTAGGACACGGGTCCAATATTTTCAATTATAGAATCAGTATAAAAAAAAATTAACATATGTCATAAGAACTCACAAAGTCATATTCAACTACGACTCGTCATAAGTTAATTGTAACTTTTCCGATAGGTATCACATAGAGCGCTTGTCAGTAGTGTATTACATTACATTTACTGATTGTAATAAATTCATAATATCGTCATAATATCAAATCTTATAAATAAACGACTGCACCAAGTTGGATAATTCTTTTTTTTTGTGTTCGTTATAGTCAGCACAAGGTTTGCATAAAAGAAAATTTTAAAAAAACTAATAGAAACAAAAATTGCGATACGAAGTTCACTGGGTCAGCTATTAGTAGATATTAATATGTACCTACGTACATTTTCGTAAAAAAATAAAAAAGATAGATAGATACACACCTTGGCGTGTTTAAAAATGATAATTAACACTATTTTCAATAATTATTTATCCCTTCTACAGGACGTTATCATTATTATTATTAACTGAAAGAGATTAAGAGCCCTATTTACACACGACACGATATTGGAACGCGGGCGCAAGTAGCACGTACGCATCGATCTCTAGCTTCCGAGCGACTGAGGCGGCGGCGCGGGGTCAGCGTGGGGCCAGCGTGGGTTGAGTGCACTGCGACTGCGCCGACATAGCGCTATTTACTCGATCAGCTGGTCCGTGTACCTATTGTGTCCAACTCATAGGATATTTTAAATAGTATTTGGTTAAAATATAACGCGGTGGAAAAAATATTACAATCGATTATATTACTGATTCTGAACAAACTAGTTTCAGGTTTCGTATATACTATGAATAACCCTGTATATTATAGCACAGTTGCCAACACTAGTTGGATATTAAAATGTTGCTAATACTAGCAATTTTTTTTTTTTACTAGCTGTCATAGTGCATTCAAAATACATAAACAATGTCTATTTACAACACCTTGAAGCAATTTCCAATATACCCTGCTGATTTCATACAGTAGCATTGTTATTTTCTTGTAGAATAGTGTGTTATTTACGTAACATTGATAATGCCAAATTCCGCAATCACATTGTTTTGGAGAAAAAAAAAACCTTCATTTATTTCGGGACCTGGTGGGACAGTAGGAGTATTAAGGGTGGTGGAAACAACGAAGCGTGTCAAAATTTGTATCACCGTAATGAGAAGGTCAAGGTTATTTACAAGGTCAAGGTCAATCTCCTCCTAATAGTTCTTAAGAATTGTAGGAATGACCAACTCATAAAAGTAAGCTACTAATGAGATTATTTTTGTTAGTCGTAGGCTGCTGCCGTTGCAATGCTCGCTCGGTTCCTGCGTAGCATGGTTGCAGTTCTAACATAACCTGACCTACCTTATTGCTATCTGTCTATAGATTCATTTTCTAATTCACCCCCATAGTAGGTACTGCGCCCTCACGCTCTCTTCTTCCCCCAATGATAGTTAGAACTCCTATTACTACAGGGTGACATTTATTTACTTTCCATAATATGTAAAGGCATTCTTTGTAAACTCTCCAAACGGTGGTTTGTATAATAGTGCACTTCCGAACATATTTTTTGACTACCTGTGCCCCGCGGTTTCACCCGCGTATAATCTAGATTATACTATATAATATTACTAGCTGTGCCCCACGGTTTCACCCGCATTAAATTGAGGAAAAAGTTACTAAAATTATATTCCTCCAGCGCACTTCCTCCTCATGACCCGCCTTGCACATCATAAATGCGCGCGAAGTACTTGATCATTACCTTGATGCTGAGTTATTTTAGAACTATAATATCTTCTAAGATATTCATTGAAATCAAATTATGTCAAGAGCAATTATGTTCAAAATTAAATACTTGAGATGAATAACTATTTATTTTGATAGGGATTAAATTTTATATATATTAAAATTATAAATTATATTTATAAAAATACCTTCGTGAATAATGCATTATTTAAGAAATAATTTGATTACCATAAAGAAGGTTATAGTTACTTAACCCTAAAAGATAGACATATGCTGTTGAGGACTTTTTTTAAGCTTTTAATGGGGAATTCTGCCCTACATGATTTCTGCGTAACTTTAACCGTTTATGCAGCGCACGCTACTGAAGCTCTCAAGAGGATTTTTTTCCCGTTTTTGCAATATTCTGAGATAGAAAAGTACATTCTGAGAAAGTACATTTCGAGAAAAGGACATCATGTGCTGAGACGGATATTAATCCTTACGAACGAAAATTACTTTTTCATCAAGATAATTTTATGAAGATAAACTTTGCAGTTTACAGTATGTTATTTGGATACATAGTTTAGAAGATTAATTAAAATGAAAATATTACAACACTCACGCGAACGAGCCGTGTCACGTATAAAGGCATAACCCAGGCCGCCCGATGGGAATTGAGCATGGGCGTGAAGAGACAAACTGAATTATTTTCTATTTGTTGGTTAGTATACAACACACTTCTCCATACCGTATTTCGGTCACGGCTGCCTATTTGATCTCATTATCATATTATTGTAAATGATCTGTACAATAAAATCAATAAACTTTGTAATATATTCCCTCTTCCCAGACATTTCTGTAAAATAAAAGTTCTTCTGACACAAACTATGGTGAGACAGAAAAGTTAATAAAATTATCGATCCTATAACATAACCAATACTGACACAGACAAACACTTATTCAAACTAACATACATACGCGCACACACAATACACACACACACACACACCACCCATACATAGCTCGCCCGTGCTTACTCATATACACATGCAAACGCTTCACAAGACACATTATTTGAGGCTCTACCTTTTCATTTGTTTTAGCTTAAACAAATAAATTAATAATAATATAATGTCACCAACCAACCTCCAACCACGCTCCATCCAGATACAATGTAAGTTTCAGGCCCAAATATGTGAGAGTGCTGGTACCCATAGCACAAGTTTAATCTTAGCTTGGGTACCAGTGTTCAACAAATACTACTTACTTATATTGTATGTTAAATATTAAAAGTAACTTAATTTGTAAGTGGTTAATGTAAAACTTAAATGGAAAATAAACTAATTTATATTTATTATCCAAGGAAATTATCCAAGTGCATGGGAGATATAGTGCACAATTGTATGTGCTAAGATAGGTGCACTCCCCCTTCCTTCACTCAGATTGGAAGTCCAATGAGTCGGCAATCCAACACGACCAGAGAGAGATCAGGCGCAGGACGGCTTTACGTGTTATCCGAAGCACGGGGGTGTGTCACACCACCAATTTCTTAATTCCGGGCGGCTACTGAGAATTTCTTAAGAGAAAAAAACCCAATAACGTTTTACCCGACCTGGCAATCGAACCCAGGCCTCACGCTCAGCAGCGGCGCTTGCGACCACTAGACCAACGAAACAGTCAGCATTAAGAAGGTAATTATAGTATAATTATATGCGCATGAAACCGTGCGACACAGCTAGTATTAGTATAGATTAGTAGCACTAGTCAAGATGAATTGTGTATGTTGTCAGGACGGAGACCAAACTTGGTAGATTTGTGAATAATTCTACCATGTCACTTGTATAATGTGGCCCGGTTAGGGGAGTGTGATAGTAGGATAACATCAGAACCATATAGCATGGATAACATTTGGTGTGACAGTTAGATAGAAAGAAACCATATTGGTATTGGTTACCACCAACAACAGCATTCCCAATGACGGTTGACATCAGGCAGGAGGCCGGTCATAAAATAGCCAAAACCTTAGCAACATTCCTGTATAAGTAGAGAGTATGTATGGAAGGAGAATACATGCTGCGCCGACCACAGATAAATTGGGATAAGGGCAGGGTGATGATGAGAGTGGCACTAGCACTTCAGCTACATTAATTCATTCAACAAGTTAAAAAAAATTATGAATAATCATTTAGCAGACCTGTATATTTCGACAAGATCTAGACGTGTAAAAATTGTAACCTTCATAACCAGCAGGGTATATTGAAAAGTTGAGCCCAAAACCACTAGAGTAAACAGTAATAACCAATCATACTGGTTTATCAGGCAAATCACATCACATATTTCATCAATGAGTCAACTTAATGATCACTATCTATTAAAAACAAAGCAAAGTAAATAAACAGCAATACATGTAAGTTTCAATTCATGTGTATGGCTCCATTGACAGTCGGATGATTTTGCCAATTTCAAGGTTGAAAAAGACACTGTGACAGTTTCAAACTGATACCACCACTATTTATTTTATTTATTTATTTATATGTTTTATTGTACATCACTAGAAATATACAAAAAGGAAACAATTCTACATTTGATAAATGCACAATGGCATTCCCTGATCTCTTTCAAGCAACCTTAGGATGGAAAATAAATAGAGGAACTATAGTGGGCAGTTTTGGCTTTCCTTCATATTATAATTAAACTATACATACTATTAATACAAATAAATATAGGTAATATATATATATTATATTAAGAATATACATATATTCTTCATAAATATATAATAACCAAATGAGTGAATGCAAACTAATAACAGAAATAAAAATGAACAAAGAATGATTACAACGACAAGTAATGGTCCTTCACCAGTTTTTGAAGATAGGTAATGACTGAGCATGTCCTATAGTTAAAACAACAAATGATGTGGAATATACAGGCATTTTTAATTTAAGATTTTAAGATGACCGAAGGAATCATCTGCATGTGTTATTAAAAGATATTGACCAGTAGTTGTCGTGATGAAATTAGTTGAGGAGCATGCTATCAAATTTGTATGTTTCGTAATGTAAAACCTACTGTACTGTTAGAAAGTTAGCAATTTTTTCAAGGTAAGAAAATAAAGCGTACCTAATTCATGGGACTGTAATAAATATATTTTTTTATCATAATTATAGTTTATTAATCAGAAACTACCGAACTACCCATCTTACGTTTTAAACTTGGCATCCGATGAAAATATCTCGATCAAAAAAGGTATTGTACGCCTACACAGAGCCACATTACGAAATTAATTAAGTGCATAAAGAATTCAATGAGCTATTCACGTACCTTGTGTAAGTTTTATGAAACTTATTAATTTCCCGAAAGTGTTTTAGCTCACTATTATCGAAAAAATCAATACTTTTGTAAAAACTGCTGATCGGATGGGTTTATTTTTTTATGGTATTCACAATAATTGACATTGACAGTGACACTGACTGTTGTTCCCGTTCCTGACAAATTTTACTTTTTAATTTAAGTCGAAATATTAAATATTTACCATATAACGATATTAATTTTACCGAAAAATATGTAGGTATGTTTTTTTGGATGTTTAAAGAGACTACTCGTCACATTAATTTGTACTAATTTTTTTATTATTAAATTAGTAGAATAGAGATTCTAATAGCGACAGACTGCGGCAAGAAATTAACTAAAAGAGTGGTATTTTGTCTTGGTCCTAGTTAAATGAATTGAAATGAAATATGTATTAACCCATTTCAAAATTTTTAAATATATCTTCTTATATACGTCGCTTAGCCTTTCTTTATCATTGTGAGGTTTAGCAGAATTCCTTTTAAAACGTATAAAGTTGTTTATAATATGACTAAATTAAGTAAATTTCCGTATATTTGATACTGTAATGAAATTGCTACCGAATACCTTATTTTTTGTGTTTAGAATACCAGAATGCCGTATCAGGAACAATATATACCGTTCCACCACATTAGAAAACTTTGATTTTTCAGAAATCCTATTCAAATTCAAGATAAATCCTTGAAAAGCATTAACGCATGCTTAGCGAACTCTAAAGATATTATATTAAATGGAAAAAAAGAATACGGTCGCGAACAGGATTCGAACCTGCACCTCCCGGATGAATACTCCAGGTGCTCTGACCACTAAGCCATCTCGACCTCTGCTCACCACCGCGAATTCTTCTTCCATATTTTAACACGTCTTATGGCGACGTCATTGCAATCAATTCAGTCCCTATACTGGTGACCGAACCGACACGACTAACTTTGCAGTTAATACAATGTCGTAAAGAATGCAATTACCTTAATAATTCAATATAAATCTTTGAAAAGCATTAACGCATGCTTAGCGAACTCTAAAGTTATTATATTAAATGGAAAAAGAATACGGTCGCGAACAGGATTCGAACCTGCGCCTCCCGGATAAATACTCCAGGCGCTCTGACCACTAAGCCGCACGGTGGATCGAAAATCGGCTGTAGACATAGGATCTCGATGTCTTAAATGTTATTTTTTTTGCTGGAAATAACTTCTGCCGATCATTACTGTTCTAATGTCATATGAAGTAATTGTGTGCACAAATGGAAGAGTTATAATTTTTATATGAAAAAAATGTATGGAGCTGACATGAAAAATGAGGATATCTCTGGAATCGCTAGGATGGCCATTATATCCTTGCACACTGTTATAGTACTATTTATTTGTGAATTTTTGACATATTTTTATAGTACTAATTATAGGCGATTTTTTAAAAAAAATCGTCTAAATAAAAAAATTAAAAATGTTTATGATATGTACATTTTAATGCTTAAATATGACTATACCAAGTGTAACTTACAATATTTTTTATGCTTAGACCAAAACATTCTAAGAAATCACAAAGTCGTATTACCTACTTATTTGAAATGACATGGTAATTATGAATTACATAAGAGTAAAAAGACACGGTAGGATAGATGTTAGTATTAGAAATGCTCTAAATGAACTGAAGTTGTGAATCCAATGTTTGACTATTTATTGTTATTGACTAGTGATGGTATCACATTTATCTAATTACTTTCATTAAGTTAATCCTGCACTAATTGCTAAATTAGCGAGTACCCCAAATTATTTTGTTACGTATCCTTTTAACTAGGTATATAGGTATTAAGTTTTATTAATCATTAGCTAATGTGGACTTGAGGCATTAGACAAGATTACGTATTATGTAATTCATAATTACCATGTCATTTCAAATAAGTAGGTAATACGACTTTGTGATTTCTTAGAATGTTTTGGTCTAAGCATAAAAAATATTGTAAGTTACACTTGATATAGCCATATTTAAGCATTAAAATGTACATATCATAAACATTGTTTATTTTTTTATTTAAACGATTTAAAAAAAAAATCGCCAATAAATAGTACTATAAAAGTATGTCAAAAATTCACAAATAAATAGTACTATAACAGTGTGCAAGGATATAATGGCCATCCTAGCGATTCCAGAGATATCCTCATTTTTCATGTCAGCTCTATACATTTTTTTCTTATAAAAATTATAACTCTTCCATTTGTGCACACAATTACTTCATATGACATTTTATAGAACAGTAATGATCGGCAGAAGTCATTTCCAGCAAAAAAAATAACATTTAAGGCATCGAGATCCTATGTCTTCTACAGCCGATTTTCGATCCACCGTGAGCCGTGTCGGTTCCACCCGTATTTTTTAATTTTAATGACCTTCCGTTAATGACTGGGGTTACCCCATACATAAAGGGTTGCGCTCCTGCTCCTCACATCACGGAGCGCCGCGGAACCCAAAACTATAGACTGATGGCCTTTATGCTTCTTACATCCATTTTGAGAATAAAAATTACTTATCATAGTGACAGTAACAAAGTCATGGCCACATAGGATACGCGCACTGACGATGGTGTCGTTACTTGTCAACTCTGTGATTGTTACACTCTTTTGGGAAGCAGCCGACTCAAGCGGTTAAATGCTACATTTTTCGAGATATTGGAAAACTATTCGTCGTATCGATGAATGGTTATGTTTCAGGTTTGGTAGGCTTTTTCTGAACCATTCGAAAACTTTTCCGTCTCGGAACGGAAACTTTAACTTAGATTACTGTGCAGAAATTTAAAAAAATAGAATTGGCACGATGACTGATTTTGAAATCTTCTTTTATAATATAAGTACACTTCTACTATTTCTGAAAATCACATTATGTCAGCAATAAACTAAGTTTGGACGCAGATTATTGCATTTTAATCTATCTAATTTTAATTAAGCGCGAAAACGCTCATGGGTGTCATGGCACCGCTTATAGCCGTGACATCATGCTTTGATAATATTCGATAAAAATCCAAGCAACACGTACGACGGTGATTGACATTTACAGGGGCGTGACGTCATTTTCTTTCATTGGCGTTTCAGTCAATATGGCCAATCATAGATCATTTTTTAGAATCCTGTGTACATATATTTTGTCCTAAAACCATTTATTCTTTAATACTGTCATCATGCCTATTCTGACGTATCTTAGAAAATATCTTATGTACAAATATATATCATGCTTTATCAATTTCATCGTATTTTAATAGCTCTTATAGGTTCTGCTTAGAAACTTTCCTTACGGATTCGAAAACTCCAGTTTCTGACGGTTCAGAATCAGGGCCCTGGGTTTGTACTTTTTAGACATTGGTCGCAATCTATATTCTGCAAATTTTTATCAAGTTAAAAGTTCGCTGTGTAGTGATAATTTACGCGCTTATTTTACGCGCTTATTATTGAGGACAGAAGACATCAGTCTTTATCAGTTCAATCAGTTGGTTTCATCTGATTGCGAGATTAATTATGTGCAAATGGACACTTCAGAATACTGAATCTCCAACCAAGAAAACAGCCACGGGTTTTTCTCATTTTAGTCATCAAACCATGTGATGGAGTCAAATGTATCTTCTGTTTCTATGGAAGCAGTAGTAGTTCTAGTATACATATTTTATATCTGTAGTCGGAACCATCATGTTTGGGCACCACGAGCAAAGGTTACTGAGAGTTGCTGAAATAAGTATTGTACGTATTGCCAGAGGACCAACACTTACTGTAAGGGGGTTTGGTGGCTCCATTATTACTATTTGAACAATTCATGACTGAATTGTTATTTGAATTAATTATAAAATGGATAAACTCGGCTAATGCTATAAAAAAAGAGAGGTAAAGTTCACATGAAGGTAACTTTACGTCCAGTGCAAACTCAAGTAATAATTCGCAAGCAACAGACACTAAATATAAGAAAAGGAAATGTTGCGGTGTTTGTTCCTATACAGATACACAGAGGCGCCTAATTAAGACTCTTGCATCCGTATACTGGGTACATTTCGGACAAACAAAAGGCTTTGCTTGTGCAATTATGGATAAAGTTATCATGACCGGAAGTATATTGTGCAGGACTGTACGGCTGACATAAATTCGGCATGCCACCGTCCGGGAGAGTCCATCCGGCACATTATCACTGGTTGTCCTCGTCTTGCTAACGGCAAGTACTTGCACAGGCACAACCTGGTGGCCAGGATTATACACCAGCAACTTCCTCTGAAATACATACTTGTAGAATAAGAAGTACTATACTACAAGTATGTGCCCGACTTCATCATCCAAGTACCCGACCCAGTTCTCGAAAATGGTATTCGCACATTTTACTGGGTTTAATCGTCACTGACAGAACTATTGTTGCCATGCCTGATACAGTGGTGATACATCGATTAGACGCTTGAGCGTCGCACAATGATTATTCAAAATCAAAATCAAATCAAAATCATTTATTTAAATTAAACCATTTACAGGCACTTTTGAATTTTCAGAAGTTAGTTGCCATGTTCCAAAGTTTAGATTCCTATGGAGAAGAACGGGCAAGAAACTCCACGGTTACTCTTTTTCATCATATAGGTTTTTACAATAGTATTGGTTACACTGTTTTTGTTGCAAAATTGTATGTGAGAACAATGTAAAAGAGTTACAAAAATACAACCAATACTAAAAGAGTTTAGTTTAACAATTCAACATTTTGCTATGACAGTTTAGAGATAACCAGTCCCAACCGACAGCGCCCGTTCACGAACATGACACATGCGTCAGCATCACCCAACTCAACCATATTGTAAGGAATCGAATGACCCAACACACACGCCACCTTCGGCGGGACATTTTAGTGAGCATGACGTACTCTATCTGCCAGAAAACAATAAAAAATAAACGGATTAAATCATTGTAAATGGTTACATCAGTCTTTTCCAACGTGGTCGATAACGCCTCCTTGTGGGCGCTGCAGGCCTAAAGGGGGGCGGTAAGAGACCCAGAAAAAAAGGGGGCATTGTGTAGGGCTTTGGGGTCGATTTATAATTTCATCTACCTAGCTAGGAAGACTCTTAGACACCGACTGAGCTCTCGTACATTCCTATACCAATCGGCTGGTTCTATAATACTTGTTCTTGCTTGTCTAGTACGATTGGGCGTCGAATGAGATAAACGAGTTTATGCACGTTTGTCTTATTTCTGTTGGTGCGTGCTGCTTATGCAATCCTATATAAACGACGTAAATTTATTTTATTTTCATTTGCCGTTTCTCGCATAATAGATAAGCAGTACTTGATTTCAACACTTACGTATTTCTTAAAACAAAACAATGTCGGAAGTAAAAAAGAAGAGACGGCAATACTCTGCGGAATATATTAAATTCGGATTTATTGAAAATCCCACAAACCCGTCGTCGCCTTTGTGTCTTCTATGTCTAAAATCATTTTCGAACGAAGCAATGAAGCCTTCAAGACTGCAAGATCATTTGAATAAAATGCATCCAGATAAGACAGAAAAGAATGTAGCATATTTTCAAGACCTAGAGAAGAAGCATAATACTCAGCCAAGTGTATCAAAACTATTTTCGGCGGCTGCTAAGCAAGATGACGACGGACTTCGAGCTTCGTACAATATCTCTTTGTTAATTGCTCAAAAAGGCAAACCACACCACATCGGAGAAGAGTTAATTTTGCCAGCAATAAAGGAAGTAATAACTACTGTGCTTCATAAACCGGCCGCAGATATTATCCGAAAAATTCCTTTGAGTAATAATTCTATGCAAAGACGAATTGATGAAATAGCTGAAAACATTGAAGAATCATTGTGCAATCATCTGAGGACTAGTCAATTCTCAATTCAGCTCGATGAGTCCACTTTACCAACTAATGAAGCGTTGTTGCTATCTTACGTGAGGTTTATTAAAGATGAGAAAATACGTGAAGAACTATTGTTTGCCAGAAATTTGGAGACAGATACAAAAGGCGAAACCATATTCAATACATTGGAAAAGTTTTGTGAAGAGAAAGAGATTCCTTTGATAAATATTATATCAGTTGCTACGGATGGCGCTCCGGCTATGACAGGGTGCCATAAAGGCTTCATAGCATACTTAAAGAATAAAATTCCAGATGTCCTTGCTATACATTGCGTTATTCATAGACAACATTTGGTTGCTAGAAACTTAAGTGAACGAGTACGACTATTTCAATCACTGCAATATGTCATCAAAGCAGTCAATAAAATCCGTAGCAGCTCTTTGAATGATAGATTATTTCATCAGCTTTGTGTTACTAATGACGAAGATTTCAACCGTTTGTTGCTTCATACTGAAGTTCGTTGGCTGTCAAGAGGCAATTGTCTGATTCGATTTTACAACCTGTTTGACTCTATGATAGAGTTCTTGGAAACTAAAGATACAGAACTGCGCAACAAGCTCATAACATCAAAGAATGATATAGCTTACATCACAGACCTGTATAAAATGTTCAACGACATGAACCTCCAACTGCAAGGCGATGAACTAAATTTAATTAAAACAAAAAATGTCGTTGCTGCTTTCGCAGCCAAACTGCTTCTGCACAAAAAGAATGTGGGCAGACGTGAGTTTCACAATTTTCCGAATTTATCAGTATACTGCAGTAACGACGACTTGTTTGCCTACTGCCAACATTTGGAAAACCTCCACATTGACTTCACCGAACGATACCAGGACATTTTAAACTTGGAAATACCAGACTGGGTGTTGGATCCGTTTTCAAATGTCAACACAGCAGTGTCACCTCAGCTGGAAGAAGAACTTATAGAATTGACAACAAACGAAGAAATAAAAATCAAGTTCAAAAATGGATATCAAGAATTTTAGCTACAAAAACCGATCCCGCAATTGTACCCTGGATTGTGGTCAATTGTTCAACGATTTTTGATAGCATTCCCATCGTCATATTTGTGTGAACGTGGATTTAGTGCTGTGGCAACGCTGCTTACTAAAAAGAGAAATCGTTTGCGTGTTACGGAACGTGGCGACTTGCGGCTGTTTTTGAGTAAATTGGAACCTGATATCAACAAACTTATTGAACAGCATCAGATTCAACTTTCACATTAGTTTTTATATAAGAATTGATTATGTTTGTTTTATTTTCAATAAAAGATACTCTGTCCGAATACTATAAATTTGCGTTTCAATAATCAGTTATAAGTACTTAGCGGTTTTTAAGTATGTTTAAAAAAGGGGGGCGTTAAAAAATAATTTATTCTTAAAGTGGGCAGTAGACAAAAAAAGGTTGGGAACCCCTGGGTTACATAGTACTCACATGTACATTATTTATAATATTGATTTTATTGCATTCACAAAGGCAAGTTTGAAATTAAAAATAATCCTAATGATATTTATATCTTTAGACCGGGTTTTCCTTTGTTTGTTAAACTTGTTGGCGCTGATATCTGACTATCTCTGAGAAGAAACGTCGAAACAAACTCAGAGGTCAACGTCTCTTTTAAACATAATAGTACATATCTATGTGAGTGTAACCATGCAGGGATCGTCTAAAATGGCCTTTTGAGGAAAGAGCCTGTGAAGTATATATACCTCTCCAAAGAGTATGTAATATATACTTACTTTTTAATGTATGGTTGCTAGGCATTATTACTATTGTCATTCCAAATAATGTCTTCAAAATATATATAAATAGTGCCTAACGTATTTACCATATTAAGTATCTTTTAAACATTCAACATCAATTGTGCTTAACGTATTTTCCACATTGATTATTTATTAAATATTTAACATCAAATAAATGCCTATTTGATTATATTTAACATGGTAGCAGAGCGTGTAAAAAGTAACGGAAAGTGAGTAGATACCCTTAGTCAAAAAATGGCGAATATTAAAATCGACCCTCTAACAAAAGAGAACTATGACACCTGGGTAATACAAGCTGAAGCCGTTCTTGTTCGACAAAAACTGTGGAAATACCGTGGTTTGGTTTGTGGTATCCGTGGTTAAAAAAAAAAAAAAAATGGAGGCGATGATCAACGACTGAGTGATTGTGACACAGATGATCAAGATGACGATGAATTGTTAGAACAAAATTTGGTCTATAGCTCAAGAAATGTTCTACAAACGGAACCAGCAAATAATGAAAGTGAATACGAATCTCTTTCCGGTTCTTTCAATGTCGATAATGATGATGAATCTGTACATGATGCTGGAGATAACCCTGCCGTTCAAATAAGGTCTTTGAGAGACGGGTCGAATATCACACCTCCTAAACGCTATGATAATTACATTTTAGCAGCAGCTGAAGAAATTGAAAACCTTCATAAGCCTAAAGAACCTTTGACCTTCAAAGAAGCGATGGACTCTCCCGACAAAGAAAAATGGCAAGAGGCCATGTTCAACGAAATTACCTCATTGAACGATAACCAAACCTGGGATCTGGTTAATCTACCCAAAGGACGAAAAGCCCTTCCTTGTAAATGGGTATATAAAGTAAAAATGAACCCTGATGGTTCCGTCGAAAGATACAAAGCCAGAATGGTTATCAAGGGCTACTCTCAGACTCCTGGAGTTGATTATGACAAAACATAAACGAGTACTTTCATGCGCTAAACGAGTACTTTCATGCGCTAAACGAGTACTTTCATGCGCTAAACGAGTACTTTCATGCGCTAAAACGAGTATTTACATGCGTAAAACGAGTACTTACATGCGTAAAACGAGTACTTACATGCGTAAAACGAGTACTTACATGCGTAAAACGAGTACTTACATGCGTAAAACGAGTACTTACATGCGTAAAACGAGTACTTACATGCGTAAAACGAGTACTTACATGCGTAAAAAGTCGAGTATCCAAGTCGAGTATCCAAGTCGAGTATCCAAGTCGAGTATCCAAGTCGAGTATCCAAGTACAAATACCACAAGCGCACCAAACATATTTGATTATATTTAACAAACATATTAAACTAAAACATTTCTTCGTTAGAGAATGTGTTACTAACGGAGACTCTAATGTCAATCACGTTCCCTCAGAACTACAGTTAGCTGACATGCTAACTAAACCTCTATTCGGCCCCAGGCTGCAAGATTTGAGTTCCAGAATAGGACTGAAAAATTTATCCAAAAATTTTTAAAAGTTTCCGAGGATGTGAAGTATATGTACCTCTCCAAAGAGTATGTTATATATGTGAAGTATATATACCTCTCCAAAGAGTATGTAATATATACTTACTTTTTAATGTATGGTTGCTAGGCATTATTACTATTGACATTCCAAATAATGTCTTCAAAATATATATAAATAGTGCTATTTACCATATTAAGTATCTTATAAACATTCAACATCAATTGTGCTTAACGTATTTTCCACATTGATTATTTATTAAATATTTAACATCAAATAAATGCCTATTTGATTATATTTAACAGAGCCATAGCAGCTTTGAGGTGACCTGTCCTATCTGACGGCACGTATGCATCAGTCATCGTGTAGCTCAACCAAAACTAAGTGAGCTCAACGACCCGTCACAAGACGATACCTGATCAGGAGGACATTTGCGTAGGTTAAATAACAAATACTCAAAACCGCCAGACTGTTAATGAGGTTCTTGAATTGTTGGCCCGCATAGTACTCACATTCACATTTCAAAGGATCATTAAATATCAGAGAATGTTTTTTTATGTTACTATCCCGCGTGATGAGAACCTCGTGAAAGCTGAGACAGTTATAGAAATCAAATACCTATCTTGACATGGCACACGAGGTGGTCGATATGTGGGAGGTTGAGAGCTCTCATTGTGACGATAATCATCTCAGACAATGGGTTAATACCCCAAGAGCCTCAACAAACACCTTATGACTTATGATACTCTCGTTAGGCAGTTGGGTCAAGGACTTGATGCCTAAAGCAGTACCTATTCCTCGTCACGTCGCGAATTGTCAGGAAGTTTCTCCCTCTGGAGCCGTAACAACCGCTGGCTTGGACCCTGTTCCCGACGCCAGTGGCCTACTATTTTTAAATATTTTGGTTTGGTTGATCTTTTTTTTTAATAAATATGTAAGTTATAATTAAGTACATTTGGAATGAATACAAATGTAATACTAAAATTATTAATTCCCATCCACTGTAGTTGAATTCACATCACTACGCTATACAAGAGCAATGAGCAAGACACAACATGACAACACTCAATTCAGTCAAGTGCAGTGACTAATTTCGGGAATAAAATATTTCTAATCAATGTAAAAATTTATATAAAAATCGTTCTTCGATTAATTTATAGTTTTAAAACATTTTGAGCTTTCCAACAGTTTCCTAGTGATATTCTATGTATTACTTGTAGACTTAAAAATCAGCATTATGAATGTTCCGTGACGATACAACATTATTTCGTGTATTTCCTTTCAGTGAGATAAGAACAACGTTATGAGATAATTTGAAGGACCACTGTCCTTTAGATCGCCTCAATAAATGGTATTTTTTGTGATTTATGTACTCTTTCCAAATGTTTTCATTGACATAACATTAACGTCGTGCATTACGTACAATTATTGTTTATTTTGCAATAGTCGTAAATAAATATACTCCTGAGGTGTTGAACTACATTTTACTTGATATCTGAATAAACTGATTAACGAGAAATAATAATTTATCAAAGTGATATCTTTTAATCTTGAATCTAGTACAAAAGACTTTCGGTTGGCTAAACATATAATTTAATTATGACTTATCCATTACTGTATTTGTTTTCTATACTATATTTATATATTCTATAAGTTATTTTTTATTAGTGATCAAAAAAAGAATTGGCACAAATATTGAAGTAACTAATAAAATTGAATGTTGTATCTGAGATTGGGAAACCATGTTTTGTTTTTTATAGAAGTTCTTTCTGATACAGAATTAAAATCCAACATATTCGCGTTATTTATTGATGATATTTATTTATTTTAGATGGGAAAAATTTAAACCATGTGTTACGCTTTTCTTATAATGAACTGAAAAGAAATCAGAATGACTGAAAGCATACCAACTCTAACAGCTCCAATCTCTTTGTCAACATATCATCAACTTAGTCTAACAGGTAATACATTTATTTTCATATTTTACAATTGTGATACATATTTATGAAGCAATTTATTGTTCTTCTTATATCATAAGCTTATCTTATTTAGTTAATTTTACTTTAAAACATATTTTTCAATTTTGGCTGTCAAGTCAATGGTTGGAAGTTCAAAGACAGTGCACAGTTCACAATGATGTCCATATTATAAATTAATTATTACACACATAAAATACTGTAAGAGAAGCTTGTGGCTAAGTAACAGCTGCTCATACAGAGGTTGATCTGCCAATGGGTGACCATAATTTCATATAGTGACTCCTCCATGCCTCAGAGAGAATGTAAAACCATTGGTATTGTTTGTCAAATAAAGATCTATGGCAGCTAATACGGGTAGTCAGATGTCTGAAAGTCTGATGTGATAACAGGTCTTATCATGAGATATTGTGTTACCCAGCAAGTGTTCTTTGGGGATCAGATAGGCAGTCACTCCTTGTGAAATACTGGTATTAAGCTGCATCCTGTTATAAAGAGAGGCAACCCAAACATAGTTGAGAACAGGCTAGGGAAGTAGGGATATTGTATTGCTTAAAATTATGAAAGAAAACTATGAGGAAACCAGCATACCATGGAGATGTTTCCCATACTATATAAACTGATGTCAAAAATATGCATGCAATTTAAATTGACACTAGGTTGTACATCAACCATATGATAAAAACATTCTAATAAAATCTAGGACTGACTCATTGGTCCAGTGGTCTCAAGCATCAATGCTGAGCATAAGTTGCTGGGTTGGATTCCCAAGTTGGGCAAGGTATTATTGGTTTTTCTGTTAGGAAATTCTCAATACCAGCTCTGGAGTTAGATTTGTGCATGATGGCACATATTACTCACCATCTATTACATGGGACTTAATAACAAAGTTAGTGTAACTTCAGGGAATACAGGTGTGATGCTATTTTATCATTATCACTACTTAGCATTTTAAAACAAAGTCACTTCCCGCTGTCTGTCTGTCCCTATGTATGCTTAGATCTTTAAAACAATTCAACGGATATTGATGCGTTTTTTTTAATAGATAGAGTGATTCAAGAGGAAGGTTTTAGTATATAAATTTTCAAGTTAGTATATATTGGCTAAAATATATATAATTTGACGGAGGTGTCAGAAAATTTTTTGCCATCTGGGCGCTTTCAACGAAAATGCTGCCTAAACCCTTTGAGATATAACAAAATGATGTATGGTGGAATTGTGTATCTTATATAGGTCTACTGAAATGTCTGCGATGGTATATGTCTATCTCTTAAGGATAACATACTCTATCCATTATAATACTTAACAAAAAGAGCAATTATAGAGTGGTAATTGGAAAGCGGGAACGGGATCAAAATTTCATGATCACACAAATGCCTTAAGCATTTGGGAATTTAGGGAGATATATAAGGACCTGAATCTACTTGACAATGTTCCTTGCATATAATAGAAGTCAGTCAGTTAAAGAAACTGTTAAGGGTTGGGGCATACCAATTTTCAAAAAAACAATTAGTATGGTGGTATAATTTTATCACATATGAACATTAAACCTTTTTATAGCCTTTTAAACAGTTTAGGTTCATCTTTCTCATCATGTATTTTTCCTGCTGTACTCATACTAAATCAACTGGTTGACTGCCTTGCCTAACTTCTTACTGCTAAACATGTTTTTTTTTTCAATAGTTGAATCAGCCAGCATTAAAAATACTGGTCTCTTCAAACCAAATCCATATTTACAAGTGATAATAGATGACAAAATTTCAAGACGTACTGAAGTCATAAAAAGCACATTGCACCCAAAATGGAAAGAAGATCTAACGGTGCTGGTAACACCCCAGTCTCAGTTATTGTTCCGCCTCGCAGATTATCACAGTTTTAGAAAAGATAATATTATTGGTGAAAAAAGAGTAAATTTATTAAAAGTACTGTTATACTGCAATGGAAAATGTGATAATGTGGAGTTGATCATAGGTAATTTTTATCTTAATATCCTTTCAGTTTTCCTATTTTATAGTATGTAACATCAATAATACTTATTTAAATCCTGGTAATTGTCAATATTTTTATTTTTATCTTTAATTAGTTTAGGGGAGTTTATCACTTAGTGATAATTTCACCCCTGTAAATTGTAAATCATGTGATCAGCTAAATACACCTTAAGTTAGCAATTAGTTTGGTTAAATATTATCATAACACAAGTTTTTTCTAGTTAAAAGATCAGCAACATCTACTTTTCTACAGTTAGCAACCAAAACATTGTCAGTACCATCATGGACAATAATTAATATGAATAGTGTTAAATATGTCCACATGTGTACTCTTTGTACAATATATGCAAGCTTATGATAAAGACAAATAAATAAAAAAATCTTAATGTTTTTAAAGTTTCATATTAACTCATTCTTTGTAATGTCAAAGTATTTATACTGTTGCTAGGTTATTCAACAATATGATGATTGTGCGTGATTGTTTGTGAAGAACTATAAGGCTTATTCAGTTTTTTTATTTGATGGTTCTTATAAAGTGAAGAGTAGAACATTGTATTATGGCATTGATGATGATTGTTTAAAACATTATTGATCACAAAAGAGCACAATAATTCAAATTTTTTACTTTATTTGATTGTCATAATTATTGTTTATGGATACAAAAAAGCAGATGAACAGATTATAATAAAACAACTTTTAACCGGATTAATCGCGTGTATTATTGGTTTTTTGTTTTTCCTGACGTTTCGAACACTTTGCAGCGTTCTTGGTCGCAGGAGTCCTCCTAAAAAAAGTTAAAAGTAGTTTTATTATAATTTGTAGTGATCGCGCAAACCTAAGATATTACTAGATGAACAGATGTTTATAATCATGGTCATAATGTATACTTAAACTTAATTAAATTTCTTTTGCATTTATAGATTTGATGAAAAATGTGTCACAAGAAAATTCTAGTGTAACTGGGGAAGTAAAAGCAGCTGAGTTGGTAATACTTCTGGATGGCTTAAGGGTCGATCCATCAGTTCTGACTCAATCACATGAACTACTTGGAGAAACTACTAACACAAGTGGTCCTCTTAATGATGGAGTTCGGGCTAGAATTAGAATAAGGAGCAACCCTGAGACTATTAGATCTATAGTGCGCTCCCAAACTCTGAGAGTAAGTTTAAAAACATTATACTGAATTTCTGAAAATTACTGAACTGATAACTATACAATATTACGGAACTTATAAAAATTACAATAATACTGAACTACAAAATTTTTTTGATTATGAACTATTTAAATTATTATACTTTTGTAATCTTGGCTAGTTTTGTTATAAGCCAACAGTTCTTATGTGTCGGACAGATATACTATTTGAATTTGTATTATGAATACACATGTTGTAATTGGTATGTGTGTAGCCGCCGCCAGGTCCACCTCCGCTCAGCAACGGCACGCTGCAGCACGGCGGGCCGAGCGGGCCGAGCGGGCCGAGCGGGCAGGCGGGCGGAGCGGGCCCGGCCGGCGCGGCCGATAGCGGCGCGGGCCCCTCGCACGCCGACACCGAGCCCGCCGCGCCGGGCCTCACCGTGCTCTACGCCAACCCCGCCGAGGAGCCGCTACCCGCCGGCTGGGAGATGCGCTATGACGTCTACGGAAGAAGGTCACTTTTACCTATTTTTAGATATCTCTTGCAATTCGTGCTTTGATTAACGAACGGTCTGGGTTGTATGTACCTACAGTATGAACGAATACTGGCTACTTTCAATCGTGTGTCCCGAAACCAGCCGATGAAAGTGAATCACCATAGATTAACGTACGGATATACTACAGATACTACGTGGACCACAACACGCGGTCGACGTCGTGGGAGCGGCCGCAGCCGCTGCCGCCGGGCTGGGAGGTGCGGCGCGACGCTCGCGGCCGCGTGTACTACGTGGACCACAACACGCGCACCACCACGTGGCAGCGCCCCGACACCGAGCGCCTGGCGCGCTTCCAGCACTGGCGCGGAGAGCGGCGCCACGTGGTCGCGCAGGGCAACCAGCGCTTCCTCTACCCGCACCCGCAGCCGCCACATCAGACTGACTCCGAAAACGATCTCAACGCCACTGGTATTTTTCCCCTTATATTCACTCTAGAAGTTTGACCTGCAGTATGTGTGGACAAACTCGAAAAATAATTCCTATGTTACTGCCATACTTGCAATTTCTGCCATCATGATGTTACCCTTACAGAATAAAGTTAAGCTGGTTACAATTTGAGTAAGATATATTGGACAAACTAAACAAGCAGGCATCACCGAATTCAGACCGATTCAAAGATTAAGGTTACATTTCCTAAGTAGCAAGCTTGATAGAATGTAACTATCTATTTAATGCTTTTTTTTGTCATTTGTATTATCACAAATTAATAACTTTTAAGATTTTCGTTATGATATCTGTAAATGGACGTGCATATTTATGTTATCATACTTTGCTAAGTTTTACAATCTTATCTCCTTAATACCGTTTACCTACGTTAGCCTACGTAGGTAGAATGGTATTATATTAATTGAGATAAGTACTAGTTGAAAAAAAAGAATACTTATTTATTTCGAGAACATTCACAATGCATAACAAAATTTAAATAATCGCTAACTCACTGGTTATTTAAACCATTAAGGTTTTTTCATGATGTTTGCTTCACGGTGTCAGTTACCTATGGCGGAACCACACCAACTGAAAGAGTGCGATTGAAGGCAAACGAGTGTTGTTCGCTTTAGTTGCTGTATCCAGCAACTAAAGCGAACAGTATTGACGCTCGGCGACGGGTGAACAATAATTAACACAAGCACAACGCGCATTGCTAATTGGTTTTGAGATCAGACTGGCTCGAAAATGTAGTAAAAACTGCTAATGTACAGATAAATCTTTTAAACACATTAACGCATGCGTACTCCACAAAAAATTATAACTTTAGAGTTCACAACGCATGCCTTAATGCGTTTAAAAGATTTATCAGTATTTGTTGAGGTAATCGTATCTGTACGACATTGTAATAACTGCAAAGTTACTCGTGTCAGAGCGTGTGCTAAATGGGAAGCTCATAGCAAACCTTGAAGATAACTGTCTCCTCAGTAACCGACAATACAGATTTTGCCCGCGAATACCACCTATATTCTGAGTGAGGCTATCGAGGAACGTGGTCAAGGCCTGACTTTATCGCAATATCTCAGAAGTCTTCGATAAGGTCTGGTACAAGAGCCTCATTAACAATTTTCCATCATACGGGCTGCTTTCTCGTCATTAATCCTGGATTGAGCCCTTTTTGCGATTCGAGTGGTCGTAGACGGCTGATAGTCCGATCAAGTAGCGAAGAACACCGGCGTAACACAGGGGTCTGTACTCTCAGCAACTTTATACTTGTTGCATATTAATGCCCTGTACCTTTGGGTACGCACATATCACCACAGCAGTGGAAAAGTTAGTCCATGGGCCAAAAAGACGGATATCCAGGCATTGAGAGAAGACATGGTTGAGCGTATGAATCAAACTCTTAAAGCTGTTTCCGATTGGCGCGACGAAAATCTTGTCAAATTCAAAGCCAACAAGAAATAAGTCTGCCTTTTCTCCGCCAAAAAGAGTTGGTTCTAAGTGTCTCCTACTTTTCCTTTTCTCCCCTGTGGCCGTGATATTGAACTATAGAGCCAACCTCGAGTCTAAGGCTTAACTGGCTAGCAAAAAATTCTGCGCCCTCAATAAGGTTAGGCTGTCGTTCGCACTGGAGCAATACCTTCACCTGTATCAAGCACAAGTCCAATCGTGTGTGGAGAAATAATTAATTAATTTTCTTAGATAATTCTAGAAAACGTACACACTACTATTGTTATAAACGCCGTCTATTATTCAGTAGCTTGTACTTAATAGCGAGACCCCGGTAATTGGGTTACCATAAAATATACATCAGAAATTTCATTGAAAGTCGCCTATCTATAACAAAATTTATAACACCGTTAGGCGCAACTCGGCGTATTTTCTCTATAAATATTTTATTTTTAGCAAAATCTTTCATCTCCGCACACGCGGGCGTCTGACAGTTATCTGAACAACTTGTTACCAATTGGTACAAACGTTTGGACTACGACTTTGTGCCTGATGTCCGGTCTATGACTAGTATAGAAGAATGTCTTTGGTTACACTATATCCCTGAAATCATCATATTTTGTCACCTGTCGTGCAAGCTTTTGAAAATAAATCCACTTGAATGCGGTCACTGAATTAATATTTTAAATTATCAGCAAATAGTTTTGATTAGCCATAATTTTAAATTTTCAGCCAATAGTTTTGACTTTGAATTGTTAGACATCAAAACTATTTGCTGAAAATTTAAAATATTAATTAAAAGCAAAGAAATTTGAGATCTACAAAAAAAGCTGAAATTTAAAATTTTTGTAATTTGATTGTCACCCAGATAAAACGTGACGTTTCAATTAATGATAAAAAATAAAATTTTAGCCGAATTAGCATTAGGTAATTTTTGTTATCAATATAAAAGTACTATTTTTATTTTATTATAATATTAGGCTGTTTGGCAACTTCGTTACTGAGTCTCCTTCCACCTGTGCGCAAATAGACCATAAGACTCGGCATATGAAAAAAGAAATTCGCTTGCCATCCTAATTACAAAATGTATATATTTGAACGTCTTTGCAAAATGTAATTTTATGTTATTTTATTCTTTTTTTTTCTCACAAGAGTGTTGAAAAACGTCGTATGAGCCGCATGCCCTAATGGTCAATACAAGTCTCGATTGGTCATTGCTACCCTCGCCAAGGCTTGATTAGCAATTCAACCTCGACTGTAATGACCAACTTAGGCCACTTGTATCATAATGTACTGTATATTATCTACTTATAGGGAACATTGGAGCGGCGGGCACGAGTGTTACGGTAGCGGGACCGGGCAGCACTGTTGCGAGCACCGCTGCCCCGGGCGGCGGTCCCACGGCCGGCGCGCCTGCCGGGCCCGTGCTGCCAGGCCAGGCGCCGGCCGGGCCCGTGCTCCCGGGCCCCACGGCGGCCGGCTCCACGCCCGCGCCCGACGACGCGTTAGGCGCGTTACCCGCTGGCTGGGAGCGCCGCGTGCAGCCTGACGGCAGGGTCTATTACGTCAACCACAAGAACCGCACCACGCAGTGGGAGGATCCTAGAACGCAGGTCACTATTTCAATAAAACTATATATATCACTGCCCAAGACCATACTTTTGTTTACACAAAAAATTATAACTTTGGACTACTCTACGCATACGAACTTTTCTTGGTCTTCCTCCTCCCCTACTCGTTGATGAAACAAACGATTTCCTTTAAACTTTTCGGTCACTTCTTCTACTTTCAATCTCCGTTTAATATAATCATTTCTTACCTTATAAGTATGAAAGAACAGGAAGTTTTTTATTCTAGACCAGCACAATAAATTACAAGGATAAAAAAAATATAACATGACAAAAGCAGTGGCTAGGCAAGGCCAAAAAAGGCCCATACCCCGGAATAATGCTACGACATTATTTAAAATCATCATCCATCTCAACATTCTCACCTCCGTTATATGCCATTTTGTATTTATCGGTCTTCTTAATGGCCCAGCATTACGATCCATACTCATACGGCCTTAAAATGAATTTGTGAATGTTGTCCTTTAAATTCAGGGGCATCCGTGAAAAAAAAAAAAAAAAAAAAAGTCTGAGCAGACTGTCAAGGGCGCCCCGACAAGAGTTATACGCACCAAACTGGAGAGACCGCTGAAATCGCAAAATTTATGACGTCTTGCTTTTGCCCATTTTCAAGCCAACACTCCGCTCCACCCAAGTCTGCTCTATGTCATCGGCGAATATACTTCTCAACATTCTAGAGAAGAGCTAAACGTAACTATTGAAAGCCGACCCTTGGTAGCCTACAGCCACGTTTGGTACCCACAGTAAATCGGACTTGGGTACTGCATCGGCTGTACATCGCTCGGATCAACTTCACATATTCATAGTCAACACCTGTATACCTAATACTCATACTATCATCAATGCGTAACTTTTTGATTGTTTCATTTACAGGGCCAAGAAATGAGCGCTCTAGAAGAGGCATTGCCCCCGGGCTGGGAGATAAGGTTCACAGAAGAGGGTACACGGTACTTCGTGGACCACAATTCGCGCACCACAACATTCCAGGACCCGCGGCCAGGCGCCCCCAAGGGGCCGCAGGGGGCCTATGGAGTGCCGCGCGCCTACGAGCGCTCCTTCCGGTGGAAACTTAGTCAGTTCCGATATCTCTGTCAGAGTAATGCCCTTCCCAGTCACATTAAAATTACACTGTCTCGACAGTCTCTATTCGAAGATTCTTATCATCAGGTAAATTCTTGTTGTGATTATATTCTGAAGCTTGTACACTGTGTAATTTATTATTTATCGATCGTTACTTTGTTATCTTTGATTCCTTGTCCTTACTAATATTATAAAACCGATAGCGTGTCTGTTTGTTACGAAACCACTACCCAAAAAAAGGAGTGTTATGTTTTAGGGTTCATGGATGTATGTAAGTATGTATGTATGTTTGTGAGTTTCTTAATTTATATTGACGATAAGAAAGATAGGTAGATAACGCTGATATCAATTTCGTACGTTGTCTATGGCTTTTGGTGGTCGGTCTAAATTGAAAAGCACACGATGCGGCGAAGTGGAAACTATCTCATAGTATACTTTAAATTCTTGTTTCAGTTTCAATTTAATTATGTATTTATAAATTCACTTATAGATTCACTTGTGTTGCTAGCTCATTAGGAGTAAGTTATTTTAAAATTGAAAATAGAATACCATGATACTTCGATATATTAATGTATCACAAATAATGTCGTTTGATTTCAGATAATGAGATTGCCAGCATACGAGTTACGTAGACGATTGTACATAATATTCCGGGGTGAAGAGGGATTAGATTATGGCGGCGTCAGTCGAGAGTGGTTCTTCTTGTTATCGCATGAAGTCTTAAACCCCATGTACTGCCTATTCGAGTACGCAAATAAAAACAATTACAGCCTACAGATTAACCCAGCCAGTTATGTAAATCCTGATCACCTACTTTACTTCAAGTTCATAGGCAGGTTCATAGCAATGGCGTTATATCACGGTAGATTCATTTATTCAGGATTTACAATGCCTTTTTATAAAAGAATGTTAAACAAGAAACTTACCATGAAAGATATAGAATCCATAGATCCAGAGTTTTACAATTCTTTGGTATGGATCAAAGATAATAATATAGACGAATGCGGGTTAGAGATGTGGTTTAGTGTCGACTTTGAAGTCTTAGGTCAAGTTATACATCACGAGTTAAAACCGTCTGGTGATAAAGAACGTGTTACCGAGGTAATTTTACGCTAAGAATTAAATATGGCTTACTTCTTGCAACTGTAAACATATTTCACTATTATTATTGTTTTAGTCAAATAAGGAGCAATATCTTCAATTAGTAACACAATGGCGAATGACTAGAGGAATTGAAGAACAAACTACAGCATTCTTGGACGGGTTTAATGAGGTGAGGTCGTCGTCGAGACACGATTTGTTTTTAATAATAACCAGTTACGAAAGTATTATGGTTTAGAGACTAACTAAATTGTACGATATTATTTTCAGGTTGTACCTCTCGAGTGGCTTAAATACTTCGATGAGCGCGAGTTGGAATTGATGCTATGCGGCATGCAGGAGGTCGACGTAGACGATTGGCAACGAAATACTATTTACCGTCATTATACTCGTACGAGTAAACAAGTCCTTTGGTTTTGGCAGGTATGTAAAAAATATTTTTTTAAAGCGGTGATCAATATTCGTGCCTTCCCTGTATGAGAAGAGGTCTCTATCTAGCAGTGGGACAGTAATGGGCTGGTAATGCATTTTTCATCCACGAAAATATACATACTGTGAGCGGGGTTATAACCCGCACCTCCTGCATTAGTCTTAGAAGTGCTCTGCCAACCATCGCGATCACCAAAGTATCTATGAATTTGTATTTATTATCGTTCTTCAGATATTTTTTAAGTTTATCAAAATGATATGATGTCGAGTTTTATTGAATTCTAGTTTATGAAGCAAAGAATTAGGTCGATCCAGGTTTTTACGTTTTCCTGTTATTTCAAGCTACAAATGTTCTCATGGCCACCGCGATAAAGTTATAATTGAAATGAATAGTTGTGGAAGTTTTTTCCTCTAACTACATGTATAATTATATTTTATCTATAGTTAAACTCTTAGAGGTACTCTCTTCCGAGACTCCTTTGCGTTTCGGATTTATCCATCCACGCCTACTTGAAAAATTTACTTAAAAATTTACTGTATGATTTGATATATACAGGATATATCAAATCATACAGTATAAGAAACGCCATCTTCTGCGACTGTTTAGACTCAAAACTACTCAACCAAACAAAAATGACAACTTTTAAATTATGCAAAATGTTTTTAATATGGTGTAAATTTGACACAACAGGCATAAACATCTAATTTAAATCTAAAACGACATGGAAAATTATTGTAGACAAGAAATTAAATATACCTCGGAATAATATTGTTACATTTGAAGTTGTTACGGATTCCAAAAACATAGTAAATCTATTCAATGATTATTTTATTGATTAGATTGAACCAACAACAAATGCTAAGACTAGAGACACAAAATATATTGCAAATAGAAAGGATTCTATGTTCATGTCTCTCAGTAGACCACAGGATAGTCATAGTGAATCTTAGAAATACAAACAGCATACTAAAGTATTTAAAGCTGTAGCGTGTGAAATAAGTAGCCCTTTATATAATAAAATTTCCGGATGCCCTTAAACAATCTGTAATAAAGCCAGTATTTAAAAAGCAAGACATAGTTAACAGACTCCAGAGGTTTATAGGCCTATATATTTAATCTCAAACATCTCTAAAGTATTCAGAATGTAACAAAAACCCTGTTGTTCCTCGAATACATATAGGCGTACCATTATACTCCTGACCGTATTTCGATCACGGCGGCCTATCTCCACGGATATAAGCCAAGTACGCAGGAGATATTATAGTGCACAAGTGTATGCGCAAACACTCCCTCTTCCTTCACTCCCAAAGTCCGATGGGACGACAATTCGACACAACCGAGATCAGGTGCAGGATCGGGCTTTACGTGCTCTCCGAAGCACGGGGGTGTCACACCGCCAACTTCCTAACTCCGGGCTACTATTGAGAATTTTCTTACTGAAAAACCCAATAACACAACCCGACTTGGGAATCAAACCCAAGACCTCAGGCTTAGCAACCGCGCTTTCGACCACTAGACGAACGAGGCAGACATACGAGGCGTACCATTAATCAAAATCGAATTAAAAAATAAAATAAGTTACTAATTATCAATTAATGTTCAACTTAAATTGAACCATATTACTATGTACTTAAAGTTAGCTTTCTAGTGTACTTACGCTTTTATTTTATCGAGATTCGTTGTGTCGTCAGCAATCATCGGTACTGAGGAAACGAGAATAACCCCTATTACATGGCGCTGTCACGCTCGCGCTTTTATGCCGGGCACAAGAATAGTTGCTAAACAAAATCGCGGCTACCTTCAGCACCTACATAGTAAAAATTAGTACTACGCGTTCTTGACCGGAGGTACCGATCCACAGAGGCAGTTACCAGTCCGATCTATCGACAGTCCTTGATTCAGACTCGCAGGTAACCCTTCAAAAGCGGAAAATACAAGGGCATGACTGTGACGTGGGACAACAATTATCTGATTTCCGTAAGGATATAATATCCATCCGGGCATCCTATGGCGAATCGCATAATGCAAACTTACTTAAAATGCGTCAAGAAATTGCATCCCATATTAAGGGACAGATATGTATATCACACTATTAACTGATAATTTGGTTGAAGAGCAAAAATCGATAAAAATCGATTAATCTGATCTCAAGAATAAAATGCTTTTGTTTGTATTTTGTCGTTTAAACTCATATACTCTTTTTGAAACAGGTAAGCTTTGTTCTTTTTTTTTTCAATACTCTTGCTCGTAAAGTGGCTCTTATTGTAATATTAAACTAGTTTTTGAGATATTAAAAGCAAAGAAATTTGATGTGTACAAACTCTTTGCTGATATTTACCATTTTTTTTAATTAGGTACAGTTTTAGATAAAATATGACGTTACACTAAATACAAAAAAGAAACTGTTACCGAATTAGCATTAGGTAATCTTTTCTATCAATAAAAAAGCATTAATTTCTATTTTATTATAATACTAGCTGACCCGGCGAACTTCGTACCGCCAAACAGTCGTTTTTTTTTAAAGCAATTTTTTAAATTTTTCTCTCCGTAAGAACCATCCTCGTACTTCAAGAAATATTATAAAAAAAGAATTAGCGAAATCGGGTAAGCTGCTCTCGAGATTTCCGCTTAGCTACACATTCAGCGATTCATTTTTATATTAAAGATTAGGCTGTTTAGAAACTTCGTCAGTGAGCCTCCTTAGTGCGCGCAAATAGACCATAAACTCGGCGTACGAAAAAAGAAATTTGTCGCCACCTTAATGAAAAAATCTATATACATAGTTGAATGTCTTTACAAAATGTAATTTTATTCTTTTTTTCTCCACAAGAGTGTTGAAAAACGTCGTATGAGCCGCGTGACCTAATGGTCAACAAGTCTCGGTCAGCAATTCAACCCCGACTGTAAAGACCAACTTAGGGCAATCTGTATCATAATGTACTATTTTTCACTAAAAGCATCTACGTCGCTATAAACAAGAACAATACTTACTTCTTAATCTATCCACCTTAAAATAAAGTACTCTTGTATATTTTACAAACGGGGATGTCTATTATTTACACAACTTTAGTTATACAATATTGCTATCTCACAACTGGGCCATTTGACCAAATTGTAATGTTACTTAATTTTTCTTATTACACATATTACATTGCACGTATTAAAATGACGCGTGATATTTGTGGTTATTACTAAACCCTACGCACAGTCACAAGTTTTTTTTCCCAGGTTGTTCAATCGAGGTTTGACTTTATCTGCATAACCGAAACTTGGCTTACACCAGACTTTTATGATCGTGAGTACTTAGATGATAGATTCAGTGTGTATTGTTCAACTGTTGAGAGTTGTGCGAGTAAGGGTGGTGGGGCAGCCGTGGACGTGCGGACGAAGTACCGGCCGCAGCGACGCCACTAGCCCATGGCCCCGCGCGCCCACTCGGGGCTGTGTTTGGATATCCCTTCCCCAAAATGTCGATTACTAAGTCAATACGAGAAGGCTGTTTTCCATTAATCTGGAGGCAAGCTTGGATTACTCCTATACCAAAGGGTCAGTTTAATAGAATATTTGAGAAAATTGTTACTGAACAACTCTTTGCCAACACGGCTTTTATAGGGGACGTTCGGTGGATAGCAATTTATTAGTTTACATCAATGAATTTCTGAACGGCATGGATGATGGGTAAAGTGTAGGCGTTGTGTAAGCCGATTTTGCTAAGGCGTTTGATAAAATTTGTCACTACTTATTAAGCTCTGGCACCTCTCCATTCATGGGGATCTCTTCCGTTGGATAACTTTTGTACGTAGAAAATAGAAATCAGTGTGTTGTTCTATCTGGTTTTATATCACAAAATAAACATGTCTACGCCGGCGTACCACAAGAGTCCCATTTAGGGGATAACAAGGGGTTATTCATGTTATACATAAATTATATTGTTTAATTTATCTCTACTCAAATGAGTTACTATATGCAGCCGATACAAAAAAAAATAGTGTCGTCCGTGACAGTAAAGATTGCGAATTATTACAGGAAGACCTTGATAATTTTGTTAAGTACTGTAATGATAATAACTTATTTTTAAATTTTGTCAAATGTCGTGTAATAAGTTTCTCTAAAAGAACAGAATATTTTATATTATGACTACAATCTGAATGGCAATCTCATAAATAGAGTGACACAAATTCGCGACCTCGGAGTTGTCGAAAATCATATTATATACCATTGGGTTTCAAACTGCGGGTCGGAAAGCCCTTCAAAAATTCTTTAAATTATATATTATTGTACAGCAGTTCTCGTCGTCTGTCTCAGTCGTCACAAATTAGCTTGTGCTGGTTGGAATCCCAGCTATAAATTGCATATCAACCTAATGGAACAAGAGCAGTTTTTTTTATTGAGGCTGTGATTTATAGAACTATCCACATAATATTTTCCTTAGAGTGCCTCGTGTATGTGAATGGATATGTCGTAAAAAACATTTATTTTACATCCCAGCAGAACTTGTTATGCGAAGAATTTATATTTGAAGCGTGCCTGTAGGCTCTTTAAGGCTACGCAAGCCGGTCGTTGTTCCATACCAACGTAGAAAGTTGATAACTCGACTGTTTGGTGATAAATGTCTAAAAGTAAACATGATATGGATCAGTCTCCTCATTATCTAGGTCTATTACTAAATAGAAAAGTAAAGAAAAATTACGTGTCTGAAGATTCATATTTTAACACGTATTTTATCGCTAATTGGACGTAAATAATGACATTATAAACATGTAAACTTTAAAAGCCACAGACAGGCTATTTGTTCCACAGTTAAAATAATTTCACATTTCATATAAATATTCATTACCTTTTTAGTGGGAACTCTTTTCCCGAAGGACTGTTGATAATTTCTGGCGCGCTCGTTTTCCGTAAGAATATCGTGCCATCTCAACGAAATAGGCAACCCGCGCGCGCGGGGAGCGGAGGAGATACGGCCGGCACCGCCGCTCGCGTTCGGACCAAGCGCTATCGCTGCTGTGATTTTTTGACTGCCTCGGTCTAGTGGTCCCAAGCGCGATTGCAGACCATGAGGTCCCGGGTTCGCAACGGAACGTACGTCCACCCATCAATATGACTTCATCAAGGATCATTATCGCGAATTTGACGTTTATTAATTAATTGGAAATAAATAAAAGTATTAAATTTAAAAATGTATACTAATATATCTTTAAATTGGTGAAGGTAACATAAAAATACGCCCGATAGATTCTGCGGGTTTTTCTAAAGATTTTGATAGTTACCTAATCAAGGTTTAATAAATTACCATTATTTTGATTTCACAACTTTGTATTGCGGCTATTATGAACTAACAGCTTATTAAAGTTAAACTTCACTGTAAAAGGCTGACTACTGGGTGTCTAATCTACGTGGGTACCTAAGTCTTTGAAAACGTTTACGATCTGTCTACGTGTATTTTGATTAGTATATAAATGGGCAGGGATAATTATAATGCTTCTAGGTGCTTATCTTATCCTGTACGCGCGAAGGTTCATATATAAAAGAGCATAAATTTGTACACCTACTTAAAAAGAAAAAAACATTACAAAACATACCCACCGCATTTAGTATTATATAAAACTAATTTCTGTGTGTGTGTCGTATATTAATTAGCACAATGTTGTGAGATCATTCAAAAGGCTAATAAAGTTAGCTACTTTACTGTGCGACAAAAGTATAGGCAAAAGTGATTGTCCTTCATACAAACTCCCCTGTTGAATGCATTTAGTACCTATTGTAAGAGGTGAACTCCTTACAATTGAGAATTTCTTGATGGAATACCTTCTGTCAAAAATGGGATCAAACAGCCGAAACCCATGCTACTAAAATACTTCTTTATATCTCAAACTAACATGACATTTTAACTTAAATTTTATACATTTCCTTTCAGTTTGTTCGGCAAATGGATAACGAGAAGCGAGCAAGATTACTTCAGTTTGTGACCGGCACATGTCGTGTTCCTGTAGGTGGATTTGCTGAACTTATGGGGTCAAATGGACCACAGAGATTCTGTATAGAAAAGGTTAGTTCATAAATGTTATATTTTATTTTAAACATAATTTTTAATTTAACCTTTTGTAACCCAAGGTTCCGAAAATTTTAGGAAAATAAATGGACACGTATTTTTCAGTAATTTAAAAATATCTATTAATAATTATTTATTTGTCATTTTAAGGTGAGTGATATTACTGTAACATTGAGTTAAACGTAAAGAAATACTTATGTGGTATGGAATGATCTGAAACAATTATTTCGTTTGTTGTAGCATAATGCTACACTGTTTTTTTCGCTAATTGTTTGAGATACGCCACTTCACATGGTAAACTTGCAATGTATTCTCTTTTCTACCCAAATCGTTTGGTGGACGATTTGATCCTCGATCGATGTCGTACTGCCATTGGAGGAACATGTTGCGCAGGGCCGTTTTGTTTTTGCTTGAATTTCATTTTCTGTCGATCTTCGAATCTTGATATTAGGCTTCAGGCCAAGCTTGCATAAAGCCTCACCTACCTCAAGCCGAAAATCTACTGAAGATATTTATTTGTTAGTGAGGATTTTACCTTACTGGCTCTTCGGTAAGAATTTGCCATAACGGGGTCCAATAAATGAAAGTAATTCTAACCTGCCATGTTTTGCTACGTGTTATAATTTTATCCCCGAATACTATCTATCAGTGCAGTGCCTAGCCTATTTGCCTGTATGCAATGCACGCCACTGCTATCTATCCAGCCACACTCATAGAGGTAGGAAAAAAGCTGATAGAGTATCACTCCCGAAAACTAAAACATCCTTTGGGACTCGATTCTCGCGGTTTCTCCCAAGACGTATTTTAAACTCTCTAAGCAAATCTCTAATGATCCCTGAAAATAATCACGAGGCCAAAATAACACTTCAGGAATGGTTACTAATACAGAGTAGACTTTCGGTTTCCTCATATGCTAACATATGAATAAAGACTCTGCACCATAAAGTAGGTACGCACCCATACCCACACCCACACACACATTACCCGCGCACCCTAATACACACACGCACTCACAAACAGCACAAGCATGCACATAAGCTTAACTATGACATCAATCTACAGACGTACTTACAACAACTATCAGTATCATTAAGTCATGTATGTATATAACTAAGCGTGCCACGGCGCTGCGTCAGCAGAACGCAATATACCTCAGCTAATGCCACTGAGTTTGGGTCATGACCCATTACCCCATTACCCCAAACTAGGCACAGCCTGTAGTAGGCTGTGCCTAGTTTGGGGCCCACTGTTACATCAAATAAGTACCTGTTTTTCTGTTAGCTATTTCCACCTTGTATATTTTGTCTGCTGTCCTAGAGTGTGTTAAATAAACTGTATTTTATTTTATTTATTTATCAAATCTACGCCTCCCATGTGTCGTTTGTACTCTCCAACAATATGAGGGTGATCAATGTTGTACTTCTTATTGGCCATATCGTAAGTTGGACCTTAGGCAATTCACCAACCAAAGATTATACGAGCGCCAAAACTTTGTGTTTCCATATTAAATTTGACCATCTAAGCCATATATTCAACGGAAAATCTGCGTTCTTTTTTCATCGCTTCCTTGTCAGTGGTCAATTTTCAATCGGGAATTTGATAAGGTCATACTGTCCCAAGACCCAATATACCCTCTTAGCTAACACTCCAGTAAAGGCAGAGAAGTAAAGTAATTATCGACAATATTTTGGATGCCTCGTGCCATTCTTACAACGACGTTTGATGAAGCTCCTAAGTTAGATTTTTCGGAAAGCATAACATTTTACGTCCTCTTTCAAGTTCAATTTTATAAGCAAATCTTGAAACAAGTTTCATTCAACCCCATTTGTGCGGTTTCTTTGGATTATGCTTCAAATTACTTCTGGCTTTAGTAGAGCAAATCTTTTCATCCACACAAATATATTCCTCCATGGAAACTACTAAATCTCGTGAATTTTTTCTAGAACAAATCATTTCTTTTTGAAAAGCCTATCTACTATTTCGTTACGCGATGGTAAATTAGAATTGTCATTGAAATAAATATACTGTCTTACTTATTCAAACATTTGTTTCGGCATTGTTTCTTGAATCATACTCGTAGGTGTACCAATGACATCATATAAGTTGCTTCAATAAATTACTGGATATCGGTATAAATTGAAAAGATTGGTTCGGATTATTTTGAACTTTATTTATAACATATATATATATACATATATATATATATCCGCCTAGACTTTTCCCAATTACATTGGGGTCGGCTTCCAGTCAAACCAGATGCAGCTCAATACCAGTATTTTACATGGAGCGACCGCCTATCTGACCTCCACAACCCAATTACTGGGTAACGATATATCGTGTATGACTGGTTGTTAGACTTTCAGGTCTCAGACTACCCATAACGGCTGTCATAAATCTTAATTTGACAAACCGGGACCGACGCCTTAACGTGCTCTCCGAGGCACGGAGGGGTCTCGGTATAAAATGATGGTCAGCCATCCACAGACCGACCGCGGCAGCGCAGCTTAACTTCGATCGACCGATCTATGCGGCTGTTACTTAGCCACGAGCCCCTCTTTTGAACTTTACTTATAACATGCTTGCAATTAATATTTCCATTGTTACTCAATGTAACAGGATTGTTACAAACATACAAAGTTATATAGTATTAATTTTATTACTACTGTTTACTGTCAGCTTGTATCATTTCACGGCTGGGCAAAGGCCTTTTTGCCTAGAGTTGTCTCCATTATATATTATATCTGTCTAAATATAGATTATCTTAATTCATTTTAACAGGTTGGCAAAGACACTTGGTTGCCCCGGTCGCATACGTGCTTCAATCGACTCGACCTGCCACCATACAAAAGCTACGAGCAGTTATGCGAAAAACTGAATTTTGCTATTGAAGAGACAGAAGGCTTTGGACAGGAATAATGTAATAATTGTTATATATATTATTATTAGAATCACTAAAATAGTTATTGTAAATTATTATAACATGAATGCACCACCTCAGTGTGAGGAATTAATCACCAATAGAATTGGTGCTGTCATAAAAAGACCAACCAAATAATTATATGAATATATTTGTAATAAATTACTTCTATATGATAAAACTATGTAGATATTGTTAGTGTAATATGTCGGTTGTTTAAGAAATATTTGTTTGAACTACATTTTAAACAAAGTTCTTCTAAAAGTTCATTAAATACTTTTTAAACAGTATCTTGTCTTTCTTGTTTTCTTATTAATCATTATTTTTATAAATGAGGTGAGGATGATCTATCTGAGGCTAATTTTGTTCTAATACATTAACTACTGCTAATTGAGCTACTGCATGTGAATATTTGTTTATAAAGTCTTGGTTTGATCGAAAGAGTCGCAACACAATTAAATGAGAAACATAACATCACCCAATATTTTTTTGGGTGCTCTTGCCGGTGATGATCGCAAAGGAAGTGGAATCTGTGGACTGGAGACGGCGCCTTAGCTAAACACAATAGAATAAACTTTGCCGACGCAAAAAAAGCAAAACGCCTAAAAAGGATGAAGTTAGGCTAAAAATTAAAATACATATATTTTTAATCGTTTACATTTTTGTTATATTTAACAAACCCAGTTTTACTTAATGCCTCAATAAAATCTATTGCATGACTAAAACATATTAATCAATGGTACTGGAAATGTCAATTTGGACTAACTTTAGCATGTTTGGACTGTCCCAAACTAGGTTTAGTCAAACTTATGTTTCAGGCCATCATTTTACAGTCATGTTTACAGCTATATATTGGTACAATAATTACTTTCACCACAACTAAATCAACGACTGCGTACTTGGTGGATAATTTATATAATTATATGTATGGAAAGAATCTATGACTGGTTGTTCTGAACTTGCCCGCCAAGATGGTTTTTGTAATCATTACGAGGATTGTAAAATCGTTTGACAGTTATTTAATTGCCAAGATTAATTATCGAAATCAAAGTAGGTGATCTGCACAACGTTACGGCCGAAACGTAACATTAATGTTGAAGACGCTCTGATATGTAATGAAGAACACGCACCAGTTACCTGTTTCTGCAGTAACTGTAGGGTTTAAACGCCAAGCAATGGTCCCTGTCGCAGAGGTGGTGGATATACAACCAATGCAACAAGGTTATTTAATGACATGGGTCAATTTCCAGAAGCGCGGCCGCGGGTTTCAGTCTAGGTCGGGGGCTCAGTAGCCGTGCTAGTACGCGTCGCGGGCAGCAAGAACCGCCGCCAAAATACTTGCATAGGAAATTGATTCGTCTTACGATACGAATAAGGAGCATAACCGTATCAACGAAAAAAATACTTAGCAAATATTTTTTTATTTGGAAATACGATTCTGCTACTTATTTATATGCTGACATTAATCGATTTCCTATGCAAGTACCTATTTTTCAGCTCTGCCAGCACCCTATAGCAGTCGAAAGTGATTTTCTTGACCGGTATTTAGTTTACTCTTGTTTCTCAGCAAAGATCACTGTTTTTCAGCAATTGGATTATTTGTATTCAAAGAAATCACCTTAAAATATTATGTATCGTGAAATACAAATATTTGTACATCTAATTCATTGTTTTTTAATAAAATAACTTGCTAGACTTCTATTGCGAACCAGACATTCTGCGTCAAAACTGTCTCCCGCACTCTTATAGTGAGTTTGGTCTTCAGAATACAGATCGGGCACCCATAAATAATTCCTTTTTTCGAATTCTAAATTAATATTATTTTGGCAAAGATTAAGAATCATGATTACTTAGATAATTTTGTTTCGAACAAAAAGAACCTATCAATCTTAATTTATTTACAATGTAAAACTGAAGCATGCGTAATCATGTAATCTTGATTACTGTAATCAAGATTAACGATTACACAAGTAATCATGATTACGAGTAGTACATGATTTCAATCAGATTACAAAAGTAGTTGATTACGCCCATCTCTGATTTCAATGTACTACCATTATGCGTGTGCATATTCGTTGTCGACTTTTATCCCAACACTACTGTCGTATAGTGGAATAGTCAGTGCGTTATCAACTGAGTCGTGAGGCCATAAATGTCAGTAGAGATAGGAATGTGCACCGCGCAGGGCCCGTTATACGGCTTACGGCTACCTGCTGACGTGGTGTCGATGAGTCACTAATGATCTGTACGCTTCTGAATGGTCGTTACCACATGCCATTGCAGTGCGTGTTTTGTTTTGCTATAAATGTGTTTACTGCAATTAAATAAATAAAATCATGTGTTACCTACCACTCGTTGCGCACTATGGATAGTTTATTAACACGCTTTTATTAGCTTCACCTGTAACTAACTATGTAAGAAAATCTTGGAAGTTAAATATGACCCACTTCCCGGTTTCCGATTGAGCTGAAATTTTGCATACACGTTTAATTTGGATGACAACGCATAGTGAGCTAAGTGACGTCATTCTAAATCCAATATGGCGGACTAGTAATTTTTTATTCACTCCCGCGATATGGGTATCAAATGAAAGGGTTTCCTGAGAAGAATACGAAAAATAAAATGACGTCACTCTAAATCCAACATGGCAGACTAGTAATTTTTTATGCACTCCCGCGGTATGGGTATCAACTGAAAGGGTTTGCTGAGAAGAATACAAAAAAAATGACGTTACTCTAAATCCAACATGGCGGACTCCCAAAGATGGCGGACTAGTCATTTTTAAGGAATCGTGTGATATGAGTATCAAATGAAAGGGTTTGCTGAGAAGAATACGAAAAATTAAAGGACAATGATCATGGATGTATGGAACCCCGTACCGAGCTGCATCATTATGAAACTTTGTTTTTATAGTCTACATTTATCATATTAACTCTTACAAAAGTTCTTTTTTTGAACAAAACCCGGGTTTCGGAGATATTTAACAAAATCTAAAATAACCTCAAAACCAGGTAAGTAGGTGTATTTTATTGACACCTCTTACACGAACGAAAATGATTGCTCTAAAAACAGAGTAATCCGCGTATATTAGTAGTTATTGCGTTGTTCGTGACTGAAACTCGGGGAGTAACCCTATATTGCTAATACTGTGAGCGGGGTAGCGTATCTAAGAGTAATAAGGGTATATAATATATTGGACGCTACCGTAATCACACTACCACATTATCATAAGTTTGACCAGTCAGACTGAATAGTGCTCTTTGAGTCTAGAGAGCATCCTCAACAATTATAAGCCTTTAGTAATCTTATAATACTATTACTGACAGGCACTATTGCTCATGCTCATGTTCATGTTGTCGTCGTGAATCGACTAGGTAGGTAAGAGATAGAAATAAAACAAACAGGTCTATTTGGGTTTTAATAGCAAAGTCAAAATATTTATACAAAATACTTGTACTTAAATCGTTCATTATACTTCTGAAAAAAAAAAACATATCTATATCATGGGTTTTTACATCATAGACCTAACTTGAGAAGTTTTGTTGTGGAGGAGGGGGTGGCTCAGGAATATTGAGATCCCCACTTGATCCAACATCTGGCAAAATAGCTTCTGACAGACCAGGGCGGCTGGAGTCATGCTGATCATAATGTTGCACTTCTCTTGTGGCCGAGCTTCAACAAGCAGCACATACTCTTTCCAATCTTGAGATCTAAAAAGTGACATGTAATGTATATACCTATATTTAACATGTAATTCAAAACATTCTGCAATGGGTTATACGTTTGATAAAAGTATGTAATGTGATTGTATGCAATACATGATAATGATCAGGCAGCAATTGTGTCAAAATAGAAAATAATATCTATTGGCATTATTCATGAAACCTCACTTATCGGGACATAATATTGTAAACAAATCTAATAGTATTATCACTATCAACAATAGAAGACTGAAGAAAAGAAGAACATTTATAACATAATGAGGGATATATTTGTTATAATGCAACATAAATAAAAATAATTACCAGGTGCACTGGGACATGTCTAACTAAAATGTTTCTCTCTTGTCAATCTTGTCTTACAGGATATGTTCCAGTTGCCCCAAGGTAAACATAGTCTTCCATGATCAAAAGCAGGCAACAATTAACTTCCTTCATTGATTGTGTTTACTCCATCTTGAAGCAGTGTCAAACACTGTACAAAGCACACATTCTGAAGTCAACTGCAATAAAAACCATGAATGAAAAAGTGTGTTTTACTTTTTATGTAGTTAACTGTCTTCCTTAACATATTAACAGAAATTACACCTATAATCAAAAGTAGAGCCTGTTTTGCACTCGATTGTTTTGATCTGTTGATATTTATTTGTTATTTTATGTGCGTGTCTAAATTAAATACGTTTTCATTCTTTCTATATAAATGTTTTGTACGATTATAGATGGTACCATCAGTAAAAGATTTGTCAGCAAATAGAAGGTGCCTGACATGCTTATATAATCAAAAAGTAAAATATGATCTGCTTACCTGAGTAAAGAGTTATCCACGACTGTAACAAGTTAATCATTGGAGGTTAGATAGGCTTCTGGGTATCCAAAATGTACAATTAATACATCGGTATTGCCGGGTGACTGACGGCGTCAGTCGGTCGACCCTACGACTAGACATATTTGCGCAATGAAATACACAGAATTAAGTTCATAAAATACAAACAAATTCTATTTCTCAAAACATAACTAAATACGTCAAATCAAATGTCAAAAATGTGCCGGGATTTAGGGATGTTATCGATAAATCAAAATCTTTAGTAATAAAATCGATTTTGTGTCAATTAGCAAAACTAAATCGATTTGGTGTACTGGTTTTAATTAATTGTTTAGGGTTTAGGTTTAAATACTCTATTTTCAAAAAGAAAAGAATCACTTGCATGATAAGAAAGGAAAGCTAATACACATCTTTCGTGAAATGTTTTTGAAGCAAACGTTAAAAATATATAATAAACAAAATAAACGGTTGGAATGACTGGTTAATCGATTCATCATAAATAGTTTCTATTGCATTCCACATCCCTATGACCGGCTGTGGTGAACGTCATGTAAAGGGATTAAACAATAATCATACTTTAAAATAAATTCCCTGTTCAAAACTCAAATCCATGATGCGTAATGTCGTAAAAAATTATGAAAATAATTAATATAGAATTTTGATCTTGATGCGTGAGACTTCTTGGTACCAGTTTTGGTCATTGTCCTTTGTCACACTAAATTAATTATGGTGGGCGCCCCAAAATGGCGAGCAAAATCTTCTTATCTATATTCAGATAAATCTTCGAATCGCATAAGACTAAAAAAGCAAAAATAAATAATAGTTTAAAAAACACGCTTTTGTGACAAGTCGAACTAAAAAGTTAATAATTTTAGAAAATAATTTTCTTCTAATTCAAAACAAAATAGAGTGATTATGAAAAAACATTTTATCGTAAAATATTATAATAAAAGACGCTTTGGATTTTAATTGTTTATTTATTGAATTAGTTAAACTAAATACATATAATAGCTTAGATGCAGGAATGAATAAATAAATATATAAGGTCCTAATTTATTAGGTAATTTCCTTTTAAGGGATCAATGTGTAAGTGATAAGACTCATATAAGCCATAATCCAAAGTCTTGCAAGTAATATGTTAATTACAAATAAATTGTTATTTCCATTTAATTCTTTGCCTATGTATTTGATTTATATATTATCGCCTTCAAAGGAAATTACCTAATAAATTTGGTCTCTACATAACCGGAAAGCTACAATATTTGCACAAGAGATGGCGCTATCAATCGCTTTCCCTCTGAGTACATTTTTATATATAGGTCTTTATACCTATATATAAAAATGTACTCTTGGGTCGGCATTATTGCCATATTATTTATTCGATTATTTACAGCAATTCAATCATGGAAGAGTTAATAAGTAAAAGCCAGTAACTCGCAGAAAGTTTATGCTCTAGACAATCTGGCAAATGAACGAATGAATTTGTATACACATGGCGTAGCAATTTTTTTTATATAATGTTATCCTTGGATTTGTCTCTAGTACTAATCTGTTAGGATTCCTTGTATTTCGGGGAAAATATTCCTTTGCTTGGATAAATAAAAATGGATTAATTTTGAAAGATGTTCCTACTTCATATATGTACATACAAGCCAAAGTTAATATATGCATTTTTTTTTTAATAAGTCTTGCGTGACTCGTCTGAAGGAATTCTGACTATAGCTCTGATACAAAGTTTTTGAGACAAGAACACTCTATTAGCTTCAGTAGAATTCCCCCATAATATCGGACCATATCTTACCACAGAGCTCACATAGCCATGGTAAGCCAGCAAAATTGTTTCCAATGAGGAAGTTTTTCTTGGTCTACTTAGCACATAAACGAATTTATTTAATTTGTTACATGTCACATCAACGTGTTGCTTCCAGTCGGTATATTTGTCTAATGTTATTCCTAAAAAAATTATATAATCAGTCTCATGAATTATAATTTCATTTACGTTATATGTCTATTAACAATTTTGGACTTTTTACTTTGGAATTGTATATAATTAGTTTTGTTTATTTCATCTTCTTAGTCGATTCATTAAATGTCAAAATTACTAAGATCATTAATATAAAGCAAAAATAAAAGTGGTCCTAACACGCTTCCTTGCGGTACTCCACAACTATTTACCCTCTATGGTGATCTGCATTGTATTTTAGTTAAATTTTTATCTATACTACATATTACATACACACTATTGCCGATTAAATAAATATGATTCCAGCCATGTAAGTGCAGGTCCTCGGATGCCGTAATCTTGTAGTTTTTGAAATAAAATTTTATGGGACACAAAATCAAAAGCTTTGGACATATCAAAAAAAAATAACCATCGTAGGTGTTTTTTTATCAACGCTAGAGGTCGATTTTCCTTTTTGGAACCCATTTTGTTCTGGTTTTATTATGTTGTATTTGTTGAGATATGTTGTAATTCTATTATGTATTGCTTTTTCAAATACTTTTGATAATATGGGGATTAGTGTTATCGGTTTATAATTAGTCATATCGTTTTTTTTTTCACCCTTTTTATAAAGTGATTTAATCAGCGATTTCTATAAGCTTTCCGGAAATAGCCCCTGCTCAAAAGACAGATTTATTAGGTATGTTACGACTGGAGAAATAACTTGGGCACATTTTTTTAATATGCCTGTGGAAATTCCATCATAACCAACAGATTTGCTGTTTCTGAGCGAGAGTATAATTTTGTATGTTTCTAGAATACTTATTGGCCCTATAAAAAACTGTTTGGAATGGATGTCTTATTAGTGTTTTTAATATCTTTGGAATGTTTAGTCAGGTTGATATAAAAGTCATTAAATTCACTAGCTATCTCATTTGGCTGGTGAATAAATTTATTATCAATTTTGATTTCAGCAATGTAATCTATTAAGTTTTTATTACTGTGTTCGTTTATTACTGACCAAGCTGCTTTGCATCTATTTTGTGATTCTGATACAAATTTATGGTTACATATTTTTTGAGAATGCGATAAGAAACTGGTTAATTTTTTTAATTAGTTTCTATATTGTATTTTGCTCTCCGTAGTCTTAGACTTGTAGTATTTGTATCGCAAAATCCGTTTAGTGTTACAACTGCGACGCAATCCTTTTGATATCCACTAAGATCACGTTTCTTTATGTTTATTTTGTATCTTAAGATAGGAAAGCATAAGTCATAGTATAGAAGAAAATCAGCATGAAAGTTATCAAATGCTATATTAATGTCTAACTCTGAGTATACTTCGATAAAACTAAGGCTATTAATGCAATCTACAAACTTAGAGACATAGTTCGAGTCATAGTCTCTTCTCATGATGAAAAAAATATTAGTTTGTTTTGACACAGTTTTAACGGGTCGGATATTCAACATTTGCGCTGTCTCGTGGTCTGTTAATCCTAGTTTTAAAATCTCACTTTGAGATTTATGTATGGGACTGCCTATGATATGATCTATACACGACTGCTGTCTCGTCGGTTCGGTTATATAAAATCTTAAGTTATGCATATTTACTATAATTGTCAATTGTTGTACAATTTTTGTATGTTTGAGAGTATTAATATTTAAATCGCCTACTAAAATTATTCTCTTTTATAACCGACTTCCAAAAAGGAGGAGGTTATCAATAAGGTTGTTTTTTTTCTCTTAGGAGCAGAAAGCTTGTACAGTAAAAAGTTTAGGCATTTAAAAAACATGTCAATATTTGATTGTGGTGTGCGGTAAATGCATATTATTATTAAATTATGATCTACTACGTCGATGCCACAACATTCAAAAACATGTTTACAAGCAATTTTTTTTCTTAATCTGAATTTTAACTCCTTTTTCGGTATAAATACAATCTCCTCCCCTAGATTTATCTCTGCAATAATAAGAGCTTAGATTATAACCAGTTTACCAATGTTTTAATTTCCTGATTTTATAAAACTTTCGGTAAAACAGAGCACTGTGGATAGTTTAACGAGGCGAACGAAGTAATACGGCTGCCTCCATCAAAGAGTATATAATCACTACTTTCTAGCTTCCATATCACTGTCAACATAACCAAATAGAATTAATTTGGGCGCAAATAAAGGGAAAAGTTGCAAATAATAATTATTAATAATTTAATACATTCAAGATAGCAGATGTTGAAAGTGACCTCCACCGAACCATCGATAATGCACACAAGAAGACTGGGCCAAATGTGTGAGGCATGCCGAGGAACTTCAAAACACTGACCTACAGTACAGAAAGCTTTTATTTGAGATCACGCGCCGCTTATAATTATTTTTTTGTAATATATACGGCTCTTTTTATGTTTGTTTCATAAACTTTATTTCTGTGTGTATGGACATACGGTATAAAATTAAATGCACATAAACCCGTTAATATTGTTTAATATCAAAACTTTGTTAACTCGTTAAAGTTTATGAACAAGATACGTTAATAAAGGTTACTTATCAATGTATTTCTTTTATTACATTATATTATACGGCTTCATAAGGCCCGTAAATGCAAGCGATATAGTCATAAGGAAATTATTTATCCAATGACCAAAGAAGTAAAGGACATGAACTAAACAATAATTTGGTGCGCCATAAAAGAAACTAAAATGGCGTAGGCCCCGCCCATTACCTAGTGCTAATAATTTGATAATCGTTTTTATTACATCGATCGAATCGATTAATCGTTATCATTAGGGTCACCTTATCTTATGTATCCAATTCAATCTTATTTAACCACTGTTCTAGGAGTTCCGGAATTTTTGGGAATCATAAAAGAAAACATTTACATATTATGTACTAACAACACAAATGTAATAGAATAGAAAATATTTATTCGTTTGGCCATAGTTGCCGTAGTTGGTCCAGGTTGAATTGGTTCAGGATTGTCCATGCAAATATCTTCTACATCACCTTCATTGGCAGCAGTTGATGTTGTTGTCTTATTATATTGCTCTTGATTATTTTTCTCATATATGAAAATACGACACGTTCGATAATCCAACAGCAAATGTAAGTTTGTTTGGTTGAACGCACTAATCTCAGGAACTACTGCTTCGAATTAAAGAATTATTTTTGTGTTGGATAGTCCATTTCTCGAGGAAGGCTATATAACATCACGCTACGACCAATAAGAGCGGAGCATCAATAAAAAATGTTGCAAAAACGGGAAAAAAATATTCCTTTTGAGAGCTACCGTTGCGTGCGCTGCATAACCGGTCAAAGTTAATTTTTCCCCTTTAAAAGTCCGCGACGGCATGTCTTTATCTTTAGAGGTTGACTCACTATAACCTTTTTTATGGTAATCAAATAGGTTCTAAAATAATGCATTATTTGCGAAGGTGTTTTTATAAAGACGATATTAATCCTTACCCAAATAAATACGATTTGATTTCAATGAATATCTTACCGAGATATCATACTTATATAATAACTCCGCAACAAAATAATTATCAAGTACCACGTGCGTATTTATAACATAACATAGAATCACACCAGTATTCCACTAGCTGTGCCCGCAACTCCATCCGCGTGGATGTCGTAAATTTACACCATGTCGTGTATGAACACAAATTCATAATAATTAAAAATGTCGATACTCAGCTAATTCAGCCCTGAGCCCAATGCAAGGCCGCTACTGAGGACGTTATATAGCCTATAGCATTCCTTGATAAATGGACTATCAAACACAAAAAGATTTTTCAATTCGAACCAGTAATTCCTGAGACTAGTGCGTTCAACCAAATAAACAAACAAACTCTTCAGCTTTATAATATTAGTATAGATGACGCAGATGGATTGTAGAATCAGCTGTTTTACAAAACTGCTAGCTGATTTACAAAACAGTACTGTTATAAAAAACAGCTGAACGACGTTTAGCGGTTTTACATAATTATGTAAAATATGAGATTATGTAAAACTGTGTGAAATGAACTGTCAGATTATTGATTTTAGTTCTAAATTTTGTCGTATATGGTGTAGCTTGTCGCTCTGTGTGTTTTAAATAACATTAACATAACTTTATTTTACTTTAAGGGCCGATTTCACCAGTGAAACTAAACGCGATCAGTACAACCTGAACTCAGTTCAAGCATTTAACTGAGTTCAGAGCTCCAGTTTGCATTTCACCAACAAAAACTGAACGCAGTTCAAGCTGAACCCAGTTCAGGCTTCTGAACGCCCGACTTACGACGTTCAGCTTATCTAAACGCGTTCAAGAGCGGCCTTGTCAAAATGGCGGAATATTGTTTAACATAAAAGAGATTTTGTTGTTATTTGACTTAATTATGATATAACGCTATTGTATAAATAAAATGTATATAAAACTGATAACTAAATAAAATTAAACATGTTTAATAGTTATAATAAAGTTTCCTATAAATATTTCAGCACCAAAAATGTTTAATTTGGAATATTTATTGTTTACATATATATTAATAAATATAAATTTAGGTTATCACCTCACAAAATCGTTTAAATTCTTAATTGTGACAACATTTTCATTAATTAACCAAGAAAACTTCGTTTTCGTGAACGCGATCAAAATGTAGCAGGTAAAACAAGTTTGACGTTAACTGAGATCAAAATCAACATTTGAACTGGATCAAGTAGAACTAAGTTCTGTTAAACTCGGTTTTTAATGGCAGCGGTGAAATCGGCTCTTAGTCAGTAGCAAAAAAAAAAAATGAAATTTAGAATGACGTAAATACTAAAACACTATAATAGTCGACAATATATCGGGACTATGAAAGAAAATAAATTAAATTGATCCATGTGCGAGCGAAGCGAGGTCGGGAGTTTCGTGTACACGGACAGGTTAGGTTCGTGTTGAGTTTTTTTCTGATATTACAGACATAAATCAGAATACAGTACCTTTTTATTACTTGTGTGGTGACTATCCATTTAATATACCTATACAATAAACAAATCTGTCCCACTGTAGATATGTCATTCTGCATTATGTCTAAACGTGGGTAGCAGTTTTGTTAAACGTATCACAATGGCAATCCAGCTGAAAAATGTTTAGCTGTTTTATAAAACAGTACTGTTTTGTAAATCAGCTAGCAGTTTTGATAACCAGCGGATTCTACTATCTATCTGCGACATAGATATGACTCCGGCGGTGAAGAGGTTAACTTATTTTCACAAATTCTTCGGCCAATAGAGCTCATTATGTTAGGCTTTTATCAGGCGTTAAAAGTGGTAGGTTATAGGAAAGTATTCGAAAAAATACCTTTTAACAAAATTTCAGTCCCCCCAGTTTGTTTTTTAGAATATTACATTTTTAAATTTTCTCTATATGTATATATGATTTTTAACCTTTATACACTATCTATACTAATATTATAAAGCTGAAGAGTTTGGTTGTTTGGTTGGTTGAACGCGCTAATCTCAGGAACTAGTAGTTACAAGATAAAGTTATTATATTAAATGGAAAACGAGTGCGTTAATGCTTTTCAAAGATTTATCTTTAATTATTTCTAGATACTTTTTATAAACATGTTTCTGAGATTTTATTGTACTTGTGTGCATTTTGGGAATTTCATGGTACAAGAACTTGGCGGTATCGATCTGAAAGTTTTTAGGGAGAAGTGATTGAAAATTGGAAAGAAATTTGAATCTATATATACAGGCTGTGGTTCTAGACAGTGGCCAAATTAAAAGGTGAATCTATAGGTGTAACTGATTACAAAACAATAAAAAAGTATAGTATTTACGTCGTGTCATAGCCATCGCCGCATCGCGCGCAGTAGGTACAAATACGGCACCGCGCGCCGACAGAGGCCGAGCGTAGGGACCGCCAGACGTTTTACAAAAAAAAAGGTCATCCAGGTAATATAGAATAAAGCGAAGGGAATTAATTAAACTTAATTTAATTAAATAACTTTTAAAATACAAGCGTTATAATTGTAAATATTAATGGGTTTATTTAACTATAGAATGTTAAAATTTAAGATAGCTTCAAATTAGCAAATTCCTCCGCGATTTTAATCGCTTCGTTCAGATTGGTGTAATTATTTCCTGAAGCTTGGCCAGATTCAGCTTTGCCACCGCCTTTCCCACTGATAACAGGGACAACAGATTGAATCCATTCAGAAGCCAACAAACCTTTTTCAACTGCATTTTTCGGCACAGCAGCTAGACAAAATATTTTTTTTGTTTCATCGTCTACGGTAAAGAACATGGCTGCTGCAGTTGGTAATAGTTGCTTTACTTGTTTTAATGCACCATCTAATGCTTTAGTATTACCAAATGCTTTTAACTCCGATACGATAACTTTGCTTTCTTTCTTTTCTGTACAAATTTCTTTAGCTTTTTCGGTAACCTTAGTAATGGTTACTGCTTTTGCAGCTCTATCCTTGTCGTCTAATTGTTTTTTCAAATTCTTAAGCATTGTTCTTAGTTCTTCTTTTTTCCAATACGATACCTGAGCTTGAGATATATCATTGGTCAGATCGACAATTTTTTTTGAAATTTCTTTCTGGTTCACATTGTCACTCTGATCTTTAATGAAGTTAGCAATGTTATTGACTTCATTCTCTAATGTACTCAATTTGCATAAAGCTTTCATGGCCTCCGGGCCTGTCAAAGCCACAATTCGTCGAATGCCTTTTGCAATGCCTTCTTCGCTAACAATCACATAATCTCCTATGTGCCCTGTCTGGTGTAAATGAGATCCACCACAGAATTCTACAGATGTTTCGTATGCAGCTGGTCCATCTGGATTTTTCTCTAATTCTTCCACTGGTATACCAACAGATACAACACGAACTGGATCTGGATAGTGTTCATCAAACATAGCTCTTAGACCCTTGATCTTTTTCGCGTCACTCAGGCTTGTATGTTTAGCATAAACTGTTTTATTTTGGTGTATAATCTCTTTAATCTGGTCTTCGGTTTCTTTAATTTGTTTAGTAGACATTGGTCCTTTGTTGGTAAAATCAAACCTTAGACGGTCGGGCATAACAAGAGAGCCGCGTTGGTCAGAATCATTTCCAAGAACTTTTCTTAATACATTATTTAAAACATGAGTCCCTGTGTGGTTGTTCATAACAAGTCTTCGTCTTTCAGTATCAATATGCAGTGATAATTTGTCACCCACTTTTAACGAACCTTCAAGTTTTCCACAATGTAACACGTATCCTCCCTTAACTTGTACATTATTTATCATGAACTCAACACTGTCATCATTGATTTTTACCATATAACCCTCGTCAAATATTTGCCCACCCTGTTCAGCATAAAAATTGGTCTTGTTGAGTATAATACCACATTCCTGACCGGAAAAAACTTCATTAACAAATTGCTTGTCTTTTCGTATAGCGACGATGGTAGCAGTGCAAGGGGTAAAATTATAAACTGCATCTTTTTCGGTTGATGATGCCACATAATTATATTTAGGTGAATCGTCAGTTGGAGGCACCCCGGTGTCTTGTAAGTGACTTATAGCATGTACATCTAAGGCCAGTAAATCGTCTTGACCCGCAACTTTTCCTTGCGAAATTAGTTGAGATTCTTTCTTTGCTTTTTCATACGCCTCCATGTCAATTGTAAGACCATTTTCTTCACACATTAATTGTGTAAGATCTACTGGAAAGCCATAAGTGTCATAGAGACGCCAGGCAACTTCACCAGGTATGACTTTGTCACTTAATTTTTCAATAGTTCTATTAAGCAAATTTCTTCCCCGAGAAAGCGTTTTCAAGAATTGCACTTCTTCTTCATTTATAAGTTGAATGAGAGATAAAGGATCTTTTGTAATTTCAGGGAAAACGTCTCCTAACAATTCAACAACAATATGAACTAATGAAGCAAAAAACCCTGGTTTAGCATTCAGTTTTTCGGAAGCATAACGCACAGCTCTTCTCAAAATTCTTCGTAAAACATAACCTCTTCCCGTGTTGTCTGGACATCCACCATCTGATAAAGCAATAGTTAATGTTCTAGCGTGATCAGCTAAAACTCTATACGCCATATCAATTCCATCGACGTCTTCAGATCCAACTTTACCAGAGTAAGGCCTCACTCCCGTGCCCATTTCAATTGCCTTAAATATAGGCATAAAAAAATCAGTATCATAATTGGCTCTTTTATTTTGAATTACAGATACCAATCTTTCGAGGCCTAATCCACAATCAATATGTCTTTTCGGCAACGACTTTAATGAACTGTCTGTTTCTCTATTGAACTGAATAAATACCAAATTCCAAATCTCCAAGACGTCAGGGTCATCCATATTGACAAGATGAGCTGCATTGCGTTCTCCAATTCTATCATAATGCAATTCAGAGCATGGACCGCATGGACCCGTCTCTCCCATTTCCCAAAAGTTATCTTTCATACTACCGGGTAGAATATGAGATTCAGGAACACCTAATTTCAGCCAGATTTCTTTACATTCTAGATCTGGTTCAAGTCCAGACGAAGAGTCACCGCCAAAGTAAGTTACATAAAGTCTATCTCCAGATAACTTATAAACATCAGTTAATAGTTCCCAGGCCCAAGCACATATTTCTTTTTTAAAGTAATCACCAAATGACCAGTTACCCATCATTTCAAAAAATGTATGATGGTATACATCCTTTCCAACATCGTCGAGGTCATTGTGTTTACCTCCAGCTCTTATGCATTTCTGAGTGTTAACAACACGCACATATTGCGCCATATCAGAGTTAGGATCAACTGACCCCAAAAATATAGGCTTAAATTGGTTCATACCGGCATTAGCAAAAAGTAATGTTGGATCGTCCAAGGGTATTGTAGACGATGAATGAACATATTTATGTCCTTTATTGATAAAGAAATCAATAAAAGTCTTTCTTATTTGGTTTCCAGTCATTGAAGAATCCATCCTTGGTAATGTCTGAAAAAAAAAGGATTGATAAATTTTATTTCATGACTAACAAAGTGAATAACTTCGACACTTCGAAAATAGCATGCATCTAACAGAAGTGCCAAATTATTCAATAGCTACCTCTAATATCTTTGTATATACATCTTATATCTTTTACTACGGCTAAGCACGAGACCATGGGTTATTTTTAAGATTTAAGTGAAAAATATCACCGCTGCATGTTTCTTTTTTTTACGAGAACTCTTACTTTAAAAGTTTACGAAATTGCGCACCGCATTATGTCGATATAAATCATCAGCTAGAATATTTTCATAAAAGACATTCAAATGACAGAGCACACCTTTTTTGGAATGTTCAAAGGTATCTGCGCTTCCGCTCGAACGCTCACATACCTCTCGAGTGTTTGAGTTGCCGGAGTATTTTTTTTTATTGTTTACATGTGGGCAAGGCTTTGAAGAATATTAATATGTGATGTAATGAGCATGGGCTCAGGGATGGAAGTGCTGTTATAGAAGTGAACACCTTGTCAAAGTTGTCAATGACAAATTTTCAGTGTCTTGCTTTAACTTTTTTTCTATGATAATAGTTTTAATGTTGTATGAATCAGCTGCATCTCCCTAAAAATAATTTTGCCGACGACAATGTATCTCAGCCAATGAGTTTCTTGAGAATATAAATTATTACAGGTACCTAGTTATATCTTAAAGTTGAGAACCCTCAGTTGGACATTTTTGGTTGATCAGGAATATTATTTACTTCCGTTTATATGTAAAGAAATTTTTATTGAGGTGACCTAGTGTTGAGTAGGACTTACAAGAGTCAGTAAATTTAACAGAAATATAAATATATAAAAAAAATTTGACCTCATCTTTAGAAAGTGTATCGCTTCTAATTTATTAGTGCGCTACTCTTCTGTATGTAAGGTGAGTAGGCCATGGCAAGTGAAGTACACAGTAATAACATGACATGATAGAAACAGACAGGATGATGAAACGGACAGAATCGAATCAAAAGAAACAGACATGAATGGCAAGATTAGGTTCGTCATATCGCCTGATATACTAGTTAGGTCCTACCCTCTAAGACATGCGCCACTTCACTAATGAGATTAGCGTAAAACCAGAGGCAACCCCTAGCTATCCGTATGGCACTTTAACAAAATTTTACATATGTAGGATAATCTCCTCTTCTGTGGAGGAAAGCTTACACAACTGCAACCCTTCGAGACTTAGTGGTTGGAGGCCCGACCATCACAAAAAGCAGGAGTAGGAAGTCACGTGTGCTAGGGCCTGCGCAGAGCGCGGTAAGTCCTGGGAGAATGAGCCGATCGGTGCTGGCAGTAATGAAGACATACGCCTCCTTTGGTCCTGTGTTAAAGCAAAACGGTAGCTCTACCTAATGAAATGTTCATCGTGACAGAGGGCGACATGCTTGGTGCGCAGAGACTATAGAAGTCATGCTCAGACGATTGATGCAAGGGAGTGTTGATCAGTTCGTTCGGAGAAGGTCTATGTTTTATCCGAAAGCCAGTAAGCCAACCTCGCGTACCTATATCGTTTTCCGTAGTTCTAGGGCCCTGAAGTCTAGTAATGCCCTTACCAGCGTTCCCAACGCGGGATTCATGTCAGTGGGCAATAGGCCACACAATTTTACTGATGCAGGAGCGAAAGGTTTCAAACCGGGTGAGCCTCTACTTAACGCCCCCCTACCGACAACTGAGCAGTCAACGCTTACAGTTCAAGAGAACCAAGTTTCAAACTCAAACTTTTATTTGCTATCCACAATGGTATTCATTGATGGTAAGCAAAATAATATAGTACATCGTGGACCCTGTTGCGCACGCTAAAATTAGAAGAAAGATAGAAGAAACATTGGTAAGTAATATTTTTTTTATTAAAATGATATGTTGTATTTGTAAGTACATAATGAGGTATTCTTAATTTAATATTTATTGTAAGTTTAGTTTTGTATATATATAAGGTCCTAATTTATTAGGTAATTTCCTTTTAAGGGGTTGATGTGTAAGTCATAAGTATTCAAATGCACGAGGCAATAAATTGCCTAAGCACACTTTACATTAATAATAATAAAAAATATAATGTTCGGTGATTGCTCTTTACTGAATGATGTCCCCGAGCCGCGCGGAGGTGAATTACCGCGACAAGCACCTCCCCCCCCGCAACACCGAGCGCCCCGCCGCCCTGTCTCCTCGTCGCGTCAGCTGTTACTACCTACAGAGTAGTAGTAATTCAGAAAACCTACAGACCGTGACGTTGCATACCTATCCTTTATGACAACATCACAAATAAAAAAGTTGCAGCATCATTAAAAGTGATTCGAAATTTTCATCACACATAACCAGGCTTTGAACTGACAAATTATTGTACTTATGCTATGGTCAATAATTACGTTAAATTGATAGTATGGAGTAGGGCTTTCAATACCGGTATTCCGGGATCCCATAATACCGTAATCACGGATATATATTGGTCTTTTTTTAATCACGGTATTGACGAGCCAATACCGTGATTACGGTATTACAAACATTAATATATATTGTTGCGGTTTGTTGTAATAAGTAGGAGATTGTATTATGTGATATAATTTACGATGTGATGTTACTCTCACACTTATTTTCGCCAGCGCAAGCGCCCGCTCTTATCTCTAGCCTACCCTCCCACGCCCCGGCTACCGATTCCCGAAATCGAGCCGTACTTATGTCGTTATTTGTTAGTGAGTTCCGCTTCCGCAAAGGCGCCCGGATTACATGTGAACTTGGTCATTGTGTGATCTATTGCGTATTTTTGCTAATTTGTTAAACGTGTCGGCCTGGTTGTTAATGCGGCTGCCTCTTTGCGTGTCTTACCCAAAACATTCTTCGCGAACAACATGTAAGTAGATCTATATATAATATTATTATTGGTGTTTTAAATAAAGAATTATACATTCTATTGGTACAACAATTCTGTGGGAAATATTCTAGTAATAATAAGTCATAACTCATGCACCTGTATACGATACCACCGTGTTTTATTTATTTCCAGCTTTACACTTATCAGTATAGGTTCATATAATATCTAATGCGATAATGTAATACATTTTGTTCTCCGATCTACATTTTAGAACATATAATGAATAATGCCACCTTTGTTCAAATGCTGTCGTAAACAAGTTCGAGCGTCAAGTAAACCTAAACCTTGCGCAGTTACAATAAGGTTCAAATCAGCGCTGCCTATTGTTTACCGGCTGGTACATTTTATACGTACCTATATAAGGTGGCTTAAAACTAGTTAAGCCGTGCGGTGCGAGCTGACAATAATTGACCTACTATTCTCTTCCGAATCCTATGCGTAGTGCATGGTAAACACGGCATTAGCGCATACCTACAGATAAATGACAACTTCGATTTATTTATCCTAATCCTAACTTAATATTATAAATGTGAAAGTGAGTTTAGTTGTCAGCAGGGGTACAGAAAAGTACATAGGATGTAGAATGTCATAAATAAAAAACCGAAGGTCATAAAGGTCTTCTCTTGTTTTTTAGGTCGACTCCAGAGAGGTCAGATTCGAAAACTTACAAAAGATTTTTAAAGAAACGTACTACTACTGGCATATGGGATAATTTCACTGCCGCTGATGATCGACTCATTGCAAAATGTAACCTATGCCAAAAAATCATAAAGACTGTTGGTGGAACCACAAGCGGATTACGCACTCATATGCGCTCAATACATAAATCAAATACACATGAATGCACAGCTTCATCATCTAAATCAAAAGAGCCAGAGAACCCACAACCTTCGACATCCAAAGAAAAAGTATCAAGACCAGAATTAACAGTACAAGATGAACCAGTACGAAAGAAAACTAGAGTTTCAGACTATTTTCAAAGTTCTCACTCAATGGAATTAGTTTTTTCAAGGATGGCAGCCTTAGATGGTATCCCTTTGAGCAAGTTTTGCACATCGGAAGATATGCGAAGACTTTTTAAGAATTCTGGCTATAGTTTACCTACCTCACCAGCTTCTATAACCCATATGGTACAAAAGAAAAGCAACGATGTAAAAAATCAAATGACAACGCAGTTCAAAACTTTGAAGGCTAGTAATCAGGAACGATTTACTTTAACTTTTGATGAATATACAGCAACTAACAATAAAAGGTATATGAATATTAATGTACATAATAAAGATTTAGAAAGCAGTTACAAGAATACGGTCGCGAACAGGATTCGAACCTGCGCCTCCCGGATAGATACTCTAGGCGCTCTGACCAACTAAGCCATCTCGACCTCTGCTCACCACCGCGAATTCTTCTTCCATATTTTAACACGTCTTATGGCGACGTCATTGCAATCAATTCAGTACTTACAAGTGACCGAACCGACACGACTAACTTTGCAGTTAATACAATGTCGTAAAGAATGCAATTACCTTAATAATTCAAGATATGTCTTTGAAAAAGCATTAACGCATGCTTAGCGAACTCTAAAGTTACAATATTAAATGGAAAAAGAATACGGTCGCGAACAGGATTCGAACCTGCGCCTCCCGGATAGATACTCCAGGCGCTCTGACCAACTAAGCCATCTCGACCTCTGCTCACCACCGCGAATTCTTCTTCCATATTTTAACACGTCTTTTTTTTCTCCTTCTTATCTATCATCTCATTTTAACTATATTTGCTCTAATCATAACAAAAATCTTCGTTCTTCGTATAATCGCCTCTTACAATGTCCCTCCCATCGTTCTAACTTTCTGCACTCTTCATTTTTTGTTCAGTCCATACTCCTATGGAATGCGCTCCCCAAGGATATCAGATTAGTCAAAAGTCGTTATAACTTTAAAATGAAACATTCGGAAACATCTTCATGGGAAATTGATAGAATCATCTCATCATTGAGTTTATTATTATTTTATTTATTTATTGTATTATAATATAGGTATATATTTAAGTATATTATGTATTTATACTCTAATTTATTTATGTAAGTTTGTGTACGTATATTTAATAATACTTGGATATCCCTTAGTTTTTATATAATGCTATAAATCATTTAATAAAAAGTATTTTATTGCACCTGCCATGTTTTCTCTTCATCACCCTAAGGTTGACTGGTAGAAAATGCCTACGGCATTAAGTCCGCCTCTGTACAATTTTATTTTGTGCATTAAGTGTTAATAAATAAATAAATAAAGATATTATAGCTTTTACCACAGATGGTGCAAGTGTGATGACCAAAATGGGAAAAAGTTTTAAGGGTCACCATCAGCTCTGCCTGGTGCATGGAATTCAACTAGCGGTTATAGACGTGTTGTATAAATACCAGTTTCAACGGAACTTTTCTCCTGTTCCACCGCTAAATCCCGACATTGAAGCATTTGAGACTGAGAGCGAAAACGACAACGCTGATCAGATTGATGAAGACGATGACGATGCTTTGAATTATGTTGAAGCACAAGACTTTATTAAAAGAAAATGTTAATATATGCATTAATGAATTTAAATTCCATTATATAAATGGCAAAGATATTGTAAAAATGTTTAATACCCTAAATGTTAAAAAGACCGCCGATCTTTGGGGCCATTCTGTCGAATTTACAAAATCGATAATTAACATAGTCGCGCCAGAATTGGCCATGATATATAATAATTGTATTGATTGTGGTGTATTTCCTGATTTAATGAAAAGCAGTAAAGTCATACCTTTGTTTAAATCGGGCAGCACGAATGACCCCACTAACTTCAGACCTATTTCTGTGCTTCCCACCTTCAGTAAAATATTTGAAAAATTAATTCTTGATGAGTTGCTAAGTCATTTTAACAAAAACAATCTGTTACACAATAAACAATTTGGTTTCACAAGGGGTCGCTCAACAACCGATGCCGGTGTTGAGCTTTTAGATAATATTTATTATGCCTGGGAGAATTCACATGATGCCTTAGGAATTTTTTGTGATTTGTCTAAGGCGTTTGATTGCGTATTTCATGAAACATTAATCAGGAAGTTACAACATTATGGAATAAAGGATACTGCTCTGGATCTTCTTATATCTTATTTGAGTAATAGGATCCAAAGAGTGGATGTCAATGGAAAGCGATCCCAAGGGTCGTTGGTTACTATGGGAGTTCCGCAGGGCTCAATTTTGGGCCCATTCCTATTTCTCGTTTACATTAATGATTTACCTTTTATGGTAAAAAATGATCAAGATATTGTGTTATTTGCTGATGATACATCACTCTTATTTAAACTTAAACGGCAACAGCCAGTTACTGACGATGTAAATAACACTCTTTCTAAAGTAATACACTGGTTCAATGTTAATAATTTACTTTTAAACGAGAAGAAGACTAAATGCATCAGATTTTTATTGCCTAATGTTAAGCAAATAAAAACCAGTGTATTGATAAATGATGAACATTTAGATCTTGTAGACACTACAATGTTTTTGGGTATTACTTTAGATTCAAAGCTGCAATGGGGCCCACATATTAATAAGTTGTCGAACAGACTCAGTTCTGCAGCATACGCGGTCTATAAAATACGTCAATTAACTGATATAGAAACAGCCAGATTAGTATACTTTAGTTATTTTCATAGTGTAATGTCGTACGGCATTTTGTTGTGGGGAAATGCTGCTGACATTCAAACTATATTTGTGCTGCAGAAGAGGGCTATTCGAGCAATTTATAACCTTAGTTATAGGCACTCACTGAGGGATAAATTCAAAAAAATTGGGATAATGACGGTCGCATCTCAATATGTCTATGAAAATTTGATCTATGTTAAGAAACACATTAATCTATTCTGTAAAAACAGCGACGTTCATAGTCTCAATACGAGGAACAAAAATAAACTCGTGCTACCATCAACTAGGCTCCAAAAAATTAGTAATTCATATAGATGTCAAAGTGTACGCTTCTACAACAAAATCCCAAGCAATATTCAAGAATTGAGTCTCAACAAATTTAAGTCATATGTGAAGCAGACTCTTTGCAAAAAGGGTTACTATAAAATCAAAGACTACGTAGAAGATAAAAATGCTTGGGATTGTGCCGCTCGCTCTAATGTTTAGACACTCATTAATAATTGCTGTATTTTTTGTTTTTTTTTTACCACTGTTGTGATTGTAATGTTTAATTAATTTATTTTATGATATTTTAATGAATTTATTATATTAAGATTATTCTTTTTGACATTGATTCTTGACATTTTTTGATAATATTGTTAGTCTATTAGACACTATTTGCAATGTGAATGTGAGTACGATGTGGGCTAGAAATTCATTCATACATGAACCTCATAGACTGTCTGGCGGTTTTGAGTCGTTTTTATGTGACCTACGCAAATGTCCTCCTGATCTGGTATCGTCTTGTGACGGGTCGTTGAGCTCCCTTAGTTATGGTTGAGCTACACGATGACTGATGCATACGTGCCGTCAGACAGGACAGGTCACCTCGAAGCTGCTATGGCTCTTTCCTCAAAAGGCCATTCCAGACGATCCCTGCATCGTTACACTCACATAGATATGTACATACTATTATGTCTGGACTTTAAAAGAGACGTTGACCTCTGAGTTTGTTTCGGCGTTTCTTCTCAGAAACAGTCAGATAGGAAACGCCGGCGCCATCTAGTTTAAAAAAATGACTTGTAAAAGTGTCTTCAACAGATCTATTTACAGAAATAAAATCATTTATCATTTATCACAACCGCTCGAGACAGAAAGACCTGAGTTTATTCACAAAAACCTAATAGATAAAGTGAGAAAAATAGTCAAACTTTTTCGTAAATCCCCTACAAAGAATGATTTGTTACAAAAATATGTTGTTGAAACGCATAAAAAGGAAATTACTTTGATACTAGATTGCAAGACCAGGTGGAGCAGTATGGCTGACATGATTGGACGCTTTTTGAAATTAAAGGATTGTGTGTCAAAAGTTTTAATCGATCTAAAATTAAACTCCGATTTCTCATTAGACGAATTTGATTTGATTACTCTAAAAAATATTTATAACAGCCTTTTTGTGGTTAAAGTAACAGTACTGGAACTTTGCAAACGTGATGCCAACTTACTGAAAGCTGATGTTGCGCTAAAATTTATGTTAAAAAAGTTAGATGGTCAGGTATGACTACACTACAATGACTTAAGTAAAAATCTTGCAAAATCACTTCGAAGACGCATAAAGGAGCGACGACTTTTAATATCAGGAGTGTTACAATATTTGCACGACCCTGAAACTTTCTTCAGTAATGATGATGATGATGACACCTTCAGAACACCTACAACTGATGAAATAATAGATATTATAGTCAATCTTCGTTGTTTTTTGCAAAGTCTGTGTCTGCCTACGTGCAAAATGACTAGATTTAGTAGTCAATCAATACCAAAGTATTACTTAATATAGAGTTTCATATTATTATTTTCAGAAAGTAACCATAATAAAGACTGATTCGAAAATAAAAACACGTATTTTATGGTTTTATTAATGTCCTAAAACTTGGGTTCAATACCGTGATCACGTGATCACGGTATTGATCACACTTATACCGGTATTGAAACCGGTATTGAAAAAATCCGGTATTTGAAAGCCCTAGTATGGAGGTACTACGTAGGTATAGGTTTGCATTAATGTAAAGGTGATTACAAAAACTTGGCGTGTTTAAAAGTTTGAACCACACATAAGTACCTACAATGACTTTAATTAATTGAATACTTACCAATAAATTAGAATAAGCATTGACAATCATCTGTAAATCTGTAATCATGTCCTTGAGATCACATCACTTACGTACATTAGATTACTATATATTGTATATATATAGTAATGTAATGTAAGGTGAATTTTAATTTTTTTTGTTTTTTTTTTTAAATCTGAAACTATAGCATATTGACTACAAAATGATTAATAATTGCTGCCCCATGGACATGGTGCAGCACACACTGGAAGCGTGTGGCCGACTCTCGCTTCTGGCTGATATCAGAAGTTTGGGATCGAGAGCGCTTGGGCAACTGTCACACATGTTGCGAGGTGATGCTCGCGAATAAGGTGGCATAATAGGAAAGATGTGATTTCCTGTCACCCTGGGCACCGTAAGCGTGCATTTTATTCTGCAGGTGAAAGACTTGGATTAGTTTGTCACCTGTCCAGCGACAAGCCCATGACGGCAGTGCACCATGCTTTAATGCGCGCGCCTCTCATGGTTGTCTGTGCAGACAGACCAACTGTAGCCGGCTTGCACTAATCATAGGGTATGTTGATATTTTTGATGGATCATAGTCTGCTGGGTTGCGGTCACTGTAGCTGCAATCTTGAGACCCAAGCAAAGTTTTGTGAGGATTATAAGGTATTTAGTTGGTGGGAATCAGGAACAATATGAGTATTTCCGTAAAAAAAATCCACTCAAAATGAGTCAAAATGAGCTGTCCCATGACTTAATATATAATTATTTAGAAGAACGAAGGTGTTATATTGTAATTTACTATTTATTATGATAGTATTATATTTAAACTCAGTGAATAACAGTTAATTTGTCTACTTTTACGATAATAATTATTAAAATATAAGCAAAAATTTATAATCATATTGAAAATAACTCGATCATGTCTACCTCTCAGAGTGGATGTAGGAAGGGATCCCGCGGTACCAAGGAGCTATTCCTCATTGATATGACCATAAGCCAACAGGTTCGACGTACTCGCAAAAATCTGTCAACATGCTGGATAGACTATAAGAAGGCCTACGATTCCGTGCCCTATACGTGGCTCTTGAGGGTGCTGGAGTTGTATAAAATTAATACAACTCTACGCGCTTTCTTGAAGTCATGCATGTAGCAATGGAGAACAGTCCTTCGCTATCCAGGATGTGGACAGATTCAAGGGAACGCTGAACATATTACAATCAAGCGTTTTCAGGGTGACAGCCTAAGTCCCTTATGGTTTTGTCTAGCTCTGAATCCTCTTAGTACTCTGCTAGAGGATTCAGGACTGGGCTATCGGTTGCGAAGAGGTGGTCAAATTATCTCTTGCCTTCTTTATATAGATGACCTTGAACTGTTTGCTCCAACTGAATTGCAACTGATGGGTTTACTTATGGTAACAGAAACCTTTAGTAAATCCAGAATTTGGAGTGGTCAAATGTGCGGTCATGTATGTGAAGCGAGGTGAGATTGCGGAATCTGAGGGAATTCAAATCTCAGATTCCATAATACTTTGATCACTCTTCTCAACCGAAACCTATAAATACTTGGGTATGTCGGAGGCTTTGGGCATCGGTGACACAAGCATGAGGCAATCGTTAAAGGAGCGCTACTTTGGCCGCCTGAATAAAGTTCTGAATAGTCTTTTATCAGGCGGCAACAAGGTTCGCGCCTTTGACGGTTGGGTTATGGCAGTCCTAATGTACTCCTTCGGCATACTGAAAAGGACTCAGACAGAGCTGGATACCCTGGACAAAAGGTCAGGACATTGCTTACTGCTAATCGGATGCATCACCCACGATCTTCAGTGATGAGACTGTACATACCGCGGAAATGCGGGGGTCGAGGCTTTATAAATGCAAAGACCCTCCACAACCGTGATGTGTCCAGTCTCAGAGATTATTTTCTCCAAACCGACGCACCGAGATGTAGTGGCAATGGACAAAGGACTCACCCCACTTGGTTAGGCTAAGGAGAACTGGCGTAAACCTACCGTACTCGGCACCGATGACTGCAAGGAGGTATGGAAAGGTAAGGAGCTACACGGACGCTTTTATCCTGGCTACGTTTTCGTGACCTCTTTAGGGAAACTGAAGGGTTTGTTTGTGCAATTATGGACGAATTTGTAATGACGAACTACTACCGGAGGTATATTCTGAAGGATGGAACAGTTGCCATATGTCGGGCATGTCATCGTCCGGGTGAATCCCTTAGACACATCATCTCCGGTTGTTCTCGTCTTGCTAACGGCGAGTACTTACACAGGCATAATCTAGTGGCCAGGATAATCCACCAGCAACTTACTCTGCAATACAACCTTGTGGAGTCTGAAGTACCATACTATAGGTATACGCCCGATCCAGTTCTCGAAAATGGTCATAGCACATTGTACTGGGATCGATCTATAATCAGTGATAGGACTATTGTTGCCAATAAGCCTGATATAGTGGTGATAGATCGATTAGAGCGCCGCACAATGATTGTTGATATCACTATCCCTCATGACGAGAACCTTGTGAAAGCAGAAAAAGATAGACCAATCAAATATCTTGATCTGGCGCACGAGGTTGTCGACATGTGGGGCGTGGACTCTGCAATCGTTGTACCGATAGTCGTTTCGGCTATAGAATAGAATTGAATCGTTTATTTGCTTAAAATGTAGGTATATTACAGATGGTGTAAATTAAAATATAAATATAGATCCCGATACATTTTGCCGCAGCGCGACATGCAAATTCAAAACTTAATAAACCCAAATATTGATAATGTCACTAAGTAAAAATATTAGATTTCCATAAGTAAAACTATTAAATTTCAAAAGCAAAAACTATAAATGTCAATAGGTAATAAGATGATTTATAATGTCAAACTTTTTTTTTTTTTTTTTTATTCAAATTTTTTATAGAGGGTTTGATCCACAGGGATCATGCCACCCTCATTGTTGCTACATGGAAGTTTCAATTAAAATACATATAACAATACGCGGCGACAATACAAATTTAAGTTACATTTTGCTGTCTTCGGGATATACCAGCCCGAACCATACTGTATACCATTCTGGCCTCCGGTGAGGCTGGACGGGCAAGAATACTTATGTATAGACCAACATCGTATAGATTAACATTATAAGTTGATAAAAACAAAAATCTCTCCCTCTCGTTCCGGACACATTCGGACAAAATGTGATGCACATCTTCAATAATATCACACTCATCACATTTAGGTGAACTAATTTTACCCATTAAATATCCGAAACTGTTCAACGGGATGTGACCAGAACGAAGTCTAAATGAAGTTATTAAGTCGGTCCTGCTCAAATCTGCCGAGTCAATCCAGGGCAAGCGACATATATTAGGTTGGATAGTTTTGTACCAAATTCCCTTGCTTAAGGACCTTTCATTAAAATACTCTTGCCACATAGTACGACATTGTTTTTTAACGATATATAACAAATCAGAGTAAACCGGAGTATATGTAAACTGAATACCATCAATAGTCGCTTCTTTAGCCAAGCGATCGACCACTTCGTTTCCTCTCAAGCCGATATGAGCAGGTGCCCACTGCAATACCACGTTTTTCTTTTGATTTTTTAAGATCTGAATGGATTGCAAAATACTATATGCTACCGGTATGCCACGCATATTTGAAGTACATCGTAACAAATGTTGAAGTGCACTTTTTGAGTCTGATATAATAAGAAAATTACTTTTACTCAATGATTTTATATATGAAATTGCTTCAGCGATCGCCACCAATTCTGCGTTCATTATGGAACATTTAGATGTTAATTTTAGTTTTATAAAATCGTTACTTTGAGGATCAAAAAGTGCTGCTCCTACCTCCTCCCTATCAATAGAACCATCGGTGTAAATAACATACCAATTAGAATATGTATCAGCCAAAAAACGTTGACAAATTGTATTCAAATTTTGCATATTGTATGATTTTTTAGACTTACTTATAACATTAATATTTGGATACACTACATTAGACAAGTCTAAGGTACTCATCCATGTGTCCAAAGAAAACATTTCGATTGGATTGCTCGCATAGACCGGGTTAGGCCGCAGGTATTCGTGGACCGAAACTAGTAATGGCTGCTTTTTGTTTCTCCAATAGGGATTTGAACACCGATCTAGAAGTTTATCAAGAATATCAGCCAATTCATTTTGTTTTAGTGATTTGGATTTTAACCAAAATTTTCCGGCTAGGTAGTGTCTACGTACGTGTAGAGGTTGAATAAAAAGTTCGTGCTCCATGACGTGAATGGGTGTACTCTTTATAAAACCTCCGATTATTCTCATGCATTGATTTTGTAATTTTGTGAGCTTGTTTATATGAGACTTGCAACTATTGTCGAAAAGAAAGCAACCATAATCAATTCTGCTTCGAACTATGCTCACATAAATACGTCTAAGATGTATGGGATTTATTCCCCATCCTGAGCCTGCTAGAAATTTAAGGATATTAAGGAATTTTGAACATTTACCTTTAGTTTCGTTTATATGTTTAGCCCACCGTAATGACCGGTCAAGCCAGAAACCTAGATATTTTATATTATCTACTACTTTTAAAACTGTATGGTTGACTTTAAGGTTAACTAATTGTTTACGATATCCACTACTAAATACACAAACTTTACTTTTTATAGGTGAAATATCCAGACCTATATCATGAAGCAATTTAACGAATATATTCAATGCCGACTGCAATTGTTGTGAGACATGTACGAGATTATTGCCAGAAAAATAGATAACAAAATCGTCAGCATACTGGGATATAAAAACATTTTGAATATCTTTGCAAATATACATAGTGGCTACATTGAATAGAAGAGGGGATAATGGATCTCCCTGTGCCAATCCACGACCTGTACTACGGACTATACACGAATTATTCTCTTCCACGCGTATTTTAAGGTTTCTCTTTTGAAGGAAATTCCATAAGTAAGAGCAAATTTTGGATCCTACACCGATACCGTCTAGATTAAGTAATAGGCTTTGCCAGAAAAATAGATAACAAAATCGTCAGCATACTGGGATATAAAAACATTTTGAATATCTTTGCAAATATACATAGTGGCTACATTGAATAGAAGAGGGGATAATGGATCTCCCTGTGCCAATCCACGACCTGTACTACGGACTATACACGAATTATTCTCTTCCACGCGTATTTTAAGGTTTCTCTTTTGAAGGAAATTCCATAAGTAAGAGCAAATTTTGGATCCTACACCGATACCGTCTAGATTAAGTAATAGGCTAATGACGTCGACGTTATTATATGCACTATCTATATCAATAAAGCATGCCACTGTACTAAGTTTATCTGAAAAACCTAACTGGATCCGAGAGACTAAAGTAGCCAAATTGTCCAATGTAGAACGACATTTTCTAAAACCCGTGGTACTGTTAGACAAAAAGCAATATTTTTCGATATACCATTCTAATCTATTGACTAAGATGTTATGAAAAATTTTACAGAAACATGAAATCATTGCAATCGGACGAAGTGATGCAGACGATTGTAATTCTCTACCCGGTTTCGGTATAGGAATTATAGCAATATCGCGCCATTGTTCAGGTAAAAATGAGCCAATGTAGAATTTATTATACAGATAGAGTAAGATAAGTTTTCCATTATTTGGTAAGTATTTGATCATTGAATAAGATATGTTATCGCAACCGGGCGCAGAATCTTTCGCACGAATACAATTGACCAGTTCTTGAAGCGTAATATCCTTATCCAATAAATCATTTTTAGAATTAAATAACGGGGTCGGTGGTGTAGCATAATCCGGAGTTAGACTGTACAGAAGCTCCTTCGACATTGTAATATCTACAAAGGGTTTAGGCATTCTCAGTCCTTTCATCCACCTCAACTTACGCCACATTTCAGTTTGTGATATAGATGTATCTATAGAAGTACAAAACTGATGCCAACTATCTCTTCTGGCTTGATGAAGTAATTTTTTAGTTAAACGAATTTTATCCAGTAAAATGTCTAAATTTTGAGGGATCGGGTTACGCCTAAATTTTGATAAGGCTAACCGCCGTTCTGCAATGTGTTTGGACAACGTTGTATTCCAGTAAGGTTTGGGTGAAAATCTACTATCTGGATTATTGCAAATTTTAATTAGAGGTATATATAACTCAGCAGAAATATTGATGTAGTCTATAAAATTATTGTAAACAGCCTGCAAATCATCCAAAAAAACAAATTTTGAAAATAATTCTTCTAACAATGTCTGATAGCCGTCCCAGTTTGCTTTTTTAAAGTTTCTGCGAAACGTTAGAGAGGGCATAGTGGCAAGATGGGTGGAAATCTTAATAATGCGATGATCGCTTCCTAAAGTCTCATTCAGAACGGACCAATAAAATTTCAGAGCTATGTCGCATGAAACTATGGAAATGTCAGGAGCTGACTGTTGAAGCTGATTGTTAACCAATTTAATACGCGTAATTTCTCCATTATTCAATGTAAATAATTGATTATCGATTAGAGCATCAAATATCTGAGAACCCCTCTGATCTATCCGCGAGGACCAGTTTGTATGATGACCATTGAAATCGCCGAGAAACAACGTTTTTTTGTTTGAAAGAGAAAATACCTGTTCCCAATCTTGTATTTGCGTGTGTACTGATGGTGGGCAGTAAACGGATAGTATATACTCAATTTCACTACAGTTATAAACCCGTATTCTGACGATTTCAATGCCTGGATTTATACTATGTACGTTAAAAACTTTAGCTTTGATAGATTTATGTGTGAAAATAGCCACCCCACCGTAAGCGTCAACCCTGTCTTTGCGAAACAAATTATAGTTTGACAATTTTATGTGGCTTTCTGGTTCCAGCCAAGTTTCACATAAGGCAGCAATGTGGATATTTTCTTTTATTAATAAGTGTTCCAATTCAAACAATTTAGGTTTAAGGCTCTGAGAATTCCACTGAATAATATTTAACTTAGTTACCCGGAATTTTGTATTATCCATTAAAGTAATCAAGAATTAGGTTTAAAATAGGCCAATCTGCAATGTTATCCACGGCTACTAAAACTAACCATTCTACACAGCATTTTAAAACATTCTTGAATTTTACCTGAATAGACTCATGCTTAAGGAATATAATCTCTTTCAACCTTTCTAGGAGTTCACTAAAATTAACGTCCTTTACTCTCTGGTATTTATCTTCTTCTCGTGCGTTTTGCTCCTGCTTGTACTCCTGTGTTTGACGTCCACTCAAAATAGATTGTAATGAAAAATCAAACTCTGTGTCCTTTTCTTTGCGAACGTGTTTTTTCGGAAAGAAAGTGTTACTCTTGGGTTTTTCTGTGTTGCTGTTAGCAGCTTTTATTTTAACTACGTCGGCAAAAGTAGGAGTGCTTTGTGCTTGTGGTAATGGCGTTTCTATGGGCTCAGCAGACAAAATCGGGTTTTCTAATTTTGGAGCAACATTTGGCTCTTGTTCAGTGGAAGAATTAGTAGGGACGTACATCATGAGCGCCTTTCTATACGTACAGTTAAATTCCGACATGATTTCCCGGAGTCTTTTCTCTTTTAAGTAAGATGGGCACGTTTTCACAAGAGCCATGTGATTTCCACCACAATTAATGCATTTGTATCTACTTACTTCGCAATTTTCATGATTTTGTCCACACTTTGGGCATACAACTTTATGAGAGGGACATTTTTTTAGAGAGTGGCCATATCTCCAACATTTCGAACATTGCGTTACAGGGAACACATATGGTTCGACATAAATTCTAAGGCTTTCTACAAATACGTATTGAGGAATGAATGTGCCCTTAAAACAAAGCCTTATTGCTTCGCTAGGTAACCACGAATAATCTTCAGAATTTCTTCGATTTAATCGTAAAATAGAGACTAACATTCCGGGTTTTGGACACGAGATACTGCTCAGTAAGTCTTCGTCGGATAATTCCAAGTCAATATCCTTAATCACGCCGTAAGAAACACTTCTTTCCATTGCTCTCTGAAATCTCCATCCTAAGTCCAAAAATTTCTTGCATACTTCAAATTTGGCCGCACATGACTCATTAGCAATATCCACTCTTATTTTATAGGGGTTGAGATATTTCACCCTGGTAACGTCTGTTATTGTATTTTCCTTTAATAGTTTCGCCAACGTTATTTGTTTCGGTAATTTATCTTTACTAGTTACGTACATTTCTACAATGTCATTCTCTTCTTTTAACTTCTTACCTTTTCTGCCAGCAACTTTCCACTCACTTTCATCTGACAACGAATCCATTTCCTCCCTTATTCGCTTAGAACATTTATTACGCAAATTCTCCTCGTTTTGATTGTATTGTGTCTCATCATAATTTTGTTTATATTCGTCTATAATTTCCTCCTCCATTGATGAATGATTGCATATTAAGTTTGAGTTATTTAAAAGATCTTCTACATTCATAACTAATGCAATTAAATAACATCGTCAGTAAAACTGTTCGAGCACCGGACCCAAGGTCACGCGCCTCACACAAAAGATTCACTCGATGTAAACAAGTTAAAAGTAATAATAATTAGCAAATGACGCGACTATCTCGTACGGATACCGCAATGGGAATGTAATGTCAAACTTACAATTTAACATTATGAGCTATTTATTTCTTTTTTAATGTATAATATTATTCAAGAAACCATTTTTACACATAAAATCATCAATAGAATAGAAAGACTTTTCTATCAGCCAAAATTTAAGTTTTCTACGAAATTTAAAAACATTCATTTTTTTAATACATCAGGAATATTATTAAATATCCGGCCACACATAGCATAACAATTTTTTAAGTACATTGTTGTCTTAGGGACTTTTCTTAATAAAATTCTCGTATTTCTAGGAAACATATCTTTAGCCGTTTTGAATAGGTGAGGGTTTAATTTTACGAACTTGGCTGCTTCGAAAATGTACATACAGGGCCGGGTAAGTAAGCAATATTTTTTAAATAGTGGTTTACATGATTCCCATGGTGGTATACCAGCAATTGCCATAACACCCTTTTTTGTGCTAAAAAAGCTCTATGTCCATCTGTGGAATTACCCCATAATATTAATCCATATTTTAAAATAGACGACACGTGTCCATGGTACGCTGCTAACACCGTATTGCGTGTCGAAGTCTTTCGTTGTTTATACAACACAAAGACAATGCTGTTAATTTTATTACAAACTTTAGAGTTATATTATTGATGACATATAATGAAGCATAAGTATGATAACTTTGAAAATAAAACATTAAGCTGTTGCGTCAGTCATTAGCAGACACAATAGATTTTTATTGTTACAACGTACAGATCTGTACGTTACTGAGCCGAAAGGTTAATTACAGCCATTTTGATACAAAAGTCATTATATTGTACTATTTTAATTGTGTCCCACGATAATGGAATTTCCACTTTGTAACTGTATTTACTAAACTTTAGTAAAGATGGGTATACTATTGTTGTTTTGAAACTATTACAGAAATCTTTAATGAATACCAAATCATATTAAAATAATAAAAAGACAATGGTTTCCACATTTCTCTATTTTGCAACCAGGACAATTTCTTACAGAAATGCCCATATCCATGATAGATTTACCAAACTAATAAATAGGGTTTTATTACATGGTTTTGTAAGCAATATTTTTTAAATAGTGGTTTACATGATTCCCATGGTGGTATACCAGCAATTGCCATAACACCCTTTTTTGTGCTAAAAAAGCTCTATGTCCATCTGTGGAATTACCCCATAATATTAATCCATATTTTAAAATAGACGACACGTGTCCATGGTACGCTGCTAACACCGTATTGCGTGTCGAAGTCTTTCGTTGTTTATACAACACAAAGACAATGCTGTTAATTTTATTACAAACTTTACCAATATGGGCCAGTTACCAGTTGAGGGATTTGTCTAGAGTAATTCCTAAGAATATCGTTTCGTTTACTTGGTGTATCCGGTCGTCATCATAAAATAAGTTTATCTCTTTGTGAATTTTATTATAAGTACTGAATTGTATAAAATTAGTTTTTGTCAAATTAACTTGTAAATTATTAATATTAAGGCATCCTATAATAAATTTTATGGTATTATTTATGTCAAGAGTGTATTTATTAATGTCACAGTTATTATTACATGTCATGATTAAAGATAAGTCTTCAGCAAATAAAATAAGAGGGTTTTGCGTTACATCTGGAAGGTCATTAATCTACAACAAGAACAGAAGAGGGCCCAGAACGCTGCTCTGTGGCACACCAAATTTATTAGTTAGAAAAGCCGATCTATAAGCTAATAACTCTTTATTCTTGTTAATATTCATAATCTCGACACATTGTTCTCTGTTTTCTAAGTATTTTTTTAACCATTTTAGTGCTTGTCCTCAAATACCGTAACATTTGAGCTTCTGTAACAGTAGTTCATGAGATAAGCAGCCGAAGGCTTTCGACATATCAAAGAAAACTACAGTTACCAATTTACCAGCATCTAGTTTCTCTACTACATTACCAAAAGACCATAAACAAGATCAAAGCATGCAGACGTTGTGGATTTACCTTTTTGAAATCCGTATTGTTCATGTCTCAATATATTGTTTTTTTATGAAACTTGTTAGATGGCCATGCATTGCTGATTCAAATATTTTAGATAAGACTGGTAACTGGCTAATGGACTAATAGCAAATAGCCTTGATTTGATTGACCTTAAAAGCCTTTCGCTAGACGGCTGGATCAAGGGCCTGATACAGAAAACAGTACCTACTCCTCGATATGGCACGCATTGTGAGGAAGTTCCTTTCTCTGGAGCCCTAACCACTGGTAGCTTGGACCCTGTTCCCGATGCCAGTAGCCTACTATTTTTAAATTATGTATTTTTAAAAATGTATTTTATATGTTAATAAATGGTACTGGATTAAAATATGTTTAAAAGTTTTTAAGGGGACACCTTAAAAACTGGGGGACACAGTACTGTGACACACTTTAGAGTTATATTATTGATGACATATAATGAAGCATAAGTATGATAACTTTGAAAATAAAACATTAAGCTGTTGCGTCAGTCATTAGCAGACACAATAGATTTTTATTGTTACAACGTACAGATCTGTACGTTACTGAGCCGAAAGGTTAATTACAGCCATTTTGATACAAAAGTCATTATATTGTACTATTTTAATTGTGTCCCACGATAATGGAATTTCCACTTTGTAACTGTATTTACTAAACTTTAGTAAAGATGGGTATACTATTGTTGTTTTGAAACTATTACAGAAATCTTTAATGAATACCAAATCATATTAAAATAATAAAAAGACAATGGTTTCCACATTTCTCTATTTTGCAACCAGGACAATTTCTTACAGAAATGCCCATATCCATGATAGATTTACCAAACTAATAAATAGGGTTTTATTACATGGTTTTGTATGTGAGTATATAATTCAGTTGATTTAGTTCAGTTGTTAACTATTATCATCATAATATCAGCCTTGTGCTGTCATTTGACTGTAATTTACGAAAAAGTTAAATCAATCAGCTTGTGGTAAAAGTACAAAATTGCACTGCATGTCAATAATATTTCTATTGTGAGTCACAATAAAAATAACTATTGACACAGATCATCTAAGGCTTTATAATATGTAACACATTTAATAATAGATAAATGTGGTATTAGAAGGTAAAAGTATCTAATCTATTGGTGGTGGTGTTAAATTGATACAACTCTCATAGGTTTCTGTTGCTACTTGTTCTGATAATGCGTTAGAAAACTTTTGAGGGGTATAAAATTTAAACACCACCACACTACACAATTACAACTATTATTGCATCATGTAATTACTAGTACCTACTACCGTCTATTCTTACTTTGTTATGAACGACCATGTAAGTATCAAAAATTTTGGTAAGAAGAAATTCGATCTACACTTTCATATAGTACGTATGCTAAAAAATTGTCGCCTGTTATTTACTAAGTGGTTAGTGTTGGAGATTATTTACATATTACAATAATTGGACATAATTTAAAATGTTTATTTTCTAACCATATGGTACAAATAAATAAAAGGTTGCATTATAATATATTGGCACGGCAATATCCACATTACAGCAAAATCTTATTACTTGGATTTATCATCGACTCTAATTCTATTAATACGATAACTTACGGGTTTCTCGCAGATATGATATCAAAAAACAAGAAATGTACTGTCTGTCACCACCACATGTACAAACTTTGAAAGAATGTGAAACATTCACTTCACATTTCTATTAATGACATTATTGACAAATACTATCAGACGTGGTATTTTAACTGTCATAATACTTAGTTGATATTTTACCTTTGATTTGAGTATTTTACAGAAGAGCAGCTTTGAGGATGTACAACAAGGAGATGCCCATAATGTCTATCATTTTACGTTTACATAAAAAAATATGGTGCATTAACGAGGCAGCATAATCATATTCGTAACTATTTTTAACATATGCGACGACCTGGGGCCTATTTCTGCTAATTTACCAATGCTTCAGTTGAGTGTCGATAGTGTGTCGATGGAATGATTTTAGTTAGACCGGTGGTCTTATTAAGCTAGCAGACTACCAATTAAATAAAATCATTCCATCGACACACTATCGACACTCAACTGAAGCATTGGTAAATTAGCAGAATTAGGCCCCTGAATGAAACCATGGAAAAAGGTTTGTAATTGATTTATTTATTCACTAAAGGTCCTCCCTACAGCATATATAAGGTCCTAATTTATTAGGTAATTTCTTTTGAAAGGGTTAATATATAAGTCAAATACATCCACATAAGCTAAGAATTAAATGGAAATAACAAATTATTTGTAATTACCATAGTACTAGCAAGACGAAAACTGCTCCTTGATCGGCGAACATAAAGAAAAAAATGAAATAGTCATAAACATTTGAATTGTGGCTTAAATGAATCCTTATCATTTACACATTGACCCCTTAAAAGGAAATTACCCAATAAATTAGGACCTTATATATAAATAGCACACAATATACATTACAGAGCACAGTTCTAATATATATGCCAATTATGGGATAACACAACATTGGCCAAACGAAACGTCTAATGGTTACTTAAGTACTAAATATTTTTAAACAATTATATAAGGAATAGCTACTTAGCTTAATTAAGTTGTACTACGCATGCATGCATGCAAACATGCATGCATACATGCATGATTGTAAACACATCAACACGGTCTAGGGATATTTTTAAAAAAGCGAATTACTATCAATATGTTAATTATTTATATGACATGTATATATTTAAAAGATACGTTATTTAATATTCTACCATTTTCTAGTAATGGTTATGGTACTTCGATTAAAATTTCAGGATTTTATGGAAAAAAAATGAAGCATAGACGGAAACCGTATATAAGTTAACTTTTAATTTATGACTAAAAACTGAAAAAAATAGAAAAATCATTTAATTTGTGTTTATAAACTTGAAGTTAGTAGTCTGAGAAAGCGCCCATGATGTTCATAACACATCGGCAACGATTCGGCATGCTGAGAACAAGGTTGTCAATGTCTTGCTGCGGAATATTGTCCCATGTCCTTCTGAGGTGCGCAAAAAGTTGATCTTCTGTAGCCAGATTTTCAGGAACTTCCTTCAGAGCTCTTCTTTGCAGCATATCCCACGCATGCTCAATGGGATTTAGATCTGGCGATTGAGCAGGCCAGTCTAAGGCCCTAACATTGTGTGTATGTAACCAAGCTGCTACCGTTCTCGCCGTGTGTGCCCGGGCATTGTCGTGCATGAGCAGGAAATCTTGCCCCATTTGTGTTCTGTGGGGCAAGATTACGGGCCCCAGCACCTGTTGGACGTATCGTTCTGCCGTCATATTGCCCCGCACCCAAACTAGATCCGTCCGTCCTCCAAGACGAATTCCTGCCCAAAACCATAATTGTTCCTCCTTGGTATGGGTGAACTTCCTGAGGGTTCTGAAGACGGCTCCATCGTCCAGGAACTCGCCAAACACGCGTCCTTCGTGAATCTGGATGGAAGCCGAACCTGGATTCATCCGTGAACATTGGACCATTGTTCACGGCCCCAGTCTACGTGGTTCCGAACCCATTCTAATCGTCGTCCACGATTGCCTCTCCGTAAAGGTGGGACCCGGAGTGGTCTACAAGAGCGTAGATTGCTTTCATGCAGTCGCCTTCTTACAGTTTGGTCACTCACAAGCACTTGGTGTTCCACTCGCAGCCTTTGGACCAATTGAGTCGCCGTTGCATTTGGTTGAGCTCGCGCAGTAATTTGCAAAAATCGGTCTTGTCTGGGGGTAGTGATGCGACTTATCGTTTTTGGTGTTACTTGTTGAAGTTCTTCAAGATTGTGCTGAACTGTAAAAAGAAACTTATTTCAGTATGTATTTCTTTCTTTACATAGGTAGTGATAGAATATTTATTTAAATGGTGATAGAACAGATAAGAGTGCCAGAGATGATACAAAATATACCTTCTTTTACCTGTAGATTTTCATTGAAACAAAAATGGGTAGATATGACTGTATACTAAGTAAATATTGATCTAATAATAAAATAAAAAAGGCTAATAAATTACAAACTTGTGTCATTATTTAGTTAATTAGGTACATAATAACATTTTAAAGTTTCTTGTTGCATTCAACCCGTTATTAAAGCATGAAACTATATAAATCTTAAAACATGTGTACCTGAACTTCCAGATAAAATTTCTTGTAAATTACATTTTCTGGAACCATATTACTTTCTTCTAATTGCTTTTCACATTCTGCAATAGCCATCATCTTTCGTTTCTTACGCATATAAGGTTGTTCTATAGGGCCAGATGTTAACATTTTTCTGTATGGTTGGCATTCATATTATTCATACACCCTAGTTTCATACGCACTTGTGTCACTAATCCCATCACATGATACTGCATATAATTTTCCATATCATTTGGTAGCTGAAAAACGAAAATATGTCCAAATTATTAACAAGAACGATATCTGACCAAAACAAACATAACCTCAATTAATTGCTAAAGTATTTAATCACACACAAAGATTTAAGAGTTCACACCTATTAAATCTATAGAACTACTTACATTAAAGTGGTCTTCACAAAAATAAATTGACGAATTCGATATCTCAGGTCTCGCCGTGCGAGCTTTAGCCATTTATCTCGCACTATTTACTCGTTTGGAACATAAACAAACAGTTTGTTAGGTGTTGATATTGATGTGTTTTTGCACAGAGGATCCGCACACCACGTTTTGTAATATTTGGAATTCATTTTAACACAGGAAATATGTAATAATGTTGATTTTCTTCTTTCAGCGTATGCAGCAATGCAATGTATACTGGGTCGTGACGTCACAATGGACGCCATGACACCCACGAGCGTTTTCGCGCATAATTTGAAATAGATAGATTAAAATGCAGTTATTTGCGTTACAACTAAGTTTATTGCTGAAATAATGTGTTTTTCGGAAATAGTAGACGTGTACCTATATTATAAAAGCAGATTTCAAAATCAGTCATCATGCCTATTGTCATTTACGCAAATTTCTGTTACTGAATCATATATATATATTCTTCCTATAAACGTCAACATATGCTTTATAGTACCTAGGAAGTCTCAAAATTCATGTCATTTCTAGTAATGATAATTCCGTAATACGCTAGAAATTTCGAGCCATTTTAGTTGGGTGTCGATTGATTGTTGTTATTTTGTCTCATTCAAGCACGCAGGCATTGGCATCGTTGCGTCCACAGACTACTTAGGGATACTACGTGTTGCGTCGTTCGGTCGCAGTCGTACTCGTTCGTTCCTTAGCCATCGCCATTCGCCATATTATTATTGACATCGGTCGTTGTCGGATATGGTCGGCATTATTCGGTACCTCTGATCGCGTCGAATTTCGTTGTTGCTCCCAACCGTTGTTCAACATTTCGGCATCGGATGCCACCATCATAGACTCACATCGTTGGTCACCAACATTTTTTTAAAAACGGCCACCTCTAACTACTTCTTTTTATGACTTTTTGGATTAACAACGCGATTGCAAATGTGACAAAAAATCGGTGCAGGCTTTTAAAAATTATGGTGGAATAAGGAAACTCACAAACATACACAAAGTAACCAATAAGTCAAGAACATGGTCGAGTGACCTGAAGGTGTACTTCGGTGACTGCTACTGGAACTCCTAGACTAGTAGAGCTAAGTGTGCCGAGTTTTGTTTTGATGCTATAGTTATGATGCGATTTTACCTAAAATCCTACTGGAGTGACCTGAAGATGTACTTTGGTAGCTGCTATGAGAACTCCTAGACGAGTAAAGTGTGCCGAGATCAGATCTTACCTAAGAAATTGCTGAAGTCGCCTGAAGGTGTATTTCTATGGCTGCTACTGGAACTCCTACACGAGTGGAGCTAGGTGTGCCAAGTTTGGGCTTGTCTTGTTATTTATGGTGAGATTATACCTAAGAACTTGCTAGAGTCACCTGAAGGTGTACTTCGGTGGTTGCTACTGGGACTCCTAAACGAGTAGAGCTAGGTGTGCCGAGTTTGGCCTCATTTTGTTAGTTATGATGAGAACTTACCTAAAAATAATGGAGTATATTTTGTAATCTGTAATCATGATAACAGCGGTTGTCCGCACACCTCTAGTGGCAGTTCCGACTCCGCGCCCCTCTTGGTCTCGTAGGCCACCCACTCGGCTGTTGTCGTGCGCGATCGGGCCGGTTCGGGACGGTTTGGAGTTTGAAAAACGACGGCGTGTTCTCTTGTTTTTATCAGTTCATATTCAATTTCAATAATCACCAAGTCGGTCCTTCATTCAGCAGAGAGAATGCTATACATGGTGGCTCATTAATTTTGATAAAGAAGCATTATCAGTTTAAATAACGTACAGATATTGTGAGCCTCTCTGTTGAGCGTACTATAGAAATAGCCTGCATTGAGCTTGAGCAGCTTCTTGTATTGAGTGTGTACCGACCGCCTTCATCAATATATGACTGTTTTGAAAATGTTATGGATGAGGTCTTGCAGAAGGTTTGCAAATCGAATAAAAATGTAATCATATGCGGTGCTTTTAATCTTAAATTGTTGGAGGGTAAAATTAAAAATGTATTTATGTCATATTATATTATCTTGAAAATCTTTTTTTGGAGCCGGCTAGTATAACTGCTACCACTGCTACATGTTTGGATTATATATTCACAGACATTGTACCACAGAGCATTTTCATTGTGGACATTTTATTACTTTTCTTAAATAGTCTAAAGATGTAGTAAAAAGACATTACTGTTGTACCTAAAACTGAAGGTCGCTTGGAGACATTAAAAAACAAATTTATTTGTAAATTACTTCACTTATGTTATAGTGATGACCCTAACTAACAGTACAATTCTTTTTTTAACATGGTTTGTACTGAGTTTAATTCTACTTTTATCCCCGGTGAAGATCTCAGTTAGAGGTACTGTAACCTTTAGTGAATGGTATAAAAGTAGAAAAAAACTTTTTGAATTGTATGAAGAAAGAAACTTAAATAAAAGTCATGAATTTTACCAATACCTATGTTAAAAAACATTCAGTTATTTAAAAATATTTATCATATAGCAAAGACTCGCTATATAAGTGCAAAAAATAAAAATAGTAATAATAAAATTAAAATGACATGGAATATTATAAATAATGAGACTGGAAGAGTTAGGAATCGTAATAGTGAGTTTTGTCTTAATATTAGTTATGAAGAATTTAATCAGATCTGAAAGTTGCTACAGCATTTGAAAAAATATTTACGGACATTCCAATCTCAAACACTAAAACCCTGAAGTCATGTCCCATTGTTGCTGAGTCTATAATATAAGAAAATGTAAATATATGTGTTAATGCATTTAAATTCAGTTATATAAATGGCGAAGATATTGTAAAAATGTTTAATACCCTAAATGTTAAAAAGACCGCCGATCTTTGGGGTCATTCCGTTGAATTTACAAAATCAATTATTAACATAGTAGCGCCTGAATTGGCCATAATATATAATCACTGTATTGATTGTGGTGTATTTCCTGATTTAATGAAAGTAGTAAAATAACACTTTGTTCAATTCGGGCAGCACGAATGACCTACTAATTTCAGACCTATTTCTGTACTACCCACTTTCAGTAAAGTATTTGAAAAATTAATCCTTGATGAGCTGCGTAGTCATTTTAATAAAAACAATATGTTACACCATAAACAATTTGGTTTTACAAGGGACCGATGTGAACTATTTATAACGTCTGGGAATTCACATGATCTTTAAGCGTTTTTTGTGACTTGTCTAAGGCATTTGATTGCGTATTTCATGAAACATTAATCAGGAAATTACAACATTATGGAATAAAGGATACTGCTCTGGATCTTCTTATATCTTATTTGAGTAATTGGATTCCGAGAGTGGACGTCAATGGAAAGCGATCCCAAGGGTCGGTGGTTACTATGGGAGTTCGGCAAGGCTCAATTTTGGGCCCATTTCTATTTCTCGTTTACATAAATGACTTACCTTTCATTGTAAAAAACGATCAAGATATAGTGTTATTTGCTGATGATACATCACTTTTATTTAAACTTAAACGGCAACAACCAGTTACTGACGATGTAAATAACACTCTTTCTAGAATAGTGCACTGGTTCAATGTTAATAATTTACTTTTAAACGAGAAGAAGACAAAATGTGTTAGATTTATCAATTAGTCTCATCCATTTTTCTTTTTCATTGAAACCAACACTAAAATAAAATAAAAATGATCATATAGTTGTGATATTCTCTTGAATTTGTAGTAAAAAATATTTAAACAACATTTCATTACGCTATCACATATAGACTCAGTGCTCACCGCCTTAAGGTGATAGCGCAGGAATCACCAACTAGTTTCATTCGAGGCCTGTTTTTAAAATTAATATAGCGCATTTCGTTAGATTAGTTTATCAACGACCAAGGCCCGCACAAAGTAGGTTGGCGGTCCGGATTCGAACCATGTTTGAGAACTACTGTAATAGCGTGATGAAATATATTTATTACGTAACCTGGGCCACTAAGCTACGCTTAACTACTTATGTTATAAGACTTATAAGCGTTCGGACAGACACACCGACAAACAGACAGAAACCGTTCAGACAGAAACATTTTGGTTTCAACTTCTGTATCGATAGCATTAGGTAACCCAATTAAAATTTTGGAAAAATAATTAATGTGCAGAGATAGTTGGTACATCTACATTTTAAATAAATTCAAATATCGGAACTTTTTGTTCTAAAATTTCATCGACACAATAGTCAACACTGACAAGTCACTATTGTGTGTACTTGAAATGAAAATTTAATGACCATTGTTTTTTACAATAGAGAAAATTCACAATTTTCTTGATAGGATTTGGTTTTCCAAATAAATTTTCTAAAGATAGTTTTATCCAAAATATGACCATGAAAATATATGCTGTTGTTGACAATTTACTTGTGAAATGAATGTCGTTCTGGATTATTTTTATAAGAAACATCGCAGTTACCAACACAACACGTAAGCATTGCTTATGAATTTAAAACTATTTAAAATATATAGCATTCACTGACAATACAGCAAATATAAGTTAGCGTGATTTTTGACAGTGACACTGGAGAAAACAACATCTGCCAATAGTGCTGACTGAACCTAAATATGCTTTCTCTTTCTAACATGTGATATTTCCGTAAGAGATTCCATTCCCATAATAGGCTTTGTTGGTCTTTTTCTATCCTACGTTTATGCTTATGAGCTACACGATGACTGATGCATACGTGCCGTCAAACAGGACAGGTTTTTTTTTTTTTTGATAGTGGCATCTCGCAGGTCAACCTAGGAGGTTGTCGACTGCTTAACCGGACTTTCCTGTGGATGCCTTAATAATAAACTATTATTAAGGCCTCCAGCCAGGGGCATACGAACTAAATTAAATCTAAAGCGACAACGCTAAGGTCACACCCTGCGGGGTACGAGCCTCGGCTTAGGGCGTCGCTTGTGGGAGGACAGCAAGGGACTGGCTGGATCGAACAAGAATCATAATTATTATTATGGGACGAATTTAAAGCTACAGGCTCAGCGGCTACGCGGGCTGGCACGAGCAAGGGTCGGGGAGGTGATGCATTAAGTGCATTACGGGGACGTCGCGACGGGCGAAATGACGGCGATCTGTGTTTGTGTATTGTGCTGGTGGCCCTACTGCTCTCTTGGAGGAGGGTTATAGCGTCGTCGGGGTACGAGAGTGAATGCCTAGGACGGCGAATTCTACTTATCAGGGAGGGGGTGTATCGGGCGGCAGCCGCGATAAGAGGGTTGGGGTGCTTTTCAGCAGACTCGAAATAACGCTTGCAAGTGCGTTTTATGAACTGTTGGATAGTGGGGATCTTAAGGTCGAGATGGAGGTTTTCGTTTCAGACATAGAAGGGGGCTCCCGTGGCCTTACGTAAGGCACGGTTCTGGAGGGTCTGCATCTTATGGAGGCGGTGAGATTTCGCGTGTGCGAACACTACGCAGGCGTAGGTCATGATGGGGCGTATGCACGTGGTGTAAATGCGCAGTTTGCACTTAAGGGACAATCTGCTGCGTACGTTCATGATGAAATGAAGCCTACCCAGAGCGAAGGCGGCGCGCGAGCGCACCGACCTTATGTGCTCACCGAAGGTCAGGTGTCTGTCGAGGATGACTCCTAAGTACTTGGCTTGCTCCTCTCAAGGGATCGGCTTGCCGAACATGGTTATCGGTTTGGGGTCGGGGGGTTTGATCCTACGCCGTTTCGCGAAGAGTACGGCTTGACTCTTATCGGGATTGACTTCTATTCTCCATTTCCTGAACCAAGCGCCTAGTACGTTGGCGGAGGTTTGGAGAGTGCTAGCTATACGGTCACGTACGATACCGGAGTAGAAAATGGCAGTGTCGTCTGCGAAGAGAGCTAACTGGGCCTTTCTATTTTTCGGAATGTCGCTAGTGAAGAGCGTGAACAAGAGCGGCGAGAGCACGGAGCCCTGGGGGACACCGGCGCGGATAGTGCGCCCTCGATGCGATAGCGGAAAGTGCGATTCGAAAGATAGTCCCGTAGGATGAGCACGAGACGGTCGGGCACGCCGAGTTGGTACAGCTTGTAGACAGGACAGGTCTAGAACGTAGTGATTATATACTCTTTGGACAGGTCACGTCAAAGCTGCTATGGCTCTTTCCTCAAAAGACCATTCCAGACGATCCCTGCATGGTTACACTCACATAGATACATACTATTATGTCTGGACTTTAAAGTCCAGTCAGAGGTCAACGCGTCTTTTAAAAGACACGTTGACCTCTGAGTTTGTTTCGGCGTTTTTTCTCAGAGTTAGTCAGATAGATAGGAAACGCCGGCGCCATCTAGTTTATAAAAATGACTTGTAAAAGTGTCTTCAAATGATCTATTTACAGAAATAAAATCATTTATCATAATTTATAATTTTGTCATAACATTAAAAAGTTATATGAGATTAGCAGTTTCATAAAAAGGTTAATCAAAATATATTTGTCTAATTATTTGTTTGATATTATGGACTGTACTGAATAGGTATAAAACAGTTATTTTCAATCTCTTCATTTCTTTGACAGTGCTGTTCACAATAATGAATTGGTGCAGTATATTAAATATAATATGTAAGTGTACAACTGTTATTCGTTTAAAAAATCGTCATTTTCCTGTGATGCAAAAGAAAGCATTGGTAAAGTTTCTAAAGTTTAAAAACAAACTAATTTTTTTTTTTTGCTAGCTTAAACTGTTAATTAATATTATTTCAATGTAATAAAGTATCAAGCAATCTATTTTATTGTTTTATTTGTTTTTTCCTACCTAAAATTATAGAATCAAAATGAGGGCTGGTATGCACATTATAGGACCAGCATTTTTGCCGTCCCAGGCTGCAGACGCCTGGCGATATTTATCTAGAAATCATTTTCAGATCTACTAAACTCAGCGTTACCACTTTACAGTTGTAAATCGCCGAACAACATCCCAATCCTTTATAAATCATATATAATTATATTTTTTAATACATGTTGAGGCCATGTAATGCCTATATTAATTACTATTTTTCAAAGAAACATGTATTAAAAAAATATAATTATATATGATTTATAAAGGATTGGGATGTTGTTTGGCGATTTACAACTGTAAAGTGGTAACACTGAGTTTAGTAGATCTGAAAATGATTGCTAGATAAATATCGCCAGGCGTCTCCTTAAGACGAATACAAAGAAGGTTGAAAATTTCAATGGGGAATAACGAGACAAGGTAGCTCATATATATTTCAGATAAATACAAGCATACTATACAGGATGCCCACCAACTACAATACAATGTTATTGTCATTTATAAATTTTGTTATGATTTTTTATTAAAGTGGGAGAGACGTGTGACAGAAGGGAATGAAAATTAATGGGTAAACGGATATTGGATTTAGAAAGTTTTAGATAGAGATCAAATGATCTGGTACTCGCAGAGCACGAGAAAAATATGTGATCTAAGGTGCCTTCATCCGGCCCATAAACGTAGCAAAGTACAAAGCCTACTATGGGAATGGAATCTCTTACGGAAATATCACATGTTAGAAAGAGAAAGCATATTTAGGTTCAGTCAGCACTATTGGCAGATGTTGTTTTCTCCAGTGTCACTGTCAAAAATCACGCTAACTTATATTTGCTGTATTGTCAGTGAATCCTGTATATTTTATACAGTTTTAAAATTTATAAGCAATGCCTACGTGTTGTGCTGGTGACTGCGATGTTTCTTATAAAAATAATCCAAAAAAGGATTCATTTCACGGGTAAATTGTCAACAACAGCATATATTTTCATGGCCATATTTTGGAAAAATCTGTCTTTTGAAAATTTATTTTGAAAACCAAATCCTATCAAGAAAATAGTGAATTTTCTCTATAGTAAAAAACAATGGTCATAAAAGCAATATTGTGTACGTTGTTCTTGTACCGGACGGGCGGTCTATCGAATACTAGAAACGAGCCGCTGACGTCCTGTACCTATAGGTTCGGTTCGACGTATGCTGAAACCTTGTATTTCTTCAGGGACTATGAAGACTATAACACTATCGAGGTCACCGGGAGAATCATTCCATGAAAATAAAACACCGACTTGCACTGTCACTATGAAAGCTTGAGGTTTCTGCTTACTCCATTGAAGATGGCGAGGCTTGAATATATGGTAGTTTTTGAGCTACAAAGAAAATACATGCGCATTTGCTTAAGTACGACGAATCTTTACCGTAGCGAGACCCGCAAAAACCTCGCACTATCTATTCTTTATTTACTTAATAAAAACTACATAAAGGCTATATACTTCTAAACTATGACTATATATATAGCTATCTATATACCAATAGATAGGTGCTGACAGACCTATCTATTGACGTATGTGTCAACCATCTCGCTCTCATACTTGGGCACCTCGCACAGAATACATTTATCAACATACTCATTTTCAAAAATCGGGGTTGTTTTTCTACGTTAATGTGTCTAAACCATAAGGGTTGAAGCTATAAAACAATCAGCACCCCCTAGACGAGTATGCCGGCTACAAATGAAACAACATTCCGAATAGTTTTTATTGCATATAACCATAGTTAAGTACATATTAAGATTACAAAATTATGTATGAATTCTCAATAAAATATTTCATCAACATCTTTGTTTACATTCACGCTATGGCTTATGGAACATGGCTGCTACATTTAAAAACATTAAAAATACCTTAATTCTAGGCATATGAACACGAATATAAGTGTTATAATATAAATCTAGGCATCAGAATACAAATCTAAGTGTCCTAATACAAATCTAGACATTCTACAAACACTAAATTACTATATAGTATGAATATCACTGTTATTGTCTCTAAATTGTTCTATAATAACGTAATATTTTCACACACACGAATTTACTGTCTTTCTGGATAATAACGGCACCGAATCTATGTAAACACAGGGCTATCTAAAACGGGAATAGCAGGGCTGTCGCGAACAGTTCTAATATAAATTTTCATTTCATGTATACAAAATAGTGACTTGTCAGTGTCGACTATTGTGTCGATGAAATTTTAGAACAAAAAGTTCCGATATCAGAATTTATTTAAAATGTAGATCTACCAACTATCTCTGCACATTGATAATATTTCCAAAATTTTAATTGGGGTACCTAATACGATGACACCAGAATGTTTTTAAACGTTTCTGTCTGTTTGTCAGCGTGTCTGTCCGAATGTTTATAACATATAAGAAGCTTAGCGTAGCTTAGTGGCCCAGGTTACGTTATAAATATATTTCATCACGCTATTACAGGAGTCCCCAAATGCGGTTCGAATCCGGACCGCCAACCTACTTTGTGCGGACCTTAGTTTAATAATGATCTAACGAACTGCGCTACTAATATTAATTTTAAAAACAGACCTCGAATGAAACTAGTTGGTGATGTCTGCGCTATCACCTTTAGGCGGTGAGCAGTGAGCCTATATGTGATAGCGTAATGAATATGCGGTTTACATATTTTTTACCACAAATTCAAGAGAATTTCTCAATTTTATGATATATTTTTTTATACTAAAAGGTTTCCTGTCGATACTAAGGAAAAAGAAAAATGGATGAGACTAATTGATAAAGAAAAGAATAAAGATGAAGAAAAAAAAAGAAAAAGAAGAAATAAGAAAAGATAATAGGATAAACCTTTTATTTTTTCGGGGGGAAACCTATGAGAATGAGATGAAAGTCAGGGTTCTGTTATTGTTTATACTTTATTGTTATAAAACACACGGTAAGTAATTATTTGTAGGTACAAGCCCTAAAGTTACATATAACTAGTTCGTGCGACAAACTCGCGGCGGGAACGCGGAACGCGGAACGCGTACGCACGGCAATCGATCGGGGGGCGGACTGGCGTCATGGCGTGATGCCCGCGATCGGTGCCGCCAATATATATAGTCGTCTATGGGTGCCGCGCGCACATGCGCAGCGTGGGCTGCGCAGTAGATTAACAATACAAAGATATATCTACATATCGCGGTGGCCTACGACCGCGGTTCGCGCGTATCGGGCGCGTAGATGTGCGGGTTACTATATCCTCCCCCTCCAGTTCTGGAGAACGCCCTCGCTCCTGGACTGGTAAATAGCCAGCATTAGCTGGACGTCCGCGTTTCTTCTTAGGAACAACGGGTTTGGGTAAAGAGTCATCATTACCCTGGTAACGGGTAAGATCATGGGTGTGATATTTCCCTATGACAATGGCGTCAATTCTAATGTAGCAAACTAAACTAAATTTAAAACATTCCTGTCTTTTACCAAAAGTGACTATATGAGCAAGATAGAACGAATCCAGAGATGTCAAATTTGAATTTAGTCACGTCAAATTAAAATCTCCGAACGTTTTTAGTAGGCACAGTTTTAGGTAGCCACTAAAATTACAGACGTCAAACGTAAATTGTATGGAAAATTTAGGTCAGGGGTTCCCAACCTTTTTTTGTCTACTGCCCACTTTAAGAATAAATTATTTTTTAACGCCCCCCTTTTTAAACATACTTAAAAATCGCTAAGTACTTATAACTGATTATTGAAACGCAAATTTATAGTATTCGGACAGAGTATCTTTTATTGAAAATAAAACAAACATAATCAATAGGGTATTTGACACTGATGGAAATATAATATGAAACTTAGCTATAATGATAGAAGATATTTTATTAGAAATTTTGGTATTTTTGAAAATAATAATAATAACTCGTAAATACATTTAATTCGATAAACAAATTCATAATTTTTAATCTATGTGTCACGTGACTCGAAACACCAATGATTGCGTGACATCACTACTCAGAGGATTGATTGTCAATTTGCAGTCACTGTGACACATGACACAAAATAAATCGATGAATTTGTTGATATTTCGGAAGCCAGTTGCAACCACTTTCTCCGTATTTCAGTTCAATTTTTGAAATATTGGTATACTACGCACTAATGTTATGATTTACAAAATAGTTTCCTTTGTTTACAATAGTTCTGTTGCGTAATGACGTCACAAAATGGCGATCGTCATTATCGCGCCTTTTGGCACGACCTTTAAAATTTAAATTTTAAACAGCTATTATTTAATCAATAGGTACACAAAAAATTGCAAAATATTTTTTTTAGTTTAATCTATACCATATTCTTTAAATTTAGGCCCTTTGTGAAATTTCGTCAATAACCCTATTCTTATATAAAAACTAATGTGAAGGTTGAATCTGATGCTGTTCAATAAGTTTGTTGATATCAGGTTCCAATTTACTCAAAAACAGCCGCAAGTCGCCACGTTCGGTAACACGCAAACGATTTCTCTTTTTAGTAAGCAGTGTTGCCACAGCACTAAATCCACGTTCACACAAATATGACGATGGGAATGCCATCAAAAATCGTTGAACAATTGACCACAATCCAGGGTACAATTGCGGGATCGGTTTTTGTAGCCAAAATTCTTGATATCCATTTTTGAACTTGATTTTTATTTCTTCGTTTGTTGTCAATTCTATAAGTTCTTCTTCCAGCTGAGGTGGCATTGCTGTGTTGACATTTGAAAACGGATCCAACACCCAGTCTGGTATTTCCAAGTTTAAAATGTCCTGGTATCGTTCGGTGAAGTCAATGTGGAGGTTTTCCAAATGTTGGCAGTAGGCAAACAAGTCGTCGTTACTGCAGTATACTGATAAATTCGGAAAATTGTGAAACTCACGTCTGCCCATATTCTTTTTGTGCAGAAGCAGTTTGGCTGCGAAAGCAGCAACGACATTTTTTGTTTTAATTAAATTTAGTTCATCGCCTTGCAGTTGGAGGTTCATGTCGTTGAACATTTTATACAGGTCTGTCATGTAAGCTATATCATTCTTTGATGTTATGAGCTTGTTGCGCAGTTCTGTATCTTTAGTTTCCAAGAACTCTATCATAGAGTCAAACAGGTTGTAAAATCGAATCAGACAATTGCCTCTTGACAGCCAACGAACTTCAGTATGAAGCAACAAACGGTTGAAATCTTCGTCATTAGTAACACAAAGCTGATGAAATAATCTATCATTCAAAGAGCTGCTACGGATTTTATTGACTGCTTTGATGACATATTGCAGTGATTGAAATAGTCGTACTCGTTCACTTAAGTTTCTAGCAACCAAATGTTGTCTATGAATAACGCAATGTATAGCAAGGACATCTGGAATTTTATTCTTTAAGTATGCTATGAAGCCTTTATGGCGCCCTGTCATAGCCGGAGCGCCATCCGTAGCAACTGATATAATATTTTTCAAAGGAATCTCTTTCTCTTCACAAAACTTTTCCAATGTATTGAATATGGTTTCGCCTTTTGTATCTGTCTCCACATTTCTGGCAAACAATAGTTCTTCACGTATTTTCTCATCTTTAATAAACCTCACAAAAGATAGCAACAACGCTTCATTAGTTGGTAAAGTGGACTCATCGAGCTGAATTGAGAATTGACTAGTCCTCAGATGATTGCACAATGATTCTTCAATGTTTTCAGCCATTTCATCAAAATTCGTCTTTGCACAGAATTATTACTCAAAGGAATTTTTCGGATAATATCTGCGGCCGGTTTATGAAGCACAGTAGTTATTACTTCTACTCCTTTATTGCTGGCAAAATTAACTCTTCTCCGATGGTGTGTGGTTTGCCTTTTTGAGCAATTAACAAAGAGATATTGTACGAAGCTCGAAGTCCGTCGTCATCTTGCTTAGCAGCCGCCGAAAATAGTTTTGATACACTTGGCTGAGTATTATGCTTCTTCTCTAGGTCTTGAAAATATGCTACATTCTTTTCTGTCTTATCTGGATGCATTTTATTCAAATGATCTTGCAGTCTTGAAGGCTTCATTGCTTCGTTCGAAAATGTTTTTAGACATAGAAGACATAAAGGCGACGACGGGTTTGTGGGATTTTCAATAAATCCGAATTTAATATATTCCGCAGAGTATTGCCGTCTCTTCTTTTTTACTTCCGACATTGTTTTGTTTTAAGAAATACGTAAGTGTTGAAATCAAGTACTGCTTATCTATTATGCGCGAAACCGCAAATGAAAATAAAATAAATTTACGTCGTTTATATAGGATTGCATAAGCAGCACGCACCAACAGGAATATGACAAACGTGCATAAACTCGTTTATCTCATTCGACGCCCAATCGTACTCGACAAGCAAGAACAAGTATTATAGAACCAGCCGATTGGTATAGGAATGTACAATTCGGATTATTTAACAAAAACTTGTTAAAACATGATTGCCCGCGGTCTTTTATATCGAACCGAGTTTGAGCTATATCTTAATTAATATTAGTTGATGTTCACAAGATGTAGTCGAGAGTCGAGAGCTCAGTCGGTGTCTAAGAGTCTTCCTAGCTAGGTAGATGAAATTATAAATCGACCCCAAAGCCCTACACAATGCCCCCTTTTTTTCTGGGTCTCTTACCGCCCCCCTTTAGGCCTGCAGCGCCCACAAGGGGGCGTTATCGCCCACGTTGGGAAAGACTGATTTAGGTTGACATGATTAAATTTGAATATGACGTTATCCCGTCCCACTCTTATAGTAACGGTTAGTAAAAGATAGCAATGCTCTAAATTTAATTTAGTTTGCTACATTAAAATTGGCGCCAATATCAGGTTGTTGAGTGCTTGCGACAGTGTAAGTTGTGGGACTAACCTGTTCCATAATTCGGTAGGGTCCATCGCGGCGTGGGAAAAATTTAGAAGTGTGGTCTTTGGTACTTTTACTCAACAGGTGAGACTTCAGCAGGACTAAATCGCCTGCCTTGAAGACATCGGAAGGTCGGCGTGATAAGTCAGCGTACTCTTTGTTCTTATCCTGTTGGATTTCCACGCGTTCTCGAACAGCTGATAAGGATTTCAAGAACTTCCTGAGATAAGGAGTAATTTGTGGGACACAGTTTTCTTTGTCGTGGATTGTGCGAAGGTCATGTACGACCTCGGTGGGTGATCGCATTTCTCTGCCGAAGGATAAATAAGCCGGTGTCTTGCCTGTTGTGCGACATTTTGCGCTATTTAGGGCGAAACGTATCACCGGCAACTTCTTTGGCCAAGAAGTGTGGTCGTCTTCCACGAGATATGCAAGCATTGCTTTTAGGTCTCGATTCTTGCGCTCCGTAGGATTAGCTTCTGGGTGGTATAACGGAATGAAATTTTACTGGTGGTATAACTGACATACATTGGCGCATTACTGCGGAAACAAACTGGACGCCGTTATCCGAAATAATCCTGCGTGGCAAATCAAACCTCATGAAATATTCCTCAATGAGGACATGTGCACAGGCTTCTGCTGTGGCTTCCTTAAGGGCAAACAGCTCAGTCCATCGGGTAGCTGTGTCCTCAATGAGTAAGATCCATCGCTCCCCCTGGTCTCCTTCCGGTAGTGGGCCGAACAAGTCTATAGCCAACACTTCGTTACGCTGATTCATAACTGGTGTCTGGAGTAAACCTGGGGGTTTGGTGTTGGTGGCCTTGTAACGTTGGCAGTGGATGCAGGCTCTGACATAATCGGTGATTATTCTCCGCATCCCTGTGAAATAATAGACCAGTGCTACCTTCTGGTACGTTCTATCAATAACTGGGTGACCGGCTAGTGGAGAGTCGTGCATTTCCCTTAAAATATTTGCAACTTGATTGGCAGGAATAACTTGCTGAGGGGATTCACTGTCCGAGTCCGGATTAAAACGGTACAAGACACCTTGGTCCATTACGTAACCCCTTTCTAGCCATCTTTGGGCTGCGCAATCGTCAGGTCCCTCAAGCTCTTTGATAATCTTTTCCACTTCAGGGTCTGAAGTCTGTTCCAAGCGAAGCTGGCTAGGTGTCTTTGTGGGCAGGTCGCAGATGACGGAGCAGATACCGCAATTGTCGCGAGACTCGCTAGAACAAATCGGTCTACTCAGCGTGTCTGCCACAACGTTGGCGTTCCCTGGGGTATATTGGAATTGGATATCGAAAGATTGGAGCTTTAGAGCCCAACGAACTAACCTTCCTGCTGGCGATTTTAGAGATAGCAGCCAACGGAGGGGTTGATGATCACTGCCAATTACGACTGGTTGGCGGTCTAGGTAAGGTCGAAAACGCTCCACCGCCCACACTACAGCGAGTGCTTCGCGCTCCGTAGTGGAGTAATTGCGCTCAGCTGCGTTGAGAGGTCAGCTGGCATATTCGATTGGCCTTTCCTGATTGCCATCGCCCTGTAATAAAACTGCACCTAAGGCGTAGTTACTTGCGTCCGTACGCAGGATGAAGGGACGATTAAAATCAGCTTGCACCAGTATTGGAGCCGTGGTCAGTAGACGCTTCAGCTCATTAAATGCTTGGGTCTGTTCTGAGCCCCAAGACCACACTTGGTTTTTTCTAGTCAAGCGTGTTAAAGGTTCAGCAACATTCGAAAAGCTCGGTATGAACTTTCTGAACCATGAACAGGTTTGTAAAAAGGTTCTCAGATGCTTTAAGTTACCTGGTTCCTTCATCTCGAGTACAGCACTCACCTTCCCTGGGTCGGTGGAAACACCTTCTTGTGTAATAACGTGACCGAGATATTTAACGCTTTCTCTAGCAAAAACGCACTTCTCCCTGTTTACGTGGAGGTTAAATTCGGCCAAACGTTTAAAAACTGCCTCGAGGTCTTGCAGATGCTGTTGATAACCCTGTGATATTATTAATATATCATCTAAATACGCTAGCATAGTTACATCTTGCAGAGCAGAACAGGAGCGGAGACGATCAATGAGACGCTGAAAGGTCGCTGGCGCATTTCGGAGACCAAAAGGCATCCTTTTAAATCTAAAGATACCAAGAGGGCAGATAAAAGCGGTTTTGTCCCTATCAGCTTCCCTTACGCTCACTTGCCAGTACGAAGACCAAAGGTCTAGCGTACTCATGTAGCAGTCTCGTTTCGTACTCTGTAGTAACTCATCGATGCGTGGCATCGGATATGTATCGGCCTTGGTGACTGCGTTTAAGCGCCTATAGTCGACGCAGAAACGGATACCACCATTGGACTTCGGCACCATGAGCGCCGGTGAACACCAAGCCGACTCATATTCTTCTATTATGTCGTCTTGCAACATCTTACCTATTTCAGCTTTCATCTGCTGTTTCTTTGAAGGATTTAGGCGGTAAGGAGGTACCGCAATTGGAGAATGCTCACCTGTCTCGATGCAGTGTTCAGCATACGGAGTGGGCCCTCCCCCTGCTCTAAAGACGTGTGCGTGCCTGGTAGTCTGTAGAGGCGCAGGACACGCTACGTGAGGTAGGTTCGAAGCACAAGTTATACTTTACCGTACCATTATTACTGAAGTACCAAACTTCTTTATGAAAGTCAATAACTACTCCAGCGGCAGTAATAAAGTCGATACCTAATAACGTCTCGTTATTGGTGGAATCCGGAAAAATTAAGAATGGAAATGTGATAATTGTCGTTTCTAAACACACCTGTAGTGTGGTGGTAAGTACATCCATACAACGGATTACACCGTCAGCAAGCTTGACTTCTCGTGAGGAGGAGCTGAGGGGATGACCTTGGCGTAGAAGGAGAGTATACAGCGTATGGCCCGCAATGCAGTGCTTGGCACCTGTGTCTATCAACGCGGTTCCGTTAAAACCTAATATTTTTATTTTAAAAATTGGTCGTAAATCACGACCGATAGACGGTCCCGCGCGATCGTTACCACACGATAAAACATCTCCACTACATATACAATTATCACTAGATACATTTAAACGCACATTCTTATTTTTCTTAAATTGCGAGCTACAATCGTTATCGTTATGACTCGTTACACAATCATTATTTAAAATATGAGGGCAATGACCCTTTTCGTTATGAAAATCAATATGTTTACATTCATTTTCAACCGAACATTTATACGAAACGGGATCAGAATTAAAAACATTAAATGTACTTGAGCACGTTAAGGGTTGAAAATGATTGTCATTAACACAACATCTATGCATAACGTGATCAGAATTAGAAACATTAAATGTACTTGAGCACGTTAAGGGTTGAAAATGATTGTCATTAACAAAACATTTATGCGAAACGTGATCAGAATTAAAAACATTAGATGTACTTGAACACGTTACGGGTTGAAAATAATTATTATCATTAACTAAACATTTTCGTGAAACGTGATCAGAATTAAAAGCATTCGATGTACTTGAACACGTAACGGGTTGAACGGAATTATCATCAACAAAACATTTACGCGTAACGGGATCAGAAATAGAAACATTAGGTGTACTTGAGCACGTTACGGGTTGAAAATAATTATCATTGTATTCCCGGAATCGAAAATGTTCAGCATCCGTACGGTTACAAACTCGAACAGACTTATCATGACTTTTAACATTGTTATGACATCGAATACATTCGGAGAAACACGAATATTTTGTGTTCATGGTGTTGTATGCAGTAATATTATTATTATTACGTGAAACACCGGAATGATAACAAGATGCGCTGTTATGATTATTATTAATAGATTGCGAACTAAGATTCGACTTTAAAGATTCAAAATTATTATTTTGTTGACTCAATTGTTCTGAAGTTAAATGTTTATTATTATTGCATGCATCACCCGTTTTTACTTTATGAAAACGACTGACATGATTAATATTATAACTAGAGTCTTTTACTGACGCGGTGTTTTTCGATGAAAAACATGATGAACTTGAACATTGTTTACGTACGTTTTGCGATTGAACACAATAAAATGACTGACTACGATCACGTTTGTCGACACTATCACCGTTATCACGCACTTCCGAAGAGTTATTATGAGACTGGGACTCACCTTGACTCTTCAACTTACGACACTGGTCCCTGGCGTGCCCGTACCGTTTGCAGTAGGTGCAGGTAGGTCGCTGTTGCTTCGTAGTAGAGGCGAAGTCCCGAATCGGTGGAGTAGGCGCGGGCGCCGGGCGCTGCGCCGCGGCGTTGGCGGGGGCGCCGGCGGCCTGCGTACTTGGCGCGCTATCGGATGATGTCGGCGCACGGGCGGTTGATCGTGCTCGTTCGTGCAACGACGTTGGTGTGAGTGGCGAGCGCGTGTTTATTTGCGTTCGGCGCTCACTCGTCGTCGGAGTCGCGACGTGTATCTCGTCGAATGAGTCTTCTATGTTCCGTGCAAGGCGTAGTAATTCGTAGAAGTCCTTGCAATCTTCTCTCCGCAGTCTTTTCCGTATCCTGCTGTGGAGGAGGCCGTACGTCATGTCCAATTGTGCGGATGTAGACACGTCATCTTTAGGTAGTTTCGCCATTAGGGCGCGAACTCTCGCCACGAACATGTCTGTGTTTTCGTTCTGCTGCGGCGTCGAAAAGATCTCCAGATAGATACGATGAGGTGGTCGGCGGTCGCCATAAGCACTTATTAGGTTTTCCTTGGCTTGGGTCCATGCTGACACTGAATGTTTGATACCTTGCCACCACGTGGCGGCTTCATCTTTGAAAAGGTATGCAAGCCCGCGCAGAATATTTGAGTCCGCCACTTGCGCGCATTCGCTGTCCGCGTCTATGGCATCAATGAAGGCTTCCACCGACTCTTTCGGTCGGCCGGAGAAGGTGGCCTTGCAGCGGGCTAGGGTACTATGCCCTAGTACACCGAGCGACTCCGGAGTTGATGCATTCGCCCGCGTCACCGAGTCGAGCAGCTCTCTGAACGCTTCGGTTTGTGAACGTTGGAGACTGGCGATTATAGTCGTCACGTTTTCGGCGGAAAACGTGGCGTTTGCGTCGGTGCGCGGCGAAGAGGACGCGTTGCCGCCATCTTCATAGGCGGACGCGGTCGGCGTATTTGGTCGTGAGGGGTCGGGTAATACTTCGATATCTTCCCTGCGATTTAAACTCGCCGCTCTGCTCCGTGTTACTGGCATTATAACTTATTATAAGTTCGTCACTGCAAAACACACTATGATAATCCACTTTATAAAAATGTCACACGAAAAAAAAACGTTGGAGCGCCACATATGAGAATGAGATGAAAGTCAGGGTTCTGTTATTGTTTATACTTTATTGTTATAAAACACACTGTAAGTAATTATCAGTAGGTACAAGCCCTAAAGTTACATATAACCTTTAAAAAACGCGCCCGGCCTTTATGGATAAGACCGGGGTGTGTGAGATTCTTACCTCACTCAAACCACTCAGCGGTCACCATCAGCATATGGAGGGAGGCACTTAAAAGACCAGCTCCAGCACCCCCGCTATGCAGCGCCTATAAATACACATCCCTGGAGAGACTGTACAGGGGTCTCCCCTAAGCCTCGCTGTGCACGATAGCACGTGACCACTATGCCACCGTTTTCTCTGGGATCACGATGGGTAAACAGAGTCCCCTCTCTAAGCATCTGTGACCCCAAAGGGCCGCTTGCCTTAAATCATACAGGCGGGGTTTCGGCTGTCAGGCGCCGAGGCGGTTGCCTCCTAGACGCCTTCTTCTCCAAGAGGGATCGGCCCTCTCACAATCCCGCTCGGCGGCCTCTTTCTGGACAACAACAGTATCACAAAAAGAAGCCATTTCTCTCCAGTTCCCTAAATCTGCCAGCGTAGACCTCACTACTGCCGGCAGAAACAGATCTCGCCCGATACTGGCTCTTAGTATCCGCCGCTCAGCGGTCTAGGCAGGGCACACCTCAAGCGTGTGCTGCACTGAGTCCAGACCACCTCCGCAATGGTATTAGGATACCTATCCTATTTTTACCTACCTAGGTAAAAATCATTCAGTCAATCATGATCTCAATCAGTCATACTCTATACACTGCTCAGGGTAAGGACTCTGCAAAAGCTGCTTTCTTAACAAAGTACCTATTACCAATGAAATATAATTATAGTATGAGAGCATGAAATGTTTTTATTATAATAATGTAATTAATTAATTAATTGCATTAAATAATACCTACGCTTGTGATATTAGTTTTATTAACATAATTTGATTGAAAATATTTTCATTTTTAACCGACTTCAAAAAAGGAGGAGGTTTCTCAATTCGACCGTTTTTTTTTATGTGTGTTGGGGGATAACTTCGTCGTTTATGAACGGATTTTGACGATTCTTTTTTTGTTGGAAAGGAGATATCCCAAGGGTAGTACCATGATAAGGAAACCAGGATCTGATGATACATTCCTGAGAAATCGAGGGGAACCTCCGAAAATCGTATTGGCGACTAGTGCGTTTGTTATTTTTTTCCTTAAGTATTATAAAGCACTACTATTTAATGAAGGTCTGGAGTCGATCTGATGATGGAGCCGAGAGACAGTCGAGGGAACTCTTTAAAGATTTACAGCAATTACCTGGTGTTTGGGCTTGATTAATTTGTATTGATGAGAACTTTACACCTAGATGGGTTGTGACTGTCATTAGGGGTCTGATGATGAAGACGAAGAACAGTCAAGGGAACTCCTCAACGTTTTACAGTAGCTTTTTGTATGTATGTCCGTCGATATATTTGTTTGAAAGAGTAGTCCCCTGAGGGATGATTTAAATGGGACCACCCATTTAAATTAAGTAAAGATCTGATGAAGACCTTCGAAGTGAGACAATGGAACCCTTCAATGAATTACAGCAAATCAGTCTCAGTTGCTGTAATGGCATGTTCATGTATAATTCATGCCACTCAATACATACATAGCATCATGCCTGTATTGCCTGGTGGGGTAGGCAGAAGTGTACACTATTGTACACAAACATTTCACCGATGCAGTTAATAAGTCCTAGTGTCTTCCGAAAGCCTACCCATATTATTAAATTACTAATTTAACTTATTTGTGCTCTATACAAACTTATATATATTTTATTGGCCATCTATACAATATATATATGTCGCAGATGGATTGTAGAATCAGCTGTTTTAAAAAACTGCTAGCTGATTTACAAAACGTACCGTTTTGTAAATCAGCTAGCAGTTCGTTTCGTTCATTTGCACCGACTCCAAAATTAACAGATTATTATTATATATTGTTCTTTTAAAATGATTTTATTATAAGCAAATTTTGATACTATTTTGAACTTTTTAGTGTAGTAGATTTTTGAAGGCGGTTTTTATTTTTTGTTAATGTATACCAAGTTTTTACATCTGAAATACTGTTTATCGATAAATCGATATGTGTCAGTATTTCCACGTCGTACATAACTATTGCACGCACACATTGACAATTCAAAAACGGTTGCACTTTTTTGAGCTCTATGTCCTTCTATGGGGTAGCAGAAATATTCTAATTCTATGATCCGGCCACACACTCGCACAGCGAACTGTCACGGACGTGGATCTTTTTCAAGAAAACTGGGCTGCAACAATGACCGTCGAGTCGTAGTCTACACAAGGATGAGACTGTGCATTTGGACAACTAGGGGGATTTAAAAAACAAAGGTTTCCTCTGGATGTCAGGTTGAGGTTGCCTACCTTTTTTAGAACTATCATTGAATAACTATAGTCGACGAGATCTACCATTTGACACCTATCATTTGATTCAAAGGATATGAAGCGTTCAAATCGGTAACAAACATAAACAATTTTAAAATAAATCGATTTAAAATTCTAAGAGTACTTAATCATTTAAAACTAAGATAATAAAAAAATCAAGATATTCATTCTATTAAGGAATTTATATTAAGGTAGACACCGAATATAAGAAATTGAATTTCTGTATCTTCTTAGAGAAATATAACATAATTTCATGTCAAAGTTTTAATTATTCACTTTTTTATGTAAGTATATAATTTCTTGTATCAATTCTCATATCTGGATCACTCATTCATATTTTTTTGGTATGTTTCAGCACCTTCATCCATTTTTCACATTAACGTTTTTTTTTGTAAATGGTAGCTTTTTGTTATGACGTGCAGCATAACCATCCTTTTTCGGTTCAGATTTCATGTACTCATTTAGTTTCCAAATCAATTTGCACGATTTAGGAACTATTCAAAAGTCGTTTAGACATTTTGAAATAATATATATGGATTTTGTTTTTCCTGACGTTTCGAACACTGCATTTGCAGCGTTCGTGGTCGCAGGACCTCCTGCGATTAATCCGGTTAAAAGTTGTTTTATTATAATGATAGAATGTAACTTGACAATATTAGTCGTGAATAAAAATTATTTGGAATATACAGTTGTTATTAATTATGAAATTATTATAATAAAAGAGGTTATGATGCACTTCATAACAAAATAGCCACCATTTACAACAAAAAAATAATAATGCAAAAAGCTGTGAAATCTGGATACGGGTGTGAAACATACAAAAAAAAGGATGACTTCGATGCAGATATGAGAATTGATACAAGAAATTATATACTTACACAGAAAGCGAATAAATAAAATTTTGACATGAAATTATGTTCTATTTTTCTAAGATACAGAAATTCAATTTCTTATATTCGGTTCTATATTATAAATGCCTTTACAGAATGAATATCTTGATTTATTAATTATATTTAGTTTTAAACGATTAAGTACTCTTAGAATTTAAAATCGATTTATTTTAAAATTGTTTATGTTTGTTACCGATTTGAACGCTTACTTCCCTAGTTGAATCATATGATAGGTGTCAATTGTCAAATGTGGCTTTTAGATCTCGTCGACTTATACTTTGTGCTTGTGAATGGAATGAACCTTTCTTATAATAATTAGCCAATACAAAGTGTAAGGTACTCACAGAAATTTAGACAGTTAATTTTATATATTTTATCAGGTACATAGTTATTTAAATATAACGAACAACAACGAATTGGAATAGATATCGATTATGAAACCATAATAAAAACTATTAAAATGGCTTTATTTTCAATGTTTTGCAAGTTCCTTAAAAACATACGAAACAGAGAAGTTCCGACTCTAAGTTACATACAAAACGCTAAGTGTAGTAGTAATTTGAGTGTTAGAAATGATTTTGGTGGGAATGCAATAAGGACTGTATCTGAAGATTTGTCGATTGTCACCCCCTATTTTCCAAATACTTTTAATTTAGCAGGATATGTAAATCAATCTGACACCTTGCAGAATTTAGTTAATCTTAATGTTAATTTAAGCAAAATTGAAACCAAGCCACACATTGTTGAAAAAATATTGAGATTAGATTTTGAAAAGGATATGAAAAGTCACATTTTATTTATCAACGACTTTGTGGGAATGGATGATATTGGCAATTTTTTAACCAAAAATCCAATGATTTTATGTGAACCATTAGATGACCTTAAAGTAAGAGTAAATTATTTAGACTCTAAAGGCTTTAAGGAGGATCAAATTAAAAGGATTATTACAAAAAATCCCTTCTGGTTGATGTTTAGGTAAGTTTTATTTTTCTATATACACAAATACATAATTATAGAGATTCTATACACCCAGATTTTATAAGAAAATAAAAATAATGTTAACTGTTTATTTTCAGTACTATAAGAATTGACAAAAGGTTTGGATACTTTCAAAAGTGTTTCGACTTATGTGGTAGAGAAGTAAGAGATTTAGCCACTAAGCAACCAAAACTAATAACATATAATTTACATAATGTAAAGTGCAATCTGTTTGTAATAAAAGAAGAAATGGGTTTTGAAAAAATTGAAGCAAACAAAATTGTGCTAAGCAAACCTAAACTGTTGATGTTGAGTAAGTATATTTTTATAATTAAGTTAGTAGCTGTACAACATTGCCATTGTAGATAAAGAAAACAATAATTATAATATTCTAAGCAGAGAACATAATAAATTAGGTAATAATAATATTGTAAATATTAAAAACAGTATGTTTTTATACTGAAACCAATGGTTCCAGTGGGGATTGTTTATTAACATTGATTGTTGATTGGCTATTAACATATCATGGATCAAAGTAGGGCAAGTAAAGAATTTGATGTACATCCTCATATGGTATTACAATATGGATATATCTTATGTTCTTAGAATTTCTGGGATTGTTAATGTAATGAAAAAGCACAGGTGTGTAATATCAAACGCAAATTAATATAAAAAAATAAATACTTACGCCTACGGTAGCTTGGAGCTGTAAAAATTAGGCTTCTATCATCAATAATAAAATATATCACCAATTTAATAAAAATATATGGCCATTTATGCCGTTATGCATTTATTAAACTTACATTTCTAGTTGGATTATCGACTGTGTCATATATCGATGTGTGGGTTTTTTTTTCTACTCCAATGTTATGTTTGTCATTCAATTTAACTTTTCGTCGTGAGAGTAATGTTCAGTGCTTTCATGATTAATGAACTTCAGTAATGTTAATTATACGGAACCCTCAGTGTGCGAGTTGTACTCGCACTTGTCCGGTTGTATACCAATACATATACAGGAATACCAAATGTTTCCATATAGTCATACTAGGTTCTGCCCGCGACTTCGTCTGCGTAGACTTCAGAATTAGGTCCAGCCGGGATAAAAAATACCCTGCCAAATTTCATCCAAATCCGTACAGTACCTAGTTATTGAGTGAAAGAGTAACAAAAATCCATCCATACAAACTTTCGCGTCTATAATATTAGTAGGATGCAATTTTGAATCATTGTGCTTTCAAATTCGTGGCCTTGACCCTTCTAGTGTTAATAGTCATCATTTAGTTAAAAACTAATGGAGAATGTATTGTTAACAAGCCATGATTTGTAACGGTCGTCATGAGGATTGAAACCTGCGCCTGGACGAATAATAGAATAATTGAACGCCTAGAGTATTCAGCCGGGAGGCGCAGGTTCAAATCCTGCTCACCATCGTATTTTTATTATCGTAAAAATGTATAACTTTAGCCTCGATTTTATTTCAGATCAAAGGAGTTTATTGGAGAGATTTAATTATATTCACAATGTAATGAAAATATCACACAATCATATTCTGCAATATCCAGAGATATTAATGTGTAGAACTTTTAGGATAAAGCAAAGACATCTTTTTTTGGAAAAGATGGGTCGCTCCCAGTATGATCCGAAGAAAGAAAATTATATACCAATAAAATCTCTGGTTGAAAATACGGATGTAGAGTTCTGTAAGAGTTTTGGGAATTGTAGTGTCAACGACCTTAATATATTTTTAAAAACCCTCTAACTTTACCCAGCTTTACCTAGCACAATTTTGTTTTGGAATGCATTTAATGAATGATATAAAAGAGCATCAAGGATCCCTGCGACAGTGAAAACTCCTCCTATTATAGCACAGATGTTTGTGGCAAAATGGCCAATAGACCTGAAACAAACAACATTATTTAACAATGAAAAATAAAACAGTATTTTATGTAATTCCTTCCAACTACTACTGCATTACCTTTCCTTCTCGGTGTATTTAACCATAAGAGGTGAAAGCTCGTAACTGAAAAATGCTCCTGGCATCCCAGACTCTGCATTAATATTGGACACTGATTTCTGATGTCTTGTTACTGAAAACTGGTTAGTGTGTAACACAGTCCCATCTAAACCTACATACATAGTTGGAACTATTTTCAAATAATATTGAAACATTACAGCACCTGGAACAATAAAAAATATACTTTTATACTGATATGGTTTACTGAATTAAAATTATTAGTGATATGTTATGCCAATATTCAATGGAGATTGAAGTTTTTTTTAAGGCTCTTGGGCTGTTAAACAAACTAGGTGAAAAAAAAAGACAACAACATTAGTGGCCAACTGACTTACGAGTTTGTCGACTAAAAATGTTTGGAAGTTTAATCTTAGTTTATTTGGTCTAAATCAGACATATCAAACTTTCCCCAACTCAGCCTAATAAGTTTTTAAGCATGGGCCCTGATTCTGAACGAATCCGTACGTTCCTATCAGAACCTCTAACCGCTACAAAAAAAACTATGAAATTCATAATGCATGATAACCAATACTTAATAAAAACCATGTTGTTCCTAGAAGGGTTATATACATATACCTATAGGCGTACCATTCATGAAAATCTAATCGAAAAATAATCAAGTAGTGGATAGTTATAAATTCAATACATTGAAAAAAATGTTTTTAGTATCTTAATTTAGGAGTAGTTATCTAACTATCCTACGGCCGCATAGGTATGGCATGGTCCTTGACAAGTTGCGGCACATACCGTCTTTGGGTGCACTTGCCGCTGCACCGCCTTCAATGACTCGCGTCGGTATTGGTGGTCAGAAGTGATCGGAAGGTGGCGGTTTATTAAAAGGGCCTACACCTTTTTCTAAATCGCCGCCGCCATATTACTACTAGTACTTTAGTGTCCCGCAAAAATTGCTTCCGATGGCATGTCTGTATTCGATTGCGAAATCCATTACCTATATAATTGCCGCGACCCGCGAGTTACTGGTGTTGTTTTGTAATATGTCTTAGTCTAATTATTGGTCGCGGTGGGCCACTGAATTGGCCGGCGAGGTCACCTGATATTACCCTTTTATATTTTTATCTCTAGGGCACCGTCCAACAGGTCGTTCATAGAAAATCATGCGACACTGAAGCCTAAATACGTTTACGAATAGTCACTGCATTTGATGAAATCACGGCCGATACATTTGTTCTAGAAATGTGCGTGAAAACAATATTAAACGGTGTGAAAAGTGCATAGAGATTATGCATCTCTATGCACTTTTCACATTGAGCAACATCTCCGAGGTCGTCAAGTAAACATTTTAATAAATTAGTGTTTTAGGTTTGCATGATCCTAAAAATGAAAAAAGAAAATTATCGCTAAATTGATGAACAGCAAACAGCTGAGTGAAAACAAGTGACAAGTTCACGACCTTAGTGTAGGCACATGTGTAGGTGCAAACAGTGTGTTGCGGCGGTTCCTTTGATATAGCTTTCCATCTCTATTTGGCTTCGCGTCAAAGCTCCATGCAGAATTACAGAGGTAATACACAATTTGATACAATTAAATATTATTTAATTTGTTTTTTTAAGTGTTTTCCCAAATGCTTTAATTTATTACATATGAATATCGATTCTGATAACGCAGCTAACAGGAACAACAGGGTTTTTGTTACATACTGTATATTTGTACTGACTTATTATATTTTGTAAAATACACGAACATATTTTTTTAATTTTCTACCACAATAATCTAAGTTAAAGTTTCTGATACGGAAAAGTTTTCGAATGGTTCAGAATAAGCCTACTAGAAGGCAAGGGGCCTGAAGCTTTCCTATTATTTATAACCAAAACATTTTTTATTTTTTAAAATAAACATAATCGCTTTAAAAAAATTGTTTTATTTGTTACTAGTTGCGCCCACAACTCCACGTGAATGTCGGAAATGAACATCATGTGTATGATCACAATTTCGTAGGTATTTATATAAAATGTTGTCACTCAACTGGTTCTGACGCAAAATGTCTACACGACGCAAAACGTCCACATCGCAGAACGTCAACTTAGCAAACCCTCCATCCACCAACTTTTTATGACAAATGAATCGATAATATATTTTTTACTCAACTACCATTTTTAGTAAGTATGTTTTGAAATAAGGGGTAGAATTTCGCCTCCTGCTGTTATTATGTACTAAATTAAGCTTAGTTTAATTAAACATTGAACAATTCGATTTCGTTCGTGCGTTTTTTCTCCGACTTACTTTGCAAATTCGACTATCACGAAAAATTCTTTTAATTTTTCTCATTGACATATATATTACTAGCGTAAGGACACGGCCGACCGCGAAACTAAATGGCACCAAAGCGTTGGCCCTAAAATGACAGTTTAGGGCCAACGCAACTCAGTCGACAGTGGACCGCTCGCAGGAGAGAACGAGTGTTTGTTTGTCATAAATATGCCTAGTTGCGTGGTAAAAGGCCGCAAAAATTACGATACAAAGATTAAAAAGGAACATGGGATATCGTATCATCGATAAATAACCCTAGATTACTTCTGTTCCAATTAAATTATTAAATTATCACATTTTAAAGGTAAAATTATTTTACTACCGAATTCCGTAATGGCGGCCATTGTGTGGCCGGCCGCGCGCGAAGTAACGTTGTAAGAACGTCATTTTTATTTGTTTTATTTTTGTCATAAGAACTTAGTGTAAGTAATTTTAGTAAGTACCTACTAAGTTAATACTTAATTATTATAACAATATTGTTTACAATTTCAAATAAAGCTGATTGATATTAATTTGTTTTACAATTATTTTTTTTGTGACATGTATTATTATCGCAATAAATTATAGTTTAAAAAACTAATATAATCTAACGACACCTCTCAAGCTAACATCCATCAACCCGTGTAGGCTACAGAGCATGCCAAAGAAATATACATACAAACACTCGAAAAAATTATAACCCTCCTTCTAGCGCAGTCGGGTAAAAACTCGGTTCAGTTTGTGACTGATGTGTGTATAAAAATATTGACCATTATTAAAATGTGATAAAAAAAATTCATGTACGCAGGTACAAGGTTTAGTCTTCGACCTATGAAACCTACGGCTCACGTAGTTTGCATGAGTTATGACAGATGGCGCTACTTTTGCTTGTATGAAGAAGTTTTCTGTAAAATGTTTAGATGGGCGTATCCTTTCTTTTGAAATCATTGATTTTTCTGATTAATATATAGCCTATAACACTCACAAACAACGTGGCTTTCTATGGGTAAGTTCTATGGTTTAGTTGATCCAGAGACTACAACCTTATAATATTAGTATAGATGAAAGCCACTTAATTTCTGAAGTGGAATACCCAGTTATAATTTTTTAATATCAATCTAATAGAAAGAAAAATCTTTCTCTTGACTTAATTAATTCTGTAAGTTTTTTTTTTAACCTGGAGTACGATCGCAGCAGGTAGTTTTATACCTGGCAGCCCTGCTATGTTATGTCATTATTTCATTGAGTCAAAATCAAAAATTATGTATGTCAATTTTAGGATCTGAAGTTTGAACCATTGATAGATATAAAGGTTTAAAACTTTTCGACACTGGAAAAAGCCTGATCTAAGATGCCCGTTCCAGGCGGAGTCTATCAAAGTCAAGGACCATCCTGTTTTGACAAAATGAAAATGGGCTTCATGATCGGATTTTGTGTCGGAATGGCGAGCGGCGGCCTTTTCGGTGGTTTTACAGCTTTGAGGTTAGTTACAAATGTCAAGTTAGGTATTTTTATTTTTGTTATTGATAAAGTTGACTCCAATAATTGTTACAGGTATGGAGCACGAGGCAGGGAATTAGTACATTCCGTTGGAAAAGTGATGCTCCAAGGTGGGGGAACTTTCGGAACCTTTATGGCCATCGGTACTGGAATACGTTGTTAATGTGATGGTTGTTTTAAAATGCCAGTTTTGTACATACAGTAATATTAACTTATAGTGCTTAGCTTACAATATGTCTATTCTTTTGTTTTAATAGTGTTATAATATTATAATGCATTAACAGATTTATTAAATAAATATTGTAGTTTATAACACATATTTTGATGCATTTTCATATTTACCATAAAAAATTTGTTATGTGAGTACCTAAGGCCAAAGCTATGCAAATATTTCTACTTTTATTCCTTAACTGATTGGTTTATGATGATCAAGATCACTCATAAGGAGACTGACAAACATAAATATATGTAAAAATAGTGTTTGTCAGACTAAGTATGTACACAATAATAATTGTTTTGAAAAGCCCTTTTTTGTTTTTTTGATCACCAAAGCAATGTCTGTGGATGTGATATTTATAGTGTTTTTTAAATATGCTACATATGTAAATAGTCTAGTTTATTGTCTTCTAACATCAAATCCTGAAAACAGGCAATATTCATTCTCATATTAAAGAACAAAAATTTATTATAAATTAGGTTGAAATGGTTTGCAGTGTTCACATTACAAAGAAATGCACTGTAAAATGTTGGAGAGGATATATACAGTAAAACTATGTAAAATCTGGTAAAAATAACATCTCAATTGTAATGTTACAATTGTGCCAATTTTGTCTCATGGCTATGATTCACGATAACTTTTCAACAAGATTCTGATTTTGTGGTAGGCTAATTAATTTAGTTCATCAAGAAAATCACCACTCATTCAATATTGGTGTACTATCCCAATCTATATACTCTGGGTGACTATGCAAGCCTCATGTTATAATCATACTCATAATTATGAGAAAAGAATTAATCATAGGCAATCTCTCACATGTATCATCATCATCCATTAAAATCATATAAGTCTTTCTTTCAAATTTACTTTCATAAATTATTAATCTATACTAATATTAGCTTAGCGAACTCTAAAGTTACAATATTAAATGGAAAAAGAATACGGTCGCGAACAGGATTCGAACCTGCGCCTCCCGGATAAATACTAAATACGAAATATGGAAGAAGAATTCGCGGTGGTGAGCAGAGGTAGATGGCTTAGTGGTCAGAGCGCCTGGAGTATTTATTTATTTGCGAAGGTGTTTTTATAAACATTATATTAATCCTTATCCAAATAAATACGTTTTTCATCACAAATATTAATTATGAACAATTTACCCTTGACATCACTTGATTTCAATGAATATCTTAGGAGATATCATAGTTTAAAAATAACTCCGCAACAAAATAATGATCAAGTACCATGCGCGCATTTATAGCATTACATAGCATCACGCCTGTATAAGCAGAGGTATACACAGTCGTCCACCCACATTTCACCAATGCTGTTATGAAGTCCCATGTAATAGGTGGTGAGCCTATTGCCATCTACCAAGCACAATTCCAAACTCCGGGCTGCTACTGAGAATGTTCTAACAGAAAATCTCAATAACACTGCCCGACCCGGGAATCGTACCCGAGACCTCATGCTCAGCAGTCGCGCTTGGGACCACTAGACCACCGAGGCAGGGGCATTTATGTTGTGCTAGGCGGAGTCATGACGGAGGCTGGTGGTTTTTTTTTATTAGTAGATCTTTTCCTCAAATGAACACGGGTGAAACCGCGGGGCACAGATATTAGTATAGATTTGTGTTCATACACGACATGGTGTCAATTTACGCTATGTACGCGGACGGAGTCGCGGGCACAGCTTGTACTCTTATACTTGCCGGACAGTCTGGCTTAATAGTAGGTGGAAATCACAATAGTGAAAATTAATATTAGATAACATACTCATTTCAGGCCACAATATTGCTACTTATAAATTATGTCTAGCTCTGGACAAATTATATGAGTAATTATTTATTAATCAAACTGTTTATTTCAATGATTTCATCCCTTACCTTCTTTGGCTAAGCCATTAACTCCATCTAAAGGTGCAGTGTTAGCACCCTCAATATCGGTTCCAAAAGATAGATGTTTGATATAATGGGTAGTATTAAATACAGATGATGAATATGGTTGCACATCATGGACATGAACATGATTAATTGTAAAACTTTTTCCTGGAGCTATATGGAAGCTTCCTCCTACCTGGAATTTAAGAAAAACTCTTTATATATGTCACAGATGTATAGTAGAATCCGCTGCTTTACGAAACTCCTAGCCGATTTAAAAAACAGATCCGTTTTGTAAAATAGCTGAACAACGTTCAGCTGAATTGCCGATATGTTTAACAAAACTGCTACCCAAGTTTAGACGTAATGCAGAATGACATATCTACAGTGCGACAGATTTTTGTATATGTTGTGTACAGGTATAGGCCACGTACAAAATTATTCTTAACAACAATAAAAATCTATTGTGTCTGCTAATTAGCCAGCCAACGGCTAAATGGATAGTCACCACTCAAGTAAAAGAAAAGATAGAAAATATTCTGATTTGTCTTTCTGTGCCTGGTTCGACGGAGCCCCGCTTCACGGGGCTCCTATTTTTGTGTCTGTAAGGTCAGAAAAAACCTAAACACGAAGAGGATGACAGCGGTAGTTCGCTCGCTCACTGGCCTCCGTCATCCTCTTCGAACCTAACCTGTCCCTGTCGGGTACACGAAACTCCAGAGCTCGCTTTGCTCGCTCATGGGTAAACTTAAATTATTTTCTTTCGAAACCCGATTTATTGACGATTAGTATAGTGGTTTAGTATTTAAGTAATTCTAAATTTTCATATTTTTTTTTGCTACTGACTTATGTGTTTATTTTTATACCTATAGTTTTGTAAAACAGCCGAATCTATCCATCTGCGACATATACATTCTATAACATGATCATATGACTTATGTATAGTTCGCGAAATACGTATTATTTAGACTGATTGGACTAAACATAGATTGAAATTATAAATGAATTTTTGAAGTGGGCGATGCAAATCCTAAACTATAGTATTTAGTTTGCCGTATGCCATTACTTCCCAGAATTTCATCCTTATTGGATGGTGTAATAAATTAATAATACATAGGTTTGTTTAGTTTTACAAAATAAGTTATTTCGATTCCTTCCTGGAAATAGGTATTGATTTTTCAAAAATTTAATGATGCAGTTCTAATTTACATCAAAATCGAGCCCAAGGCTCCTGATGTTCCCATATAGTTTCGGATATGGCTATCCACGCCCAATTAAAAAAATCACCTATATATAACAATATTATAATAATCTTAGACCATTGTGGCATGCAGACCTTAGCAATTCATTAATAATACATAATAAAAAAGTTTTCTGAAGCTATTCTCTTTGACAAACTTTTAATAGCACACACACTTTATGTAAAATCAGTTCTGTCTTCATGAACATATAACACAATAGGTAAGTTGTTCTGAAATGGTAACTTTCATCAGTACTAATAATATTTTGCGAACTATACCTATACATATGCATGGAAACAGTGTGTGATACATATACATACTCTATTAACTTCCATGTATCCATATATTTGACACCCTTCTTTCAGAGCCATATTTGTTTTTTCTATAGAATCATCATTTTTACATTGTTCTATGGTGGATAAATCAGGCAACGCCCATCTTCTTAATCTGTATGCTTCTTTAACTTCTTCACATGTATTGCAACATCTAATAGAATAAATAAAGACATCATTATGTTATAGCAATGGGAAAGTGTGCTTTGGAGTGTGTCAAAACCACAAACAATTATGGTTGGTGGTCTTGGCGTTATAAATGAATAACAAAACAAAGAATTAAATCAGGTGAAAAAGAAAAAAATAATTAAGAAGTTTTCTGCATTGCTTTACCAAGGCACATAGTTTATTATACTTTCACAATTCTGAAATGTATATACGCGTAGGTATATAAAATACAGAATGCGAAAGAAGCGCGCTTCCCGGATTACTCCAGGCGCTCTGACCACTAAGCCATGTCGACCTTTGCTCACCACCGCGAATTCTTCCATATTTTAACACGTCTTTTGGCGACGTCATTGCGCTCAATTCAGTCTCTATACAGGTGACCGAACTGACACGACTAACTTCGCAGTTAATATATTATATATTAATATATTAGCCAGTGTCCGGCTTACAATGGCAAATTTTTGTAGAAATGAGTCAGCATGTATTGTAAATATTCCAAATATCAAGGCGTTAGTAGATTTGACATTATTGTTTTCGACTGATTCCTATTACTTGAATTTTTTTAAATCTTGTGTCTAATTGCTTAGCTAAGTCTAGAAATGTAGATTGCAATGCTGCACCTTCACTATTACAATAGCAAAGAATGCATGATCGGATTATTATTTTTAGATTTTAAATATTGTATTTTATAGATTGTATAATATACATTTATTTTATTTTTAAGTAGTAAAGTTGATTTCATTGAACCATTGAATAGAGGGTAAGCAACGCTCATTGACTTCAAGACCACAAACCTAATTAAGTATTTTATCAAAACAAAATGAACTTACTGAGATTCATTAAATGCTGCTCCATAACAACTTCCACATGTTATGATAGAAACTTCAGAAGTGTTTTGTTTCATCTAAAAAATATTAAATTTTAGTGGAGGTGTAAATAAACATAAGTGACCTGAAAAATGGGCTGTGGTAAAAATATTATAACTTTAAAGCGTAACAGCCATTCTCTATTCCGAAGAAATATGTTAATTATTACTACACCGCATTACTACACCGACAGACTCATAAACTGCATCAAAATTCAGGAGTACTTTCAAATTAATATTTTTAATAAGTATACAATCAGTCCTCCTGTGACCACGAACGCTGCAGTGTTCGAAACGTCAGGAAAAACAAAAACCAATAATAGACGCGATTAATCCGGTTAAAAGTTGTTTTATTACGATGTGACGTGCGAAAACATAAGATATTACCATATAAACTTTTTAGATTATCATAAATGAAAAGGTGGAGACAGCCCATTAATCCTAAAAAAAAAAAATAGAACTGCAGAGTAATACAAATGATTAAAGTCGGGAAAAGAAAATTTACGCGTAGTCTCATATTTGCGTGTTATTAATGTGTTAAATTGATCATTATTGTTGCCAATAGAATTGTTTGCGTAGAATTTTTAACTCAACAGGAGTTTCGTAACCATAATCTGGATACTTCTTCTGAACATGCCACCCAAATTGTGGCATTGGTGCGTGAAGGCTTGGATCACGAACGATTGCTAGAAATTTTTATTTCAACCAGTCTATGGGTTCTAGAGTATACGTATTATAGAAGGTTTGTAGAGACAGGTTCTTACAAAAGGAGACGCGGTACCGGCAGAACTCGAGCATCCGTCCGTCGTGATGACGATTTATTGTTTCAACTTCCTTGCGAAATCTTTTCCTCACCTCAGTTAACATCAAAACAGAGCTGAATCAAGTGCATGAAGTAAACGTGAGTGCACGAACCATAGGCTAACTAGAGGAAGAGGCTATCACTTCTTTTAGACCAGCAAATGGTCCAACGTTCTCTGCAGCTCACAGACAAGCTCGCATAAGATTGGGGCATGAACATCTTATTTAAGTATACAGACATCTTTTTCCATTTAATATAATAACTATACAGACAGTTGTTTACGACTATGATGATGTACAAAGGTACTGCTTATTTCTCAAAGAAATCTCTGCCAGCAGACCTGCGAGAGGAAAATTTTACACAAGAGATGTAGACCTGCATATACTAAAATGAAGAATCAATTAAAAAGTCTAATAAACATACTTATATAAAATTAATAAAATAAACATAACATAGCATCACGCCTCTATTCCCCAAAGGGTAGGCAGAGGTGTACACAATAGGCATGCTGACAGTAATAAAGAACCAAAGAATAAATGGTTTTGGAGGTAAATATAAGCACAAAGGATTCTAAAAAAACACCAAGTTTTATTAAAAACATTAAGATTAACAAGATTTTCAATAAAATAAATGTATAAAATTTTGCAATCAGCCATGTTAACTGAAACGTCAATCAAAGCGAATGACGTCACGCCTCAGTCAAATGTCAATCATAGCCATACATTATGGCTTCAACTTATGTCAAATATGTTGAGGCATGACGTAAAAACGGCGGCGCCATGATACCCCAGCAGCGTTTTCGCGGTTAAATCAAATTAGATAGATTAAAATGCAATAATTTGCGTTGAAACTTGGTTTATTGCTGAAATAATGTGTTTTTTTGATATAGTAGACGTTTACCTACATTATAAAAAGAGATTTCAAAATCTGTCATCATGCCTATTGTACACCCACATTTCACCAATGCTGTTATTAATTCCCATGTAATAGGTGAGCTTATTGCCATCAACCAGGCACAATTCCAAACACCGGACTGCTACTGAGAATTTCCGAACAGAAAAACTCAATAACACTTTGCCCGACCTGGGAATCGAACCCGAAACCTCCTGCTCAGCAGTCGCAATTAAATAAAGATAAAAAGAGAAATGGTTTTACAATCTCTAATTTCAGCCGGAAGCAAGTTCCAAAACCTAACACCATGCAGAGATAAGGAATAGGAGTAGAAGTCCATTTTGTGGGATGGGAATCCAAGGAGGGTATGGAGATGGACTTAATTGAACTGAAGAACAATAGGCCTCCGTATAGTTCACTAATGAGTTGCACCATATAAACATGTCCTCCACATGTTTATATGGTGCAGATGGTTGCAGAAGAGGCTATAGTGGACGTGAGGAGAGATATGCTCAAAGTTGCATTGAGGAGCATGTTCCTTTTGGTGGCGGTTCATGTATGGTCTGGGGATATTGATGAACAGGTGAACGGAATTTGTGTTCATCGACATGGTTCGTCAAAACGGTAGTGGAGGGGGTTTGACGGCACATAGCTATACAACAGAGATATTAGAAGCTCACGTGGTATCTTACATGGGATTCATTGGCGAAAATTTTACCCTAATGCAAGATAAAACCTGACAGCATGCCTCTGCACAAGTTCGACAATATTGTGAAGAAGTGTAGATACATACCATGGTTGGCCAACATGCAGTTCAGCATACCTATTTGCTATCTCGGTTGGCAACCAAATTGATGGACACTTCGTAGACAAGCTGTAACACACGACGCAATGTACTACAAAGTGTCCATCAATTCGGTTGGCAACCAAGATGAGAATAGGTACGCTGATCTTAATCCTATTGAGCATGTTTGGGACAATTAAAAAAAACGGTATATATGAGAAATCCTGTGCCCACAACAGTGGCAGCACTAAGAACAGCAATTTCACAAGAATGGAACAATATTCCGCAAGACTGTTTAATAACCCTAATCAGATCTAATCATAATAAAAGACCTGATCAGAATCAGTAATAAGGGCATGTGGAGGATTTTCTAAGCAAAATCATTTTATTAAAAGAAAAAAACCTGTGCTTAATCTTTTTTTCTATTGTTATAACCAATTTTCCAGTTAAAGAATTTTGTTACAATAATTGTTTTTGATAAAAAAAAAAATTATCCAGTAAACAAACTTATACTTAAGGATATGATACCTTACTACTTAGATAACCTTACTAATTAGATGATAATTAATACATATTTGAACAAATCACTGTAACTTTTTGACTTACCTACCTAACGTAAACTAATATTGTACAATTTCTTTATCTCATTAAGGTATTGTTAATTGTAATGAATTCTACAAAACCAATTATTTGTATTTCTCATATATGTATGTAAATTTGAATTTGTACGCTCTAATGCAAAATATAGATGGACACGCTAAACTAATCATCAACATCCCATGTATAGATGTTTTATCTCACGAACGCGGGTGACCCATACTTGTGTGTGTAAGTGTACATGCACTCTGTCTTTGCGTGCGTAAGCTCAGGAGCGTCCAGTCGTGGCTGAATCAGGGTGCACAATGTTAGTACTAGTTAATGAGTAATGAAATATGCGAAGCTTAAAAATCTTCAAGATTTGCATAGAGATGGCGCTAATTATAAAGTTTACGCGTAGCTTCAATAGATGTCGTAGTTAACAAACCAAACATCAAGTACTACTGTCAGTGTAATTGTCACTGTCACTGTCAAGTCATGAAAAAACAAATGGACGCCTTTACTTTATACTTGAGTCATTTACTTTGTGTTACAAAGTGGAGTGCCGTTGCGTTTGCGCCGTTTTGATTTCTCTCGTATTTAGACTTATTATTTTACCACCTTACACCGTTGAGTTTGAGCTTATGCTCCTCCGGCAGTGCTGGTTGTGTTGTTAATCTAAATACGACTTGTTAGAGATAGAGACTCATTTAGTGGCTATTAGTGCAGTGATTATTTGTTTTAAATAATGTCTAATACTGGATGTTGTGTCGCTGGATGCAAAAATATAGCAGGTTCGTATCAGATTATTATACTTGTCTTGAACACCCATTCATTAAAATATTATCCTCAAGACCCATCGTTTCAACTAACCTACTGTCATCGTCAAACTAAATACTATGGCTAATTTATACTTGGGAGTCGGGACTAATATAACACTAATAAATAGAGAAAAGATTCAGGCTTCAGGAATGAATATCTAGTATGAATAATACTATAAATTACTTTCAGGTTCATCTGAGACTTTGCATAAGTTTCCCAATTCTGAGAAGAACAATGCGCTATTTAATACTTGGGTCTATGCAGTTGGTGGTGATATATTAGGACTCGAAAATGACCACATCTTCAAATACCGCCGTGTATGTCATAGACATTTTGAAGACAGATACTTGTGCCGAAATAAACCAACATTAAATATGCCAGGTAATAACATTACAAACATATTTAGTCATAAGAGTCAGATGTTTCTTTAAGATTGAATCTATCTAATATGTCTAATATACTGGAGACAATTATAAGTCACATTTGAGTAATCATTCAGTCCCAAATTGTTATCTTAAATCCTAATGGACTGCCACAATTGATGCCAGCATTTTCTCACCTTTGAAGTAAATATTTATTTAGTGATATGTCATCCTGCAACCATAAACATGCTCAAAACATCAGGAAAAATCAAAATTACATTTAGTTATGATTAACCATGTGTAATTTTGATTTTTCCTGACACTAAAAGTTGTTTATTACTCAATATTTAATTTTTGTTTGTAAGGGGTTTAACAATTATCATTTTTTTATTACAAAAGGATAATAATAAAAATATTATTAATGAATAAATTAACTTAGGATATTATACATTCAGTATATAGAAATGTACTTTTAACATCTGTTTTTACTAAAACTACTCTTTCTCTTTTTGCTAAATACTCACTCTATAGTATATTGTGAATGGACAGCACAGTTTATAATATATAGATAAATTAGACTGTTTTATAAGAACAGTAAAATTGGGCAATGTCAGTAAAATTGTTATAGTACTGTATATCGCTGGCTGAATTCAATAGTGGCACAAGACAAAAGTACACAATTTGAGAAAAAGCACATAAATAATTTGTCTTGTGCCACTATTGAATTCAGCCATCGATTTATTTACTAATCATTCCAATTATCAATTATATTCTGATATTTCATAATGTTTTGGTTCCTAAATGTAATAATTCAATCTCTGTTTACAATAGGTTTTATTTTAAACTAACAGGATCTTACAATTTTGTCAAATGTAACTAGTCCGATATGTTTATTCCAGGACCATTGTCACTGGCCAAATTTACATTTACTCAAGGGCATCATCATCATCACCATGAAAGGCATCTAAAAGCATCATCCTTAGAAGGTACTTTTTTTCATGCAGCTATTTCTTACTAAAATGTTTATTGATCAGACTATAATTAACAATAACTTGTTTTCTAGAGCCGTCAACATCCATGGCTACACAGCTACAATCCAAAATATTGGAAGATGATATGATAGAAAATATTGGTAAGTACTTAATACTTGTATACTATTTACTTGCATGGGCTTATTTATTTGCATTCTGAGATATTTATATTTTCAATGCTAAACCCTGTGGCATATCTGAATGATTATAAGTCATGTCAGGGACAAGAGTGAGGTTTAGTTATTACTAAAGATTATGTTTCTTAAAATGTTTATTATTTACGTTGTAATTAACAAAAACGTATTGTTCTAGAGCCATCAACACCTGTGGCCGCACAGCTACATTCAAAAATATTGGATCTTGTTGAGATGAAGGAAAATATTGGTAAGTACTAATCACATTGTTGTTATGTGGTATTAACTCGCCTAAAGTGCAGTATCTGCTCAATCTATGAACAGTTTTATATGTGTCCTTGATAATTCCCCAAAACAATAATTTAATTTAAAACAGGAGTAGGCAGAAGTGTAGGTTGCTGTCATTAAGTCCATGTTATAGGTGTTGAGCCTATTGCCATCTACCCAGGACAATTGTGTACACCGGATAACTGAAAATTTCCTAACAGGAAAACTCATTTACATCTCCGAATATGTGAATGGAACCCTGAACCTCACCCACAGCAACTAGCCTTGCGACAAATAGACTAATGAAGTACTAATGGCAATGAATATGCATTAGTTAAAAGATTATTCAATAATAAACAGAACTGCCACTGTTGCTCAAATAATGTTGCATTTATAAGTGTTTAATAAAAAATTATAAATTTCAGATCCTTCTGGAGTAACTGGACTTCTGAATCCTGTATCTCTGCAACAGAATTCCCAAAGTGACAAACAAGAAATACTGATGAAAGGCAATCCTAGTAAGTTATTCTGTTAAATAAGAATATAAACCGGAACTTTTTGATAAATTTATTATTCTCATTAGTAAAGAGGTATATCATATGAAAAAAAAAACGGTCAAGTGCGAGTCGAACTCATGCGCCGACTGTTCTACGGAACCCTACATATTATACCGTTTGTCCGTGTCCACCACCGATTTTCTCAGGAATGGGTGGACCTAGCAAGTTGAAATTTATACCAGATACTGAGGTCTATAGTCTCCACTACGTATATAAATCAAGGGCCTGACTCAACACGATAAAAAGATATGGGCAAATTTAGATTTTCGCAAAAACTTGTATTACCAAAATTTACAACTTTTATTTTTCGGAATTGTCTCTTTACTTGTGCTGTAAGACCTTGTTTTTAACCAAAATTGACAATTCTAGGTCAACCGGAAGTACCCTATAGGTCGAAAACCTATATGGTAGTTCCCGTTGACCTAGAATCACGAAATTTGGCAAAAAGCAACTAATAAGGAAAAATTCCAAAAAATTAACTAAGTTGAAAATTAAGGTAAATTTTGGAACTGATACTGCAGAATTATTAACTTTTAAACTATCGCGTTGCATGATATATTACTATATACTAACAGGATTTAACGCGCAATAAATACCTTCGATTCGCTTGACGTTTCGACCAGGTTGCACTGATCGTAGTCACAAGCAGACCTTGTTGTTTGCTTGTGACCACGATCAGTGCAACCTGGTCGAAACGTCAAGCGAATCGAAGGTATTTATTGCGCGTTAATTCCTGTTAGTATATAGTGATACTCGCATACTGCACTTGGGCGAGTTTATACCACATAACAAGAATGTGATTAGTACTTACCAATATTTTCCTTCATCTCAACAAGATCCAATATTTTTGAATCATACTCAGTAGCAGCCCGGAGTTAGGAATTGTGCCCGGTTGATGGCAATAGGCTCACCACCTATTACATGGGACTAGATAACAGCATTGATGAAATGAGGGTGTACAACTCTGGGGTAGGCCCCTTCGGAGAATACAGGTGTGATGCTATGTTATGTTAACAAAGTATTTTTACGCGACTGTTAAAAAAGGAGTGTTTTAGGGCTCATGTATGTATGTGTTTGTGAGTTTCTTTCCACAATAACTTCTAAATGCCTAAACCAATATCGATGTATGGGGTATCATTAGAATCCTTGCAGTGTCCCGGGTAACGTAGACTAGTGAGATTTTAAAAATGGCGGGCGTGTTTTAAATTATCTAATAACATATATTGTATAATAGCTTCGTAGTTCTTTAGTTCATCATTTGGTGATGTGCACCTAGCTTTATCGTCACGTTTTTCTAGCTCCATGTATAAAATATTTTTGTCTGCCAATTTCGTCGAAAAAAAGCGATGTTAGCAATGTAAATACATTGTTATAATAAAAAACATTTATTCAGATTACAATATACTTTGTAATATATATTAAATAAAAATATGTATGTTCACTTTAAAATGTAATGAGTTATAAACGTTTTCATTACGCAGTTTTAGTGTGACACTCAAAATTGAGCTCCCTACTACAATTAAAATTGTCGTATTTCAATACATTTTCACCAAAATTACAAAACAATCAATATGAATTGAAAGTCAAATACATATTTACTCCAAATCAGGCAAAACTTGTCGAATTTTGCTAGTCAATATGACAAAAAACAAAAACTTTATTGGCAGCGGATTAAACCACGGTCTCATTCATAATTTTTTGAAATTTTTGGTGACTTTTTGTCAGATTTCAGGCTTCTGACTACCCGTAACGGCTGATTTATTTGTAATTGGCCATTTAGATTTTATTTAGATCATATATAATAATATATCTGTTTTATACATATTAAGGCTATGTAATAAATATACAATTTTTCAAGGAAACATTGAAAAATAATAGATACGAACGGGGCTTGAACCCACGACCCTTGACATGATGATGACACGGAATGTTTGTTTCCTTGAAAAATAGTTCTTCATAACTTTTTTGCCAGGAACACCAACCCTTGGTATAATTTATTAGTATCGAATATCCCTGGGATTTTATATAGTCCCTTCTGAATGTCATATCTGTTAACTATTTTGCTTGTAGTCTAATATTGAAATTTTATGTTTTGTGTTCACATTCTCAAGTTTCAAAAAGTTATCAAATTCCAATGAACAAAGTTCTATTCAAAATAACTTTGATGTCAAAAACTGAGTTTGATTAATTTTAATTATTTATTTTTGTTAATTGCAGCTTCTCAAAAAGAGGAAACTCCGAGGATTGTTGCCCACAAACGAAAACGTGCCTCTGCAACACCAGCTGAACAAGCTTTATATCAAAAACTTGTACAAGTGGGTGTCAAGCTGAGCAAATGTCGCAGTATAAAAAAAAAAAACAGGCTTTGAAGTTAAGAAATTTAATGAATTTGTCAACCAATCCGCAGTTTGTAAAAACCCTGGATAATTTAACTAGCACTGCTAAAATATTGACGATGATGCAGTTCCGGGAGGCTAAAAAGAAAGATAAAGGCCGGCGATTTTCAATGGAGGAAAAAATAGTGGCTTTGTCCATTATGAAACAAAGCCCCAAAGGCTACAGATTTTTAAGAAAAATATTTATCTTACCTGCAGCACAGACTCTTATAAAGTTGATCAATAATGCAGATATCAAGCCTGGCCTAAACGATAAAATAAAAAATCTGATTATAAAAGCTACAGAAAATATGACAGTCAAAGAGCGACTTTGCGTCGTATTATTTGATGAGATGTCGCTCAAAGCCAGTGTCTCATACAATGAAAGAAAGGATAGAGTCATCGGCTTTGTCAGTAATGGCCAACAAATACAAGCTGACTATGCTGATCACGCGCAGGTGTTTATGGTGCGTGGGCTAATAAAAAATTATAAGCAGCCCGTGTCATACACATTTTCGCAAGCTGCAACAAAAGGACCAGAGCTGGCCAAACAGCTTAAAGCACTAATTACGGAACTGCAAGCTGCTGGTTTAATTGTAGTGGCGACAGTGTGCGACTAAGGCTCCAACAATGTCAATTGCTTGAAATTACTTATAAAAGAGACTCACGCAGCCCATTTAAGGAAGGGACAAGAGCCCCGAGGAAATGTTTTTGAAATTGGAGGTCATGAAATAGTGCCAATTTTTGACCCACCACACCTTATCAAAGGCATTCGTAATAATCTAATAAACAAAGATTTAACATATAATATCAACGGCGAAGAAAAAATAGCTAAATGGCAACATATTGAAAATTTACATTCGGGAAACCCAGGATATAAAGGAATAAGAATGATTCCAAAATTAACCGATAATCATGTCATGCAAAACAAAATGAACAAAATGAAAGTCAAATTTGCTACTCAAATATTTAGCCAGACAGTGGGGACAAACATGGGATACCTTGCAGGTAATACAATAGTTTCTGTAACTTATTTTAAACATTGCGTGAAAGGAAAGGGGATCATCAATAATTAATTATAACTGGATTATGTATACCTATATTGTTTTTATGGAGAATGTAACCTAACAAATTTTCGCTTACCAGCAATGGTTAATATGTGGCTACTCACCTTTTATATGTATGACCAATTCTACCCCTATGTATGCGAATAAATATATTTGAATTTGAACTCACAAATTACACAATAAACATTACACTTTCCTCTCTAATAATTGAGAAAGCTAAACTGAAAGTCCAGTCATTGTCCCCTATATTACTGGTCGGCAACGCGCCAGTGATGCCCTTGTTGCAAGGGAAAACTCGAACAGAGCGTACTACATATGAAGTTTTTGTAGTAAAACCAAATAAATGGCATTTTTCTTTTACAGATAAAGGCATACTTCCACCACAATGTAAAGATACTGCAGACATTCTACTTTTCTTTGACAAACTTTTTGATTCTGTCAACGGAAGCTATGAGAAGAGACAAAAACAGTTTGGAAAGCCTCTACTAGGACCAGCTACACCGAATTCCCTACATCATCAATTATGGACTGAATCAAAAAAACAATTAAAAGCTATCAAATTTGTGAATCGTAGGACAGGACAGGTTGAGCATGTCCCAACTCTAAATAACTGGGTGTGGACATTAGAGGGAATTGAAATATTACAAAAAAAAATTCAAGAAAAATATGATGTTACATCGATTTGGTTGCGGCATCTTAATCAGGATCCGATAGAAAAATTTTTTGGTGCCGTTAGGAGCCACGGATGCCGCAACACAAACCCAACACCAGAAAAATTTGAATCGGCTTTTACAACATTGCTGGTAAACAGCCTCTCTAGTGTCCATGCCCCTGGAGCTAACTGTGAGAAAGATAATTGTAAAATTTTGCACGAATTCATTATCACCAGTGACTGCAAAGCCCCATCGACTTGCGAAATAGATGCTATTCCAGACATTACAATCACACCCCTTGAAAACAAAACTGACCCTCGAGAAATAGGTAGTCTTCAGTATGTCAGAGGGTATTTTGTGAAAAATACAAAGAAAAATGTGTTCAAGGGGTGTATGCAATGCAAAAATGACTTAATGAGTGATAAACAATCAGAATATATAAAATATAGACAATATACTGATAAGCAGTGGCTTTGCAGTCCAAGTGACACACTCCTGCGTTGCATATCAAGTCTGCAAGACATAATTAATACAGTATTAAAAACTAATTTAGAGAAAAGAAATGTAAAGGAATTAATAAAAACCATAATTTTTTGTATTACAGAATTAAATTTTTTGAATTGTAAAATCCATAAAGATAAAGTTGTTGATTATTTAATAAATTTAAGTTGCAGATTTTTCATTTTTCACTATTGTAAAGAAATAAATAAAATAATTTGCAACAGACGGGAGTGTGATGATGATGAAGACCAGTTTAAAATAAAGGCTAAAAAATATTTTCATAAATGTTATAAAAGGAAAAATAAATAGAAAATATCTACATATTGCTTTTATTTATTTATGTAATAATTATCCCTGAATTACTTTGCTCTCATCAAATTGTCTTAAACATATTATTACACACATTTAAAAGAAGATAGATTGAGAGCGAATTAGTTCAGGTATAATTATTACTAAATTTTATTTAATCACATGAATCTATCATACAATACGAATAAATACTTTAGAAGTGTGTATAGCTATCTATAGCACATCTATACATGTGTAGTTTCAAAACTCCCGCAGAGATGGCGTGTTTGTGCATTACTCATTAAAACCACAGAGAGAGATCTCTATTTCAGTATATTACAAAGTACTCTGTGGGCTGAATCGCCGGCCGAGTCAGTAGTGCTTCTTGGTTCGCGCCAAAATTATTTATCGAATACCATCAGCATGGAAGGTACGAAGAAACGGAGAAAAGTTGTTCGCAGTGAGGTAAGGCAAATTAATGTTAATGTGTGTATTTATGTTGTGTGTAATGAATTAACGTATTAGTTAGTTTAATAAGAACATGTTAAACAAGATTTTAATAATGTATTGTTTATTTTAGGCTCGCCAAATGATTGCAAATATTTATAGTTTTCTCAAAGAAGAATATGAATTCACGGAACTTCATCGAGAACCAAATTGTGATTTATCACATTTGCGTAATATAACAAAACGCACTGCAGCAGCGACGGGGGTAAGTGAAAGAACAGTGCAAAAAATATTAAAAGAAGGAAGAGATGTCGCAAGTACATCTTCGAATTTTATGTCACCAATGAAAAACCGAAGAAAGAGAGGAAATAAAGTAGACATTGATGGATTTACAGCTGATGTTGTACGGAGCACAATACAAAATTTTCATATCGTACAAAAACAAATTCCAACATTGGCAAAACTAAGGTCAGTCTTGAATGAAAAAGTTGGTTTCGATGGATGTCTCGCAACGCTACGTAAGTTATTAAATAAATTGGGCTACAAGTGGCGCAAAACCGATAACAATAGGAACGTATTAGTTGAACGGCATGATATCCAGATGTGGTGAATAAAATATTAAAAAAAAATTACCGAATACCGCTCTCAAGGTCGGCCTATTGTCTATACTGACGAAAGTTACGTATTGACAACACATGTTCGAGATAACACCTGGGCCCAAAAAGACAAACCATCTCCATTTTGTAAAAAACTAAGTCAAGGTACTCGTTTTATTTTAGTACACGCTGGAACCGATGCCGGATTTATTGAGAATGCTTGCTTAATCTACAAAGCTAATTCTACAGTTGGAGACTACCATTCCAACATGAGTTTTGAAAATTACGTAAAATGGCTGAATGAAAAGTTGCTGCCAAATTTGCCAGATCGTTCCGTAATAGTACTTGTTAATGCATCGTACCACAATACACGTGCTGAGAAATTGCCGACAACAGCCTCAACAAAATCTGAGATGCAAGAATGGCTCACTTCTAGGGGTATACATTTCGACACAAATTTGCGCAAAGTTGAGTTATATGACATAATAAAAAACCATAAAAGTGATTTTATCACTTACAAAATCGATGACTACATAAAAAGTAAAGGATTTGAAGTATTACGCCTCCTTCCTTACCACCCTGAGCTCAATGCCATAGAAAACATCTGGGGGGTCCTTAAAAACTACATTGCTCTAAGAAACATTGAGCAAAATATGACCAACACAGAACAACTTATCCAAGAGAGTATTACAAAAATAACAAGTGAGACATGGCGTAATACTTGCAATAGTGTCATTAAAAAAGAATCTGAATATATGAAATATTTTGACACTGATTCTGAATTAATAATAAATTTACAAGATGACAGTGAAGAAGAAACTGACTCTGAAGAAGACTCTAGTTACGATTCTTGAAATACTAGCTTAAATAAAATATAAATTGTATTCAAGATATTGCTAAAATTAAATGTTTCTTGAAATTAAGTTTCTTTTTTATTGTATTGTATATGTCTTATCTATACACAGCAAAAATCAAATAACTTTATTATTTTTTCATTAGCGATGAGCTTGCTAACGCTACCGGTAGTTACGTAGACAAGAGCGCGTGTCTACACGCATTACAACTACAAGTATGGCTCACCCGCTTTCGTGAGATAAAACAACTGTACTTACCTATGTTTACAAATAAACAAATTTGATTTGATTTGATACTACGCTGTTTTAAAGTAAACCAATATATACTTTTCAATTTAAATTTGTATAGAATGTTTGCATACTTGGTTAAAATATTTATTTCAAAATCGTCTTGTAGTTTGCAGTATGCAGTTTATGAGCCCATCAGTGTATTTATGTTACCAGGTTATTTTCATATTATTTACATATTAAAAAGTTTTGCCATTAGCAATTTGTTGATTCTCTTTCTTATAGATAGTTATTTTTATGTGGAGTGAATTCCACATAAAAATTTGAGTTTCCTTTAAAATAGTTTACAGTGTAAGTTTCTTTCATGATCTTACCGTAGTAGAAGTTGCAATTTCTTCTTTTTTGGGTTCTTCTATGGGATTGCCATTCAAATCCAGTCTCCTCTTATGTATATTGTGTTCCATTTGTAAATGCTGTTCCCCTGATGAGTCCATAGCATCAAGTACTAAGTCTGCAACAGCATGAAAGTATGTTACAAATTTAAAAAATATATTAGTTTTGTATGTATGGCTTGTTGCTATCTGGCCAGTAAACAATTATTGGGGTAAGCAACAATGAGTGTAAAGCGATTCTAAGAAGCATTCGTACCCGAGTGCTTCTGTCTACAGAGGGTATGTGAAACCATGTATCCCTGTTATTGCTAATTGGTGGCATTTTCTAAGCAAAATCAGTTGTGTCAATAATATAGCAGTTGGTGTTGGAAATTATTTACAGTATAATTATATAGATACTTACAGTTACACGAGATTGCTGGAACTATAACATCTAAGTTAATTCGTAGCTTATGGCCTCTGGATGTGTCTACAAACAATTCCTCCGAAATATTGGGTGACATGTAAGTATAAAGTTCCGAAAGGAACAATAACATCATAATTAATCCGCCGGTTACTGTAACTGCAATATAAAATTAATGTTCATATCTCCTGATAAAAGAATAACGAAAAATGTTAGCAGAATTTTTAGACAATGTTTTATTTACTTGCTGCGCCGGTTGTAGTTTTTATTCTGAAGTCGTCTAATGTCTTAGCATATGCATCTAACTGCTTAAACTTATCAATCAATTGAGATGACATAGTGGCAATAACGACAGTTCCAAAAACCGTAACAGCACACTTTGATATATTTTAAATAAAATTAATTCAAAACTTTAAAATGTGTACAAGTTCGTGATTTGGAGACGTAAGTTGACAGGTTGACTAAGACTAAGTGAGTCAGTGTTGCCAGCTGTGTCTTATCAAAAGTTACCTGAAATGGCTAAAAAGTCACGTTTTAGTGCGAAAAGTAACCTTTCATATTTTTATTTCATTATTAAGGTACTTATAGTTAGTGTTGTATATATTCATATTATTATGTAGGTATATACCTAAGTAGGTGCCAACTTTTGTTTTCTTTTTATTTGTCTTCAAAGTAGGTAGGTCTTCTCACGTTTGGTGTAGGTACTTATTTCATTAAACTAGTATAACTTTCTAAAAAATATAGTTTACCCACCTAGAAAAGACGAGTTAGATACAGAGTTTAGTTTATAAACTCATCATCATCTCTACACAGTTGGTACCTATAACTACTTACTAATTTGTACATTCGCCTAGTTTTCTAGCTCATCTTTCCTAGAAAATATAACACAAAACATTATTTCTTTTCATAACATTTTAAAGAACCAAGTGCTTAGGTCTCGAAAAAGAAAGAACCCGATCAAGCTAGTAGGCGAAACGCAAGAACACTTTGGTCATAGTTGTGATTAGCTGGTATAGCGAGAGAGTTAAACATATTTTCCACTGTTATGCTCACTACATTCCATGAAATATTGGAATCAATTAAATAAATAGAAATTAATTCATCAATATCCAAAAAGACACCTAAAGGTAACCTTTCACATCGTTTAACCTAAAAGTAACCCGACGTCGTAAAAAAATAAGGTATCTTTAATATTTTCTTTTTCGAATGTCTAGCGAATTATGAAAAGCTATTCAAATAACTAATAACTTTCATTTGACCTGAAGTTAACTGCAGTGACGTCACATGTTCATATTTTATATAATCTGTGGACTGAAGGTATGTTGTCATTTTTAGTGATGTCAGACTACGTAAAAGGAAATGTTTTCTGTCATTTTTAAAGTTTAGCTATGTTAACTAAATTTGCATTTTAGTATACAAATATATTTTATTTTTGAACTAAGACATATAGATCTATGCCCAAAAATGTAAAAAACATGATGATGATGATAATAAAGATTAAAATTTTAATACTAGAGCTGGCAACACTTGTCGTTTTGACGTTTGTGACCTTCATTTGACATTACCAACTGACATGAAATTGACACCTGTTTGTTTTAGTTCTGTTTAGAAACTAGGAGTTTTTTTCGAGGTTTGGTTTTGACACGGTGCTTACTTAACCTTAAAATTATAATCACGAAAATTGTTTTTAGTCTTGTAAATCTGTTTTGTGGTGTCTGGTGTTGGGTATAAGGTTAGTATATAAGTTTATTTAAGTGCTGGTCGTCCAGGACGATGAGTGTGGAGAAGCCCCCTGACGGGGGAGGAGGTTTACCTCCTGATATCGATATTTTAGATTGTTCTCAGGACTCTACTGATATATCGCCAGTGCGCGCTAATTTAAAACGCCCTGCAGAAGCAGTCTTATTAAATGATGCTAAAAAGGATAGGTCTCCAGCGGACTCTATTCAGTCGGTGTTTACTAAGCCAGGTTATGAGACTGATTCTAAAGTTATCTATAATGAGTCTGACAGAGCTCCCTTCACTGTTTTTATTTCTAAATTGGAAACGGAGTTAATATCAGGGTCAACATTAAAAGTCTTGAAACTCGCTCAATTTTTACATAAGCATAATATTAAAGGGATTATTGAAGGTGGAATAAAATCACTTGGTCGTAATAAGGTATCTGTAGAATTTAAGACCGCTGAAGGCGCAAATAACTTTGTTATAAATGAAATTTTACCTTCCAATAAGTTTATTGCTTCAATACCGCGTTTCCAAGTTACTCGTATGGGGGTGGTAAGGGATATTCCGACAGATTGGTCTCTAGAGGATTTAGTTGAGGGTATAACAACTCCGCCTAACTGTGGAGAAGTTATAAAAGCAAGAAGACTTAATTTTAAAAATAAAAATGAAGGTAATGTATCCTGGTCTCCTTCCTCCACAGTGGTATTGACATTTTCCGGTCAAGTCCTTCCGGAAAAAGTGTTTTGCTATTATGCCTCCCTTCCAGTCTCCATTTATCACTTGCCCACCATTCAGTGCCGAAATTGTTTAAGATTTGGTCATGTTCGCAACCAATGCAGATCTCAGCCCCGCTGCTATCGTTGTGCTCAGCCACATACTGGGGATAGCTGTAGCGTTCCTGAATCAGATGCCACCTGTTTGTTATGCCGAGGCGGTAACCATAAAGCCACTGATGAAAAATGTCCTGAACATGTGCGGCAAAAGTCAATTAAAATTATTATGTCCCAGGAAAACTTAAGTTACACGGAGGCTTCTTCGAGATTTCCCCGTACAAAACTTTCCTACTCTGATGCTACTGCCAAGATTCCACAAAGCTTCCCAACCACTATTGACTCAAGCTTCATTTCTTTCTACTTCTCCTTCCTTTTCTCCTAACAACTCTCCATTGTCTTCCCCAAACAAAACATCCTATAAAAAAACTGTTTATCTTACTCCTCGGCCAAAAGCTGAGTTGGGTAAGACCTATGACATTCAAGCTCATAGGTCCATTATTGGATCTCCAAAGTCTTCTCAACCTGATGGGTGTTCTCTTGGCAGCTACCCTGAAACTACTCCCCTACTCACTCCTAACGACAATCTAATAGAATTGCTTACCTGCTCCTTAATTAATATTATTTCCAAATTCAGCGATTCACTACCGAACAATGTCATTGTCCTTATCCAACAGCTCTTAGAAACTCTCATTCGCAAAAATGTCTCACAGGATCCTTCAATGGAACTGTAAAAGCATTCGTCAAAAGAAACATGATATTTCATTCCTATTAAACAAATTTAGTCCAGTAGTCTTTGCCGTCTCGGAGACATGGCTTAGGCCTGGTTCCTTTTTTAGGGTGTATGGGTTCTCCTGTCTTCGGGATGACAGAGATGATGGTCGGGCTGGATGTGCCCTATTGGTTAGCAGATCTATCACCTTTACCCATATCTCTATTCCTCATCATGATCCTGGTCTGCATGTTGTCGCCATTAAGGCCCTTGATGTTTCTATTGTCTCTGCATACATTCCCTATCCTAACGCTAGCCTTTTTTTCTGAACTATCGTCTATTCTCTCTTCAATTCCTGGTCCAGTGGTGGTGTTAGACGATTTTAATTGCCGTCACACCTTATGGGGATCACATTGTAATGACCCTGCATCCAGGTTCTTATTAGACCTTTTAGATGATATAAATCTTTGTGTACTTAATGATGGATCTGCTACCCGTAGGGTCTCTCCTACCCAAAATATCAGTGTCCCAGACCTTTCCCTTGCTTCACCTTCCTTGGTTACTACTCTCTCTTGGTCTGTCCTTCCCAATTCATATGGCAGTGACCATTTCCCTATTCTAATATCCCTTCATAATTCTCACCCTTCTATTCCTCCAATCCAACCCCTCCTAAAATACCGTCTATCCCAAGCTGACTGGAGTAAATTTTCCACCCAGTTAGATTTGGACACACAAGCCCTCCCTCTGATAAACTCCTCTAACTTTCTTGATGTGTATGATGATTTCCTGTCCTGTTTGCTACGTGCTGCCGACTCCTCTATCCCCCTAAAGAATTCTGCCCGCAAATTGATCCCTTCCCCCCCTTGGTGGGATTCTGAGTGTACTGAGAGTGTGCAAAGGCGCAAGGAGGCGGAAAATATATATTCATCTGCTCTCACCATGCCCACTTAGATAAATTTAAAAAAAGTCTCTGCTTCGACTTGCAGGCTTTTGGCAAGGAAGAAGAGCGCTGGTTGGCACAGATTCTGCGAGTCGCTTTCTCCTCGATCACCAGTTTCACTTGTTTGGAAAAAAATAAAAGCTTACCGTAGAGTCTCTGACAATTACGTACCTGATATATTGTCAAATGACCCTGCTGTTTGGCTGGATGATTTCATTAATAAATTGGCTCCTCCCTTTGTTCCCAATTTAGACTGTCTCCATTCTTTAAACTCCCCTTCCACTTCCTCTTCTGACTGTTTTGATAATGTATTTTCATTTTCTGAACTTTCTTGTGCTCTTGAACACCTTCGAGATTCTGCCCCTGGGGCTGACGGTATTCCTTATTCTTTCATCTGTAAGTCTTCTCCTAACTGTAAACATGTTTTCCTCAATTTAATTAATTCATTCTTCGTTTCTGGCAGAGTGCCAGAGTCATTTTTTTTTTTTTTTTTCCCTTCGCCCTAATCGGGCAGGCTAAGGTCTTGGACCATACCGCCTCGTCTTCAGTGTTCTTGAATAAAAGTAAGGCCAAAGCCTCGTCTTCAGTTACATCCTTCTTGTTTAAAGTAAGTAAGGCCGAAGCCACGTCTTCAGTTTTATCTTTCTTGTCCAAAAATTAATAAGGCCACAGCCACTTCTTCAGTGTTCGTTAGTCAAAATCATAATAATATGGTGTCTTATCCGTGTATTCGTCATAAACGTGTTGTAAAGTAAGGTCATATCCGGGTCATATCCTTCTATTAGTCCCCCGAACGGTCAAATTGCCCATTCAGTACTGTCAATAAAATTATACAGTGCTGTATATGTAGTGTGCCAGAGTCATGGAAATCTCAGATCATTATTCCCATTTTAAAGCCTGGCAAAGACCCCCAAGACTCTGCCTCCTACAGACCTATTGCTCTTTCTTCTGTTCTAGCTAAGATAATGGAAAACCTTATCAAAAATAGACTTGAATGGATTTTGGAGAACAAGGGCATCTTACCTAGCAGCCAATTCGGATTTCGAAGGGGCATGGGCACGATAGATAGTTTGAGTATTTTCATGTCCGACGTACGTATAGCTTTTTCCAAAAATGAAAGTGTCCTTGGAGTATTTCTGGATATTGCGTCAGCTTATGATAACGTCCAACTTCCACTGCTCAGGCAAAAACTGCTACAGCTGAGTATTCCTGTGAGGTTGGTTAGAATCATTTGTTCCCTTTTAATGTCCCGATCGATTTCCATCCGCCATCTTGGCACTTTCTCACCCTCACGTCTAGTTTGGAAGGGCCTCCCCCAGGGCTCGGTCTTGAGTCCTATCCTTTATAACATTTATACCCACGACTTAGAGTCCTCCGTTAATTGTTTCTGCAAAATTTCACAATATGCTGACGATATTGCCCTTTATTGTAGTTCTTCTTCTCTTGTCGATTCCTCTTTGCGTATGAATACTGCTCTGTATTACCTCAACCAGTGGTTGACTGATCATGGGCTATGCTTATCAGTGCTCAAATGTAATGCAATAATCTTTACCTTACTGTGGATGATGAACCTATTTCAGTTGTAGACAGGGTTAAGTTTCTTGGACTTGTCCTCGATAATAGATTGTCTGGCATTCATCATCTGAATTATATCGTTAAAAAGTGTGAGAAAAGCGTTAAGGTGTTGCGTGCCCTCTCGGGAGTCCGTTGGGGTTCTCACTCTTTCACTCAAAAAATATTATATAATTCTATAGTTCGTAGTCATTTTGACTATGGCACCTTCCTCCTTGAGCCCTGCAATAAAATAGCCCTTTCCAAATTAGACCTTATTCAATCCAAATGTCTACGTATTATTACAGGGGCAATGAAATGTTCCCCTATTAATGCACTTCAGGTAGAATGTTTGGATCCCCCCCTGCATTTACGTAGACAGTTTCTCTCGGACCGTTTTTTCTACAATGTGGTCCAAATCAAATCTCATCCTCTTATTCCTCTCCTTCGTTCCCTGTCCAACTTAGTATCTACTTCTTCTTACTGGTCCCACAAAACTCCTCCTCTCCTCGTAAACAGCTACAATAAACTTTTCAATATGCGTATACTTATAGCCCAATGTAACATCAATCCAGTATTTGAAGTTAGTTATGATTAATCTTCCGGCCAAAAATCTTGTTTAGTTTGGGTATATCCAAGAATGATCTTGGTGCTAATGATAAGTTTAATAGTATTTTAGCTGAGGATTGGTATGATTGGCTGTCAATATTTACTGATGCTTCCAAACTCTCAGAGGACAACAATGTCGGGGCGGCAGTTTGGATTCCTAAATATAGAATTATTCTGAATTTCTGTTGCTCATCATTTTGTTCCATCTACACAGGAGAGGCCATCGCTCTTTTAGAAGCTGTCTCTTACGTGGAATCGCATGGACTGAACAGATCAATTATTTTCTCCGATTCTTTAAGCTGTTTACAGGATATAGCAAAATCCCCTTTTCGATCCCGGCACAACTACTCTCTTATCCTCCAAATTAAACAAGTCCTGTATAGGTGCCATTGCCTAGGCATTGAGGTGGTATTAGCCTGGATTCCCAGTCATTCTGGGATTACAGGAAATGAAAAGGTTGACACTCTTGCTAGATCGGCCATACAGATGGGAAGTGTCAAGTACAAGTATAGCTACCCGCGGGATCTGCGTTGCCTTGCTAAACCCCAAATGTTAGTGGCTTGGAATCGTCTTTGGCAGAAGACTAGTCAGATAAAAGGAAAATTTTTTGCTTCTGTTCAACCTTCGATTCCCACCAGATGTTGGTTTAGCAACATTAATCTGTATAATAAATTGGCCACATCCGTTATTATTCGACTTAGGTTAAGGTTTACTTGTACTTCAGTTTTTCTAGCCAAAATACGAGTGAAAGACCACTCTTTGTGCGAGTGCGGCCTTGAGGAGGGCACTCTTGAACATTTATTTTTCTCCTGTCCTAAATTAATTACTCCACTTTATGACCTTCTTCCTAATGATATTCCCCGTCCTATTAATATTCCGTTTCTACTAACCTTAGTTAATTCTCCTTTTATCAAAATCTTATATAGATGTATTAGAGTTAATAATATACGCATATAGTATCCTTATATCCTGTTACTTGTATACTTTAATTTTGTTCTACACCCGTTTACTTCTATTTATATATAGTTTTTTACGTTACTAACATTTGTGCCGTCTTGTGTTGCCTAACAATATACGTTTTGTGTTGTTTCAGCATGCTCCTGAACTGATTTCATCACTACAAATAGTTATCGGTTAATGTCATAAATTATTAGTTGTATCAGTTTTAAACCGTCTTAGTGTCATTTTCAACCTCGACATTGGCAAAATCATCGAATAACGATGGAGCCATAAATATAAATTGGAATTGGATTGGTTTAGAAACTAGGTGTGTTAAAAATTTGTGAACACATTACGCAATTTGGGGAAATATGTAAAAAAAAAATATAAAACATTAAATAATGTTCTAAAAAATAAAATAGCCAAATCAGTTTCTCATATTTAGATAAACATTCGAAAAAATATATAAAAAAATACCTTATTTTTTTCATGCATGCCCAATTGACACTAACAATGATGTTATGGTCGGAACGCAAGCCCCCGGCTGTATAGGTCGAGGTAAGGCGCCTGCTCGGTATTCACCATAGGGTGTTTCCGAACGCTTAGCGCATGCGCCTCATGCCGACCAATAGGAGCGCGCCTGCGTACGCGACAAAGTCCTATGATTGGCTTGTGTCTATACCGACAGATATTGTATACAGAGAGTTTATTCCAATTAGGCAGAAAGCTAAGTTTTTGGGTCTCACCCTAGATTCTAGGCTATCAGGAGTAGACCACATCAACAACATAATTAAAAAGTGTGAGCGCTCCGTACCAGTACTCAAGGCTCTGTCTGGGGTCTGGTGGGGGGCTCACCCGTACACCCTCAAACTAATCTACAATGCACTGGTCAGGAGTGCGATGGATTATTGCTGTTTCCTAATAGAACCATGCAACAAAGAAGCTCTCCGTAAACTCGATAGCATGCAGGCTAAATGCCTTAGAATAGTTATTGGTGCCATGAAGTCTTCGCCCATAAATGCTCTCCAAGTTGAATGCGCAGAACCCCCTTTAAGTTTACGTAGACAATATTTGGCTGATCGTTTCTTATGTAAAGTTTTCTCCCGATCATCCCATCCTTTACTTCCAATTTTAGAGCAAATCGACCTGTCTTTTAACAACTCTTCCTACTGGAACAATAAAATGGTTCCACCTTTGCTGAACAGGTACAGAGAGCTTAAACACCTCTCTTCGCCTGTTTGCCAGTATTCCATTCTCCCAGTCTTTTCTTCTGCATATGAAGCCATATTCTTTAAGCCCAGGGTTGTTTTGGGTTTGGGAATCAATAAAACTTCTCAAAACGTTTGTGAGACTTTGAAATGGCTATAAAAAGATATTGGGAGGGGTGGAATCTCATGTACACAGATGCATCTAAATTGACACCTTCTGGATGCACAGGTGTAGCAACTTACTTCCAGAACTCGAGAATTGCACTGTTCTTACAGTGTCCACCTGAAGTTTCAGTATTTACAGGAGAATGTATTGCTATTTTAGAAGCATTACAATTTATTATTTCCCATAATTTAAAAAAGACAGTAATTTTTTCAGACTCACGTAGTAGCATTCAGGCCATTGGACAAAATCAAATATATAGCAAAATTCACAGTAAAATCATAGCAGATATTAAAAACTCATTATACAGTTGTTCCAGAAATGGTTTGGAGATTGAGATAGTTTGGATTCCCGCACACTCTGGTATTGTGGGCAATGAATGTGCTGACTCAATAGCAAAGTATGCCACTAAAAACCCAGTTGATTGGAGGCACTTCATTCAAAATTATGATCTTCGGAATTATTCCAAATTTAAATTGTTTACTTCTTGGTCTAGAGTATGGAAAGAAAGTTCGCGTTTCAAGGGACGCTATTACGTCGTGATTCAACCAGACGTCCAGCGGAAACCTTGGTTTTTCAAATACCCTAAATTATCAAAACGTACTGTTTCATCCATTTGTAGACTTCGACTCGGCCATTGCTGTAGTCCAGTATTCCTGAAAAAAATCCACGTTCGTGACAGTTCGCTGTGCGAATGTGGTCTGGATGAAGGCACGCATAACCACATATTCTTTTCGTGTTCTGCGCGTACCAGATTCTTTGACCTCTATCTAAAACTTACTAAATCCAAAATCCCTTTACCTATAAATTTTGATTCTCTTTTGTCACACTTCTCCCCCACTTTAATATAAATCCTATCTAAATTCATAAATGAAAATAATATTAAATTGTAGCGGGTGGGCATTTTGTAAAATATGTTTTATTAATTGGATAGACTACCACAAAGTATTTGTACGTTCGGCGGTTTGCCTTGCTACCGTCTCAACATGACACTGGCTGAGTAGTCGGACATTGGAAGACGACAATGGCCATAAAGTAAAAAAAAAAAAAAAAATGATAATGGCCGCTTGTAAAAGTTTATGCATTGTCACTTGTGAATAAACAAATGAAAAATATACACAAAAATAAACAAAATAATCATTATTGCCCTTGAAATAATATATATTTATTATGCAACTGTCGGTTGGTAGTGTTAGACCTCAAAGTTCTAGTGAATAACGAAATCGAACATCTACATATACCTCAGCTACTGGTCGTATCAGGTGATATGCTGTGGAAGACTGCTCAAACTGATGATAGTTAATAGAATATAGTAAGTAATTAAATATATAAAAGCTTTTATTTACCTTTAATATCTATTTTGTTTAAATTTAAAGTTATAAAGTAGCACTAAAAATATTTATTCAAATTTAAAGTTTTTCAATTCTACTTCCGAAAATATCGACTGTCGTCAATCACTGGCGCAATCTGCAATTCAATATGGCGCCGATAGACCGCGATGCATTAAAGCACACATCATTTGTAAATGTCTTTTTATTGCTAATATTTTACTAATGTGTGATAAGGAATTCCTTCTTTTTTAATACTTTTGTTTCTGCTGTTGGAAATAACACAGTATGTCATTCGAATTTTTTACAAGGTTTTTTTTTAACAGCTAATCTTAGCGCGTACCACCATGAACGTAGGATAGAAAAAGACAGGACCTACAAAGCCTAATATGGGTATGGAATCTCTTACGGAAATATCACATGTTAAAAAGAGAAAGCATATTTAGGTTCGGTCAGCACTATTGGCAGATGTTGTTTTCTCCAGTGTCACTGTCAAAAATCAGGCTCACTTATATTATGCTGTATTGTCAGTGAATCCTGTATATTTTACACAAGTTTAAAATTTATAAGCGATGCCTATGTGTCCTGTTGGTGACTGTGATGTTTCATAAAAAAATAATCCAGAAAAACATTCATTTCACAGGTAAATTGTCAACAACAGCATATATTTTCATGGCTGTATTTTGAAGAAAACTATCTTTAGAATTTTTTTTTTGAAAACCAAATCCTATCAATAATATAATGAATTTTCTTTGTAGTAAAAAACAATGGTCATAAAAGCAATAATAAGGACGTTGTTCTGATATAAATTTTCATTTCATGTACACAAAATAGTGACTTGTCAGTGTCGACTATTGTGTCGATGAAATTTTAGAACAAAAAGTTCCAATATCAGATTTTATTTAAAGTGTAGATGTAAC